>OY292467.1:5000000-10000000 GCA_958496255.1 Camptogramma bilineatum | reverse complement strand
GTAGATAGGGTAGTAGATACGACGCGTTTTAGGTTGTTTTAAAAGATTTTTCATTGCCAATTTTTTAATCTTTTTGCATTTTTTTTTTCAGAAAAGGATTGATTTTGAACTCAAGTTTATTTCTGTTTTGTTAATTTTACGAACAAGAGTTCTAAGTCAGTTCTAAGTAGCCAAAATCAAAAGCAATTCTTTGGCCGTTTTCTCGAAATTTGGACTAAGTTAAAGATTTTTTTACTCAAAAACTAAATAAAGGTAGTAAAAAATGATCCATTTAATAGTTTGGTTGACTATCACAGCAAAACATCGTAATTTTTTTATACCATTTGGACGTCAAAATGATTCGTAAATATGGTGATTTCTAAACCTCTTACAGCAAAAATTCACAAAACAGTCGCCGGTTTGAGGTCGATTAATCAAAAAGAAATAATAAAAATACAAAAGTAGCTCATTTAATAGTACAAAATTGAAATGATATTTCATGCTGTGCCATAATTTTTTTATAAATACAGTGTTTTCATTGAAAAATCCTGCCCCAAAACATCACGTAAATCAGAAAATTTTGTCTAATGCCTCTTAAGTACCTACTTAATTTTAAATATTTTTTGATTCCTTAAAATATTAAAAAAAAACTTTATGGATTTCTTCGTTAAACATTCCTACCTACCTTTGTTTTTTTGTCTATAGGTTTTCAACGTACCTATTAACAAAATCTTATGAAAAACTGATCGCAAACTTTTTTTGATGTGTGTTTACCAAATATGTATTTGGACGTGTTTTTACTACTTCACTAATACTTATTTATGGATTTTGAATGATTTGTTCTATGTTCGCCCCGCAGAGTTTTGCCCCACATTATATTCCTTGTCTGCCCCGAAAATGATTTAAAATCTGAGATAATGTCTACCGCGCTTTTTACGACCCAAATGATATCCTGTGTCGCTTTAGGTATGTTTTTTTTTTACAAACACGAGCCCGTAAAGTAGAAAATGTATGGGATATGTTTTTTTTAATTATTTCAAAAAATTACAATTTGATTTGTTAAGTTACTTTGGGAAAAGTGTTCCTGGTGGGAAATAGAGTCGATTAAAATCAACTTTTTGGATGTATGTAAGTATGCTCTTCTATAACTCGACAACCACTGAACCGATTTAGCAGAAATTTAAAATATAAATACTTAGATAATAACCGTGAATAGGACATACGGTACTTTTTATCTGAGTACCACGTAGCTAGTATACCTACATAATTCTTAAATGCTTACTATAAATTCAACTTAGTTTAACCCTACAGTTATAAATAATAAATAAATAAATAAATAATGCTGGACATTTCACATAGCATACATGATGCTGTGTGAAATGTCCCAAGCTAAGCGGAGCTTGTGTTATGGGAACCACATGACTGATATAGTTTATCTACATTTAGTTAAAAGTATAGTTTATCTACATTCAAATAAAGTTAGATGTTCTCTGTAATTCGCCTATTCTTGACATTAAAGTAAACTGCAGTCTCGAAGTCTCTTATTACGTTTATTAGGCCGTCGGCGATAGCCACAGTAAAGTGGCCAGGCATTAGAGTAATGGGTGCCTGAGAAGCGTGATTATGAAGTATGAAAGCCTTCTGTTCTATAGGTTATCTGCCATCCTTTTTTGTTAGATGGTGTCAAACAGAGACAGGGTGAATCTTGAGCATTATTTAACTAGTGTTCATGTTTATAAGTAAGGCCTTGTATGTAAGTATAGTCTGTTGTTAAAAAAAAAACATATTTTTGGTATGTAGGTACTATTTGATATTATTAAGAACTTCAACAAAGATTTATTAAAAAAAGAACAAACAATCCACCTAAAACTAGAACTTAACCAACAATTTTAACTGTAATCGAAAAATCAACTCAAAATAACCTAACTACGATATGACGCAAAAATACAATGTTCGTAACACCACTAGAGGTCCGTCTCGTTCGAAATTCCGGCAAAGAATGAGCGCGCGCTTTTTTTTTTTTTTTTTTTTTTTTTTTTTTTTTTTTTCGGACGGACTTTTATGTTGACTGGTCACGTGTCGACCTTTGCAACGTTACCGGACTATACAACGTTACCGGACTATAGCAACGTTACCGGACTATATGAGCGCGCGCCGCTTTGCTCGCTCTTTTTATACCCCGGATCACGTGATCTTGTTTATGCATTCGGATGTTCTCTAACAATATATTATTATTGTCTTTAGCACAGGCTTTTCACTATGATGATAATTATTTTCAGATGAAACTGTTACTAGTTTGGAAGTAGTAGGTAAGTAGGTAGGTACTCTTTTTTCTTTCAAAGTTATATTTTTATGTACTTAACTAAGTAAAAAGAAAAAAAGAAAAGATAATTTTAAAGAAAAAACACCTAATTGTGTCATACATGGAACTGAAACCACACTAGAATTCTGGAGATGACGTGAGAGTATCAGAAACTACGAGTAAGTAACTAGGTACTAAGGTTAGATAGAGTTACAATAAAGTTCTATTCTATTCTATTCTACTCTGCTCTGTTCTACTCTATTCTATGGTACCACTACATACAAAGCCCGAACATTTTCTACAGACTCTTAATCGCGTCTTAGCTGAGCACTCGTCCGCCATGCCACGTTGTGACTCTTAAGACCTATCAGACAGAGAGCGGTCACGCGGTCAAGCGTTCTTTTCGAGCGTTCTACTGATTTGTACTGATCCGTTCTACTTGACCGCCGCGGTCAGAATGCCTCCTGTGTGAGTATATCTATGTAACGTAATAGAATACAAAGAACGCAAAACTGACCGCTTGAACGCTTGACCGCGTGACCGCTCTCTGTCTGATAGATCCCTTATAGCGGTTTTTACCCCTTGTTCATACTAGAAAAAAATTCATTCTGTCTGATCTATAGCCAGCTTATTGCTACTTTGATAACATAGTATTACCATAAACGATCATCGGCATTCATGGTAATTTCCAAGTCAGGGCTTGAAGCTGGTCATGTTTGTTATTGAAACTTGTGTGAAACATGAATGAAAATAAGCTTTGCATTAAACTGGTTGAGTCTAATAGTTATGGGAAAAGTGCGTTCTTCAATTGAATTCTACGGAAAGATAGAAAAGTTTCTATGATAGAGAAGTAAGGTTATTGTTGAACAATTGAAGTGGTAAGGACGTAGGTACTGACTTTTTTGGGAAGATAAAATCTTAAAAAAAAAAATACAAATACAAATTTTGTATATACAGGATGTTTCAGAATGTGACTATTAAGTCTTTTGTATTTTAGACACCTTTACGTAGACTATGAGACTTTGTGTAAAATCAGATTGTTATTATTATTTTGTCCCTAATAACAAGTTCATCGTAGTTTGTAATTTGTACAATTATTTTTAACGAATCACGCAATTCTGACCCTACACATGATTCCCAACTTACGTAAGTACGAGTACCATGGTACCACAACACCCTGGACCCGGAACAAATATTGCAGATCATGAGATCATTTATTTTTGTTCTATAATCAAACTCATACTTCTTGTACTCTAACTCTACTTAAAAATATGCTCTCAATTATTTTGGTATTACGTTCGTATGGACAATTCACCTGTCGCCGGTCTTAAGACAATCTCTTGCCTCACTACCTAGGTCGGCGTCTGTTACTTTAATTATGCTACTTTACTCACCCTGTTGAATCCAGCCTCTAGGTATGACAGCACCGCAAACTCATCCTTCAGATAAGCACTGTAACAAAGAAATGCTAAATTCAATCATAAATAACAAATCTTTATAAACCAATCAAATACGCAGTCACGTTGATTTTTCAAATGTTCAGAAAACATTATAACATGAAACCATGATAACGTAGCGAGCTGTACCACGACTTTCGATTAGTACGTCGAGGGCACGAGAGCCCCAACCTTGTATCAGCTTTCTCTTCAGAAAAGGATATACTTAGGCATTTATCAATACACAAATCTATGGCTGATCTTATGTCCTGCTCAGATAATGCTGTAGATGTAGCTACATACTGGTCAAAGTCCCTATCAAAGTCCCTAGGTTGTAACAACGACACGAAAGAAGAAGAAGAATACACAAATAGGTCAAGCACACATGGTCAAGTCATGTAGCGCTAATCCGCAGATTTCCTCGCTATTTTTCTGTACAAATTTGAGCTCATGTGAATACAGTCTGACACAAATACAACTGCAAATAACGAACTAGTACGAACGCTCCTGTAGTTTATGCAAACATTCAAATCTAATGGACGAAAATCTGTGGCGTTTTTGTTTATGCAAACGAACTTTGTTAGTTCGTAGAAAAGCGAGCTACATTTACATGTAAATCCAGGAATAATGCTGGTTATATCCGAGGTTACTTTTAATTTGCTAGATATATTTTTATGTCTGATGATGACTAATCTGTACCCATATTATAAATGTGAAAGTGTGTTTATTTGTTTGTTTATTTGTCCTGCTTTCACGTCAAAACAGAGCGACGGATTGACGTGACTTTTTGTGTGGAGATAATTGGAGGACTGGAGAGTAACATAGGCTACTTTTTATCCAGGTACCACGCGAGCGAAGCCGCGGGCAGCAGCTAGTACTTAATATACGCGGGTTGACATGACACTGCCGAATTTCGCATAGATTTATGATTCCACGCGAGCGAAAGATTTTATTCACGAATTTATTCTGGCACTAGACATAATTCAGATCTTTTTTTAAAGATCGCTCACATTTGTTTTGCATACGCCTACGCATATATCAAAAACTATGGCCCGAGAGACGTTGTCCTATCCAAATTTCGAGTTCATGCAACAATCCCTTAGGCAAAAACACTTTCACTTTCTCCCGAACATTGTAATATACTTCCTTTCGCTGAAACAGGGGTTTGCTAACATTTCGGATAAACTACGGGTCGTGGATTATAATATAGTCACTTTCCATTAAGAATATCTATTGTCCTACTATCCTACTAATATTATAAAGGCGAAAGTCTGTGTGTGTGTGTGTGTGTGTGAATGTTTGTTACCACGTATCTCCGTAACGACTAAACCGATTTGGCTGAAATTTTAAATATAGATAGATAATAACCAGGAATATAGGCTACTTTTTATCCCGAAAAATTGCACGGTTCCCGTGGGATAAAAAAATAGTAGTCCACGCGTGCGAAGCCGCGGGCGTCCGCTAGTTTACTGTAAAACTATAACAGTTTAAAAGCTGTGCATTGTAATAACATTTTTCAGATTTTACAGAATACAAAATGAAACTCTGTACAAGGTATCAAGATCAAAAACGTGACACACAAAAGCGAATTCCTAAAGCTAGGACGTTCTCAATAATTGGACGTGCCTGACCTATTTCTATACTATGTCTGTACTTGAGAAAAACTTACCCTTTACATAACTACTCATTTGCTTGAGAAAGTATTGCAAATATACAATTGGATGGAGGTCACGGTAAAGTTAACAAAAATGTTTTGGTGGTTCTGACTCATCAAGTCACAAGCATAAGTATTTATTATTTTGGTGGCTACGGAATCTTATAAATCTTTAATACATTATTTGAAAATACCAAAGCCAATTCAAGGCTAATCAATAAAATCATCAATGGGAGGATCACATTCAAACTTTGTTTTAAGAAGTTAAAATGAAATTATAAAATCATCACGACTGTATCCCCAAGGTGCGGTAGAGATTTTCAAGTTCCTTTTCGGTTATTGGGTTGAAATGTGATGTTCACCGAGTCTATTGTTGTATACTTTGTTCGCAACAAGTTTCGCGAAATGTTTGCATAATATCCGTGCTTTATAAATCACTAGCTTCCGCTCGCGGCTTGGTACCTAGCACCTACCTGGATAAAAAGTAGTCTATGTGTTTACAAAGAGAGGCCTACACCCAGCAGTGGGTACCTATGGGCTGTGGATGATGATGATGATTTGTTATTCCAGGTCATAAATTGTGTACATTCCAAGTTTCAGCCGAATCCGTTCAGTAGTTTTTGCGTGAAACAGTAACAAACATCTATATAACCATATATCTGTACATCCTCACAAACTTTCGCATTTATAATATTAGTAGGAAGTAGTTCTAGGAAAAGATCTCAATTATAATGTAGGTAGAGATGCTGCCAAGAAAATTAAGTAACTGTAAACTGGTAATTAGAACGTGTTTTTGTAAAAAGATCCCTATTGAAATATCTTTAAGGTGGGTTCTCTATTATGATCGCGCACCTACTGCGCTTCCGGTAGTGGGTACGTCCGCAAATATGGAGCCTGCAACGTATTAGGAACAGCGGGCTTAAAAAGGTCGCTATTGCAGAATCGCATTAAAGGAATTGGACTATTTCCATCTCTTTTCATTGACTGAGAGTGAAAAGAGACGGTATTAAAGTTATTTCATAGTTTATTGAGATGCAGCTCTAACGACCTTTTTAGGTCCGCAGTTGCAGGAGCGAAGAGCGCAGTAGATGCCCGAACATAATGTACCCAGCCTTTTTTTTTTTTTTTTTTTTTTTTCGGACTTTTATGTTGGCTGGTCACGTGTCGACCTTTGCAACGTTACCGGACTATGGCGAGAGCAGAAGCCTCTACGCCGGATAGGTACCCAGCCTAAGAAAGAAGCGCGTTTTTATACACCTTTATTTATTAACTCATTTATTTCGGATAATATCCACACTCCTTCGACAACACACAATCCTTTGACACAAATGTACGCATTTTGTAGAAGTAGTAGTAAGTTCGTATGAGCCTGAGGTTTATCTTGGTGCCTCAGTTCTTAAGCCTTCGTCATGGCCTACTTACCAATTGAATATATTTTTTTTTTAATGTATCTAACATTAATGACTATAACGTGTTATATCATTTGGACGACTTGGACATTTCTGTAAGTCCATTTGTGTTTTTGAATAAATAAATAAAATAAATGGCTTAACGAATTTATAGCCGTGAACGACTTTACAACTTTTAATCAAAGTTTAGTTTGTAGCTCTGTTCCAGTCGTTTCAAAAAGTTGATTCAAAGCGTCAGTTTTAATAAAAGCTTTTTCTATCCGAACTGAGTTCAATAAAACCTCTTAACTCTGAACTCCGCTAGGAATTGCTTGATGACGAAACACTTTTGATCGCATTTCCTAAAAATTCTCACGTATTTTGCCTTCGTAAAAACAATGAACTTAATTAAATTTACCTTTTTGAACTCGAATCGTTGGGGTTCTGGTTACCGTGTCACTCATCCCCCTTTATTAGGTTGTTAAGACTACGAAAAATCCTGTTGTATAAAATATTTTTGTGGAGTCGACATATTTTAGCTCTGCCTCATCAAGATCAATCGATACGACTTGTAATGTTAACAGGCCCACGACTGTTTTCGGAGGTTCAACAAACAATAAATAAACTTAGATAAGTAGTATTGTTTTTAAATACATTCATAATACTTTATAACACCCAGACACAGAGCAAACATTATGTTTTCTCCACATAAATGTTTGTCCTGGGTGCGAACCCACGACCTTCAGCGTAGAAGGCAGAGCTGTCTACTACCAACTGAGCAGCGAGGCCAGTCAAAAATAATTTGAAACTGTCTAATGGTTTTAAATGATTTTAAATAAATTGTTCTAAATTTTAAATGATTTTGGTTGTAAGTTTGTATGGCCATTCGTCTGTCGCCGGCCTCTTAACTTTTGAGGATTTGAAAGTATGATGATCAAAAGTAGATGCGCATTTTTACGATTTTCAAAAAACCAACGAAAGTTGCGTTTTTCCTATGTATGTGTCGTATGAGCTTGCTTTTGAGATGACTAAGGCTCATTTACACGGTGCGAGTTTCTTACCTCTAAGATGCGAGAAACTGGCTCCATGAAAATTCAGTGACAAGCTATTATCGTGAATCCACGTTAGTTTACGCTGTCATTATTTTGACATTGATGACGATAGTCGCCTCTTCGGGGCAAGAAACTCGCACCATGTAAATAGATAGATGGACAACATAAACACTAAATGAGCCTTAAGTCGCATCAAGCAGTCCCGGATCAGGAAGCAAAACGGAAGCTTCTCATCTATAGGCTATTGAGCGACGAAAAATAAAAATTTGAGGAAGAATTCATGCGTGCTTATCGAACCTTCTTACGGAAATAGGTAATGAACAGACTTGACCTTTTTAAAATACTTATAAAACCGCCTAATATCGTTAGATTTTATTGGTAAAGAACTTACTGAATACTTACTGTACACGCGGTTAGAGTTACTAACTATAAACACAGAATCACTGAAATTATAATTGCGAAAGTTTAGATGTTTGGATAGATGGATGTATGTTTGTTCCTCTGTAACTCGAGACCCACTAAACCGATTTGGCTGAAATTATATAGATACTTAATGACTGGAAATACGAAATAGGTTACTTTTTATCCGGGCACCACGCCAGCGAAGTCACTGGCGTCGCTAGTAGTTTATAAACTAATACTCATGACCCGTGGAATGACAGAAATACGCTAAAAGCAGTTTTAACTAAACTTTTGGTAACACCGCTGCACCGCGAAGAGCGCAGTTAGTTCGTTCAAAAGTTTTGGACAGCCAATGTATAACTTAAGAAAAAATCTAACTTTAAACAGAGTAGGAGAAAGTTTCTGAAATCTGATCCAGAAACTTTCTCCAGCGTATATTTTCTAGTTAAATATATACCAACCTCCTTTTGCTTGTTAAACTAAATTCTTGACTCGATTTCTGCTGATGCATAAAATGTTTACAACCAAAGAAATTGTATACATAGTAGAATGCTGACTGACATTTAATGTACAAAGGATTTTGAACCTTATCACGATCACACAACGATCTATTATCATTTAATTTTGGTTATAAGGATTGTTGGTCTTGTTGAGAGGCTTTCTTGGGTGCTTTGTCTCTTTCACACAGTTGCAAAAAGAAAGAGACACACCGCCCAAGTTTGATTTCAAGCGGACCTTGTTTTCTGTCTCAGTCAGCGTTCCGGGTACGTAGTATAGAAATTCCTTGTTTACAACTCACTGGTTCAGAAAACCTTAGTTGGAACCGGTATATCCTACCTAGCCTTCATAAAAGGCTTGGCTCGTCCGGCAATTCCACGTATTTGAATTTTCCTTTGAAAGGGTAATTTTAAAATGCTTTTCTGAATAAGTTTTTTTCTACAACTATGCACTTTAGTTTATGATTTAAAAAATAGAGGTCAGAACTCGATGGCCATGTTTACTAAAGTTAGTAGCAAAACAAACTTATTGTTAACAAATTACCCTATAAAGTTTCAGTACTAGCGAGCTACTAGGGTGCACGGCTCGTATTACAGATTGTTAGTACAATTTAAACTCCAATTATCTGATCTCTGTTTAAGCTTAGCCTCAAGCATTGGTGTTATTTAAAAACGTCACTACAACTACACTTAACTTACTTCAATTGTATGCATTTTTTGCGAAATATCAGTCACAATTTCTGGCCTGAATTCGTCTCTCATATTTGAATCTATAAGGCGCGGGACATACAGAAAAGACGTAAGACGAGGACGCTTCGCAAACTTATGTCTCTTCCGCGTCCCTTTCATAGAAAATGTATAGAAGCGTCGCGCCGCAAAACATACAGAAAAGACGGGGCGCCGCGCCGTCACATTTTGTATGAAAGGGACGCGGAAGAGGCAAATGTCTGCGCCCCGTCTCTTCTATCTGGCCTGCGCCTAAGACCCCTCGCTAACTGCAAACTTTACTATCGGCCGATAGTTTGGTCGGTGGGCTGCTAGTGCAAACATGGCTGATCTGAATCATTGTTGAGTGCGCACTTGCATACATCTTCATACTGATTAAGAGCTGGACCCATCTATTTTCCGATAGAAAAGCCTGCAGTCTGCGAGTGCACTGGGATCTTACAGAGGCACTGGCACAACTGCAGCCGTCACCACCTGTCGACGGCTGCCGTCGCCACCTGTTGATGGCTGCTGTCAACGCGTCGGCGCAAGCCGGCAAAGCGTCGACGGCTGTCGGCAACCGGTGGCGACGGCTGCAGTTGTGGCTTGACTTTATATATGTCGCAGCCAACTGGTTGAATATGCCATTTAATTAAACAGGCAGTTGTGCCAGTGCCGTTCGTCTGTAAGAGCTCTAAGTAAAATAAATAAAAAAACGCGTTATAAATAAAATGAAACCGGTGGTAGGGGTGTTTTGCATAGTAAAAGACTGAGAAGATAGAAGACCGTTTCGTCTGCCAGTGACTCCTTGCAAACTTGCTAAAAACTTTAGTTTACCGTCATCATGGCGCAAGCAACTGTGCCGAAATATCGGGAAAATCAACAATCCAAAAATCGTGGTAAATATCTCGTTTATAGTGTAAATAATGAATCAAATGTTCATTTTTTAACCTAAATACTGAATACAAACTATAGTTGGTTAATATTTCAAGTGAGCAGGTGGCTCGAATTGCAAGTATTTGACGGCGAAAAAAAGCTATTCGTTAAATTACGTCTGATATTTATCAGGGTATCCAATACACAGACACGGTAAAAATAACATTCAATTGTAACAAATTCTAGCTTCTTACAATTGTTAACTTGTAATATTTGGATTAGCCTTTGACTATCCTCATAAGAGGTATTTGTAGAAACTTATTTGCCCGAAGATCTGATATAACTTTTCTGATTAGAACCATAGTTAGGGAAAATATTATAAAAAGTGTTTATTCTATACGTAGTATGTATAGAATAGACTAGACACGCCTCGCCCCCCCCTAATTTGAGCTACCTCACCCCGCTAACTATTTCGAGTTTTCCACTCGTTCTTACATGTGTATAGGTTGTGTCATAGTCCAATCAAGCAGTAATTTATTTATTGTTTATTGTGTGCATTAAACTGTTTGTCTTTCCAAGCAGTACATTCGAGCATTAAAATCGAATTCTAAAATAACTAGGTTCTATCTATAAGTACAATATCTATAAGTATCCTAAAAGGTTATCCATAAGTTTGTTTTTTCTTTCATTTTAAAATACCACATACTGGTATTAATTAACGTTTTTTCTATTATTCAAAAGCTGTCTGAAAAGAGAAAGTTTAAATAATGTAAAAACACCGTTCATATTCGCGTATAAAATGTTGAATTTGTTTTAAACTTTAGCGGGTTGACCGCGATGCGAAGCTTACCTCGTTCTTTTTACTAAAAAAGCAGGCAGAAGTAGGTTTTTGAGAATTATATCTATTTATCATTCGAGGATGTCTACTTTTCCTTTTTTCATCTTGGTCATTAGGCCAAGATCTTTTAGAGGTTAGAGATTTTGGTATTTTTTCAGTCAAAGTTAGTTAGAAAAAAATACTAAAACTAAAAGGTATCAAATGAATAATTTCTGTAAGTCCCTAAAAAAATAAAAGTTTTATAAAAATTATGTTCATCAACGTTTTTTTTTGACACCATTAGCGTATATATATTATATAGCGTATATATTAGGTGCTGGTTTATAAGCATCGGTTCCCTGCGTTCATTGCCATTTGATACTCGTTAGTGAACTAGTTGTTAGTGAAACTTTCTACAGTGCGCATTGAATTTTGACGCTCTTTGATCACGTCTGCCGGCAACAAAATGCAGGCACGTTTCAATATTGTTCGCAACACGTAGAGTTTATGAACAAAATAAAGAGTAAATAGTCAGTTATACGCTACAATATGAAAGAGACAGACCCCCTTACTTATGAAAGATGTTTAAAGTTGAAAGCTATGTTATGTTGAATATTCGTCACTATCTTCAAATAAAGACAGGACGTCGTTTAACCAGTCTTCAACTCTAATCTTTCATAAGTAAGACCCAGAATGCTTAAATGTAAAACAATGCTATCTTGTTGATACTTAGCCAAAATTGAAACTTCGTAGCACTACTACGAAAGACGTAGCAGCGCTACGAGTTTAATTTCTAGCAGTTCTACGAAACTCATTTTCTCTCAATATAATTATTATGAAACCAAATTAAGTGGTTATACAAAATATGTTGCATTAGTATTATTGATGTCACTTACCTTGATCTAAGCAGATAAACAAAGTAGTATATTCGATATTCATCCCATCTAGTTATTGCTCGTAAATATTATTTCCTTTCCATTGGAATTACATTTTAATATCGCACAATTGCAGAACACGGCAACATCGGCTCTGAGAGCGTGTCTTGTTGCTACGGAATTCTGCAAATTACAGATGGAGTTTGCACAATTTACTGTGAATTGAAATTTGAAATCATTCTGCGGAAAACGGGAATCTACTAGAACAGTGTTCCGCAAAGGGTGTGCCGCGGCACACTGGTGTACCGTGGTCATTAGTTGGTGTGCCTCGGAAAAATAAGATTACCTATCTCAGTTAAGCTACTCAAAATTTGTACCGCTAAACAAGCTCATGTTTCACAAAAAATAATTGATTTTTCATTTATGGTGGACCTACCTCCAAAATATTCCGATTTCTTAGATGTACCTTGAACACAAAAAGTTTGCGGAACACTGTACTAGAATACCCATCAGATTGTTTTATCCTGTGTACATTTTTAATGAAGTAAGTTCGTTTAAGTGATAGATCTTTGATCTGCATGGCTAAGTTAAATAGAAAATATTCTAATCCTACTAATATTATAAAGGCGAAAGTCCGTGCGTGTGAATGTTTGTTACCACGTATCTCCATAACTACTAAACTGATTTTGATGAAATTTGGAATGTAGATAGATAATGACCGGGAATAGGACATAGGTTAATTTTTATCCCGAAAAAATGCACGGTTCCCCCGGGGGGAAAAAAATAGTAGTGCACGCGGGCGAAGCCGCGGGCGTCCTCTAGTTAAAAATAAATCACAAATCTAAATAAAAAAATTGTTTTAACAAAAAACATATGTAAGTATATTATATTGTTAACTTTTTCCTCATTCACGCCTTTAGTACACCGACGCATTCGCATGCGGCAGCGAATCGACGAAAAAACTGTAAGTTGTATGGCAATGTTTCGCATGTGTTATGTCTCGCTCTATCATATAGCTAGATGAAATAGTTGCATCCTTGTCTGTATTGTTTCGCAAGCAACTGCGAAATGGCTGTTACACCGACGCAGCCGATTCGCATTGGAGTTTCGCATCGCAATGCGATGCGAACGCGATCTGTCGGTGAGGACAGAATTTCGCACAATGGAAGCCGAAAATATTGAAATATTATTGAATTTTGTTCGAAATTATCCCGAACTATATTTAGTTGGGCATGTTGATTACAAAAATGCATACAAAAAAGAGGTTGCATGGAGGAAAACTCAAGAAAAGACGAAAATTACAATGACATTTCCTTGCGAATAAACTGCAGTGTACTAACGTTCCGCAGATGTTTCGCACCGCAATAATTTCGCAACGATTCGCTGCCGCATGCGAATGCGTCGGTGTACTAAAGGCGTCAAAGTCCGTCATCCGATATCTTATCAAACAACTTCTAATTTCGTTAAAACATTCTCTGAGTTTGAACATCGCAAAAATCTCGCTAAATCAGTTTGTGAACAATTGATTTTTCTTCTTTGTAACAAAGTTTCGTAGACAACCACAAAATGTATTGTTGGTTTTGTCAAAACTTTTCTTGCAAAAAGGTTTCATTTTCATTTTCCAGCATTTTTAATAAGCAAAATGTACTTTTTTCCTGTGTAATGTATCTTTCATGTTTTATACAAACACGAAAGATAGGTAGGTACAAAGTTTGTTTTTATACTCCAACCCCCTTACTTATGAAAGATGTTTAAAGTTGAACACTGGTTAAACAACGTCATGTCTCTGTTCCTCACTATCCACATAAAGACAGGACGTTGTGTAACCAGTGTTCAACTTTAAACATCTTTCATAAGTAAGACCCCAAATCATTGCGTTTACTGCTCCAAATGATGATTTTATGTCTTCTCTACATTCTAATTTATTTGTCAATGTCACCAATCATGCGGCAAACGGCCTAATTCGCAAAAACCTCTACTCTACGGAAATGAAATGGTGTATTTTGTCAATAAAACGAGAGTTTTAGAGCTGTTCTATTTACGACGCAACTACGAATACCAATGCCTCTTATGTCTAATAAATATATGGATACAGTCAACTTAAAAATAGATAGGATAAAGTTTTAAGTCGAAACTTTAAGAATTTACAAATTATTTATATGTAGGGCGATGGAAAACACATAAGGTGGTAAAAGTGGGTTAAGAATCACAGCTTATAGCAATTATAGCATTGCAACGGGGTTATTACAGAATAAACTGTTATGTTAGTTGGTCGTATCGGCTGATAATAAAATAACACGTTTAGTGTTATAATTTTCGCACTTAAAAGAAATAAATTACATATAATATAGCTTGAAACTCCACCAAAACGAAGACTAGAGATGTGTTTAAATGACCAATAGAATTTCGTTATTCACGCTTAAGAGAAAAGGTAATATGATATGGTATAAAGCTCCTAACGTATTCCAATTTGCATTTTTTTGTCGGTTACTGACCTTGCCTTCTTTATACTCTGGTAGGAATAAGTTGGTAATAGCTAATTCTGTCCGAGCGTTCGGCGATTTTTCTGGCTGACTGTATATGTCCTGTATATTGTTATTTTATAGGTGACCTAGGTCTCAACGTTCGCTTTTAGATGTCTAGATATATTTATTCCCATGCAGAGTTCATCCGATACACTCAAGATAAATAAAGTGAATTGTATCTGCAGTATGGATCGAGCCTTATAGATTTACAAGTTATGGAGGAGAAAGCCTCTTTATTGAGCACAACACGTACAATTGCATTCCCTTTTTTCAACTTTTAATACAACAAAATTATTAATTATTTTTTTCTGAATTTTTTGTAATAAATTATTGCTAAAATATTAAATTATTATAATTATTATCACCGGTTCTTAATAAGTGTGCAAAGGTTCAATTTAATCAGACGTTTTAAAGTGGTAGTGGTTTAAAATTACTTTCACGGATTCCGTTAACTTAGATAAATAGCTAAAGCTAATAAAACCGTGTTAAAAACAATATCACGACTGTATTCTTAAGGCATGGTAGACTTTCTCTCAGAACTTTAGAGAATTCGTAATTTCTAAGGGGTTAGTCTAATTTTGTTTAAGTAGTTAATTATCAACGTGACAGATCGCAACCCCCTACGCAACTCCTACACCGTCTATTGGAATACTAAGTTGCTTCCTCACAATGTTTTTCTTTGTATTAGCTTAGAGCGATGCCACACGGGCGCTGCCGCTCCGTTGCGCCGTCGCTGCGACGTCGCAGCGTTGGCGCTCCGTAGTTCTACATACAAATCTGCCCGGCATGCCACACGGTGCGCTGAAACAACGTGCGTCGAAACAACGCACGCACAGCGCACAAGGAGTGAAGGAGACGAGGCGGGAAGGGGTGCTGCGGTGCGACGACGAGCTTTGTCGTTCAAAGACATAAGACAATACATACAATTTATATACACCTACATCTACGTCGACGCTGCGAGAAAGGCTGAGGCCCCATTAGTGCGTTGCGTTGCGTCGCGTCGGCAAAATGTATGAGTAAAACGACGCAACGTCAACGCTGCGACGTTTTAGGCTGAGGCCCCATTAGTGCGTTGCGTTGCGTCGACGTATGATAATGTATGAGTAAAACGTCGCAGCGTCGACGCTGCGACGTTTTACTCATACATTTTGCCGACGCGACATAACGCAACGCACTAATGGGGCCTCAGCCTTACTCATACATTTTGCCGACGCGACGCAACGCAACGCACTAATGGGGCCTCAGCCAAAGCTGGAGAAAGCTGCGTTGCGTTGCGTCGTCGCAGCGCTACGCAGCCTAAAACGTCGTGTGGCACTCATTGCGTTGAAGTCGCTGCGTTGCGACGACGCAGCGCAGCGGCAGCGCCCGTGTGGCATCTCTCTTACATCATCAATCATTTTGAGAGCACAATAACTTTCTAAATTATACTAACTCCATATTTTGTCAAAATTACAAATTGCTCAGCTCAGGTGTGTACCGCGCCTAAACGCTTCACTAAGTTGTGAAATAGTTTGCCACTTAGTCCGTGTTACTTTGAAACAGTGCAAAGCCCTTGGTCGTAAGCTTTGCTTTCCTCAGAAGCTATGGCCGCAATAAAACGGCACTGTCAACTATTAAGGATATTTCATGTTTACAAAAATCTTATGAGTCTGGATTTACCAACTTGTAAACATAAAGCCATAAGGACTTATAAACGCCTCTCAACTTGAACACTGGTTAAACAATTCTCAAGATTCGCCTTGTTACTATCTAACAAAAAAGGATGGCAATAGTTTAAACGGTGTTTCAAGAAGTTGAGATGAGTTTATACGTAGAGAGGAATAGGTTCATTGTAAACAGGACGTGGTCTTCTATTGTTTAATATTAATTTTATAGATAAGAAAATTTTATAGTACCTAATCAATGTGGTGTTACAAAGCTATTAAAACATAACTGTTAAACTGTTTCATAGCTGTTTGTACCCTAAACTTTAATTTCTTAGATAAACGTATTTGACCACCTAAACCAAGGGAATGAATAAAACCTCGCAATACCTTTAACTCATTCTGCTCAAACCCCACATTTTTTGATTTTTGAAAATAACGTGAACCGCAATATTACAGTCATTATTTGACGTCTCTCGCATCTTAGGACAATGACTTAACCAGCAATGAATTGCTTGGAGACGAGGCAAGGCACAATTTAATTTTGAGCAAAGATAAATTGAGTTTGTGGACGGCACCCGGCTAAATGGATTGGTGAGCGGAAACTAAGCTAGAAAAACTTGTAGCCATCTATTAACTTAGCTAATAGGTTAAACACTGTTTTTTTGCTATCAACAAGTTACACAGAGCTTTTTTGGCTAGAGCGTAACTGAAAACTTGGGTAAGGGTTTCTTCTTCTTCTTTTAGTTATGTCTGTGACGGGAATTGTTACAATTTTACAACTGTCGAATTCGAATGAAGAATGTTTATTTCTAAAAAACAAATCTAAAAGAGAAAAGTTTAGACTTTAGAGGTTATTTTTAGATATTTTGGGAGGAAAAAGAACAATGAAAGCAGAGCTTGCGTTTTATTTTCATTTTCTCGTGTTTTGTTGGTTTTTATTATGTAGGTGTAGTCTGGATTTACAGCACGGGTGTTTGAAAATGGAACAAAAGATCTTTCATTTGACGCAAAACCTGTAGGGAGTTTGCAGAGAGCCTCCATGTTCTTCAAAATTAGCTGACTTGACCATAGACAAATTATTTGACATGATTTGTTTTTATTCTTATACATGAAGCTGGCAGAATAAGCAAAATAAAAAGAAATATAATGAATGAATGACCAGACAGACGTTGCCTATTATAGTCATTTCGAGTTGAAACAAAAACCATATGTACCTTTTAATCTTGTGCGGACATGAAAATTAAAACAATTAATGAAATTGGCGCTCTTGTTTCGCAGTCGGGTCACAAGGTTGACGATATTTAAGGCAAAATCATCTCAGACGTGTAATTGAATAGTAAACGCATATTCCCCTAGATGTATTCCATGCATACAAAGAACCCAATCTATTTATCATCACAAACGCGGTTTATGATCGAGGTTTTTAATGCGGCATAAACCAATCCCCTACAGATTTTATTAATAAAGCTGGATCACTTTTTTGAATAGAGATTTTCTTTGAGTAAAATGTCTTTATATGTCTATCTTAATCTCAGCCTAATAAAAAGTCTTATTTTGAAATTATTTTAAGTAAGTACCTAAGTATTTTAAGTATTTCGTGACATTACCATACTGACCCTTTTTTAAATTACTTTAAGCAAGTATTTTGAACTGATCGCGCCCAGTGTCGCCTAGCTAGGCGATAATCTGTTAGTTGGATTTTCCTAAAGCATTCTTTTATACAATCCACAAAAATACTGCCATATCTATCGAACATTTCGCAAGTGATGATCTTTCATAGATGCGGCAATTGATTTTATTAATACAGATCGTCTATTAAAGACACCCAATAAGGCTGTTAAATCATTGCACAGATAGTATTTTCACTAAAGGACAAAATTAATATGCACTTATTAGTAAAACTTCTAGAATAAATACAAGGTCCTGAATTTCAGTAGAAAAACCACTTCTGTAGTGAGTTCATACTAAGAAATGTGGTGATTGCAGCCACTATTGTATAGCCCTGTGTAGCCACGTACTAAAGTGTGTAACTCCTTGTTCTGTTACCTGACTTACTCCGTCTAAGTCATCTGTAAAAGTTGCACGAAGCCAATGACGACGATGACTTAGTAAAGTAAACCAACCATCACATCCCTCAGCTGTGTTGGTACACATCAAAAAGTTATTTATTTATCACATTAAATCCGTGACGCAGAGCAAGTTACGATTCGTTTTTTCGATGGGAACATAAAAGCGTGCTTTGATGAAGCGGGATCATCGTTCGATTGTTGCAAAAAATGAATGGGTGCTGGTTGAGTGGCTTGGTTTTAATTAATGCCAAATTTCAAGTAGCAAATGGAGCAGATGTAAAGTTAAGATAATAATCTCCAGGTTAAAAGGGCAAGTGAGAAAATGGATTTTACGAATCCGCTGATGAAACTTTTCCAACAAAATATTCCGACACTCTAAACGGATTACTGGTTTTCGGATTTTATCCGCTCACTCTCCACGCCTCGTGTTTTTGCATTTAAGAGGGCATATAAGGCAAAATAAGGCTTCGAACATTTTTCTATGGAAGCTGGCATATTCACCCGACGCTGCTTTGAATTTTTTTTAAACATATCCTATAGTCCTGTATCCACTATCCATTTATACCACATTTATTGTGCGCGGAAACTAAAAAAAAAAAAAACTGTACGTCCGTAAAGTCGGTTTATGGTAAGCGTCCACATGTCGGTATCGTACGCATCGGACGCATCGCACGCAACGGATCGTAGTATTATTTGTATAGAAACTCATATAAGTGCGTCCACCTGTCCGCATCGTACGCATCGCATTACACAGATAATCCGCTTGATGCAATCCGTCCGCTGCGTGCGATGCGGACCTGTGGACGCTTACCATTAAGGACGGTATGTTTACGTGTTAACACGTCAAAAAATCAAAATGGCGGCGAGTGGATATGCCACAAAGGCTCTATCTATCCCCTTTGTATAGTTTCTCGACTACTTCAGTTGCTGTAAAAGTCACCGCCTTAATAATTGTGTTACTTCGAAGTTTTATCTGCGACTTCTTTGTTTTTAAAACCCCAGTTGTGAATCGACAGAATATTTTAATTTAGGGTTCCGTGTCTTAGTTGGTTAAATCACTTCGGCTTAAGGAGGATTGGTTTGATCAATGCGGGCTCGAATCCCATCGGAATTGAAAATTTTGAAAAGGATTTTCATATTTTCATATTTCTCGACTACGGAATATTTTTTGAAAAATACCTGTTTTGTGATATGTATAACCAAAAATATTCTTAAATGAATTTTATTTTATGGGCCTAATAGTATTTTTTTTTTAAATATAGCAATAACAGGTCCCTTTCACTAATGAGAAAAACATTAATCTCCAACCTGTTCGGATTTCAGCGCCTGGTGTCCTCTTAAGGCACATGTGGACGTTAAAAAAGTGGTCCCATGAATATAACATTTGTGGAGAGTGACCGTTAAATCAATTGGTTTCGATCTTTACTGAACTGATTTTGCTCAACGACAAGTCGGCACATTGGACTGAAACGCAGATAGTGTTACTGGATTTAGAGTTTTGGGTGTTTCTAACTGGCAGTAATTTGAATCAGTTGAGCTGTTTATGTTATAAGTAGTTGTTAAGTTAGTATTTTTTTTTTACTTTTAATAGTTATTTTGCTATTCGAGGCGGCTAATCTAACAAATCAACGATACTTAACTAGAATCAATTTTGAGTAATGGTGTAAATAATCCGACTTTGCTATCAATCAATCATTTAACAAGAGTAAAAAAACAGATGACAGGTAGAAAATAATGTACACCCTTGAATCTGCTTCTCACCAATCTAAACAGCTATAGGGATAAGTTGCTTGAACACTAAGTAAATGACGATTAAAAGCACTATAAACTGTTTAAATTGCACTTAAGATTATAAAAAACTACCATATATTGGTACTCTCAAATTTACCCTTGAAGAATTCCCTATGAACGAACTAAACAACAGTTTAGTTGAACTTCCTAAACTAAAGGTAAAATGAAGTGCTTTGCTGAACCTCCTTTCATCACTTATTCATGACTGGTGACGTCACGAACTCAACAACCTGAATCCACCGAAACAAAATCAACGAGACCCCGATTCATGCAAATGTTTCTATCCCACGGGATATCGGGACACATTTGCGAAACAGCCTCTTTAACCGTGTGTCACTTTACGTAAGCTTACAAGGCAAAATGATCTTTACTCTATGGATTGAGGTTTCAAATTAGATCGTAGATAAATTGATGACGGAAAATGATCTTTACTTATTTGTAACTAGGTACAACTGAATTGAAAGTTATAGTTGACAACTCTAATAAATGAAATTACTTAAATGACTTATATTACTTACAATTGATATGAACAATTATTATTAGTAAGGTCATAGTGGTGGTTCACTCTGGTAAAGTAGTTTTCGGGCGTTTTCAGAGGTTTGAAGGCTTCCATGCTTCAGCGGGCACATTGAGTGGTTGGTCCTGGCTTTAAAGTCGTTAAGCCATGATGGAGGCCGTCGTGCAGCTTTAAAAAACCCCGTCACTAGAGTTAGCCAGCAGCTCATACGAACTTATAGCTTATGGACTTTCACTTATAGCCAGGACCGCAACTCAATGTGCCTTGTAAAACCCAGAAGCGCTCAGCTTAATGCTACTAGCGGTCACCCATCTTTGTGACTTCACTACAAATGCTTCATAAAAGCTCGATGTGACACTATGTAGAGGAAAACTCTAATTTAATCTGTTGTCTTCGGTGCAGTCATTGCATTCAGATAGTGGTACCACTTTGCATTTAGGGAATTGGATTTTGCGGACTTTGTATTTACCTGTTTTAAGTCAATACGCTATTCACAGTTACGTTTTGGTTGGTCTAAATAAGACAGTGATTACAAATTGGAATCAGATTCTCAAAGTTATTACTTTGAGTCATTACTTTCTATCATAAAAGAAATAACTAAACGAAATAGGATCATCACTGTATCCCCAAGGCACAGATAATGTCTATGATATTAACAAGTGTGTAACCGATGAATTGAGAACCTCCTCCTTTTTTTAAGCCAGTTAAAAAAATTAATTATTAAGAGGATACTACGATATAGTTCCCATTAATACAAACTTTACTTATTTATAAGTTTATTGCTTGTTGTAGAACCACAGAACAAATAATAATACTACGTAGAACTAGTAGTAGAACGATCCTCATATCTTATTTAATAAAATTTTATCACATTCTATTTAAGAGCCTACTGAGGTGAATTTGTCAAAATAGAGGTTTACCGTTTTAAAGATTTTCTTAAAGCAAATCGTATTAAGATAGTGAAAAACATACTCTAAGTACTACCAATGAACTGATCTACACTGTGGGCTATTTCATATTTCAATATTTTATGTATTTTTTTAGTAAATTACTTTACAAAGTACACAAAATATGAGCGCGGGGTTTTAAGCCTGACCGAACACTAAATTACTCAATTGAATTAAAAAATACGAAAACAACAACTACAATATTTTATCTATCCTGTGCTCTATTTTTTTTTTCGTAGGTGTAGCTATATTCAACACATCGCACCTTCGGCAGGACAAGGTCGTAACTGTCCAAAATTCCAAAAATGAGTTGAGTATGCCCAAGGGCCTAAAAAACGGCCTTTTATCTGAAACGACAGAGATTCTTTCTTAGTTTGGCTTTATTTCGCTATAGGGCAACAGTGTCTTTGTCAGATTATTGCGATTTTTCGTCAATTCTGGCGCGACAACGCCGTAAAGGTTAATATAGGGCATATTCAAAGACCACATATTTTTGTTTTTTGTTTAAGTTTGTGGAGGAACAAAGTCATATTTAGTACTTATTTTATGTTTTATATGCAACCCTAATTACAAAGTTATTTAACTTTTGGAGGACAAGGGCATAAATGTGACCCCTTTTTTAAAAAAACCT
This sequence comes from Camptogramma bilineatum, assembly GCA_958496255.1. Taxonomy (NCBI): domain Eukaryota; kingdom Metazoa; phylum Arthropoda; class Insecta; order Lepidoptera; family Geometridae; genus Camptogramma; species Camptogramma bilineatum. The sequence goes on along the minus strand of OY292467.1, from coordinate 9,977,891 downwards.
TCTATAAAACAAATAAAAAATATTTCACTCATTTATGAAACATGCACCGATTCATAAAAGTTTAAAGTATATTTTGTGCAAAGAACAATCTCTTCAGAGCAGTTTATACAGAATGATACGACGTTGAATGAATAAAAATATTTAAAATGGCTCTCCTGTAAAATCACAAAATGTGCAGTTGAGACCTTGTCCTGTTGAAGGTGCGACATTATAGGCAAGAAAGTTGAAGATAAAACTCTCCATACATTTTTTCTATGGAGTAGCTACTATGAATAAAAGGACGATTCATTGCCAAAAATCGTCAGACGGCCGCGGCCATTGGAGCTGGGAGCACGTCACATTGCATAAATACTATTAGCTAAGCTGTGGCAGAGCCAGTGACGTCACGTGACTGTGTTCTTACATGAGAAGCGGTCGCGTAAACGTGCTATGTCATATTTTCGATAAAATCAGATTACAGTATGTAAGGCATCTTTTGATAAAGATTTTGCCTGGCATAAAAAATGGACTATTTTCTATCAGCATAGGTACCTAAGTAGTAAGTAAGTGCCTATAGGTAAGTATACGTACGGAAGCATGCACATCCACATAGAAAGCTTTACAATCATTTTATGTTTTTATCATCTGGATTAAGTGATGATGATGCTGATGATGATGATTGTGGGGGTTGGCCTACAGTGGGTGGTGGAGGTGGAAATGATAACTCGGTGGTGATGGTAGTGGACTGTATTTCTTTGTTCTTATAGTAGGTACACCGCTGGATTCCTATTCTGCTACTGCTTGTTGACTTTTTCTTGGTTGATGTGTTGCTGTACTGAGCTCTCGAGTTGAACTGAATATAATAAAAATAGCTCCTGTATTTATACAAAATGACATCGATTAATAACCAATCAGAATATTGCTACCAAAAATTCCTCCAATTAAACAGTCGGACTTAATTTCCATACCGAGGTTATAAATATTGGCTACGCGAACTATAGGTACCTCATTATTCTTTCGACCGTCGCGTAGCAACCATCTTAAAATAGCATATTTCAGCCGTAAAACTAATTATATCTAGGTATCTCGATATAATCAAACATAAGTCTAAGTTTACATAGGTCATCATAAAAAACAGGCTAAAAACTTCAGACTTCCAAATAAAAACACAACATAAGTTTATACAATTCAAAATAATTAACCAGGCTAAAAACTTCAGACTTCCAAATAAAAACACAACATAAGTTCATACAATTCAAAATAATTAACCAGGCTAAAAACTTCAGACTTCCAAATAAAAACACAACATAAGTTCATACAATTCAAAATAATTAACCAGGCTAAAAACTTCAGACTTCCAAATAAAAACACAACATAAGTTTATACAATTCAAAATAATTAACCAGGCTAAAAACTTCAGACTTCCAAATAAAAACACAACATAAGTTTATACAATTCAAAATAATTAACCAGGCTAAAAACTTCAGACTTCCAAATAAAAACACAACATAAGTTTATACAATTCAAAATAATTAACCAGGCTAAAAACCTTAGACTTCAAATAAAACACACTAAGTCTAAGTTTATACAATTAAATTACCTAACCAGGCTAAAAACTTTAAACTATACGAAGTTGTCCGTAACAATGATGCTGATGATGATGATGCTGATGATGATGATGATGATGATCGTGGAACTTTTTATTGATATGGGTATCAAATGAAAGATTTTGATGAGCGAAACACAATCATCATCGTCATCGTCATATCTTTATCTTTTCATATCGTCATGACTTCATAACTTCGTGACTTCGTATCTTCGTAACTTCGTAACTTCGTGACTTCGTGACTTCGTAACTTCGTTTCTTCGTGACTTCGTATCTTCGTAACTTCGCAACTTCGCAACTTCGCAACTTCGTATCTTCGCAACTTCGTATCTTCGTATCTTCGTATCTTCGTATCTTCGTATCTTCTTATCTTCGTAACTTCGCAACTTCGCATCTTAGCAACTTCGTATCTTCGTATCTTCATAACTTCGTAACTTCGCAACTTCGCAACTTCACAACTTCGTATCTTCGTAACTTCGCATCTTCGTAACTTCGTATCTTCATGACTTCGTAACTTCGTATCTTCTTACCTTCGTATCTTCGCAACTTCGCAACTTCGTATCTTCGTAACTTCGTATCTTCAAAACTTCGTAACTTCGTTTCGTACCTTCGTAACTTCGTACCTTCGTAACTTCGTATCTTTGCAACTTCGCAACTTCGCTTCTTCGCATCTTCGTTTCTTCGTAACTTCATAACTTCGCAACTTCGCAACTTCGCAACTTCGTATCTTCGTAACTTCGTATCTTCAAAACTTCGTAACTTAGTATCTTCGTAACTTCGTTTCGTACCTTCGTAACTTCGTATCTTTGCAACTTCGCAACTTCGTATCTTCGTATCTTCGTATCTTTGTATCTTCGTATCTTCGCAACTTCGCAACTTCGTATCTTCATAACTTCGCAACTTCACAACTTCGTATCTTCGTAACTTCGCATCTTCGTAACTTCGTAACTTCGTATCTTCGCAACTTCGCAACTTCGTATCTTCACAACTTCGCAACTTCGCAACTTCACAACTTCGTATCTTCGTAACTTCGCATCTTCGTAACTTCGTAACTTCACAACTTTGTATCTTCGTAACTTCGCATCTTTGTAACTTCGTAACTTCGTAACTTCACAACTTCGTAACTTCGTAACTTCGTATCTTCGTAACTTCGCAACTTCGCACCTTCGTATCTAGAAGTTACGACGTTGCGAAGCTACGAAGATACGAATTTACGAAGATGTGAAGATACGAAGTTGCGAAGTTACGAAGTTACGAAGATACGAAGATACGAAGATACGAAGATACAAAGTTACGAAGATACGAATTTGCGAAGTTGCGAAGTTACGAAGTTGCGAAGTTGCGAAGGTGTGAAGTTACGAAGTTACGAAGATACGAAGTTGCGAAGATGCGAAGTTGATAAGTTACGAAGATACGAAGATATGAAGATACGAAGTTGCGAAGATATGAAGATACGAAGTTGCGAAGTTACGAAGATACGAAGTTACGAAGATACGAATTTGCGAAGTTGCGAAGTTACGAAGTTGCGAAGGTGTGAAGTTACGAAGATACGAAGATACGAAGTTTTTCATATGGTCATAACTTCATATCTTCGTTCCTTCGTAACTTCGTGATTTCGTATTTTCGTAACTTCGTAACTTCGTATCTTCGTATCTTCAAAACTTCGTAACTTCGTAACTTCGCAACTTCGCAACTTCACAACTTCGCAACTTCGTATCTTCATATTTTCTAGATACGAAGGTGCGAAGTTGCGAAGATACGAAGTTACGAAGTTGCGAAGCTACGAAGATATGAAGATACGAAGTTGCGAAGTTACGAAGTTACGAAGATACGAAGTTACGAAGATACGAATTTGCGAAGTTACGAAGTTGCGAAGTTGCGAAGGTGTGAAGTTACGAAGATACGAAGTTGCGAAGATGCGAAGTTGATAAGTTACGAAGATACGAAGTTATGAAGATACGAAGTTGCGAAGTTACGAAGATAGGAAGATAGGAAGATACGAAGTTACGAAGTTACGAAGTTGCGAAGTTACGAAGATGCGAAGATGTGAAGTTGCGAAGTTACGAAGACACACACACACACACGCTGCACACACATACCACGAAAGTGCTTGGTTGTATGTAACTATTTTTATTCTTATTGTTATTTACTTTTCTCTAAAACCTATACTACCTAGTGACTAGACATTATTTAACACACGGGAATTACTCACGTAAAATTATCGTCGATTTGGTTTAGATTTGAAAGTGAAATAGTACCTAGTGACTGTCGTAATATATGTTTTACTCTAAAAAATGTAAATCCGTCATTGGCTATAAGAAACATAAATAAGTCGATTTATTACTACTAAGAGCTGTGGATTTTGTCTAATAAATAAATAAATAAATAAATAAGATGCGAAGTTTTTTCAAATCTGACTTGTAGAATATCGCGTTCAAACAAACAAACAAACTCTTTCGCTTTACAGAATTGGTATTAGATTGGTATAGATGTCAATACAAAATCGTTATGAAGTTATAAATTTTAAAACGTAAAAAATGTTTGCCGAAACTTTGACCGCTTTGTGTCAGAGCGGCCCGCACTGCGTGGCGCTTTCAATGTGTGCGTTCTACGCACACAAGCTTGAGCGCTACGTTTCCCGCCCGTAAATACCTAAAACTGACGAGCGGCATAGCGTCGGAGCCCTCTTAAATACCAATTTCGAAAGTTTTTCTCAATACAAAGGTACTTATAATTAAATACGGAACTTTTTTAACTCGAATTGTTATTACAAAGCTACAAAATATTAAATCATAATTAAGAGTTCGGGCAATCTGCATAATTACTTTTTCATTTGGCAACGGGAGAGCTCTTAAAAAGAAAATGGCGGTTTCTAAGGGCTGACGAACTTCACGGCTGGTCCTGCCATGACCAAAATCTTCGTTTTTCACTTTCATTTTGTATATTTTATATACATCTAATAGATAGCACACTCTAATCTAACCGTGTGGGCTGAGTTCGATACAATGTCGTGAATAGAGATAAATGTATCGGTAGAGATAAATAAAAAAAAAAAAATTAGACATATCAGTAAGGATACATGGAATAGGGGATTTCTCGTACTCGTATCGTACGAAGTCACCTGCACCAGGGTGGACCTTATGCAGGCTTCAGAAAGGGACTGGAAGTCGCCACCTACTGTCCAATACTGTGTAATATTATAAAAAGGGTTGAATCTCAATACGAAAAGAAGAAGAAGATCGTACGAAGTTCGCCGAGTCAGCTAGTTTTTTTTTTATACTACTAAGGTAGCAGACAAGCATATGGCCCACCTGATGGTAAGCGGTTACCGTAGCCTATGGACGCCTGTGACACCAGAGGAGTCACACTCGCGCTGCTGACCCTTTAAAAATTTCAATACGCCCTTTTTGGAGAACCCCATACTGTAGTCACTGGGGAAAACCGATCATTATAGATCATTCCACAATCCGAGCTAGCATTCCAAAAGCTTGAATCTAAGATTCTTTAGCTTTACTTAAAACCATACTTGCAATCGTAGCACATGCTACGTCGTAGAGCTACACGTCCGTGCTACGAGGATAGTTAATAGAGCATTCAGATTCTTTACGCTATTTCATGTTTTGGAAACGAAATAGGATCGACACGTAGACAGGATAGCTCAAAGAGCTATCCTGAAGGTGAGTGCAGGCCTTCCTTATCGTTTTCCCACAACAGAACTGTATAGTAAGTGGGACATCCTATCAGTTCGAAAGCTCTTCTTGCTCCAAGTTGTCCTTACTACACACTCCCATCTAACCTACAACCCAGACCTAATAAAGAATAAAAGAAGACAGGGAAAAATTGTTGAACTCGGTTCTTTTCGCACCAGCCTTTCGCAGAACTTTATTTGTTTCTTGGGACCTTACATATACAACATGGTCAATAACTTATTATCTATCTACCCATTATGTCGCACCAATGTAAAACAACAGTCACCAATTGGCTCAAAACACTGACATACGAGGAGACTGAAAATATCTTGTTTCCAGTCAGTTAACTTCTCTCGATCATGCAAATACAAAACCTCTCCCCCCCCTCCCCTCCCTACATATGTACACACACACTCAAACACACACATTCACATACACATGCGCACACACACGCACACACACACCCACACACCCACACACCCACACACCCACACACACACATTTATATACTCACGCACCCACGCACAAACAAACAACCCCATTGTTTCTTTTTAGGTTAAGATTAATTTTTATTTTTTGTTTTTTCTAACTTTCTATAGGCACTGGCCTACTCTGAGTTTATGCTAGCAAACAATGTTAAACCGTGGAGTGAGAGCCTGGTGACCTGTAACACAGGTTTTCACAAACCTATTTCAGGCACCAGTCTCGCACAAAACAGTCATACACCACCTTGTTTTCATGAACTTTAGCTTTATTTAACCATTTTGTTTTGTGTGAGATAAATAAACGTTATTATTATTATTATTATTCTCTCAGATCTTTTTAGGAATTTGAAGATGTCTAAACGGGTAATCAGAGGCATGCCCACAAAACTTATTTGGCATAGACCCAGATTATTCAGAAGTGTACATTCCATACGTTAGATGCTACAAGCCTATTACTGTCTATATCTTAACTGGTTTGATTGCTGATGATTCTTGTTTTAGTTTGAAACGGTATACCGACAATGTGATCCCATAAAAATTTGGGGCGGATCTGACAAGGATCTTCGGAGTCATGAACAGAAATGCACCTCGACAGTGCAAAAAAATTGTTCAGTTTACAACATTGAAGTCTGTTTTTTTTTAAATTAGTTTAGCTACTGACTTGTTTTGTTAATAATTTATAAACGGAGTTGGAGTATATTTAATTCAGTCCCAATATAAATTGTATGCACTATAATTGCACTATAAATTGTATGGTTCGAACGTAGTTGTAGGCAAATAACTCGCCCACAACCTTTAGGGTCAATATACTGTCTGCTCTACGTGGGTATCTAATTTTGAGTGTCTAGTCTAGACCCTTTCTACTTAAAGAGGATTTAGGGCCAATCTTTAGTGAATAACCTGAAATAGTATAAACATGTCGAAACTGTAGCGCTTTAATTAAAAAACTTCCAATAAAAGTTTGTTAAAAGTAAAATTCCATTCATTTGTATTGGCTAAGAATCCGAAAGATATGTCAATCGTTTTAAAATTTACTTAGTTTTGCTTATCGTCCCCTAAATTCGAAAACCTCGTAACTCCGTCTTTTTGACGAAAATGATTTTTTGATGCCGTTTGGTAGAGAGTTTTACCAAACTGCATGAAAAATTATTTTCGTCAACGTTATATTTCTTCCTATTGACTTCATTCTCCCATATTTTTATTTATCACAGTGCGACCAATTTTGCTGGTTCCGCAGTGAAGGAGCGTCCAGATATCGCACACATTGTACGCGTAGCTACAGATACAGACTTGGCGTTCTGGACACGCGTAACCTGACTACGCGTACCCAGGGTACGCGATATCTGTAGGTACGCAGCTTTACGGGATACATCTTCTAAATTGTGTCGCAGTGCTTCACAATCTCGGTAAACCCGTGGCAGAGTTTATCGCTTATGGAAATATTATATTATTATACGCGCGACATTGTGCCACCTAATGTAGGAGCGGCGTTAAGAGATACCTACGGGAGGCGTGAAAGCATATATCATACTCTTTTTACTTAGAATGTACGCTTATCCAGTAATTAGGTTTTATGTATTTTTTGTGCTATGAATACGAAAGCAATTTTCCTAGATTTTTTAGAGATTATAATGGCATATTTTGGTTGAATCAGCAGAATATTCGAGTATTGAGTGTGACTTTTTTTAAAGGGCTTTATTACTTACTAGCGGAAACCCGCAGCTTCGCCCGCGAGGGTTACCATTTTTTCATCTCACGAGAACCGTGCATTTTCCGAGATAAATAGTAGCCTATGTCCTATTCCCGATAATTATTTATCTATGTTTTAAATTTCATGCAAATAGGTTGAGTGGTTGTTGAGTTATAGAGGAACAAACATACAACCAAACATCCAGACTTTCGCATTTATAATATTAGTGTGATTAATGATGTGATAAGTACCTAAGAAATGAAAAGGTAATTATTTCGTCGAAACCTCAACCTCTAGATCGGAAGCCAAGAAGGATTCTACTGGGCACGGCTCACTGAGTCCTTATGCAATAAATACCTAAGGCCGTGTACACAGAGATTTATACCCGGATGCGAGGCGTCCTCTATCAACTAGCGGGTTAATCGTCTCCCGAGATCGTTTGTTTGCCGACAGCCTATCTATGATACATACGACCTACATAGCATATCTATTGTGTGATACTGCAAGGTTCAGAGGTATTCAAAGGTTCAGGTATTCAACGAATGGTCGTGATTGTGTGTTCTTGGACTGATGTCTTGGGTATCTAATACGAATATTATTGGAATAAAGAAATTGAGATAGCAATTCTGGATGTATCTAAACTTTCTAGAGTTGTACTAGCATTCTGTGATACAATCACACTTACAAAACATAACTATTGTATGATAATACCGTAAGAGAAGTATTCCAAGAAGCATAATCGTGTTAGTATTTCATAGACTGGTGCCTTCATAGACGGGTATTTCATAAGGCTATATTTCATCCTAACTTATAAATGCGAATGTGAGTTTGTTTGTTACGTTTTCGCACAATAACTATTCAACCAATTATCATGAAATTTGCATACACGCTGGATACAAAACAGGACAAAGGATACCTTTCATGCAAAAAAGAAGTATCGTTCCCGAGGAATAGCGCAAGCAAAACTACAGGCAAAAGCTAGTAAGAAATAAATAATTTGCAATAATAATTCAAAACTTTCGTGAACTGTACCAGTAATTCTGTATTACAACTTATACGTACCTACCATTACATATCATTAGAAAGGAAAAATCTTATCAAAATTTTAAATCGCTTGTATCATTGCGTGTTCGAATCCCGTCGGAATTGAAAATTTTGATAAGATTTTTCATTTCTAATGAAATACCAAAGTGTGGTTAACCACTTTAAAAATTTAAAATTACATATCATATATATTTGTGTAAGAGATTCGCAAGGATTAGATGTATTCCGAGAAGAGTATTTGTGTGTTCTTGAATTACACCTTGGGAATCTCAAACTGATATTTTCATTTCATCTATACTAATATTATTAAGAGGTGAAGTTTGTAAGTTTATAAGTTTGGACGTAGGAGGTAATCTCGGAAACTCATCATCCGATTTAAGAACTATAATATCTAGTTACTCTGAATTTATCAATCTGACATACGCCCAGTAGTCGTAGATAGATAATAATAAATAAAACATGTAATTTTTATTAAATTTTAGAATGAATTGGATTTTTGGAACTGGTATTTTTCTGTCTTTGAAGGCATTCCTTATAATCTGGATAACTTATTAAATTTGTTGAACCTGATCTAAGTGATTTGATTTAGACGCCAAAAACCACTTGAATCCGATTAAAACTTTCCTTGTTTGAGAATTGGATTCGGCTCCGTCAAATTAGTTCGAACGCCTTTAGTTTAGTTTATAGTTTAGTTTTAGTTTGTTGTTATTGCGTAATCTAGATAAACTACAGGCCCATAAAATACCTAATGAAAGCTTAACAATTCGAATATTGCTTCTCTTTTTTTAAATTAAAATAAAGAGAAGCAATATTCGAATCACACCGAAATCGAAAAAAAAAAAAAACTAAGTTTCAGTTGGGTAGTAAACTACCCAATTTTATTTGACTACGTACGCGCGCATTGGCATGATAATTCCAGACAAGATGTAATCAGCCTATACATGAATGGTATTATTAATTTCACTGTCCAGAGCTCGTGTTACATCACACTAAATAATGCGAATGTTTGGATGTTTGGATGAATGATTGTTCCTCTATAACTCGACAACCACTGAACCGATTTGGATAAAATTTAAAATTTAGATAGATAATGACCGGAAATAGGACATAGGCTACTTTGTACCGCGCGAGCGAAGCCGCGGGCTGAAGCTAGTGTGCATATAAAATTCCGAGAACGAAAAATTCATTGATGCACGACCAGGATTCAAACCTTCGGATCATAGGTCGAAATGCTAGGATAGTTTTGACTTAGCCAACACAGTGGCAGTAATAAATAGAAACAAATAAAGCGAAAATGTTGTCTACGAAATTTGCTTCAGTTTAAAATATGTACGAGGTGGTAATAGAGAAGCTCTCTGGGATCCTGTCTGATAAATTACCGCGCGTGACAAGGCCGATGCTATTGAAATATCACCTGAAAATCCAGCGATGTTGATATTTCTTTTTATGTAGTCTGGAAAATTGTACCTACTGAGGCTTACTATGAATTTATTTTACATATAAAATTAAGCGTTTATTGGTAATTCTTTTTCTTCCAAAAATAAATGATTTTTTTTGGGCGGGACAATCTTAGCCACAAGCAATAAAATACAGACAAAGTGTGACTTTTGTAAGTTTGTGAACATGTGGAAGGTTATCTTACGAACCTCTGTATCTATTTTATAAAATATCACTATTTCTAAAAAAAATATTTAAATTAGACATTGTATAATAATGTAGATACTTAATGTAAAAAAAATGATATTTAAGCTTAACACGGGTTAATTCGGAGTTTGCCGCAAACCGTAGGTATATAAATAGATGGACATATTAGATGGACATACAAACACCAAAAAGTACTTTTAAAAGTATCAAGATACAACGTTATATTAACGAAGCGCTAAGCCCTCCCTCCCCACGTAATGTTAGTCGGAAAGTTACCAACTTCAGGGAATTTCCAATGGATGTATCCGTCGAAGTTTGAACCGTCTAACTTCATAAAAGGTATGAAGAATGTGTTCGAGATTTTTTGAAGTAAAAAGATTTTGGATGCTTAAAAGCTCAAAAGCGGATCATTGATGTTTTCATGAGGAAGGATCAACTTTGGTAGTGTAAAACGATATAGCTTTTTAAGTTTAGTCTAAAGTCCTATTTAACCTTATTTAACCTATTATATGATACGTAGCGATTACCTACTTACTTTAAGGCCGGCCGCATACGCACGTTTTCCGTATACGTTTTCCGAATTAGTTTTTTTTACGCAGACGTTCAATTTTAGTTCGTATGACCTGTACGCACGGTTTGTTTTCGAAATGAACTTCAAGTTTTTTTCCGTTCGGAAAAAATAAGAAGGTGTGCGGCATGTAGAACAATTTGTATTGAACGCGTGCATTCCGAATTCGGAAACCGAATCCGGAAACCGAACGTATGCGGCCGGCCTAAAACGTAAAAAAAACATGTTAAAATATTAATTTTATAATAAAACAATATTTTTTTTAAAGATTTGGGAGCACACAATAAACTGCGAAAAGGTTCCAAAAATACTATTGTTAAGTATGTTGTATTGTTGTTGAGTTTTTATACAAGGCGAGGAAAAGCTTCTGAATGAAAATTTGATGTGCTTACACAAACGGGCTTAATGTAACAAAATAATATTTTCCTAGGGGCGTCTCGCAGGTGTCAAGATAATGCGTGGATTTTTCACTGGGTTTGCATAATTTATTATTTCGTTTTTATTTTTTTGTAATTTATGCCTAGGTACTGGGTCCGCTAGTTGATATAACTAGAGGTCGCTGTCAATTAAACAGATAGGCTGCTCGGCTGATCGTTCCATAAATCTTGTCAACTTTCGTGATTATTAATTATTGAACGTAAAGAAACACTCAAAATTATGATTATCCTTGCTCAGGTGGCTCATCTCCGGAAGGTATTATGATTATGACTATGATTATGATTATGCCTTACCTTTTCTTGATGACAGCGATGAGAATTATGTGTTGAGTGTTCTTCGTCCCCCTTATTGCTCTGTAACAAGGAGAAATTCATTATAACAAAGTATTATAACAAAGTATTTTAGTAACACTGAAAAAATGAAAACATCAAATTGGTCAATTTTCAGAATCAGCGCACCTGGTTGATCGCTATGGCTCCCCTTAAAATCTATACTATAGCTTTTCTGTTCCTTCAGGGGCCAATATGAAAATATGCTTATTTAGACATCTTCTTCTCGAAATAAAAATACAGAAAAGCAATAATATCGATATTTAAAAAGCACCATAGCGATCAACCAAACACGCTGATTCTGAAGATTGACCCAAATATAAGTAGGTACCTTGAGCTAAATATGAAGATATTCAATCTCTTAGTATGATCAAACGGAAGTCTTATTAAAACGACATAATGTAACAGAAATGTCTTATAGGAAGACAGGTTTCATAAAATTATAAGACTCGTTTATATGGTGCCAGTTACTGCTCTGTAATTAATAAAATTGTACTTATCCAGTGAGTGCTAGGTTATGTAAAACTGTTCTTCACCGAATTAATCAAGTAAGTTCTTATAGTAGCCAACTCTGGTAATAGCGTGAAATATTGTAAACAAGATGATTTTAACTGCGTTTTGCTTCCAAAAACATGTTTAGCGAGGTTATGGTAAGTATTATTGTAGTGAATATGAATGTATAGGTACGGGTGTAGGCCAAAGGATGAATACGAAAGATGAAATCCTACTAATATTATAAAGGCGAAAGTCCGTGTGTGTGTGAATGTTTGTTACCACCAGTGATCGGAATGAGGCGGGCTAAAATACCTAAAGTTCGAAAAATAACAGAGACAAATGGAGACGCCTTAGGACTAAATATTTTTCGACTCAATTATTTCCGTTTCCGGGACATTAATAAAGAACATCTAACATTAAGGTGAATCAATTTTTTACCTGAGTTAATAACAAAAACTAAAATGTAAGTTATAAGGATAAAAAACTTTTTTCCGTCAGTCAAATAGAAAAATTATTTGAATTAGTTCACAATATTATTAACATTAATTTTAAATGTACTTACTCACTGAAAATTGTGCCAACTTTCAATAAAATTCTTACTTACTACAAGAATGTAGTAAGGAAGTCTCCCCTTTTTTGCCTCTGTTCTTTAAACTTTAGGTATTTAAGCCCGCCTAATTCCGATCACTGGTTACCACGTATCTCCATATCTACTAAACCGATTTCGATGAAATTTCGAATGTAGATAGTTTAGGTTCTGGAATAACATAATAGGCTATATTTATCCCGGAAAATGTATAGTTCCTGTGGGATAAAAAATAGTAGTCCACGCGGGCGAAGCCGCGGGCGTTCGCTAGTCAGTAATAAAGGTGTGAGTGCTAGAGGAAAGTGAAAGAGAAAGACATTTATTGTAACACACAGCCATCTATGTGTGATTGATACAATATTTGTCAAGGGCAGGAAGAAGCAGAAGTGTTTAGCTACTAGCGCATTACAAACCATCCTCACGACCTTGAATCGGTCCGCAAATTCAATGTACCGCTCGTTCGCTTTGTAGTTCAGGTAATAAAGGAAAGGGATTATGACAAGGATAGGGAAATGCTAAGGATTTTGCTGATAAAATCGTGTGTAGGGTTTGCTGCGTAAAGTCAAGATTATCTCATCATTCAAGCAGAAAGTTAATTTCGGTTTGTACTAGTAGTTCGCCCCGAACTGAGATCTCGCGCACCGTAGATGGCTTACATTTGGACTTTCTTCTGACTACCCCTATAATTTCAAGTGCTACTACTGCCGAGTATGCCTATTGCGCTAGCTCTTCATGGTAAAAAATAATAGCATGCATGCAATACAATAATGTCGTGTCTAATTTTTCATTTACTTATTTCATATTTATGAATTCTCGTCGTATTTCTAAAGTATACGTCCTAGAATGAAAATAATAACTATTTTGGAATGTACAAAATAAGACCTTTCATTTGACACCCCACTCAATATATTTGTTTATTTAACTTTTTTTACCCCAATTATTTTCATTCTTTATCAAAAAATTTTTTATCATGAAAATAAATCAAGTAGCATCTAAAATCATTGCAAACCAAACCGCAACGATGCCACTCTCTTTTTAAGACCGTCCAGTCAATGAGCTACGAAGACATCGAAACTCTATGAAACGGGAGCTCTTGCAGCTCTGGTTTCGTAGTTTTTGTTCTTTGGTCGTATTTCAAAAACTATACATCCTAGATTAAAAATAAAAACCATTTTGGAATGTACAAAATAAGCCCTTTCGTATGACACCCCACTCAATATATTTGGGTAACTTTGAAAAAAATTTACCCCCTTGGGAACCCCATATCTTTACAACCCCTTCATCGATTACGCTCATACGCTCCACAGCAAATTTCCATAGCACTACCTATTGACCTATCAAGTTTCATACAGATTGGATTAGCGGTTCGATAGTTATGCGAGAACATAAAAATGAAACATACAAACATACAAACATACAAACATACAAACATACAAACATACAAAGCAAAATCGCCTAACTTGCCACTAAGATCTTCGCTCGCTTCGCTCGCTCGATCGATTATCAATTTATTTTCTTCGCGGTCACAACATATTTTTGAAAATGCGCGAGAATTTATCGCTTTTTTTGATCGAGCGAGAAAAGCGAGCTAAGATTCAGTGGTGAATTAATGATTTGGTTTTGTGAATAAAAATATTATCGCTTCTTATTCTATTCTATTCTTTACTTTTACGTTCGTAATTTCCTTGTTTCAGAAAGCTGATATTTTGTTAGGACAAAAATAGTTTTGTTCTGGGATTTGTTGCTGAAGCTATTGTTAACCGACTTCAAAATAAGGAGTAGGTTCACAATTCATCGGAATCTTTTTTATTGTGCTTTTTTATGTAAGTTCACCGATTACTTGAAGTCGCCTGGACCGATTTGGAAAATTCTTTTTTTTTTTTTGTTTGAAAAGGTATACTTTTCGATTGGTGCCATAAAATTTGGTAAGGATCTGTCAAGGGTCTTCTGAGTTATGAATAGAAATGCACCTCGAGAGTGCCGAAATCGCTTAGCTTAAATAACATTGAAGACGGTTTTTTAAAATTGTTATTCACCCACTTGTAAATTAAGTATAACGATAACATACAATATTATCTTCTTACCAAGTCTCTGGACATTGAAGACGGTTTTTTAAAATTGTTTTTTACCCACTTGTAAATTAAGTATAACGATAACATACAATATTATCTTCTTACCAAGTCTCTGGATAGCCCAATAAGTACCGTAGCTAAGTTATTATATAGTTATATCTTCCCATCTACCCTACATACTCGTATTCCACTTCCAAGGTTAAAGAGCTGCTAGGTATATTATTTTGGAATTTCATAATAAATTCTGATGTGCTAGTGATGGGGATATTTATTTGAAACAACGATCGTTTAAAAAAAAAAACTCTTTTTTAGGCAATACTTGGAATTGGAATAACCTTATCTGTCAGTGCGTAGTTTGTCATTTGCGTTTTATTTTGAAAAAAATTTTTGCGTATAAGTAAGTTTATTGCAATGTAATAATTTTGTAGTTAACAACAGAAAGTAAATAAGCAGTTCCGGAGATAATTTAGCCGTTGCAGAGTAAACCAAAGTAGACAAATTGAGGTAAATATTCACTCAAAGTCAGTGACTTTTTCAAACCAAATAAATACTTAGGTACTGACCCATACATAGTCGTATTGCTCATTATACGGACTAAAATTGAAGAAAAAAATGTCATTTTTCCTTCAATTTTGATTAGTTTTGATACGTTTTATGTCAAAATTGAAGGAAAAATGACATTTTTTCCTTCACGTTTAGTCCGTATAATGAGCAATACGACTATACTTAAAAATTAATGAATTAAAAATTAAATATTTTAAATCTGTTGCATTTATCTCATAACTCATTTAAGTATCGATATTTTATCGATTTAGTATCGATATTTTGTCGATTTAGTATCGATATTTTATCGAAAAATGATTAGGTACAACACTACCGTTGTAGGGTTGCGATTCATTCCAAAACAAGACGAAGAAGGGTACCAGCCATCTTCACTCGCAAAGGAAGTTGGTTATTATTAATTAAGGGTTCATGATATTTTATTACAGTTCGTTAGCGAAAGCATATTAATTTTACTAATGAACTTTTAATTATGCTGATTATCACTGATCTTAGAAGGTATAATATTAATTACATGTCTAGATTCACGGAAAGTGTAAGTACACAAGAGTTTGAAACGGTGAAGGATAATATCGCGGCATAGTCAGCCCTCTTCTTAAAAAAAAAACCAATCGAAAAATTGACGACGATTTTAATGTGGATGAGACTGAATAGTAAACTCCACAATCTCCTAGACATTTTATTCAGTGTCCCATGTTTTAAATCTTGTTTGCCCCTGTCTATGTTTTGTTTAAGATTAGCTCGCAGCTGGTTCCATGTTTTCACAAATAATATTGTATTTAATTAGAAAATTTGATGTTTTTCTAAAAAATCTGCCATTTTTTGGTAATTTGAGAGATTCTTTAAAAATAAGCTGAAACATTATTTGGCTCGTAGTTTTTTATTTTTAAATATAAGTACTTACTTAATAAAAACTACATTAGCAAAGTAAAGAACTTTAAATTATGTAAATGTTTCTCTTTAAATACAGTTCAATGAACGACTCCTACAGATAATGTTTGAACAAGTTTGTAATCAAGTTGAATTGAATAGGTTTGTGAAAGTGTTGCCGTATTTTTTTTTCTTTCTTTTTATTTCTTGTTCCTTTTTTGAACCGCGAAAGAGCTCAACGTTGGAAAATACTGTTTTTATTAACTCAAATACGTTAACCCTTTATAAGGCAGAAGCATCTAAAGGTGATACAATAAAACTATTTACATATCTAGTTTCGTTTTTTTATTTAGTTTAAGAAAATGAAAAAAAATATATAAAAAGTTAAAAAAAACACGGTGGGAAAAATATGCCCTCTACCTGCATGGCTCTGGCATTTTTACATGGAATATTTTTATTTTCTGTGAAAAGCAGCGAAGCATGGCGTTATACACAGGGGAACTCTACATTTCTCACAAATGATTTTAGACCTTTTGTCTTTTTGCTTGGTGCTACACATCCTGCAGCGTTTATACGAGGGTGATTCCGCGGGCAAGTGGACTCCAACATTACTAAAACGGAGCTCCTGAGCGACAACGTGAATAGCCTTTTGACGGTTTTCTGACACGACGGCTTTATTTCTGCCAACATAATTCTGGCCAACCGACCTCTTTCTGCTCGTAAACCCACTAATCAGTCCTCTTGCCACTGATACACGGAATTCAAGATTCGACAGTTTTGTTATGTTTGGATTCTGGCAATACAACAAAAAGGAATTTGTAATACTTGCATCAAGCAGAAAATAGAATATACGGAGCCACCATTTTCTACTCCTTCTGCCAACTGAATACGTGCTTTTTATCTGATCAAAACGATCGACTCCTCCCATCCTTTTCGTGTATTCTTTTACAGCTGCAGGGCACTTGATCACCTGTTTTGCGCCGTCTTTCTGAGTCCGCAAAACACTGGTTTCTCCTGTTTTTGGATGAAACGCATTAGTCATAAGAAGAACCTCTTTGGTGTCTTGCCAGACGATTAAAGCTACGTTGCGCTTAACTCTCCATTTAAACTCTCCTTTTTCCAGTCTCAATTTACGTTTACCCTTTATCAGTGTGGGCATATCTTTCCTATGTCTTCGCACAGTTCCAGTTGCGTAGATACCATTTTCGTACAGATATTCCAGCAACTTATAGTCACAGAAGAAATTGTCAAATGTAACAACAATGTGATATTCTTCAAGTGCTTTATCTATTAGCTTTTCCGTCAGTCTTTTCACAACGTTATATCCTAGGCCTTCCTCTGTTCCGGTTCCTGTTTTCCCAGTATAAATTTCGAACTCGTAGAGGTATCCGGTATTGCTGTCACAACGGCACCATACCTTGTAGCCTCTTTTTATGGGTTTTAGTGGCATGTATTGCCTCATTGATGACCGGCCTTTGAAAATTATCATTGATTCGTCAATACTTTGGGACGAGGAATCTCTAGCATTTGTCAAACAAGCACGATTAATAAAATCTAACAATGGGCGTAACTTATAAAGTTTGTCAAAGTTATCGCTTGTATTTGCTGGCTGTTGTGCGTTATCATTTAGATGCAAACACTGCAATATTTTTTTAAATCTTCTCACAGTCATCGTTTCTGCTATTTCATCTACTCGGAAACCAGGGTCAGATGACCAATAAAGGTCCATGGAAGGAAGTTTATTATATCCCATAATTATAATAATACCTATGAAGGCTTTCAGTTCTTTTTTATCTAAGTCCGACCATCCTTCAGCTTTGCTCTGCGCGGCAAATAAGTTCGTTTGATACACGATGGACTCATAGACCTCATCAGTAAAGAATTTTTCAAATAAAGTTACAGGTCTTGTTCGGCTGGAAAACATTGATTGAGGAACCATTGGAATTTCATCATAAACGCTAGGCGTTGGCCGATATGTGGTCCATTTACTTTTTTTCCAGGTTTCTTCATCGCCGTCCGAGTCATCGGTTTCCGAATCACCATAAACATTAACTGGTGATATTGTCCTTGGCTCTGAGAGTTCTTGCGTACCAGATATACTGGGTAAAACTTCAGTTGCCCGTCTAGGACGGTCACGTTGTGGGTCTGAGATTTCATGCGTACGAGATGTACTGGGTAAATCTTCAGTTCTAGGTAGGGCAGACTGAATTTCTTGAGGTATGGAACTGCCAGACTGAATTTCTTGAAGTATTGGGCTACTAGGTGCATCGGGTGTCGGTGGCATAAGCCCGTCATTCGGCTCATCAAAATTTTCAAGAATTCTTTGTAGTTTCGTGGTGCTGTATTGAGCCTCTTCTTCATCTGATTCTAAGTTATCGTCAGATATATTGGGATCATCGGGGAGGCCGAAAATTTCTTCCAATTCATTGACAATATCTAAATCGTTGAGCACTCTTCTACTCCCACTCATTTTCTGGAACACACAATAAGAAAAAACATGCAAAGCTGTACAGGCAGAGGGAATATATTTACCACCACAAAAAACACGTGTAGAAAAAAAGATTCTAATTCAAAATTATAAATTTTACTGAAATCAAGTAAAATATACTGTAGACTATTAGAATAATAACAACTTACCTCTTGATGGCTCCGAAAATTTGAGATATACAAAGATTTATCAACAGGTGTACAAATTCACTTATTTTCACATTGACTACCGCCACAGACTAAAAAAAATATATGACGACCGCATTCAACTCCCTCATAAAAAATGTTAGGGGATTTTCAGAGATAATGTTGCCATAAAAAAAAAATCGATGGCACAATTAGTTTTGGGTAAAAGTACCAAAATAATTGGTGGGAAATATATTCCCTCTACCTTAAAAAGGGCTTATTACTGGCCTTAGTTCAGTACTAGAGCTACTAACATACAAACTGCTTTCTGTACTGTAGGTTGTGGGTTCAAATCCTACCCAGCGGGGCTAAAAAGGCCGCTATGGTAGGATCATAATATGATTCGTACTATTTCTTGTTCTTGTCAGTCTCATGTCTATGAAGAGAGATGGCATATAATGATGAGATGGCCTTTTTAGCCCAGCTGGACAATCATAATTTGTGCTGTGAACTTAGAGAGTGATAGAGCTCTAATAATAATAATAATAATTTCATTTATTTCAGACACAAAATTGATCCATAGTTTGCAAAACAAAAACACAAGATTAAAATTACAAAATAAATAAGTAGGTACTTACCTACATAATAAATTAATAACTTAAATAAAAGATCAGAATCTCAGGATATGGGCTCACAAGGACAGGACCGTAAGGGCTCACAAGGACGCAGGTCATTGAGTCACCAGAGAGGTCAGGGGCCTGAGCACCGTCATCCAGTGTCTCATGATGCTGGAGCCCACATCCTGCGCTACCGCCTCCAGGAGGCTATTGGAGCTGCGGCGCATGCGGCCCACCAGGGAAGCGATTCTTTTTCGTATGATTGCGTGGAACCCATCCACATGAGCTCTAGGAAGCTTGTTAGTCCGGTATGAATAACGGGGAGTGTTTTAAAAGCAACCGAAAAAAAACTCTTTCAAGCTATTCATATTAAAGTCCTATGGTACCTAGCTAAGTATGGTCTTTACAAGACGCGTGTATACTTCATCGTATATCAGTTTTGATTTCAACTTGACAACTGATTCCAAAATCAAACTCAATCAACTAGACTTTCACTTGTTTAACCTACAATTATTGAAAGAAGTCATAAATTGGCGCCCGACGTGGGACTAACAGCAAAGTGAATAAATACACAACAAACTTCAAAGTAAAATAATTAAGTTTCTTTAGTTACACAAGTTTCAATTTAATGTTATTGGATTAACTTGTACGCTCGAGATAAACATGAAAACCAAACATTGGCGCCCAACGTAGGGCACAAAATTTTATTTAAAAATTTTTCCCCCTTCAAAATCCTTAAAGTTTTAATAGTTTGCAAATCAGAGAACTGGCTGCTAACGGCAGCAGTCTAAAGTTAAAGTACTTTCATATCAAGTGCAGTTCAACGTTATAGCTTAAACTCTGCGAATTTCGTGATTTGAGTTTGGATCATTGCCATATCGAGATACTAAATAAAGTGCACGACTGTGAGTCTAGACGCCTTGGAACCAAAGTTAAGATGCTGTATCATTTACATACGTTTAACAAGGATTGATGCGCCAATACATTTTCATTGCTGAGGAACGAAGATGTATTATTAGTTAACTCATATATTTATTAGCAAGGCAATTTGCATTCAGGATTTGAATGCCTTGCAAATGACTATAATGAATAAATGATAGAATGTAATGATGGAATGATTTAAAATTTTAATTTTCATAAATGGCTCGGCCGTTTAGGTCTTAGACCATTTAGTATGGTCATTTAGTATGGTCTAAGGTTTAGATTGGTGCAGAGTCAAAAAAAAGTGTCGGTGCAATTGGTGCGTTGCTTGAATGTCAAAGTCTATTTTCTATCCCCAAAAATGTTGAGTTTCGTTGAAAATCTTCATAAAGATAAAAACATAAGCTCATCAAGTAGAATACAAACTATAAGCTACCTACTTAATCTGTTTATAGACTTTTGGTTCTATAAACAGCTTCGGTCAGCAAGTGGGGGCAATCAATCTATCAATGGTAATCGTTGCAAATTAGTGTCAAGTAACCGCTCATTCTTTACCTTGCCGACGGTTCTCGGAAAACGTAAGACAGTTTATATAAGCACTAGCTGCTGCCCGCGACTTCGCTCGCGTGGTACCCAGATAAAAAGTAGCCTATGTTACTCTCCAGCCCTCCAACTCCACACAAAAAATTACGTCAATCCGTCGCTCTGTTTTGACGTGAAAGCAGGACAAATAAACAAACAAATAAACACACTTTTACATTTATAATATGGGTACGGATTAGGTACTACGTATGTTTGTAACATGAACTCGAGTATAATGTCAGTTGTTGAAGGAGTAGGAGATAGGCTCTTCGAACAACAAGGAAGGTTGCTGAAACTCTCGCGAGCGGAGGCATTGTTTTATGATAAAGTTTCTACGTTAGTATTAAAGATACCTACTACCGTATAACTTAAAATTACATCGCTTTAGATTAATAGAAAACCTGATTCTTTTCTGTGCAACAAGTTACAGATATTCACAAAAAGAGGCTTGATTTTTCATCGTTGAAACTTAAAACTGTGTAAATAAAAAGAAGAAATACTTACAAAACATATCAAACGAGACGAAAATGTCCTACGTATTATCAATGAGCTTTAGTTTTCATTGTGTGTTCGCACATTTGTTTTAGCTGAAAAACCCGTTAAAAGAATAATTTCATCAGCGTCAGTAACTGAATTTTAAAAAAATACAAGTTGACTAAACAACATAAAAGCTCTTGTTCGGTTCAAACGGGAAAAATGAAAGGTTACTAGATAAGTACTTTTATTACTGTGTGCATTGTGCTTGTGCATGGCAGACCGTGTAATCATAGAATAGAGGGAAACCGCTGGGTTAATGTTATTATCATCCTCGGAAAAACATTATGTTATTACTCTGTAATAGTCTATTTCTAGATATTAGGACTCGTAATAAACTCGTATTTCACCCTGCCCTTGGTTTTTCTCATTCAGTTCCTATTGGTGACCTTTCACAAATCGTCACTTTGTATAGCCGAAAGGGCTTCCTATATTTGCCGAGCCATAGTCTTCACTCAAGAACTTTACCCCATCAGTATTCAGTTCAGTAGATATGGTCATATTGAATAACATATTGGATAAAAAATATAGCCAACTTTAAAAATGCCCAAGTCTATTGATCTCTTAGTAAACTCGTTTGAAAAGTGTTGGTCTACAATGGAACTAGACCATGGAATAAGAGGAATAGAGGACATGAAGGGGAGGCCTTTGCTTCAGCACTCTGCAGTGATGTGAAAATAATGAAGGCTGATTTATGTTAAAAACTAGCTGCAGCAATTTGTCTGTGAGCTTGAGTAGTACGGGATGTCAGGGCATGTGGACGCATGTCTAGGCATGTCCAATTTACTATCGGACGGCAAGCTAATTGTGTACAGACATATACACCTAGAATATATCTGTACACACTTGATAGAATGTTCTGCAATATTGAAATTGGTCTATGGACAGGACGACAGTATTGTATAGCGATTTAATTTGTCAAAGGGACATTGCGTGTGTTGAATAGAGTGATGGTGGTATGGGGCTTTGATGTACTAAGCAATGACAAAAGGGGTTCTATTATTTTAGCTCTTAAAATTTTGGATGTGTATTCGGTAAAACAGCTGTCCAAAAATATGATTTGATTTTTATCAGGATCAGTGCTTTCAGCGAGTTTAGACAAAGATAACGTGAGACCTTCTTGCAGCGCCTGGCATGCCTCCCGTGTATATTGTTTAGCTATATTGCAGTTTTTCGATTATGGTCGTTATGGTTCAAACGGCTCGACCACACAGGGCTGTCTCACACCGACCGCGATGACATGAGGCTGGCGCCTGCCGATGTCCCATCCTAATACCGTGCCTTCAGCAAGTTTTGCATTCCTATATCAATGCTTCATTATATATTACAAACGGCTCGACCACGCTGGGCTGCCGCGCATCGACAACGACGACGTGAGGTTGGCGCTTACCGCTATCCTATCCTAATACCGTGCCTTCAGCAAGTTTTGCATTCCTATATCAATGCTTCATTATACAAGGGGTTACTCACCTAGCCAGTTCAAACGGCTCGACCACACAGGGCTATCTCGCATCGACCACGATGACATGAGGCTGGTGCCTGCCGATGTCCCATCCTAATACCGTGCCTCCAGCAAGTTTTGCATTCCTACATCAATGTTTCATTATACAAGGGGTTACTCACCTAGCCAGTACATACGGCTCGACCACACAGGGCTGTCTCGCATCGACCGCGATGACATGAGGCCGGTCTGCCTGTCCCATCCTAATACCGTGCCTCCAGCTAGTTTTGCATTCCTATATCAATGCTTCATTATACAAGGAGTTACTCACCTAGCCAGTACAAACGGCTCGACCACACAGGGCTGTTTCGCATCGACCACGATGACATGAGGCTGGCTCCTGCCGATGTCCCATCCTAATACCGTGCCTTCAGCAAGTTTTGCATTCCTATATCAATGCTTCATTATACAAGGGGTTACTCACCCAGCCAGTTCAAACGGCTCGACCACACAGGG
This sequence comes from Camptogramma bilineatum, assembly GCA_958496255.1. NCBI lineage: Eukaryota > Metazoa > Arthropoda > Insecta > Lepidoptera > Geometridae > Camptogramma > Camptogramma bilineatum. Next base: position 9,954,611 of record OY292467.1, on the reverse strand, counting down.
CTGTCTCGCATCGAACGATGAAATGAGGCTGGCTCCTGCCGCTGCCCCATCCTAATACCGTGCCTTCAGCATGTTTTGCATTCCTATATCAATGCTTCATTATACAAGGGGTTACTCACCTAGCCAGTACAAACGCCTCGACCAAACAGGGCTGTTTCGCATCGACCACGATGACATGAGACTGGGTCCTGCCGATGTCCCATCCTAATACCGTGCCTTCAGCAAGTTTTGCATTACTATATCAATGCTTCATTATACAAGGGGTTACTCACCTAGCCAGTACAAACGGCTCAACCACACAGGGCTGTTTCGCATCAACCACGATGACATGAGGCTGGCTCCTGCCGATGTCCCATCCTAATACCGTGCCTTCAGCAAGTTTTGCATTCCTATATCAATGTTTCATTATACAAGGGGTTACTCACCCAGCCAGTTCAAACGGCTCGACCACACAGGGCTGTCTCGCATCGAACGATGAAATGAGGCTGGCTCCTGCCGCTGCCCCATCCTAATACCGTGCCTTCAGCATGTTTTGCATTCCTATATCAATGCTTCATTATACAAGGGGTTACTCACCTAGCCAGTACAAACGCCTCGACCAAACAGGGCTGTTTCGCATCAACCACGATGACATGAGGCTGGCTCCTGCCGATGTCCCATCCTAATACCGTGCCTTCAGAAAGTTTTGCATTCCTATAACAATGCTGCATTATACAAGGTGGTTACTCACCTAGCCAGTACATACGGCTCGACCACGCTGGGCTGCCGCGCGTCGACGACGATGACATGAGGTTGACGGGTGTCGCTGTCTCGCCTCAGTGCCTCGAGCGCCTCCCGCGAGCTCCTCACGCAGCGCGCCTCGCCGCCCGCACGGTTCGTGGCCGAGCACGCCGCTCCGCACACGCGCGAATTTCGCTCCGGGAATACGCATAGCAACTGTGAAGACAATGGAGCATGCCTAAGTTGTTCAGGACTGAATTTTGTTTTATTAAATTCTTTATCAGAATCTAGATGTTATTTAGTTTTGATTTATATTATTAAGTTTAAGTATCGACGTATCTGATGATGGTAGTGAGAATTATTTAGGTCTGAATCTAGTGTGCCTGTCAGGCTTTTGACTTGAAAATTATTAACATTATTACTAAAAATTAAAAATTTAATGAAAAACCCCCGACATTTCCCTTTATAAACTACAAAAGAGCTGATGATCTTCAAACGGCTAAACAGATTTTCATAAAACATATCTAAGAACACTCTTAACAAAGACACCTTTCAAACAATAATAATTAAAATCGGTTCATCCGTTCAGGACCTATGATGCCACAGACAGACACACAGATAAATACTACAAAGTCTACAAACTTATAACACCCCTCTTTTTCGTTGGGGGTTAAAAACCATCTTAGTTTTTCAACAAGAAAAATCAATTTGCTGAAACTATCCCTGTTATTTATCCCTGTTATATAATTTATCTTATTCCTTACCTCTGAAACTATCCCTGTAACTTATCCCTGTTATATTTATCTTATTCCTTACCTTCAGAGGTATCCCTGTAATTTATCACTGTTATATTTATCTTATTCCTTACCTCTGAAACTATCCCTGTAATTTATCCCTGTTATATTTATCTTATCCCTTAACTCTGAAACTATCCCTCTTATTTATCCCTGTTATATTTATCTTATTCCTTACCTCTGAAACTATCCCTCTTATTTATCCCTGTTATATTTATCTTATTCCTTACCTCTGAAACTATCCCTCTTATTTATCCCTGTTATATTTATCTTATTCCTTACCTCTGAAACTATCCCTCTTATTTATCCCTGCTATATTTATATTATTCCTTACCTCTAGAGGCTCTTGTGGTACGTAGAGCAGAGCTGAAGGTATGTTGGCGGGAGGAGGCGATCTGTTCTGCAAAGAGGAAAGCTTGTGTAAATAATATATTTAATTTAAGTGGTTGCAATGCAATTTCTTATTCAAGTCAGATTAATATGCAAACTTTTGGTATTCATGGTACATCTATTATAGGAAATCTTTATATTTACACATGTAGATGTACCTCGTTGACAGAACGAGCTAACTCGATTTTGCACAAGAAAACGAGTCGAGAAAATGTCACGTTTCGCATACTAGACCTGCGCGTCCATGAAAATAATAACATTTATGAGGTTAAAGTCCAGCGCAGCGAGGCAATAAAGTAAAAGATTTCTATTTTAGCATCGCATCTAGTTTGCAGTGGACCGTAATCGGATCATAGCGCTGGGCGTCTTGAGATTCCGTAGCTCCCGGGACCTGTGTGGAGAAATGCTGCGAGACTTCATTTCTGACGACTGACAAGCGAGCTTTCTTGAAATGAAATGAAATGAAATTTATTTTCTCAGTAAGTACAGGTACTTACAAGATATAAATACCTACTGGCTAACTTAAAGTAAGTACCTAATTTCTTGTTCTATAACTTGTTAAACTTTCGCGATTTGTTAACATAATGATAATTATTATTACGGGATTTTATCGCGTACCTTTTATTTATTTTCTTTCCCGACGTTTCGAACACGTTACAGCGTTCGTGGTCACGGGATGACTGAAGTACTGAAGCCGAGAATTGAGGGTAGGATCCACGACTACTTTCTTGTTCTAGTTTAGAAACGTCCTAGATAATAATCTTCTTATGACGTGTTATTTTTAATATTAGGTAAAAATTGGAATTTTAAAAGCTATGGACAATTTGTCAAAAAATTGTTTAGACCAATAAACTATCGATATTGTCGATATTTACTCTCTTTATTGTTCATTTAAAAATGTTTTATACTTTCGAAAATTCATTATAACTTTCAGAAGACTATCTCCGTTCGAAACTTCGTCTCGTCGTAAATAAATAACTTTTACGATTATTCATACGAATAACTATCTAAAATTTGATCATATTTTCATATTCTGAGAAAAGGTCTACTACGTCAACGCCTTGGATATAATAATTGTTTCATTTCGTTTTTCATTTCACACGAAAATAATGTTTATTTTTTAAAGTGACTGTCAGATATCATCTTATAGTGAACGAGGTCTCCAGTAACGTCCATTCCAGCAAGGATGCGGGGAGATCATTTCTCCAGGGATAACTGGCCTGTGCACATTCACACGGATGCCGTCTAAACGGCGATGTGAACATTTTTTTATCAAATTGTATAACATTGTATAGGTGTAAAATACTCTTAAGTTAAATAACATTTTATACTTTTCTCTATAAAACTAAAAAACAAAATTTAGACACAAAATATACACTGTCATACGTCAATATGCAGTTCACGTGAAAAATAAAAATGAATAAAACTAAACAAGCGTTTGTGTTCAGTTAAACAAAGGGATTAGCCTAGTGGCGATTGGTAAGCTTGAGTTCAATAAGTTACGTGATTTATACGAGTATTATAGGTATATGCCAATCCAATAATTTGCCATTTGGTTAGTCCACAAGATTATTGGCCCCACAAAGTTAAAAAAAAAAGTTTTCCCGTGGACATTTGCATGTGCAAAGAACACATGGTTCCAATGGACGTCAGTTCAAATTGCTGACTTTATTTGCAAGGCAGTTCCACGACCAATACGGGTAATTCCAGAAAATTCCAACATTTATTCACTGCTCATGAACACGAAAACTTTGTTCTTTATAAAACTGCAACTGTGCTGACACAATAAGTAGGTACTTAGAACTTTTTTTCGTAAAATCTCGCTATCGTGTCCGCTCGTGGCGTAGCTTACTGATGTCCGGTTTCTATATTCAACGAACTGTCTTTAGTGTTCAAATTACTATAGCAAAATTGTTATCTGTCCAAAAATTACATATATTTTTTGACATAGATACTAACAGTTGCTATGACGATAAGCCTGCGGTCAGTCGGAAGTTGAAAAAGAAACCCGACATTAGACTTTCGTGATAGACCGTTGAAGGGCAACGTTCTGAGCGGTCACTATGTGGATGGGTGACGAGTGGCATTAACAGCTGAACTCTTCCAAGCTTCGGAACGTTAAATTGTCGGTCCAGGCTTTTAAGGTGATAAGACATGACGGAGGCTTTCAGGCGCAGTTGCAATGCAGTTTCACTTTTTATCAAAATCGGTAACGATACTCCTTTGAGTATTTTTCGCTATTGCTAATACGAGTAGTTTCAGATTTGACCCTAGAGGCACTCTTGAAAAACACCCTGTATAACTCGGTTCTGACTGAGAGAAGGTGTATACTGTTCTTTAAATCTTGTTTGTTATACTCCTAAAGAGTTTATATTTTAAGGTTTTGTTGATGGCCACGCGAAAAAAAAGGCATCAACCGCGCATGCAAAATCGGCATGGCCATTTGTCAGGGTACTAAGCAAGCAAAGCTGTAGCGAAGCTAGTCCCGAATATAATACAAAATGCCTGAAGTAATACGTTTATAGGCTATAACCATGTCTAGGAAGTAACGTAGTTGACCGGATGCCAGGCCGGACGGAGCTGACGGAGCGGACAGACTGATATTTAATAATCTTGTACAGACGTATTCATGCACTCACGTCAAAGTTGTTTGCTGTAGATATAACTTTGTAGTGACGTCAAACTTTCTTCGTTTGTTCCATTTGCAGGACTGAATGCTAATTTATTTTTAGACTGCTTTTAGCTGTATTGTTCGTCTGATATAAATCTTGAGATTTAGGAAATGCAAGAGGGATTTCAGGGTCGGAAAGGATTCGTTCACCGTTTAAGATTTCTAGTTACAGAAAATTACTTTCTGAAAGATCTTAGTAAGCTGAAACTGTTTTATTCAAGCTGAGTAGAAAAATCTAAGGTTGATGGGTTAAGGTTTACAATAAGTAATTAATAAGAAATCAGAAATAAGTTAAATCCTATAATTCATTGCAATGTTTTAGTAAAAAACTATTGCAATGAATTGTAAGGATGTCCATGAAAAAATCTATTATTTTATCTATGGTACTTACCTACCTACATATTTAAAAAAATACACACTAGAATTTATTCTCTATACTGTTAAATATCTTTAAACGCTTATGACATTGACTGTACAAATATGTTTTTTTTTAATGCTAACCAATGTTGTTTTCAATTCCGCTCAAGCTAGTATTGATAAGAAATAGTATTTTTTATAAATAATTATCCCTCAGTTGATTTCAATACACCAAAAAATATTACTTAAACCGCATTGAAATCGTTCTGCTGCTGCAGCGTTTCAATAAGCATATTTTTACAGAGGATTTAAAGGATTTTAAATCAGTAGAGCGAAATGGAGCGTTCATGCGAACGAAATGTTGTGAAATTTATTTCAAAATGTAGACACGTACATAATATGTAAAAAGCTACAAGTAAGTATTTAATACTTTTACTGCCAGTTTGTTCAGATTAAGCTGCGTCATCACGTATATTTAAATTTTATGGCAAAAATATAAATAATTTGCACCTGGCAATATCTGTTTTTCACGCGATTGTACTCAAAAATAAATTCATTCATATCTCAAATAATAAAATCACTTTATTTTCAGCATTTTTGACTCATACATAATAGTAATGAGAAATATCTCTTGACGCCGTTACTAGATTATTTAATTTTATAGTACTCGTAAGTACCTACCTAAGTATAAGTTCGTATGAGGAAGGGGCCAACTCTGGTGACGGAGTTTTTAGGTCGCCTAAAGGCCTCCGTCATGGCTTAACGACTTAAAATCCGGGACCGACAATTTAACGTGTCCTCCGAATCACGGAAGCGCTTAGCTCGTAATACCACTTGCGGTCCCCCATCCAAATTGTGACCGCGCATAACGCTGCTTAACTTCAACGATCAACCAAGAACGTCTAAGCAAGCACGAGCGCTTTATTTTATAGTGTTTAGATTAGACCATTAATATAATTAGTTATAATAATATAAGTACCTTACCAAAATAATCGTTTGTATTCATTCTATAAAAAAAAAACGATTGAATATAACTTTAATCTAGAATTTCCTGCATTTAAATAAATCTGAATAAGAAGTGCATAATGGTTCCGCAGTAAAAAGATTATTTAAATAAAATGGTGGGTCCCCAATGAATCATAAACTCGTGTCTAACTTCCTTGGATTTCCCCATTCATGACACATGCATTTAATAGGTAACTCACAATTTCAACTTTATCGCAAACAAATACATACCTAAATATCAATGTAATTTTTAAGAAAAGCAAATTAGTTGCAAGCCGTGCGAGCTGCGCAGCTAACGACGTGTACTTCTGTCACGTTCTGTTTTGTGTGGAATCATACAGAGCTTATTATCAATACTGCCTAGATGCTGTCGTATTCAGAAAACACGAAATAAACCGATGCGCATTATTTATCTGGAAGTACTGTAGGTACATTGTTGTTTTCCTAAAATGATGGGAATTACCACGTTACGTCGAAGCAGCAATGTCATCAATTGCTTATCAATTGACATCAATTTGATAAACATTATGCAGTCATAATGCTTATCAAATTGATGTCAACTGAGTTAGGGAATACGGCAGCTGATCATTGGTCATAATTTTGTGATGTGAACCTAACAATAAGTGCCAATTCAGACGTACCACAACCACACGACACCGACAACCACACCACAACGACGCGACGTGGTCGGGCGTATATTTGTACTGAAAATGAATTTCCAATTCACACGTACCACATTTTGTCGTTGTTATCGACCACCTGTGTAATACGACCACATCGCAACCACATCGCAACCACATCGCGACGACATGACGTCATCAACAGCGCGCGCCTAGCTGGCGCCTGCCACATTGACATTTTGTCGGTACCACAACGCAACTGCAAAAAGTCGCTGCGACACAATTCACACGCAACCACAGCTGGACCACATTTTGTCGCTGCGACGTGGTGTGGTAGTCGCACGTGTGAATTGACGCTTATGGTTGCAAGTAAACAAATACAATACAATATTTTGGCGCCTTGAGGGGATACCTATTCATTAATTTGAGGGGGAAACTTACAGTCATACTCGTATTGCATTTATTTTTTATACTTACCTAAACACCACGGGTTTATTTAATTTTTGATACCTTATCATATTAAATCGGAATCTGAAAAACCTACGCACAATATCCATCGACTTTCAAACATAATTAATTAAAACGAGTAATGTCTATTTTACTTTTAAAACTTTCTAGACATGATAAACACGTTACGTGGTATTACCGACGTTAAAATATCATACTTATCGGTTTTATCGACAGTGTTTCGATTCGTCCAAAAAATCAATTTCTGGTTTAGAGACACGCGGCTCGGTCACTTGTCGCATTTTCATTGCACATTTGTCGGTAAGTACCTACCTACTAGGGCATGCAAACCGGTTACCCGAATAACCGAAAAAACCCGGTAACCGACTGATTTGAAGATCGGTTTTTTCATGGTGTAAAACCCGGTTTTTTCGATTTTTTCGGTTTTTTTTTGATCGATGAAAAATACTCATAAACTACCGTTTCCCTTCCTAAATTAATGAATTATTATAATGGCCAGGCTCAGTCGAGCCAAGCTGGCAGGCAAGACTCTTCTTCGTCGTGTCGACGATACAAATATTATCATTAAAGCTTGCGCTCCCAATACTTTGCCACAGCTATGGCGTTATCAGTGGCCGCGCAGAGATCCCCCATAGTGCAGGTGTTAGGGCACAGTGGGCAGACCAGCAGATGTGGCATGGACTGAGGATCAGTGCCACATTCACAGCGCGTCGTTGACTCCTTATTAAACCCCCACTTACTCAAATTGAGCTTGCAGCGGCCCACTTGGGTGCGGAGACGGTTCAGTGACTTCCAAGTGAGCCACGGTAGTTCATGCCCTGGAGGAAGCTTTTCGCTGGGCTGTATATAATTAGCTGGAGGGGGGCTTCTCTCAAGCCAAAGAGTTCGACGGGCTTCGCAGAGGTTAGAAGTTGGAAGAGCCTTGACGGTTGAGAGGAAGCTCTTGCGGCTTTTCAGGCGTTTCGTGGGTGTTGTAGTGCCGTAAAGTGGATGTCTATTATCAAACTCTTGCTTAGACTTCTCAACCGAACATGCAATTTCTCTGCGGATTTTAGGAGGCGCTATACCGGCGATAGGGTACATCAGGTTGAGGGGCGTTGGTCTGAGGCACCCTGTGATGATACGACAGGTCTCGTTGAGGGTTGTGTCTATTTTGCTGGCATGAGCGGAACGATGCCACACTGGGCTTGCGTATTCACCAGCTGAAAAGCAAAGCGAGAGACCTGTGGTTCTGAGGACCTGAGAAGAGGCTCCCCAGGTGGTCGTGGTAAGCCTTCGTAGCAAATTGTTACGAGCCCCGACTTTTAGACTGGTTTTCTGACAGTGTGCCTTGTATGTCAGCGTCCTGTCGAGGGTGACTCCGAGGTAGATGGGACTATCGCTATGCTCGATGGGAACGCCTTGCCACGTGATGTCAAGCTTTCTTTGCGCATCCTTATTGCGAAGGTGGTAGACGCAAGATAGTGTTTTTGAGGGATTTGGTCTCAGCGCATTGGCATCGTAGTATTTTCCCAGATTTTCCAGGGCAAGCGTTAGGTTTATTTCAGCCTCCTCGAAGTTGGACGTTTGGCAAGCTAATGCGAGATCATCTGCATATAGAAATCTTTTGGCAAGATCGGTGATAGGCTGATCGTTCGTGTAAACGTTAAATAACGCTGGTGCAAGTACACTACCCTGGGGTAGGCCATTCTTTTGTGACCTCCACCTACTTTTGTCTGATTGCAAATGAACTTGAAAACGTCGGTTACGCAGCATTTCACTCAAGATGTTTACAAACCCGTAGTCTTCAGTCAGAGCCGTTACTTTTGCCAGCAATCTCTTTATGTTGACCGTATCATACGCCGCAGAAAGGTCAACATACACAACGCCAGTTACTTTTTGTGCTTCGAATCCATCCTCAATATATTGGGCGAGATTTAAAATTTGCCCAGGGCCCGATTTACCTGGTCTGAAACCAGCCTGTTCGGGTATTAACTTTGGTTCAATAACGGGCATGAGACGATTCAATAAGAGTCTTTCAAACAACTTGAAGGTGTGGCACAAAAGCGAAATCGGGCGGTAGCTTTTTGGGTCAGTTTCTGGTTTGCCTGGTTTAAGTAGTGCCGTAACCTTAGCCTTTCTCCAGATTTTAGGTATTATAGCTTGTGCGAGGCAAGTATTAAACATCGCAAGTAACCAAGATACGGCTGTGGGACCCATGTGTTTCAGTTGTTCTACTGTAATGTCATCCAGTCCAGCAGCCTTACCGTTTTTGAGTGCTTTTATGATGGGGATAATATCGTTCAGAGTAAAAGGCTTGCTTATATTTGTTGAAGGCGTTGGGTTAATTGTAGGTTTAGGAAGCCTAGGCAGTTTTTTGGGAGTCTTACCATTTAACAAAAGTTGATGAGCAACTTGATTAGCTGTAACTTTCCCGGGATTAGATGGATTGGGAGGCTCACCAGTGAGTTTTTTTATGGTTGACCATGCTTTTTTACTATTCTTTGTCATATCTATGTTCTCCACCAAGCCAATCCACTTTTCTTTGAGATTTTCGCTGATTTTTGTCATAAGCTCTTCCCCGGCTGTAATAGTATCATCTGCAAAGGCGTCAGTGGCATAATGGGACTGGTAACTCTCTAGGAGTTTTAGAGACTCAGGATCGAGACCAGGAGCATAGAGAGTGCGGCATCCTCTTGGAATATGTTGCCTGGATGCTGACCAAACGGCGCTCACAAAACAATCGTAGTTTTGAGGTATAGGTTCTATGTTGTACAGTTTTGCATCCAGCTCCTTAGAATAATTCTCCCAGTTTGCTTTACTGAAGTTAAACCGCCGGCGAAACGGAACTTCCGTAGGTCTAAGCGCGGCGTGCACCTGACATATTATCGGTCTGTGTTGTGTTCGTGGGATTGGTGAACAAACTGATTTTGAGCAAAGACGGCTGATATTTTCGCTAGCAAATACGAGATCAGGGTTGTACCCGCGTTTCCATCGACGGCTACTAAATGAGTTCGGTTGTTTGGCGTCATGGATGAGAGATAGGTTTCCTACTTCAGCCCATTGCTCAACTGCGTGGCCATCAGATGAAGTACGTTGGTAACCCCAGGCAGTATTATGACTATTAAAATCGCCAATTACGATTCTAGCATCACGGTCAGAATAGTTTTCAGTATAGTTAAACTTAAAAGGCTGGTTTGGGGGCTTATATATTGAGGTTATTGTGCATTTACCAGTGTCGATAGTAATGGTTTCTATGGTATCGGTCGAGTTGCTAAAAGTAGAAACTATTGCTGTGCCAGGCTTAGTGAATATAGCACTTCCGTATTTAGAATGTGGCAGCTCGGCAACGAGTGTTAGACCTGGTATCTGTGGTCTAGGTTGGTCGTCGTTTCGGTGAGTCTCTTGCACACATAGAACGTCACAGTTGGTAGTACGACATAGTTCTGACAGTAGTTCGGCTTTTTCTGTCGAGAAACCTTCTATGTTCATAGACAAGACGCTCAGTGCTGGAGCGTTAAGTTGTTTCCTTGGGAGTGGGGTATTTACTTGTATCATCGTGGTGAAAGGATTAGCCAGCCAAGACCCTGCGTTACCGGGCCTTGCTGTTTCCGAAGTGCGCCGCGTGGAGGCTCCTTTCTTGCACCCCAAGCTCCTTTCTTGCACCCCAGGCAAGACTGCTAGCGTGGTTTTGGTTCCTACTATAAGTACCTAACCTACCTGAAAATTTTATAATTTGCTTATTTGTTTGATAGTCTAACTTGATTGTTAAAGTTACTAGTGGCTCTGTGAACTGTAGACCTCGCAAGTCTTGTCTTTGCATAGCTTAAAACCGAATAAATGCTCACAATGCTCTAACTGACAGAGCGAGCAAAGCGTCTATGCTTTAGCTTGGAGAAAAATGCATTCGTTTGTTCGCCGGAAACCTGTCTGTCGGATGTCTGTCTGTCGGTCGTACGTCTGTATGTTCTCCTCTACAGGTCGCATTTTTCAACCATTTCTCGTGAAATTTTGTGAGCAGGTTCGATCATTTTAAAGAATTTTACTTTTGTCAGGCATTTTTGATTGGGGGGGTACTTCCTCCAAAAAGAGTCAAAAAAGGGCTACATCTCCGTCTTATGACATCCTATTCCGTTGGTTCTTTTTTGTTTGAAAGGTTGTATGTTACATTAATATAGTCTCATAAAAATTAGGTGAAGATCTGATGAGTATCAGCGTGATGAGCAGAATAGATCCTCATCATTATATTGCTCACTTTTAGATTTCTACCAGTGGAATCAGCCCTATGATGACATGATGACCTCCGTGTGTGTGTGATGACGACGTGTCCGTTGACGGCGAACCCTGCTATTGGATTGAGCTTGGCATTTAGCTGATGTGCGTGAATATGACTTGCTAGCCCAAATTTAGTTTTAAATGTCCTGTTACAGCACGCACAGAACATTAAATTTGCCCAAGAGTGTTGTATATGTATGTGTAGACGGTTTTGCTTTTCGCAGCTGGAGCTTGGCGTCAAGATGTTTAAGACACGTTTCGTTCAGCGTTCAGCGTACGTAGGCCTTATGCACTGTACTGCGCCAGTCAGAGCGGCGATGCGCGAGCTCCCCCCAACTGTCACATGGTGATAATATCATCATGTGATATACTGCTGTGGGGTCTGCTGTTTCACCCCTTGGCGGTTGTTTCAACACCTGGGTTTTGGAAACACTGATGACTAGGCCAAACTTACGGCATGATTCTTCAAGGCTATTTATGTATAGTTGGAGGCTATCAATGCTGTCAGCCATAAGGCAAATTCATCAGCGTATAGTATGTCCATGACAATGCTTTTGTACCTTATCCTTTGCCCTAAAGCGTGAGGTATCAAAGACGCTTTTGTCAGATCTTACGTTGAGAGCGATCTCATTAATGCAGGTTCTGTAGGAATCGGTCCTATAACTACAAGGTGATTGATGAAGCACCTGGGACCACCTTCTCATCACAAAACTAGACCATTGTGAATATTTATTCTGTTTTAAGCTACGCAAAGATACCTACTCGAAAACGAAAGAGACTCGCGAGGTCTACAGCTCACAGAGCCACTAGTTTTATGTTGAGAAGATGGTCCCAGTTGCTCCATCAATCCCAACCTAGTTGTGAAATGGCCAATTCCACTGGTAGAAATCTAAAAGTAAGCAATTTACTGCATTTTGAGGAGCTTTTGTGCTCATTACGCTGAAGATCCTCATCAGTATTTTTATTATATTTTTATTAGACTAACAATAAACTTTTAAGCAAACAAAGAACCATCGAAATTGGATGTCTTAAGGCGGAGATATCCAGTAGGCCCCTTTGTAGAGGAAGTACCCCCCAATCAAATCTCGCCGACGAAAAAAAAATTCTATAAAATTATCGAACCTGCTCACAAAATTTCACGAGAATTAGTTGAGAAATGTGACCTGTAGAGAACATACAGACAGACAGACATCCTGCGGACAAACGAAAGCATTTTTGTCCAGGCTGAAGCAGAGACGCATCGCTCGCTCGGTCAATGATAGGTCAAAAAAAAAGATTGTGTCTTCTTTGTGTTGTGCGGTGCGGCATAATTATACAACTTCTAACCTACTAAGGTGTAAAATAAAATGGTGGTTATATTCTGCATGTTTTTCACTTGATTTAGTCATATACAAAAAAAAACCGAAAAAACCGAAAAACCCGGTTTTCCGGTTTTTTTTAAATCAGAAATCCGAAAAAACCGGGTTTCAAAACTACCCGGTTTTTGCGAGCCCTACTACCTACCTATAAATTGACGACATTTTTAGGTATACCTATACCGATTTTACCTATACCTATTATACCTATTTTCGGTCAATCTATCTGCGGTCAGTGATCTGAACTCTATCTATAGTCTTTGTATAGAAAAGAGTAGGTACCTAAGTACAAGTTTTGGTTTTTTGGTTCATATATCAAGTTGTACCTAAGTATGTGTTTCTAAGTTTATTTTCTTTACTAAAGTAAACATAAACTTATTCCCGTAGGTACCTTATCCCAATGTCTAAGATTATCTTCACTTCTTATCTTTATAATAATTCAAGAGCAAAGATGAATTTACTAATTACGTTAATGACCGCCGATAGCTAAACTGGAATTTCTTAAATACCTATCCTCAACTCATTGAATTTCAAGACTAAGCCAGCTGAGCCGAGGCTTATCCGAAATAAGCCAAAATTCTCTGGTAATTAGGCCGATTCATATAAATCCACTAAAAAAATCATTAAGAATACTTACACAAAATTGGATAGAGCTGAGCCTATTTCTGCAAATTGAAATAATTATTTGGCAGAGATTAACTCCGTTATTCACAATGGACTTATAGAATAAAAAAAAGTAAGTACCTAAGCTCGTATGAGCTAGTGGCCAACCCTGGCGACGGTTTTTTATCCCCAGTAGGCAAACTGACTTATTCGTCAACTCGTCCATTTTGAAATTGGTCCGAAAGGACGAGTTGACAAAATTAAAATTAAATATTATTTTCATTCGTCAGCTCGTCCGATCAATTTAATCAACATAAAGTACAGCCACAGAAAAAAGTTTTATGCGTTTTAAAACTACACTAAAACTGACTGAATATAAAATTCTCAAGCATTCAGAAAAAACCTCAGATTTATGAACTTAAAAAAATACCATCCAAGTTAGAATCGAAATTCTATCTTGGATGGTATGGATGGTATTTATGAACATAAAAAAATACCATCCAAGTTAGAATTTCGATTCTATTTCGACCAGTTTCAAAATGGACGAGTTGACGAATAAGTCAGTTTCCCAAAACCTCCTTTAATATTTAAAGGTTGACTCCTGATTTAAAGAGGGTTATGGTCCTAATACAACAAGATTTAATTTTCCCGTACCTTTTATACATAAAAGTGCTAAATTACACAGAAACACGCATGCAAAAAATCTGTTATCAACCTTTTTCTAGCCGATCGCGCCGATTTCTAATAAAAGGGTGGAACGAAGGTCGTTGCTCCCAATAATTTCGCCACAACACCCTTCGAGTACCACTAATAGCTCGGAGCAGTGGGTGGTCCTATAAACGAGTTAAGGTTCTTGCACAGGAAAATGTTTGAGAGGAAACTCTTTTTATTTTTCCACAGCGGGTTTTGTAACGTGATAAAAAAAGTATAATTTACGTAAATTAAGAAACAGTTGCTTGTATGTTGAAACTGAAACCTGTGCTTCGGAGGTATATGATAGAGGTATCAAGGAAGTCTAAAAACTTATTCACAGAGATATTTGCACAGAATAATAGTACTACTACTATTAGCTAATACGAATTTTCTTTATTTTATAACCAACCACGTTTCTTCTTTCTTGCTTAGTTGTTATGTAAAGGAATAGTCTACCTGTGTATCTATCAGTTATTTGGTGTCAACAGTAGAAATGTATGTGAAATATCCACCAATAATATATTTATTAAATAATATACCTATTTATATTTAATAAATAATGATCAGTTCTTTAAAAGCTAAACATTTTTGCAAGTCGTACGAACCACGATATTATCTGAAAGAAGTGAGCACTGAGATGACGAGTTATGGAAAATAATGGAGAAGGGAAACATGTTGTGCCGACGTAATTGGGCGGGATCCATAGCCTTTGCAGGCAGATGATGAAAATCAAAAATATTGTTTACTCATCCCGAAAACTCAGTTTTACGATTATTGTCACTGCATAATTAATCAATCAACAAATCATACACTTTAATAACTGTCTCTCTATTTGCATCATAATGTAAAAAAGAGTAAAATCATTTAGGTTAGTTAGGTACTTAGTAACTTTCAAAAGTGAAAGAAAAGTGTCTTTCTAGTCCGCTTTCTCAAAAGACAAGGACAAATAATGCACTCTGTCGTTCGTGCTTATTAATTCTGGACAACATTTTTCTGCAAGCAAATTCTTGTCTCCTTTGTAGAGTACAAAATAAAGCAACTTTCGTTATATGGACGTAAAAGCATTCCTCGTGATGATTCTTTTTATTGTGGAGCTCACTTTATCAATTAGGGTGAACGCAGATATGGGTCGCACCGTAGTCCCCGCAGTCCCAGCATTAGATTTATTTATACGAGTATGAAGTTCTATGCAACCTCGCACACCTAGCCGCGTCGCAGTCGCCGCAATACCTGAAGCGGCCGAACTCCCCAAGCCGCAGCTGATGTGCTGCGGCCGGCGCGGCGCGTGTTACGTCATTCGCATCGCAGCTGAAGAAATCCAATGCGGTGACTGCGGTGACTACGGCGACTTTGGCGCGGATAGGTGTGCGAGGTTGCATAGAACTTCATATAAAGAAATCTAATGCGGGGACTGCGGGGACGGCGGTGACTGCGGCGCGGATAGGTGTGCGAGGCCATTAACAAAAGCGATGACTGCGATGACTGCGGGGACTGCGGTGCGGCTAAGTGTGCGTTCACCATTGTGGCTGAAGCTAATTGGACGACATTTTGCGTATTCAGTTTCATAAAAATAACATCTGATTTTCAGCCATTATAACGAGAATTGTAAAGAAAAATATGAGATAACGATGTTATAAGAAATTCTTTGTCATGTACATGCCGTGTACGATTTACATCACAAGCTACAGTTAAAACTTTTCGGAATCTGTAAACGGGAAATGTAAACAAACATTTTCATTACGTCAAAGAGACAGGTATTTTGACAAACGCGACTTTTGCGAGTCTCGTATTGAGGACAAGATTTGTTATTCCTAGATTAATAGTAGATTGTTGCACGAGGGTTGAAAGTAACCTATTGCGGCACGAGATGGTTTGGCGCCTGAGCGTAGCGAGGGCGCTAATAGTTCGAGTGCCGTAATAGGTATTTCACCCGAGGTAAACACTCTGCTTTTCATTTCGAATATTAGGAAAGTAAATAAAAACCTGATTAGCTCATTTTATAAAAATCTCTGCTCTCGATTGACAAAACAGATAAAAATTGAATTGGTGCTTTAAAAAAAATACTGGCTGGTAGCTTGCCACTAAAAAAAAAAAAAAAAAAATGGCGCCCACCTTTTTTTTTCAGCCAGTATTTTTTGTCATTGAAGATGGTAAATATTTCAAGCTCAAAATCTTGTTTAAATAATAATAATTTAGTGAAAAGTAATTATTAATAACAATACTCATGTAATAAATTGTTGAAAATATTTTTTACAGCAATTCTCAATAAAAAGGTAAAATAGAAATGTCAAATATTACTTTTGCTGTGTAAAAAGTTTCAACATGACTCAATAGAAATGTCAAAATAGAATGATTTTTTTTTTAATTTGACAGCAGGGAAAATTGCTTCCCAGGGCGGAAAAGTGCTACTTTCATCCCTCTGTTCAGGTAACTTCAAGCGTACTTTCCGTGTATGAGAAATGAAAAATTGTTTTCAACTTACTTTCAACTTTGCAGCGTCTCTTTAAGATTAGACAAAATAGCTGGTCTTTTCTTCAATTTCACAAATTTGTATTAGCTTTAAATCAGCCAATAACAAAAGCTACAACAAACTTTTCAATAGTAAAACTAATCGGTTTCTTTCGTAATTCCAGATCACATAAACGAATACAAAGTCGCAGCATTGGAACATTGTTCTGTAACCTAGAATGACTGCGACAAAAAGTCGCGTCTCTAGACCTTTTGCACCACATTTCTCAATACCAACTTTATTAGTGTTTAATATTTGTCTGGTGAGATTTACACCAGGGACATAAATCTCTTGGCGCCGGTACGTGTACCGAATTGGTTTGTCTAAACAAATGCGGCGTTTGTTTGGCAGTGTCACTCCAAATCTTTTAATGGGAAATGAGCTTTATTCCATTGAAATTGGATTCTGTTTCACAAAGAGAAGATCTGCCAATTT
The DNA here is from genome assembly GCA_958496255.1 of Camptogramma bilineatum. NCBI lineage: Eukaryota > Metazoa > Arthropoda > Insecta > Lepidoptera > Geometridae > Camptogramma > Camptogramma bilineatum. The sequence goes on along the minus strand of OY292467.1, from coordinate 9,937,737 downwards.
CAGACTGGCCAAACAGAAAGTTGAAAAAAAATTGAGGCTCGAATAATTGCTGCACTGGGACTCGTTTTCATGAACATATGCATTTAATTATTGATTTTTTAGGAGTTAAAAGCGCACCACACACAGCAGATAATAATATCTTATGAAATATAAATCTTGACAGATCGCACCAAATAGGTATACCTACATATTTTGTAATTTATATTCGCTGTGTGGTTCTCCATTGAATTTGTATGGGCGCGATCTCAAGATTTATATTTCATAAGATATAATATAATATCTGCTGTGTGTGTGATGGGCTTTATTTATGCCTAATAATAATATAACATTTATTATCATCCCGCGATACAGGTTTTGCCTAGTGCGGGGTTCAATTGTAGGTAAATGATTTGACCTATTAATTTATTTTATAATATTGGTCCTATGTCGTCTTTGCAATGTTTTTATGAAATAAATTTTTATGATAATAATTATTATAATTATTGATAGTGGAAAATAATTAAGAGGCCTGCGACAGGTGAATTTCCATAAAAACGTAATACCGAAATCATTTAAAATCTAAGCTTATTTTTATCAGTTTATGTTGTTAGATTAAGAGAGTAGGTATTTATCTAGGTTCCTGTTACACTTTTGTTCCGAAAAACTTACCTAGAAAGAAATGTAAGCAAATTGAATTGAAATCTTTGTAGGTACTACACCAAAAATGGCATTTTTTCTTTTCATTTGTTCTATAGTAAGTTTTTTGGAACAAAAGTGTAACAGGAACCTAGATAAATACTTTCTATTTCCAAATAATAACTTATAGTGATAAAAATATAAATATGCTCAAATTTTAAATTATTTTGGTATTACATTCCTAGGTACGTAGATACGTTCGCCGGTCCCTTAAAAGCTGAGCGTAATAATCAGTATCATTTTCAATTCAAAGCAGATTCTGTGTTTATTAATATTATACTGGGCGTAATGAAGTTATTCTCAAAAAATTATGAGTCAAAATATTTTTATTCCTCCAAATAGGTACCTACTAAGTAAATAAATGTTTTAATGCGAGTTTTGTAGGTCGATTTTGGATTTAATATCAGTCTTCTGTGTACTTGTTTCCGAAATAAGATTTATTAGCCTAACGAGTGTAGGACGGTGACGCGCGTCCAACCTCAATTACTGATTTATTTCTCAATAAAATAAGTACAGGCTACGAAACTGCCCAGCTGGCGACGTCTCGCTGGAGACTACACCTACACAATCTTTTCTTATCTTTCCGTTCTTACGTCTTTTGTTAGAAGCTACACCACCTCGGGAATGTGCATCGCGGGCTTTCAACGTGCTAGTCTATAATAAAGCTCTGTAGTTTTATTTTTTTCATTTCTCATACACGGAAAGTACGCTTGAAGTTACCTGAACACAGGGATGAAAGTAGCACTTTTCCGCCCTGGGAAGCAATTTTCCCTGCTGTCAAATTAAAAAAAAAAATTCATTCTATTTTGACATTTCTCATGTTGAAAATGTCATGTTGAAACTTTTTACACAGCAAAAGTAATATTTGACATTTCTATTTTACCTTTTTATTGAGAATTGCTGTAAAAAATATTTTCAACAATTTATTACATGAGTATTGTTATTAATAATTACTTTTCACTAAATTATTATTATTTAAACAAGATTTTGAGCTTGAAATATTTACCATCTTCAATGACAAAAAATACTGGCTGAAAAAAAAAGGGGGGCGCCTTTTTTTTTTTTTTTTTCAGTGGCAAGCTACCAGCCAGTATTTTTTTTAAAGCACCAATTCGATTTTTATCTGTTTTGTCGATCGAGAGCAGAGATTTTTATAAAATGAGCTAATCAGGTTTTTATTTACTTTCCTAATATTCGAAATGAAAAGCAGAGTGTTTACCTCGGGTGAAATACCTATTACGGCACTCGAACTATTAGCGCCCTCGCTACGCTCAGGCGCCAAACCATCTCGTGCCGCAATAGGTTACTTTCAACCCTCGTGCAACAATCTACTATTATTTCTCTCACAAAGGTTTTATACATAATAAGGGTTTATGATCTGAACAATGGTTTTAAAACCTCGTAAAGTGAGAAACCTGTAAAAGGTTCCAAGATCTGTATTACAAGTAAAAAATCGGTCTCAAACTGTCAAATATGACAGTTCAGTGACCACGCAAGTTGCTCTGTCACTCTCATCTCAACGAGACAGAACGCGACAAAAGATACTCGTACCTACGCGATCGTTTTGATAATGATATCTACCTATTTGAGGTTTGAGAAAAATTGGACAATAAGCCTGCAGTAGTGGCAAGGACATTGCTAAGAAGGTCTTCCCAGCACCTAAACTGGATTCTCAGCTTAATTGGCCTTACGGGAAATACATATTTTTCATCATCGTAAGTACCTAAGTAGGTAACTAGTTAACGAACGAGTTAGGTACCTACTTACTATGTTTAAGAGAAGTTTTCATTTGTAAATTTTTCTGATACGATATATTCACGATTTAAGAACTTGAAATGACTAAAAACAGATCAATCTAATCTAATCCTAGCGTGTCTAATCGGCATCCTTATCAATATCTAACGGTACTCTAAAGTCCTAATACTTAGGACGAGGTTATACCCCCGTCATTCTGAGTGACAGATATTGACAAATTGAATTAGAAGGGGTGAGTGGGCTGCGGGCACCCTATCTGCTATTTTCGGTTGATGTAGGGTTATTTAGGACAAAAAACTGGGAGCAAATGAGGGATCTGACAACAACCTTGACAGGAAAAATGGTGATCATGTTTATTGAGTTTTGAATATACAGTAGTTTGAACTCTATCCCGAATTGTTCCAATTCATTCCATTCGAGGTAACCGAACAGAAGTACACTGCAATCTTCGGTACAGCTTTTCATTTGGTGCGGAATGTGGAACTCAATCGGGCTGATTGGTATCGAAGGCTTTTGAGGTTCACTCCGGGTAACCTCAATAGATTGACATTCCTCTATACCCTATACTCATTGCTATTTATTCGTTACTATCTGTTTAGGAAACGTTGGAGGGACGATCCCGATGCTTTTGAGAGAAATTGGTCGGAAATCCTTTGGGTGGGAAGACCATTCCCCAAAAGTGGGACGATATTGGTTAGTAAGAAAAAAACCAAACTAAAGTTGAAATTTTTGAAACACCTTTCTTTAGCGGATGCTTGCGTTATGAAAAAGAAACATGTTTCTTTTTTTTTGTCAACAAAAAAATGTAATTCTCCTTTCATCCATGCCAAGAACAGCATTAAGAATTTAATTTTTCTAATGTGTGAGCTCACTATTTCGCGTTGATAACTTTTTATACCTACGGTTGCTCAAAGAGGCCCATCTATACAATGGATATATCAACATCTTTAGTACCGCGTCGGTTAAAAGTGAACATTCATTCATTTATCATTCACTCATTCATTCAAATTTTAGTGTACGAAGCCAGTAGTTTCGCATTGATAGTAGCTCGTTACTAACAATAGATTCGATAGGCTTCGCAAAAGCTCGCTCTATTCCTGACACAATACCTGTCGGGTACCTAGTTAGATTTTATGCGATTGAGCTATTAGCGCCTGCGGTACTGAATTTTAGACGTTTAAAAGCTTTTTTTTAATGCTTTTAGTGTTTTGGATAGAGTTGAATAGATTCTAACATTTCTGACCATTGATTGTAAGCGCGGTAAATGCAGCCAGTGTCTTGGGCATGCTTCCTACTGGCAGTGGCTTGGATCAGTTGAGCTACCTATAGATAGTTTCCAACGATCCTGTGGCTCAACTGATTCTTATTGTATTTTAAAATGTTATGTAAATATGTAGTAGTTTAGTTTCTGTAAATAAATATACCATTGTAAAAATTTGAAATTTTATCTTTTTATTTAATTTTCAAAACATTATAACTAAGCTTTAGGTACTTCTATCAATTTTATAAACAATCATACTTGTTATGTATTTTACCTTGAAGACTCAATTTATCTACTTCCTATTTTTTACTATTTTTATCTACTTAAGATAATTAATAAAATCACATTTACATTTAAACGTGCCTCTAACTTCCCAAAACCGTCTTGAACGGATTTTGAATATCAACAGATCTGATCGAATGTCTACCTTCCCTGAGGATATAGTTGTGGGCTGATAACTGATTTTTAGAAGATAAGTTTAAGGCTTTTAAGTCATTAAGCCATGACGGAGGCCTTTAGGCGGCCTAAAAACTCCGTCACCAGAGTTGGCCACTAGCTCATGGTCCATACGAACTTACTTACTAACCCCCTTATGAAAGATGTTTAAAGTTGAGCACTGGTTTAACAACGTCCTGTCTCTATTCGTCACTATCCACAAATAAAGACAGGACGTTGTTTAACCAGTGCTTAACTTTAAACATCTTTCATAAGTAAGACCTTTAGAAGATAAGTCATCGTTAGGTATTTCCTTTTTGACACCTGAAAGTGGAACCAAAAGGTAAAATGTCAGTTATGTATGACAGACGCACAAAGGCAGACAACAAAAGTGATTTAATTTCGAGGGCAACAAGAGGCGGCAATAATAAAGGATGTCTGAATGACTGGCACACATCAAAAAAGTGATTTCATTTTTGAGGGCAACCATCAAAAGGTGATTTCGTTTTGAGGGCAGCGAAAATCTGATTAAAACTGTTAATGTAGCGATATAAAAGTGGATTTAGTGTCCATATATCCTCTTAAAACGCTTCATATTAAGTTAACAAGCTAATAATATCATAAACTAGGTGTAGCCTGCAGATTCACTCGATTTCAAGATAACTTTATTTAATCCATAGAATATTATTGGATATAAGTATTTTGTATTAGATTCAAAGCGTAACCATCTTTAAATCTCAATCGTAGGTATATAAGTTAGGCAAAAATTGCACAAAATCACGACACTAGGAAAAAATAAATGATTTTTGGTTCATTGAAAAAGTACCGAACGAAAGTTTTGTAAAAGACACGCATCTATTCAATTAGGCCATTATGATCACTTTTCATTGGGATCACATCACAAAAGCTAGATCTGTCTCGATGCATTCCTCGCGTAGTATTCAATATCACTAAAAATCCTTGAAATACATTAAACTTTTATGCTGCGTCCATATTCTTTGTAATAAAACTGAAACTACAAAGTAAAACGAATAACCGAGCGTCTCGTCTTCGTGTTGTCCCAAATAGACAGACTACGTATAACCAGCAGGCAACATTCTACTAATTTACAATGTCTACCATTTCGCTGCGTTTTGTTTAGTGCTGGAACGTATGAGATATAATTATGGTGGAAATAGCACAATGACTTGTTCAAACATTCGTTCTACCAAACATCGAACCATATTTACAGCTGAAAACGTCACCACAATAAAGTTATTGGTCATTAGTAGAGAAACAGACGATTAATTCCTGTTTGTCCCCTTGTAAGGCCAGGACGAGGTGCCAAACAGGAATAACCCGTTTTGCTTATGGTTGATAAAAAAAATTGTTAGTAGAATAGGCAACCGTGTTTTGTTTTCGAGTTAGACAGACAGTACGTCCTTAGAAAACATATTAAGAGTCATGGACCGAGCAACTCATCAGCCAAGTCTTATCTCAAGATTAAGCGGTGACATTATTACTTTCATAAAAATGGCAATGACCTCGAAACGTTTACTCATTTCTGCGAAGTTTTGATGAAATTCGCTCATGTTTTAGAAAAATTGTTTAGAAGAAAAAAACATACTTACTTTTGTTTGTTTGTCTATCCTGCTAATATTATCAAGACGAAAGTCCGTGTGTGTGAATGTTTGTTACCACGTATCTCCATAACTACTGAACCGATTTTGATAAAAGGAGACTGTTTTTTTTTATATGGGGAGTGGTCTATGAACCAATAGCGATACTGTAGTGGTATTTCTATGGGGATACCTCAACTACATCCTTGTGCAAGGGGGCATCAAAATCCAACCCGGCAGTTTTGAGAAAAATAATACTTTAGAATTCACATTTCTTGCAAAAATGTTTTTATTTTAGAAACGTTTTGAACGGTTATTGTGGTTAGTGTCTGTAAAGTTCGGACTACAATGTAATAATATGGTGACAGCGACATGATCTGATGATGGAGTCAGAAGCTTTTCAACAGAACTCCTCAATAAATAAGCCGATTGAGTTGAAACTCGGCATGTCTGTCAAGTTTTAACTACAATGTTATAATATGGTGACAACGAACTGATCTGATCATGGAGTCAGGAGCTGTCCAACAGAACTCCTCAATAAATAAGCCGATTGAGTTGAAACTCGGCATGTCTGTCAAGTTGCGACTACAATTTACATTGTGTCACCTGTCCGTTTATTATTTTTAACACTACATCGCGCGGCGCAGTTTGTTTATTTCCATAAGTGAAAGTATAAGCTTTTATAAAAGTCAATGTTAGACGGCTGTTTTTCTGTAGTTATCTATTAGGTGGTACGGACGAGAAACGACCAACAACTGTGCCCATATGTATGGATGTATGTATGTGGACTCCCTTTTCCGCATTTAGACTCAAAGGTGGTCCTTTATGCGTGGGGATGACCTGGCTCATTAAAACTGAAGCCCGCCTAGCTCCTCCCAGAAGCACAGAAGTTTCCTGGGGGCTTCACAGACTAATTATAGTGTTGAGTTCTGTTCTGTTCCACCAGACAATAGCAACGTTTGTCAGTGTTGGTCTTATTACGGCTGTATAAAGCCATTATGGTTATTTTTGGTGTTAAACCCCATAGGAGACTGTTTTTTTTTGTATGGGAAGTGGTTTATGAACCAATAGCGATACTGTAGTGATATATTTGTGAGGATACCTCAACTACATCTTTGTGCAAAGGGGCATCAAAATCTAGCCCGGCAGTTTTGAGAAAAATAATACTTTAGAATTCACATTTCTTGCTATATTTTATAGTTTAGAAACGTTTTGAACGGTTATTTCTGACTGTATAAGTACTTTATCAATGTGTTTCTCTACTAATCACTTGCCACCTCAACATTTTTTTTAGTGACGATGTCTAGTTTTTTTTTGTAGTATTTTAAGGTGACGATTAAAAACAAAAAAGGTAGGTACTCCAAATTACAAAAAATAAGAAGGAACTCTATAAGTAGAGTTCCTTCTTATTTTTTGTAATTTGATATAAGTAGCAGCAGAGAATATATTTTTATGCACAGAATGCACAGAATATATTTTTATTTCAAAATTCATCTAACATATATACAGTATAAAACAAAGTATAATTATTAGTATTATTTAATTAATAATTATTTAATTATTAATAATTATTATTAATAATTATTTAATTGTAATCGTTGTCATCGAATAATTGCTGTAGTTTTTCCCACAATTCTTTCGCAGTTGTTACATTTTTTACATGCATGTACAATGACTGATCACTATCAATTGTCATTATCAATTTTGCTCTCGTATTCTGATCATCATAAAAGTTAGGCTATTATAAAAGTCTATGTTAGACGACTGTTTCTCTGTAGTTGTCTACTCATTTAAGTACACTAGCATTATTATTTTTATAGTTTTCGAGTTTGCAGTCCCTATTAGTTGCAGTTTCGCGTTGTCACCATATTATTGCATTGTAGTTGAAACTTGACAGGCATGCCGAGTTTCAACTCAATCGGCTTATTTATTGAGGAGTTCTGTTGAACAGCTCCTGACTCCATCATCAGATTAGCTCGTTGTCACCATATTATTACATTGTAGTTGAAACTTGACAGGCATGCCGAGTTTCAACTCAATCGGCTTATTTATTGAGGAGTTCTGTTGAACAGCTCCTGACTCCATCATCAGATCAGCTCGTTGTCACCATATTATTACATTGTAGTTGAAACTTGACAGGCATGCCGAGTTTCAACTCAATCGGCTTATTTATTGAGGAGTTCTGTTGAACAGCTCCTGACTCCATGATCAGATCAGCTCGTTGTCACCATATTATTACATTGTAGTTGAAACTTAACAGGCAAGCCGAGTTTCAACTCAATCGGCTTATTTATTGAGGAGTTCTGTTGAACAGCTCCTGACTCCATCATCAGATCAGGTCGCTGTCACCATATTATTACATTGTAGTCCGAACTTTACAGACATTAACCACAATAACCGTTCAAAACGTTTCTAAAATAAAAACATTTTTGCAAGAAATGTGAATTCTAAAGTATTATTTTTCTCAAAACTGCCGGGTTGGATTTTGATGCCCTCTTGCACAAGGATGTAGTTGAGGTATCCCCACAGAAATACCATAGCAGTATGGCTATTGGTTCATAGACCACTAAAAAACAGTCTCCTTTGGAATGTAGATAGTTTAGGTTCTGGAATAACACAAAGGCTTTTTATCCCGGAAAATGTATGGTTCCCGTGGAATAAAAAATGTAGTGCACGCGGGCGAAGCCGCGGGCGTTCGCTAGTAAAATATAAAAATATATAAAACGGTTTACCTTTGATTATATTTTCACAGATTAAAAAACAACAAAGTTGAATCATCTATGGGTCGTTAGAGATAATTGAAGGTCATTGAAAAAGGTAGCGTGCCAGGCTCTATACTTACCCTGTAAGCCCGTTATTTTTATAATGGAACAAGCTTTCAAGCTGCTCTGCTAACAAATCCGTAGCAATCTCTTTTCATTGACATAAAAAGTGACAAGAATAGAAAATTTTCGAATGTTTTGCTTTTTTATAGTTAGAGTTTAATTTTTACTTTTTTTTTTATTAAAAAAAAATACTCTCAATTCACCGAAAAAGTAATAAAGTCATATTTCTATGAGAACTCGCACATTAGTCAAACTTAAACTTGTCTTACTTTGGAAAAACCAATTTTGCCTCGAATGCATAATTTTCTTGTCTTTTCTAGTCTTGGAGTGATTTGATTACATTCTTTATAAAAGTATTTTGATTTGAAAACTATTTTGTATGGTACAGAAAGCGTCATCAATTGGTATCCCCCTAGTAGAAGGTCGGTTTAAACTTTTACTTTTCATTTTCTCATCCTTGCTTACTTATGGATATCTACTTTCGCTCGAGCACGAGCCGATGCAATAGCGGTTATAATACCTGACTGAAATCCAACGTTGAAATGAAAAGGGTCCGTGTTCAAATTAATAGGGAGATACCGATTGATGACGCTGACTGTACATGAATTTTTTTTCTACATTGCTTGTTGCCTTTACAGTGTGCAGGCATGTGTCAAATATGTAGACAGTCATGTCACTACACTCCATTGCCCTCTGAGGGCCAAAACCCTTAAAATGTTAATATGTAACGGGATTGTATTGGAATAGATATCGGGACTTAAATCGGATATTTTATTCGAAGCCCTTAGGGTAGGATCCACAATGACAACACAAACATCTACCACTGAGAAAAGGCCTAGAGAATAACATTTTTGGGACAATGTTTGAAGAACAGATATAATCGTAAAGTAATTGTGTATTAGATAAATACGAGATGATGGCGAAATATATTTAGACTTAGTACGCCTTATCTATTTATACCTTCTGTAATGAAGACCGTAAAATGCTAGGTACCCTAATTTTCTGAAATCTAAAATTGCTCAATTCTGAGAAAGTTGAAAAAGCCAAGAACATAAGTTTACGTTTAGTGTTCGTTTTTCGTGACCTGAAAATCTTACGTAAGTCTTCTGAATAAACTAGGTATACCTCTCGAAAACCATTTTCTGTGAAATAATCTACCTTAATATTATATTTTAATATATTGTGTGTACTTAGAGGGTAATCTCTAGATACACCGCACATAATTTGAAAAACATTTCATAATCTCGAAAGTATTAAGCTAAAAAAAATATGTAGGTAAGTATTATTAAGTCCGGGTGAAGTCAGGGCGAGCCGCTAATGTTCTCTTAATTTACCAAACTTCTTTTTATAATATGAATAAAATCACGTTTAGGTAAGCCTTGCGACTAACATTCAACGAGTCACTTCCTTTTTTTAATCATAATCAGACTAGGCCTAAGCATTTTATAACATGAAATTGCGTATCAACCTACTCACTATTCAATCACATTTGCAATCTATCAGTTGAAATCGTATATCGTAGCGCAGTCAGACTGGATTAAAAACAAGTTTTGTAATACGGGGCGGGTCACATCAGACTTGATTGATACGATTTACGTCGCGCAGTAGGTACTTAGCATTCATCACGAGATGCACGGGCAATTTTCTAAGCCTTTTTTTATGTTTCGTGTGATAAACAATGGTCGGCCCAAGCGGAGATGGCGGGACGAACTCGACGACTACTCCACTAACTGGCCGACAGAAGCCTTACACCGGGGTGAATGGAAAAAGGGAAGGGAGGCCTTTGCCCAGCAGTAAGATCCAGTAGGCTTATTAGATTAGATTAGTGATAAACAATAAAAAAAAAACCTAAACGTTTCGTCTTCTCGTCAGGCGTGACTACGGCGATTGTAATATCGCCGGAACGTCGAGGTAAATAAAATGATTTAAATAATAATTATTAAAATAATAATTACGCGATTTCCCAATAATAATTTAAAAAGTTTTCAAGTCGCGAAAGTTTAAAATATGAGAAAAACATTGTCAATAAATTGCCAATAAACCTACCAAACATTATTTAACACACGGGAATTACAATTACTTACTTAATTATTTTTACGTGAGTACCTAATTCCCGTGTGTTAAATAATGTCTAGTACAACTCACGAAAGTTTTGAAAGTGAAATACCTACCAACTAAAAACCTTCGATAACTATCATAGAAAACTCGTCCTCTTTTACAACGGCCTGAGGATATAATTAAGATCAAGCAATTACGATCGCTATCGACACATTAGTTAGTCTTTGACAGGATGTAATTATTTAAAATAAGATAATTAAACCTAATTACTTTTAATGTATGCTAGAAAGTAAAGGTCATAGACTAAATACCTGTTGCACCGCAATAGTTTAGCACTATAACACACATAACAAATTGGAATTGAAACGCCATTATAATGATAAAATGTCGTTTAGAAAAAAATTGAATTATTTTGATTGCAAATAGAATTTTTAGAATTATTAAATTATTCTCACACACGGCTCTCGACACTCGGCTCGGACCCAACACGATCTAGCGTGTTCCTCATTGCAACTGTTTGCACTTCCGTTATCCTTTATTCTCAAAGAGTAAGTGTTGTATCCTTTTAAATAACTCACCACTTCTAGTTCATCTCCTTCCTCCCCTAAACTTGTTTCCTCGGCAATATTAGTCAAAAACATGCTAGGTCTCATCGACACGCGATTCTTGAACGCCGAATTCCTTCGCCACGTGTCATCCTTATCGTCATCGCCTAAAGTCGCAAATTGCTCGTAAAAGTTTATAACACCAGAAAGTTCACCGTCCATTACCGTGGTAGAGTTCCGTTTCTCGGAGAGTTTTCTTTCTTCTATTCTTCTGTAGCCTTCATCTGGAAGGTTTTCGCCTAGGACAGGGACTATTTGAGGTTGGTGGGAAGTGTATTCGTATTCTAGATCGAAGCCTCTATCGTGGAACAGACTCTTGAAACGGTTCCAGCATCCTGGTTTCTCTGGCTGACTGCTTCTCGCCTCCAACACTGGAACTGTGTTCTTATCCATGTTCACGTTTCACAAATTACGCAGAAGTTCTAATTATCCGATTATGATATTAGTGTTCTGATAATTTTGGTCGTATCTATTCGAATTTCAAATCAGAGTAAGCCAATATGATCACTAGTGTTACTGATTAGGCTCAACTATTGATATTTGTAGTAATTCGATATCGAAGATTTATGATGTAGGAATATTTCACTGTAAACTCCATAGTAGGATACCATCTGTTTTAGAATATAGATATCTACATTAGAAAAGTCTATGAATATCATTAAGTGGTCTTCAATATAATGATAAGATGGAAATTTTATTCAGTTTTCACACTAGAGTAGAGAAGATCAACTTTGAGTCTTAAGAGTTGAGAATATCATAAAAACGTCCTATTATCACTTGTCACAATACCACTCAAGTTATAAAGTTAGTCACAAAACTCACTCATTTCGTTTTCCATTTCACTCACACTTATAAACCACGCGCGACCGTCTCTGATTCAAATTTGTACTGAAACTTTGGTATATCATTAATAATGATATGATAAGTTATCAATTACTTCTGCACTGATTATGGATAATTATTTATAACAGAAGTAGCTGGCGCGTAAGTACGCAGTGCTGTGATTGTTACGACTATCAAAATTATCAAACACTTTACAAAAAATGCTTCCTATAATACTCGTACCAACCAGGATAAACATTTGTGCGATAAGTGAGGTTTAGGTATTATTTCCCTGTCTATTTTGTATATTTAAAATGTATGAGAGAATTATTTCATTGCTCAACTTCAATACCATTAATAGCATTTAAACATTTATGTACCTTACACTAACACGCATCTTTCCCGTGGAGGTAGGGAAAGACAACATATTTTCATTCACTGCAATCTTAACAGACCACTTTCTCCTTCTTCATTTATTAAAAAAGTAGACAAAAACTAACGTTCTATAGCTAGCCTTAAGTGTATGTAGCCCCAAGTCTATGGCACATTGCGTCGATTTGTGGCAACGCGGTTCTATTGAGTCATGGATATGCTAGAATAAGGCATGATTAATATTAGACCGGGCCGTGTCCGGGCCAACCGTGGTGTAGACGTTAGTAGACGGGCCCGGACGGGACACGGATCAGGCACTGTTTAATATAAAATGCTTCATACAAAATGTAGGTATGTAACGTTTCAAATCCGTGCCCCGTCCTGGCCACGTAGTACACGGCACTCCCCGGGCACGGCTCGATCTGATGTACCTTAGTGTCTTTAAAAAAATAAAATAACACGTCAACATAATGCAATAAGAAACAAAAGCTAGCAATATTTTAGGTTTTATTAAATTAAATTTTTTTGACCGATGTTAAAGTTTTTCTCGGACCAATTCGTAACTATTGAAGAAAAATAATGGAAAATTTTATAATAAAACCAACGCAACAATGGTTTGAAAACATTATACTATAGTAAAGTCAAGGTAAAAATCATTGACATAAGATACATAAATACATATAATCTTGTTTCCTTGCTGACTTTACATTTTTAGATAAAATACTTCGGCGTATCAGTGAGATAGGACTTGAATATTACGTCAATAATGATGCTGATGCTTTCTTAGATATGGAAAACGTCATAGATTCCGTCTAGGTTACAATCTAATCGTGTTGCCAACTCACAGGCTGTATCCGTAAAGGCTGCATTACACCGGGGCAACACTGTGCGGCATTGCGGCATGCCACAAGGCCGCATGCTACAGAATAAAAAATGTCGCACATTGTGGCAAGAACCGTGCGACATGGCAACATCTTGCGTCATGTGGCAGACTGACCCAAGCACGATGTTGCCTCGGCGTAAAATAAGCTGCCACATGCCACTTATGCCGCAAATGCTTTCTATTTGTAGCATGCCACAAGATGCCACATGCCACAATATGTAGCATGCGGCACTTTCGCACGTTGTTGCCCCGGTGTAATTCAGCCTTAAAGCTATCCACGTCACTAAAGAAAACCCCAGCCTACTTTCAAAATTGTTCTCTTTATATGTGTTCCTAAGCCATTGATCAGATTGTGATGAAACTTTGGTATGGTCTTCGGAGGACGACGCCGAGAGTTTCTACATACATACATAAAATCACGCCTCTTTCCCACAGGGGTAGGCAGAGACCACGGACTTCCACTTGCTACGATCCTGACACACCTCTTTCGCCTCATTCACTCTCATCACATTTTTCATACAAGCTTGCCGGTTTAGGGTAGGTACTTTTGACCTGGCCTTACTCTAAAATGTCACCAATCTGATCCAGGTATTTTCACCTAGGTCTTCCCCTTCCAGCTGTTCCATTCATACTCGCCACATACGCTTACGCGCCGAGAGTTTCTGGCCCAAAGAATCTAGATATACTCATATAAAAAAATTAAGGCGGTATGAAGTTCGCCAAGTCAGCTAGTATGAGATGTCTGTGCATTATAAGTGGCGTTCGCCCGCAGTTTTTTGTAACCTTTTCTATGCTATTCCAGCAGTGCGATTCAGACTTCCGAAAATGCATCCGATTCGATGATTTTCTTCGGAAAGTTGACGTTTTTTTAGCGAAAAAAAAATCACTTTTCGAATTCGGAATATATTCCGAGAGTTGAATCGCTCTGCAGGCCTATAAGTACCGTTCTAATTGATGTGACCTGCTGCTTTATTCAGTGATCCGTGAATGACAGCTAATGAATATTCAATGTGGGCTTTCAGTATATTAAATCTGACAAAATGCCGTATGGGTAGAGCTTTGAAAATTATTTTGTGGCCAAATTCATAAGCCTTTAATTAACCGACTTTAACAAAAGGAGGAGGTTCTCAAGTCATCGGAATCTTTTATGTATGTTCACCGATTACTCGAAGACGCCTGGACCGATTTGGAAAATTCTTTTTTTGTTTCAAAGAATTATACTTTCCGATTGGTGCCATTAATATTTGGTGAGGATCTGTCGACGATCTTCGGTTGAGTTGTGCATGCACCTCGAAGCCAAGAAGAACCCAGAGCGCTGAAAAGTGCTCAGCTTATTTAGCAATTGAAGTCGGTATTTTATTTTTTTTAATTTGTAAAACAAAACAATTGGCTAAGTAATAAATGATTAACAGCATCACGTGGTAATTTATACCTACACTTAATGGGACGCTGCAGTGCCTGAGACACTGTTGAGATGGAGTTTTGCCCAGCTTTAAACCATCCTCTTAGCTGTAGACAAAATAGTAACGTAAGGCATTCAACCTCACGTTCGAACCGCTTGCGGTGCGAAACGACTAAAGACCCCATTGTCGAGTACCAAGTTCGAACAAGAAACTGAAGAAATATAATATTCTTTTAGATCTTCAGACATTTCTAATAAAAGTCAAAAAAGTCAAAAGTCAAATTCGTTTATTCAATAAGATCACAAGTGTACCACTTTGAAACGTCTTAAGAGCTAGGTGATTCTACTCCTGTTCCTTCGCGACCAAGACCGTGAAGAA
Source organism: Camptogramma bilineatum (assembly GCA_958496255.1). Taxonomy (NCBI): domain Eukaryota; kingdom Metazoa; phylum Arthropoda; class Insecta; order Lepidoptera; family Geometridae; genus Camptogramma; species Camptogramma bilineatum. The sequence continues at coordinate 9,922,667 of OY292467.1, read as the reverse complement.
CCAGGGCAACAAACACGGTTTGGGGCCTAACACTCTTTTCGGTGACACACTTTTTGTTTGTAATTTTTTTTTTTTTATATATTTTTTTTTATGTACCTAAGCAATTATTACAAATGTTATCTAATTTTTACAAGTATTCTTTATGTATATAATAATAACTGAATTGGAGCATATTCTTGATCACTTTGACACGTCAATGATAGTTATGATTATTATTTGTTACAATATTTTTATGATTTAATAATAACGGAGTTGGAGCATATTCAGTCCCAGGCGTTTTTGTCATCCAAGTAATCTGATATTTTATAATACGCTTTTTTATAGAGATGACGTTTAATTGATTTCTTAAATTTGTTGATTGATAAGTTTTGCAATTCGCCTGGGACTTTGTTGTAGAAGCGTACACATTGCCCTATAAATGATTTACTAACTTTCTTAAGCCTAATTGTGGGAACAGCGAGTTTATCTTTGTTTCTGGTATTTACATTGTGATTATCACTTTTTTTCTTAAATAGTTTAATATTTTTTTGAACATACATTAGATTTTCATAGATAAACTGGCAAGGCATAGTCATTATAAATATTTCTTTAAACTTATTTTTAAGTGACTCCCTGGGACCCATACAATAAATTGCTCGAACAGCCCTCTTCTGCAGCACAAACACGGTGTTAATATCTGCAGCACTCCCCCACAACAGAATGCCATAAGACATGATGCTGTGAAAGTAGCTGAAGTAGACTAGCCTAGCAGTATCTACGTCCGTGTATAGACGTATTTTTTTGACTGCGTATGCTGCAGAACTAAGTCTCTTCGACAATCCATCTATGTGCGGACCCCATTGAAGCTTATTATCTAAGGTTATGCCTAAAAATGTAGTGGTGTCCACGAGATTTATTTGTTCGTCTTTTATTGTGACTTTGCATTTTACTTCTTTAACATTTGGTAAAATAAATCGTATACATTTAGTTTTTTTCTCGTTAAGTAATAAATTGTTCACATTGAACCATTCTACAACCATAGAGATAGCATTGTTTACTTCATCAAGGTTAACCTGTTGTCTTTTCAACTTGAATAAAAGTGAAGTGTCATCTGCAAACAGTACAATCTCATGGTCATTTTTAACTATTTTCGGTAAATCATTTATATAAATTAAAAAGAGAAATGGACCTAGTATTGATCCCTGTGGCACACCCATTGTTACCAACGACCCCGGAGAACATTTTCCATTTACGTCAACTCTTTGTATTCTGTCACTTAAGTAAGAAGTGAGAAGGTTAAGAGCAACACCCTTAACACCATAGTGGTGGAGTTTCCTTATTAATGTTTCATGATGAACGCAATCAAATGCTTTTGATAGATCACAAAAAATACCAAGCGCATCATGAGATTTTTCCCAAGAATTAAAAATATGTGATATTAGCTCAACACCGGCATCAGTGGTTGAGCGACCTCTTGTGAACCCAAATTGTTTGTTGTCAAGTAGGTTATTTTGATCAAAATGTCTTTGAAGTTGTATGAGGATTAGCTTTTCGAATATTTTACTAAACGTTGGTAAGACTGATATAGGTCTAAAATTGCTGGGGTCAGAATGACTACCTGATTTGAAAAGGGGTGATATTTTACTATGTTTCATTAAATCCGGAAACATACCACTATCAATGCATTGGTTGAATATTAAAGCTAGGTCAGGTGCAATGATGTCAATCAATGGTTTTACAACGCTAACGGAAATCCCCCAGAGGTCTTTGGTTTTTTTGACATTGATTAATTTAAAGGCTTTTATGATATCTTGTTTATCCACATAATCGAAAGTGAATTGAATGTTACATTCTGGTAAATTATCTTTTAACAAGGACTCCGCGATTATGTGGGATGACTCATTTTTAATCGCGTTTAGTGCCATGACGCAAGTGCATAATGTTGCATGCACTCGTGACTGGGCAGAGAATGCGTTAAGACCGGTAGATATGTACCAAATATATATTTGGCTCTGTATATTGCTATATTATTGCCTTCCAGGACATGGCTGAACGTCCAAAAATGGGTTAATAATTCAACATGGGTTAATAATACATAAATATCGTGTGAAATAAGCGTGAAGGCGTATCCCGTGGTTTGGTAACCAAAACACAACAAATTATAATTTCATAATCCAAGTGTGAGTGACCTCCGGTCAAGGTCAACCTACTCATGTAATTTGTAGTAAGTGAAGTGTTTATGGTTATTATGAAAAGACTAGCTGCGTCCAGCGGAATTACCCGCAGTTAAATCGAGTATTCTATCAGTTATCTGGCATAAGCTAAAAGGCGTATGGCATAAGTGTTTGAAATATGAAAATGTTAGGTTTATGTTAGTAAAGGTTTTCTATATATGACAAACCTCTGGCTATCGCCTTAGAAATCTTCAAAGGATCTAAAAATGCCTAAAGATCTGAAAGAATATGTCTACCGCACCTTTGGAATACAGTCGTGATCATATCACATTTACATCTTTACATTACATACACGCAGAGGTACAATTAGCTAATTATGATAATTCGGTATCCGACTTTAAAAAAAATATAGATCTCGAAACGTCCTCGGTCAACTAGGTCATAAGGCATTGTCAATGATCCAACAAAATCTGAATAAGTAGGTATTGACTTTGCGTATGAGTACCTACTGGTATGAGTGAGGCATCAACGCGTTCAATGCTCCGAGTGCATCCTGACTTGCGCTCTCCTTACTTTGAAGAGCCCATCAGAGCTGGGGCAAGGCAATTGTTATCACTTAATTTTATAAGTCCTTCTATCGAGGGGACAAAAAGGAATAACCTGTTATTAGTAGCGAAAGAACAGTAGTAGAATAACCTAGTGCTTATGAGAAACCTTACTAGGAAAATTGGTCGTTTATTATTAGACACAAGAAATTACGTAGGTATTTGTGATTTGATTAGAGATACGAATTTATACTTCGTTTTGAAAACAAGGTCGGTAATTTCTATTAAATATGTCAATAACACATTTTTTTGCGCTTATATCTCAGAAAACACGCACCAATATCTAACTAATTTTTATTCTGTCTAAAAACCTAGTTCCTTCACGTTTCATATTACTTTTCCGAGAAAAAAAAACAAGGAAAGTCTGAAAAGACCTCGCATGTCTAACGCATCCTTTCTCTCATGAGAAAGAAATTCACCTTCCCGCTCGGATTTTTTTGCCCTCTTGAGAGGATGCAATGCAGTAAGATGGAGGGTACTTACGGTGACATCCACAAGAGGCTCGTCTTCAGGAGTGAGGGCCAGTGAGGAGCGGCGGCCGGCGCGGGCGCCCGGCGACCCGCTAGAGCTGCCTGCGGACAAACAAACAAACTTAGCTAACTTAAAAATGGCTAAATTAACAAGTGGCCAAATTAAAAATTTAAAAAAAAAAACCGACTTCCATGTTATAGTTCGCGTCATGTAAAAAGAACGCTGGAAGAAGGTGGAGAGGTGTGTTACAGTCTCATATTGTGAACTAGCTGACCCGGCAAACTTCGTATTGCTTCAAGCATAAATGCGCAAACATGGGACAAAACCTCAGACAAGTCTGAGGACAAAACACACCCCCTCAACTTTCTTTCAGCATTCTTTTTACGTGACGTGATTTAAGTACCTATATAGCCGAGCAATTTTATACACTCTCGAGGTGAATTTCTAAAAACAGGACAATGTAATGTCTCTATGGTATTAGTAACCTATTTAGTTATAATATGTGTTGTGAAGCTTAACTAAGCATCGTGATGTGATGAGGGTTCCATGTAGACACTATCAATCATATCTTTGCTTTTCGGAGGCGACGGGGATGGTGGTTTTTGTCAGTTTTATCATCAAAACAAAAGCTTTACTATCTATGTCGTACATATCTACGAACATTTGGAAAACAAAACCTTTCTTCTGATGCAGTTAAATATAATATGTTTTTCATTTTGTTAATAATTTTTTTCTATCTAGTTAAAAATGTTAGTATTTTTATACGCAAGTCAGTTATTTTTCTTTTATTTTTTCCAATTTAGTAATTTTTTTAAAAGGGAGATTGTCTTTTGTTTTTTGTCCGTGAACTGTAGCATCTTCTTTGGGTCAATCAAAATTGTAAAAACAGATGATATAAAATTTGAAATATTTCACTTTCTAGAGACTTTTTAAATATAATACACTAGCTGCTGCCTGCGGCTTCGCTTGCGTGGTACCCGGATAAAAGTAGCCTATGTTACTCTCCCCAGCCCTCCAACCATCTGGACACAAAAAATCACGTCAATCCGTCGCTCTGTTTTGACGTGAAAGCAGGACAAATTATAAACAAACAAATAAACACACTTTCACATTTATAATATGGGTATGGATGTTGCGCCGAACCCACGTAGTTGGGAAACGGGCAGAAAGATGATGATAGAGATTTCTTATGCAACCTGCAAAATCCACGTGTTATTTTTGAAAAGGTTCAGCCTTCAACATCCTTTCCAAGTCGGCTTTTTCCACAGAAAAGTATTTCCTTTATTTGTTAAGCCATTAGGCTTTAATCCATCACGCACGAGCCTCGGTGATTGCTATCTTTGTTCCGTTTCTAGGACATTTCGATTTAGATGTTCCTCGTCAGAATAAGGTGGAAAAAAATTGTTCCAAAAATGAGACAAATGTCACCACACAATAAATAGCTATGACAGCTTACATAGCGAAGAGACTAATTTATGAGGCACTAGCAGACCAGCGGGGCTAAAGAGGCCGAAATTATAGTAGAAATTAGAATCATAGTGTGATTCGGATTACGTTTTGTTCTTGTAACTTTCATGTCTATAAAAAAGAGACGGCATAATATTTACATTATGATTCTGCTGTAGCGGCCTTTTTAGCCCCGCTGGAATGGACGTTACCCTTCCATACACATTAAGCCTTAAATGGTGGGAAATTTGAAAATCTGGATCTCAACAACAGCGCCACTATTATAGGTCCAACAATAGCTAAGAAAAACCTAGATGACCCCTGTCTTATGCTAAGTACCTACAAAACAAAACCCACTTAATGAATAATTATTATTACGGGATTTTATCGCGTACCTTTTACTTTTTATTTTTACCTTTGATTTTATCCCGTAATAATAATTATTCATTATGTTAACAAATCGCGAAAGTTTAACAAGTTATAAAACCCACTTACTTTTTATTCAATGAATAGTCTCGTGATGGTTGACATGGGATGTTGAAATACCTAATTTATATAGAGTAGTATTTTACCAACCTGTACAATCTAATCCATTGATTAAGATCCATTCGACTGATGAATAGACAATCAACCCAAACCACATTCAGAAAGGAGAAGGCTTTTAAATTCCTTTAACGAAGTTATTCTCTGGCATCGTGTACAGGTATTGAGATTTGCATCACAAATGGCGACGTCTAACAAGGTGACTGTGTTCAGAAATAGAAATTTCCTCTCATTTTTTGTTGGAAAATATTAAGTTATAATGGAAATTCTCTTCCGGCCTTCGATGATTCTATTGGCCTTTGAAGAAAGTTCGTTAAAATTTAAACTGAGTGGGAATTTCTAGGGTTTAAATGTAGTGACATTTATGGCAATCTAATTCTATTAAACGAGCAATGTTTGTTTGTTTGTTTCTATGTACTCACGTTCTCGAAAACGGATCTAACTATTTTGATGAAATTTGCGGTAAGTACGGGGGTTTATGGGAGCGAAAAATCGATCTAGCTAGCTCTCATATCTGGGAAAATTCGTTTTCTCTGCATTTTCACGCAAAAAAATTTACCAGTGCAATGTGGTTCGTAATTTCACGAAATTTGTTGAGACTAGAGTGGTTAAGTGGTTAGGGTATCCGCCTTCCAGCTAAAGGCTGCGAGTTCGAATTTCAGCCAGTGAAAATTTATTTTTTGTTTTGTAAATTTTTTGTTCTTTTTTCTATTTCTTTTTTTTTTTTTTAATTTTTCTCGATTTGCACCAAAGCAGAGCTAGGTCACCCATTATATTAAACTATTATATGAGCTTATTCTGCCAGTATAACGCTGCGATTCCACCAAAGATGGGCGAGGAATGTGTTTATTAAGCACCAATAAAATCACTTCATTTATTTAACCTCGTTTAGCGCAGCTCTAATTGACGGCTGTTTTTATATACTTACATACAAAACAAGCGCAATGTTGGTCGAGTGGGTTAGTGCTACTTTCAATCCGAAGGTCGTGGGTTCAAACCCAGCCGTGTTCAATCAATCAATGGATTTTTCGTTCCGTAAAATTTATATGCAGAAAATTAAACTCAAATTATTATTATTAATTTTTTTTACACGAGCTCTAAACGGCGAAGGAAAACATCGTGAGGAAACTAGTTAGCTTTCTAATAACGTCGATGAGCTTGTTACCTGTCACGTATGGAATGTTAACTTCTGCAAAATGTGAGAATGTACCAAATGTGTTTGGGCATACCTCTGACTATCCCCTCAGACATCTTCAAAGGATCTAAAAATGTCTTAAGATCTGAAAGAATATGTCTACCGCACCTTGGGAATATAGTCGTGTATTTACTTTTGTTTTTATTACAAAACAAGCGAGGGATCAAGAGAGGACGATTTTACCATCGACAATTTCAATTATTTAAAATAATTTAAAAATTATAAAATCGACTTTTTAATCAGCATTATAACTATGTACTGGCAAAGGTACAGCAGTACTTACATGTATAGGTATGTATACCTATGTATACAGTATAAAATAAAAAAGATATTTCACTAGTTCAGTTTTACTTTTGTTCCAACAATGAAAATACTTAGTTAAATGTTAGAAGATAACATTAGGTGGCCAATGAACTTTATCATTGTAGTTATACGAGCATTAATTCAAAGAGTGCATCGGTCTGAGTAGTTGTAGAGCGAGTGTAACTAAATATCGTCAGTCCAGTGCACAAGTCGCCAAACTGTAAATTCGTGATTGTTCAGGGCGTGAATTCTGGTACCGAACTTTTTATCAACCTCAAGCAAAACCTCAACTAAACCAGATTTTCGACTGTTTCCTATTCTACTAATGACAAACGACTCAGTTGTGGTGAGGTTTTAGCTAAGGTTTGGACTTTGGGAGAACAAATTTTTGAAAAGCTATTCTACTATTCACCAAATGGCGGACATGTATGAGATCGAACCAAAACGCAGCGGAATGATTGACGTTGTCATCTAATAGAATTGGAGGGCAGGAGAGCGAAAAAAAGTTCAATTCGTTGCTACAAATCACAGGTTATTAATAGGTACCTACTTATTTAAATCATGTCAATAAAATTACTTTTGGTAAAGGTCTCTAGGGCAGTATTTAACGAATTGCTAAAATGTTAATAAAAACAAAAACAGTTGACAATAGTAAAAAGTAAATTTTGAGCAGATAGCTGAAAAAGAAATTGGTGATATCTTTGTCATTTTTTTATGCTACAGCTGTGAAACTTTGCCACATTGTGCTCTTGGCCTAACCAATACTATGCCCATCAAAAAGTGAAAAACGCCAAAATGCTAGTTTAGCGACTTGTGCATTGGACCGACGATATGTAGAGAGTTATCAAGAAACTTTCCAAATAGTATTATCAGTCTAAGTGGTCTGTATAATTGGTCAATAAATAATAATGTCCCAATTATGAACAAAGGTCTCATTCAAAGTCAAAGTCAATTAGCATTTATTTAGTAGAACCGCTAAGATCACAAAGAATAATCAAAAAATTACTTTAGGAGCTTGGTGATTCTACTCCTGTTTCTTCGCGACCCTTGAGAGAGAACCAGGGTAACAAACACAGTTTGGGGCACTTTTCTATAGCATTCGAGATTTTCCACTACTCCCTTTTGAAGCCTTCAAAATCCTTCCAACGACATCCAGTTCTATTAGAACAAAAATATTCATCTAAAAGCAATGATTCTTTTATTTAAACTGAGGTAGATGCGTTGTACCCTGCTCTGCGTGGCGAACAAAAATCAAGTTAATTAGCTTGGTTCAACTTAGTCGCACTTTGTCTTGCTCCGTTGATACACGCATTTACACACAGCATGCACCTAATTTATCGCTTTCTGACAACGGAGTTTTATATCTTTGCTATTTTTTTTAGTTTTCTTGCCTGAAAATAAACAAAGCTGCTTATATTCTACCTAAGCTATAATCGCCACTTTTTAGACTTAGAGCCTTTTATAATGAGTTTATCGTCTCTATTGGTAAAATCTCATTGTCTGAAAGTAATTTACTGGTTAAAAATAGATTTTATTTACCTGTGTCTATAGCCCCATCGCTGCTTCGTCTCTGGAGCCAGCGTTGCACTAATTCTATGCTGGCTTCTTGACCAGCTAACATTGTCCATTCACATAATTTATCCGCATCACAACATTCTTCCACAAACTATGGCACTAATGACACTACATCTATTGAACAGTCATGTGGTTGGGCTCGGCACTTTCACTAATTAGCCATAAATGGCACACTCACAATATTTATACTTTTCAACACTGACAAGGCTTAAAAATATTAAAACTGTTGGAGTCACTGGCCGAAAAGATAATATCAAATTCTAAATTTAAAAAATTAAAGCAATCGAAGTAATGACAGCTCCTTGCCGCGTTCAAATATCGAATTAATTAAATGGCGATCGTGGACAGACGAGTGTAAACAGCATAGTAGATGAAACATAAATAACTGTTGCTATTATGTAACGGCTGGTCGCTCGAATTTGACTTTTAATGTGATGGAGTAAAGGTGAAGTGTTGTTTTCTAAGGCGGTTGAGGTTTTTGGTGCGGTGTATAGAGTGGTTTGTTAGGTAATGGCCGTCAAGTTGAGACAGTTGATCGAAGAAGGGGGGTGAATGTAGGACGATGTGTAAGCTTGGTGTAAGCAAAATATGGTAATAGGCTAGACTAGAAGGTATGCCAACATAAAAACTAGTTTAATCATACCAAATAACATCGATTAGGAATAGAATTTTTAAAAAATATTAGAAAAAAACATAACAACGTACTTATTTAATAAGTAAGTATTTAATTTATTTTGTTTTAACCAAATTCACTTATGTATTCAAAATAAAAAACATTAGGTAAATCTCGTAGAGCGAATTAACTAGTTTTATAAATTACTAGCTGACCCGGCAAACTTCGTATTGCTTTAAACATAAATGGAGAGAAGCATGTTTAAAGAGAAGCAGAGAAGCATGGAAGGAGAGAAGCAGGGAAGCATTGAAGAGAGAAAACCCATACCCATATCACCAAAAAGTTCCATAAAGGTCCTGACTCCATCATCATAACAGCATTGTGTTTCACTCATCAAGCTCTTTCATTTGATACCCATATCATCAAAAAGTTCCATTCCATCTGAAATCTTGAATCTTTGAAGTGACAGCTGTCAAACTTCAAACCCCCATATCTCGGAAACTACTCGTCCTAGACTCCCCGTTCTCAGTTCAAATGAAAGCTATGACCAAGATCCTTATTTGAAGTGACAGCTGTCAAACTTAAAACAGCCATATCTCGGAAACTACTCGTCCTAGACTCCCCGTTCTCAGTTCAAATGAAAGCTATGACCAAGATCTTCATTTGAAGTGACAGCTGTCATCTAAAATGTAGATTTTGGTCATAGCTTTCATTTGAACTGAGAACGGGGAGTCTAGAATGAGTATTTTTCGAGATATGGCAGTTTGAAGTTTGACAGCTGTCACTTCAAATAAGGATCTGTCATATCTCAGAAACTACTCGTCCTAGACTCCCCGTTCTCAGTTCAAATGAAAGCTATGACCAAGATCTTCATTTGAAGTGACAGCTCTCAAAATGACATCTGTCATCTAAAATGTAGATCTTGGTCATAGCTTTCATTTGAACTGAGAACGGGGACCAAGATCTTCATTTGAAGTGACAGCTGTCAAAATGACATCTGTCATCTAAAATGTAGATCTTGGTCATAGCTTTCATTTGAACTGAGAACGGGGAGTCTAGGATGAGTAGTTTCCGAGATATGGCAGTTTGAAGTTTGACAGCTGTCACTTCAAAGATTCAAGATTTCAGATTCAAGATTCAAGGATCGAAATCAAGGATCGAAATCAAAATCAAGGATCAAAATTGTATCAGTATTTTAATTGAAAAATCATGCCCTGAAACATCACGTAAATCAGAAAATGATGTAAAAGGTCTAGGAATATTTAGTTCATAAATTATGGTCACCCTTTAGAAAGAGACACACCGCCCAAGTTCTATGTCTCAAGCGGAACGCGTTTTCTGTATCAGTGAACCTTCCAGTTACTTTAGTTTATAAATTCCTTGCTGATTTCTGAATGTTTCAATTCTTTCCAAATGTCAGTGTCAAATATTCTATATTGTTATTTAGAAGAAAACATGAATCAGAAGAATATAATTTTTGCGAAGCCAAAATAAAGAAGAAAAAAAAATAACATAATTTTGTCAACCATAGAATCAGAATGTCAGCTCCATACAAAAAAAAAAACGTTTACGCTTTCTTTTGTATGGAGATGGCATTCGTCTCCGCTTGTTATATTCTATGGTAATAGTTTTCTGTGATCATCTGTCAACCGCATGTTTTCGTCAGCACGATTCAGGCTTTCTTTCATTTTGCATGGCTTCTGAGGGTCTTTTCGTGATGTTGAATAGCCTATAGCCTTCCTCAATAAATTAGCTATCCAATATAGAAAGAATTTTTCAAATCCGACTGGTACTTTCAGAGATTAGCGCGTTCAAACAAACAAACAAACTCTTCCGCTTTATTATAATAGTATAGATTTTAAAGGAAATTCTTATTTAAATTATTCGAACGGAACTCTACAAATACAGATAGCGTGCAAGGATACAATTATAAATAACATGCCTGGAATAAATGCGGAAAAAAGTGTTTTTTTTTAATCTATGACATCAGCTATCTCAACTCAATGATCCCAATGAGTACCTGTACTTGTTTTTGCATTGAATCAAAGTTTATGATTGCAAAAACGACGACAATAATAATACCTATCTCTAATACCTATATGTATAAAACAAAGTCGGGCTAGTTAGGTACGAGTACAATTTGAAGTCAGTATTCATTCAGCCTTTATTTTTATGAATGTTACTATTTTTTTGTAATGCTATTAAATGAGGCGAAAGAAGTTTGCCAGGATCGTAGCAAGTGCATTCGTGGTCTCTGCCTACCCCTATATGAAAAGCGCGTAATTTTATTTTATGTTCACCGATTACTCGAAGACGCCTGGACCAATTTGGAAAATTCTTTTTTTGTTTGAAAGGGTAGTAAGTACTTATACTTCTAAAGGATCTTTGGAGTTATGAATTGAAATGCACCTCGAGAGTGCAAAAGTATTTCTATTGAATTTACTAATTTTGACTTAGAACTAAACTTATACAATCTAACTTCAGATCCCCAGTAATGCGAATAAAAAGTTATATTCCAATCTGAATTCTTCATGCATCAGTAGTTAGTCTGGTTCGTAGCATTGATTGACTTACATCTACTTGCAAAACTGATTTGAATTTCAAAAGCTCTTGATTCACAAGAACTTTGATTTGATAAACATTTATGCGCAGATATAGAGCAAAAGTACGACTTAACTTAGATAACTTAAGATAAAAGCCGATGGATGTTTCTAACGAAAATGTGCCCAAATTTTACAACCTTTCGGTATTAATAATAGCTGCGCCCTCGCGGCGTTACCCGCGTAGTGATGGTACAAAATGATGATAATGATGATGAATAGTAGCCAATAACCTTCCTCAAGAAATATGCTATCAAATGCAGTGGCTTTATACGTTAAAGAAAGGTATTGATTATTTTTTTGTTTAAGTATTATTACTTATTGAAATTGCACTTGAATCATATTTTGATCAGGATACAACCAGCGGGGTTAAAAAGGACGTTAATAGCAGAATCACAATAGGAATTGAACTATGTGACGTCTCTTTTCATAGACTGAGAGTGACAAGATCGGCAGAATATTGCAATTCCTAAAATATGAATTTCGCTGGCTACCCGTGCGGTTCCACCTTAGGGAGTGGACACATTGCGTTTTCTGCAGCGCGTTTTTGAGCTGCGCGTTTGTATCGATACAAACGCGCGTTCGCAACGTGTTTTTTTCCATACAAAAGCGAACCGGGGGGCAGCGCGTTCGCATCGAGTTCGAATCGCGTTTGTATCGATACAAACGCGCTGCAAAAAACGCAGTGTTCCACTCCCTTAGGCTTTGGCCGATTAAATATAATTAAATTCAGGTATGCAGAGATCAAGCTAACGACCTTTTCATAACGGTGAAGTTACTGACTTTGTAATGATAATTTCTTTGTTAAGGTGTTAACGCGTTTCGGAGCGGGATTGAAGTGCTTTCGAGGCAAGCATATTTTTTTACAATTCAAAAAATACATTTCATTTTTGTTTCTGTTTTATTCAATATGTATGCTTTTTTCTCACACGTAAGTTATTGACACTTAGTGGGTACTTAATTTTCACAGATAACACGAGATAGAGCATGATAATTATTCCTCTAAACTTTTTTATTCGTATATCTATTAACACGAACGGAATTGAACCTACAAACTTCGAATTAAAAGTATATCTCACTAGACCAACATGCGTAAAGACAAGCTATGTCTTTATTATTGTGAATGGTTAGACATTCCTAAGAATCCGAACGCCATAGATAGCCGGCCGGTGAACGTAATAAGTAATAATATGTAAAATTAGCACAAGGCTACTTATCGTTATAGGTTACTTATCACACCACAATGTGACTTGATACGGTAGATAGGCTAGGCGCACACTGGTATATTAAAATTATTTAAATTTAAGAGCTCAGCTGTGGGTGCAACGATGCATATCTTTCCATCTATCTCATTCGAGTCTCCCGTGGACCCCTGGGGGTCCACCTGGACCACTTTGGAAATCACTGATCTATACCAACATATAAAGCGGAAGAGTTTGTTTGTTTGAACACACTAATCTCAGGAACTATTAGTCGGATTTGAAAAATCTTTCTGTATTTGATAGCTAAACTCATGAGGAAGGTTTATAGGCTACATTTCATCATCATCAGAGGGCGTTAGCTACGCCTACGTTGATTATAAATGTTAATAGACGTTTTCACAATTAATAACAAAAAAATTGTTTAACAAATTAATAAAGAAACAATACTTACATAAAAATGCAAAGAGGATATAATAACTTATGTTTTATGCAGTCGCATTCAAACAAGATTTTTCATTTTACGATGTCGTAAAAATGAGAAAAAAGTTTTTAATGAGCGCTTTCACTCAGTGAGTTGTCGCGATTCGTTTTAATATTTTAGTACTTTTCCTACCAACAGTATCCTTTTGCAAGGTTAGGATTTTAAAGGAATTTGTTTTTGCTGCTTGGACAACTGATGAAAGAGACTTATCGATTAGCGCGTCGACTTTCGATATGAAGTTCGTGTCTACTTTGAATATGTCTACCGCACCTTGGGACTATAGCAGTGATCTTATTTCATCTTTTCCTTTCATTTTTAATTCTCTCCCTCATTCACAACTCGCATTTTTTGCAATAATAAATTATATAAATAATTAAGGCTAAACGTATTTGTTTTGTACTAACACTTGACAGACAGAGGTCGTAGGAAGTCAGTGGATTAAGGAACAATCGAGTGAAAGCAATGGATTTGTTCGACTTTGGCGATTGATGATCAACCATGATGAAAATGGAAACGACTTATTCATTCATTTCATGTCTTGAATAAGATCGTCAATAACTCCAACAGTTTGATGATAATAAATCACACTAATCACTCTAATATTACAAATGCGAAAGTTTGGATGTTTGGATGGATGTTTGGATGTGTGTTTGTTCCTCTATAACTCGGCAACCACTGAACCGATTTGGCTGAAATTTATAATATAGATAGATGATGACCGGGAATAGGACATAGGCTGTTTATCTGGGTAGCACGCGAGCGAAGCCGTGGGCAGCAGCTAGTTCACAATAAGTCATGTAACTTAGGCCTTTACATCTTCACTAGATGATTTGTACATTGTCAGGAGGCAATCTTTGCCGACACTTAACGGGACACTGTAGACTCTGTAGAGCATGGGACATTGTTTGAGATGGAGTAGGCTTGCCCAGCACCTACACCATCCTCTCAGCTTGACCGGCCATATCCACAGAAAAGACTTGGTCAATACTGGGGTTGACTAAGCCGCGGGTTTCCTCACGATGTTTTCCTTCACACAATACGTACCTACCTATATAAATAGGTATATTTTGTTAAAAATCAACTTTTTAAATTTTATTATTTAAGCATGATTCTAGTGTGCGCCATGCTTTTTTCGATAGACACAATCTCATTCCGATCTCTATAATGCCTATGTCACGAAAACCAATAAACATTCGATTAAAACGAGGGTTTTATAAAATCACATTAATCCAGTAGCCACAAAAATTTTGTCATTTATGTAGATTATTTGTGTATGTATCTGCTGATAAAATTGTATAAAATGATAGTTATTTATGTAAAACTAGCTGCTGCCTGCGGTTTCGCTCGCGTGGTACCCGGATAAAAAGTAGCTTATGTTACTCTCCAGCCCACCAACTATCTCCACACAAAAAATCACGTCAATCCGTCGCTCTATTTTGACGTGATAGCAGGACAAATAAACAAACAAATAATCACACTTTCACATTTATTATATGGGTACGGATAACGAATGATAGCTATGCAAAATATTCTGAATGAGTGAGTCATATTTTGTGCAATACAACGAAAACTAATTAAAATGATGAAACGACATTTGCGCTGTGTGAAACTCAACAAGATTAAATTCACTGCTTGTGAACATGATCACTGCTAGCAAACATGAAAGCATAACCAAAATGCTTTGAAGATGTCAAGAAGGTGTTAAAGAGACACTTCCGAATACATATTTGGTAAGTACCTATACGCATAGACGCCTTCCTGCCAGGTGGAGTGACGATCTGCGAAAGGCTGCCGGCACAAGTTGGATGCGTCAAGCTGAAGACAGGGCGCGATGGCGCTCATTAGGGGGCCTATGTCCAGCAGTTGACTGCTATAGGCTGATGATGATGATGAAGTATACGCAATCGCAGAAGTTAGCAAAGTGGTAGTGTAGGCTTGCAACATAAGAGTATTACTTATGGAATGTATGGAATGTTAACTTCTTCACTTAGGCTGGATTCGACCAAACTGGATTAAGTTTCTATCCGAGAGTAAACTACTGTTTGTTTGAATATTTTGACATTGTAAAGTTGACAGCTTATAATCAGAATAATTTAAATAAATAAATATTGCTGGACATTTCACACAGCGCCATCTAGCCCCAAACTAAGCAAAGCTTGTACTATGGGAACCAGATAACTGATAGAATACCTATATACTTTTTGTAAATACATACTTATTATATTTTATAACAGACACAGAACAAACATCTATGTTTTTCATACAAATGTTTGTCCTGGGTGGGAATCGAACCCACGACCTACAGCGCAGAAGGCAGAGCTACTACCAACTGAGCTAAGAGGCCAGTCACGTGTGCTCACTACTTACCTACAATAGTCCTCGTGTTCGATAGAGATAAGTGATAGTGACGTCACCACACTCAGACTAACATGAGTGACATTTTGCTGTGTGGGTGTCGCGGCACGTCATTGTGTGGAATCGTATAGATGTCGTCACTTTGGTCGTCATTATATATATTTGACGATCTCGTCGTGACGTATTGACCGGGGAATAAACCGCAAATGATTAAATAGATACTATAGTCATATTGCTCATTATACGCACTAAAAATATATGAAAAATTACATTTTTTCCTTCAATTTTAGTCCGATTTTAGTCCGTATAATGAGCAATACGACTATAACTATGTTATTCCTAATGGACTAATAAGCTAATACTAGAGTTCAAACGGCCTTAGTTACTTAGTTAGAGTTTAGTTTATCCCGTTACGTATGCAGCGACTTTAAATCTGCGTGGGTACTAAAACACCGGAAAACTCACGAAAAAGATTTTTTTTAAAGAAAATTCATTTTCTTATACATTTTGTATGGAACGGGGTTTTTATGATATTTCTAATTCTGCGGTGGTGTGAAATATGCCAGGTCAGCTAAGTAGTATTTATTAAGCACTTAGAACTTTACCTTTCTAGAGGTACTAAGGTAATGTTATACAAAACGTTGTATAGAAACTTTTGCAAACTCACGGATGACTTTTAAAAGTTGTGAAGCGAAGCATTGTTTGTTCTGATGGCTTCTCAGTTATTTATTGTTCAGGAAAGTTGGGAAATTCAACTCAAGTTCTTTGTTCTTTCAATGGGGAGTTCTAGTAAGACGTGTTCAAGGCTATAATCCCCAAGTCAATAAATCAATAAGCGTTTATTTAATAAGATCACTGGGATCAGTTTTAAATGCAAGAGCTTTCCCCCTTACTTATGAAAGATGTTTAAAGTTGAACACTGGTTAAACAACGTCCTGTCTCTGTTTGTCACTTTCCACAAATAAAGACAGGACGTTGTTTAACCAGTGTTTAACTTTAAACATCTTTCATGAGTAAGGCCCTTTGTGATTAGATTATAGTATTCTTGTTCTTTGGTTATCCATTACCTACTGCGAAGAATCAGGGCAACAAACTCGGTTCGAATGCTCATTATTTTCGGGTATAAAAAAGGTCGTGACACCTTTAAGGTGGACCTAATCATAATTATTATAATCGATTGTAAGTTGAAAATTGAACCACAATAGTCGTTACTACAGTTTAAGCTTTTAAGAGTAGCTCTTCTGATAACTTTACAAAATTAAGATTTTGAACTTGAGTGTCAGAAGATTTTACATACAGTCATGACATGAGTTTGAATTTATTTTACAAAATGTATCATCTGTTTTGAAAAATATAATGACCGACTTGAACTTTTGTCTTTCGGAAAACATAACCTCAGTACGTAATGACTCATATGAACCATATAATCCAAGATTTCTAAATCAGTAACACATAGGTACATACTCTTGCACCACAAAATAACCAATAAGGCCAGGTGGGCACTATTAATCACTTTGCTATCTCCTGCCTCTTACGCAATGATTTACTCCATGTGATACCAGCTTTATTGGCAATTGATTCTATCAGTGGTATATAAAGTTTATGGTTAAAGAGATAAGGGTCTTTATTAAAACTAATATGGTCAGTGTTTGTACTGAATACCTTTGGTGGTGCCGCATTACGGTTCATATTACTTTCTATGTTATAAATATTTTTTATTTCTATGTTATAATAAAAAAAAAGTGATGAGTATGAATGTGACAGGGTACGCAGGCAGAGGAAGACCGAAGAAGAAGTGGTTGGATTGAGTGAAAGAGGATATGAATGTGAGAGGAGTGGATTCAGCGGGCTGATTGTCTAGCTTATCTCAAACCTCAAATTGGTCTCAAACTATCAAAACGACCGCGAAGCTATCTTTAGTCGCGTTCGGTCTCGTTGAGATGAGAGTGACAGAGTTACTTGCGTGGTTACTGAACTGTCATTTTGACAGTTTGAGACCGATTTTGGTCGCTATCAATGATAGATAATTAGGAGGCTGAGTTGACATAGAGGTAAGTGGAAGAAAAAGATATGTGCCGACTCCACTTAGCGTGGGATAAGGGCAGGAGAATGATGAGAGTGATGATGATTACTTTCTATGTTATTTCAGTAACTTATTATTGGAGACTGTGTTACTAAACTCAGAACAGTCAGGTATCAGAACATTTAAACATGTCCGTTAGTGTCGCTTTCCATCAAGCCGAAGACCGTGGCAGATGAAGAAAAACCATAGAACAAATAATACCTGCACGGAGTCACGATCCTTAACTATGGAGGACTCAACGATTAAGGAGGAGGTTACTAAACTCAAATGGAGTTTTGCAGGACACTTGTCAAGATTAAGTGATGGTAGGATTAAAGCATTGTAAGAATAGTGGCCAAGACAGCACACAAGGAGTCTTGTCAGACCGTCTGCCAGGTATAGTCTGGCAAAAAATAATAGACATAAATGGGGGCACCACTGTGCAAGCTAAATACGCGAAATAGATAAATTATCTTTTAGAAGGAAATTATTACTTCTGACTGACGTCTTCGGTACCTGTACCATAGACAAGAAACCTGTAGGTACTTTACCATAGATTAGTAGAGAAAGGGTTTCCATTGTAATGAAATTTTAGTTGCCGTTGTTACCCGTTTTGCCAGACTATAGATCAATGGCATTGCTGCCATACAGAGATAGAACTGAATGCAAGAAACCAGGAATTGAGTGATGTTTGGGGAAGATTTTGCTCAGCGTTGGGTTAACAAGCTAATGAATGAAAATGGAGATAAAACATTGTACTACCTCATTTTGGTGTTCACACAAAGTAGAGGACATAAAGCATGAAAGAGGCCTTCAAATGACCTAAAAAATCCTTCCCCATAAAAGGCCAATCCCTAAAACAAACTCTCTTAGATTTGACGGAAAACAGGCACTTTGGATTTTAGAGGGTTGCGTGAGATCTATCTATAGTATGTAATAAAACCCTGTCAGAGCAGACCATAGAGTACATATTTCAACGCCGTACCATTCATCCTTATCCAGGATCTTGGAGCGACCTTGAAAATCTTCCTCCCGAGGCTGTTGCTTGGCTTGGTGAACTTAATATTGACCTATGACTATTATTTTATTGAGTGATTTTTTTTTTAGTTTTGAAGAGGAATTTAGTTTCATATAATTTTATTTATCGTATCAGTCATACGATTAAATAAATAAAACTCTCTTCTCAGAAGGTCTTTTAGGTATCGAGATTCGATTACTTATTCTTAACGACTTTATAACCCAGACAATCCAAAGCACGTTTTTATAAGTGTTACCTCTTGGAATATCTCAATAACTGTAACAGTTTTTGCGCCATAAAAATGTTAATATTGTACTTGAAATCAAGGTGCTCAGGTGATGTAAACCAAAGCTGCAATAAAGAGACAGCATGTTTTTAGCACGAGACTTTTAGTCGCTAACAAATAAAAATTTTCATAATCGTAATTTGTAACGTGAATTAAAATATGATCTAGTTCTTTGATCAAAATAATACACAGCACGTTGATAACAGTGTAGTATTATATTATGTCACTTACTTGCACGTACTCAAGCTTACTTATTCACGAGCTATTTAAAATTTTTGAAAAATTATAATAATCAAAATAAAAATTTTGAAAAAGTTCGGTCCCACTTTATAATAGAATATTAAAATTTATATTAACAAGTTTGCTAGACATTTAGGGTCTTACTTATGAAATATGTTTTACGTTGAACACTGGTTAAACAACGTCCTGTCTTTATTTGTCGCTATCCACAAATAAAGACAGGACGTTGTTTAACTAGTAACTAAGAGGGTTAAAGTAATACTTAATCATGGATTCTGTAAGCTCATATAAAAGGTGCACTACTTTTAATACTTCGCGAATAAAAGTCGCGTCTTATAAGCAGTAAAACTGTCGGTTATGTATTGCGGGAATGCCGCGAGCTAGACACAGTTATTGATTAATATTGATATATCGGTTGTGGTGTAAATAGTGCCACAATTTCGAGCGTAATAACTTTATTAAGCTAACAGATTTCGGAATCATTATCATTATTGGCGTTTTACATCTATTACAATGATTTGTGGAGTAATTGATGTAAAACATGTCATGAAGGACGATTTTTATGTTGGCGAGAAAAATGTTAAGTATGAATATGGAAGAATGCAGTAAGTTGGCAGACCATCCGCCTGATGGTCCGACGTCATAAAGGCATATGCTGGGACAGACTGGACCAGGAAGACCAGTGACAAGTGAGTGTGGAAGAATATTGGAGAGGCATATGCCCTGCAGTGGGCGAATATAATATGCTGAAGAAGAAGAGATGGAAGAATGCAGAAGAGGTAGACAAATAAAAGATGAATAGCCTGCATAAAATACAATATAAGGAGATAATACATTATCAAGAAGAGTAGGTAAATGTGGAAATAACGGCTAAAATAGCGGAGTAGAAGAGAAAAACGTATTGTGCCGACTTCACTTAAAAATAGGATAACAACAATTATATCCTAACTTGCTCTACAAAACACCTACCTACATATTTCCTGTTTATCCAAATATTAGGTCGTTCATTAACTCACGTTTACTAATAAGTGCGTCCACGATTTTCGTGACTATTGACAATACTCTTAGGAACGTATTCAAAGACGTCGCTCAAGCATCGATCTGTACTTAAGAGTCGATATAAGTAGAGTTTCTTATTCGAGAACATTGCTTGAGAGCAGTTTATGGTTACCGTTCAGCTGAGTACACTCTTAAACTATGATCAGCTGAGTATTACTAGAAACGCCAATTAGGTGAAATCGTTGCTTGAGATTGACACAAGGAATTTTTAAGTTAGTTACGAACCTACGTAGTTTGAAATTTCGCGTCAATACCCTACCTAAGTTTTATCACCATCTGATCAATTCTCTAAGAACGCATAGAGGACTAACATACAAACATTAAATTTTATTTGATTAAGCAACATAATGGTGTCATAAAATGTAAGTGTATTCACCAATGGCTCTATAAATGGCGTCCACTTAACCTTAAATGCCCATTATTAACATTCAATTAAATTATTTGCAGCCTTTTATGGAATATCAGCTCATCTCAATCCGATCCGTTGCGCAATCGATAAACCTTTAAGCCGATGACTATACGAATTGGTGTCTTGAAATTTCAAGAGTTCAACTGCTCAGAACGTACAGAAATTTTAAAAAGCCTGCAATAATAATATCGAAATAAGTATATTTATATTTATCGAAATAAGCACGGAGAATTATATTACATTTTTATTACCATGTCAAATACGTCTACTACGTAATTGATTAGTTTTTGCAAAAAAAAAAATATCACAAATGAATAAAAATATACTATGGTTTAATAAAAGGTTGATGACTCTATGTATAGTGACCAAAATCCCATATCTTTGTTGAATGGGTAAGATGTAATTTTGACGAAAAAGTAATATTGTTTAAAAGCGAGCTTATTTTGACGAGAAAGTATGAGAAAGTAGCATTAAAAAAAACTGAACTACTGCAAAGATTTGGATAAAAATAGGTTTAAACAAAACTCTTGGCCTGAAATAACACAGAAGTTACCTTACTTCCAAAAATACGAGCTAAATATAAATTCATAGAAATATTTAACTGCAAGTGAAACCGTGAGGCACAGTTAGAGCTGTATAAAATGAAGGAAGGAATCTGTCCGTAAATCAATGACGAGCCCAAATATTACCACATCACTGTCCTATAAATATCAATAGCACAATTTGCATAATTACACAAGTACACTTGCAACGTCTTACTGATTACTCGAATCACAGTAATTACTATAAACATTGATTCGTAAATATTTGCACTGATTCACGAATGTAAACCTTATCACGTTTGTACAGAGTTTTCGGTTTGTAAATGAGGCGTGTAAGTCGCCCAAAGAATCGTTGTTGACTGAAAGATACTTGTCGTAGATATAAGATCCCAATTAGAATGATCGTGCCGACTTGACTGCCTTCAACGAGCAACTTGAAGCTTGTTTCACTGCAAATTCGATTTCGAAGTAAATTCCGCTTTATTCGTTTGCAATTAAGTTAAAAATAAGTTTTAAAAAATGCAAATAATAGAACATGTTACATATTTCACTCAAAACTCGTTCTCCCAATTTGAACTGTACTTTCTTCAACAACCAAAATCTCTCTCTCTCTCTTCAAGGCTATTTATCCCACATGGTGGTGGTCAGCCTTCTTCACATTCTTCATTGTTTTTCTTCATCGACGTTACATGATTTTATGTCTCGGTTTTATATTTCGACTCTCGATGTTGCGCATTTTAGGCCCATGTGGTCTTTGGCCTCCATTTTGGTCTTTCTCGATATCAATATCGATATTTGTCAACACTTGGCTATGAACCATAACCAAGTGCATTTTTGTGTCAATTTTGCTCAAACTGTTTGTTCTCTTTTATATTTAAAGCATAATAATGTCTTCAAAGTGATAATTAAGCACGCAAATACTACTGTTTCTTCTGTACAACCCAGACACGTGCACTACGTTCAGCACATTTAAATTTGGACCTTGTTACAATAGATATAGTGTTGTAGATGTAATTGAAAAGGCAGTATCTTAACCAGTATTGATATGATAAATAAATGATATTAGTGACATAAATGGTTTGTATTGATTCATTTACATTATATCAAATCTTACGATACGTAAGTGATTTATTTTTAAAAGTAAACGTTGTAGTTTTTACTTTGATAAACTAGTGCAAGTACCTACTTGTCTACATTAAAATAAAACATAGTTTTTGAATTCGTTACTTTTAGATTTTAGTTCTTATATCACTAGATGCTTATCGCTTAGTTATAATGATGATGATGATAAAAAGTAGCCTTCCTCAAGAGATTAGTTTATCAAATGCAGAAATATATTTTCAAATCGGACTAATAGTTCCTGAGATTAGCGCGTTCAAGCAAACAAACAAAGAAACTCTTCCGTTCCGCTTCATTATTTGAATATAGATAAGAGAAAAAAAAGGAAGGTTTGAATAATTTTAAAAGTCGTAGTTGAAGGATCAATGTACGAAACTCGCATATTTTAAGCCTCTAACGAGTATTTGGGCCAAGATATAACGAGTGTGTCATGTCCATATTAGGATAACGACGTGGGGACGGCGGTGACAGTTGAATGCTCGAATCGAAGTTGAATAAAATTTATAGGTATAATGTGAAAGGTTGCGTTGGCTTGTAGAATAAACGGTACTACATAAGTCTAAGCCATGCTTCGATATTTAGACAGCACTCTATGCCAGTGTTCCGCAAACTTTTTGTGTTCAAGGTACCTACATCTAGGAAATCGGAAAATTTTGGAGGTGCACCATAAATGAAAAATCAATTTTTATGCGAAACAGGAGCTTGTTTATTTGAGCATATGCGGTCCTTTAGAGTAGCTTAACTGAGATAGGTAACCTTATTTGTTCCGAGGCACACTAATCTGCGGCACTCAAAGTGTTAAAATAAAGAAAATGTAATGTTATAATAACCATTTTAATATGTTAGTTCTAAGACATTAGTTTAAAATAGAAAATATTTCGTAAGAACTTTAGAAATAAAACAATTCTTTGTAACACCGCATCAACCCAAGGTAGCCATCTATTCAATATTGAAAGACGTTAAAATGTGGTAAACAATACCTCTTTTTGAAAATATACGAACAGCGGAACGAAAGTCTGCGAGTCAGGTGGAAATAATTGAGTTGCCAAGTATTGTTTCATGTTCTTGTTATGAACATGTCAATGTTAGTAGTCACTAACAAAGAGGTTTTACCAATCCTATTTCGGATATCCTAGAACAGATTTCTTGTTCTTCCAGATTCGGACGATGCGGACGATTCGACGCGGGCAGGTTTCATACAATTTCATTTACTTACATAATTCTAAAGTTGATTTCGTTCGATTCGTTCGACGTTTTCGGTGCGGATAGGTATGCGTTCATCATCATCATCATCAGCCAATTCAAACGTTCACCTCCATTTAATTAAATATGAATAATGAAATGAGTATTTAGTGAGATCGATGTGAGAGAAACTACACCGATTACAGAAGTTTTACTTCACCGTTGCTACGAGCACCAATACGAGTACATAACAAAACAAACGGTTATCGTTCTTTGCTTCATTAAAACGTTTTATAGGTAGTTTATATTCATTAGTTTCAATTTAACATAATAAAGTATGAAAATCCCTTCATTAATAGTTCTAGATAGCGTGTAGAGAAAGCAAGTTAATTAACATGAAATGCAAATTGTGTATTTTACACACCCTAATGTTGTATTCCCAATTGATTTTAGTTTTTTTTTAAATGTGTAATCTACAGATTTTTTTTCCAAGATTGGAGAGAAACCGCAGAATATCGAGAAGAGTGGAAGTTTTTGGAAAATTTTCAAAATGGCGTAGCCATGTGGGTTGAAAACATAAAAAATATATAATATAAATATATTATATAAATGTATTAAGTATCTAAATACATTTCAGCCATTTCGAAAACTGTTCAAAAATGTATCTCATAACTTTTTTAGCCGAATAACTTTTTCAGCCGATAAACTTAGGGATTGGGGGCATATCAGGGTGAAAAACACACAGGGGTGGAAAATAATGAAAATTCCGGAGGTTTACAGCTCACAGTTTAGTGATTGGCGGAGGAGTACTAGATATTGTGGAATATTCAAAAAAAAGCTCACAGTTATAAGCCACTAGTTATAACCGAATGTACCTACAATAAAAAAATATGAACACTAACTTTTGCATTTAATATATTAGTAAGGCTGGATTCGACCAAAAGTCATCTTACCCCAGAGTAACTAGCCGACATAATTCGAAATACAGTTGTTTAGAAAGCGCAACCTAACATTATTATGTGCATACAAATTATCCTGGTTATAAGGTGTCAACTTTACAATGTCAAAATATTCAAACAAACAGTACCTATCTATATTGAAAAGTTTTATGGACACGGGATTTTATCGCGTAATTTACCTTATTTATCCCGACGCACGTTGGTCCCGAATTTAGTGCTCCATACACATAGAAACCAAAACTCGATTTTTTAATTTTTTTTTATTGGGGATTGTTCTAGTACACAATTCTTATTCAAATATGTAGGTACAGTCACCATAGCAAGCTTCATGACGGAATAAAAAAATATTTAGTTTTTTTTTGTATGGAGGAGAACACTTAAATAGGATTATCTCTCGACTCTTAGAAACTCAAGGGCTGCCGCTTATAGAGGGTGTACACCCACACGAGGCCGTCCTCATAAGCCACCAATCTCGCACAGCTGGGCACGGTTTTAGCACCCAGAGCAAACTGAATATTCGAAAATTTGCCTACTACACCAAAACTAGAATTTCTTAAATGTTTGCATGGTAGATTGTTCTAATTCACTATTTTTATCTAACTATGTAGGTACAGTCACCATAGTACGCTTTGCGTAAGAAAAAAAAATATTTTGTCTATTTTTGTGTATGAATGAAAACACTTAATTCGGATTTTCTCTCGACTCATAGAAACTCAAAGGCTGCCGCTTATACAGGGTGTACACACACATGAGGTTGTCCTTATAAGCTACCAATCTTGCACGTCTGGGCACGGTTTTGGCCAAAAAACTAATAATTCGAAAATTTTACAGCAATACCGAAACCAAGATTCCAAAAAAGTTTGCATGGAGGATTGCTCTGATACATGACTTTTATCTAAAAATGTAGGTACAGTCACCATAGCAAGCTTCATGACGAAATAAAAAAATATTTAGTTATTTTTGAATGGAGCAAAACACTTAAATTGGATTATCTCTCGACTCTTAGAAACTCAAGGGCTGCCGCTTATACAGGGTGTACACCCACATGAGGCCATTCTCATAAGCTACCAATCTCGCACGGCTGGACACGGTTTTGGCGCCCAGAGCAAACTGCATATTCGAAAATTTGTCAACTACATCAAAACTAGAATTTCGTAAATGTTTGCATGGTAGATTGTTCTAATTCACTATTTTTATCTAACTATGTAGGTACAGTCACCATAGTACGTTTTGCGTAAGAAAAAAAAAATATTTTGTCTTTTTTTGTGTATGAATGAAAACACTTAATTCGGATTTTCTCTCGACTCATAGAAACTCAAAGGCTGCCGCTTATACAGGGTGTACACACACATGAGGTTGTCCTTATAAGCTACCAATCTTGCACGTCTGGGCACGGTTTTGACCAAAAAACTAATAATTCGAAAATTTTACAGCAATACCGAAACCAAGATTTCAAAAAAGTTTGCATGGAGGATTGCTCTGATACATGACTTTTATCTAAAAATGTAGGTACAGTCACCATAGCAAGCTTCATGACGAAATAAAAAAATATTTAGTTATTTTTGAATGGAGCAAAACACTTAAATTGGATTATCTCTCGACTCTTAGAAACTCAAGGGCTGCCGCTTATACAGGGTGTACACCCACATAAGGCCATTCTCATAAGCTACCAATCTCGCACGGCTGGACACGGTTTTGGCGCCCAGAGCAAACTGAATATTCGAAAATTTGTCAACTACATCAAAACTAGAATTTCGTAAATGTTTGCATGGTAGATTGTTCTAATTCACTATTTTTATCTAACTATGTAGGTACAGTCACCATAGTACGCTTTGCGTAAGAAAAAAAATATATTTTGTCTTTTTTTGTGTATGAATGAAAACACTTAATTCGGATTTTCTCTCGACTCATAGAAACTCAAGGGCTGCCGCTTATACAGGGTGTACACATTCGTGAGGCTGTCCTTATAAGCTACCAATCTTGCACGTCTGGGCACGGTTTTGGCCAAAAAACTAATAATTCGAAAATTTTATAGCAATACCGAAACCAAGATTTCAAAAAAGTTTGCATGGGGGATTGCTCTGATACACGATTTTTATCTAAAAATGTAGGTACAGTCACCATAGCAAGCTTCATGACGGAATAAAAAAATATTTTGTTATTTTTTGAATGGAGGAAAACACTTAAATTGGATTATCTCTCGACTCTTAGAAACTCAAGGGCTGCCGCTTATACAAGGTGTACACCCACATGAGGCCGTCCTCATAAGCTACCAATCTTGCACGGCTGGGCACGGTTTTGGCGCCCCATGTGTGTGTATACTCTGTATAAGCGACAGCCCTTGAGTTTCTAAGAGTCGAGAGAAAATCCGAATTAAGTGTTTTCATCCATACACAAAAAAAGACAAAATATTTTTTTTTCTTACGTAAAGCTTACTATGGTGACTGTACCTACATAATTAGATAAAAATAGTGAATTAGAACAATCTACCATGCAAACATTTACGAAATTCTAGTTTTGGTGTAGTTGACAAATTTTCGAATATTCATTTTGCTCTGGGCGCCAAAACCGTGTCCAGCCGTGCGAGATTGGTAGCTTATGAGGATGGCCTTATGTGGGTGTACACCCTGTATAAGCGGCAGCCCTTGAGTTTCTAAGAGTCGAGAGATAATCCAATTTAAGTGTTTTGCTCCATTCAAAAATAACTAAATATTTTTTTATTCCGTCATGAAGCTTGCTATGGTGACTGTACCTACATTTTTTGATAAAAGTCGTGTATCAGAGCAATCCCCCATGCAAACTTTTTTGAAATCTTGGTTTTGGTATTGCTGTAAAATTTTCGAATTATTAGTTTTTTGGCCAAAACCGTGCCCAGACGTGCAAGATTGGTAGCTTATAAGGACAGCCTCATGAGTGTGTACACCCTGTATAAGCGGCAGCCCTTGAGTTTCTATGAGTCGAGAGAAAATCCGAATTAAGTGTTTTCATTCATACACAAAAAAAGACAAAATATTTTTTTTTTCTTACGTTAAGTGTACTATGGTGACTGTACCTACATAGTTAGATAAAAATAGTGAATTAGAACAATCTACCATGCAAACATTTAAGAAATTCTAGTTTTGGTGTAGTAGGCAAATTTTCGAATATTCAGTTTGCTCTGGGTGCTAAAACCGTGCCCAGCTGTGCAAGATTGGTGGCTTATGAGGACGGCCTCGTGTGGGTGTACACCCTCTATAAGCGGCAGCCCTTGAGTTTCTAAGAGTCGAGAGATAATCCTATTTAAGTGTTCTCCTCCATACAAAAAAAACTAAATATTTTTTTATTCCATCATGAAGCTTGCTATGGTAACTGTACCTACATATTTGAATAAGAATTGTGTACTAGAACACTCCCCAATAAAAAAAAATTAATAAATCGAGTTTTGGTTTCTATGTGTATGGAGCACCAAATTCGGGACCATTGTGCGACGTTTCGGCTATGTTGCAATAGCCGTGGTCGCGGGCAGACCTGCCGTGAGTGCAGCCAGACGTGAGTCTGCCCGCGACCACGGCTATTGCAACATAGCCGAAACGTCGGGATAAATAAGGTAAATTACGCGATCAAATCCCGTGTCCATAAAACTTTTCAATATGAATAGTGATCGCGAAAGTTTAAAAAAGACTATAGTACCTATCTAGTTTACTCTCGAGTAAAAACTTAATCCAGTTTGGTCGAATCCAGCCTAAGTAGGATAGATTGCCAATAGCCTGTTTATAATGTATCTTGAACACAAACGCTGTCGTAATAGCCAGCCTACACGTTGCTTTAAGTCATAGATCGTAAAACTAGGGCGATAAGGTATCATGTTGCTCCTAATTTATGTCCCTGCTTATTGGATAAGATAAGTGAGAACAATTTTTACCAGCGTTTCAGTTTTTTTTATTTAAGTTTTGTGTAAAAAATTTTTTTTAATTAAGTAGGTAACCTGCATCGCACTACTGATGGAAAAAGGCAATGTATTTTTTTTTTTTCGCCATAGAAATATATTGAGATGGTAGGTACCTACATCAAAAATGCTACCTTTTTATTCACAGAAGTTACACAAAAATCTCTATAGGCTTGCTAAATTGTCAAATAAATTTAATATTATGAATAATGGAGATCTATTGTGTTACACAATTTGCTTGTAAATAAAAGTACTATTTAAAATTGAGGAAATAAATCAACCTGACATACCCTTTTAACCCTTTCTTTCCCTTTTCCACCATTTAAGAGTGAGGGATAAGATCAACCCTTTTACGAAGCTTGAAACATTTCAGTAGGTACCTAAATGGTGTACTGGTATTAGTACTTAATATCTGGGTATCTGGTGCAAATAGAAAAAAATTAAAAAAGAAAAAAGAACAAGAAAAAATAACAAAAGAAAACGTACAATAAAATATTGGCTGAGACTCGAACTCGCGGCTTTCAGTTGAAAGGCGGACACCCCATCACACACACAAACAAACAAATATTGCTCGTTTAATAGAATAGGATGATAGATACTATTATCCGCCCGCAGCTTCGCTCTCGTGATACCTACCCAGATAAAAAGTAGCCTATGTGTTATTCCAGTTCATAAACTATGTTCAATCCAAGTTTCATTAAAATCCATTCAGTAGTTTTTGCGTGAAAGAGCAACCATCTTCACAAACTTTCACATTCATAATACTAGCTACCGTCCGCGGCTTCGCTCGCGTGGTACCCTGATAAAAATAGCCATGTCTTATTCCCGGTCTTTATCTATCTATATTTTATTTATATTTATGCCAAATCGGTTCTGTGGTATTTTTTATTTTGGCTTCTTGTTTGTGTTTTATGCATTCTAACACCAGTGGACCTAAAAGGACGTCATCCGTGAATAACAATGTGTTTCATCACAGAACAGAAAAAACGCTCGCGAAAAAATTCTCAATTCTGTGTGTTTTATAGTGAATCGTATTACAATTCAGCTAAAGCAATTCCTCTTTAATTTCTTAATTTGACCAACTATGGAAATTGCCACGATAATAATATATCATTTTTAGTATTTTAAGTAAGTATTGTGGATTTATCTAGTTATAGATCATTTGCAATTATTTTTAGACACAACCTTGTGTAGTATGTAATTGAATGCAAATGAATAGGTAGGCAAATTCCTTTCTGCAAATAAAATTATACTTAAGAGGCCTGCGACCGGCGAATTTCTATAAAAACGTAATACCGAAAACATTTAAAATTGAAGCATATTTTTATCACTTTATGTTGTTAGATTAGGAGAGTAAGTATTTATCTAGGTTCCTGTTAAACTTTTGTTCTGAAAAACTTACCTAAAAAGAAATGTAAGCAAATTGAATTGAAATCTTTGTAGGTACACCAAAAATGGCATTTTTTCTTTTCATTTGTTCTATAGTAAGTTTTTTGGAACAAAAGTGTAATAGGAACCTATAGTCGGATTGCTCATTCTACGGACTAAAATTGAAGGAAAAAATGTCATTTTTCCTTCAATTTTGATTATTTTTGATATGTTTTATGTCAAAATTGAAGGAAAAATGACATTTTTTCCTTCAATTTTAGTCCGTATAATGAGCAATACGACTATAGATAAATACTGCCTTTATCCAAATAATAACATAAAGTGATAAAAATATGCTCAAATTTGAAATTATTTCGGTATTACGTTCCTAGGTACGTAGATACGTTCGCCGAGCCCTTAATAGTTTACGCCATAGAGTATGTTTGCTTATTAAAATTCTACTCCGAAAAGGTAGAGCTCCAATTTTGCAAACTACCTTGTTTTACTGAAGTTAGCAGTTTATGAAAAACTTTTAATTACGCAATGCTACACAATTAACATTTGTTATTACGAAACACTCACTTTCAGGTTTAAATAGTTTTAGGTACTTATGTTAGTTTCTACTTCATAAAATACACAACTACCTACTGCAAAACCTTTTTAGGTAGGTGGGAACGAACGGTAGTTCCTTTTAAACGGAACCGAAACATTTTGATTTTGTTACTTATCTACGTCAATAAGTATAGAAATCACAATTTAAAAACAAATATATATGTCGCAGCCGGTAACCTATCAATCTTTCGAAAAACGATACACCGAATTTTGAAATCCATAAAACGTTTGATAGAAACTCGAAATCCAGATACTATGTTTTACATAATTTTATTACTCCGATAAAACGTTTCACAGAAGTCTCATTTGACAGAAACACTAATGCCAGATTATCAGTTCGTTTTTTTTTCATTCGACAACAATATCCTTATACCTTATTTTAAAAGACAGAAGTAACGCTTACCAGAAAATTTCCAGCCATATAAAACCTTTTCCATCTTGGGTTGGATTTAGTATTACGAAGCAGGATTTTGAGGGGGGCGGTGAGGGGGGAGGTTGGGGGGGGGTTCCCCCTCCCCCCTGGTACCACTCCTATTATAAGGTAAGGCACCGTTCTGGAGATAATCAAATTATTGTTTTAAATACAAACTGGTAAAAATTGGTAAAAATTTAGTATTCGGTAACAGTATTTTGGTGGGGGGGGGGGAGGGTGGAGGGATCCCCCGCCCCCCTGGTACCACTCTCATTACAAGGTAACGCACCATTCTTGAGAAAATAAAATTATTGTAACCTAACCTAACCTTTTTTAGGGTTCCGTACCTTAAAAGGTAAAAAAAGGAACCCTTATAAGATCACTTTCTTGTCCGTCTGTCTGTCTGTCTGTCTGTCTGTCTGTCTGTCTGTCTGTCTGTCTGTCTGTCTGTCTGTCTGTCCGTCTGTCCGTGTGTCACCATCGATTATCTCAGGAACGGGTGGACCTAGCAAGTTGAAATTTATACCATGTATTGAGGTCTATAGTCCCTAATGTGAGTATAAAAATCAAGGTTCTGAGTCAACACGATAAAAAGATATGGGCAAATTTAGATTTTTGCGATACCTTGTAAGTACCAAAACTTACCTTAATTTTCTACTTTTTTTATTTATCGGAATTTTTCCTTTACTTGTGCTGTAAGACCTTGCTTTTAACCAAAATTGACAATTCTAGGTCAACCGGAAGTACCCTAGAGGTTTTGGGTCGAAAACCTAAATGGTAGTTCCCGTTCACCTAGAATCACGAAATTTGGCAAAAAGCAAGGTCTTACAGCACAAATAAAGGAAAAATTCCAAAAACTTAAAAAAGTTGAAAATTAAAGGGTGTCCCCATACATACATAGTTGACGCCAGTTAAGATAATCCTCTAAGTTGTATGGGCGCTAATACAATTTAGAGGACTAGCATAATATATAATTATGGTGGTATAATAGGTAGGTTCGGAACCCTCGGCGTATGAGTTCGACTCGCACTTGACCGGTTTTTCTATTTTTTATCTAACCTAACCTACACGGGGCAACCGACACGAGGCACCCTGTAGGTTAGGTTAGGTTTGTTTATAAAAAAAGCGAACGAAGCGAGCCCACCCACAAAATCTGGTCGCATAAGCCCTCATAACATCTAAAAGAGAAACTAAATCAGATTCGACACGGGGCACACCGTAGGTTAGGTTAGGTTTGTATATAAAAAAGCGAGCAAAGTGAGCCCACCCACAAAATCTGGTCGCACAAACCCCCATAACATCTAAAAGAGAAACTAAATCAGATCCGACACGGAGCACCCTGTAGGTTAGGTTAGGTTTGTATATAAAAAAGCGAGCGAAGCGAGCCCACTTACAAAATCTGGTCGCACAAACCCCCATAACATCTAAAAGAGAAACTAAATCAGATCCGACACGGCATCCTGTAGGTTAGGTTAGGTTTGTATATAAAAAAGCGAGCGAAGCGAGCCCACCCATAAAATCTGCTCGCATAAACCCCCATAACATCTAAAAGAAAAACTAAATCAGAACCGACACGGAGAACCCTGTAGGTTAGGTTAGGTTTGTATATAAAAAAGCGAGCGAAGCGAGCCCATCCACAAAATCTGCTCGCATAAACCCCCATAATATCTAAATGAGAAACTAAATCAGATCCGACACAGGGCATGCTGTAGGTTAGGTTAGGTTTGTATACAAAAAAGCGAGCGAAGCGAACACTTTCTAAAAAAAAAAAGGTTAGGTTAGGTTACAATAATTTGATTTTCTCAAGAACGGTGCGTTACCTTGTGATGGGAGTGGTACCAGGGGGGTGGGGGATCTCCCACCCGAAATACTGTTAGGTACGAAATACTAAATTTTTACCAATTTTTACCAGTTTGTATTTGAAAGCAATAATTTGATTATCTCCAGAACGGTGCGTTACCTTGTAATGGGAGTGGTACCAGGGGGGAGGAGGAACCCCCTCTCCCCCCTCCTACCCCCACCCCCCCAAAATCCTGCTTCTTAATACTAAATTTTTACCCGAAACGTTTTTAGGTTATTATCGGTCTCAGAACCGAATCTGCCCACCCCGACTTCCACGTAGTCTTGTCTGTCCTACCCTAGAGTGTTTTTATGAACTCGGAGGCGCGAAGGGAGATGCAGCCCCCGCCCACTGTGACAAAACGCGGCACCAGCACGAGCCGGAGCGGCTGAGGCTGGTCGCCGCCGAAGGTGGCGACCAAACAGCCGAAGCTGCGAAGGCTCGTGCTGATGCCGCGTTTTGTTACGTAAGGGCGGAGGGGCTGTACTTCCCGAAGCGCCGGAGCCGTCACAAATTCGAAATGGATGGAAGATTTAGGTTAAACTTTGATAATTTGCCAAAAGTGTTTGGTGAGGTTACTTAACCATCTAGCACGAAATTAGTTAGGAAATGTTAAAGGTAATAAAAAAAAGTAACTAGGTACAATATTTAATAGATATCTACCTACAGTACTTCAAGCTACATAATGGACATCGGTCATTTAATTTTATGGTACCTAGTATTTATAACGCTCTGAATGATTACTAGAAAGATTGAATACATAATTTTGTAATAGGTCTTTCCTGAACCATGATTTTTCGGGATCACAAAATATATGGAAAACAAATTATATGGAAAACAAACATGCGGTAAAGTGAATTATCTGGATGTTCAAATTTCTGGAAAATGTTTAGATGTATTTTGTATTTCTGTCTTGTAAAAAAAAACGAATGAAAATCTGGCTTAAGAATTTATGGAATTCGAATTCCTGTATTATGAAAAAAAAAGAAATCAAAAATCTGTCAAACGTTCCTATGGATTTCAAAAATCTGTCTTGTAATTTTCGTGACATCAATACGTAACCGTCGCAGCCAACTGGTTGAATTAGCCATTCAATTAAACGGCTAGGAAGCCGTTTAGTTGAACAGCGCCATTCAAGTAAACGGCTGAACGTCGCGTCGGCTAGCCAAATGATTGAACACAACGTTAATAACGTTTATAATATTATAATCTAAGTTAAAAGATCGAATTAGTGATAAAACTATATTCTTAGCTAACTTCGAAAAAAACGGAGGTTCTATGTTTAACTGTAGGTATGTATAATCATCTAATACACGGCATTGAAAAAAAAAAAAACAAATACAGACATTAAAAAACATTTTTAACACAAATATATTATCAGATCGCAATCTCATCTAACGCTAAACCCCTAATTAGGTTTAGTTTAAAAAAGTACGTAAGTAAGTAGTATATTAGTCTTGTGGTTACCATAACACAAGCTCTGTGTAAGTAGTATAAGTCTTGTAGTTACCATAACACAAGCTCTGCTTACTTTGGTGCTACATGATGCTGCGTGAAACGTCCAGCATTATAAAAAATAGCATTAAAAGAAATAGTCAATCAAAAATGACTTACTTCTTGGCAATTTGCAATGACGATACATCATCTGGATCTCATTTCTCACGAGGCACAGTAAAAACGCACTATTGTCTCGGCACTCGACAAAAACTAAAATCATACTACAGTTCTCCTTGGTGTTATCTCACGCGATCTGACGTAGTACGATAACAATTCTCCGTGCGATTTTATTGATTGTTGACTTCTGTTTTTTACAAAATAAATACACAATCCTATCAAGAATTACTTAGATTAGATAATAATAAATTCAGGACTCATTCTTCGGAAAATACTTTTAATAAACAACTTCACTAAACAGAATAATGCAAAAAAAGCTTGCCTGCCTGTGCATGCAAAACAATTTGAGTTTTTACTAAATGTATAGGTACTGTATAGGTACATATACAATGTATACTATATATTTGTATGTACGTACAGTATACAGTATACATTTAGTTCTTCCAGTTATCACCGTTATTTACAGGTCATTAAAATATAAAAACTCAAATTGTTTTGCATGTAACACTCACAATGCATAGGCAGGCACAGGCAAGCTTTTCAACTAATTCTGTTACACAGACTTACATAATATAACTACATATTATTGTACTGTATACTGCACAAATAGGCGGATTGAAATGAAAAGGAGAAGAAATCGATTCAATATAGGTATGTGCAAGTTAAAAAACTATACTGGTTCAATCCAAAATACCTGCACAGTTAGACGTTTTCGGTGGATCGTAGCATGTATAGCTGTCATTATACAAACATTGATCGGGCGATGCGGCAATCTCCGTTTTTTTCCGTTAGGTTGTTGTTCGAACAAAAGCGTTGTAGCATTGTTACCACCTTACCAATAAAGGTTTTGTCTTTATCTCTATCAAGTTTAGTGCCAAAGCGCCTCAAAAGAATGACTTTTCATGAGAGCGCCCCGTTAAGATGGTGCGTGTTTCTCGCCTTGAAGACGTGATTATCGAAAGAGAAAGAAAATATGATAAATGATCAATTTTTTTCACCACCACGTATGAAGGAGAAGATGGAAGCCAAGATAAAAATTATAGAATCATTGATCATGAGATATCGTGATCATAATTAAAATGTCAATGAATAGCACCATAACAATCATTGATTATCTTAATTGACAAATTAGTTGTCAATCGATCGTAAACAGGTTAAGGTACAATTATTACACAAAATTCAGTATTTGCGGAGCTAAGGCCGTTATTCGTGAATCACAATGTGTTTCATAGTGTGAATCGTATCAAAATTCACTTTAATTTCGTAAAATGTTAGATGAATTGTACGCAATTCAGTTTACAGCAGAATCATGTAGGAGTTAAATAGCGACACGAAAAAATTTCTATAATTCGAGCCCGCATTGATACAAGCGACCCCCCTGAAGCCGGAAGACCTTAACCAACTCGGCCACGGAATCCATATTCGTCGAGTAGAAAATCTTCAGGGAAACTACTATGTATAACAATAAAATAGAATCGTACGTAATGAATGAGTCAAACATTTCTATTTATCATTGTGATCTTCTTAACCTTGACCGCTGAAATAGGTTTACTGACTCTTATAACATTTAAAAGTCGGACCAACAGCATGTTAATAATCCTATCGACCATTTTACATTCCAAAAAAGTCAACTCACATTCTTCAACAGAAATAAACAGATTTAGCTAAATCTTGTTTACCGAAATAAATTTTATGGCATACTGAAATAGACAATCTAGTACCATAAAATTATCTTCAACTATTTTTGGCAAAGTAAGATTAAACCCCTGTAAAATCCTTTTATCATGTCACGTCACGAGGCATATTTAAATTGCTATTGTGATCTAAGTTGATTGGTAAGTGTTTTTTTTAGCTTAAATCCGTACCCATATTATAAAGTGAAAGTGTGTTTTTTTTTTGTTTATTTGTTCTGCTTTCACGTCAAAACAGAGCGACGGATTGACGTGATTTTTTGTGTGGAGATAGTTGGACGGCTGGAGAGTAACATAGGCTACTTTTTATCCGGGTACCACGCGAGCGAAGCCGCGGGCAGCACCTAGTTTAAATATAAAACATTCAGAACTTGCTTGTAAAATATTCTCAGAAAATTCAGTCTCATTTTACAATTTCATTGAGAGTCACAGAAAAAACTATCGAAAGGCAAAAATGAAATGTAAGTAAGCTCGTGTAAATTTAATTTGTGCGGACATGATTATGTTAGGAAAGGACTCTAGCACTTTTACATTTATCTGTGATGTATATGGATCTAAGAGATGGTTAGATCACTGTTTAGTAACGAGTGCTGCACAGTCTAATATAAGTCGGGTGTGGGTAGAGCATAGTGTGCAGTGGTCTGACCATTTCCCATTATTTGTGGAGTGTAAATTGGATACAATTAAGTCAAATGTAAATGTAGCACCAACTTTGATAGAGGATAGAGTAGCTTGGAGAGAACGTACTCCTAGTCAACAAAACCGTTATCAGAGCTTGTGCCATGCTCGACTACGAGATATTGTATTTCCACAGGAGTTTTCTGACTGTTGTGACCAAACATGTACTAATGTAGAGCATAAAATAATAATAGATAATATGTACTCTGATATTGTGTCTATCCTGACAGAAGCCGCAGCGTCTTCGTGTGAGCGGGATGGTACGCAAAGGAGAGGGGGATATATTGCTGGGTGGAATAAGCATGTGGCAGCCTCCCATAGGGAGGCCAGGCTTGGGTTCTTAGCGTGGGTTGAAGCTGGGAAGCCTAATAGGGGCCATTGTTATGATGTTATGCGTGAGAGTAGGATACATTTTAAGAAACAACTAAAATGGTGCCAGGATAAGCAGGACCAAATTAAAATGGATATTCTTGCTTCTCATCATGCCGCAAAGGATTTTAAGACTTTTTGGAAGCAAACCAATAAACTTAATATTAAGTCTGGCCTCCCTATGAGTGTAAGTAACATTGATGATTGCACTATGATCGCCAATTTGTTTAGCGAGCACTTTAGAGTCAAGTCGAAGTTGGACTCTACCGAGCCGGATAGTGCTGGGACTGCTGTGCGGGAGAGAACTGTGTTTATTAGAACTGAAGATGTACGCAAAGTTATTCAAACCATGCAGAGAGGTAAATCTCCTGGGCATGACAGTCTCAGCATTGAGCATCTTAAATATGCTGGTGTCCACCTGCCACATGTTCTTTCCATGTTTTATAACTTGTGTTTGTGCCACGGCCACCTGCCGGACGCCCTTACTAAGACCATTGTAGTGCCAATATTGAAGTGTAGAACAGGAGACGCGTCGGACAAAAACAACTACCGGCCCATCTCACTTGCGACAATTATGGCGAAGGTTCTTGACAGCTTGCTTAATAATATTATGTTACAATATGTCAAACTGCACGACGCCCAGTTCGGGTTTAGAGCTGGGCTGTCCACTGAGAGTGCAATATTGTGCCTTAAGCAAGCTGTCAGGTACTACACGGACAGGAAGACGCCGGTATACGCCTGCTTCCTGGATTTGTCCAAAGCCTTCGATACGGTTTTATATAACAAGCTTTGGGCCAAGTTGGAGGCAGAGGGTGTACCGGCAGAAGTCGTCTCCGTATTTAGGTACTGGTATAAAAGTCAGAAAAACCAGGTGAGGTGGGCGGGTGCTCTGTCTGAAGGATATGGATTACAGTGTGGTGTGAGACAAGGCGGGATAACATCTCCTTTGTTATTCAACCTTTATGTAAACGAGCTCATTGTCGAGCTCAGTAGCACTCACACTGGATGTTTTATTGATGGCATATCTGTAAATAATATAAGTTACGCAGATGACATGGTGCTACTGGGACCGACAGTGGGATCGATACGAAAACTAATTAAAATCTGTGAGGTATATGCGGAGGAGCACGGACTAGGGTATAACTCGAAAAAGAGCGAATTTCTCGTTTTTAAGAGTGGGAAAGTTAGACCGGTCGATGTTCCGCCAATTATGCTGAACGGCGCGGCTCTACAGAAAGTCTCTAGTTTTAAGTATTTGGGGCATATTGTGGACGAGGAGCTCAAGGATGACGAAGATATGGAAAGGGAACGCAGGGCGCTGGCAGTCCGAGGAAACATGCTGATACGCAGGTTCGCTCACTGCTCGAGGGAAGTTAAGATTACACTTTTCAAGGCATACTGTCAATCCTTCTACTCGAGCAGCCTCTGGATAAACCACACCCAACGGACGGCCGACGCCCTGCGAGTCCAATATAACAACATCTTCAGGATGATGATGGGACTGCCTCGCTTTTGCAGCGCATCCGAAATGTTTGCGTTGGCGCGCACAGACGGCTATCATGCCGTAATACGCAAAAAAGTCGCTTCACTACTTCAGCGTGCGCGAAGCAGCCGTAATCGCATCCTGGAGATGATTGTATCGCGTGCGGACTGCCCAATCCAGAACAAATGGATGGATATTGTCCTAGGCTCCAAATTGTATCGCTGCAGTAGGCTGTTTTAGTGAGTTACTAGATACAATGCTACTAACTCAATGAAACAGTTAAATGCAGTTACTGTTTTTCTGCTCTATCATGTAGGTACCTAATTAATTATTATTTTATTTTATTTTATTTTTAAAAAAATTTTAAGTGTTTGTATGTGTATTTTAATTTTAATTTATTATATGTGATTGAGTTTGTTTTTGTGTAGTAGATAATAGTAATATGGATTTCTTTTAATCTGAAATAAATACTTAATAATAAAATAAGTTCGTGTTACTTACCAGCGTTTTAGCACAGGTTTCAGCATTAACACGGGTTGAGTCGGCTCCGCTTGGTCTGAGCCTGAAGTTTTAATTATACCTACTCCTTTAAATATTAGCCATAAGTTATAATTTTGCTGGACTCTTAAAAAATTCAACATACAAACTTCGTTTCTCAGTAGGTACATGAGATTTCGGTTGCCCATCATCATCATCATCATCTCCCTGTCCTTATCCCACTAGATGGGGTCGGCACAACATGACGTGTTCCTTCTTCCACATCATTCTATCACTCGTCATCTCAGTGCTCACTCCTTTCACACAGTCCATCCATCTTTTCTTAGGCCTACCCCTGCCGGAGTATCCATCCACATTCATATTCATCGCTCTCCGTGTAATGTGGCCCAACAGCTCAAAATAATACGAGTAAACTAATAGTTTTAATTCCTTCTTGTTGTTTTCACAAAGTTTATTTTCACAATTATTTAGCTAGCGAACTTTCTGTTTTGACTGTAAAACATTTTATTACAACAATAATGTGAGTTCAGATTGGATAAATGTTAATGTGTTTTTATTTTGATACCGTGATTCACATAAGTGCATGTCTGCTGGACGTTGCCGTTGGTCTATTTAGAATAGTGTGTTTTCACACCGATCACATTTAAAACACGGAATTCGCACGCTGAATTCAGCATTAATCAAATTTGTTTTTTTTCGCTGGTTTTTTTTTATTACGGCGTCTTAAACTCTTAATCGTTATCAAGGTTTAAATTATGCCGTCAGCAGAACCTAAGCCATGCCGTCGGCTGCATATGGCATACGTGGAATGCCCCGGGCATAGTAAATGGAATTCATTAGGAAATAGCGTGCTCAAAGCATTTCTTGGTTATGGTTTACTCGAGTTACGGTTAGAGAGAGTGTGGCTGGTGGATGGACAGATGAGCGGACAGACAGACAGGGTAACAGGGTCACAATGACACCATTATGGATACGGAACCCTAAACAATTTATAGTATGCGACTAACAAGTTGTCACCTGGCGAAGCACGTGTCAAGGATGCAAAATACGCAACTCTTAGGCTAA
This sequence comes from Camptogramma bilineatum, assembly GCA_958496255.1. Taxonomy (NCBI): domain Eukaryota; kingdom Metazoa; phylum Arthropoda; class Insecta; order Lepidoptera; family Geometridae; genus Camptogramma; species Camptogramma bilineatum. The sequence continues at coordinate 9,882,694 of OY292467.1, read as the reverse complement.
GGAGTGAGACAGAGATTTACGTCACCGGCCAACATGTTTGTCGCGTGTTATTATGTGATGTTTAAAAATTACATCAAACCTGATTTATTTAGTTTGTGTAAAAGCCATCTTAGTTTAAATCCAGGTTCATTGGAATATGGCAGTGGGCCAAAGAAATCAATTCTGAAGACAAACAAACACGCTGTGCTTGTATAATTATTGCCACCCGTCACACACAATTTGCAAAGACGTACGCTAATGTGGCTGTGACTTTGTATATTCTTGTATTATTATGATAATTACCTTTGGCTATTTTAGTTTTGTTCCTTTGGAGAAAAACAGTCGACAGGTTGATTGACTCTTGACTTTTGTGTGCATTTGGAGAAAAGACTGTCTGACTGCAATATTATATAGACGACCATATGTACGTGGCCGACGTACGACGGTCGTGTACGTGGCCCGGACGGGGCAATCATTTGAAACGTTACATACATTTTGTATGAAGCAGTTTATATTAAAACAGTGCCTGATCCATGTCCCGTCTGGGCCCGTCTACTAACGTCTACACCACGGTTGGCCCGGACACGGCCCGGTCTAATATAAATCATCCCTAATTCATTTATCATTCCCTCAGTTTAAAATATCTCCACTTGTTGGTTTAACTCAAGGCTTATGATAAACCTGGCTTAAATGGATCTCCCTAACACAGGAAGTTTCATGTTACTTCATTATAATTATGTGAGCGGTTTACATTTCAATAGATTACCTAATAGTCAGCAGGCGTATGCTGAAAAGCAAAATAAAAATAAAACGACCATACATTTTTAAAACATGCGTGGTTTTGTAAAGCGGCGTTTTGGCTTTAGCACCTTAGGTAATCATCTTAGCCTAATCATCATCATCATTCTTTCAGCCAGATATCACCCCCTTATTGGTATACACCCAGCAAAGGTGGTATCAGTGGGTGATACGGTACTGATGGCTGGCATAAGTAAAAAAAGGGCCTATGCCTCCTTTCGCTTTTGCGAAACGTTTCGGTTCTGCGCGTCTCTGATCCAGGTTTTGCCCGCAATTTTCTTGATATTAACATTGACTAAGCGCACTATAGGACTACCTTGATAGCCAGCCTTACCTAATAGGAAAAATCTGGTCAAAACGAACGTGTGGAACTGACTAACTCGCTGATTCCTACACTATGTCACACTATGTCTAGAGCTCGAAACATTTCCGAAACGAATACCTCAATACGCCGCTATACATATTTTCAGGAAAAGTTTTGTCATTTTTTAAGAGGGTGAATTTTAGTATCCGGATATATAAATGGGCATGATGCATATACATGTAGGTAAACCTTAATTATGTTTCCAATATTACAATACAGTATTGTGATTTACTGGTATTGTGTATAAATATAAACACAATTTAGTCTTCTGGTGTATTATGTTTTATTTACTTACTTTCAAAGATATGGTTAGTATGACTTTTTCAGCATACAATCATTTCATTAGCGGTTAATTAATCAAATTGAATAGAAATGTACGTTTTTTGTGCAAATACAACTTACTAGCGAGGCAACCAATCTATAGTCCAACCGAAATAGGGTTTATTTACGATTCAAATCAAATACATTTCCTAATGCAATTGACTATCAGCTTTGCTATTTGATTCCTAAAATGTATGCAGATAAAGTACAGTGTACATTCAGCAAATAAATAGGTTTGTATTCGCGGAGCTGTCACAAAATGAATATTGACTGTTGCCAACTTCTGCAGGACCAATCTTCCGGGACGTGTATCTAATATTTGATTTACTCGTAGCAATGTGGATAAACAGGAAATTGTGGAATTTATAAAGTGTTTATTGTATTTGCGAGGGGATTACATTTTTATTTGTGAAAACTGAAACTGAAAGAGGTCTAAAACTAGCAAATCCTACTAATATTTTGTTGTTAAACTTGAAACTATAATCATGATTGCCACTGTAACTCATGATGCCATATTAGTAAACGGTGGGATAGTACCTTACCTACATAGTGGCAAAAATCAGACCAGCAGCAAGACATTATCATGTTTTGATGCGGTTACCGTTTTACTGCGTGACTCTAGAATACATTTTTCATTTCTCATACACGGAAAGTACGCTTGAAGTTACCTGAACAGAGGGATGAAAGTAGTACTTTTCCGCCCTGGGAAGCAATTTTCCCTGCTGTCAAATTAAAAAAAAAAATCATTCTATTTTGACATTTCTATTCAGTCATGTTGAAACTTTTTACACAGCAAAAGTAATATTTGACATTTCTATTTTACCTTTTTATTGAGAATTGCTGTAAAAAATATTTTCAACAATTTATTACATGAGTATTGTTTTTAATAATTACTTTTCACTAAATTATTATTATTTAAACAAGATTTTGAGCTTGAAATATTTACCATCTTCAATGACAAAAAATACTGGATGAAAAAAAGGTGGGCGCCTTTTTTGTTTATTTTTTTTTCAGTGGCAAGCTACCAGCCATTATTTTTTTTAAAGCACCAATTCGATTTTTATCTGTTTTGTCGATCGAGAGCAGAGATTTTTATAAAATGAGCTAATCAGGTTTTTATTTACTTTCCTAATATTCGAAATGAAAAGCAGAGTGTTTACCTCGGGTGAAATACCTATTACGGCACTCGAACTATTAGCGCCCTCGCTACGCTCAGGCGCCAAACCATCTCGTGCCGCAATAGGTTACTTTCAACCCTCGTGCAACAATCTACTATTACTGCATTAAAACACACCGAGGCAACATGCCTTCGTCTCCCAGACAGTCTGTATCTGTGATTTTTAAGTTAGGTACCTACTTAACTAAAACTTACTTAAAACTAAAACTCTTTTAAGGGTTAAGCTCGCCTTTGTACATGTCCTTTCATTATGTAAGCTTATTGTTTTGTGTCCCTTTTGTGTACAATAAAGAATAAAGAATAATTAATGTCATACACATTGATTTCAACTCATTCAACTCATTTCAGGTCTGTAAAGTTAAGTGCCAAATTCAGTCTGTGTGTATTCATAGATTCAGGACATGGTAATAGTAACAATGTCTTTTCTGAACGGTGCCTCTGCCTTTACTAAGGCTATTATTGTCCCAGGAGATTATCATGAATACGAAAGTTTTACAAACTAAGGCCGGCTCCACACTTGACGGAAATTCCGTCGCCGATCTTCCGCGGCGGAGCGCGATTGTATTGCCAACGGAGCAACCGATCTTCCGCGAAGATTGCCCGCTATTTGTAATTGATATGCAATAACATGTATTGACGTTCCGTCGGGAAAGATCAGCGACGGAATTTCCGCCAAGTGTGGGAGCGCCCTAAAGCTGACATTTCCCTAGATTCAAATAATATTTTGGGCTGTTTACGTAATAAACTCATTAAAATATTTTTAAACTATAGCATGTGAACTAGTAATCTTTTATGTTGTAATCATAAAAGTATCTTTACGAGGCCGTTCGTTTTAAAAATAAAAAACTTATTATAGAACACGGCATGATCTAATTAGGAAACAAAATCATGCCTTTATAACAAAGTACAATCCCCTCGCATTAATAATAGAAGGGAGTAGATAGAACAATTAGAGTAAATATAGTTACTTTGTTGTAAATATAATACGAATCCATAGAAATATCTTTCATCACCAATCAGCCTCTAATTTGCCGTCTTAGCATTTTCTCGGAAATCTCTATAAAGAGATACCTTGTAAGGACCTATTGATTATTACGATGTAGTTTGACAATAGAAATGTCTTCGTATCCTTTCTATGCTCTGTTTAAAAAAAAAAAAATACATACAGCCGAACATAGAACCTCCTCCTTTTTGGAAGTCGGTTAAAAATGAGAAAAATTCATCGATGTAAGCTTAAAATAAAGGAACTTAAAATAAAGAAGCTTAAAATGCCGAAGCTCATTTAGAATGATTAAAATAGAAAACCTAAAACCTGTAATGCTCGAAATAAATGCACACAATCAATAAAACCCTCAAACAAAAATGTGCAGTCAGTCTCTATAGTCGGATTGCTCATTATACGGACTAAAATTGAAGGAAAAAATGTCATTTTTCCTTCAATTTTGACATAAAACATATTAAAAACAATCAAAATTGAAGGAAAAATGACATTTTTTCCTTCAAATTTAGTCCGTATAATGAGCAATACGACTATACAATGCTTGGCATGCGACCATCTCGGTGTCAAAGCAAATGGGACGTGACATGATGTCACGAGAGCCAAAGTGACAGTCAACGGATGGTTTGTGAGGAATTTGTCGACAATACACATCATAATACTACGGGCAGAACTTCGACCATATACCTGTAGACACCCTCTTGTCTCACGTAACCACGTTCAAAAATATTGACTATAAAAAGTTCATACTTATTTCTGCTACTTCAGTGTCATCCTGAGATCATGACGTAAGGGTCTCCAGAAAAATATTTTATTATGCCGGTTTGCGCTGTCCAACTTTGTCGGAACCGCCGCGGGAAACCTGGTGATAATAAGGTCATCACATACCATCGGTAAGTTTTGAAATTACCTATTGCAATTTAGAGAAAAATCGATTTTTAATTTCGATATTTTAGCAGCTTGTTGATTTGAACGGTGTTTCATCATAAAAAGTGGGGTAATTTCCTAAAATTATGGGAAACTTACGTAGGTAATAGGATGAATAGTAGATTGTTATACAAGGGTTGAAAGTAACCTTTAGGCATGAGATGGTTTGGCGCACGAGCGTAGCGAGAGTGCTAATAGTTAGAGTGCCTAAATAGGTATTTGGGGAACAGGGTGGAAACTTGTAGTGCGTAGCATGTCTATGTAGTTCATCTAGCGACAGGTAGATGTCGCTACAGGTATTTCACCCGAGATAAACACTCTGCTTTTCATTTCGAATATGAAGAAAGTAATTAACAGATTCTTACTTTGACTGCTATAACGCGCTGAGACGCGGCTACGTGGCCAAACTGTTCGTATTGAAATGTGTGACAGAAATAGATGTTCCATGATTCTGATTCCTTGATCCTGATCCTGTAATCAGATCTCGTGATCCTGATCCTGTGATCCTGATCCTGCGTGACCCTGATTCTGTTATCCTGATCCCGTGATCCTCATCCCGCTCCTGATTTTTAGATTTCCCGCGGACCCGGTTCTGACAAACCGTTGGGCAGACGTCATAAGGAAAACAAGAGGCGACATTTTGTGGAAACCGCATAAAACCTCAGTAGTTTGTTCCGACCATTTCTCTAATGAAGAAAAATATTTCACAAGAAAAGGATTGCGCGTCAGAGACTTAAAAGTGGAGCTGTACCAAGCAAGGTAAAGGAGGAGGTAATTTAGGTACATAAGTAGGTACAGAAAGCGTCATCAATTGGTATCCCCCTAGTAAGAGGTCGGTTTGCAAGCCGTTGATCTCAACTTTTGTAAAAACTTTTACATCCTTGCTTACTTATGGATATCTTATTTCGCTCGAGTTCCTAAACAAAAATAGCTGATATAATACCCGACTGAAATCCAAGGTTGAAATGAAAAGAGTCTTTGTTCAAATCAATAGGGGGATACCGATTGATGACACTTTCTGTACCTACTTATTTCTAGTAATTTTTTTTTATATTTTATGCAGGTCAGATAAGTAGGTGTAGGTAGTAAAAAAGTAGGGTATTATTTTTAGGCTAGTTGGTATCCCTAAAAACAGTCATATTGTCAGTTGGTTGTCAGTTTTCAGAGATAGTTTGGCGTCGTTTTTGAGTGATGTGTGTTTGACATTACTCTGTCTACAGGTCAAGAAGATTCTAAACTACGTAACTGGAGTTCTAACTGACATTTAATGTACAAAGGATTTTGAACCTTATCACGACTACACAACGATCTATTATCATTTAATCTTGGTTATAAGGATTGTTGGTCTTGTTGGGAAGGCTTTCTTGGGTGTTTTGTCTCTTTCACACTCGTTGTAGGATTAGTAGTGTGCCCATGTCATTTAAATTTCAGGATATTTTTACCTTATCGCGCTCGACAAAATCAGCGCTTGATTTCGATCCATGGTTTCGATCCTTGAATTAGAGATCCTTGAATTAGATCCTTGATTTTGATCCTTGATTTTGATTTCGATCCTTGATTTCGATCCTTGGTTTCGATCTTGGATTTCGATCCTGGATTTCGATCCTTGATTCTTGAATTTTGAACCTTGAATCTGAAATCTTGAATCTTGAATCTTTGAAGTGACAGCTGTCAAACTTCAAATGACCATATCTCGAGAACTACTCGTCCTAGACTCCCCGTTCTCAGTTCAAATGAAAGCTATGACCAAGATCTTCATTTGAAGTGACAGCTGTCAAACTTCAAATGGCCATATCTCGGGAACTACTCGTCCTAGACTCCCCGTTCTCAGTTCAAATGAAAGCTATGACCAAGATCTTCATTTGAAGTGACAGCTGTCAAACTTCAAATGGCCATATCTTGGAAACTACTCGTCCTAGACTCCCCGTTCCCAGTTCAAATGAAAGCTATGACCAAGATCTTCATTTGAAGTGACAGCTGTCAAACTTCAAACGGCCATATCTTGGAAACTACTCGTCCTAGACTCCCCGTTCAAAGTTCAAATGAAAGCTATGACCAAGATCTTCATTTGAAGTGACAGCTGTCAAACTTCAAATGGCCATATCTCGGGAACTACTCGTCCTAGACTCCCCGTTCTCAGTTCAAATGAAAGCTATGACCAAGATCTTCATTTGAAGTGACAGCTGTCAAACTTCAAATGGCCATATCTCGGGAACTACTCGTCCTAGACTCCCCGTTCTCAGTTCAAATGAAAGCTATGACCAAGATCTTCATTTGAAGTGACAGCTGTCAAACTTCAAATGGCCATATCTTGGAAACTACTCGTCCTAGACTCCCCGTTCCCAGTTCAAATGAAAGCTATGACCAAGATCTTCATTTGAAGTGACAGCTGTCAAACTTCAAACGGCCATATCTTGGAAACTACTCGTCCTAGACTCCCCGTTCAAAGTTCAAATGAAAGCTATGACCAAGATCTTCATTTGAAGTGACAGCTGTCAAACTTCAAATGGCCATATCTCGGGAACTACTCGTCCTAGACTCCCCGTTCTCAGTTCAAATGAAAGCTATGACCAAGATCTTCATTTGAAGTGACAGCTGTCAAACTTCAAATGGCCATATCTCGGGAACTACTCGTCCTAGACTCCCCGTTCTCAGTTCAAATGAAAGCTATGACCAAGATCTTCATTTGAAGTGACAGCTGTCAAACTTCAAATGGCCATATCTCGGGAACTACTCGTCCTAGACTCCCCGTTCTCAGTTCAAATGAAAGCTATGACCAAAATCTTCATTTGAAGTGACAGCTGTCAAACTTCAAATGGCCATATCTCGGGAACTACTTGTCCTAGACTCCCCGTTCTCAGTTCAAATGAAAGCTATGACCAAGACCTACATTTCAGATGACAGATGTCATTTTGACAGCTGTTATTGAAAATGTAGATCTTGGTCATAGCTTTCATTTGAGCTAAAAAGGAAGAGTCTAGGATGAGTAGATTTCGAGATATGGCTGATTGAAGTTTGACATCTGTCACTTTAAATGAAGATCTCTTCAATAGCTTTCATTTGAACTGAGAACGGGGAGTCTAGGATGAGTAGTTCCCGAGATATGGCCATTTGAAGTTTGACAGCTGTCACTTCAAATGAAGATCTTGGTCATAGCTTTCATTTGAACTGAGAACGGGGAGTCTAGGACGAGTAGTTCCCGAGATATGGCCATTTGAAGTTTGACAGCTGTCACTTCAAATGAAGATCTTGGTCATAGCTTTCATTTGAACTTTGAACGGGGAGTCTAGGACGAGTAGTTTCCAAGATATGGCCGTTTGAAGTTTGACAGCTGTCACTTCAAATGAAGATCTTGGTCATAGCTTTCATTTGAACTGAGAACGGGGAGTCTAGGACGAGTAGTTCCCGAGATATGGCCATTTGAAGTTTGACAGCTGTCACTTCAAATGAAGATCTTGGTCATAGCTTTCATTTGAACTGGGAACGGGGAGTCTAGGACGAGTAGTTTCCAAGATATGGCCGTTTGAAGTTTGACAGCTGTCACTTCAAAGATTCAAGATTCAAAATTTCAGTTTTCAGATTCAAGAATCAAGATTCAAGATTCAAGAATCAAAATGAAGGATCAAAATTGTATCAGTATTTTAATTCAAAAATCATGCCCTGAAACATCACGTAAATCAGAAAATGATGGAAAAGGCCCCTTAGGGACTAGGAATGTTTAGTTTATGGTCACCCTTTAGAAAGAGACACGCCGCCCAAGTTTTATCTCTCAAGCGGACCTTGTTTTCTGTCTCAGTCAGCATTCCAGGTACGTAGTATAGAAATTCCTTGCTACAGGTATATGGTCGAAGGGGCAGAAGCATTACTATTAAAAAGAATTTTTTTTATTAAAAAGAAAGATCTGCACAAGAGTAAGAGTAAAACATAATGTTACCCTAAAACTTACTTCCTATCTCTTTAAACTTAGTCTAAAGTTCTAAACTGTAGGTTACCTACCTACATTCTGAATCCATGCACTTTATCTTACCGTTATAGATAGGTATATATGTATCATCTAGTTTATTTTTACTTCATCATACATTCTTTAAAAAAATACCTACCTACGTGGATTTCCAAGGAAAGCTTAATTACATTTTCGCAAAAAATTATTACCTAAGTAAGTTCCTATAGCTTTGTTTTTAAGTTTTTCGGCAAACGTTTTCAGATATCCCCATATCTAAAATGTTTCTTTTTATCTACAAACTTTGTCCTATAGTGACAATTGCAAGTTTTAATAAATGTGAATCACGAATGGCCCAAATCTCATGAACAAAGCAATGCCAATATGCATCGAAGCACTCACACCGTTTCAAATGATTGTTATCTTTGAATTCCGTTGAAAATCAGCCAACTTCGTTTATTTTGATTTCAAGTAACGTACAATAACATTTTTAATCCACAAATATTTTTTCTGGCGGACGATAAATTGCCTGGGTAACGCCTGAAAGGCTGAATTTTTGTTAAAAATGAACTCTATGTACTATGAAGGCATGGGGTAACCATTATTCATATTCAACTGTCAAATTAGCACGGCGGTAGAGAATGTTTTTTTCTTGTCACTCTTAAATATGTCAATCAAAAGAGACGGCAACAGATTTAGCAGTCATTAGAGCTCTAGGAAGCTTATAATTCCATTAACTGGTTATCTGTCGGAGCACAGATCTGGTCGAGACACAATTGATTTTCTATTGTGTCTGGAATCCCGACAGACTAAAGGTTATTTAAATAACGGGGTTAGGGTTAGTGCGACCATACCGTGCCATAACGTGATCTTTTTTCGTTTTTTACATATTTATTTAGGAATCTCATTGAATTTTATAAATTGAAGCAGTCGTTTACGATGCTAATTCTGTAAGTTTATTTCGTCTGTGTCCTCGTGAAACCACAGTTCCGGTGACGTCCAGCTGGTTTTGCACTTTTCAATGGAATTTTGCGTCTAGTACTCTTGCGTCAGCGTTACGGATGTGGTTTGTTAAAAATGTGGCGACGTCCACGAAATATTCTTTAGAAATGACTTCAGAAAATTGTCTGCTACGTTTTATTAGTTGAATGTTGTTACGCTTATTTTTAGTTTGACAAAGTTTTGATAAATTCAAGAATTATTATGTAGGTAGGTACAATTTATTTTACGAATGTGTATTAATTATATATTATGTCAAAGTAGATAGAAACAAGGCAGTAGCAGCCTTATACCCAATGCAATATGGAAGCATTCTTGTACTGAGAATTACAGTAATAAGCGCTTTTTGGAACAAAATCGAACAAACTCACAATTTGGACATCTCTCACTAATTTGTCATTTTATGAGATTTTTTACGTAGGTAATAGTTCAAAAATTGATCTTATTATCTAGGTATTTGGGTTCCTCGGTTAACGGCTCAGCTCGTAAGCCCCAACCACCGCGGCTCAATTTGCGTTGGGTCATTTTCTAGGAAATCCTTCCTTCTTTTATTTGCATTACCTACCACACGTTGCATTGGGTATAGCTCCTTATTTATACTATTTTTTATTCACTTTGACATACCTAATACGAGCGACTGAAAAAAAAAACAATGACACAAACAAACTCGTAAATAGATACTACTTATTAGCCAGTAGGTTATTTTGGATCTAATAAGCTCGGACGTCTATCAATAGTACTATCATTTTCGGTTATCTACGCGTGAGGTATGGGTGAAAATCAATAGGCATGTTTGCCCTAGATAGCCACTATCTACGTGAGGCAATACCCAAGCTCGCTACTGTCTTGTCACGTGTGGCAAAGTTAGTTCAACTATTGTGAGTTGGGTTATCAATGAGAGGGTGCGCATAACAAGAAGCTACTTTGTGTTGTGTCAAAAGCATCAATTCTTCAACTTGCCTGAAGTTTAACCTGTGCTTGACATGATTCATATATAGCGCTCTAAAGCGCTTGTGGCGAAGCGTTGATAGATACTAAGATCGTTGAAGTTATGGAGCGGTCACAATTTGTATGGGTGAACGCTAGTGGCATTGTCGGTCCCGTTAAGCCATGACGGCCTCCAGGTGGCCTATAAACTCCATCATCAGAGTTAGCCACTAGCTCATGCAAAGGCGAAGAGCTTAGCTGTTAGATATTGCCACTTGCGGTCACTCATCCAAATTGTGACCGCTCAGGAACGGGATATACCAATAGCGACGCTATATTCATTAGAAAAAGCTCTAAAATGCGGCGAAATCTTGTTATATAGCTACTTAGGAAGAATATAAGCACCTTTGCTTTGTTTATATCAACCAAAGAAAACTAAAAAATAGCAGTGATTTAACCTCGTTGTCAGAAAGAGATAAATTATGTGCGTGCTGCGTGTAAATGCGTGTAACAACGGAGCAAGGCAAAGTGCAACTGAGTTGACTGAAGCTAATTAGCTTGAATTTTATTCGCCACGCAGAGCGGGGTACAACGCATCTACCTCAGTTTATATAATAGAAGATCAATGCCGCTCAGAACGTCGTCACTAAACATTATCAAGAACGTTCATCGTCGGCTAATTTCGAAAACCTCGTAACTCCGTCTTTTTGACGAAAATGATTTTTTGATGCAGTTTGGTGCAGCAGATGCAGCATTAAATTTTCTACCAAATTGCATCAAAAAATCATTTTCGTCAAAAAGACGGAGTTACGAGGTTTTTGAATTTAGCCGACCTTATGCAAGCCTCGGCAGTGGATCAGGCATGCGCAGAGCCGGGAAGAATGACAAAAACAAAGGGAGGCCTATACCCAGCAGTGGGAGAGATCGGGCTGCGGATGATGATGATGATGATATGCAAGCTACAACCCAAGTGCTTCACGGACTAGTATCGGTACATCGTGTAAAGTTTTAGTTTACCTCAGAGCCGTGAAGTTACTAAACACAATTGTCCTAAACTTCAAGGTGATCAAACACCGGTCGGTTATAACAGCGTGAAAGTTCTAGATAGTTCCTCAAAGGCATCTCACAGTAACGCTTAGGTACCTATATGATAAGAGGGCATTAGGCGCTGAAAATCTAAGTGGAATGAATTGAGACTTTTGGGAAAATAAAATTCAATCAAAAATAGTGAATAGAGAGGAGTAAAATTTAGTTTTTTGTGTTAATTTAAAGCTGGCTATTCTAATAAATAAGAATAATGATAATAATAATAATAAAGAAACAAAAATTAAAAATCAATTATTAATGCATGAATTTCTTTTAAAGTGTTAAATAATTAAGCTATAATTAATTAATAATGAAGTGATTTATTTATTTAAGAGTTAAATTTTAATTTTTTTCAATTGTAAAGGGAAATAAAGGCTATTTTATTTTATTTATTTATTATTCTAATGGGTCTTTTTTGGCTTCTCGTCTGTTCTACACTGTAGAACATAATCACAGGTATTAAAAAGATCTACAAAAAAAAAATCTCCTCTTCCACTATACCTGGGACCTCAGTTATTCTTATTTCATACCCGCAGTCGGGTTTTTGTATCAATTTTATTTTTTGCTAGATTACCTAAGTAACAAAATCTTTGAATAAAAGGTAGCAGTTTTTTTTTTTCATTTTTGATTAGGTATCAAATATCAATCCGTTCAGATTTGTAGGTACATATAATATAACGTATTATTATTCTGTAGTATTACAAATGTTTTATCCAGTCAATAAGTGACGTCAATTATACAATCTAATTTCCTCTTCAGCGCTAACAGGTAAATGCTCCTATTAGGGGCACTTGTTTTGACTGGAAATATATTTGTGTAGGTAAATCACTACATACCTAGTATAAAACAAAGTCGCTCCCCGCTGTCTGTCTGTCTGTTCCTATGTATGCTTAGGTCTTTAAAACTACGCTACAGATTTTGATGCAGTTTCTTTTAATAGATAGAGTGATTCAAGAGGAAGGTTTATATGTAAAATACATGCATAATATAGTAGAGAAACACTAATAATTTTAGAGGTTTCTAATGAGATGTCGTAAATCAACACATTTTTTTGCGCTTACATTGCAAACGCTGGCTGAACCCTACGAGATAGATCAAAATAATGTACTACCTACAGTATCGTACTCCATAAAAAGGCCTACAAAAGTCCGCAATGGGATATGTTTATCTCTTAGGCAGAGGCGTATTTAAAAATTCGGCGCCCTGGGCCGATAAGGTTTGCCGCCCCATAAATTAGCGGAAAATGCAAAATCAGATACCTACCTAGTGAATGAAAAAACAAAAAAGGCAACAGTTAGGTTCAATACCTACTAGCTGTGACCGTGACTTCGTAAGCGTTATGATTACCGTACGCGCAACGCATTTAACGACTTCGATTCCCGTCGCGGGACAAATTTTTGTATGATTTAGCAAATATTTGTCTCAGGCTTGAAACTTGGTTTGCATTCTGCTCGCAAAATACTCATGAAGCCTATAAGCGAGCGAAGCGAGCCGATTTTTTTTAAGACAAATGCAACAACTGACACTTTATTTTTCTTATGGTACTTAATCAAAGAAAAGGCTGGCTACATGTCGGTTCCTATTCTATATACGAGCGATGCGAGCCTAATTTTTTTATAACAAAACAAATGCAACACTTGTTTTTACTAACGCGCTCAAAGAAAAGGATGGCTTTTTGTCGGTTCCTATTCTGCGGTCAGACACAACTCACTTTGCTTGCAAAACACTTATGACATGAAGCTTATATGCGAGCGAAGCGAGCCGAATTTTTTTAAGACAATTGCAACAACTGACACTTTTTTTTCTTATGGTAATCAAAGAAAAGGCTGGCTGCATGTCGGTTCATATTCTATATGCGAGCGAAGCGAGCCTAAGTTTTTTATAACAAAACAAATGCAACACTTGATTTTACTAACGCGCTCAAAGAAAAGGATGGCTTTTTGTCGGTTCCTATTCTGCGTGTTTTGAGAGTTTTGCAAGCAAAGAGAGTTGTGTCTGACCACAACTCTCTTTGTTTGCAAAACACTTATGACATGAAGCTTATAATATGCGAGCGAAGCGAGCCGATTTTTTTAGGGTTCCGTACCTTAAAAGGTAAAAAAAGGAACCCTTATAAGATCACTTTCTTGTCCGTCTGTCCGTCTGTCCGTCTGTCGGTCTGTCCGTCTGTCCGTCTGTCTGTCTGTCCGTCTGTCCGTGTGTCACCATCGATTATCTCAGGAACGGGTAGAGCTAGCAAGTTGAAATTTATACCATATACTAAGGTCTATAGTCCCTATTGTGACTATAAAAATCAAGGTCCTGAGTCAACACTATAAAAAGATATAGGCAAATTTAGGTTTTCGTGAAAACTTGTGAGTACCAAAACTTACCTTAATTATCAACTTTTTTTATTTTTCGGAATTTTTCCTTTACTTGTGCTGAAAGACCTTGCTTGTAACCAAATTTGACAATTCTAGGTCAACCGGAAGTACCCTAGAGGTTTTGGGTCGAAAACCTAAATGGTAGTTCCCATTGACCTAGAATCACGAAATTTGGCAAAAAGCAAGGTCTTATAGCACAAATAAAGGAAAAATTCCAAAAAGTTAAAAAAGTTGAAAATTAAAGGGTGTTCCCATACATACATAGTTGACGCCAATTAAAATTGTCCTCCGAGTTGTATGGGCGCTCATACAATTAAGCGGACTAGCTTAATTGGCACCATGGCTAGGTACGGAACCCTCGGCGTACGAGTTCGACTCGCACTTGACCGGTTTTTTTTTTAAAACAAACGCAACATGTGATACTCAAGAATTTTTTTGCCTAAAATCGCCTCGAGGATTTATACTGTAACGGATTTATCCCTTCGAGTTTAAAATAATACCTACCTACAGTTTCCTGTCAAGTTAAAAATCGCAAGGTCAGTCTCTGAAAATGACCGGTCAGTAATACGATAGTGATTTTAGTTGTTGTTAATTAGGTGTAAGCTTTTTTTAAATTTCTTCAGGCATTCAAGGACAAAAAGAAAGGCGCATGAAGCTAGCCGCCCCTCGCTCTCACCTAAATGTGTTTTAGTTAATTGTTAATTAGGTAGACTTTTCTTAAATTTCTTCAGGCATTTAAGGACAAAAAGAGAAGCGCATGAAGCTGAGAGCGAGGGGGCGGCGCGAGCCGCCGCGCCCCTCGTTTTAGTTGTTGTTAATTAGGTAGGCTTTTCTTAATTTTTTGCAGGCATACAAGGACAAAAAGAAAGGCGCATGAAGCTAGCCGCCCCTCGCTCTCACCCAAATGTGTTATAGTTGTTGTTAATTAGGTAGACTTTTCTTAAATTTCTTCAGGTATTTAAGGACAAAAAGAGAAGCGCATGAAGCTGACTCATTTTAGTTGTTGTTAAAGGTACCTAGGCTTGTCTTAAATTTCTTCAGGCATATAAGGACAAAAAGATAGGGCCATGATATGAAGCGAGGGGTGGCTTGCGCCGCCTTTCGCTCTCAGCCAAATGAGTTTTAGTTGTTGTTAATTAGATATGCTTTTTTAATTTCTTCAGGCACAGGACCAAAAGAAAAGCGTACGAAGCTGAGAGCTAGGGGCGGCTTGCACCACCCACTAAATGAGTTTGAGTTGTTAATTAGGTTGGCTTTTTTTAGTTTATTTAGGCATTTAAAGAAAAAAAAGCGCAAGAAGCTGAGAACGAGGGGCGGCTTGCGCCACCTCTCGCTCTCACCTTCATATCCTGGGCCTTTCTTTTTGTCCGTATATGCATGAAGAAATTGTGGCAGGCGGCTTGCGCCGCCCCTCTCAGCCTGCCGCCCCGGGCCATGGCCCTCTTGGCCTAAGGGTAAATACGCCCCTGCTCTTAGGGATAACTCACAATAACCATTTTTTATCCTTTACTTTTTACATTGCACCCGTGCAAAGCCGGGGCGGGTCGCTAGTTGAAATTAAATTAGATTTGGTTTACGCAATTCAGATTTTACTTTATATACATCCCTGGTACTAAGTAAAACAAGAAATTAAGTAAATTTATAAGCATGTGTGTGTTGATCATCTACGTAAAAAAATTTGGTTTCGTCTCCAAAACTGTTTCCAAACCATTTTTTCATGCAAATGGTAAATGGTTTGAAAAGATCGAAAAACGTTAATATTGTAAACATTTTCATCGCTTATTTGTTTGTTACGTTTTAGGAACATTTTGGCCATGACACCCTAGAAATTATGTGCCAAGCAGACTTTGATAAATATATTGTGCCAGTAATAGTATAGATAGCATAGTAAGCTGCCAGTGTCTTGGCCACACTTCCGACTGGCAGTTAATCCGTTGAGTAACGATAAATAGGTCGCTCAAAAGGTTCTAATGTAATTTATGTTTATGTTTAATGTAATACTTAGATTAATTTTTGTAAGTAAATAAATAAATACCTAGAAAGTAAGAGTTTTCTCGAAATATAAATGGGCTTATTTTTATCAATGCGTTAAACCGCGCAACACTTAAAAATTAAGACTACTTAAGACAAATGTAATATCTAATTCAATTTGAATATTTACTCGTAGATACCTAAGTTTGTTTGTTCCCTTACTCTAAAATAATACTAGTTGACATCTGTATAGTAAAATATTTTGATACCTGTATCTGCCTCACACTCGATTTCCATTTCAGCTTGGTTTCATGCTAACTTTTCTCACAATTCAAGCACTCACGCGCACGTTTTCACACCTCTTCGCCATTTTCACAACTTGTGTTTGTATTTACTAGATAATTCGAGTAGCTATTACAGTGTCACGTCTATACTACATCGATTGATTCGACCAAATCACAACAAAACACTAGTGACGCGCTATTTTCATTCTATCGATGAAACGATCGATTTTAATTATAGAGCGCATAAAATCGCATTGACTCCTCGTGTGCTAGATTAACACTGGACGCATAGATTCGTTATCGTCAGCTGAAATACGATAAAGCAGTAAATAAAGCTTATAAACGCCTGCGCACAACGAATTTTGATACTTTTTTATAAATACATCATTTAGTCACATTTTGTCGACTCCAAGAGAATACCGAGCATTACCATAACGTCTCTGCGAATTTGACACACTAGTTGAATCGCTTATCGTCTTTCGTTTCACTTGTCACGTCGAATTACTTCCACTATGCAAATTCCAGTGGATTGTATTTGTAATTTCAACCAACATAACACCTGGAGTCACATTTTGCACGAGAAAACTAGTTTTAGGCGCAGTCGTATAGTTTTCAGTTTGTTACTCAACTGTAGGGTAAATCTGTTATTAAATTACTACAGTTAATAAACCGGTGTATATGCACAAGAGTGGAGGTCGACTGATAACCGGCGCGAGTCGCTAGCACGCGCAGACGTAAACTGTCGTGATATTTCATTACTGCTCTTCATCTTATTACTATTTTAGCAAAATATTAGAGTATGTGTGGTGATAAGACATTGGCGTATTTGCTCTAATTGTAACACTGTTTCCAAGGGTGTTCCGGTATTATCTGTACATGTGCTGAGCGTTAAGCGAAGCGTTTTTTATTACCTCTTGTATCGAAAGAACTGCTGTTTGACTTGCTTTCATAAAAAGTATTTTGAAATAGCGTAGAGGAACCTTTCTGTATTATGTTTCTTTGGTTAATCGAACTATATTTGATGACAGTATCTATTCTTTTAGAACAAATAATGTGTTTATTTTGGTATCGAAGCTTTTGTAGTACCTAATGAAATAATGCTACTTTGATAGAGATTTTTAAATGATTACCTATCAGTGGAAGTGCCTTGTATGCAATTCACTGCACAACGCAATGCATAATATTGCTATTCAATGAAATTTTCAACCAGTTTCATTCACATGAACGCACGATGTCACGTTTAATCGCTAAACCACTGATCCATGCCTTTGATTGTGATCACTGCTTTACATCTACTGCTCTACATAAACACAGATGAAAATTAATCCATTACAAATAATCTCGATATCGATATTTACAGTATACCGACTGAAGATTTCGTAAATATTTTCACGTCCCTAGACGTTTCATCCATTATTAAAAATTTGGAATTCCTCACAGAAAATAATTGCTTAGCGTTCATACATAGGATAGCTGAATCAAAACTTTATAATATCTACCTACTCGTATATTAAATTACAACTGAGAAATATAAGCGTTCATAATATTAATGACTATAAAACCTTTACCCATTATTCTAATTTAATCTTTTCTAAATAGTTTGTGGGATCTCATTGCTGGGCAAAGGATTCTCTTATTTTTTTATACTCCTATTAGGTATAACCTAACCTATAAGTGTACAACTTCTGTTCACCAGTTTATAAAATAGACGTCTAGTCTAGTCCATGAAAACCACCACAGTTTTCTTACTAAATTCATCTTTTTATGTAGGTTTCATAAAAAACCAACAAAAGATTTTTAAGTATTTATAATCCACCAAAAATAAGGGAAGAATTTGGTCTGATTCTTGTAAAAAATACTTTTTAAATACTAGTAAGTGCGTATGGGCTTGTGGCCATCTCTGGTTGTTAGAATCACAGTAAGAATAAAATGGTTTTGTGGTTTTCTATATAGGTAGGTATTTATTGTCATGTGAATAGTAGACAAATTAAATGTTAGTCTGATTGCAACTGTCTTACGAGTTTCATTAGGTTATGGGCCCAGACTCGCTCAGACTCAAGAATAAACTCGTGTGTTTGATAAAAATGACGACAAACCACAGAACACTATACTTACATTCCAAAATGACGGAGGGCTTAGGCCGCCCTAAGGCCTCTGTCATGGCTTAAAAATCTGGAGCGACAAACCGTTTTACTATAATAATTCGATAGTGAATAAAATTAATAATAGTTAGGTACATTGTGCTTTACAAAAGGCCTTTGTGAGTAACAAATGACATAACAAGTAAACACCCTACGTCACAATAAAAAAGCGAATGAAGAGGAAACTCAGCTATTGCAATTTTCCTGCTTTGTATAAATATAGCAAAAATTGGTACATGAGGTAATTTTATTGCTTAGAATAATAAATTAGTAGTAGGTATCTACTGAATTTTAACAATAATTATGAATTAAAATGAAAATTATTATTTGAAAGAAAAAAACCGACAGCTACTACCGACCTACTCAACACACTCTCAAAAATATTTCGGAGAATATTAGAAGAGACCTTTTCCCAGCAGTGGGATACAATAAGTTAGCACAGAAACCATAAATGATTTGATCGATTGACCAGTAAGATTGTGTGTAAGTAGTTAATAATTACTTAGTCAATTAAAAATTTGATGATAATCTGTGGTGATTATCTGTGACGTCACGTTTAGGTACTCACTGAACGATAGTTCGATGTCTCTACGAAGAACAAGCTTATAGCAACAGATTAGCTTGCATTAAAAATGCTAGTATTTATTTCTATATTTTTTTGCTTAGGTATGTAATTTTGTTGCTAAATCTATTACCTTTTCATTGACAAGCGTGACAAGAAAAAAACATTTTTCAAAGCCTTTCTGAATTGACACTGAATAATACGGATACCTAATCTATGGTTTTGCTTACTGTGCTGTGGTTAGATAAAATGACATTACTACTCAAATAAAAAAAAATACTAACCACAATAAACAAAACCACAGATAGACAAATATAGAAACTGGGTTCGTAGAGAATACATTCATCATACATGGTGATGCAATAGCCATGGAGAGGTAAGGATTTCAGCTTCCATATTATGGCAACAGAGCATGCCGATCCATCATACTCCGTTCACGGATCATCTTATCCAATTTCAAGGTATCTGTTACCATCTTTGTGATGTGTGATTATGAGGGCTTTTTGTGTGTTTGCACTACTATAAGGAAAGGAGTGAACAAAATAGTTATTAATTTATTTAAAAGGGATAGGAATAGATGAGATGTAAGGATTTTTTAGCTTATAATTAAAACTCTTTTTTTTGTAGTTAGCGATTGTAAAATTGAACAGCGATGGAATATTAAGATAATCTACTCGTATATCATAATAGTCAGTTAGTGGTGATCAATTGTCCGTTACGGTTTGTGTGAAAATAAGTTTCCATAGTATTTTATTTACTTTCGTAAAATTCAGTGTGACAAAGGATAAAATGCCGAGGGAATTCATTCGAGTAACTCAATATATCTCTGACGTGACAGCTCTGAGCTTATGCAGATTAACACAACGCATATTATTAAGTGAATATAAAACAATAAACATAGTATCACAAGGGGCTAAATAAAAAATTTAAAAAAACAGACTTCAATGTAAGCTGAGCAATTTTCGGCTCTCTCGAGCTGCATTTCTGTTCATAAGGGAGTGTCCACATTGCGTTTTTTGCAGCGCGTTTGTATCGATACAAACGCGATTCGAACGCGATGCGAACGCGCAGCCCCCCGCACAGCCCCTCCCGGTTCGCTTTTGTATGGAAAAATACGCGTTGCGAACGCGCGTTTGTATCGATACAAACGCGCAGCTCAAAAACGCGCTGCAGAAAACGCAATGTGGACACTCCCTAACTCCGAAGATCCTCTACAGATCCTAAACAATTTTTTATGGCACCAATCGGAAAGTATAGGTACCTACCTTTTCAAACAAAACAGATTTTTTATATCGGTCCAGGCGTCTTCGAGTACCTAATCGGTGAACAAGGTGAACATACATAGTAAAAAAGTACAAAAAAAGAGTTCAAAAATACAAAGATTGACTAGGTTTCCCCCGTACTTACTGGGGTTCAACTGTTCAAGGGTTCCAAAGCTCTTGCTAAGGGGAGGGCCCCTAAGCCCCCCACCCCCCCCCCCCCCCTTATATACGCCCATGACGAGTATAACTATCTATCGCGTCCATATTACTTAATTATTATAACAAAAGTGACTAGCTCAAACTAGTGTTTCCATGTTTACGAGCTAACCCACTAAGCCGATTAGATAAAGTGACATCATGAATAATGAACCTTATGAAATATTTTATAAACTAATCTTTTAGTTTTAAGCCACCTAAATAGCCAATAACATAGGATTGTCTGTAGGAATATTTTGATTAAACACATAATCAATAAAATAAATTGACCAATACGTACGTCATAGATAAGATCAATACAGATACATCAAGTAGGTAATAACTAGATTCAATCTAGTGACACCTCATAGGAACGTTAAAATTCATCAAGCCGTGGGTCAATTTATACTAGCGCAGAGTCGAAGCGCATCGAAGCGTCTATTCAAAACTGAACATAACAAATTCAACCTTAACTCCACAGCGTAACGCTCACATTACTTCTGAGATTTGAAAAAGACGCGCGCATTCTTCGGAAATCGCGCGTCTGCGCGTGACCAACGCTGATTGGTGCGCGCGCATTCTCGCGAAGTAATGTGAGCGTTACGCGGTGGAGTTAAGGTTGAATTTGTTATGTTCAGTTTTGGATAAGACGCTTCGATGCGCTTCGACTCTGCGCTAGTATAAATTGACCCTTAGGCTGCAGAGCGATACAAAAAAATAGACATACCGTACCCTACCGTACATACTGTATACATACATAGACCCTAAAAACATAACACTCCTTTTTCAGTCAGTCGGTTAAAAATTAGCATTTTAACTACTTACCATAAAACATCTTCAAAAAGAATGAGTGAATAAACATTTAAGAAAATGTCTATCATGCATGATAGACGTACCTACTTACTTAGTCGTGATACTATTTTTACTATTACTTGCAGCGTAAAATGATACTCACATGATAAGCACTTGTAGGTCGTGCGTCATCTTGATAACGATAATGCTTGATAATGATAAGCCAATATGAACTCAATAGAAATGCAATAAAGGTTATTATTTTTTAGTTTTTAACCCTCAATTTTTATTCAGTAAAACTGTGAACGGTTGAGTGCTATTAAAACATTGGCTCTTCCATTCGGGAAAAATGTTCAATGTATAACATTGAACATGTTTCCCTAATGTTTATAAATAATTTTTATACTTAATAAGCCATTTTAGAATCGATAACATATGTCGATCATCATACTATATTGATAAATGAGAAAATAGCTTTTAGTGTTCAAATAGATGTGCAGGCGTAGAATGGAGAGGATCAGATGGACAGAAAGAGTGACCAACGTTGAGGTTTTGCAAAGAGTGGATGAGGAAAGATCGTTGTTGCAAGTTGTTGAGAATAGAAGAGGGAAGACGATTTGAAGATGATTTATACTGCCGTCATACGTAAAAGGGGCGTATCTTCCTTAAAGTATGTAAGGAAATTACGACCTTTCTACATTCTAAATAGGTCGTGACTTCCATAAAGTAAGTAAGGAAGATGCGCCCTTTTTGCGTATGACGGCAGTATACGACATGAAGGTTTCATTAAGAACATAATTGAAGGAAAAGTGGAAGGCAGGAGAGGAAGAGGAAGAACGAGGATAAGCTACATGAGCCAAGTAAAGTAGTAGGTTGCTGTCATGTCGTATAAGGAGGCTGCCCTGGAAAGAGCTTCGTGGAGAAGGAGGCATCAGTTATGCCGACAAGGAGCTGATGCTCTTAAATTAAAAAAGAAGAAGCATTTGGTTCATGTTAGGGTGGTGATGTGCACTGATTCTATTAGTAATTTTTGCTGCCAATCAAGGTTTTGTCATAAAAATGTTCGTGATTGTATTGAAGTCAACTGATGATTTTATAAAGTACCTACCGTATTTAAAGACTTATGTAGGCCGCCATTTTAGAAAAAAAATGGCGTTTGCCACGAAGGTTGCAATGTTACGGAGAACTAACTTTTTACCGTAACTACACGTCACCTGCAAACTATTTCCATCGAGTTCTTATCTTTAGATCTTATCTAAGTAGGCTATCTCTAAGATTTTAATTTTCTGCTTCCAATATGGACGTTTGGAATTCTCTATGTTTAGATTGAATGAACGCTTGATGTGTAAAAATGTTTAGTGTTTTTATAGAGCTGTTATGAAATTAATATTGTACTATTTTCTCACGAGCTGGTTGAATACCTAGTCTTGTGGGTATTTTATATTTCTCAGCATGGTAAAGTGAAACAGGATTAGGACTCATGGACTAAAGTTAGTTTATCATCATTATGCGATTTAAAAATTAACCACTCAGCCGTTCAAAGTTCTCTCTGATCGTTGCAAGTCCATTGCCGCGCTTCAATGTTTTTCTTTACCGTTTAGAGATCGTTTTAATACAAATATATATTGAGATCAATTTGAGGTTTGAGACAAGTTAGACAATCAGCCTGCTGGCGGCTGAGCTAGTAGAATAGTTTTTTTTTTTAGTTAATAGATCTAGTTTGGCCACAACTCGCCTGATGGTAAGCAACGCTATGGCCGAGGATGGATCACATCGATCCTTAAGAAATCTATTCACTCTATAGCCTTGAAGGCACCAAGATTGCAGTTTTCAGGTAACAATGAGGATGCGGGGAGTTCCATTATTGGCACTTGATCAGAAGTGGGTCTGAATCCTAGTCGTGTACAAATAGAGAATTATATATAGGTAAATGTTCCTAAACAAATCTATTCACTCTATCTATAGCCTTGAAGGCACCAAGATTGCAGTTTTCAGGTAACAATGAGGATGTGGGGAGTTCCATTATTGGCACTTGATCAGAAGTGGGTCTGAATCCTAGTCGTGTACAAATAGAGAATTATATATAGGTAAATGTTCCTAAACGAATTCTCTATTCGTTTAGGAACATTTACCTATATATAGGTAAATGTTCCTAAACGAATTTAGGAACATTTACCTATATATAGGTAAATGTTCCTAAACGAATTCTCTATTTGTACACGACTAGGATTCAGACCCACTTCTGATCAAGTGCCAATAATGGAACTCCCCGCATCCTCATTGTTACCTGAAAACTGCAATCTTGGTGCCTTCAAGGCTATAGAGTGAATAGATTTCTTATGGATCGATGTGATCCATCCTCGGCCATAGCGTTGCTTACCATCAGGCGAGTTGTGGCCAAACTAGATCTATTAACTATAAAAAAAAACTATTCTACTAGCTCAGCCGCCAGCAGGCTGATTGTCTAACTTGTCTCAAACCTCAAATTGATCTCAATCTGTCAAAACGATCGCGTAGGTATCTTTTGTCTCGGCCTCGTTGAGATGA
Organism: Camptogramma bilineatum; assembly: GCA_958496255.1. Classification (NCBI taxonomy): domain Eukaryota; kingdom Metazoa; phylum Arthropoda; class Insecta; order Lepidoptera; family Geometridae; genus Camptogramma; species Camptogramma bilineatum. The sequence goes on along the minus strand of OY292467.1, from coordinate 9,859,062 downwards.
GAGTGACAGAGCTACTTTCGTGGTCACTGAATTGTCATATTTGAGAGTTTGAGACTGATTTTGGTCGCTATCAAAGATAGACAATCAAGGAGCAGAGTTAGCCACTAGCTCACACGAACATACATTACCTACATGTAATTATGTATTTCAACTCGGTCAACAATTTAAAAAATATTCTAAGTTAAGATAATTTGGACAGATCAAGATGATTTTTGCTTAGAAATTCCCGTTTGTGTTTTTAGGAATGGTCATAACAATATAGGTCAGATAGTTAACGAAGTTGCAAGACGGTCAGCCGTAAATATAATGTTATCGCTCCCAAAGCAACAGCATTTAGCCGCTAAGTTTGTTGGTCTCCTGGGAAAGATAAAAGAGCGCTTGAACTTGTATGGTTAACCTAAGTTAGCTAAAACTTATTTAAATAACTTTACCTACTTATAGTTTTTTAACTGTTAAAAGTGTTAAATCACACTTAAGTAGCACATTTAATTGAAAATGAAAATTCTTATCAATATATTCGATTCTGACCAACTCCAAACTCGAATTGATTGATTTGATCAATGCACTTTATTTGTTTGGTATAGTATTATAAATAGATTAAATCGTTGTAGTATACATACAGGTATAGATTAGGTGTTGTTATAGTAACGTTCATGAGGGGTAATTTGCGATCTCAAAATGTTTCACCAATATAAAGTAGAGAATGATATTATAATATGTTGCATCCATTAAAACTATAAAGCGGGAATCTCTACTCGGGCAAAACCACAAACCTCAATTAGTAATTCAATATTCAATCAATTGTATTGTTTATAGGTTAAGGGCGATTTCAGCAGAGCGTTTTTTCCGCCGCATAAGGCTTGTTTCACTCTTCAGCGTGTCGCCGCGCCGGTCGCGTCCGCGAGTTGACCATTCACAGCACAGAGAAATGTGCTGTGAATGGTCAACTCGCGGACGCGACCGACGACACGCTGAAGAGTGAAACAAGCCTAACCTCGTTTTCTTACAACTTACATCAAACGTAGACGCGCATAGTGTTTGTATAACCCACCCAGAGCACATGTGCGTCATGGATCAGGGGCACTGAACGCATTAAAACGCACAAGTTACGAACAGTCACACGGTCAACAGTTTATCGAGCGAATAGGAATGAGCGCTTGTATGCGCTTTTTTATATTTTTTTGAAAAGTTTGAATTGTAGAGCGCGTAAAACGCTAATCTGAAATCACCCTAAGTAATACAATTGATGATAATGAGGTAGCTCTACTACCTACTGCGCTGTGGATTGAATTCTCATCCTGCACAAAAATGTTGAACATGCCTAGATATTTGTTTTTCGTAAAATATGTTTTAAGTATATTTTGGTCTTTATATTTTATACAAAAAAAATGTGTAAAATTAAATTTTACATAATTGTCTTTGTGTTAAATATTATTAAAAGATTATTGATACTACCACACACAATACACTAACCTACCTTTACGTCGTTTTGCTAGCTGGGTTCGAATGCGCCAGCCATAAATTTTATAGAACGTTCCCGGTCACCCAACCATTTTGTGACCACGCACAACGCGTGTTGTGTATGAGCTCACCGGATACATATCTAGGCCATACACAAGCATAATGGTTACCGCTCTAATCCACGTTATAATTAGATTTTCATAAATGCGGCCAACGTTTCCTAACGAGAGAGAAGTTTTATGCGAGCATCAGTTTATGACGAGTTGAGGTGAACGAGACCACAGAGAAATGACATACCTACTAATGACTACTCTGTGACGAGACATTATGAATACTTATCACGTTTAATATCTGGGTGAAAATAGAAAAAAAAATCTCGAAAACAGAACAAAAAAACTGACAAAACAAAAAACTCATTTTTTTGAAGACGGTTTTTTTCTTAATTTTTTTTATTGTATATGTCTTGAGTACGTTTTGTACACAAACAAAAATCTATTGTCTATTTTCAAATCATCTATTGTCTATTTACAGATGTACACGGATTTGAAAATAGACAATAGTTTTTTTTTTTCAAAATAGTAACGGGCCCAGTAGACTAAAGAAATGTAATAAATTAAATGCATTAGGGCCAGTTTTTTTCCGGGGCCAGTCGGCTAAAGAGCTTTTCATTGGCTGAGATTCGATCTTACAGCCTTCGGCGTTGAAGGCCGATACCCTAACCGCTTAGGCTTGTTTCACTCTTCAGCGTGTCACCGGCGCGGCGCCGGCGCCGGTCGCGTTAGTTAACCATTCACAGGACATTTATCTTGCTGTGAATGGTCAAAAATAATTTCTCTGTGCTGTGAATGGTCAACTCGCGGACGCGACCAGCGACACGCTGAAGAGTGAAACAAGCCTTAGCCACTGAACCCCCAGTTGTCAGGGTTTGTCAATGACCAATATTTCAGGACATTTGTACAATTAAGGTGGCCGTACACCTATCCGCGTCGAACGCGCCGAACAAATCGAATTTTAGAATTCTTTGGCGGAGTCCCAGCCTAAAAGGAATTTATAGCGGCTATTTTGCTCCCCTAGCAAATATTTGGCTTAACAGATCAGAATTCAGCCTGTATGGTTTGAATATGCTTCGAACTAACAGGATTAGATAAACTATGAAAGATTGTAACAATAATTTAATGGTACAATTGTCTGTTTTGTAAATCTTTGTAAACAATTTTCAAAATGTAAAGTTGTTTTTGTAAATAAGTAGGTAAATGTTTTTGTTACACTAGCGGAGGCTCTCTAAACTTTTTTATTTCAGAGCTAACCTTTTGTTGTATGTAATTTAGACCATTTTCCTCTACAAAGAGGCCTCTTTCATCTCCATGACGGCAATTTAACTTAGTTCGTGTATACCTTGACAGGTAGACGGACAGGGCTTTATTTGGTATATTAATTAAATTACACACGTGAAATTATAAAATTCGTAAGCTTAACACCCGAATACTGAACCTACTTAGTTTAAGGTTATCATTGAAATTACCCTATCAGTTTTTAATACGATTCTGAAGAGTAAGAACGTCTAAAATATTTAAGTACTTAGCATTTCAGTATTCGGGCATCAGACTCTTAAAATTTATTTAAGTATTTTGATTTATTTAGGTGTTTATTATAAGAATAATTATTTAACCTACCTAAGTATTTATTATAAAATTCTGTAAGTACCTATTAAATATAATTATTGTGACTAATTTTTAACTTGTAAATAAAAAATCCGACTAAAATGTGCAGTTCCTGGAAATGTGCTAAACCTCATTTACCTAGCTTCACTTCACAGCCTCACTTTATAAAAACTTGTGCTAACCCTGCAGAGAAAAAAAGAGCAAATATAGATACTGCAGGTAAGTATGTTTGCTATTACTGAACGGAAATTAACTTGGGATGGCAAAATAACTTCACTACTAAGGCGCGGGACATACAGAAAAGACGTAAGACGTAGACAGACGGGGCGCAGACATTTGTCTCATACAGAAGAGACGGGGCGTGCGTCGCGACGCCTCTATTTTGTATGAAAGAGACGCGGAAGAGACAAATATCTGCGCCCCGTCTGCGTCTTACGTCTTTTCTGTCTGGCCCGCGCCTTAGGCTAAAAATAACTTACATGAATGAAATGAATGAATGAAAATTCTTTATTGCACACCTTAGAATAAGCAAAATACAATAATGACAGAATAAAGTAACAATGTACAATGGGCGGCCTTATCGCTAGGAAGCGATCTCTTCCAGGCAACCTTTGGATGGAGAAGGATCTAAATAATGGAAGATTGGCCGGGTGCACAAAGAATAATAATTATTACAAAGAATAAAACAAAACGAATTAACGTACCGAAAGGTACTTAATAATAAACTACATAGACGATAATCATTATATTTATATAAACCTGTACATGTAACTTTTTTACTTGTACTCTAAGCTGCCGTTTAAAGCTTTTACTATTTTTCTTGAGAAACTAGATTAGCTGTGCTTTAGTCCCGGCTACTAAATCATTAAGCCGTGACGGAGCACAAAATAAGAATGATCTGAAGCAATCGTTTGAATTTTCGAGTGACCTGCTAGTTATATCTTTGACCCTAAGTAAGTAAGTTGAGCTAGTGGCCAACTCTGGTGATGGAGTTTTTAGGCCTATTACTCAGCAGTAGGTGGATGTGGGCCGATTTGATAGATAAATGATTTTATGTAGTTGGATGTCTCTTTTCTAATAAATAAATCATGTAATTGTCTGTCTCTCGGATGAAGTTAGCCCAATGGCTGTGGGACCTAGTTTATCAATTAATTTTTCATTGCAATAAATGTAAGTAACCATGAATACGAGCTTTTCATAAAAAAATGTTAATATTCTAACCAGAGGCGATGATCTTGAGTAGGTAGGTACCTGACAATCTTAGAGAATGTCCATCATACTCACATCATACTCCTCGGCTGCCCGATTTCAAAACCTAGTATGAGCCAACTTTTGAAAAACAGGTGTTTTTGACTTTTGCGACTTTCTAGGTGTTTCTCCACTGAATCGCATTGTCGAAACTTAAAATACACGCTCACATCCCAAAATAAAGTACAAATCGATGTTAAAAAATGTGGGGGGTAGCCCGTTTGAATAGGTATTATTTTTGAGTGTTAAATTAAAAAATATGGGAATGTTAAAGCAACAGTCAATCAAAGTGATTGAGTAATCATAATGTTCAATTTGATACGGCAAGTTTTAAGCGAAGTAGTAAGTAAGTACCTACATAAGTACTTAAATTTCATAACTTCATCATTTGTATTAAAAACTTATAATGAATACAACATGGACGAAGGTATGTTTTTTATTGATTTATTAAACAAAACGCGCTGTTGACATTTTTCTAGGAACTTGAATGTCCAATGGAATGCTATAATTTCTGCAAAATGGGGGCATTGATAAATTTTTATTTGGATATTGTGTCCCCAATGGTTCTTAGTAAATAGACATCTAAGAGAATGTCTAGCGCGCCTAGGGTATACAGTCGTGATCATGCTATGTTTGTTATTTAATATCTGAAGATGAATTTACCTACGACTGTATTCTCAGGTCGGACAGTCAGACATTCAAGATTCTTGGAAAATGTCTAGAGGTCCATTCATTATCAATAGGGATGATACCTAGGAAAAAAAAAGAAGATTATAATTTAAAAGAAAGAATATTAAAACGAATTAAAATTGGGAAAATCTACATTCACACAATTGTGACGTCATGCCACATTTTAACTCAATACAATATCCTCATTAACCTTTTGATCACGTAACGAATGCGACATAACGAAAAAATACGTGTCCAATATTTTTTTAATAATCTGACGGGACGGCCAAAAAAGAATTCAGTCATCATCCCTTTTCACAAAAATCACAAATTTCACAATGTGCCGGATGTATTGTAGAGCTCGAGGTTGGGCTCGCGAACCTATGCCAAGCGGGACCAATATGTAAATATGTGCGCTCACAGATTGGTCCGCATACATTTCATTTATATTTTGTCATAATAATTGTGTAGTTTTTATATATTCTCTCTTTGTATTTCTGTCTTACTTTTGTATCATTTTATAATGGCATTAGTTAGAAGGATCACACGGACTTGTGCAATGCGATTCAGACTTCCTAAAATGCATCCGATTAGATGACTTTCTTCGAAAAGCAGTTACTTTCCGAATTCGGAATACATTGCGAGTAAGTACAAGGTCTGAATCGCACTGCTGAGTACTTAACATTTTCAGTCTCGCTTCACATTTTCTAATCCCTTGCTAGACAAACCCTGTTTTTTCCACCACTTTTACAATTTCATCCTGTTATCTGGCTAGTAGTCTTTAGTGCTTTTTCGTGCGTCTCGGTTGCCGGGTATCCGGCGGCGTGTATGCAAACTACGGCGGTGCTTATGAAAGCTACTGTACATGTCCATACACTACGTTACCGGGTACCCGGTACCGGGTAACAGGATGAAAACGCACTTACGATGCTCTATTCTATGACCCTCGCTCCATACTAGTTTTTTTACTTAAAATTAATTAATAATTCTGTTGTAGTTGCTTGCGATTGCATACTTGGTAGCATTCTGTGCTGCCCAAAGCCAGAAAAGGAATCAACAAAGTCCCTATCCCAATTGGTCAAGGTACAGAATGCCTGAGGAGATAGAAATAGCACTTCAGAGGATCTTATTCAATATCAACGCGTTCAATCGAGCGGCCTATTGTCCACTCGGATCTTTCTACGAAGATTGTGTTAGTGAAAAACCTGGTAGGTTTTTTTCACTCTCAACATATATTTTACTAGCTTTACAAGCTAAGCTTTAAGAAGTGGTTCCCAAACCTTTTTTTCTCATGGACCCCTTTCAAAATTTTACTGGTTTCGGTGGACCCCCTGCTGCTACATTTCTATCATATTCCCAAAATTTCTCGCCAACGTGGACCCGTTTCGAGTCTCCCGTGGACCCCCGGGGGTCCACCTGGATCACTTTGGGAATCACTGCTCTAAAGTCTAGTCGCTAAGCCATGACGGAAGCATTCAGGTGCCCTAAAAACTCCGTCACCAGAGTTAGGTACTAGCTAATACGAACTAGCTAATAGAAATATTGCCTATGACTCTTCAGGATACTTCAGCTTTCCACCCGTGAATTAACGTTGAGTGGTTTCAGAGAATACCTCCTAGGTGCAAACTTACAAACTTTTTATAATTCATCACACTAATAAATGCGAAAGTTTGGATGTTTGGATGGATGGATGGATGGATGTATTTTTGTTCCTAGAGGAACAAACATACATCCATCCATCCATCCATAATTCGTCAACCACTGAACTGATTTGGCTGAAATTTAAAATACAGATAGGTCATCATCTCCCTGCCCTTAGATAATAGATAATGACCGAAAATAGGGCATAGGCTACTTTTTTCGGAGCGAAGCTGCGACCGGAAGCTAATAAAATATAATCTAAAGTCGAAAGCACCCCACATACCATACATCACCTCATCACCTGATTTACATAACTTTCTAAATATTTTTAATTTTTATTTCAGAAATAGACACTAAAACAGTCAAAAACACTGTTGCAGCAGTGAGGAGTTTATGTTAGAAAATTTTCTGAATGAAAAAACTTTTCCAAGATCCGCATCAAATCCATTCCTAAATCGAAACACAAGGCTCAAATGTGAATGTCTCAATGTGCCATCTAATGAGAATAATGCTATGATAAAATTAAGTTGTACGTGCCAGAAAATACCAAAACTAGTCCAACAAGGTTTTACTAGATATCGCTCCATTAAAGTTAGTCCTTCACTCAAGAAGAAGAAACATTTTAAGCGTAATAAGCCATTTGGGAAGATTATTGATTAAAATTATGAAGAAAAAAAAATATTAAAAGGTAACTACTAGAAAAAAAGGTGATTCCTTAGTAAATCGTAAAACGAACTTACTACGAAAGCAAACTCAAACTCAAATGCATTTATTCATTAGGATCACATGGTGTATCACTGTGAATCGTCTTAAGAGCTAGGTGATTCTACTCCTGTTGCTTTTCCACCAAAGCCGTGAATAACCAGGGCAACAAACACGATTTGGGGCCTAGCTTTCTTTTCTTATAAAAAAAAGATTCTTATCTAAAATTTCGATTCAGACGGAATTTGGACCTTTGATCGAACTTTGATCGAAACGACTGCTTTTGAATCCCGACGAGTTGAAATAATTGATAAGAATTTTCATCGATCAGATAGAATCGCAATCGTACCGTCAGCTAGAATGGTCGCTCCGCAGCGGCTGTCTCAATGTTGACCTACATCTATTCGCGTTAAGTCTACTTGACAAAAATGGCGAACTCAAAACGCTCGGACATAGTAATCGTCCATGACGCTCTTGCCTTTATCCAATGCAGACTGGACACAATGGATCAAGCCAGACTGACCCAAATCCTGACATCCAGTTTCACGGAGAAGGATATACTTGGAGCTAAGAAAGTGCTAGGCGATACCGCCTTGACCCCCGTCCCCCTCCTGACCAGCCAACGTGACGGAAGCGGGAAGCGAGACATCGAGGACATCTTTAGGGTGTTCTTGGAGACCGACCCTGATGACATCCCTACCTACGTAGACTGTGAACAACTCAAGCTACAGCACGTTGACGTCACACGGCTGCTAAAGGATATCATCCTGCTCAAGGCCGACGTCACCAGCATCCATACCATGCTGAAGGATTCGGAGAAAACTGTCTCCGAATTAAGAACTGAACTCGCTGCATTGCGAAACATAAATGCAATGCCAACCATTTCGCCGCAGTCAGCGCAAAATGTAAACGCGAAGCGCGGTGGTGCTACGCGAGCTCAAATATCACCTGTCAGCAAGATGAACAATGCGACTGTTGACACCGTTTCGCAGGCTAATGACCGCTCGGCACCGATAACCTCGGCCCCCGGGACGTCAAAGACGCAGCCTGCGACCACTGCGCCCTCTCCTGCTCCCCGCGCTCCGGCTCGCCAGCAGAAGAGTTACGCGCAGGTGTCTCGTCAGTCTGTGTCGTCTCGCTCGGCGCCCAGCGCCGATACTCGGCGGCACAGACCGGAAACGACAACAGAGCCCACTGGCGACTTGAAGAATGTTGACACAGAAGGCTTCACAGTCGTGAAGAAAAAACATCAAGCAAAAAAGTCGCGGAATCAGCGTGGTACCGCTCCACTCTCTAACGGGCTCTCTCTGCAGACAGTGGAGCCGACCATCCAGATCTACATTTCCCGCCTGGACCCGACCACAACTGGGGAAAGTATACTCCGTTACGTGGACGAGAGGGGCCGATGCCGGATCAGGGAGCCGCCCGTAGTACTCGTGCATGGCTTGAAGCGGTTGGAGACGAACAGGGAGACCAACTTCAAGTCGTATGTGCTGCGAGTGGCTGCCAAGCACAAGGATGTATTCCTCGCTCCGGACTTCTGGACTGCAGGAGTAGTTTACAGACGGTATAGGGAAGCACCGCCTACGAAGAAAAGCGCCCTAACTACATAGTTTTATTTATAATTTTTGTATGTACTTATATATTAGTAGTCTGTAAGGCATTTACTCTGACTCCCGCGATACAGGCTTGTCCTAGTGCGGGGTCTTGGTAAATTATTTGCCCTATTTGTTCAAACTATTTTTGTCCTATGTTTGTATGTAACAATGTATTTATGAAATAAATATATGAAATATATGAAATATATGAAATATGAAATTGACTTACCAAGTTCCATGCAGATTAGATGAACGGTTCGACAGTTATGCGAGATCAAGAATTCATGAAACATACAAACGTACAAAGCAAAATCGCCCAACTTGCCACTAAGATGGCTCGCTTCGCTCGCTCGATCGATAAAATAGTAATTTGTTCAAAATTTACATTTAATATTGACAATTCCGTGCAAACTAATTGCTAGAAACATTTGAGTTTTCCATAATTGAACCTCAGTAATAGTGTGGTATGATACCTACGTTCCGAAATAATGTTTATATTGTTCTAATGTATTTTGGTTGGAGTATGATTAATGTTTCAAAATCAGATATTCCGTACATTCGTTTGGTAATTCATTTACATTTTCCATGAATCATTATTTGTAAAATCATTAAATTAAGAAAATATAAAACAAAAAAAAAAAAAAAAAAAAAAAAAGAATAAGAAAGCTCGTAATTAAAATACCTACATGGAAATTTCATTATGTCTGTGTGGTGTTTTTCTTTGTTTGTTGTAAATAAACTATAGTGTAATTATAATGCTCTAATTGCAAAACAATGTTGCTCGCAAAATATGGTCTGCTTAGGAATATCCAAAGGGAATGTGTCTAGACTAAAGGTCCGCTTTTTGATAGATAGATAGATATTTTATTCATCAACACAATACATTTGTCTGTTAAATAGTGTCTTAAAGCCTATGTTAGGTTTAACTAGACACTAGTTCAACACCGCTACCACACAACATCGTCTCAACGTCCACGTGCCTACAGCTAGCGGACAGCTCGGTTACCGCGCTGTTTGCTATTTTATGCTGACCATTTACCGCTCCACTTATAAACTTCAGTCAACTTCTGTCAAAATTGAAACACCGTTTAAACTATTGCCATCATTTTTTCCGTTTATCCATCTTTTCTTAGGCTTGCCCCTACATCGGGTATTCAAAATAGTATAGAAGTGTCTTATACCTAGATGTCATGCCTGTTTAATTTCTAATTAAGAATGGGAATGTTTTAAAGCAGTCAATTAAAGTTATTGTATTTTCTCAATGTTTGATTTGATTCAGTGAAGTACCTAAGTAAGTAATTGTAATCTGTCACTCATAATTTGCATTTTGATTGAACACAATAATGAAACCTGCATGGATAATAGGCATGATGACTAATTTTCAAAATCTCTTCTAAGATATTCAGAAGTATCTATTATGTCTAAAATATATCATATTTCTGTAGGTAGAAAATTAAGGTTTTTGTGCAATCAAAGTACATTTAAATTTTAATTTTCAAATTCACGCCAAAACGCTCGCCGGTGTCATGGCGTCTGTTTTTACGTCACGGCTCGGTATATCAACCAGTGATGACAACTTAGCTACATAGAAACAAAATGACATTTACCGAGACGTGACGTAATTCGCTCTGATGGGTGTTTTAGCTATCATGGCGGATTGTTGTATTTTGTAGATTTATTTTAACAAATAAATTATTAATCTCGACATTAATAAGAGAATAAATACATTTTTCAAAATCTTTGAATCCTATTTCATTAGATCAGATAAATATTTTGGCGAGACTTGATTACTGTCATCATGCCTATTGTTCGAATATTTTATATATACTTTTATTACTTTTTCTAATATTATACTATTTTTTTTCATCGTGAGGAAACCAGTTAGCTTTTTAAAAGCGTCATTGGGCTTCCAATGCTTATCATGTAAACTAGCTCTAAAGCCTTGCTAGGCTTGCCTTGCCTTCTATTTTTTTTTAAATTAAAATAGGTTCGCTTTTGACCACACCCTGCCTGATGAAAAGCAACAGTGTGGTCTAAGATGGAGCACGCTTACCTAGAAGGAACCTATTGACTCTCGACTCTATTTCACTTACGACACTTTTAATTAATATTGCAACTAGCAGACTAGTCGAAGACTATCGCACTCATATAGGTACTTTTATGTAACATAATTGCAGTTGCTTATAACCACGCTCTTGGCATCAAGCGCTGCTCAACATAGAAAGACAATAGAATGGTTGACCCCAGACACTTTAATATCACCAACTGGTCTAAATACGGACTACCAGGGGAAATAGAGGTCGGAGTACTTAAGAAGATTCTGCAAGAAATAGCTGAGTTCAAACGCATTTCCTATTGTCCACTCGGACAAACCTACGACAGCTGTCTTAATGAGAACCTGTCAGGTAAGATGTTGCCCTCTGTCTGTTACGGTGCAAAACTTGCAGGGTACCCTTAAATTATTGAATTGAAAACTTACCAGAAATCCTCTTTATATGCAGTTGGGTAGCGAAGTTGTTTCCCATTTGGGAGACATAGCTATCCTTCTTGTTGGACAGTTGGATGCTGAAGCCGTCTGACTCCAAGGAGGCCCGTGGCGCTCTGGCGGCCTGCACAGCTTTATTGCAAACCGTGGGCGTGGCTTTAGCCAGAGCAGCCTCTTGGGACCCCGCACTGTCCCTCCGCCGGTTCTTATGATCGAGGAGCATACTCGGAGTGCACCCCATTATCACATTGGCACTACACTTTGGCACTGACACTGGCACGGAGACGCATCGTTTTATCTGAAACAATAGAAGTTGTTTCAACTCCCTGGAACTTATGCTCGCCTAGTACTTTCGAAGACAACTAAGCTAACTGTTTAATCGACGAAAGGACATTTTCACAACGACCAAAATTGACGCGACGGAGCGCGTTGCCAGTGCGTTGTCCTATACGTGTTTTTTATACAAATTGAGGGGTATCTACATATGAAAAGTCCGAAAACTAAAATGCCGATGTGATATTTCAAGCATCGGCATTTCGGTTTTCGGACTTTTCATAAAGTACCCAAATTGAGATACTTGCATAAGTACTACCTACAATGTTAAACTACGCTACCCTAGCGCGGCGCAGTGTGTTATGCGCCTTATTATTACATTTAGAATCCGATTTTTTTATATTTTTACTCTTGTATAGCTATATAATAATAACGCAAGCTTTAGATCACGATGCCTATATTATAATTATTGGTAAGTATATTGAATATTCAGTCATTCAGTCTTTCACATAGGTAGTACTATTAACTACACTGTATTTGTTACTTGGACAATCAAGCAAGTCTCTCTTTACTAGGTATAATTCTTAAGAGTTTAATTGCAGAAGCTGAAGTCTTATGAATCAGTTTCTGCAGTCGCTTATAGCTACTTAGAAGATTAGTGAGGTGTAGCGATAAACTTTTTTAATTACGCATTCACAAAGTTTTCTCGAGGAAAGTTAGATACCGGCTTTTGTTCGAAGTAGGCTAGAAAAAACGCAAGTTATTTCTCAAAAACTTAAAATTAAAAATTAGTTAGTTGAATACGACGATAGAAAAGAAAGTTGAGTATCGGAAAAAATAACATCTACTAACATATACCTTGCGGCAAATATAGTGTGGGTATCGTTCAATTTCACTGAAAAATTATTCATTGAGTGAGGCGTGAAAAATAAATAAAGGCAGAAAATAGCTTTGGTTTCCCCGAAATATCATTTCTCATACATTCTATCCTGACTTTTGAACATCGATTCATACTCGGTTCAGTGGACATCGATGTTTCTGGCTCGTCCACATCAATCATCTTTTAGTTTCGACTAGAGGTGTGATTTTGTCAGATATTTTCTTCACCTTGCAGTTATTTATACCGGTGTTATATGAGATGATTTATTAATGCATTTATAAGTAAGATTTTAAAACATTTGAGAATTTAAAAATGTAAAAATGCTAAACCTTGAATAGAGATTACAGAGAAACTGTTTTTCTTATTCAGAAGCTGAGCTCTCAACAAAATAAGTCGCTGAAAAACTCGTCGCACACTCGATAAAATTATTTAGCAAACACGTGATGTCTACTTCGCACCCACATTACCTTGTGAAGAAAATCATGGTGAGGAAACCTGTGTTAGTCAGCCCCATACCATGTCTTTCCTGTGAATATGGCCGATTTAGCTGAAAGGATGGTTTGGGTGCTAGGCAAGCATACTTCAGCTCAACTATGTCTCAGGAACTACAGTGTCCCGATAAGTGTAGGCAAAAGATTGCCTTTTGACACTATAAATCATCTGTGTAGGCCTTCATCTGGGTAAGACAGATAGAACTTGTTAAACTTTCGCGATTTGTTAACATAATGATAAGTAATCATTATTTACGGGATTAATCAATTCTCGGCGGTAGCTCCCAGTACTTCAGTCATCTCGTGACCACGAACGCTGTAACGTGTTCGAAAGGTAAAAAAAAAAAAGAAAAAAGTTACAAAGTTACATAAATAAAATCCCGTGAGGGATAGAATCGTGATTCTGTTTTTTCGTTTCATTTTGTCATTAGTCGGCGCCCTGTCCGAGCGACTGTCAAGGCGAGTGGAGACGGGGAAAGTAATTACTTTATGGCATCTCCCATTAGTAGAGACAGCCGTGACGTCATCGATAACGTGGACTAAATAGCTTTTGTGTGACTTGGCGAAATATTTCCGCATTATTTTTATTAAGTCTACAATATAAAACTAATTCACGAGTATAACATACCCAAACTCATTCAGGCTTTGTCTGCTAAATTAGGCAAATAACTACTTAATAAGTTTTGGCATGGACGAAATTGGTTTTGGTAAGGTTGATCCCAAGATGGAGTTGAGACAAATATATCAAGCCTTGAATTATGGAGGAAGTTGTACCATATTGACCGAGCGAAGTAAAGTTTTCATTACTAAAGAAGAGGTATTACGAGTAGGATCTTGTATGTGGTTACAATAAAGCTTGGGACTGAATATGCTCCAACTCTGTTTATCTCCACTAATTTATAAAGAGGAAAGACTTTTATGTTTTTTTGTTTGTAACGGATAGGCTCCGAAACTACTGGATCGATTTCAAAAATTTTTTCACCAATAGAAAGCTACATTATCAGGAAATAACATAGGCTATAATATATTTTCAAAATAGTTAGGGATCTGTAAGAAAATTTGCAATATTGTAACCCAAGGTAGAAATCCCAAAATAGTTTTTGATCACTACGGGGCTACGCCGCGAGGGCACTGCTAGTATTAAATAAAACATTATTTAGATTTAAAACGATGGATCACTGAAAAGAAAGTTAGGCCTGAAAAGGTGTTTGTGTCCTGGTTCTTCACGATTTTGGTCACGAAAGAACCAGGAGTAGAATACCCTAGCTAAGTGATCTACATGACCTTTTTGAATAAATGATTTTTGATTGTCATGTTTCATTTTTAATTCGGTTAAAAAGTCGTATAATTCGCTTATTCCAATCTGTCCTCCTAGTAGTCCGATCGTCGAACTGTTTGGACAAAAATATTCCAAATTGTTCACCTGACTGATCGAACTTTTTGGACATGCAGATTTTATTTTATGTATAGGCATTCTTCTTTTACTTCAAAACAACTGTACAAAAATGGACACGCGAACTATAAAAAGCGAGCGCGTAAATCAAAACTATAAACACTAATATGTTTCATTGTTTAGTCAACAGTTGGTTTACAGTTTCAGATTAAAGCGTGTTCGCCTTTGAATTCGGAGCTCAAACAAAACAACACGGATTTTAAGCTAGAATTTATATCTTTTCTAGATTTTATACAGCGCCAGGTGGAAACTTATACCTACAATTTTAAGATCGTGTACGTAAATAGTTTTAACTGGCTCAATAGGTAATTATTATTTTATGAGATTGAAAAATCAAATTTACACATTTTCCATGGTCTTACTTATGAAAGATGTTTAAAGTTGAACACTGGTTAAAAACAACTGGTTAAAAACAACGTCCTGTCCTTATTTGTGGATAGTGACGAATAGAGACAGGACGTTGTTTAACCAGTGTTCAACTTTAAACATCTTTCATAAGTCAGGGGGCCAGTTTTGATCTTCTGTGTTCTATAAAAGCAGCCATTGTTTTGGTTATAGTTTTAGACATTATTTAACACACGGGAATTACTCACGTAAAAATATCGTCGATTTAGATACCGACCGAAAATTTGGTGAGGATCTGTCGAGGATCTTCGGAGTTATGAACAGAAGAAAACCTCGAGAGTGCAGAAAATTGCTCAGCTTAGAACATTGAAATCGGTTTTCAAAAATTTTAATTTAGTAACATTGTTGGTTGTAAAAGACAGAAATAAATAATATCTAAATCAGTAAATGTGGCGAATTACGTGGGTCAGGATCTCAGCTTGCGTAAAGCTGTGGTATCTGCATAATATCCCTAGGAGAGGCGTGCTGTTATGTATAATTATGTATGTAATGTCCAAACACAGATGCTAAGGACATAAGGTGACATGGGTTGGAAACAAACCCACAACCAGCTAAGTCAGAGCTGTAGACTCATAATTTTATTTCCTTTTCGAATTCTAGTATCTCATATTTATATGAATAAAATTTGGGCCTTTATTTTATTCTGACGACCTCTGTGGCGCAGTGGGTAAAGCCGCCTGAAACGCAGAGGTTGCGGGTTCGATCCCGACCCCGGGACGAATGTTTGTATGATATCCAAATATTTGTTTCGGGTCTGGGTGTTTTATGTGTCATGATAAACTTATAGAAACACTCAGACCTGAGACAAATATTTGCGGATGATGATGAAACTTTTGTCTCGCGGCGAGAGCTGAAACCACAATCTTCAGTGTTTCAGGCAGGCCTTCGCCCACCACGCCACAGAGAAAGTCAAAATCCTACTATCATACTTCACATCACACTATCACACTTCACACTATACACCGTTAATTCTGAGTCAGTTTAAAGCCATCACCCACTGCTTTTATAACTTAATCGTATTCCTGTCGTTGCTTTAGTTTTTTAATTTGATAAGTATTTCATAGGAAACTGAATACTTGAAAAGATTAACAAAAGTGAGATAAACACTTGGTTAGGTGTCGTAGGTGCGCAGAGCCAATGACCTCGTAGACTCTACGCCGTAGTCGCTGGCTGAGAGTAGCTCTACGCCGTAGCAAACAGCTGTGATGTGAATGTGTGATAGATGTGATGTGAATGACCGCGTCCACGGCGGCCGAGTCGAGCCGACAAACGAATAGTAGGTACTACTACTATCGATTCTCATATTATCGAGTATGTTTCGTGTTATTATTAATTGCAAAAAAATTGATCTCATATTTATTATAATTTTTGAGTAAGGTTATCGATATAGATTACGTAGGCGCCGGCTTTAAACGATAAACGATGTATTATAAATGCGAAAGTTTGGATGTTTGGATGGATGGATGTATGTTAGTTCCTCTATAACTCGACAACCAATAAACCGATTTGCTTGAAATTTGAAATATAGATAGATAATGACCTGGAATAGGACATAGGTTGCTTTTTTATACAGGTACCACGCGAGCGAAGCTGCGGGCGGAAGCTAGTAATAATATAAATGTGAAAGTTTAGATGCTCGATTGTCTGGATTAGCACATAGGCTATTTTTGTCCCGGAAAAATGGTCGGTTTCCGTGGGATAAAAAATAGCAGTACACGCGGGCGAAGCGTTATCATATTTTTAATTCCAGAATCTCACATCTAGTTCGAATACACTGTATTTTAAAGCCACCTATTTAGCGCCTCATACGGAATTTACAGGTGAAATACTATCTCGTTTGAGCGTATTGAATGGACTATTGTATTTACAGTATTCATCGGCAAACAATAAGCCTACGTAGCGCCAAACATGTCTACAATAATATTCATGATTTCTATAGAAATGTTGGAAACACTAGATGAAATGAATTTCAAATTGAATTAAACTTTTACGATACAATAAAGTAATTTAAATAAATCCAGCTGGTTATTTCAGAATTACCTTAAATTGCCTAGGGTCTGGATTTTGTAAATATTATGTAGGTAAGGTTGCTTTTGACGTTAAATCCACCACAAAAAATTATAGTGATAATATTAAACAATTTACTGCTACTAAGTTCATACCTATGGTTATTTTTAAATGCAAAAAAATATTTCTCATACTATTTCTAAGTATTTACCTATTATAAAAAAACTGTGATGTTGACTCATTTAGCCCAAATTTACGCTACAGTAACATTTTCGAACATATTCATTCGATAACTGTTCCAAAGCGAATTCACGTATTAAAATGTTGTATGGTCAAAGTAAAAAGGCATATTATTATTCTATTTGATGATCAAACTAAACCCTTTTTTACCATCATCCGTTCGCAAGAAGGAAATTCCAATCAATATTCAGTCAATAGGGGTGACAAAGCCTCCTTTGTTCTGCTACTCATTCACAAGGGGTGAAATAATTAATTCGCTGACGCAAGCTGTAAGCCCGATTTTCATTAATCAAGTGTTTAGTAAAGTGGCAACTACAAACGGTGGCCATTATGCCCTATTTATATTGAGAAAGTGTTCGGCAAATGTTTTAATAATGGCCGATTTATAGTGAGTACAATAAGGTTTCGTTTCCACTAGATACGTGCGAGGAAAGTGCGATAATTTACTCCTAAAAGTATCCCTTAAATGTTGGCACAGCATTAGCCCTACTGGGCTCTAGCTTGCCACACATGCCTCGCTCACGTTCTTTGTACTAATTTATAGTTTACTAATTCACCAAACTTGGGCGAGGCTAGGAAAATAAAATGATACTGTTGGTGGATGTTTTCCGCGAGAATATCTCCGCAGCCCTGCACGATACGCAGTGACCATTTTCACTTTAAATATTCGATCTATCTGTAGTTTCATTTACTGACACGATGCCAGTGACAATTTAATAATAATAAATAAATAAACTAGTAGTTCGCCCCGAACTGAGATCTCGCGCACCGTAGATGGCTTACATTTGGACTTTCTTCTGACTACCCCTATAATTTCAAGTGCTACTACTGCCGAGTATGCCTATTGCGCTAGCTCTTCATGGTAAAAATATTAGCATGCATGCAATACATAATGTTGTGTCTAATTTTTCATTTATTTCATATTTATGAATTCTCGTCGTATTTCTAAAAGTATACGTCCTAGAATCAAAATAATAACTATTTTGGAATGTACAAATAAAGACCTTTCATTTGACACCCCACTCAATATATTTGTTTATTTAACTTTTTTTACCCCAATTATTTTAATTCTTTATCAAAAATTTTTTTATCATGAAAATAAATCAAGTAGTATCTAAAATCATTGCAAACCAAACCGCGACGATGCCACTCTCTTTTTAAGACTGACCAGTCAATGAGCTACGAAGACATCGAAACTCTATGAAACGGGAGCTCTTGCAGCTCTGGTTTCGTAGTTTTTGTTCTTTGGTCGTATTTCAAAAACTATACATCCTAGATTAAAAATAAAAACCATTTTGGAATGTACAAAATAAGCCCTTTCGTATGACACCCCACTCAATATATTTGGGTAACTTTGAAAAAAATTTACCCCCTTGGGAACCCCATATCTTTACAACCCCTTCATCGATTACGCTCATACGCTCCACAGCAAATTTCCATAGCACTACCTATTGACCTATCAAGTTTCATACAGATTGGATAAGCGGTTCGATAGTTATGCGAGAACATAAAAATGAAACATACAAACATACAAACATACAAACATACAAACATACAAACATACAAACATACAAAGCAAAATCGCCTAACTTGCCACTAAGATCTTCGCTCGCTTCGCTCGCTCGATCGATAAATATCGCTGGACATACCTCAATAGTTGTCGCACTCTCTTGCTACATGTCAGTAGTCAGCAAATAATGTGAATTTTAATCAAATTAGGTGACAATCCCCAGTGTGAACGGACTTTAACTTTACATTGACTTTTTAAGCTCTATTATTTTGATTCTGAGTGACGTCAGACCGTTTCACAAACTTTTACAATGAGGGTAGCATTTAACGAAATAATTATTTACTTTAATTGTTTCTTACTCAATTTGAGATCAAAGTTTTGTTTTTACTCGCTTTTGTTGTAAATAATTTTAAGGGTTTCTTTTGTAATATTCAACCGTTGAAAACTGAATATCAAAAATCTTGATTTCTACTTTAAATGTCAAAATCACAGCGGTTTATGTAAATGCCAGCGAGGCACTAATTGCTTGCAAAATTGCTCATGTAGTTCAAAGAAAAAATGCATTAGATTTTCAGGACCGAGGTTCTAATAATCATTAATAAGTCAAAGCTCCGGTCTTTTTATTTATGTTTATCACATAGTCGTCAAACTTTTATCCGACATCCGTACTTTTACACTAATTTAAAAAAGAAAACCCAAAATAAGAAAACTCTTTTACAGTAAACTGGTTCATCCTTGAATGCCACATGTTTAGACTAGGCCGATTCTACTAAAAACTTTTTGTCAACGAAAGCAAAACGTCAACTATTTCGTTTTGTTTCTTAATCTAATAATGACCAAAGAGGTTAGGTTACTCTGCTATGATGACGTTTTCAAACAAGTTAAATGAGGTTTTGCAAATTACTGTCATTTTGGAGAACGAAACAAAACGCAGCGGCAATGATACTTGAATGATTGACGTTGTAAAATAGAGTAATTGGTGCCACGAAGCGGAAGTTGCTTACTTTTTACCGCGAAACGATACTTAGATACGGGCAGCATCAATATTCTATCTAAGGTCCATTTCATGAAATAAATCTCTTCGCAGCGGCGCTAGTAGGTATAAAACTGTGAAAATAAATTGCCATAAGTTTATCGTTAGTTCAACAAAGTTCAGTGGGACTTCTTCCGTGAAAAGCCTCTCCTAACTGTGATTTTGCTTTTGTGAAAGCTTCTATCTGTGATTTTGCTTTTGTAGTTAGTTTCATATTAGTTTAATAATTAACCTTTTTTACCACAGTAAGTCCACCAGTAGATCGAATATAGAAAGTGGATGCTAGGCAGTAAATGAACAAGTAAAGTACATAAAGGTCGATTCTACTAACAAACTTGTTAACAACCAAAGCAAAAAATCAACAATAACATAAGATTTCATTTAGTTTCATAATCTACTAATGACCAATGAGGTAGTATAGAGTAGAATAGAATAGAGTAACCTATAGGTACTATGTGGTGATGTTTTCAAACACACTGTCATTTTGGAGAACGAAACAAAACGCAGCGGTAATGATACCGGAATGGTTGACGTTGTAAATTGGGTTGTAATTGGTTGTAAGTTATAAACTGAATTGTAAATTAATAGAATTGGGGCCTTGGAAAAGTCAGGGCCTGAATTCTACTAGATGACAACCGCTTTGGTTTTGGTTCGATCTCTTAAATGTCAGCCATTTGGTGAAATAGTAGAATAGCTTTTCAAAAATTTGTTCTGCCAAAGTTCAAAACCTCACCACAACTGAGTCGTTTGTTATTAGTACCTAGTCATGGAAACAGTCGCTTTAGTTGAGGTTTTGGTTGAGGTTGATAAAAAGTTCGGTACCAGAATCGACGCCCTGAACTACTTTGATAAAACTTGCTATGGTCATTTCGTAACCGACTCGAACGTCCGACTGTCTACTGAAGGAGTTTGACTTCAAGTAAGCAATAAGGTTTGCTTGAAGATGTCAGGCAGAAGTTGTTGACTTGTTGACCTAACTATTCGAAGAAGCGCTCAAGTTCTTACTAGTGATGCAACAAGTAAAGGCCGGTTACTGGATTACAATACTTTTGATTTTATGTAGTAAAAATAAAATTATGAAAAACTGATGACCGATGGTCCGACGACATAAGAGCATATGCCGGGACAGACTAGACCAGGAAGACTAGTGATAGTGCAGTGTGGAAGAATACTGAAGAGGCATATGCCCTATATATGGGCGAATATGAAGAAGAAGATTAAAAACTGAGAAGGGTATGTTAAGATGGTTCGGTCATGTAGAAGATGAATGAAAGAAGATTGACGAAGCAGAGTGGCGAGTGTGAATGGGACCGTCGGAACAGGAAGACCTAAGCGCAAATTCCTGGACCAAATTGGCGAATTTTTGGAAAAAGGCCAGGTCAAGAGTATCTTAAGCCGACGAGCTTGCATGAACATTGTCCGCACCGTAGCAAATGGAGATCTGTGGTCTCTGCCTACCCCTATGATGGAACACAGGCGTGATTTTATGTGTGTAAATTATGATTCAAAGAAACAATGATCGTTATTATAAATTTCATCACCGGTTAAAATATGCGTCCAATGGGAGGGGAGATCTCAGCAAGTTGATTTGATACACACACATCGTCCTGTGGATTAAGTTGATTGGATTTAGTTGCTAGGTAAACCTACTCCATCTCAAACAATGTACCATAGGCATTTCACCTACTGTTGAGTGTAGGCATAGGTAGCCTTCTAACTTTGTAAAAATCATTCATTCAAGAGTTTAGCTATACATCACAAGCATCATTTCTCAAATCCGACTGGTAGTTCCTGAGTTTAGCGCGTTTCAACAAATAAACAAACAAAGTCTTATATAAGCTTTATACGAGTAGGTATATTAGTAATAGATAGTCGCTGTTGAGAAAACTTCAACATAACTCCGTTAAGATCGAAGTTTCTTAGAAAGCAATGAAATAAACAATAATGTACGGAGACAACTGCTATGTATAGCGAGCACGTCTGAACAGGATTACAGGGGTCCAAGTCTGGAGAGTTTGAGGTATTTTCTATAAAAAGCTTTCATGAAAAGCCTGAATGTTTTTTTATTAGGTACATTTGAAGCAAAAAGTAGTAGGAACAAGTGGTCCACTCTGGTGACGAAGTTTTTAGGCCACCTAAAGGCCTCCGTCCTCCGGAAGATGGGCAGCAGCATCTTTCCGTGTCTCAACAACCTATACTGCGCTCGCCAACCCGCCTGCCAAGCGTGGCGAGTATGGCAACAACCCCTCAAGAATGAGTACAACACAAAGAACTAGGGGCCCTAGCCATA
The DNA here is from genome assembly GCA_958496255.1 of Camptogramma bilineatum. NCBI lineage: Eukaryota > Metazoa > Arthropoda > Insecta > Lepidoptera > Geometridae > Camptogramma > Camptogramma bilineatum. The sequence goes on along the minus strand of OY292467.1, from coordinate 9,837,015 downwards.
TTACACTATCTATCGTCACGATAGAACTATCTATCGTCGCGATAGAATAGAATACTTCAAAATGTATAGGATTTGATGTTTCAAGTAGATGAGTCACGTGGTCAGAACGTCAATTCCTATACATTTTGAAGTGTTCTATTCTACAGCGACGATAGATCGTTCTACAGCGATGATAGATCATGTAATATGGCTAGGGCCCCAGGCCCCGAGTCCCCGGCGGCCCCGCTAGTCCTGGCTACGGACGTCCACCGACAAGATGGACAGACGATCTTGTAAAAACTGCAGGTCGGCGATGGATGCAGGCCGCTTCCAACTGCAACACATGGAAATTTTTGAGGGAGGCCTACGTCCAACAGTGGACGTCCAACGGCTGAGATGATGATGATGAAAGGCCTCCGTCATGGCCTAACAATTACTGCTTTTACATCACAAAGGCAGCATTCACTTTTACTAAAAAGCCGGTAGATTTTTTTTATTAGGTATTAGTTAGTGACTTTTTTAATGTAGGGCAAAGGTATAATCTTGTGGCTTGCCCCATAATTCTGTGGTGTAACCTCGCTAGCTTGCAATCGAATTGTCTTGTATTTTACACTCTGAATTCTAAGGACGAAGTTGGAATTAATTGAAACAGCATTCGAATGCTTCTAGACTTGAAAACACTGATAGCAATCTTCCGAGCTTTTGTCTTGTTAAGAGTAGATAGTTCATTCATAAAGGAAAACGAAACATACATATATGACTGTACCCCAAGATGCGGAATACATTCTATCAGAGCTTTAGGCATTTAAGATGCTTTGAAGATATTTATAAGGGTAGTCAGAGGTATGTCCAAATATATATTTTTTACATGTCCCACATTTTGCCACATTGTCAAGCATTACATACGTGACAGGGTTGCAAGCCCATCGCCGCTATCGGAAAGCTAACTTGTTTCCTCACGATGTTTGCCTTCATCGTTTAGAGCTCTGTTATTGAGCATATATTTTTTTCGAAACGGAAATCCACTGATGCACGGCCAGGATTCGAACCCACGACCTTAGGATCTAAAGTCGAGGCACAATTCAATTCCAATGTGTTTGGTTTCATAACTCTGGTGGATAAATGCTTGATGGATCTGCAAGAACTACTTACATCCTTTCAGTTTGCGAATGGTGTCCAAGGCACGATAAATCCGCATGTAGAGTCAGAGCTAAACTACGTATGATTCAAGAGAGTAGAATTTTTTTCATAAACAGTCATAATCTCGAAGTACCTAGTAAGCACATAGTTATAATCTCGAATTCTCGACCCTATTCCCATCTTGGCCTGACTTTTCTACAAAATTATAGTACACCAAACAAAATCAAATAGACAGAGAATAATACTGGCGAAAACAGCTTTAAAATAAATGATAACTATTAAATAAAGATGATACTCCAACATCGAGTAAACAGCGATGTGTAAACGCGCTTTAAATAAAGTCCAAATTACGTTTATTTTTAAGTTTGCAGCGTTCGTATTTGTATTACCGTAATAATAAATAACCTTGATTTAATCAGTGGTTCTTTCAACTTGGTATGGATTGTCTCATAAAAAGTGATAAACTTAATAATATTAACAAACCATAGGGCTTGTGGAACTTATACGGTCTTATGCATATATAGGTACGATATCTTATGTGTGGAACTTATACGGACCAGACTTGCTAGAGCGCTCTTTTGTTTTTGGCAACAACGCTCTAGTGAGCTTGGTCGACGCACTAAGTTTTATGCATAAGGCTGAATTCTACCAAAAGTCATCTTACTCCAGAGTAACTAGCCGACATAATTCGAAATACAATTGTTTAGAAAGCGCAACCGAACATTATTATGTGCATACAAATTAAATTATCCTGGATAGGTATACCTAAGGTGTCAACTTTACAAATGTCAAAATATTCAAACAAACATTAGTTTATACTCGAGTAAAAACTTAATCCAGTTTGGTCGAATCCAGCCTAAGACAGATAAGCTCTAGCACTTTAAAAAGTCAACAGGGAATGAGTACTTTGATATGTAAAGTCGGGACTACTAGGCGGTGCAAGCACGGCCACCATGGCAACACAACCCACAACAAATATTTGCACGTCAATACCACCTCTTTCATCCCGATTTTGTCACAGAGATTTCTAAATTGAGACCAAATGAAAACCAAATTGGATTTGGTCAAAATCCATCACTTTACTAAAACGGTTCACTGCACTATGTCAACTGTGGTTTCCGGCGAACAAGCATCATGTAATAAAATAGCTTTTAAGCGTTATCCAGCTGGAAGCGACCTCAATAAACATCCAAGGGCGACACAAATAGTCCTGATCCCACACTAGAAACCCCTAACATGGGGTTCCATGACATAATTATCACACCTGATATTGACCTATTAAAGTACCTACCTAAGCAATTTTTTTTGCGCGGACTTTATTGTTGTAAAGTCATATTCAATTTTGTTATAGGCGGTAAGGTTATTGTTAAAAAGTCATATTCAATTTTGTAATAGGCGGTAAGGTTATTGTTATAAAGTCATATTCAATTTTGTTATAGGCGGTAAGGTTATTGTTATGAAGTCATATTCAATTTTGTTACAGGCGATAAGGGTTATTTTATAGCCTATACTTGAAACACCAGCAGAGTCATCACTCGTGTTCCCTAATTATTTCGGAGACCCTCGTTAAAAACTTAAAATGTATACCAGTACCAAGTAAACAAATTGAAATTGTCTATTCCTTGTAACCACAGTAGGGATTTGAAATTTAAAATTAAACATTCGCGATATCATATTAAATAAGCAATATTTGTTTGTTCGTTTGTTTGTCTGTAGTCTGTACTCACGTTCTCGAAAACGGCTCTAACGTTTTCGATGAAATTTGTGGTACGGCGGTTTAAGGGGGCGAAAAAGCGATCTAGCTAGGTCTCATATCTGGGAAAATTTGTTTTCTCGGCATTTTCACGCGAAAAGATTTACCAGTGACATATGGTTCGTAATTTCACAAACTTTGTTAAGACTAAAGTGGCCGAGTGGATTGGGTGTCCGCCTTTGGCTTCGAGTTCGAATCTCAGCCAGTAAAAGTTTTTTTTTTCTTTTTTAATTTTTCTGTATTTGCACCCGAGCATAGCTCTGTCGCCCAGATATTAATCATACCATATACCGTAGCGTAGAGCTTTCGTGATATTCACACATGTTTATTACCTCAGGTCAGTGGTAAAATAAAATTATTTCATAATTAGTTCACAAGTAGGCGTACCCATAAACAGTGACCTCCATAAAATTCATAATTGGTAAGCTTTAAGGCCGCGTTTCATTTTAATTAGCATGGAACCAGACGGCTTTATCATACAGTATTAATAGAACGCGAATACGCGATCATCGCAAGTTCGCGCGAATTTTAGTCGTACGAATCGCGCGACGTCAAAAACTGGGTGTCCTAATAGAACGCGAATAGGCGTTCTACCACGCCGACTTTTTCGCACGAATTTCAATTAGGACACCTATTCAAATTCCATATGTTTGATCGCGCGTTCGTACGAACTAAGTTCGCGCGAATAGAGTTTCAAACATTTGAGTCGGGCGACCGCGTCGTGCGATTGTCAGTTAGGACACCTATTAGAGTTCAATATGTTTGATCGCGCGTTCGTACGAGTAAAATTCGCGCGAACTTACGATGACCGCGCATTCGCGTTCTATTAGGACAACGCCTTATTTACTTCTTATAATATGACGTCATGTACATAATTCATTAAACAGAAGCTCACATAAGACACCAAGCATACAATTATGCCTTGTTACTGCATTATTACGTCTCACATTCCTTTGGTAATTAGAAATTGTATTCCAAGTGGAGCTATTAATTAGTTCTCGGCTTACTCGTTCCTGAACTTGATTCCCTAGTTAGGTTTAGGCGTGGTTTAGGGTAGGCCAAGCTAACGTATTCGAACAATCAATAGTGTTTGCCACGATCCAAATTAGAGGCACGCGTAGCACTAGTACAACACTAAATCCGTACCCATATTATAACCCCCTTACTTATGAAAGATGTTTAAAGTTGAACACTGGTTGAACAACGTCCTGTCTCTGTTTGTAACTATCCACAAATAAAGACAGGACGTTGTTTAACCAGTGTTTCACTTTAAACATCTTTCATAAGTAAGGCCCCTTATGTGAAAGTGTGTTTATTTGTTTGTTTATTTGTCCTGCTTTCACGTCAAAACAGAGCGACGGATTGACGTGATTTTTTGTGTGGAGATAGTTGGAAGGCTGGAGAGTAACATAGGCTACTTTTTATTCGGTTACCACGCGAACGAAGCCGCGGGTAGCAGCTAGTAAAAAATAAATTGTAAAATCTTGTTTAAAGAAGTTATTTATTTTTTACCAAGAACTTTTGTATGTTTACTGTGGTTACTTTATTTTGTGTAAACCTACTTTATAGTTCTTGGTTATTCATTATTAGCAATGAGTTGGATTTAATCACATCCCCGCCAAAACTTAACTAAGTAAATAAAATTAAAACTATTACTCACACTAATTATAAACTCCACAACCTAAATCCTTTTACTTAAAGATTTTGCTTTTAGTCGTTTTTATTTTTATTTACGTAGTCAGTTAAGTTACATAAATATAAGTTTCCATTTTAAATAAATAGCACGATCATCTAAGCCAGTGTACCGCAAAGGGTGTGCCGCGGCACACTGGTGTACCGTGGTCATAAGTTGGTGTGCCTCGGAAAAATAAGGTCACCGATCTCAGTTAAGCTACTCCAAATTTGGACCGCATATGCTGAACTAAAAAAGCTCATGTTTCGCATAAAATAATATATTTCATTTATGGTGTACCTCCAAAATTTTCCGATTTCCTAGATGTACCTACTTACCTTGAACACAAAAAGTTTGCGGAACACTGATCTAAGCAACCGCGCACCTCGTGAATGGAGTACGTGCAAACGTAATATCGGGGGTATAATCTAATAAATATAGACGTGACCTTTGTTGTATACGAATACCTTCACTCTAATTTATGAGTTTTATGGTTTTAAAGTTCAGGGAACCGAAACTCGACTGGTCGAATGGTGGAGTATCTTAGTTAATATTTTATTGTTCTATTTCTAGTTTGTGTCTTTATTTTTCTGATGCTCATTTTATGTACATTTTATTTATTAGCTATGATGATCTGGAAAATTTTCTATAATGTGATTCTATATGAGTTATGTGGAACTCCTTGCCGGGGTCAGTATTTCCAGAAAAGTATAATTTGGGTGTCTTCAAATCGAGAGGCAATAGGTTCCTTCTAGGTGAACGTGCTCCATCTTAGACCACACTGTTGCTTTATCAGGGTGTGGTTAAACGCGAACCTATTTTCGATTAAAAAAAAGTTATGTTTTGTAAATAAAGAATTTGAATTTGATTTTGGATCTTCTCGAACTCCATCTTGACCTCTAACGGTTACGCGCCAAATCGTTTAACAAATTAACATTTTGTTGAGCTTTATCGACAGCTTACAAAAAATAAAAAATGAAATCTACGTTACAAATCTACAAAAACACTATACCTATACTTTCGTTATGGTTTCGTCTTTAGCACACATTATGTTTGTCACCCACATTACATTGGGTTATTCCACTTTTCCCCCTTGAAATTCTTTCTTAGGGGGGATTTGTGGTATATAAAAAAAGTGTAAAATTCTCCCTTGAAAATCCCTCCTAAGGGGGATAAGTGGAATTGAAAAAAATCTATGTGTAAAATTCCCCCCTTAAAATTCACCTTAGGGGGATTTGTGAAATATGAAAAACTAAAAGTGAAATCCGTCTTACAAAATCTACAAAAAACTATAATACGTACAAGAGTTTTGGTTATGGTTTCGTCTTTTTGCACACATAATGTTTGTCAACTCATTAAAGGTTTTCAGTGTATGTATGTATGTTCGCATTGGCTAACTCTGGTGTCGGAGTTTTAATGAACGACTGAACGGCTTAAAAGCCGGGACCGACAATTTAAAGTGCTCTCCGAAGCTCGAAAGCGCTTTGTAGTTATAGTCGTATTGCTCATTATACGGACTAAAATTGAAGGAAAAAATGTCATTTTTCCTTCAATTTTGATTAGTTTTGATACGTTTTATGTCAAAATTGAAGGAAAAATGACATTTTTTCCTTCACTTTTAGTCCGTATAATGAGCAATACGACTATAGTGGTTTTGAGTATCGATAATATTACGAGGCAGTAAAACTCCGCGTATTATTTTAGTATTTACAATATATAGTCTGGCAAAAAAATAGACATAAATGGGGGCGCCACTGTGCAAGCTAAATACGCGAAATAGATAAATTCTCTTTTATAAGGAAATTATTACTTCTGACTGACGTCTCCGGTACCATAGACAAGAAACCTGTACTTTACCATAGATTAGTAGATAAAGGGTTTTCATTGTAATGAAATTTTAGGTGCCGTTTCTACCCTTTTTTGCCAGACTATAAGTATGTCTACAAAAACATCCCACATCGCTCGCCAAAAGTAATCGACACCTATATTGATCTTAAATGCTTTCACGCCACGAAGCTCACACACAAAGCAGATAGAAATAAACCATTGTTGACAATCTCTTTCAAGGGAAGCGAACTATTGTTTTTCTTAATTGAAAACTGAGGTAACGTATGACATCGGTAACAAAAGTCGTGATGTCGGACGGGCCTTGTAGGCCTATAGGGTTGCTACCTGTAACACGTTACTTGATATTACTCGTGCTATGAAGCGCTCGTGGCGTAGCTTTCTTGATAGACTGTTCACAATTTGGATGGATGTGTGATGAAGTGGCATTAACAGCTGAGGGCTTCCGTGCTTCGGATACATACTCGTCCTATCCTACTAATATTATAAAGGTGAAAGCCCGTGTGTGTGTGAATGTTTGTTACCACGTATCTCCATAACTACTAAACTGATTTTTATGAAATTTGGATTGTAGATAGTCAAGGTCCTGGAATAACACATAGGCTACTTTTTATTTCGGAAAAATGTATGATTCCCGACGTCCCGTGGGATAAAAAAGTAGTCTAACTAAAAAGTAGAAAGTATTCAATCGCTAGTTTGGTTTTTATACTTAGGCATATTTTTTTTCTTAAATAAAAATTTCGTTACTTTACGCGATACCCACATCTTTTGGGAAACAGCCTCTAGACAAAAACGTGAAAGTTTTCAATTCTTACGTAGGTATACTCAATTCCTACGTATACTAACACTCCGTCTTTTCTCTGCATATGTACTTTACTTGGCATAGTTTACGAGCCTTTTCAGGGGTGTGTGACGAACCTGTTGCTTGTTGGCACATGTCCAAATTTTACGCACAAAATGAATATTTGGTTGGGCCTAGTGGCTTCTTAGTGAAATTTATTGGGCAGCGGATACTTTATGGGGCTAACATCGGTAACATTGTTTTGTTGGCGTATGGCACGCAACGCCATACATTATTCATGCTAGTTTTCGGTTATTTACAAGACTATTTGAGCAACAGGTGAAGAGATCTATTTGTCATAAATAATCATTAGTTTTGTTTGACTATTCGGCGTTTATAGTCATGTAGGTAGTATTATCATATCTTCATTTAGTTAAGTAAGTATATTTATCGTTAATTATTTATGCCTAATGTGACCATTTATTTTTTGTGTCAAAGCGGAACGCTTTCCGAATTTTGTACAGCCAGCGGGGGGCGAATCGCCGACTAAAATTTTTATTTAAGTATTTATGTAAGTAATAAAAAGTCACATAAAGGCTGAATTACAACGGGGCAACACTGTGCGGCATTGCGACATGCCACAAGGCCGCTTGCTACAGAATATAAAATGTCGCACATTGTGGCAAAAACCGTGCGACATGGCAACACCTTGCGTCCTGTGGCAGACTGACCCAAGCACGATGTTGCCTCGGCGTAAAACAGGCTGCCGCATGCCACTAATGCCGCAAATGCTTTCTATTTGTAGCATGCCACAAGATGCCACATGTCACAATGTGTAGCAAGCGGCACTGTCGCACGTTGTTGCCCCGGTGTAATTCAGCCTTTAGGTTTAGTTGTAACTACCTACACTATTTTCTCGTCTAAACGCAGACAACTTAAAAATATCTACACGTCTCTTTAACAAGCATTTTGTGTTTTATTTTCTGCTATGCATTATTGACTTGGAAGCGTTTATTGTCATTTAAATTACTTTTTCATCAGCGTTCACATACACAAAGGATGTTAAATTAAAAGATTTTTGAACCAAACTAGACTGACGTTTTTGACTTTTAAATTGCACTGAAATTTATAAAGTACCTATGTAATTACGAGTAGGTATTAGATACATTTTAAATAAAAATATATCATTCAAATAACCTAAAACTCTATTTCCCTATAGTCGTATTGCTCATTATACGGACTAAAATTGAAGGAAAAAATGTCATTTTTCCTTCAATTTTGATTAGTTTTGATACGTTTTATGTCAAAATTGAAGGAAAAATGACATTTTTTCCTTCACTTTTAGTCCGTATAATGAGCAATACGACTATAGTTACAGATCTAGGGCCTTTCTTATGAAAGATGTTTAAAGTTAAACACTGGTGAAACAACGTCCTGTCTTTATTTGTGGATAGTGACAAACAGAGACAGGACGTTGTTCAACCAGAGTTTAACTTTAAACATCTTTTATAAGTAAGGGGGTTAAACTCTAAACAGGGTACCTAAAGTTCATATATGAAGCAAATAAAGCACCTTTTTTGACAGGATTGGGTAAAATGGGTTACTTTAGTTTATAAATTCCTTGTAAAATGGATTCTCTAGAGAATTGTCAAAAAAGGTGTTTTGACATATGATTCATAAATAAAGCTCAAGACAAGTGTATTTTTTTAGGAAAATCCGTAGTCTGTCGTCTAGTCGTATCCGTTTTTGTGGAATAAATACTTACTGACTTATGTTTTCTTTCTTTCTTTCCGGTCTAAAAGCAAATTCATTTCAGCTCGTCAATATTTTTCACGTAAACGCCATAAAATTAAACGCCGGGAGCGATTTTGCGTAACCGAGGCTAGTATCCAAATAAACAAGGCAGTTTTGTACAGTTACCAACAAGAGTCAATTGATATTTGAATTTTTATAACTGAAATAATTTTCAGTTTTTGTACTGGTAGTCGTATTACTTTAGCCCTGGGGAGTAACTTTGACCCAAACTTGGAAAACGTTTTAATACATATTTTGAGAAAATGGATAAATAAAGAGTATTATTTCCTTAGTATTTTAAACAGAAAGTAGTTTTCTTTTTAAATGTCAGAAAATATTCATCTATTTGCTTGCAGACCCTACAGACTGATGTACCTATGTTTTAATTGGAACCATGCCTTCGAACTTAATCCCCTGTAGTACCCGGAAGGCAAAAACGAATATGTTACGATTACAAATCATCTGTTAGGTATAAGCTTCATAATAAGCTAATCCTTGTCTTATTGGTTAGTTAGAGTAGCTTGGCCTGGCTTACGCATGGTTTCAATTCCCATTTGGGACAAATATTTGTGCGAAGAATTCAGATGTTTGTTCAGTGGTGCTATAGAGTATTTTTGTCTCACACTAATATTATAAATGTGAAAGTTTGGATGTTTGAATGGATGGAAGGATATTAGAATATAATATGTTTGTTACTCTATAACTCGACAACCACTGAACCGATTTGGCTGAAATTTAAAATTAGGTAGATAATGACCGTGAATAGGACATAGGCTACTTTTTAACCGGGTACTACGCGAGCGAAGCCGCGGTACATACTATAGTCGTATAAAACATTATACGGACTAAAAATATATGAAAAATGACATTTTTTTCCTTCAATATTAGTCCGATTTTAGTTCGTATAATGAGCAATACGACTATAACATCCAGTTACTATACAATATTTCCCAAAATAAAAAAATATTTTAAAAAAACAAAAACCCGACTGCGTCAAAACTAAAAAGAAAAAAACAAGCCTGCAAAGAATTACTCACAGTCGGTACCCATTCATTTTATTACCAATCAAATCTTCCCAATGTTATGGGTCCCGACTGTGAGTAATTCTTTGCAGGCTTGTTTTTTTCTTTTTAGTTTTGACGCAGTCGGGTTTTTGTTTTTTTAAAATATTTTTTTATTTAACACTTTTTAGTTATGATAAAGTTGATTTTAAAATACCTTGATTAACTATTACCTACCCAACAAGAAATTAATAATCCAACTAAACTAAGTAACTTCGTATCGCCCTAATTATTTATTCAATTTTATTCATCAAATCCATCCAATCCAATTCCCCATCAGCCAATAATTCAATCCAATCCAATAATATCAAAAACTTTCGGTTTCGATAATGGCCCTCAAAAATTGATAGAATAGGTAAACTTTTCAAAACGCAACGATAGCGCGATCTAGGATTGGTTCAGATTTACCAGCGACATCTAGTTGTGTTTTTGGTAATTAATGTAAATAAAAAATAATACTGAGGGTTGCGATGTTTGTAACTTCTGAACTACAAAACCGATGACCTTGAAATTTTTACAGAACATTTTAAAGTAGGTACATACCTACTTTTTAACAAAATTACCCTTCCTTTGCGTTGCGCAGTCGGGTAAAAAGAATCAATAAAATCGTACTATGTGTTAATGAATTACAACCAGATACCTACCTACTCATTTTAATTTTCATTTCCTCTCCCAAGGGAACCGTCTTGAATTTCAGTAAGTAAGTAGGTATAGTAATAAAAAGTATCCTATTTATACCTCGTAGTAGTATAGTATGTATGCACTCAAATAATACCAAGTTTCATTTAAATCCGTCCAGTAGTTTCGTTCGACCGAGACGTGATGCGCGGCCAAGATACACACAAACAGAATTTTAAACCGTTATATTTCCTAAGCTATTATTTAAAATGAAAAATAGTAAAAGAAACCTAACATTGATTTTTAAATACCTATTCAACGATACCCCACTTGACATAGTTCGTCAATTTTGAGTTTTTCAATTTTGACAATATGGCGTCTGGTTGTAACACTGGTTAATTTTGATTACTTTCATGTCTTTAGTGACACTCGCAAGGTTGAGACAAATCGATTGACGTTAGAATCATCAAAATCGGTCCACGCGTTTGGCCTCTAGAGTGCCACATAGAAACATCCATAGCGAGAATAATTATTAATCAACTTTAAACCGTTATTTTTCTTAAACTATTACTTAAAATGAAAAATGGTAAAAGAAACATAAAGTTGATTTTAAAATACCTATTCAACGATACCCCACTTGACATGGTGTGACGATTTTGATTTTTTTAATTTTGACATTAAGGCGTCTGGTGGTGGCACTGGTGAATTTTGATTACTGTCATGCCTTTAACAACACTCCCAAGGTTCAGACGAATCGATTGACGTAAGAATCATCAAAATCGGTCCACGCGTTTGGCCTCTAGAATGCCACATAGAAACATCCAAACATACATACATACATAGACTGATAAACACATTACCCTTCCTTTGCTTTGCGCAGTCGGGTAAAAATTGGACCATCTATTACTTACTGTACAAAATTGACCAAATACCAGTTAAGCAATCTAAGGATCAATCAAGCCATCTAGATAGCTCAAATAATTTAGTTGTATACATCCATCCATCCATTCATCCAAACTTTCACATTTTTAATATCATATGTGTAATAGTGTGATGTGATAGTGTGATATACAATAGTCACCCACCCCACGTCATAAATACTTATAACCAACTTTCTTACTTAGACCTATCGTTAAGGAGTGGACACACTGCGTTTTTTACAGCGCGTTAGTATCGATACAAACGCGATTCGAACGCGATGCCAACGCGCTGCCACCCTCTCGGTTCGCGTTTGTAAACAAACGCGCTGCGAACGCGCGTTTGTATCAATACAAACGCGCAGCACAAAAACGCGCTGCAGAAAACGCAGTGTGGCCTGGCCACTCCCTTAGACATTACCCTTACAACCTCTTCAAGATGCAACCATACCGTTTGTATTGCAAATCTCGATACTTACAAATACAAATCAGGAAGTAGTACCTACATGCGAAGCTTATGAAAGCTTACAAATATCGTTTTATGAACACAACAGTAATGTATAGTAGGCTAAGAGTAACTTTAGTTATAGTACAGAGCCTTTAGCACGAGTATGCACAAGTTTACTATTCGATCCGTGACTGTAGTATAGTCTCTCAAATGTATGGGATTCCGGTGCAGCGCCTCCAGTGGTAACTTGACTGAACTAAAATCCCAATACATTTGAGAGACTATACTACAGTCACGGATCGAATAGTAGACTTTGTGCATACTCGTGCTCGAGGCCCAGTAGTGTGGTAGTTAACCCGTGTTGTATACCTGCGTTTGGCATATTGCTGGGGAGTAGGAAATTATTAATTAGATTAGGATTTCAAACCAAAAGGCTTTGTGAATATGATTAAATGATATTAAGACGTGGTGTTTACTAACTGGCACAGATATTAGAGTTTAGTTTGGGCTTTACGCCAAATTGTACCACGCCTTTCTAGTACAAGTTTACACACCAGTTTTGTTTTTTAAATCGCGCATCTTTCCCGCACGAGAGGCAGATTTCCACTGGTTACATAACACACCGTTCCGTAGGTGTAGGTACCTACTTTTATGTAAATTTATAAAAAAAAAACATCTTACAGTCACAAAAATTCTGGGCGAAAAAACCCTTTATTTCCATTGGCACTACCGCTTGGCTCTACTAGTAGAGTGAAACGAAAATATACTTTCCCGTGACACTACTGGTAGTGCTACGGGTAAAAGTACGAAAAATCGTCTGAATTTCTGTACATTTGGCTCAAATAATCCTAAATGTATTTTATAAAATTTTATAAATTGCGATGGACATTTTTAACAGGAATGAGACGAGAATGGGGTTCCAGTTGAGGCAATAATTATGATACTCGTATCCTACAATTGAACGTGATTTTCATTGAATTTGTAGTTGACCGAGCCAGTAAATTGCTCACTTTTAGATTTTTACTAGTGGAATCGGCTTTTTAACTACTTAGTAGGGTTTGATGAAGCACCTGGGACCACCTTATCATCACAAAACTAGAAAATTGTGAAGGTTTATTCTGTTTTAAGTCTTTTAAGCTATACAAAGATAGACTCGCGAGGTCTACAGTTCACAGAGCCACTAGTTTTAATAAAACCATCCTTCTAACAATTATTTGTTCAAGGGGAAGGCAGTTTAAGGGGAACATTTTATTTGTAGATAATAAAATGTAATGTAATATGACCACGACTATATTCCCAAGGTGCGGTAGACATATTCTTTCAGATCTTTAGTCATTTTTATTGTACAAATAATGGAAGCTAATTTAGGTACACAGCTAACATTGTATGAAAGTGTTTGTTTTGTAACTAGTAGGTAACTATTCCTGGCTATTCCAGGAATGTTTATTCTTCGTTTATGAGCCGTTCAATTCACGTTCATCTACTTACAGATCGACTGAGCATTGAGGTTACACCGACATTCGCACAAAAATATTGCTGTAAACACTATTAGAGGGATATTTACAACGATTTTTGGATTTTTGAGTTTCCCGATATTTCAAAAAAAAATATTAAAAATATATTTAAAAAAAAATTGTAAAAATTAAAAAAAAAATTGTATTATACGCAGTTTTTGTCACACAGCATTTTTTTTTGTTATAATGCGGTAATGCTGCCAGTATTTTTGGCTCGCTTCCGACTGGTAGTGGTTTGGATCAGTTGAAGTGTTCGTGGCGATGCTTGCTTAGATGTTCTTGATTGATCGTTGAAGTTAAGCAACGTTGTGCGCAGTCTCAATTTGGATGGGTGACTGCAAGTGGAATTAAGAGCTAAGCGCTTTCGTGCTTCGGAGGGCACGTTAAATGGTCGGTCCCGGTTTTTAAGTCGTTAGGCCAAGACGGAGGCATTTAGGCGGCCTACAAACTCCGTCACCAGAGTTGGCCACTTGCTCATACAAACTTAGTTTTTTATCGACTTTGTCGTTGATACTTCAATAGTGAGTCGCAGTATATCTACCTACTTCAGAATCACATAAGCAATTGGAAATCTGGATTGCTTCATAATATCAATGAGGTACTTCGATTGAAGTTAGTTCATTACTCCACTTGTAATAATTTCAGGGGCCCAAGTGGGAACCGGGCCGAGATAAAACCACTTGAACCTGGAACTGAATAGTTGGGCATCTAAATTATTCATTAATAGTTTTATTAATAGTTTTATATTGTGACTGCGGTGCTTCGGGGCAATCCATGCCGCACTGTTGGTGTGCCCTTTGTGCCCAAACACCTGCACAAAGGAAGACCTCAACGGTGCCACAGAAAGTGCAGTTGAGGTGGCAACCTTTTATTCTAAATTAATTTAACCGTGAGGCATCGACACGATAAGAAGAAGAATAATTTTATTAATTCCTAAATGATAATTTGCCAATATGAAAGTGGGTAGAGATGTTGTAACAGTTTTAAAACTAAGCGAAAGCGTTAATTTTCGCTAGTGTACTTGTGATCTAGACTACTTGTTATGTAGACTGCTAAGTACCTACGGGTCAGTCTCCACTGATCCTGTGATCAGCGGGACTAAAAAGGCCGCCATAGCAGAATCATAATAGCAATTGCTCTATAAGCCATTCTTGTCACTTTCAATCTATGAAAAGAGACGGTTATAGTATAGGTAAGTAGTTCAAGTAATTCAGCTTTAGCGGCCTATTTAACCCCGCTGATTTCGTTTGCAACCGATTATTTGTAGTATTCGATCCTGTGATCCGTTGCTAACTAAATCTCTACTAACAAGATATGCTAAACACGATTTGAACATGCCTCTAGCTATTTACAAAAGAATCTAATAGTTTGTAAATCTGAGTTCAATAATTAATCATAATGCCCTTCCACTGAGAAACGATTATTTGCAATATAACAATCACGCCGCAACGGAAAATAAATGACCTCTGAAAAAATTTTCCTCCCGTTACTTAATAATGTAGCGTGAAAATTGGGTTCATTTTACGTACTTTTCAAGATTGGTTGATTGGGATGTGAAGCTGGTACGTACGTAGATTTAATTTGTAACATGATCAGTGCCTCGAGCACCAGTATGCACGAGTTTACTATTCTAGCCGTGACTATAGTAAAGTATGGACAATTGTATGGACTGAACTTAGTTTAGTCAAGTTACCGCTAGAGGCGCTGTACTGAATTCCATACAATTGAGATAGGTACTTTACAATAGTCACGGATAGAATAGTAAATTCGTGCAAACAGGCACAGTAGGTAGGTACTACACAAGACAAATGTTTGTATGATCTGCAAATATTTGTCTCGGGTCTGGCTGTTTTCTATGTATATTACGTAAGTATTTAAAAATAAAGTAAGTAGGTACCTAGGTATTAAGTCATTATTATTTTTTAGTCATCTAGTTCCCATAACACAAGCTCTGCTTTTCTGGGGCAAAATAGTGCTGTGTGAAATGTCCAGTATTTTTTTACAAAATCAAATTCAAAATCATTTGAAGATATTTTAAGGGGTTACTCAGAGGCAAGTCTAAACATATTTCTCGCACTAGTAGGCAAGTTTCACTCTTAGGTATAAGGTACCCTATTTTGAAATAGTATCCACGTCACAGACTGCAAGCCCATCACTTTTTAATACTAGGTACATAATTGGTTCTCTTATTGTTTTTTTTTTAAGTTAGAGCTCTTGTGTATTTTCCAAAATGATTATTCCATTGATGCACGGCTGCTAAACTATCTTCAGATCATATTTTTATAGTAACTTGATATTTAAAAATATGATTTAACTGACAACCGTTGGGGGTAAACGAGTTCTTGAGTGGAGACCACGTCTCGGCAAAGGTAGTGTAGGACGCCCTCCTGCCAGGTGGAGTGACGATCTGCGAAAGGCTGCCGGCACAAGTTGGATGCGTCAAGCTGAAGACAGAGCGCGATGGCGCTCATTAGGGGAGGCCTATGTCCAGCAGTGGACTGCTATAGGCTGATGATGATGATGATGATTTAAAGATTTGCTAACGTTCCTTTCAAATTTTCAATAGCGAATTGATGAACTGAAAAACCAATGATAAACCAACTTACAACAAGTACCTACTTATGAAACATTTCTACCTAGAATGGTATCTTGGTTCAGAATATAAAATATGCTTGATTTAAGTGAAGTTCCGTGTTTGTTTCAAGATAAAATGGTCTGGGTGGATAAAATGGTGAGTCAGGGCCTAATAAATTATTTTACGAGCTTTGAAAGGGTGTTATTTATTAAGTTTCACTCATTTTATATTAGATTGGTACACTTCACCATTTAACCATATAGGTAAATAATGAAAATCAGACTACCTACTTATTATTTTACAAATACCTCATTCAAGTTAGACTGGATTTTACCAAACTGGATTAAATTTTATCTGGAGATTATACCACAGATTAAACTGCTGTTTGTTTGAATATTATGACATTGTAAAGTTGACACCTTATAACCAGGATAATTTGAATGCACATAATAATGTTCGGTTGCGCTTTCTAAACAATTGTATTTCGAATTCTGTCGGCTAACGGAATAACTACTCTGGGAGTAAGATGACAGTTTGGTCGAATCCAGCCTTAGACTCGTAGTAGAGAGACGCTTCGCTCGATCAGTCAATAAATTACAAAGAGTTCCACCAGTGTTCCACCATTGTTCACGTTTGAATTATATCTCCTAAACTACTGAACCACTTTTATTATTTAAAAGTGGTTCAGTAGTTTAGGAGACTGAACCACTTTTAAATAATACTTTCAAAGATAAAAAACTGCTTATACTCCTATCTGAGTTTCATATGCGAGTTACCATTCGATTAAAGTCACAGGCCGTAGCTAGTCACGTTGTCAATCTTATTTAAAAATCAACATCAAATTTTTAACAAGTCGATAAATTAAAATTTAAAAAAAACAGACTTCAATATTAAACTGAGCAGTTTTCTGCACGTTCGAGGTGCACTTCTGTTCATAACTCCAAAGATCCTCGACAGATCCTCACCAAATTGGGGCACCAATCGGAAAGTAGGTATCAAACAAAAACAGAATTTTCCAAATCGATCCTGGCGTCTTCGAGTAATCGGTGAACATACCTACATAAAAAAAGCAAAAAAATATTCCAACGAATTGAGAACCTCCTCCTTTTTTTTGAAGTTGGTTAAAAATAGGCAAGTATAGATGTAGGTATAGATGTTAGTTGACGTCATATCATCGGCTATCGGTGGAATGATTGCAATACAAGCTTATGGGATTACGCTCGTGGTACATATTCGAATGTCAGGAAATTAATTGATTGCTCTATAAAACACTCGCCTAAAAACACCACAACGTGATTAGTTTGTTTTTTTACTTTGTTTTATTTTGCATATTATTGGTATGATTATATTCGAACAGAACCTACTCTGTTTTGAAGGTTGGCATTGAGACTGCTTCACAGTTTACAACTTTTGCAGTTTCATCGTGTTAGGTACTTGTTTTTATTGTTCACTTTTGTATTTTTATTCCGATTAGATAAATTTTTATTTAATTAATTTTAAATATCTGGGCGACCGAGCTCTGCTTGGGTGCAAAAAAAGTAAAATAAAAAATAAAATTTTCAGCGGCTGAGATTCGAACTTGCAGCCTTCGGCTGGAAGGCGGACATCCTATCCACTCAGCCACTTTAGTCTCAACGCATTGCATGAAATTACGAACTACATTAATCAATATTTTCGCACGATAATTCCATTGACGCAGGGCGTATCCAACCCCTTAGGGCATTTGTCCACACACGTTTTTTCGTCGTGAAAATCCACGGTTAATTCGCTGTGTTTCAGTCGTCAAGTGTTGTAAGGAGCTATAGAGCTCTGCCGTGTACGCCGTGTTTTCTCTACGCACGGTGAATTAACCGTGGATTTTTGTCAGTGTTGTATACGGCAAGCTATGCGAACGTAACACTATTGTACGCCGCCGTCACAAACCAATTTCAATAGGTATCCTAATTCAAACAAAAAACGAATAAAGTCTAATTTCAAGTATAATTTTCTTTTTTAAAAAACCTAAAGCTATCCACCGAATAACAGTACCTACGCTTGAAAAAACAAGGCCTTTTGTCTTGTCAAAGGCCCTTACCTTCTCGTACGTCGAACACTCGATCAAAACGATACTTTAGCTCTGCTAAAGTGCCAACTTTAGGGCTAGATGATGCTGTAAAATGTCCAGCCTTATTTATTTATTTACTTTTACAAGCCAAAACAGTACCAATCCGCAAAATCAATTTACTCGGTAACTATTTATATCGTGAGTGTTAAAACAACATAAACTTACATAAGGGTCCTTATTTTTATTTGCTATCATAACTTGTTAAGAATAGCTTGGCCAGCCCTAATGGACGAAATGTGGCCCTCCACATATATTTTCATACACTGACCTAGAAACAAACACGAGCCAATTTCAACCTTACGCACTAAAGGATAAGGTGTATTGGAATTTCCATGGTTTTTAGAGGCCGGTTTATGCCCTTTCTATTTTTATTCAACACGATATTAGTTTGTTAATGGGCAAGTAAATCACTTCAGATCAAATATGATGTAAGTATAAAAGGTTTTATTTTGTTAATTAAGTAGCGATTTATGCATAAAGTAAGCGCTTAGTTAGCTGAACTGAAAGTATTAAGATGTTCAAAGAGAAATAAGAGAAAAATGGTATATTCATAGAAAATGTTTTCATTTCATGAAATAAGACGCAAGTAGCAAAAACAACTTGTTTTTGTTTATTTTGTAAATCCATGTAAATAGTTATTACAAAGATGTTTCAAATAAAATGTAATTCCCTACTTAAGTATTATAATAAAAAGCTACTTATTTTCCTCCAATGTTTTGCTCGTTTTCATTTTCATTTGTGAGACGTTAATTGCTGAATTTAATACAAGTCTTTTAGAGATATTTTTGTTTTTTAAGATAATAATACATTTTTTGCGAACTTAGGGACATAAAGGAACTTAGAAAGAACAATAGCTAACTTATACAGGATGTGGCAAATTCTTGGTCACTGAAGGGTAGCACCTTTTCTCTTGTAGGTAGTTAGAAAGTTTTGTTCTTAGGAAAATTTTGTTTTATTTTGAAGAAAAAAATAATTGCAATTTTAGATTTTTGAAAAAAGTACAGTTAGCTCAAAAAATTACATTTGTCAAAAAAAAAAACAAGTTGGTCTTAATCGACTCTATTTCCCACCAGAAACACTTTTCCCAAAGTAACTTACCAAATCAAATCGTAAGTTTTAGCAATAATTCAAAAAAACACATTCCATTTTCCATGAAATTAGGAGTAGTAAACATTACCTATAGTGCCACTTATTCGATGGTTCTTAGTTTTAATTCGTAACTGCTTCGGCATACCTACTGGGAGGCTATTGTAGGCCATTAATTTTGGAAGTTTTCTGGAAGTCTGAACAGTTGTTCCACCGTCTTTATTCCTGTCCACTCCTTGATGTTACGGAGCCATGAAATCTTACGTCTTCCAACCGCTTCCCGTAGTATTCGATTCATCATCATCATCATCATCAGCCCATAGCAGTCCACTGCTGGACATAGGCCTCCCCTAATGAGCGCCATCGCGCCCTGTCTTCAGCTTGACGCATCCAACTTGTGCCGGCAGCCTTTCGCAGATCGTCACTCCACCTGGCAGGCGGGCGTCCTACACTACGTTTGCCGAGACGTGGTCTCCACTCGAGAACTCGTTTACCCCAGCGGTTGTCAGTTCTTCGGCAGATATGGCCGGCCCACTGCCACTTCAGCTTGCTAATTCTCTGAGCTATGTCAACGACTTTGGTATTCGATTACTCGTTCCTAATTGAAACCAGAAAAAAAATACTCTTCCAACGTTGTGTTAGAATCGACAAATTTTTATGAACCACAAAACGTCATTAGATTTTAGTCTGTTTCCTATTTTCAGTTATGACGTTTTCAGCTGTGGTTATTAGCTATGGTTCTGTCTTCGGTTAAACGAATATTTGAACCAAACTACTGACTGGACAACGAAAGAAAACGCAGTAGAATGGTAGACGTTGTAAATTAGTAGAATTGGCTTGCTGGGGACCGTCCAAGACTACTTTTGTCAACTAGACTGGTTAAACAAAAAAAGTCATAAAATAATTCATACTTACATTTAAAAATATTTCTTTATAATACAAAAACAAACCTTGAAACTAAATCTTGTTTCACTCTCAAACCAAAATACCGTAGAATCAATTTGTCATCGGTCTGACAAGAGAATTTTAAAAATAAAGTGATGTGTTTTCGCGCTAATAAATATTAAATCTAAGTACTTGTTTATTACTTATAGTTTCAATTTCCGCAAACAATTAAAATTTTCGACGTTCTTCCATACAGTTTGTATGATTAGATTCATCTAACTGTTAGATGAATCTAATCATGTCCGTGTCTGTGCGTGTATGTGCGGCTACGTTATGTTAGATTCTAACATAACGTAGCCGCACATACACGCACAGACACGGACAGACACAGTGTTCACGCAAGAATTGTGTCTGCACGGTGTTTGTCTGTCCGTGTCTGTTCGGCTATGTTATGCTAGCTGCCAGTCAATGTAAAAATAGAATCGTAAATGGTTGACGTTGTAAAATAGAGGATTTGGGACCTCCTTAAGTCGCAAGATGTTTTCCAATGTGAATTCTTCAAAAGAAGTAAATTAAAGACCAATGGTTGCCTTGAAAGTGCTCAATATAGTTCATGTATTAGAAGTAGGTAGCATTGAATAATATTACACAATCCACCTACTTGTTATTCCGAAACTGTTTGCGAGTACAAGCATCATTTGGTTTTTGAATATTGATGAATCGTTTTCAGGTTAAGGCGCTACAGTTTGCATCAAACTAAGGAAAGCAGCGACGTAACATTGCCTTTTAACATGCGCATGACTATCTCAAAGTTAACAGGAAATAACTCCTGTGTAATTTTGTGATTCTAGAAGGTAAGAAGATACTTTATGGACCGTACTTTACTACTTTTCCTACACGTAAGGTATGATTCCGAACTCCGGTGACGCGACATCTTGTCAACTCAGAGCAACTGAATGGATACAAAACAGCGTAACACCACGAACAGCGCAAAACTGCCGCCTTGCTCGGAATCAGCGCGCCAGGCAGCACTGCTGCGCGGCACCACCGTGGCAGCACTGCTGCGGGCAGCTGAGATCATACCAGATCATACCGGATGATGCGGAATCATACCTTAAAGCAGCGTTTTCTAACCTTTTTCAGTCCACGGACCCTTAGAACTTCAAGCACAAAATCAAGGACCCCCTTAATAAAACAAAATCACTAAATTTCGAAGCATTTATTATTCTGATTTCATTTCTCAGCTCAAAAGCACCCGACACAACTTTGCTACAAGACAACCAACGCAATTCAGTATGCAAAGGCTTTTAGTGGCATTTATTTAGAATAGTTAAATGGTCTATAAATGAGACTGCGGACCCCCATACACATACTCGCGGACCCCTCCCTAGGAAACGCCGAGTTCTCGGAGTATGGACAGATTGGCGCAGAAGTCCATGAGACCCCAGGCATTCTTTTCCAGCTACATAGTGGGATAGTGACAGGAAAATAATCAATAATATATTCCGTTTAGATAGCAGCCGCGTGCATACAAAAGGTGTTTTTATGAGAGATCAGTATGCAAGCATCGTTCCAGACAATGCCATACATGTGGCCAATGCGCTGTATTCCATAATGAAAAGCACACAAAATATAAATAGCTTAGACTTGCTATGAAATGGTCTTTTATTATTCATCTGATTAGAGAATCATGGAATAGAGAAGCCTCTGTCAGATAAAGAGCTTCGGACCTCCTCACTAGCTGTTTAATAAATGTTAAAATCCTTGGTTAAGATAATTACCATAGACACAGTCCAGCATTTTTGATGCTACTTTGCAGCAGTCCTTTAAACTTCCGAAGATGAACGTCCTGTATTGATTATACCTCCTACAAAGTACTTAGTAGACGTGCTTATGCCAATTTATTTGAAGGCATCACAAGCTTTCTTAAAAAAAATCTGTACTATCCTCAATTTTGTGTATTCCAATGGGATGACCTGAATGTAGGAAAGGCATTGAAAAAATCTGTTGACATTGGCAGGTGTTGAATAAAAATCAAGCGCTTGACAGCGATAACATCTTTTGCAGACGATTCGAAGGGAGCTCAAGAAAGCACTGAGGAATTGTTAATGGGTCGAAGCAACGACCTTAGGATGGAACAAGATGAGAACCGAAGCGATTAATTCTCTTATCATAATTGACACTGTAAAATAGAGACGTCATGGCTTTAGGACATTAGGACTTAGGAATTTACGACATTTGGATCATCAGATCGAATGTCGTTTGATTATTTACTAAGGTAACATTTTGTGAGAGCCTATTTTCAACGACATTGTAAAGGTGTGTCTAAACACAGCGCGGCAAAAGTTCGCGGCGCGCACTATAAAAGAGCTTGATTCTTTATAGTCAGTGTCAGAAGGCATAGGTACACGACACATCAGACCGCATCTTTGCCTACACAACACACGGGAGCATTGTTGAAGTTACAAATGAATTTGGTTTAGTCTCGGCTTTTTTAGCATTACCTAAGCTTCTAAGTAACAGTAAAGTTTAGTAAACTTGACTTTTCTGCATCTCAAAAAAGTCTCATCTCATGCATCTGAATTAAATCGCAATCTCCTTTTACTCGGATCACACAACACACGTGGCAGTGAAACAAATGATAGCATCAACGAGGTCTAGCTAGGTGACGGAAGATGGCGCCCATTACTACGTCCATTAACACTATTTCTAGCGCAGATTTGACATTGTCCTGTGGTAGGGGTCATGATAAGGAGTTGTGCTCAATCACTCCAGTTCCGCAGATAAAAAACTTAAAACTTAGGCCTTTACATCTTTACTAGATGGTTTTATGCAGTGTCAGGAGGCAATTTTTGCCTACAATTAACGGGTCACTGCAGTGCCTGGGACATTTTTTGAGATCTACTCCATCTCAAAAAATGCTTGCCCAGCACCCACACCATCCTCTCAGCTTAACCGGCCATATTCACAGGAAAGACATTTTCAATACGTGTAGGCTGACTAAGCAGCGGGTTTCCTCACGTTGTTTTCCTTCACCGTTTCGTAGATAATAGCGTCCAAGACGCACGACTTCATTCTATGACATAGACAAGAATAGAAAATGAATGTTCATTTCTTTATCATTCCGTCTATGCCGTGTGATCATGGAATGAAAGAAAAATGAATCAATCACTCGACTGATCTTTCATCCGAGTGAACCGTCTGTCTGATTCCGGCTTAAGATTCACCGCTAGTTTTGGTCGACCGCATGGAAATGTTATCATTGTGGGTGAGTGAGCTCATACGTCAGATATCAGTGCTCGAACGCGTAAAAGAGAAAGTGAGTAATGTTCAATTGAGGTGAGAGAAAAAGAGGACGACACCGTTTTTTTTATTATCACATACGGAAAACTGTGCCACGGTTTAGGCATCATGAAGCTATACAGCCAATGATTTAATTTGCTTGGAAATCAGCGGTTTTGATGCCACTAGATCACCCCGTTTAGTACATGTATATACCTACCTAGTTTTGCGTTATAAGAACTAACCATTACAAATCTCTCCCTGCCGTGACGGAAAATGATCCGTCACACAATTAGACAATTATTTATTTATAAACTTAGACTAACATTACAGAAAACTTATTTCTAGACGTTAATCTAGTGAAATCAATTTCAAATTAGTACGACAAAACAGAATTATAAGGACTATTTACAATAATAACAGAACTATTAAACATGCAACCTTCAGCAACAACACAATAAAAATTTAAAAAATAAATAAAAAAAATCTCTCATAAAAATAAAACAACATTATCTAATATGTATGACAAGAATATGTTTGTACAGGAGATTCAAGATAGACGTCATACGAGCACACGTTAGAATTTACGTTTTGCATTTTCAGACAGGTTTGCTAGTCTTTTTAAACTGCTATAGTTTCTAGAAGATGTTCAATACAAGCGTTAAGTCAGTCACAAATGGAGTTCCAATGAACAGCTTTTGACTCCTTCCAACTCACTGAGAATAAGATGAAATCAAAATATCATTCATTAGCTTAGTCGTATTTTAATTCTGATTACAGTGACTTTACAAAAAGCATGTGTAGTGTAACCGGAACTTCTCAGGAATGCTACTACTTTTTCATTAAATCAAGTTCTTTTTTGATTGGCTCCTTTGAATAGCTAATGACTTCATCATCAGATCAGCTCACTCTCAAGAAAACTATAAAAGTCCTTTATTTATGTTATACTTGAATTCAAACATCGTGAGGACACCCGTGGGTTAGTCAGCCCCACACGTATTTACCATGTCTTTCCTGTGGATATGGCCCGATGGTGTAATAGCTAATGACTTCATCATCAGATCAGCTCACTCTCAAGAAAACTATAAAAGTCCTTTATTTATGTTATACTTGAATTCAAACATCGTGAGGACACCCGTGGGTTAGTCAGCCCCACACGTATTTACCATGTCTTTCCTGTGGATATGGCCCGATGGTGTAAGTGCTGGGCAAGCCTACTTCATCTCAACAATGTCCCAGGCACTACAGTGTCCCGATAAGTGTAGGCAAAGATTGCCTCCTCACACTGTATAAATCATCTAGTAAAGATGTTAAGGTTATGCTTGAATTCTGACCACCTTCCAACTCTCCTAGTCATCATCAATTGATCTTAAATGACTAAAGATCTGATAGAGACTATTATCGAGAACTACTATCATCTTGATAGAAGATTTGAGATCATTAACCTTACCTTGGGGAAACAGTCTTGATCCTGTATTATTTCCGGTAAGAATAGCGTTTACCTGCAATTCCCCAGATGAGCTCAAGTTGAGTGAGAAAAATTCACTGTAGCCTAGCCTCCTAAGAGGTTTGAATTTATAATGGACTAACTTATTTCTTTGGTATAGCCAGACAGCCGTCCTCATTTCGTCTACTGATAAAGGTTGTGAGTGAATTAATAATTATTTTAATGGAACTCGGTTTATGCCTTAATGGGATGACGACCATCCAATCCAGCTGGGTTTTATTTAGGTACAAGTGCTGTCGATTGATATTTTAATTGAAATTGGTCACGGTTATGATTTGATGTTTGAGTACCTGTCTAAGATGAAATAGGTAACCAATCTTTGGATTTTGTAATGATTTTAAATAAAATATGACCAGTAGCCCGTCCCAACTTCGCTCTGATTAAATATAATGTAAAATTAAAAGAAAAAGTTTTTTCTTGGAAGTTTCTTTAGCAAAATGAAATAAGTTTTCAAATAGGTGTAGGTAGAGGCTCCGAAAATTACCCTACACATACAAAATGTACACTCTCATTATAATTTTAGTATTGTAGTTGAGATCTAATATTTCTACTTATTAAATTTAAAATGTACCTTACTATTCAAAGGTGAGAGAAGAGTTTGAAATGTCTATACAATTAATATCTCTGAACTGGTTCAAATTACCAGTTAAGTTTCTTAGCAGGAGTTGAGTCAAAGCAAGAAACTAATCGAAAACAAAATTTGTTAACAAAGTTCTGCTTGCTTTTATAACTTTATAAGTAGGTTCTAGTAATTGTATACATTTGTTTTTTCAAATTGGCAAAAATACTTTTGTAGGTACTTATCTAATCATCATTAGGTATAAATCAAGCTGATGAAAATCTTGGGCCTTTTTATGAGACACAATAAAACAGTGTTGCTTTTTTTCTATACCTACATCAATTTCCTCATCTTTTTGTGACATGTGAGCTCACTCTGTATTATAGTAACGATTCTGCGCGGCTGTTCAAGCTAGCGGCGCATCTAACTAAATAAATATTTATAACAGAACAGAGTAAAAACCTTCATAATAATTTTGCGTATGGTGCTTTTATGAAGGTTTATTCCATTATTATGGGTCGGGTCGGCATATCTATTGACCTTTTTCACGAGGGTCCGTCTCGATATTAACAGAAGGATTGACCATACTTTATCGTATTGTTATTCGAAGGTTATTCAGCCTCAATGCGTTACTATTCTTGTCTTTCGTGTACGCTTTTATTGAAGGAAAATGGGCGACATGGGACGACCAAATGTCCACAATTAGCACAGTAGTCGCGTAGAAGAGCGTCATTTACTGTAATGTCATTAGTATGTAAAACTTAGTTGTATTTTTGTACTCTACTTTATTTATTTTTATTACATTTTCATGCATCCTTCATTTGGTGAGGAATAAACTGTACACTTAGTCTAATGCTGGGGCCACACTACCTTACCGTCTACCGGGCTGTTACCGCAATAATTATGACATTAAATTACCGTTTAAATTACTGCATGAACTGGTATGGTTACACTAGAGTTTACCTAGATATGTCAATAAATTAGGCGGTAAAAATATCACTTTTCAAGATGGAGGTTGAAGCTGCAGCAGTGTTGTGTTTTATGAGTGCCAATTATTTTTACATGAATCTTTATTTTTATATACTTATTATAAATTAATTTATACCTATATTAATCTTTATTTTTATTTATTATTTTTTATATTTATTTAGATTGTTTCGGTAATAATTCATCGAGGATTTTTTTTCTTTTTCAAATCATCTATCGTACTTGGAAATGATAAATTTTGTTTGATCCGACGCCAGGCATCATTTTGTACACTGCGATTTTATGGTTTTTCTGTCGGGTATCCCAAAAGAGACGGTTCGGATTGGAATAATTCCAAAAACTCGAGCGCTTTTTCATTTGACCACTCCATGTCGGTCGATACGTGCGTCGCCGGTGAGCTCATATTGCACACTGGACAAACGGTAGTGTGGCCACAAACGCATTAATTACTCCGGTAATCTTCTTTGATGTGCGAAAAATACCGCCGCCGGAGCTATTGCCTACCGCCATTTGCCATATTGATTGGCATTGTAAAATTATGGCCATAAATCGTGGTTACACCTAGGTGTTTTTGAAGTTATGGCAATAATTATTGGCATATCACGGTAGTGTGGCCCCAGCATAAGAATCTCCACACAAAAATCACGTCAATCCGTCTCTCTGTTTTGATGTGAAAGCAGGACAAACAAACAAAAAAACAAATACACTTTCACATTTAAAATATGAATATATAGGTATGGATACGAGTATGAAGAAGAGATTTGAACTTACACTTAACCAGGTACTCAACGTGCCACGTAGATAAAGGTAACGTAATTAAATTAATAAAAAAAGAAAAAAAAAATTATATCTAGTATTACTCAGCCCCAACTGTTGGGGCTGAGCTGCAGGCTACCAACGGGGTCCACAGGTGGCGGATAGTGGAACGGCCATCAGATATGATGGTTCGCTGCGAATATATTGAATAAGCAGTCCCCGACCAGCAGCGGCAGGGTTAACAGGAAGCAGTGGAAAGTTTGGTGGGACAGACTTACCTATAAAATGCTGCACAAGTTCCTATGACGACCTTGTGACATGGCGATCAAATGCCGCCATTAAATAAGCATTCCCCTGATGCGGGGCAGCAGCCGTATCAGTAGTGGCAGAAGGCCGAAGAATAGTTTTCTGGAAGGGCTCCTGTCTACACATCATAGAGTAGTCCGCTGGTCTATGAACTGCGGTGCAGAAAGCAAGGGGAAACTACTGCACAACACTTTCCAACAATAAAACTGATGCAATGAACAATAAAGAAAGTAACGTTCTTGACAACGGGCTTCCGCGATGTAACATGCCGTGGCGGTCTGAGTCCGGCAGGGGTAGAGGTAAGGCTACTCAGGTCGTCATCCTGCGAAATCCTTGCAAAATTGGAGCATGGAATGTGCGCACGATGCTTACACCAGGTAAGCTGGAAGAAGTGAAGGGGGAGATGAAGAGATTGAATTTAGATATACTAGGACTGAGCGAAGTGAGATGGGCAGGAAGTGGGGATTACTGGAGTGATGAGTACAGAATAATATATACAGGAGGAGAACAACAAGGAAGTAATGGAACAGCTATAATTTTGAATAAGAAATGGGGCAACCAAGTAGAGAACACCATACACCATAGCGACAGAATAACAGCCATAAAAATTAAAAGTCAACCAATAAACACTTTTATTATTCAAGTTTACATGCCAACCGGAAGTCACCCAGATGAAGAAATAGAAGAAATGTACGAACAGTTAGACACGATAATAGACCTAGTTAAGGAAAAAGACAACTTATTTATTATAGGTGATTTCAACGCAGTAGTTGGAGAAGGCATTGATGGAAACATAGTAGGCAAGTTTGGACTCGGTAAAAGAAATGAAAGGGGAGATAGATTGGTACAGTTCTGCAGAGAGTATAATTTAACTATATCAAACACAAACTTTGAACATCCTAAAAGAAGAAGATACACTTGGACAATGCCTGGGAACTTAGGAAGATATCAGATAGATTATATTATAGTTAAAGATAAATATAGAAATATGACAACTAACTGTAAAGCATATCCAGGAGCTGATCTCAACACCGACCATAATTTAATAGCAAGTAAAGTAAACATTCAATTAAGAAGAGTACAAAGAAAACATAAAACCAAAGAAATTGATCTCAACAAATTAATTAAGAATAGTAATACTATTCAAAAGCAATATAGTATTATGATAGATAAGGAATTAGATAAATATAACGTAAATAGCATAAGTATCGATAAAGAATGGTGCAATATTAGAGATACCATCAAAAAAAGTGCTGAAAGCACTCTAAACAGAGAGACTATTAAACCCAGGAAGAAATGGCTAAATAAAGAAATTAGTGATTTAATATTAGAAAGAAGAAAATATCGAAACAAAGTCGATGAAGATAGTATTATTAAATATAGGAAAATTACAAATAGAATAACACTTAAATGCAGAGAAGAAAAGGAAAAAGACTTAGAAAACGATTGCAACAATATAGACCACTTTATGAGTGTAGGGAAAACAGACATAGCTTATAATATCATAAAAAATCTTAGTAGAAAAATAAAAACCAGATCAACAGCTATTTTGGATGAAGATAATAAAATACTTTTGGATAATAAAGACATATTAGGAAGATGGACAAGATACGTTGAGGGACTGTATAATGGTGAGAAACTAACAGACAATGACATTGAAAATGAGGAGGAAATAGAGCAAGACTTTCTTGGACCCAGTATACTTAAGGAAGAATTTGATGTAGCTCTAAAGAGTTTGAAAAATGGAAAGGCTGCAGGAACGGATAAAATTTATATTGAATTAATAAAATACGCTAATAATAATTTAATAAATAGAATTTTTAAACTGACCCAAAAAATGTATGAAACAGGAGAGATACCAAATGATTTTAAAACAACTAAAACAATAACACTGCCGAAAAAAGCCAACACCCTTAAATGTGAAGAACACCGTACTATAAGCCTAATATCCCAAGCCTCTAAAATACTATTAAAAATAATACAAAACAGAATAAGAAATAAAATTGAAGAAAACCTAAGCGAGGATCAATACGGATTTAGAAGAAACAAAGGTACAAGAGAGGCGATAGTTGCTTTGCGTCTAATAATTGACAGAAGGATGGATTTAGGACTTAATACTCACATTGCATTCATAGACCTGGAAAAAGCGTTTGATAAAGTGAATTGGAAAAAAATGATGAAGACTCTTAAGGAAGTTGGTTTAGATTTTAGAGACAGAAAAATAATATATCAACTATATAAAAACCAAACAACAATATTAGAAATAGGAGATGAAAAAAGAGAAGCCAAAATTAGACAAGGCGTAAGACAGGGATGCTCACTCTCACCACTCATCTTTAACATTTTTATAGAATCAGCCATTAAGAAAATCTTAGAAAAATCGAATGAAGGGGTAAAATTCAACGGAGAAAAAATAAAATTTATAAGATTTGCAGACGACATAGCAGCTTTAGCAGAAACAGAAAATGGTCTACAGTCTCTACTCGATACCATGAATAATATTTTCAAAGAATTTTCTCTCAAAATAAATATCAGCAAAACCAAAATACTAACAGCATCCAAAACAGACAATTCAGTATTTAACACAGTAACTTTAGATAACACCAATTTAGAAAGAGTAAAGAAGTTCAGATATTTAGGCAGCCTTATAACTTCAAATTCAAGATGTACACCAGATATAAAATCAAGAATTGCAATAGCTAAGCAAGCATTTAATAACAGAAGAAACATTTTCACATCAAAAATACATAAAAGGATCAAAAAGAAATTTATCAAAACATACGTTTGGAGTATAGCTCTGTATGGGTGTGAGACGTGGACAATGACTAAAAGGGACAAAGAAATATTGGAAGCTTTTGAGATGTGGTGTTGGCGTAGAATGGAGAGGATCAGCTGGACGGAAAGAGTCACCAACATTGAGGTGTTGCACAGAGTAGAGGAGGAAAGATCGTTGTTGCAAGTTGTCGAGAACAGAAGAGGGAAGATGATTGGCCATCTTATACGACATGACAGCTTCATTAAGAACATCATTGAAGGAAAAGTGGAAGGAAAGAGAGGAAGAGGAAGACCGAGGATAGGCTACATGAGCCAAGTGAAAGAGAAGGTTGCTGTCATGTCGTATAGGGAAGTCAAGGAGGCTGCCCTGGAAAGAGCTTCATGGAGAAAGAAACATCAGTTATGCCGACAAGGGGCTACCCCTTAAATAAAAGAAGAAGAAGAAGTATTACTACTCATTGTAGACATTGCTAAGAACCTTGTCGCAGTATATTTTGTGCCAAAAAAGGAACTTGATTTTGACTATTCATGAATGTTTTATTAGCGCCCTTGCACATTCAAAATACGAATCACACTGTCACACTATGCATTTTCGCAGTGAAACCTTGACCGACGGACAGGCGGAACAAGCGAAAGTTATTTATAATGTGCCAGGAATAGAATAAGGGAAAGTGTTATAATGTTTGATGTGTTGCATTCAAAGACGGTATAAGGTCTTTGGTTGCATTTTATTAAGAGTTGTGTTGGTTGAGTGTGATTGTGTTTTGATATTAGATGAAGGTTGCTGTTTCAAATCTATGCGTTATACTTATACATAAATAAATAAAATGACTATATTTCATGCATTTGAAAATGACCCATATCACAATGGGTCATCAAAATGGAAAATGCTATGAACTTTTAATTTTGGAAAATGTATCTAAATGTGGAAAATAATAATATGAATGGAGAAAGAAGACATTGTGGAAAAACCTTTGGGGAAATGTTTTTGAAAGAGCTGAGATGCTTATATTGTTCTCTCTACCTGAAGGGCCTTATCTATTGAAAACACCATGGTCAATAGGGTAGAACTGACTGAGACTTGGAACATGATATTAGACACATTTTGAGAAACATTTTGTCGTTTCGGAAAACTCACTGACAGGGCGCAGGCACAATTAGGTCTTAAGCGCCTCTCAACTTGAACATTGGTTTAATAATGCTCAAAATTCGCCCTGTCAGTATTTGTCACTATCTGACAAAAAAGGATAACAATAGTTGAAACGGTGTTTCAATTTTGACAGAAGTTGAGAGTTTAACTAAAACAGAAATAATTATGTCTGCACCTTGAAACTTAAAACGATGTATCGTGCCAATTTTCGTAGTTCGGCTTATTGGGTAAAATGTTTAATGTTCAGTTTCCACCAACAGATGCAAAACCACGATTAAGTATAATCCGATAAAATCGATTGTCGATTTGTAGAGTAAAGGTCCAGCATTAGTAAGGTTATCGGTCTCTGCTGAGAAACTTAGCCATTACGGGATCCTTGGGGCAACTAAAACTATCACCAGACCTATTTATTATTATTATTTGTAATACACAGGCAGCTCTTAGAGCGGATGCGTGTAAATCCTGGCCCCCTAGCCATATTACACTATCTATCGTCGCTGTAGAATAGAAACACTTCAAAATGTAAAGGATTTGACGTTTCAAGTAGATGAGTCACGTGGTCAGAACGTCAATTCCTTTACATTTTGAAGTGTTCTATTCTACAGCGACGATAGATCGTTCTACAGCGACGATAGATCGTGTAATATGGCTAGGACCCCTGTTTATTGTCAGTGCGCTTTAAATATTTGTCCAGTCTTTTTGAAAGCGTTCAGTGAGGGGGCACTGATCATTGAGTCTGGTAACCGATTCCAAGTGTCCACGATGTGATTAGGCACTATGTGCTCCCTTGGTTTGCTAGTACTTGGCCCGCGTTGCAGCTTCAGTGAGTGTCCTCTTAACCTTGCATTATTGTTCATGATATATAAGTAGTGTTTGTGACAAGTCTGGTATACTGTAGTGGTTGTTTATGATCTTGTAAGTCTCTACTTATAAGGTCTCCGCGCTCTCTACGTTGCTGGAGTTCCTGGAGTCGTTCCTCATTGTAAGTGATTTGAGACTAGGTAGGTACCATTTTCGTTGCTCTTCGTTGTACTCGTTCGATAAGGTTAATGTCCTTTTTGAAGTATGGGCTCCAAGCTTGAACCTATACGAACAGATTTTTTATTTTTTTGTAAACAACTGCCTCATGATTTTGATGTCCTGTGTAAAAGATAAAACGTGGAGGTGGGCGTTATCTCTGTTATCCTACCGAAACCAAATGCTTTCAGATTACGATACATGGTTTTAGCATAATATTTATCATACTCATGTTTAACATAGTAGCTATTTCTGATAGGGGACTTACTTTACAGCCCTTTTAATCGCGCTTTGCATCAAGAGGCGTTTTGACTTATGACCAGTTTCAATAACCTAGACCTTATCTATTGTTTTGCTTTCTGTTGGTAAGATATCTTAGGTTCAAATTCCTCTATTTTACAACGTCAACTATTCCGATATCATTGCCGCTGCGTTTAGTTTCGTTCTCCAAAATGACAGTAATTTGCAAAACCTCATTGGTAATTTGTTTGAAAACGACATCATAACAGAGTAACCTAACCTCATTGGTTATTAGTAGATTATGAAACAAAACGAAATAGTTGACGTTTTCTTCTCTATGCATTTTAGGTCTTAGGGGGAAGTCAGTCGTATATCCAAATACATATTACCCTAATAAATAAATACGTATACATATACCCACATTTTGCAGAAGTTAACATCCTATACGTGACAGGTTGCAAGCCCATCCACGCTCTTAGAATGTTGACTGGTTTCCTTATAATAATGTTTCCAGTCAAACAACTCCAACGGAAGACAGTAGTTGCTATGTATCAAAATACTACACTAGCAGCGTCTTACTAATGTATCACACGTCACGACCACGTCACAGATTGCCCAACTATTTTAAGAGTGCGTCTGACCTGAGATAACTGCTAAGTGACTCTTATCAATATTTATCGGGGTGATAACTCGTACAGACGCCTTATCTGGCATTAGAATATCCTCAGTGTTCGGATTTTTGGATTAGACGTTTTAGGGCAGGTGATTACTATGACAATGTGTACATTGTGTACCAAAATAAAATGTGACTGTAAGTAGATTATTTCCCCCTTACTTGTGAAAGATGTTTAAAGTTGAACACTGGTTCAACAACGTCCTGTCTCTATTTCTCACTATCCACAAATAGACGTTGTTCAACTTTAAACATTTTTCATAAGTAAGATCCTATAAGCATATGGTACTAGAGAGGTAGAGATGTGTTGGTCGAGAGGAATAGTACATCGACTTACGATCAAGGTCATGGGTTCGAATCCTGGCCGTGTATCAATGGACTTTTCGTTTCGTAAAATGTAGGTACCTAATGCGCATAAACACGAGCTCTAAACGGTGAAGGAAATCATCGGGACACCAATGTTCCAGGCAATGCAGTGTCCCGTTATGTCTAGGCATAGATTGTCTCCTGACACTGTATAAATCGTCTAGTAAAGATATAAAGGAAGGTGCACGGGTAGAGTAAGCAGTAAAGTCAACTAGCATACTGTGGACTTCCAATGACTTACCAGTTCCAAGTACATAGGTACTCTACCAGTTTCAATAGAATAACAGTAACTGATAACTCTACTAACGTTAGAAATGAGACATTTATTTACAGAAACTAAACTACCTACTACATATTTACATAAAAGTATAAAATACAAAAAGAACCAGTTGAGCCACCTAAGGATCGTTGGAAACGATCTATAGGTAGCTCAACTGATCCAAGCCACTGCCAGACGGAAGCGTGCCCAAGACGTTGTCTACATTGGTATAGTAAGTAGGATAGTTATTATACCTACTGTGATACTATTCCATTAAACTCTACCCGTGAACTCCGGGCATAAAAGTGGTATACACGCGCTTAGAGGAACTAAAATGATCCCTGCAATTCCTATGCGTGATTCTAATTATGCATGTATAATTTCAAGAATGCCATTCTGATTCACGAAATAATTGTACTGCAGTCATTCTACACCATTCTGAATGTGGTATAATTTCAAGAATGCGAATCTGATTCACGAAAGAATTTACTGCAGCCATTTAAGTCCCCAAAAGACTTTTTGAATATATTAGGAGTAGATTCATGGTCATAAGCACATGACAAACTTTGAGGGTCTGACTTATGAAAGATGTTTAAAGTTGAACACTGGTTAAACAACGTCCTGTCTTTATTTGTGGATAGGGACAGGACTTTGTTTAACCAGTGTTCAACTTTAAACATCTTTCATAAGTAAGGGGGTCAACACCCCACAAAAAGCAAAAGATAATCCATCAAAATAAATAGCGCAAAAAAATAACTGTTGCTCTGTCTGATCGTGATGATATCAACGTGATTTCATGTGTTTTTAAAATAGCACGTGTTATATTTCAATACGTCATCGTGACGTAACGACATCCAAGATTTTTCCTTCCCTATCAACTATAATCGACATTAACACTTATTATCCAGTTTGCTTCGCGTTGTGCTACTTATTATTATCGAACTGATAAACTTGGCCTCTCTGACACTGTAAGTGTTTTTGTTTGAACGAATAATTTCTCAAAGTATTGTATTGAGTCCGTAGCCTGTTTAGTTTGAGCTATGGCATTATTTTATGGGGAAATTACGGGAGAATAAAGTGGCAACGCGGTAGTAAAACTAAAATAATAACATCACATTATCACATCACACTTATATTTTAAATATGAAAGTTTGGATGGATGGATGTATGTTCGTTCCTCTATAAATCGACAACCACTGAACCGATTTGGCTAAAATTTTAAACATGGATAGATAATGACGAGGAATAGGACATAGGCTACTTTTTATCCAGGTACCACGCGAGCGAAGCCGTTGGTGGATGCTAGTAATAAATAAAAACTAAAAGTAACATGTAATACAAAATACTGACCCCAAACTAGGATTATATTCTACAACAGCAAGAAAACAATATTTAAGCATTTGAGTATTTTTTATTCAAGCAATCTTAAAAATACGCATACATTTTTGTCAGTGTCAAAAAATAGCAGGTTGTAAAATAAAAAATATAATCGAGGTAGGTACCTACAAGGATAGGCTTAAATAGATCCAGGTTTTCTTTCTCATAAAGTTATCGTCTGTCTAAGATAATCCATTATTTTCTTCGGGATAAATACAGCACAGTTCGTTCAGGAAGTGTTTCGTCACTGTATAAACAAGGCGAGCTGTCGACATGACGGAATGGTTAGCACCCGGCCTTGTTAGCTGAGAGACACCTACATTCAGTATTATCCAAACCGTTTCTTAAAATGAGGACGACATTGTAGCTCTATATGAAACGAAATGACCGGTATCATCTCTTGAGACCATCATGATGGGCAAAATACCGGGGAAGCGTAAGGTTGGAAGACGTAAGATGTCATGGCTCCGTAACATCAGGGAGTGGCCAGGGATAAAGACGGTGGAACAACTGTTCAGACTTGCGCTGGACAAGGACAATTTTAAGAAGCTGACTGCCGACCTCCATTAATGGAGAGCCACTGAGAAGAAGAAGATGAAACCTAGGCGCGGTAGACTCAGATCTCAGATCTCAATGTATTAAGATAGACCTAGGTACAGTTGGGCCGGCGGATCTAGGCGTACGTGAAGTCAGGCTCTGCGCTGCGCAGTAGAAAATTTTGTATTAAAAAGTTGCACTGCGCATCGAAACGGCTAACTTCACGCACGCCGAGATCCGTTGGCCATAGTACTGTACTTGAAACGCTTCAGCAAAATCTTGAAACTAAAAAACGATTTTATCGTGCCATTTTTCGTGGTTCAGCTTATGTTGGTGAAATTATTTGAGTTCGTTTCTACCAGTTTAAGTGGAGCCACGATAATTGGCCCGATAAATCCAATTTGTAGAGAAAGAAGGACCTTAGTAGGTATGTTTATTGCGCCTTGGAGTGGG
This sequence comes from Camptogramma bilineatum, assembly GCA_958496255.1. NCBI lineage: Eukaryota > Metazoa > Arthropoda > Insecta > Lepidoptera > Geometridae > Camptogramma > Camptogramma bilineatum. Next base: position 9,800,599 of record OY292467.1, on the reverse strand, counting down.
AATAATGTTTTTTTTTTAATTCTATTTATATTATTATGTTTTTTGTAGTGCACGTTCGTATTTCAATATCTTAGAGGTTTCCATCATTAGATCTTCAAATTACAATGTGTTTGAGAATCCATTCATATAAATAAATCATGGATACACCCTGATGCCTAAACTACGTGGTATTCTTCGTTTCGAATGTGATAGTCAATATGACAGAGTTTTTTCTTCCTCCACCTCAATTGTAACATTAAATTTAAGTATGTGAGCTCACTCTATCACGTCGACAACATTTCCACACGGTCGTTCAAGCCTAGGAATTCTTGTGATTTATATCAATGTGTGAAATGTGAATTAATGTTGCAAACCGGACTTTATAAAATAAAATAACTCTTCAATCTTGGTTTGAGGAAAAATATGCTAAATACTGTCTCAGTAAAGACGTAGGGTTACCTGACTTCGGAAGGGGAGAAACCAAGGAAAGCAAATAACAAGTCCTTATCGTACAAACATCAAAAGTTTCCAAATTTTGATCCTTACGAAGAGTCAAGGACATCAAACAGTTTTCATTAGAAAGAGAATGAGTTCTGTAGATTTTTTTTTGTACATATCGGGTCTTACTTATGAAAGAAGTTTAAAGTTGAACACTGGTTAAACAACGTCCTGTCTTTATTTGTGGATAGTGGCGAATAGAGACAGGACGTTGTTTAACCAGTGTTCAACTTTATACATCTTTTATATGTAAGGGGGATCAAGATTAACCCTCCCCTATAAAATTCTGTTCAAATTGAAACTCCGTTTAAACAATTGCTATCCTTTTTTGTTAGATAGTGTTAGATAGTGTCAGGGCGAATCTTGAGCATTATTTAACCACAGTTCAAGCTTGTATGTTAGGCTTTAACCCCCTTACTAATGAAAGATGTTTAAAGTTGAACACTGGTTAAACAACGTCCTGCCTCTATTCGTTACTATCCACAAATAAAGATAGGACGTTGTTTAACCAGTGTTCATCTTTAAACATCTTTCATAAATTCTCTAGGTGTGCAAGCTGCTCTATGGTTACACACTTGTCAAAATTAAAGTCGGGTATTAATGAATTGATTATGTCTTACAGTTCAGTCAGCAGTAACACTGCTTTGGAGCTGAAGTGGGTTCAATTCCCATTCAGGTCAAACATTTGTATGATGAACGCTGATGGTTTTGTCGTTCTTCTGTACTAATACACTTTTATAAAACAAAAGTTGCAGTTTTTAATAACCCGTAAAGTTAACGAAAAATAAATAAGTAGATGCCAACACCTTTTACTTTTTGGAAAGAGGTTACCATTGATCTGATATCCTAAAGACTAACTGAATTGTGAGTCAGTCAGTGAGACGAGGAAATATGATATTATTTATTATAAATATAGTCCCTGTGTGGGTAGCAGACATTTTCTATGAAGATTTATATTATACGACATCCCATTTTAGACTACTGTGTAGGTATAATCATGTTTTATTTTTATTTACTGAATGATAACAATTCTTTGTTAAAGCTGTGATAAGAAAGATAATATTAAGTATTTAATTACAGTTCATCATCAATGAGAGATAATACCTACCTAATATTTTGCGTTTCATAAAAAAAGATAGGTACCTACTTAAGCCTACATTTTGTATGTGCATGTGTTGTAGTATTAATGTAACTGCTATTTTGTGATGTTTTTGTTTCGTGGTTCTTTAGAGTAGAGCCGTGTTGGCCGAGGGGTATAGTACCTCAACTTTCGATCCGAAGGTCGTGGGTTTGAATCCTGGCCGTGCATCAATTGATTTTTCGTTTCGAAAAATTTATATGCGCATTAATACGAGCTCTAAACGGTGAAGAAAAACATCGTGAGGAAACCCGCGGCTTATTCAGCCCCACACGTATTGACTATGTCTTTCCTGTGGATATGGCCGGTTAAGGTGAGAGGATGGTGTAGGTGCTGGGCAAGCCTACTCCATCTCAACAATGTCCCAGGCACTACAGTGTCTCGATAAGTGTAGGCAAAAATTGCCTCCTGATACTGTATAAATCATTTAGTAAAGTTTCTTTAGAGTAAATATAGTAAGTGGCTAACTCCAGTGATGGAATTTATACTGAAAATTTCGTCGCGTAAAAACTTTTCAGGCCGCCTGAAAGCCTCCGTCATAGCCGGGACAATTTAACGTGCCCTGAGCAAGTAATCCCTCAGCTGTAAGTGCCATTTAATTGGAGTGGACAGGACACTGGATCATACCCTAGCTTAACACATTTTTTGTGACTTTGCCTGTGGAAATACTTAAAAACACTAGAGCCACACGATAACTATTTAAAATAACCAACAACCAAACTTTTTAAGTACGTAAATAAAAACGCGGGGCACAGCTAGTCGAACAATAATCACAAAATAATAGAAAATAAAGCCTTAGCTGTATCCCAATTGTTGTAAAATAAGTAAAATCGATATTGTTAAAGTAAGCCTTAACTTTCCTGAGTGGAAAATAAACGGTAATCGAGTTTTTAAAGAGGCGATCTTATAATTTTTATTTTCATTAAAAATATTGAATAGGGAATGTCATAAGTAAAATTGGGAAGGTCATACATCTGAAATCCCCTAACTCTACAATTTTATTTTGCCTTTCTACAAACATTTCAATTAAATATGGTCTTGGTTCTTTTGAACCAACCTCCTGCCCAACAACAAAGGCTTACAACACAAAAACGCACGTGCGAAAAACATCATACCAATCAGCTGTCAATGACGTCACTCACCAATTTAAAACACAGTAACTTCACTTATGTTCCTCTCACATTAGTCTAAAAACTCAACGATGATGCTAAAAATGTTATCTCGCGGAAAATCGTGTCAACTGTTGCACGATCGAGTGCGTAGACGATCAATACGTCTGCCTCGCTCGGCGGTACCATGGCGACTAAACGAAATCCCCGCCGCCCGCCCAACCGCCCGCCCAGGCAAGGAATGCCAGGGTTTGTATGAAAAATAGCGTGTCATGTATGTTTTGATTTGGTAGTAGTTTGTAGTGGAAAAATAGAGCCGGATAATTAAATCGGTGTGAAGTTTTGTACGAAATTAGTTAATTGAATTTCCCAATTAAGGATCTCACAACCCGACGCCGAGATAATCTCAATTAATTAAATAATGCCGAGAAATTCTATCACATCCAGTAGGTACCTATTATTATGACTGTAGTAAGAAGTATTAAAAAGTATAGAAGATTAATAAATCGGTGTGAAATTTTGTACAGACTTAGCTGATTATTATGTGCCAATATCCGTATAGGGCTAACTCTACTAACTAAATCAATTGCTCAAATAATGATATAAGTTTAGTCTCATTTTGAGAAATAAATATAAGAATCAAATTAAGGGAGTTCGATTTTTTTGTTAGGATTGTTTTTAAACTTAATGCCTAATAAATAAATTAGAATACACATGCTATGTAGTAGCACCTAAGCATGCGCTACTACATAGCATGTCGGTCCGGGGCGGGTCGCTAGTAACTATTAAAACATTGAAGACATTTGCAAAAAAATTATGAAGAAAGCTTATTTTTATTCATTTTCTATGTAACGGCTTTTTGAAGTTCGCCGGGTCAGCGACCCAGTATTTATTATAATAAGGATAAAACATTATACAAATAAGTACATTTTCAACATAAATACTTAATTTTGAGTGTCCCGCTGATGTTTATTTGAATAATTTGTTTACATAATTATTAATTTGCAAATAATTAACAAGATTCTCCTCAAACTAATAATAGTTTTCCTTTACGGCAAACCGCAGTTGACCAATTGCAGTTTGTAAGGACCTTTTCCATGACACTGTAATGTAAGTACCTACCTATAAGTTGTCCTTGCATCTAAGGTTTAAGACAGTGGTTCTTAACCGGTGGTCCGCGGACCACTGGTGGTCCCTGGAGCCACCCGAAGTGGTCCGCGAAGCTATCCGAAAAAATTAAGCAAGTGACAACGGATCAAAGTTAAAAGAGAAAACTTTTCCGCTTTTGATACGTTTTGAATCAAATTATTGGTTGACTGTGTGTTGAGCAGGCGCGGTCCCATAGGGAGGGTCATGGGGTCATTTGTCTTAAAAAAATCGGTTCGCTTCGGTCGCATTTTAGTTTCATGTGTATTTTGCGAACCAAGTGAGTTATGCTATGTCTGTCCGCAGACTAGAATTCGGCAGCAGCCAGCCTTTTCTTTGAGCACCGTAAGCAAAATAAATAGCCACATGCTGCATTTGCCTTCAAAAAATTCGGCTCGCTTCGCTCGCATTTTATTTAACTTTATCTTCATGCGCATTTTGCGAGCAAAGTGAGGTCTGACCGCAAAATAGGAATCGACCAGCAGCCAGCCTTTTCTTTGAGCACCGTAAGCAAAATAAAGAAGCACGCATTGCATTTGTCTTAAAAAAATTCGGCTCACTTCGCTCGCATTTTAGATTTATGTGTATTTTGCGAACAAAGTGAGTTATGTCTAATCGCAGAATAGAAACTGACAAGCAGCTAGCTTTTTCTTTGAGCATGGTAAGTAAAATTAAGTGTCACATGCTGCATTTTTCTTTAAAAAATTCGGCTCGCTTCGCTCGCATTTTAGCTTAATGCGTATTTAGCGAACAAATTGAATTACATCTGATCGCAGAATAGAAACTGACAAGCAGCCAGCCTTACTTTGAGAACCGTAAGCAAAATAAAGCGTAAATGTTGCATTTGTTTCGCTTCGCGGATTAGGGAGCTCGCTTCAGTCGTTTGGTTTGAAGCTCACTCGCTTTGCTCGCATATTAGCTTCATGAGTATTTTGTGACCAAAATGAGCTACGTCGCATTTGACTTAAAAAAAAATCGGCTCGCTTCGCTCGCATATTCATGAGTAGGTACATATTTTGCGAGAGTGCAAAGTCATCTGACCCCCTTCTGATTATTTGCCTGACGAAATACAACACTATTTAACTTGAAAGAAACATCCCCCCCCCCCTCACCATCGTGATACGGGTTGGTGGTCCGCGGCAAGAAAAAAGTTTATCAAATGGTCCCCCATCACTAAAAGGTTAAGAACCACTGGTTTAAGAAAAACATGATAATAACAATAAATAAAAAATAAAAAATGCTGGACATTTCACACAGCATCATGTGGTCCCAAAGTAAGCAGAGCTGGGAACCACATGACTGATATACTTATTGTTTTTGTTTTTACTTACATAATTATACATAGAAAACACCCAGACTCGAGACCAATATTTGCAAATCATACAAACATTTGTCCCGCGGCGGGGATCGGACCCGCAACGTCCTGCGTCACAAGCGGGCCTTCACCCACTACGCCACAGAGGTCGTGTATGGAATGTTAACTTCTGCAAAATATGGGCATGTACCAAATTAGTACTTGGAATTATCTAGGTACCTCTGTCTTATGACTACCCCATCAGACATTATCAATTTGAGAATGTTTTGAATTAAGAATCCCAAAGGATGCCTAAAGACAGGTCTTCCGCACCTTGGGAATACCCAGTCGTGATTATATTTTTATTTATTTACTTATTTATATATTTATTTATTTTTATTTATTTAATTTTAGAAGGCGTTGACTAAGTAAGGAGAGCCGTGTTGGCCGAGGGGTATAGTACCTCGACTATCGATCCGAAGGTCGTGGGTTCGAATCCTGGCCGTACATCAATGGATTATTCGTTTCGAAAAATTTATTTGCGCGTTAACACGAGCTCTAAACGGTGAAGGAAAACGTCGTGAGGAAACCCGCGGCTTAATTCATAATTCATAATTCATAATAATTTATTCAAAAGTTTTAGGTTACATAAATTGGTCTTAAATAAAATGATGCTCTACCAAAACCTACCTTTACAGGTGTATGAATATGAAAAATAGGCACTATCTTATAATTAGGCTAATGTCAAAAATTCAAATCAAATAAAAATAGTCAAATATATCAAACAATTCATTCTTTAAAATTAGTAAGGTTAATATCAATGTTACAATTAAAAGTTCAATATTAAAAATGTCAAAGTTTAAATAAGATTTGGTCGAAAAAATTAAATTCATGCTATAATAATACTTTCATGTCAACGGTCAAAAAAATTACTTCTTAGTCAGCCCCACACGGTATTGACCGGATGTCTTTCCTGTGGATATGGTCGGTTAAGCTGAGAGGATGGTGTAGGTGCTGGGCAAGCCTACTCCATCTCAACATTGTCCCAGACACTACAGTGTTCCAATAAGTGTAGGCAAAGATTGCCTCCTGACACTATAGCGGCATTTACACGATAGAGATTATCCCACGGATCCGGACTGTAAAGATATCTGTAAAGATATCTGTAAAGATATCTTTAAAGATAACTGCGGATAAAACTAGCGGCCTTTAAACGCTAAAGATTTTCCCACGGATCCGGACTGTAAAGATATCTGTAAAGATATCTTTAAAGATATCTGTACAGATAACCGCAGATTTTGGACTGGCGCGTGGAACGGTATAAATTTACAAAGTTTTTTTCTTGATTCTTGAATTTTGAACCTTGAATCTGATAGCCCCTCCAGACTCTCGAGAGAAAGCTCGGCGAGAAGTCTCGCCGAGACTTCTCGAAGAACAAACAAGCTATCCACACTCTCAATTTTTCTCCGTCGTGATGTTTGAAATCCTTTGTCTCGGCCAAAAATACCGACACCGATCGGAGAACAGGCGAGCCAGAGAACGAGAAGGCGAGAAGCTCCTCACACTCACGCTTCTCGGGTGTTCTCGGGGGTTCTCGCAGAGAGTCTGGAGGCCCTATCAAATTTTGAATTTTGAATCTTTGAAGTGACAGCTGTCAAACTTCAAATGGCCATATCTCGGGAACTACTCGTCCTAGACTCCCCGTTTCCAGTTCAAATGAAAGCTATGACCAAGATCTTCATTTGAAGTGACAGCTGTCAAACTTCAAACCGCCATATCTCGGGAACTACTCGTCCTAGACTCCCCGTTCCCAGTTCAAATGAAAGCTATGACCAAGATCTTCATTTGAAGTGACAGCTGTCAAACTTCAAATGGCCATATCTCGGGAACTACTCGTCCTAGACTCCCCGTTCTCAGTTCAAATGAAATCTATGACCAAGATCTACATTTTCAATAACAGCTGTCAAAATGACATCTGTCATCTGAAATGAAGATCTTGGTCATAGCTTTCATTTGAACTGAGAACGGGGAGTCTAGGACGAGTAGTTCCCGAGATATGGTCATTTGAAGTTTGACAGCTGTCACTTCAAAGATTCAAGATTCAAAATTTCAGATTCAAGGTTCAAAATTCAAGAATCAAGGATCGAAATCCAAGATCGAAACCAAGGATCGAAATCAAGGATCGAAATCAAAATCAAGGATCAAAATCAAGGATCGAATTCAAGGATCGAAACCATGGATCGAAATCAAGCGCTGATTTTGTCGAGCGCGATAAAGTAAAAATATCCTGAAATTTAAATGACATGGGCACACTACTAATCCAACAACGAGTGTGAAAGAGACAAAGCTACCAAGAAAGCCTCTCAACAAGACCAACAATCCTTATAACCAAGATTAAATGATAATAGATCGTTGTGTGGACTGTACAGATATCTGTAAAGATATCCGCGGATAAAACTAGCGGCCTTTAAACGGTAGAGTTTTTAGCACGGATCTGGACTGTACAGATATCTGTAAAGATATCTTTACGGATATCCGCGGATAAAACTGTCAAAGGTTGGAATGGCAGAGATCGATCCGCGGGAAAATCCGCAGGCCGATCTCTGCGTGTAAATGCTGCTTTATAAATCATGTAGTAAAGATGTATAGGCCTAAGTTTTTTTTACTAAATAGGTAGGTAGGGGAGAGTTGGATATTACCGAGCCCCTAAGGGAAAATGCCTTTATGTAAGCGTAGGCTAGGGTTAAAAAAATAAAAGTCATGGCTATTGGTAGGAAATATATTTGGCTTGCCGTATAGCCTCGCAAAAAATTTAAAATCAATCACAAAAATATGATATTATCGATATACCAAAAAATTGGAAAACGCGGTATTATCAAACTGGTATGATAATACCGTGCCCATGGTTTCTAATTTCGCGCCAGTTCGATAATACCGTGTTAATGCAAATAACTCAAGTTTTAACAGTAAATTATTGTATATTTTATAAGTATATAATAATATAGAGTTATATTATTTATTTAATAGTATTCCAACAAAGTTTTACTTGCACAAAAGCTCCATTTTTTACTTCAAAATGTTATATCTGCAACAGTGTCATAATTTTAATCAACCTCTATATAAAAATCTTTAAATAACTGCTTCTTAAGGCTTTTTATTTCTTATTATATTGTGTTTATATAAACTTTAAGGTAAACTTAGCCAAACCAGCTGTTATTGTAGGTAGTTACAAATCTAATCAGTCTAAATATTGATAAAATAATTAATTACCTACCATAAGAACTAAATTCACATTTAAGGTATTACTTTTTGCTATAAATACATAGGTAGGTACTGTGTATATTACATATAAATACCTTTATATTATATAAAACAGCCTTATTATTAACAAAATATTACATAGTAAGAATAAGCATAACTTATTAAAATATAATTATTTTATTTTGTCTGTCTTCATGTCGTCTGGATCTCATGACTTCTTCCTTTTCAGCACTGGATTTTCCATCTTATAAAGCCAATAATAATTTTATTAGAGTACTATTTTCATACATGACAATTTCGCGAGGCCGTTTGGGAATACCGCACCCAAAGCACGAAATTATCAAACTTAGCCATTTTGGTTTAGAACCCCAAAACAAAAAACAAATATAAAGAATATTGTAGAAACTACTACACCACAAAATTTGTAGTATTTTTGCCCTCCATAATGTATTTAATCAATAACTCAATATATAAAAGAAAAATGGACTCACCTCTTATCGAAGTTAGTCTCGAAATAATAGTCGAAGTATCGAAAATGTTTCAGCACGCCTGCCCTTTTTCTGGTTGCTCGGAACGAACTGAGGATATGCGCGTGGGGGGATGTCTGCCTTTCTCTTCGATATTATTACCACTTTAAGCACTTGCTGCACGTAGTTATTGAAATATGCATGGGTGCGGAGTTATCAACAGCGCGGTAATATCCAACTCTCCCCTACTTACCTATATTAAATCCCTTGTGATCATCCTATCCGTGAGTTTAACTTATTTGACAAGTCTCACGTCATTCGATTGCCACCCCACTGGAAGATTTATGAAGATAGATCACCGAAAAGAAAGTTAAGCTCAAAACAAGTTCGTTGCGCCCTGATTATTTTTGGTCAAGATCCTTCATCTAAACTTTTAAAATTTTATTCTGTCTGACTGATCAACGCACAGCTAAAGCTTAGGTACCTACTAATAAATCTAGAAAGTTGTTTGAAACATAGGTTTATTTCATCGTGTCAAAATTTACGTAAGTAGGAGTGCTAGTTTTTTACATAATTGCAACAGACTGTTTCAGAAGTGTCAAGAGAAAAAAGGCCCGAAAACATATCACACCTTGTAGGATTCCATACTTACCTATACTTATGCATAGGTAGGCTTATGTAGAATTAATTTTAGTGCACATTAGATATTAATTTTAGCTAAAGGTTTATCCAAAAAGCTATTAATAATCCCTACGAATAGCAATCTTATAAACTACTAAACTTTTAGTAAGGGGAGTAGCGGCTAAATTAAACCACGATAACTTTATAATTGTTAATACCACAACTACTTCCTGTATCTATTACATAGATAGAGAACTGTCGAAGTTATAATATAGGTAACGTACCCTCCAAAGCACGGAAGTGCAATAGTTGCAGTCACGCAACCAAATTGCGACCGCTTTCTACGATCTAACATGAAAGTAGAGGTAAGTAAGCTACGCCAGGAAATCTCCACACTCTCCACTGCATTTGGACTTTAAAAATGTAATATGTAAGTACCTACTTCTCTCTTACAGGTAAGGAGTGTCTTCCGAAGTTTTGCGGAGATGAGATGTACCTAGGTACCATTTACTATCTATCTAAGATATCTTATTGGTCATCAGTAAAACGACTCTTCTCCTCTCAGCTCTTCTTCACTTTGGTTTTCAGTTAGTGTAAGTACCTAAGTAGGTAAGTGGGCAAAAACGCGAGAATCTGTACATTGGCATTTTCGAGGTGTCCCCAGGTAAAATTGACTGCTACGCAGCTCTGTATAAGTTTTACAGGAGTTGTAACCACTTTATCTGATTCATGGTGAAATTGGCATGCCATATTTATTCAAATGTAACGCTTAAAACAACATTATGATATAGAAAATTAAGTTTAAAAAATCGCAATTTTAGCCTGTAGTACTGTCCCCTAAACAAAATCCGACCTTTAGCAGCGTTTGGTTAAAAATAATTCCACTAGACTGGCAAACTTTTAGCTATACATTTGAAGTTTAGTGGGTTACCTAGGGTTCTAAATGTACAATTTGCTGCAAAAGCCAGAATTTCTACTAAATAAGTAATATTTAAGCCTGTCCCCGGGATTTGGGCCAACTGGACATGTCCGGATATTGTTACCGCGTTTTCGAATGATTTTACAGTTTTTTTGTTCCGAGGGGTAGTTATTTTTTTACTTAAACAACAACATTGCAACGAGACAGACGTAAAAGTAAAGGGGATGTCTATAGTTTTTAAGTCAAAATATTCAAAATAATTGTTTGATTTTCGGCGTCAGTGAGAGGTTGCGTTTTTTCGGGCACTGTCCGGTGGGTATTCAAATTTTTTTTAATGTTTAAAACGTATTTCCAATGCATATTTTTATTTCAGAACTGAAATAAACTATCCAAGATTAACTTAGTGTGAAAAATCGTGTGATAAATATCAGCAAGTTGAGATAATTCATATTTTTGTGAACAGGTACCTAAGTTCGTTACTTCCGATTCGATACCATAGAGCTGGTAATCACGTAAAGCAAGGTTTACATAGCGTACACTTTATTTTATCTATTATTATTTACCCATTATAACCCTACTGTGCGAAGGCAAAAGAAGGTATTGTTTTTAGCAGATATTGTACTGTGTGCATGTAGGTAGGTAAATTGTAAGCGAAATCTTTCATTTTATCTCATTCATATATTGATCTATCTACTAAACTGATTTTGATAATGAGTTATCAAGTTAAATAAAATGAGCAAAATTTGTTTTTTTTTTCGGATACGTATCTACCTACTTAGTGTTTGATATTAAACGACTTTTTTTGGAAAAGAGGTCAAAATATGAATTATTTTGGTAAACCTACGGCCACCATAGGTATCAAAATTATTCGTTTTAGACCTATGTTCCGAAGAAAAAGTGGTTAAATATCAGTAGGTACCACTGTTCAAATTTTTTTTTTTTTTTGTGACGAAACAAATTATTAAGCTTAGTTATTTTACTTAGTTAAGACTAATTTTCACAAGTTCTAGTTTACTTCTAAAATTATTAATTTCAACGATTTCATAGCTAGTAAATAAAAATTCAAAAAGATTTAGAATTTAGCGCTATGTAAACCTAACCTTAGATGTCTGTCCCCCAAATCCAAGTTACAAAAATGTTAAGTTGGTATTAAAAAGTTTAAAATAAGTGTAGACATTGTTTAGCAAAATGATGTGGTTTCTCAAAATACTCAAAATTTAAATAGTTAATTAAGAAAATAGTCAATTTTGGGAATTTTATTAAAACTTTAAAGGCCATTTTAGAGCATAGGTAACGCACTGGAAAGGAAAAGTAGATAAAACTCGTGTATTTCTAAGATAACAAACTGATTTTATATATTTAATAATTAAAAACATATCCTCTTTCTTTACTAAATAAATTAATAAAATAATTTTGAGTTTTACTATCACAAAAAACCAAAAACCAGCGGTAACGAATTGGATTAAAATTTCTCCCTACAGTACTAAACTTGCTAATTTCTCCTAAAATAACAATTTTACAAGAAAACTTTTTCGTTTTTAGATAGAATAATAATTATAGATAGCATATAAATAAACATTTCAATGAAATTCCACAAAAAAAAATCTAACCACAATTTTGAGAAAGTGTACAGATTTGCGCGTTTTTGCCCAAGTACTTACTTACATATAATTTCACTTTTAATCTCGGCATAGAATACTAGTAACCCCATCTGTTGGTCACATCTATAAGTATTTAGGTGGCTAAGAACAGAAAGAGTCATTTGTGGTGAACGAATTTTACCTTGGCCTGTAACAACTTGCTCCACGTTTTAGTTAGAGAATAAACTCATAGATGGCGCTGTAATGGAATTTAAACATTTGCTAAGTAGCAAATATAACGAATAATGGGTTTAGCAATGCTTTACGAATATTATAGCCATTTTTTATGGTTTTAAAGTAATTTCTCTTACACTTTAAATTGGTCTTATAATAATTATGAAAAATCTGACTAAAAAAAAGTTATTAAATAAAATAGGGGAGAATGGGTAAAGATTGTCCATTGTACTATTTCTTAACGAATCACTTTCGTTGCTTAGGTTACCTATTTCTTTTAATTCCTTGGGGACGTCCGAAATTAAATACATATTTTTCTTGTAATACATAATTATTTATTCGTGTATATTACTTGAATCCATCAAAAATTTTTGGTGTAATACGAAACACGCTACTATGCGTTAGCCTGGCCTAACACTACCTTACATAAGATAGGCCAGCGTATATTGTGTCTTAAACTTTATTGTACATCATCAGGAATGTACTAACATCTACGACTACTTAGCTCGAACGAATGCTGCCAAAATCATGAATCTACCTGACCATGACCATTTTACATTTCTAAAATTCGCGCTAAATTATTGCTCTAATGCCGTAAATAAAATTATAATACAAATATTTTAAAATTAAATACGTAACCTACAAGACTAAGTAATGTTAAAATCAGTCATTTACATTTTTTTAATTTTTATCCTGAATTTTGAAATCATGTTTTTTACTTGGGTATTGCACTAATTTGTAATTATAAAATTAGTTATAGCCAAATGGCAAGCTCACTATGCGGCTTATTTTTACAATCAACATTAAATCACACAATGTATTATCCAATACGTTGAAAATGATGATGTACTTAACTATTTTAATAAGTATATTAATTCTACATAAAATTATCATAAAATGGCATATTATGCATATTTACTCTAGATTTTTAACAGTTTTTATCAAAAACAATTATGTTTACTAGGTATAAAACTTAGGTAGTTATTCGAGAAAGTGATCCAGATCAATGATTTTATAGTTTGTTAATTTGGTCTATTTTTAAGGTTCCCACCGCATTTCTAACCAGCAAAGTAACATATCAAAGCGACAATTATTTATAAATACCTACCATCTAAATTACAATACTGATGTCTTCACTGACATTTTAAAATAAGTACCTATACTTACACCATAAACAGAAATATAAATCACAAACATACGTTATAATGTATAAAAACTGCGTTAGAATAGTTTTAGTTTATTTACATGAATGTACACAAAACATAATAATATCAAACTCAACTGCACTGTCCACAAATCACACGTCCACCAAATCAAATCATAAATACGCAACTAAAACTATATTTACAGAATTAATAGATACCTATTGTCACTTAACATGACATCGTATAAAATGTGTTTTAAAATTATAATACAAAACATCCAATAAGAACGGTACCGAAATTATTTTAACAAATAATTCCTTGCTTCAGGCAGTGATTTTATATAATTTTAAAGTTATTGTTAAAATATAAGTAAGTACAAAACTTAATCACAAAAATAAAAACGTAGGTACTTAGGTACAAACGTAGGTACTTAGGTACAAAATGATAAAACATTTTTATTGGAGTCAACTTCTCAATTTTGTAGGTAAATAATATTTCGAAATTAAATATTCTATTAAAATTTGTCAATTTCTTATTATTGGCAATGCTTTGAGATCCTTCATTACCTTTGATGTTGAGTTTATAACATTTTACCAAGACCGTTCAAAGATGCTTTGGATGTTATATTATTAAAGAACAGTTCAATATTATAAACACAACCCGATCGCAAACAAACAAAACTTACTGATGAAAACTATGCCTATGCTTGGAAGATACAAATGGAAAAATGGAGTTGCTCTGATTTTCTCCCGATTTACAATCCAGTCCTCATTAAAAGTCATCATATCATAATATCAGTAACGAGCAAGTTTGTCTGTGACCCTTCTTTCCATTTTTATAAACCTTATAAACATGGACAAATTCATCAAAGCACTGCACTTTAAGAACCTCAATCGTCACTGACATGAGATTTAAAACTACAAAATCTAATAACTGTTTTATGGTTTATGACACCATTTGCCTGTGACTGTTCTGGCCGTTGCCGTTTTGTGATGGGAATAAGACGCCTTCGTATGTAACACCGTTCAGTTCTATTGATACGACGAGTTGCTGGTCTCCTGTGTTGGCATCGCCTATAAAAACATAAGCAGATCAGTTATCATAATTAAATACTATTTATTCATACAAATTCAGTAGGTAGGTAACTAGGTGCGCCCCCGGTTATTCTTAGTTCAAAGGTTTTTATAAAAAAAATGTTTCAGATGTTTTTAGTGTCTTTCTGTCACGTGAAAAAAATGTAAATGTGCCACATTAACGAATGAGCCATGTTCATTCAGAATTACATCGTAACCCGTTCAGCCGTTTCTCCGCAAAGAAGTAACAAATAGAACCGCAAACTTCCGCATTTATAATTATTGGTAGGTATAATAAAATATAATTATTATGCTGAATCAATTCATAAGCAAGTAAAGGAGTGTGGGCAAAAATGTATGGGCACTTCACCCACGGCCGCCACAGCTCAGACTACTTTTGTTTAGAAGGTATCACATCCATGTATCTCTGTGCCAATGCGCATCAAATTCTGTCCCAGAGTTCTCTATTTATTTTAAGTCGAATAGGTTTAACTTACAGACAGGCTAAAATGGCCGTTACCGCATTTTTGGTCATAAATGTATGGACCCACCACGGCCGCCACAGCTTAGAATACTTTTGTTTAAAAGGTATCACTGCCATGTTTATCTGTGCCAATGCGCATCAAATTCTGTCCGAGGGTTCTCTATTTATTTTAAGTCGAATATGTTCAACTTACAGAGGTGCTAAAATGGCCATTACCGCAATTCCTTTTAGGAATCATAATAATGATTCGTAATTATGTTTATGGGATCAGGATTACGCAGGATCACTGGATCAGAATCACAGGATCAGGAGCACGTGATCAGGATTACACAGGTTTACTGGATCAGGATGACAGGATCAGGTTCACGGCATTAGGATCACGGGATCAAGATCAAGCAGGATCACGGGATCTGGATCACGGGATAAGGATCACGGAATCAGGATCATGGGATTGGGATTACGGAATCAGGATCACGAGATCTGGATCACGGGATCGGGATCCTAACCGTACCCAAGTGAGTTATCTGCCATACATTTCAATACGAACTGTTTGGCTACTTGGGCGGCGAATTACTTTCCTCATATTCGAAATGAAAAGCAGTGTTTACTTCGGGTGAAAGACCTATTTATGCACTCGAACTATTGGTGCCCTCGCTACGCTCGTGCGCCAATCCATCTCATGCCTTAATAGGTTACTTTCAACCAACTTGTAACAATCTACTAATTGCTCCCTTGTCATAAAATCTAGTACTAGTACTACTCAGGTTAGGTACAAACATGGATTTATCTAGTGACCCCTGGGATAGATTTTAATGCGTCGATAATAAAAAATGCTTAATTTTGTTAGGTCTTTCGAGTCATATTAGTTACATTGCTGGCGGAGCTGGGTGAAGTTTGCCCACTATCGTTTTAGTCAAACTGATTCAAATTAAAATCATTAAGGTAAGATAATGATAGTTCACTTTGCCCTACTTTCCCCTTCAAACTTTGGAATCCATACATTTTTTTAGGTCTCTGGCTACACATTTTGGTGATAGGCAAACATGTCATACCTCTGGTGGTAATCTTGAAGGCAGCTCCATTTGTTCCATTAGAAGTGCCTCCATTCATCTGTGCGGGTGCGGACGCGCAGGCCTGTCGCGGGGGGGATGGCAGCCGAGGTGAGGGGGGCAGAGGGGTGCGGCGCTTCGCCGGCGGAGGGGGGGAGCGGCAAGCCTCGCGCTTTCCACCGCTCGTGCTCGAGTTTGGACTTTCGCTGAGGTTGAGTGCCTCGCTGTGAAAAAACAAAATCGTGTTACTCTTAATAAATTATAATCTTCGAGGTTTAATGGCTTCTAAAACTGTTGCTATTATCGTTCATTTTATAAAATAATAAAATTATCCAAACCTCGCTAAATTGAGAAGTAGGTAAATATGAACAATGGACTTAATTTTTACGATCAAGAGCATAGATTGATATTACATAGTTTTAGTATTATTTTTCCTAAATTATTTACAAGCGAACGCCGCGTGTCGACCGTGCTTTATCTCAGGATAAAAATAGCATAATGTGCTATTCCAGATTATATAATCTATCTCTGTGTCAAATTTCATCTATATCCGTTCAGCCGTTCTGACGTGATTGAGTAACAAACAGCCATCCAAACATCTAAACTTTCGTAGTAAGAAGAAGTAAGATATTGGCTTTGAAGAAACCGTTAACATTATTTCTATCATCATGCAAAATGAGAGCATAGATACCTATAATGATTGCTCGATACACACCGTTGTGGCTCCAGATCGGGTGCGGGGCTGTTGTTGTTGTTATTGTTGTAGAGAGACCAGAGTGTGAGGCGGGAGACATCGATGGCGCTGAGCGCGGCGGCGTCACGGGGTGACATCATGGACGCTGGCCCGTTCGCGCTGGGTGGAGATTCTGAACCTGGAGAAGGAGTTTGATGGAAAATCATTTTTGTCGTAGCTATGAATGAAGTGAATAAGAGGAACCTGGGAAATTTTTGTGTAAGTTTTGTAGAAAATTCTTGTGGTGGTGAATGAGGCTCCGAGAAAGTTGATAAACTAAGTAAGGTATTATAAGAATAGTGACGATGGATGACGTGGTTTAGAGTAAGTATTTGATTTTAAAAAGGTTCTTTTTAATAATAAAAATACCAAAAATAATTTGAAAATTCAGTTTCCTTAAACCTATGGTGTTAGGGTATGGTGTACTTACCAGCATATTAGATAATCGATTATCAATCCATTTTTATTTTCTTTCTATCATTTAATTGCTAATTTCATCAGAGGTTCAATTTAGCCCAATATCCTCTTATGCTTTAGTACCTAACTGAGAGTTCTACAAAAAAATCACTACTCAGGCACCTCAGATTATGTAAAATATTAAAAGTGCCTTTTGAGTATTTTTTGAGAATTAAAATTGACTTTTCACTACTCCTCTAAAGATGTTCTAAGAGATACCAAACATACAAGCAAAATCGATAAGTAGAATTTAAACAAAATAACGGGACTTTATCGCGTAATTACCTTTGTTTATTATTTCCCGACGACGCCGACGTTTCGAATGCGATACAGCTTTTGTGGTCACGGGTAGACCCGATAGAGTCTATTCTATGTTTACAGATCGCGAAAGTTTAAAATGTGCTATAAAAAATGATATAAATACTTACCATTTCTCATCAGTTCCCGTTGTGTCTGTATCATTTTCATGTACTCCCGAACTCTGTACTCGATGTCATGTTGTGAGATATGCGGGGCGTGCGGGGGCAGAGGAGGCAGGCGGGGCACCCCCCCTCCGAGCGAGAGAGAGAGAGGCTGCATATGCTGAGACAGCTGTGCGAGCGAGGCGGGCACCCCGCGGTTGAGAGGCGGCTGGAATGAAAAGGACTGCATTAATGTTGATGAAGTTTAGCGGTAAATAGGTGTGTTACACCCGTGGGTCCAATTTAGGCGTATGAAGAACTTATTCATTAAAGTTTCATGTCCATAGTTTGTTGAAGTTAGTATTCCATTCAAGACATGTTGCAAGCTCATCACTGCTATTAAAAAGCTGGTTTCCTCACGACATTTTTCTTCACTGCTTAGGTAAAGTTTAATGATGTCTAAAAAAAAGAAAAAGAATTAGAAAAAGACTAGCAGCGCCCTCGCGGCGTTGCCCCCGTAGTGATGGTTTATGGTGATGATGATGATGAAAAGAAGGCTAAAATCTTCCTCTAGAAATTAACTATCACGTGCAGAAAGAATTTTTGAAATCGGTCCAGTAGTTTCGGAGCATATTGATTACAAACAAACAAAAAAAACATTAAAATCTTTACTCTTTATAATTATTAGTGTTGAGTAGATAATTATTTTTTCATTTCTCATACACGGAAAGTACGCTTGAAGTTACCTGAACAGAGGGATGAAAGTAGTACTTTTCCGCCCTGGGAAGCAATTTTCCCTGCTGTCAAATTAAAAAAAAAATCATTCTATTTTAACATTTCTATTGAGTCATGTTGAAACTTTTTACACAGCAAAAGTAATATTTGACATTTCTATTTTACCTTTTTATTGAGAATTGTTGTAAAAAATATTTTCAACAATTTATTACATGAGTATTGTTATTAATAGTTAATTTTCACTAAATTATTATTATTTAAACAAGATTTTGAGCGTGAAATACTTACCATCTTCAATGACAAAAAATACTGGCTGAAAAAAAGGTAGGCGCCTTTCTTGTTTTTTTTTTTTTTCAGTGGCAAGCTACCAGCCAGTATTTTTTTTAAAGCACCAATTAGATTTTGATCTGTTTTGTCGATCGAGAGTAGATTTTTTATAAAATGAGCTAATCAGGTTTTTATTTACTTTCCTAATATTCGAAATGAAAAGCAGAGTGTTTACCTCGGGTGAAATACCTATTACGGCACTCGAACTATTAGCGCCCTCGCTACGCTCAGGCGCCAAACCATCTCGTGCCGCAATAGGTTACTTTCAACCCTCGTGCAACAATCTACTATATTCTATTACATAGTGCATAGATAGTTACCATGCCTAGTGCAGCTTGTGCGTCATACTGCCCCGAGGCGCGTCTTCCTTCCCGCTTGTTGCCCTCGATGGCTGCGTCCAGCTCGCTGCGAGTGGACAGGTTCTTTTTCTCGCACTCGTAGTCGTACAGGTATTTCATGTATCTGCAAGGAATAAACAACTATGTTACGAGATATGTTATTAAGTTACAAGAATTGACTAAAGATTTGAATGCCTAACTAAAGATTTGAGAGAATGATTAAATTTTTTCGTTCTACTTATGAACTCCACTAAACTTCTGTTTTAAAACACCGTTTAAACTATTGCGACCCGTTTTGCATCGCGTTTGTATCGATGCAAACATGAAACAGTGGTTAATTTAGCAGTTATCATAAGCCTATTGTGAACTTTGTTCACCAGGCCCACAGGTACCCACATTCAGGAGTAAAGACTACTCAGTTCTTCTGATGCATATTTTGATTTATAAATCCCTACAACTGATCCTTTGAAACTTCCGACTCAATACATCTCATAATCCACGTTCCATCCGGCCGTATCAATCAGTGCCGAAATAAATCAGATGATTACAACAACGTCACCGACCAATCCTTTGACATAACAGAAGAGTGTCAACGACATGATATAAATCAAATCTCAAACCCAATTATTATCAAACTCCTATCCTTCAAACTTGAGACATCCTATTACATTCATAATCCTATTCTTATGACGAGTCAATTTTATATGAGGCTATTGTCAACCATTCCTTACCATAACTCATATTAAGCGCGCACGTACTTAATATGCGTAATACCTACAATGAAAGCTTTAGTCGCCTCGGCTGCATAAAAAAGCTACCTTTTCATAAGCTGTCAAATGAAAGATCTGAATATACGACATCGTTCCCTCCAATTTAATGAACGGGCTTTTCATAGAGAAACCTTATGAAAACACTACAAATAAAGTAACAATTTCATTACTGTAAAATGTATGACAGAAAACTATTAATGAGACAAGATCGCATCGTAGTTTCTCGCGTGTGAAGTAAGATTATCATTACAACATTCCAACTTCACTACTATTTTAGGATTGAATCATACGTTCCAGAAAATAATGCAATCTAACTCGTAACTAATTTCTAGCAATAAAACTCACTTAAATCGCCTGTTTATACTTCGTAAGCAACAAGATAACAGACGCAAGGCAGAGTTCAAAATGCTTTCCAAATTAATAAGAAAGGCAAGCGGCGTAGTGTCATAAGTAAAAGCTACCTACTTGAATTGTTACGATGCGTTTGCGTCTAAACGATCTTCGTGCGTAACGGGTCTCAGTTTGAATTAGAAATGTACAACACCTTTATTCGACCCGACAAAAGGCCGAGGTGAAGGAACTCGAAAGATAAATGGGAAATTATATCGGCCGAGATGAAGAGGTTATTAATTATGAAGTTGTCATGGCGTCGCTCGCTCACGTACATTATTGTCACCAGAGCTTTGTCTTCTCTCGTGAGAATATGAATGAGTGGACACAAAGAGTTGGCGTTACTTGGTCTGGCGACTTGGCGTCGGCTTCTGACCACTTGGACCACACATGCCCTATTGAAGCTCCTCCGATTGTCCTTCTATTTGAATACAGGATTACGACACATAAAATCCGTTTCTAATCAGGCTTAGACGTATTAGTTTTATGAAAAGGGAGCATTAACGATGGCGGTGACGATTTTATGGCTGTACTTCCAACGTGCACACATTTGGTCTGTTTGAGTGAGTTGTGGTGACAAATTACAGAAATTATGAAACTTTTCATAGAGTCGTTCGAAGTTAACTTTCTACGTTCGAATATACAACGTAAGTAAAGAACTAACTAACTAACTTTCTACGTTAGTAAGAAAAATGGCATTTTATTGTGTCTTTTTGTGCATCTTTTAAATACGCAGAGTCAGGACTTCGATTCTAATAATAGGTATGCCATTTGTTCCTTTCGTAGTATCACTCATGGAAGATGCAAAGACAGAGACAGAGAAAGGTGCAAAGGGGATATGGCGGCTTTTGCCCTGCAATGGTATGATACAGGCTATAATAATAACTTCTTAATAAAAAAGTTGATTCCTTTACCGTGGGCTAGCTTAAAGGCAATTCTCTACTTACTGTGTACGAAGCGTGAAGGCCGCAGACGTGATGGAAGACGGGAGCCGAAGCCCCTTGATGATCTCCTGCCACAGCTTCTTGTTGATCACCTCCACCAGGCCGCCGCGCGCGATCACGAGGTTGTACAGCTCATAGAGGTCCAATACTGACTTGGCCATTATCGGCAGCCGGTTTATCGGAGTTCCTGAAACAATGGAACATGCTATAAAAACTGATCTAAAGGCTAAACGATCTAATAAAGTTATAGGTATAAACCTTATAATGCTCATGAATAAGCTCAGAATTGCTCAACGAGCTATGGAGAGGGCTATCCTCGGAGTTACTCTACGAGATCGAATCAGGAATGAGGAGATACGTAGAAGAACATAGTCAAACGAATTAGCGCGTTGAAGTGGTAAAAGGCAGGCCAAATAGCACGCATAATAGATGGCCGATGGAGCCGAAAAGTTCTCGAGTGGAGATTACGGACCAGCAAACGCAGCGTTGGACGTTCACCAAACGGTAATTTTTGTTTACCCGCAAACCATTAAAATGTCTATTGCATCGACAATCATAGGATAACAAATTAACAAAAATACTTTCATATTTTGGTGTTTAATTGATTATACCTCTAGTGTCCTGCCTGTATGAGCCCGAATTCTTTACCCTACTGGTATATTAAGAAAATAGGTGTCCTATAAAATCTGACATTACTGCTTTAAAACAGTAAACACTGATATCCACTTTATTTCCTTCCGGCGATAAATCAGCTCAATCATTAAGCATGCGCACATTAGGCACGTCATTGGAACAATGTTTAACAGGCGAATTGCTGTAAATCTATTGGGCCAAACAATCTAGTAGAACAAACAGCTTCCGTAGTGGCCACACCGAGTGCGCTAAATCGGTACAGGGTCGTAAAGCCGCGATCTGATGCGCTCGCGCAGCGCGTAAATCATTTATTGTGCGATACGATTCGCCACGTGTGCACCGCGCCTTAGGTTTGCCAACTTGATTTATATTGTGTTATTGCTTTACCAATTCTTCATTGATGTTTTGAAATAACATTTAAGTTTATTTTTGTAGATTTAATATGTCATTACTATTATCATCATCATCTAGATTTATGGTGCCTTCGACATCTTAAGTACCTACCTACTTACCTAAAGATTTGAAATAACTGATCTGTCTACCGCGCTTTAAGGATACATTCGTGAACATGTTTTTGTTATTTTCAGGCAGTAGTTAAATATTTTCTTCATAGCGTCATCCAGATTAGGTAATGAAGGGTGACCAAAAGAATAATAAAACATAAGAAGATTAATGATCTTTTGGATGTCTCCTCATCATTTTCGATTCGCGTAGTCAACAGCTCACAGAGCCACTAGTTGTAGAAAGAGATAAATGGAAGAACTTGGAGGAGGCTTTTACCACATTAGGTGGTGCTAAATATTACCTACTTAGAATACACATTTAAATTTTATTTTTTATTTAACTAATAGTTTAATAATAAGTTGTGTTTTTATTTAAGTACATTTTATGTAAACAGGGTACCTATGGGAAATAAAGCTTTTTTTTATTAATATTTTTTTATTTTTATTTATCCTAATATTAGATCCGATCCATTAAGTAAATATAAAATCATGAAGGGAAAGTTTAAACAATTACTTTAACCACTAATAGAAGACGCTAGAAGAATACCTATTCAGAAAAGCTTAACAGCAAAACAAATAATAGAAATTTCCCGAAGGTTCCCATCGGTTTATTGGAAGCGAGGCATTAGCGAAATACCTAAACGACTATTTGTCAATCCGTCTTCCTGTCTGCTGCTAATCATTCACTGGTTATCTGGGGGTGGGTGACGTCACCCACTCAGAATTAATTGCTGAGTTTGCGTTCGAGAAGCTATGCTCGGGATTCGTACCCCTTCAGAAGTAGGTCGGAGGATTCGTTGTTACAATCACATGCTGGCAATTATATCTGCTCTAGATGAATTTAAAACTAAAACTATCAAGGATTTTTACAAAAAAAAAATAGGAGGCCATATTTTGCCTACACCTAACAGGACTCTTTAGTGCCTGGGACATTGTTATTTGGGATGGATTAGGCTTGCCAAGCTCCTAATCCATCCTCTCAACTTAACCGGCCATATCCACAGGAAAGACATGGTCAATACGTGTTATAACTATGACACTGGCACTGTATAAATCATCTAGTAAAAATTTAAAGGCCTAAGAATACTGGCACTATTATACTAGGCCTGTAAAATGGTAAGGTATTTCCAATCCAAGTAAACCTGTGATAATGTATCTTATATTACTGAATGACTATCAACGCCTACACAGTCTATACTTACCTAGTCTTAAAAGCATATATATGTTATACGTTTTTCAAAATTCGGCTACTGAAGGACGTCGAGGAAGAATTCTTGGAATGGAAAAAAACTCTTGCTGACAAAGTCGCGGAACATTCCACTCGATTATTATTTAAATATATTCAAGAATATGTTACGATGTTAGTCAAATATAACTATTGTTTATACAATGAGAAGTTAGAAAGTTGATTGTAAATATTTTTGCATAATGATCCACCATCCAGGTAAATCTAACACAGGTAGACACCCGAAGATAACGTAAAGCGACAATAAAACAGTAAGCCGATAATAAAACTTCTAAAATCAGCACAACAATGAATCATTTCAACACAATGTACGCAAATGAATCACGAATTTGCAGATTCTTAGAATAGAGGTAAATGGACAAATACTTCTATTGTTTAATCTACCTACAATCTTTACAATAGAAATGTAATTTCGTTCCGCCAATCCATTGCATCGAGAAGATTTTGAATGCCTAACATAGATAAGATTACACAAAAACTTATTTTTTCAGATTCAATTTTAAAATCTATTAAGAGTTTATAAATGTTTTCACAACTTGTATCAAAACAGAAGAGGGAAAATTATTGGCCATCTTATACGACATAACAGTTTCAGTAACATCATTGAAGGAAAAGTGGAAGGAAGGAGAGGAAGAGGAAGACCGAGGATAGGCTACGAGCTAAGTAAAGGAAAAGGTTGCTGTCATGTGGTATAAGGAAGTCAAGGAGGCTGCCCTGGAAAGAGTTTCGTGGAGTAAGAGGCATCAGTTATGCTGACAAGGGCAAACCCTTAAATTGAAGAGGAAGAAGGTAAGATAAAGATAATTTTGTACTACTTTAATAAAACGCATTGCAACATCTACTCGTATTGTATCACCAACACTACTTTATAAGCCAACATGCAAATGCATCAACAAACTCCTAGATAGCGCACGTTTTTATAAAACCGCTTGACCTACACCGCTATCAGACACGAAGCTAGTACCGTTATCCTAAGTTGCAAACTTGCTACAAGAAACCGTGGACAAAAGCATTTGTTTATGAAAGCAATCACACCAATAAGTATTTCCACAAACCACGTCGCTCGCAGCGGAAAGCGCCCGATTCGATGCGCGTGCGTCGGGCCCCGTGCGAATGCTATTTGCATAAACCAGGCCCGTTGCTAGAGTAATGTGGTTCAGACTACCCTTACTTACCTACTTAAATTCGAATTTGTAAAATGGTAAATTCCTTAGCTGCTAGTTTTGAAGAGAATAAACTAGCAGCCTGACCGCAGCTTCACTCAAGTGGTACTAACATAATCTGTGACACTCAGGGACACTGTAACATTACACACTCGTGAAAGAATTTGAATTTGAATGAGTAATTTCAGACATTACGTCCTATTTCCAAACTCACAAACCTTACCTCTAAAATATTAGGATGAACACTACGGAATTTGCTAAGGACATATTAATAAAAAGGTTAAATAAATAACTAGACACATGATCGAAGGTTAGATGATATTTAAACGGTTGCAGGAAAGCATTAAGTTTGACTGGCACAGAAAAAGGTCCCAGAAAACTGATAGATAGATAGAAGATAAGATATATAGAATTTATAATAATAAGAATAAGAAGAATTAAGAAGAATAAGAATAATAATAAGAATATAGAATAATAAGATATACAGAAGATAAGATATATAGAATAGATAGAAGATAGAAAAATGATATACAGAAGTGATAGAGGCTTTGATGATCCTAAGTCCATGCCTGCCTCCTGCCAAACAGCAGAGCCCACACAGTGCATCCACATGACGGCTCACTCGATCCGCTAAAAGCGTAATTTACGACGTATGTCTAATCGCCGGCGGAGCCAATCAAATCGTGCCCAATTGTGACAAATTATTGCTTTTCCTACGAAACCTCACGCTAAATAAAGAATTTCCCTTCTACGTCAATGAGGTATGTTTTATGGCACTTTGTACTGTGAACCGTGTACCGGATATTTATCTGAATTGATTTGATCTTATTTTTTGAGATTAAAGGAACATAGCTTTGCAATGTATATGCATAATGTAAAGTCCTTGGCCAAATTAAATTCTATGTAGGTATTCGGCTAAATTACTGTTTTTATCTTAGGTACATCAAACTTGACGTGTAGGTAAAGGACTGTTTGTAAACTCATTGAATTTATATCTTGTCTATTATTATGATAATGAGAAGGATTTCTTATTGATGAAGACTCTATGTAGATCTTATAGTTATAGAAGTGTGATACTCAATAAGGATAGATAGGTACAGTCAGCGTCATCAATCGGTATCCCCCTATTGATTTTAACAAGGACCCTTTTCATTTCAACTTTGGATTTCAGTCGGATTTGCTAGTATAGGAACTCGAGCGAAATTAGATATCCATAAGTATACTAGCAAATCCGACTGAAATCCAAAGTTGAAATGAAAAGGGTCCTTGTTAAAATCAATAGGGGGATACCGATTGATGACGCTGACTGTACATGCACAATCAAGATTAAGAAAATTAATTTTTCAATAGTCAAATAATTTTAACTTGAAGAGTTATTACGTATGAAGAATTATATGACGCATTGACATAATTTATGCAATAGTAATGATTTGCAAAATTGATTCCTCCCACTACGATTGAAAAATCAATTTTCAGTGTCGATTTTTCTGTTTAGATTATAATAATAGGTTGAGGCTGAGGTACCTACCTACACACAATGTTGCATTTCAATGAGATTTGTTATATATACACTTGATGTCTCATAAAAGGAATACTTTGAGTGATGCTCTTTAAGTAGAACTCCAACTGATAAAGGATTGTAAATAACAAGCGATTTAGCTAATCCCTTTTAAGTGCACTGCAATCTGCAACTTATTTTGATTTAAACTGAATTTTATGACCATGTTAAAAAAGATACATTCATGATAATGTTTTAAGTTTAGTACCATCCCAATCATAATTTCAATTTATTGTAGACTGTTAAAAATTTGTTGTAATTCAATTACAATATTTTTAAGACGAAGGTTTTACTATCTAATTGCGTATTGTCATTCTATGGCGCTATTTTAACACGGTCGGATAAATAGACATCAAAGAGCATCGTAAAATTCAAGAACATTTAAGAAATTCTAAGGTTTATACATTTTTTCTAGTAAATACAAGGTGTGACCAAAAATTATAATTAAAGAGCCGCCTATCCGTGGGTAGATGCGACACCGGCCGATAATCTATAGAATCGTCATCTAACGCCTACTGTACCGCTTATCAAGTGTATCAAGGGCCTTGATCCCCTCAACCCCGCAGTCAGCCAATCACAAACCGCGATGGAGCGAAGCCGGCCTCCCATTGGCCAGATACGCTTTTGATTGCACCGCCCCACTCGATCCACCGCTCGATCAATCTAAATTACCGACCGACTTGCGTCGCTAGCTCTCCGTTGGGTAACCTCACGTGCATATAATTGCTAAATGGCACGGTTAGAACTAGTGTTTTCCGTTTTTCTTGTTCCTTATAAATAAACACTAATTACAGAACAAAATTAATAGCAGCATTTATTTCAACAGCTGCATTAATTCAACGACTACAGTTTTATTTATATCTAAGGATTTCTAAAAGTTACATGGTGGTATTTTAATGTTTGCCTCTGAATTAAAATGTGATTGAAAGCTGAAACAAGCAATAAAATAACCTAAGGTTTATGAAATTTAAATGTTCGTTGAGAGACTTTACCAATAGAGATATAAATAGGAATGTATATGAGCATGTGTTGGAAACGTGCAATGCAAGGAAAATCCACATTTGAGGCTGTAAAATGTTTACGATAGAAGATATAAATAACATTGATGTGACAAATAAGCAGACATCAACTGTAGATGGTTAACGTCTAGTTAGTCCACTCTTATTGGTGAGTACTGTTTTGAAATGAAGTGACTAGACTAGACAACGTAACAACAAAATAATATAAGAGTATATTCTGCAAAATCACGAAAATAACTCAGCAAATCGTTAAGGGAAAATAAAATATACAAATTTTAGATGTAATATATTTGAAGTTGCTATTACACATTAAACAACCACTAGGTATTTAAGCGATTTAAGGTGTAAGCGTCGAATGAAAAGTTTAATTGTATAAGCAATTATTCTCATAAATGTGTATTAGGTCATAAATGACAGCTAGCCTCTGTTTAGACAGTCGTTATAATTTTATGGACGGAAGAATTTATTGCAGCTCGGAGGAGGTTTTAATTTATACGATCATTCGAGTGTTAATTTCCACACTTTCAGTCATGTCGAATGCTTAAATAATGTGATTGGAGTTGTTTCGAGTGCGGTTTAAATTTGCGTTGGTCAGGTGCAAGCAACTAAGTCGATAGTGGCAACACAATGCAGCCATATTGCTGAGTTACCATAACTCAATATACCATTATTACTGTACAGAAATTCCAGGAGATACGGCGCGAAAATGACATAAGGTTGAGGATACAACGATCAATCACGAGGGGAGCAGTAAACTTGAGAACAATCCAGCGTAATTCCGTCGGAGAGACATTAAAACGACGGCCGCCCTATCCGGTACAACATTGTGGCGAGCGCGCCCATCCACCGTGCGCACGCTCATATAAATAAGAACCATTTCGGAATACTCGTAAAGCCCAAGATTAATATAAACCCAACGAATATCAATCAAACACTGACAATGCGAAAAAAATGGATGCAAATACAGTCACACCGAAGAACGTTATTTTGAAGGCATTTAACTTTAATAACACATAAATCACTTATTTGAATACAAATCAAAAATAAGAGGGATCTTAAAGTATTGTATCAAGCGGTGGAATTCAGGAGGCCATTCGATGTAATTGGCAATCATTCAGAAAAGAATATTCTCTCGCTCCAACAATCAAGACAAAGGCGGCCGATAGTACCTACCTACAGGCGAGCCATTACGGGTCAATACCCATTATTATGCTATATTTTCGCGAGCACGGCTCAGATATCCCGTGCACTCGCATGAGACGGCAAATATCTGTAATTAAAGGTTGTAAACTTGATTTACAACCGGGGTCCGAGTATCGAACCTCGGGGAACGCCTCGACCAATCGGCCGGCTGCGTTCCCGCGGCTTCGCGTCTCGTATCAATTTATTAGAAACGAATGACAATCGGCTGCGGTGGCTGAGTGCGATTACGCGCGCGCTGCGGTCGCGCATCCCATCAGGCACGGCATCGGTAGATCTCCCTGGATAGTATCGAAAGCCGTTGCATACTTTATGATCACCGCTGAGACTGTAACACCGGCTATAAAATGCCAACAATGGAAATGTCGGATGCGGCTGAAAGGCGACGCAACTACGCCAGATCATCACTTTGAATGCAACAATGGTGTCCTCGAAACGAAGGTGGCAACTATCCACGGCCGTAAACCTACACTATCGGTTGTAACCTAAAGCCTAGCAGAACGATAATCGATAACACGTCAATGTAGGTACGTACTAAGTGCTTTCACACAAATTTTATGCGACGCAATTACCTACTGTAACAATCTTGGGTAAAGCAATCACGCAGTCTAGAGAACCTACGCAAATTGCTACTAACATCAGTATTTTGTGGAATTAGCCGTAAACAAGTCAAATATCAGAAAGTTCGTTAGAGCTTTCTTAGATTTGTTTCGTAATAACTCAGTGGCTCTGTGAGCTGTAGACCTCACGAGTCTGTCTTTGCATAGCTTAAAACCGAATTATGTTCACAATTCTCTAGTTTTGTGATGAGAAGGTGGTCCCAGGTGCTCCATCAATCCCTACCTAGTAGTTAAAGGGCTGATTTCACTGGTAGAAATCTAAAAGTGAACAATTTACTGCATTCTGAGGATATTTTCTGCTCATCCTGAAGATCCTCATCAGATCTTCACCAAATTTTTATGAGACCAACTCAAAGTTACAACCGTTCAAATTAAATAAAGAACCATTGAAATCAGATGTCATAAGGCGGAGATCTAGTAGCTTTTTGGAGGAAGTACCAATCAAAAAACCCCGATGAAAAAAAAAATCAAGGTATAAAATTATCAAACCTGCTCACAAAATTTCACGAGAATTGGTTGAGAAATGCGACCCGACCTGTAGAGGAGAACGAGGCAGACATCTGGTGGATAAACGAAAGCATTTTTGTCCAAGCTAAAGCAGAGAGGCTTCGCTCGCTCGTTCAATTAAATCCCGGAGTCTAAATAGCCAGAAGTTAATTAATTGCCATTTGTTGTTTTCAATGCAACTGTGTTGTAGATGAGTATAAAATTAGTACTTTTTAACTAAGTACAAGTTTAATTATACATAACGCGTCGAGCCATGAATTTGCACTTTTAGAAGTTTTAATAGTTGCTGCCTACTTGTATGAATATAGATATCTTCAGTGCCATGCTTCTCATAAAAAGGAGTCTCTCGATGTTCTATTTAAATATTAAACTATTTATGGAAATCACTACAACCTATATTTTTTTAACGACAACGTTTTGTCGCTTACGGGCATCGTAAAATATCATTGGTACGGAAACCTTTAATTTTCTTTATCATTGCTTTTGTCCTCACAACATTGTTGATAATTGTCGAACTACAATGTTGAGGAAAACGTGTAATTTTATTATTAAGTAAGCATTTGATTTTACAATCTATTATTATATAATTCCGGGAGATAATAAAGTAAATTCTCCAGCAGATTATCAAACTTAATAACAAGACCTACCTCTATATAGGTAGGTAGAGTCACTAGTTTTAAAATACTAAAGGCAACACAAACTTATAAATGGGCGAGGTTTTCAAATTCCAAAAAGATAAAACAATAGCTCTGTTTGGGTTTTCTATACGACACTTTACTCACTTTTTCTATAGGTCATAGGGGCATGCAGTTGTAATAAGATGCACGTTTAAGTTCAGTTGTGGCGTTCTGAGGTGTCGAGATAGAGGTGCCACTGCATTCGAGCCTCTCGTAGATCATTTGAATGACAATTTGAATCACAATGGAGCACGGCGTCCTGACAATGATTCAGCTGTTTTTGAGCGTCACCTCGGGTTTATAATATCTAACGATATGATTAGACAAATAGTGACATAGTATAATGTACCTATTTGAAGTCTTAATGGCAAATAATCCTAAGTATCAAGCTGATGATAACGTTTATTTACCATTAGATACAAAAATTGATAGTTAAAGATATATAATGACTTGAAAAATATAATAATCTCTTACCTATATTAAAAAATTAATAAGACTTATTATTATAATTATATTATGCAAATTATTTAAGACATTGGTGAAAAAAATGACCAAACCTTGTGAAATGAAAAACTCATTGTAGTTTAAATTATGGTAAGAAAGGTTAAACTTATCAATATTCCGGCAAAAGAAATGGTAAACAACTAAAACGTTACGCCTCAAAGGTTTGATGCAAATACATTAGAATTTTATAATAAGGATGAGACAACAAAGCCTACACATAACGGAAATCAAATAATCCGTCTCAATAGTGACAAAAAACACACAATGGAGTCAAAGTGCAGGGAGGATGACAATACACACCACTACATTATACTCTGTGGTACTGACGTTGCTTGATACAACAAATGAGGTGTCTACCACAATGATGCATTAGCATAAATAGGATAGAACGGGTGACAGTGATGGCGATAAAAATATTGATTCACTCATAAATATTATAGATTTAATTTAAATAAGAAAACTAATATGATTGTGTGGGGTTTTGTTTAGTGGATTGTTGTGTGGGATGATATTTGTTTCTTTTTTTGTTAGCTTTTAATTTCCGCTCGCTTATAAAATAAACATCACATTATTTTGTTTTCTTTTTGGTTGTTCTTCATTTATAAAACTTAATAATTTAGGAACTACTTCCCAAAATTTCGAATACTTTATTTTTTACAATTGAGGTATTTACAAACGTACTGATCTTCATCACTTTAATGTATGCTTACATAACGTTTCAGTAGAGTTAGAAACAAAGCATACCTAAGCTTAGGCACACTGAGACAATGTAGGTATTTATGAATGCACTACACAACTAACGTAAACTAACGGATTTCATGAAAAAGAATAACAATATTTACCTAGACTAATATTTTTCCTTACTACCCAGGTCCAGGTCAATCAAAGGCGTGTTGGGTCGAAAAATAGTTAAAGTTGAGATGTAGGTATATTTGATTGTATGATGCACAGGATATACCTAGGAGGTTGGTATAAAAGAAGGGGGGGCCTGTACTGAAGAGTGGGTCAAACCGGGCTTAGATGATGATAATAGTGTAACACTTACCTATGGTTTCGCCAGAGGATTTAATCTCAATTTGAATACATCAGAATCAACATCACAAAACATTGAACTTTGACATATAAGATAATCGAATTAGGGTTCAATATTGTGAAATCTAATATTGCTTTGTATTGTAATCCGATTGTGATTGCTGTGATAGATAGGGTTGCTTATCGTGGAGTTATATCGATGTTCCTACCACCCGCCGCGCCTCTTCTTAATCTATCATTGCGTATCTATTACCTCATTCATTGACTTTCAGATTTGATTTGAAGTTAGTTAAGTACTTTAGGTCAAGATTTTAATTTTTACTGTTAGTTCCTGAGATTAGCGCGTTCAAACAAACAAACATACTCTTCTGCTTTATATAGTGTAACAGAAGATATGTAGGGGAACCTGTTGAACCTCGGCCACACGATTTTATTTAATTTTTTTTGTCTATAAATATTGGAATTATGTTTACCAAATATGGACATATGTAAAGACACACTATTTGACTACGTATTTATGAAATAAATTTTGTATTTTTAATGATACTTTAGAAGATAAAGAGATTTGAACAAAAAATGGGAAATCGTCAAAGGTACAACACACCAGATATACCTTGGTCACTGCAAGATGTACCTTGACCTTACTAGTCTTTTTTCATGAAAATACCATGTTATCGAATCAAATAACGCTTTATTTTTAAATTAATGGAAAGAACATTTATAGAGTACAGACTTAAGATAAAAAATAATAATAATTTTCATTTTTATCTAAAGTTATGCTAAAATAATCAAAATAACAATAAGTTCTTAAAATATCTGTGATCTTAAGATCATTATTGCGTCCTATTATAATAATTTATCATCAAAAATCCAAATACTTGACAGCTTTTAGGACAAGATAGACTTCTCTCTTTGTATGAACCTTCTTCGGTGTTTTTTTTTTCCGTTTGATATCTTGATACAAATTTGTACGGTAGCCCATGTCCAAAGTACAAAGCAAAAGTGGTTGCAAAGGTACAACATTGCCTCATTTTAAATTGATAAATTTTTAAAATGCACTTAGAGTTCGATTTGGGCCGATATTTCTATGTCTATCTAAAGTCCATTTCACCTATATTTGATTGCACGAAATGGTTATCTCGTAAGTATGTACTGTTACCTAAAAATTAACTTAAAGTAAAATTAAAAATACCCTCTTTTTGAGCACTTTTTTATATTTTTAATGCGCACGCCTGACTCACTCCACGCTGGTTTTTCGATTCTAGCTTCATGTTGGTGTTGACCAATGACGATTATAATGCCACAGAAAAAAACAAAAAAACTCACACAGATTACGAAATAAGCCTTGGTGGCCGAGGGATATCAATGGACGAGGTTCAACAGGTTCCCCTACTATACTCATAAATAATTCTTAATCTCGTAAATCTTAATTTTGAATGATATAAAAATGTAAGTAAAAAAGTAATCTGTCTACTCCTAAAAAATGTTATTTTCTTTTATTTAAAGTTGTTACCGTGCTATTTTTTCTAGAGGCACAGAGATCAAAACTAGGCAGAGGCACTGAGTTTTAAAGTAAATAGTTTGAAAACTAAAATTAGAATATTGCTACTTTTTTTTAAAGTAAGTAACCACAAGCACATTTCATCAAAATCAGAAATAGCGAAATTTTCGATTCCAACGGGATTCGAATCCGCATTGATCAAACCGATCCTCTTAAAGCCGGAGTTAACAAACTCAACCACGGAACCAGAAAGATAAGAATTAATAAGAATTTCATTTCGATTAAATGAAGATTACTATTAAACTTAGACGAAGAATAATTACGTATTAACAGTGCGATATGAAAGAACTTTCATATCGCACTGTTAATTATTTTTTATGGGCCATTATTTTATTGAGTTAATTGCACACATTCATTATAAGAAAATGAAACTTACCTTATACTATCTACTATATATTTTATGCATACCATCGCACGTAGAAACTCTTTCAGATTTCAAGGCATACAAGATCTTTTGAAATAACTGATAATAGATGATTATCAAAAAATGTGCCTGCTTTCGAACATAATATTTGCATCAGTTAGAATTTAATATGTAGCAAGTTGTTCGATCTCCATAATTAGGTTAATAATTATAAATAACAAGGAAATTATTTGCCAGTAGGCAAACACCCATTATTTCGTTATCATCATAATGTGCTCGTCACATTCCAATGCTAGGCACAGGCCTCTCTTCGTTTCTACCAATCTCTCTCTACGCCAATATGTCACATTGACGACCGATGACATTGTCGACATTGAAGATGTTGTATTTCACGTAGTCATCAACCCATCTTACTATTGAACAATCGACACTTCTATATACTTTTCGGGGCTGCCACAGTACGTATATCTATTCTATTCCACTTGTCATCCTCTATTATTTATAGCATTTTTATTATGTCAAAGTCCGCCCAGTATCAAGGGCGGGCGGTTTTATTGGGGCGGCTTAAGCTCCGCCCATGATTCACTGTTATTATTAAAAGCTTCTTCTTGTATACCTATCTATATGGTACGTTATTTATGAATAATAATATTATTCATATATAACCTATATTATATAACTTATATTATAGGCTATACCATTGGTTTGAATATACGGCTGTTTATTATGTTATTATTATGAAAACTGTTTTGTGATTGTGGGAATGTACCAAATGTATTTGGACATACCTCTGACTACCCCCATAGACATCTTCAAATGATCTAAAAATGCCTAAAAGATCTGAAAGAATATGTCTACCGTATCTTTGGAATACAGTCGTGATAATATTACTTACTATTACTGTTTTGTGATCATTATATTAAATGGGTATATGTTTTCTGTTTCAATCAAATATCAACCTTTCTTCAATTCTGCGTGTAACGTGAAATATATTTAAATCATTGCCGATGCTATGTGTGCATCAGCATGTTCTAGAATATTCACGAGCGCCTTTACAAATCCTCATTATCATCATCATCCGCAACCTGACTTCACCCACTGCTGGGTAAAGGCCTCCGCTTTTCTGTGCCACTCCTCACGGTCCTGTGCAAGCCTCATCCAGTTTCGTTTACAAATTACATTTAATATCATTTACAAATCCTCATCTTCGACTAATGATAAATCTTTTTCTGAGTACATTGACGCAACTTGAATTGTCATAATCTTTATTTGCAAGATTTCATATAAGGCTTGAACTGACCGTGAGAAACGCACACAGACCTGTAAAGCTGTAATTGCATTGCGGAAACGAGATAATGTTCCAAATGTTTATCTCTAAGGTTTATCTCTGAACGGAAAAGGGTTTTGAGCTTGTACATTACAAATTGTTTTATACTTTACAGGGACATGGACCGTTGTGTAGTTGAATAAATTGTACTATCTGAATCTCAAACCCACGGTTGGTAAAATTTCATGATGAACATAAGCTACGTCGTGTCGTCGCTTAGGAATAAAGCCAGCCAAACTTTCTACTTACAAAAAAATTAGTTTTTACATTAGGAACTTATTAGGAATGGTCATTGGGGCTACTCAAGTCCAAAACCAATCATAAACAATTTTAAATCAAGCAATTTTATTCACGTTAGGTACCTAGGTATATCATTTTATATCGCCTTCCTTCTCCTTCACGTCGTCGTTAGTTAGTTAGTTCGTATGAGCAAGTGGCCAACTCTGGTGACGGAGTTTTTTTTAGGCCGCCTAAAGGCCTC
Organism: Camptogramma bilineatum; assembly: GCA_958496255.1. Lineage (NCBI taxonomy): Eukaryota > Metazoa > Arthropoda > Insecta > Lepidoptera > Geometridae > Camptogramma > Camptogramma bilineatum. Next base: position 9,765,113 of record OY292467.1, on the reverse strand, counting down.
CGTCATGGCTTAACGACTTAAAAGCCGGGACCAACATTTAACGTATAATGTCATTATTAATACTTAGTGGAAATTTTTATGGTAAATGTTAATATTGTAGGTAAGTACATAACAAAATGAGTATGTGTATATGTTTTTTTAAATGTAACTGAATTGGCTGACCAGTGGGACGAAGCTGGCGATGGCAAGGCTTGGAAGATGAAAGGGGAGACATTTGCCCAGCAGTGGGACAATATAGGTAAAAAAATATAGTTTTGACAAAATAATCAAGCTATTCAAAGTTGCAGAATAGTTGTGAACACAAATCGTAGGTCATTTGTATGTCAGATAAGCAAGCATATCCGGGGCCTAGATAGATTAGTGGCCGATCGCCGGAAATTGTATGAACATCGGCAAATACAATAAATACCTAGTTCATTCATGGAAGAGCGGTGCTTTTGATAAAATTTGTGAATGGAATTGCTTATCAAGTGGTACTTTACACAAGTTAAGTAATACATAATTTAAACGAACTAACGGGACTTTATCGCGTTATTACCTTTGTTTATTATTTCCCGACGTTTCGAGTGCGTTACAGCTCTCGTGGTCACGGGTAGATCCTACCCTCAATTAGCGGCGGTGACTCCAGTACATCAGTCTACCCGTGACCACGAGAGCTGTAACGCACTCGAAACGTCGGGAAATAATAAACAAAGGTAATAACGCGATAAAGTCCCGTTAGTTCGTTTAAATTATGTCTACAGATCGCGAAAGTTTAAAATGTGCTAAGTAATACATACATCGAAATGAAATCACAAGTTTTAAATGATCAATGTATGTATGTTGTATTTGCGTAAGAGCTAGTGGCTAACTCTAGTGACGGAGCTTTAAGGCCACCTGAAGACCACCGTCATGGCTTAGTGACTTAAAAGCCGGGACCGACAATTTAACGTGTTCCCAAGCACGTAAGCGCTCAGCTGACAATGCCACTAAGACTGGCCACACACGGGCCACCGACCACAACCACAAAACGCTACCACCGACCTTTTTCCTGTACATTTCATACATTTTATATGGACTCGCCGCACACGGACGCCGATGATCGCCACACCTTTGTAGCTTCTAGCTTCAAGTGGCGGCGTTTGTGGCTGTGGCGCGTGGCCCGTGTGCTTCGAGCCTTAGAGTCACCTATCCAAATTGTGACCGCTCAACGTCTAAGCAAGCTTCGCCAAAGCGCTTCAGAAACACTGATTCACGTTTTTGATCCAAAAATAGCATGCTCAGGTGTGCTCATTAAATTCAAAAGAAAAACATTTCCAGGTACTATCAAAAGTACGCAAATAAAATAGAAAAATACAATTCTGAAATCTCAATTCAACTAAATCACGAAGTATAAAGTCGGAAACGCTGTCATCACGCTTATAAATAATCGCTTTTGGCCACAGCTTTTGCCCAACGGGTCGTTAGTAAGGGGGGTAATAGTAATTTAGCTGCTCATCCATCAACCTTACCTTCACACCGACCTGAATTTAGCTTTCAATTAAGTGGGGGATTTGACCAACGAAATTATTTGTTTTTGGGGTCATATGCATAAAATGGCATAGAAAGGACTGGTTGCAAAAACTAGTTACGAAAATGGACCAAAGGTAATATTTTGGTATCGTGGAGTGCTTGATCCTAACTTCAAAGTATATAAAAGACTAGCTTTCAAACTATCGAAGTCAGTTTACAGTTTACACTAGTTTCCGCGTGTGGCATTTCTCGCCCGGTAGCAATATGGCCTCGTTTTCCACTTGTAAAGAACTCTAAAAATCTGTTGATTAGTTTCTGATTATTCATCATCATCCACAGCCCGACTTTACCCACTGCTGGGTATAGGCCTCCCTAAGTTTGTGCCATCCACCACGATCCTGTGCTAGCCGCATCCACTGACGCCCCGCGACGTGAACTATATCGTTCTGATTATTACTTTATAACAATGAACTTAAAAACAAACTTTACCTCATTACCTTATTTATTAATTTATTTATTAACTAGCAACCCGCCCCGGCTTCGCACGGATGCAATGTTGCAATGTAGGCGCAAAAAAATGAGTTTATTTACGACATCACTTTAGAAACCTGTAAAATTATCAGTATTTCTCTACTATCTTATGCATGTATTATACATATAAACCTTTCTCTTGAATTATTCTATCTATTAAAAAAAATCGCAACCAAATCCGTTGGGTAGTTTTAAAGATCTAAGCACACATAGGGACAGACAGCGGGAAGCGACTTTGTTTTATCACGTTCAGTGCGGTACAGGACATATATGGGTTGTACGCGACTTTCTTCTGGTGCGGAAGGTAAAATTGTAGTTTTACCGCTGGTGCGGGGGCTATTTCTATACGAAATCCTTTATGTAAAAAAAAGTCAAGTATACTTTTCTGTAGCTTATTAAAAATATAAGCAAAATTTGCCATAAAATTGTACAGGACACATATGGGTAGTACGCACTTAAAAGCAATTTTCGTAATTCTGTGCGTTACCATACATATATGTCCTGTATCCGCAGACCCGGTGTCGCGCTGATTTTTACAGTAGTGCGGAGCAATCCCTATCGTATTAGCACGTCATTTGTCGATTATTACATTAACGCCAAAATTAAGCGATCTCATAAAAGGTTATCGATGGTCGCAATTTAATTGAGGATTGAAAATCATCAACATCCTAACCTAGTTATTAAAAAAATCAATTGCCGCATGTATGTTACCGCATTACTTGAGAACGGCTTGACTGATTTGACTGATTCCTTTTTTGTTTTGTTTGTAATTGTACGGACAAGGTTTTTATAAATAAAAAATTTGTAAGTATGCGGTGGAGGTCTGCGCCGAACAAAATTGACCAAGGATGCACCAAAAATGAGTCCTGCATATACTTCCACCAGGACCATAAATCCATGCCGGGGTGCTTAACTTAGCTTGTAATTTAAGTAAATGAAGTTTTGTTCATATTCAGAGAAATAAATGCTCCTTATCGATATCGATTGTTCAAAATACGGTTAGAACATCACTAAACTTGTGTAAAGGACAAACGTTTTGACCCTATTTTCAGTGCGGTACAGGACAATTTTGGTGGGTATTTAGTTTTAGGTATAGCTTCTAAAGTATTCACCAGATCCCCGTCCTGGCTTACCATATGTTAGATAAGGTTATAATCTACCCAAATAATTAAAAAAACAACATTAAATTACGAAATTCATTAAATTATAGGCATTTCAAAAAAAACATAATACAGGACATATATGTCATGTACCGCACCAGGAGTAACTCTCGTACCTACCATAAATGTCCTGTATCGCACTGTCTGAAAGTCTTGCAAATACGGTCCCGCACCGAACGTGTTATACTATGTAGTAATAGTGATAGTGAAGTGATGGTGATGATAGTAATAGTGATAGTGTTAGTGATATATACTAATAGTTATATACTAATCATACAATTTCTTGATTTTCTCCTTAAAATATCACAAGGTTGGTTATGTATAGAACAATAACCAGCTACATTTCAAACGTAAAATTAATATTATTTTTTTGGATAATGTCATAACTATACCTACTATTATTATTGTTTGGATCAACAGCAAAAACAGAGTATGTCAAAATTTCGCAAATTCATATTCACATGACCGTTTGAAGTATGTGTGGGTAGTTCAATTTTTCCGTCACGTTGACAGCTGTCCCGTCAAGCCACAATCGTGGATCGCGAGCGGATCTATTGTTGTCATATAAATCTACCAATATTAAAATAGACTGGTGAGTGAGGCGTGAGCTAATTAGATTCTAACGAGCGGCAATCAGTGGCATCTTTTCGGTATATTTCGATGGCCGTCAAAGTTCGTCAGATGCCGCAGGTGGTGAATGATGACTTTTATTTTATACTGTCCGGCGACGTCCAAGCTTCCTGTCTAGGTGAATGGTTAGAATGGTATAGTCTAGCTAATGGCATCATTTACATAATTCTATAGCTTTTTGATGAGCCTTACTTGGTTGGTTAGATTGGCTTCCCAATGGAGCGTGACTAATTATAATTAGGTATAAAAATAATCAATCACCGAAAAGAAATCTAGGCCCCAAACCGTGTTTGTTTGTTGTCCTGGTTCTTAACGGTGTGGGTTCTTTCGAGACCAACACCGTTAAGAACCACAACAAGAGTAGAATCACCTAGAATCCTAAGACGTTTCAATGTGATCCCAGAGTTTCTACTGAACAAATGATTTTTGTCTTTGACTTTGATTCCAACTAAAAATTCAATTTAATAATCTAGGTCTAGTATACCTAAACGTCTGCTTCTTTTTGCCTAAAGTTTTAATTGATTGAGAGTTAAACATTATACTTAATGAAAACAATCAAATTCATATTCATTTATACAAACAGTCTAAATCTCAGAATGAAAGGTCATAGTATTATAATTATAACTTTATTATAATATTATGGTACAGTTGTCAACAAACGTTTTGGTTTTTCACTATTTTTAAGCCTCGGTAAAAAAGGCTTTAAAACTTCAAGGTAACCATCAACAGCTTACTAGTCTTTTTATCTTAAAATCTTTGAAATATTCAACGACTTTTATCGCTGACCGTACTATGACTAGGAAATGGATACGCGTCAATCGTTGGAAAAAAACTGAATGAAGAAAACAATACTACTTCCGCAATGCTATCTTTGGCCGGTGTCGGTTTCAACTTTGTTCTACGAATAGTGTGACTTTTGACCTGCACTCAGCCACAGATTATAATACTCAGCTTTGGACATTTCCCTGTAAACGATTTATAAAACAAGTCAAACGTTCAAAAATCTGTCCAATATTATAAGCGTAAAAAACTTTAAAAAAACAGCAGGTCGGAAAAACTGTAGGTCGGCAGTGGATGCAGGCCGCTTCCAACCGCAACACATGGAAATCTTTGAGAGAGACCTATGTCGAACAATGGACGTCCAACCGCTGAGATGATGATGATGATAAAAAACCATTGAACATTAGTTTTCCTTTATGGTATATGTTGACTGAGTGAGAACGAGCCCCTGTCTTTGAATCTGAAAGTCGTGGGATCGAATTATGGTTACAGCGAAGCCACTACACTACAAATCAATAATTCTGGCTCTAAAGGAGTCAAAAGAAACTCTCAGAAAGAAGAAGCTAAATAACTAGTAGAGAGACTTTAGTTTAACGAAAGAATAGTGAGAGTTGATTAAATAAAAACAACATCTTTGTTTCATCAAAGACAGTAGACATCTTATCAAATCTTTAAAGCGTTTCAGTGCCAACGACGCATATGCGGATGTTGCGTGCAGTCAGCCACAATTAGTGGTGGCAAGCAGGGAATGGGTTATAGATGTCTAATGAGATAGTCAGAGGTACGTCCAAATACACTCTTAGGTACTATTGGTTCTACTTTTACAAGTTTTTAATACCTTTACAAATGCATCGCTTCATTATGAGATTTTTAAAATCATAACTGATTTTCTTGTCACGCGTACCGTCGTCGATGCTGATAATGAGAATGATCTTTATTACAATGAAATAAGGATACTGATTGATCAGCACTGACGAGAGCAATCAGAGTAGCCATTCACTATCCTTATTACATTGTAATAAAGAACACTCGCCTATCAACGCCGACGGTACGCGTGACAAGAAAACCAGCAAAGGTCGAATCACACACATCAACGAAGCCACAGTTCCGATACAGCAGTGCAAGAACCTTTATTATCGATCGCTAAATTTAATTTAGAATCGACAAAAATCGATAAAATTAGGTATATCAGTGAAAATTCCAATTTTATCGAATTTTGCGAATTTTAAATGTCAAATTTAGCAATCGATAAGAACGGTACTCGCACTGCAGTACCAGCACAGTGCGAAATATTCTTTCATTATATTCTCTATGAATGTATCCCCACGTCTCAGTGTCAGTGACGACCATGATATGGTGATATACAAAACACAGAGATGGATACTGAACTGAGCGAACACATTGCCGGAACTGAGACTTCACTGATATGCATCCTTTCAGAACCAGGATAAAGTAATGTCTACCAAAAGACATGTCATATGTTTTACCCGATAGCTCGGGGGAACCTTGTTAACACCTCCGACTCGATCGATTAAGCCCGCGGCCGCACATTCAATTATTTATTTATTCGTAATTAACCCGCGAGTTATGATGCTCAGATTTATGGGAAATGTTATCTGAGATCGAATGCGAACGATTTTATTGCGCCACAAGACTATAGGCAAATTAAATTATTTTCGTGATAACACGAATGCCATTTTAGCCATTTTGATCATAACTAATTCATATTTTAAACCGAGTCGTGAATATTTTACGATTGATGTACTTTAAAAGCCAGCTTGTTCACTTTTATCTCGTCTTTTATTTTTTCCTTGTTTCTTTTATTAAGGTTAAACTGATACTGAACGGTTTAGAGCAAAATCTGCTCTACTTACTACGCATACCCTACACTTCACTAAACCATTAAATCCTTAACCTAGACTTGGTAATACGTTAATTTTACCAACAGCCAGAAACACTATTAAAGAACTTTCGTGAGTTGTACTAGACATTATTTAACACACGGGAATTACTCACGTAAAACCCAGATAACCCAGATGAAGATTCTCCGGATGAATCGAAACATTGTCGGTATCTAAATCGACGATATTCTTACGTGAGTAATTCCCGTGTGTTAAATAATGACTATTAAAGAAATTAAAAAAAACATCATAAATAGTTTAAAGTTAAAAAAGATCTCGAAGGCCCCATGCAAATAGCCTTGTGTAGTTCGCGAACGAAAGATAAAAATGAACTACCTCATCAGTAGCTTCTCTCTCTCTCTCTCTCGTTCACACGCGTTCAAAGTGTATCAGTAGTTCACCTTAAATCTCACTCATCCGTCTCTGGCGTTCGAATTGGTGTCCCATAGTAACTAATTTTATTCTGTGTCTCCTAGTTCAATTTTCTTTTCTCTAGTTCAATCGAACGAGAACGCCCACTGAACGAAATGATGAGAGATGAGATGAGCAATTAGTTCAAATCGGTGTCCCATAGTAACTAATTTTATTCTGTGTCTTCTAGTTCAATTTTCTTTTCACTAGTTCGATCGAACGAGAACGCCCACTGAACGAACTGATGAGAGATGAGATGAGCAATTAGTTCAAATCGGTGTCCCATAGTAACTAATTTTATTCTGTGTCTTCTAGTTCAATTTTCTTTTCACTAGTTCGATCGAACGAGAACGTCACTGAACGAACTGATGAGAGATGAGAAGAGCAATTAGTTCGAATTGTCGTCCCATAGTAACTAATTTTATTCTGTGCCTTCTAGTTCAATTTTCTTTTCTCTAGTTCGATCGAACGAGAGCGCTCGCTCACTGACCAGTGTTGCCAATTTAGCGACTTTGTCGCTAGAAATAGCGACTTTTGCTATGGTGTGAGCGACAAAATATATTTAGCGACAAATATATTTAGCGACTTATCTAGCGACTTTTCGACTTCAACCGGCACACCAAAACAGTATTAGGGCAAGTAATGGAAAGGTGAAAAGGACAAAAACTCAACTTGAAAAAGTAATTAAGGGACCTCTTTTTTTTTTTTTTTTTTTTATAATAACTGAACTACAAGTGAAAAGTGAACTAGAAGAAAGATACATTTCTTTTGCCTCAAAAGAAAATTATCTCTCTTTTCTTTTCAGTGAACGACTTTGCGCACCGCTACATGCAAACATTTTTAATCGGCCTGTCTGAACACATTACAGATTTGAAAACATGCCATTGCTCGCACAATATTTCGATAGATGCTACAAATTGTATCTCATTACATACACAATGAGTTTAACATTAATAACTGTGTACCGACATCGATTTTATCAAGGTAACATATTGTTAATCTGTGTCTAGTCAGCTTAGGATAGCTGGTTTACTTTATACTAAGGTACGGTGATTTACAGTAAGCAGTTACCAAATATTAAACATATTATGCAGATAGTTTTCTGTTTATCGAAAATAAGAGACTGTTTATCATCATTTAAATACTAAAATTATAAAGAGTGAAGAATGCAAAAGTAGACTTAGCAGTTTATTCAATCACAAGGTGAATTTATATAGCATGTTTTACCTCAAAAAGTTTTTGTATTTAGCCTTTTCTCCCGCATCTAGACTCAGACATGTAACTATCATTATGATAATTGTTAATCTCTTGGGCCTCTATTAATAAACTCCACTCAACTTCTGTCAAAGTTGCAACACGGATTTAACTATTGTCATCCTTATTTGTCACTGTCTAACAACAAGTGGCTAAATTAAAAATTTTAAAAAACCTACTTCAATACAAACTGCTATTGGGTAAGGCTAAGGGTGAGCTGAATAAAATGAGCCCAAACATGGATGTTCCACTGTTATTCACTGAGAAATTCCATTGAACAGGTCCTGACTCCATCATCAGATCAGCTAGCTGTCACCATATTATTACATTGTAGTCGAGACTTGACCGACATGCTGAGTTCCAAGTTTCAACTCAATCAGACTATTGACTGAGGAGTTCTGTTGAACAGCTCCTGACTCCATCATCAGATCAACTCATTGTTACCATAATATTGCATTATCACCGATAACCTATAAAGCTTTTAGAAAATACCCTAATCCCTTCAAGTGTGCCTATAAAATTTGAAGAATTACCTCGATTTCTCCAAGATCTCATCATCAGATCCTGACCTGATGACCAAAAGGACCAATTGGAAAGTGTACCCTTTCTTTTTTATTTAAAAAAAAAAAAAAAAAGATTCCGACGAACTGAGAACCTCCTCCTTTTTTCGAAGTCGGTTAAAAAAGGATGGCAATAGTTAAATCCGTTGTACAACTTTGACAGAAGTTGAGCGGAGTTCATTAATAGAAGCCTTAAAGATCAAGTTCGATTGGCAACCTCTTCCTTAAAAATCCTTTTAAACCGTTATTTTCATACAAAAGTAAAAATCAACCTACACAGTAACACAGCTGTTCACTTGAAGCTATGCCTGTGGATACTCGATAAGGCTCACGTCACGAGACCAATTTGTGAGAGGCAATAAATAACTTTATTAAAATAAATCAAGCCGTTTATTGTTCTCTTCTCGCCTTGTCAGACCTTCTTGTTTTGTCCAGGCTTTATGACTTCAATACTGTTTTTATCAACACGGAAAATACGTTTGCTTTGTGATTTGAGTAAAGTGATTTTATCGTCATGTTGCTGTTACCTCTTTAGGACATAATCTTTATTTTCTTTTTTGTAACTTTTTTTAGCTTGAATTTGGAATGGAAATTGTTTTCAGTTGGAATGTATCAAAGAGTACATTTCAACTACAAAGTTACGTATGTACATTTGATTCTTAATTTACTGTTTTTTTATATTTTTGTGTCTGTGATACCCTTCTTAATTTATCCAGTGCTTTTTAGTTCATAATTACTTGCTTGTTCTTGTTTTAGTTAAATTATCATCATTATCGGTTATGCACTTTTTTTTTTATTAAGTAAGTAGGTACCAATAAATAAAACAGTATGGTAGTGTCTGCTGACGCCGGCCGTGCGCTTGCAAATGATGCACCGGAAGTATCCGTGATTTGACTACCTTTAGCTGCTAGGTTTATTGTACTTATATAAAATTTCAACACGAAAAACCATTCATACAATGTTCACATAAACATTTTATATTAAAAAAATTACTAATAATGATAAAAATAATAATGATGACTACCTACTACTACTCATACTAGGTACCTACTCAGATAAACTTGTCCGAATATTTGGTACGCAAACCACCAAAAACGTTTAGTATGTGTGCAAGGAGAATTTTAATATTAATAAAATGTTGGTAAAAGTACAAAACAACCAGTGACTTTCCATTAATCGGAGTCAACACAACGCAGGCGCGAAACATGCCAGTTTTAATAAACGATTATTAAAAGTTATGTTTTTAATTACAGTTTGATCGGGCCTTATTTATTCCAATAATTTTATAGGCGCCCAAGGCGTTATCAAAAGTACAGGTAAGAACAAAAGTGACACCTTTTAACATTTCGAAAATTAATTCTCAAATAGAAATGACAATCTACTGATTAGAATTTTTTAAAGGAAAATATACATTACTTTCAGTACGCTAGAAAGGAAAGGCAGAGAAAATAATAATAAGTAAAAATGCAAAAGCTAAAACAACAAAAAACCTTTCTAAACAAATAGACATGATTACCTACTGATTAGATTTTTTTGAAAAGGCAATTTATACACATAAATTACATTTAAATCTCTTTTCATCTGATTGTACTCATGAACTGTTTAGTAGTCTGTGTCTGGTTGTCGAACAATAAAATATTATGCGTCGAATAAATTCAATCCATAACGAGAATGGATGCATTCCAATCGAATCATTTGTTAAAAATTTACAATATCGTCGAAATAATAAATGAAATAAGCGAAATGACTCTGAGTCTAATTTATTTTAAAATTAATTTTATATTCATGAAAACTATAACTAAAAATAATTTATTTTACGATAATCATGACTATTGCCAGGAGCTAATTTTGATACCGCTCAAATCATGTGACGGATGAAACACGGACGACTGCGCATCCACGTCGTCCGTCTCCCGAACGCATTCCATTTTCAAAAATTTAAAGAATACAGTGAGATGTAGACGTGGATTGACGGGAGTATATTTATCTGGCCGCTTAATGAGTTATTGTCTCGTCTGTACCTACTAATAATTTGAAGATTTTGTAGACGAAATATGTCAAATCACATAAAATAAGTTGTACACGTTTTTAAGACTCGTCTGGATTTTTTAAACAATCCAATATGTTTTTTTTATTTTGTCGTTTCACATTGTTTTGGGAACTTTTATAAATCGCAAGCGATCGAATAACAACGCCCCGCTAACGAGACCTTGATTAAAAGTGTCAAATTCTCCGATCGGACCTCAAAATGTTTCGTCTGGCCGAAATTTCGAAGTAAAATGGGTCAGCGCAACATTGTATGACCTTAGGATTATATGCGTATATATGCGTTTATACATAAGCCACACCGCAAGTTATTAATCAAGTTTTATTTCGCCGTAAAACCACGGCGGGATTAAACCCACTTGGAATCATATTTTTATGGGATTTAGATCCGTTTTATATTTGAAATTTTTATAGTGCCGAGCTGTTTAGTGGGTTTCCAATTTGTGGTGGGTGATTTATGTGATGTGCTAGACGCTGCGCAGACGCACAATGGAATCACTGTTGATACAGTTTCGGTGACGTAACCGAATCTAATGCTTTGTTTGAGAGCTTGTAAAATGTTTATGATTGAATGTTCTAAGTGTGTATGAAAGCTAGAACGGTGAAATAAAAAAATGTTTTATGGTTTAACTTTTAATATAACAGACTGTTTATATAAGACGAAATAAGTAAATATAACTGTAATATTTCGCTATTCCTACTACTCAAATCAATTTAAATTCTCAAACAATATACCTATAGATCTATATCGACCGTGATAAAAATATTCTCGAAACAATGAAAGCAGAAACAACAAGAAACATTATTTAGATATAGGTAATGATCTTCTATTTACATAGTAAAATCTCATGGTATACAGGTGAATATAGGTGAAGATGCCAATTGCACTAGTGTTGGTGAGCTCATTGATGTGTGCGCTTAATTGGCCTAGACGTTTCGGCGAGATGGCAGTCTCGCGTTACCAATCAGTGGATCTGATGAAACCGAAGACCATTGGCCAAGACCCAGGGATTGGAGCTCGACAGCTGATTTCCGGCAAAGACCTGGATGTTCCGATCAGTCACTTTGCTTTTTATTACAATTTCGCAGAAGTCTGGGAAATGAGACGTGTACAGAGAATCACGTAAGGAATCACACTGGCTTTTATTGATGATATTCAAAGGATTTTTTATTAATAAAACAGATGTGACAGGCCCAGACAATTTGACTGAGAAAATAATACTGAAACTTTTAAAACTATCATGGTTGCAAACATTGTAAACACTATGAACTGGATATTTACCATGATTTTTGGATTTTTGAGTCTCCCGATATTTCGGCACAGTTGCATGCGCCATGATCACGGTAAACTGAATATAATACTGAAACGTACTAAGAGAAAATAGCGGCTTAAAGTAAAATGCCTATGAGTGAAAGAAACGAAGGAAGGCTTCAACTGAGGAGTAATGAGGTTAAATCAAAGTGGTAGCTTTCGTGTTAGGTGATACTAAATATGAAGTAGAAATGAGTGGTCTGGGTTATGTATTGGGAGAGAGCTGATGACTTTGATGATTATAAAATTTAACAGTTAATTTAAAGATAAAGATAAAATTATTTATTCAGGACTTGGTACAATATGCTTGGTTACAAAAAACAATGATGAGACTAGGTACAAAAGTAAGAGAACTGTGTAGCAGCCTCAGCGCCCGACTCCTTACTATGTGGAAAGTTCAGATTTCACAAGAACATATGAGATACATTTTACATAATAACATTAAATTACGGGTAGGTATGTAATACACAAATTAAAAAAAAATATAGTATCGACTGTTCTTGATTTTTTAACCAGGCTAGACCAAATCTATCTAGAAACGATCGGGCAGGAGAGAGCCGGCACTGCGCTCCGCCGCCCGCCACCAGACAAATCTTTGATACGCAGCACCGAATCGTAATCCGATATCCAACAAGTTTATATATCGCGAAATGCGACGATATTTTCGTCCGTCCGTCACTCAGACAGTTCACGGAACCGGCAAGATTAATTGTATTTCGGTTGAGTCATCAAAATAATTAGAATGACGCTATTTTCGTTTGTGATGCTAATTTGACAGTCGTCGCGGGAGATTCTTGATATTTTGATAGCTTATTCTTTGTTATTTATTTTAATTTATTGGTGCGAGCGAAGCGAACCGTTCGATATCGTTTCCGCCAGCGCGCAGCGTTGCAATTTGCTTGCAGAGAGTATTATTATTATTATCTAGGCAAACTATAATATCTGTAAAAAAAAATGATTTGTCCCAGAGACTTGTCCCAACGGATTTTAACAATAAAATTCATACCAGTTGCATCGAACCAGGGGCGGCTCTAGCATATGTAGCGCCCGGGTGCAATCTTTCCCCTGACGCCTTCTTGTATCAAAATGCGCGGTCAAAATGGAATAGGTAGGTAGGTACCTACTTACATACAACACAATCGACTACGGGGGGGGGGGGGGGTGTCCAAGAGTTCCAAAATGTAAGGGACTCCAACATTTACAAAGATTTATTCATGATCAAAACCCTTATGCGAGCGGAGCGAGCCGAATTTTTTTTTTAAGGTGCTCATGAAAAGGCTGGCTGCGTGACGGTACCTATTTTTTAGGCGAGCGAAGCGAGCCGAATTTTTTATAACAAATGCAATGATTTTGCTTACTTGCTCAAAGAAAAGGCTGGCTATTCGTTATGCGAGTGAAGCGAGCCAAATTGTTTTTAAACGAATGCAATAAGTGACACTTGATTTTGCTTACGTGCTCAAAAAAAGGCTGGCTATTTGTCGGTTCCTATTTTGTAATCAAATATAACTCACGTTGCTTGCAAAACCCTTATGCGAGCGAAGCGAGCTGAATTTTTTAAGGCACAAGATGTGACACTAAGCAAATGTTTGCCTAATATCGCCTTATTCCCTAAATCCCAATTTATTGTAACAGAAACCATGGCATGTGGTTTTTTTAGATTATTAATTTTATGTCGAAAATTGTTGTGTTGTTTGACTCTCTCAAACCGGTTTAGATAATTTTTTTAGTAACTTTATGTTACAAGTAAGATTATTTTACAAGAAAAACTCCTGAAAAAGACCTTCCAATTTTTGGAGGAGAACTTGGGGGCTCATGAACCACCTGCATGGATGCCCCATGTCGGATACAAATTGTAAATACCTATTGCGTGGATCTTTTTTTTTTTCTTAGCTAAGAGGGGGTCCGGAAATCCGTAAAAGTTTTCATAGAACCCCGCTACGCACCCCCTCCGTTTTTCCACTCGCTGAGTTCGCTGCGCCAGCGAGCGCCGCCGCCGCCGACGAGCGCCCGCTCCGTGCGGAGCGCTACAGCGGAGGCTCTATAATTATGTCGCGAGCAGGCGCCCCCTTACACCCGGCGCCCGGGTGCACTGCACCCCCTGCACTATAGGTTAAGCCGCCCCTGCATCGAACCAATATAGAACTAATTTACTGCCCGTGCTTTGGTGAGCACCAACTTTGAACACAATATCTTTCTTACATTAAATTTCACTACCATTCCTCCTCTAAATGTTCTAGTTCATCTAAGAAAGATATTGTGTTCAAAGTTGGTGCGTAGTCCATGAATATCCAAGAATTATCTTCATCATACTTAACAAACACATTTTTTATTTAGGTATTTCACTATAAAGCTGTTATTTATATTGACTTATGAATCAGTCATCAAGATAAAAGGCACAATAGTAGCTCAGGTAAGTGAAGTAATAACTGTCCATAAAGCATTGGACATACTCCAAAAATATATGTGAAGCGGTGGAGCTAGACCGCGGCATCGAGGAAGCACAATAAAGCGCGTCTCGACGACCACTTTAATGTTTTGAATATTTGATAGCCTGAAGTTCTGAGAACTGCACATTTAGTTTAATAAATATAAACATTTAGTTTATGAAGACAGACTGAACGTATCTATTCGATACTTCACAGACGAAAGTTCGCGCGGTTGTATCACGGTTAAGTTTGCATTGTAAGAGAGTTAAACAAACGTTGCTCTAGAATCTAGATCCCATCCTAGATAATAAGCTCAAGATACAGGACGGGCTTTTTGAAAAAAAAAATAGTAAAGCAATCCATCTCTAGTTACAACACCATAATCACTGTTTTATTAAAAACATTTTAGAAATTAACAACTTAGCGATTGATTGTATCGAACTTATACAGTATTTTGTCAATTTATTGCGCCGCAAAATACACGTTTAGACAAATTTTTTCGATGCAAAAACGAAAATGTTATCGGATTTAGGTATAATTTACCGCTTTGTATAAATAGAAAAGTTGAAAGAGGATGTTATTCACAATTATGTAAAAGACATTCAATAAGAATTTAAACATAGTGAGGGCTAGTTAAATAAATAATAATAAATAAATATTGCTGGACATTTGACACATCGCCATCTAGCCCCAAACTAAGCAAAGCTTTTATCTGGTTCCCGTATTTCAATGATAACCAGATAATTGATAGAATACTTATATATTGGTAAATACATACTTATAATAATTTATAACACCCAGTCACAGAACAAACATCTATGTTCATCACGCAAATGTTTGTCCTGGATGGGAATCGAACCCACGGAGTTTTTAGCTGTATCAAGCTAAAAAGCAACAAAATCGTCCATCGCTGCTACAAAAAGTAACACGTATGATCTAGCCTTGTTCAACGACCGCAATAAATGCGTTTGATTAATATCATTCCCGCGAAACAAATGTAATGGTCTCAGCTTCCTTTGATCAGAATACGGTTGTTAATCATGTCGAAACAATGCTGAACATAAACCCATTGATGAGACATAGCAAATTGAACAGAGTATTAATAATAATATGGTTCGTTTAATTTCTGTAATAATTTTGGCACGTGATCTAAATACGGAGCTATGGAGATTGCTATGTAGACTGTATTCGTTCTGCTACACTGATCGGCCAAGAACGGGAGCTATGAGCATGTAAACTTTCCTAGCATCGTCATATTTTGTCTTTTTCTTATCAAAACTTCAAAGCATTGTTATACCATTGAATCTTGAATAGAGGTAGAAGGGATGTGCTTATATAATTATATAGAGTCTACCCGTGACCACGCGAGACGTCGAGAAATAATAAAATAAGGTAATTACGCGATAAAGTCCCGTTAGTTCGTTTAAATTATGATATGCTTATTTTTCTTGGCCTGGAACAGCAAATTTCAAATAATCTTAAATATTGGATTTATTAATACTTTACCATGTTCATGCCAAAATTATCAACATAAAAAAGTATAAAAAATGTAAATAATGTTATAGGGCTCTTTATATTCCATCATTTCTTCATTTCATCGAACCGAGTAATCGGAAACAACACTTTTTTCTGACAACTTTGCCAAATTTTCTTTTAATGAACATCAATTTAAATGTTTCAATCGAAAAACTGTTCGAACGTTGTCGACATTTTGATGAAATAAATCATATTTTTCATAGACAAGCTCACGAGAATGTGAATCGCGTGCTGGAAGCCAGCCAAACCCAATATTGGTCCGTTTCTACATTCCATTAATAAATACGAGCCATTGTGTTGGTAAAGTATTTGATTAAACACGTTGTGACATTGTGGTAATTTGTGGGAAGTAAATTGTTTATTTGAATTTATTTTATCATTTGTTTTGATTTATAAAATTTAAGTCTGATTACAAAAGTCAACAAATAACGACGAAATCACGTTCAAAATAATTTACTCTGTAATTATCCAAATAGCTTTTATAGATAAGAATAAGTATTTATCGGATAAAAAATTGTTTAAGATAATGTAACATAAACACCGAGTGGAGTTATTAAACAACTGAATAAAACGAAATAATTACCTTTAATTTGAATTTCTAAGCAATGAAAAATGGAAAACCGTAGACAATAAAACCAAATGCAATTTAAAAGCGATTATGCACTTTCAAACGCAATACGGTAAGGTAACAGAACAGATTAATAATGAGTTTTCACTGAGATCAGAGACAACGTAGAACTGTTGTGACACTATACAAATGATTAATGAGAAGTAATCGCGGCTTTTTATTTATAGCTGGCAACACTCGCCAGCGAGGGATTCGTTTGTTGATATCGAAATAGGCCAGTAGGTAAACATTATGAACGTGACAATTTCAATAAGGTGGCTAATTTTATGCGGCAGTTGAAGATTGCGAGATGACGCCGTTTATTGGCATTATTACTTTGTTGAGTTATTACAAAAGTTATTTTAAAAATTGTATAATTTAAAATGAATAATATAACAGCTGTTATTCCCTTACAACGTTTACAAGTATAGAGTTAGGAGTATAGAGGCACGTAAAAAGGCTCATCTCATGACTTTTTCTCGAAAGGCGGTTGACATACCTACGCTCAGGCTTACAGACATTCAAGATTACAATACTAATGTTTCTTATGTTGTTAAATTTACTATATAACATCAGGTAATTTTTCCTATAGGGCAAACTTTCTTAGAGTTTGACCTAACTGAAAACGCCAATAGCGAATCTTACTGCTAACAATAAAACTGTCAATGTCAACTCGTGCACCGCATTTCATAGCAATTTTTAACACGATTGCATTGTGAATAGGCCGACATTGCGTCAGTTAATTACGTCCAATTAGTTTTATTTAATTGTACAATTATGCTGAATGCCGCTCTCTTTGATAAGTGAATCACACCTCGCCATCTTGATGTGTGGCAATTGTAGATTTGCAATTGTATGCTGTCAACTGTCAGCTCGTCATCATTACTGCGACGTTTCTTATCTACTTTTTGTTCAACTAGTTTCCTTCTTTACCTCTGCCGACGATTTCACTAATATTTGTTTCCTTTTATTTTTCTGACAAATCAGAAAATCTTAATTTTTGGTTCGCAGGTTAAGGCTAAAAGCGTTCATTACATTTGTCTAATATTTTTGGGTGAAATTTTAAAAAAAGATTTTCGAATATTTAAATGAATTTAAATATTTCGAAATCTCGAAGAACAGAGATGGTTGGAGAGATTTCGGGGAGACCTTTGCCCAGCAGTGGGACAACATAGGTTAAATTAAAAAAAAATGAAAATCTTTGAAAAATAACTATTCGTACTTTTTGCTTTCATCCGGTGCTATGTTAAGAATTTATGAAATTCGTACTTATTTAATTTTAGTTCTAAGTATAATATAAATATAAACCTAGGTACTCATGGCTTCATTTTAGATTATTTAGGTAAACACTCGTTGTTGAGTTCGAATCAAAATATCACATTTATAAAATAAACAGTCATTCTCCGAGAAATATTTATTCGGCAAACACTCTAGCAAATTGTTTTAAAACGAAAACAACCTATTTACAGAGTATGAATTTAAAACAAAAACTCGAATTGGTAACCGACGAATGTTGTAATCATCTAATTCTAATTCCAGAGAAATTGAATAATGCTGTGGAGGTCACCTTCTTGGCTCTGACATGCTATTCCACATTCTGTGAAACATAACACCGACATTTTGATTTAGTTTTAATGTGAATTTCATTGTTTATCCCGATGTTGTGGAATATTTGAAAATCGAATCATATTTTATTCGTATCCGCCTTTTCTTGGCTAACCCGACATTCGTTTAAATAATTAGGTACAAAAGCACATAGATTTGTAGGTACCTACCTACTACTGTTGTACCAATGTTATAATTAAAATCCAATGTACCTACTTCAAAAACTTAATTTAAAATACTAAACACAATTGTAGTCTTTGAAGTGAAATGAATTGAAAAAGGCTATAATAATGTGCTTAATATTTCAAATTCGGTTTCGGTTTAAAGAATTTTATTCTCATAAGAACATCAAGAATTTTATTCTCATAAGAACGTAAGACAGTTCACTTAAAATTATAAGTACAAATTATATAATTTAGAGAAAGTAGATGATATTTATTACTTAGCCGGTTGTATTTAGTGTTTGTTCGTGTAAGTACCGTGACATACTGGGTGCGCCCGGCCAGATATAATGAGTGGGTAAATAGAGCGATCAGGGAAAACTTGAGAATTGGATCGATTGCATTGTACTCTTGGATGAGGATGCTTCAGTCAAACATGGTTAGCGCAACCTTAATCAGTTTAGCTATGGTCGTTGGCCAGTTATAATGTTTAATCTGTGGTTTTGCTCACTGTGTCATTTTTGATATTTTTAGCGAAACCTTAATCAGTTTAGCTATGGTCATTGGCCAGTTATAAAGCTTAATCTGTGGTTTTGCTCACTGTGTCATATTTGATATTTTAGTATAGAAGTAGTAGGTACCACAGTGAGCAAAATCACAGAATACAAACTGGCCGTTAGCAAACCAATTAACGTTGAAAATATAGTTTTGACAGAATTAATAATGTGACTCTAGGTACAAAATTTTTATCATCGGGTAATAAATGTTTAAAATAAATAAATAACAAGTAATAATAATATCGTGTAGCTTTCAGATTTACCACAATCAGCTTTAAAAAGGTAAGATTTTTTTCAGAAGGACGTTATAATTAAGGATCATAATTGAAACGTATAATTAGGTTATTATCTTGTTCCTGCGATCAATACCGCGAAGAACCAGAGTCAACAAACACAGTTTGGGTCCTAGATTTATATCAATATTCACTACGGTCGAGATGGAGCGAGCTCTCTCAAGCACGTTCAATTTTCAAATTTCACAATTCACATTTTTATTTAAAACATGTGACTTCCCTATGCTCCGTTTTAGATTTGTCGATATCCATTCTCATTTCTGCAATGATCGATCGTGATCGTGCGATTGGCGTGCAATTTGTAGGGATAGGATGGCGATGGCGCTTCGAGGAAGCAACGGGCGGCGTCACGCGGCGCCTGCGCCGCGCTGCTCTCTTGTAATTTATCGCTTATTTCTAGGGATGCGCTGTTTTATCGAATGGTAGCGGTATTACTCAACTTTTGCTTGAATAGAGATGAAATTAAAAGATGAGATATCGCCGACAATGACACGTATAGGCTTTCCGAAAGCATTAATCGCTTGCTTCTAAACTTCTAAAGTCTTCACATTTTACTGACATAATTTTTGCCACTCACCATGTCGGCGCTAGTTCGAGAAGCAACTATATACATGAAAAAAATTATAAAATACTGCAGAACTAGTTTAGCCATCTATAAGGATCGTTGCAAACGCTCTACGAAAAGCTCAACTTATCTAAGTCACTACTAGTCAAAATCTTGTATAAAACTTATCATTATGAGCAAGACGAGCATCTTATACTAAACCCTTTAACTAGTTGAAAAATGAATAATGCACTACCAACTTACAGCCACCCATCCTAAGTGGTATTACGAGCTGAGCGCTTCCGTGCTTCGGAGGGCACGTTAATTGTCGGTCCCGGCTTTTAAGTCGTTAAGCCATGTTGGAGGCCTTTAGGTGGCCTAAAAACTCCGTCACCAGAGTTGGCCACTTGCTCATACGAACTTACTTACTTTTTTTACCTACAGCCGACTAAACTCAATCAACTAAACACAATCGACTAAATTCATCGAATAGTCGACCCGCTCAACGTTTCTTCCCTATAATTTAGTGTTCACCGCCTATGCTAAATGTTTCTGCTGAACGTGCTCGCTAGTACTTCATCAACATTGTACTGTTTATGTTTTCATCTGGCGACCAATTGCTTCAATCCGATAGATAGGAGATTGAGTAACAAAAACAACAGTGCAAGTGCCGTTCTTATCGATCGCTAGTTTTGACATTCAGGATCGATATAGGTAATTCGATAGAACTGTTTTTTTTTATTTTTAAATACAATTTTATCTAATTTTGTCGATTCTAAATGTCAAATTTAGCGATCGATAAGAGCAGTAGGTACTTGCATTGAAGATACTCATCAAGTTTTGTTTCAACATTTATATGATCGCCACTTCCTGTTAATATTGCTTGATTGTTTTTTTACATTGTAATGTATACTTACACCTTTTTTTTAATTATCTCAGTATTTTATAAAATGAACATCAGACAAAATAGACAATTGATGTCGTAATTTTTTAGATATTACTAGCTTCCGCCCGCGGCGTTGCCCGCGAGGTACCTCCAAAACATAAAGCCTATGTTCATCCTGAAAGTTCATTCTAAATACTGGTGAAAGAATTTTTGCAATCGGATGAATAGTTTCGGAGACTACCTCCTACATACAAACAAACTTTACCTCTTTATAATATTAGTATAGATTCCTTGTAAATCCCATTGTAAAAATCCAATGACCAAGTAAAAGAAGTAGGTATTTGATTTACATTACCTACTACAGTGTTGCCAATCTCTTGTAGTTTCGCTTGATTTTGTTTCCTTATGGCTCGTTTGCGAAGGAAACGCTTGTTGACATTTTCAGAATAGTCCTTTGTTGGACTAAGCGTGTAATGTGAGTGGATAATTGTTTATTTGTTAGGAAATCACTACGCACTTGCTTGATTTGTAAAAAGTATAAAAATTAAAACACTTGGCATTCACACACATAGACATACCTACTTTAATAACTATGCCAGGTTTACACGCCATTGAATAAAAGAAATAGCCTATTACACGAATGAAACAATAGAAACACGAAATGAAATACTAACATCTTTTAAATAATGGCAAAATATCTATACTTTGGATAAATTTAAGAAAAGAGAAATATAGCCTACAACACAAAAACCAATTCCTAGAACAATCAGTGAGTGTAAAACGGTAAATTGAGCCGACAAAAGTCCATACTTTATAAGGGTATCTTTAGAATTGGGATGTTCGTCCGAAACGTGGCAGAAACAATACTGACTGAGGAAAAAAAATGCAATGTAAAATTTCCTAAGGGAATCCCGAAATTCAATGGACAGCGATAAAAGTAACTAGGGATGGGACCGTGTCAAATATCGATAGTTTTAGACAGCTGTGAAAAGCAATAACATTTTTATAATCTATGAGTTTTATTTTTCTATAATTTTATGAATTGCTTTCTGATTAATAAACGTCTTTTTTATTAAATTATGTGAAGATGATGATGTTGTAATACGATTTATTCATAGTAACAATAAGAAATCAAGTAAAAATAACTCAAAAACCATTAAGTTAGATTCCAATAATATCTTTAGAATTCTTGGACACAATCCGCCACACCAAAAACAAGAATTCGATAAACATACAATCCTTTGATAACATTGCCGAATCATGAGTCATTCGACTATCTATCGACATTTTTTTCCTCCCATATCTATTGCAGCTTACGCCGATAATGTCTCCACCAATTCAGGTAGACCAATACAATAATAAAACATTTACCCGACGGAAAAAAAAACAATTTGAAAGCAATTAACTCGGCGTAAGCCTCCTTGGCGTCAGAAAGATTACAAAGGACTTATCACTTTTTTGTCTGGTTCTTGCTTCTTGCTCTCTCATTTTAGCCCTAAATCTAAAGCAATAAAATGCATTTTGCTTAATGAGTTTTGAACACGTCGTGTAGGTGGTCACGTATATGTTTTTGTTAGATAACAAATTGGTCATCTTAACGAGACCTCCGCTGATGTCTTTGACGAGTCAAAACAGAAACGAAAAAACTCAATACAAATATAGAATCGCGGAATCATAAATCAATGAAAGCATGCAAATCGATGCTACAATGTTAAAAGCTTTAAATAAAACCTCAATAAAATTCCCTTCACACGTAGAATTTTAAATTTAACTACGCGTTTGATAGGCTAGTTACCATGAACACGATACTTCTCTCAAGCGAATAAAGGCTTTATGCTGTTGTAATAAAGGTGGGTGGTTAGAGACGTCGTGGGGCAGATGTCGCGCGCGACAAAGTAAATCGTACGTGCTTGTCGCGTAAACACGCGATGATGTGTGGGGCCGACGCAACAATAGCTTCTGTACAATTTGTGATTCAACTCTATAATACTCCGTAATTACTTGCACGAGAAAAATATTTATATTTCAACCAAATTGCCCAAAGCTAGTACCTAATTGAAAAGTAACTTTAACACAATACTGTTAGCGCACAACATTGTAAGTACACAAAATAAATTAACTCATCGAGTACCTACACACAAAAGAAAACGCGATACGGACGACTTATTTTATGAGTAGATATTTATCTTTTTTTTTAATGAAGTCACTTTTAGACGGCGAAGCTCTGTAATCGATCGAGCGAGCGAAGCGAGCGAAGATCTTAGTGGCAAGTTAGGCGATTTTGCTTTGTATGTTTGTATGTTTGTATGTTTGTATGTTTCATTTTTATGTTCTCGCATAACTATCGAACCGCTTATCCAATCTGTATGAAACTTGATAGGTCAATAGGTAGTGCTATGGAAATTTGCTGTGGAGCGTATGAGCGTAATCGATGAAGGGGTTGTAAAGATATGGGGTTCCCAAGGGGGTAAATTTTTTTCAAAGTTACCCAAATATATTGAGTGGGGTGTCATACGAAAGGGCTTATTTTGTACATTCCAAAATGGTTTTTATTTTTAATCTAGGATGTATAGTTTTTGAAATACGATCAAAGCACAAAAACTACGAAACCAGAGCTGCAAGAGCTCCCGTTTCATAGAGTTTCGATGTCTTCGTAGCTCATTGACTGGTCGGTCTTAAAAAGAGAGTGGCATCGTCGCGGTTTGGTTTGCAATGATTTAAGATGCTACTTGATTTATTTTCATGATAAAAAAATTTTTGATAAAGAATGAAAATAATTGGGGTAAAAAAAGTTAAATAAACAAATATATTGAGTGGGGTGTCAAATGAAAGGTCTTAATTTGTACATTCCAAAATAGTTATTATTTTGATTCTAGGACGTATACTTTTAGAAATACGACGAGAATTCATAAATATGAAATAAATGAAAAATCAGACACGACATTATGTATTGCATGCATGCTAATATTTTTTACCATGAAGAGCTAGCGCAATAGGCATACTCGGCAGTAGTAGCACTTGAAATTAGGGGTAGTCAGAAGAAAGTCCAAATGTAAGCCATCTACGGTGCGCGAGATCTCAGTTCGGGGCGAACTACTAGTTTAAATAAGTCCAAAACATTGTTATTCGTATCGAATTTACGACGAATATGATTTACGAACGTATTTGATGCGGATGGACACGCGGACAACAATAGCCTCATACAAGCCGATGAAAGAATCGCCGGACCTGTGGCCTGTTGCATTTTCATCTACTTTCATTGAAAAACAAGCTTTATTGTGATCAACCTAGACTGAATTTTAATATTTGATGTATAAGCTTATTCAGAAACATAAATTTTCCACATATTAACTGCTAAGTAACAAATAATATCCTTACAAAATCTAACTTAATCTAATTTAATATTAAGCTTTAGATAGCTATAATATAAAGATATAAAGAATTTATAATTGAATACTGTTTACTTTAATTCTGTTGAACATACAATCATTAGAATAATCGGAGTGAAACATGTGTAAGTTGAGTTACTATATTTTATTCCGCGGCTCTGTTTTAGTACTATAACGCGGTCACCCCTCTACGGTCTGAATAAGTTTTTTTACTGCCTAACCTTCTCAGAAACAAATGTTCGATTACAGCGTTTATTACGTGCCGCGTATTGTTTTATTGAAATGTAAAGCTACATGTATCTTGAACGACCTGCATTTAATTAATGGTTGCAATTTCCTGTGCAGTGAAAACGACTGTATCGATGCTAAATATTTTATGTGTAGTTTTATTTGTGTGAGCGTTTATTAGCATCAATCTATTCTATTTATCTATTGTAATTTTAATTGAAAAAAGTAATTTCACGTTTTACTATTTCCCTAAGGTTTATGTTACGGTATGAGTACTTAACTTTTAATTAAATTGGGTGAGAATACCAACCCTAATTAAATTAAGTAAATATTGGGAATAAATGTTGTTTTTTTTTAAATATTATAATTTATGTCATTGTTTTGTTGAAAAGAAATCGCCAACATCATGAATTTGATACCTAAACATAATCGATTGAACACGCGCGCGGTATCGAATACAATACGTTTTCGGCCTCAAATTATAATCGGTCCGAATTAGAAACAGTTTCATAATTCATAATATCGCAAGCACTAGCTAAATATAAAGATTAAGAAAATTGAACCAGTAACTACGTTGAAAATAATTTTTAACAACCAAATTATGTCAAAATCCATTCTCGTAAAATATTAATATCTAAACGAGTTTACGAGAGTTAAAATGAAACCGCAATTTGTACTTGATAAAAGTAACATAAGAACAGAACACTACAAAAAGATGTCAAAACTAGTTTTTATAATCTAAATGATCAAAGCTCTGTTTGTCACATTGCAATTACAAAATTTTATTAGTAATGAAAACAAAGAAGCATTTAAGACGCAATAAAATTTATTAATAGAGCGAAACGCGTTTCTGGGGCGATTGGATTAAATTAAAATATATATTCATCGTGCATTTTTCTCGGACTTTGACAAATTAATTCACATTTCAACGCGAGATTTTAATCGAATGTGCTACTACATTTTTTACAGGAACTCGGGAAACGCCTCGACGATGCGTCCGCTAGTGACGGGAAACTACGCGATATTATCGATATCGATAATAATGAAGTTCTCTATCAAATATTTATCAATAGCCAGACATTCATGCACTTATACAAAACTTTAAACCCATAAGAAATTTTACTACGAATCAAAATTTTAACCGAAAACTATTTTGTAAGTAAGAGTATTTTTAACATAGTTTTTTAATCAAAAAATAAATTTTCTCAAAAACTACTGCTTTCGCAAGCGCCGATAAACATTTTCACATCACTAAAATTTGATTAATTCCACTTTTATTTGTTTAAGATTCAAGCAGCTGGCGGCGTTTGATCCCGATACGCCGTACCCGCGACGACATAATGTCTCGACATTTTTCAGGACTTGTGAAAACACGACGAAAATAATCGATCATAATCTTGGAATTCGACGAAATGAGATCTATTTGTATTAATTGGATGGTTTTATTTATTTTATGAGATAAAATATTTCTTGAATATTTTTTAGCGGGATGAACTCGATCAATTCTTGCCCGAGTAGACTACTTCAGCTCGGGACCGTGATGTGTGGAGGTAATGGGGGAGGTCTTTGCCCAGCAGTGGGACACAATAGACTTGTAATAATAATATTTTAGCAACTTTTCAATCGCCAAATAACTTGAATCTGAAGAATAAATATGGCGAATTAAATAAAAAATAAAAATATTTAAATTTTTCCAATACATATACCTACACAATAGCTATGGAATACGAAAACAATCAGATTTAATTTTCAGATATTTTGTACTTATATGTATTTTTAAAGTTTGAAATTATCATTTAAGATCTTCACATGTTTGAAGTTATTTAAAACCAACATACTTGTACGAGTAGAGATACATTTATAAAGCTATCTTTAATATCAGACACAACCACAAAAGCCAAACAGTTACGAAGATCAAATTTAGTTCGAAAAATGACGGAAAACGTAAACCAATATGCAAACAAATAAACCAGTAGCGGCTACTAGGTACGGGCCTTGTGTAAACGGAATAATTTATCTGATGTGTACATACAGGGAAAGTCGGTTAATTGGGAAAGCGCATACCTTGATGTCAAATTCAACGAGAATGCATGGTTATGAAGCATTACTTCATTGATGATAACGGATTCATTCATTAAGTATGTAAGAAGTATATCAGTCTGTGGTTCCCATGACACAGGCTCTGCTTACTTGCGGCTACATGATGCTGTGTGAAATGTCCAGCATTATTTATTATAATAATTTGACATTTTTATAAAATCAAATACCGAACCACAGTAAGCAAAACCACGGACAGAATTCATAAATTCACGCTTTTTTATCGCAGGGGTAGCTCTCATCAGACTGGCTTATCCGACCATACTTTACTTACCGTACGACAGAGACCACAAAATTGGGGCAGGATCCTTTGGGGCAAAGGGAAATACCGTTTGCCCCAAAGGATCTTGCCCCAATTTTGTGCCTCATCTACTCTCATTCCTTCATTACAAGATCTCCGGTCTACGGGTACTTTGACCTGATTTTTTCTAATAGATACTAGATGCTAAAGTATAAATAAAACAATGTTTATCCATACCTAAGCCTATATCTAATAAAATATCGTCCCTACCCGCGTCAATGAGCATTGTGTCGGTCATCTCACGCCAATAAAGGCGGCGCAAGTCATGCTCGGCAGGCATCATGCCGCAAGGGTTCGGGTGTCAAGTAGCTTCGATGGGGATCGGTTTTATAGTCAATTTAGTCAGATGCCTCCAATGATCTATATAAACTGAGGTAGATGCGTTGTACCCCGCTCTGCGTGTTAAACAAAATTCAAGCTAATTCACTTGAGTCAAGTCAGCCGCATTTTGTCTCGGTTTTATAAACAACTAGCTGCTACCCGCGGCTTCACTCGCGTGGTACCCGGATAAAAAGTAGCCTATGTTACTCTTCAGCCCTCCAATATCTCCACACAAAAAATCACGTCAATCCGTCGCTCCGCTTTGATATGATTCCACGACAAATAAACAAACAAACAAACACACTTTCACATTTATAATAGGGGTAAGGATTTAGTCACATGCCTCCAATGATCTTCTATATAAACTGAAGTAGATGCGTTGTACTCCGCCCTGCGTGGTGAACAAAATTCAAGCTAATTCGCTGGAGTCAAGTTAGGCTGTAAAGTTGACACCTTGTAACTAGGATAATTTGAATGCACCTAATAATGTTCGGTTGCGCTTTCTAAACAATTGTATTTCGAATTCTGTTGGCTAACGGAATAACGACTCTGGGAGTAAGATGACAGTTTGGTCGAATCCAGCCTGATCGACTAGTGGAATAAATTAGCGAGTGTTTTTTTTTGAATTTTTAGCTGGTTCGATTCCTGGGTGAAAAAAGCTAATTTTAGAAAATCTTTGATTGCAGTTATGTTTCTTTTTAAAAATAAAGGAATGTTTTCTTGAAGTAAAATACTGTATCTTAAGGATTTAAAGTAGTTTCCTTCCAGAGCCCATTCATTTTTTCCACCCTGTATGCTAAGTAGATAAATAACATAATTTTGCCGCGTTCTGGAGCTTTTAATGATGAATTATAACGTCTCTATTGGTAAAATCTCATTGGGTGTGATAGTTCTAAACACAACTATTTTTGGCAATTAACAACAGTGCAGAATAGGACAAGGACTAATGTTTATACCTTTCTACATTCATCGTCTTTCCATCCAGCTTTGATGGTTTGTTCCCATTAGGTTCGTTAGGAACAGTTTAGTCTTTCCGTTACGTCTAATTCCCGGTTAGGTAAATCCCCTATGGGTCTAATAACCGTTTAGTCCTGTCCCGTAGGGTAGACGTCACTACACCGCTATCAAATTCGGAAAATTCTTTAAAAATCTGCTTCATATAATTAAATGTGGAATTTTAGGTGTTAAAATGCAATCAATTAATCTACTTCAAACAAAACAAGAGCGAGAATGATTAGCGCGCGCAATAAATAACAAAAATCAAATAAAATAGTCAACAACGTGACAATGATCGTGTCTCGAATAGTTTTCATTCATCAATCTTCACCCTAGTTCCAATCGGGACTTCGCACCATCCATCTTACGGTACTAACTGTATCGCACACTGCGACAGTTATTTAAAGATACTGTCGCATCATTAAATATATTTTATTGCAAGTGTGGCGGATTGATTGAAAATACTTGGCATGTTGATTCGAATCGAATTGTATAGATTTTATAGGAACCGAAAACAGGATCATGAATATATTCAATTTCTTTTGCAACATTACAGGATCGGATGCTACAACTAATCGTGATCGGTTGAGAGAGTCCCGTTCTTAGCAATTATTCTAAACGAAAAAGGTCGTCCAACTATGCTGTTTATTAATTTTTATAATAATGGCATATGGCTTATGTACCAAAATTAAGTAGGTATATCGTGTTCAGTACCCATGAGGGATATGCAGATGTTGCTGGGCAGGAAAAGGGTTAAATTGGTTTATGATAAAGAAACCGATTACAATGTTTAAAAATGCTTCCAATTCTAACAATTATAATTTTCATCAAATTAGAAAAAAACATTTCACAGTTCGATTAAACCCACAAGTTTCATTAATACCCGCCCCGCCCAAAATACGTCGAAGTCGTTTCTAATCAATCAACTTTAGATTAACACTCAACCATAGACTAGACAAAAACAAATGAGTGAGCGAACAGAAATCGAATTAACCACGAGTCTGTTTAGACACCAATTAAAACTTCAACAAAGGCTATCTTCAATGAGACGAAAAAAATTTGATAGATCCACTCTTTAACCCAATCTTTCATTCACTGCCCAATACACGAAAAGAAACCTTGCTTGGTAACCTTTACAGCTTGATATAGCTTGAGAAAAAAAGTAAGAGACCATACAGGGCTGTTGGCACAACATCTTATATCGATTAAACAGATAATTAATCACGGGAAATGAATCCGAATGAGATGTTATTAGTTATACTCGCTATGAACAAGTGAAACAATGCTTTAGCACTTACATGGTGTTTCGGAATTATAAAATAGAAAATCAAACCATAAAATAGATACCATATTCCGGATGATTTATCCAGATATTGAACCAGTAATAATATAGTATTGTAGTTTTGATAAGTCATAGAAAAAGAACGCCTCTATAATTTGGAAGTATTGAAATATTCACAGGAACTTGTTCCATAACAGAAATAATAGGCGATTATGTTGAAAATATTTTTTAAAATGAATTCAAGTCGTGAAATTTTAAATGCATTGTCATCAAGTTGTGAGCTGCCCTGAAAGTTTCAGCCGGATCGGGAAGTGCTCGAAATTTGAGTAGCAAGATTCTACTCGGAACGATAGACAGACAGACAGACAGACAAACAAGAAAGAGACTTAATAAAAACGTTTTATAAATTCATATAAGTAGAACTAAGATTAAGTTCAGAACAGTCTCCTTTACATCATGTAACTTTTCTAATGTAATCTTAAATAAAGATACTTAATCTATTCTATTTAATTATTAGTAACTAGTGAACGCTCGCGACTTCACCCGACTACTATAATTGAATCCCACGTGAACCATACATTTTTACCGGGATAAAAACTAACCTATGTAACCCAGAACCTAAACCATCTACATTCAAAATTTCATCAAAATCGGTCGAGTAGTTATGGAGATACGTGGTAACAAACATTCACACACACACGGACTTTCGCCTTTATAATATTATAACTTGTTAAACTTACTAATATTAGTAGCATATAAATTGTTTAGACATCCTGTATAATGTCGAGTTCAAGCGGCCGATATGGCCGATCAATCAGCTGCTAACGAGGTGCTCATCGCATGTTCTCAATGAGCTGAGGGAAAATCTCAATGAACTTTGGAAAACTATCAATATTAGATACGAAAAACAGGCTCTACTACAATGTTATACTTTTCATGTAAATGTCTCAAATAATCATTTAAAAAAAATTATAATATGTTTGAAAAAAATATTTAATAGTGTAGGTAGTTAAACAATAATAAACAAATTAAGTAATACTAGCCGAATAAGTAGTAAGTGCTATAATTGACTTTGAATTTACCTATTTATTTTTCAATCATACGTTCATACTTTACCAAATAATATTAATTACAAGATTCCAGAACATACAAAACAAGCAACAAAGATACAAGTGAAGTTAAACAAAAGCTTAAAAAAAAGTGTTGTTAATTTATCAAATATTATGTCAAGAATATAAACGTCAGTGTCATTTGAAAATGCCTAAAAAAGTTCCTAATCAATAGCAAAAATAGATCACCCACCGCGTCAAAAAGTCTATAACCCAAGAACTTAGCATTTCAAACAGCTGGTTAAAATTTACATAATCGTTTGTCGTTGCCATTAAATTAAACGTTCGTATAAAAAACGACAACTTTTTAATTTCTTTTTCCAAGACGAAGACAGAGTGCGGTCACAGTATAAATAATAGTGGCAGACGCGGGGCGTGGCGGACTAACTTTCATTACTCATAAGCAGTAATAAATGATAAAACATTATTAATACGAAGAGATCAGCCTGTGATGGCCAGAGATTAACGTTCGGACGAATAAATTAATTCTAATGCAGTTGTTTTTCTTTTAACTCGTCATTGGGATTTGCATTTCAACCATAATGACCGAAACAAAAGAAAAAACAAACGACTGCTCAAATATTATGTGGTCCAATTTCGAATTTTATTATGGGTCGATTTCTCAATCGATAAATAACTTTAATCTGAGGAATAAAAATGGCGGTCTGACTAATTTTCTATACAATATAATGTCAAATCGCAAAGCTATTTTCTGAGATGAAAGGTATTGAAATATCGGGTAAAAATCTGGTATTTACAATATAAATAAAGAAATCTTATGCATAACTAGTATGTACAGCTACAAAAAATCGACGACCAAAGTTAAACCGAACGGGAAATTTTCAATCAGAAACTCCCAGCTGATATAGTAAAATAACAATTAATTCCGTTATCGCAGCGTAATAACAAGCAGAAGTTATAGTCCGTGCTCGGAGGTGATAAATTGAATAATAATTTATTTCGAGCGAGATAAAAGATTGCGAGTGAGATACTCTCAACGCTTTAACTTACAACAAGCTGTGGATTGTCTCTCTTGAAAATCGAATTGTATGCAAAGCTGAGGTGTTGATTCTGTACACACCAACATACTCAATCTTGAATTAAGAATTACTTTTTGGGAATAGTCCTTTTTTTAAAGTGTTGTTTTGTAAGTCACTCAAGTTTGTAATGTAATGATCCTACACATTAATTAATACCTCGTAAAACATACTTCGTATTAATTAAAACAAAATATTGTGGGAATTCGCCACTCCAGCTTCGTTCATGATAATCATTATACTTTAAATCATAATAGAAATAATTAAGCTGATCTCTCGATCGCCTTAAGCGTCGAGATCTTGCGCAGGCGCGTGATTGATAACTTTTCTTACCTCTTCCTCTCTCTTACTTTGATTCGTATGTCCATCTCTGTCTGGCATTAATTGATCTACGTTGTAAACGGCGCCATTATTGTCGCTAGATAGATCATGTTGATATCTATCCGCCTCGTTGTTAGTCAAATCAATTGTTATTGTTGCAAGTTGCATTATTTCGTGGCCTCTGTCAGTTTCTTGTTCCAGTTAATCGTTATTTATTCACAGACATTATCGTTTATTGGATTGTCCAGTCTCAAGATATGACTTCTATAGTGTGGGCAGTTGCAATCGGATCGGAATGATAAGACTTCAGTCGCCACGAATAAATATCCTCACTATCTTTTCAATCCTGCTACGGAATTAGTCTACGTTACTTGTATGATAAAACTATGCAGAGTATGCTGATACCTTGCATTCTACATGTTCAATTCTAATGTTACAAAACTGATTCTTGTTTAGTTTTCAGAGCTCAAGTCAATGTCACATCGCTGCTGTGACGATATAAAGCCAAAATACTGCAATCTTTTTTTTTTAATTTCAATTTCAATTTATTTATTTTGTCTGTAAACCTACGTAAACTAGTAGTTCGCCCCGAACTGAGATCTCGCGCACCGTAGATGGCTTACATTTGGACCATATTTATGAATTCTCGTCGTATTTCTAAAAGTATACGTCCTAGAATAAAAATAATAACTATTTTGGAATGTACAAATAAAGACCTTTCATTTGACACCCCACTCAATATATTTGTTTACTTAACTTTTTTTACCTCAATTATTTTAATTCTTTATCAAATTTTTTTTTATCACGAAAATAAATCAAGTAGCATCTAAAATCATTGCAAACCAAACCGCAACGATGTCACTTTCTTTTTAAGACCGACCAGTCAATGAGCTACGAAGACATCGAAACTCTATGAAACGGGAGCTCTTGCAGCTCTGGTTTCGTAGTTTTTGTTCATTGGTCGTATTTCAAAAACTATACATCCTAGAGTAAAAATAAAAACCATTTTGGAATGTACAAAATAAGCCCTTTCATATGACACCCCACTCAATATATTTGTGTAACTTTAAAAAAAAATTACCCCCTTGGGAACCTAATATCTTCACAACCCCTTCATCGATTAAGCTCATATGCTCCACCGTAAATTTCCTTACTACAACCTATTGACCTACCAAGTTTCATGCAGATTGGATGAACGGTTCGACAGTTATGCGCGAACAACAATTCGTGAAACATACATACAAACATACAAACATACAAACATACAAAGCAAAATCGCCCAACTTACCACTAAGATCTTCGCTCGCTTCGCTCGCTCGATCGAAAATAGGTGTTTGAGCTTAAATTAGAGTCACTAGATCTTGCTTATTAGTATACAAACAATTATTACATTGCGATCTACTGAGGTTGAAGAATTTTTAACCCACTGATCTTCAAATAAATGACAAATTACTATCCTAATCCAGATCCATGCTTCGATACTCAATATCCTTTAAAATTCATTAATGGATCATAGTACCACTTCCACGATCCAACGTCGTCCATCATCCGTGATCTTATCATCCGATCACCGATCTACACAATATAAAATCGTTTATACAACCAATGCCTGATATTACCTTGCTCGATTTGTATCTACGCCATTTAATAAAGACCTCTGTGTACAAATCATTAGTTTTAGGCCCGGGTTGTGATAAACTGGTCGTATTATATCATTTGAATCGATGAACGTGAATGAATCATTTAGTGTTTGATAAATTACGCTGCATATCAATCGGTACAATGGATTAATCAGTTTCGTGGGATTGTGTGACTTACCTCATTTTTGCATAAGCACGACACACACGCATCCACAACAAAGAGCCGTGTTGACGAGTGCAATAGTACCTAAGTAGGTACTATTGCATATAGGTAAGTACCTACCTTGTCTTTTTTTTTGATCAGGTCGTGAGTTCGAATCCTAGCCGTGCATCAATAGATTTTTCGTTTCGCAAAATGTATATACGCATTAACATGACCTCTAAACTGTAAATAAAAACATCATGAAGAAAGAAACCCACAGCTTATTCAGCCCCACATGAATTGGCCATGTCTTACCTGTGGATATAGCCGGTTAAGCTGAGAGGATGGTGTAGGTGCTGGGCAAGCCTACTCCATCTCAACATTGTCCCAGGCCAAGTCCCGTTAAGTGTAGGCAAACTTTGCCTCCTGATACTGTATAAATCATCTAGTAAAAGAAGTAAAGGCCCAAGCTTTTCTTATATCATAATCGTAAGTCACGTCGTCTATTCAAGATAGAAGAAAATCCAAATAAAAATGTCCTCTCAAACATGAAAATAACTATTTTATTACTTACCTCGCTTTTGCATGAAGGAGAAGAGGTCATCAAGGAACTCCTTCCGCTGCGGATCGTCGCTTATTTCATACAACTGGAACAAAAGAAACACGTTTAAAAATAAATAAATAAATAAATATTGCTGCACATTTCACACAGCTCCTTCTAACCCCACACTAAGCTAAGCTTGTACTATGGGAACCAGATAACTGATAGAATATTTAAATATTTTTTTTTATCATTTGAAATTCGGACGCAGGAATTTCCACGTTGTAACAATGAGGTTTTATGTAGGTATATACTAGCTTCCGCCCGCGGCTTCGCTCAAATAGTACCTACCCGGATGAAAAGTAGCCTATATGTTATTCAAAGTCATAAACGATAATCATAAGTGTTCCAAGTTATATAAAATCCGTTAGGTAGTTTTGCGTGAAAGAGTGACCAACAGTTATAAAATTTTAGTGTAGGATTAGTAGGATATTGGTACGAGTATTATTTTAATTACATACATACATAAAATCACGCCTCTTTCCCGCAGGGGTAGTCATTTCCACTTGCTACGATCATGACACACCTCTTTCGCCTCATTCACTCTCATCACATTTCTCATACAAGCTCGCCGGTTAAGGGTACTTTTGTTTGACCTGGTCTTTCCCAAAAATATCACCAATTTGATCCAGGTATGTTTGCCTAGGTCTTCCCCTTCCAGCTGTTCCATACACTCTCACCTCATACACTTGTTTGGTAAAACGACTTTCATTCATCATCTCTACATGCCCAAACCATCTTAACATGCCTTTCTCAATAATAATTCTTATCACTATATCTTCTTTCACTCCATACCGTTCCCTTATCATAATTTTATATCATTATTTTATTTTGCTGGGGAAAATGGGAAATATGGATCATTGTATAATATTAGCGATGGCTGTTACCTATTTGCGAATTTGAATTAAAAATACAAAATGCTTAACATAAATGAATAGATATTCTGAATTCTACAATCAGACAGAAAAGGTTAGTAAAACGTTAACCCTTATAGTATTTTTTGCATAATTATGTGAGAAATTTTGTCCTCGAGTAAGACGTAATGCGTTTCCTATGTTTGCGGACATGCGGGCGCACGTGTGTACCGCATCAATGCACTGCACTTCCGAGGAATATTAATATCTTCATTATTCAATTCGTTAGTTGATTGCTCATGGAATTCTTGAAATTTTCACTTTTTCTATACCTACTACTTTAGAAGTAGGTTCAGAAACTTTGCAATAATAACCTATGAAATAAAACATCTTAAAAAACACTTGTTTATGATTTAAGAAAGACTTCGTTTACAGTACCTAGTTATAATTATATCTTTTATTTATTCAATCTAAAATGTAAACAATTTTTTTTTATGAAAACTAAAGAGTCATAATTATTGATAAGTATAATTAATCATATTATTATGCTTATCCAAAGGGCATAGAGTTCAAAATAGGATAAGAAACCACCCTATACTATTAAAAGCACCTAACCATATTGGAATTTTACCTATAGTCTGACCTGAATAACCTACCAATTGATAAGGGGTTAATAACAGCCAAGTTAGTCCTTATTACGAAGACATAAGGTTCAAGATTCGAGAGCTTTACTCCCCACCGAGAGAGGCGTGTCAAAATAATGACAATATCCGCCATTATATGCGCTGTGCAATTTAAAACACCGATAATACTTTAAGCGATAAAGAAAAATGCTTGATTGGGTGGCAAAATACGTTTTCAATTGTGTGATAAGGTGGTAAGTACCTACTACTGTTTGTGTGTGGGGAAAACACAGAATTGCGTAGTATTTGCTGTAGAATTATATTTTTATGTGAACTTATGGCAAAATAGTACGTCATGCTGTGAACGGTTACCTGTTTGTACATTTGTACATTACATAAGTTGAAACAAAGGATCTAGGCATTCGTGAAGTTGGGGTTTTCGCTGAGCAGTAGAAAATTTTGTATGAAAAAGCTGCACTGCGCATCGAAACGGCTAACTTGATCCATTGGTGTAGTGTAGATACTCTATTCGTCTACCGCCAGTTTTCTTCGCGATTGGAGGATACAGAATAATCAAACACCAATGGTATCAAAAACGTAATGCGAAAGTGTGATCACAAACATCCCGTTACACAAGCAGAGTTCACACGAGCGACAATACCGGCCGAAACACGGCGCCCCGCGATCAAACACACGTCTGTTTGCATTCGGACAATTACAAGGCACTTAGCGCTACGGAGAACTGGGCCGTGGAGAGACAACGAAACACCATTTGAAACTTCCTGTTTCCGTCTTATAATGGTGTGCCAATGGGGTCAGAGTGCGAATTGTCGCGTTTTTCTTGCGTTATAGTACCGTTACGATACAGTTGGGTTTGGTAGGCCTATGACAAGACATAGAATTTGCTGGTTTACTTTTTACTTTGCTTTATTGAGGGCGATACAGTTATATTTAATTTGGGCATTATACATTTATGAAAATACAAAAACTTACAAGTAAGTATTCAAAATAAAGTCATTCATGACAAAAACTAAATCGATGTCAAAAAATGGCGTAAGTGACCCTTTGGTCAATTAGCGTTTATCTCGCTTGTGAACCCTAATCCTTAACCTACTGACACTGTTTGAATTTAATATTTTAAATGTTTTCGTAACTATTTGAAGTAAAACCATCATCATTTGCATAATCTATTTTCAACAATTGTGTAAATCAAACATTTGAATAAAATGTGGATGTTGACCCCTCAACCTCCACTTGAATTTAATTATTAAATCCACTATTGTCACAATGGTGACAATTATAGGGGATTTTATAACATTAAGTCTGGACTCAAAAGGTTATTTTAATAAAATCAGAAAACGTTTCACTGAAATCACTTTTTAAATTGTAAGTAAAGTAATGTTAAAATTTTATGTTGTAGGTAAAAATAAAATGTTTTTATTCCAAACTAAAATTTAGTAGTTTAACAACTAACAACTTAGTATAATTTCTGTATTACAGAATGTTGTACCATTACTTGAATATATATTTATTTTGATTTTTAAGCGAAAAGAAACATGATCACCTGCACCACGGCTGCATCTCCAAGGAGCTGAAGACTTCTCCAGATCTGTCATACTTACATTACAGACATTTTGCGATTAAAAAAATAATTATAATTATTAATTTTGTTCTATTAACCATAGTTATACCATCCAGAAATATGAACCCGGAACAAAGTGAAATAATTATTTAAAACTCAACAACAAACTATTATTTTTACATTTATTAACCGTTCAATGTCCACTCGATGTGAACACGACAAATTATTATAACAAAATTATCATAACAGGACATTCTCGCCCACCGACCCGTCAATATTTGAATCACAAAACTGGTCTGTAAGCCTTATAATCTCCATTGTGGTGTGCCAATTACGACTCTCCCCTTCCGGCTGAATAAATAAATATTGTGAAACATCCACAAAGGGACATACTTTTTCCCATAATCTCAATTTTTTTTTTGTAAAAATAGTAGCGCATTAAAATGTAAGTCAGTGTCAACAACGTTTCTGTTGAATGAATTTTTTAATAATTTTATGCAGGGGTCAACTTAGACTAACTTCCCCTTTATAAAAAATATGTGTGAAATATTGAAAATTAAAAGATAGGTACTTAATTTAAAGCCGAGAAGAAACAACTATTAGAGAACAGTTTAAGAGCAAGATCAATAACATAAGCAGTCAAACAAAAAAATTTATTATGTTGACTTCAAACCACGTTTTTTAAAACTCTGGATTAACTGTGGTCTTTACTTGATCCAATATGTAAATAAACGGATATTGCATATTGAAAATATCCATTCAATATTTACTGTTGCTATAAAATTAAATTTTATTGATTGCTGTTGACCAAAGAAGTCCATCGGTGAACGCAAGGTTAAGTGTCGCAGAGTAGAAATATTGTAAACAGAGCTTGGATATGAACAGCGGGGCTAAAAAGGCCGTTATAGCAGAATCATAAATGAATTGCACTATATGCCGTCTCATTTCATAGAAATGAAATGAAATGAAATGAAATGAAATAATTTATTTGCGTGAAGTATGGTAGAAAAAGTTCTTAAAATAAATTATAAGTAGCACATACTCCGTGGTACAAAGACCTACATGCAAAAATTTACATATAAAATAACTAGTTATGTCATGCAGATTATGTACATTACATTTCTTAATTACCTATATTTAGTTATATGTAGACATGAGAATGACAAGAAATAAACATTAATATGATTCGTAAAAAGTAATTGCATTAACGATTATTTTAGCCTCCCTGAACACGTAGTAAAATACAGAAAGATCATACGAATTATGTTTTGATTTTCAAATGAAACTTCAAGCTTTACGTTTTAACACGAGAATCTTTTAGTTATTACTAATGAGAGCTGGCATGCTAGTTTTTTCTTTTTAATAACTTTTTTATAGACGCCCTGATTGCATTGTAAGGCTAACGCTTCCGATCAGCGGGCTTAAAAAGGTCCCTATAGCAAAATCACAATAATAATTGAACTAAATGCCGTCTCTTTTCACTCAGTCAATGAAAAGAGACGGCATATAGTTCAATTCCTATTGTGATTCTGCTCTAACGGCCTTTTTAACCCCGCTGAACTTATAGATAATACATATTGTAAAAGAAGAAATATTACGTGTATATGTAAAGCTCTATTGCAAATATTGACTCTCCATTTAATACATTGATGTATCACGAATGAAATAAATCAATACATCAATATTGAATTGGATAAATAGGACAAGGTGTTGCATAGAAAACGGTTTTTGACACACTTGTGGGCGAGCTCTGATAGACTATTGTGTTCTACGCTATTTGATCAATTTAAAGGCCTTTTATGACAGTATGAGTACCTATACAAGATACACTGTTTTCATACTGTGTCAGTTTTTCACCCTAAATAATTCTAAAATTCATATTTGTTGATTCGTTCGGCGCATTCGGCGCGGATAGGTATGCGCTCTCCTTTAGTCTAACTTTTTTTAGGTGAACAATAATGTGGCGGTTAAAGCTATAACATTATAGTTGAAATAACATATTGAAAAAACACCATTACTTAGGAGCAAGAGAAAGAGTAATTATATTACTTTTTGCTTATATAGGTAAGTACTCGTACAGTCAGCGTCATCAATCGGTATCCCCCTATTGATTTTAACAAGGACCCTTTTCATTTCAACTTTGGAGTTCAGTCGGATTTGCTAGTATACTTATGGATATCTAATTTCGCTCGAGTTCCTATACTAGCAAATCCGACTGAAATCCAAAGTTGAAATGAAAAGGGTCCTTGTTAAAATCAATAGGGGGATACCGATTGATGACGCTGACTGTACATTATATTGTTTAGATATAAAATATTTTTTATGAAAATGTATGTTCTTGGTCACTAATCGATTTACATTCAGAATGATTTATGCGAGAATGGATCATGAAATTCCTTTTATGTGAACAATAATGTGGCGGTCATTAATTACCTAATTACAAATTGATGAGATAAAAGTAAATCTGATAATTGATGACAAATCAGCAGTGCAAATACCGTTTTTATAGATCGCTAAATTTTACATTTAGAATCGTCAAAATTCGAAAAAGCTAAATTTTTTATTAATAAATTCAATTTTATTGTATTTAGTCGATTCTAAATGTCAAATTTAGCGATCGATAAGAACGGTATTTACACTGCTGGCTTTAAAATAACGTGTAGCTTTAGTATAAAAGTGTAATAACAAATACTTATGTATTTCTTTGTTTGTGTGCGTGCATACATGTCTGCGTGCTGAGTTTTGAGATACTGGTTCCCCATTAGTTTGTGATGGTCTTCCACGCGCGCCGCCGCAAGACAATTTCAAATTGCCTGCAATAATTTAAACTAGTAATGTATAAGAGGGATGGTTTTATAAATAAACCGAGTGAGGGACCTATTCGGTACTTGACGCCTGGCTTATGTCACTTTTACTACTCCCACGCTTCTTAGCAAAACGATTTTTTTGGCTGAAATATCAATAAAAAATGTCAATAGAGATTACATTTAATGGCAGTAGCGGCCTTTACACGGTAGAGTTTTAACTGCGCATCTGGGCTGCGTTCCGAACCGCGGATAAATCTGTGCAGTTTTAACCGCGGATAAAACTGTCTTGCTAATTAATGTCACAGTCTAGACTGGCGCGTGGTACGATTATGAACGGTGATGCGTGCAAAAAACTCTCACAAAACTGTCTGTCGACATGCCAGATCGAACTGTCAGGCCTCGCGCATCTACACGTAAGGTTTTGGAGCGAAGGATGGAATGGCGCGTGCTATTTCACGCGGTTAAACTTTACGTGTAAAGGCCGCTATTGACTCACATCTAAAATAATAGCGAAAGATACAAAAAATATTTGCATAGTCCATTATGTCTGTATTTTGGAAAAAACAGACCACTAATTTCCATTTTCTTTGACCATTATTTAACTTTGCTCTTTATCCATTTTGTTTGCATTTACGAACATCCGTTAGATGTTCATAAAAATATATTAAGGGTTCATTTACTTACACTTTTACAAATTCTCCCCTCACTTGTAAAATTTTGTAACTTGCAACAATGAGGTTAGATGTCATTGTCAAATACAATCAGTATTGAATTGAAGTCTAGTCGCAGTAGCCATAAGGTAGAAATTGAATTGAAGTCTATCTCTTCTACGATCCTCACCACAGACTTCTACATAGCATGTATGAGTGAAAAACTATATTCCATTCTACAAACTGTAACATATTCCTCAGTAATAGTAACAGCGTTTATGGAAATGCTAGAGATTTACACTTATTGCGTTTGATGCTGTATGGGAGAAATTACTTGAGAATATATTTATTGTGATGTATGGTAGAATTACTTGGGGTTTCTTTGTTTGTCGGTGCTTGTTTTGTGGTTATTTTGAATGCGCATTATTAATTATCTTTATGTATGAGAATATTTCAACTTTATTGAAAAATCTTTTGCTTTGCTGGAGAAGTAAAGAAAACATGGGCAACTTACTAAACATATTTGTATAGTTTGAACTTCTCGGCTTCAGTTATCTTTTAATTTTCGAATACTTAGTATAAAATTAAAGCATTTTGTAAAAAAAATACTTACAAAAAAAAAACATTATTTATGGGCTCTTAATCAAAAAGTGAAATTCATGATTTATATTTTCGCTTAACATTTTTTATAGATTAAATAATGGACCTTAAAGTCTCAAACGTAGATTGCTTTTAATATAGGAAAGAACCTATATCCATTCCTTCATAAAGGTTATAGCTGACCAGTCGTCTCCGCATCCGAACCTCACGTCATCGCTTTAGTATTCTTTATATGGAATTCTATGGAGCAATGCTCCAAAAGTGAACTAACAAGTGAACGCCGAAAAGAGATGCGGTGTAGAGGCGACTGGTCAGCTATAACCTTAATAATTCAAAGAGTACGCTCTCAATAAAACCCTTTATGTTAATATCAAACAGACTTAGATAATTAATTTTCCCTCAATAAATGCAACTGTGCGTGCAATAACACCGATGTCATTTCCTGCGATTTCCAATAAAATTACAATGTTGCGTTTCCCATTACTTATTGGTCGCCAAAATGAGTCACCTCAAGCAGACTCATGCAATGAGATTTTACAAATAGAGACGTTATACTCATAGTCAAAAAGCGCTAAAACGTGGTGAAATTATGTTATAAATGCTACTTAGGTAGAATAAATGCAGGTTTGTTTAATTTCAATCAAGAAAACTAAAAGATAGCAGAGATATATAAAACCCCGTTGTCAGAAAGAGATAAATTATGTTGTACTGCGTGTAACATTGGAGCAAGACATAGTGTGACTCAGTTAACTCAAGCT
Source organism: Camptogramma bilineatum (assembly GCA_958496255.1). Taxonomy (NCBI): domain Eukaryota; kingdom Metazoa; phylum Arthropoda; class Insecta; order Lepidoptera; family Geometridae; genus Camptogramma; species Camptogramma bilineatum. Next base: position 9,723,084 of record OY292467.1, on the reverse strand, counting down.
AATTAGCTTGACTTTTGTTCGCCACGCAGAGCGGAGTACAACGCATCTACCTCAGTTTATATTGAGTCCAAGATCATTGTACTCAAACGAACCTAAAATCAACCGTATGAATATCATTCTATCACACTTCTTTTCTACGCCAGTTTTTGCGCGACCGAGAGATCCTTACTTTTTCAAAATAAACTAATGCGCAAAATGTAGTACAGATATTATTACATGGAAAACACTTCAAGGAAACTATTAAATCAATAGAAACATTAACTACTTTGTTTATTGATAAAACTTGTGCAATAATGTATTTTGTAGTGCAATTGCTATAAAAATATATTGGTACCATGTTGTCAGTTAGAAAATCTTCAGTGAAGTCATTAATATTTCATTAAGGTCAACTTTGTGTTACAAAATATTAATGACCGAGCGAGCGAAGCGTCTCTGCTTCAGCTTGGACAAAAATGCTTTCGTTTGTCCGCTGGATGTCTGTGTGTTTGTCTGCTGTTCTCCTCTACAGGTCGCATTTCTCAACCAATTCTCGTGAAACTTTGTGAGCAGGTTCGATAATTTTATCAGTAGATTTTTTTGTCGTCGGGGATTTTTGATTGGGTTCTTCTTCCATAACGAGGCAAAAAGGGGGATTTCTCCGCCTCATGACATCTGATTTAGATGGTTCTTTTTTATTTGAAAGGTTGACCAACTTTAAGTTGGTATCATAAAACTTTGGTGAAGTTCTGATGAGGGTCTTCAGCGTGATGAGCAGAATAACTCCTAAAAATGCTTCAATTGCTCACTTTTAGATTTCTTTAAGTTTTGCAAAGAGACTGGTGAGGTCTACAGCTCACAGAGCCACTAGTTTAATTTCGACACATCAAGTGTCTGACTTGTTGTATTTGTAAAAAAATTGAAAATAAGAATTCAGACCACGAAAGAAAACACCAAAGAAAGGGATGGATTGTATGAAAGATGACAAAGTAAGAAAGGGTGAGTGACGGCTGATAGAGGGAAATGGAAGAAGAATACATGTGCCGACCCCAACCTGGGACAAAGGCAAGAAAGATGATAAAAATGATGCTTCAAGCCATTGTAGAATGTCAATTTTTTTTTAAAGTTTGTAAATTCAACGTTTGTATGTTTGCCTAAAGCGATATAATTCTGTGGCCTAAAGTGTATTTGAGTAACGAAGAAAATCTATGATTTCACTTATACACCGTTAATTCTGGGTCAGTTTAAAGCCAGCACCCACTGCTTGTATTGCTTAATCGTATTCGTGTCGTTGGTTTAATTTTTGAATTTGATAAGTATTTCATACGAAACTAAATAGTTGAAAAGATTAACAAAAGTGAGGAAAACACTTGGTAAGGTGTCGTAGGCGCGCAGAGCTAATGACCTAGGTATGTATGTATGACTACGGCATAGCGTAGACTCTACGCCGTAGCAACAGCTGAGCACAGAACACGTATCTCCGTGATTTATCCTGCCTATGTTTCGTGATATTATTAATTGCAAAAAAATAAATCTTATTTTTATTATTATTTTTGAGTAAGGTTATCGATATAGATTACGTAGGCGCCGGCTTTAAACTGACCAAAAATAAACGGTGTATTTCACGCTAATATTTTCCTATTTAATTCAAACCCTTAAATCAAAAAGTCTTCTACAAATCTATTAAACAATCCATTTGTAACCATAATCTAAACAAATAATGTTCTGAAAGTTCCCTGAGTGTAAACTATGGCATCACCATCAATTTGTACCACCTTATATCAATTTGCTGTAATTGATTGTGGCGTTAAATTCACGCTTGGCAATAAACTTTTTGGGCTTTTAAAATGTAGCTGTTATTTAACCTTTGGTCTTTTGTCTACACCTGTTCTCAAAAATAAGATACTAGGCTTATTTCTTCTAGTTTAGAGTAAGGTCTCTAATAACTTAACCATCAGTTAAATAGAAAAGTAACAGTTGAATAGAGAGTTAGTTTCTTCTACCCACGATATACAGGGAATTCTAGTGTGAGATCAGCAGACTGATTGTCTAACTTGTCTCAAACCCCAAATTGGTCTCAAACTGTCAAACCGATCGCGTAGTATCTTTTGTCGCGTTCGGTCTCGCTGATGAGATTGACAGAGCTACTTGCGTGGTCACTGAATTGAGAGTTTGAGATCGATTTTGGTCGCTATCAAAGATAGACAAAGGGGCAGGACTATGTTGTGGTTTGTCTTTGTGTGACTATTGGGTGTTAGTAATAGTATTTCGTGACGACGCTCATTTATTACTGCTTGTACTTTCCTAATAGCATCCGAGTCTTATATGAGGGTAATGAAGTGCAAGAATACAGTCAGGTGTCACTCTTCCGAAGCTTGCAACAGTTTCAACCGGAGCTGATGAGGTAAACAAATGAATGGGCTCAAGCGTCAGGAGGTGAGCGCTAGTGGAGAAAAAAAAACTTAAGCCTTTACATCTTTACTAGATGATTTATACAGTGTCAGGAGGCAATCTTTGCCTACACATAACGGGACTCTGTAGTGCCTGGGACATTGTTGAGAAAGTGGAGAAAGTTTAAAAATAACTTTGTCTAGTATACAGATAGATTATTTTGGTCGAAAACTTCTGTAAATTGCTAGCCTCGTAACATTTTCAGAGTGCAGATAATTTCAAATCAGTTCGATTTTTTGAATTAACGTTTACTCACTTTGACTGTGTATTTTTCGAAAATACATAGATGCAATCAAAAGCAACTGTTCTACGTATTTTGTGTCTACATATTTCGTAGTTTTTTCCAGGATTTGTTTTGTAAACAACTCGAACTTTCCGTAGTTTCCTTTACGTAATATATCACTAACATCATCATCGATCAAAAAAATAAAAACCGGTCAAGTGCGAGTCGAACTCATACGCCGAGGGTTCCGTACCTAGCCATGGTGCCAATTAAGCTAGTCCGCTTAATTGTATGAGCGCCCATACAACTCGGAGGACAATTTTAATTGGCGTCAACTATGTATGGGAACACCCTTTAATTTTCAACTTTTTTAACTTTTTGGAATTTTTCCTTTATTTGTGCTATAAGACCTTGCTTTTTGCCAAATTTCGTTATTCTAGGTCAACGGGAACTACCATTTAGGTTTTCGACCCAAAACCTCTAGGGTACTTCCGGTTGACCTAGAATTGTCAATTTTGGTTACAAGCAAGGTCTTCCAGCACAAGTAAAGGAAAAATTCTGAAAAATAAAAAAAGTTGATAATTAAGGTAAGTTTTGGTACTCACAAGTTTTCACGAAAACCTAAATTTGCCTATATCTTTTTATAGTGTTGACTCAGGACCTTGATTTTTATACTCACAATAGGGACTATAGACCTTAGTATATGGTATAAATTTCAACTTGCTAGCTTTACCCGTTCCTGAGATAATCGATGGTGACACACGGACAGACGGACAGACGGACAAGAAAGTGATATTATAAGGGTTCCTTTTTTTACCTTTTAAGGTACGGAACCCTAAAAATTATGACGATCGATACGATCTTTTGACCCCGTTGATTACACAATAACATTATCCTAGTTTGCATTCAAATTCGTCACTGACGTTGTATTACGTCACGATCGCGAATAACGTCAGAGAGATGCCACACGGACGTCACCGTTGCGTTGCGTCGGTCGTCGCAGCGGACGTCGGAGCGGTGACACTGCGTTGTTTTTCATACTAATCAGAACGACATGTCACACAGTGCGTTAAAACAACTAGCGTTGACAGAACAAAAATTATAGACGCAACGGAGCGGCAGCGCCCGTGTGGCATCTCTCTGTCTTGAATTTGTATAGTGATGACGCTAAAGTATGTGACTTGACACAGTGAGGAAAGTGCGTTGTACGAAGAACAAAGCCCGATTGATAGGATGTGAAGATTGTGAAGTGACGAAATCGTAAGTGTACGTGTTTTAGCTAATGGGCCGAGGTTTAGTAAACCTCTTTAAATAGCTGTGGACAATAAATTTATTTCCGAATTGTCCAACAAACTTTTACCATTTGTGTGATTGTCTCAATAAGGTCGTGAAAGTTTTAGAAAGATTGAAATGTAATTTTTTCTTCATTCATAAATTTTAGACAGTTCAGAAATAAAACAACATAGATAAACAAGACAATGAGTAGGTATGAGTTTTTTACCCGACTCGGCAAGCCAAAAAGGAGAGTTATGATTTTGACCGGTATGTATGTATGTAAGTATGTATGTTCATCAGTTATCTCATAACTTCTAAACTACTTATCATAATTTGACAAATAAGGTATCGTTTGAAGCGTCTTATTTATCAAAAATATAAATTGTATGTTTTTTTTTTCACTAACATTTTTTTATTTTTAAATTAGTTTTACAAGAAGGCAGAGAAGTGCTAATAGAGGAAACAATTCTTGTCTACTTTACTTATAAAGCTGTTCTCAATCGGGAGCTTTGATAACATCGCGCCGGGAGCCGCTAAATGATTCCCATTCTACTCTGTTTACTTTGTAGTTACTGTTCATTTGACCGATCGACATGTTCAGAAGATTGATTGATCAGAAACAGGGCAACTGTACCTTTAGGCTAAGTTCAGACGAACGCGCGGCGATGCGCGGTTGGCTCGGCGCGCGGTTTACGATTGTAACAAATCAATGTTGTTGTTTACGCAATGTTGTCACGGTGACGCACGGTTGACGCGCGGTCATGTAAACAACAACATTAGTTTGTTACAATCTTAAACCGCGCGCCCAGTCAACCGCGCGTCTCCGCGCGTTCATGTGAACTTAGCCTTAGCGTCAGTTATTTGGTTATTCTTAAGCAGAGAATACATTATATTATCGTGTCGGGATGTCTCGTGACGTGCAAGAAATATTTCGAATCCATACATTTACTTAGCACGATTTAAATTACATTAAGTACTTAAATGTCATGTGTTGCAACGTCACAACACACAAATATGAACTCCACGGGTATGTCAGACAAATAATAATTGCTACTGTTATCAACAAATTAGATACCTACTCATTTTAAGTTTTTTAAAGTTCTTTAATATGGGTTTATGAAGTCTGATATCAGCATATTATATTGAAAGTTTCAGTAGTTTCTAGAACACGTGACTAAATGCCGGAAGAGTAGGATAAGGCATAACTTATAGATACCTAGTTATTATTCTCGCACATAATAATTATCTATAAGTTTAATTATGTAGTGTTCATTGTTTAGTCGTAGTTTATATCTATACACATCAAATAGGCCTCGTCATTTTCACTTCATCCTACTAGTACCTATATAAATTTACATAAAAAATAGCAGTTTGAAAAATACACACAAACAAGGATATAAACCACTGAGTTCGAAATCATGTCACATTACCTCTATGCTATATACAGGAGAATAAGCTCCTATATACAGGAATTCATTAGGAAAACTACATAATGCTCACTTGCCAAATAATGACCACCCTATAGAATTATTCCGGCTAAGTAATCACTCAAAACAAAAGGATGCTGTGGTCATTAGAACAGTGGACCCATGAATGGTGTTGTACTGGATATGCCAACACATAAACTTTTTGGTGAACGTGCAATTTAAACGATAATAAAATAATCAACTCTTGCATGCTCTTCCATAAATAATTTCTTAACAGACCACTTTCTCGAACCAGAACTTGGACTACTACTTTTTATCCCACGGAAACATGTATTTTTCGGGACAAAAAGTAGCCCTTGTCACTCTCAAGCCCTCCAACTATCTCCACACAAAAAATCACGTCAATCCGTCTCTCTGTTTTGATATGTTTAACTTATTTAGTTTAACTTGTAACTCTTGGTTTTGTGTAATTTAGTTAAATCATAAAATAGTCTGTATTCTAGACATAATTCACCATATACATTTCATTGAAAGAAGCCACTGGCTCCTGAAAAACAGTTTATGACTAGTTCGAGAGCCTATGTTTCAAGTTTAATAAAGTACCTCTGTTTTACGTCAATAAAAAAAAATTTTACTTTACTTTTATTCGAAAACGGTGTAAGGCCACATCTAGCAAAGCCATAACCCACTTCTACAGAGTGTACACATCACATGCCCTCTTTGATCTCCAATTAGATGAACATTTTGGGGTCTATCTGCCCCAGTGAGGGGCGAGGGGACAATCGCAGCCCCTTTGTTGCGAATTGTTTATTGATGGGGAAGGCGGAAGGTTTCGACAGATTATGTTCACATTGCTTTGCATATAACGTGATAAACTTTCTTGTGGTTACAGTTACGTTTTTTATTTGTGAAAAATATATTTTTGCTAGTATTTAGGTATTTTTTATTCATTGGCAAATATTATTAGAAACTAACCTACCACATATATTTACAACATACATTAGAACTAGTGAGCCGTCACCATTGCAAACGATCTGAATAACAAAAATTATGACTTTCACATCATCACACATCAAATATAAATTTATAGCAAACACATAATGCTTTACATTTATATCTTTTAGTTACGGCAAGTAAGTAAGCAAGTTCGTACGAGCAAGTGGCCAACTCTGTTGACGTAGTTAAAGTAAAAGTTAAAGCTCTAAAATGAGTTTATTTTCTTTTTTTATATTTTCTCTCGATAGTGTTAGTACAATTCATATAATTACATATCTATTAATTTTTACTGCGATATCACAATAAGATGAGTTACAGTTACTTTACCAAAAACATACGAGTAGAAACCAAATCAATTACAAATGTCCACTTTAGTAGTTTCAAAAGGAATCAATTTGCTTTGGGCGGGGGCGGCGCGAACTAGGGCGGGGAAAATTAATCCGCCCCAAACTATTATACGCCGCAATTATCTATCGGGGATTACAGTGACAAACGGCTTAAACCGATTCACTCGAGTGCGAACTGGTTTATTTTGACCGTAATAAAGCCATCAATATTTTTGCCGAAATAGTGACACAAAATTTTTATTATTTCATTATGAATTATGATGAATTATGAATGGAAAGTAACGGGGGAGGCCTTTTCCCACAGTGGGACAGTTTCAGCTAGTAAGAAAAAAGTTAATGTCTATGACGATGGACGATGGACGAAGGACTATGTTAGGGAAAAGATAATGGTAGATTTCAGACATTATGTTTTGTTTCACTGTTACGAATTATTCTGTTTCAAGTTTTTGCACGAGTTTATACAATACAAAAATCTATCTGGTACCTATGTGTATGAATGTATACCAACATCATAGGCAAATGGTCTTCATGAAATAGAAAACTGACAGAAACCTACGTTGTTCAGCTCTCTGGTTGTACGTACAGCTTAACCTGATTAGAAATTGAACCAAAACTACGAAATGTTAGAGAATATGGACCAAAGTCTTTCAAATCACTTTGACCGATAAATTGTCGATTTAAGGTTGAAAAGAGCGTTTAAGCGAGATTTATCCATTGAGTTTTCAAAGGTTTTCTCGATAGCAATGTGTTACTACGACTCAATTTATCTAAACGGGATTATCATCCCGGTTTCTATACGTAAGATTGTATGAGCTTGATCTAAGTGGCTAACTCTGGTGTATGAGAGTTTTGGCCATCTTAAGGCCTTCGTCATGTTTGGAGACTTTGGGTCTTACTTATGAAAGATGTTTAAAGTTGAACACTGGTTAAACACACGTTAAACAACGTCATGTCTTTATTTGTGGAAAGAGACAAATAGAGACAGGATGTTGTTTAACCAGTGTTCAACTTTAAACATCTTTCATAAGTAAGGGGGTTTGTAGTTTTTACTGAAGTAAAGCGAAGATTTTCTTAGTTTTGAACAGTGACTCATTTATGAATGAGCATTATTATAATTGGTCAATTTTAGACTATTTGTCATTTTTCATACCTAATTGGACATAGCTAGTGATTCTCTTGTACACTGAGTAACTTTAGAAATGTCACTTAGGCTGTCGGTTTGTTGTGGTCTTTAGCATGAACGAAATAAGAGCTATCGATTTTAGTTTTAATTCAGTTAGTCAGTGTACAAGAGAATCACCAGCATTAGTCGTGCAAAGGATCTATTTATGACTATATACAAATTAAGATATAAATATCCTTATTTTTAAGTCAGTCACTATCACTATTTTTATCTACTGCCACTGTAGTATTACAAAGACAACCTTAATAAAAATTGAGAAAAAGTAAATGTATAGATGTGTATTTATTTAATGGATTTATCCAATAATGTGTTATGCTGCGTTTAAAACAAGCTAAGTCCAATGATCTTCTATAACATTGGCTGTCTACATTATTTATTCTTTGAGGGCAGAGAAAGCAATAGAATCAGTTTTTGTAAAGCTGTGAGGTCCGAATGTCAACTGGAAAGGCACGCAGTCAGATCGTGTCGGGTATATTAGCGTGCTCCTGCGAATACACGCATCCATTCATAACCTAAACACGTTCAATATACACTGCTGAAACTTAGCACGTTAACATTCTCAATACATCTCTATTATAAAGATGTAATTTTTAACCGACTTAAAAATAGGAGGAGGTTCTCAATTCGTCATATTTTTTTTGGTCTTTTTTTATGTACCTATGTTCACGGATTACTCGAAGACGCCTGAACCGATTTGGAAAATTCTTTATTTGTTTAAAGGGGCTTTCGATTGGTGCCACAAAAATTTGGTGAGGATCTGTCGAGGATTATGAATAGAAATGCTCCTCGTGAGTGTAGAAAATTGTTCAGCATATAACATCGTCGGTTTTTTTTTTTTGTTTGATATTAGAATCTTAACATAGATAAAACAGGGTGCAGTTAGTTTTCTTAATCTCAAGATAATATTATATTGTAAAGCTATATATCTATTGATTACAAGATGTTTTGGCTTTTACAACCCTATACACAAACTTCACGTCTACATGATTTTCTTCATAAAGAAATCGACAAACAGCTTGATCACTCCATAAATATTTTTTTACTGTAGCGAAAATTCTAATGAAAACAAATGGTAGATAAACTAATAGACGTTAAAAAAAGATGTTGTAAAAAAATTTTCAATTGTAAAATTAGGGCTTTTCTCAATTTTAAGATTGCCTGGAAGAAATCTATCCTCAGCTAAAAGCCGCACATTGAACATTCTTACAATTTTTTATCATTTGTTTTTTTTTAATCGTGCACTGAAACTTGGAAAACAATATAAGACACTTTTGCCCAGTAAATGAGACATTAAATTTAAAAAAAATCAATTAAGATTTACCGATCAACTAGAAAGATCTAGAGATTTCTGTGTAATAGCAGGGTAGTAGATACAGTTATAACCATTAAAAAGTTTTGGTAATGTTTAGCTGAACGGTCGTAAAAATGATTGAATCTCGCCGGACCATAAAATCCTAGTTGTGTCCGAAACAATGAGAGATTGAAAAAAAAAAAAAAAAAGATAAAATAAAAGCTGCCCCAGAACACTGTGCTAAACGGAAGTTCAAAACAGAGAATTTTTAGAATTACCTGAACAATAAATTATTAGTTGTTTTCGAGTAATGCATTAGATCAAAAGTAACCTTGCCGAAGAGGAATGAAAATGTAATAAAAAATTGTGTAAAAAAATATCCTATAAATCTCAAGCCAAACGGAAAAAATTCTCGGAACAATAAAAAAATTAACCAATCAAACTTAAGATTTGGTTTGTAGTATTTTTCCTGTTCAACATGAATAAACTTATTTTATTTATTTATTAGCCTAATTTTACACGACTGATCTAGCTGAGCTTCGAAGGTGCTTAATGGACACACACACAAACATACAAACACATTTATTGCAAATGCACTCCGTGTTTGCAGGTGTAACATACTCTCGGTCATCGCTCTCCGGCCGCATGTGTGAGTGTGTACAACATTGTACACACGCACACATTGTACACAGCCAAATGGTCGCAGGTTTCAGGGTAAGTGTGTGGGACATGCTAATTTCTTGCGGCCCAACAATCGTCCTGTATATAAATAAATGATATGGTATTTGCAATACTTTTACAAGAATTAATGTTGGTTTTTAATGCTTTTGTTTGAACTCTGCTCTTGAGGCGACCTGAGCTTATTGTGTGAAAGTCATTTGCAATATGAAAACATTTTAATAAAACAAACTTTAACGAAGTTCAAAGAAGCGGTTTTATATTTTGTGATTTAACGGTTTATTTATTTTAATTTAACGAATATTTTTCGGAGTAGAATTTTATTCTAGTTTCAAGATTATTATAAAATAAAGCTCTGATCACGACAGTATTTAGTATAATTGTTAAATAATAACTAATATTAATAATATAAAATATTAAGATTTGTATTAAGTATGCACTCATATTATGATACGATACGATATTCATTATTATGTATCAGCATAATATGAATATCAGTTATTTATTAAATTATTTAATACAACAAAGAAAAACTTAAGTACTAAAATGACGGAATATTTAATTTCAGTGATACACTTTAACAGAAAGTACTAATACAATGTGAATATAAATCAACACGGATAAAAAGGGTACATAATCCGATCGCCGCTTTAATAATGTCATTAAAGTTGTCCGCTCCACGCATTACTTGGTTATAAAACCACGTATTATAGGCACGTACTATAAAAATGTTGACCATCACTGGCCTATCCAGCCTAAGGGATGATTTATATTAGACCGGGCCGGGCCGTGTCCGGGCCAACCGTGGTGTAGACGTTGGTAGACGAGCCCGGGCGGGACACGGAGGTGCCGATTCAATTACCTAACTTTTTAGCAACCACAAGCAAAACGTCAACTAAAACTTAGATTTTCGTCTGTTTCCTATTCTACTAATGACATTTTTTACTCAGCTCGATCAAACTCAAAATTCAAAACCTCAATTCGACTACGATACGACTGTTTTACTTGCTAGTCAATCAGAACCAACGAGCCACGAGTAAAACCGACGTTCTTTAAAACCGCGGTATAGGCTCGTACGTCGATCACCCACTTAAGAACCCACAAATCGCAGCGGAATGTTTGACGTTGTCATTTAGCAGAATTTCCCTGCTGGTACTTTCCCTTCATACAAAATGGATGTAACGTTTCAAATCTGTACTCCGTCCGGGCCACATACACGGCACGCTACGGGCACGGCCCGGTCTAATATAAACCTACCCTAATAGTGTGCTGTCAGTTTTAAAGGAATTTTATAATGACTTAATTAATTTTATTATTATTTTCACGTAAATATTATTGCAACGAGCTTTAGATAGCTTGTATCACACAGCTTTTACAAGCTTTCATTTTACTTAGTATGAATGTTGGTTCGGGTGGAATCATGCAGTTGAATTTGAAAGCAGTTATTCTCAACCGATTGAGTTGAAGGCACACTTATAGATTCTGTGTGATAATGCAATATTGTGGCTACAGCGAGCTGATCTGATGATGGAGTCAGGAGCTGTTCCATGGAACTTTTTAGTGATATGGGTATCAAATGAAAGAGCTTGATGAGTGAAACATGAAACATGGAGGGCCTTACTTATGAAAGATGTTTACAGTGAAACACTGGTTAAACAACGTCCTGTCTTTATTTGTGGATAGTGACAAACAGAGACAGGACGTAGTTCAACCAGTGTTCAACTTTAAACATCTTTCATAAGTAAGGGGGGGGGAGTCACTCCTCAGTGAATAAACTGTAAAATATCCGTGTTAAGGCTCATTTTTTAATCAGTTCGCGATTACCTATTAAAAGTCTGTTATTTGAAAAAAAAAAATTTTACATAAGTAATATAATTCAATTAACAAAGAGTAGGTAGGTACTTAAGTATATTATTTATTTATTAAATATGATTATATTTTAGTTTTATTATTATTAAGCAACCTAGGAATAGAAAGAAATAATCGGAGTTGCAATTATCTAAATTAAGCCAAAAAATCTATTTGCAGAATATATATTTTATGTTCTCTTATTGTATAAGCTATTACCATAATAGGGAACTCCCACAATTTTTTTTTATGATTTTATACGATAGGTTATATCGTCAAATAACCGTCATAAAAATTCCAGCGCCGAAATACTAAAATTTTATAACAAAAATAATTTTTGAAATTTACCAACATTTTCACGCATCTGAAACACGATTATTATTGTTATCATATCACAGATTACTGTTGTAGTAACAATTTGTGAACTTTGACGTGTGACGTCAAATTGATACTAAGTACAACAGTAATCTGTGACAACAATAAGTTCGAGTATAGGAATTGTAAAAATTAAAAAAAAAAACTTATCTATGGATCGTCATATCTGACTCGTCCTTGACTTTTCTTATGAACTCGTGTCGTCACATCCTTTCACATCCTTTTCAAGTATTTTGAAATTCCTACTATTTTTTGCAATTTTTAAAATTTATTTTCTAATCGAAAATGGTTTAATATTAAAAAATAATTACACACACATACCTCTAAAGCAACAATGTTCATAATAAAATACATTTAACCCGCTTTTGAATCAGACGCATATTGCCTATTCAGTACTTAATGAATAGTTTTTAATTTTTGTATGTAGGTACTTATTCTGTATTAGATTTTTTTTTATTTTTTTTTTTTTTTATTTGACAAAAATAAAAGTAGACTAAAAGCTTAATAATAAACACCTTAAAAACCTAGAAATGGTGGATTTACATGCAATTTCGGTTGAACCAAGGGTGATACAATAAAAGCTTTGATTTACGCTTGATAGAACATTTACGAGGTTTATGATCCTATTTGATTTACAATATCTGTATACATTTTCAAACATACCACCTTAATCCATCTAATCCGATGCAAGTATATTTTATAATGACATGATATTAAGCACCTATTAAACATCCCATAAATTATTCTAATTTATATCGAATCCATTATTTTTAATCTGTCCGCTTCCCAATATTAATTCGGCATCGTTTTATATTAAAACTATAATTAACTTCCATAAAAAGGTCCTATAAACAGATCGGCAGTTCTTAATGCGAGATTTAATATATTCGAATAAATCTTTTATGGTCGTCTAGTTTATTACTTTTATTTCATTGTTTTATTTAGAAAAGAGTTCAGGCTTTGTGTTGTTTTATGGCTTTGAATTAAAATTCCTAAAAAGTAAGTTCGTATGAGCAAATGGCCAACACTAGTGACGGAGTTTTTAGGACTCCGTTATGTTTTAGCGACTTAAAGCTGGGACCGACAATTTAACGTGCCCTCCGAAGCACGGAAGCGCTCAGCTCGTAATGCCACTTGCGGTTACCCATCCAAATTGTGACCGCGCACAGCGTTGCTTAACTTCAACGATCAATCTGGAACTTCTAACCAAGCTACGACGAGCGCTTCAATAATAAACTACTCTGAACAAAATAAACTAACAAAATAAACTTAGAAAAATAGAGGTGCTTAAAAATAGTGAACTGTTAGGTAGGTACAGTTTATTTTGATTTTGGTTTTGGGAATATGTTATCACGTTCGGTATTAATAATTTAAATTTGTTTAAAGAAAAAAATAGAACACTTTCAGAAAATGGGTCTTTAGGCGTTTCACACCGCAAGCGGTTCGGACCGCGGTGTGAATCGCCCCAGAGCTCTTTTTGAATGTGTTCTTTCGCACCGCGGTGCGAATCGCCCCATAACTTTTTGTGATGGGTCGATTCGGACCTGAGGGGAACAAAACAGTTTTCTTTTTATGTAAGCCATACACGCTACGGTCTACCGGAGAGGTCATTTATGCAGGTATGCCTGCGCAGGTCAACCGAACATTGGTTGCGTGTATGGGGACGTTCCGGTGTACCGGAGCGGTCTTCAGTTCTTTTTGCGATGGCTTCGAATGAGGACGATGACGCGTCCGAAAGAAACACTAGAAAACAACTGACGTGACCTGCAGAAGGAAGCCATAGAAATTACCAAACACCGGTAAATATCCCGTTTATAGTGTTTACAATTGTATTGAATAATTCTCAATAAAAAAAAAATACAGTTTTCTTGTGAACCACCCCCTTTTTTTGAAGTCGGTTAAAAATACATTTTCAACCAAAAAAAAAACAACAAATGACAACGCCGGCTCTACGGCCGAAGCTCGGCTCGGACCCGGCACTGTCTAGCGTAGGTAAGTGATCCTTCAACTCAACAGTATAGTCAATCGTGCTTATCTTCACGAAGGACACCAGCTGGCTTGGTCACCAGTTGGCAGGGAACAGTTCTTGTGATATTCACTGGTCCCAGCTACCGACTTGACGCTAGGCTCTTAAAGTCTTGACACCTACTTAGGCAGGCATTGGTTGATATGATAACGATATCACACCATGTAACATGTAGGTATACCTATGATTTTTGTAGTCTACCAGTAATCCATAGTGAGCGATGCATGTAGTAGTAACTCCGGATAGAAGGGTGGAAGACGGACGCCTATCCGGCAAAAACTGCCGCCTGCAGCATCTTCGAAGTTTTATTCTTCTGCTATGTTCGAGAACTTATATTTGACCCTATTAAAGAAGGAAAAGGAGCTAAGTACCTACCAGGAAATATTAAATTGAACAAAGCGAATTACATATAAACTTTTTGATAAGGAAGTATAAAAAATATAACTGAAAAGCAAGAACTTATAAACCTTTTTGATATAACTCTCGATTTGACGTTATTTTTTCTTCTTATTTCTGTTGCGCAGACAGTGTCACAGAACTCCCTTAAAAATTCAAATATTCAAATTTATATATTTTCTTTTATTTTCATTTATCACACTAATAATATAAATGCGAAAGTTTGGATGTTTGGATGGAAGGATGTATGTTTGTTCCTCTATAACTCGACTAAATAATTTGGCAAAGACTTGGAAAATAATCGAAACCTAAAATTTCAATAAGGTCGAAAATCGCTGGAACGGTTTTTTTAACAGTATTGTGGAAATTGGTTTTGCAACGTTATTTCAAAAACATGATTTTGTCCTTCATGACGACAACGGGTAAAATGTTTTGAAGTACCAGGACATCAGATGTATCGCAGAAGTGTTTTGATTTAAGCAAGTAAAAAAAACCTCTGTAACGTTTCTGGTGTCCTGGTCTTTTAAGTTAGATCCAAAACACAACACACATAGTGCATAATTGCTATTGCCAAAAAGATATAGGTAGGTAGGTACTATGTACAAAATTAAATAAAATTAGGTAAAAAATAACAAATGTAGTGAACAAAATTATCTGAGCTTTTCCAAGAAATGTCCAATGCTGGTTTCATTGTGCAAAATTCGAGTTGGCAATTTAAAACGAAATTGTCTTTTTCAATTATATTCCTTTACCTACTCGTGGTGACGATACCGTAGTATGTTCTTTGTATCCTCTCTGCGGTGGTGAGTGTACCTACTTTGTCTATTTTGACACGAGTTCGGCCATAAGGAAATGTTAGTCCTCGTAGCCAAATCAGTTAGGTAGGCGAAATATGTAGATCAGTACATTTTGACATTCAGTCCAAACCAACCGTAAGGAATAGTTTGTCCATGAGGAGAAAGCCTTAATTTTTGATATGAGTCCAAATCCTGTGGTCCGAATCGACCCATTTCAAAAGATACTTTAGGCGATTCGCACCGCTGTCACCACCGTGGTGCGAAAGAACCCATTCAAAAAGAGCTCTGGGGCGATTCACACCGCGGTCCGAACCGCTTGCGGTGTGAAACGCCTAAAGACCCCAGAAAATATTGTGTCGTGCAAAATATTGAAATATTTCAAGTGGGTCCTATTTTGTTTTGAATAGTATAATTTCTAAGTTTGGATTAAGTATGAAGAACAAACAGTTTGGACTAAAATAATGCTCTTTTTACAAAATTAAATCTTTTAAAACAATTTGTATTATAATTGTCTACTTTATCAGGGTAATTTGATTGTGCTCCATTAGTTACTTGTTTTGTCTAAAACAAACGAATTAAAATAATGATCATTAGTTTGATTGCTTAGGTAAACAAATTAATTGCACGCTTAATCATCTCAATTTAATTAATTAGAAACTATTAATACATGTAAACAAACCCTTTAATCAAAACAAATCTAACTAAAAAAATTCAAAAAAAAATTTTTTAAAGTTTGTAACTTTCCAATACCTACCCTTTAACACGTATAAGTACCCGACTGTTTAAAAATAATTGATCTAAGTATAAATAACGAAAATCTTTGAAAAACCTCGCTCACCTTCTTCTTATCAACCTCGAAAAAATTTGGCATCTTCGGAGGATCGCGGTCATGGTGCGACGTTCCATGGTGGTGGTCCTCCATTAGGTTGTTGAAAAACTCCATAAATTCCATTTAACAAGTCTCTCACTCAATAACTCACCACAACACCAATATTCAAATCCGTTATAGACAACAAAAAAAAATTCGCGCGACTGAAACACGTGCACAAAGACTTGTGACAAACGCCAGACGTCTTACTCTAGCCAACATCCGATATAAACTAAATTGAAAATTGGAAACAAAATGCAATGTTCGAATCTTGATATGACAATAATAG
Source organism: Camptogramma bilineatum (assembly GCA_958496255.1). Taxonomy (NCBI): domain Eukaryota; kingdom Metazoa; phylum Arthropoda; class Insecta; order Lepidoptera; family Geometridae; genus Camptogramma; species Camptogramma bilineatum. Next base: position 9,706,638 of record OY292467.1, on the reverse strand, counting down.
GAGAGATAGAGATGGTCGAAACGCTGTTGAGAGAGCGAGACGGAGCTTGGAGCTAGACGGCCCGCTCCACCCCATCGACATTGGCGGCGCAGGGGTTGTCGCCAGACGAGATCGCTTCAAAATTTAAAATTCCTACCTGACTGACAAAACATAAACATCATAACCGACCATTCAAATTCGACCTTTACACCGCTCACAATAGACTCATTTTCGACTGCCAAATTTCGTAATTTAAGCTTTTTTCACGCAAACTATTCTAAGTTGTAATTATAAATAGCAAACGCGTGGATACAATACGCAAGGTTATTCTGGGAATCCGTCTTGTTTTATAATTTACTTCGATGATTGAATGATACTGTTTTAAATATGTGGCATAAAATGTATGATATACGATTCATAAAAGTACAAAGAGGTTTCATAAATATTTATGTTTTCAGACAACATTTCAGGAGGATGAATCGTAACTCTTCAAATCGTTTTAGCAATTGAAATCCTAAACACTGTTACCTATAAAACTATGAATTACGCGTGAAAATAAAATCTTAAATGGAATACTTCCATAACCATAAAACGTTATACTTTTAACAAATTGAATGATTCAATTAGTATAAATACTTTATTGGTATAAAAGTAAATGATTTAAGCTAAATAAGTTGGTACAAATCAGCCCTTGAATAAAAAAACGGAACAACTTTATTAGCTTTGGGTAAACTCCAAACTCTCTCATATTCTCTTATATCTTTACCTACTACATTATGAATACAACATTTTCAAGTAGCAAAATTATGTCATTTTAAAAGAAATTCGCACGCAATCCATCCAAAAAGGTCTTTCACTCCGCACCCCATATTATTATCATCAAAACCCCCAATTTTCTGAATAAAATCAATTATATCTATATTATTGTGGTTGTCACGATTGCGCAGGGCAGTTTATCTTGTTATGATATCTTTACAAATAGGGTGAAGTGGTCGAATTTCGACATACGGGTGCTTAGATTGATACGGGTGGATTTGCTATTTTGACAGGTTCGTTTTGATCGGAAAAGGGTGGATTTTGGTTTGAAATTGGCAATTGGAAATAAAGCTCATCGAGAGAATATTGAATGTACTTACCTAGTATGCGGAACATTACTTTATAAATGCCTTGCATGTAGCTATTTTCATTTACTAGTCTATATATTTATATCAAATATATTTTTGGATGTTTTCTTTTCTTCATAAATCATTTTATAGTCTGTAACTAATCACTTATTCATAACTAGACGAATTCAATAAACATAACCTTGTATCTTGGAATTCCCCAATCGTCTTTCTTTTGAGGAATTCGGGGTAAATTTAACATTTAAACGCGATGACGTCATTACCACATCCCTTCTGTCACTAAGGGCGAGCGTGATGTCAAACCGAAGCAGTTTAGATAGTAGTTTTAAAATACGACCTATTTTAGGAATTTGTGGGTTTTATTTACTTTTTTGCTTGATATCTCACTACAGATTGAGAAGTAGACGAGTGCATAGTTTTATAGTTCGTATAAAAAGATTCGTTATCTTGTTATAGGAATAATTGTACAAATTATTAGTAATTAAAATCATTTTGTATGTCATTTCAGAACTAGATTTTTACTCATTAATGTTATAAGTCAAAATAAATCTCCTGTCACTTATTCTGTTTCACATCTGGCTTTCCCAGGTACAAAATTTAATGAATAAAGGTATTAACATTTTTTATCTAAGTAAATATAGATTATATTTTAAGCTCAGGTATAAAATATTCCCAATAATAAAATTTACAAGTCAATTCTACGGACGGTTTACTATCACCGTCTATTCTGAGGATAATAGCTAATATCTGACTGCAATATAATAAACAAAAGAAGTCCAGTAACTCGGACAAAAAATCCTTCAAATAACGATTTAATATTATTTCTGTGAGTATGAACAATAGAAAGGCCTATCGGAGGAAGTGGCGATACGGCCCAAAATTGAGCCCATTTCTATGAAATTGTATTTTGTTTGAAACAATACGGTTCAGCTTAGCAATAGTTTTATTATTTCTACAATCCCAACATGTTGCTGGCAATAAAACATCTATTGAAATTATTGAAATTTTGACCTGCTTTGAAATACAACAAGGCAATTAGTTTTGTACTTATATTTTTGTGGGAAATTCATCAGGAGTTTTTAACAAATAGTGGAATTAACTTTGAGATGGGAACCACACTAAATAAATAAATAATGCTGGACATTTCACACAGCATCATGTAGCCCCAAGCTAAGCAGAGCTTGTGTTATGGGAACCACATTACTGATATACTACTTAAATACATTTTTTTAAAATACATACATAATAAAGGTACATAGAAAACACAAATATTTACAGATCATACAAACATTTGTCCCGCGCCGGGGATCGAACCCGCAACCTCCTGCGTCACAAGCGGGCCTTCACCCACTGCGCCACAGAGGTCGTCATTAATTTTTATCTAACCGTATTTTTGTGACTGCAAACTTGTAGCTGAGAAAATGTGACTTGTAGCAGAGTGTATTTATTTATTAATATCTACAGTGTAATAATACTTTGTGTATTATCACACCGTAGATATTAATAAATAAATAAACGTTAATTTCATCACAAAGTTTATAAGATTTACGTATGGAGCTAATGGTTTATTTTATCGCTTACGTTCAAATCAAATAAAATTCTGAACTTTAAGCTACGAAATCATTTTGTTTGTATCTTAGGTAACAATGAGTTTACCTATTAACATTCTTTTAACCTATTATAAAGAATATGCGATAAGCTTCTGGTGCTCAAACAATTAAGTAATGAGTAAGTTTATCCTGTAAGCTGCAATAACGGACAACGAAATTTTCCTTAAGTTTTAGTAATACTAGTATTGTTTCATAAGTTTATTTTAATAAAAAAGTAATTGATTCTAAATAAAGTGATGAAAGTGAAATGCATCAAAGACTTTTTCTTCTATTGGATGACATGCGTGCTAATGGGCTCACCAAAAATAATTCAGAAGACCGTTAGAAGTGCAGGTAAGAGAGTAGGAAAGCGGACCCCGGGCACTACTAATAAATCTAGACATAAACATAGCTTTGTTCAAAAAGACAACCAATCCTGAAATTAGTGACACCGCCCACGGCTACAATAGTTGTAAAACATCCCTGTTGAAATAGACCAAACATGATAAACCACAATATTTACAATTTTCATGACAACAATAAGATCCTAATCCGAACTACAATAGATTCACCAACCCCTCATAATTTAAGGGCATGCATACACTGAACCACATGCTTGCACGCGTGATTTTCACACGGAAGATATATCGACGTGTTTTAATTAACACCAATAGTCAGCGGACCCCAATCTCCCCTTACTTTAATTACGGTTTTGATAGCTCAATGAGTTGTGGGATGCTGGAATCATTAAGCGGGCTAATTTGTTGCGAATTTCGATAATTTGCAATTTTTTTTAATTATTATTTCACTTACTCTGTGCGGCGTTTAACCTCTTTTGAACAATCTTTTTATTGAACAAATCAACCCCAGCGTTTTCAGTTTCAGTAAAAAAATACCGTACTTTTGTAACATACTAAAATAAACCGCAGTTATTAATATAAACAAACTATTGAAAACAATAGCATCAATTAGCGTCATTGGCAGCAAATTAATGTTATTTTTGTAATCACTATTCCCACCTTTACTTTGGTAATACCTATACGACTTATTTTCGATATTTCAAAAGACAAGTTTTATTAACTTGCAGTCGCAAAAGCGAATCGATATATTTCCATTTATCCATTAATTAGAATGAAAGGCACATAAAACAACAAAGGATGGTCGTTTTATTATTCATCCACGCCCACCCGATAGATGGCGCACCTAATACATTACACAAATGCTACTTTTATGCTGATTGTCAGTGAATTTCAATTGTAGAGTCGGATTCAGCACTGAAGTCCGATAGACGCGGCGCTGCTATCGCAGAACTAGGCTGTGTAAAAAAATACTAATTGTCCAAATAAGGCTTGAACAATAATAATTATACTATATTGTACGTTCGTTAGCTCTACACACCAGAACAACTGAGCGATCTTGACTAAAAGAACATAATAAAGTAAATAAAACAATAGTTCCCGCTTTTTCAGTAGGACTTGAGTGCTGAATCCTACTCTAATCTATTTAATTTCCGTAAATATTTTGTACCTAGATTCCGACAGTACCCACCCGAACATAAATAAGCTTAGGTATGTGTTATTCCTGCAGTGCGATTCAGACTTCCGAGAATGCTTCCGATTCGATGATTTTCTTCGGAAAATTGACTTTTTAGCGAAGAAACGTCACTTTCCGAATTCGGAATACATTCCGAGAAGGTCTGAATCGCACTGCTGGTAGAGAAAATGGTCGCTAATGCAGATTCACAAACGATTTGCGTCGAGATGCTCATATTATAAATCACTAAGTTGACAATTCCGTACCGGCAATATCATCTTATTGTTTGACAGTTTTGTGGAGAATCGTAAAATAAAATGGCCACCTATGAATTGGAATTGCACTAAGTGTCAATCAAATATTATTTAATGTTTATTATTGTTATTAAAACATACTAAATACTTACCTAAAAATCAAATACTTATTTACAGAGTATTAGTAGTAATAATACGATGCAATATTAAATGAAAACCAACCGGGTTATTTTTTTTCGTGTGGCAATTTAAGGCCTAGCATGTGATTCTGCTGTGAATTGAATTGCGTACGATTTAGCTAACATTTGACGTACATAAAGAGGAATTGCTTTAGCTGAATATCAATACGAATCTCCCGTGAATCAGATGATTGTGAATCTGCATTAGCGACCATTTTAGCTCAGCAGGTCATGTTCATCCATCCATCCTCACATTCATTCACATTGTCGTTGTCGTATATAGAGGAACAAATATACATCCATCCATCCAAACATCCAAATTACACATTATTAATCGCAATATTAATGCGATTTTAGCTGGCGGACATTAATGCTATTTCTGCATATTTTACGAAATATTTTGTTTACAGATTTTCTGTTAAGATTCTAAAGAGATTGATAATCATGGTCTAATAAGATCGGCCCTATGTGACTATTGTATGAAACCACAATATTTACCACATTTGATGTTCACGACACGGACATATTGGGTTTTCCTATTTTAGTCAAAAATACAAAGCTTTCAACTGGAAATACATTCGACTGTGTGTATATATAATTTATAAATATCCATATAAAAAAATTACTGTAGCAGACAAACATACGACCCACCTGATGGTTACCGTAGCCTATGGTTATCGATGCCTGTGACACCAGAGGAGTCACACTCGAGCTTCTGACCCTTTAAAAGAGGAATCACTGCGCCGACAACACAATGGACAAGACTGGTCCACCAGTTGTCACCGCAGCGCTTCCTCGCAGGAACATAACAGTGCCATTCGAGAAGAATGATGTTATTTGGCTGCGATATTCTGTAAGGCGGAGATACTTCCCCAGTTTTGCTGCTTGAATATGGAGTGAAAAAAATACATACATACATAAAATCACGCCTCTTTCCCACAGGGGTAGGCAGAGACCACGGATTTCCACTTGCTACGATCCTGACACACCTCTTTCGCCTCATTCACTCTCATAAAATTTTTCATACAAGCTCGCCGGTTTAGGGTACTAGTGAAAAAAACGGCTGTTTAAAATGATATTGTTTTGTTTTTTAGGAACGCTTACTGACTTTTAAGAAGAATTCAGAACTTTCCATCCCGAACATCGTCTGATCAAGGCCCGTACCTACTCATCAGTGATACTCGTAGTGGTATATCATCTGTGGTGATAGTCGGCATTTGTTTAGACGGCACTACAAAGCCGGGATCGGGCTGCAACACGTCGTCTTTACGAGCGAACCACCTGTGCAACATTGTATGATCCGTTGTTATCAATTTCGATAATTTATCACCTCGAGACTGAGATCCGTCTCTCCGCGGAGCGAGGTTTTTGTTTTCTGTGTTTGAAATGCTCATTATATCTAGGTACAATCAGCTTTGATACAATTATTATTTACTAAGGTTAATTGTACTTATAATAAAGAAATAAATAAGTAAATTGTTATTATACAATTACCCGTTTTGTTATTAAGCCAAAATAAAAGAAAATAAGTAAGGTTGCTATTGAATTAGAGGACTTGTGACCTGTCTGTCCAAGATGTGTGTTAAGACTTGTCTCTAACAACTATAAAGGGATGTCGTTTTTCTGTTTCCTTTTCGATCGAGCGAGCGAAGCGAGCGAAGATCTTAGTGGCAAGTTAGGCGATTTTGCTTTGTATGTTTGTATGTTTGTATGTTTGTATGTTTGTATATTTGTATGTTTCATTTTTATGTTCTCGCATAACTATCGAACCGCTTATCCAATCTGTATGAAACTTGATAGGTCAATAGGTTGTGCTATGGAAATTTGCTGTGGAGCGTATGAGCGTAATCGATGAAGGGGTTGTAAAGATATGGGGTTCCCAAGGGGGTAATTTTTTTTCAAAGTTACCCAAATATATTGAGTGGGGTGTCATATGAAAGTACTCAATTTATACATTCCAAATTGGTTTTTAGTTTTCTTCTAGGTTCTATAGTTTTTGAAATACAGAGAAAGAGAAAAATGATGAAAACCAATTAACGGATGTATGGAGAGAGCTCCCGTTTCATAGAGTTTCGATGTATTCGGAGGTCTGGTTAACGGACATAGAGTGTGGCATCGTTGTGGTTTGGTTTGCAATGATTTTAGTTGCTTCTTGATATTTTTCCTTGAGATTGAAAATAAAAGCCGTGTTGGCCGAGTGGAAGAGTGCTCGATTTTCGATTCAAAGGTCGTAAGTTCGAACCCTGGCCGTGCTCATCAATGGATTTTTCGATTAGAAAAATTTAAATGCGCATTAACACGAGCTCTAAACGGTGAAAGAAAACATCGTGAGGAAACCAGTTAACGTTCTAATAGCGGCGATGGGCTTGCAACCTGTCACGTATGCAAATTCTAACTCCTGCAAATAGTGGGCTTGGCATGTACCAAAATTATAGATGGAGACGGAGGGGGAGGGGGAGGGGGAGGAAGAGGGGGAGGGGGAGGGGGAGGGGAGGGAGAGGGGGAGGGGAGGGGAAGGGGGAGGGGAGGGAAAGGGGGAGAGGGGGGAGGGGTGGGGGAGAGGGAGGGGAGGGGAGGGAGGCGGAGAGGGAGGGGGAGGGAATTGTTTTTCTCATACATTTTGTATTGAACTGCTATTTTAATAATTTCTCGAACTAAGAGGCCTTCCCTGAGGCGCGGTACGAAGTTCGCGGGGTCAACTATTGAATATAAACACGACACGACTTAATGTATTGCATGCATGCCTATAATCTTTACCATACTGAGGTAGTGCATTAGATATCATTGTGTGGTAAACACTAGAAGGAGCACTTAACGTAGGTATAGGGGTAGTCAGAAACACGTCCAAATCTAGGCTATCAACACAACGGTGCGCGAGATCTCAGTTCGGGTCGAACTACTAGTTTTAAATGGAAAAAAGTCGCAATTTTGTTATTAAACATACTTTTTTCTTATTTTATTTTTTTCTTAGATTTTTCATTTAAACTAAAGCATTCGTTGTCGAAGGTGTAATCAGAGGCACATTCAAATATACGTTTGGCACTTGTCCACGCCACACGATAACTTTATTAATTTCAGAGTACGGCCATAAACACGTTTGACGATTTTACTTCAGAGCTCTGAATCATCCGTCCATTATACCTCAGAAGATCATAAAGTGATATAAATGTTACTATGATTTATACAGGTCTTCGCAGCTTTACTGTATAAGTACTTATAGAAAATAACCCAAGTCCTGACTGACTGACACAGCCTGACTGACTGACACTAGATAATGGCTTGGTTACGTGAAAAACAAATTAATAAAATGCTTGACATTTCACACACCATCATGTAGCCCCATGCTAATCAGAGCTTGTGTTATAGAAACCACATGACTAATTATACCTACTACATATTTTTTTATTTTTTTTCAAACACCCAAGTACTTACATAATTATATTTAGAAAACACTCAGACCCGACTCAAATATTTGCAGACCATACAAAAATTTGTCCCGCGGCGGGGATCGAACCCGTACCTAACCTCCTGCGTCACAGGCGGGCCTTTACCCACTGCTCTACAGAGGTCGTCTTTAATTTAATTCTCTCCAAATGTAATATGTGATGGTAAAATAGCAAAATTCTATAAAGTTTTATAAAATTATATAAGGTTTTCCCTGAAATTATCAGTAATATTCAGTATTTCTTTTTCGTTCGGACAAAACTTATCTTATAACTTAAGAACAAAGTTTTATTTTTATTTAAAGGTAGGTATTAGTTTTATTAATAAGCACAAGACATACACAGAAGTCACGAGAAATCCTATAGTCTAGTTTTGTATTGAAGCTCACACGGGTAATTAAATTTGCAGGATTTGACATCTTGGTTAATGCAATTCTGAAGTGCTCTGAACACACACAAGAAATATAAGCACTTTAACAAAACAATATACTGAGTATGAAAAGGAAAAATCTTATCAAAATTTTCTATTCCGACGGGATTCGAACCCGCAACAAGCGATCCTCCTTTAGCCGGAGTGCCTTTACCAATTCGGCTACGGAATCGTTAGTCGTCAGGATTGAAAATCTTGTAAAGAACATTTATCGATTAAAGCATCGATAAAGTGTGGTTTAACACTAAGTTTAAAAAAATAAAAAATAAAATTATTGGGTATTCCTGAAAATGAACGGAATCACCAAGCTTTCTCGATTGCCAACGAAAAGGAAAAATCAAAATGGTTGGATTACGTTAACAAATCGCGAAGTTTAACAAGGTTGGATTATTATAATCATTTTTAAGACACTTCTTAAGACAGCCTATTGTCCAATTGGACGTAGTTATGCATAAAGGATCCAATCCACACAATGATAGTTTTGAGAAAAAGCAGTTTTTGTTTAAATTCTGTAAAGAAAAAAAGTTATGATTAATTTTAACAAAGTTTGTTTACAATATTGTACAAAATACTGTTTCCTATGTATGTAAGTATAATTTCGGAGAAAAATATTAATATTTATAGTATTTTTTTTTAAAAAACCCACTGGTTCCTTTTAGCAAAATGGCTCATGTGTGGGTTGGTTCCTTATTAATTTATTCTGTTGTTGAATATTAAATGCATAAAATAATAAATAATCGTATTATATTTTGTGAATTTTATTTAAAAAGAAATATCTTAGGTTTACCATGAAAAAAAACTATAAAAATAATTTATTTCAGTAGGCTACATTCATTTTAGCCTAACTTTCCTCTACTTCAAAATCAAGTTGACCTGAAAACCCTTCTAAATCGTCTTCTATGGCTTCATCTCCTACCAGATTCACGTAAAAGTCTTTTGACCTCTAAAAATCGCTGAAACAGGAAGACCTGTCACTAATACGAAGTTAAAAGACCTAAAAGTGTGCTACACTTGATTCCGCAAGAACCACACCACTTTTATGTGAATCTGGTAAGAGATGAAGCCCTAAAAGACGATTTAGAAGGTTTTTCAGGTCAACTTGATTTTGAAGTAGAGGAAGATTGGGTTAAAATGAATGCAGCCTAGTGAAATATGTATTTTTATAGCTCTTTTTCATGCTAGACTTAGATATTTCATTTAATATAAAATTTACAAAATATAATTAAAATTAGGTACTTATTGATTACCTTAGGTATTTTATTCATTTAATATTCAAAGAGCAACTAGTGCAACGAGAACTAACCCACAAGAATGATAAAAAAAATACTTTTACAAAGAAACATGTGGTTTGGTTCCTTCCAGAAAAAAATAAATTTGTAGATTTTTCAGATTTCTGGGGTACCACAGAGCATGGATCTTTTTAGTTTATTGTACAAATGTTGTTATGTGGGTTGGTTACTTTGTCGAGAAAATGTTTTGTTAAGTCAAAATTGTCAGATCACTTTGATATTTACAGGGTTAGTAGAAGGTGGATTTTAAAAGCTTTCTGTATACTTAACTCAATTTTGACATGAGTGTGGATTGGTTCCTTTATGCATAACTACGTCCAATTATGGTTAAAGATTTCTAGTTCTAAGCTTCTTATGAGGTTTAGGATAAAGTAGTATTCTAACGTGTAAGCTAACTCTTTCACGATGACAAAATTTCCACTAAAGGAGCATCTAGTGATCTAGTCTGGGCACTCATTCGTTTTTATAGAAAGAAGGGCATAGTGGGTTTTTCTCACTATATTCGAGCAGCCCAACCGGGGAAGTACCTCAGCCATTAATTTAAAAAAAATGTTTCTACTATGTTTGTTTTTAATTATGTATTACTAGCTTCCGCTCGCGGCTTCGCTCGCGTGGTACCCAGATAGCCTATTGCCCGTCATTATCTATCTATATTTTAAATTTCAGCCAAATCGGTTCAGTGGTTGTCGAGTTATAGAGGAACAAACATATATCCATCGAAACATCCAAACTTTCGCATTTTTAATATCAGTGTGGTTTACATTTTACACTTCAGATGTTTCCCAGCTTGATATACATTTGGGGAACAGGGTGGAATAGTTCCCCAAAGGCAGAGTAGGTGGTTCCTCTGCAACGGGTCGGCCCATCTGGCCCACTTACCCGTGGTCTTTCGACCAACAGTTGATGTCTGATAGTTGTATACAAGCTTCAACTCGGTAGAAACACCGCTTGCGAGATCTAGGGAATTCCGATGTTATTCCGATGTTGCGTGTGATTCCGTTGCTCCTTTAGCCTGCAATCTGGTCTGAGGTCTGATACTGTCCAGCGTGTTCTTCTTTTTGCAGTAGTAGTTGCTTTGGAGTAGCTTGGAAGTTCGTTATCCTTGAGAAACTCAGCTATGAGTCGTTGATGTCGAGCGTGGCGCCATCTGTAGTGCGTAGCATGTTTTCTGTAGTTCATCTAGCGACAGGTAGATGTCGCTACATCACTCCCTTTCCAGACCGAAGGTCGATATTATCTTGTCACCAGCATTGTACGTGCCCACGGTGAGTCGGGACGAAGCGGTGCATCGGTGCGTCTACGGTGAGTCGAGACGTGTCCACGGTGAGTCGGGACGAAGCGATGCGTCGGATGCGTCTGCGGTGAGTCGAGACGATGTCTGTCCACGGTGAGTCGGGACGGAGAGGTGCGTCGGGTGCGTCTGCGGTGAGTCGAGACGTGTCCACGGTGAGTCGGGACGACGCGGTACGCCGAGTGCGTCTACGGTGAGTCGAGACGTGTCCACGGTGAGTCGGGACGATTCGGCGTGCGGTGCAGTGCTCTGGGTGATGTCCACGGTGAGTCGGGATGAGATACCCAGACGATGCTGCGGTTGAGATATCTCCACGAAGCGTATCGAGGAGCGGAGAGCCTGCAGAACCAGGAAGTCGGGGCGGCTTGCGATGGAACTGCGGAGGCTGGAGGCTGAAGATTGCTGGTGTGGTGAGAAGCTGCTGGTCCGGAAGGTAGGCTTGAGAGAGAGAGAGAGACGAAGGTTGATGTGCTCGCTGCTGATGATGATGATGGCGCTGAAGGTGCTGAAGGTGCTGCGTGTTGAGGGTTCCAGTCGTCGGGTTTCGGCAGGAGTCGTCCGAGGTAGTCGACGGCTGGATCACGTCGGGGTCACCAGTTTGGGGAACAGGGTGGAATAGTTCCCCAAAGGCAGAGTAGGTGGTTCCTCTGCAACGGGTCGGCCCATCTGGCCCACTTACCCGTGGTCTTTCGACCAACAGTTGATGTCTGATAGTTGTATACAAGCTTCAACTCGGTAGAAACACCGCTTGCGAGATCTAGGGAATTCCGATGTTATTCCGATGTTGCGTGTGATTCCGTTGCTCCTTTAGCCTGCAATCTGGTCTGAGGTCTGATACTGTCCAGCGTGTTCTTCTTTTTGCAGTAGTAGTTGCTTTGGAGTAGCTTGGAAGTTCGTTATCCTTGAGAAACTCAGCTATGAGTCGTTGATGTCGAGCGTGGCGCCATCTGTAGTGCGTAGCATGTTTTCTGTAGTTCATCTAGCGACAGGTAGATGTCGCTACATACACATTGATACATAAGTATACTTGTAACTCATTAAGTAATTCCGTAGAGCCCTATTAAGCTTTGATCAAAGGGAACAGTGTTTTCGCTTGTCCAATGGATTCGTAGGACTTAGCGTTTGTTTTCCTTAGACCAGTTGGCTTTTGATAACTGACCGACGCAAGTCACTACGATCCTTTACTTGGCTTGTAAGTTTGTTTGTAGTTTTATATGAGCCGTGTTGACTAAGTAGGTATAGAATAGAATAGAATAACATTTAATTTTAGCACACACACTGTAAACAAACAAAGAGTACAAAAGAAGAAGAAGCAAGGGCGGGGATAGACTTTAGAAAACCACAGACTAATAGAAAAACACATAAGTAGGTACAAATAGGAAAAACACAAACACTAAAAAAAATGGACTAGGTAAGTGTGATTCATTTGAATTAAATTAAAAAATTAAATGGACTAAGTGGGATTCATTTGAAAGAAATGAAATGAAAAAATGAAAAATGATCACGGTAGACATATCACCAAGGTAGACATATTATTTCAGATCTTTATGCGTTCTTAGATCCTTTTGAAAATGTAAGGAAATCTAAGGGTAGTCAGAGATGTCCAACCAAATACATTTGGTACCTACATTCCTACATTTTGCAGAAGTTTTTTTTTTACATTAAGTTAACATTCCATACGTGACAGATTGCAAGCCCATCGATGCTATTAGAAAGCAAACTATTAATTATTATTAACATTTGATTAACATTTGAATGCCAACTTTTGCAAAATGAGAAATTTGCCAAACTTTTACAGCAAGTAAGAAAAAATAAAAAGATAAGTACGTAAGTACTTATGATAGGTTTTGTAAAAAAAGTAAACGAGAAATTTTGATTTCTATTCATAAAAATGCATTATAAACATAATTTTTCTAGAATATATTTTTTTAATCTGTGCCTCATAATGTCCAAAACACTATTCGCTATATTAATTCCGCCGTGACGTCACTGCGTTAGAACCAAGCTAATTTTGTTGATGTAATTTTGAATTTTTTTTTATTAGCGCAGTGACGTGAAACTTGCTGACGCTTTCAACGTGATAATATTCAAAGCAAATCATATCAATGAGAATGAAGCCATCTCTATAATGTCAAGACAAACTCAAGGGTCTTATAAAAAGCAAAATTACTGAAAAACTTGGCGCCTGCGTCAATAGGGTAACGGTACCCCAGGTCAAGTGTTACCGCCGATTGATAAGCTAGGTACCACACTTCGGAACATGTTCATACTAACTGCACGCTAAGCTGTAACCAATGGTGGATCGAATCGAAAGCTATAAAACCTCATTGTACTATCGACCGACAAAGCTCTGCCTGCCCTAATAAACAATTACATGAATATACATACTAACTGCTTCAACATTTTTATCGAGCGAAACAGAAAATTATTTCACAATTATTTCACCGCATAGTTTGAGTAAAATATATGAAGAAATAAGTTTCAGCCTCCGGGCAGGCAAAAAACGTTGTAAATTTAAAATAAGAACAGGAAATGATAACCCGCGGGTCGGTTGAACCGCGCCACCCCCGTCTTCGCCCGCGCACCAACACATGAAAATAAGCATCAATTTTATGAGATGCACACATTCGTATGAGCAATTAAATTAACACGAACAAAGATAATACATTTTTGGGAAGTGGCAAGTTTTTTTCTTGATGGCATGCCTCAAATCTCGCTGTTATCTTTTTAGTTAAATTTCGCTTTTTAGTCAGGTCTATTTTTGTATAAGATTATTTAAGGTAGGTTTAAGCATAGGTTTTTTATTATGTTGATCTTGACTTGAATAGCACACTATTGCACACTATTTGCTATGTTGTATGAAAAATCTATATTAACAATGTTCGATGTTCCACAGATTGTATTTTTTATTTCTGTTAATAAAAAAATAAATAAACGCATTTGAAATTAGAATCGAACGCAACGAACTATTGAACTTCGAAAGCTCATAAAAATTGTTCCAAAACTGAAAAAGTTCCGTTCGATAACCGTACCGAGATTTCAAGGGGATGTAATCTATAAGGATTCGGGATGTTTTTTGTGCTTATGGATTTATTTATTTTTTGCCCGGGGTGGCAATCTGGAAATTTTAGAATAATCTCCCAGTGAAGAGGGCCGCCACATGTGCGCAGGCGTCTCGGTGATAAACATTTTATAGGAATGTTTAGAGCAAAAACTCCACCAAATGTGGATATCGATTTAGGGTCTTGAGAGGAAGTTGTAATATAAATAATAAATTTCAGGCACCGTTTTACGTCGAAAATGAAGACTGATACGACTTTGTGTTCCCTTAATCCACTCTTTAGCTGTCTAGAACCTATTTGAATGCTAAATTTCTTAAAAATTTAAAAAGATAATTTTTTCACCATAATAATTTGCAATGAAAGGAGGAAACCTAACACTAATAAGTATATTTTTTGTTGGTGCGTGCGACTGGTATTGGAATCAGTTTAACTATTTATAAATATAGGTTGGCTTGTTGATTGAGCACTAAAATGAGTTTATTAGGACAATTCTCGTTACCTACACTAATTACCTACAGATGTCATAATCGTAAATTAAGGACAGTTATTTATAAAGCAGTTGAAATCTAGAAAAATCACGCTGTTTTGAAACGGGCACATGTTCATTACTTAGAATAAAACACCTCTAACTTTTAACCCTTTAACGACCAAGAATTTTTTTTCTTTGAATTTAGTATTTTTCGTATATAGTATGGTAGTTTGGTTACTAAAGATGTCAAAAATATAAATAAAAAAAATCCCACATTTGTACTTTTTTGGAAATTGTATGTATCAAATATGATACGTTGCGCAACATACAGAGAAGTAGCAGGTAAAAGTAGTGTATCATATTTGTTACATTGTCCTTGTTAGGGTTCTAATTTATTTTTAGAAATATTGTTAAAAACAAAGTTTATTGACTCAAATCATAAGAAAAAAAAATAATTTAATGAAAAACTATCAGACTCGACTTAGAATGAAAGTTTAGAAGCAGTTTCTCTTCGGTACAAAACAAAGATGCAGGTGACGTTTCACTCAATGATCATTTGGTTGCCTTTCGGTACAGCATCAGCACCTCCCACGTTCATGAAATACCGGAACATGGCCTATGCCATCTTCCTATGCCACGAGGAGTATTTGGTTCAACAATTTTGCTTTCACCCATCGATGATTTAGGGAAACTAGAAAATCTGATCAAATGAACGACCCTAACGAAATCCGTACTATTGTTCATTTATGAGCTGATGCTTCTTCAAATACCCCAAGAGTTGGCAGTTGATGATGCCATTATGTTAGACAGGAGAGAGGTAATGGCGATGAGTCTATAATTGGTCGGGTCTGAGCAGTCGCCTTATTTCGGGATCGGGTGCACTAAAGCCGTCTTTCAGGAGCTCTGGGACTACGCCCAGTGAGCAGAAGTTCCAGAAGAGACTCGTCAGAGCTGGAACCAACTCTGGAGCACACGCCCTAAACACAATTGGAGGAATTCCATCAGGCCCACTTGACATGTAGACGTTTAACTTGAACAGGGTTTTGCGCACATCTATTTGCTGGAAGTGATCTTCTGGCATCGCACTTATACACTGTAGGATGGTTGGCAGTGGATGTTTTTCGTTGTTCAAGGTCAAGTTGGGCCAGTGAATGGTCTTTCCTTTGCAGAGGTGTCGAGGATAGCTTACAGAAACTCCCAAGGACAGCTCTGGCGAGAGACTTGATCGCACTTTCGAAGGAAGGTGAACTAGTTTCTCGCCAATATTGCTACTGTCCTTTGACTTTGCTCCTAGAACTACTCCTTTGAAGTACTTGGCGGCGAAGTTAATACTCCTTTTTCAGAGAATATGGGTATTTACCTCCCGGGACGATGATACTCCTTCCCAGGCTTGATACGACTCCTTATTACCACTAAAAACTAGTATAATACATTAGGGCAGTTATCTATAATACCAACATAACATGAAGATTATAAACTGAACCAGCATATAAAAGGACTAAATAGCCTTTACAAAGGATAAAATTAAAAAATAACCATCCAACCTATTTTGTTGGTAGTTGCGCAGTGTATCACCCGTAATACCACTTTAACTATAACTAGTTTACCGTATGTGGCGCGACGTATTACGGGTGATACGTACAAAAAAACCTATAGATTACATCAAAACGAAACACATTCAAATGCTAGAAATGCATGTTATAGTTGAAGGCAGTTGCTAACAAACAATTTATAGTCGTAAATTATTGAAATATTCACTATTTATCAATAAATTAAATAAAACATACCGTGCGTCCGTGACCTCGACAACATGGCGGTACAATTTTGCAATTTAGAAAAAAACAATGCGTGTGTGTGGCTTCGTTATTTTATCACAAGATGACAAGAATATGCCGAATAAAATAGTGAAAAAATTGAAAACAAATCATAATTGGTTTTCGCGAAAAAAATTTTTGTTTCGGATGTATCAGCTCGATCACGTTGCGAAATAAAGGGTGACATGAAATATTTGTTTTTTTTTTAATCATCTTTCTTCTTCACAAAATAAATAAAATAAAATAAAAATTGTGTAGAATAATAAAAAAAATGTTATAATTCTTGCTATAAGTACAACTATCCTATTTGAGAATGCATTCAATGTTTTTATTATTCACTTTTTCTTTTTTTTTAAAGCTTTTTTTATTGTTTAATCAAAACGCCACGTAACAGTCTATCTATTAGTAAAAGTCTAAGGCCTCTATTAATAAACTCCGCTCAATTTGTGTGTTGCACCACGGATATATTGCCTATTAAATATAACTATTGCCATTCTTATTTGTCACTGTCTATCAAAAAAGGATGGCAATAGTTAAATCCGTGGTGCAACTTTGACAGAAGTTGAGCGGAATTTATTAATAGAGGCCTAATAGTTTTGGGTAAACCTCACAACCGACATAGATGAACTGAATACTACTTTAACCCAACTTCAACGAGCAAAGCCGACTGAAGCTAGTTATAACGCAGAAAACTCCAGCAATCACGATATAAACAAACGCGTCCTTGATACTACTGAGGGTGCTATATTTACCAGCAGATGCGGCCTAAGCCACAGCGCAAGCATAGTGCAAGCCCCGTGCGAGGCTATTTTAGGAGGAACCCCTTGCACCCTAGAAAACTGTGGAACTGAAGAATCATATAAAACACTTACTAAGCCCGGCGATTTCATACGCCATTAATTTAAATCTAATTTTAATAGGCATAGATATAGACAAGACAACTCTTTATCGTATCCAACTAAATACTAACACAAACAGAAAGTACAATGGTCGGCCTTATCATAAGCGTCCTCTAACAGCCAACCTTCGGATGGGCAAAAACGAAAAGACAGAAAGAACAACTTTGTTGAAAGAAAAAGCACGGTGTCGTCATATTATGATAAAAATAATAGATATATTAAACTTTCAAAACTATCGTGAGTTGTACTAGACATTATTTTACGTGAGTAATTCCCGTGTGTTAAATAATGTATATTAAACTTACTTCTAGATCTAGGCTAACTGGTGCCCGGCGATTTCACCTGCCATTTAATTTAGTCTTATTTAGCCTATGACCTTTCTCAAGAAATGAGCTGTCAAATTCAGAAAATGGTAGTTCCAGATATTAGCGCTTTCAAACAAACGAACAAACTCTTCCGCTTTATTATAATTGTATAGAAAACCTATAATTGTTGGACGTCCACCGACAAGATGGATAGACGACCTTGTAAAAACTGCAGGTCAGCGGTGGATGCAGGCCGCTTCCAACCGCAACACATAGAAATCTCTGAGGGAGGCCTATGTCCAACAGCGGACGTCCAACAGCTGAGATGATGATGTTAGAAAAACTCAAAACGTTCTGCTAAAGGTTACTCTCATGTTTTCCAAAAAAACGTTTCTTGTCTAGTACCTAGGCCAATTCTTTTAATTTACCTACAACGTCAAAACCATTTCTTTACCATACTGCTGCGTTTAGTTTCGTTCTCCAAAATGACAGTAATTTGGTTGAAATCATCACCAAAACAGAGTCGTTGGTCATTAGTAGAATAATATTGTTGTTAGAATGCAACTGCTCTTGGTTTTTAAAAATACAACCTTTTTTATGTTTTTTAAAATATAATCTCCCTTTGCCCATTCACACATGCAATGTCTAAAAACTAACAATAATCTATTTAGTCATAAATGTGAATAAAATCAAATAATTTGAACACCACTTCAATTCAATGAATCGAAAGCCTAAATGAAATCCTGAAGTCTGAAGATTCAAATTTCAAATAAAACTTTTGCCCAAATAACAAGACAGCGCGCGTGGCTCCACTCCGTAACCAGATCTGAGGGTGTTTTTACGAAGCCTCGTGATGCAATAAGTGCAGGGGTGTGCTATTTCCGTCGAAAGGGCAAAATGATTGATGCCCAATCAACATGGAACTAGTAATAATGAGAGAGCAGATTTAGTGACATGAAATTGAAACATAACCATTAGATTTCATCCCTGTGATGGTCATGTATGACCATTTGCGTTTTTGCTTTGGTCGCACTATAAAAGTGATTGCAGCACGATATTATACAAACTAGCTTGGATCAAAACCAGGGTGCTGATTCTACTAAAACTTTTTATCAACCACAAGCAAAACTTCAACTAAGGGTGCTGTCACATTATCACGTCTCTACCCCGTCGCATAGCATGACCGTAGCAACACCGTCCCGGCAAAAATGATATTCTTTGTATTGAAATGTACCAGACGCCCCACACCACACCGTTCCTACACCGTCGCGTGCCCTGCCCGTGCCATGGCCGTCTTGTCAATCTCCGGCCGCCATGATTATTTTGCTGACAATCAATGACAAGCCCCGCCCATCTGTCAATCCATGTAACCATCATATTAGTAGCGTAGCCAGGTCAGCCCCTAGGGGCAGCTTTTCAGCCTTTTTCTATAAATAAATAATGCTGGATATTTCACAGCATCAATTAGCTCCAAGGTAAATAGACCTTGTATGGAAACTATATGACTGATAAACTACTTGTAGGTACCTATCCTTTTTTTTGTAAATACATAATATTACATAGAAAAACACCCAGACCCGATACATATATTTGCAGATCCTACAAACACTTGCGTCGCAGTGGGAATCGAACCCGCAACTTTCTGTGTTTTAGCTGGACCTTCGCATACTGCGCCACCGAGTTGGTTCGTTTTGTTGGTACTGGATGTTGATTTATGTACACGGGATTTTATCGCGTAATTTACCTTATTTATCACGACGCGACGTTTTGGCTGTTACTATAGCCGTGGTTGCGGGCAGTCTGCCCGTGATTATGTCAAAATGACAGATCATGTCAAAATGAGAGATTATGTCAAAATGACAGATTACGTCAAAAAGACAGATTAGGTGTATATTAAAATGACAGATGAGCCATATCTCGTAAACCACTTATCCCAGACTCTCCGTTCTTTTCAAGTGATAGCTATTGAAGAGATCTACATTTAAAGTGACAGCTGTCAAACTTTAAACGGCCATATCTCGGAAACTACTCGTCCTAGACTCCTCATTCTCAGTTCAAATGAAAGCTATGACCAAGATCTACATTTAAAGTGACAGCTGTCAAACTTTAAAAGGCCATATCTCGGAAACTACTCGTCCTAGACTCTCCGTTCTTAGTTTAAATGAAAGCTATGACTAAGATCTACATTTCAGATGACAGATGTCATTTTGACAGCTATCACTTTAAATGTAGATCTTGGTCATAGCTTTCCTTTGAACTGATAATGAGGAGTCTAGGACGAGTAGTTTCCGAGATATGGCCGTTTAAAGTTTGACAGCTGTCACTTTAAATGTAGATCTTGGCCATAGCTTTCATTTGAACTGAGAATGAGGAGTCTAGGACGAGTAGTTTCCGAGATAATGGCTGTTTAAAGTTTGACAACTGTCACTTTAAATGTAGATCTCTTCAATAGCTTTCACTTAAACTGAGGACGGAGAGTCTGAGATAAGTGGTTTTCGAGATATGGCCAACCTGTCAATTTAATCTGTCCTAATCTGTCATTTTGACATAATCTGTCAATTTAACATCTGATATTATTCATCAGTAAACTTTATACACTATATTGGTACATTTGGTGACAGCTGTCACTTTAAATGTAAATCTTGATCATAGCATAAGTATTTATTTATAACAATAACGATTTTATATTTTGTTGATGATGAAGATGTTATCTTGTTTTGAAGTTTATCAAAATACGGCTTCGCGGTTGTGCCCCTATTTGATAGTTTTATTTCGGGGTATTGTACCTTGACTGTCCATCCACAGTAGGAGCACTAGGATATGCTTATCCTTATGTTCCTACTGGTAGAAGCATAAGGATGTATTGGTCCTCGTGCAGGAGCAGTAGAAGAATCGAGTAGGAGCAAGAGGAAACGCTGGAAACGCTCCAATATTGGTTAGATAATAATTCAGTTATTTTTCTCACTTCACAAAGTCTTTCAAGTACCCCCATTTATACACATTATGTACATGTACACATTCTAAAAACCTATCAAGTATCACCCCTAAATATCAAGTAGGTATATAATTTATAATTTTTACCTACGAAAATTCCCCCAAAAGATTTCCTCCTGAGTCGATAAATACCCCAAATTTGAATTAAAAACCCCCCATCTAGCATCACTGAATGCGTTCAGGGCTCGATTCCGGTACCGAACTTTTTATCAACCTCAACCAAAACCTCAACTAAAGCGACTGTTTCCATGACTACTAATAACAAACGACTCAGTTGTGGTGAGGTTTTGAACTTTGGCAGTACAAATTTTTGAAAAGCTATTCTACTATTCACCAAATGGCTGACATTTAAGAGTTCGAACCAAAACCAAAGCGGTTGTCATTTAATAGAATACAGGCCCTGTACGTTATGTGACATTTATCAAACGTCAAAATCCCATACTGCCCTCCGAAATCAAAGTGTAGTAACAGCAAAAACACGATTTCAAAAAAAAGATAAGCTTACAAAATAAAAAATATCCAGAAGAGGTTATTCATAAAACCTTGAATGTAGAGTGAAAGTACACTTAATCTATATCAACCAACCAGTAATAAAGCGGAAAAGTTTGTTTGTTAATTTGTTTGAACACGTAATCTCAGGAGCTTTGAGGAAGGATATAAGCTACTTTTCATCATCATCATCATGATCGCAATAATAATTATGCCATCACTATGGATTATAATTGGGTTTCTAAAAGGGTTTCTTAAAAGTCTGTTTTTTTAAACCTTGTAGATAAAACTCCCATTTAAAGTTACACAAAATATGATGAAATATTGCACTTTGCTAGTAAACCCGACAAAATGTGTGCAATATGTATTTTAGTGTGGTTTAGCTTGTAAACGCTCTATATTTACTATAGTATTTTACAAAAAAGATTGAGTGATAAGTTTTAAAATGGGCTTTCAGAATATATGTGTCTTTAGCATAAAACCAACAAAATGTCTATTACTGTGGTATAGGCTCGGGATTACGCTTCGCAAAACGGTTATGAGACGGTCCTAGTTTGATACGGTCTTAGTGTGTAAGGTGCTATTTTCGTGACGGGCTCGGTCATGGCTCGGCCCGCTTATGATACTGCGCAGTGAGCGATGACCTACCTTACATTTTCGTCTGTTTCCTATTCTAATGACCAACGACTGTTGTGTTGACATTTTAGCTATTGTTTGGACTTTGGCAGAACAAATTTTTGAAAAAGCCATTCTACTATTCAACAAAATTATTAATGGCTGAAATTTAAGAGAACGAAACAAAACGCAGCCGAATGTTTGACGTTGTCATTTAGTAAAATTGCCGTGCTGGATCAAAAATTGTGTCACTTTTATTTTTTTTATTTTAGACTAGTTTTGTAACTATTCACTAATTACAACACTTCAAGCACAAGTTGGCCTCTGAAGCCAAAACTTGACGATAGGTCAATGTAGCCCCACTTAGCTAAGTTTTGGCACCAGAGCGGGTGTAGCTACGGAGTGTTCTCTCAGAGCATGGAGCACCTGCTCTCATGCCCTCTCTGTCCGACCAACTGTGCAGGTGGCACGCGAGAGGACTTGAACCAGGCGACGGAAAGGAACGTAAGAGTCGCCGAATATTGGTCAAAAAAAATTTGAGGTCAAGCCCTTGACACGAAAGAAGAAGATTGCAACACTGCTCGCTTGGTTCTGCAGACGAGCTCAAATATTTTGGCCTGGTCTTGCCGTTTTGAAGACATCTGCGCTAAAACATAGGCTCCTAGATAATCTTTGGTCAAATACCAGTGGCATTCTGCACAGTTCAGGCCACCCAGTAGAGTTGTGAAACTGTGATTAGTAGATGCGAAATAGCATCAATTCGATCCGTCTACCATATGTATCGAGTCAGCGTGCATTATCGTCTCGGATGACTTGTTATGCACTATGCAACTCTATTTATACAGCCATCTTGGATTCCGTTCTATCATGCCAAATATTAAACAATTAGTCATGAACTGCATTTAATTTAAACAGTGACACTTTCTGAATTTCAAGAAACGGTACAAAATGTGTCTCGTCCAAAATTTTTTTAAATATATTCACTAAAACAATATGACTTTTATCATAAAGATCTAGACAAAGGATCTACAAAAAAGAGAGACTCATTTAGAAATAAAGCCCTTTACCCATCAGAGGGAACTAACGACCGATAGGTATAATAATAACAATATTTAAATTTGTTTGAATACAACCAATCATTGTGCTTAAATATATGCATAGAAACACAATTAAATCCGCTTTAAGACGCTTTCTTATTTTCTAATATATATATTTTTTTTAAATAACTAATTTCAAAAACTTTGTAACATACTTACACACTTAAGATACAAGATAGATAGGATACAAAATAGTGCATATAATTTACAATCAACCCCGCACTAGGCTAAGCATGTATTCGTGCGCATTATTTGATTCAATAGGCTGCTGTGTGACATTTTTCTAAAACTTATATAATATCCTTTAAATTTATTGGTAAATCCATTGACGCTATAGTATTCCAGCATGAATGATTTCTCTCACATTTAATACCAAAACGTACACGATGTTAGAACTTCAAGGTGGCATTAAAAAGTGCAAGAAGAAAGTGATCAAGTTTATACACGCGCGACATATTGCAGCACTCCCGCTGATCAGGACATCCAAGGATTTATTATGCAGTATAAGACGTAGGTTTTAGCGATTTGTAAAATTTAAATCGATTGAATAAATCGGCGATATCGACGGATAAATGCCACATTCTATTTCGAAAAGAAGGATTTTGATTTTAGAGGCGGGCACACGACGTTCTTTTTAGCAGCGCGTTCGCATACTGCAAAAAACGCAGTGTGTCCCCCTCCCTTAAAGTCATGTTTTATTCAATTTATTTTTCTGTGGATAATAAAATAAGTTAGAATTTTTAATAACTTGACTTTGTTTCGTCAAAGTATTTTAAAAAGTTGTATCTGACTATTCTTTACCCTTAAAAAATAAAAAAAACTGTATTCAAATAGAGAACCTCTTTTTAAGGTACCGGTAAACATCCCTAACTTCGCCTAGTGTAGGTATCTTTGCCTACATTAGAGGTAAAGTACCTACGATACTTATTTTTTTTCCTATCACGACAAAGAAAAATAATAAATTTCGTACTTTTTATATGTAGGCAAAGACACCTATAGTTCGGCAAAAACGGGTAGACACGGCAACTAAAATTTCAGTACTTTGGAAACCCTTTCTCTACTAATCTATGGTAAAGTACAGGTTTCTTGTCTGGTACAGGTGCCGAAGACGTCAGTCAGAAGTAATAATTTACTTCTAAAGGAGAATTTATCTACTTACCTACATATTTCTCGTATTTAGCTTGCACAGTGGTGCCTCCATTTATTTTTATTATTTTGTGTCGGACTATACACTAGGGATGTTTACATCAAAAAGTGCTGATGACTTGCGCCACTCCCGCGCCAGTCTCCAAGAATAGCCAGTCAGCTGGGGTGCATCAGCAGCAGACAGGGCCTATCACGAATCACGGCGCGCTCTTATTGCAATGCGCATGCGGAAAGATACGATTTTTTATCGTATCGTTTTGAAAGCCACGCCTGTGCCGAAATTCGTGCAGGACAGTCAATTAAAGTTTTCTCATGAGAGAAAAGGACGGTACGATAGATACACTCGTTATTCGTTACAGAAAATAAGTTTTTACGTTATTTTTACAAATAAATGGAAATAACCAATCAGGATTATCAAAATAATACAAATAGCCCGTAGACTTCGTGAAACTAAACAACTAACCAACATAAAATTATGAATTACATAATTATTTTAAATTTTTCAGGCCACATTTAATTTAGTCTTAGTTTCCAATGATCGTTGAGTATTTTTCACATAGATTACCATCAAGATTAGGAACCAATAGCTTTCTTTACTTATAAACCAGAAATTATATATTTTTTCTAATTTTTACTTAAAAAATTATTTAGTTGAAAAGGACAAATTTACTTTACAATTTGATTTAGCTTTTTACATTAAACCTATAATATGGGAACCAGCCGTAATATAAGGCTCTTTTGTCACGAACATATCTTGTAATAATCCAGAAATAAATAAATTTGATTTGATTTGAAGCAAGAGTCTACCAGATTTAAATTGGAACCTATCAGAGTGACTAAGAAATGAAAATTTTGAAATCCTTAATAATTAAAGAATACTAAATTTTGTTAAAGAATACTAGCTAAGCCCATAGCTAAACCCATCACCTTAGTGTAATCTAAAAACAAGCTTGTTTAATGTGTGTTCTGTTAGATTCGCCGTCAACCTTTTAAAGTGGTGGATGGTGGTGGGTAAAGTGCGGGTGCGATAAAAAATAAGAAGGTAGATTTGTTTTTTGGTTCAGTATAAAATAATGCACAATCTGTTTTGAGCAGAAACCGATTTGAGACATCAAAAACAAATCAAAAAGAATCACAGATATGATATCGATGATCTACAGGTATTGAAGACCCTTATTATGATGTCTAAAAGAATAAACGACAGACAAAACCGAGGTACCAAATCTACAAATACTAAATTTTTTTATTAAGGATTTGTATATTTGGTACCCCCTTTGTTTATATATCCTAAATCTAGTTAAGTATCATATTATGGCATATCAAATATCACATAGCCTTTTACTTATTGTTACACACTTTTGCAATGTAAAAAATACACCTAGCAGTGTTTTTCTAAACCAATCGGCCAAGTGAGCCATCTTGTTGGTATTCGAGTGTTCCGTCTAGACGCTTTATCGGGTTCACTATCAGAATGTTTTATACACTTGAAATCGGAAAGTTACAGAGCTTTTAGCTTTTTTTGCTGCATTACTTCAACTTAATGTGCGCCCATCGCAAAGTACCGCAGGATAAGAACAAAATTGGGTCGGCATAAGTTTAGAATTAAGTAAGTACTTTTTTGTAGGTAAAAGTTGCTATATTTTATTAACAAAATATGTACCTACTTAAGTATTACAATCGTACTTTTTGTAAAATAAATAAAATCTTACTTCTTAAATTTTTCAGTGATAATAATCGTTGACTCTATTACTGTAAAAAAAAAATTAAAGGCATCAAGAAGTACTTTTAAACCTTTACCTCTTAAATCGTCAAATGATCTAAATCTGATCTAATCATGTTTTCCATATTTTATTTTAATTGTTCTTGAAAATTATGTTTCGGATAGTGGCAATTACTTATTCAGTTTTATTTTCGTTCATTCGTGAAAAATTCGTGAATCACCAGTAAAAGTCCGATAACCTTATCACAGCCACATTAATATCACATAAATACCAACCAACATATTAGTAAAGCATTAACAAACCATACACTTCCGAACCTAATTAAGGTGTGTTTCTAACTTGTTTTCAACTTAGATGCGGCCGTTATCGCTAACTATTGGACGCAATTAGCCTCAAAAAGTCCATTTGTACATAAACCTTATATTTGTAATACTCAACTCTGGTTGGTTGAATGTAATTCTGTACCTACATTTGTGCATAGTAGGTACACTCATTAAATTAAAAATGTTTATAAGACACGCCACACCATCTTTTTGCACGCCCAGGATGACTGGTAGATAATGCTTCAGCATTAAGTCCTCCTTGCACAATTTTGTATGTGTGAAAGTGTTAAATAAATAAAAAAAACATAGTATAAGTAGCTTAATTTGCAATTTCTTTGCAACAATCACATTAGTACAACATTAACTTTCAATGTTACTAAGCATCTCACACGAATGCATTTGTTATAAAAATAATACAAATGATAAATGTTATAAAATCAAACGTGTTGTTCATAAACAAGCGACCCCCGCCGCGGCGCGCGTGCAATGTGACAAATGCGAAAGCCGTGAGCGGGCGCATCGATATCGTAAATTTTTATTTAGAAGCGCAATATTGCCTTATTTAAAACGATGATTGACTTACTTTACATATTTGCTATTCACCTACAAAACAGTTTAACAAAAAAAATATTACATACCCTAGGATGCCCTATTAAAAGCAAAATATCTTCTGATTTTTTGAGAGTGAAATAGCCAAACATTTCTTTCTCTGTTTATATTACAGAAAGTATTTTTTAAAGTTATGGAGGTACCTAATATTAGTACTTATAAGTATTATTGACTGCTAATAAATGTATAACATTTGATTCCTAAAAGGAACAGTGGGCATTTTTACTTCTAGCTCTCCAGACCTCCAAGATCTAGGTACCTATATTAGTCTTTTTTAAACTTTCGCGATCACTATTCATATTGAAAAGTTTTATGGACGGGATTTTATCGCGTAATTTACCTTAATTATCCCTTTATTATTTATTTATTTACCTTATTGGGATAAATAAGGTAAATTACGCGATAAAATCCCGTGTCCATAAAACTTTTCAATATCTACCTATATCACAATATCGCTGTGAAACGACACATTGGTGGAAGTTAGGTGGTAGTTAGAGTACTGCATAACATTCACTATGGCATTACTTTGTAGTACGCAAAACTCTGAAACCCCCGTAGTCTCATTATTGAAAATTGACTAAAGGCATCTTAAATTATATTGACACGAACGGAATCATAAATACATTGCCGGTGTGAATAATTAAATTCAAATTGGTTATTTTGATTCTCAATATTTACAAATTTATTGAAATGCTTTTAATAGCTTTTTTTTTTTGCAGTGACATCTCAATTGGATTAGGTATTTTGTTTATAACTAATGAATACGGTGTTGTGAAAATTTTGCTCTAAATTTCAGAATCTTTAGCTTTAGCTTCACCCGTGGCTTCGCTAGCATGGTAACACCATTTGAATTGCCTGTATATTTCCAAGCCACGATCTACACTTATTCCAAGTTTCATCCAAATCAGTTCACTTTTTAAGACGTGATTGAAAAACAAACATCCAAACTTGCTACGAACTTTCAGATTTAGAATATTCGTAGGATTATTTGCAATCATTGCAGCGTCTAAGTAGTAATAGGAAATCACAATTAAACATAAATATCCGGCTATAAACCGATATCTAAATAGAACAATAACGCGTCGAATTGCAAAATATGCGTGACCGGCGACCGCCACTGCAGCGCACGATCAAACGCGCCGCGCAAAATCTCTCAATATTATTGAGATCCATAGGTATATAAATATAAATATCTTAATATATATTTATATACCTATGGAGGTCCGAGGGGGGGTCATGTCATGACCCCCATAGGTACCTACGTACTAGAAAATAACGTGACAAACAATAATTGTTACCTTTTGGGTGAGTAACTGATTATGATAAATGATAGATGTTTTGATATTTAATTTGCACTTTTTAAATCTGTTTTCGGATGCTATCGGGTGAGCTGGTCTCAAAGTAATGACGTTCGTTCAAGAGACGCTAGAAGCGCGAAGTTAGGCAAATCTTGTTTCTTATACAAATTAATAAGGGCCGCAACAATAATTGCCGCTTATGTGCTTGGGTGGGCCAACACCTTTACTATTATTGACATTAGCAGTAGGTACTTTTTAGTCAAATGCATGTTATTAATGACCTCTACGTTTCATTTCTTTACTTATGTTACCACAAATTAGCAAACACCATGTTGCTATTCATGGCTTTTTAGTTTCATTAATAAAAAGTTATGGACGAAATATCAATTCATTTCATTTTATGAGCTACAATAAATAAATACATGATCTTTGAACTACAATTCAAAACTACCAACAATGTATGTTGCATTTACTACCTTTATCAAAAGCTCGAACATCAAAAATAATAAACAACAAAATACAAAGCAAACAAAACGCAATATTTTTCTACAAAGGTTTAATTGGGAGACATTAGCACTTCTGCAACTATGTTGCATTGAGATGCACTATTGTTATTTTGTTATCCTTTGTTGCAAAACCCGCCATTGACATATTGGCGGGCAAAAAAACAAAATGGCGGAAGATGCAGATATGAGTCCACACTTCAATAAAATAGCAACAAAGCGCTCGTGACCAACGCCTTATGGCTTTAAAAACTTAAAATAAGCACTAAAATATAAGCCTGGATAATGAGATAGGTTTTGCACATTTAAGAAAATTAATCTATTTCAGTTGCTGCTTTGGACAGGTTAATTAGCGGCCTTTGAATAAAAACAATTCCTTACAATAGGCATATTCTACATTGTTTTCAAATTATTGTAGCACAGGTGATTGTAATTTTGTTTAAAATTACTTTATGTAGGTATATAAGTACCTACACAATAAATCGTTACGCCTCTATAAATATAAAAGAAAAGGATAAATTATATAGGCTGATTTTAGTCTCACGCTCACCGTCAGCGCTGATAGGCGAGTGATCTTTATTACAATGAAATAAAGATACTGATTATTCAGCACTGACGAGAGCAATCAGCGTAGCCATTCCTTCTAAACAATCAGTGTCCATATTTCATTGAAATAAAGATCACTCGCCTATCAGCGCTGGTTTTAGTCTCACGCTCACCGTCAGCGCTGATAGGCGAGTGATCTTTATTACAATGAAATAAGGATACTGATTGTTTAGCAGAAATGGCTACGCTGATTGCTCTCGTCAGTGCTGGACAGTCAGTATCCTTATTTCATTGTAATAAAGATCACTCGCCTATCAGCGCTGACGGTGAGAGTGAAAATCAGCCTTAGATTCACAGGTTTCCATGTCAGATTGAATCTAAGGGCGCCTTCAGATAGCCATGCCGATTTTATATGGGATGTTGGTGCCTTTTTTCTTTCGCTCGGCCATCAACCAAACATTAAAATATAAACTCCCAGGAGTACAACAATAGTTATTTGTGCAACAAGAGAGCAAAGTTGATGTTTACCTCGAGTGCTGATTTTGAATCCCGAGCGAACGAGGGATTCTAAGAATTGAATCACGAGCGTAGCGAGTGATTCTACGTTAGAATCCCGAGTCTAGCGAGGAATTCAAAGGCACGAGATGTGAAAAACTTTGGTCTCGTGTAGCACACAAAATTTTTCACCTCAGCAGCGAGAACATTAACCTACAAATAAAAGATACAACTTTGTACATAATGAAGCAACTAATCCATAATAGGTATTCATTTAAATCTATTTAAAAATAACGCATTTTTCTCAGAAATTAAAGGAACATATAACAGTTATTGTAGTTTTGTAAATTAAAAGTTTCTGTTTTGTTCAGAACTTACCTACGTGCTTCTCAGGAAGGGAACTTTGTTCATCACAATCACTTTTTGTCTCAACTCTTCTCTCTGGAGATAAATTAGTGTATTCGCCACTGGTTTCACTCATCTTTATTGTTTTATGAATTTTCAACAAATAACTAGCGTAACAGAAACAAATTCCCGCTATTTTATTTTTAAAAGGTGCGTTATTTGTTTTTTTTTTCATAGACAGGCTAGCGATTGACCGCCATGCACTACCACGTGTCAATTTTCCTCACTGAAACCAGTGTGCAAAATGCGATTTTGCACCATATTTCTTCAAAGTTTTGCACACTGGTTTCTCGCAGCAAAGGATGCCATTTCGAGCTGCTGAGGTGAAAACAATATTTGTGAGCACAGAATACATCTTCTCTTAGTCAGCTTAGGTATTTTGTTTCTCATCTACCAGATTGTAATACTTACTTACCTATTATATTATTGTTTTTATATTCGTAATCCATTTTTCCATTTTTACTACAACCTACCAATTCAGTACCATACATTTTTTTCAATACAAAATGTAGGTTTACTTATTTTTATAAAGTAAGTAAGTTGGGTAAGTGTACCTACTTATAATTTCTTTCATAAATAGGTAGGTACTTTTACTGCACTGCTGAATAAGTTAGGTACTTAGTAAATATTTTCTGTGAATCAAGATTTACACGAAAAGGGACAATGCTGTCTTGACGTGAAAGAAGTCGTTATTCTTAAGCATGTGTTAAGTATATCCACTATCCACTGTTAATTTTCCGGAAGAGATGTTTTAAGGCTTTCAATTCTATAGTTCTCCGGCTTTTTGCTTTTAACCGGATCAAACTCAATGACTTTTGCATTTTCTGTACGAAAACAGATGGTAGGTATTTTGAAAGGTTCTAAAATTAGGAATTTAGATATTTAAGACAAACTTAGGTACGTAATGAATGTTGTCGATTTTTTGTATAGAAGCATTTTAACTTTCAGTTGTATTTACCAGTTAAGTTGTATTTACCTATTCCTATTTAAGACAATTTAGGTTATCCAGTCGAATACAGCTGGAATATGGGGCAAAAGATCCAGAGGGAGGAGTCCAAAGCGATGGTCGGACCAGCACTCTGATTCAGACTTCCGAATCAGCATCCGATTAGATGATTTCAGTCGGAAAGTTGATGTTTTTTCAGCGAAGAAACGTCACATTTCGAATTTGGAAAGCATTCCGAGAAGGTCTAAATCACGCCGCAGGTGTCAGAACATTTAAACATGTCCGTCAGTGTCGCTCTCCATTAAGCCGAAGACCGTGGCAGATAGAGAAAAACCATAATAATACTTGCACGGAGTCACGATCCTCAACTATGGAGGAACGATTAAGGAGGATTTATCTATCCGTCTTTTTATCGCACAGCACTACTCAGACGTGATCGTTGGAAGACTTTGAGGTCGATAATTCGTCCTTTCTTTGAGTGTATTTAACAGCTTGTTAAGTTTTCTTCCACCTCAATCGTGATGTGAACTCACACGCCCTCCCAATATGTGTGTGTCGCAATTATTGAACCATTGTGTAGCTGATTGTAAGTTATACAGTATAGTTATACTTATTAGCGCTACGGTTTTCTGAGTATTTGTTGCACAAAAATCAAAATAAACGACGAGATGGATCACTTACTATTCTAACATTTCAACAGATTTTTTTAAGTTGGAGATTAAAGTGGCAGTAGAGGCATTCGTAACCGTTCTTTGTGAATTTTTCGAAGTAAAATACCCAAGAAATAAAAATAGGCAACAAGAACAATATTTACCCCATACCGACTGCAAATCAGCTCACCCTTCATGCTAAATAATTCAATGTCACAATACAACATCGTACCCAATAAAACGGTTTGAAATCACCACATAATGACATGACAGACGTAACCCGTTTTCCTTTTGTTACATTATTTCATAGTGGGGTCGCTTCTGCCCCTGTGGGATGAGTAACAAGTAATAATAATCTGCTATTAGTTGAGGGTTGAGCCAGATTGTACCACTTCATTACTGAATGCTTATGGCTCGGGTTATTGGATATGATTTTCTTTGCAAACAACTTGATTACAGGGTGTTTATCTTCAAAGGCTTTGCTGTCAATGTCATTGAGTTATTTTCAAGGCATTATGATAATTATGAATCGATAACGTAAGTACCTTCGATTACTTTACCTTGTAGTAATATTTTACTTCATTTGCTTGAACTTTTATAATGAAAAACTCGCGTAGTTAATAGACTGGTTGAAATAACTAAAAAGGATCTACAAGATGTAATGTTTTTTGTATGTATTTACAAAAAAAAATGTATTTAAGTAGTATATCAGTCATGTGGTTGCCATAACACAAGCTCTGCTTAGCTTGGGGCTACATGATGCTGTGTGAAATGTCCAGCAATATTTATTTATTTATTTATTTATTTAAGATAGGCTATTGCATACATTATTCTTAATTTCTGAATCCTATTGTATTTTCATAGTTTTTGATATGCAGGATGTCTTCACCGTAAGTACACAGAAATGATGATGCGACTACGCTAAAGTTTCTCTACTGTTTGTGCTCAAATCTATAATCATCTGCATTCATACATTCTACATCATAAGTTTCCTGATGAAATAACATCAAAATGACTTACCTGGCGAACTTGTTTATACTGCTCCTCAAAGCTCCACCCAGCAGCGCTACCTTCGGAGGAGGAAGACGACGCTGATCCAGCCGGCTGTGCTGGCGGGGGTGGCGCTGGCGCCAGGAACGCTGGCGGCGCGTAGGGGAAGCCCCCCGTGGCTCCGCCGCCAGCGAGCGCGAAGACACTGCTGGGCGTCGACAGAGGCGCGCCCTGGGCGAGTGAAGCGAGCGATGATAGGTGCGGATGGAGCGACGATTTCAAGGACTCGAAGTCATCTCGGACCTGGTGAAGAAAATGCGGAAACTTAGGATTTTGAAAGAAGTTCGCATCTTACCAGCTGTTCGAAGTTATCAATATTTCATGACTTTGACACCCAAAAAGGTGGGACACCTAAAACATGAAAAGCTCAATTTTTTGCTGTCAACCAAACAGGTTAATCGAAAACATGCCAATGACAGCTTTAAAATTGTCATATGGGATACAGTGGGATACAGTATTGGAGAACCAGAGTTTATCACGTTTTAATTGTTTATGAATCTCCTTTTCAAATGTGGTAAAACAAAAACTACCGTATTAGAGAATCGGAGGCACAACTCACTCACATAAAAACATCCAACTTACTGACAACCAAATGTGGAATGTGTTTTTTTCCTCTAATGTACGAAAATCGAAACAAAGGTACCTAATATGTGTATACCGCGATAAAATTCCCTATCAATTTCTAAAGATGATCGCAAAAATTTAAGAAAACTTCTAAAATACCTTCAGCTCCCTCTCCATAGGACGAGGCGAGTTCCTCGCATGATGCGCCATCTGGTGGCTGTTCAGATGCGCGTGGTGACTCATGTTATGCTGGGGCAGCACGTGCGGCTGGTGCGGTGGCAACTGCTGTATCGGCTGGTGCTGCGGAGCGTCCCGGCCTACGCCCTCGTCTGAGCTCTCGCAGGACTGCTCTGAAGATTCACCTTCAGACCGGGCTGACTGGAACAAAACAAAGAGGGCATCTCTTGAAATATCGAAATATTGGGGGATAACAAAAAAATAAGAGAACACCAGTCGTTATGTTTGTTGAGCTGGCCAACTAGGAGAAACATTCAAGAGATATAAAACTAGAATAGGCTCCAATCATCTTCAAGGCTGTCCTTGAATGTCCATACTCCCTTTTTCCGCAATTAGACTCAAAGGTGGTCCTTTTTGCGTGGGGAACCTGGCTCACTAGATGTGGAGCCAGCCTAACTCCTTCCAGAGAACTTTAGTTGCTATGTTTGTTTCAACTGATTCTGCCTATTCCACTAAAGGGTTTAGCAACAAACACAGTTTTCGCTAGTTTTCATTAGCACTTTTGAAACTTAAATATCTTTTGGTGTTCGACATTTGAATTTAAGCGAACTCTTATAGCATCATCGGCAGTTTAATAACAGCCAGGTTTTATGACAATAGGGAACGTGCAATCGTAATATTTTTCAATATTTTGAGTCTTAAATGCAAAAAAAACATAAAAGAAGACCCAGTGCAACGTTTTTATTTTAGTTAGTATTGATTTTTAACAATTATTACGAATTATAAGTACGTGAAACGGAACGTATTTCAATACACCAATCAGCGTCGAGTAACATGAGTGACGTAAAAATCTTCTCAATTAGGGATGTGACCCTTTATACTGATGAATGTGCTATCGATAACTTTAATGGTTATGATTACTAATCATAAACATAAGCAACACAAAAAGCCTGAAACATATATATTTAGTCAGAAACAAGGGTCGTTCGCGATTCATCTAAAATGCAATTTGCCTTTGTAGCAATATGCCTGACATGAATATCTAAAAAGTAATATGCCTGATGATAAGTTAAATGCATTATTCTCATAATTTTTCGCCTAAGATTTGAAACACATATGACGCAATATGCCTGAATGGCAATTTATTTTAAACTCAGTTTACCCGAGTTGTACAGTACAGTGTCTAAAACGCAATTTGCCTTTGTAGCAAAGTGCCTAACATGAATGTCTAAAAATTAATATGCCTGATATAAATGCATTAATTTCATAATGCCTAAGATTTTTCATCATAATCAGTTCAAGTGAAAGCTATTGAAGAGATCTTCATTTAAAGTGACAGCTGTCAAACTTCAAACGGCCATATCTCGAAAACTACTCATCCTCGATTCTTCTTTCTAAGCTCAAATGAAAGCTATGACCTAGATCTACATTTTCAATGACAGCTGTCAAAATGACATCTATCATCTAAAATGTAGATCTTGGTCATAGCTTTCATTTGAACTAAGAAAGGGAAGTCTAGGACGAGTAGTTACCGAGATATGGCCGTTTGAAGTTTGACAGCTGTCACTTTAAATGAAGATCTCTTCAATAGCTTTCATTTGAACTAAGAACGGGAGTTTCCGAGATAAGGCCTTTTGAACACACACTAAAAAAATATGTAGAAAATGACACTAGATGTAAAATATGACAGATTATGTCAAAAATGGCAAAAAAAAATCTGTTGTTTTTAATCTGTCAATTTTGACAATTAGTGTCATTTTTTATTTAATCTGTCATTTTTGACATCTTTTCTCATAGGTAATAACATCTAGTGTCATTTTTGACATGATCTGTCATTTTTTATATAATTTGTCATTTTTCCCGGTCTTTATCTATTCTATATTTTAAATTTCAGCCAAATCGGTTCAGGGGTTGTCAAGTGGAAAAAAAATACATCCAAACATCCATCCATCCAAACTTTTGCATTTTATATTAGTGTGATGATAATCAATAAATTAATGAACAAAAACGCCTAACTAACCACTAAGATCTTTGCTCGCTTCGCTCGCTCACTCGCTCTAATATTTTTCAAATATTTAGAATATAATATAACTTTATTGTACTGTACCTACACCATAAAAAGAAAACACAATAAGAAAAAGAACCATTATTTTAAACAGTGATACAATTTACGATTTTTTTTTATTTTATTTGTTTGTGTAAATAATTTACTTTGATTGTGAACTTTGATTGTGTAAATAAGGAAAGAAAGATAAGAAAAGCTTTTTATTTCGACCACCACAAATATAACCTGACGTGCTACCGATCGTTACACATCAATTGGTAGGTAATAGTAGATTTCGATACATTCGTCTTGTGGCACATCCCTAAGCGAATAGCTACGTTTAGTGGACCATGAATAATAGCCATTGTATTATCAATCTTATGTCTTGTAGATAAAGACTAACAGAATTGATAACGGTAGCTAACGCCATCTCGCGACAAGTAGCTGAATAAAAATATTTCGCAAAACGCCATCTCTTGACAGGTAGACTTTCATTTTAATTTATTATTATTTTATTAAGTTTAGAACCATGTTCCGATGGCTATAGGGTTTATTATCAATAAAATTAGTTTTATAGTTTTAGGTCCTTTTTAACGTTCTCCTCGACAGGAGTGACGTCATCGTAACTGTACATCCGTTTGCGCGCGAAAATTTAAACGGTCATTTTATTTTGTTATAGTGTTAATCCACACTTGGGTATTTACATTTTAAATTGAAAAATCTTATCAAAATTTTCAATTCCGACGGGATTCGAACCCGCAATGATACAAGCGATCCTCCTTTAGCCGGAGTGCCTTTACCAATTCGGAAATTTTGATAAGATTTTTCAATTTAAAATTTAAACGGTCAGTTTGAAACCGCAATTTTTTACATTAAATTGAAGTATTTTAATTTTTTTTTAAACTCGTGGTCTATTCTACATAAAATTCATTCAAATGAAAGCAAAAATAAAAATAATGCAGGTTCCCTATTACATATCTAGCAGGTGAGCGTAGCCTGAAGCCTACTTACCTGCAGATTAATAACTAGTCTGTACCAACCTACAATTACAAAAATGTCGAGAGGTGTCGCTCGTCTCCGTAAGTACTCGGAATAAATAGCTGGTCATTGCAACTCGTTTTTAATTGCAGAGTTTCTTGATGAAAACCAAAATTAAATTAACAATATACTTAGATTTTTTATTTTCAGTTTACGTTTTAAAAAATTTACTTAGTGTTGAAGAAGGTAATTACTAAAGAATTTCATTTAAGTAGTAGTTTTTAGTGGCGTTTTAGTTTTAAATAAGTTCACCAATTTTCATCTATATTTAGGTACCTACAATATCACATATAGACGGTCTATGATAGACGAGTACCTTTATACTTAGGTAATACTGGAGAAGAACTTTATAATTGCAAATGCGAGTACAATTTTCTGGGTTTTCCGCCCAGATAGCTCCAAAATTATCTGTTTGCTACGAAAATCCAAAATAAAATATCCAAAATAAAAAATATCTGGAGTCCAAATGTCTGGAGTTGGAAAACCACAGGTGGAAACTAGCTAATAATGTGATCGCCACAGCAGATGGCTACCACGAAACTTATCGCCTTCGGGCTCTGGTTCTTGTCCCTAAAGTCTGTCGCATCAGCGCCAGCGTTCCAATTACGAATTTTATGAACTGCCTTGAAAACTGCAAACAACTTTCTGGTTTTGATAAAAAAACAATTTCGATGACAACTACATCCAATAATTAATAAGGTGATGCATTTGCCCTAAGATCTATATCTTCTGTAGATAAGGCCGTTTATGCTTATAAACGGTGGTTAGGTGCTGGCAAGTCATCTGTATCTCAACAATGTCCAAAGCCCTGCAGCGTCTCGTTAAGTGTAGGCATAGGTTGCTCTGACGCTGTATAAATCATCTCGAATTCTTGATTATAAAGAGGGTTACTTTATCGATTGGGATAAGGACAGAGGGATTATGAGTTTGTTCTCAAAAAATATATCCTTGACATTCAGCATTTCTGTAAATACATATTTGTAAAAGGCTATGAAAATTCACCTTAGTTACAACTAAACATTCAAAATTAAAAAATCCCCGACACCCCCTATCTTCATTTCTCTGTCTGCTACATCTGTAATTAAGATTTTTATACTGAGATCATTCTATCCAAGTTAGGTAGGTATCCTACTGATTTCAGATAACGCTGCAGCATCAGGTCAAATTGCAATATCATTTATGTAACAGGATTCTTACCAAATTTAAAATTGATCAGATCTGTGAAAGTTGCTAACGTCCCTTCATCAACTATAGCAATCAGCTAAATATCTGTAAGTGGCTGAACAAATTTACTTGAATCATAGCTGTTATCTTAGCTAAGGTTCACGTGTTTACTTTTGATTAAGTCACCTTTCAAACAAATAAATAAAAAGCAATAGGTACCTATATAGGTTCATCCGTTTGGGAGCTACGATGCCACAGTGCACAGTTCAACTTATGACACCCTTCGGCGACCTTATTGGGGGTTAAAACCGGCGAAAAGTTAGGTACAAATGAAACAGGTTATAAATATTTTCACGGAAGAACCAGTGGCCATCAAGTATTTAAAGTTCCATAGTTCCTTGAGAAGTGTAGCAATCAAATCGGCCGAAGAGAGCGCGCTGCCGCCGGCTCCGGCCCACAATTACGACATTAAAATTATTTTATTTCCATTTTTATTTATTATTCGCATCATTATTATATTGTGTGGAGTTATTATCGGTGAAATGTTTCGTTCGGATAAACGCTGGAGCGACACGCAAGCCTTCTTCAACGCCTTCCGACGGGTTCCGTATGCATCGAACTTGTGTTATTTCTATTTTTTTTTTTTTTCACATTGGGTTTAGATGTCCGAGGTCTTCATATTTTTCAGTCTGAATGATATTAATTTCATTGTGTATTTTTGTAGTACCTGCCACTATAAAGAGTTAAAACATTACTTGACGATATGATAGGTAAAATACATTTGGTCTTTTGAGATATGTGGAATTGTGGATAAATGACTATTTATATGGTGGTACTGTGGAATGGTGGTTTACACATTCTACACATCATCCGCCTAAATATTCCACAGCATCAAGCTTATTAATTTTGCAATAAAAAAAA
Organism: Camptogramma bilineatum; assembly: GCA_958496255.1. NCBI lineage: Eukaryota > Metazoa > Arthropoda > Insecta > Lepidoptera > Geometridae > Camptogramma > Camptogramma bilineatum. The sequence continues at coordinate 9,668,183 of OY292467.1, read as the reverse complement.
GTCATAGGTATCGACGTAATCATTTTTCGCACACCAATGACTCAACCATGCCGTTGCCAGTGTTGAATATTTATTTGTGTGTGAGAAAGGTGTTATTTTTGACTCGACCAACAGGATCAAGAATAATTGAAAAATTGCAAAATGTTATCTTTATGACTGTAATTTAATTGATTACATTTGCAAAATAGCTTACTTTTACCACAGAATACAATTATGTGATCAAACCATGCCTTGTCTGTCTTAGAAGTCCTGTTTTTTTTTCTAATGCATACATAACCCATATTTCGCAAAATAAGTTAATTAGTTTAAAAAAAAAGAGATATCTCACGGAACCCTAATCGCGTCCCGACAATTCCCGCCGTGTTATTTTATTCGACTTTTCTTTCTCATGGTTCAGCTACTGGATTCCAGATGTTTTTTATTCATTTTAAAGTGACCGCAATTTTATTTAAACGTTATCAATAAATTGAGCCACTTATTATATTCCGAGTTCATCCACCGAAGTCTCCAAAATCGGTAACAAATTCAAATAGCTCTTGTACTAAATACGTATAATCATGACCAACTGTAAAAACCAACACAGCATAAGTAGGATAACGTTAGCACATAGAGTGCTAATGCTAAAATAAATAAAATTATGGCGGTTGAAATTGCTCGTGATTTAATAATATAATAATAACTGTATACTGTTTAGTGGGCCGATGAAAAGGTACAAAGTATTGGACAAGTCAATAAAAATGACCGGATTTTTTCTACCGGTCTTCTTCAATAAAGAACATTAAACGCCTGAAGATGTATGCGGATGTCTCCGGTGTTACAGTCATGAGCCTGTTTACTTTTTTACTTTTGCACGATGTTTCTATGGTTTTCATAAAAACTTTTTTTTTATAAAATAATTACAATCATTCTCCTGCCCTTGTCCTACGCTAATCGGCACAATAGTTATCATTATCACCCACTCAATTGTTTGTTTGTGGGTTTTTGTTAATAGTGTTTCTATACTATACGAAGCTATGATTTTTAGATGCAAAGAAAAATTTAATGCCGGTGAGGTAAATTAAAACGTAGTAAATAAACATCTACCCAACTGATACACTTCAAATCGTGACAACAACAAAGAAACGGAAAGTGTAAGAATTCATCCATGGAAACCATTAAAGGAACCACTGGCTGATGGTTTGTATAAACACGAACCTTACGCTTTCTAAGAAGAGTCCCGAGCCTTGATAGGGACACACCGTTGATTATCGCGTTTTTCTTCACCAACACCATTGAAAAATAAACCTAATACATTTCAAGGTAAGTAATACTTTAGGGATGAGTAAAAAGTGACTTCTAATATCAATGAAGATAAAACTGACGTTTTAAGCGAAACGCTACTCTATTTCAATGATAAAAAGTGGTAGCTAAACAATTAAATTCTGTCCAGTTCAAATTGAACTCAACGAAGTGCTAGTATGAATTGAATTGATTTATGAACTACTCAGTGTTTTAGAAGAAAAGTACACAATTTTTCGGTTCGGGCTACAAACGGATCCCTTCAAGCAGCCTAAAAATTCCATCATCAACGTTGACCAATAACTCATTCGAACATACATAGGGTGCTATTTATTATTACTCTGTAATATTTGAGATAGAAATCGTAATCACTCGCGAGTATGTTTATGAGGCAAAATCAAATAGAAACTTGTAATGAAAGATGTCGTGTGCGTCTAACATGTTTGGTATTCAAAACAAACAAACCGGCAATAAAATATTGAACGTTAAGCTGTTAAGATGGAGATATCGGCCGAGGTGCGATGTGAAATTGATGACTTTGTCGAATCACTTTATAACACGCGAATTACTAAATTAATACATCGAAAAAACATATTTTTTCCACTATTATGCAAACAATGACTATACATTTTGTACTTGTATTTTATCTATCCTGTACAACTTACTTATCAATGAAATGTGTTTTTACTTAGATACTTGTTATATGGATGCTATTGCTGAATGCAAACTGGGATTCCAAACAGCTCATCGAGAACAGATACCTATCTCAACGTTCGATGGACAAAAGGAATTTCTCTACCATTGTGTCCACAGCAATTCGAATTCATATTCTTATTTGTTATGGAAATCTCAGGGCAATGCCATTAGAGATCTCGGTGTGATGGAGTTCGCATCCACACTCCCTGGAATATATATTAGCGGCAGGGTCACGAGTTTGTCTACACATTAGCGGTGTTAGCACCCGGGATACCTTGCTACCTGCGTGTTTGCCTAGACATAAATATAGCTACTATTTGCCTAGATATCCACACATATCTGGTGTTTCGCAGAGCTCGCTTGCAACACCATTTGAGCAACGTATTGTTGACGTCGAAGGGAAATCTGCCTTTAGTGTTTACGCAATCGAGAGGATTGTACAAGCCTTCATACTAATAAGTTGTAAAGGCGGCTATTGAACTGCGATTAGCGAACCGCTTCCATATTTTGTAACGCACGATTGTAGTTTATCTCGGTAATTTTAAGAGCAATAAATATAGGGAATAAAGTCGAACAAAGGGATTTGCACCTACATCTGTGAACTGATGGCCTGTCAGTCTGTCACAATGTTGCCAATAACTGCCGCAGTCACATTAACATTAGCGGACATAAAATAACCGCCAATAAGTCGAGGTACGCATCAAAATGTCGACAAAGCAACAGGTTCTCGTCTCGACAAACACGCCGTGTTTACATTACGATCCTGGGGCTTCATTTAATAATTCTCGGGAACTAAAAGCCTTTGAACATTTCATCAGATGACCCTCGGTGTTTGCACACACTCCTGCGCTGAGATGCTAATGTGGACACAGGGACCTGTATCGCCGATCGATGCGTTTATTGTTAGCCCTTTCAAACTCTGACTTCTACTATTTCACTGCGATGTTGGATCGCCGATATCTTGTGCAAACATTTGAAATTGGAATTCTTTATTTTATTTGTCTTTCGAGCAGTCAGAAGGACTATCTATGGTCTATTGTTTGTTTGTTCTATAAAAAACAGTGTGCCACTCTCTAATCATCCGCAAAAAGGTAAATTAGAAAGCTCAAAAATTTAAGATAATTTTGTAATATTTGATGTAAAAGCAATTTAAAGCACAATCGCAAATAGATAGGCACATGAAGAAGTTGTAAATTAAGAAGCCAGAATACGAAACGAGCCAAGTATTTGAGCAAAACAAAAGGTGATAAGGAGAGGTAAATAACCTGAGCCATTGACGGCGTGACGCCGGCGCGCGTGCAGCGTAAACAGTCATGTCATGTTGGACGCGCGCCTTCTCCGCTCAACAACAGCTGTTTAACGCCTCGCATACCTCGCTGAAAATATCGACTCAGACCATTTAGCAACCTCTACGCCGCACAGACCATCAACACAATTTAACACGCAATTTACGACATCACCGCCATGCTATGACAGCATTATGCAACTGCACCTTCATTCTACTCCGGTAGGTACACAAAAATTAGTTCCACCCGTTTCTAATCCCTATCATATCCTTACCGACGCTATAGAATCCCCAATCCTTTAACCTCGTAATTTATTCAAAATACCGCAAGCGGTAAGTAAAAAGAGATCGTGTCACTTATTGTGATGATAATTATTTTCAGAAAACAAAAACTAGAAAGCGGACGGCCGGTGATGCCTATCAGTTAATTATTGTCACCAAAATGGCGGCATATTGTTATGGCCTCAAAATGGCGGGAGTGACAAATCGCTAGGTTTCGTGCACGTTCCATTTGATTGACGCGTGCCAGATTCCGCGGTAATATACCTTTATCCATATTTATTTATGCGTAGAAAGTGCAAATAAAGACGGGTTCTTTCACATTGCGATCGAGATAGTGATTCGATGTTTGCGGACACTCGAGGCGGATGAATGAATCACGATTACAGAATATTGATCGAGTTGGGTTTGTCAGCTTATTAGGGATTATTATTGGTTATGTTTACAATCGGAAAATATCGAAGCCTTTGAGACAATTTTAAGTTGGAACGACGTTTGAGGTCAAATATTGACAGTTCTCACGAGTCGCAGCGGACACGGCTCGTGCTCGGCCGAGCCTATGCTCCTATTCCTTCCGCTTTTCACACGTACCTATAAGTAATAATCGATCGCTTTTATTGCCTGTGTGTAGACCGACGCGACACTTCGAGGAACTATAACGTGACCTCTAGTTTGCCGACGGATCGAGCGAAGCTGGACGTTAAGTGGACCGACAAACGGTGACTGACTCGTGACTTCTTCGAAAGACCTGCGAGCTTGCGTCGTCAGATTCCTTTGTTATCGATTATCCACAGGTCCTGACGCATTGTGCAATCGCGTCAAATGTGAATTGTCAGGTAAACCAAAGCTCACCTTTATTTACATTAACTTATTCCTCAAAACGGCAAACAACAATCATCATATAAAGCCTTTGTGATTCCCAAAGTAGATGTTTGACTTGAGTCACTTTAAAGGGAAGATGACGTACGAAGCCGACCTCAACTGAGATGATGCTGTGGAGAAGACAAATAAGGAACTAATGAACCGCTTAGGACTCAGAATTTAGTGATTGTTGGTAAAACTGTCTGCGAGATAGGAACATTGTCTCTAGTTAAAAAACGTTACGTTCAGGACTGAATTTTCAAAAAGGTTAGTAAAATGAGAAATAGCTCGCAAAATAGGAGTCAAGACAACAAGTTTCCCATTATCCAAAGTGATTGCTTTCACCCAACAAAATAGTTACTACAGCTTCACGTGAATGCTCTTTGGACCGACAGATGCGCCAATTTCCACAAAATATCAAACCATCACACAATAACTTATTTACAAACAGAACATTGTAGTATTTCGTCAGACAATGGGTTCGTGACGATAGTAAAATGTATCGTTAAACGCTTTACCGTGCCTCAACCACTGGTTAATTACCCAGAGCTTGCGGTGCTCGTAAAGCAGGACCAGGAAACTAATGCCCAAACCGCAGGTGGGTCAGGTGAACACTACACATTGTATGAGAGTAACGGATGCACTTATACCTACTAGTGTTACATTAAAACTATGCAACATAAAAAAAGGTTGAGAAGAATCAATCTCCGCGAAAGCTATTGGACATAACCTTTGTTACAGTAGGGCCAACGGATCTAGGCATTCGTGAAGTTAGGTTTTTCGCTGCGCAGTAGAAAATTATGTATGAAAAAGTTGTACTGCGCATCGAAACGGCCAACTTCACGAATGCCGAGATCCGTTAGCCCAAGTGTACATCATCACCTACGTCCATTACGCCCATACTGACATCGTCCTATAGGGCGTACCTAATGGTCTACATCTTAACTTAACAAATAGTAAACCCAATGCCTCAACTTTAACATCTTCAAAGTTTATAAATAAAGGCACCGGAAGTTATTTGAACTCTTCTTTTGATAATTATTCATATTAGGTAATGAGTCATTATTATAATAAAAAGTCGTGTTAGCCGAGTGGGGTGTAACTCGACTTTTGATTCGTCGGTCGTGGCTTCAATTACCGTCCGTGTATTTCAATGGATTTTTCGTTTAGAAAGATTTACCTACGTGCGCATTTCAAAACGGTGAAAGAAATCATCATAAGGTAACCAGGAAAGCTAAAATTTCTGAAAAAAAAAAGCGCAATTTCTTTTATGAATCATAAATGATTTCTTTTATGATTCATGAATGATAAATGATTCATTTTATGTTTTTTTCTTGTCACTCTCACGTCTATGAAAAGACACGATATGATATAGGTTCATGTTTCGTTATTTTATTATTTATATTTGCCCCCAAGAACGCGATCAAAAGTTGAATAAACCAAAACAATTCGCAGAATCTCGCATCTTCTACATTAATCAATCGGAGAATCGATGGTGACCTGTCCGGCTATCAATCAAAGACTCCCAGTCACAGTTCACATCAGAATAACTAGCTCACTCCTCTGATAATATCACCAAACCAATTTAAACACATAAAATCATGCCTCTTTCATTTTAAATGTTAATTTAACAAAAAACAGCCATTTTGTACAGGGTTAATAAACGTTTTTAAACAATTACTTAGACGCCGTAAAGTCATTGAAAATGATGAATAAGTGCAAATATTTGCATGGAAAACGAAATTGTGGTTTTGCTGACGCGGACAGTAATCAAATAGGTACTAAATAGTGCGGATGTGATATTGTCAAGGATTCTGCGATTTCCATTAATCAACACTCAAAATAACAAACAAAAGCTTAAATAATAATCTGCTTGTTCCAGCGGCACTAAAGTTGTAAACAAATCCTTTGCCTGATTCCCGTTGTCATTGTCATTATGAAAATTTATAAGTAACAAAGAAAATTTATGACAGCTCTAGTATAATTTCAAATTAAGAATGTTAAAACAAATTCAAATAATGAATTGCAAAGCTCCACCAAAGTCAACAAGTAACCCAGCTTGGTTCAAAGCTGTGCCAAGATGGTACCAGTAACCTAATGTCGCTTATCGAGATACACTTACACGTCGTTAATTTATCAAAACGATGCGTCCGACAAATACCGATCAATTTCGAATACCGAACGGGTAAGTTCAATTATTTGTATTATTTTTAAATTTAACTGATAATACCGAACGTATAACTGGGTACCTAAAGTGGCCAGTGAAGCATTGATGAAGCATATTTTAAAACACCATAGAGAACTGTCAAAAAAGGTTTTTTTAAATATGCTTCATAGATGAAAAACTGATGAAGCATAAATGAAGCATTTATGAAACATCTGATGTTTCATCAAAAGTGGCCACATTAGACCCTCTGATATCTTATTTTATTTATCTGTATTTTAGCATGAGGAAGAAAAGTTTTTTAAATATTTTGTATGCTAAACCTACCTCAAAACTCGTTAAATATAAAAAGAACAGTGATGTCTTACATTTTTTTTTATTAATAAAACTCTTCGAGTCCTACGTAAAGAGTCGCCCATCAAAACAAACATTCATTTCAAAAATCAATACGAACCCTTTCGATAGTGTTCAAATAAACCGAGGCGATTCGAATAAAAAATAATCTAAAATATGGATTGAAAATCGTAATCGAATGTGCCCGATCTGTCAACCGTCATTGTGTCTTTAAATCATTTTTGAATCATCTGAGACGATATGAATAAATCATTCGATGATGTAAGTAATATTAGATTTTGATTATCTTCATTTTCGTTTTCTACCTATAAGTTTTATTATCTGTTCTGTGCACAGAATAAAAAAATAATAAATATATTCAGAATACAAAATAATAATAGAATACTAGGTACAGAAGGAAGGTGCACTCTGCTCATGTGCAAAGCTACAAGTACATTATCGTAGCAAGAGTTTGCTATTTATAACGGACTTCAAAAAAAGGTTCTCACAATTATACGGTTTTTTTTTTCAAGTTTATGTATGTTCCCTGATTACCCAAAGACGCCTGAACCGATTTAAAAAAATCTTTTTTTGTTTGAATGAATATATTTTTTATGTATTGCCATAAAAAATTGGTGAGAATCTGTTGAAGATCTTCAGAGTTAAGAACAGAAATGCACCTCGAGAAAGTTGCTCAATAAATAACATTGAAGTCGGTTTTTAATTTATTTTTAATTTAAGCACTTGTATACTTCAATTCAATGTTATCGCGAAGCCAGGCTTCTATACTTGTCTACTATTATTTATTATAGGGCTAGAGATAATTTGATCAATTTTACTCAATCAACATTGATACAAACATGATTGATAACTAGGTAGGTATTGCAATGACATTCAGAGTAAAATAGAGGTCCTCTCTCTTCAATTCCATTCCAAGTTACAAATCAGATAATCGAAAATAATTGATGATTAAATTCAAGACGAATGACATGAAAGTAAGTTCGTGCTTTAAAAATACCAAGCGCGCATACCTTAAATAATTGATAAATCAATGCAGTTCACAACGAGAGGGCCACTAAATCAAAAGGCGACTGCCTATCATAACATTTTGACGTATGAAAAGCTTATAAACTGTTGCCACTAGATGGCGCGATAAGCAGCTGTCAAAGTCACCTGTCATTTAGCTTATTAATGGCGACCATGGCGACTGACCGCCATAGGTTATTGGAGCTTTATTGCGGTAAACATGTGTAAAAAGAGGTTATAAGTAGCTTTTCTTTTATCCACTATGACGGGCTGAGATATAATTATATTTTAGGGTAAATTCATTTTAGTTCCGGTAATTTTTGTTACGAATTGAGAAATGAAAGAAATAACGGACTTAATACGAGTATTTCAAAGATAAAGGAGTATACCCAAAAATAAAATAGTAGGCAAATGTTGTAAGTTTTTGGTAAGTATTAACTAAATACATTCTAAAAATAGGTACTTTTGATAACAAATTCCTTGATTTAAAAATTGTGCAGCCGAGTTTTAGCCAGCAATCTTGTGTTTAATTTAGGCTTTATGAGTCATTGATCCAAATGTCCTAATTAAATACGGCAACACTGAATGCGTAATATCATTCGCGACAGTTTTGAACACAATGGCTCTCCCACGCATGTCTGTTGTTCCTGCACATCCATGGGCAATTTGGCGGGATTTGCATGCTCAAAAGCATAATTCAATTTGTCTGTTTACAAGGCAAACCAGACCGACTTAACACTTTCGCTATTATCCTTCGTTTTTCAAAGGCAACTGTCTTATTTAGCTAAGGATTTGGATCCCTTCCGTATAATTCAGAACCGAAACAAGGTACAACCAACTCTATCCCTCTTGACTTTAGATTGAAACTTGTAGTAACAGTATAATCTGATGTGACCTTTTTGGTAGTTTCGACCTGACCATTAGACCACACACGGTCGTGAGTCAACATTGGTCCCAAGAACAACAGTATATCACCTCAACTTTGCAGCATCAGGTAAACTAGTAGCTTTTAAGGCACACGTCTCTGGGGTTTCACTTTTCTAAATTAAAAAAAAAATAACCTACTTACTTACATAAATAGTTTTCTTTTTAATTAACATTTCTTAATTTTGCAAGTACTTAGTAGTATTAGTAGCGTTTTCTAAGAGTTGTTGTTAATGCCTGATGCACTTGTCGTATGTGTTTTTTTAATTAAATATCTCGATTTTTTTAACCCGCTTTATTAGCTGTATACCTACCTACCTTCAAAGTAACCTGCCTAATTGCAAGTACATACAATTGAATTATTATTTTATATTTTTTTTATTTTTTCGGTTGAGAGAAAGTTTGCAGTGAGCTCGGTCCCTAACATTTAGCTATATATGATGTACTTTTTAGACATGCCAGTTATGTAAATAACGTTATGGTGAAGAATAAATGAAATGAAATGAAAAGCTAAGGACGCAACATCAGAGATATTTCTTAGTTTTTGACCCTTCACATTAATTTGTCATAACATAACTTCTAGGGACATCTCAGCAGCAGCCAGACCATTCCGCAATAGAAGTGATTTTTGGAAGCAGGTTGTAGAATAGAAACCAACAATTAAATACGAGTAGGTACTTCGTAGTACAGGAGCCCACAACGAAATTGAAAACAAAAATACGCCCATCAACAAAAACGACTCAGTTCATAAATAAACGTGGGCGAGTGGTGACAAAAGAACCGGTAGCGAGCAGACGATACACCATCATAGAATTTACATCTTTATTGCATTTATGCAAGACTACAGTTTTGACAATCTTCTTTTATGTCAATATGAAGACCTTCTGTTTTGTTTGGACCACATCTAAGCACATGGTACATTTACATTAGGTTTACTCTTTCATAAGTTACTGTAAGACGTGTATCTACGTACAATAATGGATTTTCGTTTTAAAAATTCAGTCAATTAGGTACCTACCTACACTGGGGATATCCGGATATCGCACCTTGCACTATGCACTTCAAAAATAGGGAATATTTTGCCTAGTTAGGAGTGATTTTTATTAAACGTTTCGTTAAAAAAATTAACAACGAAAATTAAACGTTACATTAATCAGTGAATGCATTATTTATTTGAGCCTTGCACTTAATCTAGCCCAAAGTCCACAAGTTTGACATGAAGAAGGTTGTACTGCTTACGTCACACTTATTAATACACTCAACGATCCCGAAATTATCAAAGAACGGTTTCGGGGAACAGTCGCTAATGCGCGGCGGGCCCGCCCCTTCCTGTCGCGACGGCTGCGTGGCCTGCGCGTGCGCCGGTTTAGTGCAACTTGCGTCTTTTGGCGGTACTTGGGGAATTCTCACATAGATAATATGAAACAGGTGAAATCATTTATCAATGAATCAGTACCAAAGAACTGATTTAGTTAAAAGTCGGAAGTTTCGTGTCTGTAGTTGTCCGTCTGTCCTAGTCTTAGTATTAAAATTGGCCTGAAGTTAGATATTATGTGAAAATATTACATATACTTAATCAAGTAGGTACCTATGTTATTCCGAGCTGTGGGTAACATTCGAGCATTTACCTACCAACGAAGCAATTAACATGTGCTTATTTTGAAAATGTTAAATATTTCATTAGATACCTACCTACTCAATTGAGCTTTGATAATTGAGTAGGTACCTAACTTATTGAAAGTTAATTAACAGTAAAACTTAAAAGAAATAAAGAAAATATTAATTTAGAAAAGTGAACTTAACTTGTAATTTTCAAATTGTATCTTAACCAGTTTACCCATTCTTCGAGGGACATCGAGGGACAACCATCAAGTAGCAAAAAGACAAAAATGTTTAATAAAGCTAATAGCTTCCACGCCTTAAAAACCAAAAAGTGTATTAAAAAGCAAACAATTATAAAGTGTTCTTGAGCCGAATCAACAGACTACTGTAGTTACGACCACACGGACCTGGCGACAATTGTAACAGTGCCGGAGTGGGTAAATATGTGGGTGTATCTGTGAGGAGTGGACCGCATGGGAGGTATCGGGGGATGGTGACCACCTTTGCGTAAAACAATATCTATTGTTATTGACAAGTTGGTCGCTGTAGAAGTAACAAGCCCCCCAATTCTATTAGATGACAACGTCAATCATTCCGCTGCGTTTTGGTTCGATCCGTTCGATCTCATAAATGCTTTTGGTTGATAGTAGAATAGCTTTTCAAAAATTTGTTCTGCCAAAGTCCAAACCTTAGCTAAAACCTCACCACAACTGAGTCATTTGTCATTAGTAGAATTAGAATAGGAAACAATCGAAAATCTAAGGTTTAGTTGAGGTTTTGCTTGAGGTTGATAAAAAGTTCGGTACTAGAATTGACACCCTGGCCAAATGGGGAATAATCGACTCTAGTCAAGTTCAGTGCCAGTGCAGGGCCCCCACGAGACAATGCCGCACTTGCTTTCCTGCCCACTGTGCCCTGCCACCTGCACCCGAGAGCAGCTAAATCAAGCAACTGATGAAGCCGTGGAGGTTGCAAAATACGAGTCGAAGTTAAAATGAGTGCCATTGACTCGATATGAATGAATGAATGAATATAATCTATTAGGTCCCGAACCGTATTTGTTGCCTTGTGCTTCACAAGGCCGCGAAGAAACAAGAAAAGCATCACCTAGCTAGTAGTTCCTCTATGTAAATCCTTGCGACAATCTTACTATTTAAATAAATCTGAAAGTTTCCGAGAAAGAACAGGAATAGAATCACCTAGCTCTTATGACGATTCAAAGTGGTCCTATTAGTCCAACTGAATAAATGACTTATTGGAATTTTGAATTTTTTGAATTTTTGGAGTTTTAAATCTTCCAAGAGCGAAAAAAAATTTAGATAAGTACCTACCTAGGTACATCTTCTAACAAAAGATATTCAAAGGAAGTAGAACCAAAACGACTCACAAAATATTACAGTCGTTCAAAACCAAAGACAATTAATTTATTAATTTGACTATTCATGATATTACCATAAAGAGCCTTCAAATCTTGACGCCCCGGTTACAAACAAATAAAGTCAGACGGGTCTGAGGACCACCGGTGTTACATCAGCAAGTCTAATGATCGGAACCGGCTTGTCATTCAAGAGTCTGTTTACAATCCTCTAAAAAACAATGAATTTCTCGTTGATAAACTCAGCTTTCTAGATGAGAGTTTTAGGATTAATAAGTACTAGAACATTTTTTTTAAGAGAATCATGTGCCGGTCCTTTTTTCCTATTAATAACTGCAAGTAATTTTTACTTCACTGTTTAGAATTTTATAAATATTTGTATTAGTGATGTGAATAGGTCAGCCTTGTAACATAACTGTGAGTTATCTAGTCTAATGTCATAAAATAAGTCTCATTAATAACGAAAATTTAATTAACTCGTCATATAAATTACAAAATTGAGCACTAAAACTCAATGAATCGTAGTTACAGTATCGTTGCATCATCGCCTCGAAACTCTTTCTATTTGTCCAGTGACTTTGTATATGCATAGATTACATTATGGTAATTTTTCTATCGATATGAATGTACGAAGTATCTGAGCCACATCACTAATGAGAATTGCCATATTAGCATATTGGGATAAAAGAGACCACTCAACATGCATGATACAGATATTAAAATCACGTCTCCGAAACAATTAACAAGAAACGAGCGAGCTATCAAATAAAACTACCTTTGTCACACAGACTCGCTTATTCTAAGAACCAAGGAGAATAACATTATAGTCGATATGAAACGATTTGTGTTGTCCAATCGGATCGCGTGAAAATTAACAAAATGGCGGACGTTCATCTATTCTGATTTTACTAGCTTATGTATGATACATACACCTACCTACCTACATTTGTGAAGGACTTGTTATACTTCTGTTGTATAAATGCTAAGCAGTAATAAGGCTATTAAGATGAAATCATTAAATCTTAAAACTGCACGCAATATCAGCACGTGAATAATAGGTACCTACTGGGTGGCAATTCTAGTACAAAACTTTTTATGAACCACAAGCAAAACTTCAACTAAACCTTAAATTTACGACTGTTTCCTATTCTATTAATGACAAACGACTCAGTTGAGGTGACGTTTTAGCTAAGGTTTGGACTTTGGCAGAACAAATTTTTAAAAAGCTATTCTACTATTCACCAAATGGCTGACATTTAAGAGATCGAATCAAAACACAGCGGAATGATTGACGTTGTCATCTAGTAGAATTGCCCTGCTGAACGCGTTAATGTACCACTATCCACTATACAATTTATACCTAGTTCTCTAATATCTATATAGGTGTACGTACCTATATTGTTTCGCAAAAAAATGTTAAATAATAAGATTAGCGATCAAAAACGTATTCATATATGGACAAAGTAATTTAAAAGCTACTCCTGTCAATATAAAACAACTCAAGGTCTTGTATAAAAATAACGGTTTCTATTCCTAATCACTTTATAAATTGTTTTCAATCTGTAATTCAAATAACATTCGATACGCTAAACTAATTAGCAACGAATGACGCAGCTACTGCGTTCAATCTTATTTTTAAATAGTTTGTATAACGTGTGAGATTTAGCAAACAATTTTCCGTTCATAGATACTGACAAACACATCACAGGACAAAGCACAAGACGAGACGCATCACCTCCAACCTCCGATTGAGAAACCCAATTTGAATAACAATCAATAAATTAATGTACAACCATAATTTATTCATAACCGGAGTGTGTGACACAGCGACGCGACGAGCACTGAATCCAAATGAAATTTTATAAGATTCTCCTTTTCAACCCATTAAAGTCTGTGTTACTTTTGTTACCGTATCATTATCGGACAACAATACCTTTTGAACTGTGTCGTTAAGCGGACTAATCTCTTTACACGTAAAAACGGTCAACGCTGAAGTGTTTTTCGTGTTGGAATAATTAGTCTGCAATTGAAAGCATGCTTTATTTCAAGAGGTAGGACAAAACGGACATGACACGGTTGCCCAACGGTAAAACACTTTCACGAACACAATGATTATTACAAAAGACCGCGAAGAATTTTACTTAGCCGTTACGCGATTCCGTATTTAGAATATGAAAAGAAAATATTTAAATTGTCTATGGCCTGTCCGTAAATAGATGCTCGTTAATTACAGACCGTAATCACATTTCGCCAAACGCGTTACGAAACATATGTCCCATCCCTTCACTGTTCTATATTTAAATATTATTAAGGCGGGAGCTGAAGGCACGCTCCCCGCTTCAATACATTCAGATAATTATGTTTTTTTTTTCACTTTTTATTTAGGACCTAAACAGTGATTTATTAATGTTGATACTTACCTACTTATTTCTAATTTATAACCATACCTATTTAATATACCAACCTAACTTTCAACGCTTTGAATACTACCTACGTAATCAGTAGGTACTAAAAACAATTTAATTATGTTGCATTAACCATATTCAAACACTTTCGATATCTTTTTTTAGGATGTCTCGGGAAATATTTTTTTTTTCAGACCCAAACAGATTCATGGAACTCTTAAAACCTGCATTCCAAAGTCGATAAGTGGAGAACTGCGGCAAATGATTTGGATAGAAATTACATGCGAATAGTTGCGCAGGCGCAGTGGGTCATCAATTTGCGTGTCGTCACGATCGCTCCCAGCGTTTGGGAACCTCTGTTTTACTACAAATTATATAACATATACCTACCTATCTGTTGGTTATTTTTAGTTATATTTGTATAAAGCTCAAAATGACTTGTTTGACCTAAAAGCGTGACGACAACATGAAAACACTTTTCAAAGCTTTGGTAAAATGAAGCATGGTAGTATTAAGTAATTAAGATAAGTACTTGAAACAAAACGTAGACAAAGGCCATCTTAGAAAAGACCATATTATACGTTTTAATTACATTTTCCAATATTTCAATTACTACTTACTTAATTTAATTTCAGATACCTACATTTTCCTTAGGTAGGTACCTTCATTATCATTATTATAGCCACATGTCAACAGTTTAAATCAGTTTTATGACCTTTTGTATAAATAAATATAGAAAGTACATATCTTTAGCAATAAAATGTCTACAATTTCATTAATTTCCCAGCTTTCCTGCATTAGAGTTACTTTTTATTGCACCCGCCATAATAAACGTTGCGTGTCTAAATCGTGGCTGCAGGCGAACGGTAGCAGCCATCGCCGTCCAAATTGCCGCCTGTCAGAGTCTTTGATGTCAGACGTCAGATCCAGCATCGATTAGTCGATTATCTGAATCATGGGAATCGATTATTCGCATTTACTATGCCGGGTTTCAGTAGCAAAAAATTAAGATCACATCGAATGTTTTTATAATCTAGGTACTCATTTAAATTGGTGGGTAGACAACCTGAGCGATGCTCGATTGTTTTTCTAGTTTTTAAACAAACTTAAATGTTTTTTTGTTAGGTTGTAAATGATAACTTTTTCGTTATTAAAAAAAATATATATCTTTTTCAAGGCTAGGCATTAAAATAATAGGTAACTAATCAATGCCACAACAATAGCCACCAGAAAATTTCAGTTCCACCAATATCTGCCTCGATGATTTTAAACAGCATTTCTGAAAGTTTTGTAAATTTTATCCCAATTGCAGTTATCACAATGGATCTATATTCGTGATTCGTGAAGTTAAGCTTTTCGCTGCGCAAAAGAAAATTTTGGATAAAAAAGTTGCACTGCGCATCGAAACGTCAACTTCTCGAATGCCAAGATCCGTTGGAAGAAGTGTACAAAATGTTATTATGTATCCTAGCCTACATACAGTATTATGTGATCAAAATAGCAGTTATAGCTAATAACGAGCTTTCCCGCCAATAGCAAGATGGCGGGAGCGATTTCACGTCATTAAGACTAGTTATCGCGCGACCCGACTGCCATCCTCTAATTATGCTACCGGTGTCTCCCGAGATATAATATTGGATATTATAAACTGGAAATGTACGAGTTTATTCAGGTATCCTTAGAGGAGATGTGTAGAACGGTTGGTGGGTATGAACGAAAACAATTTGTTTGCAATCGTTTTGAACTGTAAAATGCAAACTAAAAATATATCTAGGACCATTAAATTGAGGTGTACCTAAGTATTTTTTTAGCCGTTGTTTTGTCGCGGTATTTTGTTTATTCACAATGAAAAAAAATCTCGGAGAAATAAACTTTTAGGTTCAATAACTTCTACTTATCTTCTATAAAAAAATATGAGAATTTGAAATTGGTTCCTTTTGGTTTTGTATTTTTTTTAAATAAAACGAAACTTATATCCATACAACCGTTGACGATGATTGCAGAAAAAAACTCTGATTTTGAATTAAACAAGGACTGTGTTCAACAATTCACCTCTTAGGTTAATATTCAACTGCAACTGATACACAGAATGTGGCGCAAAAGGGGTGTAGTATTATAAAGGTAATTAGTATGAAGTGGAGCTGTTTCCTAGAGTTAAAGATTAAGCTGCTATTATGGATAAAGATACGTATTCCTTAGCAAGTGACCGTTCAATAAACTATTAATATTATTATGTGAAAGTACACTTCTTCCAACGGATCCTGGCTTTCGTGAAGTTAGCCGTTTCGATGCGCAGTGCAACTTTTTCATACAAAATTTTCTACTGCGCAGCGAAAAGCCTAACTTCACGAATGCCTAGATCCATTGTACAAACTGTAGTTTATGAGCCGTGTTGGTTTGAGGATAGTGCCAAAAGATAAGATAGAACATAAGATAGACCCAAAAGTCGTAAATTATAACCGTGTATGAATAAGAAATTAAGTACTTATAACTAAATAAATGATGCTGGCTTTTTTTTGCATTTATCGTTTCAGAAGTTCTAAACGGTGACGGAAATCATCGTGAGGAAACCTGCTGTAAGTATTCAAAAAGGTGGCTTACACCTGCCTCGTATGAGAAGTTTACTTCTGCAAAATAGGGACCTATGTGCCTATTATTGTTGTTAAAATTAAATTGTAATTTAAATCTGTATTTAAGGTGGATCAGACGGTTCACTCAAGTGAAAGATCACTCGAATGAATGCTGGAGTTTTCTATGACACTTTTCTTGCATTTAATGAACGACGGAAATTAACAAAAATTGAACCGTCTGATCCAACCTTTACATGACTATTAGGTATAAGATTTTCCCTATGTTATGTTATGTATGACACATAAGATTTCTCGTAGTTAATAATGTTCGTTAGATAAACAATACAGAAATTCTTTGAATAAGTTGCCTATGTTTGTCTAAGATTGATTATAACGATAAAATCGATAATAGATTTGCTGTTTTACCCATACATCATAACAGAACTGTTTTATACACTGGCATATTTTAAATGCCGCGTTTTAGATTAATTTCCTATATAATATAATTAATATACCTAATTAATTTCATAACTTTACAAAATCCCACTAAGCCATCTCGGCAACTGTAGTAAAATAAGTAAGTTCGTATGGGACCAAATCTAAAGACATGGTTTTGAAGGCTTAAATACATCCGTCATGGCTTTACGACTATACGATCAGAACCGACAATATAACACGTTCACTGCTAAACTCTGTGGTGTCCTCATGTAGGGGCCATACTACGGTGATTTGGCAAAAGTTTTGACGGAGTTCTGTGGTGTGGCCAGCCACTCCTACCAATGGCGAAATTTTGCCACTGACCGAAAAATTCGGGACACAGAATATTTAGTCAATTTTACTTGAATTTAAGGAAAAATTTGGCATATATCTCCGTAGTGTGGCCGACCGTTTCCAGCTTTAATTTAGGCAAAATTTTTTTAGTGTAACCACTCAATTTCGTGCTTTAATTTAGGCTTTAAGGCGTAACTGTGGCCCCTACATAAGGAAGGCACTCGCTGCAAGGATACAGTACATGTAGGTCCTTACACTGCACTAGCACTGAACGTGCTAGTGTTTGACGTCCCTCCGAAGCAAGGAAGCTCTCAGTTGTTAATACCACGCTATAGTTAGTTATTTGCGTTAGTTTACTTTTTTGTGATCGCACTTTAACGAACAAACCACAATAAGTTCCACGATCTATCAAGAACGATTAAGAAAGCACACGAGTGCTTAGAATATGAAGAACAGTGAAGCCCTGAGATTCGGTCTAGCATCCAGCACCGTATCATTAAGGCAATGCATCTGATTCCAAGAATCGAGATCGTTTACGTCAGGGAACCACTGCAACCGCAGAATAATAACAGTGACTTCGTACAAAAGTTTCAATATGACTATAGAAAGGAGAGTATTGTACCAATCTGTGTCAATGACTCATGAAAACTAAATACTTACCATTAAAAATACAAAATTGTATGTGATTATTCACTCTCACACTTTTATAAGTACATATTTCTTGTTATGACGGTACATGATAACATTTCATAAAGTTTTATATAAGTTTAGTACACCTACTACGTATTGTAGTAAAATAATTTTATTTACATAATAATACAAGAATAAGCAACATTAGCCATCTAAAATTCAATCTTATTCAAAGTGGATAAAGCTTATTTTTCTTAAAAAGTCAGGTATTAGTGAGACAACCGCGTTTCCCCACGCACTAGCGTGCGCCGCGCGTGAGAATCCGTGCGATATATCGCATCCAGCGATTGACAGTTGATTGTTTTTGCGGGTAGCTGCATAATTGGCGCAATCAAACTGTTATCTTTTTGCGTTTTATGTTTTATGGTTCCGTATCTCAGAATATAACGGAACTTTCAGGTCATTACTTAAGCTATTTGTTAGAAAATGTAAAAAAAACTTTCACTATGGCTATGGCTACGTGTTCTTGGCGCTGACATTAACAAAATAAAAACATAATAATCATGCAAACTGTAGAAACCAGTAAAAAATCAACGACTGATTATATTTTTACAGCTAAAATTAAGTTGCCAAAAATGCAGTAGGTACTTGTAACCACATTTTGAACAAGATCTGAATAAAACCTTTACAAAAACTAACCCACTGACCTAGATCCACAGAGTATTTCAATGCAAAAGATTCATCAGTCGCTCAACGAAACCTTCATTAAAAATAACAGTGATTAAACAATTAATCACTGATGACGCGTCACATCACTAGCGCCGGCCGTTTAGACAGCTACTTGAATGGAAAAATAACGTTATTAAAAACCTTTTGTATATGGTTATTCTTTATGTACACTAAATTAATTACGTTGAATGTGTCCTGCATTGAGTCAGATGATTAATTTTATTTGAATTTGTGTTTTTACTTTGAACCGCTGATTAATTTACATGCAAGCAAATTCAAAAAGAGTGCTAAAGAAAATGTACAGAGTTTATTTAATAATTTAAATGAGATATTTTACAGCTTTATTGTAAAACGCAGACTAAATAATAGCCCGGTCAAAGCATAGAACTTGATAATAATGTTTATTTTGTGTAAAATATGTGTACATATTTGTCTTTATTTAAATACCTACCTCATTGCGGCACCCTATTGTCATTATTTTCTAACTAAGTTAGGTAACTTAGTTTTAACTATTTTATTTAGTCTTCATTTTGTAATAAAGCCATTGTAGTTTTTCTTTGAAATAACCTGTTAGTGGTCTAACCTAACCTAACCATTTACAAATAACTAAATAAAAATAACTTTTTTTAAATAACGACGCATTACGAGCGTATTAAATAATAAATAAGTGACTCAGGAGTCAGGAATTAATATTTAAAACATTCTATTAACAGATTAAAAGATAATAAACAAAATTATCTTCCAAACTCTAGACCCCAGGTTAAAAGTATTAGAGAAATCATGTTCTCTTTAATGGGACTTAGCAAATATTTGTCTAAATCGGTTATTAGTATTACATACGAAAATAAATCCATTATACGTTTCGTAATAGGCACACAGATATTTTAGTGTATGAACCGTATTTGCTGACATCAATGCACAAGTATGGAGTGCCAGTATTTTGTTTACATTCACACCACAAAGATGCCGCCTACAAAATGAGGTTCTATTAAAATCTTATACTTATCACAGAAACTGAAAAAAAAACAGAATCGATTAGCAAAATTAATTGGATGAATTTTTTAATTTCTGGTAAAGGTTAATATCTGAATTTCGAAAATGAAACCATTCTTGAATTCAGAATTATGCCTAACAAAGCTTACAGAAAGAACAATCCTAATTCCACCAACTTATTGTAGGTAGGTACTTATCTAAAAATATGGTACCCACAAATAACCATATCTATAACATAAACTATAGCTACTACTGTTATCTACTATACCTTCGGTTATGAAACCGTCGTTTATAGCTTCTCATCTAAAGTGAAACAAAAAAATAATTTATCCTTAAGAAGCACCTGTTTTGGCATCACTTTTATTTCCTTCAGTTTACTACCGGAGGAGGACTACCTAATTTGATCCCCGAAGCAGTTTTATGGCGAGGAAATTTCCTTGTTTTACTTTGGGGGTCTAGTTTTCTGGTGGTCAGTAAACGCGGTTTAGTGCTAGTAAATAATTAAAGCGCCTAATTTGATGCGGGTAAACATGGTTTGGTGAGGTTTATGTGTGCTGGCCCCGATTGGACGACACCGGAATGCCTTGCAATCAACGCAACTGAGGGGCGCTAGATTAAAAGGATATAAACTTCAGCTATTTGCAAGAGTTTCTATAACATTTTTCTAACATTTTTTTGTACTGTCTATGATTTGGTATTTAAGATGGTTCGGGTTTTAGAAAAAACATTATTTTCAAAAAATATTTTAATTTTCAAAAGACACCGAAACATATCCTATGCCTTCCTGTCCCTGCTTACGAGTATCACATATCTTGAATGTTAGGCCATCTAAGGATCGTATACGATCCAATAAGCTAAATAAGTACGATCTACAGATAAGTACCTTATTTCTTCTACCCGAAAAGCTCAATTTTCCTATATTCGTAACTAGTTATTCAAAAAACAAAGCAAAAGCATAACGTTCAATGAATCAACTTCACGAATAAAATATGCATAAAGACCTGTAAAATGTGAATAAACTGCGCTTTAGCTTTTTTCTTTAGCGCTATCAATCATCCTTTCCCCCTCCTACCTCGCCTACCTCAGGCAAGAAGGCATTAGCCTTAGCTTTTTCAAACTGATTTAGTTTGTGCTAACCCTACTGATTATTTCGTGTCAATCTTATCTTAAACATGATCCCGAATAAATAATAAATAAAATAAAAACACCCTTGGGCATTGAGGCATGAGTTTTTAGGACGCCTATAGGCCTCCGTCATAGCTTATCGACTTAAAAATCGGGACCGACAATTTAACCTGCCCTCCGAAGCACGGAAGCGCTCAGCTCGTAATGCTACTTGCTGTCACCTATCGCACAACGTTGCCTAACTTCTATGATCAATCAAGAACGTCTCAGCAAGGTACCTACGCCACTATAATCACAATACGTTTGGACAATTCCTAAGTTCCCATCATGCTGTCCTTCTAACTCATGAAAAAACAATATCTATCATTTCTCTTGGCGTTTTAGCTAAAGCGAGACACTTGGTAGCCCTGTTTAAACCCTTCAAACTAGTATAAAAAAAAATTGTCACCTAATAAAATCAAGCCGTATCTAACTGTTAAGATTACTTAGGTACTTACCTAAGAAAAAAGACTTCACACAGGGTAAAACTCATCAAATGCAGGCGTAAATAAACTCATATAGAATTTAAGCCGACTTACTATCAATTTTTTTGGCCTTCTTAATATCTGTTGTTAATTATATCCCTCCCTATTTGTTTAAAGTTTCAATCTAATCATATCAAAGCTGTCTAGGGACATTTGATACAGCTAAGGCGTATTGATTTGAGGACACACGATAGCCTTAAGTCGGCGACTTTCTTGAATGTATCAAGAATTTGTAATGATTTGTTTACTTGCTTATCCATACCTCCATAAACATATTATAAATGTGAAAGTGTGTTTGTTTGTTTGTCCTGCTTTCACGTCAAAACCGAAAAACGGATTGACCTGATTTTTTTGTATGGAGATAGTTGGAGGGCTGGAGAGTGACATAGGCTACGTTTCCCGTGGGATAAAAAAGTAGTAGTCCACGCGGGCGAAGCCGCGGGCGTCAGCTAGTTCTAAATAAATGAAAATAATGCAGCATTTTTCACACAGCATCATCTAGCTGTTGCAGCATCTATTTGCATCTAGTTGTGAGCTACCCTGAAAGTTTCAGCTATCAGGAAGCCGGATAGCTAATCAAATCAGGAAGTGCTCAAAATTTAAGTTACCATAATCCACCCGGATCGACAGACAGACAGACAAACAAGAAAGTGACTTAGGGAGTGGGCACACTGCGTTTTTTGCAGCGCGTTTGTATCGGTACAAACGCGATGCGAACAAATCAAAATGCATCACACATTGTTGGGCAGGCGTGCACCGATCGCAATATCGGAACGAGATTATAAATGTATGACTTCGCGAAGACGTAGCAATGCGCTGTGATACCCGCGCCGGTGTCGGCTTACATAACGCCTGTTATTTCATTTGACGTGTCTATCTGATTGTCATTTTACATTTAATTAAAAAAATCTTTTTAAAAATCAATCTATACCAGTGTGTCGACGCACACATTCGCAGCCCACCGCCACACCTTGGAAGCAGCTGACGGCGCTGTTTCTATCACTATAAAAGCGGCGACACGCGCCCCTTTTGCATTCGCAAAACTGGCTATCGAAACGCGCGCACCTAGCTATAGATACCTAGACTATGTACCTTTGTAACTATAAATTTCGCATTATTAAATTTTGTATGAAGAGTCTAAGTTTTCTTAATCAATCAGCTAGATTAGCACAGCGCACCTCACGTAGGCACAGAAATCAATCTGTGAAATAGGTAGGCAGGAATCAACCTACCTACCTACATACCCACAAACACAGTGAATCAATCTAAGCTCGTAGATATTATTTTCACAGTTGAGCAAGAAACAAGAGCTACACTCCCCTCGGATCATCATCATCATCATCATCCGCAACCTAACTTCATCCACTGCTGAGTATAGGCCTCCGCTTTTCTGTTCTTTTCGGATACTAATTATCTATAAGTACTCACTATTTTTTTAAGCATGCTATTGTCGAGCACGTGAGTACAGTCTTCTTCTTCTTCCTCACCTTCCCATTACTTAGGGTCGGCTTTCTTATTCATGCGGCGCCATTTATCTCGCTGGTGGGCATCATCTATGCTAAGGCCTATGTTCTTCATATCCCTCCGAAAATTCTTCAACCATGTAGTTTGGGGTCTTCCTCTTCCCCTCTTATTTGTAGCCATGGAAATCACATGAGTCAGTGGTCCTGGCAGTTGTTTGCAGAAACTCTTGTTAACATAGGTAAACATTAGGTCCCTACCCATGGGCGTATATAAGGGGGGGTTTAGGGAGTCCGGACCCCCCTCCCCCCTTAGGTACCCTTGAACAGTCAACCCTTTGATTTCGGGGGAAACCTAGTCAATCTTTGTATTTTGGAACCCTTGGACCCCCCCCCCCCCATAACAAAGCTATAGCTACGCCCATGTCCCTGCCTCATCTCCGCTTTGCTCTCAGAAGAAGACCGCGGCCTAGCCTGCTGCCGAAGCACTTGTGAGACGTTATTTACAGTCACGAGATAAGCCATCTTCTGCGTGGTCATCTAATGGGTGACCACTAGTGCCATTATGAGCTTCTTTGTTTCTGAGGACACTTTAACTATCAAGTCATAATGTTCCATCATTAAACTATCAAGTCATGCCTTCATACTATAGCTTCTTCGCTAGAATTGGCCACTCGCTCGCTCATCCCAATGTAAATTTTTTCACCATCATCATCATCAGCCTGTTATTTCCTAGTGCTGGATGTTGGCCTCCTCTCTAACAACGTCAACTTTCTCCAACATAATTATTACTGACATACTATTAATGACAAGATTTTTGTGGATCAGGGAGATTATAAATAGGAATTTAATTTAGGAATTATGTTGGAGATAGTTCTCCAACATAATTATTCGTCTTCGTGGAAAATAACTACTAATATTGAGCTAGCAAGTAATTACAAGTATATCACTACACACGGTAGTGTGTGAAGCACTTGACATTTGAATGATAGATGACATTGCTGGACGCATCTATCAAAAAGTAATTGACCCTTATTAACCTTGGTAATTGACAAATTAACTTTGTTGCAGCTCACTCTGTTGTACTTATACCTATAGTTCGTAGCGCATTTCTGATTCTGGACGAAGACGCGGTTTTTATTAGTATTGCTTGGTCTGCAAGCAATATTTAAAACCGCGTCTTCGCGATAATAATAATATATAAGATAATAAGGCCTACGTTCAACAAACTAAATGATGGCGATGAAATTCTCATAGTGACTAACATATTACAAAGCAGAACGAAATATTAAATAAGCTATGTAAACACAAAGTAGGCATTCATTACCCGGAAAATGGAAATGTAATTTTCATTAACAATAGAAAATTAACCAGATGAATTGAACATGACCGATTTTATGATTCACATCAACGGTAGTTTGGTTACACAGATGGAAATTGTTGATTTTATTATGATTCATAAAAATAACTAGGTACTTACTTAAACATTAAAAAAATATTCTCAGGAACTACCAGTCCAATTTCAAAAATTCTAAACTCTTGAGAAAGGTTACCTATAGGTTACTTTTCATCATCATCATCATCATTAGGTACCATTAGGTATACTTACCATCTCTACGGGGGGATACTGGTGAAGCTTATAAAAGCGTGTAAAAATAAAAATACTTCTGACTGCAAATAAAGTGCAATTATACCCCTCAAGTACTTCCATTAATTATCGATCGAGCGAGCGAAGCGAGCGAAGATCTTAGTGGTAAGTTGGGCGATTTTGCTTTGTATGTTTGTATGTTTGTATGTTTGTATGTTTGTATGTTTGTATGTTTGTATGTTTCACGAATTGTTGTTCGAGCATAACTGTCGAACCGTTCATCCAATCTGCATGAAACTTGGTAGGTCAATAGGTTGTGGTAAGGAAATTTACGGGGGAGCATATGAGCTTAATCGATGAAGGGGTTGTGAAGATATTGGGTTCCCAAGGGGGTAAAAAATTATGAAAGTTACACAAATAAATTGAGTGGGGTGTCATACGAAAGGGCTTATTTTGTACATTCCAAAATGGTTTTTATTTTTAATCTAGGATGTATAGTTTTTGAAATACGACCAAAGACCAAAAACTACGAAACCAGAGCTGCAAGAGCTCCCGTTGCATAGAGTTTGGATGACTTCGTAGCTCATTGACTGGTCGGTCTTAAAAAGAGAGTGGCATCGTTGCGGTTTGGTTTGCAATGATTTTAGATGCTACTTGATTTATTTTCATGATAAAAAAAATTTTGATAAAGAATGAAAATAATTGGGGTAAAAAAAGTTAAGTAAACAAATATATTGAGTGGGCTGTCAAATGAAAGGTCTTTATTTGTACATTCCAAAATAGTTATTATTTTTATTCTAGGACGTATACTTTTAGAAATACGACGAGAATTCACAAATATGAAATACCTAAATGAAAAATTAGACGCGACATTATGTATTGCATGCATGCCAGTATTTTTTACCATGAAGAGCTAGCGCAATAGGCATACTCGGCAGTATCAGTAGTAGCACTTGAAATTATAGGGGTAGTCAGAAGAAAGTCCAAATGTAAACCATCTACGGTGCGCGAGATCTCAGTTCGGGGCGAACTACTAGTTATTTAATATCAAAAAAACCTTCACTATCTTTCATCACACTGATCTTCACATTGTAGGGCAACCAAGTCGGACTATAAAACAACGATAGAAAGCATGGAATGTTTTAATGAAATATGCGAATTAAACTTCACTGTTTTAATAGTCAATAGATCATAAGACGAACGCCGCTTGATTTGAATAATATAGGTGGCAGAGATTTACCGCCCTGTGTTTTAAGGGAATTAACATGGTGTTTAGATAGCTGTAAAAGCTTTCTCTTAGGTGGTCTAGACACATACCTAGGAGATTGCTGAATCACAATAAACAATTTACTCATCTTAAAATGCTTCGGTATCGTGGTTGGTGATTGTCCGCTAAGATGAAAAAGGTGCTGATTTGATTTCCGGGATATATATTTGCTATACTTAGTAGTTTTTTTTTTTGCTTCGCACAGTAGAATTCTTAATTCAATAAATTAAACTGATATATCGAATGTTGCCGCTCTTGTGTGAATAAAAATAGTGTTGTGCTAAAAAGTTTGATTCAATCAACCAATTTCATGCAGTGTGATGAATTTAATTCTTTTGTTTATATAAATGTCGGAATTCTTATCTAAAGTGTTTTCTGGGAGCGTAAAAGATTATTGCTATAAAATGAGTATTTTTAACTTACATCCGAATGTAAGTTTGTTTGTTACGCTTTCACCCTTGATCATCATGAAGTTTTGCATACACAAGTTCTACTTAGTTTTTTGCTCCTTAGATTCGTATTATTGTGTTTAACACAAACAAGAAGAAAACGTAATTTCGAGAAATGACAATGATTTCGATCCGTCATTCCACTATATTGAATTAAAAATCCGACTAAAGCTATACTTAGTTATTTAAATAAATGAAAAATGTGTTAAAATTCAATTAAAAAACATCTGTGCACAAACAATTAACAATTTTATTACATTAATTTCTTCAATATAAATATCAACAGTTTTAATTGAAGAAAGCCGTTAACCATCATACCGCCAATAACAGTATTTAATAAGAATGCGATATTAACGAATAGGGAAGGAAGGTATGATGGAATTAATTGTTTCAACCATGCGGGCGCCCGCGCTACATTCATCAACAGAAAATCGTCATAAAAACACATGCGTTTCATGCAAAATTAATCCTTATCTACAAATGGTACAGTAAACATGAAATTGCCTGCACAATTGCATGCGATGAATTCGTTTTAGCAAAATTGTATAATTTTATAGTTTGATACAGAAATGTCGTGAGTGATAACGATTTCCTTTTACAGCTACGGGTAGATACTTACTTGGTTACAATCACATTTCTATACTTACCTACCTATATTATTATAATTTGAAGTACTTAAAACGTTAAAAGGACTAAAAAATTATATGAATTTCTTTATTCTCATGTTTTTTTTAAGACACCCCTGTATTCTAAGACAGAAGATAAGTAAAATAGCAATACATATTATGTACTAAAGATGAAAGGCAGTCATTTACTTACAGAAACTAAATTACTAATTATTTACATACTTAATATTATACTTACAAAACAATAAGAAACAGTTGAGCCACCAGGATCGTTGAAAAAAAATGATGGTAAGTACTTATACTTACAATATCTGGGTAGTCCGAACTATGCGCGGGTGCAAATAGAGAAAAATTAAAAAAGAAAAAAAAAACTTACAAAAACTAAACTTTCACTGGCTGAGATCCGAACTCGAAGCCTTCGGCTGAAAGGCGAACACCCAATCCATCGGCCGCTTCGGTCTCAGCAATTTTTGTGAAATTACGAACCACATTGCACTGGTAAGTAAATCTTTTTGCGTGAAAATGCCGAGAAAACGAATTTTCCCAGATATGAGACCTAGCTAGATCGAGTTTTCGCCCCCGTAAACCTCCGTACCACAAATTTCATCGAAATCGTTAGAGCTGTTTTCGAGAACGTGAGTACAGACAAACAAACAAACAAATTATTGTTCGTTTAATACAATAGGATTATTTTATTTCCAATACAATTTTGGAGAGCTTACAGTCTAGTAAAGTGGAATTTGAAAGTTGTAGTAAATTATTGCAAGCTCAATCATTTAGCATTTGACAGCTAGACAATTGCGAACTTAACCGGTTATTTGATCCTATACATTCCCACCATACATTATGACATTACGACCTCTGTGGCGCAGTGGGGTGAAGGCCCGCCTGAGACGCAGGAGGTTCATCGGCGGGTTCGATAGACATTACCCATGCCGTTACACGAGCTCTCAACGGTGAAGGAAAACATCGTGAGGGAACCCGCGGCTTAGTCAGCCCCACACGTGTTGACCATGTCTTTCCTGTGGATATGGCCGGTTAAGCTGAGAGGGTGGTTTAGGTGCTGGGCAAGCCTACTCCATCTCAAACAATGTCCTAGGCACTACAGTGTCCAGTGTAGGCAAAGATAGCCTCCTGACACTGTATAAATCATCTAGTAAAGATGTAAAGGCCTAAGTTTTTTTAGTTTTTTTACACCTATGCAGGTAACGCCGCCGCGAGGGCGCAGCTAGTCACCTATAAAATATTAAATTAAATACAGTCTTAATTTCAGTCAGCAAACTAAATTTTGAAAGTATTGAACAACGGCTCAAGTCGGTGTAACAGCAGCCAACGACCCACGCAACCTCTCCTTTATAAATATTGGATGTCAATACGATCATTTACGACAGATATATTGAATACCAATGAGAGATAGAGGATCAAGTTCGATTCCTACGTAAAGATGACAATAGATCTTTTGTCGAGTCACGTTATAAATTTGTATGCAAATTAATATAAATATTTCATTGATTAATAATCAGAGAACCGAGAATTCCATAATTGGGAATTACAGTCAAAATGGCGGAGTAGAATTTTGGAAAAACAAAACAAAAAATTAAAACATTAGAGTTCTTCCCAAATATCATCATAATTTTAAAAAAATACAATTCGATGGCAGCAAAGTAGATGCGGACATCTACAAAAACGCTACTTTACAGGAGAGCACATTTAGTAAAAACATGTTGCCTTTTTGAGAGTTATGAACCGATTAACATGAAATTTTCTGAGGTGCATTAAAATAACCTTCTTTATTGATTGTATAACAGATTTTTTTGATATATCACTGTTTTACTGAAATAATGTAGATGTACTTTTATACTCTGAAAAAACTTCGACGTAGAAGAAGACATTTGCCTGATATCCGTTTATACGTTGTGATAAAAAAAGCGTTCATTCTACCTAAAATATCTAATAAACTAAGATAATGAGCATCCGGTAATATTTCTAATGATATTTAAAGAAAATCTAAGCACCATGCAAACAGTATTCTCCTTTTTTTGACCAAATTTTGTAGATGTCTTCATTTACTTTGCATTTAACATTTCACTAAACTTCATCTACGTCTATCAGTTAAACTCATTTAGTTCCCAAAACTCACAAATTAGTATAGGTATTTACACCTTTTTTTAAGAAAACATCATGAAATTTATTATTAAGTAGGTATTACACTAAATACCAGTAACTATCAACTAAAACAAAAAAAAAATCAAATACCCATCAAATTCTAACGTCTCTCTTTCTTAAAAAATCAGTTTAGTAAGTTAGTTAGTGAATTAATTATTGGCCTCATTGGCCAATAGGGACATGGGAATTTATTAGTAATTCCCATTGTTTATCATCATTACCCAAACCTTAAAAATAAATCAAATACCTACTTACCTACTTCGTGTTACTTCGTCACTAATTTTTACAGTTTTCGCATGGGAGCTGCACATCTTTTTATTTTTTTATCAATATTAAGAAAAAAAAATCTTCTTGTATCGATCGAATTCCCTTTTCTGCATTTTCTGCTTTACTTCCTAACGTCAACTGTAAATTTACATCGTTTTCTCCGAAGGAGAAAAGCTTTCACTAGAAGCACCACTGCTGATGATGTTGCACTAGAATCAGTGATTAAAATGTATGGTAAAGTGATTTGTGGATTGAAAAAACGTAAATGATCATCCTCAGCAATAAGTTCCAGCAAAGGCGATTCTGTTTCAAATGAAATAAACCCATGAGGTATAGGTGTTATTGCGCGTGATTGAGGGCAAACAGTTAAATTGGATAGACTAGCATTTGGCTTATAATGTATTTTAGCAGAGGTCGTAAGTGATAACGTTCTTTATCATCAATCAAACGATGTTCAAGTGTGTCATTTCCTAAGATCAGTAAGCTGTAAATAATATTAACTTATGTACCTAGTCATATTGAAAATTTTATGGATTTTATCGCGTAAATAAGGTAAATTACGCGATAAAATCCCGTGTCCATAAAATTTTCAATATGAATAGTGATCGCAAAAGTTTAAGAAAGACTATTAAGTACCTAGTGGTTTGATGTAGAGGAAATATATGAAAATATTAAGAGAGGACCTAATAAACGCCACAGACGATGGTGTAAAGATGGCAAGGTTCTACACGAATTTAATTTATTTGTTGTAAACCTGAAGATGTAGTTGAAGAACATTCTAAATATTTTTTAAAGTAGTTTTAGTAAATGGCATTAACCTGCTTTTATGAAAAGACCCTCTAAACATATAGGTATCTTAATTGCCGTAAGTGTCTGCTTGTAGATCAATTAGCTGAATTAATCATTTTCTGCATCTTAATTTGAAAATAAAACAAAGAATTTGATAAAACCAAAGTGTAAAATAGTGTATCTACAGAAAAATTAATGAATTTCCTTATAAAACACAGAATAGTAAATTAATTAGATTGGGATATATGCAAAAAGTACGACGGATAAACGGATAAGTGGCAGATGTCCGTGCTTACGTCGTACACATTTTTGGGCCACCTGTCGAAGCTCCGAAGTAAAGGCGGTCATATGTAAATGTCCGTTTCTACTGCGACGTTTTTTAAAATTCGTGTGTAGATGTCTTTTTATACGTGCCAGATTTTCTTCATTATTTTGAAATTCGAAATTATTTTAATTCAGACTTGTAGATAAGGTTAAAATAAGCTCATTTTTGTAAAAAAAACATTTTCGCAAAAATGCAGATGTCCGTTTCTACTTTGCTGCCATCGACATATTTCCCATAGGTTCTTATCATACATTGAATAATAGTTAGGTACTTAATAAAAACCAACTCTTGAAATTTCTTGGGTAAATGATACCTATGCACAAGAACTATGTAAGTAGGTACTATTAGTAATAATCTCAAAAACGTAACGTAACGTAACCTCATGTAAAGTTATTAAAAAAACTCACAAAAAAGTAACTTAGTAACTATTAGATCCATTACAAATCACGATGTTCCGTAACATGAGACAGGCGCTGCTATTGTGCGCACGCGACCAGGTAGTATAAACACCTGACGTGGCAAAAACCCATGTCTTTACCCTTTCAAAACGGAATGAAACTTTTTGTACGCATCCTCTTTATAAACATCAATAGATTTAAAACTTCTTCGAACAATTTTTAAATTAGAACTAAAGTAGTGATTCAGAAATTCTAAAAGAGATGGCCGATTCCTCGAATAAATTTGCCCCACAGATGCCAACAGGAAAGAATGCTTGCGTCATGACCGAATTGGGATTTTTGGGTTTGTTTTTTTATTTTATAGTGAGACTCCATTCATCTTCTTCCTTTTTAAAGTGGGATTTAAAAGATAATCTAATTTAAAGCAGCAGGCTATGACGCCCAGCATGAACGGATGAACTTAGGAAACTATATTTTTTAGGTTCGTATAGTAAAAGCTTTGCTTACGTTGGGGATAGATGGCGCTGAGTGAACATTTACTTTTTCATTATTATAATTAGGACTAGCAGAATTTTAAGTGAAGTAGGTATAGAAAATAAATGACGCACACAGGTGCTCCCAGTACCTACTCGTACAATTTCAAGTAAAAAAGAAAAGTACTTAGGAAAAATTGGGAATTTCATCAATAAAATTATCTACACTCGTGTGCAGTGATTCTGTAAGTACTTACCGCCTAAAATAAAATATGATATAAATAAATAAAATAAAAAGCCTTTTATTTCTCTATAGGTAATTAACATTTTTTTCTTATCACTAATGCTTATAATCTAAGTAGGTACTAGAGAACCCCTAAGGTGAAGGCCTCCTCCAAAGCCAGCCATCTGTCCCTGTCTTGTGCTACTCGGAGCCAGTTTGGTCCAGCAGTTTTCTTGATGTCGTCGTCCCAGCGAGCGTATGGTCTTCCTATGCAGCGTCGACCTCTTGGACCCTCCCAATTTGTCACTCTCCTAGTCCATCTTCCATCTTGTAGACGGGCTACATGTCCAGCCCACTTCCATTTTAGTCTGTATGCATATCCCAAGGCGTCAGTACTTTTGTAATTTTAAATAAAATATGATAAATCCTCATAAATCACATCACAACACAATCACACAACTGAAACTCAACGAAATTCCTTTTACATCTGTCAAATTCTTGTCCGTCTGTTTTGTTTACTATTTGAGTGTCATGTCAACCGCGAAAAAGAAGGTAGGTCTATCTGATAAAAATATTCTCTGTGATACCTAATAGCCCCTCCAGACTCTCGGCAAGAAACCCCGACAACACCCGAGAAGCGTGAATGTGAGGAGTTTCTCGCCTTCTTGTTCTCGCGCTTCGGTGTCGGTACCTATTTTTGGCCGAGACAAAGGATTTCAAACAGATCACGAGTGAGAAAATTGAGAGTGTGGATAATTTGTTTGTTCTTCGAGAAGTCTCGGTGAAACTTCTCGACGTGAGTCTGGAGAGGCATTACGGACTGTAGTACCGGAAGTGACTAAAGTTACTAATAAAATAACATAATTATATTCCCACAGGGCACGAGATATCTAAGTATTCTGTTTGTACCAGTTAATTTTGTGATATTTTATTTAAATAATATTATTCAGACGCATAGTCTAATTCGATATTCGGCTCTGGGGCAGTATCCGGCCAAATCCTTTGAACGAAAAGAATAGTTTTTCATTTTCCTTCCGGGCAGGCTAAAGTCGTAATGAGCTAGCGCATTGTGTATTGAACTCAGCAGAAGTATTTAGCACTTATACGGTACCTAGTCAGAAACAAGTCCAAATCTAGGCTATCAATGCAACGGTGCGCAAAATCTTAGTTCGGGGCGAACTACTAATATCTATTAGTTTAGTAGTCATATTAATACTTTCAGACATTAGTAAATAGGTCACTGTACTAAGAAATTATTTTTGCATGTCTTCATAAAACTTCTAAGAATCCGAAATATTTTACATGTGCACAATTAAAATTAAAAGGTGTCGAGCAGTGGTTGTCATCAAAAACAAATTCAAAAACGCGCCAATTATTTCAATTAATGGAACGTCTGACAGGAAAAGGAAGTTGACGCGTGGTCTGTAGTCTGTGGCTATGTTTAGTTCGCGATTGTGAATGACAGCTAGTTTTGATTAATTAATCTACCCTCTAAATCTGCTGGGATAATAAATCGTGCGTGCTGGCCTCCCAAGAGATGTCGCTGTCGCCAAAGATACAAAGTAAATTAATTGAGTCAAAGCATTATATCTGAGCGTACAGAAATAGAACCCTAATGATGTCCTATACAGGTAAGCGATAATAAAGTCCTCAGATCTATGATCGTTAGAATTCCAGGATTTGAAGTTAATTTAGAATTTGAACGATAAATCAGTCTTGTTGGGAATAGTGCTAAAATCGCAATCGCAACGGCTCTGACGGGAAGGTTTTCAACAGTACTAGTGATTCTACATCTATTTCAGAAGATTTATACAGCATCAAGCAAGAGCCAATCCATACCTGTGCACAATGTATCTTATTTTTTTATTTATTCTAACGGTTTTAAGGCGACGAGCTTACAATTAGTTTCACTTTGGTTTCACCTAAATAATAAGACTATCCGTAGCTTTACGGTCTTATTGAATTTGATTGTTCTAAGTTTAAAAAATTGTCATAAACATTTACACAAAATTTTGCTGTTTTTGTAAATTTATGAATAGCAACAAACGGTTCCGCTAAATAAACAATATTTCATATTTCCTGAGCCAAAACAGATGTTGTAAGGGTCGTATCCTATCGATTCTAATATTGTAAATGTAAAAATTTCTGAGTTTTTGATTCAATTACAGCATCTCAAACGAGATAATAAACTTGAATAGTACAAAACTTTGAACTTACTTAAGTACCTATATCAAGCCTACCTACTTCAACTAAGGTAAAAACCCTCAATTTCTTTAGGTACATATTTTTTTTTTAAACGTCTTAATTAAAACTTAAACATAGGTTTACTTACCTACAAAAATTACTCTGAGTTTGTTCGAATAAATAACCTTAAAATTAAAATTAACCTTAAAATATATATTTTACACAATAACGAATAAAACAAATTCTAAAGTGATTTTAAATAAATATGAATCAATTTTTGAGTTTTAGATTACTAAAGTAGGTAGATCAATACACAATTTTCTTACACACAATACCTTGACAATATCTGTAGGTACCACTGAGGTGTAAAGCATTAAGTGACAAAACCTAAATTAAATTTTAAAGGAGAGCAGAAAATGCGCGGAGCATAACTCTCATTCTAATTTTGAAATGGTAAAATAAAATTACCTAACTGTATTTTTCATTAAATTATTAAGCAAAAATATTATGAATCACACACAATTGCGAAAAATAATCACAGTTAACGTCTTTGATGTCTATTGTCCTTGATAAATTGATGTCCTATAGCCTAAAAGTAGTCATAATCTCTTTTCCTTGACTTTGTCGAAGTTAATGCACTACACCATTGCTTATATATCTGGTGCTTACGATTTCAATGGTGTGAAAAACTAAATTTAGACAAAAATGGAGTTACTATAGTACACCTCTAAGGTACAGATATTTGTACTTATACAAATTATATTATAGTCAATGTGAATTCAGTAAAAATTCCCAACCTTAATCAAAGAAAACTCAAATTAAAGTTCCCGATAGAAGACGCAGCGGGTAGTTAGTAGGAAAATAAACACGAAACCGAATCGCCAAGCCCGAATTTGTTATTAATAATGTTATCGGCGCCATTTTGTAAAAGCCGACGTAATGACGGCACACATGTTGGGGACGAAGTTGCCATATTTTTTGCATATTAAAAATATTATTTGCATTGGGAAGTGCAACCTTTGTGCCATATGTTAGAATTAATTTTAATTAGTTAGCTTAATTGAAAACTTTAAATTAAAAAATACCGAATTATTTGTCAATATGTAGGTAGGTAAGTATACTTAATTTAGAACTGTGAAAATATAAGCAAGTACTTACCTAATGAATATTAATAAGTAAGCTAAAAAGTAAAAACTTAAAATTAAAAAAAAATGTTTAAGTAAGTACTTAATAATTTGTTTAATAGTTATTTATTACAAATTGAATTACTTACTTAAGTATTAATATATTTGTAATTCGGTAAGTACCTACTCACTCAACAACTAGGTAGATAGGTAGGTACTTATACAAAGGCTTTTAAAAAGTTATTAAAGTAAATAATTTTATTGTAGGTGAGTAGGTACTTAGTTCTAAAACATATACTTAAGTAAATTAATAAGGCATTAAAAACTTTATTGATTAAGTCATTAATTTAAAGATCAAGTTTAAGATTGTTTAATTTAGGTAAGTACCTACCTACTATTTGTATTTGTCTATTTGTTTGCAAACATTAAAATCAAGTAGTTACATCTCTTAACCTTTAGCTATGTTATGAATGACACCAAAATTAAAAATTAGTACCCAGGTACCTAAGCAATATGAGGAAGTAGGTATTACGTACCATTAATATAACTATTTACTTATTCTTTATAAATAGATAAATGACCAATCATATTATTTTTATTGGCTTATTCACGTACTCTATTCAAAGCATTATCCATTTCAATTTTTCAAAGCAATCAATTTGTTTTTTTAACAAACAGCAAACAAAGTTTGATAGCCAATTTAATTTCCCATCTACCCTTAATTAATGAATACCTACTTATTATTAAAACGTACCTACCTATCGACGTATATTGTAAAATTTATCTAGTGAATCAATGAATTTAAACATTGAATTAATTAATTCATTAGGTATATATAATTTAAAGTATAAACACAAACATAAATTGACAGGAAATTGTAAAAAACTCCGCCGCAAAACAATAAAAAGTGTTTTAAATGTAGGTAAGTACTTATATCTAGGTACTTACCTATTGTTGTCATAACAACTATACAAACAAACATAACAAACTGATGATAACATACTTAATAATAATAAAATACATAAATCATAAACAAAATAACCTTTTCTTTGAACAGAGGATTAAGAAAAATCGAATAAGATGGCTCATAGGAAACTCAAGGCCAAAACAGCAGATTCACAGGTCTTATAGGATTTTCTAATTCAATCACCACGTGTAAATAAAATCACCACTTTATAGAAATAGGAAGCGTCGCGTCGGCAAAACCTTCAAATAAACATCATTGCATTTTTCTGCAACAACTTAAAAAATCTATAAATGGAACGCGGATACTTTTTTAAAAATGGAACCTGATTTTGAAAATGGAAACTCAGTGGCTAAAAGTTCTTTTTTAATAGTTTTCCGCCGGAAGCTGGCTTGAGCAATAGGACTTCCACCGTCAATGCAAAATGAAGGTAGGTTCTGAATTAATTATAGATAATATTTATCGCTCTGCTGTCTCAAACTAGAAAATTTTTCATATTAAAATTTTATGAATGAACACGGCTTGAGCGACGGGATATCAGTGTTATAAATTGAAGGTAGTACTTACCACGGGGCTATCGTCTCCGAGGTCCGAGTCTCTGTCGGCGTCGGCCATGGCGTACGCCGGCACCGGCTCACGATTCTTCACCCGAATCTTGGCGGTTTTGGTGAGCACGAGAGAGAACAGGCCACGGGGGCGCGCGGTAGCGTCACACACACACGACGAACATAAAACGCGGTTACCGAAGGTTACGGGAGATACGTCGGTCGGCGCGACTGGCACGGAGTGGTATGGCGAGCACGGCCGGCGCGCGCCCCTCTCAGCATGGCCCCGCCTTAAGGCGTCCGCGACCCGGCGAATCAAACTCCTCGCGTATCAAACTGATATTTGTGATACGCTCCGCCCGTTCAACTTATTGTTTTTATTCAAGCTATAAAATAATCGCCCGGCATTGATCGTGCCTTGTGATTAACTATTGAAACGCGATATTAACGCGGCTGTAGTTCTTTGTTTCGTTTTGCGTAATGAGGCGCGTTGAGCGTTTTATGCATAATATTTGGGGTCGATTTATTTCGTGGTAAGGTAAGTGGGAATGGTTAATTGAATACAATAATTCATTGTCAGTAGATAATTTTTATTAAAATGGTTTGTGAATATTTTAAATGATAATTTCCATAATCACCTGAGCATCTGCACCCTATAGGTTTGTACTCGTAGCACTCGCGTAGAGGCACGCACGCGTTTATGTCTTTTATTCACATCTTTAAATTATCACGTGACCAACTTTAAAACAAAGTAATTTTACATGACATTTCGACTTTTTTGTAGTGATGTACTATCATAGACTATAATGTTAATTAAATCAAAACATTTGTGTTTAACTATCTGTCGCCCGCGGCTTCGTTTCCCGAATAAAAAATACCCTATGTGTTATTCATTAGTAGTAATAATAGTAGGATAGGATAGAGGGAGTAGGATGTGTAAGTTTAGGTGTTTGTATGTTTGTTACTCAATCACGCCAGAACGACTGAATGGATACGGATGAAATTTGGGACAGAGATAGATTATAGTCTGGAATAGCACATATGCTAATTTTTATCTCAGAACAATTCACTGTTTACGTAGTATAACAAAAATAGTCCAGCGGCGTCCGCTAGCGCTTAAAAAAAATATACTTACTTATTATGTACTTATTTAATTGTAAAATGGATAATCCCATAAAAACGTTGTATTTGGCCTGTATTCTGCCTGAAAATCAAAAAAAATCAAGGTCTTAAATTAATTTAGTGCCTCGCTCATTCTCATTCATTAATCTGCCAAATAGCTAATCTTGCTGGCACCACAAAACTTTTGCTGGTGCAGGGAATGTGTTATAAAAATTATCAAAATTTTAACTGAAACTTGGATGAATACTTACGTAGCTGTGGTCTTTTGAAAAGTTTCGTTGCTACCAAAAAGCGCTATTCACATAATAATGCTACTGGTTATAGTAGTTAGACAAGGCTTCTGAAAGGCTAAAATACTTAAACCTCTATATCAATTTTCGATAATTTGTACAGCCCCGGAGATAAACAATGTCTACACACAACTGAAAAAACAAAACCAGACTCCCTAAAGGCTCAAACACACGCTGTACCAGGTTCACCGTTACCTCTATATCGCTCTCGCCTTGAATCGATTCGCCTTCTCGCCCGAGGCGAGCCTGTGCGATTGCGAGCGAGTCGCCCGTACTCGCACAGGCTCGCCTAGGCTGGCCCAGCATGTGTATGAGCCATAACATCTGCTTGCGCCGAGTATCTACTGGAGTTTTTCGGTCAAATAGCCAGGAAAGACAGACATAACCTCGAACAACTGATGGTTATTGGCAAAATCGAGGGCAAACGCCCGAGAGGTCGTAGTCGCATCTAGTAGAATTAGGGGGCTGTGCTGAACACCAAGCTTCATGATGCTCTCCACGATGCCAAAGACAGGAACAGGTGGCGCAAAATAATGAGGACAAAGATTACTCCATGTTCAGGGGATCACGACCCTCAGCAAGGAGGAAAACGATGCGAGGAGGAGGACACAAAACAGCCCCTCGATGAGTAGGTAATAGTGTTCTGTGCCCTCGATTTTACTAAAAAACTTTTTACCAACCAATTATTCGTTCAATTATTCGTTTCAATTATTTCGTTTTCTTTCATAATATAAGTACTCGTACTAGACCAATGAGGTTAGGTTACTCTGCTGTGATGACGTTTTCATTACCAATGAGGTTTTGTAAATTACTGTTATTTTGGAGAACGAAACAAAACGCAGCGCCAATGATACTTGAATGGCTGTCGTTGTAAAATAGAGGAATTGAGGCCCAGGAAGGTGGAGCGCCGGACGTGGTCTGGTACATTCTGAAGATGTAGTAGACTTGCCTAGCACCGAAAACATCCTCTCAGTTTCGCCTCTTATCCACAAGACTACAAGACAGACATAATCAACACTTATAGCTAACTAGAACATGGGTTTTGTCACTTTCTTCAGCCGTTTAGTTTCGGTCATCATCATCATGTCAGCTCATTTCCACCCACTATTGGGTAAGTATAGGCCTTCTCTTTATCACGCCATTCTCTCCAATCTCTCGCGAGTCTCAACCACTGATCTGATTCCCGATCACGTTCACAAATTCATTGGACCATCGGGACCTAAGCTAATTGATTTTCCGAAATTCATTGATGGAAGGCCAGGATACGGATCCACAAACTTTGGATCGAAAGTCGAGTCCTTCTTGTCAACCTTTCTCTTTTTACTCGGCTGACTGACAAAACCCAGTCAATATTTATCGCGCGTTTCTATGTGTGTTTGTTTCTAGGTGGTAGTGATAGTTTCCCGAATGCCAAAATACTGCAGAATCTTATTAAATAGGTAATGTCTCGTATATAAAATAAAGCTACGTGGTAATATACCGCGGGTAATAGATCTCAGGCCGTGGATCACTCAAGTCTAAATAGCGGCGTCGGAGGGGAGGGATCATCAATCAGCCGGAGGCGATTACTGGATGCTGTGGGTCAAGGTGTGGGAAATAGCGGTAATCCTTGCGCTTATACTTACACTAGCAGCGGTCTCGCAGCGTTGCCGTAGTGATGGTTTATTTTATGGTGATGATGTGATGATAATAGCCTATAGCTTTACGTAGAGTTTAGCTATCAAATGCAGATTTTTTTTTCAAATCAGACTGGTAGTTCCTGAGAGTAGCGCGTTGAAACAAACAAACAAACAAACTCTTCCGCTTTATTATATTAGTATAGATTAGAATAGATTAAAGTCACAGCTAGATTGTAGTGTAGCGCTAGAATTCCTGCTAGTTATCTGCGTTATTGTAACATTGAAAATATTGATTTTACGATACTTTTAAAACGATTGTATTGAAACTGAAATTTGTGTTTGTGTAATTTATCCCTGGAGCCGCAGGAACCTTAGAACTCGTAATGATTTCATACAATCGTATTTGGTAAATCTCTCCCATTACTTTTTACATAACAACTAACTAGCGATTTGTTTATTTCTTCACATAAGCTAGGCCCAAACTCAGGCGGAACTTTTAGACCGCTTGGCAGCCTCCATCACAGCTGAATGTATAATGTTTAGTGTCGACCTTGTAGCCAGGTTCAATATACGATTGCCCAGTTGCTTAGTTGGTCAAAGCATGGCTACTGTAAAGCCAGGGTGTGGGTTCAAATCCCGTCTGGGTGCAATTTTAGGATAAGGTTTAAAAATCTTAAGGCGCTAACACATATTGGCCCAGGGTTGCATTGCCTCTCTATCGCTCTCGCCTTGCATCGATTGGCCTTCTCGCTCGGACTCGCCTAGGCTGGCCCAGCATTATGTTTGAGCCTTTAGAGGTCTACTATTGTACTCGCAAGTTCTTCTGTCTCTCCTGTCTTGCACCAAACATTAAGCGCTTGCAGAGTTCGACAAGCGATTGATCTGCCTGCCGTATTAATTGTTGCTGTCTGAACCTATACTATACCTATACCGAGCCATCCTCGCTCCTATTTGAATTGTTTAGCAGCTCCAAATGAAAGTGATTATTGCTTTCCAAGTATTCCAGCTTTTGGTATATACCTACTTCTATACTCGTTATAGGGCGTTCTATTACCCCTCTATTTATAAAATGTTGTTAAAATTGAAACACCGTTTAAACAATTGCCATCCTTTTTTGTTAGATAGTGACAGAGCGAATCTTGAGCATTATTTAACCAATGTTTAAGTTCATAAGTTATAGCTTTAATGTATAACGGCAAAGCGCTTCCAACCTGTAACGTATGGAAAGCTAACTTCTGCAAAATCTGGGCATGTACGTACCCAAATTATGTATTAGGACACAGATGAAACATGTAGGTTTGTTTTCATTTCATTTCCACTGACCCAAATTTAAATTATTTAAAAAAATATTATTAAAATTTCATAGAATAGAAGCATTTATTTTTTTGGAGCTTTAGATTGCCTCTCATAGATGTCGCTGCCAACTCGCATAAAAGCTCCGCTCTACATCGATCTATTTCTGATTCACGATATCTCTACCCTAGCTAACTGTGTAATTTTCATCTTTCTCAATAGGTGTCGTTACGTGCATTGCTATTGAACAATGAGATTATTGAAAATTTGGTTACATTTTGAGAACAAAATTGTAACATGAATCTAGATAAATACTGCCATATTTAATCTAAATAATAACATGAAGAGACAAAAATACTTATGCTCAATTTTTAAATGATTTTGGTACTTATTACGTTTGTATGGACAATTCGTCCGTCGCCGGCCCCTTAAAGGGTAAATAACGCTGTAAAATCCTGAGTCTCTCTTACGAAAGATAATTAAAGTTGAACACTGGTTAAACAACGTCCTGTCTTTATTTGTGGATAGTGGCGAACAGAGACAGGACGTTGTTTAACCAGTGTTCAACTTTAAACATCTTTCATAAGTACCTAAAGGGGCCTGTGTTTAAAAGTATGATGATATTGAATTTCCCTCTACTTTTCCCCTATGACATCTTCAAACGATATATTAAAGTCATATTTGGTTCAAACAAATATCACTTGAACATTACTGAAATGTCTTTCCGAACTTAAATTACTTGCTGTTCATCGTTTACCACCCCAAACACCCAACCCTCTTCGACACAATGATGAATTAACAATTTTATTGAAAGTAGTCCAGTACACCCCGGTTACATCGAATTAGTCAAATGGTCCCGGTTTTGCGACAAGCATGCTAAATTATCAAAGGTTAATTAACGTAAATTATCTACGTAGTTGCATTATTCCTTTATTTTTATCGTAGAAATATTATAAATAAAGAATAGAATTTCCTAAGAATAGATGTAGGTACTTAATCTATTCTATTATGTAGTTTCGCGGCTTCGCCCGCGTGGTCTACTATTTTATACTTATCCATAAATATTTACATTAAGTACATAAATATAATACATACTTACATTTTTTCGGGATTAAAAGTAGCCTATGTGCTATTCTAGAACCTAAACTATCTACATTCCAAATTTCATCAAAATCGTGTAACAAACATTCACACACACTTTCGCCTTTATTATTTTAGTAGGGTGCGAAAGTTTGGATAATTGTTTGTTTACTCCTTCACGCAAAACTAAAACTACTGAACAGATTGGTCTGAAACTTGGAATTTAAATATTAAATTACTAGCTGACCCGGCAAACTTCGTATTGCTTTTAACTAAGCATAGCTAAATGGAGAGAAGCATGTAAAACAGAAGCTTGGAAGGAGAGAAGCAGGGAGGTACGGAAGAGAGAAAACCCATACCCATATCACCAAAAAGTTCCATGAAGGTCCTGACTCCATCATCATATCAGCATTGTGTTTCACTCATCAAGCTCTTTCATTTGATACCCATATCACTAAAAAGTTCAATGGAACAGGTCCTGACTCCATCATCAGGTCA
The DNA here is from genome assembly GCA_958496255.1 of Camptogramma bilineatum. Taxonomy (NCBI): domain Eukaryota; kingdom Metazoa; phylum Arthropoda; class Insecta; order Lepidoptera; family Geometridae; genus Camptogramma; species Camptogramma bilineatum. The sequence continues at coordinate 9,625,863 of OY292467.1, read as the reverse complement.
GCTTGCTGTCACCATTTTATTACATTGTAGTCGGAACTTTACAGATATGCTAGTTCCTAGTTTCAACTCAATCGGCCTTTTTATTGAGGAGTTCTGTTGAACAGCTCCTGACTCCATCAGCTCATGACCTTGAAATTTTTACGGGACAATATTTAAAGTAATTAGGTACTTTCAAACAAAAAAAGAATCAATGAAATCGAACTACGCGTTGATGAATTACAACCAGATACCCATTTTGACTTTCATCCCCTCTCCCTAGGGAACCGTGCCGAATTTCGGGATAAAAAGTATCCTATATTAGACATCGTAGTATGCACTAAAATCGTGCCAAGTTTCATTTAAATCCATTTAGTAGTTTCGACGTGATGCGCGGCCAAGATACAGACAGACAGACAGACAGACAGACAGACAGACAGACAGACAGACAGACAGACAGACAGACAGACAGACAGACAGACAGACAGACAGACAGACAGACAGACGGACAGACAGACAGACATGAATGAAAACAATTACAGTTTTTGCTTCAGTATCGATTATAGAGTGCTCTCCAAAAAAAATTTTCAAAATATCTTCAATGTACAGAATTGGACCTGTTACAGTTTTATTATAAGTATTGATTTAATAACACTTAAAGTGAACAGCGGAGCCGAACAGCCGGAAAGAATCGACCGAAACGAATTTTAAAATCATCATCATCATGAGCCTTTCTCATCCCACTGCTGGGTATAGGCCTCTCTTCGTTTCTGCCATTCGCCCCTGTCTCGCGCCAATCTAGCCCATGAATTTTAGAATACTTTATATGAAATCGTATGAAACCTCGCACACCTGCCAGATTCGGACGAATCGGACGATTCGACGCGTATGATAGAGTTCCAGTAAAACTACTCGGTAAAACTATTGGGAACGACCCGAAGTAAAAGCCTAACATATTTTTTTTATTGAACGCAAATCATAGCTGGTAATGCACCACCACAATTCCTAGCTATTCCAAATGAACCATGTAATTGTCCTGCCATCCAAACCATGGCTTTAACTATCCAAGGAGTTATTCATTATTTGCAGTTGGTATTGGTATGCATTCATTGCTTTCTGTGGCATTTTGCATTTGCCAGGCATTAATGTATGGTGCGGTTTGCTTAGTTCCAGCTTCGAAGCATGCATAATGTTCCGAATAATCCATTTATTACAGCCGGGAAGACTCTGGGACGACTGCGGGAAGACTTGTATGATATGGTGATGTAAGGCTTGTTTCACTCTTCAGCGTGTTGCCGGTCGCGTCCGCGAGTTGACCATTCACAGCACAGAGAAATTAATTTTGACCATTCACAGCACAGAGAAATGTGCTGTGAATGGTCAACTTGCGGACGCGACCGGCGACACGCTGAAGAGTGAAACAAGCCTAAGAGTCGTCCCTAATGAGGAAAGAACCTACATGAATACAATCGTGTCTTATACAGGTGAACTTTTGAGAAGGGACAGTAAAGGCAGCTACAGGAAAACGTTTTTAGGAGACTATCCTTAACATTTGAAGATATTTTGACCTGCATTCACAGATTTTGAAAAAAAATGATGGCGACAAGTTTACATATTTCTTCAAATGGCGAGAAAACAATTTACTTACATAAAATCTTTTTTTGGTGCCAATCGATTCTGTTTCATATAAGTACCTACCTAAGATGGATGATCCAACTGAGGTTAGAGTATACTAGAAAAGTCAGAAATCTTTAATAGAACGCGACGTGATGTTCTGTTTCTATACCTTCTCTCGTCTCTGACACAGCCCGGCTGTGTGTAAAAAACCTCTTTCTTGTTCTGAGTAATGCTCTCCTCTATAAATATGGGAATGTGTGGACGTGTTAAGGTTTACATTATGACACTTATTAAGCTTATTGTTTTCTTTTTGTCAGAGCTGATGCGTGCAAAATGGCCGTAGGTACTTTCTTGTTGAGATTTGACTCAGTATTGGACGATGTCACTTTTGTGTTTATTCAAATATCCTGGACCCTGAACGTTTTCCTTTATCAGCTTTACTTCTAAGACATAAAAATCAATACATTCCCACCTCAAAGCTGACACTTGCCTATTGGTTTTAATAATTTAAAATCACCACATAAAACAGCTTGACATTTTTTTAAGTGAAGTTTTAAGACAACTTGACTTTTTTTTTAAGTGAAGTTTTAAAGGGCCTCCAGACTCTCGTAGAGAACCCCCGAGAACACCCGAGAACACCCGAGAAGCGTGAGTGTGAGGAGCTTCTCGCCTTCTCGTTCTCTGGCTCGCCTGTTCTCCGATCGGTGTCGGTATTTTTGGCCGAGCCAAAGGATTTCTCGGGCGAGAAAAGAGAAGGGTCCTACACTCACGTTTTGTCTCATTGCAGATTAATGAGCGGCGGTGGGCAGACATCCATATTGTTTGTTTTTTTCGAGAATTTTCTTTCGTAAAAATGTGGAATAATGAATAGAGTTGAAATTTATCGATTTTTTTCAATCTGAGCCTATTTTATGGGATGCTAAATATCGAAACTACTAAGATAAAAGTTTTTTACATTAAGTATTTTTTTTTTTAACATTATTTTTAGTTACAACATTCACAAAATTACAGTATGCAATGGCACACAGAGCCAAACCGGCTGCAGTTTCAATATCGACGTCTATACCGGATAAGCAACAGATCACGACTGAGAACAATTGAGAGTGTGGATAGCTTGTTTGTTCTTCGCGAAGTCTCGGGCGAGACTTCTCGCCGAGCCTTCTCTCGAGAGTCTGGAGGCCCTATTAAAGGGCCTCCAGACTCTCGTAGAGAACCCCCGAGAACACCCGAGAAGCGTGAGTGTGAGGAGCTTCTCGCCTTCTCGTTCTCTGGCTCGCCTGTTCTCCGATCGGTGTCGGTATTTTTGGCCGAGCCAAAGGATTTCTCGGGCGAGAAAAGAGAAGGGTCCTACACTCACGTTTTGTCTCATTGCAGATTAATGAGCGGCGGTGGGCAGACATCCGTATTGTTTGTTTTTTTCGAGAATTTTCTTTCGTAAAAATGTGGAATAATAAATAGAGTTGAAAAGGGTACGAACATTTTTGTATGGAGCCTGGCATACCTACTGTCGGCCATTTTGAAAAAACCTCGATCTTGCAGCAGTTGATGAAACATGTGTCAATCGATAGGGGAAGTGATTACAAACAAAATATATTCAGTAATCAAATCTCGTAATCTTTATACTTTCCGAGATATTTGAGTTTGAAAATGTAAAAATTAAAACTTGAAAATGCTAATTATGCTGCCAATAATAACCGGTAGGTAATTGAATATGTCTACTGTGACCGGGGATAAAATCGTGAGCCAATTTCATTTAATTTTTAGGTAGGTGGGTATTTCAAGTAAAAAAAATATATTTTTTGAACACTGTTAACCATTTTGTGGTAAATATTAGGTATAGGTACTTATTACTATTTTTTTAATAGGTAATTATAGGTAGGTAATTATATAAGGTAAATATGCATAGCCTGCATGTATGAAGCGAATAATGATTGGAAAACCAAAAATTAAAATGCTACTGGTGACAAAGGCAATGTTTCCGGGGTGTCAAGTCGAGCCCATGCCAAGAACCATTTATGACACACATTATGTGGGAACAACAGCCCAAGGTTCTTTTTCCCTCTAGGTAATTAAAAAAAAGTAATCGGACATATTTTGTATGTTTTAATAAATAACCGTATGGAGGGTAGGGATAAAATCACGGAGTGGTACTGCTCATGCGTAGTGGGAAAAAGAACCCTGGCTGTTGTTCCCACATAATGTGTCTTAAATTCATGGCATGGGCTCAACACACCGGAAACATTGCCTTTATCACCAGCGGCATTTATAGATTCAGATGATTGTCAGACATGATGTTGAAAACGAAGTGAATAATGAATTTTAACTTTTGGTTTTCCTATCATTATTTGCTTAGAGCATGCAGGCTATGTACCTACCAGGGTTGAAAAAAAAAACAGTTCTTTTTAAATCTCATGAAACAAACAGTTCAAAATGTTTTAAACGACTGTTTTTTTTTTGTTTTTTATGTTTTTTTTACTTTTGCTAATAACTTAAATTGTATTAGACCTAATCAATTGTTACTTACTAGATACATTGATTTTTTGTAACATATCTTTAAAGAAAATGAGAATCAATACACGTATTGAACGCTTTACATACATGGTATGGTAGGTATGTTTTGATGTTTATTCTTAATAGGGGGAACCCGCTAAACAATATTAAAATTAGGGGAATACCCATGACATGAATCCAGTGAATTACTATCTTTCGACGGTCGACATAGGGACTTCTGTCCTAATTCTGTAGCGGGATTTTACTGGGGGAAATTACCGATGTATGACTTGTATAAATACGAGAGTCTTTCTTTATAATATTTCATTTGATAATCGATTCTAGCAGTTTTGAACCGTGTTTTTATTCAATTTTTTCAACATTGTACTTGTTTTAAACTGTGTTTTTAAACAATGAATAAAAACAAAGTTTTATTTGAGTCTGTTTTAAAACTTGTTTTAAAACTACTTGTATTAATCATGCCAACCTTGATACCTACCTACCTAGTAGAATCACCTACCTATAGTTACCTATTATAAAAATAGTAATAAGTACCTACCTACTATTCAGCACAAAATGATGAAATAAACTGTGTTCAAAAAATATAATTTCAAATTAAAAAAAAAAAAAATTACCTAAAAATTAAACGAAATTGGCTCACGATTTAATCCCCGGTCGCAGTAGACATATTCAATTACCTACCGGTTATTATTGGCAGCATAATTAGCATTTTCAAGTTTTAATTTTTACATTTTCAAACTCAAATATCTCGGAAAGTATAAAGATTACGAGATTTTATTACTGAATATATTTTGTCTGTAATCACTTCCCCTATCGATTGACACATGTTTTATCACCTGCTGCAAGATCGAGGTTTTTTCAAAATGGCGGAAGAGTAAGTATGCCAAAATGTTCGTTCTTCTTTATCGATTTTTTTCAATCTGAGCCTATTTTATGGGATGCTAAATATCGAAACTACTAAGGTAAAAGTTTTTTACATTAAGTATTTTTTTTAACATTATTTTTAGTTACAACATTCACAAAGTTACAGTATGCAATGGCACACAGAGCCGAACCGGCTGCAGTTTCAATATCGACGTCCATACCGGACAAGGGCGGATCCAGCTTTGGTGCCAGGGGGGGGTCACATAGTCGTGGTCAAGTCACAAGAAGTTATAATTTAACTAGCCGTTACCCGCGACTTCGTACGTGTTAGATTACTTTCATAAGTAAGTAGGTACCTACGTAATGCAGTACCTAAGAAATATTTTAGAGAAGCGAGCCGTTTTTTAAAACAAATGCATGTAACACTGTGTGACACTTGATGTCGCTAACGGTGCTCAAAGAAAAGGCTGGCTGCATGTCAGTTCCAATTCTCTAGTCCAGTGGTCGTCAAAGTGCGGCCCGCGGGCCGCATGCGGCCCGCGGAGGGTTTTGGTGCGGCCCGCGGCCAAGCTAAAAATTTTAGTAGATAATGATGCTACCCCGTTAGAGGAGAACATGTTGCGCCGACCCAACCTAGTCGGAAAAGGGCAAAGAAATGATGATGATGAAAGGTGCTACCTACGTTGCTACAATAATAATTATGATTGAGTTTAAAACTTCGGGATAATGAAGCTCGCTTTGTTTGCTTGGTTTGGAGCTCTCTTTGATCGCATTTTAGCTTCATGAGTAGGTATAATGCGAGAAAAGTGAGTTATGTCTGACCACAGAATAGGAACCGACAAGCAGCGAGCCGTTCTATGAGCACCGCAAACAAAATCAAGTGTCACATGTTGCATTTGTCTTAAAAAATTTGGCTCGCTTCGCTCGCATTTAACTTCATGAATAAGGTATATTGCGAATAAAGTGAGTAAAGTCTAACCACAAAATAAGAACCTATAAGCAGCGAGTTTTTTCTTTGATCACCGCAAACAAAATCTAGTGTCCACAATGTTGCGTTTGTCTTGAAAAATTCGGCTCGCTTCGCTCGCATTTAACTTCGTGAGTAAGGTATATTGCGAGTGAAGTGAGTAAAGTCTAACCACAGAATAAGAACCTATAGCAGCGAGTTTTTTCTTTAATCACCGCAAACAAAATCTAGTGTCACATGTTGCATTTGTCTTAAAAAATTTGGCTCGCTTCGCTCGCATTTGACTTTATGAGTAAGGTATTTTGCGAGTAAAGTGAGTAAAATCTAACCACAGAATAAGAACCTATAGCAGCGAGTTTTTTCTTTGATCACCGCAAACAAAATCAAGTGTCACATGTTGCATTTGTCTTAAAAAATTTGGCTCTCTTCGCTCGCATTTAACTTCATGAATAAGGTATATTGCGAATAAAGTGAGTAAAGTCTAACCACAAAATAAGAACCTATAAGCAGCGAGTTTTTTCTTTGATCACCGCAAACAAAATCTAGTGTCCACAATGTTGCGTTTGTCTTGAAAAATTCGGCTCGCTTCGCTCGCATTTAACTTCGTGAGTAAGGTATATTGCGAGTGAAGTGAGTAAAGTCTAACCACAGAATAAGAACCTATAGCAGCGAGTTTTTTCTTTAATCACCGCAAACAAAATCTAGTGTCACATGTTGCATTTGTCTTAAAAAATTTGGCTCGCTTCGCTCGCATTTGACTTTATGAGTAAGGTATTTTGCGAGTAAAGTGAGTAAAATCTAACCACAGAATAAGAACCTATAGCAGCGAGTTTTTTCTTTGATCACCGCAAACAAAATCAAGTGTCACATGTTGCATTTGTCTTAAAAAATTTGGCTCTCTTCGCTCGCATTTAACTTCATGAATAAGGTAAATTGCGAATAAAGTGAGTAAAGTCTAACCACAAAATAAGAACCTATAAGCAGCGAGTTTTTTCTTTGATCACCGCAAACAAAATCTAGTGTCACAATGTTGCGTTTCTCTTGAAAAATTCGGCTCGCTTCGCTCGCATTTAACTTCGTGAGTAAGGTATATTGCGAGTGAAGTGAGTAAAGTCTAACCACAGAATAAAAACCTATAGCAGCGAGTTTTTTCTTTGATCACCGCAAACAAAATCTAGTGTCTCATGTTGCATTTGTCTTAAAAAATTCGGCTCGCTTCGCTCGCATTTAACTTTATGAGTAAGGTATAATTGCGAGTAAAGTGAATAAAGTCTAACCACAGAATAAGAACCTATAGCAGCGAGTTTTTTCTTTGAGCACCGCAAACAAAATCTAGTGTCACAATGTTGCGTTTCTCTTTAAAAATTCGGCTCGCTTCGCTCGCATTTAACTTCATGAGTAAGGTATATTACGAGTAAAGTGAGTTAAGTCTAACCACAGCATAAGAACCTTTAAGTAGAGAGTTTTTTCTTTGATCACCGCAAACAAAATCTAGTGTCACATGTTGCATTTGTCTTAAAAAATTCGGCTCGCTTCACCCGCAAATGTGCTCGCAATGTAACTTGCAATATACTTTACTCATGAAGTTAAATAACTTCATGGGTAAGGTATATTGCGAATATAGTGAGTAAAATCTAACGACAGCTTATGAACCTTTAAGCAGAGTTTTTTCTTTGATCACTGCAAACAAAATCTAGTGTCACATGTCTTAAAAAATTCGCTCGCATTTAACTTTATGAGTAAGGTATATTGCGAGCAAAGTGAGTTATGTCAGAGCGCAGAATACGATAACCGACAAGCAGCGAGTCTTTGAGCACTGCAAACTTATGCCGCTAAGTTTCAAGCTCGTTAGTAGGTACCTACTTGGATTTTACATTTAGGAATTCGAAAAATAGCAAAAATCGTCAACAATAATTCAAGAATGTGCGGCCCGCAGTGATACCTCACATTGTCCTATGCGGCCCTTGAGCAGAAAAGTGTGACGACCACTGCTCTAGTCAAACATAACTTACTTTGTGCATTAAATACTCATGAAGCTAAAAAGCGAGCGAAGCGAGCCAATTTTTTTTAGACAAATACAACATTGACACTTGATTTTGCTATTACGGTGCTCAACGAAAAGTCTGGCTGCTTGTCGGTTCCAATTCTCTGGTCAGACATAGCTCACTTTGCGGATTTAATACTCATGAAGTAAAAAGCGAGCGAAGCGAGCCGATTTTTTTAGACAAATAAACATTGACACTTGATTTTGCTATTACGGTGCTCAACGAAAAGGCTGGCTGCATGTCAGTTCCAATTCTCTGGTCAGACATAACTCACTTTACGCATTAAATACTCAAGAAGCTAAAAAGCGAGCGAAGCGATCCGATTTTTTTTTAGACAAATACAACATTCACACTTGATTTTGCTATTACGGTGCTCAACGAAAAGGTCAGACATAGCTCACTTTACGCATTTAATACTCATGAAGCTAAAAAGCGAGCGAAGCGATCCGATTTTTTTTTAGACAAATACATGTGACACTTGATTTTGCTATTACGGGTCCTGGCTGCTTGTCGCTTCCAATTCTCTGGCGATTCTTGTAGACAAACTCAACATGTGACACTTGATTTTGCCAACGGTGCTCAATGAAAAGGCTGGCTGTTCTTTGGTTAGACATACATAACTAACTGTGTTCGCAAAATACTTATGAAGCGAAACGAATTTTTTTAATAATATAATAATAATAATATATTTTATTTCGGACAACTTGGTCCATATGTTACAAAACATTTCATGCACATAATACAATACCTACATAAAACACATAATAGGTAATTAAAAATAAACAATAAATAGTATTAAGTATTAATTAATTCTATGTAGGTAGTACACCTACATAGAATCAATTAATCAAATAGACTTGTTCAGCCTTTGGGTTTATCAGGGCCGACACCCAGTGTTTCTGCAGCAGACTGTCAAACCTGCCGGCCAGCGCCCCAAGTATATTGTTGGAACTACCTAGTATTCTGCGTTTAATGGATGCTATTTTTAATGTTCCTAAAGAAAATCCTGAAACACGTGTCCATTATTTTGCATTCACAGTATTTTAACAGAGTTTCAAGCAAATCACAATACGCGTTTTATAGTTCCAATACCAACTTTTACAATCCGAGCACCGCGTTTGGAGGTAGTTTTCAAAATCCTAAAGTACATGTTCAATAGAATAATTTTAATTAGTCGTCCACCTAGGTCCTGGACCTGGCCTAACCCGGCCCAGGGGGGGGGTCATGACCCCCCTGACCCCCCCCCCTGGATCCACCCTTGATACCGGATAAGCAACAGATCACGACTGAGAACAATTGAGAGTGTGGATAGCTTGTTTGTTCTTCGCGAAGTCTCGGGCGAGACTTCTCGCCGAGCCTTCTCTCGAGAGTCTGGAGGCCCTATTAAAGTTTTAAATTAAAACTTCACTTTACAAAACTGTCAAGATGTTTTACGTGGTTATTTTCAATTTAATTATTAAGTGTCTACTCATTAGCATGAATAAAAATTTAGGCCATTTTTGTACCTCAAAAACCTACAAAGAAAACACTTAAGTAGGTACTTACTTACTTATACATTTTAATAAAAAAAGAACAGTCAATGAAAAATATCGTTTAATTCTTGATATTTAGCATTCCACAATAGGTAAACCTAATTCGTTCGAATCGCTCGTTATTGGCCAACAACGGCTTAAAAAATAAATGCTATTTAGATTCGATCGTCATCTCTCGTTCTTTAAAATTACAGGTATCTTAGATTAGAACCATGTAATCTTAAGTTAGGGGGATGTGACGATGGGCACAGTTTGTTCCCTAGGGGGCTCTTGTTCGGTTTTCACTGGCTCTGGTTGTTTGACGGGTCCAGTCTTTGTGATAGGCACGATTCGCTCTCCCGCGTTAGGCGGGGGTCGCTTCGGCGCTGTCACTGTCAAAACGCCGTCAGATGACAGAGAACTGACAAGGTCAGCGACGTCATAGCCCGAGGGTAGAATGTACCGGCGGGTGAATTGGCGCGAAATGAAGCCGTGCTCGTCTTGCTTCTCTTCGTGCTTGCCTTCGACGACCACTGAGTTGTTGCTGGCTTTGACGGTGATCTCTTCAGGGGCGAATTGCTGGACGTCAAGGATTACCTGGAAAATTAAAGGAGTTCACTTTAGTAATCGCCCTACTAACAGAATCAATGTGAAGATTGAAGATGTTTGATTGTTGTTCAACCTCGCAGTTAATTCATTTTGAAAGTTTCAGGCTTTGTATCATAGCAAGGTCAAGAATGAGGAGAATCCCAAATCCCAAATTACCCTTTTCTGAAACAGCGTGACCAACTGACCAAACTAAAAAACGGAGAATAACAAACCGTAACAAGTACCTACTTACTTAGTAAGCATAACTTTCAAGAACTACGTAAATGGAATTTTGAATTTGGCTTAAATCTACACACATGCGAGCTACTCACGAGGTTTGAATAGAGCTCTTTTATACTTACGATTACCATAAAAATATGATAAACACGTAGGTAGGTACCTGGTATAGGTACTTACCTAGCAGCTAAATGAGTGTCTACAGTTCTTCCTGTGCACTTAGTCATAAACTGACTAATATTGTAACAGGTGGGACAGAATTTGGCAACGAATAATGTCATCATTATTTTTTATAACCAGCTGCGCTCCACGGTAATACCAGAGCGGTCAAAGCGGTTCTATACCTAAGTCTTTCTACTTTTTAATATTAAGTCTAAAATGAATTTTTAAATTAATACTTAAGTTAATAAATCTTTTATAGAAAGAGATATCGGGACTTCCGTCTATGAATGAAAATTCACATGACCGCGAATTTTCATCTTCTGATCGGCAGCGAAGGGCTTGCAACCGGTCACGTAGAATGTTATACAGAATAGGACATTTTACTAAGTACCTACTTAATATTCCATATGTGACAGGTTGCAATCTCATTGCCGATTTTCAGAATTTACAAGTTTCTTCACGAAGTTTTCTACACCCTTAAATTTTCCGACACGAAAAATCCATTGATGCAAGTTAAGGAAGTACGAACCCAAAATTTATTTGAAAGTCAAGATCTCATCCAACTCAGATATCACGACCCAAATATATAAAAACATCTAAAGCTGGCTTCCCACGGTGCGCGATATTGCGGACGGACACGGACCAGCCCGCACCGACGCACCATGGGAAGGGTATCGTCCGTAATAGCGCAGACACGTCCGTTGCGGTTCGTCCGCGGCGAAGCGGTAAGGGAGTGTACACATTGCGTTTTCTGCAGCGCGTTTTTGAGCTGCGCGTTTGTATCGATACAAACGCGCGTTCGCAACGCGTTTTTTTCCATACAAAAGTGAACCGGGAGGTGCTGCGCGGGGGGCTGCGCGTTCGCATCGCGTTCGTATCGCGTTTGTATCGATACAAACGCGCTGCAAAAAACGCAATGTGTACACTCCCTTACTTCAAAGGTGCGGTGCGAGTTTTGAACATGAACTTCTTTTGGAATGACAAAATGGCTTCGAATCTCAAGACATACACAGACTGGCATGCACCGTTGGAAGAGCCTCTGCGCGGTGCGTGTCTGTCCGTGGTCGTCGGCCGTGCGCGATAATTCGCAGAATCACGCACCGTGGGAAGCCAGCTTAAGGTCTTACTCATAAACTTGAACACTAGTTAAATAATGCTCAAGATTCGCCCTGTCTCTATTTTTTTAACAGAATTTTATAAGTAGAAGGGCTATACTTTAATTCAATCTGAATCCACATACTCACTTCAAATTTCTCCTTAGTCAAGTTGATGGTAGACGCTGACTCCTGCCTCGTAAGGTTCGTTCTCCACGGCCTGAAGTAAGAGTTCCTCAGCAGGGAGGTGGAGGGCATGGAGGACAGTGAGGTGAGGAGTTCCTCCCTGTTCAGACCAGTGCCGAAGTGCTGGTCCAGCAGCCTGGAGGGACGGTCCCACTCGTCCCACCAGTCGCGGAACATTAGGGGTACTATCGACATCTGGAATGGGAAAACTTTGTTTAGATAACGAGTGTGCTTTAGACCAGTGTTCCGCTAAGGGTGTGCCGCGGCGCACTGGTGTACCGTAGTCATTAGTTGGTGTGCCGCGGAAAATATCACCATCTCAGTTAAGCTACTTCAAATTTAGACCGCAAATGCTCAACTAAACAAGCTCATGTTTCACATAAAAGAATGATTTTTCATTTATGGTGTAGGTAGGTCCAAAATTTTACGATTTCCTATAGATTTACCTTGAACACAAAATGTTTGCGGAACACTGCTTTAGAGCACACGACTAAAGTAAAACATCCGTTCGCCTCGCCCGATCACACTTTTCTTAACGCTCTCGTCACGCATTCACCAGTTTACTCCCCAAGTCAAGCGTTGGTAAACAATGACAAGTGTAACAAGTAGACGGAATGGTAGACACTGGCAAAATACTGTTTATTCCCGTTGTACCCCAATTGGTCACCACTTGACCACGTCCTGCCACCCGATGAGTATAAGAGAAGTTAATTGATTCAGGCGTGACTTTGCGGAAGTCCATATTCAGATTTTTTTGAAAATTTCAAAATATCTAGTACTCCTCCGCCAATCTATACCAAAAAAGATTTGTCAAAATTTTCACGCTAAAGCCACCCAACCACCCACTTTCCACAGCCTAACCTTACTATGCCAGGCTAGTCAGGGCAAATCCGGGAACAGCACCAGCTTTCTGTTCGGCGCTCGAAGCGACAAGACGTCTGCGCAAGCACACAGAGGGAGTCAATTATTTCCTGAGGATGCCCCGTGGAGGGGTGAAACACGTGTCGAAGACCATCAATTTTTTGTTTTTGTTTTCGCGCTGGTGCTGTTCCCGGATTTGCCCTGACTAGCCTGGCATAGTAAGGTTAGGCTGTGGAAAGTGGGTGGTTGGGTGGCTTTAGCGTGAAAATTTTGACAAATCTTTTTTGGTATAGATTGGCGGAGGAGTAGGTACTAGATATTTTGAAATTTTCAAAAAAATATAAGAGAAGTGTCTTTTCAAAAGGGCTTAGGTGTTTTTATCACTTTTTTCAGCAAATGGAAGAAACTAATTAATTAAACCGATTAAAGAAGTTTCATAATCCATTCCATCAATCACTGTTTACTTAGGTACTTTATTATGTGAACTCTACAATCGAAATCAACACAATTTTTTTATTTTTTATTCAGAAGATAGGTAAGTACTTACCTACTTTACAGAATGCTTTTCTTAATTAGGTACCTACATAAGTGAATTACTAACAACCGATGAAATAAAAATAAGTAAGTATAACCTGAGGTGTTATTATAGTAGAGCCACAGAATACTAGAAAGAAATAATGAACTACCTAAACAAAATGGTGTGTTGTATTCTTGTATGGATACAGGTCAGTGGTTGTATTGTACCTAAATGCACTAAAGCTGCACAATTCCTAATGAGATTTAAACTAAGCATTTCTGAAACCGCAGTACAAGAGAAACTATTTTGAGCGAACCGCTAAACGCGAGTTTCTATCCAGCCAGACATAAATCAACATTGTCTTCAGCGATGAGATAAACAACAGATTATTTTCGGCTTGTTTTCAACCGCTTAGCGCCTTTTTACATGCACCTGTCTATTTTATTTTATTACTAATTTTTACAAACTGAACTCTACACATAAAACTAAAACGGTTTTATTTTGAAAATCGATAACGAAACACGAATGTGTCGGGCGCGGTAACATTCTCTCGGTTCTTGAGGCATTCAATATCATTTGATGATTATTTCTTAACTTCAAACATACACACGGTTCTTTCCCATAGGGATAGGCAGAGAGCACAGTAGAGTATATAATAATATAAGTAGGAACCTTTATCTTTTGATTCGTGAGAGTATTAAACCTATAAGATCTAAAGTAAAGGAAAATTTTGAGAGAAAACCTTCAACTTCCTCGACGAGGGATCTCTGAAGCTTAACAGTAGATTTTGATTGTAATATAAAATGATCACTTGATTGAATCTCGCCTGCGTCAATGTGTCTCGTCTCGCCATTTTACACCATATCAGCGCGACTTTCAGACGTGCATTGTGCAGCAATGTGCATGAGAAAAGGCATTTATTCTCGGCTCATACAATCGTAAAATGCTTTGATATCGCTAAATTGTAGTAGGTACACTACCTAATCGAATCTGTGATGCATAAGTTTATGAGCTTAGCCTCGAATGTATGCTAATAGATTGTAGCTTTTGCCAGCACTTCTGTCGGCCAGCAGTTTCGAACTGCAAATACTTACTGATCATCTCTACTTCAACGAAAACTTTGAACCGAATTTCAAATAAGTAACAGAAATTATTTCTTTAGTTAGTACGGTTTTTATTTACATGAAGGTACTTACCTACTTAAGATAGGAATACCTAGTAGGTAGGTAGGTAGAAACCGAGTGTTTGTTCAAAAATATTTTCAAATGAAACAGTTTGACAGTCCTTGTTTTACAAAAATAAAATTAAAAAGAATTTCTGAAGAGTTGTCCCGTGATTCAACTGCCCAGTTTTAGAGCTGATGCAATAGTTCTGGAGACATCGTTGTTTTGCAAGAAGATATTTTGAGATAACTCGCCGTTTCCGATTATTAGTGGTTTGAATTAGAAGTGGGTCAATGTTTTGAAAGTGATAGTTTAAAACCAAAGAAGTGATTCAAAAAGCATTTAGACTTCCGAAAATGCATGACGGGCGTTTTTTCAGCGAAGAAACATCACTTTCCGAATTTAGAATACATTCCGAAGTCTGAATCGCACTGCTGACTGGTGGAAAATGGGCAAAAGAGTGCGATATTAATTGTAGGTATCCTAGATCTTTGAATGCCACCTTGTTTATGATGGGATACCCTACAATTTGTTAGCGGTGCCGGTGGTGCGGTCTATTCTTCCGGCACCGCCGAGGTTACTTTTCATCACCATATTCTACCATCACAACGGGGGCAACGCCGCGCGGGCGCTTATATTTTCAAAACGTTAACCACGAGGAAAACTAAGTAGGTAAGGTCAATGCGGGGAAGTCCGTCTGCGGGGCAAGACCGTACACTGAGCTTTTTGACTAAACTATGCACCCTACGCATGTTTTACCTATATTGGCAAATCAATCATATCCATCTGGTTTCAGCTAGCTCTATTATATGTTTCTATGTCGCAACAGTTCGCGAAAAAACGTTCACAAACTTTTCGTGTAATTTTAACTCGACTATCGAGATAGACATGTGGTGACAAAAACAAATAAGTATTTTAAATATAAAGAGTGAAGTTGTCGGATTCAATTATGATAAGAGTTTTTTAATAATATTGCCCCCTCCTATTTCTTTTATCGAATCTCAAAAGAACGCCAAATCTTCTGAGATAATCGCATCCAAAAATATCTACCTTCTAAAAGTTCAAGTTGGGAAGTCCGTCTACTTTACGCGGGGCAACGCCGGCATATGCCGGGCTTGCCTCAAATCAGAAATCGTAAACCTTTTTATTCCAAATATATTGGATATGACCTCTTGATGACCTTTTGACCTCACATGACCCCTTGACCTGTAATGACCCCTTGAACGTGTCTTTTATTTCTTTAAAATTAGTAATAACTGTTCCTTATTTTCTTTCTATTATCTTGTATGGTTTGGCCCTGCAAGAAATTAGGGTAGAGTAGAGGGCTGACTATCATAATAGGTGTTAAACTACATAACTAGAAAGTCTTTACTAACTTATATTTTTTTTCTGTTTTAACTATGTACCTAGTCCCTACTATTAGATAGGTATACACATAAATATCACAAACTGTAAAATACTTTAAAATTAGCGATTGCTTGCTCTAGTAGTTTGTTATAGTGCTGCTTAGATTTTTAAATTTACTAATTTTTTTTTATTTACTCAGATAGATACTCTACCTACCTACCTACTTTAATAATTTTAATAAATTGAAATTAGAATAGAGTGATTAACACAAAAAATCATAAGTATTCATATCCCACGGGAACCGTGCATTTTTCTTACTATAATTATCTTACAATAATAACATTATTTTTATAGAAATAATGTTTCTTTAGAATGTTTAATAAGAAACATAATGGTTCTTAGTTTGAAAGTAAGTCCCTACCAAAGGATTGGATGCTTTGGTAGGAACTTACTTTCAAGAAAATGTTGCAAAATGTTCACCACCCCTGAATCCTAAAATGTGACGGACTTACCCCGTTTTACACATTTTTGACAATATCTTTGGATTGGGACCTTATTTCGAATCGTTGAAGACATAAAATTCATTGTTAAGATGTAATACATGCTGTGAGTTACTTTAGACTCTTCTAAACATCTCCTGTCGCCTACAATAACTCCTAGACGGACTTCCCTCATTTAGCCGGGGAAGACCGTCTACTGCCCGAATTTTAAAAAACCTCCGATTTTATTGTTAATTTTATATAGTTTTAAAGGTTTAATAGCTTTTTCTGATTCTTGGATAAATTTGCTAACGATGAGTATCTTTAATTTCACAGAAAAATGCATAGTGACTGAGATATGATCAATCAAACTGAACTTTGAAAAAAGTATGCCGGTCTTCCCCGCATTGACCTTACCTACTTCGATAGGTACCTACCTACCTAATTGGCATAAAAATTATACTTACCTACTTAATGATAAATAAAACGGAGAAGTACTACCTATCAAGTCACAAACTGAAAACCCGTAAATAAATACCTTGTAGGTACTGCTGAATTTTATAATCCTGCAACGGTCAACATTCAACAATCACAAGACCGGAAAAACCACCCGTAGCCACTGCACTTTAAAAAAACTTTAAAATGTTTACCTTTTTGTTTCGTTGCGAGCGCGCGCTGCTCTATCGAGAGACTATCCCGCCACGCTGTAAGAGTAGATTTAAATAGAATTTTCAGCTGCCCGCTCACTAGTCTGATTCATCTATCACCTTGAACTTGAAATGGTCATAGGGCAGCCATGATTTCAGAAGAGTTTGTTAAAAAAAAAGTGATAATCAACGTGGGTAGGTACTTTAACATGTTAATCCTATCCTCCAAATTTCTATCCTGTTCTATTAAACGAGCAATATTTGTTTTGTTTGTTTGTACTCACGTTCTCGAAAACGGCTCTAACGATTTCGATGAAATTTGCGTAGGTACGGAGGTTTACGGGGGCGAAAAATCGATCTAGCTAGGTCTCGTATCTATCTGGGAAAATTCGTTTTCTTTGCATTTTCACAAAAAGATTTACCAGTGCAATGTAATTTTCTTAATTTCACAATCTTCGTTGAGACCAAAGTGGCCGAGTGGATTGGGTGTCCGCCTTTCAGCCGAAGGCTTCGAATTCGAATCTCAGCTAGTGAAAGTTTATTTTTTGTAAGTTTTAAGCGGACTAGCTTAATTGGCACCATGGCTAGGTACGGAACCCTCGGCGTACGAGTTCGACTCGCACTTGACCGGTTTTTATTTTTTTAATTTTCTCTATTTGCACCCGAGCATAGCTCGGTCGCCCAGATTTGTTACCTAAAACAAGCAACATTCCGCATTTCGGAACTTAGCAGATAGATGGTAGGTCTAGGTCTACCAAGAAATAAAATATCTTTAACAGAGAAGATAGGTATCAGAAAAATACATAGTGACTGAGATATGATCAATCAAACGTGATCAAAACTGAACTTTAAAAAAATATGCCGATCTTACCCGCATTAACCTTACCTACATCCATTTATGGATACCCTCTGGAGACTGAAATAGGTACCTACCTGAAACATTCATCAACTGTAGATACTATGTAGGTTACTTACCTACATAGTATCTACATTATAAGTAGGTAGGTATATTTAAGTATACTAACCTATTATACCTCCAGTTGGATATTCGAGAACATACACCAATAATGTGGGTGGTGCTATTTTAATTTAATAATAACCCTAATATCCGAAGAGTCATCTTTACGTGGCATTGTACCGGTGCCTATTTTTAAATAAGTAGGTAGGTAAGCACAAAACTGTTGTGATTGTGAATTTATTTTCAGCGGTGACAGTAAAATGTGTGGGTGTTTTATACAGCTGAAAATAAAATTGATTAAGTTTGGTTGGGTGGGTATGGGTATTTTAATTTAAACACCGGTTATTTTGGCGCGCTTTGCTGACGTGAAAACTATTTTATGGCTCAAGCTCAAACACACGCTGGGGGCGAGCGAAGGCGTGTGCTACGAGAATGAGAGTTTGTCAATGTCAATGTCATATTAATCAATAGCTCTGTCACTGTCATAATGTCAGTCGGTGTCATTCTTCGGTCGGTTTTCAACTTTTCAAGAGGTTTTCATTTTCAATGAGAAAATGCTTTGCTTGTGTTTTCTATTTCCTTCCAAATTCATTTTAATTAGGGAGTTTACGAACAGAATTCGTTCATACACGTAGAGCAGTTGTACAGCTCGTCATAAATATTTCAAATCCACATCCTCATCTAGCAAATTATCACTTGAGTTTCTGTGACTATTGTTAGCGGTACGAAAAATAATTAACATTGATGTATCACTTTACAACAGCTGATAAACACTATCAGTTCGAATCGTATTATCGATTACACAATGTTTGTATGAAGCTGGTAGCCGTGAACCATGAATTATCGTAGTGAAAGTGCATGCTTCATAGTACACAGCTAACGTGCGCCGCGAACTTATTACCATCTTCCTTCCTGCTGTTTCGCAGCAGAGGTTTCTACCAAAGAGTTTTATGTTCCATTCACGATGTTGTCGTGGCTACAGCACAGATGGACTGGCCTATGGCTTATGTTTATGGCTCTTGGGGCCATTATAACCTTCCTGTATGGTTTTTTCCCGCTTAAATACCATTCAGGGAAGTTATCACATTTGGATGACCTGCCAAATTATATTGGTGAAGTCAGGTATGTTTTAGCACATTTTTCTGCATTATAAACCCAAATATTACCTTATTATTTGATCCGACAGCCAGCCACTGTCTTGAATTTGTATAAAAACTCTGCAAAAAATTAATTACTTGGACTCCCCAAATTACCCAAAATCCAGAGCAATTTTTCTAATTTATATCTGCTAAAAACTTTGATCTGCCTGTTACAAGAAACACTTCTAAATTGGGTCATTGAAGCTAAAATGGTCATTATTGCAATTCCTTTTATGAATCATAGTAATGTTTTATTTTTTTATGTCTATGAAAAGAGTTGTCATGTCTATGAAAAGAGATGGCATACAGTGCAATTCACATTATGATTCTGCTATAACGGCTGTTTTAGCCCTGCAGTTATTCTCAAGTGATGTGCTTACTAATTGAACAGCAATTTATTTCTTTAACAGTAACCTACAAAAAGTTCCTACAAAAAAAAAAATTTTTTTTTTTCAATTCCAGCATAGACGGCCACACAGTGTATGACTCTGGTGAGAACAGTGTTGTCCTGATGGTGATTGATGGTCTACGCTATGACTTTGCAACAGCGGAGTACATGCCTTATGTTGGTGAACTACTGAAAAACAAATCGGGATGTATCTATGTGTCGGTAGCTGAACCTCCTACTGTGACTATGCCTAGAATAAAGGTAACTATGATCAAAAGTAATTCTAACAATATAATACACTAGCAGTCCTTGCGGCGTTGCCCCCTTATTGGTGGTACATGGTGATTATGATGATGATGAAAAGTAGCTTTTAATCTTCCTCAAGAGTTTACCTATCAAATGCAGAAAGAATTTTTAAATATGAATCATATTATGAATTGTATTAAATGCTGTCTCTTTTCATAGACATGATAGTGACTAGAATAAAACATAATTATAAATCATATTATGGTTCGTAAAACAAAGCACTCCAAAGCCAGCCAAATTATTCGGTGAAACATGATTCTGTAAACATTTTACTGAACATTTTTTTTATCTAATTTTTAAGGAACTTTTGTCGGTGTCCGACTATGCCAGTTCCATAAAGACTTCTACTTTATTTTATACTACTCATCGACTAGCTGGCTTATAGATCTGTAGAGCATTCTAGCGGTGTCCAACGGCTCCACTAGAATGTCCCGAAACAAGTCTTACTGAACATTTGGCTGGTTGTTGGTATTCAGTAAAATCTTAATTAGGCCCATCACTTATTTCTGCAGACACCTGCATATTATAAAGTGTGCCATATTATGATATGCAATGTCTACCAAAAATAAAATAAATTCTGCAATGTCCATTTTGTGTATTAAAGTTTCAGCGACACTACCAAAGAAAAAATATTTAATTACCTTTCTTGTACAGTCACCGGAACGTAAAGTGGAGAAGGCACAATGGCGTCGCACTATAAACTTCTGGCGGGATATATTTGCAAGTGTCACTTTTATAATCTGTAGTTGTTGTAATGGCTTTTCGGTAGATGAATGGCAAAGAAAAAACAAAATACAATAATAATGCATAACATGATTTTAGTTTGAAACTGAACAATTTTTTATTAATAATCTATTGTGATGTTTTTTCTTTGGTATTTGTGTTTGCTTGAATCACATTGCATGTACTAGTTTTGATATTGATAATCATTGTGGTGTTGGTTTTTTGTTTTTTAACTTTTGGCCTCTAAATTGCAAAATGCAAGAAAATTTGAATTTCGCGGGCGACCCATGCTGATCCACCCTAAACTAAGAATTGTTTAAAATCGCATTTTAACTTAGAATTTAAATAGGTAATAATTAGTGTTAAATTAACATTAAAATTACTTTCAAATATTGCCTCTCAAACATCATGTAATAAAATATGAGTAGGTATAGGTACCTACTTTCATGTCATTACAAAAATAAAATAAATATACCTATTTTAGCAACATTTAACATGCAACAAAGTAGTCAGTTCTTATTTCCGAGCTCAAACACACTTCCTTATAATTTGATATCCAACTTCCCACTAGAAAGCAACTTCCAAGTAAATAAATCGTAAAGGTCAATTCGATGCAATCCATTTGATGTTCCGATTGAATGCACCCAATGGATTGCGCGGAATATGCAATATACTAAGTATTGTGTATTGTCCAGTTGTCTCGAATTTATATACCTAGGTTGATAGCTAACTGACCGTGTCTCCTACGTATTGGTTCATTGATCAAGTGACCAGCATTTGTGACAGACCGGAATGTAAATGGGGCGCTTATAAGTTTCAATGGGCAAGTTAAATTGTAGGTAAAGGGGTTTTTACGAATTAAAACTTTTCTCAAGCTTTTTTCACTAGAAAAGAACAAGCTTCTGATTACCTAAATGTAACTAGTTTTACTAGTAAACTGATTCGTTATGACGATCTGATGATGAACTTCGTCATAACGAATCAATATGAGTTTACTAGTAAAACTAGTTAGATTTATGTAGTAAGAAGATTATTCTTTTCATAAATATTTTCAGAACACTTTTTTTTAATATTCATAAATGAGGATGATTAAGAGTTAGAAAATCAAGAATAAGTGTTTTGAATTCTAGTTGCATGATTGCGCAATGATTGATTTGCATGCTTGTATGTTATACCGCGTTTACACGCTCGCGTGAAAACAGACATTCAACGAGAGAGATATATGATCAGAGCGAGCTCTGTCACTCTCATCTCAAGGAGACTGACAGAAGTTAATGAGCTCGATGAATGTCTGTTTAGCACCTTTATGTTTGCACATATGATAGAGAGGATATTATCTCCGTGCTTTGATTACAGTCGTTTTATATTCTTACTGATTTGAACAGGCGATGATGACCGGCAGCGTGTCAACATTCGCTGACGTTGCTCTGAACTTCGGCGCGCCGGCCGTGCGCGGTGATAGCGTGTTGCGGGTAGTTGACGCGCGCGGTCGCCGGTCGGTGTTGTACGGAGATGACACGTGGCTGAGACTGTTCCCCGGTCTCTGGGCGGAGCACGACGGCACGACATCGTTCTACGTCACAGATTACACTGAGGTAAAGATCATGATTCTAATATGTGCGATAACAGTGTGTTGCGGGTAGTTGACGCGCGCGGTCGCCGGTCGGTGTTGTATGGAGATGACACGTGGCTGAGACTGTTCCCCGGTCTCTGGGCGGAGCACGACGGCACGACATCGTTCTACGTCACAGATTACACTGAGGTAAAGATCTTGATTCTAATATGTACGTAAACAGTGTGTTGCGAGTAGTGACGCGCGCGGTCGCCGGTCGGTGTTGTACGGAGATGACACGTGGCTGAGACTGTTCCCCGGTCTCTGGGCGGAGCACGACGGCACGACATCGTTCTACGTCACAGATTACACTGAGGTAAAGATCTTGATTCTAATATGTACGTAAACAGTGTGTTGCGAGTAGTGACGCGCGCGGTCGCCGGTCGGTGTTGTACGGAGATGACACGTGGCTGAGACTGTTCCCCGGTCTCTGGGCGGAGCACGACGGCACGACATCGTTCTACGTCACAGATTACACTGAGGTAAAGATCTTGATTTATCTAATGTGTAAGAAGACAGTGTGTTGCGGGTAGGCGACGCGCGCGGTCGCCGGTCGGTGTTGTACGGAGATGACAAGTGGCTGAGACTGTTCCCCGATCTCTGGGCGGAGCACGACGGCACGACTTCGTTCTACGTCACAGATTACACTGAGGTAAAGATTTATCTAATCGCACCACCCTTTAAAAAGTTCCCATACAAACTTTGACACCCCATTTTACCCTTTTATAAGAGTTGTTTTAAATAATCCTGAAACACGTGTCAATTTATTTTGCATGTATAATATCCGTACTGAGTTTTAAGCAAATCGGTCAACGCGTTAAAAAGTTTCCTTCGAACGTTTTCATCCCTTTTCAATCCATTATTAGGGTTTTTATGCTCACTTCGCTCGCCAGTAAGATTTGGGAATTGCCAAAGTCACTTTAGTTTTGTTTGCACAAATCCACCTGCAACACTTTTGGTCAACTTCCACTGATTTGAAATCGGTATCATTTATGTCATAATTATCCTTTTTGCCAAATAATTCACAATTATACCAATGATTCGCTTTGCTCACCTCAATCGAACTTATCTTTCCATTCACATATATACATTTCTTTTTAGGTTGACAAGAACGTAACAAGACATCTAGACAAGATTCTCAAGGCGGATGAAAATAAAAAACCCAATTTCGACTTTCTAGTCCTCCATTACCTAGGGTTGGACCACATTGGACATTTAGAGGGCGCGAGAAGTGCCAAGATAAAACCGAAATTATTAGAAATGGATGCGGTAGTGAAGAAAATATTTGAAGCTATGTTAACATGGGTGAGTATAATTTTTATGGAGATACCTGCGTAGATATGCACTACCACTCATTCTCACAGAAAATTTTGTATGAAAATGCTGCACTGTCGTCGAAACGGCTAACTTCACAAATGCTTAGATCCATTGTGAAGTGTAGGTAGGTACATAATATCGCGGGTCCTTTTGATTTACTCCAAACAATACATTAAAAGATCACACACGCCCCCCGTCTCCGTTTAATTTTAGGGGGGCATTTGGCCCCCTCAGCCCCCACTTCCGCGGTCCATGTTAATGTAGATATAGGTGCCTCTAACACTTCAGTCTTCGCGCGACCACGGCTGGTGCAATCCAGTCAAAACGTCGGGCAAAATAATAAGATTTATGTGAGGCTGGAAATTTACCAAACTGGATTAAGTTTTATCTGGAGATTAAACCACAGATTAAACTGCTGTATGTTTCAATATTTTGACATTGTAAAGTTGACACCTTATAACCAGGATAATTTGAATGCACCTAATAATGTTTGGTTGCGCTTTCTGAACAATTGTATTTCGAATTCTGTCGGCTAACTACTCTGGAAGTAAGATGACAGTTTGGTCGAATCCAGCCTTACGTGATAAATACCCGGATACATATGTATTTATAATGTAGATTTATTTTATTGTTTTAGAACCGTAAAGGCATCCTCTTCATATGCGGGGATCATGGTATGAGGGACGCGGGAGGACACGGCGGGGCAACGCCGGCCGAGGTCTTAGTGCCGCTCGTTGTAGTCAAAAGCAGTGACTTCGCTTGTCCACACCCGTGAGTATAATGTATACAACCACTTGTTTAAGATTCTCAAACATTATATTTTTATCAGCTGACTCTACAAACGTCGTCCTGTCTACATAGAGAAGAGATAGAGAGTTTTGAGAGATTGACGAGAAATATAGACAATTTTATGCGTTTATAACAGCTTTCACAAATGCACTTTTCAAATTTTCCCTTTTAAAACCCAAAAAAGCGAGTAGGATTCGATTGATTTTCTTTTGATAATGTGCTCAAAACATAGGCTTTTATGATATTACCCCAAAAATATACTTACAAGAAATTCACACATTTCTCTCACTCTATTCACTCTTTTGTATTCAAGAAAACAATTTACGAGGATTGTCAGTAAAATTAGGATCCCAATGATGTTTCACAATGAAAAACATGTTTATTTGCAATTAATACAAAGTTTTTGGAAGGATTAGAATTTTTCTACGAAATCTGTTTTACTTTCCCAGTGCTGGCCCAGGCCCAACAGTAGCCCAAGTGGACCTAGCGCCCACAATATCGTGGCTACTAAACGCGCCGCCGCCCGGCGACAGCGCCGGTCGGATCCTACCCTCCCTACTGCCTATAGACATGCGTCAACATTTGTACCTGCTTCATGTGATCGCGTCTCACAACGCTATGCAAGGCGTGCCTACTCATTTGGGTAAGAAAACTGTATTTCCCATACATTTACATACGAAAGTCCTACCCTCGCTACTGCCTATAGACATGCGCCAGCATTTATTTATACCTGCTTCATGTGATCGCGTCTCACAACGCTATGCAAGGCGTGCCTACTCATCTGGGTAAGAAAACTGTTCAATATAAGCACTAAAAATATGAATGTGAGAGGAGTGGATTCAGAATTGACGAATGATAGAGGTGAGTGGAAGAGAAAAACATGTTGTGCCGACCCCACTTAGCGTGGGATAAGGGCAGGAGAATGATGATGATGATAAGCACTAAAAACAGGATATTTTCCAAGCTTCGTGGATTTTAGATCTTTACGATATTTGGGATTCCTGGTATAGGAATTCGCTGTAAATAACAACCAGTCTCATTGCAACGACGTAATGGTAAAGAATGGCACCTACCCTCGAACCCTGAGTGACGCCAAATTTTCCATTGCCAAATAAATATCCTTAATTTGATTTACAAACTTCTTGGCAGTCTGTAGAGAATAAAAAACTAGTAAATTTGTACGTATCTAGCTTCTAACTTTGATTTCAAAAGTCAAAGTACGTATGAATCGTCGTGAATCCCACCCTCAAGCTTTTGAAGTGTCCATAAAAAGTTCCTCTAAAAATGTATCACATTCAATTCTGATTAATGTATTTCAGAGTTCTACAAACAGTTTCAAAGAGCTGAGAAGCAATTTGCACATTACTTAGCGACGGGCGAACAAAGTGCAGCTAAAATAGCTAAAGAGTTCTATGAAGAATCACTCACTGAGATGTCTAAATATCTAACGGAATCAACTGTGGAATTTGATATGTTCTCTATTGTGATGGCGATCATTCTTATGTATTTTGTAAGTAAATGCATTAATATATTATTCTATCGATATGAAACAATCTGAGATATAAAACTTTTGCACCGGGCCTGGGTTATTACTTGTTAGTATGGGCACTTGGACAGTGATAATTCTCCTTTGTTGAAATATTTTTTGGTTGTCCACACCTAATCATTTAATTAACAAAAATAATAAAAAGTACTAAATTGATCTAAAAATATGATATTCAAAATCGCACTACCGATTTTATTACATTTAAAACTTGATTAATTCACAGCTTATCTTCCAAAAGTATTTGAAGTACAGTTGTCACAATGGTTTCTGAAGGCTTTTCGCTGCGCAGTAGAAAATTTTGTATGAAAAAGTTGCACTGCGCATCGAAACGGCTAACTTCACGAATCCGTTGGATGAAGTGTATATAGATTTTTTCTTTCCAGATCGTGACAGCCCTTATCTGCATAACCCTCTACTCAATGCAACCAGAAACCCAACGCAGGAACATGCCCCGCCACCACCAACGCACAACCAAAGCCGGATCCATCGTCGCCTTCATCATCATCCTCATCATCATCACCTTCATCCTCACCATATCCTGCTACATCACCGAGACAAAATCCAAAATGTGCTCATTCGACCCAATCTGGGGTACCGCCTTTGTTCTACTAGGATGTGCATTCACTACAACCTATTTCATCGCGAAATCGGGAATAGAAAAGATAACAGATCTATCTTCGCTTAGAGAATTAAACGCGATAGATTATCTACTCATCTCAGGAACGCTGTTTCATTCTTGGTCATTCTTCGGCACTAGTTTTATAGAAGAGGAGCATATGACGTGGTATTTCTTTTGGAATACTCTGATGTTTTTCATACTGATAAGGACGATAGTGCTAGTGGTTATGTATTTGAGTAAGAGCTTGGTTGGTGCGACGGAGGTACAAGATAAACCTGAGTTGAAACAGAGGATGAGTGAAGTGGGGATGGGAATTCTACCAAAATGGGTGCTGCTTATTGCGTTGCATAGGTCAGTAAGTATCTTAAGCTTTTATAAAACTGAGATTAGTTTATTATCTTATCAAATTACTTTTGAATATAATCTGGCATTTCTAACTTTGCTTTTTGCATTATAAGTTGTGCTTTTTGCGTATGGTATACCTAATACGCTGCAAAATATCAAGCATATGAAATCCTTAAAAATGCCTGAGAGAGTCGTCTTGAATTAATCGAAAAAAAAAAATCGAATTCGACTAACCCACATCACCGAGTAGGCAACTATTTCATTATTTGAGGCTTTAGAGCGCGTGCACACGAGACGGTTTTAACACGGCTCGGTTTTTTGCGAGTCTTTTTACCGTCTCGTGGGCACGCGCTTTTAGTATGAATTGTCCACTTTATATAAAAACATGTCATAATTTTCAGGTATTTGCGTACAATGAACCAAACTGGAGATAGATGGTTATTCCTGCCTGATACAGCAGATTGGTTGAACGCTCCAGAAAACGTTGTATACCTACAAGCACATTTAGTTATAGGTAAGCTTTATCATTACACTTTCTAAGTAAGTTTAAGAGTTTGCCAACTTTGGAAATGGAGTTTTTAACTCCCTATTTTGAAGTGACGTATCGCGTTGTCGACGAAGTTAAGCCACGTTCCGCTAACTAAAACTAGTGGCTCTGTAAGCTGTAGACCTCGTGAGCAGAGGCGTATTTAAAAATTCGGCGCCCTGGGCCTATAAGGTTTGCCGCCCCATAAATTAGCGGAAAATGCAAAATCAGATACCTACCTAGTGAATGAAAAAACAAAAAAGGCAATAGTTAGGTTCAATACCTATTAGCTGTGACCGCGACTTCGTAAGCGTTATGATTACCGTACGCGCAACGCATTTAACGACTTCGATTCCCGTCGCGGGACAAATGTTTGTATGATTTGCAAATATTTGTCTCAGGCTTGAAACTTGGTTTGCATTCTGCTCGCAAAATACTCATGAAGCCTATAAGCGAGCGAAGCGAGCCGATTTTTTTTAAGACAAATGCAACAACTGGCACTTTATTTTTCTTATGGTACTTAATCAAAGAAAAGGCTGGCTACATGTCGGTTCCTATTCTATATACGAGCGATGCGAGCCTAATTTTTTTATAACAAAACAAATGCAACACTTGTTTTTACTAACGCGCTCAAAGAAAAGGATGGCTTTTTGTCGGTTCCTATTCTGCGGTCAGACACAACTCACTTTGCTTGCAAAACACTTATGACATGAAGCTAATAGGCGAGCGAAGCGAGCCGAATTTTTTTAAGATAATTGCAACAACTGACACTTTTTTTTCTTATGGTAATCAAAGAAAAGGCTGGCTGAATGTCGGTTCGAATTCTATATGCGAGCGAAGCGAGCCTAAGTTTTTTATAACAAAACAAATGCAACACTTGATTTTACTAACGCGCTCAAAGAAAAGGATGGCTTTTTGTCGGTTCCTATTCTGCGGTCAGACACAACTCACTTTGCTTGCAAAACACTTATGACATGAAGCTTATATGCGAGCGAAGCGAGCCGAATTTTTTTAAGACAATTGCAACAACGGACACTTTTTTTTTCTGGTACCTAATCAAAGAAAAGGCTGGCTGCATGTCGGTTCATATTCTATATGCGAGCGAAGCGAGCCTAAGTTTTTTATAACAAAACAAATGCAACACTTGATTTTACTAACGCGCTCAAAGAAAAGGATGGCTTTTTGTCGGTTCATATTCTGCGTGTTTTGAGAGTTTTGCAAGCAAAGAGAGTTGTGTCTGACCACAACTCTCTTTGTTTGCAAAACACTTATGACATGAATCTTATAATATGCGAGCGAAGCGAGCCGATTTTTTTTTTAAAACAAATGCAACATGTGATACTCAAGAATTTTTTTGCCTAAAATCGCCTCGAGGATTTATACTGTAACGGATTTATCCCTTCGAGTTTAAAATAATACCTACCTACAGTTTCCGGTCAAGTTAAAAATCGCAAGGTCAGTCTCTGAAAATGACCGGTCAGTAATACTATAGTGATTTTAGTTGTTGTTAATTAGGTAAGCTTTTTTTAAATTTCTTCAGGCATTCAAGGACAAAAAGAAAGGCGCATGAAGCTAGCCGCCCCTCGCTCTCACCTAAATGTGTTTTAGTTAATTGTTAATTAGGTAGACTTTTCTTAAATTTCTTCAGGCATTTAAGGACAAAAAGAGAAGCGCATGAAGCTGAGAGCGAGGGGGCGGCGCGAGCCGCCGCGCCCCTCGTTTTAGTTGTTGTTAATTAGGTAGGCTTTTCTTAATTTTTTTCAGGCATACAAGGACAAAAAGAAAGGCGCATGAAGCTAGCCGCCCCTCGCTCTCATCCAAATGTGTTTTAGTTGTTGTTAATTAGGTAGGTAGACTTTTCTTAAATTTCTTCAGGTATTTAAGGACAAAAAGAGAAGCGCATGAAGCTGAGATCGAGGGGCGGCGCGAGCTGCCCCTCACTCATTTTAGTTGTTGTTAAAGGTACCTAGGCTTGTCTTAAATTTCTTCAGGCATATAAGGGCAAAAAGATAGGCCCATGATATGAAGCGAGGGGCGGCTTGCGCCGCCTTTCGCTCTCAGCCAAATGAGTGTTAGTTGTTGTTAATTAGATATGCTTTTTTAATTTCTTCAGGCACAGGACCAAAAGAAAAGCGTACGAAGCTGAGAGCTAGGGGCGGCGGTTTGCACCACCCACTAAATGAGTTTGAGTTGTTAATGGTTTATTAAGACAATCAATACAAAGAAACACACTCATTAACATAAAAATTCAGTTGTTAATTAGGTTGGCTTTTTTTAATTTATTTAGGCATTTAAAGAAAAAAAAGCGCAAGAAGCTGAGAACGAAGGGCGGCTTGCGCCACCTCTCGCTCTCACCTTCATATCCTGGGCCTTTCTTTTTGTCCGTATATGCCTGAAGAAATTGTGGCAGGCTACGGTGTCTAGGTGTCTAGGTGAGAGGGGCGGCTTGCGCCGCCCCTCTCAGCCTGCCGCCCCGGGCCATGGCCCTCTTGGCCTAAGGGTAAATACGCCCCTGCTCGTGAGTCTGTCTTTGCATAGCTTAAAACTACTTAAAACAATAAATGTTCATAATTCTCAACTTTTGTGATGAGAAGGTCCCAGGTGCTCCATCAATCCCTACCTAGTAGTTAAAGGGCCGATTCCACTGGTAGAAATCTAAAAGTGAGCAATATACTGCATTTTGAGGAGCTATTCTGCTAATTACGCTAATCTTTTAGGCCTCTATTAATAAACTCCGCTCAACTTCTGTCAAAGTTACACCACGAATTTAACTATTTCCATCCTTTTTTGTTAGACATTGACAAATAAGGATGGCAATAGTTAAATCCGTGGTGCAACTTAGACACAAGTTGAGCCGAGTTTATTAATAGAGGCCTAAATGTGCAATTACTAAAAAATATTTACTATATTTTCAACAGGTACACTAGCGACAGCCGTAATTTGCTACAAAAATCTCGGCTACACTAGCAATCTGAAGCACATCCACACCATTCTAACCACAATCGCTGTGGCCTGCCTTTTCTGCTATCGAATATCCACCGCCGCCCTCGCTACCCCAATAGAAGACATCACCACTTGGGACCCTGTGACCATCGTTAACGTATTCTGGGGTACTTTAACCGCCCAATTCGTCGTAGAAATCTTATCCTACGCAGGCATCTTAAAAAAATGCGGAATAAAAGTTTCCGAACCGAAAAAACTTACAACAAACTCGTTCGATTACTACACGCCAAAGGAGAAAGTTGAAGATTACTTAGAGTCGATTGAACAGGAGCCTTGGAATATTGACGAAGTGAAGTTATCGTTAGCGAAGTCTTTATTACATCTTATGTTGAATACTATGATGTTGATAGTGATTTTATTAATGCGGCCACATAACATTATAATGGTGCCGAGTGTGTTTGTGACTTGTGTGTTGACGACAATGTGCATGGACCATAAAATGCTGGATTTCAAGTCGGGGAAGAAAACTGAAGTTGTTGATGTGCTGAGCAAAACGCTAGTGCATATTTGGATTGGTGTGCTGTTTTTCTTTTATCAGGTAAGCTTAGACCCCATTGACGGCACGGCATGGCAAGGTATTTTTAGGCGACAAATAAAAATATTTCCTAATTGTATACTTACTTATAGAAAATTTAAACTGCCGACATGAGAGATACCTTTGCCCAGCTGTGGGACGACATAGGTTAAATAAAAATAATGTGATTTTCGCGCCATCAAGTCGAATCTAATGGCGTATCATTTATTAAAATCGGTTGGGCCGTTGAATAGTTACGAACGGACATATTACGGATTTATAGGTACAATATCTGGGCGACCGATTTCTGCTCGTTGGCAACCAACGAACGCCATCTAGTGGTTCAATTACGAACCACATTGCACTTTTTGCGTGAAAATGTCGAGAAAAAGGCTTTTCTCAGATCTAAATGAGACCTAGCTAGATCGATTTTTCGCCCCCCGTAATCACCCGTACTGCAAATTTCATCGAAATCGTTAGAGCCGTTTTCGAGAACGTCATTACAAACAAACAAATATTGCTCGTTTAATAGAATAGGATACTATTATCTGGGCAAAAACGCGAGAATCTGTACATTGGCATTTTCGAGGTGTCCCCAGGTAAAATTGACTGCTACGCAGCTCTGTATAAGTTTTACAGGAGTTGGAACCACATTATCTGATTCATGGTGAAATTGTCATGCCATATTTATTAAAATGTAACGCTTAAAACAACATTATGATATAGAAAATTAAGTTTAAAAAATCGCAATTTTAGCCTGTAGTACTGTCCCCTAAGCAAAATCCGACCTTTAGCAGCGTTTGGTTAAAAATAATTCCACTAGACTGGCAAACTTTTAGCTATATATTTGAAGTTTAGTGGGTTACCTAGGGTTCTAAATGTACAATTTGCTGCAAAAGCCAGAATTTCTACTAAATAAGTAATATTTAAGCCTGTCCCCGGGATTTGGGCCAACTGGACATGTCCGGATTTCGTTACCGCGTTTTCGAATGATTTTACAGTTTTTTTGTTCCAAGGGGTAGTTATTTTTTTACTTAAACAACAACATTGCAACGAGACAGACGTAAAAGTAAAGGGGATGTCTATAGTTTTTTAAGCCAAAATATTCAAAACAATTGTTTGATTTTCGGCGTCAGTGAGAGGTTGTGTTTTTTCAGGCACTGTCCGGTGTGTATTCAATTTTTTTTTAATGTTTAAAACGTATTTCCAATGCATATTTTTATTTCAGAACTTAAGTAAACTATCCAAGATTAACTTAGTGTGAAAAATCGTGTGATAAATATCAGCAAGTTGAGATAATTCATATTTTTGTGAACAGGTACCCAAGTTCGTTACTTCCGATTCGATACCATAGAGCTGGTAATCACGTAAAGCAAGGTTTACATAGCGTACACTTTATTTTATCTATTATTATTTACCCATTATTACCCTACTGTGCGAAGGCAAAAGAAGGTATTGTTTTTAGCAGATTGGTACTGTGTGCATGTAGGTAGGTAAATTGTAAGCGAAATCATTCATTGTATATCATTCATATATTGATCTATCTACTAAACTGATTTTGATAATGAGTTATCAAGTTAAATAAAATGAGCTAAATTTGTTTTTTTTTTCGGGTACGTATCTACCTACTTAGTGTTTGATATTAAATGACTTTCTTTTGGAAAAGAGGTCAAAATATGAATTATTTTGGTAAACCTACGGCCACCATAGGTATCAAAATTATTCGTTTTCGACCTATGTTCCGAAGAAAAAGTGGTTAAATATCAGTAGGTACCACTGTTCGAGAATATTTTTTTTTGTGACGAAACAAATTATTAAGCTTAGTTACTTTACTTAGTTAAGACTAATTTTCACAAGTTCTAGTTTACTTCTAAAATTATTAATTTCAACGATTTCATAGCTAATAAATAAAAATTCAAAAAGATTTAGAATTAAGCGCTATGTAAACCTAACCTTAGATGTCTGTCCCCCAAATCCAAGTTACAAAAATGTTAAGTTTGTATTAAAAAGTTTAAAATAAGTGTAGACATTGTTTAGCAAAATGATGTGGTTTCTCAAAATACTCAAAATTTAAATAGTTAATTAAGAAAATAGTTAATTTTGGGAATTTTATTAAAACTTTAAAGGCCATTTTAGAGCATAGGTAACGAACTGGAAAGGAAAAGTTGATAAAACTCATGTATTTCTAAGATATCAAACTGATTTTATACATTTATTAATTAAAAACATGTTCTCTTTCTTTAATAAATAAATTAATAAAATAATTTTGAGTTTTACTATCTTAAAAAACCAAAAACCAGCGGTAACGAATTGGATTAAAATTTCTCCCTACAGTAATAAACTTGCTAATTTCTCCTAAAATAACAATTTTACGAGAAAACTTTTTCGTTTTTAGATAGAAGAATAATTATAGATAGCATATAAATAAACATTTCAATGAAATTCCACAAAAAAAAATCAAATCACAATTTTGAGAAAGTGTACAGTTTTGCGCGTTTTTGCCCATCTATTCTATGACACAGGTCAAACACAAAACCCTCATTTTGCTTCGCCGCAGTCTGGTGCAAATAATAAAGGAAAGTTTTATCTATTTCAGGGTAATTCAAACAGCCTCGCGTCTGTAGACCTGGGCTCGGGCTACGTGGGTCTTCGCGAGTACTGTCCGGCGCGCGTGGCGCTGCGCATGGGGCTGCACGCTTACGCCGGGCCCGCGCTCGCCGGAGCCCTACTTTTCTGCACCCTGGCCAGACACGCCACCACTTGGCAACAGTACGTCTATTCTATTAGCTCCTTATTTTCAGTGTCCAATCTATACCTAAAGTCCGACGAGCATAACTTGGCGCACCTGTGCGCCACTGTGCTCGACTCGAAACCAGTGCCCTGCTTACTGTGTAGAACTTAACCAAAAACAGAGAAAAAAATCCGATTTTTCAGATTAATTTTATTCAAAACAATCTCCATGCAATAAATCTAGTCTGGCATAAATTTTTAAGCGCTTTAGTTCTAGAAATCTCCACCGCCAACTTATACTGGTGGCACTGTACAATAGTATAGAATGGACATTCTTCTCCCTCCTGCCAACGGTTCAGAAGGGGTGTTTTTTAATCAAGAGGCGTGCGCGAAAATAGTGACATCTTGTGACATTAGTAATATTAACGCGTTTACTGTCAAACCACCACGCCACAGTGGTTTGGTCAAATATAGCAGATAAGAGTCATCCCCATATGTACGAAAAACATTAAAATCAGTCAAGCCCTATAAAGCAGTGTCCACTGGCAATAAATCTTGCTCAAGTTTACTTCCGCAAGCGACCCAACGTGTAAACGCTCGCGCAAGTGGACTTCTGCAAGTTTTACTGACTGTACTACAGTCCCACGTGTATGCAAATAAAAAAATTGAAGTCAGTGAAAACTTGTGGAAGTTACTTGCCAGTGGACACTTTGCTTAAGAAGAGTAGAAACACAAACACATACATAGAAGAATGTTATGTATTAAAGATGGTTTCAGTTATCAGATTCATATTTCCTAAATATAATAATGCATTTCCACAGGTACTTACAACAAACGTGGCAGGCAGTGAATATTTTCGCCGCCCATCGCGTCTACTGCCTTGTGATCTACTGCGTTATCGCAACCGTCTTCCGGCACCATCTCTACGTATGGACCGTCTTCTCACCGAAGCTTCTATACGACTTCGTAGCTGTTATATTCACAACCCAAGCTCTGGGCACTATAGCTAACGTAGAGATGCTAACACATGTTACTAGCTGGCTCGCTAGATACGCGAGTTACAAGCGAAGGTTGTGATATAAAGAGAATGCACAGTTTATACTGTGCAGACGCTTTTTTAGGTCAAATCAGAGGACAATGACCTGAGATATAAACAGGCTTGCGAAGTCAACCGTGACTGTAGTTGAAAAGAGTGATAAATGTACATAGAGTGATACATGTAAACTAGCTAGAAAAGATGTGTGTGAATTGTTCTAGTAAGCTGCCTTACTCTTTGCGATTCCAAATTAGTTA
Organism: Camptogramma bilineatum; assembly: GCA_958496255.1. Taxonomy (NCBI): domain Eukaryota; kingdom Metazoa; phylum Arthropoda; class Insecta; order Lepidoptera; family Geometridae; genus Camptogramma; species Camptogramma bilineatum. Next base: position 9,591,283 of record OY292467.1, on the reverse strand, counting down.
ATTTTGTAACATTCCTTGCTTTTGCAAACCTAACATATTAACTTAGCGTTTTCTTACTAGTATCGTTTAATTTGTCTGAACTGTGGGTCACGCACGGCTTTTCGCTAAGCCATGACGGAATTGTTAGGCTGCCTGCCATGGCTAAGCCACCAAAGTTACCGAAGTAAGCCATTATTCATAATTATTGACTTCAATATTGTAAGGTAGTTAGAAAGCTAATTATTTAATCGAACAAATACAAAAATCCGGCAATATTGAAGTGAATTTAGCACCAGATTGAAATACATTGACAGTCAAGCTACATTTCTTAGGCGTCCTAAACTTGTACTGAAAGATTAAATAGTGAATGCATTGAAGTTTGAACCTTAGGGTAAGTAGAAGCTAGCTGACTGCCTTTTCACTAAGCGACGCTCTCTGCAGCGGTCACCTTGGCAGAATCTGCTGAGTGGAGGGCGGTCGGTCGACATGACTTTCCTTGACCTTGGTCGGCGACGTGTCGGTATAAAAGACAAATAAACTCTATGAAGCACAACCGAGAGCTCAAATCATGAATCATAAAGCTGAAAATTTGCCAGCCAACGTACCGACCAAAAGATCACCTCTGCAGAGAGCCCGACCATCTGCTGTATGGAAGGCGCAAAATGAACTATGACGTGTAGTTTAGTGATAATGATAACCGTTGCATTCCACTTTGTTTCGGAGAACTCAACAAAATTAGTCAAAGCTCACTGAGAAATACATTTCACTGTCTAGTTGACAGTACATTTAAATTGTAGTTGTAAAAATTATATTAAGAGTACATACAATAATAGCAAACAGATTATAAGCTCGGTGCCTTTATTCCATTTGGGAATTATCATTTTCTTCGAAAAAGTACCTAATAATGTCTAGACTGCCATTTATACTGTTTAGTATTCATAAATGTAGTTAAATTATAGTACCTAAGTATAATTTAACTCCCTTAGATCCAATTATAAATAAGGCAGCGAATATTCCTTATAGTGTATTGAACATATTGTTATAGATTATAGTTACCATTTTGTGTATTCATTAAAATGTTTTATAGTATCTATTTATTTTTATTTCCTTGCATTTCTGTATTTCGTTTAGTTAGTTTATAACTAAAGGCAAAGCAAACTGCTCAAACGTTTTTTCGCAAATGAATTTGCCTTGTGCTATTTTTTCTGCTGAAGTTATGTTTTTTTAACTAATCGAGCATTTCTCAAAGTAGTGAATCATAAATCATAGTAAGTAAATAAAACAAAAACTTGTCCATTTCTTTTTATTATTTGAATACGGAACCACCGTTTAGGGTACAAGTCCGAGGCCGACTGCAAATTGCAACCGCAAACTGCAAATCTCTATGAAATTGACACAGATACTAATGGTTAATCTGTGTCAACTTCATAGATTTGCAGTTTACGACTGCAGTCTGCGGTCGGTCTTTGACTTGTACCTTTGTTTCACAACAATGTTTTTACATAAAATAGTGTAACCCTAATACCAAACCAATGTTTAACATAAAACTATTTTTTCTTATATTTTGTATTACTTATTGATTTTATTTTCTACGTGATCAAGTAGTTTTTTCAAAACACTGGTATATGAATTACCCAAAGTCAACGCATTAACTGGCTACTAAGATATACTAATTATTTTTTTAATAACTAGTAGCAATGAATTGTGAAAGAACTTTGCAATTGGCTTTGAGACAACAAAGAACTAACTTATTCTTGACTCAAGTGGGATTTTAGTTATAAATTTCGATATCGAAATATACAATAACTCCGCTCTGAGTATCGAATAATTTGTAGTAGGTTAAATAGTAGTAAAATTAAATGCAAAGTCTACTCAAAGAATTAGCTTTACCGCTTTCTAGCACCTCTTTCATCTTTTAGCAAAAATTGGAATGATTTTAATTTACCTTACTTTGTAAAGAATCAAAAAATATTGAGAAGATATAATTTTCTTTAAATCACCAATTATTTGTACCTGCGTGATATAGTATTTTGTCAAACAAAAATAAATTTTGGCACGAAAATATAACAGTACAACATAATATATTTACAAAGATACGTAGAATTAAAACATAATATTGTTATTATAACATCACGATCTATGTATTATATACAAGCCAAATATAAACCTATTATATTATTTTTACAGATAGTTCTGTTTTAAAAGCAACTTTAAAATGCACCTACTTGAATTTATTTTTATATAAAAATAGTACAGGTCAACTCATGATAGAAATTACGCCGATAAACATAAATTGTGATCATATAAAATCGTTCCCTTGTCAATCTTACAGTTTTTATAGTTCGCCGCTTCAAACCAAGAGGGACCGCACAATATACCTAGTGATTTAAACGAAACTAGGATATTAAGAAAGTAGCTGATGTCACTGCTATCTTGAGTTAGCCTGTCTGTAATAGCTATAAACCGCTTAGTAAGTCCTGACAGCAAAATGTCTTATAATAATGATGCCCAAAATGGATTTGAATCCTTGAAGTGATGTATTTTGGAAGACTTTGAAATGAGAAATCTAAATTCAACTAAGAAACCTTTTGATAATTTAAACCTCTGCATGTACCATATAAAAAACCTATTCAACCAAATGAATATTAGGATAAATAACATACAAAAATATATCTTATGTTCGCAGAATATTTACACTAAACAAGCCCGTATTCAGAAACTATTCTCAAGCAATTGTCTCAACATAGATTACAAGTTTTAATAGAATTTTCTAACATCGACCTAAGAGTTTCAGTATGTTTTGAAAATACGAGCCTTCCTCACTAGTTCGAAAACAGATAGCTGCTAGGAAGCCTACTGATATTCTAATCAGATATATTACGTGGACTTAAGTATAATGTGCACCTTCCCCGATCAACACCATTGGAATCTTTACCTGAAAGAAAAGTATTCTCAGAAGATATTTTATCCATAAAAATAAATAAGACTTCATCGCTCTACCTTGAGTTGAACGAATTGACATCTACATAAGACCATATTTTTACCAAATTTTTATGGCACCAGAATTTACGGAACCAAAACCCTTTCAAACAAAAAAAAAACCGGTCAAGTGCGAGTCGAACTCATACGCCGAGGGTTCCGTACCTAGCCATGGTGCCACTTAAGCTAGTCCGCTTAATTGTATGAGCGCCCATACAACTCGGAGGACTTTTAATAGGCGTCAACTATGTATGTATGGGAACACCCTTTAATTTTCAACTTTTTTAACTTTTTGGAATTTTTCCTTTATTTGTGCTATAAGACCTTGCTTTTTGCCAAATTTCGTTATTCTAGGTCAACGGGAACTACCATTTAGGTTTTCGACCCAAAACCTCTAGGGTGCTTCCGGTTGACCTAGAATTGTCAAATTTGGTTACAAGCAAGGTCTTCCAGCACAAGTAAAGGAAAAATTCCGAAAAATAAAAAAAGTTGATAATTAAGGTAAGTTTTGGTACTCACAAGTTTTCACGAAAACCTAAATTTGCCTATATCTTTTTATAGTGTTGACTCAGGACCTTGATCTTTATACTCACAATAGGGACTATAGACCTTAGTATATGGTATAAATTTCAACTTGCTAGCTCTACCCGTTCCTGAGATAATCGATGGTGACACACGGACAGACAGACAGACAGACGGACAGACGGACAGACGGACAGACGGACAAGAAAGTGATCTTATAAGGGTTCCTTTTTTTACCTTTTAAGGTACGGAACCCTAAAAATAAGGCGTCTTCGAGTAATCGGTGAACATCCTTACCCATATTATAAATGTGAAAGTGTGTTTGTACTTTTTTACGTCAAAACAGAGCGACGGATTGACGTGATTTTTGTGTGGAGATAGTTGGAGGGCTGTAGAGTAAGGCTGTGTCCCCAGTAGGAAAACTGTGAGCGGCCGACTGAGTTTGCGGCGTATCGGTTTAGTATACCATTCCATATATTTGAAATGGAGTGTCCACAGGTTGCTAGTTTTGCGCTCACTGTACGCAGTTTGCAGCGTAACGCTGCAAACTAGCAAACTGTGGACACACCATTTCAAATATGGAAGAGCGTACTAAACCGATACGCCGCAAACTCAGTCGGCCGCTCACCGTTTACCTACTGGGGACACATCCTAACATAGGCTACTTTTTATCAGGGTACCACGCGCGCAAAGCCGCGGGCAGCAGCTAGTACTACATACATACAGTATATTACAAAAAACCACAAAAAAATATTCCGACAAAGTGAAAACTTCCCCTTTTTTTTGAAGTCTGTTAAAAAGTGCAATACTTACAAGTCATCTAGTCACCCGCAGCCGTCCGTCAATGCTGTATCTTGTATCTGTACACCAGCACGCTGGCCACGCCTACAAGGAAACTCAGCAGCAGCGAGCCCCATACTAGCATCTGTAATAACAACTTTATACCTAAGAAATAAGGTCTATCTTGTTTAAACGTTCAGAAGGTGAGGGACGTTCTAATTGGTCCTAACTTAGGCTGGTTTTATTGTCACGCTTATCATCGGCGCTGATAGGTGAGTGATCTTTATTACAATGAAATAAGGGTACTGATGGTTCAGCACTGACGAGAGCGTTGCCATTTCTGCTAAACAATCAGTATCCTTATTTTATTGTAATAAAGATCACTCGCCTATCAGCGCCGACGGTACGCGTTCCAGTAAAACCAGCCTTAGATGGGTGACTGCAAGTGGCATTAACAGCTGAGTTGAGTTGCTTCGGAGGGCACTTAAACTGTCGGTCCCGGCTTTTAAGTCGTTAAGCCATGACGGAGGCCTTAAGGCGGCCTAAAAACTCCATCACCAGAGTTAGCCACCAGCTCATACGTACAGCTGTCATTTGAGAGAATCTAATTCGCAACCTTCTATTCAGGAGGGCCTTTGCCCAACTAACTAACTAACTAATAACTAACTTCCGCCCGCGGCTTCGCCCGCGTGGTATATTGTCCCACGTGAACTCATTTATAGGATAAAAAGCCTATGTTTATTACCGGTCATTATCTATAATTATATATTTTAAATTTCAGCCAAATCGGTTCAGTGGTTGTCAAGTTACAGAGGAACAAACATACATTCATCCATCCATCCAAACATCCAAACCTTCGCATCACACTAATAGGTATTATAAATGCGAAAGTTAGGATGTTTGGATGGATGTATGTTTGTTCATCTATAACTCGACAACCACTGAACCGATTTGGCTGAAATTCGAAATATAGGTAGATAATGACCGGAAATAGGACATAGGCTACTTTTTATCCAGGTACCACGCGAGCGAAGCCGCGGGCGGCAGCCGGTTTATAATATAAGTGTGATGGGGTAGAAATATGTATTACCTTAGCTCTAGAAGGTTTCTTATCCGGCACCGACGATCCCTTAGCAGTTTCCTTAGCCCCAAGCATACGTTTAGCCAGCCTCCTCTCCACGGACCTATCTCTAGTGGCCCTTTGTTCGCATTTCTGCAACTCCTTGCGAGCCCCGGCGTCGTCGGGGGCGAAGGCCGCGGCCGCTCGGGCTGCTTCTAGGGCTTCGGCGTTCTTGCCCATCGCGGACAGGATTTTGGACTTGCGGAAGAGGGCTTTCGCGTTGCTCGGCTGGCAGAGTAGGACTCGTGTTACGGCCTGGGAGATAAATGTAGATAGATTTAGATAAATTTAGATATTTGAAACCGCGAGCAACCGAGAAGTTCAATAGCGGCCTCCACACGTAAAGTTCGGAACGCGGGAAACAGCACGCACCGTTCCATCCCTCGCTCCGAAACGTACATGTAGATGCGCGGAGCTGATGGTTCGACCTTGCATGTCGATGCGAGCAAATGTTTCACAGCTTTGTGCGCGAATCACGTGTGAACGCAAAATTAAAAATGTCGGTTTGGAGCGTTGAGCAAAAAACTTTTAAAATTTATAACGTTCCTCGCGCCAGTCTAAACTGCGGTCGAAACTCTTGAAAACCAATTAACAGGCACAGTTCGGATCGTTTGCCTACATACATATGTAAGGTCCGCCGGGGTCGTAGTTAGCACGACAGTTTGATCCCCTGTCCAAACTGCACAGATCCATGCGCGGTTTGGAACGCAGTCCCAGATGCGCGGTCCGAACTTTACGTGTGGAGGCCGCTAATGTGGATGTAGGGCTGCACCGGGGATCGGCTTTAGGCCCCTATTTGTTCCTCCTGGTAATGAATGCCTTGAAATCAGACATAACATGAATAGGCACCCTGGTGCATGATGTTCGCCGACGACATAGTTCTTTTTGGAGAAGACGCAACTGTGGTACAGAGCGGACTGGGAAAATGTCAGGGCAAATTGGAGAATGTCGTATTGAAGACTAGCGGACGCCCGCGGCTCCGCCTGCGTGGACTACTATTTTGCTTATCCCACGGGAACCCTGCATTTTTTTCGGGATAAAAAGTAGCCTATGTCCTATTCCCGGTTATTATCTATCTACATCCCAAATTTCATCAAAATCGGTTTAGTAGTTATGGAGATACGTGGCAACAAACATTCACACACACACACACGGACTTTCGCCTTTATAATATTAGTAGGATAAGCAGGACGAAAACACTGTTCTGCAACTTCTGCTGTCCCTCCTACTGCCTTGACTTTGGTCCGAAGGTCGTAGGTTCGAATCTCGGCCGTGCATTCACGGATCTTTCATTTTGAAAAATTTATATGCGCATTAACACGAGCTCTAACCGGTGAAGGAAAACATCGTAAGGAAACCAATCTAACAGCGACGATGCCTTCCATTTCTTAACATATACTATTGTTGTACTTTTAAAAGCAACCATTTATAAATATTTAAAAACCGATCTTTTCCGAACAGATTCTTTTACACAGATTTGTACTTGCTACGAGGCAGATACGCGCCTTTCGCGTCATTCCCTCTCATTCATTCATTGACCTGGCCTGTTTCTATTTTACCTGTAAAGCGGCATCATAAGCGCCTGCCTTCAGCTGCGCAGCGGCCATGTTGTTTTGCACACGTATCCTTTCGTCCAGTAACGCGTGTAGTGAATCATTCACAACTTCTAGCTCTCCACTGGGCGTGGGGTCTGTGATACCCCCCTCTACTTCGTCCAACACGTCGAGAGCGCGACGGTAAAGTTGCACGGCTAACGGGGGTTCGCCGCGACTGTACCACCAGTTGCCGCGGGATCGTCGGCGTTTGCTAAAATATTAAATTTAAAAATTTAAAGAACCCTTTTTTTTAATCTAGAATGTAGATTAAAAAAAAGGGTTTTTTTAATTTTATATTTTATTATATTTTCTAGATTCTAGATAGTTCTTTGTTTAGCCACAATCTCACCTGATGGTAAATGATGATGTGGCTGACGATGGATCACAAAGGTCTAGAAGACACTTATTCACTCTTGACTTGAAGAGACCCAGGTTATAATTTTCGGGGAAAACAGAAGCCGGCAGCGACACAAAAAACTTCTAACAAACATTATAGACGAGTATAACTTTTTTGTGTTACAGCATTGCAATTAACCTTATTGCAGCATTCAAGAACACTCGACAAAGATACCATTCAGACAAAAAAATAATAATTAAAATCGGTTCATCCGTTCAGGAGCTGCAATGCCACAGACAGACACACAGAATACAGATACACAGAATACAGATACACAGAACCACAGATACAAAGACATACCCCTCTTTAATGTCGGGGCTTAAAAAATATAAATGGAATGGATGAATGGATGTGACGCTTATTAAGAGAAAAATAAGTAATAAAATGTAATGTTGTGCCAATCTACAATCATTTAATAACATTGCTATACAAATTAATTACCTACTTCATAAAATGCGTGATTCAAATTAAAACCATAATAATATATCAATATATCAATGAATTATAAATTAATGAGTCAATTTTCGTAATGAGAAAGAATCATGATTTTAGTTGAGTATGCAGATTTGTAGATACAAAAAAAACAAAAAATACTGTGTTTTTGGTTTTTTAATCGGATCAAAAATGACCGAGTTACAGAGATTTTAGTGCACCAATCTAAAAAACGCTCGCGAGAAGGCCGCGACTGGCTGTGACGTCACCAGGCGCCCGCGGCTCGCTCCACTAGTACAAAATCCCTAGTTATTTTCAAACTAATTTCCGCCCGCGGCATCGCTCGCGTGGCACCTGGATAAAAAGTAGCCTATGTCCTATTCCCGCTCATTACCTATCTATATTTTAAATTTCAGCCAAATCGGTTCAGTAGTTGTCGAGTTATAGAGGAACAAACATACATCCAAACATCCAAACTTTCGAGGTCATTCACGTTTTTTGTTAAGTAAGTAGGTACTTATGCAGATTTGTAGATTTATAAAAATTATAAATGATTTAATTTTTATTTTTTAATATAATCACGACTGTATTCCCAAGGTGCAGTAGACATATTCTATCAGATCTTTTAGGAATTTTTAGATCCGTTGAAAAAGTCTAAGCGGGTAGTCAGAGGTAGAGAAGCAGTGTTGGCCGAGTGCGCTAGTGCCTCGACTTTCAATCCAAAGGTTGTGGGTTGGAACCCGGCCGTGCATCAATGGATTTTTCGTTTCGAAAAATTTATAAGTAGGTACCTAAGTAGGTATGCGCTTTAACACGAGCTCTAAACGGTGAAGGAAAATATTTTGAGAAAACCAGTTAGCTTTCTAATAGCGTCGATGGGCTTGCAACCTGTCACGTATGGAATGTTGTCTGCTGCAAAATGTGGGAATGTATCAAATGTGTTTGGAAATACCTCGGACTACCCCTTAGATATAAAAAAAACAATAAATACCTACTTACTGTGTTTTTGTTTTTTTAATCGGATCAAAAATGACCGAGTTTTATTACAGACAGAGATTTTAGTGCACCAATCTAAAAAACTCTCGCGAGAAGATCGCGACTAGATGTGACGTCATACCATACATCCATCCATCCAAACATCCATGCAAACATCCAAACTTTCGCATTTTAATATTAGTGTTATTCGACTCCTGATTGTTAGTTTTGTTTGTTATTGTTTTCGGTAAGTATCGGTACCTACCTAAAATACCTATTCAGTAAAAAGTTTTAAAGTGAAAATTATTTTTAAGTAGGTACTTACCTACCTACTTACTACTTACCTAAGTAGGTACCTACCTACTTACTACTTACCTAGGTAGGTACCTACTTAAAAATAATTTTCGACTTTAAACTTTTTACTGAATAGGTATTTTAGGTAAGTACCGAAATTTACCGAAAACAATAACAAACAAAACTAACAATCAGGAGTCGAATCACACTAATATTAACTTTACCTACCTAAATTATTTACCTACCTACTTAAATTCTTACCTGCTTAAATTATTTTTAAGTAGGTACCTACCTACTTACTACTTACCTAGGTAGGTACCTACTTAAAAATAATTTTTGACCTTAAACTTTTTAGTGAATAGGTATTTTTTATACATACTTTTAATCGTAATACCTAATTAATAATTTGTATGTACGAGTCAAAATAATCACATACCTACCTACCTAAACTTGGTTTTCAAATCACACTATCACACTTTCACATCACACTAATCATACTATCACACTTAATATTATAAATGCGAAAGTTTGGATGTTTGGATGGATGATGTTTGTTCCTCTATAACTCAACAACCACTAAACCAATTTGGTTGAAATTTTAAATATAGATAGATAATGACCAGGAATAGGACATAGGCTACTTTTTATCTGGGTACCACGCGAACAAAGCCGCGGGCGGAAGCTAGTTAATATTAAAAATATAAAAGTTTGGATATTTGGATTTATGTTTGTTCCTCTATAATTCGACAACCACTGAACTGATTTGGCTGAAATTTAAAACATAGATAGTTCTTGACCTGAAATAGGACATAGGCTACTTTTTATCCAGGTGCCGCGCGAGCTAAGCCGCGGGCGGAAGCTAGTTTGAAATTAACTAGCGATTTTGTACTAGTAGACCGAGCCGCGGGCGCCTGGTGACGTCAGACGCAGCGCAAAGCTCCGAGCGCGCGTTTTGAAATGGCCGAAAAGAAAACTTGAATAACTTCGTCATTTATTAATGGATTTTAATTATTTAAAAAACAGAATGCTCAGAATGCTAAAGAGTATACGCCCTCATACTTAGAAACCCAATATTTCGTTTACTGATTGATCCTCATTCAGCTTTTGCAAAGTGTTCTGAGGTTAGTTTTCATCAACGTAGACCAGTAGTTCCCAAACATTTTTTTCTCATGGACAACTTTCAAAATTTTACTGGTTTCGGTGGACCCCCTGCTGCTACATTTCTACCATATTCCCAAAATTTCTCGCCAACGTGGACCCCTGGGGGTCCACCTGGACCACTTTGGGAATCACTGACGTAGACCATCACCACAATAACTGCTCGTTACATCGATTGTCGAATCGACGTCACAATATCGTCGGTCCATCGGATGGGGCAAAGAATGCTAATCTCATTGTCAACTACATCTAGAGAATAATGTCGAGGCCACCGACTAACTGATAACAAAACCTTGATAATTTTATTACGAATTTGAATTCAATCTAATTTGAATCAAGGTCAACCACGCAAAACATCTGTTCGAAAGTATAAAGTTTAATATAAAACATTTCCGGTCTGTGGAATGATGGAGGACAACTCTAATAAACAGTTTAATAGAAAACTATATCTATCTATATGTATATAAAATCGGCAAATATAAGACGATTTCGTGCTCACCATACGTTCTATGTACGAAGGTTTGCGCTAATTTGAGAAACTTTTGAAAAAGGGCCCTAAATCGACAACATAAAAGTGAAGAGAAAAAGGTGAAAAAAAAGGAGAAATCCGTAATTTGAGCCTACCCCTCTGTAGAACAGGCGAATTATGTATGTATGAAATAAATCTAACTCACCCAATGTCCATTCTCTCAGAAATAGACAGCGTCTCAAGTTCAGGCTCTTCACACCAATCGTGTAGCTCCAAATTTGCTTCCAGCCATGTCTCAGGTCCAATAACAGGTCCATCGTACTGTTTCTCCGGGTCGCTGATGAGTCCTAGCCTCTCGCCAGCTTTGAGCCCAATCTCGCCATAGGCAAACCGGGGTGCCAAGTGAAGTATGCCTGCTTCTCCTTTGTACATCAATGTTAGAGCTAGATCGATTCCTTGTAGAACCTGAAAGTATAGGTTTGGTTTTTATAAGCTTTTATTTAACTTGCCTTGTTGGTATGGATCAAATCTTATTTATTTATTTTTTATTTATTTATCGATTATAGACGAGCAGCTTTTAGCTGGTATGTCTATATCACACAGTGTTGAAATAGTCTTTATTGAAAATAGTCTTTGTTTTTTATAGTCCTTTTTGTTTAAGATTCGGTAATCTTTTTGAGCACTGATTTGTTAGTTCGTAGCCAGTTGTCGAGCTTGTTTTTAAAAGCATTGATAGAAGTAGCTGTTACAACGTCATCTGGTAGTGCATTCCAATTGTGGACCACTCTGTTGCTGAAGAAGTGATAGGCAGCTAGTACGCGAGTGGATTCACGAATGAGCCTGAGCTGGTGACCACGTGAAGGTCTTTGGTCATCTTTTCTTCTCAGTATGTCTTGAATGTTTGGCAGATTGTACTGGTGGGTCATGATCTTATATGTTTCAATAAGATCTCCTCGAAGGCGTCTATCCTCAAGAGTGGTGAGGCGTAGTGAGATTAGTCTATCCTCGTAGGTTTTGCGACGTAGAGCCTGTGGTATCTTGGTGGCCTTCCTCTGGACACTTTCAAGAAGGTTAATGTCTTTGTGGAAATAGGGATGCCATATTTGAAATCCGTACTCTAGCAAGGGTCTTATGTAAGTTTTATATATCTTACGAAACATATCTATTGACATTGTTTGAAAGGACCTCCTGATGACGTATAGAAATGAATTGGCCTTCTTGACTACTATAGTAATGTGTTCTTCCCATTTAAGATTAGATGAAATATTTACTCCTAGGTCTCGCTGAAGGCTGACTGGGGTCAAGGTGCTTCCATCCAAGGTGTATGAGGCTCTAGGGTTATTGTTACCTAAGTGAAGAATGTTGCACTTTGATGCGTTCAGTTTGATTATCCAATCCTTTGTCCAGGCTTGTATGCGATCTAGGTCTTCTTGTAGTTGTCCTGAGTTGATGAGTGGATTTGCAAAGAACTTTCCATCATCGGCAAAAAAAGCACATTCAGAGTTTATGAGTTCAGCTAGATCTGTTATAAATATCCCGAAGAGGTGGGGAGCAAGTACAGAGCCTTGTGGCACACCGCTCACAACAGGTTTTCGCTGTGAGAGTGAATTGCCAACACGAACTTGGAATGATCTGCCCACTAGATAGTTCTCTATCCACTTGAGTAGCTGTCCATGAATTCCAAAATGTTCAAGCTTCATCAGAAGGCGTTGATGTGGGACCTTATCGAAGGCGCGTTCAAAGTCAAGGTATACTATATCAACAGGGTTCTTGTTATCAAGTTCTTTGCTCCAACTATGAACACATGTTAACAGGTTCGTAATAGTCGATCTTTTCCGAACAAAACCATGTTGTTTCACTGAAATGATGCATTCTTTGTTTAGAAATAGTGTTAATTTGTCACAGATAATTCTCTCCATTATTTTAACTACTATACTAGTAAGACTTATGGGGCGAAAATTTTGAGGTTGGGTTTTATCCCCTTTTTTGTAGATCGGTGTGACTATTGCGTGTTTCCAGTCCTGAGGAAGGCATCCTGATTCGAAGGATCTATTCAGCAATGCTGCCAGGGCTGGAGCCAGAATCTTTGCAGATTTTATGAGAACACAGCATGGTAGATTGTCTGGGCCCGGAGATGATTGGCTCTTTAGTTTAGATATAGCCTGTTCAACATCTTTAACTGTAAAATATATTTCGCTTAAATTATTCTCCACATAGGCTGGAGAGTTTATTTTGGTAGTGTGGTCAATGGTGGGTTCTTCAGAGTATGCCTTTAGAAACTCTTCTGCAAAGGCATCTGCTATATGGTTGGGCTTTGTGACCAAGTCTCCGTTGCGAGTCCTAATAGCTGGAGGGATGCATACTTTTGAAGCAGTGCAGCGACGGATGTACGCGTATCTTGCAGCTCAATTTTGAACCACTTCCAGCGGACTTAAAAAGGTCGTTAAAGCTGAATCGCAATTTGTAATGAACTATAATGCCATCTCTTTTCACTCTCAGTCAATGAAAAGAGATAGCAATAGTTCAATTCCTTTAATGCGATTCTGCAATAGCGACCATTTTAAGCCTTCAGGTATCTGATTGATTACAAATCTAATACACTTATTGACTTTTGATGACAATAATAGCTTTTGATGGCAAGCTGATCTGATGAGAGTCAGTAGCTGTTTAATGGAACTCCTCAGAGAATAATATTAAAATACCCATGTTTAGGCACATTTCAAACAGCTTGCATAATCTGTACCCATATTTTAATGTGAAAGTGTGTTTATTTTTTGTTTATTTGTCCTGCTTTCATGTCATAACAGCGACGGATTGACGTGATTTTTTTGTGTGGAGATAGTTGGAGGGCTGGAGAGTAACATAGGCTACTTTTTATCGGGGCACCACACGAGCGAAGCCGTGGACAGCAGCTAGTATATAATATACGGCGATTATGTTTAGGCAAGGCAAAATATGTTAAGGTAAGAATCATTGTCTCAAAAGGTAGGTATGTGTATGGTTTAGATGTCAGATTGTTGATAAGATTGTAGTATTGTGTTTTCTAAGTAATTATAACCAATGTGCACTGATAATAATTGATAATTTTGTTAAAATAGGGTCATTAAATGCAACTTTTAGTTGAATCGATTTTTTCTAAGTTTAGTCTTTGATTTAAAAAATAGACCTGTTTATAAAAATATGGAGGATGGTACTTACTTCATTATCACCCAAATATATTTTGATATTGTCTTGTTTTTCAATAACATCCCCAGTATCTTTGATCCTGAGTTCATAACTAATTTGGACTATCTCTCCTCTGTGAGGTCTGAGACCACTGGCATCATCACCAGCTTTTATAATCTGAAATTACAAATTACTTTTAGAATCTCATAAATATATTTTTTATATTGGGACATTGGGACACCCAAGTATAAATTATAATTGATTTTAAAATTATATTTGCACAACAGATTAGATAGCTGCTGATAAAATTAATGAATAAATTTAGTAACAAATTACATCGAACAAGATAGAAGAGTGCTTATTTTCTTTGTTGAGATATCATCACTTTTGTGGTGGTTTACTTTTTTGAAAAAATATACAATAGTATGTGGTATTAAATTGCGTAGCTAACCTTCTTGAGAAGTGCGCCTGACCCTAATAAATCTTGCCATTCTTCAGGTTTGGGGCTCTCGTCCGTAGATTTTTCTTTCACAGCTGCCGCAGCTTCGGCCAACTTAGCCTCTTCTATCTCTTCAGCAATCGCGGCTGAAGCGAGGTCCTCGAAGGAACTACTCTCGGATTTATCCACCATAGTGCCTTCACCTTCGCTCATCTGCAAAAACGCGAGATTTCTCCACTTGATTGTAAAAGATAATACGTAGTAAATGACCGAGTTCTTGATTTTTGCAATCACTGAGGCTTGGATTATACAGTTAACATTTTGTCGTTATAGAGAGAGAATGCACTGTTTAGGCTTACCGTGTAAATAAACTTGAAAGAAAGGAATTAATTTTATCAAAATAAAAAACGGAATGAAAAATGACAATCCAACTTTTCGAACTTGATTTGTTTGATTGAATTGGTTTTGATTTTTTTTTAACACTTTCATTGCCACCATGATTTTCTAGTAGTTCCCAGCGATGCCGCCATACAAAAGAACGCGATAACGCCAGGCGCGCTCTCGGCACTGCAAGATGAAATTGCATGATTGACAGCAATTTTCGTAAATTGATCAGAGAATCTCAACCTTTTGTTAGGTTTCTGTTAGGGAACTTTTTCTCAAACATGCTACGATAAACGACCGTAATATCTTACACATCCTTCTTTGGGATAAATCGTTCTTGCACTAGTGGGTCCAAAAATGTCCAGCAATTTCTTATCTGGTGTGCTCGACTGCCGCTCGAGCAGACCAGATAAGAAATTGCTGGACACTCTCTTGAATGTTGATTTTTTTGTTGTTTTTGCTGTTTGTTTTTTGTTGTTGTATTTCCTATTTTTTTATTTGGTTTTTTGTTTGATGTTATTTTTTTTTAGTTAGTTTTGTTTCTTGTTTTTTTTTGTTAGTTTTTCTTTTTTAATTGCATGTTTGAGACTTTTAAACATGTATTTATTGTCGTTGTCGTTGTTTTTTTTGTAGTTTTTTGTTTCCGAGGTATTTATTGTTTTTGTTTGGGTTTTTTTGGATTTTTGTTCTTTTTTGTGGTTTTAGTTTTTTGCAAGTTCTTTTTTTATGTAGTTTATGGTTTTAGTTGTTTTATTTGTAGTTTTTGGTTTTTATGGATTTTTTTTTGTTTTTGTTTTTTTTATTTGCTTATTTTGTTGTATTTTGTTTTTAAGGTAGTTTTTAAATGAGTTATTTTGGTTTTTTGTTTTTTTTTTTGTGTGGTTTTAGTCTGTTTGTTATTTTTTTTTTGTTTTTTCATGTAGTTTTTTAGTTGTTTTCTTTGTTTTTTTTGTGTAGTTTTTGGTTTTTATGGTATTTTTTAGTTTGTTTTTGTTTTTTTGATAATTTTTTTGGTATTTTTTGGTTTTTATTTTTTTGTGTTTTAAGTCTTTTTGTTTTCTTTTTTATGTAGGTTTTGGTTGTTAGTTGTTTTTGGTTTTTATGATAGTTTTTTGTTTTTGTCTTTTTTTTTTGTTTTTTTTTATTTCTTTGTTGTTTTTTTGTAGGTTTGTTTGTTTTTTTTACCCGGCTGACTGTCAAGTCACAGGGTTATATAGATCGCGCGTTTCTATGTATGTGGGTTCGTTCGTATGTAAGTAATATTCTTTATTACCACGTTTCTCCTAAACGGCTGGATGGATTTTGATGAATGAGGTATCGTTAGAATCGTCTCTATCTCGATTGTGCTCTAGGATACTTTTATTTCGATAAATCTAATAGTGCGGCTAGAAAATGCAACAATGTGTGAATTTTCAAAATTAAAATCACGCCATCATATCAAAATTCATGTAAAAATCAAAAGGTTGGTGGACTGATATCAAATATAATTTTTTTAAAAATCTAACATGACATCTTCGAAGACTAAATCGTCTTCCAAAATTTTTGAAAAATTATTTTTCGCCCTAAATGTTATTGCTATACAAAACGCATACTAAAACTTTCTATTTAGTCACAGGCAACGTTTAGAACAAACTGCATCGAAATTGGTTCAGCCATTTAGGAGATATCTCATATTTAAGAAATATCGCACGCATTGAATTTTCATACCTACAGAGCCATCTGTGTGTCAACTGTGACAACAAAGTTTAGGAAAAAGCGCACGGCATCGAACCCTAGATACCAACATAATAATAAAATTGTAATTTAATTTTGTGATTTCTATGAATGCTGTTTCCAACTTTTCAGTTCAGCCGGGTTTTTTTATTTTTGAATGAATTGCTTGTTGTTTTGGTTTTTTAGTTTCTTTGTTGTTTTTGTGGTTTTGTTTTTTGTTGTTTTATTTTTTTTTTGTTTTTTGTGTCATTTTTTGTTTTTGTGTTTGTGTTGTTTTGGTTTTTGTTTTTTTTTGTGGTTTTAGTTTTTTTGTTAGTCCTTTTTGTTTTTTTAATGAAGTTTTTGGTTTTTAGTTGTTTTCATTGTAATTTTTGGTTTAAATTGTATTTTTTGTTTTTTATTAGTTTTTGTATTTTGTTTTCGAGGTGTTTTGTTTGTGTTTCTTTGATTTTTGTTGTTTTTTCGTGGTTTTAGTTTTTTGTTGGTTCTTTTTAGTTTTTTTTTGTTTTTGTTATTTTTTTTTGTTTTAGAGGTATTTTCTGTTTTTTTGGTTATTATATGGTATTTGTTTTGTTTTTTTCGGTAATTTTTTTTTTTCATTTTTTTTTAGTTTTTGTTTTTGTTTTTTCGTATTTTTAGTTTTTTGTTAGGTTTGTTTTGTTTTCTGTTTTTGAGGTCGTTTTTTGATTTTGTGTTTTTTTTTATTTTTTTTGTGGTTTTAGTATTTTGTCTTTTTTTTTTTTTTGTTTTTTTTTTGTTTTTTGTTTTTGAGGTATTTGTTGTTTCAGTTGTTTTTTTTTTATTGGTTCTTTTTAGTTTTTTTTTTTTGAGGTTTTTTTATTGTTATAATGGTATTTTTTTTGTTTTTTTTTTAGTTTCTTGTTGTTTTTTGTTTTTGTTTTTTTAGTAGTTTTAGTTTTTTTTTGTTGTTTTTGTTTTTTGTTAGGTTTGTTTTTGTTTTCGGTTTTTGGGGTAGTTTTTTGATTGTTTTTTTTTATTTATTTTTTGTTTTTTTTGAGGCACCTATTTCTTTGTTTCGTGTTTTTGTTTTTTTTTTGTGGTTTTAGTAATTTTGTTAATTCTTGTTCGTTTTTTAATTGTGTTTTTTGTTTGTTTTTGAGGTTTTTTTTGTTTTTAGTTTTTTTTTTGTTATTACGGTTTTTTTTTGTTTCATTAGTTATTGTTTTTATTTTCATTTTTTTCATTTTTTTTTGTAAGTATTTGTTTTTTTAGTGGTTTAAGTTTTTTTTGTTTTTTTATGAAGTTTTTAGTTGTTTTTTTGTATTAAGAAAACAAAACACCTCAAAAACAAAAAACTAATAAAAAATAAAAACAAAAAAATACAATCAAAACCAAACATCACAAAAAAAAACAACTAAAAACCAAAAACTACATAAAAAAAACTAACAAAAAAACTAAAACCACCAAAAAAAAAAAACAAAAAACCAAAACAACAAAGAAAAACAAAAACGACACAAAAAACAAAAGAACAAAAATACTAACAAAAGCAAATACAAACAAAAACACCAAAAAAAAAAACAAAAACAAAAAATATATAACAAATCAAACACAAAACCAAATAAAAAAAATAGAAAAACAACAAAAAAACGAAACCCACAAAAATAAACAAACAACAAAAACAACATGAAAACAAAAAACCTAAAAACAACAAAAAAAAAAATAAACTACAAAAAAAAACGACACGACAACAACAAAAAACAACATGTTCGTGTTTGAAAAGTTCGTTTCATTTCTAAATTCATTGCGGTAGGTATTCATTTTGGTAGGTACGGAACCCTCGGCGCACGAGTTCGACTCGCACTTAACGTCTTATTCGCACGTAACTTTTTTTGTACGTCTCGTGTCATTTTGGACATCTGCTGTCATTCATCATCATTGAACTTAAATATTTTATGAAGTTTGTAATTTTTTCGTACTGTATGTTCTTGCCATTGACCGTACCTACCCTACCCACCTATAACAAAAAAAAAAATATTTTGTGTATGTTTGGCCGGCACGCTCTCTGGGAATCTACTAGGTACTCCATAAATGTTGACAACCCCTGGTAGTTGAACTCGCCTGGCATGTTCGCGGCATTACATAATTACTTTTTTTTGATAACATAAAAAAATTGTTAGAACTTGCGGGCCACTTCAAAACTCATTAGCTTAGGGCATGAGGATTATGCTCTCCGCTTTCTGATGGAAAATATACCCAAATCATTGAATTATCCATAAAAAACCGAGAACGCGCCTGGCGAGTTCGCGGCATGGCGATATGGAATCGTGAGAACGCGCCCGGCGAGTCGTCGGCAACGAAAGTGTTAAAGATCAAAAAGGAGTGAGGTGAATGAACGTGATTTTTTATTTTTTATTTTATTTTGGTGCGTTCAGTATCTACAGTTCAGTATCAGTAGTAGTCCAGTTTGATTGTTTCAAATGTTCATTATTTCTTGTATTATTTTTTAAGTCCAGAGGAATTAACTGAATCAAAAACTGAATAAAAAGTAAACAAAATTAGCTAAAGTTATGCTCTTCTCTCTACTCAGAATATCAATATAGAAAGAAAATTAAAAGGCGTATAATAAATAATTCACTTCCAAGTAGATTCCGAACGTTTTATCCACAGAACACAATTACTCGAGGAGAAGAACGCCGACTCAGTACAAAATAACAACTACGGAAGCTCACTATCGCCATCTATCGTCGACCCCCAAGAAGTTTTGAACAGCGGGAAATTTAAAAATTACAGCGGTAAATTTAAAGTGTAGTATGGTATTCCCGCTCGGTACTTTAGTTTCAATATTCTATCTATCTGTGATTTTGCTTACTGTAGTAGGATTTTTGACATTTTTAGTATAGAAATAATGTCAAAAATCTGACTACAGTAAGCAAAACCACAGACAGATAGAATATTGAAACTAAAGTACCGAGCAGGAATAAAACTACAGTCAGCAGAATCTTATCGTAGTTCTACTCTTTATTACTAGTAAGAATTAAAAATAAAACAACGAAATACAAGTTTTCAATACCTATTTATTGATCATTTCCTGGTTGGTTGTTCCTGTTATTGTGGCATCTATAACATTTGGTGCTGAGATTGGCTCTTCAGTTTTTTTGGTTGGAGCATCGGCAACACATTGAGTGTTTGTAACCTCCATAAGTGGCATCTTTAGTAGAGCATCAGATTCCCTGTTAAAGGGGGGCATATCGGGAGGCTGGACAATGTTTTCATTCTGGAAGAATGAAAAACTATGTTTTGAATTGATCCTATTATAATTGAGTATAGTATAGTTAGGTAGGTACAATAAAAATCTAGGTTTATAATGTAGGTACTTACAACTTCCAAAACATCAAATGGAACAGGATTTCTGACAAGATATTTCTTAGATGTCGATGAAATCTTCATTTTTAAAATGTTCTTGACACAGCATTCTATGCTCTGAAAAATAATTTTCTTTGCAGATCGATTGTTGATTGGGGTTTAGTCCGGGAAAATATATTTGGCCCATAATTCACACCTGAAATAAAAGGCCCAGATATTTAGTACATAAAATATTTACAGAAGCTCAATAAGTGGTTAGCAGTCAGGACTGTAGGAATGGTTACCTACAGTGCCACAGACCGGGGTAGGAAGGTACATACCGAATTAGGTTCCGTACAGCAGGTTTTGGAAACCAAACAATTTAACATTGTCAGCATTTGGGGATCGCCCGCATTTAAAACAAGTTCTTCTGCTTTCTTTCTTAGTCATGATGAGAAATGACTGATTGGATATAGCACTGCAGGCTGATTACGTAAAACTTTGCAGTAGTAGTAAGTAGTACTGAATTCACAAGAGTAACTATCTCAGAGTCCTTGTCTCGAAACACAAGATTCTTCACAAGCAATACAAATAAACGGAGGAACCGAAGCTCAACTCGACGTTGTAAAGGAGGAATATTAGGTAAGTATTGTAGCACAAAAACTGTAACCGCAACCGGCGAACACCAAAAACTTATACAACAGCAACACACGCCATTTTTATTTTCAATTTTGCTTGCGCGCGAGTTTATCTACGACTCAACAATCTTACAAAGACTATCAAAATGTTTCCATCTCTTACTGTGCAGACGACCCTAGAGTACGCGCGAAAGAAACAGAGATATTATGAAGCGCAAACTTAATTCGGTAGGATAATACAAAGACCGAACACTCGAACCATAGATGAAATCTATTTTTTATTTTTTATAGTGTTAATCCACACTTGGGTATTTACATTTGTAAATGAAAAATCTTATCAAAATTTTCAATTCCGACGGGGTTCGAATCCCGTCGGAATTGAAAATTTTGATAAGATTTTTCATTTTCAGAAGTCTATTTGTCTTTGACTCGAACACTCTTTCTCGATGTTGCCATACAACGTTTCAAGAATTGTGTTTTTTTTCTGCAATGGCAGCACAGAAACTCAACCCCCGTAGGTATTTCAAGTCTCCATACAAAGTCGACCCCCCCTGGTTTTATCTGTAAAATACATAGATTATAAATATTCCCAGTTGGCAGTCAGTAGGCAGGTCACCTGCCTCAGGTGTCAAAGTGACACACCTGTCAAGCTGTCATGTCAATGTCAGTCAGTCCAATCAAAATTCAGCGAGTTCGGTTGGAGCAAGGAAGGAAGGAAAGGAAAACAATCGATTTTGCAATTATTTTGTGAGCCTAAATAATGCAGAAATATGAAAAGCTTGAGAAAATCGGCGAGGGAACATATGGAACGGTTTTCAAAGCAAAAAATAAAGAGACCCATGAGATTGTCGCTCTCAAACGAGTGCGGCTAGACGACGACGATGAAGGAGTTCCATCTTCAGCTCTACGAGAAATATGTTTACTGAAAGAACTTAAACATAAGAATATTGTTCGTTTATATGACGTGCTACACAGCGAGAAGAAGTTGACCTTAGTTTTCGAGCATTGCGATCAAGATCTAAAGAAGTACTTCGACAGTCTCAATGGGGAGATAGATTTGGATGTTGTAAAATCTTTCATGTATCAATTACTACGCGGACTCGCTTTCTGCCACAGCCATAATGTGCTCCACCGAGACTTGAAGCCTCAGAATTTGTTGATCAACAAGAATGGTGAATTGAAACTGGCCGACTTTGGGTTAGCTAGAGCTTTTGGTATTCCTGTAAAATGCTACTCAGCGGAAGTGGTTACTCTGTGGTACCGGCCGCCAGACGTGCTCTTTGGCGCGAAACTGTACACAACTAGTATTGACATGTGGTCTGCAGGCTGTATCTTTGCTGAACTAGCAAACTCAGGGAGGCCTTTGTTCCCGGGATCTGATGTTGATGATCAATTGAAGAGGATTTTCAAAATGCTTGGTATGCCGTCTAGAATTCTAAGTCATTGTAGTTATTACAATAAATACATTTATTTGCCTTGAACATGCATTATTGTAATAAGATTAACATATCTATTTGTAGGAACTCCAAATGAAGAATCATGGCCGGGAGTCACACAATTGCCCGACTACAAACCACTGCCTATCTACCAACCATCACTGGGCTTAGCCCAGGTGGTACCAAGACTATCTCAGAGGGGAAGAGACTTACTATCTAAGCTACTCGCATGCAATCCGGCATTACGCATGCCAGCTGATGAGACCATGGCTCATGCATACTTCCATGACCTGAACCCATCAGTGAAGAATGACAGATGTTAACAATTAATACACCCGTACAAGTGTACCTCTGAACTTTTAGTGTGTCCTAAAGAGGAGGATGAGGTGCAAGTGTATTGTGAAGAAGACTTGAGTAGCTTGAACAAGTATACGTGAAAAATTATTTGTGGTTCCTTTCTTTTACAAATGTTTATTTATAATGTAAGTCTCATTAGGTCCTGTTAAAGCTAAAAAAATATTTTGGAGAAAGGTCAGAAAGTGGCTAAAATTAACTTACATAATAAATGAATATTCATATTAAAGTGGCTAACATTATTCTTTAAACTTATGTTTTTTTGATAAAGTCAGTAGTGTAAATAGTGAGGTGTGTTGATTATGTTATTTCATTATTTATTCTATGGATCTCATTGTATCTTTTATACTGTAGTAGTGTACATGTTTTGTAATTTAGCTTGTTCAACGAGATCAAATAATTTTGCAAGAAGTCCCAAGTTTCTAGGTGAGAACTAAGGGTAAGATTAAGAGTCATTTTTATCAGATTAAGATTTAATAAATAATAACAAAATATTTATCTTTACAACATTGCAGATCCCTGTATTTTATTCCCACATCAAAAAATAATGTAACAAAGTCTGTTTACTTATAAACACTTGCTATTCAAATTCATAATCACTTCATTTTACTTCAACTTGTGTTCTAATAAGTTTGAGTGATTGGCCATCTTCAAGGTCCAATTTTATGGCTAACTGAAGGCCTGGCCTCATCATAGCTTTGCAACTTTACAGCCTACCATCACTATCATCCACAGCTTATCTTCAGCAACAGCTATAGGCCTCTTTCTTTATCCCATTTTTCAGTCTAATTGAATCTTACAGCATTTCCATTTCAGCCCTTTTCCTTTTACGGTGGGTTGCAACCATATTGGCAGTTGTAAGAGGGCAGTCTCCCCTCTGAAGCCACATAGACAGAGCTCTCTCGGTGTGAGCAGCGGCTGATGCTTGTGTGCGCTCACTGGCAGAAAGTGGCTGCATAGCATTGATGGAGTCACTAGACACACTCGCAGAGAGCAGCATGCGAAACCTCTGTCGACATGTCTGAAAAATTTTGAAACATGATATTAATTTTCATAAATGAAGACTGGTGGGAGGCGGCCGGTGATCGCAAGAAGTGGAAGGATATGGGGGAGACCTTTGCCCAGCAGTGGGACACTTTACAGGTTATTAAAAAAAAAATGAGATGTAGAGGTTGATGACATGGTCTTTACAATAGTTTCTACTAGTGTATTGTATACTTAGGTACTTACATTTATTAGAGTAGACCCCACTTCTCCTTTTATGTCGTGTTTAGCAACATAACATCCTAGCTCATAGAAATGAGGCCCTAATTTATGCATATCAACAGTGCAGGCATCTGCATTAAATATTTCTCTGTATGAATCCTTGTATGTCTTCGGCAGTTCCACATTGACCAATGGAGGTCTTCTGGCATACAGTGACTCTGCAAGCCATAGTGGTATTTCTACATTTGTTCCAGCTTTCAGGTCATCCTCGGTCGCCGAAGGGTCAAGGAACCCTAGAAATTAAAATATTTTGAGAACATTCATGTTTACAATCAAAGATCGGGCAAAGTTGGTTGTTGTACTCACCCAATTTAGGCAAATCGTGTAAAAACTTGCAAGGAATTCTTTCATTCGTTACAAGAATATCAGATAAAGATAAATAAGAGCTATCCATAGTGTGAAACGAATGAGTCAAGTCAGCAAGTCTCCCGTGTATCTTGTGTGTCTGTCTGTCTGTGTGTTGTGTTGGCCCCTCGAACCTCGTTGGCCACGGCCAACTTCGCAGAGAAATTATTAATACACCAACTTGGCCGTAGCGTAGTGAAATCCGTGAATTTATTCATGTAAATAAATAAAATAGATCGCTTCGCGCCAAAATAAAAGTCAACTGTCAAAGTCAGTCAGTCAAGTCGAGTCAGTGTTTTTTTTTCTTCTTTATTTTGGCTTCGCGCGGCTTTTGCATTCACCCAGCGTCAAGTATTTTAAAATATTTCAAGACTTGAAATATTTAAAGATATTAGAATTAGTCTAATATACTTTAAATTTTTTAAAATATCTAAGTATCTTTAAATTAAACATGATAAACAAATATACACTTAGTACAATTAAATTTAATTAGATATCCCGCCATAAAAAGTCAAGCTGTCAATGTCAGTTAGTAAAGCCGATCAGAAGGAATGAATAGATCTTCCGACAGTGCTGCCAATTTAGCAACTTTGTCGCTAGAAATAGCGTTTTGCTTATGTGTTAGCGAATGAGCAATTGCTAAATTCGTTGTCTGTTGCGTTTTTCCGGTGTCCTCGCTACTCTTGTTGGATTTTTGAAAAATGTAGATGTTTCATTCCCAATATTAAATTTTAATGTGAAACTATACAGTATAGGCATCAAGAATATGTTAAAATATCATTCGAATATTAAAGATTTTCATACAAAAAGTAATTTTGTTTTCGGCAAAACATGATTTTTGCCATGTCCTTTCCATAATTGGTCATTTTCAAGTTGGATTATTTACTGTTTTTGCCAACGTAACAGTATATTATGTAGGGCTTATAGCCTTCAAAAATTATTTATTATTAGGTATCTGACGATAAAACTATTCTAAAGTACATAAAAATTTAGAGTGATACAATTTAGTGTGAGGTCAAAATATGGACCTCGGTGGAAACTCCCACTTAGTTACGAGCTTTTTCTTGATTTTCTACCAAAAATACTGCTAAATGTTATGATTTTTAGGGTTCCATACCTTAAAAGGTAAAAAAAGGAACCCTTATAAGATCACTTTCTTGTCCGTCTGTCTGTCCGTCTGTCCGTGTGTCACCATCGATTATCTCAGGAACGGGTAGAGCTAGCAAGTTGAAATATATACCATATACTAAGGTTTATAGTCCCTATTGTGAGTATAAAAATCAAGGTCCTGAGTCAACACTATAAAAAGATATAGGCAAATTTAGGTTTTCGTGAAAACTTGTAAGTACCAAAAATTACCTTAATTATCAACTTTTTTTATTTTTCGGAATTTTTCCTTTACGTGTGCTGTAAGGCCTTGCTTGTAACCAAAATTGACAATTCTAGGTCAACCGGAAGTACCCTAGAGGTTTTGGGTCGAAAACCTAAATGGTAGTTCCCGTTGACCTAGAATAACGAAATTTGGCAAAAAGCAAGGTCTTATAGCACAAATAAAGGAAAAATTCCAAAAAGTTAAAAAAGTTGAAAACTAAAGGGTGTTCCCATACATACATAGTTGACGCCAATTAAAATTGTCCTCCGAGTTGTACCTATGGGCGCTCATACAATTAAGCGGACTAGCTTAATTGGCACCATGGCTAGGTACGGAACCCTTGGCGTACGAGTTTGACTCGCACTTGACCGGTTTTTATTTTTACTTAGCATCACTAAACAGACGATGCACGTTAGCCAATTCGATTTTTGTCCTTTCTGTTTCGACCGTCGTGCCGTAGCAGAAGGTCGCTCTCAGAAGGACTTTTTTGTGTTCCACTGAGTTACGGAGTTTTTGGTGGTAAGTAGCTGGTTTCATGTAGCAACTTGGTATTATTTAGTTCCCTATGTATTCACCACAACTAAAACTACA
Source organism: Camptogramma bilineatum (assembly GCA_958496255.1). NCBI lineage: Eukaryota > Metazoa > Arthropoda > Insecta > Lepidoptera > Geometridae > Camptogramma > Camptogramma bilineatum. Next base: position 9,565,577 of record OY292467.1, on the reverse strand, counting down.
CTAAACAACAAGAAAGTAATCGTCTATCCTATTTTTTTTTTCATTTTAATTCTGAATCAGCAGAACCGTTACGTTCCATTGAGAAATTTCGTAACTCAGTGGAACAAATTGTAACTCAGTGGAACGCTAAAGCCGCGATACAGTTGAGATTTTATTCTGTTTACCCTACACGAAAATTAAAAGAGGGTTATGTTTTAAGCAGTGTGTAAAGTTGTCAAAAACCAGTAAAGTGTCCCGTAAAAAAGTGTCCTATAGCTAAAGTGTCCCTTAGCGAAAGTGTACCGAAGCAAAAGTGTCACGTAGAAAAGTGTCCCTTAGCAAAAGTGTCCCGAAGAAAAAGTGTCCCGAAGCAAAAGTGTCCCGTTGCAAAAGTGTCCCGAAGCAAAAGTGTCTGTCCCGTTGAAAAAGTGTCCCGTTGCAAAAGTGTCCCGTAGAAAAGTGTCCTTTAGCAAAAGTGTCCCTTAGCGAAAGTGTACCGAAGCAAAAGTGTCACGAAGAAAAGTGTCCCTTAGCAAAAGTGTCCCTTAGCAAAAGTGTCCCGAAGCAAAAGTGTCCCGTTGCAAAAGTGTCCCGTAGAAAAGTGTCCCTTAGCAAAACTGTCCCGAACCAAAAGTGTCCCGTAAAAAAGTGTCCCTTAGCAAAAGTGTCCCGTAGCAAAAGTGTCCCTTAGCGAAAGTGTACCGAAGCAAAAGTGTCACGTAGAAAAGTGTCCCTTAGCAAAAGTGAGAAGCAAAAGTGTCCCGTTGAATAAGTGTCCCGAAGCAAAAGTGTCCCGTTGCAAAAGTGTCCCGAAGCAAAAGTGTCCCGAAGCAAAAGTGTCCCTTAGCAAAAGTGTCCCGAAGAAGTGTCCCGAAGCAAAAGTGTCCCGTTGAAAAAGTGTCCCGAAGCAAAAGTATCCTTTAGCAAAAGTGTCCCGTTGCAAAAGTGTCCCGAAGCAAAAGTGTCCCGAAGCAAAAGTGTCCCGTAAAAAAGTGTCCTTTAGCAAAAGTGTCCCGGGACACTTTTGCTTCGGGACACTTTTTCAACGGGACACTTTTGCTTCGGGACACTTTTCTACGGGACACTTTTGCAACGGGACACTTTTTCAACGGGACACTTTTGCTTCGGGACACTTTTGCAACGGGACACTTTTGCTAAGGGACACTTTTGCTTCGGGACACTTTTTCAACGGGACACTTTTACTTCGGGACACTTTTGCTTCGGGACACTTTTGCTAAGGGACACTTTTGCTTCGGGACACTTTTGCTTCGTGACACTTTTGCTTCGGGACACTTTTGTTAAGGGACACTTTTGCTTCGGGACTTTCTAACCTGAAGCTATTTTTGTAAATAAAGTATTCAAATGTGAACGCCACCTTACTTTTTTTTGAGACATTGTCCCTCAATTTTGATTCGGTATTTTTAAAAATACAGTCAAATTTACTTGAAATTGTTTATTCTTGTGATGTTAACTTGTTACAAAAAGTGTTTCCTATTTGCCAGAAAGCTCCTTGTGCTTATTTTTTTCAAACTGATTGAGTTCTAGCTAACTAAAGGATGTCATTGAGTCAGAAAAGTAACTCAATGGAGTAACTATTGAGATTATTACACCACTAATCTGATTTTTCTATCAGTTTTTGTGACTATTCGATAAATATGCCTCATTTCCTCTATAAAAATATTAAAAGTTAGTACTTTGCGTTTCATTGAAAGGTTTTACATGCAATTCTGTTTGTTTCTCAATGGAACAATTTTTTCAGAGTCATGGAACTAAAAGCTAAATATTTATTGATTTTATGCATTATCCTCTGACCTTTTCTAATGAATAGGTGACTAAGACATTTATCTTTTGAATAATGGCATTTTAATAGTAAAACAATCACATTTTTTTTACTATAGGTACGCAAAAAAGCTATGAGACAACGAATTTAGGAGTTACTCGAATAGAGATGTATAATTTTAATTTTATGCCACCCGTTTGTGCCGAGCCATAGGTAAAATGAAAATTAAACATCTTTAATTCATAATCTTATTCTATTTAATCTTTAACTTTTAGGCTTATTTCACTCTTCAGCGTGTCGCGGGGTGACACGCACGCCCCGGTCCGCGAGTTGACTATTCACAGCACATTTCTTTAGGCTGTGAATGGTCAAAATTAATTTCTCTGTTCTGTGAATGGTCAACTCGCGGACGCGACCGGCGACACGCTGAAGAGTGAATAGCATCTTTCTAGCGACTTTTCAGATTCAATCTAGCGACTCGGATTTATTGGAGTTGGCAACACTGTCTTCCGAGTCCTTTGCGAATGCTGCCAAACGCTGCCGGTTTTTGTATTGTAAAATTGGCGACTACAATATTCTAGGTGTTGTGGGGACATCAACTACTTGTGAACAAATAGTTTACTGAAATCGCTATTGAAAAAATGCAAAATGATGAAGACAAAGTATGTACTTACCTAAAATTTGAAATGCTTTTGTGAGCACGAAATTGCCAACCAATCGCATTTTTCGCATCAAACTGCTGAAAAAAATCTGAAACATGTCGGGGTAAGTTTTAATGGTATAACATCTACATTCTAGAATATGAATATGTCTACTTTTGGGCACTATTCCTCATATTGCTCCATAAATATAACTAACTTTCATCTACCCTTGATAACAATTATTTTTTGGTTTGTTTCAATACAGTTATTAGTTCAACATCTATTGTACATACCTACTCATTATAGCATTGAACAATGAATGCTGTGCTGTGACTATGACCTAGACTTGGCTAGGTACCTCTTATAATAACCTTACGTCTGAGAAGTTCACATACATTTTCCTTTGACTTATAAAATAAGTCTATCTTGATCAATCACCAAACACACCATATCATTATTATTTGTAATACATAGGCTAGGCAGCTCTTAGAGCTGATGTGTGCCTATTTATTGTCAGTGCGCTTTAAATATTTGTCCAGTCTGTTTTTGAAAGCGTTCACTGAGGGGGCACTGATCACTGAGTCTGGTAACCGATTCCAAGTGTCCATGACGCGATTGGGCAATATATGCTCCCTTGGTTTGCTAGTACTCGGCCCGCGTTGGAGCTTCAGTGAGTGTCCTCTCAACCTTGCATTATTGTTCATGATATATAGTGTTTGTGACAAGTCTGGTATGCTGTAGTTAAAAATATTATCCTTTATTGCTTCAGACATAAGCCGTATACTATGAGGGAGATGAAAGGAATAGTGGAGTACCTAACAGAGCACCAAGCATACAATGAGGTCAGAGGAAGAAAAATGTGGATGGATTTTGAAAGCTCATCGGTAAGTACACTCGTCTCTATAATATTAACCTCTCCTATGCTATGCTATATTATATAAGGTTTACTAAGGTAGGTAAGATAGAACTTCTATCATTATTATTATCAGTGGTGAATGTCCCACTCCTGGGCAAATGCCTTCCCAATAGCCTTACTTTAAGAAATTAGAAAATAGTACAATGTGTTGCAGAACAAATCTGATATAAACCTAGTACATACTTTGTTCACTCATTGAGCTCCAGGATATGTTTTCTTTTTAATTGTTTGATGTTTCTCTCATTCAGGAGATTCTTGGCCAATATATTAGTGTGCACTTTTAGTCTCTCTTTGTATTTCAAAGTGTTTCTAAAAATTTCCTCTTTAGCGGTGGGCATTTCTAGGTATTCATGAATTTCAGAGTTTCTCACAAACCAATGTGCACTTGAGACAGTTCTGAGTGCAATGTTTTGGAATCTCAGAAGGATCTCCACATTGGAATTGCTTGCAGAGCCCCAGAGTTCTATTCTGTATGTCACAAGTTAAGTACATTCTTTTTGACTTAAACACAATATTTTTTTTTTCTTATTTCTAGCGAACCACTCGCACTTGGCAGAGTTTGAAAGAAACATTCCTGAAGCGAATTTTGCCTGACATTCAGAACCCTTACTACAAGCTTACTCGAGAGCAGGTGTCCAGCTTCAAGCAAGGGTTAGTATCAATACTTATACCTTCATCTTTGTACAAACTAAAAATCTTCTGATTAGTGTGTCTAAAATGATGGAGTGTTTAATTAGACTGCATTGTGTTCGAACACAATGCAGTCTAAACACAAATAAATTGTTTTATTGTATACCTCTCATATAATAAATAAATAAATAATAAATATTGCTGGACATTTGACACAGCGCCATCTAGCTCCGAACTAAGCAAAGCTTGTACTATGGGAACCAGATAACTGATAGAATTCTTATGTATTTGTAAATACATACTTATAATACTTTATAACACCCAGACACAGAACAAACATCTATGTTCATCACACAAAATGTTTGTCCTGGGCGGGAATCGAACCCACGACCTACAGCGCAGAAGGCAGAGCTACTACCAACTGAGTTAAGATGCCAGTCGTGCCAGAACCTAGATCTCGATGAGACACAAATGATTTTCTATTGTGTCTGGAGTCCCAGCACAGGAGAGAACAATTTATTTAAATCTGCACAACTTATTTTACTCCCATGTTGTATATTTAATTCTTTGCATGACAATGATTTAACAAAGCCTAGACTCATGGCTTAGCTATTGAAACCCAATTTTGCTCAGTTTATTTGTCTATACTTTTATTTACGAAGCCATGAGGCTAACCTTCATCCCCAGAGATAGCCAGTATACATACATACAGGTGTGTTATGAATGAGTTACTAAGTTACATTAACAACTCACATAGGGGATACATTGACCTTTGTCATGGCTTTAATATTTTGATTCTAAGAAATCTAGGTTCATTCATGGCTCCTTCACTAAATGTCTTTTTAATTTGAATCTGTGTCTAAAACTAAGGGCCTTACTTATAAAAGATGTTTAAAGTTAAACACTGGTTAAACAACGTCCGGTCTTTATTTGTGGATAATGACAAACAGAAACAGGACGTTGTTTAACCAGTATTTATTTCATAAGTAAGAGGGTAAATGTCTAGTTTTTTGATAAAAGGGAATGACAGAAAATGTTTTTTTCGGAGAGTCATGCAGCCTCTGTGAAAATATTATTTTGTTTCTGCAGGCTTGATGTTACAACTAGAGAAAGAAACAGACTTAACATCCAAAGAGAAGGAGTAGAGTCCAGCAAAAACGGTAAGTGTTACACTATCAATTTTATGATCTATCCTCAGATATAAACTGCAAAAAATGGGGGCTGAGTGTTAGGTTAAGAAGAATTGATGGGGTTAGTGTTTGCTTTTGGCTTCTGCTTGACTACACACATTATTCTTAGACAAGTTTTGAAAACAAAATTACATGTATATTAATTTCTACAGCAGAAAACCAGAAAGAAATTGAGCCATCAAGTACAAGTGCTGAGAAATGCAATGAAGAGGATAATAATCTAGGTGAGAACATTAAATCTGCAACCATAACAGCCAGGAACCGCTCCTCAGCTGACACCTTTATACTCGATGCAGAGGACCAGAAGAAAACAACTGAAGAGCTACTAGCCGAGCTTGAAGAACCCACAACTTCAATGAGGGATTGCATAAACTTTGAGTACTCCGAACCACCATCTGTAGTCAGAGAGGTTCTGGATGACTTTGTCACTGAATCGGAAGGATCTGACAAAGAGCCCCAAATGGAAATAGTAGAAGACGCCAGTGACCACGAAAATACAGATGTACCTCAAGAAATTATTGTTGTCGAAGACTCCGAGAACTTGGATAATGTAGAGTACATTGAAGATGAAAGGATTATAGTTGAAGGAGGGATAGAGGTCGATATAGGCCCAACATTCGACCACGAAATTGTTACTGAAGTGTCAACATCTGAATTGCAAGGTTTAAATAACTGGCTGGAAGATTGCGCTCAAGGAGAACCAGAGGTACCCGCTGAAGCAAATGAAAGTGAAAATGGCGACGTTCAAGAAACAACTGTTGAACCAAATGAAGACGCCATCAATGAAGAGACACGTGCAGAAACAGAGCCAATAGTTATTGAAGATTCCGAAAATCTGACGGAGAATACAAAAGAAACAAACAAGACCTCCCTCGGAAACGATAATAATAACCAAAATAGTTTGAGCACGACTTCTGACACAATTATACCCAACAATCAAGAAGATATCGCTAATGCTTCTAAGAGTCAAAAAACAAATTCAAAATATGACATCTTAGCTCCACTGAAAGATGCAGCTTCTAGAAAGAGATCCACGTCACAAGATAAGACCGCAAGCAAGAAAAAGAAACTAGACAACGGAGTAGAGAAAACTAACGGAGATATCATTGAAAAAACTCCACCAAGCTCCAACAATACGGAAGCTTTGTTTGAAGCTCATAAGAATTCTGAAAATCCGGATAGTACTGTGCAAGATGCCCAAGACATTGATGAGTCTCCACAAAACAAAAACCCTTGTTTAAAAAGCGTGAGTCTCTTCGATGAACAGTTCAATACTACTAAATACTCAGATTCGGATGAAGAAACGCCAATCCCGAATAACAAAGAGAAGATATCAAACATCACACCGGAAGATAAAAACGGCGATGAAAAGAAAGAGGTTCGCTCTAATGGCGAAAAGGAGGTCACCAACACTGATCCTCCAGAGAAAAATCAAGATAGAACCCCAGAAAATCCACCAGTTGAGAAAAATCTAGAGGAAATTGAAAAAATTAATCCCCCAGTGCAAATAGAACAGGAGAAGATGCAAATTGATCCCCAAACTCAGGATGTACAGGTTTTAAAAACTGATCCTATTGCCCAAAACCAGAAGACGGTGGAAGTTGAAACCCCTGTAGAAGAACCAACGCTAGGGAAGAAAGAAGATGTAATACTATTGAAGTCTAATTCTGATTCTGAAGAGGAACGTATAACGCCTCCGTCTAGGAAAGAAAAATCCAAACATTTAGCGCAAGCCTTTGGATTCGTTCCTGGTGAGTTAAACCGTGCATGTATAAATTGCGTTACCGTAAGCATGGTTTTGGTTTTTTATTATTATTTTCTTAGAGTCGCTAACATTTACGTCCTGCAAACTCGACCTAATTTAAAAGTCAATACCCAATACTTTTGCGCTTATGTAAAACGACATCCTTTTTTATGCAGTAATAGTAAAAAACAATGTAAGCTTTTATCTCGGAATCTAAGTAACTGGTTACGCTATACTAGATAATGTGTTGGTAACAACAGATGTTATAATAGTTTTTTTTATCAGGCTAAGCACCATTTGAGTAGCATCTCTAACTATACGTGGCTTATAGTTTTAATACTCGTCAGATATCTTTGCGGGTGCGAAATTACTTAGAATTACTACAGCGATTGTGCATGAATTTATCTCTGCAAAGCGCACTGCTTTATTTGCTTCACTATTTCTTTATACGTTCTTCGTCACATCATTGTAGAATAGCCAGGAAAGAACCGGTGACCGCGAACGTGATAGATTTTTTCTTTTTATTTTAGTCATATCATGTTTACTTACTGAGATTTTTTTATTAATACGGCCAATAGTGGCTCTAATTACCCGACTACGGCGAAGCAAAAAGGAGAGTTATTTTAAATATCAGATTTTGTACGTTTGCTTGTCTCGACGAAGGATTAAAGTTATCAAAGACAGAAAGATAAGAAAGATAATGTATTTTGTGTTTAAAAATGTACCTACATTACATCTCAGCCGTTCTGTATTCTGTAGGCATTGTCGCAAACGTAAAGATTTTTTAGATTTTAGTTGCTAAATCCTCTGTGCACAAGTCTAGCTAGCTCTTATCTATGAAACACCAGCGGTAAACAATAATGCTTATATCCATAGGCCTTTAGAGAAACAAAGATCCGTTGCGTCTACTATCGCTCTAGATTTTTGTGTATATTGTTCGTTTGTGTTCTAGTCTTTTATCATGAGAATGTTTTTTTAAAGGAACGTCAGTGACTGCGGCGCAAAGGAGACGTTCGCTGCGATCTCGGAATAGAACGAAATCTCAAAGGACCTCGTGGTAAGTACACACACCTTGCATAAAGTTTAACCTCTGTGGCGCAGTGGGCCAAGGTCCGCTTGAAACACAAAATGTTGGGGATTCGATTCCCGCCGCGAGGCAAATGTTTGTATGATCATGGGGTAGTACTTCCTCCAAAAAGGGGGGAGGCCTACAGGATATCTCCGCCTTATGACATCCGATTTCGATGGTTCTTTTTTTGTTTGAAACTTTAAGTTTATCTCATAAAAAATTGGTGAAGATCTGATGAGGATCTTCAGCGTGATGAGTAGAATAGATCCTCAAAATGCAATATATTGCTCACTTTTAGATTTCTACCAGTGGAATCGGCCCTTTAACTATTAGGTAGGGATTTATGAAGCACTTGGGACAACCTACTCATCACAAAACTAGAGAATTGTGAATATTTATTCTGTTTTAAGCTATGCAAAGATAGACTCGCGAGGTCTACAGCTCACAGAGCCACTAGTTTAATAATTATTAATTCCAGCACTCTCCACGAGGCTAGCGACTGGGAGGGCAGTATAAGTGAGCCGGAGCTGGCCGAGGATTACATCTCTCCGCCGCGCGGCCGACGCAATAGATACGCGAGGAAGTATAGGTAACTAGCTATCTCCTTGGTACAGTCAACGACAAAAATCGATGAACATTTTGAGCTTTCAAGCTACTTTTTCTTCATGATAATGTCCGAAATATAATAACCTTTGTTTAAAATTAGTAAAAGAGCAAGGCAAAGAATCTAATAATTATAACTTGATGGGTAGATGATTAAAACTATTTTTGTCGCTGACTGTACAAGTGTACACTCGGGTGGTACTAAAGGTGCTTCCCCGCAGTTCAAAAATGTTAGATAAATAATATTACATAACATTTTTAACACGTACGCTTGTTTCATCATTCAGTATTTCGTCATCCAGCAGACATGCTTTTTGCATCGGCGATTTAGGCTGGATTCGACCAAACTGGATTTAGTTTTTACTCGAGAGTAAACTACTGTTTGTTGGAATATTTTGACATTGTAAAGTTGACACCTTATAACCAGGATAATTTGTATGCACAAAATAATGCTCGGTTGCACCTTCTAAACAATTGTATTTCCAATTATGTCGGCTAGTTACTCTGAGTGAGATGACTTTTGACCGAATCTAGCTTTGGTCGCTTTTCAGAAGTAAAATGCAACGACCAACACTGCATACTTTTATTTTTATTTATTTATTTAACTTTAAAAAACTACTTGAGATATATTATAATATTGTGCCTTTAAACCCTGTTGGGTTTGTGTAGGTAGGCACTCACATTCACTTAAAAACGCCACACGCGGCAATCGGCGTGGGATAAAAATCCATGTAGTCCATGTAGTTTTATCGTTGCTAAATTTAACGCTATTTTTAGGAAACCTCAATCGGGACGAATAATGTCACTAGATGAAGATGGTGGCCTTTTCGTAGTGCATGGCAACAAGATCATTCCTCTGGTGAAGAATGGAAAAACTCTCACCTTCGTCACATATGACTCTCTTGGTAAGTTATAATTATGGATTAAAAAAACTCAAGTATTTGGTGGCATAGTAGAGTTGCAAAAGACGGTAAGAATGTTTGGTTAGCCTACAATATTTTGTGACTGGTTTGTTATACACTGTAAGTACTCTTAGTTTATGATGCTGACAAATACGTGAAGTCTACACATAGCGTCCTAGCGGTAGTTTAGAACGTCCTATACGTTGGTGTTTCAATATTTTTAATATATGGGCGACTGAGCTCAACTGAGATGTAAATAGATAAAAAATTACCCGAAAAAAAAAAAAAAAAAACGACAAAACAAACACAAAAATAGCTGTCGATGGCTGAGATTCGGACTCGCAGCCTTTGGCGTTGCAGGCCGATACTCTGACCGCTTAGCCGCTCAGACGACAATAACAGCATCGAAGTTACGAAAAATAAATAATTAAACAAATATTGCTCGTTTAATATGATATTATAATGATATTGACTAACTTTTAGGTTGCTCAGAAGAGGAAGAGGAATTAATGTGGCGGCAAAAATATATTGACGAAAAGAAGAAAGCTGCTCAATTGAAAAAGTAAGCACATCAAACTCGAATAAGTACAACAGACAAATATAATGTTTTAGACAACTTTATTTAGAATGTATTTTTGTGTATAGAATTAAAAATACTAATATGTATGGAAATTGCAGGCAGTTAGAGGAAGTCACGGAAGCTGGTGCATCTCGATCAAAATCTCCGATTCTTCAAAAACTTCCACAGTAAGATTTATTTGAACTCAGACTAGAATATTTAAAAGGAAATGACTGGCCGCCATTTTGAAAAGAAAAATAGATACCTACTAACAATGATGTTTTCAAAAGCGGAAGATAGGTGACTCACCAAAATGCCTGGTCCTACTCAACTGAGTCCTGAGGACAAACCTGCCCTCAGTGCCTCGCGGAACATAGTCTCGAACGCACCTTGAAGTTGCTAATAGACAAGGGAGAGCAACTAAAGCAGTCGTTCGAGCGAAATAGCATTACTGAGCGGCCGGGGCTTTATCGGGTCCATTCGGCCGCTAGCCATTGCTGTCTCGCTCGCACGACTGCTTTAGTTGCTCTCTTTATCCCTATCAATCTATAAAATGGAGCAATGTGTTATTTTGGTGTATGTAGTGGTTCACCGAGCCCAAGCTTTTGTATGCCATGTTTTGTCCCCTATTTTCAACAGGGGAAGACTGCATCATTGCCTAGTAAAATTTTTCTCACAATTTTCGCTATGTTCAGCTTTAGACTAAATAAATTGATGCAAATAGATTCAACACTATTGTATGAAAATTTTGCAAGCATTCGTAATTCTAACTTGTTCTATTTTCAGGGATAATAATATGTGCAGTACAAGTAATACTCTTCAGAACCCAACTGACATTGTGATGAGTAAGTTACTTAAGAGGGCAGCGACGAACGAATTCTCCATACAAACGTACTACCGAAATCATTTAAAATTTGAGCGTATTTTCACCACTTTATGCACTTATTTAGATTAAGGAAGTATTAATCTAGGTTCCTGTTAAACTTTTGATTTAAAAAACTTACCTGAAACAAAATGTAACCAAATTGTATTTCTAACATTTTTACAGCAAAAATATCGTGTTTTCGTTGCATTTGTTCTGTATGATAAACAACAATGATTGTAATATCCTTTTAATAGGAACACAGCTTAGAGTGTCTAGTTACAGGCCATACAAAAAAAATTGCGAAATCATTAACTTTTCATTCATCATTTTTGGTATTACGGAATACATCGTAAATTCTTGTAAATTCTGAACTCGAGTATTGCCGTACGCGTTGCTCGGACAGTCTTCAATGTGTGTGTATAGTCCCGGAGGCGGAGTTTCGACACTCACACTAACGCAAAATTGGTTTGCAACGACCACCGCTTTTTATAATTTTTAGCATTTTTAGCTCGCTCGATGTATAGGTATGTAGGTATAGGTGTAGGTAGTATACACACTAACTAGATAGGTGTACCTAGCGTAGATTAGAATTGATTTTTACTTTGAACAATTATTTCAATTTTAAATGGTATGTAGGTAGGTAGGTTTTGTAGACCCTTTTATGAAAATTACTTTCTTTTTAACCGACTTCAAAAAAAGGAGGAGATTCTCAAGTCATAGGAATATTTTTTTATGTAGGTAGGTATGTTTCTCGAGAATCTACTTGAATAGGTGAGCCTGGACCGATTTGGAAAATTATTTTTTTGTTTGAAAGGGTACCAGGTGGAGCTATGGTCATCAGATCAGGTCAGGATCTGATAATGGAGTCAGGAACTGTTCAACAGAACTCCTCAGTAAATAGGCTGATTGAGTTTAAACTCGGCATAATGTAAGCTGTCTTGTTCCGTTTCGTTCCGACTACAATGTCATGTAATATGTAATACCTATGCGTACCTATGGTGACTGCGAGCTGACCTGATGATGGAATCAGAAGCTGTTCAAAAAATGGTGCTGGTGATGATGATGACGAGTTTCAGCTCCATCGGCCTATTTAGATTTAGGTAGGTACTGATGTGTTCTGTTCTGTGGTTCTGTTGAACAGCTCCTGACGCCATCATCAGATCCTGACCTGATCTGATGACCATGGCACCACCTGGGACCCTTTCAAACAAAAAAGAATTTTCCAAAAACTTAGGTACCTACCTACATAAAAAAATATTCCTATGAATTGAGAATCTCCTCCTGTTTTTGAAGTCGGTTAAAAAGAAAGTAATTTTCATACTAAAGTTATGAAGTTGAAGTTATGAAAGAAGTTGAAGTTATGTTTTTAAACTTCATAGTCTATAAATAGAACAGTAGTAGTAGTTTTGTAATGACGTCACAAAATGACGGCGGGCCATTTGAATCTGCCAAGAGGGGCTTTTCCATCCTACTAATAATTTTACAGTGTGAAAGTTTGTGAGGATGTATGGATGTATAGATGTACCGCTATCTAGGAATGTTTGTATGTTTGTTACTCTTTCAAGCAAAAACTACTGATACACGCGCGGTCCGAGGGGGGGGGGGGTCATGGGGGTCATGACCCCCCCCCCCTCAAAATCCTTGAGAAACCTGTAACATCCAGCAAAAAGAGAGGTAGGTACGCACTACCAAAACTAGTGACCCCCCCCCCCAAGATCAAAGTCTGCGACCGCCAGTGCTACTGAACGGATTTTAATGAAACTTGGAATACATATAGGTAGGTACTTAAGTAGGTAGGTACCTATACTTACCATAATTTATGACCTGGAATAAAACATAGGCTACTTTTTATCCGGGTAGGTATCACGCGAGCGAAGCCGCGGGCGGAACCTAGTATATTTTACATTTGTCTCTCTGATGTTGGCTGAGGTAGGTATTATGTTTTATCTCGCTTACATAGATACCAACCTACTCTACTGCCTATAACAGTGGCGGATTTCCAAATTTGCCGCCAGTAGGCTATTCAACTTTTGCCGCCCCTACACTCGATACCACATCACAATCATATTCATTACATTTTTTTTGTTAATGAAATTGTAACTTTTATGATTTGTGTAATATTATTTTTAACCGACTTCAAAAAGGAGGAGGCTCTCAAGTCGACTGAGTGTTTTTTTTTATTTTAGGTATATATTTTTTTTAGTTTTTTGTGTGTGTGTTACGCCATTTCTCCGTCAATTGTGGACCGATTTTGACAATTATTATTTTTTTGGTTACAAAGGATATACTCCAGAAGTGGAGGATCTGATGAGGGGATCCCATGGAAATCGAGGGGAACTCTCAAATTTTATGGTTATTTATTGTGTTTGTAGAACTATCGGGCTGAAATTTTGCACACTTATATATTCTCGGTGACAATGAAATATTATGGTATCAATCAAGCTTATCTGATGATGGAGTCAAGAGCTGTTCAACAGAACTCCTCAGTGAATAGGCCGATTGAGTCGAAACTCGGTATCGGTATATCTATCAAGTTTCAATTACAATTTAATAATATGGTGACAACGAGCTGATTTGATGATGGAGTCAAGAGCTGCTCAACAGAACTCTTCAATAAATTGGCCGATTGAGTAAAAACACAGCATATCTGTGAAGTTCCGACACAATGTAATATAATAATATGGTGACAGCGATCTGATCTGATGATGGAGTCAGGACCTGTTCCATGGAACTTTTTAGTAAAATAGAAATAGAAATAAGTTTTATTTTCGCCACTACGATACATACAACACAAATCAGAAATGCTACATTACAGTGACAAGAAAATAAAGTTACCCCTCAGCATTTGCTCCAGCAGCGCCATGGCTGTTAGAGCGCTGGTTTTCAGTATCTTAGTTTTTAGTAGTATAGTAGTAGTGACATGGATATCAAATGAAAGGGCTTGATGAGCGAAACACAATAAGTAGGTAAGATGACATCATTCTTAATAAAAAATAAACACTAAAATGAAAAAATAAAAAATAAAATACTTAACCGACTTTAAAACATACTTGCACTAAAAAGCAAAACATAAGAATATAAACAGATTTATTTACCTAATTACTAATTACGCGCACTCCGCACTTTAGGTACGAAGCTACAAGTACATTGGTGGGCCCGCCCGGGCGGGCCTTGGCAGGGTTCCCACTTGCCACTCGGCTCTAATACCTATCGCGTGACAACTCGACAACCCTTCCGCGTCACTCCGCGCCAGACAGTGACAGAGTTATGCGTTAGAAAGAGAGAATTTGTGTAGGCACGTGTCAGTGCATATTGCACTAGGCAAAGAACGCTTACGCGAGCTGAATTGAACTTTGTCGCATAATTCTGTGCTACAACGTAGGTATTTAATTCAAAGTTTTCGGCAGAATCTACGACTTTTTGCCTTCTTGAGAGAATCATTTTGAGACAGAGATTCGTAGATCACACATACATTTGTCTCACAGGCAGGCAAAGGGAATTAAATTTGCAACCTTCTGTGTTTCAGGCGGGCCTTCGCCCTCACCACCACAGAACATTGTTGTCATGATGAATAATAATGGATTCATAACATGTCGCATATTGTGGCTGTTTTCGGCCTCCCGTGATCGTTTCACTAGGTTTTAACAGTTCAAAATAGATGAGATTCTTCTGATCCTACCAAATACAGGGGGTCTAAAGTGGCCACTTTTGATGAAAAATCAGATGTTTCATAGATGCTTCATCTATGAAACATCTGACTTTTCATCAAATGCTTCATAAATGCTTCATATGCTTCATCTATGAAGCATCGATGCTTCATAGATGTTTCATAGATGTTTCATAAATGCTTCATATATGAAGCATCTATGAAGCATTTCACAAAACATCTTTTTTGACAGATCTATGTGCGAGGTTAAATTTATTTTTATAAATTAAATAGGTAGGTACCTACCTACTTAGTTTTTTTATAGAAATGATTGCACTGCGCCACCCTGATGGACATATGGAAATATTTTTGAGGCACACGAATAAATAAAAAAGGTAAATTGTCGCGGGAGCGGGTCTGAGGTTTTTTTTTTCTTAAATTTAGCTTCGCATGGGTTTTGCATTCAGCCATCCGTTTTCCATTCAACCTATTTACTTTCTAAAAATAAATTTAACCTCGCACATAGATCTGTCAAAAAAGATGTTTTGTGAAATGCTTCATAGATGTTTCATAGATGCTTCATCGATGCTTCATATTATGAAGCATCTATAAAGCATCGATGAAGCATTGATGAAGCATCGATGCTTCATTTAAGAAGCATATCTGAAGCAACATCTGATTTTTCATCAAAAGTGGCCACTTTAGACCCCCAGACAATTACCTCAGCACCAACAACAACAACCAGCACCAACAACAACAACCAGCACCGACAACTTGTTTGGAGTTGTTTGCACACCAGCTTAAGATGAGCCGTACATTCAACGGTTCCTGTGCATTCCGGGTGTCAAGGATAAAAATATATAAAGTACTTACTTTCAAACAAAGTAAAAACCGGTAAAGTGCGAGTCGAACTCGTACACCGAGGGTTCCGTACCTACCCATTATACCCATTAAGTTATTGAACAATTAGTAATTTTTTTGTACATATCCTAGTTCTGCGATAGCAGCGACGCAAATGTTCTGCGCACACGAGCATAATATTGCAATAAATATTTTCTTTTATTTTCTTTCACACAATAGCACAATTTTATTTATTTACCTTATTTGAGGATGGTGCCGATTAAGCTAGTTCGCTTAATTGTATGAGCGCTCATACAACTCAGAAGACAATCTTAATTGGCGTCAACTATGTATGTATGTATGGATGGGAACACCCTTTAACTTTCAACTTTTTTAATTTTTTGGAATTTTTCCTTTATTTCTGCTATAAGGCTTTGCTTTTTGCCAAATTTCGTGATTCTAGGTCAACGGGAACTACCATTTAGGTTTTCGACCCAAAACCTCTAGGGTACTTCCGGTTGACCTAGAATTGTCAATTTTGGTTACAAGCAAGGCCTTACAGCACAAGTAAAGGAAAAATTCCGAAAAATAAAAAAAGTTGATAATTAAGGTAAGTTTTGGTACTTACAAGTTTTCCTAAATTTGCCTATATCTTTTTATAGTGTTGACTCAGGACCTTGATTTTTATACTCACAATAGAGACTATAGACTTCAGTATATGGTATGAATTTCAACTTGCTAGCTCCACCCGTTCCTGAGATAATCGTTGGTGACAGACGGACAGACAGATGGATAGACAGACAGACAGACAGACGGACAAGAAAGTGATCTTATAAGGGTTCCTTTTTTTACCTTTTAAGGTACGGAACCCTAAAAAGAATCAATGAAATCGGACTACGCGCTCATGAATTACAACCAGATACTTATTTTGACTTTCATCCCCTCTCCCTAGGGAACCGTGCTGAATTTCAGGATTAAAAGTATTTTATATTAGACCTCGTAGTATGCACTCAAATATTACCAGGTTTCATTTAAATCCAACCAGTAGTTTCGACGTAATGCGCGGCCATGATACGGACAGACAGACATGAATGAAAAAAATTATAGTTTTGGCTTCAGTATCGACAATAGAGAGCCCTCCAAAAAAAAATTCAAAATATCTTCAATGTACAGAATTTGACCTGTTACAGTTTTATTATAAACTAGCTGCTGCCCGTGGCTTCGCTCGAGTTGTACCCGGATAAAAAGTAGCCTATGTTACTCTCCAGCCCTCCAACTATCTCCACACAAAAAATCACGTCAATCCGTCGCTCCGTTTTGACGTGATTCAACTACAAATAAACAAACAAACAAACACACTTTCACATTTATAATAGGGGTACGGATACGTATTGATGTTTGATTGGTTGATGATTGATGATGATTGATTGATGATGTGAAATTTAATGATTAATGAAAATAAAAATTCTTCGGTACACATAGGGATTTTTCGTACATGACGACCTTACACGTGCTGATTACAGCTACAGAAACAAACATGATCAACAGGTAAACTGTTGGAAATTTTCGGGATACTACTGTAATTCGCGGGCCCATCTAAACGCACCGCCTTTATCGCTCGTTTCCAATCCAATTATGGAAAAAAGTTTTAAGCAAGAAAAGCTCTCACTCTAACAATTTTTAAAACATTACTTACATGTTGAATTGTTTGTGTGTACATAATAACATAGCATTATCAATAAATATAGGTAAATATTATTTTTCTGTAACACAAAAAAAATTGTTCCCTATTTGCCGCCCCTAAAATCTGCCGCCCTAGGCTCCAGCCTTCTCAGCCTATTGGTACCACCAATTGATTCGCCACGTCATAAGTACCTAAATATGCGTTATCCTTTGTTGCACTTATGGGGGCATCCATTCATTACGTCAGGCTTTTAGGGGGCGGGAGGGGGTTGAGCCAAATCGCACCTAATCCCATGTGGGATTAAAAATGAAAGGGAGGTCTCGGCAAATCTAGGTAGGTACCTGTTTAAGATTATTTTTTTTATTCTCACGTGAGATTAGGGGGTGGGGGAGGGGATCGAGCCAAATCTCAGGACATCTCACCAAGGGGGGAGGGGGTGCGGGGGTTGAAAAATCGCAAAAATCACCTTTAATTTTTATTCTTTAATTTTAATTCATGGACGCCCCCTAATTTCAGAGGGACAAACATCCGTTGTGACTTCAGTAGTTAGGTAGGTTAGGTAAGTACCTACTTACCTATAGACATTGGACAGAAAAAAACATAGGTAAGTACCTACTTAGCTACCTACGTCCCTTTGAAAATTTAGGTAATTGTGTACCGACTTATATAGGTAACAACCCACATATTCTGTCTAGCGTCATAATATCGATCTCATCCCTCCCTAAAAATCTTGAGAGTAATGGCTGGTTTACACGGGCTTAGTAGCTAAGTGCTTAGTACTTGTCACAAACTCGTCGCTTAGTAAATCAGAGCGATTTCTATTCACTTGCATTGCACCATTCGCAAACAATAATACTAAGCACTAATCTCACAAGTTTACACTTTGGGACTTAGTATTAGTGACAAGTAAGCACACTTAGCTACTAAGCCCGTGTAAACCAGCCATAAGATGGGTAGGTAATTACCTAGATATTGTAGATAAATTTCCAAAAAAAGCATTTTTACCATACATTTATCTAACGATTCCATGAAATAAAATGAACATTATTCATTAGTGACTGACAATATAACATTTTTGGCCTCTCCAAAGATGCAAAAACTCAATATCAACAGGAATTGATCTCCATTCCGCAAGTATTTACCGCGCTGCAAGCGGAGCTCACAACCATTGAGCCAAACGTCCTGATGCATTTGTATTTGAAATTATTGAACAGTAGCTGCGCGTAATGCGTCCTGAATCGCACAAAAAAGGGCGGGCCTCATGTCAGACTCATATCTGCCAATCACAGATTAGGTAGAGGTAATACTGCCAATCGGGGCTGTGATTGCTCATAGTAGACTGAGTAGTACACCTATACTATACTACATAGAGTTTTTTGCGTGACAAGGACGAACAATTTAGATAGATACGTTGGAAGAGAAGTTCCGAGCTCCACGTACCGCAACCTTAAATCATTTTTATACTCTTAGGCTGGTTTTACTGTCACGCGTACCGTCGGCGCTGATAGGCGAGTGATCTTTATTACAATGAAATAGGGATACTGATTGTTTAGCAGAAATGGCTACGCTGATTGCTCTCGTCAGTGCTGAACCATCAGTATCCTTATTTCATTGTAATAAAGATCACTCGCCTATCAGCGCTGACGGTGAGCGTGAGACTAAGATCCGCCTTATAAGAACTTTTATTATAACTTCCAAGTTAATAGGACCAATATACTAATTTAATTTTCTTTCAGATAAACAAATGGACATCAAGCAAATCGGGGACGCGGGCAAAATTCAAATAACTCTTTCTAAGAACAACGAGGTGAGCTGAGCACACTTATGAAACAAGCACGATTGAGTTCCTAGGGAAAGCGGATAGAATTTCAGTCAACAAATAATTACCAGAATATTGAAATGAAAGAATTGGGTAGTTGGAATCTCTTTGAATGTTAGAGTGAGAAACAATGATAAAATGATACTAATAACAAAATCTTTACAATCTAGGCTGTACCTGTGTCAAAACAGGACTTTACACAAAGTTTTGCATCACTCATATCAATGAAAATATTGACAACAGGTTTAGCAGCCGTTTATCCTCATCGCCTTTTCATACGTCATGGTTGCCGGGTCGGCGGCGAAGTGTATGGGCATGTACGGTAGCTTTCACACGTACCGGCGTAATTTGCATACAAACGCTGCCGGAAACCGGGATGTGTGAAAAGGCAC
Source organism: Camptogramma bilineatum (assembly GCA_958496255.1). Classification (NCBI taxonomy): domain Eukaryota; kingdom Metazoa; phylum Arthropoda; class Insecta; order Lepidoptera; family Geometridae; genus Camptogramma; species Camptogramma bilineatum. The sequence goes on along the minus strand of OY292467.1, from coordinate 9,546,318 downwards.
TTATTGTGTTTTACAGGAAACGGTAAACCTAGAAGGACATTGGCCTCAAGTCCTGCCGATAGTGCAGCAAGTAATGAGTATATTCTACAAGCAAGACGAGGCCAAGCCTGAGAAACGACCGGAGAATATCAGCGGTCTAGCCACGCCCGTCATACCGGTGATAAATCTAGGTATGTTAACTCAAATCTATTTCAAATCATGTACTCAGTAGAATAGGCATGATGACTGATTTTCAAAATCTCTTCTATGATATTCAGAAGTATCTATTATGTCTAAAATATATCATATTTCTGTAGAAAATTAAGGTTTTTGTGCAATAAAAGTACATTTAAATTTAAATTTTCAAATTCACGCCAAAACGCTCGCCGGTGTCATGGCGTCTGTTTTTACGTCACGGATCGGTATATCAACCAGTGATGCCTACATAGTTACTATAGAAACAAAAGGACGGTTACCGAGACGAGACGCAATGACAGACGCCATGACACCGGCGAGCGTTTTGGCTATCATGGCGGATTGTTGTATTTTGTAGATTTATTTTAACAAATAAATTAGTAATCTCGACATTAATAAGAGAATAAATACATTTTTCAAAATCTTTGAATCCTATTTCATTAGATCAGATAAATATTTTGGCGATACTTGATTACTGTCATCATGCCTATTATGATCACTTTGAATCGTCTTAAGAGCTAGGTAATTCTACCCGTGACCACGAGAGCTGTAACGCACTCGAAATGTCGGGAAATAATAAATTAAGGTAAATACGATAAAGTCCCGTTAGTTCGTTTAAATTAGGTGATTCTAGTAACTATATGCCGTCTCTTTTCATTAACTGAGAGTGAAAATGAAAAGAAACGGCTTATAGTACAATTAAGGGAGGCTAAAATGGCTGTTAGGGCAATTCCTTTTATGAATCCTAACATGATTCATATTATTTTTCTTACTTGTCACTCTCACGTCTATGAAAAGGGCATTATAATACAATTCTTATTATTATCAGCTGAAGCGACCTTTTTAGACCCGCTGGAGAACCTCCTCTAGTATCTATTTTACATGTATGTATATCATTTCTTCACAGAATCGCGTAAAGTCGACGATCTAGAAAAAGAAATATTCAAAGAAATTGAAGAACAAGATAAAAAGGAGAAATCTGTTAATACAAATGTTACAAAAAGGTAATCTATCACTTAAAGCACCCATGGTACAGCTAGCTTAATAAATGATGAGACTAAACATTCAGGTCATCAGAGATTAAGTGGTACCAACAACTTAAATTGTAACTTAAACGGTAGGTTCCTTAAATTGTCAATACTGGCTATAATTCATTTTCTACATAATGATACTTACTATTTGTGAGACCAAATAAGTAATTCATCAACATTCTCTAGCTTATTTTTTTTTCTGCTGGTTCTTCCGTTTAATAATCCAGAAATAAGATCAGTCTTAAACATAAACAAAACTAATCTTACACATCTCTCTACAGAAAAGCCGGGAGGCCGAAGAAAACTCCCTCCACAAGCTCTGAGCAGTCGGAAAAACCAACTAAAAGACCCAGAAAATCTAAACAAACCGAACAAAAAGCAGAAACCTCAAAAGAAACTCCCGAAAACCAAGAAAATGAGAAAGCCAACCAAGAAAATGATATAGCTAACCAAGATGCTGACAAAAAAGAAATGGCCGAAGTGCCTAAAAGTACTAAAAAACTCTCAGCAGATAGAATATCAGTTGATTCAATTGTGGATACAACTCCGACTAGAGATGCTAAACGGAAAGTATCGGAGAACAAAATTGGTGAGGCTGAAGATTCGGTGAAGACGAACAATATTGAGCCTCGTGTGACTAGAGCTAGGAAGAGTGGGAATGGTAAGTAGTAGTATGTTCTTATTGGGCAAAGGCTTCCCCTTATCCAGTCATTTCAGTCCTACGCCATTGCCTGCCACTGATAGTCGCTGCAGGTATCTAGCTCGTCGTTTAAAAAAACGTTGCTTTAAACCTCAACGTTGGCGAAATTAAAACTCAAATTCAATTTAAATGCCTACCGCCCAGCGCTTAAAATTGAACATAGTTCGATAAAAAAGCGTCGCGTTTTAAATGCTGACGTGCGAATACACCTCGAGAGTGCAAACAATGATGTCGGTTTTTTTAAATTTTAAGTTTTGCTACTTGTTTATTACAGAAACGGACACATCATCCCGCACCGTCACTACTAGACAGACTTCGAAGTCACTCGACCCTGAAGAGGATATCCGCTACATGCTCCCTCCAGAGCCCATGACACGGAAATCTAACAGAACCCCGAAAAAGGCTAGAAGGTAGATCCTTTAGTAAACATACACACATGAATTGTCAAACACTGCTAGGCCTTTCTTATAAAAGCCTCAACTTGAACACTGGTTCGCCCTGTCACTATTTGTCACTATCTAACAAAAAGGGATGGCAATAGTTTAAAACGGAATTCAATTTGACAGAAGTTGAGAGGAGTTTATAGGTAGAGCGGGATATGTGCTGGGCTGAGCTGAGTAACTGAAATAATCAAGATTTTATACTGAGTCAAATTAAAAAAAGATTTATTCATTAAGATCACTTTGGCACGTCAATGTTTGATAAATAATTAAATAAATACTGGCGGACATTTCACACGGCGACATCTAGCCCCAAACTAAGCACAGCTTGTACTATGGGAACCAGATAATATAAATTAAATAATTTTATAATACGTTTGATTTAATATAAAGTATAAATTGAGTTAGAGGATATTCAATCCCAGGCGTTTTTGTCATCCAAGTAATTTGATATTTTGGAATACGCCTTGTGATTACACCTTTAAACAAACAGATTTTAAATCTTACTTACCGAATTAATTAATAATTTATTTCGTTGCTTCATTTGTCAGTTTTTACATTACACATTTCAAAATTCACATGTAAAATTAGTCAAGGGCAATTTTGTTTCAAAACTAGAATTAAAATAGCCCTACTTTAGTTACTTACCTATAAAGACGCAAAACTAGGTAATTTTAGAAATGTCACTTTAAATGTCATTCTGTTTTGATCCTTAGCATGAACGACATAAAACCTTTCGAATGGTTTTATGTCGTTATGTAGTAAAATTTTTATTAGTCAGTGCACAACAGAATGAACTCCAATGATTGCATCTGCCCCTTGATTGTCTATCTTTGATAGCGACCAAAATCGGTCTCAAACTCTCAAATATGATAGCTCAGTGGCCACGCAAGTAGCTCTGTCACTCTCATCTCAACGAGACCGAACGCGACAAAGGATACCTACGCGATCGTTTTGACAGTTTGAGACCAATTTGAGGTTCGAGACAAACAGGCGTCAGCCTGCTGTTTACAAATCGCTATACAATGTAAAAACAATGATAATTATTTCCCACTTATAGATTTCATAGTGCGGGTTTAAATCAAACGAAATCACTGCAATATGACAAAACGACCAAAAGCTACTATCAAAAATAAAATATAAAATTAGGCAGTTTTTACGACTTTAATATTTTTCTCAGTACGATTATTTATCAAAAAATCAATAATGTCTTCTATACTGTGCTTCCAACATACGCAAAATCACAAATATCTTAACAATTTATTGCATTGTCCCAATTAGTCAGGTATGGCTATTTTTTACATATAAAAGTACGATTACTTATAATGTATTTTTAAAACACAACAAAATATAGGATTCTCGTATCAAGATTTTATATTGCATTCATTCCTTTTTTTATTGCCACTATGTCATGGGAACATTTTTAAACCTACAATTTTATTTGCCTGTCCTATGAGGACATTTTTAAACTTACGACTGTGACCGTATTTTAATTTACTGAGGCAAAGTTTTTGTAATAAATGATAACACTTTTTTTAAGAAAATACATTTATTTACAGAAACTTAACTACTTATCTTTTGCATGAAAGACAGCATTTGATTACTATTATCGAGTCATATTGAGATCACTAATAAATTTATACTATTTTGAAACTGAAGTAAGGGTGTTGTTACAATATTTGTGACTTTATATGTCTGGAACTCTAGGGCGTGTGCGAATCGCATTGGATCTAATGTAAATACCTAATTTTAAATTCAAATTCAATTGGCATAAGGGTATCGATTTAAATGATAATATAAAAGGATTCTAGTCTGAGGATATTTATTAAAATATTAACATCTTTTAGAATCAGCAGATAAACCCACGGAAATATTCTTCAAAAGTAACCCTCTTATTCATAATTAATTTATAAGCTTACTAGAGCTCAAACGGCTAATAAATACTATCTCTTTTTAATGTCATTTGAGTAAAAAAATACTCCAAAATCTAGCTAAAATGACAGCTGATTATGAATATTGGGGTTTTTCATAACTTCTTAGATATAAAATATTGATGTTAGCGTAAGTTTTTTGAAAAATTATACATGTCGTAGAAGTCCCTGAGTAAAACTTTAGAGATAGAATTTATTTAAATACGGCATAGTAGTCTTTAACTGAAATCCTGCACAGATAAATTGTATGATGATATCAGAATAAATGTATATTTTGGAAGTACAAAAAACTTAATAACTTGTAATCAAAGTAGAAACGGATTAAATTATTACTAAGTAAATGAATTTTAGATTTAGAAGGTAGACTGTGTTATTTTTATGATTTGACTCATGTTTTTGTAACAGCATTTAAAACCATGAATGAGATAAAGATAAGACCCTTTATCTTGTTTAAAGTTGAACACTGGTTAAACAACGTCCTGTCTTTACTTGTGGATAGTGACAAATTGAGACAGGACGTTGTTATAAGTAAGGGGGAAACTTGTTAAATTATGACCAGAGGTCGGAATTAGGTAGAGTTATTTATGTACTTGCACTGATTTCATACAGCGAAAGAATAAAGTGGATATGCCTTAAATCCCGAGATTCATTTTAAAGAGCATAAAAATCCCGTAATTTATTAAGTAAAAAAAATTACTTTATTTTATTTACTTTTTCACAATTTAATTAAACCACTTAATAATTATTATTATTGTTTTTAATAAATTTTTAAAATTATTAATTTTTTAATTAATTGTTATTATGTTAATTATTTTTGTTTTATTTGTCTTATCTATCTTTGAGGTTTTTATTATTATTAACTTGTAACATTGTTGGCCACACGGGATTGTCCATTATAAATCCCGGGAAGATCCATATTTATATCAACATTTCGATGCAAGTAGGTACATAAATAACTCTACCTAATTCCGACCTCTGATTATGACAGAAATTATCCAAAGTAGTTATAAAATAAATTTGCGTTATTTTATAATGATCGAATGCCTTTAAGTTTTCTTTATTTTCTTTAATTTTATGACCAACTATTGAACTTATGTATATTTGAATTGGCAATGTGTCAGTAGCGCGACCGTCCCCAAGCGTTTTACTTACAGTTGGGCCGGCGGATCTAGGCGTACGTGAAGTCAGGCTCTGCGCTGCGCAGTAGAAAATTTTGTATGAAAAAGTTGCACTGCGCATCGAAACGGCTAACTTCACGCACGCCGAGATCCGTTGGCCGTACTGTAAATGAGTAAATACTTTTTCGAAAAAATCATAAACTTTTGATGAAATAATAGAAACCATGTCAATATACAATAGAAAAATCGTTTGGTCTTGGAATTAATTAAAGAAATGTCCAGATTTAATATTACGTACCATTTTTCTTAATGTACAAGTTTTACATAATAAAGCAGTAGTTAAAAGAGCCCACAAATATTCAACTGGGAGCAGGCGTAGGATAATAAATGTTTTAAAAGACAACTGTGTATTATTTCATAGACATTAGTTTTTTTTTTTATTTGAGTGAACCTGCTTCCGTTGAAAGGCTGCATGTGGCTTACTGCACTTTTAGCTTCTGCTATGCTTATGTCATTGCTTTTAATGCTTAGCCCTTTTACAGCGAACCACATGAAGCCTCGGAAAGGTTCAGAAACTTCATTGATAGCACAGGATACCAAGACTCTGATCCCAGCCCAGCTAAAGTGAACACAACGAAACGAAAGAAAAAAATGAGTGTCACTGTTAAAAAAGGCAAATATGTACCTAGAAGGAGATCTTTGCCCACTCTCTCAGTCAACGACATGTCTTTAGATTCTAGTAACTCGTCCTACTTCATCCCTAGAAAATCCAGGTCCCAATCTACTTTAGATTCCGCGATTTATAAGACTGAGTCGTACCAAATTCTGATGGGAAACCCGAAAGCTCCCATCAAAAAGCTAGACGTTATTGACGAAAGCAAGAGCGATGATCTCGGACAATTCATCGAGTCTAAGGATTCTAGCCAACATTCTAATATTGTAGTGGAAGTAGGCAGCTCTAGTAACGTCTCACTCCCACTTTCTCCAGAACTTTCGGTGGTTGAAAACTTATCTATCAGCCGTGAAATGATACGGAGTGATAATCATCCTACGATCAACGAAATTCAAGGCAACGATAGTGTTGTGAGCAATATCTATAAACAATATTTAATATCTGATATGGATGCGTCGGTTCCACTTATGGAACAAGACTGTGAACTCCTCAATACTCCAAAACTTAAAACTAAAGTGAAGAAGCAAAGGACGCCTGTAAAAGTATCAGATTTACTAGATAAAGTTTGCACTGTAAATATGAGCGTGAACAATACTCTATCTGACACTTTAGATAGAAAGCTCCGCGATTTGCTTCTAGAGAGCGCTAAGAAAATATCAGACACGAACAAAGAAAATCTCATGGATATAGATGAGTCAGTTGAACCAAAGAAGAGAGGAAAAAAGAGATGTTCGACCCCTCGCAAAAGATCCACAAAGGCGAAAACTAAACCTGCTATTGGACCAGTTATAGACGAACACATGGAATCATGTTCGCATGGAGGAAGAAACTCTTGCCCTCCCGTCATTACTTTCATACCAATTGATGAAAATGCGAACAACAGCTCTGACGTACAACTTACCAAAAAACCTAAACCAATCAAAAAAGACGTTATAAAAGTCAAAATACAACGTCCTGCTACCAAGAAAGGGAATGATATGGAAACAAGTCAGATATCCGTTTATACAGACAGTGGAATAAATGAAACTTCATCCGAAATAATTCAAGGAGAAAGCGTAGATTTGATCCACAATCATTCTGAGACATGCCTGCAGGCGAACGAATGTGTCAATAGCGTGGAGTTCGTTGGGAACTCGAGATCTGAGTCGATTATATCTATAAACAGCACTACGTCTTTGGAGTCGGAGTTGCTGAAAGTTATGGAGGATGTGGAGTTGTTGTCTGGGGAATACCGTCGGAATGTGCAGGATAGGAGCGGTAAGTTACATTTTGATTAACTTAAGATAAAGCTAAAGAGAAATTCAGTTTTTTTGCAACTAGTTTCAATCCACTTGCTCTCCGTGGTATGCAGTAAAAGTTGATAAACATATAAAATGTAGTCAATAAAATTAGTAGATTTGAAAACATTTTGGATGAAACTGTAATCGTGCTCATGGCTATTTTTTCTGGCACGGCAAATTTTTTATACTACTAAGGTAGCAGACAAGCATACGGCCGACCTGATGGTAAGCGGTTACCGTAGCCTGTGGACGCCTGTGATATTCAGCGGGCCTATAAAGGTCGCTATTGCAGAATCGCAATATAGGAATTGAATTATTGACATCTCTCTTGATTGACTGAGAGTGAAAAGAGACGGCATTATAGTTCATTTCATATTGTGATTCAGTTTTAGCGACCTTTTTAAGTCCGCAGGTCACTTGCACTTGAAACTGTTGCTTTACATCAGGCAGGGTGGTCAAACGCAAACCTATTTTAGTTTAAAAAAAAACATTGTGAGAAAACCAGTTAGTTTGCAACGTTACACAATCTAATTGTTATACTTTTCCGTTTTGATGTTTTTTAACAATTGAATTCATTTTTATTTCCAGCTGATAAATCCTTTGGCGAAGTTTATGGTACGCCCACCGATACAGTCTACCACAGTCCCATCGCCTCCAACTGCAGTCTTATAACTGAAGACTTGTCCGACGAAGCACCGATGCGGCCCACAAAATGGTATCTCCTCAGCGAAGACGATACCAACACACGTCCGGACCAGATGACGTCCAACTCGAGAGTGACTAACTTCTCCGCGAATTTGAAACAATTGTTCCCAGTGACGTGTGCTGTACCGGATTTATCCACGATATCAGAACTTTCGAAGGAAAATGAGGGTAGTCTGAAAACTTTTGACACAGATGGCGATACTAGAAATAGTGACTATCAGACGTTATTGGAATGATTTTGATTGAAGACGACTTATTATTTCATTAGACTGTGTAGTGTAGGATTAGATAAGATTTTTGTGTGATTAATTATTGAAATATGCCAAATATAGAAAATAAACAAGAATAGTATTGGTAACAGGATCGCGCAAGCGGGCCTAAGACAAACAATCTAGATCTTTGTATATTTTTGTGTTCTCCTATGATTGTAATGTGTTTTGTATAAAATTGTAATAGACATTTGAAATAGCTAAACTTTGAATTAATGTTGACATTTATGTAATTTATAGAGATAGTAGTACTGGACGTTATTTAGAATGAAGATTTATTTTTCAGTGTTATGTTGTTATGATTCATTTATATTTTGTTGATACTTAGGATAGTTTATGAATTTATGCATTTATCTAGTTTGCCGAATAGTAAAATTAATTATTAGAGTAGATAGAATGAAAGCGCTGTGCTGTGCGCATAAATTCTTTATTTGAATAATTTGTTGGACATTTACTATGCATACGCCCGCGCCGGTGCATTTATCTACCTACTTATCCATTTGAGTCGGGTTTCATGTTCATTTCATACTTCTGGTAATTTTACTTCTTGGTTTGGTAGATTATAATGGCGCGTTTACACGCTAGCGTGCAAACTGACTTTCAACGAGCACATTATGTATCTTCTGTCGCGTTCGGTCTCCTTGAGATGAGAGTGACAGCTACTTCGTGCTCGCTTTAATCCAAGGAATTTCTATACTACGTACCTGGAACGCTGACTGAGACAGAAAACAAGGTCCGCTTGAAATAAAACTTGGGCGGTGTGTCTCTTTCTTTTTGCAACTGTGTGAAAGAGACAAAGCACCCAAGAAAGCCTCTCAACAAGACCAACAATCCTTATAACCAAGATTAAATGATAATAGATCGTTGTGTAGTCGCGATAAGGTTCAAAATCCTTTGTACATTAAATGTCAGTTAGCACTCCAGTTACGTAGTGAGTTTAGAATCTTCTTGCTTTAATCATATATCTGTCTCGTTGAATGTCTGTTTGCTCGCGAGAATGTAAAAACGGTTGGTATAAAAAAAAACAATGAGGAAACGATTTTGAAAACAGTAAATAACTTTAAGACGTGTTTAATTTAGTCCGCGCGCGTTAGTATGTTTAGCTGAAGTAGACTGATGAATGTAATTTATTTTGCTAAGTATGTTTTTGTAATTAAATGTTTAAAGTATGTAAACCATAGTTTTATTTGTCAAAAATCAGCGCAAGTCTTGTAGTGATACCCTAAACGGCTCGCGCGGACTGTAAAGCTGCGTACAGATATCGCGTACTGTCTGTAGTCTGTACCTGTAGCTACGCGTACACTGTACGCGTAGCTACAGCTATGGACTAGGCCAGGGGTGCCCATACTTATAGTGTCGGCGATCGACCAGAAAATATTTTGAAAGCAAAGGATCGACTAAACTACATAGGTACTATGTTGGTAGGTAAGGTACTGAAAAACATTTTTTTAAATATCGTTTTACTGCACTTTTAAATTGAATATAGGTAGGTACATCAAAATGAAGAAATCGTAACTTTCGAATCACAAATTTTGTCTTGATGATGATGGATAGCACTGCATATTATCCGCGTAATTTTCATATTAATTGATGGTATTGCTGGCGATCGACTCGAAAAGCTTCGCGATCGACCGGTCGATTGTGATCGACTGTTTGGGCACCCCTGGACTAGGCGTTCTGGACACGCGTATACTGACTACGCGTACCCAGGGTACGCGATATCTGGACGCACCTTTAAGTAACCAATGGTACTGCAGCTTTTAATTTGCTCTCAGGTATAATTCAATGTACTCTATGCTCTCAGGCAATGGGTTAAACCACAGAATTGAGAATAAGACTAGAAATAGTAAGTAGGCGGGGCCCGCGTAGCACCAAGTAAGCGCATTGCGCGCACTTCAAGCTCCGCATACTTTAGTCGTGTTTGAAGTCTGTCAGAGGAAACGTAACTCGAAAAAATCACAAAAAAATATAAAAATGCCGTATTGCGCTGTTTTGGAGTGCAAAAACGATAGCCGAACAAAAAGATTAATAAAAGGGGGCATCTCATATCACCTTTTAATATTATTTAATTGTTTTTAAACGGTTTTGTTTGGTTTGTTTAAAATGCAAAACCGTCAAACAAAACTAGCCTGTGATTCACACTACTTAAGGTCGCGTTTCTCTTAAACCTCAACTTTCGCTACTCAATTAGGGATGTGACCCTATATACTGATGAATGTGCTATCGATAACTTTAATGGTTATGATTAGATATCAGATTATAATATGCAACACAAAAAGCTTGAAATATGCCCCTATTTAGTCAGAAACAAGGATCGTTCGCGGTTCATCTAATACCTAACATGTCTTAAAAGTAATTGAATTGAATTGAATTGAAAATTTGTAATTTTTAAATTTGTAATTTTTTACCTAATCTGTCATTTTTGACATTATCTGTCATAATTACATCTAGTGTCATTTCTGACATGATCTGTTATGTTTGACATTATCTGTCATTTTTGACAGAAACAAGATCAAATCTAGGCTCTCAACGCAACGGTGCGCGCCGTGCGCTATATCTTATTTCGGGGCGAACTACCTACTAGTTTTTACCGAAACTGATGCTTAGCTACGTCAAACAAACTTGCTTCCGCCCGCGGCTTCGCTCGGGTGATACCTGAATAGAAAAAGCCTATGTCCTATTCCCGGTCTTTATCTATCTATTCTATATTTTAAATTTCAGCCAAATCGGTTCAGTGGTTGTCGAGCGGAACAAAAATATATCCAAACATCCATCCATCCAAAAATCTAAACTTTTGCATTTATAATATTAGTGTGATGATAATCAATAAACTTGATAAAATTAAGGAACAAAATTGCCTAACTTACACTAAGATCTTCGCTCACTTCGCTCGCTCGATCACTAATATTTTCCAAGTATTTAGAATAGAATATAACTTTATTGTACTGTACCTATACCTACACCATAAAAAGAAAACACAAGAAAAAGAACCATTATTTTAAACAGTGATACAATTTACGAGTTGTAAACCTGTGATTGTGTAAATTAGGAAAGAAAGATAAGAAAAGCTTTTTATTTCGGCCACAACAAATATAACCTGACGTGCTACCGATCGTTACACATCATTTGGTAAATAATAATCGATTTCGATACATTCGTCTTGTATCCTCATTGGCATTGGCACAACACTAAGCGAGTAGCTATGTTGTCAAGTATTTAGCCATTGTAATATCAATCTTAAATCTTGTTGGCAAAGACTATTAACAGAATTAACAGCGATAACGCCATCTCGCGTCAAGTAGCTTAGTTTTTTGGTCAGCCTAGTAACAGCCATTGCATTATCAATCTTAATACTACTTGTTAGAGACTAATTAAGGAAAATCCAGAATGAAAATCGCCATCTCGTGACGAGTAGACAATCATATTATTTTATTATTATTTTATTAAGTTTAGAACCATGTTCCTATGACGTTATGGTTTATTATCTATAAAATTAGTTTTATGGTTTTAGGTCCTTTTTAACGTTCTCTTTCGACCAATTGTAACTTTTAATTCTAAGTGTGTTTATTTTTACGTGTGTGAGTTTGGCGACACTGGTTCTCTTAGTAATAAGTCAACATGCTAGTTCTACTTGCGTAAGCGAGCGATTCTCTTTTCTGTGGGTTAAACCCACGTTAAACCTCTGTGAAATGTTCGTTAGGATTTCAAGACCGGTGTAAGCACAGAAAAAACGAAACGAAAAAAAAACACAGAAAAAGCACAGAACACAATCGCTCGCGGTGTAAGCAAAACGTAAGCAGAAAAACGCTGTGTTAGATATCAGTGCTGCCACCTAGTATCCCACGTATTACGAAATGTATCTCTACCTAATCTGTGTACGAAATTAGTTTTGCTACTCCGCAAAAGATAGCGAAACATCATTTTTTGGTTTGCTTTGTTTGCTTGCATCGCTTTTGTGATTGCGTTCCATTCTATAGTACCAGCTTTGTTTGTATTATTTTTAGCATGCATCAATATGTCAATGTCATGTAGTAGATACTTCATTCAATTCACGTCAATCAATTCAAAGGCGATTATGGTATTGACCGAGCATTTTTGTATTTTGCTTTGAAATGAATAAATATTAGCAAGTCTTTCAGTTTCACTATGCCACGAACTCCGTTGCGAATAAATATACGGGATTGTTTTGTTTTAGTTCTATTAGTAATTTTCAATACAATACACACGACGGATATGGGTAAGTTCTAATTTTTATGAAGTTTTATTTACAGTAGGTAGGTACTTACCTAATTTTCATAATATCCGTCTTCTATTTCAGCTAACAACGACATTATACAAAGCAAGGAAAATAAACTGAAAGAAAACTCAAGTGAAAGAGATGTCAGTTTCAGTGAGAATGATGATTACTTGTACACTTGCCCCACTGTGGATGATGCAGACAGTTTCGACTGTATCTCCCTAAATTATCCTTGTATAACTTGTGATAGAAGTACAGACTGTATTTATGGAAAACTTTACAATTACACATGTACTGTGAAAACAAAAATTGTCTGCAATGTGAGTATAACATAAAAGCAGTTTAATACAGACTGGGAGATCTCAGGCAGGCTTGGCAGTGAAATCATTAATAACTTTTTCCAAATTTGTCATCTAAAATTATCTGTTTCAGGGTTCAAAAGCATTTAACAGAACAGCAATGTGTAGATATTGTTACCAAACCGACAAATGGGAACACAGATGCGATCAAAAAGCCAACTGCAACTCATTGGCTTCACCACTTAAATATTATCTGTGAGTAGAAATTACCTGATTTAAAACTGCACTGTTCAATCGCTGGAGGTATAATTACTAAGATTTATGACTTTTTCAGGACAAACTGCACAGTCTCAGATGATGTACTATGTTTAGGCAAAAGGAGGTTTCTCAAAAAGATTAAATGCTCTTGGACTGCTGGCACTCGTTGGGGCACTGCCCTAATCCTAGCTCTAACTCTTGGTGGCTTTGGAGCTGACAGATTCTACCTAGGACACTGGCAAGAAGGCATCGGGAAACTCTTCAGTTTTGGGGGGCTAGGAGTGTGGACACTGGTTGATGCTTTGTTAATAGGAATTCATCATCTTGGCCCTGCAGATGGATCATTATATATTTAGTCAAAACTATTATAAGTATAAAAAATATTTATTACCAAATAACTTGTTTGATTCCTAAGTTTTACTTAGATTAATCAATGGACTCATTTGAACTGTGCGTGTAAGTAAATGTTTAACTAAAAGTGCCTATAAACTAAATTGACAAGATCTGCTTTTTTCATTCCGTTTAATGCAGGGAGTTGAGGAATGTCTTTGGATTTCAATATCAGTTTTAAATCAGAAACTGTATACTGATTCACCTTCTGATTGGACAATCTACTTTGTAACAAATCTGTATCTATTTCTTCAGTTTTAACTTTCTTAGGATTTCCAGAATTTCCTTGTGATGGAGGCCTTTTAATTGCAACACTTCCAAAAGGCCCAAATATTTCTAGGAATAATTCATCATTCAAATCATTGAATCTCTCAGAAGATGGTTTTGTTGTGTCAATAAATGGTTCCATATCTTCATCATGCAAAGCAATGGCTTCCAGGTTCTTATACTGAGATTGTAGCTTAGGATCTTCAAACATGTCTGGCTTGTAATCAAACATTACTGCCTTAATTGCATCTTTCATTACGTCTTTGTGTGCAGTTGAAATGTTTGATTCCTCTTCATCATCCATTCCTGGGAGGTTTCTCACATTTTCTGCAAATGGAATAATTATCACATCAAAGCCAATGTCTACATCTAAGCCGAGTGGATGTGTGCATGGAGACAGAGCCACATTGATGGGCTTGGAGTTGATTCTTGTGCATAAAATGCAAATTGCTACCATCCCTGTTTCTATACAAGCCTGGTGCAGAGCTTTAAAGGCCACTGTAGACCCTTCTATTATGTCTTCATTAGGAAACAGAAAATATCCTTTCTTCAAGAACCATTTTTCTTTGGCAAGCAAAGATGCTGGCTTGAATCCAAGAAGTTTAAGCATTGGTGGTCCAAATGGATTTTTTAAATACTTCATCTCAGTGTCTGTGAATTCAACTCTTTCGCCTCCATATTCTTGGAATTTGATAAGCTCAGACTTGAGTAGTGGCACTTGTTTTGGCTGCTCTTCTTCAACTTCCATTGGACTGTTGTTCTCTCTTGATATCTTTAAGTTTTCTGTTACAGGTGTTACTATGTCATTGGTTTCTCTGTCCAAATATGCTGACTTTTGGCTCGGTCTGCTTAGAAGGTTATAAACACCAACACCAATGGACATTCCATTATCAATTTCAAAACTCAGCCTAGCCACTGCTAAATGGCGATGTGACTCTTGAAACATCATTTTTTCTATCTCCAGGATGTCCCAAATTGGCTTCGGTAAAATGTCATCTCTTCCTTTACTAGCATTGATTAGGAAATTTACATAGAAATCATCAGCCTTGTGCTCTGTCTCCGCAACATTGACAAGCTTTATGTTGACATCAGATTCAGCCAAATCTTCCACTCGCTTAAGTGCTGGCATTTGGTCTATTTCTACTGGAGGAGTGTCAAGTCGGAGGAGCATTATCACGGTGCGCGATGATAGCTGCTTCTTGCAGTTAGCAAACAACTTACTGCAGTGTAATAGAGCACTTGACATTTTAAGTTCTTTATCCTGCTTCAAATTATCTATTTTGGTATTCTGAAGCTTTTTATAATCGTCTAATGTAGGCATTGTAAGAGGGATTATATCAATTACATTCTTATCTCCAAGTATCAATGTTTCATCATCTACGTCTGTACCAAACAAACAAACGCCGACATACCGATTGCGTGATTCTCTCAAATACTGGCGGATCATTCTACAAGTGGCTGCGTGCGCTATTTTTCCAGTTTCCTGATCAAAAACATTGATGAGAATAATAGTGGCGGGAACACCGCGGTAGGCCGCTGCAGTCTCTTGATTATCTTCATCATCAGATGACATCTTGAGATTTTGTTTACAATGAAAATAATAATAATTGGTTCCTGTTTAGCTTAGAAAGATTACGAATTACTCAAAGAAAACTACTCAATTTTACAAAGTTCTCAAATCTAAATTCTAAACAAACAAAATGAACAACGGACGGACGGACAGTTGCGGGTTGGTTGACCTTGACTTAACTGACAGCTGACATGACATGACATACATGACAACTTTTCAAACGATTTGTCAAAACAAATCATAGATAAGTTTTTTTATTTTGGTGTAGTATGGATTAATTTTTTAACCCGTACGGGAGGGTTAATATCCTACTCTCCCTTCGATAGGCTCGAAAGCCGGGTAGTGCGGTACTACCTCATGGCCTTACTTTGCACCACCACCCATTGAATCAAGAAAGATGTTAGGGTCCTTTGCAAAAAAGTTGTACATTTTGAAAAAAAATTGTTCCCCTCCATTCAATTAAAGATTAAAACAAAACTATAGGTAGTACAATGATAAAAATTAGTTACAAATGTTGTTCGGAAATCATGTACCTATTTAATCTAACGTAGTATATATCCTTATTTCTATTATTTTCTATTTCAAAATTAAATTCAAAAAACTGCTAACTCTCTCCATACAAAATTCTGATGTCCACTTTCGGTTTTCGCAGGTTCAACATTTAAATTTATGCTACTAACTTCATAATATTACTTACTAGATTAGTTAATGGGTACATCAGATAAGAAGTTGCGCTATATAAAAATGACAATAATAGTACCTATTATAATAACATTAAAAATGAATTATTTATTCGAGTTTAAAGTCGTGGTCCCTGTTTTTGGTATTTTGTGTAACTCGCCCTGTGTAACGCTCTAGCTGGGGTATTTGGCTTATTGTGAACGTATGCATAATTTATTTTAAAAGTGCACCATTGGAGGAAGCTACCAATCTAAGGAAATATAGCGTAGCGATTTTGGTTTAGTAATTATTCAACAAAATTTGTGGTGGTTGGGTTTTTCACAAGATGTTTTTGTGTAACATAACGCGAATATTTATGGAAGTTAAAGTAAAAATCACAAATATTTCACTGCGTTGTGTAGTTTCATTCAATAGACATATAATACAAATGATAATTATTACAAAAAGACGATATTTTTTTTAATTAAATTTTTTGTTGTGACACCTCGGTGATATTTTATGAACAAATGTACGTAAAATCGTTACACAAAAATACCTTCTGAGACAAGAAAATGTACAAATTTTTTGCAAATGACTCGTTAATCTGTCAATCTCGGTGTCCGGGCCTGGTGAGATTTCGCGTGTTGAGTCAAATTAAGCCGCAGGCTCCACTCCTGGTGGTGCCCTTCCGTCAATTCCTTTAGGTTTCAGCTTTGCAACCATACTCCCCCGGAGTCCAAAATCTTTGGTTTCCCGGAAGCTACCCGCCAAGCCATTGTAGTAACGTCGGCGGATCGCTAGGCCTCTCAACTTGAACACTGGTTAGGTAAACAAGATCAAGATTTGCCCTGTCACTATCTAAATCCGCCTATACATGTTTGGCGAGCCTCTGATAAGCCATCGCGAGAGAAGGCAAATTGATGCAAGGCAAGTGCTACCGTCTAGACTAGACTTTTGGCAAGTCTATGCAAACTTAGATGCAAACCATGAGCTTGTTGTATTCACTTGGCCAGCTAGGCGAGCGACACCCAGCGATGGCAAGGCAAGGCAAATATGCTGTTTACACGTTGATCTTCGCTCGTGTTAGGCTAGGCTCGCCAAAAGTATGGCAATAGTTTACCTAGTATAAACGGTGCTTCAATTTTGACAGAAGTTGAGAGGAGTTTATAAGTAAATACCTAGCTTGTATTGTAGCACTTAACTGCTAACAGTAGGTCTCAAGTTCGTAAGGTGTTCTTACGCAGTGATCCGCCGGATGGCGGTTATAGAGCGCCGCAAACTTTATGGTGGCTGAAGTGCGCGGCAGATTCGACTTTGCGCAGGTACAGTGAGGTGAAGGTGGTGAGGGACGGGGCTAGGCGGCTTATGTAGATAAAGTTTACTCTATTCTATTGCGTTGACTGTACCTACGCTACGCTACCTACGAATCTGCCGAGCACTTCAGCCGCCATAAAGTTTGCGGTGCACTATATCAAGGTACCTAACCGTGGACGAGCCGTACTCACTTAGACATTGATACTATATCTGTTAGGTACGTTGTAATAGCTATTACGTTAAGTGCTACAAGCTAAGTGAGTATATAGGTACCTGGAATCCTGGCAAACTAAAGGCTAAGGTCCAACAAGACTGGATGCGATTGACCAACACGGAGGTACCTAACAAAAAATGAAGGACGCCTATTATCCCAGTGAGTTGACACAGGATGAAAATAATGATTAAGGTGATCTCTAGGGGTAGAGATTGCCGTCTTCCACTAGCCACTCTCGAAGGCATCGTTATCGTCTTGACAACGTTTCCGCAATTTATCTCGACGCCGCAGTTCTAAGAATCGCAGAATTTGCTTAGTAAAATGGTACTAAATACCTGTAGGTTAGATACCTTTTTTTTTTTTTTTTTTACAGCTTAAAAAAATCTGCATCCAGACTTCCAACTACGCCGAGGGACGTAATTGGGGTGTGTGAGGTTGACCAACACTGGCCGACTCACTAAAAACAAAGCTGGTGGCCGGCCTCTCTGCAAGATGAGGGACTCCGGGATCTCCATACGGAACGCACCGGTGACCCTCCTGCAGCTTGCCTCGAGCACAGTCCCGGTAATGGCACCCACAGCCACGCCCGGCACCCGCACACATGGCTGTGACACCACATGCGCGGAGCTCACGACGACACTGGCCAACCCGGTGTCGCCGCGCCGCCCTCCCGGGATCTGCATAATGAGCAGCCAGAGCCCTCGCCCCGACAACCCGCAGACCCGAAAAGCCCCTTGTATGGCAGGGGGTACCACTCGCCCCCTCACTGGGCAGGCGGATAGGGCTGATGTTGCCACCAACCCGTTGCCGCCCCCATCCCGAGCGGGTTCGGCCTCGCTCCGAACCCACTCAGCGGCCTCGCTCCGAACCCACTCAGCGGCCGGTGTCCTGCCGCCAGTTGTAATTTTTTAAAGAGGTTTTCTTCCTCCTACAACCCAGCTAAGGGCTCGTCGCATCACACAGGTGTGCTCAGCAACTTGCCCTTCCACTCGGCTGCGTTGAGCGGGACCGGCTCGCACCGACCCCACTCAGCAGCTTCTTCCTCCAGACATACGGGACGGGCACAAGGCTTGGCCGGCCTGCCGATGGGCATGACCGACCACCAACAGACCGCCACCAAGATGCCCAGTCCCAACGTCGGAGGTTTCCGCCACCAGAAGTAATTTTTTAAAGAGGTTTTCTTCCTCATGCAGCCCACAGGCTCGTTCTAGAAGCACAACCCTTGCGGGTGCGCCGCACGACTCGCCTTTCATTGGGCCGCTAGAAGGGGACCGGCCTCGCTCCGTTCCCCCTCAGCAGCTTCTTCCCCCAGACAGTTAAGAGACTGGTGGCAAGGCAATTCAGTCGACCTTGACCTGGCCTGAAGGTCCACCACGACCGAGTCACCAAGCCACCCACATCCCAAAACCATCGGAGGACGTCCGCCAGGGTAATTTTTTAGAGAGGTTGTCTTCCTCGCAGCCCGGGTGGCCATAAGGCCAGCCTAGGCCCTCAGTTCCTCAAGGCCCTAGGGACCCTTCGGAGTTCCGAGCTCGGGACGCTGGCACGGAAGAACCCACTCCCGATGCCTACTCGGCGGCCGTGAGGAAGCACGCCAAGCACGTCCCAGCCTCATCCACTGCGCCCTCTGCTATTCAGAGGGACGCGCGGAGATGCTACCCCCCCTGTCAGACCATTGGTTATCCGACAATAAGATCCCGGGATGAGAGAAGTTATTGTCGGACTTAACAGGGCACACCGTCCCTCAGCTGCCGTTCCCCCCGGATCCCCCAAAGAGTAGCAGCTCGATGGGGAGGGATGGATCCAAAAGGGACAAGCAACTTTGGGCTCGCGTGAAGGTTGTCTGACCTGGTGCCCCGTAGGTTAGATACCTAGCTTACCTAGTACCATATTGTATGTAGGCTATAATCACATTCTTGTCTACTTTTTTTCGATCGAGCGAGCGAAGCGAGCGAAGATCTTAGTGGTAAGTTGGGCGATTTTGCTTTGTATGTTTGTATGTTTGTATGTTTGTATGTTTCACGAATTGTTGTTCGAGCATAACTGTCGAACCGTTCATCCAATCTGCATGAAACTTGGTAGGTCAATAGGTTGTGGTAAGGAAATTTACGGTGGAGCATATGAGCTTAATCGATGAAGGGGTTGTGAAGATATTGGGTTCCCAAGGGGGTAAAAAATTATGAAAGTTACACAAATATATTGAGTGGGGTGTCATACGAAAGGGCTTATTTTGTACATTCCAAAATGGTTTTTATTTTTAATCTAGGATGTATAGTTTTTGAAATACGACCAAAGACCAAAAACTACGAAACCAGAGCTGCAAGAGCTCCCGTTTCATAGGGTTTCGATGCCTTCGTAGCTCATTGACTGGTCGGTCTTAAAAAGAGAGTGGCATCGTTGCGGTTTGGTTTGCAATGATTTTAGATGCTACTTGATTTATTTTCATGATAAAAAAAATTTGATAAAAAATGAAAATAATTGGGGTAAAAAACGTTAAGGAAACAAATATATTGAGTGCGGTGTCAAATGAAAGGTCTTTATTTGTACATTCTAAAATAGTTATTATTTTTATTCTAGGACGTATACTTTTAAAAATACGACGAGAATTCATAAATATGAAATAAATGAAAAATTAGACACGACATTATGTATTGCATGCATGCTAGTATTTTTTACCATGAAGAGCTAGCGCAATAGGCATACCCGGCAGTAGTAGCACTTGAAATTATAGGGGTAGTCAGAAGAAAGTCCAAATGTTGGCCATCTACGGTGCGCGAGATCTCAGTTCGGGGCGAACTACTAGTTTTATAAGTAAGTACATATGTAAGTACCTACTACTTATTTATTTATTTTGTTTACCTACTCAATGTATTTATTCGTTTTATTAATCAGTCTACGATTGACGAAGATATCGGTCAACTTAATACATCAAAAAACATATATGCCAAATAGAACCTCCTCCTTTTTTGAAGTCGGTTAAAAATAAGTGATAATATTGAAAGAATCAATTGACTCTCAGCTCAGAGTAGGTACCTACTACTAGCATTATTTTGTGCTACGACTATAAACTCTATAATAATAAACAGCATTACGAGTACCTTCTTACCTATCTTATAATTAAATGAAAAAAGTCAATTAACTGGAGCTGGAAGATCGCACGCAAAGCGTTGCAATAATTGCATGCCCTTTGTTTCTTTGATAAACGTGAGCGAGAAAAAGTGGCTAATCGCGCAAGGTTGACGTAGGGTGTAATTAATGTACTGGGGAGGCACCGGGTGGCTAGGCAGGAGGCCTAGTGGAGGTCGGTGAGGAGGTGGAGACGGACCTGCGCACTGCGAGCGTCGTGGCAAGCCTGCGCGACTCGTCATTCGTTCGCGGGCCCACACCGCGGTGCCATCTCGGCTAGCTTCCGCCCTTTCGGTGTTGAATTAATTTCATCAGTGGTATTTCTGGCAAAGGCCAAGCGACAGGCATCATTGTCGCAGTTGTGCCTGAGCAAAGCGCTTAAGCGCCTTCAATTTCTGCAAGTGCACGCGTGCGCGAACGAGCGCGTGCGCGGCGCTACCTCGCGCAACGACGACCCGCGAGCATGCAAGGGGCACGGCGCTGCCGCGCGTAGCGAGCCAGGCCGTGCGCGCTATAGCAATGGGTTGTGCATCGTCTGCTGAGGAGCGTGCTGCCATTGCGCGCAGCAAGCTGATCGAGAAGAACCTTAAAGAAGATGGCGTTCAAGCGGCCAAGGACATTAAGCTGCTGCTGCTGGGTAATGGAACATTCTTCGGTCTCTCTTATTTCCAGTTGCTTGCTACATACATGCGCGCGCACCTCGAGTTGAGCTATATTGACTGGATTGCCAACCCGGCACTTTAGAGCTAGAAACAACGCTTTGTTACTAGCTCACTTATATATTTTTCGAATGGTTTATTTCCGCCAAGCTAAAATTGAAATTGGCAAGTAGGTACACGTCGGTTACCTAGGTACTTAGAACTGTCTGAAAAATAATTTTAGGAAGTAGGTAGTGACGAGATAAAATGAGTACTTAGGTGAGTTTGAGGATACTAAAGTAGGTAGGTAGTGACTAATAGAAGTTAGGTACAGACTTCGATAATTTAAATTTAAAGTAGGTTTTTATGTAGGTTTTATACCTATTTAGAAAGCCCATGAGCTATTTTTTATTGGGTAGCTATGTACCTAATAATTGATTTTTGCTAAATCTGTTAAATTTCTATAGGTACTTACCTATTTTAAGTAAAACATCCATCTTTAAATCTTGCGATTGGAAGGAACTTAATAAATAAGTAAGTAGGTACCTATACTTATATACCTATTATGAAAGAAGAGGTACCTACCTATGGTTAATTTTGATAGTTCCTACTACATCCTTTAATATGTTTTAGTTACTACGTCCACCTAGTACTTTTCTTTACTCATTCATATGTTTCAGGATAGTAATTTGGAGTAGGTAGTTAGGTAGGTACCTACAGCATCTATTCGTAAGTGAATATTCACGAACTATGATGTAATAGGATTAGAAACATTTACATTTATTATTTATTGTAATATTTCAGTAGACTCAAAAAGAAACTCGAACCAAACGTACACGTACAGCGTACAGTCTAGCGTAAAACGCCAGCGATTCTACAAAATTTGAAATTTTGAATTATTCCGCACCGGCACTGGTGCAACAATTTAATTAAAATAAAAAAAATTGTCTCTGACTAAGCCCGTGCTCGGGCAATGCTTTGTTCTCTCTCGTGTGTGAACGTAGATTCACGCAAGTGTGAGCGAGTCCGAGCGAAGAAATCCGAACTCGCCCGAACTTCAGTCGAGCGGGGCGCGGTCGCTGTCACGGAGTGGAGTGGAGTTGGTGCTTGTCATCCGGCCGCCATTATCTCATATTTAAACGGATTTATAAAATCAATTAAAGTTTGCGTTGCCGTCGCGTAGTTTCGGTGTCGAACGTAGTATCAATCATTGAACTAGCTGAATCCGAAGGTGCTTGGAGGATATCAGTGTTATCTCAGGAACGAGAAGTGAATAGTGGTAGTTGGATTGTGTTGGGTGGTATCGTTGTGTAGGGTGGGTCCGGTCGAGCCGGGGCGTGTGGACGCGTGCGGAGCGCATGCTGAAGGTGCGGTGAGAGCGCGGCCGGCTCGGGGGCTGGCGCGGCCGGCGGCTGAGGCAGAGGACAGCGGCCGACATGGGGTGCGCGCAATCGGCGGAGGAGCGCGCGGCAGCCGCTCGCAGCCGACAGATCGAGAGGAACCTGAAAGAGGATGGCATCCAGGCTTCCAAAGATATCAAGCTGCTCCTGCTAGGTACGCCGTTTTGTGTTTCGTTAGGCGACGCGCAGGCCGCACCCTTGTTCCAGGACCATCGAAAGTAATTGATTAGCTTCCTCCTCTCGAGATCTTCCTCAAAATATCGACCCGCTTCATCTGACTCGCGATTGTAATTCATGAAAGTTATTTTGGTAGATTGTTTAGATCATTGGCACTTTCTCTTGTAATGTAACTAATCATTATGCTGGCATGCACGGTAGTTCCGTGCGCGAATGAAAGTTCCTATTTGTTTTACATTTTAGGAAGTGGAGTGAACTAATCATTGCTTTGATATTGAGGTCAGTTTATGTATCCATCATTCTCCTGTTGAAACATATTTTCAGATTATTCCTATACAGTTTCATGCATTTCTATTGAAGCTATCAAATAAACTTGCATACCTAATTTCATAGAGCCAAGGGAATATTATCTTTCATGGAGTAAGAACATTGGTGTAAAAACCCACTAACATCAGATAGACCAGTCTAAACTGAACATCTGTTTTCCTTGTGTTTGCATAACTCATCACATAAATTATGATATTCTGAATCACACAGATGGGTTGGTAGCATACAATTGACAAGAGCAATTAGGGGGTACGCTTTTTGATTTTTATTGGTTACTAAAGTCCAATTATGAAATAAAAATCAAGTGGTCATGTGACATAAAACAGCCAGAAACATGCATAAAATAACCAGGAGCAAAATTATGACAAATCTATGTAAAATAGCCAATTACATAAAAACAACACTAAATCTACAATTCATACCTGTTGATGTACTTTTGAGTCTTTGCCAATTTTATTATTCAAGTAGGTGACGGTGTCATTCATCTGCATTGCTTGCAATATAGTTTCAGAACTGTTTTCATGTTGATATTTTCCTCATTGTATCAACCTAGCTCTTTTTAGGTTAAATTAACATGAGTAATATCTAGTATTTAACTTTATGGTTTCCTGACATGTATAACATTTTGTTCTAAGTCAGTTGATTATATCTAACACACATGACTTTTTTGAAAATTTTTACCCCTACAATTGCTTCCTAACTAGCTAGTAAAGTTCAGGTCAAAAAGTAAAGAAAGGTCATGTCAAAAGTACCCTAAACCAGCGAGCTTGTATGAAAAATGTGATGAGAGTGAATGAGGCGAAAGAGGTGTGTAAGGATCGTAGCAAGTGGAAATCCGTGGTCTCTGCCTACCCCTGTGGGAAAGAGGCGTGATTTTATGTATGTAGCTAGTAGAGTTATAAATCATGTAGTAAAGGGCCTAAGTACCTAGTAGGTAGATATAACTGACTTCCATCCAATTGCTATGATCTATCTAGGATGATACTAAAGAATAGGGCATGTGTTGTTAATTCAGTTCAGACTCTCACTACCCCCCACTACACTCTCATCTGCTTTCATTTGAAATCCTTTGAAGCTGTCAAGGAAGGTAGTCTAAAATCCAAATAACATTTGTCACATACCAACATTTGCAAGAGTAATGCATGAATACTGCCACTACTATTTTGTAGTTGTTTAGGTTTTGTACCTTTCTGTAAATTTTTTCATAATTATTATGTTTCATTGTGTAGGTACTTTGTGTGTTTAGTAGCAAATAAATGATGTGTCTATGTCTATACTGAACCACTACTTAAATATTTGAGACATAATTATTTATTTTAGGCTTTCTTAATCTTCAGAATCATATAGAAAAATGACAGTTAATGTCAATGATGAGCACCACTTAAACTAAGTTGTGTTTCAGTATTAGGGTGTAAGTTGTCTGTACTTAACAGGTTGTAAACCCATCTCCATGAGATTTAATCATTTACGAAGAACTTAGAATAGATTGGCTTGTAATTACTGATGCAACATAAACACCTACTACTAAATATCTACAACCACACACACACATAGGTTCACAAAGTGCAATTACCTTATTAAGCCATAATGGAGGCCTTTAGGCGGTCTAAAAACTCTGTCACCGGAGTTGGCCACTAGCTTAAATGAACTTAACTTACTTTAATTACCTTATGGATGCTGTAAATTTTTGGAAATATCTACTGCCATGGTTTTGATTTGAAAAAAATAGTCAGATGAATCCACTATTGGTAACTCCGTCATCCCATTCAAACATAGCTGGGTAGAGACATTCCTTGGTTTACTCCATTCATGTCTTAGATAGGTATTTCATCAAAGTTATAATGGAACATTTTACTCGGTCTCTCCCTAGTCACATCTTTTGCCAGGAGGCAATCCAATCAGGATTGCCTCCTGGCACCATTATAAATTTACATATATTCACCATTATATTCACAGAATAAATAATAGTATTATGTAGTTGCCTAGTTTAGTGAACTGACATTATTTCCTTTCATTTCATTAAATTGTTTGTGCCACAAATTGTGCCACCTTTATTTATAAATTAAAATTCAAACAATAAAATTCTTCATAAAAGTTTCCCCACTCACTTGTGACTCTAAACTTCTAAAGACTTGGTATGGTATGGTACCCAAATAGTAGTATAGCATATTTGTATATTCTGTTTTTAATCCTTTATACTGTTGATGAATGATCTTGAGTTTTAATCTGAAGGTAGAGGGTTCGAATCTCAATAGTGCTTGAGTGATAATTTGGTACACCCATCACCCTTCGAAGCTCCGAAAAGGATTTATATTTTCTAATTATCTAATTCTTATTCCAGAATCCCAAAATTGTGACATTTCATTTCCAAATTAGCAAATTACTCTTTATCTTACTTACTGTATGGTATTGAAATTTAAAATATAAGGAAGATACTTAAGGATATAAGTAAAAAACACGACTTTTTTCAAAATCCTTGATAGAATTAATTGCCAAAACTAACTGAATATTGAGACATGCCCTGATTCTCTCTTGAGGTATTTCGATATGATAGGTATTCCACATAATTATTACTTAAAACGGAAGCCACAAAAAAACAAAACAAAAGCATGCACAGCTTTATTTTCGAAAAAGCTTTTTATTTTTGAATTTTGTTAAGATCATAGGTACATATTTGTAAAACATCGATTTCGAAACAGCTTTCAGCTGATTTGTTGCTTCATACAGTACTTCACTATCGCTACATGTATATTATGTATCAAGCTCACTTTGCTATAAGGTTGTCTGGCCCTTAAGACAGAAAGAAGAAAACCCGGTTTCTAGGTCTACGGACTACCTTGATCTTGGCATTGCAAGCATTGGCATGTCTCTGACACAAAATTACGTTATTTGCGTTGCGGCGTATGGCGCGGCACCAAGCCACCTGTCTTTGCTTTTCTCAATGAAAATAGCATATAGTGAGTAAATTTTTGTTTGTAAACATTGGGCTAAAATTAAAAATGAAGGCCACATATTTTATTGATTGTCACACAGATGTTTTATTAAATGTTGGCTTAAAAATTTCTCTAATAAAAAATCATTTAAAAGCAGATTGTGGTATGTTGTACCTATTTGTAAACTTTTGTGTACTAAATACTAAACCACATTAAAATGGTGGAATTTTCTGAATCATCATGGTTTGAAATCATTACCATTGAAGTATCTATTGTGAGTAAACCGACCTAATTATGAGTGATTTGTTACCTACAGTGACTCATTCTAGTTAAATAAAAACCGGTCAAGTGCGAGTCGAACTCGTA
Organism: Camptogramma bilineatum; assembly: GCA_958496255.1. Classification (NCBI taxonomy): domain Eukaryota; kingdom Metazoa; phylum Arthropoda; class Insecta; order Lepidoptera; family Geometridae; genus Camptogramma; species Camptogramma bilineatum. Next base: position 9,519,821 of record OY292467.1, on the reverse strand, counting down.
CGCCGAGGGTTCCGTACCTAGCCATGGTGCCAATTAAGCTAGTCCGCTTAATTGTATGAGCGCCCATACAACTCGGAGGACTTTTAATAGGCGTCAACTATGTATGTATGGGAACACCCTTTAATTTTCAACTTTTTTAATTTTTTGGAATTTTTCCTTTATTTGTGCTATAAGACCTTGCTTTTTGCCAAATTTCGTTATTCTAGGTCAACGGGAACTACCATTTAGGTTTTCGACCCAAAACCTCTAGGGTACTTCCGGTTGACCTAGAATTGTCAAATTTGGTTACAAGCAAGGTCTTCCAGCACAAGTAAAGGAAAAATTCCGAAAAATAAAAAAAGTTGATAATTAAGGTAAGTTTTGGTACTCACAAGTTTTCACGAAAACCTAAATTTGCCTATATCTTTTTATAGTGTTGACTCAGGACCTTGATTTTTATACTCACAATAGGGACTATAGACCTTAGTATATGGTATAAATTTCAACTTGCTAGCTCTACCCGTTCCTGAGATAATCGATGGTGACACACGGACAGACAGACAGACAGACGGACAGACGGACAGACGGACAGACGGACAAGAAAGTGATCTTATAAGGGTTCCTTTTTTTACCTTTTAAGGTACGGAACCCTAAAAAGACGAAGTTCTTGCTAAAGAAACAGGAAATAATTTATCTAAAGAGGAAGATAACAGCACCTATTACAATTCCAATACAATGCACTAGTAATGATTTAGTAATGATCACAGTCCCGCTTAGATCATTGTTTTACAAGATGGCACTGGAACGTTGGAAGGTAATCAAGATCCTCACATTAGATGAGGAATGATCAATTGATCATTCACGGCCATTCAAGCAAGTTTCACGCTCGCATTGCTAACTACGTGACACACCAATTAACTTCTATCATGCCACAGAAACCGTACCGGGTACCTAACCTACTACGAGACATCTAGTCGACATACTTGGCATCGCCTATTTGGTATGTTGACATGGCGATTGAGCAATTTGTTCGACGAACATAAATGGGATCTTGTATAGTGTACTTTGTCATGATAACCTCAATCCGATCACGAATGACAGTGAGAGTAAAAGATCCTTAGTCCTGAATCCGAATAAGTCCGAAATAGGTACTTCTTGAATCTAGGTAGAGACGAATCGTGATCACCGACTTCTTCTTCTTCTTTCGTATGAGCAAGTGGCCAACTCTGGTGACGGAGTTTCTAGGCCGCCTAAAGGCCTCCGTCATGGCTTAACGACTTAAAAGCCGGGACCGACTAATTATGGCAGACAATCGCTCAGATCTTCACGCTCTTAAGTTGTAGGGAAGTTGTTCAATTTAACTATCCATCATCGCAAGTAAAGCTACCTGCTTATAATTAGCTCTTAATTTCATGCCAATATTTTTAAAAGAAAAGCATTGTAGCATTTAATATGGCGGCCTACTATCAGACAGAATCATAGAACCTTACAACATTGTAATGACTAGGTACCTACATGATGTAGGTTATTTGTCTTATATTAGCTGGCAACAAACCAGGAAAAGGCAGACTTTGGTATTTGTAATGATTGTAGGTAGTCAAATTTCGATATTGACATCCAGATGAGATTTTAACCATAATATTCCTAAACTAAGGTAATGCCATACTACATTTCAAATAAACGAAAGCGTTACCGACTTACAAAGAACTAGCTACGATTTATCTTGCTCAAAATCACTCCCGCCCAACCTTGGCCGTAATGAAAATAATGACGCCTCTGTTATTTGATGAAGCCTGCCCGATCTACATTACCGGTGGATTAAACGGGACGTTTTATCGCGATGATGGCGCAAAAAGCACCCACCTATCGACTAACCTATCATGCCATCACTTACTGCAGTCAATTTGAAGGGGGAAGGTCTATTGTACGAGTACCTAGTGGAGCCGTTTACGAAGCCTATCAGGGCTCTATTGAACACAAAATTGTAACATTACTGTTGGTAGTTTGGAAGTCGTAAACCTTTTTTGATCCCAGTGATGTGTTTTTTAAAAACTATGTTTAATGAATCCAAGGTATTTTGAAAAACCCATGAAAATCACCTCTAAAGGAATAGGTTATTATTAACCATTGAAAGTGACTGGCACTTTGTGGGAAATATTCTCGTGGCACGCGATTGCTGACAACTTAGTGAGAAAGTTATTAAGTATTGTCTGTTTTATTTCAAGTTAACCTCCCTGATTTATGAATGGCTGCCATTTATTGGTAGATTTGTCATTCATTTAGTTCAAATTTTTTCTCTTACCACTATTAATTCTGACTCTGCTCTACTGTGAAGCCCTGACTCTTATGAGACTTGTGTTAGCAGGAGGGCCACACAAACATTCATACATACCTACACACTACACTTACTCACCGTACCTCCCACACCTCCCCCCCCCCCTCCCTCCTCCTAGGTGACACTGAAAATCAGCGCCTGATCTCTAGATCTAGGCAATAAGCTGAGTTGTCACCATTTCAACAAGTACTTTTTTTTGTGTTTGTCTTATTTTTCTCATTTTGTTATTTTGCTTTGTTGTATTTTGTATTTGTTGAATAAATGTATTTTCTTTCTTTCTTTCTTTCAAATTGCAATTCATATTGAATAAGAAATGCAGTTGCGATGAGGTGATATGTGTATCTGGAGGGCATAGGTCGGCCATTCGCGTTGCCGTCGATCCAATTAGAACAGGGGTCGTGCCACTTGGAACCTGTATTTGACAGGGTCCATTTAACACCCACGTACCAATTGTATTGTCCTTGATTGAATTAGGTTTCCAACAGTGACAGATTTTCTGGGATTGTGTTACCTTTGTTCGCCACACGTAGGCGGTGCTGTATTTTGTTATACCTCGATTGATGATGGCCTTTTCATTATACTCCGCCTGGCAATTGATTTATACATGGGGTGTGACCAAGGGTAATCTAAGGGCACGAATAATTCAATGATTATGGTATAACGACCTTTTTGTAGAGTGAAACATTTCTATTAAACATTGACAACATCGATTAAAATAATGGTGACTAGACTATGATATAACTGGATATTATCTAGAATTCTAGTTAGCAACTGGTTAGACCTATCGTTTATTAAATGAATAACGTATGACCACTTCAAGTTAATTTGATGTTTATTTCAAAACGTTAATATTGTTTCTTAAAAGTTTAACATTTATAGAAGTAATATTGATTTAGCGCTGATAACCTTGTTTTCATGAGGCGATCTCAGCAGCATTTTAATTTATCAACTTCTATTTTTATCACGAAAAAGACGTGCAATAATGACTGAAACAGTTTACATTTAGTCATGGTAATTAAATGTTTTATATCGTTGCGTGTTTTATAACCGCGCGTAGACTCGGATGTATGATTCGAAGAAACGATGATAATAAAAAAACTGATTGGCCTAGCTTCGTTTAGGTGCTGACTTATGTGCGCACTTGTGGAACATTCTCCAGGCACGAATGAGATAAAGGAAATGATGTCCCTGGTTATTGAAGTCTCTTTTTGTTTCTATGTTATTATTTTCCATTTGTATATAACCTTTTCTCAAGTTTCCGTACACAGAATAAAGATACTATAAATCCGTACCCATATTATAAATGCGAAAGTGTGTTTATTCGTTTGTTTATTTGTCCTGCTTTCACGTCAAAACAGAGCGACGGATTGACGTGATTTTTTGTGTGGAGATAGTTGGAGGGCTGGAGAGTATCATATGCTACTTTTTATCCGGGTACCACGCGAGCGAAGCCGCGGGCAGCAGCTAGTATTTTTATAAACTTAACTCGTCTATTTAAAATAATGAGCTCAACTCGAGGCGCGTACCTACAGCATTTAACAGAAAGAGCAACATTAAGTTCGCTCTTAAGAAGCAAGCCTTTTGACTTCGACGAATGATGATCTCTGGACTTTTCATTACATTACTTTTTATTTTACTAACTAGACCTTTTGTTTTCAGGTGCTGGTGAATCGGGGAAGAGTACTATAGTCAAACAAATGAAGTGAGTATTTTATAATACATACTTATAATTTGACCTGTTCCACAAAGGTTTCCTGTGAATTTGTTTCCACCTCAGTTTTCTCTCACATTATTGCTTACTTTGTTGTTTATGAAAAAAGCAAAGCAAATAACACCGCAGCCGCAAAGGATCGTTGGAGTTGCCGATTGATTGATTGCCTAAGATACGGATAATAAGGTAGGCAAAGTACCAACAAGTTACTTAATCAATAACACCGTATCTACATCAGATTGGCCGCTATCATCTGTCTGTTTATCTGTTGTCAACAAGCGTTTTACATTTCGGTGATAAGGTGATACTAAAGGTTGGATATGAACAAGTCCGCTACTAAGGTATCTGTATTGGGTTGTTTTGATAATTGATTGTATCAAGTAATCCTTTTAAATTGCTTGTTCGTCGATTAGGTACCTAATCTTGATCTCAAAGTAAATGGAAATAATGAACCATCAAATACAGGGTGAATTTTTGAGACGGGGCAGTAAGGGAGCTTAACTTTTTTTTTTTTTCAAAATCTGTGAATGCAGGTCGAAATATCTTCAAAAGTTAAGGATAGTCTCCTAAGAACGTTTTCCTCTAGCTACAACGGTTAAGGTAGCTGCCCTTACTGCCCCGTCTCAAAAATTCACCCTGTATTCTCATCGGAACTTAATATTCTCAGGTAATAAAATCTGCTACCTGGATGTTAGATTATGGATTTGTAAAGGTAAGGTAAGTATACGATTTTTGAGTGGGATTTCGTCATGTTATAATGTACATTAGTCATATTATAAGAAGAATTCGTGCCGATTGCGACCTAATGAAAACGTCAGATTTAACGTGCTAATTCTATTTATCGCTTTTTCACTCTTTGATTTGTTCATTGTTTTATGGTACAGCCAAACACAAAGCTTATTTATTCATTATGCACCTGTCAATTTCGTTCTTAATGAAAAGAAATTGCAGCGGATTTAAAAGCATTCCTCCATTGGATAACAGGGCAATATTCCAATAATTTTGATACTAGAAGGTTACCAGGTTAAGGATTAAAAAACAATCACATTGCAATATTATTGAATGATAGTTTGACCAGGATTTGAAAACCCACGTTGACTTCAAAACCAAACGACCTTTTTCTTGTGCACGATGTGGTAATCTTTTAAACTAAAATTGTCAATTAGTTTTGTCGGTGCTTGTACCTATGCTGACGTCAGTGACCATGTGATCAATGGCGCAAGAGGCATGACGTTGGATCCTTTGCATGTTTATGGTAACTCTATCGTGCAAATTACTTTTCATATCACTACACAGTCGCTGTTCATAACTCTACCTTGGCGCTGAAATTTGATAGCCAGTTGTATGGATAGAGGGCTCTTTGTATAATTCGGATTTTCATGGTCTTCGTGTGAAATTCTATAATGATTTCTAAGTTGTTGAGAAAAATCTTTAATGAAACAACTGCTACGAAATATAATATTAAACTAGGTATATCGGATACCTTCAACGTAGGGATATAGAGCTAGTCATCAGATATACTCATAGTTCATTAAACTGTGGCGCAGTGGGTGAAGGCCCTCCTGAGATGCATGAGGTTGCGGGTTCGATCCCCGCCGCGGGACAAATGTTTGTATGATCTGCAAATATTAGTCGGGTCTGGGTATTTTCTATGTATAATATGCATGTACAAATTTACAAAAAAAAAGTATGTTTTAAGTGGTATATCTATCAGTCATGTGGTTCCCATAACACAAGCTCTGCTTACTTTGGGGCTACTGTGAGAAATGTCCAGCATTATTTATTTATTTGCAGATTTCTATCATTTTAGCCTATTCTATTTAGCACCTCAAGTATTCAATCGTTTTGCTTATTTGATTCGACGGATAGAGACTAAATGAAATTGTAAATGCATGATGTGTTTTTTCCGAGAACACCAACAAGAATGCACAGAATGTTAATGTAATCTAATCTCCTTGTGTACACTGGTTACATCAACAAATCACGATAACTTAGGATAAGGGTTCGGCACGGATTTATGGCTAATCGATATTCACTTATCTGGCTGACTCCACAATATTCGTGGGTCAGAGTATGCTGGTGAAATGTTCTGAATTCATTTTTCACCAACAAAAGCTGAACCATGATTAGTGCGCGGTTTATCGATTTTACATTTAGTACTCCCGCACTAGGTACTAAAGACTTGAAAGTCTGGGACAAACTAGACAAGCTCTTTTTGGGAGACTAAAGTTCGAATTTGAGTTATTAATAAACCGATTCCTGAGCTTCGGTCTTGCCGAAAAGACACGTTTCTACGGAAAAGTTAAAACGTATCTAATATGAGTTTACTTTATTCCCATACCAACTCTAGACTTTTATTTTCATAGCTGATATTCAGAATATTTGAAGCATTTCATCCAATTAATGAAACTACCGTCCTAGTGGTTTTTACTCTGTTTGCTCCGCTAGTTGCCTTGAGGGTGGAAATGGAATTCATTTCCGTTAAATAAAGCAAGTGGAACGCTATCGTATTTTATTTTTTAGCATTTTCATTTCAGCGCGAGTCAAAATAACATTCATTAAACCGTCAGGTCAAATTCTGGCACAATTTGATTGTATTGAAAGAATCCGATATGTTGTGCCTTATGCGGTGGCATTCCGAACAGTTTGGTACCATTGTTTGAGTTCGCTTGTATTGATCAAGTATTCAGGTACAGAAACGTAACTTCTTAGAAATCTCATCATACACAGAGGCACTTGAGATAGATACAAGTAGATAACAAAAGATAATCTGAAGATTAGTTAGTTACCGTCAAAGATATCTAAAATTAAGTAGGTTAATAAATTCTTAAAACGTGCGTTACTCATTTTATCATAGTATTGGAAACTTTTTACTGTTAAGAATGTAGGTAATTTTAATAATGTGATCTAGATATTTAGAACGAAACATTTTGTTGTTATGATCGCCTCAATATTACTGGTTGGATTACGCGCTAACCACACACAGCACAGTATACCTACACATTTATTTATCCTTTGCGGCATTATCATGTTTCATATTATTTGTTTTGTTTTTATTTCTGCATACTATTATCTTAGGATCTCCTATCCATCACTATCCTTGATTATCTATGATTTGAATGTATCCTGTGTTGATAGGGATACGTGTGGAATAAGATGGTATGTTCTATGAACGGCATCGCGTGCTAGAATGTTTGCAGATGTATAATTTGCAATTGTTTGTCCACAGAATTATCCACGAAAGTGGCTTCACAAATGAAGACTTTAAACAGTATAGGCCGGTGGTGTACAGCAACACAATCCAATCGCTCGTCGCCATCTTGCGTGCTATGCCCAACCTGGGCATCACCTATGGAAATAAGGATCGTGAGGTAAGAAGATACTATTTATTTCAGTTGCTACTGTTTTTCTGCAGAGAAAGGGCCTTCTCTATTTTTTCACCTTTACATGTCTCTCAAATTTGAAACATATAGTATTACTAGCTAGCCGCTGCCCGCGGCTTCGCTCGCGTGGTACCCGGATAAAAAGTAGCCTATGTTACTCGCCAGCCCTCCAACCATCTCCACACAAAAAATCACGTCAATCCATCGCTCGGTTTTGACGTGAAAGCAGGACAAATAAACAAACAAATAAACACACTTTCACATTTATAATATGGGTACGGATGAAATACCAGAAGTGGCAACTTTAGCCCCGCTGATATTTGCAATCTGCAAATGTTATGTTTATGAAGAGATTAATTTGAGATGTTCCCTTAAAACAAATAGGGGTCCGACATAAACAAACAAGGAAAATATCTGTGCTAGCTCAAAATAAGAACTCCCATTTATACATATAAAAGGTCGAGCTCGTTTTACAAACTTCATTAAATAAAGTACAGTTTGTACAAAGTTCGCGCTTACAGAAATGAATGCACGCGAGGCGTTGGAATTTAAATTATGCAAAAGGGATTTAGTTCTAGAACATTATTTGGGGGGAAATGTACAAGATACGATTTTAGATTTGCATCTTTTCAACAGCTTTACAGTTCTTATTTACTATGGTAGAAATAGTGTGCCAATAAATAAAAATACAAATGTAATAAAATATAGGTCTTCGCTAATAGCTTCAAAATGAAGTTGCATACAAAATATTTTATAAAAAGAACTTAAAGGTTTAAAAACTTAGGCCTTTACATCTTTATTAGATGATTTATACAGTGTCAGGAGGCAATATCCTTGCCTACACTTATCGGGACACTGTAGTGCCTGGGACAACGTTGAGATGAAGTAGGCTTGCCCAGCACATACACCATCAAAGTTAAATTAAAAAATCAAAAAATCAAAATGAAAGATTTACCATAATATAAATTAGGTAAAATAATATTAAGAGTAATGAGTTTTTAGGCTATTTTCGCATTTCGCTGTAAGCACTGCTAGTATTTCATGCGGAATGATAAGGCTACTCATCATCACTTCTTAAAGTTTTAATGGTAGTTTAAATTGCTGTAAAATCCCAAAATACCACAACATTTATAAGAAACGATTTTATTGCTTCAACTTATTCGATTTTTACTATTTCCAACCGGGAATCAAAGCGAGTGGTTGTTAGATTGCGTAAACGACGTAGTCTATCAGACTCTTATAGCCCCTCCAGACTCTCGAGAGAAGGCTTGGCGAGAAGTCTCGCCGAGACTTCGCGAAGAACAAACAAGCTATCCACACTCTCAATTTTTCTCAGTCGTGATGTTTGAAATCCTTTGCCTCGGCCAAAAATACCGACACCGATCGGAGAACAGGCGAGCCAGAGAACGAGAAGGCGAGAAGCTCCTCACACTCACGCTTCTCGGGTGTTCTCGGGGGTTCTCGCAGAGAGTCTGGAGGCCCTATTACGTTCAGTGGTAAAAATTAATGGTCGTTTGCGTCGCACACTCTGTGTAGTGTGGGCTTTCATCGCCCGACCTCTGAGCCATGCTTATTACAGAGCAACTTTGATGAACGAATCGAACGCACTGCATCGCATGTAACAGCTGTTAAAAATGTTAATGTTATGTTCAAGTGGTCATTATGGAATACATGTAACGACAAAAAAAACGCATTAACATTCTCTATGAAGTTTATCTTATTAATAGACTCAAGAAAGAAAAAAGATTTTGCAAAATTGTACAGCTCTGTAAAAGCAGCTTTATACGAGGAACCGTTTGCTTCGATAAATCCGACGAAACTTCCTAGAATTTAAAAGGAACGAACTTATTAACTTAATTTACTTCAATACAGTACGTCCTCGTCGCTTGTTCTGCGAAATGTTCGCTGCATACGAGATCAATATTGGACATTCTTTATTCATACGATCGGCTTCGTTCGATGCACTCATGATCATGAGCTTATTGAATCACCTTTGTGGAAGTCTTTCAAGTTGATATTTTAGTCAGGTTGTTTAAATTATAGATTTTTTTTTATTTTAGAATACATTTTCTGCTTGATTTCTTATGTTTGCTTTTGTGATGAGTATGGTACCCATTTCGATATTGCATATAACATAAGTGACTCAGATTTATTACTGTGACAAAATAGTGTTTACATTTCAAAAATTAAAAATAATTCAGTAATTAAATCCACAGTATTTCCCCGGTTAAAATAAACTATAAGGCTCTTGTGTTGTGGTAGTAGCACTGAGCACGAGATTAAAGCAAGAACGGTTTTTGTTGCAAAATGACATAGTAATATCAAAAGTAAACTGCCCTTCACTGCCATTATCTACGAAACTATCTCATTTTCGATGTTATCACGATTCCTTATCATTTTCGCTGCTACCTGTTGGCATCTTGTCAATTTCTCATGTCATTATAAGGCTGCGTTTCCATTGACGCGGAGTTGGGGGGAGCGGTGCATGAATTGACCAATCACATGTCAAACGAAGAAATCGGAACGCGGCAAAATGCACATGATTGGTCAATTCATGAGCCGCTAAACTCCGCTCCGCTCAGCTCCGCCTCAGTGGAAACGCACCCTTATACTACAATCATAATATTTATGAGTATGGACCGCCATGACTGGGCATAGTGAGTCTTGGAACCCCGAACATTGTTGAGTCCAATATGCCCATCACAATGGAAACTGAATGAAAATCTGAAATTGATTGTATAGAAACTGCCAAACCTCCGATTGCAAATTGTAGTATAAAAACAATCCTTTTGATTTTAACAAAAATTAATGGAAATAGGGTACCTACATGTGTTTAACAGGCTGCTATTTATTATCCTATATTGTATAGCACCAGAAACCGCGTAACTTAATTAAAATCTTAAATAAATATTTGCTAGCGCGAAACCTTATTAATTTCGTGACTTTTAAAAAGGTTATGAACATATAAAACATGGTTTTAGGCACATTGCCTAAAACCATGTTTTATATGTTCATAACATATAAAACATGGTTTTAGGCACATTATTATGTGAGTGATATGAAAATCATAATAAATAATACTGTGTCCACCCCAGTAAGAAGAATATAATGTTATGTTATTCGTGTCATCTGTGAAAATGTGATGCATAAAGTACTCATCGAAAGTTGATCAAATTTTTTTGAAAATGGCGGTTTTGATAATAAAATCAATTTTTTAAATTTACTTGCCGAAATATATATACTTTATTGTGTTTAGACGCTTGCTAGGTATTGTATGGCTTCTCCGAAGAGTTACGATCTTTCTCATAAGCTCTCATAGCTTTAAATTATGTTTTTTCTAGTCACTCTTAGATCAACGAAAAGAGATGGAAACAATGAAGTCGTGTATGCTGTAGGAAATCTATAAGTACATCATGACGTCATTAAACAGAGTATACAAAGCTTTCTTCTGGCATTAGTTCGATGTTGAAAGACGTTAACGTACTGCAACTTATCGGTGACTATCGATTCACCTTTTATCGATTTATTACTTAAACATTCAACAGTAGGTACAACACTGCAGCTTAAAGTGCTTAAACAACCGAGCCTATAATTTTATTCGTTCGATATGAATGTCGCAGTCATTATAACCTGCAGTACTTACCCGCCCCCTTACATTTGCGAAGTTATCTGTGAGTCATAGGTTGTTGTCGCCGTGTAATGGCGCCGTCAATCTAACCCTACGGCAGTGTATCTATGCCCTTATCATGTACAACATGAAAGCTAATAGTGAGGTGACGTGACAGGCCTGGCCAACGGAATGACAATGGAGTTTCTGGAAACTGCTTCACTGGGAACATTGAATTTCCCCTGTTGGTATATAGAGCATGCCTTTTGATTCCTAACTGACTATTGTACAAAGGCCTTGCTTTATTCACCTTACTTTTTTGACTGGCTGTACAAGTGTACAGCCCTACAGTGTAGTCCCTGCTTTCTTCGCTGATTCCCACCCACAAACATTTGTTTTGTTATGAAAATATGTTTGTTTCGTGTAAGTAGGTATGATTTTATTAGTAGTCTGGTTCTAGTAAGTACAAGGTATGTTTAGTTCGGGGCTAGATGGCATTGTGTAAAATATTCAATTTTTTTTTTATATTATGTATTATTATATTATTTATTTATCCTCCATACTTTGTTTCAATGTCATCTTTGTGGTTTTACCGAAAGTATTTGATGAGTTCACTTCAACTCTTTGTTTTACTTTAATGTCATAGCAGTAGGTACCTGATAGCGCTCAATTACGCTAGCACTACACAAACAATAGTCCGCGTAATCTACAATTACCAGCAGTTTACTGTACAAAATGGTAAAATTTCACATTTTACTTCACACATTCGTTCCCTACGATCGGCAAATGGATGCGAATGTGTTTAAATGAATATGCAATGTGTGTATTTAGCTGAGGGAGATGAGGGTGGGGTAGTATGAATGGCGGTGCTACCTAGGGGCTGGATCGCGCATGCGCGCGCCTAGTCACACCCGTCATAATTAGAGCGTTTTCATAAAAACCGCAAATGCTAACCTTGCGATATGATGGGGCTTGGGAGTGCCAGGTTTTCGCGTGGTAATGATTTCTTTTACCTACTGGATGATATTTGATAACTTATATTTTGTGAACTATTTTAGCATTTCACTTTCAAAACTTTCGTGAGTTGTACTAGACATTATTTTAACACACGGGAATTACTCACGTAAAAATATCGTCGATTTAGATACCGACAATGTTTCGATTCATCCGGAGTGAGACGCGACCGCGAGGAGTAACCTTGCCGCAACTCCCTTCTTACCCAGATGAAGATTCGTTACCGTTTCGATGCACAGTAGAAAATTTGGTATGAAAAAGCTACACTGCTCGCTCATCAAAACGGCTAACTTCACGAATATAGTTCTAGTTGAACTCCAAAAATACTCAATTTACGACGATTTTCAGCATAGGTAAAGACACATGCGCATTAACTGTTATAACATACTACAAAATATGACTAGAATACCTGGTATCATGGTAATTAGGTCAGTATTGTTGTCCATCAACATAATTTTTCACACTAACTGTTTAGTTCACGCAAACCATTCCACACCTAAAAATTTAAATACAATATTACTTTAATGTGGTTAGTAACAATCAAGGAAAACTTCGTGGGAAGACCCGCGTCTAGTTACTATCGTATCCATACACAATCTGGATTAAAGTAGATTGGGATAAAATATTCTGAATAAGCATACTCCATCAAAACATCAAACTAAACAAACCCAGGCATAAAAATCCGTACCCATATTATAAAATGTGAAAGTGTGTTTATTTGTTTGTTTATTTGTCCTGCTTTCACGTCAAAACAGAGCGACGGATTGACGTGATTTTTTGTGTGGTGATAGTTGGAGGGCTGGAGAGTAACATAGGCTACTTTTTATCCGGGTACCACGCGAGCGAAGCCGCGGGCAGCAGCTAGTAGAAAATATTTCTCTAAGCATAGTAGTAACTACAGACCGACAGATTTTATCCCTAAAAACCTTACTCAAATAAGGTTTTTATGAACTCTACCATTGAAAAATAAAAAAATTCTGTTCCGTTTTACCAACGAATACAGTTTATTTTTTTTTTCATCATACAATATAATAGATGACAATATATGTACTAATGAAGCGAAGTAGGCACATAATTATTTGCCGAAGTGTATTTGAATCACTATCAGTATGCCGTGCTCCACTACATTTCCAACATTTGTTGCCCGGAGAAAGTTCAAGGCCTAAAAACTGAATTTGAATTTATTTTCTACGCCATTAAATTACTTTGGGTAGGTGTGTTGCACGTCATTTGAATAAAAAGTAATTACCTACCTACTTACTTTACGACCTGTACATGCGTGGAATAAAATTGTTATAAGTTCAACTTTTCCTCAGATCATTATTACAGAGTTTTGAAAGAATATCCTATTTTTACTTTATTGTATTTGTTGTAGGGTTTCGAGGTACAAAGGTTTTTTCGGCAATTTGCATTAAACATAATTTTATTATGTGAGTCAGGTTGGAATTGACAATAAATAAATTACGAGTATAATATAATAGTAGGAACCGTGTATTTAAACGTAATCACCAAAGTGTATCAACATTTTTATTTATTTATCGATTTTTATCAATTCTAAACGTCAAATTTAGCGATCGATAAGAACGGTAAGAACGGACTTGCACTACTGATTGCATCAAAGAAGTCATGTAGTCGCCCACACAGTTTATTTATAGCTACAGTACTCTCGACTCTAAAATAAACTGGCAAATATTTTAAAATCTCATTTCTCATTCGATGCGAACAAAAAAGCGTAACGAAATGCAAACGGTTGTTTTGAGCTTCCTCCACCCGCTAAATATTGCTAATCGGATTAGTGTATGTTCCAAACGAGGGTCATTACTCTCTGGAGCCATGTATACGATCAGAATTTTGTCCATTTTTGTACTCAAGAGTCAAGTTGAGTTGTAGGTACATATACTATACATTAATTATGTATTCAAAGTATTGTAGTCTTTTTGCTACGTATTCGTTAGGTAGTGCAGATGGACTTAGTATTTTACAAAGTTGATTCAAATCAACGCACTCTTCAATACCGTAAATTCTTAAATTATACTTCAATATCGTAAATTTTAATTAATCTAAGTATACCAATATTATAAAAAAGATATAAGGTAATCTCCGGAAACACTATTTGAACAATTCTTTCACCATTTAACACATATTTTTCTGAAGAAACTCGTTTTGCGTCAACAGTTACGTCTACTGCTCTCCATAAGTTCAAAGTATCAAGGACATAAAGTATGCCGTGGAGGTATTTTAAAATAACGAAATATTAGCCTCGTAGAGCCTAGATTCTAGAAATCCAGAGCGTATTAAAGTAATATGGCGTGTGACCACGCAAAAGTATGACCATATTATAAGTACTAGTATTCTGTGGTATGACCTTATCCCTCGCTCACCAGTCAATAATGTTATTACAAAAAAAGTGATTTTATTGCATAATTACCGTTCCCGCTATCACCAAAGAAAGCGTATTTTCTAACACTCTCACACTTTTATCAACCTACATCTGTCCATTTATAATTGCCTGATTAATCATCATGGGAATTATGCATAGTACTAAAACTTTCTCTGAGTAAACCAGTTGCGAGCAGGTACACTTTTATGACAGGAAACTTAAACATTGTAAAAACTAATTCATGCTTTTTGTTTTGAAACCAGCATTAATCCACTTGGAGCACATCGTTCGTAGTTCCCTGTTCGTTTCATTTACGATTACTAGAATCAAAACGGGATTTCGTGCTAGGAGAATTAATTAAATCCGGATTTATTAATTCAATTGTTATTTCCATCTTGTATTAATCCGGCGAAACAAAATTCTCTTTGGCTGTTATACAGTTCTATGTACAATGTTGTATTTTGGGATCACCATTAATTTGACGTTATAGACCTAGGTTTTTTAATTCTAATTGAGACAGATTGTCCATTCCTTTTGACTGTGATGTCACATCGGCGTGCGAATTTCTATTCAGAGTAGACGGCCAGGCACTAGTATAATAAATTTGTCTACCTACACTCTGTTTTTGATGGCCTTGTGGATTGATCGATCGAAACTCTAGATTTCTTTGCACGGCACTGCATAGATTTTCACGAATTTTTTGGAGTACAGAATCAGATTGCTATCGATCCGTCTGTCCAGAGTTCCAGACCCTTTCTCTGAAACGGCTTCAGGTATCGATTTGAAATGTATACCAAAACTAGAGGCGCCCGGCGATTTCACCCGCCTTTTAATTTAAAATAGCCTTTAACCTTCCTGAATAAATGAGCTATCAAAAGCAAAAATAATTTTATTAATCCGACTGGTAGTTCCAGAGATTAGCGCGTTCAAATATTCAAACTCTTAAGCTTTATTACATTAGTAAGTACAGATTAAGCGCATTATTTAGTAAACGTGATGTTTTTGTCTACAGAGCGACGGCAAGATGGTGTTCGATGTGATCCAACGAATGGAGGACACGGAGCCATTCAGCGAGGAACTGCTCGCGGCGATGAAGAGGCTTTGGGCGGACCATGGCGTGCAAGAGTGCTTCGGACGCTCCAACGAATACCAGCTCAACGACTCCGCCAAATAGTGAGTACCTTGATTATACCATTGTTCTGCGGCAATCCAACTATTGTTTATGGTCTAGCTAGGGTACTATGGTCGTATGAGCTAGTGGCCAACACTGGTGACAGAGTTTATGATGATTGAGTTAGACTCCTTGTCTCTTACACCGTCAGTCATGAGGTTACGACTTAAAAGATACTGCGGAAATATCTGAAGCTGGTTTATTTCTCTGCCTTACGTACACTGCGTACGCAAATGTCGCAAGATATAGATTCTCATCGATTTCAGAATCTGATACGAAAATGAGTGGAGCGGTAAGTGCGTTGACTGTATTGCGATATTGGATATTTTAACCATTTAAGGTTGGAATGAAACTCCATACGCGTATTTTGTGAACATTAAGGTTAAGGTGACCTACTAAAGTCAGAAATTTATTAGTTTTTATTTTGTATAACCCTTTGTTTGGTCTAAGATCTTAAATTAAGCACTAAAATTCTAATTTGGTTATTGTAGATTTCAAACATCTTTGGTAAACCTTCTAAATCTGATCTAAACTCTATGTTTAATCTTCTCCAAACGGTCGTCTAGTTCCAACTGGTTAGAACATCTATTCCTCGGTGTAAGTGTGAATCGTAGTGGTTCATTCGGCACGTACGTAGGCGTTACACTGTATGTCAACTCGCCATATCGCCACGATACGCTATACCGATGGAAAACCTGAAACATTAACATTACAGTTATCTATTATCGAGATATTGATAAAATTCTGTTGAACCAAGGGCATGCTATGAAAAAAACACAACTTGTATGATGCACGTGTCGGATTTGTCTAGACATATGTCTGTCTGATGAGGTAATCAAGTTAATTAGGCATGATTGGTTGTCCACTTCCACTTGTATCAACCTATCAAAGAAACTGAGTATAGGGTCTTGTTGCGAGTTGCTACAACTACCTTTAGCCGATATGATGAATATGAAAATATATCTGACCGAGTACCATACCAATCGTGTCCATTCATTGTTATATTCTATCATAATCTTATAATCTCTATCACTGTACCAAACTCCTAGTTTTATCTGTTGCTAGAAATTTCCATGCCTTTTCCCCATACCTTTGCCAATAGTAGCTGCAGTTCAGCTTCCGCAAACCTCTTCCCTATGCACATCCGCCGTCCGAATCCGAAGGGAAGCGACGCGAACGGATGAATCCCCACTTCCCTCTGCATGCGGCACACTTTCGCAACACCATCCATATCTGTTCCTTGCATTGGGCATTTGCTTCCCGGTTGTTCCTTTTGTACAGCATCGTCTCTTAGCCATCGTTCTGGGACGTATTCTTGCGGAGATGGGAAGTACCTCTCTTCGTTCGATAGGACATAGTGCGGGAAGACTATGTGCGACTGAAAAACAACATAAATTAAACCCAGTGACTATTAGACTAGTTTTTTTAAAGTCCAATAACGTATTTCCTGTTTTCTAAAGAGGTTTAAGCAATAATGTAAAGATGTGGTTTTTTTATTGTTCGGTAAGTTTTCTTTTTTGTATTATATTCTAGTCCCTTGTGAAATTGGTTGGGAATTTGGTAGCTTAATGTTTGATTATGTTAGTATCGATTAAAGTGATAGTATGAGGTTTTCACTTACCCCTTTGGGAACTTCGTATCCAGAAATCACTGCGTCTGATTGGATGCATCTTCCGTTCCCCAGTATGACTGGTTTGATTCTGGAAAACAATTATCATAACTGAACTTCGTCACGCTATTCTATTACAATGCGATATCCTATTATTAAAGCTCTGCCATTTTTAAACCACCAAAAATAATAATTTCAGTTCGCGATCAAACTAACTCTGTATTTAGTTTTCTTATACGGTTCGCCTATTTTCAAATGGTTACTCCTACGCTTTATGGTTGACAGAGCTCTACAATTTATTCTGGTTCATAACATAAATACTACACACCTTGCAATTACAAGCCCGTAAGTTCACACTTGACAAGTCACAATGCTTACCTTGTTACACCATGTGAGTGTGTACGCACCTAGTGATTTACAAACAGGTCTTGCTAGAATAGTCGGGTCAGGATAATTGCCAGGTTTTTGTTTAAATTGCGTCAGTGTTGCCATTTAGGATGGCTAATAAATTTTGATAAAGGTGACCTGATTAATTACTCGTGCTTTTTATTTTATTTTCTTACATTTGTTAGAATTAGCTGATGTGGCCTGTTATCTAAATTTTCAAAAAAAGACACCACAGTGACTTTTAGTTATACCAGAGACGTCTTATTGCACATTTATGATCACAACTGTATCCCCAAGGCGCGATAGACATTTTCTCAGATCTTTTTAAGCATTTTAAGATATTTGAAGATGTCTAAGGGGTAGCCAGAGGTATGTGTGTGCTATTATGTATTTGGCACATTCCCACATTTTGCAGAAGTTATCATTCCATACGCGACAGGTTGCAAGCCCATTGACGCTATTAGAAAGCTAACGGGTTTCCTCACGATGTTATATGTACATATAAATTTGTTGAAACGAAATATCCTTTGATGTACGGCCGGGTTCGAACCCACAACCTTCGGATCGAAAGTCGAGGCACGAACGCTCTCGGCCAAAACGGCTCATTCATATAATGTGACATCCATTTATCCAGTTCGATTCAGTTTCATTTGCCTCTGTGTAAGAACAAACTCAGGTGTAAAGTAATATGACGCTTACCACCATTGGTCACATTACTGAGACTATGCATATCATATTTTCTGCATTGTACACTTTAGACTTTGCCAGACTGAATGAATTCATTATTTATGATCTTTTTAATAGGATATCGAAACATCGAAGTTTCTTTTTTTCGGTACAGTATATAAATGTATCTCTAACAAATTATTTGAATGAAAATTCTGTATTATCATCATTTTAAAATTAGCTTTCTTCGAATGAGCCTGAATTTAAATAATTAACGTCTACAATGTAAGTAATACAAGGTACTCGTACGTTGAGCCCGTAAATAATTACTCAATATACTTTAGCTGTTTGATAAGTAATTATATTTCAATCGTGGAATTAATCTTGAAGTGTGATGAAAAGTCTCTGAATAAATTATATTACCTATTTGACTGAACTATGTTGGCTAGACTGACTGTGCTTAGTAGGTAAATAATAAAAGACTTGAGCCGCGTGACCGAGTGGGTAAGTAAGGTGTACGAAAAAAAAAAAATTCTTCAACCAGAGACACGTTTGTGAAATTCTCTTTCAAAGCTTCTGTGGCCCTACTGAAATGAAGTAAAGGGCGGTTAAATTTTCCATCTAAGTTACTGTAAAAAAAAAACTGATCCATCAGCAATACCTGTAAAGAAATTCAAACATTTGCTCTTTGGATAAAAGCCTTTTTTTATTAAAATTAATCCATTATTCGCGAGCTTCGGGTTTGAAATGGTCCATCCAATGTTTGCACGACCCGACATCGACTTTATGATGCAAATATTATGCAAACTGCCACTGGCGTGGTTTAGTGGCTGAGATAACCGCGTTTGCCGTGGGACGGTTCTGCATCAGATTTAATACGCAAACTGAATAAACTAGCAAAATGGCCAATTTTGGAAAGGATAAGAGAAAGTTTCGAGCCGGGTGTTATTAGCGAATATAATCTGAATGGCTACCGGGGAATAGAAGACTAGATTTTACTTTATTTAAGAGTTGGTTGGTTAGAGAGTGAGTAGAAACTGGGTTGTCGAAAACGACACAAACTGTAAACAGACTAACAAATAATTTGGGGAGTTTACCTTAAAGATTCCTTGATAGAAGCTTTCAGATACGGCAATTTATCCAAATCCCTGCTCGTCATTGTTCTACCAATAGGTAAATATTTTTCTAATTCATCTTGAAGAATTTTCTGCGATCTTAGATTTTTTGCGAGTAAGTACATAGTGCTCGCTGCTGCCGCGGCTGTAGTATCCACTCCTACCAACAACAAATCCAGCGCTAGAATAGTCGCGACCTTTTCGCCAGAGTTCTTCGCTATTTGCGCACACACGCCTTTGTCAGTCAGTCTTTTCAAGCAGAGCGTTCTGAAGGCGTCGAGTGCCTCAACATAAGTCTTATAAGCAGGCGTAGGGTATAATCTCCACATTGGTGCAGAGAGCTCCAATTCCGGGACGCTATGGAAAAATCCGTGAATACACCTAATTATCTCTCTAGCGTCAGCGTCATTGTCGTTCAAGCATCCTAATCTAGTTCCCAGAGCCCATGCTCCCACAGCTGAAAGGAAAATTTTCATGAGAGCAAAACTGCCACTTGGATTACGTCGGTGAAAAGCATAAAAGACTGCGGGGCAAGTAGCAACCTAGAAACACAGCCAGTCGAGTACACTTACATTCAAGAGCCCATTTATAGAGCTCTGTGAGAAAATCATTCGGCAGCTCGCGGTTCTCGTCTATAATACGCTCCATTCTGTAAAAAAGTCACACATTCATCTGAATAACTTATTCTCTGTGTTAATCCAAAGTGATTGTTTACAGTGCAAATGAAACTCCAATGATCATTCGTTAGTAAACAGAAAGTAGTTAATTTTTTCGTAGAATGCCTGTATGATACCTATTTAATTCCTTCTTATAACACAGTTAAAATCAACAAAGCATTAAATATGTCGTGTCACTAATCAGTAATCACTCAGACGAGACGAAACTTAGTTTTCCTCTGAATGAGGTTTGTTGTTCCTATCAATGAGTCAGCGGCATTGCTCAAAACAAATGCGCAGACGTCGTTGTTAAAAACGGGATGTGGTCATTAAACCGTGATTCTGCTGTCAGATCACTAGAGGCTGGGCCCGGCTCCACAGTAACTGCGTACCTCGCTCGGTTTGCTGTGCCATTTTAGATCGTATATCCTAAAGGATACTGCTCAGTTGGTTCCTGACCAAGTGCAAAGCAATATAAAAACCACTTTAATGGTCATCCCGCATAACTATTTGACTGCTTTTTGCAGTTGCTCTTACGCTGCGGACGTTGACAGGTTTCATTTACAACCTAGACAATTTAAACCCACACGTGTTGACGCGATAATGGTTTCATTAATGATGGAAGCATGATCACGTGTGGAGAAGCAGTTATGTATGTTATTTATGTTACTTTTTTGTAACGACTTTTTTAAACGATATCTAGTCATTAGTTTTCAGTTTCAGGCAGAATTACACTACCAGGCGTAATAATAGAGTTATAAAACATCTCAAACAGGCTAAAATTAATCACATACCTATCAATAAAATCATCCGTAACGCGGTCCAAATCTGGAACAGCTGCTCGCGCTGCTTCTGGTGCCGCTAGAGCTTTCGATACTCGGGATCGGAACCTCGACCAGGGTTCACCATGACTGTCAGAGAAATTCAAATTAAATGACATTCAACACAAACAATAATACTAATTTGAAATTTTACTTACACGCCAATGAGACCAGGTTCATCCCCGAAAAAATCTCTCCTCAATTCTTGTTTATAATGTTTAAGGCACGGTGCCACCGCTCTGTAGGGCATTG
The DNA here is from genome assembly GCA_958496255.1 of Camptogramma bilineatum. Classification (NCBI taxonomy): domain Eukaryota; kingdom Metazoa; phylum Arthropoda; class Insecta; order Lepidoptera; family Geometridae; genus Camptogramma; species Camptogramma bilineatum. Next base: position 9,498,735 of record OY292467.1, on the reverse strand, counting down.
AATCTTCCCGCCGATATATCCTAGCAGTCTCATCAGCGCAGAACGGAAACACTAAATCGGGATGGCCGAAAAGCTTAGCCACTTTCGCAGCACCCCCCGAGCCGGCTACCGCTCTCAAAAACCATAACGTAACGTCCAGGGTACGAGTTCGCCACGGTTTCTTGCCGATAGCGAAGCGCCAGGAGTTCCCTATGAGAGGCCAGGGCTTCGGGCCGGGCATCACCGCGTAGCACCGCGCGCTGTTCATCGCGATCAGACTGTCAATGATACTAGCAGCCCCTAAAGCGCTGGGCACTGGAGGCAGTGGGGGCCACCATCTGCGTTACGTTTTCAGCAACTTGATGTTGTAACCCGTGCCACCCGACTGAGTTGACGCAGTACTCACGCATGCGTAGAAACAAAAACGGTTCTAAATTGTACGCTGTCAGCGATGTCCAAGCTATCATTGACTACATAACATGCGTAAGCTGTTATTGCGAATTTGCACAGATAACTCGATGGCAACAAGAATCAATTAACTTGCATGCAACTCAACATTTTAGGTCTACGTCATGTGGAATAATGTTTTTACCAATTTACGCTTGGAAAACTCTCCTATCGTAGTAGAGCCGATATGAATGTTGAATGTTTTTATCTTAGAGTATATTCAGAAAAAATTGCTACATATTTATTTTTCTGTTGATTATATTAAAATATAATGTGCACTAATGATTATTCCTAACATGAATAATCATAACAACGAAAGTCGGCCGGTATTTTAACCACTCCCTATGTTGCCCTACTAAGAGTAAGATAGCTGTATGGTGACATCACTTAGCACACTCCTGTTAATATTGAGTTTAAAGTTGGGAAACGACACTTTTAAGTATTGCAAAGTCATGCTTGTCTTGCGTACTTGAAAGTGACATTATTAGATACATATTTACCTTTGTTTTGGAACACATACGTGCTTAAAATTATGCGTGTGTTTAAACATTAGTCTTTCATTTGGTTTGGTGACCGCTTGGTCAAATTATCTCTTTGGGTCTTTAAAGTCGATAAAAATTGTTGAATTTATGTTCTCTCGACACAATCCACTAGTCTGTTATCATTTGATCCCCAACATCAGTAGGGAGCGATGCGCTTGCGTCGATTGACTCGTCCGGTCTCGCGCATTTGTGTTTCTTCCGCAATCTCGCTAATCAGTTGGTATTTCATTCGTAATTTTATAGCTAATGTTAATTCCTCCTTGTAAACTGCATGATGAGAATCCTGATGGGAATATATTATAATATCCCTTACTGTTTAATAGAAATTATCAACGATTATTTTATTTTTCTCCTGTGTTAAACTTTATGCTTGTTTTACTATTCCTCTACTCTTTTCATCATTTTCAAGTAAGTCATAAAAGTTTTATCCGGCAGTCATCAGAACTACGAACAAGTCTGTGCCTGTTGAGTAACATGATAATGGCAGTGAGTCGTTTTGTATGATTTGTGTGGATGTATTCTGCGGTCGACGGATGCTCCGCCCTCAGTAGTCACAAGGAATCCTTTGTGTACCATGCGTGTCTGATAAATATGGCGCCAGAGCTTCACGAGATTCAAATCTGACGGAAATGTATCTTGCATGTCTAGAGTGTTGTGAAAATATCATCAATCGAGCTACTCTGCCTATAACAGCAAACTATTTACGAGTAGGTATTAGTTTATGCTTGAAACAGTTCTAAATTGGAAGGAAAACGAAGGCTCAAACGTGGAAAAGTACATTATCAGAAAGTAATGATCTTTCTGATAATGTCCCTTTCAACGATTGAGCCATCGTTTTTATTCCAATTGCAGCTCTTTGCGGAACAAAGTGCAACTGTGGTTATGGTGATTGGCAACGTTTAGAGTTTCCCGTTCCAAAGAAAAACCTCAGTGTTACACAAGTTTCAAGTTTCCAGTAAAACCACTAGAAGTACTAGAATTCTGCAATTATTTAAATCACGCTGATGCTGTAAAAGCTTCGATAAATCACCCGATTTGAAATTAAGGTTGGCCTCAGGAGTGGATTTTGTTAAAGCCTTCCTTGATTAGCGAGTGGCTTATTCATTAGGCAGTCGCTCAACCGTCACGAAATCTTTCCTTTGTATAGTAAATAAATATAACAATTCCTTCATTGCCCTATTACTGCCACCGCGTTTTGTGTTTTGGTATCTTTTATCTTTTTCAGATATCTTTTTGTGAGACAAACGACATCTCATTCGAGCTCGTTGATATTCAAGAGTTGATAGAGAATTACGTCAGCGTATTTTCTTCGTATTTGCTAATGCCTCAATTCGCAATTCGAACGAAGCGTTCTTTTGAATCTACAGTCGGCCCGGCGGCCCAGCAATTTATCAATCTGAGAGAGCTAATCTAATGAATGGATTCAATAGTGCCGTCCCATTTGAATAAATGAGGCTAGGGTGATTTGAGGTGTGTTTTACAAGGAATAAGGTGTGTTGTCCTAATGGTGGTGTCTCGCCGCGGTCGTGAAGTCGTAAAGCAATTGAGATTATATCGTGAGTAGTGCAGCCGCCGCCCACGTACCGCGTGGAGCGCGGTCGTCGTCGCTTTTCGAGCGTTGGTCGCGACAGATTTATGCGCCGATCGCATGACTAATTCCTGAAGCTTAACTTGCCCTCCACTATTACCACCACCAGTGCCTTCTACCTCTTTGTCCTGCTTTTGCGTGATTCATGCTAATCAGAAACACTAATGCGATCCATCATCTCAAAGGTCAGCTTCAGCTAGAGTTATAGTAAGCTAGCAATTCTTGATTCAAGATCTCCGTCCGATTTGCTCCAATCAACTCATATGACTAAGACTAACAGAACCTATCAAAACTGATTTGATTCCAATGTGAAGATCAAAAACTTATGAAAGATCAAAGACGATTGAAAGTGGCAAAAAAATGTAAAGTATCCACTCAATGATATGTTTATGTATAGAAACTATTGAGGGCATATTATATTATGATAGCGTACGAAATAAACATCACTCATGAGATGGAATGGAGTTCCATTTTGAGAATGACTTTGACTCGCGGGTCAGACCGACGCATTTATTTTCGTAATCACAATATGCCTCCGCAAAATACCGTCTCTTCTTTTATGATAACAACATTGTGGAGCAAAGTCATTAGATAACATCAGATGATCGATCGAGCGAGCGAAGCGAGCGAAGATCTTAGTGGTAAGTTGGGCGATTTTGCTTTGTATGTTTGTATGTTTGTATGTTTCACGAATTGTTGTTCAAGCATAACTGTCGAACCGTTCATCCAATCTGCATGAAACTTGGTAGGTCAATAGGTTGTGGTAAGGAAATTTACGGTGGAGCATATGAGCTTAATCGATGAAGGGGTTGTGAAGATATTGGGTTCCCAAGGGGGTAAAAAATTATGAAAGTTACACAAATATATTGAGTGGGGTGTCATACGAAAGGGCTTATTTTGTACATTCCAAAATGGTTTTTATTTTTAATCTAGGATGTATAGTTTTTGAAATACGACCAAAGACCAAAAACTACGAAACCAGAGCTGCAAGAGCTCCCGTTTCATAGAGTTTCGATGTCTTCGTAGCTCATTGACTGGTCGGTCTTAAAAAGAGAGTGGCATCGTTGCGGTTTGGTTTGCAATGATTTTAGATGCTACTTGATTTATTTTCATGATAAAAAAAAATTTGATAAAAAATGAAAATAATTGGGGTAAAAAAAGTTAAGTAAACAAATATATTGAGTGCGATGTCAAATGAAAGGTCTTTATTTGTACATTCTAAAATAGTTATTATTTTTATTCTAGGACGTATTCTTTTAAAAATACGACGAGAATTCATAAATATGAAATAAATGAAAAATTAGACACGACATTATGTATTGCATGCATGCTAGTATTTTTTACCATGAAGAGCTAGCGCAATAGGCATACCCGGCAGTAGTAGCACTTGAAATTATAGGGGTAGTCAGAAGAAAGTCCAAATGTTGGCCATCTACGGTGCGCGAGATCTCAGTTCGGGGCGAACTACTAGTTTATAGTTTGTTTCAAAAACCAGAGTGCTACACGATTCTCCACAAACCTATCAAAAAGATGAATTGCCAATACGAACCACTATAGGAGTTGTAATAGGAATCGTCAGTTCTGTGATTTCTATTCTAATACGAGAATCTCGCTATGAAGCATATTATGATTCTGCTATAAGGAGTTTTTTAGCTGACTATTGTGCGTGTGCGTTGCGCTTGCGTCTCGTCTGGGGACGCTGCCGACTAGACAATCGAAAGAGCTATCAATATCCAAGAGCATATACATATATTTCTTAGTGTACGAGTCTTTCTATCATCGCTTCTGCAAGATCAGCCCCCTGATTGTTTATCATTGGTAGCGACCAAAATCGGTCTCAAACTCTCAAATATGACAGTTCAGTGACTCTCATAGCAGCTCTGTCACTCTCATCTCAACGAAACTGTCTAATGCCTGTCTTCGCATCTCGTATGAACGAGGGCGCTGCCAAGAAGACTGTTGAAAGGGCTTTCAATATCAACAGCATAGATATTTCCTATTGTACAAATATTTCCATCATCGATTCTGCTAAATCAGAGCCTGTGCCTTGACGTTGTGGCATGGATGTCGGGGCGCTGCTGTAGACGAGACTAATCGAAACTTCTTTCAGTATCCAAGAGCACAGATATTATCCAGCCTGCAAAATCTTCCTGTGCCCTAATGTTTGTGCGTGTGACGTCCGTCGTTGCGTCTCGTCCGGGCGGGGGCTACCGACTAGCTAGACTATCGAAAGGGCTCGCGCGGTGCGGCGGCGCGGCTCCGTATTGATCGGACCTGTTGCTGGGCGGCTGCCGAACTGTGCATTCGATCGAACGCTATCTGCAACTGGTTCCCCGGGATTCTTGCCTCAAATATTTTATTCGCTTGCAAACATGAGCAAGATTCGGTGACGGTTATCGACTGAAATACTATTTTCTGACTTGTATTGTCCTTGAATTTGGCACTTGGGTTCTATATTGAAATGAAATGTTGTTCGTTGGTAAACGCATAACTTGAAACTGGCTAAACCGATTTAGCCGAATCCTTTATTAATGTTTGTAAAGCCCGAATTAAGAAAAAAAAATAAGAACTTTAATTTGGACAGAACGTCATCTGTGGGCCAGCTCGTTGTATTTGTTGTTTCTCGATAAAATTGTGCATTGGCAAAGCGAAACCTGGCTCTCTTCAGTTCTTGTCATAAACGCTCCATAAAACATTCTATACACATTCAATGGCAAAATGAAATGATTTAGTCTATTCCGAATGTAATTCATCCTTGTTTACTGACCCAGTTAATGTTGACAGAGGCTTGACGTCAGTAGCTTAGGCCTCGACCACACGAAAGGAGTACTCCACTCTCGCTAAGTTCAAACGCTACAACCGGCATGCGAGTACAAACTCCGTAGTCCGTACAGTCACAAATCATTCGCAATAACGGCGATACAGCACAGCAACTGGCTAAATTATTATTTCACTCTACAACGTCTCTAATATTAGTTTCAAAGTCTCCTGTAATAAACACATAAAAGATTCTGATATAAGAAAATACGCACATCGTGAGACAAAGACCTAGATCGGCGCGAAAAAGCGCCACATCTATAAACACTTGGTTTTGGAACTTATGTTAACTTATCTCGTACGTGTTTATGTTTATGATAAGTACTTATATTTTCATTTAATACATTCGAGGGATATCAGAATACAGCGTGGCTAAAAAGGTCGTTATAGCAGAATCATAAATTGAAAATTTACCTTATGCAGGATTCGTCTATTGATTCGTATCGACAATTCTTCTTTTTGACAGTTTTGTGGACAGTCGTAAAACGACCACAAAAGGTAGAGGATTTGCTGAAGTGTTTCAGCTAACATTTTACGAAAATAGATAGAAATTGCTAAGGACACTTTAGCTGAATTAAAATATGATTCTGCTATTACGGCCTTTTTAGCCCCGCAGGCGTCAATGTAGCAGGATTGTTTTTTTTGTCTACGTCAAATAAAAATATTCGCACACAACTGATATTACCATGTCACCGTGTTATGATTCAGTGCTTGCTTTGTGCCATTGGTTTATTATGATTGTACTCAGAATTATCAGATTATGCTTGGTTATTGAAAAGCCATGGCTGTGTTCCTTGCTACGTGTGACCATAGAAATTAGAACAAGTTTTGTATTCGCCACTAAATATAAAAAACAGGTGTACCTACAAACAAATCAATTGACAAAAATGTAGATTAAAAAAATAATCTATAAACCACGTTTTTTTTTAGAATGCGTTGTCATCGAGTTGTGAGCTTGTGAGCTACCTACCCTGAAAGTTTCAGCCAGATAGCTAATCGGGAAGTGCTCAAAATTTGATTCACAAGACAAGATTCCATCCGAAACGACAGACAAACAAGAGGCAATAAAAATGTGGTAAAAATAAGGCTACCTCTCAGCATTTGCTCCAGCAACACCATGGCGTATACTTACTACTGCTAGTATTACTTTAGAGTCGGCTATGTCAAGCAAGTTGTTGAATTGTTGTAGGTGAAACCAGAATATTTTTATATTCGGCATTTGAATAACTCCTTTTGGCCGCCAGCCTATATTCGGTTCGGCATAAAGAAAATTGTGGCTTGCGCGTGTAATCAAGCAGGATGGCCGTATATCCTGGTGGAATGGCAAATGGCGCAGTTGAAAGGATTGCTCGAGGGAGCTTGTTGGCAGCGGGCCAGCGCAGCACCCTGCTGACACTGAAACCTTTCGGTTTATGTTCCTTTTCCTAGCGATATAATGGAATGTGGTAGTCTAAGGAAAGTCATGTAGATCGTAAGATATATGGCTAAGGTTAGACCGATGTTTTCCTTTGTTCCAGGAAGTAGATAAGTCTAAATTATCATAATTTTAGGCATAACAAACGAACAGTCTTAACACGCTTGTTTTATGCAATCTATATCTTTACTCTCTTGTTTTTGTTCAATATAAGTTTAAGTTCAAATAAGTACATTGTATCGGGCTGACTGAAGTTTTCTTTCTTTTGAAACTACGTAGTACCGTACCGTAGCGTAACACGCAATTGAATAAGCAGATAAGAGAAAACACCGTTTGGAATTGATCAACATTTTCGATCTAGACCTTGCGAACCAGCCTAAGTGGAGGCTTGTCTAGGATTTGAGCTGGCAGCCTTCCAAGCAGGCGCCGGCTCCCACGATCTATACAGATCGGCCTTGAATTGCATTTGTTATTGTTACCGACACCAATCACGTTACGATCGCTGTTGCCGTCACAGGCGTCAGAAGTTATTGAATACGACCTGCGGTTTTGATTTGAGCTGTCCTTGTCTGATGCCTCTATTTGTGTCACTGTTCATGCTAACAATACCTTGCTTGTGGTACAATTTTCTATCTTTTCAATCTGTTATTGCCGCTGTTTTCGTGTTACTTGACTTGTCAACTACCCACACAATATTTTCGCCCTTTTATTCTCTAACACTGAAATAAATTGTAAAATATAAACGAAGTCGATAAGGTGCGTGCAACAGAAATATGCCGATTAAAATATACAATGCAAAACAGCGTAAAGTCCCACATGACCTGCAATAAATTTCATGAAAACTTGCTATTGTGTGACACCACCGTATCGTACGTAATAAATCGTAGCCTATTGTAATTTTCACCCAACAAGGGGAGATATTTGTGTGCTTGGAAACTAAAGTGCGGTTCAAAAGTTTATGCTCAATATTATAAGTTAAGTTTGCGTGACGCGCGTTCGAGTTTTCCATTTAGGTTGAGAGTTTAGCAGTCATGTCGTGCCGAAGCCGGCCTTCCACCCCGTTTTAGTGCACGCTCAAATAATTAATTTGATAACGGCTTTCTAGTGAACTTATTTCCAAAGTCCAGTGAGGGTCATGTGTCGTTTGATCTTATAAATTTTCGGCAGAGCTTATTGATTATGCGCTGGTCTATTTAATAAATAAATCAAAGTTACTTTTTCCTTTATTACACAAAGGTCATCGGGCATATCTGACCCGCTTTGCGAAAAGTGGCAGACATTAACCAAAATAGTTTTAAACTAAGGAGAATAATGTGACCTTTCATTGCATAGAATTATTTGTTAAAAAATCGATGGGGGAAAATGTACAGGAGCGTTTGAAAAAATTAAAAAACAAACGATTTCTGAGGATTTTATTTCATCTGTTGGCAACGGAGTGCGAGTCAGATCGCAAAACACATGCCTTATGAAAATGACCAAGGCAGTTTGCACAAACAGCAGCATCTGGGGGTCTATAGTGGCCACTTTTGATGAAACATCAGATGTTTCATATATTATTAGAAGCACTTGATGTTGATGAAACGCTTCATAAATGCTTCATATTCTTCATATATGCTTCATACTCGTATAATCCATACCCATATTATAAATGTGAATGTGTGTTTGTTTGTTTGTTTGTCCTGCTTTCACGTCAAAACAGAGAGACGGATTGACGTGATTTTTAGTGTGGAGATAGTTGGAGGGCTGGAGAGCGACATAGGCATTATGCTCGCCGATTGTACACTAGTTTGTAATTTTTGTGCAATAAAGAATTTTAATAATAATAATAGGCTACTTTTTATACCGAAAAAAATGCATGTTTCCCGTGGGATTAAAAAGTAGTAGTCCACGCGGGCGAAGCCGCGGGCGTCCGCTAGTGCTCCGCAAATGCTTTCCAAATGCTTCATTTATGAAACTTATCACAATAGACGAAAGTAACCTATTTACGTACGAGATGTTTTGACGCACGAGCGTAGTGAGGGCCAAATCCAGCTCTAAATCCTGATCCAAATCCAAATCCAGCTCTAGAGCCAAAATCCAAAAGCCAAAATCCAGATCCAGATCCGGAGTCAGTGGATCTGTATCTGCATCTGGATTTTGAGCTGGATCTGAATCTGAATCTAGAGCTGGATTCGATCCAGATCCAGCGGGCTTAAAAAGGTCGCTATTGCAGAATCGCAATATGAAATGAACTACAATGCCGTCTCTTTTCAGTCTGACTGAAAAAAAAAGTAGCCTATGTCACTTTCCAGCCCTTCAACTATCTCCACACTAAAAATCACGTCAATCCGTCTCTCTGTTTTGACGTGAAAGCAGGACAAACAAACAAACAAACACACATTCACATTTATAATATGGGTATGGATTATACGAGTATGAAGCATATATGAAGAATATGAAGCATTTATGAAGCGTTTCATCAACATCAAGTGCTTCTAATAATATATGAAACATCTGATGTTTCATCAAGAGTGGCCACTATAGACCCCCAGATGCTGCTGTTTGTGCAAACTGCCTTGGTCATTTTCATAAGGCATGTGTTTTGCGATCTGACTCGCACTACGTTGCCAAAAGATGAAATAAAATCCTTAGAAATCGTTTGTTTTTTATCTAGCTCAAAATCCAGATGCAAATCCAGATCCAGAAAAGGCACCCGCTGCCTTTTTAAATGACCCTATGATTGATTTGGATCAAGTTGAATATAAAATATGTTAATGAATTAGCATTTTATTTAACTTCCCTGTATCACTATGAAACACTTGAACACTTAATTTTTTCGAGATTCCAGTGGCTCACATTAATGCGACTAGTGCCATAGTAAATCAGAGCCTTAAAACAATACATTCTGCTATATTTCGTTTTTGTCCGCCGTGGGTATGGTTTCCATACTACGGTGCCCGATGACCTTTAAAGCGACAACTCTAGTAGTAACTCATCTGAAACATAATGTGCATTTTTTTGTAATTAATATTTACTATACAATATCAATACAGATTTTATAATTCAGTTCACAATCACAATAAAATAAATAATTCATATCAAACCCTCGCTCACGATGCCGATGCTATGGGGATACCGCAGGATATGGTAAAAACCCAGACTATCGTTCTATTTGTCGCGTATTCGTGTTGTGTTTGTATTATTTTTATACTACCGCATTGCACCCAAACGGTGAATAAATATGAATAGAAACATTAGAATTATTTTGGAATTTTAAGTAAATAGGTATAGCAGACATTATCTTGTGTAATATTTATCTAAAAGAATGATACTCGTATTGAAAAGCCACCAATAGGAAAAGAAATAATTCAAATAGAATCGGCAAACTGGCGACCAAGATACTAGATCAGAATGTCTTTGTTAATTTTAAGTAGTCTTATTTAAGTAACTATTACATTCTCTTTTGAAATTCGTTTAACCAGTCATAAAAGCGATTAAGCTCAATGAAGCTCGTCATCATCGTACTCGGAACTCGGAAGTGATGACGCATAGCGGTCAGAGCAATTGACTCACCGTGGACCCAGTATCTTCAATGACAATATACGAGCTATGAATAACACTTTCATTTTCCTTCGAGGATACCGAAATACCCACAGAATTATTCCATTTGAAATAGATCGACCATTCATAGAAGCTATTCATTTTTGGTCTACGAAGAGTCAAAATCCGTAAAACTGTATCAAAATAGGTCTCCTATGATCTTTGGTTTCGTGAGTATCGTAAACAATAATAAAAAGCTTTCAAGCGTATGTGTTCTTCAAGTGCTGACAAAGTCAAGTAGGTTTAGAAAAATATTCTGCTCGCAACGTATTATTAACATATATCTTTTGAACTCTCAGGAGCTTTGATGAGTTAGGCTGTTTATTCCATAACTTAAGTTTAAGTTCAACACAGACACAGCATGACACACAACACACCGCAATACATAATTCATTTTAAATGATTTGCAAATCACCTCCAATGTTCAAAGCGAGTTTCCACTTGCATTGCATCTAACGTTCATTATGATTCAACACGAAGTGTTCGATAAAGAGCTGCAAATAAGACATGATAATATAGTTTTTTCATAGTATACCCGCATTATGTAGCCTATTACATCTAGGCATTTACTAAGGGGAATATGAATCTTTTATCAACTTTACTATTCAATTTGACGTTTAATTTGTATTTTTCGACTTATGCTTTTGATTCTGCCTAAAGAAATACACACACGGTGATTTGGATTGAATCTTATTTTGATATGAAGCGCTAAAAATCTTTACGTAATATCAGTTTTAATAGGTTCTTGATGGTATGTTTGAATAGGCGCCATGCCTTATTATATTCCCTCTATGGTTCCCCATTATAATATTCAAGAATCGCGTGCCGTCTGCTCCGCTAGTCTTTAATATGTATACCGGCGCCTTCGTGGCTCCCTGACTGCCTTGCAACTAGTGGCTACTTCTATTGCCTCGAACCAACCGGATATTTGCACGAATAACCTGCTGAATAATTATTATCCCAAACGATCTTTTTGTTTTGCCACTCATGCTAAACTTCTAAAAACTGAACCGATTTTGTTTGTTGACGTCTTGAAGATGTCTGTCTTGTGCTCTATGACAAAAAGGCAAAGAATGGTTTATTATTATTATTTATAACAATGTAGAGGCCTAAGTGCTTATTCAGATTAGTATAATGACTTACAAATAATCCTTATAATATATCATGCAATATTTAACAGGAACAGGCAAGACGGGCTACAGATGTAGAATGACGTCATTGCAAAATTATTAACCGCAAAGTTGTTTCCATATTGTATTACAATAGCATCGGTTTGAATTTATAATAGATTCCATTGTCAAACGCAAAAGAAGTTAGAAAACGTTTGTATTGCTTTTTAGCTGCTATGGTATATGAGAGGAAACACGTACGCCAAAAATATTTGCGTTCATGACATGCATTAACTGGCTAGCTAATAATAATAGAGTATCCATTACTTTATGGTTGATCAACGAGTGAATCATGAAATTAAAGTGATTTATAAACAATCTAGCAATACTCGCATCCTGTATGTGGCTCTGTATATCTTCAAAGGATCTGAAATTGCGGACACACAGTAGCTTTATAAAGACGTTGACTGTCGTCCTGAGAAAAATACATCTCAGGATGTATTACCTTACTTGACTATTGTCGTAAATATCTCGTGTCAGTGTAAGTGTAAATACATATTGATCAAGACGAATGCATCTTTAGGGTTGGAATTTTCCTGGTTCTTGGGTCGTTTAATCTGATTTTCCATATTCGTCCAGTAAATACCTACTTATTGTTTCACTCCACAAAAAACAAGCGTTGAAAATCTAATTTTGATGAATATTAAAACTGATTGATAATACAAAACCATTGAAGCCTCATAAATGTTTAAACACCGAAATGACTGTTTGAAAACACGATTGTCAAACTCTACGAATTAACATAAATATGCATGAAGCTAATTAGTTTTTCTTACACCTACTAAACGTTACCGAATGCATCAATACGGATACAATTGGACCGTGCAAGTCATACTCTGATTCAGAGCACTTGTTGTATCTTTTTGTTTAGCTTGTGTTTCGTTAATTACTGTTATATCATAGTGGTATATGGGCCAATATAGTGAGACTGGAATTTATTTTATGGACTCAAGATACTTGAAGTGGTTCGAGGTTAGCTAGTCTAGTTGAGGCTTTTAATCAACTTTGCAGTTCATATCTAGAAAAAGACATTTGACTCTGTAATAAGTGGATATACTCAAATCGAAATGGGTTCCTGAATCTTATTCTATTATTTCTGTTATTTCTTCTGTATATCAACGACTTACCTGATTACGCTTCTCATAAATGTGTTCTGTTCGCTGATGACACAACTCTTCTCATAAAAATCGATAAAAATGACATAGCTCAAAAATCACTAACAAATGCAATTTACGATATTATTAATTGGACAAATAGCAATAATTTACTAATTAACATCAAAAAGACTAAAATAATGCAATTTAATTCTTATAATACTGATCCATTAACTCTTGACATTCATTGTAATAATGAAAAATTAGAGGAAGTAACTTCTTTTAAATTTCTAGGAATTACCTTAGACAGCCATTTGAATTGGAAAGATCATGTAAATCAGGTGTGCCAAAGACTAAGCAGGTTTGTCTTTGCTCTTAAAAAAATTCGGCAGACCATTTCTTTTGACGCAGCCTTAGCTGCTTACCACGGTCATGTATCTTCAATCATTGGCTATGGGTTGTTATTGTGGGGTAACTCAGTGGATGTCGAAAGAGTTTTTAAAATACAAAAGAGATGCCTGAGAGTGATAACCAAATCTTGGTTCCTTGATAGTTGCAAGCCTCTCTTCAAGAACTGTAATATCCTGCCCCTCCCCTGTATGTACATAAGGGAAGTTTGCCTCTTTGTGAAATCACATCCAAGATACTTTAAAAAACGTAAAGATGTGATTACTCGGCAAAAAAGAGCCAAATTTGAAAATCTGCTCTACAATCCTGTGTGTCGTAAGGATATATATGCAAGAAACGCTTATAACATGTGTATAATTATTTATAATAAACTACCAGAACAATTAAAAGTATTGAATGGATTGGTTTTTAGGAAAAAATTGACTAGCTGGTTAGCTGACAATTGTTTTTATAATGTTAGTGAATTCCTAAACTGTAATTGATAATTGTAATAATAAGTTTCATTGAAAATAATTTTAAATTAAATTTTGACATAAGATTTGCACGCCTGCATGCAGGCTGAATACAATGACTTACCTAAATAGCTATAAGATCTCGACATGTAATGTATTCTGCAAATAAATGATTGATTATGATTATGATTATGATTATGGCTGTGTGACTGTACCTTATATTTTTCTTAGTTAAAAACTGCGTAAAGTCAGTTTAAAAATTTAGTTTCAACAATCCACGAGTGCAAAAATGGTATTGTCGCCAGTACCATGGGGGTACATATCGGGACCCGAAACAAATATCTGCATATCATGCAGACATTGTTCTGCTGCGCGAATATAAACCACACCTCTTACGTTTCAGTTAGGTTAGGCCACTAAGCCACTGAGGTCGATAACATTTCTCACACATTTTCGATATAGTAATTTCTAGTTCAAATGGTCGCACGGTTGCTTGACTCGATCGATCATCGTTTACCATCGCAACAGATACTAATCGCACGGTTTTTGCCGCAGCACGTTTCAAACCACTAATGACTTAACTAACGAGTGGGAATACTGTTCGAAGAAGACGTAAGAACTCCCGCTAAGCAGCTAAGACTATTTCTGACATCACTTTCCCTTTTGCTGACTTGACTAGTTGAGTATTTCAGGGAAGTCGTACTAGAGTTGGTCTAGACTTTTTTGTTCAATATGGATTCATCGGGGCACTTGGCCAATCGTAGAGGTCTAGTAGGGCCTTGACAGATTGGTAAGTTCGTATGAGCTAATGGCCAACTCTGCGTAGCTAAAATGGTCGCTAATGCAGATTCACGAATGATTTGCGTCGTCGAATTGAACTATTGCTATCTCTTTTCATTGACTTAGAGTGAAAAGAGATGGCAATAGCTCAATTCCTTCACCGCGATGCTGCAATAGCGACCATTTTAGCTACGCTGGTGACGGAGTTTTTAGGCTACATCAAGGCTTAACAACTTGAATTACGATTGATCAATAACGTGTAAGCAAGCTACGCCACGAGCGCTTCAATATCTTATTTCAGACATCAAGCAAGACTGCCTACTGATTTTCTCTATGATTTTTTTATGCTAAATGTATTTTTTCTTCTATTTCAGTTTCTTGGACGACCTGGATCGGTTAGGCGCGAGGGATTACCAGCCCACCGAGCAGGATATTTTAAGGACTAGAGTCAAAACCACTGGCATCGTTGAAGTGCACTTCTCTTTCAAAAACCTCAATTTCAAGTGAGTATAAACAACATCGACTACAAAAGGCACATAAACTACAAAGAAGATAATTATATTGAATTATTTAGAAAAGATTCAACTACATTTCTATTGACACACGACAATATACCAAAGCTGGTTTCGTACCTTTAAATATACCTAATTTCGTATTTAGATGAAAACCGATGGCGCATCTGCAAATCTATGAAAATATGTTTTATGTCCTTCAATTTTTGGAAATTCTCAATCTTTCTGTTAAATTTAATTCGTGTTCAATTTAATGTCATCATCATAAAGATGGCTCTCGAATTGGTTCCAGACTAAATATTTTGAGCCTATTCCATCTCCGACCATTCGCGACACTTACAACTTATTACAACGTATCGATCTACACCTCGTTTCCGCAACTACGAGTATATGACCTGGGCCTGTATTCTACTAGATGACAACCGCTTTGGTTTTGGTTCGACCTCTTAAATGTCAGCCATTTGGTGAATAGTAGAATAGCTTTTCAAAAATTTGTTCTGCCAAAGTTCAAAACCTCACCACAACTGAGTCGTTTGTTATTAGTAGTCATGGAAACAGTCGCTTTAGTTTTGGTTTTGGTTGAGGTTGATAAAAAGTTCGGTACGAGAATCGACGCCCTGCTCATTGTCACTACAAACTTGCTGAATCAGCTTGATCAAGGCTCATCACCCTTTATGTTTACTATAGAAAATTGAAAAGGCTCATGACATGAGGTCCCTTTCTATAGAAAACTAGCGACCCGCCCCGGCTTCGCACGGGGTTTCGGTTAATCTGATCGCTACCAAACTTCATGGATCACCCGCTGGGATATCTGAAAATTTAATGAGAATTAATCTCGGTGTTTTGGAGTCCACAGGGAACATACACACATCGACTTTTATATTTTGGACTAGTGGTCTGTCCCGGCTTCGCACGGGTGGATATTTATTTTTTAAACACATAAATATAGCCTATGTTACTCAGGGTGAATGTAGCTTTCCAATAGTGAAAGAATTTTTGAAGTCGGCACAGTAGTTTTTGAGTTTATTCATTACAAACATACACACAAAAATACAAATTTTTCCTTTTTATAATATTAGTGTAGATTGAAGAGTGTAACAAAACATTTCGAATTGCAGATTGTTTGACGTGGGCGGGCAGCGGTCCGAAAGAAAGAAATGGATCCATTGCTTTGAGGACGTCACCGCGATCATTTTCTGTGTCGCGATGTCAGAGTATGATCAGGTTTTGCATGAGGATGAAACAACGGTAAGTTTAATATTGCACTCATGTCTACCGCGTCTGGGCGATATACTCGTGATCCTGTTACGTTTTTCTGCAGATTTTTACACAAGTGTCAAAATTGCTAAAAAACCGATTTCAATTTGTAAACTAAGCAATTTGCTGCACTCTCGAGGTGTAGGTACATATGATATGTAGTGAAATATCATATGAGGTGTTTTATGTAAGATCTGACGAGCATTTTCGAAGTGATGAACTTCTGCTCTGTTGTTCTGTTCTGTTGAACTTATGTTCATCACTCCGAAGATGCTCACAAAATGGTTGTGGGACCACATTGGTTTAACCAAAAAAAAGAGGAGTGTTAAAGTTTGTAGTGTGGATCGGTGCGTCTGTCTGTCGCATCAAAGCTCCTTAACGGATGGACAGATTTTGATACGATTTTTTGTTTGAAAACTGACGTGTTCGAGATTCGGGGTTCTTGGCTATTCGGCGTTTGTAGAGCATCAGCTCTTTTTCTCTTATT
Organism: Camptogramma bilineatum; assembly: GCA_958496255.1. Taxonomy (NCBI): domain Eukaryota; kingdom Metazoa; phylum Arthropoda; class Insecta; order Lepidoptera; family Geometridae; genus Camptogramma; species Camptogramma bilineatum. The sequence goes on along the minus strand of OY292467.1, from coordinate 9,482,210 downwards.
GATTATGGGATATGTCGGGGGTTATTCATTTTTTTTTTATTTAATTGCTAGAATGGCCACTGTCGTCGTCGTCGTCGTCCCCCCCCCCAGCAATCGGGGTTTCCTCACCGCGCGAGGCGAATTTGGGCTGGCGAGGGGCTGACTTGAGCTAGGGACGCTCCCCACGCGCAGACACGACGACCACAGTGTACAATAATTTATTCATGCTGTGACAACCTTACTTCACGCACACAATTGCGCGCGTACAAAAATTACATTGTTTAGTGTCTGTGTAAATAGGTAGTTAGACGCCGCTTTTGCATAGAGATTTCGCCGAGTATTCGGAGTGTGTGTCTAAAGTGTGGAGTGCGCCTTCTGTACTTATTCTGTGGAATGCCGCCGACTCAAGAAAGCTACGCTACGAGCGCTTCAAAATCAATAACATTGTAATGTGTTTCCAGAACCGTATGCAGGAGAGTCTAAAGCTGTTCGACTCCATCTGCAACAACAAGTGGTTTACCGACACGAGCATCATTCTCTTCCTCAATAAGAAGGATCTCTTCGAAGAGAAGATCCGCAAGTCACCTCTCACCATATGCTTTCCCGAGTACACGGGTGAGTTCTTATATTATCATTACAATTATAACTAGCCCAACGTGATGATGATGATGAAAAGCGTAAAGTGGGTGATCGACGTACGAGCCTATACCGCGGTTTTAAAGAACGTTTTTACTCGCGGCTCGTTGGTACTGATCGACTAGCGAGTGACAGTCGTATCGTAGTCGAATTGAGATTTTGAATTTGTTCGAGCTGAGCCAACATGACGAGCCTCTCGCAAAACCGCGGTATTGCAATGATACACTGGCGAGCTTTGCCGACGAGCCATAAGATCGCGGTTTTACTCGCTTGTCGATCAGTAGGCTCATTCTGTAAACTCACTTCGAACGTCGAAGCGCTGAATCTGCTGTGAGATTTCAAATTTCGTATTCGAAATTTGAATCTTACTACAAACACTTACGATACATTCTTGCGTATTTAGTGAGCTCAGTCACTTGAGTGAATTCGAAGTGAGTCTAGTACAGAATGCCTCTGCAGGGCCTTAAGGATGACTCAAGCTAGACCGTGTCGGGTCAGAGCCGAGCGTCGGCCGTAGCACGGTCAACTAATTATTACATTTTGTATGAACACACTCACGCTATACCGAGTGACGGCCGAGCAACGGACAACGCCGGCTCTGTGAACGTGCTACGGCCGAAGCTCGGCTCGGACCAGCCCCCCTTGCCATATTATCTATCGTCTATCGTCTATCGTTACTATCTATCGTCGCTGTAGAATAGAACACTTCAAAATGTATAGGATTTGACGTTTCAAGTAGATGAGTCACGTGGTCAGAACGTCAATTCCTATACATTTTGAAGTGTTCTATTCTACAGCGACGATAGATCGTTCTACAGCGACGATACATCGTGTAATATGGCTAGGGCCCCAGGCTCGGTCTAGCGTGAGTCATCCTTTACACTTTATCTCAGGAACTACCAGTCTGATTTGAAAAATTCTTACTGCATTTGATAGCCAAACTCTTTAGGAAGGTTGTAGGCTACTTTTCATCAGTATCATCATCACCATGACGGGGGCAACGCCGCGAAAGCGCCGCTAGTCGTTTATAATCTAGCTAGAGTAACACATAGGCTACTTTTTATCCGGATAGGTACCACGCGAGCGAACATGTGGGCGGAAGCAAGAAATAAAATAAAATTTAACTACTACCTAATCTACTGTAAAATGAACAAAAAAGTTAGCTTGTCTTTTATTATCAACTCAACTTTTTGTCTGATACTTTAACCAAGTGAATTTATACTGTTTTTTCCTAAATCTAATATTCCCAAAATAGTGAAACTTCCTAGAATTTCCATTACAAGCACGTACCGTTTCAGTAATTATTTCCTCAGTAATTGGTGCACAAAGGCCTACATACCCAGTACAAACGATTTATTCCAATTTATTCAGAGAGTAATGCATGCGTAAATATGCATATTCTTGCGACTATTGCTTGCCTAAGACGTTATTTCTTTGTCACATTTAAGTTCCATTGAACCTTGCCACTTGGACATAGAACATCTCCTTTTACTTTTATTTATTCTGTGTTCACTATTAACTTAGCCTACTAATCACACTAATATTATAAAATGCTAAAGTTTGGATTTTTGGATGTATGTTTGTTCCTCTATAACTCGACAACCAATTCAATTTCAATTCAATTTATTTCTGTTTGTGAACCTAGGTACAAAGGTGTATAAGCTTAAATTAGTTCTACTAGATTCTGCGTATTGGCATACAAACAATTATTACATTACATATTAAATAAGTCATGAGATTTTAAATTAATACAATAAAAATTAATCATGCAATAAAAATAAAAGATATTTCGGAATAAAAATGTCAAATAAAATAAAGCAATAAGATAAGAATGTCAAATGAAATAAAATAATAAGATAAGAAATGTCAAATGAAATAAAACAATTAAATTAGATTAAAAAGTCAAAAGAAGCCCAGAATACACATCAAATTAATTTACAATGTCAATAATATTACGGTCAGTAAGAAATTCATTTATCGTATAATAGGCTTTATTAACTAAGATGTAATTAAGGCGGGATTTGAATTCACCTATGGATAGGGTACGAACGGATTTAGGTATATGGTTGTAAATTGATGCGGCCATGCAGAATACGCTTTTACGAAAGAGTTGCGAATTGCATCTAAAATGACGCATTTTGCCCTCCAAACGACTTCCCGCCGCAAACCATTCGAACTCATCATTATTATTTTTGACAAAAATGGCTACTTCGTATATATACAGTGATGGTAATGTCAGTAGTTCTAATTTAATAAAATGGTCTTTACAGGTGTCTCGTCTTTTAAGTCCACACATTGCTCTCAAACAACTTTTTTGTGCTTTGAAGACCTTAAGATAATCTGTTGAGTTCCCCCAAAATATGGTTCCATATCGCAAAATAGACGAAACGTGGCCGTGATAAGCCATAAGTAAAGTTGACAGATTAGACACTCTACTCAATTTAAAGAGAGCATATGAAAACTGTTTCAATCGTTTACAGATATTGTCGATATGTAGTTTCCAGTTTAACTTATTGTCAATAGTAAGTCCTAAGAATTTGGTGAAGTCAACCTCATTAACTTTAGTATTACAATAATTTATGTTAAAGTCAAGATCTGTATTATTGTTATGTCGTTGCTTAAAATCCATTATGTATGTCTTTGATAGGTTGATGTTTAAATTATTTGATAATAACCATTTAATGATAGATGTCAAGGTAGTATTAATGTCAAGTTCAAAATTGTGTGATTTATTATTAATAAATAAAACGGTACTATCATCAGCGAAAAGAGTAGTAAAATGATTGGTCACTTGAGGCAGGTCATTTATGTAAACTAAAAATAGGAGCGGGCCCAAGACACTCCCTTGAGGAACACCATGGGACACCATTCTAGAATACGATTTGTATGTAGTGTCTACATGCGTTTTCGTGCATATTTTGTTAAGCTGTGTGATTTGGCTTCTATTACTAAGGTAAGACCTTATTATGTTATTTGCCATACCTCTGACGCCATAGATATCTAGTTTATGCAGTAGAATATTATGATTTACATGGTCAAAGGCTTTGGTCATATCCATAAACAGTGCCATAACTTTTTTCTTTCTATCCCGATTTAACATTATCTGGTGTAGGAAATCGTAAATTGCTTTATTTATAGACCGGCCTTGTCTGAATCCATATTGACGATCACTTAAAATTTTGTTAGCTTCTAGATAGCTATTAAGTTTTATGTACAAGACTTTTTCAATTATCTTTGAGAAAACTGGAATTAGCGCTATTGGTCTATAGTTTTCAACTTCGTCTCGTGGTCCCTTTTTATGTAGTGGTTTTACAATTGTCAGTTTAAGAATATGGGGGAAGATTCCTTGTTCTAAGCAGTTGTTTATTAAATGACACAAAATAGGTGCTATGTAAAGAGCCACATCTTTAATAACCTTCGTTGAGATATCGTCAAAACCTACACTATTAGTATTTTTTAAGGAATATATTATTTTAAGAATGTCATGGGGTACAGTAGGAGTCAAGAACATGGAGCTAGATTTATTAAAATTAACCTTATGTAATATGTCAGTATTAATGTCAGTGTGTTTTACTATGTCAGCGAAATAATTATTGAATTCATTAGCTATGTCAATCGGATCAGTGATAATGATGTCATCTTTGTTCTTTAATTTGTTAATATTTTCCCGCGGTAGGCTATTGGTGTATCTATTTATTATGTTCCATGTAGCTTTTGATTTGTTTGCTGCCCTTTGTATGTAATATTCATTTTGTGATTTTTGTGTTAATTTGATAATTTTGTTATATTTTTTTGTAAATGTCACAAAGTTTTCCTTGTTAGTCGTATTACGATGTAGTCTATATTTCCATAGTAAAGTGCGTTTTTTCTTACTGCAAAGTTTAATCCCTTTAGAAATCCATTTTGGTTTCATATGTGTAGGAATTTTTAACTTAACAGTTGGAAAGCATAAGTTATAAAATAAAGAGAAAATGTCATGAAATGATTTAACCACTGAACCGATTGGACTGAAATCCGTACCCATATTATAAATGCGAAAGTGTGTTTATTTGTTTGTTTATTTGTCCTGCTTTCACGTCAAAACGGAGCGACGGATTGACGTGATTTTTTGTGTGGAGATAGTTGGAGGGCTGGAGAGTAAAATAGGCTTTTTATCCGGGTACCACGCGAGCGAAACCGCGGGCAGCAGCTAGTACTTTATAAAACCCAGACACAGAATGTATAAAATAAATGCTAGTGGCTTTAATAACTGAGCGACCACTAACTAGCTCTTACGAACTTACCCGGCCTGTGAGTTCTATTACAATAAAGGACTAGCAATATCTAGGAATGTCTAATATTCACATCACACTGTTAGTTAGCCCATAATATGTGCCCATATTCAAAGCTAAGATTAGTAAGATCATAACATAGTGTGATCGCGTATTAGGAATGTAGGATGTGACCTATGGTTTGTAAATTCATTTCCTAGTGTGTCATCTGATGTTTTGATTTTTGCGTCATGTGAAATGTTATAAGAATGACGTGAAGGAAAAGGAATGAAAACATATTCTAACCTATGGAATATACCCACTAGAGAGGTATTTAAAACTTAAACAACTCTGCAACTCTAATAAGGAATTTTCTTTAAAGTATAATATCAAGGTCAAGTTAACTTTTTAAATGATTCTAGCTATTGCTCTTCAAAGAGCAATATCAAAATCAAAAAATCAAAATCAAATATCATTTATTCAGTAGGACCGTTATGACCACTTTGAATCGTCTTAAGAGCTAGGTGATTCTACTCCTGTTCTTTCGCGACCAACACCGTGAAGAATCAGGGCAACAAACACGGTATGGGGCCTAGCTTTCTTTTCGGTGATCCATCCGCTTAAAATCTAAATAGTCAAGTTCCAGTGTGGAGCCAGTCGAACAATGTGAGTCTCGTCAAAGTCGTCAAAAGAAAAAAAGGAGGATTAATACATCAACAAAAATTCGCCCGGCATCACACGCTACACTTGGCTAACTTAGTATTGTAGGCTAACTCAAAATCTTTGGGACTAGATACCTAGGTAGATAAAACATTTATTTGCTCATAATAATAGACTAATGATGGGCAGGACACTTGGCAAGACGAAGTGATGGCCAAGAACTGGGTATAGAAATCGAGGTCGTCCAACTGCGCAATGGGTCGACGACATAAAAAATACCATAGATTTTGGATGCGTGAGGCACAGGACCGGAATGAAAGGCGTAAAAAAAGAGAAGACTACACCCAGCAGTGGAATATTATTGACTGTGGATGATGATGAATAAATAAATAAAATTCTTTATTTCAGACCACTTAACAGATCCATCATAATGTTAGTAAATTACTTATTCTATGTTAGTAGGCAGATTAAAATAGCTATGTCAAATGACACTGTAGAACAGAGATGGTACAGGTCCTATACCATCAATGTTCTAATTCAGTGTCTTATCATTGGACTGTCCCATTTATTGGCCAACTAGCGGACGCCCGCGGCTTCGCCCGCGTGGGCTACTATTTTTTTATCCCACGGCAACCGTGCAATTTTTCGGGATAAAAAGTAGTCTGTGTCCTATTCCCGGTTATTATCTATCTACATTCCAAATTTCATCAAAATCGGTTTAGTAGGAGATACGTGGCAACAAACCTTCACACACACACACACGGACTTTCGCCTTTATAATAGTAGGATGTGTTCAGGATGCTGTTGAATAGACTAATAATGATTATTTTGATCCCCAGGTGCGCAGGAATACGGCGAGGCGGCCGCCTACATTCAAGCACAGTTCGAGGCGAAGAACAAGTCCACGACCAAAGAGATCTACTGCCACATGACCTGCGCCACCGACACCAACAACATTCAGTTCGTGTTCGACGCCGTCACCGACGTCATCATCGCAAACAACCTGCGCGGCTGCGGTCTCTACTAGACCCCTTCCAGCGTCCGCGCCGAGATACAAACTCGACAGTTTTACAATACCACGAGCTCTCGGACGGGATTCGGGTCATTCGAACTATATTTGGGTCTCGGACGGGATTTGGATCTCTCTCGGACGAGATTTGGGTCCATCGGACGAGATTTGGTTCTCTTGCAGGCGAGATTCGGGTCTCAGACGAGATTTGGGTCTATTCGCGGGCGAGATTCGGGTCTCTTCTCTCGGGCGATAATCGGTTCCACCGATCGAGTTTTTCAAGAGGTCTCTTTTAAGGATCTAAGACTTGGACGAGATTCAAATCATCTCTTCTCTCAGATGAGATTCAAATTGTCTCTCCATATCGAGATTAGTTTCCACCAATATAGATACGAACTTGACCGCTGTCAGACGCAGACTCTGTTCGTTCCTTACCACACTCGCTATGTCTAGATTCGTTTCTCATGCGACACGTGCTTAGATTCGTTACACGCTCTTCTAAAACTCGATCGAAGCCTCGTTTCTGACGAGAAATTCTTCCAAAACTCGAGTCGACCCTCCGAGATGCTTTGTATCGGCCGGACAGTGACCGCTCGCCGACGTTGGTATCCCTGTAAGCATATCAAGCGGGCGGCGGTCGGTTCGCAGCTACGCGTATATTTATGGAATAAGCTTACTGGATTACACCGCCGACGCGTATGGCTTGGGGCGATCAGCTCACGACTAGATCCCGTTTCATACTCCCCCCCCGTGTAATATAAACCGTTTCAGTTCGGCGGTTCACCGCTCCGTAGACCGTTTTATAGCGTTGGATTCTAAATTTTGGTGCTAGGCGTTGTTTGTAGTTCGGTTGCCGGGTCTAGTCGTGCCGGTTAGTTCCGTGCGCGCTCGTACATTGCTGGCTCGGAGGCGATCGGCCTGCCTTGTGTCGGAACTGAGCGCGAGATGCACGCGAGCTCATTATTACATTCGTACGTGCGTGCGCATAGGCTCCGGTTACAATAACCGCTTATATACTCACTCTCTTACGGACCAAACACAGAAAGGAACCAATATTCATTAAACACGGTAGTGACACGATCACAGGCCTACTAATAACTGATTACAAAACATCATTCCATTAAGTATTAATATCTCTGAGAAATTATTTTTTATAAACTTTTGAATGCACAAACTACCCGCTCTTTTGGAATAAGGTGTTAAGTTTACCTGCGCGTATGTAAGCTAACCTGTACCGTACCTAGGTAATCCACGCTCCTATTGTTTAAGCATCGTATTACGCACAAATTTATTTATTCCAGTAAGAGCATTCTTTACGCCATATACAATTTTTCTATATTTTGTGTTCATATTTTTTCTATATCATTTTACAGTTATCCTAAGATGTAGCCATTTAAGATTGTATTCAATTACGGAAATCACGTTTTAGGTATTTATTTATAGCGTACTTGTATTAAAGGTGGTATGTAAACTCGTCATGATTAATTTTGTATTTAATGGTTACTAACCAATGTTTATGAATCATGTTAATCTTCATTATTTTGTCGGCGGAGTCTGTATAGTTAGGATCATGTGGTCATTTTGTATAACTAAGCAGTTATGTATAGTCGATAGCGAGAGAGGGACCCGTTCGGCCGGTACCCATCGCAACTCGTGTAAGATATGTGAGTATATAAACTTGTATACACTCGCGAATTGGCGTAATCAAACACTATATACTATATAACATAATTTATTATTAATAATAAAAATAAAAATCTTACTTTTAAGCATTAGGGCAGTAACTGTATCAATAAACATTAATTAATAATGCAATTAGACAGTAACATTTACTATTGTAAGCAACCGTCGGAAGTAGAGCCAAATTGTGAAAGTAACTATAATCTGTGTGTAATTACAAGTTGTAGTAATCATTATTAACTCTTGTCGTGAATAAAACCAAGATAGAGATTGACTCTGCTTCAGATGTGTGCTTTAGGTAAATTTTAATTTCATTTTACGTTTATGATTATGTAAAAAGGGATTTAAATGAAAATTTACGCCTACATTGTGACCGCGCGGGCCATCCATCGTACACTCGTTCTAAGGTTGATAAACCAAAGATTTTGTTGTAACTTCTATTTATATGCCGACGTCTGAGGACTAAATTGTAGAAGCGAAAATTGTGGTGGTACAAACTGTCGTCTGATTGTCGTTAGTGGTGTTTTGATGACTATGTCAGTAGCATTGCAAAAGTTCGCGTAGAAATCGGTTTTAATTAGTATCAGTCTAAGGTTTCGTGGTTCCTCGTGCATGGCCCGCGACCTTGTTGCTAGGTAGGTTTTTTACTGTTATGTAACAATATGTGTACGTAAACTAATAAATATTATTAGCGCAGTTCTACATTCAGCCCAAAACCTACATTTAAGTAAGCTTCACAATACATTAAACGTTTTTTTGTGAGTGTGGAATGAGAGGTTGTTCATTGTAATGTCTTCGCTGGGAAGGCTCGCTGGGCGCGGGTGGAGTCACGCCCGTTCTCGTAGTAGGTTATCTTTAGAGTCGTCGGTTTCGCATTTCAATGTGTTCCTCTGCCGCAGAACGATTAACATGTATGCTTTAATATAACGAGTGAATGTGATGTAAATTTTGTACACTGCCGCATCGTTTGTTCACTCGAATCACATTTAGTTTATAAGATAGGACAGCGATCGACCCGCACACGCCCTTATGTTTTTTGGTTACACAAACGTGCGCACAAATAAACGTTCGTACAAAATGTCTCTCTGTGCGTAGGCTTCTTATTTGAAGACTGAATTGTTGCGGCTCAAAATGTTCTCGCGCTTTATTAGATCCAAGAGAGGTTTATTGCAGTTTTTTAAAAGAGTAGTTAAGTGGATCGGGATTGGTCAATGTAATCGTGATGTGGCATGAGTCGAGTCCCCGCATCGACGCGACGTCGTTGCCGACACTAGAGTTGAGCGACGTTCAGTACATTTTTAATATTAAAAGCTGTCTTCGTCACAATGTCGTCGATCTATATCGATATCACCATGCTTCATTCATATTTGCCAAAGTTAATTACTAACCTCACTATTTATACCTACTGTATGTTCTTTGATATCTAAATTATGTCTGAGGTCCGGGGCAGGCGGGCGGCCCGGCCCGTTTAGTGTAACGGTACTGAACAGAGTACAATGTTGAGAAATATCTTATTTAGAATTGATGAACATGTGAGCGTTTGCGCCCGTGAGCCGCGGGCGCTCGCGAGTCCACGCTCCGAGCGCTCCTGCGCCGAGCAAACGTTAGGCTGCATTTAGTGCTCAACCGACGGTAAGCGCTGAGGTCGGTCGACCTCAGCGCTCGCAGTCGCTCTTAGGTTTTCAAAGAGCGACTGCGATTACAGTGCAGTGCTGATGAATTGTTACTCGCATACAGACAAGATTGTACAACTGACGGTCAGCGCGTACGGTACGCGCTGACCGTCGGTTGAGCACAAAATACAGCCATAAGAAAGTAAAATTTTTAGTCACTAGTGGGTAATTTTTGAATGTGATTCAATCTTATCTTTATTTTTCTATCGAGTGACCTAATTTGAATGTTAATTTCTTTAATTTCCAACTTATCTTTTGTATTGTAATGCATTTACTGAAAGCGATGTATTTAACCAACGATGTAATAAACAATATTTTCTCTTATTTGTATCTCGTCTGCACTGGTATTTTTTATTGAATTTACTATAAATGTACTTTTAAGTGTATAATTTTAAATAATTACTGAAAATGATTATATTCTAATTTTTATGTTCAAATAATTATGTTCGTTTTATTTTTTCCCTGCCCCAGATTCCTTGCTTTTTGGGTAGAAAGTACAAGGAGGAATGTATCTTGTTAAAGCATGCTAGTGCTAGGTACAATACAATCATAATATTACACAAGCACTACTATTAAAAATGCGAAAGTTTGGATGTTGATGTTTGTTCCTCTACTCTACGACCACTCAACCGAAATGCCTGAAATTTAAAATATAGATAGATAATAATGACCGAAAATAGGAAATAAGCTTTTTATCCGGGTACCGCGCGAGCGAAACCGCGGGCGAAGCTAGTGTTGTATAATCTTGGACGTGAATAATTATGTTACCGTTACCGCTCAGTCTATAGTGAGCCTTATCTCAATCGACGTTCGCTGCCAGAAAAATATCAGTGTGTCCTGTCTGTCATTGTCAATGTCAATCTATCTAATCTAACCTCAAAACAAAATTTGTTTGGCTTTTGCTGTGCTTGGTAATTAATTTTGTTTTCTGTAGTGTATTTTTATTCGTGGACAAAATGAAAGACGTTATAGATGTGTTGGCCTTGCAAAATAATAGACGTGAACGTCGACTGCCTGATTACCGTAGCGCGCCCGGTCACAGTTTAGCCACAAACTTCATATTCGAATGCGGCATAAAACTGGGCTTGCAGCCGGCCTCCGTCGCCACTGCTGCGATTTTCTACCACAAATTCTTCAAAGAAGCTGATAAGAATGATTACGACTGTTATGTGATTTGTACAGCGTGTCTGTGTGCTGCTGGGAAGTCGAGAGATGAACCAGTAAGGTTGAGGGATGCTGTGAATGTGGCACATAATTCCATCAACCGGGGCGCTGGCCCCTTGGAACTGGGAGACGAGTACTGGTCTTGGCGGGGAGCTGTCGCCCAGGCGGAGTTACTAGTGCTGCGATTATTGGGCTTCAACTTGGATGCGCCGTCTCCTCACCGATACCTACTGCATTACTTGCGCTCACTCCAGGAATGGTTTCCTGCAGCTCAGTGGCGATCAGCGCCCATCGCTAGAACGGCAATGGCATTCCTTCAAGACTTCCATCATTCCCCATCAGTTCTGGACTACAGGGCACCTCACATTGCAGTGGCGAGTCTGACATTAGCTCTGCATGTGCTGGGAGTGTCTGTGCCTTTAGCGTCTACTCTTGATGATGATGCTGCTTGGTACTCTGTAAGTTTTAATTTACTATCATGCACTATTGTACTAACTGCATACCTAATGGTGTTTTCACCACCTGCACCCCTATTTTGTGTAACAAACGGTAAGTCGCTAACTCGGATTTGTTAAAAAAAAAAAGCGTAGTCAGTAATTCAACAAAAAACCTCATAAAAAAATTTAACTTCACAGCTGGCTATTTCATAGCATTTCTTAATTTATTGACTAAAATAGTTTTACTTTGTTGCAGGTTTTCACAAAAGATCTCCAAAAAGAGAAGAACTGGGAGATTATGGAGAAAATGATGCAGGTCTATGGAAGGGAGCCGGAACCGATATAAATATAAGTTTGTCTATAAAAATATAAGTAATATCTAAGTTGTGTGAATGTGAATAAAATGATGTTTGTGATGTCTCTCCATAAATTGTATCCTTTCTGTATTTGAGTATCAATATACTGAAGAATACTACATTATGGCCATTTCTGTTGTTACCTATCTTGTAGTCTACCACCAAAATGTTTACATTGATTCTTACTTTTTTACATCAAGAATTACCAATCCACGACCAACAAATTCTAGAATAACATTTACCTGCATCTGCTCTCAAAAAAAAACAACAATTGAAGGAGCAATTAGAGCAATGTCATTTTAATAAAATGCTGGACATTTCACACAGCATCATGGAGCCCCAAAGTAAGCAGAGCTTATGGGGACTACATGACTGATATACTTTTTTTAATGCAGAGACAAATCTAGCTTACTTAAAATCAAGCTGAATCATATCTAGCTGGGCTTCTTTCATTCTAGTGTGCTTGCAATTTAAACCACGTAAGGGAAAGTTTGTTTAACCAAGTAAGGGAATGGGGGAATGGGGAGAGGTCTTTGCCCAGCAGTGGCACACAATAGACTTATAATAATAATAAGGGAAAGTTTCCCTTACGTGGTTTAAAATGCATTTTACATTTTCTTCTGCTCTTCAATAGCAAAGTAAAACCTGTAGTGGTGCCAATTCATAAATCTACAGCAGGATAAAAAAAGCAACTGTGTTAGCTGGATTTCTTACATTGCTTATTTCTAATGGGCGGGGCTTGCGAAATAAACAACACAATTTAGATCTACAAACAAATATAATTCAGTTTTCTAACATTTTACGATACATAATTTTATAAATGTACAGGGTAAGCTCATGACGTGGGAGAAGCGGCACTAGTTCACAACTGGCTACCGGGACAGGCTACCGGAGATGTGCTGCGAAGGGGAGGCGGCGGTAACACTCCGCACTGATATGCTTTCACATTTATGGGAATGACGACTTACATCTACTGTGTCTGAAAGTCATGGGGAATTTACCAATGATCTGTCCGGTTACGAATCTACATTAGACACCAATGACTAGTATAATTTACAAAAAATTACGTACGGTTAAGCGTATTACATTATAATTTTACACCAGTAGTCCTGAATGATAGCGGAATGCGCCGGGAGCGTGCTCGTAGCCCGAACTCTGTGCGTCCCGAGGAAGACAACAGAATCAATACATCCCATACGCATCTAGATTTGTGCAACTATTTCCATATCAATAGGTAAGGAATCGCAAATTGATTACACATAATTTTTATTATTTAAATGGATACCTATACACATGAAATTGTTCTAACAACAATGCACACGAATGCAAAGTCATACACATCAGTTTAAAGAGAAATATTTAATAACATTACTATGATTTATTTATTAAAATCTATTTAAATAATTTTCACACAGACGAAATTTAACACATGATATTGCAAACGACATTGATAATGACATTAAACTGTTATTGCACAAATACTATAAACTACTGGGTTCTCAATACACTGGGGGGACACACAGACATACATAACGTGGCGGTCACGAGGTGCACCGTACCGGCACCTATAACACACAACATTACAAGTGGCGAATATCAAACTATACCTCCAACATTGCACCAAACTCACACACTCAAAGCGTCAATCAATACCAGCTATTTCAGATTATACAGCAATTATTTATGACACCAAGATGTTTAGCGAAGTAGACAGGGTTAGAATAGTCTTATGTAAAGCAATGTTTCTGTTAAACGATAGATGCATGACCATACACATACCTCACAACACATGTCACAATTTCACATAGAAAAGGCAGTTCAAGTTAAAAAACACGAGATTATTATTTACTTGTTAGTGACAGAGTAGTAAACTGTTACCAGTTTTATGGTTTTGTATGAAATAGGCACTTGAAGTGAAAATTTGAAAATAAACCTATGGTCATGTACAAAATATAATTTAATTAACAAAAATAAACTATTTAAAAAAATAAAATGTCAACCAGTAAAGATGGGAATGTTTCAGCTACATTTTAATAAATAAACTTTTCATTCTACTTGTTAATAATTAGAGAAGCGCAGAAATTAACTAATCATTATAATGCCTACCTAAATATACAAATGTAATTGGTTTAATAAAAAATAAATGTAACTTCTATGGCATCTGAAATAAATTTGTACATTTTTGTACCTGGCGTCGAATATTTCACCTCACCCTCAGGATTTGACTAAAATTCCATTAAAATTTCCCTAATCTATTAATATTTAAATTACGATAAGAAATGACAAAAACTAACTACTACATAGTAAATAGACTTAAATATTTAGCTCTACACAATTATGATCATAACGCAATTACCTACTTTGGCTGTATTCACAAATAAGGTATGTAGTGTTTTTGCCTAGTTAAATAATACTGGAACATTTGCCTGAGGGTTCAACTAAGTGTAGCGGTGCTGACTACACACTCATTATTTAGATATACAAATAGATAAACATTCGGTGGTTAGATCACACAAACTCCTATAATAACGCTTTAACTAAAGCTGCCGTTGAACCGAATCAACTGTTTCACTTCAAGCTGACTCATTACCAAAGGGCATTCTACTATCGGATTGTGTGCTTGTTAAAAAACTTATCAAATCTCAACACACCTCAGATCTACGTAAACTTGTTAAAGACCAAACAAAACAATAGGAACTCTCTACTAGAAAAAGAAGCATTTAATAAAACATAAATTAACTAAAACACATAAATTCTTTTCCTTAATAAAAGTTAATATGAAACAATATAGTAATTAAAAATACCTTTTCAAAAACTATAATCACCTAAATCAACTTCTAAGTTCATTTACAAGAATTTACCGATCGATGTCGAGTCAGTAGTCGCCGATGCGCAAACATGCCCGTGCCTTCTGATACAATAATTATCATAATTTGGCATTCGATCCGTTCTTACATATCACCACCATATACATTATATCGTCAAGAAAAACATTAAAGTTCAAATAAATTAAGAATGAAGAGTGATAGATTTCATCTAATCACAAAATAACTTTATCTACATGGAATACGTATAAGAAAAGCTTGTGTCAGTGAATATTTTACGTTTAGAAAGGGTGAAGAGTAATCGAGAGAACTCGAGTTCGAGTGCTTAGCAATATTGCATTGACACTTAATTACTTATCAATTTATTTGTTCATTACGCCTTTCTACCGCTGTCTGCGCCACCGAGTAGCGACCGTGGAAAACAAACTAAAAGTATTAATGTACGCGTTGTGTAAAGATTTATTTCTACGAAGACATGCTCCGTAAATCATAATGCTATTCACGTTTTTAGGTTATGTTTATGGCACATAAAATGAGCGTGTGGTTCATTTTTGTTTTCCTCAGTTCGGCGCCTGTTATATTCCAAAGTTGGTACCCTATATAAACTTAGCTACTAAGGCATTTATCTACCTAAATAAGCGTATATTCGTACCAATGCAATATTATCGAACGCTCGTTGGGAAATCGCCTTCCAATAGCGTAATCGTACAAAAAGCAGATTGATAGTACTTAGTTACGGAACGTATTAATCTCATAGATTTTAGCTGCTTGAAACATCAGTTAACAAGAAACCTATTTACGCTACATTGTATGAATTTAGAAAAGTGATATTCTTTTGAATATATCGAGCCAATATACAGATGGAAGTAATGAAATTCATGAGCAAAATGCGCGAAGTCGATGTTTTAATGAGATCAATGTGTGAGACATTCAGTAGTTAATCTTTCGATGCATCGCTCATGTTAGTTAGTTGATTGACAAGGCAATATCATTTTATTTATACATACAAAAAGGTTAAATCTTGAGCATTGATATTACTATGGAAAATACTTGTATAAATTCAGTTCCAATATCAATACTTGTAAAATTGACTTTACTATCCAAAGAATGTATGTTCCAATGAAATATTCTTTGAAATTTAAATTTATAAATTGACTTGACTTTTACAATTCTATTGTTAAATTTACTGTAAGAATCTCTAGTTATATCTTTGGAATTTTGTTCAGTTTACTGAAACCCAATGCCTAAACTCTGAATATTATCATCTTAAAACGTTTATTGAAAGATATATTGATGGATTTGTTTGTAAATTTGTCTATAGAGATAATGCCTCGCCAATCTGGTGTTATTGTGCAACATAATGTAGATTACTGCTTGGAAGGTGCATAAGGGCGTTCATCGTACGTCGGTAAGGTTGGACTTGTCGCCGAACAGCTTGACGAGTTGTTCCTCGTAGTCGTCGATGTTGCGTTTCATTATCTCCATGCACGGCCCGAGGAGGCGCTCGAAGGTTTCCACGTCCAGGACTGGAAATACAATGTTATTGTTGTCATATTATGAGCTTATTACACCATGCTGAATTCAGTGTACTAAATGCTACTAGTTCATTCACTAGTTAGCGCTCTGTCTCGTTCTTTGGCCTAATGCCGGGTTCACACGCTCGCGTGCAAACAGACATTCAACGAGACAGAGATATGATTAGAGCGAGTGCGAAGTAAGTCTGTCGCTCTCATTTAAAGGAGACCGAACGCGACAGAAGATAAATGGCCCGTTGAACGTCTGTTTGCACGCACGCGTGTGAACCTGGCATAAGAATTGTATATTGTGCAACCTACTTTTACTGTGGCTAACTGTTGCTAACTTCCATCAAATAGCATCGGTAAAAGTAGGATTCACAATACACAATTCTTACGCCAAAGAGCGAGACAGAGCGCTTATTTAGGTGTTCGTGCCTTCGCTTGAACCACATATGAGATTACTACCCTTGTAACTCAGTCAAATCTAGGTTTATAGTAGTTATAGCGCCATCTATGTCATGCAATTGGAACTAAAGAACGCCAGGTGGACAGCGCTTGGCTGTTATTTCCTCAGTACGCTTTTGTAACTCAGTCGGAACACAAGTGAACAAGAAAATAAAAAACCTTTGGCTGGATAAAAGAATAATCAGGTAAGTGTAGCTACAAGGTTTTCTTGTTCGACGACAATTTTTCCGCTCGGCGCCCTTGGCCCAGCGACGAGACGCGTTTGCTTTTACAGTAATATAAGCCGTCACAAAGTGTGCTTTCAGCCACGTCGTCTCACCAAAGTGTCGTATGACAAGGCATGTCGTCTCACAAAACACATGTCGTCTCACAAAACTCATGTCGTCTCATCAGACGCATATCATTACGACAAACGCATGTCGTCTCACAAAACACATGTCGTCTCACTAAAAACGCTACCCTCAGTTGGTGCGATAAAATGTGTCGTCTCACAAAACACACCATGTCGTCTTACCAAAACACTACCCTCAGTTAGTGCCATAATTGTGTCGTCCTACCGCCGGACGAAATTATGTGGTAAATGTCGTCTTAGCTAATAGTGTTGTTTACTGTTCGCAGAACAATGGCAAGCACGTCAGCCCTTACTATGGGAAACTTGGCCCTGCTGGTGCCAGAAGACGAAGATGAAGCAACGGCTTTCAGAGCAATTGTCCGCTCTATTCAAAACAATTATCCTATCGAATGGAAAACGTGGAAAGTGGCCGATAATTCCTACGAAGAGTTGTTCGGCAAAGAAATTTCGACCGCTACGGACAGTAAATTAAGGTTCGGAATACCAACCACAGATTTGGTTCGAGCATTTTACCCAGAAGCCAAAGATCTATCAGAAAGAGCTTATAGGTCGCTTCGAGGAATACTAATTAATTGGCCCTTGGGAAGGGCGCTGATTTATTCACCTCACAAGATTGCATCAAAAATTCACGATCGCTCTTACAATGAGTTTATGGCAACTATACGTGAACTAAGGCTGCAAGGCAAACTCACTAATCGTGAAAAAACTTCCAAAATCATGAGCTGTGAAAGCGTTGAACAACAATCCGCGCACAGCACTAGCACACCACTTTCAAGGTCATCTAAAACCAAGAAGACGACAAACGAGCCCTCTGTGGATCATGATAGTCGGACGTCGTCGGCCACCAAACGACGAAGTGAAGAAAGAGGTGCGTCACCTCCACCAAAACGTCACGATGCGACGAGATCTAAGGATCATAGCAACAGTAACCATTTCTTGGAAGTTGTCGTCCAAAACCAAATGGAGATGTTCACTAAAATTCTCGAAATGCAAGCAGAAACAAACAATAATATGAAGAAGTTATATGAGAATGCAAGTAAACCAGCAGATTTAAACACCTCCATTGATTCGGTTCCTGACAGTACACAGGAAGAAATAAGAGATGACCGCAGCCGTTCTCCTATGATGGACTGGGAAAACGAAAATTGTAACGCAGATACTGCGGAATACATAGATGACGCAGAACAAGCCATCAAGAATGAGATCGCAAGTGCTCAACGCCGTTTGGAAGCATTCAAACAAACCAAGGCTACAAAAGATAGCACAACAGCGTTTGACTTCAAACCTTGCACTACGGAAATCGAACCAAAGTTTTCCAAAGCTGACCCTATATTATCAGAACAGGGAATCGAATGCCAACGTTTGGGAACAGACAGCTGGAAAAATATTCGGTACTCAGAGGTGCAGAAGCAGTTTCAAGCCACTCCAACGTTTGCAGCATTGAAAGTTAACAACTTATTCGCTGGAGTCACCCCAGGCTGGACATCTGTTGCTATTTTAGAGAAGATGGACCTTATGTTGGGAGCTATCACAAATGGCCTACTTCAGCAAAGACAAATATTCGAAGAACTTTGTGACAAACTACCACAAGACGTCAAACAAAGGGTGGGGCAAGAATTCTTAAACAACAATTCCAAATTCCGTAAGAATTCTGATGCTTTGCTTCAGTATGTATGTGGCCGGAGAGCTGAAGTTATCCAGCAAAGAAGAGACACATACAAAGTGAAAAATAAGGCATTACACGAAATCATCCACTCCATACCGCCTTCGGACTGCCATTTGTTTAAAGAACCTGAACTAACTCAAACTGTAAAAGACCAAGGAGGAATTCAAAAGTTCTTTCCTTTCAAGAAGACATTTCATTCCACTTCAAAAACCACCTACAAGCCTGACTATAACAACAAAAAGGGAGGCTCCAAGAAAGAATTCACCAAATTCAACAACAAAAACTTCAAACCTTCCTATGGTTCAGGTAATAAAAGAACTCAAAACACCAACAACGAAAAACAAGATAAAAATACCAAAGGGCAGAATAACAGATGGAAAGGTGCTAAAAGGTCATGACTCGGAGTCTTTCAAAGCGGGACAGTTGAAGTTTTGTCGAGAAAAATGGTTGTCGATAGGTGCCCCTCCAGCAGTAATCAACATCATATCAGGTTACAGAATCCCTTTTCAAAAGAAGCCCCTGCTGATAAAATTGGCGAATCGCAGAAAGTCATTCGAAACCCAACCTTCCGAAGACATGAAAAACGAAATCAAAAGGATGTTAGATTGGAAAGCAATTCAACTAAGCTCGCACAAAACAGGATTCCTATCGACAATGTTTTTAAGGCGAAAACCCGACGGAACATTCAGACCAATATTCAACTTAAAAAGGCTGAACCAGTTTGTACACGCACCCAAATTCAGACTGCTAAACCATTACCGGATTCCAACGATCTTAAGTCCAAATATTTACATGACAAAAGTAGATATCTCTCAAGCATATTATCACGTACCAATAGTGCAATCTCATCGCAGATTCCTATCCTTAGTTTACGAAGATATTATATACGAGATGACCTGCCTACCGTTCGGACTTGCCAGCAGCCCAGCAGCATTCGCAAAAGTTACAAGCTGGATGGCACACTGGTTTCGACAGGCCTTGGGTGTAAAGGTAGTAGTTTACCTGGACGATTTTCTGATCGTGAATCAGAACCCAAGTATTTTAAGGCAACAAACAATTTTGGTGACCAACAAATTAGAAGAACTGGGATGGTCAGTGAACAGAAAGAAATCGGTAACAGAACCATCCCAATGCCTAGAATACTTAGGAATAATCTGGGACACCGAGAAAAACCTGAAAATGCTCTCAGACATAAAAATAATGCAAATAGTTGCAATGGCCCGGACCTTTCTGCAGAAAGAATATTGGAGCTGGCACGACGCAAAGGTCATCTTGGGAAAATTGAATTTCGCCTCCTTTGTAGTGCCCTTAGGAAGACTACATTGCCGACGCCTACAGATCGAATCCAACAAGTTGCCAAAACTAAGGCCGCACAAAAAACTGCCAATTACAGAAGAGAGTTTGAGAGAGTTAAGGTGGTGGACGAAAAATGCAAACAAAAACACGGCAATTCATCAAACCAACCCGACTTTGTTCATAACTACGGATGCCGCCGATTCCGGATGGGGAGCCATAGCAAACAACCAACAATTTTGGGGAAATTGGACTTGCTCTCAACACCAATGGCACTGCAATCAAAAAGAACTTTGGGCTCTTTACGAAACCTTAAAACGCCTCGGAGCACAATTGCAAGGAAAAGTGACAATCTGGCAGACAGACAATCGAACTGCGGCTGCCTATATAACCAAACAAGGAGGCACGAAGTCCATGAGACTACTAGAAACAACAAATTGCATTCTACATCTATGCAGACAGTACAACTGCAACTTAAGCGCTCGTTACATCCCAGGTCCATACAACGGTCTGGCAGACAGTTTGTCAAGAACGAAACAACTACCAGAGTGGCACCTGAAGCCTCAAATCATCAATCAGATTTTCAACTTGATGGGAAAACCAGAAGTAGATTTATTCGCCTCGAATCGGTCAGCTGTACTCCCAAAATATGTGAGCGAAGACGCCTCCGACGAGATGAGCCAATACACCGACGCGTTCAGCAGAACATGGCAATACAACCTAGGGTGGATATTTCCCCCGCCAGCTCTCATACCGAGAGTCCTCCATCATCTCCAATCATCAACAGGAGCCTATCTACTGATAGTGCCGAACTGGTGCAAGGCGTTCTGGATGCCAGAAATAAAAAGGCGTGCCACACAACCACCGTGGGAAATCCCCAACCTTCGATTCAATCTAATAGACCTCCAGACAAACCTACCACCTGCGAAAGTAGACCAGCTCAATTTGCTAGTTTGGAAGGTACGGGCTGGGCCAGAGAAATTCTAGGCTGGAAAGATCACGAAGTACAATTGTTACAAGCCTCCTGGAGAGCATCAACACTTAAAACCTATCGCCCAGCATGGCAAAGATGGCTAAAATGGGCATCAAAAGAAAAAGTTAAAGCTGATGACCCTCTACCAACAGAATTGGCAAGATTCCTTTGCTACTTGCATGAAGAGGTAAAACTAGCCCCAAGAACAATCTTGGTTCATAAGAGTGTAGTAGCAACATTTGCAAATCCTCACAATAGTACAGCATTGAGTTCAAACCCAATAGTAACACGCACGCTCAAAGGAATCCTTTCTTGTAAACCAAGAGTAGAGAAACCTCTTTCTTGGAAGGTAGATGACTTATTAAGATTCCTTGAGACTTACGACTTCGATTATGATAGCTTGTTTGCAGTATCCCGTCACACAAGCGTGCTACTCCTATTAGCATCAGGTAGAAGGGTCCATGATCTCACATTGTTAAGCTTAAAACCGGATCTTTTTGAAGAGCATGAAAACAAAATTATTTTTTGGCCAAAATATGGGTCTAAAACAGATAATGCCACGCATAGGCAGTCAGGATGGAGTCTTAAAAACCATCCAACACTAAAATTCAACTTGATTCACTGGATAAAGCAAGTAATTCTATTATCTGAAAATCGTCGAAAATCAAAGAAAATAGAAAGCCTATTCATTACGACGAGAGGAGAAGTAAAAGAAGCATCGCGAGCTGTGATTGCAGGGTGGATAAATACACTTTTCAAAGAAGCACAAATATCGTCCACAGCGGGAAGTATCAGAGCAGGTGTTGCAACGGACAACTGGACATTTAAAAACATGGATATTGATGAACTTTTAAGAAGAGGAAATTGGAAATCCAAACATACATTTTTTAATCATTATTTAAGAGAAGTGCGATCGTCAACGTTAACTTCTACCACAAACAACTTGACTTGTTGTTTTTCTCCGGTATAAAAACAGTCTAATTACACAAATAATGTTTGAATTAATTGATTATTAGAAGAAAATACCTAGTTGGTTCTTGTTTTGTTAGAATTTATTTTTCTTTTATGTTAGGTACTTATATAAGGTTATCCAATATATAAAGAATAACAATAATATTCAACATTTTATTTTCCTCCTATCCTATAAACATAACCATAGGCAAAATGTTATTCACAGTACGCCTGGGACAGCGCCGGCAGAGGTTAAACACGTCTCATATGTGGTTCAAGCGAAGGCACGAACACCTAAATAGAACCGTTTTTCCCCCGAAGGGTAAAAAACGGATATTTAGGTTTCTGCCGAAGCTTGAACCACACCTAAAGGCCTTGCCGGCTCTAGGTAGGTACTGAGGAAATAACAGCCAAGCGCTGTCCACCTGGCGTTCTTTAGTTCCAATTGCATGACATAGATGGCGCTATAACTACTATAAACCTAGATTTGACTGAGTTACAAGGGTAGTAATCTCATATGTGGTTCAAGCTTCGGCAGAAACCTAAATATCCGTTTTTTACCCTTCGGGGGAAAAACGGTTCTATTTATGAATGAACAAGCATTTAGTACACTGAATTCACCATGGTCTAATGAGCGCTTTACTGTTAAGCTAAATCTAATTACTTATTTACTCGGATAAAGCAACATACGCGATAACAGCGGGGCTAAAAAGGTCGTTATAACAGAATCATAAATGAGAGATTCTCGTTTTAGAAATCACAAAATTGATAATTCCTTTAGTGATTCGTACCGGCAATTCATCTTTTTGACAGTACGGCCATTTTACGATTCTCCACAAAACTGTCAAAAAGATAAATTGCCGATACGAATCACTATAGGAATTGTGATAGGAACTGTCAATTTTGTGATTTCCAATACGAGTCTCGCTATGAATCATACTATGATTCTGCTATAACGACCTTCTTAGCCTTGCTGATCTTGAACTCTGGTGACGGAGTTTTTAGGCCACCTGAAGGCCTTCATCATGGCTTAACGACATTTTAAGCCAGGACTGACAATTTCACACTCTATGAAGCACGGAAGCGCTCAGTTATTAATGCCAAAAGCATTTACCCATCAAAATAGTGAAGGTTTAGAAAGATGCTTAACTTAAAAAAAAATAACATGCATTTTAAATGACTCCAATCA
The DNA here is from genome assembly GCA_958496255.1 of Camptogramma bilineatum. Lineage (NCBI taxonomy): Eukaryota > Metazoa > Arthropoda > Insecta > Lepidoptera > Geometridae > Camptogramma > Camptogramma bilineatum. The sequence goes on along the minus strand of OY292467.1, from coordinate 9,459,135 downwards.
TTTTAGGTCACAGTATCACCGGAAAACAGTATCAAGTACAATCAATAATGCACTTACAAGCGACTTTAGTGGGTCCGGCCGCGTAGGCGGAGGCGGCGCGGGGCTTGTGGGTCACGAGAGCGAGCTCGCCGAAGTAGCCGCCTTTGCCTGAAACATTCATAGTGCAATCAGAATTTATTTCAACATATATCGTAGTGGCGGGGGTGTGTTTCGTCTCATGTTTGCGAACATGATCTTTTGCGAATTTCTGGACCAAATTGGCGAATTATTAAAAAAGGCCAGTACCTTATTTATACCAACGAGCTTGCATGAAGAATGTGATGAGAGTGAACGAAGCAAAAGAAGTGTGTCAGGATCGTAGCAAGTGAAGATCTGTGGTCTCTGCCTACCCCTATGATGGGAAACAGGCGTGATTTTATGTATGTATGTATGTTTGCGAATAGGGAACCCATGCGTAAAAATGAGACAAAACACACACCCCGCCACTTTCTTCCAGCGTTCTTTTTACATGACGCGACTTATAGTACATCTTCAATTTAAGGGATTGCCCCTTGTCGGAATATGTGATGAATCTTTCTCCACGAAGCTCTTTCCAGGGCAGCCTCCTTGACCGCCCTATACGACATGACATATTACTACTTTTCTAATATTATTTAGTGCCTGTGTGCTGTAGACCTCGCGAGTATGTCTTTGCATAGCTTAAAACAGAATAAATGTTCACAATTCTCTAGTTTTGTGAGGTCCCAGGGACTCCATCAATCCCTAAGGGCGATTCCACTGGTAGAAATATAAAAGTGAGCAATATACTGCATTTTGAGGAGCTATTCTGATATTGATGATAGGCCAGTCAAAATAGTTCGATCTTATTTGCAAGGAAGTACCAATCGTATTCTTATCAAATGGTTTAGGAAATCTAATCTACATCTTATCATAGAAACAATAGAATCGTAAAAAACATGAGAAAACAGAACGATATCAATCAATCTGTCAACACTCGCGGAATTCAAACCCATTACTTGATAGGATAAGCTCTTGAGTACTCGAATATCTTAAAACTGACACCCATAATACATTTGTTTTAGATTTTCTTGGCGATATCAATCACTTTTGTGCACATTATACTAAACTGGTTCTGGCAACTCACCAAGCAGCTAATTATTTAGTGCATGACCATCACAATGAGAGCTATGCTGTACTCGTATTCGTAAATCTTAGAACACGAGACTACTTGAATCAAGGTGAGGAAGTCCTTTACAAAATTAGTTCTATGACCCTCATTTTGATTCTAGTCGTTGCTACTCATATACTTGGTTTAGTCGGCAATCAACATAGACTCACTGTTTGCAAAAACAAGTCATTGTTCTTCTCAAATTCTGTTTGAACAGTCTTCCACGAAGTACATTTATAGTGCCGCCCTGTATGTTAAGCTCACATAGATATACCAGTTACATCTAGCATTTACTTATAGTCAGCTACTCTAATGGTTGCTAGTTGCTACTCACCTAGCACTTTGACCTCTTGTTCGTTGCCGTGGTTCCGTGCGATGCGGATGGAGTTGTCCTCCATGAAGTACATTCCATCAGCAGTGTCGCCTTGTCTTATGATGACATACACCTAGTACCTACTCATCGTCATCTACTCTAGTGGTTGCTACTCACCGAGCACTTTGACCTCGTGCTCGTTGCCGTCATCCCGCGCTATGCGGATGCTGATGGAGCCGTCTTCTACGAAGTACATTCCATCGGCAATGTCGCCTTGTCTTATCATGACATACACCTAGTACCTACTCATCGTCATTTACTCTAGTGGTTGCTACTCACCGAGCACTTTGACCTCGTGCTCGTTGCCGTCATCCCGTGCTATGCGGATGCTGATGGAGCCGTCTTCTACGAAGTACATTCCATCGGCAGTGTCTCCTTGCCGGATGATCAGCTCGCCGTCCATCAAGGTGCGAGGAATGAGCGCATCAGCCAGGTTGGCGCGCTCGTAGTTCTGTTGAGGACAAAAATTTTGATTGAAGATTAAAAATCCCTAAAACTAATATGAAATTAATATTTTTCTAGAACATTCAAATGTACCAAAATATTTCTTCCGGGTTTCGTTCGGAGTTGCGGTTGTGGTGAGCATATCATTCATAGTTTCCGATACTCATAACATGGAGGAGACCTTGCTGTGAAAATGTAACCGCCAACAGAGGAATACTTTGCTAGATGACGCTAGATCTTGAATCATTCAGCGATATTATTGCAGAGAAACTTCAAGTCCACTTTCAGCTGAATCGAGCCACCAGAGTTTGTAGTTCCAAGATCTTTAAGTTCTGACCAAGTTAGCACGAGCGATACATAAATAACCTACAAGATTACTGTCTTATAGGTACATTTATAGCTCGGAACGAGATAATTGATCGGAATCAATGGATCTCAAGGTGATTTAAGTACTATCTGACGTGTGGGAAAATACTTTAGCACTAAAGCCTTGACTGGTACCTGTTGTACTAAATTTATAGACAGTGTGATTGGTATGTATGTATAGTAGTTGACATGAGCAGAAAATCTTTAAAATATTGGCAGTAGAAATAGTTTTAGATGCAATGATAGCTATTTACAGCACATAGACCATTCACAGCACAGAGAAATGTGCTGTGAATGGTCAACTCGCAGACGCGACCGACGACACGCTGAAGAGTGAAACAAGCCTAAGCTCGTGTTTATAGGTACGTTACAAAATCTGCGCTCTGTAATTACGTTCCTTAGCATACGCTTAGCCTCAAAGAGAATACGGATCCCTAGTTTAACTGCATTGGATGTAGTACTGGATAAACAACTAAGAGAGTTCCACGAAACATGACAGACGCAATGTGAAATACTACGTGAATTGTGACACGAAAGCGATCACTTCCTTATCCAACAATCTTGAGATTTTCGTCAATAGGTAATCAGTATTACACAACTGTACTTAATCAAAGCAAAGTGCATTGAATCGAAAAGATATGAACATTTTCGATATCATTTCAAGTGCACATTTTGGTTTGATAAAGCAATCTGTGTGGTAACGAAATATCGTCAATTTATTAAAATTAATCTCGTTTTCCAGGTTCATTCAATCATCAACATTCTGAAAATACATGACATTTAAAGAGAAAAACACATTGTGTTGTATAAACACGAGATTGAACTCTATGCCCCATACTTATGAAAGATATTTAAAGTTGAACACTGGTTAAACAACGTCCTGTCTCTATTTATCACTATCCACAAATAAAGACAGGACGTTGTTTAACCAGTGTTCAACTTTAAACATCTTTCGTAAGGGGGTAAAGTAAATGTATTGAAAAAACTTTTATTAACTTTGTACGTAGGGTGCACAGATAAATAATTTAGATGTTAATTTGTTTTAGACCATGTCTATTCTAAATTCCTCAAGTTTCTTCGGTTTAAATTTTATTATTATTAAAATTCTTTATTGCACAAAAATTACAAACTAGTGTACAATCGGCGAGCATAATGCCGAAGGCATTTTCTACCTGCTAACCAAAAGTTAGTAGGAACAGAACAAGAGGCGTGCTAACAATAAACTTTAAACAGTTAATAACATTATAAATTTATGAGTAGGTACCTAATATTAAATATCTATGAAATAGATTGTTTAAAATAATATAAATAGGTATTTACATTTTAAACTGAAAAATCTTATCAAAATTTTCAATTCCGACGGGATTCGAACCCGCAATGATACAAGCGATCCTCCTTTAGCCGGAGTGCCTTTACCAATTCGGCCACGGAACCTCTGACGCCAGAGTTGAAAATCATGATAAGACCATACTATCGATTATAGCATCGATGAGCGCCATCTACAGGATAACTGCTAAGTTAACTCACTGCTCATTGCCCGAAGTTACATTCAGGATCAAATGACGAGAGATGTAAATACCCAAGTGTGGATTAACACTATAACAAAATAAAATTATAGAATTAGCAAAAGCGACATCTCTCGTCATTTGATCCTGAATGTAACTTCGGGCAATGAGCAGTGAGTTAACTTAGCAGTTATCCTGTAGATGGCGCTCATCGATGCTATAATCGATAGTATGGTCTTATCATGATTTTCAACTCTGGCGTCAGAGGTTCCGTGGCCGAATTGGTAAAGGCACTCCGGCTAAAGGAGGATCGCTTGTATCATTGCGGGTTCGAATCCCGTCGGAATTGAAAATTTTGATAAGATTTTTCAGTTTAAAATATAAATAGGTATAATAATTAAGTAGGTAGGCACCATCTTATAAAATAAAATAAAAATAAAATATATACATATATATAAAGGTACTATTATACATATAAGTATATAGGTACTAAGATATAATATTATACAATATAATTATATTTGAGTAGATATAAATATAAATAAGTATATACAAACATTTAGAATCAACAGGAGGATGATGAAAGTGATTCAAGTAATAGCTCTCGAGTCCGCTTCTTGAAACTTTCTCTTGAGCCAATCCTCCTAATATCTTCAGGGAGGTCGTTCCAGAGTCTAGCTGCTTCTACAGCGAAAGACTTTTCACGATAAGATGAGTTGTGAGCCGGAATTTCAAGAAGAAAATTATTAGACGATCTAAGAGGTCTATCGTGTGCATCTGCCAAAAAATTGAAGCGATTCTTGAGATAGTCAGGAGTGGTAGGATCTTTTAGTATCGAGAAAAGAAGACAAAGAACTCTCAGGTTCCTACGTTCACGAATGGTAAATTTTGATACATGTTCAAAGATACACAACTTAAAAGAATGCAATATTTTGGTTCAATGCTTTTTTCGAGTAGCAAAGGAGTGTGGGCAAAAATGTATGGGCACTTCACCCACGGCCGCCACAGCTCAGACTACTTTTGTTTAGAAGGTATCACATCCATGTATCTCTGTGCCTATGCGCATCAAATTCTATCCCAGGGTTCTCTATTTATTTTAAGTCGAATAGGTTTAACTTACAGACAGGCTAAAATGGCCGTTACTGCATTTTTGGTCATAAATGTATGGACCCACTACGGCCGCCACAGATTAGAATACTTTTGTTTAAAAGGTATCACTGCCATGTTTATCGGTTCCAAAGCACATCAAATTCTGTTCGAGGGTTCTCTATTTATTTTAAGTCGAATAGGTTCAACTTACAGAGGTGCTAAAATGGCCGTTACCGCAATTCCTTTTATGAATCATAATAATGATTCGTAATTATGTTTATGGGATCAGGATTACGCAGGATCACTGGATCAGAATCAAAGGATCAGGATCACGGGATCACGATTATACAGGATCACTGGATCAGGATGACAGGATCAGGTTCACGGGATTAGGATCACGGGATCAAGATCACGCAGGATCACGTGATCTGGATCACGTGATCTGGATCACGGGATAAGGATCACGGAATCAGGATCACGGGATTAGGATTACAGAATCAGGATCACGAGATCTGGATCACGGGATTGGGATCCTGACCGTAGCCAAGTGAGTTATCTGCCATACATTTCAATACGAACTGTTTGGCCACTTGGCTGGCGAATTACTTTCCTCATATTCGAAATGAAAAGCAGTGTTTACTTCGGGTGAAAGACCTATTTATGCACTCGAACTATTGGTGCCCTCGCTACGCTCGTGCGCCAAACCATCTCATGCCTGAATAGGTTACTTTCAACCAACTTGTAACAATCTACTAATTGATCCCTTGTCATAAAATCTAGTACTAGTACTACTCAGGTTAGGTACAAACATGGATTTATCTAGTGACCCCTGGGATAGATTTTAATGCGTCGATAATAAAAAATGCTTAATTTTGTTAGGTCTTTCGAGTTATATTAGTTACATTGCTGGCGGAGCTGGGTGAAGTTTGCCCACTATCGTTTAAAAATAAATAAGTACAACGAGAGCTCGCTCTAAAAATGTAGATATTAAACGTTTATCAAGATAGTTCTTCTTGTAAGCAGGAAACAGCCTACTATCCGGCGGATGCACTCTAGAAATGTCAGGAAAGTTAACAATCTATTACAGTACTGAAGTACAAACTAACATTGAAATTGGATAATTCGAGGAATACGTATTGTTTATAGTTCAATTATGTGTCCGAGTGTAGGATTGTAAAGAGGCCGACCGAGCCTTATCGACCGCACCCTAATCTTGGCTCAGATCAGTATTAACTGATAAAGGTGATAAGCAAGCGGCTACGCGCTATCACGTGACGCGGTCCATTACATTATTTACCGGCCGGTTATCGAATAGCTTCTTATGTATTTCTTGTATTGACCACGTCCTAAGTCTCAGGCTACTCCCAAAAACTATCGTGGCAATTTTAGTAGTTTAGCTTATGTTGGTCAAATGTTCCGAATACAGTTTCCACCAACTTAAGCTGAACTACGTAAATTGGCACGATACGTTTATAGTTGTGGGAGTATGGGGCCTGATCTTTAGACATTTAAGATCCTTGAAAATATTATATCGTAAGCATCTTGATGGGGATAGGTAAGCCTTAAGCCTTGACGGAGGCCTTCAGGCGGACTAAAAACTGCGTCTCTCTAGTCACTAGCTCATGCGAACATACAAGGTAATCGAATCCACAACCAGTGCAGAAGACACAGATACCTACAGAGCTACGAGATGAGACTTTTTAATAATGTACTAAAGAAAATACGTGGATAAATTGTGTGTAAAGATTTGACTCTCTCCAAATAGAGTATGACCTTCGGATATAACATACGAAACCAGCTATATTGGGATAATAAGACTTACTTGCTATCGTATCCCTGGTTCTTGGAAAAGTCTACAGAAAGGATTAAAGGGTAAATCATACCCTTCGTGCGAATCGAATCGATTGGCAACCCGAAAGCTTATAAAGATCTAACTAAAATTGAGTAGAAAAGGTAATTTCTGAGATAACAAAAGTTCAGTTTATTGTAGAATATTTAGGTGGGAATCTTTTAAATCTCCCCGCGTAATAAGCGCTGCCACCTGTCAAGTAAACGAATTTACCAACAGACGCTCTGCGGTTATTATATTAGACTAGCTTCGTCGGTAAAGGAAATTCTAGAACTGCGGTTCTGAAACTTTGTACGTAATCTCTACCTTTACTGGGTGCAATAAAACTATTCATGCAAACAAACGGGATAGCCTAGGGCCTAGTGGCTCTCTGATTCCAATCGAAAAAAGTAGAAAACGAATACTTACTCTTTCTTATTTCAGTTTCTGAATGAAAGCAATTTTTGATCCAATGTTTTTGTATTTAATTGCTGTCAACAAGCCCTTTGCAAGATTTAGCATTGCAGGAAAAAATATATATCTCAAACAGAATTCTATAACATTTCATAGAATGAACCACAACACAAAACGTGATTAACTATAGAAATACTAATATGGGTATGGGGGGTCAAATCATAATGGAAGGCTAATGTCATGACTGACTACTAAATGTGTGCGTGTGCCAAATTCGGACGTAAACTTAGACAAGTCATCACGATCAAAATAAATAAATCAAAAGATGACAAGTTAAAGACGACAAAGCAAACTGAGTGGACGGACATAGCCTTTCGGAGCGTTTAACAGCCATAAATTATACTTTGTAATAAAACGATTCTGACTCGGTACAATCTGAATGCACTGTTTCAGTTTTAGGTAGTTGTCTTATACACCCAGTAAAATAGTTTGTCAACGAGCATCTGGCATATCATGGGACCAAAGAAACTTCTAAAGTCGAATACATGCGAACTTGTGAACTAATGTTTTTCGATTGAAGTTTGTCTCGTAGTCATTTGTATTTAGCTTTCAGTCAGTGAAGAGCACAGAGACTTATTTTTATAAAATACTAGCTGCTGCCCGCGGCTTCGCTCGCGTGGTACCCAGATAAAAAGTAGCCTATGTTACTCTCCAGCCCTCCAACTATCTCCACACAAAAAATCACGTCAATCCGTCGCTCTGTTTTGACGTGAAAGAAGGAGAAATAAACAAACAAATAAACACACTTTCACATTTATAATATGGGTACGGATTGTAAGAATCAAAATAATTAACAGTCTCCGTGTTTCTTTTGAAGTGAAGAGGAATATTGAGAAAATTCACAAAACGTATCTCCTTAGAGGTACAACTTGGGTTTGTGTTACCAAAATAGCTTCACGAGAATCGAGACGCGAACGTTATTAATGACCGATAATGAGAGAGATGTAAAAGAGAATTCCTGCGTGTCTGTAGAAGGTCAAAGTTCACTTTCGGATCAACTGAAGCATGCAGAACTAGAAATAAACGACGCGAAACATTATCACGACTGATCCTTAAGATGCGGTAGACTTTATCTCAGATCTTTAGGCTTTTAATATCTTTTGAAGATGTCCATGAAAGTACTAGATAAAACTGAAAAAACTTTTCAAATAAAAAATGCTTAGATTCGCTAGCCGACAGTTTTCACTCTGGAACCTGGAGAGATTCGAGCTGGGTTCATAAGAGTGGCGAAAATTCTTTCATGTCCAGTGCCCACTCTATGCACACAGCTCTAACAAGCGTGCATTTCCTTTGCTAAATTGACCCTTCAGATGCTTCGAGTTTATAATAGCCTATTCATTGATGCAACTGGGGCTTCGACGTCATATTGAAATGACATTATTGCCTTCCTGTTGATATTAAAATCAATACTGCAGATAGTTGACATTTTATGGCGATCCGTATAGATGAGTTTCAAGGTTGGTGTATAAAGTTTGTGATTTTATAGATTGTAGTTGTTTTGCTACATGATAATGGAGTTTGGGTGTTGTTTTGTTGAAGGTTAGCTCAACTGAGGGAATTAACATTGAAAATTAAAGTTTTCATAAATCCACGGTTAAATTGCTATTAGAACTGAACGTTTCCGAATCAAAAGTTTTAATATCTTCGTAAATGTCTTGTATTTGCACATTTAGGATATTTCTAAGTTATATAACGGTAATGAGGGGCAAGTCTGAAATCCATCCTATAAAGTAACAGAAAAACTCAATAAAAATGTAATTTATAAGCTAAAAAGCAGACCAATAGACAAAAACCTACACATAAGAGTGAGCCAAAAGCCACAAACACTTCTAGAATAGACAATGATAAGGTTTGCCGCAAAATAATGACTTCCTCATAAAATTACTCAAAAGAGACAACACTTAGCTAGCACACATCGATTGTCTCTTTGAGCGGCGGCGGAGCAATATTTTCGGGACACTGAGCAACGAAGCCAGGCGTGTGAGACCATGTGGGGTTCACGCGGGGCCTATTAAGCTTCGAGAGGACAAACACTACAGTTTCCGCCCTTAATCCGCTAGACAACCAAGGCGGATTTAATTGGTAAAGTGGTTTCCTGTCACGCTTTTTGTCGCACCACTCCGCATTGTCCTCAAAACGATCCTATTCACATTTTAAAGTATTTGTTTCAACGACGATTTCACACAAATTACTGATTTGGATAATACTTTGAATAGATGTAGATGGTCTGGAACAGATAGGAGAACTAATAGGCTATACAAAATGTTGGTACCACACGACATAAGCCACGGGCGAAAGCTAGTTTTAAGGTTTTGTGCAACCCTCAAGCATAGACAGATCTGAAGATCTAGCCAAATCCTTTGATGATTTCAGGAGGGGTAGTAAGGAGTCATGTTTGCATGCACTTTTGGCACTTGTGACACATCTTTTGCATTTGGTAATAGGGCTTAATTGTAATGAGACATTTTACGTCCAGATGTTTAGAGTCAAAGGCAGCGCACTCCACAACGCTTGCCGCAGTTACTTTGAAACGGTTTATTACGGTGCGGCCGTAAGCTGGGGTTACTAAAGTTTCAGTTTTAAAGCTACTTTGTATGATGTTATGATGTAAAGGTAGTTTATATTTCATAGCTTTGTCTCGGCAACTTGACACAGGCGTGTAAAATATTACTTAATTTTATTTCTTGACATCATTATCACCATCATGTCTCGGTGTCCTTCTCAAGTCGATGCTGCACATAGGTCTAGTAGGTTTTTCCCACTCTATATTCGAGCAGCCCGACTGGGGAAGTACCTTCGCCTTACAGAATATCGCAGCCGACTAACATCATTCTTCTCGAATGGTGTTGTATTCCTGCGGTGAGTAAGGTTGTCAGTGCTCTGCGAGGAAGCGTTGAGCTGAGTTGACAACTGGTGGACCAGTCTTGTCCATTGTGTTGTTGGTGCAGTAATTCCTCTTTTAAAGGGTCAGCAGCGCGAGTGTGACTCCTCTGGTGTCACAAGCATCCATAGGCTACGGTAAACGCTTACCATAAGGTGGGCCGTATGCGTGTCTGTTAGCTTAGTAGTATAAAAAAGGTCTGTCTTTGTTTGTCCCAACCTCATTTGTCCTTCGCTAATCTAACCCACTTACGACCCGTAATTTTGATGTCGTCGACCCATCTAGCTGGGAGATTATTGTCGCTTCTATATTCCTGCCTGGGACACCATATTTTGATGATGTCGTCGACTCATCCTAGTTGGATGACGACTACACACACGTTATTATCGAGGGATATAGAAATATCCCTCTCGAGACCACCACTCTGTAAGAACTCTTACATAATATCTCTACGAATAAGTAAATTTCGCTTCAGAATATACTGCCTTTTCATACCAGACCATATTAATTTGAAATCCATTACCAAGTCATTGAATTATTAGAAAATTAACGATGAGTTTGCAACTTGTTTCGTATAGAATGCTTTTTGTATTGGCATAGAATTTCAAATGTAATATTTTGTCCCTTTTTGACACCTTAATATTGTAAGCTTGTAGATACGATAGGACGTCTTTCATGCTTGAGGATACAGTTGTGGACGCTAACATATGTACTTAACCTGTTCGCTATGTGATTTCATTTGTGAACAATCGTTCGAATCAACTCTTTCTCTTTAACAATTGAAATTGCGGGTTAGGAACAGGATTCACAGAAATTCTGTCAAATATGTAGACAAAGTAAAAAAAAGCATTTGGCAGATGATCAAGGCATGGTTGAATGACGTCATTGTTCACGCAAAAAACGCAATGAAGCTCTGAGACATGACGCAATGAGAACTAAACCTACAAAGAATAATAAAACAGTAAGGATGTTCTCCATTTTGTAATCACAAACAAAACTTACTGTCAGTTTTGTGTAACTACGCTTTGTTGATTTATAGTACCGCGTAGTAAGTGCACAAACAAATAGGTATTTAGGTCACTTCGACCAATCACGAAAAATGTCTTGAATTCTTTACGTTCTTTTGATTTACGAAAAGAATTTATTTTTAATGTCGGTTATTACAAGTAATTTGAGTTCAAAGTCCGGATTTCAGGTCACGCTCGGAAACTACTGGTGTAAATCTTTGTCATTCTCCAGTTAAAACCAGCGTTTTTAAATAAACAGTATGTCAACGGTAGAGCCAAATGAATCTTGACTCAGTGATGCGGCACGGCTTGGTAGGAGTAGATTAATAAATACTAGGAACAAAGGTAGTGTGTGGATCGTTGTGTGAGTTGCAATAAGCTTTGTACGTACATAAGTCGTGTGTTGTATAAAACAGGTTTTCAGTTACTCGACCTAACTCCCGAATCTACAGCTACTATTATATCGAGAATTATGTTACGGCTTTATTATAAAACTAAAACTAGTTACACTATTACTAGAAATGAAACCAAAATGCGAGATCAAGAAAATTATGGACCAGCACAGCATGATGCATGGCTTCGTGCGTTTTGGTGAAATTTAGATTTTTTAACAAGCGACGTGTAATGTCATTTAAGATTCCATGTTCAAAGTCGACGGTTTCCAGCGGTTTACAATGTTATTCAAGGTTTATAAGTCGTTAAGCCATGACGGAGGCGTTTAGGCGGTTTAAAAACTCCGTCACCAGAGTTAGACACTAGCTCATACAAACATAATATTTACATACATGTACATGGATCAAGCAGCTTGGCTTTAAGGTGGCCGTACACCTATCAGCGCCGAACGCGTCGAACGAATCGAATTTTAGAATTCTTCATAAGAAATCGTATGAAACCATGCACACCTGCCCGCGGTCGAATCGTCCGATTCGACAGAATCTAGAAGTACTTCGAGAATTTGGCGCGGATAAGTGTGCACTCATGCCCAAATTACACGACACTGCATGCAGGGTGTAAGCCTCGTAAGAGTCGGATGCACAATACGCAATTCTTAGGCCAAAGAGCGAGACAGAGCACTAATTTATGAATGAACAAGCTTCAGTGCCCTGCAAGCAGTCTAATGTAAAGTCAGCTTCGCCCCTCCTACATAGCTTGAACGTTCCCCTATATTATTTACAGTTTTCTGGGAACTACTTTAGATTGCACGGGCATTACACGGGCACGGACTTATTCATGAATCCTGGTGTTAACCAGAATTTAATTTTTTTTCTACGAAACCGTGTTGGCCGATTGGGATAGTTCCTCGACCCTCGATTCGAAGGTTGTGGGTTCGAATATCGGCCATGCATCAATGAATTTTTCGTTTCGAAAAATTTATCAAGGATGGTGAAGGAACTGTGATGGCGGATGGGGGGGATTCCCTGCAAATTCGTATTTCTTGGCTCCGGGGGGAATTTTAGGGGGGTTTTTAACTACGTTTAGTACTTTACAGGTTACATATGAAATAGGAGGTTGTCTATAATGTCTATAGGTAAACACTCTTTAGGGAGTGTACACATTGCGTTTTCTGCAACGCGTTTTCTTCCATACAAAAGCGAACCGGGAGGGGCTGCGCGGGGGGCTGCGCGTTCGCATCGCGTTCGAATCGCGTTTGTATCGATACAAACGCGCTGCAAAAAACGCAATGTGTACACTCCTTTATAGATATTGAATTTGTAATTAAGCGGACTTATGCTTGGGTGGGGTTTTTTTTGAAAAACCTATTTTTCGGGGTTAAATTCACTTACCCATCAGGGATGCTAAAATGGCCGCTAGCGCAATTCCTTTTATGAATCACTAGCGGATTTTTTTTATTTCACGGGAACCGTGCAATTTCTCGGGATAAAAAGTAGCCTATGTCCTATTCCCGGTTATTATCTATCTTCATTCCAAATTTCATCAAAATCCGTTTAGTAGTCATGGAGATACGTGGCAACAAACATTCACACACCCACACGGACTTTCTCTATTAGTAGGATAGGATAGTAGGATATGATTCGTATTATGTTTTTTTTTGTCACTACACGGCACGGTACGCCCGTCTAATATAAATCTACCATAAGTTCTTACCTGCAGAGCCTTCAGCATGGGCACTTTGTCGAGCAGCTCCTCGTACAGCTTGCGTTTCTTGAAGGCGCTCTTGAGAAGGATCCGGCGGAATGTATGCCGGTCCATGGCCCAGAGCGCGCCGGGCGACTGCGCGCGGACGGACGCGGCGCGGGGCATGTTGTACATCAGAGCCAGCTCGCCGAACGAGCCCGAGCCTTCGTATGTGTGGACAACCTGATGACAAGTTCAATGTTCAAAGATTTTGATCTGAAACATCTAAGGCGTAGGCCAGATAGAAGAGAAGGGGCGCAGACATTTGTCTCTTCCTCGTCCCTTTCATACAAAATGTGACGGCGCCCCGTCTCTTCTGTATGTTTTGCGGCGCGACGCTTCTATACATTTTCTATGAAAGCGACGCGGAAGAGACATTGTCTGCGACGCGTCCTCGTCTTACGTCTTTTCTGTACGTCCCGCGCCTAAGGGGTCATCCATAAAGTACATCATACTAATTTCGTAATTTTTTGACCCCTCCCCCGTCCTTGTCACAGTTGGTCACATTTATGAGACCTCCCCTCCCTAGTGTGACGTCACATATCTTACAATTTTACATCTAGAAATTTTTAAATTAATTTTTTTTTATTAATAGTTTTAATCTGACACTTTAAACACAGATGTATAAGATTTTGAAATGTGACGTCACGAAACTTAGGAACCCTCCCACCCCTTGTCAGACTTCGTTGACCCCCCTTAACGTGTGACGTTTATGGATGATGCCTAAAGCGCAGTGAATACAAATAAACATGGAAGTATTCCGTCTAGGGAAATAGAATGCTCGAAATATGGTACAAAATTTCAAACAAACACTCGTCAAAACTTCTTTTCGAACTCGAGACGCACAGTACCTAAAAGATATGAGGATCTTCAGCGTGATGAGCAGAATAACTCCTAAAAATGTAGTAAATGGCTCACTTTTAGAAGATATACAGGTCTACAGCCCATAGAGCCACTAGTTTATTTATAATCAGATTATTATCATCATACTCTGAGATTATCGATATCCGAGATGTCCATTGTCTATTTTACGTCACGATATCGTATTGTGAAATTAACTATAATTACAAAAATTACATCCATTTTATTACTTGTGTACTTTGTAATGTTATCATCATCAATATCATCAGCCATTTTGTACCCACTGCTGGGCACAGGCCTCCTTTCGTGTCAGCCATTCGCCTCGGTCCTTTGCAACGTGCAAGTCGTGCAACAAAGTCTTGCGGATTTTTTTAACTAAAATAGACGTTTGACCACACCCTGCCTGATGTAAAGCAACAGTTTGGTCTAAGATGGAGCACGCTTACCTAGAAGGAACTTATTGACTCCCGATTTGAAGACACCCAAATTATACTTTCCTGGAAATACAGACCCCGGCAAGGAGTTCCATATTTTCGCCGTGCGTATGAAAAATGTAGACTCAAAGCGCTTAGTAAATAAACTTAACCTCACCTACTAACCCATCGTGCCGGTGGATGCAAAGTATCCTCTTTTCAGCAAATCATACACATATTCTAGAACAAAATAGCTCGTAAACAAATAAATTGAATCTTGAAACAGGATGGGATTGTTTGCAATTTTGCATAGCGCTCAGGCTGAGTGCACTTCGGCCTATAATAGGAAAACCTTGTTACCTTCAACATATCCTATGAAACAAGACTAATGTAATGTATTCTATGAAATGCTACTGAAGGATTGTTGACTAGTAGATATTTATATAATTCAGCGGGGCTAAAAAGGCCGTTAAAGGAGAATCATAATCTGAATTGCACTATAAGCCATCTCTTTTCATAGAAGAGTGACAAGAACAAACATATCATTTCGGACCCAATTCTGATTCTGCTATAACGACCTTTTTAGCTCAGCTGGTGTGCGTTCGTATTTCTTCTTCTAAACGGTTTAACCGGATAGCGGAACGAAATTTGATAATCTTTTTTGTAATAATAGGGTCGGCTAGAAGGTTTCTTAGCGTTTAGATTAAGGCAGTATTTATCTAGCTAGGTTCTTTGAGACCCTTTCTTAAGGGTCAAGAATTTCTAAAACCGCCGCTGATTCGATTCTAAACAATATTAAACATCGATAGCTACACTATTCTTGAATTAAATCACATCACACTAATATTATAAATGCGAAAGTTTGGATGTATGTTTGTTTCTCTATAACTCGACAACCACTGAACCGATTTGGCTGAAATTTGAAACATAGATAGATAATGACCGGGAATAGGACATGTAGTCCACGCGGGCGAAGCCGCGGGCGTCAGCTAGTAGGCTATACTCAAAACTGCAGGTAGATAAATAAAACATATTATAAGTACACTTTTTTTCTGAATCGCCGTAGCATTTCTTTTCCATCTCGTGCAACAAAACATCGTTGAATTTAATGTGTTTCTTTCTGAGGCCGACCAGCCGTGAAAGAGTGTTTTTTTAATCAGATAAAACATCTAACCCCGCATCCACACGTTGGGGCCAACGTTGGTCCCAATGCCTCTCACCAACGTGTGGTGCTGACAAAATAGCTTGGCGCCAACGTTGGGGCCAACGTTGGGGCTTGGCCGTGCCGTGTCGGTTTTATCAAAGGAAGTTGGCGCGCCAACGTTGGGGATCCGTCCACACGTTGGCGCTATGCTCAGTCCCGTTTCGACGCGCATCGTGAGCGCACGTGTCGACTGACGAGCGAGAATGTCATCGTATTCCTTATTTATTGTGTTTGTAGAACTATCGGGCTGAAATTTTGCACACTTATAGATTCTCGGTGACAATGAAATATTATGGTATCAACAAGCTGATCTGATGATGGAGTCAAGAGCTGTTCAACAGAACTCCTCAGTAAATAGACCGATTGAGTTGAAACTCGGCATATTTGTCAAGTTCTGACTACAATTTAATAATATGGTAACAGCGAGCTGATCTGATGATGGAGTCTACTATTTTTTTTTATGTTACGGGAACCGTGCAATTTTTTGGGATAAAAAGTAGCCTATGTCCTATTTCCGGTTATTATCTATCTATATTTTAAATTTCACCCATATCGGTTATGTGGTTGTCGTGTTATAGAGGAACAAACATACATCCAAACATCCAAACTTTCGCATTATTATTATAGTGTGTTGTGTGAAGTGTGATAGTGACATGACGTGATGTGATTGGTATTCAGTAATGTAAAATCACTTAGAGAAATTTCAATTTCTGTATCGGACGCGCAGACATCGGACGTCTGCACGTTGGCTCTGACGGAACAAGACTGGTGTATCGCCAACGTGTGGATGGTTCACGAAATCTTGGCGCCAACGTTGGGACCAACGTTGGTCCCAACGTATGGAGCCGGCGTAAGAGTGATGCCCACTTCAGAATAGCTTTCAGGATTAACGAACCGTGAGTTACTGTGTGATAATTTTATGATCGTCATCTAGGGCTAAAATAAACATTAATTTATCTTTTAACGCAAAACTAACAAGTAAAATTTTAATAGATGTCGGTTTAACAAACATTATTGCGAGTAAAAACAATAAGGGAGTGTACACATTGCGTTTTCTGCAGCGCGTTTTTGAGCTGCGCGTTTGTATCGATACAAACGCGCGTTCGCAACGCGTTTTTTTTCATACAAAAGCGACCCGGGAGGGGGGCTGCGCGTTCGCATCGCGTTCGAATCGCGTTTGTATCGATACAAACGCGCTGCAAAAAACGCAATGTGTACACTCCCTAATAGGACATGGGGTTTTACTCAATTTCTTTAGCGTATTTCAGTCAAGCATCAAAAATAATTTATAATGCGTTCGGGCGCTGACTACCCTCCTAGATATATCCTGATATCCAGGAAGGTTAAAATGGCCACAACGCGATCCATTTATGGATCATTTATTATTCGTAATTATGTTTTTTTCCTGTCACTATCATGTCTATGAAAAGATACGTCATATAATATAATAGGGAATTTGCATGTTGTTTTTGTTCTTTATTCATCATATTTACATCTTTTTATCATAGAAATAATATAAAGTCTTGGAAATGTTTAAATAAAGATTTAAACTGATATTTAAAACGTTGAATAATTTTAAGCCTATCAAACGCTGCCATTTCTTGCAGGCTTTGGATGACGTCAGTGTTCGCTGGACAGGACAGGAAACAGTATGACGTCGACCGATCGAGATGCCGCGAAAGCGGTTCGTGACGTCACGATTCGTTTAGTTCTCCCAAGATGCGTTTCGTGAATTTGAATTTTCCGTGCTATTTTTACATATTTTTAATAACTAGTAGTTCGCCCCGAACTGAGATCTCGCGCACCGTTGTGTTGATAGCCTAGATTTGGACTTGTTTCTGACTACCCCTATACCTACGTTAAGTGCTCCTTCTAGTGTTTACCACACAATTATATCTAATGCGCTACCTCAGTATGGTAAAGATTATAGGCATGCATGCAATACATTAAGTCGTGTCGTGTTTATATTCAATAGTTGACCCCGCGAACTCCGTAGGTACCGCGCCTCAGGGAAGGCCTCTTAGTTCGAGAAATTATTAAAATAGCAGTTCAATACAAAATGTATGAGAAAATCAATTCCCTCCCCCTCCCTCCCCCCTTCCCTCTCCCTCTCCCCTCCCCCTCCCCGCCACTCCCCCCTCCCCTCCCCCCTCCCCTCCCCCACCCCTCCCCCACCTCTCCCCTCCCCCTCCCCCACCTCTCCCCTCCCCCTCCCCCACCTCTCCCCTCCCCCTCCCCTCCCACCTCCCCCCTCCCCCCACCTCTCCCCTCCCCCACCTCTCCCCTCCTCTCCCTCTCTCCCCTCCCCTCCCCCTCCCCTACCCCTCCCCTACCTCTCCCCCTCCCCCTCCCTTTCCCTCTATAATTTTGGTACATGTCCAGCCCACTATTTGCAGGAGTTAGCATTTGCATACGTGACAGGTTGCAAGCCCATCGCCGCTATTAGAACGTTAACTGGTTTCCTCACGATGTTTTCTTTCACCGTTTAGAGCTCGTGTTAGTGCGCATTTAAATTTTTCTAATCGAAAAATCCATTGATGAGCACGGCCAGGGTTCGAACTTACGACCTATGAATCGAAAGTCGAGCACTCTTCCACTCGGCCAACACGGCTTTTATTTTCAATCTCAAGAAAAAATATCAAGTAGCAACTAAAATCATTGCAAACCAAACCACAACGATGCCACACTCATTGTCTGTTAACCAGACCTACGAATACATCGAAACTCTATGAAACGGGAGCTCTCTCCATACTTCCGTTAATTGGTTTTCATCATTTTTCTTTTTCACTGTATTTCAAAAACTATAGAACCTAGAAGAAAACTAAAAACCATTTTGGAATGTATAAATTGAGTACTTTCATATGACACCCCACTCAATATATTTGGGTAACTTTGAAAAAAATTTACCCCCTTGGGAACCCCATATCTTTACAACCCCTTCATCGATTACGCTCATACGCTCCACAGCAAATTTCCATAGCACAACCTATTCACCTATCAAGTTTCATACAGATTGGATAAGCGGTTCGATAGTTATGCGAGAACATAAAAATGAAACATACAAATATACAAACATACAAACATACAAACATACAAACATACAAACATACAAAGCAAAATCGCCTAACTTGCCACTAAGATCTTCGCTCGCTTCGCTCGCTCGATCGATTATTTTATAGGTTTAGTAAGGAATATATATTATCAAGAAAAAACGTGAACGATAAAGATTTCGTAAAAAAATTCAGCTAAATTTAAACCACATGCATTTTCCCTATTCATATTATGATTCAACTAAAGTAACCTTTCTAGACCCTTGCTGTTCTTAGGGATACAGTCGTGAGCTTGTTGTAAATTTAACAAAATTAATGACATTAGTATCATTCAGACATACCCTAATGGATACCGATTATTATTGATGTCGAATCATAATTATTGAATAATGATTTATAGGACCTTCAAATCCCAAAGAAACAGAGATTAGTAATATTAGTGGATTTTCCATTAACTTTAAATTAGGAGACAATCCCAGAGGCATATTGAAAGGTTATCGTTGACGTCACGTATCCCGACATCTGTTTTCACATATTTCACAACCGTGTACCGTAATATTCGTAATTCGAAAAACAAAATCACTCGCCCGCGCTGTAAACTTAGTAGGGTAGGGAGAGCTCTCAGTTAAATGGTTTACAAATAATTACCATACTACTACTTTTACCTATACTACTCTGGAACCACTGATCCGATCTTGAAATATTTTTAATGATAGAAAGTTACGCTCTATTTCTGAATGTCATAGGTTATTTTTATCTCAGAAAATGATCGTATTCTATGGAAAACTGCAGGCTGCACCTGCATAGTAAAATTTACACCTAGTTACCGGTTAAGTTTTCGCTATTTCCATGAAAGTATGAACTTTTTATAGTTTTATAATTATCAATACACATTTGATGACGATAGTTACGAAAGACAAACCGTGGGAACATTGACTTATAGATGCCGATGACGTAGTAAGTGCACTTATAAACCAATCTATGAATAACATGTATGTATTTACAAAAAAATTGTGAAGTAGTTTGTCTTGTAGGTCCGCTAACTACTATATTTATTGTGCCATAACACAAGCTTGCTTACTTTGGGGCTTTAGGATGATGTGTGAAATGTCCAGCATTATTGCTACTTATTATTTTAATCTTAACTTCGATGACCATTGAATAATCTCAAAAAACCGCAAGTGCTCGGGTCTACAGCTAATATTACGTAATATTGTAGCTTTTTAGATAACAAATAAGGCTGGTAAACGGTAGATTAAAATTGTTCCACTTTGCGTAATATTACGAGAATTTGATATCGCAGTTACATTACCTAACTAATTTACAGATAAGCCAACGAGAGTGAAATGGAAATTCTCAACAGAAATATTAATTCAAAATTTATATCAGCAACATGCAAATTAAAGCAATAAGTACGGAACTTTAAACAAACAGTTTATAATAATAACAATCACAACAAACTTTATCTTAGACAAGTCAAGAATAGTACAGATGGTAAAAACAAATTCAAAAATATGACTAACCTATAAATGTTATTCAAGATCCTATCTACGATCCAAATTTTATCAAAATCGGTTTAGGATTTCCGAAGATACGTGGTAACAAACATTCACACTCACAAACTTCTCGCATTTATAATATGAGTAGAACAGGAAGTAGTATTTGCTATTCTATCAGTGTGAAAAAATACTTCGAGAAGAAACTATTCTGTGTTGTTCCTATCAACCAATGAAAATAACGTTATCAGGCAATAGTTGCATAGAAAAATTGCTCGTGTAAAGCATCTTGGCAGAATCGTGCGCGGCGTCATCTGACGTCACTCGGGAATGTGCTATGTGACGTCATTCACTCGTTCAATATCACGCTAGTGATGTACACAAACATTGTCGTTGAGTGAAAGATTGTAAAAATACCATGCCCATCTTATTCTACGAATTTTGGTTGGTTTATTTTATTCAAATTAGCAGTGATCTAACTAGCGACTGAATCTTACTATATACTTATCAGATACATGGCACATTGTACTCATTGTTATGATGTCCAAGGTAAGCTAAGGCGAGTTTTGTCAGGGGCAAAATAATTTGAAGTAGATTATTTAAACCCAAAAAGTATTCTGATAGTGTCAACGTAGCTTTACAACCAGCAATAAAATCTGCATCGTGTCTTAGAATTACTTTACCCCGAATAGTATATTCTTGTAACAACTTTGCCCAAAGAGTCTAGTCTAAAATTAGTTTGTCTGTATTGTTTAGGCGTAGACGTCTTTTGGGGTAGGAATACATAATTGTCACATAAACTTACTATTAAGTTTCAAAGTCAAAACTCAAATCTAGGATTGTATTCTCAAGTTTTATTTCAATGAGAACCATTATGTTGGCAGAATCATGTACGAAAAACCATCGTTTAATGCTCTCTAAATCCATTCCCGTAAAATTTATTTTCAGTGTCAACGCAGAGGACAAATTCCAAAAACCTACGACATTTCTCAAAATAGATAGTCAATTTCCATAAAAAATCATGTCGAAACGAGATAATTTATTTTATAAGTAAAAATAACTCATGGATCTGTATCACTAATGACATTAAAACTTGAAATAAGTTACTTTCGTTATTTTCTTTTCCTTCTAGCTAGCGAAACTTGGGGAGTGTATGTCAAGTGATCTGCAGTATCGAAATAGAAATGAAACTCCCGGCAAGATCGTCCTAGCCCCGTCAATCACGAGGCTTGTTAGCTGGCAGAACAATTGGTCTTATGCAGCAATAAAATAAGGAAGGTATTGCCAAATTAAGCTCAATTACCCAAACTTACAAGAGAATCTAACTAAACACTGTCGGTATCTGAATCGACGATATTTTTACGTGAGTAATTCCCGTGTGTTAAAATAATGCCTAGTATAATTCACGAAAGTTTTGAAAGTGGAATAGAATCTAACTACTCACATTAAACAGCTTATAAAAACACACTTTTAAAGACACAAGTGCTTGTTCGCTAAACAAACAAAGAGCTGAAAAATTCGTGTAAAATGGCTTACTTGGATGTTGAACTTGGATATCAAACTTGGTTGTTTAAATAAAATAAGACATTGCTAAACTTATTTGAAACTCCCTCAGGAAATCTAGACATTGATTGAAATAATAAAGTCTCAACGCAAGTAATTTATCTAGAAGAAACATCAATTTCGGTTCTATGCGCATAAACATTCACCGGTAAAGTTATTAACTTCCCGGGTTCAATCTTCGTAACCTGATTGTTTTGACAGCATCGACAATGTACCAAATATATGAGTACTGAAAAACATTTCATTCTACAAAATACCGTAAGTACTGCGATAGGACTAGAGTCATTGTAGTTTCGTTTTGAACTGTGTGACACATTATTCTTTATCACCATTCTACTGACACTTCATCACTTTTCACATCACTTTTTCACATCACTTTTTCACTAGGTCATTCAAAACTACATTTAATAGGTCTTGTCAAAACTAGCATAAGCCTTATTAAATGACCGTACATTTAATAAGGCTTATTCTAGTTTTGTATATCTACAAAAATCATCATTATAATATGAGCTTAGACGTTAATTAACTTTATACGGTGACGAAAAAATCGTAAGCAAATTCGAAGTACAGCTCCACACACGTTGTCAGTGTCTTTTTTGTGGATAAGGCCAAATAAGCTGAAAAGGTTCTGGCCAAGCCTACTTCATCTCAAATAATGACCCTGGCACTACAGCGTGCCGTGTATTATGGCTCCTGACGTATAAATCTTCTAGTCAAGATGTAAAGGCCTAAGTAATGTTCTCTTTGTAATATACGTCATGCCCGCTTGAGATTTGATATCATTACACTCACCCACCTCATTCTTACCCTTAGCGCTGCGAGCAATAAGCAATGAATAATTGCATATTCAATGCATATGAAAAGGCTAGGTCCCTTGCGGTATAGCGGTTTATTCAAAGCCTACATTGTATGGTTCAACTTTTCTTCCTTTATAGTAGTTTTCGGAGTAGGCGGCCAGATATTTCATTTTTAAAACCGTTTATTCAAGAGTGCTTGAACAAGTTATTTCATATTGAATTAAAATGTTATGTAACTTTACGCTAATCATTTATAAAGGAAAATACACATCTCCTTTTTAGTTTACGCCCACAGCTTTGCTTACGTACCAAATACTGGCTATAATCGTATGTTATTCTGGATAAGACTTTCTTGATAGATCGTTGAAGTTAAGCGACGTTCTGAGCGGTCACAACTTGGATGGGTGACCGCTAGTGGCATTAACAGCAGAGGGCTTCTTTGATTCGAAGGTCACGTTGAATTGGCGGTCCCGGCTAAGTCGTTAAGCCATGACATCCATCATGATGGAGCCCTTCAGGCGCCCTCTAAACTCCGTGATCCAAGTTGGCCACTAGCTCATACAAACATACAACATGATCACCAAATCGGTCCAGTAGTTGAGGTGATTTAAACGTAAACTTCGATGATACAATTAGTGAATCAAAGGGAAAGTTCAAAGTGATAGCATTTTATATTTAATTAGTTTATATCATTTGAAACTGATCGCATTATAGTAAAGACAGATTATTTTGCATTTCAGTAGGATGGTCTTCGGGCTAAAGAAAAATCGTATTATAGAATACAAGATAGCAAAGTGATAATTGAATTTCCACTGACCTTCTCAACGCGATCATCTCCCGCGACCAGTACGTCGAAGACTCCGTTCTCGATGACGTAGAAGTTGTCTCCGTCATCTCCCTGCCGGATCACGTACTCGCCCGGCTCCGCTCGCTTCTCGAACATCGCGTCTAGGACCTGAACGATACAATATGTTACTTGAAGAGTCATCAATATGTTATTGGAACAATAGTCAACATGCTCTTTGAACAATAATCAACATGTTATTTGAACAATAATAAACATGTTATTTGAACAATAATCAACATGTTATTCGAACAATAATTAACATATTATTTGTACATTAATTAATATTAGTAGTAAATTTTTATCCTGTCCATCCAAAGGTTACCTGGAAGAGATCGCTTGCAGCGATAAGGTCGCCCATTGTTACACTTTTGTTTAATTAAGGTTTATTTTAGTGCTGTATGTTTATGGTGTACAATAAAGTAAAAATCTATCTATCAATCTATCTATGTTACCTAAATAATAAAGAACTGGTTGCAAACAATGTTCAAGAGGTTATCTGAACAAATTGAGTCAATTCGGATTCAAATTCTGGAGACGCCCGAAGTTGCTGATCAAGAATAAGTTATTCAGCGCTTGGTTTGCGAATGAAAAACAGAATGCATAGCTGAATTTTCGCAATGAATGCCGAAGTTGGTATAACCCGGTTCATTAAAGATAGGAATCTAAAATGGCGGCGCTTATCATGTTCTCTCGCTCCGTGAGTATAGACGGAACTAGTGTGCAAGCGAGAGAACATGATAAGCGCCTCGTTCGATTAGATTCGTTTCTTTAATGAACCGAGTTATACTTACAATTTTAAGTTTTGTAATATTTGCGAGTTTATTTTGGAAGACGGATAAAAAATATCGAGCTTGGACTGGTTACGAATATTGAATTAAGTATTACCGGTCATAAAAATATGGGAATAGTTAGCTAGAATATCCCATAATATCTTTATCAATGGTTATTAGATTTCTGGAGATTCTATTCGTTGTTCAAAAGAATTGACCCCGTATCTCATAATATAATCTCATATTAGAATTAGATAATGTAGTATTTTTGTAATTCACGTTCAGATGTAACCTGTTTTTTTAAGTTGCGTTTGTTTCAGCCGTTTTTAGTAAGGTCTGTCCACTGATAATTAAATAGTGTGAGGTAAAGGCTTCCAAGTTTCCACCGTCGATCTCTGAGTAGCATTAACCAGCATTTGTGGAAATTATTGGTTATTATACTTGCCGTGTAACTAACCAAAACTATACTTGAAGATGGGCTCAAGCTATGTAGCTATGTAAAATAGTGTTCTATTAGAGTGCAAAGTTTTGCAAGAGGGTCCAACTCTAAATTTTCCAACCATTTTCCAACTATGCCAAGAGTTTTGAACTTGAACGACGTAATAAAGAACGCTTGTACGTCTTTCGAGACGGGCACCCGTAAATAATATCTCTGTATCCTACTTTTCAGATAATTTTATTCGGCCGAGATGGAATTCGAACCGAGAGGAATTCATTATGAATCGCGTGTTTTACTGTCATGCAGTTTAGATTGATCACACGTTGAAATTCTTCAATATTCTAGTCTTTGAAAAAAATAAATTTTGTTTCTGATCTAAATCTACTGTATCAATTCAATACTAGAATCGTATGCGTATCATATAAAATCGCGTGTTCTAGGAAATTTACGAACTCGATGTTTTCTGTACGATTTCACGAATCTGGAATTCGTTTGTTCGTAGAAGGCGCTAGAAATAGTCAATATTATCAGAAGCATATTGCAACATCCGTTTCACGTCAATTGGATAAAAAGTTTGTAATTCTAGAATTTAATCGCAATTGCTCAAAAAAATATAAAGAACATAATTTCATACTAAATCTGTGTTCCAGTGGATTTCCTTGATATCTCTGTCAGTGTCAGATTTGTAAATGTAGTATTATCATATTTAAAATATGCCCTGTACACCCAAGACTAAACTCTGAAAGGAATTCGAAAGCGGACATAAGATGCGCTTTTCATTTAATGAAACGGTAATATCGATATTCTATAATGAATCCCACTTTTTAACCGACATTGCTTGGGTAACACCACAAGGCCCCCCCGTCCGAGACATCCAGGCGTCTTACTTCCACCTAAGGATACTTGTCGTTGATAGAGGGAGAAAAACATACCTACTGCATCTGCTGAGCGTCGAGTGAGCGGAACAGCAGTATCCCCCGCACCGCTTCAGCGAGCCGAGAGCGCTGCGCGTCCGACTTGGGGAACACCACAGGGGCCCCCCACGTCAGAAATATCCTGGCATCTTACTTGCACCTAAGGATACCCTAAAGAACTTGTTGATAGAGGGAGACAAACATACCTGCTGCATCTGCTGAGCGTCGAGTGAGCGGAACAGCAGGATCCCCCGCATCGCTTCAGCGAGCCGAGAGCGCTGCGCGTCCGACTTGGGGAACACCACAGGGGCCACATAAGGATACCCTAAAGAACTTGTTGATAGAGGGAGACAAACATACCTGCTGCATCTGCTGAGCGTCGAGTGAGCGGAACAGCAGGATCCCCCGCATCGCTTCAGCGAGCCGAGAGCGCTGCGCGTCCGATTTGGGGAATACCACAGGGGCCCCCCACGTCCGAAATATCCTGGCATCTTACTTGCACCTAAGGATACCCTAAAGAACTTGTTGATAGAGGGAGACAAACATACCTGCTGCATCTGCTGAGCGTCGAGTGAGCGGAACAGCAGGATCCCCCGCATCGCTTCAGCGAGCCGAGAGCGCTGCGCGTCCGATTTGGGGAATACCACAGGGGCCCCCCACGTCCGAAATATCCTGGCATCTTACTTGCACCTAAGGATACCCTAAAGAACTTGTTGATAGAGGGAGACAAACATACCTGCTGCATCTGCTGAGCGTCGAGCGAGCGGAACAGCAGGATCCCCCGCACTGCCTCAGCAAGCCGAGAGCGCTGCGCGTCCGATTTTGGGAACACCACAGGGGCCCCTTCGTCCGAGTCATCTTCCTCGGGATCGTAGGTCTCCGCGAAGACAGACTTGCGGCGGTTGTTGAAGCGCGCCACCGGCGGCTCTGTGAGAAAAGGTTGTTGAAGCTCTGTTTCTTTGTTGCGATCGAATTTAGCATGAGAATTTTTACATTAAGAACTTTCGAATGGTTGGGTTAGAAAGAGAAAACTGTATGTTTATCAGATTTGTAGGTATTTGTAGGATTTGATTATGCAAAAAGGAGACAAGTATGTTGTTACATTTATGGCAAATATTTTTATTTGATAATTTATGGTACCTACTTTCTGTATAATGTGTACATTCTATACCGAAATGTTCCATTAGTTCAAATACTTTTGTAGGTTTTCAGATTTGAACCATTTATCAATAGTTTTTTTACGTATCAATGACAACGAGTGAATGTACAGCCATTCCTGCGGGGCTAAGAAGGCCGCTGTAGCAGAATCAAAATAGGAATTGTAATATATGCCGTTCTTGTCACTCTCAGTCTATGAAAAGAGACGGCATATAGTTCAATTCCTACTTTGTGATTCTGCTATAACGGCCTTTATAAAGCCGCTAAACGTTCACTACAATTCCAAGATAGACAAATTAATATTAAGAAAGAAAGAGCAAGAAGACGGAAAGATACCTACTCCTTAACCTAAAGGTTACCTAAAGATACCTAAAGATACCTGCTGGAGGCCTTTTTATACGATCTACGGTTAAATAATACCAGTAATTAAATATTAGCACCTAAATGCGTAACACAACGTCAGACGTTAGTTGATATCATAAAAACAAATATAACTGCTGTCACTATAAATTAAAATTAATGTTTTGACGTCACAGATATTTTTTACGCAGACTAGCGGTACACATGTACTTAATGTTTATATTTTTGAATTTACACTCTTTACGCACCGATTTTAAGGAATTAGGAAAACATGCTTACGTTTATGCTTTCTTCGTCTACTCATAATAATTCTACTTACTACTAATATTATAAAAAATGCGAAAGTTTGTGAGGATATAAGTATGGACGTTTATGACCTGGTTACTTTTCTCCGGGTAGGTACCACGCGATCGAAGACGCAGGCGGAAGCTAGTATAAATTATGCTTGTTTTTCCTATTAAAAAATGCCTAAATTCCAGATTGTTTATGTTCTAAATATAAATTGGAGATTTTTATTATATACCAGCAGCGGTGCGATTCAAACTTCTCGAAATGTATCCGATTCGAAGACTTTCTTCGGAAAGTTGACGTTTTTTCAGCGAAGAAACGTCACTTTCTAAATTCAGAATAGGTACATTCCGAAAAGTGTGAAATGCCCTGCTGCTCAGCCGATGGGGCATGATTGAGACAAAAATGTTCAATTGAAAACTTTTACATTTATAAATTTTATAATATTATGAGAGGTCAAATGTGTAAACTATTAACTTATAACATCCACACGCAAAAACCATCCAATTAATGGTTCAAAAATAGCTCCAAGTGAATTTACACTGAGTGCCGGTGAGAGTTGAACGTGGTTGAACGCCGCATCAATTTAATTATAGTACTTTTTAGCTTTATCAGGATTGTAGCAAAGAGTCTGCCTACAATATGGACAAGAGGCGTGATTTATAGATAGAAGCTCAGAAGTTATTAAGCCCTAAAAGCTGAGATTCGGAATGATTTTGGAGCGTAGCGAAAGTCGTTTAAACAGGTGTATCAGGCGAGTAAACCGAACTGGAAGGACCTAGACGAACTTGCTTGAACCAAATTGGTGACATTATGGAGAAGAGACAAGGTATCCTTAACCATAGAGCTTGTAAGAAGAGCGAATGATGCGAAAGATGTGTTTCAGGTTAGAAAGTGAAAATCTGTGATCCCTGCCTAACCCTACGGAAAAGAGGTGATTTAATAGTATGTGTGTAAGTGTAAGTATCTGCGTTTTCCTTGATACTACCACTTGGAGTCATGATCACACAGACATGAGCTACATTTAGGTCAGTATTTCTTTTTATTGGTAAGTTACAGCTCAGGAGAGAACCCATCGGCTTACATGTTATGCAACGAAACTATTACATTAACAAAGGTACATTACATAGAATCGATAAATAATTATGCCGGCGTCGTACCGTGTCTATTGAGAAAGTTGTACACGTGATTCTGTTTAGTATGTGAGCACAGTATACTGTACAAACTCGTATTGGATAAGGGTCAAGCTGGTAAATCATTTGCATCAGTTCTGCGTGAATGTTTTACCAGCAAAAGGTTGTAACATGGATTTATAACAGAACATGCATAATATGGTTTCATCCAGTTCGGGACATCAGTAGTTACTGCGCGAATATTCTATCAGCAAAAGGTACTGGAAGTATTGTATTAACACACGGGAATTACTTACGTAAAAATATCATCGATTTAGATACCGACAATGTTTCGACCATCAGCCAGGTGGGTGGACGATATTGAGGCCATAGAGGGAAAGACGTGGATGAGAACGGCACAGGGTCGACTAGAATGGCGTTTGAGGGAGGAGGCTTATACCCAGCAGTGGGCTATCAATGATGATGATGATGAATGTTTCGATTCATCCGGAGAATCTTCATCTGGGTAAGGAGGGAGTTGCGGCAAGGTTACTCCTCGCGGTCGCGTCTTACACGATGTCAAGTACAACTCACGAAAGTTTTGAAAGTTAAATAGTACTGGAAGTACTTTAAGCGAACAATAAAAACCAAAATTGAGCCTTTTATACAAAAGGGACTGTAGGTATAAAAGGCTCATACCTGTTATTTTTTAGCAGAACATCTAACGTTACGAGAATAAATTCGCAATTGTTCCGCTAGTAAATTCTTTAAATTACATGGTACGTTAGCATTAGCAAAGGGATTATTGACGTTCTGGTTATAATATGGTGCAATACATAACATAAACACATAATTTGACATCGTTAAGGTCGCCGACAAGACCTGGATGCGATTGGGCCACCACCGGAAGGAGTGGCAAAGAATGAAGGGGGCCTACAACCAGCGTTGGGTTGACACAGGCTGACAATGATGATGTTGACACATATTTACGATGCCGATGCATGTAGTTTGACCTAAACTTGGTTCGTTTTCGATTTTGTTCGGACTGAAAATCAGCGTCGGTATCTAGCGGTAGCGACATTAAGCCGAGGCTATACCTGTTTAGCTAGCCGTGCACTTAGGGAAAGACCAATTTTCTACCCACTGTTTAAGGTTTCACTTTAATTATTATATTTTTCACTGTTACGTTTGTTTTTAAGTTTTCTTTCCATCTTTATGTTCGTGTGCATGTGTTGTAAACAAATAAATTCTTTATCTTTATCTAACATGATACAGATTGCAGTACACTTGCAATAGGTCTGGCTATTCATTAGTAACGGAACAGAATTTACGATGTTACAAATATTTGAAGGTAATAAATAAGTGTAATAAAGACTAAATTACCGCGGGATAAAGACGTGGCCAGACTTTCACAGTCTTGCATTACTTCTATACATCTCATACCTAAAAACTACCTCTGTAAACTATGTACCTACCTATCCTACAAAACTATCTATTCATAAGTTGTCAACCAGGATTATCTAGTAAGCCATGTCTGGCCGTGAGTAAATGACATCACCAACAGGTGTTTACAACAAAACTGGTATCGCTTACAAGTTAAGTTACATTGAAATAACTGCTCCACTTAGCGTTGAAGCTTACGTTTGTATGTAACTAGGTATTTTAAGTTACGACCGCGTTTTCACACATTTGAGATTTCCAGAGCAAATTAGAGTTTTCGGGACACAAATGGCCTATGTAAAAAGTAGGGATATTTGTTTCTATACTTAAATTAGTAAATCGATGGTGGATATGAAATCGATGTAAACCAACTTAAAACAAAATTACTTCTTTACATTATGGTTTAAATGGCACTGAGTAAACGAGTTCATGGCAAGATATCGTTTGATTGTTAACTAATAAACTGGATAATTCGATTTGAACGCGATTTTTCATTTGTTTAAATATTGGTTTTAGTTGTTGGTATGTTATTAATGCATACTTATAGGTTATTTATTCTAGTATCTTTTTACTTTCAGAGGTAGCCATAGCTTCGTCAAATGAAGTCTATATAAAACTATGACCATCTGTACCTATTAGCAATATTACTGATACCTACGATAAGTACCTAGTAAATACAGAGTACCTACTTACTCGAGGACTTAGTTTGAAAGAGTCCTAACCCTAAAAATTTACAAGAATGTCGCGCGTTTTCGTTATAACAATGTAGGTACATCCCAGGTAAATATGATTCAAGGTTTATTTAACACCTGAACAATTCTTGTCGTGAGCTATCGTCGCATCTAATAATAAGATTTAGCAAAAAGGTAAGCATCTGGTATGGTTCACAAGCTCTGCATTGAAAAATAATCTATGGATATCTTCAAAGAGTATTAAACAAACATGTGTATGTTGGGTACAGCATGTGTTGAGTAGATTTATGAAATTACTGTAAGATTTTATCGAATACTAGCGATCCGCCCCGGCTTTGCACGGGTCACATCACACATCACATTAGGAACCTCTAAAATTATTATCAGTGTTTCTCTACTATATTATGCATGTATTATACATATAAACCTTCCTCTTGAATCACTCTATCTATTAAAAAAAAACCGCATCAAAATCCGTTGCGCAGTTTTAAAGATCTAGGTATACATAGCGGGAAGCGACTTTGTTTTATACTATGTAGTACTTAATAGTGATCAAAGTCAAAATCTTTCTTATCTTAAATCTTGAAATATTTTCTTAGTGGATTCTCATCATTGTAATTTCTTGAGAAAAAAAAACTAATGAGAAAGTGGCAAACTTAAAGCATAGAAATAAACACAGCTGCATGTCTGATTTGTACTCATGATATCAAATTTATATACGCTAGCGAAATTGACAAACCAGAAATATCCTAGTACTAATACTGGTAATATGTTTTTGAACTTCACTATAACACTTGGCATGAGAGTACATTTCGTTAAATATTTTAACATAAATAAAATAATGGCAATGTGCCATCCTTACCATTTGTTGTATCTGATCTTGTATTTGGAAATGGTTTGGACATAGACACAGAATATACATTTATCCTGTTATCTACAATGGACTGCTAAGCTTAGGTAATAGAGCACAATCTGCTGCTAATCAGATCAACAGATCATTTTGTGATAAAGTAAAGGCCTTACTTATAAACTGGATAAATAATGTTCAAGATTCGCCCTGTCACTATTTGACACTATCTAACAAAAAGGATGGCAAAAGTTCAAACGGTGTTTCAATTTTTACAAAATTTCATGAGTAGAGTGGTAATTGTATTTCACATACTTTAGTATTTGAACCTCATGTTTACATACTTTATGCATAAGCTGGATTTGTGTGTATACCATGTGCAAATATAAAACAGAAGTTTTATCTGCAGACTGATAAAAAACCAACTTAAATCATGTGAATTTTAAACTAGTTTGAGGTAGTTTCAGCAACGAGTCATTTAACATTTTTGATAATTATCAAAAAAAGTGTACATGCCATGCACACATTTTATTTTGAATCAGAACTAAAAAAGTAATAAAGTTTTGTTATAAAACAAAGAATCATCAACAAAACCATTAGTTAAAAAAATCCACAACAGACACAAGATTATTAGTAGCTTTTTTTAAAATGATATTATCCATTCACATGGTAATAAACTGTGAACAGTTTTCACCTAATTTCTGTGTAGACCACTCACCTAGAAATTAGGTCACCATAACACAGATGTAAATAATTAGAAGGCAATACGGCAAGCATTATAAATGAACAGACAGTTTTATGTGGCATAATGTGGTTAAGCTATATTCGTTCAAACTAAAATCATGCCTCTTTACAATCAGCTAGCCCTATCAAGCACAATCTTGAAGGAAACTACTTTATCTCACTGATGAAATAAACACATGGGCTATGAAACTAGACATCTTCACTCAGGATCTATCCATTCACATGGAAGGAAATTACAGGGAGCAATGTCTCATCAGGCCCCGTGTAGTAACACCCACCTTAGTTCACATCCTCACAACATCAAGTAAATGTAATAAAAGTGCAAAATACCTTCTTCATCTGATATTATGGACTCATCAGGAGTTCCGGCCACAGGCCCCTTCACAATTGTGGTCGTCCTGTTATTCTGTAACCTCGTGAAAAACTCGACCGCGTAGTTGATCACGTCGCCCGGTTGCTCCAGAAGATAACTGATGGTGAACTCCAACAAGATCTCTCTAAGGTCATCCGGGACTTGAATGCGTCCGCCTTGAGGCCTGCTCATTGCTATTGCAGTCGCCTCCCTTTCTCAATGATATCCCGTAAAGAGAACGTCTAAACGACTCGGTAGATCAGAAATTCGATATCATAGCTATCGAATTAGCTAAAGCGACACACCAACGAGCAAATTTTACGATTGGGAAGTAGCACTACATACAAACGTTAGTAATAAATAAAACCACACTATTATACTAAAACTTTTTCAAATAACAGTCTCGGCTACTGGAATTAGAACTAATGACACACTTTTTACAAAATATTCCTCGTTCTCCAGCCTGACAAATATAAAATCTCCCTTCACTGAAAAGTAAAAATGGCGAATTTTGGATCGGTCGGCCCACTTCACGTCAGTCGGTCGACCCTTGCGCCGGAAACTAGTTGCCATATAAAAAAAAGCATAGACAAACAAACTCTGTGAAAAAACAAAATATCGATCGGCTTTAAAATCTGAAGTTAGCTTCAGTTACATTTGAATGATAATTTAAAGTCTACTACTCGCCGCAAGATGGCTCTATCTTAGTTCTAACTTAGTTTCTCGACAATAGATGGCGCATGCCATGAAAAAAAGAAGTTTATTTACAGCAAAATACTAAAACGCTACTTTGACTTATTGCGGTCATTTTTGTAAGTTATACGATTCTGAAGAGTGAACGTCTCAAACATTAAGTAGCGTTTCAGTATTCGGACAATTGTTCAAGAACCTAATTTTTGTTGTAGTGAAAAAAAAAATCGCAGGTCGCAATACGATTCTTCATTGCAGTTGGTTGCCATTGGTAAGGCTGGCTGTATCAGGTACTGGATTATTTGGGACGGATATTAAAATTATTAAAAGAATAAGTGTAACTTTTACTGTATTTATTCAGAACACATATTTACAGACATAGCTAACATAGCAACAAAATTGCGGATACACTGGTTATAAAGATTTATAACATTTTACTCTCGCATTTCTCCAACATAGTTTTCTTCAGATACGAAAATCTGATTATAGAATCTTTTTTCGGAAAAGCTAACATTTCTTCGGGCGATTCATATGGGTTGAAATCGCTCAACTCCGGATCTACATCTTCATCGGAAAATAGATCTTGCTCAGGTATATTTAGGGTGTGAAGTGTTATGCACTTCGTCTTGTCTAAAAACATGCAAATATCCTGTACAGCCCTTGTAGTAACAAGTTCGAAGTGGTCTGCGATGTTCGATATTGATATACCGGGGGATTCGAATATTTTGTTCATGACAACGCCGGCCCATTCGAGGAATATATCGTAACGCATTTCAGAGTCAATGGTTATCCATGGGGTGGGTACTGCGTATCTACTTTCGATCTTTAATGCGTAGCTGTTTATGAATTTGGCATGGATTATAGTATTGTTGTAGAAGCCCACACGTTTCACGACGTCGAGAGATTCCAGTTGGGATAATCTTGTGACTAGGGATTGAGTATCTTGTGGTGTCAGTTTCTGAAAAATGAAAGTTTATTCAAATCGGTACCACACCATGTTAGGTAAGATTTCAACAATGCCTTTGACTACCTCCTTGGACTTCTTCAAATAATCTTGAATGAAAAAAAAAAACTGAGTGATACCTACCGCGTCTTGGCACAGTCGCGATCCTTTTTTTTTTGCGAAAAACAAAAAATAAATCGAGAGGATAGGAGGCATGACATGCGTAACCTCGATCGGTTAGGGAGTGTACACATTGCGTTTTTTGCAGCGCGTTTGTATTGATACAAACGCGATTCGAACGCGATGCGAACGCGCAGCCCCCCTCCCGGTCCGCTTTTGTATGGAAAAAAACGCGTTGCGATCGCGCGTTTGTATCGATGCAAACGCGCAGCTCAAAAACGCGCTGCAGAAAACGCAATGTGTACACTCCCTGAAACTCTTCTAACGTATACGTTAGAGCAGTTCGACCGATCGAGATACCTCGTTTCTCGACTCTCCATGTTGCGCATGAATGAATGAAACTAGAATGAATGTATGCCAGCCTATGCCCGGCCTAAGCGAATACAGAGAATGATAGTGATGGTAAATTATAATTACCTTTAACTCTTTGAAGGATATACCTGGTTGACCTTTTTTTAGCAATAGCGTTATAATACTGTCTTTGTGGTTGCACGTTTCGCTTAGATTTTCTTTTATTTGGAGTATTGAATTTCTGAAAAATAGACAAAATCATGAATATTGTTGGAACTTAACATGACATAAGTGAGATATCATGTGTTTGCCCTTGTAGCACGAGTTTATAATGCATTTGAACTTTGACATTTTTGACATTTCTTAAGAAAATGCTTTGAGAAGGAAATATAACTTAAACAGGGAAACGAGGAACCAACAAGCGCTTCCCACGCGGTATCGACGCGATAATCGCCTTTACCAATTCAGACATAAAGGCTAATTTTCGCTAAGGGTCACAGAATTTGATAAAATAAAATAAACACTTACTTCGCCATAGACTGAATAACAGATTCATATTCAATATTTTTATATAAATGTGCGAAATCCTTAGTCTCCTCATCCACGCGCGTCCATGTCACCGTTCCGGATTTCAACTTAAACTTCGTTTCTATATCAATCACGTTGGTCTGCTCTTCTATCAATTCTGTCGTCGTACACACTATCTCTGGGAGTGTAGCAGATTTCATCTTGATTAGGTTAGACGCTTGTAGTTCAGACATTAAGCAATTCATTTCCGCTGAACCCTTAAATTCACCCACAGGCAGTCCAGAATCAATTGACCTTGCAAGTAAGATTACAAACTCAGAATTGAGTCTCCCGATCCAACGACGTTGGTAGTTCGCGGATATTTTATACGCAGATTGGACTACATCCTCTAAATGTAGTCTATGCATCTGATTATTGAAAATTTTCTCTTTAGCAGACACTGCGCCACATTTCCTTAGCTGGTCAACGACTAACCGCAAGCTGTTCTCAGGATACACTTTGAAAATCGCGTAGATTTTCTTTGCGAGATCCGTTTTGATCTCTCTGTTATGAGTCATCATAATAGTCAAGAACACGCCTTCTCTCAACGGAGCTAGATCTGGGGACTTATATAAGTTGTATAACTTATTCGAAGTAGCGGGGACTATTGAATAACTCTCATGGAATTCTTTCGCGTTCATAGCAACGCATGGTAGTCTGCGCGTGTAAGATTCACTCATCGACACTCGCCATATCAGCCATACTAACTCCAGCATTGGTAATCGCGACTCATTGATAAACTTCGCTATGTTTGTCGAAAACCGAAGTCTCATCTTCCTAATAAGTCCCTCGTACTTCAGAATCAAATGTCTGCGCCGTCTCATCTCATTAAGCAATCTATTTTTCTCGTGAACGATCGTAGGGTACGTCTGTATGGTTAAAGCTCTTCTGTGACATGCAGTCTGTGTTTTCTTAGGATCGTTCCGGGATAAGATATCTTTGGCCACTAAGTTTCTAAGTTTCAAAGATCCAGGTTGAGAGCTGGGGCTAGCTATCGTGATCGCAGCGTGACAGACTGTGATAATGAAATCCTCTTCTTTAGACCAAACAACTGTTACATCCGCTATGCGTTTTCTGTTCATAGGCCGTGCCTTTATCTTCATAATTGGGTTGACTTTGACGATTTTCTTCTTGCGTGTAGATCTCGGCTTCCTGCTTTTAGCTAGTTTGGGTATCTTGACTGTGGATTTGTCTTTTTTCTTGAGACAACCTCTTGGTTTAAGAGTTCTCACGTAGAATGTCTGCCAGAGTCTTTGAAGCTCCATGTAGAAGCACGAATCAAAGCCGCAAGGTCCCCCACCGTCACCATATCTATCTCCATTATCGAATAATTCAATTTCCTCTTCTCTTCTCACTGGAGGATGAATCTTCTTCTTAGCCCGATCTGTGGTCGTAATTTTTGTTGCAATGCTGATTTCGTAGACATCGTTCCAGTAGGTTTTGACGTCTTCGAACCTTTCAAAGTAATATTCCCTTTCTAGATTTGCAATGTTGACATTCGGTCTTGGCCAGGCACCGGTTGTATTTATGATCTTTGCTCTTCGATTCACATAGAATAGGAAGCTGGAGAGTTGGCTGTTGGCGTAATCAGCTGTTTGGACATGAGGCTGGTAGATTAACTGAATCAAACCATGCATTGCGAGCACCTTCAGATTCATTCTTAGTGCATTTCTCAAACTCATCGATTTTATAATGAAATGGCTAATTTCCTGTGGCGCATCTCTCAGTTTCAGATTCAGATGCGACTCTTGTATCGTGAGATCTGATAGATCAGTCATTCCATTGACACTCATATTGCTGATAGCGAATTTCACAGTCATTTTAGGCATCAATTCTGTGTAGGACATGAATCCAGGCTTCAGGTCTGTTGGCTCAAGTTCGAAGTAAACCATCCTCATGATGAATTCGTGGAGACATTGGATTTTCATGTATCTGGGGTTGACAAACATAGAGAGTGGTCTACACGCGTTTTCTTTAGAAGGCGCTGGCGCGTTTGTTGTCGGCCGTTTCTTTGAAGCCGCGCGTAAATAACACTCTTTATATTTCGCTCGCACGAAAGGATGGGACGCTTTGATATGCGGCGCACAGATCAGGTTAGAGAAATTATGTTCGTTCCCTTCACCGGGCCATCTGACTTTGTAGACCTTCAAAAGTCCACTAGCAGCTATTTTCTGTATGAAAGTCTTCAATGTTTTGGTCACCATCGGTGCTTCGTTGATTTCTATTGCGACCAAGTTGCTTAGGGTTTGGAACCCAGTGACACATTGTCTTTCCTTTATTATTTTTAGTATTCCGTTCGCGAATTTCAACTGTCTAAGGGTTAGAGTTTTTGATAGTAGCAAAGTTGACAAGTCAGGTGTATTGTTAGCAGTGCCTGTGATTTCTTGAATGTTATTATCTGTTTCGTCGTGTGTTTCTGTCGTATTGACTTCGTCGTTTGTAGGTTGTGTGTTCCTTGTGTGCTCTAAGAAAGTTTCTGCCTCTTCCGTGTACTTTGAATCAGTGTTGCCAGCAGCAATGGCAATATACCTGAAATTAGATCACTATAAACTTAAGAGTTAAATAAGTTTAAGTGTATCTGATGTGAGCAAGGAAATCAACTTTGGGAGGTATGTGGTTATTTTGTTGGCTGCCGGTTAGTAATTTAAAAAATATAAAACTTATTACATAATTGCATGCGAATACCAAAACAAACCAATCACCTTATAATCCTCTGCTTCCCTCTATCCTCAAAATACTCCCTCACAATTTTCTTGGTCTTAAATATCCTGCAAATTGTCCGGGCCGTATAAAACTCCACACCTAGTAATTCCGCTAACTCCAACTGACTAAGTCCTCTGAGACCTCCTTCTAGGAACCTCTCATAGGCCTGACGGAGTAATCCTACTCCGATTTTATACTGGCACTTGATTGGTGGAGACTCCGTGTCATCATCTGAATTTGAGCTTTCATCGTCACTGGGTGGTGCTAAGCGAATGATCTTTCTTTTCCTGTAGGGGGATGATGTTAGCTTCGAATTTGGTTGAAGTGGGTCGTCTGGTTTGACTGAACTGTCTTCCTGTAAATAAATAATGCTGGATATTTCACACTCCATCATCTAGTCCCAAAGTAAGCAGACCGAGACAATTTTTCGTAAATCGTACAAACATTTGCCTCTTGCCAGGTAGCGAACCCTGATTAGCTGAGATCAGATGATCCTGAGATTAGCGCATTCAAAAAAACAAACAAACTCTTCCGCTTTAATTTTGGTATAGATATACCTTTGTTTGGCCACAATACCTGATGGTAAGCGACGATGTGACCGACGATAGGTCAAAAAGGTCCAGAATACACCTATTTACTCTTGACTTGAAGGGTCTCTTCAAGTCAAGTGTAAATAGGTTGTAGTTTTTAGAGAAAACAGAAGCTGGCTGTAAGGTCCCATGGTCTAGACCAGAAATCACTGCCAGCTCTTGTTGCTTGCCCAAAGCATAGAATAAATAGGTACAAACCCTGAAATAGCGACTCTCTTGCTGCGACGCAACAAAGTGCAAATCAGTTCACGTAAGCGCTTATGGCCTACCGCAATATTCACCTAAACAAATCCTATCTTTCTAACGCATAACTCTGTCACTGTCTGGCGCGGAGTGACACGGAAGGGTTGTCGACTTGTCGCGTGATAGGTACTACGCGCGACGCGGTTGGCGTGTGAGCCGAAAGGCAAGTGGGAACCCTACCCAGGGACTGAATAACCGAAAAATTAAGCTACCTCTTTATAAAGGTATGACGTCATACCGCTATATTCCGGTTACCCAAATATTTCGGTACCGAATATTATACCGCTATTATACCGCTATAAAAATAAGGGTATGATTTCGGTATATACCGCTATTATACCGATTTAAAAATAAGGGTATGATAGTGGTTTATACCGCTATTATACCGGTATAAAATAAAGGTATAATAGCGGTATAACCTACTTCTACCGTTATTTTATACCGTTATTTTATACCACTAAAATAGTGGTATAACCATACCTCTATTTGATAAAGGTAGCGCTTTAGCCATACCGCTATCTGATAATGGTACCCTTACTTTTTTGCGCTACCATAACGATAATACCATACCGCTTTCAGTCCCTGACCCTACCTGCCAAGGCGGGCACAATGCGCCAATGTACTTGTAGCTTTGTACCTAAAGTGCGGAGTGCGAGTTCTGTACCTAGAGTAGGATTCAGCACTCAAGTCCTACGGAAAAAGCGGGAACTCATTGTTTTATTTACTTTACTATGCTCTTTTAGTCAAGGTCGTTCAGTTGTTCTGGTGTGTAGAGCTAACGAACGTACAAAGTAGCATAATTATTATTGTTCAAACCTTATTTGGACAGTTAGTAATTTTTTACGTAACCTAGTTCTGCGATAGCAGCGCTGCATCTATCGGACTTCAGTGCTGAATCCGACTCTATTCTGTGCCCAAAGTCAATGTTAGTCTTCAAGTGTGATAAAAAGGAGAATACTTACAAATGCAAACACATTCATTGTCTTCTTAAGCCTCTTCGTCTGCAGGCATGTCAGCATTCTATTCTTCCACATTAAATCAGTTCTCTCACAATACCCTGGCTGTTCTTTTAAATACTCCACCAGGTTGAAAATCCTCCCGTGTTTGGGCATACTTAACATCGTTGGTTTATGGAACCTTGTGAGTCTTAACAACAGACTTTTCATTCCCCGACTTCCTATGTTCTGCGTGATGTATAAAACTCGAATAAGACCTAAGTCTTTTAAGAGCTTTCGGTTGTAGAATAGGTTTTTGGGTTCTTTTATTATTTTTGTTAGGTTTGTCATGCCAGTTGTCATTTGACCCTGTAAAAGAAGAAATTAGGATTTCTAGTGAATATAAAATAAATTGACGAACTTTTGTTACCTCATAACTTGAGTTGTGTTTGTAATTGTCAGGATAAGGTTTGTATGAAAGAAAATGGGACTGTAGAAGAGAAGCACGGGAGAGAGAAGCATGTATGGAGAGAAGCAAACAAGCATGGAAGCATGGAAGGCCGAAACAGCCCTTAATAGCAGGATTTTAAAAAACATTTAAAAAATTCACAAAACAAATTGTGAAGAATTTGTATTCATTATGTAAGGAATGGCTTTTTGATGATTCTCTTTTTTGGCGGTTCGAAGTTCTTAGTCTATACTAATACTATAAGGAGGTAAAGTTTGTTTGTATGTGGGAGGTAATCTCCGAAACTACTCATCCAATTTAAAAAATACTTTCACCAGTATTTAGAATGAACTTTCAGGATGAACATAGGCTATATGTTATGTACTTGATATTGTCCACCACTCTGTACAAAGACACATTGAAATTGCATGCGTAGAGTTGGAGCAGTTCATCGTTGTAAGCGTTTATAGCCCGCCTTCTGCCACATTTAATATTTTTGAAAAAGCTATGGAAGAAGTTTTGTATAAAATATGTAAATCTAAGAAACAAATTATAGTATGTGGCGATTTTAATGTAAATCTGTTAGAAAGAGACTCCTCAAGTACCAGATTAATTAGTTTATTTAAATCATTTAATCTAGAACCATCTTTTATGGAACCGACAAGAATCACAGCTACTACTGCCACTTGTATAGACAACATTTTTACAAATGTAAATGTAATATATAAAAGTACCATAAGTTTTGTTCAATCAGACCATCTCGGTCAGTTAATTAAAATTAAAACAAAACCAAGACAAAATGTAAGAAGAAAAATTACTTATGTACCAATGACCATTGATCGATTGGAGAAATTTAAATCAAAACTCATAAATACTTTACCAAACCTTATTTATAATAATGATAATCTAAATTCCTTATACAATACATTTTTTAATGAATTTAACAAGCAATTTAATGCAATATACAGGGTGTGGCAAATTCTTGGTCACTGAAGGGTAGCTACCTTTTCTCTTGTAGTTAGAAAGTTTTGTTCTTAGGAAACTTCGGTTTTATTTTAAAGAAAAAAATAATTGCAATTTTAGATTTTTGAAAAAAAGTACAGTTAGCCTAAAAAATTACATTTGTCAAAAAAAACAAGTTGGTCTTAATCGACTCTATTTTCCACCAGGAACACTTCTCCCAAACTAACTTATCAAATCAAATCGTAAATTTTTGCAATAATTCAAAAAAACACATCCCATACATTTTCTATGAAATTAGTAGTTGTAAACATTATAGTGCCACTTATTCGATGGTTATTAATTTAAATTCGTAACTGCTTCGGCATGCTGGGAGGCTATTGTAAAGCCTTAGGTGCCTCAGACAGAGCCGCAAGAGAGAATGGTATGCATGGAGCATACCATTTGTACATCTGCAGGGAAGCACTTTGTTCTAAATTTAAATACGCGCTTTACAATAGCCTCCCAGCTTGCCGGAGCAGTTATGAAATTAAATTAAGAACGGTCGAATAAGTGGCACTGTAATGTTTACAACTCCTAATTTCATAGAAAATGTATGGGATGTGTTTTTTTGAATTATTGCAAAAACTTACGATTTGATTTGATAAGTTAGTTTGAGAGAAGTGTTCCTGGTGGGAAATAGAGTCGATTAAGACCAACTTGTTTTTTTTGACAAATGTAATTTTTTAGGCTAACTGTACTTTTTTTCAAAAATCTAAAAATGCAATTATTTTTTTCTTTAAAATAAAACCGAAGTTTCCTAAGAACAAAACTTTCTAACTACAAGAGAAAAGGTAGCTACCCTTCAGTGACCAAGAATTTGCCACACCCTGTATACATCCAAATCGATTATGGTTACAGAAGGTTTAACTTTTTGTGAGTGGGCAACAGCAGGAATTCATAAAAGCAGACAAACTTTATATGAACTTTATGATGAAAAACAATATAATTTTAGTGAAGAGTTTAAAGATAAAGTTAAGAAATATTCAAAAGTTTTTAAAAATGTTTGCCGCACAGCAAAATCATTGTTTATAAGTAATAAAATAAAAAACAGCCAAGATAAAATAAAGGCAACTTGGAGTGTGATTAATAGTGAGACTGGAAAAGTCAAAGATCACTGTAATACATACCATCTTAAAATTGGTGATTCCATCATTAACCAAGATGATGAAGTAGCCAAAGCATTTGAAGCATTTTTCACTGACATTCCAGTCTCTACTACTAAATCTTTGAAGTCATCCCACATAATCGCGGAGTCCTTGTTAAAAGATAATTTACCAGAATGTAAAATTCAATTCACTTTCGATTATGTGGATAAACAAGATATCATAAAAGCCTTTAAATTAATCAATGTCAAAAAAACCAAAGACCTCTGGGGGATTTCCGTTAGCGTTGTAAAACCATTGATTGACATCATTGCACCTGACCTAGCTTTAATATTCAACCAATGCATTGATAGTGGTATGTTTCCGGATTTAATGAAACATAGTAAAATATCACCCCTTTTCAAATCAGGTAGTCATTCTGACCCCAGCAATTTTAGACCTATATCAGTCTTACCAACGTTTAGTAAAATATTCGAAAAGCTAATCCTCATACAACTTCAAAGACATTTTGATCAAAATAACCTACTTGACAACAAACAATTTGGGTTCACAAGAGGTCGCTCAACCACTGATGCCGGTGTTGAGCTAATATCACATATTTTTAATTCTTGGGAAAAATCTCATGATGCGCTTGGTATTTTTTGTGATCTATCAAAAGCATTTGATTGCGTTCATCATGAAACATTAATAAGGAAACTCCACCACTATGGTGTTAAGGGTGTTGCTCTTAACCTTCTCACTTCTTACTTAAGTGACAGAATACAAAGAGTTGACGTAAATGGAAAATGTTCTCCGGGGTCGTTGGTAACAATGGGTGTGCCACAGGGATCAATACTAGGTCCATTTCTCTTTTTAATTTATATAAATGATTTACCGAAAATAGTTAAAAATTACCATGAGATTGTACTGTTTGCAGATGACACTTCACTTTTATTCAAGTTGAAAAGACAACAGGTTAACCTTGACGAAGTAAACAATGCTATCTCTATGGTTGTAGAATGGTTCAATGTGAACAATTTATTACTTAACGAGAAAAAAACTAAATGTATACGATTTATTTTACCAAATGTTAAAGAAGTAAAATGCAAAGTCACAATAAAAGACGAACAAATAAATCTCGTGGACACCACTACATTTTTAGGCATAACCTTAGATAATAAGCTTCAATGGGGTCCGCACATAGATGGATTGTCGAAGAGACTTAGTTCTGCAGCATACGCAGTCAAAAAAATACGTCTATACACGGACGTAGATACTGCTAGGCTAGTCTACTTCAGCTACTTTCACAGCATCATGTCTTATGGCATTCTGTTGTGGGGGAGTGCTGCAGATATTAACACCGTGTTTGTGCTGCAGAAGAGGGCTGTTCGAGCAATTTATTGTATGGGTCCCAGGGAGTCACTTAGGAATAAGT
The DNA here is from genome assembly GCA_958496255.1 of Camptogramma bilineatum. Classification (NCBI taxonomy): domain Eukaryota; kingdom Metazoa; phylum Arthropoda; class Insecta; order Lepidoptera; family Geometridae; genus Camptogramma; species Camptogramma bilineatum. The sequence goes on along the minus strand of OY292467.1, from coordinate 9,415,408 downwards.
TTAAAGAAATATTTATAATGACTATGCCTTGTCAGTTTATCTATGAAAATCTAATGTATGTTCGAAAAAATATTAAACTATTTAAGAAAAAAAGTGATAATCACAATGTAAATACCAGAAACAAAGATAAACTCGCTGTTCCCACAATTAGGCTTGAGAAAGTTAGTAAATCATTTATAGGGCAATGTGTACGCTTCTACAACAAAGTCCCAGGCGAATTGCAAAACTTATCAATCAACAAATTTAAGAAATCAATTAAACGTCATCTCTATAAAAAAGCGTATTATAAAATATCAGATTACTTGGATGACAAAAACGCCTGGGACTGAATATGCTCCAACTCCGTTATTATTAAATCATAAAAATATTGTAACAAATAATAATCATAACTATCATTGACGTGTCAAAGTGATCAAGAATATGCTCCAATTCAGTTATTATTATAATTATATACTTGTAAAAATTAGATAACATTTGTAATAATTGCTTACATAAAAAAAATATATAAAAAAAAATTACAAACAAAAAGTGTGTCACCGAAAAGAGTGTTAGGCCCCAAACCGTGTTTGTTGCCCTGGTTCTTCACGGTCTTGGTCGCGAAGGAACAGGAGTAGAATCACCTAGCTCTTAAGACGTTTCAAAGTGGTACACTTGTGATCTTATTGAATAAACGAATTTGACTTTTGACTTTTGACTTTTGTACTCGTAGGTATGTCGCGGGCAACATTGCGGGCGGAAGCTAGTGTGATTATAAAGCAAATTAGTTTAAATTCAGTTTAGCACAAATTCATTTCTGAGGTTTAGTAATGGTCGTCTGGAAGAAATCGCCTTTTGCGATAAGACCGCCTTTTGCAACCTAGCATTAGATATATAGGTACCTAAATGTATTATCGATCGAGCGAGCGAAGCGAGCGAAGATCTTAGTGGTAAGTTGGGCGATTTTGCTTTGTATGTTTGTATGTATGTTTCACGAATTGTTGTTCGCGCATAACTATCGAACCGTTCATCCAATCTGCATGAAACTTGGTAGGTCAATAGGTTGTAGTAAGGAAATTTACGGTGGAGCATATGAGCTTAATCGATGAAGGGGTTGTTAAGATATTAGGTTCTCAAGGGGGTAATTTTTTTTTTAAGTTACACAAATATATTGAGTGGGATGTCAAACGAAAGGGCTTATTTTGTACATTCCAAAATGGTTTTTATTTTTAATCTAGGATGTATAGTTTTTGAAATACGACCAAAGAACAAAAACTACGAAACCAGAGCTGCAAGAGCTCCCGTTTCATAGAGTTTCGATGTCTTCGTAGCTCATTGACTGGTCGGTCTTAAAAAGAGAGTGGCATCGTTGCGGTTTGGTTTGCAATGATTTTAGATGCTACTTGATTTATTTTCGTGATAAAAAAAAATTTTGATAAAGAATGAAAATAATTGGGGTAAAAAAAGTTAAGTAAACAAATATATTGAGTGGGGTGTCAAATAAAAGGTCTTTATTTGTACATTCCAAAATAGTTATTATTTTTATTCTAGGACGTACACTTTTAGAAATACGACGAGAATTCATAAATATGAAATAAATGAAAAATTAGACACGACATTATGTATTGCATGCAAGCTAGTATTTTTTACCATGAAGAGCTAGCGCAATAGGCATACTCGGCAGAAGTAGCACTTGAAATTATAGGGGTAGTCAGAAGAAAGTCCAAATGTAAGCCATCTACGGTGCGCGAGATCTCAGTTCGGGGCGAACTACTAGTTATTACAACTACCTACTTAATCTAATTGAATTGAATAAAGCTTTTTTCATTTCATTTCAATTTTTGAAATTTTTTTTAGCTTCACCTGTACATTACCATGGATCAAATAAGGAACTTAATCTTTTAAGATTTTTTTTCATCGATTTTAAGATAGATCAGATAAGTACTTACATTATTCCTTCCTTTGCCAATCAGCTCCAATATACAATACTGAATCTGAGTCAGCTGGCATATATATGAAACTGGCATACGACCCGCTAAGGTATTCCATCTCTCTTCCCGACTAGCTACTAATACCAGTGTGTTACCATATAAAGCAATAACTTTCTCATAATGTATGCTGGCAAAGTCAGAACTGGAAATTTGTAAGCGAGATGTGAAGTATTTACAGGAGCCAAATTCACCTATTGCTGGGCAGTACTCGTAAGGGCCATCTAAGTATGTATCCTGAAAATGAAAAATATCTTAAATTTTTATTTTGTTATAGTGTTAATCCACACTTGGGTATTTACATTTTAAACTGAAAAAATCTCTTGTAAAAAATCGCTTGTATCATTGCGGGTTCGAATCCCGTCGGAATTGAAAATTTTGATAAGATTTTTTCAGTTTAAAATATCTTAAAGTTATTCAACAGTCAAATTAGTACCTACGGCTTTAGAGAATGTGTTTTTCTTGTCACTCACATGAATGAACGAAATGACAACAGATTTAGGGGCAGTTTTAACTATAATAAGCTTAAAGGTCCATTGTGTTTAAAACTAAATAAAATAAAAAATTATGTTTTCAATTTATACACAACTACCTCAACATGCCGACTGTAGCTTCTGAGATAGAGAAAATCAAGAAGCAGTATATCGAACGCTTAGCCCTCCACCCGAACCAACTCGCAACTCAACTACTGGACACTTCCCGCGCAGTACGGCGGTTGAAGAGGAAAGATGTTCTATGAAGGAGCAGAAACGGCACTGGCCTCTTCGCTCTTGATTTCACAAAATCACTCAACGAATCCGCTTATGGTCCAAGGACCGATCGCAGATGAAAACGGAAAAAAAAAAAAAAAAAAAAAAAAAAAAAAAAAAAAAATGTTTTCAATTTAAGTAGGCATTTTGGACTTAACACAGCGCTCTGATACCACCTGCAGGGCTATTTTGACTCACACATTAAGTTGCTAACTCGATTATTTTTCCTACAAATTGTTTTTTTATTAAAGTTATGGACGATAGAATGCAGAATTACTTTGAATATCTTACACAATATAAATGTCTATCAGTTTTTTCAACCATCTTCTACCATTTCAAAGTATTCATCGTAAAAAATCAATTTTTGTAGGAAGTAATCCGAGTTAGCGACTTTATGTGTGAGTCAAAATAGCCCTGCTGGTCTTGAGTGTGACACCCTTAAGAGTGTTTACAAAAAACGTGGAGCCAGAAGAATAGTGAAAGTTGAGTGGGTGTAATGACAATCAGGGGAGACTGCGTTGAGTTTTAGCGGGAGTACACCCTAGAAAACTAAGGATAGCCACTTTAAAATTAGTTTTAGGTTCAAAATTGGTAAAAAAAATCTATGCTTCTTGTGCAAGCACAAATGGTCTAGGGGGGTACCAAAATCCCTATCCTTCCCCCCTACCGGTGTCAATTAGATTCTATACCGCGCAATTCACCAACAACTAAGTTGCACCATTTATTTTATTATAATGTAAGGTAGTTAGTATGATCCAAACATAATCACACTATCACATTATAATATTATAAATGCAAAAGTTTGGATGTATGTTTGTTCCTCTATAACTCGACAAGCACTGAACCGATTTGGCTGAAATTTAAAATATAGGTAGATGATGACCGGAAACAGGACATAGGCTACTTTTTATCCGGGTACCACGTGAGCGAAGCCGCGGGCTAATGCTAATATAATTATCATCAAAACATACATGGGTACTAAGAATGGCTAAATGATGAAAGAAAGACGGGCATGAGCTTTTTATAAATTACTCACGGGATTTTTTAGATCTCCACTCTGTTCGTCGATAATCGTGAATCTATCAACTACTTCTACATGTGGAAGTGGCTCTGGCAACTGATACAGTTCTATTTCTTTATTATTCAGCAGATAAGCCCAGAATCTGTTTTTCATCTTCGCCGAAAGGAGAAAATTGATGCGGTATTCCACTCTTCTCCATAGCAAGTCGAGACAGATGCCTTCCAAACCTTCTAGCGCCACCTCCTCGATCAGTATCTTTTTGAAATTGTAGGTAAAGCATTCTTGCATTACAGAGCTTTCCATTTTCACGAAAACATTTTATTTTTGTTTGTCTCATGAAGAAAACACACACACATGGCCTACGGCCTGAATGAAAGATAATGAAAATGTCAAATCCTAGCAAATTTGACAGTCAAATTTGCTAGGATTGTCTGTCAATGTCAAAAATGTTTCAGAGCTCATTGGAATTTAAGCATAAAACCAAAGATAACGCATCGTTCCTTCTTCCAAACCTTAGGCCAGCCGCATACGCACGTTTTCCGTAAACGTTTTCCGAATTCGGAATGCACGCATTCAATACAAATTGTTCTACATGCCGCACACGTTCTTATTTATACATATTTTAAACTTTCACGACTTGAACACATTTTTTAATTATTATTAACGGGACTTAATCGCGTAATGAAATTGTTTTATTTACCTCGACGTTTCGGCGACATTACAGTCGCCGTGGTCACGAGTAGACTGGCGGCCGTTGTTTGCTCGAATCTTTGACTGATGAGGTTAGAACTACCCTCATTCAGTCAACACAAATCACTATTAGGGTTGCGACACACCACACTGACAATGTCCGGCGACATACTAGACGGCTTTTTACGACACGAACACTTCTTAATAACTGGATCCCACGTTGATGACAACTTGTAACCACCTTCCCGGTTGAAATTTTTATGTTTCTTTATTTCCACCGCTTCACGCACAATTCTACGTATGTCGCCGGACATTGTCAGTGTGGTGTGTCGCAACCCTAATAGTGATTTGTGTTGACTGAATGAGGGTAGTTCTAACCTCATCAGTCAAAGATTCGAGCAAACAACGGCCGCCAGTCTACTCGTGACCACGGCGACTGTAATGTCGCCGAAACGTCGAGGTAAATAAAACAATTTCATTACGCGATTAAGTCCCGTTAATAATAATTAAAAAACGTTCTTATTTTTTCCGAACGGAAAAAAACTTGACGTTCATTTCGAAAACAAACCGTGCGTACAGGTCATACAAACTAAAATTGAACGTCTGCGAAAAAAAAACGAATTCGGAAAACGTATACGGAAGACGTGCGTATGCGGCCGGCCTTAATAGTGGTGCGCCTGGGTGCGCCACGGAAGCCCGCGAAATTCAAATTTTTTCACAACCTGCAGGACTGTGTTAGGTTGTATTTTGATTAAAATTTATTATGATTCATGCAAATAGCCTAGAGTTTAATTTACCTACTTAAACCAACAAAAAAAAAAAGTCATCAATAAATTTCTTTAATTTCATAAAGCCAGATTTTCACGATAGGTATCTATTTGTTGCAATTGGCGGTCTTATCGCAAATAGGGATTTCTACCAGACAACCAATAAAATAAATACATAGGCTTATGTATTTTATCTCCTGCTTCGGAACTGTAGGTATTAGGTGAGTTTAAAAAAATATGAAAGGTTCTAATAGGTAATACCTTATAAACACAAAATCAAGTTTCAATATTTTTATTTACTAAAGAAAAGGAATACATTTTATCATTTGCTAAAATATTTAGCATAATATTATTAATATTAATGAGAAAATGATCATAACACTGAACAATGACAGCAAAATACAAAAACGCCATTAGACTTTTTTGTATTTTTCAATTCAATGTTCTATCTATGTCCCTAGTTGTAAAAAAAATTGCACACTATCAATACGGGCAGCAATTGTAACATCCTAGCACTGACTTGCGTTCTTTTATTATAAAACTCCTACTTAATTCTATAGCTTAGAAAGAAATGAATAGGCTCTGTTTCAAGGTCAAATCATACTTCTTCAAGGTCAAACAATACTTTCTATAGGCTAAACTTTCTGACGTACCAGAAGACACCTAGATAGATAGTGTCTTCTAGTAAGGTTAAGGGGCCGGCGACAGCCGGAATGTCCATACAAAAGTAGTAATTTTTTATTATGTTCCCATGAATCATTTATCATTGAGTTTTTCAATCTTTTTCAGCAAAAATGTCATGTTTTCCTTTTGTCCTGTAGTAAGTTTTTATCTAATAATAACATAAGGATGATAAAAAAAAAATATAAATGATTTTGGTAGATAGCACTTAATACATTTGTATGGACGGACATTCCGTCTGAAGCCGGCCCCTTAGGAATTACTTACTAGGATTCATTTTGATGAGTAAAAAGCAAATAAATTACAGTCTTTTTTAACACATTTTAATTCTATTGATCTATTTAACTTGAAAGGCATTATGAGAATGAGCTGTAGGTGATAAAATATACGCTTACTATTAGGTTATGCTTTGGATACTAAGCCTTGGTTTTCTAGTAAAAACATCGACTACATCGGTTATTGTTTGAAATGTAGTCCAGTCACATGGGGGATCCCATGTGACTCGACTACTTTTCAAACAATTTCCTAATACTGCCGTGCTAAGGGCGCAATTAACATGTTTTTCTTACAAAGTAGAGCTAATATTATTCCAAATCAAAGTTTGACTCATATTTTTGTAGGTCACATAAATTGTGTTTTGTCTGATGCGCCCTTTTTTATGATGGCAGTTTAATCTCATGTGACTCGACTACACTTCCTAGTCAACCAAGGGCTAGTAGCCAATAGCTTTAAGATTATCCAAACTTCTTCAAAATACAAGTGGCAGTAGCTAGTCCAATCTAGAGGCACTATAATTAGAAACTCACTACCCCATAGTGGAATAAAATTATTTAATTTCAAGCCATATCATTCAAGCTTTTGTGGTCAATATAGACTAGACGAAGATATACACAGATTAATTACTTATCGATCTTTTACAAATCGAATACATACTGTTCTAAAATGTGTACGAGATTTTTTACGTCTAGTTTGCGTTGACCTAAATGGCTTGAAATTTAAACATGGCTTAAAATTAAATTGAAATAGGTATTTATAAATAAATGGTCGGGTCATGGGATTAACAGATAGGCGTTAAAGACCCCTAGACAATTAGCAATGGATGACGATGGCTAAGATAAAAAAGATAACAAATTGTCAACGTCATTCATCTTTCGTTATCTAGCGTTTTCGTATCCTATTGCAACTTGTCTAAGGTGATAGGTGCATTAAGGTAAATAAGTTAGGCACTTCCCATAGGTACTTTATGGTCTAGGTACATAGTTTAATGTAAAGTCATCGATTGCATTATGCAAAGCATTTATCCATAGAGTAATTTAATTTGCGGAAAATTAATGATTTCGTGAATGTTAAAAATACTTGTAACTAAGATAAAATAACAAAAAAAAAAGGTAAGTAATTACATTTTTACATATATTAAAATTGTGAAGAAATTATTTTATTAATAAAGTAATTATTCAGAATGGTTTAATAAAAAAAAAAAAAGTTTCTAGAAGAAAAAGTAAATGTCAGAAAAGACAACATTGAAATCTCTATAAAATCTATACATTTAGAACTCTTTTGACATAAAACTATGTGTTTCGTAGTTTACTTCGTAGTATCACAAGCGTCTACGCCGTAGATGCTACGGGTCTACGTAAATCTACGCCGTAGCCATTTGCTACGAATCATTGAACTTCTCATACTAATAGTTTATAGAGACTTCAGTTCTAGATCGTGAGTTATACATAGATATAACGTGTTGTAAATGTACTATCTTAACATTATTCAAACATTCCAGATTTATAAGTTTCAATAAATCCATTCCTTATTTTACTTCGATAAAAGTCTTCAATTTCTAACACTAAGGCTCCGAGTTTCAAACAAAATTAAGCAGTATCTATATTTATAACTACGACCTATAATTTTTAATATATTAATAGGTAAATCATTCGCTTACAAGACTTTCTAGGCTGTTTACAATACGAGTATAAAAGGATGGTTTAACGTAGAAATGGTTATTGTACATTTCATCAATTTTTTAGTCATAAAAAACAACTTCTTAACAATCACGTGCCTCGATCTTATACTAGCTTATTTATATACTTGACGAAAACTAATGTACATTACCGAACTCGCTATTTACAAAACTAGCCTCTTACGTATGTGAACCTACTTGTTATCAAATTTCTCCACTCATTAGTCAGTGAAAATAATAAATATTCATACAAAAAATATCATATTTTATTAACAAGTTTAATTTAGTAAATAATTTTCTTGCGAAGTATTTGTTACTTTCATTTTCCCATTTTATGTCGAAAACACAAAAAGGGATTTTATTTTACTGAATAAAGGAGAATTAATTATTAATTAATTCCTTATTGTTAATTATTTAATGAACATTGTTGTAAGAAATATTTAAAATTTTCACATCCTATTCTCCAAATAAACTGGCCATGTTATAAGCATTCTAAATACCGCATGGTTAACTACAAAAATAAATGTTAATCTGTGCGTTACTTTGATTAACTATAAAAAAAAGTATAAAATGGCAGTATATTTGTAAAATAACAAGATTTTATTACTAATTATCATAAATAAATTATTAATATTAGAAACCATATCTTTGGTATGAAGAGAAGAACGAATAGAGTATTATTAAAGGCAGATTCACTTCCAAGTCTCTGAGAGAGCAAGAGAGAAAGAGAATGCCGCGTACTTACATGTATAAAACTGTCTATTATACATGTGTGCTTTCATTTTATACTTGCAACACCTCTCAAAACTTATTAAGGTAGGTGCCAACCTACTGAAACGTACGAGCTTTAAACTCACGGTTTTAAAGGAACGCGTACTTATTCGGCTCGACGTCGGCGACACGCTCATACTGTTAGATCGCCTACGAACTTGCGCGGCGATTTTAAAGTTCGCGTAGGTACTTAAGGTGACACACAGGCAATGAATATCGTCAAGCCACAAGTACGCGAACTTACTCGTACGTCTATCACCCACATTAAATTGATAAAAAAAAAAAAAGGATTTCAAGATTTACCTACTTTCAAATGCTTGCCAGATGGCGCTCTGTTGAATCGAGATTGGCTTGCCATAAGACAAGTGACATATTGCTTATCTAATGACGTTCAAACCTCAATGGTTTAGTCATTGTTAAAAATAATCATGGACAAAAAACTTGAACGCGAAGTAAAAAAGAAAAATGGTATTATCTTTGCTGCTGATCACTTTCATTGAACTTTAATATTTAGTAACATAGGTCTAAGTTAGCGTTACTTTATACTTTTTTAGTGGGGTAGAAGTTATAGATTTCTAGAAAATGAAAGCACAAATGAATCACGAAGGTCCATAATATCAATGCTGTATAAGTAACGCTAAACTACCTGCGCAGTGCCCGCTATTCAGTCCAATCAAACAAAACTGATAAATTGTAACGAAAAATCACAATTCTGCTGACACTTAGGCACTAAGTCATTACAAATAGAATTGACATTTTCTTTACACACATTCCATTGTCAAATAATGTTTCCACTAAAAATGCTAGCTATATTAAAATATTGTAAAGCCATTTACGAACAGAGTGTTCATAAAAAAGAGATTTCAATATTTGGCCCACATTTATGGAATTAGAAAACGGGTGAGTCGTGACGTGTATGTATGTATGTATGTATGTATGTAGGTATGTATGTACACAATGATCACAGTTACGAATTTGTAACATTACAATGGCGCGCCAATACTCTAAATTGGCATTGTGGCATCACGCTGCCTTAAACTATATCTATGTATACAGTAATTGCTAACTCTATAACGTTATCGAATAATTTATCAAAACGATCTCCTAATAATCTAGATACATCCATAAGAAGCACTTTAATGAGTAAGTTAGTATCAGAACTTCACATATCATTTTTATACATGGTAAATATAACTTTATATCATTATTTTTTTGTGTATTATGTCATTGGTTTCAACTATAAGTTTTAATCTAAGACTCGACAAGATTAAATACACTGAAACTTAATACACTTCATTAGTAAGGTGTATTTAATTTTGTCGGGTTATACTAATGCTATAATTTTAGAATAAGAGAACCCTTTCCTAACTTTACGTCGTCGTAACGCTACAAATAGGTATGTAAAAAAGCGATTCGTGAAAACCATTGCATTTTCCCACTTCCATGAAACCAACACGAAATACTGCAATAGCATTCACCTCCACATTAACTATTCATCAACATGTTACCAACAAACTTATATTTTTCGCCTATATTATGTAAACTATGTATATTCTAAACAATCTACAATTTGTTACAATCTTACATACTCCAATCGTATTGTTTCGTCATTTAAAAAAAATACTTTCTCACGTTCTATTCACCAGTACGTATATCTTTATCATGGAAGATAGATTTCATCACACGAAGGTGACAATACATCAAGAGTCAACATCAAAGGTGCGTTTGCACTCATATATATAGGTAATAGCCAACCGTCTTCTACGTTTATAGGTACGTTTAACAAAGAAATTGGAATGTCACATGAAACTTCATACACTTTCTTTATTTAGTTTGTCCATAACGAATTTCAATTCGAGTTTATGTTACGTTCATTCTTTTTGTGAACGCTACACGATCAACAATTCGATTTATAGGGTCGGCCCACATCTGACGGAAGATGCGTTGCGTTTCTTCGGTCGAGGAACGCCAGAACAGACAAGTATAGATAATAAAACATTCAACCTTACACACACAACCGATGAGACGTTAGCGTAGCGTGCGTGAACACGCATCCCACGCCCGACGCATCTTCCGTCAAATGTAAGCCGATCCTTAGAATGACCACCGTTCACTTTTTGTGAGCGCATAGATCTACAATTCTAATTTAGAATCACACCGTTCACTTTTTTAATGAGCGCAATCATTAATTCGAATTTGGAATGACCACTCACTTTTTTGCGCATCTAGATCAATTCAAAATTGGAATGTCTCACTTCATTCATTTTTGCGAGCGGACGCAGCATGATCGTCAATTTGAATTTAGAAACCGTTCACTTTTTTACGCACAGATAAACAATTCGAATTGGTAATATCAGTATCGCTGTCAAATGTCAATGTCATTTTGCGGGGCGGTTTAGTTGCGGTAGATGTACGCGCAAGGCTGCGGCGCGGGCGGCGGCGGGGTGGGGGGCCGCTCCCCCGAGGGGGAGGGGGACGAGGAGGGCGGAGAAGGCGACGAGGAGGAGCCGCCACTCGCTGATCCAGATCCAGAACCGCTGCTGCGCTGCGACACTAGAATATAATGAGGGATGAGTCAGTATAACTTTTGAAACTATCATGGTTACGAAAGATGGGTATTATTATCAACGGGATGGAATGGTTAAGAAAGATAGGTATAATTACCATAACTATTGAGTTTTCTTGCTTCCCGATATTTCGTTCGACGCAGCTGCATGCGCTATGATCACGGGTAACTCAATAATCATGGTAATTATCCCGTTAATAATAATATCTATGAGTCAGTATGTCTATATTATTGTTCAAGTGACATGAGGATAGTTTTTAAAAAGCTATCGTTAAGGGCCTACTCTAAGCCAAACACTGTATTTCCCTATCTATACCCTCGATATAGATTATAGTAAGTGGAAAGTAACTGAAAAAAAAAAACCAACATGTATCTTTAACATTTTATCTTCTAATTCCCTGTTCAATATTTTTATTTAACTTCATATTTGCTTGAAGAAGAAGAAGGCTTTTATGTCGTTAAGCCATGACGGACGCCTTTCCGTCATGGCTTAACGACCTTAAAGTCGGGACCGACAACTTAACATGCCCTCCGAAGCACGAACGTGAAAAGAGGTAAGTAATAAAATTTCCGTCATGGCTTAACAACTTAAAATCTGGGACCGACAACTTAACATGCTCTCCGAAGCACGGACGTGAAAAGTGGTAATAAAATATTCCGTCATGGCTTAACGACTTAAAAGTCGGGACCGACAACTTAACGTGCCCTCCGAAGCACGGACGTGAAACGTGCTAATAAAAATATCTCACCCAACGTTTGGTGAAGGTGCAATCCAACCCGCCCGACGTTTGGTGCGTCAGTCAAAACGTCGGGCAACACGAATACACGAAATAATAAGGTAATTTACGTGATAAATACCCGGATACGATATTATAATGTGTTCTGATAGCGAAAGTTTAAAAAAAGACAAACTCACCCAACGTATGATGATGGTGCGTATTATGCTTGTGGTGCATCTGGTCGCGCGAGTCCGCCCCGCTTGTTTCTCAGAGATACACCTTCTTCACGGAGCGCGTGGTCGAGAAGCCGTTATCGTTGCCGCGCCGGTAGCCATCGCCCTGCGGTCCGAATAGTCCTGTGTTAACTAACATGCCATGTGAATATGCGTGCGTGGGTTAATGGAAAGGCGGGTTGAAATGCTCGTAAGGTTTTTGCGGTTTCTTTAACTACAATGTCTTGACTAAGGGAAAGAGGCCTGAGTATGTAAAAATTTGGGGTGAATGCCTTAAATTCTCGCTTTAACGTCTAAGCTTTAGGTTTAAAGGTTGCGACCTCGGTTGTTGCTACACGAGATGTCGAGAAATAAACTAATGAAAAGGACATTTATATGGAAGAGATATTAGAGATAACGCGGTAAATTTTTGACTGGGTAAGTTTAGTATTTTTGCAACTTAAAAGTGAATTGAAATATATGACCAAATCGATGATAATTAGGCAAATGTAGAAATATAATATGGTCAATAAGTTCATTGAAACATGAAAATTTTTAGAATAGAACTGTTAAGCAAGTTAGTAAGTATTTAAGATATTTATTACTATAGCATACAAAGAATGGTATTTACATTCAATTTAGCTTTAATTTCGTTGACATATGACGCGTAATTGCGCGAACGTTACGAACATTTCAACCAGGTTAATGACTAAGCAGTGGGGTGGTATTGAGAATGAAGATTAATGGGGTTAGCTTAAAGTAAAAGGTATGTTGTGTTAACGAGTTAATCGAGTTATTATCCAAAACATTGACCGTGAAAGATGAGGTGAATTTAACAAATTTACATTTAATGAGTGAAGAAACATGCGATGGTTTAAAGCTTGGTGACAAGCTATGGCAATTTTAAAGGAACTTACTTTATGTGCCTCATTCTGAAGAAAAGAATTACTTGAATATTCGTAGAAATAACTATAAATTTTACTATTAAAAATTACATTAAAAACACGTATAGAATGAAATAAGGTATGAATAAGATTGCTTTATGTTGGTCGTCTCGTTGACAGCTGAAAAAAATACTAAGAACTAGAAGAAAAATACATCGAATAGTCTCATTAACATCCTAAATTTTGATCGTAAGAAAGATCTCAGATTCACTACTGATCATAGAATGTTTAAAGCTATGGTTGAAAGACGCTCATGAGACTATAAAAAACGACTAGAGCTCGAAATTTTGTGAAGTGTGATGTATGATTGCAATCGTGATACCTATACGTGATAAAAACGTCATCGCGTGAAAACATCTCACCAAGAAGTATGGTGTTCCGAGCCACAGCTGTTGAAAGATAAGGTACCTAGTTAGAATTTTGAGCTGTAGTCGTCCAAAGCCATGCAAAGAGTATAAAAGACGAACAACTGACATTGACCTGATGTGAGCGAAGGGTCCCGAAGTTGTCCCGACGGTATGCGTCCGGTTGGAACTGGAAGAGCGTCTCATGATGAGGGTGGTATGGGGGATGTTTGCGGAGGGTTGCTCGAGGGGATGCTGGCTTCGGTTGAGGAGCCAGCACCGGTTCCGCATAGGTCACTTCCTCGACTTGCTGGAGAAGCTTTGGTTCCGCTTGAATCCTGGAAGAAGAGACTCGTTAATGTGCTGATAAGTTATGGATAAGCGATGGTAAGATGTTTGAGGACTTACTACCACACTCACAGCAGTTTTATAGCTCAGTTTTGATTATGTATAGATCTGATTTCATTTAACTACTTAGCTAATGAGGATGCAGCTAATATGATGGGTTAATGTAGGCTGACTAGAAAAATAGCAAGATAAAGAAGCTCTTGGTCAATACAAAGACCAGATGATGAAAATCGGTAAAGTTAGAAGTATGAGTGAAATTAAGGTTTCAGAAAAAGAACCAAAATTACTCTGAGTGTGGCTGGTTTGTAAAATGTTTTGAATAGATCACAAATGACAGAATGATCCAGAAACTACAGAATGTAGTACTTTTAGACAGTCTACAAACCTGTTAATATTCTGCCTCTGCTCAAAATATTCATACTCTGTATCGGGGTAGGGCATGTTATCGTCTTCTTCCTTCTTGCAGCGGCGGCCGCAGAAGTATCCGATGAGGAATCCTGCGCCAAGTGCTAGGATGCCCGTTGTCGTGACCGCTATAGCGACGGTCTCTGTTGAGTACGTGGATAGGGGGGGATCGGCCGCCAACACTTCAGGACCTGTCGGTTAAAAGGAGATCAAGTCGACACGTATTCACGTAAGTATGTAATACATGGGCGTAGCTATAGCTTTGTTATGGGAGGGGTCCAAGGGTTCAAAAATACAAAGATTGACTAGGTTTCCCCTGGACTTAATGGGGTTCAACTGTTCAAGGGTTCCAAAGCTCTTGCTAAGAGGGGAGGGGGGGGGGGGGTCCAGACCCCCTAAACACCCCCCTTATATACGCCCATGATGTAATATTATTGGAACTTCAATATAAGCCGGTTAAAAATGAGGTTATCAAGTCGACATGGTTGTTTAATATTATTAGAACTACTAATTCACATAATGATAATCTACTAGGGCTTCCAAACAAATAAATGTACAAGTAGAATTTTCCATTTAGTTCCGTTAGTTTTAAAGCTTATGGGAATCCCATAAGTAGATATTAAAACTCATTTTCGCAAAATCCGGGGTTGATCGCCTTCTACATAACACCACTCTCTATCTATCTATCTATCTATCTGAATAAGTTATTTTTGTCCCTTTCTCCCTTACCTTCATTATTACTGCCACCTTTTCCCTCCTTGTCTTGCACTATGTTGATGACTTCTCCCTTGTTCTCTCCTCTGGCGTCATCGTACAAGCCGGAGCTAAGCCCACCTACAGCGCCTGCATCTTTACCTAAAACAACGATAGTAATTGTAGGTATATAAAATTGGGTAAGTACATAATATCCTACTAATATTGTAAATGTGAAATTGAGGTTGGATGTTTCTTATTCTTCTGAACGGATTTGAAATCGTAGTCTTTTTTAAACTTTCGCGATCACTATTCATATTGAAAATTATATGTGTAAATGCAGCCGATCCGGAATCTGAAGATCAGTGAGGGTGAGGGTAGTTGTGGATACTACCGCCGCTTCACAATGGACCTTGAAAAGATACTCCAGTCTGCCCGCGACCATGGCTATTGTAACATAGCTGAAACGTCGGGATAAATAAGGTAAATTACGCGATAAAATCCCGTGTCCATATAATTTTCAATATGGATTTGATATCGGTCGGAAAAAGAGACCGAAAGTAAGATGATTCACGTTTAATTGATGAAAATGGTGATAAGAAGACAAAAGTCAGTGAAATAATGAAGACTGAAACGATAAGAATCATTTTACTCACTGTGAGGGCAAGCAGCATGGCTGCCAGTACTGACGCTCTGGTAAAAGGCGTTCTCATCCAACCACCGACTGACTCCGTGCGAGTATGCTCTGCATCGACCGGCTTGCTTGTCCCACGCGCAATACGGGTCTTGGAGGGCCACGCATTCACTGAAAGAAACGTATATTTTTAACCAATTTCAAAAAGGGAGGTTATTAGTTCGACGCATAGATTCACACGTGTAGACTTGATGACTGATGTGATGACTGACTTGATGTAATATTATTGGAACTGCAATAGATTCACAAATAATCACACTAATATTATAAATGCGAAAGCATGGATGTTTAGATGGATGGATGTATGTTTGTTCCTCTATAACTCGACAAGCACTGAACCGATTTGGCTGAAATTTAAAATATAGATAGATAGTGACCGGGAATAGGATATAGGCTACTGTTTATCCGGGTAGGTGGAAGCTAGTAATCTATGAAGGCTTCCAAACTAACAAATATTTTAAAAGGTGTATGCATGTTTGTATGTGCATAATATGTACGTTTGTCCACGCATTTCTCCGATACTATTAATCGGATTGTGATCATTCTTTTTTATTATTATTTACTTCATTTTAGGGAACAGTGCAAGTTTCATCAAGAGTTAAGTTTTCAAGATATGGACTGTACATTTTTCTACTATTATCTACACGCATTTAAATTTAGAGACTTCTGTGTTTACAACGAATAAAAAAATAAGTATTCAGTTATACTTACGAGCAAGAGCTGATCTTGTCACTGGAACACCTATGGAGCCTCAAACTCAGCACCTCTCTATCAGACACAGCGATAAGTCTCGCTGCGTCTCTTCCTGCCCTCGCGACTCTTAGAGCCCTCACAGGGGATCCAGCCGCAAAGGCCTGTAACTCCTCAATAACCACAGGAACTGCCCTTTTGTTCGAATCGTAGGATATAGCATTGATCGCTTTTATGATCTTCCCATTGTCAGTTCCTATGAAGAGGACATCGTATGCTTTGCCGCCTGGTGTCTTCACTTGTGGATCTACTGCTATCTGCGTAAATCTATAGCTAGAAGAATAATTTGGAGATAAGTATTATGAAAAGGTTATAAAATAAAATAAGATAAGATAAGATATTTATTTATTTTTGAAAAAGGTTTAACAAAAGATCTATCTTAATAAATCATCAGTACTATGTAAAATGAATGCAACTTCAACGTTTGGTTCGATGGTTTGGTTGACTTTAATTGAGTTCAAATGCCGACCATCTCAGAGATGTTTCGTTTTGGAAAATATGACAACGTGAAGAATCCAGAAATAGTCAGCTTCATATAAATTGGACGTCAGCTGACCTGCTTTATTCAAAAAGATAGTAAAGACATGTGCATGCTGTGGCATCCTATAATAGCGAAACACATGGGCTCAAGACACTTTTTACGTCATTTTATTTTATTTTAGTGATTTTGTGTTGGATGTCCAAAATAAATAAAGACTCTACATGTTTATTTGGTAGTATCCAGCGGGTCTTTTTAGACTGCTTTAGCTGAATCATAATATGAATTGTATTAAATGCCTTTGGTACCTATATTAGTTCTGCTAGACTATATCAAATATTTCTAAGCCACCATTTCCTTAAACAGTCTTCCCTGCCAACTTTTTTTAAGAATTGGAACTCTCTTTTTCTTTCTTTAGAAGCCAACCATTTTTCATTTTACGTTACAAACCAGGCGAAATACTTACTGAAAACTGGTGCGGATTACGATGGGTTCTCCGAAGAACGCCGGCACTGATTCATCCATCAGCGCGTGAGTTTTGATGAAGTTCAGTGTCTGGTCTGGAAGGGTTCTCGAGTCGTTGTGGCACAAGCCTGGTCGAGGTTCTGGCACCTGTTGAATAAAATCAGGATTAAAATAAAAATCATTCAGAATTGATTCGTTTAGTTGGCCAATAATATTTATTTAAGTCCTTCGGAAAATGTTCATCATATTATGAGTTTTCAATAACGTTTTGGATCGGCTTTTTTGATGATATTTATCGAATTCTGAGTAAGTACGAAATTTGCTGGGTCAGCTCATGCTAAATTAAATATGTCACCTATTTCTAGGTCATCAATCTGGTTCAAAAATGACAATTGACTAGAACAGCATCAAATTTAGATTAGAAGGTGACAGTTACCTTTGCGCTATTAACCGGCAGCCAGTTCGAGTTGATAGCACTCTGTTCCTTGAAGGTTCCCTCGAATGTATCAGCTATGTCTTGCATACTGAACGCACAGACTGCGCTCCCCGATATGCTGTTAGGAGGAGTTGTGAAGGTTCCGTAGATTAGTTGCGCGCTTAGCCCTCCGTAGACTCCTTCTATTAGCTCTGTGGTCGATTCTGAAAGTAAATAATAATATTTTGAAATTAGCTGGAATTACAACAAATAAAAAAAAAACTTATTCTTGAAATGCCCAAAAAAATGGTGCATTACATTTTTTACTAGCTTCTACCCTTTGCTCAAGAAGTTCCTAAATATACTGAAACCTCACACAGGGTAATTGTAACTTTTTAATATGATAAACAAACAAATTTTACATCTTTTTATGGGTACTTTTGTTGGAGTAGAAAGGAAATAATTGAGGGTACTTACGGATTTCATTGAAGTAGAAGGGAAAGTCCCCTGCAACAGAACAGTTGAGGCGTGACTTCAAGAAGGACGTCCAACGTTGCTTGAATCGATGTGGACCTCCTCGGTCATCACGGCATACTCGCGCTACGCGGGAAAACACCGACTGAAAAAAAAGTTTTATTTGAAACTGGAATTCAAAATGGCGCCTGTTTTGTGTGTGGCCAGTAGTAATGCTTTTGTTTTGATAGTTGGTAAAAAAAAAACAAATGTTTTGAATTTTACCTTTCCACAGTTGATGTATTCCACGGCAGTCTCTCTGAAGAAAAAGTACACAAAGTTTCCGTGCACTAATGAATTTACAAAGTCGGGAGCTGAAAAAGAAAAAAAAACCGGTCAAGTGCGAGTCGAACTCGTACGCCGAGGGTTCCGTAGGTACCTAGCCATGGTGCCAATTAAGCTAGTCCGCTTAATTGTATGAGCGCCCATACAACTCGGAGGACAATTTTAATTGGCGTCAACTATGTATGTATGGGAACACCTTTTAATTTTCAACTTTTTTAACTTTTTGGAATTTTTCCTTTATTTGTGCCATAAGACCTTGCTTTTTGCCAAATTTCGTTATTCTAGGTCAACGGGAACTACCATTTAGGTTTTCGACCCAAAACCTCTAGGGTACTTCCGGTTGACCTAGAATTGTCAATTTTGGTTACAAGCAAGGTCTTCCAGCACAAGTAAAGGAAAAATTCCGAAAAATAAAAAAAGTTGATAATTAAGGTAAGTTTTGGTACTCACAAGTTTTCACGAAAACCTAAATTTGCCTATATCTTTTTATAGTGTTGACTCAGGACCTTGATTTTTATACTCACAATAGGGACTATAGACCTTAGTATATGGTAAAAATTTCAACTTGCTAGCTCTACCCGTTCCTGAGATAATCGATGGTGACACACGGACAGACGGACAGACAGACAGACAGACAGACAGACAGACAGACAGACAGACAGACAGACAGACGGACAAGAAAGTGATATTATAAGGGTTCCTTTTTTTACCTTTTAAGGTACGGAACCCTAAAAAGAGCACTTAAAACTTATTCACAAAACTTTTATTTTAATTAATGTTTATCAGTGACAGATCTAGCCGAGACAAGGTTCTTGTTAACTATTTTGTTATAATAACCCTAAGTTATACAAAGGAGCCCCATTCGGCCGGGTGTTGGCCGGGTGTCGATAATTCTAATGCGATCCTAATCGGATTTACTGATTGTTGACGCGTCAAATGTCACTCGAATGACAGCGCGTTCGCCAAAACCCGTTCTGAATTCAATTAAATTGACGGATGTATGTTTGACAGACGCATTTGATAGCAATCGACCGCATTTAACGTGTAAACATAGAATGTAAACACAGACGTTTATGTAAACCCGGTTTACATCAGAAGGTAAATGGAAGTTGGTATCTATATTAATGGTGATTGAATTACGAGTACAAGTCAGTCAATATTGTCTCGCCACTTGGGAATAACTACCTATCTTAAGTATTTACAAGGATCTTTTTAGGGCCACTATATTATCTCAACCTGATTACAGTACGGCCAACGGATCTCGGCGTACGTGAAGTTAGCCGTTTCGATGCGCAGTGCAACTTTTTCATACAAAATTTTCTACTGCGCAGCGAAAAGCCTGACTTCACGAACGCCTAGATCCGACGGCCCAACTGTACATTGACGAAGATTATGTTTGTAGTAAGGAGAAAAATAAATCAAGATATCATAAGGAATTAACATTATTTAAACACCACAAAGAGATAAGAAATGTTTCAGTTTTATTTTAATTAAAATGACTTTACGATTATCGATAGAAACGAATATGTTAAGATCTAATCCCGTGCATCTATTTATCTATTAAAGCCGTTAAAAAACATGAACTGGATTAGCAAACCATCCTTTTTTTAAGTCAGGTAACAAACTAAGCTGTCCATCAATTTTGGAAGGTTAATTAGGTAAGAACGTAGATATACTCGTATCTACTTAACTTTAAAATTATAAAACTATTTTTTTTTCAAAGAACAACTTAGGTGATTGACCAACAATTACACAGAAAATTGCTTGAATTGCAGCCCATTCTCATTCATATCGGCGTCTAAGCTATAGTCTAGCGTTTGATGTAACCATCTACATGCAAATTCTGTCTGTTAATAACTACGTCATGTTAGCATATTATGCAGGATGTACGATATACGCATGGTTAGCTACGTTTCATTTAATAATTTACATAAATATTCGTTGGTAAATCAACAGTGGAGAAATTACACGATCGTTCCAGACGGTTAAGTTTGAAATCCAACCAAATTATAGTTTAATATTTCAGGCTTGGATAATAGGCAATTTGCCGAAGTACAAAATTGCCTTTGCTTGTTTCATTGATATAATCAGATCAATGTAGGTACAGCAACCTTTTCGCTAATGAACTCTTTTCACTTATTCAGAAAGATCTTCTAAAATGTTGAGCACAAAATTGAGTACTTACCATTTAGCGTCATCGAATCATAAGGCTCAGTCTGCAATGGCTCCCTATAAATGATTGGCTCCATGCCACTGAAGTCGGCTACAGTGCCTGAATACAGTTCCCCATCTGAAACGAAAAACTCATTAGAATGTCTGCAGTGAGCACACAGTCTAATTTTCGTAATTGGACAGCTTGGTGCAAGTGGTCGAAGAGACCCCGATTGAGTGCATCATTATTTCAGTTCTTTGGAAGTCACTGTTAAGCCATTTCCAGTAATAGTGGAACATCATGCGACCAACGTTATCTGCGTCTTGGTCTGCTTAGTATACCTCATTGTGTAGATTCTCCTTCATCAAAAAACTCTCTAATACAAATATGTGTCTAAAAAAAGTAAGGTGCTCTAGAAACCCCGTAAATCCTATAACATCTAAATCTCGTATCTCCGAAAACCTGTAATTCAATACGCGATGGGTAATAGACGGCGGGTAACACGCCATCGGTTTACGTGATTCGAATATGAGATTCTGGGCTAATTGGTCGAAGCGACCTATTCGGGACGCTATTGCCATTTAGCTGACAACCGATATAGGAGGGTTGGCATTGATATGTATTTATTCAAGGGTCAAGGCTGTTAGGATTTGAGAAAACAGTTAGGTGAAGTGCTTCGCCCAGCTTTCTCAATAATGAGTTACATTTTGTAGTATCTACGAATTTATATTCTGAAGTATTAGTAGTAAAACTTCGCACAGCGGTACCAACTTTTAAGCGTTTGAGAGCTCTTTTGAGCTAGTTTAAGTAAGGTGCTAGGCGATTGACAAAGCTCTTCTTATACACGCTGTGGTTTTATAAGTAAGTACTTACTTACTTATAAGTCGAGTTATTTCTAGTGTTGAAGAAAATAAAAGAAATTGTAAAATCTATTTGTTGCGCATATACCATGCAAAATGTGAGTACGTTACCATAACTGAATTTAGATGTGCCTCTGACAACCCACTTCGATATCTTTAAACGATCATGAATTCCTTAAGATTTGAAAGAAAGTCTACAGAGGTTTGTCGTGCTCATGTTTAGTGCTTTTTTTAATACCTATATACCATCTACTTTGATTAGTTCTAAATGTCTCTATAACATATCGCACACCTCATTTATCATTAGGCAAATACAATCAGATACAAAAAAAAAAATGATATTGACGAATGGTCTTCGATAAATCTAAATGAAGAAAACCAAGTCTAATTATGAAAACATTGAAAAAATTCACGAAAAAAAAAATATCCCGAAAATTCATTTTCTCATACATTTTGAATAGAATGGCTTTTGTTCATGATATCTCGAACAAAGCATATTCTGAGCAAATTCTGAGCATATGAAGTTTGCCGAGTCAGCTATTAGTTTAAATAGAAACTTTGCCTATTATAGGACGCCGTAATATCTAGGACAATGTCGAGATAAGCAAGTTTTTCACCTATAAAATTCTCTCAACAAAGTCGGCTGTCCTCACTAACTTAGAATCCAACAAAACGAAACTGTGAGTCCAGAACAAACGACTTTCTGAGATTCCGGATCTAAACAACCATTTTAAAGTTCCTTACAAACTATACTGCAGTACAATTAGATGGCTGCAGACTCCCTGGGGCGTCGCTCGGCTTAATTGGAACAGATCAATAGGAGATAACTAACCGTGTCCGCCCGTAATGGACATCGGCTGTGCGTGTGAAAAATGTGAATGCGGACCAATCACTTTTAACACGGATACTGGATTGAGAAACTCAAGTTTTTGAAATAAGTATACAAAAGTTTGGCGTGTAAAGACACACCAAAATAATTATTGTGACGACCTCTGTGGCGCAGTGGGTGAAGGCCCGCCTGTGACGCAAGAGGTTGCGGGTTCGATCCCCACCGCGGGACAAATGTTTGTATGATCTGCAAATATTTGTCTCGGGTCTGGGTGTTTTCTATATATATTATGTATGTATTTACAAAAAAAATGTATATAAGTAGTATATCAGTCATGTGGTTCCCATAACACAAGCTCTGCTTAGCTTGGGACTACATGATGCTGTGTGAAATGTCCAGCAATATATATATATTTTTTTTATTATTCACTGTCCTCTGAATGTTGTGTTACTCCTGAATGCTTTTATTTCCTTGTATTTACTTTGTATAAGAAAAAATGAAACAGTAGGTACCACGACTGTATGTATGTTCGTATAAGCTAAGTGGGTCACTCTGGTGACGGAGTTGTTTTGGCCACCTGAAGGCCTCCGTTATGGCTTAACGGCTTTTAAAGCCGGGACCGCTCAAGCCTCCTTAGCACGGAAGAGTTTAGTTGGTCATGCCACTTGCGGTCACCCATCCAAATTGTGACCGCTAAGAACCTGGCTTAACTTCAACGATCCATCAAGAACGTCTAAGCGAGCTACGTCATGAGCACCTATTTTTTTATTATAACTTCTTTCAGATCTTTGAGTAGTTACAGCTATTTTTGTTTAGTAGCTATTTAGATTATTACCGCTCTTGTATATTGCATAACACTTTCACTAAAACCGTCTGTGGTACGAGTATATGGCATTCAAAGTGTTAATTGTCAATATCAATCACCCATATTATTTGGTGACAGAACGTCGATTATTTTTGCACCTACTATTTTGTATATCGATAGATCGATTAGCAAGCTACATCACGCATCAAAAAAGTCAATCACACAAACTCGCACGTAGACCAAAACATTTTGGCCGCAGTTTACAGAATGCATTAGACCGTCAGGTATCATTTATCCAGCTGACCACATCGATTTTGGCAATCCGATGGAGCATAACGTGAAAGGGGCTTGTTGTGACTATGTTGTTGGCACGCAATTTAGTAAAGGAACACTGACTTTTGTGCAAATAATATCTATCAGTTATCTAGTTCCCATAGTAAAAGCTTTGCTTAGTTTGGGGCTAGATCAATAATTTATAAAAAAATAGGATCTCGAATGGATCCCCAGGGAAGGTAGACGAGAAGTTAGAAGCAAGTCCATGTTCACCATCACATATAAATATTTTTTTTCCCTGTTCATATTTCAATTCTATCTAGGAGTCAAAACTTGTAGACATTATATTATCTACCTTATACAAACCTAATACAAATATATCTATTTAAACAAATCTACTCATGATCTAAGGTCTAATGGCTTGAATGACTAGATTATGAAAACTACAAGTCTTTGATATTCCACGCCTAAAAATGTATATACTTAACTCGGAAATTCAAAAACAGAACATACATCAACTAAAGGGACGCAGAACATCGTTTACTGAATCACTGTCTTGGTAAGTTTCCTGTATATTTTGAATCGTTCGAAAAACCAGCATTTTGTTACCGATTCTACCTGGATACCGGTTTTGCGCATTGCGTATAAAGCATGCCACTTAAAGCTCAGCAGTTAAGATTTTAAAGTACTGAAGCAATAACAGATTTTACTCTTTGGTTTATAGTTACTGTTCATAAAAGTAACATCCATGTATTGAGTTTTTATGTTTCCTATTCGTTTAATTTCACACTTGTTTTTATCGTCATTCGAAGGAATATGAACATGAGTATGACGGTTCTTTTAAAAATATTTAACGCATTTTCAAATTATCTTGATATATTATCATCATTGATACATTATCAACATAATTAGTAGTAGTAGTGAAAGCAAAACGAATTGTGTAAACTTTTGTTTTAGTTACGTAGGTACTCATAAAAGAGCACTATTTAATTACAACCGACAAACATTGGAAAGCTGAAGATTAATGAGTTTAGAAACCCAATCAAGTATCGCGTCGATGACGTGATAGTCTTGCAACTTGTAAAGTGTTCTGTATCTTCGATCGTGAGTGATATATGTACACATAGTTAGGGGATGCGTTAATGCAAAGAAAATTGCGCAAAGGGACACCCCATGTACCTACGTAATTGATGATATGCTCACTGCTTCGGATAGCAAATTGTTTGTGTAGGGGACGAAACTTGCGTGTTTACTGCAGATTACGTGATGTTGCTTACTTGTTTTTGATCCCAAAAGTTTTATTTGAGCACAGGTTTAAACATTCTCTAAAAATATCAAGTGTCTCAATCTGATATCATCATCAATACTTATAATAAAACTGTAACGGGTCAAATTCTGTACATTGAAGATATTTTGAAAATTTTTTTTGGAGGGCACTCTATAATTGATACTGAAGCCAAAACTGTAATTTTTTTCATTCATGTCTGTCTGTCTGTATGTTGGCCGCGCATCACGTCGAAACTACTGGATGGATTTAAATGAAACTTGGTATTATTGGAGTGCATACTACGAGGTCAAGTATAGGATACTTTTTATCCCGAAATTTAGCACGGTTCCCTAGGGAGAGGGGATGAAAGTCAAAATGAGTATCTGGTTGTAATTCATTAACGCGTAGTCGGATTTCATTGATTCTTTTTTTTGTTAGAAAGAAGTTACTTTAAATAATGTCCTGTAAAAATTTCAAGGTCATGATCTGATGGAGTCAGGAGCTGTTCAACAGAACTCCTCAAAAAAAAGGCCGATTGAGTTGAAACTAGGAACTCAGCATATCTGTAAAGTTTCGACTACAATGTAATAATATGGTGACAGCAAGCTGACCTGATGATGGAGTCAGGACCTGTTCCGTAGAACTATTTAGTGATATGGGTATCAAATGAAAGAGCTTGATGAGTGAAACACAATGCTGATATGATCATGGAGTCAGGACCTTTATGGAACTTTTTGGTGATATGGATATGGGTATGGGTTTTCTCTCTTTCATGCTTCCCTGCTTCTCTCCTTCCAAGCTTCTCTGCTTCTCTTTATACATGCTTCTCTCCATTTAGGTACCTATGCTTGAAGCAATACGAAGTTTGCCGGGTCAGCTAGTTCATAATAGATTAAATGCTTCCTATAGGCGATAAGGCTGCTGGATGTAAACCCATTTCTTTTTTCATTGAAATAAAATAAACAACCAAATGTAGTCCTTATAAAACTTAGTATAATTGAACATGAGATGTGCACTTGTGCAGCCAGTAGAATAATTAGGGCTGCAAATGGTGTAATTTGGAGGATTTACGTTTATGTTAAATCAAAGCTATTGGTTATCCCAATGAACCTTAGGATATTTGAAAATGTTGAGGATTCTGTCTTTGAAAGTCAAAGTTATTAGTTACCCTAGTTTGGTATTTATAAAAATATTTTTTTGTGATCTAAGATTGACTGAAATTAAATTTTTGTCATTATTTTCTGAATTTGTACAGCAAATATTTATCTACCTCAATGTCTATTATTCGCTTTATTTATGAGCTTAGTTCCCTAAGGTTTGTTTGAACTTATAGGTAACGTTTGTATAAAAAATGGTATCCCCGAAGATTTTTGTCTGACTTTATTAACATTAAACGTCTTTGAAGTACAATGCGGTAAGCAAATATATTATTTGGTTCGCGAAGACGTTGTTTGTTTGGGATAATCTCCGAAATATTCTGGTAAAAGTGAATTGGAGATATGAAAGCACAATTGTTATTAAAAGTCCTACGCAGTCAGAATAAAGACCGAGCGGTTTTTTCCGTGATTTATCTTCATTAATTAAGTATAAGATTGTTTTTCAGATAAATAGACAAATATTTGTCAACAATAACATTTAAGCTGACGATTTGTCTGAATGTGGATGAATATCAAAAAAGATGAATAAGTGAAGTGTTTAAAGACTCTATGGGACTGTTTATATCTACAGACATTGAGCGTCACTGACACGTAGCGTGGCAGACAGATTCTTCTATACAGTTTGCATCTAACGTGTCTGTGCGGCTACGTTACGCTAGCTGCCGGTCAATGTAAATAGAGAATCGTAACGGGATCAGCTGAGCTAAAATGGTCGTTAATGCAGATTCACGAATGATTTGCGACGAGATGCTCGTATTAGAAAGCACTAAGTTGACAATTCCGTACCGGCAATATCATCTTATTGTTTGACAGTTTTGTGGAGACTTGTAAAATAAAATGGCCACCTATGAATTGGAATTGCACTAAGTGTCAATCAAATATTATTTAATGTTTATTATTGTTATTTAAATATACTAAATACTTACTTAAAAATCAAATACTTATTTACAGAGTATTAGTAGTAATAATACGATGCAATATATAAATGAAAACCAACCGGGTTATTTTTTTTCGTGTGGCAATTTAAGGCCTAGCATGTGATTCTGCTGTGAATTGAATTGCGTACGATTCAACTAACATTTGACGTACATAAAGAAGAATTGCTTTATCTGAATATCAATACGAATCTCCCGTGAATCAGATGATTGTGAATCTGCAATAGCGACCATTTTAGCTACGCAGGCAGTGCTTCTTCTCTCTCAGTCTTTTGTTTGAGAGCGGCCGACACCGACGATGTCACCCACTGCGCCACAGAGGTCGTCAAGACAAATATAAAAAAAGTCGAAAGAAGAAGAATCAAATCTTCTCACACCATCTGCAATGCACAGCCAATTATACAAGTAAAACGCCAACTATATAACTTCATCCACAATCCTCCTCACCTATTATGTATAATAGTCACGTTACCCATTCACACAGGATCTTTTCAAATGCAACAATGAACGCCATTGTACGCTACTAGACTGTGAAAGTGGGTACAATCAATATGAAAAAAGATTTTCCTGCTCCTAATTTCATGACAAAGGGACGAATGTAACGGGGTTGTAAAGCATATGTGACCTCTATAACGAGTTTTTGGAGCAGAAATGTCGAAAGTGTATTATCTGGGTTCTGCTATCCCGTAGAACCGGAGATTTCATATTTGAAACCTTACTTTAGTTTTAGATGTGTTTACTGTAATATTTTTTTTTAATATTTGTGGTTATCTTAGTTTGTTAGTTTATTATATCTGAAAAATATGGGTCAGTACAGTCCCCTGCAATAATATGTATTTTCACTATTCTTTTTAAAATCATGTCACAGAAAAACCTAATGATGTAGGTGCACAAAAAATACTGAAAAACGATTTAGCAATGCATTGGTATAGAAATCTATAGAAATAATTAATAGTTGTTGGATTGGATATGATTACTGTTTCATTAGTTTAAGCTTTGTGGATTATTTACTTATTATTGCAGGTGACTGTACTAAATATGTATTTAGACATACCTCTGACTACTACCTTAAACATCTATGAGCATCTTAAAAAAATGCCTCAAAAGATCTGAGATAACGTCTACCGCGTCTTGGGATACAGTCGTGATAATATTTCTTTTATAAGTATTTCATTTAATATTAGAAAGATTTTTTTTATTTTTTATTTCATTTAATTTTTGCAAGTTTGGATTTGATGAGATCCAAAGCTACGTATCCGATTTAAAAAAATCTGGTTAAAAATTGCAGTATCCTCGAGTGTCATAGGCTATGTTGGGGGTACCAAGTATGTCGCGTATTCGGATACGCGGAAAGGATCGGTCCTAGTCCTGGGATTTCAATTTATAACTGGATTTGTTGAGTAGCTTATAAATGCGTTTATTTGATACTTCTTTCCATTGGTGACTTCGTGTATGTGAAACTCGGAAAAGTATTCACAATTCTAGGCCACAAAGTATTCCACGTTTAATTCAGATCCATTCACATGTAGGGGCGTGGTATGATTGAGTAACAAACATCTAAACTTTAATACTAGTGTTTAGTAGTTTAATACCTTTTTACGACTGAAACCGCAAGCAAGATAGAATATCTTCATAAAAGATATTCAAGATGTTTAAAGATAAGATTAGGTTTACTTAAGTTCGCAAAAGTCAATTTGTTTATCTTTTTTTTTTTTATATTTGATTTTGATTATTAAAGAAACACACTCATTAACATAAAAATTGTTTTATGTTAATATTTGTTTATCTACTTATGTCGCTGGCAGTGAAGCGCCCTACATAAAAATTATGCGTAGTTTTGGTAATATTCCAGAAGATTTTTTTGATAACTTTGTTTGAATAGGCGTACTTTATTAACAGTGACCCAGACTGGTGAATTTGAATTAATAAACCGAAAATAATGTCTAGTGAATAAGGGTATTAAGTCTATATACAAAGGGTCCGATGTTGTACAAATCTTTGGACAGTGTATAAAATATTTCATATTGGCAATGTTTGCGCGATACAAAACCGCAGAGATGCTTTGAATATTTCTTAGAGTAGGATTCAGCATTCAAGTCCTACGAAAAAGCAGGAACTAATTGTTTTATTTACTTTATTATGGTCTTTTAGTCAAGGTCGTTCAGTTGTTCTGGTGTGTAGAGCTAACAAACGTACAAACTAGCATATTTATTATTGTTCAAGCCTTATTTGGAAAATTAGTAATTTTTCACATAACCTAGCTCTGCGATAGCAGCGCTGCGTCTATCAGACTTCAGTGCTGAATCCGACTCTACATCAAGTTATGGCTTAAATTCCAAGGCAGATGTGCACTTTAAGCCCATAGGTACAAGTAGGTATATGGGATTAGCCTCACGTTAATCCAATTAAAGTGAGTTCTAGTTAATTGTACTTAGGTGTAAGCTATCAAGGTAATCCCTATGATGAACTGTTGAAGCGTGGCAAACTACGTTAGAATAGCTTAAAAAGGATTTAAGCCTAAATTAGGGTATGAAAATGTAGGTTGTCTTCCTTTTATAGTTTAAAAAGAGCACAATGCAAATTCTGCCTGTGTGAGATAAATGTAAACATTACATTGCCCAAGATAGGGTAGTGATTATTCATAATGACCCATAAAACTGATTAATCTAATCATGCAGTTATGCAATTACATTGCCTACTTGACACGGTCATAATTGTATACGGACCATCCTACTACTAAAGGCGAAAGTCCGTGTGTGTGTGTGTGTGTGTGTGAATGTTTGTTGCCACGTATCTCCATAACTACTAAACCGATTTTGATGAAATTTGGAATGTAGATAGATAATAACCGGGAATAGGACATAGGCTACTTTGCTTTTATCCCGAAAAATTGAACGGTTCCCGTGGGATAAAAAAATAGTAGTCCACGCGGGTGAAGCCGCGGGCGTCCGCTAGTAGTACCTATATACATAGGACATAAGGTCATAATTGTATAAAGTCATAACATAGGACATATATCATAGGACAATATATACATAGGACATAAGGTCATAATTGTATAAAGTCATTATCCATAATGACCGGATTTCTTAAGTTGCCCGTAACATATTTTTATACATTTTATGCCCAAATGTGCTGCTTGAATAGAAACACGGAGCTTATACTAAGTATAACAAATGAATCTACAAACCAGCATAAACAGCAGTGGAATTATGCTCCGGGTCATAAGGACAGACAGCTTGTCCTGACTTCTCTCTCTCCATATGATAGGAGTCCCGTTGGACGCCGTACTCCCTGCAGAACGGCCTGAAGCTGTTGGTCCCGCAGACCAGCAGCCGGCCTGGACCCAGGGAGACCAGGACTCGGATGTAGTTCTGACAGCTTTCCTGGAATTGATAAGGTGGAAATTAGAATCAGTTTGAGAACGTGTTGGCCGAGTGGGTAGAGTTCGGCTTTCGATCCGAAGGTTGTAAGTTCGAATTGGTACACTTGTGATCTTATTGAATAAACGAATTTGACTTTTGACTTTTGACTTTTGAATGGATTTTTCTTTTCGAAAATTAAATCCAAAAATTGTGATTGTGATCCTAGTTAATTTAATCTTTTTTTAAAAACGTTGGTCTCCTCTTCTACTGCGGTAAGCAGTAAAATAATAATAAAAACATTCGTGGCCATACGGTATGATCATCTATGAACACGGTATGACTCCTACTTATCACAATCTAGATGAGCATATCTCTTTTTATTAATCATTTACTAATGTATTTTCAAAGGTTAGTAAGTGTCTCGTGCAAATCTGACGTTTTTCCTTAGAATCTCGTTAGAATAAAGCGTAGTTGGTCCTCGGTTGAATGGGATCTGTTCGCGGCGTGCGAGCGTCAGCTGCGGCCATTACGCAGGCCCATCCAGACGCACGCCGCAATACTTTATAGGGCTGAGCCGACCATGGTAGATTATTCTTACTAACAGAGGTTTTTGGTCCAGTTTAAACTACTGTCTTAGAGTATGTTATTCTCGCTTTACTTATGACTCTCTTCGTCGTCATAATCGTCATCATCATCAATCATCATTGGTCTTTATCCCACTAAGTGGAGTCGGCACAATATGTTTTCATTCTCCATTTGCTCATATTTCACGCCGCTAAGAGTGACGATACCGTGAGTGAACTCTTACTCAGATTAAGGTTCTCGAATAAATAGGATAGTTTTATGTACATCAATCAACTTAGAACAATATTAACGAGTGAAAACTGAACCAAAACGACGTTTGAATCAGTCAAGCTGCCAATTATGCTGATGCTGATGATAAACTTATGCATTATTCAGGGATCTAATCAAAACTTTACTTGAAGAAGGGTCCTAATACAACTCAAGAAAATTTTAACAACTAAGACAGTGTTTCGGAAAAACATTATTCGGATGAACATAGATGTTTGTTCTGTGTCTGGGTGTTATAAAGTATTATTTACAAATATATAAGTATTCTATCAGTTATCTGGTTCCCATAGTACAAGCTTTGCTTAGTTTAGGACTAAATGGCGCTGTGTGAAATGTCCAGCAATATTTATTTATTTATTATTGAAGAGGCAGCCCTACTCCCTCACCATTACGTCTGTAACAGTTTCAAATACTGAAGCGATACGGCGCGTCTGTGCAGTGCAGACTTGACCAGTTACTTTCTAATTCAGGGACGTCCGGAATCCCGGATATATCGTACATCGTACGGTTTTGCGAGTTTCAAACAGACCAAGTTCCGTCTATGTTCCGAATGGAGCTATTCAAGTGGTAACAGGGACCACTTATACATATAGCTTGACCATTTAAGGGGAAATAAAATCCGCTTTTCTTTGAATTTGCTTTTTTTTGACGAAATAAAATGGGCCTACGTCTATTTTAGTGTGGAGATAATATCTCAAATATTCGTGTAGGTAGGTACCTATGTGTAATTTAGAAACTTCGAAAAAAAAAAAACTCCGTCACAAAAGTTGGGTACTTGCTCATACGAACTTACTTCAGATATTTCAAAGATGTTTTCTTGTTCTTTTTAATTTTAGTGGTGCGTCTAAGCTTTTGCTTTTCAATACATTACGTTCTTATGATGACATGTCTTGTCTCTTTACCTTACGAGTAACTCAATAGGTAGTAGGAGTACAGTAATGCGTTATATTCCCTCGTTATTTCTACAATATTCTAGCACAAACACACGACAAAGCGCGATTCACCAAAGATTTTCACCAGAATTCTTTTGAGCTGGTTGAAATCGTAGAAATCTGTTTAGACGCCGCCGCAGTCGTCGCACGTCGACTGCTCTCGGTAAAGTAAAATGGCATGTAGTACATACGTACTAGTGTCACCATGAAATATTTGTAGTGCAAATATTCGAGACTTCGTAGAAGGGCCTGTATCGGAGAAATGTTTCCGATTTGCGATAGTACCAGTCAGTATGATTTTACCAAAATGCCTCAAGCTTATTTATTTATTTATTTATTTAATACAGTTATGACAGAAAGCTTACAGTAAGAACCAAAGGCTATCTATCTTAATTAAAACTTAAATACAATCTCAGAGAGTTAAATATAGCGGAAGGACTATCATTAAAGATGTCTATATGTTGGACCTCGTGTACAAATGAATTCAGTAGAGTAAGCGCCCTCAGGGTTGGTGCGTTGTTCGCATGATGGGTAAATGAGATAATTATAAACCTATTTTGGTAACAAGAGATAATGGAATGATTCATACAAGAACCGAGTCACTTGGATTCAAAGCTTCCAGACCATGATGCTCAGAGGCGCGATTTATACCTTCTCGAAACGCATTCCGAATTCTGAAAGTGACGTTTCTTCGCTGAAAAAACATCAACTTTCCGAAGAAAATCTACTCGGATGCATTTTCAAAAGTCAGAATCGCAGAGCTGCGTCTGATTGTCTATCTTTGATAGCGACCAAAATCAATCTCAAACTGTAAAAAACAACCAAAAGCTACCACTAGCTCTTACGAAAGTAACTTTTGTTTCAGTTTATACTTACGAAACTAAGCTTTTGCAAGTAAGGTTTACTGAAATGGTACCATTCAAAAAAATACCATTAACTGACAACTACCATTACCGGCAACTCTCAAAACAAACTCAAATGCTTTCTGGGACAATTTTGTCTCTCATAAACAGCGTTCCTGGCCACTCTACTGACAGGTCCACGTTCGCCTTCAATTGAGGCATGAATTTCCGAACGTCCCACGAGCGACCAATCAGGCTGCAGGCCCCAGACGCCGGAGACGGAATGCGCTAAGGGTCTTTGTCTGATGGGTTTTAATCCTATTTGTGGTGTAAATGTCCTGCATTTACTGCAACGTACATTCTAGCTATTTGTGATTAATAGGTATAGCAATATAATACAGGTGACATGTGTGACCTAGATTAAGTTTTATTGATATGTAGGTTTAAGGTATTTATTTCTATGGGATGGAACTAGTTTTTACCATCTGTACTATTCTTAAGTTGCCTGAAATAAAGTTTATATTATTATTATTATTAATATAAGAGCCGTGTTGGCCCAGCGGGTTAGTGCCTTGTCTTTCGATCCAAAGGTCGTAGGTTGGAACCCGGGCGTGCATCAATGGATTTTTCGTTTCGTAAAATTGATATGCGCATTAACACGAGCAATCTCAGAGAGTTAAATATAGCGGAAGGACTATCATTAAAGATGTCTATATGTTGGACCTCGTGTACAAATGAATTCAGTAGAGTAAGCGCCCTCAGGGTTGGTGCGTTGTTCGCATGATGGGTAAATGAGATAATTATAAACCTATTTTGGTAACAAGAGATAATGGAATGATTCATACAAGAACCGAGTCACTTGGATTCAAAGCTTCCAGACCATGATGCTCAGAGGCGCGATTTATACCTTCTCGAAACGCATTCCGAATTCTGAAAGTGACGTTTCTTCGCTGAAAAAACATCAACTTTCCGAAGAAAATCTACTCGGATGCATTTTCAAAAGTCAGAATCGCAGAGCTGCGTCTGATTGTCTATCTTTGATAGCGACCAAAATCAATCTCAAACTGTAAAAAACAACCAAAAGCTACCACTAGCTCTTACGAAAGTAACTTTTGTTTCAGTTTATACTTACGAAACTAAGCTTTTGCAAGTAAGGTTTACTGAAATGGTACCATTCAAAAAAATACCATTAACTGACAACTACCATTACCGGCAACTCTCAAAACAAACTCAAATGCTTTCTGGGACAATTTTGTCTCTCATAAACAGCGTTCCTGGCCACTCTACTGACAGGTCCACGTTCGCCTTCAATTGAGGCATGAATTTCCGAACGTCCCACGAGCGACCAATCAGGCTGCAGGCCCCAGACGCCGGAGACGGAATGCGCTAAGGGTCTTTGTCTGATGGGTTTTAATCCTATTTGTGGTGTAAATGTCCTGCATTTACTGCAACGTACATTCTAGCTATTTGTGATTAATAGGTATAGCAATATAATACAGGTGACATGTGTGACCTAGATTAAGTTTTATTGATATGTAGGTTTAAGGTATTTATTTCTATGGGATGGAACTAGTTTTTACCATCTGTACTATTCTTAAGTTGCCTGAAATAAAGTTTATATTATTATTATTATTAATATAAGAGCCGTGTTGGCCCAGCGGGTTAGTGCCTTGTCTTTCGATCCAAAGGTCGTAGGTTGGAACCCGGGCGTGCATCAATGGATTTTTCGTTTCGTAAAATTGATATGCGCATTAACACGAGCTCTAAACGGTGAAGGAAAACATCGTGAGGAAACAGTTAGCTTTCTAAAAGCGTCGATGGGCTTGCAGCCAGCCACATATGGAATTCTAACTTCTGCAAAATGTGGGCATGTACCAAATATGTATTTGGACATACCTCTGTCTACCTTTAGACATCTTCAAAGGATCTTAAAAAGTCTAAAAAGATCTGTAAAAATGTGTACCGCGCCTTGGAGATACAGTCTTGATCATATTTTTTTTACTTTTCAATATTGGTGAGTGTGAGCTCAACTATGTAGGTACATATAATTATGTAAAGCCTCGATGTATTTGAAACATAATTAATCTCAAAAGTTGTCATGTAGGTAGAGATACACTTTGAAACAGTGTTCTTTTTAAAAAAGAAATAGATTTTCTTTGACCTTTCACCTTTCACCTCACTGGTTTGCAATTAGCAAAGCGATTCCACATCCAGCAGAAATCATATTTCATGCCGGTAAAAATGTAGCTAGTTACCATCGTAAACGGCAAGTAATTTCGCTTAATGGCATCTTAATTTAACGTCTACGTGAAATATGGGCTCGGGCCGTAAAAACGTAGGACCTAGTTGAATACGAGAATTTAATTATAATAAAAATAATTTTACGTTATATTAAAATGCTAGTTGAGTTTTATGCTATTACTAGCCGACGCCCGTGGCTTCGCCCGCGTGGACTACTACTTTTTTATCCCACGGAAACATGCATTTTTTCGGGATAAATAGTAGCCTATGTCACTCTCCAGCCCTCCAACTATCTCCACACAAAAAATCACGTCAATCCGTTTTGACGTGAAAGCAGGACAAATAAACAAACAAACACACTTTCACATTTATAATATGGGTACGGATTGAGCGCCGAGTGGGACGAAGTCTTGACCTTTAATTTAAATGTGGGTTTGAATCCCGGTCATTGCAAATCCATTGAAGATACCTAAAAGGGTATAATGATAGAGGCTTATCTATATCCATACGTGACAGTTTTAGGCTACGATGAGCCTGAAAACCTAGAGGTAGATTCCTAGAGATCTAAAATCTAGAATAGAGCTGTCTGGATCTGTCGTGTTAATGTGTATATATTTATTTGTATTACTGTATCACACACACATTATAATTATATGCGTTATATATTATATACGCACTAGATCATACGAACATACATAATGCATGCATGTTCGTAATGGCTAACTCTGGTGACGGAATTTTTAAGCTGCCTAAGGCCTCCATCATGGCTTACTCAACTACTTAAAAGCCGGGACCGACAATTTAACTTGCTCTCCGAAGCATGGAAGCGCTCAGCTGTTGATGCCACTAGCGGTCACACTTCCAAATGGTGACCGCTCAGAAAGTGGCTTAACTTCAACCATCTATCAAGAATGTCTAAGCAAGCTACGCCACGCTTCTGCTTCTTTCTTGATGATAATACATTGAAACTAGTCCGTGAACCACGGCCTTAAAGACGAAAGTCGAAGCACACTCAGCCCTTTCTAAAATCTAAGTCAAGTTCTAGACTAACCTACAAAAATCCATTCCTAACATTCTGAGTATTACGATCAGGCAATCTGTAACACAGTAACTGTGTTATCGTATGCCTTAATCCATCTCTAGATCTTCAGAGGCAGTAGTTCCGTGTGGATGGTTCACGATGGAATAGGATTACTACTTGCGTTCATCGGAATGCAAATGTAATCATAGCTGAACATATCGGGTAGATTAGACGCGTATAATTTTGTATGTGATGTTGGAACGAAATTGACTGTATAGTTGGGGACATTTGGCTGGTCTTGCCAGTACTTGCGTCGTAAATCAAAGACGTAAGTTATTATTAGGCAAATTTTTGTCTGATCTGCAAATCTTTGTCTCGGGTCTGGATATTTTTCTATATAGGTATAATATGTATCTTTGGATTTCTTCTATTTTTTAAACCCCGACGCAAAAAGAGGGGTGTTATAAGTTTGACCGCAATGTGTGTGTGTCTGTCTGTCTGTGGAAAAGTAGCTTCTAAACGGGTGTACCTATTTGAATGCGGTTTTTTTATTTAAAACAGGTTTTTTAGAGATGGTTCTTAGCCATGTTTTATCAAAATCATCAGCTCTTTTCTAGTTTATAAAGGGAGGTGTCGTGTTTTTCATTTTTTTTAATACAATTCAGTTTTAAGTTGTTAAGTCATATTGTGAGCCTCCAAACTTTAAAACTCCGTCATCACATTACCTTAAAAAATCTTAGGCGGTGCTTACGAGATACGTTTCAGATTGCTATTCTTTTAGGCTACCTTATCGTTTAGAATACCTTTTTCAGATTGGATGACCCTACTGACATAGAAACAACCTTTATAATCCTTTATAACATTTAACCATCCGTTCCGGCCTGGGTTTACGTTTCATTGTTAAACGCATTATAATTATGACAAGCCATCTCCATATCAGCGCGTTTCTACAGCGTTTTGCACTCAGAAAAAGCTCTATGAAGTATTAAAAGCTAGTTTTGTTGCCAAATGGTGGTGGTTATATAAATTGGAAGTCATTACGACGGTTTTGAGCGCTGCAAGTGCTCGTTTTATCTATGTTATGACATACTTTAGATAGTTTCGGTATGCGATGGAAATCGCAAAGTTTTTGCATCATATTCCCGACAAGAATTTTAAAAGAAATCAAACTTTGTGCCTATTTTTCCCCATTTATTGGGTTTTACCATCGAGTAAGATCTCTAGTAAGTCAGCTTTCATATAAAGTGAGCAGTGCCAGGAACACGGTGTTCATCACCGCTGAGTAGCACTAAATAGCTGTCATTTATAAATAAATAAATATTGCTGGACATTTGACACAGCGCCATCTAGCCCCAAACTAATCAAAGCTTGTACTATGGGAACCAGATAACTGATAGAATACTTATATATTTGTAAATACATACTTATAATACTTTATAACACCCAGACACAGAACAAACATCTATGCTCATCACACAAATGTTTGTCCTGGGTGGGAATTGAACCCACGACCTACAGCACAGAAGGTAGAGCAACTACCAACTAAGCTAGGAGGCCAGTCAAGCCATTTGTTTGAGTTAATGGTCACTTTTACTAGCCAATGAACTTTATATACGAAGTAACTAATCAAAACTTTACTTGGACATAATGAAGCAAGCCTTTCTCGATAACTATTAAAAAAAAGCAATTCTACATTCAAGTTTATATACATTATCTAAATAACTGTTCGGAAAAAGTTTTATTTTAGGATCAAAAATTGACTTTTGATCTAATAAATTAAGTAAGTTCGTCAACAAGTGGTCAACTCTGGCGATGGAGTTTTTAGACCGCCTAAAAGCCTCCGTCATGGCTTAACGACTTAAAAGCCGGGACCGACAATTTAACGAGAACAATGTTGATCTAATGAGAAATAAATATTTATTATCAGCTTCTCCGTAGATACTAACGACTTTAGTTAGGGAGGTAAGTACAGAGGGCCTTAATGGCCGAGTAAAGGTTAATTAAAGCCTGAAAAATATATGCAGTGGACTGGCGTTATTTACCTACGAAATAATCAGGGTACTGCATAAATTGCTAAGTTAAAAACCTAAGGCAACAATTTGCTGAAAATTTTATTTCGAGAGGATAGTACTATCATAGTATCCTGTAGCTCCGTTATATTTTCTATATTTTGATTTTTGAATGATATTATAGTCTTTTGGGTTTTTGGCTGTCTCACACAAGGGGTAAAATAAGGTTTTTCAATTGCTACAATGCATAAGCAGTATAAGGATGTAAAAACTATGCTTTAGGTACGCACTCGTGTTACCAGACTATAGTTAGAGCAAAGTTTCTCAACCTTATTTTGCCCACCGCCCATTTAGAGAATTTATTTTTTTCAAGAGCCCCCCCACCCCATATCTTAATGCACCATCTCAATGCCCCCTAATTTTCTATGGGTCTTCTACTGCCCCCCTGAAAGTCTCAAACGCCCACAAGATGCGTTATCGCCCACGTTGAGAACCTGGGAGTTAGAGGATCACTTTTTAGTTTAAGTTATAGGTAAAACCATCCTTAAGCGGCATAGTGTAGGTACCTATTCCAGTAACACCATAAATATTTCATTATTCGCACGTGGCTGCGAAACTTCATGAAAAGTTTAATTAAAACTTATATTCTATACGTTGTAATCTCACCAAGCTTCCATAACCTCACTTCCTCGCAACGAGATCTCTCATTAACCTGAACTAAAATAAGGTAACCCCGGTTCCCACACGGATCTTAAAAGCGGTAGGGTTGCCAGAATCAAAACGATTCAGTTTAAAGACAGTTTAAAGATTCCTGAATTTTGTGATGCAAGGAAAAGCTATAGTATATTTATCCGTACTTAGACTTAGGCGCCGTCTCCACGAACGTGAGAATCGCGACGATATTATCGTCGTGCCACGTATTTCTATACACTCTCTATAAATGTGTCTCCACACGGCGACGTGTAATGTCAAAATAATGATAATGTAAACTAAACATTGAAATCATACGTGGAAGGAAGATATAGCTTATCACTGAATTGTAATGGAGCTAGTTTCTCGCATCTTAGAGGTAAGAAACTCGCACCATGTAAATGAGCCTTAAATCTATATAACTTTCTTTGGCTATAGCCAAACTATAGCCGAGAACTATAGTTCTCGGTCTTATACATTAAAACATAGTTCGCCAACCAGGCTCGCCAGCGCGCTCTTTTGTTTTTGGAAACAACGCTCTGGTGCACTAAGTTTTATGCATAAGGCAGCTAGTGTACTCTTACCTACAACATTACATAACAAAATGACAGCAATAATAGTAAAGAAATTTAGTCAGTTCTTTCATTCATATTGACAGAGCTGTTTAGCATTCTTATAATATTGTTAATTTTATTTAAATTTATATCAAGTCATTAAGTATACAATAAATGTAATTATAATTTCCAAGCTTTCCGGTGTTGGCGTCTGTTTACAATTTGGCCAGCAACAAAGCCTTTAAAACCCAGAACCCAAAGGAAATATACTACATCTGGCAACCCTAGAACCGTCTTAAACGCGAAGCGAGTTTCCACTCGATTGACTTTTTAATTTGCCGGTATTCGGTACAGGGACGATTAGCAGAATACGGATCCTTGGCAGGTGGAAATTCAATTATCTGCAGCTGGAGCAGAGTTCATTTTGGATTGCAGGTAATTGTTTTATTAAATATCTTTTTTGCTGTTCTGTTGATATCTTTGTTCGAGCTGTTTATTAAAAAGGTATAGGTACCGCGGGGGATAAAAAAAACCCTCTTTTGTCCCACTAGTGGGCAAAGGTCGTATGAGAATTACAATGTTTTATTTAAATTCGTAAAGTTAATTTATTTTTGGACTCTCAAAAACGTATTTAAAAACATTATTATGAATAAACTGAGCGTGTCTCACTGACTCCCTGAGACATATTCAAAGGATCTTAAATGCTAAAAATCTCAGAAAGATCTACTCTGTTCTGATGATGCATCTATTTTTGTGGTGGATCTAATTTCAAACAGGTTTCCATTCAGTATTTCAATTTCAGTATAGTGATTCTGCTACTATTCACCACAGCTTTATCCTATGCTAAGTTCAATAAGATTATACTATCTCCCGGAATAACCCACTTTTCTTACTTATTTTACATATTCTATTTTGTAAACTTTCTTGTATGTCATGTCACACCAAGTACATGCTAATATTTTTACAAGCACGTAGCTTCTACCAAATTTCATGCTACGGCGTAGCGTCGTAGCGCCGTAGCAAGGCTTTACTGTAGCCACTTGTCACGTAGCACGTCGTAGCACATAGTTAATGGGGTTAAGGTAAGCTGCACTGACTACGCATATAAAGTTACCCCTAACGTATAGCGGTTTTAAATATGTAAATAGTGACTCAAATATACGAGCAACTTGAAACTTTGCCTGGGACTTGCAAAAACATACGGCAGTAGTTGGCTAACTGGACTTTGATGTGTATTATTTAGCCCGTATTTAATTAAGGCTTTACCAGAACCAAAGACACTAGTTTCGATTCTATGAAGTACGAAACATAATATTTACAAAAAAAAAAAATCATTATCATACGAGTATGTATACAACATAGATTATGTAGGTATATTCTACAACCAGAGAAAAAAAAAACACCCAGAAAAAAAAAACAAAATCCATGAATTATTGGCACTGAATCGGTCTCTGAGACAAAAAATCAAGTTAGTTTAAAAAAATAAACTTACCTCGTCTTTTCCTTTGACGACGCACATTTTAACGTCATTTTCTGGCGAGTACCACACGAGGCGACGCTGCTCTGTGAGGTCAGTCAGACTGAGGTTGTAGACTACATTTCTGAAAAGAATGATAATTTTGTATTAGATTAGACATGCGTTTGTTGTTTATCAAAATTGTTTGGTTATCAGTAATTAGCATGCCACAGAAGGGAAAATGTTTCCACCTATTCTTTCTAGAATTCACAATCCCCGAAAACATCTCAAGGGTCAATCTTGAAAATCAGCGCACCTGGTTGATCGCTATGGCGCCCCTTAAATATCGATATTATTGCTTTTCTGCCCCTGCAGGGGCTAATATATAATATGCTTATATGAAAATATGTTAATTTAGACACCTCCTTCTCGAAATAAAAATACAGAAAAGCAATAATATCGATATTTAAAAAGCACCATAGCGATCAACCAAACACGCTGATTCTGAAGATCAAGAAATATTACCTAACATATTTATATCATCCGAGTTGAAACACAATGAAACAAAAACCTAAAAAAAAACTTAAATATAGTAATTACAACTAGCAACCGTTCCACCGCAAAGTGGTCAAACACAACCCAGTGCGAAACTTCGAAAAGCGTTGCAAGCCTATATTAGACAAGCGACACAGCCCGCAGAATAAACGCCCAAACTAGTAGCAACACTCATTCCGAGTAAGTTCACCTGAATCCAACTCCTGGCACGATTAAAACCGCGAACAAACATTCGGCTAACAACTAGGAGCCAGCGCCACCTTAAAATGAACCTCGGTTACATAGAAGAGACGATAGTACTGATATACTGAATTTTCACTTAGAAGGCGGACAGAATTCATGAATTGGTACAGTAGGTATGAATTTTTAGGATGTGTTTCAACAAATAAAAAAAAAATCTCATTTAATTTCTTGCAACAAACATTTCAGACAAACTTGAAAATAGGCAACAAAAGCTTTTATTTTCTTTCAAAGTTTTTGTGTCGGGCAATGATATTATATACCCTAAATATGTTACGTTCATAGTTTCCAACGTTAAAAATCTGTTCCCACTGGTATATACCGATATAGTGCACACTATGTTGACAAGATCCGCAAATGAATATAGTACATAGTACATACTATAGCACAATAGCATTTTTATTGTTTTTGTAATTCACTACACGTGACAAACACGTCTAGGTCGTCGCTCTACTTGACGCGGACTAAAGACACGACGTCCCAACTAAGACGTTTGCGAGTCTTCATTTTACGCGCGCTAAAAACATGTCTAACACCCGTATTTATAAACAAGTAAAAGTAATTACTTTAGTAAAAGTAGTTACTCTAGTACCAATGATTTTTATTTTATAGTTTGAAGTTAGAACTGTCAACAGTTAGAATTCTTCGCCAAGTAATAGTCACCATTTTCTTTACTTGTAGCATTGAGAACTCGACCATTTTGCGTTTGATTTTGACATATACATTACTCGGCTATAGAATAAGATTTTAAAATGAAGTATTCTATCCTCAAGTAATGACTTCTTTGAGAAATTACATAGCAGCAAGTAATTGCTTGTCTATAAATACGGGTGTAAGTATTATTGTTAAATGTCATCCGTGTCGGGGCTGTCTTTAAATTCATTTATTATAAGTAATCGTTATTAGTTTCAATCACGTTCGTCCTGATTTTTGGGAGTGATAGAAGCCTTATTCGTGGTAGAACAAAGGAGCGAGTTAAAACGCGGCAAAACAGTCCACTGCAGTCCTCTGTAGCCAGGTTATGTATATTGGTCATAAAGCCAAGTGGCTAGGAACAGGTCGTTTTAGCGAATTTAGCATTCGGCTTTTTCAGCTTTTAAGAAGTTTTAACTGCTACGAATTCAGTGGCTTTTTGCTGCAGCTGGATGTGATTGAGTTAGAATTGAAAATAAACGCAGTTGTCTAGAGTTAAAAAGTTGGACTTTGTGCACGAATGGAGCATGTTTGTGTATTGATAAACTTATTGAAAACTAGTGAACGCCTACGTGGACTATATTTTATCCCACGAGAACAATAAATTTTTCCGGGTTAAAAAGTAGCTTATGTGTTATTCCAGAACCTAAACTATTTACATTCCAAATTTCATTAAAATCGGTTTAGCAGTTATGGGGATACGTGGTAACAAACATTCACATACACACACGGACTTTCGCCTTTATAATATTAGTTGAAAATAGTTGAAAATAACAATAATTGTACTTAAAACGCGTTATTATCTACAGAATTCGAATCGACAAAGTGACACAGAATGAAGGAAGTTCGTGATAAGTTAGGATCATTAGAATAATAACTCGATAAGTTCGTGAAATTACTTCATGAATACGAACTTAGTTCTGTCAAACTAATGTCAAAGTGACATTACGTGTGCGGCGTAGAAATAAACTGGATGAGTAGGTTCATTCAGTCGATAAATGTGTAGATCGACTTTTTGGCGGGAATTTGAGAAGTCATTTTTATTAGTTTTTGTTTTATTTTCCAAAACTTGTGTTTCTTCGAATGTTATAATGTAATAATGGTGGACTGTTGAGTGTTCGTGAACGTGCATAAGTGTGGGCAAATGAAACAAAATTGGATAGCATTGCATTTCGAGTTCTCCCAAAAAGTTCGAGTTGATGTTTCAGTAAAGCCCCACATCTTTACTGAGGCACAC
This sequence comes from Camptogramma bilineatum, assembly GCA_958496255.1. NCBI lineage: Eukaryota > Metazoa > Arthropoda > Insecta > Lepidoptera > Geometridae > Camptogramma > Camptogramma bilineatum. The sequence continues at coordinate 9,372,015 of OY292467.1, read as the reverse complement.
GGGGAGGGGTTGGATATTATATTTATGTATTGTAATACTTATGTATGTTTATCTTGTGTATCTATAAACTTGAAATAGTTTAATTACTTGACACTGTCTGAATGCACAAGCTATGCGAAGCCAAAATAAATAGAAAAAAAATGTAGTTCGAAGGTTCTGTACTATGAATACTCATGTTAGATAACATTGTAAAACGATTGTAGAATGTTTTGTTTTATTTTTCATCATAGATATGATATGCCTTTTTGTACCTATTTTCTATATAGCACGTAGTAGAAGTGTGTAGTTTCTTGATGTGTTTGCTTTTGAAGATTAATATCTTCAAGTTAAGACATGGTGGCTTGCTACCCACATTCGACTCAAATCGTAAATCAGGATTTTGTTTTAGGATTTCACACTCTTGAATGCTAAGATTATACTGTCGTAATCTAATCGAGCCAGCAACTAAAGATGTCGAGGCTAATCGTGCGCTTGTATTAGTGCAAATTCTCAAGTGAAGTTACGATTGAAATCTAGTCGATAGTAGTAGCAGATAAAAGTAAAAGTAAGTAAAACCATTTATAATCGATTAGCCTCATTACTTATACCTACTCGTATATAGCTAGAATCCAATTGGCTTTTAAACTTACTACTAGGTACTGTACGTTTACTGTTTGCTCATAATTACCTACTATGAATTATTTCCAACTATCAATGTAGTAAAGTGTCGATAAAAAAAAAATCGAATAAATAATTTTCTTAACTAGCAATTATTTTTATCTTTACTTACTGTCATACCTGCACAGAACTTGGCTTTCGTAATTGCGAAACTCACCAACCCTTAAGATTATTTAAGTTACATAAAATAAATTATGACATAAACTTTGCCAATTATAACGGAAGAAACGGCCGTTTTAAATTTTAAGGTGCATTCACGGCATGATTTATTAATTAAAGTTTTTAAAAGCTTTATTTATATATTTTATAAGGTAGCCATTAAGTCATTAGAAATATAATTGAATATAGGAACTTGAGTAGGTAATCCTACTCATATTATAAATGAGAAAGTTTAGATGTTTGGATGTTTGTGTTGGCTCTGACGGGACAAGACTGGTGAAATAGCCAACGTGTGGATGCTTCACGAAATTAACTGGCCAACGTGAGGCCAACGTTGGCGCCAACGTGTGGAGCCGGCGAGGATTGTTTGACGATGTCTTATGGTCATCACGACTAAACAGTTCGACAGCAGCTTAAAAAGACAAGTAGCCCATCTCCGTAATGTTATTGAAACCAAGACAAAGTTCTGCAACTTGTTTAATAGGCAATGTAACCTGAACTTTATTGTTATTACAATAAGACTCTAAATGGCCGTTTCATGGAGTTTTAATAGGTGTTCTTTGTTTGACCCGAGGTATTATTGGCTTGCTAAGAGTGGACTTATTTTACTGTCGTTTTATTATTTTAATTTTTATGTTAGCTTTTCAGCTCGAGCTCTTATCCGTTACGATGTTAATGCATTTTTACGATAATATTTTATAACTCTTGAAAACTCCGTCCATTACAACGAAAACGAACAGTCAGCAACGAAAGTTGATCGACAATTTGTAGATTTTAACCCCCAACGAAAAAGAGGCGTGTTACAAGTTTGTAGTGTGTATCTGTGTATCTGTCTGTGGCATCATATTCATAGCTCCTAAACTGATTTTAATTATTGTTTTTTTGTTTGAATGGTGTCTTTGTCGAGAGTGTTCTTAGCTGTTTCATGAAAATCTGTTCTGCCGTTTGAAAATCATCAGCTCTTTTGTAGTTTATGAAGGGATATTATGTCGGGTTTTTTTTTATTAAATTTTTAATTTACTTAATTGTACTTAATAATATAGTTTTATAAAACTTTGCCACAGAGTATTAACTAACCTAGATCTAAGACTGTATTCGCATGATAAAAAGGACTCGAATCAAGTTAATTTTGCTCTTGTCCTACATTTCTTAGATGTAGCTAACCGAAAACTCATTGTCTATTGCTTGAAAAAGATTTCTAAAACAATTGACGATCCCTAAAGAACCGAATCGCAAAATAAAGGTACGCTTTGTATGCCGATTTATTAAGGTAATGCCTCGATAGAATACAAGTAGGTATCTTTAAAGGTAATTCAATTGATTTGAGCAAATATACACAAGTATACCTGCTTGAGAAACAACGGTCTATTTTTTCAGCGACGCGAACCTTGAATTTAAATTACCCTATCCTGTGGCAGACGAAAACATACGTAGCTTATAATATTATTTAATATGTAAATCTTGCTTTAAAAGCGCCACAATGTTTGACGTTTTAATTTCGACTCGATCATTGGATGTGTCATGTTTATTGATGAGTGTGACTCTGATTGGCACGGCTAGTGTGCATGCATTGAAATTAATTTATATGAATACCTGCTGTGATTACTATCTAAATAAATGAAAATTCAAAATGTAATTGCATGAATCAAGTTGTGAAGCCAGAATAATTTTATACAAAAGTTCTGGATCGTACATAATCAACAAACACCCGTTTTTCCGGAAACAAATACAATTATTCTATACTCATTCAAATCTTATTTGCGTCATTAGTAATGAGGATACGGATTAATTTATACTGAGGAGAATAGAAGATAAAAAACAAATAAGTACCTAATCACAATGGAAGCACGAAAATAATTGTAGCTTTTGCATCATCAATCAAGAAGGCCGAATTGGACCAACACAAAAACATGAGCGAGTGACCAAACAATAGATCGTCGACTGTTCCAAGTTCGAACGTACGAAGCCAAGATGGCCGCCGCTATTTGGCGGGAATCACTGAAGCGAATAATTGACAAAGGATATACAAGGATACAGTCTTTGTGTTACTTTCTAGCCGAAGCTTGTCCTTGGGAATATTCCAAAAATAAGGTTTCCGAGTCCTTTGTGGTTGTTTTTAATCGACGGTAAAAGATTTAACAAAAATCAGTTACTTCGTGAAAATGCAGATACGGAACAAATTGACAAAATAAAATGTTTCAATACGTTTCAACATGCAAACACAATGTTAATCTAAAAAACGTGTAAGTAGATATTTTCATATAAGTACTGAAGTCTATGAAAAGCATGATTTTAATTTCAAGTTTTATTTTCTACTTACATAATAGTAAGTAGGTACAGATCACAATACCTAATTGTTTAGAACCCTTGTTTAGAACAGATAAAAACAGTGCTGCGTTCCCAAAGGAGCGTTGCATGTCAATTCATTGTTTCGTTCGAATTAATATGCATGATTGGCACCGGGAACTCGGTCAACTTAATGAGTGCAATGTTCCTAATTAAGTAGTCATGTTCATGTGAATACTCTCTAGATATAAATGTTATTATTATGCTGTTTATTATCAACAAAGAATATAACTCCTGCGTATATGATAGGAAGAGTTGACATAAGACGACTTATAAGGCCCGCCTGTGACGCAGGAGGTTGCGGGTTCTATCTCCGCCGCGGGACAATGTTTGTATGAACTGCAAATATTTGTCTCGGGTCTGGGTGTTTTCTATGTATAATTATGTACCTATGTATTTACAAAAAACAAGTACCTAAGTATGTAGGTACCTATGTATGTAGTATATTATTTACTTATACTTATATACAGGGTGTGGCAAATTCTTGGTCACTGAAGGGTAGCTACCTTTTCTCTTGTAGTTAGAAAGTTTTGTTCTTAGAAAACTTCGGTTTTATTTTGAAGAAAAAAATAACTGCATTTTTAGATTTTTGAAAAAAAGTACAGTTAGCCTAAAAAATTACATTTGTCAAAAAAAACAAGTTGGTCTTAATCGACTCTATTTCCCACCAGGATCACTTCTCCCTAAGTAACTTATGAAATCAAATCGTAAGTTTTTGCAATAATTCAAAAAAACACATCCCATACATTTTCTATGAAATTAGTAGTTGTAAACATTATAGTGCCACTTATTCGATGGTTATTAATTTAAATTCGTAACTGCTCCGGCATGCTGGGAGGCTATTGTAAAGCCTTAGGTGCCTTAGACAGACCCGCAAGAGAGAATGGTATGCATGGAGCATACTATTTGTACATCTGCAGGGAAGCACTTTGTTCTAAATTTAAATACGCGCTTTACAATAGCCTCCCAGCTTGCCGGAGCAGTTATTAAATTAAATTAAGAACGATCGAATAAGTGGCACTGTAAGGTTTACAACTCCTAATTTCATAGAAAATGTATGGGATGTGTTTTTTTGAATTATTGCAAAAACTTACGATTTGATTTCATAAGTTACTTTGGGAGAAGTGATCCTGGTGGGAAATAGAGTCGATTAAGACCAACTTGTTTTTTTTGACAAATGTAATTTTTTAGGCTAACTGTACTTTTTTTCAAAAATCTAAAAATACAGTTATTTTTTTCTTCAAAATAAAACCGAAGTTTCCTAAGAACAAAACTTTCTAACTACAAGAGAAGAGGTAGCTACCCTTCAGTGACCAAGAATTTGCCACACCCTGTATATTATTTTATTCTCACAGAACGGCACGGAAGTACTTCAACACAAAGTAATAAGCCTGTTGCGTCCACGCGGACTCCTTATTAGTATTAGTTAATTAATTAATCATTCATTAATTATTATTAACGTATTAGTCATGTAGTTCCCATAACACAAGCTCTGCTTACCTTGGGGCTACATGATGCTGTGTGAAATATTCAGCGTTATTTATTTATTATTATAAGAATATAAAAAAAAACAATTAGGTACCTACTTAGCTTATGGAATTAGCGATGATAGATCATCGATCATTGTACAGAACCGGCTTATGTACCTACGTTTCATCAATTCAGTTATCCAATACACTCACATATTCGCAACATTAATAATTAATCATTGCTGTAGTTTACTAGACGTACTTTCGCATGAATGCAATGTCATCATCATCATCATTCTCAGCCTGTGTCAACCCACTGCTGGGTGTAGGCCTCCTCCATTTCATGCCACTCGTTTCGGTGTTGGGCCGATCACATCCAGGTCTTGTTGGCGACCTTAACAATGTCGTCTACCCATCTAGCAGGTGGTCTGCCAGCTCTGCGTCTGTTCTCCCTGGGATTCCATATGGTTAAGGCCTTACTCCAATGCAATGCAATGTATGAAGCCGAAACATAGATATACCGACAGTCATCTAAACCAACCCTCACCTAAGAAAATCCCCTATAAATTCTACCTACTGCAACAACTAACAAGATTACTATTTCCTTGGTGCAAGTTGGTATCACTGTGAAAGGTCATTCAATGTAATTTGAGCTTTAAACCTATGTGTGAAGTTTCGATTGTATATATTCTATCAGCAGTAGAAATCGACTTACGATTTTCTTCACAGTTATCCATCCATTACTGTTTTTAAGGTTTATTAATAAGGCTTACTGTTGGCCTAGTCAGGCCTAGTGCTATGTACGTTGAAATTGGATCCAAAGGTGTCAGTAAATTTATTCAAATCGTTTCAGAAATATGCGCTTTACTCGAGCTCAAAAGGGTAAAGAAAACCGCCAGCTAACTTAAGGCCTACTCAGCTTCGTGCTGGGCAAGCCATCTAAGCATTATCACACTCACTACCTACCGTTTAAAAGTCTTAAAATTTTTAACTGACTTCATAAAATCAGGAGGTTTTCTAGTCGGTTTTTACTTCTTTTGTAGGTGTGTTACTAAATTTTTCCGTAACAACTAAAACGATATAATATTTAAGCAGTTTGATTTCTAAGGGATTTTTCTGGCGTAATTTCCCTGTAAAACTAAAAAAATGACGCTTTTATGTGCCGCGCCTACTAAAAGACCAAGGATATCAATGAATAAAAGAAGCAATAAATGTGGCGCTTAAAAATATGCAACATGAAGAATATTTCCGTCTGTTTGTTATACATGGTCTCAGCATAGAAACTTCTTGCAACTAATATATATTCTACAATGCAAGACCAGCCTGATTGCATCGTACTTCGTTACACAAAAAGCGTAAGACCATAAAATATGGACCGAGGGTAAATTGGCTCCCCTAAACTTGCCAAATGAGTTTCCCTTCCGTAGTGGGCAAACGCAGGGCTTGCAAGATGTCGAATGTGGATTTATTTACTATCGAGTATCGACAAAAGCACTCAGCAACTGCGTAATTAGGCTTATGTTTACACCATCTTCTATAGTATAGATAATATTCTATAGATCTATAGACTATACCTACTATAGTGTAGTCTATCTATACTATTCTAAAGTCGTTCATTGGTGAAATGTGTTAGTTCACAAACAACTCAAACACAGTTCACCAAAAGTACTTTTTTTTCTTTTTTAATAAAAAAAAAATCAGTAAACATGGCGGACTTATCCAGGAACGGTAGACATTCAATATTCTTTGAAGATGAGAAGATGACGTACGGGTGCAGGGAGTAGTTTTTAACCCACATTATCATTTCTTCAAAATCCTCATCATCATCAGCCCGATTTTACCCATAGCACTGCTGGGTATCCTCCCTAAGTTTGTGCTATTCACCACGGACCTGTGCTAGTCGCATCAATTGATAAAAGAAGCCGATAGTCGTAATCTATGAAAACTTCACGTAGGTTAAAAGCTCAAAAAGCACTTCTTCGAAAAGCTCCTACTAATTAATACCTACTTCATGATTGTCTGATAAAAACTCCAGTTTGTTTTAATATAAGAATGCCTTAGTGAGGCTTAAATCTGGAGATTTTACGAGAATTACAAATTAAATCAGAATCATAAGTTTATCTTCATTTGAAATTCTCTTTTCAACTAAAAACACCAGTAATTTATCTAGTCAGAGAGTCAATCACACTGAATGAATCTTTGTCTGAATTATCAAAATAACTAAAAGTTGATTGTATACCTAGGTAATTTTATTTATTTTACTTCCACAGGGTGTCCCCTTATATATTTTGGTTTGGATTACAAAAACCGACGAATTTCCTCAAACAAATAACAAAAGCAATCGCATTTTTCAAGATAACGAACCACATAAAAACATCCAGAACAAGTTCCCACTTGTGATTACAAATAGAAACATAGACGCTAAGGGGCGCATTCTGGGATCACTTCGTCTATCTACTCGTATCTATAATATATTCTGGCGACGACATACCGACTCCCCCGAATGTTTGCTTTGTCTGTTTTACTGCACCTAGTTAGGAGACATTTTATGGACCCTGCTGTAATCCCTGACGTACTTAAGGCCCATATCCTGAAGATTTCCTCTAAGGGAAATTCTTACCTATCGCGCGATTGAATTATTTATTTTACGCTTCTGAATGTGGAGGCAATATTGATGATATTCACTGTTTGTGTTGTTTGCGTCTCACAGCTATTAAAATATGAGAATTACGTAATATAAAAATGAAATACTTGTGCATCTTCATTAATGGTTAGTTGCAAGTGTACTGAAGCATTCTTGGGAAGATACAGAACTAGCGAATGCTCTTTTTATGTCCAGTGGTGATAATTAAACTTCTCGAGAAGTCTTACTAGAAATCAAAGCATTTGCGAATACTCCTCTCATTCCTTCGAAACAAGCCCCAAGACGTCATGAATCCAATGAAATAAACGATGGTTGTTGTTCAAAAACAACTGCAATAAATCTACAGCACAGTTCCATTTAGCACCACAACTTGCATCCCGTATATAGGTAAGCGTGTTACACCAAGATACTCCAAACCTCAGCCGGCCGTCGGAAACACGAGACGTCATGAATCCGATGATATAAACGATGGATGTTGTTCAGAAACAATTGCAATAAATCTAGCAACATGTGAAGCGCAATTTCTCGGCGGGAGGCCGTGGCGCGCCAACTTTTGCAATATTGAAGGCGGACGCAAACCGCTTCGCATGTAAAAACGCCAAGACGTCTCACGTTATATATCAGCCGTCTCTAGTGCCCATTTGGCAGTCAAATGTTGATGACAAACAGGAAACTCGATCGACGATTTGAGCGAGTTTTGCTTGTTATTTTTACCGAAAGTTGAAGGGTTGAAAATGTTTGTGACTACTGGCTATCATAAATTTGAGTTTTGATGTTGGTTACTTTATTTTCGAATAGAGTCTTTTGGAAAGGTAACGAGAAAACGTTTACTGTGGCATAACAGTAAGTATGGTAATTCAATACTAATGAAAAACAAACAACATTTCATCTTTTGTTGATACTTAACATCGGACTTGTGTAATATGTCCAACTATTCTTCATTCGTCATTTCAGGCAGAGCCATAATACAGGTCATAATATTATGCAAGTCAATACACGTGTCCTATTGATATTGTTCTAAACGGAACTCGTAAACTTTTCCAATATCGGGCCGTGTCGGCTGTATGCAAACAAATTGCATGTCGACCGACGAGACCGACCGACGTAGTGTAGTGCGCGATGGAATTCGAACTTTTTGACACAAACCTTTTAGCAGAACGTGAGTATCGAACTTGATGAGGTTACTTGTGGATTCTGTCCATGTACCTATTCGAATTTGAATCAAGAGGTATCGTCTTATGTTATAGTTTTCTTTAACACATCAGCATGAGTCATTTTAAAGTTATTTGCAATTCAGGACGTACGTTCTATTTATGCACTAAATATAAACGTATTGAAACTGAATCAACGAAGCGTCAGTTATAAGCTGAAACATAAACCGTCATTTTTATTGACTTAACGAACCGAAATGAATACAAAATAACATACGACAGACCAATACAGCAGTACAACGCTTGCATATGCAAATGAATTAAATTTTTTCGATTTTTCTCGTTACACCCATCTCGTTGAATTTATTGAAGCCTTTTATACAAGTTACCTACACTTTTCAGCATACCAAAACCAGTGAAGGAAGGGCTTTACGTGCTATTCAAATTTACTGAATTCGGGTGAAAAATGGGGGTCTTGTGAAGCTGGGAGCTCGCCAAGCGGTATGCGGGCATACAGAGTTGGTACAAATTCTTAACATTTTAATTAAAAGCGCTCAAAGTGTTCAAAATGCCGACCGCACTGGGCGTCTATTGTCGTCTCATTCTGACATCACAGTGATTTATTGCACGCGTAAATGGGAAGGGTTGCTTTCATCTTTCGCGAAATATACGAAGTAAAATTTGACATTTTTGTGACAAAACAACGAGGGCGGATTGTGTAAATTACATTGTTACGATATTCCGCTTGGGAGGAGCTGATGAAGATAAACTACCAACAACTTCGGAATGCTTGAACTAGGTATCAGGACCCTATTACGTAAAACAAGGACTCACTCTACTAACTACGCTCTAGTACTTTGCTTTGCTTCGACATAACTTTATTCAGATAGATGTGTGTACCCACTGTGTAGGTACCCCTGGCACTCGTTATTATGCATTAGCAGTTTTTTACAAAAATCAAAACTAACTAGGTATGTCTTAAGACATGTACCTATATTATTGTCACATGTAGTGTAAGTACCAATTATCAAGCAAATGTGATCTCAATTTAAAGAGGAATTAAAACAATCGATGCATAATTGCATAGATTGTTTTAATTCCTTTTTACATTGAGATAACATTTGCTTGATAAGTGGTACCTACAATGTGACAATATAGGTACATGTCTTAATACAATACTTATACAAATAATATACAAAAGCGAACTAAATCTTGGTGAAACGCCCTTTGCATAATAAGTAGGCTTCTTATCAAAGAGTCTCAAACCCGAAATCACGCGACTTGCCTCACCGAACACAGGCGAAATCTGATTATGCTCAATTCAATACGATCTATATTAGGTTATATCGATTGCCAGAGAGCCTAAATATTTAACGATAAACATGTCAATCACTTATCCGATTACTCATTTAACTATATCCTCGAAGGTGAATGGCAAAATGGGTAAATTCCTCTGAGAAACTTCGGTGGTGATAATTTGGTAGTTAAGTTAGGCGGTGTGTCGTTGAATCTATTAACAACATCTAGGCACATGTTTGATATGAAACCCGTACATTATTATTTAGAATTAATTATAATATTATCAGATCTTCAGGTATTTATATGATCCTTTGAAGATGTCTATTGCATTAGTCAGATGTATGTCCAAATACATTCTTATTCTTACTTCAATACATAATTGGACATACCTCTAACTAATGCATTAATTAATATAATTATGTCTAACTGTGGGTGGTATTTGGACTTAATTTGGTACACGCCCGCATTATAAAAAAGCTAGCATTCCATACGTGACAGGTTGCATGCCCATCGCCATTAAAGTTAAATTTTTGTTTGTATTTCTAATGAAAATTATGTAAGAATGTATAAAATCTAGAATGTTGTCTTCTACATAGTTGTCTTAAAATATGGCAGATTAGAACACTACGACCGTACATTTCGGCCGACGGATCTAGGCGTACGTGAAGTCAGGCTCTTCGCTGCGCAGTAGAAAATTTTGTATGAAAAAGTTGCACTGCGCATCGAAACGGCCAACTTCACGTACGCCGAGATCCGTTGGCCCTACTGTAGTCCTACTTACAGAAGCAATTCATTGAAATAAATGTTCAATTAGCCGAGGAGACATTAGTCGCCGTCTTCAGAAAGGTTGCTTAGATTCGTCACAATCATTGACCATGTGTGACAACGGTACCCTTGGGACTGTGGTCAGCATAATTTTCTTACTTTATTAAGTCTCTCAAAAAGCACAATAGATCCTTTCTGCACGCTTTAATTGGGTTCGACTCGAATGCATCCAGAACTTTGGGCATAGTTTTTCTACTTGAAAAAATTAACATTTGATTGTAAACACTATTAACGGGATATTTACCATGATTTTTGGATTTTAGAGTTACCGATATTTCGGCACAGTTGCATGCGCCATGATCACGGTAAACTGAAGTTTTTGCGAGTTTGTGGGTAATAGTGTTTACAATGTTTGCAACCATGATAGTTTCAAAAATTAACATTTGATCCTAAAAAGATTAAATAAAAAGTAAATTGTCTTTTTTCAACATTCGCGATCAGAACACATTATAAATACATATGTATCCGGGTATATAACACGTCTAATCTAATCTAATCTAATCAGCCCACTGGATCCCACTGCTGGGCAAAGGCCTCCCTTCCCTTTTTCCATTCACCCCGGTTCAAGGCTTCTGTAATGCATCACGTAAATTAAATTTTTATTTAGCCCGACGTTTCGACTGGATTGCACCAGCCGTGGGCGCGGGAAGACTGACGTTTACGTGATAAATACGTATGTATTTATTTCTAAAAAGTAAATTTACAAAACGTAAAAACTTTTTACTTGCTTGATAGGAATTTGAAATAGAAAAAGGATAACCTAAGATTAAAATATTTAGTACATCTCACTCGTCTTTCTCACAATTGGTGAATTTATTGTTTCCGTGTAATTTATAAGCTTGAAGATTGCACATAGTTTGTGTTTGCACTGGTTCAACTAAAACAATGATGTCTTTGAAATTCTTTGAATTGCAATGCTACTTGTTCTATTGAAATTTGAAACTACCTAAACAGAATACTCCGAATACTTTAGCTGAAACGCATTCAATTCAAATCCATACAATACACACATTAATAACCCATACTTAGGGACAACACTCCTAAATTAGTATCTATTGTGTAAACAAACTGAAAGGGTTTGTAGGGGTTGCAACTACCCTTCAATTAAAATTAGTCAAACGAGGGGAGTATAGAAACTTGTATTTAGTACACAAAATAACATAAGTCAATAGTATAAAGTTGTATGCATGGGAACTTCTAGGGTACTTTTAACATCTACACTATAGAGGTAGGTATAGGTTTTCAAATTATTAACATTATTCATGCATTGTATACTTTATTAGCTACCGCAAATTCCATACATATTAAATGGGATTGTAAAAATAAAGCTAATTGCAACTACGAGTATTTGTATGTGACGTAATGATGCGATTTATTTTTTCAGCTTACATTGAAAATGATGCCATACATTTTCATAATCACAGATTTCTTTTTGAGCAAAATTATAAAACTTTCATCCCTAACCCAACAGATTTATTCAAAGAAAATCTGAGTAAATCTGCCTTCTTAATGTGATTCTGTGCTCTATCTTTACCGCCATAGTGTAAAAGTAAAACCCTACTGTATGGTGGAAAATAAATATCACCGGCAAAAAACAACGTGTTGTATACATTTTTATATGTGCATTTCCACCGAGAGAGCATGTGCTGAAGACAAGATTTAAGTATGCAGACCTTTAGTAGAAGTTCTAAAACAATTGTAAAACCAATCTCGCCATTTGTAAAAAGACAGAACAAGAGATACGACATGAAATGTATGCTCACTCAGTTCTCCCATACGACAAGCCAAATATCAAAATGTATTATGTTTACAAAATAAATGTGTATGCTAGGCTTTAGTAGAACTTTAGATATGCTACGGTTTTCAGTTTCAGATTCCCCAGTGCCTTAGTTTAAAATTTACAAATGGTTTATTATGCTCACTCAGTTCTCCACTTTCACAATGTCCAATTTCCTACTAAACCAATGAAAGAATTTGAATTAAATTGATGTCTACATTTAGTATAAGTTGAGTACGAATTTGTAAAACCAAAAAAAGAACCAATATCATACAGCATATATGAATAATTAACTGTCTTAGGTGCTCACTCAGTTGAAACGTTTTTGAAAAGTAAAAAACCTTAATATCTTTTGATTTGCGAATTGTAGAGAAAATCTAAATATGTAGACCTTTAGTAAAAATTTTTACTAAAGATCTGCATTTTCAAATTGTGGAATATTTGCTTGGTTCACGAGATATACTTGTTTTATTATTTGTATGAAAACTTGTTACCGTCAGAATTAAGGGTGTCACCCGTCGAGTTACCGTCAGAATGAAGGGTGTCACCCGTCGAATTTAATGTTAAAATAGTGTCCAATTAATTGCTAGAAAACTTCAAAGGAAAATATGCCTATATATATCTGAGATATACTTATTTTATTATTTGTATGAAAACTTGTAGTGTAGGGTCACCACACGTATTTTATTTTTGAAATTTGCAATTAATTGTTAGCCTATGTACAAGAACAAACTAAAAATATCGCGCATTCCTTATAGTTTTAAATCAGAACCCACATAATCAGCAAGGGCATAAAGAATGAGAAAATTAATGTGATGTAAAAAACTTTGGTCTCGTGTAGCACACACAAATTTTCACCTCAGCAACGAAAACATACATACCTACCTGCCTATAGATAATAATTAAAACTTGTAAGTACTATTATTACAAGTAAAAAATACAACTTTGTACTTAATGAAGGAAGTAATCCATATTATGTATTTATTTGTCGGAGATTTAGTGTGGCAAAATCTAGAATTAAGCAGCGGCAACACTGCTGCGGAAATACTGCAGCGCCATCTGTTATTATTTGGTGGCAACTCTGTATCTAGAATTAAGCAGCGGCAACACTGCTGCGGAAATACTGTAGCGCCATCTGTTATTATTTGGTGGCAACTCTGTTTCTCTGTCGATAAAACCCGAACGCAAGGTGGCGACAGAGTTCGTCATTCTTGGGGGCGGCCGTTGGAGCGAGCGGTCACTTTAGCGCCAGCGCTCGAGCCGAGTGGACGTGCCTGTTTGGTTTTATTAAGACTGTTAAATGTTAAAAGTTACTTCGTTGGTTGTTAAAAGTTTGGTTAGGTTACCGATTGTGATTTATTTGCTCGGAGCTATCCACTGTGTCTTAGCTAGACGAAAATAGGAGCCCCCAGTATCCTGAAAAACTCGGTCATCCCCGACATCAGAAGTGTGGGATGATACCCGGAGACCCACAAGTGACCCCTGATTATCTGGTGAGCGCGTTCCATTTTATTTTGACTCTGGTGCTACCTAAGTGTTTTCTTTTATGAAGAAATCTACTGCGTTTACGATTTCTTGAAAAGCGACAAAATAATGCTGTGACTAGTTGATCATTGTGTGTAGATTCATGTTGGTGGCATTTGGTTGTCGATTTGTTTCGTCATCAATTGTGTCACTGGTGCGAGTTTTTTTGAGATGTAGGTAGTCATCACCGAGTGTTCAAATAATTTCGTCGGCTGGTTGATGTATTGACGGTAGATGATAAATGACGGTAGGTTAGGTATTGATGACCTAGATTTTCTATTTGCGATTATGAGTGATTTGATGCAAATAGGGCCGAAATCTGAGTGACTGTACACCTTATTTTTTTGTTAAAAGTGATGAAAGGAAGTCTAGTTGAACGTAGTGTCTAACGTTTGTGAGACATTTTGATGTGTTAGATGTGATGATGTTGATGTTGATGTGGTACTTGCTGAGATCACTTAACGCAAAAAAAGAATTTACAACTACCCTCATTATAGAATACGAACGGTATTGTTTACTACCGACTGAGTTTCCCTACTGAGTTTACTTTATTCAACCATCGCTTTTTGTGATCATAAAGCGAGCCTGACGCTTGTAAGTTTAGTGTGCTATTGTTGGATGAGTGAGCAATCATGCTTTGATATCGCTGGTAAGGCGATGGTGTTTCGGTTTCGATGGTTAAGCGATGACGCATTGATTTCGTTGGTTAGGCGTTGATGTGGAGCACTGATTTAGAGCTGTGTTGTGTGTTGTGTGTGTGTGTGTACGTAGTTACATGAACGTTGAAGCGATGAATTGAGCGAAGTATCATTTGGTGTTTAGTTTCCTAAATTGAAAATCAATAGTAACTTGTTAAGTTTACCCTCGATAAATAAAGTCTAATGTTAACTGTTGGTACATTGCTGCGTTAACCTTGTTGAGTCTTCACTTTTTGTGACCGTACCCAGTAGCGCCGGAGCGTGTAATAGGTGCACGTGGCCTGCTTTTTATGCGCAGGATATCCCTTGGAAGGGGTAGCACGTACGCGGCTACGGCTGATATGGTTAGTTTCTGTGGATGGATCGCAGAACCGATGGACTGGCTACTGCCGATAGTATGTCAATTTGTGTTGACGGTGGTCGTTTGTTTAAAGTACTCTCATGATTGAGTGAGGAAAGTGCCTGATCATCAGATTCCCAAAGAATTAGAATTGTAGAGTGTAGAGTCTGATGATGTTAATGATGTCTCGTGGTGCAACCGATGGACTGAGTTGTGACCAAAGCCGATGGACTGGCTGAAATGGCCGATGGATTGAGCCATGAGTGTCCGATGGACTGGATACTGGGTGTTCGATGGACTGAACGCCGAGAGACTGAATTAATGTTCTGTTGTGTAAAAATTTGGAATTTAAAGTTTGGGAGTTTGATTATCAGAGTACCTACTCGTTGTTGGCTGGTGGTGAAGTTGCTTTATGGTAATTGTGTACAGTTGTCGTTTCTCATTTTAGCGTCGTTTCTTATTTAAGGATGTGCCCTGTGACGTAGTGATTGGTTCTAATTTTGAAATTAGGTGTTTTCTTTCGTTGCTGTGAAAGAGTGATAAGTCGTTGGTGCGACGGTGTGTTCTTTTGGTTACCCTCTCTTTCGTCGGTGCGAAAGTGAGATGAGTCGTTGGTGCGAAGGAGTGTTCTTTTAGTTACCCTCTCTTTCGTTGGTGCGAAAGTGAGATGAGTCGTTGGTGCGACGGCATGTTGATTTAAATAGGTAGCCTCTCATTCGTCGGAGCGAAAGTTAGAAGTCGTTGGTGTGACACCATGTTCTTTTAGTTACCTATACTTTCGTTGGTGCGAAGTCGAGTTTAGTCGTTGGTGCGACTGCGTGTTTTTAGCTATCCTTTGTTTTGTTGGTGTGAAAGCGAGAAAAGTTGTAGGTATGACGTTGTGTTAATTTTTTTAGTTGCCCTCTTTCGTTGTTGTGAAAGCGAGATGAGTCGTTACTGCGAAGTGTTTTTCTGAGTTACCGTTACTTACGTTGTGGCAAAAGAGAGAAGACTTTGATAGTGGAGGCATTGTTTACCTGATCATGTTCTAAATTGTTGATGGAAGAAAGAAAAATGGTTTTGAGTTGTTTGTTCATAATTTAAGTTGTGTTATCAGAATGGCCGAACAGAATAGCTGTGTGGTTGGTATACGGACGCCGAATAGAGGTGTTCTTGATTTTGTAGACGGATGCTAGACGGCTGTGTACTAGAGTTGTTGGATAGAAGTAGGTATAGTTTGAATGTAAAGGTTTGAACTCGGAGTTGCGAGTTGCTGAGCAGAGTCTAAAATGCTTTGTAAGTAGGTACAGTAGATACTACTAATTGGCGATTTAATTTGCCTTGTTTGTCGTGGTATAACGTAACAATTAGAGTTCACTTTTGATAGCGTTGCTGTTTGACGCGAAAAACTTCATCTAAGTGTTTTTTTTATGACCTTGATGGTCAGGTATGGCCGAGACGTGTTACTGTGCAGAAACGAACTGAGTGATTTGCCCACCCTTTTGCGGGGTAGGTGCAGGGTAGGTAGGAGCCTCAAGCTGGGCTCACTGCTCTGGTTTCGATTCCAGTGGTAGCTGGCCCTGGGTAACGGGATGTTGCCCTAACGTTACTGTGCTGTGTTATCCAAAAATCCACGCGAGGACGCGTGACTTGTCAGAGATGGCCGTGTCGGAGATTTAGTGTGGCAAAATCTAGAATTAAGCAGCGGCAACACTGCTGCGGAAATACTGCAGCGCCATCTGTTATTATTTGGTGGCAACTCTGTATCTAGAATTAAGCAGCGGCAACACTGCTGCGGAAATACTGTAGCGCCATCTGTTATTATTTGGTGGCAACTCTGTTTCTCTGTCGATAAAACCCGAACGCAAGGTGGCGACAGAGTTCGTCATTCTTGGGGGCGGCCGTTGGAGCGAGCGGTCACTTTAGCGCCAGCGCTCGAGCCGAGTGGACGTGCCTGTTTGGTTTTATTAAGACTGTTAAATGTTAAAAGTTACTTCGTTGGTTGTTAAAAGTTTGGTTAGGTTACCGATTGTGATTTATTTGCTCGGAGCTATCCACTGTGTCTTAGCTAGACGAAAATAGGAGCCCCCAGTATCCTGAAAAACTCGGTCATCCCCGACATATTTATATCTATTTAAAAACAACGCATTTTGTTTAGAAATTAAAAGTAGGTAGGTAAGTACAAGTAACGGATAATATTGTAATTTTGCAAATTAAAAGTTATTGTTTTGTTCGGCACTTACCTGTTTCTCAGGAAGGAGCATTAATTCAGTACAATCACTTTTTTATCTCAACTTTTCTCTGGGGGGTAAATTAGTGTATTCGTCACTGGTTTCACTCATCTTTAATGTTTTTTTGAATTTTTAAGAAATAAATACCTACACGTTACAAAAATAAATATTTAATTCCTATTTTATTTTTCAAAGGTGTGTTATTTTTTTTTAGTGGTAGATAGGCTAGCGCTTGACCACCATGCAAAACGACGTCAGTGATAATAATTTCTTCTTAAAAATGGATAAAATTGAAGCAGAAGCTAGTTCACATCACTAACATGGACTTATTTTTAAAACATTAAATTAAACTTCAATTATTATAATGTAATACATTAGTAATTTTTTACATAACCTAGTTCTGCGATAGCAGCGCCGCGTCTATCGGACTTCATTGGTGGCGCGTACTCTACATTCGACATTCTGATTTCAAATTACTTTTCTTCACTGACATGAGTGAGCAGTATGCGATTTTGTACACTGGTTTCTCGCAGCAAAGGATGCCATTTCGAGCTGCTGAGGTGAAAAATTATAAATGTACCTACCTATTACGTTACTAATAAAAACTGTAGCTATTTCACCTAACATGTTCAAACAAACTTGAATTTATCTACTACATAGGCTACTTTTTATCCGGGTACCACGCGAGTGAAGCCGCGGCCAGCAGCTAGTAAAATTATAAACGTTCATCTTTTTCATCCGTGCCACTGCCAACAGATGGCGTTTTACCCGCCCGCAGGGTTTCTTTTTATTAATCCGACTTGAAATAAAAAATAAAAAAAACAACCGACTTCATAAAATACTTGCACTAAAAAGCGTAAAATAAGAATACATCGGATTTATTTAATTTGTTATTATATATTTGTTATATAATGTTGAAATCGTTGTGCATAAAATATAGTCATTGTTTTACTTAACACCGACTTCAACATTATAACAAATTTATAATAACAAATTAAATAAATCTGTTGTATTCTTATTTTACGCTTTTTAGTGCAAGTATTTTATGAAGTCGGTTTTATTTTTTTTGAAATTTTTTTATTTTTCCATTTTTAGTGTTGTGTTTTTTTTTACTTGTTTCTGTTTTTTTTTTAATTTAGAAAGATGTCACTTTACTTATTGTGTTTCGCTCATCAAGCCCTTTCATTTGATACCCATATCACTAAAAAATTCCATGGAACAGGTCCTGACACCATCATCAGATCAGCTCGCTGACACCATATTATTACATTCTAATCGGAACTTGACATATATGCCGAGTTTCAACTCAATCGGCTTATTTACTGAGGAGTTCTGTTGAACAGCTTTTGACTCCATCATCAGATCAGCTCGTTGATACCATAATATTTCATTGTCACCAAGAATCTATAGTGCGCAAAATTTCAGCCCGATAATTCCACAAGCACACTAAAAATTTGAGGGTTTCCCTCGATTTCCATGGGATCCCCTCATCAGATCCTGATTTGGTGACGATGGGACCACCTCGAGAGTATACCCTTTGTAACAAAAAAAGAATTTTCAAAATCGGTCCACAATTGACGGAGAAATAGATGAACATACATAAAAAAAAATTTTAAAAAAAGGTAAAAAAAAACATACATACAGCCGAACATAGAACCTCCTCCTTTTTGGAAGTCGGTTAAAAACAAGGATTCATCGGAATTTTTTTTGTTCCCTGATTATTAAAGTTATTACCTACTCGAAGACGCCCGGACCGATTTGGATTTTTTTTTTTACTTTACTTGGCATTGCAACGCATGCCGGGTGCAGCTAGTTAATAAACAGCACTTGAAAAAAAAATCCACGAACTAAAAATAAACCATTAAAAACTTTTTGCTAAGGCAATTCTTATTTTTAAAAACTTATCACTTGGAATCCAGGAGTGTTCGATTTTTAAAATATTTTTTCAATTATTTTCCAATCTATCGAGCTGTAATATTTCTAAACTAGATTAAATGAACAATATTTAAGTGATTCCGAGCAATTATAATTATATCCGTGTAATTCCTTTAGCACAATGAAGCTACTAACAATGTTATTTCTGCTCCTGATGACTATCACGTAAGTTTATTTTTCTCAAACATGCTACGATATACGACCAATTATATTAAACAACCTTCGGCTGACTAAGCCGCGGGTTTCCTCACGATGTTTTCCTTCACCGTTTAGAGCTCATGGATGGATGGATGGATGAGGTATTGTTAGAATCGTCTCTATCTCGATTGTGCTCTAGGATACTTTTTATTTCGATAAATCAAATAGTGCGGCTAGAAAATGCAACAATGTGTGAATTTAGAAAATAAAAATCACGCAATCATATCAAAATCCATGTCAAAATCAAGTTGGTGGACTGATATCAAATATAATTTTTTGAAAAATCTAACATGATATCTTCGAAGACTAAATCGACTTCCAAAATTTTTGAAAATCTATTTTTCGCCCTAAATGTTATTGCTAAACAAAACGCAAACTAAAACTTTCTATTTAGTCACAGGCAAAGTTTAGAACAAACTGCATCGAAATTGGTTCAGCCATTTAGGAGATATCTCATATTTAAGAAATATCGCACGCATTTAATTTTCATACAGAGCCATGTGTGTGTCAACTGTGACAACAAAGTTTAGGAAAAAGCGCACGGCATCGAAGATCGAACCCTATAGTCGTATTGCTCATTATACGGACTAAAAGTGAAGGAAAAAATGACATTTTTCCTTCAATTTTGACATAAATCGTATCAAAACTAATCAAAATTGAAGGAAAAATGACATTTTTTCCTTCAATTTTAGTCCGTATAATGAGCAATACGACTATAGACACCTAGGTACCTAATAATTAAATTGTAATTTAATTTTGTGATTGATAAGATAATTATATATTTTTATTTTATTAGATTTGTTAGATTACCTATTAAGATTCGTTGTTTTACTATTTAATTAAATTTAAGTTAATAATATTAAATTTTAATTTTATCTCCTTGAACTAACATCTCAATTCACGCGTCGACTCCGGCCCCTAGGTAGTCGACGCGTTTTTATAAATCCAGACTGTATGAATTTGAACTTAAACCTGACTTAATTTAATGTTAGTTCGTGGAAATAGAATTCAATAGATACTATTAGAGACGTAGTACTAGTCGTTACTCTTCGCTTTGATTGCGTCAATACGAATTAAATCTGACTTTGTTGATTGTTAGTACCTACTGAAAAATAAAAAAAATGTTATGAAAATTACTTATAGTTTTACTAGCTGACCCGGCAAACTTCGTATTGCTTTAAGCATAAATGGAGAGAAGTATGTATAAAGAGAAGCAGAGAAGCATGGAAGGAGAGAATCAGGGAAGCATTGAAGAGAGAAAACCCATACCCATATCACCAAAAAGTTCCATGAAGGTCCTGACTCCATCATCATAACAGCATTGTGTTTCACTCATCAAGCTCTTTCATTTGATAGGTACCCATATCACTAAAAAGTTCCATTCCATCTGAAATCTTGAATCTTTGAAGTGACAGCTGTCAAACTTCAACCGCCAGATCTCGGAAACTACTCGTCCTAGACTCCCCGTTCTCAGTTCAAATGAAAGCTATGACCAAGATCTTCATTTGAAGTGACAGCTGTCAAAATGACATCTGTCATCTGAACGGGACGAGTAGTTCCCGAGATATGGCGGTTTTAAATTTGACAGCTGTCACTTCAAAGATTCAAGATTTCAGTTTTCAGATTCAAGAATCAAGGATCGAAATCAAGGATTGAAATCAAGGATCGAAACCAAGGATCGATATCAAGGATCGAAATCAAAATCAAGGATCAAAATTGTATTAGTATTTTAATTGAAAAATCATGCCCTGAAACATCACGTAAATCAGAAAATGATGTAAAAGGCCCCTTAGGGACTAGGAATGTTTAGTTTATAAATTATTATGGTCACCCTTTAAAAAGAGACACACCGCCCAAGTTTTATCTCTCAAGCGGACCGGTTTTCTGTCTCAGTTAACCTTCCAGTTACGTAGGTATATAACTTCCTTGGTAAAGGCATACGGCAAAAGCGTGCCGATACGAATCACTATATGAATTGTCAATTTTGTGATTTCTAATAGAAAAATAACGCTAAGAATCATTATTATGATTCTGCTATAACGATCTTATTAGCCTCGCAGCTCTGGTTTAAGGAAGTAAAATATAAACTGATGAACTGCAGTTAAATTTTTTCTTGTGAGTTACGAGAACATCCTGTAGTTTATATTTTGATAGGTTGACAGATATATTTCTCAATCGGAATTTAATCTGTTGAAATATATATTATAGCCGCTGTGTGTGACGCTCCATAGAATTTTTATGGGTGCGATCGGAAAATATATCTTTCATAAGATATATTATCTGCTATGTGTGTGATGGGCTTTAGGCATTACGAAATTAATGCATTTAACTTATCAGGCATATTTTCCTTTGAAGTTTTCTAGCAATTAATGGGACACTATTTTAACATTAAATTCGATGGGTGACACCCTTCATTCTGACGGTAACTCGACGGGTGACACCCTTAATTCTGACGGTAACAAGTTTTCATACAAATAATAAAATAAGTATATCTCGTGAACCAAGCAAATATTCCACAATTTGAAAATGCAGATCTTTAGTAAAAATTTTTACTAAAGGTCTACATATTTAGATTTTCTCTACAATTCGCAAATCAAAAGATATTAAGGTTTTTTACTTTTCAAAAACGTTTCAACTGAGTGAGCACCTAAGACAGTTAATTATTCATATATGCTGTATGATATTGGTTCTTTTTTTGGTTTTACAAATTCGTACTCAACTTATACTAAATGTAGACATCAATTTAATTCAAATTCTTTCATTGGTTTAGTAGGAAATTGGACATTGTGAAAGTGGAGAACTGAGTGAGCATAATAAACCATTTGTAAATTTTAAACTAAGGCACTGGGGAATCTGAAACTGAAAACCGTAGCATATCTAAAGTTCTACTAAAGCCTAGCATACACATTTATTTTGTAAACATAATACATTTTGATATTTAGCTTGTCGTATGGGAGAACTGAGTGAGCATACATTTCATGTCGTATCTCTTGTTCTGTCTTTTTACAAATGGCGAGATTGGTTTTACAATTGTTTTAGAACTTCTACTAAAGGTCTGCATACTTAAATCTTGTCTTCAGCACATGCTCTCTCGGTGGAAATGCACATGTATTTTATTGGTGCGTTATCAAAATTGATTTTCCGTTCGAACGCGAGAATGAATATCATTAATTAGAATCAGATTTATTTATTCAGGCTCCGTGCGGCTTTTGTTCATGCATGAATGGATTTTATTTTTTTCATAAGTTTTTTAAGTGGGATGTGACGTCAATAAATGTAATTATGTATATCTGAGGTGATCAATGGAATAGTTTGATTAATTCAGGCTTATTGTGTAAAGGAAAATCAGTTTATTAAAAAAAATCTTGGTTAATAATCTGTTTGAGACATAAACATTGAACATTTTTTATTTTTGCAAGAATTAAACTGTTTACAACTCATAAAAGACTGGTAGGTTTGTAAACCAAATCTTGACGTATAATGGTAAGCGTCCACATGTCGGTATCGTACGCATCGGACGCATCGCACGCAACGGATCGTAGTATTATTTGTATAGAAACTCATTAAGTGCGTCCACATGTCCGCATCGTACGCATCGCATTTCACAGATAATCCGTTTGATGCGATCCGTCCGCTGCGTGCGATGCGGGCCTGTGGACGCTTACCATAATAGGTTTTTATGTTTTTAAAAGATTTTATACGAAAACACGGGTACAAGAAATGTCTTAAAAATGGTCACCCATCTCATTTAACTTTAACTATCGACTAAGCAACGTGTACCACGGGATCGATGTCCCAGTCTATTTGAAACAGAGATTTAAGAGCTTTTAGAAGGTCCATTTTAAATTCTTGTTTACAATTATTGTGCAACCATTTGTAGCGATAACATTACTTTCAATTTAGACAACCCATTTTGTTTAAGCAATTTACATTTTGTTACCCTTGGACAATTAAATTAGGTCTTGTAAAATATTTGAACAAAAATATGGTTGAAAGCGTTGTTTTTAATTATAGTTGGCAAATTAAATGAGGGATGACCCTGGGCTGTCCTTTTAAGGTCTGCTGTTGTGTTGAGATTATTTTAAAAGTCTTTTAATTTTCTTTTACAAAGTGTCCATAAAAAGTAAATTTACTGAGATAATTAGTATGTGCTCATAAGAGTTGAAAAAGGGTTTGAATTATCTTGGAAAATGCATACATACATAAAATCACGCCTCTTTCCCACTGGGGTAGGCAGAGACCACACTCTTACATAAACTACCCACTACCGGGGGGTGTTATGACAATGATAATACACGAGTAAGAACTCCACAAAATTCACAGTTTGATACTTCTTTAGAAATTCCCTACAAATAGACTAGATGGCGTAGAATACGTAGGTACTTACTAACTGATGTTCCAAAACTACTTTATTTGTTTAGGCCGCAAACAAATAGGTATACAAGTTTCTTAGGGACTTGTTGTTTGATCTAAGGTTGTATGAAGGTACTTTATAATCATGATTGTATGCTTGTGATTTCATAAGGGTTTATTTTGTTATATTGTTTGAGTAGCGGTTTTCTTTTGTAACTTATACATATTTGAAATTAGTGAATTGAGTTTCATTTGTTTTTGTGATCGTGCAGTTAGCAATCGAATCAGCTGTAAGCGGGGATTTTTATAGGATCAGCCAGTCATAAGCCCAAACCCTTCAGTTTCACGTTTTCGCCACTAGTTATCGCTGATTTCATACAAGCCCACGTTTATACCGACTAGTACCGTTTTTCTATAGAAACTACAGACGCACTGAAAACTATCATCCCCATTTGTTTAAGATCCCAAATTTTAGAACAAAGCGCTTCCAATCGTCTTTTATAATGCGTGCTGCTGTCGAATGGAACAAACTGCCTTCGTCTGTCTTTCCATCTACATATAGTATAATCCGAACACCTTTAAAAGGAGAGTTAATAGGCACTTTCTAGTGAAGCTCGCTCCATCGTCGACTTCATCCATGCCCAGGCAAGGAGCGAAGTCAAGAGCTAACTTATCTTAAATAAAAAAATAAATATAAAAGAATAGCCAAAAAAACTCGTTCTTGGCATTCTGAGCGCTTTCGTGCTTCGGAGGGCTCATTAAATTGTCAGTTCCGGCTTTCAAGTCGCCAAGCCATGACGTAGGCTTAAAAACTCCGCCACTAGCTACATACTTTAAGCTTTGCCTTTACATCTCTAGTATGTTTATTTTCCACACACAAATCTCACGATTTTCACGCAGCGCACTGCACATTTTTCAGTATAAAGCTCAGTGCACATTCCGGAATTCAATTTCCACAGTCAGCGTTATCACGGCATTATGGACCGGTGGCAAACAGCTGCGAACGGCCACTCTGCGTTATCACAGGAGCCACTTTTACATAATGCCCGTTAAAATGGTGCTGCTGATGTTGTAAACCTACCCTTAGCTTTGTGCGGAAGGGACATTTTGTTTCGGTTATACGATCAGCTACAATATCGTTTACATTTTGTATAAGCTGTGCTGTGCCGAATGAATCGAATTTTAGAATTATTTTTATGAAATCGTATGAAATCTCGCACACCTGTCCGCGCCGAATCGTCCGATTCGATCGAATCTGGCAGTACTTCGAGAATTCGTGATTTTTTAACTTAGCTTCGTGGCTTCGGACGGCACTTTGAATTCTCGGTCCATAACGGAGGCCCAAAAACTCTTACCAGAGTTGGCCACTAACTCATACGAACTTACTTATTTGAACAATGCGTTTCAATAATAAATTGGTCTTGTCCAACAAAATTCTCTAAAAACATCAAAATAACACAACTATTTCTGTTGTACACATGATAATACATTTGTTATTTATAAAATGAATGTAAATTTCGAAATATAGGCACTAAATCGTAAATCAAAATCCTCATTTAGGTCACTAGACATAAATGTAACTAGATTCGTTAACATTATTATTTAAAGCTTCCATAATGACAATATTTCGCATCACGAAACCTTATTCACTATCAATCTGATTATACTTTAGATAAACATTCTCGTTAAAGCGGCACTTTGATATTGCTGACGACCGGCGACTGAAACAACGTTAATTTTGTTAAAATGCCCACAAAAGGATCACACCAGGGCCATTATACGGAGCTGAATAATGGTAAGCGACCTTATAAAATTAAGGGTTACTACGGAAAGTGAGGGGTCTGTTAAAATGGCTAGCTTTTCTCAAATTCCACTTGCGCTGAAAATCTTGTTTATTTAAATAATTTTTTTGAAATTGATTCTTGATTGATCGTTGAAGTTAAGCAACGTTATGCTCGATCAACAATATGGAAGGGTGGCCGCAAGTGGCATTACGAGCGCTTTCGTGCTTCGGAGGGCACGTTAAATTGTCGCTCCCGGCTTTTAAGTCGTTAAGCTATGACGGAGGTCTTTAGGCGGCCTAAAAACTCCTTCACCAGAGTTGGCCACTAACTCATACGAACTTACTTATTTTTTAAGTCTGTTGTTACTCAACCTTTACAAAATTATGTAAGAATGCCATAAGTAATTAGGTTTACGTAGTACCTACTACTATTATTGTCATGAAGGTATCACAAAATTGATTCTTAAAAAATCATACGTAGACTTTGTGTCCAGCCGTGGCCTTCCGCCTTCCGTGGGCTGATGATGTTAATGATGTTAATGATGTTACCATAGTATAGCCCAATGTGTCAAATAATATTATATAGGTACAACTTAGTAGCTATATACATTGGAATACCTACTCGTTTAGTAAACACAGAAGTTTGTCTATAATTTTGATCAAAACCCAAAAACAAAACCGCCAATGATTCGATGCAAAGCAAACATGTAACGGTACCTTATGTTCTTCAGCTTTATAGATCGCTACATTGGTTTTATTACAACCTTTTTGCTCCCTTTAATACGTCCCTTCCCGCAATGTGGATTTCATTCTTATACGGGCTAGCGTGACCATTGTCATGTAAATCTGATTTGGAAAGAAATGCAAACTTTGCTAGAACGAATGAATATTTCAAATTATACGAGACGACTCCAACGGCTGTTCCCGAGAGCTCCACATGAAGTTTATTTTCAACCCAGCTAAATTCATAGCTTCTTTGCTGGTACAGTCACCAACTAAAGGATTAACAGTTTCAGTTCTTGAAATTAATTATCTCAATATGTGCAAAAAATAATAGTAATTACATCACACTATAATAATATTATAAATGTGGAAGTTTGGATGTTTGGATGTATGTTTGTTCCTCTATAAATTGACAACCATTGAACCGATTTGACTGAAATTAAAAATACATATAGGTAATGACCGGGATTCAGACATAAGTTACTTTTTATCCAGGTAACATGCGAGCGAAGCCGCGGGTAGAAACTAGTATATACACAAAATTACGACTCTTATAGGGGTAGGCAGAGATCAGACTTCCACTTGCTACGATCATGACACACATCACTCTCATTACATATAACTTCATACAAGCTCGCTGGCTTAGGGTACTTTTGACCTGACCCTTCTCCAAAATGACATCTATTTGGTCCAAGTATGGTTCGCCTAGGTCTTCCCCTGCCAGCTATCCAATTTACAAATGGTAATTTTAGTATACAAATTTTGGGTCAAAGTGACTGTTATAATCCAGGCAAAAACGAAGGTAAAAACTAGTTTCAGAATTATTTGAATTTATTTACGAATGCGGTTGAGTGAGTTTCATTCAAATTGGTACAGCAATTGAGTTTTGGTAGAAAAATGAACACAACATAAGTTAAATAATTTACATACATAAATTAAATACTTACTTTTTATGTTTTAGTGTCTATAAACTTTTATGGAGACTGTCAATTTAATGTGCTCTCCAAAGCAAAATATCGAAAGCATACCGTTACTTTTTTAAACAAATATGTGGTTGACTGTCCAACGAGGATAATATATTTAAAAAATCTATGTTGACTTATAAAATTACTAACTGCTGCTCGCGGCTTCGCTCGCGTGGTACCCGGATAAAAAGTAGCCTATGTTACTCTCCAGCCCTCTAACTATCTCCACACAAAAAATCACGTCAATCCGTCGCTCTGTTTTGACGTGAAAGGAGGACAAATAAATAAACAAATAAACACACTTTCACATTTATAATATGGGTACGGTTTCTCATTGTTTGAAATAGTATTAATCTTTAATGTTAGAGCGCTTGAGAGCAATCCTTGGCGACGGCGTTCGTGGAAATATTGTCCAATTTGCTACAATTCCAGTTTTTCATGGACTTATTTTGGGAAACGTAGCTGGAATAAGCTTCGTAAATCCAATTTGATGGATAGTTTTTCTTGAATTGCTTACTACGATACTTCAACTTAGATTCAATTTTAATATTTTTCGTAGAATTTTCGAAACGATGCAAGTCTAGAAGATATCGATTGAAACTACACTTAGGGCTCTATCACACTAGAATAGTGCATATAATTGAGAATCAAACGAACTAACCTTGTGAAGTTTGATGTCTAATTATACGAGTGTCTTGACCGAAGATGATTACGATTTACATGCAGCAGTACGCAGATAATGCTGTCCTATCACACTTTTAGATTTATTAATTTTTATAATTAATTTATTCATTTTATTTTTAAAATCCATAGACAGTTTCATATGACTGTCATTGCCTTGTCACTGTCAACCTCGCCGCCGCCATGTTGATTCCTGTCGACCGTCATTTTTAAGAGCACTATTTTTTCGATCGAGTTCGGGGTTCTATTACCAACTTGGGTGGGCTTGGGAGTGTGTAATCATCTTCGGTCAAGACACTCGTATAATTAGACATCAAACTTCACAAGGTTAGTTCGTTTGATTCTCAATTATACTTCGTATCTCTCCCGAAGATGATTACGATTTACATGCAGATGTTTAGAGTATCGAAAAAATACAATAAATACAATAACGATCAGCATGAGTTAGAAAACAATAATATTTTATGTATTAGATAATATTTTGCGACATAAATCGCTTATCATAGGACAGTGTACTACCTAAGTACCTGTCATACTTGTATAATGTAACTACGATTTTATTCATCATTAATAATAGGTATTACGGTACCTACCGTGATACTTATGAGATAATTATTATTAAATGATAGAAAATTTTTGCTTTGAAATAATTTTTACCCAAATTGATTTTCATCAGATTTGCTTAAATTTTAGTTGTTAATATTTAATTTTCATGGAAACAATAGACGATTCTGACTATTCCGCAGCTTAACAAATAACCATAAAATTAACACCTGCTCTGTAGGTTGCAGTTGTTGATGCGTGACGCGTGCTATGAGCACAAAATATACCTATAAATCGATTTCGCTATATTTAAGGATTTTAAATCCAATGAGATAAAGTCTGCGGAGTAACCTTTTTTAAAATGATAAATTCTTCGTTTAGACATAACACAGAGGTCATTTCTAGATTATGAATTGAGACAAGACGCTGGGCAAGCTTTGGGATTTCCTTTATTAAAAAGTAACACAATTAATGGTTGGGGCATTCAGTTTTGATGTTATAATTAATTTTCCTCAATTGTAATCAAAAATTATATTTTTAATTTTAATGACCCTAAGTGTTTGCAAGAATGCAATTCTTTGATGATGCCAATGGAAGGAGTGTTATCGTTTTTTGCGATAAGTATTACAATGAAATTAAGTCATTTGTCCAATAAATATTTTAACAATTTATTACAAGATTTGGGTCCCAAGTTGTATCGTATTTTGAACTGGAAGGTTTTAATCGACAAACACCTTTCAGTAATCTTTTAATGGTACTCGTATCATTACAAGTAATCTCCTCGCCAGAATAAAAGATAACGCTGTAGGATACAAATTTAAGGTAAAATACTGAAATACTGTACCTACTGTATCAGCCCTTTGTTTTTTTTTTTTTTTTTTTTTTGTCATAATTTTGATCAACTGTATGATGGTGTTAGAATCACCATAATATAAATAATTTGTCTTACAATAGAACCACCATGACTACCATAGTATCGTACATAATTTAATGTATTGGCAAAGAAAAAGCCATCACTATGGTAAAGACTAATTGAGAGTTCCATGTTTCAGTAGGAACTGTCGGATAATTTCCCTGCCATTTCGTCGTTGTCAAGTAACTGACGAGATTCAACATTACATCTGCAACAACGTTTAATTTTGAATTGGATAAACGATGTAAATATGTATATATAAGTTACTTTTTTTTTTTTTTTTTTTTTTTACCATTATTGCCACATGTTGCAATCTTGTTTAGGTGCGAGAACTTTACTAACATAGGCAATAGCCATGGTATTATTATAGCCGCAATAGGATGATAATATTATAATCACAATTATCGTGATGCAAGGATTTTGAGGTATATAAAACTGAAAGTAATTCAAGGGTTTTTATATGTAAGTAATGTTAACTGTGAATGATCCCAGTGACTATTCGCTGTTTTTTCGTTACAAGCAGCGTCTCATCCTATTTTGATGTGTCGCTAAATATTTCCAAAGAAAAATTGTTATCTTGGAAAAATAACTATGATTGAATACTTCTAGTATTTAATCTATACCAATATTATACAGAGGTAAAGTTTGCTAGAGAAGATCATCTTTTTATTATAATAATAATAATATGTGCTTATAATTTTTTCCTTTCAAATCATAATTATTATTTATATAATAGTTGACCGCGGGACACGGTGATGTTAACAAGCGAACATTCCTAGCGATCTGCATAATCATGGATTGTTTTGTTTGCATCAATTCATGAGTGAACATTTTTACACTTTCTTTACTTTCTTCTTAACGTTAGGTAGTACCTAAAGTTAGTGACATGTCAGTTAAGTCAAAGATAAAATCTAAGAAGGTAGGTACATTTTTGACTTGTTTGACTTATGGCTTCATTGATAAAAAATAAAACTTAATCGGAAAGGTGAGTCTCTGCTCACTTTTAGGCTTAAGACCTTCTAGGTCATCAATGCAATTAATTTGTTAAAAGGTTTTCCCATATATTTTGTTATGTATAACAAATCATCTTAGCACCGAATTAACAGATACTACATGTGTATGGTTAAGAACAAAGCCTAAAGGTTAAAACATGAATAGGTATGCAGTAATTTATTAGGTCAACTCTCTTAGATCAACTTTCTTAGAATTCCAAGTGAAGAGCAGTTATCTAGATTCCGTCACATTTCGCCACTGGTAATAAAAATTGGGCATCTTTTAAGTCTGAGGTCATGTAACAGTTTTTATCTATTAGTTTAACTGCGGTAGTACAATAATATTCCATTTTAAATTGGTCACCATGAATCAATCTATTCAATTCATTTAATTCAAAATAAATATAAGTAAGTACTTAATGTTTTTCAATAGGCTTCGGAACGGTAGGTGAAGATTGGATGAATTGATTTTCAAATTGAGTAGGCACAAGAGCATACTATAGCCCGACTTTATTAATTCTCTAAAACAGTCGTCAATTATCATTAGTGATGTTGGTCCATTCAGGAAGAAAATGGAATAAAATAAAATAAATACTCGAGTCAGCCGGCAATCGGTGTAGGTAGGTCGTTGGGGTCGCTGACGGTGTACGGCGATATTCGCACGATGAGGGTGCGCGCACTGGCGCGGCGCGACAGCGGCGGCGATGTGGGTCACCCCGGTAAAGTGCAGGGTACATACACTCACGTTTCGGTGGCCAGTGCCAGAGCGCCGCGATGCCCCCCATGCGTTTAAAGCTGGATGGATTATGAGACGTTTGATTCTGCTTGAATTTATTTTAGTTCTGAAGCAGACGCCGATTTGGCTTTGTATTATTTTATATGTTCAGACATGTTGAAGCCGAACAGATGGTAATTTATCTCGGTACTTTTTATAATTTCACGTTTCTGCTTGCTGATTGAGTTAAGGATGACCTATTTTGAAAGAGATTCTATGTGGTGAGAATCTATCGCACAGCTGACGCCCTGCGGTCACTCAGCATCTTTATAATTTCTTGTTAAATTATTATCTTTAGATTAATGTCAGCGTCAAGCGCCAAGAAGGTGTTTAATAATACCTACTAATTTTATCTCATGGTTAAGGGCTGGTGTTGAGAATTCTCAACGCTATTGTCACGGAGACTGATGACACCCACTGAATATAGGTATCATTTTTATGTCATGCCCATATATATATATATATATATAAATGTAAACGACTTCAAAAAAGAATGATTGAGGTTCTCGATTCGTCTGAATCCTTTTTGTCAACATGATTTTATGTGAAGCAAGCAGACATAATTATTTTTGCATCAACAGATGCGGTCAACACGATTTACGTGTATTTACGTGCAGTAACAACACGTACTCTCGACATGATAATATAATACATGCATTTGTAGTTCATCGAACTTCACTCGACGCGATCTACGCAGAATGATTGAAAACGTAGGTAGTTACGGTTATTTTGTATCAACAAATACCCTCACTTGGGATTTCGTCTTTAAGTAATGACGGAAAGATCAAGTAGGTAGATAATGTACCTAACTATTATGTTGGTAGGTAACTAATATACATAGAATGCAATGAACGTCATATTAAGGACAATGTTCAAAACGTCCCCACCCTTATATCCATACATTTTTGGGCATTGTTCTTTTAGACACGCACGCATTGTGTGGGGGTAATTTTCACATTATATTGGATAAATCGTTCAGGATATTTATGTATATTCACATCCACACATGATATACATCGGGATGGTTAATTTCCACACGCAAAGCCGGGATAGGTACATTTTTCACACACGATATGTCGGAATATTTGTACCTAGTTAATAAAGTCATATAAGTACATTTTAGACTTGCACCTACGCATTGCGTTGGGATTTGGTTTAATTATAATTAAATTAGTCGCTGTCATCCCAGTATATTGTATGAAAACGTTCATTAGACTGGGGGATATATTATTATTTTCACATCCACACACGATATAGGTACGTCGGGATGGTTAATTTCCACACGGATAAACCCGGGATTAGGTACATTTTTCACACACGATATGTCGGGATATTTGTACCTAGATATTAAGGTCATATAATATATATTTTAGACTTCCACTCATTGGTCTGAGGGTATATCCAATTTCAATGAAAGGGCTAGCCGTTTAATTGAATGGCTAATTCAACCAGGTGGCTGCTACATACATCCACACACGATACGTCGGGATGGTTGATTTCCACACGGATAAACCCGGGATTAGGTACATTTTTCACACACGAT
Source organism: Camptogramma bilineatum (assembly GCA_958496255.1). NCBI lineage: Eukaryota > Metazoa > Arthropoda > Insecta > Lepidoptera > Geometridae > Camptogramma > Camptogramma bilineatum. The sequence goes on along the minus strand of OY292467.1, from coordinate 9,339,512 downwards.
ATGTCGGAAATTTGTACCTAGTATTAAATTCATAATAAGGATTATTAGTACGAAAGAAGGTTTGAAATACTTGATAGAAAAATGTAGGGTAATTGTTAAAGGTTAATCACTTTTTCGAGACTGACCTTGAATATCTTGCTTCCAAATCCAGATGTGTATACGTAGGAATTCTCCTTCTCCTCTCCTCTTCCTTAGACGAATCCTCAGATGATGACGATGATTAAATTATTCTTGAATACTCACTCCACAATACCACTGATCGTTTCCTTTTCCGAATTTTGGTTGGAGGAGGCAAAGTTTTTTGAACGTGTGACTCGGACAACACAAAATTGCGTAATGACGGTCGACAGGAATCAACATGGCGGCGGCGAGGTTGACAGTGACAAGGCAATGACAGTCATATGAAACTGTCTATGGATTTTAAAAATAAAATGAATAAATTAATTATAAAAATTAATAAATCTAAAAGTGTGATAGGACAGCATTATCTGCGTACTGCTGCATGTAAATCGTAATCATCTTCGGGAGAGATACGAAGTATAATTATGTTCTGCGTAGGGCTCTGTCTCACTAGGACACCTTGGTGGTGCCACCAAAGTTGCGCTACCAACAAAATGTTTCCCCAACTAAATAGTACGTTGTTAAGAAATGTGTTTAGAGCCACCACAAACAAGATGTACGTAAATGAATCCGCTTGGTTGTGCAACTACGTAGGTTTATTTATATTTCAACGTATTTAAAGTGTTTACTAAAATTAAATACTGATGTCAAGTTCTCCTAACGAAATATACATCTGTTAACGATCTACATAAACACAAAAATATCTACTTCACAAAATGACTGAAGGCACAGCTTTATCATACTTTTAATGTTTCACTTTTAAGCACCGCATGTTGTCTTTTATTTTTAAAACCCAGAATGCTTGTTTTAAAAGCCGAATAATGCACAAGTAATATTTGCGAACAAAGAATTTTAAATATGGTATACAAATAGTACGGTCACAGTCATCCTAGCCTAGGCAGATGTGTCGCTTTACGTTAGGGATGGGATGCCTTCGAATAAAAATTATCGATGAACTTTAAAAATTGAAAGATTAAACAAAGCGAAAACCAAAAATAATCAAAAAAACTCAGTAGAATTAGCATAATATTTCGGTAGCAATGTAATAAGCAAGAAATGTTAATTCTGCCCAATTCAAGTTTACTGTATAAACGGATTATTTCAGTAATATTTCAAAATCTTATTTATTGATTCCTCACTTCAAAGTTCGAGAATCCTTAGATATCGATATCGAGGAAAATAGCTACTGAAATCGCAATAAAACGCCGGCTAGGCTGTCGGGTGCGAGGGGTGTTTTTAAGCCGTCTTGCCTCCATCCAAACACAAGCCAAAAATCTTTATAAATGCAAACGAGATAGCACCATGCGGTTTGTAGCGGGCGAGAGAGAGGAAGAAATAGATGCATTCGAGTTAGCTCTCTGTATTTTGTAGCTTCGGGTAGATACAGCACGTTCTTACTTCAGTCTGTGGTTAAGGGTACCCCAACTTTGCAATGAATTCAAGTGGAGTTGGAAAAACAAATAACTAAGTATCTCATTTGAATGTATAACTTGGGAGTCTTTTAAAATGAAATAGGTGTTGCGGTGCGAATTATTTTCGTTGCGTTTACGGTATTTACTCGTATTAGCCAGGTTTCTGTTTTCTTGCTGTTTTCCATTTACGGCTTGGGTTGCGTTGGGTTTATATTCAATGTACTCTATGGTTGGGTTTGAAGGCTTTTAGAGATTACCTGATTTTGTTTCAATTTACGAATGTTTCAAGATATTTATCCATGAATTGAAACAAAAAACAGCAACTATTGTAAGTTTTTTGTATTGCAAATTTTGAATGCCATGCACGGCGGAGGCCTTCGGTTGGCCTAAAAACTCTGTCACCAGAGTTAGCCACTAACCCATAAAAACATACATCCCTATAATGCGAGTTTCAGGTAGGTACCTATACCAAATTATCATCATTTTTTATTAATCGTAATTTTTTATTCAGCAGGTCTAGTTCGCAAACTTTGTGACATTAATATTTATAGAAATAAGAAAAAGGTCTCACCTGCCGCCGACTAGTAGGTAATTTCCATCTCTTAATAATAATCTGAAGTAGTCTGTGTGTGTATCGTTGCCGTGAAATTGGTGCGTGTCGTCAACTCCTGGAACAAAACAGAAATGAATATTAAAATATTGTACGAATGTCGAAATTTAAGAAAAGAAAATGCTCACAGCTGTATCCCTAAAAAATGTCATGCATTTCGAATTCCTTAAAAATATATGAAAGCACTGAGGATATATATTTGCAGTTAGTCAAAGGCACGTGCTTTTGCCCGCATTTTGCAGAAGCTATCGTTCCATACATGATAGGTTGAAAAACCTACAATGTTTCTACAATGATAGTTTCCTTACAATGTTTTCCTTCATAGTTTCAACTCGTGTGCATCATGTCCGCATACAAATATTTTCTAAAAAAAAAAAAAAATTATTGCACGGCTAGGATTCACGCCCACGACTTTCAGATCGAAAGTCGAGGTACTATCCCCCTCGACCAATATAGCTCAACAAATCAGTAATGAATATTAAAATCTCGTACGAATGTTGGATCTTGAAATAGAATGGTCGTATTGAAATAGAAAGCGGTATTCATTGAAAGTTTGTCGGAGTGAAAGTTATTCGATAATCGATAATTTCACGTACGTTGAACATCACTCAACATAATGCGGCAATGAATATAATAGTAGATAACGTTGAAAACTATTTTCCTGTATAAGGATGTTCGCATTAGGTATTCATTGTTACACGATAAATAAACGTTATTACATATATTTTCATCATGTTCATCCATCTAAATCACTGGCTATTTTTCATGCTTTTGACCAGTTATTATTCTTAAAAGCGGCAGTGAGTTTGTAGGGGTTACAAATCCACGCAGGGAAGACTTTTTACCACTTTAAAAATGTTACTTTTTTACCATCCCATTAGTTAGACATCTTCATTGGTTCAAAGACCTTAGAAGAGATCAAGACCAAGAAGAGAAAGATCATTTTAAGGTACAATTTCGTAGCCGACTGAAGACAGCAGCAGCAGACGACGCCGACGTGTCGCCGGCGACACTACTGGTTTCTATGTATTTCTATGAAATACCTTCCGTAGTTAGCGATACGTCACCGAATGGTAGATGAAACTGTCGCTGGGCCACACGTCGTCTACTGCTGCTGTCTGCAGTCGGCTACGAACTTGGACCTTAAGCTTTGATTAGAGCCGTGAGCCTGTTGATTCTTTACAACGTTCTTATTTTTTATCTTGTTTATTTGACATAAATAAATCGGTAGGTATGTATTAATTAGTGCACAATAGCTTGGTTTTGGTCTGTAAAATTGCCAAAACCGAAATATTTCATCAAGAATTCGTTAATACGTCCCGGTTTAACCCAGTAAAGGACTGAAATAATGAGTGTGGTCCTCATTAAACTCCTTTGTCATGACCCTGGTCTTTTGACATTTGATTCCCTTTTGTATTTGCCAAGCGATTGTGAACTTTATCTGTTGGTCTTACAGCTTCTTTGTTCGCAAACAAATGGTATTGTTGAAAAGGATAACCTTTAATGTTTTGAAAGTCGTTCCGAACGCTTTCCTGTAAGTGGAATATTGGTTTTCCCTTCGAATTTTAACTTTTTTTGGTTTATTTTTTGGTTCACGATTCTGAAACTGAGGCATATTCTACTGCTTTAAGTACTTTATTCACTTTCTAGATGAATTGCCTTTCTGCTATCTGTACCTATATAAACGAAATAAACATTATTTTAGCTACCAGCAGAGCATCTGCTGGGAAGTAATACAATGATTATTTCGTTATCTCTTCCTATCCTATGGTACCTCTGCTGCAGTGAAAGAGAAGTAAACTGCTTATAAGTAAACAAGATTGGAACAGTGTCTCTCTTTTGATAAGTGATTTAGGAAGATCTTTGGCTGATATCCCCCATCTAGGGCATCTAGGAGTATCTAAAGCTCAAAGTGTGCAATGACTCGTAAAACAATATTCATAAAACCAGGTTCCTATTTGAGGGGCATAAAAATTCGAGTGAGAATAAGATGACAAGTAAAAAGCTTGGGAGGCACGTACGATAAAATCGGAGATTACTCAAAAGGGCCGTTTTATGTCTACGGAATCTATGGCAAGAGCTGCCTAGCCTCCGGCTTTTTTAGACCTTCAACCGGCTAAAATGCAACACAAATAACTCAAACAATAAAGATATTAAATAATTAAATACTTAGTCGAATACTTTTTCTTTCACATAGGGATGGGCTAGCATATACCAATATGGGAACCAGCCCATATTGGTATATGCGAGTATCTTGTTTAAATTCGGTATTTTTCTTCGAAATACATATTACCGCAAGCCCTTACTCTTACCCAGACGAAGATACATTTAATTTAATTATTGATAAATTTCTAATAATCTTAAATATTCTAAGCTTGGGTTTCTATGTCATACTTGGGAAATGCAGTGGTGTATTTTTTGTCCGACTTTTCCAACTTCGACATATTGCAGACATCCCTATTCAGATAGGGTCACGGTTTGATTTTACATTGATGGCTTTTGTCAGCTATACTTTTGTACCTAAAATATGTGGAGCGATCCTTTTGAACGTACTCGTATCAAGGCCCCATCTGCCTGAATCGCTGAAAGCCGAATAAAAGAACGGGAAGTGGTATAAATGACGGGTTTTTTTATATTATTTCGATTGCTTTATAAAAATAAATGACTTATCTGTCTCAGTTTAGTATGATTTTGACGGTTTAAAATGCAATGTTGTTCTAAAGACAAATACTATAATATTAATATGAGCTACTAGTTAGTAGCTCTATAGTTACCTACTCCTTAGTAGCTATAGAAATTTTGAAATTCGTACTCTATTTATGTCCTCACATAATAAAAAATAATACTCTTTGTAGAGAAGCATTTCATTCCAGAGCTAAAACCGCTGTTTGCGGATTTCTAAGGAAAATCTACTTTCCCGGTATCTTGAAAATAGTTTTATGTAGTAACTTAAAATGGTTTTGAGGAAACTGTTCTTTAAAAGAGACTATGAAATTGGAGAGAATGAGAGAGAAATTAAATTAATAATTCAACAGAAGTTCTAAACTCGAGAAATAAAAGCAAATCGTCTCAAAACGTTTTATCAGAATCCTTTGACATCACAAAAAGGCATCTTTCATTTCTCTTACGATTAAATCTAGCGAAAGAAGTTATCAAAAAGAACCTTCCAAAGTTTGCTGAAGGATCTGCGGCTTACACAAGTTTTCAGTCCACTGTCTCAATTGATAACGTACAAAGACGCGGTTTTATGAAAAAAAGGACTGGTTTAAAGTTCAGAAAAATATTTGAGATGATTTGAGCAGTAGGAGACGTTTTTTAACTTCTTTTGCTGTATAAGCCGAAAACAAGATGCTGAGATGACTGAACCAACTTGGTTCAGCAGTGCGATTTAGACTTCCAAAAGTGCATCCGATTCGATGATTTTCTTCGGAAAGGTGACGTTTTTTCGAGGTCTGAATCGCACTGCTGTACCTCTCGTAATTGACCATGTTTAGAAAGAAAGGAATGTGTTGATTTGGATGGAAGCCTCAAGTCTACTCACGACAAAATTTATTTTTACTACCTAATGCAAGTAAATCCAATAAAACCATTAAGTTCATATGAACTTAAAGCAAGTGAGTTACTGTTGTAGTGATCTAAGATACTAATTAATATTAATCGACTAGCTGCACCCGGCATACGTTGCAATACCACGTATTTCTGGACTAGAAATTCTCGCGGGCGTCGTCAGAAGACTCTACCAAAGCTTTATCACAATCTGATCATTAATACAAACATTAATTTCATTTTGTTGTACAATAAAGCATCATCGTCATCTATTCATCTATTCAGTTTTGTTTATGTACATAGATGGTGCGAAGATTCGTAATTAGAAATATCAGATTTAAAGTCGAGGTAACTCCCACTAAGCCATCGTATTTACAAGAGTTTTATATGAAATCAAGCTGCGACACGCAATTGATGAAAAGGGACTGTAAAATAAATCAAACTAACCAAAGAATACTTACAAAATCGCATGAAAACGAACAATTTAGAAAATAAAATGTAGAATCTAGAGAAAAATAAATCAAGCGAGCGCCTACTGTAAATTTATGGGGACAATTTTCCTTTTTCTAGTAACAAAACGAACCTAGAGCATTCAAGATCGTTTCTAACAATACTTGTAAAGTTGGAGAGTCAGACTAAGGAAAATAATCTATTACAGATGATTTATACTGAGTCAGGAGATATAAATATTCCTGGGACAACGTTTAGAGTGCGTATATCATCTTATTTAGTCGCATTTAGTTACAAGAATTGACAAGGTACATAAGGAGCTGACTCATCTGTAAGATTACTCCTGATGTTGTATTTATCATTTTAAGCACATGTTTCATGTGCTTAATTGGCCGGATTTGAACTATTTCGATCGCAAGTCTAAGAAGAAAGAATCGTTGTTGAATTAAAGGGTATTTTGACAGTGAGCCTGCTTACACTTGGCTCGCTTCTGTTCAAAATATAGCAAGCCTTTAAATCAAATGACTTGTATCCAAAAGATATAGACACAAATTAGTAGAAGAATAAAAATGTAATGGGCCAAATAAGCGCAAAATACTGGAGTAGAATTTTAAAGTTGGCTTTGATGTTTTTATGCAATAATTATAATGATAAAATAGCTTTTAACTCGATTGGCAATTAGTTTAGTTTAACCATCTTCATGTTTTACCAATAGCTTCTACAAAACATAATTAGGAGTATTAGAAAAAGTATCAGTAGCAAAATTTATAATTGACACATTAAAATTTTTTACTAATTTTGCTCGTTAGGAATGAAATCTGATTGAAATAAGTACATAAAACTCATAAAAGTTAAAGTTTTTTAGTTCTATGTGTCTTCGATTTTGTGACCCCAGCTGCGTATTAGGCAAAATGTATTTTCCCAAAAGATGCAGGTTTTAAAACAGATTTCTCATGCACAAGAATAGTTTTAAAGCAATTTATGGCAAAGATTGCATTCACTATTCTACCCACAGTCACCATGGGAGGCGTTCTAAATTAGATGGTAGATATGGCCGCATAAACACAGTGTATACGGAAATTAACTAGATGCAGGTATGTGCTGGGTGTAGAGATGTAGAATAGTATTTCGGAGTTGCAAATTTCAAGTAGGATTTCGGAGTGAGTAATGTGAGTATGTAAGTGATCTTAACTTATATTGACAGGGTTCTTTCAGATGCACTTTAACTATAAGGGATCTTTTGTGCTCACCCCTTCTTTAGCCTTTAGTGAAAATTGTTATGAAAACTAATGTTCTTCTAGGAATTTTAAAATGTAGAAAGGACGGTCTTACTACTGTTTCTTCTTACTGCTACAATGTAGGTTAAAGTTACAAAGATAAAATTAGTAAACCAAGTAGGAAACGTCAGCACATACATGAATCAATGAAACACTTGGAGGATCTTACTTATGAAAGATGTTTAAAGTTGAACACTGGTTAAACAACGTCCTGTCTTTATTTGTGGATAGTGACGAATAGAGACAGGACGTTGTTTAACCAGTGTTCAACTTTAAACATCTTTCATAAGTAAGGGGGGAGTGTTTATCTATATGTGATTTTCAAGCTGAACACTGCTTAAAGCTAGTCTCATCAATCTCAGTAACTGTTCATTGTTAAAGCAATACTTTGAGCATTGATTCAGTTCAGACAGGCATACGACCTTTTCGAAGTTTCGGAGTGTTATTCGGAGTGTAATGCGCACTAGTGCAGGTCATCTCCATGTTGCTTATGATTAACTGCTCCGTGTATGCAGAGAGCGTAATGCTGTAGAGTTAACCAAATTTCATTAGTGTTTAGTGTTTGTAAGCCGTTTTTGTTTCAAGATTTTTCTTCAAAAAATATCCCTTTGTTATTCTAAATAATTTACACCACAATAAAATTACTTATATTTTTATCAATGATACAAAATTTTAATTAAGTATATTTTTATTAAAGATTCAATATTTTTTAATATTGATAATTTGGAGATAAAATGACTGCCAAAATAAGAGAATAAGTCGTTAGCTCATTCAAAATTTTTGAAAAATTAATCGGCTTTTTCTTTTTGATTACTCTGCTAGCAGAAAGAAAAAGAAAGAGAAGTTAGCTGACCAGACCAGTCACCGCCGCACCCGAGCCTAAAAACTCCGTCATCAGAGTTGGCCACTTGCTCATGCGAACTTACTTTTTTGTTTATTATAGAATAAAAAGCGCTACGGAGCTACACATAACTTATTCCGCATGTAATTTTTGATAAAAACTCAGTACATTTTTCGGCAAGTTCATTGAATAAGTTAGACCGATCTTTCCCTAGTTTATAAATGAAGTAGGTATACTGTCACCGAAAATAGGTACCGTTTTTCAGACCTTAGGCTGCGTTTCCACCAGAGATGTGCGATGGAAATGTGTCGTGCGAGGATGTCTAGCTGTGCTGTGAAAATGTGTGGGGGTTTCCACCAAAGCTGTGCGATGAAAATGTGCCTACGAGGATGTGTAGTGGAGCTGTAAAAATGCGCATATAAATGCGCGTTTTTACAGCTCCGCTACACATCCAACACATAAGTGTGGTGCGAGGATGCGTTGCGAAGCTGTGAAATGTGTCGACGGGGGTGCGGTGTAGTGTAGTGCAACACATCCCTCGCACAAATCCCTCGTACACATCCCTCGCAACACATCCCTCGCACACATCCCTCGTAGACATCCCTCGCACACATCCCTCGCTTGTTTTGTATGCACAAAAATCTAGCTCCGCTGAGCCGTTTCCACCAGAGCTGTGCTGACCGAGGCGAGTTAAATGAAGCGATTCTATTGGTTCTTTACAAACACATCCCTCGCTACGCATCCTCGCATATCTCTGGTGGAAACGCAGCCTTAGAAACCTTGAACGTCCACAAATCACAACAAAGCGTCATTGTTAACCACAGCGAACCTAGGTTCATACAAAAAACCATGAACTGGTTTCTGAAACGATGTATCCGTCTTCATTAGTAGGGACCGCTGTTACAGTCATGACCACAAGTGGCTGGGAAATAAATAGACTAAGTTCGCTGGTCAAACACTTTTGGTGCGTTTTATTATATGTAAATGATGAAAAGAATTTTTTGATGTCGGAACACTGTGCAAATAAATGTAAGAGAGACGATCTCGACCCCTTTCAGAGACTGTTGGGAAAATTCGAAGGCCAGCAATGGTTGGAGAGATTGGGGGAGAACTTTGCCCAGCTGTGGGATGGTATGGTATGGGTTAGTAAAAAAGATTGTCCAGGCTACTTTAAAGTGTAAGAATGGTTTTCTTCTGAATGTATAATATAATTGTAGGAATTGGCCCTTATAGACTCCGTACTGTTAAAATAACTCCTGAACGTATAAATAGCTTTTGTCATGAAAGTGTCAATTTTTTTTTGTAGTTTCTTTGCTTTTAATAGTAGTTTAATAGTAGTTTAGTTGTAATATTTTGCCTAAGATTTTAAGTATTCTTTACTGAAATCGTTATAAAAGATCATTATTAAAGACGTAGGTAGGTACTAATCATTATTAAAAAAGTACTGTATGAAACAGCCGTTTCTGGATAAAGCTGTAAAAATAACTAAAATTACAAGTTTTTCCTTTTTTGAAAGCTACAAAGGAATTACATAGAGAAATAAAATTGACTCCTTTTCAACTCATTCCCTCTTTTTTCTAGGTTTCAATTCACTATCAAGATTTGTCTTATATTGTCTTAGTTTACTGTCCATCGTAAAACGTCTATAAAAATGCTCAGTCCACTCCCATTCACGACTCAGATATAACACCACCTCATCATCATCATTCTACTCGCTAGAGAAGTTCCCAGCTTACACTCACTACATTTTAGAGGACAAACAGTAACAAACAAACTTATGACAGATGTTTAAAGTTAAACACTGGCTAAACAACGTCCTGTCTTTATTTGTGGATAGTGACAAACAGAGACAGGACGTTGTTTAACCAGTGTTCAACTTTAAACATCTTTCATAAGTAAGGGGGAAAATGTCTAATCTATATTCTCATCATAACCTAAGAAGATAAATTGAACATCAAATAAATATTAAATTTTGAGTTCTCTAGTCACTTAGTACTTGAAGATTTCTAAGAAGAAAGGCAAAAGCAATTTACTTGGATGGTTGGCAAACATTGCATTTGGCACAAGCCTACATTTGCGAATTTGCTATGAAATAGGTACGCTGTATTTTAAAATAATAAATTATGTTATGGAATATTAAAAAAATCATTTCATTTTACATTACAAGCACAATGCTCTCAAAACTGTAATTTGATTTACAAACCATGTTTTAGCAAAGGAATTTTAGTGGCAAATAAAACAGTATTTCTTATAAATTGAAAATTCAGCTTTGTAACCATTGCATTAAGGATCAATTTACCGTGATTGAGGTATAGTACAGTCGTAAAGTATAGGTGGTCGTTGTCGGACATTTTGTCCTGTCGAGTGTAGGCTCGTTAGCTCTAATGGTCACGACTGTACTGCCTAACGACACACGTGTAAAAGGTTTCTTTTTAAAAGACAATGCATGGTTTGGTATCCTTGGAGTATAATAAATGGGCTTATTGCCAAAGTTTCCAATATGTATGCAAAAATGTATAAAACTCGTAAGAAATGTAGACGTACTAGCGAAGTTCACAGTTTCTACCTAACGTTCAACGTTTTTTATTAATTCGAAAGTTTGTGTGTATGTTTGTGTGTGAGTATATTTTTCACTTCATAATACTAAACTGAACGAGTATTAAATAAATTTTGGAATAGAGAGGGTAGTGAGGGTCACGTCCAACTACATGTTTAGCACGTACGTGATAGGTTGCCCATCGTCGTCTATTAGAATACTAACTGGTTTCCTTACGTTTTCTTTAACAGTTTAAGGACTGTTTAGGTATATCTACAGATATTGAGCGTAACAGTAGACATGTAGCGTGCCAGACATCGACAGAGAGAGACTGAGAGAGAAGAATCACTGCACGGTCTCGTTACGATTCTCTATTTACATTGACCCGCAGCTAGCGTAACGTAGCTTCACAGACACGGACAGAAACGCACCGTGTAGACAAAATTCTTTGCGCGAATTCTTTGTCTGTCCGTATCTGTGCAGCCCGTGTCTGTGCGTGTCTGTGCGGATACGTTACGTCAGATATGAATACGTTCATACAAACTGTATATAGAAGAATATTTTGTCTGCCACGTTACGTGTCTGTTACGGTCAATGTCTGTAGATAAAAACAATCCTTTGCAGCTGGTGTTAGCGCATAAAATTTCCATTGATGGACATCTGGCGATTTCTATTGATGGACATCTGGCGATTTCCATTGATGGACAAGATTTGAACCCAAGACCTTCTGATTGAATGTCAAGGCATTATCCCACGACACAGGCTAGTAGCTATACAGGGTGAATTTTTGAGACGGGGCAGTAAGGGCAGCTACCTTAACCGTTGTAGCTAGAGGAAAACGTTCTTAGGAGACCATCCTTAATTTTTGAAAATATTTTGACCTGCATTCACAGATTTCGAAAAAAATGTACAGTCAGCGAGAAAATAGGCCATTTACACAAAAACTTTTTTTGATGCCAATCGATCCTGTTTCATCTAAGGATAAAAAGGCTCTTTCAGACCAACTGAGGTTAGAGTACTAGAAAAGTCAGAAATCGCTAAAATGTATTTCTGAGACAAGACAGTAAGGGCTACCTTAACCGTTGTAGCTACAGGAAAACGTTTTTAGAAGACTCTCCTTAACTTTTAAAGATAATTCAACCTGCATTCACAGATTTTGAAAAAAATGTACAGTTAGCGAGAAAATGGGCAATTTACACAAAAACTTTTTTTGATGCCAGTCGATCCTTTTTCATCTAAGGATTAAAAGACTCTATCGGACCAACTGACGCAAGAGTGCTAGAAAAGTCAGAAAACGCAAATAACTTTGATTATACATTTCGTACGAAATCATTTTGTCATTTGTCATAATTTTTCATCATTTTGTCGAAATGTCTTCAAAAGTAAGGGTAGTCTCCTAAGAACGTTTTCCTGTAGCTGCAACGGTTAAAGTAGCTGCCTGGACGCTCCGTCTCAAAAATGCATTTTAGCAATTTCTGACTTTTCTAGTACTCTTACCTCAGTTGGTCCGAAAGAGCCTTTTAATCCTTAGATGAAACAGGATCGACTGGCATCAAAAAAAGTTTTTGTGTAAATTGCCCATTTTCTCGCTGACTGTACAGTTTTTTCAAAATCTGTGAATGCAGGTTGAAATATCTTCAAAAGTTAAGGATAGTCTCCTAAAAACGTTTTCCTGTAGCTACAACGGTTAAGGTAGCCCTTACTGTCTTGTCTCAGAAATACATTTTAGCGATTTCTGACTTTTCTAGTACTCTAACCTCAGTTGGTCTAAAAGAACCTTTTTATCCTTAGATGAAACAGGATCGATTGGCATCAAAAAAAGTTTTTGTGTAAATGGCCTATTTTCTCGCTGACTGTACATTTTTTTCGAAATCTGTGAATGCAGGTCAAAATATTTTCAAAAATTAAGGATGGTCTCCTAAGAACGTTTTCCTCTAGCTACAACGGTTAAGGTAGCTGCCCTTACTGCCCCGTCTCAAAAATTCACCCTGTATACTCGTAGATATAATTATACCGGTATATTGTATACGTATCGGGTCTTTCGTGAAACTTGATAGTACTTGAAGATCTCTCGAGGCTCCGACCGTTAATACAGTTTCGATAGACTGCTATTAAACCTGAGCTTTTGTGACACACGGGAATTATGTTCCGTGAACTCTGGATTTCATATTAGAGAATTTTTAGAGTTTTACTAGGATTAAATTATTCGTTGATTCTTCTCTTTTTTTAAAGTGAAAAGACCAGCATGGCGATTTAGACATTTGAATTCAGATTAAAAAACACTTGTGAATGAAGAAGAGATTGCTCAGATGGTTTGTCAATGTATCGAGGTATAATTATACCAATAGCTATAATAATTAAACGGAAGAATTTGTTTGTTTCTTTGTTAGAACGCGCTAATCTCAGGAACTAGCAGTCGGATTTGAAAAATTATTTCTGCATTTAAGGAATTAATTCTTGAGGAAGGTTATAGCTTACTTTTTATCATCATCATTACCAACACTACGCGGGTAGCCGCGTAGGCGCAGCTAGTAGGGGATGAACGAAAAATACTGAAACAGGGCTAAATAGGACCGCTATGGTAACGCGTAGGTGCATAAATGAATTAGATGCTTTGTAAACTGATGAGAACAAAACAAAAAGGTGTACCCAACAGCAGGATCTTAAGAAGTATAACTGTCTCTTGGTAGGTTTACATTTGCTTTAATAAATAAATAAATAAAAATAAAATAAAATAAAATTTGTTTATTTCAGGCATGAACATGAAAAAATGTTACTACCCATAGCACACCATAGCACAATATATTAAACTAAAATTAAAATTAAACAAAATTAAAGTTATAGGCACAATAGCTTATACTTAATATTACGTAGGTAAGTATGTAGGTATATACACACTATGTCGTAAGTAATCGCTAGATTATTTCTTATTTCTGTTCAAGTGAACAGAAATCCAGTGTTTGAAGATTGGATTGGGTAGATAACCAAAGACAGCCTTTAGGATGGTATTGTTGGATCGCCCTAGACGGTTCCAAAAGGCCGCTATTCGCGTTCTTATTATTGCAAAAAAGTCCGGCACCCCCGCCTCGGCGAACATGTTTGACGCACTGCAGTATCTCGGTAGCCTCATAAGAGCCCGGTATGCATTATTATACTGTACTCTTATGACGTTGATGGATTTCCTTGAGTAGTTGGACCACAATTGACAGGTGTACATGCCTAGACAATAAGCCTTAAATAATGTGTTTTTTACTTCAACACTGCAGTTTGCAAAGCGGCGTGCTATCATGTTCCCCCTGACGGCGAGCGCCCTCCTTTCTCTCTCTATATCACTGTCATCCTTCAGAGTCTCAGTCAGCAAGTGACCTAAGTACTTAAACTGACTGACTCGTTTGATAACAGAACCGTTAATTCTAACATCTGGCACCTTCTCCGGACCTCTCCCCGACCTGAATACCATCATTTCTGTTTTAGCTACGTTATACTTTAACCCGTGGGCAATTGCATATTTCTCACAGATTAACAGAAGCTTGCTTAAGCCCTTGATCGAGGGGCTCAGGAGTACCATATCGTCAGCATAACTTAAGTTATTTACGCTGACGCTACCTAGCTGACAGCCGATTCTGGCTCTCCTCAGCTCCTCGATCAGGTCATTTACGTACAGGCTGAACAGGTCCGGAGAAGTCAATCCACCTTGACGAACACCGCATTCTAGTACATAGTCACTAGAAGTCGCGTCGCCCCATTTTACATTATTAATTTGATTTCCATACCAGTATCTCAGCAAACTCAAGACATTATTTGGTACCTGCGCCGCCGCTAATTTGGCCCAGAGAATATCATAATTCACCAGGTCAAACGCACGGCTCAGGTCCAAAAAACAAGCATAAACTGAAGTATTCTGCGAGGTATAATAGTGCACAGTGCTTTGGATCTGTGGATTTTAAAGCTTGCTAAAAAATCTTCCAAATGACAGCATGCAAACAAATTTATCCAAGCATGTTCGCACATGCTAGGTGGGTGCTTTTTTAGCAAGATATCTCAAAGCGTGCTAAAAAAGTACGATGAAATAGCAAATGTAAACCTGTCATAGCTGTCTACTCCAAAAAGCATGGTTCGCATTTATGTTCGTCGGAATATTATTTGAACTATTCGCCAGTATGTATAGTATATTACCTGGCTCGCATTAGACACACTAGCCGGCTTACTTTAGCTGAAGTTCGGACAACAGTGGCAATTATTCAAGTTAACTTAAGCTGAGTTTCGAGTTACCGCTATTTGGGACTTCTAAGATGACCTTAAGTGCGGTGGATAGTAAGTGTTAATTATTATAATTATAGCCCCTCCAGACTCTCGAGAGAAGGCTCGGCGAGAAGTCTCGCCGATACTTCACGAAGAACAAACAAGCTATCCGCACTCTAAATTTTTCTCAGTCGTGATGTTTGAAATCCTTTGGCTCGGCCAAAAATACCGACACTGATCGGAGAACAGGCGAGCCAGAGAACGAGAAGGCGAGAAGCTCCTCACACTCACGCTTCTCGGGTGTTCTCGGGGGTTCTCGGGGAGAGTCTGGAGGCCCTATTACACATTTTTTACACAATCTTAATAAAAAGTATTATTTAATTCAAAGTAGGTATCTTATTATTATACTGTGTTTGCATTTTAATGTTATCATTCATTTAAATCTATAACATTAATTCCTAGTAATAATTTAGCTTCCATTAAAATTCTTTGTCTGAGTAAACTCTACCACAAACTCTTAGAATGAAAAATAATATTCCTCTTTCTATAAATTATATTGACGATCTACTTCAATCAAATCTTCGAGATTTCAGAGGAAGTCGGGGTAAATGCAGCTTACTTACAAATCAAAACATCTACACACAAAAAAAATATCGGCAAATCTTTTTACAACTTACGAGTACCTATGTATTGTGGTTTATAATTTGGGGAGTTTTAGTTATGTGATAAAATTGTTCTCAAAATCAAACCACAAATTGTATGAGCAAAAGGGGTAACATTTTTTTCCTGAGAATACCACATGGACCAGTGAACCACGGTCGAAGCCCATCAAGTGTGCTGCATGTTCTGTTTGTTCTCGGATTCAAAATCAAAGTCAAAAATTGTGATCCATCCTCTTGAATCTAAATAATCAAGCTTCAGTGGGAAGTCAATCGAACAAAGTGAGGCTCGTTTATTCGCTCGATTCATTTTGCTTTAATGGCATGGCATTAAATTTAGGTTAGGTAGGTGGTGGAGAGTACACGAGTACTACAAACTTTTTGCCTTTTTGGTATACGTTAGTTGTTTGTTTCAGTTGCTACTTTTTTTCAAAGACTAACCCTATTATTCATAAACTGTAATTTTAGTAAGGCTTTGGAATTTTACAGTGTTTTTTTCTTATCACTCACAAGTCATTGAAAAGTGATAGCAATAGGTTTAGCAGCCATCTGAGTTTTAGGAAGCCTTGAAGTCCATTATGAATTACAGGGTAAAACTCTAAAATTCTTCACGAGTGAAACCTCAAACAGAACCTTGTCTAAACAAACGTTCACGCTTTCTGAGTTCACGGAATCATCTCCAAAAGAACCCCGAAATTAGGGCATGCCAACCACTCGTGTGTATAAAGGAGGTTTAGGTATTTTTATTTGACAAGGGCTCATATTGTGGCGTGGAATAAACAGCCCACACAAAAATGTGGACTAATTAGGTTGGTTAACTTATTTTTTAACAGAATTTACCTATTTTTATGTTATGAGAGCTTTATTTGTGTTTATACCTGGAACACTATTATACTTTATTTTTGGAATATAAATACATTCAAAGTAATTTGTATTAAGTATTAGCGGTTCGCCCCAGCTTCGCATGGGTTTAATTTATAAATTACCCGTGCGAAGTCGGGGCGTAAACTATAGGTACCTACTTATACCTGAACCTATGTTCATCACGAATAATGTAGAATTGTAATGGCGAAAGAATTTTCCAAATCGGTTAAGTAGTTTCGGAGCCTATTCAATGCAAACAATCAAATCTTTCCTCTTTATAATATTAGTATAGAAGTATAGATTAGTATCCGCCCGTGGCTTTGCTCGCGTGGATAAAAAGTAGCTTAATATGTTAATCCAGGTCACAAACTATGTATATTCAAAGTTTCAGCTAAATCCGTTTAGCAGTTTTTGCGTGAAAGAGTAACAAACATCCATCAATCCTCCCTCACAAACTTTCACATTTTATAATATTAGTAGGATAAGATAGAATTTCACACACCATTATAAATTAAAATTTAATAAATTTATAGCGTAGATACGATCACTTGAGATTCTCATTGAAAAATCTTTGAATCAAACTCGAGGAACAGTTTCTGAATCGAAAAATGTTAGTGCTAGGTTATTCATCGTTTCTGAGTGGTAGTAACCGTAAATGACAGTAAGTTTTATATAGACATACATTTATTTCTTTGGCGTAGTTTAGTCAGAATTTATGAGTAGATAGAAATACTATCTGAATCCGAGGTTAATAGAGTCTGAAAATATTTTCAGATTAAAAGTTGATTTTCTAAAGGAGCTTTTATAATTGAATTCATTTTTGTTTAATCAATAATATACATTATATTTATATCTTATCTATAAACTGAGGCTGAAATGATTCTACTCATATTTCATCTAATAATTTCTTCTAATAATTTTTTAATTAGTTCACTGAAAAATAAGGCCGATGGTACCGAATATAATATTTGAACGTGACTTTCAGACTCAAGTCGAAACTCAGACTACACTTCAGCGCTCTTTAAGAGATCTTGAATGCCTGAGGATTTAAGTGGATATTGTCTACCAGTTTTTTGTATAACGCATTCAAAATTTTGTTCTATTATTATCATATTTTAACTTCACACTTCACATCACTGACTCGACTTTAACTTTTAAACTATTGTGTAGCGTTTTATGTACTATAGAAACTGCATCTTAAAGTTTAAGTAAGGTGGTAGTGATTTAATTTCCTGTGCACTTCACTTCGCCTAACTGTGCGCTGTTTTAACCTAGACTTGCATTACCCGCAGTACCGTTTCACCCTACTCTACTTTAATTTCGCATAAGTATCCTAGAAGTGAATTAAGAAATCTATATTTTTATCTTAGTAAGATTTTAATGAATGAGATTGAAATGTGCTTACCCGTCTTTAGACATCGAATTGTTGAATGTAATAATAGTAATTTTACTAAAAGAAAACTCATGAAAATATACGAGGTAGGTATAGTTCGCGTCATGTAAAAAGAACGCTGGCTGTCAAGTTGCGCAGTGAGCAATTTATAAAAAGTAGGAAATTAATACTATCGCTCACAAACAATAAAAAAACAATAGCCCTAGTACTTTCGTGTGCAAGTGTACCCATGCGCAAACTTACCCCCTCCACTGACTTCCAGCGTTCTTTTTACGTGACGCGAACTATACCTTTGTGAAACAACTAAAATTATCTCCACTCCATCATAATAGCAGCATTTACATGCAGAGATATCTGTACATATATCTGTACAGTCCAGATGCCAGAGCATTTACACGCAGAGATATCTGTACAGATATCTGTACAGTCCAGATGCCGCGGGAAATAGCACGCGCCATTCCAACCTTTGACAGTTTTATCCGCGGTTATCTGTACAGATCCGTGGTAAAAACTCTACTGTGTAAAGGCCGCTAATGTAAAATTGACTAGTATGTATGGATCCAAGACCATAGAATTTTTCAATTCTAACAAAAGACCAATTTATTTGTGCTTTTCGGTGCTGATCGAAGTATGTTTCTAAAGTTTGGTTCGGGAGATCGAGACCGGCGACTGAGACCAGGGACAGAGACAGGAGATCGTTGTCGTTTAAACTGACAGTTCTCTGTCTCCTGTCCTTGACACGCGCCCCTACAAAACAGTCTCTGCAGGCTGATTGTCTAACTTGTCTCAAACCTCAAATTGGTCTCAAGCTGTCAAAACGATCGCGTAAGTATCTTTTGTCGCGTTCGGTCTTGTTGAGACGAGAGTGACAGAGTTATTAGCGTGGTAACTGAACTGTCATATTTGACAGTTTGAGACCGATTATGGTCGCTATCACTCTTCAGCGTGTCACCGGTCGCGTCCGCGAGTTGACCATTCACAGCACAGATATGTGATGTGAATGGTCAACTCGCGGACGCGACCGGTGACACGCTGAAGAGTGAAACAACCTAAGAGTTTTCGGGATAAAATAGTATAGAATGTGTGATCAATCAAGTACCCCTTAGACCAGTGGTCGTCAAAGTGCGGCCCGCGGGCCGCATGCGGCCCGCGGATGGTTTTGGTGCGGCCCGCGGCCAAGCAAACAATTTTAGTGGGCAGGTAGATAATAATGCTACCACATTATAGGAGAACATGTTGTGCCGACCCAGTGGGAAAAGGGCACGGAAATTATGAATGATGAAGTTATAATTGATTTAAAAACTTCGAGATAAAGAAACTCGCTTTGTTTGCTTGGTTTGGAGCTCGCTTTGCTCGCATTTTAGCTTTATGACTAGGTATAATGTAAGCAAAGTGAGTAATGTATGACCTCAGAATAGGAACAGGCAAGCAGCGAGCCTTTCTATGATCCCCGCAAACAAAATCAAGTGTCACATGTCTTGTTGCATTTGTCTTAAAAAATTTGGCTCGCTTCGCTCGCATTTAAATTCATAGGTACGATATATTGCGAATAAAGTAAGTTAAGTCTAACCACAGAATATGAAAGAATAAGCAGCGAGTTTTTTCTTTGAACACCGCAAACAAAGTGTCACATGTTACATTTGCCTTATAAAATTCGGCTCGCTTCGCTCGCATTTAACTTTGTTTGTAAGGTATATTGCGAGTAAAGTGAGTAAAGTCTAACCACCAATTCACCGCAAAAAAAATTAAGTGTCACAATTTTGCATTTGTCTTAAAAAATTCGGCTCGCTTCGCTCGCATTTAACTTCTTGGGTAAAGTATTTTGCAAGTAAAGTGAGTAAAGTCTAACCACAAAATAAGAACCGATAAGCAGCGAGTTTTTTCTTTGAACTCCGCAAACAAAATCAAGTGTCACATGTTTATTTGTCTTAAAAAATTCGGCTCGCTTCGCTCGCATTTAGCTTTGTTTGTAAGGTATATTGCGAGTAAAGCGAGTTAAGTCTAACCACCAAATAAGAACCGATAAGCAGCGAGTTGTTTCTTTGATTACCGCAAACAACATCAAGCAAGTGTCACAATGTTGCATTTGTCTTAATAAATTCGGCTCGCTTCGCTCGCATTTATCTTTATGAGTAAGGTATTTTGCGAGTAAAGTAAGTAAATTCTCACCACAGAATAAGAACCGATAAGCAGCGAGTTTTTTCTTTGAACACCGCAAACAAAATCAAGTGTCACCATGTTGCATTTGTCTAAAAAAATTCGGCTCGCTTCGCTCGCATTTAACTTCGTTAGTAAGGTATATTGCGAGTAAAGTCTAACCACAAAATAAGAACCGATAAGCAGCGAGTTTTTGCTTTGATCACCGAAAAAATAAATCAAGAGTCACATGCAAAAATTCGGCTCGCTTCGCTCGCTTGGTTTGGATCCCTATTCGCTCGCACTGTAACTTCATGAGTAGGTATATTGCGAGCAAAGTGATTTATGTCAGACCACAGAATAGGAACCGACAAACAGCGAGTCTTTGAGCACCGCAAAATTATGCTAAGTTTAAAGTTCGTTATTTATTACCTACTAGGATTTAAGAATTTCGAAAAATTTTCAACTAATGTGCGGCCCGCAGTGATACCTCACATTGTCCTATGCGGCCCTTGACCAGAAAAGTGTGACGACCACTGCCTTAGACCCTACAAATGCACTCGAGAGTACATACATATTTACAAGACCACCCGACAGATACGGATGCATTTCCGGTCACACGTCAAGTGGACTCGATTAATCTTGCACCTTTCGATGTGCTTCGTATTAATGAATGGATGGCTTCGGAATGTGTAATGAGTTTTGGAATCGATTAGACATAGCGAAACTTATGTAATAGAGCTATGAAACCAACATAGATACGAATACGTAGTTTCAAATAACCATTTCCGTTTTAAATAAAATTAATAAAGTTTCAGAGCCGTGTTGGCTTGGGATAGTGTCTCAACTTTCGATCCGAAGGTCGTAGGTTCAAACCCGGCCGTGCAACAATGGATTTTTCGTTTCGAATAAATGTATGCGCATTTACACGAGCTCTAAAAGGTGATGAAGATTTGATTGAGAACCTCCTCCTTTTTTTGAAGTCAGTTATTAAAATTAAAATCCAATTCAAGATATTACCGGTGATTTCAAGGAATAAAGCAATATTTGAGTTTGATTCGGAGAATCAGTTGAGAGTAAGATTAATAAAGTAAACCGTTTCTTGACTGAGTCCCCAAGGTCTCCAAGGTTGAGACATTCCTTCAGATATTACCTAATTAAGATCCTTCAAATATTTAAGGACCCGCTAGAGAACTTTATTTAATAACATTTTCTTTTATTCTTGTTACAGAATATCATGTAAAGGTGGAATCAGACTGTTTACTCAAGTGAAAGATCATTCGAATGGATGCTGGGGTTTTCTAAGACATTTCTCTTACATTTTATGTTCAGCCGTGTCACTTTGAGTGAAATATGCAAAATGAACGACGGTAATGAACAAAATGAACCGTCTGATTCCACCTTAAGAAGGCTGTTTAGTTTGTTATGTCAATGACCTTTGAAGAAACTTTGAAAAGGCCAGAGAAAATAACAGCGATCGTTCTACTAAGTACTATAAAAAGTACCATCATAAACTTATAAATCGAACAAGTTTAAACCCCCAGCTCCTATACAAAACTTAAGCTATGCATGCTTGCACGTTAAAGACACCACTTACTAAACGCATCATAGATCCATTGAAGAAAAATGAGACTTATGTTGAAGCACAAAGGGATCAAATAGCTTGAAAGTTAGCCTTGTAGGGGGACCTGTCATTCACAGGACTGACTGCTCTATCTTGTTCCAGGGATCTTTTTACCACACGCACGAGTGGGATCTGATTAATCTTTGAGTTTCTAAAGAACGGTGGCCGTCATGTGGCATAGTAAAAGTTGAATGGTTCTTTTTTTCAAGTATTTGGAGACAGATCTATGTAATAGTTCTCGTAGTGCAGGATCATTATATTTTGTGGGACTCTAAAAATAAAAGCGGAAACAATTTTAACATGAAGTATTGATACGATCCATATGCGATTAACAAAATTAAATGGTGTTAATAGTTTGATGAATCAACTGTAAAGAAAAAAAAAGTTTTATTTTCAGTTTGTTAGTCTGATGTCCAGCAAGATCACATGAAATAACAAAATGTGAAATGATTTGCTTTTTAATCTTTTTTATCTTTGGAAACTTTGTTCTGTTTAGCGACGATATTGCACTATACTGCGGCTCTAGCCGAGTTACAAGCGTTTCGTATCGAATTTTTTTATAGCGACGTTCTATCTAAAGCAACTTTAGAAAACTTTCGTACGTTTTCTGACGGTGAGTGCTTTTCAAAAGAGCTGGGATCCAGAGTTGAGCTTGTTGAGCCGGTAAGCTAGGCTGATATGGAAGGCTTTAGCGATAATGTGTAGTCGATTTTCTGTTGGTGTTCAGACTATGAAAAGGATGGTGTAGTTTTTGATGTTAGCGGTTTGACACACCTTATATTACTATAAGACTTGAACATAATGATATATTTTATAACAATGTCCTGTAGTTAGATATTGTTTATTTTAGAAGCATAGTAGGTTACCCTTGTGAAGGATTATCCTTGTGGAGCTTCTTTTTACCCGACTGTGGCGAAGCCCAAAAGGACCTGTTTGTATCCATTCCTTTGTCTCCTCGTAACTACACAACCAACGGCTCAACCGATTATGATAAATGATACGGCATTAGATTCGTATTGATAAAGTTAGTGTCACTAGGTACTATCGACTAAACGAGCATCTTTACACCTTAAGGGTGATTTTTCTATGAACCGACTAGCAGTCACTAGTCTTTACAATTTTTGAACACCAATAGCAGCAAAGTATTCGGGGCTCGTACAAAAAAGCTGAATGAAGTGGCTTCACAGTTGATTTTTTTTGTATTGAGTGTCCAGAAAAAAAGAGCCCTTTGTTTTGAGAATAAGTTGTAGGCCCAAGCAAGTCGACCGTTCCTTTAATTAAATAAACCAACAATAAAATAAGTAGGTAGGTAAGCAATTGTCACTACACCCGTGAGTCTTTGAGTGAATAATAGGGAACTCCCACAATTTTTTTTATGATTTTAAACGATAGGTTATATCGTCAAATAACCGTAACAAAAATTCCAGCGCCGAAAAACTAAAATTTTATAACAAAAATAATTTTTAAAATTTAACAATATTTTCATGCACTTGAAACGGACGTGACGTCACAAGTCACAGCAATTACACGCGCTTGTAGGTAGAAAAAAAAACTTTCTGTTGAGTTTGAAGGAGTGTGACGTCACAGCACACGTGACAAATAGCGTTGCGTTTCAAGTCTTATGAAATTCCCACTATATTTTTGCACTTTTTAATTATTAATTTCTAAGCGAAAATGAAATATTATAAAAAAATAATTACACACACATATGTAATTCTAAGGCCATAATGTTCATAGAAAAATACGTTTAACCCGCTTTTGAATCAGACGCATATTGCCTATTGTAAGAGTTCACGAAACTTGAGCCAAATAATATACTTTAGGTATACAAACAAATCAAG
This sequence comes from Camptogramma bilineatum, assembly GCA_958496255.1. Lineage (NCBI taxonomy): Eukaryota > Metazoa > Arthropoda > Insecta > Lepidoptera > Geometridae > Camptogramma > Camptogramma bilineatum. The sequence goes on along the minus strand of OY292467.1, from coordinate 9,315,961 downwards.
TGGTAGTTTTTGTTTGTTCTTGAAATACCTACCACTGCACTAAAAAATAAAAATTCAAAAAATAAAAACTTGCAATGCAAAACTGTTCATTCCTAAACATTGACTTTTTTGTATTGAGTGTCAACATGTGTTCGGTTGTTCTAAGCCGATCCTCGTCAAATCCCTGGTCAAAATAAGAGACAAAAGAAAAAGGCGGGGTCAGCTAGCTAACTGCGTGCAAACGAAAATTTTTCCAAACTGGAAAGATGCTCGTTTAGTCGATAGTACATAAGATCCTAAAAAATAATCGAAATGGCGGAAACAAAATCGAAAAAACTCCAGACCCACTCGAGGGTCTGTTTTTATCATAATAACATAATAAAGGGTTTTAAAAGGCAAGTACGAAAATAATACAATCTGTTTGTTTGAAAACAGTTAACCGCGGCGCAGACGGGGTTTTTAGTTGTTTTTTATCCTTTTAGAAACACAGATTAAAAAAAGAGACTTTGTTAGCAATAGTCACTCTTGAGAAAGTCAGAAAGCTACCCAACAATGTAAGGCTTTTTACTTACATTGTTGGGTAGCTTCTTAGGTAGCTTCTATTCGTCACTATCTACCTCCAAATAAAGATAGGACGTTGTTAAACCAGTGTTCAACTTTAAATAAGTATCTTTCATAGGTAAGATCCTGTATTTTTGTAAGCTTGACCTAACATCTCAAGTAAAACTATATAGTCAACTTGAACTAAATCAGTGAAATAAAGACATAAAACTACTTATCCTAACCTTGTTTTAACCAAGAACAAGGTTCATTGATTGTTATCGCCTTCCACTGCAAATAGCAGCTAGATATCGGATTGCTTCAAAATGGCGGACGGCTATCTAACCTACCTAGGTTATGTAGTAAAGTAAGTACAGTTAGAAACAAAAGTTGATACAATTTATTCATTGTTAATTACTTTATTTTCATGATTTACTTTCACAGTTGACGTTGCACCAAAGTTACAAACATAAATATTCATATCAAAGATTTTTTTATTTTATTTTAAACTTGGGTAATCATGGTCAATTTAAAGACAAATCCCCTTACTTATGAAAGATGTTTAAAGTTGAACACTGTGACAACGTCCTGTCTTTCATGTGTGGATAGTGATGAATAGAGACAGGACGTTGTTTACCCAGTGTTCAACTTTAAACATCTTTCATAAGTAAGGGGGAAAGTGAATTTGCAATTAATTCTGTTGTTTGTTTACCCTGTGTTAGTTTTATATAGGTACTATTTTCTGAATCCGGGGATTAGCTCATTGAAATTTGTATGTTTGAAAAAATAACTCTGAAGCTACTGATCCGAAATCCTTCCACTGATAGCTCTTTCAACGCAAATGAGCCTGTGAAAAAAGCTATGTTTTATTTCCGAAAAACGTTTAATTTATGTGGCAATCTCCGCGTAACATAGTGTAAAACCCATCCCCTGCCTTTCTCCAAAATGTCAATTTTGTCCAAGTATGTTCGCCTAGGTCTTCCCCTTCCAGCTGTTCCATTCAAACTCGTCTCATACATACACTTGTTTGGTTAAACGACTTTCATTCATCCTCTCTACATGCCCAAACCTTCTTAACATGCCCTTCTCAATTCTCATCTTTCAGGTTAATAAACGTTTAAAAACGTTTAAAAATAATTTGTTCATCAATTCCCGTGTATCAGTAAATAAGGATTTAAAGTGGGGAACAAATTCAGGTAGAACTGAATTGTACAAAACTGATTTAATCCAGTTTCTGGATATCGGAAAACAAGGATTTAAAAGTGTATTTGTTAATCAGTTTCTGCTGGTGAGCGTACGATGCACTGCAACTCTAGGGGACAATTAATCTTGAGTACTCACTTATTTTGTTCGAGACCAGGGAACTTCGAGTTTATTACGTATCGGACGTCGAATTAGAAGTTTGCTCGGAACGTTACTTCAAAATATAAACACTTAAAAGTGCTTACAATTCTAAAATGAACTATAGAAATTAACGTGGGATTATGTATTAAAATAAAATATTAAAAGCAGCATTTGTCGAATTGTCGTATATGAAAATTTTATAAATAATATCTTTAATTTGTATGAAATGTATAGAGGATATTTGAAGTTTAAAAAAAAACTGTTTTTCCTGAACATACTTTCCGAGTAAAAAGAAAAGGAATCAACTTTGATAATCTAAAAGAAAAAATCACTATTATATTAATAATTTCTTTTCCAATCGAAAGGCCACATTTCGAAAGCGCCAAGGATATTATTGAAGTCTCCAGTGCATCCAGCGATAGAAAACGTCATGCTCTCGCTCCGATAAAATCCATTCCTATAATACTGCACTCTGTTTAAAAGCACTAAGTTGGTGATGATTGATCGAGATAGTCTCCTGAACTTCAGAACAAACTCATCTCAAGCAAGTGTATTAAATTACTTATTTTTAAAAGACTAGTCGAGGATCACAGGATGAGAGGAATAACTTTAGTGAGAGAAAACCAGTTAAAATAAATTGCATGTCTTCGCTTGCGCCATAAAATGGACAATACTCGTACACAAAGAAAGTTTTTGGATAAACCGAAAAACTTAAACAACTAATATGTATAAAGCCGAATATTCCTAAAATGTTAAATTTACTAATGGCCAGTTTCAATATTCTATCTATCAGCTGTTTATATACTTTTAAATAATGTAAAATTAAATATGATACGACTGTATTTCCAAGGTACAGTAGATATATTCTTTCATATCTTAAGGCTTTTTAGATCCTTTGAAGATGTCTAAGGGGATAGTCCGAGGTATGTCCAAACACATTTGGTACATTCCCACATTTTGCAGCAGTTAACATAGTTTATATACTTTTGCTTTTGATATTTTATAGTATAGAAATAATATCCGGCAGCAAGATAGTCAGACGATTTGATGTCGAGGGCTGAACATGGATAAAGCTAGCAGATCGTGAAAAATGGCATATACACTGACCAAATCTAATCGACATCGGTAACGTTCTTGAGCTTTCGATTAGAAAGACCGAAGAGAACAAGGATTTCCGAAAGCGATTGAGTCAGCGATTAGATCTTCCTAACGCCCTGGTTTAATTCGTTGAGTTTTGTATCGATTGGGGCAGCAATCACTGTTGAACAAAACGTCTAGTATTGATTACTGCTGTGTTCTAAAAAATTGGATCACGATTGCATTATCCAAGGCAGTTTAGGAAATACTTTGCCTTGAAAAATCGACATATTTGCTTAGACGTTCTGACATTCTTTTAAAAATTTCAAGCTCTCTTTTTTCACTTTGCTCAAAGCAAGTCAAGATGGGGTCAATAAAATTGATCTGGATTCATAACCGTGTTTTTTGATTCTACAAACACGAAGTCAAATCTCTTTAGGTTATACAGTTACCCCACAGTGAGGTAAAAATAGTAGCGATTTAATTGTTGATTGTTTATTCGCATTTTGAAAACTTTGAAATTGAAGTGATGACGTTCTCTAAGTCTTATTCCAGTAGGTAAGTATGTCTTAAACTAAGGTCAAAATAACCATTACTTTATGGGTGCTAATTAAACCGCCTTCTATTTAATAGCATTTTTCGCCTCTAAAAATTTACATTGACCTCTGAATTACTAAGTCAGCCACTATCAATGTGCCTCTAAAAATACTATCTTAGCCACTAAATATCCTCGATGTAAGCCACTGTAAATACAACTCAGCATGGCAGTTATTTTTTAGCATCTAAATTTGTTTTTTAAGATCTAAATTTGTAACACATATTCAAGCGGGAACTCATTGGGAAAATATTTAAATATGACACCAAAATAAAATATAGTGTAACATCTAATTGTAATGCCAAAGCTTAAAATAGCGAATTTCAAAATCAAGAATGTTAGAAATGTATAAAGATCGATTGATCGAAGTTTATAACGATGATACTTGGAAGGTAGAATGCTTAAAATGTCGAAAATACTGGAGTATAATATATTGTATTCTTTATGAATTAGCTTTCTGTCGCTTCGGCGGCCGCTGCCGCGGCACGCTCGCTACGCTCGCTTACCTCGCGCGTACTTATTTCATAATCTAACCTAACCTAACCTAAACTGTTGGTTAGTTGTAAAATCCGTGGCTGAGTTAGTAAATTTGATGGCGATGTATAAATCAGTAGGTCAAGTAAAAATAATTGTTGTTATTTACTTGACGCTTTCTTTGGAATATTTAGTTGATGCTGGAAAAAGGACGAGTTAGTTTATTAGAAGGCTTCTTATTTTCCCGTTGCTTAGTTATAAAATCAGAAGGTAGGTTCCGTGGCCAAAAAATAATTCTGCGGCTCGACTTATTATTCCCCTTACTTTATTAACCAATTGAAAGAGGATGATCGATCGATTATGGCGGCATGTTCCACAGTTCGCCTCCCCATTGCGACAGTACAATACTACTTATTCGCAAGACAATTAAAAATGCCATCCACCATTAAAATCCCCAAAAGCAGTGCAGTTCACAAGCACTTGAATAATTCAACAACTTGTTATCCACAGGCATTGCAACGTACTTATTAAGGCGCGGGGCGTTGCATAATCTAGCACCACAAGCGTCTAATATTTCACAGTGTAGTAATGTTGCTTTCATTGTTTATTTTTAACTGACTTCAAAAAGAAGAAGGAGGTTCTCAATTCATCAGATTTTTTTTGTGCTTATTTTATGTATGTTCAATTGTTCACCGATTACTCAAAAACGCCTGAACCGATTTGGAAAATTCTTTTTTTGTTTGAAAGGGTAGGTATACTTTCCGATTGGTGTATAGATCATAAAATGGACATAAATATTTGGTGTATAGATCTGTTGAGGATCTTCGGAGTTATGAACAGAAATGCACCGACAATAGAGTGCAGAAAATTGCTCAGTTTTATTTGAAATCTTTTTTCTTTAAACGATGAAGTGAACCAATTGTTTATACAATTTGTTTTACCGATGTGCCTGGAACATGCTACGTATGGAATGCTACCTTTAGCAAAATGTGGTCATGTACCAAATATGTGTTTGGACATTCCTCTGGCTACTTCGTTAGACATCTTGCCTCAAAAGATCTTATAGAATGTCTACCGCGCTTTGGTTACAGACATACAGTCGTGATCACAATTAATTTTTCATTTCATTTCTTTTTTTTACCTAACTATCACTGAATCATTTACATAAAGAAGACCATCTGAAATGTAGAATCCAGGAATTTCAACTGCGAATAATCGCGAACTCGCAAGCACAGCTTACCATTTATTATAAGAAATACCTTACAAGTACATTCATGTTTATTAAACAGTAGCCGTCACATGATGTCCGTATATTACTATAGTTAAGATTTTTTTTTATTTGAAAACATTTTTATTGTCGCTCATATTTATACCAAGTGAGCTTATGTCGAACGAATAGCAACTCGAGACAGACTAAGCCCAATATTTTGTGTAGGTATCTGTCATCTAACACCGTATATCAGTAAAGATAAATTAAAATTTTAGAAATTTTGTAAACAATGATTAAAATTATCATTATGCAAATTCAGAATGTGAATCTTTAAAAGAATTGGCTCGACTGGTCAGTAAAGTCATCTTTTCTGACCTTCAAAAGTCGATCCCCGCTTTTCAAGAAACCAAGCTTTTACGTAGGTGCTAGAATTGTGTTTACCGTTGCAAACACATGTGCAATTCCGTTTTGATTAATTCTACCATTTGAGTGCTGCTGGTATAAACGTGCTAGATGTTGTTTAGAAGCTTTTGAAAGGTTAACTTCCATTATATTTTCAATTCAATTCAATTCAATTCTTTATTTCAATACTATTATAACATTACAGGCCTTACAGGTACCTAATTCGTTACAATTAGTTAAAACTTAATATATTATTCAACAAACCAAAACAAAAACAATATTACACTGAAAATAACAAAAATAATGTAGGTAAAGTACTTACCAATTTAACACAATATAACAATTACCTAAACTATAAATTGCACTATTGGGTACATATGAAAAGTCCGAAAACCGAAATGCCGATCCCCGAAATGCCGATGCCCGAAACAGCGAATGCTCGTAAAGAAGAATGCCTAAAATGCAGAAGCCCTAAATGTAGAATGCTTAAAAATCAGAATGCTCGAAATGCCGAAAGCCAAAATACCGAAGCTTAAAACATAGAAGCTTAAAATGCCGACGCTCAAAATTTAGAATGCTTGAAATATAAAAGCTTGAAACCAGTAATGCTCGAAATAATTATGTAGATGTAAGAATTTTTTTTTTGTCTTTACTTATTATTATTAAGAGGTAAAGTGTGTTTGTATGTAGGAGGTTATCTCAAAAACTACTCATCTGATTTAAAAAATTCTTTTACCTGCATTTAGAATGAGGGGAGGGGGAGGGAGAGGGGGAGGGAGAGGGGGAGGGAGAGGGGGAGGGAGAGGGGGAGGGAGAGGGGGAGGGAGAGGGGAGGGAGAGGGGGAGGGAGAGGGGGAGGGAGAGGGGGAGGGAGAGGGGGAGGGGAGGGGGAGAGGGAGGGGGAGGGGCGGGGAGGGAGAGGGGAGGGGGAGGGGGAGGGAGACCCAAACATGGATCTTCCACTGTTATTCACTAAAAAGTTCTGACACAATAGGTCCTGACTCCATCAGATCAGCAGCTGTCACCATATTATTACATTGTAGTCGGAACTTCACCGATACGCTGAGTTCCAAGTTTCAACTCGATCGATTAAATTTGTTTACGTGAAGAGGTCCTGTAGGACACTTAGGTATTAAATAGTTTTGGCATAACGGCCGCAGCAGGACTAATAAAGCTAAATCAACGTGTCTTGTCATTGGTAGAGATGACCATAAATAATTTCGAAAATTAATATCCGTGCGTACTTTTTTAGAATGCACACATGGCGATCAAATTCAAATGGTTATTTCAATACCAACGCTTTTATTAATATACCCTAGAGCTCATAAGGTTACTAAATCTGTTACTAGGTATCTCTTTTCACGGCAGTCTCCATCTAAAAAAAATATATATTTACTTAATAGCTACACTACTACTTCTTACAAAGATTCTTCGTCGTGGCTACCAGAAAAGTGTGATGCAGATGATAAGATATTGCCACTCTCTATGCCAAAAAATTATGCCCCAAACCGTGTTTGTTGCCCTGGTTCTTCACGGTCTTGGTCGCGAAGGAACAGGAGTAGAATCACCTAGCTCTTAAGACGTTTCAAAGTGGTACACTTGTGATCTTATTGAATAAACGAATTTGACTTTTGACTTTTGACTTTTATAATGTAAAACCTATACACTCGAACTTTTTACAAACATTCCACGTCTTGGATAACAGAAAAGTGTGATGCGGATGATGATAGAACATTGGCTTTGTTATGCTTCATGCGACTGCATAAATTAGTTTCAAATACTCAAATTAATTTCCAGCTTTCGTTTACGATCCGGGCGTGAAATTTGCAAGATTACCGCGTTAATTCCACGAAAACTCACACTTCAGGTGAGCGGGTGGAACTAATGGGAATCTCATTATTCCCAGATGTCGTTGATTTTAATTTCCTGCACGGAGTCGTTGCAGCGAGTCTTGACGACGCGATTTATTTGCGTAAATAAATATTGCGAGCTTCCCCTTAAATATTCGTGAGTGTTGTGACGAAAATATAGCTCTAACTAGCGTATTCACTATTAGTGTGGTTAGTATCACAGTGTAGAATTCTTGATGGATGAAATCTTTTACAGATCTGAAGAAATGAAAATAAGTGAAGACGGTACAGAACCGATCGTCCTGAAAGTACAATGTAGTGAACTTGTTTAGGCTGATGATAATCCATCCTCTTCCTGTAGTTATTATTTTTAGGTAAATGATTGGAAGTGCAACGCTCAAGCATGATTAGCAGTGCAAGCAAATTGCCTGGTCACTCTTGATAGATTGAAGTCAATCGATGCTCACTACGGTCAGGAAATGCACAAGGGATTATTGACATTAGAGTCAATAAACGGAAAATATTAACGGTTATTAACACATTCCCTGCCCCGGCTCTGCGGTGCACTTCGAAGGAGAGGGCAGGACAGCATGCTCATGTAGCGTGTGTGCGTCATGTGCACTGAATGAATTAGTGTCACATTCCCTGCCCCGTCTTTGCGGTGCTCTCTGAAGAAAAGGGTCGCACACCATAGGCACTGACGCGTTAAAGCAGTCAAACATGGTAGTTTTTGGACAGTTTCACATACGTTGCCAAATTTTTACATTTACTTTTTAACGATGCTGCCCTGTCAACGGTTAGCGAGCAATTACTTTTCGGCATTGATACTAACAAAATCTGTAAAATTAGTTTTGCGAAATCGAAGAAACAATCCTTAGAATGACTTCTAACCTTGTAAAATTATTCATAACCCGTGAAACATTATGAATCTTACATCAAGCCGATAATCTTGTGATACCAAACAAGCTACAATGTCTCGTAAAGGATAAGATAGTTTGCATAAAGGGCAGCCTGGCTTATGTCGACTAAACGGTATGAATTTATTTCACGGCTTAAGCCTTGTCCTCATTAAACCTGTGAGGCCACAACACGGATGTGACCAGATAATTGACTAGTTCCTTTGATCGGGCTCACAGTCTTCATTTCACAGTTTAGTTTTCCAATGAAAATACTAAAGTTCGGCGCAAACGGGCCACCGACCACATCTACAAAACGCCAGCGACAGCGATCTTTCATATATTTTGTAGCTGTAGCGAGTGGCCGCCACCGGCTACACGTGTGCGGCACGTCTATACAAAATTTATGAAAACTACAGGAAATAGGTCGGTAGCGGCGTTTTGTGGCAACGTTTTGTGGCTCGTATACAGCCAGGCTAAGTGAGACGTGTTAAGCAGCTTTACACGCGTCAACGATGTATTTTCTGTGGATGAGGCCGATAAAGCTGATAAGATGGTGGGCTGTAGATGTAGTGTTCTGGGCAAGCCTACTTTAACCCAACAATGTCTTAAGCACTAAAGCGTTCCGTTAAGTGTAGACATAAATTGGCTCTTGAAAGGCCTAAGATTAAGAGAAAGGGAAAAAAAATATAGATTCATTATCGAGTACCAGTCTAAAACTTATCTACTGTACATAAATGTTGAAGATGTGAAAAAGTTATGAATCTGAGTGTTGCAAAAATGAAGTAAAGCAATACACGAGTACTAGGTATGTTTTTGCAGTATTTTCAGTTCCCAAATCTCACAAAGTAATGGAGTAACAAAAATGAAAAGTTGGTATGAAACAGCGCGCACTCGTTCAGCTTTCAAAGGCTATGTCCAATAGTGATAAAGTTTTTATTTCCAAGTGTTTTGTATTTCTGTTGTTCTTTTTAGACCAGAAAGATTTTGTAGTTGATAAACTAGAACACGGGTGTTTGCTAGCAAGGCACATAGAAAATGAGTATGTGTAAGAAAACGTATTTATTCCAAGTTTTGTGTGAATTTGTGAATATCAGTTTTTATAAAGTGAACTGACGGAACAACTTTTCGGAATGTATGCCAAAGTGACGTTTTTTCGCTGAAAAAACGTCAACATTCTGAAGAAAATCTACGAATCGGATGCATTCCGAGGAAAATGAATCGCAATGCGACCTTGCCTTAGTCTTTTGAAAATTAGGGAACAACTCAGTGCCTCCAGTCAAAAAGGACATAAGTCGAGTTGTGCCCTTTTGTTTTTATTGCACTATCGTGATCTACGTATCCAGTTACATAACATATCAAAAATTCATAACTCTAGCTGCATCCTAACCTGGTTTTTTCAACTACATCAAGGGTATAACTCGACTGTCAGAAAGGGAACGTCTTTAGTTATCGACAAAATTTCCCAACTAAAAGGAAATAAGTAGCAGTAAGCCCAAAACATCATCGAACATGAAGGCATAATTTCAGTTAAAAAAATATTACAATGAAACAAAAAGGCATAACTCATGATGTTCCAATGCATTAGATAAACAGAGTTAGAAATAAATGAAGTTGATCCATTTGTTATGCATGTTTCTAAGGGAATATCTCTATTTGTTGCTTTTGGTGATTATAAGCATGGATAATAATGAGACATAAATGTATCTTTTACGTAGTAAATATTATAATAATCTGTGTATCGCTGGTATTGATTGATTTAATGTGATGAAGGAAATAAGTCTTAATTTTTGATTTTTAATGTAATTGATCTCGTTCTGCCTTCCAGTATTACCAAATTGACGATTTTTGTTCAAGTTTTAGAAAAAGTTTTAATGACCACCACATGATATGAAATACTTATTTATTCTACCATAATATCGTGTCATAAGATTCCAAGACAATCGACATCCCGGAAACACTACAAAATACAAACACATGAAAACTAATCTTATCTTATCTTACCTATGACACTAGGCTCACGTAGTTCCATTTTCCAATCAGCTGCCACTGCTATCAAATGGAGAGGGATAGAACACTACGGCATAGTATACGGCATAGTAGTCCCCGAGATAGTACAATAACCTTCAGAGCACTGGAGAGCCAAAAATGCAACTCCAAGCGCATATACGAATGTCACCTTTCCCTTGAAAGTATCCCCGCAAAGAACAGGGTAACTCTACAATGGATCAAGGGACACAGTGGATCACTGGGAAACGTCACTGCAGATGAACTAGCCAGAAGGGGCTCGGAAACACAAGTGGAATACCCAGCCCCATTCCTTCCTCTGACGTTCTCCCAGCTATGCACCTGGATACAGAACACACCCAAAACCTTCACAACGATCGATGGACACGGGCGACGGACTACAGACAGTCCAGAGCAGCGATAACAGCAGCCACACCACAACTGACATGTCGCCTGATGAACCTACAAATAAAAGACATCAAAATAATCACAGGGACGCTGACAGGACACTGTACCCTCAATAAACAGCTGTACAACATCGGTGCCACGGACATCCCACTCTGCAGGGGATGTCTAACCGAAGAGGAATCAGCAGCCCACGTAGTCCTGGAATACCTGGGCGTAGCAGCACAACGGCAGTATATCCTCAACAACCCGAGGTCGCTCCTCGAAGCATGTGAAGACCCCAGGAAACTTCTGAGCTTCTGGGAGAAGCTAAGTTGGCTTTATAACTAGTGAGTCAGGTTATCCCCACGCATAAAGGATCTACCATAAGTCAAGATTTTTATACAACTTACTGAATTCTGAATCAGAGAGAGCTGAAGACGACCCCGGTTTGTGCTTTATACCAGAAAATGAGGAAGTCAATTAAAATACCGAGGAATACTTAGAATTTACTTACTGAAAACATTTGTTATAATGTTGATTTTTTTGAAATAAATATTAAAAATATCATAATTATTGTTTAACTTTAGATTCTATTTACATAACTACAGCTCTCGACATCAGTAATTGATGGAAATAAGCCGTTATTGTCATAATAAGTATTCGTTACTAATGGATTATGTCTTAATATTTCTTTGAATAAGAGTAAATCGACTAGTATTAATAAAGTTATTCCATTATTCAAAAGGCACAAGTCGTAATATTTATTTTAGTACGAGTAAACTGACTAGAATAGTTAACGTTATTCCATTACATCTTCGTTAACAAAGGCACAATCCAAGTAAAACAAGAAAAAAATATAGAAATAGTAAACGAACGTGAAAGTGATTACCATTAAATGAAAGGGCTATTTTTTGTCTACAATTCTGTATCAATAGAAATTTTGATTTCACTTGCGAAATAACAAAAAACATTAAAAGTTTGGTTTTTTGGCTCTCCTGAAAAGTGCCGAATTTGAGTTGTGCCCTTTTTGACTGGAGGCACTGAACTTACGGCATAGTTTTGATATTATAATGACAATTGGGTTAACAAGTATGTTGTGGTTAACAAAGATCCAAATTTTATAATCGAGAAAATAACTTTACAAACATTCTCATTTATTTTCAGAAGTAGCCCCGAGTTTTTAACAATTGTATCACAATGTTCAAGGTTTTATTCTTTGTAATGATAAAAGCACTCAAAAACAATATATTTAATTTATTCTCGGGAAGTTTAAAAGGAAACAGCCTCGAGTGACGTTATCGTTCTCCGATACCGACCTTCGGTTTTCACTTGAAACATGAATATTACTTGAACTTTTCTCATAAACCTTTGTTTTTAAGTAGTGATCACCATAATTTGACGTCCGTAAAGTTATAATGAGCTCCAAAGCTAAGAGTGTTGCCTAGAGTGTGTTATGTATTGGAACGTGACGATGAATACATCCAGCTATTAAATTGAACAATGGTGCTGTAATAGAGTTTGTAAGTTCAGAAAGTAATAAAAAAGTTTAAATATAGAGACTAACTTTTCACATAATTTTATGTGTGCATACAACATTTCCTCAGTGAATGGATTGGTGCTTTGCGTTTGAATCGGAGTGCTACTAAAATAACACGAAATAATTCGGTAGGAATAGTCATTGGTCAGTATTTCACAAAGAAGTGCCATGTTAATCAAAAACCTTTGGCACGTGAGTGTGCTTATTTATGCTTTAATAACTCGTTTAAGTAGACAATCTTCTCACTTGTTTCTTGTTTGAGACCGTTTCATTTTGCATCGATACCATGACGGTCACTACTTTTGAGAGATTCTTACTTTACTGGTAATTTAATGTTTTGAAGTCTATTTTCTTACCCGTATTTGTTGTAAAAAGGCTTCATTTTTCAACTTTTCGAATAAATACAGGAAAATATAGTCAGCCTCATAGTGATATTTTCGAGGTCTATTGAGAAGTGCTCTTTAGTGCATTTTCTCATTTTGTACACGTCACGTGATATACCCCGGCATTTTAAAAATAAATTATTTTGTTCGTAAAGAACGATTGCTTTTAAACAACGATTCTTCATTATAGACAAGTACTCTCAATCATGCCAGCAATCCTCTGTTTAATTGAAAACTGGAGATCCTCTGAATAGTAATTAGTTGATTATTAAAATGCACGTGTAATGTCAATGAGTCTTATTTGTTGGCGCATAAATTATGTTAGAAAACATTATAAAAGGACGAAGAAAGACAAAAGGAAGATTAAACTATAACCAGCGGTGGTTTTTACAACTTACACCTGGCTACTGCTCGAGGTTTCACTCGCATGAATTTAGAAAGCCTCGTTTAAAAAAATTGTTTTTCTGTGATAATAAAAAAAGTAAATATCATTCAGGAATAGTTGTCTACTCTACTCGTATCTAAATGGAAGAATTTTACTAATCGGTTCAATGGTTTCAGAGATTATAATATATCTTACGCCAACAACGTTTCTTCTATTTTTGATGACCTATGTGGCACAGTGGGCGAAGGCGCGCCTGAACCATGGTTGCGGGTTCTATTCAAGTTTGTATGATCTGCATATTTGTATCGGGTTTGGGTGTTTCTCTATGTATAAATTTATGAAAAAAATTAAAATATATTTTAGTATATCAGTCATGTAGTCCCCATAACACAAGCTCTGCTTACTTTAGAGTATGATGTGTAAGTTGTCCAGCATTATCTATTTATTTATAATGCATGATAAATGAGTTGAATATCCATATAAAGTCCACAGATAACATCCACACAATAGCCAAGAACGTTATCCAGGATGTTCTATAGAAATAAACCAAGGTAGGCACTCGACCGTCAAACTAAATTAGAAAGAACGACACTACTTTCCTGATATGGCGTTGGGTGGCCAGTTTCGTCAGCGTTTTTGCTATCTGAAGAAAGGTTTCACAGTTTTTCCTTAGTGTCTTATTAGTTTTCTTTCCGACGATGCGAAAACCAAGAATGGGATTTGGGATGTTTCCTCAATCCAATAAGGCTTAGGCACAGCTTGTGCTAGTGAGGGACAGACGCGTGATATGCGGCCTAGGTAAGGTCTAGTTATGGAATTTGTAGGCACACTACACAAACAAGAAGAGGATAGAATCACCCAGCTCTTAAGATGTTTCAATGTGATCTCAAAGGTCCTGAATAAATGATTTTTGTCTTTGACACAAATTGCTTAAACAAGCTAACGAATTTTATGATTTGTTTTTTTTTTGACAATTTTGTAAGAATTTAAGGTCTTACTTATGAAAGTTGTTTAAAGTTAAGCACTGGTTAAACAACGTCCTGTCTTTATTTGTGGATAGTGAAAAACAGAGACAGGACGTTGTTTAACCAGTATTCAACTTTAAACATCTTTCATAAGTAAGGGGGTTTTTATGTATACAGATAAAAATGATTGAGAATATCACACAGAGTCAGTGAACGCATAAAACATGGAAGCATTCTTTGCGCTAGAAAATGACCCAACGAAAAGTGTGACACGGTAGGCGGGGCTTGAAAAGTGTGACACGGACGAGTTTAGTTGCGAAGTTGACATTGGCGGCGACGGTCAACTAAATTTCTCGTTTTTTTCATAAAAATGCCTTGTTGTGCTGTAAATTGGTGCGTAAGTAGATCCGATTTACACAACAAAAATAATGGTGTTAGTTTTCAGATGTAAGTACATCGCTATTTATCATTTTTCCATAAAAATAATCCTGGTTTTTGTCTATAGGGATGGTGTTATGCCACCCAAACCAAGTACCTACCTAATTTCTACCTAACTGATATTTTTTTATTATTTCATATTAGTACCTATACTATAGATACTAATATTATAAAGCGGAGGAGTTTGTTTGTTTGTTTGAACGCGGTAATCTCAGGAACTACCAGTCCGATTTGAATACTTACATACTTACTTAGTTCACCCCGAACTAAGATCTCGCGCACCGTAGATGGCTTGAATTTGGACTTGCTTCTGACTACCCCTTTACTTTCAAGTGCTACTACTTAATAATCTGTGCTATTACTGCCGAGTATGTTTATTGCGCTAGCTCTTCATGGTAATGAATATTGGCATGCATGCAATACATAATGTTGTGTCTAAAATTTTACCCGACTACGGCGAAGCAAAAAAGAAGGGTTATGATTTTGACGGATTACGCCAAAAAACAGTTCCAAATGGTCTTGGCTGAACATAGAAAACGCCCAGACCCGAAACTAATATTTACAGATCTTATAAACCTTTGTCTCGCGGCAGGGATCAAACCCGCAACCTCCTGCGTCTCAGGTGGGCCTTCACCGCTGCACCACCGAGGTCTTCAAAGTGAGTGATATTTTGTAGATAATTTTATTGAATAAAACTTTTTGACTTTGACTTTGACTTTCACTGGATATAATTATAGATGTAACCTACCTTAGATAATAGTTTTGTAATTTGTACTAGTTACCTGCGTGTAAATATCAAAATATATATTATTTAGTTAGAGTCTAAATAATATATATTTTGATATTTACAAATAATTCAATGTTCTAAATTTTAGAACATTGAATTATTTTATTTGATTAGGAATATAAAGTAAATAATTACAAAGTTTTTACTTACTAAACAAACCTACGAGTAATAAGTACCCACCTACTCCTTAAAACCTATTATAATTTCAAACCCTTGAACAACTGCTACCATAGAACTCATAGAAGTTCGTAATACTTATGAAATTGTTTTCATAATTCACCATAATAATACGAATTAATTATTTGCATTGCATCTTATTACATAAAATCATCCCGGTTATCAGAGGCGTGGCAGGTAATGACAAGCGTTGGATGGCAATTTAAACCCAAACATCGAGGGAATAAAGTCGACTTTTAACTGTGCGTCCCGAGTCTTAGTAAATTATTGACCAATCAGCAAAGAAATTTTGACGGATTTGAAATGTCAGGTCGGTTGCAATTTTGTACCATTTTGCAAGAATATTTGCCTCGAAAGAATGCTTCCATGTTTATATGCGTTCACTGCACAGAGTAGAATAGGCAGAAAATATTTATCCATTTCTAACTCAAAACTAGTGGAACTGTGGTCGGGAAGCCCGATAAATCAACCGAAATTCATAATGAAAATTCACTGTAACGTTGAACCGGTTCGCACATAAATCGGACAATTTTATTGCTCGCTTCGAAAAAATGGCCGTTGGGTGTGATTGTTGAAGAAACACATAGATTTTCATACATTTTAAGTTGTTTAATGTATTCTGAGGTAAAATATAAAATGAAAAATACAAATACTTCATCTTAGATAGTAGCTTTCATTTTGCCAATTGTTTGTTGTTTATAAAATAAAAAAAATCTTTTAAAAATACATTTACATGAATTTTTTTTTTACTTTAGTGTTTAAAGCGTAGTTCAGAGGTTAAGGGCCTTACTTACGAAAGATGTTTAAAGTTGATCACTGGTTAAACAACGTCCTGTCTTTTTTTTGTGGATAGTAACGAATAGAGACAGGACGTTGTTTAACCAGTGTTCAACTTTATACGTCTTTCATAAGTAAGGAGGTAAGTGTTAAAAGTACCTAACTAAAAAGTTCTGTCAGTAATCTTTTCGATAATTATAAGCAGAATCACACTACCTACTTAGTTACTATTTTCGTCCGAGCGATATCCCGTTGGTCCATTTTCGTAACTATTTTTCACAAGCAGTTATGAAAGAGTTTTTCACTGATTCGTAACTGGTTATTAAAAAGGAATATACTTCTTCTTCTTTCGTGTCGATGACTAATTTCAACCTAAATGGTGTTTTTCCAGTAATTGGCCACTTCTATGACCCCATTCGTTAAAAAAAAAAAATCCAAGAGGAATATTTATTTCATGTCCGTAACTGTGTTTCATAACCAGCTACGAAAGTGATTTTTTTCATGTTTTGATAACCAGTGACGAAAAATCACATCGCAAGATGAAAACAAAGAAACTTCAAATGTATGGGATCGTTTGTCCAAGGCTGAGTTGTCCGTTTTTGCAGAGCTCTTGTTTTGCTTTACTTTCAGCATTTCATCGGCGACTGTTGACCAGAGTCCAGCGCAGATGTCGCCCCGAACTAATAAATGGCCACACAAGGGAAATTAAAAATAGTTGGGCTGAATTAGCGAGGTTTTTGTTTCTTTGGAGTGCATTTTCGTTCGAGTACAGCTCTCAGCTAAAATAATATGAAGCTAACTAGAATATCTTGCTTTAGTTTCATTTTAACAAAGAGTTTTTAGTGAATTTGATAATAAAGTACGTAAAATAAATAATTTAAAAAGGTAAGTGGATGATAACCTGTACCCTTTTGAAGCACTAATAACTAATCGCTTCAAAATCAGACTGACGATTTTATCATTCAGACTTTTATATATTTACTTAAATCTAGAAGCATTTTAACATTTAAAAATTGCCTGTTCAGTTGGGAGTAGTTTTTTCTGTTATTTAAAGGTGTTTTTGTTTTTCGAGTGGCGAAGGTGAATACTAGTTTTTAAACGGATTTTTAAAAGAAAACTCAACGCTGGCGCTGTACCAGCGTTGAGTTAGAAAATATACTAAAGTTTCCCGTGAAATCTAATCCACTCACAACTTGGCAACGAATAATGAGTTTCGTTAAGTCGAAACAATTATAAACTTTTGTAATTTAATTTATGCTCATAATAGAGCGAGATATGTCGGAATGTGTGATGATATTAAAACTTTGATCGCATTAGTTGTGAAATATTTAAGACTAGTACACACTGACGAAACGCTCCGCTAACGTAAAAAACAACAGCTTTAGCTGAGCCTAACGCTATGACGTGTTAGTGACCAATAAAAAAAAATCCAGTGTAGCTCAGTTAGGAAAATATATAATAAAGTGTGTATAACATCGATAATAGACTCTCGATAATAGAATAGGCTCTCGACCGTAACACTTTTAACACATTCTACTACGTATATTCTGCTACGTAACACATTCTTTAGCTTTGGTCCAGACAAAATATTATTGAAAGATTTCTAACAGATCTTCATTAAAGGCTTGATATCAAATATGTATACTACCAGGTGCATACTATAATAACGCTCTTTACTATCCCTTCAGAGGTTATAGCTGACCAGTCGCCTCCGCACCGCATCGCCTTTTGTTCCTTCACTTTTCAATTGCGATGCGGCGATCCGGTGACGTTACGAAGTTGATGTAGTGAGTGTTGTTCCATAGAATTCCATACAAATAATACTGAGGCGATGCGGTGAGGTACAGGTGCAGAGGCGACTGATGAGTTATAACCTTAGATTCTTAAGGCTGGATTCGACCAAACTGTCATCTTACTCCCAGAGTAGTTATTCCGTTAGCCGACAGAATTCGAAATACAATTGTTTAGAAAGCGCAACCGAACATTATTAGGTGCATTCAAATTATCCTGGTTATAAGGTGTCAACTTTACAATGTCAAAATATTCAAACAAACAGCAGTTAAATCTGTGGTTTTATATCCAGATAAAACTTAATCCAGTTTGGTAAATTCCAGCCTAAAAAAGCTAAACTTTAGCCTTTAGATTTTCTGCCGTCGCATGTTTAGTGGCATTGTTCTAGCGTCGTCTTTTACGCGATCAAACAATGTGTAAACGAGGCTTTAGTTATTTTCACCTAACGAGCAAGTTGCGGTTAATTAGTACCAGTAATGGCAATGTAATTAGATTTTAGTTATATGATTTAGGTTCCAAATTAGTTGTATGTCTCGGTCTCGAAGTTACAAAAGTTTCTAATGAATGTTATTATCTACGTACTTTCAAGACGTTATTTAGTTGATAAATACAAAACTTATTTCTTGGTTAAAGTAGAAAATCTTGCAACTTTATTTAATGATGATGACTTTTATCAGTGTAAAATAGCATCTACGAAGTTGTCGTAGAGCATAATGCTACGATACAAGGTACTACGGACCTGCTACGAGGATTTTTTTGTGATGAGTAACAGACATTGGGCTTTAGAGAAACTATTATTTTGTTTAAACTATTTTGTCTTCTTTCCGACACTGACTCCCTAATACAGAAACGCTACTTAGTTTTAGTGGTGCTTATCATTGACATTAACTGTCATGTCATTTTGTATACGATTCTGAAGAGTAAGAACGTCTAAAATAGATAGGTACGTCTCAAATATTTAAGTAGCGTTTCAGTATTCGGGCATAAGTCTTTCGAGATCTAACAGTCTCTTATCTAAATGTAGCTTTTAAAACCTTTCGTTGGTCGATCATAACCTCAATTTTCATCGTGTTGTCAGGTTTAAACTACAACTTATTAGGAAAAATGTGATCAAAGTTAAAATATCTTGAAATTTTATCTTGTACTTGATGTAAATTCCTCTAGACGACCTTTTCTAGTCTTGGTAATCAGTCCCCTGATTGTCTATATTTGATACCGACCAAAATCGGTCTCAAACTCTCAACTAGGACAGTTCATTGACCACATAAGTAACTCTGTCACTCTCATCTCAACGAGACCAAACACAACAAGATACCTAAGCGCTCGTTTTGACAGTTTGATACCAATTTGAGATTTGAGACATGTTAGACAATCAGCCTGTAGATACGCGTGTCAAGTGAAAATGAAATAACAATAGAGTAAATATAGAAGAATATTTTTGCAAAATACTAAGGCGCTTGCACTGGAATCTAGAGCACACATAAACTAAGAGCCAGATACAAACGAGTGTTAGGTACCAGGCGCGCATGGAGCCGAGGGTATGTGGCGGGCGGGTCGCCAAATGCTGCCTCATTTAGGTCAATGCGTCCCTACGATATGATAGGCCGTTGTTGGAAAGGAAGCAGACTATCGGCGCTCAGTCGATTTGCAACAAAATGCTGTTTTGAAACCACAAATATTACCATCTTTCTAATAATATAAAGAGGTAAAGTTTTTTTGTATGTAGGAGGTAATCTCTGAAACTACTCATCCGATTTCAAAAATTCTTTCACCAATATTTAGAATTAACTTTTAGGATGAACATAGGCTATATGTATATGTAGGTACCTCGCGGGCAACGCCACAGGCGGAAGCTAGTTATGCTATAGTTTGAATCTACTATTAGCCAGTTTGTTTAGGACAATGTTGAACCAATTAGATTTTTATGCATTAACACTCTGAGTGACTTTGTCGGATATTGTGTATTTTTTGCAGACTGTGGCAGTAAAAGCGTTGAAAGTTACGTTGAGTACAAAACACTCAAAGACAAAAATATAGACATTATTTTGTAATAATAATTTGTTTTTGTCACTTATTACAAAAAATGTCTAAAGCGTTTGTTCATATTATGTTTGCTTGTCATCAATCTCAGTCTCCTAATATTAATAGGTAAAGAATTAGGTCAAGATTTGGAAAGAAACTAAAGTGGAGTTTTAATTTCAGAAGTTTGGTATCACCAAAGTATTTTTAAAGTAGCAATTTCCTGTGGAACCTGCTTCTAAGAAAACTGCGACCTGCGCTACAATACATTTTATAGCGCAAGACGAATGCGATGCGATATCGTGAGCGATTTTAAAGCGATTCCAGAAAGTTTCGTAATAGCGAGTTTAGAGTTAACTTGTTACTAGATCTAGGAACTGTGCCCTGATTGTCTACCTTTGATAGCGACCAAAATCGATCTCAACCTATCAAATATGACCGTTCAGTGACCACGCAAGTAGCTCCGTCACTCTCATCTCAACGAAACCGAATGCGACAAAAGATACTTACGCGATCGTTTTGACAGTTTGAGACCAATTTGAGGTTTGAGACAAGTTAGACAATCAGCCTGCTGGATCGACTACTTGGGATGGCTTATTACTCGTATTACGGTTGTTTTTTTTGTAAAGTTTGACGAAATTATTTTATGAATGAAACTTTTACGAATGTGCCAATTTCAAAACAGCTGTTTTTTATGTTTGGCTGATATGCGACTAGCTAAATTTACTTTCTGCAAAGGTAAGTTTGTAATTGAATTCTTTTTTAATATACGAACATTATACTAAATTGTTTTAGGATTTTTTCATGCTTTGTGCTGTGAGATCTTCTTGAAAATTTCCAATATTATAGGTCTACAGGATTTACGGCTATAATCTATTTAGGTGACAAAATATCCTGCATAAATATTCTTATTTGTATTTGATTGCATTGATATGGAAGCTCGTTTTTTTACCGATTTAAGGGAACTTGGGCATATTTTGATATTAACTTCAACTTTATATCACCTGTTTTTGAGAAAAAAACTCTTGACAGACAGGCGGACGGACGTACTAAAACCTAACGATTCAATAAAGGTTCCGTTTTTCTTTAGTACTAAACCCTAAAAACAATAGTGTACAGAATTGCTAAATATCCCAAAGGCGCAAATAGAGGCTTGACCAAACGATCAAACCCTAACTAAGACACAGGTGCAAATAAACACTTACAAACGAATTATATGCGAAGGCTTAGCCGAAACGGTGCCAAGGGAGCCTTCGAATTTAGACAATTACAGACTCAAAACGAATTAATAGTACCTTAATGGTTAATTTACCTTTACTGTTATTTGTGTACTATTTGTTGCTTCTAAGTTTTGGTTCGTAAGTTTCTTTGTGCTAAGTTTATTATTATCAGAGCCGTTATTATTTTTAGGCCTTCAGGTGGCCTAAAAACTCCGTCACCAGAGTTGGCCACTTGCTCATACGAACTTACTTACTTTTAGAGCCGTGATGGTCGAGGGGATAAGTACCTCGACTTTCGATCCGAAGGTCTTGGGTTTGAAACCTGGCCGTGCATCAATGTAGCATAAATTTAATTTAAGTAGCTATAAAATTATATTTTTATTACAATCACAATAATTTGACTTGTAAACATACAATTTACCAATAAATGGATTATTACTGGATTATTACGGATTAGGTATTATTACTGGATTTTAATTTATATGCGCAATAACACGAGCTCTAAACGGTGAAGGAAAACATCGTGAGGAAACCCGTGGCTTAGTCAGCCCCACACGTATTGACCATATTTTTCCTGTGGATATTGTTAAGCTGAGAGGATGGTTGAGGTGCTGGGCAGGGCAAGCCTACTCCATCTAAAACATTGTCCCAGGCACTACAGTGTCCCGTTAAGTGTAGGCAAAAGATTGCCTCCTGTCACTGTATAAATCATCTAGTAAAGATGTAAAAGCCTAAGTTTTTTTATCATCATCATCATCAGCAGCCCGACTTCACCTACTGCTGGATATAGTTCTCCCTTTGCGTGCGCCAATCTCCAAATCTCCAAGATCCGCCGCTCGCCTCGTCCAAGTCCGGCCCGCAACGGGTGTTATGACGTCAGCAAGTTGATCTAAGTTTATCATATCGTAGTAATTTGTGGAGTACAAACAATTATAAAACAAAGTAAAGTTCTTTGAAAATGAAAAATCTTAAAAAAAAAAAATCCGTAAAAAGTAAAGATAGAAAACCAACGGCAACGAAGGAGGAAATCATTACCATCAACATTAGTTTAATTATTTTTCAGATTCTTTCAAAATGGAACTAGTGATTAAAAAATCATCAGTAGTTCCATCATGGAACTGTTAATAGTACTAGTGGGAATGAAGCAAATGTTTTACTAAAATTTCAGACAGTTGAACTAACTTTTATTTGTATAAAGTATATAAACTCCTAAGTGAATGTTTATGAAATAAATTACATTTCTGAAGAGCTTTTTATTAGCTCCGTACTTTATCTAGTAGCTTTATTATTTAAGTAAGATCCAATTTATTCATGTCTTTTTATTTTTTCATTTTTAATGTTTGCGCTCTAAATTTTTAGATATGAAAGATAGACATGAACACACACATCCTTTTATGTTTAAGTTTATGTCATCAAATGATCTTTCTATTATTTTTTATTATGAAAAGGGTACGAACATTTTTGTATGGAGCCTGGCATACCTACTGTCGGCCATTTTGAAAAAACCTCGATTTTGCTGCCAGTGATGAAACATGTGTCAATCGATAGGGGAAGTGATTACAAACAAAATATATTCAGTAATAAAATCTCGTAATCTTTATACTTTCCGAGATATTTGAGTTTGAAAATGTAAAAATTAAAACTTGAAAATGCTAATTATGCTGCCAATAATAACCGGTAGGTATTTGAATATGTCTACTGTGACTGGGAATAAAATCGTGAGCCAATTTAGTTTATTTTTTAGGTAATTTTTTTTTTTTTTATTTGATATTATATTTTTTGAACACAGTTTATTTCATCATTTTGTGCTAAATAGTACCTAGGTAGAAAATGAATGATGAAATAAACTGTGTTCAAAAAATACAGGGTGAATTTTTGAGACGGGGCAGTAAGGGCACCTACCTTATCCGTTGTAGCTACAGGAAAACGTTCTTAGAAGATTATTTTTACCTTTTAAAGATTTTCGACTTGCATTCACAGATTTTGGAATAAATGTACAGTCACCGAAAAAAATGAGTAATTTACACAAAAAAAATTTTTGATGCCAATCGTTCCTGTTTCATATAAGGATTAAAAGGCTCTATCGGAACAACTAAGGTTAGAGTACTAGAAAAGACAGAAATTGCAAAAAACTTTGACTAAACATTTCGTAAAAATCATTTTGTCATTTGTCATCATTTTTCATCTATTGTCGAAATATCTTCAAAAGTTAAGGATAGTCTCGTAAGAACGTTTTCCTGTAGCTACAACAGTTAAGGTAGCTGCCCTTACTGTTCCTTCTCAAAAATGCATTTTAGCAATTTCTGACTTTTCTAGTACTCTAACCTCAGTTGGTCACTTAGAGTCTTTTAATCCTTATTTTTAACAGGATCGTTTGGCATCAAAAAAAGTTTTTGTGTAGATTACCCATTTTTTTCGGTGACTGTACATTTTTTCCAAAATCTGTGAATGCAAGTCAAAATATCTTCAAAAGTTAAGGATAGTCTCTTGAGAACGTTTTCCTGTAACTACAACGGTTAAGGTAGCCCTTACTACCCCGTCCCAAAAATACATTTTAGCGTTTTCTGACTTTTCTAGTACTCTAATCTCAGTTGGCCTTTTAATCCTTATGTGAAATAGGATCGATTGGCATCAAAAAAGTTTTTGTGTAAACTGGCCATTTTCTCGCTGACTGTACATTTTTTTAAAAATCTGTGAATGCAGGTCGAAATATCTTCAAAAGTTAAGGATAGTCTCATAAGAACGTTTTCCTGCAGCTACAACGGTTAAGGTAGCTGCCCTTACTGCCCCGTCTCAAAAATTCACCCTGTATAATGTCAAAAAAAAAAAAATTACCTAAAAATTAAACGAAATTGGCTCACGATTTTATCCCCAGTCACAGTAGACATATTCAAATACCTACCGGTTATTATTGGCAGCATAATTAGCATTTTCAAGTTTTAATTTTTACATTTTCAAACTCAAATATCTCGGAAAGTATAAAGATTGCGAGATTTTATTACTGAATATATTTTGTTTGTAATCACTTCCCCTATCGATTGACACATGTTTCATCACCTGCTGCAAGATCGAGGTTTTTTCAAAATGGCGGAAGAGTAAGTATGCCAAAATGTTCGTTGTTTTTTGACGAATCTAAGTGCAGGTCGAAAGAGAAAAAAAGATTATGATTATGATATGATTATGTGATTATGATTATGATTATTGGCCTGAAATAGTTAGATGTAGCTAGGGATATAGTGTAAATACATAAATAAATAAATATTAGAGGTAACTTTTTACAATTTGAGAACAAAGTCAACTACTACGTCATAATTATACGATAAGATTTGCCTTGCACAGTTTTCCACATAAGAACTATAGTAACACTAAAAGAATCGATGTATGAATAAAACACTCATTCTAATAACACACGGGAATTACTTGAGTAAAAATATCGTCGAATTAGATACGAACTATGTTTCGATTCATTCGGTGAAACATCGTTTGGGTAAGATTACTCCTCGCGGTCGCTTCTCACACTCTTTTTACAGTAAAATATAAACCAAACTTACACCATCGGCATAGCTGTTGATACCAAGCTTATAAATAACAGGCTATTTTTATCTTTACTACGACTTTTTGAAACAGCGCAGCTAAAAATATGAATCGAAAATCGATATAACGTGTATGTCGTGGGGCGGAAGCGGATGTGGCGCCATAAATCCGCTGTTCGAGTCCGCCCAACGAACTTCCGGGTGGAAAATATGCGCCCGCCCTACAGAAAGCGATTTTTACGCTATGCGTAAGATAAATACGTATAAAAGTTTATATCATTAGAGAATAGATGATATATCTTTATGGCCTAAAATTGTCACCAGAGTTGGTTGCTAGCTCAAGAAACTTATCTATGTGTGGAAAACACGTAAAAACCTTCAAAGTTCCTATACTTTTTCCTTCACAGCTTAGATCACGTGGTAACCATATTATTTTACCCGACTACGGCGAAGCAAAAAGGAGGGTTATGATTTTGACCGGTATGTATGTATTTTTCTTGTAAAATAAATTTTAAACTAGCTTCAAAGAAGGACACGCATTACGTATAATATTATTGGAACTGCATTAAACTACTATAATGATATAATGTATGAGGGCTTCATAAAAATAACTAATAGGTGTATGTTTGTACGCATTTCTACGAAACTTTTAATTGTATTGTGTTACCATTCTTTTTTATTGACTTACATTTAGGTACTTAAACCTATGGAAAAGTGCAACTTTCATCAAAATTGGTTCAGTACCTAGTTTTTTAAACGTAATTATGGTAAATTTAAAATTTTTAGATTTTAAGTTTTTTAGATTTTAAAGAAAAGGTATTTTGTTTGATGTTTAACTGGTTTCTAAATATTTTATATTGAAAGCCGAATAACCCGAATCCAAGCAAAAAGCCAACAGTTATCTTAAGAAGTATCATACTATTTACAGTATACATTGCCACTTATTGGTATTGTCAGGCCGTAGGAGTGTTTACTCCGAGGGTGATTGATGACGTCGAATCAGGAATCAATCTTCGTTCCAGTTATCTAAGGGACAATGGAAGACGGAAAGTAAAGGTCATGCTTGAGTGAGGACTTTTGGAGTAGTGAGAAAAAATGTGTATGCTAAATCTGATAAAACTGAATGTATTTGTATCTAGCTGAACCGGCACACTTGGTACCGCATCAGAATTTGAGAAATCATCAAAATTCTTTACAAAATCTACAGCGCAGAAGGCAGAGCTACTACCAACTGAGCTAAGAGGCCAGTCAACAGTAAAGAAAGTCTTATTTAGTACAATGGGCAGCCTTATCGCTGAGAGAGATTTTTTAGAAAAAATTGCTGTTATAGTTTACAAATATACAACGCGGGAGAAGCCGCGGGCGGAAGTTAGTTGTGTATATTTAGGAACATCGTAATAACTAAGTCAATTTTGTTTCTCACATTTCTGTTCTGTATATTTCACGATACTGGAACGACGTGTATTTTCAAATTCCGATGAAAGTTTATTTCCATAAAAATTCGCTACCTGCATCCAATGCATATTGTATGTAAAATTCAATAGGCTTTTTTTAATTGAATTCTAAATCTTAGTTGCTAGTTCTAGTTTAAGAAAAAAGTAAGATTACTTTTTTCTTTGAAGCTACAGTCAATTTAGAAATCAAATATTTGAGAACAGTCAATACCTGCTGTTTGTCTTTAAAATTGGGATTAGAATCTTTGCGCTCACTTTTAGAATTCCAATTCTAGCTGTAAGCTTTAGCCTTATGTTCTAGTTCACCTTGCAATCACCAAAACACAAAAAGCTAAAATCGACCTTAAGTAAAAGTAAATAAGCACGAAGTCGGAAGTCGTTGTGTACCTATGATTCTGAGGTGTGTCATAATTCTTGCCATCTCACAACACAAAGGCAAAAAACTGAAATCGACTTAAACATTCGTGAATAGAACAAAGCACGCCGAAAGCCGTTGCGTATCTGTAATTCCCATCTCTCAGTACAAAGCACTGTTGATTACGGCGGATGCCGCGGGCGACGCAGTCTGAACGCAGCCTAATGCGTCCCGGCCCCTTGTGTATGCAGCCTTTTTATTCCGCGATCGATGCGAGATTGTGGCCTAGGATTAGTGGATCGTGTTTGTGAGAATAGTTTAGTGAATTGCAATGTTTGAGAATCAGACAACTTTGTTAATTCACTATGCGGTAAAGGTGATAAAAAAACATTTTGAGTCTTATTAATAAACTCGGCTCAACTTGTGTCTCAGTTGCACCACGGATTTAACTATTGCCATCCTTATTTGTCACTGTCTAACAAAAAAAGGATGGTAATTTCTAAATCCGTGGTGTAACTTTGACAGAAGTTGAGCCGAGTTTATTAATAGAGGCCATGATTAAACTAGTGAACGCCCGAGGCTTCGCCCGTATGGACTAATATTTTTGTATCCCACGGGAACCATACATTTTTACCGGAATAAAATTTAGCCTATGTGTTATTCCAGAACCTAAACTATCTACGTTAAAAATTTCATCAAAATCGGTTGAGTAGTTATGGAGATACGTGATAACAAACATTCACACACTCAAACACACACACACACACGGACTTTCGCCTTTATCATATTAGTAGGATAAAAGCAGGGATTATGATAAGCAAAACACTTATAATAGGATTATCAATCGAAACGTTTTGTGAGAAAATTCTTTGCGCGAATACTGTTTCCGTGCGTATCTGCGCGGCCCGTGTCTGTGCGGCCACGTTGCTTTAGATAAGAATACGTTAATTTAATACAAACTGTATTGAAGAATATTATTTGATTTGCCATGGCACGTGTCTGGCACACTCAGTGGGTCTTACTTATGAAAGATGTTTAATGTTGAACACTGGTTAAACAACGTCCTGTCTTTATTTGTGGATAGTGATGAATAGAGACAGGACGTTGTTTAATCACTGTTCAACTTTAAACATCTTTAGTAGTTCCACTTTACATCAGTAGTAAAAAACCGGATCCTAAATAATTGTTAAATTGAGATTTACCACCCTCTTGATATTACTATGTTGACAAGTTCAGTGACTTCTCTTTTCGCTAAAATTAAAGGGACAGAGATATAAACTTGTAGAGCTTTATAAATTGAAACGAAATAATAAAGTGAGATCTAAACTTCTTTTATAATAAAAAGGTTCTACACAAGTGCTATTTTGAGCTTTGAAAGTAACTATTTTGGAAATAGTTGACAAGTCGACAAGATTAATGATTAAACGTTTTGAAGTTTTGACAGTCTCTTCAAAACTCCGCCTTTTAATTTTAACGATCGATATAAGATTATGGTAGTGAAAAGAAATACTTCAATTGAAGTACAAAATAAACTTTGATATTGAAAACATTTTATTCGGTTTGTGACCAAAGGGATTGTTCTAAAATTACTAGACATGTTTCCTAGTTTAATTTTTGCAAAACATTTTTAAATAATTTACATGGTACGAGTTTATTTTAATATTTAAATATTCCCTCCCTTACTTATAAAAATGTTTAAAGTTGAACACTGGTTAAACAAAGTCCTGTCTCTTTTCGTCACTATCCACAAATAAAGACAGGAAGTTGTTTAACCAGTGTTCAACTTTAAACATCTTTCATAAGTAAGACCCTCCGTAACTAACGACAAGGAAAATGAAATAAAACTGTTACATTTATTCATCCAATAATACCACGGACTTACTGCCAAAATAAGACTACATAAGCTATTAGTACTTTTTTATGTTATTCTTGTTATACGTACATTTGTTCCTATAGAATTTCAACTATAAAAGCACACGTTATGTTGTATTCAGTTTTATATTTTAACGAGCCTCGGGTAACATGAAGACGCCTCAAAGACTGCTATAGTTTTATTTTAAAAGTACTTATTAGATCTATTTAGATTATACTAAAAGTAGCTAGGATTTTTGCGATTTTACATAGAGCTATTTTCTTTATGATTTATACATACTTATGTAAAACCAGGAATTTGTAGAAACAAAATTGACGTAAACTCGATAGACATTTGATCCCAGTAACTATCTTGACTCCATCCTAGTCACATGAATTTTGAGGTTTTGTCTTTATGTAAAAAAAACCATTTTATGGAACATTGGAAGAATTTTGGATGCATTAAGACCTAAGATTTGACATATTGTTTTGCCATCTTGGTTTATTATAGCTCCACTTAGGGCTGATTTTTCAATCGATAACTTTTATCTGAGGAATAAATATGGCGTTATGACATATTTTCAATACAATATCTGTCAAATCACATATTTATTTCCTCAGATAAAAGTTATCTAGATATTGAAAAATCAGCCCTTACTATATAGACTTGTTTTTTGTTCCTAAACCTTGTTTTCTCTACTTAACACCTTACACAAATATTAGCAACTCATCCTGCCGAGAGAATCAAATACACTCTCATCACAGTCCGACGTCATTGTCGGCACAGTTCTTGTTTTATTTATAAGACGAGACGTCCTTCGAGGGCCGTTTCATTAAGCAGACCTAGTACATACTTGGCGTTTTTAGCGCTGAAACACGCGTTAGAGGGTGAAAGTGTGATTGGAAATCCGGATCAATATAATCATATTAGACACTATATTAACAGGAATTACTCGCGTAAAAATATCGTCGATTTGGATACCGACACTGTTTCGACGCATCCGGAGAATATTCATCTTCACATCTTGTACCCAGATGGACCAAGATGTGACCGTACTGAGTCCTTCCGTCTTGGGAAGGACATTATGGTACGAAGGAAGTTGTCATTGTACTCCTTGACTTTTCACGTTAGTCTTTCACTGTATCATGACTAATTTTAAAGGAGACGCGCGTTTTAAAACGCTCCGTGTGTTTTTGATCAAACTCACAGGCTCAAAATCTTCAATCCATTTCTCGTATTACCAAGAGAGGTTTTTGTGAAGATTATTAATGAAAGAAATTCTCCGTTTGTTAAGTCATTGTTTGCAGCGTTGCGGAGTTAGCACTATCGTTTGATTGATGATTGCTATGAGAATGGTGATTGAGATGCGAATTTTGGTCGTGAATGTACGAGTTTTAGTCTTTTTGGTTTTAGGTCGAGGTTCCTTTTAATGATAACTTCCCTTTTGAAGTCGGTGGCCTACCCACTTCTCACATACATCCGTACCCATATTATAAATGTAAAAGTGTTTTTATTTGTTTGTTTATTTGTCCTGCTTTCACGTCAAAACAGAGCGACGGATTGACGTGATTTTTTGTGTGGAGATAGTTGGAGAGCTGGAGAGTAACATAGGCTACTTTTTATCCGGGTACCACGTGAGCGAAGCTGCGGGCTGCAGCTAGTATTTTATATAAATTCTGTAGCGAACACAGTTTATACGAGTATATGAACAAACACTGCAAATATAAATGTATGTATGCTCTCAGAGAGCAATATTTTTATCCATAGTTGGAGTTGGAAGTGTGTGATGCATTCTACAAAGTAATATTTTGGTTAGTGAACAAAACTGATAATGATAAACCTGTCGATAATTTAAGAATAAGAATCATTTATTGTTAAACTGTGTATAGAAAGGTGTTACAGTAGTTATTAGTTTCAACAGTCTACCCATTTTGGGCGTGCAATCTATAGGTATTAAAGGTTCTTTAAGGTATTAGATACCTTCTTAGTAAGTAGAACTATATTATGGCAGTTTTTGTAGACTGACTAACGCTAGGTGCACAATACTTAAAGTAGATGGCAATGGTTTATGTTGCAATGTCAGAATAAAATTTAAAAATGTAATAATCTAATCTTAATCTACCCACTTTGAATTTATTTTTTAGAAATTTAATTTTATACTATTTCGCATTATGTTAGGTCGCATGCTAAAAGTCACGTTAAGTCGCTTGTATAAGTCGCGTCCTAGAAAACTTCTAAGCTTCAATGTGTATCAATCTTCGTTGGTGCCAGGGACATTGTCGTCTGTCGTAACTGATTGCTAAGCGAAAATCGAGAGAATTGCTGAGTTAGTTATTTTTGGATATGCTTATGATAATAATGGAACTTATTTTATGAATACAAAAATATTTGTGGAGCTTTTTGGTCTAAGGAGGGAATCAAAAGCTGACAATTTTTCTAATATTTTTACATTACATTTTACATTAAATTTTTTACTACACATTACTGGAACTACGTAGGTACGAGTATGGAATTTAGATAGTAAATTTAGGTATCTATTGCAAATACTATTTGTTTTACGCAAGAAATCTAATTATTACACTATATACAAAGTTTAGACAAGCTAAGTTATATTATAGAGTAATATCATTTAACTCTCAAAACATCCCCTGAAATTGTAGGAACCCTTTATTGAACGATGTAGAATTAAAACAACACCATCATAGGCCATCTTTCACTCCTCAACAGATGCTTCTTCCCAAGGGTCGTCACTGAAGATGAATATCCCAATGTTTATTTGATATTTTGATATTAATTTAAATAACAATAGTTGAACTCGATGTTTGTAATAAGAGCCTTTCGTTCTGATCCAATTATTTCGCTCAGAACTTTCTGCTTTGGGTAATTGATTTGTTTAGTTGAACGATTCAGGAGTTTTATCAGTTTGTCGGCGATCCTTGAATATTTTAATTGTTTTCTCTGGATTTGAATAATGGATTTTAGTTTTGAAGTTTTGTGACTATTCATTTTGCAAATTCATTTTCAATTTTAATAGAACCCTCATCAAAATAACAAGAATCGCTTTTCTAATGTTTATTAATGTATCCGTCGCTCTAGTCGTCAATTTATTTAATACTTTCCAGTTTAAAAGTGAACAAGCCAATGAATGTTAGTACTTAGATTAAAAAATTAGTAACCACTTTTTATATTTAGAATGCATTGTCATCGAGTTGTGAGCTACCCTAAGGCCACGGCCGCACCGCAGGTGGCACGCAGTAGCAAAAGGTTAGCGACTTCCAAAAAATGTATGTTTTTTTTTGTACTTTTTTTATTTTTTATGTATGTTCATCGATTTCTCCGTCAATTGTGGACCGATTTTGAAAATTATTTTTTTGTTACAAAGGGTATACTTCCGAGGTGGTCCCATTGTCACCAAATCAGAATCTGATGAGGGGATCCCATGGAAATCGAGGGAAACCCTCAAATTTTATGTGTGTTTGTGGAACTATCTGGCTGAAATTTTGAGCACGTATAGATTCTTGGGGACAATGAATTATTATGGTATCAGCAAGCTGATCTGATGATGGAGTCAAGAACTGATCGCTTCGATGACTCATCCTAGTGAAACAACACAAGGCACGCTAAATGCGCGGCCTGGTTGTAAGAGGTATGTCCAAATGCATAGTTAATACATGCCCACTTTTTGCAGGAGTTAGCGTTCCATACGTGACAGGATAGAGTTCAAAAGGCTGCTTTGTTTTTTGTGTGATTATAATATTACTTAGTATAGACAACTATAATTCACCCTAAATTAAAGTAAAAAATAATATTTTCTACTAAATAATTCAGTATCCACGTTAAAGTGGCAGGTGTGAACATATCTCGGTTTGCAACTACAAATTCGCTTGTTTGCAGTGTACATGGGTTTTCACTTTGCTAAAACACCTCGGGCGGGGTTGCCCGCTGCCCACTTGTGTCCTCAGCCGAGTCTGGCTCAGGGTTGCCAACTGCTGCTACTATTCAGAAAGATTGCCATGTTTTGATAGATTTACTAGGTACTATTTGACTTATTTAAAAATGTAATTCAAATAGATTTTATTACCTAAAGTCACAGAATATCATTTGAGATGTAAATTTGAAATTAAATTCGCCATTAAATGATATAGCCGTGGGTTCATATTCGTGTACTGCAGTGGAAATGTAGACCCACGTTGTCGAACAAATTAATCCACGCAACAAAAATACGCCGCGTGCTCGTGTACAGCATGCGCCTCGGTGGGACTGCGCCTTTATCGAAAAGTCATGTTAGGAGTTACGGGTGAAAAAAAAAAACAAAAACCATTTTTGTCGTTTTTGTGAAAAAATGGAAGTGTGTGATAGCTCATACAAACATACAATAATAGTACAAATTTAAAAATCCCTACAAATATCTACGTCCCTAGCAGTCCAACAAGGCCGGCAAAGTACGCCTCGAGCTATTCAACGAATACACTGCTAGCCATTCAAGCTTTGTGTTGCCACTCTAAAAACAATGATGGTTTTGTTTCAATGGGAATTTATTTTTAACATACAAGCTTAAAATTGTTTTCGAGGCTGTAAATGGCAACACTGTTAGAATAAACTCGTTTGGTTTGCTTTTGATGTAGTGGTTATTTTGATTCAGGTACCTTTGTTCAAATAACAAAGCTGTTTTTTGTTTAAAAACTATTTTTTTTATACCTTATTTTGTCCATAAATATTTGATTAAGTATAAGCTTAGTTTTTAGTCTTTTTATATACCTTTTATACACGGTAAAACACTTTCAAAAGTGCCCTTATTTTATCTCCGAAACCATAATATCAAGCCCCAAAACTAACCTCAACCATATTAACTGGCCAAATGTATTTATTTATTCACAAAGGCAGAATTTTAGCCGGCATAAGCCGTGCGATAATGACATGCGTCTGGGTAGGAGAGTGAGGAAAGATGCATAGGTAGAGACGTCTGCAGTGCGATTTGTAACTTCTCGGAATGAAAGAAAACATTCGGAAAATCATCGAATCGGATTAATTTTCGGAAGTCTGAATCGCACTACTGCGGGCCTGTAAAAGCCTCGCTATTGCAGAATCGCAATAAAGGAATTGAACTATTGCCATCTACGAGTATTTTCTTTGACTGAGAGTGAAAAGAGAAGGCATTTTATGTTCATTTTATATATGTAATTCAGTTTTAGCGACCTTTTTAAGTCCGCTGGTGTAGAAAGTTTCCGTGTCTAGGCTAGAATGACGACAAAGACAATTAGTGTTCCGCTGAAATGACCTGTGTTTTTATATTTCAGGCAAATACGCATTTTCATGATTACCTAATTGTATTAATTATATAGCAGAAGCCGAGTTTTAAACGGTTAAGAAAAACATTGTGAGGAAACCCGCAAGTCCATCGGCAAGTATTATACTCGTAGTGTCTGAACTTGTTTTTCAAAATGGATTACTTATGCATTTATTATGGACGTATAGACTTCACCCTAATGGCTACTGCCATCTTTTTTAATTGACAATATGAGATAGAAAAGAAAATACATTTTCTAAAAAAAAGAAAATACATTAGCCTTTAATTTCAGAAAAGAAAAACGTCTAAAGTGAAAAGTCTTTTTGCTTGACCAGTGTGTTCTAGTTTCAGAGTATTTCATTATTAGATTCCTCTATCTGTGCTAAAAAGGATAGCTCTAGTTGCAGTGCATTTGTGATGCATGGCAAACCCTTACCTTGCCAACTTCAAAGCATTAGACTTGCAGATATTTAGTATCGTGGCTCCTAGTATATTGGTATTGACTCGTTTACTTTTTATGTTTTGAGGGACTCAGTTTGTGAGGCTACGCAATATATTTCATTGCGTAGGTTTATATGTAGCTTATTTTTGGCTTTGGGTGAAGGAAAATATGATGAAGAAAATCATTTATTTTATGAGTTTAGGCGGCTTGGAAACTTTCATGTATAATGTCACTAAGTAATTAGTGTTTTTGAGCCAAACTCTTTTAGAGACTTGCTTTTAACAAGTACCGAAGTGCTGATTTTATTTGCAACGCCTAAAATCTTTATATCTACTGTCTTAGTATCATCTAGGTATTGAAAGATGTAAAGGCCTGTTTTTTCTTGTTGTATTTATTATGATCCTATATCGAAAATATTATTATAAGTTCTCTGCCTTAATCCCAATAAGTGCTAGTTCCAGCACATCAATCGTATATTTCATCATAACCCTATATTGTATCCGATTTTGTTATAACGTGTTTTTCTATCCGCACAAAATAGGTAATAACTTGCCACAATATGCCATAAACAGTAAAACAAAGTGTCGGCATTACGAAAACGCTACCATTATTCATTGCCATAATTTGCATAAACCGTACGCGTTCATAACCGTTCGATTAAATGGCTTTAAAAAACATCAACTCGCTTCATTTGGCTGTACGACGCCGACGTATGTACGTCTTTAGCCGGATAAAATAGCGTATAACGTTGGATTTCTTTAAATTTAGTGGTCATCCGTACCCATATTATAAATGTGAAAGTGTGTTTATTTGTTTGTTTATTTGTCTTGCTTTCACGTTAAAAGAGAGCGACGGATTGACGTGATTTTTTGTGTGGAGATAGTTGGAGGGCTAGGAGGGCTAGGCTACTTTTTATCCGGGTACCAGCTAATATTTTATATTTAGTGAGTAAGATAGAAAAATAATTCGTTGCGTTTACGATCAGACGTCTCGGCTATGTTTCAGCCTAGACGCGAGGAGTTTTGTTTTTCACTAAAAACGTTGGATTTCCATTTTTCCGACAAAATTCAAAATTCAATTATCATTTATTCAGTAGGACCGTTATGACCACTTTGAAACGTCTTAAGAGCTAGGTGGTTCTACTCCTGTTCTTTCGCGACCAACACCATGTAGAATCAGGGCAACAAACACGGTATGGGGCCTAGCTTTCTTTTCGGTGATCATGCCTATAACACAATAATTTTCAAATAATATTTTGTACCCCCTTGGCTCTTGACATCATCCTATTTATCCTACTTGAAGCAGTCCTGAGAATCTAAAATGCCGACACATTTATTTCCTCCTATTCTAGAAGTAAAAGTCTGCAAGTAAAAGGTAATAATATCATAGTGTTTCGTTGCTTCGGACAACAGGATCCGATTACTAGAACTGAGAACTAGCGAAGTAGTCACTAGTGTACATAACAAAATGGAATCCAATTTTCTTCTTACTATTGTTAACGTTGCAATACTGCGTTTTGAAGAGATATTGACAAAGTAATTTCAACTTCTAAGAACAATAGTATACAATCACACTAATATACTCGTATTTAATGCGCAAGGTTGTATGTTTAGATGTATGTTTGTTCCTCTATAACTCGACAACCACTAAACCGATTTAGCTGAAATTTTAAATATAGATAGATAATGACCGGGAATAGGACATATGCTACTTTTTATTTGGGTACCACGCGAGCGAAGCCGCGGGCAGCAGCTAGTCTTCTATATCTAGGCTCAGTTCGTAGTGGATTAACAAACAAACAATTTGTTATTTTTATGTACGAGTCACGCCTTCTGGATTAAAAATATACTTTGAGATAAAAATCAGACTGTACTGAGATAACTGCAATGCAGCGAAATATGATGCGACCAAATATTTGTA
Source organism: Camptogramma bilineatum (assembly GCA_958496255.1). NCBI lineage: Eukaryota > Metazoa > Arthropoda > Insecta > Lepidoptera > Geometridae > Camptogramma > Camptogramma bilineatum. Next base: position 9,279,878 of record OY292467.1, on the reverse strand, counting down.
TAAACACATAAAATTGCTGCCGCCAGCGACGGTCGTACCTCGGTAGCAGTAGCCTATATAATATTCATTGTGAAGTATTATTTATACTGACAGACACAAATGTATTAGATTAAAATTCGTTAATTTGCATATTACCTACGTTTCGCGCTCTGTTCAGTGTACCAAATAGTAAACTTAATCATAAGACAATAAGACAAAAAAAAATATTTATTCGTTCTTACAAATTACTTCAAAAATCTATCGAAAAATACACTAACAAAGCGAAAAAATACTTCTCGACACTTATTATGTTCCTGAGATAATCGGACATTAGTATGTAAAGTTATGCATCTATCTTAGATGCTTCCAAAAGAAAAATACAATCGAGAAAATTTTGAATCGTTTTAAAATAATTTAATCAAAAATAAAAGTTAGAAGTTTCAAATTTCTAAATTTACAAAACCTGAGAAAATCAAGAATTCCTAAGACCATTTTTTTTCAAATATGTCCCATTAATTGTCCGGTTTTTTATTGATCTGTCACCACCCTAGTCGTTCCTTTTCACTGATCGCCATCACCATTCACCACAAAATATAAATCAAACCAGCAGCCAAACAAAAGAGTCTGTAAATGAATACTTTTTCAATTAAAGCGAGGTTTAATTAAACTGGCTGAATAGGCCAATGTTTTTCATCACCGTCTAATACCGAAATGACGTTTTCACTGCGGTGTCGATGTAGGTATTTACTGATGTTGGGACGGTATAGCATTTTGGATTGATATTAATTCGTGTTGCGTTGCGTCATAGTTCATGTTGCGTCTTTGTTCTTTCTTGGTTATTTTGATTCATCATCAGCTCTATGCACCTTGGATGCGGTTGTAGATAATTTTAGACGTAAATGTTTACAAGTAAGTTCGTCTGAGGAAGTGGCCAACTCTGGTGACGGAGTTTTTTAGGCCGCCTAAAGACCTCCGTCAAGTCTTAAAGATTTTAAAGCCGGGACCGACAAGTTAACGTGCCCTCCGAAGCACGGAAGCGCTCAGTTCGTAATACCACTTGCAGTCACCCATCCGAATTGTGACCGCGCACAACGTTGCTTAACTTCAACGATCAATCAAGAACGTCTAAGCAAGCTTCACTACGAGCGCTTCTGTGTTTACTTTAAAATTACTGTATTTTTATTAATTACAAATGTCTGAGAAACTAAGAGACTCCTCTGCTATCATACATATTTGTGTTCTTCAGAAATATGAAATAGTAAAACTATAGATAATCTGTTTGATATAGAAAATAAGTCAACAAACAAGATTATTGTGGCGTTTTGTTTTATAAACTCTAAAAATATTACAACAGCTAATGAAGTTAAAGTAAAATCCAGTTGCAATGAAATCACGGCGGATCAGTAGAGTATTTTTAAAAACCAACAATCCAAAATGGCCGATTTATCGATAAAAATCTGTTGGTTAAGCGAACTGCAAAATGACCAATGGAATTTTTCATGAGAGCACGGCATTTTTTGATGATCACATTTTAGTTCAGGAGTTAGTATGCACTATTTTTTTATTACATCACTCATTGGAAAACTTTATGAATGTGGCAAAATGTTCGTTAAAAATTCGATTTTGTTCAAAATGTATTCATGAGACTATTAAACTATTCGGACCTAGTATGAAAATGTTACGTTTCAATTTTGTTTAATTTTGTACAGTAATTCAATGGATGTAGTTTCAAGAACAGAATACTATCGTGCTTCGATTTTTGTGGGTCTAGAATCTATATTAGAAATATAATATTTTATGACATTTCTTAAAGGCGCAAACACATGCTGGCCCAGGCTCGCCGAGAGAACGCCACTGCCAAGGTGTGGGCAGCACCACTAGCCTCACCTTGCCATCGCTCGCTTAGCTGGCCGAGTGAATACGAGCGCCAACTTACATTGGTTTGCATAGACTCGCCAAGCGTGTGGACGGTAGCAATCGCCTTGCATCGACCAACCTTCGCTCGCACTGGCTTAGGCTGGCCCAGCGTGTGTTTGCACCAAAATAGTTTAGCTTTGCGAGAATCTTAGAGTTCAGTTCAAAGTTAACGATGTCCGCCATTGACGGACATATCAAAGGACATCATTATGATCTTATTACTTAAAACATGAGCGAGACAATATTGTAACTTTTGAACAATCCCAATATCTCACAAGCGGTTACTAAGAGATATGAAAATTCACATCAGCCCCTGTTCTAGCCCGTTCCCGGCTGGCCACTTGAAAAACTCGAAATTAACGAACACTTAAAACGTCGCCTGCCCAAGTTCACACACGAGGACAACGAATTAATTATTATTTAAGTGTTTTCAGAAATAAGCTTCGATTTTTCATTCGTTATTTTGGTTTAGTAGACCATTCAGTTTTTTAATTTATTGTGTACTAGTGGACGCCCACGGCTTCGCCTGCGTGGATAATTACTTTTTTATCCCACGGGAATCATTCATTTTTTCGGGATAAAAAGAAGTAAAATGTTTTGATCACTGAGTTCGTGATAACATGCACAGTGATTTACCGAAACAGAAAAATTAATGATTGACGCATCGATTTGAACTCACATCGTTCGGATCGAAATCGATGATGATCTCAACTGTGCAGCTGGCTAGACCAACACAGCTTGAAATTTATTCGAAAACTCGATATAAATTCCAATTTTTTGTTACTTTTGTTCGAGCTTTGCAGTTTGTACCCGCACAAAGAGACGCATCCCTAATTACCTAAACAATGCGAGTGCACGACACACGCAGTTTGTTTTCTGAATAGCAGCGATTTAACTTCGGGTGCGGCTGACCACGGCTTGTTAGCTTGTTTACATGGAGCTACTAAAACGTAGGATTTAACATCTTGACTAGATGGTTTATACCAGTGGTTCCTAACCTTTTCAACCTTGTTACCCCTATGACATGTCAATGAATCAGATTTTACCCCCGTTTAACTTTCAAGCCCCCCCCCCCGTGTTTAAAAAAAATCAGTCACAATTCCTCTTGATGAAATTTTATTCTAATCTACAAATTCATAATTAATCATAAATATTGAAATCGAATGGTATCGAATGGCTCGAAACTGTTAAGAATGTATGACGGCTGAAATAAATAAATTTGAATTGAACATCTTTTTTTCATTTTCTTTCAATTTATTTGTTATAAGTTATAAATCTGGAGTATCTCGTCTCGTTTTATTACCCTCTCCACAAAAGCTATTTTACCCCTTTGGGGGTAATTACCCACAGGTTTGGAACCACTGGTTTATACAGTGTCATGATTGATACACGGCTGGATTCGAACCCATTACCTTCATATCGAAATAGAGCGACATACGAAAACTAATTGCAGCATTATTTTGAGTTGCATTTGTAACTTCTGAATTTTACAAACTTGTGATGATTTCAAAAATAAAATAACTTAGATTACATGAGGCCTATCTTTCTGAGCTTTGTGGGTTATTAAAGATGAGCGAAACTTCGTATTTGATGGTTTAAAGTATCCTTACATTTTACGTTACGTTTTACACAAATAATATTTGTGTAAAATGTTGTGTTTGTTTGACATACTCGTAACACCTTGGCACGATAGGCGAAGTTTAGCAAACAGCAATTTATTAGTTTTGCGAAAGAATCCACTCTGCTAATTCTGCTGCCAAATCCACCATTCAAACTTGGCTCGTGGAAGGGCACAGCTGTAAATTGCATTGCGCATGCGCCCTTATATTCCGTAGTCAGCTGACGCCCAACGATTTTAATATTACGTGTGGGTATGTGTGTGCGGTTTTGGAAGTGTGCGTAACGTGAATGTACAAAACTTTTGAATGTGGTGAGAGAGTGGATTCTATTCCTACGATTATGCGATGCTTCGCAGAACTGGTTTTGGGGTATCTTGATGTAGAAACAGATAAAATTGATGAAGACCTACTGTAGGTATATTTTCTTTGAAGAATTTACGTTAAATAATTTTATATTAAAAGACTTTTTACTTTTGAATATTTACAAGAAAACAGAGGGTGACGTAATATAGGTACCAATACAAGAAATGTTGTTTACTGAAAAGGCAAAACAACATTAACGTTCCTATTTTTATCAAGAAAAAATATCTTTCGCCTACGGCTTTACTTTAAATAGCCTATTATGCTATTGAAATCAATTGCAAGTCTCAAATCTTATAGATCTGAGCTGATTTGGCTACGAGTTGTTACCTGGTTGTGCTTTATCGCTGTATACTAGAGCTGGCCACTTATACGGACTTACTTTAATATCGTATAAAACAGTAATAGTATTTGCTTGGCACGTCCACTTGCTTCCCTATTCTACGCCATAACCCAGTGCTGAGTCAAAGCTCCTTTGTCACACTCCCCATGAATGAGAGAGAGGTACGATCAATATTTTGAGGTCCGCACACTCAGCTTATAAAATTTTTAGTGGCTTTTCGTTCCGACGTCTAATTAAACAATAATCTCTTTTTATAACTGGCTGTGCAGTGTTGAAAGTAGCGTTATATGTAGGTATATTTTTAATTGAATAATTACATTACCAATTGGACTAAAGTTACAAGATGTTCTTCTTATTTTTTTCTGATGGTCTTTGAATGATTCTGACGGCCTTCAGAAGTTAAACAGCTAAAAATATAGAATTTTACGATTCGATTATTCTGTAACACCAATTGGTGTTAAAATTCATAAACATGTGGCCAAGCTAGCTTTTCAGTACTATATTTTTTCGAGGTTGTCTTATGTTTTTTTGCTGCAGATGAAAATACAAAGAGCATAATTCTTCTAATCAATAACTTTACCTACGACGTTTCTACACATTTATCTAAACTGTACTACATACATCGAGATGCATTCAATTGCATTTAAATAACTAAATAGGGGTTAAATAAATGTAAGTGCACACAATGACAGCAAGCAAGTACGACAAAAGCAGAGAGAAGAAAGTGTTATAGGCAAACCAAATGCAACACTACGCGTTCTTAATTCAAAATCAATACACTGGAGAATGAGGTTTTATTCAGAATTGAATTGAATATCAGAAAATGGAACTGTATTCTCTGTTACATTTATGAAATTCGGCTTCTATGTTTAGTTTACTCTATGGAATATTCTAGACACCATTTTTCAAATAAGTATTCTTTATTTTGCCAGTATCGGCATTTGTTATTTTTTATAAGGAAAATTGGTTTGCCTATAGCCATGACGAAGAATTATAGACAGATTATGTGAACATTTAAGGCGAAATTAAAAAAGTAAAAAAAGTAAAACAAACAAAAACAGTTTTCGGAAGATTGTGCGAATGTGATTTGAAATTCCAAAATAAAAATTGAATGAACAGCAAATAAAGTAATGACTGAAAAGGGAACGTAAATAAAAATAAATTTAGTTATTTTACTTTTAAGAGTATTTCAATTTAGTATTTTATAGTTTTAGGAAAGGATTTCAAGTAAAAACTATTTGAAATTCGTCGTGTTTTCAGACGAATAAATATTTAGACTTTCAAATAAATGAAATCCAAAAACAAAAAACTTACTCGCGATTTTCAGCCAATTGGTAACTGAAAAATAACTTTAAATCAATTAATACAACAACCATTCTTATAGTTTGATACTTCAGTACCTTAGAGTCCCTCGCCTAGTGGCAAGACTCACCTGAAACTGAAGAAATGAATTATTAAATCATCTTGAAAGCACACAAATGAAAGTCAAAAGTATATGTTTTTACTGAAAACTTGTATAATAGTTGGTTATTTTCATGTAACATATGTCATATAGCATGACGTTGTTGTAAATATGTGCAACATTGATAGTTAAACTCTAAAATACAGTTTCGGCATTAAACACGAAAAAATCACAGTTTGTATAGCGTTTGTAACATTATAAATTTATTGATGAAGAACGTCTTCAGTAGTAGGTATTGTCGTTTTCCATAATAATTCAAATATTTTCTAGAAATACAATGGCGTTGAAGTAATCTAAAAGCTGGTGAGGCTAAAAATAAATATTTATTCAAATCTCGTAGTAAAATTCTAAATTTAAATTTGAATAAGTATCAAAGCAAAATTCTTACTAAGACAAAAAATGTATGAAAAAAATTATTAAGACATCTTTAACTTTCAGTATCACGTAATAAATTCCATTCCATATACTTCCGAAGATTGTAGAGCTTGTTTTTATCTATTCGACTGCAGTGAATGAGGCACTGTGCTTAGACATTAGGAAAAATGCTTATGTAAATAAAAAAATCCTGAAAATCAGTCGCACTGAAAATCATCAACTCGGAAACCGAGCCAATAAATAAGTGCAGATCCGACTTTACGACCACAGCAGATTGCATTGCCGTGTCCCAATTATTGTGGAATCAATAATAGCGATTAATACAGCACTGTGGACTACCGCACTATTTCGCTGACCGAACATGCAGTGCAATCTACGGATGCTGCTGCAGAGCTTGTTGAGGATAATTTGGGTCCTTCCAAAAACCTAGTAACCAAAACTAAGTCAATTATGGTCTAAGTCCTTACACATGATTTGGTATTTTTTTTTATGTCTAAAATGTAAACGGTTGTGTTTACCTTCCATTTCTTGCTACTCTTTTCGGTGTTGAGCCGATCGAATCAGTCTTGTTGGCGACCTTAACAAAGTCGTCTACCAATATAGCAGGTGGTCTGCCAGTAGCTTAAAATCACGTATATTTCAGTAAATAAAACCGATTAGGATGAGCGGTATTAGACGCGGTACGCATGCTGCCGTCTGGTTAACTATAATTTTGGAAGACATCGACCACGACGCATATCGGCTCTTAGCAGTGAAGAAGATGAAACCAGCAGCTTCATCAATCATCATCATTTTCAGCCTGTGTCAATCCATTGCTGGGTGTACGCCTCCTTCTTATCTTGCCACTCGTTTCGGTGCTCGGCCGATCGCATCCAGGTCTTGTACCTTAATAATGTCTACCCATCTAGCAGGTGGTTTTCTAGCAGCTTAGAATCACTTTAATTTCAATAAGTATAACCAACGCAGTATAGCTGAACGGTATTAGTACTAGACAAAAATCTTCTTTAGACAGTTCTAACAACAGCACCCCTTTAGAGTAGGCATTAAAAATAAAATTGGGCTGGTGGTTCGATTCCACATTTGATTTGGAATCTGCGGTGGTGATATTCTATAAAAATAGAAATAGATTTGGTATCGTGGTTGGTTGTGAAAATAATCTCGATTATATTTATGTTACATTTTGTAGATGAAAACAAATTAGTTTTAACTAAGCTTTATAATTTTAGTTTACATTAGTTTGAGCAGAATTATGCCTGATTTAATTTGATATTGAAGATAAAATGTAAAATACGAAGTTATTAAACTCAGTTATGCTAATCCGAGCCTTATAAAATTAATAATAACGCTTTGAGACTTTGTATTTTTACGAAATGTTGGTGGAACGCTGAGAAAAATATTAATTTCGGCACATAGGTAAACTTGGTACCCTCGCAATATCCATCATGGGACTATTTGCATAGAGGGTGATAAATCTAAGAAAGAAATCTTATATGGAGAGATATTGGAAGTGAAGGCAGCAATGTATCATGGCGGTTTCATTTGTTGACATATTGCCCCAATTTGGAACGTTTGAGGAAGAATTTTTCAATTTTGTGAACAGCGAAAATACTAACGCACCCTGCGGTTGAAATTTTCTGTTTTTTTATAAATTATATGTTAAAAAAAAATTAAATATAATCGCGACTGTCCTGCTTGTTTTTAATTGGCATGGCTATGGTTAGACAAGCCAAACTAGCCATGTCCAATGCCCAATGCCCATAGATAGACAATTCACATGAAAATCACAGGTAAAAACCATTGAAATATTACCACGTTCCTTCGCACAAATATGCAATATTGTGAGATGCCAACACTGTTCATTTCACATCGAAAATTCCAGTTGGAAATCGAAAAATTGTTGCAAATTCACGCAGCCAATAACTTTTGTACATTTTCGAATAGAACGTGATTGAAATTTTCATTCATATTTTATTTCGAATTTTAAATCAAAGGTAAATTGGCTCACACGAGATAATTACCAATTGTTATAAATATTGAACTGTAGCAATCAGAAACAATTGTTTATACTGCAATAAATGTTTTGTTAGGACTATGTTAATTATTTGTATGTGCTAGTGGCCAGCTCTAGTAAAGGAATTTTTAGGCAGTCTAAAAGATTTTAGAATCATGTGGTTTGTTTCATGGTTCAACTTATAAACGAGAACATTTTAGCAATTCAATTAAACGAGAAGAAAAATAAAATGATCATGATGAATCGTTCTGAAAGAAGATCATTCAGGCTGCATACATAGTTGGGCCCTGTAGTGTACATCTACCGTCTCAAGCGCTACGTCACCACCGACGGACCGACCCATCGGGGAGTCTGAACGCGGTTGTCGTGCCGAGCAGTCGTGTCAGTTGTTGCGTCTGTGCGTGTGATATAGTGTTGGTGAGCCGAGTATTATTAACATAATACTAGACACTACAGGCCCAAAAGTCAACGAGCCGATCAAACGCACTTGCACTGGGCTTCTGGATTACAGGCCCAAAATGAATGACCTGCTTTGCTTTTTACCTATGCGTTTACGTTTGCGACCAAGTTATTAACGAAATATGATATTTCTGAACACAAAACCATCTCAAGAGATCTTTTTCACATAAATTCTAGACTTTTAATACCGTTAAAAGGCCACCACTCGATGCGAGTAATTAAATTACCTAGACGCGATCAAAATTCAACAGATCATGAGCATTCACGAAAGATCTCTTACATAATAAAAAAATCCTTGAATAAACTAAAGTTGGCTCAGATATAAACATGGTAAAAGTAATCCAAAAACTAAAACAGTGAATTTATATTTTGATTCCATATCCCTGTACTCAGTTGGTATATTTCAAAATTGGTACATTTCAAAATTAGTATATTTCAAAGTATGACAAGTTATGGCGACGCAAAACATTTATTAACAAAGAACTTTCGTAGCTTATTATTTTTTTTAACCCTGACGACTAAGGATTCCGTAGCCGAGTTGGTAAAAGCACTCCGGCTAAAGGAGGATCGCTTGTATCATTGCACGTTCGAATCCCGTCAGAATTGAAAATTATGATGAGATTTTTCATTTTAGTAGCTTAGTCTGTAGCTTCCATTTGATTTTTGTTAAATTAGGTCTTCCCTTATTTTGTTCCTAGGCAATATACTTGTCTGGTTGTTTAAAACCTAACTAAGTCTTTGGCCTATTTCTCTGCTCTATTTGAATGATCAAGCGAGCTTACCTGAAGCGAAGCTCGATCTTGATTATACCGCCTTCACCGAAGAGAAGATTACTATGTAGTAGTACGTCAGTACTCGCGTGGACAATGTCGCACAGTGTTCAGAGGTAGAAAGAAAGAAAACCGTAGTGCCCCCTCTTTCTATCCTCACGCCGCTCAACTCATTCTTTTTAGAGTAAACCTAGATACATACAGCAACATAGATCTGCAAAGGGAACTCGTTAGGGTAGGGAGGGACCTTGGTTCTCTTCGGTGAAGGCGGTATAATCAAGATCGAGCTTCGCTTCAGGTAAGCTCGCTTGATCATTCAATTATACCGCCTTCACTCTCAGAGAAGATTACTATGTAGATGTTCAGAGAATATATAAGATCGATGTTGCAATAAATTTTTGACGAGCATAAATGGTTAGTGTGAGAAGCCTGCTTACGAGTAAGTAGGTAGCTATATTGATTTTTACAAATAACAACAGAAAAAACTAAGATTTAAATGGAAATAGTACATAGGTACTCAGTTTAAATGGATAAAACCTGTAATAAACTACTAGGTAGGTATTTGATTCAACCACAGATCCATTGTAAAAGTTGGTAAATACTGCTGATTGTATGGATCAGCCTGCTGTCCTGAAAACATCGATACAAACTCCTGCTATCAGAAATAGAGGCATGCCTCGTGCTGCCAGCTCTAAAATCGTAGTATCGATACTTACCACTACCTATCAGCTAGCGACTGCTTCAGCCAGCATCCGAGGGTCTGGCAAGGTGTTTAAAGTGGGTTAACATAACCCAATCTTCTAAATTTAATCTGATTACCGATGTACCTAATTAATTTACATTTCTCTAAAGTATCAACTAGAGGAGGTTTTCACCGACACCGACAGGCGGGCTCATACACACTATAGCATAGCTACTATTTTTATGTTTTTTTTTTTTTTTTTTTTAATTCTGTCTAAAGGATAATAAAACTAATTTAAGCGAACTAACGGGTCTTCATCGCGTAATTACTTTAATTTTTTATTATTATTGTTATTGATAATAAAACTCTTCTAATTTATTATTTTTAAATAGAAACTGGACAGATGCTAGACCAAGCCTTTGATCAAATTAGGTAAATTAAAAGAAAGTTGCATTCTGCCACTACCTGAACTTTTAATTTAATTACGTAGATAACGAAATTACCATAGGTAACCATTTATTTAAGATCATCTAGTAATTTAGAATCAATGATCTTTTGGAATCAATGAGCTTGGATTCTCTGGCTAGTTGATGATAATAGTAGTAAAAAAAAATATTATTATTATTTTTATTATTACCTATTTACTTATTTAATTATTTTTGGATTTTTTGAAATAATGGGGTCCTTTGATTATTTATCTTAATAATCACAATAGGTACCTACTTGGATCCCAAGTAACATTGTGGTGAGAGAAAACTCGGTTTTAATTCTAAAAATACCGCTTAAAACGTTCTATAGTCATAATTTATAATAGACCTACTTATAAGCTTGTTTAAGTTAAAACGGCCCCTAAATCTGCAGTCATTTCTTTTCAATTACATGAGAGTAACAAGAAAAAATCACATTCTCTAAAGCCGTAGGTAGTGTGTTCTAAGTGTGGTTTAACACTAAAACAAATAAAAAAAATTATAGCCGTAGGTAGGTACCTACTAATTTGACAGTCGAATTATGAATAATGTGGATAGCCTCTAGACTAGACCATCATCTATTTTGTTTTAATACATTAAAAAAAAAAATAGCAAATAATTCAAGGCATAATAGCATGAGACTTTTCGAGAAAAGTTGTGAGAAAATCTGGTAGGTAGTTCCTAAAAAAATATGTACACCTACACCATTGCTTTAGTACAGCGGGTTAATGAACTTGAAAGAGGAAAAAAGTAGATTTACTAGGGGAAAATAACATCATCTCTGTAACACAGAGTGATCTGCATAGAGGGTACCACGGTTGACACGACCACCATGGTACCCTCACTACATACCAGTTACCTACCACATCAGATATCAACTTTTTTAGTGTTTTTCAACTAAATAAAACAGTAGAAGTAGAACTGATATTTAAGTAATATAAGTAATATTTAAGTAAATATTATAAAAGGCAAATAATTTTAATAAGCACTTCGGGTTTATACAAGACGCAAATAAATCTATTTTGTGTCTTATTAAACAGACAGACAATCTCCCTGACTTCTTGAGAATCTAATTCTCACTCCGTATCTATGCATTTAGCCTGATGAAAGATTTAGTTTTTATCTGCTTTCACATTCAGGGAGACAAAAAATAAAAAATTAAAATAATAATAATAGGTACTTATGACGCGAAAATGAACATTGTTTCTTTTTTCGTTCCAATTCCAAAACATGTTAGCTACCTTTTTAAAATATGGATGCACTTCGACCATCATATTAAAATATATGACAATAAGTAGTGGTATTGTCTACACTAAAAACTTACATACATTTAAAAGTATGTTTACACAGTTTGTCTTCTGCACTGCAACTGATTTGAGACTAAAAATCGCCATCAAATTCCAGGTACTTAGTTAAAAAAATTGTCAACCTCTGTGGTAAAACCATGTAGGTACTTAATTTATTCCAGAATTACAAAAACTGTGGATGAAGCATCCGTAAAAATATTGTACCTAATCATATTTTTGGGAATAGGATGGACAACTACCAAAGTATTATTTCTCTCTCAAAGTAGTTCCATCTGAACTACGTCTAAGTTATCGTTACTTTTAGACAAAGAAAAATTATTGTAGAATTTTCCATAGAATTCTTGCAAAAAAAACCAGCTGTATGAAATGGACATGCCACGATAGATAACTATAGATAGCTAGATAATAGATATAATAATAGATCCTTGTTATCGTTCTAATACTGCAATAAACAAAAGTTCTAATATGCATTACTTATTTAAATTTCAAACTCTTTTTTACATTTAAATACCAAACAGTGTTTAAATATGTTTAAAGAGAATCTACTTATTCGTATCTTCCAAGATTTTTTGTATCTCTAAGTCTGGAAACTGTATAAGTAGTCATGGACATTGAATAATTATAATGACCCATCAGAATCTAGCAAGAAGTCTTTGTTTGGTATAATATATATATTTATATATTTATATATATATTTTTTACAACCAGTTCTAATTGTATAAGTATATTGCAATTAAGTAGATATAGTTTATTTTTGCATTTGCTAGGCAACCACTAGCTGATTCTTAATCAATAAGTACATAAAGATTCATGTGAAAAATGAAGGGATTTACTATTTCTATAAAAATTTAAAGCCTAAAAAACACAAAGCAAATGCTAGGCGTTGTAAATTCATACATGCTTCATATTGAAAATAAAAACATAAAAAATATAGTTTATGGTAGGTACTTATTCGTGAACATAAGTTGATCCAAATGGACCGTATGATACATTCATACAGAATATTTCAAGATGGAGTATGTTCCATTAAATTGTTCATTAATCACTTCATTAATTTAATTTAATTTAATTCAGGATGAACTGACTGCTTCCATCAGCTTTGGCAATAAAGATAATTTCCGAAATAAATTGTCCAGCAGTCAGTTCGTATTTTAACATAGGCATAGTTGCGATTTCAGTTTTAGAATAAGTACTTACAGCGCGGGTACATTTCAGGAGTTTAGTTATGAAATCCTGTAAAATATTTTTAATAAGCAGACCCACATCGAGTATAAAATTATCACTCGTAATAAATATAATAGATTTCCATTAGTTTAAAAAATAAATTCAAACGTCCTGCGCGTACCTGCGAGACAGTGGCGGGTAGCGGTGCACTCATCGCTGCTCGCCAGCTGACGGGTGCGGCGCGGGCGCGGTGCAACGAGCGGTGCACGGCACGGCGCGGCTTTGGGACGGTCGTCTGCCTTGGCCTGCCACTGGCTTGTTATACGACTAGTTGACGTTGAAGTACGTCAGCTTGCCGACTCCCCGTGCTGGTTCTTCACTCCGCGGAACGATGAGCCTCTTCCGTTTAATTTTGTTAGACGAAATCTAAGCTTGAATCGGTTGATTTGTTCCTTTTTCTTGATGCATTAAGTGTCTTTGATAAAAGTATTCTAATGCCGAACTGTTTTCAGCGAAAAGCGATTTAGGTACCGATTTGATCTTGCTTGGTAATCAAGCGCTTAACCCTCAGTTTACATGTCTCGACCGGCATGGCACCAAACTCCCCCGTTTAGAGTAGAACCCTTAATCAGAGGAAAATTTTTGGAAAAAAATTAATCAAATTATCCTTCGGAAGCCCGCTTATATTTTAGGTGGACCTTGAAGGTTAATTCGCTGCTTATAATATCTCCACTACGTCCGACCTTGAATCGCCGAGTGCTTGCAGCAAATCAGGATCTAAAATATCCTATTCGTAATAATATCGATATTGGGGCTTGAGACAACTTCGGGCCTATAGTGTGGGTAAGTAGGTAAGTAAGTACTTACCTCAGTATTACCCTGGATAAAAAGTGAACCAGGGTGACTGATAAATTTGTAAGTAGGTATCATCTTTGTAAAGCTCTAATTTAGGCGAAAAAACCCGTATGAGAATATTAATGTTTTGGCGGTAGAACAAAATATAGGTAATTAAAGCAGACGTTCAAAAAATCACGATGTTTTTCGAAGAGAAAAAAACGCATTTTAATAAACAGAAACCGCCATAACTCTAATTATTCGAAGAATGCAACGAATAAGAAAATTAGCTTTCATTGTTATCGCCAGGCACCTCCCAAGAATTCAAGGGGAAAAATATAAATTTTATCGTTGAATACAACGAAAAAATAGCCTGTGCACAATCAAACCCGCACTCACAAATATGAGTAATTAAATTAGGTAGGTACTAGGTACTATGGTTTGAACCAACCTCGATGAAAGCAACGAGGGTATCCGAAGAATTCAACGGATGATAAAATAAAATGTACCTTGAGTTTGCAGATCGCTTTCTGACCACTTTTTCACATATTTCTTCTTCTTCCGCTTCTTCATTCGCTTCCATCCTCCGATTCCATCCTCCGCTTCCATTCTCCTTGGATTATTCATGACGACGTTTGTAAATATTTTTATAACTGTGCGAACGCCGTGCGCGCACGAAACAGAATGAGTTGAGCGGCGTGAGGATAGAAAGAGGGGGCACTACGGTTTTCTTTCTTTCTACCTCTGAACACTGTGCGACATTGTCCACGCGAGTACTGACGTACTACTACATAGTAATCTTCTCTGAGAGTGAAGGCGGTATAATCTTCATCATTGAAATCACTTTTATGCTGGAGTTGGTACAACGTTGAAAATGGTCCTTTTTCACTCCGCTCTATCAGATCCACAATCATCTCAAAATTTAAACTTACACCCCCTTACTTATGAAAGATGTTTAGAGTTGAACACTGGTTAAACAACGTCTTGTCTCTGTTTGTCACTATCCACAAATAAAGACAGGACGTTGTTTAATCAGTGTTTAACTTTAAACATTGTTCATAAGTAAGGCCCACAATCATTATAATTCATAGTAATTACTAATGAGAAACCGTAAAGGGCCTATCATAGCACATTATTGTATTATTATTTCGAACAGTTTCACTGGATCCTAAAGAGATATTTCAAACCATCCAATGGTATTGTTATTACAAATTAAACCAGCCGAATTGCAGATGATCTCAATTTAGTAAATTAACATTAAACTTGACTGGCCGGTTGAAAATTAAATGATATACTTAGGTAGCTTTTGCCCGCGGCTTCGCTGATACACGGGTAACTAGAAGCCTTTATTTCAAACCGCGTAATTTACTTCTATGAAATTCCGCTGAACCCCGATTGAAACACAAACATTCAAACAGAAACTAACTTTTAGATCTATATAAAACAATTCCAATGTAATGTAAGTTAGTGTATCAAGTGTCCCACTTTAACATATATGTTAAACTAACTTACATTACATTGGAATTGTTTTATTGCTGCTTAATAGTTGTAGCAAAGTTTCTTACACTTAATGGTCTAATACAGTGTAATTTCAATAACTAGCTCAGTTTTCGATACGAAAAAAGTCCTTAATTCATTTAGCGTTCGTATATTACGAACAGACAATTGTAGCTGTTTTTTGTAGTAATATTACTTACTAGCTGATGCCCGTGGCTTCGCCCGCGTGGACTACTATTTTGTTTATCCCACGGAAACCACGCATTTTTTCGGGATAAAAAGTAGCCTATGTCCTATTCTCGGTCATTATCTATCTATGTTTTAAATTTCAGCCAAATCGGTTCAGTATTTATGGAGATACGTGGCAACAAACATTCACACACACACGGACTTTCGCTTTTATAATATTAGGTCTTTACCTATGAAATTGCCGTTTTTCATGAAAAAAGTTAACGTAATTTTTTTTCTACATTTTTTATTTCTATTAATCAAAGTAATCACCCATGCAATCAATGGATCTTGGTCAATGCCGTGGCAGTTCATTATGCCCTTCTTGAAGAAATTAGCTGGACAGGAGGCCACTAATTCTTCAAAGGCATTTTGTACTGCCTCTCGGGAATTCAATTTTTTTCCCACCAAGAAGTTATCCAAATTCTGAAAAAAGTAGAAGTCTATAGGCACAAGGTCTGGTGAGTACTGTGGACGACGGAGAGCTTCCAACCCTAACTCTTGTAACTTGGAGACCGTCTACTATGCAGTATGAGGTCACGCGTCGTCGTGCAGGAGCAGCGGTGACGAGCGATTGATCAAAGCTGGTTGGGGATTGCAAGCTTCTCCATTATTGTGTTCAATTCTTCACAGTACACATCTGCAGTAATGCTCATCCCGTTTGGTAAGAAGCTGTGATGAATCACACCGGCGCTAGACCATCAAACAGTAACCATCACTTTGCTAGGGGCAATTTTTCGTTTAGGGGATTGTTTAGGTGCTGAATCCGGATCCAACCAACGTGCTAAGCGCTTGCGATTGTCAAACAGAATCCATTCTTCGTCGCAGGTAACAATGCGGTTCAAATTCCTTCGTATGTTTGCCTGGTGAGCAGTGCAAGGCACATCTCGACGCGTACCTCGCGCTGGCGATCATTGAGTTCGTGGGGCATCCCTTTGTCAAGCTTTTTTACCTTGTCAATTTGACGCAAATGGACCAATATTGTTTTGATGCTAACGTTGAAAGCTGCTCCTAATTCAGCCGTAGATTGAGTATCATCAGCTTCCACAATCGCCTTTAATTCGTCATTGTCAACCAAAGTTTTTGGATGAGTACGGGGTTCATTTTCAGGTCGAAATTTCCAAAACGGAAGCTGGCAAACCAATAACAGGTGGTGCGTTCGTTTGTAGTGTTCGCTCCGTAAGCGTCATTGATGCTGCGTGCCACTTGTGTCGCGTTGCTGCCACGACGGTACTCATATTCCATAATTACTCGAAATTTTTACGTATCCATGATGACGAAAAAGATTCAAATGTGACGAAAACATAACGCTAATCAATAAACAAATGACTAATTTAGAAAAAAGAAACCCATGTTTTTAATATAAAATTAATTTGTAATTAAAATTCTTAGTCAAACCAAAAAATATTTTGATTTGAAATGACCAGTACTGAAGAACGGCAATTTCATAGGTAAAGACCTATTATTAGTAGGATAGTAGGATAAAGTAGTTAACCAATGCTTTACTCAGAGATGAAATAAGCCCATAAATTCAATTCCCACGCACTTTCAAGGTTGTCTTGACAGTCCCTCGCTTCGATTTGTAGTTTACTCCAGTAAACAGTTTCAAATAGAAGACTGAGATAGTAGAGTATCTTGGGTAACGAAGCGTCCTTAGACCCAAACATTCCTAACCTAATTTGATAGTTTCGAGATTTCCTGTAATCATGGACAACGCGACACAAATCCTGTGACGTCACAAAGCCAGGGCATTCGTTATCTCCAACATCCCCATTAATTACACGACTCTTGATTCTATAACAGTATTCTATTTATCCTCGTCCCGGGTTTTCGCAAGCAATTTATTTTAGTCTGCTGACTGTGAATTTTACTTACAAATCGGGCGGGGCGGGTCGCAACAAAGAACTTAGGCTTTGTCCACTGTGATACATTGAAGTTCTCTAATGTCTTGTCTAAAATGCAATCTAAATGGCATGGCAATTGACCGTCCTAGACGATCTATTCTAACGAACGATCTATCTACTTTTCTTTGTCATTCACAAAAAAATAATTAATTATAGTTTTTTTTCTCAAATTCCAACAGTATTTTATTTCTTCTATTAATTAATTTTGCTTAAGCTCGTTAACCAATTAAACTTTTTTTTCTCTACAGGGTGGAAAAAATGAATGGGCCTTGGAGGGTAACTACTTTAAATCCTTAAGATACATTATTTTACTTAAAGAAAACATTCCTTTATTTTTAAAAAGAAATATAACTGCATTCAAAGATTTTCTAAAATTCGCTTGCTTTACCCAGGAATCAAACCAGCTAAAAATTCAAAAATTAACCACTCTTTTATTCCACTAATCGATACATTCAATACTAAAGATAAAACTTCTCAAAGAAACATGAGGTCTTACACTCGTCTGTCATACAAGAAATCCATGTAATCTAATATTTGGTACATAAGGGCTTAAATTGCAATTTAGCTCTACAGTGGAATGGTGAGAGGTATCCAGTAGTGTGTTTCAAACTTTCTCGGAATGTATTCCGAATTCGAAAAATAACGTTTCTTCGCTGAAAAACCATTATCTTTTCGAAGAAAATCATCGAATCGAATGCATTTTCGGAAGTCTGAATCTCACCTCAGATAGACAAATACCGTCTAGAAAAGTTTTGTCGCGAATGGTGAAATAATAAAAATTAATGAAAAAAATTGTGAAAATTAATGTTAGATTTCCTGATCTTTTTTATTTCTAAAACCAAATGTGTGTTATAAAAATTTTATCCTGACATGAATCCTATCGATTAGTGGTATTAAATAGAGCGAGGTTTGTTTTTTAATTTTTAGCTGGTTCGATTCCGGGTGAGGCAAGCGAATTTTAGAAAATCTATGAATGCAGTTTTGTTTCTTTTTAAAAATAAAGGAATGTTTCCTTTAAGTAAAATACTGTATCTTAAGGATTTAAAGTAGTTTCCCTTCGGGGCCCATTCATTTTTTCCACCCTGTATATTACGAGTATAATCTGTTATTTCATTAATTTTAACTTCTAGTTTTGTAACATTGGTAAAAAATTGGTTTCTGTATGCCAAAATGTATACCAAATCTTTCAAATTATTTCTATCTTCACGTTGCCCTTGGAATATTTTAGTATAAGAAAGATAATCCTTCCATGTTCAGTATAAGCAAGGCCTTACTTATTTACGTAAATAACTGAGCGAAGCGGGGTTTAGTTCTTATCTTCTCGGTGGAATGGGCACACGCGTGCAGCGAAACTATCATAGAGTACATGCTTTTCGGAGCTTTCTAAAACCTTATTTTAACAGGATTTAATTTGAGAAATGTAAGTACTACAAACATTATGATATAGGTACATGGACAAGTGATTTCCTACGGTCTAATAAGTCGTGCACCGGTATTTCTGACTCCTACTGTGTTTTTCACTGATGTGCAAATTTTTTTCGACTGTTTCTTGAAACGTTATTGACGAGCCGGTGCGATGTCTTCGTTTACTATCTTTTGATTATGGATCTTGCAATCGGAATTTGGGTACCGCTATCTTTACAATATTTACTCACGCAAAATTACTAAAAATACTTTGAAGGTCTACATTGGAGTATGTCATCTAGTTGAATAATAAGGGGTTTTACAATTTTAATAATAAGCTATTGTTTTCGTCCATAATCTATTTAAGTGGAAGTTTGATTTATTTGAAGTTATTTTCACTTCATCAACTTATTGCGAGCAAGTGACCAAGCAACTAGTAAGTGGGGCTCCAAAATTGATTATCAGAAACCACTACAGAGCACCCCTTGATTAGGTCATATGTGTCAATGGCCAATAACAGATGATTAAGTTGGCAGCATTGTCCCGCCATCTGTCGGCGGCTAAGTGACTGTGATCAAGATATTGAAGTCTGTGAAGCTGAGAGTTGAATAAATCATTGTCATGTGGTTTATATAGTTAAGTGCCTGGTGAGGCGAGAATAAGCCCCCCTAGCCATATTACACTATCTATCGTCGCGATTGCTATAGAACACTTCAAAATGTATAGGAATTGACGTTTAAAGGTGATAAGTCGCGTGGTCAGAACGTAAATTCCTATACATTTTGAAGTGTTCTACAGCGATCGCGACGGTAGATAGTGTAATATGGCTAGGGCCCCTGGTTATAGCTGACCAGCAGTACCCACCGATAGCGCGGTGAGTCGACGACATTAGACAAGTTGCGGGCAATTCCTGGATTGGCAGAGCGCAGGACCGGATTATGTGCCGTTTACAAAGGGAGGCCTACACCCAGCACTGAGTACCTATCGGCTATGGATGATAATGATGATGAAACGGTTAAAGGCACGTAACGTAACTTGTTTATAATAGATTTTACTGTAAACATGCTTATTAATTCTGTGTTGGTATACTTAGGATAGTCAGGGGTGCTTTCAAACATCTGTATCAAGCATCCAACTAATCCATGGATTTCTAATGCAAATACATTCATCAGTGTTAATGCATAGAAAGCGATCTGTCGTGTCATGTCGGCTTTAGATAAATCAAACTGGATCAAACTGGTTTTAGGGTGATGATAAGAATAGGGATGGTAATGTTGATTGAATCGATGGGGTTGTCTTGTGATTAATGGAAAATTATTTTAAGAAAGAAATTCGTAGTTTTCTCAAGTTTTTTGAATACCGTGAAATGCCTTATGTGAATGCCAGTTTAATTAAGAAAATAATTGAAGGAAAAGTTGAAGGAAGGAGAGGAAGAGTAAGACCGAGGATAGGCTACATGAGCCAAGTAAAGAAGGTTGCTGTCATGTCGTAAGGAGGCCAAGGAAGCTACCCTGGAGAGAGCCTAAAGGAGAAAGAGGCATCAGTTATGCCAACAAGGGGCAATCCCTTAAATTGCAGAAGAAGGAAATTCCTTAAAAGTCTTCCCTGAAAAAACATAGAAACATTTTTCTCGCTCACCACTTATTGCTGTAAAATATACTGAAATTAATTACAGAGCTATTAGGAAAATACTAATTTAAAAGTCAAAAGAAAGTTTTCAGTAAACAGCATTTTGAGTGCATTATTTACGTTCCCCTCAATTAAAGTCAACGGTTTACAAACAAAATAAGAAATTCAGATTCGAATAGCGTGACTTGAAAATGAAGGAAGACACAGTTGAAATACGAGTAGGTATGGCATGTACTAGGTACATTATTACAGAATTTTCACTTCACAATAGCTAACGCCGCGGCCTACGTGAGCGATGGATGCGTGTATTCCCGATGTCCCCATGATTTTATCCCCATCAACGGGGACAGCGGGATGTCAAAAAATAACTTCCCGTTGTCCCCATTACGATTTACCTTCAATGGGGACAGTGACACGCTACTTTTTGTCGTTGCACTGTCCCCAATGCCATTTATCTTATTTCGGATTGAGTTAATTTTGCATAAAAATAAAAATAAAACTGCGAACGCGAAACGGTGCGGAAACAATAAACAGTCGATAACTATTGTAGTTGCCTGCGTGACACGCAAATTCACGCGAATTCAAACCGAAAGTGTCATCGCGTCGGATCGCATCGCAATCGCGTTCGCTTTGAATCGCCCACGCAAGACGCCGCCTAACCATTTTTTGACTAATAAGACTCGGTGAACTATGAGTTCATAGTTTTGACGGGCAAGAATTACATTCTAAAAATATTGAATATTTGGCCAAACCCTTATAAAACCTATTCTAAAAATTCTGTCATTTGGATCTTGTTACGTGGTGATAATTATTATTTTACAACGCACCAATATCATAGTGATGGTATCCTCAACGTATTCATCAAACAATAATAGTGACTCAGACAAAGGCTTCGCTTAAATCCTTGGAATAAATATTTTGGCAATCAGTCGTGAGTGCGAACACCATCGGGCAATTAAAGACATTTGCAATTCCAAACCCCATCGGCATCGTTAGCGACTAAAAATTACCAACCAAAGTTACCAAGTGAGAAAGTAAGAGAAAATAGACTATTAAGATTGTGGTCTGTCTGTGCAGATATCATCTTTGTCTTATCTTTCTTATTATCTTCTTTATTCAAGAAATGATACATTTTAAAACAAATAAAGTTATGATGGTACTTAAACCTAAGGTTTTCCGTAAGTCGAATATAAATCTAGTGAGTGATATTACAAACATAAAACATGTCCTCCAGTTACAATTTATAGTTCAGATTAATTCTGATACTAACCGGTTATGGTTTAGTGGTTTTTGTTGTAATTTTCTGTAATGAAAAGTGTAAGTCTCTACTTTTTACCACATAGACAGCCGGTCCGTACAGACATTTTGACCTCTGCACTACCCAGTCCCGGAATCATTTGTTTGAAAGAAAAAAAAAATAAATAAGTTGACACACGAGCGGGCTACCCGGGAATTGAAATTGATACTTTAATAAATTATGTTCATTTCAAAAGTCCAATAGAAAGTGAGAGAGACTTCAGAGACGAATGGACTTAGAAAATTGTCATCACAGTTTTATTACGATCATCATTGCCACGTATATCACTACTAAATATCGCAGTGTTCGAACGGTGAATATTGAAAACTCTGAATTAAATACAGTTGCAAACTTGACTTTCAATGTGTACTCACTGAGTGCAAAAAGTATAGAAACTCACTTTAATCTTCAAACCGTTCTAATTGCATTTGTTCTTCGGAACTGCTTCTCGGCTGTTTTCTAGTCTAGAGTCTTGTTTCTCAAGTTGAGAATATTTTATGAGTTGTCGCGAGAAGAATTACCTGCAACAAAATAAGGAGTGGTTAAGAATTGTGAAACAAACAAATAATATACTTAGGCCTTTACATCTTTACTAGATGATTTATACAGTGTCAGGAGGCAATCTTTGCCTACACTTAACGGGACACTGTAGTGCCTGGGACAATGTTGAGATGGAGTAGGCTTGCCCAGCACCTACACCATCCTCTCAGTTTAACCGGCCATATCCACAGGAAAGACATGATCAATACGTGTGGACCTGACTAAGCCGCGGGTTTCCTCACGATGTTTTCCTTCACCGTTTAGAGCTCGTGTTAATGCGCATATAAATTTTTCGAAACGAAAAATCCATTGATGCACGGCCAGGATTCGAACCCACGACCTTGGGATCGAAAGTCGAGGTACTATACCCCTCGGCCAACACGGCTCTTAATAAAACAAATAATATGATATTAATAAAACTACAGAACATTATGTTGCAATTTCAAGGAACAAAATAAATCCTAGTGCCGCTCTAAAGGGACTTTTGAAACGGACTCTATCTGAACCTTGTCTTAGAAATACTAATTTAATATTATAAATGTGAAAGTTTGCGAGGATGGATGTTTGTTACTGAAGAACTAAAGAATTTTTAAATATTTGATTCGTCAAATATCACCTCTTAATAAATCAAAGTTTTATCAATAAACCTTTCCCTAAACAACCCAGATCGAGAGCACATTTTTTCGTTCTGCAAACCGATCCAAATTCTCATAACATCGGCTGCAATGCGGTACGCTCGAAGACGGCAAGGTTACAGTTATAATAAAACAGCTGGTTTAGTATAACGTCGTATAAGTATGCAGTTGTTATAATTTTGATAGCTGGTTTTGAGAAAACGTACCAGTTGAACTAGCAAAATGTAGAGAAAGTTTGATGATATGGAATTTCAATTAATTTTATGCATGAATTTGAATGCAACTGCAAGTAAGTAAGTACTTACTAACGTGTGTGTTTAGGTACAGCCATGAATGATCACGACTCTCAGATCTGAGAATCTATACTAATTTAATAACGCGGAAGAGATTGTTTGATTGTTTGTTTGTTTGAACGCGCTAATCTTAGGAACTACCAGTCGGATTTGAAAAATTATTTCTGCATGTGATAGTTAAACTTTTGAGTAGGGTTATAGGCTACTTTTCATCATCATTATCATCACTATAAACCATCACTTCGGTGGCAACGCCTCGAGGGCGCTACTAGTCAGGGATGATGCACGACCGAACTTCAAACCCTTCAGATCGAAAGTCGAACCAATATCCTCGGCTACCACAGCTTATAATATAATTTAAATTATAATTTTGAATTAGAATAGCATGGGTGTTTCCATTTTACCTGTGGCACAAGAGTAGAAAAACAAGGGCGTGCAAAGGGCCAGATTGAATGGGAAAGGAATATTTCCCGGCGGATCCGCGATTGAAAATAATCGGGCCCTCGCCTGGCGACTTTATCACTGAATATTTTGCAAATAACAATCTGAGGATGATGGAGTAATAACGGTTTTGTGGTTCCATATACTTTTACTATGCCATAGTTCACTAGATTTTTGTACTGTTGTTGTGTTGTAAACAGAGTGTGAGTTGTTTTGGAACGTTGCTTGACTTTAACCTTTGACGTAGGTACTGGATGTCAAACAAATAGTAGGAAGTAGCATTTTGGCAGTTTAAACTCTTAAGTGGGTGATCGACGTACGAGCCTATACCGCGGTTTTAAAGAACGTCGGTTTTACTCGTGGCTCGTTGGTGCTGATCGACTAGCGAGTGAAATTGTCGTATCGTTGTCGAATTGGCGTTTAGAATTTAGAATTTGATGGAGCTGAGTAAAAAATGAAGCAAACATGATGAACCGCGAGCCAGGCTCGTCAACTCACAAAACCGCGGTATTGCAATGATACACCAGCGAGTTTTACCGACGAGCCATAAGACCGCGGTTTTACTCGCTCGTCGATCAGGGCCTTTACCTTGATAGACGAGCGAGTAAGTAAGCGAATTAAGCTCGTCAACTCACAATACCGCGGTTTTGTGAGTTGACGAGCCTGGCTCGCGGCTCGTCATGTTTGTCTCATTTTTTACTCAGTTCAAACAAATTTAATATTCAAAACCTCAATTCGACTACGATACGACTGTTTTACTCGCTAGTCGATCAGAACCAACTAGCCGCGAGTAAAACCGACGTTCTTTAAAACCGCGGTATAGGCTCGTACGTCGATCACCCACTTTACTCAGAGTTGAGATCGGCTTGTTTAGCAGTGTAGCGTAAAATATCTTTCAAAAAGCTTTTAATATCTATCTTCAATGACGAAAGTAAAAATGTAAAATATCTAAAACAAGGTTTAATTGCATATTTAGAAGCAAAAAACATTTACCTAATGAAAAGCCAAATGCCTATTTAGTAAGCTGATTCTTGTGTTTTGAATTAAGCATTACCTCGGTTCCCAACAGCTTTGCGTGTTTCTCAACAAATGGAATATAATCACCAATCAAGGTAAATATTTGGAGGCCCTTCAGGTCCCATCCGAATAAATTTACTCAACAATATTCCTAAATTGAGTTCAACTTTGAGTGGAATAAAAGGCTCGCGTAATCGGGACAAATTGCGTAAAACGTAAAAATACTTAGCTTCAAGCAACAATTTAAATAAGATTATTTTGCGCTCTCTCTCTCTCTCTCTTCCCGGCTATTCATCCCACATGGTGGTGGGGTCAGCCTTCTACACATTCTTCCTCCACTTCGCCCTTTCCATATTTTTTAGTGATTACCTACATTGAACACAATAAATAATGTGTCCACTTATAAATGCTTCCAAAGTGCGTCTTGATATCTGCTTCATAAATCAAAGACATTTCAACGATCACATTTGAAAGAGATATCAACATTGCTTCACTGGAGTACGGTAGCTTCAGTCAAGCAAAAATTCTCCGAGGAAGTGACAAGTGGTGCCACGTCGAGTGCCTAGTCACTTACGCTTGCTCTACATATCCTTTCACTCAAAGTTTTACAAGGCTGACTCGACATTAGAACTGTTTATTTCTAACTTATCACTGGACACTAGGTACTTACTCCTAGATATGCTATGGTTTACTACCTAATCCTAGATATGGACATAGGTAGGTCTTTTGATATTCAGTATGGTGTTTTTATTATTAAATTTTATTATTATTATTAAACTAATTAATGTGTCTTATTTAATCTAAACTAGCTGACCCGGGGAATTTTGTACCGCCTCAGAATTCAAAATATTATCAAAAAACCCATTATTAGAAAAATTATAATCAATTTTCTCACACATTTTTCATTTTACTCATATATTAGAGAAAATTAACTATCTACGTGATTTTTTCCGACGGTTTAGTAGTTACTCTGCCATTTGGCTGAGAAAAATCATCATCATGAAAATAAATCCAGCCTTTCTTCAGTTACAAATGATGTAACGAACCCGACATTGTTTCGTATATTTATTTAAGATTTAGTGAGAAATCTACTCGAGTATTTCAATCGAGATGACGTTGCATTAGTGTTTTTTTCTGATTTAACTATGGTATTGGTAAGTAAAAGTTACTGTGAATAAATATTATTAATGTGTCTTCCAAAGTACAGAAGCGTTCAACTTGTATCATTTCTGGGACACACACAACTTTGAACCAAGAACGACTAAGCAAGCTGCAACAACGATAGTTTCAAGACATTGTTTTTTTTTTGTGTTGGCGCGGTGCTGAATCTCGCACAATATGTCGCTTGACCCTTATAAGGGATGTGCTAACTCTTTGCGTCTTCCCTAAGTGCTCTGTAACAGGATACGCTTTCGCTTTTAGCCTTCGTTAATATTATACAAGAAAAAGGCTTTGTTTTATTTAGCACGTCGATTTACTTCAAGAATTTTAGCTCTACTCCACCTGGATTTAATACGTGGATGCAAGATTTAAAAAAAAAAATTGTATCCATCCTATCCTATCGACTGGTTTCTTAGCTCAGTTGGTAGTAGCTCTGCCTTCTGCGCTGCAGGTCATGGGTTCGATTCCCACCCAGGGCAAACATTTGTGTGATGAACATAGATTTTGTTATGTGTCTGGGTGTTATTAAGTATTTAAGTATGTATTTACACAAAATATATTAAGCATTATCAGCTATCTGATTCCCATAGTACAAGCTTTACTTAGTTTCAGGCTAGATGGCGCTGTGTGAAAAATGTCTACCAATATTTATTTATTTTATTTTTATCTTTTCAGTACCTAATCGTAATCAATAATCTATTTTGGTTGGTGACTGTATAGATTTAGCCTAGCATGAAACAAGTTTTAAATTAAATTACATAATGTCTGTAAGTTAATTTCCCAAACAAAAACAGCTTATTATAAAAAAAAACGATAAATTAATCAAACTTATCGAGTTAGTAAATAAAACTATTATCATCCATTAATGTCATTCATTTGTTATAACAAGTCCATCAAATATAAATATGAGCTAATTAAAAAAGCATTCAAATACAAATACAATCGATCCCAAAGCTAATTATGTTTTAAACTAGTCTAAAGCAATAAATTAAAACAACTATTGAGCCCGCCTATACATGGCCATTCATGTCATCCCCCCCCCACTGACCTTATTAAGGGGTAGTAACCCCGAAGCCAAAGTGCGACAGATGTGTGAATTAAAAACACTGCCCTTAAATTTATTTACAACACGATATTTGACTATTAATCCCTGACTATAGGCTCTTAATCCGTTAATGTTCATTTTTATTTGAACACTGTCATTGCGCTTACAACACGCAATTGTAACACTTAACACTTACAATATAGAATGCATTTTTGTTTCATTTTGTTAGAACCAACGAAATTGATTATGCGTTTTGTCGTCACAGAAAAATAATCCTTTTTGCTTTGGTAAAAAGTTGAAAGTTGATTCAATTTTTTGTTGCAACACTTAGCTAATTAAGGGGGAGTGTTGGCAATAACAGAACACGGTTAAGGCGTAATGGTGATTAGAGGAATTATTACTTTCGAACTCTATGAATATTCATTTTAATTTAGACACATTTCTGGTTTTTATTGTGACGTTTTGAAAACAATGGTTTATTTTTTATGTTATTTGTTTTGTTTTTTACTTGACTTGCAAGCAAATTGACCTACAACAATGAATATCGATTAATCAAGCTTTTATTTATGTGACGGGGCCTAATGTTACATATCCGAAATACCGGGATTTGAATAAGGTAAATAACGAGATTCAATCCCGTGTCAATATATTTTTTAAGGTAATACGAAAGATAAAGTCTATCAAAAATTATTTTGATGTTTGTTGCTCGAATGCAAATCTAAAATGGATCGGCGACAAAGTTCAATGTAGGTATACTATAATTCAAGAACAAAATCTGTTTATTTTATGATCTATTTTTCCTGGATTTGATGATCTGCACCCTGATTCAGACTTCCGAATTAACATCCGATTCGATGATTTCAGTCGGAAAGTTGACGTTTTTTCATCGAAGATACGTCACTTTCCGAATCTGGAATGCAATTTGAGAAGGTCTTAGGTAATCGCGCCTCCTGGTCTGGTGAATTTTGCTCACACTATAAAATTACACTTAGTAAAATTCATTTTACTATCCGCTCAAAGCCATTCATAAATTTCCCAGTAAAATCTCAGAATCCTTTGTAAGCAAACTAATTCTCATAAAGTGAAAAACATTAAATTTGTTCAATCTACCTTCACTGTCTGTGAAAAGACTGCACTGCGCCGGTTTCACTCTAATTCAATAACAGACCGCATACCGGTGCCTCTAAAAATGTTTTCATGATTTTTAGGGTACCGTGCCCGGAAAGCTGTTAGAGCTAAATTCGTTTTTGTTGGGCATTGTAAACAAATATTTTTATTTGTAAATTTTGGGCTTTTCACATTACAGATTTTAAGAGCGTCTGTAATATAAAAGGCCGTTGATTTGTACAGAAGTACTATTTTAAAATCACCACAATTATTATTGAAATAAATTACATTTATTGAATGTAATGTAATTCCTATGTAATTTTATCTATGACAAATATTTTTTATTATACTTATATTTACTAAAATGTTAAAAAGTCATATTATTAATTTCATATTTTCATTATTTTCATTACAATTCATCCAATAAAATATTTGTAAATTCTACAAAATTATAGTTGACTAGCTGGACCTATTCCCGGTCATTATCTATCTATGTTTCAAATTTCAGCCAAATCGGTTCAGCAGTTATGGAAATACGTGGTAACAAACATTAACACGCACACACACACACACACAGACTTTCGCCTTTATAATATTAGTAGGATAGAAAAAAATTAAAGCCAAGAATTTCTAAAAATATTGTGTAGAACGAGACTGCGTGTACATAATATGAAAACTTGTAAGAGCCAATGCTAATGCAAAAAAAACATCTTGGTAGGAACGTGTTTGCACTATGTCATCGATATAATGTGGCGAAAAGATAATATTTTATCTGAAGCAAGGTCACATGGATAACGAAAAATATTATTACACTCGAATAGACATACTTTTCGATGAGAACTTTACCTAAAGCAATATGAATCTATCCATAAGACTTGCGTAGATAAAACGCTTAACTTATTTTACCTTGACATCTAGCTAACAGACTCAATATTAGTGGAGATATTTTTGTTTTAAACAATAAACTTTAACGACTTTTTAGTCGGGACCGACAATTTAACGTTCCCTCCAAAAGTCCGAGCCACGGAAGCACTCAGTAGTTTTAGCCAGTAACGGTCAACGTTTGTGTTGCTTAAGTAAGCTCTAGTGACGGAGTTTTTGGGCCACCTGAGGTCCGTCATGGTCTAACATCTTAATAGCCGGAATTGTCAATTTAACGTGGTCTCCAAAGCACGTCGCTTTACTTTGATGATCTAGAACATAATTTCCTTCTTTAACTGCTGGTAAAATTAAATCTGACCCAATATAGTAGGTACGTGGTTTTCCATTTTAATTTTAACTTTACTTTGTGATTAGGGTGTATTTTTATGCCTTTTTTAGACAACATTTCGGCCCCCTCTGCTACATCTCAATGCCCCCTAATTTTCTCTGGGTCTTCTACTGCCCTCCTGAAAGTCTCAAACGTCCACAAGGGGGCGTTATCACCCACGTTGAGAACCTATGATCTAGAATGTAAGCAAGCTAGACTAAAGCGTGGAGTGGGATAATACAAAACACAAAGAACCCTTCCTTTCAAGCAATTTTCACACTTAGCTTTTCCCGCTCCATATCCGTATGATGCAATTAACTGATCACGATCCTCCATGTGCATACGCCTTTATCTCTTATGTTTGGATAAGTGATTACTGTCTTTGTGAACGCCAGCTACGTGGTGGTTCGTTGTTTTGTCCGCTGGCGTTTAGATCTTTTTGCACACTGTAATTAGGAATATAGACCGTTTTGTTGTCTGCTTCGGTATTAGCACAGGAAAATGGGGAATGTAGACTTGTATGAGTAGAATAGGCTATTTTGCACGGGAGTTTCATGCGCATTCTTCATGTCAAAGATTGCTTTTGCATCGTTGTCGCTCATGAGTAGGTATTGTTGATTTTTGATATGAATGTCACGGGTCAATATGAATTTTCTAAAGTTGTGAGAAAATGTCTACCGTGTCGTACAGCAATTTTTTTTTTAGTTTTAAAAATAATCTACCTCTAGCCACCACAACTCGCATGGATGTTAAGAGACGGGTTATTTTTATAGTGTTAATCCACACTTAGGTATTATTTCATTTGTAAAGTTAAGTTTTTCTTTTAAACTGACTCCAAAAAAAAGAGGAGGTTCTAAAGTCAGTTAAATTTTTTTAAATGATTGTTACCTCAAATCTCCGTCCTTTCAAATACTGCCTGACTGGTGTGCTCTTTTACAATACAATTTCTAAACTACTACTATGATGATGAAAAGTAGCCTATAGCCTTCCTCAAGAGTTTAAGAGTTTAGAGAGAATTTTTCAAATCGGACTGGTAGTTCCTGAGATTAGCGCGTTCAAAAAAAACAAACAAACTCTTATGCTTTATTAGATTAGTGTAGATGTATAAACAATTACAATTCGTCTCGTCGTGATGATATCAAGATAGATGATACCATAAAACAAAAGATCTGTTTTTATAAATGAGTAAACTGAAAGCGTTTGTTAGCGTGCGACTTTTTATTGATTGTAACCGTAAATTAGGCCACTTATTCAACGAATAGAGAACGAATAAATAATACGAATGGGTACACTGGCGACCATAATGGCTAAAATAATACGATAATATTATTGTATTAGGAACATTAAATGGAATTGGCGCGTTGCCTAGCCTTTGTGTAGTTCTGAATAAAAATTGGCATCTTTCTTTCAGCGAATACTTCAATATCCTGTTTTTTGGAAGATATAAAGAATGTAAAGCTAATTTATTTAAGTGATATTGTAATTTCGTTAGTTGGAGGTTGCAAAAAGCATGCGTTTGTAATTTTCTTGATGATAATGGTGATAGTTTTGTGATTATGATGATGATCTTTCAGGCCAATTTCGGCTACGGTTACTTAACTTTTGCTTATACGGAAGAGCTTCGTTCGTGTGCTCTGATGTTACTTATGTTATATACCCTATTTTATTACCCATAAACTCGCTAAAAACTTTAGTTTACCGTGATCATGGCGCATGCAACTGTGCCGAAATATCGGGAAACTCAAAAATCCAAAAATCATGGTAAATATCCCGTTTATAGTGTTTACAATGTTTACAACCATGATAGTTTCAAAAGTTTTATTGAATTTCATCTTCTAATCTACTGCCACGATTCTGTTTGAAGTCAAAATAAAATACGGTGCAGTGATGTCGTAAGCATTAGCATGGCATTCTAATGCGGTCCATAAAACGACTTTACAATTTGGACATTCCAGACTGCATACATAATGCACAGTGCACACTTGATCCAGGCAGTAAATGGAGCATAACTAGGCATTAGACAAATTGGCAGGGTGCCAGCCTTGCCGGGTCTATGCTATATAGTCTAATGTATTCAGCTTTTTGTTAGGGCTATCGCATATTGGTGCAGCTCGCGAAATGAATGGTATTGTAGAAGTTGCTTTTTTAGTTAGATAAGAATTGACAAGTTTATGTATTTTAGTTTATAATGAAGGTATTGTGAGCTATCTGATTAGATAATGTTAATTCAAATAACAGTAATAATCTAAAAAAATATAAATAATATGAATGTTTGTAGGTTTGTTCTCTAGGAATGCTCGCGAGGGTTTCTGGTCAAAAATATCTGTATCCCTAAATAAAAAATGTAAGAGGGCACGAAGCGCCGGGTATGCTCATATAAAATAAGCTTTGATTTTGAAATATTGGCAAATAAATGTCAATGAATGAAATGAAAGCATATCAAAGCATTTATTTCATAGTTTCTTAAAATTTCGATCGAATTTAGATAATTTTTAAGGAAAGCGCTTTTCAAGTTAAGTTTTGATAAATTGAATAACCATGCGCTGAAAAGTATGAATAAATCAATCAAATTTACCTTTATACCACAAATTAAGCCGATAAGCTCAATGAAACTGTGAAAAGTATCATTAAAATTAATTAACCATAGGATCACGGCACTACGAAAATTGGGTCATAGCATAACATTCGAAAGTACAGCATCAACAATTCTATTGCATTACAATATAGTCGAAATTTGCTTGTGATTGTTACACAAAGCCTCTTGTTTAAGGCATGTTGCACACTGCAGGACCGTCTCGGCGTAGTCGTTAATCTTAATGCAAATTCGTGCCAAGCGTCCCTAATGGGGCCCGTATTTACTATTTGCACGTCTTATTCTTCAAGTGGAATTACGTCGTTTTGTACGTGGCGCGAATTTCTCGTGAATCTAGGTTTGCGTTGTAGACTACCCTTTACTTATTAAAGCTTCTTAATTGTTGTTTAGTGCTTGCACTTCTATGAATTTAAACTAACTGTGAATCGGATGAAGGTTCTCACGAGTTTTTGTTTGTATTGTGTAATTGTAATGCGAAACAATTAATCATATTTCAAACTTTATTTCAAGTCTAGAAAGCTGCAGTATTCCAGCAGTGCGATTCGGACTTCCGAAATTGTATCCGATTCGATGATTTTCTTCGGAATGTTGATGTTTTTCCAGCGAAGAACATTTTAACAGGAATACATTCCGAGAAGGTCTGAATCGCACTGCTGGTGTCTTTTAATAATTATGTTGGTTCCACGCGAGTGAAACCACGGACAGAGGCTAGTTAACCCATTCTCTGCCACAGCTCTGCGGTGCTGTACGAAGGAGACCACCGCGGGACAGCGTCCAGATCACATATGCGTCAAGGCACTGAAGGCGTTAAGAAAATCTATATGTTTGAAAACAGTTTGGAGTGACAAATAATAAACTTTTTCTTTTCTTTTATAAATTGCCTCATATATTAATATTAGAATAGTAAGTATAAATATATAAATGTTTCAAATACATCTACTTAACGGCCAAGAAAAAAGTTGGAAAATATTATTTTGCTTTGGTAAAAAATAGCATATAATTTGTAATCGACCCAAAAGCGCCACAAATCACCAAGTCTAAATTATAAATAAGTGTTTCATTTAGCTAAATTCAGTACGAATGGAATTCTGAAAGCGAAATCACAAACAACATGATTGAATGTTTTGAGCCATAATACAAAAATATAAACAAATCCTGCTAAGTGCTTTTACATTCCATAAGATTCTAACTGCACGGGCAACTTTTGGGCAATTTTTAAATCCGGCAACATTAGAACGGAGCAAAACCAAATAATAACAGATTTTGAGCAATTCCTCAGCAAAAGCGGTCCCTTAAATATCAAAAGTATTTCGAATAAAGTTAACGTTGTTAGTAATATAAATTTTGGTAATAACCTTATTTTCAATTTTATTTCAAACCTATATGTTGCAATATATAATTTTATATATTGCAACATATAGGTTTGATGATTAAGAGCTTACGATGATTACCGAGTCCAATTCTAGCACAAAAATAAATTTAAAGTGTTCTTTTTACCTTATAAATTAACAAATTTTGAAGATAAGGATTGTTGTTAAGAATTTTCTAGACATACTTACAACTAAATTTATTTTCTATCAGAAATAGATGTAGAAAATGCAAAAAGACCAATTTTAATTTCCAGTCTAAAACCACCATTCAAAGCAGTCGATTCTCGTCTCATTTCCATCGCAATTTGTCCTTCGTACTCCATGTTAATACCTAATACATACGTACAAGCTTTTAGGGCATAGCAATGGTATGATGTGTAATTTTTCACGAGGGTAATCAGCGGTTTCCCCTTTTTCCTTGTCAACGGAAAACTTAGGCACATTTATTAATAAAACAGGTTATTCTTTGAATACTTTACTTTTTAATGATTCTGAACAGTAGGTAGTTCAGATATGATAAGTAGTAACTTAAGAGGCCGGTGGAGGAAACTTCATTTCGAAGCAAGTGCATTTGCATGAGGCTCAATTGAAATGTTGTCCCTGTCACGCACCCACGCACGAACGATCAACGCGACAGAACTAGGTATTCAGCGTTCAAAATGTTTTAAGATTTAAGATTAGTACCAAAAATTATGAGTGAAGTTAATATTTTTCGTAGTGTCGTTCTCTGCTACCTTTTTACTATAATCGTCCCAATAACTGGCTGCAGGTTAGGTTATAAATCTTGATTTTGCGTAGTGATGTGTTTTGTATACCTACACTTGATATACAAGACTCACTCACACTTACTTACTGCAATAACAAATGGCTCATGAAAAGCACACAGTGCAATTGTTTTATTAGATCTTTGTTAGTTGGAAAAGTAAGGGGATAGCGAAAACTAAACAAGTCTGAATCCTTTCTCTCCTAGTAAGCAGATAAGAGCCTAGTTTCCTATTTACTGTGTGAATGCAGCCTTCGTAATACCACGTAATGTTGAAAACGTTTTTTGCGACGTTTCGGCGCGAAAAATCGCAATAAGTGATGGGGGAGTAATGTTGCAGATTCTAAGGCACTAGACTTTGATACAAAATGTTGGAGCTTATTTTGTTTTATAGATAGGTGGTGATAGTATTGTTGTGATGTACTTTTATGATTTGGGTAAAGATGGTGTTTTTCTCTATTGTGCTGTGCACAATGGTTGTATTTGTCACAATGCAATGTCATGTTTCGAAAAAGTGTCTGTAAAGTTACTATTTCTATACTTTGCCTTTTAATTATTTAAAATTGTTATTGTTGGTGGGTCAGTTACTTTCTAACATGGCTTGACAGCTTTTTAGATGATATTATTTTTATATATTGAAAACTTAAAATTTCTAAGGGAACGATTAAACCAAAATTATTCATTCATGTATATGACAATCTAAAACTGCAAAAATGAAACAAGTGTAATGCATACTTGTTTGGCCATACATACTTACAAAGCACATAAAAACTTAGCTAACAAAACACAACAAGAAAAAAACGAAGAGGGTAGAATCAATCGCGATCTTGGATGTATGAGTGGCCAAGAGCATCAATAAAATTGGAACCCGGTAGATGGCGCTTTTCGACGTACAATCGTTAAGGGAATCTGTCGAATTATTCTCATGAATATGTATGCGTCTGAAGCCGGGGGCGGGCAGTAATGACAACACAATGGTCCAGCTTTCGAACGAGTATTGGATCAATATAACGAATTTTATCTTGTTACTCTCGCACCGATAGTTGCGGTTTTTTTAAAGGATTTGTGCAGGGAGGTTTTGTACGAGAATATAAAATTGCGTCATGGTGTTTTTATATTCGGATTCTTCTTTTGAAAATGTGAAAGGTATTTTTGATTTGGATTTATATTATTTTAAAAAAACATCGATTGTTTCTATAGATTGAATGCTTTTTTACTATGAAATTCAATTAATAATTGGCAGAAATCGACACAATTACCTATACCTAATCCGATTTTAAACTAAATTGATTTTAACTAAAGGTTAAATTACTTATATTTTGTAATGATTATTTGACGGAAAATTTATAGAAATTGGAAATAAATGTTAACACATTTTATAAAATTTTATAATTTTTTTTTAATAGGAAAGTATTTAAAGCGGATTGCGAGACTAAAGTGGAGTTGGGCGGGACACTTGGCTAGAAGGGATGATGGAAGGTGGACAAAGGCGGTAACTGAATGGTGGCCCCGGGAAGCTCAACGACCAAGAGGCAGACCACCCGCCCGATGATCGAACGATATCGTAAACGTGGTTGGGAATCAGTGGATTAGACTCGCGAGGGATCGGAGAGAATGGCGTGATAAAGAGGAGGCCTATACCCAACAGTGGGTGGAGATGGGCTGAAATGATGATGATGATGAAGTATTAAAAAAAAAAAACAATTGTTAGAAAATTACGCTATTCCTATACTTAATCACATTGACTCTTAAGTCCCGTGATCCTACGCGTCCGATCCCAGCAGGAATCGGTTCAGTTCGGGTCAGATGCGATCCGATCTCACCTGTTAACGGCTGGGATTACGTGAAATATTGTTTTGGGGCCTTCACCAGAAAATACTCGCCCTATTTTATCTGATTGTTCGTGGCAACCTAAATTTCAAGCTCTTGTCAGATTAGAAGTTTTTATCTCGGAATATTTTGAATCTTAATTCAGAGATCTTAAGAGGGCTGCGACCGGCGAATTTACATAAAAACGTAATACCGAAATCATTTAAAATGTAAGCATGTTTAAATCAGTTTATGTTGTTAGATTAGGAGAGTAGGTATTTATCTAGGTTCCTGTTAAACTTTTGTTCCGAAAAACTTACCTAAAAAGAAATGTAAGCCAATTGAATTGAAATCTTTGTAGGTACACCAAAAATGGCATTTTTTCTTTTCATTTGTTCTATAGTAAGTTTTTTGAAACAAAAGTTTAACAGGAACCTAGATAAATACTACCTTTATCCAAATAATAACGTAAAGTGATAAAAATATGCTCAAATTTTAAATTATTTTGGTATTACGTTCCTAGGTAAGTAGATACGTTCGCCGAGCCCTTAAAACGGTAGAGCTCAGCTGTTGATGCCATTTGCAGTCACCTACCCACAATGCAGCTATTTTTAATGGTGTCCGAATCGACAGTAACAAAAATAAAATCAAAAGTGTCAAGTGGGACACTGTGCCCCAAAATATTTTGTCCGAAACGACAGCAAGTCAAATTGTAACCGCTCAGGGGCCCGATTCTACTAACAAACTTTTTATCAACCAAATCAAAAAGTCGACTATAACCTTAGATTTCGTTTTGTTTCCTAATCTACTTATGACCAACGAACCTGTTGAGGTGACTCTTTAAACAAATTACTGTCATTTTGGAGAACGAAACAAAACGGAATGGTTGACGTTAGTAGAATACGGGCCCTGAACGCCTCTTAACTTCAATGATCACAAGAACGTCTAAGCAAGCTACGTCACGTCACGAGCGATTTCGTTAAATTAGAATAGCCCCTTTTTTAAATAAAGTAACAAATAACTTAAACTTTTAAAAATTATTCAATAAGCTTGTCACTAAGTCAAGTAAGTAGGTACCTAGTTTTGCATTGCATAAAAACGAATAGGTATAGTCACCAATCCAGATTTAATTCTTATTACAAGATTTTATCAACACAAATTGTATTGCAATAGTTTATTTCTAATCTAAAGCAAGCAACAAAGGCCCAATCCGATAACCAAGTTCCCCCACACTATAAGCTATAGGTTATATAGCGTATAGTAAAGACCCTTTCACACCGGGAGATCATCTTACGTACCTATAGTAGAGATAACGCGACAATGCAGCACTTCAAACCCATTTATACGATACTGTGCAGGTATAAGTAAACTTGTGGAGATATTATGCTGTCGATTCTCTGTTTTCTGTTGTTCAATAACTAAAAACACGTAATATACAGACGTTCTTATTCATTTTATGCCAACCGCTAACTTAGTAAACTGGTTTTCCACCATCC
This sequence comes from Camptogramma bilineatum, assembly GCA_958496255.1. Classification (NCBI taxonomy): domain Eukaryota; kingdom Metazoa; phylum Arthropoda; class Insecta; order Lepidoptera; family Geometridae; genus Camptogramma; species Camptogramma bilineatum. The sequence goes on along the minus strand of OY292467.1, from coordinate 9,242,651 downwards.
TGTTTAATACAACAGTCAAGATGAAATGGCATTTCAAAAATTACTTTTCTCCATAATTCCATAAGAATTAATGTTATCAAAGTAAGTTACTATTATGCCGCAAATACATGCTGGGCGAGCCTAAGCCAGCGCGAGCGAAGGCGAGTGCTACCGTAACTAGTAGGTTAGGAATCGAACCTACAGCGCAGAAGGCAGATCTACCAACTGAGCTGAGAGGCAAGTCAACTTTTCAGCACATGTAGTACGTGTGTTTTCTCCATTTGAAGTCTGCGGACCTAAAAAGGTCGCTAACACTGAATCACAATATGAAATGAACTATAATGCCGTCTCTTTTCACTCTCAGTCAATGAAAAGAGATGGCACTAGTTCAATTCCTTGATTGCGATTCTGCAATAGCGACCTTTATAGGCCCGCAGGTCTGTAAAGCGATGGTAAAAATATTTAAGTTTGGAGAATAAGAGCCACTTTATGACTCAAGTTTTAAGTAGTCCTCGTTTTTATTTGTTAAGAAACTAAATAAAATTGTAGTCGTAAATACTTGGCAATAGAGAGTGAAATCAATGTTCTTTAGTTACGTAACGAGAAATTATGCTAGACTCATCATAGAAGATTGGTCTTCTAATATCATTGGACTGAGAAAGGTGGAATGGGGATAGGGCCTTTGCCCTGCAGTGGGACGGTACAGGCTAGAAATAATAATAACACTAAGTAATTAGAAATTACAACAACAATCTAAAATCGGATACAGAAAATGAAACAGTATCATGATTTCTCAGATTCATTCAGCATTCGAGTTTCTTTGAAAATGTCTGAATGGGTAGTAGAGGCATGTCCAAATACGTACGAAATGTCCATAATTAGTTGAATTCATTTTAATTGAGAATATTCTTTAATAGTTCTGACATACCGGTAATCGGGATGAATGAAAAAAGGAACACATTTAGTGTTCAAAAATGAAAAAGCACAATGTAAAATCCTTTCAACATTTCAGTCTCGTAATAATTGAACCTATTTAAACAATTTTCATACATTTCGCTGATCATTACAGACGCGCACGAAGGTGCATAAATCTCAATCATAATTTGCGCGCGTCAACCGTAGGCCGACGTGGTCCAATGATGGATGGCAGTTCGCCTGCGCTCTCATTCCAAATTCAAACCGGCCAACCGTCGCCCGACACGTTGCAAAATGGTGGACACGAAACTAAATTGATTAAAAATCTATTAGTTGTCTCCCTAATACGTCTCAATTTCTGCTAGTGACATTTATTAAATTCGTAGATATAATTCGATTTCTGAGAAGAGGGTTTTGATATTGAATAAATGTCAATATTATTTAGGGTGTATCAGTTACTATCTATTGAATTATGGTATTTTTATCTGAACTAAAAAGCAAATATCTAACAAACACGTAACGACGTTGATTTGTACAATGAGGACTTCTATTCAAATAAACTGATAATAAATCTGAAAAAGAACTTGAAAGTTGTCTATTTTTATAGAACTAGCTGACCCGGCGCGTTTGGAACAAAAATCTTCGCGGGCGTCATCACAAGACCAAAGTTTCATAACAATCTGATCAATGATTTAGGAACGTATAAAGGCCAAACACAAAAACATTCATTTTATAGGTAAAATATTTAAAGTTTTTTATATTAAAGTGTCACTTTCATAACCGTCTAGTTAATATTATCAACCTTATAATGTCTATTTAATCTATTTAATCTACATCCTTAGTTCAATATTTTTGCTTCTTTATTCTTTACTTTCGAATGGAAGCAATCAAAATCAAAAATTACAGTGGAGTTACAAAAGAATTGTCTGTATATTTTTTACCCAAACCCTTATTTCTACAAAGAAGAACAGCGGTTTGTAAGATTACGTCCATAACGACTTCAAAGACCCTCTTATTATGCCGTCGCTCGCCTCGCGGTATATTAATAAAACTCGCTGCTACTGACAAGCTAGGGACCTGGCCGCTCATCCCTTCAACCCAACATACCGAATAGTTTCGCTTTATAATATTTGTGGCACGACTGACCATCCCAAAGGAAGGCCTTAATTTATTAATAGATTGTTTATAGCCTTAGGGGCCGCCTAATAAATAGATCACCCTTAAAATAATGCGCTTTCGTTGTGAATGCTTAGACATAAATTTTATGAGATTAAAAGGGTGACGTTGACGGGTTATGGTCAATGAAAATTTTGGGTAGTTATTTTTATGGGTTACATTATTTTATTAGCGTGCTTTCGATTTTATATTGGAGCTCGTTTTTGGGTCAGCCTGATGTGTATAAAATTTTATCATAATTCACGCGGAATATCAATATCACGTGGAAACCTATAGAAGTATTGAAGTAGTTTCCTCAAAACTTACCTTAATGTGACTATAGTAATGAAGAAAGTTTATTACCGTTTCTGAATGGAGTTTGATCAAATACTCCACAAGCAATATCCAATTCGCACAGCGTAAGCAACATTTGTTGGCAACTGGAACTAGCTAGCAAGGATGCTCAACCTTTCTAACAGTCGGGCAAAATTTACTATTCAAAATATAAGGGCCATTGGCCTTTTTTTATTATTTTTCATAACATTAAAATTAATGATAAAACAAAAATTCAAAAAATAACATCCTCTTAAAATTGGTTCATTCAAATAAATGTTCATAAACTAAAAAGTTTGAGAAATACTATAAAGCTATGATAATTCCTTTGGCTCAACGGATCTGGGGCTCGATTCCGGTACCGAACTTTTTATCAACCTCAACCAAAACCTCAACTAAAGCGACTGTTTCCATGACTACTAATAACAAACGACTCAGTTGTGGTGAGGTTTTGAACTTTGGCAGTACAAATTTTTGAAAAGCTATTCTACTATTCACCAAATGGCTGACATTTAAGAGTTCGAACCAAAACCAAAGCGGTTGTCATTTAATAGAATACAGGCCCAGGCATTGTCATTCAGCGCGGTAACGCTGCCAGTGTCTTGGGCTCGCTTCCGACTGGCAGTGGCTTAGATAGTTCAAATGGTAATTGATTTTGCAAAATTATGTAAATATACGCAATACATCACGTTGCAAAATACAAAAGTTTAGTTCTTATAAATAAATGTTCCTATAAATCCTTGACATGTGGCTTGCGGGCCTGGGGTTGCGCAGCCTTGCTGGCGCGTCACAAAGTAATACATTCGGCGAAGTTTGCCACTTGGGGTCTCCGAGTACTGCATCCTATCGAACTACGATTCAATATATTAGCTTTCGAAACTTGGATTTGTGTCGTTATTGCTACAAACATTCAAGAAACAAAGATATGAAAGCAATTTCCGAGATAGGTACAGGTGTTTGATTTTTTAAGAGATAGCATGTTGCTATGAAAATATGTTGGTTACTACTACAGAGTACCTCAAATTAACATAATACTGGAGAATTATTTTTTTTTGATGAAAAAAAAAAGGTTTTTACTTGATTGATCAAGCGAGCGAAGTGAGCGAATACGTTAGTGGCAACATGGGCGATTTTGCTTTGAAAGTTTGTATGTTTCACTTTTTTGATTTCGCATAACTATCGAACCGTTCATCTAATCTGCATGAAACTAGGTTGTGCTATGGATCATTCTTTATTGTAATGAATCAAAATGTTCTACAGACGAACCGGCTCTTTGGCTCTCAACTAATGAGTTACAGATTCCATTTCCCTACTTTGTTTTATAAGATTCCCTGCGCAAATACACTAACTTCGCTAATCTTTACTCCCAAAAGTTGAAAAACTTTGTGTTTACTATGTTCCTAAGTTAATACTAGAAAGTTTGTAGTGTTCGCTGCCTGTGGAAATCTTTTACGCTCTTATAGCCTGGATATGGGTTTCGGAATTGAATTTTTGTGTACATTGTAGCTTATGTAAGTGTCATTTTCAGATAAGAAAGTGTTTTATATTTGAATATAGAATATAGATTTATGGATAACCAGCTGACCCGGCAAATTTCGTACGGCCTTAAATAGTTTTTATTTTTATAGATTTTTTGGGCCAGAAACAGCCTTCAGAAGACTCTACGTAAGTTTCACAACAATCTAATCAATGTTTAGAATGCATAGTGGACCTCATAGAATCATTATTTTTTATTTACATAGATATCCGTCTATGTTTCTTTTAAAGATTCAATCCATATTTTTATAATTATTAAAAAGTTAGTAACGTATCAGTTACTTTACTTACAGAATAGTTATGAAAAAATCAGAAATCACGTTTAAAAATTTATGAAGAAAATAATTTTTGTCATACATTTTGTTAAGCGATTTTTTTGATGATACGCGATCGCCGGGTCAGCTAGTTAATTATAAAAACTGACATTGATAAACAAAATATTTGGCAATGAAACAGCAGGGTAAAGCTAGTCAATCATAATATTACCCAACTCAAACTTTGAAAATTCTCATCATGGGGTTAATGACCTCGAAACTAAAAACCCCAAACAAATTGGCCTGTCATCGAACATTGTATAAGATAGGATTTAATTAATCATAAAATAATGTTACGAAAGGGTAGGGATCATGGATGTGCAATCGTGATAACGGACATGGATTTGTGGTCTATAAGAAGAGAGCAAGCGGTGTTTTATATTATTAAACGATTTATCTATGTAACATTTTGAATGTGTGGGTTATTTCATCGTATAAATATTTGTGTAAATTCATACTCCGTTCGTGATTATTATCTTCTACGTGGACTCGTAGCAAGGCTCTACGAATTGCTACGTCGTAGCGACATCTACGAGTACAACATTTTTGTGCCTTCTAGAAATAAACAGAAAATATTTTTTTTTTATTTAGACCTACATAAAATTGGCAATAACACGATATTTCTATTTTAAAACGTAAGCATAAAAAATACAAATATCCACTGTAATAAGACCGCTCTTAAAAACAGAATCATGACTATCTGATTATGATTATGCTCTGTATACTCGTATTTCCTCGTGATTACTCTTTGTCGAAACATTTCTGAGATCCTTACTGGAATTGGTAAATTGATTGAGATTTTTCTAGCACTTGTTTTTGAGTTTTTGACTTTTGAGGTTTTAGAAGTAGTCGCTTTACACCCTTCAAAAACTAATTCCAATAAACATGGATTAAAAAGACAGTCATTTGCACCACCACAAGAAACTTATACCGGCAGAGGTTTAACGAGACGGCAAATTCAGAAAAACAAGTAACCCCGATGAGGGTCAGACAGTGAGGGTACAATTAAAAAGCGAAATGTAAGCGAGGATTAACCGTCGGGGTATAATGAGAAGATTTGCCGAATACAGCTGAGTGTAGGATTTGAACGCGACTCGCGAATGTGCGATGCGGATTGGGTAAGTATAGGATTTTGATAATATTTACAGGAAGGTAAATATCATCTAAATCAAGGCTGCTCAACTTTTTTATCAATCGGGCCACACGAAAAATTCCGATATTTCGGGCCACTGACTACAGACTTATACGGAAGCTGGATGCGTCAAGCCAAAGCTGAACACCGTACACGACTCTTAACTTGACGGGTATTTTCAGGCTTGCGCGGGCCATTCAAAAGTGGTCGGCGGGCCACAATGTGGCACGCGGGCGTAGGGTTGAACAGCCTTGATCTAAATCATAACCTCTATCCCTGTTAATCATAATAGACTTAAAGGCTTCCTAGAGCTTAAACGGCGACTTAATCAGTTGTTTCAAAGAATCATTCTCTAAATTTGATAAGTAGGTATCGTATTATGAAAAATGAAAACTTCTCTATTATTTTGCTGTATTGTACTGTACATAGTTATGACATGATTTATTAATTTATTAAGAAGTGACTTCCATTTTTATTAAGTTCTATTTTTTTTGCATGCTGAGAAGCAGAATTAAGGCCTGTACCTACATTTTTTAACTGTCATCTATTTACCTACCTTTAATTCGCAATAAATATATTATGATTATGATTATTATGATTATGAAAGCTTTGCTAAAATGATAAATTATTATGATCATGGTATATACACATCAACATTGTCTAAGGATATTTGAACATAATTAATCTTATGCAAAATTAACGTTATAAAATTCAAATCAGAGTCCCCGTTGTATCTTTTGTTTATTGCGTTTTTTTATTTTATTTTTTACGAAATAACGAAGAGGACAATTCCATTAGACAATTTTTTTCTTAATAGAAATTAGTTTTTATGTGAATAATTTCTGAATGAAATATCCCTAGCCAATGTTGAGGTGTGTAAAGCTCCTTAGATGTTTTATAGTAAATGTTTTGCTAAATAGGCTTATGTGTACCGTATGGGGTACTAACTTCTGCAAAATTTTGGCATATAAGTACATCTGACCTCTCTCATAGACATATTCAATTTCGTAAAAATTGAGAGACTGTTTACCTGCACTTTGAATTCGTAAAGATACATCGGACTAATGCAGTAGATATAGTACATACATATAACTAGGCATTCGTGAAGTTAGCCGTTTAGTTGCGCAGTGCAGCTTTTTCATACTAAATTTTCTACTGAGCATCGAAACGGCTAACTTCACGAATACCTAACGATCTAACTGATCATGCGTACTATACTGTAAGTACTAATGCAGAAACAAAATAAAAACAAAAGAGCAATTTTTATTTTCAAGAAACTAAATCTATGCGAATCACATCCCAAAACAAATTGGAAATGAAATGAATGAAATGAAAAAAGCTTTATTGCAACACAATTAGATAAAGTAGGTACTTAGTTATAATCATAATACATTTAGGTATTTATATATCTAATGCTAGGTTGCAAATGGCGGTCTTATCGCAAAAGGCGATTTCTTCCAAATGACCATTACTAAACTAAAGTAGAACTAGCTACTTATATTTAAATTTAGAACTTTATGAGATGCAACAGTCATAGGATAGGACATTCTAGAAAAAACATTCTCAAACACCTAACAAGATCATACCGCACGATTTCTTTCGCTTACTAACTTAAAGCAAAAAAGAATCTATAAGTGTCACCAGCACAGTCAAGACTCAAGTCCAAGTTTCCACAATAAAAGAACAGGCAAGTCTAGTCGCTTTGCACAGTCTGGAAACCAGGTCGGAAATATCGACTTGAAAATTTCTAGTTTGTTAGTTCGGAATGACACTGTGGTCGAAGATTGGATTGTTTTTACAAGTTGAGTTCGCGGTTCGTTTAGGCGAGATTTTTCGTTTTAACTGGCAGTTTTGAGTTTGAAATTTAAATTAACCGTTTGATAGAATTTGGTCAATTGGTTTCGGATTGTGGCCTAAATGGATCTGACTTTACTAACAAGCATGTCGAGTGCTGCACTAGTTGCATATCGATTGAAAAGTTAGCCTAGCGTCTACCTGCGGTTTTGTTCGCAGAAAAGCAGATCTGTTTCAAGTTTCAATTCAATCCGTGCAGTCGTTGAGTAAAATTAGATACACATTAAGATTTAAAAAACCTTCCAAAAACGGTGGCATTGGTTTGAGTTATCGGGCAATGGATTTTTTGGTTGATACGAGTATTTACGAGTATGTGGGAGTACCTACTTTTGAGCATTCGCCCTATACACTGGTTCGATTCTTGGGTGAAGTAAGCGAATTTTAGAAAATCTTTGAATGCAGTTATGTTTCTTATTAATAATAAAGGAATGTTTCCTATAAGTAAAATGAATTTAAAGTAGTTTCCCTCCAGTGCCTATTCATTTTTTCCACCCTGTATAATGTATCAAAGAAACTACGTAAAAAAAATATTTTATTCTCTTATTTACATCTATGAACAAATATATAATTTTTACATCTATGAACAAATATATAATTTTGAGCATCCCAAGCGTATTGGCAGGCAATCATAATTTTTACATCCTTCAAACCGTTTATAGCGTAAACTCCTTTTGCATAAACTACTAAATATATTTGAGTTGGGTTTTTCCCAATACATATTTAATGAGACAGGCGTCCTAAGCCACAGAATTAGTAACAGTACCTAACTAGGGTCGCAGGTGTCCCCAGTTATTGAGTTTCACTAAATTAGTATCACGTGTGATATTATGCAAATAGCGAGTTTAATTAAATTTTATTTGAATGAATTAATCTGCGTGATCACTAATTTTCGTTGCTCATAATGAAGATACTTATCATCATCATTTTTAGACCAGTATCCACCACCAAGCAATCATCATCATCATTATTTAGCCCTGTATGCCTCTTTTTTTTGCAATTTCCATTATACATATCATTTATAACTTATTATTGTTACTATGTAAATGAAAAAGAATGTGTTATTAATCAGTTTAGTTATAGAAATCTTAAGCAACTGTTGTTACATACATACATACATACATAAACTCACGCCTGTATCCCATCATAGGGGTAGGCAGAGACCACAGATCGCCACTTGCTACGATCCTGACACACTTCTTTCGCTTCATTCACTCTCATCACATTCTTCATGCAAGCTCGTCGGTTTAGGGTACTCTTGACCTGGCCTTTTTCCAATAATTCGCCAATTTGGTCTAGGAATGTGCGCCTAGGTCTTCCCCTTCCGACGGTCCCATTTACACTCGCCTTATGGACCTGTTTCGTCAATCTACTTTCATTCATCCTCTCAACATGACCGAACCATCTTAGCATACCCTTCTTAATTCTCATCACTACATCTTCTTTCACTCCACAACGCTCTCTTATCACACTGTTTCTCATTCGATCTCTCAAAGTCACCCCACACATACTTCGCAACGCACGCATTTCTACTGCATTCACTCTAAACTGTTGTTAAAAGGTAAAAAATCGATAGAATCCTTTATTAACGTATTCAATGCCCCCGCCTTTTCGGTATCAAGCACCGTGTTGTTGGTGGTACACAAAATACTAGAGATAATGTATAAGGGCCAATTTCAATTCAAAATTTCCAAAGACATGAAATTTTACAAAACATATATTATTAAGTATACATTTGAAACCAAATAAACGTTCTATACAAAAATTTCCAAACACCTTCCTTCAAGCATAAAACTTCCACGGCTAACAAAGTATCACTTACTTAGCAAAAACGTCTATACAATAATTTCCAGCGGGTTTCCTCAGGGAGTTTGCAAATCGGCTTTATCGGCACAATAAAATATCTCAGCGATAATGTGGTATCGCCAGGCTCCAGTCACTTTGAAGCAGCTTTAATGGAAAATAACCGCTTTATTTCTGATCATTATGGTAAAAATAGCTTGCAGCTTGCGAATATGGTTAAAAATATTACAGAAATTCGAAAACGAATACGATAACTACCTACTTACAGTCTTTAAAAAATACTTTTGATGCACTCGAGTTGGCCACTTGCTCATACAAACTTACTTTTTTTATGCACTCGTGAGCAGGAATTAATAAATTTTATCTTGATCGTCCTATCGCCATTTTATGTAATGCATACAGTCCTCAAAAATAATTTGAGATGCACTTATGAGTAGGAATTCGAACATTTCATTATAATCGTCTTGATATAATTTTATTGAGGTTGACTTAAAGCGTATTTCATGCTACAAAATTATCAGTGGCTCATGCAATCTGAGCCGTCATTGCAATATTCACTTCCATACATTACATTTCGATACAAATGTGAAAGCGACGATTCGGTATTTTTTTATTTTCAAATTGTCTTCAAATAAAAAGTAAGATGTACGTATAATGGAACGCTAACTGAGAATATTATCATTGTAATGGTTTATCCGGCGTTCAATTCCATTTTAAAAATGCTGCAAAATGTTTTTAACTGTGAATTTTCAGAGTAGAACTTCCGAGCGTCTCTTCTTAATATTCTGTGCCGGCTTGTGTATCGCGACGGGCGTTCGTAATATTGATGTAGCATAAAGCGATAGGAATACAGGATAACCCCCTATAGGAATACAGAATAAGGCTGCGTTTCTACCAGAGATGTGCGATGGAAATGTGTCGTGCGAGGATGTCTAGCTGTGCTGTGAAAATGTGTGGGGGTTTCCACCAAAGCTGTGCGATGAAAATGTGCCTACGAGGATGTGTAGCGGAGCTGTGAAAATGCGCATTAATGTGTGGTGCGAGGATGCGTTGCGAAGCTGTGAAATGTGTCGACGGGGGTGCGTTCCTCGCAATACATTAAGTACTCGCAACACATTCCTCGCAACACATCCCTCGTACACATTCCTCGCAACACATCCCTCGCACACATCCCTCGCTTGTTTTGTATGCGCAAAAATCTAGCTCCGCTGAGCCGTTTCCACCAGAGCTGTGCTGACCGAGGCGAGGTAAATGAAGTGATTCTATTGGTTCTTTACAAACACATTTCTCGCAACGCATCCTCGCACATCTCTGGTGGAAACGCAGCCTAACCCCCTGTGAGGCGATACTAATTACATTCTGTCAATTACTTAGATGGCGACATTCATTGTTCAGAATTTGGGGCATTGGTATCTCGAATTGGTTTTTTTACGATAAATAAAACGAAGTGCTTGTGTCAATAAATGAAAAGTGATTTCTAATCGTTCTTGATAAGCCTCAAGTGATGTTCAGATCATTAACAAAAAAGGTGATTGCTAGTAGCATTATCGTTTTAGAAGTACAGGGTTGTCAATTTTAGCTAAAGAAGTAGTTACGCTACTACGATAATGAACTCTACACGACACCAAGTTAAAATACAAACTTACATAATATGCCAAGTGACTGAGTAAATTTCTAGGCACACTGATATGAGGTGGCATGTCTTATATCTTCTGATCTAATAAATATCAGACAACACAACCATCAGGGCGAAAGCTGCCATCCTAATTCCATTTGCAACATGCCCCTGCTGCGGCAATAAATGTAATGACATCCGTGCAGACGCCTTATCGGTCAAGATTATGTTCTCTACCTCACAAATGTCCCAAACCACCCCTCTAATGTGCTTTGATATATTACTTTATTTGTCAAATATCAATAATGTAGGATCGAGACACTTTGTGGCAACGACTTTGCCACTGAATCGATATGAGAGAGATTATGAATAACATTGAATTGTATGGTTATGGTGCTATGGAAGTGGTTTTTGTGCTTTTGAACTGTGCTTAGTTGATTGCCTATTATCGTTTAGACACGTACAAACTTTACCTTTTTACTTTATAGTGGTGATATCTGTATGTACTGCACCAAACTTCTATAATAAAATGTTCTTACTGATGCGTGGCTTAAAACAAATCAAGCATCGCTTAGTGTTTCGCTTAATTATTGATTTAAATACATACAACAATATACTACTATCTTTTGAAATAGCTGTATTATTATTTATTTTATCTACCTATATATGTACTTACTTATATATTTAAAAAAAACTACGCAGACAAAAATGACACGCCTTCCAAACCCATTTTTACACACTCCGTTTACAAAACGGATTGTAGCGCGTAACTCAGGTCTTGGGTAAGACGTATGCAATTGAATTTGTTTCAAAAACGATACAGAAGAATATTTCATTTAACATTTATATATAAAACTTAAATTTTTGGAAAAAAATAATCAAAACAAGCATCACTACAGTGGTACCAAAATACTTTTTTCAGATATTCCGATCTTTGTGACATAAGTGGTACCAAGCAAACAATAAACAATTTGTTTCGACATCGATACAGACACTTTTGTCTGCGTAACGTTAGTGATATCAAGAAAAGTATGAGTGACAATGACTAAGTGCGAGTGTTTTTACCTACTAGATCGCGGATTTGTATGGAAAAAGAGTAGCGATACAATACTTCAAAAGTAATGAAAAACAATACAAATCTGAGCCTACGTCAGAGCGGACGGTAAAAACATTCGCAGTCAGTTACTCTTGGATTTTGTGTCGGAATTGATACAGACACTTTCATCTGCGTGACAGTAGTGGCACCAAGTAATGAAAAACAATACGAATCTGAGCTTACGTCAGGGCGTTCGGTAAAAACATTCGCAGTCAGTATACTCTGTTGGATTTTGTGTCGGAATCGATACAGACACTTTCATCTGCGTGACAGTAGTGGCACCAAGGGTCTAGGTTCGCATTCGATTGACGGATTAGCATCGTAATTGCGTTGTTGCGTGATGTTATCGCGTAATTGAATGCGGGACACCCGTGCAGGGTTGCCTCGATAAGAATGCTAATATGCTACGGTTTTCTGCATTTACAAGGCTTAAGGCCTATCTAAAGTGCAGATTAAAAACGTGGCCAGGGTAGGTGATTTTTCAATTTTATTATCTTTAATAGCTTTCAATAAATACTGTTGTGCTTCCGTGCGTATAGTAATAATGGTCTAGTATACGCTCGTACAATCCAAGCACTGGTTATGTGTTTTTGAAAATAACGTTGAAAATGTACTATACGATATGTTGTATCTTGTTTTTTGTAAATAAAACAGTCAAACTATTTTTTCAATTTAGTTATATAAAGAAAAAAAAAATGATTTGAAGAAGAATGATGAAACCTTGCTATCAAGCATGAGAAATACATTTTTCTAAAACAAATTTATAAACTGTACACACTGTACAATTTTATAATCTTCTTTCTAAATCTAAAGATAATCGTGTAAATTAAGGTTTTACTTATGAAAAATCTAGATTATTTTAAGGTCGTAACATTTTAAGGCACGTAACCTTTACATTATACTCTTTATTATTTTAATTATTTTGTTTGTCAATGTTTAACATTACAAGACAAGTCCCGGCCCTTTGATAGGCATGCATGGGGCCAAAGCTATTATTTTATTATTGTGTTTTTAATGTTTAAACTGACCTCTGAGCTCAGTTGGTAGTAGCTCTGCCTTCTGCGCTGTAGGTCGTGGGTTCGATTCCCACCCAAGACAAACATTTGTGTGATGAACATAGATGTTTGTTGTGTCTGGGTGTTATAAAGTATGTATTTTCAAATATATAACTATTCTATCAGTTATCTGGTTCCTATAGTACAAGCTTTTCTGAGTTTGGGGCTAGATGGCGCTGTGTGAAATGTCCAGCAAAATTTATATTTATATTTTATGTTCTGTGAAAATACGTACGACCGAATTGACAACCCTACTAGAGTGTCCACATTCACCGGTCCGTTGTTCCCATGGGTGATGTCAAAATTTATTTCGTTATTGATTCATTATGCTGATGATGATAGAACTGGCTTATTAATTGCGTGACCCCTGCTATTGGTGATCGCTACTTGTTTGTGTTTGTGCTTCAACAAACACTGAAGTTTGTTTCAATTAGAAGTTCTGTGTTGCCTTGCGTTTACGTGAATATGTTTTGGTAGGTATGTAAACTTTGGATGTTAACGTCCAATATTGTTTGGTGGTTTTTATAAATACTTACAATGTCAAAGAGGCTCCTTGTTGTATTGAAGAAATCCAACCCCTTTTTGTTTTAAAACTCTAACTTACTTTCTGGAAATTTTATATATTTGCCTAGATATCGATTTTGCTGTATTGTGACTTGTACTGGTTTTGTGAATGCATACCTGAAAACAAAGAAACATGGTGTTAAGTTATGCAGTCAGAAGTTGTTACTAAATCAAAAGGTATATATATATTATAGTGTTCTTATAAAACTTAGACATTCGGAAAAATGTCTCATAATCTTTTAATATCTAGAGCATTCCTTTATCCGAATAAAAGTTGCAGAACCAATTGCACGGCCATTGCCTAGTGAAGTGACAAAGTTTTTTTGACCGTACTAATAGGCAATATGCGTCTGATTCAAAAGCGGGTTAAATGTATTTTATTATGAACATTGTTGCTTTAGAGGTATGTGTGTGTAATTATTTTTTAATATTAAACCATTTTCGATTAGAAAATAAATTTTAAAAATTGCAAATAATAGTAGGAATTTCAAAATACTTGAAAAGGATGTGAAAGGATGTGACGTCACGAGTTCATAAGAAAAGTCAAGGACGAGTCAGATATGACGATCCATAGATAAGTTTTTTTTTTAATTTTCACAATTCCTATACTCGAACTTATTGTTGTCACAGATTACTGTTGTACTTAGTATCAATTTGACGTCACACGTCAAAGTTCACAAATTGTTACTACAACAGTAATCTGTGACAACAATAATAATCGTGTTTCAGATGCGTGAAAATGTTGGTAAATTTCAAAAATTATTTTTGTTATAAAATTTTAGTATTTCGGCGCTGGAATTTTTATGACGGTTATTTGACGATATAACCTATCGTATAAAATCATAAAAAAAAATTGTGGGAGTTCCCTATTATACAAAACTAAAATAGTATAGAAAATGAAAAGAATCTTATAGGCTCGAAAGTCAGATAATGTCCCTCTAAAATCCTCATTTCTAAAAATATGTTTAAACAGTTAATTCCCTTTGTCACTAAAACTTTACAACTACTGTAGCTATCCATTATCCAAACGTTTATTAAGATTATAAACACCTTTTTATGAGAAATATTAGTTTATTGCTCGAACTCACTAACGATAACATAATATAGAGCTTCGTTATTTCACATAAAAGCCTTCGTTCGCCAAACGGCCATCTAATAACTTTAAAAACTTCTGTAATAACCACATGAAGCCAATAACTTGGCCACGGTTATTTTCTACCATAATGTATAAGTTTTGACCTCTTTTTGACTTCAATGAACTCGAAAATTATATCGAAGAGCTTGTTTACTAAGCTTGTGAATTAAAATGATTATTTTTAAAAGTATATTATACTACCGCGGCTTCGCCCGCGTGCACTACTATTTTTTTATCCCACGGGAACCATGCATTTTTTCGGGATAAAAAGTAGCCTATGTCCTATTCTCGGTCATTATCTATCTACAATTCAAATTTCATCAAAATCGGTTTAGTAGTTATGGAGATACGTGGGAACAAACATTCACACACACAGACTTTCGCCTTTATAATATTAGTAGGATTAGTAGGATACTAGTTTTTATACAGTCACACAAAGCTTTAAGCCGTTATGAACAAGTGAGATTAGTCAAAACTTTTCATTTGAAATACGTCTCACATAAATGTGATTGGGTACTTGTTATTCTAACGAAAAATGACAAAAATATCTTCTATGTTTAAGTAAGTAAAGTAAGTTCGTATGAGCAAGTGAAAGTGACCAACTCTGGTGACGGAGTTTTTAGGCCGCCTAAAGGCCTCCGTCATGGTTTAACGACTTAAAAGCCGGGATCTACAATTTAACGTGCCTTCCGAAGCACGGAATCGCTCAGTTCGAAATACCACTTGCGGTCACCCATCCAAATCGTGACCGCGCACAACGCTGCTTAACTTCAACGATCAATCAAGAACGTCTATAAGCAAACTATGCCACGAGCGCTTCATGTTTAAGTGATGTTTGTGTAATATATGTACCTACCTATATTATTTAATACAAAATTTGAGAACACACTTACAAAATGTATATATTTATATTAGGGTAAAACCCCCAATTATTGGCCCTTTAAGGATCTTGATGTACTTAAATCATGATAACTGTCTTTGTTATGTGTGGCGAACAAAAAAAAGTTGTCAAAATGATAGAATGAAAGTTAATTGATGTTTTTAATATATGGGAAACGTACTTAAACATAGTTTTGTATTTATTTTTTTGCGGTTTATTTAAAAACATGATTTTACCAATTATGGGCATACTTTGACTAATTACTGGCATAAGGTGGACCAATTTATTGGCCCTTCTAACTTTTAAGTAAATTGAACGAAATCGCTTAAAGAGAGCTTATAATACATTCGTAAAGACTTATTTATTATTTTTCTTCATTCTTGTCATCAAACTCAGTCTAAAAATTCTCTATTTTAGCTATAGTGCAGCTGAGATGCAGTATTTTGTTTTGCTTGGTTTCATTAATTGTCTATTATAACATTAACATAGTCACTATCATTTTCTTCGATTACAGTCTTCTTTTTGTGAGTTAAGGTTATTTCCGCAAAATCTAACTTTTTAGGTAGGTAACACAAGTTTCGTTACACTTTTTTGTTGTTTCCTTCCTAATTTCTGTTGTTTGGCTGATATTGTTTAAATTCCTCTTTTTCTTATTTGATTCATTAGTTAGACCAATTATTAGCAGACTTATGCTCAAACATTGCCCTAGTGTCGATAATTGGTCTACTCATAGAAATCTCAGAAATACCAATTATTGTCATGAATGCCAATAAAATGGAAAAAACTAATTTTGCTGTACCAAATGTTGGCACTGCAATAAAAGAACGAAAACAATGTAATCCTTAAAAATTAGTGCTCAGGAAGCTCGAATAATATGTGTTGAAATGATTTAAAAACTATAGCAATGTAAAACCCCCTGATAAACTTAGATTCATTAAAATTAAGAAAGCTCTTACCTTAGCAAAAACATAGTTTCTCACTGGTCAAATCGAGACATTTTATTAATGTTGTTGTACCGACGCCACTATGTTTATTTTTCGTTATTTGGTTTGTCAATATTGTAGCTAATGATTGTTTTCATCGATTTCAATAAGTTGA
Organism: Camptogramma bilineatum; assembly: GCA_958496255.1. Taxonomy (NCBI): domain Eukaryota; kingdom Metazoa; phylum Arthropoda; class Insecta; order Lepidoptera; family Geometridae; genus Camptogramma; species Camptogramma bilineatum. The sequence continues at coordinate 9,226,190 of OY292467.1, read as the reverse complement.
AGTACTGTGAGATTCGGTTGTTTCTTAATAAATAGGATAAATCAAAGGGGTGATAATAAATGGTGGGGGGCCAAAATTAGGGTCGTTTACCCTATATACTCTAGGATCGAAGTTCGTTCGAGGTAACGATTACAAATCAATGTAAACCCACTTATTCATTCTTTGAACTACCTCTTTGTGCATTCATTATTTTGAAATGACAGCATCCAATTACGAAAATCATCGTGAAATCCGTAAAAGGGCTGTTTTAACACACGCTTCAGGTAATTATCGAGATAGTTTTACATTGCAAAGCTTGGGAGCGTATTAATGTAATATCCGCTGAAATGGCGTCGGGTTCGGTTCATTATGTTTAAAGTAATGTAGGTAGAGTACGTAATGCAATTCATCTGCCATTCTCCTCGGTGCTTTAACAATCCACTTTGATATCAACTTTAATACATTTTGTCATGTTTGAATCAAGTTTATTATTTTGAAATGAAATCGGTAAAATATATCTTTTCGTTTTTCAATACTTTCGAAATCGTTTTCGATAGTAAAAAATTATAATTCATCATCGAAATGAAATGAAATGATTTATTTGCGTGAAGTGTAGTGCACAAAGAACTTAAACCTCTCCTATCTAAATTAGATCCACACACTTCGCTAGGATGCAAAAATGAAATAGGTTCCTACTTACCTAGAATAAACATCAGTAAGTAAATATAAATAGGTTAATATAATAAATCAGTAGGTATAATATTTGTTTTATTTATCACTAAAATAAACACCAACCTAAACTATTTACAAGCTACATACCTACCCGAGTAATGAGGTAACATATAAAAAAAACTCCTCCTATTTTTTTAAGTCGGTTATAAAAAGATTTAGGAAAAACCACCTTTCTCCAATATAATCATACCATAATCCTTTGAATGATGCTATAAGCTGCATTACTTTTGCATTGGCAACCCTAATCCCCCAAACATTTCTATATAACATTTTTCGCATTCGTCGCAAGTTTCTAAGTTGTACACGCTAATGTGAAAGTTTCAGTAAGGGTACGTCAAAAGTTACCGGCTTTTTGATGTGTGCAGTAAGTTCTGCAACTTTCATACTTTTGTCCCAACAATCGTGATTGAGAAGTTCTGTTTATTCTTTGGTAACATGAGTAATCGAATAATCTCTACATCATGACAAGTTTGAGAGCAAACCCAGTCAAAACAATTCGACTACAAAAGTATAATTCTCTGTCAAACCGAAGTTATGGTTGAAAATAACGTCTGTCTGACGTTTTGAGGGTATAATTTTAATACTAAAAATTTCCATAAAGAGTACCATACCAAAAATTTGTACACAAAGGTTTGGCTCCACATTCATCATACGTACTGCCCATGAATGGAACTCCCTGCCGCCCTACTTGTTTCCTGAAAACTATAATGTAGGTGCCTTCAAGGCTAGAGTGAATAGATTTCTTATAGATCGATGTGAGCCACCTCGACCACACCGTCGCTTAACATCAGGCGAGGATCTATTTTCTATAAAAAAAAACTATAGTATACAGTAGTTAGTCTAATGAATGGAGGGTCAATGGAACCTTCGCCTTTGCGTCATCCACTCGAGAACTAAAACTCATTTTGAATATTGTATTTCGCAAGCCGTCATTATAAGGGATCTGAAATTATTGTACAATAACTTTTTACGTTCAGAAGATTTGGTTTTCAAAGCAGATGAAAAGTATAAATAAGCAGTTACGAAGCAGGCATTTACTGCTTTCGCTTAAAACGCGGACTAATCGATATTGTACAATACAAAGCTTCACAAAAAGAGGCTTCTACGCAAGGTAATTTCCGCCGGCAATGGACCGTAAACACTGGCGAAATTCCACCAAATTTTACACGAAACAGAGAAACTTGGATTTGGCTTTGTTTTATTTGAAACTAAGTCACGCATGAAGAGGTAGACATGATACTGTTACAGTAGAAAACCTTTAGAGCCTCATTATCATCATCATCATCTCTTTAACCTTTAAAGGTATTATAACCGCTGTTTCACCATTTTCGAGTAAGGTTTCAAGTAAGCTAACCATCAGTTAAAGTACACACGAAGACGATTGTTTATAGATGATGTCATGAGTAGTCAGAAACAAAACCAAACATATATTTAGAACATGTCCATATCTTGCAACTTACCTTTTATGAGAAACGTGAAATATTAATGCAAATTAACTGTTTCTTTATATATTATGCGCAGTTGCGCTTATTAGAGACACCGGATTGGGCAAAAATAGCACTGTTTTTGTTCTAAGCGGTAAAATCGATGCTACCCATCGAACCGAGAGAAACACGTTTTGTAGCATGATGTATTGATGTATGTGTGAGACGTGTGTATTATTTCTTATGCAGGACTACATAAGTTGCGTGACTAACAGCCGATAGCTTCGTATTCCTTTGAAATAGAGCCTATATTTCAAGACAAGAATATTATATACCCAATACTCAATACATTTATTGCTGTCACATGGTTTTAGATAGTTTTTATAGGTAGTAGTTAGTTTCACACAATGTTTCGGTGTAGCAACAGGAAAGCAGACCGAGGTATTTCTAATATATAATTTTGATTATCTAAATATTTATTACTAGCTTCCGCCTGCGGTTTCGCTCGCGTGGTACCCGTATAAAAAGTAGCCTATACCCTATTGCCGGTCATTATCTATCTATATTTTCTATAAATTTCATTATAAATTTCTAATTTCAGGCAAATCGGTTCAGTGCTTATTGAGTTATAGAGGAACAAACATACATCCAAACCTCCAAACTTTCGCATGTGTGATGCTACAGGAAATATTTAGGCCATGCCTGCATTTTGGGGTCACTTATCCTATTTCGAAAATTGTTGTTCTATATGTGAGTAGTTTGTTTCCACACATAAGTCTGAGATAGATGGCGCTGAATGAAAATTCATATTTTCACTGACTATGATCAGAGAGATGTCAGTATACTTTCATTATTATGAAGACAAAATATATGGCTTTGAAAGAGAATAATGATACAGTGTATTTTGTGTATAGTATTTTAATTAATGCTTGTTCATTATGCTATAATAGTCCCGTCAAAATAGACATCCACCCTTGCAAACATTCCAAGAAAACTGAAAATTGGATTCATGAATAAATGAAAATCCGACCTCATTGCGAAACCAATGTTTTTAACAACACCTTATTTTTCTTATGTGATACAATACAATATTGAAAGTTTTTGTAAGTATTTCAAGTTATTTATTTGTGATGTTCCAAAATCAGAAATAAGTAGTACCTAGTTCGTATGAGCTAGTGGCTCTCTCTCGTGACGGAGTTTTAAGGCCACCTAAAGACCTCCGTCATGGCTTAACGAATTAAAAGCCGAATATAAATCTAATCTAATTTAAATCAGAAAAGAAAGGAAAGCCATTTTCTTAGCAGAAGTGCTGAGTTGGTTGTACTCTTATATTTAGCTTTTTGCTCCACGATTCTTAATTGTATTTAGCTAACCTAAACGCATTTAACGCCTACAAAAATTGCGTTTAGGCCAGATTAAATACAATTTAGAATGTGGTGCATACCACCCTTAGGCTTGTTTCATTCTTCAGCGTGTCGCCGGTCGCGTCCGCGAGTTGACCACACAGCACATTTCTGTGTGCTGTGAATGGTCAAAATTAATTTCACTGTGCTGTGAATAAGGGCACGGCCGGTGACACGCTGAAGAGTGAAACAAGCCTTAGGCTTTGAAAAATAGCGATCGAAAACTAATAAACCATTGCAGAACAATTCTAGTGACACAGACGAAAGAGGAAATGCATTTGCAAATTAGATTTTCAACCCCATTCTGCTGTCGGCGTTATCGTATCCCCAACCCACTTGCCCCAGACGTTTACGAGTTTAGAAGCAATTTTTGTTTAGTGTATTGAGATTTTGGGGATTCCAGAATGATCTGTTTGGAACCAGAGTTGTTTCTATAAGTCGATTGCTTATAAAAAAGTAGAAGTGTCAGCTCCGAGGTCCATTAGACCACCAATGAGGCGAGAAAATGTAATGTAAATCTTTTTATGTGTATTCTTCTGCAATCGTCGTATTTCTGTGAAGTTGCAGCAGTTTTAGTGACCTACGCATAAAATAAAAGTAAAGTTTTTTACATTTGGTGAAAAAATAAATCGAAAACTCCTACGTGTGACAGGAGTTTTATTCAAAATCAATGTTTGTCACCAAAATGTTTTTCGGAAATGCTTTAAATTGGAACTATAAATAAAGCATTCAGAAAATAAAATTTCATATTCATGGTGTCTGAATGTTGGGCTAAGTAAATAAAAGCAAAAACCTATACTAAAATAACATGCCTATGCCCCAAAAATATAGCGTAACCGTAAAATGCTCAATTTGTAGGGTGGCGGTTTTTAAATTCATTCCTATCAAAACAACCAGTAAACAACTAGTCTGCGTTAGAAATAAAATGGGTAAGTGCGAGCCAGACCGGCCGAGGGTTCCATACTGAATTTGAATGAGTGTTGAGCATAAAAATAAAAAATGAAAGTCTCTTTTTGTACAAATCTTAAGTCGTTAATAGGAAAACGTGTAAATTGGTTCATTTTATAATACAATTTTAAACTTTTTCCGAGGACTCTAAATTTTTTATATGGTTGCACTCGATCCTTGAGTCTATTTGATTTTCATCTTAAAATAGGTAACACTTAATTGTTGCATTTTAGTTCAATTAAAAGAATCATTTCATCAACTCTAGTGTCGAAGAAAATCTTAATAAAATAAATAAAATAAATAAATATTGCTGGACATTTCACACAGCATCATGTAGCCCCAAGCTAAGCAGAGCTTCAATGAGAGGTCACGACCCTCAGCAATGAGGAAACGAGGAATAGAAAGAGAAAAGAATCATTTACATAACACTAAAAGCTTGTAGATTTTTAATTTTGGCATTTTCAACCTAAAATCCATCGTAAAGAAAAAAAATATTGACAGACGTCGCATAGGGATTCTATAAAGGGTTTCGTTTCTTTCCTATTCCGTTATAGAACCCTAAACAGAGCGAGTACTGGTTTAAATCGGTGGTTACTGGTTCACACTCCATTTGGCAAGGAAATTGCAGCGTCTCGCCTGCGCTACCAGAAATCTCGTTTACTTAAAACAATTGGAATAAAAAAGTTAATTTGCAGTCAGTTCTCACTATTTTCGCCGATAGGTTTGTTTTATTTGTCTAGACTAAACTTTAACTATAAAAATAAGCTGTTGTGTTTTGCGCATTCAATTTTCTGCGACGATGAACTTTAGGGAGTGTACACATTGCGTTTTTTGCAGCGCGTTTGTATCGATACAAACGCGATTCGAACGCGATGCGAACGCGCAGCTCCCCCGCGCAGCCCCTCCCGGTTCGCTTTTGTATGGAAAAAAACGCGTTGCGAACGCGCGTTTGTATCGATACAAACGCGCAGCTCAAAAACGCGCTGCAGAAAACGCAATGTGTACACTCCCTTAGACTATATTTTATATTATTACGACTCCAGTCTTTGAATGTAAAATCCTTTGACAGGAAAAGACAGATGCAATGCATATTACAATACAAATATTTCTAAGTAAACAGTTTATGCGTCATAATTTAAAATGATACCTATTTGCCTAAAAATAAATAATGATCAAAATAATATATCATGGTAAATATCTTGTATTTGTTAGGTACCATGTATCTCCATAACTACCCAACCGATTTTAATGAAATTTGGAATGTAGATAGTTTAGGTTTTGGAATAACACAGATTTTTTATTTTGTAAAAATGCATGGTTCACGTGGGAAACAAAATAGTATTCCACGTGCATCCACTAGTGTATAACTAAAACATACATGAACCAAACATTATAACTTTAACTTCATTACACAATACCGTATTTCCTTTGTAATTCTACTAACGTGAAAACTGCGGTTGTAATTTCAATCAAGTTAACTGGCAGTATCAAAGCGAAGCTTTGTGCCTCGCTACGCTAGCAGGGGAAATTTCAAAACCTGCCCTTTTGGTTCATGTTTCACTAAGGTTTTGGGGATTATACCTATAGCTTCTTCTTCTTCTTTCGTATGAGCAAGTGGCCAACTCTGGTGACGGAGTTTTTTGGCCGCCTAAAGGCCTCCGTCATGGCTTAACGACTTAAAAGCCGGGACCAACAATTAACGTGCCCTCTGAAGCACGGAAGCGCTCAGCTCGTCATACCACTTGCGGTCACCCATCCTGAAAGTGACCGCGCACAGCGCTGCCTAACTTCAACGATCAATCAAGAACGTCCAAGCAATCTACGCCACGAGCGCTTCACCTATAGCTAATTATTCTCCTTATCATTTCTTTAAAAAAAAAATATTCCCGGCTTTTAAGTCTTGTCGGAGGCTTAAAAACTCCGTCACCAGAATAGCCACTACGCTCATACGCAATTAGGTACCTTTTTCAGAAAAAAAGGGAGAAATACATAAGATTTGCACTTAAAAATTACAGTATTTCTGTGAAGATTTAATGATAGACAGAAATAAAGTTCAATTTATACGAATGTTTTTAATTTTTCTTCTAACTTCTATAATTCAGAAGATTGCATTTTTCTACAAAATAACTAAGTACTTAGCTGATTCGGCGAAGTTTGTACCGGCTTTTTTTGGGCACGAAACCCCCGAGCGTCCTTAGAAAACCCTACCAAAGTTTCATCACAATCTGATCAATGGTTTAGGAAAGCATAGGCCTTTTACATCTTTTACTAGATGATTTATACAGTGTCAGGAGGCAATCTTTGCCTACACTTATCGGGACACTGTAGTGCCTGGGACAATGTTGAGATGGAGTAGGCTTACCCAGCACCTACACCAACCTCTCAGCTTAACCGGCCATATCCACAGGAATGACATGGTCAATACGTGTGGGGCCGACTAAGCCGCAGGTTTCCTCACGATGTTTTCCTTCACCGTTTAAGCAGGAAAGTATAGGACAAACATATAAATATTCGTTTTTATTTATATAGAAAGATTAGTAGGATTGGACTTTCATTTTACAAAACGGGATTTTATAATTCCTGGTAAACGTGTCGTATTTCGTGTTGTACTAATTGAAAATTCCTGTAAAACGACAGATTCTACGAACACGTAAGACCCATTTGTATGGACTGGACATAACAGGTCGACTCACTGTAGCGAAACTAATGATAATGTAATTAAAACATGATTGTGCTGGATTTGTTTGAGTTAAGCTTATTTACATGAAATCAGTATGTGTTATATGAAACAAGTTGAATATCTAGTTCATTGTGTTAGTTGTGTTACTTTGTAAAACGAACTTATCACTAAGAAGGCTAAATTGCGCTCGACTTTATTCAGACAAGTGACAAGTTCAGGTGAGCGTACTCGTAGGTATATTGTTCCTCGGTTGATTAATGACCTACCCGCTGACTTACGCGACAGTATTACTCATTCTAATATCAAAGCAAAATTAAAAAGTTACTTTTTAGATAGCTTACAATAACAAATGTTAATGTTATTTTGTTATAAGTACCTAGCTGTTAATTTAAGCAGACTAAATTTATAGCATACTTTTTGCGAACCTTAGTGGTTTTTCTGTGCTATAGTTACCTAAGTTTCATTTGTAAAATTTTATATGGTAAATAAATAAAAAAAAAACAAGTAAAAATAAGTTTTTACAACAGTGTTAATTAGACCTCTACACTACATAGCCTTTGCCTACATCCTTACACATTTTTAAAGGATCTTGAAATCCCGAAAATATCTACCATGGATGGAGATGCAATCATGTTCATATATTTTTTTACTAGCTGCTGCCCGCGGCTTCACTCACGTGGTACCCGGATAAAAAGTAGCCTATGTTACTCTCCAGCCTTCCAACTATCTCCACAAAAAAAATCACGTCAATCCGTCGCTCTGTTTTGACGTGAAAGCAGGACAAATAAACAAACAAATAAACACACTTTCACTTTTATAATATGGGTACGTATGAACGAACAAGGAGGCACTGTCCCATTTTCTTCCATTTCTACTGGTTTCGTTTATATAATACCGTCTTTTTCAAGATTCCGAAACTTGAACTGTGATGTTATGGAACTCTAAAAAAGATGAGACTCTTCCATCAACACGATCCGCGCAAATTAAAACAAGCACTAACTTAGACGAAAATTCCGCTAAAATTTCTAAGTGCCATCTAAACTTAAGAGGCGTGAAATGGCTCTAAGTAATTGCGTTATGTTCATGCTATACTGGTTTTGGGGAAAATGGAAAAATTGGGCAATTGCCTCATTTTGGGGAGATCGGTTGCCTTATTAATGCTTAATTGGCAAACAGGAAATTTTCGGATACAAAAATATGAGCGATCATAATACGGTACGTTTTGGTGTTTATTCTTTGATCTTGGACAAAAAGGGTTTCTACATTATGAGATACGATGTACATACAAGTTCTTAGGTTTCTGAGAAGGGGTACTTAGTAACGTACCTTACCTATTGTAAGCAAAATAATGATGCCCCTTTTCATGTTTTTTTATTTTTTTGCACTTATAGCAACTTGGAATGTTAATTATTCATTTAATTTTTCAACCCGACATCAATTCTGATCATTATTTTTTTTTAAATGGTCATTAGACCATGTTAAAAACGTACGAGTATCATATTCGAATAAACAATTGACGTGTCAAAGTGATCAACCTACATGATCTTATTGAATAAAGATTCTTTGACTTTTGGATTGTAGACAGCTCAAATTAACTGGATTCTAAATAAGCTCGGACACCTTGAGAAGGTTCAACGACCTATCTTACTGGATCCGGACAAATAAAGGCAGTGTTAACGATGGACCCTAAGGGGTCCGATGGGGTCCGAAGGGGTTCCGGGGGGTAGGAAGGGGTGGGGAGGGTTGAGATTGGAGCAGAATCGGCAATAAGTGCAAGGGTAACTGCAGCCAATTCACCGGAATGGACGAAGACCTGATTTATTAGAGACACTGGAAGGAGCATTGTTTGCGTCAGAATAAATGTGGTCATTATCTCTGTGAGTTATAGTTGGGCGGTGCTTTGGCTTGAGTGTAATACTACTACTCCATCCAAGTTCGAGGATAGCTTCTGACTAATATTTTTGAAACATATCAAACATATCTAGCCCTTAGTTGTATAATACAGCCAGCTTAAAACTTAAATTAAAAAAAAATATATAATGTTGGGTTTTAAACCCTTTGAAAGCTAGTTCGTTCGTTCGTCTGAGATAGTGGATAACTCTGGTGACGAAGTTTTTAGGCCGCCCTAAGGCCTCCGTCATAGCTTAACAGCGTAAAAGTCAGGGCGACCCATGCGGTCGCCCATCCAATTTGGACTGGGCCAGATTAGCCCAGGCAGATTTGCGCAAATCAGTGAGATTTCAGCTTTCGAAGGGTTTTTCTTCTTAAAGCGCTCGTGGCGTAGTTTGCTTAGACGTTCTTGATTGATCGTTGAAGTTAAGCAGCGTTGAGCGCGGTCACAATTTGAATGGGTTGGATTTGACCTAAATTAACATAACTAGATAAATAATGGTCATCGGCAAATTTTTTGTTTTCCGAATATGACCGACAGTATCTAAGTAGTATTGATATAGCAGCTCTATATCACAAAACAGAATGTGACAGAAGTACATTTCCTTGACTGTACTAAATCAAACCCTAATTAAGACATGGGACGAGTTGACGAATGAAAATATTATTTATTTTGAATTTCGCCAACTCGTCCTATGGGACCAGTTTCAAGTGGGACGAGTTGACGAATAAGTCCACGTAGTTAGCTGCACAGCTCGCAAGGCTTGCAACTAATTTGCTTTTCTTAAAAATGACATTTATATTTATTTTGTTTGCGATAAAGTTGAAATTATGAGTACATTTCATTTCCAAATTAGTTTTTGTCAACCGTTTTTGTAATTTTCTGCGATTGTTTCCGATGTTTTACGATACTTACCCATTATTTATTTGGAAATACTGTACCTACAAATCGATAGTTAACAGCCAAAAAGGGCATAAGCGACATTTTGTGAGAAATGTCGCTTATGTTCCTAGGACGGCAAGTAAAATAAAAGCTTGCAAAAATGAATGAGCTACCTACTATAGTGTAAGTTTTAGTTGTATAGCTTGCCATAATTTCACCCGCCCGAGCAATAAACAAGACATCCTATCTCGAGTCGATGCCATTTCCTGCTATCTTATATCGACGGTACTGCAAGGCTGCGTAGGCGATACAGACACTGCCAATATTGGACCAATAATTTACTACAACATTGCCACAGTAAATTAAATTTACAAGCAGTAGAATGACTTCGGTTGCTCCATTATAAGATTTTTATGATGGTTTTGTAACATACGCTCACAAATATTGTTATAATACTCGTAGTTTGATTTTACTAGCCGTATTGGCCGAGTGGGATAGTACCTCGACTTTTGATCCAAAGGTCGTGGGTTCGAACCCGACGTGCATCAATTGATTTTTCTTGTCTAAAAAAGTATAAGCGCATTAACACTAAACGGCGAAGGAAAACATCGTGGGGAAACCTTTCTAAAGCGACGACGGGCTTGCAATCTGTCACGAATGGAATACTTCTGCATCAAAAATGTGGGTATAAACCAAATGTGTTTGGACGTACGTGGGACGTACCTTTGATTACCCCCTTAGATATGTCTGAGGATGTAGTCAAAGGTATGTCAGAGGTATGTTGGAGATTCAAAGGATCTTAAATGTCATAAGTGGTTAAATTAAACATTTTAAAAAACCTACTTTAATGTTCTATGCTGAGCAATTTTCTACACTCTCGAGGTGCATTTCTATTATAACTCCGAAGATCCTCGACAGATCCTCACCAATTTGTTATGGCACCAATAAGAAAGTATACCCTACTATTGAAGGCTCGCGGCTTTGCCCGCGTGGACTACTATTTGTTATCCCACGAGAACCATACATTTTTCCGGGATAAAAAATAGCCTATGTGTTATTCCAGAACCTAAACTATCTACATTCCAAATTTCATCAAAATCGGTTTAGCAGTTAGGGATACGTGGTAGCATACATTCACACACACACACGGACTTTCACCTTTATAATATTAGTAGGATAGTAGGATACATAAAAAAAAGATTCCGATGAATTGAGAACCTCCCTTTTTTTAAAGTCGGTTAAAAAGATCTGAGATAATGTCTACTGCGTCTTGGGTATACACTTATACAGTTGTGATCATTATGTTTATGTTTTATGATAACTTTCCAACGATTCGAATTGGAAAACAAATACTGTTAATGAAAACATTGCGCGATAGTATGCAGATTGAACGAACCTGCAGAGGTATTTCATCGATTCCCGGCCCCATATATTATGCTTTCATTTTCTTTTTAATCCGCGTGCTGTGCTATGAATCTTTCTGCTGTATAAAGAATACCAATATCGAAACTGGCCACGATTAATGTGGAGAGTGAATATTTTGACATTAAAATTATGTAGACCGCCTTGCCAGTAAGTTATACAGATTTTAACATCTTTGAGATTTGAAGCTCTTGAAAAACAAAATAACTAATTTTCTATATTCGATGTGGCACTAGTAACTGAAAATGTGGTTAACTTTTCATATTGATACAGAATTTTATTTCAGTGGAACACATCTATACTTCTATACTAATTATATAACGCGGAAGAGTTTTTTTGTTTAAACGCACTAATCTTAAGCACTACCAGTCCGATTTGAAAAATTATTTCTGCGTTTGATACATAGCTAAACTCTTGAGGAAGGTTAAAGGCTACTTTTCATCATCATCATCATCACTACGGGGGCAACGCCGCGAGGGCGCTGCTAGTTATACTATTGAGGAAGTGTATGTTTTATAGTTGACATTGGGTCATGACCTGGTTTGCATAGAAGTAGGAACGCAAATAATGAAGGATGATTCTTCAACATAAATTAAACAATACCAATACTTTATAAAGTTACCTATTTTCATCAAATCCATCAAATAGCCGCAAAGCAATTTTTGAATGTATAGCTTATTGGCATGCATGGTTTTTCATGTATAAAGTGATCAAAAAGACCCCTCAGCGTATCGATAAAGTACGGAGCACGGAACATCGGATACGTTGGGATTATCAAGCACATCAATAAGTAGCTTTCAAAATTCCGAGCACACCGCTACACGCGCAGGAAAAAATTGAATGGAGACTCAAATATGTCATCTGAATATTAAAATACACTGAATAATGCAGAATTCGCGAATGATTTAAGAGTGTAAGACGATTGGTGCTATTTACAAGCCATTAGTTGGTAATGCGTAACGAAATTTGGGAAGCATCGACCCTTTTATGATCATTATTGAAGGTTCGCGATGAAATTCTGTAATTTTACCGTCTGAGTTTGAGAGAAAGCTTTTTTGCTTTTAGACACAGTATTTTGTAAGACCTACACGACGCCAATTACTGAAACGTTTTACCCAAGCTGAGACTATTATTATTAAGTCTTTGAATACTTTTTCAGGGTATATTCAAGTTGCTATCCTTTAAATTTTTCACATGGTTCTAGGAATTTTTAACTTTACGATCTGTTTTTTACAATTCTTAAAAACGTAAATGATTTTTCTTGCTCTTCACGACACTACACTACGACACTACTAATCCATCTAAGTCTTAAAATATATTTTACTCTGTCAAAGTTTGTGGTTTAGTTTTCGGTGAAGGTCCAAAACTGAATTTTGATCGACATAAGCTTATCCTTAAGAATTTCTATATGATAGCGACAACGTATTGGAATGAAGTACCTACAAATCCGTACCCCTATTATAAATGTGAAAGTGTGTTTATTTGTTTGTTTATTTGTCGTGGAATCACGTCAAAACGGAGCGACCGATTGACGCGATTTTTTGTGTGGAGATAGCTGGAGGGCTGGAGCCTAACATAGGCTACTTTTTATCCGGGTACCACGCGAGCGAAGCCGCGGGCAGCAACTAGTAAATAAATAAATATTGCTGGACATTGACACAGCGCCATGACATAGTCCCAAACTAAGCCAAGCTTGTACTATGGGAACCAGATAACTATTATTGGATATTTGTAAATACTTACTTATAATACTTTACAACACCCAGACACAGAACAAACATCTATGTTCATCACACAAATGTTTGTCCTGGATGGGAATCGAACCCACGACCTACAGCGCAGAAGGCAGAGTTACTACCAACTGAGCTAAGAGTCCAGACAAAATACATAAGTAATCAAACAGACTTCGTGAAATTCTATTTCAATCTCTTTAAAGAAAGCGACATACTGATCTGAACCAACAGAATTAATGCAATGCTAAACAAACGAACATTACTCGAGCATGCAACAAAAGCTCTTATCTGCATAGTCTAAAGTCCACATTTCACTTTAACGACGACATCGATGGCTGCTCGGGGCACGTTTTTTATCCTTCATGTCACAGCCGTACAGTCAGGGTGTAAGGTGGTTAGCACGTAGCGTGTGTTAAACAGTGCGATACATAAAAGCTTTGTTGTTTATAGCTAGTTGTATATTCGACACTGTATAAAATATAGATTTACTAACACATTATAAACTTTCGCGACTTGAACATATTTTTACACTATTAGCGGGACTTAATCGCGTATTGAAATTTTTTTATTTACCTCGACGTTTCGATGACGTTACAGTCACCGTAGTCACGAGTAGACTGACCACATGATACGAATGTTTTTGTTTGTGAAGATTTTTCTGGAAATTACCTGGAATTTCAGTAACCTATTAAAAAAAGTATTACTTACGCTATTCGAAAGGTACATTTTTCCATATCGACATAAAAACAGAATAGGCATTCATGATACAAATAGTAACATCTATAGTAAAGTGTAAGACCAATCTACTGTCAACTGAGATGTGAGGGTAGTTCAATTTCCTAACCCAGGAAGGTTTTTTTTTAATATTATCGACCCTCTAATCAATACTTATAATAAAACTGTAATATGGGTATCAAATGAAAGAGCTTGATGAGTGAAACACAATGCTGATTATGATGATGGATTCAGGACCTTCATTCAACTTTTTTGTGATATGAATATGGGTATGGGTTTTCTCTCTTCCATGCTTCCCTGCTTCTCTCCTACCAAGCTTCTCTGCTTCCCTTTATACATGCTTTCTCCATTTAGGTATGCTTGAAGCAATACGAAGTTTGCCGGGTCAGCTAGTTGCGGAATAAAATCATTCTAGTGGAAGTCCTAAGGTCATATCTCTGTAGTGGTATGGTTTCGTCCAACCCTACCCTCAGGGGTATGGCCAGGGGTATAGTGGGTCCGCAGGGGATATTTCTGATGACAGTTTTAGCCACCGTGGCGTGGTCACGAGTAGTAAGGTTATCTTCTAAAATCTTAATTCCCCGACTATACAAAATATCCTGAATTTTCATCCGCTAAATGCAATTTTGAACAATAAAGTGCACACAGTCCATTAGAGGCGGTAAGTGGTGTCAGTAAACACCCCGCTAGGAGCTATTACGCCGTTTTATATTCACACTTAAGGTTTATTGAATGCCTTCTCGGAGGCACGTAAGATGCGTTTGTACTGTAATTTTTAGAGCAAAGATGCAAAATGAACTTTATGACTTTGGGTTTTAGTTGCTTTTTTATGGAAACGAGCAAGCGGCTCACCTGATGGTAAGTGATTACCGTCGTCCACGGACAACTGCATCATCAGAAGAGCTGCAGGTGCGTTGCTGGTCTTTGTGGTAAGAGTAGGCTCTTTTCTTACGTCCGGTTCCAATATTCTATCTTTCTGTGATTTTGCTTACTGTGGTTAGATATTTGACTTTCTATATTAAGGCTGGATTCGACCAAAGTCATCTTACTCCAGAGTAATTAGCCGACATCATTCGAAATACAATTGTTTAGAAAGCGCGACCGAACATGTGGTGTCAACTTTACAATTAGTCCAGTCAGCTTAGCATAAAAATGGGCTCAACCTCGGAATGACAGATAATAAGCTGAATTTTCGTATGTAGCTTCATTTAGGCGTCCTAAAAGTTGTCTCAAAAGTCTCATAAAATCTCGTGTCTGCGTCTTAAGTTATTCAAGGTCAAAGGTAAAAAAAATAGTTTTTCGCGAATATCTTGGTTGCTATTGGTCCAATGATGTTAACATCTATTATAAAGTTGTAGAGCATACAATTTGCGACATATTTTGTTTAAAACATTCTTTCATGCGCTCAACCGTTTTCGCGATAGAGGAGGGTGAGTGCGCAGCGCTCAGCCATACGCGTAGGTACTGTAACGCAAAGTCAAACGTGAATATCTGTGAATACCTTGAATTTTGAATTATTTGTTTTATTTATCAGTTAATTATCGACCAAGCGAGCAAAGCGAGCTAAGATCTTACGATTTTGCTTTGTATGTTTGTATGTGTAATTTTTATGTTATCGCATAACTATCGAACCGTTAATCCAATCTGCATGAAACTTGGTAGATAACTAGGTTGTGCTATGGAAATTTGATATATGACATATGAGCGTAATCGATGGAGGGGTTGTAAAGATATTGGGATCTAAAGGGGGTAAAAAAGATAAAAGTTACACAGATATATTGAGTGGGGTGTCATATGAAAGGACTTAATTTGTACATTCCGAAATAGTTTTTATTTTTGTTCTAGGAAGTATAGTTTTTGAAGTACACATGCTGAACGCTTTGCGCTCACGGCCCTGTATCGTAAAAACGGTTGAGCGCATGGAATTTTTTTTTCAATGAATTGGTCGCAAATTTTAAGCTCTACAACTTCATAATAGATGTTAACATCACTGGACCAATGGCAACCGAGATATTCGCGAAAAACTATTTTTTTTACCTTTGACCTTGAATAACTTAAGACGCAGACACGAGATTTTATGAGACTTTTGAGACAACTTTTAGGGCACCTAAATGAAGTTATATGAGCGCCTCATCTTTCGAGATTAGTACTAAGTATTATTATTTACACATGTAGTTACGCCGTGTGCCACCACTCTTGCACTTAGTTTGGAGGTATTATTATGAAATCCATCCATTTTTAAATTTTTGTGCTGGTATCACTCAATCCTGCCTCGCTGGAAGTTGCCGGTCGCTCGTCATTCGCAATCAAGTGCTCAACCACTCAACACAATTACTAGAAAGAATTTCATCCTATTCTCATTGAAAAATGATATGAAGGAACACCTGAAGAATACCAAGATTGATGCATTCCTGTTCGGAGAAAATCTGCCAGAGACCTTAAAATCAGCAAAAGCTGTAAATAAGTCAGGAGTCGAACTGAAAGCCGACACAAACATCAAGCCTGCTACTACTTTTAAAGGTGCACCCTCAAGACCTTTAAACCGCAGGGCTCCCCCCCAAGCGCGCAGGCCGCCTGCGGGGCAGGCGCCACCAGCAGCGCCTCGGAGCCGCGAGTCTGTACCAACACGCGCGCCCTATCGCCAGCCGCGTCAGCATCATCGCCCTCCGCAGCACGCTCACTCATCGAAGACGTCATCGCAGACTCAGCACGGGACATACTATCCCCGCCGCCGCTACTAGACACAGTTAAGTACGCAGGTCGTTTAACTCATTTCTATAAGCAATGGTCTGCCATCACAAATGATCGCACTATATTATCGTGGATTAGAGGTTACAAAATTACATTTTCATCACCAGTCGTACAACATTACCTTCCTGTAAGACCTGAGTATACAAATAAAGAAAGGTCTCATTATGTAGAGGCTATAGATCATCTTCTTGACATAGGAGCGGTATCAAAATGTTTTCCATGTAAAAACCAATTTGTATCAAGCATTTTCTTGGTACCGAAATCAAATGGTAAAATGCGGTTTATTTTGAATTTAAAAAATTTAAATAAGTTTATTAAAACTGATCATTTTAAATTAGAAGATCTGCGAACAGCCTTGAAACTCGTGACGTGGAATTGTAAGATGGCAACTCTCGATCTCAAGGATGCCTATTTTTTGATTCCAATCCACGAGGAATCTCGAAAGTACCTAAGATTCTATTTTGATAATACCCTCTATGAATTTAATGTATTAGCATTTGGTCTCAATACCGCCCCCTATGTCTTTACCAAGCTAATCAAACCCATTGCTAAAGTCCTACGCTCTGCTGGTCTTTTATCTACTGTGTACTTGGACGACTGGCTCTTGTTTGGAAACTCTAATCGTGATTGTTTAGCAAACGTAGATTTGACTAAAAAACTTTTGACTTCACTTGGCTTTATTATCAATGAGGAAAAAAGTGTTCTCACACCCTCCACAACATGTAAATTTCTAGGCATGATTATAGACTCTCATAACTTTCAACTTTGTTTACCAACAGATAAAAGATTACGAATTAAGGCTCAGCTTAAAATATTTTCAAAGAAAAAACGTTGCAGAATTAGGGATTTTGCGCAACTATTAGGCTCATTGGTTTCCGCTTGTCCAGCTATAGAATATGGCTGGCTTCACACAAAGGAAATGGAACGTTGTAAATATCTCAATCTGATAGGTCATGAAGATTATAATCAATACATGAATTTACCAGAGTCCATTCAACCCGATTTAAATTGGTGGCTTGACAAAATAGAACATTCTGTCCATCGAATAAGGAATGATGACTATCAAGTTGAGATATTTACTGACGCCTCAACAACGGGGTGGGGGGCTGCCTGTAATGGAAAGACTGCAAGCGGACAGTGGTCAAATGCTGAGCAGAAACAACACATTAATTATTTGGAACTCCTAGCCGCCTTTATAGGTCTCAAAATTTTCGCAGAGCCATTTTACGACTGTCAGATCTTAATGCGTATCGATAATTCAACGGCAATTTCATATATAAATAGAATGGGCGGTATACAATACCCACATCTCACACAGGTAACTCGTGATATCTGGAACTGGTGTGAAAACAGAAGACTTTTTATTGTTGCCTCATACATTAAATCTAGCGACAACACAATAGCAGATTTTGAATCACGAAGAACTCACCCAGATATTGAATGGGAGTTATCAAATTGGGCTTTTGAGACTCTTACGCGTAGCTTCGGTCGCCCAGAAATTGATTTGTTCGCAAGTCGCATCAATAAAAAATGTAACACATATGTATCTTGGCACCGGGACCCTGACGCTTTTGCTATTGACTCGTTCACAATATCTTGGTCAGATTATAATTTTTACGCTTTTCCGCCGTTTTCAATCATATTGAAAACACTTCGAAAAATAATCACCGATAAAGCTCAAGGAATTATGGTTGTACCCTTTTGGCCAACACAGCCATGGTATCCACTGTTTACATCACTCCTAGTTTCGGAAACAATATCATTTCCTCCTAAAAGTAACGCTTTTTTGTCTCATTCCAGCTCCCGTCGGATACAAGCCTCGATTACCCTGGTGGCAGGCATATTATCAGGGACGCGTTCTCAAGGAGAAGCATTCCAAGATCGGCTCTAGAAATTATGTTAGCATCATTATCACCAAACTCCCTTAAGCAATATGACGTTTGTCTAAAGAAATGGTGGGTTTTCTGCAAATCGAATTCACTAGACGTATACAATGCGTCCGTACCTAACGTAATTTTTTTCCTCACAGAACTTTTTAATAAAGGCTGCCAATATGGCACCCTCAATTCCTGTAAGTCAGCTCTTTCACTCGTATTAGGCCCAATACTTGCCAATGATGACAGGCTTAAAAGATTTTTAAAAGGAGTTTTTCGATTGAAACCACCAACACCTAAATATAATGCTACCTGGGATACCAATTTAGTATTAGACAAGTTAAGCTCATGGTATCCGAATGAAAATTTGACATTAGAGAAACTTACTTTAAAAACTATCACGTTGTTAGCTCTTACCACAGCTCATAGAGCTCAAACGCTCTCTAAAATAAAGATATCTAATATTATAAATGTGTCACAACGCATCACAATTAAAATCTCCGACATTATAAAAACTTCCAGGCCAGGCTGTCAACAACCTTTATTGCATTTACCCTTTTATGTAGAAAAATTGTCAATTTGCCCTGCTACTACGTTGTTAAGTTATATAGAACGCACTGCGTCTATTAGGTCTTCAGACGATCTCTTAGTAGGAATTAGAAAACCTCACAAACCAGTAGGATCGCAGACGATAAGCCGTTGGATAAAACGCACCCTTGGTGAGTGCGGAGTAGATACAACTGTGTTTAGCGCGCACAGCACGCGACACGCTGCCTCGTCGCGAGCCCACTCACTCGGCGTCAGTATAGACATCATTCGTAAGACAGCTGGCTGGAGTAGAAATTCAACCACTTTTGCTAAATTTTACCAGAGAGCTGTTATTATTGATAGGGATGACACTGCCCTAGCAGAATCTGTACTTACCTAATTTTTGAATATCATATTACTTAATGATACATAATGATTACATAATGATTTTGTGACGTTCAAATAATTGATGATTACTAACTGAATTACTCTCTAGAGATTAATCTAAGAAATCTTAAATAATAAGTAATCTAAATAAATATAATGTATTTATTTAAAACATTTATAAATTCACTTGCCTATGTTTAAGCAAATTCCTAATAAATAGTTTGCTCTACTTTTTAATCTATTATTTAATTTGATGATTTTATGTGACAAATTATTAAAGAACCATAATAATAGGAATGTTATCTCTTAGTTGATATGTACTTAAGGTTCTTGAACTAAATAAATATGTTTATAAAGTTCAATTAAAATAATGATTGTTCATTGATGATATTCCATCTATACTTACTTACTCTCAAAGTCTACATGTGTAAATAATAATACTTAGTACTAATCTCGAAAGATGAGGCGCTCATATAATTAATGATTAAACGAACTTACCTGTACGTGAAGTTCTATCATAATTATATGAGCGCCGAATCTGAAGAGATTAGTACTCCCACCCTCCCAATGGTGTTGTCACCATAGGTACCCGATAAATGATCGATCTGGAAATACATCAATGAAATTAATGCTATAGGTAGGTAGGTAGGTACTCTAAACTAAATGACGAGCGACCGGCAACTTCCAGCGAGGCAGGATTGAGTGATACCAGCACAAAAATTTAAAAATGGATGGATTTCATAATAATACCTCCAAACTAAGTGCAAGAGTGGTGGCACACGGCGTAACTACATGTGTAAATAATAATACTTAGTACTAATCTCTTCAGATTCGGCGCTCATATAATTATGATAGAACTTCACGTACAGGTAAGTTCGTTTAATCATTAAGTATATACGAAAATTCAGCTTATTATCTCTCATTCCGAGGTTAATTCCTAATTTGACTGGGCTAAATGTCAAAATATTCAAACAAACAGTAGTTTACTCTCGAGTAAAAACCTAATCCAATTTGGTCGAATCCAGCCTAAAAATGACAAATTACAACAGTAAACGAAATCACAGATAAATAGAATATTGAAACTGGTCGTTAGAGGTCAATTTGCCAACACGCATTTCAAATACAGCTTTTTTTTCGTTATAATATGAATGTAGTGTATTAATATAAACATCAATTAATAAACGCAATGGATAGAGCATTTTATTAAAACATATTGGAATGAATATAAGTTTTTAATTTTTATAGTGTTAAACCACACTTTGGTATTATTTCATTAGAAATGAAAAATCTTACCAAAATTTTTCAATTCCGACGGGATTCGAACCCGCAATGATACAAACGATCCTCCTTAAGCCGGAGTGCCTTACCATTCGGCCACGGAATCCTTATTACGTCAGGTTGAAAATCTTGGTAAGCTCATATTGATCGATTAAGCATCGATTAGCGCCATCTACAGATTAACTACTAAGTTAACTCACTGCTCATTGCCCAAAGTTACATTCAGGATCAAATGACGAGAGATGTCGCTTTTGCTAATTCTATAAGTTTTTAATTTTTATAGTGTTAAACCACACTTTGGTATTATTTCATTAGAAATGAAAAATCTTACCAAAATTTTCAATTCCGACGGGATTCGAACCCGCAATGATACAAACGATCCTCCTTAAGCCGGAGTGCCTTACCATTCGGCCACGGAATCCTTATTACGTCAGGTTGAAAATCTTGGTAAGCTCATATTGATCGATTAAGCATCGATTAGCGCCATCTACAGATTAACTACTAAGTTAACTCACTGCTCATTGCCCAAAGTTACATTCAGGATCAAATGACGAGAGATGTCGCTTTTGCTAATTCTATAAGTTTTTAATTTTTATAGTGTTAAACCACACTTTGGTATTATTTCATTAGAAATGAAAAATCTTACCAAAATTTTCAATTCCGACGGGATTCGAACCCGCAATGATACAAACGATCCTCCTTAAGCCGGAGTGCCTTACCATTCGGCCACGGAATCCTTATTACGTCAGGTTGAAAATCTTGGTAAGCTCATATTGATCGATTAAGCATCGATTAGCGCCATCTACAGATTAACTACTAAGTTAACTCACTGCTCATTGCCCAAAGTTACATTCAGGATCAAATGACGAGAGATGTCGCTTTTGCTAATTCTATAAGTTTTTAATTTTTTTATAGTGTTAAACCACACTTTGGTATTATTTCATTAGAAATGAAAAATCTTACCAAAATTTTCAATTCCGACGGGATTCGAACCCGCAATGATACAAACGATCCTCCTTAAGCCGGAGTGCCTTACCATTCGGCCACGGAATCCTTATTACGTCAGGTTGAAAATCTTGGTAAGCTCATATTGATCGATTAAGCATCGATTAGCGCCATCTACAGATTAACTACTAAGTTAAGTTAAGGAGGATCGTTTGTATCATTGCGGGTTCGAATCCCGTCGGAATTGAAAATTTTGGTAAGATTTTTCATTTCTAATGAAATAATACCAAAGTGTGGTTTAACACTATAAAAATTAAAAACTTATAGAATTAGCAAAAGCGACATCTCTCGTCATTTGATCCTGAATGTAACTTTGGGCAATGAGCAGTGAGTTAACTTAGTAGTTAATCTGTAGATGGCGCTAATCGATGCTTAATCGATCAATATGAGCTTACCAAGATTTTCAACCTGACGTAATAAGGATTCCGTGGCCGAATGGTAAGGCACTCCGGCTTAAGGAGGATCGTTTGTATCATTGCGGGTTCGAATCCCGTCGGAATTGAAAATTTTGGTAAGATTTTTCATTTCTAATGAAATAATACCAAAGTGTGGTTTAACACTATAAAAATTAAAAACTTATAGAATTAGCAAAAGCGACATCTCTCGTCATTTGATCCTGAATGTAACTTTGGGCAATGAGCAGTGAGTTAACTTAGTAGTTAATCTGTAGATGGCGCTAATCGATGCTTAATCGATCAATATGAGCTTACCAAGATTTTCAACCTGACGTAATAAGGATTCCGTGGCCGAATGGTAAGGCACTCCGGCTTAAGGAGGATCGTTTGTATCATTGCGGGTTCGAATCCCGTCGGAATTGAAAATTTTGGTAAGATTTTTCATTTCTAATGAAATAATACCAAAGTGTGGTTTAACACTATAAAAATTAAAAACTTATAGAATTAGCAAAAGCGACATCTCTCGTCATTTGATCCTGAATGTAACTTTGGGCAATGAGCAGTGAGTTAACTTAGTAGTTAATCTGTAGATGGCGCTAATCGATGCTTAATCGATCAATATGAGCTTACCAAGATTTTCAACCTGACGTAATAAGGATTCCGTGGCCGAATGGTAAGGCACTCCGGCTTAAGGAGGATCGTTTGTATCATTGCGGGTTCGAATCCCGTCGGAATTGAAAATTTTGGTAAGATTTTTCATTTCTAATGAAATAATACCAAAGTGTGGTTTAACACTATAAAAATTAAAAACTTATAGAATTAGCAAAAGCGACATCTCTCGTCATTTGATCCTGAATGTAACTTTGGGCAATGAGCAGTGAGTTAACTTAGTAGTTAATCTGTAGATGGCGCTAATCGATGCTTAATCGATCAATATGAGCTTACCAAGATTTTCAACCTGACGTAATAAGGATTCCGTGGCCGAATGGTAAGGCACTCCGGCTTAAGGAGGATCGTTTGTATCATTGCGGGTTCGAATCCCGTCGGAATTGAAAATTTTGGTAAGATTTTTCATTTCTAATGAAATAATACCAAAGTGTGGTTTAACACTATAAAAATTAAAAACTTATAGAATTAGCAAAAGCGACATCTCTCGTCATTTGATCCTGAATGTAACTTTGGGCAATGAGCAGTGAGTTAACTTAGTAGTTAATCTGTAGATGGCGCTAATCGATGCTTAATCGATCAATATGAGCTTACCAAGATTTTCAACCTGACGTAATAAGGATTCCGTGGCCGAATGGTAAGGCACTCCGGCTTAAGGAGGATCGTTTGTATCATTGCGGGTTCGAATCCCGTCGGAATTGAAAATTTTGGTAAGATTTTTCATTTCTAATGAAATAATACCAAAGTGTGGTTTAACACTATAAAAATTAAAAACTTATAGAATTAGTAAAAGCGACATCTCTCGTCATTTGATCCTGAATGTAACTTTGGGCAATGAGCAGTGAGTTAACTTAGTAGTTAATCTGTAGATGGCGCTAATCGATGCTTAATCGATCAATATGAGCTTACCAAGATTTTCAACCTGACGTAATAAGGATTCCGTGGCCGAATGGTAAGGCACTCCGGCTTAAGGAGGATCGTTTGTATCATTGCGGGTTCGAATCCCGTCGGAATTGAAAATTTTGGTAAGATTTTTCATTTCTAATGAAATAATACCAAAGTGTGGTTTAACACTATAAAAATTAAAAACTTATAGAATTAGCAAAAGCGACATCTCTCGTCATTTGATCCTGAATGTAACTTTGGGCAATGAGCAGTGAGTTAACTTAGTAGTTAATCTGTAGATGGCGCTAATCGATGCTTAATCGATCAATATGAGCTTACCAAGATTTTCAACCTGACGTAATAAGGATTCCGTGGCCGAATGGTAAGGCACTCCGGCTTAAGGAGGATCGTTTGTATCATTGCGGGTTCGAATCCCGTCGGAATTGAAAATTTTGGTAAGATTTTTCATTTCTAATGAAATAATACCAAAGTGTGGTTTAACACTATAAAAATTAAAAACTTATAGAATTAGCAAAAGCGACATCTCTCGTCATTTGATCCTGAATGTAACTTTGGGCAATGAGCAGTGAGTTAACTTAGTAGTTAATCTGTAGATGGCGCTAATCGATGCTTAATCGATCAATATGAGCTTACCAAGATTTTCAACCTGACGTAATAAGGATTCCGTGGCCGAATGGTAAGGCACTCCGGCTTAAGGAGGATCGTTTGTATCATTGCGGGTTCGAATCCCGTCGGAATTGAAAATTTTGGTAAGATTTTTCATTTCTAATGAAATAATACCAAAGTGTGGTTTAACACTATAAAAATTAAAAACTTATAGAATTAGCAAAAGCGACATCTCTCGTCATTTGATCCTGAATGTAACTTTGGGCAATGAGCAGTGAGTTAACTTAGTAGTTAATCTGTAGATGGCGCTAATCGATGCTTAATCGATCAATATGAGCTTACCAAGATTTTCAACCTGACGTAATAAGGATTCCGTGGCCGAATGGTAAGGCACTCCGGCTTAAGGAGGATCGTTTGTATCATTGCGGGTTCGAATCCCGTCGGAATTGAAAATTTTGGTAAGATTTTTCATTTCTAATGAAATAATACCAAAGTGTGGTTTAACACTATAAAAATTAAAAACTTATAGAATTAGCAAAAGCGACATCTCTCGTCATTTGATCCTGAATGTAACTTTGGGCAATGAGCAGTGAGTTAACTTAGTAGTTAATCTGTAGATGGCGCTAATCGATGCTTAATCGATCAATATGAGCTTACCAAGATTTTCAACCTGACGTAATAAGGATTCCGTGGCCGAATGGTAAGGCACTCCGGCTTAAGGAGGATCGTTTGTATCATTGCGGGTTCGAATCCCGTCGGAATTGAAAATTTTGGTAAGATTTTTCATTTCTAATGAAATAATACCAAAGTGTGGTTTAACACTATAAAAATTAAAAACTTATAGAATTAGCAAAAGCGACATCTCTCGTCATTTGATCCTGAATGTAACTTTGGGCAATGAGCAGTGAGTTAACTTAGTAGTTAATCTGTAGATGGCGCTAATCGATGCTTAATCGATCAATATGAGCTTACCAAGATTTTCAACCTGACGTAATAAGGATTCCGTGGCCGAATGGTAAGGCACTCCGGCTTAAGGAGGATCGTTTGTATCATTGCGGGTTCGAATCCCGTCGGAATTGAAAATTTTGGTAAGATTTTTCATTTCTAATGAAATAATACCAAAGTGTGGTTTAACACTATAAAAATTAAAAACTTATAGAATTAGCAAAAGCGACATCTCTCGTCATTTGATCCTGAATGTAACTTTGGGCAATGAGCAGTGAGTTAACTTAGTAGTTAATCTGTAGATGGCGCTAATCGATGCTTAATCGATCAATATGAGCTTACCAAGATTTTCAACCTGACGTAATAAGGATTCCGTGGCCGAATGGTAAGGCACTCCGGCTTAAGGAGGATCGTTTGTATCATTGCGGGTTCGAATCCCGTCGGAATTGAAAATTTTGGTAAGATTTTTCATTTCTAATGAAATAATACCAAAGTGTGGTTTAACACTATAAAAATTAAAAACTTATAGAATTAGTAAAAGCGACATCTCTCGTCATTTGATCCTGAATGTAACTTTGGGCAATGAGCAGTGAGTTAACTTAGTAGTTAATCTGTAGATGGCGCTAATCGATGCTTAATCGATCAATATGAGCTTACCAAGATTTTCAACCTGACGTAATAAGGATTCCGTGGCCGAATGGTAAGGCACTCCGGCTTAAGGAGGATCGTTTGTATCATTGCGGGTTCGAATCCCGTCGGAATTGAAAATTTTGGTAAGATTTTTCATTTCTAATGAAATAATACCAAAGTGTGGTTTAACACTATAAAAAAATTAAAAACTTATAGAATTAGCAAAAGCGACATCTCTCGTCATTTGATCCTGAATGTAACTTTGGGCAATGAGCAGTGAGTTAACTTAGTAGTTAATCTGTAGATGGCGCTAATCGATGCTTAATCGATCAATATGAGCTTACCAAGATTTTCAACCTGACGTAATAAGGATTCCGTGGCCGAATGGTAAGGCACTCCGGCTTAAGGAGGATCGTTTGTATCATTGCGGGTTCGAATCCCGTCGGAATTGAAAATTTTGGTAAGATTTTTCATTTCTAATGAAATAATACCAAAGTGTGGTTTAACACTATAAAAATTAAAAACTTATAGAATTAGCAAAAGCGACATCTCTCGTCATTTGATCCTGAATGTAACTTTGGGCAATGAGCAGTGAGTTAACTTAGTAGTTAATCTGTAGATGGCGCTAATCGATGCTTAATCGATCAATATGAGCTTACCAAGATTTTCAACCTGACGTAATAAGGATTCCGTGGCCGAATGGTAAGGCACTCCGGCTTAAGGAGGATCGTTTGTATCATTGCGGGTTCGAATCCCGTCGGAATT
Source organism: Camptogramma bilineatum (assembly GCA_958496255.1). Classification (NCBI taxonomy): domain Eukaryota; kingdom Metazoa; phylum Arthropoda; class Insecta; order Lepidoptera; family Geometridae; genus Camptogramma; species Camptogramma bilineatum. The sequence goes on along the minus strand of OY292467.1, from coordinate 9,199,625 downwards.
GAAAATTTTGGTAAGATTTTTCATTTCTAATGAAATAATACCAAAGTGTGGTTTAACACTATAAAAATTAAAAACTTATAGAATTAGCAAAAGCGACATCTCTCGTCATTTGATCCTGAATGTAACTTTGGGCAATGAGCAGTGAGTTAACTTAGTAGTTAATCTGTAGATGGCGCTAATCGATGCTTAATCGATCAATATGAGCTTACCAAGATTTTCAACCTGACGTAATAAGGATTCCGTGGCCGAATGGTAAGGCACTCCGGCTTAAGGAGGATCGTTTGTATCATTGCGGGTTCGAATCCCGTCGGAATTGAAAATTTTGGTAAGATTTTTCATTTCTAATGAGATATTGGAATGAATTATCAAGGCGCGAATTTCTCGCATTTTCGAGGCAAAAAACTTGTACAATGTAAACGGCGCTTAATCACGTAAAATAACTACATACTTAGTGTAAGTAACCACCATTTTTCCTCAAATAAGGTACGTAACATATCGCTCTCCTCTCGACTCTAAACAGGCCGGTCTACGGTACACAAAACTGAGCCTTATGAAACCGACAATACGGTTAAAATACATTTGGATATTGGCTTTGTGGTTTTGTATACATTCGTCTGAGTTACTGCAGTTTTAAGTGTTGGTTAAAGTAAGTAAATGCGAAGTGAGAACCTCGTAGTAAGCCTCAAGGGAAGAACTCTAAGGCTTAGCTTTTGCGGTGAAACTTTTCCCAGTTTATATTTTAGTAGGTATGTTTTTATATAGCCTTTTAATTAGAAAAACTGGCTTGCAAATAGAAGTGTTTTTTTTCAACATTTGAATTGAAACATTACCACAACTGTTTCACCATAGAAACTTGTTACTAAGGCTGGATTTTACCAAACTGGATTAAGTTTTATCTGGAGATTAAACCACAGATTAAACTGCTGTTTGTTTGAATATTTTGACATTGTAAAGTTGACACCTTATAACCAGGATAATTTGAATGCACCTAATAATGTTCGGTTGCGCTTTCTAAACAATTATATTTCGAATTTTGTCGGCTAACGGAATAACTACTCTGGGAGTAAGATGACAGTTTGGTCGAATCCAGCCTAAGTAAGCTCATCATCATCATTCGATTATCCTGTCCTTATCCCACGCTAAGTGGGGTCTGCACAACATGTTTCCCTGTTCCACTCACCTCTATTATTCGTCAACTCTGAATACACTCCTCTCCCATTCATATTATTATCCTCTTTCACACCACTTATTCTTTAGCCTTCTACTTGCGTACTCAGTCACACTGTCAGTTAAATTGCTGATTGAATTAACCAGCAGTGTTTTGTAGTCTTTTATTTACTAAGTAACGCTATTAAAAAAAAACCGACTCGATCGCCGCATTTGGCCTTTTTGTGCAGTGTAGCGTTCAGTCGCTGCGTTTTGCTTCTGAAAAGCGATTAAGGCTGGATTCTACCAAACTGGATTAAGTTTTTACTCGAGAGTAAACTACTGTTTGTTTGAATATTTTGACATTGTAAAGTTGACACCTTATAACCAGGATAATTTGTATGCACATAATAATGTTCGGTTGCACTTTCTAAACAATTGTTTTTCGAATTATGTCAGCTAAGGCTGGATTCGACCAAACTGGATTAAGTTTATACCCGAGAGTAAATGAATTCAGACTAAATTGCCGATCGCTGATGCTAAAAGTATCATGTCTGCTGTGGCCCGAGAAATACGTGAGCATAGATGCGGGTAAAAGTTATTTTATAAAACAAAAGCTAAGGATACAAAAGTTCTATTTACCTTTAATTTAAACCAACAAGCGAAAATTTCTAGAATAAATTCCGTCAATAAATTAAAACCTCTCTAGGCAAAGGGTCCTAAGCCTATCAATTCAGGCCAAGCTAACCAAGCTTACTGAACCAAAACGTATCAAAATTTGTCCTATCTCCATCACCCAGTCCCACACGGCCCATTAAACTAACAATTAAACGCAGGATTTAGTGGGGTTCTTCACATATCATTAACTTTTTACAGCCTCCCGCTTTCAAATCAAATTCGTTTGCGAATGGTTGACAGAGGTTGGATTAAATTGGATGATAGAATACTAAACATGTAACAATTGAGACCGATTGAGATTATTGACGGTGTTGGTCGTGAAAGAACGAAGGAGTAGAATCACCTATTGAAAATTTTATGGACACGGGGTTTTATCGCGTAATTTACCTTATTTATCCCGATGTTTCGGCTATGTTACAATAGCCGTGGTCGCGGGCAGACTCTAGAATCACCTAGTTCTTAAGACGATTCAAAGTGATCCTTTTGTGCAAGTAATGCATTTTTGGTCCTACTGAAAAGTTTATACCTATTTAAATTTTGATTATTTTTTCAATTGAAATTAAGTCTGACTACTTTTTCAAACATTTTTTGAGTAGATAAGTAATTTAATTTTAGCTGTTATTGCGTGAAAGAGTAACAAACATCAATACATCCATACATCTAGACATCCATACATCCACAAACTTTCGTATTAATAATATTAGTTGCATTATTTTTTTATGTGTTTCTAGCATTTTGTTTCAGTTTGCTTATGAGAAATCAGTTATTCAATCAGAATAAAATTTTGTATTATAGATTTAGATATTATGAAAGGTAGATGTTTTATGTGAGACGCGACCGCAAGGAGTTACCGTACTGTTAGTACGGTACGGTACCTACTGTTTTTGTTTTCGCGCTGGTGTTGTTCCTGGGTTTGCCCTGACTAGTCTGGCATAGTGAGGCTAGGCTGTGGAAAGTTGGTGGTTGGGTGGCTTTAGCGTGAGAATTTTGACGAATCTTTTTTGGTATAGATTAGCGGAGGAGTACTATATATTTGTAAATTTTCAAAAAAATCTGAATAAGGACTTCTGCAAAGTCACGCCTGAATCAATTAACTAACATATGCGAACATTATAAATGAACGATAATCACATCAAACGTATCGTGAAATGGTAAATGATGAGGCACTGATTGTTGACCGTCAACAATTGTAGATAATGACACAATTGGCCAACAACTGGTTACAGTTTCACGAATAACAAAGAGCAATAGAATTGGTTTGTGATCATTGAAATAATTTCATGAACTCAATAAACTAAATGATATTTTAGGCAATGAATAATTTTTCAACTGAAAACCCCGCGTTGTTAGTCATAAAGTTTACTTTAAATAAACAAATCGAAAAATTCATTGGAGTTGGGGTAGGTACTTATTTCTGTTATTAATTAAACAAAGAGTTCAAAAACACGCCCTGTCAAAAACAGACTGAAAAAATATACATCGTGTTAGTGCAAATACTAGCATGATGTTTTTTTTAATGCAGAATATGTATGTGTATGCATGTTATGTATGTTTTAAATGAAGCGCTGGATGGTTTTCTTTGAAGTTAAGCAACGTTGTGTGCGGTCAAAATTTGGATAGGTGACCGAAAGTGGCATTACGAGCTGAGCGCTTCCGTGCTTCGGAACGTTAACTTGTCGGATTTTAAGTCGTCAAGCCACGACGGAGGTCTTTAGGCGGCCTAAAAACTCTGTCATCAGATTTGGCCACTTGCTCATACAAACGTACTTTTAAATGTAGATATCTTTAAATGTGATATTCGTAATTAGGTAGGTTTTATCATAAGTACTGAACAATTACGTACCTAAATCATTCAAGAATAGTAAAAGAATAGCCTTTGATGGAATCCGGTCAATGGTTCCAGAGATAAAACAACACTACCTACAAATAATGTACTATAGATATACGGATTTATTATCCGGGAGTCGGTTTTAGTAATAACAAACCATTCGATCTATAGCGAGTTATTAAAAAAACATTTTATACCTACAAATATAATCCAATTACAATCCGACAATGTTACCGAAATTGCAATTAAAAACCCATTTATCCAAAAAATGGCCGGTCGAAATTGACGCGCTATTTTTCCGCCGCAATTTCGTCGGCAAACTAAATTCCGTTGCCATAATATATTTTCAGCTTCATGTAAGCTAGGAAGCTGCTGGCCGCTTTAATTATCCGCATTCCGGGTGGACAAATTGTTCCGGGTCCGTAGCCGGATATTAATTTCGATACATTGTCCCGTCGGCCAGTGAAGCGAGAACGATTATTTCCAACGGGACGGGACACTACCAGTCTACAAGTAGATGTATCACTGAATTCGATTGATCTGTGTCTATGAATTACCTTGCAATAAAACGGATTGTCATGAGTAAAAATCATAATGAGCAACCCGCTTACTTATGAATGTTTACCTAAAGTTGAGCACTGGTTAAACAACGTACTGTCTGTATTCGTCACTATCCAAAAATAAAGACACGATGTTGTTTAACCAGTGTTCAACTTTAAACGTCTTTCATATGTAAGACCCCAAGTGTATAGTGAATTTGATTGAGTAACATAAGCATGGGCAAAAAGTATAACTGAAAAGTTTTATTTTCGGTAGATGGAGAGATGGAATATGAAGTTTTATCGTATTTGGGCTAATTTATTGTACTGATGACTATAATCTCTACACATACATTTAAATTAATGTTTGTATGTTTGCTTTCTATTCTTCACAGTCGAGAGAGTGTTTACTAAAATGTTGACGAGGATTCAAATTTCATAAGATAAGTACGACAGAATGGATTAATTTAAGTCGAAAAATATTCTCATATTGTACCTACATTGTTTTGACGTCCAATACTTATTTTGCTATTATGTTTTGTATACAAAATCTTTGCAAGTAATATTATGTTAAAAGTCGATAAAATGTACTCCATGGACGACAATACATCGTTATTTACTGCTATTATCTTAAAAATGTAAAGTATTTACAAGGCCTGTGTTCTGAAATATTCACCAACGAAGATTTTAAAGGTAGAGTTACCCTTTTATACCCTTGTAAGTACTTAACAAAAGTGAACCTCAGAGACATTCTTAGTAAGTAGTCGGGCAAAAAGGCCTATTCTAATTCGCAAGCAAAATTACAACCTATAATTTTATGCGCAAGAACACGATTGCCTAAACTCGGCGTGGCATATCACTACAACCAGCGCGCAGATTAAAATGAGCTTTGTGCTATTTGAAATAAGATGATAAATACTTTGACTATTTATTGTATAATAAAGAAATTTAATTGTTTCGTTTTCTTTGCTAGGTCTACGATTAATTCAACATTTATGTATATAAAACTTAGCATATAATTTTCATGTAATAAATATTAGTGACTGATGATTCAACTGATTATGACGATTCAAAGTTTCTTAAAAGACTGAGTACCTATCTGAAAAAGCTACCATCCATGCCCAAACTGCAATTGTATACTTTTTTACTTACCTATACCTTGATTTTTGAAAATCTTATCCATCTTAGGAATTATTCATTCATAAGATTCACCTTAAACGTTCAAATTGGTACCTACTTTAGTTCCCTTGGGTTGAAGTGAGGTATTTGTGCGAAGTACTATAACTTGTTCTGCAGCCAAGGCTCGGCAGATTCGCATAAACAAACGTTTATTATGACTCCATTAGCGTCAAGATACTGGAGCCTCGGCTTCCGAGAGTCACAAGTTACAAGGAATTTTAACGGTAACTTACAATTTAAAAGTTGGCTTTTGATATTCAACTGTCAATTTTATCAAAATAAAAAGTTAGAACTCAATTGGATAAGGAAAAATTAGAACTTAATTCAGAACGTTACCTTTTTCCCGGCTGATTTTCGTATGCTTACAAGCTGAGTCAGTGAGGCGAAACATGGTGTGTTAGGATCGTAGAAAGGTTTTTTTATGTGTGTATGGTAGTACAAGCCTGATCTAGATTTTGCAAGCATAAACAAAAGAATAAAATAGAATGTAACTTTATTGTACTCCATAAAAAGAAACGCAAAAGAAAAATAGATAGGAAAAGGAACCATTATATTAAAACAAGCACGTTATAAGAACTTTTGACACTTAAATTGGCTTTATCCATTGGTCAATACGTGTTTTTTTTATACTAGGTAGTAGACCAGCATAGGCTCACCTGATGGTGAGCGGTTACCGTAGCAAATGGATGCCTTTTACACCAAACTCGGGCTGCTGACCCTTTAAAAGAGGAATCACTACGCCGACAACACAATGGACAAGACTGATCCACCAGTCGTCACCGCAGCACCTCTTTCGCAGACCTTGGCAACCTTACTCACCACAGGAACATAGCACAATTCGAGAAGAATGATGTTATTTGGCTGCGATATTCTGTAAGGTGGACTTCTACAGTCAGACTGCTCGAATACAGAGTGAGACAAACCCACTATGCCCTTCTTCCTATAAAAGTGTAGAGCTGATTAATTTTCGGAAGCGAAAAGTTCATAGAGGCACGGCCAGAATTCGACACAATATTAAAAAATCGAGGTACATTTCACTAGGGCACACAGATACCTATAGGCCTGTAAAACAGTGTAAAAATGATCAGATATTTACAGAGCTCATTTCTGCGTAGTGAAGCGTGGCCTGCATAATGTATCGGGCGCTTTGTACGTTATATTTACAACGGGCCCGTGTATTCACACGGAAATTGGATTTGGAAAAAGACACTGTGTAAATAATCTTTATCTTTTATGTTTGTGTATCGGCGAGGACATTGACAAAGTTTGCGTTAGAAGTTACTTTTTTGGTGCTAAAGTAAGTTTATTCGAGTAAATATTAAATATTTTTTTTGTTTGATGAAATTTTCGTGAGCAGAAAAGGATTTATGTTATAGATATTAATAGATCCTATCTAAATATATTTTTAAGTGATGGATTTGTAATTTATTACTCTCACAAGTTTTATTATAACTAACAATTGTAGTATTACAAGATAGATTCGTATTCTAAGAGAGAAACAGACCAAAATAAAAAAAGTGTGAAACTTACCCAGAGACAGAACAATCATCTATGTCCATCACACGAATGTTTGTCCTGGGTGGGAATCGAACCCACGATCTACAGCTCAGAAGGCTGAGCTACTACTAACTGAGCTAAGAGACCAGTCAATCGTAATAATAAGTACACCGTTATTGTTTTAAAATACGAAGATACACGTTATAAGCTTCTTCAATTCCTGTTTAACCAGGAAATTGCAACGCTATGTCTATTGACGCAGTGATTTCCGCTCCATATGGAAGTAATCCCAATTTGCAAACCTAATCCCACTGACCTTATTTATTGACTAATCATGCAAATGTACAGAAGCGTACATAAATTAATTTATCAGGCTGTGACAGCTTCCGCTATCGGGGCTTCACTCCATTAATTTCAAAAAAAAAATGGATTGATATCTTAACTGCATCGGTTGGGGTTCTCCCCTAATATAGAACGTTTGAGAAGTTTTGTAAGGATACAAAAACTCACACTCTTCACACTATCATCTATTCAATTATTCAATATGTCAAAGAATAATTGTGCTCTTCAAGTATTAGTTGCGTCACTGAGTTGTTGTTTAAAAATCAAGAACTTCTTCGAAGTAGACAATCTAGCCAATATAAAAATATGTAAAAGTGTTTAAATATTTTTTTGCCCAGACTGGATCCACTCATAGTTATAGGCCTGCTCTTTTTATTACATTATTTTAAATTTCCGCCTTGTGCCATTTACATGAAACTTTAATGAAAAAAAAAAAAAAACTCGATGATCCGAAACATTCAGGCTATCATTTTATTTTTTATTTATTACCACGCACAAATTAATTATCACGCGCATTACGATGTACACAAGGCCATTTAAATTTTCATTTATATTTATATTATTTCGAAAATGTTTTGCAAACAAAACCTAACTTTTTAGGTTTTAGTTTTTAAGTTCTGCATGCTTCGCCACTAGCTTTACGATATACTTAAATACTCAACTAATTTAATTCTCATTTTAAATGAAATGTAATTTTGTTCTTATGAGAATAAACTCTTTAAACCGATTTAAGTTATTATAGAACCCCAGCAGTAATGCGGGGTTTGGAAAGCTCTGCAGCGCTTCTCGTCACAGGGCTATAACAAGCCGAGAAACACACCCATGCACTCCTTAACATGACAGTCGAAAGCCACTTCCTCATTTTTTTCCTTTTGTTTTCCGCTACTTGTGTTTTTGCTGCGCGCCTACCTCTAAGGACATTGCGAGTCACATGATTTAGTCTGCTTTTACACTAGATAGTGCGCAAGTAATTGGTAATACTGATTCTGTTTGAACAGAGCGTTCACATTAGGAGTAGTTTACGTCTAAATAGGGCCTCTAGCCAAGTGGCATCAATCGATTCTATTTCTACAATTCGCTTCGCTTCGCTTACTATCGCCGATGTTTCATTGGTGGATAAATGAAACGAAGACCACGTGACCTAACGTTCGACCAATGAAACGTCACGTTCGAGTGTTAGCGAATTATAGAAATGGAATCGCTTCCTAGCGAATGCCAGTTGGCTAGGCCCTCAGTTGTTGATTCGATCAGCGATAGATGTGCATAGGTGCATAGTGTTGTGCTAAGCTTAAGCCAACAACTGATTTGATAGCGCATGCACTAAACAGTGAATTAGTTGTTTCACCGATTTGCGGCTTAAAGTTAGTAGGACAGTATACATCTAACTATGCTGACGTCCGCTAGCTAAAGCACCGTTAAGTGACATTTGGTCAAATTTCACTTATAAATGCCATGTTATAAAGCTCAAAATTCTCTATCGATCGGATTCTCTATCGATCAGTCTTGGAACTGGGTTCCTATCATTTATAGTTTTTGAATTAGAGATAGTAAGAAAGCTGCAAGCGCGAAGCAAGTTATTAAAGAAGCGTCGCGTTTTTTAGCGATATCTCAAAAAATGGTTTTCTCACTTAACGGCGGTTTAGCTAGCGTACGGCAGTATGGGCCTAATGTGAAATCAGCTTTCGTGTCAGACGGCAAAAACGTTACATTCGCTTGTTAGTGTATTTGTGGTCTTGCGTGACATATTTTCTTAGTGTCGACGATGACAAATGGGTAGATAAATCACGGAGCAAGGTTTTCTTTCGAAGCTTTTATTTTTTTGTATTAGTTTTTGTATTTCAAACGATCCACTTTGAGCCAGTATGCGTAGAGCTTAGCTCGGCTCACCGAGAACTTATGTAACTGTTTACGAAACGGTAGAAAACATTTGTAGTTTGTTTTGTTTATTTATGATCTACCATTAGTTTGACTTTGGTAACACATACGAAAATACTCACAAAGGTATACACGATGTAGGTTATCGTTGGAAGTTTTAGACACGATAGGGCTCAATGAAGCTTAAAATATTGATGCCTACGTAGACTAAGGGATGACTCTACATCAAGTTTACCTAGAAGACAAGCAAGGAGAGTTTTCTGGAATTAACAGTACACTAACTTTTCAGGCCTCTATTAATAAACTCGGATTAATTTCTGTCAAAGTTGCGCCAAGGATTTAACTATTGCCATCCTTTTTTGTTAGACAGCGACAAATAAGGATGGAAATAGTTAAATCCGTGGCGCAACTTTGACAGAAGTTAATCCTAGTTTATTAATAGAGGCCTCAATGTTAATTTGAACACTGAATCTTAATAAAAATGTGACAATAGACAATAGTCGCCATTTTTTCGGAGTGTTCAGTTTTATAATTATGTTGAAATACTAATAACTTACAAATCTCTATTTTTCTTTGAAAACTTTAACAAAACTGTATTTTGGAAGAATTTCGGATGAATACAATTTAGGTTACAAGGTAGTAATCAATTAGAAAAGGTTTTTAGTGTTGTTTTGTTTCCATCTAAGCTCGGTCGTAAACAAAATTCGATAGCGTAAGGTATCCTAAAACCAGCGCCTTGTCTATAGAGGTGGGGAAAAGCGTTACTTTCGTATCGCGGTGACTGTCGTTCCGGTTCCAAGAAAGTCACAGTGAAAAACACCCGCGGCTTCGCTCTCGAACTACCTACCTACTACTTTTTTACCCACGGGAAATATGCATTTTTTCGGGATAAAAAGTAGCCTAATGTGTTATTCCAGGTCATAAACTATGTATAAGTTTTTTATTCTAAGTTTCAGCCAAATCAGTTAGTAGTTTTTTCGTGAAAGCAGGACCAATAAACAAACAAACAAACACACTTTCACATTTATAATATGGGTATGGTAATATACCTATAATACATGCGATTGGAAATCGTTCCGAACGGTAGAACGGAGCGTAAATGAATGTCGTTCCTTGGTGGAACGTTGTTCCTTTACGACGAGTCACAGTGATATCATTTGACTTCAGATCACTGTGATTTTTTCACCGTGACGTTATTTATCACTCACCTCTACTTGTCTATAAAGGTTAGGTGTACAAAGGTTACCTTGAAGCCTTCACCTACGTGTTAAACTGTGAAACGGTGAAGTGAACCGAAACAACTCAGTTGTGTTACCTTCTAGACCTACTTTTATCTGTTTTAGAACATCGTAGGCAGTCTGCGTCGTTGATTTTAGGCATTTTTTCCAGTGATTTTGGTATTGCATCTTTTATTTACTGGTAATATTATTTTGTGAAGAACAGTTTTGTTTGTGAATTCAGTATGAGATAGAAAAATAAAAAGAAAACAATTACTTATGTATAAGTAATGAAACCACAATTTTAGTTTTTTTTTTTCAATTTTAGTTTTGGGAAATCTAATGAAGTAGGTACCTATTTAACTTCCAATGAATAATCTATATCAGTAATTATTTTGCCTAACTCGTAAACTTCAAGATAGTACTCGTAACTTAAATACTCTGACACAAAGTTTAATAAATATTTAGATCGAATCTGCATGAAAAATACAACGCTTTGCAAAGTTAAATTCATATAGAAGGGGGGCGTTCAAAAACGCTAATTTCCGCCGGCGCCGATCTAAAGTGCTTTACAGATGAATTTGGTCGTTCACCTTCTCTGACAATGGGTCGTCTCGTCACAACAAAAGCACGAAGACGAATTATGAAATCCTGAACTCAAGCTATGATCAAGGACTTTATCCTTGGTTATGATAGATCAATCTTACTGGCACTGAACAAAAAATATTAGAATATATTCGAATAAAAATATAAGTGCTGTTTAATTTGTTTAAAAGCATAGACAGCGAAAGTGGTTTGCAATCTTCTTATAATTTTCAAATTCATTTTTCTTTCGTGATAGAAAGATGACAGCAATGTACATAAACGCCTGTCTTGTTTGAGTGGTTTTAACTTTTTCTAAGCAAAAATACAAAAATATATGAGATTATTAGAATTATACACTTAGTTTGTTATAAAAATGTTCAGGAACGCCTATCAACGTGGCATGCTAACAGTATTTTTCAGCTGCGGATCTAAGCCACTAGGCATATGGGAAACTCATACTCAAGATGGCTATATTACGAGGTTTTTAGATCAAGACATAAAGTCCATGGTATTAGAAATAGGCGGAACTAATGTAAGTACAACGTACATGTCTTGCCCCAAAGGAAAAACAGTCCTAGGAATAACAATGCCATTCCTTGTCATGATAGTCAAGAACCTCAAGAAGTATTTCTCGTTCGAAGTTACCATACTTGACGAGACCGGTACGAGGCGGCGGTTTCGAGTGTCGAACTTTCAGAGCACCACTCAAATACTGCCCATGTGCACAGTCATGCCGATTGGCCTTTCCGAAGGCTGGAACCAAATTCAATTCAACTTAGCCGAGTTCACGCGACGAGCTTATAAGAAGCAGTTTGTTGAAGTACAGAAGTTGAAAATCAACGCCAACATACGTTTGCGGCGAATTTACTTTACTGAACGACTGATACCGGAAGATAAGTTGCCTCCCGAGTATAAACTTTACTTTCCTCTTACATCTAAAGGGAAAGTGAAGATAGGTGAAGAAGCGAAGGGAAAAGAAAATTTGACGCTGTCAGCACAAACCGATGTAGAAGCAACACAGGGTGAAGAACGTAAAGGTAGTAAGTTGAATGTAGAAAAATCGGGTTCAAAAGCTTCGGTAAGGCGACCGTCGCAGAAAGACAAATCGAAGACTAAGATAGAAGAAGTTCTGGAGCCTCCACCTGTAGAAGATAAGCCAGCTGAAGAAATTGCAGCTGAAGCTCCAGCTGAAGTTCCAACTGAAACACCAGCTGAGGGTAGTGAGGCTCCCGCTGAGGCTATGGGCGATGAAGAATCGGTGGTTCCAGAAGGTACACCTTCTGAGCCAGCCACAGAGGCACCGTCTGAGCCAACACCTGAAGATGAGGCTGCAGTCGAAGACGAAGCACCTTTAGAAGCACCTGCAGAAACTCCCGCTGAAGTTCCTGCTGAAGCTACCGCGGAGTAAATTATCAAAATGTGTTTTTTTTAGGTAGCCTGTTTAGTTTTATGAGAGTATAGTAGTATTTTTTTATTAGAATTAACTTATTTAGAATTGTTTTAAGTTTAGAAGTCTCTTATTATATTACAAATAGTGGTTTTGTCTGTTTTTGAATATCTAATATTATATCTTCTAAGTTTGGATGTAGGTAGAAGGTAATCTCATTTGAAAAGTAGGTACCTACTCTGCTCCAAATAGACATAGGCCCAATATTGAGTCGGACTAATTCAGCTATCAGCTGCAGCTGGGCAGCTAGTCAATTGACCCGTGACTTCGTTCGCGATTACCATACCTGCAGACTGATTATTCGCTTTTGACCACAATTTGTCTAATATAGGCAGCGCTGTGGTCTGCGGTGAAAATGATGTAAGGCGGTGAAGCACTCTTATAGAAAAAAAATTAAAAATGCCCAACCGTAATAATATATTCTAGTTCTTACCAAAGATAAAGTATCGTTCCGTTCTCACGAAGTAACCATAAACTTGTAACTTGACCTTGACATCTTTTGCATTGCTCTGTAATTATCCTGTCATTATTGTCATTTCAATTTATTACTTTAATTTACCATTAGCTAATTGAAATAATAATAAAACATGTTTAAAAATGCGTATCAAAGTGGACTACTGTCAATATTCTATAGCTGTGGCTCTAAACCTTTGGAGTTGTGGGACGTTGAAGTGAAGAATGGACATATCAAACGAATCACTGATAGTGAAGTGAGGTCAATAGTGCTAGATATAGGAGGATCTAATGTAAGCACAACTTATATTACGTGTCCAAAAGGTGGCAAGTCATTGGGGATTACTCTACCGTTCATGGTCATGACTGTCAAGAATCTGAAGAAAAATTTTACTTTCGAAGTCACTGTTCTCGATGAAACCGGTGCTAGACGAAGATTTCGTATTTCAAACTTTCAAAGTACTACACAAATACTTCCTCTATGTACTACGATGCCGATAACACTGAATGACGGGTGGAACCAAATACAGTTCAACTTGGCCGAGTTCACGACACGATCTTACAAGACACAGTTCATGGAGGTGTCTAAGCTGAAAATCAACGCTAACATTCGTCTGAGAAGAGTTTATTTCACTGAGGTTTTGTTGTCTGATGATCAGCTGCCTCCCGAATACAAATTGTATATTCCTCCGGCTTACACAAAACCCACGAAAGTTAAAATAGAAAAAGTGAAAGGAAAGGAATACCTTAAGCCAGTGGGTCGACACTGCCTAGGAAAATATGAACAGTAATTTTTATCACTCCAAATAAAGCCTAATTCAACTGTAACAAAGTCTACATTGGAATAACAAATTCTTCGTGAAATGCAAGCAGATTCATACCAACTTACAACACATGAACATTTTTTTGAACAAGTTGCCGCCTTGGCGCAGCGAAAAAATAAAATGGCGAATCTTGACATTGCTTGACATTTTCATCCGTTTGGATTAGATTGAGATTTTAATTATTTATTACGAATATTACCAAATATTCTGTAACATGGAAAGTATTATAATATTGTACTCTGCGATGGAAAGTCGGCGTTACAGGCAGTGTGCCATTTGTGGTAAACAAAATCTGCTTAGAATGGACATGCTTCTTACAAGTTTTCCTCTAGACCCTGATCAGTACATAGGTAAGTTACTATCTTTATTGATGATTTTTCACGGTTATTGTTAAGCTGGATCCCATTGCTCGGAAAAGACTTCCCTCCTTCCAATCCAACAGTTCCAACAGTGGAATCCAGCGAGCGATAAAATAAGGTTGTGTAAAATAAGAGTGTGAGTTGAAAATCAATTATTTATCTAGATAACTTTATTTTTCAGATGTTGTAGGCAAAAACATTGAGCATAGAAGATGTTGTGCACCAGTTGCACATTGCCCAATGAATGAGTACCTTGCATCCGAGTTTTCGCTGCATTATGGAATGGTTTAAATCTGAGGCTCATGGAAAATTTGCGAAATAGTACTTAGTTACCTATATATTATAATGGTAGTATCCTATTTAGTTCATGATACCTAGTATCTAGTAGTAATAATTTAATAAGTAGGTATTCATTTAGAAGCGCTCGTGGCGCAGCTTGCTTAGACGCTCTTGATTGATCGTTGTGCGCCCTCATCAATTGGATGGGTGACCGCAAGTGGCATTACGAACTGAGCACTTCCGTGCTTCGCAGGGCATGACGGAGGCCTTCACGCGGCCTAAAAACTCCGTCACCAGACTTGGCCACTAGCTCATGCATACGAACTTCCATTTTTTTTTTCCTTCGGTTTGGCTTCGCACGGACTGTGCATTTAGCTAGTTTCAAGTAAGTTTGTACGAAAATCATGCAAACTGATAATATAATGGTGATTTTATAAAATCAGAAAATGATGTTTTAGGTAGAATTAAAAGAGGCACAACAAAATAAAGAAAAGTATAATGTTTAATTTGTTATTTATTTTAAAATAACTATGTCACACAGATTGTCTACGAAGGATGAATAGGTATTATCATTACCTATCAAATAATTTGATTCTTGTGATTCTGTGTGACATATTTATTATACCTACCTTGGCAATTTAAATTCCTATAATAATACCAGTAGGGTATCGATATCGAAAGTAGGTACAGCACTATTTTATCGATATCGATAGACAACTGTGCACATCACTATGGCTGTCAAGAACGAATCGAATTGTTATGTTGGTAGAATTATCTACTATTTGGTTGGTATGAGTCTGCTTGCAGTTTATGTTTGTGTGAGTGAGCTCAACCCCGTCTATGGAACTGCCGTCTCTTAAAACGTAGTATTAATTTCTCTGTGCCTTAAGCTACCTCCATCCAAAGATAAACTTCAAATCACTGATTATAATAAAAAAGGTAGTAATATAGACGTTAAAATTGGATCTAAAGTTTCTATTCTTTCTATTAAGAAGCTTTCAGAAGAGAAGCCACAAGAGGCTCTTGTAGATGAAATACAAGAAGATGCAGAGAATAAAGAAACACCACAAGAGAGTGAAGAGGCTGTTCCAACTGAACCAGCTGGTGAAGAAAAAGTTCCAAAAAGTGAAAAGACTGAAATAATTGCGCCTTCTGAAACCCCTGAAGGTAGTGCTACAGTGGAAGCAGTTCCAAATGAAACTGTACCGGTTGATACAGCGCCGGCAGAATCAACACCAGTGGATACGGCAGAAGCACCAGTGGAAGCACCGACTGAAGAAGTTGCTGCAGCAGAAACCGCTCAATGAATATTTCGATTATTATACGAAGAAATATCTAGTTTTAGTTGAAACATGTAGTATAATTTAAAAACGAATTAAATACTTATTACTTTTTAATTGACATCCAAACTTTTTATTTCCATTCATATGCAACTGGCGCGTCAAAATTGCATTTACCTTTTTATGTCATGTACATGACAGTACAGTACATCATGCACTCACGGCTGACGTGATCGAGGCTGTAAATATTTTTATATAAATTTTGTATCGAATAATCCAATGAAACATGTTCAAAAACTCGTATCAAAGTGGATTGTTGTCAATATTCTACAGTTGTGGTGCGAATCCCTTAGCATTATGGAATATGGAGGTAAAAAATGGTCATATAAAAAGACTCACTGATACTGAAGTGAATTCGATAGTCCTCGAAATCGTTAGCACAAACGTTGCTACCACATATATTACGTGCCCAAGAAACAACCAATGTCTGGGGATAAAGCTACCTTTTCTGGTAATGATTGTAAAGAATCTGAAGAGGTACTTTTCGTTTGAGATTACTATTCTAGATGACAAA
Source organism: Camptogramma bilineatum (assembly GCA_958496255.1). NCBI lineage: Eukaryota > Metazoa > Arthropoda > Insecta > Lepidoptera > Geometridae > Camptogramma > Camptogramma bilineatum. The sequence goes on along the minus strand of OY292467.1, from coordinate 9,183,523 downwards.
AACATGAGGCGGCGATTTAGAATCTCAAACTTTCAATCCACAACTAAAATCAAACCATTCTGCACGACTATGCCAATTGGGCTATCAGGTGGCTGGAATCAAATTCAGTTCAACCTTTCTGATTTCACTAGAAGGGCGTATGGGACACAGTTTATTGAAACTCTTCGGGTGCAAGTTCACGCCAATGTAAGGTTACGAAGAATATATTTCGCCGAACGACTTTATACCGAAGAGGAGTTACCACAGGATTATAAACTCTATCTACCTTTGGAGAGGAAGCAGAAGAAAGGAAAGGAAAAGAAGGAAGACGCTAAGCCGGAAAAGAAAGAAGACTCTAAAACAAAAGCTGCGTCTCCGCCACCACCACCTACTGAAGCTGTTCCAGTTCGTACGGAAGCTCCTGTACCAGAAGCACCTTTAGTAGCAGCGACGCCAGTATCAGAGCCTGAAACTGAAGGAGAAAAACCTGTCCAAGAGGTACCATCATCCGCTCCTGAAGTTGAAAATCCCGCGGACACTACAGCTGAAACTCCTATAGAAACACCTAGAGAGGATACCGCTGAAGTTCCAGAAGATACCGATGCTGGAGAATCAGAGCCAGGGACAGAACTACCGGAAGAAGTAGGAGAACCGCCAGAAGAGGCCCCAGTAGAGGAATACTAGTGATATTCGTATAGTTTTATTTCGGATATTTTTTTTCTTATTATGTTTAGTTCCGATAGAATTTATGAAGATATTATACGAATATAGTAATTTTAGAATATCATTTTTTATTTTCATTTTAGAAAAGATGTTTTAGTTAGGCTGAAAATCAACTACGTAATTTTAGTTAGTTCACTACTTTTACGCATTGAGAAATTATATCACAACTGATAAAACAATCAGCGTAAAAAAAATTGGTAGATTCAGTTTTTATTGGTTTCTTCTTTTATGCTTATGATTTGATTTTAATATTAATAATCTAGTTTTAATTGTGTCTCTGACAAAACAGTTGATTTGATTAGAACAAAAGGCTTCATCGAGTTCCATACTGTACAACTAGTTGTTCCGTTCAGTCGTTGGAGTGGAATGACTGAGTTTAAAATATGAAATAGTTAGTAGTAGAGTCAGTCTGACCACGACCGAGCCTAAAAATATCTTATGGTGAACGCAGTTGTCTATTCTATTCTAATTTCAACTGCGTTTTGTAATGAGAAACATCTATCTCTCGGGTTTACTCGACTTATGCAAAACAAGGTCATAAAATCGTTGCATAGCTGCCTTCTCCAAACAGTTTATGCTTTGGTCTATGGCGCGAGATTCCGCCTATAACTTAAGGGTGCTCCTGTCAAACTGACTAGTATATCCGGGAATAAATATAGCAATACCCCCATTCGAAACTGTGTTATTGGATTTCAAAATTACAGGCACGTGACAGCCATTTGTGGGGATTTTGTCTTGTCTTTTTGCTGTCTCCGAAATATTTACATGAGAATAATATCGAGTAGTCAAAAGATATTAGTGTTCAAAAATGGCTAAGCAGCTTGCTTAGTCAGTTTTGAATACCACGAATGCTTGATACTATGTTCTATGTAACAAAATAACAGGAACGGATGACGCAAAAAATTTAATATGGTATTCATAATTGGGTCATTACAATTGTTAAATATTCAATATTGTTAAATAAATTTAAATATTGGTATTGCTAATTACCTCTATTTATGTCCAGTAACACTGACAACACTTGCATGTGGACAAATTATTAAAAATAACTTGTTTAAACTTTATACATACGCTCTTCGATATATAAATTCACCCATTGCCAATACGACGTGTATTATGTTACCTGAAAAAAAAAAACACTATGTTACAAAGACAATACGAGGAACTCAATGCTATTATTGTAAATCCACGTTGCGGGTAAAATAAAAGAGTGAGAATAAAATCAGAGCATCCATTCCTGACTTCGTCTATTTCAAAATGCGGTGACCGCTATATCGGACCTTTTTTATTATCACACAGATTTGACTGATTGGCTTACCTTCGGCAACTCGAAGTACCTTACAGATCAATTGGTTGCTTAGCGATTGATAAGAAGTTATAAGTCTAAAACCATGTTCGGCACAAGCTCGCTTTGCTAGCATTCTACATGAAAAGATGCAAGCCCATTCTTCTTATTAGTTTACTAACTTGTTGCCATGTTGGTTTCCTTAACCATTAGGGGTTAAAAAGGAAGTTAAAAAGAGCCATTTTGACAGCGTAAAAACTCTATCAATTTAATTTTGTTGGACTCATACGAATTTACTTAATTCAATCTGATATTTCAGGATCCCATGAGATTGTTGTTTTTACCCGAATGTGGCGAAGCCCAATCAAAGAAGAACTTTAAAATGTAAGTACCAAAATATATAAATCTATATGTTTGAAAATAGTTTGACACTGCGGGGTTTTTCGTTTTTTCATATTTGACTTCTTGTTTATTATATTGGTAAGCATTTAAAAAAAACCTGTTTACTGTTATTCTCCTGTTCGCGGCATTGTAGAAAACCAGGCTTTAGACATAATGCGGGGTCAATCTTTCACAGAATCAAATCAGAGCATCAAACGAGAAATAGGGACTCGCCTTACAAAAACTCAGTTTTCTTTTCATATTATGATTCCCTGGAAATGTGTTTTGTAAAACGGATCGCAAAAAATGTAGATGTAACCGATTAAACCTTTGAATCATACCTTATCAGATTCTCAAAATTTGAAAAAGACAAACCAGCAGTGCGATTCAGGTTTCCGATAATGCATCCGATTCGATGATTTTCTTCGGAAAGCTGACGCACTGCAAAAGTGCTATTCAGACTTTCTCGGAATCTATTCCGAATTTGGAAAGTGACGTTTCTTCGCTGAAAAAACGTCAATTTTCCGAAGAAAGTCTTCAAATCGGATGCATTTTCGGAAGCCTGAATCGCACTGCTGGAACCTATTTTTATTTTGGTATAAGTCATAATGACATAAATGGGATGGCTAGGGACACCTAACATACAATTAGGCATTTACCGAATGATATACCGTAGTTGGTAAAGTCGTCTTGTGTCGTTTTTAAATTCATCTCTGATTACTTCTTGACAGTGTATAACATCGTGGCGGTTTAGTTGTGACTTAGGCCCCAAGTGGCAAAAGGCTTTCAGGCATTTCAGCTTCATCATCATCAGCTTTTAACGACCCACTGCTGGGCAGAAGCCTCCTTCCCTACCCGCCAAAACGTTATATTCTAAGCCTTTTGCATCCAGGTCTTACCCTGTTCGGCAACTATTTCGTCCATCCATCTGGCAGGTGGTCTGCCAAGAAAGTCAAAAGTCAAAAGTCAAATTCATTTATTCAATAAGATCACAAGTGTACCACTTTGAAACGTCTTAAGAGCTAGGTGATTCTACTCCTGTTCCTTCGCGACCAAGACCGTGAAGAACCAGGGCAACAAACACGGTTTGGGGCCTAACACTCTTTTCGGTGACACACTTTTTGTATGTAATTTTTTTTTTATATTTTTTTTATGTAAGCAATTATTACAAATGTTATCTAATTTTTACAAGTATTCTTAGAGGTCTAGTAAATCCCCGGGGCCATTTCAGTTTATCTTATCTTATCTTACTAAATGTGAAAGTTAAGATGCTTGGATATTTGTTACTAAATCACGCCAGAACGGCTGAACCGATATGTATAAAATTTGTCACATAGATTATAGTCTGAAATAGCACATTACTTTTTATTCCGGAAAAAATATGGTTCCCTTAGGACAAAAAAATAGTAGTCCCCGTGGGCGAAGCCGCGGGCGTTCGCTGGTAAACACATAAGGGCAAAAATAGCTTAATTTAATTATGACCTATAAGCTAAATCTGTTTCAGTAATATCAAATATCAATATTTGAAAAGAAAAAAATCCCGCTAGATCTTATAAATCGTAATCATTAGGTATAACTTTTACTTACTTAGCTTCAAAGAAAAAATACACAAAAGATTAATATTTCATACAATTTATATGAAACAGGAAATATGTTTCAGTAAAACATCTTCAAACATGTAAAAAGAAACAGAATTCCGACCCTTTCAACTTACGTATTCTATAATGATTTGCAACTAAAGAAACTATGATAAAAGGAACGGTTTCTAAAGAGCCCTTTAATCATCGACGAAGAATACATAAATTGAAATGGAGTAACTTGACCTTCTGTTTGATATATTTGAGTATCTGTGGAAATGTGGAGGTTTGCATAAATATAGGGAGTTTGTTGGGAAAATATTTTATATTTTTATTTGTGAAATGGAGTTGCCGATTTCAAGATCTTTTGAAGTTACCTAGGCCAGTGTTCCGCAAAGGGTGTGCCGCGGCACACTAGTGTACCGTGGTCATTGTTACGTGTGCCTCGGAAAAATAAGGTTACCTATCTCAGTAAAGCTACTCCAAGTTTGGACCGCTCAACTAATATAACATTGTACTTGTAACTAATATAACAATGTCTACTTACATCAACCAGAGCGAAATCGCGGGCAAAAGCTGGGATTATATAAAAATCTACCAGCCTCCTCGTGGCTCCCGTAGTGATTAGTATATGGTGATGAAATTGAAAGTAGCCTAAGAGCCTGTCCAGATGGAGGCGTTTTACGCGCGTAAACTATTGCCATCCTTATTTTTGACTGTTTAACAAAAGAGGATGGCAATAGTTTACGCGCGTGAAACGCCCTCGTTCTGGACAGGCTCTTAACCTTTCTCAAGAATTCAGCTATCAAATACAGAAATATTTTTTTCAAATCTGACTGATAGTTCCTTAGATTAAGTGCGTTCAAACAAACAAACAAACTCTTCCGCTTTATACATTGCTATAGATGATATTAATGTTAAAATATGTATTAGTATGATTATTATTCAAATTTTCCGTCGAATCAGATAAAACCGTCACGGCTTGATTGAACTGCAAACATTGCACCCATCTCATTTGTGTTGTTGGTTTGTCCGAATAAAATAAATTTATTGCACAGTTAGGTAATATATTTTTGAACAATACAAACACCATTCAACGCCATGTTTATTTAAATTCAACAATGCAATTTCAATAATTGCTACATAAAGTAGTCTCATAAATTGTCCATCCTCGTGACGATGCAAATTCGGCTATGTTTTCTGCATTATGGTACACTATAATACCATAAACCCCACAAGGTGTAACAAGACCATTCCCAAAAACGAAAACAGCCAAAAACTGTCTGCGACTGTCCTATTAATTCTTAAATCTATCGTATTGTTCAAGATCATGAATACATAACTTGCGTGCATCCAACGGGGTTAAAACGACCTTATAGCAAAATCTTAATATAATAGGAATTCCACTATATTCCGTTCACTACTTACATACTCACATACTTTTCATACAATGAGAGTGACAAGAACGGCATATATTGCAATTCCTATTGTGATTTTGCTATAGCGGCCTCTTTAGCCCCGCAGTTCTACAGTTTTAGGAAGTAGTCCTGTCCACCCAGTAGTTCATGTTATGCCCCGGTATACAATATTCTCTCAACTGGTGTAATAAGTTACCGTGGTGTAGCAAGTGATAAATCAGCGATATAAAGGCTTGGACATTGTGGCCGCTAAAGCGATAAAGCTAAATTATAAACCACTAGCGATCTGCCTGTGGCTTTGCTCACGTAAAGCAGGGAATTCACTAGGCGGACATGCCCGCGGGCAAGTCTGCAGATTATGCCCGCCGGACCTGGCTACTATAATAGGACTGTGCAATGATATGCAATCCTACACTAGCAAACATTGCACAGACTTAAGCGAGGAATTCACTAGATGGACATGCCCGCAGGCAAGTCTGCAGACATGCTCGCCTAATACTGTACTGCTGCAGACCTAATAGTATCTACAGACTTGCCCGTGGGCATGTCCGTCTAGTGATATCCTCGCTTTATAGTAGCGAGGTCCGGCGGGCATTATCAGCAGACATGCCCGCGGGCATGTCCGTTTAGTGAATTCCCCACATAACCCACATAGCCTATGATACTCAGGAATTCTGTAGCTTTTCTGCAGACAAAATAATAAAAAAAAAACACTGACATGAAATAGTATAAAAGTGAAATAACGAGTGTTGGCAAATCTCTAAGGACATTAATTTAAGATTGGAAATATAATGAGGATTTTACAGCTTATCATCTTAGTATTTAGTATCTTAATTTACATTCCAAGAGCGTTACATTTCTTGTTGTCTACTATTTTATTAATTACCTCAAACCTTGAAGTTTTAATAATACCTCTAATTCAGTGAATGCAAATAAACAGTATATTTACTGAAGGTCCTATTGAAGTCAACAAACAGAAGTTATTTGAGTTTGCGATACAAAATAACTACTGAAGAGAGACATATAATTGTATTAATCGAAATGATTAATTATTGTATTATAATAATTATGCTATTATACTATTAACTTTGATCCAAATTGCGAATCTCTTAAAGGTTAATCAATTGATTTTTCGTGCCGTGAAAGTACCGTGGATGTGGCCGCCTATTGGTCAAAATGGCTTTAAAAAAACTGGTCTAAAAACTTGATAACATCGACTCGAAAGAAGAAGAAGAATTGATTTTTCGTTTCTTAAAATTAATAAGGGCGATAACACGAGCGAACCACAAAGAAAACCAACCATAACAGTGTGAGGTTTATGATCCCGATTTTTAGTTCATAAACTACAACTTATCGTACCGTAAAATTTTTATCGAGCCCTCCCCAAAACCATTTTCGTGTCTCGGCCAATCAGTACGTGACACCACGAAAGCTCACTAAAAAGGCAGACGAAGGAAACACTCTTTTACTAGTAGTTTCTGATTTCTATGGGATCACCATGACAACTAAGGGGGTGAGTAGGTATTGTACATATAATACCTACCTATAGTGTTTGTTCGATGACAATTTTTGCTCGTTTGTGCTAATATAATAAAGCGGAAGTTTGTTTGTTTGTTTGAGCGCGCTAATCTCTGAAACTGCCAGTCGGATTTGAAAAATTATTTCATCATTTGATAGCATAATTCTTGAGAAAGGTTTAGGCTATTTTTGTCATCATCAGTGTCACAATTTAATACCATACAGCTAGTTTTTAATACTTTTATTGAAAACCGCTACTCGCTTCTCTCATCACAGCGTTTATTTATGGAGCTAAGCGAACAGTCGGTTGCTAGCTCCGCGTTATATTAAAGCTTTAATTTACTGCTGAATTTATTAAATAACAACCAAAGCTGCAATATAAAGTTGTATTTAAAATCTTTGATTTAATTGAATAAAATGCGTTACATTTTTAGTTTTTGATTTTTAACAAGACATTAAAAATATTTGTTGTTAGGATCGTCGTTATTATTAATCACTATGGGTATCTTACCAAGTTAATTTGACGAAAATAATTTTCAAAAAATATAGGTCTACAAATTTAGTAAGAGGCAAATTAACATTTATCTACTTTTTTCTAATTTATCTCTTTATACTAAGAAGTACAAGGACAGAACAAGGACAGACCTGATATTCCATTATTAGAATAGAATAGATATGGAAAATTATTTATTTTTAGCACACATAAGTAATAAACAAACAAACAGTACAAAAGAAGAAGAAATAAGGGCGGGAATAGACTTAAAGAAAAACACAGGTACATAAGTAGGTACAAATAGGAAAAACACAAACACTAAAAAAATAAATGGACGGTAAATACCTACTTACCTAGATACATACAATTATAGAACAGTAGTGGTAGTACCTACTATTATTCTGTGGTTATAGCCCCCCCCCCCCCCCCTAGAACATAAAGCATAACTTGAGCATGATGGATGTGGCTAAAAAAAGGTCCAATCTCATTATTAAACACACCATTCTTTATTTATTTCAAACAAAAATAACCCTAGTAGTTTTTACTATTGCACCGAGTGTTCGGTTACGGTAATTGAATTTGCATCACAAGTGGCGCCATCTCTCCTTTAATTTGTGTGAGTGTCGTGGTAGCGTTTGCAAGCAAATCATGAGCAGATCAAAAAATTATTTCGTGATCCTTATAAGTACGAGTAGGATCTTAAATTTCTTTTGATCTGTGAGAATCTAACGTGTCATGGAGTCGTGATCTTGTTTATTTAATTTTTATGTATTCTATCTGTTATTTGGTTCCAATGGTACAGCTTATTGTTAAGTTTGGGCCTAGATAGCGCTATGTTACTCGTAAATTTGTCCTATCACACTATCACACTAGGTAATATTATAAATGCGAAAGTTTGGCTGTTTGGATGGATGTATGTTTGTTGCTCCATAACTCGACAACCACTGAACCGGTTTGGCTGAAATTTAAAATATAAATAAATAATGACCGAGAATAGGACATAGGCTACTTTTTAGTCAGTGTCTTGGGCACGCTTCTGACTGGCAGTGGATCAGTTTAGCTACCTATAGTTTACAGATGGCTCAACTGGTTCTAATCGTATTTTGTAAAGTTATGTAAATATGTATTACTTAAGTTTCTGTAAATAAATGGTTGGGTTACACTTTGAGAAGGTGGAACAAGCCCTTAAACAATCACATAAAAATAACTGTTGATTGATTTACTATCACTGCGTCTTCTGACTGTACTCTTTATTAAGGCGCAGCACGTACCTCGGACCGTACTTGTGTAGATTATTCTCCCTTTGTCGTAAATTTTACGACTTCAAAAATTAGTCGTAGCTGCTTGCAGAATACGACCGACAAATTGTTTTGTCTGCGGTCAGATATCGAATATTTCATTAGGGTTTCGGTTATTTTTGATTTTGAAGATTGGATAATGTTTGTATTGTTTTTTGTTTCATTTTATTTTAAAGTAATCGTAATTTTTCATCGAACACCATGTTTGTAAGTATTGTTTTTTTTTGTCTATTTTTTTATAAGTAGAAGTTTTCCTTTCGATTTTAACATTTTATATTCTATAGTCACTAACAACAATGGCCTATCTTTTAACCGACTTTAAAAGAGGTTTTTGTTGGGCTGTATGTATTAAATTTAAAAAACTTTTTTGTTTGAAACCTATAATTCATTATTGAAGGCATTTTTGAAATCGATTTTCAGTATTTATTAAAAATATCTACTTTAAGTTTGTAAGTATACTCAGTTCAAAGTTGTCTAATTAAAGTTTGTTTAGTTCAAAGTTGTTTCAAATTCTAGTAAACATAAAAATATAAAAAAGATTCAAACAGAAATGTAGAATGTGATACTGTTTCAATTTTTATCAAAATATTTACTCCAATCTTAGCTTCGCAAATATTAAAAAAGAAAGGGAAAACAGCCTTATAAGCTTTGAAAGCCTCTTTTTAACTATTAAGGCATGAAAAGGTCGGGACATTGTCCACAGTATACAGCCGATACGCGCTATCGCTCGCCGGCAGAGCCGGACGACCTTTTTAAAATATTACCAGCACGAAGGGCTGCCAGGAAAAAAAAGACGGACATGTTTCCGGCAATTTCAGTAATGGTAAGTTATACAATAAACGGGTTTCCATTTAACTTAAAAATTGGAATGAAATGGGAATCTTCGTAATGTTCGGAAATGGAAATCTTCGGACTGGCCTCTTAGCTCAGTTGGTAGTAGCTCTGCCTACTGCGCTGTAGGTCATGGATTCGATTCCCACCCAGAACAAACATTTGTGAACATAGATGTTTGTTCTGGGTGTTATAAGTATTTACAAAAAAAAAGTAGGTAAGTATATAAGTATCCAGTTATCTGGTTCCCATAGTACAAGCTTTGCTTAGGTTGGGGCTAGATGGCGCTGTGTCAAATGTCCACCAATTTATTATAATCATTATTATTATTATATCCAAAATGAAAAAGAATATGCAACGTATTTTTCGTTGCATATTTTTGCGAAATATTACTTATTATAAGTATTCTTTTTGACATATTTATCATCATCATTAATGTTGGCAGGTAGGCTTCCTAATACGTATATTATTTACTAGCTGCTGCCGCGGCTTCGCTCGCGTGTTACCCGGATAAAAAGTAGCTTGTATTACTCTCCAGCCTTCGAACTATCTTCACACAAAAAATCACGTCAATCCGTCGCTCTGTTTTGACGTGAAAGCAGGACAATTAAACAAACAAATAAACACACTTTCACATTTATAATATGGGTATGGATTCCGATCCTGCGCTGCATTGGTCCGGTTATAAATTAGCCGGACTAGTACTGTCACCGTTTCCCAGCCCTATTGTTAACCGCTACATGTAGCACGAAGATAAATTCGTTGTTTATGTTTACCTTGATACCGGTTAAATATGATTTATGGCTACATTATCTTTTATTTTTTAACCGGTCACTTTATTTTTGAGACTGATACTTTTTTGATCAGTTACTAACCAACCACACACAAAATTAAATATTTGTGTTTGTTTCTTTGAACGCGCTAATCTCAGGCACTACCAGTCGGATTTTTAAAAAATATTTTAGGTTTAAATAATTTTATTTTCAAAAACACTTAAGTATCATCACTTACATCAGAACATAACTAAAAATAAGTCGAATTTGTGTAGAAAGTCGTCGTAAATTAGGTAAAGTTTGATAGACATGGTGGTAGGTTGTAAACTGTAACTTTAGTAAGTTTAAATTGATACCTACTCGTTCAATGCATTTTTTTTTGCACTTGATAGCTAAACTCTTGAGGAAGGTTATAAAATCCTTTTAATCAACATCATCATCTTCACCATATACCATCACTACGGTAGGGCGCTGCTTGTATATGTATTATATCTCTTTTCTCTATTCTTTACTGTTTATTATTATTTTAACTTGAAGGTACTTAATTGCCACACCTTCTCGCCTGCTATTATCTGTGCTGTCCAATCCATCCTAGGTTGCCTGGAAGAGATCGCTTTGAGCGATAAGGCCGCCAATTGTTTTTACCTATGTTTAGATAATTTATATTTAAGGTTTCTTTGTGGTAAACAATAAAGTGTTATCTATCTATCTATCTATATCTCGAAGGAATGTTACTTGAGAAAAGAGATTTCCTAATTTAAATATTTAAAACTGGACATCCTTAAGATTAGATAAGTCACAGGTTTACATTGAATTTCGTAGACACTATTAGTGATAAAACATCTTGCAAAAATCCATTAAAACTCAAGAGATTATCCGCTTATCAAAGAAATCAATAAAACTTAATTAACAAGCTAAATTAAAATTCCACTCATTAAAATATTGTTCAGGGTTAGCACGAGTTCTTGATGTTTCAAAAGTCATTTTCACAAAAAAGATACTGGGCGAGATGCAAAAACTCTGCTAGCTATAAAATAGTGAATGAGTTGACAATTTAGGGGTGAGATTTCATATCCTCATGCTGATTCAGACTTCAGAATTACATCCAATTCGATGAATTCAGTCGGAAAGTTGACGTTTTATCATTGAAGAAACGTCACGAGCTTTCTGAGTTCGAAAAACATTCCGAGAAGGTCTGAATCGCACTGCTGGTATGATGTTTTTTAACCGACTTCAAAAAGAGGAGGAGGTTCTCAATTCTTCAGATTTTTTTTTAAATTAGAACCAAGTAGACGACTCGTAAAATTAAACAGTTATTTTTTTTGAGGCTAGCGCAGGATCGAGGCGAATGGCATACACGAAGGGAGGCCTATGCCCAGCAGTGGGTTCAAAATGGCTGATGATGATGATGATGATGATGATGAATAAAACTCTACCAAACATAGTTTGCGGGCTCGCTATCTATTTAGAAATGAAGTAACTCGTGCTTTGAGCCTGTCATTAGTCGCACGTGAGCGGACTAGTATACAGGGTGTTTATTGAGCGATACAATCTCCGGTGCGACATGAATATTCAGCACCCTGTACCCTAGCTGTGTTTTAATGTGACACATTTCTAGATCATGCTGTGTAGACCTTTGCGGTTTAGTGACACGGAAAATTTAAGGTTCGATTCCCGTTGCGGTTTATCAGGCGCTACAGAAACACGCATAAGTAACAATTAAATGATATAATTTGATAAAGATCCACCAGAAAAGAAATGATAATGTTCAAACGCCTGAACAGATCTTGATAAACTATAGCTTAGAACCATCTCGACCACATCAGTTTTCAAACAAAACCGCAGTGAAATCGGTTCATCCGTTCAGGAGCTATGATGCCACAGACAGACACACAGATACACACCAAAAACTTATAATATATCTCTGCGCCACAGAGGTCAACATTGACAAAAATGTGGGCATTTACCAAGTACTTGGACATACCTCTTACTACCCCATCATCTTTAAAAGATCTTAAGAGGCCTGCGACAGGCGAATTTCCATAAAAACGTAATACCGAAATCATTTAAAATTTAAGCATATTTTTATCAGTTTATGTTGTTAGATTAAAAGAGTAGGTAATTATCTAGGTTCCTGTTAAACTTTTGTTCCGAAAAACTTACCTAAAAAGAAATGTAAGCAAATTGAATTGAAATCTTTGTAGGTACACCAAAAATGGCATTTTTTCTTATCATTTGTTCTATAGAATGTTTTTTGGAACAAAAGTGAAACAAGAACCTAGATAAATACAGCCTTTATCCAAATAATAACATAAAGTGATAAAAATATGTTCAAATTTTAAATTATTTCGGTATTACGTTCCTAGGTACGTAAGTACGTTCGCCGGCCCCTTAAATGAATAAAGATCCGGAAGCGAGCATGTCTACCGCGCCTTGGGGATATAAGTACTCGTAATCACGTTTCGTTTTTCTATCGTTTAATAAAACGTAGAAGAAATAAAATTTTCCGTTCTTAAAGTAAATAGCCTTCCAACTAAACTATATGAGTTCAATTAAGTGAAATAATAAAAGCGAGGCTGTGTTTCATCAGACTCATAATAGTCTGGACATCGTCAGATGTCACGCAATTATGAACCTTATGGCACTGTAATAAAACATCTGTCTAGACTAAAGGGATGTGTGAAAAACAGAACGTGTTGAGTTTTATTCATTTTCAAGCGAGAACGTTTGGTAATATTGAAACAAACTCGTCTGTTTTTAGTTTGATAATGAAATTTATGCATATTCTAAGTAATAAATTAAATAATGAAAATGAACAACTTCTATTTAAATATTGTTTTATTTTATTAGGTAAATTAATTAACAAAATACAGTCATTAGAACTAGTTGACTACGGATCGATATAAACGACCCATAGATAGCTTTACTGATGGAAGCGTGCCCACCATGTTTTTATTCCGTTGCTGATTTTTTTTAAATGCAATGTAGAAAAAAAATGAAATAAGTTGAAAAAACATTTCGTAATACTTTAGCTTAAAATATACAACTATTACTTTTCAATGTCTGGTTATATCTAAAAAAAGTTATTTAAATTAAATTTGTACGAAGAGCTTAAACAATTAAAAATGATGATGATTCTATAACATAGATTAAGAATAATTATAACAAGATCAAGGGGTTTAAAATGCCCGCCTTATAATTCCTTTTATGAATCAGATTAACACTTTAAATTTAAAATTCACAATGTGAATCAAACAAAGGAAGTATTTTGTGAAGAGCTAAAAAGCTCGCTAAGCCATTATTGCATAGCGAATATTTAAACAAACATTTGAATGTTCTAATTAGAGGATATACCAATGCATATTATCCTATTTAAATGTAAATAATGCAATATATTATACCCAATATGACTATGGTAACAATTTCATTCAATGGAATACGTATAAGTTAAAAGAAAAAAACAAAGTTCAATAAAAAGTATAAGTATGGTTTTAAATTGTCTTGAATATAGAATATACTTAATCTAAGATCTGAGAAAATGTATACCGTACCGTGAAGATCCAGTTGCGTTCATAAATTGTTTATTTTTAATATATAAAGTGTCTTAAAACATAAACACTACTATGTAATACCACTCGTAGGCACATACTACGGAAGTGCTACGGTGATTCTACGTGACTACGAGTGTCGTAGCGGTTGCTACGTATAGTTCTACGAATAAAGTCTACGTGCTACGGTGCTACGTTGTATCTAAGTTTACTGCTTTTTGACAAAATTTTCAAGATTTTTGTATCACACAAGTAAAATATATAGAAAATGCTTCTGGCTAAATTGCTAGGTTGGCATCGTCTTAGAAATGATATGAAATAATGTTCAAAAATGTATCCCCCGAGGAGTTCCATTGTCTTAGACCCTGATTAAAAAAAAAACTAGGCATGTTTAAAAGTACAAAGTTTGTTTTTATGTCCAAACTTTTGAATTATTTAGTAAAGACAAAGATATTGACAACCTCTGGCGCAGTGGGTGAAGGCCCGCCTGCGACGCAGGTTGCGGGTTCGATCCCCGCCGCGGAACAAATGTTTGTATGATATGCAAATATTTGTCTCGGGTCTGGGTGTTTTCTATGTATGTATCCCATGTAGTATGTATTAACAAAAAAGTATATTAAGTAGTATTTCAGTCATGTGGTTCCCATAACACAAGCTCTGCTTAGCTTGGGGCTACATCATGCTGTGTGAAATGTCCAGCATTATTATTAGTTTCTTTACTTATATCAAAATTTACACATTCTAGAAAGGACAAAAATCAAAAACATACGGGTTTTGGTCAAATTTTCTACGAAAAACCTTACGAAACTTACTAGGTATTTAGAGAGCTACTAGGTGCTAGGCAGTAAATTAATCTTTAAATACTTCAGATATAATTTGGTTCCATTAACCACTTTAGTTAATAAACCAATTTAGATTTGACAACAGCAAACAAATGCTCAGTTTAATTACGAATTGTAACAATAAGCAACGATCGGTCAACTCGGGGTCAACGACCCGATGACGTTTAGCCAAATTATTAGGGGAATGTTACGGGGATTATGATGTAAATTTTTAGGGTTCCGTATTTACAAGGTACCAATGGGTAATAAACCGTAACAAGACGACACTTGAAATTTTTAAACTCTCGCGACCACAACTCATACATTTAAATATTTGGTACAGGATGTTCGCCCGCGAGTACTGTTGCAACAGAGCTGAATCGTTTGGAAATAAAATATATGAAATAGGGAAATAGCTCAGAAAAATCCTTAAACACCTTAGATTTTCCTACAGTGTGTATTACTTTGATCGTTATAACAAAAAAATATAAAAATAAAATTGTAACAAAATTTAAAGGTTGTTTGACTGTCCTGTTAGTTTTTCTGACAGTTTTTTTATTAAAATATAAAAAAATATATACTTACATTTAAAATATTCTTCGGTGGTACGGAACCCATCATCCGCAAATCCAACTTGCACTTGCCATTTTTGGGGATTATGATGTCCATTTTTATGTCCGTTTTTGAATTTTAAATGCGTCCTTTTTGGTTTTGTTTGTGTTTGGATGGGGTTGCTTTTTATGTCTGGAGCCTTTGACATTTAGCAACGTGCTAGATATTTGAGTTTTACTTTTTTTATATGGTTTTAAAACATCATCAAACATCCCTCACATAAATTGTGGAATTGCTTTTAGGCACTGGGTAAGTGTTAATTTTTAATTGGCGGCCTTATTGTGTGGTTTGCAATGGAAGGCTCTACTAAGGTTTTTGCTGTGTAACAGAATCTGAAATGTGTTAATCCTGAAAACTTTTTTAAAACTTGATATTACTTATTCATGGACAATTTTGAAGCGCTCGTGGCGTTCTTGACTTTCTTGATATTGTGGCATTAACAGCTGAGCGCTTTCGTACTTCGGAGGGCATGTTAAATTGTCGTTCCCGGCTTTGCGTGTTTTGACGTGTTTATTTTCGTGGTTTGACGGAGGCCTTTAGGCGGCCTTAAAACTCCGTCACCATAGTTGGCCACTAGCTCACACGAAATCACTTATTCATTCATTCATACATGAACATGAAGATAGTCGAAAAATTCCTTAAATGTAATAAATTACATACAAAATCAAAACAAACGAACCAAAACAAAGAAATAAACTACTCGCGTGGGTGATAACATTAGTGGGGACCAGTTTCCGTAAAAACTGCTATAAATCAGAAGGGCAGGCCCTGACTAATTACGGTTTAATTTAGAACTAGCTGCTCGGCCGGAAAGTTTTCTGATAAATCTACACATGTGCTGCGAATGATTAGTATGCGGGCACTGATAGGTCACATTTGCAATGTGCCTGAATCTAGAGAGTAGGTAATGATATTTAATCTGTTTTCCTATACAGCCGATCGAATCAGAAATCAAATCAATCAAATCAAATCATTTATTTATTAGGAATATAGAATAATATAAAAATATAGAAATGAGGAGATACGTAGAAGAACTCGGGTCACCGACATAGTCAAACGGATTAGCACGTTGAACTGGCAATAGGCAGGCCATATAGCACGCAGAACAGATGGCCGATGGGGCCATCGTTCGCCAAAAGTTCTCGAGTGGAGGCCACGAACCGGCAAGCGTAGTGTTGGACGTCCACCGACAAGATGGACAGACGACCTTGTAAAAACTGCAGGTCGGCGGTGGATGCAGGCCGCTTCCAACCGCAACACATGGAAATTTTTGAGGGAGGCCTATGTCCAACAGTGGACGTCCAACGGCTGAGATGATGATGATGATGATGATACAGCCGATAGTCTCCATTGCTGGGTAAAGGCTTCTTCTCTACCACGCTACTCCTCGCGGTTTTGTGGTAACTGGATCTACTGCTCTCCTACTGCCCTCAGTGCCTTTTCACACGTCCCGGTTTCCGGGTAGCTGGTGCCGGTTACCCGGAGTTTGTATGCAAAAAACGCCGGTACGTATGAAAGCTACCGTACATACCGATACACTTCATCGCCTACCGGCTATTCGGAAACTGGAGCGTATGAAAAGGCACTCACAATGTCGATATCGTCTGACCATTGGGCAGGTGGTCTGCCTCGAGGCCGACCCATATTTTTATTTAAAAAAATCATGAACGCAAAAAATTAAATAAAACACGATTAGACTGAATGCTCAATGTGGTCACTACAAAGTATTTTTACTATTATTTCCTTTACTATTTCAAATTCATAGACACGGGAGTTAATCTATTTATTTGTTTAATTCAAAAAAAGAATAGCATAGCCGCCATTTGAGCTTTCTAGATCACTCGACAATTTTTCATTTAAGTGGATTTTAAAATAAAAGAAATAAATCGCAATGGTTCCAGTGATAAGCCTTAATTAAAACATCTAGTAGTTAAAGAACCCGTCAGTCATGCCATTGGAAGTTGCCAACTATAATTGAAAAAGTTACCATTTTACTAAACAGCGATAGCAAAACGAGAATTTATTAAACCAATTAAAAGTTGGCAACATTAAATGAATCAACGCACAACAAATTGGAAGTTTAGGTGCTTAAGCCTTTGCGAAGACGGCAGGTTACGTTTGCTGAAAGATTGCTGGCAAATAAGTAAAATAAATAAATAAATAATGTTAGACATTTCACACAGAATCATGTAGCCCCAAACTAAGTAGAACTTGTGTTATGGGAACCACATGACTGATATACCTACTACCTACTTATATACTTTTATTTTGTAAATACATAGATACATATTATACATAGAAAACACCCAAACCTGAGACAAATATTAGCAGAACATACAAACATTTGTCCCGCGGCGGGGATTGAAACCGCAACCTCCTGCGTCACAGTCGGGCCTTCACTCACTGCGCCACAGAGGTTGTTATAAAATGGAACTTGTAAGCAAGGAAGGGTATACATATATCAATGTTATTTTTAAGAAAAGCAAATCAGTTGCAAGCCGTGCGAGCTGCGCAGCTAACGTCGTGCACTTCTGTCACATTCTGTTTTGTGGAATCATACACTGCTGTCGTACATATTCGGAAAACACGAAATTAGCCGATGCCCATTGTTTATCTGGAAGTACTGTAGTTAAAGCGTTAAAGCGTAACAAATAAACCTATATTCACATTTATTATACTAGT
Source organism: Camptogramma bilineatum (assembly GCA_958496255.1). NCBI lineage: Eukaryota > Metazoa > Arthropoda > Insecta > Lepidoptera > Geometridae > Camptogramma > Camptogramma bilineatum. Next base: position 9,165,584 of record OY292467.1, on the reverse strand, counting down.
TAAGATTATCATCGCTAACTCTATACTCAACTGAGAGAAGACATGTTTTATTATTGCAGCTAGTAAAGGCCCAAAAACTCTGTAAAAAATTCATTACGAACCACAGATTGCCATATGAATATCGTACTTATTACGCAAGCTTGTAAGTGGTAAATCGCTAAATGGCAGCTTCCTACTCATTTTCCGCCGACATTGAATATTCTGCCATGTTTGTAGGAAAAACAAAGTGTTAAATTGCGTGGGGGCTTGCCTTTGAGGCCGATCGTGCAAGGGAGTTTGATCTCTACGGTGTGGTTTGATGGAGTGTTTTTGTTTGAGGGTAAACGCCTGGACGGTGTGTGGTGTGAGGGGTATGGTTGCCAGAGGGAAATCAGAAAAGCCGGTCAAATGAAGTCCTAAAAAAGGACGAACATTGTTGACAGTCTTGAATTTAGATTGATCGATGTAGAAACTGTTATTCATCAGCTACTATTAATTAGTATCATCAGAAGTTTCTAAAACACAAGTGGACGATCATTGTTGACCGATTTGTGTTTAAGTTGATTGTTTGTATATTTTTTTTTCAAAACATTAAAGTTAAAAATCCACTTACTGGTACAGTTGTTGGATTGTTGTATAATATCTCTGCATGCCTCATCTCGAAATACGCGTACTATTTAATAAACAACTTATATGCGAGCTCACGGTGTGAATCGAAGTAGAAACTACCGGTATAACTTAGTTTGTGTGAAAAAGCAAAAGTCCCAAAATATTTATGAAATATCTAAAATTAAAATAACATTAACAAAATATGCGACATCATATTTAGACTTTTGGGATAGGGGTAGGCGGAGACCACATATTTCTATTTGCTACGGTCCTGACACACTTCTTTCGCTTCATTCACTCTCATCACATTCTTCATGCAAGCTCGTCAGTTTAACTCTTAGACTTTTGCAAAACTAAAAAAGTCGGATGTTTTAGCCGGACAATCAAACGGATCAGGACCCTTACTACGTGGGGAAGGGAGACAGTAACAGGAGACACGTAGAGGATGTGGGTCAAGTGGATCGCAACAAAAGTGAGTGTTGCTCGCAGTGCCTGTTTCAAATGTTGAAATAAACTTGATTTACATTGCATATGAATGTTATCGCAGTTCTTGATTGCCTTGATTAAGTTGTAGTAAACCAGTCTTGTTATACTAACTTATTATTGTATGCGATGTGTTTTTAACTATATAAGCTTAACGCGTTGAGAGTCACCGATGTAGTACATATTACACGTTGATTTTATTCGGTTCTCTAAGTAAGGGGCGATACGTCCTGAATATTGTGGCTTTGTTGTATTTTTTTCTTCTGTTATAAGTATTAAAAATCATTTACATACGAACTTGGAAACAATAATGGACAGGTGGACTCTAGCAGAGACTTTCAATACTTTTATGATTAAATTTTAAACATGGGTTTTCAGCTGCTGGTTTAAGGACTGTTTATATCTACAGACATTTATTCTATACAGTTTTAATGAATGTATTCATATCTTACGGAACCTTTAGTCGTATTGCTCATTATATGGACTCAAAACATATCAAAATTGAAGGAAAAATGACATTTTTTCCTTTAATTTTAGTCCGTATAATGAACAATCCGACTATAGCCGCACAGACACGAGCCGCGCATTCACGGACAGACACAGTATTCGCGTAAATAATTTTGTCTGCGCGGTGCGTGTCTGTCTGTGTCTGTGTGGCTACGTTATGCTAGCTGCCGTTCAATGTAAATAGAGAATCGTCGGGAGCGTGCAGTGCTTCTTCTCTCTCAGTCTTTTGTTTGAGAGCGGCCGCGACCGACGATATCTATCACTGTCTATGGCACGCTACGTGTCTGCACAATGTCTGTAAATATAAACAGTCCTTTAATTAACTGTACCTACTATAAAAAACTTAGGCCTTTACATCTGTACTAGATGGTTTATACAGTGTCAGGAGGCAATTTTTGCCTACACTTATCGGGACACTGTAGCACCTACACCATCCTCTCAGCTTAACCGGCCATATCCACAGGAAAGACATGGTTAATACATGTGGGGCTGACTAAGCCGCTAACTAACTGTACTATAAGCTCGTAAAACAATTTGTTTGCGATAATAGTAAATGAATACCTTTATTTGTATTCTGGTAAGAGTCAACCTCAAAAAATACATATGACGTGACCCAGAACGTGATTACTGAGTTCCAGAGCGCGGCCGAGTTTCGGTGAGCGAAATCGTAATAATTTCGTATTATGTATTTGAAATTGCTACGTCTTGTTATGGTACGGTTCCATGAAGTCGGCTCGGGAGCATTCTTTTTCGCGAACTTAGCTGAGAACGCCCTTGTCGAAGTAAGTTAAGAAGCAAGGTTAGGCAGAATTTTTATGAAGATCAGTTTAACGACTTTAAAGATGAAATAGATATCTTAGTTTACATTTCGAAGCATATACATTCTCAGTTTCACTAATATCCTTCATGCAGTTAGTAAGAATGACTATGAAATAAAATAACATCTGCAGAGTATGTGGAACCCGATCAAACCCGAACTGAGTTTAATATAAGGATATAATAATAAATATGTAATACGAGTATCACATAACACTATCACATCACACTAATCACACTATCACACTAATATTATAAATGCGAAAGTTTGGATGTTTGGATGGATGTTTGGATATATGTTTGTTCCTCTATAACTCGACAACCACTAAACCGGTTTGGCTGAAATTTGAAACATAGATAGATAATGACCGGAAATAGGACATAGGCTACTTTTTATCCCGAAAAAATGCATGGTTCCCGTGGGATAAACAAAATAGTGGTCCACGCGGGCTAAGCCGCGGGCGTCGTCAGCTAGTAATTATATAAACGTTTATATTCTCAGTTTCACTAATATCCTCCATACAGTTGGTGACCGCGCTGAATGCGTTTACTATCAAGAATGACTACGAAATAAAACAACATTTGTTGAGTTCGTGGAACCCGATCAATCTCGAACTGAGTTCAATAAATCGGGGACAGGCAGGAATTTTGATTCCTGTTTGTCCTCTCTCGGGGACAGGACGTGGGGACAAACAGGAATAACTCAAAGATATTGTCAATGATTGGACAACACAAGTGGAATCAATGTAAAGACGATGATAAGTTAGATGATTTCAATAAAATTTATTTTAAATAAAAACATTTGCTTCCGTTTCAAAACAGGGGCTTAAAACATTCTGCGGATCCAGCCTCAAATTAACCAACAACCAGAGACATAACGATGTGCCGATAATGAGTAACGTAAAAACGGGAATTTCCGATTTTGACACAGTAAATCTCTGAAAATATAATTTTACTCCCCAAAAATCTGTTTTGTTTCCCGTTTCTGAATGCTACAACTGTAAAAACCGCATGCATATTCAGTGTTGGTTTAAAATAATTTCAGTTCTGAAAATTTGTAGATAAACAAAAACAACTTCACAAAAAACTCGAAAGGTTGCAGCTAAATAGCAATGTGATTTTAATCTTATACTATTACTTACATCAATTTTGTTGATTACTGGGATAAATTATTTTGATCCGTAACATTTTTACAACAATTTAGATTCGATTACGCTGATTTAGAAATCTCTTTCGAATCAACGAACCGCATATCTGCATCGTACAGGCAAATCGAATTCTCCCGATTTCAAAAATCGATTCTCTCCGCGCCACATGACGCTCGCAAAAAATAATCGTTCGATATTTGAAAGGAAGGGCTCCGATGTTCGCGCAATTAACCGCTGAGTTTAGTCCCTTGCATCCGGTTGGATTCTTCCGCCTCTCCCTTGCTGATGACTGGCGATATACGTACTGATTATAAATTATATTGAGAATCATTTGAAATGCATAAATTATGATGCGGAAAAGGGGGATCGATTTTTCTATCATTATTTCGCGAACACAGATTTTGCGTTTTCGTGTTCGTTTTGAATGAGGATTGATGTTATGTCGAATAAAACGTTTGTAAAATTATTTTACTTGAGAAAAGTATTCTGTTGTGCTTTGTAGTTTTTTAGTGTTGATGCAATGTTGATAACAATATCCTTTTGTAGAATTAAATAGATTGTTTAAAAATACACAAAATAATCCTCATTCACACAAAAGAGTTTTATCGACACTGAAAAAAAAAAAATTCTACTATTCAAAAACTGCAGTATTTTTCTAAATATGGGACATCTAAAACGACTTGAAAAAACTCGTCCGGTCCAACTCGCAACCGCTCGCGCATTTTAATCTGCATTCTTATATTCAAAACAAAAGTTTTTTTAGCTCCTTGGTTTAAAATCGTGCCTTTACAGAATTGTATTGTTTCCAACACTTGAGATACCGGCGCGACTCCGGAAAACGTTAATGAGCGCGCACTTTTTACGTCTACCCTCGCCCGGCAGAAATGAGGTCGAATTACGAATGTATTGTGTTCACGTTCACTTTAAATTATGATGCTATACGCTTAAAATAATAAGGACTTAACTGCGTGAAACTCTTGTGTGAAGTGGTAGGGTTGAAAGTTAAAGTGAATTTTTCGGTATCGTTAGTGTTTTAAGATGTTAAAATTGTGTTTTCACTCCCCTTGCTCAAAAAGTCTGTCATTGTAGCGTACTAGAGCGGGGATAAAATAGCTTAACTAGTAGAAAAAGTTATTTTTTTCTTGTTTTTGTATGTTACCTACGAGCCTATAAGCATATTAGCCTATCACCATATTATACCTTAATAAGGTAACCACCTAGGTCATCTTCGAAAATACTCATCCACGATTAAAAAAAAAAATTAAAGCTACAGGATCTCTGAGTATCATAGGCTTTGGCACTACGCGAGCAAAGTCACGTATGGGCCGCTAGTTCAATATTAAAAACGAAGTTAGCATAAAAAGCGTTTTATTTCTCAGTATTCGAAAATTCGATGACATAATCAGTTTTATGTTTCAAAATACTCATTTCCCTACAGTGTTGTCCATCCGATGGAAAAAGGTTAAGCAGACGAGCTTTATGCCTCATAAAAAAATTGTGAAAGCCCCAGCAAAAGGCAAATTGAATATGAAATCAGCGCGATGAACTTTTAGGCTAAATTTAATGAAGTGACGTGTTTCGATCGAACGACTTGTCTTAACGGCCTTTGAAATTCAATGAGCTCACCTTTCGGTATTGGCGGAGGTAAGATTTTTGTTCTATAAATTTTATAATAATCTAAGCTTACCTTGTGTCAAAACATTCCCTGCTAACTCAATATAATATTATTGAATTTTAAAGTCAAATTCTGCACCTACCTCTTTTTAAGACATGCTCATAACTACTAGATCTAGTTCTTAAATCGTTATAGCACCTATCACGAATGTACTCGTAGTTTTTAAATGATTTATATTAATTTTAGAACATTTTGCCATTCATAAGATTGACATTCTATTCCATTTACAGGGCGACCTTCTTATGTCACTAAAGCTCCAGTTCATCGACATGGTACATCCTTAACGTGACCATACGTCCCGCTTTGGGCGGGATTGTCCTGCTTTCTGGCTCTGTCTCTTTGGATAGGTGTTCGCAAGTGGCATTACGAGCTGAGCGCTTCCGTGCTTCGGAGAGCACGTTAAATTGTCGGTCCCGGCTTTTAAGTCGTTAAGCCACGACCGACGGAGGCTTTAAGGCGGCCTAAAAACTCCATCACCAGAGTTGGCCACTTGCTCATACGAACTTACCGCGTTTACACTTTAACTATACACCGTTTATTTTTGGTCAGTTCAAAGCCGGCGCCTACGTAATCTATATCGATAACCTTACCCAAATGTTGTAAGTAGGTACCCAATTGTATTTTTTGTATTTTTATTAAGAGGCATTATACGTAATTTTCTGATTTACGTGATGTTTCGGGGCAGGATTTTTCAATGAAAACATTGTATTTTTAAAAAAATTATGGCACAGCATTAAATATCATTTCAATTTTGTACTATTAAATGAGCTACTTTTGTATTTTTATTATTTCTTTTTGATTAATCGACCTCAAACCGGCGACTGTTTTGTGAATTTTTGCTGTAAGAGGTTTAGAAATCACCATATTTACGAATCATTTTGACGTCCAAATGGTATAAAAAAATTACGATGTTTTGCTGTGATAGTCAACCAAACTATTAAATGGATCACTTTTTACTACCCTTATTTAGTTTTTGAGTAAAAAAATCTTTAACTTAGTCCAAATTTCGAGAAAACGGCCAAAGAATTGCTTTTGATTTTGGCTACTTAGAACTGACTTAGAACTCTTGTTCGTAAAATTAATAAAACAGAAATAAACTTCAGTTCAAAATCAATCCTTTTCTGAAAAAAAAAATGCAAAAAGATTAAAAAATTGGCAATGAAAAATCTTTTAAAACAACCTAAAACGCGTCGTATCTACTACCCTATCTACTCGACGCAAGCAGACCGCGCCGAGCGCTTCTAGAGGGTGGACGTATCGCTTTGCATCCCGGAGCTCGCACTGAGTCGACTCGCAAAGCACGTCGCCGGCTACGAAGAATATAGCGCAATAGGAGCGTTTGATACATTGGTTGCTAAGTTATTAATTACCTATTTTTAAATATTTTCTGCGGGGCTAAAAAGGCCGTTAAAGCAGAATAATGATCTGAATTGTAGTGTAACTAATAATGTAATAATAGGGTTACAGCGAGCTGATCTGATGATGGAGTCAGGACCTGTTCCATGGAATTTTATGATGATATGGGTATCAAATGAAAGGGCTTGATGAGCGCAACACAATGCTGATCTGATGATGGAGTTAGGACCTGTTCCCTGGAACTTTTTAATGATATGGGTATCAAATGAAAGGGCTTGATGACCGAAACACAATGCTGATCTGATGATGGAGTCAGGACCTGTTCCATCGAACTTTATAATGATATGGGTATCAAATGAAAGAGCTTGATGAGCGCAACACAATGCTGATCTAATGATGGAGTCAGGACCTGTTCCCTGGAACTTTTTAATGATATGGGTATCAAATGAAAGGGTTTGATGAGCGAAACACAATGCTGATCTGATGATGGAGTCAGGACCTGCTCCATGGAACTTTTTAATAATATGGGTATCAAATGAAAGGGCTTGATGAGCGCAACACAATGCTGATCTGATGATGGAGTCAGGACCTGTTCCATGGAACTTTTTAATGATATGGGTATCAAATTAAAGGGCTTGATGAGCGCAACACAATGCTGATCTGATGATGGAGTCAGGACCTGTTCCCTAGAACTTTTTAATGATATAGGTATCAAATGAAAGGGCTTGATGAGCGCAACACAATGCTGATCTGATGATGGAGTCAGGACCTGTTCCATGGAACTTTTTAATGATATGGGTATCAAATTAAAGGGCTTGATGAGCGCAACACAATGCTGATCTGATAATGGAGTCAGGACCTGTTCCATGGAATTTTTTAATGATATGGGTATCAAATGAAAGGGTTTGATGAGCGAAACACAATGCTGATCTGATGATGGAGTCAGGACCTGGTTCATGGAACTTTTTAATCATATGGGTATCAAATGAAAGGGCTTGATGAGCAAAACATAATGCTGATCTGATGATGGAGTTATGACCTGTTCCATGGAACTTTTAATGATAATATGGGCATCAAATGAAAGGGCTTGATGAGCGAAACACAAAGCTGGGTCGGGGTTTACTTTGACTTTGATTCTTGATTTTGACTTTCACTTTGATTCTTGATTCTTGATTTTCAATTTTAGTTTCTCTATTCTCGGATCTCAGATTCTTGATTTTCGATTTTCGAGTCTCAATTCTTGATTATCGGATCTTGGATATCGGGTCTTGATTCATGATTTTGATTCTTGATTTTCAATTTTCCATTATCGATTCTCGGATCTTGTATCTCGGATTCTTAATTCTTGATTTTCAATTTTTTAATTTTTGATTTTTGATTCTTGATTCTTGTTTCTCATTTCTCGATTCTCGGATCTCGGATTTTTATTTTGATTTTTATTTCTTGATTTTGATTTTAAAATTAAAATCAAGATTAAAAATGAAAAATCAAACATCAAAAATCGAAGTCAAAAGTAAATCCTAACCCAGCTTTGTGTTTCGCTCATCAAACCCTTTCATTTGATACCCATATCATTAAAAAGTTCCATGGAACAGGTCCTGACTCCATCATCAGATCAGCATTGTGTTGCGCTCATTAAGCCCTTTCATTTGATACCCATATCATTAAAAAGTTCCATGGAGCAGGTCCTGGCTCCATCATCAGATCAGCATTGTGTTGCGCTCATCAAGCCCTGTCATTTGAAACCCATATCATTAAAAAGTTCCATGGAACAAGTCCTGACTCCATCATCAGATGAGCTAGCTGTCACCATATTATTTCATTGTAGTCGGAACTTGACTGACATGCTGAGATCCAAGTTTCAACTCAATCGGACTATTTACTGAAGAGTTCTGTTGAAAAGCTCCTGACTCCATCAGATCAGCACAATATGGTTTATGGGACAAAGAAACAAACATTTATTTTTTGTAATTATTTGTATTCAAGGTGTAACTAACCCGACTTTGTTTTGTGTTATACCTATAGGTACCTACCTAAGTACCTACCCAAAAAGTATTTTTACTATCTCAAATAAATCAATCACATGAAAATTACCAAAACCGTTTAGTCTAAGAAACGGAGCGCTGTTCATTGGGTGTTAGAATTTAGCAACTTTTGTCCCTCCGAGCGCTGATTTTGTCGAGTGCGAAATTGTATAATGGCTCTTAATGATTTATTCAATGTGACTAAGTCAACCTACATATTTCATGTAGCCTGTAATTAGTTTTATTGATTTTATTTTAGTAATTTTTCCATGTTGACCTATAATGTATATTATCAATAAATGACTATTATGACTATTATGACTATTATGACTATTACTCAAAAATAATAATAAAAATGAGATCTATTTTTTGCAATTAATAATATTACGAAACATAGGCAGGATAAATCACGGAGATACGTGCTCTGTGCTCAGCTGTTGCTACGGCGTAGAGTCTATGCTACGTCGTAGTCATACATACATACCTAGGTCATTAGCTCTGCGCGCCTACGACACCTTACCAAGTGTTTTCCTCACTTTTGTTAATCTTTTCAACTATTTAGTTTCGTATGAAATACTTATCAAATTCAAAAACTAAACCAACGACACGAATACGATTAAGCAATACAAGCAGTGGGTGCTGTCTTTAAACTGACCCAGAATTAACGGTGTATAAGCCATCTTGAATAAAATGTAATGAATCTAATATAATTTATGGTGTAAGTAAAACAACCAATCATAGACCGAGTATATAAAACTAAACGAACTAAAAAAAACTAAACTACTAAACTAACTAACATTTCAAAACTTGCATCCAAGTTACAAGTAATCTACAAATTCAATGTTTCATGCTTTCTGACAGAAGTTACGCTACCAAGGGGCTATCTCTCCGAACTGAAAGCAACTTTAATGAATCTTAATATCTGTGAAGGGAATATTTCAAGATGCTCACAGCTCTCGGACTTAATGTAGCGTCATAAGATAAACGGCGAGATTATGGCGAGATCGCGAGATACGTCCATATTTATGGCGTTTTAACCCTTCAAAAGTAATGTGCGGAATGTTTTTTCGGGGAGTTGCGATTTTTTTTGTTAGATTGTATCATTTGAGTCAAGTCACCGACACACAAACGGATTAGCACGTTGAGATGACAATGGGCAGGCCATATAGCACGCAGAACAGATGGTCGATGAGGCCGAAAAGTTCTTGAGTAGAGGTCACGACAAGCGCATCATTGGGCATCTACCAACAAGATGAACAGATGACCTTGTAAAGACCGCAGGTTAGCAGTGGAAGCAAGGTGCTTCCAACCGCAACACATGGAATTATTTGAGGGTGGGTATGTATGTATGTATGTATGGGGACTCCCTTTTCCGCAATTGGACTCAAATGTGGTCCTTTTTGTGCGTTTATTTGAGGGTGGGATATGTTCAGCAGTGGTCGTCCAACCGCTGAGATGATGGTGACGATCATTTCAGCCGAGTTGCTTTGGTGGGAAAGATAAGGATACAATGATTCATCCTAGATCTAAATAGACAAGACTACCACCTCAAACAACTCAAAGGATTTTAAACACCTGAATATGTTAGAAAATGTCTAACATTACTTCACATAACATAACTGTATTACCATACAGATATAATATGGTATGATTTGTATTTTATTTTCCACTTGTAAAACAATTGTAATACAGTTTCACACAACTGCTCGCCATCATCAATCGGTTTTGAGTTTTATTATGCTAACGCTATTTCAAACAGAATTGAATACTATTTTGTTTTGCAGCCATAAACTAACAAATTTGTTTTATTACTCGTATGTTTCAGGCAAAGGTAAAGTTTCAGTATCGTTCCTACTTTTTCTTAGGTTTCAGGAGTACGGCACGATAGACTAATAAAAATACTTGGTAAAAATGATGTTTTTAACCGATGAAAAAAATATTAACTTTTTTAAACTCTTCAAAAATATGTTAACACTCATCATCACACTCATATTATAAATACGAAAGTTTGGATGTTTGGATGGATGTTATGTTTGTTACTCGACAACCACTGAACCGATTTAGCTGAATTTTAAAATTTAGATGGATAACGCTACATATGCCACCACGCGTGCGAAGCCACGGGCGGAAGCTAGTATTTTTGTAATTTAGTATTTAGTAAGTTACTTTTGAAAACTGTACCTATACATCATGTGTATTTAATGAAATAAGTAGTAACTTATTTTATTTGTTTGTCAAGAAAAGTCGTGTTTTTTATACTTAATAATTTAGTTCTAAAATGAAAGACTCCGTAAAACTGTTAATTGAAGCATACTTAAGCATCTGAGTTTGAAATTATAAGCTAATATTTTGACTTCATTAATTCATTTAATACGTGCCCATAATTTAGAAAAAACAAATTACAACGAAGTATTTCATTTGCTATTCAGCCCGTGGATTTTTACAATTATTCATTTTTTTCTCATGACAGAATGTTCATGCGTCTGGAGATAATACAGAGATATTATTTTAAACTCTGTGTGGATAGAAATAGGACTTAGAATAGCTTGTGAAGCAACTGACCCAATTTTCTATAATGTTGAAGAAGTTTCAGAAATCGTCAACATTTTGATGACAGGAAATAGCCTTGGGAGCTGTTTGTCTCAGGTATAGTCAACCATTGATGTTTGGCTTATCGTTCAAAACTTTGTTGGGTTTTCAAAGTGCTATAGAATCGACTTAGGTTCACCAAAAACTGAAAAGTAATTTTATTGCAATATTTTTATCGGTATTTCACAATCGCCATTCTCTTGAACTTTGAGTTCCCTTTAAAATAAATTCTAAAATGAATAACGAGCAACTGGTCCTATACTAAAACAATCGTAAAGTGACATACCTACATAAATCAGTATCAAATAATCGTATTTCTGTGCGTCGGAAATATAATTTGGAATAAGACATAGACTATAAGTTTTGATCCTCATCAATGTTTATTGCACAAACATGTACACAGTGTTCGCGTTTTTTAATAACAATGTAAGATGGCTCCTCGTTCGATCACTCTTTCAAGCCGATGCCACGATCTACCGTGTATTTTCTCTATGTAAAATAAAATTTATGCCATAATTTTCATGGCTTCTCTGCTAATGATGAAACACTATTCTCGAATGATGTATTCCTACGGTGAGTAAGGTTGCCAGAGCTCTGCGAAGAAGCGCTTCGGTGACAACTGGTGGGCCAGTCATATTCGTTGTGTTGGTGATGTTGTCGTTGGGGTTGTTGTTGTACCATTGTGTTGAAAAAATTGGCCAGACTAGACCCTGCGTTACCATCATTAGATCCATTGTGTTGTGTTGCCAGCGCAGTGATTCCTTTTTTAAAGGGTCAGCAACGTGAGTGTGACTCTTCTGCTGTCACATAGGCTACGGTAACCGCTTACCATCAGGTGGGCCGTATGCTTGTTTGTTATCCTAGGGTCATAAAAAAACCATGTTGCTACTGTTTTCACTACGGATTTCATAGGAAAACCTCATTCACCTCAAATTCACCAGTAGCGTTTTAATGATGCAGCAATGCCCACATTGTCAGCAAATAATCATGTTTTTCGTTCACAGATATCGAGCGGGTATTGGCACAGCTGTAGAACGGCTGCCGTAAAAAGCGCTACCAAATTGCCACTGAATATAAATCACCAGATCGTCACTCCGATCTGCGATTGGCGGAAACGCATCGACCATTTTATGAATTCGGCTACGTCATAATTTCGGGATTTCGTTTTGATAAACGAATTTTCGATGATTTACAAGTATTTGATATATTTGAAGCGTTTTTTGGTTTGATGAATGGTTTTTATTGTACTTTTTGTTGCCATATTATTGAGCTAAAATAGATACTTATACAGAGACAAAAAAACATTAAATTAATTATTAATATTCTAACCCTATTCTATCGTATTGAGCATCGCTATAGAAAGATCAGAAAGATTTAAAAGTTACTTCGAAAACAATTAACCAGTTTCGCATAAACAATCTGCAGATAGACAGAATTATGAAAATACTTTTAAAACCAGTTTTAATAGAAGCCAAACTAAGTTTTATCTCTGTAATCCGGGCCACAAGGCAAGTTTCATGAGTAAACGAGTTAACTTAAACGATTTCCTCGCGGGTGAAAAAAGGCGGAGGAGCGAGAGTAATGGCATTTCCTTCCGAAGTTCCAGCGACAGTAGATGAGGTTGTATGCTTGTTTGTCATTATTCAGGCTCTGATATTTTTTTGTAAAAATTCAAAGTAAACTTAGTTCAATGACTCTTAACCCTCATTTTGAGCGCAAACTGAAACAATTTTGGAGTGTAGTGCATTTTGCAAATCGAAAATCATTTGACTGTGATACAATCTATGCTTACCTACATTTAGTCAAGAGATAGAAATATTTTTGAATAAAATCTAAATTTTACTTACATTATAATATATGTATATTATGACCGTTTTCTGCATTAAAATGAAACGAAACTGGATCGTACCGTAACCCCGTCATATAATAGCTTCAGACATACAAGCTCAATTAAAAATGTCTAGGGCTAGTCAATGCTTACTAGTAAAGGATGCCTGTGTACCAAATGTATATTTGTGTAGTGTGTATACTTAAGGAAACTATTGAAAACCCATTTTTGAAGATATTGCCCATGTGAAACTCTTTAAATAACATGTATCTTTTCAATGAAAGGAATTACAATTCACATACAGACACTCGCATTTTTTAGTCAAGACTATACAAATTAAAATACTTCTGATGTAGAATTACACAAGTAATTATACCAGAAAGCTGACGAGTCCAATATAAAACATCAAGAGCCCTTAAATATTAAGGCGAAGCCATTGTCAAGTGCCGCGTTTAATTGTCTGCGTTCGTTAATTAGAGACGTAGAGAGTGCGAGCGATTTGGTGGGAGTCTCGAGGACCAGAATATACTTACTATTTGTTCAGCTCCTCAAAGGAGAAGTGGCAATCCAAGTTAAAACAAATGCACACAAAGTTAACGCATAGTATATTTGATAGAGTTTTGGAAAGGATGACTGGCCTCTTAGCTCAGTTGGTAGTAGCTCTGCCTTCTGCGCTGTAGGTCGTGGGTTCGATTCCCATCCAGGACAAACATTTAAACATAGATGTTTGTTCTGTGTCTGGGTGTTATAAAGTATTATAAGTATGTATTTACAAATATATGTATTAGTGTTCTATCAGTTTTCTGGTAGGTACCCATAGTACAAGCTTTGCTTAGTTTGGGGCTAGATGGCGCTGTGTCAAATGTCCAGCAATATTTATTTATTTATTTAAGTTTTAAAGGCTTCGTATAAATGGCATTACGAGCTGAGCGCTTTCGTATTCGTACTTCGGAGGGCATGTTAAATTGTCGTTCCCGGCTTTGAAGTCGTCAAGCCTTGACGGAGGCCTTTAGGCGGCATAAAAACTCCATCACCAGACTTGCTCATACGAACTTACTAGGTACATTTCCTTATATGACAGCCCAAAATCATATTTCATTTAAAGCTTGATTTCTGTAGGATTCAAGATTTGTTTTAACTTTATTTCTCTAGATCCATTTTAGATGATTAAAGAAGCATCTTATAAGTTCATCCGTCCGATGACTCTTCAAACTGTCTCTCAATTCATACCTGAAACAAACCAAAACAATTTTTTAATAATAAATTTATTTTTTAAAAAGGTTTACAAGCTAATTTATAAATACAATGCTGTTTCATATGATTTTGACGCATAAACATTGTAGCATCTGAAACAATTATCACCTCACTCTAAGTTTTCACTTGTATGTAGTAAAAAGACTATAACCATCAGTTGATTACTACTATGTAGCTTAACTTTTTATTACTAGTAAGAAATCAAAGCTCTAAGAGTGCGAACAACTTTGAACTTTGAAGTGAGAGCCCGATTTGGCTCCTGGAACGTCGAATTCATCCCAAACAATTGTAACAAATACGCTACTTACGACTTTGCCAAAACGACCCCACGTCAGCTCATGCCACTTCAATTAATTCTCATTCAAAACTTGCTTGTCCGTAAACATGTTTGTTCTCGCTTCTCCTTTGATAATCTAAAATGCTACCTGTCGGCACAAACTTGCTAGACAGTTCATGACAGTTCCAGATTTGCAAGTTCGGGGGAACTTTAATTCTGTGGTGCCTGAGATGCCACGGTTTAGGATCTAACTGGAATTAGGTAGACGTTTGTTAATTTGTATGAGAAGTGAAGCCCTCGAAATATTCATAAGTAAGTTGTAGTGGAAGTTTACTCTACCTACTTAAAAACTTGCTTATTACTGCTCCTTAAGAGCGTAGCCACATGGATGCGTTACGTCGGCGCCGGCGTTGCGACGACGCTGACAGAACGGTATGCATGCGGCTGCATTGTTTTTACGAGCAAATTAGAGCCTCAACTCTTCTAACAAACTTTTTATCAACCAAAGCAAAACTCACTCAACTAAGTATAAACATAGATTTAATTTTGTTTTCTAATCTAATAATGACAAACGACTCTGTTGTGGTGACGTTTTCAAATTAATTACCTACTGTCATTTTGGAGAACGAAACATCGGTTGACGTTGTAAATTAGAAGAATTGGGGCTCAGAACGTTATGCCATACGGTGCGTTAAAAAGACGCGCATTGGCAGAACATTTTGTCATAAGAGCTGCGACGACGCAACAGATCGGCAACGCCCGTGTGGCATCGCTTTATGTTACATGCATAGAACAAAGTTCATTTTCATTTTAACCTTGCATGAACATCGATAATGCTTTGTACGTAGAACTTAGGAAGCATTATACTGCATTTTTTTTTCTGCTGTGGAACTTTTTAAAGTACTCGTATTTATCTCTTGCATTGTCTCTGGAATAAAGATAAAAATCCCTCCCCCTCCTTCAGGTAAAATAATTTGCCAAGAGTATCTCCAATCTCAATAAATTACAAAAATTTCGCTCAAAATTTTCTCGGACGTGACGTCTAGATAAAAGATTTGACACGTATCTCAATAGGGGATCTAACTTAAAGTCTTGGAATCTACTGGCCTTATTCCAACGTATTGGAGTTCAATTTTGCGATGTTTGAGTTAAAATAATAAAGAAGCAATTAACATTCTTAATGGTTACTAAATAAAGTCGTAATCACGTTGTGATTGCTTGTATCTTCCTCACGCTTCCAGGCCCCTGGTACTGTTGCAAAACAAAGGCACAACAATAATTACTCCACACAGATATGAAATAGATTCGTAATGTAGGAAAATGGTGAAAATGTTATTCGATAACTTGTTCGTAATTGGATTACGGAGTTGGGTGTATTTGTGTGGACGATAGGAAAGCGGTATAAACTATGCTCCCTTTCGCGTAGAAAACCGATACCTACCTATTTACTACCAATGCGTTCATTGATATAATTAAAATGCTTAACTTGGCTTACCAAGAAGCAAGAAAAAAAAACCAAGCTAAGAACGTCTAAACGTTTTTGATCGATCGTTGAAGGTCACAATTTGGATGGGCAAGTGGCATTAACAGCTGAGCGCTTCCGTGCTTCGGAGGACACGTTAAATTGTCGGTCCCGGCTTTTAAATCGTTAAGCCATGACGGAGTATGAATGGCTAACTCTGGTGACAGAGTTTTACGGTTACATGAAGCCTCTGTGGTGACTAAGGCCGGCCGCATACGTTCGGTTTCCTGATTCGGTTTCCGAATTCGGAATGCACGCATTCAATACAACTTGTTCTACATGCCCGCATACGTTCTTATTTTTTCCGAACGGAAAAAAACTTGACGTTCATTTCGAAAACAAACCGTGCGTACAGGTCATACGAACTAAAATTGAATGTCTGCGTAAATTCCGAATCTGCGGAGGATTCCGTACGTATGCGGCCGGCCAAAGCCGAGACCAAGCAAGTTACGCCACGAGCACATTTACGAGAAGTTTTTCGATAGTTTTTCGAGCCAATTCAAGCCGTACCGGTTTTTTGTGTAAATGCATCCGACCCCATGTTAGCATAAAGTGTGGGTAGATACATTAGGGACCGAGGCCGCACCTCAGACTGTTTAATTTTTTATTAGATTGAGGTTAAGCTTGACTGGATTTACCTACAGCGAGACAATTTTTGTAGTACAGCCAGAAAGATAAAATTTTAGCGAAATAAAGTAGCTAAAATGTTTAAAAATGGCTCCACATAAAAAGTAAAAAGAAAAAATTCAGGCAAAATTTGATAATTGTTAAAAAATATTTTTCATGGGGCTCAATTAAACCAAAAGTGATACACGAAGTGATCTTATTGAGTAAATGAATTTGACTTTTGACCCCACAACATGCACTGAAATACAATCTTACCAAAACATCTAGAGGTCGCCTATTGTTACTCTTTTTTTTAATTGAGGCTAATTTCTATTTCTATTTTTATGGTATACAATAAAATTAATATTCTGGTATGTTCTATACTAGATGCTGAAATCAATCTAGCACAGAATCTACGTATTTTGTTTTTGGATTTTGCATCTAGCGTTTTTTGAAACACTGTTGGCACCGAGAATGAGTTTTGATATAGCAGCTCTGGGATCCGATTCAACTAACAAACTTTTTATCAACCAAAGCAACTACATTACTATAACCTTAGCTTTCATTTTGTTTCTTCACAACGTCAACCATTCCGTTTTCACTACCGCTGCGTTTCGTTGCGTTCTTCAAAATGACAGTAGTTTGACAACAAAACGCAGCGGTAATGATAACGGAATGGTTGACGTTTGTAAATTAGTAAAATCGGGTCATAATCATTTCCCAGATTTGCCCTGACTAGCCTGGCATAGTAAGGCTAGGCTGTGGAAAGTGGCTGCTTGGGTGGCTTTAGCGTAAAAATTTTGACGAATCTTTTTTGGTATAGATTAGCGGAGGAGTACTAGATATTTTGGAATTTTCAAAAAAAACATAATCATTTGTTCATCAACGTTTCGGAAATTTTGAGTGACTGGACCGTGGGCTGTAGAAGCCGGAGTTAATTGATCCAGTCACTGGTCACTGTGGCTATCCGACTGAGAGGATCCGTCTAGCCTGCCTTCAAGATTGTGGTTCTGACAAACCATTGGCCCGCTGGTTATCTTGGTCGAATGAACAATTTGCTGTTTTAGGCAATTTAATTATGCAGATAAATTAAACGTGAATGTTCTAATCCTTGTTCGCCCTGACAATGATGGTGCAATCAGAGATTACAGAATCATTTTCAGTTTTAGGTTTTTAATTTATTAAATCTAGATGACATTTTCAGATAAGGAGATTTTTTTAAAGAGATTTTTTTGCTGTATTGCGTTTTTTTTCCTTAATTGGGATTGATCGTTAGGATCGTTAGGATTTTTATGATGATTGACATGAAAGGTTTTAACCATTGAGATGCTCGCTCACAGAGCGAGTCGAAGAGAGAGACGTAGAGGACATTTCACATGTCACCATCTGAATCCAAACTAAGTAATGCTTCTATTACAGAAACCAGATAACTTGGTAGAACACATATAAGTACTTTTTTCTTTATAAATACCCAAACACAGAAAAACGTTACTATTATTATTCTTATTGACTGTTATTGGCTGTCAGTAATAAATTTAACTTTTTATGCATAAGTTTTCTAAAAGATGTGGATTTTGTTAAGGAAATACTTAAATAAAAAAATAAAAAATTCCGTGTTCACCGTACAAATTTTTATCCTGGGTGGGAATCAAACTCATGACCTACAGCGCGGAAGGTAGAAACTGAGCTGTAATGCTGTCGAATCTATGAAATACTGATTTTTGTCTGCTCTTTGTTAATATAACCTTTCGGTAGGTACACAGTACAAATATATTTTATTTCCAATAGTACTCGTAGATACAGTAGTTATAAATTAGCTTTGCGCATACTAAAGTTCCAAGTTGATAAATTCGATTCAGGATCGTATCCCTATAAAATATTCACTAATACACCCTAAAGGGGTATACGAAATTTATAATATTGTAACTTGAATCCTTTAGGAACAATGTCTATCGAATTCGACAAACGGAGTAAAGATAGGACTTGTACAGAATAGATAGTAAAGTTATTTAAATAATATAGAATCAATACTAAGATAAATTGTATGTGTTTCTTAGTGAAATAAGTCTTCTATTTTATTTTCATAGCCTATGTTAAAGGCAGCCATTTTAAATCTCTACGTATACTGCGATCCAATGATATATTATGTTTATACAAAGAAAGGATTTAAAGAATTAAATTAAAAATAATTAACTCTAGAAAATAACTATTCATGATCAATTTACATAAGTACTTAGTTGGATTTAAAAAGAGCCAAGAGTAATTTAAGCCATCAAAATTCTAGATAATTAAAGCTTAACGAGTTGTAGATCAATGTTTTTACATAATAAACCTTTCCCTGCCTCGGCTTTGCGGTGCTTTCCGAAGGAGAGTGCCAATTAGACAATCAAAATAGCAGGTCATACATGGGTCAGACTAGCGTAGAATACTCGTAAAGTAAAAGTAAAGTAAAGTAAAAAATGTTTTATTGTCATAAGACAAAGGTACAGTATTAATTTTGAATTCATAGGCTCCCGAACTAGTCATAAACTGTATTTCACGTATAGGAGACGTTAGCATAAGCGAAGAGAGGCCTATGCCTAGCAGTGAGATGAGATGAGCTGATGATGATGATGATATTGATGTATACGCGAGAATTACCCACAATTAAAAGAGTAGGTTCGTAGCACGGTAATGTTATCTTTCTCTTATACAGTATTTTGACTCGGCCCTGTCTTTGAAATAATTATACCTGCGTGGTACTAACTACTACTACTACTGTGGCGCATTCGCTACTGATTTTGTACCGAGTGAGTACCGAACACGAGGCATGACATAAGACTCACGTTTTGGCCGTTTGTATGAAGATAGAATACTGTTTATATTACATTACCGTGTTTGTAGTGATAGTTAGATGCGACCACAAGGAGCGACCTTGCCGCGAGCACAGTAGAGATAGGTAATACCGTGAGTCTCTCTTTTTAATCGACGAATCTTACGTGAGTAGTCGTGAGCCTGTTTGCCTTTTGGCCTAATCAAAATCAAAGCAAAATTCGCCTGCAACTGTACAATAAACAGGAATTGCAGAACAAAGTCTTCCTTACCAAATGCATAAATGATCTTCCTTGCTCCAATTTACACCGAGCTTTAGCAATACTGTATTCTATGGACGTGCGTATTTGTTTTCAAATCACGTCCACAGGGGAGAGCGGTAAATAGAGGAGAGGGGGGCGTAACGGGCGAAAAATCGTACCTATACTTGCTGAATTAGTGCAGGCGTGAATGGTACTTTGGAGATTCAACTGAGATTGGAACACTCGGGATCTTGGTTTTGGCTGATCATTTGGGTTTGGTGATAATTTTTATGAAGAAGTGTTCAATGAATTTATTGTAAAGGTTTGTCAATGAAATCCAAAGCGCTCGTAGCGTAGGTTGCTTAGATGTTCTTGATTGATCGTTGATGTAAAGGTAAGCGTCCACTTGTCGGTATCGTACGCTTCGGACGCATCGCACGCAACGGATCGTAGTATTATTTGTATAGAAACTCATATAGGTGCGTCCACCTGTCCGCATCGTACGCATCGCATTACACAGATAGTCCGCTTGATGCGATCCGTCCGCTGCGTGCGATGCGGGCCTGTGGACGCCAAGCTTTTAGCAGCGTTGTGCGCAGTCACAATTTGTATTGGATGCTTCGGGGGCACGTTAAATTATTTGATTAGAATTTGACGGAGGCCTTCAGGCCTTAAAAATCCGTCACCAGAGTTGGCTCATACGAATTTAATTACTTAATTAAATCCATCATCAGGGTGGCAGAATAGGTAGTTATACAATGTCTTTAAGAAAACTCTTGATCAAATGTCAGGATTTTTCAGAAACCAAAATAAAACTAAAATACAGATGAACTGCTGACAAGAAACATGAACTCATCCGATTTTAATAATTATGTTACAGATGCCATATCCATATCATAGGCTATATTGGTACCTCGTTAGCAAAACCGAAGGAGGATTGTAGTAAAATAAATCGTATCCTTTAAAATAATCCTTACTATTAAGACTTAAGATCCTAATTTTTATTTTTACTTTCTTTTTCGCCTACGTTGCCTGTAGCGAAAAGGCGTGGCCCAAGTGATTTGCAATTCTCGCTGAGATTGCCAGTGCTTCTTAAAAGTTATTAGGGTTGGGTGCTAGTGGTGGCGATCTGCGTTAGCTAATTGGATTGCTGTAAGCAATTAGGTAAACAAAGGGTGTGGTTCGTATGAATTGTTGGAATAGCCGCTACCTACGTGTTACTTTTCCTAACTGTATAATGAAGGATCGAAAGAGGGGAAGAAATAAATTAATAATATAGGTACTATCAATATCTATATTTATAAAAATCTATTGCAGCGTAAGATCATCACTTGCCTAGCGACATTGAGCTGTTTTTGTTTTGTTGTATTCCTACACAAGCATTGTGCACATTATTGAGTTGAAAAATTCATCAGGTAGATTTTATTCTCCAATAATAGAGTTAAAAAAAAATTCCAGAATTTGAGCTATTTATGTATTTTCTTAAAAAACAACAAAAACCATCAAAATTTTGAATCTCTCATTCACTTCAACAATATTAGTTGAGCAAAAGTCTATGCACTGCATTGTTCCGCTGTCCCCTCTTTGTTCTTTGCAAATCAAACATGGCCGACGCATTGTGACGTCACCCTTACGTCACCAACCCCTTCGCGGTAAAGAAACTTTAGCATTTCGACTATGCCGCTCTTTTGTGTTTTTTTCCTTTATACTTTTCAAACTACGGTACATCATTTGTGTAGTTGCTACTTGCAGGTTCATTATCTAGAATTAAAAAGTTGAAAATATGAATCTTTAAAAAAGTATAAAACTTGACCTAATTTGCACCTTCACTGCATGAACACAATTTTAATTAATTAGGACTTCATCTTTTTATTTGCACAGAAGTTTCCGATTTAAAATAAAGTACAAAATGCTTTTGTATTAGGCAATCAGACGAGCGACGTAATCTTTTAGAATATAATTTTTTTTAAATTGAATTTTTGAATTTAAAATTTATAGTACATTGACTCTAGAAGTATGCTCTTTTGTACATCATTGCATTCAAAAAACTGAGTTCTACAAAAACTAACATTCGTTCCAGACTACAATTATCTCCGTATTATATTCGTACTACCATTGACCTCTATCGAGGCATAGAATTTAATCCCGGCGAACGGTCGAGCCGTGTAATTGAGCTCAATTCTCGTCTCGTGTACTCCGACCCTTACGAGCAGACCGATTTAATGACTTGCATACAGCAGCGTGGTGTGTCAGGGACGTAAACGTGACGTGTCCACTAGCAGTGTAAGGTTTTTTATTATTTAAGGTTCTTAGTTGCACTTATTTCAGAAACACAACAAGCTAAAGAGAAGTTGGTTTTTGTTGAACTTCGCAATGTCAGTATATTTATTATCCAGCAGAGGAATCGAAATGTTTTCGGTACCTAAATTATTTTTTTAGAACCGACTTGGCCTCTAGGTTTCTTAAGAAGGATTAGAAGGATTTTCTGTTTAGACAAAACAGCGAAATGACAGGTCTAAACAGTGAAGGAAAACATCGTAAGGAAACCAGTTAACTTTCTAATAGCGTCGATGGGCTTGCAGCCTGTCACGTATGGAATGCTAACTTCTGCAAAATGTGGGCATGTACGAAATATGTATTTGTATATACCTCTGACTACCCCCTTCGATATCTTAAAAGGATCTTAAAATGCCTAAAAGAAATATTTGAGAGAACCGTGCCTTGGGGATACGGTCGTGATCATTTTTTTTTAATTTCTTAAGAATTTGTCGTTTGTTATTTTTTTAGACAATAAAAAAACAAAGATATGCTTCAATAAAACGCAGTGTTCACATACTTTGTTTTCCACCTATAGTTTTTTTAGCTACTCATAACACTGAAGGATGTAAACAAGTGGCTAAATTAAAAATTTTAAAAAACCGACTTCAATATAAACTGTTATTGGGTAAGGCTAAGGGTGAGCTGATTAAAATGAGCCCAAACATGGATGTTCCACTGTTATTCACTGAGAATTTCCATTGGACAGGTCCTGACTCCATCATCAGATCAGCTAGCTGTCACCATTTTATTACATTGTAGTCGGAACTTGACCGACATGCTGAGTTCCAAGTTTCAACTCAATCAGACTATTTACTGAGGAGTTCTGTTGAACAGCTCCTGACTCCATCCTCAGATCAGCTCAATGCTACCATAATATTGCATTGTGACCGATAACCTATAAAGCTTTTAAAAAATACCCTAATCGCTTCAAGTGTGCCTTTAAAATTTGAAGAGTTACCTCGATTTCTCCAAGATCCCATCATCAGATCCTGACCTGCTGACCAAAAGGACCAATTGGAAAGTGTACCCTTTCAAACAAAAAAAGAATTTTTGAAATCGGTCAAGGCGTCTTCGAGTAATCGGTGAACATACATAAAAAAAAAAAAAAGCACAAAAAAAAAAAAGATTCCGACGAACTGAGAACCTCCTCCTTTTTTCGAAGTCGGTTAATGACCTTTCAAACTAATGACGAAAGGCCCTTCTAAGGAAATTAATGTAGATGATGCCATTTCGATACGTAAGTAAATAGTGGGGAATAGTGTTTGCTGACGGCATATTGGTTTACAAGTATCTTGCATCGCACGAGTCGAGTGCTCTCTAGTGATGTAACCGAACACTTTCTACTAAAATTTTGTACAGTAGCCGTACCATGATCTCTTAGAGCAATGTAAAAACAAGCTTGATACATGACAACGAATGTCATTTCTAAAGCAGTAGTGTTTAAAGCTTGTTTTAACTTTGCTCTAAGAGTTTATGGTATGGCCCCAGAAATGACTAATATTTAACAGATTCAGATTCTTTAGTTTTTTTTTTAATTCTATTTATTCTATTAATAACTACTCTTGGAACTGAAATAGATGCATATAATAATAACACACAAGATTTACTTATAATCTAATCTCTTTAAATTTCTTATCATCGATGTAAATGTTCGATTCGTCCGCAGAATCTTCATCCGGCTTGAAGGGACTCGCGGTACGTGAATCGACGTTATTTACATACATACATATATAAACTCACGCATGTTTCCCATCATAGGGGTAGGCAGAGACCACAGATCTACATTTGCTACGATCATGACACACTTCTTTTGCTTCATTCACTCTCATCACATTCTTCATGCAAGCTCGTCGGTTTAGGGTACTCTTGACCTGGCCTTTTTCCAATAATTCGCCAATTTGGTCTAGGAATGTGCGCCTAGGTCTTCCCCTTCCGACGGTCCCATTCACACTCGCCTTATGGACCTGTTTCGTCAATCTACTTTCATTCATCCTCTCTACATGACCGACGTTGTTTTTGTGTATAATTATCTCCAACTATTACAGTTCTAGCTTTTTATACTAATTATAACGTTTGATGTCATGACCTCTGTCCCCTGACACGTGTTTCGACACGTGTTTCGACACTTGGGGTTGATGTCAAGTAGCTTTTTGAGGTGACGCAATGCAACATTATACTCCGTCCTTGAGAATTCCAATTTAGAGCCTATTGGAGTGTTCATCTATCATTTCGGCGTTTCTAATGGTTTGGGTGTTTGATCTCAAGTGGAAAAGAGGATTTGTTTTTTATTTCTTTTTCGATTTAGCATTTCAACGAAATGTCTGTATAAACCAATCTTTTTCATCACTTTCGTCTGTAGCTGTACTACTCAGCTAATAGACGAAATAATGATTCTCCGGACGAATCGAAACCAACCTATTATTATTTTCAGGATTATTATCTGTAACGGACCACTTGTCCCCAGTTATTATTTTGTAGGTAGTAGATAGACCGATAGCATAGAATAGGTAGATAATAACACTACGTATAGAATGGCCACTGTCCCCTCCCACCAATCGGGGCTTCCTCACCGCGCGAGCGAATTTGACCTGGCGAGGGGCTGACTTTAAGCTAGGGACGCGGCACGCACGCAGACGCGACGACGCTACGCCGCGACGAGACCGAGACCACAGTGTACAGTAATTATTCATACGGTGACAAGCTTACTTCACGCACACAATTGCGCGTGTACAAAAATGTATGAAACTACACGCACTTTCACACTGGAAGTTGTTACTTCGTTTTGTTGTCTTTAATTTAATAAAACAATTATTTATACTGAGCACTTGTACTTTTTTATTACATCACAAAAATAATAAATACTACAATGGCACAGAAATTGGGCAGAGTTACCCCTAGCTCAGTCACTGAACGACTGTCCGTTGTGAACAGCAACAGGCCTTTTTATATCCCCGCTTGCTACAACTTCAAACTTGTTTTTATGACGTTAGAATCGAATCAGCAACTTGTTAACGACTAGAGTCGTTTAATAATTGAAATATGATGTTACAGTCGGCCATCCGTCACTAAACGAGTCCACTCGTTCAGTCACTGTTGTTGTTTTTTATTTTAACAAGACATCATCGTAATCAGGAATAATAAATTATAATCTAAATAATCTTAACTAGTGAATAATCAAGATCTTCAATTGATTACATACATACATAAGTACCTACTTAATAATTATCTATGATGTGACAATTTATATAGCCATAATCATTAAAAAAAAATCAAAATCTTGATCCAATTTACAATTTCTTAATTCATCATAAATATAACTAGTATTCCGTAATACTTAATCGATAAAAACATATAATCAAAATCTTTATAATAATAAAATTCATAAAAAAAATATTCCTAGTAACTTATCTAGAGTAAGCGCGTCCTCGCACTTACGAGTTCAATCTAATCGCTCAGTTCGAGTCTTTACAAAGATCATACTTCGATAGGTATTGAATCAACATCTAATTTATGTAACACTATCACTAGTAGGTATTAATTTATCATTTGGTTTGGTTTTAAACGTGAGTGCCTTTTAATTTTGCAGACCTTTTTTTTAATTTTATTTTATTATTATTATTGTTTTTTTTTTTTGTAATTTCATTTTAGTTTTATCATTTAATCTAAGGATAAAGATTTTAAGTTTTCCCTATGTAGATTCCTCAGATGACTCATTGTCACTCGAGGTGTCACCCGTTGGATCGTTGTCAAAACTTAACCAGGGAAATACTTTATCGATTGACACGGTACCTTCGTAGCGTCTACCTTTTCTAGTTAAGGGAGTGTCTTCGATAATGAAACGTTCATGAGGCAAGATTTTTTTGATCCTATAGGGTCCTTGATATTTAGGTTCAAGTTTTTTTGACTGGCCAGCGCCCCCTGGTAGTGCCCTGGCTACTCTAACAAGATCACCTTCTATATATTTTCGACTCTTTTTTCTATGCTTATCAAACCGTTCTTTACTTCGTTCTTGGTCTTTGTCCAACATAACCTTGGCCTGATCTCTGATTTCATCCAGACTTCCATCAATCATACCACTCCCTAAATCATCAATTACGTCACGTAAGGCCGCCTGCGAAGTGTTTGTGACTTTCCTGCCGAATAGTAATTCCGTTGGTGATTTCTTAGTTGTTTCGTGTACTGTTGAATTGATTCCTACTTGAACGTCTTGAACATATTGGTCCCATTTGTCTGGACTCTGACCGTGTGACATAGTGCTAAGAGCTGACAAGATTGTGCGATTATATCGCTCAACTTGCCCGTTGGCCCGTGGGGTAGCAGTCGAGTTCAAGATATGTTTAATTCCTAGTTTCTGTGCAAACACTTTAAATTTCTTGCTGGTGAAGCTGGTACCTCTATCCGTTATTAGCCGTGTAGGGGTTCCGAAGTAACTAAAATAATTTTTGAACACCTTTATACTTTCCTTAGATCTTGTGCTGCGGACTGGAGTCAGGTTGACATATTTTGTAAAGGAATCGACGATGACAAGAAGATACGAGTTTTTATGTTTACTACGTATGAATGGTCCTAGGTGATCCGCATGGACTGTGTGGAACGGGACTTCAATTTTAGGAATGGGATGTAGTTCTCCTTCCTTCGCTCCAGAGGGGGTTTTGTGGTGAGCGCATTCCATGCAGGCTGATACGTATTTCTTTGTGAATCGGCGCATTTTTGGGAACCAGAAATATGAGCGCAGACGCTGGAGCGTTTTCTCGAACCCAAAATGACCTACATCATCGTGATTAGCCTTTAGCAACTGCCAGCGGACTCCTCTAGGAACCA
Organism: Camptogramma bilineatum; assembly: GCA_958496255.1. Classification (NCBI taxonomy): domain Eukaryota; kingdom Metazoa; phylum Arthropoda; class Insecta; order Lepidoptera; family Geometridae; genus Camptogramma; species Camptogramma bilineatum. The sequence continues at coordinate 9,138,718 of OY292467.1, read as the reverse complement.
CCCAGCGCATGGTGTTTTCATCGATTAAACGAAACACTCGTCCATTTTTAAGCTTGTAGTCTTTGTATATATTAGCGATTTTAGCTGTTGTGGTGTCTGATAAGACCTCCTTAATCATCTTTATTTCTGGGTCGCTAGACTGAACCGTTGTAACCCAGTCATCAGTGTTCACTGTGAGGATATCAAGTGTATGCGGTTTATCTCCTTTGTCATCGATAGGACTTCTGCTAAGCGCATCGACGTGCGACATTTTGTCACCTGGTCGATATTCGATCTCGCAATCGTATTCTAGAAACTGAATCCACCATCTGGAGATACGCGGAATAAGGTCCCTTTTGGTGAACGTTGAACGTAGGGCGTTGCAGTCAGTGATGATTGTGAACTTGATACCGAGTAAGTATACTCGGAACTTACTTAGCGAGCTTACTACCGCTAACGTCTCAAGTTCGTAAGAGTGTAGCTTTTGTTCGTCGATTGTGGTTTGGCGACTAAAATAGGCTATAGGGCGCCAGGGATTGGGTTGGATACGCTGAAGTAGTATGCCTGCAAGGCCCAACTTACTTGCATCTGTATGCAATTGTGTCTCGGCTTTGTGGTCATAAAGAGCGAGCACAGGTCGTTCAATCAGGCATTGTTTTAAGGTTGTGAATGCTTTTTCTTGGTCTGGATTCCATTCCCAAGGAGCGTCTTTCTTTAGAAGGCCTGTCAAAGGTCGAGCTATTGTCGCAAAATCCTTAACAAACCTACGGAAGAAACTAGCTAACCCTATAAACCTTCTTACCTCATGCTGGTTTGTCGGGGAGGGAAACTTCGATACGGCTTGTATTTTAAGTATACCAGGCTTGATTCCATCTCTGCTTATCTCGAATCCTAGGAAATCAATTTTTTTCTGAAAGAAGTAACATTTTTGCATCTTGAGAGTAAGACCACTCTGCTGTAAGGCCTTAAATACCTCTTCTAGACGAGTCAGGCCTTCCTCAAAGGAGGATGCCGGTATCAGAATGTCATCCATGTAAATGATAACGTATTTCAATTTACCTAAGACTTTGTGCATAATCCTCTGGAATACCGCTGGCGAGTTTGCCAACCCAAATGGCATACGTGTATATTCGTACTGTCCATCTGGAGTGACAAACGCTGTTTTCTCTATTGACTCTTCTGCGATGGGAATTTGGTGGTAACCAGACGCTAGATCCAGTGAAGTAAATACAGTTTGACCGGATAGCTGGTCTAGTAGGTCTTCAATTAACGGAAGAGGGTAGTGATCGCGTTTTGTTTTACTTTTCCTTAGGTTAAGAAATTACAACTTTCTTGTTGAAATTCATCCAATCGTGCATAATAGTTCAGAATACATACAAGAGAAGAGAAAAAAAAAAATTACGTACCTTTTATGTGGGCTCGTGGTTGTTATCCCACTTCTGAGATATGAAACTACACGCACTTTCACACTGGAAGTTGTTACTTCGTTTTGTTGTCTTTAATTTAATAAAACAATTATTTATACTGAGCACTTGTACTTTTTTATTACATCACAAAAATAATAAATACTACAATGGCACAGAAATTGGGCAGAGTTACCCCTAGCTCAGTCACTGAACGACTGTCCGTTGTGAACAGCAACAGGCCTTTTTATATCCCCGCTTGCTACAACTTCAAACTTGTTTTTATGACGTTAGAATCGAATCAGCAACTTGTTAACGACTAGAGTCGTTTAATAATTGAAATATGATGTTACAAATGAAATTGTGTTTTGTCTGTGTAAATAGGTAGTTAGATGCCGCTTTTGCATAGAGATTTCGTCGAGTGTCCGGTGTGTGCCGATAGTCCGAAATCATTTTTAAATCTAATCTAATCTAATAAATAATTGAGAAGAAGAAATAATATGATTTTAGAAATTATGGGCCCTTTTTTAGAAGAAACAAAATTTCAATAACAAGTGAAATGTATTGTAAACACTATGACCGGGATATTTACCATGATTTTTGGATTTTCGAGTCTCCCGATATTTCGGCACAGTTGCACAGTGTTTACAATGTTTGCAACCATGATAGTTTCAAAAGTGAAATGTAGATTAAATATTTGTCTAAAAACTTACTTTTTTAATTTTTTATAATGTATTGTCATCGAGTTGTGAGCTACCCGGAAAGTTTCCGGCAGTTCATCTAATCGGGAAGTGCTCGTTTTAGTTGCAAGATTTCACCCGGAAAGACAGACAGACAATCTAGAAAGTGACTTAATAAAATAAAAAATTAAATTAAAATTAAATTAAAAACTACGTGGTGATAAAATACCTACAATTTTTTTTACTATAGGGCTTTCACATAGGAATTTAAAATGTATTCTACCTATTTATTTTGCAACTAAGTGTAAAAATAATGCCCAGACCAGTAAATCATATCCAACACACCCAAAAACGTGCAATCGCAAAACGTCACAGTGCACAACGTACAAAACATAAATTCCCTAGCATGTCTCGAGTCAGTAATCTAGCAGGTATCTTGGTATACTGGCCGACATAACATGTAGATTTATTACACTGTGGTTAGAGTGCCATTTTCCGGCTTTGGCCGGACTTTCTGCCGAATTTTGGGCCATTCTTCGTGTATTCCGGAATGCAGTCGATATAAACTGACCAATAGTCCTGAATTCTGTCATCGTTATTTGAATTCATATTTTGTTGTATTTTCAGCAGTTTGCGTAATTCTAATTCTGCTGGGCAAAACTAGACATTTCTTTTTTTCATTCCTCTCTATCTAAAACTTCCATGTGTATAATTTAGTTGTTCCCAACAGTTGTCCGATTGATTTGCCGGCTCAAGGTGGCGGTTCGCGCCTGATTCGGACCGAGACAGGAGACCGAAACAGGAGACCGAGATCAAAGACAGACTTTGTAGGGGCGAAAGTGACACGAGACAGTGAACCGTCAGGGGCCCTAGCCATATTACACGATCTATCGTCGCTGTAGAACGATCTATCGTCGCTGTAGAATAGAACACTTCAAAATGTATATGAATTGACGTTCTGACCACGTGACTCATCTACTTGAAACGTCAAATCCTATACATTTTTAAGTGTTCTATTCTACAGCGACGATAGATAGTGTAATTATGGCTAGGGGGCTGTTTCGGTCTCTGCAGTGCGATTCAGACCTTCTCGAAATGCATTCTGAATTTGAAAAGTGACGTCTATTCGCTGAAAAAACGTGAACTTTCCGAAGAAAATCATCGGATCGGATGCATTTTCGGAAGTCTGAACCGCACTGCTGGTCTCTTAAAACAAGGATAGACCGTGTCTAGTGTTTTATTATGTTTCAAGACCCTTTGAATATGTCTCAGGATGTAGTCATAGACGCGTCCATAAATATTCTATGTATTCGTATGAGCTAGTAGCGAAATCTTAAATATTTATATGTATAAAATATCCGACTTTTCTCGCCCTGCCCTGCGGTGCGTCGCGGCCTGGCACGGCAGGGTAACACGCCCCAAATTATTCATGGGTCCTGTCCTTGCCTCGAATTGGTACATGTACCTACTCTAGTACCCGCCCGCGCTGGCACCACACTGCAATTCTCATGTATTGAACAGTTTTGGGCGTTCCCATGAGAAAATAGCATGGTAAAGGTTGCCTATGGCAATCTATTTTCGTTGCTTCTTGCGACTTTCTGATATCTATCATTTTTATCCTTTGAATGTGGAATTAATCAGCTTTTCCACAAGCCCTGGCTAATTTGAATAGGATTTCAGACTGAAGAGATGTTGATTCCATGCCAAATAGATATATGTAAGTATATCGATGTTCGAAATGAAATAAATCTTTAGAAAGCTACCGTACATGCCCATACACTTCGCCGCCGACTGGCTACCTGGCAAACGGGACGTGTGAAAAGGCACTAATAAGATTGATTTATCCTCTAGCACTGGTTAAGTAATGTTACCACATAGATTAAACAAAGAACACCTCACAAATACGTCAACATCCATTGTCCTTTCAATACTCGGTAATCAGAGTCTAAATTTGGAAATTTTGCATTGTATTTTGTAAGCTCTACCTACCAGTTCAGTTCATTATAGGAACTTGAAATAGGTCAGCCCAATAACGCTGATACAGGATCTCTCACTAATTAATGCCATCTAATACCAAACTGCTACACAGGGTGTTCACGAGTTAACCAGAACTGATCTGGTTATGCAAAGGAAAATAGTTTATCACATCACACTAATGTTATAAACTAGCTTCCGCCCACGGCTTCTCTCGCGTAGTACCCGTATAAAAAGTAGCCTATGTCCTATTCCCAATCATTATCTAAGTATCTATATTTTAAATTTCAGTCAAATTGGTACAGTGGTTGTCGAGTTATAGAGGAACAAACATTTGAAATACAAAGGTGGTTTAGAAAAAATGCTTTCTGTTTTTCTAAATAGTGTGTGTATCCTGTATTAATTGGATTTGATTTAGATTTGAGGCTTTCGAAAGAGATCACCCTGTACTGCCTTTCAGCAACCTATGACCACAAACAGTAATAGTACTAAATATACTATTACTAAATGCAGTAACTTATAGTATATGGGGCACTTTACTTCATTAGTATTCTATATTGGATGTATAACATTAATTTATGATTGGTAATGCTGTGTAACTTGAGTTATGACCGCCAGCCGATTGACAGTCGATTTCATCATGTTAATTCTGTTAATTAGTATTTCCTGATAATACCTGGGTACATAGTGCTTAAGTGCTGATGTTCTTATGTACCTATAGGGATATATTGGTTTATTATGCTATATCTAGTAATGAGGGCCGTGTTGGCCGAGGGTATAGTACATCGACTTTCGATCCGAAGGTCGTGGGTACGAATCCTGGCCGTGCATCAATGGATTTTTCGTTTCGAAAAATGTATATGCGCATTAACACGAGCTCTAAACGGTGACGGAAAACATCGAGAGGAAACCCGCGGCTTAGTCAGCCCCACACGTATTGACCATGTCTTTCCTGTGGATATGGCCGGTTAAACTGAGAGGATGGTGTAGGTGCTAGGCAAGCCTACTCTATCTCAACAATGACCCAAGCACTACAGTGTCCTGTTAAGTATAGGTAAAGATTGCCTCCTGACACTGTATAAATCATCTAGTATGGATGTAAAGGCCTAAGTTTTATATCTTGTACGATAGTATGAATGAATGAAAACTCTTTATTGTACATAACTTAAAATAACATTTAGAAAGGATTATACCTTATACCTAAGTAATCAAAGATCAAATCAAAGCGATAACGGGACTCACAATACCTACTGCCCTAAGACAAGCCCAGGATAGAGCAATATGGAGAAAAATTGTCAACGTTTCCGTCAAGGCCTTTCAGGACGGGCACGACCTTCAGCAATTAAGTTTACGACGAAAAAGAAGAAGAAGAACCTTACGAGTAATCGTATAATGGGCGGTCTTATCGCTTAGAAGCGATCTCTTCCAGACAACCATATAGAAAGTATTCATTTCCCACAATTTTTTTGTTCTACCAAAATTTCAAGAAGCGATAAAACTAACATAGCCAATATACCCATAGTTATATATTAGAAATTAGCCTTTTCGAATAACTTCCTTATCCGCCAAAAATACATAGAAAACTTAGCCCATTTTCTTCATTTCCTTCGCCCAAGTTGAGGCCTCTGATCTATCGATTCTCAACCCTTGGAGGCTGCGCGGGTCGTAAATTATAAATCCTAGCAGGGACCAACTTATAAGCAGGCGGATTACGCATGGGCATAAATTAAACCACTAAATACGACTCAACTAAATAAGGGAAATGGAATTTAATGTTGTTTGGTGTTTAGTTCGGATTAATGGGTGTGTAGTTGAAAATTTTCAAACTAGAGAGTTTATATCTATAAATAATGCTGGATATACAATTAATTAGTACCTATGTACAAAATAGTTACATAACACTAGCTGACGCCCGCGGCTTCGCCCTTGTGGACTACTATTTTGCTTATCCCACGGGAACCGTGCATTTTGTCGGGATAAAAAGCCTAGCCTATGTCCTATTACCAGTCATTATCTATCAATTTCAGCCAAATCGGTTCAGTGGTTGTCGAGTTATAGAGGAACAAACATACATCCAAACATCCATCCAAACATCCATCCAAACATCCAAACTTTCGCATTTATAATATAAGTGTGAAGTGTGATAAGTGTGATAAGTGTGAAGTGTGATAAGTGTGATAAGTGTGAAGTGTGATAAGTGTGAATAAGTGTGAAGTGGGATATAAGTGTGATAAGTGTGAAGTGTGATAGTGTGATGTTCACGTGCCTGTAATCGGGTGAGATATGCATCTCGATTATTTATAATTCTACCTTATGTAAGTATTATGAACCATGTCTTTTGTGAATAAATATACTGAATACTGAATACAATATCACACTGCATCATAGAGTCCCAAAGTAAGCAGAGCTTCTGTTATAGGAACCACATAACTGATACCTACTTATATACAATTTTTTTTTGTAAATACATACCTACTTATTATACATAGAAAACACCCAGACCCGAGAAATATTTGTAAATCCAGTCAGGCCAGACTTTTTCAGTCAAAGGCCAGACTTCAAAAAAAAAGGAGTAGGTTCGCAATACGTCGGAATCTTTTTTGTGGTTTTTTTTTATGAATGTTCACCGATTACTCGAAGATGCCTGGACCGATTTGGAAAATTCTTTTTTTGTTTGAAAGGGTATACTTTCCGATTGGTGCCACAAAAATTTGATGAGGATCTGTTGAGGACCATCAGAGTTATGAAAAGAATTGCACCTCGAGAGTGCAGAAAATTGCTACGCTTTATCGTCGGTTTTTTTTATTTTTTTTTATTTAACTGCTAGTGCAAACATAATCGATACTGAATCGATGTAGTGTGCGCACTAGCATACATCTTCATACTGATAAAAAGTCTGACCGAACTATCGGCCGATTAAAAGTTTGCAGTCTGCGAGGACTCTTATAGTACTAATACACCTACATTTTTAGTAGCTGTGTAGAAAACCACTTAGTATTACTTCTTATGATCAAAATAAAATAAACTAAGCGTTAATAATATTTTTGATGAAAAAAAATAAGAGATACATTTTACCTGATATTAAACTCCCGTCAAGCAAAATAAATAACAAAACGTACGCAAATAATACCTAGCAAAGAACAGGATACAACAATGAATCTTTGTAAACTTTTTCTTTATGAATAGAAAAGGAAATAATAAAATCCTTAAGATTTTTCAATGAAAATGAATCGTATCAATTTACAGTACTTCAAGGTTTATAATGGACATCGGTTATTTTCGTGTTTTCCGAATATGTACGACAGCAGTGTATGATTCCATAAAACAGAATGCGACAGAAGTGCACGTCGTAAGCAGCGCAGCTCAAAACGGCTTGAAACTAATTTTCTTTTCTTAAAAATGACATTGTGATATTTATTTGTTTGCGATAAAGTTTAAATAATGAGTAATTTTCATTTCCAAATTACTTTTCGTCAATCGTTTTTGTAATTTTATGCGATCATTTCCGATGTTTTTCGAAACGCATTATTTTCTGGTATTACTGTTCATTATTGTTGAGATGCTATCAATAAAGCTAGTTAAAACAAGAGGAAGTTTATTAGTTTAGTAAAAACTAACAAATACAAGTGCGGTGTAAAACTGTTTTCAAACATAGATTGCGTACCACAATATATTTTTTTAAGGCCCTCGAGTGGGGTATTAAAATAAAGGGCTTTATAAGGCTAGTAAGAAAATATTCTATGTGTTTCTATGGAAGTTAACATTCCATACGTGACAGGTTGCAAACCCATAGACGCTATACTTACCTACTTATGTTAGTGTTCGTCTTACATTGTAAATTTACGTCTGTGTGTGTGTGTTACCGAATAAATGGCTATCTATCTATCTATCTATCTATCTATCTATTATAATTTTTTTTTGTATTTTATAAACTGCCTCTTGGATTTTTATTATCTGTCCTACCTTCTACTGGTTTATCTCACTGTAAGACAAACTATTTCCTAAGCCCCTCCATTTTCAAGGTCTAGAGATTTAACTAGAAATAAATTCCTTCCTCTTTCACAAAGATGCATTTTTAAGTTTAAAAACTCGCCATTTTCTCCAAAGAAGTCCACATACGAACATTATCAAAATACATGCGCCTTAATCATGCAGAGACAGACAAAAACTATGAGAATACCATGCCAGAAACAGCAATCTCCCGCGGGCATCGCATTTTGGGGAAAATACGGAAATATAGGGACAATACATTGGCCAAACAAATGTCTTATTATTCTTTCGAATCACAGATGAAGGGAAACAGCTGTGTCTGTACAAACAAATATGAATTGGATAAGAAAATGTAACACTATGATGATATTTCTATTTTAGGACTCAACTCAAATAGTAGTTCCACAAAAAGTGTTTAACAAATTTTTTGACAAATTAAAGGTCGCTGCATACGTAACGTGATTTTTCTCGTCCCGGACGGAATGTGACGATTTCTTGACATCGTTTTGTATAAAAATATAGTAACAAAATACACGTAACGAGAAATCGGACGGGACGGGACGGGACGGGACGTCAAGTGAAAAAACATCGTTATGGACCTTACTGTTCTGTGTTAAAGCAGAAATCTTATTGGTTTTTGAATTTGAGGCAAATTTTCATTTTAATTTTGTCTGTCTCATCATACTCAGTTCTCATCTAGGACGATTGACACGACTCAAAAGTAAGTTCGTATGAGCTATTGGCCAACTCTGGTGATGGAGTTTTTAATCCGCCTAAAGGGCGCTGTCATGGCTTAATGACTTAAAAGCCAGGACCGACAATTTAACGTGCCCTCCGAAGCACGGAAGCACTCAGTAGTTAGTCACTTAGTGTGCGAACCGCCTTTATGATAAGTGTAGGTAAGTGTGTTACCTACACTTATCATAAAGGCGGTTCGCACTCTGCGTCGCATCCCGCTGCATTGTGCGTCGCTGCAGATTTTAATATTGTATGCAAGTATCTCAATTTGTATAGAAAACAAGCATAGTACAACGCATCGACGCGCGTGATTTACAGTGATAAAATCTGCAGATCTGTACAACGCATGCGGCTGCGTCGCCAGTGTGATAGCCGCCAAAGAAAATGTTATTTCAGAATGAGCCAGCTGTTCTACCCAAACTGTTTGAACTACGGGGGAGTAATGCGAACAACATTTGTCAAGATAAGCGGATCCAGGTAGAGATGTGATACAGGGTGTTACGCAAAGAGATTTGCACCTATGACTTTGGACACAGCCATTTTCCTTGTCTTAGCGGAAATACAGGGGGATTGTTTACTGAACCGAATTGATCTTTCATTGTTACACGGTACAAGAATAACTAAGTCAGTGAATGACATGGCTAAAAATGAAGTGATAAGGAAAAGATGATGAAGATGTATTGATGACAGTTATTTAAGCAACCGTTATTCATGATGGATTAGCAGCTGTGATAGGGTGACCATGAGTCTTGTGTTTTAATAGCTTACACACGACGCAGTGTGACCACGAATAAAATAAAATTCCTGTTGGTCACACTAGTGTGACAATCTGGTGTGACCACGCGTCTGTCGTCGTGATGGCTGTTAACTCTGTTGCCATCTCTTTTGATTGACATGAGTGATAAGAAAAAACATAATCTAGAACCGTGCTAATTTAGCCAGACAGCTGCTATTCGCTAATTTTGAAAACAAGAAAGAATTTCAAGGCATTCGATTTCCAAATACTCCAAGGAATCGCGATTTATTACCATGAAGTTGTAAAGATGTTCCAATTTTAAAGGCATTTTTGGTGAATCCATTAAGCTTATCCCCCGACGCACATCATAAAATTAAACATTTAAACTTCTCCGTAATACAAGATTAAAAACTGAAGTGTAAGTTAAACATCAATACTATTGGTTGTAATTAAAGAAAAATAGCTTAAGTAATTATTGCCTCTTGCTACCAAGAAGCATTTTTTGTGGTTGCTTTATAGAACGAGAGCTACGATCGAATTTGTTTCATCATATTTCTGACGACAAAAAAGTATTGAATAACAAGTACGTAACTTTTTAACCGTACTCAGTGTAGAAAAAATCCGCTGTCTTAATAGGTATGAATTATCCTTCAAACATGGTATGGTTTGAATAACATTGTTAGAATGCTCATAAAAGGAATTGAATTGTAACGATTTTTTTTTGCTCTGTCGAACCTCTATAAGAATTTTTGATAAATATTCGTTTATAAACTAAACATTGTAACAACTTTATCCCCAAGGCGCGGTAGACATACTCTCAGATCTTTATTTATTTAAGACCATTTATGTCAGAGGTATGTCCAAATACAAATTCAAATACAAATTAAATAATTAAAATTATTTTAACTTAAAATGTTAATTAATGTTATACATAAAAGGCCGTTAAAATACTGGCTATTCTCTCTCAGACTTATTATTATGTAATTTATAGTAAGTTACTGAACTGCAAATGTGCACGGTCATGCCCGTTTATAAAAATGCATGGCCATGCCCGTTTATCGAGATGCAAGGCCACTAGCTCTCAGACTCGTACCTTTTTATTCACTTTTCCGTTTCATTTAATTTTGCCCTGCCCTTTGCCGGCGTGCGCCTGACCGAGTTGACACCCTTGTGCTAATTTATTCTTTGACGTCGCTAAAGGATTAGGATGGATTCGAACCTCCTATGTGGCCAATAAATTTTCTCCGAAAGCGGCGGTTTTTTCCCTTTTAATGCTTTACCTGGAACAAAAAATGTGTTGGTTAGAAACTTAATTGGTGGATATTTTTCAGAAATTGAGTTTCAGGAGGGTTGTGTGCTTATTTTTTTTTTTACACAGATAATGAAGGCTAAAATAGCCGTAATTACATTCATTTTATGAATCAAAATTTTAAATTTGAATTTTCCACCATTATTATTATTAGAATTATTCCCTTGGATTTGGATTCATAATATAAATCAGAAAACTGAATTGCTTGGTAATCAATTGACAACCTCTGTGGCGCAGAGGACTCAGGGCCCGCCTGAGCTGAAAAACAGAAGGTTGCGGGTTCGATTTCCTTCGCAAGGGAAATGCTTGTATGATCTGCAAATTTTTGTCTCAGGTCTGAATGGTTTTCTTTGTATAATATGTGTGTAAGTAAGTATATAATATTTACAAAAAAAAATCATGTAGGTAATTATAATCAGTCATGTAGTTTCCATAACACAAGCTCTGCTTACTTTGGGGCTAGATGCTGTATAAAATGTAAATTTTATTATTTATTTATTTTTCCTCTACCAAAGGAAAACCGTAGAGTGGTTTTCCTTTGGTAGAGGAATCGTATCCAATTTCAAATAGTTCTCAAACTTATCCGAAAATTAATTCCTAGCTTAAATTAAAATAGTCTCACACGTTCGCAGGTACATTTAACTCGATTTGAATAAATAATGTACCTTCGTCTCGGCGTTACCAAATAGAATTATCTCGAGTCTAAATAACACGAGTAATTTAACTGAATTCACTTTAAACCACACCGAGGGGTTTATTGGTGACTTGTGTATTTGTCTCGTGAAAAATGGTAAGCTTTGCTGATAAAGTTACTATATACAGGGTGGAAAAAATGAATGGGCCCTGGAGGGAAACTACTTTAAATCCTTAAGATATAGTATTTTACTTAAAGAAAACATTCATTTATTTTTAAAAAGAAACATAACTGCATTCAAAGATTTTCTAAAATTCGCTTGCTTCACCCAGGAATCGAACCAGCTAAAAATTAAAAAATTAAACACTTCCTATTTTATTCCACTAGTTGATAATTCAATACTAAAGATAAAATTTCTCAAAGAAACATGAGTCTTAAACTCGTCTGTTGTACAAGAAATCCATGAAATCTAATATTTAGTACATAGGGGCTTTAATTGCAATTTAGCTTTACAGTGGAATGGTGAGAGGTATCCAGTAGTGTGATCCAGATCTTCTCGGAACGTATTCCGAATTCGGAAAATAAAGTTTCTTTGCTGAAAAACCGTCAACTTTTCGAAGAAAATCATCGAATCGGATGCATTTTTGGAAGTCTGAATCTCACCTCAGATAGACAAATACCGTCGAGAAAAGTTTTGTTGCGAATGGTGAAATAATTAAAAATAATAAAAAAAAAATTGTGAAAAGTAATGTTAGATTTTTTATTTCTAAAACCAGATGTGTGATAAAAAGATTTTATCCTGACATTAATCCTATCGATTAGTGGTATTAAATAGACCGAGGTTTGTTTTTTAATTTTTTGCTGGTTCGATTGCGGGTGAAGCAAGCGAATTTTCGAAAATCTATGAATGCAGTTTTGTTTCTTTTTAAAAATAAAGGAATGTTTCCTTTATGTAAAAAACTGTATCTTAAGGATTTAAAGTAGTTTCCCTCCGGGGCCCATTCATTTTTTCCACCCTGTATAATAATTGCTAGATATATTTTTTGTTTTTGTAATATAACTAAACTCATAGATGAAAAAGACGAAATATGATCACTATAGTATTCCCAAGGTACTGTAGACATATTCTTTCTGACCTTTAGACATTTTAAAATCCTATGAAGATGTCAGATATAAACGTATAGATATTTTTCTTAAACTTACACGATTCAAATTCATTGTTCTATTGTGGTATCTTTTAATATTGTGTAACTTTTATAAATATACTAGGTAAGTACTAATATAATTAATTTGAATGTCTGTTTGTTTGTGTGTCAATCAAGTCAGATTTAGATAAGTAGCAAAACCACGGGCGGAAGGAATTATTTTTAGAATAAGTAGGTTTTAGATCACATTGCTTTTTGATTTAAACAGTCGCTTTTTTTACTTCATCTATCTTTCTCTAAAATAAGCTTTTTTTATTAACAACTTTATGTACTTTACAACTTTTTTGTTCAGTAAATTAAACCCCAAGAAACAAAAGAAGAAAGCCCAAACGAAGCTACTTCAAAACGGATAAACCCAATTAAGAAAATGATTTAAAAAATATTCAAGTGAATTCTTCCCTAATCGATTACTCAAAAGCTTAAAAGATTAGTCAGATTAAGCGTCTTCTGAGAAAGTGTAAAAATGGCTTAAGCTTTGTATACACTCGTATAACGTTGACTAAACCAACTCTATTGTGATTTGGGAATTCTTTTATATAAAGTAAGTAAGTAAGCTCGTATTAGCTAGTGGACAACTCTGGTGATGGAATTTTTAGGCCGTTTAAAAGCCTTCATCAATGCTTAGCGACTTTAAATCCAAGACTGAAAATTTAACGTGTCCTCCGAAGCACGGAAGCACTCAGCTGCGGTCACTTGCGGCCCATCCAAATTGGCTTTGTTATGGGGGGGGGGGGGTCCAAGGGTTCCAAAACACAAAGATTGACTAAGTTTCCTCCGATCTTAATGGGCTAAGGGGGGGGGGGGGGGGGGGGTCCGGACCCCCAACCCCCCCCCCCCCCCTTATATACGCCCATGTGACCACTCAAAACGTCGCTTAACTTCAACGACCTATCAAGAACGTGTAAGCAAGCTATAATTGTGGGGCTTTTTGGCGGGAATTTGAGAAGTCAAGTTTCATTTTTGTTTTATTTTCCAAAACTTGTGTTTCTTCGAATGTTAATGTGTAATATTGGTGGATTATTAACCGTTAAGTGTTCATGAACGTGCATAAGTGTAGGGAAGTGAAACAAAATTGGATAACATTGCTTTTCAAGTTCTCCCAAAAAGTCCGTGTTGATGTTTCAGTAAAGCCCCACATCTTTACTGAGGCACAAGGGGAGGGGTGGGATATTATATTTATGTATTGTAATATGTATTTATATATCTTATTTATCTATTTTAAACTTGAAGTTTATTTAAATACTTGACACTGGCTGAATGCACAACCGTGCGAAGCCAAAATAAAGAAAGAAAAAAAAAAAAAAGCTATAATTGTTAAAACAAACGTATGTAAATAAAATAACATTACAGTTGACCTACGTTTGTAAGCAGCACTCCTATCTCATTATTCAAAACATACTTTTTCAAAACTCGCCTCATATTTTCATAACCTTAATTTTTGCTTGTCTACGAGAGCGTGAAAGTTATCGGACGGTAATAATTGAGCTATATTTTCCTTCGAAAATATGTTTTATAAAACATATTCTCATTTCGGCTACTAATCAAGTGGACTGCTCGTCTCGACTTAGCAACGTTAATGGGCAATTCTCCCTTCTCATCATCAGAAAATTGGAGCCGAAATTTTAAGGGATTGTTGTATTTTTTTCTCTAGCTAGCGAACAACTTGTAACAAGAATGGAATGATAAAACGGCCTGAAATTGTATTTATCGTTGATTAATCAATAAAAAATGGCAGACACGAAGGGAGGCCTATGCCCGCCCAGTAGTGGGTTCAAATGGCTGATGATGATGATGATGAATCAATAAAAATCTATTTTTTTATTTCTCTTTGAATTGTATATAAGTAAATAAATGTTTTTACATTTATTTTTTGGGTTTTGTCTCTTGATAGTGAACCAATGAACCACTTTTAATAAAATATATATAAATGTAAGATGTAACTCCCGTTTTAGGCTTTTATAATCAACTAGCTGCTGTCCGCGGCTTCGCTCGCGTGGTACCCGGATAAAAAGTAGCCTATGTTACTCTCCAGCCCTCCACACAAAAAATTACGTCAATCCATCGCTCTGTTTTGACGTGAAAGCAGGACAAATAAACAAACGAATAAACACACTTTCACATTTATAATATGGGTACGGATTTCAGTCATATTTCGTAAATATAATGCTGATTCGTAAATATATCTTAATTAATTGCACATAATAGGTTATAAGTATGAAAAATTCATAATGATAGCACTAGTTTTGAAAACCAGGCTCTAAATTCAAAACAGCAAAAGCACATATCGCACTCAACTTCAGAACTAAATTTCAGGCAGTGGCCAGCAATATTTAAAAATGAACCCCAGTTTTCGTTTTACGCCAATAAAGTTCGGTTGTACGTCCAACTCGGCTTTCATTTGCAATGCTCCATTGCATTTACCAAAGGGCTTGGTACCAAGTTATTTTAGAAAGGCTTGTGAGTAAAAAGCTAGCAAATGGGACATTATTCGGCCTATTTACTTGACTTGAACACTAGAGGCAAACCTTATATGAGTAGAGTAACCAATCGGAAAGGGCTTCGAAAATATTTCTATGGAAGCTGGCATAATCCACCCGCCGTCATTTTTTTTTTTAATTTCCGCGCACGAAGTAGGATAGAGGATACTTATACAAACGAAAGGAAAATGCCTTTGGTCATCGTAACTATTTTTCATAACCAAGTTACGAAATGTCATAGAATAATATGTTACTCTAAAGTGTCACGTTCCTTAGCCCCTCCAGACTCTCGAGAGAAGGCTCGGCGAGAAGTCTCGCCGAGACTTCTCGAAGAACAAACAAGCTATCCACACTCTCAATTTTTCTCAGTCGTGATGTTTGAAATCCTTTGTCTCGGCCAAAAATACCGACACTGATCGGAGAACAGGCGAGCCCGAGAACGAGAAGGCGAGAAGCTCCTCACACTCACGCTTCTCGGGTGTTCTCGGGGGTTCTCGCAGAGAGTCTGGAGGCCCTATAAGATATTTGGTAGTACAGATTGCCATTATGAGAACAATGACAATCATTAAAAATGCAGTAATTACGTGTGTATACGCATTCCGTTGCATTTAATCATAGTTATCAGGTTGATTTAACTATTTATTAGAAGGAAGCACAAGTAACACGTCCTTCAAGTCTTAAAATCTCAGTTACCAGCAGAAAGACTAAGCTCAAATAGAATTGAAATAATTACTATTTGCTTTCGATTCAATGTTGCATATTTTGACTGTTTTTGACACTTTTCATGCATATTTTAGCCATTTTACTTGCATATTTGCATGCATATTTCAAGCTTTTTACGTTGCATATAATCCGGTCTCTAGTTATTAGTACTTACACTATAGTAACTTATTCAATCACTGTAATGATGATCATTGTTGCCTTAATTTGACTCGTTAATAAATTATATTATGTTTTAAACAACATGCTGCTTTTTTAATAAAAAAAGAATTTGATAGATACAGTTGTTCAAAAAGATACCACACCAATTCTGATTGCTTTCAAAACCTACTAGAAAAACTTCACATAATACTGTACGAGTATAAGTAACATTCAGTAGTAGTAGTTACATTAAGCATCCCATTTTAGTGGTCAGTAGAACAACATAAAATGTAGAGCAGACTGTTTTTTCGTACCAACTATGTTAAAAAATATCCCATATACAAATACAATCAAAATCGTAAGTACATAAAATACGGCGTGTACATTTTTCAATACGCGCAAACAAGTTTGGCGAAAATATTTGTTGGTTTCCACCAGTTTTTCATGTTGCCTGTTTATCCTGACAAATGGTGTCTGTATTATTGCGGGCCCAAACGTAAGACCATCTCGTGGCAATGTATTATTTTGGTTTGCTTTATTTTGTCTGTGAAAATCCGGAGCAGCGGGATTCGAAATATTTTTGGCATGTTTTCGGCCAGATCTGTTCAGGGTGGCTACACAAACGTGAAGCGGCATGTTTTGTTGGTATACTCGTAGTTGGCAAAAACGATGAAAATTTTGAGATTTTCAAGTCACTCTTCACGCTGTGTGAAATTGGTAAAGGATTTGGCCGAATACTGCCCCAGAGAGCCGAATATCGAATTAGACTATGCGTCTGAATAATATTATTTAAATAAAATATCACAAAATTAACTGGTACATACAGAATACTTAGATATCTCGTGCCGTGTGGGAATATAATATGTTATTTTATTAGTAACTTTAGTCACTTCCGGTACTACAGTCCGTAATGCCTCTCCAGACTCACGGCGAGAAGTTTCACCGAGACTTCTCGAAGAACAAACAAATTATCCACACTCTCAATTTTCTCACTCGTGATCTGTTTGACATCCTTTGTCTCGGCCAAAAATAGGTAACGACACCGAAGCGCGAGAACGAGAAGGCGAGAAACTCCTCACATTCACGCTTCTCGGGTGTTGTCGGGGTTTCTTGCCGAGAGTCTGGAGGGGCTATTAGGTATCACAGAGAATATTTTTATCAGATAGACCTACCTTCTTTTTCGCGGTTGACATGACACTCAAATAGTAAACAAAACAGACGGACAAGAATTTGACAGATGTAAAAGGAATTTCGTTGAGTTTCAGTTGTGTGATTGTGTTGTGATGTGATTTATGAGGATTTATCATATATTATTTAAAATTACAAAAAGTACTGACGCCTTGGGATATACATACTGACTAAAATGGAAGTGGGCTGGACATGTAGCCCGTCTACACGATGGAAGATGGACTAGGAGAGTGACAAATTGGGAGGGTCCAAGAGGTCGACGCTGCATAGGAAGACCATACGCTCGCTGGGACGACGACATCAAGAAAACTGCTGGACCAAACTGGCTCCGAGTAGCACAAGACAGGGACAGATGGCTGGCTTTGGAGGAGGCCTTCACCTTAGGGGTTCTCTAGTACCTACTTAGATTATAAGCATTAGTGATAAGAAAAAAATGTTAATTATAGAGAAATAAAAGGCTTTGTATTTTATTTATTTATATCATATTTTATTTTAGGTGGTAAGTACAGAATCACTGCACATGAGTGTAGATAATTTTATTGATGAAATTCCCAATTTTTCCTAAGTACTTTTCTTTTTTTACTTTAAATTGTAGGTACTGGGAGCAGCTGTGTGCGTCAAGCTGCAACAGCCTCCTTCAGGCGATAGCCGACAGGCCTGACTTTCATCTTATTCAGTCTTGGGAGTCAAGGCATGCCATCTTGGCAACCTATACTTGCCATTGACTGTCCGGTTGTACCTACTTACCACTCAAATGTGCCACCGATTTTTGCCTACCTACTAATACTAACATAATATAAATTAATGATAATATTTTCACGTGAAAATTCCCGTGTGTTAAATAATATATGGATGAAAGTCTGAAATAAAGAATTTTTATTTTAATTTATTATTTTATTTATTTTCCATACCCTAGTTCACTTAAAATTCTGCCAGTCCATAATAATACTTACTAAATAATTATTGTTGGACATTACACACAGCGCCATCTATCCCCAAAGTAAGCAAAGCTTTTACTATACGAACCTAAAAAATATAGTTTCCTAGGTTCATCCGTTCATGCTGGGCGTCACAGCCTGCTGCTTTAAATTAGATTATCTTTTAAATCCCACTTTAAAAAGGAAGAAGATGAATGGAGTCTCACTATAAAATAAAAAAACAAACCCAAAAATCCCAATTTGATCATGACGCAAGCATTCTTTCCTGTGGGCATCTGTGGGGCAAAATTGTTCTAGGAATCGGCCATGTCCTTTTGTTTAAAATTAGTAATAGAGCAGGGCAAAACTGTACTATCAGTGGAAATTTTGATTGTAACTCCACGGGTTAAGTAGATTTTTATATAAAATTTTAAAACTCAAAATGTTTCGATTTTGGTCGCTGACTGTACAAACATTGATCTCATTTGGTATGTTACTTCATACAGTATATATATAGATCAGGTATAAGGTGCAGTGATTCCTCTTTTAAAGGGTCAGCAGCGCGAGTGAGACTCCTCTGGTGTCACAGGCGTCCATAGGTTACGGTAACCGCTTACCATCAGGTGGGCTGTACGCTTGTCTGCTACCTTAGTAGCATAAAAAAACTAGATGTATGATTATTTGTCATTTCAACAAAATTTGTCTCAACATCAAATAAGTCTGCATACTAATAAATGCTGATACCTATAAGCTTTTTGATGGTCAAAAATTTACAAGATTGGCGGTGTGTTATTTTATATTTATTAAATAAGCAACATTTAGAAATAATATAATAAATAAAATAAAAATAAAAATTGTTTATTTCGGATATCAGAGATCCATAGGGGTTAGTAACACATTAAGATAAAGGCTTATTCTAGTTGTTAGTAAAAATCAGTAAAAAATCATAGACAGACGCACATCAGTCATCTACCCGTTCTAAATCACTTTCCGAATCAGGCATACCCAAAGTGATGAAGAGCACCTATCTGACAACGTTTTCAGGATGCTATTGCGACTGCCCCGTATTCTGCGGATCAGGGAAGCGGTTTTTTTACGACTATGTTAAGTTACGTAAGATTACTTTTCAGATATCTAAGGGTCCTTACCAAACTATAAGAAGAAAACAATTTATCTAAATTAATTTGTTATAAAATAAGTACGAACAGTCCAACAAGAACAAGCTTTACAAATAAAATAAACAAACAACTAGATATCCATCACAGTCAAAACTCTAATTCTGCGCTTTACCAAATCCATTAGCGCTTTAAATTCCCATTTCTAAAATTGGATCGCTAAGATTGAAAAAGTGCACTCTGCATTCCTTGACAGCTTTTATTCCGTAACAGATCTGAAGTTTAGGCGGGCTTAACGCCAGAAGACTTTTCTTCATGCTATTTACTGCATTTGTACTATTTTAATTTGTTCTTTGATTCTATTGACGTAGTTTGTTCTTTCTTAATTATATTGCCGATGTTATAGTGGATTTTTATGGTGTGGATATTAATAATGTTAAATATTTAATTTTGATGATATTTCAAGGCTGCAGCTTTAAAAGACCTGTGCTAATTGCATGGTGATCAAAAACCATTTAATTGTTTTCGATTATTTTTTAAAAGCTTTTTTTATAAAGTCACTCCGTGACTTGGTGAGATAGTTCTCTTAGGGATGAATATTTAAAAATTTTCATCCTATTCCTATTTTGGTCTCGAACACGAAAACAGCAGGCTGATTGTCTAACTTGTCTCAATCCTCAAATTGGTCTCAACTGTCGTAAACCTCTATAATAAAATATAGCAACTAATAAACTTACATGTAAAAGAAGGTTTTGATATGGTGTGATTTTGATATAGTTTTTCAAAACAACTCAAAATTACCTTCGTAATACCTAGGTACTATAAAAAAGCTATTTCTCGTTCAACTACAACAGCCAAGTTCATTAGCTGTCAATTTATGTTAAACTACCAACAACTCATAAACAAAATTAATGTTACTATACACACAACTTTATGGACACTAATTAAAACGCCTGTCATTCCATTCAAACACAAACCAAAAAACATAATTCCATCCAATGGCCGCCAATAAAGTGACCACAGAATAAATTATTCCACGGAAATTAAATTCCAGTGTGTGTTCCGTGTTTTGTCGGAATTAAAATGTGTATCACGTATAAGAGCCACCCCTGCAGCCTGCTGTCACTTTTAATCGGTTTTCAAGGTAAAATGAACCTTATTTAATTAACTCAAGGGATCAATTTATAAGCTATTACTTAGCACATTAGAAGCTGCGCGTCTAAGGGCGCACACGCGATAAGTAAAATAAGTTCGAATGAGCTAGTGGCCAATATTGGTGACGGAGTTTTAGGCCACCTTCGAACTACTAAACGACTCAAAAGTCGCGACCGACAATTTAACGGGCCCACCGAAGCACAGAAGCGCTCAGCTGTTAATGCCACTTGTGGTCACCGGTGCAAATTGTGACCGCTTAGAACGTTGCTAAACTTCAAAGATTAGTGCTTCGGAGGGCAAGTTAAACTGTCGGTCCCGGCTTTTAAGACTGGATTACACCGGGGCAACACTGTGCGGCATTGCGGCATGCCACAAGGCCGCATGCTACAGAATAAAAAATGTCGCACATTGTGGCAAGAACCGTGCGACATGGCAACACCTTGCGTCATGTGGCAGACTGACCTAAGCACGATGCTGCCTCGGCGTAAAATAGGCTGCCGCATGCCACTAATGCCGCAACTGCTTTCTATTTGTAGCATGCCACAAGATGTCACATGTCACAATATGTAGCATGCGGCACTGTCGCACGTTGTTGCCTTGGTGTAATTCAGCCTTTACGTCGTTAAGCCATGACGCAGGCCTTTAGGCAGCCTAAAAACTTGATCACCGGAGTTGGCCACTTGCTCATACGAACTTGCTTTACTGCTATAAGATTTTTATTCGAAAATGCCTTTTATAAAGCCGAGGTCACAATGTTTTTCATACCCATATTCGTTGGCAGAATGCCGTAGGTACTATTGTTTATTCTACCCTCCTCGTCTCCTGGGTAGCGTTAATAATGGTAAATGTGCATACCGCCGAATAATGTGAGGTGCAATTTGCGGTCGTCAGTAATGAGTTCATTTATAAATAGGAGTTTGGAGGTACTTTAATTTACACGAATTGCTGTGATTTGTGAGGCGGTGGCGAACTAGCTTGAAGGCATTTCAGCTATTTTGCTACACGGATATATGCTTTAAGGGTATAATCATATGGACTAGCAAAGATATATGAGCAGAGAAGTAAACGCGAGTTGGCTTGCCGTATTCAATTTAATTTGGATAAACTAACAACATGTAAACCTAAGAACATAAAAAATAATACCCAAGTTGAACAAGACTAAAATAAGCAGAGACCGTAAATTTTAGTTTTACTTCCATTTCAGCTGTTCCAGGGATTTATTTCAGAGTTATAAAATAAAACAATTTAACTTATTAGATGCACCCGCTGTAAACGCGGCCAGACAATTTTATTATCACTGCTTTCAATTCTGAATAGATAAAACGTTGTTGGTTTCAGGCTGCAGCCTTGGCAACCCTCCAGCAGCACAACACTGGGCACTGACTCTTACAAATCGACGTCTGACCCACCCACAACCGAAACCTGACCTTAGGCACGCCCAGTAAGACCCAAATTTATTCGCACTTACTCGTGTTACAAAAAACATACCGAATTCAAATGTGTCGCTGATTCCACTCTGTTCCAATATTCTATACCAATAAAGTAGAACGGCTGAAATAAGCCCGATTTTCTGTATGGACGTATGATGACTCCGCAGGTGTGTTTTGAATCTTTTACATTTATTTACTCGGTGATCGCTTTGGAAGCAATTTAGATTCAATGACTCCTATTAGAGTAACTACGGTTGGAGGTTCGTTTTATGGGGCATGAGAACCTCTGGGAGACTGTGATAATAACAATTTTCCAAGGAAATTGCCAGCACAGGGTCTGTGTAATTGGTGAGCTTGATCATAAAGGCTAAACAGTCCATTTCATCGTCGTAACTATCCGACCTGTAAACGGACAATTTTTTGCGAGATTTTAAATGGGAATCCAAGATAAGCTGGTCTACAATTACTAAGTTCTGCTAGTGGTCAATTTTGGTGAAGAAAACTTCCAGAAAAAATTTGGAACCATATTTATATTGTAAATATTTTAGCTAGGTACACAATTTATCTTCAAAACTATAAGATTTTTCCCAGTTACGTTATAAGCCCCAATAAAAAGAGTTCGACATACAAAATCTCGGTATCCGGTGAAAAAGGTTTTCTGCGAGAATTCCGTCGCTCTAATTACGTCTCGGCACAAAGAGTTACTTCACAAAGAGGTGTCTGGTTACGCTGGCCCACGGAATTGTTGAAAAGTAACCGCTTCCAAGGTACTAGGCTAGCTTTAAGTGTTCAAACTCTGAAATTCCCACTGCAAAGCTGCATAAAGAAAATTTCCCACAAAACGCGCAAATGACCCATTTTTCCAAGTTTGACCTGCATAACCCATCCAACAAAATAACTGTAATGAGCACCCAATTTAGGAAATAAATTTTCTTGTAACCGAGTTACTACAAAAAGGAAATCGTGGAAAAGTTTATTGCGCCGACGACGGCTTCTCGAAAAAAGAAAATCTGATAACAATATTTCAAAACTTAATAAAAGTAAAATACGACATCAGAAAGACGAAGTCTCAGCAATAATCGTACATAGACATAATTCTGTCCAAAACAAGAACACGGTATAAACCGAAGACACCAATGAACTAGCAGGTTGATGCAATATCGGAAAAAAATCGCAAGCGATTCTGAATCTTATACTCAATCCAATAAAGCTCAGGTAGCTCTTCAATCCAGATGACGTGGTGATAGCACGAGGTGAGCCAAAGTGATCCGAAGAGGTTTAAGCGAAACACGTTGTCAAAGGAAATTGGGCGTTATTAGCCGTTGTCTAGGTGGATTTTCTATTGTCGATTTGTAAGATGCTTACGAAGATGACCCGAGGGCCATAACCCTCACCCTTGGCATTTCGCCAGGGTACTTATACGGAGACGGACGTGTCTGCCTCCAGCCGTCTAGTTTTACGGCTTTTAGATAAATTACGTTCGTGAAAAAACGAAATCAGGAAATATTTCCAATATTTTCTTTCATGATAAAGCGCTGGCATAAATCTCAGTTTTTCGGATCGCTGGAACTCGTTATAGTTTTGAAAGTGATTTAGTTGCCTATGTTTCTTTTAGGGAAAATGAATATATAACGGAGCTATAATTGTATATTTTCTGTTTTCCGAGATTAGATTAGATAGAAAATTCTGTGTAAAATAACCCAGTTGTGGTTTAGTTCGTGTAAATGTTGAACAAACGATGTAAAGTTGTTGAAAATGTTATTTTTCGAGAACTATCTCTGACAGGTGCAACACTAGACACGTACTTTACTCAAATAACATCGTGAATAAAAGTGAGCTCCTGGACTATGAATTCAAATAAACCCACAGCTAGGGTTGTCAAACACAACAACTCTTCCTAAACTTAAAATTTCGTTTAGTTTAGAAATATTGAAAAAATACTACTGAGAGTTTTTTATTTTCAATATAACAAACACCATAATAATTACATTTACCTACTTGAAAATAAAAAATACAAACATCTAAATCTAGCCTTCTTATTTGTCGGCAGTTTAATATCATTCTTCATGAGTATCAGAGAAACACTATCATGTTTTTGGAGAGACAATGAAAAACTTTTACATGTTTGTGGCAGCCCTAACCACGTCTGGAAGGTACTGGGTTTAGTGCATTTGTGCAGAATTTGACGGTCTGCAAAATGAAATGTCATTGTGGAATGTTTGCTTTGGTTTCCCGTTTTCTCTGCAAGATTTTCTGGAACTTAAGTGTGTACGTAAGCGTGGTGTTGCAAAACAACACACCTTTATGATTTCATCCATTACCAAAAGGCCATTTTTTGAAAGATTCTAAAGCTTGAATCAATCAACTTGGAAACTTTTATAAAAATGACATCTTTTTACACAAGTAAGCAAGTTGGAATAATGGCCGCGAGTGAGAGGGTATAGGCGGCACAAGACTGTTTCTGGGGCCATACCATGAACTCTTTGAGCAATGTTAAAACAAGCTTAAAACAGTCCTACTGCTTTAGAAATGACATTCGTTGTCATATTGTTTCAAGCTTGTTTTAACATTGCTCTAACTCTGGGTACACACGTACGTACATGCTCGATAAAACTTGATCGATCTCGATCATGTACGACCAAGCAAGTCTCAAGACAAAAGACAAATGCCAACCAAAATGTATTGTATTGTATATCTTGCTCGATGAGCATGTACGTGCGTGTGTACCCACTAGAGTTCATGGTACGGCTACTGAAAACATGTTTGGAAGGCATAATGTCCAACAGTGGACTTTTAGAGACAAATAAAGAAGCAAGACAGAAGTGCATGAAACCTTGCTCGAACCATGTACCGTTGAAACACTTCGCCATTATTTGGAACAAGGCTTATGAAAATGTCTGCAGACAACCATCTTGACACTGGTCTTAGGTTGAGACTCCACCAAAGCGGAGATATGTGAGGAGATGTGTTTTAAACAACCAATAGAATTTCGTTATTCAAACATGTCATCTCGTCTTTTGAAATTCTATTGGTTGTTTAAAACACATCTCACACATCTCCGCATTGGTGGAGTCTCAGCCTTATGGAAAGTTGGTTTGCGTGATAAAAAAATTCAGTGTAGTGTAGACGATGATTTCTGTACATGGAGATAGTTAGTATTATTATGTATGTTCGTATGAGTTAGTGGCTCACTCTGGTGACGGAGTTTTTAGGCCGCCTTAAGGCCTTAGTCATGGCTTAACGGAGATCGTTAAAAAATTAAAACCATATTTTTAAAATGATATTTTTTAAATATGAAAATAAATATTAAAAAATAAATAATATAATATTAATAAATAATATATAATATTTTATATAATAATATAAAATAATAAGTATTAAAATTATAATATTATTAAATATTTTTAAATTTCATCTATCTTTTGAATAAGTATTATGATCGTCCATATACTAAGTCTGGCTCTTCAGTTACTGCTATATACCTATATTTTGTTTAAGCCTTGGTATTGTGCTGATTTAACTACAATTATTATAAATACAAAACACATCTTACGAGTTTTTCCATTTTTTCTAGATTTACTGTTGTCTTGTTACTATATTATATCCTATGCTTATATTTATTATTGACGCTTAAACAGAGGATCCAAGTATCAAACTTTGAAGAAACTTAACAGTTGAAAAGAGCTGTTATTTTTAACGACGCATTTGAGTATACGGTCATAGTTTTTCCATTAATTTCATTGCTTTTCACCGTTTAATCACTTGAGTCGGTAATTAGAGGGTTAACTACCTAACTAGTTATACAGTTTAATGTTTAGTGGGCCGTATCGGTTTGATAGAGTTTCGGCTACCGATTTTATGTGAATTTGGTCCGTGTAAGCGACGCTCAATAGCTTGTTTAAAATTTGTAGGTAGTTTTTAGATTTATAGGGTACTTTTGGTTTTTTTGTTGTATAACTACCTCAAAATAGCAATGACAAGTCTACGGCCATTACCCATGCAATCTGTGTCGCGTTTCTCGCAAATAAATTCGTTTAAAAAGTCTGAGTGCGTTTTGTGTGTTCTAAACATCATCCTTCACCAGCTACAGTGTCCTTCGGCCGGATTATATGTTTAGAACACCACCCGCGCCGCGTAAAATGGTGAATACACGCAGTTCAGTGCAGCGCGATCGTGCGCGCCACGAGGCGGATAACCGCGAACCGGATGGTGACCTGCCGCTTACGAAACCCCAGGATCCTACTTCGACCTTGAAAACTACAGAGACGAAAGATAGTGATACAATCAAGAATCCTATTTTGAGTCGCACAGCTATGCTAGCTAGCAGTATCAAGTCGGAACAACCGCCGCCCCCGGTACCCGCGCTACGTAAAGATGAACGTCGGAGCTTGAAATCCAAAAAAGGTTCCACTTCATCAATGCGGGCGAGACGGCAGCAGCTTATTCTGGAGGCTGAAAGGCAGAAGGCGCAGATTCGCATGGACCTCATAAATAAAAAGCTAGATGCCGATCTAGCTAGCCTAGACGAAGAATACAGTTCACACGATGGTAGCCACAGTCGAAGCCGCGTTGAAGAATGGATGGAGCGCAGCTATCAGGAGCTGACCAAGGGCCTGCCCGCCCCCGAGGATGGTTCATACACGGGTGAGCAGTGCCAACAAGCTGGACCGCCGGCGGCGCCCCGTAAACCGCCGGCACAGAGGGCGCAGGCGCCGTGTGTGGCACCGCCCGCGCCGAACCCGGCTGGCCCGCCCGCGCCCACTCCGGCGCTGGCCGCCGCCGCCAGCACAGATGGTACAGTCCAGATGCTAGCCAGCGCGCTGAGAGACCTCGCCGCTGCTTCCACCAGTCACGCGCCGGGCGCGAACCTGCTCAGTCGCATATGCACGCCCCGGGAGCTCCCTGAGTTCTCCGGCGAGCCCTTGGAATGGCTGCAGTTTAAACACGCGTTCGAGGAATCAACGGAGTTGTGTAGTTTCACCCCTAAGGAAAATATGTGGAGATTGAGAAAGTGTCTTCGTGGAGCTGCTAAAGAAGCCGTATCTGCTCTGCTCGTGAGTGCATCTTCTCCTGAAACTATCATGTCTACATTGAAGTTGAGATTCGGTAACCCTGAGTACATCTTAACGAAGCTTGTGCACGATATTAAAAAGTTACAACCTATGTCTCAAGATTACCACAAAGAAATTGTGTCCTTCTCGGTCAAAATACAAAACTTCATGGAAGCGGTGCGTGCAGTCGGCCGAGAGGAGTACCTACAAGGTATCAGTGTTGTATCGGTAATTTTAGCAAAACTACCTACGGTTCTATTATCCAAATGGTCAGATTATAGTTTTGTACCGATAACAGAAGGCAAGAAGTCCCGATTGATAATTTTATCCGACTTCTTGAAAGAAGAAGCAGTTAAAGTTTCTACTACGTCGAATACGTACTTTGTGTCTACGCGCAGTGATCAACACAAGCATAAACATAACGAGTACGCCCAACCGCGCTCACAAACAGTATTGATGCACACAAGCGAAAGCGATGAATGCTTATTCTGCAAAACAAGTTCGCATAGAAAGATAACGGCTTGTAATAAATTCAAGAAAGCCCTTCGCAAAGTTCGTTGGCAATTTGTAAAACGTAGTGGCTTATGTTTTAAATGCCTACTTTCCCGTCATGACCGAGATGCCTGCCCAGCCCCAAACTGCGACAAGGACGGCTGCGGACAGCCACATCACCCACTGCTGCATTATCCCACTACAACCGAGCGGCGCCCCGAGTTCCAGCGTACAGCGCCGCCGCCGGCGCCCGCGCCGCAGGAGCGGCAGCCGGCGCCGGCGACGCCGGTGCCTTCGCCCGTTACCACCGTCTCCAGTTCTAGTGCGGAAATCGTGTCGAACATAAACGCAAGCGATAGTGAGTGCAAAGTGTTATTGAAGGTAGTACCTATACGTATACATAGTGCTAACGGTATAATAAATTCTAGCGCTTTACTCGACGACGGGTCGACGATTTCATTGATAAGCGATGAACTAGCTGAGCGCGCGGGTTTGCGCGGTCAGCCCGAAACGATACGCGTACGCGGAGCCTGGAATGATGAACTATCTTGTGCATCGATCATCACGGACGTGAAGCTTTCTGGTATGGACAATAAGATTTATTCTATTAGAGCTCGCGCCGTAAAGAATTTAAATTTACCTGTGCATAGTATTTCTACAGTAGATTGCAATAAATACAAAAGTCTGTCTGATATTAAACATTTGTTGTGTTCTACCGATTTAAAGCCTGAAATATTACTTGGTCAAGATAACTATCACCTAATTATACCGATAGAAATTAATATAGGTAGTTCTATTGAGCCGTTCGCTACACTCACGCCCCTAGGTTGGTGTGTCCATGGTAAGTGGCACGTGCCGCGGAGCGCATCTAGGCCCGCGCCCGCCACTCACGCGACGCTGGTGTTGGACGCGGCGCGCTGTGCAGCGCCCGCGCCCGCTCCCCCGTGCCAGCAAGACCGGCAGCTGCAAGATCTACACGATGAGGTGAAGCGCTCCTTCGCGTTGGAGTCGATGGGTGTTTGTGGTAAGCCTCGTCAGAATAAAAATGATTTACTTGCCGTAGCTAAGCTGGAGAAGACCGCCGAACTAATCGATGGCCAGTGGTGGGTTGGATTGCCGTGGAAGAACGATGACTGCCGCATGCCTGACTCCTACCCGACGGCGCTGAAAAGGCTGAAAGGTATAGAGAGGAAGATGGAAAAGGACCAAGGTTTTTCAGAAAGGTACAGGGATAGGGTTCAACATTTATTAGAAAATAATTTTGCTAGGGAATTGACGGACACTGACACTACGACAAAAACGTGGTATCTACCACATTTTGGGATTGACAACCCCAATAAGAAAAAATTGCGACTGGTTTTCGACTCGGCTGCGAAGGTAAATGGTTTATGTCTTAACGACTACCTACATACAGGCCCGGACTTGCTGCCATCACTACTTGGTATAATGCTGCGCTTTAGGGAAAATTTAATAGCAGTAACAGGTGACATCAAAGATTTCTTTCTCCGGGTCAAAGTTCAGCCGGCCGACCAGCACGCATTCAGGTTTCTGTGGAGAGACAGCCCCACAGAAAAGGTGAAAACTTACATAATGACATCCCTCATTTTCGGTGCAAACTGTTCTCCTTTTGTAAGTCAGTACATAAAAAATAAAAACGCTGAGCGCTATGAGTCATCCATGCCTATGGCTGTGCATGCTATACAAAAGTCGCACTACATGGACGACTATATAGATAGTTTGCCCGATGATGAGAGTGTCATTGAGATGGTGAAAAATGTTTCATACATCCACCAGCAAGGCGGGTTCCAGATTCGTAACTGGACCAGCAACAGCGTTCGAGTTTTGAACTCTGTACCTACAGAAACTTTAGGTACCGCTGCGGTCAAGTTTAAAATTGATCACCAGTCGGAAGGTGAGCGCACACTTGGTCTCATATGGTTCCCTGGTTCCGATGAATTGGGATTCGATGTATCCCTGAAGAAAATTCCGGAACACGTTATTCAAGGTAAAGAAATACCTACGAAGCGAATAATCCTTCAGGTAGTCATGTCAATTTTTGATGTCTTTGGTTTTTTAGCGCCATTCACTATTCAAGGACGAATACTGTTGCAAGATCTATGGCGGCTACGGATCAGCTGGGATGACATCGTACCTACTGATATATACGAACGGTGGTGTAAGTGGGTCGGTATACTTAAGGTAGTAGATAGCATACGCATACCTAGGTGCTACCACTCGACGGGGTGCGCAGACAAGGTCGGAGTGCATAGTGAGGCGGGCTCGCCCCCCGCTCACCCGCACACCCCGCAGCCCCCGCAGCCCCCTCCCGGCGAGTCATCAGCTGCGCACGCGTCAGCAGCACCGAACTCACCGCCCCGCTATAGCCACCTACAGTTGCATGTTTATAGCGATGCATCCACAAAAGCTATGAGCGCCGTAGCGTATTGGCGCTGGACAGATAAGAATATTATTCACGTCGCATTTATTGCGAGTAAGTGTCGAGTCGTACCTGTAAAACCGTTGACGATACCTCGTTCGGAATTACAGGCTGCACTACTAGCTGCTAGATTAGCGGACACCATTATGAAGGAGCATAAATTACCAGTCGAGCGACGGGTTTTTTGGTGCGATTCCACCACGGTTTTGCAGTGGATTCGAAATAACACGCGTACGTATAATGTGTTCGAAGCCAACCGCTTAGGTGAGATCGACGATCTGACACGCATAAATGAGTGGAGATACGTACCTACTAAATTGAACGTTGCGGACTTGGCCACACGAGAGAATTTCGATTATTCTATTTTTAAAAGTGAGTGGTTTTCAGGACCTTCATTTTTGTACCTAGATGAGTCATCGTGGCCCGCTGATGTCTGCCAACCTGAAACAAATGAAACACATGTTGAAAATGTCATGGTTACAAAAGACTTACTTGTACCGAGTAACTTACCTGTTCCGGATCCCCTCCGGTTTTCTTCATGGCTCCGGTTGCTACGAAGTACGGCGGTAGTGTTGATGTTTGTTGATAGGTGCAGAGGGCGCGCCGCCGACTTGGACTGCCGCACACTCGAGAGGGCTGAGCATCTTCTTCTACGCCGAGCTCAACTCGAGACGTTCGCCGAGGAAATAGCTGCAATAAAAGATGGTAAAAGTTTATCGAAAACTAGCAAGCTACTTACCTTATGTCCGTTCCTCGACGAACACGGCGTTCTCCGCGCTAACGGCCGCATCGACGCTGCCTCCGAAGTAAGCCTGGAAGTAAAGAAACCGGTAATTCTCGACGGTCGGAACCCTATAGCTCACCTGATTGTTCGACATTACCATGTCAAGGCGGCTCATGGCAATCAGGAGACCGTGGTCAATGACCTGAAACAAAAATATTGGCTAATTAGGCTTAGGCCTACAGTCAAGCGTGTGGTATCAAAATGCATGCTTTGCAACATACGCAAAGCTACGCCTCGAGTGCCAAGAATGGGTGACTTACCTCCAGCTCGCATGGCGCATCATCAGCGCCCCTTTTCCTATTGTGGGCTCGATCTGTTTGGGCCTATGGAGGTGACAGTAGGTCGTCGCCGTGAAAAACGATATGGTGCTCTTTTCACGTGCCTTACGATCCGTGCCGTGCACGTAGAGTTGGTGCAGTCACTCACCACGGACTCGCTCATCATGGCTCTGCGGCGGATGGCGTCCAGACGAGGTTGGCCCCGCCACCTTTACTCCGACAACGGAACGAATCTGCGAGGCGCCGATAAGGAGTTGCAGAAGTCCATGCTGGATTTGGACAACGAGGCACTGAAAACTGAAGCGGCGAACAACGGCATGGAATTTAATTTTATACCGCCGCTTAGCCCCCACTGGGGTGGGGCGTGGGAACGCCTCATACGAAGTGTGAAAACGACCCTTAAGGTAATTTTGAACGAGCGGGCTCCCAGAGAAGAAGTCTTGAGCACGCTGATGGCAGAGGTTGAAAATATAGTCAACAGTCGTCCCCTTTCACACGTCTCCGTAGAACCTGGAACTGTTGAAAGTTTAACCCCTAATCATTTTCTCCTAGGTTCAGCCTCTGGTCTTCCGGTTATTGGATCGTTTGATGACTCAGACCTGTTTCTGAGGAAACAATGGCGGAAGGCTCAGAGGCTGGCCGACATGTTCTGGCAGCGATGGCTGAAAGAAGTTCTCCCACAGCTGCTACCAAGGAAAAAATGGAACGAGGAGCAGAAACCTCTAAAGGTAGGTGACTTAGTGTTAGTGGTCGATCCAGCCTCTCCCAGGAACGTGTGGCCGAAAGGTGTTATCCAGCAGGTCGTTCGCTCTAAAGACGGCCGCATCCGGCAGGTCGACGTGAAGACCAGGACGGGTACCTGGCGGCGTTCCGCGGCTCGCGTCGCTCCTATTTCATTTGGAGATGAGTGCTGAGCAGAGTCAGCACTAGGGGTGGGAGTGTAAGCGACGCTCAATAGCTTGTTTAAAATTTGTAGGTAGTTTTTAGATTTATAGGGTACTTTTGGTTTTTTTGTTGTATAACTACCTCAAAATAGCAATGACAAGTCTACGGCCATTACCCATGCAATCTGTGTCGCGTTTCTCGCAAATAAATTCGTTTAAAAAGTCTGAGTGCGTTTTGTGTGTTCTAAACATCATCCTTCACCAGCTACAGTCCGGTTAATGTTCCTTGGGGCACAAGTGGAATTTGACGGTTAATTCGTATTTTATAGAGCTAGTCAGGTGGGGCGGCGTTGACCTCTTGAAATTCTTGAATGTCAAATATTGCCTAGGTATATGTACAGGGTGGAAAAAATGAATGGGCCCTGGAGGGAAACTACTTTAAATCCTTAAGATACAGTATTTTACTTAAAGGAAACATTCCTTTATTTTTAAAAAGAAACATAACTGCATTCAAAGATTTTCTAAAATTCACTTGCTTCATCCAGGAATCGAACCAGCTAACATTTCAAAAATTAACCACTCCCTATTTTATTCCACTAGTCGATACATTCAATACTAAAGATAAAACTTCTCAAAGAAACATAAGGTCTTACACTCGTCTGTCGTACAAGAAATCCATGAAATCTAATATTTAGTACATAAGGGCTTTAATTGAAATTTGCTCTACAGTGGAATGGTGAGAGGTATCCAGTAGTGTGATTCAGACCTTCTCGGAATGTATTCCGAATTCGTAAAATAACGTTCCTTCAATGAAAAACCGTCAACTTTTCGAAGAAAATCATCGAATCGGATGCATTTTTGGAAGTCTGAATCTCACCTCAGATAGACAAATACCGTCTAGAAAAGTTTTGTCGCGAATGGTGAAATAATAAAAAATAATGAAAAAAATTGTGAAAATTAATGTTAGATTTCATGATCTTTTTGATTTCTAAAACCAAATGTGTGTTATAAAGATTTTATCCTGACATTAATCCTATCGATTAGTGGTATTGAATAGAGCGAGGTTTGTTTTTTTAATTTTTAGCTGGTTCGATTCCGGGTGAGGCAAGCGAATTTTATAAAATCTATGAATGCAGTTATGTTTCTTTTTAAAAATAAAGGAATGTTTCCTTTAAGTAAAATACTGTATCTTAAGGATTTAAAGTAGTTTCCCTCCGGGGCCCATTCATTTTTTCCACCCTGTATAGTATACTAGCTGCTGCCCGCAGCTTCGCTCGCGTGGTACCCGGATAAAAAGTAGCTTATGTTACTTTGCAGCCCTCCAACTATCTCCACACAAAAAAATCACGTCAATTCGTCGCTCTGTTTTGACGTGAAAGCAGGACAAATAAATAAATAAATAATGCTGGACATTTCACACATCATCATGTAGCCCCAAGCTACATGATTTATTTTGATGATGACATTTTTTTTAGATAATCAAAAGTGTGATTGTTGTGATTTAACATAACAAAATTCCGACTCAGTAACATACAACCCACAATGTCTAATTTTCATAGAAGTGTTACTTTAGATAAAACAGACTTCGAGTTACTGACCTAAACATAAACAATGGTTTAAGAACTAGTCAATGTTTTTATTTAAACTTACTACAATTAACTGCATTATTGAGTTCAGAGGTCCACATGTTTTCTACAAAAGTCTACATTTAAATTTCATTTGAGGGACCAATTAAAAGAAAGCCGTGACCCGCAATTATTGTCCGATGAGAAAAAAAAGAATGAAATGCGCCTTTCATTGTTGAACACAATAGAGAAGAACAATGTGATGAAACGGACGAAAGAAAATGTACCGCTCATTAATGAAATTTAAGTTTAATTGCTTTTTAAATGATTTTCCGACCCCGGCAATGTAAACAAAACTGTATGCTGGATTCGTTTATGCATTAGCTATTTATAAAGTTAACAAGAAAGATGATTTACGTCATGATTATAAGAGAGAAGAATGAATGAATGAAAATACTTTGTTGTACACAATTACAAAATAAACCTAAGAACCAGTAAACTACAGCAATAAATTGTACAATGGGCGGTCTTATTGCTAAGAAGCGATCTCTTCCGGCCAACCTTCGGAAATCTAAACCAACGAAAAGAATGAGATGATGACAATTCTTTTTTTTCTAAACGTCTCTAGCCATTGTCATAATAAACTATCTGAAAATCTTAAATAATAGAAAGCTATGTAGAGCTTTATAAACTCGGTTTATATTTAAAACTATTGATCAACGACTCACAATAGAAAGTCGGTGCACTCCGGATAAAGTTCTGTCTTTGTAATGCAGTGGGTCATATACTTTAACGAGCCTTACTCTTGTTCTATCATATTCTATGAATGCTACCATATTCAAGGAAATGGTCGAAAAGAAAGCTAAGCTCCAAAGTAGAAAAAGTTAATTTGTGGTTTTTTTTATACCTACTACTAAGGTAGCAAACCAGCATACGGCTCACCTGATGGTAAGCAGTTACCGTAACCTATGGACGCCTGTGATACTAGAGGAGTCACATTCACGCTGCTGACCCTTTAAAAGAGGAATCACAGCGCCGACAACACAATGGACAAGACTGGTCCACCAGTTGTCACCGCAGCGCTTCCAGAGCTCTGAACCTTACTCACAGCACACAACACCATTCGAGAAGAATTATGTTATTTGGCTGCGATATTTTGTAAGCCAGAGGTACTTCCCCAGTTGAGCTGCTCGAATATAGAGTGAGAAAAACCCACTATGCCTATACTTCTATAATTTAAAAAGTGAATTGAGTTGGTTGTAACTTATTTGTTCCTCAGATTCTTCATGATATTGGCTGTGAAAGAACAAGAGTAGCATCTAGCCAATAAATCAATGCCTATTGACTATCATATAAAAATATTAGAACTTTACAGAAGATATGTGAGAACAAATCTATCCAGAACGCCTTTCTTTTCAGCCGTCAAGAATTTTCATTAATTATGAATGAAAAACGACCCCGTCTCCAATTTTCTTCGAACCATTCATCATAAGAATAAATAAAACCTTGTATATAAATCAGAACACGTGTGATGCCAAGAAATGCAATCTCGAGATTGCAAAATAAAAACGAACAATACAGAATTCTGTGTAAGTCCAGCATGTTTTCGAAATAAAAGTCCATCTATTATTTAATTTAGAGATACCATCTGCAGACAATCGCGCTTGTTTCGCTCGGAATTTTAAGTTTTGCGATATATTTTGGCGGAAAGAGTGTATTGTGTAGACCGAGCAACGGTCGTAAAATATCTAAGTCATCGAGTACGCAACTTTTACGACACAAGAGAACAAAAAGTAGAATTTCTCGATTTTAATTTTTAAATTCTACAGTAAGAAGAAAACTGTTTACTCAGAAAGATTTGTAATCAACACTTTACTTATTTCAACGTTCAGTAACCACAAAGCACATGTGCTCTCAGTTCAGGCTGTACTGCTGTACTGCTGTACTGCTGTCACATGTGCTCTTCAAATAAGCTGGCGCAGAGAATGTGTTATACATTAAACAATGTGTGTTACTTAGCCTAACAATTCTGTGATTTACATTTTCTTTTATAAGACGTTCTTGAAATACATAACTTAAATATTAATTTTGCAGATAAATTAATTATACAAGAGTTACGTAATGTAAAACTATAAATATTTGTTACCTACTCTACTAAGGCCTTTTAAACAATAAGTATGCTATTTCACTGATTTATATTCGTAGTCCTAAATAACATTAAATATTTTCACAGTCGCCTCTTCGTCTACCAGCGATATATTTGGCAGAACAAATGAATGGAGTTGGTTGTAACAAATTGTGATCTTTTTGCGTCCATTGAGCCGTACCGGCCCGGGGCACAATTACAGTAGGCATGTTAATTGTGACGTCTGAGTGGCTCATAGTACGCAACAGGTTTGATTCTTGTATGCTAATTTGTTTGATAAAAATGTTTTGGACTTTTATTTTTAAGCACGCAAATAGTCGTAGCCTCTAGTAGCCGTAGTCGAATGGGCTGGACATGTGAGCCATAGTCAAAATCACCACAGACTGGGTACCGAATAGACGACGCCCACGTGGTAGGCCCGAGCGGAGATGGCGAGA
Source organism: Camptogramma bilineatum (assembly GCA_958496255.1). NCBI lineage: Eukaryota > Metazoa > Arthropoda > Insecta > Lepidoptera > Geometridae > Camptogramma > Camptogramma bilineatum. The sequence goes on along the minus strand of OY292467.1, from coordinate 9,102,853 downwards.
CGAACTCGACCCTTTAATAAGAAATGTGCCCTTATCGCTGAAGACAGAGAGGAGTGGAAAAAGAAGTGGGCCTTGCCCTGCAGTGGGATACAACAGGCTTCTAATAATAATAACAACATTTATTTTTATTTATTTTAGTACCTACACATCACAACATAATATTACAGTATTTTAAAACAAAGCTAAACAAAATTAGTCGAATTTTATACTTTTGTCTCATAAAATGTATATTCTACACGAAAAATCTATTTTAAAAAATCTTTAACCAAGGTTCAACATAACCCCGCAACCGGTAAACCATTTCCCGTAACTTTCGATAAGGTGTCAATTTGGGCAAGTGATTTTTTGCGACGTGATAAATTCAATAAAATGATAATAATATACGAACGGAGACGCCATTATTCGCAGATGCCGCCTCCAAAATTAATGCAAACGACACCCACAAAAAATGAAATAAATTACGTCCTGACCTACATATAAACGGGAGATAAGATAAAGGAGCTCCTCAAGAGCTCTTGTTTCTGACATGTAATAAGTAAGCAGGGTCCTAAGCACCAGGGACACTTTGAAAACATAAGTAAAGTCGCATTTTTTTACGGTCGCTTTTTTATTTAGCTACTTGCAAATACGAGAAGATCTATCACATAATGTAAACAACTCAGTGTCGATGCTAAAACGTATTTAATAGTGCAACTCTCTCGAGCTAACATCTAGCAGTCCATTCACGACCTACGTCTGTATTTGCAGCGTAAACAAATTTATATTCGGTGCACATCTCAGCTGACAAAGCTATTTGCACCCCACCACTCGACACGAAGTGGTCAACAGCCTTCAATGTTACTCCACAAATGACTCCATTTACTAGAACCAATCCCTCAAAAACGTAAGCCAATGTTTGAGAAGCAAACACTCCGCTCTATGACGACTTATTTTCCCTGCACTATTTTGCTATTGGGGTTCGATTATACGATTGTACTCGCTTTAGAACTACTTGTACATTCAGTTTAAAAAGGATGTATATTTGTATGTTCGTATGAGCTAGAGGCCCAAAAGTTTATAAAGAATTAGGTTAATTTTAGTTACCTATACAACCATTAGTACTTAGATACTTGCTTTTTGTGGTACACTTTACAATGAAAAGGGAGGCTAAAATGGCCGCAACGCAATTCTTTTCATAAATCATAATTACGTTTTATCTTGTCACTCTCATGTCTATGAAAAGAGATAGCATAATAATACAATTCATATTATGATTAAGCTAAAGTGGCCTTTTTAGATTCACAGAGCAGAGACGTATTTATTTCGTTGTTCCACTGCTCAATTTTATAATGGGACGTGTTTGATTCAAAGGAGTCTTTATAAGTATACTAGCTGCTGCCCGCGGCTTCGCTCGCGAGGTACCCAGATAAAAAGTAGCTTATGTTAGGCTCCGGCCCTCCACCTATTTCCACACAAAAAATCACGTCAATCCGTCGCTCCGTTTTGACGTGATTCTACGACAAATAAACAAACAAACAAACACACTTTCACATTTATAATAGGGGTACGGATTGCAGTGCGAATACGCTTGACCCGTAATCGATAATAGCCTTTTGGACAGGAATCTTGAAAAGGCATCGGTATTCCAAGCGGCTCGCGTGGTTTGGCTTTTTGATTTTTTTCTTCCTGTCCGGACGAAGATTGATGTTGGCCAGAGCCTACTCTATCCCATTGTTTTTGTATCGCCAAACAAGGAGAGCGGACGTGATTCTATTGTTAAATGATGCAAGAGGAATGAAATAAAGTCGATAATCAGCAGAAGTTATGAAAACTTCCATGAAAAACGCTGGCCTAACTTTCAGTTGCGCAGTTTTGAAAACACTAAGTACTGCTTTATATCCGGTACCAATTAATTTGTAGTCACAGCGGACCGGGAGGCGCTTTTTCGGTCCCATTGAATTTTTAATAGCCACGGAAAGTGTTAAAAGTTTCAGATGGAAATGTTTTGGAAGTAGTATGGATATAAAGTGAAATTGCTTAGTCAGCTACCCTGTTACATTGCAAATTATTTGCATTTTTTCTAGATAGTAGAATAAAACTTTTTCTTTTTTTTTTAAAAGACAAAAAGGGCAACAAGTTTAGTCTTTTATGTAGAAAAAAAGACAGCTGCCATCAATTAAATATATTTTTGTTTTAAATATTAATATATTAAATATCAAATTAGAATAAAAATATACCATGAGCAAAATAAAACGAATGTACAATTAGCTTTTAAGTAGCGAATCACTAAGAGTTTCATCATAATTTATCTCGGTTTCTTTGAAAAGCAGACCTTTTAAGTATATTCATCATCAATTCAAAATATGGCTTCAAAGATCCGATTACGCGCAATTATAACTAAATTACAGAGAAACGGCGAAACGATCCCCCTTCATCTCGTATTCTGGTAGCAAAAAAGCATTCTCGATTCAGAATGACGGTTTCATTCCGAGAACGAGGCCCGTGTCACTCGGATACAGCTTTTGATGTAAAGATGTTGCTCTACGTACCTATGTGCGGGTACGAAAAATGATTCGCAACAGTGTTGCCAACCCCAACTTCGTGAAAAACTACAAATATGCATAACAAAAACTGTAGAAAACTGAATATCCAAGATCAATAAATTTTTGCTCGTTGCTAGCATCTTTATAAAAAAAAACTAGATTTGCTTGTAGGCTTAAACTGAAAACTGTGGACATTTCCAAAAAACTGTAAATCTACACTTAAAACTGTGGTGTTGGCTATCACTGATTCGCAATCATATTTCTGAGACCAAAAGCTTTTTGAAAGACCTTTGAAAAACGAGTCAAAAAGTTTACTAGCCCCGGCAGAAAGTTTTTATAATGTTTAAGTATAGATAGTTTCAGGTGATTTATTTTTTGAAGTGCTTATTTTACACAAGCTTGTAATTTTTTCAATTTTTGCTTCGTGAAAAAAATAAATGATAATCTTCTGTAGTTTTCAATATTTCAGAGTTTAATATTATATTTCAAAATGTAATATTCTGAAATATTGAAAATCTATAATATTTATCTTAGTGAAAACCTCAAAGAAAAGTAACAAACAAAAATGGAAAAATCCTGTCAGGTTTTCAAATACCACGTCCAGTCGTCCAAATCTCTTGTCTGTCTTGTTGTTGTGTGTCTATAAAACCATTTGCCATTTTAAAATGTTGAATGTAGCATTCCCAAAGTGATTTGCAACTGTTTGCAACCAATATTCCAAGATCATTCCTTCAAAAGTCGCTCGTAGGCAAGACATATAAATTCACATTCTTAAAGTGGCACTTCTAAGGTTGATTGCTACGTCATCTGTGATTGGTTGGGAAGTTATAACAAAGGGTGCGGGTACGATAACGCTGATTGCAGAGTTGCTTTAATGAACAGTCTGGTATGAGAGTTTATTTTTGTTGACATTTCATCGACTTATTGGTAATTTGACGTCTAATGTAAGGACTTGGGTCGGTTTTGGACTCCTTAGTCCTGAATGTTGCTTTCATAGAGATTCAAGCTATTCAATTTTAAAAGTATATAAGTATTCTATCAGTTATTTGGTTCCCATAGTACAAGCTTTGCTTAGTTTGGGGCTAGATGGCGCTGTATGAAATGTCCAGCAATATTTATTTATTTATTAATATAAAAACAACTCTTTATAGATTGGACTATTTAAAACATAATAGGAGTCAAGAGTCAAGAAATCAAACTTACCAAATACCGACTAAAACTTGGTCTAAATTTTATCTCATCGAATACAATTTACAGCTTTTAAATTTAATCATTGGAATGCTACTTTAAACTCGTTCCTTCAGCAGTAATAAACCCATGAAGTACCTACTCGTAAAAATTTGATAGGCTCCACTGAAAAACGAAACGATGAATATTGAGTGCTATAAAAATGTTAAAGTAACGTAAGCATCACCTTTTTATTGCGCAATGGAGTGAGCTTAATATATTTTTAGCTCAAGGTGGGTACAGTATCAGCTCAAGTTAGGCCTTTACATCGATTCTAGATGAATTATGAATATTATACTCTTAGTCGAAGTTTTTGGATAAAGTTTTTGTGGTCTGTAGTTCTCAAACTAGAAAGGATGGTAACGTCAATGTCACCAACTGTTTTGTTCATTTTATCTAGGATTTTTTGAAAATTTATTTAAATTCGACGACTTTTAAAAAACTTTATATGATTTACAAATGTAAGTACCAGTGCATGTGCCAAATAGGTATGTATTTGGACGTAATTATGACCACCCATTCAGACTTATTCAAGAAATTCCTTTATATATTTTAAACTAGCTGCTGCCCGCGGCTTCGCTCGCGTGGTACCCAGATAAAAAGTAGCCTATGTTACTCTCCAGCCCTCCAACTATCTCCACACAAAAAATCACGTCAATCCGTCGCTCCGTTTTGACGTGATTCCACGACAAATAAACAAACAAACAAACACACTTTCACATTTATAATAAGGGTACGGATGTCTAGAGATCTGAAAGAATATTTACCTCGCCTTGGGGATACAGTTGTTCCTTTTTTAGATACCGTTTGTCAGCACTGTCCGGAAATAATATTCTATTTGTGAGACCGAATATATTGGTCACAAATTTCAAAGGCAAAGTATCATATTCGCCTACTTCCTGGATACACGCAACAAATCATTACTCCCCGGAAGCGAAGGCATTGTACCGAATATAACGAGAGATATATATTCTAAATACCTATATAGAATATTTACCTGCTTCTTTGTATCTATTATTGAACTTTACTGTGACCAAAAACATTTCTATAGCATAAATTTAACGCCTTCGTATTGCGTTGGCATACGTTTTTTAAATGTTTAAAACGACACTAAAATTTTCAGATCTCAATGTACCTAGCTTTTTCTTTTGTTTTCATTAACTAATACATACTCGTATATAACTATAAAACAGTTACAGTAAAACATCATTTGAATTATCTCTGAATTTAATTGATGTTTTACTGTAACTGTCAGGTATTCTTCATTAACTCCAGCCCTTTTATAGTAAACTAGCTGCTACCCGCAGCTTCGCTCGCGTGGTACCCGGATAAAAAGTAGCCTATGTTACTCTCCAGCCCTCCAACTATCTCCACACAAAAAATCACGTTAATCCGTCGCTCTGTTTTGACGTGAAAGCAGGACAAATAAACACACTTTCTTATAATATGGGTACGGATCTTTCGTTCGAATTTGATTAGTGATTAACGTTATATGTTCGATCGAATACACTTATAACGTTCATCCTAGTAAAGTCTATCTGTTTAGTATACCTACGCGACGCACATGTCTTCTAGGAGCATGCTGTCCTACTTGCGTTCACTGCCTGTCCAGCACCACAGAGACGGAGCACGGAACGTGTTAACTTCTTCCACACGAACAGATAAATAGGTGACACTATACCTATCTATTCCTATATCCTCTCTTATAACCTCAAAGGAAACAGGACAAAGGAGGATTATGTTTTCAGGTCTATTTCATTGTTTGTTTTTGGCTTAATACGAATCCGGGTCACTACCTTGATTGATCACGTTATATAAGTCGGGTTTCGAGGTTTTGTCACTTTGTTTTTCTGGTGTGTTTCTTCGAAAAAACAAAAGATGTTGCCAACCAACTTAGCTAGCAGTTCACCACTTCACGCTGCCGTCTGTCATCCATTTTCCTGGAATTATGAGGGATGATTTATTTTAAACCGGGCCGTGCCGTGTACGTGGCACGATGTTACATACATTTTGTACGAAGCAGTTTATATTCAACAGTGCCTGATCCGTGTCCTATCCGGGCCCGTCTACTAACAAACGACGATCGTCTACACCAAGGTTGGCCCGGATACGGCCCGGTCTAATATAAATCATCCCTAAATTTTCTTATTCTGGTTCAGAGCCTTGTTGGCTGAGGGGTAGGTACCTCGACTTTCGATCCGAAGGTCGTGGGTTCGAATCCTCGCCGTGCATCAATGGATTTTTCGTTTCGAAAGGGAAAACATTGTGAGGAATCAAAAAATAGCTTAAGATTTTATTCTGGTTCAGATACAATAAGTGACCATGATTAGTAGTACTCGCACCCATTGACTCGCACCTATCTAAATAAAACTAAAAACTTAAACACTTTACAGATTTAATGCCTGGTGGGGGACGTGACTGGGCAGTGAATGTGTTAATTTCACTATGTGAAAATTTAAAAAAAATCTAACAAAAATGTAAATTCTCACTCCCACTTGTTAAGTTCAATAATTTACGTAAAATTTAGAAAAACTCTAGAGCCTAAAATTGACCTCATTTCTTTACAGAGATTATTATTATAAAACTTCGAAATTACTAATCTACAGAGGGTACTGAGAAAATTACGTGTAACAATGATTTGTGTTGAAACATAAGTCCCTATACTTTGGGGAGCCATTTAATATTTCGTTCCCAACTTCAGTGGACTTGTTTATGAAGTTTGCAGTCAACTGTCCCGGTTTGTAACCGCAGATTCATAACCCCCCCTAAAGCGGAGTTGGCATTAGAAATCAATAGTTCTTTCTGGAGCATACAACATGCGATGCGGTAACTATACTTTTTCTTAACTATTACGATTTTTTATTCTATTTGTATGAATTAATTAATGAAAATTCTATAATGCACACCTTAGAATAAACAAAATAAAACAATGACAAAACGAAGTAACAATATACAATGGGTGGCCTTATCGCTAAGAAGCGATCTATAGCAGGAAACCTTTGGATGGAGAAGAATCTTAAATAATGGAAGATCGGGTCGGGTGAAAAAATACTAATAATTATTATTACTTACGAATTTGTAAACTAACTTGAGCCTTTTTAACAAATACAGTTATTATTGGGGTTTACATACAGTTTACAAAAAAAAAAACAGTTAAAAGATGATGTCTGCATTAGCCTAAAAAACTATCATTTATTTAGACATAAACGTACCTACTATAACAATCATACAGAGGAAAGAGCCAACAGCTTCCTAATGACTGAAATGCGTTATTCGTTGACATAAAAAAATACTTAAAAAGGCCTAAGTAATTTTTTTTTATTTCTTTCAAACCCAAACATCGAGACAAACTAGCAAAAACACAACTTGTGTAAACGCAAACTATACCACCACATTTTCGTTAATCAGTGAATTTTCAATAGAAAATGTAGAATTACCTTCTGATATATAGATCGACCACCATTCACAATACCTTCTCCATTAATTTTCTGAACTGCTCGACAAGCCACCGCTGCGTAAAATCAAAGTGACACTGCTTTCGACATGATAACACGTTCTTCTATTTTTGGGCGTCGAGAAATCGAAAACACATCATACATAATACACAATCATTCCTATTTGTATTCGTGGGAAGTATTTGTTCGATCATAATGCAATGGTTTTTGAAGACTTTCTGGAATTTTATTATTGTAACAAGTTTATAAGAAGTTAGGAAATCATAATCTTATCTAGAAAGAAGTTCTCGTGGCGTAGCTTGCTTAGACATTATCGATTGATCGTTGAAGTAAAGCAGCGTTGTGCGCGGTCACAATTTGGATGGGTGACCGCAAGTGGCGTTATGATCTGAGCGCTTCCGTGCTTCGGAGGGCACGTTAAACTGTCGGTCCCGACTTTTAAGTCGATAAGCCATGGAGGAGGCTTTTAGGCGGCCTAAAAACTCCGTCACCAGAGTTGGCCACTTGCTCATACAAACTTCCCTCCTTCCTTGTTAAAAGCATAATATAGGCATTACTAAATATTTAACCTACTAGGATAATATGTTGCCACTTGCTTACTTACTTAATAACCAACATGGAGTATATTTAAAATTGATAAAGTATTAAGTAAGTATCGAATTTTATAAAGAATACTCAAAAGTACGCAAATACAAATATACAAATATTACTCGTTTATTATAGGATGTATAAAACAGGGTTAGTTTTTTATAAGCAGTTAGTCTCAAAAACAAAGTTCAAGCACCCCTTAAAACTTTCAGTATGAAAAGTTAAATCTGGACAGTTTATTGCGAATTCTGAATCGCAATCTCAAAACAGACGGTGAGGAAGCAATCAAACCTTTATTGCGTTCATTAAGCCCTTGCCAAACAATGGGAAAGGGCCGCGTCACACTAAGTTATATTTTATTATTAAAGTAGCTTTGGCACGGTTTGTAAAAAGCAGTGGTTAAAAAACCTTAAGATTAATTATTTTAAAAGGTAGTTTGTATTTTGTCAGTTATCTTGGTTCCCTTAATACAAGTTTAGTACCTACTATAGAGCCACTTACCTACCTCAGTTTTTAAATTTGACGAAAAAGAGGGGTGTTATAAGTTTGTAGTGTATCTGTATACGTGTGTGTCTGTGTGTCTGTCTGTGGCATCAAAGCTCCTGAAAGGATGAACCGATTCGAATTACCTACCTATCATTTTTTATTTAAAAATTGTCTTTGTAGAGTGTTCTTAAATATGCTTCTAGAAAATCTGTTCAGGCGTTTGAAGATCATAAGCTCCGATGAAGGGATATGACATGCTTTTCATTAAATTTTTAATTTAATTATTATTTTCTTATATAAGTACCTACCTAATTGTAAATACTAGTGAGAAATAATTCAAAGAAAATATAGCGAACATTATTTAAACTAGATAAACAAAATCTGCTAGTTTTTTATTATTATTTAGAACAGTATACATGAATTTAAAGCAACATTCACACTATAAGATACATATAAGAGCGAGCGTTGAAATAATCGCACAGCTGTTCCAATAACCATGTATCTACGAGTGTTTTTTTAGTAAAGAGCCGTTAAACCAACAAACGCTTGGTTTTATGCACAGACGTAGGTACAGTCAGTAATAAGTTTAGAAAAAAAATATAATACTTATATGAATATAATTTGTAGTCATACTTTAGCATAAACTCAAATAGTGATTCATTTATTGACAAATTAATCCAAACCCCTAAATCAATACTTAAAACACTGCTTATAGTCTGTCAGTGATCATGTTATCTAAAAACATGGAAAAACCATTGTTGAAGTTCAGACAGATTTAATAAGATCAGTAGTATTTTACCGTTGACTGTAATAAACTGACCTATAAACTGAAACGAGGCGAGTAACGGCTCAAAAAAGCTAAGAAAAAAGTGCTAGAGCAACCACCGGACACCAAACGTAAAAAGGAAATTCATTTCCACGATACGACGACGCAGAATAAACTGACATTTCCTAACAACCTCTGTCACTCTCAGCTTCTATACAAATTAACTTTAGCAACTTTTTAGATACCTACTAAACTGTGTGTGCTAGACAAGTAAAGTTACTATGACAAATCGAAATAAATAACTGATGACAGAAACTGATGATGGAATTCTGGACAATATATTATTTGTCTATTACGACACGTCATAAGAGTAAAATCGACATATTTCACTCTTATGACGTACGTAATAGAGAGAAGGTTCAAACCCTAATAATAATATTAATAAGATATTTGATGGGCAACAAAATCCAAAAGTAATAAACCATCCTCGATTAAGGCTTACGAACGATCTAATATAAATATTACATTGTAAACATTTATGTAAAACTTGACACAACTCAGCCCAACACTTTTCCATAATCTGCATGTACCACAGAATAAACAGCTTTCAGTGGGTTGTATCGGCACCGCTTGAAGGTAACTGCTGCCGCTAATGGTTACGTTGATATCGGAAATCGTTAGCTTCGCCTCGCCTCGCTATGATTGGTGGTTAGCCAGCATTAGCGCGAGATAAAACTGGGGTTAGTGTACATTGCGTTTAATTACCTGTATTTACTGAATAAGCAAAGGTAAAAAGCAGAAATGGTATTTGCGAATTTTACACTTTGTAAAAGAGAATTTACCTGGATGACTACCGAGTGTGTTTGTATGAAAAAAACATATCGTGAAGAAAAGAAAACGAATCTAATGAGCTCATATAATGAGCGCATACAAACATACATACATCGTATTGCCGATGTAATTTTGAGCTGATAGTTTGTAATTATTTTTAAGACTCGCTTTCATCATCATCATCATCATCGTCTATATCCTAACTTCACCCCCTCCTGAGTATAAACCTCTCTTTGTTAAGGATCTCGAACGTTTTTTCAATAAAAATAGTGTTGTACTCTACTGTCTTCAATTAGAGCCAAGCTACGGTGATGCCGAGGTTGCAGGTTCAAATCTCATAAACATCTGATATTTTTGGGATGTTTTAAAAATCTTTTTTTCTAAATAAACTAAAAAAAATCAATTGATTGTGGAAATAACTAAAAGTTCAATTGATTTAAGTACATTATCTAATCACTTAAAACCAACGTAATTACGGGGTGGGTCATGACATTTTCTCAACTAGGTAATTCGTAAGGCTTGTTCATGGTCAACTGTCACATTTGGAATTATTCCAATTTAACTTACCCCAAGGACACCATAAAATATCCAGTGTAACTTAACCCTAGCAGTTTAACTACAATGTGCCCTTACTTTTACCCCTCTCTGACTGGCCTCTCAGTTCGTAGTAGTTCTGCCTTCTGCGCTGTAGGTCGTGGGTTCGATTCCTACCCAGGACAAACATTTTTGTGATGAAGAGACGTTTGTTCTGTGTATGGTTGGTATAAAGTATTATAAGTACCTATTTATGTATTTACGAAAATATATAAGTATTGTATCAGTTATCTGGTTCCCATAGTACAAGCTTTGCTTAGTTTTGGGTTAGGTGGCGCTGTGTGAAATGTCCGCCAATATTTATTTTTATTTATTTATTCCAACAGGGTACCTATTCAGGATGTGTTTTCAAGAAAGATTTAAAGCTTTGAAATTGGTGCTCAACTGATAAATAATGATCTTAGCAAGATTTTCGAGCTGACATAGGGTTCCGTGGCTGAGTTGCTTAAGGAACTCCAGCTTTAGGAAGATCGGTTTAAACAATGCTGATTCGAATCCCGTCAAATGTTGCAAATATTGTTTTTAGTTAGGTACATATCTGGATCATCTGGTGTTATTTGTTACCTGAAACAAAAAAATTATATATTAATACGGTACTCAATTTTTTTAAACAAGAAACAAAGCTTCAACTAAGCTTTAGTTTTTATTCTTCACTTAACATTTTCTATATTCTCTACGATAGTTCCCTTAAATACGACCCTGTATAAGCGGTTCAGCGTTTATAGCGATACTTAGTGCTTTAAGCGATACTAAAACGAACTAAATTCATTGAACGTGGTTTGAAAATTTTCCTGTTGATTACACACCTAATTACATTTTACGAACATTTAAGTTTTCATGCTCAAATTATTATAGTTACAATACGTTTTTATTTCGAATATATTTTTTAACCCTTTTTTTTTCTTAAACCGACGAGCTTGCATGAAGAATGTGATGAGAGTGAATGAAGCGAAAGAAGTGTGTCAGGATCGTAGCAAGTGGAGATCTGTGGTCTCTGCCTATCCCTATGATGGGAAACAGGCGTGATTTTATGTATGTAGATTGTAGGTATGTTTGTATTTTTTTTTTTTCTTTAAACTTTAATCAGGAATGTTGATCCATGGGTTCGAATTGAAAAGCAGCGATGGGATTGCAACCTACTATTTGAAACCTAGTAGACTTGCCTATTACTAGTCCCTTAGACCATTTTAAAGAAACTAGAGTCATATCTAATATCTAACGTTCACTTTTTGCGTCATTTTTACCACGCAAATCAACAGATTTTTCGTTTAAATAATAAGAGAGTACGAAACCGGAGATTCGTAACCGGTTATGGTGGAAGCAAAATTCAACTATAGGTATACGATACTAGTTACTAAGTTTAGATTAATATTGGAATATTGATTTTTAAAGATGCAAAAGACATCTTAAAAACCACAAAGAACTTCTTTAATTTTTCTGTTCTTTAATTCTTGAGCTTGAAATATTTTGTGAGGCTAGTTTTCTCCGTATAAACATTTCAAAGAACTCTAGAGTAACAATGAGTCTTCTTTTACTCAAACCCGCATGGTGCTGTAGATATTTATTCAGGTAACATCCGTATTCGAGCTAATCTACAAAAATGTAATCCAAACAAACGGACATACGGGCCATTATTTGCTGTCAACACCCGTATTCAGGAACCTGCCGAAAATGTGGAAAATTGCCACGTTCATTACGGGCCGCAATTGCATCGAGTAAATAAATCGCTAGGTGTGACGCGCAATGTATTTGTGGACACGAAATTGTGGATAGCAAACGTTAATGGGCTAAACATGTAAACAGTAGCCGTACCATGAACTCTTAGAGCAATGATAAAACAAGCTTAAAACAGTCCTACTGCTTTAGAAATGACATTCGTTGTCATGGTTCAAGCTTGCTCTAAGAGTTCATGGTACGGCTACAGGCTTTGTAATATAATTATCCTTTCTACAAAAAAATATATAAGTAGTATAATCAGTCATGTAATTCCTTTAGCACAAGCTCAGCTTACTTTGGGGCTAGATGATGCTGTGTGAAATTGTCATAACTATTTATTTATTATCTGATACTGTATGCTAGGCATGTGCATTACTTTTTGTTGTAAATCTGAAAGACTAGATCACATCCTTCTGAATAAATAATAGTTTAAAAAATGATTAATTTTAAGGTGCTTATAACATACCTAAACCATACCAATATTGCTTTCAAGAAAATATTTCTTATTCAAGACATCATACTCTATGACAATTTAGCAATTTTTCGGAAAATTTAGTTCTTGCCACTGCACTGCACACTATAATACCTTATACTATATAGGCATAGCAGCCCTTTTAGAAAGCTAAAAAGTAGTATGAAGCTGAAAATAGCCTACTGTTCATACAACCAGTGTGGTGAAAGGCTCAATGTACGTACGCCTCACACCTTTCAGGGCAATGAATATGAAATGTGAATATTAAATATTCATTGCAATATTCTCTTGTTAAGCTTTCAATATTCGGATCTCTTGAGGGTAGTAATAACAATTGCAAAGGCAACTTTAAAGTTTCTTCACGATGTTATGTGCAAATCTTGTGGGAATGTCTGCTATAAAGTTATTACAATAGAAAGTTTACGCGTAACTGAAATTCATTTTAGGAGCGATCACCAAGTAATCTCGTTGAACAAATTGTTTTTGTTTCTGAAAAAAACTTTTTGTATCTTCAATCGTTTTATAAATTCAATCAGTTGACATAATGTACCTACTCGTACTTATAATAAATCTAGTTAGAGTTATGATTATTTTGTTTTTAGGGTTCCGTACCTTAAAAGGTAAAAAAAGGAACCCTTATAAGATCACTTTCTTGTCCGTCTGTCCGTCTGTCCGTCTGTCCGTCTGTCTGTCCGTGTGTCACCATCGATTATCTCAGGAACGGGTGGAGCTAGCAAGTTGAAATTTATACCATATACTGAAGTTTATAGTCTCTATTGTGAGTATAAAAATCAAGGTCCTGAGTCAACACTATAAAAAGATATAGGCAAATTTAGGTTTTCGTGAAAACTTGTAAGTACCAAAACTTACCTTAATTATCAACTTTTTTTATTTTTCGGAATTTTTCCTTTATTTGTGCTATAAGACCTTGCTTGTAACCAAATTTGACAATTCTAGGTCAACCGGAAGTACCCTAGAGGTTTTGGGTTGAAAACCTAAATGGTAGTTCCCGTTGACCTAGAATCACGAAATTTGGCAAAAAGCAAGGTCTTATAGCACAAATCAAGGAAAAATTCCAAAAAGTTAAAAAAGTTGAAAATTAAAGGGTGTTCCCATACATACATAGTTGACGCCAATTAAGATTGTCCTCTGAGTTGTATGGGCGCTCATACAAATAACCGGGCTACAATAACATAATGGGTATAATGGGTAGGTACGGAACCCTCGGCGTACGAGTTTTACTCGCACTTGACCGGTTTTTTTTTTTGCTCAAGGGATTAGCGTTGCTATTCAGTGCGGTAATGCTGCCAGTGTCTTGAGCACGTTTCCGACTGGCAGTGGTTTGGATAAGTTGAGCTAATAGATCGTTTACTACAATCCTGAGATGGCTCAACTTTGGACCTAATTGCACCTATTTTGTAAAGTTATGTAAATATAAATCTGGAATTTGCAAGTTTTTTTTTTTGTTTTTTTTTGTGAAGAGTGAGGTATAGCCTCAATGGCATTAAAATTGAAATATATCGAAAATAATCGAAATATCTAAAAACTGTCATAGTTTTGGTGATCTTTTGCAATAAGTAGGTATATTTAGCTCTACGAAAAAGTTATTGTTCTACTCTTCAACAGTAGGTAATGATAATAATGGCCATTAATTTTAAGAAGTCTGTAGCTATACGTAAGCTAGTAGGCAGATGCTTATTATAGGCAATTTATCAAATATCCCAAGACAGCGATATAAGAAAATGTGCCACAGTCGAGAGCCGTAAATGCCTGATATTATCCGATCAAGTTTCCTTGAATTTAGAGATGTCCCTTAAATTTTTCGCTTAGCTCTTTATAAGAAGACACTTTAAAATATAATGAAGAACACTATGTCTTGTCAGACCCACACATATTAACCAATGTCTTTCCTGTGGATATGGTCGCAAGCTGAGAGGATGGTTTTAGTGCTGGGCAAGCCTACTCCATCTCAACATTGTCCCAGGTACTACAGTGTCCCGTGTAAGTGTAGGCAAAAGATTGCCTCCTGACACTGTATAAATCATCTAGTAAAGATGTAAAGGCTTAAGTTTTTTTTGTGGCTGAAAATCAGGGTTTGCTTATAGGGAAAATATTCGTTAACTAAGCCATAGCCGCTTATCCATCACACTAGTGATACGCCCTGAAGGTAGGTTACGCTCATGTTTTTTTTATTAAAATTCCAAAATTTACAAAATTCCAGCTCATGTTTTTCTTTGGTTTGGTAGTAATTTTAAGATGGCGTAATTTTAAGTGCTGATTTTTATGTTACTTTTATACTATTTCGTCAAACTATCTATTATATTTATCACTATGGAATGTTTAGATTACTGCTTCAGAATACTAGAAGTATTATTAATGTGTCAAGCGTACCTGTTAAAAATCACCCTAAAACGTAGAACAATAGCTCTATGTTTTCTACCACTTGAGTAGATTATAATGTAATTTTATTTTGTAGAAATTATAAACTTAAAAAACAAAATATCAAAGAAACCTATTTAATAAAGATGTAAGTACCTTGTCTGTTAAAACTATAAAAGCTTCTGTAAAAACTTCAGTACCTTTTAAAGCTTAAGATGGCCGGAAATTTTAAAATCACGACGTCCCTTCCCAGTCTCTATGGGGATATTTGTGTTTTACAGCGAACCTCATTTTCGCATTTATGAGTTCCTCTCGATTTGATGTCCCATACTTTAAAGCTTTGATTCGCCAGAGGCCGGACCAGCATATTTCTATGACAAGAACGGGATGAGATTATGCCATAGTATAAGATTGACCCGTATGGTGAATTTTATTTGGTTTCAACTGATGAAAGGAGAATGACTGAAAATAATTTGATAGTTCGCACTAAACGCACTACGCATTAGGTCCCCTGCAATCTTGACGATGAACTTGATCGTGTATGGCTGGCATTAGGTATTAAAAACTCAAGGTATTATTAAACTGTCGTAACTGACTGTACCTTATCATGTCTCTGTAGATTTATAGGAATGTATTCATAAATCGCGTTCAAGCGTGAATCGTACGCAAGCTATGCATCATTACTCATTTTCCGTAGAGAATTGTGCATCGATAGAGTTGATGACACAATTTGAGTACGGTTTTAGAATACGAATACCCTGCTTTTCTAAATGGACTTACAAGCTTATGGGTTGAATGTGAATAATGGGCCGTATTTTATGTTTGAACTGTCATACAATTTTCTTTTATACTTGCGGTGTTAAGTTTTGTGTATGAAAAAACGAAACACTTTTCGGATATTGAAACTAAAAACAATCAATAAAATATCTTTAATTTTTAATTTTTATCTTAGGTATTTTATTCCGTAACCGGTTTGGTAAAGGCACTCCGGTTTAAGGACGATCACTTGTGCGGGTTCGAGTCCCGTCGGAATTGCAAATTTTGATAAGACTTTTCATTTTCAATAAAATGTCTAAGATAATGTGTGTGTTAGTCTTTTTAATATCTCCTTAAGATAAAATCAGCTTTTTACTGAAAATTTTATATTCTCTCCGACCAGGGCTATTGTAGCATAGCCGAAACGTCGATATAAATAAATAAGGTAAATTACGCGATAAAATCCCGTGTCCATATAATTTTTAATTTTCAATACCTACTTATGAATAATGATCGCGAAAGTTTAAAAAAGATTATAGTTTTCATGAAGTAACAAAATAAAATTTCAACAATTTCGGAAAATTAGGCCACTAAGTTGTGAAACTGTGCGCAGAGATAATGTTCTTAAAAATTTAAGTCGGAAGTTACGGCGCATTACATCTTTATGTTCCTACAGCTGCAGCTGCTGCTAATTATTACACAGCAGGTCAGAGCACTTAGCATGATGTATGGAACACCAGCGGTCCTAGGGACCATCAAATATGTACACTACTTCAAGATATACAATGCGCATCGGCTAATTTCGTGTTTTCCGAATATGGCCGACATCGACAGCATCTAGGCAGTATAACAAAACAGAATGTGACAGAAATGCACGTTGTTAGCTGCGCAGGGCTTGCAAATAATTTGCTTTTCTTAAAAATGACATTGGTATTTATTTGTTGGCGATTGAAATTGTGAGTGCTTTTTATGACCAAACTACTTTTTGTCAATCGTTTTTGTAATGTAATACGATTGTTTCCGATGGCTTCCGAAGCGCATTATTAATCTGGAAGTACTGTACGAGTTATACAGAATTAAGTGGTTGGTACTTCAAAAAGCCCGAAAGCCTCGCAAATATAAAAGTAAATTGGAAAAACGCATTCTATTAAGTGTTCCCTGCACGCCGGCCATCAAGAAGGATCATAACACGAGCGCCTACTGCGACAGGAGGGGGAGCACTGATATTTATTACAAAGATTAATGATCACTGCCACTGGCAATAATACGTCTTATATACATAAAAAGTATTATGTCTGACAGTCGCTTCTTTCAAAAAAAAAAAAAGTTCGTTTGATCAAAGATAATGGAGTTTTCCTGCCGACTTTAAAAAATCTAACCAAAAATTAAGCCCGTAGACCACTTATGATTTTGCACGTGCCAAAAATTTCAGCTTTTAGGCTATTTCAAGCAAAAATTTAAGCCTTTTAAATGTAAATTCGTTATCAGTCCTCTGCTCAGTCCTGACTTAAACACAAACATACACATCCTTTGAAATTTATGATATTACTAAGAAGGACATGATAAAAAGTTAAGTAGATTTTGGATTCAGTTTATTTTATGAAATTACCATTAGAAAAGTATCGTTTCATCGGATCACTGAAAAGAAAGCTAGGCCCCGTACCGTGTTTGTTGCCCTGATTTTTTACGGTGTGGTCGCGAAAGAACAGTAGTAGAATCACTTAGCTCTTAAAACGTTTTAAAGTGATCCTAGTGGTCCTACTGAATAAATGATATTTGAATTTTGATTTTTTTTTGTTTCTATAAGAAAATTACTATACAAGCAAAGACGCAGGCTTTACTAATGTAGGTATGCATAAACAGATTTGTGTAAGAGACAGGCGCTGCGATTGGTTTCTTTTGTGACGAGCGGCGTATAACAATACATGCTTCTGAGCATATTTATATAGTGTTCTTGTTATATTCTGCTTCCTGATATACTTAGGCCTTTATTCTTAATCTAGATGATTTATTGAACGACAAGAGTTATCATATCACAGATTCTTAGAGCTTTGATTTACGATGAACTTTATTATGAGAGATAAATTTAAAATTTAAAAGTATGAATTTAAGAGTTTAACCAGGCCTGGCTCACTTCTCACTTTAGGTATTTATCGGACGCGCGCCCCCTCGGGGGGCGCGCGACATAGGTTGCCACTTGCCGCTCGCTCGGCTTGCGGACTAGACGCATTGTGCGTAATTATCGTGATCTCGTATACATCGTTTCTTGTGATTTTTGCACGATAACTAAACGATTAAATCCGTATAAAAGATACTGCTGTGTCAACGGGTGTCTAAACAAAAGGAAAAGCAATGAATGGACATTAACATTCCACAAAATTCCGGAAGATATTGAAAGGTTGGTAGGTAGCTACTAAGCTTTTCTATAATTTGTTGTAAGTACCTATTTAAATAAATCATCAATAAATACCTAGGTAGGTACTTACTTTTACTCTGTAACTGTAGGTGCATAATGAAAACGAGATTTTATAGGTACCTATTCGATTCCTTTTTGATTGAATAGGTACCTGTTTACAAATAAACAAACATAATACACGTACAAAACTACCTACCTACAAAACTGTAGGTAGGTAGGTACCTACAGTTTTGTTTATTTACATATGTACCTAAAAGTAACTTATCCATTAAGTAGGTACCTAACCTACTTAATATAATAATTGTAAGTGTTTAGAAGTTACATTACATTCATAGAGCCATGTTGGTCGAAGTGATTAGTACCTCAACTTTCGAGACGAAGGTCGTGGGTTCGAGTCCTGGCCGTGCATTAAATTGCAAATGTGATTGCAAACCTAACATTAAAAGGGTGATTATCGGATAACGGCTCCCGGTCTAGTTGTGTGATGATGATGATTGTGTGTGTCTGATCGATGTCTAGGTAGGTATGAAGGTATAGATATTTTGAAATGCAATTGTTTACAAAACGAACGAGATAATAATGTATCTACCTACTTCACCTACCTACGTACAATACGTAGTACCTACTTACTACTATTTATTCTGTGGTAACGGTAGATTAAATTATATTTAGGCCTACTTATTTTAGAACTTAAGTAGGTACTGTTTTTGTGACAGATAAAATAAATTAATTTATTTGTGTTGTCGCAAGCGAAAATTCGACAACCCTTACGAGTCGCGTCACACCGCGCCAGACAGTGACACAGTTACGCATTAGAGCAGGATGGGAATGTTTAGGCAAATATCTCGATAGGTAATAGGCCCATAGGCGAGTTGAATTGCACTTTATGGCTTCGCCGCGAGACGCGAGAGTATATTTAAACAAATTTACTCGCGAAGTGACCCTTCTGTACGTAGTACTCTAGTATTCTGTGGTTTAACTAGGTACTTCTAAAAAGTGAAATGAGAAAAAAACCGGCTGATTATTATTTAATTACAACCAATATAAAGTTACTCATGTGTAGAATTAGCTTATTTTATTAGTAGTATATTTATTAGTCGTAGGGACTAAACTCACTCCTATTTTAGTCTCAGCCAGGCTGTTGTTAACCGACACAGATGCCCGAATACTGAAACGCTAATAAAATATTTGAGACGTAATTTTATCTATTTAAGACGTTCTTTCTCTTCAGAATTGTATACAAAAATGACAATATCAATAAGCACCACTTAAACTAAGAAGCGTTTCTGTATTCGGGTGAGAGATCGTAAAAATATTCTTTATTTACACAATCTTATAAACAAAATCGAGTCAACATTTTTAAAAGCGTGAAATTTCAACAAAAGAAAAACGTACCGTAACGTGCAAAAGAGAAATATAAATCAAAAATATCTCCACAGTTTCAAAAGTTCACAAAGTACTGTTTTTCATTCGATTTATTACAACAAGAAGTGCTGAGATGTCATGCCGGTATCTCATGTCCCAATGGAATTAAGTTCAGACACAGCTATGAAGTGAACAGCTTGTGTACTTCCTCTACAAAGCTTCACCAATTTTTCTTAAAAAACCCTAAATTATAGGCAGCTACTATGAAGGACTTTTTGGATTAATGGTTATTATTAGATTTATTTTTATTTTATACTCACTGGTATTTCAAAATGTGTATTTCTAGAGTTTTGTTCAAAAGTACTTATTTTTTTTTTTATTAAATCAAGCCTGTTTTATGAGGTAGAAGAGGTGATGAATTTATACTTGAGTCTTAATTATTTTTGACATTTATTATGTGATTGATTCCTGTGCGTACAATATGTTTTTTGTTTTTTTACCTAGAAATCATTATACTCGTAGTTTCAATTTCCTACAGTTATCCTACTCGTATTCAAATTTTTTTTTTATTTTTTCGTTTCTACAAGTCACTTTAGTCTTGATTTCACCCGATCAATGTATCGATCTATAATCTTGATTTTTGCTAAACTTGACTTTGACTAAATCTCAAATATGTACCTAATATTTTTTCACCAGACACAAAGAAGTATATAAGCTGTATCTTTTAAGCTGTGTTTCAGTCAAGGAACTTTGAAACATCGTCCTAACTTTGTAACGTTTTTAGTTAAGCGTATTAGAGGCTATTTTGTTTACATCGTCGCCAGGAGTTAAAAGTTAATTTGGACATTGATTATACTTTTATTAGACAACAAAAATAATTTGTGAATTTAATTATTTCACTGTCACGAAACTACTGATGCAGAATATTTCTTTTTTGATAGTATCGTTTCACTTTATTTTCTACAGGGCCTCGAGCACGAGTATGCACAAGTTTACTATTCGATCCGTGACTGTAGGATAGTCTCTCAAATGTATGGGATTCCGGTGCAGCGCCTCCAGTGGTAACTTGACTGAACTAAAATCCCAATACATTTGACAGACTATACTACAGTCACGGATCAAATAGTAGACTTTGTGCATACTCGTGCTCGAGGCCCTGATCAAAGTTACGCTGATAGGCAAGCCCAAAGCATTCGTCAGTAAATTGGTGCAGCGAGCTCACTCAGCGTAGGTAAACCTAGTGTATTCATTTATTGTTACTGGGTACCTCTGGTTTTAGTTTCAAAAAAGTTATTTAGGGTACTGTAACTTAAAAAATATATGTGTTCAGTAGCCGTACCATGAACTCTTAGAGCAATGTTAAAACAAGCTTGAAACATGACAACGAATGTCATTTCTAAAGCAGTAGGACTGTTTTAAGCTTGTTTTAACATTACTCTAAGAGTTCATCGTATAGCCCTTGTTTATGAAGTGATATAAGATGTTCTGGATTTTACGTATGTCTCTTCTACAATTTTTTTTTTATAAAATCTGCAACGAAAAACTTGATTAAAATAGATTAAAATAACACAACCATCACAACCAGAGTAAAACGTTGTGACGCTGATTGCTAAAATTTGAATAAAAATAAAGTAAGACTCATGGTCAATGTCAAATAAATACATAAATACTCAAAACATTCTAGTGGAATTATTTGTAAGTAATCACCATAAAGTAAAGTGTCAACAAAAAAGAAAAAACTTTTTTCTACTTAAAAACCTGCAAAATCCTCATACTCCGCGTCCAACTCACACTTGGCTGCATGTTTTTGATTGCGACCTGTCGCTTCTAAATGTCACAGAACGTATTTTTTGTTTCCCAGAGCTTACGCTAAAAGCTTAGCGGTTTCCCGCGCTCAATACAATTTCCAAGTGCTTTTTGTATAACAGAGTTTGTCCGGCAATATTTAAAACGGTATGGGAATGGTCGGTGCTGGTATAATTGGGCTGAGCACGCAGTTTTGCGAGATAATGGCTAGTTTTATTCGCAGCATGGCCGTTCTGATTATCGTAGCAATTTTGGTACTCGTTGGCAAAATTTCCTATGGATATTTGTTTTGCGTATCCGAATAATGTTGAAAATAGAACAAATAACCGAATTGTAGCAACTTGGCACGTTATCGCAATCTCTTTTTGGATTTGTAGTTGCATATAAATTTAATTAATAAAATAATAAAATAAAAGGTTTTTCTCATATAAAACTACCTATGTAACTAAAACTATAACAAAAATATTTACCATTTTAAAAATAACATGATATTTTTAGACCGGATGCTACAAATTGATAGGCAGGGTCGAGTTCTTTAAAGAAATATTTAGAAAGATTGTGTCAAAAGCAATGAGATAGAGTTTATATAGAAGATCATTGGTCAAAAGTATCAGTATCCTATGTTTGTATGTAACAATGTATTTATGAAATAAATATATGATATGATATATGATATGATATGATATTTATGTAGGGATCAAAAAAATATTAAATAAAGTAGATTCAAAGTTAAATCAGGAAGACTCGAGCTTTCTAAACAATTTAGAAACAGCAACTCTAGAATATGCATCAAAATGCAAGCCGTCACGCTCCCCCGTCCAGCAAAGCTGATTATAATCGCGATAAAAACGCCAGAATCCCCTCGCCCTTATCCGATCTCCTGTCAAAAGTGGTTCCAATTTATGTATTGCAGCCCCGGAATAGTGCGGTATTATTTATTGGACTATACTTTCGGATAAAGACAGCCGGGGGCTATAGCTGAGTTCTTATGGCCAGTTCTGGCGACCAAGCTTTTGGCAGATTAAAACTCAGCCATCAGAATTGACAACTGTGTTTTTTTTTTCAGTGGAAGGTAAAACAAAATAATGTCGTTTTGTAAAACAATAAACTATCAAAGCATTTTATGCTTTTCACTACAGCATTTAAACCTTTATTGTATATTTTATTACTTCAATAAAACTTTATTTTTTAAATGAATTTTATAGGTGTATCCGATTTCAAATCGACCTATTAATTCTTTTTCAAATATGTATCTAAATCTCGTGATCGTTATCCTAAATTTCTAATTAATGGAGATTAAAATACCGACTAGTGGACTTATCTCGAATGAATAAGCAAGCTGGCTTTAGAGGAACAATGCTTAGCAAATATTAATAGTGTTCTTAGCACCAGTTACAGACGATAACACTGAAGGTGGAATCATACGGGTTCACTTTTCGTTCATTTCTGTTCTTCATTCGGCATCTTTCACTCTAAGTGACACATCTGAACATAAAATGAAAGAAAATAAATAAACAAATAAATAAATAAATATTGCTGGACATTTCACACAGCATCATGTAGTCCCAAGCTAAGCAGAGCTTGTGTTATGGCAACCACATGACTGATATACTACTTATATACATTTTTTTTTTGTAAATACATACATAATATACATAGAAAACACCCAGACCCGAAACAAATATTTGCAGATCATACAAACATTTGTCCCGCGGTGGGGATCGAAGCCGCAACCTCCTGCGTCACAGGCGGGCCTTCACCCACTGCGCCACAGAGGTCGTCAAAGTGTCATAGATTGGCATTCATTCGAGTGACCTTTCACTTGAGTGAACCGTCCGATTCCACCTTAGCGGCCAGTTTGTAATCTATCTATCTGAGGGTTTGGTTACTGTGGTTGGATATTTAACATTACGCACTAAAAATGACAAATATCTAACCAGAGAATCACAGATAGACAGAAAACAGATATCAACGATCAATAGTAGACTTGTGACGATAATAGCCGACAATGTCGTCCACTAATCGTCGTTTGATTGTAAGCGCACAAAATCGCGTCAGCGCCTGCACTCAAACGTGAATAAGTAAGTATTACTATTTTTTTCGTATCTACTAGTAATCATCGTTGACCCCTTTTCACCTACAACACATAATTTATACAGAGTCCGAATTGTAGATCTGGCACTTACGTAGTAGGCCGATATAGGAGCGAGAACCACAATAACTGCAATTTTGTCATAAAAGTGTTTCTAAAGTTGGAGAAAGGGCCGCTCCGCGCGCTGGTGATTTATACTATACAGCCATCATCGATGCTATAATCGATAGATATGGTCCTATCATGGTTTTCAACTCTGGCGACTAAAGGTTCCATGGCTGAATTGGTAAAGGCACTCCGGCTAAAGGAGGATGGCTTGTATCATTGCGGGTTCGAATCCCGTCGAAATAGAAAATCTTGATAAGATTTTTCATTTTCTGATTTATACAGCGTCTGAGGTATCCTTAAAAAACGTCAAGTTTCATATACATTTCTCAAAAGTAATCAAATATAAAAATACATGTTGATTAAATTAGCCCAGTTCACATATTATGTTACACATATAAAAATAAATAACTGAAGAATGAAGTGACAAAATATTATGTAGTCTGCATTGTGGCATGTCCAATATAAGTTGAAAGAAAAGCACATCAAGCAACACGGACAAGCCAGAGTATACATTGACTGACGTTTGCATGTCGTGTGGTTAGTAACTGATGCTACAGGCACAGAATAGAATGAATGACAGCCCCTTTGTAATATGAAATTCACCACAGACATAGGTGTAACAGTTTAACTGGGTCACTGCGTCCAAAATGAGACGGGTGACATTCACGAACTGTGTTCCTTTGTTTAATTGTTAGCAAACTAACCTTTACTAAAGTTGAAAATTAAATTTTACTTATAAGTAATGAATAAAAAAATGTGAATAACCCTTATCGCTAATAAAATAAATCAAACATTTTATTCCTATTTATTTAAAAAAACAAAAAAACTTTAAAAAAAACCATTCACAAATGCTTAAATGGATTTAGTCAAAAAAATTTTTTTTCAATGCATTTATTTTTCTTAATTATTGACTTAACGCAGATTCATCGAATATTTTTGATGTTATTTAGTGTAAGGTGTGAATCAAATGAATACAAAAATTAAAACACGTACACGTTTTACGTTTTCTAGGGTATGTAAAGATGGTTCAGTCATGTAGAGAGGTTGAATGATTGACGAAACAGGTCCATAAGGTGAGTGTGAATGGAACCGTCAGAAGGGGAAGACCTAGGCGTACATTCCTGGACCAAATTGGCGAATTATTGAAAAAAAGGCCAGGTCAAGGGTACCTTAAACCGACGAGCTTGCATGAAGAATGTGATGAGAGTGAATGAAGCGAAAGAAGTGTGTCAGGATCGTAGCAAGTTGAGATCTGTGGTCTCTGCCTACCCCTATCTATGGTGGGAAACAGGCGTGATTTTATGTTTGTATGTACGTTTTACCCATAATACATTTTTTGGGTTTTCGTAATAACGAATCAGTTCACAATTAGAAATACGAGTAGCTATATAATAAATTTATCCTGTTTTTTACCTTATTTACCTTATTTACGTCCCTTATCTTTGTTTACATTTCTAACCTTATTTACATGAAAAGAAAATATTAAATATAATTTTAGTAAATAGCACGACAAATTCTTGTGTAAACGAATTGTGATCGCGTTTAGGGAAAAGTGATCTAGTTATTTCCCCATTAGCTACACTTTCTCAGAAAACCGTTATTATAACGAGACTACATCTGTTGAGTCAGCAGGTTTTTAATAAGGCTTCGCTTGATATCTAATGGTGGGTGAAATCTTAAGGGCCTTGTACATAACGGTTAACGATGTCGATCCACTGATTCTTCAAGTTATCCGGTGAAGTTTTCTAGATCACTTCTTCAAGATAAAATATGATGATTAACAAGTACCTAATAATTTTAAGACAAATGTAAATTAGCTATGTAATGTTTTTTGTAACCTGTTTAGAGATATTGTGTAGGTACATAAATGATTTTTAAGAGAATACAATGAATGACAAATAAGCAATATTTTATAACATTTAAATATCTTTTGAGTTCTTAGTAGATGCTTTTACTATAAAAGAAAGCTACCTTCCAAATTTCAGCTTTCTAGTTTCAGCGGTTTCGGCTCAGCGATGATGAATCAGTCAGGTTAAGCTCCTCTATAGATATAAATTACTTTCAATCATACTACAATATTTAGCTTCACGTGATCGTGAACGTGTGAACGTGATTAACTTTACCGTGATCATTATTTTAAAACTTATACTACCAGTATCAAATAAGCTGAGCGCAGAGTCCTTCAAAATATTATTGTAAGTCACCTTCACTTAATTTTTTTAGTAGGAGTAAGTTTGTATGAGCTAGTGGCCAACTATAGTGACGGAGGTAAGTGTTTGTCCTCAAAAGAATAACGTGCTCGAGGACAATAGTCGTTAAATTCTGCACATCTCAGCACCCAACTGGACAACAACTAACAAACTGTGATTAAATTCTTAATAATATTATATTAAATAAATAATATTAAATTGGTGGATACTATGTAGTGAAGTTACCTTCACTCCATTTTTCTAGTAGAAGTAAGCAAGTTCGTATGAGCTAGTGGCCAACTATGGTGGCGGCTGTAAGTGTTTGTCCTCAAAAGACTAACGTGCTAAAGGACAATGGTCGTTAAATTCTGCACACCCCAACACCCAACTGGACAACAACTAACAAACTGTGATTAAATTGGGGCACACGTAATTTGGTCGCGTAAACTTCACAGGTAAGTACTAGCCGTTGGTAAACTTCTAAGGCGAGTTAGATTGTTGGACACGTTCAAATAGGAAGGTAAGTATTAAAGAGGTGAACATTTTCATTTTTGAGGTAGATTTTTTGGCACTCTTTCCGTGGAGAGTTCCTAACATATTTTTTTTCTCTGCAATCTTTTTGTAAATGTACTTATTTATAGAATAACATATTCCTTGTAAATTTCATTTTTGAAAGTTCATTTTTTGATAAATAGCTAAAAAAATACATGTAGTAAATAAAAACATAAATTTTATTTAGTTCATCATGCAGTTTAAAAAAATGCATTTATACCCTGAACATCACTTTTACTTGAGGACTATGTTTTTCTAAAATTTTTATCGGGTCTTAATCGCGTAAGTAATGAAATCATTATGTTTACCTCAACGTTTCGTATGACAGTCACCATGATGACGGTGACGATAACATTTTAAAAATGTGTTCAAGCTTAAAATGTGTAATGTTTTCCTAGCTCTGATGGTTACAAGCTGAAAAAAAGGCTGGAGATCAAAATAAGACTTGTCTCTTAGTTTTTCGTTGACATTTTCATACCTAAACATTGAAGTTTATTTTCCAATTTTAATTAATTGAGCCAGCTTATTCCAATTTGGACTGTAACTTCAACGGGTGTAAGTTGCGAAATATTATTATCTCAGTTATGTCATTATGTCACCTGAAGGCGGTAATGACAAAGGGTAATGACGAGTTATACGGTTATGGTTCGGAGCGCATTTGTTTTGATTACCTGTGAAAATATGGCTATTTTGTTTTATTATCGGTCTGATGGTTGGAATTTAATGACTTTCTTGATTACCTGTCATAGAGTATATAGCTAGGCGAAAAGCTAATTATAACCCTATACTACGAATATTACGTGTAATTTTGTTTTGAATAAGTTTGCTTGAACTGCACAGTCGGCTTAGTCATTGTAATACAATGGGAAATGTACCTATGATTAGTCTGTTTCTATCAATCTAGTTAATAAGCCGAGCTTAGTAATAATGTTACAAAACGAAATAGGATCAGGAATTTATTTCCAATTTAGAAAAAATATTTATTTAAAAAATTTAGGGTGGACATGCTCAGGTCTCAAACATTTGAGATCCTACAAAGATACATAGGTTTAGACATTATTTAACACACGGGAATTACTCACGTAAAAATATCGTCGATTTAGATACCGACAATGTTTCGATTCATCCGGAGAATCTTCATCTGGGTAAGGAGGGAGTTGCGGCAAGGTTACTCCTCGCGGTCGCGTCTCACACTATAGCCTGGTAGAGATACCGTCAGTACTGTGTGTGTCAATATCCACGACACAGAAGACGTGAATAGTGAGGATGAAGACCCAGCACCGACTCTCCTTACGACACCGGCAACTACAACAGCGCGCCCCCCACTACTCCCTCCGCGACCCTCGTCCCGCGCCGAGCGTTACATTGCTCGCAGTGTGAGACGCGACCGCGAGGAGTAACCTTGCCGCAACTCCCTCCTTACCCAGATGAAGATTCTCCGGATGAATCGAAACATTGTCGGTATCTAAATCGACGATATTTTTACGTAATTCCCGTGTGTTAAATAATGTCTAGTACAACTCACGAAAGTTTTGAAAGTGAAATACATAGGTTTATGCCACATTTGCTGGTCTGCCCACTGCGCCCTTACTATGTCCTTACTTTATACTATAAGTACGTGTCATACCGTGCCCAAAGTGCAGGTAACTTTGAGGGATCTCTGTGCGACCACAGAAGTAGACCTCTGCCAATAGAACGAGTATATACACTCGACACATGACACTTTTGCAATAGCATTTGATACACGACGTGATGCAAACCTCGCCACCTTCCAGTAACTTTCTTCACTGTTTTCCTGATCCATCCATGATAAGTAAAGATCTACTTTGTAATATGATTGTCATCAGATAATGTTGCCATTATTACCCTACAAAAGCCTTCGCTATGGCAATGTCAGTTAGTCCACCGGAGCCAATAGGCGCGAACAATATCGACGGATTATTTGCAAATTGATTCAATTTAGCGAACATGACTCCGCTTTTAGTGGGTGCCGTTTAATGTAGTCTCTCAACTCTGTTTACAAAAACATGAACAAAGTCGTTAATATATAAACGACTTACCTACTGAATATTCAGATGATAAGGAACCATCATACCTTTGGATGAGACGTTTTAAACGGAGTGTGTATCTGAATACCACCAATAGTACTTACTTAACTCCGCTGGCTCAGTGACCCGAAGTTGGTCTTGGCCTCCGACAAAAGAAGACGCCATCTACTCCTATCTTGAGCTAGTTCGCGCCAATCCCCATTGTAGAGATCTTGTAGGTCCCTCTCTACCATGTCCCTCCGGTGATATCGGGGACGTCCAACGGGGCGGCGCCCTATAGGACAGCCAAGATATGCTCTCCGCACCGTGCGATCTTCCCCCATCCTTTCCAGATGGCCAAGCCAGCAAAGTCAAATAGTATCCACCAAAAGATTTAAATTGAATTGAAAAATCATGCTTACCGTAAATCTTTTCATCATCATTATCTCAGCCGTAAGACGTCTCCTGTTGGACATAGGCCTCCCTCAAAGATCTCCACTTATTGCGGTTGGAATCAGCCTGCATCCACCGTCGACGCTGCGCATGCCGGTCCGCGACCTCCACTCGAGAACTTTTCGGCCCTTCAGTACCTTCTTGGAACTTTTCGGTAAGTATGTCTTTTATTTAAATTCAAAACAAAAGACAATTATTAATTAAGATCGCTCAAGAGCTAGATGATTCTACTCTTGAAATACTACAGGATTTGATGCCACGCTTTTTATTTTGTAAATCGTTTTGGTAGCTTAATGTTATTCCAGGCGACGATCTAGACTTATTCCAAATTTTATTTAATATGGTCTAGTTTTTGAAGCTTAATTGAAACCTAAACATACTCACCAATTTTCGGTTTTATATTTGGTTAGGATACTTACCTAGTTTAATTCATAGAAGAAGAAACGTCATCAGTGAATTAAAATCTAGGTTTAGGTAGGTATATAGATTTAAGATTGACCCTTTTTTTTATTAAAAGACAAAGGTTATCAGAACGCTAAGTTTATCAGACTATGATCGTAAAAGAATATGAGTTGTAAAACAGGCGTCATTGAACTTCTAGTTAGTCCAAGTTAAACAGACCAAAGGGACGGCGGGACAGACAAAGGAATTAACGCAATTTTAAATATGCAACATCTACTCTGTAAGTCCTTTCTTTCTTTGTTCGGTTTTTTATTTCAGTCTAGTCATTAGCCGTTGAGGTGCCCCGCCCCCCGGACCGATTGCCTGCCTAGTCTAACCAACGCCCGCGCAACAACTTTTGCCAGCGGTTTAACTTTTTTTGCCAGTGATTTTATTCCTGGACTAAACCTGTTTGTGGTATCATTGGAATCGGAATTTAACAAGCTTATTAACTACTTACTTACCTGCTCAAGGGGATTACATTGTCACCACCAAATAAATTGTTTATTCCATTCCGTAAACATGTTTGGCACCTTGCAAAATAAAAACTCACAATTGTTCAAAATTGATAGCAAATATCTGCGTCAACATGGTGCACACACTTAGTACACTACACACCTTTATTATTTAACACAAAACATATACACATCGACATTATAGTAATTATCTAATTCGCGTTTGCAAAAGGCCAAAACACGCCATTTTGTTCCGCGCGCCAGGAGCGGGAGTGCGCTCACGGCAAATAAAAATTCAATACTGGTTCATTTCTCATCCTATAGTCTGGTTTGAAGTCTTTCTGATTGGTATAAATATGTAGTTAGCAAACAATACGAACAAAACAAACCTCCTTCACATCACTACTACACACCAATCACAATAGCCGACCTTCAAACAAAATTAACCCGCAATATTCAAAATGTTGATCAAATTCAAATTTTTTACTATAAAACGGGGTTTTAATGGTTCAGTAATTATCCTAAATACCTGTCAGATTTAATTAATGCCAAACATGTATAGGTCATCGCTGAAAATCTTATTTGAACCTTCTTTCAAAAATAAAGTTTGAAAACGTATTTTCTCTTCCGGTATTTTGACACATTGTAGAAATATTATAAATTATCTATGACTTTTAGCATGAACAGCAGTGGGAGAATAATGTTACCAACAAATAAAGACACTCCCGACGAATGGGGAAGCCCTAACACCATAGAAATCGTGATTTTAGTGGACGCGCGACCCCTCAAGTGCCCTTGGCCATTGTAGTGGCCTAAGGCAATCGGGCGGTTAATAAGCTGCCTTGTAATCTCAGTACAGAACTTTGGTATTGGGTATTGAAATCCATTCGCGAGCTAGCGAGCCATGCAGGCCATTGATATTTTATTCTTTGTATGCGCAACTACCTCATCGTGGAAGTGTTATCATCGAAAAGTGAGCTCACACGTCAGATCCTTTTGATTTATTAAGGCTGGATTCGACCAAAAGTTCCAGAGCATAGTTTCACAACCTTATTTTGCCCACCGCCCACTTTGAGAATATTTTTTTTCAAGAGTCCCCCTCCCATATCTTAATGCGTCATCTCAATGCCCCCTAATTTTCTCTGGGTCTTCTACTGCCCCCCTGAAAGTCTCAAACGCCCAGAAGGGGGCGTTATCGCCCACGTTGAAAACCTATGCTCCGGAGTAACTAACTAGCCGACTTAGGCTGGATTCGACCAAAAGTGGATTAAGTTTTACTCGAGACTATTAACTAGCCGACATGATACAAAATATAATTGTTTAGAAAACGCAACCGAACATTATTATGTACACACTGCGTCACCAATTGGTAACCCTTTATAGTGTAAATGGAAAGTTGCCGTATGCAGGCTACACTAACGAAATTGTTTGCCTGAACGACTCAAATAAATAAAATCTTACAAAAACTTATTTGTTTGCTAGGATTCGAACCACCGATGCCCCAATTGAACGTGAGCGAGTCCACGCTTTTCCGACTGAGCTACCGCACCAGTTGTCAACAGCGCTGAATTTATAAGTTACATTATTCGTTTACAAAATAATAGTAGGTAACTCTTTACACGACTACCATCAACTAATAAAATTGTATTGAAGGTAGTTGTGCACTAAATTCTATTGAACAATAAAATTAACTGACTGGTTTTGTTACTTGTTTTATTTTCGGTGCGTGTAGCATAGCAATGGTGCATTTTATCAATTTTGAAAGGACAAAGATAGTTGTTCTTTACGAACAAAATATAAGCATAAAAGAGATTGCTTGGCATCATGGAATAATGGTAAGTCGTAAATATTAGAAGAATCTTTGTGAATAAATAATTGCCTGAGTATAAATGTATAACACTTATTTTACTTTTCGTAGGTCAAATCGGTGCAGTTCTATCGACTGGTGATATGAATCATATAAAGCCACACAAATCAGGCCGAAAGAACTAAGAAGTCTAAACAGATCTATGTGAACGCCACAAACATTATTATTAATACCAGCAAGTTGCAGAATAACGTTAGGTAAGTGGTATGATAATTGATAAGTATTACAGAGGTTGTTTTTTTATCTTATAACCTATGCCATTATGTAATAAAGTTCTTATTTTCAGGTTATTGGGGATGGAAAGATGTCATAATATTGGCCCAGCGAGTTGCTTATCGAGAAGGAATACCTAGTGTATTTAGTTCATGATAACTGCGCTTCATCGTTCGCGAGCTGTTACTAACTTTTATAAAATTGAAAGATAACTGATATTGTTTTAAATTGTAAGTAGATAATATTACTTAGTCTGATCTGATTTGCGAGAGATCTAAATTGTTTATTTTTCACTGGATTTTATACGATAAGTATAAACTGTTCCAATGATAACATGACATGTTTGTTCACTCGTTAATTTTATTGGATTAAGTATTAGGTTTGTGTTTAAATAAATTTACTAAGACCCTACTAAAAGTTGTTTCATCTAACTATAACTTTACTAGGTAACTTACTACATACTCACAACGTAGTTCGTTGTGAAAGCAAAAATAAAAATAAAATAAACAAAAAATACATAGTCGTGACAGGATTTGAAACCAAGCCCGGACCCACGCAGGAGCATTTGAATTGGGGGTCGATACCGCTACACCAATCAGTCGCACAGAAGAGTGCGTGAAATTACTTATCCATACGTAAGTAAGAATAAGAAAGTAAGAATGACAAATCTAATAAAAAAGGTAAATGTTTTACAAAAAGTTGAGATCAACGGGTTGCGAACTGACGTCTTAGCAGGGGAGGTACTTAATGGTGACGCTTTGTGTACATACAAATTATCCAGGTTATAAGGTGTCAATTACAATGTCAAAATATTCAAACAAACAGTAAACAGTAGTTTACTCTCGAGTAAAAACTTAATCCAGTTTGATCGAATCCAGCCTTCATCAAATAAATTCGACAAAACATTTTAGCAGTTAATACAAGAGGTTAGTGACAAAAAAATATTTTTATTGAAATAACTTTAATTAGGATTATTCTCTTTAGCTCCCATTTCGTGAAAATGTATCCAGTGCTATTGCCTCTTTATATTTTTACTTTTTTTTAGTTGCATTGTCAATTAAAGCTCTCAAAAATTCTAAAAAAAGTTCCAGCTCTGGTTTATCCACTATCCGGTGTCCACTACAGCCCGCATGCAGTCACCGATTGCACACGTTTTTCACGCACCAATGAGACTGTTTTTAAACCAGCTCGAACTGAACCAATTGGATAAACAAGCAGTTGGTAAAGGCTTGTAACACTGTTGGTCGGAACGTGATATAAATTGAACCTTACTAGTGTGACTTAAGGTAAAAAACGATAGGAAGCTTTTATAGTTACGAGAATGTTGGGGAGCAGGCGTGTATTTTTTATGAGATTGAAAGTACTTTTATTAAATTGGTTTTACAGTAGGTAATCAATCATAGTGTTTATTCAAGGTCACTATAATAATTTATATCGTTCTCTTAATAGTTACAGATAAATATAAAATGCTAATAAATACAAAAAATTACAAAAGCCTAGAAGGATTTATTAATCTATATGCCATGGAAATAAAATTGCACACGAAGGAGAAGCACAACAGTGAAACTCTACGATTTACTATTATTTGTTCGTGTATAGTAAAAATTTGCAGCCCGTAAAAGGTGTAGGGGCGTCTATGAAGCGTGAACGCGTAAAAATGTAATGCCTGGAAGAAATCTGCTTGGATTTTATGTTTGTTGTATTGTAAGTGATTTTTTTGTATATTATGCATTACGAATGAGGTAAGGCACTAAGACATTTTTCTTTAATTTTCAGTATTAGTACGATAATATACTTTTAATGTTTTTCGGTTCTATAGTTACATAAATTTCATTGAGCGTATTAGGCATAGGTTGTCTACATGACGTGGTATAAATCACCCTTTAAGGGTTGAAAGGCCTAGTTTTTTAAAGTAAAACTTCTTTACGCACGCTTGACTTAGGAAGTAAGTTGGTGAATGAGTGACAAGAGCGTTACGAAACGTGTGACGGAACGGAAGTTTTACTTCAGTCGTGTTTTATTCAAAACGTTATTAATAGACAATCTTAGTTAAGGTTGCCAAACCAAACTACCATTCACTTCAGCAGAAGTGTTTGATTATTTTCTTTGAGAAGGTAAGAATTATATAGAATTCTCAGGTGTTATTAGGAACAACCCTAAAGGTCCGTCGATCGAGTAGACAGCGTCGGGTAGATCAAAGAGCTAAATAATTTTCAATTCGCTATGCATATTTGGCTCCAAATATTTGCATCTATTACCTACGCAGCCGTTACTCAAAGACATCAATGCTCCGACATGAAATGTTTGCAGATATTACCTAAGATGGGGTTGTATAAAACTTGTACTTACAGTGAATAGAACGATTCAATTAGAAAATGCATCAAAATAAACCGCCTTTCGGAACCATGTCCGAAGGGGATCCACCCCAAGGCAGAGGTCGTTGACTCTCACGCTCATGTTACGTTCATTAGAAATTCGTATCCCTATCCCTTTTTTTCGCGTTGATGCTGAATAATCTGTCTCGCTCGACCACTAAATAAATAATGCCGAAATTCATACGTTTTCTCATAAGTGCAATGTGATATTACTTTGTTCGGCAAATAATTGAAAGTGTTTGACATGGAGCAGTAAATGGGTGCAATTGGGAGCGTGTTTTATGTTTTGAGAATTAAATAACAATTCAATTGATTATATTGTGAAATGCTTTAGGCTCACATGTCACACATAGTTTTTGTTGCAATATTAAGCCTCTGCCAACAAATGAATAAAATCATATTAGCTTTTTCGAACATAAACAAATGAAAAGAATCCTTCTGTAGTACTTTTCGTATAAAATTACAGTCAAATTGGTACTAAAAGTAAAACCACAAATTATAAAATATTTGAAGCAATTGTTCAGGTTCGTATTAATATTTAATATAAGATCTTAAATGGATAAAAAAACTTATCTCCTTTTCCAAATAATTTACTACATTGGAGCACACGGTTACCTGTGACTATTGCTAGGCCATTTCAGCTGAGGTACGAGCATAATCATCAGTGATCGGAGTAGGTAGAGCTATTTTATGTACTTGCGATATGATATTCGATATGATATGGATATTCCCCGAATCCCGGGATTCGTTTTTTAGTTAGAAAAATAATAAAAAGCTTTTTGCTTTTTACTATACGGGTTTAAGGATTGTTTAATAAATAGATAGAAACTTGATTCATGAACACATATATTTTTTTTTATGTAACAATTTCTTATATTTATACAAGAATCAACAATCATTTAACATTTTCATTCTGAAGTTGTACAAGAACATACCATACAAATTATTAGTTCCTCAAAAATCGAAACATGATTGAAAAGAATAATAATCGGTATTAGTCGGAATCCCGTGGAATATCCATATTAACATCAATGTTTGCGGTCAATGAACCTAAATAGCTCTACCTACTCCGATCAGTGATAATCATACAACATAGTTACTTCAGATATAATCATCTAACTAACGATGTCATATAAATTCAAGTAATCTAGCTACTATCCTGTCTATATTTTCAATTACAGCCTCATAACAGTAAATTTCAGGGCTGAAGAGGCCGTTATCTAGGTTATCGTTACTCCTAGAGAGAACTTATCTTCGCTTTCTCATAAAGGTACCCACATAATTAAAACAGTTGTAATAAGAGAGATATTACTAATATTCTAGTATACGTACTGGCTTCTTATTTGCAATGTTCATACACACTTTTGAACTCGCTTTTGACAGAGTTAGTATTTTTTGTAAAAAAAAATCATTTAAGTACATAACCT
Source organism: Camptogramma bilineatum (assembly GCA_958496255.1). NCBI lineage: Eukaryota > Metazoa > Arthropoda > Insecta > Lepidoptera > Geometridae > Camptogramma > Camptogramma bilineatum. The sequence continues at coordinate 9,067,275 of OY292467.1, read as the reverse complement.
TGTGACTTGCCAGTCAGCCTTGAAAAAAACAAAAAAATTATTGTTGTACCCAGAGATGTACCTACCTATTAGTAATGTGCGCCATTTTGTACTTTTTGTCTAAAAGTTTGAATCAAAAACAAAAACAATTTGAAAATGAGATAATGAGATGAGATGAGGTATTAAGTTTAGATTATATCTATGTAAAATTAAACGTTAGATTTTCATGTTAAACTTTCGTGATTTGTTAACATAATAATTATTATTATTATTAGTCGAGACAGAAAATGAATAAAAGGTACGCGATAAAATCCCGAAATAATAATTATCATTATGTTAGATTTTCAGTTCAATGCTTTTCTGGAAAAATGTTAGTGCGTCATATAAATGTTCTTACCTACGTATTTATTGTTTACGATACCAAAGCTTCATGTTCATCTTAACATGCATTGCGCTCTACACCTACCCATTCACTCTCAAGATCGATAGCTAATTTAATGTACGACTTTACGCTCCGATTTACGGTTATGGACGCCGGTTAATGTTTCGATATCATAGCGTTTACGGTTATCGTGCAGTAGATCAGTGTGTTGGCCAATATTGAAGTCTTAAAATAAATGTTTTCAGCACCAAAACTTTCATCATAACACTAAAACTTGTCTCCTGAAATTTAAGATAAAAGCGATACCAAACTTGTTGTGAAACTGGCAAGCTTGCGTGAGGAATGTGATGAAAGTAAATGAGGTGAAAAGTGTGCCAGGATTGTCGCAAGTAGAAATTGGTGATATTGTTTACCCCAAATGGAAAATAGTGGTTTTGGATCGTCAAATCAAAAAGCTACAGATCAATTATACAAACTTAAAAGTCAATTAAAGGAAAACAGATTTCCATTTTATTATTTTTATGTAATTTCATCGTTCAGAGGTTTTCTTCAGTACTTTGGAATACTGAAGATTTTATAATACTGTACTTATTTCACATTATTTTTAGAATTACTTGAACTTTAATTTGCTTTACATAAACTTAGGTTAAAAATAAAAATAAGGTAAGTATAATAAAATGAGAATTGAAGAAGTTTTGTGATAAATTAATAATCATGATTATGTATTGTGCTTCTTCTTTCTGTAATAACTTTTTTAATTTTATCCTTAAAAGTAGTAGTAAGAAAACCACAATACTTTTGCTTATCTACCAGATAGTCCAATCGGATGTCTTGACTGGCTGGTGGCTTGTTTGCGTGTTCAGTACAGCGGAAAATTAAAGCTATGTCCGTCTTGAAAATTCCTTGAATTGTAATTGAATTTATGATGCTTACTCACGTAGCTCGGTAAATAGAACAAGATTTACCAACGGCAATTGATTTGAAAGAATTTAGATCTTCGAGTAAGGTTATAAGTAAGCTAGCTGCAGTTAAAGTAAACACTCATGAACACAGTTTCTCACTGAGTAGATTTAACCGGAATGTATAAGAAGTTACTGATCAAAACTTTTTTTTAAGCTGAAGGCAGTAGGTAAAGTCGACGGGAAAACCTTACGGTCTCTCACCTACTAGTTGGTCAGACCTAGTTATATCGGCTTGCCAATACCTGAAGCTATGAAGACCGTCGAAGACAGGAAAATGTGGAGATGTTTGGGCAATGAGTGATTAATCCAGTTTCTGACTAGACACGACCTTCAGTAATGAAGATGCCGACTAAGAAGAATCAAAGTTTACTAGGAGCTGTTGAAACAAGACCCTTTTCTGTTTTAGTTCGCGTGATTGAGTCAAGTAAGAAGACAACAGCCCACTACTAATTACCTGCGTGTAACTTACTGACACTGTTTTGGAAGTTTGAAGGTTCAAACATACCTGAAACAAGCAAAAAGTAACATTATTAATAAAACTATTGTAACAGTCGCAATGGTCATTAAAAATTAGCATATTTACAAAAAGAATACCAAAAGTATTAACGTAGTTCCTACCAAGCTAAACTTGCCCGAAATGTGAGGATTTTCGGAAGAAAAACGAGAATGAATAGAGTTTTTTCCCTTTTCCTCTCCTTTCAATCGCAAAATCGTATAAGACAGCGAACAAAATCTAACAAAATCTATTCTAGACTAAAACGCGAATAATATTGAAAAGGAAGGCCGAAGGGCGCTACCGTGTAGAGCCTTTATGAATGAATAAAAAATAGCCTGCACAAAGAGCGTGCGGGTCAAAAGCTAGAAAAGATACCTCTGATAGACCTGTTTCACTGGAAATCAGTTTAAAATAATTAGATTACGACTTATCCTAGCTAGTTTTGTTTAGCTAATTTTTGAAAATACCTAGAAATTGATCCGAAGAATCCATTTTAAGGAAGAGCTCCGTGGATGAGTTTTAGAAGGATCGGTTAAATCAATGCGGGTTCGAATTACGTCGAAATCTAAAGTTTTGTTAAGAATATTATAAGGAAGGAAGTGTTACAAATTCAATTCAAAATAAAAATAAATCATTAAAATATCATTAATTCAGGTAGGACCACTAGAATCACTTCGAATCGTCTTAAGAGCTAGGTGATTCTACTTCTGTTCTTTCGCAACCAACACCGTGAAGAATCAAAATTATATCATAGGATTTGATTTATAAAGATTTATATTAATTTATTTGTATATCAACAACTTATGAAATTGACAAGAATTAAAATAGATTTTTATTCGATAAATAATTTCAGTTACCTATAGTTGAGAGCCAGTTTTAAGATTAATAGTTGTATAATTTTTTTTATCAACTTATCTTGTTTAATATGTACTTAATAAAAATTATTTTAACGCTAAATTCAACGTAATATATGTATAACAACTAAGTAAGTATATTGTTTTGTTATAGTAGAATAATTATACCAAATTCAAATAATGCAATTTCTTGCTATACTTTTTTTACTACGAAAATATAATTATTAAAGTGATTTTAGGTCATTAAATAAAAGTGAAACTTTTATGAAAACAACAGCTACTTATTCTGTACCACTGAGTGTAATAAAGTCTCCATTGCACTGGCTCGTTTCAAATTAAAAAGTAATGTGGCTTCAATTGTAAGAGGCCGTTTCGCGAGCAGCTTAGTCTGATTATGGCATACATTAGGTACTTTTACAGGGGCATTTGTAGATACGTTTAGATTTAAGCCTCTTATTTAGAGATTCGAAACTCTGTAGAAGTAAGAATTGAAAACGAGTCATTGTTTTGTTTGGTAAAGGCTGAAAACTGTAGGTATTTCATTAGGAAAAGCTTTGGTTTTTTGAGTGTGGTTTTTGAGTAATGGTGCATCCACACCGCAGCTATTTTTTGTTGAGCAATACTGTGCAACACGGTAAGATAAGGTAACTTACTATAACTTTTGTACCTAGCTACTTTTGAAACACAATAATCACAAAATTTTACCTAGTTTTAGTAGGAAGTATTATTATTAGGTACTGATTTCTTATATATTTATTCCAACAGTTCTGAAGATAATAAATCAAAATGTATTCAGCTAGCTCTCATCTCTACAACGGTGAGTTATGGCCACAAAGTGCGAGCGAGAAAACAAATAAGAGCAAAGTTGCGAGCTGGACATTTAAAAACACAAGAAAATATGGGACCGAAAAAGTTTCAAGAATCTTCAGCTTCTAAGTGTTCGGAGCAAACAAGCGTTATGCAGTTCCTTTTATAATAGAGAATTTATTGTATGTAAGCTTAAACTTTGGCTTTGAGTCCCGAGAAGAAAGCATTTTTATGAGGAGTTTTCACATAGAAATAACTTGTTTCGATTGATAAAAGTAATATAAAAGTTTATGTTTATTTAGGTTATATAGTTCCAAAATTTTGTAAAATATTAAACCTTTTACGTGACCTGGTTCATCACGGTAATGACAATATATTAGGTACCTACATGATCTTATTGAATACTAGCGGACGCCCACGGCTTCGCCCGCGTGGACTAGTATTTTTTTTTTCTTACAGGAACCGTGCAATTTTTCGGGATAAAAAGTAGCCTATGTTAGGACATAGGCTTCCTGGTTATTATCTACCTACATTCCAAATTTCATCAAAATCGGTTTAGTAGTTATGGAAATACGTGGCAACAAACATTCACACACACACGGACTTTCGCCTTTATAATATTAGTAGGATAGGATTTATATATAAACATATTTTATGATTTATTTACCTACGGATATCGAAGTTAAATATTGACCTAATAAAATCTTCCTAATGCCCTATTTTTTCAACCTCCTAACCCAAAAATAATTATCCGAAAGCAAGCCAAGGGCCAAACAGTTATCGGGCTCAACTTGTTTAGCAAGTTTCCTTCCTTTGACACAGGCTTTTCGCGTTGAACAACCGACAGAGAGGTAATCCGAACCATATTTCAGCCGAGGACACAGTGAAAAGATAAGTTTTTACTGCAAATACACTGGCCTGCAAAACTAAGTACTGCACTTTTAATTTTTTTTTTCTAAACTATAGAAGTAAGAGATTTAAAATAAAAAACGTTTCATAGCAAATTTTATCAGCTTTCTTTGAAACCATATATAAAATTAAACTCTTTTTCGAGTCCTTTTTTAGGGTTCCGTACCTTAAAAGGTAAAAAAAGGAACCCTTATAAGATCACTTTCTTGTCCGTCTGTCCGTCTGTCTGTCTGTCCGTCTGTCCGTCTGTCCGTGTGTCACCATCGATTATCTCAGGAACGGATGGAGCTAGCAAGTTGAAATTTATACCATATACTGAGGTCTATAGTCCCTATTGTGACTATAAAAATCAAGGTCCTGAGTCAACACTATAAAAAGATATTGGCAAATTTAGGTTTTCGTGAAAACTTGTAAGTACCAAAACTTACCTTAATTATCATTTTTTTTTATTTTTCGGAATTTTTCCTTTACTTGTGCTGTAAGACCTTGCTTGTAACCAAATTTGACAATTCTAAGTCAACCGGAAGTACCCTAGAGGTTTTGGGTTGAAAACCTAAATGGTAGTTCCCGTTGACCTAGAATCACGAAATTTGGCAAAAAGCAAGGTTTTATAGCACAAATAAAGGAAAAATTCCAAAAAATTAAAAAAGTTGAAAATTAAAGGGTGTTCCCATACATACATAGTTGACGCCAATTAAGATTGTCCTCTGAGTTGTATGGGCGCTCATACAAATAAGCGGGCTACAACATAATGGGTATAATGGGTAGGTACGGAACCCTCAGCGCACGAGTTCTACTCGCACTTGACCGGTTTTTTTTTATTTCGAAAGCATATCTTGTGTACATAAAAAGTTATTGCAATTTTAAAAGTGTGATACTTAGTTTTGCAGGCCAGTGTAGTTTACTGTAATATTTGTTACTAGTGTCCGGCTTTGCTCGCGTGATACCTACTCAAAAAAAGTAGACTGTATGCTATTTTAAGTCATAAACTATGTATGTTCCAAGTTTCATTAAAATTCGTTCAGTAGTTTGTGCGTGAAAGAGTAACAAACATCCATACATCCTCACAAACTTTCGCATTTATAATATTAGTAGGATTTTAATAGTACTTATACAATACATATAAGAAATCTGTAGATCACTGTGTACTTATGTCCTTTGAATTAGATAAATATTAAATAGGTAATTGAAATTATAATTGAAACTGTGAATTAGACAAAGAAAGCAACAGAGCATTTTACACATAACCACACTGTGAATAATTATTGAAAACCTGTAGCTCTAAATCGTCTTATGAATACGTCTGTTGTCAGTAAATAGTTAATAACAGTAACTGAATTAAAAAGCACCTTAGTTTAATTTTATTTTAATCACAAAAAACTTGTGGAGGTTAAGTTCTGATCTGAGACACAACAAGTAGTTTCATATTTAGCGATCAGAAAATAATTAAAATAATCTTTTTCAGAAAACAATTGACGACATTCTAAGGTGGGGGGTTCGCGCCCGAGACCGAGGCAGGAGACCGAGACCAGACACAGGCATTGTAGAGACAGATAGAGAGATTTATAACAACGGTCTATAACACCATAAAAATGACGTTATTATTAGTAAAGTGAACTAGCGGGGTTGTTATTAACTGTGTCACAGAGATCAATATTGGGTTACATCACTTCGTCTTCAGATTTATATGGGTAACCTATATTTTTTATCTACGTAGACTTTAGAACTTATCGTGATCAATTTGCCAAATTTTCGAACTTTCATGTAACGTTTGTTTGGACTGTTGGATGTCTGTCTATTTTTTTTTATTTAAGTATTTATTTATGTCCACTTACATCTAATTTTACACATTAGTCCTAAAACAATAGAGTAGCCGCATTCCCATTAATTAAAATTAAAATTAAGAATTAAAAAAAAACAATAAATTCTAATAACTAACACAATAATACAAAAAATCTGGTCCATAAAAACTCACTATCAATGTCAATACCCTAACCTAATTACTGCCATAACATAAAACAGAGAATACATTGTTACCTTAAAAACATTGTCTAGAATAATGCACGTTCCAGATAGTGTAATACTTTTTTAAAAAAGTAGATGTAATTTTTAGAAACATTACATTCCGCATACCATTGAAACTCAAAATCTTCCCTTTCTCCCCCAAAAAGTAAGTAAGTTCGTATGAGCTAGTGACCAGCTCTGGTGACGGAGTTTTTAGGCCGCCTAAAGCTCTCCGCCATGGCTTAACGATTTAAAAGGCGGGACCGCCAATTTTACGTATTAATAACGTATAATATGAGTAAGGATATATATGGTTGTTAGGCCGTCGCCGTTCAGAATGATCCAGCTAGCAAAATTTTCCCAAACCAGGAGGCCCTACTTCACAAGTATGTAACAAAACCGATCAAGCAACCGCAAAATCCAACAAAATCGGGACTCGGGAGCTTTATCAAAGATCTTTGTAAAGATTCCACCCTTAGTATTAAGAACGCCTCCTTCAAACAGAAAATAATGGGCAAAGATAACAGCTGAGCTAGCCCATTACCCAATTGGGTTGGATTCCATTCTTTTGTGGGTTATCGCGACCGTTGAAATATGATCAGTGGTCGCCCTGATTGTCGGTATTCAAGGGAAAAGTCTCTTGACCTCGAAGTTTGTTTACTTCAGGACTAGTATAGATCTCTATTATGTATAGAAATGTGAAAGAATGTGATTGTTTTGGGGCACATGTCTGTTTCAGTATTCAATTTATAGTTCTCAGTCTCTCTCGTTATTCGTTTAGTACCTATTTATTATTATTTTTCTATTTATAGTTCTCAAAACAACTTTGTGTCTTATGATATTTCTTCGCTTGTTGGCAGAGTGGGATAGTAAATCGGCATTCGATTTGCTGATCATGGGTTCGAATAGTGTAAAGATGTTTTATTTAAAAAAAAAATATGAGGGAACCCGCGGTTTTGTTACCTCCGCAAATCCTTGTTTTTCCTGTTTTTGAGTCTTATTAGGCTGAGAAGATGGCTTAAAGGCCAGCGGGGCTAAAGTGCCCACTTTTGATGTTTCAAAATAATGTTATTTTTTTACCCATTTTCTTATTTCATATTTAACCAATTCAATTAAATGTAGGTATAGAGAACTGTCAAAAAAAGTGTTTTGTGATATATGTTTCATAATATGAAACACCAAAAGTAGCCAGCCTCGCAGGTCACACCGGATGCGTGGTCTGGTGGGTCATCTGGTGTGATCAGCGCTTAAATGCTAAAGAAAACTAGACTACTCTTTCTCAACAATGTTCCAGAGACTAAGCGACCATGTCATTGATGTTTTTAAAGTTTTCTTTCATTTGAAAATGCTATACAATTTATGTAACTACCAGTTAATGATTATACAGATGTTGACAGTCACATATTGTACAATCCCCAGGCACTTTAAAAGTTACTACGAAGTTTCGACCTTCACCCAGGATATAAATATACCGACCTCGCTCCAACCGTAAAATACTTATTTCTCGAGTACATAGAAATTATGATGTTTTCGAAGCTTGGCATAAAAAATGTACGTTATTCAGTATTGCTACAACTTTTACATAAACAGCGTAGGACATGACGCAAACAAGATACCAACTTCTTTATTAAAATTTATGAGTTCTATCTAACATAGAAAGTTTTTCACGCCCCGTGGCCACAATAAGGCCAGAATATCGTCGGTGTAGCCACAGACACAGATGTGGTGTAGCTCCGATATTTGTCTCTTTGTTTAATGTCATGTGATAGACAAAGACAAAGGCAGTTAATGCCGAATAAATCCGTATATATATGTAAGGCTATCATGGCCGATTGAACGTATTGTTGCGAAGTCGATACAGCATCGAAAACGCGCGATTTTGATACTGCGATCGAACGCAGCAAAGTCGCCAAAATGCGATACTGCATCGATTCATCGCCGATCTCCGTTGCTAAAAGCAGCAACAAAATGTTTGCTATAAGTAACCCTTAAGAGTATTGCTCTCTGGCTTTGTGTAAATTAACTAAAATAGATGAAAATATAATTTTTTTAAATGCCGAATACCTACCTTACCCTACGTGTGTTATTGAGTAGAAAATGACTTTCGGCCTATAGTCAATACTTGACCAAAACCGAACGCGTTTCACCTGGCCTCCTTAAAGTTACCCCTTCTCCGTTAACCCATTCTCTTCTTGATAACACATTGACCCAACGTTTCACCGCAGTTTCGGTGCGGCAAAGGTACAGGAATTTCCGATCCAACTCGAAGATATGGCTTGGAATGAAATTCCACAGGGAACTATGCGTAATTTGAGGCCTAATTGCAATTCCTAGGCCTCGCAGCTCGTATGGCCGGCTGCAAATATTGGAAGATATTGGTTTTTGGTGCTAGATTGCACATTTTGCTCGGGATTGATAGTCGAATATGGAGGTTTTTGATCATTCTTATTTGAAAACCATACTGGTTTTAATGAAAAATACTCAAAATTGTACTACATAATATCTTAATGCTACTGCATTCAGTCAGTAAACTACCTAGGGCACAAATTAACACAGTTTTTCACATTTTCTTTTCGATTTAGCTTTTGTCTTATAAACACTTGCCTGCGTTTTTTCTTTAATTAAAGATACAACTGTAAATTTTTAATATACAAGACTTTTTTCAATATATTTTTTCTTTCAAGCATAACTTAACATTTTGTGTAAATTCACTCAAGGAACAATAATTATTTAAACTTATTACAGAGGAACCAAAACATTTAGCTAACTTTCCCAATGAATTCCGATGCAGGACGATCGAGGCCGCCTCCGGAAGGTAAACGTTATAATTTTCCGCACATCCGGCGTTCTACGATTAATGCCCAAGGAATACGGGCTGAATGAATAAAGCCTTTTCCTAAAATGTAGATACCGTTTAAGACAACCGTAAAATTATAATAACACTAAGCACTTTTTTAAAAGACATCCCAAAAATTGCGACTGGATTTAAACCTCTGCCTATACACGGCCACCGCTATACCATTTTTGCCACCGAGCAACCTACCTCATGGTTTTAATTTTGTGGGACATAAGTACACCAATTATATTTATTATTAAGCTCCTTTTGTGAGTAGCTCGACGTAAGTAGACACACATTGACGCACATCCAGAAAAAAATGTAGGTAAGCATTTTGTTTTAAATTTCTTCTAGATACACATTAACAGAAACTGTTACTGTCTTCGAAAAGTATTTGATCAAAAATTGTTAAACAAAACTCTCAAAGTGCAACTTTTAAAATTACCGGCATCTTTTCAAAATATTGTATAATCTACCGCCATACCTTTTCTAACAACTGTCAAATGACGTCAGCCGTGATAGTACCTACCGCTACATCTTTTCTAACATCCGTCAAATGTCGGTGGCAGTTTTGGGCAAAGTTTAACTTTACACCGTTATAACAAAGGCCACCCCACGGTATATTTCACGTATAACTATTAAGGTCGTAATGCCAGAATATATGCGGTAACAGATAACAATGGGTATTGTAAAAGTGAAATGGAGTTTTGGCTTTATGATTAGGATTTCCAAATATTTATTCTATTTTAGGCTATTGAGTTAGGTTGAGGTCTGTAACTGTAGGAGTTTTATTCTAATCATCAAGAATTGCACCACGCGGTACTCTTCCACCATCATCCGCACCGCTAAGGTCTGGAACTCGCTGCCGGCTTTTGTTTTCCCTAAAATCTACAACCTGGATCTCTTCAAGTCAAGAGTGAATAGTTGTGTCTTCTAGACCTTTGTAATCTATCGTCGGCTACATCATCACTTACCGGTGAGATTGTGGCCGAACAAAGGTCTATATACAATAAAAAAAAACTTGTGAACCGATTATGATTTATTTTTTGTTTGAGATTGTAAACTTGCCAGTTGGTCAATAGTCAAATATCAAGGAAGTGAAGTTGGTTTTTAGTTTAAAAAAAATATCTGTGCTAAAGCTCTGCATTCTTTGTAAACAAATCAACGAGTTCAACAGAGATCAAAGGCGGAAAGCATCTGAATTTCCAACTAGAACCAAACGCAAACTATCGGGAATTGAAAATTCACAAAACCTTCATTAATTTTCAACGGAACCGTAATTTCCTTCAGTCAAATTGTCTGACATGAATCAACGATGAACAAGGCAAATTAAAGGAACTATATCTACTGAGCAGGTATAGGTAGATCTGGAAAGACAAACAGGTGTTTTTAACTCTTTCGATCCACGTGTCAATGTCGACTTCAGTATTTTTAATAGAATTAGGTTCATAAAATTCTGTCCAGAATTAAACAATGCTATAAAGACAGACGTCTATAGGTATATATTATAAACGTACCTATATAGGTGGATAATATCGAGGCCATGGAGGGAAAGGCATGGATGAGAACGGCACAGGTTCGATTAGAGTGGCGTTTGAGGGAGGAGGCTTATACCCAGCAGTGGGCTATTATTTGAGCTGCCAATGATGATGATATAAACAGACACGACAAAGTTCTGACTGATAAGCATTATCTATGATTACCAAGGTTTATTTTGATGGGATTTCAATCTTCGGGTTGAAAGTCGAGTGTTCTTACATACTGGACCCTAGATAAACTTCAAGCTTCTTAATATCGAATCGATTTTGTTCATCGATATGATTATCGTATCGGTACATTTGAAATACCTTCAATTTGCTGGTTCCACTATCGCGTGCCGGCGTAATGAAAACAGTTCAGCAAAGAAATGTAGTGACGGGTGGTGCCTATACTACAAACATAATTTAAGGAAAATGTGAAAATTTAATATGCCAATATTAGGACGGGCTTTGTTGTGACGAGCTTGCAGTTTGATGGCAAGTACAGGCTTTGAAACTTTTATATAGACTTGTATAATTTTGAAGCATGAATATTTTATTCTCTTTCACGAAAGAACAAAGTTAGGTCCCTTATGCTTTGCAAAAAATGATAACTATGACGGATTATTTTAAGCTGGGACCGACAATTTAACGTTTCTTCCGAAGCACGAAAGCGCTCAGTTTTTAATGCCACGTGCGGTCACTTATTCAAATTGTGACCGCTTTGAACATCGCTTCATTTCAATGATCTATCAAGAATGTCTAAGCAAGCTACGCCACAAAGCGCTTCCGATATTTTTATGTAATAAAAAGGATTAGTAAACGCTGAGACAAAACAAAAATGAGCTATTAAAATTGTAAAACATAATGAATCTTTATGGGCTCTTTCATAAAAATACTTTCAATGAAAACAACTTCTAGAAAACATTCACAACCAAACTACACAATAGCCCAATCAACATTATAGCGTCCATTTTTGTTTCAACACCTTTTATCGGTCTAAGCGTAAACTAGAGTAGAACATAACAAATAAACGGCCACTAACCAGATACAGAGTGCCGTAAAACGTTCCATGAAAAACAATGTGAATAAAACGGCACTGTCTGTCCTAGTTCCAAGAATAGCCTTCCGTGACCGAAGTGCATTGGGATTTAATGAAAATCCACCTTCTTGATTGGGGCAGTTGAGCGGAACGAATAATTGAACAAACCAGCTGATAATGTTTAGCGCTTTTCACACTTCCTGGTTGGTCGAGTAGCCGGCGCGGGGGCGGCAAAGTGTATGGGCATGTACGGTAGCTTTCATACATACAGTTGTCACAATGGATCTAGGCATTCGTGAAGTTAAACTTTTCGCTGCGCAGTAGAAAATTTTGAATGAAAAAGTTGCACTGCTCATCGAAATGGCTAACTTCAGGAATGCCAAGATCCATTGGAAGAAGTGTACCGAGACGTAATGTGCATAGAAACGTCACCGGATAGCTGGCACCGGCCACCCGGAAACCGGAACGTGTGAAAAGTCACCTTGTAGTTGAGGATTGAAATAGAACGGATTTCTTTGTACTATGCTCAAAGGGCATTTTTTAGTTCTGAACAAGCATAATTATTATACCCGCACTTTTGTAATTTTAATTTTCAATCAGTTTTCGTTATTGCTAAAATAAATGTACAAAATTATATACATAGGAAAACTTTCATAGGGTTAGGGTTTCTATTGTGATACAACTTCACGCAATATACCCCATAAATGAATTGAACCTAATTGAATTGGATAAATAATATTACCAGCGAACGCCCGCGGCTTCGCCCGCGTGAACTACTTTTTTTTATCTTACGGGAACCATACATTTTTCCAGGATAAAAATTAGCCTATGGTGTTATTCCAGAACCTAAACTATCTACATTCCAAATTATGTGTATAAGTTGGATGCGTCAAGCTGAAGACCGGGCGTGATGGTGCTCATTAGGGGAGGCCTATGTCCAGCAGTGGACTGCCTATAGACATAATTATGATATTAAAATAATAAAAAATACTTTATAATATCTGCTACAGCTTTTTGTTTCAACCGCAAATGTAATAACGATAATATCCTTCAACTCTACAAACGAAGTCCTTTCGAACATTCCGACGGATAAGGCCTGTCAAAGTTTTAAGGGCTTTATTAAGGCAGTAAAATCATTTTGATTATACAATACTGCCATTAATCTTTTACCTTTAGGGCGGAAGGAGGGCTGCATGGCTAACGAGACTCGAAGGCGAATTAAATTTAATTTTTGATTCTGTTTGCTGGCTCACGACTAGAGTCTAAATTATTCAGCTATTGCAGCAAGGTATGCACTATAACGTGGTATATTTCCCGAATTTCCTTCGGCAACGTCTCGGCTTGGTCCGACCGCGTCGCCTCAATATTTGGTACCATGTTTGAACACAACTTTGTAATATTTGAGTGTACGTGTAGGTATAACCTAGTTTATTTTGTTGGCAGTTCTATAAAATAATAAATGAGTGTACTGCTGTACATTATAGGTATTTAAAATCTGAAACATCGTGAGTAGTTCCGAAGTTTAGTTGTTTGTTATGTTTGTTTTCACGTCGATTGTGATAAAACTTGGATTACCTTAGAGAAAATTGTTTGCCTACAAAAACAGTTTTCTATCAATCTAGTATAAAAACTTTTCACTTTTAACGTGATGATTTATACAGTAGGAGGCAATATATTATTTGTCTACACTTAAGGGCGCAATGAAGTGTATGGGAAAATGTTTAGATGGAGTAGGCTTACCCAACACGGGCCAGCTTAACCGGCCATATCCACAGGAAAGACTGGTCAATACTTATGGGGTTTCCTTACGATGTTATCCTTCATCGTTTAAAGCCCGTGTTAATGCGCGTATAAATTTTAAGATTTTTTTTATGCACGCCTGGGATTCGAACCCACGACTTACGGATCGAAAGTCGAGGTACTATCCACTCGGCCAACACGGCTCAAAAAACATAATAGCACTAGCGGACGCACGCGGCTTCGCCCACGCGCACTACTATTTTTTATCCCACGGGAACCATACATTTTTTCCGGGATAAAAAGCCTATGTGTTATTCAAGAACCTAAACTATCTACTTTCCTTTCATCAAAATCTGTTTAGTAGTTAAGAAGATACGTGGTAATAAAAATTCACACACACACAAACACACACACGGACTTTCGCCTTTATAATATTAGTACGAGTAGGATTCGAATCAACGACTTTTAGTTTGAAAGCTTCATTGCAAGTAGGTTAAAGTATTGCTACAGTTTTAAGTTACAACTTCAAAATAAGTGTTCCCAACTATTAAAATTAAACTCGGTACTTTATATTTATGTGCACGCTTACCACGTTTATGTGGAATTTTGCCTCCTTGTGGAATCACCGGAGCGACTAAGTATAAGCAAATGCTTGTACAGTTCGCAGCTTTAAGTCTTGAACATAACAGTGTTTGCCCTTTGATGTCCGTATGCACCGAAATATGAATTCATTACGAGACGTTTACTTAGGCCCTTACGTCATTACTAGATGATTTGTACAGTGTCAGGAGGCAGTATTTGCCTACATTTATCGGGACACTGTAGTGCCTGGGACATTGTTGAGATGGAGTAGGCTTGCTCAGCACGTACACCATCCTCTCAGCTTAACCGGCCATATCCACAGGAAAGACATGGTCAATACGTGTGGGGCTGACTAAGCCGCGGGTTTCCTCACGATGTTTTCCTTCACCGTTTAGAGCTCGAATTAATACGCATATAATTTTTTCGAAACGAAAAATCCATTGATGCACGGTCAGGATTCGAACCCACGACCTTCGGATCGAAAGTTGAGGAACTATTCCCCTCGGCCAACAAGGCTCTATGAGAGGTTTAGGTTCTTTTTAATCAAAACAATGTGAATTTACCAATAAATAAAAAATATAATAAGGATATGCATGAATTAATATGAAAAATATCAATGAAGTAATGAGAATCATGAAGTTTTTTTTCAGAAAAGTTATACGTATTATAAGTTTCAAATTCATCCAGGTTGAAAACTTTGCTTTTTGCGTACCTATTGTATACTCTGTAAATACATAATTCAACACAATCCTCCAGTGTGGAATTATAAATAATGAATATAGTGTGAACAACATACTATTACATTGTTCACATTGCAAAAGTGCCAGAGTAACTGCCAGAAACTGTAGACAAAGTCTTGTACAAATTACGGGACTGGAAATATGCGTACTTTGCTTAAGAAATGTGATGATATGATTAACTGTTTCCGCAAAGTTAAATGGATTATGCCACTCCACTGTCAGCGAACTGTAGAAAGATAAAGAAACGGAAAATAAAACTAATCTTTAGTTAAATAAGTTGCACGGTTAATTCTGTACTTTTAAACATTATTTCTCGTAGTTCAAGTTGATTGTTTCAATAAAAAGTTTTATTCTAATTATTTTTTCTTACGTTATATAAAATCCACGATATATAAAGAGGTGGTCCATTGAAGAGTTAAAAGGAAAATTTGTCAACGTTGAAAAGTGAGCTCACTCGTCTACTCAACATGCATTTATGAATAGAGATTTATCAGACTGATGAACAGCGCATAAAACATATTTGTATCCTAAAAGTATTTTTTTAAGGCTTGTTAAGGCGTGACGGAGGCCTTGAGGCGGCCTAAAAACTCCAACACCGCCACTAACTCATACGATCATACATACATACATACATTCTAAAAGTAGATTGACTGTACTAGATCTAAAAACACGTTAATCTGGGCTGTTTATTGTCACTTCCTGACTTGAATAATCAAAGAAGCATTTCAAAGTATTTTACTGGTTGTAATTTTCGGGACCCTACGTATAAACCTATCTAAGCACCAAAACTTAACCAATCAAACATAAACAGTGGAACCTCCAAATTATTCTAATTCCGACAATTAAAGTCATAATTACTTGACCCATTGGTACCCTAGATTATGTAACTGTGAGGTACTGTCGTCGTAAATGATCTTTAAATCCTGTTGGGAAAGCTAATTATAATTACACTATTTCGCTATGTGGCTGTAGGGAGGTGACAATGTGAGTCCGATTTGGACTCGACTTTTCGAACCCAATTTTCAATAAAACTCATCATCCTGCTTATATTTCATTAACGGCCTTGTCAAACATAACGTTAAGCGAATCGAATCGAATAAGTAGAGAATGTAGTGTATGTAATGTATCGGTTCGCTTTCGCTTTTCTATGTGACTAGATTTCAAATAATTGATCCTTGATTGGCCCTTTTAGCTCAGTTGGTAGTAGCTCTGCCTTCTGCGCTATAGGTCGTGGATTCGATTCCCACCCAGGACAAACATTTGTGTGATGAACATAGATGTTTGTTCTGTGTCTGGGTGTTTTAAAGTATTATAAGTATGTATTTACATACATTATCTTGGTATTCTATCAGTTATCTGGTTCCCATAGTACCTACAAGCTTTGCTTAGTTTGGGGCTTAATGGCGCTGTGTGAAAATGTCCAATATTTATTTATTTATTTACACATTCTCATGTTTTTTTTTTTGTAGAATATAAAAAAGTCTTCAGTTTTAATCTTATAAACAGTTCACATAAGTATTTTATTTTCACATTACCTATAACACATAATGCTATTAACAAAACAGATGAAGTTTCTGTTAATTATTCTGGTTTTCACTGAACCTTTCTTGAAATTTAAGAAGGGTAAAAGCCAACTTTAATTTCATTTAATTGCCACAATTTGTAACAAAAATACTTATAATTATGATTCATTTCACTTAGCTCTCTGTGATACAAAAATCGACAAAAATCAATTCAATTTTGACTAACTACCAAAACTGGCTATAATTCAACTTCTACTCTATTTTGATGCTCCAAAGGTGGGACAGAGATGGTTTTCCAATCGATAAGACTGCCAATTTTACTCAATGATTATCCTTTTGACTTCCTGTTTAATAATTGTTCTTTACGATATGCAAAAGACTTTCTTATCTCTCTATACCTTCAACTTGCGGCTTCACTATCAGAGAAGCTAAAATGGCCGCTGACGCAATTCCTTTTATGAATCAATCATGAATGATTCGTATTGTGATTTTTCATGTCTATGAAAAGAGACAGCATTTGGAAATGAAAATTACTCTTAATTTCAACTTTATCGCAAACAAATAAATCTCAATGTCATTTTTAAGAAAATCAAATTAGTTGCAAGTCTTGCGAGCTGCGCTGCTAACGACGTGCACTTCTGTCGCATTCTGTTTTATGGAATCATACACTGCTGTTGGACATAATCGGAAAACACGAAAATAACCGATGTCCATTTTAAAGCTTGAGATACTGTACAAACATACTCACAAAGTCACATTGAGTACACTCGTTACCACAGTGACTTTAATGTCACCCGAAACGTTGAGGGACTTAAAATTATTTCATTACGCGATTAATTTTTGTTTGTCCATAATTGTCCTGATATTATTAGGAACGTACAAGCTACCAGATTTATAATATAAGTAGAAGAGTATGTTTCGCGAACCTCAACTTCACAGTCCCTTCTCTAGCTCCTTGCCGAAATAGTAGGTCGATGTGTCACAAGTTGTGATATATAGGGGGCCCAGATTACTTCGTGTTGAATTTTGGTAAGCCAAATGTAACCGTTGCATGGTCGTTAGCATGCGGTATGGAAGTTTTCGTGATATTTTGTTACATACTGTTGTTTGTACTTGTTTTGTTTTACTAGGGAAACTTCGTAATAGGTTAGCGAGATTAGGGATAGACGTGTGACGTCACGAGAACAATATATTTGCAAGGTATGTTTATATTGAATCATGAAATTTAATATGATCAAGACTGTGTCCCCAATGCCCAGTATAAATTCAGATTTTTACGCATTTAAGATCCTTTAAAGATGTCTATGGGGTAGTCAGAGGTATGTCCAAGCACATCCGTACCCATATTATAAATAAGAATGTGTGTTTGTTTATTTGTCCTGCTTTCACGTCAAAACAGAGCGACGGATTGACGTGATTTTTTATGTGGAGATAGTTGGAGGGCTGGAGAGTAGACATAGGCTACCTTTTATCCGGGTACCACGCGAGCGAAGCCGCGGGCAGCAGGTAGTATTTTCATATTTTGTAAAACATAACATTTTAATAAATTAAAATAAAGGAAATTTCTTTAGTATTTCGGATCAGATATCGAATAGAAAAAATGTCCTTCTGTTAAAATTATAAGCATATAAATTTTGGATCGGATACATCTAGGAAGACTTGAGTCTATATTCCGTCATCTCAGAACAATTCAAACCAAATTGTGGCAGTTTTACCAGACCATTGAATTGCCAGTTGGTACAAACGACCACAGACATGCATTGACAAACAATTGTGATTGCGAACAATTGGTGCGTTCGGTGTAGGGATTTGAATGACGAATACTCGGTAGTTGTAGTCGTCCTATAGGCAATGGTTACTGTGGTCTCTTAACACGCAAACATTCTTTTATCCTCTCTCTCCTTACCAGGTTCTCTCTTCATCTTCTCATCATTATATTGATGTGTTATGAACTTATGAATCATTATTTAATATTACAAAGATATTTACAAATTCAAATAAAAACTTAGGCCTTTACATCTTTACTAGATGATCGATCGAGCGAGCGAAGCGAGCGAAGATCTTAGTGGTAAGTTGGGCGATTTTGCTTTGTATGTTTGTATGTTTGTATGTATGTTTCACGAATTGTTGTTCGCGCATAACTGTCGAACCGTTCATCCAATCTGCATGAAACTTGGTAGGTCAATAGGTTGTAGTAAGGAAATTTACGGTGGAGCATATGAGCTCAATCGATGAAGGGGTTGTGAAGATATTAGGTTCCCAAGGGGGTAATTTTTTTTTAAAGTTACACAAATAAATTGAGTGGGGTGTCATACGAAAGGGCTTATTTTGTACATTCCAAAATGGTTTTTATTTTTAATCTAGGATGTATAGTTTTTGAAATACGACCAAAGACCAAAAACTACGAAACCAGAGCTGCAAGAGCTCCCGTTGCATAGAGTTTCGATGTCTTCGTAGCTCATTGACTGGTCGGTCTTAAAAAGAGAGTGGCATCATTGCGGTTTGGTTTGCAATGATTTTAGATGCTACTTGATTTATTTTCGTGATAAAAAAAAATTTTGATAATGAATGAAAATAATTGGGGTAAAAAAAGTTAAGTAAACAAATATATTGAGTGGGGTGTCAAATGAAAGGTCTTTATTTGTACATTCCAAAATAGTTATTATTTTTATTCTAGGACGTATACTTTTAGAAATACGACGAGAATTCATAAAAAATATGAAACAAATGAAAAATTAGACACAACATTATGTATTGCATGCATGCAAGTATTTTTTACCATGAAGAGCTAGCGCAATAGGCATACTCGGTAGTAGTAGCACTTGAAATTATAGGGGTAGTCAGAAGAAAGTCTAAATGTAAGCCATCTACGGTGCGCGAGATCTCAGTTCGGGGCGAACTACTAGTTTATACAGTGTCAGGAGGCAATCTTTTGCCTACACTTAACGGGACACTGTAGTGCCTGGGACAGTGATTTAGATAGAGTAGGCTTGCCTAGCCCCTAAACCATCCTCTCAGCTTAACCGGCCATATCCACAGTTATGGGTTCGAAACCCGGCCGTGCATCAATGGATTTTTTGTTTCGAAAAATTTATATGCGCATTAACGTGAGATCTAAACGGTGAAAGTGAAACATCGTGAGGAAACCCGCGGCTTAGTCAGCGCAACACGTAAAAACCTCAAAAACATGATCATAATCTCTGAATAAAGTTCGAAGCAATATCTACTCGTATTTTAAGGAACATACGCCTAAGTGGAAGTTAAATGAAGGAAAATAATTCCTTGATTTCCATTACAAAATCTGTTTGCGAACTGTCGAGATTAGTGGGGCAACAATAATCGCCGGCTCCGTCAATGACAGCCCGCTGAAGCGATGGTAATTAATTACTACACTTGCCATCCGCATAGGTTTCCTCGCTCGATTACTTTGATACGGGGTAGACATAAATGTTAATTTAGAGGTTCAAAATTTAGTTCATTGTAGTTGTTTACGTGGGGTAGGTAAAAGTTATGGGGGTTTGTAAGAACTGTCAAAATCATTTTCAAAAGCCTGCCACAGAAGCTCAGGATTAACTGGGAATACATCAATAAGCGAACGCCCGCGGTTTCGCCCACGTGGACTACTATTTTTGTGTCGCACGAAAATCATACATTTTCCGGGATAATATTAACCTAATGTGTTATTCCAGTACCTAAAATATCTACATTCAAAATTTCATATAAATCGGTTGAGCAGTTATGGAGATACGTGGTAACAAACATTCACACACACACACGGACACACACACGGACTTTTGCCTTTATTATTAGTAGGATTAGTAGATTAGTAGGATGTTTTCCTGTATATATCTATACTTATCTTAAAATGCCTAAAAAGTTCTGAGATAATGTCTATCGCGCCTTGGGGATACGTCGCTGTTTTTTTTTCATTTATGTTTTCTTTATACAAAATGTTATCGGTAAGTATATCAATAGTTAGGTATTTACCGTCATTGATGTCCAGATACTAAATTCTGTATAGAAATTCAAGTATAGCGATCATCCAGAATTGGTCACTGGTTTGGCAGTGAGTAAAGCGATATCGACATTTCAGAAGCTCTTACCTGACAACCCAACTCATACGTATCAATATACATTACATTATGGATATTTGAAAAGACGTGTTGGTCGTGTGGGATTGTCCCTCGACTTTCGATCCAAAAGTTGGGAGTTCAAATTCTGGTCGTGCATCGATGCATCAAGGGATATTCTCTTCGAAAAACCTAATATATTTTGACACAAGCTTTAAAAGGTGAAGAAAACCATCATAAGGAAGTTCAACCCCACATTGACCATGTCTTTTCTGTATAAGGCCGCTTTAGCTGTGAGGATGGTTTACTTTATTTTCGAAAATTTATTGGACCCATCAGCTGTATTGAATTTAAGGTAGGTATTTGGTATAATTTTGTTGAACTAGGCATATTTAAATTTATAATTAATTGTGTAATAAATATCTGATAATCTCCAAAACTTTCACAATTCCAAAAAGGTTGTTTGATTGCGCTTTCGCTCAGTATTTCCAGCGATGTGTGTTGAGTCGTATATACCAGTCTAAGCAGGTACATACCCTTTTCAGAAATGAAATCGAATTAGGCATACAGAAACGGAAATGAAAGATCGGTCCGATCGTAAAGTTGTAAAATTGAATGGTCTTGAACGTATTCAATTTGTAATACCTTCATACGGTATGACAGCTATTGAAATATAGCCTATTCTATATACATACTTGGTACGCACGACCGGCCAATGAAGGAAAGGATACGAACCTGAAACAATAAAAACATGATACCTAAGTAGGTATATAATATTGTGTACATTGATGAGTAAATGAATTTATGTTATAACAAGAAAGAGTTTTAAGAAAAAAAAAAAAGTTTGAAATCAAAAATATAGGTAGGTAATTTAGATTTTATGCCATGTAGTTCGCATTATAATAGCTGGTTATTATAATAAGTGCAGTATACGATTTAGATTTCATTCATAGTACCGTTACTAATGGATGCGTGAGGCACAGGACCGGAATGAGTGGCGTAAACAAAGGGAGGCCTACGGCTACACCCAACAGTGGGATACTATTGGCTGCGGATGATGATGATGACGGTTACTCATAAATGTAATATGTCATTCCAGGTTACTACCAACTTACATTTAAGTTTCATCGAAATTGGTTCCATCGGTATGACGAAATTGAGCCATAGCCTTACAAAAAATTGAAAGAAGTCAACATCAATAATACCTACCACTAGGATAACTTTCAAGTTATCTTCTAAAGCTAGATGACTCTCTTGTGTCCTTTTTTTAATCCTTGTGGATTAAAATAATCTTTCTAAATAAAAGCAAAAGGATCATAAGATAACCAGATGAAAATCCGAGTTAGAACCATAACCACAATTGAAACAGTACTCAAAACGAAAGTAACGAACCATCAATTATCCAAATTATTTCCGTTTTAAAATTTTCACAAGGTAGACGAAGGACGGCAGATGTTTTTCGACGTAATACAAAATTAATTGCGTCAAGGTAGCTGAATTAAGGATTTGTAGATGAGTGGCATTTAATAGATCTTTGCTTTTTCTTATGAAGTGGAGGAAAGTAGATTTTGAAATACATTGAAGATAACTTCATTAAAGTGTGAATAATGTGAAAAAAATTTCGAAATGTGAAATTTTAAAACGCCATTTTAGTAACGTATGTAATGACGTTATACATAATAGACACTTTATTGTGAAGGACGTTAAAGCTGTTTTCGTAAATTTTGTTTTAGGCTTTCGCTATGAACACAAATTAATTATAATACTTAAACTGTTTTTGAGACTATTCAATTACTTACCAAGAAAATTATCAATAACTATTTCCATTGAAGTAGGTATCTCAAATAAAATATATTTATAGCTGTTAAAGTTTCCAGACAACAATTAATTGTATTACTAATTATTACCTTCAGTTGGTAACTGGAGAAATTGTATTACGAGAAGATAAGGTAAATTAACTCTTGAATTGGTCTAAGTTTATAATCAACTTTTATTTTTAACTATTACAATTTCGATTCGACAAGCAATGCAGAGTTTTAAAGGATATCTCATTAAACAATTATGAATTTAAAATTCAATTTTTTGCTTTATAGGTAAGGTGTTATAAAATATTTTAATTCAAAAATGAATTCACTGTGAAACTTCCTTGTTCAAATATTCGAACCACGTTTTACATTTCAACTTAGAGAATTGAAGAGTCACTCACATCCACAGTACAAGAAGTTATAGACCAAAGGATCTCAAAGGATTTGTGAGATTAGGCACACCGAATGCTTCTGCGCCCGACTTACTGCGCTCCATCCACTCCGAAGGTTTGCTCAAGGCAAAAAGCGGATTTGTAAGGAGAATCCCAACCACCTTGTTTTAGGGCTCTCCCAGCTCGATATAAGCAGTTACTCAAACACGACTCACAATGGACCCATTAAGTCTTTTTCATAAAGAAAGTTTTACTTAATTTTCCGTTTATAAACTCCCCTCACGCAACGTAAATAACTCAACCCAAAGTGCGCAATTTCAGGCGAACAAACTGCAACGCAAAACATTATTCATCCTGGCGCAATTTCTGAACAAGAATGGTTAAAATTCAAAGTCAAAACGCCACGAACAATACCGCCAAAAGCGTAAAACCAACCGCGACTTCTGA
The DNA here is from genome assembly GCA_958496255.1 of Camptogramma bilineatum. Taxonomy (NCBI): domain Eukaryota; kingdom Metazoa; phylum Arthropoda; class Insecta; order Lepidoptera; family Geometridae; genus Camptogramma; species Camptogramma bilineatum. The sequence continues at coordinate 9,044,188 of OY292467.1, read as the reverse complement.
AAGGAACCAGCGAACCATGCGAATTTACGGGAAACTCCAGGACAAAACCAGCTATGTCCTAGAGAGACAAATTCCCGCTTACACGCCGAATAATAACTGCCGACGACAATTCACGAAATTGCAGCGAATTTTACTCAATTGAAGACCCTTATTTGGGATGCTACATTATGATTTGGTTTCTTAATGGTTTAGGTCGCTCCGTGTTCAAATCGAAAGATCGTTTGTATATTGGAATCACGTATTCAATTAGGGCGATAACAAAATCGTCCATAACATTGTATAAATTCCTTGGGACATCAGAAACGTTAACCGTGAACAAACATGTTGTAAGCGAGTTCTAATCAGTGTGCCGCCAGTCAGCCACTGTGTTTTGTTAGGCGACGTCGCTCTGATAGTGGGCAGTCCCATATTAAAATTAAATTTGTGCAGCAGGGATGGCAGGTTGGCTCCCGTTCATTATTGAAGAGAAAATGAAAGGCAAGCGGGTCGACCTCTATCGAGATTCGCAGCCAGCTCGTATTATTGCTCATAAAGTTTTGTACATTCATTTCAGTTTCTACCCTCGTATCCTATTACGCTCTAAACGAATTTCGCTGAAAATCTAATTCAAAATTACAAAACGGAATCGATCGTGGTATCGTTAGTTGTTAGTAAATTCTATAGTTACTGCTGACAGTTCTGACATTGTTCCAACAAAGGATGATAAATTATATTCCTTGCGTTAAATAAGACAGCTTTGTTTCAACATACGAGTACAGTCAAGGCAGACTTACTCTTATCGTTTTTAATTTGAAACGATGCCAAAAAATAAGAAAGTTCCTCTCAGGCGTCGGCGACGGTGTGCGATTACTTAACTTTAGTGCGGCCGCGGACCGAATTACATGAAATGGCGCCCAACGTGGGGCTCGGTATAAGCAAATTGTGAGAACGAAGCGCCTTCAAATTGCAAATTCAGGTGGCTCCGCCGCGTTTTGTTCCAGTCGCCTCTGCAATTCGCGCACTTTCTTAGATTATTTAACGAAGTAGCCACAGTAGGAGATTTCATGACGTGAGTTTTTCCTGCTCCAGAAAATTCATTTGTGATTCACACAAAATCCCTTGCGCAGATAGCTCCTTCCCTCGGAATATTTACTCTCGCGAACGCTTATCATTCACTTGTTACGAGCGCACATTTCGTGTCTGTACGGCATCCGTAATCTGATCCAATTAAATATAACAAACAAAGAACAATCTCGGCGCTAATTTCCCTTACCGAACCAAATAGCTCTTTCAATTATTTTTACGCTCGCGTATCTCGACGAAAAAAGATTGCATAAACAAATGTACAAATTAAACGCAAACGAGGCGCCATTTGCCGTGTAATTTCACCGGACTTTCGGTAAAAGCGAGTGGTACCCGTTTCGATATTTCGACTTGAAAAAATAAATGCTCGCCTATAACTTTTACAAACTCCCTGCCCTATTCCGCATTATGTTTCGCGACAGAGCAATCTGGGTCGTGATTACGCAACGAAAAAACGCTAAGAGGCTCCCTTCTGCGACGTTACATCTTAAGGCCCGATACCCTGACAATGCACCAAAAGGCACTTGCAAGATCCAAAAGTTTAAGAGTTTGGCTGAATTGTATTACATAAAAACAAAAAGGTAGTAGCTCAATAGATGTGCCAACAATAACACCGCGAGATAATTGCAAAATAATTACTTATTTCCGAGAAGAAAATAGATAAACTCTCTCAAAAATCCCGAAATCGACCTTTTTTTGTTCCAATTTTTGAAAATCCCCATTGGAGTTTATAAAAATCTTTATTGTTCACGATAGACACAAAAGTATGAACAAGAGCAATACCGCGCTAGATTTTGATTAAATCTCATCGTAAAGTTGAAATCTACGTCTGAACACTATTTATTTTTCGACGCAAAGCGTGCGCCTGCGTCCATACATTTTACTATGGAGTAGGTACGGACCGAACGTCGCTTTCTGCGCTGTATAAATGGAACGTTGACGTGCGAAAAATGGCAGTGTCGTCGCGGATACCGAGGTGGGAGGACGTCCGTTTTCCATCCGCTCACGGACGCACGCACATTTTAGGGTGGGGTGTGACTGTCTCCGCAATAATTATCATTATCATCACTTTGTATGACGTATTTTTAGTTATAGGAAATACTTACCTATTTTTAACCGACATCGGAAAAAGGAGAACGTTCGTCGGAATCTTTTTTTTTTTGTTTTTTTTTATGTAGGTACATGCTTCTCTCCTTCCATGTTTCTCTTCTTTTCTCCTTCCATGATTACCTACTTACCTACCTTTGATTAATTATATGTCTAGACGGACTCTCTCGCTTCAATCGCAACAAGAACAACAGGCCAGGTTTGAAACGCTAGTGTGCGTATTACGCACACAAGTATGCGAATCTTCTATTGTCTATACAGGTGCGCTGCGTCACCTGTCAACATTGTCATCCATTTTTAGTGATACCAGCTCTTGAAAATTTCCCATAAAAGTAGGGGAAAATATGTTATGATATCGAAATGTCTCTAAAATTTGTTTCAAATTTTTTGAGGTCAATACTGGTTTTTGTTTACTTAATTTTTCTTGTAAGTATTCGATCCTTGGTTTCGATCCTGGATTTCGATCCTTGATTTCGATCCTTGATTTCAATCCTTGATTCTTGAATCTGGAATTTGAAATCTTGAATCTTTGAAGTGACAGCTGTCAAACTTCAAACCGCCATATCTCATGAATTACTCGTCCTAGACTCCCCGTTCTCAGTTCAAATGAAAGCTATGACCAAAATCTTCATTTGAACTGACAGCTGTCAAACTTAAAACGGCCATATCTCGGAAACTACTCGTCCTAGACTCCCCGTTCTCAGTTCAAATGAAAGCTATGACCAAGATCTTCTTTTTAAGTGACAGCTGTCAAAATGACATCTGTCATCTGAAATGTAGATCTTGGTCATAGCTTTCATTTGAACTGAGAACGGGGAGTCTAGGACGAGTAGTTTCCGAGATATGACCGTTTTAAGTTTGACAGCTGTCAGTTCAAAGCTTAAACGGCCATATCTCGGAAACTACTTGTCCTAGACTCCCCGTTCTCAGTTCAAATGAAAGCTATGACCAAGATCTTCTTTTTAAGTGACAGCTGTCAAAATGACATCTGTCATCTGAAATGTAGATCTTGGTCATAGCTTTCATTTGAACTGAGAACGGTGAGTCTAGGACGAGTAGTTTCCGAGATATGACCGTTTTAAGTTTGACAGCTGTCAGTTCAAAGTTTAAAACAGCCATATCTCGGAAACTACTCGTCCTAGACTCGCCGTTCTCAGTTCAAATGAAAGCTATGACCAAGATCTTCTTTTTAAGTGACAGCTGTTAAAATGACATCTGTCATCTGAAATGTAGATCTTGGTCATAGCTTTCATTTGAACTGAGAACGGTGAGTCTAGGACGAGTAGTTTCCGAGATATGACCGTTTTAAGTTTGACAGCTGTCAGTTCAAAGTTTAAAACAGCCATATCTCGGAAACTACTCGTCCTAGACTCCCCGTTCTCAGTTCAAATGAAAGCTATGACCAAGATCTTCTTTTTAAGTGACAGCTGTCAAAATGACATCTGTCATCTGAAATGTAGATCTTGGTCATAGCTTTCATTTGAACTGAGAACGGGGAGTCTAGGACGAGTAGTTTCCGAGATATGGCCGTTTTAAGTTTGACAGCTGTCAGTTCAAATAAAGATCTTGGTCAAAGCTTTCATTTGAACTGAGAACGGGGAGTCTAGGACGAGTAATTCATGAGATATGGCGGTTTGAAGTTTGACAGCTGTCACTTCAAAGATTCAAGATTCAAGAATCAAGGATCGAAATCAAGGATCGAAACCAAGGATCGAAATCAATAAGGTAAAAATATCCTGTCAATGACTTGGGCACACTACTAATCCAACGAGTGTGAAAGAGACAAAGCTACCAAGAAAGCCTCTCAACAAGACCAACAATCCTTATAACCAAGATTAAATTATAATAGATCGTTGTGTAGTCGTGTTAAGGTTCAAAGTCCCTTTTACATTAAAGTCGACTTAACCATCCTGTTTGTATAAAATCCTTGGATTCAACACTTTTTTTTATTTGCTCACGCTTTCACATGGGTAAAATCAAAGAATAATTATGGCAACCCTCTTAGGGAGTGTACACATTGCGTTTTTTGCAGCGCGTTTGTATCGATACAAACGCGATTCGAACGCGATGCGAACGCGCAGCCCCCCGCGCAGCCCCTCCCGGTTCGCTTTTGTATGGAAAAAAAAAACGCGTTGCGAACGCGCGTTTGTATCGATACAAACGCGCAGCTCAAAAACGCGCGGCAGAAAACGCAATGTGTACACTCCCTTAGAACATGTTAGGATAGGTACAAGCAATTTATTCAAAAATAAAAAAAACCGACTGAACTGAAAAGTTGGAAACAGCATTATCTTATCAATCACAAAACAAAATTAAATTACAATTTTATTATTATGTAGGTATCTAGGGTTCGATGCCGTGCGCATTTTCCTAAACGTTGTTGTCACAGTTGACACACAGATGGCTCTGCGAGCAGGTAGGTACCTAAATTAAATGCGTAAGTTATTTCTTAAATATGAGATATCTCCTAAATGGCTGAACCAATTTCGATGCAGTTTGTTCTAAACGTTGCGTGTGACTAAATAGAAAATTTTAGTATGCGTTTTGGCTAGCAATTCTATTTAGGGCGAAAAATAGATTTTCAAAAATTTTGAGACTCGATTTAATCTTCGAAGATGTCATGTTAGATTTAAAAAAAATATATATTTGATATCAGTCTACCAACCTCTTGATTTTGACATGAATTTTGATATGATAGCGTGATTTTCATTTTGAAAATTCACACATTGTTGCATTTTTTAGCCGCAATATTTGATTTATCGAAATAAAAAGTATCCTAGAGCACAATCGAGATGGAGACGATTCTAACGATACCTCATTCATCAAAATCCATCCAGCCCTTTAGGAGAAACGTGGTAATAAAGAATATTACTTACATACGAACGAACCCACATACATAGAAACGCGCGATCTACATAACCCGGGTGACTTGACAGTCAGCCGGGTAAAAATTACAAAGTTTTATTTTCTTGTTTTCATAACTTATAGTTATTTATAGTTTACTTACCGATGCTATGTAACTTCCTCATTTATTTTTAGTCATCCTTTGTAATTCCTGCACACTTTAATGGCACAAATCACCATTTTTGTTTGCCGCCAAATTCATGTTTACAGTACAACGACCTTAGCGCGACTGAATGAGCGAAACGAACAAGTCAACCAACAGTTGGTTGACTTTTTTTTGGCGTTTTGACGCTTGAAATCGGGGTCTTGATATTTAGTTCGTCCAAGTTACCTACATACTTCTTATCTCACTATATTATAAACCTTCCATCATCATTATGACAATGCACAAAGTAATGAAACCAATCGGAAGTTGCTAGTGTGCTCTAGAACCGAATCTGACACGATAACTCAAGTAGGTACCTACGGCTCGACCGATTTTTATGTTTACCTACAAGTAGGTAGGTACATAAATTAAATAATATTTACTTATAGCGTTTAATAAATCAAAATTGATTAAATGTACAGATATCGGATGTACCGTCAGCTTCAATTTATAATACCTACCTAATAGTTCGGTTCGAATATAGACTCAATTCGAACCGTGCAACCGACTTGGATAGCGTCAACCCGGTTTACACTATGGCTCCACCCTTAGGCAACAAACACTCACCATGACATTTACGCCGGCCGGTATACATTGCGCATTTTCTAGGACATGCTTACAAATGCTACAGCGATGACGCGCAATGAGAAACAAACAAACGAATAAACGTTAGTGTGCATGCGTACTACGCTACGAGTTGCAGATGTGTGAGTGTAAAATTTCATAGTGTGCGTAGAATGAGAAGTTCCCACGCTCACAATGTAGGGGCTTAATGTAGCCACAATATACATAATGGCAAGATATTTAGAACACGAGTGGTCTTGACTGCTATACATCAAACGGGGACATTACCACAAAACGCCTGTTAGATACCGACAGCATAAAATATTCGGAACACTATGATATATCTGAAGGATATGGAAATAGGTGACGGGGAGGGGACCGAATATGTATGCTGAGTCCGTTCAGACATGGACAATATATGGGAGAGTATGATGGTAGTTCTCGACTAAGTTATATAAGAGTATAAACAAAGGAAATAGTGTGTAGTGTAAATGAAAGCAGAGGTAAGTGACGCCGACCGTCCTGATCGATAGTTCCTGCAAAATAACAATATGGATGGATCCGTCCATCACAAAGCTTCTTTTTTTGCTGACGCCACCGGTGTTGGCTTACAGTTTGCGCACACTGACGTTTTCGTTTTGGCTTCCACTTTACTGGGAAGGTCGGAGACATCTCCAGTAAATGAAGTTCCAGTCTAGAATTAAGTCTTAGATTCATTTTTTTTTTGTAAATATTCGTTTGATAAGCGACCATCACACCTGCAAGTGAGCGACGATGTATCACAAAGATCTAGAAGACATCTATTCACTCTTGACTTGAAGAGACCCAAGTTATAGTTTTTGGGGAAAACAGAAGACGGAAGCGAGTTCCATTGTAGATGAAATAGACGTAAGTATCGAATATTGTAAAAATATTGCTACCTACGAAATTCGATCTTAATGGATACTCCAAAGTCCAAAGGGCCGTCAGAAAATGACACCCCATCATTTGAATTTTTTCCTCAAAATATTTTACATGGGCGTATATTTCAGCTGAATTATTTAGTGAGGGATCCCTAGCAGTTTTTATATACACGTATACCTACATACCTACACGTATACCTGTTTGTTTTGGGAACAGTATGACCCAGATCAAAACTAAGTATGTGACCTACTTTAGTACACTTTCACGTAAATATTCAATGTTACTGTTAGTCTGAGTTTGAACATACACAATTTCGTTCTTAATTTGTTGAAAATAGTAACAAAATTTACTTTGACATTTTATTTTTGTAAAACATATTTGTTTACCAGATATTGTTGTAATAGAAAATTTAAAAAAAAATGAGGTTTAGTTTCCTAAATCCATTTCTTGTTTATGCAACATCCTCGTAAATGCCTTCAAGCGTTAAATTATACCATTACTCATGTTATCTTCCACATTAATCTACAAATAGCTATGCGTTAGTATTACATTACACATTAAACCCCTGTTTACATCCTTAGTAGCACGCCATAAAGTCTAAATTGCATTACAAAATTTCTCTATAATCATACTTATTAGTACTTTAGATCAATTTATACATACAAGGTGTAAAAGGACCCCTGAATGGAAATGATGACCCTGTATCAAAACAAAATCGTTTTATTGTAAAGTAGGTAAGTACCTACTATAAATTTGACATTTTAAAAATTCGAATTAAAAAGAACCTACTTGACTTTGTTAAATTGCAATAAAGTTGCACAATATCAATGACCACAGTAAAACACAAAATCAACAGAATCAGATTCAGAGCCCAAAAACGGCCTTGAAAAAAATAATTATTAAAACAAAAATGACCAATTTGGTTTTTTACGTTTTTGAGGAAATATTAAAAGATGGATAAAACTTTTAAAACTATCATGGTTGTTCGTCTACCAGTAATTACCCACAAAATCGCTAAAAACTTTAGTTTACCGTGATCATGGCGCATGCAACTGTGCCGAAATATCGGGAAACTCAAAAATCCAAAAATCATGTTAAATATCCCGTCTAAAGTGTTTAAAAGATCGATCCAAAACTCAGTTTTTGTTTTTGGCAGTAAACGTATTACACTCAGTATTTAGGTTTCTCGTTTAGATCAGCAACATTTAATTTCCGTTCAATACGAGCTACTTCATTTCCGATTAAAATATTATAAGCCATACCTACAACAACTAGATATTTACCTATCTGTATTATATAAAACAAAGTTAGGTCAGTTACACTATTTATAACTCAAAAACGGCTGGACCGATTTTATGATATTTTATTTATCGAATAACAGAATAACTATTAAGTTCGACGAGCAGATGCTACTTAGTAGCACACGATAAGACCGTGTTGACATACGACAAGAGTATGCTTATGACATAAGCACGGTATGTAGTAGCAAGCATGCTTTTTAGTAGCATTATGTATTCCAGGCTTAACAGTATGATGTTTGCAGTTGTATCATAATTGGATTCTTCTGAACAAGGTTGAAAGCAATGAAAGCTTTTAAAAAATGAACGTAAAATATAAAGTGTCACCATTTTAATTGATACTTTAATGATACGTGACATGAGAGTGACAAGAAAAAACTTAGTAATACGAATCAAATTATGATTCATAAAAGGAATTGCGTTGGCCTTAGCCTTACTGATCATTGAACAATGTCTAATATTAATGTAGGTATCACGAATTTATGCGTTTTATATACAGAACCGATGTATAGATTATAGTTTAAAATGCCTAGAAGTTCTGTACGGTAAATAATAAACTGTTACATACATAAAGTGGTGCAGTTAAGCTAAGATAAGCCAAAGGTACGCCATCTGGCACGAAGCCACACGAAGCTACCTAACTCCTTGTATAATCCAACTAATTATTACAGTGGCGAATATTAAGCTACTAATCCTGAGAAACAAAGAGGTCCGCGGTACTAAAAAGGCCGATAAAGCAGAATCATATTAATGATTCATAGTATGATTCGTATTATGATTCAGCTAAAGTGTACTTAGCAATTGCTATAGACGAATCCTATGATAAATTGGCAATTTTGAAATTCCCTAATACAAGCTCTTCGTATCGAATATATTTCTATCATCGCATTCTTTGTTCTGACACTAACGTGACTTTTCGTCATTGATTTACAATTCCTACATTTCTTTGTTATCTATGGCGTTAGCGATTGTAGATAAGTAACTTGCCTAAAGCAGCTGAATACGTTTGAATCGATCTAAAGAAGTCCATTTGTTTTCTTTATCTTAGAGCGATGCCACACGGGCGTTGCCGATCCGTTGCGTCGTCGCAGTGCTATGAAGTGTTCTGTCAAAGCGCGTCGGCAACGTGTGGCATATTGTTCTGATTTGTATGGAAAACAACGCAGCGTCACCGCTCCGTCGCCGCAACGCTGACGTAACGCATCCGTGTGGCATCGCTCTTACTGTTGCTCTGATATTTTTTCATTCGTTCCGTCTTTTCAGTTTCTAGTTCATCTGTTACGAGTCTATCGCTGGATTACACCCATTGAAGCTTATCTTCGTAGGATAAACCTAGGTATTGTTGCGGTGCATCGATGAATAGGCCAGTCAGTGCATATCACGCGATGTCAGATGTGTGCCAGATCTTTGCATGGGTTTAGCATCGATCCATTGTTGACTTCAAGCTTGACGGGACGATATGTTGTGAATAGATATAGGAGTTTGATGGGACGTCAATCTGCGAGACCATGAACAAAGCGCTTTGTGTGAACTATTCCGACAATAAACATTTAGAAATTTCCTCTATTGAAACTAAGGTTGGTGTTAAACTGATTTGATTTTAATCTTGGGGGTTATGACACGATCCTATAGAAAATGCATAGTTCTCGATCGATTCTCCTCTCTTCAAGTAAGTAGATACCTACTTCTTCTTTATGTAAGTTTATCAAGGTTATTTTAGAATGTTAGTTTACTATTAATCTAAATAAGTTTATAAAACAAAGTCAGGTTGGTTACACCATTTTCAAAACGAAGATTTTTATGATGTTTGAAGTTTCGGATTTGTCTCCGCTCCGAACAGCAGAATAATTATAAAACATCGGAAAATTCACAAAGAAAATAAGAAAATTAGCTTTTTTGTAGGATAATATTTTAAATTCTAAGGAAGTACCTAAGTTTTTGGGAAACTTTTGTTACTGTTATAATATTTATTATAAAATCCCAGATATTTATTATATCATAACCCTCCTTTTTGCTTCGCCGTAGTCGGGTAAAAATCGATATTATCTCTCTCTTGACATGTCAAAATTATATCTGAAGATTCAAAGTACCTTGAATGTCTGAAGACCTGTTTAACATTCCTGGGAATACTGTCATAAGCCCGTATTCATTTTTCCGTTTTTTAAATCAAGGAATATTCACCAAACAAAAGCTCGATATGCATCAGTGTTTAAAACTATGCAAGTTATGAATGTTTGTTTTGTTTGTTGAAACAAAAATACTGTTGTTTTAGGCAAACAGAAACACGAGTAGTACGAATAAAATATTTTCCTGGATTATGTTGGAGCCTGATATTGTCACAATAAAATGAGCACCTATCTAAAACGTTATTGTAGGTATGTATATAACGTATGTATCGGCTTCAAGACGTCTATGAAATATTCAGTTTGTACGCGTATAATGCCTATAAATATCAAGTGGAGTAGGTATGTATATCCATGTGCCTACGTTGGCCCTATTTGCGTATTCTGCCGTTGAGTTATGTGTATGCTAACATATTTATTTGCTTTATTACTTATGCTATTGAATAGGTAATGGAGTACGAATGCGTTTGATGTTTTATAGCTTATCTAACCTTGATTTGTTATTCGATCTCATCGAGTAACGTTTTTATTGGTTTATGGTATGATTGATTTATACACTTTTCTTGTTATTTTTTGTTTCTTTTTTTGTTAGATCGACAATAACGTGACAGTCTTAACGAAGGATGTCAAACCCTATGCATTCTTGACGCAAGGTCAAGTTAGATTACCGACCGCTTGTGTTGTAAACACAGAGCGCTTCCGTACTTCGTAGAGCATGTTATATTCGATCCCGTGACGGAGGCCTCCAAGTGGCCCAAAAACTCCATAACGTACTAAAAGTTAAGATACATGAGTTATGTTTGTATGAGCTAGTGTTTGGTAACCCAAACACTTATTTAAATATTTTTTTTTCTGACTCGCCGTGCGTGACTGCTGTAAGAAACCTTATTTTCATATTTTTATTTCTACGAGCTTTAATCATCATTTCTATTAGCTTTTTGTAGAGCTATATCGCACAGTATCAGAGGCACAATCCGAAAATACTCAATAGAAGTCGTTCCCATTGCTCCGAGCAAGTTTTCTGGCTCTACGTACCTAGGCTGGCTTTAATCCGAATTGTTGGATGCGCCCGAATAGTTTTACGAGCAAATCTTTATTGCATTCGCTTAATTTCTCACAACTATGCACGGTGCTACTGAATGAATTTATTACGTGCTGGATCGCCTGAGCGCAGGGTTGCAAATTCGTACGAATGTTTCAGTTCATTCTGTTACTTGACTTATGCCTTTTTACATCTTTACTAGATGATTATTTTATACATTGTCAGAAGGCAATCTATTTTTGCCTACACTTAACGGGACACTAGTGCCTGGGATATTGTTTGAGATGGAATAGGCTTGCCCAGTACCTACATCTACTCAGCTTAACCGGCCATATCCACACGAAAGACATGGGACAATACGTTATACGTCACAATATGGGGCTGACTAAGCCGCGGTTCTTCAACGTTTAGAGCTCGTTTTAATGCGCATATAAATTTTCCGAAACGAAAAATCCATTGATGCTCGGCCAGGATTCGAGCCCATGACCTTCGGATCGAAAGTCGAGGTACTAAACCCCTCGGCCAACACGGCTTTTTTACTGTTACTTAGTGCATATTTAAACTAAGTTTGAAGTCTTAATTCTAGAAATAATTTGATATGTTAAATTAAAACTTTTTGTGACATTTTATTCATCATTATTACTGTCAACAATCTATGTTAGTGCTTTCTTTCGTATTCATTAGGTTCTACATGCTCAATTTATAATTTGTTTCATCGTCGTTACCTTTTTTTTATAAGCAAGTATCAAGCTACACTTTAGCTCGATTTCTATATTTCTCATACTGGTAACGCCATTGATTCATTTAGATTTACTCTTCTCTCGATTGTTGTAACTGCCGTTCACTGTAATTTACACGTCCGCATATCGAAGATTGTATGTTTTGTACCTCGACTTTCGATCCGAAGGTCGTGGGTTCGAATCCTGGCCGTGCATTTCGTTTCGAAAAATTTATATGCGCATTAACACGAGCTCTGAACGGTGAAGGAAAACATCGTGAGGAAACCCGCGGCTTAGTCAGCCCCACACGTATTGACCATGTCTTTCCTGTGGATATGGCCGGTTAAGCTGAGAGGATGGTGTAGGTGCTGGGCAAGCCTACTCCATCTCAACATTGTCCCAGGCACTACAGTGTCCCGTTAAGTGTAGGCAAAGATTGCCTCCTGACACTGTATAAATCATCTTGTAAAAGATGTAAAGGCCTAAGTTTTTTATATCGAAGATTGTTTCCCATACTTTTCGGGACTGAATTTGTTGTTGGCGCGACCACATACAGTAATGTTATTGTAATTTTAATCAAGCTTAGACTTATCCAGATTTCTTGAGAGCCATTTGGCTTCGCAACTGCAATATGAAAACTAGCAACTACTTAATCTTTCTTAATCCCGAAGGCAAGGCATGGCGTAACACCCACATGGCATAGTGCCAATGGTCGTCCAAGCATGCTATATACCAGCTATGTAACAACATGTATTCCTCACATATGTTATAGCCGACATTTTGTTTTAAATCGCTGATGGCCAAGATATTGTTTATTGGTCAAACGTGGCTTCCATATAGTACGTTGTGGTTTGAAGCACGTTATTTATGATATACATTTATGTAAGATACATAACATATATTCTAAAACACACAATAATTTATTTTATATGCTCTCTAAGAGCATATGAGTATTTTTTTAAGTAGCATTTGGATGACACAAGGCAATCCTATGAGATATTTCAATTTGTAATACTCGTTGTTTGATTTTTCGCTATTTTGGAAAATAAATAACATGGAAAAATGTCACGAAGACCAATTTACATTTTTCAACATCGATAACATGATAACTTATAGTAATGTAAAAATTATCCCGCTATTAAAAATATGTCTACAAAAACATGAGCTGAAGAGTACACAGTTAATTTATATAGGTAGATAAATTACTGCCATCTTTCTGCCTACAATGTTAGAACCTTAATTTATAATACAAGCTGCCTGCACTGACTTCATACTCATCTGATTTTTTATCAGCAAGGTTTCTTGTGAAACCTTTTAGAGTTTCGTAGCCAAAAAGGCAAAAACGGAACCGTTATAGTTTTGTCCTGTCCGTCTTTCCGTCCGTACGTCCGTCTGTATGTTAAACCCATTTTTTCAAATGAATGCAGTGGTTCCAGTGATTACCCTCCACATAAACACAATCTCACAAAACTCTGACTCTGTCTATATTGTATTGATATAGATAGAGTAATACGTTTTCAATTGAAATGGCACACAAAAATAATTGAATATTCCCGCTAAATCGGCAGGATATCGGGCATGCGGAACGTAATCTGGTGGAGTTATTCGGAAGGGCTCCCGTGGAGTAGTGGGAAGCTAGCACTGGTTTGAACGCTGAATCGATGAGAGTTTTAGCAAGCTTCTATTTATCTTGATATGTACTCGTCGAGAGCCGTGTTGGCCTAGGGGGTCCCTCAACTTTCGTAGGGTCGTAGGTTGGATGGCCGTGCATAAATGGATTTTTCGTTTCGAAAAAATATATTAATTATATTTTATATTTATTTATAGAACTACTTATGTTAAAAACAATATGGATTAAACTTGAAACAAATATAAGTACAGTCAGCGTCATCAATCGGTATCCCCCTATTGTATATAACAAGGACCCTTTTCATTTCAACTTTGGATTTCAGTCGGATTTGCTAGTATACTTATGGATATCTAATTTCGCTCGAGTTCCTATACTAGCAAATCTGACTGAAATCCAAAGTTGAAATGAAAAGGGTCCTTGTTAAAATCAATAGGGGGATACCGATTGATGACGCTGACTGTACATACATCCTCGCATAGATTTTAGAAAGTGTCAATTTTTGTCTTTATAATTATTTAGAAAAAAGCACATTATTTTTTTGGTGCCACGCAACTAAAATCAGTATAAACAAGGGTTTGGATACAAAATACCAATTTTTGAACTCTCCAGCGGTAGTAGAAAAACTAGTGCCAACCCCCTTATCTCAGTATGGGGCCCATTGATATATTACCAACATCTTTACATATATCTACAAGGAAATGCAATTGGACGATTGTGGAATATTGTGGCTGTTATTTTTGTCACGCAATACTCAAATTGATTTTTGCAAATTTAATGGCACTATAATCGAAAATTGTCATAATGCTAATCGGCAAGCAATATTACTGTTTACAGTTTACCTAAATTAACTCCAAAAACCTTCATTATTGTGCAATACCTATATCGGAAAAAAAAAACTTAATATTTTTATTCTTTTTGGTAAAAATCTTATCACTATGCTACCCGTGGTTCACCTATTTAGTCCACCTGGTTTACCAAATATGTTCACCCGTGGTACACCCAGGTGGACAAAGGTGAACCACAGGATGTATTTTCTACCCGTAGTACACCATGTATTTGTCAATTGTAATTTGAGTACCGTACCTATGCATGCAAATAAATTCTTACTCGTTTAAACGTAATAGCTGCATGTGAAAAGGCAAGAAAACATGTCTCGCAAAGCACTCCAAAATATAGCCCTAAGGTTTTTTGTGCATTTAAGAGTACATTACGCGCACGCCGCAGGGTGCAGACACAGAATAGAAAATAGTATAGTTTGTAGGGGGATTGTATTAGAGAAAAATACTGATGGTGCAGAAAAACTTATTCAGTGAACCAATAAATTATAAATTGTCGTGTTTTTACCATCAAGTTTATAGGTTTACTATTGACAAAGAAAGTGAGAAGTATCACGTACACGCTGCCGTCCGTTAACTAAAACGCCGTTAAGTGCCAAAACCATTTTTGAGATATCGCTAAAAAACGCGCCGCTTCTTTACAATCTTGCTTCGCGCTTGCCGCTTTCTTACTATCTCTAATTCGAAAACTATAAACGATAAGAACCTAGTTCCAAGGCAGATCGATGGACACTTTTGAGCTTTATAATATGGCATTTAAAAGTCAAATTTGACAAAATGTCAAATTTGACAAAATGTCAAATTTGACTTTTAACTGCGGTTTAGCTAGCGGACGGCAGCACGGCGTTCACCAATGCTAGTATAGAAAACTAGCGACGCTTGGCGTCAAGATGTTTTGCGAAAAGCTAAACCCAAAATTGTTACACCTACGCATTTGTTTTTATGTTGATCCACAAACATACAAACTAAACATAATAGCACATCTCTCTAATATTATAAATGCGAAAGTTTGGATGTTTAGATGAATGGAGTATATTTGTTTCTCTATAACTCGACAACCATTGAACCGATTTGCCTGTAAGACATAGTAGATGGATAATGACTTGAACTTGAACTTAAACTTGACCCGCAATAGGACATAGGTTACTTATTATCCCCGAAAATGCACGGATAGTCCACGCGGGCGAAGCCGCGGGCGTCCGCTAGATCCCGTAGATCACATAGAAATCAGAAGTTATTTCATCGTGTTCAAGTAATATTTTATAGGAAGTGACTAATGATGTTTTTATTAGACACTTCATATAACGTTACTTGGCATGATAAAGTAACCTATAACTCATAAAAATGTCTGCCGCTGGTTAGTACGATCAGTGATAATGAAAGGACTTAGGCACTTTATAGTAAGTCCTTTCATTATCACTGAGCTGTTATCAGCTAGCTTACTTTGGGCTTTATTTGGAAATGCTTAAACAAGAAAAAAGAGCTTAGGAAGTGGGCACACTGCGTTTTTTGCAGCGCGTTCGTATCGATACAAATGCGATGAGAACGCGCTGCCCCACTCCCGGTTCGCGTTAGTATGGATAAAAACGCGCTGCGAACGCGCGTTTGTATCGATACAAACTCGATGCGAAAATGCAGCTCAAAAACGCGTTTCTGAAAACGTCGTGTGCGCACCTATTAGATGCTTAGACATTAATGTTCTGTGGAATTCAGTAGAATATAGGCTTCATCCATGTACCAAGTAAAATCACGTGCAGAAGCCAGTTTCTATGTTAAACACCAAGGGATAAGAGCCTCATAAATCTTTTTAGTGCCTGAGATAAATGTTCTGTGGCATTTAGAATATAGGCTTCACTAATCTGGGTTCCAAGTAAAACCACGTGCGGAAGTCAGTTTCTAATAGAAATTCCGTCACTGTGACTCATCAAGTTCGAAAGCTGGCGTCGCGCCGTCCGGACGCGCACCAGATTATCCATTTCCTCTCGATAAGTGAGAACTTTTCCTCTACAAGATTAAAATTAAACGTCCCCCTAGCTTCAAGCTTGTGTGGCTGAAAGGAGTCGTTTTCTGTGGTCTCTGATTCAAATCCACATCGAAAACCGATCAGCTATATGCATTTATCTATTCAAGTTGTTTTTTTATTGAGACTTACTAATTAGTCAGCTCAAGGCGATCATATTTTTTAGTCTTATTCGGTGTGGAGGCAATCCGTAAAATTATAGCCCTATTAATATTGCTCAGTGTTTATTCAACTTATTCAATTACACAGTGGTCATTTTTGTATCGACTTTGTCCAATTCATTTACACCACTTTTTACAATCAGTGCAATAAAGTCTACATACTTGTTTATTTTTTGTTGGAGTGTAGACTGTAAAGCCACAAAAAAAAAGTAAAAAAAAGAGCCCTGATACGCTTTTTTTTTTCATAAAAATCTTAAAAATAGGTTCATTATAGAAATTGGTTTGTGAAATTGCAATCTTTTAGAAAGGTCGTCCAGAAATGGTAAAAGGAACATTTTATATTACCAATAGTGCTAAATGTATCGACGTCCATCCAACTGTCACTGATACGTGACGTAGGTTGAACAGTGACGGTTTTCGTCTCCAAAAGTAAAATTGGGAATTCAATGATTGTATGGACATTACAAGGCTGTGGAATATTACCTCTAGTATCGTTTCTTTGATGTTTTTTTCATCAGAGTTCACTTATACCGTTGAAAATTACTGAATCAATAAATAAATGTACCAATTGCTAACTTCTGCACAATGTGTGCATGTTCCAAATATGTGTTTGGACACTCCTATGACTACTCCCTTAGACAATACATCTTCAAAGATCTTATAAGTTTTCAGATCTGAGAGATTGTCTACCGCGCCTTGGGGATATAGTCATGATCCTATTTCGTTTCGTTTCGATACTAAGTAATTGTTAAGTATTGGCTTTGTTAGTAAATTCTGGATGTCAACCAATATCTTATCAGCCGTGTGGAGATAGCGGAATCAAAAAATTAGACCAGACTACGAAGTAAGGAGCTGTTATTCTCTTCATAATCATAAATTACACAGAAAAATCTCTTTACAATTCACTTACATACGGCGGGCACAATAATAAAATTAAATTCATTACAAAAGGTCCCCCGCTTATAGACTCCCGACTTAAAATTATCTGTGTAATGAGTTCCCAGCTAATCTCCTAAATAAAGTTGCCTAAAATACCGTTTATTTGGATTTTGTACGGTACAGTAAAAGGTTTCTTGTTTTTATCGCTGTTTATTGCAAATTAAAAGTATTGGAAACCGGATCTCAAACCCTTGGTAAACAGTGAATGAACTATTTATGTATCGAAAAGAGATCAACCTACAGATCAAATTAGGTCAGGCTATTTAAGTTTTGTATAAGCTTTTCGATACAATTTTTACTTTTACAAAAGCTTTAGCTCTACCAGAACACAGAACCTAATATACTACACCAGATATTAATATCTAGCTAATTAAGTAGTGATGAGGTTACAGTGTTTTATAATATCGAAAGCTGAATCTTGAGACTGATTGTATCACTATTTAGGCTGGAAGGATGAGAGTTATATTTTTTTGCGATAAAAATCCTTTTCCCCTAATAATAATCGGAAACCAAGAAATAATGCGTGAGCTGAAGTAAGTTCTCTAAAAATATCATTCATTGGTACATGAAATCGTTCATGAATATATTAGTGACTTAAATATAAGCGTGGTCACTGTAGAGATGAGTGGTGCATTAGTGCGGAGATGAGTACTGTATTAATAACTAAACGTTTCCTTGCCTCGGTACACAGTACGCTGTAGGTCTTGGCTTTATACTGATGATACACTTTGCACTCAAAGTGCACGTGTGTCAACCAAGATGTTATGTAGGTCTTTAGAACTTTGGGGATATGTTGGAATTTCCCAAAGGCAGAGTTCTTCTTCAACGGGCTGGCCTATCTGGCTCTCTTGGCCGTGGTCTTTCGACCGACAGTTGCATATAGATGTTGGTAAGTTGTATATAGGTCGATCGCTCGCGATTCCTGTGCTTGCGCGATCTAGAACTCTGCTGTTGTGGCGCCATCTTTGCTGAAGCTCGTAGTTCGCAGTGAGATCTATGCTAGCGTGTCTATGTAGTACATCAAGCGACAGGTAGATGTCGCTACAGAACCTAATAGAGTAGAGAGTAAGAGTAATAAACCTAGCTCTTAAGACGATTCAAATGATACACCATTGTGAACCTATTGAATAAATACATTTGATTTTGACTTTGACTTTCAATAGAAACTTGTTCATCAGAGTAAACCGCTACCTCATACGAACTTAGTACTACTAGAAACGATTAAGATCTAAACTTGTAGATTCACCTCTATACAAATCGCGGTGGATAGCATTCAAAACTGTTCAAAACAAATTCCAATTTAGAAGAAATACCCTCGAATTCGAGCAAAATACTAAGTGAAATTACATTTAGAATCGAGTGGAATGAGAGTAAGTTCCCAGGTCACATTTCTCGACCTGAAAGTTGCTACAGCAAAAAGCTGGTACCATCAGCATCAGAAGTTTTTAAATATTTAAAATTATTTACTACTAGATCTTTACTTGATATAATTTGTATATACGCCAGCGGACTCTAGTATCTGGGACATTGTTTGCTGGAGTAGGCTTGTCCTGCACCTAAAACTCTAAAAAGATCTAGGTATTCGTTAAGTTAGCCGTTTTGATGCATAGTGTAGCTTTTTCATACAAAATTTTCTACTGCGCAGCGAAACGGCTAACATCACGAATGCCTAGATCCAACGTGCGATCTGTACATATGAGCTGACTAGCCGCGGTTTTTCTTTCAAATCTACATCAATTTGAGTCCTATACATGAGCAAAAGGGGTCAATGGAATATTTTACGAGGGTGCACCATCGGATTGATACATGACAAATAGATTTATTGTTGACAGCTGAGTAGTATTCTTCAAGTCCCATTTGCCACCCTTCACCATCTTCGCCCGAGGCTAGCTTTTAACATCCTGCACTTTGTGATATCTTCCATGGGAATTGTGAAACTAAATCAAAAGGGCTACTCATAATGATTTCATTCAATTGAGACCAATTCTAAACTAATAAAGTAATGATTCAGCTGGCGAGTTTTTAACATAACTGGTCAAGTGTTTTGAGGGTCTCTGTGTAGAATTGAATGGACATCAATTTGACTACCAGTATAGTAGGTCTGCGCATAAAGATAAACTTAGGACAAAGCGGAATCAATTTATAATGGTAGATTGTTAAAATGTAACCCAAAACGTTTGTTCGGACTAGACTATCAAAGAGAAAATCAATTCTTCACAAATTAAAATCAAAATTAAATATTAGAAATACCTCAGTCTGCTTTCCTGTTGCTATACCCTAACAGGGTTCATGTGTGAAACTAACTACTACATTATAACAACTATGTATCTACATTCTACAACCATGTGACAGTAATAAAGGTATTGAGTATTGAGAGAAAAACTGATCCGGACAAAATTATAACAATCAAAACCTAACCAGTTTTAGGGGACTCTTAAATGATTTGAACCGTAGAAATCAGTGCTAACCTTTCCGTATAACATTAGTTTAGGACATCCCGCTGTAGTCAAAAGCCGTAGGTCGAGCTTGAATGTTTAATGTCCATCTTCGAATCCGTATTCTAAATAATTCACTGTGCCAGACGATGGTAGTGAGAATAAATTATAGTACTGCTGCATCGTAGATTCACTATGATGGAAACACCTTGTATATAGGTATGACGGTGCTATACAAAACTTAACCTTAGGTCTTTACAATATGTACTAGCTTATTTATTATACAACAAACAATACCTACCCTAATATTGGGTACTAGACCTAGCCGCATTAAAGCTTTATTAGGGTTTTGTAGTCCTGACAAGAAACCCCCTTATAGTTTCGTCATGTCCGTCTGTCTGTCTGTCTGTTTGTCTGTCCATCTGTCCGAGGTTTTGTTAAGAGACTGTAAGTACTAGAAAGCTGTAAAAACAACAGAATCGTTCTATATTGTGATAACGGGCTACTACTGAACCCTACACTATGCGTGGCCTCACGCTCTTGGCCGGTTTTATTTTTTTTTATAACAAAGAGGTTGATTCTTTTTGATTTGCTTATACAATGATGCCGTATGTTGAGGTATGCGATAAAACTTAAGAAACTGAATCAAGCTAAAAGAATGTAAAGTCCATTTCGAAATGTACAATCTAAGAGTGGTACAGGCCTGCAGTCGAATGATTCTCAAAGAGAAATACCGACTAGGAGTTAAGTGAAAACGTGCAATAAAACCGAGTAATGTTGCCAGCTTATTAGAATACGCGTCTGCCCTGGGATTAAATGGCCGGCTAAGGAACTTCGCTTGTTTTTGAAGGGTTTTCATATAACTTAACGTTGGAATAAGGCCCTCAAAGTGTTAATTATAGTAAGCTTTGTTTACTTTGGCGGCCAGTTAACAGGGACAGAAGTTTAAGTTTGAATTAGAGCATCAAGTCAAAGCAGCTTAATAAAATAAAGTTAAAAAATTTGATAATGAAAATTCTTAGCAAAATTTTGGATTCCGACGGGATTTGAACCCTCATTCACTCATTTTGAAGCCAACTCAGCCACATAATCCTATGACGTTGGCCTGAAAATCTTTATAAGATCACAATTATTTATATCTCTACCAACATTTATGGCGGAAGAGTTTGTTTGTTTGTATGTTTGAACGCGTTAATCTCAGGAACTTCCAAACGGATTTGAAAAAGTATTTCTGCACTTGATAGCTAAACGCTTGAGGAAGGTATAGGCTACTTTTCACCATCATCATCATAATCACCATATACCATCATTACGTACGGGGGCAACGCCGCAAGGGCTCTGCTAGTAATATAATTTATATAGCTTGGTATAGCTTGGTTAATTGTATTTGATTGATCCTTTCAGTATCCTTATAGGAATTGCAAGCACATCTTATTTTATTTCCAAGACGCAAAAGCAAATACCTTCCGTAGAATCCACAACTTTGTAACTTAAGAAACTATTTTACTGCCTAATTGGTAGAAGTTTATGCAAAATTTTCGTTGCATTTTCATTTAAACGGGATGAAGCGCTACTTTATTATTTTCTGTAAGGAGAACAAAATAATTTCAAAAGTAAGTGAAAGCATAACCTAATGGGAATCTAAATTATAATTTGAAATTATGGCACAAGCAGTAGGTACCTACATTCAAGAAATAAAACATACTTACGTCAAAATTTTTGTAATGCTATGTTACTCGTATGTGTCTATCAAAGAGAGCTATATTTTTTTCGTGTGTGAAAGTTGAACCATAGTTTGAGGAACCACTTCAAATAAAAAAAACGTTATGATAAAAACTATTCCTAATGCGTTTACTTTTTATCTTGGAAAAATCGGTTCACGTGAATTTATAAATGACACCAGATTTTATAAAATGGAATAAAACTTTCGTTAGAGAAATTATTAGATGTTATAAAAGCCTGTTATTTTTTGTTCTGCTCTCATGTTTTTATATGAGTGAATATGAGCGTTGTTTTTATATGGTTTAACTGTCTCGATACAGATACTACTATACCTAATGTAGGAAGTGTCTTATTTACATATGGATGCCTACTATGTATTTAAATTACCTATTCACGATTGATAGTTACCTGAACAATTTCGCTTTGATGTAGCCAGACTAGATGCAGATTTCTATGGCTGTAGTATCCTCTATCACATACCTACATGTACATTCAATGGTTCAAACAATTTACGTTGCCGTATCCGGAAACAATTACCTATAAGGTTATTTCGAACTATGTATGATACATTTAGCTGATGTATCTATTTAACAAGACCAGTTTCACCCGGGCCAGAAACAAATATTTGTATATAAAACAATTTGACAATACAATTTTTTTTCTGCTTGATAAACCGGCTATCTCATACAAAATTATAGTTTGCCGTGGAAAAGACTATGTCATATAAGGTGATAAACATATTCAAAGAAAGAGATCAATCATCGTTGGTTTCTCTAGTAATGAATGCATTTCTAGTCATCATCATCAACTCGTTGGACGTCCACTGTTGGACATAAGTAGGCCTCCCTCAAAAATTTCCATGTCATCATGGACCACCCGTCCTGAAGTTTTTACAAGGTTGTCTGTTCATCTTGTTGGTGGACGTCCAACACTGCGCTTGCCGGTCCGTGGCCTCCACTCGAGAACTTTTCGGCCCCATCGGCCATCTATTCTGCGTGCTATATGGCCTACCCATTGCCACTTCAACGAGCTAATCCGTTTGGCTATGTCGGTGACCCGAGTTCTTCTACCTATCTCCTCATTTCACACTTTCTGTACTTTAACTCAATAACAGAATATAAGTAAGATGGAAATGTAAATACTAACTACTTGAATGATAATTGAAGGTAAGTTGAAAGTGGGAAAAGTCTTGGAAAATTGCCGCGTCTGTTAGCCAACTTTATGTACCCAAATCGTCGTTTTGCATGACTCGTTGAGATAATTAGAATAAGTTTCGCCAAGGCCGAGCTGTGGTAGGTAATCGGGATATACTCAACTTTGCTTATGACTAACATTTAGCTGACAAGACAAAATAATTATTAACTTTTGAAAGGGGCTGACGTAATTTCGAGTTTTAGATGTTTTGCTTCAAATTTACACTTTAACATCGGCTTTCAAGAGGCCTTAAAGCGGCCTAAACACTCCATTCCCAGAGTTGGCCATGGCCATATTCTCAACAAGATTTGTTACGTAATTTCTCAACTCGAATTGTAATAGTTTTGATTATTTATATTTAACAATGGGATCTTCTACCTTATTTATCAAATGCTTGTACTTAGTAAGATTTATATTAACTTTTCAAAAGTAAGTAAGTACAGTTACTTACGAATTTTTATTTGTTTGCTGGTATTTTGTCGATATACACGTGTACAGATTTTTTTCCGGAGATAAATGGCTGCCACCGTAGGACTACATAAAGGCATTTTGCAAATGAATTCTTCAATATGCAAATGTATGTTCAATAAGTTACAACTTTATCACAAGAATAAAAACAGTTTGTTAATTTTCCATATAAAAAGCTTTAATAAAGTGATATCCTGATACTTTCATCAAAAACCTACAAAACCTTCAATTGATAATGAGCTACGCTTTCAAAGCTCACAAGTTAATTTAGGATTGACATCATTTGCTAGTTTCAGCATGAAGTTACCTTCAAAGTAGGTACCAAATTATGCTTTGAACTTGTTACTTAATTACAGAGCTCCGTGACGTGCTGGCGGTAATTCATAACGGAATAAGCTAATTACTCTCAAGTTAGGTAAATTTGGATAGTGATGCACCATTTTAAGTGGCTTAAAACACCGTGAGGAAACTCATGGCTTAGTCTGCTTAAGTGCTTAAACATCGCGTGAAGAGAAATTAAATAATTAAAACTATTAAATAAAAAAAAACGATCTTTAAACGGCTGAACATGAAGCATAGCTAAGAACACTTTCGATAAAGACAACTTTCAAGCAAAAAAAAAACAAATGGGTTCATCCGCTCAGGAGTGACTTATAACAACCCTCTTTTTCGTCGGCGCAGTTAAAAATAAGTACTTAGTTGTATTCAAACACACCAAATTCAGCACCTCAATCGCAATCCAATTGCTGATTAATATCTATCTATGGAAACTAATTGGCCCTCAACAAAGTACATGTTCTCTACATGTACCTTTTTGTTATTATGCTATTTTGTATAACCTAGCTGTAAGCTTTCCAACTAAATAAAAAATAAATTAACAAAATTAGAATAACTTATAATTTATACTTACCTACAAAATTATTTATATAAATGTGATAGCGGTCATTTTAGCCACTGAACGAACTAAGTTTTGAAATTAGATTCAAATTCCAAACCACGCCGAAACTGTCCTTTTCCATTCAAACAAGATGGCGCTGAACATTCTAAGAAGCTCTTATTGAATTAGCTGTGTTTAGAACGTGGAAGGACTACTGTAATTTCCGCCATAGAACTTACAAACTCGATACCTGACCAATCTTCACTGGATCTTGTTGACTCAAAAGCAAATTAAAATTAACATTCTAGCTCTTACATCGGTTTTGTAAGAAAACTGAAAATGAAATATTAACACAATTGTATCCCCAAGGCGCGGTAGACATGTCTCTCAGATCTTTAGGCTTTTACGTCGTTAAGCCATGACGGAGGCCTTTAGCCGGCCTAAAAACTCCGTCACCAGAGGTGGCCATTAGCTTATACGAACTTTCTTACTTATTCTTCTTCTTATGTTTTCTTACCTGAAACAAACGAAAAAAAAATTGTTAGACACAAAAGGAAAATTGAGAAAGGCTTCAAATATCTTTCGATTCATTCAAAATTTTCAAAAAGAGTGACTTTTTGTCCGTTTCGCAAAGCAAAATCGAATGTAAGCTAGTTTTTAATAGCCATGAAATCACTCAATAAGAATAAAAATAACCCTTTCCAACCACGATAAAACATTTTTCTAATTCAAATCTAGCTACTAGCATCTAATTCACAAAACATTATCTTTTTATTTTTCCCATTGTCGCTTAGCGAAATTGATTTCAAAAAATATCTTTTAATTTTAAAGTTGTAAATACGGAGTGAAACGCGGTAGACATTCCCAGTACCACTAACCAGATCCTATTCTAGTCGAATAGCTTAAGGAGTGGCCACACTGCGTTTCCTGCAGTTTTTGAGCTGCGCGTTTATATCGATAAACGCGCAGACATTGTAAATAGGTATTGTAACCATACAAACGTGATGCGAACGCGCGTTCGATACAAACGCGCAGCTCAAGAACGCGTTGCAGAAAACGCAGTGTGGCCTTATGATTTTTCACGTAAGTAGATAAAATGCAAACAGTGGGTAGTGCCAAATGCCGCCGATACCCCTGCACCCCTGCGCCTAGTTTCGTGATTTCCCAAAAACACATAACATCATGTTTGCTTGTTAAAATGATACCCGACAGCCTGTATACAATTTATAGTCCAATTACGGGCACATACAAGCCATTAGGCCATTAGCTTTTACATGCTAATCTGTTATTGATAGAGGGCAGCTTGCGTTAATTACGACCCTGAGGGTACATTATGTGCAGGCTGTTGAGATAGCGAGACGATTCGTATGATAAAAATGATAAGAAACATACTGGATTCATTTATTTGCAACAAAAATTACAAGCGAAACAAAGATTTATCCTATTTTATAAACAAGGCATCAAGAAAAATGACTCAAACAACAAAATACACGATGTTGTTTAATTAGGTATGATACATCGCAGTGTGTCAAGATCTTGTGCAATTTTCTTAAAATTCGCCTGATATTATGAAGAAGTGATTATTGAAAATGAGTTTAGTTTTACCTATCTTAAATAAAAAAAATAAAAGTTTAACCTCTACATTCAGAACCACTCATAAAACAATTCCAATAATTGCTATTGCATTTTTAGGCATAAAACATCTGCAAAGGCATACAACTTTACGTCTTACCCAGATGAAGGTTCTCCGTATTTTTGAAACATTATCGGTATCTTTATCGATTTTTTTACGTCAGTAATTTCATAAAATGTTATGAGATGTAGGATCCATGCAACAAAATATTCAAGTCAAACGACAAACCACATAGTGTTGAGTATGACGTGACTGACGCGGCTCTTTTGTCCCGTACAAAATTCGACTTTGTGTGATCGGCTCAATTTCTACAAATGTCATGCTTCATTAGAAATGAAAAATCTTACCAAAATTTTCAATTCCGACGGGATTCGAACCCTATGATATATATGAATCGATCAATATGAGCTTATCAAGATTTTCAACCTGACGTAATAAGGATTCCGTGGCCGAATGGTAAGGCACTCCGGCTTAAGGAGGATCGTTTGTATCATTGCGGGTTCGAATCCCGTCGGAATTGAAAATTTTGGTAAGATTTTTCATTTCTAATGAAATAATACCAAAGTGTGGTTTAACACTATAAAAATTAAAAAAAAAAAAAAAAAACTTATGTCATGCTTCAATTCAAATGTCATGTGACCGTACACAATATGACAAAATCAGAAAATGATGTCTTTCTTTCCTCAAGGTTCATTCAATCTTCAATCACTCCTCGCTTGACAATAGTGTATGGTGAAAACAGACACGGATTTGCCTGCCAATCCGTGTCTGTTTTCACCATACACCAGCAGTTTTGCCTGCCAGGCAAATCTGTCAGACAGATCCGACGGGCATATCTGTACGTGTATGCTTAGCTAATGACAAGAAAGAATTCAGTACTGACCAGACAGATTGTCATATGAGAATGAGTGAGTAATCCGCCAAAATAATGAATAGTCAATTGAAAATGATCGTCTCAAACGAACCGGCTCACAGTACCGGCTCAAAATGAAAATGAACCTACTCTTACAAAAGTCTAAAATCGTGTCATACCCAACATTAAAACCACAAAACTCAAGGTCCCCAAACAAAACGAACGATCGGCAAACGCCATAATACCGCATTACGGCTTGAGCACAATATAAAACACTCTGAACGACTTATATTGACATAATCCCTATTTATGAACGTAACCTCGGTTTGTTCAAGAGGATTATTTATTAATAGACCCACCGGTTTAGCTCAAGAACAGTACTCCCTGATTTAGATACTTTTATTTTGCGAAAAGCCACATTGCTATTATCTCCTTGACTATCTCAAGCAGTTAATTGATAAAAAAACCCTGAAATTATGCAAGAGCAATATCAGTATGCAATCAGCTAGATAAGCTCATATTGCCGAAGTTGAAGAATTTTTTTTTTTTGAGAATTGACCGATTGACTGGCATTCTAAACATTTTTTTTTATTTGTAACATCAATTTCACACTTTTTAGGCCAATACAGACCTCTAAACGGTGAAGGAAAACATCGTGAGGAAACTAGAAAGCATTCTAATAGCGTCGATGGGTTTGCAACCTGTCACGTATGTAATGTTAACTTCTGCAAAATGTGGGAATGTACCAAATTTGTTTAGACATACCTCTGACCCCCTTAGACATCTTCAAAGGATGTAAGAATGCCTAAAGATCTGAAAGAATAATATGTCTATCAAGGAGCTCCTTGGGAATACAGCCGTGATCATATTTCATTTCATTTTTTAGTCAATGTAGTGCACTGAACTGTATATAAGTGTAATCTAGCGTTGTCAATGCCCATCCAATAGATAAAGAGAAGGATTGCAAAGTGGACCATAAACTGTGACTTTTCTGTCTTCCTATTTTTTATACTGGATCATGAATAATGGTTCAAATAATGAGACGTCCTTAACTCAACAATGAAATGCACTTCTGTAAAATGTAGGCATATGTCCATCTGTATTTGAACCTTACTACTTTCAAAGGGTCTCAAAAATCTAAGTTAATATTACTGCGGCTTGATAATAAAGTTGTGATTCTGTTTACATACATACAAACAATCACGCCTGTTTCCCATCATAGGGGTAGGCAGAGACCACAGATCTCCACTGTTTTCACATGATTCTGTTTCATTTTGAAAAAAATTACAAAAATTTTCCATTCATGAAACCGAAACTTACAATCAACAACTTTTAATCTGTGTCATTATGCAGTCAAGATTCATCTAACTTGGTCCTTATAAAACTTATCTAGTTTGCTAGTTTCCGCCACTTTCTTGGCTGAGGTGAATAATAGACGAGCCACACTGTTTCGCTCTCATTTTTGTACAAACTTATATTATAATGTCTTGTTCGAGTTTAGTAGGAGGACAGGTGGTCCATTTGGAAGTTTAACTCGGGTTAAACGAACTTAGCTAGAATTGTTTGCTGGTGTAAGAAAAATGAAACCATACAAAACTGCTCTAAAGGTGGAATCAGACGGTTCACTCAAGTGAAATATCACTCGAATAAATACTGGGGTTTTCTATGACACTTTTCTTTTATTTTATGTTCAGATGTGTCACTTTGAGTGAAATATGCAAAATGAACGTCGGTAATGCTAATGAACGAAAAATGAACCGTCTGATTCCACCTTAAGTATCGAAAAATATTTAGCTGCATGAGGTAAATCTCGAATGAAAATATCAAATTGCTCATTTCACTTTTGACACACTGTATTAAAAGTAAACATTTAAAGGCCTAAGATTTATCTCTAAATACATAGATAAGTCTTGAATAGGTGTTCTAAAAGGACTATGTTTCTTGCTTAGGAAGATAAATAACCACCCAACATAGTAATTACTGTAATAATTCTAGCTGACCACCCACAGTGTCCTTGTAGGCCAGATTTCCAAAGATATTTGTAAGTGCCCTTCACGGTCGAATAAATAATTTAAACTCGGCTCGAGCCCCCAGATTTACTTAAAACAAAGGTGGTTTACTTAATAGGGTAATACATTTTGGTCACTTCTACTATCCTTTGGTTGTGGTCAGTAAATAAGCGGAGATTAAACTTTGTTTTCATTTCTCATACACGGAAAGTACATTTGAAGTTACCTGAACAGAGGGATGAAAGTAGTACTTTTCCGCCCTGGGAAGCAATTTTCCCTGCTGTCAAATTAAAAAAAAAAACATTCTATTTTGACATTTCTATTGAGTGATGTTGAAACTTTTTACACAGCAAAAGTAATATTTGACATTTCTATTTTACCTTTTTATTGAGAATTGCTGTACAAAATATTTTCAACAATTTATTACATGAGTAATGTTATTAATAATTACTTTTCACTAAATTATTATTATTTAAACAAGATTTTGAACTTGAAATATTTACCATCTTCAATGACAAAAAATACTGGCTTAAAAAAAAAAGTGGGCGCCTTTTTTTTTTTTTTTTTTTCAGTAGCAAGCTACCAGCCAGTATTTTTTTAAAGCACCAATTCGATTTTTATCTGTTTTGTCGATCGAGAGCAGAGATTTTTATAAAATGACCTAATCAGGTTTTTATTTACTTTCCTAATATTCGAAATGAAAAGCAGAGTGTTTACCTCGGGTGAAATACCTATTACGGCACTCGAACTATTAGCGCCCTCGCTACGCTCAGGCGCCAAACCATCTCGTGCCGCAGTAGGTTACTTTCAACCCTCGTGCAACAATCTACTATTTACACATTCCTTACCTGACAACTGTTAAAACCTAAAACCGCTGCTATAGTCGTATTGCTCATTATACGGACTAAAAGTGAAGGAAAAATGTCATTTTTCCTTCAATTTTGACATAAAACGTATCAAAACTAATCAAAATTGAAGGAAAAATGACATTTTTTCCTTCAATTTTAGTCCGTATAATGAGCAATACGACTATAGAACGTCAGCTACAAGATTTTCACAAACTTTTGTTCATTAATTTAGTAAAAAACTAAATCCAAATTCTTTTTTTTTATAATGTAAAATCTTCAGTTATCAATTACAATATCTTTCAAGAGTAGGTAGTAAAAAAAGATTTTTAATTTACATTATAATTTGTAATCTCTACGTAAACAATTCAAAATCCACATTACATAGTATCAACCCTCAAAAGAGGATAAAACTACTACTTCGCAATGCGTTTTATGTTTTATTGGACACTCCCGATGACCGTAGCAAAAGGTATGTTTATAGCGTAGCGGAACGTTTCAGCCTACACCAATCCGCTTGAACTCTGGCAACCCTAGAAGACTGACCACAGCACTTAGCGAATTAAGCATGTCACAAGTTAATGGCTAATGCAGACAAGGGTAACGGGGCATTAGAACAAATTAGCCATGTCTGTTCTGACCAAGACAGGGCAACTTAGAAGTATCACAAATAATTGTTGGATTAACTTTGGGATGGAGAAGGTATTGCCTGAACAATTGACATTGATTGACGTTAACGGTTTGAGATATTTATATCCAGGGGTTTTTTCTAGAATCTGTCTTTTACAATATTCTCAAGTCAAGTTATAAAACTTTAAACACTGGTTTTAAAATTTCTGACTAAGGGTCCAAGCTAGCCAGTTAGTTTGAGTGATGTATACCGTGCATAAAACTTTCTTTTACTAGAATAGGTTTGTGTTTCACCACACCCTGCCTGATATTGTAGAGTTGTCTGATTCCCATAGTACAAGCTTTGCTTAGTTTGGGGCTAGATGGCACTGTGTGAAATGTCCAGCAATATTTATTTAAGTATTTATTTATATAAACAACAGTATGTTCTAAGATGGTGCACGCTTACCTAGAAGGAACCAATTGACTCTCGAATTGTAGACACTAAAATTATTCATTTCTTGAAATAAAGACCCCGGCAAGGAGTTCCACATTTTTTCAATGCGTTTGAAAAATGTAGACTTAAAGCGCTTAGTACGAACACTGGGAATATCATCCATGTACAAATGGCATCTTTCCGGGTATCTGGAGGTCCGATGGAAGAAAGAAGACGTCGGAACTAAATTGTACACTTCCTGAGCACCCTCTCCGAAATGTAACCGATAAAAAACCGTCAAACTAGCGACTACGGCGATGCTCAAAGCTTTGTAGCCGAGACTCAACCAAATGGGCTAATAACTGTATAATATAGGAAATATAGGAAAATTAAAAGTTTACTTGAAAATGGTAAAATAAGATCTAAAATAAACATATGTAACTGAATAGTAGAAAAAAAAAACTACCTATAGTACTCACTAAGAACTGAATTAGTTTTATTTTCATAATTTACTTCACATTCCAATGAAGATGTGATTGCAATTAGTATATAGATACATATTCAAACTGTGTATAAATTAACACTACGACTGGCTACAATAATAATTTTGTCTAATTTCTAGTCTGTCCAATCTGACATACTAAGCCACATTTGGATGGGCGCTGTATTATAGGATTTGCTATAACATCTGTGAATACAAGAGAGAGATTGTAGTGAGATTGTATAATTTGGAGAAATTATTAATTTATATGATAGAAAACACAAGACTGAGTATTTCGAAATTTTAAAATACTTATGAATTCAAAAGTATTTATGTGTCTGTATCTCACACAGAAAAAATAATGTTTTAAATTTTACGTCAGGTTGTCTGACGAACAGCGTTGCGTTTCAAGTCTTATGAAATTCCCACAATTTTTTTGCACTTTTTAAATAATATTTTCAGAAAAAGACATAGGTAAAAATCTATATAAAATAAATATACATAAGTATATAAAAAAAATTACATAGATATTCCCTAATTCTAAAGCAATACTGTTCATAAAAAAAACTTTTAACCCTTTTTTGAATAAGACGCATATTCCCTATTGAAAACAACAACCTCTAAAGCAAGAAGAACGCCCCGAAAAAACAGACTAAGAAAACAAGATAAAAAATGCGTTTGATATGATAACAAAAACCTTAAGACATGAGCTCAGCATGTTTGGCATTAGCAACAATAGACACATCCAAAGCATCATTTCACATATTAACCCAACCCATATAAACCGTATCCAAAAAATACGAGAGTAGTCTAGTCTCCCCGGCGTCACACAACCATAAATCATACAAAAATATTATCCGAAAAGTGGCAGATTAAGTGATTCGAGAAAGTTCCCCGGCAAACAGGGGAATCCATTAAAGTAAACCCATCAAACGGGAACTTTAGTCGTAATCTGTTTATCCGTTTGCATAAAGTACTCGTATGCCTATAATTTGAGGCGACTTATGACGTAATTATGTGGCAGAAAAAATCTGATGAGAACTGTACAAAAATAACTGTACAAAAATAAATAGCTAAGTAGGTACAGTCTCTAAAATCATCTGCGCGCTGATTGTCACTTGTCTCAAACCTCAAATTGGTCTCAAACTGTCAAAACGATCGCGAAGGTATCTTTGTCGCGTTCGGTCTTGTTGAGATGAGAGAGACAGAGCTTTTTGCATGACAGTCGGCCTAGTAGAGCCAGAATGTGAGTTTCATAAAGTATAGAATATGTAAAACAAAATCTACGAAATCAAATATTTTCTTTACTCGTACATTCTCAGTAATTTACCTTTATTGAGACTGCCAACAAAACCTTTGCAAACGAATGTCTATTTACATGATTAATCCAAGGCTTTGAAAATAAATGCTCAACAAAGACGTAACAGGTACCTACGTTGCTCATTCGCAATCCGACTTTACAAATAATCGGATAATCTTGTTTCGAGACAGGTATATCGCGAATTCAATACGATAGCTTTTGTTAATAGGGATGAGGTGTATCCGGCTTTTTACTCGCTCCAAATGTTATAAAATTAATGTCTGAGAGTTTTTTTGCATCGACATTTGGTCATCGTCGAAGTAAAATGCCTAAATACACAGTGATTTAGAGTAGAGTGCTAGAACTTTTATGTTTTATTATGAGCTT
Organism: Camptogramma bilineatum; assembly: GCA_958496255.1. Classification (NCBI taxonomy): domain Eukaryota; kingdom Metazoa; phylum Arthropoda; class Insecta; order Lepidoptera; family Geometridae; genus Camptogramma; species Camptogramma bilineatum. The sequence continues at coordinate 9,011,486 of OY292467.1, read as the reverse complement.
TCATTTAACGACCCCACGTTATTCTTTGAAAAAACTTGGGCCTATCGGACTGAATTTTTCACTATTACGAAGCTACATACATTATCCCTTTGTGCTATATACTACTTTTTATTCAGATAAGATTGTGAGTGTGAGTTAGAAGCGTCTTGTCTTTGAACAAAATCAAAGATTACTATGAGATGATAAAGACCCACTGGTATTTTGATAGTTGGTCTTTAGATGGTCGTCTGATATTTAATAAGTATCCGGTCTTTTTATAACTTCCCGCCCGGCTTTTTCTAAAAATCTGTGATTATCAAGTGAAACCAGATAGGTACGTTTTTGGTAAGCCGTATTTCAAAATATTAAAATAAAGCAAAATATTTTTGCAAAATTACGTTCAAACATAACATAACATCATCTCATATTGAACACAGAGTATAAGGTATTATTTCGAAATTGAACAACAATAGGTAAATGAATCATGAATCAACATTTACAAGGATAACAAACAGAACACTAAAATCAATAGCACACCACAGTTACGTTGTATAACAAACTTATACCCCAGGGGTAATCACAGTATGGTAAACTAGTTCGAGTTAGACCCTTGCTGGCCTACATAGTTTACAGGTCAATTTTCTTGTTAAAACATTCCTATTGTATTTGAGGGACACAATCTGATCGTTATATAAAGCAGATTTGTACAAAAACATAAAAGTACAGTCAAATGAACAATATTTTAAGAGAAACATAACCCTCCTTTTTGGGGGCAGTCGGGTAAACATATGGTCTCAAACTTTCAGAGCGATTTCTGTGGCATAACAACCTCTCCTACCGGTTTCACTAGCATATGTAAAGTTGTGAAAATTCAACAAATTTTTGCACCAAACTAATATTCTAATGTTCTTTTTCTCGCAACATTAACATACAAAGCATTACCGTGCATGCAATCTTTCATTCTTTGAATAGATTTCATAGCATGAACTCACTTCTCGTTATTTAGGTTAATTTTCTGCCTTTTGAAGACTGACACGATCCCGTTATTGAAGTCTAGCGCGCTTTATTGAATTTCCTCACACTCAGGATACTTTCATGTTTTAATGCAATTTTACTGCGCTTTTTATTATTTACTTTTATTTAAAATTAAGAAATCTGAATGAAAGTATAAATTCGACATTGACACAGTCATCATACAGACTCGAAGTTCTGTCTAACATGGTCTTAGTAAGCAGTTACAAATCTCCCATCTTTTGAACATAGTCTAGTAGTCGCTTCAAAGCTCCCTTCTTTTGAAGCTGACTGTACCTAGACCACACAATTTATCACTTATGAGCATCATTATACGTTACCACGTGGCGACAGATTTTGACGACGTCGTAAAATTACGTTTTATGACAAAAATAATGAGAAGCACTTACAATCCTAAATAACACGAGTCTCGAAATGAGAAAGTACACGAGCTTTCATTTATAAGCACCTCGAAAACACACGCTAATGATCGTATTCATTGTCTTAGTCGCAATTAACAGAGACGTGTGCAAATTCGAAGCAAATTGCTTCAAATTCAACTCGTAAACCGAGCCGAACGTTGAGCGCTATCGCTGCTTGAGATAAAGGTTATAAAGTTTATTGGCTTTATTACGCTTACGGGCGCGGCAAAAACCTCCGCTTACCCCTTCGGAAGCTCACTCACGCAACTCGTGTATACAGTGCCTGAAGCACCCCATCTGTCACGCGAAAGTGTATCGTCCACACATCGCTTTATGGGCTCTATTAGCGTGGCCATTCGCGGTCTTTAGCACCGTATGATGACTCAGCTTTGAAGAGTTCAGAGCATAAATGCGAAGACATCTTTGATGTGCGCCCTCTTGCCTCAGGCATGAAAAGCTCTCATAGATAAAGTGCATTTCGATATTAGAAGTTTCAAACATAGTTTTAAAGTGAAATTTACGGTATGAAATTGTTTTCTCCTTGAAGAGAAGCCTCGTGTGACCGAGGAAGTGGATTGAGAATAATAAATTTCTCTCCTTATGTGGACTACAAATATTGTTTTTGTTTATCTAATGAGGCTATATGGGGTTTATGGTTCCTGTTCGTTTTATGTCGAGTTTTTATTGTTTTGTATGAGCGGAGATGGTTTTATGACTGGATCTATTCAAAACAAGGTTCTTAAGCCATGACCTACCTAATTAATGGACCAACAAACAACTCGCACAAAAACAATTTCTAACTAATAAACAAAGAAAATCCAGAGGCTGTTTATAAAAAAAAATACCTGACTGCGTGTAAAAAATACAAGATCTTTTGTCACTACAAACTGTTTTCATACAAAGATTGTTTATATTTCCAAACTCGCCTTTTAAAGCCCTTTATTTTGATACCCCACTTGAGGGTCTAGAATTTTTTTTTCATCTCGCAGATTAAAGCAAAAAACAGCCGCCATTTTGATTTTTTTTTTAATCTAATGTAGGTACCTAGTGAACTTGCGCTATCAAGACGAATCTAATGACGGATCATTTATCAAAATCGGTTGAGTAGTTACGAGCGGACATAAGAAGGACATACACACATACATACGTAGAGGTCAAACACGTAACCCTCCTTTTGAGCTTCTCGACAGTCGAGTTAAAAGTCCTGCCACTAGCAAAATATATTAAAATTTTGGACCTTGACTTTAGAAGTTTAAAGCCACTTACCGGGTCCAACTATGCTTTAGCTTTAAACCAGGTCACCCCATAAGGTGCCCATGTACAAAAAAAAAACATGAAAATCGATCCAGTCATTTAGATCGAAGAATTACGAACACAACCACAATTTTATATGAAAACATTTCTTTAAAAAAATTTGTTAAACACATAGAGAGTCATAAAAATAAGGAATAAAAATCTTCGTGATCGTTTTGCATCTTGTATTTCTGCTTTAATTAACGTTTGGTCGTCCACTTGAATTTTTCTTCGCCATCTTAATTTGTACGTGAGTCTCGGAGTTAATTGGTGCAATTACGACTCCAGGGATTTTTTGTTCAAACTAAAGCCACAGTCTCCATTTAACGGTGCCCGTTTTATTACGCTCTTAAAAATGAAGACTTGTAAATAATAAAATCACGATCAATAATAAATCTAAACAATAAGAACCTTCTCATTTAACAAATCGAAGTTCATTGGGAGTAAGTTGACTAATAGATGTTACTAGTAGTTCGCCCCGAACTGAGATCTCGCGCACCGTTGTGTTGATAGCCTAGATTTGGACTTGTTTCTGACTACCCCTATACCTACGTTAAGTGCTCCTTCTAGTGTTTACCACACAATGATATCTAATGCGCTACCTCAGTATGGTAAAGATTATAGGCATGCATGCAATACATTAAGTCGTGTCGTGTTTATATTCAATAGTTGACCCCACGAACTTCGTAGGTACCGCGCCTCAGGGAAGGCCTCTTAGTTCGAGAAATTATTAAAATAGCAGTTCAATACAAAATGTATGAGAAAATCAATTCCCTCCCCCCCCCTCGCCCCTTCCCTCTCCCTCCCCCCTCCCCCTCCCCACCAATCCCCCCTCCCCCTCCCCTCCCCCCCTCGCCCACCTCTCCCCTCCCCCTCCCCCACCTCTCCCTCCTCCACCTCTCCCCTCCCCCTTCCCCACATCTCCCCTCCCCCTCCCCTCCCCCCCACCTCTCCCCTTCCCCTCCCCCTCCCCTCCCCTCCCCTCCCCCTACCCTACCCCTCCCCCTCCCCCTCCCCCTCCCCCTCCCCCTCCCTCTCCCTCTATAATTTTGGTACGTGTCCAGCCCACTATTTGCAGGAGTTAGCATTTGCATACGTGACAGGTTGCAAGCCCATCGCCGCTATTAGAACGTTAACTGGTTTCCTCACGATGTTTTCTTTCACCGTTTAGAGCTCGTGTTAATGCGCATTTAAATTTTTCTAATCGAAAAATCCATTGATGAGCACGGCCAGGGTTCGAACTTACGACCTATGAATCGAAAGTCGAGCACTCTTCCACTCGGCCAACACGGCTTTTATTTTCAATCTCAAGAAAAAATATCAACTAAAATCATTACAAACCAAACCACAACGATGCCACACTCTTTGTGTGTTAACCAGACCTACGAATACATCGAAACTCTATGAAACGGGAGCTCTCTCCTCCATACTTCCGTTAATTGGTTTTCATCATTTTTCTTTTTCACTGTATTTCAAAAACTATAGAACCTAGAAGAAAACTAAAAACCATTTTGGAATGTATAAATTGAGTACTTTCATATGACACCCCACTCAATATATTTGGGTAACTTTGAAAAAAATTTACCCCCTTGGGAACCCCATATCTTTACAACCCCTTCATCGATTACGCTCATACGCTCCACAGCAAATTTCCATAGCACAACCTATTGACCTATCAAGTTTCATACAGATTGGATAAGCGGTTCGATAGTTATGCGAGAACATACAAATATACAAACATACAAACATACAAAGCAAAATCGCCTAACTTGCCACTAAGATCTTCGCTCGCTTCGCTCGCTCGATCGAAAATCTACTTATATGCCTTTAACATTATTAGATTGCTGATTATGATAATAATAATTAAAACAAACGCCCATTGATTCATTGATGTCTTAAGTAATCATTAAAATGTGGTCACTGACAATCAGTTAAATTATACTATTCAAATTAGTAAAAGATCTTTTATTATTTTAACTTCTTTCCGAGTGGGTAGGCAAACAAATACCTACCTACGTCCAACCTTTTTTCGCCACCCGCGCTGGCAACACTACAATACAACTTGGCCGTACGACGCGAACGAAGACGCATTTTTTTAATTTATAATTATCGTAAAAACTACACGTAAAAGTAACCAATAAACCCTTGTATTGGAGAATTTGGGGTTCCTCTTTTTTCATCAAGAAAGCCGTAAAGAATCCCGTATTCCCAACACCGAGGATTCTACTTTTATGTCAGTAAGATAACAGTGAATTTTCCTTGGGAACGTTGGCCGTCTAGAGTATTCAAGCAACCATTGTTGGGAATTGAATTAGCTAGGAAATTATTTAATGTCTTCCCAAAAGGACTACGTGCTACCTTTGTTGCTTTTGTTTTATAAACACTAGATGGCGCAGTTTTTTTACAAACAATTCGATTAACTATCTCTATTGTGCGGTTAAAAATGGTAAAGCATACAAACTAAACTTTTCTCATTAGAGAAACAAAGACAAAGCAATAGACCCGCGAAATCTTAAAAAAAATGTACTTACCCTATTTCAAATTAATCAAACAAATACCTTTTGGAAAATTAACTACCTATAACAACAAAGGGAAGAAATACTTCTGAGATTCTTGACTTTGCCTTGTATTCCATCTTAATTTTTGTATACCGTGCTTAGAAACACGGTCAAGATCCTGTTTCGTATTTGGCACTGTTTTGTGCACAACTGCAGCAGTTCGCGTGTCAACTTGCTGTAGTCCCGTCAACTGTCAACCGCGCGTTAACATCGAATTACCTGACGCCCCGAGACGCCGCTTGGTCTGCGTCTAACTAAGCCGTAGTAGAAGTAAGTGGTACCTATTATTCATAGTTGTTTAGTTTACGATGATTATTATAAGAAACTAGCTAGCTAAGATAAAAAGTAGCCTATGTTACTCTCCAGCCCTCCAACTATCTCCACACAAAAAATCACGGCAATCCGTCGCTCTGTTTTGACGTGAAAGCAGGACAAATAAACAAGCAAATAAACACACTTTCACATTTATAATATGGATAAGGATATTAAAAAAAGTGTTCGTAATTCTTCTCGGACGGTGTGACAGAATTTTATGACTTTTCCTGCCCTTATCCCACTAGGTGGGGTCGGCACAACATGTTTCCTTCTTCCACTTCATTCTATTATTCTTCATCTCAGTGCTCACTCCTTTCACACACATAACTGCATTCACACAGTCCATCTATCTTTTTTCTGAGTTTTTAACAAGGTATTATTTATTTTTGTTAGCAAGATCCGCGTCAACTAACAACAGTCAGTCAACAGTCTGATTACCGGATCCAATGGTTTTCCTATAAAGCACGTGTGTCTTTTAGTGGAAAATGCTTCATGTCTGAAACCAATAGGATGATAACGTGCCTTTCAATGCATGGAAGCGCTCAATTGTTAAAACCACGAGTGGTCAACTCTATCAATTTAATAAATTTTGACTTTATAAGGCGCGGGACATAGGTACAGAAAAGACGTAAGACGAGGGGACGCGTCGAATACATATGTCTCTTCCACGTCCCTTTTTAGGGTTCCGTACCTTAAAAGGTAAAAAAAGGAACCCTTATAAGATCACTTTCTTGTCCGTCTGTCCGTCTGTCCGTCTGTCCGTCTGTCCGTCTGTCTGTCTGTCTGTCCGTGTGTCACCATCGATTATCTCAGGAACGGGTAAAGCTAGCAAGTTGAAATTTATACCATATACTAAGGTCTATAGTCCCTATTGTGAGTATAAAAATCAAGGTCCTGAGTCAACACTATAAAAAGATAAAGGCAAATTTAGGTTTTCGTGAAAACTTGTGAGTACCAAAACTTACCTTAATTATCAACTTTTTTTATTTTTCGGAATTTTTCCTTTACTTGTGCTGGAAGACCTTGCTTGTAACCAAAATTGACAATTCTAGGTCAACCGGAAGTACCCTAGAGGTTTTGGGTCGAAAACCTAAATGGTAGTTCCCGTTGACCTAGAATAACGAAATTTGGGAAAAAGCAAGGTCTTATAGCACAAATAAAGGAAAAATTCCAAAAAGTTAAAAAAGTTGAAAATTAAAGGGTGTTCCCATATACAGGGTGTGGCAAATTCTTGGTCACTGAAGGGTAGCTACCTTTTCTCTTGTAGTTAGAAAGTTTTGTTCTTAGGAAACTTCGGTTTTATTTTGAAGAAAAAAATAATTACATTTTTAGATTTTTGAAAAAAAGTACAGTTTGCCTAAAAAATTGCATTTGTCAAAAAAAACAAGTTGGTCTTAATCGACTCTATTTCCCACCAGGAACACTTCTCCCAAAGTAACTTATCAAATCAAATCGTAAGTTTTTGTAATAATTCAAAAAAACACATCCCATACATTTTCTATGAAATTAAGAGTTTTAAACATTACAGTGCCACTTGTTCTATCGTTCGTAATTTAATTTCATAACTGCTCCGGCAAGCTGGGAGGCTATTGTAAAGCGCGTATTTAAATTTAGAACAAAGTGCTTGCCTGCAGATGTACAAATGGTATGCTCCATGCATACCATTCTCTCTTGCGGCTCTGTCTGAAGCGCCTAAGGCTTTACAATAGCCTCCCAGCATGCCAAAGCAGTTACGAATTTAAATTAATAACCATCGAATAAGTGACACTATAATGTTTACAACTACTAATTTCATAGAAAATGTATGGGATGTGTTTTTTTGAATTATTGCAAAAACTTACGATTTGATTTGATAAGTTACTTTGGGAGAAGTGTTCCTGGTGGGAAATAGAGTCGATTAAGACCAACTTGTTTTTTTTGACAAATGCAATTTTTTAGGCAAACTGTACTTTTTTTCAAAAATCTAAAAATGCAATTATTTTTTTCTTCAAAATAAAACCGAAGTTTCCTAAGAACAAAACTTTCTAACTACAAGAGAAAAGGTAGCTACCCTTCAGTGACCAAGAATTTGCCACACCCTGTATAGTTGACGCCAATTAAAATTGTCCTCCGAGTTGTATGGGCGCTCATACAATTAAGCGGACTAGCTTAATTGACACCATGGCTAGGTACGGAACCCTCGGCGTACGAGTTCGACTCGCACTTGACCGGTTTTTTTTCATAGAAAATGTATAGAAGCGTCGCGCCGCAAAACATACAGAAGAGACGGGGCGCCGTCACATTTGGTATGAAAGGGACGCGGAAGAGACAAATGTCTGCGCCCCGTCTCTTCTATCTGGCCTGCGCCTAACATTCCACGAACGCTTCTCGTAAAACCTGATAAAACCTACACTAGTACAATCAACATAATAAACAATAGCAATGAATTCATGCCTTAGGAACCGGTTCAATCAAGTTTCATTCTAAACTCATTCATGAATACTATTTTACCATTTAAAGCACGTGGTTTGACCGGCTCGTCTCGATTTATGACGTAACAGTTCATTGTTACAATTGTTACGAATAAGGCTGGGTTTCTACTGTGATAGTGACATGTAAGCGAGCAGGCGTCAATTGCTAATAGGCTAGTGACTTGCACATCACTAATTTAGCAAACGTCAGTCACCTACTAGTAATTACTCGTCAGTTACCTTCTAGTACCTACTTACTGGAACAAATTCAACATCATCATCATCATCAGCCTATAGCAGCCCACTGCTGGACATAGGCTTCCCCTAATGAGCGCCATAACGCCCTGTCTTCAGCTTGACGCATCCAACTTGTGCCGGCAGCCTTTCGCATAAATTCATCATATTACCATATTACTCGTAGTTATTCAAAACATTGGTTGGTCGGGTGATCGGTGATTGCATGCGGTACAAAACAGTTCGTCCAAGAACGATTGGTCCATCAGTGGAATTCTATTAAATGATGTCATCATCAGTTCATAGAACTCCTCTGGTTTATATTATAGTTGACAGGCATTACATTAATTCCTGAAACTGATTTCTTAACATTAAAATTGACAACAAAAACGATTTTTTACTTTAATTAAAAAAACACGTAGGTACGTAAGTTTTTGATTTAGGAATTTAAAACATTAATTCCCTTGACTATGACTTCTGTGGCGCAGCGGACACAAGCAAAGCTAAAAAGTAAGAGAGTTCAGTTCTCTCTCATTTAATTATGCTATTATTGTGGTAATATAGGGCTCATAATTGTTGATAGGTACTCAAGGAATCCTTATGTTGCTTCTGGTCTACATACAATATGACTGTTGGTTTTTTAAGAAGTCAAAGCATGCTAGTTACTTGCTCGCTGTGACGTCACATACTACTTACTGCATAATAATACCCTACTTTGAAACCACACCCACTCACACACTTTTAAGTCACGCAAACCTAAACATTATTTATATTCACGAGGGAGTTACGTCGATTCGAAGAAACATTTGAATTCTGGATAAACGTTGAAGCAATAGTGAAGTAAGGCATGACGTGGAATCTTATTAGAATGGGGACGACCGGTGTTAGCTCTAAAGTATCAGTGTTTTTTTTAGTCTTTAGCGAGTCTGTTGCAATGACTTTATAAAGAGGGCCATTGGACTGGGTTATTGTATTATGAAGATTTTTTTTCTATATTAGTAACCGAGAAGTTACCGTTACATTTTTTTTTTTTGTTTTGTCAAATTTTTCACGTTAAAAACATATTTTTTTATTTATTCTTCGCTAAAGGTTGAAGTATCCATTCCACGTTTTATGTAATTGTGTATGCCATATTTGTAAGATTCAGTATAAAATATTTTTGAAGGAAAGCTAATTAGTTTATTAAGTTTCAAACCCGAGAATTTTCTTTCAAAAAGACTTTACCGCACCATAGCTCTATCCACTGCAGTGTGATTTATTAAGAGCCAGTGACACACCAAGTTGTTCAGCTTTAATAACAGTAATGAACGCGCAATGCAGCACGTCACCTGTCAGAAGCGTGTTTAATATCAAATTACGTGCCGTAGCGCTCCAGCCAAATTATAATATGATAATGCCTAACCCGCTGCTGGATTCAGGCTAAAACGGCCCTTAAATTTGGATTCAGTTTGACACTGACAAATACTGCATTCTTTCTTTCGGAATTCAATGACAATCTTAAGAGTTTTTTTAGGTTGGCAATAAATTTTATGAGTCAATGGAAATATTCCGTGTCTTTTATGCTAGGGAAATAAAATAAAGGTATAAAAATGCAATAAATATACAATGCGCGGTCTTTTATATAAAAATGTGAGCTAAAAATAGAAAACATGAAATTTATTTCTTACTTTTAATAAACACTCAAAGCTGAAATTCTACTTGAACTGACAAATTTTTGACATATCTAATACTTAGTAGTAATTAAATTTCTACATTTCAAAAAGTTCGTTCTAAAGGTTTATTTATATTTTGCGATATTTATTTCTACATTTATTATCTCACAAATTCATTAAAAATGTGTAGGTATTACTATGTGATAAATATCGCAATGACTTACCTACTAAACTAGCTGTATTTTAGCCTTTAAATTGACAATATTTATATGTAAGTAGGTACTTCCCTACTTTTAACACTTATTTGTAAGATTTAAGCTAGATTTATATTAGACCGTGGCCCAGACGGGGCACAGATTTGAAACGTTACATACATTTTGTATGAAGCAGTTTACTCGTATATTAAACAGTGCCTGATCCGTGTCCCGTCCGGGCCCGTCTACTAACATTCCTATGGACTCCGCTCCGGCACGGCATCGGCACGGACACGGCCCGGCCCGGGCACCATTCGGCCTAATATAAATGTAGATTTATTCATAAAATGATAATGTAACTAGAATAACAATATATATCTGGAATCTGTATTTCTGTACGCGAGATATTCGATATGGCACAATCTACATCACAACTATTGCTTATTGAGTTAAGTTCAGATTTGAGTTCGAGCTCGGTACGGAAGTTACACAGATTTGTATCTTAGCTATTTATGGATTTGCCGGAGCTTCAAGATATAGACAATCCATTGTCTTACAATGCAGGAAAATCTATAGAATTTGACATTATTTCTGATTAAAAATTAACTACTTACATTTATAATTTTAACAGTAAACTAAGAAGGACAAATTTGGCAGGGCATAATAATTGAAAGTGATAACTGTTTACATTTAAATTACAAATAATATAAAAAACCAGTTGAACTATCACATGAAAAAATTAAATGAAGGAGTTTATCACTAGAGAAGTCCTTTAGGATTATGAAACAAGAAAATAACAAAAAACCTGGACCTAGTAGTTTATCTTTACATGTCAATTAAACTTTTGTCGTGAAATGGACTTTATGTTTGTATGAAGACTTAAAAAAAAACATTTTAACCTCGTTCTTGTGCCACAAAAGGTAAAAAGCAACGAGACAAAACGTTTTTCACAGTACTATGAGAATTCTGGGCAACGCGTAACAAAAGCAAAGCACAAATACTCTTAATACTTTTTAATTTGACACATTCCTTTTACAAACAAACACATTCCTCAGTCTCTAAACCATTTTGAATCCTTTATTAAGAGCAGTAAAGACGAGTTTGACAAGTAACATGAATAACCAATACGGACAGTGTCACACCTCAAACATAGTGATGAAAGTAATCGAATACCAACACTCCGGTTCGATCGAGAATATTCCATTTACTGACCGATACTCGATACTTTAAGAGCCATCGAGTGTAGTGGTAACCCTATCGTATAAGAATGGGTAGCGGAGTAACTAGCTAGCACTAGTTTTTGTCATTTTAAATCTGTAGCATTACCTAGCTCTCAATCAAATTATATTTGTACCGTTTCAGACCCATTTTGTAGCTTGCACTCAGACTGAAATTAAAATCAAGCACACATTTTTTTCTACGTGCTTCAAGTAAAACCACAGAATAGGTGCAAAAGGCGCACTCCGACCGCACTTTAGGTACAAAGCTACAAGTACATTGGCGGACCCGCCCGGGCGAGCCTTGGCAGGTAAAGTAAGTAAGCTCGTATGAGCAAGTGGCCAACTCTGGTGACGAAGTTTTAAGGCTGCCTCAAGGCCTCCGTCATGGCTTAACGACTTAAAAGCCGGGACCAACAATTTAACGTGCCAGGTAAATTAACTTGGCAGGTAGGTTTCCCACATGTGTAGCCACGTCGCGCGTAATACATATAACACGCTACTAAAAAGAGAGGCAATGTTTTGGTAAAAATCTCGCTAAGCACTAAGTGCTTAAGCAAGCTGAATTGCACTTTGTTGCGTTGCAGCAAGAGTCACTATTTAAATAAATGTTTTCGCGAAATCAGGCTTCCGTACCTATTTATTCTATGGTAAAACTAGTGCTAAGGGATTTTTGTGGAGTGTGGCACCCGTTATGCAGTTATACATATGTGTTTCAATGCCGAATGAAACAGGAGTGGAGCACCAGTTTTTTCTTTGTGATTTTGTCAGTGAATTCAATTTGTAGCAGTCTTTTGTAGATTTGTAAAAAGATGGCTAACTGCTAAGACAGCGTTAGTTTATAGTAGCATTCAGATTTTGCATTTTAAACGTGAAGGTTGTCCCGTCCTTTTGAGAATCTGTCTTCTTCAGAATCTGTCTTTATGAGAATCTGTATTTTTGAGAATTTGTCTTTTGAGAACAAAGGGTAAATCCATGACCGCTCATTCTTATGCTATTTTATTCATTACGAGGGTTTCTTTCACTTTAAGAGCATATACTTACAGTTTTTTATTATTTACTTAATTACATAATAACATATTGAACTACTTAAGTATACTTAGTTATTTACAGAATATCATATTGAACAAAAACTGTATATTCGTAATGGTAATTGTTTGTTCATTCATTTTCTCTTCCAATTTTTCTAAAAGTTTTTGCATTATTTATTTGAAGGTATTTATGTTTGGATGTATGTTACTCAATCACGCTAGGCTGAATGGATATGGATGACATTTGGCACAGAGATAGATTCATCATCATTATCATCATCATCATTTCCTTGCCCCTTGCCGCGGGCATCCGCTATAGATATAATAGTTACCGAATAGTATTGGCCTCTCCAGATGTTACAGCCCAAGTGGTTTTGTAATTGTATTAATTAGAGTGAAATGCAATACAGTAATTAATTATCTAGACTAGGAATTTAGGCCATCTGTGTACAAGAACAGTCAATAAAATAGACCTGTTTAAAGTTAGGTTTTATTTGTTGTATGTTTGTTTGCAACGTTCGTTGCCTAAAAACATAAAAATAAGAAAAGCAAAATCACTGTTTTACTCTTTCAAAATGCTACACGTCCTGAAAAAAGTTCTATAAAATGATCGAACCTGTCAAAATTTCACGAAAATCAGTTGAGAAATGCGACTTATAGAGGAAAACAGACAGACAGACTAAGCAAAGCTTGTACTATGGGAACCAGATAACTGATAGAATACTAATATACTTTTTTTTAAATACATAGGTACTTATAATACTTTATAACACCCAGACACAGGACAAACATCTATATTCATCACACAAATGTTTGTCCTGGATGGGAATCGAACCCACGACCTACAGCGCAGAAGACAGAGCTACTACCAACTGAGCTAAGAGGCCAGAAACGTGGTGCTGGGCGAACTATCTGCCTTTCCTTTCCATACACTCATTCCGAATCTTAAATATCTATAGATCTTTTAGATATATAAGACTCCGACTATCATTGAACTAAAATCGCTCCCAGATTTAGTTTGCGTTTCCCAGACGCTTCCCTTTGATCTATTGTTTTATACCTTTATCTTTGCTTATCATTGATAATTGACATTTTGTTATTATTATAGACTTTGTGAACATAGAGGTCAAACTCACACCATTGCCGAACCATAACAATAGCATTGTAGAAACTTGACGACAAAAATGTCACGCTATTTATAGAATAATTACACCAGCCTAGTTAATTTCCCCGTCAAGCCAGAAATTATGGGAATACGTCACATGGTAATCGTTTACATAAATAATGAGAAAATTGTTTGCAATCAGGGCGCATTTTGCCACAGCGCTTATGAAAATTGCTACTGCGAAATTGAGTTGCGTCGTCTAAGTTGAACCCAATAAATAAATACGGCAGTACTATAAAAAGACAACGTCAATGTTATAGGACATTTAGACTATAAAGTACACTCAGAATTAAGTGTTTCTGTGGCATCTTGAACTAAACTATGAAGGGTCAGTCAAAATGAGGCAACAAACACGTCTAGGAGTATAGAGGAGAATCCTTTTGTTCTTTTATTCATAACTTTAATCTAAATTATCCAATAGAAAAGAGTCAACATTGATGACATTGAACAAAGAGTTAACATTGGTCTCTATTTCAGCATTTTCCACCAATCAGCACACGATTTGAAATTCTCGCACAATTTAAAATTCGAAGCTTGTCACAACAATATGGCGGCTGCAGCGAACTGTCAAAAAGCGCGCGAGATGAATGTCCAGCGATACGAGCGTGATTGAAATGATTTGTGGCAGCACTCGAAAGCCATGCAAAGCTAAAAATAGAATAATCTCCAATTTATAGCATAGTATAAAAGTGTACGAGGGCTTTTGGTTTAAAGCACCATTTGGTTATGAGTGGTTTTTTTATAATCACTTAGTTTGCATTCATCGTTTGGTTGAAATTATTTATTTTTGTTGAACTTGAACAAAAATAAACAATCTTTGCCTCTGAAGAATTTTGTAACTAACTAAATGTTCTTCTCAGTTTTTCATATTACAACGTATTGACCAACCATTCATGCAGATTGGATTAACGGCTCGATAGTTACCCTAGAACAACATTTACTGAAACATACCACGCCAAATCTCCCAAGTTGTCACTAAGATCTTCGCTTGCTCGATCCACTAAGTACCTATGTGTAACTGCCAGATTCATATCCATAACTTCACAAAAAAAAACTATTCAACTCAGATCAAAACTTTTAAGCCATGCGTAAAGTACAAACTCACCTGTATCACCTGTACCCTACTTCCCACAAAACAAAAAACATACGACAAAAACAAATCTGAGGGCACAGGTGACGTCACGTGACTGACCCAATCCGGATTAAGGCTGTAATCCGCTTCAGGATAGCTTCAAAACGGGAGGACTTATGGACCTCTTGTGGGGGATTTTATTACCCTCTATACTGTAATTAGTACGGCATTGTTTGAACAAAGCAACGTCGATTTTAAAATGGGAAAAATGACTGGTTAGGTTAGGTTTTGAAGTCTGAATGAACTTCGATTTTAAACTGCTACGCTAGCTACTATTTTGTACCCGACTTACTCTCAAGTCCCAGGGTATTCTTATGAGTTTTTGTTTGTATTTGAAACAAAAAAATAGGTAAACCATAGTACCATTTTTTTTTATCTACAATGGGAAAGGGGCGTGATTTTATTCATGAAATTTTAAAAATATGAAATGTTTACTAAAGGTCTTCGCTCACTGCGCAGTATCATAAGCGGGCCGAGCCATGACCGAGCCCGTCACGAAAATTACACCTTACACACTAAGAGCGTATCAAACTAGGACCGTCTCATAACCGTTTTGCGAAGCGTAATCCCGAGCCTATACCACAGTAATAGACATTTTGTTGGTTTTATGCTAAATACACAATTATTCTGAAAGCCCATTTTAAAACTTATCACTCAATTTTTTTTGTAAAATACTAGTAAATATAGAGCGTTTACAAGCTAAACCACACTAAAATACATATTGCACACATTTTGTCGGGTTTACTAGCAAAGTGCAATATTTCATCATATTTTGTGTAACTTTAAATGGGAGTTTTATCTACAAGGTTTAAAAAAAACTGACTTTTAAGAAACCCTTTTAGAAACCCAATTATAATCCATAGTGATGGCATAATTATTATTGAGATCATCATGATGATGATGAAAAGTAGCTTATATCCTTCCTCAAAGCTCCTGAGATTAGCGTGTTCAAACAAATGAACAAACAAACTTTTCCGCTTTATTACTGGTTGGTTGGTATAGATTAAGTGTACTTTCACTCTACATTCAAGGTTTTATGAATAACTGGATATTTTTTAATTTGTAAGCTTATCTTTTTTTTCGAAATCGTGTTTTTGCTGTTACTACACTTTGATTTTGGAGGGCAGTATGGGATTTTGACGTTTGATAAATGTCACATAACGTGCGGAACGCATTCAGTGATGCTAGATGGGGGGTTGTTAATTCAAATTTGGGGTATTTATCGACTCAGGAGGAAATCCTTTGGGGGAATTTTCGTAGGTAAAAATTATAAATTATATACCTACTTGATATTTAGGGGTGATACTTGATAGGTTTTTAGAATGTGTACATGTACATGTGTATAAATGGGGGTACTTGAAAGACTTTGTGAAGTGAGAAAAATAACTGAATTATTATCTAACCAATATTGGAGCGTTTCCTCTTGCTCCTACTCGATTCTCCTACTGCTCCTGCACGAGGACCAATACATCCTTATGCTCCTACCAGTAGGAACATAAGGATAGGTATATCCTAGTGCTCCTACTGTGGATGGACAGTCAAGGTACAATACCCCGAAATAAAACTATCAAATAGGGGCACAGCCGCGAAGCCGTATTTTGATAAACTTCAAAACAAGATAACATCTTCATCATCAACAAAAAATAAAATCGTTATTGTTATAAATAAATACTTAGGTATGCTATGATCAAGATCTACATTTAAAGTGACAGCTGTCACCAAATGTACCAATATAGTGTATAAAGTTTACTGATGAATAATATCAGATGTTAAATTGACAGATTATGTCAAAATGACAGATTAGGACAGATTAAATTGACAGGTTGGCCATATCTCGAAAACCACTTATCTCAGACTCTCCGTCCTCAGTTTAAGTGAAAGCTATTGAAGAGATCTACATTTAAAGTGACAGTTGTCAAACTTTAAACAGCCATTATCTCGGAAACTACTCGTCCTAGACTCCTCATTCTCAGTTCAAATGAAAGCTATGACCAAGATCTACATTTAAAGTGACAGCTGTCAAAATGACATCTGTCATCTGAAATGTAGATCTTAGTCATAGCTTTCATTTAAACTAAGAACGGAGAGTCTAGGACGAGTAGTTTCCAAGATATGGCCTTTTAAAGTTTGACAGCTGTCACTTTAAATGTAGATCTTGGTCATAGCTTTCATTTGAACTAAGAACGGAGAGTCTAGGACGAGTAGTTTCCGAGATATAACCTTTTAAAGTTTGACAGCTGTCACTTTAAATGTAGATCTTGGTCATAGCTTTCATTTGAACTGAGAATGAGGAGTCTAGGACGAGTAGTTTCCGAGATATGGCCGTTTAAAGTTTGACAGCTGTCACTTTAAATGTAGATCTTGGTCATAGCTTTCATTTGAACTAAGAACGGAGAGTCTAGGACGAGTAGTTTCCGAGATATGGCCTTTTAAAGTTTGACAGCTGTCACTTTAAATGTAGATCTTGGTCATAGCTTTCATTTGAACTGAGAATGAGGAGTCTAGGACGAGTAGTTTCCGAGATATGGCCTTTTAAAATTTGACAGCTGTCACTTTAAATGTAGATCTTGGTCATAGCTTTCATTTGAACTGAGAATGAGGAGTCTAGGACGAGTAGTTTCCGAGATATGGCCGTTTAAAGTTTGACAGCTGTCACTTTAAATGTAGATCTTGGTCATAGCTTTCATTTGAACTAAGAACGGAGAGTCTAGGACGAGTAGTTTCCGAGATATGGCCTTTTAAAATTTGACAGCTGTCACTTTAAATGTAGATCTTGGTCATAGCTTTCATTTGAACTGAGAATGAGGAGTCTAGGACGAGTAGTTTCCGAGATGTGGCCGTTTAAAGTTTGACAGCTGTCACTTTAAATGTAGATCTCTTCAATAGCTTTCACTTGAAGAGAACGGAGAGTCTGGGATAAGTGGTTTACGAGATATGGCCCATCTGTCATTTTAATATACACCTGTCTTTTTGACGTAATCTGTCATTTTGACATAATCTCTCATTTTGACATGATCTGTCATTTTGACATAATCATGGGCAGACTGCCCGCAACCACGGCTATTGTAACAGCCAAAACGTCGCGTCGTGATAAATAAGGTAAATTACGCGATAAAATCCCGTGTACATAAATCAACATCCAGTACCAACAAAACGAACCAACTCGGTGGCGCAGTGTGCGAAGGTCCAGCTAAAACACAGATAGTTGCGGGTTCGATTCCCACTGCGACGCAAGTGTTTGTATGATCTGCAAATATATGTATCGGGTCTGGGTGTTTTTCTATGTAATATTATGTATTTACAAAAAAAAGGATAGGTACCTACAAGTAGTTTATCAGTCATATAGTTTCCATATAAGGTCTATTTACCTTGGAGCTAGATGATGCTGTGAAATATCCAGCATTATTTATTTATAGAAAAAGGCTGAAAAGCTGCCCCTAGGGGCTGACCTGGCTACGCTACTAATATGATGGTTACATGGATTGACAGATGGGCGGGGCTTGTCATTGATTGTCAGCAAAATAATCATGGCGGCCGGAGATTGACAAGACGGCCATGGCACGGGCAGGGCACGCGACGGTGTAGGAACGGTGTGGTGTGGGGCGTCCGGTACATTTCAATACAAAGAATATCATTTTTGCCGGGACGGTGTTGCTACGGTCATGCTATGCGACGGGGTAGAGACGTGATAATGTGTCAGCACCCTTAAGGCGACTGTACCTCTATCGCTTAAATAAATTATTCGTAGTCTGTCAAGTACAGAAAAGAAAAATCTGGATGCACTAGCCAGAATGGGAAATGGAGTAGGTAAAGTGCAATCAGGTGGATTTCCCAAGGCACCGGCGGATCTACTCCGCTATGGACGCTGACGTTTTGTTTTCAAAATTGATTCAATTTCTTCGAACAATGTGATAAATGATGCTTTATTTGCTTTCGGGCAGGGCTGGTGTAGATTGATGATATTTCTGGTTATAGGTAGAGTCACATTACAGGGGCGCACTACTATTTATTTTATTATAATTATTATTATAACTAACCCATTGTTTCCCACTGCTGGGCAAAGGCCTCCTCTTGATCTTTCCAATTATCAATTACAAATAAATTATATTTATAGACTTTTGGACAAATTCGTCAGTTAATCAGATATGTAGGTATTACATTTTATTGATCTTATTTGTAAGGGTTAAAGTAAAAAAAAACTCTATCCCTTTAAAAAAACGGTTAAGTACCTCTATACGAGTATTACTTTGAAAACTTTCGTGAGTTACACTAGATACACAGAATTGAGAATGAATTCTGTGACTAGATATTTTCGATTTAAATAACGAAAATATTCGATTCATCCAGATTAACTTCATCTGGATGGTAGGGAGAGACTCGCAATACGGTCACTCCCTGCGATCGACTCACACATTCAATCATGTCCGTATCTAAATCAACGATATTTTTATGTCATATTAAATCAAATTTATTAGAAACTGTTACAATTAACAATACGATTGAAATCCGCAGTAGTTTTTTAAAAACTCTGTGGCGCAATTCAACGGCCTATTACTACGTTATTTTTATTTAAATTATTCACGTGTGCACTTTATAATGTTTATAAAGTATAGTCCTTGACATCCTGACCGCCTCAATTAGCTGCGAGTGAAACTCATCAATAATGAGTAGAATGTAACGGATTCACCACTCGAGCGTAAACTAGTGGGTTACTGCCACTGGGGGCTTTCGTAATAACACTACAATTGTTTATGCGCGTCTCATTGCTTATTCTAACATATGTACACACGTACAAATTTAGAAAAAAATATAGGTAAGAAGAAGCAAAATTATAGTGCTTGTAATATGTTATCTGTATCTGTATCAATACCCATTTATAAATATGCAAGTGTACTTATTTGTTTGTTTATTTGTCCCGCTTTCACGTCAAAACAGAGTGACGGATTGACGTGATTTTTTGTAAGGAGATAGTTGGAGGGCTGGAAAATAACATAGGCTACTTTTTATTCGGGTACCTACCATGCGAGCGAAGCCGTGGGCAGCAGCTAGTAGGTAAATATAATAATGTTACCAAGTTATTAACATTTTGAGGTAATTTAGATTATGAATCCTGTTGACATCATAATCATTTCATTTTAATTCAATTTAAACATTATTTACCAAATATTTAAGCATGGTATTGTATGTCATGTATTTAATGATTCAAAGCGTGTGATCCACGAACGTTTATATTAAAATGTCGATATATATTTCGACAACAACATCAGCCACACATTACTGAAATTATGAATAGGTATTTTTTAAAATATATTTCCAAGAGGTAATCATTGGAACAACTGATCATATTTCATTTTGTTTTTTATTCTAGCAAGCCACTTTCCTAAATATAAATGTAAATAAATGTAATAGGTAAATGTAATAGGTGAACCTATGCCGGAAAATGGTCAAGGCCTGTTGGAATCTATGCAGATGAGACCGAGAAAAATAATAGTCTTGGAAAGCTGATCAAGAAACAATGATGCACGGTGACTGCGGTACGTTTGAACTCAAAGCCAACAAAATTTACTTATTCATTCACTACTTACACTAATCGACTCACTACTTGAGTTGAACGGGTAAATTACCTTACTGAGAGGCACCTCTAGCTAAAGCGATTTGCCGTTCAAACAATGTAACTGCAACCGCAGCATCTTATTATTCAGGTTACGTCTAGTTCCAACGAATGACCGTAAGTCAACTTCCTACATCGTCATCAGTAACATCTTATCCATTGCTGATATATTTCGTTCTGCAATTTATCATGTATGGAATACCAACTCTTACCTACTATCAATATACTACATCTTATCTTAAATTCGACGTAGGTACCTATCTAGATTGAAATTATATTTTACTTGCCATTCCATTTCCATTTTCATTTCAGGTTCTCAATTCGTCAAATTTTTTTTTTTTTAATTTTTTGATTTTGTTTCATGTAAGTATGTTCACCGATTACTCGAAGACACATTTAAAAAAAAACTTTTTTTTTAAAGGGTGGTGTCACAAAAATTTGGTGAGGATCTGTCGAGGATCATCAGAGTTATGAACAAATTGCAACTCGAGAGTGCAGAAAATTGATTAAGTAAAACAGTGAAGTCGGTTTTTTTTTATTTTTAATTTAGCCACTTGTAGCCTTCCTGCTCGTCTGTAAAACGTCTGAAAAACATCCGTAAAACATCTGTAAAACGTCTGTAAAACGTCTGTAAAACGTCTGAAAAACTGGCAGGCTTTCTTATCCTGTACCAAAGATAAAGTATCAGTATCAATCCTTCCTGTCCTGTACCATTTTGTCTTGCCACATCAAAAAACACATTAAAAATCCCTAACATGACTTTGGCCTACTGTCTCAAATATACGTTTAATGGAAAAAAATCCTAGATTTTCCTCACGTAAGTAAAACACGTGCAATTACGTATTAGTACCAGACCCCAGTAGTGGTAGCCTGGTGGCAGGAGCTTGCACAACCACACTGCATATTAACACGGTCCGCGCATGCGCCCTGCACAGTGACACGCCAGAACTCAACATGCTCAGAAACATTGCTGTAAGTAGATTTTTTTTAATAAACAAGTGGCAAAATAAAAAATAAAAAAAACGACTTCAATGTAAACTGAGAAATGTTCTGCACTCTCAAGTTGCATTTCTGTTCATTACTGAAGATCCTTACCAAATTTTTGTGGCACCACCCTTTAAAAAAGAATTTTCCAAATCGGTCCAGGTGTCTTCGAGTAATCGGTGAACATTAAAAAAGCACAAAAAAAAAGATTCCGACTAATTTAAAACCTCCTCCTTTTTTGAAGTCGGTTTAAAAAATGATCACGATTATATCCCTAAGGCACACACGGTTCTTTCAAATCTTTAGGCATTTAAGATTTTTAGAATAAAGATAATAATAATCTTAACAAATAACATTTTTTTAAATAAGGATTAAAAAATTTTTTGTGCAATTATTAGCGTTAAAACATCTTAAGAAATAATTTTGTTGCAAGTCCTCTAAGCCTTTATCTACAATTGAAAAAAAGGTAACAAAATTAGTAAAAAATGGATGGGTAAGTTTTTTTAAGGAGTTTTTTTAACCCGTCAATTAATACAATAATATAGTTACTTGCTTGTGCCGTCAGCGTCACTTACGTCTAGCTAGAACAGACATATTTCGTGATTCTAGATAAATTCTTAGTATGAGAAGAAAGTGTGAAAAGTCGGTTTACAATTCCTATGTGGGTCTTGTATAAATTAGCTAAGAAAGTAACTGGAGGCTAACACAATTTCAAATTCAGAAGATTTAAAAATTTTTTTTTTTGATTGATGATTGATGATTTGAAATAGTTTATTCGTTGCCGACGTGTTCACTACCCCATCTAACCACATAAACTGCTGGGTAAAACGGCTATCAGGGTTATATACAAAAAATAACGATAAATACAACATAATATTATCGTACAAACCTTTTCATCACAATTAGACCGAAGCAGTTAATCGGATCAACTCCTGTATCTAATGATGTGGAAAGGGTTGAAATGTGGCCACTTGATAAACCATTTCCGGAATATTCTCTGATATATTTTGGTAGAGAAAAAGATTCTGGCCGACCGAGAGTGTCTCGACTTGCTATCTGACGGTCGTGGAATAGAATCCCGGCCGTGAATCAATAAACTTTTCATTTTGGAAAATTTATCCATGCAATAACACTCTACACTACATGTTAAGTAAGTTCGGAAGTGCAAGTGGCCAACTCTGGTGACAAAGTTTTTAGGGCGCCTAAAGGCCATCATGGCTCGACAAATTGAACAAAAACATAGTGTAGAAATTGGTGGAGACACGCTTACAACCAATCATGTATTGAATACTCTCATCTGCAAAGTGTGGGCATGTGCCAAATATGTATCAAAAGCTCTTGAATTTCCTAAACAGATCTCAAATAATGTCTCCCGTGTTTTGGGGATACAGTCTTTATCATTCTTGGTTTTGTATTTTGATAGGTACAGTTGGGCCGACGGATCTAGGCGTTCGTGAAGTCAGGCTTTTCGCTGCGCAGTAGAAAATTTTGTATGAAAAAGTTGCACTGCGCATCGAAACGGCTAACTTCACGAACGCCGAGATCCGCTGGCCGTACTGTACTGCTGGGCTAACATGGCCGTTATAGCAGAAACACAATAGGAATTGCATACCGTCCTTGTCATTCTCAGTCCATGAAAAGAGACGGCACATTCTGCTATAACGGCGTTTTTACGCCCGCTGATGAGAGTTCATTGTATGTATTAGGTATTCTGCAAATAATTTGCTAGGGTCTGGGTGCTTTCTATGTATAAGAAGTATGTAAGTATTTACAAAAAAAAAGTTATCAGTCATGTGGTTCCCATAACACAAGCTCTGCTTACTTTGAGGCTACATGATACTGTGTGAAATATCCAGCATTATTTATTTATTTATTGTAATAAATATCGTTTTATTTCCAGTTGGTCCTAGTCGTCGTGGTCTGCAGCCTGGCTTCGCCTGTACCTGACCCAGACCCTGGTTATCATCACAAAACGCAGTAAGTACCACTGTCTTTTCAAACGCGTCAACCAAACAAGCGATAAAAGCGCTCGTAGCGTAGCTTGCTGAGATGTTCTTGATTGATCGTTGAAGTTAAGCAACGTTGTGCGCGTTCAAAATTTGGATGGGTGACCGCAAGTGGCATTACGAGCTGAGCGCTTCCGTGCTTCGGAGAGCACGTTTGGAGGGCAAGTCGCTAAGCCATGACAGAAGCCTTTAGGCGGCCTAAAAACTCCGTCACCAGAGTAGGCCACGAGCTCATACGAACTTATATTTAATTTTACTTACTAATCAAAGTCAAATAATTTATTCAGTAGGATCATTGATCCTATATATTTTATATTGATAAACATCTTTAGAACTAGGTGATTCTGCTCATGTTCTGTCGTGACCAATACCGTGAAGTGAAGTATCACGGCAATACAAAGGGGCCTAGCTTTTTTTTCTATAATAAACATCTTCAAGCAATTTAAGATTGTTTATGTATACGCTAAAATACACGTTTGATACAATATGCCCATATCTTATAAGTATTTCACGTAAAGGTTGCTACTTAGTAGAACGCTAACTGATTTCCCAATGTTTTCATTGCTTAAAACAAGGCTTTGGTTTATTTTTCCATTATCGCTAAACAAAAAAAAATATTAAAAAGGTATGTCCTGGGGCCGTACCATGAACTCTTAGAGCAATGTTAAAACAAGCTTAAAACAGTCCTACTGCTTTAGAAATGACATTCGTTGTCATGTTTCAAGCTTGTTTTAACATTGCTCTAAGAGTTCATGGTACGGCTCCTGATGTTGAGCTTAGTATTAAAAAAATACGGAATTTACAGTTTTTTTTGTTAATTGTGAAAAATTTAAACCTTAAGGTTAGGGTTCATTGTACGCATAAAAATAATTCTATACAAGATATTACTTCAGTATTGTTTTTAATAGTTCTTGCCCCACAACGTCAATCAGTACTAATTACTTAGTTTTTCGCAGTCGTTTAGCAACGAAACGTTTATAGCCTATACATACACAAAATCGTGGTAAAACGTAACAAGAGTTGCAAAATAAATCGATCACTGACCACTAAGTATTTCCTTGCCTATACCATTCCAGTAAGTGATCGGAATTTTTAAGCATCTCTGAATTATTTATTACTCAATGCGGTTTGTAGTGCAAGTCGCAATGATTTTTTTATAAACAAACGTATAACCTGATTTTAGATTTCACTAATGCATTTGTGGTGTATAAAGTAGTGCAAAAAGTAGGACTAGCTTCAAACTGTGGTTCTTGCGTGATTCTTCATGGTGTTGGTTGCGAAACAGTAGTAGAATCACCGAACTATAGTTCAAAGAGATCTCTGTGAGAGAGTGGTCTTTTGTATTCGTATGTTGATTCAAAGTGAAATTACTGATTAAGTTCCTAGTGATTTTGACTTTGACATTGTATGAAATAACTACTTACCTGATACGTACCTGCGACATGAATTTATTGAATAATCCTAGTGGTCCTACTGAATAAATGATATTTGAATTTGAATTTTTTCGAAAACTATTTTTTTTTATAACATACTTATTGATCTTTGTATGTTGCATAAGTTCTGCATAATCTTCATCTGTTCCATGTTTTCGTGATTGAAGAATTTTCTTGATATTTCTTGGTAAAGAATTTAAAATTCAGAATTTTAGGCTAGGTTTTTGTCCTGTAAAAAAATAAACTTACTACAAAATCCTGGCAAACTTGAAATAGGTACTTAAGTAATTAAAATAATTGAAAATAATTTTAGATAAGTATCTACTTTTGTAAATTTTTTGTCTGTGTAGAACAAATTTTAATTATTTGATGTCTAAATCGTAGAATAAAATGTTTACCATTTTGACGTGATAACGTCTTATAAATCGATGAACGCCGGCTGCACGCACGAAAATGTGTCACGTTCCTGAGCCGAGCGTGCAAGCGAAAGCACGGAACAAGCGATAGAGAGGCACGATCGTTCATCAATGTTTTCTTATGACGCTATTACGTAAAATTATCATCTGTAAGCCGACTTTACATACCTACAACCATTTTTTTTTTTGCAGCATTCGTGTCCACATTCCTCATGACGTCCACACGATCCACCACCACCACGTCGAGAAGGTTCCGATCTACAAAGAGATCCCGGTCATCAAAGAGGTGCCGATCATAAAAGAAGTTCCTATCATCAAACATCTACCTGTTTTACAAACCGTTCACGTCCCAATTGTGAAACATTCAATCATTGAGAAACCGGTCTTCGTTCATGATCATGTATATTCTTCGTGGCATTAATAAATGAATTTAGTTAAATAATGTTTTGATAAAAGAGCGCAAGTAAAACGCAGATAAAACATCTATCAGAAATGCTTTTGCAATTGACTTACTCTCATCTGCGTATGCAAGTTGACTATGACATCACGATACAAGTCAATGCGCTTATTTAGAAACAAGGAAATGAATGATAGGTCTTAGCAGTCATTCTATACGAACATTATCAGTGCTACCTGATTGAAATTGAACAAAATAACACAACCTATCAGAACATTTTTGTACTACCAATAGAATTGTATGATTAAAAATGTTTTGTTGACGTGTACTTGGTCGAAAATGTGTTTAGAGCGAAAAAGGCGTGTCACTGTTTCGAGTTAAAAACATATAAGTGGTCGCGAACAAAATGTAAAAAATAAAAAAAAACATTGTTACTGTTTATAACATTCTAGTCATAAGATTTTTACAGTATCAACTTTATTCCTATAAAAATGTGGTCGTCCATAAAACGTACAGGAATATCAGAAAGAACTCAACCGACTTTTATGTTTTTATACGAAATGTTTTATTTTAGACAAAAATTTAAGGATAATTTACAATAGTTTGCTATAAGTATCAAATAAAATTTTGTATATAAAAGTATATTAGTTTTTTATTATTTTGTGAAATGTAAGTGTTAATAAAAAATAATATTTGCCGTAGCACTAATTCCTATAATAAATATTGCAGCTTCGGGGACTTCTCTAGCTTTCATCAAAAACTTAACAAGCTTCAAGATATTTTATTCGTGTAATTTAATTTGGCGTTAAATATTTCTTACGTGACTGGAGAACACTGTTTTTGTACAATCTAAATGAAATATTGTCGAAATATCTAACATGGAATATGAACAAAAATCTGAGGACAGACAGAACGCAAAAAGTTTCACTAATCATATGAAAAAAAAATCCATACAAAAATCTGGTCTAGTATCAACAAAACTTTTTTTGAATCTTCTTCTTATCGTGTCGATGCCACACGGTTAGATTAATTTTGAATAATAGGTTGCCACCTCAACTGCACTATCTGTGGCAGCGTTGAGGTCTTCCTTTGTGCAGGTGTTTGGGCACAAAGGGCACACCAACAGGTGCGGCATGGTTTGCGCTGAAGCACCGCAGTCACAATGTGCTAGGCTAGAGTCCCTAAACCCCCATGCACACATGTTAGCTCTACAGCGGCCAACTTGGGTGCGAAGTCGATTTAAAGACTTCCACACGGGCCACGGCAGGGCGTGTCCTGGTGGTAACTTTTCCTGCGGGGTGATGAAATCAGGAGGTGGGGGGTTTTTCTCCTGCCAAAGCTTACATTTAGCGACACTTGGATGATCGTCCAAAGCCTGTGTGTTACGTTGGAAACTTTTGCGGCTTTTGAGTCGGGCTCGGGGGTTTTTTTGAATGAAAACCAAAAACGATGGGTTGAAAAACTGTTATAAAAAAATAAAAGCTGAAAATGAAAAATCCGAAAAATCTTATCAAATTTTTTCAATTCCGACGGGATTCGATGCTATAATCGATAGATCACGATTTTCAACTCTGGCGACTAAAGGTTCCGTGGCCGAATTGGTAAAGGCACTCCGGCTAAAGGAGGATCGCTTGTATCATTGCGGGTTCGAGTCCCGTCGGAATTGAAAATGATAAGGTTTTTCATTTTCAAATGTACCTAAGTGTGGTTTTACACTAAAATAACAACTAAAATTAAAAGCTGAAAATTCTGAAACTGGTTTACCAGACGATCTTATTTCAAAAATGCATTTATTCTGTATTCCTTTGTCCGAAAAGATGATTTCAATGACACTGAAGGCTTTATCGTCCATTATTCGATAAGTTTTGAAAACCGAAGCTCTATTGTTCTCGTTATCGTTCCCGCCGCAATCGGCATGTCGGTTTATTGTGATGCTCAACTTACCGCGTTTTGTTTGGCCATTTTATAATCGATCGAGCGAGCGAAGCGAGCGAAGATCTTAGTGGTAAGTTGGGCGATTTTGCTTTGTATGTTTGTATGTTTGTATGTTTGTATGTTTGTATGTTTGTATGTTTCACGAATTGTTGTTCGAGCATAACTGTCGAACCGTTCATCCAATCTGCATGAAACTTGGTAGGTCAATAGGTTGTGGTAAGGAAATTTACGGTGGAGCATATGAGCTTAATCGATGAAGGGGTTGTGAAGATATTGGGTTCCCAAGGGGGTAAAAAATTATGAAAGTTACACAAATATATTGAGTGGGGTGTCATACGAAAGGGCTTATTTTGTACATTCCAAAATGGTTTTTATTTTTAATCTAGGATGTATAGTTTTTGAAATACGACCAAAGACCAAAAACTACGAAACCAAAGCTGCAAGAGCTCCCGTTTCATAGAGTTTCGATGTCTTCGTAGCTCATTGACTGGTCGGTCTTAAAAAGAGAGTGGCATCGTTGCGGTTTGGTTTGCAATGATTTTAGATGCTACTTGATTTATTTTCATGATAAAAAAAAATTTGATAAAAAATGAAAATAATTGGGGTAAAAAAAGTTAAGTAAACAAATATATTGAGTGCGGTGTCAAATGAAAGGTCTTTATTTGTACATTCTAAAATAGTTATTATTTTTATTCTAGGACGTGTACTTTTAAAAATACGACAAGAATTCATAAATATGAAATAAATGAAAAATTAGACACGACATTATGTATTGCATTGCATGCATGCTAGTATTTTTTACCATGAAGAGCTAGCGCAATAGGCATACCCGGCAGTAGTAGCACTTGAAATTATAGGGGTAGTCAGAAGAAAGTCCAAATGTTGGCCATCTACGGTGCGCGAGATCTCAGTTCGGGGCGAACTACTAGTTTAAATTATTCTTCGATAATTACAATTATTTCAGCATCTGGACTAAAAATATCAGGGCAGTGTTATGTTATGTTATGTCACATGATTTACAATTCCCTATTTTATCCGCCTTACAATCAGCCAAGCAAAATAAAAAAAAACAATTCAAATATACTTAGGTACCTACATCAAGTTAACTTTGAAAAGGTGTTTAAGAATCTTTAAAAGTAGCACTTAGGCATTTCACCGAAAATTTAAATTCTTATCAAAATTTTCAATTTCGACGGGATTCGAACCCGCATTGATCAAACCGATCCTCCTAACTAAAGCCTCTAGACTCTAAAGGCTTTAGTTAGGAGGACTCTAAAGTTTAGAGTATTTTGTCTGGTAGAGCAAGATATTCTATGAAGATAAAATGAATAAAGAATTGAACAGATGATGTCTATCTTTTCTAGTCGTCAGCCTGTTTTCGTTTTTCTTGGGCTTAAATAAATAATACCAGCAAGATCTGAAATTTTACTAGAATAGGGATATATTCAAAAACAAGCGCAAGCGTGGCAACGCTACAAAGATTATCAAAAAAAGATATCAAAAATAAAGTTGTATTTTCTGTTCATTGAGCAAGTATGCCGAATAGACAAGAAAATTTAACATGCACAGAACATCAAAGCAACAACCAATATTTTTGTTACCTTTGTTTCTAAAAATCATAAACTAAATAATGTTACTATAAAAATACGTATTTGCGGTCACCGATACATAATGTACGTATGTGAACATTTGCTTTGAATAAATTTAATCGCAATGATTTATAAATTCTATGGAACCAAAACAACAAAGCATTGGTTTGGAGCACTTGTCGCTGTTTGGCCAACAACTGACCAAATCAGCGTTTGTCAACAATTACCACAAAATAATATTCTCTCGAATATTACCCGGAATTCTATAAAATGTGAATGAACAGAACAACAGTTCACAGTTTTTAAAAAGTAGTAAAAGTTTTAATTTTATTAATACTGCGCTCCTTGCTCTTGCGATTGCTCGCTTCGCAAACAAGGAGCGTACAACTTTCGCGAACGTACAGTACGTACAATAGATCTAGGCATTCGTGAAGTAAAGCCGTTTCGCTGCGCAGTAAAAAAAATTGTATGAAAAAGCTATACTGCGCATCGAAACTAACTTCACGAATGCCTAGATCAATTTTGCCTAAACTAAATTTTCATGAAACATGGCTAAGAACATTGTCGACAAAAACACAAACAAAAAAAAAGACAAAAACATATTTAAAATCGGTTCATCCGTTCAGGAGCTACGACCGACGCCATAGACAGACACACAGATACACACTACAAACTTATAACACCCCTCTTTTTCGTGGGGGTTAAAAACCAAGATGACTGCATAGTACCTAGTCTTTTTGAAAAACCTAGGTTTTATGGTTTCAGTGAGTCATCAAAAAACAATTGCTGATTCCAATTTACCCAAAACTTAAAAAAAAAATCTTTTTTCATTCAAATCTTGCCTTTGAAAGAGATTTTAATTAAATTAATGAAGCAGAAATATTGCCGTGCTAGAAAGGTTTCATCTCTGATTCTAAGATTTATTGGTTTCATTTAGCTATGTCATTACTTAGATAAGTATAATTTATAGATTCACAACTGTTTATCAAAGGACTGAAGGCATCTGAGCCGTGTTGGCCGAGTAGGTTAGTGCCTTGACCTTAGATCTGAAGTACGTCGGTTCTAACTATACTTTCTTTCGAAAGATTAGCTTTTTCAAACAGTTCTTTTTCATAATTTAGAATCTAAATTTTAGAAATCGCGGGGAAATTTAGAAAAACAGAAATTTAAATTATCTAAGACTCATACACAAAAAATAACATACAAAAATAAAAACGGCTATTACCTAATTTGAAAGTCGATAGATGTACGATTCGATAGAAATGTGCATAGATTGTGTGAAAGATAGGAAAAGAATGATACGTGAAAGGACAAAGGCAAAGTGATTATAATTTCTCGTTAATTTAAATAAATCACGTGAAATATGTTTGTGTTTATTCAAATTATGATGGTTTTAGATAATATCTTTTTCTTGTTACTTTAATGTCAAAAAAAAGAGATGGAAACAGATCTTAAACTCCATAATGATCAGTAGGAATAAGTCAGTTACGGTAGTCTCTTTACATTTACCTCTACCTATATACGCGTAACTATAATATAAAATGATGCATAATTAATCTTTAGGGTAATTTCAAACAAATCCCATCACGATCCATGCGATTCTAATTCGGATCATTCATTATTAGTACAACCAGATTTATTAATGGACGCGGTCGACGCAGCGCCGAACAAAAAGCGAAAACTTTCATTATAAATGAACTGGAAACATGCGATCCGTTATTACTAGGGATGTTTCCGTTTTCGGTAATAAAATGAAATACTGTACGAATAAGATGTCTACACCTAGCATAGGGTATGAGGATAACGATGAAGTAGGTAATGAAGCGTTGAAATATCATGACAAAAACAAAAAAATTGTTTAAATATTTATTTTTAGTTTGACAGTACATAGTCGTACCTAGTTAAAAAAGCAAGACATACTTTTCAATCAATTAAGAGAGCGACTAAGATTATATAAATACCTTTAGTTTTTAATATAACGATGATAATACAATTTAAGGCTTTGAAATACATAGTTTTTATAGATATATTACACACCTTTTGACATCGAAAAGATCTGGTAAAACGATTCAAATTTATCCGTATTCGTATCAGGCATCCAGCTCATTTCAACTTGGTACATCACTAGTGATATTGTGATATTCACTGAATTACGGTAGGCAAGAGAATGAGTTTTTAAATTATCCAACACGATAACCAATTACTCGGGTCACTTGTTTCTCTACAGAACGGAAAATTGAAAAACTCATACGTGCGCAATTAACCAGGGTTTTCTTTATCCAATTCATACTTTAAAATTAATCCTTTCATTTTGGGTAAATATTTTTTTTAATATAAATCTTCGTCTGTGTTTCCATCTACATATAGAAAGAAAGAAAGAAAGAAAGAAAGAAAGAAAACTTGTTTATTCAGCAATTTGGCACGGACAATAAAAAAGACAATATAATATAACTAGTTAATTAGGTACTTAAAACTAAAACATTGTCCGCCTGCTGAAAAGGCAAGAGCTCAGCTTCTGCCTGGTTGAAACCAGACGCTGTTTTTCAGCCTTACCTATGAGGAGAGGGATGGAGAGGGGATAGGAGGATTATACCATACATATAACCCGAACACCTTTAAAAGGAGAGTTAATAGGCATTTTCTAGGGAAGCTCGCTCCATCGTCGACTTCATCCATGCCCAGGCAAGTAGCGAAGTCAAGAGCGAAGTCTATCTTAAATAATAAAAAAAATACTGTAGAGGCAGGATTTTATAAAAGATAATGACGAAAATCAACATTGAACTTACAAAATCTCAAAAGGTAGGACTTGTGTGTACCTAGATAATAGTCTTATAAGCTCTTCAAGAAACTACGTAGATAAAATTCCAAGATAAAAACTTTTAACATTCTACAAGTTACAAAAACTGCTTATGTATACAACAAAAGGCCACGACGTCTATGATATCTACTTTCTTTAGAGGAAGTACAACATAAAATAAAATTTCATAACCTCACAACCGTAACAAAAATAAATATGACCCTATTCCCCTAACATTATATCGCGGGCTGAGGACTACATTTGATCAAAGATATGCTTATTTCATGCATAGGTTTCTCTCGCGACGTTATAAAATCTAAAATGAATCTATTCAGAAGCTCGCTTCTTGAAATTTACGTACCTACTGACTTCGTAGTTACTAGGAGTAGCTGTCGGCTGGTCGAAGTTCCGAACTTTGAAGTTACATAGCTTTGGAAGGCTTCGTTGGGCAGTTGAAGGTCTGTATTTGCCGTCTTCGTTGATAACCTAATGTCGGTTTTCGTTATAGTTGAACAGAAGTTTAAAAGCAAGCGGCGAATTGCAACCTATGTCACTTATGGAATGTTAATTTCTGCAAATGTGGGCATGTACTAGATGTATATTTGGACATTATAGATCTATATAGATCTGATTGAATGTCTACCCCGACTTGGGGTTAGTCTTGATAATATTTCATTTCGTTTCACTTAAAATCCGCGCAAAATACAAACACACCTTGATTTTATCAAAAAATTGCGTAGATGAAAATCATCGGCAAATCCACCTTGTTTAAATATCCTCGAAATTCGTTTACTTTAAGAAAAGTTCCGTGCAAGGTCACAGGGATATTTTTTTTTAATTATAAAATTACTGGAGCCTAAATCATCCCCGGATGTGAGGTGAGTCGAGGTTTATTCCTATTATCGCTTAGTCGACCTACTTCCCATTTGTTTAACTCATCAAGGAAAAGATCAATTAAGAAGATTAGTTATCGTCTTTAAAGATTACGTCATTGCGAGCAAATGAGGGGGTTTGGGGTGTAAGGGGGGATTGAGTGACGAAAACTCACAATATCTTCATTCTTGGTTGCGCCTCGGGCTGATTGGGGCGACTTTACCAAGTTTGTAGACGGTCTTGAATGTCTACGCGTGTTGGTAATATACGACTCGTATACAGTGACTGTAATATACAGTTTGTTGCTTTGTTAATTTGAAAATGTGTGGTTACTTACTTCACTACAATATTTGTAACAAAAATTCTAAGAAGTATCACATAGAATGAATCGCGGTCCTAATAAATATTACCTATAGACAAAAAAACTGTTATTATAGGTCGTGAAGGCTTGTTTCACTCTTCAGCGTTTCACCGGTCGCGTCCGCGAGTTGACCATTCACAGCACATTTCTCTGTGCTGTGAATGGTCAAAATTAATTTCTCTGTGCTGTGAATGGTCAACTCACGGACGCGACCGGCGACACGCTGAAGAGTGAAACAAGCCTAAGTAAGTGGTTTTTTGATGAAAATATTCTACATTTTTTTTGTGTTTTAGTGTAAATTGCTTTTAAAATCCATAATCTACGCGGATGGCAATAAATAATTCATTAATTTTCATTTTGTCAAATAGCCTATTATAAAACTCTCTCCATAGTAATACCTACTTAGAGAGTAGGTTTGATCTAATCCAGCCAACAACGTGTATTGCTAACCGCCGTGCCATTACCCCACCACAATCTATGTATTAGTGGTGAGCGCTCACCACCAACATTGCAGGGTTGCTTTTATTAGAATAGATATCATCTAACAGCAGTCACTCAGATGAAAATCACATGACACAATGATAAAATAATTTTTTTATGATTCTAAAATACAACTTACTTTTTCTGAATTAAAAAACTCCAGAATCACACCTGTTTCTTCAAAGTATGGGACAATTTCTCTTAGATCTTTAGGGAGGTCAATATCCTTTGAAGATGTCTAAGGGGGTAATCAGAGGCACATACAAATAAATATGTATGAGATTTTACAAAAGTTTGTCAGAACGTACTTCAGCATTATGTTTTTTACATTTTTTACAAATGAAGTAGTCTATACACTTAAAAACAGATTTTATTTCATCTTAAATTCTTTTGAAAACGTGATACTCTCAATACAAAAGAACCTAATATAAAACAGTATCCCCAAAAAAGTTCTTAAAGACCCGCCGTACCGCTACGCCAACTTTTCACAAAGGAAGTGCCAAAAATAGCTACGGCGTAGAAGCGCTACGCAACTTTACGACTCACTGGTTCAACCGGAAAAGCAAGTCCATGAAATAGATAATCTATCGATACTACCAAGAACAAAAGCATTAAACCACGAAGATATAAGGACCCATAAAAGCAGGCTCTGTCGAAAGGACGCGCCAATTTGGCTTATTTAACTGCCATCTAGTGGCGAGATAGCGCCTTTAGAGTTATTAGCCTGACAAAATTGCACGCGATATTTCTTTTTAAATAACTTACTGAGTTTCCTGGATTTCGCAAAAGGCTTGGCTACAGATCCTTTACAAAGAAGCACCAAACTTGGTAAGAAACTCACGACTTTTCAACATCAAATTCCCTACAAGTGGCAAAATAAAAAACTTCAATGTTGTCTCCAGGTGCATTTCTGTTAATAACTCCGAAGATCCTCATCGGATCCTTACCAAGTATTTATGGAACCACGTTGGGAGTAAGTATATCCTTTCAAACAAAAACTAATCATCAAAATCGGTTTATAATTTACAGAGATATCGATAGAACCTCCACCTTTTTTGAAGACGGTTGAAAATAATTTAAGGCAAATTCTCGTACAATATTATCGTGTGCCAGATTTAGTAATTGGATAGATTAAAATCTAGAATAACTGAAAATCTGAGTGGTCTCTAACAATCTCGAGATAAAGTCATAATCCATTTAAAATTTCTGAGAATTTATGAACACCGACAATTTATTTTTGTAATAAGAGACTACCTACTGAATTCATAACTTTATTCTAGATAGATTTTATTCTAGATAATTTAAACAACGTTAAGGGACAATATAAGTGTGCAGTCTGTTAAGGACTGGAAAGATATCAAAGGACCTAAGTATGGAAAGAAAATTTAAGCCTGTACATAGAAGATACCTACTGGA
The DNA here is from genome assembly GCA_958496255.1 of Camptogramma bilineatum. Classification (NCBI taxonomy): domain Eukaryota; kingdom Metazoa; phylum Arthropoda; class Insecta; order Lepidoptera; family Geometridae; genus Camptogramma; species Camptogramma bilineatum. The sequence continues at coordinate 8,976,535 of OY292467.1, read as the reverse complement.
ATTTGGAAAAAGATCTTTGCTCACGAAAGTAGATAAATTAAGTCTACCACCAACCTTTTTGCTTCCACACGTCGTCGTCAAAGATGGATCGGACCAGGTTTCTGCATGGCACGGAAATGATGGAGCAGCCTTGTAAAGTCCAAACACTAGGTAGTATCGAAAATGGCACAGCACTGTTTGCGAGAACGTCTCACACACACAATATTGTCTGCACAGCAGTACCTAATATGTATGAAGTTAGTAATACTTGACTATCACTTTCATTCAGATGAATCAAAGTATGCAAATACATTGATTAACATGGTCAAAACGAGAGAAATACTCAATGAAACGAAGTCACGGATAGTAGCTCAATGATGAGATCACGACCGAATCAGGGCAGTCGTCCAAGCATATTGGGACAATGTTGAGATGGAATAGGCTTATCTAACACAATCGTCCATTATCTACCATTAAAAATTACACCTGAGAAGCTGACTAAGACGCAGGTTTTCTTAAGATACCTTCATCGTTTCGTGTACTATAATATAAAAACTTAAATAAATATTGCTGGACATTTGACACAGCGCCATCAAGCCCCAAACTAAGTAAAGGTACGGTAAGCAAATGTACTATGGGAACCATAAGTGATAGAATACTAATAAAATAATTATGCATAATAGTTTCCAAAAATTCGATACACAGCCAAGATTCTGACCCACTACCAAATCCAAAGGCACTATCCCTCAAACGCCCAATATAATACAAATAACACCATCTAATAAAACATTATAGACCTTTCGTTTATTAGATAACCGAATATCGCATAAACTTCGCCCGCCGCCGGTATTCTGGCAATACATCGCTTTAATTAAGTTGATTATGGCAGGTGAGCTCCCGTCTGGTGAACTCATGGCATAGCTTAGATAATAGCCGTTAGCTCAGTTCTAATAAACATCTGACTAGACCATAGTTTCCCAACCTTATTTTGTCCACCACCCACTTTGAGAAAATATTTTTTTCAAGAGCTCCCCTCCCCATATCTTAATGCGCCATCTCAATGCCCCTAATTTTTTCTGGGTCTTCTACTGCCCCCCTGAAAGTCTCAAACGCCCACAAGGGGGCGTTATCGCCCACGTTGAGAACCTATGGACTAGACTAATCAGACAGAGAAAGATAGGATCAAGTCACATTTCAACAAGTGGCTAAATAAATTTAAAAAAAAACTGACTTCAACGTTATATAAGCTGAGCAATTTTCTGCACTCTCGAGGTGCATTTCTGTTCATAACTACGAAGATCCTAAACAAATCCTCGCCAAATTTTTATGGCACCTATCGAAAACTATAATTTTTCGAACAAAATAAGAATTTATCAAATCGGTTTAGGCATCTTCGAGTAATCGGTGAATATACCTACTCTCATAGTTCTTGTTAGATCAGCAGGCTGATTGTCTAACTAACCTGTCTCAAACCTCAAATTGGTTTTAAACTTTCAAAAAGATCGCTTAGGGTCTTTTGGCGAGTTCGGTATGAGATGAGTGACAGAGTTACTTGCGTGGTCACTGAACTGTCATATTTGATAGTTTGAGACCGATTTTGGTCGCTATCAAAGATAAACAACCAGAGGGCCTAGCCAACCGACCTTCGCTATGAAGCGATTCGATTTCTAACTTCGCTAACACTCGAACGTGAGGTTTTCATTGGTCGAACCAAGGTCGAACGTAAGGTCACGTGGTCTTCCACCAATGAAACATCGGCGATAGCGAAGCGAATTGTAGAATAGAAAAGATTGATGCCACTTGGCTAGAGGCTCAGGGGCTGTTCTCCTAAGTCTATGGTTAAACTCCGTTCATCAGTCAACTACGTCAGACGAGGTTTAAGCACTATTAATATCCTAAATTATTAATGATCAATCAGCTTTTGAATTCTAGAACTCGCTGACTAATTAAACAAAACCATGTCTAGACTGTAAAAATTGATAATTAAATATTGTTTTGGCATCATTTTATAGATAAAAATTATAGATAAAAGATCTTTTATAATGCTTCATATATGAAACATCTATCAAACAATTGATGAAAAATTAGATGTTTCATCAGATGTTTTATTATATGAAAAATCGGATGTTTCATCAAAAGTGGCCACTTTAGGCCCCCAGGTCATGGCTACGACTATTTTTCGTACCTTCTGACGGAAGCGATGAGTAACGCTAGTGGTGACATTTTAAAACTCATTCAACTGTCAATTAAGCAAAGGTTTAGTTATAGGATGTTTTTTTCTTGACACTCTTATGTCTATGTAAAATAAATTATTTAAAGAGCCTTTTGGGAGCTATACGTCCGTTATGAATAACAGGATAAACGTCTCAAAATGTTAACGCTTTACTACGATCGTAGGACATTGTAAACTTTTCTGTGTCCTTTCAATGAAAATTTAAAGTAAACCTTAGTTCTCACATGACGAGGTCCTTGCTCCCGTGTTTGAGTCACTCTCGTCTGTCAATACCGGCGCGCCTTGGAGTTCATTTCGCGAACACATTGTTGCTTTTGTACACACTGTGACCATGTATTATCGAATTGTGTAGGTATGTAACGGTATCGAGGAACTGGTGTTGTATGTGTGGGTAATCTTTGGTCTGTCCAATATTGAATGGCTGTGGATGATAATGAAAAATATGAAAAAATGAAACTGCTAAAAACTTTCTTACCTGAGATAGCCACTATAGCTCGTACGTATTGTAACATTGTTTTAACAGTAAAATAAAAATACAATAGGTAGTGTAAGAAAATAAAACCTTAACGTAGATAAAAACTTTCTTACTTCGTGCTCGATTATTTTGCTTGGTTCTGAAAATAGCACGAACTTTGCAAACTAGCACGCTTCCCTTCGTGACTGCGATAAAACTAAAGTTTTAGTACTGTAATAATATTAATTAGCTTTACGTTAGACCCGTTCTAGGATATAGATATCAATCTAGGTGTTAGAAACAAGTACTAACCTATTAACGCTAGCCTTTGTTTTGCTTTTATTTTGATACTAATCCTTCTTATTAATGCTGTTTAGAACGAAAACCGAAACTGGGAGTCAGGAGACCGAGCTCACTAAATACACAAAAATGTATTGTTAGATTCAAATTCCGAATACGAAATTCAAATTTCGAATATGAAATTTGAAATCTCACAGCAGATTCAGCTCTGCTGGGAACATTCACAAAAAAAACACTAACACATTGTATATTCGTACCTAAGCAGGGTCACAGAATAAATAGGCACAGAAGCCTGACTTCGCGAAAACGTTTATTTAAATAGCGAATCTTGCTGCGATGCAAGAAAGTGCAATTCAGCTCGCGCAAGCGCTCATTACCTAGTTCAATATTCACCTACACAAATCCTCTCTTTCTAACGCATAACTCTGTCACTATCGGGCGCGGAGTGACGCGGAAGGGTTGTTGTGTGGTCGCGTGATAGGTATTTCGCGCGACGCGGCTAGTGTGCGAGCTGAGCGACGAGTGTGAACCCTGCCAAGACCCGGCCCGGCGGGCCCGCCAATGTACTTGTAGCTTTGCACCTAAAGTGCGGAGTGCGCCTTCTGTGCTTATTCTGGAGCAGGGTACAGCAATATTAAATTAATTTTAAAACACCATTTTCAGTCCTATTTATCTTTTCGTATGCAGATAGCCCGTTTTTAATCCCGATGCTCCAATTACCTACTGCATTACCAAAAATTAATCTCTGTTTTCATGTTCACAATAATTTCCCAGAATTAATCGACTTCACTCAATTGGACTGCAGACACCACAAATTATCTCCTCCAATTGACTTAATTCAACGTTTCGACTTGACAAATGACTTTCACAAACAAACGTAAATGCTACCAAAGACTGCGAACAGGTAAACAGTTAATAGTCTACATTAGACGTCAAATTAAACGGTATCAGAGCGAAAGACGTACCTAGACGTCTACCTCAGACCTCAAGAGGTCTCAAGTTTAGGGCTGTCGATCTTCATTTTGCATTTGAATTCAGAATTATAAAGTGTCAGTGTCAGTTCAGTACAGAAGTTGTAAATGAAAAAGTTTTGTCTACGAATTAACCAAGGTTTGCTGTAAAAAAAATCGTTTAGGGTTAAGCTCGCCTTTGTACATCACCTTTTTAAATCTATGTTTGTATCTTAGATCATAAGTATATGGTCTAAGGTTTGTGTATTATATTTTCTTGTGTGCAATAAAGAACTTAAAAATTTAAGAATGAACAGATTTTGAATTTAACTTGAGTTGTGTATATTTCTAAAATATAGATAGATAATGACCGGAAATAGGACATAGGCTACTTTTAACTCGGAAAAATGTACGGTTCCCGCTAAAAAAATACGTCAACGTGGGCGAAGCCGCGGGCGTCCGCTAGTCTTAAATAAATTTTCGATGACTTTGACTGTCACTTTCTGCAGCTAAAGAAAGTATCATATAGCATCAACCAAAAGTGTCTCTAGTGTAACCGACTAATCGTATTAGGAGCCTCTTCATGTTGGACAATAGCGGCCTTTACACGTAAAGTTTAACCGCGGGAAATAGCACGCGCCATTCCATCCTTCGCTCCAGTACCTTACGTGTCAGGCGCGAGGCCTGACAGTTCGATCTGGCATGTCGACAGACAGTTTTTGTGAGAGTTTTTTGCACGCATCACCGTTCATAATCGTACCACGCGCTAGTCTAAACTGTGACAGTAATTAGTACGACAGTTTTATCCGCGGTTAAAACTGCACAGATTTATCCGCGGTTCGGAACGCAGTCCAGATGCGCGGTTAAAACTCATCTCGTGTAAAGGCCGCTAATATCTTTAACCATTGTATTGTTTTTTTTACTTTTCAAGTGTCAGCATCAACCTCAGTCATTATGACATAACTTGAGCTAACGCCCTGCACTGTTCATTCACCCCAAGCTGATAAAGGCCAAGATCGGAGCAACCCTACTACTATTGACATTATGCAAGAAGTCTGTAAGCCTCGAACTGAAGGTAAGCTCGTAAGGGCTGTGCGACTGACAGCTAGATACCCTGGTTTAGTGGATTCTTAGTATTGTTCTTGTAAGCTGTGTTTTACTTAATAACATCAGGGACTGTTTAGGACGGCTCTGACCAAAATGCCTCTCATTTAGTTTATCTTATACAAATAGGAATACCTACCAAAACCTGTCATTTGTCATTAGCACGGCTTTAGAGAGGTTTTTTGTTGTATCTCACGTTCAATTATAAGAGTTGGCAACAGATTAAGCAGCCATTCAAGCTCCTTAAAAGTTCATTGTTAATGACAGGGTTAATTTTGAACGACTTAAAGCACATACTTAGAGTGTTTATTACACTGCCGATTTAGGAAACCTGTACAGATTTCATAAAGTGCTAAAAGATTCATATCCATGACACCTAATTATATTTCGAAAAGACGCGGCCACATCTTCGTATGAGCCAATCACAGCGGTGCATTCAATAATGCTCCTAATGGGCCACTGAACGAATACGCATCCAGCAGCGCCACCCTACGTTTTTTCACTGTAACTAACCTATGCGCACGATTTGCCGTGAACGAATTTTGAAAATTGAAAAGACTTAATTTTATGGTGGGTTTTGTGATTCAAGAAGCTATTCCCAAGAACAGAAGCATACATCTAGCCGGCCGGCAGAAGATTCGCAGCAGGGAAAGGCGGAATACTCAAGTAAGTGGCTCGTTGTACCTACTGTGTTTGGTACTTTGCGAACTTTGTGTGCCCGTCTTTTCTTGTAATCTGTAGAAGTGTTCTCCTACGTATTTTAACATCTAGCTGTACATTTCACCCAAATGTGCGAAGCCTTCATGGTTCTCGTACAAAACCGATCTCTAGAAATCATCGCTCACTCTTGCTCTTTGGCTTACGAATTGCGTATTGTGCAACCTGCTTTTTTTTCATCCTATATTTAATTACAGTTAGCAACAGTTAGGATAATTAAAGTAGGATGCGCAATACGCGCAATATTTGTAGGCCAAAGAGCAAGACAGAGCGATGATTCCTAGAGATCGGTTTCCTAAAGGTAAGCGTCCACATATCGGTATCGTACGCTTCGGACGCATCGCACGCAACGGACCGTAGTATTATTTGTATAGAAACTCATATAAGTGCGTCCACCTGTCCGCATCGTACGCATCGCATTACATAGATAATCTGCTTGATGCGATCCGTCCGCTGCGTGCGATGCGGGCCTGTGGACGCTTACCATAAATCGGATAGTGTAATAACCACTTAGGAAACATAGAAAATGAAAAATCTTATCAATATTTTCGATTCCGACGGAATTCGAACCCGCATTGATATAAGCGATCCTCCGTGCCTTAATGATTACTTGGCCTTTCCTTATTCGTCGGGTCGAAAATCTTGATAAGCTTGAGATAATTACCTAAGTGTGGATAAACACTATCAAATAAAAAAAATTCTTTAGATAACTATCCACAAATGTCAGAGTTATGATAAGCGTCCACAGGCCCGCATCGCACGCAGCGGACGGATCGCATCAAGCGTTATTATCTGTGTAATGCGATGCGTACGATACGGACAGGTGGACGCACTTATATGAGTTTCTATACAAATAATACTACGATCCGTTGCGTACGATGCGTCCGAGGCGTACGATACCGACATGTGGACGCTTACCTTTATTGTCCGATTTTATAACGAGACGAAACAGCGACAAAGAAAGTAAAATGCATGCCGCGATATTAGCCCTTACATTATGACATCATTACTATCAATCATTTTAATACAACCAATTGCTTTGCGTTGCGACATTGTCCTCACATTTATTCATTACGCCCCACTTTTCTATTAATAGAGCTTTATACGAATCGATAACTAAGTAGGTGATGAAAATAGCCTATGTAGGTAAAAGTACCTACTGGTTAATGTTTCCCGACTGTGGCGAAAAGACGGCTTTATTTTATCAGTGGGCTTTACTTATGAAAGATGTTTAAAGTTGAACACTGGTTAAACAACGTCCTGTCTTTATTTGAGGATAGTGACAAACAGAGACAGGACGTTGTTTAACCAGTGTTCAACTTTAAACATCTTTCATAAGTAAAGGGGAGTGTGTTTAGAATAAATTTAGTAATAGACAAAACAATAAGCTAGACTGACTAGCTCAAACGAATAATTTACTTATTTATTCAGTTCAAATCGTTATTTTAGCCGTAGGACTCAGTGTGAATATTGAAGAGTCATTTGTAATACAAGTAGGCACCAAAATAGTCTCAAGGATTTCTTCAAAGCCTCTTCATCAAGGACGCTCCTAATGAATTCGTCTAGTCTAGTACATAATGGCTCGTTTGCGAAAAAAAAATAGCCTAACCTTTTTTAGATAATTAGTAACCGATATACAACCTTATGCATGACAACATACGGCCGTTTTATTAATATTAGTCCTGCAAATAGACTAAATAAACAAATAATATCTCGTTTCGTGGAATTATTTTCGCAAAAGGTTAAAAAGTATGTTTGTCTGATAGTGGTCTAATTACGCTCTGTCACAGCGGAACTGATTAAGTTGTAACTGGAAATGGACATAGAAAATTACTTGAAATATCTATAGACTACTTTCTCTCCGGGTACTAACGGTGTGGTGAAACATAAACTAGTTATAACATTATACTACAGTTTTAATTTTGTATCATCGTTATCGACTATCTATGCTATGATTACTAGAAAACTGGCTTTCACTTGCCATACAAAGCACTGTCGTGAAATAATAATGATCTTGAGATTTGCAACATAACGCAATTCTGCATGCAATGGAACTAAGGAAGTGGGCACCGTGCGTTTTTTGCAGCGCGTTTGTATCGATACAAACGCGATGCGAACGCGCAGCCTAAAAACGCGCTTCAGAAAACATCGTGTACGTGCCTACTCTCTAAGGCCTTTAAGTTTAGTTGTGTTTCGCCTTATCTAAATAAAACCTAAATACTTGAATTATCCTTATTGATGTTCGCCTGCCTGTAGAATTTACCTGAAACAAAAAATAAATTGCTATATTTTTTCTGGTACTTAAACTTATTTCGGTAGTACGTCGAGACCCACATAAAAAAGATAATAACGTTATAAATTCTCCTGTTGCTCTATTTCTCAACAAAATTATGAAAGTTTTGAAAGATGAAATACCTATATTATTTTTAATTCAATCACTTTTTCAATTGCAATCTTCTGACCGCAGTACTCCTCCAGACGGCCTTACAATTTATATGAGAAAAAATTCGCTATGCCCTTTAAACTTTATTTAACTTTCAAACTAAATATTATGTCTACACAATATCAAGGATGTCTATTCGAACAGACGCCCTGAAATAATTTTAAAAACGCGTTTTCTGGTCAAATCGACGCTTGATCATCTTGATCCGAGGTCTGGCACATTTTTGGCATTGTCATTCAGCGCGGTAATGAATGATGCCAGTTTTTTGTTCGCGCTACCGACTGCCAGTGGCTTGCACAATTTGCACATGGGTACTGGCAGAAGGGTGCAAGGGGGTGCACTTGCACCCCCTGTCAGGAAAAAAAATACATAGAAAAAGTTTTTTTTTAGGCAGTTCCTGTTTGAATAAAAACTGAAGGTGTCTAGGTAGGTTGCTGTCCAAATTTATTCATCACCTTGTCAATAAATTCAGTATCCTGTGAAAACTGAGCATGCATATGCCGCACCTCCCTGAAAAAAATCCTGGCGGCGCGTGGGCTTGCATCAGTAGAGCTAACTATAGATCGTTTAGTTAGATCCTTAGATGACTCAACTGGTCCTAATGTATTTTGTAAAGTTTTGTATACTTATATGTAGTAGTTCCATTTCTGTAAATAAATGTAGAAGTAAATGTTCAATAGTCAGGATGTATATTCGCGTAAACCAACTTTGTGACTACTTAGCTGTACCCAAACAGTCGTAAGTACACTTGCAAACAATCAAGTAAACGGACTGAAGGCCCGGAATACTATCGTGTGTGGTACCCATTGTTAGAAGTCCATACAAAGCCAGTGGCACAGAATAACTATTATTACAGTGTACCTATTACGTGCTACGTTTGGCGGTTCGGTATGAGGTTTCGGCTGAGATTGTGAGACAAGTTCGATTCCCACCACAAAAGAAATGTTCGTATGAGCTAGTGGCTAACTCTACTGACGGAGGTTTTAGGCCGCCTAAAACCTCTTTTTTTATTTTAGTTAGACCTTTGTTGAACCACAATCTCACCTGATGGTAAGCGACGATATGGCTGACGATGGATCACTCAGGTCTAGAAGACCTATTCACTCTTGACTTAAAGAGACCCGTTATAGTTTTTAGGCCTCCGTCATGGCTTAGCAGCCTAAAAGCCGGGACCTTTGTCGAGTTATAGAGAACCGACAGTTTAATTGACCGAAGCATTGAAGCGCTCAGCTGTTAATGCCACTTCCCGCTAACCGCTCAGAATGTCGCTTCAACAATCTATCATCAAAAATGCACTATGACAAAATAATTTTAAAATATTCAAATGTTTAGATGGATGTGAGCCGTGTTGGCCTAGTCAGTCACCTAAAATGACTAATGTGTTTTATGTTAATAAAGCCAATTAAGCTAGGGAAATGTTTTAGGTTAAGGCTAGCTGACTCCGTCTCCAGTGTATGAAGCGGTTGCCTCCTCTTACCGCTTTTAAATAATTAAAAAGCCTGAGTTATTGATACCCGTAACATAAGGAACTTCAATAGGACATTGTATGTACGTGACTGCATGGTGATATTTGAAAAAAAAAAAACAATCCTTATACTTTATTAACACAAAAAAAAGTAAAATTTTTAGAATCAACAAAATTGAATGAAATTGTACTGGGCTCAAATTATCGGGATTCGACGAACCGTGCACTGCACATGTGACAAATGCAGCTATATGATTCGACATAAGACAGACAGGGACGCAAAAATAAGCCCTCAATCGCTTTTATGTTCGATATTTCAAATTTTGAACTTTAATATAATTGAAAAATATTCTGGATTTGGCAAAAACTTGATAGAATTTCACGTGGTAGTTTCACAGCCAACCCTTAGCATTAGTTTTTAAAATGATCTATTTGCTAACGAGTCTGCCACAAAGTTCAGTGGACAATGAGAGTGGCGCCGTCGGCGTCGCGACGAGTCTCGGCGCCGGACTTCAAATCTTTTTAATTTCACTGGTTATTTATAGGAAGGGATTCTGTGAAACGTGCTCAAGCGAATTTGTAACTAGAGACAATGCTAGAGCTCTCAATTTTCAATAACTCTTTAGTAGTAATGTCCGGACAAGCCTACTCGTTATGTAGTTAATGAAAGTACAAAAGAGAAGAAAAAAGCAGAGGTACACCTAGCAAAGTTGGGATAGTATGCGTAGTTCGCATAGGTGAAGTATTTAAGCCTGCTTTGAATTCTTTTTGAATTGTTTAATTTCTAATCATGTTTAAACAATAACAAGTTAAGATTTCAAACGATATAATTTTAACCGCTTAGACCTGTATATCTAAATAATGTTATTACATCGGGCGATATTGATTTTTATGCAAAAGGGGGTCATACAACTCTGCTTTGTTTTTTATTTGTTTTGTGGGATCCAATTTTAGATAAGAACCGATAACCGTATTTTAAATAATTGATAAAACGAAAATCTGTAACGGGAATCTGTATACATGGTCATAATCCATATCAAATATGATGTTCCATTCGTCAACACAGTTTTCTAAACAAATAAATATTTTCCATTTCATACCTAATACCAAAAACACATGGATAAAATAATTTGAAATCTATTTGTTAGCACATAACGTGAGCAAATATTTATGTACCTAGTTCAAAGAACCATGGGCATCATTGCTTGAACACTGGACCCGCTTCGTCCAACAGCGATGAAACATATGTCATATGAAAGCTCTTGGAGTGTACTTTATTTCATTCTATTACAGCTAAGTTAAAATCGAGCGCGAAAATGGTGTTTTGGTGCAAAAATGGCGCGATGATGGTGGTTTCTTGAACGAAACTAGAAAGCTGAAACTTGGAAGGTAGCTTTCTTTTCTAGTAAAATCACCCACTAAGGCATTTTATTTTCGAATTTCAATCCCTAAAGGGGTGAAAAGTAGTGAAAACGTTTGTATGAAACTTTTTAACGCGTAGTATGATTTGCTTGAAACTCGGTTTGCATACTTAAAATGCAAAATAAATGGACACGTATTTCAGGATTATTCAAAACAACCCTTAAAAATTAGTGAAATGGGGTGTCAAAGTTTTTATGGGTACTTTTTAACAGGTTGTGCGATTTGCTTGAATCTGGGTTTGAATACTATTGATGACAAATAAATGAACATATATTTCAGGATTTTTCGAAACAACCCTTAAAAAGGGGTAAAATGGGGTGTCAGAGTTTGAATTGAAACTTTTTAAGGGCGGTGCGATTGGCTTGAGACTCGGGTTGTATATTATAAATGCAAAATAAACGGACATGGTGTTTCAGGACTTTTCGAAACAACCCTTAAAAAGGGGTGAAATGGTTTGTCGAAGTTTGTGCTGGAACTTTTTAAGGACAGGGCAGGCAAGCACCGGCGTCACTTGCATACACTTCGCCACCCGGCACTGGTTACCCGGTCCTTTGGTCCATTTTCGTAACTATTTTTCACAACCAGTTACGAAAGAAGATTTTTTTTAAATCTTTAATAAATATTATATTAATTAATATTCTTTTTTAATAAAAAGAATATTTATTCCATGTACGTAACCATGTTTCATAGCCAGATATGAATTTTTTTTTCATGTTTTGATAAACAGTGACGAAAATGGATGGTTTTTTTTTTTCATTTTTCGTAACTAGCTACGAAAATGGAACCTTGTTTTCTTTTTTCGTAACTGTTATCTAGCTACAAAAAGGGAAGCTTCTTTCCTTCTTTTTATAACATTTAGGACGATTGATATTATGATGTCGATGTTGAACTGTATCTTATATTAGTAGGTACTAAATGTACCAATATAATTATAGTTTGTTTATTTTTTTTTCTTTACTCGATCACCGTCTACGATAATAGATACTGTTTTGTTTAAACTATTCAAATAATTATAAGTAGAAACTTGTTATTAGCCTTAAGTATCTGTCTTCTTTTAATCTGTTGTCTAGCTGTAAGTTTTCCTAAAATTGAAAAAATAAAATAAGTAATGTACTACTTCCAGATAAATAATAGGCATTGGCTAATTTCGTGTGTTCCGAATAATGGCCGATTATGCGATTATTTCTGATGTTTTTCGATACCCATTATTTATCTGGAAGTAGGTACTGTATAAAGTTTACTAATAAAATTCGTAGCTGGCTATAAAACATGGTTACGTACAAGAAATAAATAATTTCTTTTTAATAGTATCCAGTTAAAAATCAGTGAAAAAAAATCTTCTTTCGTAACCGGTTGTAAAAAATAGTTACGAAAATGGACCAAAGGACCGGGTAACCAGTGCCGGGTAGCTGGTGGCGAAGTGTATGCAAGTGACGCCGGTACTTGCCTGCCCTGTCCTTAAAAAGTTCCAGCACAAACTTCGACACACCGTTTCACCCCTTTTTAAGGGTAGTTTCGAAAAGTCCTGAAACACCATGTCCGTTTATTTTGCATTTATAATATACAACCCGAGTCTCAAGCCAATCGCACCGCCCTTAAAAAGTTTCAATTCAAACTCTGACACCCCATTTTACCCCTTTTTAAGGGTTGTTTCGAAAAATCCTGAAATATATGTTCACTTATTTGTCATCAATAGTATTCAAACCCAGATTCAAGCAAATCGCACAACCCGTTATAAAGTACCCATAAAAACTTTGACACCCCATTTCACTAATTTTTAAGGGTTGTTTTGAATAATCCTGAAATACGTGTCCATTTATTTTGCATTTTAAGTAGGTATGCAAACCGAGTTTCAAGCAAATCATACTACGCGTTAAAAAGTTTCATACAAACGTTTTCACTACTTTTCACCCCTTTAGGGATTGAAATTCGAAAATAAAATGCCTTAGTGGGTGATTTTACTAGAAAAGAAAGCTACCTTCCAAGTTTCAGCTTTCTAGTTTCGTTCAAGAGACCACCATCATCGCGCCATTTTTGCACCAAAACACCATTTTCGCGCTCGATTTTAACTTAGCTGTAATAGAATGAAATAAAGTACATTTGAAGAGCTTTCATATGACATATGTTTCATCACTGTTGGACAAGGGGGCCCAAAATGTCGCAACGTTCTTTATTGCATTCAGATCACACATTGGACGGAACAATATTAGCACAGAAAATCAAAGCGTATTGGTGCGAAGAGCTGGATGTTTTTGTTCCAATCAAATTGGCTTTGGTAAATGTTAGTTCTCTATACAATGTCGTTACTATGCAGTACGTTACAAAAACCCTGTCCAGTCCGTGAAGGTGTTAATATCGAAATTCGATTCTATAAATATATTTCTATTAATAAGCAAACAATGAAATTCACCCTTGACCCTTCCCGAAACATCTAATGTCAAAACTAGTACAGTTTGCAAGTACAGTTGTTCTATCTCACGAAGTCCGTTTGGTCTTAATTGTGTGTGTGTTCATATGCACGTTGTTTCTGTGTGCGTGAGTTCTGGAGCGCTCAGAATCGGCCCACGCTCACAGAAACAACGTGCATGTGCATCTACACACACAATCAAGACCAAACGGACTTCGTGAGATAGAACAACTGTAGTGGTAAAACGTAAAACCTAGTTATTTTTTTTTTTCGGTGAGATATTTTCATAGCGATAAAACAGTGTGAAAACAAATAATGTCAGAACAGGTTTCAAATAGAAGTTTGTCTGCAAAAGCAGAAAAAAAGATTTCAGTTATCGGTTAAAAAGTCACGTTATCCGCTTGAAAAATGTTCGCAAAAATCTTCTCGTTTTAACCGTAAAATAACATTCCCCTAGGGTAAATCGAAATCTGGCGCCAAAATTGATAGAAAGATCAAAGAACTAACAGTCAGATTGGCTTTCGGTTTTCTCTATCAAAAAATCACATTTCTGCGTGTCACGATAATCTAGAATACCAAATATTCCTTGGAATTGTGTGCTCTTTAACAAAGTGAATATCGAAGTGACGCCAGTAAGGAGGGAGAGGGGTTAGCGGGATGGGGAGGGGGGGTTTCTAGGGCAGCCAGCGATCAGTCACTGTCACGTTGCCGATAGCGCACGACGTCTCAGCATCGAGCAGAATTTCATCGATAACGATATCAATTCGTATTTTTAATCGAAACTTCTCCCTTCTTTATAGGCTTCCAGACGGGAAAATTGACGGACAAGAGCTAATTTTCTGATAAACGAAGCTTATTAATAGATTATGTCTTTTCTTGTGCCATTGCACACAAATCATTCAGCTTCTTTTATGTGTGAAATATTTTACTTATTAATTATCTTGCGAATGAGCACCGCTACATTCAAATGGATCCACAGTAGTAAGAATGAATTACTATTATGGATCAATATAGTTTTTTTTCACAGAACTGCTAGCAATGCAACTGCAGATTCATTATCAGCGACGTCATTGCAAGCAAGCGCTGAATATAACTATTGGTGATGCTCTGAAAAAGGATTTATCCCTTCACGAACTTTTTCAATTGCTCCAAATGCTATCAAGCGGGATTTATAAGGCATTCCCTTACAAAGAGTCACGTAATACTCGTCTCCGTTGCTTGTGACCCGTGATCGAGATAGCCTGGACGATTCGAAAAAAAATTAAAAACGATGTTGACGACAACTCATGGAATCGAACAATCGGATTTTTTCTATAGAGGACTCAGATTGCAGCTTTTCAATTTGTCGCAGAGATATTACAAAGTGTCTTATGAAAAAAAAATGCCTGCAGATTGAGACTTGCTGCTATTAAATTAGATACTACCTTTTGTTGCCGAATTTATGAGATTACAATCAGAGTGATATATTACCTATATAAGCTTTAGTAACTTCCTATTATTATTATTTAAATTTAAGAGCTTAGCTCTTGTCGGTGCAACGATGCAATTCTCTCCATATATCTCTCTCCAATCCGATTTTTTTATTTCTTTATACGACATGTCAGTCAGTGACCTTAATCTGACTCATGTAATTAATTCTTGGTCTTCCTCTTCCTCGCCTTCCTTCTACTTTTCCTTCTATGATGTTCCTTATGAAGCTGTCATGTTGTATAAGATGTCCAATCATTTTCCCTCTTCTGTTCTGTATGGTGTTCAAGAAAATCCTTTTCTCCTCAACTCTTTTCAGCACTTCCTCGTTGGTAACCTTCTCCATCCAGCTAATCTTTAAGTAACTAACTATAGTTCGAAAAATGCTGCTAAGCTTTGAATTTTACCAAAAAGCTACTGCAGTCTGCGCAGCAATAAAAACAAAGATACAAATCTTAAAGTACCAGGCAAACATAAAAAGGCAACAACACATTATAATCATAAAGAGTGCTCACCACAATTGTTGCGGATGCGGCGGCCATAGTTTTAGTTCCATTTTTAAAAGCGCGACTTTTTCTTTTTAAGCAAAATGAAACTTGCGGCGAGATTGTTGAATGTCTGTCCGCCTGTCTGCATTGCGCCATTTCAGTCAATAATAACAATAAAATACCGTTATAGAAAACACTGAATCTTATCACAATGAATGCGTGTTCATCCAATTTTATTTTATAACCGAAAGCAAATAATTATCGATAACAAATTCATGAATCTTACTTAGAATAGAAGTAGCAAGAGATATCTGACTGCTTGAATAGGTCGATATACTCGTGCAAGGTATTCTTTTATCTCAATAAAATTTATCTCGAAAATATCATAGACATTTTATGACAAGAAATAGCACTTGGTATGTGGCGAACACAATAAAACACATCGGTGTGCTATAAGCATTAATGGTAGAGCGAAGTTGTAAAATTTTAATTGTATTGCAGTATTCGGTAGTAAAGGAATTCTTACATGAAGATAAGTAACATAAAAATAAAGTACCTACTAAGAAACAAGCTGATTAGATTTGATGGAAAATAATAGTTTCCTCGAATGTGAAGATGGTATGTGGAAGGCGTAGCAACGATTACGATTTAGAGCATATTTTTCATTCATACAGATTAATCATTTAAAAATCGAAATAGTGAATCCATAAGAAAATATGTTTAATCCGTACCCATATTATAAATGTCAAAGTGTATTTATTTGTTTGTTTATTTGTCCTGCTTTCACGTCAAAACAGAGCGACGGATTGACATGATTTTTTGTGTGGAGATAGTTGGAGGGCTGAAGAGTAACATAGGCTTCTTTTTATCCGGATACCACGCGAGCGAAGCCGCGGGCAGCAGCTAGTAATATGTAAAACAAAGTCGGGTTAGTTAAGTTACACGGACGGATTTTTAAGATTTTTGATTTGTTGGATTTGCCTCCGCCCGAATAGCAGAAAAACTTCAAATAATATAAAAATTCATACAAAAAATACGAAGAAAATTCATTTTCTTATACATTTTGTATGGAACGGTTTTCTTGATGATATCTCGAATTCTGACGCAGTACGAAGTTCACTGGGTCAGCTAGTATAAACTAAATGGTTCCAATGTGATATCAAAACGTATGTTTTTCAAAGTATGGGAAGGTTTTCAAATATCAAGGAATCGACATGATCAGAAAGTTCAATGGGTGGCACTAATAACACGTCACCTTGGTTGCCTACACATCGCTTAAATGATTTAGTCACATATAATAAGATTTTACGGTATATTTCTGTACCAGGTAAAAAGTGCCTTAGACCAGCGAACTTGAATGAATAACGTAATAAGAGTGAATGAGGCGAAAGATGTGAGTCAGGATCGTATCTCTTGCAAACTGTGGCGTCTACCTACCTCTATGGGAAAGAGGCGTGCTTTTATGAATGTAGTAGGCCTGGACCAAATAAGTTCTATGACGTAGGTATGTGTAAATATAATATAATAATAATATCGATGGCAGCAAAGTAGAAACGGACATCTGCATTTTTGCGAAAATGCTTTTTTTACAAAAAAGAGCTTATTTTAACCTTATCTACAAGTCTGCATTAAAATAATTTCGAATTTCAAAATAATGAAGAAAATCTGGCACGTATAAAAAGACATCTACACACGAATTTTAAAAAACGTCGCAGTAGAAACGGACATTTACATATGACCGCCTTTACTTCGGAGCTTCGACAGGTGACCCAAAAATGTGTACGACGTAAGCACGGACATCTGCCACTTATCCGTTTATCCGTCGTACTTTTTGCATATATCCCAATCTAATTAATTTACTATTCTGTGTTTTATAAGGAAATTCATAAATTTTTCTGTAGATACACTATTTTACACATTGGTTTTATCAAATTCTTTGTTTTATTTTCAAATTAAGATGCAAAAAATGAATTAATTTAGCTAATTGATCTACAAGCAGACACTTACGGCAATTAAGATACCTATATGTTTAGAGGGTCTTTTCATAAAAGCAGGTTAATGCCATTTATTAAAACTAGGTACTTTAAAAAATATTTAGAATGTTCTTCAACTACATCTTCAGGTTTACAACAAATAAATTAAATTCGTGTAGAACCTTGCCATCTTTACACCATCGTCTGTGGCGTTTATTAGGTCCTCCCTTAATATTTTCACATATTTCCTCTACATCAAACCACTAGGTACTTAATAGTCTTTTTAAACTTTCGCGATCACTATTCATATTGAAAATTTTATGGACACGGGATTTTATCGCGTAATTTACCTTATTTACGCGATAAAATCCCGTGTCCATAAAATTTTCAATATGACTAGGTACATAAGTTAATATTATTTACAGCTTAGGAAATGACACACTTGAACATCGTTTGATTGATGATAAAGAGCGTTATCACTTACGACCTCTGCTAAAATACATTATAAGCCAAATGCTAGTCTAGCCATTTTAACTGTTTGCCCTCAATCACGCGCAATAACACCTATGCCTCATGGGTTTATTTCATTTGAAACAGAATCGCATTTGCTGGAACTTATTGCTGAGGATGATCATTTACGTTCTTTCAATCCATAAATCACTTTACCATACATTTTAATCACTGATTCTAGTGCAACATCATCAGCAATGGTGCTTCTAGTGAAAGTTTTTCTCCTTCGGAGAAAACGATGTAAATTTACAGTTGACGTTAGGAAGTAAAGCAGAAAATGCAGAAAAGTGAATTCGATCGATACAAGAAGATATTTTTTCTTAATATTGATAAAAAAATAAAAAGATGTGCAGCTCCCATGCGAAAACTGTAAAAATTAGTGACGAAGTAACACGAAGTAGGTAAGTAGGTAAGTATTTGATTTATTTTTTAAGGTTTGGGTAATGATGATAAACAATGGGAATTACTAATAAATTCCCATGTACCTATTGGCCAATGAGGCCTATAATTAATTGACTAACTAACTTTCTAAGACTGATTTTTAAGAAAGAGAGACGTTAGAATTTGATAGGTATTTGATTTTTTTTGTTTTAGTTGATAGTTACTGGTATCTAGTGTAATACCTACTTAATAATAAATTTCATGATGTTTTCTTAGAAAAAGGTATAAATACCTATACTAATTTGTGAGTTTTGGGAACTAAATGAGTTTAACTGATAGACGTAGATGAAGTTTAGTGAAATGTTATATGCAAAGTAAATGAAGACATCTACAAAATTTGGTCAGAAAAAGGAAATACTATTTGCATGGTGCTTAGATTTTCTTTAAATATCATTAGAAATATTACCGGATGCTCATTATCTTAGTTAATTAGATATTTTAGGTGGAATGAACGCTTTTTTTATCACAACGTATAAACGGATATCAGGCAAATGTCTTCTTCTACGTCGAAGTTTTTTCAGAGTATAAAAGTACATCTACATTATTTCAGTAAAACAGTGATATATCAAAAAAATCTGTTATACAATCAATAAAGAAGGTTATTTTAATGCACGTCAGAAAATTTCATGTTAATCGGTTCATAACTCTCAAAAAGGCAACATATTTTTACTAAATGTGCTCTCCTGTAAAGTAGCGTTTTTGTAGATGTCCGCATCTACTTTGCTGCCATCGATATGCTACTCTAGAATATTTTGTTCGAAAAAGAGGATTTACAGTTACCTAAACGATTAAATACTACCTTTTCTTTTTGTATAACCATGACTGTTTTATGACAGTTGCAGTCAAGGACGGATTAAGGATTTTTTTCTGGGAGGGGCACAAGCGGCAGACCGGCAAAAAATCATATTTAAATATTTTTTTTAAATAAAAATCACACATTTATTCTGTTTTAAGTATGCAAAGCAAAGACAGACTAAGACAAAGACAGAAGTGTAGGGGTAAAATAGCTTTTTTTTGGTAAAAGATCGAAACGAGATCCTTAAGGAAAAAAATTTTAAGATTTGTAACGTAACGAATAAATTTTTCATCATGTCATAGGGGTAACAAGGTTGAAAAAGGTTAGGAACAGTGGTTCCTCCTCACTGCACTAGCATATTTTAACAACTCTGATAATTTGATTTGCTTATAAGTATGTATTGTGATGGAATCACCACAGTAGGTGTCGGGGGGGGGGGGGGGGGGGGGGGGGGGCACATGAACTAAGCGCTTCCGTGCTTCGGAGGGCACGTTAAATTGTCGGTTCCGGCTTTAAAGTCGTTAAGCCATAACGGGGGCCTTTAGGCGGCCTTAAAACTCCGTCACCAGAGTTGGCCACTTGCTCCTACGAACTTAGATACCTACTTTATGTTGCATAACTTTTTGTACTTCATGGTGACTATGAAATTAATAAATAATCATTTTCTAAACTATCCGTTGTCATATATCAACTATTTATATATGAGTAAAACGTATCTCTAAAACCTGACCAATTGATCAAAACTTTAAATCTTGATGGTCTTAGAAGCTCTTACAAAATCTATGTTCCACACACAATATACCTACATTGTTTTTAGAAATAAATTAATTGAATTGAATTTGTCAACAGACTTAGCCACTAGCTCAAACGCTAGCACTCAAAGCTACGCACAGAAAATTTTTGCTCAAACTTTAATCACTCAAAGAGCTACAATACTATAATAGCGTATTGGGTAAACAGGATTACAATTCGAATATTCTTGAAGGAACTGCCAACGTCAGCGGCGGGCGCAGCGAGGCGTGAAGGCAGTCCGGCGACGTGACCCGACTTCCCCGTATTGACACTTCTTTGTCTGAATCACTTCAATATGCATAGTGCCCACTTTACTTTGATTACGGTACGGATGATGTTTAGAGGAATGAAAGTGTCTTGCGATCGTGCGACAACTGATTATATTCTTTATCGACTGTTTTTGATCCGACTATACCCCATGGCAAGCTTAAACTTACAATCCATAGGCATACCAGTAAGCTACATGTCTAAAGAGGTGTTACGAAAAGTTCTTTTTATTACGGCACATTATTACGGCACAATCTATGCCTGGAAAAACTTCTAGATGTAGTACCTAAACCATGAACAAGTACATACACTACCTCTCAACTCTGACTAATCACAGATATGTATCGCCAATACAGTTTAGCCAAGTGATTTGAACGTACGAAAAAATCATTGCACGGATTGCGAACCCACGGTTTTGGTAAGGGTAATCCTTAAGACCCCACCTAGTGGGATAAGGGCAGGGAGATGATGATGATGATGAGTCCTTTACAACACCTTTATAAAAAGTTACCTCAAGAAGTAAAAAAGGTAATACCAAATCTTTGGTTTGGTACGCAATCGTTCTAAGCTAGGCTAAGCTAAGCAATGTTGCCTTGGTTTTTTAGTTTTGTTTTTTACAGTTAATTTTAATTATCGCGCGTTGGATTCTTTGTTTTTTTGCTTGTTCTTCCTGTTGTTTTTTAAGTTTAGATTAAAAACCAGTAGCTTAAAAACTCGATATGCGTAAATATACTTAAATATAAACTATATAAACTATTAAATGGCCCATAGCTATAAGGACTTGATTTTTATTAGTTTTTAAGACTGTTTGTTTCTCTAGGAAATAAAAATAAAATAAAAGGGAAATAAAAAGTATCCGAGATGCCGCAGGAAAATTCCAACAACGATCCGATAAGTCTTCATCTCTTGACTCAATTAAAAAGTTCCGTTCGGAGAATATAATTTCCCCCAAATATCGCATTCACGGCGGAAATTAAACTTTGCCTAAACTCTTTTATTTCTTTGCTTTTCCTGTATCTATCGGGATTTGTTACAAAGCGAATGTGAACGATAGTGTGTCTAAAGCTTCAGCTCTTTTCTCCTCCACTTTTTCATAACACTGAGTTGCTGGATACGTTCTCTAAAACAGTGTTCCGCATACTTTTTGTGTTTAAGGTACATCCAGGAAATCGGAAAATTTTAGAGGTATGTCCAACATAAATGAAAAATCATCTTTTTTTTTGTGAAACATGAGCTTGTTTAGTTGAGCATATGCGGTCCAAATTTAGAGTAGCTTGACTGAGATAGGTAACCTTATTTTTCCGAGGCACACCAACTAATGACCACGGTACACCAGTGTGCCACGGTACACCAGTGTGCCGCGGCACACCCTTTGCGGAATATCTACTTAGGCTCTAATAGGCTCTAATAAGTCCGTTGGCTTTACTCATTTAAAAACGAAATACCCTATTAATATAATAATTTGAAATTTAGTGAGTATGTTTGGATGTTTGTATATTTGTGTTTCAATCGCGCTTTAATTAGTGTACCTACCAATTTAGTTGAAACTTGGAATAAATATAGATCATGGCCTGGAATAGCATAAAGACTATATTACTACTATAAAATGTTGTTAAGCCGCGGGCGGAAGTTAGTATTTGATAAAGCTGACCAATCGATACTGAATCCGGATCTGAATCTTTTTATCTCTTTTTTAGACACAAAAATAAGCTTTACTCGGAGGGGGTAAAGATTAGTTTCGTGCGCAGATCAATTTTCATTTCCATACAATCCCATGATCGGATTATGTATTTGCAAGAATAGCGCGATTTTTAAGAGCGAAACCGCCAGACTGTGTATTCGCAAAGCGGCGTTTATGCCAACAAGGGAGAGAAATACACGGAGCCAAATTGTGACAAATAACGCCATAACATACCCAGGCAAAACGTTTAATCTCTTTTTAGGATAAATAAATAAACCGGTCAAGTGCGAGTCGAACTCGTACGCCGAGGGTTCCGTACCTAGCCATGGTGCCAATTAAGCTAGTCCGCTTAATTGTATGAGCGCCCATACAACTCGGAGGACAATTTTAATTGGCGTCAACTATGTATGGGAACACCCTTTAATTTTCAACTTTTTTAACTTTTTGGAATTTTTCCTTTATTTGTGCTATAAGACCTTGCTTTTTCCCCAAATTTCATTATTCTAGGTCAACGGGAACTACCATTTAGGTTTTCGACCCAAAACCTCTAGGGTACTTCCGGTTTACCTAGAATTGTCAATTTTGGTTACAAGCAAGGTCTTACAGCACAAGTAAAGGAAAAATTCAGAAAAATAAAAAAAGTTGATGATTAAGGTAAGTTTTGGTACTCACAAGTTTTCACGAAAACCTAAATTAGCCTATATCTTTTTATAGTGTTGACTCGGTACCTTGATTTTTATACTCACAATAGGGACTATAGACCTTAGTATATGGTATAAATTTCAACTTGCTAGCTCTACCCGTTCCTGAGATAATCGATGGTGACACACGGACAGACAGACGGACAGACGGACAGACGGACAGACGGACAGACGGACAAGAAAGTGATCTTATAAGGGTTCCTTTTTTACCTTTTAAGGTACGGAACCCTAAAAAGGAGAAAAGAAATATGTATAGAGTCGGAGGCATAGATAGAGTTGATTTTGCTTACTAAATTTTAAGATAGGTACTTGGTACTGTTATCTTTTTCAAACTTTCGCGATCTGATTGGTACTGTTGTTATTGAAAGATTTTTAATGTAGGTTATGTATACAAAAGGTGTTAGTTTTGAAAACACAAAGAAAGTTTTAATATAGTAATGGTTTTAAAATAAAACCTAAGGCTGAGACTCTACCAAAGCGGAGATGTGTGAGATGTGTTTTAAACAACCAATAGAATTTCGTTATTCAAACATGTCATCTCGTCTTTTGAAATTCTATTGGTTGTTTAAAACACATCTCACACATCTCCGCTTTGGTGGAGTCTCAGCCTTACTCTACCTTTGTGGAAAGAGACAGTCACAATTCATAAAGTTACCTTGTTACCAGTAAAGTCACAAGAGAATAAGCGACCGTATGTCGCCGGGGGGGGGGGGGGGGGGCTCCATCGAACCGTAGCCGGCCCCGTCTGCCGTCCCTCTGTTTACCAGATCCACAATAACTCCATTGTATGACTAACTTTTCACATTGTAAGGGTTATTGCTGCGAAACTGAGAAACTCTTAGCCGCGACTGTTCTGCGATGTGCGTCGCGTTTCGAGGATTTGCGAAACAGTTAATTTTCAACGCTTTGTTTGAACGTAAGGCTCATTACTATATACCCACAAACAGAAAACATTCGCCCGCTCATATTTTCTGTCATTTAAAATCGTTCAAGGATGTCTAATGTTTGGTTTAAAAATCTGTGTTGGTTTTTCGTTCATATTTTTGCAACGATAAAATCAGCTAGAGTAAACGACTCTTTTAAAATATTGAATACTCCGTCATGGCTTAACGACTTTTAAGTCGGGAACTTTTAAGCCGGGAACTTTTATTTTGATAATAATTACTTTAGAAACAATCGAACTAAATTGTTGTTTTTAATCGTGCAAGAACCAGAGCATATAATAAGGCCAAAACGTATATTTTGATGTGAAATTTAAGGTTACACGGAACTTCATGTTTTTTAGTAGAAGTAATTGGTGGTGTAAATCTTCCCAATGATATTGCAATATAGTAAACTTACTTAAGAGACGTAAAGCAACACCCATACAAATACAATCTACCTAAATGTAAGTAGGACAAGAACAGACAGCTAGCTAACAAGTTATAAGTCCTAAGTCACGGCCATGGCACCGAGCAAGCTAAATTAACAGACGCACGTATCTCCACTGAATCATGCTTGATTTCTCCTATTTAGATTATCAAGGGTAAGAGACACGTTCGTTCCTTTTATGGCACAATACCACAAGCAAACCGTAATGAAACTATGGACTATGCATTATGATTTGATTCGCGTAACTGTGCCCGTCTTATGACGTCAGGACTAATGTTAATATTAAGGAAGTAAAAAGGTTACACTCAATAGATAGAGGGCCTTACTTATGAAAGATGTTTAAAGTTAAACGCTGGTTTAACAACGTCCGGTCTTTATATGTGGATAGTGACAAACAGAGACAGGACGATGTTTAACCAGTGTTCAACTTTAAACATCTTTCTTATGGGGGTTTCTGTAGGATTTATATTTCAGTGTCTTGCTCAATATGTTTGAGCCATAGAACAGCTAAAACATAATTTATTGACAAGTCTATTTTCATTGTAAAACCACACTAAACTCTAAACGAATATGGTTAAAAATTAATCAAACCAATGTCATTAGCTTAAAATAGGGGGAATAATGTTTAGAATTACGTAAGAAAGAATAGTAAGTAAAATTAGTAAGTAGAATTACTAAGTTTTTGCTAACCGCACATTATGCTACTTTACTTTTTTCTGCTTTGTAGTTAGGGCCTTTGTAGCTCCTTAATCTCTCTTAGAATTGTCTTTTATGTGTTTTTTTTAATAATAAATAGAATAATAATTCATTTTAAATGACATGCAAAACCTATTTACGGAATTACTAAATGATAATCTGCTCATAAACCAAATCTTCAAAGTTTCAGTCATTACATTACAGCTGCCATAAGGCGGCAAATACTTTCTACAGAACCAAAGGTTTGTCTTTGTTTGCCCTACAATCGGTCACTGACACCGGAGATACAATCTCTTCACCATACATAGGTCCAACGGGTAAATGTATTGTTTTAAAATAGGTTAGTAGGTACCTTACTATATCAACAAGCCGTGATACGAGGGTTAGGAGTTCTAATTCTAAAAATGTGTAACAATGGTTTTATGGTTGTAAAACGTTGAACATCTTGAAGGAAGCCGTTTCTTAGGTACCTACATCATTTTAATATCTAGAAAAAATCACAACGTAAAGCAGCATCATTTACTTTACGTATTGACATCTATTCGTATAACAACTGATAGGTAATAACCAAAAAACCAGAAACATCTGGAATTATTTTAAAAATATTATTGGGTCTACTCGTTGACCATGGAGACAGTTATGTTATCGAAAACGTCGAGGTAAACAAAAAATTTCATAACGATTATACTATCTAAAAAGTGTGTAAACCAAAAATGGAATCTGAATTCATTGTTATAAGTCTAACATTCTAATAACAAAACGCTAAGTTATCAAACTATATGTCTAAAGATTTAGGTCACCTTGAGTCGATTGAAAGTCAAAGGATCAGCGTCAACCTGTCTTGCGGGGCTTGTGGTTAGCCAGCGTTCCATCCAGTCATTTCTCCTCTATAACCCAATCTGTAACGCTAGCACAAGTTTCGATTTAAAAATCTACGAATATTCTCAAAATGGCACAGAAAACGAGCTGTAAAATGAAACTCAAAAACATTTGATGAATCGAAGCAACTGGGAAAAAAACATTTACTCCGATGAATTATGCGGAAGTTCTCGAGTGGAGGCCACCGACCGGCAAGCACAGCGTTGGACGTCCACCGACAAGATGGATAGACGACCTTGTAAAAACTGCAGGTCGGCGGTGGATGCAGGCCGCTTCCAACCGCAACACATGGACATTTTTGAGGAATGCCTATGTCCAACAGTGGACGTCCAACGGCTAAGATGAGATGATGATTATACGGTAGAACCACGTGGCCAGAGACCTATTTAATACGATTTGTATTGTACGTGTAGATTACGACTTGTTTGTAGTGATGGTCTGGATTCAGCCTGTGCCTACAATTATAATAAATAGAGTGCTTAGTAAAACCGAGAAGTATTCCAGCAACTGATAGCCGACCTTCACTAGTTGGAGAGGCACTTGCAGAAGAAGAAGACTGCTTAGGTTATTCTAGGAGTAAGCTTGCCGAACAGTCCGAATACCTTCCAATAGGTGTCCATAGGAAAGTCGCTTCAACCGACTAACCCTGGGCTGCCCGATTAAGTTTTCTGTCCTTCTCATACCAAATGGTACAAGTAAATGAGTTACGCTAAACTGTGCCATGGATATAATAATTACAAATCAATTATGTTTCAGACTCCTAAGCTAGGTAGTCTAGGACCTCTAGTTTAAAGTCAAATGTTCTTAGTGTAATGAATTGCTATACCTGACCTTTGTATTAAGTGTTTCAAAGGTGAAGAAACCGAGTTTTGCAGACCTAAGTTTGATATTTCAACTAGGTCTTAACTCGATCCAGCGCGAATCTTCGTTGAACCCCCCAGACACTTTTGCACCAAAAGTTTCCAAGTTCGTGCTAAGGGTTCTGTTGTGACAGAATTTTGTGACATCTAATTGTGATTGACATGGGAATTCGACCTCAGTTGCACAGGACTTAAAGCTCATTTCGCTCTTAACTAGTTAGGTATCGGAGTGGTCCTTCGTCAGTCTTTATTAACCCGTCGGAATAATCTATTGGATAGATTAACGTAGACATTCTTACTCCACACGTTTGAGTGGTCGAAACGATTTGTGTAAATTGGAGCGTTGATTAGATTCGATCCCTGAAGGGCAGAAGAAATAGTCCTTACATATTGAGATTTCACTCTGACAAAGACTAACTTACTCGATATTTATCTTTGGACTAGGTATTCTAATTTGTTTAGACATACCTCTGACTACCCCCTTAGACATCTTCAAAGGGTCTAAAAATGCTTATAGGTCTGAAAAAATATGTCTATACTAGTGAACGCCCACGGCTTCACCCGCGTGGACTACTATTGTTTTATCCCACGGGAACCATACATTTTCCAGGATAAAAAGCCTGTGTTATTCTAGAACCTAAACTATCTACATTCCAAATTTAATCAAAATCGGTTTAGTAGTTATGGAGAGATACGTGGTAAAAAACATTCACACACACACACATACGGACTTTCACCTTTATACCTAATATTAGTAGGATACCTACTCGTACTACAAAAAAGAAAAGTTACCTACACAATTTTAGTTTGATTATAAAAATGAGTAAGTGTTTCCATTAATTTCCTTCACACCTTTGTGTACAAACCTGTATAAATCAGTTGTAGAGTCTGAAGTCAGTGCAATAAAGCTCATTTTACATTAGATCCGATCCCGAGTGATCCGAGCCCCGAAGCTCAGCATCTTAATCTTTTCGATTCATTACTCGCTAAAACTGAGACGTACTAAGTGATAAATTGTCTTGTTTTCTCTGTTTGCGATTAACGAATTTATTTCTGAATGGCTGTTAAACGATTTGTGGATTTCAATCGAGTTTTAGGCAATAAGCTTTAAGTATAGAATTGATGTTACTTACTGTTTTAGTTAATAAGTAATTTTTTACTTTTTATTCGATTTCATAATGATAAGGCTGAATAGGTACTTGGGCTTTAATTTTTTATTAGACACATTCAACAGAGTTAAAAATACTTAAGCAAAAAAAAATTGTAGAATTCTCTTTGTTTATGTAGGGTTTCTATTCTTACCGTAGGCTACGTCGTAGCATCTTTATTTGAAACTAGAGGACGCCCGCGGCTTCGACTACTACTTTTTTATCCCACGGGAAACATGCATTTTTTCGGGATAAAAAGTATCATAAGTCTCCTAGGCTCTCCAGCCCTTCAAATATCCTCACACAAAAATCATATCAATCCGTCGCTCCGTTTTGACGTGAAAGCAGGACAAATAAACAAACAAACACACTTTCACATTTATAATATGGGTATGGATGGGTGGGTATGGATGGGTATGGATGGGTATGGATGGGTATGGATGGGTATGGATGGGTATGGATATCAAAAAAATTATGGAGTTTTGACAGATAAAACGTTGGCGTGGTAATTTGAGTACTAACGGCAACAGTTCGTTGAATATAGAAACCTGGCATAATACAGTTTTGTCTAGATCACAATTTTATAAAGGAAATATTTATTTGAAAATATAGGATTTATTTTCTCAAATATCATCACTGGACGGCCATTGTTCTAAATCAACAAAAAATCGTTTGTAAAATCGAACTAAAGTCCTTTATACACGGCAAAGAGCTGTCAAGCAAAGCCCAGTGAAAACGTAGAACTGAAAATTGCTTTCTCTAAAGAAAATTCCGATAAAACAATATGAATATGCGGAGATTGTGAGCTAGTCGCAGAAATAAAACACAAACCCTGCTTCATGCATGCCAAATGCCAATGCATTGCAAATAAATCTACATACCGAATGGTAAAAGATGAATATAGTGGACGAACCTAGTCTCATGGAAAAAAATAACAGTGGCCACCAATTATGAAAAAAAAATATCAGGTAAGTACTTACCGTTCTAGATTTCCCACACTTGGCCATACATAATGGCCGATTAGAAAGAAATATTTAAAAAATATTAAAAAATTTTTTACAAAAACTAATAAGTAATCTTCAACAATAAACAAAGATGATTATGAAGATAAGCTGCTTCGACGGAATTTATTTAAAAAAAAAATATTGTTCAGTACCTACAGGGATCAGATAATAGTAGTCTAGTCTATGTATAAGCTAGATGATTCTGCAAGCTAATTCTCAATCTCAGAAAAAACAAAAATTCACTGCTGTATTCATTGTACCTATGTAGGTACTAGTGACAGAGTCACGGACAACCAGTCTCATAATGATAATATCGGCAGTCGATAGTCTGTGACCCGATTGGATACCTAACCTACTAACACCGCATTCGAGAGAAATCGACGATATGCTGCGGAAATTAAATTTTCAGAATAACATCGTCAGTTGATGGCAAAACTGTTCGCACAATCCAAATTTCAAGCAGAAGACATACTCAGATTATCATTACCTTTTTGGCACACGTGGAAAAAAATTGCGTTTGTATCTCGTAAGTACCGTTTTCGTTCTAATTGCTACATTAATGCTAAATAACCAAAACGCTCCACAGTCATGGATTGCAATCAAAATTCCAAGAGTTGTTCTAAATTTTCTAATTCGACTCATACTACCCACAATTTTCAGTGTATCTTAGAGGTACATTCAATAAAAGAGGGTAGAGGTTCTTCATCTGTATTTTTTAATGTAGATAATTATGTTACTGCATTTTCGGTAACTACTGGACCGAATGTGTTTATTTTTGCGCTGAAATATAGAGAGTAACTGCAAAATGGTCTCAAACAGATTTTATTTTCTGACGGATTGCTAATTTTCCCCTAAACTTAAAATAATTTTTGCTGCCTTTACGTGCCGCGCCTTCTGCTTACCGATGAGCAAAGATAACAACGTGTAAAAGAGAAACTTTAAAGTTCAGTTGTTTTTTATTTGAATTTATTTTCATCATTCTCAGCTTTTAATGACCCACTGCTGGGAATAAGCCTCCTTCCCTACCCGCCAAAACGTTCTATTCTGGGCCTTTTGCATCTAGGTCTTACCCTGTACGGCAACTATATCGTCCATCCATATGGCAGGTGGTCTGCCAAGAGGTCTAGTAAATCCCCGGGGCCACTGAATTTCTTTTACTGCATGCTAATATACTGTGAAATTCATTCCGGCTCCATGGAACGTCTTCGTAAAGTAACTTCATTCATACCCGTAGTACCAAGAAAAGTTCGGAAGGATTATTAGATCCTTATTATTGGGATTGAATTTGACTCAATGGACGTAATTCCGACAGGCCAAGTCTTTCAATAGTTTAATTTCTTGAATAAGTTTGTCAGCCGAAGTTTTAGGATAACTTTGTTCGAGATGACAGATTAATATTTTAAAGGCAAGGTTCCGATCTATCTCTTTCACTCTCAGTTTAAAATTCATCTTTTTTGTTCTCTGTTCCAGCTTGCAAAAGTGAGCCCGCCAGTTAAATCGTTAGTGCAACAGAAACCAATGAAAATCGAATATTGAACTAAAATAACAATGAGGTTTTTTATTTCTCCGGAACTGTCCGCTCTTTGATCGCGTCATCAATTTTTTTGAGGGTGCGAATACCGTGAAGCGTTGACCAATCGATTGAAGAAAGCTTTTTCGAAACGATATATCATTACGCCGGCTCCATACGTTGGGACCAACGTTGGTCCCAACGTTGGGGCCAAGATTTCGTGAACCATCCACACGTTGGCGATACACCAGTCTTGTTCCGTCAGAGCCAACGTGCAGACGTCCGATGTCTGCGCGTCCGATACAGAAATTGAAATTTCTCTAAGTGATTTTACATTACTGAATACCAATTTTATCACAATCACATCACATTATGTCACTATCACACTTCACACAACACACTATATTATAAAAGCGAAAGTTTGGATGTTTGGATGTATGTTTGTTCCTCTCTAACACGACAACCACTTAACCGATATGAGTGATATTTAAAATATAGATAGATAATAACCGGAAATAGGACATAGGCTACTTTTTATCCCAAAAAATTGCACGGTTCCCGTAACATAAAAAAAAATAGTAGACTCCATCATCAGATCAGCTCGTTGTCACCATATTATTACATTGTAGTCAGAACTTGACAAATATGCCGAGTTTCAACTCAATCGGCTTATTTACTGAGGAGTTCTGTTGAACAGCTCTTGACTCCATCATCAGATCAGCTTGTTGATACCATAATATTTCATTGTCACTGAGAATCTATAAGTGTGCAAAATTTCAGCCCGATAGTCCTACAAACACAATAAATAAGGAATACGATGACATTCTCGCTCGTCAGTCGACACGTGCGCTCACGATGCGCGTCGAAACGGGACTGAGCATAGCGCCAACGTGTGGACGGATCCCCAACGTTGGCGCGCCAACTTCCTTTGATAAAACCGACACGGCACGGCCAAGCCCCAACGTTGGCCCCAACGTTGGCGCCAAGCTATTTTGTCAGCACCACACGTTGGTGAGAGGCATTGGGACCAACGTTGGCCCCAACGTGTGGATGCGGGGTTAGAGTTCGGGTCAGAGTACCCTGGCTGGTTACCAAGCATTTCCTCAATTTCTTTATTTTTAGGGATCCGCATTTAAAAGCAACACTCCTGAGATTTTTTTCTTTGTATACTATGGAGGATACATTATACTTACTTGGTGCACTCACTCACAAATTAGTATTTTAGAGGACACTCATATTTAACGTTATTTTAGCATCCAACTGGTATGATAGGCATAACTTGAGCTATCTAAAGATCATTTACCTACGAGTTAACGATGACTCAACTGATTATTGTTCATATTTCAACAAAGTTTTAAGAAAAGCTTTATTTGAAACAACAATGCATGGATTACTCAATCGGCTTTTGAATTCGTTTTATATTAATAGTTACAATTTATCCGTGTAAGTTATAGTACAGAACAAAATAAAAATACGAAAACAAGGATATAAAATATACCGAATCCTCATGGCGAGTCTCTTACTCGCCCTTGTATTTATTAAAAGGTAGAGTTATCAGATCCCGACTGGGGATGTATTGTCTGCCCAGCGGCCATTGTGTTTTTTAAGCTGACGTCACTGATTTTTCACGAAAATGTATCTTTTGTGATACCCCAAGGGTTTATTGAACAGTATGAAATGAACACTGAGCAAACAGACGTTTTGTAATTTTTTTTAATAGGAGTGTGCGCAGTAATTCACACTGTTCTTTTGGTACGATATTCAAACTATGAGATTTCTTTCTTATATTATAAACGCAATTTAGATAGGTACCTACGTGGCGTATAGTACAAAGTATTTGGTTTTATATTCTATATTGTAATACTTACCTATAAGTACCTTACCTAAATAAAAGTGAAGTTTTAATGTCCTTGCAAACATTTTCTAGTAATTTAATGTAGTGTTTTTTCTGTCGTTGCAGATACAATTATATTCTACTAGCTGCTGCCCGCGGCTTCGCTCACATAAACCGGATAAAAAGTAGCCTATGTTACTCTCCAGCCCTCCAACGATCCACACAAAAAATCACGTCAATCCGTCGCTCTGTTTTGACGTGAAAGCAGCACAAATAGACACACTTTCACATTTAAAATATGGTTACGGATATTGTCCCTAATATGTGTAGGTAGTTTTAATGTCCTTGCCCAAACATTCTCTAGTAATTTAATGTAAGTTTTTTTCTGTGTCGTTGCACATACAATTTTATTCTATTCTGTGCAATTCAGGCGAATCCTTATAAGAAACTTTGTAACTTTCCATACAATTGCTGAATGATAGAGACGGGGTAATGGAGCTGTAATCGATGCCTATTACACTCAACTGTCGGTTCGGTGCATCGAATTGTATGCTCTATCGCATGTAATAGGACTTTCACTAAACTTATAGCTTGGCAATTTAACAGTAGGTACATATGGAAAGAGGGAAAAGTTGAGCAAATTATTTTGATCATGTTTATTTTGCAAATCTGTACTTACAGTACAAACAAGTTATTTAAACAAAACACTAAGGCCTCTATTAATAAACTCGGATTAACTTCTGTCTAAGTTGCACCACGGATTTAACTACTCATTGCCATCCTTTTTTGTTAGACAGTGACAAATAATTATAGCGATAGTTAAATCCGTGGTGCAACTTAGACACAAGTTGAGTGGAGTTTATTAATAGAGGCTTAAATGTTAAATAGTTCAGAGTAGGCTCTCCTGAATGCACGATCGTCAACTCCATATCAGCCCTACAAAATTTAAACTTCACTAACTTGCCATACCTTAGTACAGCCATAAACAGTTGTGTAAAAACACACAGAAGCCAGTAAGCCGAGTACAAAGTCAACAGGGTGTTATTAACTAGACTGCAGTTGCAATCGTCCCGAATACAAACAATGCTGGGCCAATCAAACCCCGGATGGCTGTAATTAAGACCTCTCAAGTAATTACTGTGAGACAAATAGCTGTGACCAATGTCTGCATGCAGAATGGACGTGGATTTGAATCGAATTAAATGGGACTGCGGCGAGTGCCAATTTTAGACGAGAAGGATTTATACTAAATTAGTTCCATGATGTTCATCAAAATCACGTGTTGTGTATGACATACCGAAAAGGACAATGACTTTCATTATTGGAGTTTGGTGTTTCTAGACGTATGAGTCATATAAATAAGCAGGAATAGGTTAGATTCTAAAAAATTGACCGAAACCGTTAAAACATAGTTTCGGACAATTTTTAAAATAGTGCAGATTTCAATCACTAAAATAATTTTCAAAATTGAGTTAAGTTCCAGTTGTATCATTTCATTACAAGTACAGTCAGCGATCAAAATCGATGAAAATTTTGAGTTTATAATTTTATACATATAGCTACTGAACCAGTAGAGTTATAATCAAAATTTTAGCTAATATTAGATACTTTGCCCTGCTCTATTACTAAGGGTCCTGACACATTATCGCGTCTCTACCCCGTCGCATAGTATGACCGTAGCAACACCGTCCCGGCAAAAATGATATTCTTTGTATTGAAATGTACCGGACGCCCCACACCAGACCGTTCCCACACCGTCGCGTGTCCTGCCCTGCCATGGCCGTCTTGTCAATCTCCGGCCGCCATGATTATTTTGCTGACACGTAGGGTTGCAACACCTAATATTATATTTAATATAAGTCTAATATTATTTGAATCCTAAATAATATATTTTTGGGGAAAAATATATTAGGCGAAGATCTTAGTGGCAACTTGGGCGATTTTATGTTGTTTGTTAGTAGATGTGTTTCAAAAAATTTTCCGGGATAAAAAGTAGCCTATGTCCTATTTATGGTTATTTTCTATCTATTTTTTAAATTTCAGCCAAATCGGTTCAAACACATCCAAACATCCATCTAACCACCCAAACATCAATCCATCCATCCAAACATTCAAACTATTAGTGTGATGTGATAGTGTGATGGCTTTGACCCTTTCTTCTGACTTACAAATTTTGCTCTTAGAGTTGCCGCAAAAAATAATACCCTAGCCTAGAGCTAAAATTAGCACATCGATGAGTGCAACTTCAAATATTTGTCTTAGCTTTGTTAGACTAAAGATAAATTTAGAATGCGTCCGGTCGCGGCGCTTATCGGCGCTGCTCGCTCCGAAACACGACAAAAATGCAGTTTTTTGGAGCTTTCTCATCCCTAATAACAACCAATCGAAAAAGTGAACGGAATTTATGTCATTAATTGAATGACCTATCCGATGGAGCAAACCAAAAACATAAATTACCTACACCAACTTCAAAAGCAAATGAAGATTTATCTTATTTTTAGTGATTTTCGTTGATTTATTATGAAGTAAATATGATGTTAAATAAAAATTAAAACTAAAATATTAAAAATATAATTTAGTTTAATATTAAAATATTAAACGGTATATTACAAGATAAAATGTTAGAGATGCATGTTGGCTTTTCAGTTACTTTCCACTTTATTTATCGAGGGTTTATACAGGGAAATACAGTATTTGGCTCAGGGAACGCCCTTAAAGCAGACTCAACAAAACCATGGTAAGCTGTCATATTAATTATGTGAATGTAAACTTAAACTTGTAGGGGTAGTCAGACAGAAGCAAGGAAACTTTTATTTTTCAATCACATTTTTTATTAAGTAAAATCTACTATTTATTTGTAAGTTCCTACAAACTCCTTTATTCGAAAAAAAAGTGGCAACCCTACTGAGACGGTCGCATGCATGTCAGGTCGAGTTGACACTCGACTGACGTCCGCTGACAAATAACAATTTTAAAAATATAGGCTGAGTTCACATTGCATCTCTAAAATTGAAAATTGACAACCTTGTACGAGTTGATGTACGAGTAGAAAAATTTAAATTCCATATACAGGGTGGAAAAAATGAATGGGCCCCGGAGGGAAACTACTTTAAATCCTTAAGATACAGTATTTTACTTAAAGGAAACATTCCTTTATTTTTAAAAAGAAACGAGTAGAAAAGAGTGTTGTCGAGACGTATTAAAAAATAAGTTTCTGAGAATAAAAAAGTTATTGTATTGTTCAGTTATTCAGTTATTTATTTACTACAGATTTAAATTATCATTGCAGATAAACATCCAATGCGATAATTTAGATAGGTACTTTTGGAAATGAATATCTACTATGAATACTTACATTGTACGGTCCGCAGTCCGCACACCCTGGATAAAGGATAGGTCATAGTCTAATATCTTTAAAACTCTGAGATAAATTTTAACTGATATATTGTAAGAAAACTTATGATATTGATGACTTATGTTATGATACTTATACATAATACTTAAAAAATACAGACGGACGGGCATAACGAAACTATTAGGGTTTCTTGTCAGGACAACGGAACCCTAAAAAGTAGTATTAGTTGATGAACTGAAATATTTTGTTTTTGAGTTTCCCAACTCGTTCTCGTACATTTTTTTTTAGTAGTGCAGACACCCCTTTATATTTTTAATCCCCGCCCATCTGTCAATACACATATTAGTAGCGTAGCCAGGTCGGCCCCTAGGGGCCGCTTTTCGGCCGTTGAAAGGCTTAGGCGGCCTTTCGATGGGAGCGGCTCCTAAACGGCCTATATGCACCTAGTTACCTTTTCCTATTTTTATTAGGTAGGTACTTACCTAATCATAATTCAAAATTCTTAGCAAAAAAAAAACAAAGCATTTTTTTTTTCTCTTAGCGCGTGCCGCTTATTTCTTTGGTTGAAACCTCTATGTTCTGGGGGTCTAAAGTGGCCACTTTTGATGAAGCATCTATGCTTCATCTATGAAACATCTGATGAAACATCAAATGCTTCATAAATGCTTCATAGATGCTTCATATATGAAGCATCGATGCTTCATAGATGTTTCATAGATGTTTCATAGATGCTTCATATATGAAGTATCTATGAAGCATCGATGAATCATTGATGAAGCATTTCACAAAACATCTTTTTTTTTCTTCTTCTTTATTTTGGCTTCGCACGGCTTGTGCATTCAGCCAGTGTCAAGTAACTATAAACTTCAAGCACATTCACGAACACTTAACGGTTAATAATCCACCATTATTAGAACACATTAACATTTGAAGAAACACAAGTTTTGGAAAATAAAACAAAAACGAAACATTACTTCTCAAATTCCCGCCAAAAAGCAACCCCCAAAACATCTTTTTTGACAGATCTATGTGCGAGGTTAAATTTATTTTTAGAAAGTAAATAGGTACCTTACCTACCTATTTACTTTCTAAAAATATTTGAATTTGAGAAGTAATATTTCGTTTTTGTTTTATTTTATTTTCCAAAACTTGTGTTTCTTCGAATGTTAATGTGTAATAATAATAATGGTGGATTATTAACCGTTAGTGTTCGTGAATGTGCTTGTAGTTTATAGTTACTTGACACTGCCTGAATGCACAAGCCGTGCGAAGCCAAAATAAAGAAGAAGAAAAAAAAAGATGTTTTGTGAAATGCTTCATCAATGCTTCATAGATGCTTCATAGATGCTTCATGAAACATCTATGAAACATCTATGAAGCATCGATGATTCATATATGAAGCATCTATGAAGCATTTATGAAGCATTTGATGTTTCATCAGATGTTTCATAGATGAAGCATCTATGAAACATCTGATTTTTCATCAAAAGTGGCCACTTTAGACCCCCTGAACTTACTAGTAGCATGCACACTGGCAGTCTTTATGACATAATGTGCTATTCTATGCTATGGGTTTCGTTTGAATGAAACTAATTTTGAAATGGATAACGAAAAACTTATTGAGAGCGTAAGAAAATTAAATTTTCATTCCATCTATTCGAATTGGAAAACCCCCCCATCTAGCATAACTTAATGCGTTCCGCACGTTATGTGACATTATCAAACGTCAAAATCCCATCGGGTACAATACTGCCCTCTCGAAATCAAAATGTAGTAACAGCAAAAACACGATTTCGAGAAAAATGATGAAGCTACAATCAATAAAAATATTCAGAAGAGGTTACATATTAATAAAACCTTGAATGTGGAGTGAAAGTACACATAATCTATAGGTACCAACCAATAATAAAGCGTAAAAGTTTGTTTGTTAATTTGTTTGAACATTAAACACGCTAATCTCAGGAGCTACCAGTCGGATTTGAAAATTTATTTCTGCATTTGATAGCTAAACTCTGTGAGGAAGGATATAGGCTACTTTTTATCATCATCATCATCATGATCACCATATACCATCACTATGGGGGCAACGCTACGATGGCACTGCTAGTAAACTATATTTCTTAACGTTTTTACTTTATTTTTTCTTCAAAACATAACAGTTATAGCCATTTTATAGTACTACCTAGTAGAGTGATATATCCCCTATTATTGCAATTAGTTTTCTTGTGAAATCCGTTCAAAACACATTATTATTAACGCACTAAATTTTCTTACTACTGCGTTTTCGATCATTTTTTCTGTCATTTTACTAACTAAAATGTGGTATTATCACAGAATACTAGTACTACGTACAGAAGGGTCACTTCGCGAGTAAATTTGTTTAAATAGAGACTCTCGCGGCGAAGCTATAAAGTGCAATTTAACTCGCCTATGGGCCTATTACCTATCGAGATATTTGCCTAAACATTCCCATCCTGCTCTAATGCGTAACTGTGTCACTGTCTGGCGCGGTGTGACGCGACTCGTAAGGGTTGTCGAATTTTCGCTTGCGACAACACAAATAAATTAATTTATTTTATCTGTCACAAAAACAGTACCTACTTAAGTTCTAAAATAAGTAGGCCTAAATATAATTTAATTAATCTACCGTTACCACAGAATAAATAGTAGTAAGTAGGTACTACGTATTGTACGTAGGTAGGTGAAGTAGGTAGATACATTATTATCTCGTTCGTTTTGTAAACAATTGCATTTGAAAATATCTATACCTTCATACCTACCTAGACATCGATCAGACACACACAATCATCATCATCACACAACTAGATCGGGAGCCGTTATCCGATAATCACCCTTTTAATGTTAGGTTTGCAATCACATTTGCAATTTAATGCACGGCCAGGACTCGAACCCACGACCTTCGTCTCGAAAGTTGAGGTACTAATCACTTCGACCAACATGGCTCTATGAATGTAATGGAATGTAACTTCTAAACACTTACAATTATTATATTAAGTAGGTTAGGTACCTACTTAATGGATAAGTTACTTTTAGGTACATATGTAAATAAACAAAACTGTAGGTACCTACTGTTTTGTAGGTAGGTAGTTTTGTAGGTGTATTATGTTTGTTTATTTGTAAACAGGTACCTATTCAATCAAAAAGGAATCGAATAGGTACCTATAAAATCTCGTTTTCATTATGCACCTACAGTTACAGAGTAAAAGTAAGTACCTACTTAGGTATTTATTGGTGATTTATTTAAATAGGTACTTACAACAAATTATAGAAAAGCTTAGTAGGTACCTACCAACCTTTCAATATCTTCCGGAATGTTAATGTCCATTCATTGCTTTTCCTTTTGTTTAGACACCCGTAGACACAGCAGTATCTTTTATACGGATTAGATCGTTTAGTTATCGTGCAAAAATCACAAGAAACGATGTATACGAGATCACGATAATTACACACAATGCGTCTAGTCCGCAAGCCGAGCGAGCGGCAAGTGGCAACCTATGTCGCGCGCCCCCCGAGGCGGCGCGCGTCCTATAAATACCTAAAGTGAGAAGTGAGACAGGCCTGGTATTATTGTAAGAATACTACAGTTTAAATGTGAAATAATTAATAATTAATAATTTAACAGTAATTTCACGCACTCTGCTGTGCGACCA
Organism: Camptogramma bilineatum; assembly: GCA_958496255.1. NCBI lineage: Eukaryota > Metazoa > Arthropoda > Insecta > Lepidoptera > Geometridae > Camptogramma > Camptogramma bilineatum. The sequence goes on along the minus strand of OY292467.1, from coordinate 8,937,617 downwards.
GATGGAATAGCGGTTGCAACACCCGGTTGAAATGCTCCTGCGTGTGTCCGGGTTCGGCTTCAAATCCTATAACGACTATGGATTTTTTTAATCAATTTATTTTTTATTTTTTATTTCACAACGAACTGTGTGAAATATGTATTTTAGTGTGGTTTAGCTTGTAAACGCTCTATATTTACAAAAAAATTGAGTGATAAGTTTTAAAATGGGCTTTCAGAATAATTGTGTATTTAGCATAAAACCAACAAAATGTCTATTACTGTGTTATAGGCTCGGGTGGGCAGATTACGCTTCGCAAAACGGTTATGCGACGGTCCTAGTATGATACGGTCTTAGTGTGTAAGGTGCTATTTTCGTGACGGGCTCGGTCTTGGCTCGGCCCGCTTATGATACTGCGCAGTGAGCGCAGACCCTAATTTTAAACAAAAGTTACCATTTTAACACATAAAGTGAAGAAAAGTGACTTGAAAATCTCAAAATACCTTCATACTTTTTTAGCATTCAAAATTTCTTTGTTTAATTTGAGAACCAACCAATTCCTTCTATTAAACGATAAGAATAAACTCCAGAACACATGCACCAATAAATACGAGTAGGTACACAGCTGTGCCCTTAAGTAGATATAAAATATTGCTAAATACTGATTGCTTTCCAATTGATATTAGTTGTTCAAATAAATAAACAGTTAAATGAATCGAGGAGTAATCAATGCAAAAGAAAATAAACTTTCTGTTTTAAAGTTATTGCAAAACGTAGAAAGCAAAGAAACTTCAGTACAGCACAACGTCGAAGTTGCATCGGGTTCAGTCTTTTGAGGGAAGCCAGTGTGGCTAAGCTGGTCTAAGTTGGTTTGAGCGGCAGACACTATTAAGCGATTTTATATAAATAATGTAAATAAATAAATAATGCTGGACATTTCATGATTTCGCACAACATCATTGTAGAAAACGTTCAACTTTTGTACCTAAAAATTGAACTTGTGTAGTGTACCTACCTAAAAGACTCGCGCATATTATGGCGATCCATACCGCACCGCAACGCACTTCAAAAATCTTCCTAGATCATTTTCGTACATTTTATTCGAACTTATGGCTCGTCGGCAAAGCTCGCCGGTGTATCATTGCAATACCGTGATTTTGTGAGTTGACGAGCCTGGCACGCGGCTCGTCATGTTTGCTGCATTTTTTAACCAGCTCGATCAAAAAACCGCGGTATAGGCTCGTACGTCGATTACCCACTTACCTAAGTTATTATAATTACCAATTTCTTTCAGCAAACTTTCGTCCAATCACTGAAAACCTGAGTTTTTCATGATTTTTGTACCTACTCAAACAATCAACAAAGCCTTATCAGAAGTTTTAGATCTGTAGATAAAAGAAAAGTTTGTTCTCGTTTTTTTTTACCCGACTGCGCAAAGCAAAGGAAGGGTAATGTGTTTATCAGTCTATGTATGTTTGGATGTTTCTATGTGGCATTCTAGAGGCCAAACGCGTGGACCGATTTTGATGATTCTTACGTCAATCGATTCGTCTGAACCTTGGGAGTGTTAATAAGGCATGACAGTAATCAAAATTCACCAGTGCCACCACCAGACGCCTTAATGTCAAAATTAAAAAAATCAAAATCGTCACACCATGTCAAGTGGGGTATCGTTGAATAGGTATTTCAAAATCAACTTTATGTTTCTTTTACCATTTTTCATTTTAAGTAATAGTTTAGGAAAAATAACGGTTTAAAGTTGATTAATAATTATTCTCGCTATGGATGTTTCTATGTGGCACTCTAGAGGCCAAACGCGTGGACCGATTTTGATGATTCTTACGTCAATCGATTTGTCTCAACCTTGGGAGTGTCACTAAAGATATGACAGTAATCAAAATTCACCTGGGCTACAACCAGACGCCATATTGTCAAAATTAAAAGAATCAAAATCGTCACTCTATATCAAGTGGGGTATCGTTGAATAGGTATTTTAAAATCAACTTTATCATAACTAAAAAGTGTTAAATAAAAAAAATATTTTAAAAAAACAAAAACCCGACTGCGTCAAAACTAAAAAGAAAAAAACAAGCCTGCAAAGAATTACTCACAGTCGGGACCCATAACATTGGGAAGATTTGATTGGTAATAAAATGAATGGGTACCGACTGTGAGTAATTCTTTGCAGGCTTGTTTTTTTCTTTTTAGTTTTGACGCAGTCGGGTTTTTGTTTTTTTAAAATATTTTTTTATTAATATTAGGTACCTATATTCCAAGGATGTACGAATAATTGGATCACGCAAACAAAGCCATTCTCTAGTCTAGATCATTTTAAGGGCTAAAAGGAAACACGATACCAAAATTGTAAGGGAGAGTGTTTTAAAACAATTTACAAAGTTTTTCATCGCCTCCTTCCGGCTCGCGATTTATCAAGTGGAAGGTTCTAGCGGTAGAGTGTTTCGAAAACAACTTTTGGAAGCTAAGTAAACATCGACAGTGTATTTAATAGGACTTCCTCTAAACATTAAAAAAACCGAAGCTAAGGATTTATCCCATTTAAAAAATTTTAAGCGATATTTTTATATTGAAAAATGCCAATCCCTACGATGACATTTACGTTTTTTACTCTTTTTTAATATTTTATACAACCTGTTTAAATACTCTGTACGTTCTAATACTATCTAATACAATCCCCTAAGATAATATTTTTATCTTCTTCACTACAAATAAAAATTACTAATGTTTATTATGTTTGTTCTCATATAGTCCTAACTAAACCCATTGAAGGCAGTCCGTAGTTCGCCGGGTCAGCAGCAAGCTATATAATTATGCACATTTGTGCATAATTATTTATTATAAGTACATTAATCATTTAAATTTGGATTTCCAAAAGAAATAAATTGTATTTCCAAAGTAGAAATAAATTGTATTAAGTATGCTAAGTACAAAAAAAATATCAAGTAGGGACTTAGCACAATACCCCTGTCAAAAAGTAACGAAAACAACTCAATATGTACATAGGTACTCGCATCGTACATACCTTAAAATGTCACAGTAATTAATTCAATGCAATAATAATAGCACCCGCTTAAATTAGTTTCCTATTCCCCGAGGAAATTTCAACTTTATTTCCTGTTGATTGAGTTTAAAACTGCGATGAGTTTTTCGTAAAGTCTCATTCCCACATGAGTGGGGTCAAAAGTTGGTGGTAAAAAATGGTTGCGCAGCTGTTTGGCACATGGCGGGTGTCGTACCAACTACTTTATATTCTTGGAGCGTTGTTCGCGTGCTTTGATATTTCGTGTGTGATATTACATTCGATATTAAAAACTAGTTTGATTTGTCATAAAGTTGATGTAAAAACGTTTGAGCTTTTTAGCGAGTGTCCACGAAGATTCTAAAGTCTTTGTATTAAAATACATAGGGAGAATGAAAGTTTTATAAGTAAGTACCTACCTACTTAGTTCAATTTCAATAATGTATTTTTTAGTCTGTGCCTCAAATGCCCAAAACGCCATATTAATTCCGTCGTGACGTCACTCCGTTCCTAACTATAGCTGATGTGTTGTGTGTGATTTTGAATTTTTTAGCTTAGTAGGGATTTGATTTGTATCGAATGGTACCTTTAGATGGCTCAACTGGTTCTAACTGTGTTTTGTAAAGTTATGTAAATATAAATATGTAGTAGTTTAGTTCCTTAAGGGTATAAAGGATACCCATTGAAGGTGAGGGATAGTCAGAGGCACAATACATTGAGCACATGTAAATGAAAAATGAGCAATGAAAACACATTTAAAACCATTAACACAATATTATTTTAAGGTACCCTTCTGGACTATGAAGAGTCGCCTAAAAATAAAAATAAGTAAGGGTTGCTATAATATGAGTAATGTAGGTAATAAACAAAATTAACAAGACCTCTTACTTTTTCCACATCACTTCTTACAACCAATAAAACAGTATGTAACTCTACCACTATAACAATAAGTTTCATAATCGCACAGCAGGAGTTCTTCTTTTAGATTGAGAGCTAAAGGTGGATTTCTTACAATGTTAGTTTATTGGGATGTCCCACAAAGAAAATGATATATTGCCGGTATTATCCCTTATCCCACAATAGTATAACGATCACAATGAAAAGTTAGTTAGGATTTTTAACCAAGAAAATATTTATATGTAAACTTTGCCAGTTTGTTAAACTTTGCTTGATAATTGGTCAAATCCATTCATAAACTAGAAATTAGTTCGGCACTTGGCTTGCATTCTACAGCACGGGACAGTTCAATTTGGATCCGAAACTCAATCGAAGCTTAGGTAGTCGAATGCGAAGCTAAGCTCTCTCAGTTAGTATTTGTCATGGGGAAATAGGCCTTTAAAAAACATAGAAATTACCTTATTAGAAGATCTGGATTTTACAACTTACGTAAACCATACACTATTCAAACAAGTTAAAATGAGCCGAACCACACATAAGAAAACAAAATCTAATTAAAAAACCTATCTTCTTCTATGTCTACCGAGAACTTAGTGTCCTGGACAAACCTACAAAAGGTTTTTTGGATACTCACAACAATTTATAATGTAACAGGTTAATAAATAAATAAAATAAAATTTCTTATACCATTTGCCTGCAATCAATATCAAGACATCATTCGAATATGACGTAATAAACTTGTCGGAAGCTCCCAGTCTCAAAGCAGCCCTGGGGAGATCCACCGCTCCTTAGCAATTACGCTGACATGTGTCGTAAAAAAACCACATCGATCTGACAGAACACAATAACTTTAATAAGCGTATATTTTTGTGGCGTTTCTAGGAAGATTAGCTTCTTACCAACAGCATTATGTGATAAATAAGTCTGTGTTGTAAGATCTGTAATGGCCTGAAGGGATGTTTATCGAGTTTGGGACAAAAATTCGAGAGTTCAAATCCCGGCCGTGTACGAATAGATCAAAAATTATTTGCGCATTATTACGATCTCTAACGTGAACAACATTGTGAGGAAATCAGTTAGTATTTAAGGAATAAATAAATATTAATAATAATCTAATACGAGTATAAGATGCGTTGAACAGTAGGGCAACTTCTATAAAATGTAGGTAAGTATGTGCAAAAATATCTATCATTTGTCTCTCTGACTACCTTGAGTCTCAAGCTATAAATAAATATAAATATGAATTATATTCTAATTTAAAACATGCGTTGGGGCAGTATGGCAACTTCTGCAAAATGTGGGTAAGTAGGTATGTGCAAAAAAATCTATCATTTGTCCCTCTGACTACGTTGAGTCTTGAATGCCTAAAGTAAATTAGTAAAGTGTAGTAAATTAGTAAAGTAAAGTAAAGTAAAGTGGCTTTGGAATTCTTTTTTTTTTTTTTTTTTTATTCTAGATAGACCTTTGTTTAGCCACAATCTCACCTGATTTCAGTAGATGAATTCAGTAGTGGTTCTTTTTTATTTATGCAATTAAAAAAAAATTATGCAGGATCCTTTCGGAATTTACTGTACCTACTTACTTCTTTATAAACCAAAAACTTAAATCTACGTCACAATATTTAGAGTCCGTAAGTCAACCAAGTTCCACAACTTTCAAAGTAACTCCAATAATTATTACAAACATTAATACGGTGTAGCACCGCAGGCGACGAAAATTTATTAACCATAAAATTTTGTATAATTTACTTTGTTTTCGGTTGTTATTGTTATTATTGAGAAGCAAAGCCAATAGATTAGTGTTACGTTCAATGAAAGATCACGCAAGTCATTCACCCCACTTGGGCCATTGACCCTAAAGTAACCTAGAAGAAACAAGTAGACAGTAGTCAAAGTCACATTATTTATAATAAACTTGCTCATAATAGCGTTTTTCAGTCAAATTTTTTTTTATTTACTTGGATGTTTTGAAGTTTTTTCGCAGTAACTAACTTTTTATTTAAGTACTTATCTAAACTTTGAGTTTAAATTTTAAACTAATTACTGTGCTTTCTTCTAAATTTAGGTTAAAATAATTATACTTTCTTTTGAAAGTAGGTGAGCTCAACAAACCTAAAATCAATTTCAGTTTATTGATACTTTTTTTTGTTTTTGCGGGCCAGCAGTGGATCAAGATAAGAGGATGATGATGGACCTTTTTCGTGATCAAAAAAGGAAAAAACTTACTTGTTCCGTAAGAAATCAAAGCTCTTTACTTTTAGGCTTGTTTCACTCTTCAGCGTGTCGCCGATCGCTTCCGCGAGTTGACCATTCACAGCACAGATAAATTAATTTTAACCATTCACAGCACAGAGAAATGTGCTGTGAATGGTCAACTCGCGGACGCGACCGTTGACACGCTTAATGGTGCGTTTAAACGACGCGGGATATCACGAGCCTACGCGAGCCGAGCCGTCCGTGGAGGCGCGGCTCGGCTAGAGCCGAGCCGAGCGTAGCTGTTTACACGGTGCGGGATATCACGAGCCTACGTGAGCCGAGGCGTCCGTGGAGGCGCGGCTCGGCTAGAGCCGAGCCGAGCGTAGCTGTTTAAACGGCGCGTGGCGCGCCGAGTCACGAGCCGAGCCAGGCTCGGCTCGCGTATTGGCGCGCCGTTTAAACGCCCCATAATGGTGCGTTTAAACGACGCGGGATATCACGAGCCTACGCGAGCCGAGCCGTCCGTGGAGGCGCGGCTCGGCTAAATACGAACGCAAGCCTGATCGTTTACACGACGCGGGGTAACGCGAGCCGAGCCGTCCGTGGATCGTGCAAACTTTGGCGAGCCGAGCCGAGCCTCCACGGACGCCTCGGCTCACGTAGGCTCGTGATATCCCGCGCCGTTTAAACAGCTACGCTCGGCTCGGCTCTAGCCAAGCCGCGCCTCCACGGACGGCTCGGCTCGCGTAGGCTCGTGATATCCCGCGTCGTTTAAACGCACCATAAGAGTGAAACAAGCCTAGTATCGAACGAAGTCGTGCAATAAATTGTAATCCTTTGTCTAGTGTCTAGTAATAGTTCCAGATACAACCCAGTTTGAATAGTTTTGTACGTGATACAACTGTGTTCTCGGGGCTTTGAGGATCCAAGCTGATGGTGATTCAAATTGCAATGCTATTTCATGAAACATTTTGAAAAACAAGGGTTTATTTTCTTAGAACTTTCTTATGATACAAAGGATGGATGTTTGAGAGCAAGTAGCTATTACGAGATGAAGAGTATCTGAAAGGAATAATAGTGCTCCTAAATAAATACCTAATAACACAATAACTTCCGACAGCGTGAGTATTCAACAACTCTGGAATGAATATTTGTACCTATATATATTTTTATTAATGAATATTTGTGTTGGGATTGGTGCATCAATGCATTTTTCGTTTCGAAAAAAATGTATGAGCTTTACCAAACACGGGCTCTAAATGGTGAAGGAAAACATCGTGAGGAAACCCGCGGCTTAGCCAGCCCCGCACGTATTGACCATGTCTTTCCTGTGGAAATGGCCGAAGCCGAGAGGATGGTTTAGGTGCTGGGCAAGCCTACTCCATCTCAACATTGTCCCAGGCACTACAGTGTCCCGTTAAGTGTAGGCAAAAGATTGCCTCCTGACACTGTATTAATCATCTAGTAAAGGCCTAAGTTTAGTTTTAAACGGTGAAGGTCATGAACATAGTGAGGAAACCAGTTAGCTTCCTAATAGCGTCGATGGGCTTGCAAACTGTCACGTATGGAATGTTAACTTCTGCAAAATGTGGGAATGTAACAAATGTGTTTGGACATCTGGCTACCCCCTTAGAGATCGTCAAAAGGATCTGAAAATGCCTACAGATCTTAACAGTTCCGTACCTTAAAGGGTAAAAAAAAGGAACCCTTATAAGATCACTTTCTTGTCCGTCTGTCCGTCTGTCCGTCCGTCTGTCCGTCAGTCTGTCCGTCCGTCTGTCCGTGTGTGGACCATCACCACCATCGATTATCTCAGGAACGGGTAGAGCTAGCAAATTGAAATTTATACCATATACTAAAGTCTATAGTCTCTATTGTGACTATAAAAATCAAGGTCCTGAATCAACACTATAAAAAGATATAGGCAAATTTAGGTTTTCGTGAAAACTTGTGAGTACCAAAACTTACCTTAATTATCAACTTCTTTTATTTTTCGGAATTTTTCCTTTACTTGTGCTGGAAGACCTTGCTTGTAACCAAAATTGACAATTCTAGGTCAACCGGAAGTACCCTAGAGGTTTTGGGTCGAAAACCTAAATGGTAGTTCCCGTTGACCTAGAATAACGAAATTTGGCAAAAAGCAAGGTCTTATAACACAAATAAAGGAAAAATTCCAAAAAGTTAAAAAAGTTGAAAATTAAAGGGTGTTCCCATACATAGTTGACGCCAATTAAAATTGTCCTCCGAGTTCATACAATTAAGCGGACTAGCTTAATTGACACCATGGCTAGGTACGGAACCCTCGGCGTACGAGTTCGACTCGCACTTGACCGGTTTTTTTTTTTTTTTTTTTTTGTATTGGTTTGGTGGACACGTGAGCCATATGCCCCAATATCTATGGGCAAAACAAACCATCGTGCCACGTGGTAGACCTAGACGGCGATGGCGGGATGAGCTCGACTCCTATAGCGATGACTGGCTCCAGCAGGCCTGGGATAGGGATCGGTGGAGGGAAGCGAAGCCTTTGCCCCGCAGTAGGAAAGGTCTGGCTTTTAAATAAATAAATGTTATGTATGTATAACCCATTAGAACCTATAAGGACCTATGTTTAAAACATGATTTTACAAAATTACTAATGGTACTGCACCGAGAATTGAACAAACACACTTTGAGTTTCAATATTTTTTTTTAATTTTCTTATTAGCGAGTAGACAAGATCAAATTGCACATTCACCAATCTAAGGGTCAATTTATACTAGCGCAGAGTCCAAGCGCATCGAAGCGTCAAATTCATCAAATTCGTCAAAAAACCAATCAGCGTTGGTCACGCGCAGACGCGCGAATTCCGAAGAATGCGCGCGTCTTTTTCAAATCTCTGAAGTAATGTGAGCGTTACGCTGTGGAGTTAAGGTTGAATTTGTTATGTTCAGTTTTGGATAGACGCTTCGATGCGCTTCGACTCTGCGCTAGTATAAATTGACCCTAAGACAATCTGATGACTTTGTGTGTTTTCCTAATAACCCAAACTTTATGTTTAGAGTATAGCAAAAATAGTAAAGATCCAGTACCTAACCCCAGTTCCTTCTTAAAACATGAATCTATTTCCAAACAGACGGTTCCTAAATTATTCGGCTGCTATTGATCGCGCTTCTGCCAACTGCATTGAATGTTTTATCAACACATTTGTAAAAGAAACTAGGAATACTCACCTTTGTAGGTGAAATAAATTATTGACGGATCGTTTGTCACGGAAAGTATTGCTGGACGATTGAAAGTGTGAGAAAGGGGCACAAATGTTTAAGAAATAAAAGAGAAAAAGTACGAGTTTTAAGTAATCTACATCTAGGTTTACTTAAAACTCGTACTCGTAAAAAGTACGAGTTTAAAGTAATCTACATCTAGATTTACTTAAAACTCGTACTTTTTCTTGTAGATTTACTTAAAACTCGTACTTTTTCTTGTAGATTTACTTAAAACTCGTACTTTTTCTCCTCGTCGTACTTTACTCTAAGTATTGTGATGTTTTAGTTTATATTTGATTTTGGTATTAAAGATTCCGTGAGCTTAGAGAGTAGTCTGAGGTACGTTACAATACACATACATAACACATGCCCACATTTTGTAGAAATTAGAATCCCATACATGGCAGATTGCGAGCCCATAGCCGCCCCGTTTAGATTACTAGCTTCCGCCCGCGGCTTCGCTCGCGTGGTACCCAAATAAAAAGTAGCTTATGTCCTATTTCCGGTCATTATCTATCTATATTTTAAATTTCAGCCAAATCGGTTCAGTGGTTGTCGAGTTATAGGGGAACAAACAAACATCCATCCATCCAAACATGCAAACTTTCGGATTTATAATATTAGTGTGATTGTGTGATGAACTAACAGATATTTAGTTACACTACTAACCTAAAAAATATAACCGATTTAGATACCGATTATGTTAAAAATATAATCGATTTAGATACCGATTATGTTTGAATGTATCCAATGAATCATCTGGGTAAGAGATACTTATACCGATACTCTCTCTCTTCTATACCCAGATTCTTCGGTTCAATCGAAACATCTAAACAGACAAAATTCCCGTTTTATTATAATTTCAAGTATAACGAAAGTTTTGAAAGTGAAATAGGTAGTGACAAGCTTATAATGCATAATTGAGCTAACCGATCGGACAGGAAGACATCGTTTTAACCGAGACAACGCAGACAGCCCGATATAGAGTAATCGATACTGGGACACGGTAGTTACTGCATTAGTGCTGTGAGTTTTAGTCTGAATTCCGCGAAGCCGAAAACGTAAACTAGAGCCGAATTATTTCACATACTGCTGTATTTTTAGATGGACTATACAATACTTACTTACTCTCTTTTATTTTTAACCCCTGACGAAAAAGAAGGGTTTTATTAATGTTTTTTTTTTAATAAAACATTTGAAATGAAATGTGCTTTGATTCTATTATTTTTTCTTTAAATAAACTATGATTTAAGTAGATCAAAGTTGAAAATAACCAAATCAGTGAAAATTTTAACTGTGTTTTGGAATCTAACTTGGAACTGAAATATTATCATTACGCATTTCATTAAATATAATTTTAACAGAAAAGTTTACTTATTTTTTCTAACCGAAAAAGTTTTAGCCGAAAGCCGGACCTTTCTCAACTCTACAACTGCATGCTTCGGCATAGCACGCTTGTGTTGCATTTACATAATCCCTGTTGTCGTCTGTAAATCCAATAAAATGGCCTCTAAGTACATTATCTACAACTTTATAACGATATCATGCAACTGAACAAAGGAGCGTGGAAAGCTTATAAACTTTTATTACGCAACTTTTCTACCGATTAGTATGATCTAAGTACCTACACTTTTACTGATAAAGATAAGTTGGTAAGTATTAGCATGGACCAAATAAGTAGGAGCTTTCGTTTGCAGTTTCAGTAACAGTTATAGTTGTTCGTATAGTTACCCAGATAAAAAATAGTCTTTAGTCAAAGTCACGAACTAGCAAGTTCAATCCAAATTGGTTCAGCCGTTGCTGTGTGAATCACCAGCAGTGCAAGCACCGTTCTTATCGATCGCTAAGTTGACATTTAGATTCGATAAAATTAAATTTTTCATTGATAAATCCAAATTTTGTCGATTCTAAATGTCAAATTTAGCGATCGATAAGAACGGTGCTTGCACTGCAGAAACCAGTTTTTGTTAATATGCATTATGAGTCCATGCATTTTGTGCAAAGCAAATCAAAATGATGCTATTGAGCATTTTTGTGTCTATTTTAGGTAACTTTTCGTTTCATACGTGACTTGACTCATCGTCGTTTTAATAAAATCAAACAATTTTCCAAGTTAAAAGAAAAAAATAACATCCGAAATTCTACTCGTATACGGAAGCATTTTACAAATAAAATAAATAGGAAACTCGAGTGAATTGGGTCAAAAACTTCAAAAATTGGAACGAAAAAACCTTGAACCGGGACATAACAGGTGCCAAACTGAAATTTTCAACCATATTTTCAAAGAGATAGGAATTATTCTAGTTTGAACCAAATTCTTACATTAAACTCCAATAGCATCAAAAGGTTAAGCATACATGCACCCACACGTTTTGCGCTACTTTTAGAAAATTCCCGGAACAACAAAGACTCCTTACAAACCAACATTTCTTTTAGAATGCAATAGCACACAATTTAAGAAACAATCCCAAGCTATGCTATATTCACTTCATCATCATCATCCACAGCCCGACTTCACCCACTGCTGGGTATAGGCCTCCCTTAGTTTGTGCCATTCGTCACGATCCTGCGCCAGTCCAGTGAATATAATTTCACTTAAGGCATTTTAATTATATCTTAGCTGTTTGATACTTAAACAAACGACTCTACGATTAATTTGTATCAAAACTAAAGTAGGATTACTGTAGTCTATCATACAAATCACACCATACGGTCAGTGAACTTTCAAGTCAAGTTCAAGTGGTAAAGGAAAGGACCATTCGATTTATTTTTATATGGTTGAATGAGATTGTTGCCAACTTCAGCGCTATGCCCGGGATACACGAGGCTAGTTTTTCAAGCTAGGATAGCAAGCTAGTTTTTTACTAAACTATCCTGGCTTACTAACCTGGCTTGGAACATGCTAGTTCTGTTTACATGAGGCTAGTTTATTTTAAGCTAGTATTATTGCAGTGACTGAAGTGACCACACGTCCAAAATGAACTGCATGCGAAAAGAAAAACACTATTCTATTGAAAAAGTTACTTTGAACACTGTGCCAATTTCCACTAGAAACTAGCAGATGAATTACAAAACCGGGTATGGACAAGACCATGAATTTTAAGAAGAGATGAACGAGGATCACTCTGCTTTACTTTATTTTATTCATACTGCTTTGGAAGAATTTCGCAATGAAGATTTAGGCGAATATCAGAGTATTTTGCGAATGACAAAATGCGTGGTTACTGTTTACTAGCCAACCCAAAACTAGCTTCGCCGGCCACATGAAGCTAGTACACAAGCCAGGATAGTAAAAACTATCCTGGCTTGTAAACTAGCTTACTAGCTTACTAGCTTAGAAATGAAGCTAGTTCTGTCTACACGAAGCTAGAAGTACTAGCTTGCTAGCTTACTAACACTAGCTTGCTATCCTAGCTTGAAAAACTAGCCTCGTGTAACCCGGGCAAGGCTGGAACTAGCTACGAAATAGTAATAAAATAGATTTTCGAAGTTGTACCTACTGTTCATGAACCAATTTTGACACTTTTCTGTATAGTTTCTGAGTAATTAATCCATTTAATAATTTCATTTCATTTTCATTAATCCATTTAATAATTCGTATATACTTACCTATAAAAGTTTTATACTTACAGCTATATTGAAATGATAATTATGTTTGTTAAACTGATACCCATTCGTAATAATTTGCCAATTTAGAGAATGTTTTTTTCTTGTAACTCCTATGTAGCCATCTGAGCTCTAGGAAGCCTCTAAGTCTTTTATGGAAAACAGTGTCTATTTTGCCTTTAGATAGAGAAAGCAACGATGTGTAAAGAAACTAGCCATAAAAACCTGAAGGGAGCTGGCAGCACACTACAAAATTATACAAGTGGAGAGTTTTATTGAAAGATCTCGCGAAATTGTACAAGGAAGCAATAACATCTCCAGATTGGTTGTTTAGATCAATGGGATTCCGAGAATGTCGTCTAATCCGATCGTAAACTTGCATTAGGACTGGCTGTTTATAAAATGGATGGTGGAAGGAAATAGCAATAGATTTTAAATTTAGAATGGAAATGTAAACAATGTTTTGCAGTCTGCGGGAGTCGGGACTTTTTTAAGCTGTGATAAAACTCCTTGGTGATTTAAGTAGCCACAATAAATTATATGGTAGAGTATTAGAAAGTGGATATGGATATACTCGTTCGTAGTAGTCTAAGTTTGTAAGTACCTATAATTATTTTTAATAAGTACAACATTGCAGTAAAATATTTTACATTATAAATACTTACTTATTTAGGAAAAAAAATTGTTACCAAACTTGAAAAGGTTTTAAGAGCATGAAATTATTTTACCTTTTTGTAACAGTATTGAAAAGGATTATATTTCACTTATTTTAATTAATTTTAAAAAATAATACCTTTGTTCATATTTAAATGTGACCCGGCGAACTTCGTACTACTTCAGAATCCGAGAAATCATCAAAAAAGCCGTTCAATACAACATGAACACAAATTCTGGTGAAGTTACTTTATTTAATTACTTACCTATTGAAAAAATAATGAACAAATACTTACCTACGTATTTGGATATACCTCTGACTACCCACTTAGACATCTTCAAAGGATCTTTAAAGGGCTAAAAAAAGACCTGAGAGAATGTCTACCGTGCCTTGGGATACAGTCGTGATCTTATTTCAATTTTTCATTTTTCATTTTCATACTTTTACGGTACTTACTTAGATGATAATTTTGTTCCGAAATAAAATATTACTTACTTATAAGTATAATGAAGTAGGTACCCATGGTCCCCATTTATTCAGAATACCCGGTTGATCCAAATAGGTACCTACACAATCTTCCAGTCTTTTATTTTTCAAATAAAATCTGCAATCGATAAACTAGAACCGTACGTGACTTTCTTCATTTTTAATAAATTGCACATACACCGCCTTTCACTCACCCTTCCATTGTTGGTATCGCATTGTGAAGCCACCTGGCTCATTAACGGACCCCATAGTAGTTGCTAGCTATTCTATGGCGCCGGGGCTGGTGGTTACTGTTAGCTATTCCATGCCACCGGGGGTATCCCGTGCCAACCATCGTCTAAAGAGCTGATGAATTAATTTCCACCTGCTTTTAGCTGGTCTATTTTAAAATACTTGGTAAGTAAGTACTTTTACTGATTAATGTTTGACCTTATGACCAAGCTTTTTAATTCTAAGTTTCACTGTTAAATGTTAAAATAGCATGTGTACAAAAGTATAGGGCAAGATTTAGGCAGTCAAGGTTCGAAAATAAAGTCCAAATTAAAAACAAGAAGCAAAAAGGCGGATCGACTCAACAGCTTAGAGCGGCATCATAACATAAGCTGAAAGCATATTTCACAGTTTCGCCTTATATTATACAGCACTGCACCTGAGCTTCAAAGTAATCCCTCAGGGCTCACCTTACACTGGTGATGGAGCATTTCACTTGCCCGTGGCACAGTTTACGAAGAGACATCTAGATCAGTGTTTTTCAACCTTTCTTAATATGTGACCCCCTTAATTCTTAATATGTGACCCCCTTAATTTACGGAGAGAAAATCTAGTTCAGTGTTTTTCAACCTTTTTAAGTTATCCTTCTATGTTTACTAGTAAAAATTAGTAAAATAAAGAAAAATTCTCGCGACCTCCCAGAACTACAATAAAAGTACCTATGTCATTTACTTATTTCAAGGTAGTTGCGAGCGTTTTTCACCATAGTATAGAGTACTTACAACATTTTATTTTTCTCTTATCTGGCTTGTGACCCTCCAAGCAATCCTCCAGGGATTCCCGCAAATTCTAAAACACTGATCATTGATGTGAGAGCTTTTGATTTTGTTCAAGACTAGATAAGGACGGGTAGGGTAAGAAATGTTTGACTCAAGATCCGTTTCATGTCTATGGACCTCCCTGTACGTACATCAAAAGGTAGTCAGACGCAAAACCCACCACCCAAAGACACGATCGGCATTACCTGCATAATATTGCAAGTTGCATAACATTGCATGTGAAAGGATCTCCATCTGATCAGCCAACAATCGGGGGGCTGCCCCGTGATTGTCTATTTTTGATAGCGACCAAAATCGGTCTCAAACTGCCAAATATGACAGTTCAGTGACCACGCAAGTAGTTCTGTCTCTCTCATCTCAACGAGACCGAACACGACAAAAGATACCTTCGCGTTCGTTTTGACAGTTTGAGACCAATTTGAGGTTTGAGACAAGTTAGATAATCAACCCGCTGGTTTTTCTAGCCGGCGTACCACCAACTCTAGAGCAATGTCAAAGCAAGGTGAAAACAGTCTGCATCGCGTCAATGACTTGACACTTGACACTTCACGAAGAGACGTTACCAAAACATTCCTGCGTTAGGCTTACTTTAACCTTACCTTAGTCTTATCTTAGCATGGAATCAGAGTAATCTTACTTTGACATTGCTCTAAGAGTTCATAGTAAGGCCCCAGTAGCAGTGGCATAACGTGCCTTGGCGGTGCCCCGTATAAAAATGTGTTTGGGGGCCCTTATGAAGGGTAAAGATTTCTCTTGGGCTTAGGGGCCCCGTATAATTGATACGGTAGATACGGCGGTAGCCCTGCCCAGTAGTGTAAAGTTAACCAGCCGTTTAAAAACGACGTGTGCCGGTAGCTCACGTCCTATTTCTTACGTCCCATTGACTCCTCACCATTCACCGTCGCCTTTTCAAAGCGAAGGGGGTTTAAATGCTTCAGAGTGCAAATGAGTATAAATTCCTACCTATCCGAAGATTTATATGACTAGGCTATTGTGCTACCAACACATTGTGCTATTACAAGGTAATAATTAAAATGGGACAGTCGGTGATGTAATTAGATGACTGAAAATAAATGTTGCTGAGTAGCTGAAATTGTTGTGAATTGTTACAATAACATAATATTTCAATAATGAATTGTTTCTAAGTTACGGTTACTTTATGAATTACTACTAAGATGAATTCAATTGTTGGTATATTATTTAAATTCCGGAAAGGTCAACCATTTTTGATGCTGATGATGATACAAAAGATGTTTTCGGAAACACAAAATAAAAAATAATACGACATTAGTTTTAAGAAACTACAAGAACTGTTTTAAACTAGCATAGGACTTTGTATGTGCATCCTCGCAAACTGCAAAATTTTCTATACTATGAAGATGTATGCAAGCGCGCACACTACAACGGTTTAGCATAGGCTATGCGCTAGCATAGCAACCCAACCCGATCAAACTATCTGACGAAAGTGTACAGTCTACCAGGGGTCTAACAGAATGTATGTAGAAATTGCACAGTATCAAACACTTTCCCTAAATACAGCTTACGATTCAATTTACTATCCAATCAATTTTGGGATGAGTCAGTGACGTGTTTTGCCCATACATAATACCGTTCGAAGATTTGCCGGAAAGAACTTCTTGGAATACATGACTCAGTCATTGTTTGGTTGGAAAAAGTAAAGTAAAGCCAAAAAAAGTATTAATGGTTGGAAATTTTACGCGAAGTAACGCTTGAAGTGGACCACAAAATTCACAACCTTGATGGTCACCAAATTAATGAGTAAACTCTTAAGTTTTGGTAAGTTAAAATGCTAACCTACGCCTTATTAATGTCTATAGACGTTCCATAGACAGATGACGAAAAATATTCGAGCGGACTAATCATGGACGTATATAAGGGGGGGGTTTAGGGGGTCCGGACCCCCCCCCCTTAGCCCTTTAAGTTCGGAAGAAACATAGTCAATTTTTGTATTTTGGAACCCTTGGACCCCCCCCTTAAAAAAGATCTTTGTATTTTGGAACCTTAACAAAGCTATAGCTACGCCCCTGGGACTAATAAATATTTTATAAGTAGAAGGAATGTCGGAGTTGTATCGGAGCGAGCCACTCGACAAAACAGGCCTGTGACGTCACTGGTCGTCAAACGAAAACGCGATATGAACTTACTTATCGACTCAACCCCAATGAGATTTTACCAATACTCATTAGAAAAAGCTCTAAAACGCAGCGAAATTTTGTAATAGCTACTTAGGTAGAATATAAGCAGCTTTGTCTAATATCAATCAAGAAAACCAAGTAATAGCAGAGATATATAAAACCCCGTTGTCAGAAAGAGATAAATTGTGCGCGTGCTGCGTGTAACATCGGAGCAAGACAAAGTGCGACTGAGTTGACTCAAGCTAATTAGCTTGACTTTTGTTCGCCACGCAGAGCGGGGTACAACGCATTTACCTCAGTTTATATAGAAGATCATTGCTCAACCCAATTATTTTTTAATCATGTTTATAATTCCCACAAAAAGTATAAGTACAACAGTTTGTAGCCTGTGAAATCCACCCTTCAATGATTAGGTTTAATCCGCGCTTTAAAAATGTCGACAATAGTCTGCAAAAAGGATAGCCCCGTCGATTTCTACAAATATTTTTATTACTGAACCAATGTTTGTTTTGCCCTCGTCAGCAAGGGTTGCTGACGCTATGCTATCGGAGAAGCAAAAATTTTAGCAAGCTATAGAAAGTACTAATTTACAGAGTTAGGACGTCATCTGTTACCTCGCATCCACACGTTGGGGCCAACGTTGGTCCCAATGTCACTCGCCAACGTGTGGATCTAGCAAAATCAGCCCCAACGTTGGGGCCAATGCAATTTTGTCAGCTCCACACGTTGGTGAGAGGCATTGGGGCCAACGTTGGCCCCAACGTGTGGATGCGAGGTTAAGGTTTGAAAACGCATAATCATGTTAAAACTGGTTTAGAAGAGTTGAAGAGTCGAAGACCTGGGAAAGACTGACCTTGTACCGTAGTAGGTCAATGATGGTGGAATGTGCGACGGTATTTTCCAGGTCAAAATGTTTCATTTTGCTTCAAAAACTGGCAGTTGTAAATGAGACGAACTTTTTAGATTTCTAGTAGGTATAGGAAGCCATAACTCAGAATCATGTTGTCTTAAAAGAAGCAAAGTAGGTTATGAATAGTAAAAAACGACTGAAAAAGTAGAGGCCAATTTAAATTTACTTAATTTCTGCTTTGAACCATAATTTCGTTTATTTTTAATTCCAGACATAATTAAAAACACATTAATTATGTCAAAACATAATTTTAGCGAGTACCTACTAGGGACATGCTAATTCTATGCAAATAAATAAAGTGAATGTTCATACGTCTATCGTCTAACGTATGTACTTATACGATGAAGTTCTATAGCCGACAATTTAGGGCTAGATGGCACTGTGTGAAATATCCAGCTTTATTTATTTGTTTATTTCTATTTTGATGAACGCTTTGTGATTGTGACTCTTCTTTAACAGCTTATTGTTCACACTAGTATTAGCTAATACTACTCTGAGGCTACCATTCAGAAGATCTTCTTTTCATTCCGATCTAAACCATTTTTCATGGGATTTGAATAGAACAGCTGAATTGAATGCTGCTACTTTCTCCGTTGTTGATACTTTTGGCATTATTAGGTATATTATGCAAAGCATAGAAAATTTTTTGTTTCTTTATAGGATTGTTAAAAGTACATTATATTATCATCCTCTCAGTATTATTGCATGAAAACAGTATAGAAAAGTAATATAGGTAATCGTTCTGAAGACTATTTCAATAAACTCACTAAAAATTCATTAAGCTCACAGGCAAAATTGATAAATAACATCGTCGTCCACACTTATATATGAACGTGCCGTTAAATATCTTATTTATCTAAGATCTGAACCGATATCTTCAAAGTAAAAGTAAGTTCTATGAACTATAGTGGCCAACTCTGGTGACGGAGTTTTTAGGCCGCCTAAAGGCTTCCGTCATGGCTTAACGACTTAAAAGCTGGGACGACAATTAACATGCTCTCCGAAAAACAGAAGCGCTTAGCTTTGCGGTTACCCATCCAAATTATGACCGCTATGAACGTCGCTTAGATATGGTAGGTAAATTGTTTAGTTTAACATTTGTTTTATGATTTTCATGATTTTCAACTCTGGCGACTAAAGGTTCCGTGGCCGAATTGGTAAAGGCACTCCGGCTAAAGGAGGATCGCTTGTATCATTGCGGGTTCGAATCCCGTCGGAATTGAAAATTTTGATAAGATTTTTCATTTTCAAATGGAAATACCTAAGTGTGGTTTAACACTTTAACAAATAAACATTTGTTTTATGAGATAATATTAAGCTCCTTTAGCTTTAATTTAGGTTTCAGATGCTTTTTAATATATTTCAGTCATTAAAGTCCGTAATAGTAAGACAATAAAGCGCTTAATGAGTGGCACGAGTGTGCCGTTCACAAATAAACGTGGGGCAGCCCAATGGCTACTTGAAACTTATAGCTCTTAGGACATATACTATGCTTTCATTAGACTGGCCTCTTTACTCAGTTGGTAGTAGCTCTGCCTTCTTCGCTGTAGGTCGTGGGTTCGATTCCCACCCAGGACAAACATTTGTGTGATGAACATATGTAGATGTTTGTTCTGTGTCTGGGTGTTATAAAGTATAATAAGTATGTATTTACAAAAATTATATAAGCATTCAATCAGTTATCTGGTTCCCATAGTACAAGCTTTAAGTATCATCAGTTATCTAGTTCCCATAGTACAAGCTTTGCTTAGTTTGGGGATAGATGGCGCTGTGTTAAATGTCTAGCAATATTTATTTATTTATTACGTAGCTCATTCCCTGACCCGGCTCTACGTTGCTCTCCGAAAGAGAGGTTTGCAGTACCTAGATACAGCTTGCAGCTCAGGTGCGTCATGAACACTGAACGCGTTAAGCGAATGTTATATCCCTCGTGATGTGTAGTAGGTATGTCCTCGTTTAAATTATACAATGACTTCAGAAAAGGAGAGTTTAGTTTCATTTATAGGTTATTAATTTATTTGTATGCACCGATCGATACCTTTCTAAAATTATGTTTAAAATTAAATTTTTCATCTATAAATCCAATTTTATCGAATTTTGTCGATTCTAAATGTCAAATTTAGCGATCGATAAGAACGGTAGGTAAAATATTTTTCACAAAAAAGTTAGTATTATTATGTTTAAATCTACATCGTTATAAGTACTTACTTATTTTTTTATTTCTGAATATATTATGCTGATAATAAAAGTATAGAATGAATAAACTTATCTGCATCCCAAGTTGGAAATGTTATTGCGAGCTCCCGCAAAGGAAACGTGCAATGAAACGAATGTTATGCACATGCTGCTGTCTTATTTATAGTTAGAATTGCAATCCAGGCCGATACCCTTGTATTTTATAGCGCAAAACACAGTACCTAACAGGATTTTACAACTCAGCATCTTATCATTGCAAAAAAACTATTTTAAAAATACGTCTCAATCGCAATGGCTAGGTATGTGGTTTTAGGAGCTCTGTTAAAAAATTATAAAAAAGAGAAAGATAATAATTGCCTATTAAATATTACTTGACTCATTTTGATAATGTGTACTTTTGACTAGATCTTGACTAATCGACCCATCGCAACGACACGGCTACTCAATTACAATTCAACATAATATTTGGCTCCCGTCATAACCACTCAAATAAACAAAATATATATTTGAGAGCGACCCAAAAGGGCGCACTAAAAGAAATTAATCGGCGTGTCCGAAAAACAAAACAAAAGAAACAGTAAATCCCACACGCCGAAGACAATTTATATCGACGAAGTTGTTCGCCAGGCGGCGCCACTGTCCCTTCACCCTCACCCACGTGCTCTCACCCTGCACTCGATTCTATAACCTATCATACCGAAAACAAGATCCACATTGGAGCTTAAGTAACCAGATGCAACCTAACCTCATCAAAGGATAGGACTCTTTATCAGCTGGTGATAAGACTCAGATTTGAGAAGAAAGCTGTAGATGCAACACAATCTATTAGTCACCATATCGCATTACCATTAAACACATTTTGATTCGCTCCGCAGCCGCATTCCTTCTAATAATGTTTTGCTGTCGGTTTTTGAACTTTTGGGCTTTCATTTTGTGAATTACTCGAGAAGAAAGTTATTTGTAAAAATTAAGCACTTGAAACGATATAACTAACGATTTAAAACAGTATACTTAGTGAAGAAGCCAATGATGCAATAACGGATGGTTGAATTAAAGAACAAAATACACCTTAAAATGATATCAGGCACCCCTTTAGTGAGAAATGATTAACCTTAAAATTCATATTAAGCTGTCTGAACAACATTTAGCTATAATTTTTGTCTTTGTCTCATATACCTACTTAAATGAAACTGTATGGCAACAAATATAATTTTAAACAGACGCCTGATAAGTCCAATAAGAATGACAGAGTTAATGTGTTAATGACGTAGAATACTTATGCAAATCATTATTTCAATGATAATCATTCTATCAATATAACTCTGAACAGAAAAATATAAGAACTGAATTTAGCTAGTTAAAAAACAACGGTCAACAAAAACACCCTGAAGAAACCTTAGCAAGCAAAACAAAAATATCGATGGTTGCTCAAAACAACAGCTGGATAATAAATTGAAGGCAGGCCTGAAATCATACAGCAAGCATTATGCACCCTTACTATAACCGCTCCCCAAAGAATTGGGTGGTATTGGTTCCTGACGAATGACCCAATAAATACCCATAAGGTATAACGTGACACGTACAAAACATTCCCCGGGCATAAAAGCATTATCCTGTTAAGTAATTTATTTCTTCTTCAGGTTAGTGAACAGTTATTTTATGGGGGCACTTAAACAGTCTATAATCCTACCGGTTATGGTACAAAGGAGGGTGTCGGAACCATAACTACACCACCGTGGTTGGTGTAGAAACTCAAATGCAGGCACCTGTTTCGAATTTGATCGCATAAATCTTTTTTTTAAGGATATTACGTGGTTAAGGGACCCTATTTATGGATTCAAGGGTTCTTAAGATGAAGTGATTCAAATTGTACATAATAAAGTTTCCTTTTTTTATTTTATCTTCCCGTGAAAGTGAGATCCCAGATGTTTTCTAAACAAATAGTAGTTTTGATTTACATTATATTTTGGAAATATATCTAAAACTTTAATAGAAACAAATACTTAACAAATATTTTGCTCTATAGTTAAACTAGCTTTGTTGGTGTCATCCAACATGGTTTTGTGCTAGTCTAGTCAACGCACGACTTTGGATAGATTTAATCTAAATCGTTTAATATTTTATGAAACCATCATTTATCTATTTAATTATCTTCGTTTTATATTAAACTTAAAACTATAAACTTCAGTCTGAATGTTTATTATAGTTCTCCACATCTTCCAACTATCCTACGAGCACTCAACTTAAATTTTCTAGTTTTACTCCGTTTTCGAAAGTGCTTGCAACAAAGGAAATTTCACTCACAATTAGATCAGCTTGTGAGCTCAAAATATTACCCATTCCTAATTCCAAGCTATAACTGGTGAGTCATCGGCCCCTGACTCAGAGAAACTTTATCCCATTCAAGTTCTTAGCAGTAGTTTTTACTATATCGAACGGATAGTGGATCAGCAATTGAAAGGCAATGCAGACCATATTCGTATCGATCATATCGGCATGCCATAAAGTTTACAATCAGGGAATAAACTTGAAAATTTTGGTGATAACTTCCCTATTCCAGTCATATCCAATTATGAACCGCGAATTTATCTATTCTTCTGTCCATTGATACTTTAAAAGCACAATTACTGATTTTTCAAGTCAAAAAATATTGTCAGTATACCGTATGGGATGTTAATAATTTGGAGAAGATAAATCAGACCCCTTAGCTAGGCATAAACGCTATAGAAAGCAGAAAAGCTCGCGTGGTACCCAGATAAAAAGTAGCCTATGTTACTCTCCAGCCCTCCAACTATCTCCAAACAAAAAATCACGTCAATCCGTCGCTCTGTTTTGACGTGGAAGCAGGATAAATAAACAAACAAATAAACACACTTACATTTATAAATGGGTACGGGTTTTAAAATGTATAAACGAGTGCTAAGGGTGATACCTTCACCGAAGGCAACGATAGAGCAAAGCGTGTTTTTAACATCCCACGCGACCGGTCTAGGTACTCTAGATCTATATTTTCTATCATAATCTTGAAACTGAATAATTATGGACGAGCTAGCTTTTGAGAAGGGTTTATGGTCGGATTGAATAGCTCAAGTTCTTGTTTCTACCTTTGATCTTTTCTTTTAGACTTATAGACTTTTATGCTTCCTTCGATCCCGGCTTTTAAGTTGCTAAGCCATGACGGAGGCCTTTAGGCGGCCTAAAAACTCCGTCACCAGAGTTGGCCACTTGCTCATACGAACTTACTTACTTACTTATGCTTCCTGCAGCACAAATGGCTGCGCAATCTCTTTACAATGATTATGACAAAAGTTAACAGTTTTTTGAGGCCTTGCAAGGCAAATTAAAATATAATTTGAATTTTTATAGTGATATCCAACTTCACATTTACAATGAAATTAAAGGTAAAATATAATGACACAATAACGATACTGTGAGTGATACGATAGTTTTTTTGTAGTGGTGGTATTGAATGCTTTTGCTTTCTTTCTTTCATTACAAATACTTACATACTTCTTACTTTAAAAAAGTGAGTATTAAAAATTCCAAATATGTAATTATGTTCGATAACAAACCAAATATTTGACCACTATGACACTGTAAATCTATATTGACCATAAAAACATATATTTCTAAAAGCGTCTACAGATTAAGATATTGTATGTTGTGAGCACAAGACCACCCGCGGTTTTCTTTACAATACGACAGCACAATGTGACCAATAGTTGATACCACATCCTAGATAGGAATAAAACTAAGAAATAGCCTGTATTTTCTGAGTAATATGAGCTGATTAACCTTTGCAGGGAAACGAGTGTTTTGTTCGCGAAAGTAATCACAAATCTTGGGTACTCTTCTCACTAGTGGTATTTTCTTATTAGCGACGGAGGCCTTAGACCGCCTAAAGGCTTCTACTATGGCTTCATAACTTCATAGCCGTTTTCGAAAATTTAAGCTCCGAATACAAAATTACTTTCCGAAGCACGGAAACGCTCAGTTTTTAATACTTATCAGCGGCCACCCATTCACATTGTCATAAACGTTGGTTTGGTTATAAAGTCTTCGTTCACTGGCAGTGATCAGGTCCAGTTGAGCTTTAAAGATTGTTTGTTTGCCTCAAATCGCTTATTTGGTTCAATTTGTAACAACGTAGTAAGTAGGTATACAAAGTTTTTTAACCTATATAAGACCTATGTAGTAGATTGTACCTAGATATATCCTATCTTGCTAATAAGTACTTTTATTTCTATGATTGATTTTCGCAAGCTCTAATGATTAAAGTTAAAATAAGAAACTTCTCTAAATACTGAAGATTTTCCTTCAACATCCACCTACTTCTCTCATGGTTCAAATACAATACAATTTACAATAGTGCACTCTGTAATGAACACGATAATTTGTCTATATCACATTTCACCGCTACATTGATACGGTTAGTGTATAATGCTATCGGCAGCGGACGCAGTAACATTGCCCACAAATTAGGTTAGATTGCAAACACTTATCTTGGATGCTTTTACGTAGAAAGTTGGTTCTTCTCTATATTTTTTCCGTCATTGTGAGTTTGAATCTCAACCGACGAAACGAAAGAGTAGAAACATAAAAATAAAGGAACCGAAAAGTCTTTGCAAGAGTATCTTTCGTCTGGTCAAAATTAATAGAAGAGAAAGAGAAGATGAATATTTTAGTGACGTCATAAAACTTTGGCCTTTACATACAACATTGTTGAGATACAGTAGACTTGCCCAGCACCATTCTCTCAGCTTAATCAGTCTTATCCATAAGAACGTTATGGTCATTGTTGGGGCTGACTTATGCTGCAGGTTTCCTTGCGATGTTTTCTTACACCGCTTAGTGTCCGAAACGAACGCCTGAGTACAAATTCACTTCATTCGGATTGAAAGACGAGGTACTATCCCACTTGATCAACAAGGCTCTTTTCACATGATAAGTAATAACAAAATACCAGTTTTCAATGTAATTG
Source organism: Camptogramma bilineatum (assembly GCA_958496255.1). NCBI lineage: Eukaryota > Metazoa > Arthropoda > Insecta > Lepidoptera > Geometridae > Camptogramma > Camptogramma bilineatum. Next base: position 8,912,228 of record OY292467.1, on the reverse strand, counting down.
TAAAGCAAAATAAACATGACTTGACTATGCTCTATAAATGGTCTATATACAAGTACACAAAGGTGACATTAAGTGCATAAACTTGTTAATACCACGATAAGAAAGGTTACTAATTTGATATGCTAGAGTAATAAATTTACTGTTTCAACTATCAAATCAATGAGACAGACACACAAAACTGATTGATGATACATATTTCATTTGGAATCGAATAAGGGTGTCACATTTATATGAACAAGACAGCACGAACTTTTGCCGTTTAATAAATAACATATAAGGTCTTTGAAATAACATAACAATGCAGTGCAATGACAAAATATTTTTGCAAAACTTAAATAAGTACCTATAGTAGTATTGCTCATTATACGGACTAAAAATATATGAAAAATGACATTTGTTCCTTCAATTTTAGTCCGATTTTAGTCCGTATAATGAGCAATACGACTATACTAAAGTATTTGACAGAAAAAGAAAACTATTTAAATTTTATTTCAAGCATCAATTTTGAGACGGATTTCAATGAATATGTATATGTAATAATTTAAACAAATGTATTTTTGTCACGATTTAAACTCATGTATTATACTGTCGTGCTCGCTAAATTACTGATAAAAAGGTTAACAATATTATACACTATCCCACAAAAAGATATACGTAAAGAAAACCAATTAGATAATCAAGCAAAGTCATGAAATTCGCACATTCTATAAAAAATAATAAATAGATAAAATATTAACGATGATACAAAGAATAATTACAAAAACAAAAATAATTATTGAAGGATGTTTATTGATGATAGTGAAAAGGATCGTAGCAAGTGGAAATCTGTGGTCTCTGTCTACCCATATGTGAGTAAGAGTAAGAGGAACCTTGATATTATGAATGTACAAGATTTGAAGAAAAATAAAAGGCAAAGCAACTAACAATACATAAACAGAAGCTATACAATTCATTGGAATAAACATGAAAATGTAATATCAGCCCCTAAGTCAGCCATTGGGAGTATGTACTGGCACCAAACCACAAACCGCGGTCGCTTGACCCCTCCAATTTCGATTGCTGGATCATATTACTATAGGTGTTGACACTCTCGCTACACTCAGAAACTAAAGTAGATTTCTAAATCTAAAAAAATAGTTTAATAAGAAGATAGTCATTTTTAGTTTTCGAATAGATAACAGACAAGACAATAACAAATTGGTAGGAATCCTGAATTGTGACCAAAATCACCAATGACTCTTAAAATAATTTATAAATCTACACTGTATCGGAAGGCTCTATATCTTATCCTGAAATGATGGTTATGAATCCTCATGCAGTTTTCCATCACGAGTCAAAATTAATTATGTATAAATTAAATTTAATAACTCAGAAAAATCATATACTACTTCGCTGTCCCACATCAAACAACACTGCATTCTAATTAACTTTCCTCGTCAACAGTCTATGATTTGTTTACTATATTACGAGCTATTGACTTCTAATTGCAGGGGCTCACGTCTCGTTCGAAACCTTTATGTTCATGTCGTGCGTTCTTTCAATATTGTTTTGACTTTTATATCAATTTTACGGTCGTTTATTGGTACTTTGTATTCGATTATAGCACTGATAATCTGCAGGTAGACGTGAAGATCTTCGTTTTGGATCTTTATTTATAGAATGTGTTTAATTTTATTCACAAGGATATATGTAGGTATAGGTTCCATAAATGCAGCTCACAGATCTGTGATATAGAGTTGAATGTTGATAGATCGCAACTTTGGTCTATACAAAGTTATTTGAGTCCGAGCGCCATAATAAAATATTGACAAAGCGTCTTCCATTCCCCACTAACCCAAAGCTATTAGCATCTGCACGCGTTAACTAAAAGGCTAAAACAAAGGCCGGATGTACGCCAGGATATGTGCCCGACACATTCGCATCTCCCAGTGACGTCAGCAATTCCAATTTAGGAATTTCAAGTCCATTAATTGACTGGTTTTCAAATTGTTTGCAGGAAATCATGTGTTCAACTTCAGAAAGCTTCTATCGAAACACTTTCAGCACTTTACTAAAATATAGTTCATTAAAGCTTGTTCATTAAGTTATTGAATATACAACACACTTCACCTAAGCACATTAATTTTGAACATTCCTCCAAACTAATGAGTTCGTTGGAAAGAAGATTTATGATTATATTATTTGATACGACAACTAACATTAATGTCAACCAAACTGCTCGCCTATCGATTACACATGGGAACGCTGTAGCAAGGCTAGTTACCATATTAATTTATGATTTAAGTGGCTATATTTAGATCCATTTACATATTATAACACCAAACGAGTGAAAGTTCTCATACTGAAAGTATTTACGATCACAATTGATCACAATATCTGGTATTAGATTCTTATCGGATTCTGACTCCCCTATTCTTAATGCCATATCACACAACTGCCATGATATAACCATCCCTGGCTTAAATATCACTGCATCAAAACTACGATAACAGGAAATGGTACAGAACTTTTCCACAGACAAAGTCCCGTCCGCTACGTTAAACATAGCATGGATCGCTAATCCGAGCGGAACATTGCAAAACGTCGGGCAAACTGCTACTCTTTGTGTTACTCTAATGAGAGCCACGTGGCTGTCCCCTGCAATGCAGACTGCACAATAAAACAACGGAGCAGTTGTATACTCAGCTTTATTCCAGCAGGACTAACTGTCGCGTGACTCCAAATAGTTGCGGGTTCGGGCGTACCGCAAGGCGCGCTTCTAGCCCTGCTGCTATTTATTCTATTTACTAGTGAATGGCGGTGGATGTTACCGAAATAAGCAACTTTGTCTGCAGTTGGAACTGTTTGTCTTATTATATTCGTTTTACTGCGAACTCGAACGCAATAAGCGGAACTTTAGTGCTGCGAGCTTTCCTTCAAATTCGAGCTTTTGCATCAAATAACGAAACTACTCACTGTGATGTTTTTGTTTGAATTCAGAGAGATTATTAGCAAATTTTCACTATGTGTCACCAAATTTATAAAGCACTATAAGGTATCACTGAATTTATAACTTCTGTATAAAAACACAGACTCAAGTGAAAGGTTTTCACACATTTTCAGCAAAGAAACTCACGGTTATTGATATCACTTGCAGAACTGCCTTCAAAATCTTACGATTCCAATTTGAAAGAAGAACATTTGGGACGCAAAGTTAGGTTATCCTAACATGAACGACATACAACATGTTTTTGCGCACTTCCCGTCAACTTTCTGGATCCCATATGATCTTAAACTTCACAAAAGATAACTTCCCTAATGATCCTCATCAAAACGTTATTCAACATCTGTTTGAAGGCATCCGCGACATAAACACGAGAACTTTTGAATGGAGTGTTTGTTCGCGCGTTGTCGTCAAACAAAACAACATAAACATTGGGCATTCGGGGCGTCGTCGCGGCGCGGCGAGCTTTGCGGGGACCCACATGATCCACCGAGGGCTATTAAGTGTATTGTTGTATCGGGTTCACTAGCACGGTCACGTTTCCATGGCATCCGACTCACCTAGTTGCGCGAAGACCTTGGGCCTGACGTTCTCCTGCCAGGCGGCGGCGGCGACGGCGAGGAGTGCCGCGAGGAGGGCACAGCGGAGCACGATCATGGCACTAGTCAGGGCACACAGGTCGACATCACTCGGTACACTCGCGGCGCGGAGCTCGGTGCGGGCGGGGCGCGCGGCGGCCGGCGGCGGACTGGCGTGGCGGGCGCCGGGGTCTCGTCGCGCCTGCGCTGCCGGCGCCCCGCGGTCTCGCATGCGTGGGGCTGCGGAGTGCGGACTAGCACGTGACGCAGCCCTCCTCGCCCCAGCGCACCCTCGCCAGCCGCTTCCGACGACACACGAGTCCACCCGCTTCCACGACTTTACCCCGCGACCTCATAATCGCGTTACAAAAATGCGCCTGCATATCCTAATGAACGCCGACACTAAACCTGCAATTAAACTCGACAGGGAGCCGGAGGCGATGCTTTTGTTTATCAGCATTTAGGTATATTAAAATTTCGTTTCGAGTACGAGGGCGTGACAGTTCAGCGAGTCGTAAGATCGCAATTACAACTTTGATGGTTAACAACGGGGATTTGGGAGGAATGCGTCGCTTCTCATTACTTTCCCCTTTAGGAAAAATCGGATCGTACTTTTCCGACTAATTGAGGTACGCAACGCAGGTACCCTAATGACCAGCTGGGATGTAGTTAAACTCATTATTTGCTTTGTTTAAAGTAGCAGTTACGGCAAATACGCTGAAGCATTGTTTAATTAATTAACCTGAAAGGCCTTATTCAGCGCCCCGCTATAACGACTCTATTAAGAAAATTGGAAAAGCTAGTAACAAAGTAATAAACTGATGTTGAACGATCGTATATTCTAATTACACACGCCGTAAAATTAATCGCTTGTTACTAAACCAAACGCAATCGCACCAGAAAGCATGGAAAACAAAACTTTTATAAATTGACTTTGGCAAAGTCCTAAGTCCCTTTCCACAGTATTCAAATGGAACTCTATCGAAATTAAAAATTTTATACTAACAACATTGGGGTGCTTTGAAAGCGTACCTATTCATTATTATTAATTGGTAAAAGTTGCTCCCTAGTATTTTTATTGGAACAGTTGGGTCTTTGTCAAAGTTATTCCCGGGATTCATTCATACCGACCAAATGCATTGTACGTAATCCCGTGTGAAAATAAATAGAATAAACATGGTAATATTCTGCATGATTTGAAATTGGTATTTATTTCTAAATAACATTTTAATACAAAGTAGTTAAGTATTTCAAAGTTATTATGAACTTTTATTAGAAAGATCAAAATACCAGCACGGTGATTTTCTAATAAGCAATTAATAATTTCTCATATCTGCAGAAACTCGACCAAATTGAGAATCCTGAGTTTGAATTCGAAACTACACTAAAGGCAGGACTTTTTAAATGGGTAGATAAAGTTAGTTATTCGAAACTTAACTACTGTCTGCTTCGACCAATACAACATAGACTGGACAAAGTTTTTAAAGGTGCTCATAAAATTAAGCTACGGAGCTCAATTCATTAAGGCTATGGATTCTTTCAATTTTTTTTTAATAATTTTAAGTCCTACAATTTTATTAACCGATATTTTCTACAATAATTGTAGTGTTCAAATAATATTAAATACTTAATTGTAGTGTTATTCTTGTAATTTCTATTTTGTAATTGTTATTGTGATAACTTCACGTCTCTATATTTAAGTTTATATACTCGTACTTAAAAACATATAAGTATACAAACTTTCAACAACTTTCATACAACTTTTACAAAATTTCAGTAGGTAAAGGTAAGCTATCTACTGACAGTCCTGAAATAATTATAGGAAGGTCAATTTATTTTGCTAACTATCCCTTATATGGTTTTTCTTACGTATGATCATGAATGGATCTAATAATGAGCCATAACCTATTCAATTATACAGGATGGAAAAAATGAATAGGCCCTGGAGGAACCTACCTTTAAATCTGTTGGGGTTTTCTCCTCGTTGAGGGCACTCCAGTTAAAGTTAGGTAATAGTTCACACCAAACCACTGTTCTAAAGTTATAGTTTTATTGAGAAAGTAAACGTAAAGTTAGAGTAGGTACGTTTAACAATCTGAGCCGCACGTAATTATAGGTAGTTATGTTAACATCGAACGTCGCGTGTCAACGGTTATGTTACGACTGTTTTAAGTTGGTTATGCATAAAAGTAAATCTGCTGTATGAGCAATATTGGCTCGTACATACTCCCGAGGGAAAGATATGAGAACTCAGATTATTAAACGTTAAAAGCAATACAACAATAAGCAAAGTTAAAAGTTAAGTTATAGTTAAGATAAGAACTTAATTAAGTAATTGATTTCACAATCTAAATCCTGTTCCATCTGTTGGTGCCGGTTGAGGGTTGTTCTTCAAATGTCCGCCTCTTATTGTAGCGTAAGGTGCAATTTCCTCTAGTTCTATCCATTCCGTTCTCTCTTGAGTCTTGATAGAGGTTTCAGTTGCACGGGTTTTGTTTCTTGTAGAAGTACACACAGTAAGGTGTTCTCTGAATCGCCATACTATGATTGTGACTACAATTCCTCCCACCAGCAATGTGCTTATCGTGTAGTTACCGATGTCGTGGACTGATAAGTCATTAGGTAGGCTCTCTCGGCCTTTCAGTGCATTTATCTGATTTTCTAGTAATCTATGTTCTTCAGATAAATCCAGTTCGGGTAGTAAAATGTTTGTCATTTTGGACGTGCCCTTCATCTCATTCGGAGAATCGATTTTAGGGACTTCAAGTGATATACCATCTCTGGTTTTACTGCTAAAAACGTTGTGTGAATAAATTGTAGAGTCTTTGTGCTGAATCACACAATCCTGACCTAGGGCAAGCAGTCCCGTATTCGTAATCAATGTTGATGTTATTTGATTCTGACATACTATACGTGTCGGGCATTCTGTTATGCAACTATAGAGCCATATGTTGGGTCTCTGTAATTTTATCCATTGGTCAGAGCATTGTTGCTGTATCCAATCACAGGTAATGTTTTGATAAACATGTTGACTCAGTATTTTGGCTTCACAGGATGCAGTTGGTCCATGTAAGTTGCTTATCGGCGTGTAGGTGTGGCAGATGTAGCTGTCCTCCTCCATCATAGTACATTGTTGAAGATCGTAGTCTTCGATCTGTATGTAAGTATTTTTTACGAAGTTTACGCCAATGTATTTTGTTGATGTTGCAATTACCTGACATTGTTTATTCGCTCGCTGTTTAGGTATAGGTATATTGCGATAAAGTTTGTATTCGTCGTCGCTCAATAGCGGTATATGCAATTCAAACAGTAGGTATTTCTCGGTGAGCCGGGCTTTAACATAAATGAGTTTATAAATACTTCGTATGTCTTTGCTATTCTCAATGGGCAATGTTAATCTGGTTGATATAAAGCCGGCGATGTTGTTTAACTGCTCCGACAATTGTTGCGGTGTAAACAGCTCCATATCGAGATTTCCTCTGTAAATGTCGGTCAATGCATTTAGTAGCATTTGTTGATTGCGTCTCAAAACTGAGAGTAGAAGGCTGGCTGTCAGTGCCCCCGCGTTGACATCGTTCATAGTTTGCATAATCTGAAATCGGTTTTCTAATGCTGCCGTATCATTTCTTGTTTTGTTCATGTATTGTTGGATTATGCTTAGTTGCGTTTTTACGAAGTCTTCATTTTTCTTTAAAATGTTATTTTGTGCTTCGATAATGAGCGTCTGATTTTTTATTAACTCCAATAAATAGCGCTCGTTTCCTTGAATCTTGTGAATGTCTTGAGTGTATTTTTCCGCAAAATCGCTATCAAGGACACCAAACAGAGTACGCGCCAGGTTTCCTATGCCATTGACGTAGCCACGGCGCCGGCGTCTTCGTTCTTGGTGTTGAGACAGTAATAGTTCATTGTATTCATTCAGCTGATTCATTTCGAAGTTAAGTTGCGTTATTGTACCGTGACATTGCTGACCAGGCATTGTAGCACAGATTTGTGTTAAATGATTGACGAATTCCTCGACCTTGGTTGTACTTTGCCAAAATGTTGTCAGGTTGAAATAGACGAGAAGTTTCCATTCGTCGTGTTCTAGTTGAATGCTTCCGACAGGGTCAAAGTAGATCGGGTTGTTGTCAGTTAACTTCGATATCTTGAAGTGTTGAATGGGTGTAGCTTTTCCACAGGATAGCGTTGTAAACGCTACAAGAAGTATCATCAACAGGCTGTTAACGTTTTTCTTTCTTTTCCTGCTTGTAGTGTTTTTGTTGACGATGTCAGGTTTGGGACTCACTTTCTGTGATTCAGCTTCTTCGCTCGCCTCGTTTATAGGAAGCGGAGCTAGTTTGGTGATGGGCCTTTTTAGTTCACCGTTCTTTGTCTTTAGCGTGACAACTCGGACTAAGTTGTCGCTACCCGGGTGCAGTTCCAATACCCGGCCCAGGGCCCACTTGCCTGGAGGAAGATTACTTTCCTTCACAAGTACAAGTTGTCCTTTTTGTATGTTCTCTCTTCTTTGCTGCCACTTGTTGCGGTTCTGCAGTAAATGAAGATACTCTTTTGACCAGCGATCCCAGTAGTGCCGGCGTAAGAGCTCAATAAGTTTCCAGTTGTTCCGGATATCGATAGATTTCATCTCTTCAGGTTCATTTGTTGGTAGAGACAGCGTCGGACTTCCCGTCAGAAAATGGCCAGGCGTTAGATAATCTAGGTCTTCCACGTCTTCCGATAACGGGCTCAATGGTCTGCTGTTCATACATGCTTCGATTTGGGTGAGGAGCGTAGAAAATTGTTCGTAGGTTAATTTTTGTTGCCCGATTACCCGTTTCAGATGAATCTTCATTGAGCGTACGGCTGCTTCCCACAAACCTCCTGCCGATGGCCAGGATGGAGCGTTAAAATGCCACTCAATCTGAAGATCATTTATCTCGTTGAAGAACTCTGAAGAAAGCATCGTTTTGTATTGTTGGAACTCTGAGAGCAGTTCTTTTGCAGCGCCGACGAAATTAGTTCCGTTGTCGGAGTATATGTGTTTCGGTGTACCTCTTCTGGCACTCATTCGTTTCAGTGCTGCGATAAATGTTTGGGTGGACAAGTCAGAAACAAGTTCGATGTGTACTGCCTTGGTACACATACATATGAAGATAGCTATATAGCCCTTGCAGGTCTTGATCCCGCGACCTTTGTTTATCTTCACATCCACATGACCCGTGAAGTCAACGCCAGTATGAGAAAAAGGTCTAGATGGAGTTATCCTTTCCTTTGGAAGGTTGCCCATTAACTGTTCAGTTTGAGCTGTTGAATAACGACGGCATCGGACGCATCGTCGAAGCGTTTTCTTGACGACTCGATTACCGCTGATGATCCAATAGTTGTTTCTAGTGCAAGCTAATGTCAGTCTAGCCCCACCATGTAAGCTTCGCTGATGCGCCTTTTCAATGATCAACTCCGTCAACCGCCCCTCCGCTGGGATGAGGATGGGGTGCTTGCTCTCTTTGGGTAGGTTTGAATGTTGTAGACGCCCTCCAACGCGAAGAAGTCCCTCCGAATCAAGATAGGGATTTAATTTCAGTATGTTGCTCTTGTTAGGCAGTTTTCCGCAATTTCTTAAAGATTTTATCTCCTTCTCGAAGTGATAATTTTGTACTGATTGAATAATCATGAAGGTTGCATGTTTTATTTCACTCAATTCCAGTTCATTGCTCCGACTTAAGCGCATTTTGTTTTGTGATGCGTTTGCAAAACGTACGACCCAAGCCAATGTTCTTGTAATGCGATCTAGGTCGCTGTACCGTTCAAGTAATGAATAAATTAATTCGTTTTTATTCATCACGGGTTCCGTCGTAAAACAGTTTTGAACTAAGCCTTCATTAGTTGTGTAAGTTTCAGATGATGATTGGACTTGTTCGTTTTGTTTCTTGAGCCACTGAGGTCCTTCCCACCACAAAGAAAAGTTGACCAGTTTAGACGGCGAAAGGCCCCTTGTAGCACAGTCGGCGGGGTTTTCGTTACTCTTCACGTAACCCCAATTTGTTGACGGAACGATGTTTGTTATTTCTTTGACTCGATTTGTTACGTATTTTTCGTATTTGTTCGGTTGTCCCTGAAGCCATGCTAATACAACTTTCGAGTCTGTCCAGCAGGATATCTTGATTTCATAATCTGACAGGACTTTAGCTATTTTTGCTAGGAGCTTGGTTAGCAAAACAGCGGCGCATAGTTCCAGCTTCGGGATCGTTGTTTTGTTTTTGATTGGTGCCACCTTGGTTTTCGCAGCGAGTAGAGTGATAGCGTACGCGCCGCTCGGTGACGTAGTTCGGCTGTATATGACGCATGCGTACGCCTGTTCGCTTGCGTCACAGAAGGCTTGCAATTCGATTGTTGCATTGTATTCGTTTTGTATCCACCTTGGTAAATTGATGTTGTTTATATTTGACAAATCAACTTTAATTTTTGTCCATGCGCTAGCTATCTCATTGGGTACTGATTGGTCCCATCCAATGTTTTGATAAGTTTCTCTCCATAGTTTTTGGAAGATAATTTTTGTTTGGATAGTCATCGGAGCTAGCCACCCAAGGGGATCGTAGATCTTGCTTATTTCCGACAGTAGTCTGCGTTTTGTAAATGTTTCGTCTTTCCTGTCGCTTTGCGCTTCGATGTTGAAATAGAACGTGTCGTTGACGTTGTTCCATGCGAGTCCTAGCATTTTACTGAACTCTTGTTGTTTGAAGGTGAAGTTTGACTGGCTCTTCTCTTTCTCGTGCAGTTCTTTGAGAATAGATGGCTCATTCGTCGCCCATTTTCTTAAAATGAAGCCTCCCTTCTTTAGCAGCTCGTAGAGCTCCCTTTGTAGTTGTTTTGTAGTTTCGATACTATGGTGACCCGAAATGACGTCATCCATGTAAAATTCGTGTAGTAGCGTTTTTTGTGCTAAAGGGAAAGCGTTGCCTTCGTCTTGAGCTAGTTGTTTGAGTGTGCGCATAGCAATGAATGGAGATGATTTACAGCCGTAGGTAAGGGTACAAAGCTCCATCTCCTTGATTAATCCTTTTGTGGACTCCCTCCAGATGATTCTTTGGAGACATTGCTGATCTTGATGGATAAGAAGTTGCCTGTACATTTTTTCAATGTCAGCCGTCAGCGCGTACTTGTAGCTTCTCCATTTGATGATGAGAGATAAAATATCCTTTTGCAAGTTAGGCCCCTTTTCCATCAAGTCGTTCAAGCTGAAGCCGGAGTCTGTTTTCATGGATGCGTTAAAAACAGCTCGAAGTTTAGTTGATGTTGAGCTTTCTCGTAACACACCGTGATGAGGAAGGTAAACTTGTACTTGGCTCTCGGACTTCGTCACGGGTTTCATGTGACCTAGTTCGATGTACTCATGGATGAACTCTTTATATAGTTTTGCAAAGTACTCTTGTCTCGCCATTTTCTTCTCTAAATGGAGAAATTGAGCGATGGCTAGAGGCTTCGAATTGCCAAGGTTTGCTTCATAGTTTTCTTTCATCGGCATTTTCACTACGTATCGCCCGCTGCTTAGTCGCTCAGTTGTTTGTGTGTAGTATTTTTCACAATATTCGTCGCTTGAAGTAGGTTCGGGTTCCGTTGGAACCTCTTCCACCTCCCAAAAGCTCGACAGGTTGTCTAGATCCGTTAGAGTTACTAGACAGTTGAATTGCTTTGTAGCACCGCACAGTATCCAACCCAACTTGGTTTGTTGTGCTACTGGCGAGTTGTTGTTATGTTTCAGTACTCCTTCCATTATGACATCAGAGTAAATATCTGCTCCTAACAGAAGATCAATAGGCCCGGAGATGTTGAAGTCTGGATCAGCCAGCTTGATGTTATGAAGATGTGTCCAGTTCTCCGTATTAATCGTTGAGTTGGGCAGATTACTTATTAGTTTTCGCATTACTAATGCTTCAGTTCGGAATTTATAATCCGAATGTATGGATTTACATTCCAGTTTGATCATTCCTTTGCTAGTGCCCATTATAGAGCCGACCCCCGTGACAGAGGCGTTCATTTTGTTTCGAGGCAGGTTCAGTCGTTGAGCTGCATTTTCTGTGATCAAGGTCACTTGAGAGCCTTGATCAAGTAACGCTCGTAGGATGACGAACTCTCCTTCTTTGTTTCTGACATACAGTTGCAGTGTTGTCAAAAGTATCTCTTGTTCACCGTTGATGTGGTTCGAGGTACGCTCAGCCGCCGTTGAGGTGGATGGCCGTTGTTTATTTGTCTTAAAGTTTTCATCATGTAGAAGAGAATGATGCTTATTATTACAAAATCGGCATCGTTTCGTAGAAGTACATTTATTTTCTCCATGACTAAAAAGACAATTTTTGCAAAAATTTAAATTGCTCGTTGTTTCATTTCGCTTAGCGACATTCATACTTATAAATGTAGGGCATTGCCTCAGAACGTGGTCGCTTTTGCAAAGTGGACAGTTTCGTACTGTAGAATGGTAGGTTTTTGTCCATTTATTCGATTTGTTAGAGTTCGTTGATCTCAGCTCGTTATTATTTTTCGGATTGTTTTGTTTTTGATCACCCTTTTTTGTACGGGCTGTTTCCAATGACATGAACTTTAACTCCAGGAACTCCATAAATTCGTCTAAGTCTGGAAGCTCCCTCGAATGTTTCATCTCTTTGATGTAGTCACCGTAGGTGGTATCGTCTAGCTTTGATGATAATAGGTGAACGATAAGTGGTCCCCATACGTGGATTTCTATTCCCATGTTTTCTAGCGCATTGAGACACTCTTTCGTAGTGTCATGCAGCTTCATCAAGTTAGATGAGTTCGGTTTGTCGATAATTGATTGATTGAGAAGCGTATCTATGTATGAGGTAAATAGAAGTCGCTTGTTGTCAAAGCGATGCTGAATGATATCCAGGCATGCGTCATAGTTCTCGGAACTGACTGGAAGATGTTTTATCAATCGCTCCGCTTCTCCTTTCAATTTCGATTTGAGAAACTTCATTTTTTGAGTTTTGTTCAGCGTTGGATTGTTATGGATCATCTCAAAGAATAAATCTCTAAAAGGAATCCAGTTGTTGTAGGCTCCGTTAAACTCTGGTAACTCCATCCTTGGGGTTGTTTTTTCGTAGTGAGATGTTTCAAACATTTTTCTGTTCAGATTTTCCTTGAGATCATCGTAAATGTTCTCCCAGTAGCTGTACTTTTCTTCATACTCCCTATCACTTCCTTGCAATAAGTAGCTGAGTTCCCAATGGATCTTGTCAACAGGTGCCCACTTTGTTTGTAAAGTGTTTAAGTGATCTTGTAGTTGCCACTTTTCTTTTGTGTCAAAAGGATTTATTTTCGATACTGCTCGTTCGAAAGCGTTAAAGTTGAAAATTTGATTACGAAATAGTTCTGACATTTTCTTGTCCGTTTCTTCAGTCGTAGGCTGGTGAACTTTAGACGTACCAAATTTCGGTGTTCCGTTAAAGTCTGGCACTTTCAGCTTCGAAGTATCCGAAAATCCAGGTGCAGACTTAGATAACTCGTTTTGTAATCGAGTCATAGATTCCATTGTTTCGTCGAACATGGTTTTAGTTATTTCGTAAATGTTTTCTTTGTAGTAGTCATGGTCGCTCTTCGCTAACTCATACTTTTTCAGGATCTCGTGATTCGAAAGAAACTCGTCCCAGTGGGATCGTAAAGCTTCAATGCGTTTCTTGAGGTAATCGATGGATTTTCTACTCACTGGATCCTTTTTGTAATTTGATTGGAGAGATTTGATTCTCTCATAAGAACTTTGCTGTTTGTTAATAAGTTCCAGAAAGTAGTGTTCTTCCGCCATCGTTGACAGCTAGTGGTTCGGGATTGTAGTTCAGCAATGACAGCAGTAGATGTTATCTCCGCTGCGCTGGTTCGTTTTGCAATTTATTTTGCACTCAGTGTAGGTTTCCCGACTTACGCTATTTGCACCTTCTCAATGCTGTCGGTGAGACCCGCTGGTGGGAGGCCAACAGCACCGATTTGCTAACGTAACCGAAAAACACCACACTAAGCAGTTTCTCGAAGGACCAAGAAGTTATGTTGGGGTTTTCTCCTCGTTGAGGGCACTCCAGTTAAAGTTAGGTAATAGTTCACACCAAACCACTGTTCTAAAGTTATAGTTTTATTGAGAAAGTAAACGTAAAGTTAGAGTAGGTACGTTTAACAATCTGAGCCGCACGTAATTATAGGTAGTTATGTTAACATCGAACGTCGCGTGTCAACGGTTATGTTACGACTGTTTTAAGTTGGTTATGCATAAAAGTAAATCTGCTGTATGAGCAATATTGGCTCGTACAAAATCCTTAAGATACAGTATTTTACTTCGAGAAACATTCTTTTATTTTTAAAAAGAAACAAAACTGCACTCATAATTTTTTTTAAATCGCTTGCCTCACCCCGAATCGAACCAGCAAAAAATTCAAAAAACAAACCTTGCTATTTAATTCTACTAATCAATAGGATTAATGTCAAGATAAAATCTTTATAACGAACATTTGGTTTTAGAAATGAAAAAGATCATGAAACCTAGCACGTACACCTAATGAGAACTAGTTCTGGTACTAGTACTGAGTCATTCGTTAGCCTGTTTATGTAAATAATTGTGTCCTATCTCCTTTATTCATTCTCAGCTCGCAAGGCGACTAAAGTCGATACAAAGCGTGGGATAGACACACGTTCGGCCTTCCCCGTATAATAATCCAATTAGACGGAAATTTAAGGCGTGCTCGAAGACACTGCAATGGGAATGAGATAATACAATAAGGGTTGCCTAGGAAAATTCTCTTGGATTCCGCTAATTCTACAAGGATATGAATTGAACTTTTAGTGGATCGGATAACATAGATTTTTATTTTTATCTCTCTCTCTCTCTTCCCGGTTATTCATCACACATGGTGGTGCGGTCAGCCTTCTTCACATTTTTCCTCCACTTCGCCCTATTCATCACGTCGTCTTCGGAAACGTTGCATGCGTTCAGATCTCGGTCCAACACATATTTTTTTAATTTTATCATCAATATCAATAAATTACTTCTGGTACTTATTTTGTTTGCTGCGTTTGTTTAATCGATTTACTATTGAGCAGAGGCGTGTTAGCCGAATGGGTTAGTGCCTCGACTATCGATCCGAAGGTCGCGGGTTCGAACTCTACCGTGCATCAATGGACTTTTCGTTTCAAAAAATTTAGAATGGATGGATGTATGTTTGTTCCTCTATAACTCTACAACCACTGAACCGACTTGGCTGAAATTCAAAACATAGATAGAATATGACATAAGCTACTTTTTTCCAGGTACCAAGCGAGCTAAGCCGCGGCCGGAAGCTAGTATATCATACGCCCGTGGTGGTGGTTCTCAGGAGTTACCCCTATCTTCTGGTTTTATCCAAATCGGCTTGGGGCAAACGCACAACTTCCTCACAAACTTTCGTATTTATAATACAACTAGGAAGAAACCGTCCCTGTTCTATTTCATAATAGATCTCTTACAACTTCTTTGAATGGACGTCTAAAACTTGGAGGTACTTTGAGGGCAAGGACAGAACGCCTTCAAGATGTATTAATTAAGGGAATAAATTATAAATAACGAGCTCGGCTGCCCCTATTGAGTTCGCAGCCTTACAAGTTTTTGAGACGCACTGGGGTTTCAAAACGCGGCAAAGACTGAATTTGACGTTTTATGAGCAATAAGAGATAGGATAAGTAAATTAAAGTAATTTATATTTATTAGGAGTATGGAATCAGTACCTGTTTTTTTTTTAGATAGCTCTTCAATGTATTAGGTAGGTATGTATTTCATTAATTGCTAACTGAGGCCTATATTCTGATATATAGATACTAGATATACTAGATGATTTATGCAGCGTTAGGAGGCAAACTTAGCCTACACTTAACGGGATACTAATCTACTGCCCAGATATTTTTATAAATATATAAATAAAATAAGAACAAACAAGCGAACTTCAAAGATGACCATCATGATAAATAATGACTTTTGCAATAGAATAGTATAAATAAATTCAAATATGTATTTGGATTGTCATTATAGAATGTGAAACTCAAATATTAGTATTGGGGTACTTAATACACGAAAAGATCACGAATCCTGTAGCTATTTGAATTCATTATTATACTACAATTTATTCCTGAAATAAACGCAGGGACCAAAACAGCAGTGCGTACAAAACGCTGTCATTTGTCCTGGACTACGCAATACGCTGGACCAAACAAGGAACCCAAGGGCTCCCCAAATGGAACATCCCGAACTTATTACCTCCTTGCACCATAATTCACTCAAGTGGAAAATAGGTTCTCACTGTTTACCGGTTAAATTTGTTATTTTTGATACTGATAGATAGATAGATAGAAATTTATTTTCAGCACACACGATAAAAAACAGAAAGTATAAATATACTGATAATAATTATTATTACGGGGTTTTATCGCGTACCTTTTATTTATTTTGTTTCCCGACGTTTCGAACACGTTGCAGCGTTCGTGGTCACGGGATGACTGAAGTACTGGAGCTACCGCCGAGAATGTATAAAGTATAAAGGAATACTGCATTCATTTTTTTTTTATCCATTTTGAAATAACCTAAAAGCCCGAGTGGAATTCAAATCAACGACCCTTTCTGCTCCGGCATCAGCGTCAATTTTAAAGGCTAGATTTTGTTTAAATACTCGTAATCCAAACGACATACGAAGCCAATTAGCTAAGAATTTTCTTATAATTTACACATCTTCAGAAACTCATCTACTGTAGATTTACATAAATTTGCAAAATACATTAGAACCAGTTGAGCCATTTAATAATTGCTGCAAAAGATCTGTAGATAACTCAACTGATCCTAGTCACTGACAATGCCAGTTGGAAGGACCTACCTATGCTTTATAAACACTTATAAAAGGTTGCAAGTTCGATTCCCGCCTTATTTATTACATATTTCATAATAATATTTCCACATATTAAAAAATATGTTACGTTTTCAAACTGATCGCAAACTTTTTTTAATGTGGACCTAGTTCCCTTTTGGGGCTTTGGGGCTAGATGATGATGTATGAAATGACCAGCATTATTTATTATTTATTTACCTAACAATATTAAAACGTAAACAAACCATTATGTAGGTTTATAATACTACGTCTACATTATCGCGCGAAGATTCGTGTTGCCTTGTCGCGATAAAACGTCGTGTTCGATCTACGACGAACGGCCGACAGAAGCTGTAAACCGGTTTTCACTACAAATTCAGCATTATACCTCCCTGCATATAATTCATTCGTTTTATTGATGCCCAGCAATTAACTTATGACTTTTTTGGAATCGACTTTCCAAATTATGTTGAAGACGTACAAATTTTAATTTTGACTGGGGGACTTTGAACTTGCTCTTTCGCAGAAGTTAGTGAATGGAATCATTTGAATTGCTTTGAAAGAATTTTATTTCACTTTGAGTAAATGAAACGTTTACTTTGATGCGTACCTACCATGTTTTTTTCAAAAACTCACTCGTTTATTTATTTTTGTCAAAATAATGATATTTAATAATCATAATAATAAGACTCATCATCGTCAATCATCACAACATCTTACCAAAAAAAAAAAAAAACAAAGATCTACTGATGTTTAGTAGATCTTTGTTTGTGGTAATTTCTAATATTTTCTATTTATTTATTAAATGGTTAAAAAAGTACCTGCCCAATATAGATTTCATAGTACGCTATAAATATATCGCTTTAAGTTAGGTCAATATCAGCTGACACTTCCCATAGTAAAACTGACGATATCTTTGTGTATCCTCGAAAACATGTCACATCAATGCTAATTAAAATCAACAACAACACAAGACACATCTCCGAATAAATCTTGATGTGGTGACATAAAAATCCCATTCAACAGGAATGATACAAAGAGTTAGTGCGACAGGACAAAGCGGGTCGTAACCTAGCATTATGTCCCTCTTGATTTGTGGCGAAGCAAACATCCTACTCGTCTCTTTGCTCAGTGACGTCAGTTCGAATCTAACGAGCATTATACAATATACTTTGACTGGTTTCTGTAAACTATCTCAGATCATTTAGTTCTATGGAGCTGGCAAAAACATTTTAATTCTTATAAGTTTTTTTTAAACATTAATCTTTAAAAGTTCAATTTTCAAAGGTCGCTAAAACACTGTTTTGAGTATAGCGTTGTTGCCGTAACCCTATGAAATAAATACTTATTGCTGGACATTTCACATAGCATCATTTAGCCCCGAAAATTAAGCAGAACTTGTGTTATGGAAATTACAAGACTGAAATACTACTTAGATAAGTACTTACTCTTTTTATTAAATACTGTATTCATTTATAAAAAAAAAATATTAAGCAAAGAGCCAGTATGCGCCTAGGACGCGCTGGCAAGCCATTGGGCCAGTGGTGCTGCGTGGACGTAGCAGGCTTATTACTTTGTGTTGAAGGACTTACGTGCCGTTCTGTGAGAATAAAAATATAATGAATTTAACTATACCTACACATTAAAAAACACATAGGTACAATATTTTCCTCTCGGCGGGAATAGAACCCGCAACTTTCTGTTATAGGTGGGCCTTGGCCCACTATAGAGATCATACAGTTATTTCCATTCACATCCCAAATAAGATAACTGACAGCGGAAAAAGTTAGTAAGTAAATGAAAAGCTTTAAACATTTTGTTCGATGTTTATGTTAATCATAATGTGTTTATATATTACTTGAATTTGTTTTCGAAAAAGACAAAAACCGCAAAGCAGTTGCCAGGCCCATTTATCCATATTATTTTCTAACTCTATTGCTGTAGTTTAGTTATTTATTATAGAAAATAGTAAGAAAAAGTTTTTTATTGCTTTGTAACTTTGCCGTCGCGCTTTGAGTCAAGTTATAGAATACAACCATCCACAACAATATATGTACATACACAGGATATGTGTATATACACAGTATATGTGTAGTAGAACTTACGAACATAATATGCTGTATATTAGGTATTTATTATATTAAATACCTTGTGTACTAAATATTAGATTTCATGGATTTCTTGTACGATAGACGAGTGTAAGACATTATGTTTCTTTGATAAATTTTATCTTTAGCATTGAATGTATCGACTAGTGGAATAAAATAGCGAGTGTTTATCTTTTGAATTTTTAGCTGGTTGAATTCCTGCGTGAAGCAAGCGAATTTTAGAAATTATTTGAATGCAGTTATGTTTCTTTTTAAAAATAAAGAAATGTTTCCTTTAAGTAAAATACTGTATCTTAAAGATTTAAAGTAGTTTCCTTCCAGGGACCATTCATTTTTTCCACCCTGTATATTGAAATTAATCTAAATAATCTAGTACTTACCTACTTATTTATTTTTTTCCTAATTGCACCTTAGAAACTAAAGTGAAAATAATGGCAGTTATCGGGATTGGTAGATATATCTTTGGATAGTTTTCGTCCTGATTTATAAATTGTATCTACTAGGTGTCTTCTGTAAACTAAACTAAAGTATAACTATGTAACAGTACTTATACCTATATTTTTAGGGTTCCGTACCTTAAAAGGTAAAAAAAGGAACCCTTATAAGATCACTTTCTTGTCCGTCTGTCCGTCTGTCCGTCTGTCCGTCTGTCCGTCCGTGTGTCACCATCGATTATCTCAGGAACGGGTAGAGCTAGCAAGTTGAAATTTATACCATATACTTAGGTCTATAGTCCCTATTGTGAGTATAAAAATCAAGGTCCTGAGTCAACACTATAAAAAGATATAGGCAAATTTAGGTTTTCGTGAAAACTTGTAAGTACCAAAACTTACCTTAATTATCAACTTTTTTTATTTTTCGGAATTTTTCCTTTACTTGTGCTGTAAGGCCTTGCTTGTAACCAAAATTGACAATTCTAGGTCAACCGGAAGTACCCTAGAGGTTTTGGGTCGAAAACCTAAATGGTAGTTCCCGTTGACCTAGAATAACGAAATTTGGCAAAAAGCAAGGTCTTATAGCACAAATAAAGGAAAAGTTCCAAAAAGTTAAAAAAGTTGAAAACTAAAGGGTGTTCCCATACATACATAGTTGACGCCCGAGTTGTATGGGCGCTCATACAATTAAGCGGACTAGCTTAATTGGCACCATGGCTAGGTACGGAACCCTCGGCGTACGAGTTCGACTCGCACTTGACCGGTTTTATTTTTGATAGTATTAACCATTCCTTATAAACATAAAACAAGCTCTTATTACTTTTTTTTTCTTAACTTGTTTCGTCCCACTGCTGGGCAAAGGTCTCCCCCAAACTCTTCCAACCTTCCCTATCTTTCACCGAGTCCCACCATCCATCGTATTACTTATCAGTTTATTTATAAACTTATACTTTGTATTACCATATTTTTCTAGTCAATAGTAATGCTATTTGAAGCAGAGTAGTAAATACACTGAAGTTTGAATACAGAACACATTATTTGATGAAACTGCGAGATGTATTGGATTACCTAAATACAATTTTAAGTTTTCGCTCTAAAATGTTCAATTTTGGAAGTAAACATCAAATCGATTTACGTATTGCGAAATTGCAAAATTTGATATAGCTCAGCCATTTCAGACTCACGTTCAAAATATCAATATTCCATTTATCTCTATCAAAACGGTCTGTTCCCAACGCCTATTCTAATAGCTGCTGGCTACATAGGTACTAATATAGCCTATACCACTTTGAATTGCTTTTACTCGTAAACATCAGCTTGTTTTCATCTGCAACTAGATTCCGCTGTGAGGCGCATTTTCATTGGTCGATATAAAAAATGCAAGCGGGGAATCAAACAACATTTGGGCTTTTGTCGAAGAAAACAGAAATTACTTGTTCTAAATTATTTTGCAAAACAAGTGCAGACAGAAGATAATTTAATTGTTCAATGGTGACTGACGTATGTCATTTTTGGGGAACAGGGTGGAATCGTTCCCCAAAGACAGAGTACCCACTCTGCCTTTGGGGAACGATTTCTCTGCAACGGGCCGGCCCATCTGGCCCACTTGCCCGTGGTCTTTCGACCGACAGTTGATGTCTGATAGTCCTAGTTATATTTCAATTTGTTAGAAACTTTTCTTGCGAGATCTAGGAATTCTGATGTTGCGTGTTATAATTATTATTTTAAAATGTATTTTGCAGAAATGCCTGGAATGTCGAGATGGAGAAGGCTTGAACATGAAGCTTAGGCTGGATTCGACCAAACTGTTATCTTACTCCCAGAGTAGTTATTTAGTTAGCTGACAGAATTCGAAATACAATTGTTTAGAAAGCGCAACCGAACATTATTAGGTGCATTCAAATTATCCTGGTTATAAGATGTCAACTTTACAATGTCAAAATATCCAACAAACAGCAGTTTAATCTGTGGTTTAATCTCCAGATAAAACTTAATCCAGTTTGGTAAAATCCAGCCTTAAACGCTTTTACCCCAAACAAAAAACCGTTTAGGTTAGCTTTCTATGACACTTTTCTTTCATTTTTTGATGTGTCACTTTGATTGAAATATGCAAAATGAACGAAGTATCATCATCTTCCTGCCCTTTTCCCACTTACGTGGGGTCGGCACAACATGTACCTATTCTTCTTCCATTTCCCTCTATCAGCCGTCATCTCAACACTCACTCCTTTCTTACTCATGTCAACTTTCACACAATCCATCCATCTTTTCTTTGGTCTACCTCTACTCGTATATCCATCCACTTTCATATCAAGCACTCTTCTCGTAACATGACATTCATCCCTTCTCATAACATGCCCATACCATGCCAACCTATTGCTCCTCATCTTTTCATTTATTGGCACCACTTTCAAACTTCCTCTTATATACTCATTCCTTATTCTATCCATTCGCGTCACTCCACACATCCATCTCAGCATTCGCATCTCAGCCGCGTGTATCTTTCGTTCATTCATCCCTTTTATTGCCCAACACTCAGATCCGTACAACACGACAGGTCTTACGATCGATTTGTAAATTTTGCCCTTTAACTTAAGAGGCAAATGAACTTAACTAAAATGAACGAAGCAAATGAACAAAAAATGAACCATCTGATTTTACCTTAGAAGCCAAAACAACACCCGCAAAGTGAAACATCCAAACAGCACTATCATTCAGCCGTGACTGCAGTCTGAATTGACTAGTAGGTATAGTGTCGTAATGGAGACGGCGACTCGACGTAAAAAGAAACGATAGATGCAGCCAATCAATCTATATTTACAATCGTATGAGTATCGACCCGTGTGGACCCGGAGATCTTGATCCTTGGGAACGGAAACGCATCAGATTACTATCTAGCAACATGATTAGAAAAGTTTATGAAAGCTAAGTATAAGTAGGTATTTTTATGAAACGAAACATGTATCTAAGACCACGTTGATTTCCAAAAAAAAATTTAACTACGATTATGTCGAATTTTTCTACTTTTGCATAACGTCTAAATATGACTTGTATTTGTATCCCAAGGTGGGATAGACATTCTCTCAGATCTTTAGGCATTTACTACGTTCCTTCGAGAATGTTTGAGGGAGTAGTCAGAGGCATATCCCAAAAACATTATTTGGTACGTACCCACATTTTGCAAGTACCTATCTTTAATATAGCCTATATTTTTAAGAAAGTATATTGTCTGTAACACTGATCCAAGTAGGTACTTAGACAGTAGGTTATGTTTGGAAAATACTAAAAATATCAAATTCCTTAAAGTTTTCTATAAAAAAAGAAACGCGCTAGACCTTTTTTTACCCGGCTGACTGTCAAGTCACCGGGTTATGTAGATCGCGCGTTTCAATGTATGTGGGTGGGTGGGTATGTAAGTAATATTCTTTATTACCACGTTGCTCCTAAACGGCTGGATGGATTTTGATGAATGAGGTATCGTTAGAATCGTTTTCATCTCGATTGTGCTCTAGAATACTTTCTTTTTCGATAAATCAAATAGTGCGGCTAGAAAATGCAAAAATGTGTGAATTTTCAAAATGAAAATAACGCCATCATATCAAAATCCATGTCAAAATCAAGAAGTTGGTGGACTGATATCAAATATATATTTTTTTTAAATCTAACATGACATCTTCGAAGACTAAATCGAGTCTCAAAATTCTATTTTTTGCCCTAAATAGAATTGCTAACCAAACCGCATACTAAAACTTTCTATTTAGTCACACGCAACGTTTAAAACAAACTGCATCGAAATTGGTTCAGCCATTTAGGAGATATCTCATATTTAACGCATTTAATTTTCATACCGAGCCATCTGTGTGTCAACTGTGACAACAACGTTTAGGAAAATTCGCACGGCATCGAACCCTAGATACCTACCTAATAATAAAATTGTAATTTAATTTTGTGATTGATAAGATAATGCTGTTTCCAACTTTTCAGTTCAGCCGGGTTTTTTTATTTTTGAATAAATTGCTTGTTAATTTATACCAGTAAACTTTACATGTTTGTTAACTAATATTTCCTTCATTATAAAAGTAAAATTTAACAGTTGAAATTGTTTATTCGATTTCAATAGACTTTTTGAACTTTGATATATAAACCGAAAAACATTATTATCATGACCGTTCTTTCGCTGTACAATGTTCGTCAATCGAATCTCTGCTCTGACGAATAGTTTAGAAAAGGCTTCATTTGATATATGAAGGGAGTAGATTTGAATAGAAAAATACAGCAAAAAGCTCATTACATTTTGTTTATACGATAATATGCGTCTTGCACCACGATTCTTAACAGTATTTAGCTACCTTGCCTAAACGTATTTAACGCATACAAAAGTTGCGGTTAGGCCAGTTTAAATACAAATAAGAATGTGGTGCAAGACGCCCTTAGACCATCTAAGGCAGTGGCTCTTAACCTTTCCAACCTTATTACCCCTGTGGCATGTCAATGAAACAGACTTTACCCCCGTTTAACTTTTACCCCTCTTTACAAATTTAGAGTACAAAAAAAACTGTTTGTGTCATAAAAATCTCGTTTCGTTCAATTACCCCCCCAAAAAAGCTATTTTAACCCCGTGTGGGGTTTGGAACCACTGTTCTAAGATACCTATAAATAACTAAGGTACATAATATATTAATAAAAATAAAAATACAAAAATTCAATAACTCAAATGGATACGCAAGGGTAAGTCAATCAAATTGTATGTTTGATACTAAAATTTTGCATAAGTACCCAAATCATCATCATATAAAACCAGTTCTCCCACAGATGGGATTAGGCCATTCGTACTTTGTTTCTTTTGATATCAGTTCCTGTTTTTCTCTTCCAGTCATCCCAACTTTAACTTGCAAACAAGTATACCTACTTAAGTGCCCTTGCTAATGCCAATACATTATGACCGCATAAAACATCGCTTACCGTCAAACTATAAGAAACTATATATAGTCGTATTTCTAATTATACGCACGAAAATTGACGGTCAAAATGTAATTTTTCATATATTTTTAGTTTGTACAATGAGCAATTCGACTATAGGTATTATTTCAAAATCAATCTGATGAAGCTTTGACACTATAAGAATGGACGAGAGTGCTGCACGAATGCTTCATGATGAAGTTTACATTGGTCCTTTTTATTTTACTACTTATAAAATTACGTAAATATGGTGTAGTGTATACCATCGTTTTCACAAAACATTCTACAAACAGCTAAGGAACCCTAGAATTAAGTCGCCTCAGGAGCTCAAGTCGATCCCAGATAGCACCCGCTCAAATTTATAGGTTTAAAATTGAATTGACGCCAGTCGACTGCATACCGAGGCGAGTGAAAATTATCTGAGAAGTGCAACAGGGATTAAGTGCCTTACCGGCTAAGATATCGATCGGCCTACTTCAAAGGAATAAACTGTTTTTCAGGTCACATGAATGTGTGGTGGAAAAGTTCATATGAATGTCTTTGGTGACTATTAGAATTGTCGGTCCCGGCTTTTAAGTCGTTGAATGACGGAGGCCTAAAAAGTCACCAGAGTTGGCCACTTGCTGATACGAACTTACTTACCAACTTATTGGTGACTAATCCTTTAGCCACCAGTTCTGCTAAGCAGTTTTCTCTAAGTTTTTATTTTTGTAAGTATAAAAGTAGGTACAGTAGATGAAAACTTTTAAAAACTATAAAACGTAATTTTTTAAATAGAGTTTAAATTGGTCAGCTCTCGGTCATTAAGAATTTGGTTCGGCTTACTGAAAATAAAAATAAATTTATAACATTAATCTCTAAAAGCCTGAAAAATTTTAAAATATTATTTTATAATCTTCATAAAATTCTAGGATCATTAAAATAAAAGTAAAAGTGCCCATACCTATTCGTACAGACAATTTTGTTTTATATTTTTTTGAATAAAGTCGGGACAATTTATTTACTGCCCAAATGTCCCTCAGCAATCTTTATCTCGCCTAAAATAAATGAGCATCAAATTACGCCATTACGGGCCAGACAATTAAGGTCACTGACTTGTCATCTAATGATAAAGGTTAGAGAAATAGGTATCTAGGTGAATTTAGTCTGTAGCTATGGAATTCGATTGGATATTTATAGTTAAGTAATAGGTTTCTCTTTGAGTGAATTTTTGAAATTCTTCTGAGAAAATAAATTATCTTAAGAAATAAGCTCAATTTAAGTCAATTTTATTAGTAGAATCGCGCTCCCAGCCTATTCAGAATAGATGGTATAGACACTAACCTAACCTACTACTTAGGCCTTTACATCTTTACTAGATGATTTATACAGTGTCAGAAGGCAATCTTTGCCTACACTCATCGGGACACTGTAGTGCCTGGGACAATGTTGAGATGGAGTAGGCTTGCCCAGCACCTACACCATCCTCTCAGCTTAACCTGCCATATCCACAGGAAAGACTTGGTCAATACGTGTATAATCTAACCTAATGATTCATAATCAGCTGTAAGTAAGATGACAGCTAGTAAGGCTTTGGAGAGCGATTTTTTTCTTGTCTCTCACATTTCATTGACAAGAGATAGCAATAGACTTTGCAGCCGTTTGGGCTCTAGTAATTCTCAGTCTTCAATACTTGAAAATCGTATCCTTATTAAGTTAGTAGATTCTTATCCCGAACTCGAAATTCCGTGTCAATATTCGTGTCACGAGTTGCTTCACGCCCGTAACCAGTTGTAATTCAGCGGAATCAAATTAACGTGTCAGCTCTCTCGTTTTTCTTTGGAAACTTGTGTTTTAGCGAAGAGATAACTTTGTTAATTAAATTTTGCATTTTTTCCGCCCCCTCCGTTCCCTTTCCATGGAATAGGTTGGTGGAACTAGTATGTAGAAGTGCAACTACATAAAAAGAGCTTCTGATTTTTATTTTAAGTTATTATGTATATGTACAGTAGGTACCTACTTATTTATATTGTAATTTACATCTTGCGTTTTTTGTTTTACAAACTATAGATCAATTTTGTGTCTGAAATAAATGAATTTATCACTAGTGGATTTCTTTTCGTTTAGAGAATTATTGCTTCTGGAGTTACATTTCTATCCTATAGCATTATTTTGACCTCTTCCCAAGATCTGTCCAGCTCACCTGAGTTGAATTTATACTTTCTCATGAACTGCATCGGAAGAATTAAAAAATACAAGACACTGCAGTTGGAATGAAATCCAAAGTTTTAAATGAGCTGGTTTATTTTTATAAGATCAATTCTCTTGAATATTCTATAAGCATTTAGAGTTTGTCTATAACTTTGAACATTTTATCTATTGTTTCGTTTTACAAGATGAAATAATGGATTACCACGCAACATCCGCATATGCGACATGGGCATGAACGCGTTAGTTTAAAATTATAAAAGCCACCTTTCATCGTGATCAGACCATCATCATCATCATCAGCCTATAGCAGTCCACTGCTGGACATAAGCATCCAACTTGTGCCGGCAGCCTTTCGCAGATCGTCACTCCACCTGGCAGGAGGGCGTCCTACACTACGTTTGCCGAAACGTGGTCTCCACTCGAGAACTCGTTTAACCCAGCGGTTGTCAGTTCTTCGACAGATATGGTCAATTACAGAAAATTCGCATAACAACAAACATGTTTATAAAGCAGGTGTAACTAACGAAACTAACATGCACTTCCAAACTTCCAGTCGGTAATTAGTCTCACATTATAGAGCATAGAATCAAGATAATTAAACAGATAAAGCTGAATAACTTGCTAGAATAGTTACGGAATAGAGAGCTCGCTGCCAAGGGGTTAATAAGAGGGGCTGCCGTTAATTTGAGCTGGCTAAGAGGACCTTACCTCCGCGATATCGCTTCGAGTTTCAGATTGCTAAAGGTGGGGATATCGTGATGAGATTCGAGCGTGTTAAAACATAAAATATGTGTGTATAGGTAAGTGTTGTATGTAGCTACCTTCTTCGATATTTTATAAAAGTAAAACTGATGCACTAGCGTAAACTAGTGATAGTGTCAGGTCAGGACAAACGTTTGGGAGTGTACACATTGCGTTTTCTGCAACGCGTTTTTTTCCATACAAAAGCGAACCGGGAGGGGCTGCGCGGGGGGCTGCGCGTTCGCATCGCGTTCGAATCGCGTTTGTATAGATACAAACGCGCTGCAAAAAACGCAATATGTACACTCCCTTAGTGGTTTTTAGATACTATGTATTATTTTCAGATTTATTTTTTGTGAAAACGGTATAAGTAAATGGTATTAACGGTAACATAAATAAATGAAAAAAAATGTAAGTAGGTACCTACTTGTTTTTGTCATCGAAAAAAGAAATGAAACAGGATTATTTATAGCTGCAAATGATAAATAAATCATAAATGTATGGATCTTATACCAAGGTAAAAAATACTAGACTCATGGTTCATTTGAACCATGTACGCTTATTTTGGGAATGCTAGTATTTCTTGCATATCAGCTAAAAAGTTTATCTTATATAGAATTCTACTCAAAGATATCGACATTCTGTTATTCTGAGTGTATTTTTAAAAACATTAGATCTTCGAAAATACCCTTGCTTAGGCTTATTTGAATCAGCTCGCGACTACCTATTAAAAGCTTTTTATTAAAAACATATTTTTTCACAGAATATTATTGAGATACTTATAGGTAAGTACCTTCTTAATATTAATTTGGTATAAAAATCAAGTAACCAAATTAGTTATTATTATTACTAGTAGTTCGCCCCGAACTGAGATCTCGCGCACCGTAGATGGCTTATATTTGGACTTTCTTCTGACTACCCCTATAATTTCAAGTGCTACTACTGCCGAGTATGCCTATTGCGCTAGCTCTTCATGGTAAAAAATACTAGCATGCATGCAATACAATAATGTCGTGTCTAATTTTTCATTTACTTATTTCATATTTATGAATTCTCGTCGTATTTCTAAAGTATACGTCCTA
Source organism: Camptogramma bilineatum (assembly GCA_958496255.1). NCBI lineage: Eukaryota > Metazoa > Arthropoda > Insecta > Lepidoptera > Geometridae > Camptogramma > Camptogramma bilineatum. The sequence continues at coordinate 8,884,284 of OY292467.1, read as the reverse complement.
GAATGAAAATAATAACTATTTTGGAATGTACAAATTAAGACCTTTCATTTGACACCCCACTCAATATATTTGTTTATTTAACTTTTTTTACCCCAATTATTTTCATTCTTTATCAAAAATTTTTTTATCATGAAAATAAATCAAGTAGCATCTAAAATCATTGCAAACCAAACCGCAACGATGCCACTCTCTTTTTAAGACTGACCAGTCAATGAGCTACGAAGACATCGAAACTCTATGAAACGGGAGCTCTTGCAGCTCTGGTTTCGTAGTTTTTGGTCTTTGGTCGTATTTCAAAAACTATACATCCTAGATTAAAAATAAAAACCATTTTGGAATGTACAAAATAAGCCCTTTCGTATGACACCCCACTCAATGTATTTGGGTAACTTTGAAAAAAATTTACCCCCTTGGGAACCCCATATCTTTACAACCCCTTCATCGATTACGCTCATACGCTCCACAGCAAATTTCCATAGCACTACCTATTGACCTATCAAGTTTCATACAGATTGGATTAGCGGTTCGATAGTTATGCGAGAACATAAAAATGAAACATACAAACATACAAACATACAAACATACAAAGCAAAATCGCCTAACTTGCCACTAAGATCTTCGCTCGCTTCGCTCGCTCGATCGATTAAATTTAAGAGCTCTGCGGAGCTAAAAAGGTCGCTATTGCAGAATCGTCATAAAGGAATTGAACTATTGCCATCTCTTTTCACTCTCAGTCAATGAAAAGAGATGGCAATAGTTCAATTCCTTCATGACGATTCTGCAATAGCGACCTTTTTAGCTCCGCAGCTCTTGTCGGTGCAACGATGCAATTCTCTCCATCTATCTCTTTCCAATGCCAGTTCTTTTGTTTCTTTATACGACATGACAGCGACCTTCTTCTTAATCTGACTCATGTAATTAATTCTTGGTCTTCTCCTTCCTCGTCTTCCTTCTACTTTTCCTTCTATGATGTTCCTTATGAAGCTGTCATGTCGTATAAGATGTCCAATCATTTTCCCTCTTCTGTTCTGTATAGTGTTCATGATAAGTCTTTTTTCCTCAACTCTTTTCAGCACTTCCTCGTTGGTAACCTTTGGTAACCAAATTAGTGCCGTTCCAAAAATAAAGGATCTTGACAGACAGACGACAGTAACCTTAAATGGGTACCGTATCTTATTATTGAGATACCGAACGCTAAAAACACTAACGCTTCCTCTTTCACCAAGCCAGTTATCTTAATACCCAGTGGTAAACAAAAGACTAAACTACTTAACCTAATTAACGGGAAAAATCTAAGCAAAGGGTGAATAGGGGTTTTTTCGTCGATTTGGATAAACACCCGCCTTGCTTTTAATTAAAAGGTCCGATGACGTTTTGGGTCAATAATATTGCCTGGCAACAAACCAACAAAATGTGTTTGCAGGTCGAAGCGAGGCGTGATCCGAGATCTGGTACATATTTGCCTCAACGGAATTGAAATTTTTGTTGGTATTCTATCAAGAAGTCATTGGCTGGTCTGGAAGCTTCTGTTTGAGTTTTAATCTTATAAAACCGTGTATTGACCTGTTAATTTAGCACTGGTAATTGATTTCGACAAAAAATTCCCACGTTAAAAGTAAACGAAAAAAGTCAAAAAAGTAAACATAATATATTTTCCGACATTGTATACCTTAATTAAGTACAATAGATTTGGAAAGTTTTTAATTGCAAACGTAATTTGATTTCGTTTTATATTTTCCAACGGAAACTATTCATCAATATATTTAGTAGGTACCTAAAAGTTCAGTGCTAGGTTATGCTGTTATTTTTCACTATTTCAATTTAATTCAATTCAAATATCATTTATTCAGTAGGACAGCTGTGACCACTTTGAATCGTCTTAAGAGCTAGGTGATTCTACTCCTGTTCTTTCACGATCAACACAAAGAAGAATCAGGGCAACAAACACGGTATGGGGCCTAGCTTTCTTTTCGGTGATCCATCCGCTTAAATCTTTAAAGTCAAGCTCCAGTGGGGAGCCAGTCGAACAATGTGAGTCTCGTCTAAGTCGTCAAAATAAAAAAAAGAGGATTAATACCTCATTAAAAACATCGCCTGGCATCACACGCTACACTTGACTAACTTAGGCCTCGGTCTCGAATTTAGCGGGTAGCGGTGCGGTAGCGGAGCGGCGGCGGCGGCGGCTCTGGAGCGGTGCGGGGGCGGGCACTCGCCCCGCACCGCTCCAGAGCCGCCGCCGCCGCCGCCCCGCTGCCCGCAAAATTCGAGACCGAGGCCTCAGTGGTACTTAGATGCTTCGACTTAGATGTTATTTACATAAAAAATTTATAAAATAAGCAAGATAGTAAAGTCATTGCTATATTGAATGAATACTATTAACTTCAAAGTGTAATAGCCTGATGGAATGTTTGACTTTCAATTTAAGGGAGTTGACACATTATCCAGTCTCTACCCCGTCGCATAGCATGACCGTAGCAACACCGGCCCGGCAAAAATGATATTCTTTGTATTGAAATGTATGCGACGCCCCACACCACACCGTTCCTACACCGTCGCGTGCCCTGCCCGTGCCATGGCCGTCTTGTCAATCTCCGGCCGCCATGATTATTTTGCTGACAATCAATGACAAGCCCCGCCCATCTGTCAATCCATGTAACCATTATATTAGTAGCGTAGCCAGGTCAGCCCCTAGGGGCAGCTTTTCAGCCTTTTTCTATAAATAAATAATGCTGGATATTTCACAGCATCATCTAGCTCCAAGGTAAATAGACCTTGAATAACCTCCTATGACTGATGAACTACTTGTAGGTACCTATCCTTTTTTTTTTGTAAATACATAATATTACATAGAAAAACACCCAGACCCGATACATATATTTGCAGATCATACAAACACTTGCGTCGCAGTGGGAATCGAACCCGCAACTTTCTGTGTTTTAGCTGGACCTTCGCATACTGCGCCACCGAGTTGGTTCGTTTTGTTGGTACTGGATGTTGATTTATGTACACGGGATTTTATCGCGTAATTTACCTTATTTATCACGACGCGACGTTTTGGCTGTTACAATAGCCGTGGTTGCGGGCAGTCTGCCCGTGATTATGTCAAAATGACAGATCATGTCAAAATGAGAGATTATGTCAAAATGACAGATTACGTCAAAAAGATAGATTAGGTGTATATTAAAATGACAGATGGGCCATATCTCGTAAACCACTTATCCCAGACTCTCCGTTCTCTTCAAGTGAAAGCTATTGAAGAGATCTACATTTAAAGTGACAGCTGTCAAACTTTAAACGGCCATATCTCGGAAACTACTCGTCCTAGACTCCTCATTCTCAGTTCAAATGAAAGCTATGACCAAGATCTACATTTAAAGTGACAGCTGTCAAACTTTAAAAGGCCATATCTCGGAAACTACTCGTCCTAGACTCTCCGTTCTTAGTTCAAATGAAAGCTATGACCAAGATCTACATTTAAAGTGACAGCTGTCAAACTTTAAAAGGCCATATCTCGGAAACTACTCGTCCTAGACTCTCCGTTCTTAGTTTAAATGAAAGCTATGACTAAAATCTACATTTTAGATGACAGATGTCATTTTGACAGCTGTCACTTTAAATGTAGATCTTGGTCATAGCTTTCCTTTGAACTGAGAATGAGGAGTCTAGGACGAGTAGTTTCCGAGATATGGCCGTTTAAAGTTTGACAGCTGTCACTTTAAATGTAGATCTTGGTCATAGCTTTCATTTGAACTGAGAATGAGGAGTCTAGGACGAGTAGTTTCCGAGATAATGGCTGTTTAAAGTTTGACAACTGTCACTTTAAATGTAGATCTCTTCAATAGCTTTCACTTAAACTGAGGACGGAGAGTCTGAGATAAGTGGTTTTCGAGATATGGCCAACCTGTCAATTTAATCTGTCCTAATCTGTCATTTTGACATAATCTGTCAATTTAACATCTGATATTATTCATCAGTAAACTTTATACACTATATTGGTACATTTGGTGACAGCTGTCACTTTAAATCACTTGATCACTTGATCTTAGCATAAGTATTTATTTATAACAATAACGATTTTATTTTTTGTTGATGATGAAGATTTATCTTGTTTTGAAGTTTATCAAAATACGGCTTCGCGGCTGTGCCCCTATTTGATAGTTTTATTTCGGGGTATTGTACCTTGACTGTCCATCCACAGTAGGAGCACTAGGATATGCTTATCCTTATGTTCCTACTGGTAGGAGCATAAGGATGTATTGGTCCTCGTGCAGGAGCAGTAGGAGAATCGAGTAGGAGCAAGAGGAAACGCTCCAATATTGGTTATATAATAATTCAGTTATTTTTCTCACTTCACAAAGTCTTTCAAGTACCCCCATTTATACACATGTACATGTACACATTCTAAAAACCTATCAGTATCACCCCTAAATATCAAGTAGGTATACCTATAATTTATAATTTTTACCTACGAAAATTCCCTAAAAGGATTTCCTCCTGAGTCGATAAATACCCCAAATTTGAATTAAAAACCCCCCATCTAGCATCACTGAATGCGTTCCGCACGTTATGTGACATTTATCAAACGTCAAAATCCCATACTGCCCTCCGAAATCAAAGTGTAGTAACAGCAAAAACACGATTTCGAAAAAAAAGATAAGCTTACAAATTAAAAAATATCCAGAAGAGGTTATTCATAAAACCTTGAATGTAGAGTGAAAGTACACTTAATCTATACCAACCAGTAATAAAGCGGAAAAGTTTGTTTGTTAATTTGTTTGAACACGCTAATCTCAGGAGATTTGAGGAAGGATATAAGCTAATTTTCATCATCATCATCATGATCGCAATAATAATTATGCCATCACTATGGATTATAATTGGGTTTCTAAAAGGGTTTCTTAAAAGTCTGTTTTTTTAAACCTTGTAGATAAAACTCCCATTTAAAGTTACACAAAATATGATGAAATATTGCACTTTGCTAGTAAACCCGACTAAATGTGTGCAATATGTATTTTAGTGTGGTTTAGCTTGTAAACGCTTTATATTTACTAAAGTATTTTACAAAAAAAATTGAGTGATAAGTTTTAAAATGGGCTTTCAGAATAATTGTGTATTTAGCATAAAACCAACAAAATGTCTATTACTGTGGTATAGGCTCGGGATTACGCTTCGCAAAACGGTTATGAGACGGTCCTAGTTTGATACGGTCTTAGTGTGTAATAGCGTGGGTCAAAATTTTTTTTTTCGATTTTCAACTTCTAATAGCGATAAAAAGTGGCTAAATATGGTTGAAATGAGACGTGCAAAATATGGTTGCTTTATAATAATGTTAACTGCCTCCGAATTTAATTTGAAAATTCAAAAAATCTTGAAATTGGTGTTGAATTCATGAACTGATAAAAGTACTATGCAGGTAGTTTTTCGTTACAGTTTTGCCTTGAAACATAAGATAGTATTATATATTTACTTACTAATTAACATTATTTACCATTTTCTTAGGAAAAGTGAGATTTTGAGAGTTTGCAATCTCGAGCTTTTGTCGCAAAAGTGACGTGGTACGTTTGAAGTTCGAAGATTACTTTTTAATAATGGAAATGTCTTAAAAGTGTTTTAAGCATTCTTTAATTGATTATAATAGCGATAATAAAGATAATTTACTACCAAGTAACAACGGTATTCTTAAACATTATGTAAAATTGAGGTGCCAATGGGAATTCGAAAATTACTTACAAAAAGAACCAACTTGCATTGAGATATTGCATAATTTTTATTGATTGAATTAAAAATAATGGACAAAAAGGCTTATTATTATAAATTCAGATAAAAGGGTGTTACAAATGCTTAAAGTACATCATTTGAAGTCTAAAAACCTACTAAAGTCCTTGCCTAAAACTTCACCAAAACATTAAATATTTCAAGAATAGCAGGAAAGCTCTTTTCGACATTTATAGCTGAAAAAGCATGGATTTGAATGAGGGCAGGAGGCCTGACGATCTCAATGTACCTACAAATTAACACAATTGATGAAATATCAATTCAAAAAATGATAAAAGGAACATCCATGATGCTACCACCAAAATACAATAGAAATACTTCTTGCCTGTATTTCAATGGAGTTTTTCGTGATTTTCACCAGGTAAAATGCCTCATGCTCGTTGGTTCACACAAACAAGTTGCATTTTTTTTAATTTATTCATCCACAGAAGCTCTTTCAATAAATCTGGTGATTCTAGCAACGAAAGATTTAAAAGTTTTGGTTCACTATTAAGATCCACGCTACCTGCAATGAAAGACCGCAATACATGCAAAAGATAATTGCCACATCAAGATAATAATCAATAGAATTCAAAGGAATAAAAGATTTTGTCATATTTAGCCTGTATTTTGCTCATCCTGATAACTTTTTGCTAGCAATGTTGTCTAATCTACAAAAAAACATTAGAAAGTTTACCGCTCGTCGAATTCTGAAAGAATAATTCATTTCTCGCACAAAACTAAGATTTCTCAAGTTCCTGAACAATTTTAAATGCATATTCTTATGTTGATCTGATTAATTAGTGACTAAATGCTACCGAACCATCGATTCAAAGGTGCAAAATGACGAAAACTTACAAACTTTTGTTGTACAAGTGGGCGAAGGCGAACTGCCTCTGCTTTGCATGCCATGTCATTGTAAGGTGTGGAAAGAGCTATTACGACTTTGGTGGAAGCATCCAACACTTTAAACACCAAATTTGACAGAAAAGGACTTATAATCGGTTCAGCTAAAGTCACGCAAACATATGCGCACATTTTACAGTAAAGAAGGATTTTGCTATTCTTTGAAGACCTAACCTGAATTTTTTAGATAAGTAACGGAGTAATTTATAATTAAGTATACAAATATGACTTCTTGTATCGTGGTTTGTTCCAAAATAAACCATACACAAGTATATTTTCATAGTTTTCAGCAGGATTTTCCAAAGACCTTTTTTTGTAATTTTTTAAAAGGTTAACTTCGATTCGGAGGCAGAAGATGATTTTCAATCCGTGTCATATTTTGCAGGTGGATTATTGACGTAATATGGCACCTTTTTATCACTATTAGAAACTGAAAAAAATATATTTTTTTTTCTCCATACAAGAGTGACCCACCCTAGTGTGTAAGGTGCTATTTTCGTGACGGGCTCGGTTATGGCTCGGCCCGCTTATGATACTGCGCAGTGAGCCCAGACCTTTATGGTTGTAAGTTCGGTTCCTAGCCGTGCAACAATGATTCAACAAAAGATCTAAAATACCCCAAGATCTGAAATAATAGCGGCATTTACACGATAGAGATTATCCCACGGATCCGGACTGTAAAGATATCTGTAAAGATATCTGTAAAGATATCTTTAAAGATAACTGCGGATAAAACTAGCGGCCTTTAAACGCTAAAGATTTTCCCACGGATCCGGACTGTAAAGATATCTGTAAAGATATCTTTAAAGATATCTGTACGGATAACCACAGATTTTGGACTGGCGCGTGGAACGGTATAAATTTACAAAGTTTTTTTCTTGATTCTTGAATTTTGAACCTTGAATCTGAAATTTTGAATCTTGAATCTTTGAAGTGACAGCTGTCAAAGTTCCAATGACCATATCTCGGGAACCACTCGTCCTAGACTCCCCGTTCTCAGTTCAAATGAAAGCTATGACCAAGATCTTCATTTGAAGTGGCAGCTGTCAAACTTCAAAGCGCCATATCTCGGAAACTACTCGTCCTAGACTCCCCGTTCCCAGTTCAAATGAAAGCTATGACCAAGATCTTCATTTGAAGTGACAGCTGTCAAACTTCAAACCGCCATATCTCGGAAACTACTCGTCCTAGACTCCCCGTTCCCAGTTCAAATGAAAGCTATGACCAAGATCTTCATTTGAAGTGACAGCTGTCAAACTTCAAACCGCCATATCTCGGAAACTACTCGTCCTAGACTCCCCGTTCCCAGTTCAAATGAAAGCTATGACCAAGATCTTCATTTGAAGTGACAGCTGTCAAACTTCAAACCGCCATATCTCGGAAACTACTCGTCCTAGACTCCCCGTTTCCAGTTCAAATGAAAGCTATGACCAAGATCTTCATTTGAAGTGACAGCTGTCAAACTTCAAATGGCCATATCTCGGGAATTACTCGTCCTAGACTCCCCGTTCTCAGTTCAAATGAAAGCTATGACCAAGATCTACATTTTTAATAACAGCTGTCAAAATGACATCTGTCATCTGAAATGTAGATCTTGGTCATAGCTTTCATTTGAACTGAGAATGGGGAGTCTAGGACGAGTAGTTCCCGAGATATGGCCATTTGAAGTTTGACAGCTGTCACTTCAAATGAAGATCTTGGTCATAGCTTTCATTTGAACTGGGAACGGGGAGTCTAGGACGAGTAGTTTCCGAGATATGGCGGTTTGATGTTTGACAGCTGTCACTTCAAATGAAGATCTTGGTCATAGCTTTCATTTGAACTGAGAACGGGGTGTCTAGGACGAGTAGTTCCCGAGATATGGTCATTTGAAGTTTGACAGCTGTCACTTCAAAGATTCAAGATTCAAAATTTCAGATTCAAGGTTCAAAATTCAAGAATCAAGGATCGAAATCCAGGATCGAAATCCAAGATCGAAACCAAGGATTGAAATCAAGGATCGAAATCAAAATCGAAATCAAAATCAAGGATCAAAATCAAGGATCGAATTCAAGGATCGAAACCATGGATCGAAATCAAGCGCTGATTTTGTCGAGCGCGATAAAGTAAAAATATCCTGAAATTTAAATGACATGGGCACACTACTAATCCAACAACGAGTGTGAAAGAGACAAAGCTACCAAGAAAGCCTCTCAACAAGACCAACAATCCTTTTAACCAAGATTAAATGATAATAGATCGTTGTGTGGACTGTACAGATATCTGTAAAGATATCCGCGGATAAAACTAGCGGCCTTTAAACGGTAGAGTTTTTAGCACGGATCTGGACTGTAAAGATATCTTTAAAGATATCTTTAAAGATATCTTTACAGATATCCGCGGATAAAACTGTCAAAGGTTGGAATGCCAGAGATCGGTCCGCAGGAAAATCCGCAGGCCGATCTCTGCGTGTAAATGCTGCTATTGTCTACATGCCTTGGAGATGTGAATCTGTTTTGTTTCCTTTACCTTAAACTGGCAGTGAGTATCTGACACCGACAAAAGAATTTGCGACACGGAAAGAGCTTTGTCTTTTATTTACTTACTTAAAGTAGGTCAACCAACTTTTTGTAAAAAAACCTTTGTAACATTGACATTCTACTTTCCTCTCGGCATTTTTACCTATTCACATTACTATAGGTAGGTAGGTACTACATTATGCCGCCGCTCACTCACATTTGGCCACGAATACGTGGACAAATAAGTGTAAGACTAGATTCTCAAATGCATAAGAAAACAGAAGGTTTGTGCGCATGTTTAGATTCCTTGCATACTCGTAAGATTGTTTGTTTTTTAGAATCGTTGTTGCATTCCATTTAGGGAACAAACAGTTTGTTTTTAATACAAAAAAAAACATGATATTACCTACATTTTCCAGACTAACTACGGATATTTAAAAATTCCAATTCATCCAATTCAACCCAACCAATAGGGTGCTTTGTAATTTTTTTCGCTGGTAAAAAAACACACCATATTCTTGTTGGACCAAAGGAAATGGAATACTTTTTGGTAAAAAGTTTGCCGAACAAACTGTCACAGAAAATTACTTCACAAAACACCAAGAAGTTCTAATAAGATCCACTAGACTCTAGATAAGAAATCTTTAATCAAATCCGTGCGGATCACAAAGGCCCAAGAAAGTCATTGAGGGCGAAACCACAGGTCAATGAACAGGAACCCTAAGCTTGTTACACAAAGTAAGGCGGGTTTTAAGCAGTGATTTATCGATATACCAATTATATTGACCTAAAGTTGCACACACTAACAAGTTTTTCAGATAAGGTTCAAAACTGAAGATGGCAAGAGATACCATGCGTTGTCGCCAGATCATACTCACACTCTCATAATCATACGTACTAGTATTAACTATATACCTACATTGTGCGTGCAACATCAAAGTGACTCGTTTACCAGCCTGGCTGAGCCAAAGAATGGATGCTCATTATGTTACAACTCAAAATGAGTTGAAATTGCTGGTTGGTGCATAGTAATTTTTTTATCAGTAACTAGAAAGCTCGCGGTTCATGTTGGTGGTATCTGCCCCTGATTGTCTTTCTTTGATAGCGACCAAAATTGGTCTCAAACTGTAGAATATTACTGTTCAGTGACCAAGAAAGCAGCTCCGTCACTATCATCTCAACGAGATCAAACGCGACAAAAGATACCTTCGCGATCGTTTTGACACTTTGAGACATTTGAGGTTTGAAATAAGTCACACAATCAGCCTGTTGGATGTTCGTTAGTAAATCGGGAAAAGAAACGAAAATCTTATTCTTAAAAGCGTCACAAAGAGGCGTAAAAGAGTCACAGACACATCTTTATACTTACAAGAAAGATTTAAGAGGACAATCTAAAAAGAAAGTTAAGCTAAACCGTATTTATTTGTTGTCCTGGTTCTTCTTGGTATTGGAAGCGAAGGTACAGGTGAAGAGTTACCTGGCTCTTAACACTATTCTATGTGATCCTAGCGGTCTTACTGAATAAATGTTTGACTCTGACCTAGGACATTTAACTTACGACCTACAAAAAGCTACTGAATTGTGTCATTAACTTGACCGCTGATTTTCACCGACCTACAAAATGTTAAACTGCTGAACTGTGACGCAAGTCAAAATTTTGTCATTATCTTAATTAAGAGTGAATAAGACACTTATTCACTCTTAGACCTTTGTGATCCATGGTCAGCCACATCGTCACTTACAATCAGGTGAGATTGTGGCTAAACAAAGGCTAGATTAAAAAATTAATAATAATAATCTTAACCGCTGATTTATTCATGTGCTCTAATGCCTGTGACAAACTCACTAGAGATTCGATTACGAGAAAAACTCTAGCCAATCCAGCCATCGGGAATGCGGGTTTATTGCGATAAAACGTTAACGGCTCACATTTATTATTTATCACCGGATTTTATTGTCAGTCGTGCGTGTGGTATTGAAGCCTTTTGTCTATGAACAGGCATAGGTACGTAGGTAATCTCTCTTTGTGCTGGATTGTTCAAGTACCTACTTATTGGTGTCACCAATGTGGTGAGTCGAGTTGGGCTGGATGTACACCAGACTAATTGCTGAGACGTTCTTGATTGATCGTTCTAGTTAAGAAACGTTGTGCGCGGTCACCATTTGGATGGTGAACCGCAAGTGGTTTTACGTGCTGAGCGCTTCCGTACTTCGGAGGGCACGTTAAATTGTCGGTCCCGGCTTTTAAGTCGTTAAGCCATGAAGGCCTCCGGCCTTTAGGCGGTCTAAAATCTCCGTCATCAGAGTTGGCCACTTGCTCATACGAGCTTGCTTCCTATCTATTGTTATGGAAGTTTTGTTTTTGTTTCAACAAAAAAAATATGACAATAATCATACAATAGGGAACTCCCACAATTTTTTTTTTATGATTTTATACGATAGGTTATATCGTCAAATAACCGTAATAAAAATTCCAGCGCCGAAAAACTAAAATTTTATAACAAAAATAATTTTTAAAATTTACCAACATTTTCAGGCATCTGAAACACGTTTATTATTGTTGTCACAGATTACTGTTGTAGTAACAATTTTTGAACTGTGACGTCACGCGACAAAGTTCACAAATTGATACTAAGTACAACAGTAATCTGTGACAATAATAAGTTCGAGTTCAGGAATTGTGAAAATTAAAAAAAAAACTTATCTATGGATCGTTATATCTGACTCGTCCTTGACTTTTCTTATGAACTCGTGACGTCACATCCTTTCACATCCTTTTCAAGTATTTTGAAATTCCTACTATTTTTTGCAATTTTTAAAATTTATTTTCTAATCGAAAATGGTTTAATATTAAAAAATAATTAGACACACATACCTACCTCTAAAGCAACAATGTTCATAATAAAATACATTTAACCCGCTTTTGAATCAGACGCATATTGCCTATTACGTTTAAGTACATGTACTTACCTACTTAGTTGTGAAAAATTTCAACAAATTGCCCTGTCTCTTATAGAAGACATCTAGCGCCATCTATCGGTGGTAACTTGCTCGTTTAAAATCTCAAAGCAATTTTACAGCAACTGTGCCAACAAAGATAAACGGAGAGACGCTTTTGGTTATTCCACGCGACTCCCTAGACGAGCTGCATAAGCGGGAATATAAAAATAAATTACAATGTTAAACGCACACCCCTAATCGTAGGGGTGATTTGTTCTAGTAAGTCGTTGCTTTTTATTGTAGCTGATTTTATGCTAATTTAAAATGATTTATTTTAACCCTGTTCCTTGTTGGTAGCATTAGGTCAATGCACTGACTTTGGGACAACTTATTTTAAGCATTAAGGTAAGAGGAACACATTTGACAGTAAATTTAAAATGTAAGTAAGAACAATAAATAAAGTAGGTAGGTAGGTATTATAACATTTTAATGAATTTTTCATTTTTAAGAGAATCGATCCCGAAGTGCAAAACCTAGATGACAATAACTGAAGGGTTGTGTTAAAGCAAATGAGGCAGAATCTCATTATGTACTTAGATGATGATGAACATAATTAGTTTTTTATTCTTAATACAATATTTATTTACTTACTTACTTATATAGGTACTTACTTTTATTTTCAAAGCATGAAACTTTGAAGCTAATAAAGTTTCATAAAAAACCTTTGTATAGGAGAATCTCTCATTTATTTAAACGATTTGGACTATTGTATGATTTAGGGAGTGCACACATTGCGTTTTTTGCAGCGCGTTTGTATCGATACAAACGCGATTCGAACGCGATGCGAACGCGCAGCCCCCCGCGCAGCCCCTCCCGGTTCGCTTTTGTATGGAAAAAAACGCGTTGCGAACGCGCGTTTGTATCGATACAAACGCGCAGCTCAAAAACGCGCTGCAGAAAACGCAATGTGTACACTCCCTTATAAGACGGTTTAGAGAAACCTTTGTCAATTAATTTAGCACATGAATTCTAGAATTCATAATGTTATGCATTCTCACAATAAATTCCCCTATTCCACTGAAATGGCACTGAAGTGGTGTCACGAGACGAATTATTCGCAAAATTCACTACCTGGATACCAGTTTAAATAGACCTGTCTTTACTCTACTTCAATGTTAGATGTATAAGACACGAGAGGTCAGCTTATACTGGTCATGTTGTTCAGTTTAGACGGTTGCTAAGGACATGGCATTTACCATCGTCGCCCTTAGGTCACAGAACATAGGTAAAGACTAGAATGCCATTGATGTCTGCACCCTTTAGTATATCCAATACGGTCAGTTCTAGGTATTTAGAGTTCTAAATGGATGGGAGAATACTGTTTTGTTAATTTGAAACTGGCCTTACGGCTCTGTTGGCAGTAATTCTATCTTCTGTACTGCAGATTTTGGCTAGTTTCCCATACAGGACATGTATTTGGATGTATATTTGCGTTATAAAGTATTATTATAAGCTAGTGAATAAAACATGGAGGCAGTCCTTTAGAGAATTAGACGCTCATTTGGTACAAAATCAAGCAAACTCACACATCTACAGCCTTACTTTGCTAACAACCAAAATGGCTCTCAAACTGTCAAGTATGACAGTTGAGTTTGCTCCATCACTCTCATCTCAACGAGATTGAACGTGATAAAAGATACCTACGCGATCATGTGAAAGATCACCCCAATGAATGCTGGGGTTTTCTATGACACTTTTCTATCATTTTATGTTCAGATGTTTCACTTTGAGAAAATTTTGAAATTTGAAAAATGAACGACGGTATTGAACGAAAAATGAACCGCCTGATTCCATCTTTACTAATAAAGAATGGGGGCAGAACCTCTGGTCGCTGATTTGTCAACAGTTTTGTCATTTCATGATCATGTTGAACTAAGGGTTGGCTATACCCTTTGGCTAATTAATAAACAACAAAACAATTTCTTTAAACTGAAATTCCTCAACAACCAGGAAACCTAGCTTAATCAAGCCACAAAAACGTTCGCCAAACGACACCAATAACATATTCTTTGTGTTGAGACGAACTGAATAATTCATTTAATAAAACCGTAGACGAACGACCCTGGTGACACATCGCATCACATGCTTCTACAGATACCAGTCTTTGATGTGGCACTTGCGAATATATTTGAAAGATTGAGAATTATTATGGAGCAGACAAAAAAGATCTACAATAAATATCTCTAAAAATTGTTTTTTTTTTTAATTACTTAGTGGATTTTATCAATTAAGAGATATTTCTCAAGCCTTTCAATTTTCTCAATTTTCCTTATAAAGGTCATCGCTCACTGCGCAGTATCATAAGCGGGCCGAGCCATGACCGAGCCCGTCACGAAAATAGCACCTTACACAGTAAGACCGTATCATACTAGGACCGTCGCATAACCGTTTTGCGAAGCGTAATCCCGAGCCTATACCACAGTAATAGACATTTTGTTGGTTTTATGCTAAACACACAATTATTCTGAAAGCCCATTTTAAAACTTATCACTCAATTTTTTTGTAAAATACTATCGTAAATATAGAGCGTTTACAAGCTAAACCACACTAAAATACATATTACACACATTTTGTCGGGTTTACTAGCAAAGTGCAATATTTCATAATATTTTGTGTAACTTTAAATGGGAGTTTTATCTACAAGGTTTAAAAAAACAGACTTTTAAGAAACCTTTTTAAAAACCCAATTATAATCCATAGTGATGGCATAATAATTATTGCGATCATGATGATGATGATGAAAAGTAGCTTATATCCTTCCTCAAAGCTCCTGAGATTAGCGTGTTCAAACAAATTAACAAATAAACTTTTCCGCTTTATTACTGGTTGGTTGGTATAGATTAAGTGTACTTTCACTCTACATTCAAGGTTTTATGAATAACTGGATATTTTTTTAATTTGTAAGCTTATCTTTTTTCTCGAAATCGTGTTTTTGCTGTTACTACACTTTGATTTCGGAGGGCAGTATGGGATTTTGACGTTTGATAAATGTCACATAACGTGCGGAACGCATTCAGTGATGCTAGATGGGGGGTTTTCAATTCAAATTTGGGGTATTTACCGACTCAGAAGGAAATCCTTTGGGAGAATTTTCGTAGGTAAAAATTATAAATTATATACCTACTTGATATTTAGGGGTGATATTTGATAGGTTTAGAATGTGTACATGTATATGTGTATAAATGGGGGTACTTGAAAGACTTTGTGAAGTGAGAAAAATAACTGAATTATTATCTAACCAATATTGGAGCGTTTCCTCTTGCTCCTACTCGATTCTCCTACTGCTCCTGCACGAGGACCAATATATCCTTATAAGTATATCCTCGTGCTCCTACTAATGGACAGTCAAGGTACAATACCCCAAAATAAAACTATCAAATAGGGGCACAGCCGCGAAGCCGTATTTTGATAAACTTCAAAACAAGATAACATCTTCATCATCAACAAAAAATAAAATCGTTATTCTTATAAATAAATACTTATGCTATGATCAAGATCTACATTTAAAGTGACAGCTGTCACCAAATGTACCAATATAATGTATAAAGTAGAATGCTGACTGACATTTAATGTACAAAGGATTTTGAACCTTATCACGACTACACAACGATCTATTATCATTTAATCTTGGTTATAAGGATTGTTGGTCTTGTTGAGATGCTTTCTTGGTAGCTTTGTCTCTTTCACACTCGTTGTTGGATTAGTAGTGTGCCCATGTCATTTAAATTTCAGGATATTTTTACCTTATCGCGCTCAACAAAATCAGCGCTTGATTTCGATCCATGGTTTCGATCCTTGAATTCGATCCTTGATTTTGATCCTTGATTTTGATTTCGATTTTGATTTCGATCCTTGATTTCGATCCTTGGTTTTGATCTTGGATTTCGATCCTGGATTTCGATCCTGGATTTCGATCCTGGATTTCGATCCTGGATTTCGATCCTTGATTCTTGAATTTTGAACCTTGAATCTGAAATCTTGAACCTTGAATCTTTGAAGTGACAGCTGTCAAACTTCAAATGGCCATATCTCGGGAACTACTCGTCCCAGACTCCCCGTTCTCAGTTCAAATGAAAGCTATGACCAAGATCTTCATTTGAAGTGACAGCTGTCAAACTTCAAACCGCCATATCTCGGAAACTACTCGTCCTAGACTCCCCGTTCCCAGTTCAAATGAAAGCTATGACCAAGATCTTCATTTGAAGTGACAGCTGTCAAACTTCAAACGGCCATATCTTGGAAACTACTCGTCCTAGACTCCCCGTTCAAAGTTCAAATGAAAGCTATGACCAAGATCTTCATTTGAAGTGACAGCTGTCAAACTTCAAACGGCCATATCTTGGAAACTACTCGTCCTAGACTCCTCATTCTCAGTTCAAATGAAAGCTATGACCAAGATCTACATTTGAAGTGACAGCTGTCAAACTTCAAACTGCCATATCTTGGAAACTACTCATTTTAGACTCCTCATTCTCAGTTCAAATGAAAGCTATGACCAAGATCTACATTTCAGATGACAGATGTCATTTTGACAGCTGTTATTGAAAATGTAGATCTTGGTCATAGCTTTCATTTGAGCTAAAAAGGAAGAGTCTAGGATGAGTAGGTTTCGAGATATGGCTGATTGAAGTTTGACAGCTGTCACTTTAAATGAAGATCTCTTCAATAGCTTTCGTTTGAACTGAGAACGGGGAGTCTAGGACGAATAGTTTCCGAGATATGGTGCTTTGAAGTTTGACAGCTGTCACTTCAAATGAAGATCTTGGTCATAGCTTTCATTTGAACTAAGAACGGAGAGTCTAGGACGAGTAGTTTCCGAGATATGGCCTTTTAAAGTTTGACAGCTGTCACTTTGAATGTAGATCTTGGTCATAGCTTTCATTGAAACTGAGAATGAGGAGTCTAGGACGAGTAGTTTCCGAGATGTGGCCGTTTAATGTTTGACAGCTGTCACTTTAAATGTAGATCTCTTCAATAGCTTTCACTTGAAGAGAACGGAGAGTCTGGGATAAGTGGTTTACGAGATATGACCCATCTGTCATTTTAATATACACCTAATCTGTCTTTTTGACGTAATCTGTCATTTTGACATAATCTCTCATTTTGACATGATCTGTCATTTTGACATAATCACGGGCAGACTGCCCGCAACCACGGCTATTGTAACAGCCAAATCGTCGCGTCGTGATAAATAAGGTAAATTACGCGATAAAATCCCGTGTACATAAATCAACATCCAGTACCAACAATACGAACCAACTCGGTGGCGCAGTGTGCGAAGGTCCAGCTAAAACACAGAAAGTTGCGGGTTCGATTCCCACTGCGACGCAAGTGTTTGTATGATCTGCAAATATATGTATCGGGTCTGGGTGTTTTTCTATGTAATATTATGTATTTACAAAAAAAGGATAGGTACCTACAAGTAGTTTATCAGTCATATAGTTTCCATACAAGGTCTATTTACCTTGGAGCTAGATGATGCTGTGAAATATCCAGCATTATTTATTTATAGAAAAAGGCTGAAAAGCTGCCCCTAGGGGCTGACCTGGCTACGCTACTAATATGATGGTTACATGGATTGACAGATGGGCGGGGCTTGTCATTGATTGTCAGCAAAATAATCATGGCGGCCGGAGATTGACAAGACGGCCATGGCACGGGCAGGGCACGCGACGGTGTAGGAACGGTGTGGTGTGGGGCGTCGCATACATTTCAATACAAAGAATATCATTTTTGCCGGGACGGTGTTGCTACGGTCATGCTATGCGACGGGGTAGAGACGTGATAATGTGGCAGCACCCTTAATATCAACTCCTACCAAAATGGGAATAAAGAGTAAGTAACATATATTCCCACCTAGTACTAGTGTACACTGTGCGCCATCATAACCAAGTACTTATACAATGTAATAAACTGCTTTCTTTCCAGCCTGTACACTATAGATCAGTAAAACCACGTTTTTGATCAAAATTTTAATCTGAATAAACCATAGACTCCTTAGGCTTGTTTCTCTATTATCTAATTATCACATAAAAAAAAGTATCGCTGAGTAGGACTAACAAACAGATATCATTGGTTACGCTATCTTGCCAAGTAACGTTTTCTAGGAAGTAACTTATTATACACATTCTATTCTGATATCTTTAGGCCCAAAAAACGACTAAGTGGCCTCCAATAGCAGAAGACAAAGTTGCGGCGGACTCAGATTGAAGTGGCGGGATAAAATGGTCCTCCATAGCATTAGGCTGATTTTAGTCTCACGGTCACCGTCAGCGCTGATAGGCGAGTGATCTTTATTACAATGAAATAAGGATACTAATTGTTTAACAGAAATGGCTACGCTGATTGCTCTCGTCAGTGCTGGACACTCAGTATCCTTATTTCATTGTTATAAAGATCACTCGCCTATCAGCGCTGACGGTAAGAGTGAGACTAAAATCAGCCTTAGACCGCAAAAGGTGAAAGGGGATGGCTTTTGTCTTGCTGAACTTTATGCAGACCTGAAATGATAATATCTACCGGGGCCTGCCCTCGAATGCATTTCTATGGCTGTTAGATCAAAATTATCAAAAGGGCCTCTGTATGTTGGCCTTGGCCTCATACATGCTTATCAAAGGTCCGGGACTGGAGTCCCGGACCTTTGATAATAATATAATAAAATAGTATATATTTGATAATAAAATAGTTCCGAGATGTTAATCTTTAACAAAAAAATACTGTTAATATGAAAGCCTTTACTGTTCACAATGTGCCTTAGAAACGGCCATTAGCTAGCTGCAGAGTTCTAGTTTTCACAACTTTTGAAATATGAGGGTTGGATTGGATTAGTAATGAGCTTCATGAATTTGTCTACACGCTCAAAGTGATCTTCAAAAGGTCAGGCTCTGTCAGCCATATTAAACACATTTGGAATTCATTCGATCATAAACCTAGACTTTTAGTTCTACTAATAAAATGAGTGACTAATAAAATGAGTGAGTGATTGAAAATTAGTGAGTAAGATCGTATGAGCAAGTGGCCAACTCTGGTGACGGAGGTTTTAGGCTGGCTGAAGGCCTCCATCATGGCTTAACGACTTAAAAGCCAGGACCGACAGTTAAACTAGTGAGTAAAACCTAGAGATGAATCGACGACATTCAGGCTTGAGAAGCATTTGAACTAGAGAAGAATCGTGGTGGATGGGACAAACCTAGAGAAGCTTATGAGTTATGTCCAACTGCTAAAAAATAATAAAAATGTTATTTAATACGGGCTATTAAAAATAGTTTTTAGCACGCACATTAAAAGCGCATAAAATCCGCCATTTTGCCATGTGACCAAAACCTCAAGAATCTGGAGGTATGAATCCCAGCCTCACATCGATGGATTTTCATCATATTAATTTCGTCTTTAGTACCCATTATGTAACAATATAACTTTGATATAGCTCCCAAACCAACCGATATTTACAGCTAAAATTAACCTTATTTCATCTGACTTAAGTAAATTAGAATTTATGGATACTTTATACGGAAACGCCTCTGTGCCGCAATATGCTAACTCACAACGTTGAGTAATGAGCTACGTCGTGTTCCCGCGAAACTGAACCCGTTACCCCAATCCTCGCTGAATGAAAAAATGAAGCGCTCGTGGCGTAGCTTGCGAAGACGTTCTTTATTGATAGAAGATGAAGATAAAGCATAGAATAGATAATAATACTACGTATAGAATGGCCACTGTCCCCCTCGGACTTCCTCACCAATTTGGGCTGGCGAGGAGCTGACTATAGGGACGCGCCCCGCGCGCAGACACGACCTACGACGAGAGACCGAGACCACAGTGTACAATAATTATTCATGCGGTGACAACCTTCATTTACGCACACGATTGCGCGTGTACAAAAATGACATTGTGTAGTGTCTGTGTAAATAGATAGAGACGCAGCTTTTGCAGAGATTTCGTCGAGTGTCCGGGGTGTGGTTAAAGTTAAGCAACGTTGTGAGCGGTCACAATTTAGATGGGTGACTGCAAGTGGCATTACCAGCTGAGCGCTTCTGTGCTTCGGAGGGCACGGTAAATTGTCGGTCCCGGCTTTTAAGTCGTTAAGCCATGACGGAGGCCTTTAGGCGGCCTTCACCAGAATTGGCAACTTGCTAGATAGGATTGAAATCGAAGCCACAAACTACAGTGTCTCTAACAATTCAGCTATAAAGCTAGTCCGAAATGAAAAACAGCTCTTGAAAAATGATAAAGACAATCTTCGTTTCTCAGAAAACCAGCTCTTTAAAAGCCTTCAGCCTCAATCGACAAAGGGCCTATTATGTCAAAAACAAACCCGGGTAACCAATTCCCATGTTTGCGGAGGGCTGCTCTCTTATAAATATGCAAATGTTATCCTGCGTTTAGCGTGCTACTGCAATAATACTCCTCACGCCCTTGAACCCAGCTATTACACTGTTCAAACAACCCTTTTAGTACAAATTTCTATAGATTGATTTTGTTATCAATGTTTGACAAGCCGACTAATGGAATATCGATATTGATGACGCTTTGCTTCTCGTTCTCGATATCAGGTTTGGATTATAAATAAATGGACTTTTAAATATAGATATTGAACGATTGAGGTGGCTGAGCAATCAAATAGTCGGTTCGGATCCTTCTCGGACCGAGGCTGCGTCATTTGAGTCTTAGACACACCCCTAGAATCTTCGGCGACATAGTCAGGAAAATGTTGGTTAGCAGTTTTTTTCTAATGGGTGAAGTCAGTATTACCTACCTACTCAAAGCTTTTGTATACTTAGTAGTACTTTAGTCTTGGCAAACATTCTGCTCAATAGTTTCAAAGTTACGAGTTTTGAAACTTTAAATGTTCATCAATTTCTGGCTAACAGTAGTACAGCCAATCCCAAACAACAATTCAGAAACCCTGTTATTTTTCTTTGCCAACTTTCGTCAGTTCCCCAAAACCGCAATAACGTGTTCATATAACAACGAACGAAAACTTTTTGTTTAACACAACCCTCGTCCCACAAAGGACAAGTTATAAACCTGTCCTCGCTTATAAAAGATACAGGACATCGGACATTCCCGGCAAATGGCAGACGTCGCGCCCACTTTCCCTAATAAAGTAACAGTCGTAAAAAACCACTACAATCATAATAACTGGCCACAGACTTTTAAACATTAACGTCGTGCACATAAACCGCGAAATGTCATAGGTTAGATACAGTACTTTGGATTGAAAGTAACTAGGAGTGGACAGATTTTCTGAGGACAATGTTATTGGGGTCAGAAAATCTGCAACAAGCACGTCCTATTTCATAATTATTATTGTTAGGATATTTTGGACGTGCTAACGTCTTATAAATCGATGAACGCCGGCTGCACGCATGAAAAAGTGCCATGTTCCACCTGAGCCGAGCGTGCAAGCGAGAGCGCGGAAAAAGCAATAGAGAGGCACGATCGGCCTAAGCGTTCGGCAATTCATAAAAGTAAATTTTTCATCAATGTTTTCTTATGACGTTAACAAGTAAAATTATCATCCGTAAACCGACTTTGCACACCAGTTTTTTTTAGTGTGCTATGAGGTTATGTGAAATGTATAAATTATCTAATTTTCTCAGAAATCATTATGGTCACTAAATTCGTCGGAGTTAGTAGCCAACTCCGGTAGTTTTTAATTGCTGAAAGCCTTTAGGATACGAAAGTAGTAATATTACACTACATAGCATGTTTACTTAATTTTTTATCTCAACAAAACATACAAGTAAAGGACGAAAAAGAAGAGCATCTACGCAGAAGGGAACAAAATAAACGCTAAAATGTGTCAAGTGTTTTGACCAGTCATCTGCCTTTATTTTGCTTATGCCTTTCACGTGGCCACCTTTGTAGTAGGTTTGTAGGACAGTAAATGGTAGATACCTACTTATATAGTGGAAATATTATAATTTGTGGAAAAGTATATGGTTATAGGTAAATGATGTACCTAACTAAAATACTGGTTCTTCTTCTTCTTGCGTGTCAAAGGTACAACTAAATGGAATTCGAGTATAACCTTGCCACCTGCACTCCATCGTATGTGGCGTTTATTAGGTCCTCCCTTGTGCAGGTGGTAGGGCACAAGGGGCAAGCAAGTAGGTGGGACATGGTCTGAATGGGGACCCCGCAGTCACAGTGACTATGTGTCGGGTCTGGTTATTTAATGTATCATTTTGAAAGCGCACTTAGCTTTCTTCTGGTACCTAACAACAATCACTTAAAATTCAATTCCTCGGTACCTACATGAAAATACATAAAAGCGTTTCAATTAAAATATCTGATTGTTCACGCACCATAAAATGAGTTTATGCATGTAGCGATAAACTAATTTTATTTAGAACACAGAGGGTTTCCGAACTGCCCTCTTTTATGATTCGTTTTGGCCCGGAGCTCACTGCCGCATGTATTTCAAATTAAAAACATTGTTTGGGTTTGCGAAAAAACTGCTGTAGATTTAAATAAGAACAAATAATTGCATTGCATGAAATTAGAAACAAGATTAATTGTACACAGTTTTTCCTATTGACAGATAATTCAATTATGGATAACTAACGGACGCCCGCGGCTTCGCCCGCGTGCTCTACTATTTTTGTATCACACGGGAATCATGCATTTTTCCGGGATAAAAAGTAACCCATGTTCTATTCTCGGTCATTATCTATGTACTTATGCAAAATCTATATCTATAAAGAAGAGTTATATCTATAAGTTTACCCTGGGAAGAACTAAGCATACGTAGGTAGGTAAATCAAATCACGCCTCATCCCTGTAGGGGTAATCAGAGAAAACAGATTTCCACTAGCTACGATTCTGACATCTTTTGTCTCATTCACTCATTATGTTACTCATCTTGACCACATTATGTTACTCATCTTGACCATGTTTAAAAAATAAACTTGTTCAGTCTGCTTATCTCAGATTAAGCCAGGTTCACACGATCGAAATATACTCCAAGCAGACTAATGAGTTTTGCCGGTTGCCACAAGAGTAGCATCCGAATGGATCAGAGGTCGCAACGTCACAGTGGTATGTCAACGCTGCTAAATACTACTCAGCGATCATGCGCGGTACCCCTCATGGTGAAACAAGTGTTTTAGTTGGTAAATATTGCATTATCAAAATTTATTTCTCTAAATAAAGCTTTAAACCCATTACAGACGTATCTAGCTAAAAGATAAATTAATAGCAAGACATTTTACGATATATTTTCCATAGTAATCTTCGAGTGACCACAGACGGAACTATAATATATATTTCTATTGCGTCACCAAAATATGTGGAAATATACAGCAAGACATTAAATTATACCAAACACGTACCAAATGAGGGCAAAATTGTATATTTTCGTATAGCTGGGATGTGGCTTGCTATGATAAAATATATAGCTCAGCTTATTAATATATTATTATAGAACGTCTGTGACGGGCTTTACCCAATATCCAAGTAAAAATTTACATTAAAAACAAAAGAATATGAATATCATGCTGCTAACGACCACAGCATACGGTCCTAATGTGTTTGATAATAATTTACAGGTGTGTTCGTAAGCCCTGTTTAAATGTTGTTGATGACATTTTCATTTCTCGAATCATTTCGTTAAAAACTTCAACTTTTGGTATAAAAATATTGCGCACGTGTGAAAAAGTATAGCTGGCGAGATAACCGTCGAAATAAAATACTTTTGAAGAAAATTTATTTTATTCACGAGAAAACGTGTAGGTATGTAGATGTTGTACATGTACAAGCTATCAAGTAATACAAGCACCTTTATGGCTATCACCTCTTTATACATAGGTACAATCATTATACCTAGCCTATAACCTATATGCCTATAAACCTATATTATATACCTTTAACTTACTGATAGCTTACGACCCGGGGCGATCCGGTGACGTTACGTTACGAAGTTGATGTAGTGAGCGTTGCTTCAAAGAAATCCATATAAAGAATGCCTAATAGCACAAGACGATGCGGTGCGGTACTGATGCCCAGTTGATCTAAACAGCTACGACCTTTATCCTCAATGTGTAGTTTGTTTCAATATAGTTTGATAAATACAAATGACCGGACATCTAAACAGGTGGGCCGCACAGACTGCCCACAAAATGTTGCGTACATAATTGATGAGCTCATTTATCAAAGCCTGGCCTAAATATCCTGTTTATGATAGTGCCACTTAATACTGAATTCAACGAAATTTAATAACAAGCTGCATTTCATTTGTTTCAAATAATAAGTAAGTAATGTAAATTGATCTCACATTATGTACGTGATTTGGCTCACAGGCTCATTCAGTGCGTCAGTATAGCCAATATATACCCAATATATACATATATTTACCCAATATATAGCAAATATAAAGCCATTATAATACGTGCTATATACCCAATGGTACGTATGCTTCGAACTGCCACTTATCTGGCTAAGTTAGCGCAATCTTTAGATAGTGTGTGGCACTTTGGCGGACATCGCCAACGTCACGAATAAAGTCGTGAGTACAACTAGTATTTTTGTGATAGTTTAAACTGTCTGCCCGTGCCCCCAACCAATGGATTTAATTTACTTAAAATGTATTCTGAAAAAAAGGGTTGAAACCCTTCCAAATATTAAGAAGGTAAAAACGCGTTAAATTCCTGTCAATGTCTTTCGAAATATGACTTGTGATCGCGGAAGGTTAAAAAAGACAAGCAGACGATTAATAAAATATGCTAATACCGTGTTATAGGTAAAACGTCGTTGCTTAAAGGTTGAATAAAATATTGCAATATTAAAAGAGCTATTACACATCCGAATGCTTTTTTGACCCTCAAAGTCCTTCCAAATAATGTTTTATAGCCCGCAATAAAAGGGAGATTTTTATTGATAGAGGTAGCCTTCCTTACGCCTCCCTTGACTGTGCAATGTTGGTAAAAAAAATATGGAAAATAAACTTTATAAAATATTTAACTCTGAAATGCTGCTCTTCATGTTATTACTTTAAAATTAGGTAAGTTTATGTATTAATAAGAAACACATTTTTCAAAACGGGATTTTAAGCTAGCCACGATCTGATTAAAGTGCATCTTAAATGGATATTTTACTGTAATTTCACACAAGAATAACTTCTGACTTCATCACCCTGATTAGCTTGCTATCACCCACCTACGATGTAATAAATAAATAAATATAAATAAATAAATGTATAATGATGTAACCCACTTCAAGCAATAAAAATATTGAATTAACAGAATTTATTATGAAAATTTTTGAATACCTATAATAATAAACACCAATTTCCAATGGTTCAGTGGTTGTCAAGTTATAATAGAGGAACAAACATACATCCATCCATCCACCATCCATCCAAACATCCAAACTTTCGCATTTATAATATTAGTGTGATTGTTATAAATATTATCATTCATAATCCTTTTTAAGTCACTGCACACGGGATTTTAAATTAATATTACACGTCGGAATGTAAATTCTATAAATAACGCGATAAAATCCCAAGTCAATGCATTTCTAAACCAATTCTTACCATGTTACAATGCGAAAGTTTAAGAAGCACCAAATACTTCTTTTGTGCCATCCAGCACGGGTTTGCATGAATATACATTAGCATAATGACGATATCGTATCTATCGCTCTCTATAATTTATGATTATTGCGTACAGAATTCGTGTGCAGGTTAATTAGTGATATTATGCAGTGTTTGCTTGTTGAAATTCGCAAATAAATTTACAGTTCATTGTCTTTGTCCACAGAACAGAGCGTGCATTTGAATTAAACAAACAGCGTACTAGAATTGGTCATTTTGCAGTGATACGTATTAGAACAGAATAGCTAAATGGTATGGTATAGAACCGTAACTCCAAACCTTAAAAAAACTTCTTAGGTACTGGAATTGGAGACTACTCATACGACCTTACTTCCTTATCCCTTCCAA
The DNA here is from genome assembly GCA_958496255.1 of Camptogramma bilineatum. Classification (NCBI taxonomy): domain Eukaryota; kingdom Metazoa; phylum Arthropoda; class Insecta; order Lepidoptera; family Geometridae; genus Camptogramma; species Camptogramma bilineatum. The sequence continues at coordinate 8,858,181 of OY292467.1, read as the reverse complement.
GAATTAGATAACTTACCGCAGCCCGCACATGTATAATACATATAGTAATGAGGCCAAACCAAAGTAAAACTTATCTTAAAAATACTTAATTGAAAATGTTAAATCTTATCAAAATGTTCGATTCCGATGGGATTCGAAGCCGCATAGCGAGAGGAGGATCCCACAAGCCGACCAACTCAGCCACGGAATCCATATTCGTCAGGTCGAAAAATTAAAAATCAAAAATACTTATGTTACTTTCGTGGCATTGCGTAGACTCGTAGCTTCGTAGCACTCGCGTAGCACCCACTCAATAAATTCCCACATAATGCATTGATTTTTATTATTATTATGAGACATCTATATCCCACTGCTGGGCAAAGGCCTAACCCCATTTTCTCCACTCCGTGCGGTCTAAAAAAAGAATGGGCCACGAATGCTTCGATACTAGTGAAAAATAAGGAGACCTTGTCTTTTGCATAAAATTCAAAATAAAAAGTAGGTAAGCAGCAAACTATTACTTAGAATTTGCCATAAGATAACGTTATACGAATATCTATATCCTATGTATATTGAAGCTTTGTAATTCACCAAAACCAATTGATTTCTTATCTTTTCTTATTGAACTAATAGTCACAAACAGTTTTAAATGTAAACGGGAATATAAGTTTAAATTCTATGTAGCATTATAACATTACCTACAGGTATAATGAGAGAACATTATCGCATAATAAAATAACAATGTGGTGTGAACATTTGCGGTGGAATCCTATTTTGCTACTTGGATACCGACTGAGAGCTTGTGAATGTGAGACACTATTTAGTAAAGAGGTTTTAAAAATCACAGTTTTTGTTCATTTTTAGGGTTCCGTACCTTAAAAGGTAAAAAAAAGAACCCTTATAAGATCACTTTCTTGTCCGTCTGTCTGTCTGTCTGTCCGTCTGTCTGTCTGTCTGTCCGTCTGTCTGTCCGTCTGTCTGTCCGTCTGTCTGTCCGTCTGTCCGTGTGTCACCATCGATTATCTCAGTAACGGGTAGAGCTAGCAAGTTGAAATTTATACCATATACTAAGGTCTATAGTCTCTACTGTGAGTATAAAAATCAAGGTCCTGAGTCAACACTATAAAAAGATATAGGCAAATTTAGGTTTTTGTGAAAACTTGTGAGTACCAAAACTTACCTTAACTATCAACTTTTTTTATTTTTCGGAATTTTTCCTTTACTTGTGCTGGAAGACCTTGCTTGTAACCAAAATTGACAATTCTAGGTCAACCGGAAGTACCCTAGAGGTTTTGGGTCGAAAACCTAAGTGGTAGTTCCCGTTGACCTAGAATAACAAAATTTGGCAAAAAGCAAGGTCTTATAGCACAAATAAAGGAAAAAATCCAAAAAGTTAAAAAGGGTGTTCCCATACATACATAGTTGACGCCAATTAAAATTGACCTCCGAGTTGTATGGGCGCTCATACAATTAAGCGGACTAGCTTAATTGGCACCATGGCTAGGTACGGAACCCTCAGCGTACGAGTTCGACTCGCACTTGACCGGTTTTTATTTGTATATAGCAACCGTTTTGGTTTATTTTGTACCCAACTGAAAAATATGATCTTTGTGGCAAGTTTGGGTTCTGGGTGAAGTTTTTGAGATATATGTTTAAGATTTTAATATTAAACTAAATACCCTTATGCTGAAGAAGTGCCAGGTCAAAAGCACCCTAAATAGACATTCTTTTACGAAGAATGTAGTGAAAGTGAATGTGAAAGATGTATGTTAGGATCGTAGCAAGTGGAAATCTGTGGTCTCTCCCTACTTACAAGCGAACCGTGATTTATGTACGGTTATCTAACCATAAAATAAAATTCATATGTTACCTCACAATTTTACAATCCAACAACCAGTCTCAAATCGCGAACAAGATTATTAAAAGATGATGTGCCTGACCGTCATTAAAACGAAACCACGTTTTGTACATGGGTTGTTAGTGTATCATGGAGGTTGTGGTTCGGGTATTGTCCGGATAAAATTGCGCTTTTAATGAATCATAACAAAAGGATGCCGGAATTATCTAATCACGTGTCCTCTATATAGAGGAAATAAGAGCACGGAAACCGTGCTTTTTTCCGGGATGAAAAATAGCATATGTACTCCCGGTCATTATCTATCTATGTTTTAAGTTTCAGACAAATAGGCTTAGTGGTTGTCGAGTTATAGAGGAACAAACATTCTTTCAAACGTCCAAACATTCACATTTATAATATTGGTGTGTTAGTGTGAAGTGATAGTAAGAAAGATAAGATAAGATGTCGTGTGTTTAGTTCGAGGTCAAGGACATACATACAAAAAATCACGCCTATTTACTATAGAGGTAGGCAGAGCTCCCTAATTTCCACTTCCTATCAACCTAACACATTCCTTTCAACTCATTACATTCTTACAAGTTCCCCGGTCAAGGGTATTCCGGTCTTTATTGTTTTCAATTTAGCAACTCTAGCGATGACACAGTGTAGACCTTTCTATTAAAATTCAGCGTGTAAAGGGACCGGCCCCTGTCTGTTTACCTGTCCGTGTTTAGAAAGGAATGTAATACAATCCGAGTTATTTTCATTATTCAGCGTTACATTAGCGCCTTTAGCTTGTGCACGGATATAAAAATTGAAAACTTACACCGCTCTAAGTTATTTAAATCATTTAGAATGTTAATATAACTCAACACACTCACTCATAGATAAACTATATTATTTAAATCGTTTGAATGTATGTATAATTATGAATGTATGTATAATTATACCTATGAACATATCGATGGTTAGCAGCCAAAAGGGCATAAGAGACATTTCGCACAAAATGATATACCTAATGCATAAGGCCAATTTACACCATAAGTAATTTACAATGTTGATTCCACGCGAGCAAAGCTGTGGGCGGATGGGAAGTGATTTCCTTCTCTGAATCAATCTATTCATTCGTAAAGAAATCGTTACACAAATTATTCCGTAGTTGAACTGTTTCTGAGACCTCGCTTTCTCTCGCTTACTCTCGTTAGTGAATCGCAAAAACCTTTGCTTTTTGCGCCATAGTCAGGACAATGAAAAAGTTTTCGTCATGATGAAAAACTAAAGTTCAAGGTTCGATAAGATTCGACTTTGCTATGACGTCATGTCTTTCACTCCTAACCATTTACAAAACCCAACGACTTTGGATAAAGGACGTGAGATAAAGTTTATTACACTACATTTTTTACAAGAGTAATCTCTCAAGCGTTCTCAAAGAACGTTATCTAGATGCTATTCGAATCGCTCCAGCCATTTCATTACAGTACAAAAAGCCGTCACGCGCGATGTAAAAAAAGTTCGTACGTAAGTACCTACTTTATATGCTTTGATTTTCTATGAAACTGAGACCGTCAAAGTATTGGGACTTATAAATAAATAAATAAATATTGGTGAATATTTCACTTAGCGCCATCTAGCCCCAAACTAAGTAATGCTTGTACTATGTAAACCAGCAGTGCGATCCAGACTTCCGAAAATGCATCTGATTCGATGATTTTCTTCGGAAGAAGCTCACACAAATGTTTATCCTGGGTGGGAATCAAACCCACGACCTACAGCGTAGAAGGCAGAGCTACCTACCAACTGAGCTGAGAGGCCAGTCAACTTAAATGTCGGCTTTGCGATTCCTTTTCGGAAGCAGATAAATATTGTAAAGATACTGCAGTTGTCATAATATGATTCAAAGGAATTTTAGCCCTACTGGTCGAACCAGGCTATGGATGGCCAGAATTATCTCTATGCTATCCACAGCTAAAGCATGTATTTTAGAGGGGCTGGGTGGTCGGTGGGGTAAAGAGGAACGGAACTCTCAAGGCCATTCGGTGACTGACCGCCGTTAAGCACAACATTTTTTGGTTATTCAACCCACTATACCCATCAACGTCATACATGACGTGTACCTCCGTGCTTCGGAGGATACGTTATTAATCCTGGCTTTTAAGTCGTTAAGCCATGACGGAGGCCTTTAGGCGGCCTAAAAACTCCGTCACCAGAGTTGGCCACTAGCTCATACGAATATACTTCTTACTTGAGTGTTTTGATCTTGTCTTTCAGAGAATTGGCTGAGAAATGGGACCTGTAGAGGATAACAGACAAACATCCGGACAAACGAAAGCATTTTTGTCTAACCTGAAACAGAGACGCTTGGCTCGCTCGGTCAATAAAATACTCAAGGAATTAAAAATTAACACACTTGTTTCTCAGCGGGGAGTAGGACTATTCTATCTAACAATTCCATTAATTAGTTCGTTCATACGATGAAACCAATGTCAATAAAAACACGTTTACAACTTCTCTGATAGTTTACAGAACAATATAAAGGAAGCCGCTTTTTAGGTAACCATAACTCTACTTCACATATCAAAGCCTTCAATGCCTTTTGATAAGAAACAAAGGAGCAATTTCCATTTGAATTACAATGAATCGATTTACAACAATCCAGACTTTGAAAACTAAATTGCACTCGGAATAAAACCACAAAGTGTCTTGATGGCGGTAGAGTTCAACTTTTATATCAAACGCGAGAAGAAAAAGCATCAGGCATTTCCGCTGGCCACAGAATAAGAAACCGGAAAGTTTAGTCAATGGCCGTCGATGTGGCACATGGAATAAAATTTAAAATTCATGCAAAAGAGAAACGAAAAAATCTAATAAGTACTTCCATCAATCTATCATTAATGTGACAGTAATTCATCAAACAGCTTGACTCGTACTATGAAAGGCTTAAAACTCGTTTCACTATGCTATTATTAGGATTATGGATGGAAGTTGATTGAAAGACAGTGTTTACCTAAGTTTCTGTGAAATTAATTTAAATATTGTTTAAATTGGTTTTTCTCACTTAATTAATAAGAGCTTGTGTTATGGTTACTATATGACTGATATACCTACTACTTCTATACTTTTTTTGTAAATACATTCATTACACAAAGAAAAACACAGAACCTAAATATTTGCAGATCAAACATTTGCCTCGCGGCGGGAATCGAACCCGTAACCTTCTGCGTTTCAGGAGGGCCTTTGCTATATTTTTGTGAACCTAATTTGTCCCACAGCTGGGCAAAGGTTTATACCTCAAAATTCTCCAATGTTCCCTGTCTTTAGCGATCTCCCAAATGTCCATTAATATGTTGTACAATTTATTGCTAAGGTTTACTAGTTCATAAGTTTATTTTTGTAATTATGTACAATAAAGTATTTTCATTCATTCATGTTATTTCTAGATATATTTCATTCTCTGTGCCACATCAAAATCCGCACACTCCCGTAGCTGCGTGCAATAAATGAATGAAAAACTTTTCCAAGTCGCAGATACAATTGATAACCAGCCCGGAGCTAACTTTCTTCGATATTGTCTGAATGAAGAGTCAAGAAGCTTAGTCAGTTGTTTCTTTCTCAGTCATTTTTCTTGCCTATATTTTTTTAATGAACGTAATTTCTATCTACGGTGAAATCTGCTTAGTAAAAGTTATATTTTTAAATTCTTTGTTGCACTCAAAAAATAAAATATACAAACATAGTTTTAAAAAGTTAATGTAGGTACAAAGGCGAGCTTAATCCTAACAGAGTTTTCTTACAGCAAACCTTGGGTTATAACTTATAATATATTGTCTTTGTCATTGTTGAATGCAACCTCTGTCTTTCAAACACGTGCAACAAACACATTTGAGTTCATAAGAGATCCATTTTTCGCGCAGAACAACCAGATTTGGTCATTTGCTCACACGAACTCATTCACAGAACAACATATTATAGGTAGGTACTTATGTATAAATTAGTTTTTCTTCGACAATAACAAAGACATCATCTAACTATTCTATGAGAATTATTATTATTCCTAGAGATCCAAGAACTATATAAATGATTTTGAACTAATGAATGACTTGACTTAATTTGACTTAACCACGGTAATGTTATCTTTCTTCTATAACATTACCTACCGTGACTTGACTCAGCTCAACACTGCAACCACCAATAGGTATATCAATGGTGTTAATTATTAAAAAAAATTCAACCTTAGAAAACTAATGTGTTGTCAGAATCTCTCCACCAACGCAACGGTACATAAATGTCGTGATAACCCGAAAAATTATTTTAATAGATATAAAACACAGTTGTTCCTTCATTGAATTTTTTTACCGTACTCTTTTCGAACTGTATATTTGAACTAGCAATTGGATTAAACAATTAGAGAGATTCCTGGCAGTGAGGAAAAATACGACGGAAACAAAAACAGTGACGTCGCAGAAATGGGTCATCGACGGCACTCCGATATAACGAGACACTCGTACTCGCCACTATTATCTGTGCTATTCCACTTTATGATAATAGCTCTTGACTTATGAGGAAATCGCAATCATTCATTCCAGCTAGTTATAAAATAGTTGAGAATGTTAAGTAACTTAAGGCATCTTAGGTAACAGATTCCTGAAAGCTTTTGTTTTATAATTAAGATAAGAAGTGATGGCTTAATTACTATTTGTAAAACATCTTATCAGTGAGAGAGTGGGCTTTTCTGGAACTTAGAACTTCTAGCTGAGATACTCTGAGTAAAAGCTTAACTTCAGTAGGTAACTAGGTACTTACTTAATCAGTTTATTGGTGCGTTAAAATAGGCCCAATCAATTCATTTTTGGGTTGTCGACCTAAAGGTTGATGGAATTTTTGCATTTTTTGCAAAAATTCCATCAAGGCATTCTTCATGAACCTTGACTGCGTCAGATAATAGAATGTTATAATTGTTCACGATCCATCATCATGAGCTAGCTACGAAGAAGCTGAAAACATCCATACGGCATTAATACCAGCGATCTTCCTCAATAATACCTAAGTGTAGTTTAAAAACTACTATAATACTGGCAATTGAAAACTAATGTCACAACGAAAAAATTCAAATCGACACGTCACACCAGCAATTGACACCAGCCATTGACAATATGAAAGCATGAACAAAACCCCACAAAAACCACAAATAGAAATGTGGCTAAATTATTTATAATGTGACTTTTACTAAGCTATAATTTACTCAAAATTATTGTGATATGCCGGGGCCGGATACCAGAGCCAACGACAATGTCCTCGGCGAGATGTCGACTGAGCCAGCGGCGACTGTGCATAGTGGTGTAGAGGCGAAGGATCGGAAGCTCACGGTGCTCGAAACCCACGGCTATGTGCTAGGCAGGACCATCGGCTCAGGTTCCTATGCCACTGTGAAGGTATCAACGTATTTTTGCATCAACCTGGCCATAGACTCTTCTATAAAACTACGAAAGGCTCCTTTGCCACTGTGTAGGTACCATCATTGCATGGCCACGAGTTATTATGGCTACAATGAACAATTGTGAACAGTTTGCGTGTGTATAAAAGACTTCAGGTCGGCGGTGGATGCAATGCAGGCCGCTTCCAACCGCAATACGTGAAATCTTTGAGGCAGGCCTGTGTCCAACAGTGGATGTCCTACGGCTGAAATGATGATGATGATTAATTAATCCTATCCTACTATCCTCCTACTAATATTATAAAGGCGAAAGTCCGTGTGTGTGAATGTTTGTTACCACGTATCTCCATAACTACTAAACCGATTTTGATGAAATTTGGAATGTAGATAGATAATGACCGGGAAAAGGCTACTTTTTTCCCGAAAAAATGCAAGGTTCCCGTGGGTTAAAAAAATAGTAATGCACGCAGGCGAAGCCGCGGGCGTCCGCTAGTATAATATATAGTAAACTTATATTTCGTTTTATTTCAGGTAGCGACCAGTGACAGGCACAACTGCCAAGTAGCAATAAAAATAATAAGCAAATTCCAAGCCCCTGGCGATTATCTGAAGAAGTTTCTACCAAGGGAAATCGAAGTTGTGAAAGGCCTGAAACATGAAAATCTCATACGGTTTCTGCAGGCAATTGAAACAACCCACAGGTGCCCATTCATACATATTTCAACGTTTTGCTTACTAATGACCTTACTAGTGCGTAGGAATGAGGTCCTTACCTAAATATAAATGTTCGCTTTGTTTAATTAGTATAGTGCCTAAAGTTTTTTCGGAAGTGTGATCAAATAAAAAAGTAACTTGATTCTTAACGCAAACCAAAAGAAGAACATTAGTACAAAAGTCAATATAGTATTTAACACTTCTGAAATCCTAAGAGCTAGCGATTCTATTCTATTCCTGTTCTTTTGCGACCTTTAGCAGGAAGAATCAGGGTAGCAAATACGGTATTGGGCATAGCTTTCTTTTCGGTGATCCATCCTCTTAAATCTAAACAGTCTAGGTCCAGTGGGAAGCCAATCAAATAAGAGACTCGTCAAAGTACGGGTTCAATACCCGTCTGGGTGCAATTTTTGGAAAGCATTTTAAAAATCTTCAAGATCACTAAGTGTGATATCCCTAAGTTGACACAATAAAATAAAATATCGATAACTACTTAGTTTAACGTTCAAGCGTGGTCTTACAGAGTGTACATCGTGATGGAGTATGCCGAGAACGGCAGTCTCCTAGACATCATCCGAAAAGACCAGCACATCGACGAGCCGCGCGGCCGCTGCTGGTTCCGACAACTGGTTGAAGCAGTGGACTACTGCCACGAGCGAGGAGTTGTGCACAGGTACAGTTCGTCAATAAGGTAGAAGTCCACTGCTGGACATAGGCTTCGGGGAACATGGTGGAATCGTTCGCCAAAGGCAGAGTAGGTGGTTCTCTGCAACGGGCCGGCTTGCCGTGGTCTTTCGACCGACAGTTGTTAGTCCTAGTTATGTCTAGCGCCGCTGAAAACTTTGCTTGCGAGTTCTAGGCATTCTGATGTTGAGTAGCACCATCTTCGCTGAAGCTCGTAGTGCGTAGCATGTCTATGTAGTTCATCTAGCGACAGGTAGATGTCGCTACATAGGCTTTTAGACATCTCCAATTGCCACTGAGTACGATCCTGGCCCCTACACCCATAACTAAATCGTGCCAATCTTCGTACTTCAGCTATGTTGGTAGAAACTGAATTCGGAACATTTGACCAACATAAGCTGAACTACAAAAATTGCCACGTTATATCGTTTTTAGTATTGGGAGTACCGGGGCCAGAGATTCTCACATCCAAATCTTGACAGCTTTTAGATCGTGACTCCATCTTGCCTGATAGGTAGAATAGGAACAGTTGTAAAAGCTGGTAACTATTATATGAGTACCCCGAGTACTCTGTACCCCGGATATCTGATAACATCACACTCAATTGCTTTTCGATTACCGAACAATACATTTTTGTTTTAACGTTGCCGTTTGTGATTATAAACACAGTATGATCCGCAATTTACTGGATATTTATATGTGTTAATTCACGATATATTCTGTAGTTACGAAAATTAAGGAAAGCAATAAGTATTAGACATTCACTGACCGCAGTTGTTTGTGTGCTGCAAAAAATTAGTTACAATTCTGACAAAAGCAACGTTCTTTTCTGTTCTTTCCTTAGGGACATAAAATGCGAGAACCTGCTCATGGACCACGGCCTTAACATAAAACTGTCTGACTTCGGCTTCGCTCGAGGTCACATGAAGCCAAAGAATGGAGTCTTCTCCCTCTCCGAAACGTTCTGTGGAAGCTACGCATATGCCTCTCCTGAGATACTGAAAGGAGTGCCGTACAGACCTCAGGATAGCGATATCTGGAGCATGGGTGTGGTGCTGTACGCGATTGTTTATGGACGCCTGCCGTTTGATGATACTAACTATACGCAGTTGTTGAAGGTATGAACTAGAGACATGTTCAAGTAGACATTATGCAGGTGCCCGTTCTTTGTAAGTAGTACAATTTTATATACTTAATTGTGTGCAACCTTACCACTGTGTATTGAATTACTAACTGATTTTTTATATTTAATTTCCTTCATCAATTTATAAAATTTCTGAAACGAAAAATCCACTGCTCGACGACCTGTGGGTTAAAAGGAGTACCTAACTAATTATACCCCTTTGTCAGACTCTTACGGAATTCAGAAAATGGTGCAATATTTAATCAAATGAGTATCAAAAATCAATGCATTAATTTTAAATATGGATCATTATGAAGAGAATGCAGAGAATGCTTAGAGGAGCATGGTTAAAAAGCTTCCTTACTTTCTATTCTTCTATTCTTAACTTATAGATTAAAGTGGTCTTTACATCCTATAGCAAGTTCAAAACAAAGTGTCCTTCCCCCGAGAGCCGAAGGTGTCGCCGGAGTGTCGCAAGCTTATAACGAAGGTGCTGGCGCCGCTGAAGTCCCGCGTCAAGATCCCCCAGATCCTTGCCGACCCCTGGCTAAACCCCAACCAACTGCCTGCTAAGGATGACGAGGTTCGAAACTTTTATTAATAACCAGCGGCCGCCTGCGACTTCTGAATTTCGTCTAAGTTTATTTTGGCTGATCAGCATCATCATCATCCACAGCCCGATTTTACTCACTGGGGTATGGGTATGGGTTTATATTGGTCATTATGCGTCAGAATGTATAGGCCTCCCTAAGTTTGTGCCATCCACCACGATCCTGTGCTAGCCGCATCCACTGACGCCCCGCGACGTGAGCTATGTCGTCGTGCTATTTTGGCTCTCAGGTATTTTATTACTTTTACAGATTAAAATCCATACTACTATTATAAAAGCGAAAGTAACTCTGTCTGTCTGTTACGCTTTCACAGCTAACTTCTTTACGGACGGGATAAAAAGTATCGTATTTGTTAATCAAAGTAATAAACTACCTGCGTGCCAAATTTCATCCAATTCCGTTCAGCCCTTTTTGCGCTAGTATCAATACCACCTCGGTCAGTCCAGGCTAAAAGTCATTAAGCCATGTCGGAGGCCTTCACGCGGCCTAGGTAGGTAACAATCGAAAACTTCGTCACTAAAAAAATATGCATGAAGAAATACGCGATCTTTCTCGTAGCATGAGCTACGCCGTAGCGCCGAAATACTTATTTTAGAATTTATTAATGTATTATTTATGAGCTAGGGGGTAACTGGTTACGGATTTTTTAGAAACCTCAGACCTTACAAGAATTTAATAATTACCTAGTTATTTAGTACTTAAGTACCTACTAGTTTTCCTGGTATTTAATGCAATGTCTACGTCGAAACTCCTTAGATATGGTGCTAGAGAAATGTCATGGATTTTTCCTGAAATTCCTGCCGCTGCTGCAGTATGTCGTAGCACGCATACCATCTCAGTGGGATTTACTGGAAAAATTCCACCATTTGGACAAGCTGGGAAAGATTCCTGGAATAACCTGAAATTATAAGCAGTGTTTTATGCATCACAATCGGAAATCCTTACTAATTCTATCATAAATGTGAAATAAGTCTGTACTGATACTTTTTCACGGCTGGACAGATTTTTATAAAACTTGGTAGGTAGGTACCTACCTATTGTCATAGTTTGTACCCTGAGAAAGAAATAGGCTACCTACCTTTAATCACGGAATAAATCCAATTTCTGCGATGAAGGGTTCCCACGCGGGTGAATACCGGGTACCTACATGCTAAAGTGATAGCTTTATTATAAAAATATAGAGCTTAGGTAGGTAGGTATACTTTATTAGATAGGAATATTTTATTCTAAATGGGTTTTCTAAATTCTTCGAATTCTGAGACGTAGGTGCCTATAGCCCTGTCAGTTTAAAATAGACCACTCGTTCCAGGAAACCGCGCAAGCCAGCAAAGAAGAAATAAAGAGCGTCAACATTGGCACCGTCACCTTCGACAGGAAAATGGAAGAAGTGAAGATATAACGGAACTGAAGCTAAAACAAAAGTTATCAATAAAAATTGAATCACTTTGCCGATGGTTTTTGTTTAGTGTCTGGTGAAATAGAACACTAATTCTTCTTCTTCTTTCGTTTGAGCAAGTGGCCAACTCTGGTGACGGAGTTTTTAGAACACTAATGCATGGGGTACCCGGGTAGAGTTAAAGGCATAATAAGCACAGTAAAGTACCTACCTACCTACTAACTGTCCTACTAACTATTACCAATGTAGACACTGGTAGAGAAGATAAACAGTTATTCTACTGAAACTGGTTGAGTATTTAGAATTGGTAGAGTAGAATGCTAGTTGACTCTACTGTTTACTCTGCCTGTGTAGGAACTCCAGGCACAAGCACTTCACCATCTCCTAAGTAAAGACCCAAGTAAGATAGCTGTCAGCTAACACGATAAAAAAACATTGTAAACACTATTAACGGGATATTAAGGCCAAGCTCCAAAACGGTTATGATTGTTTGCCTGCAAATTGTAACTAAACGGAATATCTCATCAAGTTACAACTCCAATTATGTGATTTTTTAATCTTTTTTCTATTTAGTTCTAAAGGCAGAAACACGATTAATAGAAATTTACATGATACTTTTACGTTTTGAAAATGACACCTTTTCTCAAGATTTTTGCATTTTTCTTGAAAACCAGTTCAGCTACATATACAAAATAAATACTCACAGAAAGGAAATTTAGTCTTTTATTTGCTTCTAAGTTATCGTTTACCTAGACTGCTTATTTTTCTCATAATAAGCAAAATTAGTTTTGAGCTTTACTTCTGAGCACAGAGAGTTAAACGGATCAACCGAAAATCAACCTTATTGAGTCCCGAGTTGCTATATAAATAAACACAGAATCGAACGCAGCTCATTCCGCTTCTGGGCGGTCACAAGGTCGGATCCACGCGCGTTTTGACATTTTGACATTTGACAAGCTATTTGCCCGCCCCGGCTTTGTACAGGTAACAGAAAATGAAACCATAAAGTCATAAAGTTAGTAAGTATTTAGTTTTTTTTTCGATTAGGAAAAACAATACTAACTTTACGACCTTAGTAATAATGCACAGTCCCTCCCTAAGGGTAATTTTGAATAAAATAAAAATAAAGTAGGTACCGTGGAACCCCCGAACTTTGCCTAGTGTAGGTAACTTTGCCTAAATTATAAAAAGTACGATATTTATTTTCCTATCACGACAGCACTTATTTTTGTTCGTTGGTAGAAACCCAAATCATAAACAGCCAATACTGCACTATTTAACTTTAAAATAACGGCAGCCATTTCATAGTAGTTGCAAAAAGTTTTCGGTGGAAATCGCGCAATTTTTTGACTTGTCCCACAAAATTATATCATTGTGAGGAACTGGTTTGAGGTACGTCTTTCATATCTTTACAGTAGTTGGCAAATATGATCGGCTTTCGAAATACAATTATCTCATCTAAATACTATGATTATTGACAGAAATATCTGAGAAGGCAAAGTTAGGCGCAATTTTTTCAATAAAGTTTTCCAAACTTTGCCTACCCTAGGGTTGTCAGTTTTAGATTTAACCAACAGAACAAAATGAGGGTTATGAATTTCAAACCACTCCCGTCTGTTTTCTTTTGGTATTTTTAACTAAGATATTGCTACTTTAGCACCAATAAAAGCGGTTAGATGTTCGTTACTTTTTTTCAATATTTTACTATCCATCTATGTACCTACTTTTATTGTTACGACTTGAAAAAAGTCAAAAGTCAAGAGTCAAAAGTCAAATTCGTTTATTCAATAAGATCACAAGTGTACCACTTTGAAACGTCTTAAGAGCTAGGTGATTCTACTCCTGTTCCTTCGCGACCAAGACCGTGAAGAAGTAGTGTAGGACACCCTCTGGCTAGGTGGAATGATGATTTTCCAAAGGTCGCCGCGCCGTGGATGCAACAAGCCATGGACAGAATAAAATGGCGCAGATTGGAGGAGGGCTATGTCCAGCAACGGACTGTATAGGCTGATGATGATGATTACTTTTTGTGACAGCCCTGACTTTTGGCGCATTTTGTCGGTAAATGATGCCCTAACTTTGCCTGCCATCATATAAAGTTAAGTATAATTATTTGGAGAAGTATTGAGAATATAATCTATAAATGGTTCAATATATGATTAAACTGCATTAAAATCTATATGATTTACCAAGTTTTACAGAAAATATGGACCTCAGGCAAAGTTAGGCTCGTTGCCCTAACTTTGCCTACTTTTTTGACAGCCTCTACTGTCAAGGTTTTCAATGCTGTGAGCCTAGCACACACACACATTGAAAGCCCTTTAGTAATTGGTTGACTTCAGCATGACAGAACCGATTATTTATGATCAGTTTGGCGCAAAATTTAAAAAAACTCGAAAATGTAGGCAAAGTTCGGGGGTTCTACGGTATTTAATTACTCTGGTGAATCAAACCAGAAAATATTTATTTGAAATAGAACTTTATTGCAACCCCTTTAAAAATTCATAACTTAGTACTTATTATTTAATTTTATTTAAGAAATTAGGTACATTTATTTCTTAGAAACTTGCCTCCTTTTTTCACCTTCTTGTTAGATAGAACAGAAGATCGAAGATCACTATAGATTACGAGTAGAACAAAAAATCGGCAAAATTAGTTTAGTAGTTACGGAGATACGTGGTAAAACAAACATTCACACAAACTTCTCTCATTTGTTATATAATAGGACTAGTCGAAATCGAATGTCATTCGGAACAAAATGGAGTGGAGTCGCATCCTCAACTATATAATTTGGTTTTTGTTCAAGGACTGTGTTGGCCAAGTGGGATATTACCCCGAATTTCGTTTTTTTTAGCTTCACTTGTATTCATCTATGTCAACAGAATCTTAGAACGTAGTTTTAATCCATTTCAAAACGTTGGATCAAAATGTGCACACTTATCAAGGATCAAAGACATTATTATTTTACCACGTTCTTATTATACCTATATATAGTCACTTTCTTGTTCGTCTGTATGTCTGTCGTTCCGTGGAAAATCTGGCGCGACTAAAATTTCGAGCACTTTCCGTGTAGCTGGTTGGCTAAAACTGTCAGGGTAGCTCACAACTCGATGACAACGCATTCTAAATAAATAAAGACGTGGTTTTTAGTTTATTTTTTAATCTAAAATTAATTTACATAAGTAGTTAATTTTAGTACTGTAATTTTGTACTTTATCGACTCGTATGTAACTATGGCGTGTTATTTAGTGTTTTAAACTCCGGTTGGTGCATATATCCAGTGCCGAGTGACCCGAGTGCTTATGGGCTTAATCGATGAAGGGGTTGTAAAGATATAAGGTACTCAAGGGGGTAAAAAAATAAAAGTTATACAAATAAATTTAATGGGGTGTCATATTATGAAAGTTTATGGTTCACAAATTGTAATTTACGCTAAACTTAACGTATTATGACAGTCCTAAGAAAGCAAAGTCGGCGTAGTTTCAGTGACACAGTGAACACAGCATGCAATTATTTGTGATTAGACTTATCTAGGTATAAAGAATATAATACATATAATTAAATACTTAATATAACATATATGTTAAAAAGGGAGGTCAAAAGCCACTTGGGTGCGGCTAAAAAATCAGCGCGCCGTCCGTGTAGCGGATGTCTTAGTTGTTTGTTAACCAGCTGATTAACAAGATTCTATAGTGTCTTCACAGATTAATGAATAGTGTCTTAGTTTTTAGGGTTCCGTACCTTAAAAGGTAAAAAAAGGAACCCTTATAAGATCACTTTCTTGTCCGTCTGTCCGTCTGTCCGTCTGTCCGTCTGTCTGTCCGTCTGTCCGTCTGTCCGTGTGTCACCATCGATTATCTCAGGAACGGGTAGAGCTAGCAAGTTGAAATTTATACCATATACTAAGGTCTATAGTCCCTACTGTGAGTATAAAAATCAAGGTCCTGAGTCAACACTATAAAAAGATATAGGCAAATTTAGGTTTTCGTGAAAACTTGTGAGTACCAAAACTTACCTTAATTATCAACTTTTTTTATTTTTCGGAATTTTTCCTTTACTTGTGCTGGAAGACCTTGCTTGTAACCAAAATTGACAATTCTAGGTCAACCGGAAGTACCCTAGAGGTTTTGGGTCGAAAACCTAAATGGTAGTTCCCGTTGACCTAGAATAACGAAATTTGGCAAAAAGCAAGGTCTTATAGCACAAATAAAGGAAAAATTCCAAAAAGTTAAAAAAGTTGAAAATTAAAGGGTGTTCCCATACATACATAGTTGACGCCAATTATGCCAAACGTCCTCCGAGTTGTATGGGCGCTCATACAATTAAGCGGACTAGCTTAATTGGCACCATGGCTAGGCACGGAACCCTCGGCGTACGAGTTCGACTCGCACTTGACCGGTTTTTTTTGTATAGTATATGACAGAATAAATAATAGTAGGGTGGGTTGTCCACCTGTGAACCAGGCAGATGCAATGAGCCACCGCTATATTTCAAAATTGTGACATTGCCGTTCTTTACGAATACTGCCAACAGGAACGCATACGCATCCCTCACTCTCTCCCCAAATTGCAAGCAGCGCAAGCTTAAGACGTACGCCCAGTGATCGAATTTATAAAAATGTATCACAAAAGTCAGTTTTTTGTGTTGATTTCATCCTTTTTCTACATTTTTTGGGTGTTACCTACAGTTTTTTTTGCCTGTTACGTATGATTACACTTAAATAACGTTGTAAATTACACTATAGTTAGTTTGCTGTATCATCATTTACCAGGTGAAATTCTGAGGTTTGTTTTGTCAATGGGGTATGTCCAGCAATGAGCCATGACATAGTGTCCTGCATTGAACCATAGTTATCACATACATTTTCCCAGTCCAAGCTGCACCTACCATTCATATACGTTGAGAAACTGAACCACCTACTTATTACAACTAGATTTGTATGATAACCTACTTATAATTAGTATTATATTAAAAAAAACCATGTTGCTTGATATCAATACATAGATTTTATTAAGACTAAGATACTCAAGCCTAAATATAATTAACAGTACCTCTAACGGCTTATATTTTATAGTTAGTAATAATTTTGCTGATAGGTAATAATAATAAAGTAAAAACATTGCCCTTTCTCTTGGTAAATAGATGGTTCATTGCAGAATTCGGTCTGGTTCAATGCGTACCACCCGTGTTACGCAATGAACCAATTCTCATTTTTTGCTAAATCTGTATTTCTAAGAAATCTAAAGATTATATGAATAAACTAATAATGCACAATTTTAGCCAGATTAATCACCTTACTTCACGCCAAATCTTAGGTCCGTAAGTTAAAAAATGTAAAAGATATGGACGTTTGAATTTTACCTGGTTCATTGCTGGACAACCCACCCTACTAAGTTGTCAAGATGGAGACATTCTACGAATTAAGACACACAAAGTAACGTATTATTGACTCTTTCTGTCCTATGACAATTTGTTAGTGCTAGTGAAAGATGAAGATACTTTGCAGGGTCTGCTTTTCTTGCGCCTTCAAGTAAATCCTTTTTCTTAGTCAAATATAGTTTGTTAGCTAGTGTCAAAGTTGGAAACGTCAAGTAGACAACCGTCATTGTCACTTGGATGTGGTCGACGCAAAGAAGGCAGAGGCAAGGAAGTTATATAGTTACGTAGGTATACAACTTCCTTTGGCAGAGGGCCCTAAAGTCAGTTTCGTTTTGGAGGGCTCGCTTCCCTGAGGGTGGGTGGCGAGCAGGATGACACTTTGGTTCTTCTGGTATCGGAGCAGAGTGGTCGCTCCTCGAGAGTAGTAATGTTCTGTGGGTCGCTTTGCCTCTTTCTGTTGAACTCACCGCGTTTCCGTTTTGTTTTTTAAATGGTGATAGTAATTCTAATCGGCAAAAATCGAATCAATCCTCTGTTTAAGTCTTGTGAAAGTAATTGTGATTATAAAATAGACATTCTGACTACACGTTACATTGGTTATTTCGTGTCTTTGAACATATCGGACCATCCATACTTCACGCCCGAACCTCTCCCTGACAACTATATGATCTTCTTATGAAATATTATCTTATTCTATTAAACGAGCAATATTTGTTTGTTTGTTTATTTGTACTCACGTTCTCGAAAACGGCTCTAACGATTTCGATGAAATTTGCGGTAGGTACAGAGGTTTACGGTTTACGGGGGCGAATAATCGATCTAGCTAGGTCTCTACCTAGCTAGATCGATCGAGGCCTAGCTTTTTTAAATACATACTTAACTCATTTTTCTTTTTCTTTTTTTCTCGATTTGCACCCAAGCAGAGCTTGGTCGCCCAGATATTCTATAATAAGTAATAATAATTATGAAAGTAACAACTAGGTATCACTTCCATCGAAAAAAAAAATTGATGAAGTCTCCATGACAATGTTCGCTACTTCAACAAGATGTTAAAATTATAATTATTCCAAGATAGTTTCAAAAGTTTTAACATGTCAAAATATCGTGAATAGATAGAGGGTAGAGGGGCGTTTGGGTGGAGTCAACGATGACATTTCTTTTGAAAGCTAATCCTTAACTATTAACGATAAAAAAAATTAGAAAGATCATATAAGATGCTTGCAAACTAAAATGTGGTAGCATCTCTATGTAATAAGTAGGTACTTAAGTAGGTACCTACTTTATTTATAAAGCTACCTACAGGTAGGTACACACATAACTTCATCACATAATTTCGTTTGACTGGCAACTATATTCGTCATCGTCTCTTCTCACTGCGTCTCTCTTCTCTTTCTTCTTGGCTTGCTGTAGTCCGATGCAAGATAGAACGAGTGTCACCCCGTAGATACAGGCTACAATCCAGCAGTTTTTAGCTGAGGAAACGAGGGATGATAATGATAGGTAATAATAATCACATATCGTGAAGAAAAAGTGATCCCACTAAAACATTTTCATCTAAAATGTTGCCAAGGCAAAAGGTTACCAGCCCACTGATTGTCTATCTTTGATAGCGACCAAAATATCGGTTGTTGTCGGCGGTTGTCGCGATATCGGGAGTATCTCTACTCCCGATATCGCGACAACTGCCACGCACCTAGATTGCCACCTAGATTGCCCCTGCGGCAGGTGTGTGAGTAGCACCCTTATCTCTACACGCCCTAACTCTACAACAAACTCTACCGTTAGTCAAAATACGTGGCTTGGCAGTTTCGTTACTACAAGAACTTGTTTATCAGAAAAGTACCTGAAAGTGAATTCACTTTACCTACGCCCAGGCCCACGTGACGGTAGCGACACGGCCAAGCCACATATGTATTTATTTCTATTAGCATAAGTGTAAATAGCACTTTACTAAAAGGGCATGATGATGAAACATTCTCTTTCTTAGGTACCTACCTGTCGCGGCATAGTTTTCAGAGATGAGTCTAATGAGTGTATCGTAATCTATGCCATCATGTTCGATGGCGGCATGCGGTAATACATCTTCGACTAGACTTGTTGTTTCCAGAGTGTAGGCCAACCCCATGATTAACTGAATGAAACAAGATAAGTACCAATTATAAAGGTCTGGTGGCTTGAGGAAGGTTATAGGCTACTTTTCATCATCATCATCATCACCAGAAACTATCCCTACGGGGGCAACGCTGCTAGTGAAGGGATAGATGTGATAGATATTTGTCAGATGTTATGCTCTAGGTACCACAGAATACCTACCTATACTTAAACCATTCCCTGCCTCAGCTCCGCGGTGCTCTTCGAAGGAGAGGGCTATTGGACAGCGTGTACATAAGGCAATATGTGCGTAATAGGCACTGAAGGCGTTAATGGCTCTACAGATCGTTCAATAGTATCCATCTCATTTGACAACATGCGAAATAAGTAAGTTCGTATGAGTAGGTAAGTGACCAACTCTGGTGACGGAGTTTTTAGACCACCTCAAGGCCTCCGTCATGGCTTAACGACTTAGAAGCCGGGACCGACAATTTAACGTGCCCTCCGAAGCACGGAAGCGCTCAGCTCGTAATACCACTTGCGGTGGCCCATCCTAAGAGTGGCTGCGATCAATGCCGCTTCAACGATCAATCAAGAAATGCGTGTAGGTACTGAAATATGCAATTACACTGACCATTTGAATTACAGCCCAGATGCTAAGAACCATACAGCATGATGAGCACATGTACAAAGCTCCCATTTTAGAGAAACGTAAACAAACAATTTGACAGTTGACATTCAACATTCTTTGACAGGAACACAGTATGGAAAGAGGTCACCATCTCTGCTTAAGCTGGTTTGACACGATCCAAGTCAGCTTGGACCAAGTGCAACTTGGATGACTCTGATTGGACGCCGTCGTCAGAGTGCACGTGGACGACGGGCGCCCAATCATAGTTGTCTAGGACCGTGTTCTACTCATCCAAGTTGCACTTGGTCCAAGCTGACTTGGATCGTGTCACCGCGGCTTTACTGAGCGTCACTATTAAAAAAATCTTTTCTTTCAAATCAGATCACAAAATATTCAGGTTTTTTTAAGTGAGTATGTAATTAATTAGTAACATATTATATTAGCAGGTTAAATATTAAGTAGTAATGCCTATATTATGCTTTTAACAAGGAAGGAAGTTCGTATGAGCAAGTGGCCAACTCTGGTGACGGAATTTTTAGGCCGCCTAAAGGCCTCCATCATGGCTCAACGACTTAAAAGCCGGGACCGACATTTAACGTGCCCTCCGAACAGAAGTGTAGATACTGAAACTTGAAAAAAAAAACAATTGAAACAGAAATTAAGTTAACAACATTATTACATTTAATTCAAGAAAACCTAAGCATTTTAGAATTCTATTTGAGAAAGAAATTGATCACAAATAAAGTTCGAAATTGCAAAACAAGTACTTTCCCAAGAGCACCTACAATAAAGGATATTTATGTACAATTTATAGCGATCATCCACAGATTAATACTTATTAAATATCTCCCATTATTTTTACACAGAATTATTATAGTTTTACATAAGGTTTATAACATCAAGTACTCACAATGACCTTTAAAGTAAAAGACAGTGTTTTATTTTAAGAAATACAACTGCAATCAGGTTTGCCAGGGTCGGGCACTATTTAGGATCATTGTGACTCATAAGTGCAAACCAAATTATGAAAATCTTGAGTAGTGATCCATTAGTGCATTCTAATTACCAATCTGGTTACCAAATATAAATTAAAATGGAATGGAATTAACAGTAACAACTTATACCCACAATAGTAGAATAATGCCATTACATGCTAACAGAGGAACGGTTGTTCATCCAAAATTGGTGCGCCGAGAGTACTAGTGTGATGACGTAGAGCAGAGCAGCGATCCAGCAGTTGATTGCATTCTAAAAAAACAATAAATTTGCTTAAAACATGTCCCGTATACTTCTTCCAATGGATCTTGGCATTCGTGAATATAACCGTTTCAATGCGCAGTGCAACTTTTTAATACAGAATTTTCTACTGCGCATCGAAAAGCCTAACTTCACGAATGCCTAGATCCATTGTGACAATTGTAATATATTCTCAAGGTGCTTGCCCAAGACAATCTTTTTGAAGGCTGTACAATCTCAAAACAGTAGCAATACACAACAATTCTGTCAGTTTTTATAATCTTCCCAAGAAATAAATGCTTTTAGACATACTTCTAAAAATTGGGTGATAATATAATAAATAGGAGGAAATTCTCTCTCCGATCTAGACAATTTATACAGCACCAGGAGACAAGTAATGCCTACACTTAACCAGCTGCTGTAAAGACTAGGATATTATGATATAGACTAGGCTTGCACAGCAATTCACCTCTACCGTCTTGACATTGTTTATAAATTCACGAGAAAGAATCCTACATTGAAACTAAGTGACTCACCTGACCGTAACCTCTTTCAACTTCAGCTATGAAGTTATCAATGCTGTGGGCACCTCCTTCCTCAAGTGGGAGATCTTCCAATAAAGCTACAGCTCTGATTTGGTAGAAGACGCCCATCAGGGTCTGAAATAGTGAAGTTCATGAGCACCAAAATTCATCTCTACAAAGATCTCTACAGGAATACTTAGGGGTTATTTTACTCACCAATTGAATGATTCCCCAAACACTCAATACAAGCCCGCATAGCGAAAGCTTAGGTCCACAGATTTTGCAGGCCATTTTCTCGTATTTGTGGTGAGAATTCACGAACACAAAATAAATTCTATCGACCAATAAACTAGCTGTCAGCTGGTGTCAAAAATGGAGGCTCACATGATCTGCTCTTGTCTATGCCAGAATTAAAAACTAAAAAAATATGAAAATAAAATAACAACTAGTTTTTTATTTTAACTACATATTCAAGAATTAAAAAAATGTATTTAATTGTTTTAAAGTAAGCGGTGGTTATACTAAAATAGTCCCTGGAGGCGGTGGACTACAAAAGATGCTAAAAAACGAACCACGAAAGTTGTACAACGGAACGTAATTTTAGTGTTCCCAACTTTGTGAAAAGTTATTGGGTAGCAGGTTTAAAATGCTGGACACGTTACTTCACAGTTCATACAGCCCCAAGCCCCAACCAAAATCGGGCTACTCCTGGTTGTCCCCGCGCCCTGTCCCCGAGAGGAGACAAACAGGAATCAAAATTCCCGCCTGTCCCTGTGTAGCCCAAATAGCATTTTGTAGATTTTGGATATTATATTGGTAGAAATTCAGTTGACTAGTTGGTAACATTTTGAAGTGAATTAGGGATGTTCGATATTTCGGATTGTATCGATATTTCGTATCGCAATATATCGTAACGCATTGTTTCGATACGCGTATCGATACATGGCATTTGATACGATATATCGTATCGATACAGTATCGAATCAAGACAAAGTATGCAGGTACTATATTAATTAAAAAAATATATTTTATTTTAATAATGTGCACTTTTACGAAAATGTGCGTAGTCATATCTGTCAAAAAAGGTGTTTTGTGATTATCAAACTAATATTAAAAAATGCGAAAGTTTGGACGTATGTTTGTTCCTCTAAAACTCGACAACCACTAAACCGATTTGCCTGAAATTTAAACATAGATAAATAATGACCGGAAATAGGACCTATGCCACCTTTTGACCGGGTAACTTGCAAGTCAAAAGAATTCGTTATCAAAATAATTTGATACGATACTTTCGATCCGATACACCTTGCATGTGTTGTCTCGATACGCCGTATCGTATACCATTGTATCGATACAAATATCGGGTGGATCGTATGCCATTGTATCGATACACGAAAATATCGTATCGTATCGAACATCCCTAAAGTGAATGAGTGACACATTTTTCTTGTTCGTGTCGTATTTACGAAAAGTATATTTTCTAGAATGGTGGACCGTTTAGGTAGGATAATTTACCAAAATCCTTATTACAATGTGATTATTACTTGTATCTCTAACACGGGCCACCCAAATTATTACGTGGGTGATCGCTGTCATTGTTTGCTTGGTGGCTCACTTTCCTTTGACGTCAAACTTTGATTTGGTACATTTTATGTAATTATTTCCAACTTTTCAGTAAATAGTGAAGCAAATGCAAGGCGGATTGCTATGGTGGAGAACTGCTTCGGCAGCTCAGGGCAGGTGAGTGATCTTTCACTCTCAGATAAAATTTTACAAGTAAATCTCGATGGGTTTATCACCGACAAACTGGGTAGATAATATCTTCTGGCCAACGGGTGGGATTGCCTGAGCTATGATATCGCTTTATCAGCAAGCGGTTTTGATACCCATGCTATATTTGAAGTGATGTTTACATTAGCTCTTTAGTCTTTTGTTTGATTGTTTTGATAAAAATACGTTTTTAATACTCCCTCTTTAAATGTCTAAATAACTTTACTCTTAATTGAATCATACGTTTATAAACATTAAGCTGAGAACTGATCGAATTTAATTGTAGCGACTCCAGAAAAACATTAGCTACGGCTAGAAGATGATGAACAAAAGTTTTAATGATCTTTTCTTTGCAGCCGCTTGCAGAACAAGGCAGGGTACTAGTAGGAGAGGGAGTCTTAACAAAAATGTGTCGCAAAAAGCCAAAGGCTCGACAATTCTTCCTCTTCAATGACATACTGGTATACGGAAACATTGTGATAAACAAGAAGAAATATAACAAGCAACATGTCATTCCACTTGAAGAGGTCAAACTGGAATCCTTGAAGGATGAAGGACGTAAGTATTTACAACTAGCAGCAACCTCGCGGCGTTGCCCCCGTAGTGATGATGATGAAACTGATAGTTCCTGAGATTAGCGCATCCAAACAAACAAACACTTTCACTTTATCAGATTAGTATAGATTTATAGATTATTCAATATCAATAAGTAAAAGGTTTATTTTCAAAAGTTTAAAGTATGATATAGGTGACAGAAAAACGTTTATATTTTCATTTTTAATAGGTATTTGTGTGTGTGCTTATTCTTCCTTCCTATCCTATTATAAATACAAATGTGAGTTTGTTTGTTTGTTAAGCTTTCACACCTTAACTACTTAACACATGCTTGAAACGATGAAGGAAAAGATCGAGAGGAAACCAGTTAACTTTCTAATAGCATTCCTCTGCGTTTAACTCCTGTTCTTAGAGCTGGCCACCATACAAATTTACTGATCTGAACTTCTGGTCCAAATATACAACCAAAAACTTCAATTACTTTATGTGGCATTGCAATGCATGCCAGGTACAGCTAGTTCATAATAATTTGTGAATTTAGCAATGCTTAGCTTTAGAGAATGTTATTTTCTTGATGCTCTAATGTCAATGAAAAGTAAAGCCTCATCCATTAGAATAGCAGGGTTGCATTGCCCATTAGTTATTATTTCATGAAATTTGTATGTCATAGAACATTTGATTATAAAGGAGAGATGTATTAATCACTGTTTTTCATATTTACTTCAGAAATCTACAGAAGTTTTCAACCAAATTATTATGAATGAGTCATTACAGTGTATGGCCAATGAATCATCAAACATTATCATTTTCTAGTAGGAGTAGCTGATTATTGAAAAGCTTGTTAGTCATTTAAGCATTTTATTTAATGCATACTTTGTGGTTTAAATAAATTAGTTATAAAAAAACTTTGTGGTTAATGTAATGAGACATTTATTAGTATTTCTGCAACAGTTCATACGAAAGTAAAAAAAGTCAGTTCATACAAAAATACGTGGGTTCCATTCCTACCCAGGACAAACTTTTGTATGATCAACATAGATGTTTTTTTCTTTTTTTTTTGGTGTAGTACAAGCATTGCTTGGTTTGGGGCTAGATGACGCTGTGTGAAATGTCCGCCATTTTTTTTAAATAATAATTTTCCAAGGGTTTCTCAAATTCCTGAATTTTTTCGATATTTCTACCATGCAGGTGAACTTTAAGAACTGACTGTTTAATAATTTGCTTGAAGATATAAAAACCTCTATCACTACCTTTATTTAAAACTAAACTTAAAAAATATGTATAAAATGGTAAGTAAGATCTTTTAATGTATCCTACAGTCCCAGATCTCTGGAATGAAACTAACTTAATTAACTATTAGTTATAAGCCTAGTTTTTAAGCTCGATTTCAGTGAACTTTGTTCTTTTATGAGTAAATAAAATTCTCTAACTTTTTATTTTTTGTTCTTTTTTTTGGTAAATTTTAATTTTTCTCTATTTTCATCCGAGCAGAGCTCGGTCGTCCAGATATTGTATTGTTGTAAACAAATTATTGTATTGGAGTGACTGTTTCCAGAATACCGCAATGGGTGGCTAATTCGCACGGCATCTAAATCGTTCGCGGTGTACGCCGCCACAGCCACTGAAAAAGAAGAATGGATGGCGCATATAGAAAAATGCATAGAAGATCTGCTAAGAAAGAGTAAGTACCTTTTGAACACACGAGAATTAATCGCGTAACAAGAGGTAGTTTATAAAAAAAACGACTAAGCTGCGGTTTTATTATTTGTCACTCTAAACTGTTTTAATACTTACTTTCATTTTATATACTTACTTTCGTACTCGCCTTTTATAGCCCTTTATTTTGATACCCCACTTTTGATCGAGTAGTACTCAGTTTAGGAAATTCCAGTAGTATAATGTATGTTTATAACTTTCAGGCGGGAAACAGCCACCTTCAGAGCACGCTGCAGTGTGGGTGCCAGACAACGAAGCGTCAATATGCATGCACTGTAAGAAGACACAGTTCACTGTCCTCAACAGGAGGGTATGTATTAATTAATAAATGTCTATCTAACTTTCTATATAAAGCACTAGCAACCCGCCCCAGCTTCACACGGGTCACATCACACATCACATTAGAAACCTTTAAAATTATCATTGTTTCTCTACTATATTATACATGTATAAGGGAGTGTCCACATTGCGTTTTTTGCAGCGCGTTTGTATCGATACAAACGCGATTCGAACGCGATGCGAACGCGCAGCCCCCCGCGCAGACCCTCCCGGTTCGCTTTTGTATGGAAAAATACGCGTTGCGAACGCGCGTTTGTATCGATACAAACGCGCAGCTCAAAAACGCGCTGCAGAAAACGCAATGTGGACACTCCCTTATGCAATATCTGGGCGACCGAGCTCTGCTCAGGTGCATAACGCCATCTAGTGGTTCAATTACGAACCACATTGCACTTGTAAATCTTTTTGCGTGAAAATGCCGAGAAAACGGCTTTTCCCAGATATGAGACCTAGCTAGATCGATTTTTCGCCCCCGTAAACACCCGTACTGCAAACATCGAAATCGTTAGAGCCGTTTTCGAGAACGTCAGTACATACAAACTTCAAACTTCAAACATCAAACAAAAATTGCTCTAATAGAATAGGATTTGTGTTTCATAGAGTCATTACTTTCAGCATCATTGCCGTAAGTGTGGATCGGTGGTCTGCGGTCCATGTTCGTCGAAGAAGTGGCTGCTGCGCGGTCAGAGCGACAAGCCGCTGCGCGTCTGTCTGCAGTGTTTCGACGAACTCAACAGGGAACGCGCTCGCCCGCCCAACCAGGCTTCGTCACCGGCTATTCGTAAGTCAACTCTCATTCAATTCCAACCAATCCGAGTCGCTAGAAAGTCGCTAAAACTGATTCTAACCAGGAGGGGGGGAGGTCAGTACAAAAGTTATGTCACAAAAAAATAAATATACTTAATTTTCATTATATCTGAGGCCTACAAGTTGGCATGCCGTAAGAATTCATTTCATTTCACTTTTCAGTCATTACTCCCATTGCAGGGCAAAAGTTCCCTTCTCCTTCTCGCGATTAAACGACGTCACAGGCCAAGATCAAGTTTAATCACACTCTAAATACGGACCATATGAGAGACAATTTGTCACATAAACAATGATTAATTCATTCTAATCTGGATAAGATATCGTTTATCGATTCATGGTGCTTTACTACATGAATGACTTTCAGATAGTATAAGTTAGACTTATACTTATGCAGAGCGTGTATAGTTGTGGGAGTATCTTGACTGTTAATTCCAAGGTTGTGGGTTCGGAACCCACCCATGTATCAAATTTTCTTTTCATAAAAAATAAATAGTCCGCTTGGAAGTAAAAGATTGTGAAAAACCAAAGGCATATAAGCTGTTTTGATTTCCTTTCTTTAATGATTGTCCTGTACTCAGTTCTTATCAGTAAAATTGTTTTTTTAGCGAAAGCAGATGGTGTGGTCTCTGGCGGCGAGTCTTCAGCGGACGAGGACAGTGATGATGATGATGACAGGGTGACGGCCGAGGAGAAACACGATGAGGTAAGAATATTTATTTGTAGTGTTTCATTGTCGCAAAATATATTGTTTTCAATACGAGTGGTGCATCTCACAGAGCTTTCATTACAGGATTAGATGCAAATGCAATGCACTATCAATCGTTTAAAAGAGTGGGTTTTAACACTAAAATGATCAGCCCCCTGATTGCCTATCTTTGATAGCGACCAAAATCGGTCTCAAACTCTCAAATATGACAGTTCAGTGATCACGCAAGTCTGTCACTCTCATCACGAGACCGAACGCGACAAAAGATCGTTTTGACAGTTTGAGACTAATTTGAGGTTTGAGACAAGTTAGACAATCAGCCCGCTGGACCAGGCTTAGTAGCTATGGAAAGAGGTATCCTTTTTTTGGGCATAACTTCTATCTGTCAATTTGGATGCACTTAATTATATACCTTGTGCTTGTATGGTAGCTAGGAAAAAGGCAAAAGTTTTAAAAATATTTTATAACTAGCTGTACCCGGCATGCGTTGCAATGCCACGTGAAGTGAAGTAAAAAAGTGTTTGGTTTTATATTCTGTACATAAACAGATTTTTTTGGATTTTAAATTAAATAAGTTTGTGTCATGTATCCCCGTCCCGTCCCGTCCCGTCCCGTCCCGTCCCGTCCCGTCCCGTCCCGTCCCGTCCCGTCCCGTCCCGTCCCGTCCCGTCCCCGTCCCCGTCCCCATCTCCTCCTCCCCCTCTCCCCCTTCCCCTTCAGCTCGATGTCACCATATCATTACATTATATTGGAAACTTGACAGATATGCTGAGTTCCGAGTTTCAAATCAATCGGCATATTTACTGAGGAGTTATGTTGAACAGCTCCTGACTCCATCCTCAGATCAGCTCACTGTCACCATATTATTACATTGTACCTAGTTGAAACTTGACAGGTTTGCCGAGTTTCAACTCAATCGGCCTATTTACTGAGGGGTTCTGTAGAACAGCTCCAGGATTCCATTATCAGATCCTGACCTGATCTGACCAAGACACCACCTTTCAATCAAAAAAATAATGTTCCAAATCGGTCCAGGCATCTTCGAGTAATAAATAATCGAGTACCTCCTTAGTTTGAAGTCGGTTTAATGAAAAAATGTTTTAGATCACGCGTAGACTAATAAGTGACTGCCGCGTGTTTTCATCAGCGCGATTCAGAAAATGGTCATTTTTAGTCCCGCCATCTAGTTTTGATTTTTTTCAAATCCAACTGGTACGTCCAGAGATTAGCGCGATCAAACAATCAAACAAACTCTTCCGCTTTATTATATTAGTATAGATTAAAGATAAAGATAAGTATAGATTATTTCCAACTTTTCAGATCACCGGGTTTTTTAATTTTTTATTAATATTTTTTTTGGAGACACACAGCGCCATCTAGCCCTAAACTAAGCAAAGCTTGTAGCTACTATGGGAACCAGATATCACAATCTGGTTTCATCTAGCTCCAATAGATGTCTCTATGTCCTTTGTTCTCGAAAAAACTTTAAATTTAATGATTGAAGTTGTCGTATTTAATTACTTACTTGTGATAAGAGTTTTTTATTAATATTGAAACTCATGCAAAAAGTTCATTGTAACTTGGATATGCTGGGTAACTGTGGGACTTTAGTTCAGAACAGAACTATGCTGGGTAATTATGACTCATCTCAGAAATGACTTTACCAATTTTTATGCAGTTTTCACTGTTGTATTGTGGTAAGCCTGGGTCATTTTTTAGTGTTAGTTTCATCAAAATCCGTTCACAAATAAAAAAGATACATCCTTTTTTATATTATTTTTTTACTAAAGTCACAGTACATTCTTTAAATGGACATATCTTTTTTATTTGTAAACGGATTTTGATGAAACTAACACTAATAAAAGGTCCAGACTTACCACAATACATCAGTGAAAACTGCATCCAATTCGGTTAAGCCATTTCTGAGATCAGCGCGAACAGCGAACAGAGAACTAAAGTCACAGATTACAGCACTTTTTGCGTTCTAAAACGCGCTTACGAAGTGTTTTGAGGCTCTAGGGTTATATAGATCAAAAACTGACTTCACTTAATTGAATACTTATAAGTTTGGGCTTAGACTTCATTCTTATTATAAGTATAGATTATTTTGTTAGAGGCTTGCTTCCGCCGAAATGGCGACTGAATCTGTGGCCGTCTCTTTTCAATACAATGAAAGAGACAGTATCTTTGTAAAAATAATGGGCTTATTAAAAAAGCACTGATGATATGAGTACCTAGCTCATATAATAATTTAGGCTCCGCGCAGACAGAGAGCATTCTGCGTTCCGCGTTCTTTGTAATGCGAAGGATCTATAGCGCCCGCGCACACAGAACGCAGTCAGACCGCTGCGGTCATTCGGAACGCTTGCGTTCTCGCGTTCTCTACTCAGAAATACAAAGAACTCGCGTTCTCGCTATGGCTGGTCCGAGCGTTGATATAGAAAAATTGTTGAATTGATAAGAGGAAGGCAGTTTTTGTACGATCTAAGCCATCTTGAAGCAGCTCACGGATAAGAATACTAAATTCTCCCATATTATCTCGTTTCGTGTTGATAGGGTGTACCCAATATTTTCTTCTTTTTTTGACTCCTCTAGACTCCACAAAAGCAAGGCTTCATCTTCGGAAGATGAACTTTCGAGAGACATATTTCACGTGCAGAGAGTCGCGAAATAGAACGCAAATGTCTTGAACGGCTCCTGTGTGAGCTAGAACGCAGAATGGACGAACGCAGAACGCTCTCTGTCTGCGCGGAGCCTTATAGATTGTTTTACTTACTGCCAACTAGGAACCCTCGTAATTTGATACTAAATATAATCTATTTTTGAGAAGTACAGCCCAAATTGTTTATTTCTAGGGTTTTACAAGTTATAATGGTGTGAAAAACGGATATGGAAATAAGGTCACGACTGTATAGTACAAAACAAAGTGATTATTGATGAGTAAGTCGAGTGGAAGCTAGCTGATCATGCTTTGATTTGGCACATAGATGCATCATTAAGGGTATTTTGTTTTCCTTTGTGATTGTATATTTTATCATGCATTATATGAATGGATATAATAATGATAAACATATCAACTTTTTATTGAAAATCTGTGAATTATTTTTCATTTGTTGGGCGAGATAACGTTGTTATCTTTGTCTTTAATTTTCTGTCTCTCTCTAAATGTGATACTTACTAGGTGTTACTTTTTAAGAAACAGATTACAATTTGATTTTCAATAAGGAGCATTTTTTATCACCTCCGAAGCGTGCGAACAGGACACCCAAATATTATTTATATCGAACACAACTATATTTTGCACCTTTTTTCCACCGAAATAAAGTTCATTTTCTACCGTGAACTGCATCAGCATAAGTTTTGTTCGATATCATTGTGCTAATAGTTTTATTTTCATACAGATTTTTCACTAATTCGTTTGTGGTGTTGTTTTCTATTCATCGGTTTTCCATAGAATGGTTTTTAGGTATTTTAATGACTTACATTTTGTAAAAATCTGACTGTTTTGAACATACTAGCTAGACTGTTTCATTAGATTAATTAGAGGAGTTAGAATAGAATATTGAGAATAACTATTATGTACTAAAATTCGTGCCTTACACTAAAGAACAATCTATACCACTATATTCTCTATATTGTCCAAATACAACAAATTTCCTTTGTAAAAAAGATAACATTCCCTTCTTTGAAGAGATCTGCAACTTAAAATATTTGATTGCTTGACCGTCCAAGACTTTTCGATCGGTTAAACTGCTCTTAGGGAGTGTACACATTGCGTTTTCTGCAGCGCGTTTTTGAGCTGCGCGTTTGTATCGATACAAACGCGCGTTTGCAACGCTTTTTTTTCCATACAAAAGCGAACCGGGAGGGGGGCTGCGCGTTCGCATCGCGTTCGAATCGCGTTTGTATCGATACAAACGCGCTGCAAAAAACGCAATGTGTACACTCCCTTACGTATGCGTTAGAGCAGTTCGACCGATCGAGATATCTCTCTCGATGTTGCACATGTTAGGCCGGCTGGCTTAAAATATTATAAACGATAAATGACACTTTATTACAAAACGAATTTTTGATCAAAAAGATCAGCACTCAACATAATGAGCTATGTTTTATCACTAAATTTATTTTATACACAACACTTTGTCTCTACATTTTTTCTTTTTAGCAATACAATGTTTATTGATCCCGATTGCAGTTCAATCTGGTTTAGTTGACTTTATTTTTAATGAAATTCATAGTTTTTTCTGTATCCTCAGCCAAAGTTCTACGGTGACGCCGAAAAGACTGAAGAGACCAACAACCATTCGTCCAAGGAAGCTGCTTCCAACTAGAGCCCTATCGAGACCATTCTGTCCAGTTTCATATTCCAAATTATATTGTTTTGAGGTGATCGTACATTTGTCAGAATCATGCGCCGCATTTAGTATTCGTCCTATGAAATTATATGAAAGCTCGCACATTTCATCCGCAACGTACGCACCGTATTTCATAAAATGCGGTAGGACATGCATACGGCGCCGGCGCTTGCGGCGCTTACGATGCTTACAAATGGGCGATCTACTTTATTTGTGGTAGTTTCACTCTGTATTGGATAAGCAATCTAATTTCTTTCTCTATTTGAAACAAATGTATGAAGTTTATATACGAGTAATTTTTACTTCGCAAAGTTTTGCACACGAAATACAGTCAGTCACTGGGAGGTTGACACTGCGTAATTATCGAATCGCTAAAGGCAAAAGGTTTTGTCGTTTTGGTCGAACTGCTTAGCAGAAAACGCGAAAGAATTAAAACTTCAGTATTTCATTGATGAATTCACGAGCGAAACTCGATTGAATATTACAATGGTAAGTGACATTTCATTCCAAACTAGTGTGAGTTGCTATCGATTGTAATGCATCTGATTGCTTAACTAATATTAGGTGAGATGGCCCTTATTGGTTCAAAGGTAGGGCGTTGTGTGGTCTTATTATAGCACCGATATGGCCTTCGACATTTTTACGATAGAACAAGGTTTTAACTATTTTCTACCACTTTTCGAAACGATTCACTACATGGTTTAGATTGGTGACCCTCCGCCCTTTTATTACATTTTAAAAAGAAATTATACTTATAAGCTTTTTCTCGAGTTTTTTGAAAATTTGTAATGGAATATTTTTGCTTTACCGCGTAGTGCTCGAAGGTCTTTTATTCGTCGGTCACTCGCTCAAACGAGAGGGTGGTTTGTTTAGTTTTATTTTAATACGGTATTTATTACTCGATAATAAGACATTATCATGGTTCTAACAGATGTTTTAACTTTTATTCTAAGCCTAGTTTTAATTATGTTATAACCTATTTAATATTTGCATATTGTTTATTTATAGCGAAGTTTTTTGCTATTAAAATGCGGATTTGTTTACAAATTAGTTAAATTGCTATTCCGTTTATCTAGCTTATTTTTTTAAAGTTATTTACAAACCAGTTTCATAGTATTATAGCATCACACCGAATAGTAAAAGCTGTCTTTGTAAACGAATCCCTATCTATTTGTATATTAGATTTTTTAGTTTTAAGCGGTGCATTGAATATAGGATGTTTCTTTCAGAAACATTTATAGGTAAGATTTGTTGGCAGATATCATTTGGATGATTTGATCAGAGTGGAACATTATTTATTAAGGTTGAATATCTTACGAGGCCTAAAATGAACGAAGTGCTGTTTTTGTTAACTCTCCAAATATCGGTAAGCGGAATATGTTAAGATATTGTTTAAATTTCAGTTGACAAATATACAATAATATTTTTTAATTTACTCTTTTATTGCTCCCAATTTCATCATCATAACCTAACCTGCATGTAAAAGTGGCCGCAAATAGGGGTTGGTAGAGTGAAAAAGAATTAGCGGCAAGTGGCCGCTTATAGGCAGAGGTTTCTAGTTCAAATTCCATCTGGGTGCAATTTTTGATTAGTCTTGGTGGTTCTTATGTGTGAGGAAAGATTATGTTGTCGAGGTATATCCTATCAGTCAAATTCATAGGAGCAAATAGCTTTTGCGATCTTTTCATTTTTAGTTGATTTTTCCATGATTGCCATAGTAACTAGTTGACTTGTTGAATTAAAAGTCAGAGGTAAGTGGACAATTTATTGTCTTTTTTCTCGGACGAAAGAACGGGACGCGCCTTTATGATCCTACCAATCTTACCCCTCTAGCCAACGGCTAGGATTACTTTGACAAATCAAAATCAGGTACCGTCAATAAAAACTACCCTAATAATCGATTCTTATCAGTCTCCGTATCGTTATCACCGAGGAAGGTGCTCCATGAAAATGCCAATTTATGGTGCTATACCAGTGCAATAAAAATCCACTACACCTCAAATCTTCAAAATATGGTGTAACATTTCATTATGTAAATGTTTTTTTGTGTTTTAGCTGATTTTCTACTTCAATAAACATTATTTTATTTTAACTGAGGTTAAAACATCGATTCAAAAAATATACGACTAAAATGAAAAAGATCGCATCGCCTGCCGTCACATCTCTGTTTAATTTTCAATCGTAACGGATACGGTGGATACGGTCTATAATTGCCTAGCAATGTCTAGTAATTACTATATTTTGGACATCACTCATGCACTACTGTCTAATGACAACTGTCTTGAGAGACAGTACCACGATACTAATGCGGTTTTTAAAATTATGTTTAGCCTTATTGCGATTAGCAATAGTTCGAATTTTGAATAATTTAGGTTTACGAAGGTACAAAATTGACGTGGCGAGTCTATGCATTACGATGAGGTAATGTACAATTATTACTCCTTATCGATATCGATAAAACCATTTACATTAAGTTTCTTGAAGTTACATAATATACTAAATTATGTTGTATTGTACCTAGGTAGTTGTGTAGTTGTGCAAATTGGCACATAACAACATAATTATAATTTTTATAGTATTAAATCACACCTAAGTATCTTATTAAGATTTTCAACGTTTTCGTGTGCCTACCTACTTTTTCTATAATTTATTTGTTGTAATTATATTGTAAGTAAAATGCGCCCGACAATGTCGTGCTGGTGCACGCAGTGGATGAGCCTAGCACAAAGCCGAGAACAAACACAGTGGCACGACCAAAAAGAGGCCTATATCCTGCAATGGGGGAAGTCGAGTTGTGCTGCGGATGATTATGATGAAGTACCTATAAACTTTTTGTTGACTTATTTCTAACCCCCCCCCCCCCCTTCCCCCGCCCCTCGGCGCAAAAAGAGGTGTCTAAGTTTGACCGCTGTGTGTGTTTATGTTTGTATGTGTGCACCGTAGTTCTTAAAAGGGTGAACCAATTTGAATGCGGTTTTTATTTATTTGAAAGCAGGTTTTTTATTAGTAATGGTTCATAGACATGCTTAATCAAAATCGGTTCAGCCGTTTGAACATTATAACAATAGGTAGAGTGCGCGCCCCCACTGAAGTCCGATAGACGCGGCGCTGCTATCACAGAGCTAGGTTAGGTTAAAAATTACTAACTGTCCAAATGCGGCTTGAACAATCATAATTATGCAAGTTTGTACGTTAGTTAATTCTACACATCAGAACAACTGAACGACCGTGACTAAAAGAGCTTATTAAAGTAAATAAAACTATTAGTTCCCGCTTTTGCCGTAGCACTTAGTGCTGACGCGGACTCTAGGTACAATTAGGTACAATTTGACTGGCCTCTTAGCTCAGTTGGTAGTAGCTCTGCCTTCTGCGCTGTAGGTCGTGGGTTCGATTCCCACTCAGGACAAACATTTGTGTGATGAACATAGATGTTTGTTCTGTGTCTGGGTGTTATAAAGTATTCTATGTAGGTATGTATTTACAAAAGATATATAAGTATTCTATCAGTTATCTGGTTCCCATTGTACAAGCTTTGCTTAGTTTGGGGCTAGATGGCGCTGTGTGAAATGTTCAGCAATATTTTTTTTATTTAATTTTATAATCAACAATTATAAGCTTTACAAGACATTAGATCAACTGGATTTTACCTAGTCTTTTATTACAAGTATTTTTTTGGATAGAAATGGTAAAAAACTTGTAACCTAATATATGTACCTACACATTTTCTACTGTTAGTGTAAAAAACATCGACATCTCCAATATCGATATTTATCAATCCCTATGAAAGTCATGTCAAAAGTAAAGGAGTTGTTTCATGGTTCTATAGAGCCCAGGCTAGGTCGGTGTTCATTTGTCTATAAATAGCTAAATCTAAATAAAACCTTTTCCCACTGTCATTTTGTTATGAATCTGCTTTGTTTAGCACATGTTTTTAAAAAACTTTCTCACAAAGAGCAACACAAAACTTATAACAATATGGCGGCGGGGTGGTATTGAGCTTGACAGCTGTTGTCATTTTTCGATTTTGACAGAGGGGAAATGGCTGCTTTTCGTTCGTTCGTTCGTGTAGAATTATTGAATTGTTTATTTCACAGAACAGAAAGAACAAGGTTTATTATACTTAGTTGAAATGTTTGTATTGAACTCGGGTAATGAAGCTAGTTATAATAATTCTTGGACGAATTTTTGTAAAAGTGAAAAATGGTTCACTGGCAAAATGAAAAAATGAAAATGGACAAAGGCCTATACCTACATACTATAAACTACTTACCTATTTAGCATTTAATAACAGTGAGACAGCATCTGCAGTAGACCTCTCAATGGTAACCTCCAGCCTTTTTTTCAAATAAGTTATACCTAGTGCAAAGACCTGTCACCTAGTGTAAAATGTGTGTAGTGCCTACCTATAAAGCTGCTTAGTTACATGAGTAGGGAATAAAAGTAGAGAGAATAAATAAAACCATTTTTAATATTAATATTAGCTCATTGTTTTTCTTCATCTACACTACATCATCACTAATTAAAATTCCATCCAGGTAAGAGACCGGTGCTTCTATGCTCTCTTAAATGAAATAGAGTCTTTGCATGGGCTACTTGTGAAAGAAAGATGTTTAAAGTTGAACACTGGTTGAACAATGTCCTGTCTCTGTTTGTCACTATCCACAAATAAAGACAGGACGTTGTTTAACCAGTGTTTCACTATAAACATATTTCATAAGTAAGGCCCTTAGATTTTGAGCATATTGAAAACATAGAATAGATTTTTTTCAAATTCTGGACGGGAGTTACAAAAAACAATTTCAATATTATTTTGAACTAATTAAGCCCAGCATTGACCTGTTTAGAGTCAATAAATGTTACAGGTCAATGTTGGACACAACAAGTAACTCAAGCAAAGCATAGACTCCATTTCATTTTTAGTGAAGGTATTGAAACTGAAAATCCCAAATGTAAATAATTCTATATTCTGGTATTGTCTGTGACTAATACCTTTTGTGTTCTTAATACTATGTTCCTCAAATACTCTGGCACTAAGGTTCATTCCTTGTTGATACATCCTGGTACAAAGTAAAATCATTCAACATCACTGTTACACCCGTTTAATTTTGTCTCGGTTTAATTACTAATCCTTGCTCGATTTGGACATTTTGTTGTGCCACCAGCCAGCAGTTTCTGCATAGGAGTTCATGCTCTTGTAACTGAAATAAAATAAGAATAAGTTTATTTATTTATAGGAATATGAATAATTCAGTCAACTACCTATGTTTAAAAATACAACTGAAACAAGAGGCTAAATAAAGTAAAGACTTCCAAATCTTAAGATAGCATAAAGATAGTTAAGATTATCCATCTGCCTCCCATGGCAAAGTTCTGCAACAATTCTTTTATATAAAAGCAGACTGTTGATGTGAGATAATTATTATCATATCATTACTTATATTAAACTAGGTAATATAATTAAACGGAAGAGTTTGTTTGTTTGAACGCGCTAATCTCAGGAACTTCCAGTCCGATTTAACCTCTCCTATTATTGGATTCGAGACACAATAGAAAATCAACTGTCTCGTTGTGATCTACGTTTCGGCATATTATGAGAGGTTAAAAAAATATTTCTGCATTTGATAGCTAAACTCCTGAGGAAGGTTATAGGCTACTTTTCATCATCATCATTACCATCACCACGGGGCAAAGCCACGAGGGCGCTGCTAGTTACAAAACAAAAAGTAGGTATGATTAGGTACCTCATTGGGATGAATCCTAGCAGCCACTAAATCTCTGATAGGACCATTTCTTGGTTATCTGTGGGTAGGCCTTTGGTATAACGACATCATGCACATACTGGAGTCTTGATGCAGGAAAGCTTCTGGATTTTGTAATTGCGTCATAAACTAATAAAAAACACTAATTGCGTCAGCAAAATATACCTATGTAGCCGACATTGAAAACTTCTTCTTCAAGTACCTCTCCAACTAGTGGAGGTTGGCTGTCAGCTGCTGGAATCTTGCTGTCTTTTGCCAGGCGGAACAGTTCAGATGCGCTGGTCATTCTCGTCCACTCCCGGATACTGCGGAGCCACGACTACTTTCTTCGACCAACTCGACCGTCTTTTGCCAGGAACCTTGTCCGTCATAATTAATTAATAATGAGATAAAATGTAGGTACTGTATTTCAATATTCTGAAACACCGCAAACGCACAAAACAAATCCAACAAACTAGGGATGTTCAATACGATCTGATACTTGCGTGTATCGATACAATGTCTTAAATACACCCGATATTTGTATCGATACTATGGCATACGATTAGGCGGATCAATACAACACATGCAAGGTGTATCGGATCGAAAGTATTGTATGAAATTGTTTTGATATCAAATTGTTTTGACTCCCAGATGAAACACACCAAAAGTCATAGGTAACAGTCAGCGAAAAATATCGATGAACATTTTGAGTTTTTAAAGTCATTTTTCTTCAGGCTATGTGCGAGATTTGCAACTTTTGTTTAATAAGTAAAAGAGCAGGGTTAGTAAATAGGTACACAGGCTACCTACAATGTTAAATCCAGTAGGTATTTATTTAAATAGTATAGAATAATAAAGGCTTCGGTTTACTTATTTTTTGAAGTACCAAAGTACCTACCTACATACTTGTCTTGATTCGATACTGTATCGATACCAAATATCGTATCAAATCCCCCGGACTGATACGATACAATGCATTACGATACATTGTGATACGAATTCGATACAATCCGAAATATCGAACATCCCTACAACGAACGAATGTTGAATGAAACAATAAATAATCTGTCAAAAAATCATAAAGCTGTCTAAATACAAGTGACAGTGACATCTACGAACTATAAAGCTGGAAACAAACTATCGGACGCATCCATAAGTCGCGGCTGTTAGCCGCGACTGATAAGTGTGCACACCGTCCGAACACCCAGCGGGCCAGATTGCCTTCGGACGTCTGAAGGTCCAAGGACGCGTCCGCGACTTTCGTCAGATAAAGTGCACAGTTCTATGTTCGTTCTATATCCAGATACCTATTCAGTCGCGGCTGTCTGCCGCGTCCGTCAGCCGCGTCCGATAATTTGTTCCCAGCTTTATACTGTCATGGCCGCCCGGAAAAATGTTACCATTGTAAAAAGTCTTCACATTTTAAACATTTATCCTCGTCAAACTAAGCTTTAAATTGGAGTTGGAGTATTTTTTCGATAATCACTGATTTTTTTCACTTTTTTCTGTATAGCGTACACCGACCTGGCCTGCTTTGGAACAAAACCTTTGGTAGTAGTGATACCAGTATATTTTCTCGCAATATTTTATGGTAGGTACAGATTTTTAGAGTAAGTAGATAGAGCTTTATTTTAAGATTAACTAAAAGTTTATAATGTAAAAATTGTGACAAGCAACATCATTTTTTTCTTTTTCTCACACAAAAACTAAGCCGCCGCGAGGACGCTGCTAGTAAAATATATTAGGTAGGTAGGTATATTTCTATAAATGTAAGAACATGTTGAGAAATCTAAAGATGTAGGTGATGTAGGTCCCTACTTTGTAAAGTTAACTACTTACTTAACTAATTAGCAGGGTGTCAATTCTAGTACCAAACTTTTTATCAACCACAAGCAAAACCTCAACTAAACTTTAGATTTTCGACTGTTTCCTATTCTACTAATGACAAACGACTCAGTTGTGGTGAGGTTTTAGCTAAGGTTTGGACTTTGGCAGAACACATTTTTGAAAAGCTATTCTACTATTCACCAAATGGCTGACATTTATGAGATCGAACCAAAACGCACCGGAATGATTGGCGTTGTCATCTAGTAGAATTGGGGGGAGATCACTTTCTGTAAATAAAATCGTTACAATTTTAAGATTTATTGATTACCTAAAGACAAAGTGTGCTACACGTCTCAACAAAATATTTTCAAATCGGGGAACATAAAATTATGATAGTGGTATCACTATAAGTTTTCATGTATGACAGAAATATATCATCATTATGTCAAAAATATGTCATGTGTGACAGTTGGCTCCCTTCCCCCCCAGCAAGTGGGACATATGGCAATTCGCGTCCCGTGGTTACTTCGTCCGAGTCTTTTTTACAGATAAGGTATGTAATATACATAGTTTTTTTTTTTTTTAAGAATACTTACTACCTACTTACTTTATTGGCACATTAAAACTTTTACCGTATTGGTTTAGCTTGTATTTGCCTCAACTTCCGAATCAGTCGACACCATGGTCTTTAAACAAAGCAATATTATATTCGATGTTGACGATTGTTTTACTAAAAAAATAACAATCAAAGATATTCAAATAATATAAAAATACATTAATTTGTAGTTAATTTTAATGATTAATTATTTCATCGATAGAGTACCAGTGAAACAAAGGACGGAATTAGAAAATACGAAATTGCACTTTTCGCATAATTATACGCGACATTCGTATGTCCCGGATTCGGCTGATACGCACAAACGTTATTATTTTACATAAAAATACTTTAATTTCTTATAATAAAAATTGAAACTGACTACATCTGCTTTAGATATTCAACTAGTGTTAGCCGCTAGCTCGAACCACTGTCTCAGTGCGTCGCCCAACACATTGGGCAAAGCAGACATATCTCTTAGTATCAGGTAGAATGGGAAAGGGAA
Organism: Camptogramma bilineatum; assembly: GCA_958496255.1. Lineage (NCBI taxonomy): Eukaryota > Metazoa > Arthropoda > Insecta > Lepidoptera > Geometridae > Camptogramma > Camptogramma bilineatum. The sequence goes on along the minus strand of OY292467.1, from coordinate 8,817,629 downwards.
CGCATCCAGGTAAGAGATGAAGCTTAATTTGTCGGTCACCGTGTCCATCACCGGTTTTCTGATATCCATTATTGAGTCCTGTAAAGAGGATTGATTTGTGAATAAACGATTCTAAAAAATATACGAAAAGCACTAGGATTAAATAGCTTTTGTTAACAACAGACTGGTTTGCATAGGTTATATGATACACTAGCTTCCGCTCGCGGCTTCGCTCGCGTGGTACCGGGATAAAAAGTAGCCTATGTCCTATTCCCAGTCATCTATCTATATTTTAAATTTCAGCCAAATCGGTTCAGTGGCTGTCCAGTTATAGAGGAACAAACATACATCCATCCAAATATCCAAACATTCGCATTTATAATATTAGTGTTTATGAACTGCCAGAACTCGCCAAGTGCGAGCCATTTTGCAAGATATTTTATTTTGAGTCTGAGTGTTTTTATACAACGATAGATTTGAAACCCACAACACAACACAATAAAACCAACAGATTTTTGTGAGAGTTGAGTGTTACAAGTTTTATAACATTAGCCTCGCAGCTAGTCATACTTATGCAGGTAATACTCACTCTATTCTCCGGATTGTCTATAATAACATAGACGAGGAAGATCCCTTGTTGTCTCGCGCGTCTGACCGCCCGAATCATCGTCGATTCCCCCTCCGCAAATATATTCCTTCCATCGCCAACAATCACCAACAACTTAGCATTGGGCGCATCACTTCTCACCGCTTGCTCTTCGAACATCACAGTGCAGAAGTCAAGTAGTTGTGCGATCTTTGTCTTGGTTTGTTCGAAGCGTAGTTGCTCTAAGATTTTCGCTCCAGAATGTTCGGAGAATTGCTCCGTGAATGGATGGAGTAGGTTCGGCTTCTCGCCGAAACTTAGGACCGCTAGTTCGCCGGATTCGAGAAGGTTTAGAGCCTGCAAAGAAACAATTGAGGCCATGAGAACCAGAGTGGCCTAACAATTTTTTTTTCAAATTCGAGGCTCAACACGATTTTACAAAAATAGAAATAAATTTCTATTTTTTTGAAATCGTGTTGAGCCTATGTGCTGCCATCTGTTATAGATTGGAAAAAAATAAACTTATAGTCGTATTGCTCATTATACGGACTAAAATTGAAGGAAAAAATGTCATTTTTCCTTCAATTTTGATTAGTTTTGATACGTTTTATGTCAAAATTGAAGGAAAAATGACATTTTTTCCTTCACTTTAGTCCGTATAATGAGCAATACGACTATAGGCCATTCTGGTTTTTAAAAAGATCATACGTGTAATGCATTTTAGGCCAAAACTCGATTTTGAAAAAAAAATTGTTAGGCCACTCTGGTTCTCATGGCCTCAATTATAATCATGGGCAATGTGAAGTAAAAAAAAAAATGTAGCAAATTGTAAGTGTACATGCCAAATGCATTTTCAAACGTGTCTCTATCTTTAATCCCTAAGACAATTGTTCATTTAATCAGGTACATTTATGTGATGAGAGTGAATGAGGCGAAAGAGGTGTGTCAGGATCGTAGCAAGTGGAAATCTATAGTATCTGCCTACCCCTGTGGGAAAGAGGCATGATTTTATGTATGTAAGTATTTATGTCGATTGATTTTGTTGTAAATAACCATTTAGGAATACATCTTCGCATAGAAGATGTAAGTATACCTAAATGGTAATTTGCAATGCGATGTGATGATTGTTAAGTATTTAAAACTGTATGTCTTTCGAATAAAATAAAATAAATAAATAAGTAAATTATAGTCAAATTGGCTGTTTGTTTGCTTGTCCAGCAACAAGACTAATTTTTTGCTAACTAAAACGTTAATTTTACTAAAATGGGCACTTTTAGGAATGTCACATTCAATACCTACTGTTTGATCTATGAGCATAAACGACATATAATTTTGTTATAGCTTGACTCACCTGAGAAACTAGAGCTAAGCTCTCAAAAGCGAGTTCCTTACTCCGATTGTCGGCCATAGAGCTGGAATCGTCGACGGCTATGGCTATTTTGTACTCGCGCTTGGCCGGCTTAGTGCGTCGCAGCCAGATGCGATCCTTTCTGAAGTGAGACGCGATGTATGGGATCACGCGACGCATGTTGATTGCGCGACCGGTGCGGAAATCACCTGGAAAAAGTGAAAAAAACAAAGCATAATATTTCTGGTCCCTTAGCGCGTGCCGCCTTTTTACCCGACTGCGCAAAGCAAAGGAAGGGTAATGTGTTTATCAGTCTATGTTTGTTCTTTGGTTACTTATACTTACTAGTAGGATATGCGTACTACAAAACTATGGATTCACTTCATTTTTTGTCCCTTTCGACGGCATGCAAGCTGGTAGTCTATAAGTACTATAGTTGCTGACAATATTTATAAGTAACTAGATTTGCCCCCTGATTGTCTATCAGATAGCGACCAAAATTGGTCTCAAACTGCAGTGCAGTGACCACGCAAGTAGCTCTGTCACTCTCATCTCAACGAGACCGAACGCGATAAAAGATACCTATGCAATCGTTTTGACAGTTTGAGACCAATTTGAGGTTTGAGACCAGTTAGAAAATCAGCCTATTGAGCTACAAACTTACCGGCTCGTCGCGAGCTGAGTGTAGGCTCTAGCACAAGCCGCAGCCTCTCGCACAGTGCGCGCGCCGCGCCGCCCGACTGCAGCCACAGAGAGCGCCACACGCCGCCCGACACGTTGCCTTGAGGCCGAGTGGTCAACCACTCGCGGATACTCATGTATTGCTCTACGGAGATATCTTCAGCGTGTTGATGGGTTTCTTAGTGAGGTACAAACTTACCGGCTCGTCGCGAGCTGAGTGTAGGCTCTAGCACAAGCCGCAGCCTCTCGCACAGTGCGCGCGCCGCGCCGCCCGACTGCAGCCACAGAGAGCGCCACACGCCGCCCGACACGTTGCCTTGAGGCCGAGTGGTCAACCACTCGCGGATACTCATGTATTGCTCTACGGAGATATCTTCAGCGTGTTGATGGGTTTCTTAGTGAGGTACAAACTTACCGGCTCGTCGCGAGCTGAGTGTAGGCTCTAGCACAAGCCGCAGCCTCTCGCACAGTGCGCGCGCCGCGCCGCCCGACTGCAGCCACAGAGAGCGCCACACGCCGCCCGACACGTTGCCTTGAGGCCGAGTGGTCAACCACTCGCGGATACTCATGTATTGCTCTACGGAGATATCTTCAGCGTGTTGATGGGTTTCTTAGTGAGGTACAAACTTACCGGCTCGTCGCGAGCTGAGTGTAGGCTCTAGCACAAGCCGCAGCCTCTCGCACAGTGCGCGCGCCGCGCCGCCCGACTGCAGCCACAGAGAGCGCCACACGCCGCCCGACACGTTGCCTTGAGGCCGAGTGGTCAACCACTCGCGGATACTCATGTATTGCTCTACGGAGATATCTTCAGCGTGTTGATGGGTTTCTTAGTGAGGTACAAACTTACCGGCTCGTCGCGAGCTGAGTGTAGGCTCTAGCACAAGCCGCAGCCTCTCGCACAGTGCGCGCGCCGCGCCGCCCGACTGCAGCCACAGAGAGCGCCACACGCCGCCCGACACGTTGCCTTGAGGCCGAGTGGTCAACCACTCGCGGATACTCATGTATTGCTCTACGGAGATATCTTCAGCGTGTTGATGGGTTTCTTAGTGAGGTACAAACTTACCGGCTCGTCGCGAGCTGAGTGTAGGCTCTAGCACAAGCCGCAGCCTCTCGCACAGTGCGCGCGCCGCGCCGCCCGACTGCAGCCACAGAGAGCGCCACACGCCGCCCGACACGTTGCCTTGAGGCCGAGTGGTCAACCACTCGCGGATACTCATGTATTGCTCTACGGAGATATCTTCAGCGTGTTGATGGGTTTCTTAGTGAGGTACAAACTTACCGGCTCGTCGCGAGCTGAGTGTAGGCTCTAGCACAAGCCGCAGCCTCTCGCACAGTGCGCGCGCCGCGCCGCCCGACTGCAGCCACAGAGAGCGCCACACGCCGCCCGACACGTTGCCTTGAGGCCGAGTGGTCAACCACTCGCGGATACTCATGTATTGCTCTACGGAGATATCTTCAGCGTGTTGATGGGTTTCTTAGTGAGGTACAAACTTACCGGCTCGTCGCGAGCTGAGTGTAGGCTCTAGCACAAGCCGCAGCCTCTCGCACAGTGCGCGCGCCGCGCCGCCCGACTGCAGCCACAGAGAGCGCCACACGCCGCCCGACACGTTGCCTTGAGGCCGAGTGGTCAACCATTCGCGGATACTCATGTACTGCTCTACGGTGATATCTTCGGCGTGTTGATGGGTTTCGTCTAATCTGTAATGTTTATTTATGAAATACTTAATTGTCAAATGTTGATTATTTTTTATCTTAAAACTTCCACATATCGTAGTATTGTAGCATACCATCTCCTTTGTAGCTTTCCTAGTTATTTCTGATAATTTGACAAAGTTACAGACGTCCTAAATTAGTGGAATGCAACTGTGTGAAGGCCTCCCAGTTTAAACTTCAAACATGCCTAGTTTAAAGACAATCCTTTACCTTCGATGCACCAAAACGTTTTATTGTTAAAAACTCCACCAGATTTGACCACTCATATGAATTTAAGGAATAACATTAATATGAATGCGAAAGTTTGTATCTTTAGATGTATGTTTGTTCCTCTATAACTCGACAACAACTGAACCGATTTGGCTGAAATTAAAAATATAGATAGTTAATGACCGGGAATAGGACATAAGCTACTTTTTATCTGAGTACCACGCGAGTGAAGCCGCAGGCGGAAGCTTATATACTATAAACTTACCTAGTGTGATAGGTTGTATCTCTCCCTCTTGGCACGGTTTCAGTGTCGACTCTCTCTCCTTCCACTTCGATGCCGGTCTCTCCCGCCGGCTCGTCAGAACCATCCTTCTTGTTGCCGGACTTCTCTTTATCTTTCTCTGTGCCCTCTTTCATCTTCTCTGGTTTGAGCTCGTCTGATTTTTCCACCTGAATTTTTTTTATTCACATTAAGTATTTCACAATTTTTTCAAATACCTAACCTCTTTTCAGTGATAACCTTGAGTAATCGTAGCCTCAGTTAGGCTTATGCGGCTTTCACGCGCTCGCAAGCAAACAGAAATTCAACGAGACATAGATTTGATTAGAGCGAACACGAAGTAGCTCTGTCGCTCTCATTTAAAGGAGACCGAACGCGACAGAAGATAAATGGCCCATTGAATGTCTGTTGCACTCGTGAGTCTGAACCCACGACGAGGTTACAGGTGAAAATTCAGTCTGGGTAAAGTTTTTGGTATGATCCCAAAAATCGTAAAGAACTCAAAGTACCTACCAAACAAACGTAAACCAAACGTAGTACCAAAAAAAATTTTGTCCTCAATATGCCGTTCGCAGTAAAAACAGTTTTACTTAAAGTTGCTAACTAGAAGATGTTAGTAAAAACACGCAGTAAAACTTACTTGTATATCTTCTTCATCGACATCCATCGCAACTTGTTCATCTTCCTTCATCTCTTCGCCGTCTTCGTCCTCATGTTGGATGGTTGGCTGCTGTTCCGCTTGCTCTTTAGTGGCTGCATCAATCGCCTATAAGCATTCATGTTTTACTTATAATTTACATGCTTTTTAACGAAAATGGTTATTTATAATAAAAAAAATGAGACGGCACCACGGCAGACCACGCAAGCGATGGCGAGACGAGCTGGATAACTTCAGTGACCATTGGCGTTGAGGCAAAACGAGCGTATTTTTTTGAGTTGTGAGTGGCGTAATTTCGATCGCGTAATTTCTACTGCATTTGTTTTCATAGAAAAGTCCAGCTGAGCTAAAATGGTCGCTAATGCAGATTCACAAATGATTTGCGTCAAGATGCTCGTATTAAGCCTGGGATACACTAGGGGACATGTTGCGGAACATGTCCCCAACAACTACGTGAAGTGTCCCGCGACAATTGTCCTGGAACATTTTGCCGGCTACACTAGTCAGTGTTTATAGAAATGTCGCCTGAGGAGGTTGTGGCTATTAGTGCTGCGTACATAGTAATTATATCGAGTGTGTTGAAACGTAGAAGAAAGAGAAGGTGGTGGATGCGAAATTTCTTACTACAACGAGAAAGAAGAGTTAATATTCTAAGTGATCTCCGAATGTCTGACGGATCGTTTGTGAATTTTACTCGAATGTCATCATCTGATTTTGAAACTTTATTGCAAATGATCGGACCTTCCATAGCCAAACAGGATACAATACTACGGAATGCTATTTATTTATTTATTTTTATATAATGCTGTTTATTTTGTTTTGAACTGTTATTTTGATAATTTCTCGAACTATGAGGCCTTCGCTGAGGAACTCTGAGACGCGATACGAAGTTCAATAGTACAATTTACACTCCGGAAGTTTTATATTGTTAAGTTGCCGGAAATATTTAAAAAGTAAGGTAGGGATAACAACATGGTATAAAAGCCGAAGAATTGTATTACCAGGGCATATTTTGTAAACTGAATTTTGGTAAAAGGCAGTTACTCTGTCCGAATATACGTAGAAGTACCACGCCTAGTCTCCATCTTCCCGAACCTACCGTCACAAGAGAGTTGACGGGGCCTGGGCACGTTGCGTACGCGACTACACTTGGTGACAAATGGCGCGACACCGCGGGACACGTGCGCTCGCTCTCGAGGCGGGAGCAAGCAACATGCCCCGCGTCACGTACAATGTTGCGGGGCATGTTGCGGGACAATATGCAACGTTGCAGCGTCACGTAAATTATGTGTTGCGCGTCATGTTGCGGGACAAAATGTCCCCTAGTGTATCCGACGCTGGAGCAAGCAACATGCCCCGCGTCACGTACAATGTTGCGGGGCATGTTGCGGGACAATATGCAACGTTGCAGCGTCACGTAAATTATGTGTTGCGCGTCATGTTGCGGGACAAAATGTTCCCTAGTGTATCCCAGGCTTTAGAAATCACAAAGTTGACAATTCCGTACCGGCAATATCATCTTACTGTTTGACAGTTTTGTGGAGAATCGTAAAATAAAATGGCCACCTATGAATTGGAATTGCACTAAGTGTCAATCAAATATTATATTTTAATGTTTATTATTGTTATTAAATATTATTGTTATTTTTTCTGCCTCCGGTTGCAGAAAAGTAAACATCACCGTTCAATTCGTCCGTCGAAAATAATTACGAAATACTGGTTTATCAACGCTATCGTGACCACTGCCGTAGTAAACAAGAACATTGAGTGACCCAAAACACTGTGGTGAATAAAAAATAGTGCCAGATAATCCTTGAAACAACATCGAAACCATAAAAATTGCATTCCATATTTGAGGTTATCTGAACAGCGCATCGGGTGAGTGACAGTGACAGCCGTCAGCGACATTCATTCGTGCATCATTCGAGTGTCATCAAACGTCAACGCCAATCGAGCCATACGTCAGTCACGCGTCAGTGTTGCCACTGCACAAAGAAAAAAACTACCAAAATGGAGGAACAATTTCAAATGCTTTTCGACAAAATGAAAATAGAGATGGAAAAACAAACAAGTATTATATTCGAGAAAATGAATGAAAAACTAGAACCACTGATAGAAGAAAATAAAATTATGAAAAATAAGATAGAAATGTTGGAAAAGAAAATTGGATATTTAGAGAAGGAAAAGAAAAGAAACAACATTTTGGTTTTTGGTTTGGATGAAAAAGAAAAATCTCCTTTGGAGTTGTTTCATAGAGTGCAAGAAACTATCAAAGCAGATCTAAAAATAACCTTAGAATCAAACGATGTATCGAAGATTCACCGTATCGGGTTAAACAAAGAAAATAAAACACGACCTGTTCTTATCGGGTTTGCAAACAATTGGAAGAGAAGTGAGGTACTTAAAATGAAAAAGAGCCTAAAAGAGGGATACATTACCGAAGATTTTCCAAAGGAAATACTAGAAAAGCGAAGAGAATTGATACCAAAACTTATTGAAGAACGTGCAAAAGGAAATTTTGCATACATAAAATATGATAAACTGATAGTAGAAGAGGGAAATTCAAACAAAGAGAAAAGAAAAAGGGATCAATTAACTTCGCCGGAAAATGAGACTCAGGCCAAAAAGTTAGCGAGCAACACTTCAGCAATTAAGGAGAACAGGAAGAATGCATTCGATATGATGAGACCTCGATCAAACTCGTCATCTAACATAAAACCAAACCAAACTAAGTAGCAACCAAATATCAGCAACCAGAGGCAGAACGACCCCAACCCGGCTGGTCCCCGTGGGGTTGTCAGACCACCACCCCCTAGAAATACGTCCTTACGCCTAAAAAGAAATAATAAAATATACCTTGCAACGTTAAACGTGAGAACGCTCATGATGGATTCCAGATTAGAAGAATTGGAAGAAGCTATAAGATTTATAAAATGGGATATCATTGGACTCTGTGAAGTTAGAAGATTAGGAGAAGAGATACGAGAATACAACGAATATATCTTCTATTTTTATGGTGAAAAGCAGGGTATCTATGGAATGGGATTCTTAATCAAAAAACATCTGAAAGATAAAATAATCAGTTTTCAGGGAATATCAGACAGAATTGCAGTTATCAATATACAATTGCCTAAGTTTAAACAACCGTCGTCGATAATCCAAGTCCATGCACCTACAGAACAAGATACGAAAATAGAAAAAGATAAATTCTACAATGATCTAACAGGGTTAATGCAAAAGGTGAACAAAAATGTAATCCTTATGGGAGACTTTAATGCCAAGGTAGGCCAAAAATTAAATAAAGATGAATTTGTCTTAGGAGATTATAGCAGTGGAGATAGAAATGACAATGGACAGAGGCTCATAGAATTTTCCTTTGCAAATAATCTAAGAGTAATAAATAGTTTCTTTAAAAAAAGAAAGACAAGAAAGTGGACATGGATATCTCCAAACGGCAGAGATAAAAATGAAATCGATTTCATTCTGACAAGAGAAAAACGAATATTCAGCGACGTCGATGTAGTAAACAAACTTAACTTTAACACAGATCATAGAATGATAAGAGGAACCATACAATGCGAAAATAACAAATCTAGAAAACATATCATCTTACCAACAAAAAATATGAGGATTACATCACCTACATCAGAAAACGTCTTAAATGAATTGGGCAATGAATTAGAAGAAATAGATCAACACAAAACTCTGCAAGAAAAGTATAATTTTTTGGAAAAGGCGCTGATAAACGTAAGCAATAAGAGTACTAAAAAAGAAAAGAAAAACAAATTAGGAGAAGAAACAATTAAACTAATGGAAGAGAGAAACAAACTGTTAGAGAACCGGAAAGCTAACCGCCAAAACATCACGAATATTAGCAAAAAGATCCAAACATCAATACGAAAACACAGAAAAACAGAGAGACTAGAGGTACTGAGAGAGCAAATAGAGAAAACTGGTGGAATTAAAAAAGGTTTAAAACAACTAAAAGAATACACTCAATGGATACCTAACATGAAAACAAACAATAAGAAAAAAAATAAGAAATGGACGGCGAAAAGATCATCGATAGCTAAAGTTGCAACAGAATTTTATAAGGGACTGTACACAGAAACCGACAAAATAGTATCTGCCGGAATAGAGAAGGATGCCCAGGAAGAGGAAACACCTTCCATACTAGAAAGTGAAGTCATAAGAGCTATTAAAACACAAAAATGCGGCAAAGCACCTGGAGACGACAAAATTTCTAATGAGATACTGAAAGATACCATAACAGCAATATCCAAACCCGTGACGCACCTATTTAACGAAATATTGGAAACTGAACAAATACCAACTCAATGGACAAAGTCCACCATTGTCCTGTTACATAAAAAAGGAGATAAAAATGAAATTAATAACTACAGACCTATAAGTTTAATGTCCAATCTATACAAAGTGTTTTCCAAAATAATACTTGGTCGTATAACAAAACATCTAGAAGAAAACCAACCAAGAGAACAAGCGGGATTTCGCGCAGACTATTCTACCATCGATCATATTCATGTGGTAAAACAGATCATCGAAAAATATAACGAATATGGCCAACACTACTATATAGCATTCGTTGACTACCACAAGGCTTTTGATTCACTAAACCATAACTATATCTGGAAGACGCTAGAAAACCAGGGCATAGACATCAAATATATAAAAATCATAAAAGAAATTTACAAAAATTCCACAGCAAACGTCCAACTTGAAAAGAAAGGAGAAGAATTTAGCATTCAGAGGGGCGTCAGACAGGGTGATCCACTTTCCCCAAAGCTTTTCACAGCAGTGTTGGAAAACATATTCAGAAACGTAGATTGGGAAGATTTTGGAATAAATATAAACGGAACGAACCTAAACCATCTAAGGTTTGCTGATGACATTGTGATATTTACAGAGAGACCAGGCACACTACAAACTATGTTACAACAATTAGATAATGAAAGCAGGAAAGCAGGCTTATCAATGAACCCAGCGAAGACTAAAGTTATGACGAATGCAATAAAGGAAAACATAGAAATAGGACAGAAGATGATCGAATATGTTGATGAATATATATATCTGGGACAACTAATATCAATAAAAGATCAATATTCAAAAGAGATTGATAGAAGAATAAGCAACACTTGGAAACGCTACTGGATGCTAAAAGAAATAGTTAAGAACAAAACGATACCAATTTCAGTGAAAAGTAAACTTTATAACACGTGCATTCTCCCATGTCTTACGTATGGGTGTCAGACCTGGCCAGCTACTAACAAAAACAACCAAAAACTTGTAGTTTGTCAACGCAATATGGAGCGAAGCATGTTAAACATAAGGCTAAAGGACAGGTGGAATACTACAAAAATAAGGAAGAAGACAAAAGTAAGCGATGTTATGCTAAAAATAAAAAAGCTCAAATGGAAATGGACAGGTCACATCATGAGAACAAATAGAGAAAAATGGACGAAAGATATAATGGAATGGTATCCTAGGAATGGAAAAAGACAACAGGGACGACAAATTAAAAGATGGGAAGATGACCTACCAAAAGGATGGAGAAGATTCACTCGAGACAGAGATGAGTGGAAAAAACTAGGGGAGGCCTATGTCAAAGGACAACCTGACCAACAAACTGGTTGCTGGAAAAATGTGTGCTTATTTTTATTTTATTATTTAAGATTAGAATTAGTTTAAAAATACTGTGTAATTAAGTTAAAACTGTACTTAGTTTGGTCAGCGAATAAAGGCTTTTATTATTATTATTATTATTATTATATTGTTATTAAAACATACTAAATACTTACTTAATAATCAAATACTTATTTACAGAGTATTAGTAGTAATAATACGATGCAATATTAAATGAAAACCAACCGGGTTATTTTTTTTCGTGTGGCAATTTAAGGCCTAGCATGTGATTCTGCTGTGAATTGAATTGCGTACAATTCAACTAACATTTGACGTACATAATGATAAATTGCTCTAGCTGAATATCAATACGAATCTCCCGTGAATCAGATTATTGTGAATCTGCATTAGCGACCATTTTAGCTCAGCTGTTCGATTCACACGGCGACGCAAAATGAGTTGTCTGTTTTTGTTGAAAGTAGATTACGCGACTCACAACTCAAAAAATTACGCTCGTTTGGCCTCAGCCTTACGCGAAAATAAAATTTCGCCACAGCTTGTAAAAGTTCTGTAGAGGTTGTTTCTTCTATTAGTATTGTTTAAATTTTCAAGCTTATGGGTAAACTAACCTGCACATCGTCGTTTTTAGCTTGTTTAACATGCTGGAAGGCATCGGCGTCCTTATCTTGATTTTCGTCGCCACCTCCGTCCTCTGCATTCTCGTCTTCACGTTCAACGTTCAGAGTTTTTTGTTTGTGCTTCTTTTCGTTTATATCACCTATGAATAAAGAATTGAATATACACATGCGATATAACGTATTTTTCAGTTCATTGAAGGGTTCATGGCTGGAATTCTTTGAAATCGAATTCGTGCTTTCATTCATTATAGACGAGCGAAGCGCACTTTCCAAACAAACTACCATGACTTTTTTTTATAAAGTAAACCGACACTACGTCCAACGTTTTTAAAACGTATTTATAAGTTTAATTTGATTACAAAATTATAAAGCCAAAAAAGCGTTTTATAACTTACCCAAAATCTGTTCCTGGACTGTCATCCCCGGGTTGATCTCGTGTTTCTTCTGTTTCTGTTGCGTCGCGTCGCCTCTCTCTTCTCTCGCTTCTCTCTCCGACGTCCTTTACTGTTTATAAAGGTCTATGTTTAGCTATATGTTTATAACTTACCCAGAGTCCGTTCCTGGTCTGTCATCCCCGGCTTGTTCTCGTGTTTCTTCTGTTTCTGTTGCGCTGCGTCGGAGCGACTCGCGGCTTGCTTCTCTCCCCGATGTCCTTTATCGCTCTTGTCGAGTTCTGAGCGGCCGGTGGATTGTTTCTCTTCGCCTACTTGCTCTTGAGCTTGCTCCTGACAAAAGAATAACTCATTGAAAATATGCTAGTGAAGAAAATGACTTACAACAAGCACTCCTTCTTTTGTGTGTGAGATGAAATAATATAAGCCATTCACTAGTATGTGTGTGACGTTTTAGGGTAAACATAGAAACAAAATTTTCACCTGATTAGTAGCAATGTCAAATAGTTGACAGAGATAAGTGACATTCTGCGTGGTAGTGAATGAACAGTGGAAATTACAACTAACCACTTTCGTAAGCAGTTAAGCCATGACATTCAAAATTAGTAGGATACTTACAAAAGGCGCAGCGTCTTCATCCTTAGCTTGTTCGGCATTAGTTTCAACATTATCGTTAGTTCCCTTATCCATCTCAGCATTCTCTGCCTTATCATCCGCAGAAGCATCATCGCTGGACGGATTGGCTTGAGGATTAGCTTCGTGACTCTTCTCTTCAACTTTATCCTCTTCTGTTATATCCTCGTTATTCTTCGGTAGCTCTTCGTTTTTGGTCTCTTCAGTTTCTTTTTCTTCTTCGCTTTGAGCGTCAGTGTTGTCTAGTTTATCGCCTTCTTCACCTTCGTCTGGGTTTTGGTCTTCGTCCATTTTGTCTGTTTGTTCGTCTTCTTTGTCCTAAAAAAATTTGCATTTTTGATTACTTATACATGTCATGAGACTTTTTAAGATGTACTGTACTGTATTAACACTTTTATTTTTTATTAATTTTGTCCGTTTTTAGGGTTCCGTACCTTAAAAGGTAAAAAAAAGGAACCCTTATAAGATCACTTTCTTGTCCGTCTGTCTGTCTGTCTGTCTGTCTGTCCGTCTGTCTGTCCGTGTGTCACCATCGATTATCTCAGGAACGGGTAAAGCTAGCCAGTTGAAATTTATACCATATACTAAGGTCTATAGTCCCTATTGTGAGTATAAAAATCAAGGTCCTGAGTCAACACTATAAAAAGATATAGGCAAATTTAGGTTTTCGTGAAAACTTGTAAGTACCAAAACTTACCTTAATTATCAACTTTTTTATTTTTCGGAATTTTTCCTTTACTTGTGCTGTAAGGCCTTGCTTGTAACCAAAATTGACAATTCTAGGTCAACCGGAAGTACCCTAGAGGTTTTGGGTCGAAAACCTAAATGGTAGTTCCCGTTGACCTAGAATAACGAAATTTGGCAAAAAGCAAGGTCTTATAGCACAAATAAAGGAAAAATTCCAAAAAGTTAAAAAAGTTGAAAACTAAAGGGTGTTCCCATACATACATAGTTGACGCCAATTAAAATTGTCCTCCGAGTTGTATGGGCGCTCATACAATTAATACTAGCTTAATTGGCACCATGGCTAGGTACGGAACCCTCGGCGTACGAGTTCGACTCGCACTTGACCGGTTTTTAGGGTTCCGTACCTTAAAAGGTAAAAAAAGGAACCCTTATAAGATCACTTTCTTGTCCGTCTGTCTGTCTGTCTGTCTGTCTGTCTGTCTGTCTGTCTGTCTGTCTGTCTGTCCGTCTGTCCGTGTGTCACCGTCCATTTTGTCTGTTTGTTCGTCTTCTTTGTCCTAAAAAAATTTGCATTTTTGATTACTTATACATGTCATGAGACTTTTTAAGATGTACTGTACTGTATTAACACTTTTATTTTTTATTAATTTTGTCCGTTTTTAGGGTTCCGTACCTTAAAAGGTAAAAAAAAGGAACCCTTATAAGATCACTTTCTTGTCCGTCTGTCTGTCTGTCTGTCTGTCTGTCCGTCTGTCTGTCCGTGTGTCACCATCGATTATCTCAGGAACGGGTAAAGCTAGCCAGTTGAAATTTATACCATATAGGTACTAAGGTCTATAGTCCCTATTGTGAGTATAAAAATCAAGGTCCTGAGTCAACACTATAAAAAGATATAGGCAAATTTAGGTTTTCGTGAAAACTTGTAAGTACCAAAACTTACCTTAATTATCAACTTTTTTATTTTTCGGAATTTTTCCTTTACTTGTGCTGTAAGGCCTTGCTTGTAACCAAAATTGACAATTCTAGGTCAACCGGAAGTACCCTAGAGGTTTTGGGTCGAAAACCTAAATGGTAGTTCCCGTTGACCTAGAATAACGAAAGAATCTGGCCGGATCCTGCCCCAGAGCCGAATATCGAATTAGACTATGCGTCTGAATAATATTATTTAAATAAAATATCACAAAATTAACTGGTACATACAGAATACTTAGATATCTCGTGCCCTGTGGGAATATAATTATGTTATTTTATTAGTAACTTTAGTCACTTCCGGTACTACAGTCCGTAATGCCTCTCCAGACTCACGGCGAGAAGTTTCACCGAGACTTCTCGAAGAACAAACAAATTATCCACACTCTCAATTTTCTCACTCGTGATCTGTTTGAAATCCTTTGTCTCGGCCAAAAATAGGTACCGACACCGAAGCGCGAGAACAAAAAGGCGAGAAACTCCTCACATTCACGCTTCTCGGGTGTTGTCGGGGTTTCTTGCCGAGAGTCTGGAGGGGCTATTAGGTATCACAGAGAATATTTTTATCAGATAGACCTACCTTCTTTTTCGCGGTTGACATGACACTCAAATAGTAAACAAAACAGACGGACAAGAATTTGACAGATGTAAAAGGAATTTCGTTGAGTTTCAGTTGTGTGTGATTTATGAGGATTTATCATATTTTATTTAAAATTACAAAAAGTACTGACTCCTTGGGATATGCATACAGACTAAAATGGAAGTGGGCTGGACATGTAGCCCGTCTACAAGATGGAAGATGGACTAGGAGAGTGACAAATTGGGAGGGTCCAAGAGGTCGACGCTGCATAGGAAGACTATACGCTCGCTGGGACGACGACATCAAGAAAACTGCTGGACCAAACTGGCTCCAAGTAGCACAAGACAGGGTCAGATGGCTGGCTTTGGAGGAGGCCTTCACCTTAGGGGTTCTCTAGTACCTACTTAGATTATAAGCATTAGTGATAAGAAAAAAATGTTAATTATAGAGAAATAAAAGGCTTTTTATTTTATTTTTTTATATCGTATTTTATTTTAGGCTGTAAGTACAGAATCACTGCACACGAGTGTAGATAATTTTATTGATGAAATTCCCAATTTTTCCTAAGTACTTTTCTTTTTTACTTGAAATTGTATCGCTTTCAGCGATAAGGCCGCCCATTGTTTTAAGTACCCCATATATTTGTATCGTTATTTTAATTGACTCTGTATTTTTGTGGGTATTTATGTCAATAAAGATATATTGTATTGTATTGTATTGTATTGTAGGTACTGGGAGCACTTGTGTGCGTCATTTATTTTCTATACCTACTTCACTTAAAATTCTGCTAGTCCTAATTATAATAATGAAAAAGTAAATGTTCACACAGCGCCATCTATCCCCAACGTAAGCAAAGCTTTTACTATATGAACCTTAAAAATATAGTTTCCTAGGTTCTCCGTTCATGCTGGGCGTCATAGCCTGCTGCTTTATATTAGAATAACTTTTAAATCCCACTTTTTAGAGGAAGAAGATGAATGGACTCTCATTATAAAATAAAAAAACAAACCCAAAAATCCCAATTTGGTCATGACGCAAGCATTCTTTCCTGTTGGCATCTGTGGGGCAAATTTATTCAAGGAATCGGCCATCTCTTTTGGCAAAAAGCAAGGTCTTATAGCACAAATAAAGGAAAAATTCCAAAAAGTTAAAAAAGTTGAAAACTAAAGGGTGTTCCCATACATACATAGTTGACGCCAATTAAAATTGTCCTCCGAGTTGTATGGGCGCTCATACAATTAATACTAGCTTAATTGGCACCATGGCTAGGTACGGAACCCTCGGCGTACGAGTTCGACTCGCACTTGACCGGTTTTTAGGGTTCCGTACCTTAAAAGGTAAAAAAAGGAACCCTTATAAGATCACTTTCTTGTCCGTCTGTCTGTCTGTCTGTCTGTCTGTCTGTCTGTCTGTCTGTCCGTCTGTCCGTGTGTCACCGTCCATTTTGTCTGTTTGTTCGTCTTCTTTGTCCTAAAAAAATTTGCATTTTTGATTACTTATACATGTCATGAGACTTTTTAAGATGTACTGTACTGTATTAACACTTTTATTTTTTATTAATTTTGTCCGTTTTTAGGGTTCCGTACCTTAAAAGGTAAAAAAAAGGAACCCTTATAAGATCACTTTCTTGTCCGTCTGTCTGTCTGTCTGTCTGTCTGTCCGTCTGTCTGTCCGTGTGTCACCATCGATTATCTCAGGAACGGGTAAAGCTAGCCAGTTGAAATTTATACCATATACTAAGGTCTATAGTCCCTATTGTGAGTATAAAAATCAAGGTCCTGAGTCAACACTATAAAAAGATATAGGCAAATTTAGGTTTTCGTGAAAACTTGTAAGTACCAAAACTTACCTTAATTATCAACTTTTTTATTTTTCGGAATTTTTCCTTTACTTGTGCTGTAAGGCCTTGCTTGTAACCAAAATTGACAATTCTAGGTCAACCGGAAGTACCCTAGAGGTTTTGGGTCGAAAACCTAAATGGTAGTTCCCGTTGACCTAGAATAACGAAAGAATCTGGCCGGATCCTGCCCCAGAGCCGAATATCGAATTAGACTATGCGTCTGAATAATATTATTTAAATAAAATATCACAAAATTAACTGGTACATACAGAATACTTAGATATCTCGTGCCCTGTGGGAATATAATTATGTTATTTTATTAGTAACTTTAGTCACTTCCGGTACTACAGTCCGTAATGCCTCTCCAGACTCACGGCGAGAAGTTTCACCGAGACTTCTCGAAGAACAAACAAATTATCCACACTCTCAATTTTCTCACTCGTGATCTGTTTGAAATCCTTTGTCTCGGCCAAAAATAGGTACCGACACCGAAGCGCGAGAACAAAAAGGCGAGAAACTCCTCACATTCACGCTTCTCGGGTGTTGTCGGGGTTTCTTGCCGAGAGTCTGGAGGGGCTATTAGGTATCACAGAGAATATTTTTATCAGATAGACCTACCTTCTTTTTCGCGGTTGACATGACACTCAAATAGTAAACAAAACAGACGGACAAGAATTTGACAGATGTAAAAGGAATTTCGTTGAGTTTCAGTTGTGTGTGATTTATGAGGATTTATCATATTTTATTTAAAATTACAAAAAGTACTGACTCCTTGGGATATGCATACAGACTAAAATGGAAGTGGGCTGGACATGTAGCCCGTCTACAAGATGGAAGATGGACTAGGAGAGTGACAAATTGGGAGGGTCCAAGAGGTCGACGCTGCATAGGAAGACTATACGCTCGCTGGGACGACGACATCAAGAAAACTGCTGGACCAAACTGGCTCCAAGTAGCACAAGACAGGGTCAGATGGCTGGCTTTGGAGGAGGCCTTCACCTTAGGGGTTCTCTAGTACCTACTTAGATTATAAGCATTAGTGATAAGAAAAAAATGTTAATTATAGAGAAATAAAAGGCTTTTTATTTTATTTTTTTATATCGTATTTTATTTTAGGCTGTAAGTACAGAATCACTGCACACGAGTGTAGATAATTTTATTGATGAAATTCCCAATTTTTCCTAAGTACTTTTCTTTTTTACTTGAAATTGTATCGCTTTCAGCGATAAGGCCGCCCATTGTTTTAAGTACCCCATATATTTGTATCGTTATTTTAATTGACTCTGTATTTTTGTGGGTATTTATGTCAATAAAGATATATTGTATTGTATTGTATTGTATTGTAGGTACTGGGAGCACTTGTGTGCGTCATTTATTTTCTATACCTACTTCACTTAAAATTCTGCTAGTCCTAATTATAATAATGAAAAAGTAAATGTTCACACAGCGCCATCTATCCCCAACGTAAGCAAAGCTTTTACTATATGAACCTTAAAAATATAGTTTCCTAGGTTCTCCGTTCATGCTGGGCGTCATAGCCTGCTGCTTTATATTAGAATAACTTTTAAATCCCACTTTTTAGAGGAAGAAGATGAATGGACTCTCATTATAAAATAAAAAAACAAACCCAAAAATCCCAATTTGGTCATGACGCAAGCATTCTTTCCTGTTGGCATCTGTGGGGCAAATTTATTCAAGGAATCGGCCATCTCTTTTGGCAAAAAGCAAGGTCTTATAGCACAAATAAAGGAAAAATTCCAAAAAGTTAAAAAAGTTGAAAACTAAAGGGTGTTCCCATACATACATAGTTGACGCCAATTAAAATTGTCCTCCGAGTTGTATGGGCGCTCATACAATTAATACTAGCTTAATTGGCACCATGGCTAGGTACGGAACCCTCGGCGTACGAGTTCGACTCGCACTTGACCGGTTTTTAGGGTTCCGTACCTTAAAAGGTAAAAAAAGGAACCCTTATAAGATCACTTTCTTGTCCGTCTGTCTGTCTGTCTGTCTGTCTGTCTGTCTGTCTGTCTGTCTGTCTGTCTGTCTGTCTGTCCGTCTGTCCGTGTGTCACCATCGATTATCTCAGGAACGGGTAAAGCTAGCAAGTTGAAATTTATACCATATACTAAGGTCTATAGTCCCTATTGTGAGTATAAAAATCAAGGTCCTGAGTCAACACTATAAAAAGATATAGATAAATTTAGGTTTTCGTGAAAACTTGTGAGTACCAAAACTTACCTTAATAGGCATGATGACAGTAATCAAGTATCGCCAAAATATTTATCTGATCTAATGAAATAGGATTCAAAGATTTTGAAAAATGTATTTATTCTCTTATTAATGTCGAGATTACTAATTTATTTGCTAAAATAAATCTACAAAATACAACAATCCGCCATGATAGCCAAAACGCTCGCCGGTGTCATGGCGTCTGTCATTGCGTCTCGTCTCGGTAAACATCCTTTTGTTTCTATAGTAACTATGTAGGCATCACTGGTTTATATACCGATCCGTGACGTAAAAACAGACGCCATGACACCGGCGAGCGTTTTGGCGTGAATTTGAAAATTTAAATTTAAATGTACTTTTATTGCACAAAAACCTTAATTTTCTACAGAAATATGATATATTTTAGACATAATAGATACTTCTGAATATCATAGAAGAGATTTTGAAAATTAGGATTCATGCCTATTATCAACTTTTTTTATTTTTCGGAATTTTTCCTTTACTTGTGCTGTAAGACCTTGCTTGTAACCAAAATTGACAATTCTAGGTCAACCGGAAGTACCCTAGAGGTTTTGGGTCGAAAACCTAAATGGTAGTTCCCGTTAACCTAGAATCACGAAATTTGGCAAAAAGCAAGGTCTTATAGCACAAATAAAGGAAAAATTCCAAAAAGTTAAAAAAGTTGAAAATTAAAGGGTGTTCCCATACATACATAATTGACGCCAATTAAAATTTTCCTCCGAGTTGTATGGGCGCTCATACAATTAAGCGGACTAGCTTAATTGGCACCATGGCTAGGTACGGAACCCTCGGCGTACGAGTTCGACTCGCACTTGACCGGTTTTTTTATTTTAGCAAGGTTCAATAAATGTATCGACATAATGTTGCTTTCGTGACAAAGAAAAGGAATAGTATCGGATTTATTTTAGCTAAAAGATTTTCATACCAATAAAAGGTGAGAATAAGGGGTGTGAGTATGCTCATTCGTTCATTTTTAGGGTTCCGTACCTTAAAAGGTAAAAAAAGGAACCCTTATAAGATCACTTTCTTGTCCGTCTGTCTGTCCGTGTGTCACCATCGATTATCTCAGGAACGGGTAGAGCTAGCAAGTTGAAATTTATACCATATACTAAGGTCTATAGTCCCTATTGTGAGTATAAAAATCAAGGTCCTGAGTCAACAGTATAAAAAGATATAGGCAAATTTAGGTTTTCGTGAAAACTTGTAAGTACCAAAACTTACCTTAATTATCAACTTTTTTTATTTTTCGGAATTTTTCCTTTACTTGTGCTGTAAGACCTTGCTTGTAACCAAAATTGACAATTCTAGGTCAACCGGAAGTACCCTAGAGGTTTTGGGTCGAAAACCTAAATGGTAGTTCCCGTTGACCTAGAATAACGAAATTTGGCAAAAAGCAAGGTCTTATAGCACAAATAAAGGAAAATGTCCAATAAGTTTAAAAAGTAGAAAATTAAAGGGTGTTCCCATACATACATAGTTGATGCCAAAAAGTCCTCCGAGTTGTATGGGCGCTCATACAATTAAGCGGACTAGCTTAATTGGCACCATGGCTAGGTACGGAACCCTCGGCGTACGAGTTCGACTCGCACTTGACCGGTTTTTTTTAATGTCTTGTGAAGTATTGAAACCGTTACTGTTATTGTGAACCGTTTCTTTTTTATTTAAGTAATTGTACCTTAACTATAAGTACTTTATTTATTTTGGGAAACACTTAGTTCGCAATAACTCAGATATAACATAAAAAAACTCGACAATGGCGAAAAACCTTCAAAACACCAACCTTTTCACCGCCTTCCTCATTAGAAGCTTCGTTCTTAGCACCTTCGTCTTTAGACCCCTCTTCGTTTCCGTCTTCTTCATCGCTGGAGAGATCATTGATATTCTTATCCTCTTTTTCTTTCTTTTCATCTTTTTCTTCCTCTTCCGGTACGTTTTCTTTCATTACATCTATTTCAAATGGATTCTCGTTCTCAGTTTCTCCGTCCTGTAAATTTTAATTGTTTTATTTCATCTCAACAATGCCCCAGGTGTGTTACTAAAGTGTCCGTTAAATGTACCTAAAGTTTGGCTTCCTAGCACTGTATGAATAATCTAGTAAAGATGTAATGCCTAAGTTTTTTTAATTTGATGTGACCTTAGTGATTTCAGTCTTCTATCACTATGAGAGTTACAAAGTTTCTTTATATATCAACATATTAAACTTGAAATTTACTATCAGCTATTTATATAATTTATATTTATATATTTATTTATGTTATATTATATATGTAAATCACCTGATCATCGCCATCCTCCCCGTCTACGTCCATATTCTCCGGCATCTCGAAATCTTCGGGCTCTGGTAGTGGTGGTTGGTTACCATGGTACGGATCAGCCTGTAACAAAACAACATTTTAGTAAGTCCTAGTCACGATTTCACGATAAGGGTCAATCTCCAGAATCAGCGGACCTGGTTGATCGCTATGGCGCCCCTTAAATATCGATATTATTGCTTTTCTGTAAAATATGAAAATATGCTTATTTAGACACCTCCTCCAAATAAAAATACAGAAAAGCAATAATATCGATCTTTAAAAAGCACTCAACCAAACACGCTGATTCTGGAGATTGACCCATAATTTAGATAAAAATGATAAATGGGAAGGAATGACTCTCCCTGCAATGGGACAAGCACAAACCTCAGCCACCAACAAAGTGTTTTCATATCATTGTTTTCTTTTGTTTCAAGTTTCAACATTTCATTTCTCTAACCTAACTTTTTCATTTATTCTGAACATCAAGAACTCCAAATTGTGAAGGAAAAGAGAAAAGAAACGAGTATTCTCACATTCACAATCCAGTACATCAGTCTACCCGTGACCACGAGAGCTGTAACGCACTCGAAACGTCGGGAAATAATAAACAAAGGTAATAACGCGATAAAGTCCCGTTAGTTCGTTTAAATTATATTCACAATCCTGTTTAAAAGTTTTCTCCTATCTGCTTTACTTACATGATCATCATCAATCTCTGGTTCATTCATTTCATTGATATCTTTCTTCTCCTTCTTATCTTTCCCTTCACTACCATCGTCAGTTCCCTGTTCCTTTTCTTTAGCAGCCATCTCTTTCTCTCCCGTGCTCTCTCCTGGCCCTTTCTCGTCCTTTTCTTTCTTTTCGCTTTCGTCGGGCTCTTCGTCTTCATCGCCCCAGATTTGTTGGTCTAATCTGTAACAAGAATGTATGTTGTTATTTAATTTAGTTGTATGTCTTGATCTTAGAATTCTTATATTATTGCTAGTATTCAGAATTAGACTAGAATATAAATAGCCTAAGCTTAACGTACGTAACCAATAAGTTCCAATAGTTTTTGCTCGATTAAACAACGGTAGTGTTAAAATATCGTACGGAACCCTTCTCCCTCAAGACTGATTGCACTTAGTTTGAAAATCCTTTAATTTCTACAAACAGAATTCGCACTCAAGCTATCAATATTTACTCAATTTTAATAGAGAAATGCTACGACTCAAGTCTGAAACTGATTATATTGGCTTTAGTATCATAAACGACACTTACTTCTCAGCAGCATTATCCGTGTCTCCCATTTGTTTATCGGCATTATCTTCGTCGTCTTCTTCGTCTGAATTTTCACCATCTGAAAAAATATTCATTTACTCAACTCCTTTGTAAAATTAAGCTTTAAAAAATGCCTGAAGATCTCAACCGATGTCTAACGATACAGTCTTGTCTATATTGAAAATTTTATGGACACGGGATTTTATCGCGTAATTTACCTTATTAATCCCGACGTTTCGGCTATGTTACAACAGCCGTGATGATAAATAAGGTAAATTACGCGATAAAATCCCGTCTCCATAAAATTTTCAATATGAATAGTGATCGCGAAAGTTTAAAAAGACTTGTCTTGTCTATATTTTTCACTTACCCTTTTTCTCAACGTCTTGTAAATGGGAGTCAAAGTCATCCGTCATGTTGACTCCTTTCTCTTCCTCCTTACAGTCTCTTTCTTCTTCCTTCTTCTCTTCGCCGGGCCGTTGCGCGTCGTCTAGTTGATCCTAAAAGATTCACAATGTTTTACTTAGATATATTTGTGAACGATTTGATGATTTGAAAATTAATATTCTGTGATAACAGTAACGAGATGTTTTGTCATAATTGGAAATAATTTAAAGATTTGTAAAACTTAAGGAATCAAAAACTACCTTAAGGTTATGTTACCAAATGATCTTAAAATGCGAGTTTATCAATTCATGTGACAACTTTACAGAGCGTCGCTAGGACAAATCTCAAGTAACTATTTCGTGAGGAAATATTAACCATTTAATTACATCTTGTAATTCAATGAGAGCTTCATAAAGCTCAAACTGCTAATCAATCTGCCATCTGTTTTTATTGACAAAAGAGTGACAAGAAAAAAATAAACGGCCAAGTGCGTGTCGGGCCACGCGCAATTCCTTTAAAGTTCATGAAATGCACTATAATCATGAATTTTTACAGATCTATCAAGCCAGCAATTTAGCTTTTAGAGGGGGGGGGGGGGGGGGGGGGGGGGCGTAGTTGACCCCTACAAAATTACAGCTTTCTAGTACCAACAGTCTCTTAGCGAAACCTCGGACAGACGGACGGACGGACAGACAGACAGACTGACAGACGGACATAATGAAACTATAAGTGATCCTTGTCAGGACTACGGAACCCTAGAAATCATTATGCTATTAGGTTAGGTTATAATCATTAGCTTTAACTGACAGGTGAACAGGATCTACGATGAATACCTGGTTCTCAATCTTCTCAGACACATCCTTCTGTCCCTCGCCTTCGCCTAAGCCAGTTCCACTGGACAACTTGCCAGGGCCACCGTCTCCGTCTCCCTCCTCCATGTCCAGATCAGATGGCTTGCAGAATCTATAGCGAAAAGAATAATTTTACAAGGATTTCATCATACTAATATTATAAAGGCGAAAGTACGTGTACGTGTGTGTGTGTGTGTGTGTGCAGTGCAGACCAATTCACCATGACACAGTCTCAGTACACAATAATATTTGTATTATTTAGGTTCTTTTATAAGTACTCACCATCTAATTCATAGTTTTTTTTGTAGTGGTGGTATGAATAAATGCTTTTTCTTTCTTTCTTTTGTGTGTTTGTGTGTGTGTGTGAATCTTTGCTACTACGTATCCCCATAACTACTAAACCGATTTTAATAAAATTTGGAATGTAGATAGTTTAGGTTCTGGAATAACACAGGCTACTTTTCATCCCGAAAAAATGCATGGTTCCCGTGGGATTCAAAAAATTGTGGTCCACGCGGGCAAAGCCGCAGGCTAACAAGTTGAAAATAGTGTTCTAACTCGTATAGAATTTACTAAGGTTTTTACTACTTTCGGAAAACTCCGCGGGACTTCTTTCGGGAAGTGGATATCAGTGTGACTAGATATTGTTATTTTTTTAATGACAAAATATAATTAGTAGTAAATTGCGTAGATTTCCCAAAACAAGTAGGTATAATGTTGGTTAAAGTTTTTTTAAAGTAACTTACCCTTTCGTAGCAAGATCAGAGAAAATCTTCAATAGAACAGAGAGCATCTTACACGACACTCGATGTACCGCAACTTTCTGCGTCACAAAGTATTGAACGAACAACACAGCCTGTTCCAATATCGGTACCAATCGCATTACAGCACTGTTCACTATCTCTACATCCTTCCCTTTCACGGCTAGATATTGCACATAATTTACTAGTAGCTTGCGAACTTTAGAAACTAATGTATCAAGCTGCAATGTTCTAGTATCACTTGTTATTTTATCCTGCAATAATTCCTTTAGATGTTTGTCTTCTAAAATGTCTTTGGCTTCTTCTGGCGCCTTCTCTCCGTTATTTATAAAATCGTCAATCGCATTAAATACTTCTAAATTCTCGTTTTCTTGGGGTAAGTGTTTCTTGTATACAGATTGAACGACCAATAGCAACGTTGCTATTAGATCTTCGGTTTGACCAATCAGCTCATCGCTTGATGTTTCCATTGATACATCATTAGTTTCGTTTAGTTTATCAAACTCTTTTATGGTATCTTTCAAGTACGCGGATAATTCGACTATGCTTCTTAAGAGAGGGTGATTGGGTTCAACATCGGCTATCAGAGTTTTGAATCTGATTTGATACTCGTTTATGATTCTGTCTACGTCCGAGTCTATGAGCTCAAGATCGCTTCTCGAATCCTCGACAGTGTCTATGTGACTTTGTGAGATAAACGGCACGTCTTTGTTGAAGCCTAATTTTTGAGGCATAGCATTTGCTGCTTTTTGTAAAGCGTTCTTCTGTTTGCCGATATCAGATATCAGAGTTGTTATTTCTTTATTCAGATCCTTCCATTCTTCGCTGTTCTTGAAGCAGCGGACGATTTTGGAATCTGATACTACAGCGTCGAAATCTGGTTCGACTTCCGAGCCTATAGTTTTCTCTGGGCAAGATTTGAGTACAAGATTGAACTGTTCTAGAACTATCCCAGCGTTAGCGTAACATTCAGTAAGAATATCGAATTTCTGTTGTACTGTGGATACGTTAGAATCTGATGCGTCTATTTCTAGCGCGTTCATGAGGTTCGTTGTTAGATTGCGAAGGTCGCAGAGACGCCGGGAGTACTTTGATATGGATTTCTTTTGCGTGTTAGTCAGTTGCTGAAAGTATAATTTATAATTTTAAAAGTATAATTTTAAATGTATAATTTTACTAATGTTTTACAATAGCTATGTATGATCGTATGAGCTAGTGGCCATTTTTGGTGATGGAGTTTTTAGGCCGCCTAAAGGTCACGGCTTAACTAGCTTTACTGTGTCTATTTATGCGACTCTCTTGATATCAATATTTTGTGCTATATTTTATTACCACTCACACTTCATGACTTTCATTTTCGTTAAAACGCATTTTCTACGCTAGATTGAGTCTCACGCGACATGTGAAAGATCCAATAAGATTCACTGAGACCCCTTAGTTTAGTTACTTCATAATATTACGCTGAAATAATCAGGGTTCAAAAAGTAGACACCTGATTATTTCAGCGTGATATTATGTAGAGTAACTAAACTCTAAAGGGTATCCACGATTGTGTCTGCAATTCATATAATTATCTCTTTACCGAACCTAGTTTAAATGTTTGCATAATATACAAATATTAGAATGCCTTACCAGCAACTGAGCGGCGAATCCTTTGCACCGCTCGATGTTCTGAATGCCGAGGTCCTTGTGTGGAGATTGAAGCGCGACGGACAAAAGACGGTGTCGTGCTATATTCTTCTGGAAATACTTCTCACAGCCCGACCATAGCATTGCTAGGGAGGCGTCACATCGTCTGGAACAACAGTTAAATTTTTAGAATATAGATATATTAATACTAGTAGTTCGCCCCGAACTGAGATCTCGCGCACCGTAGATGGCCAACATTTGGACTTTCTTCTTACTACCCCTATAATTTCAAGTGCTACTACTGCCGGGTATGACTATTGCGCTAGCTCTTCATGGTAAAAAATACTAGCATGCATGCAATACATAATGTCGTGTCTAATTTTTCATTTATTTCATATTTATGAATTCTCGTCGTATTTTTAAAAGTATACGTCCTAGAATAAAAATAATAACTATTTTAGAATGTACAAATAAAGACCTTTCATTTGACACCCCACTCAATATATTTGTTTACTTAACTTTTTTTACCCCAATTATTTTCATTTTTTATCAAATTTTTTTTTATCATGAAAATAAATCAAGTAGCATCTAAAATCATTGCAAACCAAACCGCAACGATGCCACTCTCTTTTTAAGACCGACCAGTCAATGAGCTACGAAGACATGGAAACTCTATGAAACGGGAGCTCTTGCAGCTCTGGTTTCGTAGTTTTTGGTCTTTGGTCGTATTTCAAAAACTATACATCCTAGATTAAAAATAAAAACCATTTTGGAATGTACAAAATAAGCCCTTTCGTATGACACCCCACTCAATATATTTGTGTAACTTTCATAATTTTTTACCCCCTTGGGAACCCAATATCTTCACAACCCCTTCATCGATTAAGCTCATATGCTCCACCGTAAATTTCCTTACCACAACCTATTGACCTACCAAGTTTCATGCAGATTGGATGAACGGTTCGACAGTTATGCTCGAACAACAATTCGTGAAACATACAAACATACAAACATACAAACATACAAACATACAAACATACAAAGCAAAATCGCCCAACTTACCACTAAGATCTTCGCTCGCTTCGCTCGCTCGATCGACTACTTACAATTATTAAATAAATAAATATATAATGCTGAGCATTTCACACAGAATCATCTAGCTACACAGGGTGAATTTTTGAGACGGGGCAGTAAGGGCAGCTACCTTAACCGTTGTCGCTAGAGGAAAACGTTCTTAGGAGACCATCCTTAATTTTTGAAAATATTTCGACCTGCATTCACAGATTTAAAAAAAAATGTACAGTCAGCGAGAAAATGGGCCATTTACACAAAAACTTTTTTTGATGCCAATCGATCCTGTTTCATCTAAGGATAAAAAGGCTCTTTCAGACCAACTGAGGTTAGAGTACTAGAAAAGTCAGAAATCGCTAAAATGTATTTCTGAGACAAGAT
Source organism: Camptogramma bilineatum (assembly GCA_958496255.1). Classification (NCBI taxonomy): domain Eukaryota; kingdom Metazoa; phylum Arthropoda; class Insecta; order Lepidoptera; family Geometridae; genus Camptogramma; species Camptogramma bilineatum. The sequence goes on along the minus strand of OY292467.1, from coordinate 8,789,908 downwards.
AGTAAGGGCTACCTTAACCGTTGTAGCTACAGGAAAACGTTCTTAGGAGACTATCCTTAACTTTTGAAGATATTTCAACCTGCATTCACAGATTTTGAAAAAAATGTACAGTTAGCGAGAAAATGGGCACTTTACACAAAAACTTTTTTTGATGCCAGTCGATCCTGTTTCAGCTAAGGATTAAAAGGCTCTTTCGTACCAACTGAGGTAAGAGTACTAGAAAAGTCAGAAATTGCTAAAATGTATTTTTGAGACGGAGCAGTAAAGGCAGCTACTTTAACCGTTATAGCTACAGGAAATCTTTCTTAGGAGACTACCCTTACTTTTGAAGATATTTTGACAAAATGATGAAAAATTATGACAAATGACAAATTGATTTCGTACGAAATGTATAATCAAACTTATTTGCGTTTTCTGACTTTTCTAGTACTCTTGCCTCAGTTGGTCCGATAGAGTCTTTTAATACTTAGATGAAACAGGATCGACTGGCATCAAAAAAAGTCTGTGTGTAAATTGCCCATTTTCTCGCTGACTGTACATTTTTTTTCAAAATCTGTGAATGCAGGTTGAAATATCTTCAAAAGTTAAGGATAGTCTCCTAAAAACGTTTTCCTGTAGCTACAACGGTTAAGGTAGCCCTTACTGTTTTGTCTCAGAAATACATTTTAGCGATTTCTGACTTTTCTAGTACTCTAACCTCAGTTGGTCTGAAAGAGCCTTTTTATCCTTAGATGAAACAGGATCGATTGGCATCAAAAAAAGTTTTTGTGTAAATGGCCCATTTTCTCGCTGACTGTACATTTTTTTCAAAATCTGTGAATGCAGGTCAAAATATTTTCAAAAATTAAGGATGGTCTCCTAAGAACGTTTTCCTCTAGCTACAACGGTTAAGGTAGCTGCCCTTACTGCCCCGTCTCAAAAATTCACCCTGTATAGTAAGCAGTATGTATAGTAAGCAGAGCTTGTTGATGTCATCCAAATGTTTTTATCTTTGACGACAACACAGATGTGAAATTGAAGAGCTCACTGCAAAATTTAAATGGCTCACAGTGAGATTATTGCAGTAAAATATAAGCTGAAAGATATAAAGCTTGCGCACAAGTATGTCCACAATAAAACGGCTCTCAACATGCCATTCACTATACTATTACAGTTGTTCTATCTCACGAAGTCCGTTTGGTCTTAATTGTGTGTAGATGCACATGCACGTTGTTTCTGTGTGCGTGGGCCGATTCTGAGGGCTCCCGAGCTTACGCACACAGAAACAACTTGTGACACACAAAATTAAGACCAAACGGACTTCGTGAGATAGAACAACTGTACCAACATACTTTTTCACTCAATGAATTTACATTTACCAACATACCTAGATTTGAGATACCCCATTGCCGCGTCCAAGTCGACAGGCGGTATAGTAAAGTCGTGTAGCTCGCCACTCGAAGCCGCTAAGATCACGAGTCCCGTGCGATAGTTCAGTCCCATCTTAGACAGGTACTTGAACAAATCGGCGAGAGCTTTGCGCTTCTGTTGTACTATATTCTTCGCCTGGGATGTTTGCTTTTCTTTGGGGAGGGTTGTGTCAACCTGGAAATGGAGTGATGCTTAGAAATAGACATAGACACATCATTTATTTGCCACTAAGCACACAAAATACACATAGTGAAATGTAATAATTATGTTAAAAGTTAACAAAAAGGTACAAAACGTAATCAACTTAAAAATTAGGTTGTTGGTGTGCTACCGTAGCAAATGGAATCTCCACAGGCAATAAGTCGTAAGAATTATAAATACTAGCAAACTCAAGCCCAATCGATCTATACCATCGATCTACCAATTTTTATATACGTAGATCGGATTGGCGCTTCGAGATATTTAATACTAGCTTCCACCCGCGGCTTCGCATCGCACCCGGATAAAAAGTTGCCTATGTATTATTCCAGGACATAAACTTTGTATATTCCATGTTTAATGAAAATCCATTCTGTAGTTTTTTGAGTGAAAGAGTAATAAACATCCAAACAACCAGACATCCATACATCCTCACAAACTTTCACATTTATAATAGTACGTTGCTCAAACAAACATCGAAAGCAAAATCACTCAAATTAGAATCGCAGCACGCTTCGCTCGTTGAACAGTTCTCCCGAATTAACACATCGAATAATATAATATAACAACAGACGTGTAGATATAATTTTTACATGCACTTTTTTAATGTTTTGTTATCATGTTGGTTGCAAAGATTATTCAAATAGAGCCATAGGATCTTATTGAATGTCTCGGTACTTCGAAAACTTACCTCCAAAGATCCAAGATACGTGCTAGTCTCGATGACCGAAGTGACAAAGTCGTCTAAAGCTTGTACCAACGCCGGGTATCCAGAGTTTGTGATAGTATCCTTGCATAATGTCTTAGCTTTGTTTAATAGATTGCTCACTTTGGCTATAAGACTTCCTTCTGGAATACTTGGGCAAGGTTGCTCTGCTTCGTCTAAATATTTCTGTTGATAAAAAATACAGTTTAGCATTGTGTTCAGCGAGCTTAAAAAGGTCGCTATTGCAGAATCGAAATAAAGGAATTGAACTATTGCCATCTCTTTTCATTGACTGAGAGTGAAAAGAGACGGCATTATGGTTCATTTCATATTGTGATTCAGCTTTAACGACCTTTTTAAGTCCGCTGAAAATTTTGGGATTCAACACTGAATTACTTTTACCAACATAAAATGAAAACACAAGCAATTTAATTTTGAATGTTGATTTTTTTTAGCCAAAAAACTAATTGCATGGCAATACTTTGAGCATAAGTGTACTACAAATATTGTATAATGCATAAAATTGAAGCATAAATATAATGCCGATGCGTTCTACATATATTTATCACACATATTTATAAATAATTAGTGTGATACTTCCACGTTACTTTATGCATTTTTTTTAATATATTTACTTTTTAAATTACTAAATAGTAAATATTATAATCATACATCAAAACATTTATAAAGAATGTAAAAACTTAAAATGTATAAGTATATCTAATACAAATCTTTGATATTCATTCTCGTGCCACAACTTCTAATTCAGATTTTTTGGAACGACATAATATTACGTCTAAGTAATAATAACTACCTACTAATAAATATGTTTTGTTCAAATGATACTGATTAAACATACACAGATTTAACAAATTATTAGTTTTCTAAGGCAAGGTACTACAGGCATTAGTTTAGTTAGGAAATATTGTACTACCTGTAGTTGCTGTGAATTAAAATAAGAGAGAAAATTAGTTTTCAGAAATAGATTAAAGTTTAATAGCTACCCATCACCATCTAAATCTAAGATCCAGAAAAGATTTAATTTCTTAGAAATTAATCAAGATTAAGATTGTATTCCTGTTCTTCATTTCGTAATATTAGAAAGATGGTTATTATTATTACAGTACATGTAAAAATATTCATTAACACAGTATTTCAGTATGTAAAAATCATTGATTAGAAATACTCTTGTGTATGGATCTCAAATTATATTAAGTTTGCACAAGTAAATAAAAAGATATTAAAAAGTCCTTCAGTCAGAGCCTTGTGTAAAAAGTTCATATTTAATTAAGTTTTAGTGGGACCATTATTACGTTTAAAAATCACTCAAAATTAACACAACGTTCCCAAAATAAACTTTTCTTACTAAATTAAATTATTGGTCGGACTATGTCTACGATGAAAACAAAAGAACACAAGACAACAACTATAAAGCTACGCGTCCACTGCGCCGGAATCGGAGCGTAAGGAGCGTTAAGATTTGTTGAGCTACTGATAATAAACAACTAATGATAATAATATCGTCGCGTCCTATCCTCCATAACGCGAATACACGTGCACAGGCGAACTCGTGATTTGAAAATACCTATATTGCAAAATCCGAAAGCGGGCATTTTGTAAACACCGACGGACTCTGCGTACGCTCCGATTTCAACGAAGTGGACGCGTAGCTTAACAATGTAAAAAACAAGTACCTACTGTAAAACCACGAAAAGAATGGTTTTCGTAAGATATCGGAAACAACCTCATAAAATTACAAAAACGATTGACAAAAAGTCATTTGGTAATGAAAATTACTCATACTTTATCGCAAACAAATTAATATCAATAACATTTTTAAGAAAAGCAAATTCTTTGCAAGCCGTGCGAGCTGCGCTGATAATGACGTGCACTTCTGTCGCGCTCTGTTTTGTGGAATCTTACACTGCTGTCATATTCGGAAAACACGAACATAACCGAGATCCATTCTAAAGCTTGAAGTAATTAACATACCTTGACGTTCCTAGCGAGTACGATGTGATTGGTCGGGTCGATCATATAGGCGCCGCCGGCGGGCGCGCTCGCTGTGGCTCGCTTCGGCCGGTCCCAGATACCGACATGCTCTGTCGATTCGGATCCACTGTCTACCAGGCAGTTTCTTACACTCTCTTTTAGGACGTTCTAAAAATACATACAAAGTTGTTATTAATCTACCATCATTGGCCAGTGAACATCTATTGCAGATGATTTAGATGGCGTCAGTCAAGTTATGGAATAGTTTATAGAACATTTTCGTTCATGGCTAAAGAGGCCTATGCGGGATTAATCTACACTAATATTATAAAGAGGTAAAGTTTGTACGAGTGTAGCCATCTAGGAGAATATGCTTGGAACAAATTGATGACATTTTGATTTTGAGAAGGGCCTGGCCGAAAGTGCCCTAAACCGGTAAGTTTATATAAGCAAGTGACCAACTCTGGTGACGGAGTTTTTAGGCGAGTGAGCTTGTATGAAATAATGAGTGAGAGTATTGCAAGTCAGTGATACGAAAGTTGTGTCATGATCCTAAGCGGAACAAGTGGAAATCTGTGGTCTGCCTACCCTTATTGTAAAGAGGCGTAATTTTTTTGTAAGTACATAGTTTGTAAGTTTGTATGTATCAATTGATCTCTGAATGTATTAATCTTTTTAAAATTGTCACTCACACGGGTGGAAAGTGCCTCTAAGAGGCATGATTTGGACTGTAAACATTTTGCACGGAAATGTTCTTTCAAATGTTGATACTAACCTCAAACTCTTTGGTATGTTTATGAAGCGCCTTATGAGCCTTCTCCACAGTATCCTTCACACTCCAGTAGCTAAGGTCACGATCCCACGAGCAAATCTTTACGAAATCACGCATTTTCTTCTCAATTGGCGTGCGTTTCTCCTTTATGTGAGCGGCGACTTGCGCGCTGAATTGGTCATAGTAGTTGTATGTGTTCCATAGGATTGAGATCAGTTCGTCTGAAAGTTATATTCAAAAGTAGTGGTTTATTTTTCATACTCGGTGTAGTATCGATATCTTTCTAGATAGAAATGGTATCGGCGCAGCCAGTAGGATGGTTCTGGTTCTCATATTATAAAAGACGACATTCATTATGAATTCAAGTAGTCTTCAGACAACATACGAGCTACCTTCAAGCTCGTAAACTACCTGACGAGCATTATTATAATGTACACAAGACCAAATTTAGTAGTATCGTTTAACTTTATTTCTATAGGATATCCATAAAACATTACATGCTTAACATGATAAGCATGTTTGAGCGATCGTGATTATCTAAAATGGATCACTATGTATTATATTATAGTTGAGAGAATTTTTGCAGCTGGCGCAGCCGGTAGGACAATCAAAGGTTGATTTCTTATTTTATCTGAAACCAGGATGAGTTTTATTCTGAAATATACTACGAATATTGTTTACATACCCCGTCGATAGCTCGGTTCTAAGTGCACCAAATGGCAATGATACACATATATTATATCCAGTCTAACTTCATACTCAGCTAGATTGGATGTTTCCATGAAGTTCTTCAGGGCTTCTGTGACCTTCGCGGCCTCTGTGTCGTTGTCAGTCTTCTCCACTTGCATGTGATCGTTTATGACAGAGTATATGAAGAACCAGTACTTGTGAGCTTCGGATTGTTTTCTAAAAATTAAAGATTGTTAAAGCGTGTTTAAGACATTAAGGAAGAGACAAACAATTCAGCAAAAGAACTTCAAAGGAAAACCTGTAAGAGTTTAAAGTCGTCTAATTGTTTGGTAAACTCTTTCTCTAATAGAAATATGTAAGGCTTTATTAATAACTGACATAGGCATAGTTTTACCCTGAATAAAATTACAGATTTTAATGGTAAAAGCGGAACCCTCAAACAATTACGACAAAAACTAAATTTTGCCTAAATATTTGTAGAGTTCAATCACACAAAGGTAGTGAGACTGTTTGATGTAAAAGACTTCTCCTTTATCCCTAGTAGCTAGATCAAATAGGCGTTTATTCAATAAGACATCTAAGATCACTTTGAACTACTGACGCGATAGAAGATATTTATCACAAACGAGGGTACCTCTGATACAAATTATTTAGGCACTCCTTCCAATGGGCCATTTCCAATTTCCTCCAGTTTATAATCTGCTGCCCCACAGCTAAAGACATATCGATCATGTTGTTCCCTTTGTGAGAATTCTTGTTCCACTCCTCGATTTTATCCCGAAGTAGCTCTAATCCGGTCAGGAAACGAGACACGGGACTTGTGACTGGGAAGCTTAGGATCCTCTTGATTATTATCATGATCTGGGAAAAATGAAATATGATCTCTACTGTATTCCCAAAGTGCAGTAGATATTGTTGACTAGCAAAATAATCTAGTGTGCACAGACCTTACTAGTGTACTATGTTAGTGTGCATGAACCTTTATGTGAATAAAGTATGTTGTCTATGGTGTAAGCTACAATAAGCAAGTTGTTTTATAATAGGTTATGGGCCCAGCACGCTTCCACTGATCTTTCAGATCTTCATTTGAACATGTCTAAGTGTGTGTGTATGTAAATATAATTGGTACTTCCATGCCCTCAATTTGCAGAAGTTAACATTCAAGCGCAGTTGCAAGTTGCAAGCGCATCGACGCTATTAGAAAGCTAACTGGTTTCCTCACCATGTTTTCCTTCACCGTGAGCTCGTGTTAAACCGGATGTCAGGATGCACGGTGGATATATGTCTAATACGTTACATGAAAACAAAATTTCTAACAAATACAATGATACGAACCTCTTTCAAAGTAGGGAAATCTGGCCACTGTTCCAATAAGTCATTTGTGGCTTGTTTCACATCCTGGAGAAGTGGCACGCACTGTCTTGTCTCAGAAACCCAAGGTGATCTGTAGAAATCAACCTTGCTGTTCGAATCTGAAAATCAAAGGAATATGATTCTTACAAAAGTAAATAAAGATGATAATAGGGTAAGTAGAGGTAAGCTAGTATAATGAAAAGGAAGGGCTAATCAACACAATAAACAAAATACAAAATGGCGTTTGTGTTGGCCAATCGGAGGCCTCTGTCACTAGTGATGCTATTGCCGCTATGAAATATTTTAAAATTTTCGTTCGTTCGCCATCCTTAAAGCGATTCGATGTGTTTTGCTGTTGTTATTATGTACAGCGGGCTTAAAAAGGTCGCTATTGCAGAATCGCAGTAAAGGAATTGACCTATTGCCTCTCTTTTCATTGACTGAGAGTAAAAAGAGACGGCATTATAGTTCATTTCATTTTGTGATTCAGCTTTAGCGACATTTTTAGGTCCACAGATCCTATCACCTATGTTATGTGATGTCGCGCAATCACAAAATAAACGGATTGGTCGACCATGGATTTAGTGACCGCATTAAACGTTAAACTAGTGAGTGTTTCTGTGCTTTGGAGGACACTTTCAGATTTGTTTCTGTGAAATAAAGAAAAAAATGACAACTTATTAACATACCATTCCCATCAATTTTAGTCTTGATCTGCGAAATCAGTACCATCAAACTGGGCGTAATGGTTCCCTCAAAATCAGCATCCAAAGCTTCCCAAGCACTCTGTATAACCTGACTGAATATCGGATACCGTTGCAAGAACGAGCTTATCACATCATTGCCGACCAACTTCTTTTTGCTGGGTAACCATTCAGCTGAAGTCATAGTCCTCACGAAGTTCGAATGCCACTTGTAGACTAGAGATACATCGTCGTTGGATATAAGTAGTTTGAGTTTGTTGGTCTCTGGTTTTTGTATCTTTTTAACTGGTCTTTGTTCTAGAGAGGGCGGTTTGAACTCGCCGAAATCATTATCGGAGTAGGAGGGGAACATTTCTTGTATTTCTTCGATGGCGGTCGCTTCTTCATCCTCGTCTTCGCATTTAGATCTGTTATACAAGAATATTGTGTTATACACGAAAATATCAGCCACAATTATGTTCAAAAGCCAGCCAATTTAAATAATAGCAGAAATGAAAGTGAAGTGAATAAATATCAAATGTCAAATAAGTTCTATTTTTAGGTGAAGTACTAGGTAAGTGAGTGAAGATGTGGTGATCGACTTAACATTGGCAAGATTAAGTCAAGTTCTCAAGTCTACCAAGATCTCTTTAAATTGTCTTAGAAGCTAGGTTATTCTACTTTCTTTCGCAACCAATACCGAATTTACAACTAAGGCAATAAACACAGCTGATGCTTAGATTTCCTTTCGACAATCTATCATTATCAATCTAAAAACAAATTTGGCTAATTCCAGTGAGGTGTGTATCGGCAAAATAATGCTCGTCAAAGTATTAAACCTTATGTATACTTTATGTTAAACAACTATTCTCATGTAAGTGACTGTGTCTTTTTGAGAATAAATATCTTTAAACCTAAACCTAAACAAGTACTACTTACTTAGTGACATACAACGCTTCATCGTCTTGTTTCTTCTTTTCAATATCTCGCTGCTGTTGTTCCCAAGTCTTGTATAGCTTGTTCAATGTGGCTAGCATTGCGTCCACACTCTCTTTGTCAATAGCATCCTTCGCAACGCAATGCATTTTGAGCTCTGTGAGGTTCATCTTAAGGACTCTGGAAAAATAAATAAACATGTAAGAAATATAATTTTAAATCAGCAATTACAATTTAAATCTATTTCATAAGAAATACTCACTCAAGGCACTCAACTTCAGCTAAATATCCATCATTTCTATTCATTATATTCTTCTTCACCAAACTCGTGAACTTCGAATTCACGAACCGATTCAGATACACCTCTCTGTAATTCCTCTTCGGAATCTCTATCGGATACTGGATAAGATCCTTAATTTCCTTCCAAATCGGCCCTTGATCGATTTTAGCCATCATTTCTCTTATCAAATCGGAGGCAGATGTTACGCTGTACATTATCTGTGCCAAAGAGCACTGAATCGGTTTCGCTATGTCTGGTAATGCGTCGGAATATGTGTTCTCGATTTTCTTGTAAAACGCGTCGACGGAGTAAAACCAAGAGTTTGTTTCCTTCAAGATTTTATTTGCATTGGATATGATAGTTTTGTTGTTGAGGTTATTTTCCAAGTACTCGAACATAGTTGAGCAAGTTTTCACCAAATTCAAGTATATGTCGTTGATTGTTTTTGCTGATAGGAGTGATTTTGTGAAGTGTTTGCAGTCCTGAAAAAAGAAGCTTTCAGTAAACATTAAAAGCAATATCACCTTCATCTGAAAAAAAAACCCAAAACAACATAACAGCAACATGCTATATCTTTTTTTTTTTTTCTTTTAGTTTAGATCAGCCTCGCCCAGGGCCATATAACACATGTAAGTTATAACGGAGGAATATTTTTAAATTAACCATTATTTAAGACAAAAGAAGTGGCTTTTGAAAACAATTGCTATAAAACTCGCGTTAGACCCTAATTACTTACGTTGACAAGGTTTCTATAGGCGGGCTCTTGCGGCCTAAAAGTATTCCCCAGCGCATACTTCTCTGCAGAATCAGCAGTTTTCTTCATCAAATCCAACAGTATCGCACAATGAGGATGGACTTTCTTCAATCCATCGTCACTATACAAAGGTGTTTCGATATCAGACGGTTTTTCAATTTCCTTGTGGCTTGTAAGAGTACCAGTGACAAGGCCATGGAAGTAATAATTTCCGAGCAAAGCCTCGCATGTCTCAATGTCTTCTGCGATGTTTCTTCTTTTAAGTTCGTAGCGCTCGATTTGATCTATTCGATTTACTTCAGTCATAACTTTGGCGAAGAGTAAGCTGCTCATGAGAGATAATTCTGTTGTCAGAATTTTAACTTTTAGTTTATTAACTTCTTTGTTTTTCAATTCATCCTGTAATCTTTTATAGATCGTTTGGGCACTGTTCAAATTGTTAAAGTAATCAGAGTTTTCTTCGAAATAAAGTTTTAGTAGCTCTATGTGATCTGTCGGTAGATTTTTGGGGGTCGCTAGTTTTTGGGTAACGACAGAAATAAGACAGCTGATCAGTCTTTCGTATTTCTTCATTTCAAAAGCGGCATCCAATTTACTGCAACGAAGAATAACAATCAAGTAAGATTATCAAAAGCGGATCACGTAGCATCAACACTGTCCCACTATAATTATCGACTTTGTCGGTCCACTTAGGGTTCAAAATGATTGAAAGAAATTGTTACTAGTTGACATTGCTTACGACATTAGAACATTTTTACCGGACTTAAAAAAAGAGGAAGTTCTTCAAGGAAGTGAGATCGGTTTTTAGTTTTTTCGAAAAATATCTTGTTAACTCTATTGTAGCCGGATAAGGTCTCTGTGAAGTAAAAAAACTAATATACTCACATATTCAGAACAGCGGATGAATCGACAATGGCAGTGTTCTTCCAGATGACATTCAAAATAGTGCCCAATTGCTTTGAGTAATTAGCTCTATTTTCTAACGACACTGTTTCGTAAGCTAGGAGATGACGTGACTCTGAAAAATTTCAAAAAATCAAAACAACTTATTAAATCTAGGAACCTGATTTATATTTTTTGAGTGATAATTGTCGCTATGTGTATTCCACCAGTGATTTTTTTCATTTTTATTGTCATGTTGTCTTTAACAAAAAAACAGCGCTAAATCAATTTTATCTCCATTTAAATATAATCAACTGAGATTTACGCACCTTCGTTTTCAGTAACAGTAAACTTCTGTACGTAGTAAGGCATCAGCGGTATATTTCTCGATAACCTTTTAGAATTGGAAATTATGTCCTCTATTGAACCCTCTTCTAAAGGCTTGTCCAATGACAGGAATGGCAGCGGATAGGACGCCGGCGAGCTGATGACCGTTTTGTAGAATTCCGTCCAGAAATTCATTGGGACTGATGATACTCTGAAGAAAATTTTCTGGTATTAGATTTCGGCAACTTTATTCTACTACGAGTAATATTGATGTAGAGTCGAGGTGGTACAATGAGATAAATAAATAAATATTTCCGGACATTTCAAACAGCGCCATTTAACCCCAAACTAAGCAAAGCTTGTACTATGGGAACCAGATAACTGATAGAATACTCATATATTTTGTAAACACATAGTTTTATAGCCCCATATCCATTTTTTCGTTAAAATATATAAATAGTATTATAATATTTACCTCAAATTATCGTTTCCTTTCACAAGTATCAACACCACTTCTAGTAGGTTAAGGAATGCTGGTGGGAATCCTTTGTAGAGCCTGCAAAACTGCACCAAGCTCGTTAGAACGGTGATATCGATCGTAACTTGTTTCTCTTCGATTATCATCGATATGATATCATGGAAGTCCGTTTGCAATAAATTTAACACTCTTTGTATAACATACGAAGTGATTGGTAGCAGCATTGCGTCTGATACCGCTTTTGTAGTTTTCACGAGAGCTTTTGGTATGTTTTCCTCAATAAGAGCGAGTTTGTTTGTATCGGGGAGGTCGAAAGCTAAACTGACGTCGGTCACTGAAGCGCAATTCGTAGACAGTTTATTTAACTGTTTGGTCAAAGGTTGGCCCATATTCAACGCAATCTCTCTGTAAACAGATGACCGTCGAACGTTTTGTTTGTACTCTTCTTCATTTTCGAACAATTTCGGCTGTCCATAAAACTTCTTTAACTTCTTGCCGAGTTTGATCAATTTTGATGCTGATTGGTCTTCTTGATTTGTCATTACGTATACTTGGCTATAGAAGTTGTCTGCTTCTTTTCGGTCAGATGATAATTTGAATATTTCGCCCATCAAATGCTTCTGAAGCCATTTGCACATGACATTGAGTTCAAGGATGTTACGTTCATTGAGATACGCTCGATTCTTTGAAGGGTCGAACGTTACTGCTGATTCACAAGCGAGTCGCAAGAACCTCGATCGGTAGTTAAAAAGCTGTAGAATCTTGCAAGCAGTGACATCATCAAATTCAGTCGCGTTTGATATCGTCCGCACTACGTGTTTGTCAACCAATTTCAGGAATTGCTCACAGTATTTTAGAATTGGGTACTCGACGTATTCCTCAATCGCAACCCCCGATAGAATCTTCTTAGAATAATGGAACACAGAATGCTGCTTTTCAGGTATATACAACTTTGCCGCAATTTTTCCCAATTGATAGAACATCAATATATCTTCAATATTGATCGCTTTAACCTCTTCCGCATTTAATCTGTACATCTCAGGGTAAAATCTTTTGAAGCTTACCATTTTTTTATCGTTTTTAGTTAAATAAGTGTGCATTTCTTTATTCAACTTACCACAGACCATTTTCACTCTGCCCGGATTTTCTTTTGTCTTATTTAGGATGTTATCTAAAGTTTCGAAAAGGATATCGCGTAGAGGCTTAGGACATTTTTGGTATCCGGTGTAAAGACAAAGCGCATGCCAAAAACCTCTCGCATTTCCTTGTAGCATAAGTTCCTGTATGGCAGGGAATGCAATTTGCTTGGCTAGCACATAAGCAGAATCCGTACACAGTCCTTTGACGTCCAACGTGTGAGCCGACTCTCTTCTCTCAGGAATGGTTATCTTTTTAAGATTCTCTTGTAGCATTTTGAGCATGTTGTTTTTGTGTTCTGCAAGAGACGTGTTCACTTCTGAAACGAAGTCCACCCCAGTCCTTGGTTTGATGTAGACATCTGAGAAACTGTTGATAAGAGCTGTGCTTACGGGTATGCCTCTAAGAAGCTGTTGCCATAGGAGATGAGACGCTTGCAATAGATGGCTCAGTGTTGGTTTTTCTAACCCTGAAATAAATTAATTTATTAGAAGTTTTGATGAAATATGAGCCCAGCACCGAATAACTCTTTTAGTTTAGTTGAAAGACATTATGAATTTGGACTAAGACGTGTGATTATGTGTACAAAGACAGTCGAAGAGTAGTTAAAAACAATCCTGATTTGAGCGTATACCACGGAACTGTAGACTATGTAAAGCAGAAAAGAATCGTATAAATAGAAAGTTGTGGGTTCAAATAACACTCTGCTGAAGATTTTTCTTAAATAAAAAGAGGATTGAACAGGATAATATTACCTTGAACATAGCTTGCCATCAACTCATGACATGAGATACACAAATCGTGATATTCATAAACCAGCCCACACGAAGATAGCAACGCTCTCAAATCGAAACTTGTTATCGTTTCAGACAACGTGGTCGCAGAATCATCTCTCAACAGGAATATTTCTACTCCTCTGTTCCTCATAGCCCGCGATATTTCTCCATACTTCGGATCCATAGTGAAAAATACTCTAAAGTTTGGATGAGGTCTTATATCACTAATATCTCCTCTTTCGGGAATGCTCAGTACTCCGTTTGGCTCTAAAAGCGCGTTCAGTCTGTCCAAAACAGCTGCTGAGGTTAAATTGACATTGTCCAGTAGTAGCCAAGATCCTTCCACCAAAGTTTTAACGAGTAATGAGTCTACCCACTCGAATTTGCCCCCTGCATTCACAGATATCGCCTTAGAGGCTTTTGCTTTCAAATCCATCAAATCTGCTGTGATGTCTTCTAGTTTGTTCCTGATTTCACTCAATGAGTCGTTGCGACTGGCTACCAACTTACAATGACTTAAAAGAAACTCTATCTTTTCGTTGAATAAGTTCATATCGTTACCTACCGGTTGGAGCCATTTGGACTTAAACAATTTAGTCAGAAGTTTACAAGAACTCCACTCTTTTGGATCTGTTTTGAGCCAAGCATTTCTCACGGTTTGCATAGTCAGCATATTAATCTTTTCAAACAAATTCTCTAGAGTTCTGTTATAATCGACTTGCTCAAAGCCGCCGAGTAAGTCTGACACATCCATAGCTGATGTTACCGGTACCACTTGGAGGTCATTGCCCGTTAAATCTGCGAGTACTTGGACGATGCTGCTTTTGCCCGTAGCCGTCGGTCCGACAAGGATTGTAAGCCAATTCATTTTAGTGCATTGCGCTATCGCCTTCAAGCTAGGCATCTGATTTCTGAGCAGCATCAAATTGATTTGGTGCGAGTGCCTTTTTAATGTTTTTTCAGCTTTTCTTTCTATTTTTACATCTCCAAAAGTGACTTCTAAATCACTTAACAAAAACTGAGGAGTGCTATCACTCCTAGGGTATTCGGGGAGGAATATTTCATCATAAGTTTTGATCATTTGCTCTTTATCTGCAATTGTTCTCATACGATTCACGTACAACATATCTACGAATTTTCCGGGCGATAGTTCGATATCTCCGTTCTGGTCTTGGATGAGTGCTTCGCACCATCTCTGTATGTCTCTCAAGTTCATTTCCCAAGGGGATCCTTTGTGGGCCCAAGATTGCAATTCTATAATTTCGTGTGCAATTTTACAGTTGAATCTCACTATTCTATGTAGAATATCTTTAGGAATGTTTGAATATTGCGACTCTACAATGTAAATGAGATCGTCTTTTGTCAGTGTGTCAATGTATACTTGAGTGAATCTGTTTAGGAAAGAGAGGGGTAAGCCCCTGCGTGCACCGCCTTGTTTCAGCGGATTTTGACAGGCAAATAGTTTGGTCTGCTCTTTGACTTTGAAAGTCATGCCCAGTTCTGGTATGAAGACTTCGCCACGATGATCTAAACATGCGTTGAGACCTTCTAGAACTGGCTGAGGTGCCAAGTTCAGCTCGTCAAGTAGGATCCAGTCGCCGTTTTGAAGAGCGTTGAGAAAAGCTCCCTGTTTGAAGGCGAACGAGCCATCTTCTGTGGGCAAGTCTGTGCCAAACAAATCTGTTATATCCTGAAATACAATTTTAAGTTATAGTTATCCACAATAACTACTCTATTCAACACCAATATTTTTACATCCTTAAGTATTGTGCGGGCATGCAACCTATCACGATTGGAATGTTGACAATATGTCAAATGCTAATTTGGAAGTGACTCTAAATATCTCCATATACATAACTGGACATAATACACAAAAGAAATTGAAATACAAAAACAGCAGTTACTTACAGTTTGGTCACTCAAATTGATTCGGACAACTTTGTGTCCAGATGATTTTGCCAATGCTGTCACTAAGCTTGTCTTTCCGACTCCTGGATTCCCCTCCAAAAGAATAGGTTTGTTCAGCTGAAGACCACGCAAAAGTCTCAGAGTATTCGCTCCAGTCGTTGGCGCAGTGAACGTGAAACTTTCCTCGTTAGATATAGCAGTATTCTGTCCAACTTCGATGTAAAAAGGTTTTATTCCAAACTTCGTTTCGTCACTCTCAGCTGTGAATGTAGTCTGTTTGTTGCTCAACATTTCTCGTAGTTTATCGCTGTAATCGTTACCGTTCATCTTGATTTGGTTGAGAAGGAAGTTGATGGCAGTAGAGCGTAGTACTACAAGTGTGTGGGAATCTATATGCCCAGTCAGGGCTGTGCCAAAACAATCCAAGAACGTCATACATGCCCCGTGGACGTAAGCTTCAGAGGTATCCAAAAGGCCTTTAGACACCGCGGCGTTTATAAACTGCACCCACGACAGCAAATCTCTAATACTGAAAGGGAATTTATTCGTAACTTCGGAGTTCTTCAACCAGTCTGTGAAGTCTAGGATCGAGCTGCCAATACCAGAGCTCCCGTCTTCCTGGTTTCCTAAAGAAATCCCTTGAATTACACTCCTTTCAAGAACCTTTAGCAGATCATCTCGTGATGTCACGCTATCGCACCATATCTCTGTGAATCTGTTTCGTAATGCTGGTGAAAGTTCTTTCTTTCCAAAATCACCTCCCGGGTTCATTGTGCCAATGAAATGGAAGTTGCTTTGAGCTGTTATGACAACTATATCTGAGTTGTCTTCCATACCACGTTCTGCCAAAACCAGTTGCCTTTCAGGCTCAAGTAAAGAATTCAATCTTTCTAAAACACTGTCATCTGCTAAAGAGATTTCATCAGCTAGAAACATATCACCGGACTCCATAGCTTTGATCAAAGGTCCGTCGACCCATTCGAACAACCTTCCATCATTATTGTAATGACGGACCGGTCGGAGTCCTCCAAGGAAATCGGAGCTTTCTGTATGCATGTGACAGTTGACTGACATCAACTGACGTTTCTTCAAAGCCGCTAAGACTTGACATATCGTAGTTTTTCCACAGCCAGTCTCACCAACAAGCAAAACTGGTTCGTTGAAAGTGAACGCTTTGGCGATAAGAACAGCGAGTCTTCGCATATTGTAAGTCCATACAACGTGGGAGAATTCTTCCAACTGGTTGTTTAGTATCGTTTCGAGAATGTGTTTCGTGACTGGAGACGTTGCTTGATGCAGACTGAAAAGATTATCAGGGTTGACTGTTCGTTTTATATTTTTGAGTATAACTTCTTCGATGATACTTCTTTCATCGGTCTTTCTCACTTTTCCAGCTAGCACCAAGTACCCTTCGTCAGCAATATGCTGATCCCAATCGTAGAATTTATCGTCGGTTAAAGATTCTTTAGACACGTATTTGTATCGCTGTCCCCATCTGAATAAATCTCGCAAAGTAATAAAGCCGTCTTTCCCTTGCACGGCTGCGGAGCCTCGTCGTCTGATTTGTAAATCCGCCATAACTTTGATCATTTTCTTGCTATACGCGGGAGGAACATGGCATCTTTGGTGCAAGATCGTTTCAAGTTCATTCTTCGGGATCTCATCGAAGTGAAGCTCGACGAATCTGTTCCTAAATGCTCTGGATAACATTTTCCTACCCCCGTACAAACCTGGAGGGTTTTGGGTGGCAAACAACATGAAGTTAGGATGCGCTCTAATGACCTCTTGCGTTTCTGGGATGAATAACTCTCGGTTATCATCAAGGACTCTGTTCAACGCTTCGAGAACGTCACTTGGGGCTAAGTTCAGTTCGTCTAGGATGATCCAGTATCCTTTTCTCATAGCTTCGACTAGAACCCCCTCTTTAAATACAAGTCTTCCACTGGAATCAGTGGCGTAAGAACCTATATACTCTTGCAGATCGGTATGCTCGTGGTTGTTTATTCTGACGCAGTAGTTTCCTGATGTTTTAGCTATGTAAGTGATCAGAGAAGTCTTTCCTACAGAAGTATCACCCTGTAGTAAAACCGGCAAACGACCTAGAGATATGATTCTCGATATATCCCTTAAGTTTTTCCTAACAGTCTGTGTAAGGATGTACCCTTCTGGAATGTCTATTTCTAACTGCCCCTGAGGGATCCAGTGTCCTTCGAACAGAAGATAGTTCTGGCTGGTAGATTGGGGCTCAGGAATCAGTTGGTTCAATACTGATTTTATGTTTCTCTTTCCAATGACAGCCCTACGACAAAAATGGAACAGTTGAATAAGATATTATCTGCAGTAAAAGATAGATTTTCTAGTTTATGGTGAATTTAAAAAACCTATTCACAATATTTGAAACCTTTTCAAGACAAAACACAATTTAGAATAATAGTTAAATTTAGAATGTAAACGATGGAGTGTAAGGTGTGTTAGGATCGCAGCAAGTGGAAATTCGTGTCTCTATCCCTATGGGAAAGAGGCGTGATTTTATGTATGTATGTATGTAAACAACTTTAGTAATTGTAACTTTCAATTATAAAAACATAAATAGACAGACAGACATAAGCGCTAGTGTACAAATCCTAAGTAAAAAAATCACAGTTATTTCACAGACATTTCTGACTATAGAGAAACAGTGACTTACTTGGCAATCATAGCCTCGACGACGGGATGCGAAGAGCTGTCCAACTGCGTAAGGAAGGACAAGCAGAACGCCTCATAAAGCGACCTCGCTACCGTCCCACATTTCGCCTTAGCCGCCGCCGTCAGAGCCCGGCATAACGTTCTCAGGGAGTAATGGGGGGTATTCCCTAAAACAAGCAATGATTTAAAATAGGTATAAGTTTGAAGCTCTACTTCAAATTAGCAAGTTTTCTTGTCAAAATATGGCTATAGCCTAGAAAATGCTTGATCCTTTTGAAAAGAATTGCCTAAGTATGTAAGCAGTCTTTTAACTGTTTATATGTCGGAGCACAGATCAAGTCGAGACACAATTGATTTTCTATTGTGTCTGGAATCCTGACAGACTAAAGGTTAAGTTATAGGAAACCTAAAAGTTCTTTATTAATAACAAACCAGTTTTATAAACGAACGACAAGCTATTTTGACCGCATCATGGACGGAAATATACTTATTATGAGCACTCTTTCTTTTACAAAGTAGGGAAGAATCAAACAACAGATTTTGGCCGATAGACCAATAAATAACAGAATAGCAAATATTACCTGATCCATCAACTAGCGACAACTTCGCCTCCTTCCTTATAGTCGAGTAGAATTTGTAGATTGCTTCCAAAGTAGCACCACTTAAATTCAGTTGATACAAATAATCACCGATCAGCTGTATCAAATCATTCCTCTCAGTGAGCTCGTCAATAAAGAACTCCGTGAATCTATTCCTCAGACCGACTGGCAGATCTTTCTTTCCCACATCAGTCGCCGGGTTCATACATGCGAATAGAGTGAAATCCGGATGTCTTTTTATAGGAACTCTATCGCCTTTTTCTAGCAAATCAATACTCTCATTTTTGTCTTCTAATAAACCTGCTAAGCATTCTAAAATTTCGGCTGAGGCCAAGTTTATCTCATCTAATAGCACCCAATGTCCTTCCTGCATAGCTTTCACTAGAGACCCTTCTATAAAAGCAAAAGTCAATCGTGACGCCGCCTTGACTTGCTTCTCTAGCTTTTCTAGTTTACGCTCTAATGCACTCCACTCTCTAAAATCTTCATTTTCCTTAGTCAGCCTCATAATACCAGCCTTGCAACTTTTTTTCATAAGAATGACCAGATCACTCCATTTTTCAGTCTCAAAACATGTCTCAATGTGCCCCAAAAACTTTTTATTCCTTTCTACATTGAATAGCTCTTTGAAGAGTTTCTCATAGTGATCTTTTATTGGTCGGATCACGTATTTCATATTGACGGGCTTGTAGCCGCCT
This sequence comes from Camptogramma bilineatum, assembly GCA_958496255.1. Taxonomy (NCBI): domain Eukaryota; kingdom Metazoa; phylum Arthropoda; class Insecta; order Lepidoptera; family Geometridae; genus Camptogramma; species Camptogramma bilineatum. The sequence goes on along the minus strand of OY292467.1, from coordinate 8,770,644 downwards.
AGCAAATCGGCTGAATCAGATTGTTGGTTCATGTTTATGACTGTAAGCTTGTGCCCTGTCTGTCGCGCTAGATATTGTACCGAGGAAGTTTTTCCCGTTCCCGTTTCTCCTACTAACAATACTGGCTCGTTTGACATCACACAGCAAGCGATTCTTTCAAGCAAGCAAGCTGACTGTCGTGTAAAAGAAAACACCACTTCTTTGTTATCAAAATCGATTGATTCCAAGCTCTTTTCTACTCTGGGAACCCTTGCTCTCCCTACTTCTAAATGCGCAGAGGTCAATGCTACATTAGGCTTGTAGTGTCTGCAGTAGAATTCAGATTTCGTATCAACTATTCCTAAACACGTGCCGACTTTCTTCGATAGTTCTAGCCTATCCTCCGGCGAAGATGCAGAGCATGTGAAAATATCTAGAGCATCTTGGAGAACTTTCAAAGCAGACTCAGGACTGGATACATCAAATCCTTGAACAGATCTTGAACACCATTTCATGAGATCTCTAGTCGAAATCAGTCTAGACCCCCTCATAATGTTAACTTTCTCTACTGCTGTTTCTGTCGCTTGCAAAGAAGTGTCGTGACTGCCTACTGAAAACATCATGAAAACTTCCATGATCCTAGGAACAATCGAACTCAGTTGTGGATAAACTTTTTGTATGATCTCAGAGAGTTCAGATCGCGACAATGGCTCGACGTTGATTTGCGTCAAGTGCTTTTGTAGAAGTGTACTCGAGTTGGACATCTTCTTTTGAAAACCATAGTTTGTAGTGATCGTTCTGGAAATAAAATCCTAATTTATCGCTCATAGTTTACGAATATTTTGGTAATAAATAAAAAAGTACTGTGTTAGAAAATTCAAAAGGCCGCCATTTTTAATTCCATCTCTTTCATTTGGACGAAGATTAGAGAGAGAAAGAGAGGTCCAAAATGGCGGCTTCTTGTTGTATTCTCATAGTGAAAACTAAGTATGAGTGAAGTATTAGATCGTAACGGCTATTTTATACTAACCTTTGCGTAACAAAGAGCTGAAAACCAGGTGTGACTGGAAGCGAATCGCTGTAACCAGGAACGCAGAGCGTGTTCCGTTCTAGAAGCGAACTGAGGGTGGATGCCACATCTAGCGTAGCGCAATCTATGTCTTCTAAAAGCAGCCAATGACCATTTTGTACAGCCTAAAAAATAAAAATTATAATTTCACTTTCAAAACTTTCGTGAGTGATACTAGACATTATTTAACATTTTCCGTGTGTTAAAAATTATAATGGTCAACGCAGAATAAGCGTGCAAATCGATCGGAAAATGTGTGTTGTATTTTATAGTTTTACAGGCAGGATTTATACCTATATTGCAGTATTTGCAGTTGAAAATGTTTTACTAAAACAAAGATCCTCTGTTTCAATTCAGCAAATTATTTTCAACTTTAAATAATAACCATAAATACCCTTGGTACTATAGATAGCTCAAAAGATCTAGGTCACTGCCAGCCAATAAACTTTCTGAGATGTAACTAAAAGGATAGTTGTAGGTACAGTAGGGCCAACGGATCTCGGCGTTCGTGAAGTTAGCCGTTTCGATGCGCAGTGCAACTTTTTCATACAAAATTTTCTACTGCGCAGCGAAAAGCCTGACTTCACGGACGCCTAGATCCGTCGGCCCAACTGTATTTATGTTTTCTAGCGCACTTATACACGCCGATTTCGGCTATAAAAATAATGTCAAGCTACCCTGTAAATTACTAATTACGTACCTGTGTCAAAACTCCCGCACGCCATATAAACTCGCCCGGGATATCAGTACACTGATGACTGCCAAGAAGCATACGAGAATCGGTCTGGTCCCCCAATTGCACTTTCTTGAAGGCGGTGCCTTTACGTCCTGTTATCGCCGCAAGATGCTCGACTAGGGATGTCTTGCCTGATCCTACTGGACCCAATAGGGAAAGGGCTTTGCCTGGAAGAAAAATAAATAAATATTGCTGAGCATTTGAAACAGCGCCAAACTAAGCAAAGCTTGTACTATGGGAACCAGATAACAGGTAGAATACTTTTAAACTTGTAAATACATACTTAATAATACTTTATAACACCCAGACACAGAACAAACATCTATGTTCATCACACAAATGTTTGTCCTGGATGGGAATCGAGCCCACGACCTACAGCGCAGAAGGCAGAGCTACTACCAACTGAGCTAAGAGGCCAGTCAAATATGAGTGTGTGATTTTGATGATCATTCATCTTCATCAAATCATCACTATCTTACTCAGCCCATCACATGTGTCATGTGAGCTTATGAAGAAAAACACAATTATGTGACCATTGTGCTGGAAAGTACCTATGATCACTAGATATAACATAGCCAAACTTTTATTCTTTTTGACTTTTTTTTTACTATAAAATAACTAAAATTCTCACCTGACGCGACAGCCAACGCCAAACTCCTCAAATTATTGACGGTAGATGTAACAGGAACCAGATTCCCTTTTAAAACTTTACCATTTACATACAAAGGCAGTAGAATACCATCTATATTCACCACAGCTCTGCTTAGGTCTTTATCTTTCACTACTTCAGCTATATTGTGGACTTTAAATGGTCTTTTATCATCAGCCGTTACTTCTCTTGGTTGGAGTCTCATGTTTTCACCGAGTACCCGAGCTTGGATTTCGGTCATGTTTGCTATGATAACCATACATTCTTTTACCATCCTGTAAAATACTGTTTTTATGAAAATTCTTATGTAAAATAAAAATGGTCAAAATGTAAATGTTATTTAATGTCTTTAATAAAACTAAATGAGAAATTAGGATTAATTATAAGCGGATATGTTGTTGGAAAGAATCAAATGTCACCTTATTTACACATAACACAATGATTTTGAGCATTACTTTTGCTGCGGGAAAATATGTACAAATAAATGCTTAATGCTTATAAAACTAAGGAAAAATATGACGCTAGCTGAAATATTTCTGCTATTATTATTGGGGAAGATTTAAGCTACAGTTTTTGCTGTAATTATATTATGTAATATTAGATAATCTTCATTCTAAGTCAACTTTAACTCACCATTTTGTATCCCGGTGTATATTTAAACCAAAGGTATTAACAAATTCACTCCAGTCCCATTTGTTAGCCAGTTCATTCGGCAGTCTCTTCAGTAATAAGTAACAGCATTCCGCCACTTGATAATAAGAAGCGCTGTTGTGATATTCTGCAAGCCGACGTTTCTTCTGCTCCACTTTGTATCCCATCTCCCTCGATAGGAATGCGTCAAATGGCGACACATTGTTGATTTCAAAGTAGTTTAAGGTATATCTGTACAAAACAAAGATTAAATTTCAGCAAGCAGGCATGTTTGTATGAGCGAATAGCCAACTCTGGTGATGGAGTTTTTAGGCCACTTAAAGGCCTCCGTCATGGCTTAATGACTAAAGCCGGGACCGACAATTTAACCTGCCCTCTGAAGCACAGAAGCGCTCAGCTCTAATGCCACTTGCGGTCACCCATCCGAATTATGACCGCGCACAACACTTCCTCAAGAAATAAGCTATCAAATGCAGATATAATTTTAAAATCTGACTGGAAGTTCCAGAGATTAGCACATTCAAACAATATAAAAAACAAATAAACTTTCCCGCTATATTATATTGGTATAGATTAAGATCTGTTACTTACTGCCTTATATCTGGGTGATCACACAGAACAGATAATATAATGGAGTTATTAACATGTCTCGTTTTTTCTGCTTCACTGCATTCTTCAAGTATTGGACGTGAAAATACTCGCTCAAGAGGTATTTTGGTTGCCACAATCGCAAGAAGTATGTTGGAGAGGCATTGTTTGAATGTTTCTGCATCTGGAACGTTTGTTAAGTATTTGGCCAATACTTTGACTACATCCTTAACTTTGATGCGATTTGATGAAAGTGATTCCTGAAAAAGGAATGAAATAAATAATGGTGTAACAATGCAGAGTCCCAAATATAACCTTCACTTTCAAGGTAGGTTGGAATGTGAAATATCTGATTGGAATGATGAAATGGGAGATAAATTTTAACAAAAATTGTAATAGGTACGTACTGCTCTGAAAATCACTGTCGTCTTTGGGTTATAACTTATTTATGGTTACGTATTTATGTCACGAAAAATACAAGACAGATTTTTGAAATCCATAGGAACGTTTGACAGATTTTTGATTCCTTTTTTTTCATAATACAGGAATTCGAATTCCATAAATTCTTAAGCCAGATTTTCATTTGTTTTTTTTTTTACAAGACAGAAATACAAAATACATCTAAACATTTTCCAGAAATTTTAACATCCAGATAATTCACTTTACCATATAATTATGATTACAAATAAAAATAACATTTCAACAAAAAATAACAATCCAAAAAAATAACATTTGTTTTCCATATAATTTGTTTTCCATATATTTTGTGATCCCGATAAATCATGGTTCAGGAAAGACCTATTACAAAATTATGTATTCAATCTTTCTAAACGCCTACTAGTAGCGCCATCTAGTAATAATTCAGAGCGTTATAAATAGGTACTGGGTACCATAAAATTAAATACCGATGTCCATTATGTAGCTTGAAGTACTGTAGGTAGATATCTAATAAATATTGTACTTACCTAGTTACTTTTTTTTTATTACCTTTAACATTTCCTAACTAATTTTGTGCTAGATGGTTAGTAACCTAACACTTTTGGCAAATTAACAAATCTTCCATTCATTTCGAATTTGTGACGGCTCCGGCGCTTCGGGAAGTGCAGCCCCTCCGCCCTTGCGTAACAAAACGCGGCATCAGCACGAGCCTTCGCAGCTTCAGCTGTTTGGTCGCCACCTTCGGCGGCGACCAGCCTCAGCCGCTCCAGCTCGTGCTGGTGCCGCGTTTTGTCACAGCGGGCGGGGGCTGCATCTCCCTTCGCGCCTCCGAGTTCATAAAAACACTCTAGGGTAGGACAGACAAGACCACGTGGAAGTCGGGGTGGGCAGATTCGGTTCTGAGACCGATAATAACCTAAAAACGTTTAATTTTACGGTATGACAGACGCAACATAAAAAGTACCTACCTAACACAAATTACGTAAATAATTAAATTGAGTAAGATGGAAAAGGTTTTATATGGCTGGAAATTTTCTGGTAAGCGTTACTTCTGCCTTTTAAGGGCTCGGTGAACGTATCTACTTACCTAGGAACGTAATACCAAAATAATTTAAAATTTGAGCATATTTTTATCACTTTACGTTATTATTTGGATAAAGGTAGTATTTATTTAGGTTCCTGTTAAACTTTTGTTTCAAAAAACTTACTATAGAAGAAATGAAAAGAAAAAACGCCATTTTTGGTGTACCTACAAAGATTTCAATTCAATTGGCTTACATTTCTTTTTAGGTAAGTTTTTCGGAACAAAAGTTTAACAGGAACCTAGATAAATACCTACTCTCCTAATCTAACAACATAAACTGATATAAACATGCTTACATTTTAAATGATTTCGGTATTACGTTTTTATGGAAATTTGCCGGTCGCAGCCCTCTTAAAATAAGGTATAAGGATATTGTTGTCGAATGAAAAAAAAACGAACTGATAATCTGGCATTAGTGTTTCTGTCAAATGAGACTTCTGTGAAACGTTTTATCGGAGTAATAAAATTATGTAAAACATAGTATCTGGATTTTGAGTTTCTATCGAACGTTTTATGGATTTCAAAATTCGGTGTATCGTTTTTCGAAAGATTGATAGGTTACCCTTATTTATATATGTATTATAACTAGGTACACTTCTTCCAACGGATCTTGGCATTCATGAAGTTAGCTGTTTATATGCACAGTGCAACTTTTTCATGCAAAATTTTCTACTGTGTAGCGAACAGCCTAACTTCACGAATGCCTTTAGAGATCCAATGTGACAACTGTACTCAATCCTGTTAGAATCATTTTAAAGGATTTTAATGTAACATAATATTTTTTAAGCGTGCATGCAACACCAGTATAGAATAATATTTTAAATATGAAAAGTCCCATAACTTTTAACATTTGCTTAACAAATAGAGCAAACTGAATCATCAGAAATTAGTTTACAACTTAAAATATTAGCAGAATAGTAAGAAACACGTGAATTGATAGGTTCGCTTTGTTTTCTTACCTCAAGCTCTCTGCAGGCTGCTATAAGGCTTACAGTGGATGTTAGACTCCGTACGTCTTGAAGTGCATCATGTAAACTCAAAAGCGACATTTTGGTTCTTCATAAATGAAGAAATACAATAAAACAAAAATAATCGTGCAGCCGGCTCACGTTGCTGTTTGACATGCTGCAACAATGCAAAAAAAAAGCAAATACACGTGTGAATGACACTGACAGTGACTATCTGGTTGAGCTCTACTCAAAGACAACCTGCAGCAGGCGGCTTTCCGGTCAAGCAACTTCCGTTACGTGAAAGGTTGTGACCAAGTTGTGACCGGTCGGTGGATAACTGAAAAGATCAAAAATATTGTAAAAGCAACTCACCGTTAAAAGACACTGCAAGTTTGGAGCCCTGCCCTACCTGCTGCCAAAGCACAGCAAGACGTTTATCATATATATAAATTACTAGCTGAAACCCGCGGCTTCGCCCGCGTGGCCTACTATTTTGTTTATCCTACGGGAACCGTCAATTTTTTCGGGATAAAAAGTAGCCTATGTCCTACTGCCTAGCTGTGCCCCGCGGTGTTACCCGCGGTAGGAGCTGATTTTTTTTTAGAGCAATGCAACATGCGATACTTGATTTTGATAACGGTGCTCTAAGAAAAAGATGGATGGTTGTCGTAGTAAATTAATTTGTTCGTAAAATACTCATCAAACTAATATGCGAGCGAAGCGAGCGAAAATTTTTTAGACAAATTCAACATGTGACACTTCATTTTGCTAACGGTGCTCTAAGAAAAAGATGGGTGGTTGTCGGTTCCTTACAGTAAATTAATTTGCTCGTAAAATACTAAAAGTAATACGCGAGCGAAGCGAGCTACCCCTGCTCGCGAAGCGAGCGGATATTTTTTTAGACAAATTCAACATCACTTTATTTTGCTAACGGTGCTCTAAGAAAAAGATGGATGGTTGTCGGTTCCTAACAGTAAATTCATTTGTTCGTAAAATACTCATCAAAGTAACATGCGAGCGAAGCGAGCATCCCCAGCTCGCGAAGCGAGCGGAAATTTTTTAGACAAATTTAACATGTGACACTTGATTTTGCTAACGGTGCTCTAAGAAAAAGATGAGTGGTTGTCGGTTCCTAACAGTAAATTAATTTGCTCGTAAAATACTCATCAAAGTAACATGCGAGCGAAGCGAGCATCTCCAGCTCGCGAAGCGAGCGGAATTTTTTTAGACAAATTCAACATGTGACACTTTATTTTGCTAACGGTGCTCTAAGAAAAAGATGGATGGTTGTCGGTTCCTAACAGTAAATTCATTTGTTCGTAAAATACTCATTAAAGTAACATGCGAGCGAAGCGAGCATCCCCAGCTCGCGAAGCGAGCGGAAATTTTTTAGACTAATTTAACATGTGACACTTGATTTTGCTAACGATGCTCTAAGAAAAAGATGGGTGGTTGTCGTTTCCTAACAGTAAATTAATTTGCTCGTAAAATACTCATCAAAGTAACATGCGAGCGAAGCGAGCATCCCCAGCTCGCGAAGCGAGCGGAATTTTTTTTGACTAATTTAACATGACATGTGACACTTGATTTTGCTAACGGTGCTCTAAGAAAAAGATGGGTGGTTGTCGGTTCCTAACAGTAAATTAATTTGCTCGTAAAATACTCACCAAAGTAACATGCGAGCGAAGCGAGCATCCCCAGCTCGCGAAGCGAGCGGAATTTTTTTTGATTAATTTAACATGACATGTGACACTTGATTTTGCTAACGGTGCTCTAAGAAAAAGATGGGTGGTTGACGGTTCCTAACAGTAAATTAATTTGCTCGTAAAATACTAAAAGTAATACGCGAGCGAAGCGAGCTACCCCTGCTCGCGAAGCGAGTGGAAATTTTTTAGACAAATTTAACATGTGACACTTGATTTTGCTAACGGTGCTCTAAGAAAAAGATGAGTGGTTGTCGGTTCCTAACAGTAATTTAATTTGCTCGTAAAATACTCATCAAAGTAACATGCGAGCGAAGCGAGCATCTCCAGCTCGCGAAGCGAGCGGAATTTTTAGACAAATTTAACATGTGACACTTGATTTTGCTAACGGTGTTCTAAGAAAAAGATGGATGGTTGTCGGTTCCTAACAGTAAATTAATTTGTTCGTAAAATACTCATCAAAGTAATATGCGAGTGAAGTGAGCATCGAGGTTAGCGAGCGAAGCGAGCTTTCCCATCTCGCGTAGCGAGCGGAATTTTTTTAGACTAACATGTGACACTTTGGTTTTGCTAACGGGCCTCTAAGAAAAATATGGATCCAAACATCCAAACTTTCGCATTTATAATATTATTGTTAGTGTGATATTAGTGTTTTAAAAATATTATCCAAATCTGTTCGCTAAACTTAGCGTGAAAGTGTATTTTTCGTAGGAACGTTTTACCCCGTTGCTATCCCATGTGAACCCATTTATGGGATAAAAAGTAGCTTATGTCCTATTCCCGGTCATTATTCGCGGGAGTCATAGCTGACGCCCGCGGCTTCGCCCGCGTGGACTACTATTTTGTTTATCCCACGGGAACCGTGCATTTTTTCGGGATAAAAAGTAGCCTATGTCCTATTCCCGGTCATTATCTATCTATGTTTTAAATTTCAGCCAAATCGGTTCAGTGGTTGTCGAGTTATAGAGGAACAAACATACATCCAAACATCCATCCAAACATCCATCCATCCAAACATCCAAACTTTCGCATCACACTAATATTATAAATGCGAAAGTTTGGATGTTTGGATGGATGGATGTTTGGATGGATGTTTGGATGTATGTTTGTTCCTCTATAACTCGACAACCACTGAACCGATTTGGCTGAAATTTAAAACATAGATAGATAATGACCGGGAATAGGACATAGGCTACTTTTTATCCCGAAAAAATGCACGGTTCCCGTGGGATAAACAAAATAGTAGTCCACGCGGGCGAAGCCGCGGGCGTCAGCTATGACTCCCGCGAATAATGACCGGGAATAGGACATAAGCTACTTTTTATCCCATAAATGGGTTCACATGGGATAGCAACGGGGTAAAACGTTCCTACGAAAAATACACTTTCACGCTAAGTATATCGAACAGATTTGGATAATATTTTTAAAACACTAATATCACACTAACAATCACACTAATATTATAAATGCGAAAGTTTGGATGTTTGGATGGATGGATGTTTGGATGGATGTTTGGATGTATGTTTGTTCCTCTATAACTCGACAACCACTGAACCGATTTGGCTGAAATTTAAAACATAGATAGATAATGACCGGGAATAGGACATAGGCTACTTTTTATCCCGAAAAAATGCACGGTTCCCGTGGGATAAACAAAATAGTAGTCCACGCGGGCGAAGCCGCGGGCGTCAGCTATGACTCCCGCGAATAATGACCGGGAATAGGACATAAGCTACTTTTTATCCCATAAATGGGTTCACATGGGATAGCAACGGGGTAAAACGTTCCTACGAAAAATACACTTTCACGCTAAGTATATCGAACAGATTTGGATAATATTTTTAAAACACTAATATCACACTAACAATAATATTATAAATGCGAAAGTTTGGATGTTTGGATCCATATTTTTCTTAGAGGCCCGTTAGCAAAACCAAAGTGTCACATGTTAGTCTAAAAAAATTCCGCTCGCTACGCGAGATGGGAAAGCTCGCTTCGCTCGCTAACCTCGATGCTCACTTCACTCGCATATTACTTTGATGAGTATTTTACGAACAAATTAATTTACTGTTAGGAACCGACAACAATCCATCTTTTTCTTAGAACACCGTTAGCAAAATCAAGTGTCACATGTTAAATTTGTCTAAAAATTCCGCTCGCTTCGCGAGCTGGAGATGCTCGCTTCGCTCGCATGTTACTTTGATGAGTATTTTACGAGCAAATTAAATTACTGTTAGGAACCGACAACCACTCATCTTTTTCTTAGAGCACCGTTAGCAAAATCAAGTGTCACATGTTAAATTTGTCTAAAAAATTTCCACTCGCTTCGCGAGCAGGGGTAGCTCGCTTCGCTCGCGTATTACTTTTAGTATTTTACGAGCAAATTAATTTACTGTTAGGAACCGTCAACCACCCATCTTTTTCTTAGAGCACCGTTAGCAAAATCAAGTGTCACATGTCATGTTAAATTAATCAAAAAAAATTCCGCTCGCTTCGCGAGCTGGGGATGCTCACTTCACTCGCATGTTACTTTGATGAGTATTTTACGAACAAATTAATTTACTGTTAGGAACCGACAACCATCCATCTTTTTCTTAGAACACCGTTAGCAAAATCAAGTGTCACATGTTAAATTTGTCTAAAAATTCCGCTCGCTTCGCGAGCTGGAGATGCTCGCTTCGCTCGCATGTTACTTTAATGAGTATTTTACGAACAAATGAATTTACTGTTAGGAACCGACAACCATCCATCTTTTTCTTAGAGCACCGTTAGCAAAATAAAGTGATGTTGAATTTGTCTAAAAAAATTCCGCTCGCTTCGCGAGCAGGGGTAGCTCGCTTCGCTCGCGTATTACTTTTAGTATTTTACGAGCAAATTAATTTACTGTAAGGAACCGACAACCACCCATCTTTTTCTTAGAGCACCGTTAGCAAAATGAAGTGTCACATGTTGAATTTGTCTAAAAAATTTTCGCTCGCTTCGCTCGCATATTAGTTTGATGAGTATTTTACGAACAAATTAATTTACTACGACAACCATCCATCTTTTTCTTAGAGCACCGTTATCAAAATCAAGTATCGCATGTTGCATTGCTCTAAAAAAAAATCAGCTCCTACCGCGGGTAACACCGCGGGGCACAGCTAGGCAGTAGGACATAGGCTACTTTTTATCCCGAAAAAATTGACGGTTCCCGTAGGATAAACAAAATAGTAGGCCACGCGGGCGAAGCCGCGGGTTTCAGCTAGTCACATCACATCACACTATATCACACTAATATTATAAATGCGAAAGTTTGGATGTTTGGATGGATGGATGTTTGGATGGATGTTTGGATGTATGTTTGTTCCTCTATAACTCGACAACCACTGAACCGATTTGGCTGAAATTTAAAACATAGATAGATAATGACCGGGAATAGGACATAGGCTACTTTTTATCCCGAAAAAATGCACGGTTCCCGTGGGATAAACAAAATAGTAGTCCACGCGGGCGAAGCCGCGGGCGTCAGCTATGACTCCCGCGAATAATGACCGGGAATAGGACATAAGCTACTTTTTATCCCATAAATGGGTTCACATGGGATAGCAACGGGGTAAAACGTTCCTACGAAAAATACACTTTCACGCTAAGTATATCGAACAGATTTGGATAATATTTTTAAAACACTAATATCACACTAACAATCACACTAATATTATAAATGCGAAAGTTTGGATGTTTGGATGGATGGATGTTTGGATGGATGTTTGGATGTATGTTTGTTCCTCTATAACTCGACAACCACTGAACCGATTTGGCTGAAATTTAAAACATAGATAGATAATGACCGGGAATAGGACATAGGCTACTTTTTATCCCGAAAAAATGCACGGTTCCCGTGGGATAAACAAAATAGTAGTCCACGCGGGCGAAGCCGCGGGCGTCAGCTATGACTCCCGCGAATAATGACCGGGAATAGGACATAAGCTACTTTTTATCCCATAAATGGGTTCACATGGGATAGCAACGGGGTAAAACGTTCCTACGAAAAATACACTTTCACGCTAAGTATATCGAACAGATTTGGATAATATTTTTAAAACACTAATATCACACTAACAATAATATTATAAATGCGAAAGTTTGGATGTTTGGATCCATATTTTTCTTAGAGGCCCGTTAGCAAAACCAAAGTGTCACATGTTAGTCTAAAAAAATTCCGCTCGCTACGCGAGATGGGAAAGCTCGCTTCGCTCGCTAACCTCGATGCTCACTTCACTCGCATATTACTTTGATGAGTATTTTACGAACAAATTAATTTACTGTTAGGAACCGACAACCATCCATCTTTTTCTTAGAACACCGTTAGCAAAATCAAGTGTCACATGTTAAATTTGTCTAAAAATTCCGCTCGCTTCGCGAGCTGGAGATGCTCGCTTCGCTCGCATGTTACTTTGATGAGTATTTTACGAGCAAATTAAATTACTGTTAGGAACCGACAACCACTCATCTTTTTCTTAGAGCACCGTTAGCAAAATCAAGTGTCACATGTTAAATTTGTCTAAAAAATTTCCACTCGCTTCGCGAGCAGGGGTAGCTCGCTTCGCTCGCGTATTACTTTTAGTATTTTACGAGCAAATTAATTTACTGTTAGGAACCGTCAACCACCCATCTTTTTCTTAGAGCACCGTTAGCAAAATCAAGTGTCACATGTCATGTTAAATTAATCAAAAAAAATTCCGCTCGCTTCGCGAGCTGGGGATGCTCGCTTCGCTCGCATGTTACTTTGATGAGTATTTTACGAGCAAATTAATTTACTGTTAGGAACCGACAACCACCCATCTTTTTCTTAGAGCACCGTTAGCAAAATCAAGTGTCACATGTCATGTTAAATTAGTCAAAAAAAATTCCGCTCGCTTCGCGAGCTGGGGATGCTCGCTTCGCTCGCATGTTACTTTGATGAGTATTTTACGAGCAAATTAATTTACTGTTAGGAAACGACAACCACCCATCTTTTTCTTAGAGCATCGTTAGCAAAATCAAGTGTCACATGTTAAATTAGTCTAAAAAATTTCCGCTCGCTTCGCGAGCTGGGGATGCTCGCTTCGCTCGCATGTTACTTTAATGAGTATTTTACGAACAAATGAATTTACTGTTAGGAACCGACAACCATCCATCTTTTTCTTAGAGCACCGTTAGCAAAATAAAGTGTCACATGTTGAATTTGTCTAAAAAAATTCCGCTCGCTTCGCGAGCTGGAGATGCTCGCTTCGCTCGCATGTTACTTTGATGAGTATTTTACGAGCAAATTAATTTACTGTTAGGAACCGACAACCACTCATCTTTTTCTTAGAGCACCGTTAGCAAAATCAAGTGTCACATGTTAAATTTGTCTAAAAAATTTCCGCTCGCTTCGCGAGCTGGGGATGCTCGCTTCGCTCGCATGTTACTTTGATGAGTATTTTACGAACAAATGAATTTACTGTTAGGAACCGACAACCATCCATCTTTTTCTTAGAGCACCGTTAGCAAAATAAAGTGATGTTGAATTTGTCTAAAAAAATTCCGCTCGCTTCGCGAGCAGGGGTAGCTCGCTTCGCTCGCGTATTACTTTTAGTATTTTACGAGCAAATTAATTTACTGTAAGGAACCGACAACCACCCATCTTTTTCTTAGAGCACCGTTAGCAAAATGAAGTGTCACATGTTGAATTTGTCTAAAAAATTTTCGCTCGCTTCGCTCGCATATTAGTTTGATGAGTATTTTACGAACAAATTAATTTACTACGACAACCATCCATCTTTTTCTTAGAGCACCGTTATCAAAATCAAGTATCGCATGTTGCATTGCTCTAAAAAAAAATCAGCTCCTACCGCGGGTAACACCGCGGGGCACAGCTAGGCAGTAGGACATAGGCTACTTTTTATCCCGAAAAAATTGACGGTTCCCGTAGGATAAACAAAATAGTAGGCCACGCGGGCGAAGCCGCGGGTTTCAGCTAGTCACACTAATATTATAAACTAGCTGAAACCCGCGGCTTCGCCCGCGTGGCCTACTATTTTGTTTATCCTACGGGAACCGTCAATTTTTTCGGGATAAAAAGTAGCCTATGTCCTACTGCCTAGCTGTGCCCCGCGGTGTTACCCGCGGTAGGAGCTGATTTTTTTTTAGAGCAATGCAACATGCGATACTTGATTTTGATAACGGTGCACAGTGTGAAAAAAGACCCGAAAATCGGACACGCCCTTTTTATGATACTAATCGATACATTAGGCTTTTTCCAATACTAGAGTAGAACTCCCAGAAGTTAATTCAGCTTAGAACTTGAGTTATATTTTTTTATAGAAAATTATGAATTTTTAGAAAAAGGCGAAAATAAAAGAACTGCTTAGCATATTTGTACAATTGTTTTTAGGGCAAAGAGGCATTATTTACAGGGCACTTTATAAGCCAAACGAAATAGCTTTAGCTATAACAGTAAAGTTTCTATGCTTAATTTTGTAATTTTTACGTTTTATTTTTTTTCTCATAAACCATTAGTGAGTAGCAGTAGAAATCTATATGAAAACATACCTCGTAACTGTATTGTACTCGTGAAAAAAAATCAAACAAAAATCTATCAGGACATCGAAGATATGAGGTTTCTAAGGTTTTCAGTAACTTCTATGATATTAGGGTTGGCACATTATGATCTTTCATAATGTACCAGAGAAAATTGTAAGCAGATGGGTGAACGAAGCATGACATTTTGATACGTCCAGACTTCAAGAGTGACACTCTATTTATACCTACCTACTAGTTTAAAAACCAGTTGTCATAATGAATTAACACGTTTGTTTCTTGTGACAATGCACGATTACTTAAATGCTGCCATGATTATGTTATGGGTATCACATGAAAGAGCTTGATAAGTGAAACACAATAAATACAGTGACGTTATTCTAAATCCAATATGGCGGACATCATAAAATGGCGATTTATAATTTCCATAGCAACTCCTATGATATGGGTGTCAAATTAAAGGGCTTGATAAGCGAAACGCAATAAGTAAAGTGACGTAATTCTAAATTTAAAAAAAAACCAGGAATAATGTCCATCGACAAATCATACTGATAATATAAATGCAAAAGTTTGGATGTTTGGATGGATGTGTGTTTTGATAAGGAGGGTTTTAGTTTTATTGCACCTAACGAGGGTGAATCCCATTCCTAGTTTCCCTACATCACATACACCCTTTCGTCAGAATTTGAAGAATTTAAATTCTATTAAAAAATAAGTTTTCTTTAATAAAAATATTTTCAACACAAGCTTTTGTTGGATATGGTTCAGTTCAGCTGATTCTAATGAGCCCAAACACGGATGTTCTCGCTGCACCATAACATTGTATATTCACTGAGAATCTATGAGTGTGCCAAATTACAGCTTAAACATAACTGCATTCAAAGATTATTCGCTTGTTTCACCCAGGAATCGAACCCGCTAAAAATTCAAAATGCAGTTTTGTTTCTTTTTAAAAATAAAGGAATGTTTCCTATAAGTAAAATATCTACTACATCTTAAGGATTTAAAGTTGCTTCCCTCCGGGGCCCATTCATTTTTTCCACCCTGTATACATATTAATTAACTTACTTGTAGTATAATATAATGTTGTTATTTTGGGTATGTTTGACAGATAATTGAGTGATATAACAACTTTTAATATCACCAAAATAAATAAATTCAATCAATAAAATCAGTCAAAGTTAAGTGCCGACCCTAACATTAAAATTTTAAAATTCAATAACTCCGAAGTCTAACGTGTTACGCATCTGATATTTTACAGGCAGGTTAACATAACATTAATAAACACGATTGTGTAAAAATTAGGTGCGACCATCTATAGACATCTGTGAAAAAAAATAATTTCTAAATTACTAAAAAAAATACATAACTTTCTTTGTTGTTTACCTAAAAATTAATTATATGTTTCCAAAAATGGTAGTTAGTTGATTTTATAGCATGCTATTATTGAAACTTTAAAACATTGCCTACATAGAAAGTTACAGCATTTTTTAGGTTTTCTCTGGTAACCATAGATAAAATTTTAAAAAATCATAACTCGAGTTCTAAGCTGAATTAACTTCTGGGTGTTCTACTCTAGTATTCAAAAAAGCCTAATGTTTTGATTAGTATCATAAAAAGGGCATGTCCGATTTTCGGGTCGTTTTTCACACTGTGC
Organism: Camptogramma bilineatum; assembly: GCA_958496255.1. Taxonomy (NCBI): domain Eukaryota; kingdom Metazoa; phylum Arthropoda; class Insecta; order Lepidoptera; family Geometridae; genus Camptogramma; species Camptogramma bilineatum. Next base: position 8,754,600 of record OY292467.1, on the reverse strand, counting down.
GGTGCTCTAAGAAAAAGATGGATGGTTGTCGTAGTAAATTAATTTGTTCGTAAAATACTCATCAAACTAATATGCGAGCGAAGCGAGCGAAAATTTTTTAGACAAATTCAACATGTGACACTTCATTTTGCTAACGGTGCTCTAAGAAAAAGATGGGTGGTTGTCGGTTCCTTACAGTAAATTAATTTGCTCGTAAAATACTAAAAGTAATACGCGAGCGAAGCGAGCTACCCCTGCTCGCGAAGCGAGCGGAATTTTTTTAGACAAATTCAACATCACTTTATTTTGCTAACGGTGCTCTAAGAAAAAGATGGATGGTTGTCGGTTCCTAACAGTAAATTCATTTGTTCGTAAAATACTCATCAAAGTAACATGCGAGCGAAGCGAGCATCCCCAGCTCGCGAAGCGAGCGGAAATTTTTTAGACAAATTTAACATGTGACACTTGATTTTGCTAACGGTGCTCTAAGAAAAAGATGAGTGGTTGTCGGTTCCTAACAGTAAATTAATTTGCTCGTAAAATACTCATCAAAGTAACATGCGAGCGAAGCGAGCATCTCCAGCTCGCGAAGCGAGCGGAATTTTTTTAGACAAATTCAACATGTGACACTTTATTTTGCTAACGGTGCTCTAAGAAAAAGATGGATGGTTGTCGGTTCCTAACAGTAAATTCATTTGTTCGTAAAATACTCATTAAAGTAACATGCGAGCGAAGCGAGCATCCCCAGCTCGCGAAGCGAGCGGAAATTTTTTAGACTAATTTAACATGTGACACTTGATTTTGCTAACGATGCTCTAAGAAAAAGATGGGTGGTTGTCGTTTCCTAACAGTAAATTAATTTGCTCGTAAAATACTCATCAAAGTAACATGCGAGCGAAGCGAGCATCCCCAGCTCGCGAAGCGAGCGGAATTTTTTTTGACTAATTTAACATGACATGTGACACTTGATTTTGCTAACGGTGCTCTAAGAAAAAGATGGGTGGTTGTCGGTTCCTAACAGTAAATTAATTTGCTCGTAAAATACTCATCAAAGTAACATGCGAGCGAAGCGAGCATCCCCAGCTCGCGAAGCGAGCGGAATTTTTTTTGATTAATTTAACATGACATGTGACACTTGATTTTGCTAACGGTGCTCTAAGAAAAAGATGGGTGGTTGACGGTTCCTAACAGTAAATTAATTTGCTCGTAAAATACTAAAAGTAATACGCGAGCGAAGCGAGCTACCCCTGCTCGCGAAGCGAGTGGAAATTTTTTAGACAAATTTAACATGTGACACTTGATTTTGCTAACGGTGCTCTAAGAAAAAGATGAGTGGTTGTCGGTTCCTAACAGTAATTTAATTTGCTCGTAAAATACTCATCAAAGTAACATGCGAGCGAAGCGAGCATCTCCAGCTCGCGAAGCGAGCGGAATTTTTAGACAAATTTAACATGTGACACTTGATTTTGCTAACGGTGTTCTAAGAAAAAGATGGATGGTTGTCGGTTCCTAACAGTAAATTAATTTGTTCGTAAAATACTCATCAAAGTAATATGCGAGTGAAGTGAGCATCGAGGTTAGCGAGCGAAGCGAGCTTTCCCATCTCGCGTAGCGAGCGGAATTTTTTTAGACTAACATGTGACACTTTGGTTTTGCTAACGGGCCTCTAAGAAAAATATGGATCCAAACATCCAAACTTTCGCATTTATAATATTATTGTTAGTGTGATATTAGTGTTTTAAAAATATTATCCAAATCTGTTCGCTAAACTTAGCGTGAAAGTGTATTTTTCGTAGGAACGTTTTACCCCGTTGCTATCCCATGTGAACCCATTTATGGGATAAAAAGTAGCTTATGTCCTATTCCCGGTCATTATTCGCGGGAGTCATAGCTGACGCCCGCGGCTTCGCCCGCGTGGACTACTATTTTGTTTATCCCACGGGAACCGTGCATTTTTTCGGGATAAAAAGTAGCCTATGTCCTATTCCCGGTCATTATCTATCTATGTTTTAAATTTCAGCCAAATCGGTTCAGTGGTTGTCGAGTTATAGAGGAACAAACATACATCCAAACATCCATCCAAACATCCATCCATCCAAACATCCAAACTTTCGCATTTATAATATTATTAGTGTGATATAGTGTGATGTGATGTGATGTGATTAGTGTGATAGTGTGATAGTGTGATAGTGTGAAGTGTGATTAGTGTGATGTGATTAGTGTGATGTGATGTGATGTGATATTCTTAAACTTGAAATATTATTACTTGACACTGGCTGAATGCACCAGCCGTGCAAAGCCAAATTATAGAAGAAAACAAAAATTGTTTTTTGAACCATCACTCATGTCATAGTCAAAGTCAAAGCTGTCACTGTCAAAATCAAAAAGAAAGATTTCAATCTGACTGATCTGTGTGGAATGTGTGTTATTTACATGTTATGTTCTTTTCTTTTCTTCCACGAAAATATTGGAAACAAACCTTATATTTAAAACTTGATGTGATACACATTGAAGTGATGGATAATTCACTAAATTCGGACATCTTCGGCGATGTATGTGATGATGCTGATGACCAGGCTGAAAGTATACCCAGCGTATCCTTTTTAAATAAATCTTACCTTACTCTTTATGGTACAATATTTTACACAAAATGTACATAGCGAGCCAGTCACTTACAATCGCAGGTTTGTTTTCATAGTTCCTACCTACCATACGAATGAATGAACATTCCGTGCAATAGAAGTTGAGAAATAAACCTATGTTCAAATTCATAATCTCCCTAACATTTCTTTGTCAGAAGGAACAGACCTTTTATGAATCTCTACTAGCCACAACAAAAGAATCATTTGATAAGTATGAAAATGAAATCCAGAAGACCACCTTTCCTACATATTTTGCTACTATATTGGAAGATAGTTGGTCTTGTATTACTTGTGTAAGTAGATTTATTTACTATTTTATTACTTACATCACTGGATTCCGCCCACGGCTTCACTGGTGTAGTAGAAACCTACCTGTATAAAAAGCCTAGGTGCTTTTCCAAACTATAATCTATCTCTGTGCCTTTCATCCATATCTGTTTAGATGTTCTGGTGTGATTCAGTAACTAACATCCAAACATCTAAAGTTTCACATAATTTTGATTTGTTGGACTTATAAAAGACTGAAACAACATTATAAATAAATAAATAAATAATGCTGGACATTTCACACAACATCATGTAGCCCAAAGCTAAGCAGAGCTTGTGTTATGGCAACCACATGACTGATATACTACTTATATACATTTTTTATACATTATAACAACTGTCAACACATTTTGAAATAATAAAGACTCAATATTTATTTTTCAGTAAAAGTTCATCACATAAAAATTGCTATTATCTGAGCAACATGGACCGTGATGGTTTTATAATGCTATGGAGTGGTCATTATCCTACTAATATTATAAATGTTTGAGTTGTAATGCTGGATGAATGTATGGATGTTTCTTACTCTTTCATAATCTATTCTGTACTAATGCCAAAAACTAACAATAGGTGTCAAATTAGAAAAAACCTGCCTTCCAAGAGCCATTTCGGTATGCCTTACACCAAGAAAGTGTACGGTGGAACATTGTTTCAACATTCTAGCAGTAATTAGTAGGGTAAAGTTAATTCTCTGATTTCAGGCCTTGGAAGGTTTAATCAAAGGATTATTATCGGAGTCAACAGTTGAAATAAACAAAATTGTTGGCTACTTAGAGGATTCTGTGTATTTACTTCGAATGCTGTCACAGTTATACAAGAGCATGATCACCTCTGTGTCTATATCATGTCGCACAATGAAAGCTCTTCCGAAGCAAACAGGACTGATTATTTTATCTGTATTCGGACATTGTAAAGACAGGTTGGTATACTATATAGATAAATAAATAAATATTGCTGGACATTTCACACAGCGCCATCTAGCCCCAAACTAAGCAAAGCTTGTACTATGGGAACTAGATTACTGATAGAATACTTATACATACATATATTTGTAAATACATACTTATTATACTTTATAACACCCAGACACAGAACAAACATCTATATTCATCACTCAAATGTTTGTCCTGGATGGGAATCGAACCCACGACCGACAGCGCAGAAGGCTACTACCAACTGAGCTAAGAGGCCTGTAAATATAATGCATCTTGCAAACATCTGTTGGAACTTGCACTGTTTATGTAGAAACCAACCTACCTACTTAGTGCCATATGAAACTCAACTCTAAGCACACTTATTTCAGTGAAAACATTTATGGCGATCATTTGAAAAGTGTTGAGAAACAACTGAAAGATTTGTTCCGGATCTGCCATGAACTGCAACTCACGTACTTGCTGATATTGGAAAAGCATTTTATATTTGAGTCTCATGAGAAGGAAGATAAGTCAATCCTGGTGGAAGGTAAATTTAATTATTCAAATCTAAACTAGGTAGCGAGCAATAAGATACACCCCTACATTTTTGCGTAAAAGTTCAATACGTTGTATGTTAATGTTTTAGGTATTTGAAATTAAATAAAACGAGATAAAATTAAATTAATATGCAAAATGTAGGTTTTCGCAGGACACATAAGGAGCTGACTAGCTGTGCCTGTGATAGTGCAGTTTAACGCTTTGAGTGCCATTGACACACAGATTGTACTTACATGCTTTGGTGTGTACTTGTGTAGGCTGTGCTGTGGCATATGTTACAGAGAAAGTGTTAAGACTTTCTTCATTCTTTCTTTGAAATGAAATGAAATGAAATAATTTATTTGCATGAAGTATGGTAGAAAAAGTTCTTAAAATAGATTATAAGTAGCACATACTCTTTCATCATACAAACATACAGTCAAGTTGATAAAACATACCTACACACAAATACACATTTCCGCATTTATATTATGAGTGTGTTAAATAAAATCTCTAATTACAGCCCTTCAGATCAACCTAAGTATCGGTAAAGTAGTACACACCCTTGATGTTAAGACTATGGCGGAGCAATGGAAAGCATATACGGCGTTATGTGAGAGGTACTCCACTTATATCGCAGATGCGGAGGTCTTCGTGGACTGTTCACAGGTGCTCCGTGACCTTGTGAAGGAGAATATTGAAACTGCGATTGAGGTATTCCAAGTAATTATATAGTTTACTAGCTGCTGCCCGCGGCTTCGCTCGCGTGGTACCCGGATAAAAAGTAGCCTATGCTACTCTCCAGCCCTCCAACTATCTCCACACAAAAAATCACGTCAATCCGTCGCTCTGTTTTGACGTGAAAGCAGGACAAATAAACACACTTTCACATTTATAATATGGGTACGGACTAGCAGCACCGTTGAGGCGTTGCCCTCGTAGTGATGGTATGGTATATGGTGATAAGCCATGACGGTCAATAGGCGCCTTAAAAATTCCCACACCAGAGTCACCAGAGTTGGCCACTTACTCATACGAACTTACATCCTTTTATGACCTGGCCACATAGGCTACTTTTTATCCAGGTGAGTACCACTCGAGCGAAGCCGCGGGCGAATACTAGTTATGAATAAATAAAAGAAAAAAGTACCATCTATAATTTTAATTTTTTTTCAGCCTGGTCAAGATGAGAAGGTGGTTATGAGATCACTCAAGGTAGCGAGTTTTACAATAAAGATTCTAGTCAAAATATGCAACATATTTAGACAGTCCTTGAATAAGAACTACAGCTACATTCTAGCACTACTCAAATATATAAAGATGTAAGTATCTATAACTGCATATCCTATTCTATTAAACGAGAAATATTTGTTTGTTTGTTGTTTGATGTTTGAAGTTTGAAGTTTGTTTGTACTGAAGTTCTCGAAAACGGCTCTAACGATTTCGATGAAATTTGCAGTACGGGTGTTTACGGGGACGCAAAATCGATCTAGCTAGGTCTCATATCTGGGAAAAGCCGTTTTCTTGGCATTTTCACGCAAAAAGATTTACAAGTGCAATGTGGTTCGTAATTGAACCACTAGATGGCGTTATGCACCCGAGCAGAGCTCGGTCGCCCGGATATTAAAAAATATTAAACACTACATCACGGATCTCGAAAATTCATATCTTTTGAAGATGTCTAATGTCGGATTTCAATATACAACTTACGAATAACCGTAGACTTGTCGTCATAGCAACTCTGTATAAAAATTTCAATTTTCTCATGTATATTTCAGTAACTATGCCGGCCTTGAAAACTCCATCACCCTCGCCACTCTAATGAATAGTAATCTCGTGCTGCCTTCCGACGGCCTGCTCAAAGAGCTATTGTTTGATGAAGACTTTGTAATTGTAAGTAATTGATCGAAAGCGAAACACATAAAAATAACTTTTTTCCATTAGGAGGAGGCAGAAACCACATTTTTTCAATTGCTACGATCCCACAGACATCTTTCGTCTCACTCTCATTTTATTCCTCATAGAACCTCGTAGCCTGCGAGGTTCTATGAAGAATATTTAGAAAATGTCAAACTCCATCAAATCAATAGAGATAGACAGTAAGCATTTCATTATGAAAACTGAAATTCCTTCGCTTCGTTAGGTGATTTTTCTCCTATTCATCCTATTATTAATCGATCGAGCGAGCGAAGCGAGCGAAGATCTTAGTGGCAAGTTAGGCGATTTTGCTTTGTATGTTTGTATGTTTGTATGTTTGTATGTTTGTATATTTGTATGTTTCATTTTTATGTTCTCGCATAACTATCGAACCGCTTATCCAATCTGTATGAAACTTGATAGGTCAATAGGTTGTGCTATGGAAATTTGCTGTGGAGCGTATGAGCGTAATCGATGAAGGGGTTGTAAAGATATGGGGTTCCCAAGGGGGTAAATTTTTTTCAAAGTTACCCAAATATATTGAGTGGGGTGTCATATGAAAGTACTCAATTTATACATTCCAAAATGGTTTTTAGTTTTCTTCTAGGTTCTATAGTTTTTGAAATACAGAGAAAAATAAAAATGATGAAAACCAATTAACGGATGTATGGAGAGAGCTCCCGTTTCATAGAGTTTCGATGTATTCGTAGGTCTGGTTAACAGACAAAGAGTGTGGCATCGTTGTGGTTTGGTTTGCAATGATTTTAGTTGCTTCTTGATATTTTTCCTTGAGATTGAAAATAAAAGCCGTGTTGGCCGAGTGGAAGAGTGCTCGATTTTCGATTCATAGGTCGTAAGTTCGAACCCTGGCCGTGCTCATCAATGGATTTTTCGATTAGAAAAATTTAAATGCGCATTAACACGAGCTCTAAACGGTGTAAGAAAACATCGTGAGGAAACCAGTTAACGTTCTAATAGCGGCGATGGGCTTGCAACCTGTCTTGCAAATAGTGGGCTGTACCAAAATTATAAAGGGAGACGGAGGGGGAGGTGGAGGGGAGGGGAGGGGAGGGGATGGGAGGGGGAAGGGATGGGAGGGGGAGGGGTGGGGAGGGGAGGGGAGGGGAGGGGGAGGGGTGGGGAGGGGAGGGGAGGGGAGGGGGAGGGGGAGGGGGGGAGAGGGAATTGATTTTCTCATACATTTTGTATTGAACTGCTATTTTAATAATTTCTCGAATTAAGAGGCCTTCCCTGAGGCGCGGTACGAAGTTCGCGGGGTCATCTATTGAATATAAACACGACACGACTTAATGTATTGCATGCATGCCTATAATCTTTTCCATACTGAGGTAGTGCATTAGATATCATTGTGTGGTAAACACTAGAAGGAGCACTTAACGTAGGTATAGGGGTAGTCAGAAACAAGTCCAAATCTAGGCTATCAACACAACGGTGCGCGAGATCTCAGTTCGGGGCGAACTACTAGTATTATAAAGGCGAAAGTCCGTGTGTGTGTGTGTGAATGTTTGTTACCACGTATCTACATAACTACTAAACCGATTTTGATGAAATTTGGAATGTAGATAGTTTAGGTTCTGGAATAACAAATAGGCTTTTTATCCCGGAAAAATGTATGGTTCCCGTGCGAAAAAAAAAGTAGTCCAAGCGGGCGAAGCCGCGGGCGTTCACTAGTTCATAAATAATCGTAAATCACAACAAATTATGACTTGGTAGTTTTCTATTTCAGTGTCTCATCGACTCTGTTTCATCACTCAACTGTGAAGATAAGAGAAATTATGAAAATGTACTAGGCATGGTGCTTATAACTACTGCAGCCATGAAATGTGCGACACAGGGAAAAAGACAAAACGGATTGAAAACCAAACTTGTTTCCTGTGTTTTTAATCTCCTAAATTGTAAGTAGTGATTCATTTGGACCTTACTGTAGCTTCGCTATTTCGATTTAAGATGGATCACCAAAAAGAAAGCTTGTTCGATTTTGATGAAACTTGGCATGGTAGATCATAGCCTAAAGTAGCATATAGGCTATTTAAAATATTGGTACAGCGCAAAGCAAGCGCCATAAGCGAGATGTAGAAGTGCTTTTGTAAGCTAGAGTTAATATTAAAGAACCTTGACACAATTGCTGTTTTAAAGAATTCTTATATTCGAGCTCTAAACGGTGAAGGAAAACATCGTGAGGAAACCGGCGGCTTAGTCAGCCCTACACGTATTGATCATGTCTTTCCTGTGGATATGGCCGGTTAAAGCTGAGAGCATGGTTCAAGTGCTGGGCAAGCCTATTCCATCTCAAACAATGTCCCAGGCAATTAAGTGTAGGCAAGTCTTTCCTGTGGAAATGGCCGGTTAAACTGAGAGGATGGTTCAGTTGCTGGGCAAGCCTACTCCATCTCAACATTGTCCCAGGCACTCCAGTGTCCAATTAAGTGTAAGCAAAGATTGCCTCCTGACACTGTATAAATCATCTAGTAAAGGTCCAAGTTCTTTTTCTTTTCAGCTCACTTTTGCCTTCAACGCGTCAATGAAAGCCATAGCCAATTCGAATACATACTCACTCATACAGCAGCACTCGCTCTTACAATGACAAATGAAGAGTTCAATGCTTTGGAGAAGAATATGGTCGAGGCTATTCTGAGCACTGAGTGTGTTAGTGCATTGTTTTCGTCTAACTTGTGGGTAGTTTTGGCAAAGTAAGTTATGTTTATTTACTTCCTACTTTTCTGTTTAGAAGTAACTATGTTAAAGCCATGTTGGCCTGGAATGAGTGTGCAATCAGTGTAATTATGGATTTTCCGATTTGGAAAATTTGCAGCGCCCTCGCGGCGTTGCCCCTGTAGTGATGGTATATGGTGATGATGATGATGATGAATAGTAGCCTTGTTCAGGAGTTTAGCTATCAAATGCAGAAATAATATTTCAAATCTGACTGGTAGTTCCTGAGATTAGCGCGTTCAAATAGATATCAACATTGTACCACTTTCTCCATAATACAACAACTGCATTTAGTCATATTTATACTTTTTGCTCTTGTTATTTATAGAATTCACGTTTTTCCACAATAAACATTATTCTTTCAGCTTCATCAGCCCACAACTACTCTTCAACCAACTGATCTGGCTATGCACTATGTATAAAAAACTGGATAGCCGTAAAGAATTCTATAGAAGTCCCCAAAACATACACTTGAGTTTTACGCTAAGTAGACTCTTCATAGTGATGGATGATGAAGACAAAATGAAGTTCTGCAAACAGTTTCGGATACACGACGAAGATAACGTGACGTTATGGACTGCGTTACGGATACGGAACCTGCCTACGGAATCACAGACACACGCGGAAGATGTTATAGCGGAGAAGCTTAGAACGGTTTATGGAAAATTGGCGGAAGCTGATTCTCCCGATTTATTGGTACGAGTACTTACCTACATGAAACAGTTACATTCATAAATGTGACCATTACATCGCATTGGTCACTTTTGTGACTTCTTTCTACTTGAAACAGAAAGTCGTGAACTCAAATCACGGCTGTGCATCGATGAAACTTTCATTTCGGAAAAAGTAATTACAAAACGAGCTCTAAACAGCGAAACCAACCTATCTAGTATAGAAGTTCTCTGCAAAATTGAATTTGGATTATACTAATACCTTCAAAGCCTCGATAATTGTCATGAAATATCGTTTATGCCCTCAAGAGCCTTAGAACCGACTAGCTAACACAAACTTCAATTTCAGATACGCATAACCAACTTAGCTGCAACTTGCAACTTCAAAACCACGAGAGGTATTGATGATCAACTGGTAAACGCGTGGTCGAGAACGTGTCAACAGAATCAGATTATAGTGCAGGGACTTGACAATAACACTATCTGGTTCTACGATTATGTGCGAGCGTTGGTAGGACTGACCGATTCTTTGTTGAATAAACTGAAGGAAAGAAGCGGAAACTTTGCCAAGGTAAATTGATTAATTAGTTTGTGATCCATCGTTAGCCACATCGTCACTTACCATCAGGTGAGATTGTGGCTAAAATATTATAAAGGCGAAAGTCCGTGTGTGTGAATGAATGTTTGTTACCACGTATCCCCATAACTACTTAACCGATTTTGATGAAATATGGAATGAATATGATTTAGGTTCTGGAATAACAAAGGCTAAAATTATCCCGGTAAAATGTATGGTTCCCGTTTCATACAAAAATAGTATTCCACGCAGGCGAAGCCACGGGCGTTCACTAGGATTCAATAAAATTAAATGAATGGTAGGCTTTCCCTGCCATACCTCGCGGGTGCACTTTTTAGAAGCGGGCTACGGCCTCGCGGTCTCGCTCTGTGGCTACATTATACAAGGCACGTCAAGGGCACTACCACAGAATTATATCGAGATAGAAGCAAAGAGTGTATGTACCTCGCGTGCCGAAAAGATGGGCTGGGGACTTCTTTGCTCGCCGCGAAGTTCATTCTGCGGGCGATTGTGTATCCAATTATAATTTCCATTGCGGCTTTAATTTGACGCGCCAGACTTGGCGAGCATTGAAAACCAGCAACGTAAAAATAAGCAATCCAAACTGTCAACTGAGTCGCGAGGTCAAAGTACCTACGCAAACTGTTACACGGTCGGTTTCCATACAAATCAACGACCTTTTTGCTTCTATCTCGATATAGTTCTGTGGGCACTACCTGTTAAAACATCCTTTCCTACTCATCTTTTATATTTCTACAGGTACTTCATGTTATATCTGGTCTAACAAAAACTGGCGACGCCGAAATTAAACTCATACTAACCAACATACTCTGCGAACTTGCTACCTGTCAAATCAACGAACATAAAAACCTCATAGATTCTCACCTCAATGATGCATTTACAAGTTTACTTCAAAACTCTGATGATATCGTACGGATGAACTTACACAGAACTTTGAAAACTTACAAAAACACTTATTTGGATAATATAGTTACTAATATTGTAAATGAAAATTCTTTGCAAGATACATGGCAGAGTTTGAACGGAAGATATTATACAAAGGACTTTATAAGTGACTGCAAGTACACACACAAATGCTTTGATAACAAAGTTGATGTAATGGACGTCCAGGAATTGAAAGAAGCTAATCTAGACGAGTTTTACTTCGACTCTGGCGGTTCAGAAATGCTGGCTGAAATTGAAGAACCATGCAGTAAAAGAGGAAAGCCGAACACTCACGAAGTCGATAGTGTATTAAGGAGCTTAGAAGAAAATGTGTCTTTATTAGTTGGTCAAACTTTTTATACGCCTGAACAAGTGATGAGAATTCAAAATATGTGTCAAAAGTTGAAAAATATAAGTCATTGAATGAATTCTGTGTCATCTTTACGACATTTCCCAAGTATTGCATGTAAGTTAACATTGGATTTCAAAGTTATCTCTATATACAACCTTATATTTAAATTAGGGCGGACGCCACAGAAATAAAACAAAAGATATTTCACATTTATATTTATTGTTGTGTTAAAAAATCTATACAAATAAGTGAAATATGATAATAACTATTCATAATAGGCTGGTACCGACTGCCGTATCAACTACATTTCCGAAAAGTATGGGAGCCAAGTAAAGTTATAATATGAAGAGATCGATAGTCTAAGTGGAACATGTATGATCGCAACTAGCATGGAGTATAACAACCCAGAGGAAATATTATTGAAGCAAAAGGACAATAGATTTTAAAAACTCGTGGGAAAATAATCATGTGCAGTTTTTATAGAGAAGATAACTTTGATTGGGTTAATATTTCCCATGCTAAGCCAACAGGCGTAAAATACCAGCCGAAGAGTAAATTAAAAATAGATTAAAACGATACTCGGAGGTATTATGACCTTAGTACACTTATCGAACAGCATCATAACTAATATCAGTCGCTCTTGAATTTTAGTAATTCACATCGAACCTCAAACACATTCGCTTGGTATACTTGTACATTAATGCAAACCTTTTAGTAGTGTAACACAGCAACAATTACTAAATAAACCCTAGTTACATACTATCTATCCTAACACGCATCTTTCAGCTTACTCTAGGCATCAATATCGATCTTTTCTCATAATTGTGATGGCGCCTTATCTGACCTTAAATTGTCTAATAAAAATAATATAATGAATAAACAATAATAATTACTTAGCGGGTAAACACTGCAAACTTAGCGATTACGATAAGCAAAAAGCCTTTATATAATAAAGCGTTTTTATACAGCTACGACTTAAATAAGAATAACATACAAAATAAATTAGAGTAAAATACGGGAGAGTAAATGAGGGCATTGGAATATCTTACTGAGATTGAAATCAACTTTTAGTAATACTTGTCATGTCACACCCATAGACTGAACATCTAATTTTATACAAAAAATATTACTTTTGTAAGTTTAGTTTCTATACAACGTCAGTGCTCTATCCACAGTGCATTAAAAGTACAGTTCCACAACGAGTATTTGCTTATTTTGGGGCGTATGGGCGGGGCGAGGCATTAAATATGAAACATCTGGTACATGTATGATAAATGCAGCATACCTTTCACCCTCCCGCCCGAATAACGGGAAGCAATTACTCGTTATCAGATTGTAGCGTATTGTGACGTACAAAATGCATGAGGCACCGTTGTAGACAATTATTCAAAAGTTTAAAATTTTACTTTGTGCGATACATTGTATTTTTATTGTGATTTTGAACATTAATTTTAAATGTCTACGTCTTGTAATCGATTGAATTGGAATGATCGAGTCAATGAACCTTCCTGCATACTGATTTCTCATATTCAACATTATTATCACTCAAGAGCCAACATAACCAACCTACATTCTGTTCTATTTACAAGTAAAAAATTGGGAAAGATCAATTTACAAAAACCACACAAACGTTGCACTGATTATCTACTATCAATCATCAATTTAAACGTATCAAGCTTACATCAACAACTACTCATTTCTTTAAATGTTCTGAGGATGGAGAAAATCTTTCTATTACTTTAAAAAGCACCTGATTTGTATTATATATTTGATTAATAGATATTGCACAATAATCCTGTGATATTGGCCATAAGAATATTCTTACTGTAACTTTTAAAATATAATTCTATGTATAACGTATGGGTTTACAATATTATTTAGAAACTTAGGCCAACTATATTCTTAACAGTAAAGAGTTGAATACACAGTAATTGTCTATAGATACAAGTTCATTATTCTGCTTCAAACTTTCACTTAAAACTAAAAGTATTGGCACTAAAATTATATCAGTTTTGCGATTGAGTTGCATGAAAGTACTTAATTGAGCACGAGAGTACTTAGTAAAGAAAAGCCCAAATTATGCGATACCTAACCAATATTGTAAGGAGATATTAATTATGACTCGTTTCCATTAGCTTTTCGAAAATACTACATCGATTAAATAAATTCTAACGTCTACATACCCTCAGAACAATTAATAATGTATATAAATTCAGTTCTTTATTAGGATTATTTGGCATCTATCACCAATATCGTTAACTACATTAACATTGTATACGAAGGTGAAAATACCTAATCGATTACTGCGTCTCTTTAAACTTAAATCCTTACAAGTCATGCTCGTCGCATGTATATTTTGGATCCCTGCCGAGCCTAAAGTTCCTCCTGTCCACTTCGCACTGCATCAATCACACGCCGACACACCATAGCGCCACTCACATTCCGATACGTGGGGGAATTCACTAATAGCCTCAACCTCAAACATAACCAATTATCTCGTCTCTATAATAATGTGTCGTATAATCGATTTAGCAAAGCTTATTGCAAAATTATCGATCGAATGCGATCGACGGGCGTCAAACGAAAAGCAGATTCATTAAGATATGTCATACTTGTCAAACATAAACTAAAGGCGCTATCCCACACGCACTCTTCTCTCGACTTAACGATCACCAACGGTCATACTTAGGAGCTTATGATTATTGAAAAATTGTAACAGTTAACCTATTGTACGCTAAATATATTTAGAAAAATTGTAGAAATTCTAACTAAACTTATTACCGATCGATGAGAAATCGTTACGTCAACGTCGCTGTCAAAATGGGAAATGCTTGCTATACCTTGATGTAAAACGGTAAGTCAGAGTCATACAAACACCTACAGGTGAGACTTAATGGGAATGTAACAATCGAGGCTTAAACAATCATTAATGCAGCGTTCACACGAGTCGATTTTAATTGATCAAGTGCTTAATCGGATTTGAATTATCTGAATTTCAAAATACCATTTTCGATGAGCAGCAAAATATTGATCAACTAAAAACGATCTATGTGAACACGCTGTGTTTCTACAGGGGCGATAATAATTGCTCCATTCAGTCGGACAACTTGCCTGACATTCATCATGAAGCGATTTATGAGTCGCAATGCAAATTGCTTGAATAAATTATCCTTGTAGGAACATCTTACGTAGGTTTCCTAATTGCCGTCAAAATTGGGATGTTTAAACTAATGATCCGTCAATGTCAAGAGATACAATAATTGTATTATTGATAACCTTAATACCAAGGTACATATTTATTACTCGGCCACTCTTCCTAGCCTTTTCAATGTGAAAGATAAAATAGAATGGTAAATAGGGATGAGGTGAGGGCCATTTTAGTGAGCACTACACGTTTCTATTATCCAATTGATAGACCTATGCCTGTCGCAGCCATACAAATATTTAAAATGCTGCAAAAAATACAACATAATCTGCAGCAGACATAGCTGATGGACAATGGGAATAGGATAATGAATTATTCATCCTAATTACAAACGAATGTACGAAATATGCGATGCATTGTATTGAACACAGAAAGTTATTTTCGTTACGTCACTTCACATGTAACACCGTGTTATTTAGACGCGACAAAAATATCTTTGAATTCGAATTACTAAAATGAAATAGCATTTCCACCACAAACCCTGCAGTGGAGATTACGACAGAACATTATTATCATTTTGTCATAAGTCCCACCACTGTTGGATTAAATTAATAAGGATTTTTACAACATCCTTGTAAGAATGCTTGATTTTTTTCCTTCAAACACTATTTTACCGTTCAGTCTACAGCTAACCGTCAATATGTCAAAAATCGGACAATATTCTTAACAGAACATATTTATAGCCTCTGAAAGCCGAATAGCTGTAAACCACACGTCACAAAATAGCCTATCAATACAAAATTACAAGCATCGCATCAATCATACATCAAGTGAGATCCCTGCGAAATGTGCCACGTTCTCGCGTCCGTCAGTGGCGTGTCGTGAGACTTTACGGCGTTCTGTAGTTGCGTGTCGCGTGATGTTGACAAGCCGGTCGCGCCAGACTCTGATGCCCTTTGTGATGCACGTTTGCTTGATGCAAACCAGTTTGATGCACGTTCGCTTGATGCAAACCAGTTTGATGCAAGCCTGCTTGATGCAAACCTGCTTGATGCAAGCTGGCTTGATGTATGATACTCGCCTGATGCGCTGCCTGCATTTGGCCGATGGTCGTGGAGTGAGACATCGGATGCATTTGCAGGTATTGCATTGAGGCGCTGTTATGCATCAGCAGTTCAGGTGGCATATGGTACAGTCCTGGCGTCTGTGGACAAAGGGTTGTAATTGTAAACGTAGTTTGGTGCAAGCAAATCTATCTAACCCTGGCGGACTCTTTAGACAGGTTTTTGTAAAACAAAGTACCTAGAACATTTATTAATGTTACTTTACTTTTGAACTAGAACAATAAAGAAATATAAAAGTGTTTACATTTATACATCTCTATTTTACTGGCTTCTTTATATTTGTTTAAATATTATAAATTTGTCTACTGTATATGCACAGCTTTTTAATCCTTTGTCTGTGTGACACGAATGTGCAGATGTATGGACAAAACAAGCGTATTTCATTGTTGTAGCTACAATGCGGTGCACTGTTTGCCAATAAAAAGGAAACGAGATATAAGCAAGCATGTGAATCGAGTTGTTTCCTTCTATTCTAGTTCCTGTTCAAATCACTTTTTCATTGTTCTCTTTGTAATTGTTTGATTTGTAATGTTATTGACACGCTTTCATTGGTTTGACCGTAATCAACTTTTTAACATAATATGTGCTAGAATATAGGGAATTAAGTTTGATGCACTTGTGATTGTGTCGTCATTATGAAAGGCCATTTGTGTGTAGGATGATAAATTGGTTGAGGGCGAGGTATACTTTTCGAAGTTCTCGGGTTTTAGAAATCATCGGTTTTTTTGTTATAGAGAGGATGTTATTGATACGGCCAACAATTTATGTACCTCCTCCTTTTTTTTGAAGTTGGTTAAAAAATGATCGGTATTATGTCAAATATCTGGGCGACCGAGCTTTGCTTGGGTGTAAATAGAGAAAAACAAAAAAAAACTCACAAAAAATAAAGTTTTACTGGCTGAGATTCGAACTCGCGGCCTTCGGCTGTAAGGCAATGGCCCTGACCGCCAAGCCATTTTGGTCTCGACAAATTCCGTGAAATTACGAACCACATTGCACTCGTAAATCTTTTTACGTGAAAATACCATGAAAACAGCTTTTCCCCGATATGAGACCTAGCTAGATCGGTTCTTTGCCCCCTTAAACTCCAGTACCGCAAATTTCATCGGAATCGTTATAGCCGTTTTCGAGAACGTGAGTACAAACAAACAAACAAATATTGCTCGACATTATTTAACACGGGAATTACTCACGTAAAAATATCGTCGATTTAGACACCGACAATGTTTCGATTCATCCGGAGAATCTTCATCTGGGTAAGGAGGGAGTTGCGGCAAGGTTACTCCTCGCGCGAGCGTCTCACTGCGAGCAATGTAACGCTCGGCGCGGGACGAGGGTCGCGGAGTGAAATTTTGAAAGTGAAATATTGCTCGGTTAATAGAATAGGATATATGCTTACAAAGTTGTCGGCGCGATGCGAGTGCGCGTGGCGGTGGGGCGGCAGGGAGGGCCGGGCTCAGTAGGCGGACGCCTCCTTGTACTCAGAGTTGTCCATCGTGAAGAAGTCCTCCAGCTTCCACTGCAGCGTCTCGAACGTCGGCCGTTTCAGCGGGTCCTGAACAACACATACACATTATACTACTGCGCAAATTGTCAAAAAATGGCTCTTCTCAGAGCCTTCTGATTAAAGATATCGGACCATCAGTCCGTATATTACAATTAAACATTGAAGGCATAAGTAAAGCCAAAAGTGACTATCTGTTAAAGCTCTTGAAATTTTTTTAGTTTTAGAAGATTTTTAATTTTGTAAATTTTTTATGTTTCGTTACCTACGCCTTTTTTAAACTTGTAATACGGTTAAATAATAAATAAATTGTCAAACCATTTGGTAAAGGACTATCGGCTATTTTTATTTACATTCTGTGGTTTTGCTTACTGAGGAATGTCAAAAATCTAAACCACAGTAAGTTTTGAGTTCAGTATTGGTGTGCTTGCCAGTTTGAATAATGTCGGGTTATTTGATACTACAATTATCTTTAGAGATAGAATATTGCGTACAAGAAAATTACACCCATACATGTTGGATTGCACATTTCCAGTTCAGATTTCTTACATCCTGTAAAATAGTTGTCAGGATCTCTTGTATCATTGAAAATGTTACAGTAATATGGGAGAACCAAAAGATGGACCTGCAGTGGAAGTACCGTTCTTATCGATCGCTTAATTTGACATTTAGAATCGACAAAATTTGATTTATCAATGAAAAATCCAATTTTATCGATTCTAAATGTCATATTTAGTCGATCGATAAGAACGGTTCTTGCACTGCTGATCTAATCATTTCTAGGAGTTTGGGTACCGGGGCAGAAACACCACTGCTTATAATAATATTGCTTATAAGTATTATATTTACCTTGTGCCAACACTCAAGCATGATCTCGTAAAGCGGCGCGGGACAGTTCTGTGGACACGGCATGCGATAACCGTGCTCAACTTGATGTAGGACCTCCGCGTTTGTCATACCTGCGGACAGATAAAAAAACTTAGGCCTTTACATCTTTACTTGATGATTTATAGCAGTGGTCGTCACACTTTTCTGGCCAAGGGCCGCATTGGACAATGTGAGGTATCACTGCGGGCCGCACAGTCTTGAATTATTTATAAAACGATTTTTCGAAATTCCTATACATAAGGGGTAAAATCCTAGTAGGTACTTAACTACCTACTAACGAACTTGAAACTTAGCATAATTTTGCGGTGCTCAAAGACTCGCAGCTTGTTGGTTCCTATTCTATGGTCTGACATAACTCACTTTGCTCGCAATATACCTACTCATGAAGTTATAATGCGAGCGAATAGAGCTCCAAACCAAGCGAGCGAAGTGAGCCGAATTTTTGCACGTCAAATGCAATATGTGACACTTAATTTTTTTTTGTGGTGATCAAAGAAAAAGACTCGCTGCTTATCGTTTCTTATTCTGTGGTTAGACTACTGACTTTACTCGGAATATATGTATATCTTACTCATGAAGTTAAATGCGAGCGAAGCGAGCCGATTTTTTTTAAGACAAATGCAACATGTGACAGTTGATTTTGTTTGCGGTGATCAAAGAAAAAACTCGCTGCTTATCGTTTCTTATTCTGTGGTTAGACTACTGACTTTACTCGGAATATATGTATATCTTACTCATGAAGTTAAATGCGAGCGAAGCGAGCCGATTTTTTTTAAGACAAATGCAACATGTGACAGTTGATTTTGTTTGCGGTGATCAAAGAAAAAACTCGGTGCTTATCGGTTTTTATTTTGTGGTTAGACTTTTCTCACCTTACTCACGAAATTAAATGGGAGCGAAGCGAGCCGAATTTTCGAAGACAAATGTAACATTGTAACAGTTGTTTTTGTTTGCGGTGATAAAAGAAAAATATTGCTGCTTATCGGTTATTATTTTGTGGTTAGACTTACTCACTTTACTCGCAATATATACTTTACTCATGAAGTTAAATGCGAGCGAAGCGAGCCGATTTTTTAAGATAAATGCAACATGTGACACTTGATTTTGTTTGCGGTGATCAAAGAAAAAACTCGCTGCTTATAGGTTCTTATACTTTACTTAGACTTTACTAACTTTTCTCGCAAAATATCTTACTTATGAAGTTATATGCGAGCGAAGCGAGCCGAATTTTTTAAGACATATGCAAAATTGTGACACTTGATTTTGTTTGCGAGGTTCAAAGAAAAAACTCGCTGCTTATCGGTTCTTATTCTATGGTTAGACTTAACTCACTTTGTTCGCAATATAACTTACTTATGAACATAAATGCGAGCGAAGCGAGCCAAATTTTTTAAGACAACTATAACATGTGACACTTGATTTAGCACTGCAAACAAAATCAAGTAAAATAGGAACCGACAAGCAGCGAGCCTTTCTATGAAAAAAGCTCGCTGCTTGTCGGTTCCTATTTTGTGGTCAGACATAAATCACTTTTTCTCTCATTGTACCTACTCAACTCATGAAACTAAAATGCGAGCAAAGCGAGCTCCAAACCAAACAAAGTAAGTTTCCTTATCTCGAAGTTCTTAAGTCAATTACAATTATTATGGTAGCAACGTAAGTAGGATCATTCGTCATCATTTCTTTGCCCTTTTCCCACTAGGTTGGGTCGGCGCAACATGTTCTCCTCTAACGTGGTAGAATCATTATATAGAGAAATTGTTTGCTTGGTCGCGGGCCAATATCGTCCGCGGGCCGCACAAATATCGCCCGCGGGCCGCATGCGGCCCGCGGGCCGCACTTTGACGACCACTGATTTATAGTGTCAGGAGGCAATCTTTTGCCTACACTTAACGGGACACTATAGTGCCTTGGACGATGTTTTAGATGGCTTGACATTGAGTAGGACAGATATACCTACATGTAGAATATTCCATACTAGCAGCGTCCTCGCGGCGTTGCTCCCGTAGTGATGGTATAATGATGATGATAAAAAGTAGCCTATAACCTCGGGTTGGTAGTTCCTGAGATTAGCACGTTCAAACAAACAAACAAATTCTTCCGCTTTATTAAATTAGTATAGAAGTATAGATTTATGTGGGAAACTAGTGGAAACTTGATATCAGAGAGACGGTGGCGATTTCGCATGAGACAGCACGAGTTGGATGCCTTCGAGCGGGACTGGGAAAGGGATAAAAAACGTCCTTGCACATAGACATTTTTGCTAAGTGAAAACTTGATTTAAAGAAAAACGGCCCCCTGATTACGCAAGACTTTGCAATAGCAATGCGACAGCAATCACTACGCAACCGGTCGAAAAATATCACAAAAAATCGATTACGGAAGCCAATCGCACGTCTTTTGCTTGCCTGTCGCAAAATGCACTTTGGTCGTAGTGCATTTCGCGACCGTAATACGGTTTTGAGTGATATTTTTCGACCGGTCGCGTAGTGATTACTGTCGCATTGCCATTGCAAAGTCTTACGTAATCAGAGCGCGGGAGTCCAGGCATGATACGATAGATCCTGTTGGATGTCTTTGAGGGGCGGCAAACTAAACGCATAAAGGCTCAAAAACATGTTGGGCCAGCCTAGGCCAGCTTAGGCAAGCGCGAGCGAGAAGGCGAATCGATGTAAGGCGAGAGCGATAGAAAGGCAATGCGAGCCTGGGCCAACGTATGTTTGCGCCTTAAAGATCGTAGTATCTCATCGATATGGAGGAAAACTTTTGCTCAACAGCGGTATGATCGAACTAACAGTACCTAATGTAAGTCACATATTTCAGAATTCATCCCATTATAGCGCTTGCAATTAGTAAAATTGTAAAACTACTTAGGTAAAGCTGTACAAATTGTTTTGTAATGGTTTTTAGGTCGGTGGTATGGTTGAGCGTTAAAATGTAAATAAATATCCAATGTTTATACTTACTAAGTAAAAAGTAAGTTATGTTTATACAAAAATTAAACAATGATGTTGATGAGTCAAAGACCTGAGTCATTTTGAAGTTAATGACCACTTAAATAGTTCGAAGTAAGCGCCGGATGAGTGCGAAAAGTGTTGTAAACAAGGCTGTATCTCGAGTATTACAAATCCACGAAATTATTTACAGTTTCATACTATTGTCATAGAAAGTGAAGCAAAACAGACGACCGTGAAAGATAACAGTCACACGTACTCTCCGTTTCTGTACGTAATGACGTCACAATCGCAAGGTCGTGGGAAGACGAGCTGTTACTCGAATTAATTAGAAAAGATCAAAACTCCGGGAAGCAGCAAGGATATGTGTACTTTTACGTAAGTGGCGCAATGTCCCGCCGAAATTGCGATAGTATTCCTTCCTGCACATGTAAATTTTTTATTCATGTTTGCCTGTTTATATCGAGAAAAATTCTAAGTACCTTACCTACCTAACTAGGTATATATAATTTGTCTCGATAAAAACTATCTTGATTATACTCGTATTGTGACTTAGCTTATTTCAACGAAAATTGTAGCTCAGATTGTAGAGCATTCTACGATAGCCGAACCTTGATTATTATCACAATATTGTCGTTTATGGGTATCTAGAGTTGACTTGCCCACGACTTTTCTTGCGCTTTTGAAGCGTATAATCGATCGAGCGAGCGAAGCGAGCGAAGATCTTAGTGGTAAGTTGGGCGATTTTGCTTTGTATGTTTGTATGTTTGTATGTTTGTATGTTTCACGAATTGTTGTTCGAGCATAACTGTCGAACCGTTCATCCAATCTGCATGAAACTTGGTAGGTCAATAGGTTGTGGTAAGGAAATTTACGGTGGAGCATATGAGCTTAATCGATGAAGGGGTTGTGAAGATATTGGGTTCCCAAGGGGGTAAAAAATTATGAAAGTTACACAAATATATTGAGTGGGGTGTCATACGAAAGGGCTTATTTTGTACATTCCAAAATGGTTTTTATTTTTAATCTAGGATGTATAGTTTTTGAAATACGACCAAAGACCAAAAACTACGAAACCAGAGCTGCAAGAGCTCCCGTTTCATAGAGTTTCGATGTCTTCGTAGCTCATTGACTGGTCGGTCTTAAAAAGAGAGTGGCATCGTTGCGGTTTGGTTTGCAATGATTTTAGATGCTACTTGATTTATTTTCATGATAAAAAAAAATTTGATAAAAAATTAAAATAATTGGGGTAAAAAAAGTTAAGTAAACAAATATATTGAGTGCGGTGTCAAATGAAAGGTCTTTATTTGTACATTCTAAAATAGTTATTATTTTTATTCTAGGACGTATACTTTTAAAAATACGACGAGAATTCATAAATATGAAATAAATGAAAAATTAGACACGACATTATGTATTGCATGCATGCTAGTATTTTTTACCATGAAGAGCTAGCGCAATAGGCATACCCGGCAGTAATAGCACTTGAAATTATAGGGGTAGTCAGAAGAAAGTCCAAATGTTGGCCATCTACGGTGCGCGAGATCTCAGTTCGGGGCGAACTACTAGTATATTTCAGGTTTAATTTATGTAAATGTTCATCTAACTAAACTGACTCAGCCAATGAGGTGATTGAAACACAAAATATCCTCTTCAAACAAGGCTTCTATAAACTTATGCATTTTTAATTAAAAATTTTGTATTTGGGATGTGGTCTGCCGTATTTATTAAAGTTTGATTTTGTTGTTCAATAGATAATGTTTACCAAGAATTTCGGGCGATTGATTTAAGAGCAAGGCAAATGGCAAACCGAATAGAATAGATCTTAGGAGAATGCATATATGAAACAGCACAAAAGTACGAAAATCCGTACCCATATTATAAATGTGAAAGTGTGTTTATTAGTTTGTTTATTTGTCCAGCTTTCACGTCAAAACAGAGCGACGGATTGACGTGATTTTTTGTGTGGAGATAGTTGGAGGGCTGGAGAGTAACATAGGCTACTTTTTATCCGGGTACCACGCGAGCGAAGCCGCGGGCAGTAGCTAGTAATAAGTGTATAAAAGCTTGCTTCCGTTTTGTCGTAGGTCATAATATAATTTGTAGGAATAATCTTCATTGCTTCTATGCCCTTCATATTTTGTGGCTACTGAAATCCACAGTCTTAATAGCGAGTGGGTGTGGACAAGGTAATCTACCAAATTGGCTTGAATTGGTGGATCAAGCTTAATTTCATCAATGCCGCTCCTAGAATACTATAGATTGATGAAATTGTTTTTCCTTGCGATTTTACACTGAAATTGGTATAATTTATAATGTTTATTGATTTTATGAGGAAAGTTGATGGATTTACCGGTTGCACCGAGAATTCGAGATTTAGAATGGGAAAATCCTAAGATAATAACGTTATTTACCTTCGGTTGTCAGAATAGGTAGTGACGCAGACATTTGTCTCTTCCGCGTCTCTTTCATACAAAATGTGACGGCGCCCCGTCTCTTCTGTATGGTTTGCGGCGCGACGCAATTTACATTTTCTATGAAGGGACGCGGAAGAGACATGTCTGCGACGCGTCCTCGTCTTACGTCTTTTCTGTATGTCCCGCGCCTAAGGTAATCTAAGATCTCAACTAGCAAAAAAATGTTGTTGAATTATCAACAACTAGCTTCCGCCCGCAGCTTCGCTCGCGTGGTACCCGGATAAAAAGCCTATATTCTATTTCCGGTCATTATCTATCTATATTTCAAATTTCAGCCAAATCGGTTCAGTGGTTGTCGAGTTATAGAGGAAAAAACATCATCCATTCAAACATCTAAACATCCAAACTTTCGCATTTATAATATTAGTGTGATAGTGTGATATGTGTGATAGTGTGATTTCAGCCAAATCTGTTCCGTGGTTGTCATTTTAATTGATAAAAAAGTAGTACACACTGACGAAGCCGCAAGCGTCCGCTAGTTTTACATAATGTAGATTTCATACCTGGATAAGGTATCCGTCCATATGTGACGAGCTCAGTGAGCAGGATGCCGAAAGACCAGACGTCTGACTTGATGGAGAATTTGCTGTAGTTGGCAGCTTCGGGCGCCGTCCACTTGATAGGGAACCTCGCGCCCACTCGCGCCTCATACTCGTCCTCCTGTTATGAAAAAAAAAATTGCTCGAAAATAAAGAAAATAAGTGTCGGTCGTCCGCCGACAAGATGGGTTGACGACATAGTAAAATCCGCAGGTCGTACATGGGTAAGATTGGCGCAGGATAGAGGCGAATGGCAAAAGCGAAGAGAGGCCTATGCCCAGCAGTGGGATGAGAAGGGCTGATGATGATGATGAAAGAAAATAAATATTTCCATGTTTAATATAATTAAAAAAATTTGAATAAGATCAGCGTGGCTAAAAATGCCGTTACAGCAGAATCATAATATGATTCGTATTACGTTTTGTTCTTGTCACTCTCATGTCTATGAAGAGACGGCTAAAAGTGCAATTCATATAATTTTTAAATTTTATTAGTGTTAAACCATACTTAGGTATTTTTATTGAAAATCTTATCAAAATTTACTATTCCGACGGGACTGGAACCCGCATTGATACAATTCATATTATGAATCTGCTATAACTGCCTTTTTAGCCCCGCAGCTATAATAACAATTAAATTCAAAATTTAATGCAAATCCCTCAACATATCCCTTCATGAATTAGAAAAGAGCTGATGATCTTTAAACATCTGAACACACTTCTTAAATGATAGCTAAGGACTATCTCGATCAAGGGCAGTTTTCGAATAAAAAAAACTGCATCAAAATCGGTTCATCCGTTCAGGACCTATGATGCCACAGCAGATGAGCAGACACATTTTCATTCGGGGTTTAAAATAAGAAATTTAAGGGAAAGAATGCAAGCCTATTGCCTCCAATAAGAATGTTTTCGTCAAAGTGTTTCCTTTACCGTTTAGATCTAGTGTTTAAGTACATTTTCAAAACTTCGAAACTATAAAGTTAAGTTTGGTAGTAAGGATTTCAAACGAGAATTTATTATTGAGTAAATAATGTTCATGAATCAGCTTAGCGACACAGTTTTTCATCCTAAAGAGATAATTCAGGAGTCCAAGATTAAGAATTTATCTTCATTGACAAAAAAGAGTTGACCCAAATCAATGAAAATATTAAGGCAAAGTCGCGTATAATCGCCACAAACGAATGAGGTATGAAGTCCCGTTACATTCTGATTTAAATGTACAAACTCATTTGCAAAGGAATCGCTCTGTCGGATCGCATTTACATGCTTATTATTGAGTTTATGAGAAAGTATAATTTATAATTGTTTCGAGTTCACGTGGAATGCAAATCGTTTATCATCATTCACGTGTAGTGCCTCGGTTATGGCTAGGTTCACACGGCATTGTACTGCACGTTTTTTTGCAGGATGAATCTAACCAAATATGTTGTGGCGCATACATTGAGTATAAAACCGTTTACACGTCACTTGTACTGCAAAAAACAGATAAAAACGTTATAAATATTCACCGGACTTGTCAAGCGAACCGAATGAAATTGTAACATATTCGGCCAGCAGTGACGCATGGAATGACGTTTCGCTGTATGTGGCTATTCGTTTTTATATTAAAACAAATCTGTACCCATATTATAAATGTGAAAGTGTGTTTATTTGTTTGTTTATTTCTCCTGCTTTCACGTCAAAACAGAGCGACGGATTGACGTGATTTTTTGTGTGGAGATAGTTGGAGGGCTGGAGAGTAACATAGGCTACTTTTTATCCGGGTACCACGCGAGCGAAGCCGCGGGCAGTAGCTAGTAAATTTTATAGTGAGGACGGCCCGCAGTTCGTACGGTTAAAATCGAATACTGCTAAAAACGTGCGGTATACTGCTGTGCG
The DNA here is from genome assembly GCA_958496255.1 of Camptogramma bilineatum. NCBI lineage: Eukaryota > Metazoa > Arthropoda > Insecta > Lepidoptera > Geometridae > Camptogramma > Camptogramma bilineatum. The sequence continues at coordinate 8,728,498 of OY292467.1, read as the reverse complement.
ACCCAGGCCTTCTTCCTGGTTTTCAGACGAATGCAAAAAAGATAAATGTTATAAAACTATGCCATAAGAAATCTAAAGCCATGGAAATAAAGTTAATTTTTACATAGCTAGTCCAAGTTACAATGAATGAGTCACTTGAATCATTGGTTTAACGAACTTGTTGCTAAAGACTCATTTGGACTTGCGATTGTGTAGGAAACAAAAATTTACTTTAGATCGGTATTTGTAGAATATATGTTCGTAGAATGAGCTTCTGGCTTCTCTAACCCAAGTTATGGTAGAATTTCGAATGTCATTCATAATCGAACTAGAATAATTTCTAAGATGGGTGTTACAATCTAACAACAAGCAAACATTAACAATGACCGGTTTTTGTTCTATTCAATTGTGAGGTTTGATTTATTCTCTGTAGTTTTCAGCTGTTTTCAAAAATAAGTTCTCAATTCAGTGACAATCTGTTTTCTTTAGGTACATCATTTCAACTCGAAATTATAGTTCTTGAAATAACACTTCGGTTTTTAGTGAATCAACTTACTATTAAGATTTTTCTAAGTCAGTCCTACCTATCTATTATTCAAACTGACTGTGTCTGTCGCATTACATATAAATAAACAACCATAAAATAAAAATGAGAAGTATATTTTTTTTTTAAGTCTTTTTTTAGTCTGCCCGCTACCACGGCTATTGTAACATATTGTAACATAGCCGAAACGTCGGGATAAATAAGGTAAATTACGCGATAAAATCCCGTGTCCATAAAACGTATCAATAAAAATGAGGAGAGCAATAAACTAGACCGCATTCGTAAAGGGCATTGTTCGTAACATGCTGATTAGCGGGACGGGATGACTCAAAAGAAAGCCACAAGCTCCTAGTATTTCATTTATTTGCGGTCTAATTTTAGAAACTGACTACTTAATTGTTTTTTTTTATGTTGCACCTAGACCTACGGTATAGCTACATATCGACGTTTTAAGATGGATAAGATAAAAGTTCTCGATTATGAAACGTTTAAACTTTTAGAAAAAAATTAGACATAATAGTAGTATCCTTTAGTTACATCTAAATACTCGTAATATTTGAGAATAAAATATAAGAACTGTTGTGATAAGATCAAGGTGATTTAGATATCTAGACCAACAATTTGATCGGAGAACATTTGGGAAAAGCATTATACTTATCTACTTTGTTTTATAAAATGTTTCCTCTACATTTGTAGATTTGTCATCCCACGTAGTGCGACCCTATTTTAATGTTATTCTTACCTTGATAAGCTTAGCGAGGCCGAATTCGGTAATTTTCACGCTAATAGCCTCCAACACGTTCCTAGAAGCCAAGCCTCGTAGAATTGGTCTTTGGTAATGCTTAAACAGCATTTTGTGACTGAATAACTTTATTAGTCATCCCCCGCGAGTCTTATGCCGCCTATACATGTTCGGCGAGCCTAGGCCAACGTGAGCGAAGGCAAATTGAGACAAGGCAAGTGCTACCGTCCAGACGTTTGGCAAGTCTCTGGAAACCATGCGCTTGTATTCACTCGGCCAGCTAGACACCGAGCGATGGCAAATATGCTGTCTACACGTTGGCCTTCGCTCGCGTTGGCTTAGGCTCGCCAGAGTACAGGCGGCTTTACAGTTTCATACATTACGACTGCGCGCGTCACGCGTCGCCATGCATCTGGTGTGACCTGGCCTTATAGCCAAACTCAGTAATTTTCACGGGTAAGTATAGCTTCTGCTTACGATACAAGCAGTAAATATTGCCGCATCAAGTTCTTCAGTACTTTGCCTTACTTTTATGAGTCTACGTCTAGTCTAAAGTGCGCATTACATTATCCAATTTGCGAGAGCGCTGAGTTAGTGCTAGTAAATTAACATATTTACACTGTCTAACTGCCTTTACACAATACAAATTTATCACTTCAGCTTGCATTGCGTTCAAGCTGTAGAAGTCGCAAAATTACAAGGGTAGAATCACCTAGCTGTCAAAACGATTCTATGCGATAAGTGAGTGGTATACACCGTTAATTATGGGTCAGTTTAAAGCCAGCACCCACTGCTTGTATTGCTTAATCGTATTCGAGTCGTTGGTTTAGTTTTTGAATTTGATAAGTATTTCATACGAAACTAAATAGTTGAAAAGATTAACAAAAGTGAGGAAAACACTTGGTAAGGTGTCGTAGGCGCGCAGAGCTAATGACCTAGGTATGTATGTATGACTACGACGCAGCATAGACTCTACGCCGTAGCAACAGCTGAGCACAGAGCACGTATCTCCGTGATTTATCCTGCCTATGTTTCGTGATATTATTAATTGCAAAAAAATAGATCTCATTTTTATTATTATTTTTGAGTAAGGTTATCGATATAGATTACGTAGGCGCCGGCTTTAAACTGACCAAAAATAAACGGTGTATAGTTATTCATAAAATGCCTATTCTATTTTTCTAAGTCTTACCTTGATAAGCCTAGCGAGGCCAAAGTCGGCGATCTTCACGATATTAGCCTCGGCGACGAGCACGTTCCTTGCAGCCAAGTCGCGATGGATGTAGTTCTGTGACTCGAGGTACGCCATACCGGCTGCGATTTGAGCCGCCATATCGATCAACTGTTGAAGTTTCAGCCCGCGTCCTTTGCCTGTGAAAGAATAAGTATTCTGATGAAAAATAACAAGCTTTTGATAGGTCATCGCGCGCTGATGCCGAGGCTAAACACAGGTACTTTACCGTTAAATAAATAAATAAATATTGCTGGACATTTCACACAGCGCCATCTAGCCCCAAACTAAGCAAAGCTTGTACTATGGGAACCAGATAACTGATAGAATACATTTATACTTTTTTTTTTAAAGAGAAATGAGGAGATCCATTGCACAGCTCCTGACTCCATCATCAGATCAGCTCGCTGTCAACATAATATTGCATTGTCACTGAGAATCTATAAGTGTGCCGAATTTCAGCTCAATCGGTTGAGGATATAGCTGCTTTATAATTCAGTTGCAAGATTCTACCCGAACTAACTAACATACATAAGCAAGGTGAGTAAATAAAAGCTTTTAATTTTATATAGATGAATCTGTTTTAAAACTTTAGCGTTAGCGGTGCTAATAACACCATGGAGCTCAGATAAAACCAATTACCGCGAAGAGTTTCGAAGACCCTTTTAGAATTGGTGGTATCTTATAATTCGACAATATTCTTAAGAGGGCTCCGACGCTATGCCGCTCGTCAGTTTTAGGTATTTACGGGCGGGAAACGTAGCGCTCAAGCTTGTGTGCGTAGAACGCACACATTGAAAGCGCCACGCAGTGCGGGCCGCTCTGACACAAAGCGGTCAAAGTTTCGGCAAACATTTTTTACGTTTTAAAATTTATAACTTCATAACGATTTTGTATTGACATCTATACCAATCTAATACCAATTCTGTAAAGCGAAAGAGTTTGTTTGTTTGTTTGAACGCGATATTCTACAAGTCAGATTTGAAAAAACTTCGCATCTTATTTATTTATTTATTAGACAAAATCCACAGCTCTTAGTAGTAATAAATCGACTTATTTATGTTTCTTACAGCCAATGACGGATTTACATTTTTTAGAGTAAAACATATATTACGACAGTCACTAGGTACTATTTCACTTTCAAATCTAAACCAAATCGACGATAATTTTACGTGAGTGATTCCCGTGTGTTAAATAATGTCTAGTCACTAGGTAGTATAGGTTTTAGAGAAAAGTAAATAACAATAAGAATAAAAATAGTTACATACAACCAAGCACTTTCGTGGTATGTGTGTGCAGCGTGTGTGTGTGTGTGTCTTCGTAACTTCGCAACTTCACATCTTCGCATCTTCGTAACTCCGCAACTTCGCAACTTCGTAACTTCGTAACTTCGTATCTTCCTATCTTCCTATCTTCGTAACTTCGCAACTTCGTATCTTCATAACTTCGTATCTTCGTAACTTATCAACTTCGCATCTTCGCAACTTCGTATCTTCGTAACTTCGTAACTTCACACTTTCGCAACTTCGCAACTTCGTAACTTCGCAACTTCGCAAATTCGTATCTTCGTAACTTCGTATCTTCGTATCTTCGTAACTTCGTAACTTCGCAACTTCGTATCTTCATATCTTCGTAACTTCATATCTTCGTAGCTTCGCAACTTCGTAACTTCGTATCTTCGCAACTTCGCACCTTCGTATCTAGAAAATATGAAGATACGAAGTTGCGAAGTTGTGAAGTTGCGAAGTTGCGAAGTTACGAAGTTACGAAGTTTTGAAGATACGAAGATACGAAGTTACGAAGTCACGAAGTCACGAAAATACGAAATCACGGAGTTACGAAGGAACGAAGATATGAAGTTATGACCATATGAAAAACTTCGTATCTTCGTATCTTCGTAACTTCACACCTTCGCAACTTCGTAACTTAGCAACTTCGCAAATTCGTATCTTCGTAACTTCGTATCTTCGTAACTTCGCAACTTCGTATCTTCATATCTTCGCAACTTCGTATCTTCATATCTTCGTATCTTCGTAACTTATCAACTTCGCATCTTCGCAACTTTGTATCTTCGTAACTTCGTAACTTCACACCTTCGCAACTTCGCAACTTCGTAACTTCGCAACTTCACAAATTCGTATCTTCGTAACTTTGTATCTTCGTATCTTCGTATCTTCGTAACTTCGTAACTTCGCAACTTCGTATCTTCACATCTTCGTAAATTCGTATCTTCGTATCTTCGTAGCTTCGCAACGTCGTAACTTCTAGATACGAAGGTGCGAAGTTGCGAAGTTACGAAGATACGAAGTTACGAAGTTACGAAGTTGTGAAGTTACGAAGTTACGAAGTTACGAAGATGCGAAGTTACGAAGATACAAAGTTGTGAAGTTACGAAGATACGAAGTTGTGAAGTTGCGAAGTTGCGAAGTTGTGAAGATACGAAGTTGCGAAGTTGCGAAGATACGAAGTTACGAAGTTACGAAGATGCGAAGTTACGAAGATACGAAGTTGTGAAGTTGCGAAGTTGCGAAGTTATGAAGATACGAAGTTGCGAAGTTGCGAAGATACGAAGATACAAAGATACGAAGATACGAAGTTGCGAAGTTGCAAAGATACGAAGTTACGAAGGTACGAAACGAAGTTACGAAGATACTAAGTTACGAAGTTTTGAAGATACGAAGTTACGAAGATACGAAGTTGCGAAGTTATGAAGTTACGAAGAAACGAAGATGCGAAGATGCGAAGATGCGAAGTTGCGAAGTTGCAAAGATACGAAGTTACGAAGGTATGAAGTTACGAAGGTACGAAACGAAGTTACGAAGTTTTGAAGATACGAAGTTACGAAGATACGAAGTTGCGAAGTTGCGAAGATACGAAGGTAAGAAGATACGAAGTTACGAAGTCATGAAGATACGAAGTTACGAAGATGCGAAGTTACGAAGATACGAAGTTGTGAAGTTGCGAAGTTGCGAAGTTACGAAGTTATGAAGATACGAAGATACGAAGTTGCTAAGATGCGAAGTTGCGAAGTTACGAAGATAAGAAGATACGAAGATACGAAGTTGCGAAGATACGAAGTTGCGAAGTTGCGAAGTTACGAAGATACGAAGTCACGAAGAAACGAAGTTACGAAGTCACGAAGTCACGAAGTCACGAAGTTACGAAGTTACGAAGATACGAAGTCACGAAGTTATGAAGTCATGACGATATAAAAAGATAAAGATATGACGATGACGATGATGATTGTGTTTCGCTCATCAAAATCTTTCATTTGATACCCATATCAATAAAAAGTTCCACGATCATCATCATCATCATCATCATCATCATCATCATCAGCATCATCATCATCAGCATCATTGTTACGGACAACTTCGTATAGTTTAAAGTTTTTAGCCTGGTTAGGTAATTTAATTGTATAACCCTTCGTCTGTGGCGCGGACTTCTCGTGTCCGCTATCACATTGTGCACATCTGTTAGCGGACACGAGAAGTCCGCGCACACATGCGTCGTTTATTATTGACCGTTAGACTGCTAAAATTATTCCTTTCCTCCTCTAACTTGCACAATGCGTAGGGGTAATGATAAGGATGGCACAACGCCACATGCTTCTTCTCTAAACACCATCATCGACAATTGTTTGATTTTACAAAAGTGTCGTTTCATTCTCGTAACCGTGCCGGTATTGCAACATTTCAAATCCTGTGAATACGTTGTTTTGTGTTGTTTTTGTGCTAGTAATTCGCTGTAAACATGAGTGGGCAGTGAACGCATATAAACATGGAAGCATTATTTGCGCTAGAAAATGACCCAACGAAAAGTGTGACACGGTAGGCGGGGCTTGAAAAGTGTGACACGGACGAGTTTAGTTGCGAAGTTGACATTGGCGGCGACGGTCAACTTAATTTCTAGTTTTTTTCATAAAAATGCCTTGTTGTGCTGTAAATTGGTGCGTAAGTAGATCCGATTTACACAACAAGAATAATGGTGTTAGTTTTCACAAGTAAGTACATCGCTATTTATCATTTTTCCATAAAAATAATCCTGGTTTTTGTCTATAGGGATGGTGTTATGCCACCCAAACCAAGTACCTAATTTCTACCTAAATGATATTTTTTTATTATTTCATATTAGTACCTATACTATAGATACTAATATTACTAGTAGTTCGCCCCGAACTGAGATCTCGCGCACCGTAGATGGCCAACATTTGGACTTTCTTCTGACTACCCCTATAATTTCAAGTGCTACTACTGCCGGGTATGCCTATTGCGCTAGCTCTTCATGGTAAAAAATACTAGCATGCATGCAATACATAATGTCGTGTCTAATTTTTCATTTATTTCATATTTATGAATTCTCGTCGTATTTTTAAAAGTATACGTCCTAGAATAAAAATAATAACTATTTTAGAATGTACAAATAAAGACCTTTCATTTGACACCGCACTCAATATAATTGTTTACTTAACTTTTTTTACCCCAATTATTTTCATTTTTTATCAAAATTTTTTTTATCATGAAAATAAATCAAGTAGCATCTAAAATCATTGCAAAACAAACCGCAACGATGCCACTCTCTTTTTAAGACCGACCAGTCAATGAGCTACGAAGACATCGAAACTCTATGAAACGGGAGCTCTTGCAGCTCTGGTTTCGTAGTTTTTGTTCTTTGGTCGTATTTCAAAAACTATACATCCTAGATTAAAAATAAAAACCATTTTGGAATGTACAAAATAAGCCCTTTCGTATGACACCCCACTCAATATATTTGTGTAACTTTCATAATTTTTTACCCCCTTGGGAACCCAATATCTTCACAACCCCTTCATCGATTAAGCTCATATGCTCCACCGTAAATTTCCTTACCACAACCTATTGACCTACCAAGTTTCATGCAGATTGGATGAACGGTTCGACAGTTATGCTCGAACAACAATTCGTGAAACATACAAACATACAAACATACAAACATACAAACATACAAACATACAAAGCAAAATCGCCCAACTTACCACTAAGATCTTCGCTCGCTTCGCTCGCTCGATCGATAAAGCGGAGGAGTTTGTTTGTTTGTTTGAACGCGGTAATCTCAGGAACTACCAGTCTGATTTGAATACTTACATACTTACTTAGTTCGCCCCGAACTAATATCTCGCGCACCGTAGATGGCTTATATTTGGACTTGCTTCTGACTACCCCTTTACTTTCAAGTGCAACTACTTAATAATCTGTGCTACTACTGCCGACTCGGCAGTAGTAGCACACACACGAGCTAGCGCAATAGGTAAACATACTCGGCAGTGCCGAGTATGTTTATTGCGCTAGCTCGTCATGGTAATGAATATTGGCATGCATGCAATACATAATGTGGTGTCTAAAATTTTACCCGACTACGGCGAAGCAAAAAAGAAGGGTTATGATTTTGACGGATTACCTATGCCAAAAAACAGTTCCAAATGGTCTTGGCTGAACATAGAAAACGCCCAGACCCAGACCCAGATCTTATAAACCTTTGTCTCGCGGCAGGGATCAAACCCGCAACCTCCTGCGTCTCAGGTGGGCCTTCACCGCTGCACCACCGAGGTCTTCAAAGTGAGTGATATTTTGTAGATAATTTTATTGAATAAAACTTTTTGACTTTGACTTTCACTGGACTTAACCTACCTTAGATAACCTACTTACTTTAACCTACCTTAGATAATAGTTTTGTAATTTGTACGAGTTACCTGCTTGTAAATATCAAAATATATATTATTTAGAGTCTAAATAATATATATTTTGATATTTACAAATAATTCAATGTTCTAAATTTTAGAACATTGAATTATTTTATTTGATTAGGAATACAAAGTAAATACTTACAAAGTTTTTACTTACTAAACAAACCTACGAGTAATAAGTAGGTACCCACCTACTCCTTAAAACCTATTATAATTTCGAACCTTTGAACAACTGCTACCATAGAACTCATAGAAGTTCGTAATACTTATGAAATTGTTATCATAATTCACCATAATAATACAAATTAATTATTTGCATTGCATCTTATTACATAAAATCATCCCGGTTATCAGAGGCGTGGCAGGTAATGACAAGCGTTGGACGGCAATTTTAACCCAAACATCGAGGGAATAAAGTCGACTTTTAACTGTGCGTCCCGAGTCTTAGTAAAATTATTGACCAATCAACAAAGAAATTTTGACGTATTTGAAGTGTCAGGTCGGTTGCAATTTTGTACCATTTTGCAAGAATATTTGCCTCGAAAGAATGCTTCCATGTTTATATGCGTTCACTGTGAGTGGGTAAGTAATAAACAGTTTTTTGTTCATAGATTGTGTATTTGATTAAGATTTTAGACCTAAATATTTATTTCAACAAACAACTCGGTCGGAATTTTGTGACGTCATGCCAATACATTTTCGCTTGTTAAAAATACTAAAAACAAAAATGATAGCTATCTGTTGGCATCATGGATATTGTTATGTATCTTATTATTGTTACAAAGCCTAAATTTCATAAATCGAAGTATAAACACGACCTATTTTTTGCCCGGCGCCCGGACCGCTCGGAATGACTGGTGTAAGTATTTGTAAGCCTAGTTTTACAAAAAAGAAGTATGAGGAGGTGTGCTTTTTTTATTTTTTTGTGTGTATGTATATATTATTGTAAATAAAATAAAAACTTTTTATGCAAATAATTCGTTTTTTAATTAATTATCACGACTTTTGTTCAATAAACTGGAAAAAATTCGCTCAACCTGATTTCAAGTTGGTATTATTAATACATTGCAAGGTAAAACAAAACTAAAACATTTTAAATGTATTAGCTTATTTCATGACAATTTCAACGATATAAGTATTACATACTAGCTCCTTACAAAACTTTAGAGATAACGTCATTTTAATCACACGCGCCGTTCTCCCGCGCGATTCCTAAAATTGCCGTCACAGATGCGCGATTTCGTGCAAAATCGCCGCCACAGACGAAGGGTTAAACTTAGACTTAGTGTGTTTTATTTGAAGTCTAAGGTTTTTAGCCTGGTTAATTATTTTGAATTGTATAAACTTATGTTGTGTTTTTATTTGGAAGTCTGAAGTTTTTAGCCTGGTTAATTATTTTGAATTGTATAAACTTATGTTGTGTTTTTATTTGGAAGTCTGAAGTTTTTAGCCTGGTTAATTATTTTGAATTGTATAAACTTATGTTGTGTTTTTATTTGGAAGTCTGAAGTTTTTAGCCTGGTTAATTATTTTGAATTGTATAAACTTATGTTGTGTTTTTATTTGGAAGTCTGAAGTTTTTAGCCTGGTTAATTATTTTGAATTGTATAAACTTATGTTGTGTTTTTATTTAGAAGTCTGAAGTTTTTAGCCTGGTTAATTATTTTGAATTGTATAAACTTATGTTGTGTTTTTATTTGGAAGTCTGAAGTTTTTAGCCTGTTTTTTATGATGACCTATGTAAACTTAGACTTATGTTTGATTATATCGAGATACCTAGATATAATTAGTTTTACGGCTGAAATATGCTATTTTAAGATGGTTGCTACGCGACGGTCGAAAGAGTAATGAGGTACCTATAGTTCGCGTAGCCAATATTTATAACCTCGGTATGGAAATTAAGTCCGACTGTTTAATTGGAGGAATTTTTAGTAGCAATATTCTGATTGGTTATTAATCGATGTCATTTTGTATAAATACAGGAGCTATTTTTATTATATTCAGTTCAACTCGAGAGCTCAGTACAGCAACACATCAACCAAGAAAAAGTCAACAAGCAGTAGCAGAATAGGAATCCAGCGGTGTACCTACTATAAGAACAAAGAAATACAGTCCACTACCATCACCACCGAGTTATCATTTCCACCTCCACCACCCACTGTAGGCCAACCCCCACAATCATCATCATCAGCATCATCATCACTTAATCCAGATGATAAAAACATAAAATGATTGTAAAGCTTTCTATGTGGATGTGCATGCTTCCGTACGTATACTTACCTATAGGCACTTACTTACTACTTAGGTACCTATGCTGATAGAAAATAGTCCATTTTTTATGCCAGGCAAAATCTTTATCAAAAGATGCCTTACATACTGTAATCTGATTTTATCGAAAATATGACATAGCACGTTTACGCGACCGCTTCTCATGTAAGAACACAGTCACGTGACGTCACTGGCTCTGCCACAGCTTAGCTAATAGTATTTACGCAATGTGACGTGCTCCCAACTCCAATGGCCGCGGCCGTCTGACGATTTTTGGCAATGAATCGTCCTTTTATTCATAGTAGCTACTCCATAGAAAAAATGTATGGAGAGTTTTATCTTCAACTTTCTTGCCTATAATGTGTTGAATATAGCTACACCTACGAAAAAAAAAATAGAGCACAGGATAGATAAAATATTGAAGTTGTTGTTTTCGTATTTTTTAATTCAATTGAGTAATTTAGTGTTCGGTCAGGCTTAAAACCCCGCGCTCATATTTTGTGTACTTTGTCCAGTAATTTACTAAAAAAATACATAAAATATTGAAATATGAAATAGCCCACAGTGTAGATCAGTTCATTGGTAGTACTTAGAGTATGTTTTTCACTATCTTAATACGATTTGCTTTAAGAAAATCTTTAAAACGGTAAACCTCTATTTTGACAAATTCACCTCAGTAGGCTCTTAAGTACTTTAATAATTCCAGTGTCAATGTTATAAACACTTGAGAGCCGCGTTGGTCGAGTGGGTTAGTACCTCTACTTTCGATCCAGAGGTCGTGAGTTCGAATCTTGGCCGTGCATCAATGGAATTTTCATTTCATAAAACGTCGTGAGGAAACCCGCGGCTCAGTCAGCCCCACACGTATTGACCATGTCTTTCCTGTGGATATGGCGGATGGTGTATGTGCTGGGCAAGCCTACTCCATCTCAACATTGTCCCAGACGCTAGTATCCTTTAAGGGTAGGCAAAGATTGCCTCCTGACACTGTATAATTCATCTAGTAAAAGATGTAAAGGCCTGAGTTTTTTTTTAATTCCAATACGTATTCACGATCAAGTAAATAAGTTTTGATCGATTACATTAGATGATGCGGTAGGTTTATGATCAGAGACACGACAGAACAGTAGCTACATTAATTAATTAGTGACGTTCGATTTAGTGTTGCAACCGCAGTTACCTTGGCAGTATTTCATAATAAAGAACAATTATAAGTATTATGTCACATATTTATGTTTATCTAGATTACTCTGCAAATTGTTAGCAACAATATAATACTTGAGATTCTTCATTAGATTACTCAATAGCTACATTACTGGTTTGAATGAAGATTGTCTGTAAACATATTAAAGTGATAAATAAAATAAATTTTGCAGGACATTTCATACAGAATTATCTAGCAACTAACTTCTTTTATATTTTTTTCTAAATATTAAATACCTACATATAAAAACAAATATTTGCAGATCATACAAAAATTTCGGAAATCGAAACCACAACCTTCTCTTTCAAGCGGGCCTTCGTCCACACACAAAAATAATATCGTATGGTTTTGTGCGAGATTAAATGTTTTGCACGTTTCAATATACTAAACTTAATGATCATAACTATTATAAATCGTTACCTTGCGTACAAATCCTTTATTCTCAAAATGACAAGCAAAATACGCAACTACGTCTTGCATTTAAACATGATGGCCATGCGGCCCCGATGCGGGCTACTGACCTAATCGTAGACCAAGAGACACGATAATTGACATACCTTGTAAGTAATCCAGCAAAGATCCGTGTTTCATCAGTTCTGTTATAATATAAATAGGCTCTTCTAGAGTGCATACAGCGTAGAGTTGAATCAGTTTGCTGTGCCTCAGTTTTTTCATGATCTGCGCTTCTGCCAAGAAGTCTTTGGGGTCCATTGTGCCAGACTTGAGAGTTTTCACCGCAACTGGCGTGGTGTTGTTCCAAAGTCCCTCCCATACTTCTCCGAACTGGCCGTGGCCGAGCTTTCTGACGAACTTCAGAGAAGTGCGGTCAATCTCCCATTGGTCACGGGTTCTGTGCGAGAGGCCTTCCGTCACCGGCTTCTCAATCTGCAATAAGAAATACGGTTACGGTGCAATTTTCCGCTTGTAATATGCAATTTGACGCAATGTTTGACGCATGTTATGTGTAAATGAAAACAGATTTATTTTTAGATTGGCCTACTTATCTAAACACGTATACAGTTACGTTTTCTTCATGTTAATAGAAAATTTCTAATGCATTTATACTAGAAATGCAAATGTTACGATTCGATATAATATGAAGTAACTTGGTTGGTACAAGCTGTTACAATCGCATTTTATGGCTGAGAAATGAACAGTGGCATGACATCGAACAGAAAGGTTTTTAATTTTAGTAAAACAAAACGCATCATAGAAGACTATTGTATGTAATTTGATAAACCCTATGTTAGTATTATTAATATTAGTGTGATGTGAAAGTTAAGATGTTTGGATGTTTGTTACTCAATCACGCCAGAACGGCTGAACGGATTCTAATGAAAGGACCAGAGATAGATTATAGTCTGGAATATAGCACTGACTATTTTTTATCCCGAAAAAATGCGTGGTTTCCGTGGGATAAAAAATAGTAGTCCATGCAGGGAAATCCGCGGGCGTTCGTTAGTTTGCCATAAATGGCAGTAACGAGAATCATATTTATGGTGCATTCAGGTAAATTAAGTTCCTTATGTAATGGTAAACGATAACTTACATATGCTACACGACATAGGTAATAAAGACAGCATGCATTGTTATAAATATGTAGGTATAGTGCAGGTAGGTGTTACGTGGATAACAATGATCGTTCTGGCAGACTGACGGACGGCTATCAGGGTTGCGGCGAGTTTGCAACATATCAGATCTCTTATTCAATTAGGGATCTCTATGGTATTGCTATATCAAAGAACCAAAACCAGTACGTCACAAAAAGCTTGACTACACGAGCGAATGATATTTAGACAAGGACGGCAGACTGTCAATAGTTTTGGGGGCTAAAGTGGCCACATTTGGTGTTTCATAATATGCTTCATAAATGCTTCATTTATGAAACATATCACAACACTTTTTGATAGTTTTCTATAAGTAGGTACATAGAATCCATTTTACCCCGGATTGACGTGATTTTTTGTGTGGAGATAGTTGGAGAGCTGGAGAGTAACATAGGCTACTTTTTATCCGGGTACCACGCGAGCGAAGCCGCGGGCAACAGCTAGTGTTTCATAAATAAAGCACTTATGAAGCATATATGAAGCATATTATGAAACGTAACATAAAACATAAAATGAAAACTTACATATTATGAAACATCAAAAGTGGCCACTTTATCTCCGCTGAAGATCTAAATTAAATGTGAAAATAAAAGCTTGCTTTTGATTTATCAAAACCATGTGGAATTCTCATTGCACTCGTGTCTCTCACACATTGATGATAATTTTTATTCACGCCACGATGTAACATGAAACCTACTGTTGGTGGGCACGAACCACGACACGCCTCGTCTGGTGTGCCCGTCACGGTTTGACGATCCGCGGACACCTACTCACAATTAATTCAATCTGTGCGAGATTGATGATAGATTGGAATGTCACACATTAAGGAAGTAAGCTACAACTATCACGATGGGTTTCCCATAGTCCAAATACCATGCATTATAAACTATTATAAAAGCATCTGTATGTTATTGATATTCACTCAGGTTTTTGCTATTTTTGAAACTGCTGAAAAAATAACAAGTTTTGGATTTAGTTTCCTTGTGCCTACACGGAAACATCAATTTCGTTAAATATTTGCAAAACAAATTGCAATAAAGACCATTGAGTAAACCAAGGTGAAACAAATTTTGGAATACCTTGTTTTATTTATTCATGTAATAAACATTATTTGTAAAATTTAAACACTATGCAGTGCATAGTGTTTAAATTTTACAAATAATGCATAGTATGCACTATGATTTGTATAAGACGTTTGATGTAATAGGCTAGGTTTGCAGGAAAGTGTAAATTGTTATATAAATCGATGCTACTGAATCGAATGTCTGGTTAGTCAGTCTGTACTTTGAATGAAGTGAAAAGGCATCTTAAGCTCTCCTACTTATTGAAGGACCCTTCGAGATCTTGCAATAACCTTACTTGGAGAAAACAAAATAAACAAGCCTGTTGTTTATGACTAATGACTAGTCATGGCCATACAATGTGCATGAGTGGATTGCTACTATTAAAAGCAGATAATTTTGGTTCCTGATAGGTAAACGGTCAAAAAACAATGTCAGAAGAAATCGAATGTAATAAGTCTATATGTAAATGCCAAGTTGTGTTATATCTAGCAATATAACTTCAAATACCCGATAGACCTTACGACTATGTATAATAGATTTGTTTTACAGATGCTAAAGGTTTCATGAGCCAACAGAGCGATGCAATCGTGGCTGCCTCTGTAACCGCATTCTCGTTGAGAAATAGTGAGTGTAAATAAACGTAAAGAAACAATGAAATCCCACAAAATTCCGATAAGCGGTGGAGAGTGAAGGGGCAAGTCATATGCTAAATCATAAAGTGCAAAATGTTACGTCACTCCCTACACGTAGGTTAAACAAACACACATTTTTGCTGTTAAACGTTTGTGGATGAATGACGCGAAACACGTAATACTACGCTCTCTTGCGTTTTGTTGAATTCAATTTCGCAGACGACAACCAGCTAATTTATAAAAAAATTATGAGTTTTTTAAATGTCATGTGAAACTTCACATGAATAGGAGCTAATTAACAATACTGTGATGCCCGATGTATAACCGTGGTATTTGCGCCTGGTTGATTTTCATTCCCGCGAAGGTTTAAAGTTCATTATTCAACCTTGAACTTATAGTGACATACCAATTCGTGTCCTCTATCGTGATATCTATCAACTTAATTGGAAGTGCATTTAGTCATAAGGCCGGACTTACACTAGTGAGATTTTACGTAAGTTTTACTCACGCAAGTGACAATGCAAAGGAAATAAAGTAGCTTTTCCTTTGCATTGTCACTTGCGTGAGTAAAACTTACGTAAAAACTCACTAGTGTAAGTCCGGCCTAACAGCAGATGGTTTGATAACATGATCTATAGGTAAATCAGCACTGCAAGATTAAGTAAAATATTATAATGTTGCAATGTGTAAGGTCAAGTCAAATCAAATACTTAAAAATAAAACGTGACAAAGCCTGACGTAGACTTAAACAACTAGGTATCTCATTAGAGTGTAAATAATGACAATAATTGCAAGTACAATCAAAAGAACAATAGTCCGTTTATGAATTCATTTACTTCATAAATATGGAGTAGAAAGAATGATTCATTACCCATTCATTACCTAAAAGTCCAAAAATTAAGAAAATCGTATATGTTTTAAGACTTACAAAAAAGATGATGAGATCACAAAACCATTGAAGTGATAAAATTATAAATCCAAAAGATCAAAAACAAAGATACTCGTATGTTATTTTACAAGCTTTTATTTAACTTTCAATGTTTGTATGTAATATGTATGTATGTATTATATTTGGTCAATTCTTGGTGACGATGCAATATTATGGTAACAGCGAGCTGCTCTGATGATGGAGTCAGGAGCTGTTCAACACAACTTCTCAGTAAATAGGCCGATTGAGTTGAAACTTGAAACTTGGCATATCTGTCAAGTTCTTTCAACAATGTAATAATATGGTGACAGCGAGCGGATCTGATGATGAAGTCAGGAGCTGTTCAATGGAACTCTTTAGTGAATAACAAACAGTAGAACATCTGGGTTTGGGCTCATTTGAATCAGATCACTTATACCCAAAAAAAGCTTGTATTGACAAACATTTATTCAACAGAAAACTTATTAAAAAAAAATTGTGGCAACAGGTACAAATATTGTAATGGCTGCAATCGATTTGTTCATGAAAACAAGAAATCTTTGGCATAGTTATAAAATACCATAGAATATAAGATAGATGTCGAAATAGGCAGAGATCTAACAGAAGTTACAGGAGTAACTGCAAGCGGGATCACTTGACCGTCATATATTTTTCAATAATTTTGTTTTGAACGCTCAATAATAACAAAAACTTCTTTGTTTTGAAACGATGAAATGTTATGCGAAAAAGACAAAGGTTCCATGTGAAACACCTCGAAGTACGAGAATGATGCGCAAGACCCGTGACGAAAGTAAGGCCTTCCACCTTGAAAGGATCTCGAAACTGGAACGATTATCTGAAGGCTACGTGCGTCGCAACAAATTAAATAATGAGTCAATTCACACAACTATCTCAAGCAGTAGAATGCGTTTAGAGCACATACATCATCAAAGTCATCAAAAAGGAATTCGTTAAGATAACATGCATTTACGCGGGAATTAAAATTGCACGTGTAATACGAGTAAACGCTACTGACGCAAATCTCAACAACAAAGGTAATCAGGACAATCTTGGTAAATGAACTATAGAACAAGTATACGTTTAATGAAACTAGTTTCCGTATTTTGAATGCGACAAAGACAGTAAATTTAAATATTAATAGCGCTGAATATCTCGAGTGAGAGCGATACGGCTCTTTGTCCAGGAAAGGAATCCTTCGGTGAATTTAAAGTATCCTCAGGCTGGTTCAATGGCTTGTAATATTTCTCATGAGGCACACAAAGGTTCACCGTCGAAAACCATAAATTTTATCGTCGTCCCGATATTGAATTTTGCAATTTATGCTCCATCGTAATAATATAACATAACTTTTCGATCTCGTGGCCTTGATTCGACGCAATATCTTTTTGATTTTGTGTTTATGGCACCTAACTGTAAATGTTACGTTCAATCATAACTTTACTATCAATCATAGATGATAGTGGAAGGTCGGGTTCAAGTTTAGCTATTATGTGTTTACATTGTTGTTGTGATGAGTCACTTGGTGAATGTTTTGATAGGTGGTATTCGAATGAATGATGACCATGTATGGGTGAGGAATGCTCAGTGATGGCATGACAGCCTCGTGGAGTCACTGACCTGTACGCAGGGTTTGCTCAGGGAAACGCAGAGGCCGTCGGCATCCTTGCTGTAATGTTCGACGAGCTCCTGCAGAGTACGGAAGGTGGTGCGACGGGCGATGAAGAATCCTCCCTCGTCAAGCTGTCTGATGCGGTAATGCTTCACTGTGTCACCATCTCGCACTGCCGACAAAAATATCCAGATTAGACAAAGTGATATCCTCGACGAATTATAGTAGGACGTGAATTAAACTTGGAATGCTTATTTTTATATAAAAATAAGAGGTAACGCTATTGCATTATATAGGTATTTATCAAGCAAGACCGGACTAGATATGTGTGTAACCCAGACAGACAAATAGGAACGCATTAGTCTTTCCGCAACAAGATTTGCTAAGTAGGAGGAATGGCTCCACGAATTCATTATATTTAATGGTGTGCAGCACAAAATGCCGAGAATGAAAGTTTTATTCGTGGAAGCCACGGTCTCACTCAACATGTCTCAGTCGCTAAGTAATCAAGGACATAGATTCAACTATTTACAGAGCTAACACTCGAAATGAAACTAACAAGTTTGTCTTCTCGAATTCTAATCTTAGTTGTGAACGATGTAGTCGTTACAAGAATAGCTTCGTCAGCCTCTCGATAGTTCTTAGATTATGCGCTGTGTGATGAAGGTTTATGGAACAGAGCCGACATTTAATTTACGCACATTCAGTTGTAGGTCAAGTTCTGGTATATTATGTACAGTGGTCTTACCGCTTGATCTTATTATTTAAATCCCGTTGCACGGTAACTTATGTAACTGTTTAGATTAGAACTTGTAAGTGTGGGTGATTCATTCGTGCAGTTCATATAAACATTGCATGGGTCAGTCACATTAGCAAGATTTATTAGATGTAGAGCTATTTGCACAGAGGGTTATCAGCTGTAGTGGATTGCTACTGTACGTGACGTATTTATAAATATTGACGATAAGTAACCTTACTCAATTGTACTACACTATAAATTTTGTATTTAACAGTTCATCTTGAATCAATTATTTTATTACGATGTTGTTTGAAAATACTTACATGACTGTAAACATATGACCTTCATTATAATAGTTAGAAGTATTAATCGTTCCCAATCAATCTATCAATTATAATCGACAAAATATTTGGCATTTCATTAAAAACACAAGGCATATGGATGGTACTCAGAAAACGTTAATATTATGTTCTTTGTGAAATAGCCTTCATACCTATTTCACATTTAACACAAATTATTTACAAAGCGATGAAATAATATAAAAGGACGATGTGTCTAAGATTGTTTGCAGTATAGGGTCTGAAGGTTATAGTTAATTTAAGTTATAATAATAGTCATAATGGTCATTTATTGATAATTTACATTATAGGTCAACCAACATGGAAGAAGTAGGTACCTAGTAGGTAAGTACTAAAATGTAATTAATAAAACTAAATACTACATGAAAAATGAAATTTGACTAAATCCCATTGACGAAATTGATTGAGGTTCTTCAAATTATTTTTTATGCTGCGAATTTAAGTTTTGTTGTGGTTTATTATGGTAGAGAGGGACCTGCAAGAGCTCTTCAATGGGGATTGGCGCGAACTAGCTCAAGATAGGAGTAAATGGCGTCTTCTTTTGTCGGAGGCCAAGACCCAATTCGGGTCACTGTGCCGGCGGAGTAAGTATAGTTTATTTACAAAAACGTAATCATTGCAGTTTTTTATAAGCTTTTATTTATCATGCAATGTTTATTTTATATTATGTTTGTTCGGCTCAGATCTTGCCAGTTGACCCACTTCTCAGTGTCCGATTGAGCTAAAAGGCACATTTATAGATTCTTGGTGACAATGCAATTTTATGGTAGCCGCGAGCTGATCTATTGATGAAGTCAGGAGCTGTTCAATAGAACTCCTCAGTAAATAGGCCGATTGAGTTGAAACTCGGCATACCTGTCATAGTTTCGACTATAGTGTAATAATATAACAGCGAGCTGATTTGTTGATGGAGTCAGGACATGTTCAATGGAACTTCTCAGTGAATAATAGTTAGAACGTCCGTGTTTGGGCTCATTTGAATCAGCTCACCCTTTACTCAGTAAAAGCTTGTCTTGAAAAACTTATTCTCACTCAATTAAAGCTGTACGATTGAATACATAATGATGGATATCACGCGAAGTGACAAACAGTGGAAGTTTTTCATTTATGTTTGGCTACGTCGTGTCCCCATCAGTAAAATTCCATGTCTTTATCACACAAGTAATCATCCAAGAATTTCTACAAGAAAAATAATAACTACCATTGATCGAGTTATTACTGAATTAATAAAGATTGTCCTCATATTGTGATATACTTAATGGAATACATTAAAAATATTGACGCACGTATCCTATTTTATTATGATATAACTTAGAAAAATAATAACTTGGTTTAACCACGACTTCCATTAGTATTTTATAATAATAAAATAATTTTATGTTTTACCATACTAGTCAAGCTGTCAAGCATAATTTAAGTAGGTGCAAGCAAACTATGACACAAAAGATTCGGCACTCGGTTGATGCACGCACGGTCATCAAAGTATCTTGTTAAGATCGGAGTTTATTAAAAATACTCAAAAATATTTACAACTCTTTCCTAAAGCATTTACAAGAATGTCAATGTACTCACAAAGAGATATTTATTATAAACCTAAGCCAGTCTTCATTGAATTCGCAAACAATACTAATTAGTAGGTATTAAGCCACATTAGCTATGTTTTATTCCCACGGGCAGCCAGAGCCACCTCTAGTGGACTTAGAAAAACTGGAACCGGTTTAAGATCGAATCCTCCTGCACAACTATGTATGCGTTTCTAATAGAAGGTTTAAGTTATCCTGTACGCTCGTTCTTGTTAATTGTGGTGAATCATCGGCTTGTAATTAAAGCTATTTTGGTTTTATCGATCTTAGGGATCAAAGAAAATTACTTTAAAAATACTTGAGAGAACTACTATGTAATTTGATAATCTAAATAGTCTCGTATTAATGTAATAAATACATAAAATATTGAACAGTCGTACAAAAGTATTATCGATGCTATGTATCTGGATTGGATGCGTAATGGCAGTTCTGTTAAACCTGACCCTTGTCATGTGTATGTGAATAAGTCATGTTTTTGACACAGTCCGTTATTTGATGCTTACCTGATAAAGAGAAGTCGTTGTGACGACTCTCCGAGTCGCGGATAAGAAAAGCGCCATGCTCGTTCTCTGGAAGGAGCAGTTTCTTTTCCGCTTCGATTCGTTTTATTTTGCGGAAATACCATCTGTAACAAACGGAAGACAATAATGAAAATGTTATTCATTAAAAGTACAGGACGCGTTCTTTGCGAAAATAACTTTAGAAAGATAATATCTGCCACAAGTCGATTTAGTACGTAAATCTCAATGATTTTCTATATAAACTGAGGTAGATGCGTTGTACCCCGCACTGCGTGGCGAACAAAAGTCAAGCTTTTTTAGCTTGATTTAACTCAGTCGCACGTTATTTTGCTCCGATGTTACACGCGTTTACACGCAGCATGCCCATAATTTATCTCTTTCTGACAACGGGGTTTTATATATCTCTGCTATTTTTTAGTTTTCTTGATTGATATTATTTCACAAAGCTGCTTATATTCTACCTATGTATCTATAGCAAAATTTCGCCGCGTTTTAGAGCTTTTTCTAATGAGTATAACGTCTCTATTGGTAAAATCTCATTGGTAAATCTTTCATATCTTTGTCGAAGTAACTATTTATAAAACAAATCGAAGAGATGCAGGCAGCATAACAATACGTTTATCGATGAGACCGGTGTCACTCTCGTTCAAACATAAGGGCACAGAAAGTGTCTCCTCAGTGACTCAACGGCAAACAAGTTACCTATTCAGCATTCATTTGACGTGTTCAGACACTTGCTGGCGTTATAGGAGACTAGTTTTAGCAGGCACTTCGGTGTGAAGTGTAAACTTATGAATCATTTCACAGACATGTTCGTCTTCTCGCCGGTTTCAGTTCAATAGAAAGTTTGAAAACATCGTGATGTTAGATATCTATAGGACTGTAGATAAATGATTCAGATGCGGTGTTGCAAAACAATGCTGTAGTTTTGACATCAGAATTTGTTGCACAAAATCCTGAACGACAGACGAGCGAGGCCATCGTGTTTTTGATTCATTAATCGTGTCAATGTAGGAGTTTATTAGAGCTATCTGATGCAATTAATTGGTAGTAAAGGTTTTGAGTCCTAGACCTCCAGTTTTAGGCAGCTGGAGCTGTTACTTCAATAAGACTTGTTAAAAAACGTTATCTGTTGACTAGTGAAAAATACATTGTTTTGTTAAAGATTACGATTACTAATGATACTTTATGTAATGTTAAATGAATTATTTATCACGTTTATTTAAATAAAACGTGGCTAATTTAGTTACATTTCCGAAGACAGTGTTTTCTTCCTATATCGATTGAACAAATTTAGCGGCCTGAGGACCTAAAAAGGTCGCTAAAATCACAATATGAAATGAACTATAATGCCTTCTCTTTTCTCTCTCAGTCAATGAAAAGAGATGACAATAGTTCAATTCCTTTAATGCGATTCTGCAATAGCGACCTTTATAGGCCCGCTGGTATCAAGTAAATGATTTTAACGATTGCTAAACTTGCATGGTTTCCATTTTTTCAATAGTTCCTCGATGTTAGGAGAAATCTAAAGAGCACAAGGCTCGATAACGTCATGGCTCAGATACTAGATTGACTAACAATATCATCGCGTTCGTGACGATAAAGCTATTATTGAGAATTGATTACCATTGTTCATCCGCTGATTCCACGTAAATAGCACGAATGGACCCTTAGACTATTATTAAAGAAACGACCGTCCGGACGATGATATCAGAATAACACGGCTAGATATCTGAACAGTTATATTTCAATTAAAGTCTATATATTGCACGTTGTGACTGGGTAAATGATATGGATATTGATGTTGTGTTTTTGTAGGTAAGGTACCTACCAAATATTTTGGAACAAATTGACATTAATCTTACTTATAATATGACCTATAATATCCCACGAACGCTTGCTACCTTTATGATAGTTGAATGAAAAGTTATTTTGAAAGCATTTAGAAACAACAAAAATTATGCAATTAAAAGGCCAAATCTCGCGATGACCTACTTGAAATCATGCAATAAATGATTTATTCAAATAATTTTATTTTAACCCCTCTGAAGATATTGTTCTTACTTAGAAAGCTTGCATAAATCTGAACATGTGTTACACCTGCGCCAGACACAGCATCAAACATTTGCGCACCACTTATTGTCGCAGCCTGCCACAAAGCTTTGTAAACAATTTTCTTCACAGTTTGCTGGCAGACGACAAACAAGATGGACGATGATTTGGTGCCTTTGTTATTTATGTGCTTGTTGTAATTATGTATCTAATAATGAGCAAAAAACTAACAAAACGTAGAATAACCTAAAATTATGATCTTGAACTATTTAAGCACGACCTTTCCACTCAGAAATGCTTGCGCAACTGGACTTTGCGCAAGTGTGGCAGGCTTCGCAAACATTTGAACACATGTTATCTTTGAACGCTTTGATATGCGCCAAAGAACCGATACCACTTGGCAAAGTTCAAATGTTTGTTCAAACAAGCTCAAACTTTACACAAATAGTCAAAGTATCTATCCCGCCACACATAGCATTCAAACAAGTGTTCACTGCAGTGAAGCTGTGTATGGCGCCGGTCTTATACTTAGAAATTTCTGTTGATACTTAAGGGCTCTAATGATAACATAAACGTAATCGTAATGCAGAAGACGTTTGATGAAAAACCATTTAAACTTCATGTCGTGTCATGAGGTATTGACAGTGCCGCAAGAGTCATAAAAGTGAAGCATGAAAAGGGCGCATGACATGGACTTGTTACTACGAGCACCTTCGGCGAGACCTCGTCACGCACTAAGGACATTCAAAGGGTCATAGATCGATTACTGGCAGATACCTGCAGAAGGTTTAATAGTGTAAAACGAATAAGGAATAGATTTCAGTCGTTTTAACGATATGGTAATAACCATTAGCCTTAAGGAGATGCTCACATTTAATGGAAACTATGTAGCTTGCGATAATTTTTTAGAGTTCATAAATGACAACAATTTTGTAGATGGTATCAAGGTAAGAAAAAGATAAAACCAAGGTAGCCTGTTTCGAGAAGTCTTTAAAACAGTCAATAATATATGTAAATTGTAAATTCCACTTCACTCAAAAGTTATGCAATTTCCGGTAATGCTAGAATCACTTAAATTTATTATCAACATCGTTCATCCAAATAAGGTAATTTATCAGACGTTGAATAAAGCCATAGGCCAATAACCCACAAACAAGCAGGCAATCCGTGTCTGCTAGATAATCGACCTTGGCCTCCTTGCCATTGGAGGAGAGAAATCGTCATCCGAGTTATTGATACATTTGCATAGTAAATATTAGAAGCTCTACAAACAATTAAATATGAATCGAAAATGATATCGCTTCTGAACTAATATTGAAATTAAACAAAGAGAAAACGGGTTTATGTTTTTTGCCTCTACAGAATACTAGGCTAATGAATACAGACTTGAGATTAGAATTCAGAGGTGACGCAAAAAGATAAATATACCAAATACAGTGAAATCGATACCATTGAAACAAGTATTTGAGAATGAAAAATTAACAAATAAGCTACTCATAGAAATGTTGGCAGTTTATTTGTTTAGGACCACAAATTTGTTGAAAGTGCAAACACAATATTGGAGACGTGAATAGTTTCATTATCTAGTCAGTAGGTATATTGCCAATAAGTAAAAGTGTTATATTTTAAAGATAGGTGTAAGCTTCGGAGTAATGGAAAATAAGATGACGAAGCTTTTACAAAATCGTTTCTTCGAAAAAAAAATAAGGTCACTCAAACGAATATGAGTTATGTAATTATGATTTATGAATAATTAGCTATTTGAATTAATAAAATACCAATGTAGATGAGCGTGGTAACGGAAACGGATATTCCTAATAATACGTTTCTTACATAATGAAATACCTGACATGACAAGATGCGTGTATGTTTACATCATACATTTATAATTATGTTTGTCTGTTAGCAGTTAGTGATACCTGTAATAGGTAGCGTTAGGTTAAGGTAACGTTTAAGTAAGTAGAGTTACCCTAAATTATATGTTGTACCTACTATAATATCATGACACTAATCATCTATCGGTACATTTCCTTTGCAAGACGTTTCTAATATCCAATGCCTCCGAAACTAAATTGTTATGCCGAAACCAATCCGTTTATAAAATCAACTTGACATATGTTTTAAATTAGGTAGAGCCAGAAAACCATGTCTATAATGATGCCTAATTATAAAACCTTTGACACCGTTCGTTACTGTTGGTTAACGTAATAAAGGAGAATTAGTTACGTGACTTTCGCTAAGAGAGTTTTATAATAACGAGTTAGGCTGAAGCGTCGGTCAACAACCTGCGCGCGCCGATGTAGCCTCTATTTTTTTGCTAAGCCCGTCGCGCCAGGCTTCGGGATGCTGGCAAGATGGGTAATCTAATTATAGGGTCTCCCTCTTGAGATGGCCAAGTGCTTCGCCTTAAACTCCTAGACAAGTTTTTCCTCGCAGAAGATAGATACCGTTTTGATAGCTTCGAGTTTATTTTCAACATCCTGAATAGATCGACTGGAAATAGACAGGCGACAAGCTTAACAAGCGAGATGTCTAAGCCAACCATGGATTGAATTGGATAGCTGTCTTTAGTAACGATGTACCTAAGTGGTCTTTTGTGTGTAGTATTCGTTCAATTATAAAATACCTACTATTTGTAAGAAAATTACAGAGCAAGGATATAATGTAAAGTTGAAAAACAAGTGTGCGAGTACACGTGTGTTTCGTCTCAGGCGTTTAGCTGAGTAGCTCGATAATAGTCAATGCGTGTCGTTATACAAGACAAGTGCCAAGTAAATTGGATTTAGTCCCGCAATAACCGTCCCATCTCACATTGTGCTACGAGATAATACCGTGGGAGTTTTCTGAGTGATAAATGCTCTTGTTTTATAGGTACATCGATTCAATATTGACGTAAAAGCAATGGAAGACACATTGGAGTTTGGAATGCCTTAGAATTATGCACTAAAAAGGAAAGTTAGCAGTCATTTTAGGAAAACATTTGAAACTAGATGAACTAGAAACCGCATTTAAGATAATTGTTGCTGGCAACGGTATTTTTGCAAGATATATTGGTTTTTCCGTTACTTACGTACATAAACACGGACAGATAACAATCATTCAAACGCGACATCTAATGAATTTGAAATAAGGGTTTCCTATGAGTGTCAATAAAACAAAGACTGGGCGCTACATTTCGGCGCTACGTTGGAATTTTATTCATTATGTAGGTACCTATAAGTATATGGTAAGAAAACCCTCATACAGAATAACACGACAATTGATAGCCAACCCGGTTATCTGTTTAAATATCAAATTAATATAAGCGTCCGCGTTCGATAGGAAATGTTGTGAGATAATTTGGCAATCCCGTAGCGTATCAAAAACTATTAGCAACGTTGACAATGAATCGTTAAATATTACGGCCTCCTGTTTAACAGTTATGGTTATGATGAGCCGTGCGAAACGTAAAACAACTGGTGGCAAGTACTGCGAATTGCTATCAATTGATGCCCTGACTCTACAGGGAGTTATGACGAAGCGTCATAATAATGTATGTAAATGCTATTTCTCTGAGATTGAGTTTTAATAGTAGTTTTAAATTCATAATTTTATTTGGGTAAAATAAAGGTGGGCCCGTGTGCTAAAAATAACTGACTTTAACTGTTGATGTTGTTAGACATTCGAAAACGGTTCGCATGAAAACATCCGCAAGAGCAATAATTATCGTTGGAGGTCGGCGCGGGCGCAGCGAGTAAAAAAGCAAAAATAAATCATAAAACCAGTTGTATTGTTCTTTGGCGAGACGATTTGAAGAGATGTGATAAGAACGAGCCATTTTCATTGATTTTCCAACACGTGTCGTTTGTTCAACAAAACTGAACATTTGAATTGCAAATTAATTGTTCAATAAACGGAGCATTACATTCAATAGATACACAATCAGAATAACTCCATCGATTGCAAAACATACGTCTTGCAGCTGTTGGCAATTTATTACAAGCTCCCATAATACATCATTTGGCTAGAAAGTGAAGTTGTAGAAAAAAAACGAAGAACCTAATTTTTAACGCTACGAAGCTGAGACGTCACGAAACGGAACCTAAGTCGTTCGACAGTGAAAGTGAACACGAAATAATTGATGTTATTTAAACAATTTCTTATATTTTAGTCAATTTCGAGCAAATTACTGTTCAATTTACCAAGTGTTCTGCAACATTGCCTGCAATTGGCATGCAACGGAGTCAAATGAATACGATCGATAGTATTGTTTGATTGACAAATAAATAATAAGGAAAACAGCAGTTACTTTTCATTCCAGTTGCGTCCTTTTTCAGATTCTAAGGTCGAAACATACATTCTGTTAAAATAAACATATTATCTGGCCGGGTGGCATCACGAATTGCTATGACATTTACCGAAAGCATAGTCGATCGAGCGAGCGAAGCGAGCCAAGATCTTAGTGGCAAGTAAGACGATTTTGCTTTGTATATTTCACTTTTATATTCTCGCATAACTATCAAACCGTTAATCCAATCTGGTAGGTCAATAGTTTGTGCTATGGAAATTTTCTGGGGAGCGTAATTATGTTGGGGTTTTTTAAAGATATTGGGTCCTCAAAATAAGAAAGTTACACAAATACAGGTGTCATATGTATGAACTTAATTTGAGCATTCCAAAAGGGTTTTTATTTTTATTTTAGGATTAGGATAGTTTTTGAAATACAACGAAAAAAATAGGTATTAAGCAAGTTCCACTGTAACTTGAGCTTTCGTTTGTTAGTTTCGATGTCTTCATAGTTTAGGTAGTATAGGTTCAGGTTAACTGGATTTACAAAGAGAGTTGCATCGGTGATTTGCAATGAAGTTAGTTAGGTAGGTACTATTTGATATTTATTCTTGATAAAGAATAAAAATAATTGTCTGGAAACCTGAAAATAAACTAGGTAGGCACCTACTTAATCGAAAATAAAAAAATAGACACGACATAATTGTATTGCATGCATGCCTGTACTCTTTACCATACTACTAAACATTCTGTGACCATACTGAGCTAGCGTATTAGAAATCATTGTTTATGAACTCAGCAGAAGTAGCACTTAAACGTAGGGGTAATCAGAAACAATTCCAAATCTAGGCTCTCAACGCAACGGTGCGCGAGATCTTAGTTCGGAGCGAACTACTAGTAGATATTAAGAGCCATTACACATTTTCGCACTCGACAAAATCAGCGCTCCGAGGGCAAAAAGTTGCTAAATTCTAACACCCGATGAACAGCGCTCCGTTTCTTCGACTAAACAGTTTTGGTAATATTCATGTGATTGATTTATTTGAGAAATAGGTATAACACAAAACAAAGTCGGGTAAGTTACACCTTCTATACTCGTACCTACAAATAATTACAAAAAATAAATGTTTGTTTCTTTGTCCCATAAACCATATTGTGCTGATCTGATGGAGTCAGGAGCTGTTCAACAGAACTCCTCAGTAAATAGTCCGATTGAGTTGAAACTTGGAACTCACCATGTCGGTCAAGCTCCGACTACAATGTAATAATATGGTGACAGCTAGCTCATCTGATGATGGAGTCAGGACCTGTTCCATGGAACTTTATAATGATATGGGTATCAAATGAAAGGGTTTGATGAGCTCGGCGCGGACTGCTTGCGTCGAGTAGATAGGGTAGTAGATACGGCGCGTTTTAGGTTGTTTTAAAAGATTTTTTATTGCCAATTTTATTATCTTTTACATTTTTTTTTTCAGAAAAAGATAGATTATGAACTGAAGTTTATTTTTGTTGTGTTAATCTTACGAACGAGAGTTCTAAGAGAGGCCATTTAATAGTTTAATTGACTATCACAGCAATACATCGTAATTTTTTTATACCGTTTGGACGTCAAAATGATTCGTAAATATGGTAATTTCTAAACCTCTTACAGCAAAAATTCACAAAACAGTCCCCGGTTTGAGGTCGATTAATCAAAAAGAAATAATAAAAATATAAAAGTAGCTCATTTAATAGTACATAATTGAAATGATATTTCATGCTGTGCCATCAAATTTTTAAAAATACAGTGTTTTCATTGAAAAATCCTGCCCTGAAACATCACGTAAATCAGAAAATTATGTGTAAGGCCTGTTAAACAATCTTAAAATGGGAAAAAATTGTGTACTTATCTGAAATATTTAGGGGTTAATCGATTAGATTACGAAATCTAATTTTGGGCCTTTCAAATCAAAATAATGGATTATAATAACGTTACTGCCTACAATGAACTATTTTTTTATGTTTCAGATGTCTGTTTGCGATAATAATTGTAGTCATAATCATAAGTTGGCTCCCTGATGCTGTTTAAATCATCTAGAACAGATGTAAAGAAAGAAATGAGTTTTTTCTGCCTGCAAATATTGATGGCCCACAGCGGATGACTTTGCAGTCACACGTAAAAATAAGAGTAGTTCAGGACATCGTTCGATTTATTCGCATATTTTATACTTACTCAATATTGATTTAAAGGATAACAATGAGTTCTGCAAAATATGTTATAATAGGTATCTAGGTACCTATTAAAAGCGGTTTGAATAATGGTTTACAATAATTAATCAAATAAATCGATAAATTAAATGAATCCTACTAATATTATACAGGCGAAAGTCCGTGTGTGTGTGAATGTTTGTTACCACGTATCTCCATAACTACTGAACCAATTTGGCTGAAATTTGAAACTATCTAGATAATGACCGGGAATAGGACATAGGCTACTTTTTATCACGAAAAAAGCATGGTTCCCGTGGGATAAACAAAATAGTAGTCCACGCGGGCGAAGCCGCGGGCGTCAGCAAGTAATTACTCGTACATAAAAATATTTAATAAGCTCCCTATTTAGCTGCCAAGACTACCTACCTGTTTCTTCCTAAGAAAGTAGTGCTCGTTCGGTACAATAGTAATGTTGATGTGTTTTGAGCATAACATTTATGTTTTCAGAAATGTAGCCGGCTTTTACCAACAAAAGTCATTGGAACTTGTAAAATGTTGTGGATTTGTCGCATTATTCAACTTCTACACATTATGTACCTATAATATTCTAAGCAGGTAGGAAGTAATGGTATAAGCCAAACGAAACAAAGATATTTAGTTAGTTATTTAAATGCCGAAATATTATTCAGAAGCGCACAGGAAGAGCATACATACGCGAACAAAGGTACGCCGAAAAATTCAAATCACAGTTCGCTTCCGATCAATCAATCGGTTGTTGTCGTGTCGTCACCTTCATGGTACTTCCTGAGGCAGTTGCCGATAGCCGAAGTACGGAGAGGAAGACATCGAGACCGGTGCACCGACCGACCGCGCAACCGTAGCCTTGGACGCGAGCTCCCTGCATTCTAATCGGGCGGCCTTGCGGAAGCGCGTGCTTCGGACCTGCTCTCGTAACACAGCACCTTATCAACAACGCTTTACAAAACTCCTAAACTGAAAATTTAGACGCACGCGCGCATTGTTGAACCATCTGTGAAGACGCTACCGATACTTAAAGAACACGCACACTGCGAATATATTCAAACACGTCTTTGGTTGTTCTTCCAACTTACAAACATGGGGAGTTTAGCTTGTGAGTAACAGTTACTAATAGCAAGTTTGCATGTAAAGTATAAGTCAACATAAGTCATTGGGAAAATGATTAGTACAAAGCTGTGGTTCGCCGCGAACCGTTCGTGAGGTGGGATGGAAACTGGTAACCAGTTCCACTTGCTGAGCGGGTCAGCTTTAGTAAGTAGACCGATGTGGATGTTGCATAGATAGACACACATCCAAAATTTGAGAAATAAAGCCTTTGTAGCTGCAGTACTCACTAAAATAAATCGAGAAGCGTATAAAAGTAATTTGTATTATTGCTACAAGTGGATGGTCAATTTTATAATTAAAATAGGAATTCTTTGAAGTTTATTTCAGCGGGTACACACGCACATACATAGTCAGGTAAGGTAAAGTTTTCATAAGTTGTTAATACATATATCTAAATAGGTAGGTACTCTACTTGCAATCGTAAAGATATCTGACCTTTCGTGGCTATTGTACCAATTTTACCGGTTCGTTAGTAGGTCGTAAAAGCTTTTCCCAGACATGAAGTTATTACCAGCGACAAACAATCCATCAGTGAAAAGACCGGACACTATTACAACAGTATTTCTTATGTATGTATGTACTTATATTCATAAATAAAGTAGGTGAACTTCAATTTTACTTACGACATGGTGTTCAGTTTCATGTAGGTGTCAAGTGGTAGAGATTCAAAATTTTTGTTGTGTATGTTTGTCCCAGATAGTCTTCGAGCAGTTCTCATCCAACTACCCCTTTGTCTTCTAAAACCTTTATCGTTTTTGAGAAGTTGTATGTGTCGTTTAACAATGTCATGCCATTTCCATTTCACAGTAGCGGGAGAATCACTGGCAGCATCTTCTTTGCATATTTGTAGACCATCACTGAATCTTCTCATATTTTGTAAATACACTTCATTGGACTTTGGAGGGAGGCTTTTTCTTCTTTCGTCAGCAATTATCATATCTTGTGAATTTTGTTCCGCTATCCACTTCGATATGAAATCATTTTTATCACAGTCATGCGTAATCACTGGTTCTTCTTTGGGAGGTGGTGGTATCCAATCCAAACTAACCCACTGACTAGATTTAGGTTTTGATTTAAATATGACATCGACCTCATCATCGCAATCCGAAGAGGCAATGGAGCATACTGATGTCTTTTTTTTAGGAAATCGAGAGCGAACTGATCGTCCAGTGGGTGTCAACTCAGGACTCACAGCTCCCTCAATAATATCATCTTTTCTAACATCCTGCAAACTCTTTATACTGTCTATATTAACATAAGAGTTTTCGGAGCATGAAGAATCAAGGCTAAATCTTGGGGTACTTCTATTTACTAATCTGGATCTGACTGTCACTTCTTCGTTTGAACATTCGTTGATACCATGACCTGTTTCACGTTCGTTTGTCAATGAAATTCGTCGTTCATTAGAGATATCGTTTTCCATTTCGATAATTTTTGCCATGCTAGGAAAAGTACAATCTTTTTCCAGTTCAGCTATGCTTGTTAATTTTTGATGACATTCTTTGTCTATTTCTTTGTTGTCTATGACGGTAGAGAATGAATTGTCTTCGTTTAGTTCAATTATCCTGGTTATTCTTTGTGGAAATTCAGCATCAGCTTCTAATGAAACTGGTGAAGGTGATTTATCATTTTCAAATTCAATAATTCTAGTTATCCTTTGCAGGGGCTCCTTTTCACATTCTGTACTATTTGTATTATTTAAGTCATCTAAGTCTATGATTCTAGTTATTTTTTGTGGATACATTTCTGGTGTCTTTATAGTGTCTTTTTCTTTGCAAATTACATTATTATCAGATTCTCTTATTTCTAAAATATCTGTAGAACTTAGAAATGACTTACAATCTAATTCTTTTAAATATCTTTTGGTTGATGAAGGTATGTCACAGTCGTCCAATGTTATTCTTTCTTCTCTAGAGTTACTGCGGCTTTTCGCCTTTTGTAGCGCACTTTCAGAGAGGAAAACACAAGGGACTTCGACTTGCATTGACATTTTTCTTTGTCTTGTAGAGTTTTCCTTTTCTTGGTTGATATCATTGTCGATATCTTCGGGAATTTCTGTATGTGGTAATACAATGGGAGTTCCTGCTACCATACGCAAGAAATCTGTAACGGCGGCAATGTGAGCTCCAGTTACAGCTCCTTGTAATTTAACGCCTGACACTTGATGAGGCACTAGTTGATTATCGCGAACACACCAAACTACGGGCAAAGCCCCTTCTGACACCATCGTCGGGTCAGTGTCAATATGTAGTCCTTATAGTTTTGTTTTTATCTAAATTACATAAAACGATCAATAACTGTCACAGCACGAAGAGGGTAGAGTTCACTGTCTCATTTCCGGGCTATGTCCTGCACTTGGATAAGAAATAGAGTAGATGTAAACGAGCACAAAAGTTTGTTGTCGAGACGGCGGCATAGCGCGATTGACGCGAGCGGTGCGGAGCGAGCGAGCGTGCGCGTCCGCCGGAGGTCGCGCGAGATAAGACGGTGAGAGCCGCACGCGCAACACCGGGCCCGCGCGCCCCGCCACCACCCAGCACACTCACCTTCGATCATACATCAATTCTCATCCGATGCACTTCTCGGGCGAATTATGTAACGGTAAGGATGACCTATTTACCATTTTATCACTAGTCATCTTTATATACCCAATGAAACTGTCAGAGCCGGCACAATATGTTTGTTGCTTTTCTTTTGACAAACATTTAGTTTGATACAGTTTCGTTTATCGACGTAGTTAGCCATCATCACTAGTTTTGTACGACATGTGAGTAAATGACGCTTGTAACTTTAGGTAGACCGAAGCTGATGCCAATTGTTTCTCGTCTTGCAATCTTCATTTATTTGCATAAAATATGCGAGCACTGGAATCCAAGTAGGTTCGCGGTTGTGGTGTGGTGATGGTGACGTAACAATACGAAAGAAAATTAGTAAAACATTCGTCGATCGCGGACGTCGTCGTTAATAGTCGTTAACAACAATTTAGATTCTCTGTGATTAATAACATGTTACTGCAGTCCACGAAGATTGAAAGTTCATGGATGCAGCTCGAGTAGAGGAACGATTGTGAGTTGTAAGCGAAGTGAGTTAAGAATCGTAAGTCACCCTATGTGACTTCGGGTCATCCTGTCGAGTACAGTTAGTCGGCTTTATGCTGGCCCTATTCGTGTCAGGCAGGACAGTCCATCACTCAGCCCGGCTGCCAGCTCAGCCGATGCAATACTGCACGCTTTGTGCTCGCTTTTGTGGAAGCGAGTTCGTATTTACTGGCTGGGTCAATATTTACTGCAATACACACAATTTTTTGACACTATACATAATTACATATACTTAACTAATATACTAAACTAAAAAGTGAATTTAAAAAGCCTAAATATTTTTTCCTACTAGGTATTTTTGTGTTTCATGATTAAAACAAAAACAGCCGTGTTGGTGGAGTAGGACAGAGCATCGACTTTCGATCCCAAGGTGGTTGGTTCGAACCCGGTCAGAAATGGATTTTACTTTGGATAATTTATGTGCGTATTATCACGAGCTCTAAATTGTAAAGAAACCAGTTAGTTATTCTAATAGGCGGCGATGGGCTTGAAATCTGTCTACCACGTAAGGAATGCTAACTTCTGCAAAATGCGTTAAATATAGATTTGTTGAGCATGATTCTGACTTGACCTATCTCTAAAGGAGGTCATGAAATCCCTAAAACAAACATCTGAAAGAATGACCATGGTGCCTCAGGGATTTATAAGTATTCCTGTTGTTTAGTTGAAAAACATTCATAATTTAATGAGATGATCTCACAGTAACTAGAGTAGGTAAACTTATGTGATGATAAGGTATGACAGTTGCATGGTACAAGAAATTGCACGAAATGTCATAGAGAGCACGTACAGTCGTACATGTGACATAAATCATCAATATTGCCTGTTCATGTGATATGATTAAAATACACGGTATGACTGGTTTAAACTTCGACGTTATTACGTGTAGTTTAGTAAATATTTATGAAGTTTCTCGTGCGTAAGCTTTTATTTACACAAAAGTTTTGCGTTTTTTAACTGGAACTTGAGCTGGTCTGCTGTAATTTTTCCATGAATGCATTATTAATTTTAAAATGACATTAAAAAAGAGCCTCGCTATGTTTCTAAGAAATTATAGCTATGACGCACAAGCCACGCACGATTCTTACTTTATAGACCGGTAAATAATCTAGTTAAACTAAGTTTAAAACTGATACTTACAATCTAAAAAGTAAAAATGACTGAAGACTTTTAAGCAAATAAAAACTAATGACCGACCGAAGATTATGTTTCGTTCAGTTTCGGTCAGAAAATTAGATTCAGGTACAGTTTTGGTTTCGGCCAAAAATCAGCCTAAAGTTAGGCCGTGCCTAGTGAATTGTCGCCCGTCGACACAAAAATTCTATAACATTATTGAACCCGCTCACGAAATTTCATGAGAAACGGTTGAGAAATGCGACCTGTGGCCAGACATCCGGACAAACGAAAGCATTTTTGTCCAAGTTGAAGCAGAGACGCTTAGCTCGCTTCGCTCGCTCGGTCAATAAGTTTCGGTTTCGGCCGAAACTGGAGACTGACGCCAAAGATTAGATTTTGGTTTCTGTTTCAGCTAAAAATTCTGATTGAATTGGACAAATGAAAACCTACCGTTTACATTTACAGAGCAAAAGCGTAAATCGATTACGATTTACGACGAAGAGGCGCCGGTAATGAGTAAAATCTAATGAGCAACTTGATAGGTATATTATACTAAGATCTATCTTCCAGCTCCATCATCAGATCCGTTCGATAGATTCAAATTATTATATCGCCATCAGCATTAACATACAATAGCCAAGTTTTATGATTATACTTACAGCAAATAAGTATTAAATTCAGTTGCTGGGATTAAATTACCTTTTTAATGACATAAGCACATAAAGGTCGACCTAATAAAATAGCTATAAAGACAATGAAGGGTTAAATTGGATACTAGCTTTAACATAAGTGAACTTGTAACACCGCAAATGCCATTGCACAGTTAGGAACGGCGCCGTCGGAGTTTGCGATGCGGCACCCGTAACTGGGACGACGGGCAAATCAAGTATTAATTACCCATACGACGCCTAATGAGCCCTTTATGTGATGATGGGTCTGCATTCATCAATTACAATTTCATCAGTATACAATTATTGGAGAAAGAGCTAGCAACTGCAAGTGAACAAGACCATCCAAGCAAACGCTTTTAGAAACAAATTACGGATGGGCGAGACAGGATGTAGGGGCGTAGCTATAGCTTTGTTAAGGGGGGGGTCCAAAGGTTCCAATATACCAAAGATCTTTGTTAAGGGGGGGGTCCAAGGGTTCCAAAATACAAAAATTGACTAGGTTTCCTCCGAACTTAATGGGCTAAGGGGGGGGTCCGGACCCCCTAAACCCCCCCCCCCCCCCCCCCCCGTTATATACGTCCCTGGATGTAGCCAAATCGTACAAGTAAATTACAGGCGAAAAACTATTATACAACCACTATATTGGCAAAACATATTGGATGCAAAGTTGAACATGATTATGTATCGGCGCATATGTGACGGTGACGAAGCAAACGACCTCTGATATCGATAACCAAACACTCTCGAATCATGTTCGAAGAATTGCTTTCGGTTAACATTGGGGAAGTCCAATGAGGAAAATTAAATGCAACATCTTAGAATCGTAACAACGAAAAGTGTTACGCGCGATCAGACAAAAAATATAATCAATCATTCAAGAATGTTATGCAAATCAATGAACGCTTAAAAGCTACGAAACATGAAAGCTTTAAGTAGTTGTTAATTGTTAATAACATTAGAAATCATGGCGGATTATTGCACCAAACAGCAAAATTAGAAATATTTAAAGAAATAAGAAAAATTTATAAAATAACCGTTAAGAAATGCAACTTTGACACGAATATTAAACAAATACATACCTTGCCAAGTGTTTACAATTAAAATCTAGGACTCACGTAGAGAGTTGTGCATGTGAGTACTTATAGAAGATCTAGCACCATATGCAAAATCGCTCTTAGCCTTCAGGTACCAGCATGTTTAACATTATTATGTATTTGTACTTACTTTTACTTTTCACAGAGAGCAAACCACGAGCAAATCAAAAGCAAGAACAACGATTTATGAAATATATTATTTAAACTTCGAAATCATAATACTATCCATAACAAATTTTGAATTTACCTGAATTTGCAGAGTTGATCTACTTAAATAGATTTGAATCACAATAAATAAGGGTTTCTCGAAATGTAATATTTTTTTCGACCGGTATTTCTTGTGTATGACTTTCAAAATAAGAAAAATACTCGCTATTACTAAAAAAGAGATTTGGAAGAAGTTGCAACGCGGAGAGATGTAAACAGCAAGAGGTAAATAACATTATACATCATGTTAACTGCTATGTCGGCCATGGATAGCACAATTCGAGGAAGCAAGCGGTCGGTCAGACGACGTCGGCAGTGAAGAAATAATTGAACCTAGGTAGAATCACTCTGAAGACATGCATGGACATTGTGTGCGTGCACACCTCATGTCATATTATGTATACTATACTAAACTGCACACTAGTTAATGTACGTCGGTCGTACGACAACTCAATTTAGTTACATAACATAGGGAATCAAATTATGCATAGTAGTCCGAAGACGTATAGATTAATTTCCATGATCAAAAAAGATCGAGCAATGGATGTCGATAAAAGTCAAAAAGCATTTATACAATCATATAAATCTCTTTGACACGTTTAAAGAGCTTGGTTAGTCTACTCCTGGTTTTAGATGATAAGCCATATTAAAATACACTTAAGAGTTTATTTACCACTGAAATTGTATTTGAAGTGAAACAGCCCTGACGCCGGTAGCGAGATCACGGCGCCAGAGGATGGCGCCCGGTCGGCCAATTCGAGACGCACGATTTTTTTCTCGACATCATAAAATTATTACTGTACCATACCAGCTCACCACGTAAATAAACCCAGCTATAATAAGGCTACCGTTTGATTACCACATTGTGATAATTGCCGTCTTGGTTGGTATTAAGTTATTTACCTACATTCTTTAAGTATTTGTTTAACCAATCCTTGTCTGGAAGAGAGAATTCGTTTAAAAGTAAATAATTTATGATTGGATTAAATAATTCATATTTAAATAGGCATTAATTAACTAACCTATTTTGTACAGCTGGACAAATATTATTCAAAGAGACAAAAGCATTACCATATTTATAATGGTGAAGATTTTTAATCACTAAAGGCATTGCTCAGTTACTATCTTCAAGGTGTTCCATTTAAATAATCATTAATTATTCATTTTATTTACCGACTTCATTTACTGGGAAGACTGAGTACCTAGTACAAAACCAGAACAAAAATGTATTTCAGCCAGCATCGAAAAATTCGTAAAATTTCGTCCTTATTTTTACATCGAAATAATAAGTGGACAAGCCAGCCAGTCTTTAAATGTGAAGTTAACATACCTACATAATTAATTCTTATGCATGCATCTTCGATTATGTTCTGAAACTAGGACATAACTGCGGATATGTTATTTTATGATGTCAATAAGAGTAGACAATAGTCTAAACCAGTGATTCCCAAAGTGGTCCAGGTGGACCCTCAGGGGTCCACGGGAGACTCCAAAGGGGTCCACGTTGGCGAGAAACAAAAATGGGGGTGCACAAGTTTTTTAGGAATATGGTAGAAATGTAGCAGCAGGGGGTCCACCGAAACCAGTAAAATTTTGAAAGGGGTCCATGAGAAAAAAAAGTTTGGGAACCTATGGTCTAAACAAATAATCTATTTTGCAAACAGAATAATGTGGTAGCCAAGATGAAGTAGCAGAGTGATAGTTTCAAAGTAAAGCAGCAATAACAGACATGACAGTTAACGCTACAAACGCTCAGAGTATCAGAGAGATTCACGGCCAACAAAAAGGGTGGAAGTTTTCGATATTAATTGCAGTGTAATTTTAACACTAATGTGCAATTTAATTTGCCTGTCGTAACCATCTCGAAGGTACGTCAATCTGCAGATTACGGTTTAAGAGTGTTCTAGACGCGGGCGTAGAAAGTTGCTTGTGGCGCGACTCGACGGCGCCCGCGTGTGTCCTGCGATCCGCATTCTCCCTTCCATGATTTAAAATAAAACAAAAAAATATAAAAGCGACCATCGTAAAATACATTGTATCGCGAAGTAATGACTTTAGAAATGGTGTTCAAAATAGATGGACTCCAGCAAAAAGATACAGGGCATAATTTAATGCCATCTCTGCTAATACAAATGTTTACTAAAATAGCTCGGATGAGACTCGTAAACAATTCGTGGAAATTCCGATACCTACCTGAAATTAGGCAAAGAAAAAACCAGACAATTCATGACGCAAGTCTACACAACAATGATATCTTGTGAACAAAATATTCGTTCAGTTTGCAAGAGTCGCAGCAAAAGATACATTTAACTAAGCGGACTCATGCGACAAAGAACTTGGCGTTTATAACATTACCGCTCACAAAAGCAAGTCAAAGGTGATTGTATAACTTTCTTATACCTCAAAAAAATTCAGCAACATTTTTGTCACTAACATTTCGTTTCTACAAAACAAATAAAAGTGTACTTTACTAACAGAAAGGACAGCCTAGCTAGCCCAATAGACGCCATTGCTTACAATGTAATGCGTTAAAAAGTATATTAAGGAGGCTAGATGGCGCTGTGAAAAATGTCCAACACCAATTTTTATTTATTTATTTAATGTTACGAGATTTGGTGAGATATTTATAAATGCGAAGAAAATGTATTGCTACTAACAGACTAAGAACTTTGTGCTAAGAATGTTTTGTCACTGCTCAGCAATGATGAAAAATCAGCTAGTCATGTTAAACTCAGAATATAGATTAACATAATCCAAAATATAAAAAAAAGCTCTTACATTGTCAGTAAGTTTGTTATTGTTTGAACATGCTAACTATAGAATCAAAAGTAAAAGAAAAAAGTCTTGAGCCAAACAGAAACCTTCACCTAAATATAGGAATGATTACAAAGGAATGTCACGAAGTGGCAGTTGTTTAGATAATTGTAGTGTATAAGCAATCGCATCTGCGGTCGGCGGCGAGCGCTCGGGTCGACGAACGACCTAGCTCGTGAAGCAGTTTCCTCCGCGGATCCGCACCCGTTCCGACTACCATAATACCACAGCGCTTACTTATTCATCAGACAAAACAATATTGTGAATCTGATCTTGCTCTGCCAACATTATATTGTTTTAAGCATTGTGGTAACTCTATTGTCGTATATCCCCATTACTGTTCATAGAGAATGTTTATTAACGTAGAAGCATGTTTGTAGTATTTATATTTAAACTTTTATTGCAGGACTGTTATTTATGCCAACATATTTCTCCTCTTACCCTCATTTTACAGAGTCGTAATAAGATACTGATAAGACGAATTACTTTTAAGATTTGTCTAGATCGTGAGAGTGCAAGAATATGGAGGATAAATAACTATTTTAGTGTGTTTACCTTTTAAATAGTATGAGAGAGTTGATTATACACTTGTTTTTATTATTTTTAATCATATGGGTCACCTGGATGGTTCTTAGATTGGATTCAGAGAAGTCGAGATTAGTTTTCTTTGGAACGTTTTGAGGCAGAACAACGACTGTCTACTGGATCACTAATGAACTAAGTACTTATGTTATTTAAAAAAAATAGTTATAGTATATAACACATATATTTAACAGAATAACCATAGATGGGAAGCCTGGGTAAATTAATTATCCTGTCCCATCCATAACCAACTCGTTCCCTGGCAGGTCTGTTGAAAGATAGGTATTTGATAATGGCAAACGGGTAGTAGCTCATCTGACAGCTGCAAAGCTATTGAAAACAACGAACAGCACTTAGTACAGAATGTTGTTTTATAAGAAGCATTAATATGAAAGGGGTACCTAGTCTCTCCCACTATTTATCGATCGAGCGAGCGAAGCGAGCGAAGATCTTAGTGGCAAGTTAGGCGATTTTGCTTTGTATGTTTGTATGTTTCATTTTTATGTTCTCGCATAACTGTCGAACCGCTTATCCAATCTGTATGAAACTTGATAGGTCAATAGGTTGTGCTATGGAAATTTGCTGTGGAGCATATGAGCGTAATCGATGAAGGGGTTGTAAAGATATGGGGTTCCCAATGAAGTAAATTTTTTTCAAAGTTACCCAAATATATTGAGTGGGGTGTCATATGAAAGTACTCAATTTATACATTCCAAAATGGTTTTTAGTTTTCTTCTAGGTTCTATAGTTTTTGAAATACAGTGAAAAAGAAAAATTATGGAAACCAATTAACGGAAGTATGGAGAGAGCTCCCGTTTCATAGAGTTTCGATGTATTCGTAGGTCTGGTTAACAGACAAAGAGTGTGGCATAGTTGTGGTTTGGTTTGCAATGATTTTAGTTGCTACTTGATATTTTTTCTTGAGATTGAAAATAAAAGCCGTGTTGGCCGAGTGGAAGAGTGCTCGACTTTCGATTCATAGGTCGTAAGTTCGAACCCTGGCCGTGCTCATCAATGGATTTTTCGATTAGAAAAATTTAAATGCGCATTAACACGAGCTCTAAACGGTGAAAGAAAACATCGTGGGGAAACCAGGGAGGGGGAGGGGGAGGGGGAGGGAAGGGGGAGGAAAGGGGAGGGGAGGGAGGGGATGGAGGGGGAGGGGAGGGAGGGGGGGAGAGGGAGAGGGAGGGGGGAGGGGGAGAGGGAGGGGGAGGGGAGGGAATTGATTTTCTCATACATTTTGTATTGAACTGCTATTTTAATAATTTCTCGAACTAAGAGGCCTTCCCTGAGACGCGGTACGAAGTTCGCGGGGTCAACTATTGAATATAAACACGACACGACTTAATGTATTGCATGCATGCCTATAATCTTTACCATACTGAGGTAGCGCATTAGATATCATTGTGTGGTAAACACTAGAAGGAGCACTTAACGTAGGTATAGGGGTAGTCATAAACAAGTCCAAATCTAGGCTATCAACACAACGGTGCGCGAGATCTCAGTTCGGGGCGAACTACTAGTTAATCATGTACCTATGATACCAGGAATATTAGTGTATCGACTTGGGCCAAATTTTACATAATTTAAAGCATTCGAATCGGGTTGCTTTACTCCTACTTCTACTAGAATTAAATTCTATTCAAGATTATCGTGACGATGATTAAATCTTCGCAATATAAGTTTGCAGTGTTTTATCTTACTTTTACAATCAGACATAAATATTGCAATACTTCTAATTAATAATGAAGGTGTTATTACATAGAGCCTGACACATGTGCAGCTACCAGTTTTGGTGACAAGTGGTATAACTCTCACTTACCTACGGCTGTCGCATCACATCTCATGTGCACAACGCTCCATTACCGACGAATTGGCACCGGCAAAAAATATAATTTTCGCTGTACGTTCATACGTTTCTAATCACGTCATTATCTGGGTCAACGGAATTTTTGCGATGAGAGCGATTTACTGAAAGCCTTTTACATCATCATCACTTGGACAACACCTGGTACTACCAGGATCTGATCTCCACGAGCCGGTCGACGTTAGCTAATTGGGGGATTTTTTGCCAATGATTATGCGACGTAGATTTGTTTTTGAATCATTCGAAAAATTAAGATATGATGCAACGTCAAATTCAATTTAATTTGTAATTAAGATTAGCAGTCAACTTAAGTGACATTAAGGAGATAGTAAGATAGAAATTGACGCATTTGATCATGTATTTGTGTGAGTAATAAACCGGGAACAGGAGAAAGTATTCGGTCAAAATTACATAGAGAAAACACTGCATCCGAAAATGATGAATATATCAGCGTGGGCGAACTCCACGGTGCAGTGTTAATTGAAAGTGCCATCACATGCACACTCTGTACTAAATAGAATGTGTGTCAAGTTGTTTTCACGGTCTTGAGACTACACTAGTACTACAGTATCAAGCATGACTTAGGTGGGTAATAGAGCGCGTGGGTGTTTCCGAGCTTTAGTTGCTGTTCGGCAATAGCCGCTCTGCATTAAGCTACCGCCCTAGTCGGTGTTAGTTACGAATTACAATCGAACACCACCATAATACGGCTAAACGTAATTTCCTCACTATTTTCTAGGAACATATTTCGCTTAGTTTGCTTACAGTACCTAATTACTCTAACACGCAAATAATATTGCAAGAATAATCATAGGCGACACAAGGCGTTGAAATAGCCAACAGCTTTTCTGGTCTAATTTGCGGTAATAACAGTAAGTAGGTTAGCACTACTCTTTAGGGAGTTACCTATGGCACGCACGCGACATTACGCAGCGCTCAAATGCAAGGGAAATGTTCTCCGGCTATTCTGTAATCTGCCCAACTTTACCGTTTCAGTTTCGTCATATCTGGACACTTTCTAAAGAAACTGCAGTATGCAAGTAATAAACGGCAGGCAAGACGCTGCCTGGCTTCCAGTGGAAACATGCGATAATAAGGTATAATTGCTCACCAACTCTGTGCCTATATTTAGCTGCAAATACTCTGGAACTAGCTGCGCATGCGACTAGTGCAATTACGTAAAGCGGTTGAGCCATTTCTAATCTAAAAATAATCGTAGGCTGTGCAGACATTGGCGCCACTAGGATCGTACGAGAAAGTAAAGACAATTATTTTTAATTCCAGCAAAGTTCAACTAGAAGGGCAAATCAATAAATTTATAGTTTTACGAAAATTCGGGACGCTTAGTAGAGCGCACTATGAATACATATTTGGGATGCAAGCACTAAATGGTGTTTTTAACTCATAATGTTATCAGTTAATGTTCCGATCTGCCACCTTTCAATGGAGCGCACAAATTAGAACAGTTAAAAGGTAGTATTATCTTCGTCGGCAATAATAGGTACCTATTTAACTGTTTGTTTCATAGTTGCCACAGACGATTGCGAATTATGGATGATAAATACATATTCGCCTCAACGTTGCATATCCGTGACGAGAACTAATACATCATTGGCGCCAGGTTCTGGTTAACCGTCGTCGTCTGC
The DNA here is from genome assembly GCA_958496255.1 of Camptogramma bilineatum. Lineage (NCBI taxonomy): Eukaryota > Metazoa > Arthropoda > Insecta > Lepidoptera > Geometridae > Camptogramma > Camptogramma bilineatum. Next base: position 8,685,014 of record OY292467.1, on the reverse strand, counting down.
GCGTGCGATGCGAATTTTCCCCACGACTCGGACCATTAGGGAAGCTATCATTAACGTGGCGACAGTGCTGATCATTCGTTCTAACCGGCTTGCGACGCAAGCTATTCCAATACGCGTAAATTACATTTTAATTATCACGTAATACGAAACTAACGATAATTTTTCCTATTGCACCACGGTATTTCTATTTACCTTTGATAAATGTGAAAGCATTATGAACATACGAGAATATACATTGAAATGCGCTTATCGTGTTATGGAGATGCAGTAGCTCATGTGATGAACACAAGGTGCGACACATCGTCTATGACCTTAATTGCGTGTACGATCTCGGTCACTGCTCTCTCTTAAATCAAACTCGAGAGCCCTAGAACCCTACTTCTGAACGCAAATAGTAGGATGATCTCCTCTATGTGAACTAAGTTGTTGAAACTTATGCAATAAAGCCATCTCATCTACCTACTTGTTTGTGTATGAATGATAGTATAATTTGAAGAGGAACTTGTTAATTTGATGTACTGTTACTTTGAAAGGTAACGTTTGTTGTTGTGGTTTATGATTAAGCTGAATGATGTAAGAAGCGCATCCGGCGATCTGAGTGGTTCTGGTAATTTGAAATTTTACAATAAACCGGTGTGTTGACACGTTAGAGGGGTTTATGTTAAAGAGCGTGGTAGACGAAGGCACACCCGAGTAAATGTATCCATTTAAAACCACAATTTATGTTTAGTGAGTGTAGGTTTACAGCGGCGCGGCATCGTGTGAGGGACGGGGGCAGGCCGGTGAACTCAACGCATCCTGTCTCCGGCGGTGATGTCGGCCAGACGTCTCAACTAGGAAATGTGGGTTTTTAGAAGCCGTTACTGGCACACCCCGGCTCATTCATCATCAAGCAGGGCTGGGTCAATTGGACATCGACTCTTCCATGCCGCCAATGGATACTGAATACCGACAACTAAGGAGAACCTCGTTCTCGCTAGACTATTCTAAACTAATTAACCATGTATAGACGCATCATATTTTACATACTTACTTTACCTAGTTATTTCAAAATTTCACAACAATGTTTACATCAAGTACAAACTAGAAATATGCATTGAATTAACATAATATGCGGGTAATAAACCTTACATTTACCCACATGACATTTCGCACTAAACTGCGAGGACACGGATTTATAATTTTCTGTATTTAGGACCTCAATATTGAATGCCTTTATGAAAAGCAAAACCACAACGATTAACCATCATTATCGATAAAGATACGTTGATGTAAGAATAATTAGTAGTGTCGATTCAGCTGTAATTGATTGTTAGATGTTTATTGTTCTTGATCAGAATGCAGTGTCGTATGTTTGACGTCGCTGGCGTTGGATTCACCGAACCGGCTAACTTCCTGTAGTTCAGGCATGCGCCATGAATAAACACTATCTTCCACTCTGACCGTTACCACCATAAATAAATAACTAGTTCAACAGTACCATTACCATTGAATAATAATTAAATGACTAGGTATCATGTGTTCCTATGAGAACGAAATTAAAGAATCGTCAAAAGTCCCGGTTTATTGTTTATCGCCGGTTTTTTTGCCGGTAGTCGATAAAGTTAGGACCTATTGTTATGCCAGCATTTCATTAAAGTCATCAAGTTTACCGTTAAGTAAGCTGCAGGGGAATAGCTATTAGTCTGCCGTCGAAGCAGTAGCCGCATAACGTTCACAAACTAAAGGACTCCGCATTTTAATATTTGCCATACAATTTGCTTGTTTGCCTAGGAACCGTTTCCCAGTAAGCTCGCTGCTTTTACGAGGATGTCATTAAATATTATTTGTTGAAGTAGCAGCGATTCAATACGACTGTATGAAGAGGTAATGTATCGGTGGTTTGTCTGGTATTGTTTAAACTCCATCGGTAGTTTAACAGTAGTGTCGGCTGCAGCTGACCTCGTTTGTGTGGCCAGTGTGCAGCAGTTCGTGCGGAACGCGATGCAGTTTTAATTACCGAGGCCGTCTTTGGCCCGCCTGTTTGTCATAAAACAAGTAAGCCACAACCAAATAAAACCACCAGTTTTATGCAAGGCCCAAAACGCTATTTTTGCAAAATCAATGGAGTTGACGAAACTATTGAGATGTAACATTTTGTTAGGCAATGTCTTTATGATGAATTGTTTATGCAAATCAATTTTTAAAAGGATTTGTCCATGTTTTACATTTTAATCGGAACTTTCCGCTTAGATGCTAAACTGAACGTGTTTTTGCATTGCAAAATGTTTTGCTGGAAAATTCTTAACTTCATAATGTGAATTCTTAGATGATTGATGTTCGTCCTTCACGAGTGACTACCTACAAAGGGGTATCGGATGGAGTGGAACGGACACACACACTGGCAGCAGATGACAAAGAATCACATCAATATCACGGTTGTGGTTTTGTATGAGTATTGTGTCGTTAATAGGAGGAAACGTGCTACCGGATAGATTTAGAGTTGCTTCTGTAAATACACGCCGCTTATTATCACGAATTTCCTCAATGACTCAACGACTAATGTTTTACAAAGTTATTCTTCAATTGTTTGCAAAAGAATAACTTTGTTTCAATAATTTTCAATCGAACTAAGTTTGTACATAAAAAATGAGCATGCTTTTGACACACTTTTTATATTTATTCACAGTTTATTCGTTTTTTAGGTAAGTACTCATAATGATTAACTTCCACCAGAGGTCATCGTTATAATGGAACCTCATAAATAAATTTGTCGAAACTTATTCAATCTTTGTAACAGCATGTTTAGTGTTATTGATTGCATAAGGATGATTTGTGGCATTTGATAGCATACTAAAATAAATTAAAAATTTGGAGACATTGGCGCGGCGCCGGCGGCGCCAGTCGGAAGTGCATTATTGATGTCTGGTTTGTCCTATTAAAATATTGAATCCGTACTAATATAGAAAAACGAAAGTTCTTGGAAATACCTACTAATATCTTATAAAAATAATATTTTCGGTTGAAAACAAACAATATGGATAAGTTGATACCAAAAAAAATTGTAAGTAGGTACTTTCAGGTAATCATAGGTACGATCCGATACATAGATAAATTATGTAGGGTAGGTATGTAATCTAATATTAATAAATATCATATTATGTGTGATAGATCAATCGGAAGGAAGCTGTGATGTAGATTATGATACATCACGCGATAAAGCACTACGAGTACTACGCAGGTGGTAGATAGGTAGGTACCTACTTTCGCTTGCAAATTTTCTAGTAAACCGACTTCACAGTCTAGTTACGCAATAGTCAGAAGTAGTAAACACTTGTAATTATTATTGTAATAGCGTTCTAATCTAACGAGGGGCAAACGTTTGGGGCGTGGTGTGAAAGCGCGATAGCTTTGAACCGTTTTCTGAGAAGCGGTGACCGCCTGACGACCGTCATTTAAAGTCATGTGCAACAGTGTTTCAAGAACTCGCTTCACTTGCGCCGTAATTGTTCAGAAGGCCGACTTTTATGTTCATATTGTAGGTAAGGTAAGGTAGGTACTTCATACGCAACGCGCTAAACCTAGAGGATGCTGATGAACAGCACTTTTAGTAAGTTCTTTTTTACTGGTTTTATTTATTGTACTTAGTTATCATCTACACAAAGATAAAGAAACAAAGTACGATTATTTCAGGAGTGAACTGCTGGCAGAATAGTCTTTAGATGGATTGGATTTATTGGTGACTGCTGGTAAAAGTCAATCTATTATCATCGCACTAGCTTTAATTGAACGTATTGTCCAACTAAACATAGACGTTGTCTATCAAGTAATACATCTGCGGGCATACTTACCGTATCTAATCTACTCGTTCTAGTAATATAGTGTGTAGAAATTTCGACCTAATTTAAGAAATAATTCATAAGAAAAGCCTAAGTATCAATGTTTACGTAATGTCATGGGCAGTAATGGGCACCGCATGTTCCTGAGATTGCCAAGTCATGTTAATGTCTATTGAAGACCCTTGGTTATTCGCAAACAAATATTTCTTGCATGGACAGGTGATCAATCTGCTTGAAGGATGCACGCCTGTGATTATAATTAACCAGTAATTAGGAATAAGTAGGTACGTAACAGAGATAATTGCATCCGAACAACTAGGACAGAGCGTGACTGCCTTCACGGTATCTACGGATGTTTATTGCGGTGATAAAGAATCTTCTGCTAACTTAAAATCTATTTTGTCACAAATTCATCAAACAATCGTAAAAGTTTTACCACTTTTAGGACTTTACGATGCTTATATTCGAATCAGAAATATCACTTTAGCAGCTTGTTATACCTACCTGTAGAAACAATTTTGTAACTACCTAATAAATGAATATCTACCTATATGCAAATGTGAAAGCTTGTGTTGATATTTATTTGTCCTACTGAATGTGGACACCGCGCTGTGGATAATATCGATTTATTCAATACCTATCAAAATCGGATAATAAATCGCCTCGATATATTATCTGATTTTGATAGGTATTGAATTTGGCAAACTTAGATGACCTATATTATTATTTTGAAACCACATGTTGGCTAAACTCAACGTAGCAGTTTGAGTTTAGCCAACATGTACAGTATTTTATCGAGTTTTCAAGTCAATAGATCCCACTACATTATGTTCAGGCTATTATTGATGTAAGTGCTTGTATTGCAAGCATTCCATTATGCTTTCACTTCATGTCTGGGGATACTGTCTCTTTCTTTTAGAAAAATGCTTCACTCAGCGAGCTCACTTTATAATTATCATTATTTGAATGTTTTTTTAACATTGAATTATGTCAGATATCCTAATGCATTATTCAGATCACATTTAATTGAAAAGTCGACTAGAAACAAAAAACAACTTGCCAAAGAATTTTTCGAAAATTGTGATACATACCTACCTACTTACTTGTTTAGTAAGCTTACTTTTAAGTATAAAACTAGCTTCTAACCTTTTTATATGCAATTTAAGATCATGGATTAAATCTGTTCCAATCCATACTGCCAAAGTGCAATTAGTGGGTTTTTCGTTTTTAGTGTATAAACAAGTGCATAAATTAATTCATTTAGGTAAATGCCCTGTTTCTTATTCCTATATAATTTCTTTCAAAATATCAATGCTTTACACCAAAAAATAAGGACCTAGTAATCGTATATATGAAAATTTTGACTATTAGCTATTAGGCTAAGGCAGTGAATATCAGTGGTAATCTCTGGATCAACTAGGTAATTCAACTCAATCAAAATAATATTTTATTCTGAAAGCTAAACTTAAATTATTAGAATCCCCATGTAGGTAGAGGACCCCTAAAGTTAATCATACCTAGATCAATTAAATTTTTCAATAATTCAAAAGTGCTTACTAAATTAAAATCCACTAACAAGTTGCACAGCTAATCAAGCAATCTTTTAGCAATATTATTGATATGTTGATCATAAAACCACCAAAACTTTCAATTCTACATTACAAAAGTTGTATTTACATAATTAATGTTATTAGCTGAGGAAAATATTAAGACTGGATTAATCTAAAAACTCTACAAGGTCATTTTATCTTACAATCTAATTAAATCAGACAACTTAAAATACCTAGTGTTCATTTGTTACTATTGAACCTAGAATGGTGAGAAAACTTTTTTGCTTTTGAAGGTCTTTGGCCACAGGTGGAATACCAAAAGCTAAAAAAAGTTGGTTAGTTAAATATAAATATAGAGAAAAAGTTAAGTAGGTATTCACAAAGAACAACTGAATGGGAACTGAATGGGAACGTATTTAACATGTTGAATGCGCCAGAAATTTAGCCGACTGATATGGCTACTGGCAAAATACTACCTGGCTTTAATCTTTAATACTCTGATTTAAAGCCACAAAAGAAAAACAGGAAAACAAAGTTTGCATAAAAATAAACCTAATGATTTGTTCACTAAGTCACAACATCTGGTTATCTCACATATACCAAAATATTTCTAAATGCGTTCAGTGCCCATGACACATGTGCGGCTAGTGCTGCGGCTATCTTTTTTGGAGAGCACCTCAGAGTCAGGGCAGGGAATGGGTAAAACATTAAAATAGGTAATAACCATGATGACAATATGTAAATAAATATTGAAGCATCTATCCTTATTGTGTAGGTACACAGGTACTACACATTATAATACAAATAGAAATATATTTTGATTCAATTACGGTATATAAACTAGACAGTCCAAACGATTATATTTAGAGGCATTCTTCATTGAGGGTAAAAATAACATAAATAGGTAATTCGCAAATGTTTTTGTTACTATGTGTATTTTATTTGATTTTGTTCATATAATTAGGAAACTAGACATGTGAAATACTCATAATAGACATTTCCTATCTGATAAACATTTGTCGTACTATCAGAAATAATTAAGGAGTATGTACCATGTATCACATTGTTATGTATTTATTCTGCGTTGTTAATGTGTATGGTTTGATAACACAAAAAATCTGTAGATAAAAATGCAATGTTTGTGTAAATTAGCATTCCTAGTTTGAATTTTAGTTAAGACTGTCAAGCAAAATGCACCTTAAACAAAGCAGTGCACATTACCTGACTACATCATATCCTGTTCTACTAGTTAGCACATGTAAAGGAAAAGAAATCGTGCAGGAACCGTTCACTATTGAAATGATTGCATAAAAAACAGATATGATTACTCACGGTTCGGCCTCTATGGACTGCAAGCGTGCGACATAGTTCGACGGAATGTAACCTTCTTGTTTAGTTTTCTTGCTCCTTGCCAGCCACCAGTCACCCTGGGTATCATTCAGGATCTCTAGGTGCTCACCCTTTCTAAAGCTAAGGTCTTCGTCGGTCCTTGCATCGTAATCATACAACGCTACGAATATTCGGGTGGGAGGGACCTCACTCGTTTCAGTGCCTTGATTCACCGTCGATCTTATTGGGTCAGGAGGAGGCGTAGGTACTGGAGATTGGAATGGTCTAGGGTCCTCCTCGTGAGGGTTGGTTCTCTCATTTTTGTTTTTGGAATCCTTTTCCCCTGTACTACTAAAACAGTTCCCCATTTTCTCTTTACAAGGTGAGACTGGTACCACTAGATTTTCGTGAAATCACACACTCGTAAGAACCCAAACGATAGTCCAGAGTCTTTACAACTATAAACATTGTATTTTTTCACATAAATATCAGATTATTGAACAGGATATTGGGATTTCAACGTAAACAAAGATTGAAAATTCCCGTACGGCAGCCATCACTGTAGTCAGCCATTTTGATGCACCATAGACTAACAAAAAAGAGACAGACTGACAAGAGAAGTATTTTTCAGGATAATCAAAACATGAAAATATTTTATCAACTGAAATAAAACCAATATTTTTAGATGTAAAAACACTTTAAAAATAAATAAAAATATTTTAATTTTTTTAATGAAGAACTGCAGTGACATCTGTTGTGTAGCTCTGGTAGAATACTTGTGGTGTAGAGTGCTAGCGAGACTTGCGCCATCTAGCCAGTTTACAAGACACTATCACATCACTAAGAAATTATTGTCCAAAAATTGTACAGAATAGTTAAGTAGAAATCTAATAGGTGGCGTTGGTTGTCACAAACAAACTTCTTTTTTTGGCGGGAATTTGAAAAGTCATATTTTCGTTTTTGTCAATGACAGGTAGAATGATACATTTCATGCTCATTTCATGTTACGTTTCATTACACACCTGTGTGTAACAATGGTGGATTTTTTTTATTTATTTTAATTCTCATAATGCACAAAATCGAAATGGCTGAATGCACAAGCCGTGCGAAGCCAAAATAAAGAAGAAAAAAGTACCTACTTAGCTAGGGCTTTTTGGCGGGAATTTGAGAAGTCATGTTTTCGTTTTTGTTTTAGGTACCTACCTATACCTACTTAGGTATTTTCCAAAACTTGTGTTTCTTTCGATTAATGGTGGATTAGGATTACTAAGTAATTAGGTAACCGTTGAGTGTTCGTAAACGTGCTTATAAAAGTGGGAGCAAATCAAATGAAACAAAACTGGATAGCATTGCATTTCGAGTTCTTCCAACGAGCTATCATATCAACACGGACTTTTTGTCCGTGTTGATATTTCAGTAAAGCCCCACATCTTTACTGAGGCACAAGGGGAGGGTTGGGATGGATGGTGGGATAATAGATTTATGTAAGTATTGTAATGTAGGTGGTACTTATTTGTATAATAATTATCTTGTGTATCTTTAAACTTCACTGCTACTTTTATTAGGTTTTTAGTGGTGCCGAACTAACTCAAAACACAAACTATAGGTACCTAGTAGGTAAGTAGGTAGGTAGGTGTTTTATTTCTTTGAATCAACATGGTAGACTACCTAGTTTATTACGTTCAGAACAAGTTATTTCATTGTGCAACATTATTTAATCGGTTTTATGGCGACGTGCCAACATAAATTACTAACATGAATGGCGTCAGTCACTAGCTCATAATTAACCTCCTTTTTTTATGTCAGTCGGTTAAAAGCCCTGCGTCGCTAGTGGTCACTTCCTTTTCTTGTGAAGACTGTAGGTATCATTTATCTAGCTACATTCTGAAGTAGGTACCTACCTATAAATAGCTACGTACATATACAGCTACGTATCCGTGTCAAAAAGGAGAATCTAAGCATGCCTTGAGGTCGAAACAATTTAGATAAGTAATTTTTTAATAATTATATTTCATGCATTTTAGCTTTTGTCGATGAAGAAACATAGACAATATAATTAATAGATACCTACCTACTTATCAGGGCCTTTACCTGTGCCTTCACTCTACAAATCGACAATCGATTTGTAGAGTAAAGGGCAAGGGCCAAATCGTGGCTCCGCTTAAGGGACCGGCGACAGGCGAATTGTCCATACGAACGTAATAGGTACCAAAATAATTTTAAATGTGAGCATATTTTTATTACTTTGTTATTATTTGGATAGATAAATACATCTAGGTTCCTGTTACACTTTTATTCCAAAAAACTTACTATAGAACGAATGAAAAGAAAACATGCTATTTTTGGTGAAGGTACCTGCACAGATTTCAATTAAATTTGCTTACATTTATTTTTAGGTAAGTTTTTCGGAACAAAAGTGTAACAGGAACCTACTTAGATAAATACCTACTGCCTTAATCTAACATCATAAAATGATAAAAATATGTGGTGCGTATAACCTCTAGAATAAAAATTGCTAGGAAATAAAATCATACGCGCGGGAACTGATTCAGCGATGCTAACTTTAAGGCAATGATTTTAAAGTCCAAATTCATCAAGCATGCCACATACCTTTGATCAGCGATCTCCACGTAGATGTAGGCGATGCCGCGTTAGGGCTTAAAGCTCGCAGTCTAGACACGACACTACGCTGGCCAGCGGTACACAAACACAGTCTAGTCTAGGTAATACAGATAACACTTGATGTAGGTTCAGTTCAGGGTTTAAAGACGAGATGATGCACGTCAGAGCGAAAATGTGGACAAATGCAACAGGCGCGTGCGCACTATTCCACGGGCGAAGCGAGACTCATCGAGCGGAGCCAACAGCCAATGTCCATCAGCACAAAACTGCCGACTACGGCGTTTCTCCGCGCGAGCATCACCAAACAACAATATGCGGCACTTATTTAATAAACTAAGACTATCAAACCAATGCCTCTCGATCGCCATAAGGTGATGGAATAAAATATAAGAATTATAAACTATGAAGCGCAACCATTTTCCCCGGCTTGAAAGTTCCTACTTTCGAAACACAAGGAAAGGTAAATAAACTTGCATATCATCACAACTCTACTAAAAGTTATAAGAACTCTAAAGTTGCGACTCTATATTACAAACAAGAATACTTAACTAACTATTCTACGCGGTAACTAAATCTAATACTGCACATTGGTGCATGATAAGACTTAATCTTAATGTTAAACAAACTTATTGAGTTGGCAAAGGGCACAACTTTACTACCGGGCGACTCTGAAAGATCCCGCTCTTAGTCTTTACGGATGCGACTCTACAAACTCCGTTTTTATCTGGAAATATTTCTGTAATTACTCCTAACGGCCAATGCAGAGGCATGACATTGTCCTGCATGGAGACGACAACCATACCGACCCGTACTGGATTGGCAGGGGTGTTCCATTTCTGTTTGGATTGTAGGGTGTGCAAGTACTCTTGGCGCCACCGCTTCCAAAAAGATTGGACCAGTTTATCCATCAATTCATATCGCGAAATAAGGTTTAAACGCGTTTCATTGACTTCGCGAGCGGGAAGAAATAAAAGGGGTTTCGTATGCAAAAAGTGCGCCGGCGATAATGAAGCAGGCTCTGACGGATCCGAGCTGACCGCATACAGAGGCCGTGAGTTTAATAAAGCTTCTACTTGAGTGAGCATAGTGTTAAGCTCATCAAAACTAAGAATTTGCTGACCGATGACCTTGTAGAGATGCGTTTTGACACTTTTAACTTCGCTTTCCCAACAACCACCAAAATGTGGAGCTCTACAGGGGATGTTCTTAAGTATAATTCGATGCTCTGCAAGTTCCTTTTCCCATAAGGGGTGATACTCTTTAGCCAAGAATTGGTAGAGATCCTTGAGATAGGATTTGGCTCCAATAAAATTGGTAGCGTTATCTGTGTAAAGACACTGAACCGGACCTCTACGCGCCAGGAAGCGTTTAAAAGCTGACAGAAAGCTCGCAGTGCTAAGATCTGAGGCAATCTCAAGATGCAGAGCACGAGTTGTCAGGCATGTAAAGAGACAGATATACACTTTCCTCGTTTTTTGGCCTCGAGCACGTACCGACGTGATCAAGAGAGGTCCCGCATAGTCGCATCCTGTTTCAGAAAAAGCCTTAGGAGCAGACTCAACGCGAGCACGTGGCAAATCCGCCATTATAGGAAAGGTAGGTCGCGGCTTTGCTCGAAAGCAAATATTACAATTAAAAGTAATGTGACGTGCAATACGTCGCGCGGAAAGGATCCAATATTTCTGTCGTAAAAGAGATACGAGCAGGTTTGGACCTGTATGAAAATTTTTCAGATGATAGTAGGACACTAGAAGTTCCACTATATGATCTTGACGCGGAAGGAGGATCTGATGACGCGAGTCAAAATCTAGCTCAGAGTTTGCTAGGCGACCTCCAACGTGGATAAGTCCTTCGTGAAGAAAGGGACTTAGCCGTTGTACGGGCTTAGAGCACAATTCATTGCGTGCTAGGCGATTGAGATCAGCTTCAAAATGCATCCTTTGCACTGATCGCAACACAACGAATTCAGCGAACTCTAAGTCAGACGCGATAACGGGCCCTCTAGGGAGCCGTTTGATGAACTTATAAACGAAGCAAATCGTTTTTAAATATTTCATCCAGGAAGAGAACCTGGTAGAACGAGCATATAGAATGTCGTCGGAAGGAGGACTTCCGTCCGAGCATTCGTGCGAGAGCACAGGAAGAGCCACGGGCTTCATTTCGGGAAGCTCTTGCGACTCACCTGAAACGAATGGTTTTATCGGCCATTCAGAGCGGGGAAGCTTAAGCCATGGCGGACCATTTAGCCATAGCGGATGATGGACTAATTGGGCAGGCGTTAAGCCGCGAGAGAGGCAATCACTGGGATTTTCAGACCCTTTCACGTGAAAGAAGTGATCTGCCGAAAGATTCTCATGAATCTTAGCGATGCGATTGGCTACGAAGGTGTGCCATCGATGCGGTGCGGAATGAATCCAACTCAAAGTTACAGTTGAATCCGAAAAAGCTACGACTACCTCAATGGCGTGCCGAGCTGCGAAAAGGTTATATACTCGCTTTATCACAGTTGATAAGAGGAGTGCGGCGCATAGCTCGAGACGAGCTAGAGAAACGACTTTCAGTGGTGCGACTTTAGATTTCGCACACACTAGCGAAACGACGATACTACCGTCGGGTTTGACAACGTGGGCGTAGACCGAACCACCGTAAGCTTTCTCACTAGCGTCGGCGAAACCGACGAGTGAGAGCCTACAGCGTTCTATGACGCCGACATGTCGCAAAAATCTCACTTCAGAGATAAGTGGCAATTCAGCTTGAAATTGTTCCCACAGACGAACAATGCGAGGTGGTGGGACGTCATCCCATCCAAGTTTGACCAGCCAAAGCTCTTTGATAAGAAGCTTGGCGTATAAAATTATCGGTGCCACAAGGCCTAGAACGTCGAAAAGACGTGCGATGGAAGAAAGAATATTCCGTTTCGTGCAAGGGCGATCATTAGGATTGACCTGGAAAGCGAAGCAATCCTCATCAGGAAACCAACGAAGTCCCAGTATTTTCTGTGTTGGATCTTTACTTAGGTCCACGCTCTGTGAAAGTCGTAATGACTCTGGGATAGTCTGAAGAACATCGACACTGTTGCTAGACCACTTCGTCAGCTGAAAATCACCGAGAGAGAATATTTTTATCAGTTCACGAGCCGAGTCTATAGCCAGCGCAGTGCTAGGTATAGAGCTGACTATATCGTCCATGTAAATATCTCGCTGCAAAATGTCCCTGGCGAGAGGTAACTGCGTTCCTTCATCCTGACATAGCTGTTGGATAGTGCGAATAGCTATAAAAGGACTACACTTCAATCCAAATGGAAGCACGGAAAACTGAAAGATTTGAAGTTCTTCTTCTTCATGAAACCGATATAAGATACGTTGAAGCGAACGATCTTGCGGGCGTATACCTATACGTAGGTACATAGATTTGACATCTGCGGAAATAGCGACACTGAAAAGCCTAAAATTTAACAAGATGTTAAAAAGGTCAGCCTGAAGGACTGGACCTGCGTACAGGATATCATTGAGCGAGGTACCATTGTCTGTACATGCACTGGCATCTAGGACCACGCGCACGCAACTTAGTGGTCACTTTATCCTCTCGAATAACAGCATGGTGAGGAATATAGTATTCCATTTCTCGCTCCTTACAATTTCGTTTGGGCAACACACTTTCAGGTACGATATTCTGCACCAAAGAAATGTAATTGTTCTGTAGATAATCCCGTATGACGTCATCGTAAAGGAGTTTGACGTTAGGAAGCGATTTAAGTTTACGTTCGAGGCTAAAAAACCTTTTGCGAGCTATGTCAAAAGAATTTCCTAACGCTGAAGCGTCTGTTTTCAGTGGTAAAGCTGCAACATACTTGCCATTTGGAGCGCGGGTAGTTGTGGTACAATAAAACTGTTCACAGTGTTTATCATCCACACTCCCAATGGACGAAGCCGTAACATCTTCAATCTCCCAAAACTTACGAAGATCGAAGTTATCGAACGAACTCGCAAAGAAAGACAGCGTGTCAGTTGGAGGTTCGATAATAGGTGCTTCTCCTAGAAGTATGTAGCCGAGCACAGTCTCCAATGCGTCGGGGCAGCCGGGTACGCTGGTCACGTGACCTGGTCGCAATAACTTAGCGAACAATTTGACCCCGAGTAACATGTCAATATTACCTGGCACACCCCAGGTGTCATCCGCAAGTAATTTAGGATCAATGTGATTCAATTCGGCAATATTTATAGCACACAGAGGAAGCTGGCCGGTTATTTGATCCAAAACTAAAGCGTCAATTTCATACCTAGGCTGCGAGCGAAGCCGTGAGCTGAACGTAAGGTTTACCGAGCCGCGAACGGGCTGCGACGTGCCACCAATACCACGAACGGTATCTATCGAGTCCGCATGTATAGTTAGACCGAGCATACGGCAGCAACGCGACGTGATATAATTCTTTTGAGAATCAGGGTCCAAAAGACATCTAACCACCATGTCATTACCCTTCCTACCTGCCACTAAAACCTTGGCCGTAGCTAGCACTTCGGTACTCCGGGTGGCCTGGGCTTGTGCAGAAGAATGCGTACACAACGCCACACGATCCGGAATAGCAAGGTCGGCCGCAGAAGTTGAGGCGGGGGCGACCGTGGGGGCAAGCGCAGGGGCAAGCGCAGGGGCTTGCGTCGATTGCTCAAAATGCAATAAGGAATGATGCTTACCGTTGCATTTCTTACATGTGGACTTCGATAGACACTTAGATACGGTATGTTGGCTACTTAGGCAGTTACCACATCTGTTATTGTCTTTTACAAACTTAAATCTATCATTCACGCTCAACTTTTGAAACGTATTGCACGTAAACAAGTTTTTATGCGTGGAATGACAAAGCGAACATTTAGATTCAGTAGCTACAAACACCTGCGATACCTTGGATGAGGTGTTGGAGCTACCTGCGGGGGCGGGCTTAGTTGCCGCAGAAGAGGTGCGAAACAAGATTTTGACTTGTTCACGAACAAACTTTACGAAATAATCATAATCTAACTCCTGTTGATTACGAAGCGACATTTCAAAATGTTTTGCGATATCTGAGTCTATTAACTTAAGACCCAAATGAATAAATATAAAATCATCCAAGTTATCTATTTTCAATTGTTTGAGTCCCGCAACCGTAGCAGTTAATTTATCGAAACCCTTTTCAATGTTAGCGGGCGTCGAACCGAACGATTTCAATGAGAACAGCTGATTTAGATAATTAGTAGCGAGCGCGCGAGTATCCAGGTACTTTGCGATAAGCGCATCCCAGACCAGGCGGTAATTATCACCGGAAGGTACAATACCTACTGCCACATTCCTAGCCTTTCCCTTTAAACAACTCAGCAGATAATGAATGCGATCAGAATCTGATAAATCGGCGTTAGTATGTATAATACGTTTGAACGTCTCGTAAAAGAACGGAAAGCTCTGAATATCACCGTCAAAGGTAGGCAACTCGATTTTAGGTACCTTTATGTGAAAAGGATTAGGGCTCGATTTCGTGCTAATCGAAGCAGCGGGTTCCTTGGAATCATGTGATTCCGTTAATGAAGCCAAAGTACTTTTTATCTCGCAGACCAACTCATCAAATGAATTTAAGGCACTATAGCTTACTTCACACTTTGGATCTAATGTCAATTTTAACATATTAATCTCGTCCAAAATTTCATTGAATTCGCTACGTAATTTATCAATTTGTTTAGTCTGAGCAATAAAAGTTTTACGTAATCTTTCGCTTGTTAAAGATTTTGTTGAATCAAAAATACTTTGAACCCGTGCGAAATACGAGTCGCGTTTAATTTCTAATAATTTGAGTTTCACCTTGTCACTCATTGTGAACAGAAGTTAAAACCTGACAAAAAAAAAAAAAATTTAATCAACTGAACCCTTAAATTATTTCTACGGAACCCTAAAATGCGTGAGTGAAATTAGGGGGGCAAATCAAAACAATAACTCGGCGAACGATTTTATAAATAGTAAATAATAGTACGGAACCACTTATCCGTACGCGCGAACCCTAACAATAATAAATTGTAAGGTTTAAAAATTTTAAGCGAACAAAATATAACAGATTGCCGATAACAAGTCCAATGCAATAAAAATAGTAAACACGCCTAATACCTTAAGAACGTATCAATCAATCAATCAATCAATCAATCATTTATTTCCTCTATAAACTTATTACAAGCACTTAGATATGTCATAAAATACAATTTAAATTTGACAAAAGAAAAAAACAGTTTAAAACTTAATCTAATAACTCTATATACCTATGTATAGGTACTACATTTAACTTATTCATTATGAAACAAACTAGTATCCGCTAAGGCTTCGTCAATATTGTAATAGCTTTTTACGATTAAGTGGTCTTTTACAAATTTGAAAAATTCAATGTCAGGTTTATTTCTTATGTCAATCGGTATTCTATTATACAATTTTATTGACACACAGATAAAGCTTTTTATGATCTTAGTCAATCTAGTTTGCGGAGCTACAACATTGTCCTTATTTCTAGTATTATAGCAATGCACATCTGCATTTGTCATGACATTTCCAATATTATCTCGCAGATATACTATATTCTGATAGATATACTCACTAGCCATAGTCATAATATTTAGTTCTCTGAACTTATCTCTACAAGTGTCCCTATATTTTAAGCCTAATATGTACCTAATGCATCGCTTTTGTAGTACAAATATGCGATTTGATTCAGATGCAGTACCCCAAAACATTAATCCGTAGCACATAAGAGAGTGAAAGTATGCAAAATATACTTCTCTTGCAGACTTTCCACCTCCTATTTCCTTAATTTTTTTAATTGCGTAAGTTGCAGAGCATAGTTTTTTTGATAGTTCATCTATATGTGTAGCCCACGTTAATTTGGCATCCAGCCATACACCCAGAAATTTAAGATTATCAGATTTAGGTAGTGACATTTCATTAAGTGCAGTATTTACTATAGGATGAGGTGTATTTCCATTACTTCCTAATCCAAATTTAACCACATGGGTTTTGTCAACATTAAGCAGTAAGTTATTTACAGAAAACCATTCTTTTAGATTCAATATAACATTTTTAAGCTTAAAACTCAGATTTTCGTTACATTTGTCCTTAATAATTAAACTTGTGTCGTCAGCAAACAAGACTATGTCAACATCCTTACAAGCTATCGAAACATCATTTACATACAATAAAAACAATAGGGGACCTAATATAGAACCCTGGGGTACCCCTAATGACAAATGTTTTTCATCAGATCTATATCCATTTACTTCTGAAACTTGCACTCTGTTAGATAGGTAAGATTTAAATATTTTTAGCTCTTTATTTCTTACACCATAGTGATCTAGCTTATTGAGTAGGATTTCATGTGAGACACAGTCAAAAGCTTTGGAGAGATCACAAAACACTCCATAAGTTTTTTGTTTTTTCTCCAGGCCTGTAAACACATCCTGTAACAACCTTGTTATGGCATGCTTTGTAGATTTTCCTTTTTGAAATCCAAATTGCCTGTAGTTTAACAAATCATTTTCAACAACAAATGTGGCAAGTTCATCTGCCAAATATTTTTCAAGTATCTTGCTTAAACTAGGGAGTACAGAGACTGGCCGATAATTATTGCACAAAGCCTTTTTCCCTTTCTTAAATACTGGTACTACTTTTGCAATTTTCATCTGCTCAGGAAATATTCCAGTTAGGATACACTTATTAATAAGGTGCATTAGGGGCTCAGCAATAACACATTCTATTTTTTTAACAAATATGGGCTAATGTACCAAAAGTCATTAGTTCTTTTTGGTTTCAAGCTTCTGATTAATTTTATTACTCTATTGATGTCAACTGGATTTAAAATGAAATTAAATTTAACAGCTGGAATATATTGATTTAAAAATAAATTCGATTTTTCTATAGAACAGATTAAATTACATGTCACATCGTTAGCAATATTCACAAAATAGTTATTAAAATAATTAGAAATGTCAACCTTATTCAAGATAAACTTATTACTAATATCACAATGTATTTTATCACAGATGTTTTGACTAGTCACACACTCTTTCCCTGTCTCTTCTTGAATTATTTTCCATACACATTTTATTTTATTACTAGATTTTCCAATTCTGTTTGCTATATGATTTTGTTTAGCCATAAGGCAGACTTTTTTAAAGAGTTTACTATAATTCCTGATATATGATTTGAGAACAGGGTTGTCATTTAAGTTTCCTAAAGCATATAAATCAAAGAGTCTTTTTCTTGATACAAGAATTCCCTTAGTAGCCCATTCGTAAAAATATTTAGAAACACGGGGACTGTTTTCTACAATAGGCATACATTTATTTACATTTCTTAAAAAATATTGAAAATATTCAGCATAATCATTAAATAAAATTTCTTTATTAAGTAAATTAATTTGTAAATGTTCTTTCAATAAATTCAAATTATAGTCATTTATTCGCCTTAACTTAACTTTCGGTTGTTTTATATAATCTACATTAAAAGTAATACTTATAGTTTGAGCGTAATGATCAGACTTCACACCCTTTAAAACACATACATCTTTAGTTTCACTAGCATCAGTAAAAATATTGTCAATGCACGACATTGTTGTCGCTGTAACCCTAGTGTAGTCAAATATCTGCTGTTTTAGTAAAAAACTACCCATAAGATCTGTCAGTCTAGTGCAATCTTTACTAACTTCTAGAAAATTTACGTTGAAGTCACCACATACTACTACTATTTTGTTACTGTTGGTTGTCACTTTGTTGAGACATTGTTCTAATTTAATTAGATATAAGTCAAGATCTGCCGACGGCGATCTGTATATTAAGACAAAAATGGCTTCTTTCAACTCGATACAAACAACCTCACAGATAAACTCCTCAGATAACTGCGATATGTCATTTCTTACTTTAAAATTTAAATTATCTTTAACTAAAATTAAACAACCTCCTTGATCATGATCTGTTCTGCAGAAAGAGGCAGCCTTTTTGTATCCCTCTATACTAAATACAGAGATATTGTGTAACTTAAGAAAAGTCTCAGTCATACACATGATGTCGATTTTTTTTGCTAGTAAGAAAAGGCCAAGTGAATAAGCCTTATTATATATGCCTTGAACATTTTGGTGGCAAACAATTATCTCCCTTCTTCGGGAATCGTGGCTTCCAGAAAATTTTTATCACTTGCTCCCGTGGGAAGTAATATTTCCTCTGGTTTACTCATATGAACTAAAACCAGATTTTTGAGGCTTCTCACTGTTTGTACTGTGGCAATAACATTTTGGACACATTGTTCAATTTTCGTGCCAGTCATATTTAGCTCAATAATAGTCATATTCCCATAGAGTGATGCAATTGAAAACAATTTGCTATTTACATACAATATTTTTTTGTTGACCTCTTCATGGGTCGAGTAGGCTATTGTAGATATTATGAATTTTTTGTTATTCATAAACATATCTTCTGCAATGTTATCTATTTTTCTTAAGTAGCCATGAATATCATGTTTCACAGTTCCGTAGTCCCCTATTACAATCATTAGGGCTTCCGTCCTTGATTTTTGCACCGTATCGTAGTTGATTATGCTGTCAAAGGTACTTTGGGGCTTGCAAAAATTCTCAATGTTCAAGTGATTCGGGAGTTTATTGTTTATTTTTGTCGCCATTCTTCTCCCATAGGCGTCGGACATCATAGTTAGTGTTTTTTTAACCTCCCTTTGTGCTGTTTTGTTTGTTTCATTATTATTAATATTCTCCATATATTTATTATTTACCAATAAATTACTATTTCTATTACTCATCATTGTATTACAATTAGTCATATTTATGTTTCTCGACTCAGGTATAGTCTGTGCTTCAAGTTTATCATTGTTTTCTATCATGTTTTTCAGTTTGTGTAGTTGTTTTTCAAGGAATTCAATTTTGTCAAAAGTTATTTCTCGTTCTTAGTAGCTACCTATTTCATATATTTATGCTTGGATATACCTACAACCATTCAACACAAGCCGATAAGTAATTAGCGTGTATGTTGAATGCGATGCGATAACGATTCTGCACTACGGCTGTTTTTTTATGAGATTAACTTACTCAAATACCTATAGTACAGATGTTTTTTTTTTTTTTTTTTAAGTTAAATGCGAAAACTACAAATAAGTATAGACACTTATTACGTAGGTACCTATGCGATGCGACTGTATTTATAACGAAATCCCTTCGTACAAAACAATAAAATTCCTAACAAGTAAATGAGTAAACGACCTTTCGAAATAACTTATCTAGTAAGTGTTACGATTACCAAGTTAGGTACGGGTGATATGTATAATTATACGGCTGTATCCTATGAGGCACAAACGCGTAAAGTTTATACAAATCTGTTATTTTTACCTGAAGGTTCCTATCAAAAGATCAAGTTTCCTTACAAAATAAAATAACAAGCGACGCGATGATAAGATGTTTAATTGCACTAATTAAACAAATGCGATGTAAGATGATTAATTTCAATACCTAAATAACAAATGCGATGCGATGGAGTCTCGATATTATAAAAAAATACCTACTCGTGCAATACGAATATTGTAGGCATGTACCTAACAAACCCACAGTACAAAGTGTATCTATCATACAATCGATATCATTCAGTCAGCAAATCTCGATTCGAAAAAAATATAAAAGTTTCTAATGCGTAAATAATTAGCCGTACGAAAACAAAGAAATGGAATATTCCACAAGTTTCGAAGGGCAACTCAAAGTCATACAAATACCCACAATTTTTCATACACGAACAAAAAGGTATGTAATTACGCCGAAAATAAACTGATTTATGAAATGAACTTATTTAGCGATATGTATCAACGTTGATATTCAATTATATGTATATTACAGTGTTTTAATTAGCGAAATTAAATATTTAAATTAAAAATCAATTTGCCGGTAGAACTATTGAATGCAAGGTAGTATGAACCTTATTCTCTACGCAATAGAGGTGAGAGTTGTGTGATGATATGCAATTGTATATGGAAATTTCCCGAGCTTTTTGCTTAAGGTTGCGGTACGTGGAGCTCGGAACTTCTCTTCCAACGTATCTATCTAAATTGTTCGTCCTTGTCACGCAAAAAACTCTATGTAGTATAGTATAGGTGTACTACTCAGTCTACTATGAGCAATCACAGCCCCGATTGGCAGTATTACCTCTACCTAATCTGTGATTGGCAGATATGAGTCTGACATGAGGCCCGCCCTTTTTTGCGCGATTCAGGACGCATGACGCGCAGCTACTGTTCAATAATTTCAAATACAAATGCATCAGGACGTTTGGCTCAATGGTTGTGAGCTCCGCTTGCAGCGCGGTAAGTACTTGCGGAATGGAGATCAATTTCTGTTGATATTGAGTTTTTGCATCTTTGGAGAGGCCAAAAATGTTATATTGTCAGTCACTAATGAATAATGTTCATTTTATTTCACGGAATCGTTAGATAAATGTATGGTAAAAATGCTTTTTTTGGAAATTTATCTACAATATCTAGGTAATTACCTACACATCTTACTCTCAAGATTTTTAGGGAGGGATGAGATCGATATTATGACGCTAGACAGAATATGTGGGTTGTTACCTATATAAGTCGGTACACAATTACCTAAATTTTCAAAGGGAAGTAGGTACCTAAGTAGGTACTTACCTATGTTTTTTTCTGTCCAATGTCTATAGGTAAGTAGGTACTTACCTAACCTACCTAACTACTGAAGTCACAACGGATGTTTGTCCCTCTGAAATTAGGGGGCGTCCATTAATTAAAATTAAAGAATAAAAATTAAAGGTGATTTTTGCGATTTTTCAACCCCCGCACCCCCTCCCCCCTTGGTGAGATGTCCTGAGATTTGGCTCGATCCCCTCCCCCACCCCCTAATCTCACGTGAGAATAAAAAAAATAATCTTAAACAGGTACCTACCTAGATTTGCCGAGACCTCCCTTTCATTTTTAATCCCACATGGGATTAGGTGCGATTTGGCTCAACCCCCTCCCGCCCCCTAAAAGCCTGACGTAATTAATGGATGCCCCCATAAGTGCAACAAAGGATAACGAATATTTAGGTACTTATGACGTGGCGAATCAATTGGTGGTACCAATAGGCTGAGAAGGCTGGAGCCTAGGGCGGCAGATTTTAGGGGCGGCAAATAGGGAACAATTTTTTTTGTGTTACAGAAAAATAATATTTACCTATATTTATTGATAATGCTATGTTATTATGTACACACAAACAATTCAACATGTAAGTAATGTTTTAAAAATTGTTAGAGTGAGAGCTTTTCTTGCTTAAAACTTTTTTCCATAATTGGATTTGAAACGAGCGATAAAGGCGGTGCGTTTAGATGGGCCCGCGAATTACAGTAGTATCCCGAAAATTTCCAACAGTTTACCTGTTGATCATGTTTGTTTCTGTAGCTGTAATCAGCACGTGTAAGGTCGTCATGTACGAAAAATCCCTATGTGTACCGAAGAATTTTTAATTTCATTAATCATTAAATTTCACATAATCAATCATCAACCAATCAAACATCAATAGGTATCCGTACCCCTATTATAAATGTGAAAGTGTGTTTGTTTGTTTGTTTATTTGTAGTTGAATCACGTCAAAACGGAGCGACGGATTGACGTGATTTTTTGTGTGGAGATAGTTGGAGGGCTGGAGAGTAACATAGGCTACTTTTTATCCGGGTACAACTCGAGCGAAGCCGCGGGCAGCAGCTAGTTTATAATAAAACTGTAACAGGTCAAATTCTGTACATTGAAGATATTTTGAAATTTTTTTTGGAGGGCTCTCTATTGTCGATACTGAAGCCAAAACTGTAATTTTTTTCATTCATGTCTGTCTGTCCGTATCATGGCCGCGCATTACGTCGAAACTACTGGTTGGATTTAAATGAAACCTGGTATTATTTGAGTGCATACTACGAGGTCTAATATAAAATACTTTTAATCCTGAAATTCAGCACGGTTCCCTAGGGAGAGGGGATGAAAGTCAAAATAAGTATCTGGTTGTAATTCATGAGCGCGTAGTCCGATTTCATTGATTCTTTTTAGGGTTCCGTACCTTAAAAGGTAAAAAAAGGAACCCTTATAAGGTCACTTTCTTGTCCGTCTGTCTGTCTGTCTGTCACCATCGATTATCTCAGGAACGGGTGGAGCTAGCAAGTTGAAATTCATACCATATACTGAAGTCTATAGTCCCTATTGTGAGTATAAAAATCAAGGTCCTGAGTCAACACTATAAGAAGATATAGGCAAATTTAGGTTTTCGTGAAAACTTGTAAGTACCAAAACTTACCTTAATTATCAACTTTTTTTATTTTTCGGAATTTTTCCTTTACTTGTGCTGTAAGGCCTTGCTTGTAACCAAAATTGACAATTCTAGGTCAACCGGAAGTACCCTAGAGGTTTTGGGTCGAAAACCTAAATGGTAGTTCCCGTTGACCTAGAATCACGAAATTTGGCAAAAAGCAAGGCCTTATAGCAGAAATAAAGGAAAAATTCCAAAAAATTAAAAAAGTTGAAAGTTAAAGGGTGTTCCCATACATACATACATACATAGTTGACGCCAATTAAGATTGTCTTCTGAGTTGTATGAGCGCTCATACAATTAAGCGAACTAGCTTAATTGGCACCATCCTCAAATAAGGTAAATAAATAAAATTGTGCTATTGTGTGAAAGTAAATAAAAGAAAATATTTATTGCAATATTATGCTCGTGTGCGCAGAACATTTGCGGCGCTGCTATCGCAGAACTAGGATATGTACAAAAAAATTACTAATTGTTCAATAACTTAATGGGTATAATGGGTAGGTACGGAACCCTCGGTGTACGAGTTCGACTCGCACTTGACCGGTTTTTACTTTGTTTGAAAGTAAGTACTTTATATATTGTTCCGTAAAAATTTCAAGGTCATCGGTTTTGTAGTTCCGAAATTACAAACAGCCGGAATCCTTGACACCCGGAATGCACAGGAACCGTTGAATGTACGGCTCATCTTAAGCTGGTGTGCAAACAACTCCAAACGAGTTGTCGGTGCTGGTTGTTGTTGTTGGTGCTGGTTGTTGTTGTTGGTGCTGAGGTAATTGTCTGGGGGTCTAAAGTGGCCACTTTTGATGAAAAATCAGATGTTTCATAGATGCTTCATCTATGAAACATCTGATGAAACATCAAATGCTTCATAAATGCTTCATATATATGCTTCTTAAATGAAGCATCGATGCTTCATCAATGCTTCATCGATGCTTTATAGATGCTTCATATATGAAGCATCGATGAAGCATCTATGAAACATCTATGAAGCATTTCACAAAACATCTTTTTTGACAGATCTATGTGCGAGGTTAAATTTATTTTTAGAAAGTAAATAGGTTGAATGGAAAACGGATGGCTGAATGCAAAACCCATGCGAAGCCAAATTTAAGAAAAAAAAAAACCTCAGACCCGCTCCCGCGACAATTTACCTTTTTTATTTATTCGTGTGCCTCAAAAATATTTCCATATGTCCATCAGGGTGGCGCAGTGCAATCATTTCTATAAAAAAACTAAGTAGGTACCTACCTATTTAATTTATAAAAATAAATTTAACCTCGCACATAGATCTGTCAAAAAAGATGTTTTGTGAAATGCTTCATAGATGCTTCATATATGAAGCATTTATGAAACATCTATGAAACATCTATGAAGCATCGATGCTTCATAGATGAAGCATATGAAGCATTTATGAAGCATTTGATGAAAAGTCAGATGTTTGATAGCATCTATGAAACATCTGATTTTTCATCAAAAGTGGCCACTTTAGACCCCCTGTATTTGGTAGGATCAGAAGAATCTCATCTATTTTGAACTGTTAAAACCTAGTGAAACGATCACGGGAGGCCGAAAACAGCCACAATATGCGACATGTTATGAATCCATTATTATTCATCATGACAACAATGTTCTGTGGTGCTGAGGGCGAAGGCCCGCCTGAAACACAGAAGGTTGCAAATTTAATTCCCTTTGCCTGCCTGTGAGACAAATGTATGTGTGATCTACGAATCTCTGTCTCAAAATGATTCTCTCAAGAAGGCAAAAAGTCGTAGATTCTGACGAAAACTTTGAATAAAATACCTACGTTGTAGCACAGAATTATGCGACAAAGTTCAATTCAGCTCGCGTAAGCGTTCTTTGCCTAGTGCAATATGCACTGACACGTGCCTATACAAATTCTTTCTGTCTAACGCATAACTCTGTCACTGTCTGGCGCGGAGTGACGCGGAAGGGTTGTCGAGTTGTCACGCGATAGGTATTAGAGCCGAGTGGCAAGTGGGAACCCTGCCAAGGCCCGCCCGGGCGGGCCCACCAATGTACTTGTAGCTTCGTACCTAAAGTGCGGAGTGCGCGTAATTAGTAATTAGGTAAATAAATCAGTTTATATTCTTATGTTTTGCTTTTTAGTGCAAGTATATTTTAAAGTCGGTTAAGTATTTTTTTTTTTATTTTTTCATTTTAGTGTTTATTTTTTATTAAGAATGATGTCATCTTACCTACTTATTGTGTTTCGCTCATCAAGCCCTTTCATTTGATATCCATGTCACTACTACTATACTACTAAAAACTAAGATACTGAAAACCAGCGCTCTAACAGCCATGGCGCTGCTGGAGCAAATGCTGAGGGGTAACCTTATTTTCTTGTCAATGTAATGTAGCATTTCTGATTTGTGTTGTATGTATCGTAGTGGCGAAAATAAAACTTATTTCTATTTCTATTTTACTAAAACGTTCCATGGAACAGGTCCTGACTCCATCATCAGATCAGATCGCTGTCACCATATTATTATATTACATTGTGTCGGAACTTCACAGATATGCTGTGTTTTTACTCAATCGGCCAATTTATTGAGGAGTTCTGTTGAGCAGCTCTTGACTCCATCATCAAATCAGCTCGTTGTCACCATATTATTAAATTGTAATTGAAACTTGATAGAAATACCGAGTTTCGACTCAATCGGCCTATTCACTGAGGAGTTCTGTTGAACAGCTCTTGACTCCATCATCAGATAAGCTTGATTGATAGGTACCATAATATTTCATTGTCACCGAGAATATATAAGTGTGCAAAATCTACAAACACAATAAATAACCATAAAATTTGAGAGTTCCCCTCGATTTCTATGGGATCCCCTCATCAGATCCTCCACTTCTGGAGTATATCCTTTGTAACCAAAAAAAAAATAATTGTCAAAATCGGTCCACAATTGACGGAGAAATGGCGTAACACACACACAAAAAACTAAAAAAAATATATACCTAAAATAAAAAAAAACACACAGTCGACTTGAGAGCCTCCTCCTTTTTGAAGTCGGTTAAAAATAATATTACACAAATCATAAAAGTTACAATTTCATTAACAAAAAAAATGTAATTAATATGATTGTGATGTGGTATCGAGTGTAGGGGCGGCAAAAGTTGAATAGCCTACTGGCGGCAAATTTGGAAATCCGCCACTGTTATAGGCAGTAGAGTAGGTAGGTATCTATGTAAGCGAGATAAAACATAATACCTACCTAACAGCCAACATCAGAGAGACATATGTAAAATATACTAGGTTCCGCCCGCGGCTTCGCTCGCGTGATACCTACCCGGATAAAAAGTAGCCTATGTTTTATTCCAGGTCATAAATTATGGTAAGTATAGGTACCTACCTATATGTATTCCAAGTTTCATTAAAATCCGTTCAGTAGCACTGGCGGTCGCAGACTTTGATCTTGGGGGGGGGGGGGTCACTAGTTTTGGTAGTGCGTACCTACCTCTCTTTTTGCTGGATGTTACAGGTTTCTCAAGGATTTTGAGGGGGGGGGGGGGAGGTCGTGACCCCCATGACCCCCCCCCCCCCTCGAACCGCGCGTGTATCAGTAGTTTTTGCTTGAAAGAGTAACAAACATACAAACATCCCTAGATAGCGGTACATCTATACATCCATACATCCTCACAAACTTTCACACTGTAAAATTATTAGTAGGATGGAAAAGCCCCTCTTGGCAGATTCAAATGGCCCGCCGTCATTTTGTGACGTCATTACAAAACTACTACTGTTCTATTTATAGACTTTGAAGTTTAAAAACATAACTTCAACTTCTTTCATAACTTCAACTTCATAAGTTTAGTATGAAAATTACTTTCTTTTTAACCGACTTCAAAAACAGGAGGAGATTCTCAATTCATAGGAATATTTTTTTATGTAGGTAGGTATGTTTTTGGAATTTTTTTGATTTGGAAAATTCTTTTTTGTTTGAAAGGGTCCCAGGTGGTGCCATGGTCATCAGATCAGGTCAGGATCTGATGATGGCGTCAGGAGCTGTTCAACAGAACACATCAGTACCTACCTAAATCTAAATAGGCCGATGGAGCTGAAACTCGTCATCATCATTTTTTGAACAGCTTCTGATTCCATCATCAGGTCAGCTCGCAGTCACCATAGGTACGCATAGGTATTACATATTACATGACATTGTAGTCGGAACGAAACGGAACAAGACAGCTTACATTATGCCGAGTTTAAACTCAATCAGCCTATTTACTGAGGAGTTCTGTTGAACAGTTCCTGACTCCATTATCAGATCCTGACCTGATCTGATGACCATAGCTCCACCTGGTACCCTTTCAAACAAAAAAATAATTTTCCAAATCGGTCCAGGCTCACCTATTCAAGTAGATACTCGAGAAACATACCTACCTACATAAAAAAATATTCCTATGACTTGAGAATCTCCTCCTTTTTTTGAAGTCGGTTAAAAAGAAAGTAATTTTCATAAAAGGGTCTACAAAACCTACCTACCTACATACCATTTAAAATTGAAATAATTGTTCAAAGTAAAAATCAATTCTAATCTACGCTAGGTACACCTATCTAGTTAGTGTGTATACTACCTACACCTATACCTACATACCTATACATCGAGCGAGCTAAAAATGCTAAAAATTATAAAAAGCGGTGGTCGTTGCAAACCAATTTTGCGTTAGTGTGAGTGTCGAAACTCCGCCTCCGGGACTATACACACACATTGAAGACATCCGAGCAACGCGTACGGCAATACTCGAGTTCAGAATTTACAAGAATTTACGATGTATTCCGTAATACCAAAAATGATGAATGAAAAGTTAATGATTTCGCAATTTTTTTTGTATGGCCTGTAACTAGACACTCTAAGCTGTGTTCCTATTAAAAGGGTATTACAATCATTGTTGTTTATCATACAGAACAAATGCAACGAAAACACG
Source organism: Camptogramma bilineatum (assembly GCA_958496255.1). Classification (NCBI taxonomy): domain Eukaryota; kingdom Metazoa; phylum Arthropoda; class Insecta; order Lepidoptera; family Geometridae; genus Camptogramma; species Camptogramma bilineatum. Next base: position 8,657,400 of record OY292467.1, on the reverse strand, counting down.
ATATTTTTGCTGTAAAAATGATTTAAATGATTTCGGTAGTACGTTTGTATGGAGAATTCGTTCGTCGCCGCCCTCTTAAAGTTAGACTTTTAGAACGTAAAAAATAGGCCGTAAATAGGCCCAAAAATAATTTCTTCGTACTCAAAGGACCAAAATGAATTTAACCGGGTCAAAATGACCAAAATGAATTTATCCGGGTCAAAATGACCAAAATGAATTTATCCGGCTCGAAGTGACCAAAATGGTGCGTATAACCTCTAGAATAAAAATTGCTAGGAAATAAAAATCATACGCGCGGGAACTGATTCAGCGATGCTAACTTTAAGGCAATGATTTTAAAGTCCAAATTCATCAAGCATGCCACATACCTTTGATCAGCGATCTCCACGTAGATGTAGGCGATGCCGCGTTAGGGCTTAAAGCTCGCAGTCTAGACACGACACTACGCTGGCCAGCGGTACACAAACACAGTCTAGTCTAGGTAATACAGATAACACTTGATGTAGGTTCAGTTCAGGGTTTAAAGACGAGATGATGCACGTCAGAGCGAAAATGTGGACAAATGCAACAGGCGCGTGCGCACTATTCCACGGGCGAAGCGAGACTCATCGAGCGGAGCCAACAGCCAATGTCCATCAGCACAAAACTGCCGACTACGGCGTTTCTCCGCGCGAGCATCACCAAACAACAATATGCGGCACTTATTTAATAAACTAAGACTATCAAACCAATGCCTCTCGATCGCCATAAGGTGATGGAATAAAATATAAGAATTATAAACTATGAAGCGCAACCAATATGCTTAAATTTTAATTGATTTCGGTATTACATTTTTATGGAAATTCGCCTGTCGCCGGCCCCTTAATATTGGTGGAAACTGATAACATTCCACCAACATAAGCTGAACCACGAAAATTGGTACGATTTATCGTTTTTAGTTTTAAGAGTTTTTAGTTTTAAGAGACCTAGGCCCCTAGGGGTCCTGAATGTAGCAGTAGTTTTGTGTAGCATGCGCTACCATTCGCGTAGCAGGTACGAACATTTCAGGACCTAAGATCTCACCACGGTATACCTACAGTGTATAGGTACATTTGTGTATACGGCATTCACGGGTTGAAGCGTAATATAAATACAAACGAACATCCAAAATTTCTAATTTTAAGGTGGCGCGTAGACAGATTGCTACGCGCGTAGTGTCTACAAATTGCCTGCTACGCGAAACAATGCTGCTACAAGTGTATCTTGTAGCGTAGTACTATTATTTATTCTGTGCTTGTAGTTTGTAGTGACAAATCCCTGTAATTTAATTCACTTACACTACATAAACTAACCAATTTTACCTACGTACCTACTTATATGAGGCCGTCGTGACTTATAAAAACTAGTTACTTACTTTTATTTTAGTAGTGCAGTCTGAGGCTCTGACACCCGAATACTGAAACGCTACTTAAATTTGAGACGTAGGTACTTAACTATGTATTTGAGACGTTCTTACTCTTCAGAATCGTTTACAAATATGACAATTAATGACAATTTTAGATGCCTTCCAGAAAGAGTGGTGGGAGGCGGCCGGTGATCGCAAGAAGTGGAAGGATATGGGGGAGACCTTTGCCCAGCAGTGGAACACTTTATAGGTTATTTTTAAATTAAAATGTCAATGATGAGCACCACTTAAACTAGGTAAGTAGCGTTTCAGAATTTGGGTGTGAGTCTCGCAGGAAACTTAGGAAAAAACAATAAATTTCCTTTTAATTGTCCTCGTTGGGATTTGCGGTATTTGGGAAGAACTTGATGAATGTTTATTCGAAAACATTCCTGTTTTCCTGGTATTTTATGCAAATATTTCTTTACTTAAACGAACCAATTAACTTATAAAGTGATTATTTAACCTACTCTACTTTTCAGCTGGGGATAGTAGGTAACCAGTACCTACTACTACTATCCTGGCACGTCGATGACGTCGACCCCAAAGTGGGTCCTGGCCTTAGACACAATAGAACGCCACCGGCTTCTGTTTTGCGCCACCTCCGTCCAGTCCGAAAACACAAACATGAAGAGTCTTTCTACACTTCATCCTTCCACCTGCATCTGGGTTGGCCGACTGGTCAGGTAAAGAGCTTGTAAAAACGTTTAAATATAGTAAGTTCAACGAAGTAATAGGTACTTAGGTATATCTGACTGCAATGAGATTTGACCAATACAGACGTTATTTATAGGTACTTACTCATTAGAAAAAGCTTTAAAACGCGGCGAAATTTTGTTATAAGGTGGAGTGCCGTAATTGCAACTAAAAAAAGTGGCGTCCTAACTTCATCACTTGATAATTCTATATTTTGTATCAGAAATGTATTTTTTGAAAGATCTGTTCTATAGTAAATTTTATGTAGATTTATATCATTGTTATGAATAAAGTAAAGCGATAAAGAATAAAATTATATTGCATAAATTCATGACAGAGGGAGCAATAGTTGCAATTACCCGTTTTTGCGGGTAATTGCAACTACTTGTTTTTACTTCTTATTTTTCTATGGCGCTTACTACTGGAAAATACAGAACACACGCCTTGAATATCGTTCTTTCGATTTATATAGCTATGCCCTTGCTACTAATGTCAAATTTTGCGCGAAAACACTTTTCAGCAAAGAATCCGGTAATTGCAACTATTTTACTACAAATAGTGATGGGAACCTTATCGTGATTTTTATCGACTCGATGTTTATTTTAATCACAGTAATCTTTTAGTTATAAAACAGCCTCTTTCACTCTTATCTTTAAAGTTTTCAATTATCTTATACTAATTATTTTTTCTAACTTTATTTCAATCGCAATAAGTAATATTTTAGAAGTTAAGCAGCCTTTTTATATTCGTTTCACATATTGAACGGCTTTGGAAAGGGCTCCGCTAGCGCCAACATAATGAAGGGACTCAATCACTCAAACTAATTGCTAAGAACTCATAGCATAGTATGGAAGTAGATAGTATCCCTTTCAATAAAATATTACGTATCGACATAGTCATCGTCATTGTTACATCACTGGGTTTTACCAACTTCATACAAAACCGGTCGTTAAATTGCAACTGTCAAAAAAGAAACAAAATAGTTACAATTACAAGACTATGCACTTTTTGTCTGGCAAATGTAACTACATTCATAACTCTGAGTAGATTTATCGTAGAATACAACAAACACATAAAAAACAACTTACTGTGTCTTATAATCACTCTCACTGTGAACACACCGGCGAAAAACCACGATAAATAATGTTTTTCAATAAATTACGAAGAGCGTCCGAGCGGCGTCACTTCCGAAAAATTGGCAGTTTTACAAAAAGGCCTGTCATTTCCTTAGTTTTGGTCCTATCAACACCATCTATATTTTTAGACTGAGACTTTTAGAAGAAGTTCAATACCACATCTATCGATGTTCAAAAAAGTGATCCTAGAGGGAGTTATTGACTCCAGTTGCAATTACCGGACAGTTGCAATTACGGCACTCCACCTTATAGAATATTATGAATATATACCTACATATATATATAGGTATATAGAATATTATGCTACTAGGCTGCTTATAGACTTGTTTATATAAGTAAATCAATAAAACTAAAAACTTGCAAGGCTAGATAAAACCCCGTTGTCAGAAAGAGATAAATTAATGTGTGTGGTGCGTGTACTTAATGTGGAGCAAGACAAAGTTCGACTGAGTTGACTCTAGCTAATTAGCTTGACTTTTGTTCACCACGCAGAGCGGGGTACTTACATCAGGTAGATGTATATATAGAGAAGAATGTAGTTTATATAGAAGATCATTGTCTGACTGTATTTAACTCATATTTCGCGAGATTTGATAAGACAAAGGATTCGATTGGAGCGGGAACCTCGTTATCTCAAATGTAGGTGAATTATAAGAAGGAGTCCGCTTTCAAAAGGCCTAGGACCAAATTACAGTGCCTTTTTATCTTTATTATTATTACTTAAGTACTTACATTGTTTATAAATAATAATGTAATTTTGCCACAAACGTTATAAGTAAGCTATTGCTATTGCACAAAATAAATAATAGTTGCCTATTGCCTGGTTGAGAAATATTTAGAAAATCATTGAGAGTCATAAATATCTTCAAAAATCTCTCTCTCATTTTTAATTAGGAAATTAAAATTAGAGTTTTAGTTTTTTCTAGTTTTTTTACTGTTTTCTTCTATTGATTTTTTTTACTGTTTCAAAGATAACAAATAACCTGTAAGTACCTAATTTTAATGTTTCAGTCAAACCATACTGAGTAGATTCGACCAAACTGGATTAAGTTTATACGCGAGAGTAAACTACTAACCGACTCAATTCGAAATACAATTGTTTAGAAAGCGCAACTGAATATTATTATGTGCATACAAAAAGGTGTACTTACCTAAACTTTACTTGAATATTCAAACAAACAGCAGTTTACTCTCCAGATAAAACTTATTCCAGTTTGGTCGAATCCAGCCTAAGACGTCTTATATTAGCCCCTCTGTGGGGACAAAGGGCTAAAATAGCCGTTATATAACTCCCTAGGAATCAAATATTGATACTTATTCAAAATTTGAAATTATACCTACTAAAGTGGTCATAAAGACATCAGACAAAGGAAATATCTTATCGAGCATTCTCTAACCCAACTGATTTGCGAATAAAGTTACTATTGCGTGAATTACGTCTCAATGTAGACAGGTAGGTACGTACTCAATGATATAACTGCCGGGACTCTTTGACAAGATTGACTGAATAGATATTTGCGTAGCCGGCTTCTAAAGGAATGACTGAAACGTAATAAAATATTATGTAATTATAGCTAAGTAGGTAGGTATAGATTATATAGATGGTCTGTTGGTATTTTCTATCTTTCAATCTGAAGGTTGTGAATTTGAGTTTAGGCAGTATTTTTTCATTATCATGTTCATGCTTAGGTATAGACCAATTAAAATAAGGTGAGGAATTCCATAGCTCAGTCAACTAAAAGTAAGTAAGTTCGTATGAGCAAGTGGCCAACTCTGGTGACGGAGTTTTTAGGCCGCCTAAAGGCCTCCGTCATGGATTAAACCTAAACTAAAACCTAAACAGTCAACTAAACCATGTATTGACCATGATTTTCCTGTGGATAAGCCAGCTAGTAGGTGCTGGCATGCCGTAGCAATAGCCTACAGAATCTTAATTAAGACTCAATAAACCACAGCGTCTTTACCTAAGTTTTATTGATCATCAAGACTAGTTTTAAATGTAAACAAGCCTAGCTTTATTGTCTCTTCATAGCATTCAGTTCCTATCTAACATTTTGTTTTAAAGAAATGCTTTACCAATTCCAAATCAATAAGCCGGGAACTCATAGCCCCCGGGACAAACACTCGTCGCGCGAACAACACAAGGCTTTTACGCGAGCTTGTTCGTCAAGCTAGTACCAATCACAGATAAAGACGATAAAGGCTAGCTCAGTCACAAGTGAACGAGCAACAAGCGAATCGGCTCAGTTTAGTTCGAACCTCCGCCCGGCCGCGCCAACCACGCAGCCGACTTCTCGCGAGAATAAACTCTGCAAACATTATTTCGCAAAACAAATAAAGCAAAATCCCAAAACTCCCAGTATTTGATAACAGCCGTTGGATTACTTTCGTGAGTACGTTAAACAGTTTTATCTAAAACTTTACTGTCTGTTAACATTGAAATTTGCAGATTCAGAATTGCGTTTCGTTGTGTAAACAAATAGTTGAGACGGAAAAATAAAGTTTGGCTCGGTTGTAACCGCTGATGTTTGATTGAACTAATTTGTTTTTATTATATGAATTTCAACAGACTTTGACTGTGTTACATTTATGATACGAGGTAAGAAAAATTTATTAATTCTTTAATATTTTTTATGTAGGACCTACATAAACACCTATTTACTTAAATGTTTTTTTTTAATAGTGACATGTCTTTATTTTTAAATTATTAACGGGACTTAATCGCATAATGAAATCATTTTATTTACCTCGACGTTTCGGCGACATTACAGTCACGAGAAGACTATTAATAATACTAAACAATAATAATAGACGTTAATAATTTAAAAATGTGTTCAAGTCGCGAAAGTTTAAATATGTAGTGACATGTCATCAATGATCTTCTATATAAACTGAGGTAGATGCGTTGTGCTCCACTCTGCATGGCGAACAAAAGTCAAGCTAATTAGCTTGAGTCAACTCAGTCGCACTTTGTCTTGCTCCGAAGTTACACGCATTTACACGCAGCACGCACATAAATTTAACTCATTCTGACAACAGGGTTTTATAAATCTCTTCTATTTTTTTAGTTTTCTTGATTGAAATTAAACGAAGTTGCTTCTACCTATGTAGCTAAAACAAAATTTCGTTTTAGAGCTTTTTCTAATGAGTACATCGTCACTAAATATTGGTAAAATCTCATTGCAAGTCATAATTATCTAGTCTCGGTATGCGTCTGTTAAATATAGAAATCGTATTAAAATGTTTGTCTCTACATTGTCGCGAAAAAGGCAGAACTATTTTCAGTTAATTTTTTGTGGTGTCTAGCCTAAAATTACTGCCTAAAACGTGACAAATTTTTGGGTAGTAATCAGATATTTCTGACAAGACTGTACCTACGCGGATATCTACATCAAAGAACTTTAGTAATCAAAACAAACAGTTCTCAATCTCATTTTATTACGTAATCAAATAAAAAACTTACGATTTCTGTAGACTTTTGTACACATTTGCAATCAGTAGGTAATTTTATGAAAAAGAAACATGAAGAGACATGTGAAAAGTATTTGGTGGGTGTGTCAACAGAATGTTTCAAGAAAAATCTATCTTTGAAATTTTTGAGGTAAGGACAACAATATGTGACCAAAATTCGAAACACTGAAAACTAAGGCCAATTGTACGATTTTTATACTCGTATTTTAGTTAAATTACTCAACTACTTATCTAAATTCTGATGATGTAGGTATGTACCCAAGAAAGAAAAAGAGGTAGACAGATAAGGAGATGGGAAGATGACATCGTCCATAAAAGACTCGAGTAGCAAGGGACAGATCAAGGTGGAAATCGTTAGAGGCCTTTGTCGGAAGACAAGCTGTTGCAGAAAATTAACCGTTTGCCGATAGAATAAGAATGATACCTACGTTATAAAGTTTTTAAACTTCAATAACTGCGAAACTGCGTGGATATAATTCAAATTAGAAAAGAAAATGTACTAACAAGATAATAATAATTTAAATAATTTCTCATCCTCAAAAATCAAAATCAAAATCCATTCAATTTTCAAGAGTTTTTCCAACTTAGGATTGTGCTCCTAAAATAATCAAATTTTCCTATCAGACTGTAGGAAATTTTATTAAAGAGAGCAGGGAAACAAACGAGGTTGCTTACCTTTGTCACGCTAACGCTATTTCCTATTTTAATGAACCTGAAGTAAAAAAAAAAATATTTTATACTACTAAGGTAGAAGACAAGCATACGGCCCACCTGATGGTAAGCAGTTACCGTAGTAAATTAAATTAAATTACAAGTAGTATTAAAAATTGTTCTATTCTCGACGTTCATATCATAGCTTTGAAAATTATCGTAACTATCAATAAATACTTACCTACATTGTACGACTTTACAGCTCAATTAGCTAAAGCTGACTTTCATGCTTTTTGTTGGCTCGAATTTTCATCCACGGCAAACATTTATGTGATGAACACGGATGTTTTTTCTAAATTGATACTTACATGCTATCTGTGTTTCATGAACGTTGGCATTGAACTTCTGACCAACAGGCTTAAAAAGGTCGCTAAAGCAGAATCACAATATGAAGTGAGCTATAATGCCGTCTCTTTTCACTCTCAATCAATGAAAAGATTCTGCAATAGCGACCTTTTTAAGCCCGCAGTACAGTATGTAGGTAAACTTTAGACTTTAGGTATTAGGAGCTGAACACCTGGTACAGGTAAACACATGTGTATAGATAACTAGTTTTAATATATCTTAAACCGGTTACTACCATAATATCTATATTATCTATCAGCATAATATAAACATGAAAATTAATGGCGCCATGCAAAATATTAGAAAAATAAGCTGTCCGTAATATGATCGTGTGCGCACGTGTTCAATATCAATACAACGATAAAATTCTATGCTTACCTAAATTAAATGTTTTTATACTGCGATAAAAACATTCCACATCCACTATCGGTCTCATGAAATTTCAAATAGAAGTTTTGAAATATTAAGAAAATATACCTAGGTACTTACTTGCCTTAGACCTATGCCAGGAAGGATAATATCACCTACGTTTTCTTTTCAACACTTTCATTTTATGTTTTTTTGCATAGCTCTTTGTTATGATTTTAATTTTTGTTTTAATTTTATTTTATAACACAATACAGTAGGGTACACCAAAACTACCATGAATTACAAAGAACATTTCCTACTGCATAGTAGCATCTGTGAATTTCGCCAACCAGCAGAGTTTCTAAATATTTTGTTAAGTAGTAATAAAAATAAAATAAATAATAAATAAAAACATTTTATTTCGGATAACGTTGATCCATAATTTGTTAGTAATCTAATGAAACATTACAATCACTTATATTAAAATATTTTGTTCCAGTGCCGGACAATGTTCATACTCATAATTGCTAAATTGCTAAATTAATCATGAGCTAGATTTATAACTAAGATGTAAATATGAAATAATAACATACTGAAAGTTTATCACGTAAAAGTATCGTGTCGTTTTAGACCGATAATATTTCGTAATTCGGATAATCTCCATCTGGGTAGAGGGTAGGTAGGACACACGGTACGGTCACTCTGCGTGTCCCACGAAAGTTAAAGTAAAAAGGTACCTATCTGTAATGAAAAATAAACTCAGAACTTTTTATCTATTCTCAACTAAATAACACTCAAGATACATACTCTCAACGGGACACTATGGTGACATTGTTGAGATGGATCAGTCACGCCCAACACCAACTAACCACTCAGTCTAATCGATCATATCCACTGGAAAGGCATTGTTAATAATAGGTGTAGATTTGATTTTGCCGCAGATTTAACCTCGATGATTCCAAGGAGCTGTCAGAGTCAAAATTCAGTAGGACGGACCTTTACCTACTAGATGATTTATTTATAGTATCAGCAGGCAATCTTTGCCTACACTTAACGGGACATTGCAGTGGCTGGGACTTTGTTTGGGAGCTTGCCCAGCACCTAACCAATATCCACAGACTTATGCATCAATGGGCTTTTCGGGATTGTGACTATTTATAAAAGTCCTAAAAACTAGGTGACTCTACTTCAGTTCCTTCGCCACCAATACCGTAAAAAAACAGGGCAACAGACACGATTCGAACCCACCTTCAGATTTAAAGGCTAGACCTAGGGTGACCTAGGTCAAAGCGGCTCTATTGCATTATTTATGCGCTGGAGTAACCCCCCAGATGCGTGACGTGTTGACGTGTGCACGCTTTTGTTTTAGCACTTGTTTTTGGTCTTTGCGTTGTTTTTGTTTAAAGTAGATCATGACATAGTGCATTAAAAATCTACTTCCAGCGATCGTATAAAAGTCATTCAGAAACTATAAATAAACGTCTACTTATTTACATAAGTTTGTGAGTATAAGTTTGTTGCCCTGTTTTTTTACGGTATTGGTGGCGAAGGAACTGAAGTAGAGTCACCTAGTATCTTAAAAGCGGACGAATCGGTAACCCCCAATAGCTTACTTATATGAGAAAGCTTATTTATTTTTTCTTCAGAAATATAAGTTACGGTATTTATACTTACATAATCCAGCGGGGAATATGCACATAATTCCGATCCTGTGTCGTGACGTCGGCATCGCGTCGTGAGCGATGCGTAGAGAACGTTACGACCTTACCTCGAACTAAATTATTTTGTACGTGTTAACAATTCTAGAAACAAGTATTTTTAATCCATTTTTACCTTACGGAATCATTCTGTCTATATCGATTTTTCATGAAAAAAATTGCCGTATATGAACCCCGTGGTTTTATTCGCTGTTCACTTTAAATTTTAAAATAATAAATTATGAAAAAGTTTATGTGATCTGTTTTTTTTTTGTTTGACTCGTAATGATCAGACTTTTGAAGACAATTTATATAAATGGTCTACACATGTATGTGGAGTTCGGAGAGCATTCCAGCCGCAGGACAGCCTACACCCGAAGCAAATGTGCATCGCAAGATAACTCCTTAAACAATCTGTTCTTTGGTATTTATTGTACCTATTTATATAGAATTTCAACAAATATCAAAATTGTAATTACGTAAGCATTTTGCCCTTCTGAGATTTTAGAGTAGGTACGGAATGACAAAGGATTTTTGGTATTTTGTGACCCTTCTTTTATTAGCCGGTCCAAGTAGGTATTCACTTTATTTGATAAAATTAAACACACATCTTCATATTAACATCCCTTTTACTTCAATTGTTTTAGTTAGGCAGTGATCACGGATTTCCATAAAAGTTAAAACATAAATTAGAAATTTTTTTGCATATCATCAGAAAAAGTCGCCAAAATTTTAATAGAAAACAAGTCCACATCACCATTTTTATTCGCCTAAAATAATTCTAAACTGCGCCTATTTCCCCTAACGACAGACGAAATTAGATTCCAGTAACTCGATAGATCGATTATAATGCTGAATGGATTTACCAACCAATAGAATTTTCAGTTGTATCCATCCATCAATAACCAGATCCTGTCTTTTACAACCGTATTTGAGAATATGGTTCATATTTCGCCTACATATTTAAATCAAGTGAGTTCCGCTTATTTGAGCTTCTATAATATTGTTGTATTCGTACATCTAATACCTACTTCGTGCGAAATGGTAAGCTCGAGTCGTTGAATACGTGTTTCACAAAATTGAACCTGTTATTCCCTCACCTTTATGATATATGTCTGAAATATATGTTTATTTTGGTACTTTGGTAGGCAGGTACTTATTTACATTAAGTACTTTACAAAATACAAATAGAACCAGGAATCCAAGGAACGTTGTAAACGATCTAATAACTATAGTTGTATTGCTCATTATACGGACTAAAAGTGAAGGAAAAAATGTCATTTTTCTTTCAATTTTGACATAAAACGTATCAAAACTAATCAAAATTGAAGGAAAAATGACATTTTTTCCTTCAATTTTAGTCCGTATAATGAGCAATACGACTATAGTTTAACTGATCCAAGCCCCTGCCAGTCTAGGGATTGCAATCCCGCATTCCCGCGGGATCCGCGGGAGTAGCATTACCACATTGAATTGAGCCAAATATGTGCCAAACCTCGGATCACGCTTCGCTTTGACCAGACTGGACGCCCTGAAAGAATTTAAAAAACGCGATGGCCCCGGCACCCCATCTTTGGTACTTATAATATTTTACCTCTACTGTAATATCTTGTAAAATTAATTTGCTTTGTCACATACTAAATACTTAGGTAATTATTTTTAGTTTGTATCAGATGCGTGCGCTCCCACGCAATGCTGGAAATCTGATAATCGATTATGTTAGATGAAAGTGGTGAACGAATAGCCACTGTTTTATAGGATTCCAAAATGGTCAATTTTCACCATTAATAAAAATAAAATTCTAACAGGATTTCATTGGTTTAAGCGCGCAAACTCGAGAACGGCTGGCTTGATTTGATTAATTCTTTTTTTTCATGTTTGTAAAGTCCGAATAAAAATGAAAAGAAATGTCTGAAATCGGATTTTGGATAGGACAACGTCATCGTGTGTCTGGCTCGTAAGCTGGTTGAAAAATATAATGTTGTTTTGTTAAAAGTTTTGTATAGTCCATCACGTAACCAGTAGCGATTTATAAATGCCGGTAATCATTTATCTATGTCACTATCGACAGATAGAGTTACTTGCTGGCTAGCCCTCTGCCTGACAATTCAGGCAGAATATTCCTGACAATTCAGGCAGAATTCCTGGAATCTTAAAAACCACATCTAACGCCAATGCGTAAGATGTGGTTTTTAAGATTCCACCATTTCTTAGGACACTAAGGCAAAGATATATCTAGAAAACAACTTGAAATAGCTTTTAAATTAAAACTATAAACTACCCTTGAACTTTATGTAGGTTGTGCTCACCTAGGTTATAGGATCGTAACATTATAGAAGAGACCACTTTTTATAGTCTATTAACAGTTTACAGTTATTGTTAGTAGTATTGGAATAGTCGTTTCTCATCTTACTTTCTTTCATAAAATAAATAGAGGACCCGGTAGACCTTCTCCTGCTGAATGCTGAAAATTAAGAAAGAATTAGGTATGCACTCTGACGATAGCGACACTTACTGGGTACCTCTATAGCTAAGAAACATCCAAGTAAAAAAATATTAAAACTTTTATAATGTTGAAAAGTTATTTTTACGCTACTCGACAGAAGTACAGTTGTAAATAAAATAGCAAGTTCCAAGTTTGAGGGTGAAGATTTTCTATACACCGTTAATTCTAGGTCAGTTTAAAGCCAGCACCCACTGCTTGTATTGCTTAATCGTATTCGTGTCGTTGGTTTAGTTTTTGAATTTGATAAGTTTTTCATACGAAACTAAATAGTTGAAAAGATTAACAAAAGTGAGGAAAACACTTGGTAAGGTGTCGTAGGCGCGCAGAGCTAATGACCTAGGTATGTATGTATGACTACGACGTAGCATAGACTCTACGCCGTAGCAACAGCTGAGCACAGAGCACGTATCTCCGTGATTTATCCTGCCTATGTTTCGTGATATTATTAATTGAAAAAAAATAGATCTCATTTTTATTATTATTTTTGAGTAAGGTTATCGATATAGATTACGTAGGCGCCGGCTTTAAACTGACCAAAAATAAACGGTGTATAAGTATTTTATTTTATTTTATTTTATGGTAACCTGAAACATGATTTCAAGTGTTAATTAATTAAAATGCCCAAGAAACGTGAAAGAAGAAAAACAAAACCATCTTTCTGCACTAGGACAGTTAAGAGCCATTAGACAATTTCGCACTCGACAAAATCAGCGCTCGGAGGGACAAAAGTTGCTAAATTCTAACACCCAATGAACAGCGCTCCGTTTCTTAGACTAAACGGTTTTGGTAATTTTCATGTGATTGATTTATTTGAGATAGTAAAAATACTTTTTGGGTAGGTACTTAGGTAGGTACCTATAGGTATAACACAAAACAAAGTCGGGTTAGTTACACTTTGAATACAAATAATTACAAAAAAATAAATGTTTGTTTTTTTGTCCCATAAACCATATTGTGCTGATCTGATGGAGTCAGGAGCTTTTCAACAGAACTCTTCAGTAAATAGTCCGATTGAGTTGAAACTTAGATCTCAGCATGTCAGTCAAGTTCCGACTACAATGAAATAATATGGTGACAGCTAGCTCATCTGATGATGGAGTCAGGACCTGTTCCATGGAACTTTTTAATGATATGGGTATCAAATGACAGGGCTTGATGAGCGCAACACAATGCTGATCTGATGATGGAGCCAGGACCTGCTCCATGGAACTTTTTAATGATATGGGTATCAAATGAAAGGGCTTGATGAGCGCAACACAATGCTGATCTGATGATGGAGTCAGGACCTGTTCCATGGAACTTTTTAATGATATGGGTATCAAATGAAAGGGTTTGATGAGCGAAACACAATTCTGATCTGATGATGGAGTCAGGACCTGCTCCATGGAACTTTTTAATAATATGGGTATCAAATGAAAGGGCTTGATGAGCGCAACACAATGCTGATCTGATGATGGAGTCAGGACCTGTTCCATGGAACTTTTTAATGATATGGGTATCAAATGAAAGGGCTTGATGAGCGAAACACAATGCTGATCTGATGATGGAGTCAGGACCTGCTCCATGGAACTTTTTAATAATATGGGTATCAAATGAAAGGGCTTGATGAGCGAAACACAATTCTGATCTGATGATGGAGTCAGGACCTGCTTCATGGAACTTTTTAATGATATGGGTATCAAATGAAAGGACTTGATGAGCGCAACACAATGCTGATCTAATGATGGAGTCAGGACCTGCTCCATGGAACTTTTTAATAATATGGGTATCAAATGAAAGGGCTTGATGAGCGCAACACAATGCTGATCTGATGATGGAGTCAGGACCTGTTCCATGGAACTTTTTAATGATATGGGTATCAAATGAAAGGGTTTGATGAGCGAAACACAATTCTGATCTGATGATGGAGTCAGGACCTGCTTCATGGAACTTTTTAATGATATGGGTATCAAATGAAAGGACTTGATGAGCGCAACACAATGCTGATCTAATGATGGAGTCAGGACCTGTTCCGTCGAACTTTATAATGATATGGGTATCAAATGAAAGGGTTTAATGAGCAAAACACAATGCTGATCTGATGATGGAATCAGGACCTGTTCCATGGAACTTTATAATGATATGGGTATCAAATGAAAGGGTTTTATGCGCGAAACACAAAGCTGGGTTAGGATTTACTTTTGACTTCGATTTTTGATGTTTGATTTTTCATTTTTAATCTTGATTTTAATTTTAAAATCAAAATCAAGAAATAAAAATCAAAATAAAAATCCGAGATCCGAGAATCGAGAAATGAGAAACAAGAATCAAGAATCACAAATCAAAAATTAAAAAATTGAAAATCAAGAATTAAAAATCCGAGATACAAGATCCGAGAATCGATAATCGACAATTCATTTGAATCAATCAAGAATCAAAATCAAGAATCAAGAACCCGATATCCAAGATCCGATAATCAAGAATTGAGACTCGAAAATCGAAAATCAAGAATCCGAGATCCGAGAATAGAGAAACTAAAATTGAAAATCAAGAATCAAAGTGAAAGTCAAAATCAAGAATCAAAGTCAAAGTAAACCCCGACCCAGCTTTGTGTTTCGCTCATCAAGCCCTTTCATTTGATACCCATATCATTGTAAAGTTCCAGGGAACAGGTCCTGACTCCATCATCAGATCAGCATTGTGTTTTGTTCATCAAGCCCTTTCATTTGATGCCCATATTATCATTAAAAGTTCCATGGAACAGGTCATAACTCCATCATCAGATCAGCATTATGTTTTGCTCATCAAGCCCTTTCATTTGATACCCATATGATTAAAAAGTTCCATGAACCAGGTCCTGACTCCATCATCAGATCAGCATTGTGTTTCGCTCATCAAACCCTTTCATTTAATACCCATATCATTAAAAAATTCCATGGAACAGGTCCTGACTCCATTATCAGATCAGCATTGTGTTGCGCTCATCAAGCCCTTTAATTTGATACCCATATCATTAAAGAGTTCCATGGAACAGGTCCTGACTCCATCATCAGATCAGCATTGTGTTGCGCTCATCAAGCCCTTTCATTTGATACCCATATTATTAAAAAGTTCAATGGAGCAGGTCCTGACTCCATCATCAGATCAGAATTGTGTTTCGCTCATCAAACCCTTTCATTTGATACCCATATCATTAAAAAGTTCCATGGAACAGGTCCTGACTCCATCATCAGATCAGCATTGTGTTGCGCTCATCAAGCCCTTTCATTTGATACCCATATTATTAAAAAGTTCCATGGAGCAGGTCCTGACTCCATCATCAGATCAGAATTGTGTTTCGCTCATCAAACCCTTTCATTTGATACCCATATTATTAAAAAGTTCCATGGAGCAGGTCCTGACTCCATCATCAGATCAGAATTGTGTTTCGCTCATCAAACCCTTTCATTTGATACCCATATCATTAAAAAGTTCCATGGAACAGGTCCTGACTCCATCATCAGATCAGCATTGTGTTGCGTTCATCAAGCTCTTTCATTTGATACCCATATCATTATAAAGTTCGATGGAACAGGTCCTGACTCCATCATCAGATCAGCATTGTGTTTCGGTCATCAAGCCCTTTCATTTGATACCCATATCATTAAAAAGTTCTAGGGAACAGGTCCTGACTCCATCATCAGATCAGTATTGTGTTGCGCTCGTCAAGCCCTTTAATTTGATACCCATATCATTAAAAAGTTCCATGGAACAGGTCCTGACTCCATCATCAGATCAGCATTGTGTTGCGCTCATCAAGCCCTTTCATTTGATACCCATATTATTAAAAAGTTCCATGGAGCAGGTCCTGACTCCATCATCAGATCAGCATTGTGTTGCGCTCATCAAGCTCTTTCATTTGATACCCATATCATTAAAAAGTTCCAGGGAACAGGTCCTGACTCCATCATCAGATCAGCATTGTGTTGCGCTCATCAAGCTCTGTCATTTGATACCCATATCATTAAAAAGTTCCAGGGAACAGGTCCTGACTCCATCATCAGATCAGCATTGTGTTGCGCTCATCAAGCCCTTTCATTTGATACCCATATCATCATAAAATTCCATGGAACAGGTCCTGACTCCATCATCAGATCAGCTCGCTGTCACCCTATTATTACATTATTAGTTACACAACAATTCAGATCATTATTCTGCTTTAACGGCCTTTTTAGCCCCGCAGAAAATATTTAAAAATAGGTAATTAATAACTTAGCAACCAATGTATCAAACGCTCCTATTTCGCTATATTCTTCGTAGCCGGCGACGTGCTTTGCGAGTCGACTCAGTGCGAGCTCCGGGATGCAAAGCGATACGTCCACCCCCTAGAAGCGCTCGGCGCGGTCTGCTTGCGTCGAGTAGATAGGGTAGTAGATACGACGCGTTTTAGGTTGTTTTAAAAGATTTTTCATTGCCAATTTTTTAATCTTTTTGCATTTTTTTTTTCAGAAAAGGATTGATTTTGAACTCAAGTTTATTTCTGTTTTGTTAATTTTACGAACAAGAGTTCTAAGTCAGTTCTAAGTAGCCAAAATCAAAAGCAATTCTTTGGCCGTTTTCTCGAAATTTGGACTAAGTTAAAGATTTTTTTACTCAAAAACTAAATAAAGGTAGTAAAAAATGATCCATTTAATAGTTTGGTTGACTATCACAGCAAAACATCGTAATTTTTTTATACCATTTGGACGTCAAAATGATTCGTAAACATGGTGATTTCTAAACCTCTTACAGCAAAAATTCACAAAACAGTCGCCGGTTTGAGGTCGATTAATCAAAAAGAAATAATAAAAATACAAAAGTAGCTCATTTAATAGTACAAAATTGAAATGATATTTCATGCTGTGCCATAATTTTTTTATAAATACAGTGTTTTCATTGAAAAATCCTGCCCCAAAACATCACGTAAATCAGAAAATTTTGTCTAATGCCTCTTAAGATAAATAAAATAATTAATTAAACTTGCTCACAATTAATGAAAGAAACATCCCTTGAATTTAAATATTTTAATGAACATTTATAAAAGAAAAACTTTGGTCTTTACATCTTTTCATGAAATTTAAAGCAGGCCAGCTGGGCAATTCTTCTAGATGACAACGTCAATCATTCCGCTGCGGTTTGTTTCGATCTCTTAAATGTCAGCCATTTGGTGAAATAGTAGAATAGCTTTTCAAAAATTTGTTCTGCCAAAGTTCAAACCTTAGCTAAAACGTCACCACAACTGAGTCGTTTGTCATTAAGAAACAGTCGAAAATCTAAGGTTTAGTTGAGGTTTTGCTTGAGGTTGATAAAAAGTTTGGTACTAGAATTGACACCCTGAACTATTTTCTCAGTCTAACTCTAATCGGTCTTATCCACGGGACAGACAAGGTTAATATTGGAGCTGAATAGGGTTTGAGCTAGGTACCTCATAATGTTTTCTTTCCATAAAGGCTCATCTTTATTTTATTACCACGTTTTTATTAAGTCACTTTCTTGTTTGTTTGTCTGTCTGTTGTCCCGGGTGGAATCTTGCAACTCATTCAATCACTTCTTGATTAGATATCAGGCGATTAGAAATCATTTAAAAAATCGTGGTTTATACTTAGATATTTTTTTTAATCTGCATTAATTTGCTAGTTTTCTGAAATGGAAAATCTATTGATGCACGACCGAGAACAAAACCCATGAGTTTTACCACTATCTTAAAAGAGGTAAAAGAAAATACTCGTATCTCGAAGAATTACTAATTTCTGTTATAATTCCAGATAGGAATGACAATATCAGACATTCCTATTGTTCTAAAATGTAAAGCATTTTCGATACAACAGCATTGGGACGAGGTTGGGTTACAAAACATACAGTTTATTTATTTGGTACTTATTTAGGTTAAATTCTATTCTTTTGTTTTTGCCTTTAAAATATGATAAGTAATTAAGACGTATTTATAACAATTGATCCAAGTGTTTAGAAACATCGTGAGGAAACCCGCAGCTTAGGTAATAGTCAGTCCCACACGTATTGACCATGCATGTCTTTACAATGGATATGGCCGGTTAAGCTAAGAGGATGGTTTAGGTGGTGGGCAAGCCTACTCCATCTCAACATTATCCCAGGCACTACAGTATCCTGAAGGCAAAGATTGCCTCCTGCCTGCCAATGAGTAAATCTTCTAGTAAAATATGTAAAGGCCTAAGTTTTTTTAGTAATATTTATTTGTTTATGTCTTGGAATAAACCCAAGCCATACAGTATCCTGTATGACTTGTGTTATGGATACTACCACGACTGATATAATACTACCTACCTACTTATTTGCATTTTTTTGTAAATGTAGTAATATTTATTGTGTGTAGGTATTCCAAAACATAATAACTTAATCATAGATGATAATCTATGATTAATTTATAAGTAAGTTAATAGGCATTTTCTAGGGAAGCTCGCTCCATCGTCGACTTCATCCATGCCCAGGCAAGGAGCAAAGTCAAGAGCTATCCTATCTTAAATAAAAAAAAGTTAAATGTTTAAAAATTTTCGTGTGAATCAGAGTACTAAAGCTTTTGGTGTAATTTTACAATTACCACTATAATTACTTACTAACAATCCACGCACTAAAAACTTCTGCAGAATTAATTAGTTAAAACTAATAGTTTCACATTTCCAATCACGAGCAGCTTTCAACGCATACTGTTTGTAAATAATTGTAATTAAACATACCGAAATAATATTCAGAGAATTGTTACTTGTACCAATGAATATTCAAACATGTGGCGCCTGCTAGACCGACCGCGAACGGAACAATCTGTATTCTGTCAACCTCATTTACATACATAGGTACTACATACATTTACTGATTTACATATATATCCCTATTCGATTATATTATAATTTCAGTTGATGATTATGAATAAATAAATACCTAATGCAGGACATTTCACAGCATCATGTAGCCCCAAGCTAAGCAGGCAGAGCTTGTATTCACTTCTTATACTTATTCTTTTTTTTGTAAATCCATTTCTAAATAGGTACATACATTATTATACATAAAAAACTATGATGGTTTTGCGGTGGCTTTACCTACACTAAATAAAATCCCTATTTTAAACTTTCAATCGATATTTTTTGCTCTATCAGATTATAGGCCCAGTGGTGAACATACACGATGAACTAGAGTTTGTAAACACAAAGAAACTGATAAAAAAAACGCAAACTGCATGCTTGCAAAGACGGGAAGAAAAAGTGGCAATAAAAATGTGACGTTTTTTTTAGTTTTTTATAAACTGCCTCTTGTTTTTTTGCAGTCGAATGTTTGAAAAAAATGTCTTTTTTCCGAGGAGAAACTAGTGAGCTAAATCTATCGTCATCTATCAATGCTGAACTGAACTCTCGAACTGAAAAAACATTACAAAAATGTTGCGCCATATTGTATTGACAAATATAACTTTCAAACATACAGATGAAAAACATCACGTTAGAAAATTGAGTTTTTACCTGACCTAGATATGTGAGATGTTGGTGGGATATCAATTTACAACAACTACGTCATTGTTGCGTTTTACTAATTAGTTTAGTTTTGTAAGATTATACCTTTGTCTAATTTTGTCTCTGTCTGTCAGACAATACTGCAAATGAATACAAAACATCAAAACAAAAGACTTTCTAAACATTGAATTCGCTACCCATCAACAACATTTCTTAAGCAGATGCTCAATATTTTTGGATTACAATTGTGACAGGTACCTCAACAACAAACACTTTAAATGAAACACGCATTTTATAAGAATTTTATTCTATTTTTAGGTCCGGATGACGACAATGAAAAAACCATTGTTTAATTTGCATAGACCCACGAAGCTTATCTACATTCAGTCGGGATACCGCCACTGCACTAAGTGATGAACAAAGGAACCATTCAATCATGTTAGCGGACAATGACACACGACACGAGCAAGCGAGTAATGGGACGTACGACTACTTCGAAGAGCCCAGCATCATATCTGTGCTCAAACACCGCGGTACAAACCACAGCGCGAACATTAGCGAGGTTCTACGAGTCCTCGAGGACTGGAGGAATAAATACAACATATCCGTTGTCAAGGAATGCGAACGATCGGAATACTGCTCCGGGGACTTCAGAGATTTAATATTCGCGTACAATAATATTCATGGATATATCAGTTTATTGGTAAGAATTTCTGATCTCGATAGAATAAATTCCATCCGTGTAAATTGAATTTGGAGAAAACTTGGCTTAGTACGGATTTATATTAGATCACTGGGGCTGTTGAAATAGAGTCGGGATAATAATCAATTTAGTAGAATGTTTTCTAAATGCGTATCAGGGGGAGACCCAGCGTCTGTGACAAGAGATCAGCGATATTGTTCATCGCTAAATTACTGATTTTCCAAATTTACTTATATGGGTATTGTTTGATATTAGTCTACGATTATCTGGTTTTTATTGATCAAATACCTACATGCCCAGATGTCATCGATCATTGACATGTGTTAGTAATCCCAAGAGAAATTAATAATTTTAATACTTATAGGTAAATATTCGCCGTCTATATTTATTAATAGACAATATATGAATAGACATTATTATGAATATACATTTTAACGATTGGATATTATTATTAATTGTCATTTTTTGAATGAACATTATTATGAATGGACATTTTTTTGAATGAACATTATTATGAATGCTCATTTTTATGAATGGACATTTTTATGAATGAACATTATTATGAATGGACATTTTTAGACTATCATTTTTCATAATTGGACATTAGTCGTGCAAAGGCTTTAAGTGTGTTTAATTGTAACTTTTTTCTACCAGATCTGCCTATTTGGTAGTCTAGCCAATGCGCTAAATGTGGCGGTGCTGACGCGACGCGACCTGGCGTCAGCTCCTATCAACCGACTGCTCAAGTGGCTGGCTGTTGCTGATGTCTTCGTTATGATGGAGTACGTTCCGTTCGCGATTTATAGATATCTGGTAAGTTTATGAATTCTGATCGAAATTAACGTGTAACTGTTTAGTTGATACAATACGTTTGGTTCCTAAAAGTCCGTGGTCCTCTATGGGAAAAAGTTGTGAATTTATGGGAATTTGTTTGGTTTTGACAAACACAACAATCATCGAAACTTTCGCTGCAATGTTGTTGTGATTTCACTAATTTATAATGTTAGAATAAAATTTATATCTTTGATTTATAGTTAACTAATTTATAGTTAAGTATGTTTTTGTTAAGATTATCGACCATCGAAATATTATTTTTAAATGTGTGAGAAAGTAATCATCCGAACTTATTTGGCTTCTCAGTTCAATTGGTCCTACCTACTGTAGTAACTCTGTTTTATGAACAAGTTCATTGATTCTCTTCCCACCCAGGAATTTGTACCTAGGTGTTATAAAGAAAAAAATGTCTATGTACTCGATCAGTTTTCTCATTCCCGTAGTAGGTACTTCATTAATACTCTGGTTCGCAATAGATTTGCTTAAATTAGGTCTAGATGGTGCTGAATGAAATGTTCAACAGTATTTATTTAAACTTTCAGTGTAATAAGTATTTATTTTAACGGTAACGGGGGAGGCCTTTGCCCAGCAGTGGGACAGTTTAGGCTAGTCAAAAAAAAAGTATTTATTTTATTTTTTTAACACTTTCTATTCACGCATAACAAATTGTGCAAGGAGGACTTAATGCTGAAGCATTTTATCTACCAGTCATCATTGGCGTGCAAAAAGATGGTGTAGCGTGTCTTATAAACATTTTTAATTTAATGAGTAGGTTCCCAAAAATTAAGTAGTATATAAAAGTAGATGATTTGTTAAGCATGTGGTTTTCCAGTTGTTCCCAGGTCAACAAGACCGGCCGTACTCGTGGGCGGTATACCTGCTGTTCCACAGTCACTTCACCCAGATCCTTCACACTGCATCGATACTGCTGACACTATCGCTCGCCATCTGGCGCTATATAGCCATTAAGTAAGTTTAGTCACACCCCGGACACTCGACGAAATCTCTATGCAAAGCGGCGTATTTATACAGAGCCTACTCAACCTCTTTTTTGTACACGCGCAATTGTGTGTGTGAAGTAAGGTTGTCACCGTATTAATAAATATTGTACACTGTGGTCTCGGTCTCGTCTCGTCGCGTCTGCGCGCGTGGTGCGTCCCTAGCTCAAGGCAGCCCTTCGCCAGCCCAAATTGGCTTGCGCGGCGAAGAAGCCCCGATGGGGGGGGGCGGGGAGGGGGGGGGCCAAGTGGCCATTCTATACGTAGTATTATTATCTATTCTATGGTTTAGTCTTTCTTAAAGGCTCAAACACACGCTGGCCTGGCCCATACGTTGGCACTGGCGTTCTCGGCGAGCCTGGGCAGCACCATTCGCTTCGCCTTGCCATCGCTCGCCTAACTGGTCGAGTGAATACGAACGCCAACTTACATTGGTTTGCATAGACTCGCCAAGAGTGTGGACGGTAGCACTTGCCTTGCGTCGACTCGCCTTCGCTCGCGCTGGCTTAAGCTGAGACTCCACCAAAGCGGAGATGTGTGAGATGTGTTTTAAACAACCAATAGAATTTCAAAAGACGAGATGACGTGTTTGAATAACGAAATTCTATTGGTTGTTTAAAACACATCTCACACATCTCCGCTTTGGTGGAGTCTCAGCCTTAGGCTGGCCCAGCGTGTGTTTGAGCCTTAATATTCGTGTGCATTAACACAAGCTCACCCAGTGAGGGAAAACATTATGAGGAACCCGGTTAGATTTCTAATAACGGCGATGAACTTGCAACCTGTCACGTTCGAAATGCTAACTTTTGCTAAATGTGGGCATGCACTAAATATGTCTTTGGAAATACCTCTGATTATTTCTTTAGATATATTCAAAGGAATTTACATGCGAAAATGCCTACCGCATTTTACAGTTGTGATCACAATAGTTATTTTAATTAGCCGTGATGATTACCTTCCTACCTCTTGGTGAATATAATACTGAGCATATACAGAGAGTCAAAAATGTTTGTCGAAACCTTTTCTAGGTAAAATTATTAACCTACCAAAAAATAAAATCGACCAATATTTCATAAGTGCTATACACTACGGATGAAAAGAGCAAAATCACGGATGGCGATCGAATTTTCCTTTCAAATTTCAAATATGGAAATTTCCCGAGTTTCCAAGGGAAGTTTAAACTACTTTATTTGTTCATTTTTGCAATTTTCACGCTTAGGATCGCATAATGATGCAAAATTTTACTTTCAAATGTAATTTTTCTAAATTTTATTTATTTATATGGATATTTAGGGCGGTGAACAAGCTTTTTACGGTCTTATTTAACTTTCGTATGTTAGTTTGTTATATTTTCAGGATAAATCTTACAACCTGCATTTTTACCCTCCGATTCTCACGTCCGACATTATGCTTAGATTTATCATTTCAGTACTTACATTTTTGTAATTTTGAATCTCTTGGCAAATATGTAGAAATATTTGTACACCCTCTGCAATACCGTTAATCTTGATATCTCTTTCTATCCAAAGGCTCATTGGAAATTAGTTCGTGATTACATAAAAATACTGAAAATTTTAAATAAAACTTATACTTAACGCTTGACACTTGACGCGTTGAATGCCCGCAGCGCACCTGGTGTACCTACTTGCTATAGGCAGTGGTGCGGCGCTCTATTTTCACCACCCGCAGAGTCTTAGCAGTGAACTTGTTAAACTTGGATTCTTTCATTACAGATACCCGTCATACAGCCTAACACTCTGCACAGATCGACGCTGCACAGTTGCAATCTTACTCAGTTTTGTGCTGCCACCAATACTTTGTATTCCTTCGTATTTCGTAAGTACAAAGCGTATAATAAAAATCCTGTCCGATTCGAAAGGTGCATGTAGGATTTTAATTTCCAACCTTTTGTTTATAAATTACACCAATTCCCTACATCTAGCATTTTTTATAAACAACCAACTCAAGTAGGCAATCATGTTTTTGCCATTGTTCAAGAATGGCCGAATGTGCATTATCTTATTTTACCAAAGTCTATTTATTTTTTCTGGTTATTATTTTGACTTATTTTTCGAAAATGGTTACAAATATATAAAAGCCAATAACTCCCTCACGGATCGTATAGGTTTTTTTTACCCTGTATAATAATATATTTTAAGTAGTAAGACCACCGCAGTTATTAGCAAAATGTATCGTGTGATGTCACACGATCTTTTGTTGAGGTAGAGGTGAGATTTTCTAAGTTTTACAGCTATGTTTACTTACCATGCCATGCCTTACTTTACTCGATTGACCCTTCACTGGAGCTTGACTATTTAGATTTAAGAGGATAGAACACCGAAAAGAATGCTTTGCTCCAGTGAAAAAACATGGCAACAAAGACGGTTTGGAGCCTCCAAACCGTCTTTGTTGCCATGTTTTTCACGCTATTGCGGGAGCCATTTAGCTCTTAAGACTTTCTATATTCTATGTGATTCCAGATATCACACTGAATGAATGAGACTTCGTCTTTGCTTTTGTATAATCATCATCAAAACTTTTGCAGGATAATTTTCTTCACACTCATAGCTTACCATTACTTTTTTATTACATAAACACTTAAAAATAAACGAATCTTTTCATACGAAGATACCTACCACGTTCATTTTCATCCATGTTTACACAGATAAACTTCTGTTTTCTCTTTGTTGTGTGTAAGATTATTCACCTACTTACATTTACGAGTTTCTTTACGAGCTTTACAAAAAATTACATGCGTAAATTTAAAACTCGTTTGTACGAAGCCCCAATGATTCGCTTCTAAACCAAACACGTTGTTGACTTCCCAAACATACTAAATATTAAAAACTGAAAATAGTTTGAAAGAGATATCATAAAGAGGCCCATTTGCGAATTTATTATAAATAAAAATTTCAAATTGAAAGACGCTGATATAATAGCATTAAATAATTGGATGATAGTGTTTTGATCTGCTCTGAAAAGGCTCTGATAGATAAATTAAATAAAAGCTCTTTACTCAGACACCTTCATTTTATTACCACAAACTTATTATGTAGGTAGGTCAATGTACAATTACTGACAAAAGTAACTCAAAAACACTAAACATCCATCTTTTAAAAAGTTTTGCTGAACTGCATTATGTTATTTGAATCCGTTGTGACATCTTGATGTAAAATGTGCGTATGACCAACATTTACCTACTAATAGACGCCCGGCCCGTGTGGCATTGATCATAGTTTCCATATTCAGGCATCATTAAAGCCTCTAGATACTTACTTGACACCAAAAATTCAACTATAAAATCAATTGTAGTACGAGTGCTTCAAAATGATAGGCAATAAACCGGAACATTTTTCATGACAACTATACCGCACTGCTCAAAGGATTTACTTGAGGTTGAATGACAAATTGTTCAGCTAAATCAATTTGGCGCTCTTGTGATTGATAAAGGGCGGGATGTAGTAAAACAATGCAATTAGCGATGTTGCTGGCTTACGTCGAGGCTTTCGGATCGCACCTTAAATTAATTGATTTCTGCTCGGCCAAGTTTCTTGCGGACACCGCAAGCTTGGCTCTTCCAATTTGGTTTTCAATTAGAATTTATTTCTTTGATTTCGAGTCCAATATAGCTTTGCTAGGCTTTGAATAATAATTTCTTGAAAAAATATTATTTCGCTGTGAACATGGCAAGTGTACCTACATAGACAGATGTTTAAAGCTTACGTACCTACTCTCATTCAGTTATTTAAATAAATACTAATTCATAAATACTATTAAATACTAATTCAGTCATTTAAAGAAATACAAGTTCTGTACATATTATTTCAATTGGAAAAATGGAATTAGATAAGTAGGCTTATTTTAGAATACGTACGAGTATTGAGCAATGTTTATGAATAACAATTTAAGGTGTACTTTACGAGGTATTTATGAAATGTGAAATTCCACAGAAAATATAACATAGTGTAGAATATTTAGAGTACATTCTGAAATTAGGAGAGGTAGAAAAAAAATAGAGCAAGGGAACTTTGTGGGTTAATATCCTTAGGATAATGATTAATTATACTAATTGCTCTATGTGAAATATCTATTGGCGCACCTTAGGGCAAGACTGACTCGTATTCTGTGACGGCAAACGGCATGACATCTTTATGTCATGATGCCACTGTTCCAATAACCAATAACGGTGCATCCACACCGCAGTTATTTTTTGTTGAGCAACACTGCGCAACACGGTAACATAACGTAACTTTCTGTAACTTTTGTGGCTACTTGTTACTATTTGTTGAATGTTACTCATCGCGTCCACACTGCCAATTACATACATTCAACAAAATAATAACAAAGAATAACTTTCGGCAGCAATTTTTTCGCCCGCGCCGCTCCTTGAGCCCCATATATTTTAGCCGTGTTGAAGTAACATTCTCTAACAATGTTATCGATTGTAAGAGAATGTTGACTGTTTTTTAAAGTTAGGCAACGTTGCTTTACATTTACTAACACGACAACATTTAATAACATTAAATAACTTTTTAAACTGTCGGATGTTGCTGAGTAACATTTGGAAACGTTGATTAACAAAAAATAACTGCGGTATGGATGCACCGTAAGCATCAATTCGACGTGTCACATCTAAGAGCCTGTCCAGATGGAGGCGTTTTACGCGCGTAAACTATTGCCATCCTTATTTTTCACTGTCTAACAAAAGAGGATGGCAATAGTTTACGCGCGTAAAACGCCTACGTTCTGGACAGGCTCTAAGGGAAGATTTACACCTAAAGCAAGATCTGTCG
The DNA here is from genome assembly GCA_958496255.1 of Camptogramma bilineatum. Lineage (NCBI taxonomy): Eukaryota > Metazoa > Arthropoda > Insecta > Lepidoptera > Geometridae > Camptogramma > Camptogramma bilineatum. The sequence goes on along the minus strand of OY292467.1, from coordinate 8,630,264 downwards.
CGAAGGTATCTTCGGTTGCGTAACGCCAGAACAGACAATCGGTCGAGTGTGAGCTTGAACGTTTTATTAAAAAGTACTTATTGTCTTGTCTGGCGTTACGCAACCGACGATATGCGTCAAGTGTAAATCGACCCTAACCTGCATTCAATGACGGTCCTGTTTTTTTTCTTTGATCCATTTTCATAACTACATATTTTTCATAACTACCTAAGCATTATTTTTTTTTGCATCTTCTATAAGATTATAAAGTCGACATTTTCAAAGCATAGGTACCTGTAATATCCTTTTAGGCACTCAGATTAAAATGTGAAAGGGTAGATGAAGAGAGGTTAGAGAGGTTTTTATTAGCAAATATTAAATTATGACTGATATTGCGAGCATCCAAAGTTTAAAACTCAGCTCTCAATATTTGTTAAAGAAATAAGATACATAATTTATGTAACAAGCCATTAAGGTGGCAATGGAGGACCTTAGGTGTGGCTTTATCGTCCGAGTGAAAATAACGTTATTTCTGTTATATTCGGTGGTCACGCTACCTTTCAATAGACTGTTTTCTTTACAGGTATTCACAATCCACAAAGATTTTGCTTTCGATAAGGACTTTATGCCCTCAAGAGTTTATTTTGTCGACTCGGATTTCGACGGGATGCTGTACCAAGTCAACTTTTGGGTTCACGCCGTGTTGATTAAGCTGCTGCCTTGTCTGATACTGACAGTCATAAGTGCTTGGTTGATCAGGGCGTTATACAGAGTGAATAGTAAGAAGAAGGCGTTGAAAGGGTACAGTGCTTGTCCTGTGGAAACTGTTAAGAATGGAAACGGGAATATATTTACTAGGAAGTCGACGAAACGGTCTAAAGCTGAGAGAAGAACGGACAGGACTACGAAGATGCTGCTAGCTGTGCTGCTACTATTTCTTCTGACAGAGTTCCCACAAGGAATTTTAGGTGAGTAAAAAGTGTTTAATTTAATTGTTTAGTCATCAAAATTCTCCTATAAACCAAATGCAATAAAGATTTAATTTGCTTTAAAAAAAAAAGAGATGAGATTTTCGAAAAATAAAAAAAATTTGCTTTTTGGGATGAAATTCCATCTCGAAGCATACTCGTAGCTTGTATGAGTCTCTTAGGTAGTACACACACGTATACACCCTTCTGTTTTTAGACAATAATATCCAAACTATCTATGATTCACAAAGGCTTTACCAGAAACGGCTACCCACTTGTTGACATGAAATATTTACATACCGCCTACCGCCTACCCATTCGCAGAACACAATTCAAAATATGAGAGTAAATTATTTAAACTACACGAGAGTAATTGAATCCGCATCGTTTGTTAAAATTCCGATTAAACCAATATTCGTATTGACTGAATAACTTTTATTTGTAGAAACTGTTTTCTGAACATAGTTATTGAAAATGAACGACTCTATATTTTTATAATAAATCTCATTCACGAACAAATAATTATTAAAACCAAATTTTTTTTACATTTTCCTCTATACAACACATTAAAGGAGAAAATTACAGGCACTTCCGATTTCACACTGAAATATTTTATCTGAATGTTATAATAATTAAATTAGGCAGTGAAAGTTTATTTTTTGTAAGTTTTTTTTTATTTTTCTCTATTTGCACCCGAGCATAGCTCGGTCGCCCAGATATTGATAGTTCTATTAAAGGAAGATTTTGGGAAGTAAGTAATTATTTTATATACCTACCTAGACGTATGTTTTTGAAAAAATAATACACCCTATACGAAGAACACTACATACACTTTAACATACAAATATACATACAAACACACACACACCACGCTCTCCGGATTCAGACTGCATCTTTCACAAATAAAACTTTTAAAGCTCAATTTATATTGCCGCAGAATGGGAGCGAAGCGAACTTTTGAATTTAAATTGTACATATTATAATTATACCTAACGGACTTTAAGTCGACGGTTCCCGTAGCTACTCGTCTGTGGAATAGTTTGTACCGACGTAAAGTCCACTATGGTATGTACTTACAACAAAGTTCGCTTCCGTTCGCTTCCATTCCGCGGCAATGTAGATTGAGCCTTACTGCGTCTCATTTTCTCGCCTTACTAACACGAGTGATAGTCGCGATCTATAATGTATAATCATCAGCATACTCTGTCGGACTTCATATAGGCCTCCCCTTCTTTGTGATATGTTACTTTGTCCCGTGCCAGCCTCATCCAGGTATGGCCCGGGACGCCCCGTGTATGCATTGCACACTCAAAATATTATTCCTACTAAATTCAGGAAAACGTATCTTTATATTTTCAAGGACTCTTAGCGATGTGACGACAGGCGAATTTCCATAAAAACGTAATACCTACCGAAATAATTTAAAATTTAAGCATATTTTTGTCAGTTTATGTTATTAGATTAAGGCAGCAGGTATTTACCTATCTATGTTCCTGTTACACTTTTGTTCCGAAAAACTTACCTAAAAAGAAATGTACCTAACCAAATTGAATTGAAATCTTTATATTTGTAAGTAATCTTTATATATCCTACACCAAAAATGGCATGTTTCACTTTCATTTGTTCTATAGTAAGTTTTTTGGAACAAAAGTGTAACAGGAACCTAGATTAAAACTGCCTTTATCCAAATAATAACATAAAGTTATAAAACTATGCTCAAATTTTAAATTGTTTTGGTATTACGTTCGTATGGACAATTCGCCTATCGCCGGTCCCTTAAGCCTCTATCTAATTTTGCAGGACTCCTCAGCGGTTTACTAGGCCGCTGCTTCTTCAAACGCTGCTACGATCTATTTGGCGAGCTGATGGATGCACTGGCTCTACTTAATGGAGCCATCAACTTCGTTCTCTACTGCTCAATGTCACGCCAGTTCCGAACAACCTTCGGTCAAATGATGCGAAGTCAATGCAAGAAGGCCCGAAGAGCTAGCTCGCATACTGAATTGCAGACTACTTATGTTTGAATTGGTCCTTCGGATATAGTTGAATCTCAAGCATGTAATTGGTCTTTCGTGCCCGATTTGTGTAGTGAATAGTCGCTAAGCAATCCTTTGCTGAATTATATAATAAATATGAAACGTAAGTGTCTAAACCTAAGCATGAATCGTGTCTAAAGCGCTAACTAATTACTAAATTTAAATGTTTACAAATTATATGTGTCTTTCTCTGAGTGCGGGCTCTGAATACCGGCCTCAGACAATAATAGGAGACGTGTTCTGTCTCCAGCTCGGATAGGTAGATATTAAAGTACCTACATGAAAATTATAAAAAGTACCTATCTACCTTTTATAATTTTCAGGTCAGGTTTCAGGTTTTTGAGTATTTTGCAAACGAGTCAGTTGAGACATTATTTAACACAGGGGAATTAATCACGTAAAAAACAACTCACGAAAGTTTTGAGAGTCAGTTGAGTTCTTGAAACTGCTCTGTTTGGGGATTTCCTAAAATTCTGGCTTTATTTTAAAGCTATTTTTGCCGTCCGTCCACGCATATAAAATTTAAGAGTTGAAAGAGCTGAAAGTTTTTTACTTTTGGTAAAAATTATAGTCGTTTTGGGTAAAACTCAGCAAAATTTTAATTTTAGTAGTTTTAGAACATTAAACTTTGTTGAATATTAAATTCTGCTTATGTAATGTAGCTTTTTTAAAACATATCTTTTTGGGTTTTGTTGCGGCCCTAAAATTGTTAAAAAAATATCGTTAAAGTCATGCTGGTCTGGTCAAAAGTACCAACCGGCGAGCTTGTATGAGAAATGGGATGAGAGTGAATGAGGCGAAAGAGGTGTGACAGGATCGTAGCAAGTGGAAATCCGTTGTCTCTACCTACCCCTGTGGGAAAGAGGCGTTATTTTTTGTATGTAGGGTTATTAAAAAGGACTCATAAAACAAAACAGCATTTCGTGAACATAAAGCTTATTTATTTATATTAGAGATAATTACCTAGGTATATTGAGGGCAAGTTTTTAGAACATGTGTCACTACAATTTACCAAGAGTCTAAAACGATTTATCAGACTTCGTATTGTCTATTCTGTCGTAGTTAATCCTATTTTAGGCTTTGGGCACATAGGTGGGCGAATAAGCGAATAAGCCTTGCGTCCCACGTAAGTAATCTGAAAATTTAATACTCGTATCGATTATCGCAGAGCATAACGTATTATCGCAGTTTGTAATTCCATGCGTCTTATCAGTTATCGCGATAATATCTAGAACCAGTGAACCCACTAAAGTTTAGTGGGTTCTACACTAAACACTAAAGTCTTAAACCCACCGACACTAATATCTACTAATAATAGCGTCCGCCTGCGATTTGTCTGCGCAATGTATCTGTGTAATAACAATAGAAAATAGTTTATAACTAAGTACATACACAATAATTAAGGTGAACGCACACGCACCGAATGCATCGAACGGATTTCTTAGGGCCTAGCCAACCGGCTTTCGCTATGAAGCGATTCGATTTCTAACTTCGCTAACACTCGAACGGCGCCAGCACCGGCAAGGTTTCATACATTTTTGCATCCCCACCACCGGCGCCGGTACCGGTGCCGGTGCCGTGCCGGCTAGTGGAAAAACGCCCATTATATGGGTTAATTTATCAATTGTATTTTAATATTTGCCACCTACCCAATTTAGCATGTTAAAAAAATAAATACTTACTATTTTGAGTATAAGTTGGATGACATGCATGGTGTACCTACCTATCTTATAGTAGTATAGAGTTTTATAAAATACCTAAGTTACGTAGTAGAAAGAAATATTTATTTTTTCAAATAACCTTCTGGAATCAAATAAATAAATTAATTTATTCTTCGTTTCTGACTCTTCGAGTTTTAATACTGTTACAGCCTTTCAAGATTATTTTATAAAAAAATAGGTAGGTATCATTAATTTCGCAACCGGAAAAGAAAACGTATTTAAGAAGGTCTTTGCAATATGTATTATAATATAAAAAAAAATCCGGAACATATTTCGGAGCTCGGTAAGGAAACGTAATTTACATAAGTGTTCAGTGAATATTGCTCTGCTTTTCCTTCATCATTGTTATGCAGATTTTGGTGGGTTTACTTGTAACACTTTTGTTACTTAAATAATGAATATTTACGAGAATGTTAATAGGCAACTTTAATGAATAAAACTACTGTTTTGCATGTAAATAATAATTACTTATGTTATGCTTGAATTTTAAGAAAAAATAATCTTAGTAGGTATGTTAATTAGTCAATTAAAAAAAATTACAAAAGATTTATCACTCTTGGATACCAATAACTGTAAAAGTAATAAAACATTACTGTGTTATCTTTTATAAACAGTTTTTAAATGATATTAACCTGTAGTTTTTCTTATTGTGGTACCTACTTAATTATTATATACTTGACATACCTAAGTACTAAAAATGGCAAATATCTACCCACACGTGGGTCCCACAGTAAGCAAAACCACAGAAAGATGGAACAAAAGAAAAACTGGCCATGAGATAAAAAAATATTCGACTATTCTACTAATTATAGACTTGTCTTCGAACTAGCGGAAACGAAATACTTTTATCTTTTATAATACTGTGTAAATATTAGGTGGAATAGTTTAATGATAGTATAGAAAATGATTTACAAGCGTATTTAAGTTTTCAAGTATAAGTAGACGTGTAGGGGAAGAGCTGATAAATCGTACCACTCAAAATAATTATTCTGAAGCCTATACTTACTTTTTTTTTGTACGTTCGTTATTGGTTCAAAAGTTCAAATTGCCAGCCTTCCTCTATAACGTAAATACTCTATCTTAGTCTCCTCGTGAAAAATAGATAGTTAATGCTTATCTTATTTTAGACAATAAGTATTTGTAATGTTGTTTAAGATCTGTACATACTCGAGTAGACAATAAGATTGTTTATATAATTACATGTCTTGTTGTTTTATAATTCCAATATAGGGTTTCCGGGTATTTGAAAATGAAACTAATATTGACATAATTAGCGTTTTAATTTTTATAGTGTTAAACCACACTTTGGTATTATTTCATTAGAAAATGAAAAATCTTACCAAAATTTTCAATTCCGACGGGATTCGAACCCGTCGGAATTGAAAATTTTGGTAAGATTTTTCATTTTCTAATGAAATAATACCAAAGTGTGGTTTAACACTATAAAAATTAAAACTTATAGAATTAGCAAAAGCGACATCTCTCGTCATTTGATCCTGAATGTAACTTCGGGCAATGAGCAGTGAGTTAACTTAGTAGTTACTCTGTAGATGGCGCTAATCGATGCTTAAATCGATCAATAAGAGCTTATCAAGATTTTCAACCTGACGTAATAAGGATTCCGTGGCCGAATGGTAAGGCACTCCGGCTTAAGGAGGATCGTTTGTATCATTGCGGGTTCGAATCCCGTCGGAATTGAAAATTTTGGTAAGATTTTTCATTTTCTAATGAAATAATACCAAAGTGTGGTTTAACACTATAAAAATTAAAACTTATAGAATTAGCAAAAGCGACATCTCTCGTCATTTGATCCTGAATGTAACTTCGGGCAATGAGCAGTGAGTTAACTTAGTAGTTACTCTGTAGATGGCGCTAATCGATGCTTAAATCGATCAATAAGAGCTTATCAAGATTTTCAACCTGACGTAATAAGGATTCCGTGGCCGAATGGTAAGGCACTCCGGCTTAAGGAGGATCGTTTGTATCATTGCGGGTTCGAATCCCGTCGGAATTGAAAATTTTGGTAAGATTTTTCATTTTCTAATGAAATAATACCAAAGTGTGGTTTAACACTATAAAAATTAAAACTTATAGAATTAGCAAAAGCGACATCTCTCGTCATTTGATCCTGAATGTAACTTCGGGCAATGAGCAGTGAGTTAACTTAGTAGTTACTCTGTAGATGGCGCTAATCGATGCTTAAATCGATCAATAAGAGCTTATCAAGATTTTCAACCTGACGTAATAAGGATTCCGTGGCCGAATGGTAAGGCACTCCGGCTTAAGGAGGATCGTTTGTATCATTGCGGGTTCGAATCCCGTCGGAATTGAAAATTTTGGTAAGATTTTTCATTTTCTAATGAAATAATACCAAAGTGTGGTTTAACACTATAAAAATTAAAACTTATAGAATTAGCAAAAGCGACATCTCTCGTCATTTGATCCTGAATGTAACTTCGGGCAATGAGCAGTGAGTTAACTTAGTAGTTACTCTGTAGATGGCGCTAATCGATGCTTAAATCGATCAATAAGAGCTTATCAAGATTTTCAACCTGACGTAATAAGGATTCCGTGGCCGAATGGTAAGGCACTCCGGCTTAAGGAGGATCGTTTGTATCATTGCGGGTTCGAATCCCGTCGGAATTGAAAATTTTGGTAAGATTTTTCATTTTCTAATGAAATAATTAGCGTTTTCAGCAATTTCTGCTGATTGTAATAATCAGGAACAAATCAACAAACGAGATATTGTTATATCGTACCCAAAAAAGCTAGAAATTGGGAGTAGGTACCTCACGTAAAATAATTTCGTTAAAATCCAAGTGTTTCTGAAGATGTAAGAAATATTTTTCTGATAAAATACAGAATGTCTTTTACATTGAAAATCCATCAAAAGTGTCCCCGAATTATAATTTGGGCCTCATTTTCGCTGCCAAATACAAATCAGGTTTTTATTAACTTGATATCTTATAAGAGAGATAGATGGCCAACAAAAGAATATTAGAAAATCTCTGTTAGAAAGACTCGGTGATTTTTACTCTCAGCAAATCTTGACAGATGGCTGCTCTTAATTTTAAAACACCAATCACAGTAAGATGTGAAAAAAGACAATCTTCCTGCGGGGCTAAAAAGACTGAGAATCACAATAGGAATTGCAATATATGCCGTTCTTGTCACTCTTAGTCAATGAAAAGAGACGGCATATAGTTCAATTCCTATTGTGATTCTGCTATAACGGCCTTTTTAACCTCGCTGATCTGTTTTGGTCTCATCAATATCCATTAAGCCTTTGCACTTTCGCCGAAGGTTATTTTTTGGATAATAAACAGTCAGCGTTGGTGGGACTGTGATGTATGAAGCGAATGGTAAATTAGCATTTCTAAATCCTTCATTTCTAAAAAAAGATTGCCGCCTTTTTGCATTTTAGGTGAGAATATAACTAACTTTAGTCATGCGTGTATAAACCCATTATTGTCCAAATATAAAAATAAAACCAAAAGATTCATTCATTAATACTTACTTATTATTATTTCACATGCATAGGTATAGCGATCAATCAAACGGATTATTATTAAATTCTAAATTCTGATTTTATTCAGTGGGTTTCTGAAAATCATAATTTTGTACTTGCATCAACCATTAATAAGAATCAAGAATCAAAGAAGGAACTTTATTTGTTAACTTAAGTACAAGTTAACAAATAAACAATAGCTGTGTAGCATTTCTCTGCTCCTTTTCCGCCAACATAAGACGGTAATAGTACCCTAGGAAATCAAAGCTTAAAGAAAACACTTTGGACAGATGCCGGTCAAGGAAATGTTTTAGCTTTATCTGGGATCTTACAGAGTTGAACTCAGATGAAGGTTAAATAACAATAAACCTGAGATAAAGTTAAAAAAAATTAAGAGTGATCGTAACTTAATTTCCAAGGTGCGGTAGACAATGTAAACAACAACAACAACTGTGATCTAATGGATATTTATAAAAGTTTTGTTATAGATGGCTTTTTGTGTTTTTCTATCTATCATTCCACGAGCAAAGGCACTGGAAAAACCAGAGTAAAGCCTGGGATACACTAAGGGACATGTTGCGGAACATGTCCCTCAACAACTACGTGAAGTGTCACGGGACAAAATGTTCCCTAGTGTATCCTTGGCTTAAAGCTGCAAAGGCTTAAGCTACTTCTATTTCAAATTTCATCCTAATCCGTTCAGACCTTTTAGCGTGAAGAAGAAACAAACAATATAGATTCACAAACTCTTGCACATAAAATTGTGGCGATTCCAGCTTCCAAAGGCGAACCATGCAATATTTATTCGATGTTGCATGGAAACCTGAATTTTCCTGGAAAACATTTTCGAAAAGAATTGTATTTTGTTCGAGTTTATGCAAACAACGCAAAATAAGATAAGATAAGAAAAAGAGTAATTCTATGATCCTTTATAAATCATTTTATTCAGCATCATCAACATTTTCATCAATTTTGTACAAAAGTGCGCTTTGAAATGAGCTCAGAGACCCGCAGTTTATAGTTAGCCCCATACCTATTAACGATATATTTTCGATAACTATATAATTAGGTAAGTACCTATATAAAGCTTATTAAGCTATAGGCAAGCCTACTGAACATATATGTCCCAGGCAATATATCTAGTGACCAATTGACTATAGGTACCTATATGGCACCCTCACGTACCGCTCTCATCATTTTATACAAAAGCATTTTTAGAATTAAGTTTGGTTACCTATTTAAATAAAGGTTCAGAAGGCTGTATTAAACGAGGCAAAAGACGTAAAAACGATCCAAATTATATATTTCGATTCAAGAGAAATGTTGGTAAAATGTCCTGTTTACGAATATTTTATATTCGATAAAAATGGTAATTTTTATCAACTTTACTTGTTTTGGAGGTTTCTGATCAAAAAGTAAGTACGTGACAACCTGAAATAGGCATCATGTAACTATACATAGCTGTAGTAGATAATTTGACCATCGCAAATGTTGAGTGGTTGCCATTTGAGATTAATGCTCTAGTTTGCAAGACGATTTTCAAAATAAACAATTAATTTTTGTATCTGGGGACCTTGTTTTCCAAAGATTTTTTTTCATTTGTTCATTGATTCTGATGGAAGAGTGAAAATGAAGTAAAACCTCTAATAAATAGGAAATAAAAATCCTTGCCAACGAGAAGCACTTCCTACTAGACTACTAGAGAACGGTTCGGGAAGCGAGCATCCTAATTTCAATCGTTTAGTTAGACTCTCTGCTTCGTAGAATCCAGTGATAGTAAATTGTACTCGGTATATGAAATGAAATCATCTTAGTGTGAAGACACTGTCAGTGCAGAGTGCTGTCCTAGTGGAAACCGGCCCTAATATTAATTTCTGAAAATCAAGCGAGGATAGTTTTCAATAGCCTTCGTTTTGCTGCAGTACCTACCTCCAACACTCCAGTATTCCCGCGACCATGGCTGGTGCAATCCAGTCGAAACGTCCGTCGGTCGGGTAAAAATAAAGGTAAGTAATTGCGTGATAATTTATCACGCAATTACTGGTTATACCTGGTTATTTATGTTTTATGAGGCAGGAAAGAGACGTGGTCACAGAATACAGATAGGACGTGGTTTTGTTCATTTATGCAAACTCAAAAACTGTTCATCTCGTTAAACGAAAACATTATATTGGTAGGTAGTATAGAAACACTTAATCCGTCTCTGGCCCAATTCAAAGCCTAGCTTGCTCTTTATCCACTATTCTGTTTTCCGCTGAATGAGCCCAAAGCTTTATTACGACTACCCTCATGCGTTGTTAAACTCGTACTGAAGGACCCCAGGGATCGGAATCTTATTCAAATCTAAGGACGTTCTGTTTTGATGAGGACCAGTAATGAACTAACTTATGTTACCTACAAATCCTATAATCAATTCGTATTGACATATCTAAATGGTCTTTAATTTATCTAGCTAAGGTTCAAGATGCTTTGGCACGTGATTATCAATAGTGGCTCGGTCGATTTGATGTAAATGAGTGAGTGGTTAGTCTATTCATCCGATCATGTGAATGGAAAACTAATTAGTAAGTAAGTACTTAAATAAAAGTACTTACTTAGTATAATGTATTTCCAGAAAGTTATAATTTGGGTGTCTTCAAATCGAGAGTCAATAGGTTCCTTCTAGGTAAGCGCGCTCCATACCGCACTGTTGCTTTACATCAGGCAGAGTGTGGTCAAAGTCGAACCTATTTTCGTTTAAAAAAAAAAAAAATGTCATTTATGCAACGTTTATTTACTTCTAATCTAAAGGAACGAACGACAAGCGAAGGATGAAGCGCTCATGGCTAGCGTAGCTTGTTTTGATTGATTGTTGTAGTTAAATAACGTTGTGCGCAGTTACAATGTGGATGGGTGACCGCAGGTGGCATTACGAGCTGAGCACTTCCGCGCTTTGGATGGCACGTTAAGAGGGCAGCGACGAACGAATTCTCCATACAAACGTACTACCGAAATCATTTAAAATTTGAGCGTATTTTCACCACTTTATGCACTTATTTAGATTAAGGAAGTATTAATCTAGGTTCCTGTTAAACTTTTGATCTAAAAAACTTACCTGAAACAAAATGTAACCAAATTGTATTTCTAACATTTTTACAGCAAAAATATCGTGTTTTCGTTGCATTTGTTCTGTATGATAAACAACAATGATTGTAATATCCTTTTAATAGGAACACAGCTTAGAGTGTCTAGTTACAGGCCATACAAAAAAAATTGCGAAATCATTAACTTTTCATTCATCATTTTTGGTATTACGGAATACATCGTAAATTCTTGTAAATTCTGAACTCGAGTATTGCCGTACGCGTTGCTCGGATGTCTTCAATGTGTGTGTATAGTCCCGGAGGCGGAGTTTCGACACTCACACTAACGCAAAATTGGTTTGCAACGACCACCGTTTTTTATAATTTTTAGCATTTTTAGCTCGCTCGATGTATAGGTATGTAGGTATAGGTGTAGGTAGTATACACACTAACTAGATAGGTGTACCTAGCGTAGATTAGAATTGATTTTTACTTTGAACAATTATTTCAATTTTAAATGGTATGTAGGTAGGTAGGTTTTGTAGACCCTTTTATGAAAATTACTTTCTTTTTAACCGACTTCAAAAAAAGGAGGAGATTTTCAAGTCATAGGAATATTTTTTTATGTAGGTAGGTATGTTTCTCGAGTATCTACTTGAATAGGTGAGCCTGGACCGATTTGGAAAATTATTTTTTTGTTTGAAAGGGTACCAGGTGGAGCTATGGTCATCAGATCAGGTCAGGATCTGATAATGGAGTCAGGAACTGTTCAACAGAACTCCTCAGTAAATAGGCTGATTGAGTTTAAACTCGGCATAATGTAAGCTGTCTTGTTCCGTTTCGTTCCGACTACAATGTCATGTAATATGTAATACCTATGCGTACCTATGGTGACTGCGAGCTGACCTGATGATGGAATCAGAAGCTGTTCAAAAAATGGTGCTGGTGATGATGATGACGAGTTTCAGCTCCATCGGCCTATTTAGATTTAGGTAGGTACTGATGTGTTCTGTTGAACAGCTCCTGACGCCATCATCAGATCCTGACCTGATCTGATGACCATGGCACCACCTGGGACCCTTTCAAACAAAAAAGAATTTTCCAAATCAAAAAAATTCCAAAAACATACCTACCTACATAAAAAAATATTCCTATGAATTGAGAATCTCCTCCTGTTTTTGAAGTCGGTTAAAAAGAAAGTAATTTTCATACTAAAGTTATGAAGTTGAAGTTATGAAAGAAGTTGAAGTTATGTTTTTAAACTTCAAAGTCTATAAATAGAACAGTAGTAGTTTTGTAATGACGTCACAAAATGACGGCGGGCCATTTGAATCTGCCAAGAGGGGCTTTTCCATCCTACTAATAATTTTACAGTGTGAAAGTTTGTGAGGATGTATGAATGTATAGATGTACCGCTATCTAGGGATGTTTGTATGTTTGTTACTCTTTCAAGCAAAAACTACTGATACACGCGCGGTTCGAGGGGGGGGGGTCATGGGGGTCATGACCCCCCCCCCCCCCTCAAAATCCTTGAGAAACCTGTAACATCCAGCAAAAAGAGAGGTAGGTACGCACTACCAAAACTAGTGACCCCCCCCCCAAGATCAAAGTCTGCGACCGCCAGTGCTACTGAACGGATTTTAATGAAACTTGGAATACATATAGGTAGGTACCTATACTTACCATAATTTATGACCTGGAATAAAACATAGGCTACTTTTTATCCGGGTAAGTATCACCCGAGCGAAGCCGCGGGCGGAACCTAGTATATTTTACATTTGTCTCTCTGATGTTGGCTGTTAGGTAGGTATTATGTTTTATCTCGCTTACATAGATACCTACCTACTCTACTGCCTATAACAGTGGCGGATTTCCAAATTTGCCGCCAGTAGGCTATTCAACTTTTGCCGCCCCTACACTCGATACCACATCACAATCATATTAATTACATTTTTTTTGTTAATGAAATTGTAACTTTTATGATTTGTGTAATATTATTTTTAACCGACTTCAAAAAGGAGGAGGCTCTCAAGTCGACTGTGTGTTTTTTTTTATTTTAGGTATATATTTTTTTTAGTTTTTTGTGTGTGTGTTACGCCATTTCTCCGTCAATTGTGGACCGATTTTGACAATTATTTTTTTTTTGGTTACAAAGGATATACTCCAGAAGTGGAGGATCTGATGAGGGGATCCCATGGAAATCGAGGGGAACTCTCAAACTTTATGGTTATTTATTGTGTTTGTAGAACTATCGGGCTGAAATTTTGCACACTTATATATTCTCGGTGACAATGAAATATTATGGTATCAATCAAGCTTATCTGATGATGGAGTCAAGAGCTGTTCAACAGAACTCCTCAGTGAATAGGCCGATTGAGTCGAAACTCGGTATATCTATCAAGTTTCAATTACAATTTAATAATATGGTGACAACGAGCTGATTTGATGATGGAGTCAAGAGCTGCTCAACAGAACTCCTCAATAAATTGGCCGATTGAGTAAAAACACAGCATATCTGTGAAGTTCCGACACAATGTAATATAATAATATGGTGACAGCGATCTGATCTGATGATGGAGTCAGGACCTGTTCCATGGAACTTTTTAGTAAAATAGAAATAGAAATAAGTTTTATTTTCGCCACTACGATACATACAACACAAATCAGAAATACTACATTACAGTGACAAGAAAATAAGGTTACCCCTCAGCATTTGCTCCAGCAGCGCCATGGCTGTTAGCAGGGGCGGCCTTAGCTATCACGAGGCCCCGGGCGGTAGATCTTTGCGAGGCCCCTGATGACGGGCGCGAGATCTGGACTTTTGGGGGGGGGGGGGGGGGGGTCACACGATATTATGTTGAGGAGGGGGGGGGGGTAAATTACCTACTCATGAAGCTAATATGCGAGCGAAGCGAGCCGATTTTTTTTACGATTACCTAATGCAACATAACTCACTTTGTTAGCAAAATAACGAGGCAAAGCGAGCTCCCTACACTAGCAAAATACCCTTGAATCAAAATGCGAGCAAAGCGAGCCCAATTTTTTAAAGAAAATTGTAAAATGTGACACTTGATTTAGCTTACGTTGCTCAAAGAAAAGGCAGCTGCTGGTCGGTTTCTATTCTGCGATCAGATATAAACACACTATTCGCAGAATACGCATGTAGCTAAAATGCGAGCGAAGCGAGCCGAATTTTTAAAGATAAATGCAACATAATGACACTTCATTTTGCATACGGTGCTCAAAGAAAAGACTGGCTGCTTGTCGGTTTATATTCTGCGGTCAGCCATAACTCACTTCGTTCGCAAAATACACATGAAGCTAAAATGCGAGCGAAGCGAGCTGATTTTTTTTTAAACAAATGACACGTTGATATGGCAGGGGATGAAAAGGGCTAAAAAAGTTTATATGAACAATATTTAGAATTCCAAATTTAGCATTTGAGCATTTAAAACATTATTATATACTAGCGAACGCCCGCGGCTTCTCCCGCGTGGACTCTATTTTTATCCCACGGGAACCATACATTTTCCGGGATAAAAATTATCTTATGTGTTATTTCAGAACCTAAACTATCTACATTCCAAATTTCATCAAAATCGGTTTAGTAGTTTTGGAGATACGTGGTAACAAACATTCACACACACACACGGACTTTCGCCTTTATAATATTAGTAGGTTTCTCGGTAGGTTTATGCTGGATGGAGGTAGGTATTTTAAAGATTTGGGGAGGGGGGTCATGGCCCTGGGATCGAGCCTGCCTAGTCATTGCGAGCCTCGCAATGCGAGGCCCTACCAAAAAAGGTATTGAAATTTTGATGAAGAAAAGTCTGAGCCGCGCACATATTATAAAACAAAATAATTCGCCCCCAGCTCAGCATTTGTCTCTGTTTGTCTGTTCGCAATAAACTCAAAAACTACTGAACGGATTTTCATTTGGTTTTCACCAATAGACTAGACAGATAGAGTGATTCATGAGGAAGGTTTAGGTTATAATTCGTTAAGTTTTTGTGTAAATTGGTTGAAATACGTATGACGAAGATTGTTGAAAATGTCGAAAATGCCAACTGGGAGTTTCTATAGAAAAAGCTGCCTAATGTTTTTGGGATAATAACAAAATAATGTAGGAAGGCATTGTTCTTATTTTATAGGTAAGTATAGTATACAGAAAAGTCCACAATGGAATTTGTCTATCTTTAACGGATAGGTTTACTAAGTAATGCTTATAAAATATTTTCTCTAGTCGGCTTGCTGCGCGAGGCCCCTACAAGCGCGAGGCCCCGGGCGAGTGCCCTGCTCGCCACCCCCAAAGGCCGCCACTGGCTGTTAGAGCGCTGGTTTTCAGTATCTTAGTTTTTAGTAGTATAGTAGTATAGTAGTAGTGACATGGATATCAAATGAAAGGGCTTGATGAGCGAAACACAATAAGTAGGTAAGATGACATCATTCTTAATAAAAAATAAACACTAAAATGAAAAAATAAAAAATAAAATACTTAACCGACTTTAAAACATACTTGCACTAAAAAGCAAAACATAAGAATATAAACAGTTTTATTTACCTAATTACTAATTACGCGCACTCCGCACTTTAGGTACGAAGCTACAAGTACATAGGTGGGCCCGCCCGGGCGGGCCTTAGCAGGGTTCCCACTTGCCACTCGGCTCTAATACCTATCGCGTGACAACTCGACAACCCTTCCGCGTCACTCCGCGCCAGACAGTGACAGAGTTATGCGTTAGAAAGAGAGAATTTGTGTAGGCACGTGTCAGTGCATATTGCACTAGGCAAAGAACGCTTACGCGAGCTGAATTGAACTTTGTCGCATAATTCTGTGCTACAACGTAGGTATTTTATTCAAAGTTTTCGTCAGAATCTACGACTTTTTGCCTTCTTGAGAGAATCATTTTGAGACAGAGATTCGTAGATCACACATACATTTGTCTCACAGGCAGGCAAAGGGAATTAAATTTGCAACCTTCTGTGTTTCAGGCGGGCCTTCGCTCTCAGCACCACAGAACATTGTTGTCATGATGAATAATAATGGATTCATAACATGTCGCATATTGTGGCTGTTTTCGGCCTCCCGTGATCGTTTCACTAGGTTTTAACAGTTCAAAATAGATGAGATTCTTCTGATCCTACCAAATACAGGGGGTCTAAAGTGGCCACTTTTGATGAAAAATCAGATGTTTCATAGATGCTTCATCTATGAAACATCTGACTTTTCATCAAATGCTTCATAAATGCTTCATATGCTTCATCTATGAAGCATCGATGCTTCATAGATGTTTCATAGATGTTTCATAAATGCTTCATATATGAAGCATCTATGAAGCATTTCACAAAACATCTTTTTTGACAGATCTATGTGCGAGGTTAAATTTATTATATTGAAAAGTTTTATGGACACGGGATTTTATCGCGTAATTTACCTTATTTTTCCCGACGTTTCGGCTATGTTGCAATAGCCGTGGTCGCGGGCAGACTGTTAAATTTATTTTTATAAATTAAATAGGTAGGTACCTACTTAGTTTTTTTATAGAAATGATTGCACTGCGCCACCCTGATGGACATATGGAAATATTTTTGAGGCACACGAATAAATAAAAAAGGTAAATTGTCGCGGGAGAGGGTCTCAGGTTTTTTTTTTCTTAAATTTGGCTTCGCATGGGTTTTGCATTCAGCCATCCGTTTTCCATTCAACCTATTTTCTTTCTAAAAATAAATTTAACCTCGCACATAGATCTGTCAAAAAAGATGTTTTGTGAAATGCTTCATAGATGTTTCATAGATGCTTCATCGATGCTTCATATATGAAGCATCTACACCGTTTATTTTTGGTCAGTTTAAAGCCAGCGCCTACGTAATCTATATCGATAACCTTACTCAAAAATAATAATCTATTTTTTTGCAATTAATCATATCACGAAACATAGGCAGGATAAATCACGGAGATACGTGCTCTGTGCTCAGCTGTTGCTACGGCATAGAGTCTATGCTACGTCGTAGTCATACATACATACCTAGGTCAGTAGCTCTGCGCGCCTACGACACCATAACAAGTGTTTTACTCACTTTTGTTAATCTTTTCAACTATTTAGTTTCGTATGAAATACTTATCAAATTCAAAAACGAAACCAACGACACGAATACGATTAAGCAATACAAGCAGTGGGTGCTGGCTTTAAACTGACCCAGAATTAACGGTGTATAAAGCATCGATGAAGCATTGATGAAGCATCGATGCTTCATTTAAGAAGCATATATATGAAGCATTTATGAAGCATTTGATGTTTCATCAGATGTTTCATAGATGAAGCATCTATGAAACATCTGATTTTTCATCAAAAGTGGCCACTTTAGACCCCCAGACAATTACCTCAGCACCAACAACAACAACCAGCACCAACAACAACAACCAGCACCGACAACTCGTTTGGAGTTGTTTGCACACCAGCTTAAGATGAGCCGTACATTCAACGGTTCCTGTGCATTCCGGGTGTCAAGGATTCCGGCTGTTTGTAATTTCGGAACTACAAAACCGATGACCTTGAAATTTTTACGGAACAATATATAAAGTACTTACTTTCAAACAAAGTAAAAACCGGTCAAGTGCGAGTCGAACTCGTACACCGAGGGTTCCGTACCTACCCATTATACCCATTAAGTTATTGAACAATTAGTAATTTTTTTTGTACATATCCTAGTTCTGCGATAGCAGCGCCGCAAATGTTCTGCGCACACGAGCATAATATTGCAATAAATATTTTCTTTTATTTACTTTCACACAATAGCACAATTTTATTTATTTACCTTATTTGAGGATGGTGCCAATTAAGCTAGTTCGCTTAATTGTATGAGCGCTCATACAACTCAGAAGACAATCTTAATTGGCGTCAACTATGTATGTATGTATGTATGGGAACACCCTTTAACTTTCAACTTTTTTAATTTTTTGGAATTTTTCCTTTATTTCTGCTATAAGGCCTTGCTTTTTGCCAAATTTCGTGATTCTAGGTCAACGGGAACTACCATTTAGGTTTTCGACCCAAAACCTCTAGGGTACTTCCGGTTGACCTAGAATTGTCAATTTTGGTTACAAGCAAGGCCTTACAGCACAAGTAAAGGAAAAATTCCGAAAAATAAAAAAAGTTGATAATTAAGGTAAGTTTTGGTACTTACAAGTTTTCACGAAAACCTAAATTTGCCTATATCTTTTTACAGTGTTGACTCAGGACCTTGATTTTTATACTCACAATAAGGACTATAGACCTCAGTATATGGTATGAATTTCAACTTGCTAGCTCCACCCGTTCCTGAGATAATCGATGGTGACAGACAGACAGACAGACGGACAAGAAAGTGATCTTATAAGGGTTCCTTTTTTTACCTTTTAAGGTACGGAACCCTAAAAAGAATCAATGAAATCGGACTACGCGCTCATGAATTACAACCAGATACTTATTTTGACTTTCATCCCCTCTCCCTAGGGAACCGTGCTGAATTTCAGGATTAAAAGTATTTTATATTAGACCTCGTAGTATGCACTCAAATAATACCAGGTTTCATTTAAATCCAACCAGTAGTTTCGACGTAATGCGCGGCCATGATACGGACAGACAGACATGAATGAAAAAAATTACAGTTTTGGCTTCAGTATCGACAATAGAGAGCCCTCCAAAAAAAATTTCAAAATATCTTCAATGTACAGAATTTGACCTGTTACAGTTTTATTATAAACTAGCTGCTGCCCGCGGCTTCGCTCGAGTTGTAACCGGATAAAAAGTAGCCTATGTTACTCTCCAGCCCTCCAACTATCTCCACACAAAAAATCACGTCAATCCGTCGCTCCGTTTTGACGTGATTCAACTACAAATAAACAAACAAACAAACACACTTTCACATTTATAATAGGGGTACGGATACCTATTGATGTTTGATTGGTTGATGATTGATGATGATTGATTGATGATGTGAAATTTAATGATTACTTAATGAAAATAAAAATTCTTCGGTACACATAGGGATTTTTCGTACATGACGACCTTACACGTGCTGATTACAGCTACAGAAACAAACATGATCAACAGGTAAACTGTTGGAAATTTTCGGGATACTACTGTAATTCGCGGGCCCATCTAAACGCGCCGCCTTTATCGCTCGTTTCCAATCCAATTATGGAAAAAAGTTCTAAGCAAGAAAAGCTCTCACTCTAACAATTTTTAAAACATTACTTACATGTTGAATTGTTTGTGTGTACATAATAACATAGCATTATCAATAAATATAGGTAAATATTATTTTTCTGTAACACAAAAAAAAATTTTCCCTATTTGCCGCCCCTAAAATCTGCCGCCCTAGGCTCCAGCCGAGTCCAGCCTTCTCAGCCTATTGGTACCACCAATTGATTCGCCACGTCATAAGTACCTAAATATGCGTTATCCTTTGTTGCACTTATGGGGGCATCCATTAATTACGTCAGGCTTTTAGGGGGCGGGAGGGGATTGAGCCAAATCGCACCTAATCCCATGTGGGATTAAAAATGAAAGGGAGGTCTCGGCAAATCTAGGTAGGTACCTGTTTAAGATTATTTTTTTTTATTCTCACGTGAGATTAGGGGGTGGGGGAGGGGATCGAGCCAAATCTCAGTACATCTCACCAAGGGGGGAGGGGGTGCGGGGTTGAAAAATCGCAAAAATCACCTTTAATTTTTATTCTTTAATTTTAATTAATGGACGCCCCCTAATTTCAGAGGGACAAACATCCGTTGTGACTTCAGTAGTTAGGTAGGTTAGGTAAGTACCTACTTACCTATAGACATTGGACAGAAAAAAACATAGGTAAGTACCTACTTAGGTACCTACTTCCCTTTGAAAATTTAGGTAATTGTGTACCTACTTATATAGGTAACAACCCACATATTCTGTCTAGCGTCATAATATCGATCTCATCCCTCCCTAAAAATCTTGAGAGTAAGATGGGTAGGTAATTACCTAGATATTGTAGATAAATTTCCAAAAAAAGCATTTTTACCATACATTTATCTAACGATTCCATGAAATAAAATTAACATTATTCATTAGTGACTGACAATATAACATTTTTGGCCTCTCCAAAGATGCAAAAACTCAATATCAGCAGGAATTGATCTCCATTCCGCAAGTACTTACCGCGCTGCAAGCGGAGCTCACAACCGCTGAGCCAAACGTCCTGATGCATTTGTATTTGAAATTATTGAACAGTAGCTGCGCGTAATGCGTCCTGAATCGCGCCAAAAAGGGCGGGCCTCATGTCAGACTCATATCTGCCAATCACAGATTAGGTAGAGGTAATACTGCCAATCGGGGCTGTGATTGCTCATAGTAGACTGAGTAGTACACCTATACTATACTACATAGAGTTTTTTGCGTGACAAGGACGAACAATTTAGATAGATACGTTGGAAGAGAAGTTCCGAGCTCCACTCACCGCAACCTTAAATTGTCGCTAGGTATTGGCTTTAAGTCGCTAAGCCATGATGGAGGAATGAAGTTGTAACAAGTGACTAGGCTGCTTATTATAAATGGAGATCACAAACGTTAAGCAGTTAAGCTTAAAAAAAAAATTAAGGTAAAGATTGGTAATAAACTTTAGTACCTAGGTACCTACATACCTAGAGGGAGAAGATGCTTTCGTGACGGGTCACGACCCCCAGCACTGGGGAAACGACGCAAGGAGGAAGACATACCTATAATCAAATAGGTAGACAAATAAACAGAATAATCTAGTAACGATTTCTAAGAGTAAACAAACACCTACTATAGGAGAAAAGTTTAGTTGGTGTTCTAAGAAAATCTTATTGGAAATTTTCTACCTGATACGGCGAAGGAAAACACTGTGAAGATAGAGTCTAGAACGTTCCCTGTTATTTGTAATCGACATTTGATATACTTAGCAGCTTTGTAAGCTTTCTGCTAAGTATATTGTTACTATGTATTTTTATTGAGATGACAAAAAATCTCATAGGCCTTGTTAAATTGACGCTGAATATGAAAAAGTAAGAGAACAAGGGCCACATTCGAGTAAGCGTTTACTTCCCAATTAACGTTAACCCGGTTCATTAAAGAAACGAATCTAATCGAACGAGGCGCTTAGCATATTCTCTTGCTCACATTTAGTGCCATCTGCACTAAATGTGCAAGCTAGAATACGAAAATACCTACTCACCAAGAGAGGGAACATGATAAGCGCCGCCGTTTTAGATTCGTTTCTTTAATGAACCGGGTGCTATAAATGTCTGCTGATTAGTCCTCTGTTGCGGTTAAAAATTCTGCGGTCGAACCACGTGGCCAGAAGCCCATTTTCACTGAGCTTAAGGATCCAAATCAGAGGTTGTGAAAAAGGGGGTATAAACTAAAAGACCACTTCCACCCTATACCGTTTATTATGATGCAGCCCACATCGTGCTATACAGTGTGAAATTTCATAAGTCAATAGGCAATATGCGTCTGATTCAAAAGCGGGTTAAATGTATTTTATTATGAACATTGTTGCTTTAGAGGTATGTGTGTGTAATTATTTTTTAATATTAAACCATTTTCGATTAGAAAATAAATTTTAAAAATTGCAAAAAAAAGTAGGAATTTCAAAATACTTGAAAAGGATGTGAAAGGATGTGACGACACGAGTTCATAAGAAAAGTCAAGGACGAGTCAGATTATGACGATCCATGGATAAGTTTTTTTTTTAATTTTCACAATTCCTATAGGTACTCGAACTTATTGTTGTCACAGATTACTGTTGTACTTAGTATCAATTTGACGTCACACGTCAAAGTTCACAAATTGTTACTACAACAGTAATCTGTGACAACAATAATAATCGTGTTTCAGATGCGTGAAAATGTTGGTAAATTTCAAAAATTATTTTTGTTATAAAATTTTAGTATTTCGGCGCTGGAATTTTTATGACGGTTATTTGACGATATAACCTATCGTTTAAAACCATAAAAAAAATTGATGCATATTGCCTATTGGCTGAAGCACTACCAAGTCGCGTTATGTCTCCAAACATTTGCAAAGTCGGGTGACATCGGGTAATATTACCTGACTTCTCACTAGTTTAGCGACACGTGCCCCGGGAGTTATCTCCAACAGGAGACAATTTCAGTATAATCCGCATTTCCATTATGCAAGTAGTGTGCATGCAAGTTGCACGCAACTTGACTTGTCGAAACGTATACATGTATGCGAGCTGCATGCAGTTTAAAAGTTGTAAACAGAACGCGTAACAGATGACGTTGTGAAACCTGACAGGAGAGGTGCAAGTTTCAACCATGGTTCTATTCAAGCAACTTGCACACAAGTGTGACGTCATAGTTGCATGCAAGTACTTGTACAATAGAAATGTGTCTAAAAAAAGGTAAAATCAGAAGTGATAATGTGGCTGGCTGCCCGCCTTTGTGGTATTAACAGAACTTAAAGCTTGTCTGCCAAACATTTTCATTGCATGACATGACACATGACTCTTTGGTAGATACAAAATATTTTGTAAAGTACTAGCTGCGCCCTCGCGTCTTTACCCGCGTAGTGATGGTAGGTATATTATGGTGATGATGATGATGGAAAGTAGCCGGCTTTCGAAGTCCACCCTGTATAAACAGAGTTAAGTACTTTTAAGTTCGTAAAAGTCTTTTACAGCTGATGGAGTCTGGCTGGGAGGAGCAAAGACGGGATCATATTACGAAAAATATACTTCTCAGTAATGTTTTATGGAGTCCATTATAAGAAGACGTTAAAAGGCGATAATTCAAATAACAAAGCCGCTTTCAGTTTCTTTCTAATTGGTAACTTTACAGAAAAAACTTGAAAGTATCTTTTCTCGGTAAAAAATAATAATGCTGAACATTTCACACACACAGCATCATAATATAACCCCAAAGTAAGCAGAGTTTGTGTGTTATGGGAACCACATGACTGATATACTTACTAGGTAGGTACTTACATCTATCTATCTATTCAGCCCGTATGCACCCACTGCTGGGTATAGGCCTCCTCTCTACTCCGCCATTCTCTGCGATCCCTCGCCAGTCTCATCCATTGTACTTTCATACTTTTTTTTAAATACTTACGTAGGTAGGTACATACTTTACATAGAAAACACCTAGACCCGAGACAAATAATTGCAGGTTATATAAATATATCATACCGTATAAACAACACCGGCTCACGACTGAGTACTCATTCACAGTAGACACTCTCAATCATTTATCATCAACATCAATACATCACCAATGCATAAACCCATCCAAAAAATTTTAAATTTAATTTACTTTTCCGTGTAGTACCTAAAGTAAAATGTTTTCCTCATTGTATCAGTATCTACATTAAAGGTAATTTTCAATTTTCCGGGTTCATTTCAATGATATCATCGATTGTTAAACAGTTTACTGCGTCAGCCATACTGATGTGTACACTGGAATGATTAATTACTCCTCTATTTCCGATGAATCGAATTTAATGCATTACGGGTAATCCACTGGTTTGTACAGTCATCACCAGAAGACGAGGATGGAGATGATATAATACAGGGTTGAAAAATCAGAGGGCCCTGGAGGAAAACTAATTTAAGATAAGTAGATTATTTTGTTTAAACGAAACATTCCTTTAATTATTTATAAAAAGAAACAAAACTGCATTCAAAGATTTTCTAAAATTAAACCAGTTTAATTAATAAATAAATTCAAAGGATAAACACTCGCCATTTTCCACCCTGTATACAGTCAGCAACTAAAGTCCTACCACCTACCTACCTATCATTTTTGTGACAGAGAGCTGAACTGATGATACAATCAGAAACTGTTTGACGGAACTTCTAATGAAAACCAATAACATTATCCATTTAAAGAGTTTTTCAACAAACATTTGATTTTTTTATGGTCGAAATTTAAAGAGTACCTAAGTAGCTTTTGACTATAAATAAACTTTAAAAGAACCCGATGGGATAGAGATTTAAAAACATCAATTTTCTTAAACCTATTCTTTTTTCTGATTGTACCAAAAGGCCTGACCTTTAAAGGTAGAACATTAGGACTTACGTATTTGGTAAGCGCTATCTAATTAGTTATTTATATTCATGGTTTTATTTACCGGAATGTCCTAGCAGATATAAATCAAGCTTAATGAGTAAAACTCATTAGACCCACTGTAGATTTTGAGAGATTATGGTACAGTTCGCAATAAAAGTGCTATGAATATAAATATACCATAGCGTTTTCGAGCTTTTATGCTCGTAGCAAACAAGCTTTTGCATAACATTAAAAGTCGTTTAACCAAACAAGAGTTTGGAAGGAACAGCTGAAAGGGGAAGACCCAGACCTAGACGAACATATTCGGACCAAATACGGGACGTAAACAGAAAAATATAATGAGATTAAACATACTTCTGAATACCTCATGCTTAAAGATGAGATAATGTCTACCGCACCTTGGGGATACAGTCGTGATCCTGTGTCGTTACGTATCGTTTTCTAGTTTAGAAGAAATATTCCGCTCCGTAGCAACATAAAAAAAAAAAGTACTTAAGTAGGTACCTACATATATTTTAACAAAATTAAAGTTAAGTATATCTCATAATTCTTTTTAAAAAATTAAGTACTCATTCTAAAATGTAATATCCTTGAGCTATCCTTATCGTATACTTATATAAATGATTTGACATCTTCACTTTGTTTAAATCTTTCCAAAAACATTTCACAAACTTACAAAAGAATCACAAACACATTTTTGAGATTTGGACTGGACAACGTATGTCGGGTCAGCTATTATTTTTTTGTAGTTTGTCCCAACTTTCTGATTTTCTTTTGTGATTGTCTCGAATTTTCGAGCTGAATTCTTTACAATGACAAAACAATCAAAACAAAAAAGGGATTGCGTACATTCATCGTATTCAAACAAAATAAAAATAAAAATTACACATATACTTAAATCGTGTTTTCATTGAAGATAGAGCATTGTATTTCCTCATCTTTCCAAGTTCTAAACATTGGTCAAATTGGTCGTTCGGAAGTAATACCTTACCAACAAATATCATTTTATTTCTGTTCACATAAATTTAACTGGGAATTTCGGGGAGTTTCCCTTTATACAATTATGAAATTTATTTTACAAACAAAAACAGTACCTACGGTTTTCATGTGTCAAAAGCACTTGTGTTGCTAACCATGCATACTCAGTTGTTAATTTAAAATCTTAAAGTAATCGGATTCAGTTCTGGGTAGTGTAGGTATAATTACAAACTGAAAGAGAACCGGTTCGAATTTTCTCTTGATGAAATTCTTGAAACATTTGATTTAGAAAATCATATTTTTGATATGTTATACAAAATGAGATAATATTGTTTGACTTCGCCCGCATGGTCTACTATTTTTGTATCCCACGGGAAATATACATTTTCCGGGATAAAAAGTAGTCTATATGTTATTCCAGAACCTACACTATCTACATTCCAAATTTTATCAAAATCGGTTTAGTAGCTATGGGGATACGTGGTAACAAACATCCACACACACACACACACACACACACACACTCTTCTTTATCCTGTGACGCGCAGAGTCGCACATGTAACTTCAACAATCTACCTATCAAGAGCGATAAGGGTACATCACAAACACTTCTAAAAATAGAACTTTTAACGATTGCCATAAATCTGTTGTATTTAAAAGTACAATGGACCGAAGCTTGCTAATAAACAATGATTAGCGTGAAACGCGTGGGTTTGGCGACATGAAAAATGACACCAAAACACAGGGTGATTTATGCTACCCCGCTTTGATGATAAACATGTTTATTTGAGGCATTGCATTGTAAGAATTTATCAATCAATGAAAGTTTTTATAGTAAGCCATATACAGGTTGTAATGAGTACCTACTCCTAAAACGACAATAACTAATTCAAACAATATTATTTAATGACAATGACCAAAAGTGTGATGAGTTTATAAAACATCAAGTTGGACAAGTTGATGATAAAACTTCCTTCTCCATAACTACGCCTGCCGCCACTTCAAAACTCAATAACGATAGATGATCTTCGAATTTCCTAAATTCATATCGTTTCATCTACCACCATTAATTACTAAACTGAAGAGATCGCTTTCAGCGATAAGGCCCATTCATACACTTTTTTTAATTAAGGCTTATTACCCGACTGCGCAAAGCAAAGGACTTTACTTTTATATTTTTATGGTGTAGGTACAATAAAGTTATATTCTATTCTATTCTAAACTGAGGGAGCTTCTAATGTCGTACTGGTAGCCAGTAAAACAAAAGAAACTCTGCATATCAATTCTATCGTCGTAATCTGTTGTCGTTTATCGAATTTGT
The DNA here is from genome assembly GCA_958496255.1 of Camptogramma bilineatum. Classification (NCBI taxonomy): domain Eukaryota; kingdom Metazoa; phylum Arthropoda; class Insecta; order Lepidoptera; family Geometridae; genus Camptogramma; species Camptogramma bilineatum. The sequence continues at coordinate 8,603,622 of OY292467.1, read as the reverse complement.
TGACACAATAAATAACAAAGAGACGAGTTAAGATTCAGATTCAAACTCTTGAATATGGCCACGTTGGTTTATTCAAAAAGACTCTGAAAGCCATTGAAAAATATTCATAGCCCCTCATAATGTTGTAGCAGTCGGCTAAAAATGGGCAATATTTACAATTTACGAGTACAGCGGAGCGTATCAGTCGCTTATCATTAAAGTTACTGGAAATGATGCCTCGACAGGTCACCCAGGGCATAATTACGGCTATCTTATTCGCCAGGGCTTTTACGCTTAATTTCCCGTCGGCTACAATATTTTACTAGATTCGGTCTAAGTCAGGAGAAGGCATAGTTGTAACGCCAAGAATTAAGAATAGAATTTTTACGCATTTTTAATACTTTATTTCTAAATATAACGCAGGAGTTGTGAATGGAAGCAAGAGGTCTTTTATATAAATATTTTTGCCTCGATAAGGACGCCTGTGGCATAGTAGGCGTAGCGCAAATTGTGTTACTATAATTGTGTTTCTATTATGACACCCTCTCTACAATGGAAAACATTAGCTCACAATAGTGAAGAGTGAAAGGAAGGAAGGGAGGCCTTTGTATTGCAGTAGGAAGTTACAGGCTCCAAATAATAATAATATTACGAGTCCAGGAATCTTTGTGGCGAGAAAGAAACCGTGTGGTGTGCTCTATGCATTTCAATAATAGATAAAAATAATAAGTTAGAAGTTACTTTTTACCTTAATGTTTTGCCTGAGCGATTTTGTCAGTCATTCAGGTGACCGGCTATGATTGAATTAAAATGATGTGGAAAAGGGAAGAATGAATATTTATTATCTAGGCACCTGCAGTGCGATTCCTGACCTTCTTGGAATGTATTCCGAATTTGGAAAGTGACGGTTCATCACTGAAATAACGTCATATTTCCGAAGAAAATCATCGAATCGGATGCATTTTCAAAATTGCACTGCTGAAATCAATGATCCTTTCAGAACGGAGAAGGCACTTTGACGTTCGTCCTGGAAATATCGGGGCCTAACGTCCATCTGTGGGTTTGCATAGATTGATGATGGTAATAATATGGATTGATTATAATATAAAGATTGATTATAATATAAAGTACCTATACCCTGAGCCCTGAGGTATTCCACTTTAAGACTACTCTGTAGATGACCCCGTCAGACGCTCGTGTATGGTCGAATCAAGCAGTCTCGTATCTAAGGCGCATAAAACATTGCACCGCGCTCCATAGCGTAGCGCGGTTTAACATTGTATGCAAGTATCTCAATTTGTATAGAAAACACGCATAGGACAATCCCAAGTAACACAGAACTGCATTATAAATTTTCACATAGGGCCCACAGCGGTAATCTAAGCATTTATAACGAATTATTAGAGTTCACCCGGGCTGCAACAGCTGGTTAGAAAAAACGAGGCTCGCTATAATGCTTTTTTCTGTACTGTAATTCTATTAAGTACCACAAACACGTCACAGATGTCACTGTTATTCAGCGTTTAGCAGTACAATACCTATCAGCTGCAAGAGCGCATCTTTGTGAACACAAATAATGCAGAGTTCTGAATTAAAGCCCACGCGTGTACTAAAAAATCGTTGCATTTTAAGAGAGAACATGTGAACTACTATAGCTTAAGCAGTTACTTTGTGAAGTTATTTAACAAAGATTTAATGCTTTATGCTGCATACAGATAACTACTTTGCCTCATGTGAACTCTCGTACAGACCTTAGCATTAAATTAAGATTAAAACTGTTCACTTGCCATCCGCCATTTTCACTGCGTGACTGTGTATTTTATTGTAAATTTTTATCTTTTATTTTAGTTTATTTTATAAGACATCGATTGGAATTGATGTGGATTATGAATGAATAACACGTAAACAGCTTTTTATCAATTCCTATGTAAAAAACATAACATTTATTTTATTTACAGTCTATTTATGTTAGATTTTTTTTAGTATTTAGTGGTATTTATGAGAGCGCGTGAAAATTTTGAACTGAATATGTATGGTATTTTACAATAAAATTACCTGCCCAATAAAATTTCAAACACAAAGGGAGAAATCGAAGTTACTTACCGCTAAAATCTTCTTAGCATAAATAGTAAACACAACACTAAAACTTCACGTCATAACATATGCACAGTTTATACTAAATAAAGTTATTACATTTCACTATTTCGCTCAGTGTGTACTTTTGATTGTGTAACAGCATTTAAAACTTACACTTTGTCTTTCTGGCTGTATTATAGGTAACGTGCCTTGGTAATCAGGCAATTTTCAGATCTTGGGGTGACTGTTACACATAAAAATGCTAATATAATGTTGATATAATTCAAATGTGAATTCTTAGACAGCTATGTGCTGACTAATTTGTGCCCAAATTAGCATTATATCGACAGAGGATACGCATCCTACTCTGATATACAGCTAGTTTATACAGCTAAAGTTTCCATGGTGCACTGTACAAATGCTGTCATACAGCACTTTTGTGCTACTTGGGAACACACTGACAACTGCGGGGCGCGTTGCAGTGGGAAAACCGCCTAAAGGCAACAAGATAAAATATTGCGGCATAATTCTTATTATCTGTGCCTTGGAGACCAGACAATAACAGCTTGAGAGACAGCTACGAGGTAACTTATTTTGCATAAATATGTTACAGACGGTGCTAACTGAGACAGTCACTTTCTTATAAGAAAATTATAGGAAAAATACGAGCATGGCTGTTTTTCTAGCCACGGTAGGTACACGTTACACGAATTTGAAAACACAAAATAATAATATACTTATGTCAGACAGTTAGATACCTACAAAGTTTTTAACGTATTAAAATATGCAAATGACAATATCATAAGTATCAAATCCCAGAATCCCGGTCTATTTCTATCTTTTAATCCCAGGTAATAAAACGTTAATATAAAGCTTCTGCCGCAAATTGTCCCAATAAAACTTTATGAACCTTATGAAAGTATGAAAAATGGGCCACCTACTCGTTCGAAGAATTTTCAGGAAACTTAATTATATGAAATAAATATTCACAAAGCTACGACTACACCGTAGCCAGTCACCTGTGAAATTCAGATTTAAAATTGAAGAAATAAAATGAAGAACTAGGCGAGCGTTAATACTCTTTATTCTTTAGTATTACCACAGGTATTACGCTCTACTTACTGAACTCTGAGAACTCGACTTTTTGTCTAAAGTTTTGTGTCATGAATAAACTACTTACATATTTTAAATCTTTTCGCCGTATGCTCCATTTATGGGCGACTCGTTGCAAATATTTTTTTTTAATAAAAAAAATTAACATTACAAAAAAAATATTGTGCAAAATGTATGATGATCGGTTTAGTAGCGTTACAAACAAACAAAGTAAGTATCTAGTGGGATAGTAGTTAAGATTAGGTTTTCTATACTATGTTATAGGTACTCTGTGATTATACACAGAGGAGTAATAAACATAGTTGATTCGCCGGAATAATGTAGACAGAGAAATGATCTACCCACGCCACGCCACGTATGCAGAAATAACACAGGATCTGCAGTTGTATAATGGGTTTGGGGTAAAGAATGGCAGAGAAACTATACAGTTTGTAAGCATTTGCATTATTATTGAAAAATAACCGCACTTAGAAATGAAACTCGTGGGTTCGATTCCCGTCCAGAACAAACATTTGTGTGATGAGATGAACATAGCTTGTTCTGTCCCTCTGGCTGGGTACTATAAAATATTACAGGGACCTACCTATGTATTTACAAATTACCTATGTAATCTATTAGTTATCTGGTTCGCACAGTACCTACAAGTCATGCTTAGTTTGGGGCTAGAAGGCGCTGTATGAAATCTGCAGTGTGATTCACACTTCTTGGGATGACGTTTCGTGAAAAATCGTTTTTTCACGAAACGTCATCCCGAGAAGTGTGAATTGCCCTGCTGATTTTCATTGCCCCAGATACAACAGCGTCTTTGGCTCATATTGGTTTCTGACATCTAATGAAAACATATTTTCGTACTTATATAAAATCTCGGTATTTTTTTTTAGGTTACGATATGTTGCGTGTCGGCGCAGCGCGTCGTTATAATCAGGTTGAAGTCACATCTATGATGCACTTTTTCTTTTTTCTGTAAACTTGTTCCGGAGCAAGCGAAATGGTAGAGTGCCACAAATTCTAGTAATTTGCGTCAAAATTGTTTACTACACCGGGTTCAACATTAGCGTCGGATGCAGACAGAATAAACAACGGAAATATCTAACATTTGTATACTAATGCTGGATGGTTAGATTTGTGGGAAAGGAGTAGGTATGGCTTGGCTGTGTAGTCAACACATGCGCTAGCATACTAGTAGTATGTGGACTACACTATACAGGGTGTTACCGACCGGGGACTCTAACGTAAATAAATATTGATGGACATTGCACCATAACATCTATCCCCAAATTAAAAAAAACTATGGTGGCTTTGTTGGTTTGGTATGTAAATAATATTTTTGTAAAATGTAGGTACCTATAGGTACCTACCTAAGTAGGTACTTATAATACGTTGTCTCCAAGCTCGGTTAATATTATCTGAGATTTGCTGATAATCGAGATCCTTTAGAGATGTCTGAGTAATCAGATACACGTCTACGACAATAGATATGTCTTTAGCATTCCATATCTTACAGAGTTGGACGTCCATCACCGGCTGTTAAAATAGGTACAAATTGATTTCCTTATGAGTTTCCCTTCATCGTTTAGTGTTCGCGTTAAAAATATATAAAAAAAAAAATGTAAACTTGAAAGTTAACTTGAAAAGTGTTATCAAAATTTTGGATTCCGAACGGGTTCGAATTCCGTCAGAATCAATAATTTTGAGAAGACTTTTAATTTTCAATGAGATAATACCTAAGTATGGGTTACCTATATTGAAAGTCATAGTATTGAATTTTTCCTATCTGTCACACTGCTCTGTCCGCCTTGTGGGACAGTTTCAGCCGGTGAGCACTAAAATAGTACCTAGTGTGAGTCGGGACCGCGAGGAGTGACCGTGCCAGCCTCTCCCTCTCACCCAGATTCTGCGGATAAATTGAAACATTGTCGGTATGTCGGTATACAGGGTGGAAAAAATGAATGGGCCCTGGAGGGAAACTACTTTAATTCCTTAAGATACAGTATTTTACTTAGAGGAAACATTCCTTTATTTTTAAAAAGAAACATAACTGCATTAAAAGATTTTCTAAAATTCACTTGCTTCACCCAGGAATCAAACCAGCTAAAAATTCAAAAATTAAACACTCCCTATTTTATTCCACTAGTCGATACATTCGATACTAAAGATAAAACTTCTCAAAGAAACATGAGGTCTTACACTCGTCTGTCGTACAAAAAATCCATGTAATCCAATATTTAGTACTTAAGGTTATAATTAAAATTTAGCTCTACAGTGGAATGGTGAGAGGTTTCCAGTAGTGTGATTCAGACCTTCTCGTATTCCGAATTCGGAAAATAACGTTTCTTCGCTGAAAAACTTTTCGAAGAAAATCATCGAATCGGATGCATTTTCGGAAGTCTAAATCTCACCTCAAATAGACAAATACCGTCTAAAAAAGTTTTGACGCGAATGGTGAAATAATAAAAATTACTTAATGAAAAAAATTGTGAAAATTAATGTTAGATTTCATGATCTTTTTTATTTCTAAAACCAAATGTGTGTTATAAAGATTTTATCTTGACATTAATCCTATCGATTAGTGATATAAAGTAGAGCGAAATTTGTTTTTTAAGTTTTATCTGGTTTGATTCCGGGTGAGGCAAGCGAATTTTAGAAAATCTATGAATGCAGTTTTGTTTCTTTTTAAAAATAAAGGAATGTTTCCCTTAAGTAAAATACTGTATCTTAAGGATTTAAAGTAGTTTCCCTCCGGGGCCCATTCATTTTTTCCACCCTGTATAATGCACGAACACTGAAACGCTACTTAAATATTTGAGACGTTCTTATCTTTTTGAGTCGTTCTTACTCTTCAGAATTGTATACAAAAATGACAGTTAATGACAGTTATTAATGTCAATGATAAGCACCTCTTAAACTAAGTAGCGTTGCAGTATTCGGGTGTAAATCATTATTTTTACTTGAGTAACTCCATGTGTTATTAAAATGACAACCACGGAAAAATGAATACGCAATTATCAATATGACTGTCGTGTTCATTGAATATTCGGGTACTTCATGCAGTTAATTAGCTATTCATTTTGCTTTAATGGGATACTCTTCTAGTAAAAGCCATTTTATTTTTTGATAAAGTTTATCCTTGGCTACTTGAAACTCGCGATGAATACGTAAGTAATGCGGGTGAATGTACGAAGGTCCGCTAATGATGCGAACATTCATTATGTTCTTTGTCTCACGCAATTTGTTTTTTAAATTTTACCCTTCTAAATTATATTATGTTGGTGATTGGCCTGGCTTCCCAACTCAGTTGGTAGTAACTCTGCCTTTTACGCTCTAGGTCGTAGGTTCGATTCCCACCCAGGACAAACATTTGATTGTGATAAACCTAGGTAGATGTTTGTTCTGTGTCTGGTTGTTATAAACAAGGTAGGTATTATAATGTTTGTATTTACAAAATGTCTATGTACCTATTCTATCAGTTAGCTGGTTTCCATTGTACCGTACAAGCTTTGCTTTGTTTTTGGCTAGATAGCGCTTTGTGAAATGTTTGTATTATAAACCCGAAAGTGCTTTATTTATTTATTGAATGTGTATTTTTCAATCACATCTTAACTTTGTCTTAATCAATGATCTTCTATATAAACTGAGGTAGATTCGTTGTACCCCACTCTGCGTAGCGAACAAAAGTCAAGCTAATTAGCTTGAGTCAACTCGGTTGCACTTTGTCTTGCTCCGTTGTTACACGCATTTACACGCAGCACACACATAGTGTATCTCTTTCTGACAAGGGCTTTTATAAATCTCTGCTTTTTTAAAGTTTTCTTGATTGTTATTATAAAAAGCTGCTTATATTCTACCTAAGTAGCTATAGCAAAATTTCGCCACGTTTTAGGGTTTTTCCAATGAGTATAACGTCTCTATTGGTAAAATCTCATTGGGCTAATAGTGAAATATTGTTCAAAAATAATTTTTCTTCATGGTCTGAAATACAAGTGTACCTTCTCGTATTTCTGACCATAAAATATTTTTTTAAATTATAAGTTAAGTTTACTTTTGAGTTAAAAACTTTTAAATGTAAACCTACCTTAATATCTTTTACCTAAAGTTATTTTTAACTATCAACGTCGTGCAGTCAATGAACATGTCGAAAAGTATAATTATATCCCTACCAATAATTTGAGAAAGCGTTTTGCAAATATGCTAATATTTCGCATCGTTAGTCTGCGTTCGCTGAAGCTGTAAATGTGATCACAGGGTGACGTCGCAGAAGCAAGCTGACAAATTGGTATAGAAGATATTTAACGATTATATAATAACGGGTTTCCTCACGATGTTTTCCTTCACCGTTTAGAGATCGTGTTAATGGGCATATACATTTTTCGAAACCAAAAATCCATTGAGGCACGGCCAGGATTCGAACCCACGACATTCGGATCGAAAGTCGAGGTAGGTACTATGCCCCTTGGCCAACATCGTGAGGAAACCCGCGGTTTAGTCAGCCCCACACGTATTGACCATGTCTTTCCTGTGGATATGGCCGGTAAGCCGAGAGGATGGTGTAGGTGCTGGGCAAGCCTACTCCATCTCAACATTGTCCCAGGCACTACAGTGTCCCGATAAGTGTAGGCAAAGATTGCCTCCTGACACTGTATAAATCATCTAGTAAAGATGTAAAGGCCGAAGTTTTTTTTATATAATAACGATACAAATAGTTTTCTTCTCTTTTAGAAGAGAAAACTTTTTTCTTTTCTCTACTAAAATCTTGCCAGTTCTCTGAACAAACTAAAAACCAGCCCCCTAGTCATATAACTTATCTACAATCGCTAACGCTATAGAAAACAGAAAAATGTATGGGAAATGCAGTTCAGTGACGATAAGGGTGCTGCCACATTATCACGTCTCTACCCCGTCGCATAGCATGACCGTAGCAACACCGTCCCGGCAAAAATGATATTCTTTGTATTGAAATGTATGCGACGCCCCACACCACACCGTTCCTACACCGTCGCGTGCCCTGCCCGTGCCATGGCCGTCTTGTCAATCTCCGGCCGCCATGATTATTTTGCTGACAATCAATGACAAGCCCCGCCCATCTGTCAATCCATGTAACCATCATATTAGTAGCGTAGCCAGGTCAGCCCCTAGGGGCAGCTTTTCAGCCTTTTTCTATAAATAAATAATGCTGGATATTTCACAGCATCATCTAGCTCCAAGGTAAATAGACCTTGTATGGAAACTATATGACTGATAAACTACTTGTAGGTACCTATCCTTTTTTTGTAAATACATAATATTACATAGAAAAACACCCAGACCCGATACATATATTTGCAGATCATACAAACACTTGCGTCGCAGTGGGAATCGAACCCGCAACTTTCTGTGTTTTAGCTGGACCTTCGCACACTGCGCCACCGAGTTGGTTCGTATTGTTGGTACTGGATGTTGATTTATGTACACGGGATTTTATCGCGTAATTTACCTTATTTATCACGACGCGACGTTTTGGCTGTTACAATAGCCGTGGTTGCGGGCAGTCTGCCCGTGATTATGTCAAAATGACAGATCATGTCAAAATGAGAGATTATGTCAAAATGAGAGATTACGTCAAAAAGACAGATTAGGTGTATATTAAAATGACAGATGGGCCATATCTCGTAAACCACTTATCCCAGACTCTCCGTTCTCTTCAAGTGAAAGCTATTGAAGAGATCTACATTTAAAGTGACAGCTGTCAAACTTTAAACGGCCACATCTCGGAAACTACTCGTCCTAGACTCTCCGTTCTTAGTTCAAATGAAAGCTATGACCAAGATCTACATTTAAAGTGACAGCTGTCAAACTTTAAAAGGCCATATCTCGGAAACTACTCGTCCTAGACTCTCCGTTCTTAGTTTAAATGAAAGCTATGACTAAGATCTACATTTCAGATGACAGATGTCATTTTGACAGCTGTCACTTTAAATGTAGATCTTGGTCATAGCTTTCATTTGAACTAAGAATGAGGAGTCTAGGACGAGTAGTTTCCAAGATATGGCCGTTTGAAGTTTGACAGCTGTCACTTCAAATGAAGATCTTGGTCATAGCTTTCATTTGAACTTTGAACGGGGAGTCTAGGACGAGTAGTTTCCAAGATATGGCCGTTTGAAGTTTGACAGCTGTCACTTCAAATGAAGATCTTGGTCATAGCTTTCATTTGAACTGGGAATGGGGAGTCTAGGACGAGTAGTTTCCGAGATATGGCGGTTTGAAGTTTGACAGCTGTCACTTCAAATGAAGATCTTGGTCATAGCTTTCATTTGAACTGAGAACGGGGAGTCTGGGACGAGTAGTTCCCGAGATATGGCCATTTGAAGTTTGACAGCTGTCACTTCAAAGATTCAAGGTTCAAGATTTCAGATTCAAGGATCAAAATTCAAGAATCAAGGATCGAAATCCAGGATCGAAATCCAGGATCGAAATCCAGGATCGAAATCCAAGATCAAAACCAAGGATCGAAATCAAGGATCGAAATCAAAATCGAAATCAAAATCAAGGATCAAAATCAAGGATCGAATTCAAGGATCGAAACCATGGATCGAAATCAAGCGCTGATTTTGTTGAGCGCGATAAGGTAAAAATATCCTGAAATTTAAATGACATGGGCACACTACTAATCCAACAACGAGTGTGAAAGAGACAAAGCTACCAAGAAAGCATCTCAACAAGACCAACAATCCTTATAACCAAGATTAAATGATAATAGATCGTTGTGTAGTCGTGATAAGGTTCAAAATCCTTTGTACATTAAATGTCAGTCAGCATTCTACTTTATACATTATATTGGTACATTTGGTGACAGCTGTCACTTTAAATGTAGATCTTGATCATAGCCAAGGAATTTCTATACTACGTACCTGGAACACTGACTGAGACAGAAAACAAGGTCCGCTTGAGAAAGAAAACTTGGGCGGTGTGTCTCTTTCTAAAGGGTGACCATAAACTAAACATTCCTAGTCCCTAAGGGGCCTTTTCCATCATTTTCTGATTTACGTGATGTTTCAGGGCATGATTTTTGAATTAAAATACTGATACAATTTTGATCCTTCATTTTGATTCTTGAATCTTGAATCTTGATTCTTGAATCTGAAAACTGAAATTTTGAATCTTGAATCTTTGAAGTGACAGCTGTCAAACTTAAAACCGCCATATCTCGGGAACTACTCGTCCTAGACTCCCCGTTCTCAGTTCAAATGAAAGCTAAGACCAAGATCTTCATTTGAAGTGACAGCTTTCAAACTTCAAATGGCCATATCTCGGGAACTACTCGTCCTAGACTCCCCGTTCTCAGTTCAAATGAAAGCTATGACCAAGATCTTCATTTGAAGTGACAGCTGTCAAACTTCAAACGGCCATATCTCGGGAACTACTCGTCCTAGACTCCCCGTTCTCAGTTCAAATGAAAGCTATGACCAAGATCTTCATTTGAAGTGACAGCTGTCAAACTTCAAACGGCCATATCTTGGAAACTACTTGTCCTAGACTCCCCGTTCAAAGTTTAAATGAAAGCTATGACCAAGATCTTCATTTGAAGTGACAGCTGTCAAACTTCAAATGGCCATATCTCGGGAACTACTCGTCCTAGACTCCCCGTTCTCAGTTCAAATGAAAGCTATGACCAAGATCTTCATTTGAAGTGACAGCTGTCAAACTTCAAATGGCCATATCTCGGGAACTACTCATCCTAGACTCCCCGTTCTCAGTTCAAATGAAAGCTATGACCAAGATCTTCATTTGAAGTGACAGCTGTCAAACTTCAAACGGCCATATCTTGGAAACTACTCGTCCTAGACTCCCCGTTCTCAGTTCAAATGAAAGCTATGACCAAGATCTTCATTTGAAGTGACAGCTGTCAAACTTCAAATGGCCATATCTCGGGAACTACTCATCCTAGACTCTTCCTTTTTAGCTCAAATGAAAGCTATGACCAAGATCTACATTTTCAATAACAGCTGTCAAAATGACATCTGTCATCTGAAATGTAGGTCTTGGTCATAGCTTTCATTTGAACTGAGAACGGGGAGTCTAGGACGAGTAGTTTCCAAGATATGGCCGTTTGAAGTTTGACAGCTGTCACTTCAAATGAAGATCTTGGTCCAAGGAATTTCCATACTACGTACCTGGAACGCTGACTGAGACAGAAAACAAGGTCCGCTTGAAATAAAACTTGGGCGCTGTGTCTCTTTCTTTTTGCAACTGTGTGAAAGAGACAAAGCACCCAAGAAAGCCTCTCAACAAGACCAACAATCCTTATAACCAAGATTAAATGATAATAGATCGTTGCTTGGTCGTGATAAGGTTCAAAATCCTTTGTACATTAAATGTCAGTCAGCATTCTACTATGTATACAATTTCTTTGTCTTGGTCTTAGCTTTCATTTGAACTGGGAACGGGGAGTCTAGGACGAGTAGTTTCCAAGATATGGCCGTTTGAAGTTTGACAGCTGTCACTTCAAATGAAGATCTTGGTCATAGCTTTCATTTGAACTGAGAACGGGGAGTCTAGGACGAGTAGTTTCCAAGATATGGCCGTCTGAAGTTTGACAGCTGTCACTTCAAATGAAGATCTTGGTCATAGCTTTCATTTGAACTGGGAACGGGGAGTCTAGGACGAGTAGTTCCCGAGATATGGTCATTTGAAGTTTGACAGCTGTCACTTCAAATATTCAAGATTCAAGATTTCAGATTCAAGGTTCAAAATTCAAGAATCAAGGATCGAAATCCAGGATCGAAATCCAAGATCGAAACCAAGGATCGAAATCAAAATCAAGGATCAAAATCAAGGATCTAATTCAAGGATCGAAACCATGGATCGAAATCAAGCGCTGATTTTGTCGAGCGCGGTAAGGTAAAAATATCCTGAAATTTAAATGACATGGGCACACTACTAATCCAACAACGAGTGTGAAAGAGACAAAGCACCCAAGAAAGCCTCTCAACAAGACCAACAATCCTTATAACCAAGATTAAATGATAATAGATCGTTGTGTAGTCGTGATAAGGTTCAAAATCCTTTGTACATTAAATGTCAGTCATCACTCCAGTTACGTAGTTTAGAATCTTCTTGATCATAGCATAAGTATTTATTTATAAGAATGACGATTTTATTTTTTGTTGATGATGAAGATGTTATCTTGTTTTGAAGTTTATCAAAATACGGCTTCGCGGCTGTGCCCCTATTTGATAGTTTTATTTTGGGGTATTGTACCTTGACTGTCCATTAGTAGGAGCACGAGGATATACTTATAAGGATATATTGGTCCTCGTGCAGGAGCAGTAGGAGAATCGAGTAGGAGCAAGAGGAAACGCTCCAATATTGGTTAGATAATAATTCAGTTATTTTTCTCACTTCACAAAGTCTTTCAAGTACCCCCATTTATACACATATACATGTACACATTCTAAACCTATCAAATATCACCCCTAAATATCAAGTAGGTATATAATTTATAATTTTTACCTACGAAAATTCTCCCAAAGGATTTCCTTCTGAGTCGGTAAATACCCCAAATTTGAATTGAAAACCCCCCATCTAGCATCACTGAATGCGTTCCGCACGTTATGTGACATTTATCAAACGTCAAAATCCCATACTGCCCTCCGAAATCAAAGTGTAGTAACAGCAAAAACACGATTTCGAGAAAAAAGATAAGCTTACAAATTAAAAAAATATCCAGTTATTCATAAAACCTTGAATGTAGAGTGAAAGTACACTTAATCTATACCAACCAACCAGTAATAAAGCGGAAAAGTTTATTTGTTAATTTGTTTGAACACGCTAATCTCAGGAGCTTTGAGGAAGGATATAAGCTACTTTTCATCATCATCATCATGATCGCAATAATTATTATGCCATCACTATGGATTATAATTGGGTTTTTAAAAAGGTTTCTTAAAAGTCTGTTTTTTTAAACCTTGTAGATATAACTCCCATTTAAAGTTACACAAAATATGATGAAATATTGCACTTTGCTAGTAAACCCGACAAAATGTGTGTAATATGTATTTTAGTGTGGTTTAGCTTGTAAACGCTCTATATTTACGATAGTATTTTACAAAAAAATTGAGTGATAAGTTTTAAAATGGGCTTTCAGAATAATTGTGTGTTTAGCATAAAACCAACAAAATGTCTATTACTGTGGTATAGGCTCGGGATTACGCTTCGCAAAACGGTTATGCGACGGTCCTAGTATGATACGGTCTTAGTGTGTAAGGTGCTATTTTCGTGACGGGCTCGGTCATGGCTCGGCCCGCTTATGATACTGCGCAGTGAGCGATGACCTTAAGTCAAAAATGCGATACGAAAAAGTTGCCCACTATCTAAGACGCGGTAAAAATTTATTCAGATCTTAGGCATACCTAAATCTTTTGAAGATTGTCTTTGTAGGTAAAGATATTATATTAAGTCCAAATCTATATTTGGTATATGCCCACACTTTGGAGCAGCTAGTGCTTATTACCTCTTCTTCTTCTCTTTCGTTACACTCTTGACAGAGTGGTCGTGGTCGTCATGTCGGAGGGGGTTGTGGCGACTTTGACGATCCTACGCCATTCATCCCGAATCGCAGCCTTTCTGGTGCATTCACGTATATGCATGCAATGCAATGCGTGCAATGCTTATTTTATTACTTCAAAAAAAGTACGAGGTTCTCAATTCATCTGAATATTTTTTTTTTGTTTTTATGAATGTTACCCGACTACTCAAAGACCGATTAGGAAAATTATTTTTAGTTTGAAAGGGGAACTTTCCAATGTGCTATTAAAGTTGAGGATTTGTCGAGTATCTTCGAAGTTATGAACAGAAATGAACCTGCACAATTCATAATTTTTCAATTTGAGCAATTTTCTGCAGAACATTGATCAACTTATAACATTGAAGTCCGTTTTTTAATTTTTAATTTAGCCACTTGTTTGAATACACTACTTAAATATTTTAATTAAACCATTTTTATAAGTGAACTGCAAAGATCGATGAGTGTTTACAAAGCCCTTTGAAACCAAAGAGTCAATAAACTCTAAAGTAAACAAATAATGTCATCAAGATATTTGCAATTCAAATTAAGTTTATAAATTAAACCGATTGTTTGGTTTTCAGGGAGGGACTCTAGGTACAAAGTAGGAGGTTGGCATTCGTCCGAACCTTTGCTAATGTAGAGTCGTTTCGAATTATCTCCTACCTACATACAAACTTATGAACTTTATCGGAAGGGGGGGAGGCACATGCCCCCGTGCCCCCCCCCCCCCCTGAATCCACCTTTGTGTACAGTACGCACAACTGTAACCTCGCATCCACACGTTGGGGCCAACGTTGGTCCCAATGTCACTCGCCAACGTGTGGATCTAGCAAAATCAGCCCCAACGTTGGCCCCAACGTTGGGGCCAATGCAATTTTGTCAGCTCCACACGTTGGTGAGAGGCATTGGGGCCAACGTTGGCCCCAACGTGTGGATGCGAGGTAAGTATTAGCTTTTTCCACTTTCGTCGCCAATTTCCTTCCGCTGTTTGATCAAAGCTTTAAGTACTTTTCGATATTGATTAGCTGTCTATTAAATTATTAATAGGCTTAATAATTAGTTTCTTGCTTAAAACTTTCCAACAAGTTCCTGCAAAAAATTTTTTACTCTGTCTTTTCACATTTATTAGCGTTGGCATAAGGTTGATTTTTTTCAGGGAATATTTACTTTTTTAAACTTATTAATTTTAAATTAAATTAAAGTTGGCCAGATTTCTCTTATCTGATTATTTAGTGAAGGATATCGATTTGAAATTAATCAACTGAAGCTATTTCTCTGTGATTTTAAACACAAAATTTGTAAAAGCACTTACTACCACAATGAAAACCTTGCCACACAGGCAGTGTGGCAAGGTTTTCATTGTTTAAAACAATTACAGTAAAAATTAGTTTAACAAAACTGGGCCCCAATTCTTCTAATTTACAACGTCAACCATTCCGGTATCATTACTGCTGCGTTATATTTCGTTCTCCAAAATGACAGTAATTTGCACAACCTTATTGGTATTTTTGTTGAAAACGTCATCACAACAGATTAACCTTGGTCATTAGTATTAAAACAAACTTTTTCTCAACCAAAGTAAAAGGTCAACTATTGACGTTTTGCTTTGAGAAAAAGTTTATTAGTAGAATCGAAGGGCTGACCTTTTAAAATTAAATCAAAAAATTAAAAGCCGCGAAATACAGAGCCGTGTTATTGGTCGAGTGGTAACTCGACTTTCAATCCAAATGTCGTGAGTTCAATCAATTGATTTCATCAATGGATTTTACGTTTTGATAAATTTGTTATGCACACGTTGCAGAAATTACGTGACAAGCCGCTATTAGAAAGCCAACTGGTTTCCTTACGAATTTTTCCTGGACCGGTTCCAGGTCAAATTTTGTGTATCATCAACCATAATGCAGCTGGCTGATAATAAAAAATATATTTGAAAATGTGTTCCATTATCAAACTTCTAAGTACTTTTTGTTTTTTAGTAGTATGAAGTTAAACGTGATGTTATTTTCTCCAAGAATGTTAAGCACTTTTTTGTTTGGCCTTCTAATATTAAGTCTTCTATCTCACGCGAACATTCAGCAATCCACAAAACTATTTCTGATATTGTAAGTCAACTTCTTCCATCTATACATTTATCGGTGATAGGTGATAGCCAGTCGCCCACTTTCCTTGAGTAGGTAAGTTATTCAATTTATTTACGTGCAATTTTCACTACCTTCTTCACTACCATTCACTTCATACAATTCATGGATCGTAAAGAAGACAGTAATCACCAAATAAATCACCAGCCTCAAGTACCGGTGTTTATAAGAAACATTTGAAGTTTATAGTGTAGTTTATCTGAAGAAAGGTACAACTAACATTTATTGCAACAAAGAAAACGAAGCAGGATTATTATTGTAATCCAGGGTTCAATAGACATAATAATATAATATAATGTTTAAAATATGGTCGCACTGGTAATACATACCGATATAGTGCAGACTATGTTGACAAGTTCCGTAAATGAATACCTACATACTCGTATTATAAACCAACAGAATTTTTATTGTTTTTGTAATTCACTACACGTCTAGGTCGTTGCTCTGCTTGACGCTGGCTAAAGACATGACGTCTCAATTGGGACGTTTTCGAGTCTTAATTTTGCGCGCGCTAGAAACATATAAGTATCTATTATTTTTAAATATCATTGGGTAACACTCATGCCGGGTTCACATGCGTGCGTGCAAACAGACATTCAACAGGCCATTTATCTTCTGTCGCATTCGGTCTCCTTGATATGAGAGCGAAAGAGCTCGTGCTCGCTCTAAATACAAATACAAATACAAATACAAATTTATTTATTGTCTCATCAATAACACAAAGTAACAAGCCAAAGATAGGTAAGTACACAAGGTTAGGTTGAGACAAAGGGAGTAAATTCAGCATAAGCTGCATGTGGAACATGCAACTCTCTAATCATATCTCTGTCTCGTTGAATGTCTGTTTGCACGCACGTTTGTAAATATATGGCGTAAATAATTACGGACATAGCGTATATGCAGAATGAACAGAAATGTACAACAATACTCAACTCAATAACGAGGGTGCAACCCTTTTCAACAAACCTCTTTCGTTAGCGGTCACAAAATGGCTCGGTAAGAACATTTTGCTACCTTTTAGCGCGAATTGCTTTGTCAGATTTACGTTTATTCACTCATGACCTAAATACAGGCTTCTATTGTAAAACGAACGAATACGTGTTGAAGTAAATGGCAAAAAATGGTTGTCTGTGAAGTCGGTTTACGGACAACGTGATAACGTCAAAAAAAACATTGATGGAAAATTGACCAATATATTAAATTTTATTTAAATTTTCTTCTGTCAAAATTATAATATTTCTTTATATTAATGTATCGGATCGGATTATTTACCAAAATAAATTACTTCGTAGCTAGTGCTACGAAAACCGTAGCTCTCGCTACATCTCGTAGCAGCACTACGTCTCGTAGACGGAACGTGACACTATTTCGTGCGTGCAGCCGGCGTTCATCGATTTATAAAGATAAACCCTTGACCAAACCAAAGCGTTCAGCTAACGTCCGCGGTGGCGTGCAAGGTGGCGATCAGTTGTTGTCCAATCAGAGGACGCTTCGTAACACCGATTGTCATCATCGGTGTCACGATGCGTTAGCTGAACACTTTGTTACTGTTAAAGCTAGTTAAGTACCTATGTAAAATTTACTTACTTTTTTTAGGCTTATTTAGCTGAGACAGGGAATACCCCAATGCCAAGGATGGTTTAGGTACTTAGCAAGCCAGTCTATGTCATAATAATGTTACTTACTTACTCGTAGTTGAAAATAAATCGCAAAATGTGAAAATATTCCATATTAAACATATCTTCATAGGTATATTAAACTCAGCCATTTTAATAACGTGGTATAATTTATTACGGCTTTTGCTGTGAAAAGAAAGTTAAGGCAATAAATAATCTAAGAAATCGTAAAGAAATAATCGGTGTCGTCCGCTCAGTTATGGCTTAGCAAAACGTCTTTTTTAGGATACCAGTCTAGAGTTATAATCCGCTGGTTTTTATCAACACTTTCTCATGTAGGTAATACAGATTATAAAACGGAAGGTAGAGTAGGATTCAGCACTCAAGTCCAACGGCAAAAGCGAGAACTAATTGTTTTATTTACTTTGATAAGCTCTTTTAGTCAAGGTCGTTCAGTTGTTCGGGTGTGTAGAGCTAACGGACGTACAAACTAGCATAATTATTACTGTTGAAGCCTTATTTGGACAATTAGTAATTTTTTACATAACCTAGTTCTGCGATAGCAGCGCTGCGTCTATCAGACTTCAGTGCTGAATCCGACTCTACTTTGGTGTTTTCCTTGTGACTTTGTTTGGGGATATCATTTCGTATTTCCCTACGGCTAACTTTGTGACTAGTTGTTGACGTGATGATGTAAGGCCTTGGGTATAATGTGATGTCATTCCACCTGGGAATTGATAGAAGATATTTTTCCTGAAACTTTATGGGAACTTTGCCAAGTTAAAATTTAGGTTAACATAAAAAAAATACAGGTAGTTCTTCTTGTAGTTATTTCCTTTTGTAGTTTTATGCATATTGGAACATTCTTTTTCTGGCCCTCAAAAATAGTAAAATAATGGTTTATGCTATCGATTACACAAACACGATTCTTCCTATTTGTATTTCTTACGTTTAAAATAATAATGAATAATTCTGGCGATCGATGGAAGTTTTTGGGCCTCCTATAGGCAGGCGTTCATCCAGTTTTAGTTTGTTTCTTATTTTGTGTTCATTGTATTGTTTATAGTTTTTTACTATTTAAAAGTAAGTAAATAAAATGAATGTAGGTAAGTTCCGTTGAAAAACAAAAATATTTATCTTACAAAGTTGTTAACTCTTTTTACAGTAAAACCAGAAAAAAAATACTTTTCGTAAAAGATCGGAAACAATCGAATCGGATTATTATGTCTGAATAAATATATTTTCAATTTCAATTTCAATCGCATAGAATTACAAAAACGATTGACGAAAAGTCATTTGGAAATGAAAATTACTCATAATTTCAACTTTGAATACAAATTGATAAATGGTATAGATTAGTTTTTATTGAAAATAAAATTACAAAGATGAAAATGAAACATTTTCAAAAATGATTAATCAATCCATCTGATCCATCAATCAATGATCCATCAATCAAATTATTTTATTTTATGGATATCATATCACGCGTCGCTTCGACCCGACACCCAGAAAGGATTTTGAAAATGTGTTGATTATTTAGTTATTTATTAAATAGGAAGTTTTCATAACTGTATAATAAGAAACATAAAAAAGATTTGCATTGGAAACACGATCTCACTACTAGAGCGCAAAACCATCAACAATTTTCCACAACTGAACAACATCAGGCGTCGAACGCTAACGAAGCTAAGCCACAAAATTATAAATGAAATAATATAGGATGCATTTCAACATAAATTCAAATAGTGACTCGAAATGCAGAAATATTTTCTATGTTATAAAGGGCTAGGTGCACCCATAATTATGTAAGCATGGTTCGCGCCGCATTTAGAATTCGTTGTTTGAAATCATAAGAAAGCTAGCACATTTCAGATTCCTTCCTCTCAAATATTTTGGACCCTTTGAAAATGTGTAAGAGGGTAGTCAACGTCCAAATATATATTTATATTTGGCACAGGCCCACATTTTGTAATAGAAAACGTCGTAAATAATTTACTGTCTTCCTGTTATTCTACGCATGGGAACAAAGTGTTTGTATACAAGGTAAGGTAATGAATGAATGAATAAATAAATACTATTGTTCACCAAGAAAAATAGAAAAACAGAAAGGTAAGTACATAAGTTAGGAATAAAACGTTGTCTTGGTAAAGGCTCATAAAATCATACTATTTCGTTAGTTCTCGTGCGTTATCGGAGAACTCGAAGTTCGTTGAAGTTAAGCGACTCTGAGCGGTCACAATTTGGATGGGTAGCCGCTAGTGGCATAAACAACTGAGCGCTTCCGTGCTTCAAGCGCACACCTATCCTATATAAATAATTGACTAATCCGCGCCAAATTCTCGAATTACTGCCAGATTCGGTCGAATCGGATGATGCTACCGCGGGCAGGTATGTGAGGTTTCATACGAGTACGATTTTATAATAAAGAATTCTAAAATTCGATTCGTTCGGCGCTGAAACGGGTGGTGCGACCTTAAATTGTCGATGCTGGCTATGACGGAGGCCTATAAGCTCCGTCACCAGATTTAGCCACTAGCTCATACGAATAATAAAAACATTTCATTTTCAAGTGGCCTATTGTATCTGCTAATTTATGTAATTTTAAGTTTTGTATCCTGTTTACATGCAATAAAGTGTTCAATCAATCAATCAATCAATCTTCTTAGAGACTTTTCTTCTTACTGAACTACCTACATAGTAATAGAACTTTCGCAGGAGAGGCACTTGAATAAGAAGATGATGATTTTGAAAAGCATCTTTTTGCGACCTCTGTGGCGCACTGGGCAAAAGCCCGCCTGAAACACAGAAGGGCCCGGGTTCGATTCCCGCCGCGAGGTAAATGTTTTCATGAACTGCCGACGTGCCACCAACTCTTAGAGCAATGTAAAAACAAGGTAAAAACAATCCTGCATCGCATCAATGACTTGACACTTGATACTCCACGATGAGACGTTACTGGACGTTACCAAAACATTCCTGAGGCTTACTTTAACCTTACCTTAGGCTTATCTTAGCACGGAATCAGAGTAATCTCACTTTGACATTGCTATATGAGTTTGGGGCTTGACGATGTTGTGTGAAGTGAAATGTCCAGCATTAGAATTTATTTTATTTACCTTTTCCGTAAAACTCTCTATCCCAAGAGAATCAAACGTCTCTCCTTCTCAAACGAACTGACAGCCTCCCAATTACGACAGGTAACCGGCAAGACAGTCAAAAGATTTGTCTCAATCAATACTGTTTATATCTACGCACTAACAATGTACGATATTTTCCAACTCATATTTATTATGTCTTCGAATACAATAATTGACGGAATTCATCATAGACTTTCTTATTCGTGTATTCAGGCGACTATTCTTTGATGAATTGTTCCGGAAAAATATTATTACCGTGTGCCATTTACATGGTGCGAGTATCTCGCCTCTAAAGGGGCAGTTCACTTATTACGTAAGACAATTTTAACAACTTTGTGTCCCCTTCCCCCCCCCCCCCTTCCCTCCTACGTAAGACAAAAATAAGTACTAAATAAAACAAAAAATAAGAAAAATAAGACTTGTTTGTCCCTGCCCCTCCCCCAAATCATCTTACATAATAAATGAACGGCCCCAAGATGCAAGAAACTCTCTCTATGTCTATGACAATTCAGTAACAAGCGATTATCGATCTTTCACGTATGAAATCAATGTTTAGTTCACATTGTCATATTTTGATATTTGCTTTCGATAATCGCATCTTCGAGGCGAGTAACTGGCACCATGTAAATGGCGCGTTATTTATTATTTAATCGTAATATAAAGAGGTTAAATGTTCTTTTGTGATTATAATAGGCAATCTCTGTAACCAGTGATCCGATTTGGAAAATTGTTTCTCTGATAGCATGGTCTCTTTCTGAAAATGCCCTATGTTTTTTCCTGAATATGAGCGAAATAGTCGGTTGTTTTTAATATAATTGTAATTGCGGATGAAAACGCAGGTCGTAGCTAGTTATTTTTATATTAGAGCGCCCGTGTAAAGTTACATCTTGTGTCTCAATTTGTATTCGTATACCTACATTTTTATGCTTGAGTGTACAGCAGTAATTTTATTCGTCAAATCAATTTTCATTACTCTTCAATGGAAGTGACGTGAAATAATTAATGAAAAGGCCAAACTAACATGACGTAGGAAGGTTTACAACCTTTCATGTCGTTACGAGAATAGGTAGCTTTATTCATGCCTATTTAAAACACGATATGGATAGCTAAAAGCAAGGCAGCTATTTTAGGGAGAAGAGAGGTTTAGGAGGAGTTACTACTTCCTAGTTCATACGAAATTACTGAAATTAAAAAAAAAACTTAGGCATTTTCATCTTTAACTAGATGATTAAACAGTATCAAGAGGCAATCTTTGCAGACACTATAGGTAGATACCTGGGACATTGTTTAGATGGAGCAGGCTCATTGAAAATATATGGACATGGAATTATATCGCACAATTTTATCTTATTTGCATCCCGACGTTTCGGCTATGTTACACTTACAATACACATGGTCTGCCCGTGATGAATAATGATCGTGAAAGTTTAAAAAAAAACTATGGAGTAGGCTCGTCCGGCACATAAGCCATCCTTCTCAGCTTAACCGGCAGTATCCGCTGGAAAGACATGGTCAATACGTGTGAGACTGACTAAAGGCTGGGTTTCCTCACAAAGTTTTCCTTCACCGCTTAGAGATCGTGTTAATTCGCAATATGCGCATATAGATTTTTCGAATATAAAAATTCATTGATACTTATTATAAAAAGCATGAAAAAATGTCTCAGGAAGGTCATTAATTTTTAGTAGATTAGTATTTTAGGAGTTAAAATATAAAATGCATTATAAAATCCCAGTTTTGGCAAAATGCACAAGCATTGTGGCGCCAAAATATAAAATACTGGGTCAAGTTGTTTTTGAGGCACAGATTAGGTATACGTTTTGGGATAAAGTGCACCCATGGTTTAAAAAATGAATATGCACATTACATAGATTGGCACAGTGGCGTGTTGCCAAACTGAATCATGAAACAGTTGAACATTATGAAAAAAACAAAACTATTGTAAAGGTAAACATTTATCATTAAAATCCAAACTTAACTTCATACAAACATGGTTAAAATTAAACAGCTACTTTACTTTTTACCGATCTTTGATTCTAACTAAAATTGTTAAAATTACCTACTTATTACCCGTTCGTGCCAGGCGTCGTCGCCTAGGTGAAAACGTGGATTTCCAAAAAATGTATTCATACAAACGTCCTGCCAATGAAAAAAAAAACTGTCGAGCCGTTCTCAGGCGATGAACTTTCACGCATGTGGCAACTGATTTTGATTTATATTGATTTCGCTGTAGTAGATTACAAAATTTCTATCTAACCCGTTCTTATAACCGACCGGAGCGCACCGATGTGAACTTTGTCTAGCTAGAGGATGATAAATTGCAAGGCACTGTCGAGTGGTCTTCGAGTGGCATGAAGTTGATGAAGTGCTGAATCGGGATAAAACAAAATAGAACCTTCTAACTACAGAATACGTTTAATACATCTATGACCTTCTTGTTTCAGCGTCATTATCAATTATTAGCAACGTTCGGCAGTGCAATTTAGACCTTCTCGGAATGTAGAAATTCCGAATTCGGAAAGTGAACAAACGTCAACTTTCAGAAGAAAATCATCGAATCGTATGCATTTTCGGATGTCTGAATTGCACTGCTGTTATCACAATTTGAGGTGACTGCTGGTGGCATGAAAAATCTGAGTGCTTCCGCGCTTTGCAGGCCACGTCTTAGGCTTGTTTTACTCTTCAGCGTATCGCCGGTCGCGTCCGCGAGTTGACCATTCACAGCACATTTTTCTGTGCTGTGCATGGTCAAAATTAATTTATCTGTGCTGTGAATGGTCAACTCGCGGACGCGACCGCCGGCAACACGCTGAAGAGTGAAACAAGTCTATTGTCAGTCCCGGCGATGTTGGAGGCCTTTAGTCGGCCTAAAACTCCGTCATCAGCATATACGAGTACCACTAGTTCATACAAACTTGCTTGCCTAGCATCATCGTTTTTATGAGCCTAATCAAGTTTTATGGACTTAAAAATATAAATTACTTAAATGAGCAGTCAATATCTATCCAATGAACAAACGACTATGTAATAATAGGAAAACAGTGGATAGAGAAACTTAGAAAACCCTTATCATCCTTCCGGATTCTTCATCATTATTGATTAATTTAATCAGATGCTCATCAAGTTTTGCGAGATTAGTTGCCCGTCTGTCAGTCCAAGCTTGCAAGTATGCATTCAAAGTTATACACCATACCACGCATTTATGACTGAGAAAATAAGTAAGGTCTGGCGAGCCTGGGATCTAGCTCTATTATAAACTTCTCAATTATTTCATAGTTTCATGTTCTCATTCGCTCGAATGTCGTTCGCACAAATATCGTTTAACAATAACTTTTTCATTCCATCTATTCGAAAAGGACGACTTTGTTCGCCTTTAAGTGCGCCCAAAGTAGATGATTCCTCTTCAAGGAACTTTTAGCGGGCAGTAATGAGTTTTTAATCCTCTTTATAAGTTTAGCGGGCAGTAATGAGTTTTTAATCCCCTTTAAGTGCGCCGGAATTATCTATGAATTATCTTTGCCGCGCACTTTTGAGGTACAACTACTTTCCACATTCATCTCAAATCTACCAAGATGAATGAGGGAGGACTCTTCCAAAAACACCACAGTTGTAATCACATTTAGAGATTTATTACTCTGCAGTTTTCTATCCATACATAATTGTAATTCCAACCTGATAAAATCCTGTGCGTTTTCGTCAGCGCGATCTAGAAAGACGGTCTACTGGCGCCATCTAGTTTGTTTTCGTGGAACTATTGAGCAATTCTAGCGGAAGAGATTTTTTGTTTGAACGCGCTAATCTCACAAAACAGGTTTTTATAATAGCTACCTACAACGTTTTTAATATTCATTATTCTGTATATTTATTTAGCTATTTATTTATATTTATATTGTTTGTGAGAGAAATAAATAAATAAATGAAATGAAATGAAATCTCAGGAACTACCAGTCGGATTTGAAAAATTATTTCTGTATTTGATAGCTAAACTCTTGAGGAAGGTTATAGGCTACTTTTCATCATCATCATCATCATCACCATAAACCATCACTACGGGGGCAACGCCGCGAGGGCGCTGCTAGTATCGGATAAACATACCGCCCACCATTCAGCCGGCGCGCGGCCACCGTCTGAATAAAAAAAATTTAATCCCCGATTACTCTTCTCAAGTGGAACTTCGTTGATTTAACACATTCCTTTCTCCTCCCTTTTATTTTCTCATAGATTGTAATGAAAAGTAGAGTGTATCACTCGGGCGCAAAATATATTTTTGGCTCGGGCGACGTACTTTAAATCCCTCGCTTCGTTCAGGATTCTACTAAAGAATCCCTCGCTACGCTCGGGATTCTACTCTAGAATCCTTCACTTCGCTCTGGATTCAAAAAAGCGCCCTCGCCGTAAAAATATTATTTTCCCCCCATATAATACAATCTACTATTAAACGAAAATTGAATTTTGCATGCGACAAAAAGTTGGATTTGGCAGGTGATTGTGACCATGGTGTTACAATTATTAAAAGCGTTAACTTTGATCATCGTAAATGTAAATTTTGTTATAATTTTAAATTACGTAGTAGGTATAAGTCCCAGCGAAAAGAATTTAATCCGGAAAGCACTGTTGTGTCCTGAGTCAGGATATTCTATTCTAATCTAATTGGTTTAGGCAGTGTCAAGAGTCTGCATAAATCAATTAGAATAGAAATAAGGACCTGAATTTTCCGCGTGAAAAACAGTAGTGAAAAGCTGAAAAGCTCGTACAAAAGATTTATAAGTATTTAATACCAAGGTGAACACTTAGATGTAGACGGGAGTTTTTTTTGTAAGTAAATCTTTTAATATCTACAACTGTGGAGGTACTAATTTTTTTAATGTATTTGTTTTGGTTTAGCCAGCGCGTAGCGTTAGATTAAAACACAAAAAACAACATTTTGCATTTATAATATTCGTAGGTTGTATCTCGATACCGAATAACACCTCAAACAAGGTTTAATTACGACTACATACGGATAAAAATAAGTTATTAGCTTAGAGAGAAATTATAGAGAGAGTTTATTAGTTTGAGAGACAATTATTCATCCTTGTCTATTTTGTTGATATTGAGATGAATGTTATTGAAAGATAAGAGTTAGGGATGAGTTAGGAATATCTATCGGAACACAACAATGTTCTATCGCCTCTGAAATCGCCTGTTCCCTCTCTTGCTCAGTTAAGTCGTAGATCTCGGCTGGGCGCCCGCTGAAACATCGCTGTTTAGGTTTTTGGTCGCGAGTGAAAAGTTTCCAATGGATTTGTGTTTAATATAACTTTTGGACAACGCATCGTGAACAAATTTGAGGTCAGTTTGTAGAGAGATAGTGATGTTGTTGAGATGTTAAGCATGTTTGTTTTTGTGCATTGTTTTGATGTTTGTTACAACATTTCGGAATTATTTTACCTAGAAGATTTTATTTAGATGTATCCATAGGTTTTTTTATATTTTTTGCTTCTATCTGTGTTATAACTTTGTTCTAGTTATGAAACTATTATTATTATTGCAATAGATTCAAATCATAAATTAAGTTGAATTTTTTCTTAGTTTTTAGATTTTGATTTTACATTGAAATTATTTTGTTGCGTTTTGCTTCTTATAGCTTTATGTAATTGTTTAAATAGTTAACATTTAAAGTTTATTAAGATCTTGAGGAGAAGCTTTATTCATTTCTTGAGATTATAATAAAAGACATTATGCGTCATAGTTCTAAGTAAAAATGTGTTGATGATTCACAAAAGTTCACATTTTTTTTACAAGAAGTTATAACGAGCTTTGCAAGTACTAAGCTATGTACAGTACGCACAATGGATCTAGGCATTTGTAAAGTTAGCCGTTTCGCTGCGCAGTAGAAAATTTAGTATAAAAAAGCTACACTGCGCATCGAAATAGCTAACTTCACGAATGCCTAGATCCATTGGGCGTACTGTGGGGCTAAATCAGAATCATAATCGAAATTGCACAATATGCCGTCTCTTTTCATAGACATGAGAGTGACAAGAACAAAACATAATACGAATCATATTATGATTCTAACTGACGCAAGGGATCGCCCAACAAAAGCCGAGCCTTTCACTTGAGCACGTTTGGGGTTCACTTAAGATACATAAGATTATATATATTTCTATCTACAATAATACTGACCCGACTCCAGGATTTCCTATGTAATTCAGAAACTACGCGTATTGTGATAATTTCCACCTTTCCCGGAACAAATGCAAATTACTCTGTTTGAGGAGGAGCAATTATTATGGTTTAATACATTTACTTCTCTCCGTGTATGTATGTTCGTATGACCTAAGGCTAACTCTGACGACGGAGTTTTTATTTCTCCGAAGAATAAAATTAACCTGTCAGAAAAATACACGTAAAGCAACAAGTTTTAAATCGAGTTATTGCAGTAAATTTTAAGATAAAGTATAGAAAACAGTGTGCGGAGCTTTGAACAAAATATATGAAAACTAGCTACTGCCCGCGGCGCGGCTTCAATCGCGTGGTACCCAGATAAAAAGTATGTTACTCTCCAGCCCTCCAACTATCTCCACCCAAAAAATCACATCAATCCGTCGCTCTGTTTTGACGTGAAAGCAGGACAAATAAACAAACAAATAAACACTTTCACATTTATAATATGGGTACGGAGGTACGGGTTGTTGGTCACAGCCTGTCGTCACGTCTCCGAGCTCTCACTGTTGCTTTTCGCTCAGTGTTTCTCTGTTAAGCACTCGTTCGGTACAATGCCAAAATAATTGACCTCATCTCGTCAACCCCCTGTAGGCCTAACATGTGCAACGTCGAGAGTCGAGAAAAGAGACTTCTCGATCGGTTAAACTGCTCTTACGTATGCGTTAGAACAGTTCGACCGATCGAGATATCTCTATATACAAGCTCTATATACAAGCGCTTCGTATCGAATCTCTTTCCTTTCCATCATCGCTTCGTTGTTATGACACTTCTTACCACGTGACTCATCATAATTGAATCCCCATACATTTTCTCTGTTATCATAATCGACTTTGATAATAGAGTTTCATATAAATACTTACATATTTTCATACTTTTAAATAAAATTATTCTCATAAAATTTATCATTACGGTCAGCAAGGTGAACACTACAATTCTCTGCACTAACTGATTCACTACAAATACTCAGGCGAATTAACATGACACTGGCTCTTGACGTTTGTGCAAAAGTATAGTGCGCAATATATCACGCAGTGTATCAAGTTCCGAGCCAGCAGGCTGATTGAACTGTCAAAACGATCGTAGGTAATTTTTGTCGCGTTCGGTCTCATTGAGATGAGAATGAGAATGACAAAACTACTTGCGTGGTCTGTGATATTTGAGAGTTTGAGACCGATTTTGGTCGCTATCAAAGATAGACAATCAAGGGTCAGTTGTCATGTAATTCGCCAACTACAAGCTTTGCTTTGTAGGACACGTCTTCGGTCCCGGTAGTGTAATGAAACTTTTTGATTTTGACAGCTATTGAACTGCCAAAACCGAAATCTCCTAAAGAGTCGTTAGTACTTCTAATTTCCAAACATTGATATCTCGATTGATATGAATCCCTGACAGTGCTGACTTGCTTAAAGTCCACTTTAACTTGCTTAAAGATCACTTTAAAATGTCTTCTTGAAAGAGTGAGCTCGGGAACGGCACTGTTTTGTTGACTAACATACGAAAATAAAATATTTTTAGGCCAAATCTATGATTTAAAGGTACTTCCGGCTTTGAAGACGTTGAGCCATGACGGAGGCCTTCAGGCGGCCACTAGCTCATACGTATGAACTTACTGCTTTTAAATGACAAAGTACCTTGTTAAGTATAGTAGCTCAATTGTAACTGCTAGTAGTGAGCTCATCCGTTTATTTCCAACTATAACTGACGCTTAGAGAGTGGGCACACGACGTTTTCTTAAGTGCATTTTTAAGCTGCGCGTTCGCATCGCGTTTGTATCGATGTCGGCACTCAATGAAATGGCTAGGCATTTAATTGAATGGCTAATTCAACCAGTTGGCTGTGACATCGATATAAACACGTTGCAAAAAACGCAGTGTGCCCACTCACAGCTTCTCCCATCCATCAAGAATAAGTACGAGGTACACTGCGATTTTATAGCTACAAGTCGTTAAAATAACATAACGCGATGTTTTACGATTTGTCTACGATTTATGTACAATGGATGTAAATTATGATATTATTATCCATTTTTCGGCAATTTTATTTTTATGGACAGATTATAGAGACAAATGAGATCTTGGGAGATCTTGGGTATTGTTTAAAACAGTGGTTCCCAAACTTTTTTTTCTCATGGACCCCTTTCAAAATTCTACTGGTTTCGATGAACCCCCTGCTGCTACATTTTTACCATATTCCCAAAACTCGTCAGAAAATGAGAACCATCGTGGACCCCTTTCGAGTCTCCCGTGGACCCCTGGGGGTCCACCTGGACCACTTTGGGAATCACTGGTTTAAAACAAAATAAATAATTTTCACGTAATTTTCATAGAAACAGTAAAAATCATAGTATGCCATCATCGTTCATAGATGATGTTGTAACAGTTTTATATGGTTACATCGCCATCTATTGGCGCATTGCAAAACTAAAACCTTGACTTGTTTGTGCGCAAGAGTTCATCAGCTAACGAGTGCCAAACTTTTCACCTAGATGGCGGTGCGCTTAGTTGTACATCTCTCAATAACTTTGACCTTTTGTTAGTAAATATTTATAATTCAAAATTATTAGCTGAATTTAGATAATTCATTTGCAATTTTTGGTGCATTTTAAAAATCAAAATTAACTTAGTAAATAAATACCAAAGACTAGATTTTTTTTGTTTGTTATTATTTTCTTTTGTTTCACGGACGTCAACGTCATGTCAATATGGCTGTCAACGAGGAGGTTAGTGTTGGACAGAGGTCGGTGAACTTGGTATCGAAGATTCTGTTTGAAAGTTTTGGAAAATCAAAAGTTGTTTTTTTTTACAGGCGAAATCGTATTTTGTTGCAAATTTTCTATAATAGGTGAGTTTCAGGCGATCGTTGTCTTTTTCATGTGTGCTACGCCTCCCGACATAAGGGGTTTTTGAAATAATAACTAGGTAGACCCAAAAGGTCAAGGGTCACATCGAACCAAGCTACGTCTTGGATGTTGGAAAAGCAACGCGCCTCACTAGAGAGTTTAAAAGTGCTTTTTCATGCTGGGGACTGCTGAAGATGGCGGTCCCTGGAAAGCATTCTGAATTTTATTGTGTTGACTCGGTCTAGTGGATAGATCCTCTTCTATTTTGAAGAATATGAAACCTAAAGATTAATTGCGAGAGAGATATTGAACATTTGATAGATGAACAATTTGAAGAAACCTAATTTCTATTGGACAATTGTTGCGGAGTACATTTGAGGAGTTCTGAAATGTTGCAGTATTGGTTTATCCGGGTTGAGGCTCGGTCCTTGGGCAGGGACAATATCTTACATCCAGCACATCCCGGTCTGCAAGTGGTGAGCCGAGATGTGTCATCCAGGACCGTGTTTTAATGCACATGTCCTCGGCCACGGTATCCCACACCGATTAGTTATCAGGTGACTTTGTTCTATTATTTTGGCTCCGTTCTATGGAAATTTATTTATTCCTTCAGCGTATTTAATATAGGGAGAGTTTTGTGCATAAGACAAGGTTAATTGGTACTTTAGTTTTAGTTCAGGTTTGAAACCTGGTTGTTGTTTATCTAGGTAGTTTCGTACTTAGTATATGATAGTTAAGTTGACATAATGGTTTAGAGTGTTCAATATTTCTCTCACAATTTTTCTTTTTGGTGCAAGCCTTGTTGCACATCGTGGCTGCCCTCTTCTGGGGTTATTGTTATACCTGTATTTAGTTGTTTCCAAAGTTATTAGATTTGTATAGATTTTCTTGTTTGGATAAAAATTTTCTTTTGTCATTATTTGAACTTAACTTAAATTCCTTATTTGTCATGTTTAGACTCACTTTGTTTGCTTCACAAAATTAAAATTAGAATCATAATCTAACTGCTAGAAAATAAAACAACGTGCTTGTTGCATATCTCGCTTCATTTAATAAACAGCGGCCCTAGCCATATTACACTATCTATCGTCGCTGTAGAACGATCTATCGTCGCTGTAGAATAGAACACTTCAAAATGTATAGGATTTGACGTTCTGACCACGTGACTCATCTACTTGAAACGTCAAATATCATCGCTGTCGTTGCATCTATCGCGATAATAGCTCGAGATAAGTTCCTAGCCATATTACAATTTTGTGCCGATAGCTCAATCTACAGCGCCGATAGATATAGAACAGAAATTGTTTATGGTCAGCGATCTTAAACGTCAAAACGTCTTGTGAATTGTGTGAATGTGTGTGTACGCGGGAGAATCGATAGTTTTGGAATAAAAAGTATCTATGTAAGTAAATTATGGCCTTGATGATTTATATTTACATTAGAAGTCATTTTTAATTTCTACTAAGTTATTATTGTAAATCTCTCTCAATGTGTCATATGTTTATTTATTTATAGTAAATTATAATTATCGTAGTGAAATTAATACTTATCGGGTTGCCGCGCTGCTATGTAAAAGCCTATGCCGGAAAGTGGAGCCTTTATTTGTTTCGATCGGCCATCAACCAAACATTAAAATATAAACTCAAAGGCCTCTATTAATAAACTCGGATTAACTTCTGTCCAAGTTGCACCACGCCTTACTTATTGCCATCCTTTTTTGTTAGACAGTGACAAATAAAGATGTCAATAGTAATCCGTGGTGCAACTTTGACAGAAGTTAATCCGAGTTTATTAATAGAGGCCTTAGGCCTTAGGCCTCTTATTAATAAACTCGGATTAACTTCTGTCAAAGTGGCACCATGGATTACTATTGACATCTTTATTTGTCACTGTCTAGGCCTCTATTAATAAACTCGGATTAACTTCTGTCAAAGTTGCACCACGGATTACTATTGACATCTTTATTTGTCACTGTCTAACAAAAAAGGATGGCCTAAGGCCTCTATTAATAAACTCGGATTAACTTATGTCAAAGTTGCACCACGCATTAAACTATTGCCATCCTTTTTTGTTAGACAGTGACAAATAAGGATGGCAATAGTAATCCGTGGTGCAACTTTGACAGAAGTTAATCCGAGTTTATTAATAGAGGCCTTAGGCCATTTTTTTTCTAGACAGTGACAAAATAATAAGGATGGCAATAGTTAAATCCGTGGCGCAACATTGACAGAAGTTAATCCGAGTTTATTGATAGAGGCCTTATAGAGTTTATATTTTAATGTTTGGTTGATGCCCGCGCGAAAAAAAAGGCACCAACCTCCAAAATCGGCATGGCCATTTTTATTAAGTTATTGGTAGAATAAAAAACTGATTGATGTCAAAAAACTAAGTGAGATGGAAAAAAGTAAAAATCACACGACACATAGTCCGAGCAGCAGTAGCTGTTGCCATGGTTACAGCGCTTTCTATTGGGTTTGGCGATAGCTCGGCGAGCTATCACAACGATCGTTCCGTTCCGCGAGCGCTTGTCAAAAAGTGTAATATGGCTAGCATTTGCAGCGATCAGCGGAATAGAATCGACAGTGATCTATAAAAAGTTTCTAATTAAAGAAGTTATTATTCAACATCTGAATTCATGGAAGATGATTTAACAAATTAACTGTTAAATTCTCCTTGTAAGTGCCATTATTTAATTCTAGAAGTATATTATGCGATATTATTAAGCAGTTTAGTGTAGTTTTTACCTAAAATTGTGGTAAAAATGGTCAAAACAAAATTAATGCAGAGCAATAACCATAAACAATTTCTACTATAAATTCTCCTTGTTTCAACTGAGATGTATCCAAAGATGCAACTGAGCGATTTTTACTGTAGAATAGATCGAGCGACAGCGCTGATAGAAATAGAATAGATACGGAGCGATTGTAATATGGCTAGGGGGGCAGGTTATATTGTAACAACATCTGTATCGTTTCATTCTACTTTATCATTGTGTTTAGGACATTCGAGCTTTTGTCCTCATAGGTATCCAAAGTATAAAGCTCGTGGCGCCCATACCATTCTTCCTGTACTTCTAGCATAATTTAAGAACCCAGACTAGCCAGGCATACCATCTTTGAAAAACCAGACAGATCACTTTTATAGGTTACAATGTCCAAATGCAATTTTTACCTACACTTCACGGGGCACTGTAGTGCCTGTGGGACATTGTTGAGATGGAGTAGGTTTGTCGAGCACCAAAAACATACTTACAGCTAAACCGGCCACAGAAAAGACATAGTCAATACGTGTTTGGCAGTCTAAGCCGCGGGTTCCCTTACGATGTTTTTCTTCACCGTTTAGAGCTCGTGTTAATGCGCATTTATACATTTCTCCTAACGAAAAATCCATTGATGCACGGCCGGGATTCGAACCCATGACCTTCGGATCGAAAGTCGAGGTACTTTCCCACTCGGCCGACAGGGAGATTAAACACGCATGATTAATAATGTCTGGTTCACATTACACAACGAATATTGATGTAAGAAATGTCTGACTGTGATTAATCGTAGCTACCTTGACTTTCCCTGTCGTGTAGATACAAGGAGTAAACCTTTTCGTTCCTATGATCGCACCATAAAATACATCAATGATCTGCAACTTTATAAGCTTATTCGATCCAAGATTATTTAAAAAGATAAGAAGACTTTCAGGAAAACTGTCGGTCCCTGCTTTTAAGTCGTTAAGCCATGACGGAGGCCTTTAGGCGGCCTAAAAACTCCGTCACCAGAATTGGCCACTTGCTCATACGAACTTACTTACTTAGGAAATAGCTGACTCATCCTAACCGAATTTCTTAGGACAATGGTAATTTCGGAAAAGGTTACCTTTGTGACCTTTAAAAGCGGCTCTTTTAACCTCTGAATTGACAACTTTTCGAAGCACGTTGTACTTTAGTTAACAGTTTTCAAATAAAAAGTTTAATTTATCATCTCAGGAAGTTTTATTACGATCGCATCATAAAATAAGCTGGGAGAATGAGACACGAAGTTGTGTATAGTTCTTCCAAACACTTCAGGAACTTTTATGATAATTATTAAATCAACTGAGTCATTGACCTTTTAATGGTGAAAGTTTACACCTCAATGGTGTTTGAGTTTTTGTTGTTATTATACTCGTAGGTACAAATGTTGTGGTTGCTGTTGTTGACGTGCAGTTTTAGTAGGTAGGTACTGAGGTCAGCTTTTAACTACTGCAATTTTGAACGAACATACTTTTACTGAAACTAAACTACTACATATTTACATAAAAGTATAAAATACAAAAAGAACCAGTTGAGCCACCTAAGGATCGTTGGAAACGATCTATAGGTAGCTCAACTGATCCAAGCCACTGCCAGACGGAAGTGTGCCCAAGACACTGGCAGCATTACCGCGCTGGATGGCAATGCTGATATGTTGAGCCAAAAAAGTGCCAGACTTGGGATCACGCGTCGCTTCGATTAGATTCCCTGAAAGAATTTTGAAAACGCGATGGGTCCCGGTACCCCACGGACCCAGGGTCTCAACCCCAATAGGTTCAAATATATAAACCCTTTCAAGATTTACATATTTACTTGTAGATAAGTAATTAAGTACTTACATGTTATTTTTGTTCCGAAATAAATATTATTATTACTTACTTACCTATGTACTTTTAATTTCTAAATACAAATATTCTCATTTCTAAGGACACATGCAGATCAATTAAAAGCTTGAGAACATGAATACAAATAAATTTTCAATTATTAATAGTATAGGATAGGATGAAATTAGCCTAGGCCCAAAATCCAGTGTAGGTAATCTCAAATCCAGGCATAAAAGACGTGTAGCAATAGGTACTCTAAAGATTATTCATGCTAAATTATTTATTAACATCAAAGCTCTGACGTTGTTGTTTATTAAAAATATTCTCATGTTTATATAAAATTAACATTCATCTAACTAATGTTCATAATGGATGGTATTATAAAACTACACAGTGCTTTACTCTATTTATGTTGAGAACTTACGCAATAGACTATTTTATGTGGCTTCTGAAAGCCATCTCAGATTCTTTTCATAATCCCGATTTCTATATTCAACGAGCTATCATTACATTAGTACCTACCTACTTGAATAAGTTATTACTTACACATCCTTTTTCAAACAGAGTTTTAAATGAATCCTAGACTGCTAATAAACCACTAATATTATTAAAATTGGTTAGTGCCATAAAAAATACTGGTACCTACTTTAAATCTATCGTGTTTTTTCGCGTGAAAACACTAGCCGCCATGCTGCCCAGCTCATGACTTCACTGCGCCTGTTAAAATTTTAAAACTTTCAAAATTACATGCAAGATATTAGTTAGGAGCGGAGTGAAGTCACGATGGAATTAATTATGTCCAACAGCGATTTGGTCATTTGAGGCACAGACCAACAAAACACATTCTTGAAATTGGATTAAGGTTAGATGGGTGTTATCTAGGAACCACATGACTGATAATATGAGTATAGTAATTGTTTATCGATCGCAACCTCCTGCGTCTCAGGCGGGCCTTCACCCACTGCACAACAGAAGTCGTCACTTTAATTGTTATCGTCATTAAAACACTGGTACAATTCACAAACCGAAATCGTTCTTGACCTATTATCTCCCCCGAAAATAATTACATCCCGTAGGGATCAATATTGACCCGGTCCAAAAGCTTGTACAAATAACATCACACATAATACTCTGTTTACCTACGAACACAGCGGCATTTAATGAAAAAATTTGGTTTTGACTTTATTTTTAACTAACAGCGCCC
Organism: Camptogramma bilineatum; assembly: GCA_958496255.1. Lineage (NCBI taxonomy): Eukaryota > Metazoa > Arthropoda > Insecta > Lepidoptera > Geometridae > Camptogramma > Camptogramma bilineatum. Next base: position 8,568,165 of record OY292467.1, on the reverse strand, counting down.
AATTTTCCCTCTTGGTTATGTAGGTGAAGGGAAACCAGAGCTTTCTAAATGCGTCGATGGGCTTGCACCCTGTCAAAGATCTGGACCCCCATTCCTCTGTTTTACAACGTCAACCATTGGGCGTTTTTCCACTAGCCGGCACGGCACCGGCACCGGCACCGGTGCCGGTGTGGTGGGGATGCAAAAATGTATGAAACCGTGCCGGTGCCGGCGCCGGCAAGTGGTAAACGAGCAGTACATTTTCATACATTTTTGCGTCGGCAGCGCCGGTGCCGTTGCCGGTGCCGGTGCCGTGCCGGGCTAGTGGAAAAACGCCCATTCAAGTATCATTGCCGCTGCATTTTGTTTCGTTCTCCAAAATGACAGTTATTTGCAAAACCTCATTGGTATTTTTGAAAACGTCAACACAACAGAGTAAGGGAGTGTCCACATTGCGTTTTTTGTAGCGCGTTTGTATCGATACAAACGCGTTGCGAACGCGATGCGAACGCGCAGCTCAAAAACGCGCTGCAGAAAACGCAATGTGTACACTCCCGGTTTGCGTTTGTATCGATACAAACGCGATGCGAACGTGCGTTTGTATCGATACAAACGCGGTTCGAACGCGCGTTTGTATCGATACAAACGCGGTGCGAACGCGCGTTTGTATCGATACAAACGCGCGTTCGCATCGCGTTTTTATGGATACAAACGTGTTTAAGCAGGGTTTGCTTTTGTACTTTGCTTTTTTGTATGCTCGTTTGTCTGCTAGTTTGTATGCTAGTTTGTATGCTAGTTTGTCTGCTAGTTTGTTTACTAATTTGCTTATTTGCTCTAAGTTTTTCATTTGTTTCGGGACACTTTCTTCGGGACACTTTTACTTTTGCTTCGGGACAATTGCTAAGGGACACTTTTGCTTGGGGACACTTGCTTCGGGACACTTTTGCTTCGGGACACTTTTTCTTCGGGACACTTTTGCTTCGGGACACTTTTGCTTCGGGACACATTTGCTTCGGGACACTTTTGATTCGGGACACTTTTGTTAAGGGACACTTTGCTAAGGGACACTTTTGCTTCGGGACACTTTTGCTTGGGGACACTTTTGCTTCGGGACACTTTTTCTTCGGGACACTTTTGCTTCGGGACACTTTTGCTTGGGGACACTTTTGCTTGGGGACACTTTTGCTTCGGGACACTTCTGCTTGGGGACACTTTTGCTTCGGGACACTTTTGCTAAGGGACACTTTTGCTAAGGGACCCTTTTGCTTGGGGACATTTATGCTTCGGGACAATTGCTAAGGGACACTTTTGCTTGGGGACACTTTTGCTTCGGGACACTTTTGCTTCGGGACACTTTTGCTTCGGGACACTTTTGCTTCGGGACACTTTTGCTTCGGGACACTTTTGCTTCGGGACACTTTTTCTTCGGGACACTTTTGCTTCGGGACACTTTTGCTTGGGGACACTTTTGCTTCGGGACACTTTTTCTTCGGGACACTTTTGCTTTGGGGCACTTTTGCTTGGGGACACTTTTGCTAAGGGACACTTTTGCTTGGGGACACTTTTGCTTCGGGACACTTTGCTAAGGGACACTTTTGCTTCGAGAAACTTTTGCTTCGGGACACTTTTACGAAGGGACACATTAGCTTCTGGACACTTTTGATAAGGGACAAACTAGCATACAAACTAGCAGACAAACTAGCAGACAAACATCAGACAAACTAGCAGGCAAATTAGCAATCAAACTAGTAAACTACAAACGCGATGCGAACGCGCGTTTGTATCGATACAAACGCGCGTTCGCAACGCGTAGCAAAAACGCGCTTCAGAAAACGCAATGTGGACACTCCCTAAGGGAGTGTCCACATTGCGTTTTTTGCAGCGCGTTTGTATCGATACAAACGCGATTCGAAACGCGATGCGAACGCGCAGCCCCCCGCGCAGCCCCTCCCGGTTCGCTTTTGTATGGAAAAATACGCGTTGCGAACGCGCGTTTGTATCGATACAAACGCTCGTTCGCAACGCGTAGCAAAAACGCGCTTCAGAAAACGCAATGTGGACACTCCCTAACCTAACCTCATTGGTCATAGGTAGATTAAGAAACAAAACGAAATAGTTGACGTTTTGCACGTTTTGCTTTGGTTTATAAGAAGTTTTTTAATAAAATCGTCATACTAGAGTCTACCGCACCCTAATGGTAAACGTCCACAGGCCCGCATCGCACGCAGCGGACGGATCGCATCAAACGGATTATCTGTGAAATGCGATGCGTCCGATGCGGACATGTGGACGCATTTATATGAATTTCTATACAAATAATACTACGATCCGTTGCGTGCGATGCGTCCGAAGCGTACGATACCGACATGTGGACGCTTACCATAAAGATGCAGTCATGATCATATTTTCATTTTTTTTTTTTTCAAAGTTTATACTTACAATAAGAAAAATTGTATCGATGCCAAAACCCTATAAATATTTTAGGCAATATTCAGTGACACGAGTCAGGGCTCAGAAAACCTTAAGCATTCAGAAAAGTTTTATGAGATCCTAGGACGAATAAAATGATTTACTTAATGTGTAGGTTTGTTGTAGGTGTCTAAGTAATTTGGGAAATATAATATCTGCTATTTTAGCTTTACCTTATCGTTGTTGTATTATACGAAAATATGAGGAATCCTATTTCGAGCACTAATAACTTTCTTTTATCAAGTACGTACTTATCAAATATAATAACCACCAAGCGATATAAATTGCCTAAGCTGGGTCTCTCCCGTCTCTTATTTCTAGAATTCGTAATTTTGCGTAAATAAATTAAGTACGAATAAGTGTCATATTTCGAAAATACTTCAAGGCTCATATTAAAGAGCTCAACGAAATAAGACTAAGTATATTGTATCTGTTGACAAGTTGAAAAGGCGTAGGAAACAAAATATGAATATAACAAAATTAAAAATCTTCCACAACTAAAAAATAATAACTACACTAATACTTAATCTAATTCACAAGTCAATTTAATGATTTATCATAATCGTATGATTACAGTCCGACAAGCATAAAAAAACCGATTTTGCACATTGATTTTATTCAAAACAATCTCCATGCATTTTAACTAGTCTGGCATTTTTACGCGCTTTAGTTCTAGAAATCTCCTCCGCCAACTTATAGTTGTGGCACTGTATCATATCGTGATCGGTGTCGAATGAGATCTGTCATTTCTACTAATTTACAACGTCAATCATTCCGGTATCATTACCACTGCGTTTTGTTTTGTTCTCCAAAATGACAGTAGGTAATTTGTTTGAAAACGTCAACAGTAACCTGTTAGTAGGTAGATTGTTAAAACAAAAAACAAAATCTAAGGGTGCGTTTCCACTGAGGCGGAGCTGTGCTGAGCGGAGCTTAGCGGAGCATGAATTGACCAATCAGGGTGCATTTTGTCGCGTGTCGATTTCATCGTTTGACGTATGATTGGTCAATTCATGCACCGCTAAGCACCGCTCCGCCCAACTCCGCGTCAATGGAAACGCAGCCTAAGGTTTATAGTTGACGTTTTGCTTTCGTTGATAAAAACATTTTTAACATCGTGGTCGGTGAAAGAAATTTGTTTGTTTGAGAAATGAGAAGGCATTTACCTATGAAGAAAGATGTTTAAGATGTACGAGATTGAAACGAAAGTATTCGTAGACTCGCTCGATAGACATTGATGTAGTGTTTTGGGTCCTCATAGACAGAACAACGTTGTATTGTGGTTGTATTCAACCTAGTTTGACCAATCAATCATCATTACCATTACCTTCACTGCCCCAATCAGTAGGTTTGTATCTATTTCGGTTGCAACAAAAGCGCGCCTATGAAATCAGTTACAGGGCATTGTTATACTTATCGTCAGTTACCTTGCTAATTCTGCAAAATGTGGGCATAAACCAAATAAAATCTAATGACCTCCGACCGTACCATCTTTTAATGATCTTAAAATACCTAAAGATCTGAAAGATTATGTCTATCTACACCTTGGGAATACAGTAGTGATCATATGTTTATATTTTTTTCATGAAATAAGGAGACCTTTGCCCAGGAGTGGGAGGACATACTCGTAGGTTAATTAAAAAAATATTTAAAATGGTTTGTTAAATCGTATTTATTAGAATTATTAGAACGAGACTCGTATCGTAAATACCGCCCAAGTCGTTTTATATAAATGAAACTATGTATATCTACATAGGGTTTGTTTTTGGTAAAACGAAGGATTTACGATGACGTTTATGGTTCCCTGAACAATTTTGCTACCTAGGCAAATATAGGCGGAACGTTTGATTAAAACAAAACAATATAAATAACACACCTTCTGTTTTTGATCTGTTTATAGATATTATACACAAACAACAGGTGTATGCACCTATTGAAAAGATCATCATCATCATCTCAGCCGTAGGACGTCCTCTGTTGGACACAGGCCTCCCTCAAAGATTTCCATGTATTGCGGTTGAAAGCGTAAAAAAGGTACCTAAGTATAGTTCGCGTCATGTAAAAAGAACGCTGGAAGAAAGTGGAGGGGTGTGTTTTGTCTCATGTTTGTGAATAGGCAACCCATGCGCAAACATGAGACGTTTCAGCGTCGTGAAAGATAGAGTCGGATTCAGCACTGAAGTCCAATAGATGCGGCGCTGCTATTGCAGAACTAGGCTATGTAAAAAATTACTAATTGTCCAAATAAGGCTAGAACAATAATAATTATGCTAGTTTGTACGTTAGTTAGCTCTAAACACCAGAACAACTGAACGCGCTTTTAAACGTTAAACATCAAGGCTGACTGAAAACCCGCCTTCGAAGTAAGATTGAATTAGTATATTGTTTCAGTTGTGTAAATAAATCAATTTAATTTTGCATATTATTGACAACCTTTTAGGTGTCTCATCAGGGGGCAATAATAAAAACATTTTACCCAGTTGGCTGCGAAATATCTCTGAGGTCCATTTCGCAATTGCTAGTGTTTACTATCATGAAATAACGGCACACGTTTTTTGTGTAGAAACTACGAGTAGTTTCCAATACTGACTATAGTCATAATGACTTAACGTTTTTTCGATCCACTTTCCACGCAAACCATTTTGGAGTTCCGCAGGGTAGTATCCTAGGACCACTTCTTTTTCTTTTGTATATAAATGACCTTCCTGACATCACTAATAATCCTTGTATCTTATTTGCCGATGACATTTCAATAATAATAACGACTACACGTAATACGGACATGAACCAATATATTAACAAAATAAATGACACAATTGAAAACGTAGTTCTATGGCTGAGCCAAAATAACTTGAATGTTAATTTGACTAAAACTAGTTATATACAATTTGGTACATGGGCTAACAAGACAAAAGAAATGAGTATCTCGAATAGAGGTACTGATATTCTCGAGGTAAAAAACACAAACTTCCTGGGTATAGTACTAGACGCTCATTGCAATTGGAAAGCCCATATTGATAAAGTATCCAACAAGTTAAATAGTTTTGTTTTTGCTCTTCACAGACTTAGGAAAACTTCTGACCGTAAAACAATTTTACAAGCATACCATGGCTATGTCGCCTCGATATTATGCTATGGTCTAGTACTTTGGGGTAACTGTTCTGAAATAAATAAAGTGTTCATAGCTCAAAAAAAATGCGTAAGAGCAATTGTCGGCATACCGCCATGGGAATCCTGCAAGCCCTTGTTTACAGACCTAAAATTACTCACTCTGCCATGTATGTACATTTTTGAGGCAGCAATGTTTGTAAAAAAATACAATAATCTTTTTCTAAAAGCGAACCAATTGTATCCACGGAACACAAGAAATCCTGATCGAATTGTGCTTCCAAAAATACCACGAACGGAACTCTACAAAAATAACTGTTTTGTCATGTGTGGTACAATTTACAATGCACTGCCTAAAAGTATTAAAAACCTTCCTCTTAATAAATTTAGAAAAGAGTTACGCCTTTGGCTTCTTGATAAAAACTATTATAGCCTAAGTGAATTTGTAAAGTGATTTTTTTTTTTTTAACTGATTATGTATTTATCAAGTTATTTTTATTTAATTAATTGACATTAACATTAGTATTAGTAGTAGGTTTGACATTTCATTAATATAATAGACATTTTAATTTTTTAGACTTAATTATTATCTTTGTGTTTGCATCCCAGATGTTATGGGGAATGTGTGTGCCAAATTAGTTATTTAAGATCTCTGTAATACCACATTGAAGCAAATAAACGAATTATGAATTATGAATTATGAATTATTATTAAATTGAATTATTTACTCATAAAATAATATAGGAAAAAAAGGAAATCCAATACCTCGCATGATTAGTTTCTATCCTTGACATGTAGAAATCTAGCTTATTAATACGCAATTTATGCATAGAAATTTTTGAATAATTTGCTTATTTACTTAGAATTCATGCTACTGAATTCTGTTTGTAGTTATATTCGATTTTCTATTTCATGAATAAATACATGACATCTACGTACCTACATAGTTGTAACTCCATAAGTACCTAAGTATTAGAATTCTGTCGTAGGTAAATGGCATTTTTTGTTTTTTTGTTTCTGTTGTTGCAAGTTTTTTACATCTCGTGCCTTTGAATCTCTCACTAGACTCGCGATTTTAAACGTAAAATCACTCGCTATGCTCGTGATTCAATTCTTAGAATCCCTCGTTTGCTCGGGATTCAAAATCAGCACTCGAAACAAAAATCAACTTTGCTCTCTTGTTGCACAAATAACTAGGTATGTGGTGGTGGAATCAAATTTTATTTTAGATTGTTAACCCAACACTTACAGATCATAAAATATTTTTATAACATTTTTTTTCTGGTGGTGGAGTTTTTAAACCGCCTGTTTGAAACGAATCTCCCTGCATGTTTCAATTTGTTTCCCAACGATTGAACAAATTGGCTTTAATCCAGATGTGCATGTATCTTGTTTATTTTAGTAAAACTTATCTTTCCCAGATATGTAACCAGTGATGTTGCCAAACGCAACATGATCGACAACCCCGGCAACATAACACGGACCCTAACCAACCTCTTCGAAGAGATGCTTCTTGAGACAGAAGTCACTCATGAAAATCAAAGCAATTTGGACTTCGTTCAGTTCCTATCGGCACTACGAGAGCAGAACTCCAAGAACAGCACCAATGAACTGGATTTTGGGATGCTGGTGAAGCTAGTGGATGGGTTTAGGAGTAAACTGAACCTCACCAGGTCTCCGGAGCAGATCTGCAATCATTATTGTGATGGGAACATCCGTGACATCATTTTGGCTTACAACAGCATACATGGATATTTGAGTCTTATCGTAAGTAACGTAACTTATAAGATTTATGTTTTATTTATTGGAATGATTCAGTTTTTTTTAATTATTAACAACTCTTGGTCATGGTAGGTAGGTACACTTTATAATTGTAAAGAAAAATTGAATTATCGTCACTGTATCACTGCTAGGCCAAGCCTATATATCCCACTAATATAAATATATAATATAAAAAAATAATTACATAAGTAAGTACACATAATTCTAAAGCAATAATGTTCATAAAAAAATATTTAACCCGCTTTTGAATCAGACGCATTTTCCTATTAACATAGGACAGGGTTTTTTTACCCGCCTCTAATACAGGGTGTGGCACTTTGTTTTTAATTTAAATACGCGCTTTACAATAGCCTCAGCTTGCCGGAGCAGCTACGAATTTAAATTAAGAACCATCGAATAAGCGGCACTGTTATGTTCAGAACTCCTTATTTCATAGAAAATGTATGAAATGTGTTTTTTGAATTATTGCAAAAACTTACGATTTGATTTGGTAAGTCATTTTGGGAAAAGTGTTTCTGGTGGGAAATAAAGTCGATTAAGACCAACTTGTTTTTTTTTTGACAAAATGCAATTCTTTAGGCTAACTGTACTTTTTTCAAAAATCTAAAAATGCAATCATTTTTTTCTTCAAAATAAAACAATAGTTTCCTAAGAACAAGACTTTCTAACTACAATAGAAAAGCTACCCTTCAGTGACCAAGAATTTGCCACACCCGGTATACTTAAATAAAATAAGAAAGGAAATGCTCTATCATCCCGTTTTTAGTATGTTCTGCGAAGGTTGTGTATTTGTGACTGTCACCTAATATCACTTACCGCCTTTTTCTGAATAAAACATCGCCCCGGGCCCGTAAGTGCAAAGCTTCGTACGTATTACCACAGAACATATTACGCAAGAATGTACCTATCATTAATTAGATACCTACATCATAAATCATGAAGACATGTGGAATCTACCAATATATTTCGCACCCCTAGATGAAAACTCCGATAACTCAAAATGTGCCCAAATGGAGTTAGTTGCGTTTTCGAATTCCTAAACTGATTACCTATACCGTGATAATTATAACTCACGTAACTATACCTTCAAGGGTTTTGTTCAAATTCCATAAATACGTTTTTCATAGTCTGTCATAGATTTTTAAATCAGTTTTTTGTCATTTCTGAAAAAGTAGGTTTTTCGAGTTACCGGGTTTTCGTCTAGGGGTGCGAATTTTGTTGAGAAAATTCCACTAATTATTATTATATTATATAACATTATAAAGACGAAAGTCCGTGTGTGTGTGAATGTTTGTTACCACGTATCCCCATAACAACTAAATTGATTTTGATAAAGTTTGGACTGTAGATAGTTTAGTTTCTGAAATAATACATAGGCAAATTTTTATTCCGATAAAATGTGTGGTTCCCGCGGGATGAAAAATTAGTTTGCTAGTAATTGATAGTTTACAAATTAAAACATGGAGTACCTATGTATGTATGTTCGTATGAACTAGTGCTTAACTCTGGTGACGGATTTTTTAGGCCCCCTGAAGACCTCCGTCATGGCCTAATTACTTAAAAGCCGAAACTTTTGCTACTCTGACTGACTTTTGCTCTAGACTTTTTGTTACCCGACATGCACGACAAAAAGTCTAGAGCAATGAAATGTATGTTGCTCGGAAAACCTAGAATTTCCTGACATTTTGGCTTTTAGGTTTTATTTAACTTTTCAAAGGTGCATCCTACGGGAAAGGCACTGTGTAAACTTTAAAAACGTATCTTTTAGCTGAATAACTGCTCTACAACTGCATTTCCAAGAATTTTCCTCGTAGTAGGTATGTGTATTTAGCTGCCTACAGCTTTATGGTTTAAGATATTTATTTCTCAAAATAATTATTACAAATTCACTTAAAGAGAAACATAAAAACTTATGGTAAAAAGTTTTGCCTTAATAGCGTAGCTTAATAATAGGTTTGAATTTTTTGCACCGATTTTTTTGAATGTGCAGAGATATTTTAGCGACTGAAAGCGAGGTTTTATCTCTACTAGCTAACCTGATCGTCGTTTTGCCAAAATCTATTGGACTGATCGTCATCGGTAAAATTAACAGCTGCTTATGAAAACTTGAATGTGAATATTGTGGTTTACATTTTTCCGAGCAGTTTTTCAAAAGCCTATGCCGGAAAGTGGTGCCTTTTTTTGCTCAGCCATAAACCAAACATTAAAATAAAAACTCTTCGGAGTATAACAAACAATATTTTGTGAGAACTGTATACTTACATTTTCTCTCAGTCAGAACCGAGTTATACAGGATGAGTTTTCCAAGAGTGCCTGAAAATCTGAAAATATTAGCAACAGCGAAAAACACTTTAATCCCGTAACCGATTATGATAAAAAGTAAAACTGCATCATTGAATTTCAAAAATAATAATTTTCCTGGATTTCCTGCTAGGAATCGAACCTGTTGGTTCAAATCCTCATCAATCAAATCCAAATCGGTGAGGACGTATAATAGTTTTATTTCATTCAATTAATTTCAATTTAAGTTTTTTTAAAAAGTAGGTAGGTACCCGTAAATAAGTTTCCATATCACATAAAAGTAGGCACATAAAAGTATTTCATCCATCTCTACCAGCCTACCGTCCAATATTGACGTAATAAAATGCTATTCAAACTGGCTATAAAGTGTATTATTAAAAACGTTACATAAATATTAAAAAGACGACGTATTCAAAAAACGTTACATTTTCCTTACGAAAATATTACTGAATTTTCAGTAAATTGCCTCTACATACTCGTAGCTTCTGATTTATTATGAAACGTACAAGTCAAACTGTGATCGTACTAATATTGTTTGATATTCGGGGTGCGGAGTGAAAACAAATAAAACATGGAAGCATTCCTTCAAGGAACCCGTGTATCTTGATATCAAGATGATGATTTTGTACAATTTTACTTATCTGAATATATAACAAAGTCGGGATAGTTAGGTACACCATTTATAAATCAATAAAGGCAGAACCTATTCTTATTAAGTACATTTGATTCGTTGTATTTGTCTCCGCCCCGAAAATAATAATGTCTGTATAAATAATGTAGTCAGCCTATTTGTTTTCAAATGCTTAATAAGAATCTTGTTTCACAACGCGAATATGATGCTGTCTAGAGATACATAGCTTGTTGGAACATTCTGCAACAAAAGTTTATTAATAATTCTAGTTATGTAAAAGCTGATACATCGATCGGTATTATGAGAAAATTCCAGAAAATTCTAATGTACCTACTAGGGTCGATCTCCAGAATTGGCGTATTTGGTTGATCGCTATGGTGCTTTTTGAATAGCGATATTATTACTGTTCTGTATTTTTATTTCAAAAAAGAGGTGTTTAAATAAGCTTATTTTCATATTGGCCCCTAATTTTATCAACCAGTTTTTGAAATATTTAGGTGTGAAAATTTCAAGACCAGAGCGATCAATATTGATGCTAAAACAGTATCTATAAATAATTTTAAGGAGTATCACTAACCTCTTGATGTTCAAAAAAGGACTAATCCACAATTAGACGCATATCCCTCCGATAATTTGTGTATAATCTACCCTTATACTCGTAAATCGTAAACACCCAAATAGAAAAAAATATATGTAGAAGAGGCACAGACATACAAATAGACAGATACTGAGACAGGTGAAAGTAAATAAAAACTGTTAAAACGCTTCCTTTTTCTCATAAAATGCAATATTTTGATCGATATGGTCTTTTTGACCACAGCGATCAATACCAAAACAAAAAAAAAAGTAACTTATTCAATGATTCTGCAGAGATGCAAAACAGTAGAAAGCTATAATTTTTACATAGTAAATACATCCCTAAAACCCTTCTAATTATTGAATTGAAACTTAAACAAAGTGAATAACAAATGAGAAAAAGGTAGCATAGCAATCAAACATTTACAAATCCAAAGACAAAGTAATCAACTGTTTATCTCTATATCTCAGCACCATGGCAATGCAGTACATGCCTGTCCCCCTCAGTAGACAGAGCATACCTGATGACAGCGTATATGGCGAAAACCGATTGGCTAAAGAGTTCAGCTAGGGATGTAGACATGGATTCATGTCGATCCACAGCGATCAACAAAAACGCGCGGACATAACTTATTTTTCGAATTTAACTGAAACTATTCATTTACTGTTAACTTTTAATTTAATTCAAGTCAAATAAACCTTTTGGTTTGTAGAATAAATAAAGAACATATCGTAATGTATGAACACAAAAAAGTTACGTACTATTTTCTGAATCAAACTGCAGTCAGGACAGCCCACAGCAATCAAGTTTTCGAGGTTTCTGATTTTTTTAAATACATTTACAATAACGTCAGATCAATAATTCTGAATGCCCAAGGTAGCTAACAGGCCAATCTATCTAACAAAAAAAAACTCCTGTTAAAAATTATTACTGTAAGGTAGGATTCTCCACTCGGACATCAAAAATTTTTGTTTTGAAGACTCACTCACTAGCATACTCGTGCGACTTTACTCGCGTGATGTTCCTTCCTACCTAAACTATTACTGGTCGTACAAACTTTTAATTTTTATGTAAGTAAATCTTTGCATTTAAAGTATTCGAACCGAGTTTCAAACAAATCGCACCACCCTTTAAAAAGTTCCCATTCAAACTTTGACATCCCATTTTTTTTTTTTTTTCTTTATTTTGGCTTCGCACGGTTGTGCATTCAGCCAGTGTCAAGTAACTATATAAACTTCAAGTTTGTAGATAAATAAGATAAATAAATACATATTACAATACATAAATATAATATCCCACCCCTCCCCTTGTGCCTCAGTAAAGATGTGGGGCTTTACTGAAACATCAACACGGACTTTTTGGGAGAACTTGAAAAGCAATGTTATCCAATTTTGTTTCACTTCCCTACATTTATGCACGTTCACGAACACTTAACGGTTAATAATCCACCATTATTACACATTAACATTCGAAGAAACACAAGTTTTGGAAAATAAAACAAAAATGAAACTTGACTTCTCAAATTCCCGCCAAAAAGCCTACATCCCATTTTACCCCTTTTGAATGATGGTTTCGAAAAATCCTGAAACACAATGAGTATTTATTTAGTACAAAATTGCTTTATATATTCTGTATATCGCACCCCTAAATGAAAACCCCGTTACCTAACTCGAAAAATCTACTTTTTCAGGAATTACAAAAAACTGATTTAGAAATATATGATAGACTTTGAAGAATGTAATATTATATTCATGAAGGTAACAATTTTTCAAGCTCGTTCAATTTACTCATTTGTATAACCATTATGTATATTCAGTTTAGGAATTCTAAAACGTAACTTACTCCATTTGGGCAAATTTTGAGTTACCGGGGTTTTCGTCTAGGGGTGCGATATATGAAACACTGAATTGTCATGGAGCGAGTTTCTCGCATCTTCGAGGACAAAAACTCACACCATGTAAACATTTATACACTTGTGAAATTGAATAGATAGGTACAGTTGTGATTTTTTTTTTTTTTTTTTTTAATTTTGTCTAAGTAAATTTTATTGTACGTGAATATACCTACCGTATTTGTTACAGGTATGTTTCTTCGGCAGCCTTGCAAATTCATTGAACGTGGCCGTGCTGACGAGGAGAGACCTGGCTGCGGCGCCCATCAACCGCCTGCTGAAGTGGCTGGCGGTGGCAGATGTCTTCGTGATGTTGGAGTATGTGCCCTTCGCTATCTATAGATACCTGGTAAGTAAAAAAAAACTTAGGCCTTTACATCTTTACTAGATGATTTATACAGGAGGAATCTTTGCCTACACTCATCGGGACACTGTAGTGCCTGGGACATTGTTGAGATGAAGTAGGCTTGACCAGCATCTACACCATCCTCTCAGCTTAACCGGCCATATCCACAGGAAAGACATGGTCAATACGTGTGGGGCTGGCTAGCCGCGGGTTTCCTCACAAGTAAAATAGTAAGTAAAATAGTTTCAATTTGATGCTTGAAGTTCCGCCCATGAATATGGACGTACATAAGGAGGGGGGTTAGGAGGTCCGACCCCCCCCCCCCCCCCCCTTAGCAAGTATTTGTTAAGTTTATTTTTTAAGTTCGGGGGAAAACTAGTCAATTTTTGTATTTTGGAACCCTTGGGGGCCCCCCCCCCATCCCCATAACAAAGCTATAGCTTCCAGCCAGCCTGTCCGTGCAGTAATCATCATGGAAACCACTCAGCATTTTAATAACGTGGAAAGCTTACGACTTGTAAAATATGGGCATGTATAAGGGCAATAAAAAGCTTAATATGATTTTTTTTTTTACTTTTCTTTCTTGTTTATGAAATGATGCATTCTTTTTGTCGTACAAGTAATTTGATTAAAATTTAGGTGAGTGTCAACATGTTCGGGTTTAAAAAGTTCATTCCATTTTCAAATCACATTGCCGGCCGCTCGAGTAGGCCAGATAAGAAATTGCTGAACACTTTCTGACCTAGAAAGTGGAGAAAAAAAAAGAAATGGTCATAATATCGTAGTATGTTTGAGAAAACGTAATTATCTCTCCTTCACGACCAAAAGCTTTATTTTACTACTCAAACACAAGTCGTATTACAGTCTAGTTTATAGTCTTCCGCAAGTTGTTTACTATGTTTACCTAAGGTTTACCTTTACACAGACTTACATAAGTTGTAATTTGTAGTCATAAAAGTTTTTTTAGTTAAACTTTACCCAACTTAAAGAGTATATGGGTCTTTTGGGATTTACACGGAATTCTTAACTGATTTATTAGAGGAATGAAAACTTATTCCATTATTCATCATCTGTTGTCATTTTAGCAAGCCTTTAGGGTTTTTTTATCACTCATATGTCATTGAAAAAAGATTTGAAAAAGGCAACAAATTCAGCAACCATTTGAGCTCAACCTTATAAGTATGTCCGTTATGAATATTAGGGTTAGATCTTCATCATCATCATCATCATCTCAGTCCGGTTGCACACACTGCTGGGTATAGTTATAGTTATAGCGCATATTAATTTAATGAATTAGCTTGATTCATTAAATTAATATGCGCTGTAACTATAACTACCCAACAGTGGGTGCAACCTGACTTTGTGTGAAGGTGTAGACTTTGTGTGAAGATTTGAAGTTTGATTAATTAATTACTTTTTGCTACGTTGTAATGTAACGAACTCGAATAATACTAAAACTGGTGTTCATTAATAAATTATTTTTACTGTTGTGACTGAACTTACAAAAGTTACAAAGTAGGTAGTACTATTTTTGTAGCTTTTTATATAACATGAGATTATTTATTTATTTTTACATCTAAAGTTTTGGAAGAATTCTAAACAGGGAACATTATAAAATATTTTTTTCTGGAAATATTTTACTTATTTAGTATTTCTAGATTAATATAAATGATACTTCGAAAACATTTAAATAATTATGTATACCAACAAGAATTAATCAATACTCTCAAAATGTCGATTCATGAATCTATGAATAAGGTTTTCTCCTATACCAATTGATGTATTCACTGCAGCGAGATCGATAAATCAGGCGAACCTGTAAATCATACTCGAGTTGCGAGACAAAGCTATTCAGCATTCCGAAAGGATCCTAACGGGAAAATTAAATTAGCCCCTCGCATTCGCTCGGCACTAGCATTTCCTCGTTTTAATGAGGTAGGCATAGGCTGTGAATTTGGCGTAAATGCTACGGCTTGATTGTGCTACGATTTCGTAGCACTTTACAAGCATGTTGTAGGTTTATGTTGCTACGAGTACCTACGATTATCATACTTGTATTTGTATATTTGAATAGAGCCATTTAACCATGCCACAACCAGTGATCGGATGAAGACAGTATCGTTTAGATCTTACAATACTTAAATGGTATCTATTTTATTTACTTTAATGTGACGATAAGCTTAAGCTTATAGCTGACCATTCACCGCCGCACCCAAACCACACGTATCATTCACGATCCGGTGATACACAAAAAAATCAAATGAAGTAGTTGTTTTCATTTTCAAAACTGGTTTTTTCCCCAGCTCACATCACGTTTACAAAGAACCTTATCAATCAGTGCTTGAAAAATTAATCAGAACGAACTCATCTGACACAACATACCTATCATTCTGCAAACAACAGATAAGAGATAAGAGAACATTGTAATAAACGACATGGAATCGTACTTAATTATTAATGGATGTAAAATAGGAAAATGTTAAGGGACCGAGCTCACCTCAAACTTTCTCTCGGCTGATAGTTAGTCGGGTCGAGCTGCTATGGTGCGCCCACAAAAAATTGTAGATGTTCATAAACGAAATTTCCATAAATTACACATATAAAATAACGCATAAAGTCTTTATCGGTTTATTTTCAAATTAGGATCCATAGCCTCGCCACGTACATTTTGTACATTTGTTCAACTAAAATATTAAAAAAACAATTAAAAATGAATATTTATTCAAAATAATTTTATTACAGTATGGTCCAAACATAATTCGAAAATCGCATTAGTATCATGGCTAATGCGATTTTTGAATTATGTTTGGACCATACTGTGATAAAATTATTTTGAATAATTTAGTTGAACAAATGTACAAAATTTACGTGGCGAGACTATGGATGGGTGCGCACACCGAGCCAACTGTCCTAGTGTGTTGTGTTGTTGCAATGGAATAAAATTTTACGAATACCTGCAAGTGTATTTGCCCGAAATGAAAGAGCCGGTCGCTCAAAGTCACACGAATACCGCAAACCCGTAATACAACGGGCCCATTGATGCGTCGAAGTCGTGTGCTCGCAACGAAACTTCGTGTTCGATCTGCAACGAACTGTAATTGGCCACGTTGTTAAAAGTTCCCAGTAAAAACGTCGCGAAAATTGTAACTAAGGCGCGCGCGACAAATGTGGCACGACAGGTTAGCTAGTTAGCCACAATTGTAGCGACGGTTTTATTGTGACGATGCGGTTGCGTTATATTCGTATTATAATTATATGTCGGCAAATAATTGTTTCCTTAACGAGATCCGAATGTTGTCATTCACCATCATCATCATAATCTCCCTGCCCCTATCTCACTAAGTAGGGCGGCACAGATTGTTCTTTTCCTTATTATCTTCCATCACTCGTTATCTCAGTACCTACCCACTCCTTCACAAACATATCCACATTTACACAGTCCATCCATCTTTTCTTAGGCCTAACCCTGTCGCTGGTAACATGACTCTCATCCCTAAACCTAATCACGACATGCGCATACCACGCCAACTTTATACTCTTCAATTTTTCAGTCACTGGCGCTACTTTCAAACTTCCCTTGATATACTCATTAGCTGCCTCAACAAAATCCGAATATACCAATGAATTAAACAATATCTGGGCGACCGAGCTTTGCTCGGGTGCAAATAGAGAAATTTTAAAAAAGAAAAAGAAAAAAAATACTTACATTAAAACAAACTTTTACTAGCTGAGATTCGAACTCGAAGCCTTCGATTGAAAGGCAGACACCCACTCCATTCGCCCACATTGGTTTCACCAAATTTTGTGAAATAACGAAACACATGGCACTGGTAAATCTTTTTGCGTGAAAATGCCGAGAAAACGAGTTTTGCCAGATATGAGACCTAGCGATTTTTTGCCTCCGTAACCGCCCGTACCGCAAATTTCATCGAAGTCGTTAGAGCCGTTTTCGAGAACGTGAAATAAACAAACAAACATCAAACAAACAAATATTACTCGTTTAATAAAATAGGACAAATACGCACGTAGTTACGGCTCGACATCTGACCAAAGAAGGAAATGTAGTCAAATAAAGAAACATGTAGCCATAAAATCCTTTTATATGCGGCAACTTACCGACAGCAGCACGAATACAGTTTGAGATCATTGTTTTTACTTTATTATGGAAGAACTTTTCAAAGGCATTTGCTAATATCGTCGTTCACTTATAATTACGGCCATACTCGTGATGTTAATAATACCTACACATTGATTAGATTCCGTCGGATTCAGTTGAAAGCGTGGGACTTGGCTAGTGTACATGTATATTGTATAAGATGCCATTTGATACCAGTTGCTACTGGAACCCAATTTGAACGAGTTATCTCAATTTGCTCAAGGAATTTGATTTCAGAGACAGGCGTTATATTACAAGGAGATCAAAAGGCACAACAACAATGTACTTATCTTCTGCGAGTGAAATAAATAACGTTATCAAGTCTATACTAATTTTATAAAGAAATGATATGCGTGTTAAAGCGTATCACACACACAGCAGTTAATATAAGTTATAGGTCGTAATGTAAATATTTTATATTTTTGCTATCACACACACAGCAGATAATATAAGTTATATCCCAACTACGTCATCAATCATCGAAGCCGTCTTGCGGGGTTCCTGTAAACTGTCCCCGATAATCCAGTACCGAATTTATCTGTAATCTGTACCCGCATTCCAAACTCCAGTAAACGATGACGAAAATGGCTACCTTTTCTCACTATTAAGGTGAAGTACAGTCAGGCAAATAAACGAATAAAATAGGTCAAATCTATATTTCACATGAAAATAACATAAGAAATCAACAACGATTTCCAATAAAATAGGCATGATCACACACAGAGGATACAGAACAGAAAAAGATACACAGAGCAAGTTATAAACATAAAAACACACAATAAAAAGGTTCACATACAAGTGGTGCTAAAAAGGCACAGTCTCAGCTAATGCTGGATACTCCCATGAGGTCCCGTGACTACACGGACACCAACGGAAAAAAATAAAAGTATAAAGGTTACTGATGAATTATAGCAGAATATGTCAAAATGAGAGATAATGTCGAGTTGATAGATTATAGTCTTTTTTAAACTTTCGCGATCACTATTCATATTGAAAAGTTTTATGGACACGGGATTTTATCGCGTAATTTACCTTATTTATCCCGACGTTTCGGCTATGTTGCAATAGCAATATTATTGCAACATAGCCGAAACGTCGGGATAAATAAGGTAAATTACGCGATAAAATCCCGTGTCCATAAAACTTTTGATAGATTATACCAAATTGACAGATTAAGTCAAGATGAGAGATTACGTCATTTTGAGAGATTTACATTATTTTACTGTCGGCCATATCTCTAATACTACTCATCCTAGACTCTTCTTTCTAAGCTCAAATGAAAGCTATTACCAAGATCTACATTTTCAATGACAGCACTCAAACTTCAAATGGCCATTTCTCGGAAACTACTCGTCCTAATAAATCACACTGTTTGCTCTTGTTAAAGCTGTCAGAATTTCATACGATATTTTCTAGTTGACTGTACCAATTTAAAATAACTTGAAGGTCATAGAAAACGGGTACCTATTATTTACATTAACTAATAAATTTGGTAGCCGTTTACAGCGGGTATAGATCTTCGGGTATGGATTACAGGAACCCGTCTTGCGATTAGTTTTGACGTAGAGTTTTGTTCATATACAGAGTGTTCAGTTTTTGCAATGAAGCGCGTAGAAAACTTGCTATTGCTAGACATAATGGACAGCTACGAAATAATAATGAAATAATATAAAAAAAAAATTACACACACATAATTCTTGACTGGCCTCTTAGCTCAGTTGGTAGTAGCTCTGCCTTCTGCGCTGTAGGTCGTGGGTTTGGTTCCCACGCAGGACAAACAGTTTTGAATATAGACGTTTGTCTGTGTCTGAGTGTTATAAAGTATTAAAAGAATGTATTTACAAATATATAAGTATTCTATCTGGTTCCCATACTACAAGCTTGCGGGCTAGATGGCGCTGTGTCAAATTTCCAGCAATATTTATTTATTTAATTCTGAAGCAATAATGTTAATAAAAAAAAATCCCCGCTTGTGAATCAGACGCATATGGGTAAAGGCATACAGGAATGCTTACTGACATTTAATGTACAAAGGATTTTGAACCATAACACGACTACACAACGATCTATTATAATTTAATCTTGGTTATAAGGATTGTTGGTCTTGTTGAAAGGCTTTCTTGGTAGCTTTGTCTCTTTCACACTCGTTGTTGGATTAGTAGTGTGCCCATGTCATTTAAATTTCAGGATATTTTTACCTTATCGCGCTCGACAAAATCAGCGCTTGATTTCGATCCATGGTTTCGATCCTTGAATTCGATCCTTGATTTCGATCCTTGGTTTCGATCTTTAATTTTGATCCTTGATTTTGATTTCGATCCTTGATTTCGATCCTTGGTTTCGATCTTGGATTTCGATCCTGGATTTCGATCCTTGATTCTTGAACCTTGAATCTTTGAAGTGACAGCTGTCAAACTTCAAACCGCCACATCTCGGGAACTACTCACCCTAGACTCCCCGTTCTCAATTCAAATGAAAGCTATGACCAAGATCTTCATTTGAAGTGACAGCTGTCAAACTTCAAACGGCAATATCTCGGGAACTACTCGTCCTAGACTCCCCGTTCTCAGTTCAAATGAAAGCTATGACCAAGATCTTCATTTGAAGTGACAGCTGTCAAACTTCAAATGGCCATATCTTGGGAACTACTCGTCCTAGACTCCCCGTTCTCAGTTCAAATGAAAGCTATGACCAAGATCTACATTTCAGATGACAGATGTCATTTTGACAGCTGTTATTGAAAATTTAGATCTTGGTCATAGCTTTCATTTGAGCTAAAAAGGAAGAGTCTAGGATGAGTAGATTTCGAGATATAGCTGATTGAAGTTTGACAGCTGTCACTTCAAATGAAGATCTTGGTCATAGCTTTCATTTGAACTGAGAACGGGGAGTCTAGGACGAGCAGTTACCGAGATATGGCGGTTTTAAATTTGACAGCTGTCACATCAAAGATTCAAGATTCAAGATTTCAGTTTTCAGATTCAAGAATCAAGATTCAAGATTCAAGAATCGAGGATCGAAATCAAGGATCGAATTCAAGGATCGCAACCAAGGATCGAAATCAAAATCAAGGATCAAAATTGTATTAGTATTTTAATTGAAAAATCATGCCCTGAAACATCATGTAAATCAGAAAATGATGTAAAAGGCCCCTTAGGGACTAGGAATGTTTAGTTTATAAATTATGGTCACCCTTTAGAAAGAGACACACAGCCCAAGTTTTATCTCTCAAGCGGACCGCGTTTTCTGTCTCAGTTAACCTTCCAGTTACGTAGGTATATAACTTCCTTGGTAAAGGCATACGGCAAAAGCGTGCCGATACGAATCACTATATGAATTGTCAATTTTGTGATTTCTAATAGAAAAATCACGCTAAGAATCATTAATATAATCAATTCTGCTATAACGATCTTATTAGCCTAACAGCTCTGGTTTAAGGACGTAAAATATAAACTGATAACTGCAGTTAAATTTTTTCTTGTGAGTTACGAGAACATCCTGTAGTTTATATTTTGATAGGTTGACAGATATATTTCTCAATCGGAATTTTATCTGTTGAAATATATATTATAGGCGCTGTGTGTGACGCTCCATAGAATTTGTATGGGAGCGATCGGAAAATATATCTGTCATAAGATATATTATCTGCTGTGTGTGTGATGGGCTTTATGTTCACATCTGGTGGAAGGTACAAGGTATAGTTCGCGTCATGTCAAAAGAACGCTGGCTGTCAAGCTGCGCAGTAAGCAATTTATAAAAATTCTTTGAAGAAATATGTAAACTAGAACGGACACCGGCGAACTCATACTTGACGATCCAACTGAAGCCGATCGGCGTCAGCTCATTCATTCACTAGCTCACGTTCATCACAATCGGTCGCTGGCTCTATGGTGTTGAATGTTGACGAAAAGTTATAAAAATGACTTTCAAAAATGCCGTCTTGCATTTTAAAAACTTGCAAAAACGCAACAACTATACAAAAAAAGGATAGTGGCGTAACTTATCATCGGTAAGTAAACAAAACATCAACTAAAACAAAGCAAAACTAATTTTTGTCAAAATTTGCAGCCATTTCTAGAAAATCATAGAATATGAAAATTGAACTGTACAGATTGGACACGGTAGGTAATAAGTGTTGGTGAACTCATAATTTATGGACCTAGTTATTTTAACTCAATTAGGTATAATATAACTGATTTATTGTTTAGCTCATAAAATACCTACTCAGCCTATGCCGTTTGTCTGTCTGTTTGGTAGAAAATGGTAGAATACTTTTTATTTGGAAATGCATACATAGGTACCTACAATACTACCTATAAAATAATATAATTCGTCACACAAATGTTTGTCCTGGGTGGGAATCAAACCCACGACCTAGTCAATTTGTTTAGATAAGGCAGAGTAATAATTAGTAGGTAAAAAAGCTGTGTCGCTTCTGTGCGGTGTCTAATCTCTCATTAGGCCCCGCCCATGTTCCGTCTCATTTGTGACACGTCTATGGTTTGTACTTTCTTCTCTAGTTATAATCTCAATGTAAAAATTAGGCAAATTAATATCATCGCGCACAAAAGTTTTGAATTACGAAATGGTTTTCCATAGAAAAAAAAAACAAAATGCGCAAACTTACCTCCTCCACTGTCTTTACGTGACGCGACGTGTATCTACACAAAAACCTCAAAACTAGGTATGTCTAGTTTTTTCATAATAAATTGAAAACATTCGACCGAGGCTTTGCCGAGGCTAGAATCGTATCGAATGTTGTGGGTAAGCTCGACACCATAGATTTAGGAAAACGTAAATGTATAAAACAAAACAAACTAGTGTGCTTTAGACACGACTGAAGTAAAACTTCCGTTCGCCTCGCCCTATCACACTTTTCGTGCACTCCCCAAGTCAGGCGTGCGTAAAGAAGTTTTACTTAAAAAATTGTAGTTTTAGCTTGTTTTTAAAGTAAGTAGGTACCTACAAGATTTGTTAAGTTTACAAGTAGGTATTGTATATTTTCATTATTTTTCTAGTAAGTGCAAAGCACTCTCATAAAAAGAACAATTGACAACATAATTACCTCTTAGCCGTGAGTAGTATCGATTGTACTATCTCCTTATCGTATTGCGATACCAATAATGTAATACTCATCAACAAAGCGAATTCTAGGTAGGTTCCATGCCAGCGAACCACTAGTAGTGCAGCTTGCTTTGTTGTTCCGGCGAACGCCGTTAATCAGAACTAGATTTGCGAGAGCAAATATTAATCAAATTATAGCGTCCATATCACGCACGCACGCGGATGGTTCTTCTCAAATCGTTATTTTTGTCGATTTTTTACCCACTTTTGTACCTACCTTGAGTTAAGGTCTAATCATTGATACTGGAATGATTTGTATGTTAAAAATAAGTTATTGAACGAGGGGTATGAATCAAATTAACTGATATTTTATTTATTTATTTGGGAAACAAACAAAACAATGACACTTAAACATTAAATAATATAAAGTAAAACATAATCCAAAAAAGTTTCCACTATTTTACGAGATAATCATAATTGTTGAGTGCATACAACGACAAAGAGTAAGAATAATGATGAAAAGAATAAGTATAACAATGATCAATCCCTTTCACTAAATCACTATCCTAGAAAATCATGTTTTTGATTAAACTTGAAAATTATCTAGCCTGATGATATCGACAAAATTTGATGTAACAATGAAATAAATGGCCAAATTATAATTTGAAACAAATCAATATCTATAAAGTTATTCAAAACTAATGGTTTTAAGGCCGACGGCGACGCCTGAAAGACCTGATGAAGGCCTACATGTGGCTTTAAAATTTCACCAACAAACTGTTCTGGAACCCAAAAAACAGAAAAAATTAAAACCTAAAAAAACCATTATTTCTAGACAATGCCCAACTTGACTTACTTTATAAAAGAGTTTTGGGGAACAGGTTGGAATCGTTCCCCAAAGGCAGAGTGGGTGGTTCCTCTGCAACGGGCCGGCCCATCTGGCCCACTTGCCCGTGGTCATTCGACCAACGGTTGTTGTCGGTTGGTTGTATATAACCCGATCGGCGATGAGTAGTGCACTTGCGCGATCTAGACATTCTGGTATTGAGTGGCGCCATCTTCGCTGAAGCTCGTAGTGCGTAGCATGTCTATGTAGTTCATCTAGCGACATGTAGATGTCGCTACAGAGTTAACTAGCATTATTACGGACAACACCTTAGAATAATAATAAAACTGCTTAGAAATAGGTGAAAACGCAGCTTATGGGACACAACTAAAATCTTTATTCCATTACTCCTACGATTTATATTCCCATCATATATTTTACCTAGACTCGACATCGCCTGGCGTCATATTATTTTCTCATTGACTTTAACGGTCTCAGCATCTGTATTGGTTATCTATAAAAGTTGTCTAAGCGCTGGTTAGATGAGTCTGTAAGTATATTTTGATTCAGTGAGTGTTTTTACTACCATTGAAGATGTGATACTTGAAACTAATATCTAATAACACAAAGAAATCAATAAAGTGGAAGAAGAGCTAGGTAGTACTGATTTTGTACTGAATTTATTGGGATCATAAAGAACGGTATCGACTTTGGCGAAGTTACAAAGTAAACAAGTAGATGGAGAAATAAAACACTGTACAATACACAATACCGTCGAGTTCTTCTCTTTCTTTACAACTCTAGTAAATAGTTTATAGAGTTCCTCAGTTAAGCAATGAAAGCTTTTGAAATTATGCAGCACCCTTATATTTTGTTTTTCTACAACCCGACTTCACCGGATTCATATTGACTCATTTTATGATCTACACCTATATTTAAAAATAATAAGAAGATATTTTTCTAGCGCGCGCAAAATTAGGACTCGAAAACGTCCCAATTGGGACGTCTTGTCTTTGGTCCGTGTTAAGCAGGGCGACGCCGACGACCCAAATGTGTTTGTCAGGTGTTGTGAATTACAAAAACAATGAAAGTGCTATTGTGTTATAATAGTATGTAGATTAGATACTATTAATTTGCGGAACTTGTCAACATAGTGTGCACTATATCGGTATGTATACCAGTGCGACCATATTTTAAACGTCGCCGTCGATAACTATGAACGTAACATATCTAGCTAGGGATCTACCCGTAATCTGTTTCAATCCATAATGCCACTTGCGGTCACCCATCCAAATTGTGACCGCTCGGAATGGATCTAAAATGTCTAAGCAAGCTACGCTACGAGTGCTTTACTCGTGCATTTCGTAAAGAAAGCGAGCAATAGCAAGGTCTAGTACCTACCTTGTTATCTTGTCGGTGATCCGTGTACCTAAATAGCCAATTGTCTTTCTTTTTCAATGACGGATAGAGTTCGTAACTGGTTTTTAAAAACAGCTACGAAAATAGACCAAAGGGAGTATTGTGTCAAACGATGGCAATATTTTGTTGGACAACGAAACTCTACACTATTAGGACACACTCTTGAATAGTTATTTATATTTTCAACCTTTTTGGAAGGCGAAGTCTGTCCGAGGCGAATACCCTCGAAAGTGTGTTAAGAACCAAGTAGGTAGGCCTTCCATTATGCTTTCTATTTTATATTGTATCTCTTCGTGAATCTCGAACACAAAATCCTCTTTTGTGAGCAGCTCTTAGGAAAAGCAGTGAAAACATTTCATTATTAACCTTTGGGAACCAATGTAAAACCGAATGAGAATTTACAGAAAATTACGGTGATATTCATTGGGCTAAATTATTTCTGTGGACCCAAAATCTTTGGTCTCGGGTAAATAAAATAAGGATTTGTTATTACGGGTAGTCTGAGATATCCTTACAATGTGGTCCCAAGGGAAATAAAATTTGCTTTTTACACACCATGTTCCATTATTTGTTCAGTGTACGTTTCAGCAATTTCACAAATGCAGTGAATCGAACTTGTTTACTCTTCTATTCTTGGATCACTACTTTATACGAACAGGAGACGAACAGGGAGACCAACTTCAAGTCGTATGTGCTGCGAGTGGCTGCCAAGCACAAGGATGTATTCCTCGCTCCGGACTTCTGGACTGCAGGAGTAGTTTACAGACGGTATAGGGAAGCACCGCCTACGAAGAAAGCGCCCTAACTACATAGTTTTATTAATAATTTTTGTATATACTTATATATTATTAGTAGGTAGTCTGTAAGGTATTTACCTACTCTGACTCCCGCAATACAGGCTTGTCCTAGTGCGGGGTCTTGGTAAATTATTTGCCCTATTTGTTTAAACTATTTTTGTCCTATGTTTGTATGTAACAATGTATTTATGAAATAAATATAATGATATGATATGATATTATAGAAATGAATTCATGAATTCATGAATGAAAACCCTCTGTTAATCTAATCAGCGAATATTTTACTTCATGGAAATTGAAATTTAAGGACTTGCAAAATGTGAGCCAGGGCAAAAGCCTCCCTCTTTTTTTCCACTCCTCTCTCTCTCTTCAGTGATAAGGGCCCATAGGTACTCGACTCGCCATATCCGAATGGATGTTAGCTGGATAGAATTGTTCGAGGCATTAAATTGAGTGTGTGCCCCATAAAACTTGAATGGCCATTAAAACCGTTCGATAGTCTATGATTTTCTCGAACCATAAATGTTATGGTGTTGTCATTGTGTTGACAGTCAATTATTATATACTAGCTGCTGCCCGCGGCTCTGCTCGCGTAGTCTCTGGATAAAAAGTAGCCTATGTTACTCTCCAGCCCTCCAACTATCTCCACACAAAAAATCACGCCAATCCGTCGCACTGTTTTGACGTGAAAGCAAGACAAATAAACAAATAAATGAACACACTTTCACATATTTATAATATGGGTACGGATATCTCTATTGTAGTTGTAGTTGTAGTATGGGTATTCTATTGGCTAGGAATGATTATAAGAATCAATTGAGTCTTCTTAACATCCAAACTTCTGTCTGTTTTAGACAGGACGTATAGTATTATATTATCTGTGACAGGACATTGTTGGATGCCAAAATACCCAAAAACTTGTTGATATAAGTAAATATGTAGTTTTATACAGATTGTAAAAAATATTGAGATATCTTTTATTTCTTTGAGAAAAAAATGTATTTTGTATTATACCTGCCTTTGGAATTGAGACATATTTTGATTTCTGTGAAATTCTAGACATGATTCTTTGAACTTATTTTATTTTAACACTAATGATAAACCGTTTTTATATTTATCTCAGAAACAGCACAATATTTTTGTTGTTAAGAAGTGTGCAAACATTTCTATCTTTTTATTCGTTCATTGTAAAAAGAATAAACTTATAACTAGAGTAAAAACTAAACTCTCTGTATTATCTTGTGCGTATATCGCGTTCCTTCATAATAGGGAACTCCCACAATTTTTTTTTATGATTTTATACGATAGGTTATATCGTCAAATAACCGTCATAAAAATTCCAGCGCCGAAATACTAGAATTTTATAACAAAAATAATTTTTGAAATTTACCAACATTTTCACGCATCTGAAACACGATTATTATTGTTGTCACAGATTACTGTTGTAGTAACAATTTGTGAACTTTGACGTGTGACGTCAAATTGATACTAAGTACAACAGTAATCTGTGACAACAATAAGTTCGAGTATAGGAATTGTGAAAATTAAAAAAAAAACTTATCTATGGATCGTCATATCTGACTCGTCCTTGACTTTTCTTATGAACTTGTGACGTCACATCCTTTCACATCCTTTTCAAGTATTTTGAAATTCCTACTATTTTTTGCAATTTTTAAAATTTATTTTCTAATCGAAAATGGTTTAATATTAAAAAATAATTACACACACATACCTCTAAAGCAACAATGTTCATAATAAAATACATTTAACCCGCTTTTGAATCAGACGCATATTGCCTATTATGGAAAACATTATTCACTCTTCTCGTCGTTTTACTAAGAACTAACTAGAAGTTAGTGTTAACTTAAGAACATTTACTTTAAAATTAAAAGAGTGTGCACACATTGAAAATTATTTTCTTCTACAGATTCTACCGGGCCAGAAAGAGATGCCTTACAAGTGGGCTGCATATCTGCTATTTCACATGCACTTCGCACAGATATTTCACACGGCATCTATCTGTCTCACTTTGTCGCTAGCTGTTTGGAGATATGTCGCTATCAAGTAAGACTTTTACTTATTTTTAACTTAATTTATGTTTAGGTACAGCAGAGTCATTCTGTAAACTCTCTTCGAACGTCGAAGAGCTGAATCCGCTGTGAGATTTCAAATTTCATATTCGAAATTTGAATTTCGTATACGCAATTTGAATTTCGTATTCGAAATTTAATTTGAATCTCACAATACATTTTCGTGTATTTAGTGAGCTCGGTCACTTGAGTGAATTCGAAGTGAGTTTACAGAAGGACTCTGTAGGATCAGTAGAAATACTTTAAGACATTATCAAGAATCCTTAATTTCTAAAATATCTGAGAGAATGTCTACATATTGTCGTGGTCTTGATTCGTTTCGTTTTATGTCAAGTCAAGGCGGAAGTCATAGGTATGTCCAAATACATTTGGTACATGCCCACATTTTGCATAAGTAGGTAAGCATTCAATACGTTCCATACGTACAGGTTGTAAGCCCATCGCGCCGCTTTTAGAAAGATACCTGTTTTTCTCATGATGGTTTACTTCACCGTTTAGAGTAATACATGTGTGTGCGATACTGGCGGGACGTTTCCAAGTTTTGGGTTATTTTCCATTTTACTGACTTATCTAAGTAGCATTTTGCAAAAGGCTCAGAAACTCGCCGTAAAAAAGGTTAGTTGCGGCTGGATACAGTCCTAAATGTTTTTATGAGATTTATTTCCGTTTTTGAAACGTCGTCTTTATTTTGTTGTTAGCTGTACCAGCTGTACCACAGAATAAATAATAGTACGCTATACCTTCGTTTTAGCTGTCCGTCAACCTTTCTTGTAATAGTTGGCCCGCACCCTTTGTTCTTTTCATTAGCGAAATGTTTGGACTAATTTTGATAATGTGTGCGGTTCCGAAACTTACCTCGCATATATTTAAGTATATTTTCGGTATGACTATTCAATCTGGTTAAGGATATTCCTCTATAAATAGGTAATATTAAATGTAATAAAATATTGTACCATAAAATCTGGTCCAAATAAGTAACACCCTGAGAGTAACTGCAGGTGGTTGCTAGTATTTCATAAGTCAAATAAAAATATATAAATAAGGTAAAATTATGATTATTGGAGAATCCATAAGTATTAAACTTATTTCGCCTGTAGTAATGCGAGAGGTATTGGTGCTCGTTAAGCAAACTCTGTCTAAATGCCATCAGAGGCACGATACATTTTTAGGTTGCTTCCTATCATAAATATAAAATTCTTAAAGTTACATTTCCATCAGAGGTATGCGAAAAAGCTGAGTGATATGCGCTTTAACTTGAACTTATCCCTACCTAGTTCTGCTCAGTTAGACTTGAATGAAAGCTTTTAAAAATGAAGTGAATGCAATAAGTATACTGTTTATTCAATTGTGTGATAAAAATTAGGTGTTAGGTACTTACTAGGTTTGGAAATTAGATTCTATTTTATGACATTCATTTTAGAAAAAAGTTTTTCAGTAAATTTTGCGTCTAAGAGCGATGCCACACGAGCGCTGCCGCCCAGTTGCGTCGTCGCAGGGCTATAATTTTTGTTCTGTCAAAGCGAGTCGTTTCAGCGCACCGTGTGGCATACCGGGCAGATTTGTATGTAGAACTACGGAGTGTCAACGCTGCGACGTCGCAGCGACGACGCAGCGCAGCGGCAGCGCCCGTGTGGCATCTCTCTAAGCTGAAAATTCTGGGGAAAAGGAGGAACAGATCTTACAAAAGAAAAAAATACTTAAGAAAGGAATCTTACAAGCATTTTTGAGATTTCTTGTTACTAGCGAAGTAGCATTAGACTCCACAAAAGTAGAGCATACCTATCCAGTTAATTAGTTTAATCTCAAAGTTTAGTCGTCAGACGATGCTAGTAATTGGAAAGCCGAGGTGAAGATAGCAAGCCGAATAACATTAAAGCACTCAGCATGGAAACTTACCTCTCGGAGCGATAAGTAGGAACAAGCTTTTACTTGCTATGGAACTAACGTTTCTGTAAAACAGATAGTAGCTTCTAAAACGATACACTTTGTGCAGTGTTGCTTGTGCCGGCTCGTTTTTGTGATACCTACGTTTAAAAAACGAACTCATCCCTTTATGTTACCAGTCGGACCCAAAAAATATAGATTAAAACCTTCCTGAAATGCATAAGTTTTTAATTAAATGTACGTGTTTTATGCTACTTTATCCCCAGTAAAGCCACATTTACATCAAAATTATTTTCTGATTTTCGGTGAAAATGCGCAGCCTCGAGCACATGGTTTTGCTTCATGGCCAATTTATATTTAAAAAATCGTATCCTAACAAACTTTGCCTCTTTTTATTATTGGTATTAGATTTAATATAGTATTAGTTTATTCCCTTTGATAGATGAACCAACGCATTAGCGTTATTCATCACATTAGGGTTCGCTTATGTACCTACTAGGAAACCGCTACCCTAATAAATTATGCCGAAAGAAAGAAGGTAGGCATCTATAAAACAAC
Organism: Camptogramma bilineatum; assembly: GCA_958496255.1. Lineage (NCBI taxonomy): Eukaryota > Metazoa > Arthropoda > Insecta > Lepidoptera > Geometridae > Camptogramma > Camptogramma bilineatum. Next base: position 8,538,287 of record OY292467.1, on the reverse strand, counting down.
TACTTCTATCCTTCTCAAGATAGAGCCCAACTCAGCCACGGAATCCTATGAAACTTAGTAGTTCGTATAAGCAAGTGACCAACTCTGGAGAAAGAGTTTTTAGGCCGCCTAAAGGCCTAAACGCCTAAAGGCTTAATGACTTATAAGCCGGGACCGACAGTTTAACGTGCCCTCCGAAGCACGGAAGCGCTTAGCTTGTAATACCACTTGCGTTCACCCATCCAAATTGTGAGCGCGCACAACGTTGCGATCAATCAAGAACGGATGCTAATTCGGTAGCCTGAATCAGAGTGCAGGTGACATTTAGGTACATTTTGTTGGTGGAGCTTCTGTGATAGCGTCACCATTGTCAACTATTTCTGTATGAAAACATGGAAAAATTAAATCTTGGAAGAATGACATTCAGATGAACATTTTTTGTCAAACGTTCACGAATTTCTTAATATTGAGTGTGATCTTACAAAAAACTTTGGAGCTACAATTTATTAAGAACTTAAAAATAAAGATGGGTATCTTTATGTGTTCAGAATTACTCAAGATGTATTTGAGGATTACAATCCTCGTTACTTCAGTAAAATAAAAATTCAAGCAAATTGTGGAATTTTTTATTTATGTTTTATAACCTTTTACGAAATATGTTTTTTTTTAAACGAACATTAACTGCAAATTTCGGAGCATAAAGTTAAGCAGGAATTTAAATGCAGACCACATTTTATGGTAAAAAGTACGGGTACTTTCTGTGAAGCAGTAAAATGCAGACAGTGTTGTGATGGGACATTTATTGGTATTCATAGCCCAAGGGAACTTTTTATTACGCTTTCTAAAAAATATTAAAAATTCATAGTTTGCACATACAGGATGCTTATTATTATTTGAACCTGTACTATGTACTCACCACATAAATGCAAGAAGTCGATCTAAAATATCAAAACTCATGAACACGCTGTATAACTTGTGAAGGAACTTTCTATCTGCACCGAAGTTTCCAACAAAATAACCATAATTTTATAAAACGTGACAGGAATTTGATTTCAGAGTAATATTTTATTAACGAGAGGTGAAAATTTCAATATTCGCTTATAAATTCATTTATGAGGTGGCTTTTAAGTGAATTTAAATTGATTTTTGACTCTTAAGAAATTCAGTGTTTACATCTAATTTATATTAATTCAGCTTCAAGAGGCCAACCACTTGACGAGTCGTTGTAATGCCGGAGACATAATAATAATGAGCCCAGCTTTATCAACACAAAGGACAGGATGAAAGGCACGCTAATTATTATAGAAGTGGAACTAAGTAGGCAGGAATTTCTTTACAAAATTTTCCTCCACGAGTTTTTCGAATGAAGAATCCATTGATAGGCTTTTATTCCCAACAGCTGATTAAAAAATTGACGTAACAATCAATGTTAATGACACAAACTACCTAGTTGTGATAAATAATATGTGGTCCTTGTCAACATTTACCACTATTACTACTAAACTACCACTATTTCTACTACTACTACTACCACTATTACTACTACTAATACTAACGGACCCGGCAGGCCAACATCGTTCAGCTAAAGACCTCGCTAGCAAAATAAAGATCTAAATCTTCCCGAAAGTACCCGATACCGGGTTTAATCATAGCTAAATAACACCCAAAAACCAAATTCGTCCAAGCCGTTTAGAAGACAAGCACGAAGACCTGATCATAGAATAGATAATAATACTACACCTGATATAAAAATGGGCACTGGGTTATTCAGACATCCAAAATTGCATCAGATAGATGATTTTCTGCGGAAAGTTATCATTTTTACAGCGAAGAAACGTCACTCCGAAATCGGAATACATTCCGAGAAGGTCTGAATCGCTATGTAGTCTAGATTCTTATCAAACAACAATGAACAAACAAAACAAAACAACGGAGATACAAAGTGCGAAGTTTCGAGAGCAGACAAATCAAATGTAACTAACAGATTTCAACTTATGTAACTGTTTGTAATCCCGCACAGTATAATTGCAATATAAATATTCGCAAATTACAAAACCTTATATGAAATAAGTCCTGGAATAACTATAAGCTCGTATAAACTTAGGCCCGCATGATGGCCTCATGCGGCCTACTGTCTGTTACGATCCAAAGTAATATATATATATTTTACCTGAATTATTGGAAGAATGGAAGGGGCTTTTGGTCTACAGTGGGACGAAAACAGCTGAATAATATTAATAATTAAACTTAGCATTTAAAATGAGAAATTGATTTAATTTTATTGATTTCACAGGTACTCAGACAAAAACCACATCTTATGCACGGAGAGGCGATGCAGTACAGCTATTCTAAGCAGCTTCATACTACCTCCCATACTTTGCATTCCTACGTACATGGTAAGTAAAGTAGACTTTAAACTAACAATAGAAGTACAATCAGTATACAGCATTATTCATTATTAGATCGGGATAATCTCCATTGATTTTCTCGGGATTTTCGTAATCAAACTTAAAAAATCATAAATATTTTTATTTTATTTGTTGAATCTAATTCCTGAATTTAGCTACAAATAATGAATAACCCTGTACATTATAAACTTGGATAGTAGTGTTTATTTTTAAAGAAAAACGTGGTTACATTTTTACGTCATAGGTATTTCAGATACGTATCCAAAATGATTTACATTTTAAGCAAATTGTACCTACTCAAATTTTGTTCCCAATAACGTTGTGCCAATCTTGCATACTTACTCTGACTACAACCTAAATATTTTCAAAGGATTGTACTAAATTATTTACATAATATCTTCCATACCTGATTATACCGTAATGAGACTGATCATTATTAAGATGTAGATTTAATTTTCAACCATATAACGTTTCATATTAGTAATAACGCTTTTTCTAAATCTGTTTATTTTGCTCATGAAGCAGCTTTGACTATTTACGTTCACAAGGAGCTTGGAGGACTGGAAAAGAAAAAATCACTTCCACACCGTTCATAAAATTCCAAAGTTCTTATAAAACATTTTTACCTAAATTCCTTTAATATAAAAAGTCTAGTCTAACGCTATATTAGTCATTGTTCGACTTTTCACCCCTTTTTCAGTCCATTAGTTAGACGTGATGTAAAAGAGTTCTAGTTGATTAAGCATGAAAGGTTTTTACCAGCATTCTTGCGGTTACGGACTTTGCTACGGCGTAGACGCGCTACGAAACTTGGCTGACAAGACGGTTTAATGGCAGACGACGCAAAATTACTATAATTAATCTACTTATTGATTAACAAAACCTTGAAATCTGTTTAAAAATTAGGTTTTTGTGTATTCAGCCATTTGTGTTTGGAAATAATAGAAGTAGCTATCTTGTCCCATAGTTGTAGGTCCCTTCCTTTACTTCATGTTTGTGTTTTTTTGTACCTATGTGTTGGTCCATTATTTTTCTGATTCTAGCAATAAGTAAAATACTTTTATATTGTACGCCACGTTTTATAAAAATGTTTTAGTATTTTACCACTGTTCTCTGTTCGTAAATCAAACTAGTATTTTATTTCTTTTGTAGTATAGTTTGGACTGAATACAGTTTACGGACTTGTTTATGAAAGATGTACAGCTTCTAGACCTAAACAACTAAGTTCCTAAGTTTTCCTAAGTCTACTCGTTTTACTTAAAGGACTTTCCTATGTTACGTGTCTCAGACGTACCTAATGAGTAAAAGATTCAGGTGTGGAAAATAAAACTTCCTTTTGTCCTTATGTACTATGTTATCTGCGTCCTTACCTATCATACCACAGAGGTCACAAAATAAACATATTTTTATCTCTTTTTAAGTGTATTATATTGATCATAATATAAGTAGTCTGTCAATTTTGTTCGCAGGTTTTCGATATCCACACGGCGATCGTTCTGGAACCAACAGGCCCAATGATTTTGTACCACGTAGATTCTGACGAAGAAGGACGACTCTACCAAATAAACTTCTGGGTACACGCAGTTGTGATCAAACTTCTTCCCTGCTGCATCCTTACAGTCATCAGCCTATGGTTGATTAGAGAAGTTTATAGCGCCAATCAGCATCAGAAGAAAATAAGGATCTACAACGCATGCCCGACTAATAACAAAGCAGTGAAGCGCCAATGCAAAGCGGATAGGAGAACAAACCGAACAACAAAAATGCTTCTCGCTGTTCTTCTGTTATTTCTGGTGACGGAACTCCCGCAAGGGATTCTAGGCCTTATGAGTGGGATGTTGGGCCGATGTTTCTTTAAGCGATGCTATGATCTGTTTGGAGAGTTGATGGATGCTCTGGCGTTGCTGAATGGAGCGATAAACTTCGTGCTTTACTGCTCGATGTCGCGTCAGTTTCGGATGACGTTTGGACAGATGATGTGGCGCGCTCATCTTCATCGCTGGCCTCCACCGACTGCTTCTCAGTCTGATGGACAAAACACGTGAGTTCAAGATCTTTTTGTTTAGTTACTAATACTCGTAGTCATCATCATCATCATCTCCCTGCCCTTATCCCACTAGGTGGGGTCGGCACAACATGTTTCCTTCTTCCACTTCATTCTATCACTCATCATCTCAGTGCTCACTCCTTTCACGCACATACTGCATTCACACAGTCCATCCATCTTTTCTTAGGCCTGCTCCTGCCGGTGTATTTAGTAAAGTCAAAATATTGTACATACATATCTTTGAATGGCTTTGAAATGACACCGACAAGCTGTTTGGTAACTAGAAGTCATTTTTTTTGTGAAGTATATTAGTGCAGTGTGGTAGTAAGTATAGCTCAATAGAATGAATTTTAATTTGGAGTGTACTTTGCTAGGGATTTTTCGTGTCTATATGCATATTCGTTCAGTTTTTTATAATTCAAAACTAATGTGAGTGCGTAACCCTTTTTTAATTGAATCTAAAATAGTGATTTCAGACAAGCAGAGGTAATTACGTGTTGAAAGGTGACGTTTGATGAGAATAAATATTTTTCTTCTTTCATCTATTCGCGGAACGCTATATGTATTGTGGCTAGACTATAGTTTATTGAGAAAATTTATTTACGAGTGACTTTGAGTCCATCTTTACTATACGTTTATTATGCGTTTTTTTTATTAACAAAACATGACAACGACGATTTTTGATCAATTTAAATGTTTTTAACCACGTTTTTATAAAGTATATTTTCGAGTACAGAAACCGTGAAATTAATATTGAACAAAATACATGTAATAACGAGTTAAAACGAGGTTGTTTCACTAACATTTGTTGTTTTAAGTTAAAACGGAGATCATTTCAAAAACGATACAAACAGCCAATTAAAAACAGAAGTTCAGCAAACAGCTAATTAAAGTACACTATATAGTATTTTATGGTTAGGTTTTTTTTTGCGCATGAAATCGCGGGAAGTATCCAGTTGACAATAAACTTGACATGCTCCATTTACCTGCTCACTCTCTGTAAACATAACAACTCATTGAAAAAAGCACCAGAAGTATTATAGCGTAAAATTGCTCCCCCACCCTATAGAGACTTATATTTAAACTATTTAAAAAACATTGGATATACACCTAAAGTGGTTTCACTCAGACAGACAAATAGCTTTTTCGTGAACGAAATCTATTGTTCAAATTGGTATTTCAACAAAAATACTTTCAATATTTACAAAAGGATTGTAATTCAAAAAGAACTGAGTTTTCAAGTAGTTCTAAGTAAGTTCTGAATGTATGTTCGTATAAACTAGTGGCTTCCACGTCTTTTAATAAGATAATACGCTTTTCGTATACTCGCTACGTACGAGTTTTCCGTGGATTTTGAGAAAGATGATTTGGATAAAGACGAAATAGCGAGGAATAAAGGAAAGTGGAAGGAGATAAATCATCAGAATCGTCGTTATTATATATTATATATATTAATATATATCGTATATAATTATTAACGTGATCGTGAATCGGATGAGTTCGTTTGTTTGTTTGAATTTCTGGAACTAGCAGTCGGATTTAAATTTTTTTCCTTCATTTGATAGCTTAATTCTTGAGGAAGATTATAGGTTGCTTTTCATCATCACCATCATCATATATCTACGATCACTACGCGCGTAACGCCGCGAGAGCGCAGCTAGTAACATTTACATTTAAAATGTTAAAGGCAATTTTTTGTTTTAAGTTTCCACTTGTTAGGATAAGATTTACTCTTTTATTACAACATTAAGCTTTATGTTTGTTGCAACCATATTAAAAACCTATTGAATTTTTCTTTGAAAGTGTTTTTAAATATATCCTTTATTTGTTTCAGCGGAAAATCTTCGGTACCCTGAGGAAGGATAGTACAAGAGAAACATGCGAGTGTTCTACAACAATTCGTATAAAACATTGATTTTGTTCGTGGAGTACCATAACATAAGGTTATCGACTTCCAGCGGACGTCAAGCGGATATTTTATATTGATCGAAAGTATCTGTAGGGTTTATATTTATTTTTATTAACTCCTTGTAAAATAAGAAAAAAACGAAAAGCTCTCTATTTTCTCGGACGAACGTAACCACTCTATTTTGCACGTTTTGGGCTTTAATTGTAAAATTGAATAATCTGCATAGTTACAAGTCTGAAATCGAAATAATTATTCAGGAGTTCGCTACTTTGAAAAATATTGTTATATTTTATGAATAAATACACAAAAACATTGAATATCAGACATGGCTGCTAAATAACAGTATTTTTAAATCTGTCACGATCACAGCTAAACTATAAACATGGACAAGGGAATTTTTCGTTTTGCTTACCACATTTTTATGTCTCGGCGTTACAGATGCTTTGAAAAAGCCGCTAGTGTGGAAAGAATAGCGTATCTATTGGAAAAGAAGCGATAAATTTCCTGATTATTGACATGATTTATATTTTATGATACACGTATAGTAAGTTATTTACTTATTTAGAATATATTACTCCAAAGATAGTTTTTGATTTAAATCAGCTTGAACTAGTAGTTCGCCCCGAACTGAGATCTCGCGCACCGTAGATGGCTTACATTTGGACTTTCTTCTGACTACCCCTATAATTTCAAGTGCTACTACTGCCGAGTATGCCTATTGCGCTAGCTTTTCATGGTAAAAAATACTAGCATGCATGCAATACAATAATGTCGTGTCTAATTTTTCATTTACTTATTTCATATTTATGAATTCTCGTCGTATTTCTAAAGTATACGTCCTAGAATGAAAATAATAACTATTTTGGAATGTACAAAATAAGACCTTTCATTTGACACCCCACTCAATATATTTGTTTATTTAACTTTTTTTACCCCAATTATTTTCATTCTTTATCAAAAATTTTTTTATCATGAAAATAAATCAAGTAGCATCTAAAATCATTGCAAACCAAACCGCAACGATGCCACTCTCTTTTTAAGACCGACCAGTCAATGAGCTACGAAGACAACGAAACTCTATGAAACGGGAGCTCTTGCAGCTCTGGTTTCGTAGTTTTTGTTCTTTGGTCGTATTTCAAAAACTATACATCCTAGATTAAAAATAAAAACCATTTTGGAATGTACAAAATAAGCCCTTTCGTATGACACCCCACTCAATATATTTGGGTAACTTTGAAAAAAATTTACCCCCTTGGGAACCCCATATCTTTACAACCCCTTCATCGATTACGCTCATACGCTCCACAGCAAATTTCCATAGCACTACCTATTGACTTATCAAGTTTCATACAGATTGGATTAGCGGTTCGATAGTTATGCGAGAACATAAAAATGAAACATACAAACATACAAACATACAAAGCAAAATCGCCTTACTTGCCACTAAGATCTTCGCTCGCTTCGCTCGCTCGATCGATTATATTTGTATAATTTTGGACTTACAGATACATGTTACATAAGCATAGTAAGCAATGTTTTTGTCCGCTGTTAATTATCCGCTAGATATTTATAGTAGGTGCTTAAAAGCTACAAGTACCGCATGTAACAAGCAGCAAGTGTTTTAGAAGTTAATTGTAAATGGTTAAAAAGTTTTCAAACATTCAAGGATACTTTCGCCGAACTCGAGAATTATAACATAGAAACAGTATTTATTATCCTAAAAACGGTTATGTTTTCCTTTAGATATGAAATTGTATATTTTTCTTTTTATAGTTATAAAACAAATTGTTATTTTATTTTTTAATATGCTGATGCTATAGTTGTTTTGAATACATTTTTAGCCGAATAATTAAAAGTCCTTTCTTCAAAATCAAAATCAAATATCATTTATTCTGTAGGACCGTTATGACCACTTTGAAACGTCTTAAGAGCTAGGTGATTCTACTCCTGTTCTTTCGCAACCAACACCGTGAAGAATCTGGGCAACAAACACGGTATGGGGCCTAGCTTCCTCTTATTCGCTAAATCAATGTGTTTATTAATTAGGTAGCTTTCAAAACATTGTTTCATCTTTACATCGCTTCATTCACGTGATGTACGCAAATTATTTTCAAACACAGGATTAGGCATTCGATTATGAAATTCGATCTTCTAGAATAATCTAGAAGATCGCATTTCAAAATAATTAGCGTACTAGGTTTTGTGGGTATAACAATTATGTTTTGTTATTGACTCCATATTATATTGTAGGTAGACTGACGTTGCTATTACATTGTGGGACCCAATCCAATAAATATTAAATTGTGTTTGTTTGTTTGTTTGTCCTGCTTTCACGTCAAAATAGAGAGACGGAATGACGTGATTTTTTGTGTAGAGATAGTTGGAGGACTGGAGAGTGACATAGGTTTCTTTTTATCCCGAAAAAATGCATGGTTCCCGTGGGATAAAAAAAGTACCTAGTAGTCCACGTGGGCGAAGCCGCGGGCGTCCGCTAGTTAATATATAAATCACTATAATATTTGAGTCCATGAGCAATGGACCGCGTGGAAATGTTGTCATTGTGAAAAAGTGAGCTCACTCGATAAAAAAAGTTTACGATTGACGTGGAAGAAAAGAGAACGATACTATTTTATTGACTATGAGTATCACATACGAAAAAAGATACTACGGGTTTTTAGCATACGGGGGGTATCTATGATTTATATCACTATACTTACATAATATGTAGTGATATCTATTATATATCTATAGTGATATATATTTGTCTTGTGTGTAATAATGTCGGTATTTATATACCTAAGTAATATATAAATACCGACGTTATTGCACACAAGACAAGGTTTAAATAGCTAATTTACAAGAATACCTAATAACGGTTTAATCATTCAGTGACATGAATAGAATATGCTCGTGGATCTTTAACTGGATTACAAATTGTATACTATCTTGAATTAGATGGGAATGCTTAATAAGATGATCTTCTATATTATGGGATCAGTCTGTGGAAACTGTGAATAAAATATAAATACTATTAAATATGCCACTTCTGAAAACTTACTTTTTTCCTGAGTAGGTATAATCTTGTTACTAAGAAAAAAGTAAGTTTTCAGAAGTGCCATTTAAAAAACTACAGTGCTTAAAAATTTGAGATGAAGCTTGCGTGGTAATTTGATAACATCATAAGCTTTGTTTTATAATTAAAGTACCTACCTACTTAGATACTTAAATTTTAATTTCGTAATAGCATTTTAATATTGTTCTGAACATTATTTTTGTGACTTACCCCTTTACTTATGAAAGATGTTTAAAGTTATACACTGGTTTAACAACATCCTGTCTCTATTCGTCACTATCTACAAATACAGACAGGACGTTGTTTAACCAGTGTTCAACTTTAAACATCTTTTATAAGTAAGACCCATTAAAATTGTACTGTATTTATATATTTTATATTATTAAGGCTCCACAAATTTTACTGAAAATGTGCCACTTCATAAGTAAGTTCATATGAGTACCTATGTGGCCACCTCTAGTGACGTAGTTTTTAGGCCGCCTAAGGGCCTCCGTTTTGCCTCTTCATGCCCAATTTACTTTGACCAAATATATAGAGTGGTGAAAAAGTACATAAAGCAGTGCAGCATGTAGTTGGTATGAGCCAGTAGCTAACCTAGATGACGGAGTTTTTAGGATGCCTTAAGGCTTCTAAAGCACGGAAGCGCTCAGCTGGTAAAGCCACACAAGAAATTCCAAGCAAGCCACGCCACGAGCACCATGCAGTAAAACGTAGCACCTAATATTGCACATACAACACTTCATACTCTCCATTACACTTAGCTCTTGCCAAAATAAATCAGACTTTAGAGCGTTGCAGAAAACGATTTGTCAAACAAGAAAAATTGCAGTTCGATGAAAAGTTGGCAACTTATTTACAAAGGACAATGGGCAAATTTGTATGGAGCGTGGACGTTCCGCGGCCACGAATGATTTTATTATTAATTGGTGTGGTTTAGTCCTAGAATTACTGTGTAGAAGTTTTATCACTCTGGTGCACTTGTGGAATGAATAAAATACATTTTTGTTTTTAAAAATATTTTTTTTTTTTAATATATTATGGCTATGTCCAATGTAAAAAAAGAAAAGGAAAGTGAAATAAATAAAAAATAAATATATAAATAATGCTGGACAATTCACAGAGCATATAATAACAATTCTAGATAGTCTTAAAGATGTTTATTTAACATTTAAAGGTGGAAATGACAATAAAACATTTATAAAACATTGTATATCCAACAACATTGTATATGTCGCAGGCAACTGGTTGAATTAGCCATTCAATTAAATGCCTAGCCATTTCATTGAGCGCCGCCATTCAATTGAATGGCTGATGAATGATCGTTTAGGCGGAGTGTTGAACACAACGTTCCACACTACGGCTAAACGAAGGTCAGCCATTTAATTGAATGGCGGCGCTCAATGAAATGACTAGGCGGTTCACTTGCACACAGAAAAAGTAAGTAGGTTTTTTTTTTATAGCATTTGTTTATTTTTCACGACAAAACAACACACAACATCTTACTCGAAGCTGATTGGTCCACGTGAGAAGCGAGTCAAACCAGGGTCTTTTGTTTTATTTATGGTCGTAAGCGCAATACACATCAAAGCCTCCGACTTAGTATTGCAAAACTAACCTAGCGGCCCACCCCGCCTGGTAAAGCCGCCGTCGGCGGCTTTGGTGCTTTAGTAACAACTAGCAGCGCCCTCGCGGCGTTGCCCCCGTCATGATGGTATATGGTGATGATGATGATGATGATGAAGAAAAGTAGCTTATAACCTTCCACAAGAGTTTAGCTATCGAATGCAGAAAGAATTTTTCAAATCGGACTGGTAGTTCCTCAGATTAGCGCGTTCAAACAAACAAACTCTTCCGCTTTATTATATTAGTATAGATAGTATAGATTAATTAATTAGTAACAATGACAGGTGTTACAAGACGTGTTGAAGTTAGGATAAAGTATTACACCCACAAATAACGTAAGAATTATGCGACATTGCTCTATACAATTACATTTTACTTATTATTAAATATCTTTTTTCCTAATTGACCTACAACGTTACGCCAATACTAAAAGTTATAGCTAACTAACAGTACTTTCATTTGGCACTAATTTCATTACTGGCCGCCAAACGTCCAAATTGCCCATTGTCCTTTAGGTCGAGTGGGGAAAACATCTTTTAGTTCTTGTGAAGTCTTCCCTAGTATCGTAAATTGTAGCGACATTTATACAAAAGTTTGTTTTTCTGTTAAAACAAATATCCATCTGAGAAATACCTCGAGTTTCAATTACTTAATTATTATTTTCCTCACTCATTCGAAGAATTTGAATGCAATTTTCTACCAAGTACCATCGAGCAAACGAGTTTCGTTGAAAAGCTATATTGATTTAATTAAAAAGCTATTTTTTGTTCAAGCTTTCAATTTCTGTAGTTTGATTCGAACATTTAATTTAAATGAATTCATAAATACCTGAGTGGAATTTCTCGACATAGCAGTTACGTTATTTTATACTATTGTAAGAATAAAATAAACCATTTTGTATTTACCTATATATGAATGTTTCTCTTGTGCGTAACAAATTAAGTTTTAAGTATAGAAACATAAGAATAAAATAACTAGTTAGGATATGCTCATTTTTACTTGTTGTACATATCGTTGAAATGGATTTAAAGAATAAAATGCTTTGTGAATCCTGTTTGTTTTTATTATCATTATCATATAAACGCCTCTCAACTTGAACACACTCAAGATTCGCCCTTTCACTATTTGTCACTATATCTAACAAAAAACTGTTTGCTAAAGGTGGAATCAGACGGTTCACTCTATTGAAAGATCACTTGAATGAATGCTGGGGTTTTCTATGACAGTTTTCTTTTATTTTATGTTCAGATATTGCATATTTCACTTTGAGTGAAATATGCAAAATCAACGACGGAAATGAACGAAAAATGAACCGTCTGATTACACCTTAAGCAAAATAGATGGAAATTAGTTTAAACGGTGTTTAAATTTTAACAGAAGTTGAGAGGAGATTATAAGTAGAGCGGTTGGTGTTTAGTCAATAGACCACACAAATGTTTAAAAGTACTGTTAATATTCCTTTGAAAAGACGATCTTAGAAATTTTGAGTGAGAATCTGACCGAATTTTACCATGCTTTATCTTGACTGTAGAAACATACCTATGATAATTTTGAGTTTTCCAATTACTCAATTTTAACAATCAGTTAAGTTACTATTGCTCTACACTATTAACTGATTGCTTGATGAATTTATAACAAGGTAAGATTAAACTCTACTCCCCGAAACTAATGGAAACCGCATACTAAATTGTGATTTGTGTGTGAATGGATTAAGCCGTTCAATCTAACAACAATGTACAACCAAATCACGCGTTATATTGTCATCATAGAGTAGTAAGCAATATCATCCATCTCAAGCAATGTCCCAGACACGACACTACAGTGTCCCGTTAAGTGTAGGCAAAGGTTGCCTCCGGACACTGTATAAATAAATCATCTAGTAAAGATGTAAAGGCCTAAGTTCTTTTATAGGAGGTTGGAAAGAAAGTAGGATGGAAAAGCAGTAGATAGGTAGAAAAATAAGGAAACAAAATCGATCTCTAAACGAAATTGTAATAAATGGATTCCAATAAATGAAATGAACATTAATGTGAGAAGCAACATCATAAGACAGTCTTGTTATGACTGGCATTAGTCGTGGTTTGGCGCTCTGCCATACCAAGCAGCCGTAAACAGACTATGAGCGTTTGTCCACCGCCGCCGTCACCGTCACGTCAACGAGAACGAGATGACGGCGCCGAGGTAGCGACCATACATTTACTATAGCCGCCTGTCCACCAGAAGACCGTCACGTGCCATCACGTCATCTTGATCTCATACAGAAATAATCTCGTTGACGGTGACGGTTCGGTGACGGCGGCGGTGGACAAACGCTCTATGACAACACCATGTAACTGTCAAAGATTGGGAAGATGGACTGATTCAGAATTCAATAACTTAAAACAGGTCAACTCTTTAAAATACTCGTATATTTACTTATAGAGATTTTGATTAAAAGTAGTGGAAATATTTTCGTTTCGAAAATTATATGCGCTTTCACTCAAGCCCGAAACGGTGAAGGAAAACATTGTCAGGACCTTTGCACGACTAATGTCTAAAATACAAAATGTCCAACTAGGATTAGTGTCCAACACTCGTCCCACAAGATAGGCTTTGTATGGGTGCGCGAAAGAGATACGACACAGAGAACCGTCAGTTTAAATGACAACGGTCACCTTTAGGCTTGTTTCACTCTTCAGCGTGTCACCGGTCGCGTCCGACGCGGTCGGTCGAGTTGACCTTTCACAGTTCGGCGTGCGCCAACGTTGAGCTGGACGTGTACAATCATGTAAACAAGTAATAAAAAAAAGTTAATTACAGAACTTATTTCTGTGATAGCATTAAAACAAAAAACGCCGTGTCAGTCCAAAAGGAAAATTAATCATTCATCCTATAACTTCAGCCCATCTGACGTAACGCTGTATTCGTATTCACCACAAATACGAGAAGATGCAAAAAAAAATGTTTAATTAGGTAGGTACTTAAGTATATCTAATGTTTAATTAGGTACTTATGTTAGGTACCTCTCTACTTCAGAATGAAGAAAAAGAAAATCTGTTTGCGTCCCTGTCAACATTTTCAAATAACTTTTTATTCATTTTTAAAGTAAGTACACACACATCATTATATTTTATCACTAAAAAGATAGAAAAACAGAGTAGGTAACGAATTCTGATATACCTACCTAGTTATACGACAGTTAAGGTGTAGGTAGGTACTATAACATTAACACTACCTATAACTTTTTAATTAACTAATTCCATCCAACAACTCTGTTTTTATACAACAGGTTTTGTAAATCTCAAATAGCAGGCATTTTTTTTACTTCTCCTAACAACACTCGTCATGACTGTACGCAAAACGCACACGCGCACGCCCAACAGTGAAAGCTCACGTGGCAACACTGGCCCGCGCGCCAACCGGCACACGCGGGGCGCGCGGGCTCCGGTCAGCCTTTTGCTCCGGTCCGGCGTCTCGAAAAACGCGACCGACCGCGCGCGACAGAGTGAAAGCCGCCATTCACTCCCATGCTACTTGCGTCGGTCGCGCTCGCACGCGACCGACCGCACGCGACAGAGTGAAAGGGGCCTTAGGCGCAGGCCAGATAGAAGAGACGGGGCGCAGACATTTGTCTCTTCCGCGTCCCTTTCATACAAAATGTGATGGCACTCCGTCTCTTCTGTATGTTTTGCGGCGCAACGCTTCTATAAATTTTCTATAAAAGGGACGCGGAAGACTCATATGTCTGCGACGCGTCCTCGTCTTACGTCTTTTCTGTATGTCCCTGGCTGCGTATCTACCTGAGATGTGCATGGTAGCTGAACGCTGTGAAGAAACGTGCCGAAGCTGCAAAACAATGTCAGTGATTCCACCAGAGACGTGCGAGTAAGCTGAGCAAGCTGAGCAAGCATATTCACTAGAGCTGCGCTGAGCGAGGCTAGGTAAATGAAGTGATTCTATTGGTACTTAACAAACACATCCCTTGCTATGTATTCTCACACATCTTGTTGGAAACGCAGCCTAAAAGCTCAGTCTGTTGAATTTTACAGGAGAATATTTGTTTCAGTGCTGTTTATCTAAAGCCTAAAATGATTTATATTAAATTCAATATTGAAATTAAACCATTTTTGCCCGGCTGACTGTCAGGTCACCGGGTTATGTAGATCGCGCGTTTCTATGTACCTATGTGGGTAAGTAATATTCTTTATTACCACGTTGCTCCTAAACGGCTGGATGGATTTTGATGAATGAGGTATCGTTAGAATCGTCTCCATCTCGATTGTGCTCTAGGATACTTTTTATTTCGATCAATCAAACAGTGCGGCTAGAAAATGCAACAATGTGTGAATTTTCAAAATGAAAATCACGCCATCATATCAAAATCCATGTCAAAATCAAGAGGTTGGTAGACTGATATCAAATATATATTTTTTTTAAATCTAACATGACATCTTCGAAGACTACATCGAGTCCCAAAATTTTTGAAAATCTATTTTTCGCCCTAAATAGAATTGCTAACCAAAACACATACTAAAACTTTCTATTAAGTCACACGCAACGTTTAGAACAAACTGCATCGAAATTGGTTGAGCCATTTAGGAGATATTTCATATTTAAGAAATAACTTACGGGTTTAATTTACCTACACACAGAGCCATCTGTGTGTCAACTGTGACAACAACGTTTAGGAAAAAGCGCAAGGCATCGAACCCTAGATACCTACATAGTAATAAAATTGTAATTTAATTTTGTGATTGATAATAAGTTAATGCTGTTTCCAACTTTTCAGTTCAGCCGGGTTTTTTTATTTTTGAATAAATTGCTTGTTACGACTACTAGTCAACACTGCCGCAACAAATATTGGCTCTGCGGCCGACCGACCGACCGACGGATGGTACGAGTACCTACAATCACGTATTTACTTTGTCACAAAATGTCACTGACTATCGCTTTTAAACGGAACGATACTGATAGGTATTTTATCTTTGATTTAAACTTTAGGAATGTCATAAAATAATAATTTAACACTCACAATGCTTGCAAACATTGGCATTCACTTGCAAAAGTAAATATCATTTATGAGAAAAGTTGTTTTTCTTGCAGTTAAAACACGTGAGTAAACAATTTCAAATTCGCGTGAGAGTAGATGGAACGACTGGCTTTAAATAACAAACCTGTTAAAGCAAAACTCGGTTCTTCGTTTCAGAAGTCATTATACTAGTAACATAAAACAGGAACGTTTGTGAATTTGAGTTTCAATCACTAAAACTTGGGATAGACTGGACTAAGGGAGTGGACACACTGCGTTTTTTGTAGCGCGTTCGAAACAAACGCGATTCGAACGCGATGCGAACGCGCTGCCCCCCTCCCGGTTCGCTTTTGTATGGAAAAAACGCGCTACAAAGCGCGATACAAACGCGCAGCTCAAAAACGCACTGCAGAAAACGCAATGTGTCCACTCCCTAAGTCAGTTGTCAACCGGGTTGAGTTGAACGCCGAATTCAGGAAGCAGGAAGGGCACCACTTTCAGGCATAGGCTTTTATTTAAGTGTAGGTAATGTCGAATATTATGTAGGTATATTTAGTACTCAATTAAATTGTAACCCGCTCCTCTTAACCGCTCGGTGAAGAACTATCCGAGGGGGGTAAATTGAAAACCAGCGCTGTACCTATGTTTAGCAATTTTGCTGTATTTATCCTCTGCCCTGTGAACTGCACCGATCTTCCGTCGGCGTAAGATCGGCAACGACGCATTCCAGGTATTTGTATGCATCACGTCACATTCGGCGGATAACTCGCGGCGTAATAAGCGTACAAGCGTACTAATAAGCGTTGGCAGTCGACTGATAATCTGACACTGAATATGTAGTGTGGCTGCAACGCATGGTAACGGATTGACTCCCGCGGAAGATCGGCAAATTCAAGTGTGGCGCTGGCCGTGTAGTATGTAAGCAGCATCTTTCTTTGTTCTTGTTTTTTATTTATCACATGTGGCAATAATTTTAATTTTAATTTTTTTATTATTATTATTATTTTATTATTATTCAATTAAAAAGCAGAATTATTTGGTATCGCGCTAACCAGACCGGTATCAAAGTACCGAAGTTTGACTTTACTCATGCACAACCTCCTCATGGAGTGGCGGTTGACGTCATTCTTTCAGCTAATAGGTAAAGGTGGAATCAGACGGTTAATTTTTCGTTCAATTTGCATATTTTACTCAAAGTGACACATCTAAACATAAAATGAAATAAAAGTGTCATAGAAAACCCCAGCATTAATTCGAGTGAGCTTTCACTTGAGTGAACCGTCTGATTCCACCATTACAAAACAAGCTGTTTGACAGTCAATCGTTTTTTTTTTCGAAACGAAAAATCCATTAATTCGGCCGGCATAGGCACGGCTAGAATTCGTACCCAGATCGAAAGTCAAGGTAGGTCCCACTCGGCAAAATTGGCTCTAAAAACTAAAGAACTACTTTAGTAAACCTAAAGCTTCTTTGACTCGGATATTACGCGAGCAAAACCGCAGGTGGAAGCTAGCTATTACTAGGTACAGAAGAAACAAAGTTGTTTACGTTTGTAGGAGGCAATCTCCGGAACCACTGATCCAGGTAACACTATTTCTAAATGTCAAATGTTCTGTTCCATTTCAGTAAATGATTTGATTCTGTGGAAATATTTTCTGTTGAAGCCTAGCCTACAGCTAGTTACGAGTATCCAAGCTGTTTTTTACTCTGTATAATTAATTTCATGATTTTAATAACTTTTGAACAACGATCTATTCACTATTACTTATTGAAAACTACAGCAGCTACTACAGTGACTCTGTGAGCTGTAGACCTCGCGACTCTGTCCATGCATAGCTTAAACTTAAAACTGAATAACTAGTAGTTCGCCCCGAACTGAGATCTCGCGCACCGTAGATGGCTTACATTTTGACTTTCTTCTGACTACCCCTATAATTTCAAGTGCTACTACTGCCGAGTATGCCTATTGCGCTAGCTCTTCATGGTAAAAAATACTTGCATGCATGCAATACATAATGTTGTGTCTAATTTTTCATTTGTTTCATATTTTTTATGAATTCTCGTCGTATTTCTAAAAGTATACGTCCTAGAATAAAAATAATAACTATTTTGGAATGTACAAATAAAGACCTTTCATTTGACACCCCACTCAATATATTTGTTTACTTAACTTTTTTTACCCCAATTATTTTCATTCTTTATCAAAAATTTTTTTTATCACGAAAATAAATCAAGTAGCATCTAAAATCATTGCAAACCAAACCGCAATGATGCCACTCTCTTTTTAAGACCGACCAGTCAATGAGCTACGAAGACATCGAAACTCTATGAAACGGGAGCTCTTGCAGCTCTGGTTTCGTAGTTTTTGTTCTTTGGTCGTATTTCAAAAACTATATATCGCACACCCAGATCAACACTGCACTAAGTCAAAATTTCACTTTTTTCAGTATCGACGAAAAACCCTTTTCTCCTCTTGTATCAAAGTTATTGCTAAGGTCTTGAATAATTCATGTAACAAATCTAATGCGAATCAATACTTTATAGTTTTTTGGGTCAGTATTTGTATAATAATGCAAAAATAAGAGGTTTTCGACTTAATTCACTATTGTTAAAATTATGAATGAAAAAAAATAAAATTATTTCGCAATACATCTCTTTTACTGATTGAAACTGAAATAATGCACTATTATTCGAACGTGTATTAGTCAAGAGTGAATACGCAATAGCGACCTATTGTTATTTTTTCAGAAATTTACTAATACAAAAGCCAAAATTTACGAAAATCAGTATTGTATTATTGTTTGTTTAAACATAATCAACTAATTATTACATACCTAAGTACAAACAGAAACCGAGTTAGGTAGGTACCTAATTACAATTATTTATATTAGCTCCCGTTTTGACACTATAGTATAAAAAATATAAAAATACACAAAAAACTTAAAGTGTCTAAAATTTACAGGTAGATAGGTAAGAACTTCGATATTTCAGTTCCCTAATTAACACAAAATAAGAAAACTATTAAAATTGGCAAAATTTAATACCTTAACCATACTTATTAATACGCTTTTCCTGTATTCCGCAGTGTCTTTGCGATCTTGGATTTCCAGCTAGCAGGGTTTCGTCGCCTTTTCTAGCTTAACTTAGGATCACTCACTGTTTGAACAGTGTCAGTGACAGCAAAAGTGGAGGGTGCTGAAGTGCAGTTGGAATCAACTTGAGCATCAGCTGCTGAAGGGCCTGGTCTATTGGATTCATTATTAGAGGAACTGCTTGAGCTGCTGGAGCTTAGTGATGTAATGATGTGCTGGACTCTGATGAGGAGCTTGAGGAGGAAGAAGTAGATTTTTATAGGGATTACAAGAGGCCGAGTTTTTTTTCTAGTAGGTATATAAAAAGTAGGATCTGCATCTGAATCATCTATAAAATTAATTCATCAGATCAGATGAAATAGGAGCCGGTATTTCTGTTACCTCCCTATTTTCTCCAGGATTTGAAGAACTTTCTGATACTGCGACGACTAATGCTGCATCATCTGGTGATGCAGTTGCGGTTGAATGTTCAACATTCTTTTCAGCACCCATTTCCGTACTGCTTTGTGCTCTGTGGTTACTTTCAGTGTATTTTCTAGCAACAATAGACCACGACCCTTCATCATCTGCCAATAACAATTACAAACTGAATTAATTCAACAACAGTGCATTATTTACAAAAAAGGTTTAATCTTCTCGTATAATAAAAAAATTACAAATTAAAAATACTTTTATTTGATTATAGAACATTAGTAAGAATTATTAGTATTAAAAATTCATTTAATATGATTTTTGAAGAATATAGAACGTAATTTAAGTCTACCATCAATAGTGCATCATTTAACTAATTTTCAGCTTTTTCAAACAACATTGTAATATTTCGGAATAATAAAAAAAAATTAACATACCTTCGTCACCAATAGCGTAGTATTTCGAAACAGTATCAAAACGCAGAATCAGGAAATTCGCCAACACTGAATTAAAACTAAATAACTCAAAATATTTTTTTTAATGCATTCTACAACAACGGATTATCACGAAATAATGCACTGTTGTATAACGGCTTTACTTACTTTTTTTAGGGCTGACTGGTTGCAACTAGAATTGAATCCGTGTTTGTGGTATGACCTTGCAATAATTCATTCACCAAGAGAGACTTGAGCACCATCTATTAAGACAGTTTTGTAAATATCGATATGCCTGTCTTCAGGGTATACGCGGTAAACATTTGCAGATTCAAATATCCCAAAAAGTCGATTTTGAGATTTTTCGACTTAATTCGGTATTGTTATGGGTGTGCGATATCCTAGATTAAAAATAAAAACCATTTTGGAATGTACAAAACAAGCCCTTTCGTTTGACACCCCACTCAATATATTTGTGTAACTTTAAAAAAAAATTACCCCCTTGGGAACCTAATATCTTCACAACCCCTTCATCGATTAAGCTCATATGCTCCACCGTAAATTTCCTTACTACAACCTATTGACCTACTAAGTTTCATGCAGATTGGATGAACGGTTCGACAGTTATGCGCGAACAACAATTCGTGAAACATACATACAAACATACAAACATACAAAGCAAAATCGCCCAACTTACCACTAAGATCTTCGCTCGCTTCGCTCGCTCGATCGAATATTCATAATTCTCTTGTTTTGTGATGAGAAGGTGGTCCCAGGTGCTCCATCAATACCTAGGTAGTAGTTAAAGGGCCGATTCCACTTCCACTGGTAGAAATCTAAAAGTGAGCAATTTACTTCATTTTGAAGAGCTATTCTGCTCATCGCGCTGAAGACCCTCATCAGATCCTCACCAAATTTTTATGAGACCAACTTAAAAATCTTTCAACCAAAAAATAATCATCGAAAGCGGATGTCGTAAGGCGGAGATATCCTGTAGCCCACTTTTGGCCCCTTTTTGGAGGAAGTACCAATCAAAAATCCCCAACTAAGGTAAAGGCTCCTAATTCCGCGTTATTTTCACCAAAACTAGAAAGGACATTATAAATTAAGCATTTACTATGTATTTTTGTAAAATTGGCTATTTTTATCAGAAACGTTATTATTTTTACTCTTGAAATATACAAAAATGTTGTTGTTTTAAATTTTATTTAGTGTGTAAAAAAAATTAAAATGTGAAAAAGTCGCAAGCATCTAATTCCGATCTAAAATTCTAATTCCGGTGGTTGACTATAAATTTAGATAAAGGAGATAAAAGTATTCTACATTTCTAAATTGCTGAACCTATAACTATCTCTATCGATAAACTACGAGTATAGTCGGATTGCTCATTCTACGGACTAAAATTGAAGGAAAAAATGTCATTTTTCCTTCAATTTTGACATAAAACGTATCAAAAATAATCAAAATTGAAGGAAAAATTACATTTTTTCCTTCAATTTTAGTCCGTATAATGAGCAATATGACTATAGGTATTATCTAAAACTACGGGCTACACGTCAAAGTCAAACAGTTTTTTATAGCTGACTGTATTTATGAAATGGCCAGTAAATAGAGCTAAATCGTTTATTAATTCTTTAAGAGTTATAGCCCACGATAAAACACTGCGAACCAGTTTTATTGCAGAATCAATACAGTTTGTTTGTTGGTACTTAACTCAAGTCGCTTCTAATTGTGACCATTAATCAGTTTAATAATTATTACATGGCCTATTGAGAGAGAATCTAAAATTAGAAGTTGTAAGTAGGTAATCATTCCAATAATTTTTTTTTTTTTTTTAATAATTATTTGTTTATTTTTAAACCAAATCGACTTTCGATCCGAAGTTCGTGGGTTCGAACCCGGCCGTGCATTAACGGATTTTTCGTTCCGAAATATTTGTAGAAGGTGAAGGAAAACATCGTGCGGAAACCAGTTAGCTTGCTAATATACGCAAATAAATCATTTCATTTCATTTCATTTCAATAGCGGCGATGGGCTTGCAACATGTCACTTATGGAATGCTAATTCTGCAAAATGTGGGCATGTACCAAAATATGTATTTGGACAAGCCTCTGACAACTCCCTTAGACATTTTTACAGTGTCTAGAATGCCCAATAAGATCTGAGAGAATGTTTATGGCACCTTGGGGGTACAGTCGTGAACTCGTGATCGTATTTCAATTATTTTCAACATTCCATAAAGTGAGAGTTGCCAAGGGTTTGCAAACTGCCAATAAAGTTTTCCACGCGATGAATCAATGTAACACTGAGCACACAAGACATAAAACAGACAGTTTTCAGACCACTTCAGTTGCTCAGAGCTACTTGAAACCAGCACCCTGATTGAAAACTTCCGAATTAGCATCCGATTCGATGATTTCAGTCGGAAAGTTGACGTTTTTTCAGCGAAGAATCGTCTCTTTCCGAATTTGGAATGCATTCCGAGAAGGTCTGAGTCGCGCCTCAGGAAGGAATGATACTGAGTACTTTATCTTTGCTTGATACAACCAACTCATTTTTAAAATTGCTTTACCTTTTCATACCTGAAACTTTAACACAACTCGTGCAACGTTAAAAGGAAACACGGGTTCTGGTTCGCTTTGTTTAAAGGGACCAACGAGTCCTTTGAACCTTTAGCCGGCAAAAAAAGTACGAGATTCTTCAGAGAGATGGGGCTACTATACACCATGGAAATTAATGCAAAACTAAACGTTTTCACGTTATTAGTTATCTAAATAACATTACTCGGAAGTTATGGTTTTTAATAACATTATTATTGTACCTATACTGGGTGTAGTAAATTCTTGTTCACTGAAGGGTAGCTACCTTTTCTCTTGTAGTTAGAAAGTTTTGTTCTTAGGAAACTATTGTTTTATTTTGAAGAAAAAATAATTGCATTTTTAGATTTTTAAAAAACAGTAGGTACCTACAGTTAGCCTAAAAAAATTGGATTTGTAAAAAAAAACAAGTTGGTCTTAATCGACTCTATTTCCCACCAGAAACATTTTTCCCAAAGTAACTTACCAAATCAAATCGTAAGTTTTTGCAGTAATTAAAAAAAAACACATTCTATACATTTTCTATGAAATTAGGAGTTGTAAACATTACGGTGCAACTTATTCGATGGTTCTTATTTTTAATTCGTAACTGCTCCGGCAAGCTGAGGCTATTGTAGGTAAAGTGCATATTTAAATTAAGAACTAAGTGCATCCCTGCAGAAGTTCAAATGATATGCTCCATGCATACTACCGTTCTCTCTTGCGGCTCGGTCTGAGGCGCAACAAGGCTTTACAATAGCCTCCCAACATGCCAATTTGCCGTGACCAAGAAATTGCCACACCCTGTATAACTTCTATAACTTCCCTCAAGAGTTTATCATAAATAAATATACATGAATAAATAAATAAATAAAACTATCAAAATGCAAAAATATTTTTTCAAATCGGCGTAGTTCCTAAAATTAGCGTGTTTAACAAAGAAACTCTTCCGCTCTATTATTTTAGTGAAAAATACCATAAAATTAGAAGGTTAATAAACAAATTGAAATGAGCTGTTGCTCAATTTTAGTAGGTAATTGAGAATTTAAGGTTATCTTCATGTCTTATTTTTTACATCGATACTACCGTTTTGTGGGCGTCGTTTTACGATCTATAGAGACTTACTAAGCCCAGGATCGCTTCAGAGCAAATTTTTACTAACAACCAGAAATCAAAACATAAAGT
This sequence comes from Camptogramma bilineatum, assembly GCA_958496255.1. NCBI lineage: Eukaryota > Metazoa > Arthropoda > Insecta > Lepidoptera > Geometridae > Camptogramma > Camptogramma bilineatum. The sequence goes on along the minus strand of OY292467.1, from coordinate 8,514,542 downwards.
AAAATTGAATGATTGAAAAAGAAAAAAGGAATATGATAGCTCAGTATTATTTGGAGTTATATTGGAAAAAGGGCCAGATTGAAAGTACTCTAAACCGACGAGCTTGTATGAAGAATGTAATAAGGTGAATGAGGCAAAAGATTTGAAAGATTTGGGTCAGGATCATAGCAAGTGGAAACCTTAAACCTACGGGAAAAAGGTGAACTCTTTCTTGAAGGTCTAGGCAGGCATACCTTCTTCCCCTACAAAACCTGTCTCTGGTCTCGATCTCTGGCACCATATGTTTTCCGCCGCATTCAAATCACAGACGTATCTACGTCAAACCTTGCAAGGACACCAGTTAGCTTTTTGAAGAAGCGATGGGCTTGCAACCTGTCATGTTTGGAACGCTAACTTCTGCAAAATGAGGGCATGTACCAAATATGTATTTGGACATACCCTTGAATACCCCCACATCTTTAAAGGATCTAGAATACCTAGTAAGATCTGAGAGAATGTCTACCCATCTTGAGGATACAGTCGAGATCATAATATATTTCATGAATTTTTTTTTTCAATAAGTCCTAAAGCTTTTTTGCAATTTTTTAACTTCTGCAAAATGTGAGCATGTACTAAATATGTGTTTGGACATACCTCTGACAACCCCCTTTAGACATCTTGAAATGAAATGATATTTTGAAATTGGAAATGATTTTTTTTAATAAAATGAGTTTTTTATTTCGCCAGAAGCTTGGTCGTACGTAGGGTAGAGAGGTTTTCAAGGGATCCTAAATGCCTAAAGATCTGAGAAAATGTCTACTGTTTTTTGGAAATACGTTAATGATCATTTTTCGTTACGTTATAAATAAAATATTTTTGTCAGACATCCAAAATATTGTGTTTGAAGATCATATAACCACCAATAAAGAAATGAGAATCAGATATTCTTACGATATTCAAATCACTGATTCCAATTACATTGATGTTGGTTCATTAGACTAATTTGGTTGGAATAAAAATACCTACTTAGATTCCTATTTTTATTGAAAATCTTTCAAGCGCAAATGTTTTAGGAACTAGCGGACCCAGTAGGCAGATATTATCTCGTTTCAGATCTCTCTAGAATAAGTAAATTTCTTGAAATACAATCTTAGATATTAAGTAGATAGAAAACATTTCTTGGAATACAATCTTAGATAGATAGAAAATACTTTATTGCACAATTTATAATTATTTAATTAAATAGGGCGCAGGAAAGCGTTTGCACGCGCATACCTACGTTTAAAATGCAGCGTCATGTAATTAAGCACGCAGGTATACTGAAAAGAGCGTAAAATGCAGAAAAAACGCTAATGTGAAATCGCCCTTACATTGCTATCAAAAGAGCGTTATATTAAGCACTGCGAAGATACGGTTACAATAATGGTAAGTTTGCTAAAATATCACGCACGGGTTAGATAAGTTAATACACGAAGCCCTATAATTCTATTGGAAGTTTGACTTTTGTTTGATCCGATAATATTTCACGATATATTTCGTAGATATTCTAAGCAAAAGTATCTATTACATTATCTCGTAAGGTTGTAACAGTTTTATATGGTTACATCGCCATCTATTGGCGCATTGCAAAACTAAAACCTTGACTTGTTTGTGCGCAAGAGTTCATCAGCTAACGAGTGCCAAACTTTTCACCTAGATGGCGGTGCGCTTAGTTGTACATCTCTCAATAACTTTGACCTTTTGTTATTAAATATTTAAATTACAAAATTATTAGCTGAATTTAGATAATTCATTTGCGATTTTTGGTGCATTTTAAAAATCAAAATTAACTTAGTAAATAAATACCAAAGACTAGATTTTTTTTTGTTTGTTATTATTTTTTTGTTTTACGGATGTCAACGTCTTGTCAATATGGCTGTCAACGAAGAGGTTAGTGTTGGACAGAGGTCGGTGAACTTGGTATCGAAGATTCTGTTTGAAAGTTTTGGAAAGTCAAAAGTTGTTTTTTTTTACAGGCGAAATCGTATTTTGTTGCAGGTTTTCTATAATAGTTGAGTTTCAGGCGATCGTTGTTTTTTTCATGTGTGCCACGCCTCCCGACATAAGGGGTTTTTGAAATAATAACTAGGTAGACCCAAAAGGTCAAGGGTCACATCGAACCAAGCTACGTCTTGGATGTTGGAAAAGCAACGCACCTCACTAGAGAATTTAAAAGTCCTTTTTCATGCTGGGGACTGCTGAAGATGGCGGTCCCTGAAAAGCATTCTAAATTTTATTGTGTTTGACTCGGTCTAGTGGATAGATCCTCTTCTATTTTGAAGAATATGAAAACTAAGGATTGATTGCGAGAGAGATATTGGTGAGTATAGGCGAGGGAGCTCCAAGATCGAAGGGATTGAGATCTTGAAAATAGATGCCATGTGGCATATTTGTAAAACGTTTTATCTTTGTTTTAGAACATTTGATAGATGAACAATTTGAAGAAACCTAATTTCTATTGGACAATTGTTGCGGAGTACATTTGAGGAGTTCTGAAATGTTGCAGTATTGGTTTATCCGGGTGAGTGTCACGTGTCTGTAATCCGGAGTTGTCTCCATCATCATGTTTTATTAGAATTTTGTCTGTAGCAAGCAAGTGTGGTAGGTGCACACATGAAGGCATGCTTGCATTTAGTAATTTAGTGAATAAAATTTCAGGTTGAGGCTCGGTCCTTGGGCAGGGACAATATCTTACATCCAGCACATCCCGGTCTGCAAGTGGTGAGCCGAGATGTGTCATCCAGGACCGTGTTTTAATGCACATGTCCTCGGCCACGGTATCCCACACCGATTAGTTATCAGGTGACTTTGTTCTATTATTTTGGCTCCGTTCTATTGAAATTTATTTAGCCTTCGGTACCGCTCCATTAGAATTTTACAGCGGATTTAATATGGGGAGAGTTTTGTGCATAAGACAAGGTTAATTGGTACTTTAGTTTTAGTTCAGGTTTGAAACCTGGTTGTTGTTTATCTAGGTAGTTTCGTACTTAGTATATGATAGTTAAGTTGACATAATGGTTTAGAGTGTTCAATATTTCTCTCACAATTTTTCTTTTGGTGCAAGCCTTGTTGCACATCGTGGCTGCCCTCTTCTGGGGTTATTGTTATACCTGTATTTAGTTGTTTCCAAAGTTATTAGATTTGTATAGATTTTCTTGTTTGGATAAAAATTTTCTTTTGTCATTATTTGAACTTAACTTAAATTCCTTATGTGTCATGTTTAGACTCACTTTGTTTGCTTCACAAAATTAAAATTAGAATCATAATCTTACTGCTAGAAAATAAAACAACGTGCTTGTTGCATATCTCGCTTCATTTAATAAACAGGTTATATTGTAACAACATCTGTATCGTTTCATTCTACTTTATCATTGTGTTTAGGACATTCGAGCTTTTGTCCTCATAGGTATCCAAAGTATAAAGCTCGTGGCGCCCATACCATTCTTCCTGTACTTCTAGCATAATTTAAGAACCCAGACTAGCCAGGCATACCATCTTTGAAAAACCAGACAGATCACTTTAATAGGTTACAATTGGCGCCTCAACTAGAGGGCTCAGGAAGATTTGGTTGTTTAGTTTAGTAGGTATATTGTTTTGAAACCTTGTATTTGAAATTTTGTCTTAGTAACCTTGTCTTTTGCACTACTCTCATTTAGTATTTACCGCTAGTATTATATAGCATACATTTTAGTAAATTGTTGGTATTGTAATTAGTAGTATTTAACTTAGCCGTGGTGTACACAGTCAAAATTCTAAGATATTGTTAGAAAGTTGTTATTTATAGTAAATATGTGATTTAGCCGTAGATGTTACATGCGGATTTTAGTAGGTATATGTTTGGAAATTGTAACTTTGAAATATTTGATTTTAGCCTTAGTGTACACACGCTGAAAATGTTGTTTAACGGAATTGTAACTCTGTTAAGTATGCACTGTACTCTCCTCTCTCTACATTATGGTCTTAAAAATTAATTGGTAGGTATTAGTTTGGATTAATTTTGAAAAATAACTTAACTTCAATTTGAATTTATTTTGGAATTTTAGGTAACCTAGCTTTGAAATTTAATTTGAATTTTTTTTTTAATTGATTGCCATGATATTGGTTGTGGCAGAACAATTTTTAGATTGATGGTTTTGAGATGGTTTTGAGTTGGTTTGTTAGTTTTGTTTTTTGTATTGATGTGCAATTTTTTGTTGTTCAGTTCGAACATTCTAGGTTCTGCACATGGTATTGGAAAGCCGTGTATGTTTAGTTTGAGCTTAGTTTGTTTTGATATTGTTTGGTTTTGTACACAGTATTGTCAAAGCTGTGTACACACACATAAAAAGGTTGTCGGGTTCTCGGTCTTCGGTCCTTTGTGAGCTCTGAAGAATCACATATTGTCAAAGTGTGATTCTGCATATAAGGAGAAGAGGAGGAGAATCAGCGCCGTCGTTTGATGGTGTTGGACATGACACCTTATAGATTTTCATTTGTTAGTCTTTGTTTGTTTTTTTTGTTTTGGCTATTAGGTTTTTCAAACAAAGGAGCGGTGGAAGTAACTCCTTCAAATAAATAAGCCTATGCTAGGGCGGTTGTTGGGAACCCTTTTACAAAGCCTTATTCCAACATTCTCACCTAAATTTTGTTTTTGTTTATTGTTTGTTTGGCATTTGGTTAGGTACTTCAAACAAAGGAGCGGTGGAAGTAACTCCTTCAAATAAATAAGCCTATGCTAGGGCGGTTGTTGGAAACCCTTTTACAAAGCCTTATTCCAAAATTCTTGTCTAAATTTTATTTGTTTTGTGGATTTGTTGGTATCGTGTTCGTTTGCTTTTATGTTGGAATGATGAATCGTAGGATGGCAAAACACTGACAATTTTAGTAGCTTACCCCATAGAAGACATGTAAAACTCTTTTTTCTTTTTTTTATATTTTTTTCTTTTTGTCCTTAGCAAAGCGGTAATGTAACAGTTTTATATGGTTACATCGCCATCTATTGGCGCATTGCAAAACTAAAACCTTGACTTGTTTGTGCGCAAGAGTTCATCAGCTAACGAGTGCCAAACTTTTCACCTAGATGGCGGTGCGCTTAGTTGTACATCTCTCAATAACTTTGACCTTTTGTTATTAAATATTTAAATTACAAAATTATTAGCTGAATTTAGATAATTCATTTGCGATTTTTGGTGCATTTTAAAAATCAAAATTAACTTAGTAAATAAATACCAAAGACTAGATTTTTTTTTGTTTGTTATTATTTTTTTGTTTTACGGATGTCAACGTCTTGTCAATATGGCTGTCAACGAAGAGGTTAGTGTTGGACAGAGGTCGGTGAACTTGGTATCGAAGATTCTGTTTGAAAGTTTTGGAAAGTCAAAAGTTGTTTTTTTTTACAGGCGAAATCGTATTTTGTTGCAGGTTTTCTATAATAGTTGAGTTTCAGGCGATCGTTGTTTTTTTCATGTGTGCCACGCCTCCCGACATAAGGGGTTTTTGAAATAATAACTAGGTAGACCCAAAAGGTCAAGGGTCACATCGAACCAAGCTACGTCTTGGATGTTGGAAAAGCAACGCACCTCACTAGAGAATTTAAAAGTCCTTTTTCATGCTGGGGACTGCTGAAGATGGCGGTCCCTGGAAAGCATTCTAAATTTTATTGTGTTTGACTCGGTCTAGTGGATAGATCCTCTTCTATTTTGAAGAATATGAAAACTAAGGATTGATTGCGAGAGAGATATTGGTGAGTATAGGCGAGGGAGCTCCAAGATCGAAGGGATTGAGATCTTGAAAATAGATGCCATGTGGCATATTTGTAAAACGTTTTATCTTTGTTTTAGAACATTTGATAGATGAACAATTTGAAGAAACCTAATTTCTATTGGACAATTGTTGCGGAGTACATTTGAGGAGTTCTGAAATGTTGCAGTATTGGTTTATCCGGGTGAGTGTCACGTGTCTGTAATCCGGAGTTGTCTCCATCATCATGTTTTATTAGAATTTTGTCTGTAGCAAGCAAGTGTGGTAGGTGCACACATGAAGGCATGCTTGCATTTAGTAATTTAGTGAATAAAATTTCAGGTTGAGGCTCGGTCCTTGGGCAGGGACAATATCTTACATCCAGCACATCCCGGTCTGCAAGTGGTGAGCCGAGATGTGTCATCCAGGACCGTGTTTTAATGCACATGTCCTCGGCCACGGTATCCCACACCGATTAGTTATCAGGTGACTTTGTTCTATTATTTTGGCTCCGTTCTATTGAAATTTATTTAGCCTTCGGTACCGCTCCATTAGAATTTTACAGCGGATTTAATATGGGGAGAGTTTTGTGCATAAGACAAGGTTAATTGGTACTTTAGTTTTAGTTCAGGTTTGAAACCTGGTTGTTGTTTATCTAGGTAGTTTCGTACTTAGTATATGATAGTTAAGTTGACATAATGGTTTAGAGTGTTCAATATTTCTCTCACAATTTTTCTTTTGGTGCAAGCCTTGTTGCACATCGTGGCTGCCCTCTTCTGGGGTTATTGTTATACCTGTATTTAGTTGTTTCCAAAGTTATTAGATTTGTATAGATTTTCTTGTTTGGATAAAAATTTTCTTTTGTCATTATTTGAACTTAACTTAAATTCCTTATGTGTCATGTTTAGACTCACTTTGTTTGCTTCACAAAATTAAAATTAGAATCATAATCTTACTGCTAGAAAATAAAACAACGTGCTTGTTGCATATCTCGCTTCATTTAATAAACAGGTTATATTGTAACAACATCTGTATCGTTTCATTCTACTTTATCATTGTGTTTAGGACATTCGAGCTTTTGTCCTCATAGGTATCCAAAGTATAAAGCTCGTGGCGCCCATACCATTCTTCCTGTACTTCTAGCATAATTTAAGAACCCAGACTAGCCAGGCATACCATCTTTGAAAAACCAGACAGATCACTTTAATAGGTTACAAGGTGAAAGTATACATTACCTTCGCTTGTTACGAAGCTCTTATGAAACTATGGAAAAATAACTCTGAACTAACAACTAAACATCGTAGTATTAGTACTCTGTCGGTGTACATAATCCGTACCTCCGTACCCATATTATAAATGTGAAAGAGTGTTTATTTGTTTGTTTATTTGTCCTGCTTTCACGTCAAAACAGAGTGACGGATTGACGTGATTTTTGGGGAGATAGTTGGAGGGCTGGAGAGTAACACAGGCTACTTTTTATCCGGGTAGGTAGTAGTATTTATTTCATACCCCACAAAATACTATACATCTTCGTAGAAGAAATAAGATAACAAGATGAGTTTGACTCTCACCTGAGAGCCTGGCCTGTTAAGACTAACTTCCAAATCGTTTTGTTGCTGTGGCTCGAACGAACAAACTACATATTATTTAAGTGATCCCAGCGGAATTTAAAAATTTCAAAACGCCCTTCAGGATAAGAATTCTAAAGGGCGTTTTGAAATTTTTAAAGTAGGTAACATTGCGAGTACATATTTTAAACTTTCGCGACTTGAACACATTTTTAAATTATTAACGGGACTGAATCTTCTCGTGACCACGGCGAATGTAATGTTGCCGAAGCGTCGAGATAAATGAAATGATTTCATTACACGATTAAGTCCCGTTAAAAATTTAATAACATTGCGAGTATGAAAAGAATAGTGATGCCATTGCCCTACAATGGGTTGCCCTACAAGTAGGTATCCAGTTTTTTGAACCTAACGAAAAAACTTGCATTTTTATTAAGAGTGCATAATATTAGTTACGGCAAATCCTCACAGTTTTCGTCAAGGTTCGCGTAAGCTACGACTTTAGTATAAAGTTTGTTTGTTTATTTAAACGAAAATGGTGGAAGCACGTTGTTAAACAGTGAGTTGTGTAACAAACGGGCCCTCGGTTGTTGGCAATTATTCATGAAACTTTCCGCGATGCCTTTCGTCCCTTAAAACTTTATCAATTATTTTCCAAAACTTTATTCGCTGACAAAACAATCAAATCAATTATCTTATTTTTCTAAACTTTTTAATGACATGCCTATAGGTCAAGCAATTCTGTTTTTGGAGTACTTACGTAATTCAATTAAGTGTAAGAATGACGGAATGCTTAAAAAGAAGGAATTTGTAATAAATCTGTAGGAGAAAGGGCATAGTGGGTTTTGTATAGGAGGAAGGGCATATTGGGTTTTTCTCACTCTATATTCGACCAGCCCAACTGAGGAAGTATCTCCGCCTTACAGAATATCGCAGCCAAATAACATCATTCTTCTCATAAGTACTTAGTACAAAAAAAAACTAAAAGGATTAAACTAAAACTAAAGAATTCGTGAGCACCAGATTTGTGTCCGGATTAAAAAATATACAAAGTGATTTAAAAAGGTGTAACCACGGAATTCAAAATATAAGGAAAACTTTAAGAACAAATCTTTTTTGTAATTTCCTTGGGGCTTTGCAACAGTTCCGAAACGTCGCGTTTCATAAGACACAGATCAATAAGAAATTCAAAGCGTTGTACACTAAATTGAAGAAAATGTAAATTGCTTCGTGACCCGAGTGTTAACCTGAAGCCCGCACACTGAAGCAGCAGATACTTTTACGAACTCTAAAAAAATACATAATGCATAAAGATCTGAAAGTCGTGATCCTGTGATCATGACTTTCAGATCTTTATGCATTCAAGATCATTTGAAAATACCTGAGTCAATGACCCTTTAGACCTCTTCAAAGGCTCTAAAAATGCTTAAAGATCTTAAAGATCTGTCAGTAGTGATCATAATTATTTCATTTGAGGGGTCAATGAACTCAAAGGGTTAAATGCTTATTTTCAATTTTTCACAACTCTTCTGTACGGAATCTATAGGTTGCAAGTTTACCGTCGTCTATGAAAATGCAAGTTTTTGAATCCAAATTAAATAAACCTTGTTTCCAGTGCTAATTTTTGATCTTGCTAATTTTCTTTTTTTCTTGCAAAAAAAGTTATTAAGTATTATTAATCTGCGTAGTAGATATATTTTTCTTAGCTATGGCCATTGTATTTTTTTTTTTTAATAAATTTGATATTTCAGTTGTATCACAGTAATACGACTAAATAACAAAAATAAAAATAAAGGTGATAAGTTCCCATATCAATGTGTTTCTTAACTTAAAAAATTGGGAGAAATGTTATCAGTCTATATGATATTACTCCGAAATACATGCATAGAACTACACATTTTTTCTGTAGGAGTAAGCACATTTTTTCTGTAGGTGTCCCGACCATATATATCTAAACAGGCTTTGGATTAGAAATGAATCCCCAAGGAAAGCGAAAACGTAGTCGTCCCAAACAAACCTGGCGGCGCACGGTGCTAGACGAGGCGAAAAAGATCGGGAAGTCTTGGAGTGAAATCAAGCACGAAGCTTAAGACAGAACGAGATGGAGAGTCACTGTGGACGCTTTCTGCCTCATCGAGGGGAACTTAAGTAAGTCAAGTAAGCAGAAAGTGCGCATTCAAGCTTTCAACTTTTTTTCGAAGGTAAAACCGACGAAATAGTCCGTTGTAGAAGTTTTAAAACATTGACAACACTTCCTTCGTCTTTGGAGTACATCTCGATTTCAGCTGACGTTTTGAATAACCGAATTCCGACATATCCCACTTTTCTTTCTTTTTATGACCATCCCCATGTAAACTTTTGATTCATTCCTTATACTGACCAATTAAATTATCGATAAATGCAGGGTCTTATTTCGTTTATATTAAAGACCAAAAAAGCATGACATTGAGATAGCGAAAGAGTATCATATTTTTATTTATGTTTTTTTTTTTTTGTCGACATGTCCTAATGTCCATCTCCGTGTTTGAGGAGACCAGTCCTTTATAGTCGTGATACGAATGTCTTAAATTGCGCTGGTAGTGAACTGTAACAGAACCGAGCGATTAGAGCGACACAATTGTTTTATAATGCAAAAGCAGTATTGGTCTAGAAAATAACGAGTATCGCCTCTGTTTCTTATAATAATATGGAAAACTGTCTAAATTATTGCAGTAAGTGAGGTGCAATAAAGTTTCTTATTTTTCCACAATGTCAGAACTCAAAACCGATCGCGTGGTGATCAAGAATAACTAATTAATACTACTCCTATCCCTTGGGAGAACAAGATTTTGGTGTGGGACGCTACTTGCGTGGACACCCTTGCGGATTCTCGTCTACCGGGTACATTAGGCCTGGCGCGGCGGCATATTCGGCTGAGGATCTCAAAAGGCGCAAATATGTAAATCTCGATAGTGATTATATGTTTGAACCTTTTGGGGTTGAGACCCTGGGACGGTAAGTTACTGGGGCCCATCGCTTTTTCAAAATTATGTCAAGGCGTCAGGTCAGTGCGTGACCAAAATCGATGAACATTTTGAGTTCTCCACACAAAAAATCATGTCAATCCGTCCCTCTGTTTGGACGTTCACGTCCAGAGGGACGGATTGACGTGTTTATTTGTTTGTTTGTTTGTCCTGCTTGAAAGCACATAAATAAACACACATTCACATTTATAATACGGGTACGGATTTGAAATAAAAGTTGTCAATTTCGCACGTAACGTGAAGAAAAAGTGACTTGATATACTGAAAATGTTTATCGATTTGCATGGCCATATTTGCTTGCAGTAGCAGTGTGCAAGCAACGATACCCGACCTTACTAGTAACATGATAGTAAATATCGAATCTTATCATTATTGATGTAATAACTGTATTTTATAAAGCAAGGTTTTTAAGTAAACCTCATATTCATTCATAAAATACTCAGAAAACTCACACATTAGCTTGAAAAGTCTTTTTACTGTTTTTTCTTTTACATTTACCCTGTTTTCATGAACAAAATCTCAAAGACCAATAAGAGGGGACAAAATCACGAGAAATAAATAAGTCCTAAACAACAGCGGGGCTATAAAACGCAGTTGCCAACGACAACTTTTTTTACACTCCAAACGAATTTAAGGAAATCCGCTGACGGAAAGAATGAACCTTTCAATTTTTTACAAAGCTTTTGTAGATGAAAAACGTTTATGAAGAATTTTGTATGAATTGTAAAAGAATTTATATTATTTGAATTAGCCCTGAGAGCCGTATTGGCCGAAGGGTATTTAGTACTCGACTTTCGATTCGAAGGTCGTGGGTTCGAATCCTGGCCGTGCGTCAATGGATTTTTCGTTTCGAAAAATTTATATGCGTATTTAAACGCTGAACGGTGAAGGAAAACATCGTGAGGAAACCCGCGGCTTAGTCAGCCCCACACGTATTGGCCATGTGTTTCCTGTGGATATGGCCGATAAGCTGAGAAGATGGTGTAGGTGCTGGGCAAGCCTACTCCATCTCAACAGTGTCCCGATAAGTGTAGGCAAAGATTGCCTCCTTACACTGTATAAATCATCTAGTAAAGATGTTATGTGTAATAATATTTATTATGTTATGTGTTGTTATGTAAGTTCTCATGAGAAAATGATTAGTTCTGGGGACGAAGTTTTTAGGTCGCATGACGGCCTTCGTCATAGCGGTATCGACTTATTTAGATATAATGGTCAATAACGGTCACAAATCTTTTTTGTGACCACGAAGAACGTCGCTTTATTTTAACGATCCAGATCGACTTGCAAGCTACACAACAAGCGGTTTATGGAATCTACATACGACTTAATACTCAGGCTGATTTTAGTCTCACGCTCACCGTCAGCGCTGATAGGCGAGTGATCTTTATTACAATGAAATAAGGATACTGATTGGCCAGCACTGACGAGAGCAATCAGCGTAGCAATTTCTGCTAAACAATCAGTATCCTTATTTCATTGTATTATCGATCACTCTCCTATCAGCGCTGACGGTGAGCGTGAGACTAAAATCCGCCTGACTCATAAGTAAGTTGCATTTTTTGTTTCGTAACGCCAAGTGAATAAATAAAATTCTAAATCAAATCAAGAAAGTTTGCAAACTGAGAACAAAACTTGGACGTGTATGTTTAGAAAACTGATGGAGATTTAGGTACTACTTATATTGAATGATGAATCGTAAAACCCTTCTGCTTCCAAACTTCTCTTGAAACTTCAAGACAAAGTTCTAAATCAAATTACCCATCCTACTAATATTATAAAGGCGAAAGTCCGAGTGTGTGTGTGAATGTTTGTTACCACGTACCTCCATAACTACTGAACCAATTTGGCTGAAATTTGTAACAGATAATGATCGGAAATAGGACATACTTTTTATCCTGAAAAAATGCATGATTCCCGTGGGATAAACAAAATAGAAGCCGCGGGCGTCAGCTAGTAATCTATATACACGTGGTCGGATGGTATCGGAAGACATCCATCATGGAGAATTAACAGATTGTGATCGTTTCCGGCACGTCACTGAGACAGATCGTCACGGTTCGCTAGTCACCGACGTGGACTTGATATGTAGCCCAAGTGAGTGCTGATGATATAGTGTTGAGAAAATGAAACAAGGATTCAACTGCATCTCTAACACATAGCAGACATTCTCACCTTGATACATACACATGCATGATGGTATATGCAGAGAATAAATAAAATAGAAGAGGTGTAAAAAAGAAATTTTGAGAACAACTACTGGGGAAATACATATATATAGGTAGGTAGGTATACATTGACAGAATTCATTGCAATGGTTTTTATAATTTTTGGCCGTCTGTCTGTCTGTGCATTTGTTCTCGGATTCCGCATAAACTATCTATATGACAGAATTTGATTAATTAGTATGTTAATATTGATATAAATATTATAATGTGCAGTACTGTGTATTATAATTGTTTTTGCTATGCAATATAGTATTTTCTCTTCTGTTCTATCCTATTCTATTAAACGAGCAATATTTGTTTGTACTCACGTCTCGAAAATGGTTCTAACAATTTTTTTTTCTTGTTTAATTTTTTTCTATTTGCACCCGAGCAGAGCCCGGTCGCCCAGATATTAACATATAATAAGAATAAGCATATGCGGCAAATGGCTTGCAACCTTCGTGGAATCCCAACAACTCACTACGTGACTACAACACGGATAGTTGGGCATGTGTGAAACATAATAGTAGCATGTTCCAGGAATGCTTGACTATTTAGAAGCGGATGGATCACCTAAAAGAAGGCCAGGCCCCATACCGCATTTGGCCCTAATTCATCACGGCGTTGGTCGCGAAAGAACAGGAGTAGATTCACCTAGCTCTTGATATGATTTAAAGTGATCCTATTGGTCCTTCTGAATAAATGATATTTGAATTTTATTTTTGATTGTAGATATTGTAATCCCAAGATTTCTACCATGCTTGACGAGTTTATCATAAGGATTGTGCTTCTGTGAAAATCACCAGAATTTTGCACCATAATATTCCCGGAAAACCATGTAGGCTGGGAATACTACATCAATGGTTTAGTCGACGCCGAACGCCATGTCTTTTACAGAAATCATACTGACGCACAGGCGTCAGTATGATTGCTTACACATTGTTGAGATTCAGCAGACTTTGTTTTGTAAGCTGAAAAGTTTACATTGTTTGCGAAACTAACTGGATTTCCCTGAAAATTACTAGCTTCTACTTAAATTGTAGTCTCATCTAAGCAGTTGGCTAACGATAATGACTGCATCAGGCCTACCCTTGTTTATCAGAGCGTCGTTGCGCTGATCAATCGCTCGGCAAACAAGGCGGGCCACGCGAACTTGATCTTATCGTGTCGACCTTAATTAAACATTGTTTCAATGTCTCGATCATCAGCCCTAGGAGGTCTGACATCATTGTGTCTCGAATTGCACGAGCTTAAGGGTGAGGCCTTGACGCAAACCTTTTTGTCTGTTTGGTTTTATAAAGTGAACTTTACCAGTTTGCTCAGGTAATCTACGCTGAAAATAAGAAAAATTTACCTTACATAAGTTGAATTACCTGAATTGCAAAGCGCTCGGGGCGTAGCTTGCTTAGACGTTCTTGATTGATCGTTGAAGTTAAGCGGCGTTGTGCGAGGTCACAATTTGGATGGGTGACCGCAAGTGGTATTACGAGCTGAGCCGTGCTTCGGAGGGCACGTTAAATTGTCGGTCCCGGCTTTATAAGTCGTTAAGCCATGACGGAGACCTTTAGGCGGCCTAAAAACGCCGTCACCACAGTTGGCCACTTGCTCATACGAACTTACTTTACTTTTACTTACCTAAATTGGCACGATATATCATTTTTAATTTTGGGAGTCCCCTGACTCGAAACAGGTGCTCCGTTTGATCATGATACTGCTCTACAGTGTACAATTCGAATAAGCAATATCTGAAGCCTTGTTATTGTAAAATTCGTAACATTTTTCGGCTCACCTTTTCTTGTAGCACTCAAGCTTGGAGTAATGATGTCCTTCACTTGATAACAACGTTTTTGTGTTTGCAGAGTGGATCCCTGGAGACTCAAGTCCATCTTGTGATGAGTGCAATGTGAAACAGAAAATTCTGGTTGCGAAGTTCATCAAAGCGATATGACACTAAGGAATGATACTTTTAAGAATGAGCGACCCCGAGGGAGCGAACAAGTACGACCTTCAGACGTTTAGATGATGTTTATGCGCAATTGAATCATCTTGGTGAAATAATACAAAATAATAATACCTATACTCAAAAAGAGAATACAAAGCCAAAGTCAATGATATATTATTCAGTAGGACCTCTGCTCTGGGATCACGTAATTCTACTCCTTCCAAAAACAAATAAATCAAACGCATATTTTCAATTGAAAATTTCATTATGACATAGTTCTTTGCCAGTCACAAACATTCAACAGTGTGTCTTATCCTGCCGGCTACATAACTGTGTTCCACTTTTATCGTTACTGCAGTTATATAAGATCTAATAATATAAATATGTATTTACATACTGAAAAAAACTTGCATAAAAACTAGTACGCAGACCAAGCTGACTAGCTATCAGAGCGTTGTTTCCAAAAACAAAAGCGCTCTAGCGAGCCCGGACGCCGCACTAAATTTTTATGCATAGGATAGGGCCATACATCTTTATCTAGATCTACCTAGGTAATTTATTTGGCGTCAGGAGGCAATCTCTACCTACGCTCAACGCTGTGCCTGAGATAAACATAGTTGAGATGGAGAAAGCTTCCCCAGCACCTAAACTTTCCTCTCAGCTAAATCGGCCTATCTAAAGGAAAGACATGGTAAAGGAAAGAAATGGTCACATAACGTGTAGGTAGGTACCTAGTATTTAAGTTAAGTTCTATTAATAAATAAAAATATGGACCTTAACTTCCATCCTGTAACTTTTTCCTTCACCTTTGAGAGCTTGTGTCAAAGCTATAATTATTATTCCGTAAATATTTTGTTGCACGGCGGAGATTCAAATCCACAATCGAAAGTCGAATACCATCCTACTCGGCCAATACTAAAACACATTTACAAATAAATACAAATACCAAATAATACAAATACATAAACAAATACCGCAATAGCGTGAGACGTCTAGTCGTTTACAGTCACGTCCAATTGTAGGTAATTTATCTTCTTGATATCCTACTTCGTACTCATGAGAGTTTTATAAGGCAGGTGATATAAAATGTAGGCTATTTCTAAAGGCGGATACAGACATTGCGTGCGAGGCAAGCGCAGCGTACGCCCTCGAATAATTCACGTGCGTCGCACAATTCGCACATGCCTTGCCACGAATATGAAGGTCCACACTTGCGAAGTATGCGATGCGTGCCACGCTCCGCATGCCTCCCTATCTGTATCCGCTGTAGCACACTGGTGGAATGGCAAAATACTCGTATTGTACTTCTTAGAATCTTTCAAAGAAAAACTACATTTGCGAATATTATTAAAATAAGTACAATGATTTTAGTTCCAAGATTCGTTGAATAAAGTAGGAATAAAAATGTTGCAAAAATGAAGAAGTTCGCTGTTTGAAGTAGCATTTTACTAATAATTTCAATTTTGATTTTAGATTCTGCTTCTACGTTGCGGGGCGGTTATACTACGAAATGATGAAAAGTGAGTAATAAATTATTTAATTCCTAAGGCTTCTATTTTCCCCTAAAACTAACTAACTAATAACTAACTAACTAATAAACCTGGGTCTCTTCAAGTCAAGAGTGAATAGATATCTTCTAGTCTAGACCTTTGCCACATCGTTTGTGCCTAAACAAAGGTCTATCTACAATTAAAAAAAAAAGCTTTTTACACAAACCACAATTCAGAAAAAATATTTGTGACACAATAATAAAAATAAAAATAAGTAATAACTTAACTGCGCACACAGTTGTCCCAAATTGCCAAATTACTCAGCATTTGATCTTCTTCACAAATTCAATCGAAAATTTAAAATTTATTTTGTCAACAAACCCAGCAATCATCTATTTTCCGTCAGCCATTTGGCGGCCTTCGAACGACCATGGTGATAAAAATAATCATTTCAGTGTCTATTTCAGGAGTTTATGCGGAAAAACAATTAAGGCTTGAAAATTGTATCTTGGTCTACATTGATAACATCAGCGCTTATGAAATCGCTTTTTTGACGCATATTAAATTTTGGTAAATGTCCACATTTTTCAGAAGTCGAGTGACAGGTTGGAAGCCCATCAGCATAAGCACACTATTAAAATGCTACCCTGGTTTCCTTACGATATTTTTTTTTTGCCGTAGGTAAATCAGGGCTCAAACGTTCATAAAAGTCATAAAACTAAGCAACTCAAACACAACGTACTTTTGTTTACAGGTTCGCGTGGCACGTGCCAAAGGTTGGACCCAGGGACCGCAGAAGTGGGGGCAGACCTAAAAAATTAAATATTAAAACTAATTAAAAACTAAAAAAAAACAAATGTTAAACCTAAGCTCCCCCCCCCCCCGGAAGTTCCCCCCCCCCCCCACCCCTCCGCCCTTTAATGAAGTTCTCCGGCCGGAGAAGGTCCAATGAATGAAGTGTGAAAGGTCCAATGGACCTTTCACACGTGTCACGGACCCACATCACTTGGAATCACGGTAGACGTGTTTCAATAAAAAAATCCCGGAAAACATTTGCTAGATAGATATTTATTTTCTTCAAATTGTAACAAATCTTGGATAATAGTGTTTTTAAGCCTACGTTAGGTTTAATTTAGGACTAATTTTTTTTATAATTTTATTTTTGTTATAGTGTTAATCCACACTTCGGTATTTACATTTTAAACTGAAAAATCTTATCAAAATTTTCAATTCCGACGGGATAATCGATAGTATGGTCTTCTCATGATTTTCAACTCTGGCGTCAGAGGTTCCGTGGCCGAATTGGTAAAGGCACTCCGGCTAAAGGAGGATCTTGTTTGTTTTAAAACTAAGATTTAATAGATACCTACCCGTCGAGGTCCTACGAGTCAATCTACAAAGAAAATTTTACTCAGTAGGTAGGTAATATTGTCTATTACGAAGATTATTTGTTTCTACCATCTTATTTTTGTTCTATTGATAGAAATCTAATTTCCATCCAACTTTCAAGTCATCTTGGGAAAATATTATTGTGGTTAGTTTCCATCGAAAAACAGATTTTCTAAGAACAAAATGTCGGGTGACAGCGGGGTAGTTGCTTCCATATTAAAAACTTATCAAATATAATCGATTTTCATGTTACTGATTACTTATTAAGTATATAGCCAGTTTTAAAAATTGTATTTATTTGTATTGCCTTTTATGTGAATAAAGTCATATCAAAAACTTGACATAATTACCCTGATTTTGAAAAAACATTTTTTGCAAATTTTTCTGATCAAGATAATTTTAACATAGGAGATAATTAGACAAGTAGAAAAAGTACCTATTTGTCAAATAACAGCTTTTAATAGGAAATTGTGAGCTGATTCAAATAATTCTAGACACGGGTATTTTAGAGTTATTTACTGAGGAGATCCGTTGATCCGTTGAACAGCTACTGTCTCCATCTTCAGATCAATTCAGCGTCAAAATAATATGGCATTGTTAACAAAAAATAAGCGTTATAAAAGGGGTACATATGAAAAGTCCTAAAACCGAAATGCCGATCCTTGAAATGCCGATGGGAGGGAGAGGGGGAGGGAGAGGGGGAGGGAGAGGGGGAGGGAGAGGGGGAGGGTGAGGGGGAGGGAGAGGGGGAGGGGGAGGGAGAGGGGGAGGGGGAGGGAGAGAGGGAGGGAGAGGGGGAGGGAGAGGGGGAGGGAGAGAGGGAGGGGGAGGGGGAGGGAGACCCAAAAATGGATCTTCCACTGTTATTCACTGAGAAGTTCTGACACAATAGGTCCTGACTCCATCAGATCAGCAGCTGTCACCATATTATTACATTGTAGTCGGAACTTCACCGATACGCTGAGTTCCAAGTTTCAACTCGATCGGACTATTTACTGAAGAGTTCTGTTGAACAACCCCTGATGTCATCCTCAGATCAGCTTGTTATGACCATATTATTACATTGTAGTCGGAACTTGACAGATATGCCGAGTTTTAACTAAATCGGCTTATTTACTGAGGAGTTCTGTTGAACAGCTTCTGACTCCATCATCAGGTCAGCTTAATATTACCATCATATTGCATTGTCACTGATATCCTATCAAGTTCTTAAAAAATTCCCGAATCACGTATGCCTTTAAAATATGAAGAGTTACCTCGATTTCTCCAAGACCTGATGATCAAAAGGAACATTGGAAAAGTGTACCCTTTCAAACAAAAAAAGAATCTTTGAAATCGGTCGAGGCGTCTTCGAGTAACCGGTGAACGTACACAAAAAACGCAAAAAAAAAAATCCGACGAATTGAGAACCTCCTCCTTATTTTTTTAAGTTCGGTTAAGAATACAATAATTTTGTAAGTATTTAAGTCGTTTCGTTAGACGTTAGTTCGTAAGACGTTACGTTAGTTGCGCGGAACGGACGTCTTGCAAAATTCTTATTAAAATATTAAAATACTGTTCGCTGGAAACTAAACCTAAATGCTTTTCGTTTATGCACAGTTTTTAATTGTATAATCAGTGGTACTAAAATCTTTATTCGCCGAAGCCAACGCCGACGGATCTTCCCCTCTCCCCTCGGGTAAACAGGACGGACAGAGAGTTCTCAATAATTTCGTCTCGCTCAACATACTGACATCATAAAAAACAATTATGGCAGTGCAGCGGTCACCAAAGCGATCAAGTACGTATATTGATAGCAATGACCACGAACCAATTCGAAGCGGATCGCAACCAGACTTGAGAAGATCTGAACTTGCGGATATGGATAAGCAATTAATTGCACTTCGCAAGTTATTACTGTTTGAAATTACCTAACTTCGATTCTAGCGACCAACCTATTTCTGTTATTGTTAATTATTATTTAATAAGAATACCTACTACCTAACTATGTTACCACTGCGCACCCGTCTTTTTACATTTTCATAATTTAAAACTTACCTACTAGTTTATTTAAGTTATCTTGTATTTCTCTGGCAGTGAATTGTATTCTTTGGAGAAATAAATGTCTCAAACCTCTTCACTATCACGTTTCCATCTAGCTACTTTACACCTAAACTACTTTCGCACCCGTAAAAACTACCACGAAATAAAGTACTAAAAATACAATAATTTATGTAAGTACTTATTTCGATCATTTTCGATGTTTTAGTCATTCGGCATTTGGAACTTATACTTATTAAGCATTCTACTTTGTAAACGTTCGGCAATTGAAACTTTCGGCATTTCGAGCATTCTGACTTTTAGCTTTCGACCTTACAAACTTCTGTCTTTCAAGCTTTTTGCATTTCAACCGTTCTACATATCGAATTTCGCTATTTTAAGCATCGGCATTTCAAGGATCGGCATTTCGGTTTTCGGACTTTTCATATGTACCCTATAAAAGAGATGGCCGATTCCTCGAATAAATTTGCCCCACAGATGCCAACAGGAAAGAATGCTTGCGTCATGACCAAATTGGGATTTTTGGGTTTGTTTTTTATTTTATAATGAGACTCCATTCATCTTCTTCCTCTAAATAGTGGGATTTAAAAGTTATTCTATTAAAAAGCAGCAGGCTATGACGCCCATCATGAACGGAGAACCTAGGAAACTATATTTTTAATAAAACAATTTCATTACGCGATTAAGTCCCGATCATAATAATTTTAAAAATATATTTTTAAGGTTCCTATAGTAAAAGCTTTGCTTACGTTGGGGATAGATGGCGCTGTGTGTAATGTCCAACATTTACTTTTTCATTATTATAATTAGGACTAGCAGAATTTTAAGTGAAGTAGGTACCTATAGAAAATAAATGACGCACACAAGTGCTCCCAGTACCTACAATTTCAAGTAAAAAAGAAAAGTACTTAGGAAAAATTGGGAATTTCGTCAATAAAATTATCTACACTCGTGTGCAGTGATTCTGTACTTACCACCTAAAATAAAATATGATATAAATAAATAAAATAAAAAGCCTTTTATTTCTCTATAATTAACATTTTTTCTTATCACTAATGCTTATAATCTAAGTAGGTACTAGAGAACCCCTAAGGTGAAGGCCTCCTCCAAAGCCAGCCATCTGTCCCTGTCTTGTGCTACTCGGAGCCAGTTTGGTCCAGCAGTTTTCTTGATGTCGTCGTCCCAGCGAGCGTATGGTCTTCCTATGCAGCGTCGACCTCTTGGACCCTCCCAATTTGTCACTCTCCTAGTCCATCTTCCATCTTGTAGACGAGCTACATGTCCAGCCCACTTCCATTTTAGTCTGTATGCATATCCCAAGGCGTCTGTACTTTTTGTAATTTTAAATAAAATATGATAAATCCTCATAAATCACATCACAACACAATCACACAACTGAAACTCAACGAAATTCCTTTTACATCTGTCAAATTCTTGTCCGTCTGTTTTGTTTACTTTTGAGTGTCATGTCAACCGCGAAACAGAAGGTAGGTCTATCTGATAAAAATATTCTCTGTGATAGGTACCTAATAGCCCCTCCAGACTCTCGGCAAGAAACCCCGACAACACCCGAGAAGCGTGAATGTGAGGAGTTTCTCGCCTTCTTGTTCTCGCGCTTCGGTGTCGGTACATATTTTTGGCCGAGACAAAGGATTTCAAACAGATCACGAGTGAGAAAATTGAGAGTTTGGATAATTTGTTTGTTCTTCGAGAAGTCTCGGTGAAACTTCTCGCCGTGAGTCTGGAGAGGCATTACGGACTGTAGTACCGGAAGTGACTAAAGTTACTAATAAAATAACATAATTATATTCCCACAAGGCACGAGATATCTAAGTATTCTGTATGTACCAGTTAATTTTGTGATATTTTATTTAAATAATATTATTCAGACGCATAGTCTAATTCGATATTCCGCTCTGGGGCAGTATTCGGCCAAATCCTTTCAGCTCAATCGATTGTAGATTCCAAGATTCCACCCGAATAAACGTAAAAGTGAAAGCTTGTAAAAAATTGTGTGATTTTCATTTATTATGGCCACGTTCATACAAAAGCGACGCGCGGAAAATGAATTCTTGAAATGAATCCAGCTTTTAAAATTTTGACGAATTAATAAAAAATGGCGTTCAGAAAAAGGGATCCGTAGTCCGAATATCCCATCTCGACCCTTTGTTACGTTTACCTTTCATTTTTTTATTATCCTGCCTCTCAATGAAACGAATAATGCCAAGGTAATTTCAGATATTTAATCTCAGCTAGTTATTACTTTGCGTGTCTACTTGTATAAGTATTGGAGTCGCGTTTTTACCTGTAACGATTTGACTTGGAATAAAATATAACAATGATAGAAGACTTGAAGATAAATAAATTAAACTAATATTGGTGGACATTTCACACAGCGTAACTCCAAACTAAGCAAAGCCTGTACTATGGGAAATCAGATAACTGATGGCATACTTAGATATTTTTGTAAATTACTTATAAATCTTATAATACTTTATAACAACCAGACAGAGAACAAAAATCTATGTTCATTACACAAATGTTTGTCGGGTGGGAGTCGAACCCACGACCAACAGCGAGGAAGGCAGAGCTACTACCAACTGAACTGAGAGCTCAGTCCGGATCAAAAATCATATAGGTATATAAAATTGATGTTTTAGGTCCAACAACTGTATTTTCTGTTTGATATTAAGTTCTGGTATGACTCGGTATGGCTGAGGCCCCATTTGTGCGTTGCGTTGCGTCGCGTCGGCAAAATGTATGAGTAAAACATCGCAGCGTCGACGCTGCGACGTTTTACTCATACATTTTGCGGACGCGACGCAACGCAACGCACAAATGGGGCCTCAGCCTATCAGTAGCAGCACAACCTGCTTAGGTACAATATGTGTATAGAAAGACACAACGTGCTGGTATCTAAAACTATGTCAGAACATTTTAGGATCTAAAACCTAAGTCATCTCTTTTATTAACTAAGTCAGAACATCCTGCAACCTTCGATCATATACCTCCTGCAACCCAAAGAAGCTCAAAGTTTGAGCCTCAAACCCATGTGAGTATGTGTGTGTCACTGTCCACGGAGTCAGCTTTAGCACGCACCCCGCTAAAAAATAAAACCTGCAAAGTCGTTACGTCACGTTTTTATTGTCGTCTGTCGTATGCCAAGCGAGCTGTGGGCGAAGGAAGCCACTGAGTGGCGCCCCGACCCGACGAGAAGGCGACATAGCACACCGACGCGAAGGTGGCAGGACGATGTCGACAAATTTGCAGCCGCCTGGGAGAACCTAAAGATTGCGACATCTGGAACGAATGAGTCCTTTGCCCAGCAGTGGGACACAAACGGCTAAAAATAAACGAATAAATACCTAAGTCGTTACGTAATATAAACCGAATTGAAACAACACTACGGATCGGAGGTTTTTCTTACAAACTGTATCTATTCTTGCCAAATTATTTTAATTATACAACGGGAAGTACCCTAGATGTTATGATTTAATTACGAGCTTTTAAATTATGCTTCTTTAAAGACCGTTCCCCGTAAATACTGTAGATATAGGCCACTGTTGGCTGACGCTTCTTAAAATAAACAGAATTAAGGAAACCTAATTAAGTTATATTTAAGTTACGCAATTTACGCAATGCCACTATCTCACACAAACATAGGCACCTCATTAACGGCCTTGTTTAAAATAAATTGAAATATCACGACTGTATTCCCAAGGCACGGTAGACATGCTCTCAGATCTTTATGCATTTAAGGCGTCTAAGGGGTAGTCAGACGATAATACGCATCTACGTTCTAATACATATCTGGTACATGCCTACATTTTGCAGAAGTTACAATTCCGTACGTACCAAGTTGCAAGCCCTTCGCCGCTACCAAAAATGTAACTGGTTTCCTCACCACCCTTTACCGTTTAGAGCTCGTGTGAATGCGTGAATGCGCATATTTCTTTCAAACCCTCGACCTTCGACTCAAAAATTCAGGCACTGATCCACTCTGTCAACACGGCGTTCGTTACATGCGCAGTATTGTACAAAATAAGGTATACGTTTCCACAGAAAATGTGATTTACTATAACGTGTCGATAAATTTAAAATGTCATGCACTTTACAACGTCATTTTCCGTACACCTGTTCGTACATTATGCTGAAATGTGCATATAAATTGGACATGTAGCCAGGCGTAGGTAAACGTTCGTCAGTGAGCTGATAGGTAACCTACTTATAATATGAAAAGTTTCTATGTTTGGATGTTTGTTACTAAATTACACAAAAACGACGATCGAATGAAATTTGGAATAAAGTCAAAATCAATAATAAGCAAATCTTAAGAGCTAATGTTTTTTTGCGACCAATACTGTGAAGATCCAAGGCGACAAACATGGCTTTGGGTTGGGGTATTATACCCCGAGTAAACCCCGACCCAAAACCATGTTTGTTATAGCTTTATTTTCTGTGATCCATCCTCTTAAATTGTCAAGCTCCAGTAGAAGCCAATCCCATAAAACGAGACTCGTCAAATTAGGTTAAGATTAGCTGTGGTACAAACGTGTTATAAAGTGTTATTACAAGTATGATCAAAGAATAAGCAAAATTTCCATTAATAAACTCGAAAGAACTTATACCTAGAACGTAGAAAGAGGTGCGTAACTGTTGAAATTAATGTTATTACAGTAACCAGTCAACCTTGTCTCCTTACATAATTCTTTAAATAAACTTTGATTTAAAGTGATATCCTAGACATATACACCGTTAATTCTGGGTCAGTTTAAAGCCAGCACCCACTGCTTGTATTGCTTAATCGTATTCGTGTCGTTGGTTTAGTTTTTGAATTTGATAAGTATTTCATACGAAACTAAATAGTTGAAAAGATTAACAAAAGTGAGGAAAACACTTGGTAAGGTGTCGTAGGCGCGCAAAGCTAATGACCTAGGTATGTATGTATGACTACGACGTAGCATAGACTCTACGCCGTAGCAACAGCTGAGCACAGAGCACGTATCTCCGTGATTTATCCTGCCTATGTTTCGTGATATTATTAATTGCAAAAAAATAGATCTCATTTTTATTATTATTTTTGAGTAAGGTTATCGATATAGATTACGTAGGCGCCGGCTTTAAACTGACCAAAAATAAACGGTGTATATTTTAAATACATATGTATCCGGGTATTTATCACGTAAAGTACCTTTTTATTTTGCGCGACGTTTCAACTGGATTGCACCAGCCGTGGTCGCGGGAAGACTCACTAGACTAGACATATATGTATAGTCGATCCCAGGAATTAAATTACTTACAACAGTTGCGCACCTCTACATGCTAGGTATAACTCATTCCAAGTCAATTGATAGAGTTTCTCATGTTCGGTCATTCTTGGAATAACAGTACCTACCGCAGTTTATGTAGATTCCGTGTATGTAGGCTATTAAAAATTTTGATACCACGGGGCAAAGCCGTAAGCGGAACCTAGTTTGACATTACGGCCTAAATTAAAAACCCCTGTCCATTCACTCGAAATAGTATGTTTGGCTCATCTCCATTTCATTTGTTTTTATGTGAAACGACATGCATCCTTTTACTTTGGGTCGCAATCAACTAGTAACGACGCTTTTATGTCCTCACCTTTTTATTCCGATGATTTGAGTGCTTGATCCCTATCTCTATCCCTATCTTACCCTTATCTATAAAAGTGATTTCATTTGAAGATTAATTTTATGATGGTACGTTCGTATGAGCTAGTGGCTTACTCTCTTGACGGAGTTGTTAGGCCACCTGCAAGCCTCCGACTTAAAAGCCGGGACGTGCCCTCCGAATTTTACTTACTTCCTTTTACATACTTATTTTAACTCCAGAGTTTACAGGTACAGTCAGCGTCATGAATCGGTATCCCCCTATTGATTTGAACAAAGACTCTTTTCATTTCAACCTTGGATTTCAGTCGGGTATTAGGTATATCAGCTATTTTTGTTTAGGAACTCGAGCGAAATTAGATATCCATAAGTAAGCAAGGATGTAAAAGTATTTACAAAAGTTGAGATCAACGGCTTGCAAACCGACCTCTTACTAGGGGGATGCCAATTAATGACGCTTTCTGTGCCTACTGTTTTTTTTAAATTAAATTAGAAACAAGATCGTCTAATAGTACTGAAAAAGCGGCGGAGAAGCATTGGATTCGACTGGGACTTCGACATAGGATTTGAAATGTGGCGTGAAAAAGAGGAGGACTATATTATACTCAACAAAGTGTGTGCATAGGCTGGATTATATAGATAGGTAAATAAACTGTTAATTGATTTAAACATTTAGTTTTCTAGCTACACCGCATAAGCTAAATCTATCAAGCCAGGCTGCAGAACGTGCCAAAGAAATGTTCATAGAAACTAGATGATTTATACAGTGTCAGGAGGCAATCTTTGCCTACGCTTAACGGGACACTGTAGTGCCTGGGATATTGCTGACAACAACTAAAAACATTTTGATCGTGGACACCTTTTACTGAAACCTGTGTACAAGCAAATATTTTGAACAAACGTCTAAAACTAAACTAAACTCTAATTTATTTTTTTGCCTGTAAATTCTTGTGAGAGCTAAAGTCTGTGAAGCTAAAAGGTCTCTTTAATTCCTTAAAAGCAATTCCCTTATAAGATGTTAAAATTCTGTTATAGTTAAAAAAATATCGTAAATTGTTAATAGAATTGCTTCCATATTTTCAATTCTTAAAACTAGTATAGCAAAAGAATGACAAAGGAAAACTTTCAGTCTATAAAAATCCATGAAAGCTATACTTATTAAAATGCGGAATGCCTAATTTATAAAACTGCCTAAGGATTCTGAACATGAATATTTACCAGGCGCGTTTAAACGTAGGGTTAAGAGTAAAAATTACAAAACAAAAATTATTATCCTATAAAATTTGCATACTGTGACGCACAGAGCAGGCGTATTTGCCACGCTTAAATTATTGTCCTGGATCATTAGTTCTGAGATCAGATAGTTCACTCAAAATCGTGCAACGCACACACGCAATATTAGTCCTGTAAAATTCACAATGGCTCCTCAGGTCACGCGCTCGTAAGCAATGTAATCATGTGACTACTCACGTAAAAGTATAGGTGATTTACGAGTATATAAGCACCAAAAAAAATTCGATTCATCCGGCGAATTTTCATCTGGGTTCTTACCCAGTGGCGAACGTGGAACAAATCAACGCGAGTCCTTCTTAGGACTCAGGTTAATTTGTTCCACGTACGCCCCACTTATTCGCCCATATTCCAAAAAATTCTGCTCCATGTCGAATTTTTTTCTGGTTTAGCCTCACATGACAAAAGGGCAAAGTACAGTTGACAAATAAAACCAAAATTGATCAATGTTTGTAAAAATCGTTACGGTCGCTTCTCATACTCTTACATAATCTATGCTGCCAGCGAGCAAAGTTTAAGAACGACGCCTTTACCTGCCAACCCCACATGGTAGGAAACGATCCTACTACTCCTCCTCTAGTGAGCTATCTCAGTGTTCCGCAAAAGGGTGTGCCGCGGCACACTGGTGCTCTCAGTTAAGTTAATCTCAGTAAGTTAATCTCAGTTAAGCTACTCCAAATTTGAACCGCATATACTCAACCAAACAAGCTCGAGTTTTACATAAAAAATGATTTTTCATTTATGGTGTACCTTCAAAACCGGTTTCCTAGATGTACCTTGGACACAAAAAGTTTGCGGAACACTGAGCTATCTGATCCTTCGCTTACTGTTTTGCTCACCGTGCTGCCACTGAAACTCGTAAAGCGATCTGAATTATAGAGCCGTAGCCGTAAAGATTGCTCGCCGTCTAGTTAGATATAACGAGGCGAGCCTATTGTGACAACTATTTGTAGAACACCGTGGGCTTCTATTTTCGTAAATCGAATGACGACCTTTGTGGCGCAGTGGTATGAAGGCCCGCCGGGTTTGATCCCCGCCGCGAGACAAATTTTTGTATGATCTGCAAATATTTGTTATAGTTTAGTTTATCTCGTGTCTGGGTGTTTTCTATATTGTGTAGATATGTCTTTACAAAAAAAAAATGTAGGTAAGTAGTATAATCAGTCATGTGGTTCTGCCAGCTTGTATGATAATGAGACGGAAAAAGCAAAGCAAATTCAAATACAAACTTTAAAAAAAAATCATGCCCGATCTAAAGGGGGCGTGTAGAAACCCCAATAATATTTCTCAAAAAATGTTCAGTTGCATGTAGTCCTCCATTTTTTTTTACCCTCTCGCTCTAATATTAAACGATCCAGGACGGGCCAAGGGTATGTTTACTCATTTAGGCTAATTTAATTTATGTGTTTTGGCATAACTGTTATTGATTTTCTGAAAAAAACAGTGTATTGTATATTTTGAATGGCTTCAACTCAAGGCTTCGCAAATGGTACCAATATAGCTAGCCTTTGAAGATAACACACGTGTAAAAAAAAACTGCATTTAAATCGGTTTACCCCTTTAAAAGCTACGATGCCAGAGACACATAGCGGTCAAACTTATAACTTACTAGTTGCTGCCCGCGGCTTCGCTCGCGTGGTACCCAGATAAAAAGGAGCCTATGTTACTCTCCAGTCCTCCAACTATCTCCACACAAAAAATAACATCAATCCGTCGCTCTGTTTTGACGTGAAAGCAGGACAAATAAACACACTTTCACATTTATAATATGGGGTACGGATCATAATATGGGTACGGATTATCAACTTATATCTTTTTGCGAAAATTCGAAGATTATTTAACATTCAAATTCACAAATAAACATTACCTCTATAATAATGAAGCTAAGCCTCCTACTACGATTTCAAATGAATGTTTACCGCACCTAATGCCTAGGGGATGAATCTTAATTCTTGTTACATTTATGTAGTATATATTTACTGAAATGAAATGCTCAGAAACTGCTTTCTCAGGTGCTTTGCTAATTAGAGAAGTACGCTGCAATCTGCGATTAAACCTTACACCGTTGCTAGCCTTTGAGCTCAGTAGTAGCTCTGCAATTATAGCATAATATCAATATAAAGCACTATTTCACTCGACTAATACAGTTCCTATAGAAATACTAGTAGTAAAATATAATTATGTCCTGCCATAGAAAACTAAAAACCACAGAATATCGATAACAGTGACACGTCTAACTTTAGCTAAAAACCATTCTACAAAAAAATATTCTCTAAAAAATATCGATCAAGCTATTTAAGAGGAAAATAATTATAACAAACGCAGTGGATTTTTTTTTTGATCATAAAGAAGCTTCGCTCAATATTATTTAAAAGACATTTAATAAACAAATCCCTAAATCCCCTCTCGCCTTGGAAGATACCTTTTGTTATAATAATAGATATTTTCAATCACCTTCAATCGCCATCAGTAGCGCCACAGAACAATAATAGTATTAATTCACTTCCTTGGTAAGGTTCTATCAATACAATATTTTGAAGCCTTATAAAATATAAGTAATAACTAGATGCGCATCTAGCCTTGAGAATAAAGAGTGAGCAGACACAATATAAAAATAACGCAATAATTTAATTGATGTGGAAAATTACGTTGTAATGCTCAGTGCTCAGTCGATGCTATTTTGCTGCTCTGACGCACTCTTTATGAAAAATAACGATTTTTTTTTTACAAGCTTTAAAGTAGGTACCTATATTTGTTAGGGTAGAATCTTGCAACTGAATATTGAAGGAGTTCCTTAACCGAGTGAGCTGAAATTTGGAACACATATTGTTTCTCGGTGACAATGCAATATTATGTTGGGAGCTCTTCAATGGATCTTGTAAACTACCCGTGTTAAGGCTCAATTGAATCTGCTCGCGATTACTAATTGAAAACTATTTATTTTAGAAAGAAGATTCTGTTTCTCCTTTGTATGATATTGTGAGCCAAGTAGTAAAAAATATCTGTATATCGTCTATGTATCGTCATGTTTAATAAACAAATTACGTCAGTTTGTTGACATTCAAACACTAAAAAACCTTGCACCAAATTTAACATCACGGCGTATCTATGATTTCATTGATCTAAGGAAACTCTTCGTCTTAGACCTTCAGTTTACATAATTGAGTTTCTTTACTTTATAATCTGCTTAATAATCAAAAGGTTTACGAATAAAAAAGTGATCACGATTATGTTAGAACAATTTTTTTTTCTTTGTAACGTGTAGCTTAGACATTCTTGATTTTCTCAGTAGTTAAGCCATGGAGGAGGCATTTAGGCAGCCTAAAAATTTCGCTACCAGAGTTGACTACCAGCTCATACAAACTTACTTATAGTGCACGTAACACCAATCCAATCCACCATCAATCAAGAACGACTATTGAGTTTTCACATAGGTTGCCTTTGGAGCATTAGGATGTTGTAAAAATAATTTAGTAAAGATGTAAAAACCTCAGTTTTCTTCTAGAAAAAGGAGCTGACCCGTATAAATAAGGTGGCTATTATAAAGAGAGTATTGTGTTACTTACAAACGAGGTTGCCAACCCTTTTTCGGATATCTCTGTTGTTTGAAAAGAAAGCGATGAGGTCAACATTTTATTTCCATTGACTGTTCTCTCACCATTATATCTAATGGAGTAACAGTAGTAGCATTCGCAATAAACTGCACCACATAACGTGCAGACTAAAAATTAAACTTATTCTTGACCATATAAGCAGCTATTCATCCATGTCAATCGATATTCATATTACAGTATTTTGCTGGTAAGTTTGATTTGATATTTTCAGGTCATACACGAGGATATAAAAAATACAGAAAGATCGTGGCAGTAGAAAAAATCAAGACCATCATCATCTCAGCCGTAGGACATCCCGTGTTGGACATAGGCCCGTGTATTGCGATTGGAAGCGGCCTACATCCGCCGCCAACGTGCAATTTTTACAAAGTCGTCTGTCCATCTTATCGGTGGACGTCCAACGTTGCGCTTACCAGTCCGTGGCCTCCACTCGAAAACTTTTCGACCCTCTCTGGCATCTGTTCGGCGTGCCATATGGCCTGCCCATTACCACTTCAACGTGCTAATCCGCTTGACTAAATCAGTGATCTAAGTTTTTCTACGTATTTCTCACTTCTAAAACGATCCCGTAGAGAAACAACGAAGGTAGAAAGAATAGTTTAACGAAAATGGTTACTTGGGAAAATAGAATTTCATTCCATACCCAAGACCCACGCAACAATCGCAAAAAAAGCATTTGTCCCGCTACGGGATTTTTCAACTGAACTATTATGTCACTTGATCGAACAACCAATAACAGTCGGTATTTTCCAGTCATTGACGCCAGACACTCTGCAAATTTCTGCTTCAATTCAACTCGTCGGTGTACTTTGACCAATGAAAGCTTAAATTGAACTAAGTTCGGAATTCATTGGCTTTTCCAGTTATATCGATGAAGCTTCTATTGTTGACTGTGGGTAACGTTCCACTAGACTTGTTTCACCTTATCCAACCAAGAAGTTTTTATTAAATTACTTCGTAAATTACGTTACCTACTCAGCAACTAAAAATGAATAACTTATCTGGTTGATTCTACTCAGTGATGTCGAAAGGCTCCACAGCTTTAGTAGTAGGTACTCCACAGCAATAGTAACAAAACTTGTAGATGTTATACACGATGTAACTGGAGGGGTACATCATCGGTAACAGCGATGGGGGACCTCATGCCTATCGATTTAACCCCCCCTGTATGTTCAGCTATATTTAGTCGGTTTACTATTGAGCTACTAGGAGAAAAAAAAATTACGTTCATAGACCTAATGGTTTGGCTAATACACTTGAGACATCCAGCCTGAAATGGGATTTTGACTAAATTGTCATAAAAATCGGAATAACTTTTGATCGACTGAATATCGCTGAACATACAGGGGGGGTTAAATCGATAGGCATTGAGGTCTCCCATCGCCCTGCCACCGATGATCCACCCCTCCAGTTACACGGTGTATAACAAATGCCTTTCTCGGAAACATGAGAACGACTTTATCCCTGAGGCGCGGTAGATTTCTCTCAGATCTTTAAGAATTTATTTATGTACTAGCAAACGTCCTCGGCTCCGCTCGCGTGGACTACAATTTTTTGGGAACCATACATTTTTCCAAGATAAAAAATAGCCTATGTGTTATTTCAGAACATTAACTATCTACATTCCAAATTTCATCAAAATCAGTTCAGTAGTTATAGGGATACGTGGTAACAAACATTCACACACACACACACACCACTATTGAAAGATATTGCTGGTGAAACGGAAATAAATGAATTATCCTGTCGCCGAAGAGTCCAATGACGAATCGGTCTTAGGAGAACGTTTTAACAATTAATCAGATTAGAGGCGTCAAATAAATCGTTAGTTTATCGATTTTCCGTTGGATCTATTTTAAGCACAGGAATTTTTTTTAAAAGAAGTCGTAATCTGTAAAAATCTTTATTTTCTTAGCCTTTTTAGCTTACTAACAATTTGTGCTAAGCTGTCATTACGTATTTTCTTATTTTAATTACATCAACTTAATACTAAATCATGTTGAAGTTTCAATGTTGTTAAATAACCATTTATTTCACTTAAGTATATACCTACCTAAGCATTTTGTTTAGAAATGGTCAATCATTTTAAGTTTTAATTTATGTTACTAATTTAAGAATTATGAATGTGACTTTTCGTAATGTAAAGCTATTCTTGTAATATTCCAATCATTTCCAATCATTTATACTTAACTAATTGTTTAAACAAAATAACACAACATAATAAAGTTTCTCACTATCAAAGTTATCAAGATCTTTGTATTCTCATGAACCAATTTGATATTTCTATTTACAATATTTACAAAATTAAACTTCTATATTTACAAGTCTTACAAACGAATTACCTAGGTACTTAATTTTGGTATAAAACATAAGAAGATATCGTAACAGAATGTAAGATAATATATTATAATATAAAATATAATTATTCCTAATTTTAATAACAGCACATTGATATTGTTTATAAATTTAATTGTATTTATGATGAATATAAACGACTGTTCAAAATAATAATTCTATGACCAAAACAAAACATCTACAAACAATATAACAAAACCAGTCTTTTCTCCAAAATACCAAATATTATTTCTTGCGACAGAAAACAATGTCACCAAAGCGAGAAGCTTATATTTATATTCCTTCTAATAATATGAACAAGAAAATTCGTATCTTAGCTTTGGCATGTGGTTCAATAACAGCTAATTACATTATTTTGCCAAGCTGTTGCACTTAGGTATCTACTTAAATCTTATTTTACTATTTGTTATTAAAGTTATGTACAATAATCATATCTATCGTATAAAATATAAACAACAACACATACCTATAGGCCTTCAGTTATAGGCCTTATTCTGTAAGTCCAAACAAAACGTAACGCGGTTACGTGGCTCGTTATCGTTTTTAAAAACGATTTTGAGCTGATTACGTGAAATCTAATTATATATTTATGTATTCTGATACCATAGACAGGTTGTCTATGGCGCGCTTAGGTTTCACGTAATCAGTTCGAAATCGATTAACGACGAGCCAAGTAATGCCGCGTTATACTTTGTTTGGACTTACAGAATAAGGCCCCAGGCGGCCTAAAAACGCCGTCACTGGAGTTAGCCACTCATTGGTTCCGAACCTGGGGGTAATTATCCCTCGGGGGGTAAAATAGCTTTTTTTTGGGGGGGTAATAGAACGAAATGAAATCTTTAGTAACCTAACAAATAAACACTCTAAAACATTGTGCTGTCGCTGAAATACCTACTCGTAATCAAAAGGAGGAATTTTAAGATGATACATAATATTTTAGAGGGGGGTTTGAAAGTGAAACGTGGGTAAAATCTGTTTCATTGACATGTCACAAGGTTGAAAAGGTTAGGAACCACTAGCTCATACAAACATACATACCTACTTATAGGCATTCGATAAATCGTCGTGTAGTTAAACAAATCTCTTCAATGTGATTTAATTTGTAGTTTTTATTAATCTAATAACATCAGATTAAATGAATATTATGGAATTGAGATAAGCGGATAGACTTTGTCCTGTCAGAATAATAAGTATCGTGAGTTTATACAAAAGTCTATAAAAAGCATCCGGAATTTCTCAACTGTATAAGCAAACATTATCTTCTACTAAAAATCGTATTCGGCCTATTATAAACATTTATATACAGCCTGATAAGCACAACCGTTCTCAAGTTATGCACGAATGAACATTTCATATAGATATACGTCCAAAAATAGACATAAGTAGCTAATGATACAAAACATGTAAGGATAGGCAATTAGGTATATGTGCTTTATAGATATTTTTGGTAAAAATAAAACATATTGATATGCTGCGACTTAATTTTCTTGATTTATTTCGAAGATGTTACAAAATATTTTGAAACTACTTTATTTTTTTCGAATACCACATTTACCACTTTTTCGTTTCTTATGCGTACAATAGCTAAAATTAAGTTTAATGTCGTAAAGGGCCTATTACAAAAGCATTATCTACATAATGTTCATGAAAAAAATTACTAAAATGAATACGGCCGTTAAAACGTTTTATCGATCATTAACACGATGATATCTTAATAGAAGATCAAAGCCACATAAAATGTCTGTATATACATGTTCTCGGGGAATAGAATTATATATTCAATTCACGTCACTTTCCTTGGTCGTTTGTCATGTAAATAAGCTCAAAGAAGCCTTTGGGCTACATGAAGTGAGCAATTGCAATGAGGGGTTTTTATTTTGCGATGACATCGTAAGATTTGTTTCCACAAAAAACCAAAGTGGTAAGTACTTCAAAACACCAAAGGGTTGCTTCTGAAAACTTGAAATTTATGGAGCTTTCTATGCTTTTTGAAGTTGAATACAAGTGATAAGTCTGAATATTAATGGAAAAGTAGTAATCCCTCAGAGTTCCAATTTTTGTAGCATAATTTTACATGTCTACGAAAATACTATCAAAATTGGTCCAGAAGTTACGGATATATGTATTCAGAAACATACGCAAACGAAAGAAAAAGCACCCAACGTGAGAGCTTCCTCTTTTTATGTTGACGTCGGCGTCGATTGCCCAGTAGCTTAATTGGACTAAAGCGTTTGGTTACGGTTAATCCAGGTTGCGGGTTTAATTTTACTTTTTTTTATTACTTTTCACTCGAAATTGCACAGGACAACGCCTGTCAGGTCAACTATTATACAGGGTGTGGCAAATTGTTGGTCACTGAAGGGTAGCTACCTTTTCTCTCGTAGTTAGAAAGTTTTGTTTATAGGAAACTTTTGTTTTATTTTGAATAAAAAATAATTGCATTTTTAGATTAAAAAAAAAAAGTACAGTTGGCATAAAAAATTACATTTGTCAAAAAAAAAACAAGTTGGTCTTAATCGACTCTATTTCCCACCAGGAACATTTCTCTCAAAGTAGCTTACCAAACCAAATCGTAAGTTTTTGCAATAATTCAAAAAAACACATCCCATACATTTTCTATGAAATAAGTAGTTGTAAACATTTTAGTGCCACTTATTCGATGGTTATTAAATTAAATTCGTAACTGCTTCGGCATGCTGGGAGGCTATTTTTGACCAAAAATTTGCCACACCCTGTATAATACGAGTCTATATATGTAAATTATTCAAATTCTATATGTGATCAAAAGAAGATACGACCAAACTAAGTTATCCCCTACTTATGCGGTACCACGATTATTAGGCCTTCTGTTTTTTTTATGTTTTGTGCCTCAGTTATTTTCAATGCTTAATATAACAATAAGTATAAAATATAATCTTCCATGATAACGTAAATGTTTCTTTTGTTTGCAAAATGTTATATAATCCGATTTAGGTGATATATGAATACCCTTGTGTAGCAGGGTTACTTTAATGTCTGTTTTTCGTAAAGTAATTCATATTCATATTTACGAAAGAAAAATTGTATTTTAACAGATATCAACAGGCCAATTATTCATTTAATTTACGAAATCAATCATTCCGCTGCGTTTTGTTTCGTTCTCCAAAATGACAGTAATTTGTTTGAAAACGTCACCACAATAGAGGAACCTAACCTATAGTCGAATTGCTCATTGTACGAACTAAAAATATATGAAAAATGACATTTTGATCGTCAATTTTAGTGCGTATAATGAGCAATCCGACTATAAATCATTGGTCATTTAGGTCAGATTAGGAAACAAAATTAAATCCATGGTCAC
This sequence comes from Camptogramma bilineatum, assembly GCA_958496255.1. Lineage (NCBI taxonomy): Eukaryota > Metazoa > Arthropoda > Insecta > Lepidoptera > Geometridae > Camptogramma > Camptogramma bilineatum. Next base: position 8,478,915 of record OY292467.1, on the reverse strand, counting down.
ACTTAACGTTTTGCTTTGGTTAATATAAATTTCGTTAGTAGAATCAGACCCCTGTGTGAACGCGCTTTAAGTTGCAACATTAATCTATTTTTATATTGTGTGAACTATTTCATTATTATATTTTAATAAATATTTTCTACCCGTTCCCCGGGGATCGCATCAATTATTTTAAATTGATTAAATCTATCGAATTGATTGATCTCAATATTTACGGAATTACTGAGATAATTTTTTGTAATCATATAAGTGTAATATCACACAGCTTAAATATTATTTCTACGTTTTCGATGATAAAATTGTATAAAACACGATTTCAGTTCAATCACCTTGTACGTGTAAAGGTTACAAAGGAACGCTAAGCACTTTACAGACAATGTTCACCTATAACGGCCGCCTTCCCTTGTTTAGCCCGACCTCAGGGAATTGAAGTTTTAGCCCTGAAACAATGAAAATATCTATTACTAAATGAGAAAAAAACAAAATGTATAAGATTTACTCTACGAAATGTTAAACAAGTAAAGTGCGATGTAACAATAAAAGACGAACAAATAGATCTCGTGGACACCACTACATTTTTAGGCATAACCTTAGAGCTTCAATGGGGTCCGCACATAGATGGATTGTCGAAGAGACTTAGTTCTGCAGCATACGCAGTCAAAAAAATACGTCTATACACGGACGTAGATACTGCTCGGCTAGTTATGAATAAAACATTATTATCTATTACCTTGTCTCACATTACGTGGAGTCGCACAACATTGTTCTTCCATTTCCCTCTATCATCCTAGAAAAGGGTCAGTGATAGCACACATCACTCACCCTTCACACATCACCTCATTCATATCATCTATATCTATACCAATATTATTATACACCGTTTATTTTTGGTCAGTTTAAAGCCGGCGCCTACGTAATCTATATCGATAACCTTACTCAAAAATAATAATAAAAATGAGATCTATTTTTTTGCAATTAATAATATCACGAAACATAGGCAGGATAAATCACGGAGATACGTGCTCTGTGCTCAGCTGTTGCTACGGCGTAGAGTCTATGCTACGTCGTAGTCATACATACATACCTAGGTCATTAGCTCTGCGCGCCTACGACACTTACCAAGTGTTTTCCTCACTTTTGTTAATCTTTTCAACTATTTAGTTTCGTATGAAATTCTTATCAAATTCAAAAACTAAACCAACGACTCGAATATGATTAAGCAATACAAGCAGTGGGTGCTGGCTTTAAACTGACCCAGAATTAACGGTGTATGTACTGAGCCAATATATAAAGCTGAAGAGTTTGTTTTTTTGTTTGAACGCGCTAATCAGGAACTAGCAGTCGGATTTCAAAATTATATCTGCATTTAATAGCTTAATTCTTGAGAAAGATTTCATCCTCATCATCATCACCATATACCATGGGGTAGCGCCGCGAGGGCGCAGCTAGTCTTTCATACAGTCCGTCCGTCTTCTAAGATATTGAAGAATAACTTCACAATCTATTTATTTATTTTTTGTATAATCCTGACGTTTCCCACTGCAGGGCAAAGGCCTCGCTTCCCTCCACCGATCCCTATGCTGCGCCTGCTGGATCCAGTCCTCGCTATAGGAGTTAAACTCATCCCGCCATCGCCGCCTGGGTCTCCCACGTGGCCGTCGTTGTTTGGGAGCCCAATCGATGATTATTTTTGCCCATTGATGTTGGGGCGTTCGGCTTACGTGATCTGCCGAATCCCACTTAAGCTGGCCTGCTTTGTGAGCTACATCGGCTACTTGTGTTTTAGAGAACTTCACAATTAATAAATAAAATAACACCACAAAAAAAACATCAAAATCATTCAAGCCGTTTAGAAGGAAAAGGTAAACGAATACACACACACTAAAGAGCCATTTTAATGGTGCAAGATTCTCGCCTCAAAGATTTGAGAAACTCACTCCATGACAATTCAGTGACAAGCGATCATCGACCTTCCACGTTAATATCAATGCTTAGTTTGCATTGTCAAATTTTGACATTTGCTTCCGATAATCGTATCTTCGAGGCGAGAATCCCACACCATGTAAATGGCGCATAGAGGATTAAAGACAAAAGCAAAGCAAAATAAGTTGTGATTTTATTTAAATGAAACCCTACTAACAAGATAGTTTGTGATCCTTTTGAAAACATTAACGTGTAGTGTAGGGTAACCACGCTACTGTTTCTCACAAGGAAGAGACTAAGGGAGTGGGCACACTGCGTTTTTTGCAGCGCGTTTGAATCGATACAAACGCGGTGCGAACGCGCACCCCCCCTCAACAAACACGCTGCGAACGCGCGTTGGTATCGATACAAACGCGATTCGAAAGTGCAGTGTACTCACTCCCTAAGATAGATATTTCTTTTTAGATACATTGTTTTTTTAATTTAACTTTTAAACGAACGCCCACAAATGAAATAAATAGCAAGTAAAAAGCAAAATTTTCTTATTTAGAGTTCAAAGCAGAAACTCTACAGGAAATCGTAGCACTCCGTAGCAACGTAGCAACGTAGGAGCGTAGAACTATGCAAATGTTTTGTTATTTTCGACTAGACTTAGCTGCTCTAGCGGCTTAGCTGCAGATAAAAACGTTGCGAAGCAACGGCTAATTCAATATTATAAAAGGAGGAACACAACAATACGTTCATTTTGCCATCAAGCAACAGGGTAATATTTATCAGGAAAATGAACCAAGTATCAGACGGAAGCTAGTTCAAATGATTTCCTTCGATATTAGGAAACAAATCAACGTAAAAACACCACACGCTACGAACATCATTCGAACAATGGAATGGAGATCACATTTCCTAATTAATGGCCTCACCAAAAGTTTCCATGAGCTATGGTTTCACAAAGTACGGCCAAAACTATACCATAAAACAATATTAATAAACAGTAACATATTAATTGTGAATGTAGTAGAAATTGCAATGAATATATAGCAATGAATATCATTATAAGCTCTGAAACAAATTATAAAAGAAACCAACTTCATTTTGTATAAACTCAATTTGAATTCAACACTGCATTTTTAATTTGAAAATAAGTAGGTAAGTACTGTATTTCAATGTATTTCATGAATTATGTTAAAGCTAGTAAAATATAAATTTTCTTAGAGTAAGTAGATTTGAAAATATCGCTCAGCATTATAATTCAATAACCGCACGCCACACGCGGTGAAGATATTAAAATATTTAGTACCTATAATACTATAATATTATGCTTAATAGAAAGATCTCTCAAACAGTATAATTATTTCGAAATGTACATATAGGTACATGATATATGACAAGTATAATTTCAAACATAATTATACTTGTTGATTATCACACCTATCACATATCGAAAGCTAGCTTACTGAAGTAGACATAAAATGTTCAGAAGTGCTTATAATGTAGCCTTTTTAGATTATGTTTGAGAGATCTTTGTATTAAGCATAATATTATAGTATTATAGGTACTAAATATTTCATTCCAAGCCCCGCTCGAGCAGCGTTAGTCTACAAAAATCTCTATTGAAAGCTCTTGGGTACTCTGAATGAATCCAAGCATGCAAATTCTTTAGAAATGCTTTAAAAATCCAGGAAATAGATAAAACTCTGGGAATATTATTCCGTAACCACATCGTTATACGATTCTTTTGTTAAAGATCTTGACCAATATCTATGCCTCTGCAGTTGGGAATGTTCGCAGTATGCAAAGTTTAACTCCATTAAGGCCTTGTCAAACATAACGCGAAGCGAACCGAACCAAAGAATAGTCTCTATGTTCACTTTCGCTTTTTTATGTGACTAGATTCAAAGGATACCATTACATTACAAAAAAAGAGCTTCGCTACGTTATCGGTCCGCTATCTATTGCCTATGCCCATTGCCCATATGACTATGCCTATTATTCAGAATGCAGCCAGAGAAGAAATCATAGTCTTCCAAAAAGCCGTTTGCTGTTTCAATCAACATTTTGATTCAGATTTAGGCCATCGTTTTATCTTAAAAGTGTACTAATTAATATGATGTGCATTGTGCAGTGTACAGATAAAAACTTGGGCCCTTACATCTAATCAAACACACAAAGAAAGAAACTAAGTAACTAACCTAACGCGTGCTTACACTCGTCGGAATATACTACTGTGATATTGTTTTAGTTGCGGTAAGCTTATACAGCGCCTTATCCTATCCTATCAGTTTAATCGACTTTATCCACAGAAATATCATGGTCAGTAGACGTGAACTTGACTAAACTGCAGATTAGATCTTCTTTTTGTATTGTTATAATAATGCGCGGCCGGGATTCCATCTGGGGATCCAAAGTCGAGGTACATTACATTCCATTGCAAATATTTTGCGAAATTAGTCATTTTTAAGAGTTTGATCAATAGAATCACAAAATTCACAAAATTATGCATTTTCTCAAGCGCCCATAAAGAATTAATCATCCAAATACTCGAAACACGAGAACGATCTTTTCAGTACCTAAACTAAAGTGAACATTATTACATCTTTTACTTGCTATTGTTGCCTGAAATAAATGATTTATTATTATTCTTAGGAACAGGAGTGATTTAAAGATAAAAAAATATAATCGAGAAACCTAACTTTAATCAAAGTCACAAAATTACTTTTACAAAAACAACCCAAAATAGAACAAACTAATATCCAATTTGACACTTCACAAAATACGCACAAATCACAAGAAAAATGGCTCACGCGACCATACAAACTACGAAACCAAGTTTCCTCTGATGTTAACACGTCGAACGCCAACGAGCAAGTGCGGCCGTTCCCGACCGGCACCCGTATTTATACCAGCGCCATCTGCTATTTCGCCATCGCTTATGGATACAGCTAACACGGCCTCTCCTGACAGTGGGTTGTCCTCAACCCGGGGACTCGGTCTGGTGCCGCTGACGGTGACGGCTACCGATGACGGACCCGCCTCGAACCAGGACATGGAGCGCTGAACACCTGGTCCCTATTATGCGGAGGCTGATAGAATTTTTGTTAGTCTCATCAGGCTCATCACCTGCAGGAAAACAATGTGTTAGGACAGACATCTGGAGTCTAAAAACTGAGCTTATCATTCTCCTTTCACTATAACGCTTTCACTTAATTCATACGTCACATAGCATGTGTCGCCTTAAAACACGCTCATACATACTTCATCTCAGAGACGTCTCAGATAATGAAAATAGGGCCCTGTTACTCCTTTCCACAGCATCTGGGTCGTTCTCCGACCGCTCAGCTTCACCTCTCGTCGTGGAGACCTGCTTAGGGACAAGCAAATCCAACCACTTGGACCGATGGCTAATCACAGGTCACAGATTAAAAATCACAGACCACAGATTAGATCACAGGTCACAGATTAAAAATCACAGACCACAGATTAGATCACAGGTCACAGATTAGAAATCACAGACCACAGATTAAATCACAGGTCACAGATTAAAAATCACAGACCACAGATTAGATCACAGGTCACAGATTAAAAATCACAGACCACCAGCTCTTGTGCTGATGAGCGCTGCACACGTCTTCAGTCACCGCTTGCCACGCCAGGGCACCAAGCGCTGTGCAGCTGCTCGCGTCGTCTCGCCGTAGCTGCCGGTGGCTCAACCACATCAGCTCGCGGCGAATGCCTGGCATTATGCAGACTTGTAAAACTGTGCACAGAGAAAACTTTATTACATATGAGAGGTCATCGAGTAACCCCTACACATTTCACATACTCACCATGACGGGTTTGATTCTCAACAAGCTCTCTGGTTCGGCTCCTACTAAGTAATTTCACACAACGAACCTTTGTGGTTTGCTTCGATGCAAATCATCGTTTAAAACGCTTCTTACTCACCATTTTAGGGCTCGGCTTCACCTGACCTAGACTCACTACTAGGACATAGTGAGTGGCATGAACGTTTGATGAACTAGATCGAAATCTATACCTAACGCGAGCGTGCCCTAACCCTATGATTGCACCATGGCACATGGACTCGCTGCGCGAAGGTCGTTGCCTACTACGATGTGAACTACCTCGCGAACTTTTGCGCGACAAGTTACGCGAACGGAATGTTTGCGAACGCGCGAGCCACTTTTCGAATGACATTGTGAACGACAACGCGATGTACTTCGCGGCGTTTTACAAAAGAAAACAATCAAATGGTACTTACGTGAGAATTAATCACAACACAAATAACCACAAACAAATATCAACAATTTTCTTAACGTGTGGGTAGGTTTGTTCCATTTTGGTGTAAAATTCGTGGGCTTTTACTTTCTTTTACTGGCTCTTTATCCCACTTACTGATCTTAGGAACAGGAGTGATTTAAAGATAAAAAAATATAATCGAGAAACCTAACTTTAATCAAAGTCACAAAATTACTTTTACAAAAACAACCCAAAATAGAACAAACTAATATCCAATTTGACACTTCACAAAATACGCACAAATCACAAGAAAAATGGCTCACGCGACCATACAAACTACGAAACCAAGTTTCCTCTGATGTTAACACGTCGAACGCCAACGAGCAAGTGCGGCCGTTCCCGACCGGCACCCGTATTTATACCAGCGCCATCTGCTATTTCGCCATCGCTTATGGATACAGCTAACATTATTATTATTATTATTAAGTGACCTGTCTGAATCTGCCTTTAGTGTAAGTTTCTAACCGAACCATGTCTCACTAAAACTTCTCTCTATAAGTTTGGTCCGAACTTCGGACTCAGTAATAAGCAAGTGGATGAATAGAAATAGTAGTTCATACAGACTGCACACATCATAATTATTCTTTGACCACACTGAACTTGGAAGATCTATCAAGAATGACTAAGTAAGCAACTTCAACATTTATAATTTAGGTACAGTCAGCGTCATCAATCGGTATCCCCCTATTGATTTTAACAAGGACCCTTTTCATTTCAACTTTGGATTTCAGTCGGGTTTGCTAGTATATATAGTAGCGAAATTAGATATCCATAAGTATACCTACTAGCAAATCCGACTGAAATCCAAAGTTGAAATGAAAAGGGTCCTTGTTAAAATCAATAGGGGGATATCGATTGATGACGCTGACTGTACTTACTAAACTAGCTTCTTCTAGCGATGTAACCAGCAATGTATGTACCTAGTTTAATAATATTATAAACGGGGAAATTAAGTTTGGATGTGGGAGCTTTTCTCCAAAACTACTCATACGACCTCATAAATTATGTGAAGGGTAGAAAGCTGCAAATTCCCTGAATGTCATTTTGGCACACGGGAGCGAAGCCATGGGTAGAAGCTGCTGTTTCTGAAGCTGGTGTTTTTCTGTCAGTTTCTGTGTTGTCTTCCATTTCTTACGAGAAAAGTAGCATGTAAATATAAATTACAATCTAGTCTATCCCAAATTCTACTAATATAGTCAATTGTTTGTAAAAATGTGGGTCTTTTAGTTTGAATTGTAAATAAATTTTAAAATATAGTTAAGAAATGTGATGTTACCGCTTTTAAAGGAAAAAATCATCTATATGTATTCAGGTGTTTGCGCTTTCGAAGCTATAAAGCTCCGTCAAATTCCATCCATGATAATCCTCTTTGCGCACTCTGGTGTAAAATATCAGCTTTTACGCTTGTTCGAAACATTTCCCGTCAACGTCAGAGATTGTAGCGGCACGGCCAATAAGCTATGAAGGCAATCACGAGAAGTACTACCTATTTTTGAACAAAATGATCAAAGGAAAACAAACCTTGTTTCAGTCTTCATAAGACATATTCTCCCATCGTATAAAACGAATGAGTTATCGGAATACGTAGAACCCTTTTTCTCTTGGTCTTGTTGGCCTAGTGGGATGTGTCTCGACTGTCGATCTGCAGTGCGATTCAGACTTCCGAAAATGCATCCGATTCGATGATTTTCTTCGGAAAATTTAAGTAAAAGCCATTTGAAAACGATTTTGATAAGGAATTAAGTGGCCGTTACACTATCCAAATTTTGGGAAATATAATTAGGAAATCGGAGATAGAACAGTTATATTCAGATTTAGTGAGATTGGAAGGTCCCGACCGCACTAAGCTAGTTCATCGCTCTGTTTCGCTCTTTGGCCTAAAAATTGCTTATTGTGCATCCTACTTTTTTACGATGCTAATTGACTGAATTAAGCAACAGCTAACACTGCAAAAGTAGGATGCGCAATACGCAATTGTTAGGACAAAGAGCGAGACAGAGCGCTAAATTAGAATGAGAGTCGTCTCCGCTCCGATTTAGAATTCAATTTAGTCTATGTGATCACTAGCTTCCGACATCCTAATAAGAGTGTTCCTAATTAGATTTCCTAAAAATTGTATAGTATAATAACCACTTTTCTTTCTTAAAAATATTGTCGATTTAGAAAATGTTTTAATTCAGCTGCGTCGGTGGTGCTGGTGCTATTAAATTTTCAGTAGTAGTATTATGATACCCTGTAGGTAGAATAAAGCCAGCTATTTGGATTGGCTGTTTTTATTAGTTCTTATAAATTCGGAATAGCTTTTTTATATATAACTAGCTGTGCCCGCGACTTCGTTCGCGTATGCTAATTCTACTAATTTGCGAAATGTGAAAGTTTGTGAGGATGGATGTATCGATGGATGTTTGTTACTCTTTCACACCAAAACTACTAAACGGATTTTATTGAAACTTGGAATAATTACTTACATAGATTATGACCTGGAATAACACATAGGCTAGGTTCTTTTTATTCAAATTTTTTTAAACTCATTAGGTAGGTATTGCACTGGTAAATCTTTTTGCATGAAAATGTCGAGAAAACGAATTTTCCCAGATAAAATACCTAGCTAGATCGGCTTTTCGCCTCCGTAAGCCCCCGTACCTACCGCAAATTTCATCAAAATCGCATAGCTAAGCATAGCTTGTACTATGGGAACCAAATAACTGATAGAATAGGTACCTACTTCTATATTTTTTTGTAAATACTTTAGGTAGGTAGGTACTTAATACTTGAATATCTGGGCGACCGAACTATGCTCGGGTGTAAATAGATAAAAATTAAAAAAGAAAAAGAAATACAACTTACAAAAAGTAAACTTTTACTGGCTGAGATTCGAACTCGAAGCCTTCGGTTGAGTTGAGAGGCGGACACCTATTTCACTTGGCCACTTTAGTTTCAACAGAAATTGTAAAATTACGAACCACATTGCACTGGTAAACCTTTTTGCGTAAAAATGTCGAGAAAACGAATTTTCCCAGATATGAGACCTAGCCTAGCTAGATCGATTTTTCGTCCCCTTAAACCCCTGTACCGCAAATTTCATGGTCCCAACGTATGGTGCCGGCGTATACGTTGGGACCAACGTTGGTCCCAACGTTGGGGCCAAGATTTCGTTAACCATCCACACGTTGGCGATTACACCAGTCTTGTTCCGTGACGGAACTTCCGTCAGAGCCAACGCAACGTGAGGACGTCTGATGTCTGCGCGTCCGATACAGAAATTGAAATTTCTGTATCGTAATGTATACCTACAGTCAATTTAGGTAAATAGGTTTTGATTCTTTGGAGTTGGGTTTAATTAATGTAAGATAAATTAGACATAGACATAGATAGCAAATAAATGATGTTTATTTGCTATTAAACGCAAATAAAGTTATAAATAGACTGATAAACACATTACCCTTCCTTTGCTTTGCGCAGTCGGGTAAAAAGGTACAAGACCTAATCAACTACAAAATAGGTTGTTTTTTAAATTTTGAAATTGATTTTTGAAGACTTCTATGTTCAAATTACGATTTGAATACTTGGCTATAATTTACTTTGGCGCTGCGCTGAATTGGGGAATTTGTTTTCTAAAATATTGAATTCATTTAAAGCTCTGATTTTTATATTTTCGAAAATTTAAGGAAGATTAATATTCAATTGAGGTTTTAATTATATAACATTTACAGATTTAAGTCTATTGCGCTGAAACAACATACGGTTTTGAAACGCAAAAATTTGTATATTCCTGCGTGTTTTCTAATAGCAAATCGCAAGAAGCTATTTCTGTTTCGTAAAAATAGCTTAGGCGTGCTATCTAGTTACCTATTTTTCCTATTTACAACTATCTACTTGGGGTTTGGGTGTTTTAATTTCTAATCTATCGTGATAAATACTTTTTAAATAAATACATAGGTATTTAACATAATAAATACACGGATAGAAAATTTGAATACTTGGAAATAATTTACTTTGGCGCTGCGCTGATTTGGGGAATTTGTTTTCTAAAATATTGAATTCATTTAAAGCTCTGATTTTTATCTTTTCGACAATTTAAGGAAGATTAATATTCAATTGAGGTTTTAATTATATAACATTTACAGATTTGAGTCTATTGCGCTGAAACAACATACCTACGGTTTTGAAACGCTAAAATTTGTATATTCCTGCGTGTTTTTTAATAGCAAATCGCAAGAAGCTATCTCTGTTCCGTAGAAATAGCTTAGGCGTGCTACCTACTTACCCATTTTACCTATTTACAACTACTACTTCATGGTCATCACCTACCTAAAACCAATTTAAGTAATTATCATTAAGTAATTTTGAAATTCGTAGGTAATAAAAAAATGTCTAAAAATTTCCATGAGTGCAAAAAGAGGAGGTCAGACGGTCACCCATCCCAACATTTTGTTCCCCATACAAACTTTCAACCCTTATTTTTTTATCTCAACCATGATAACATATGAAAAAAAGTAGCCTACGTCCTTTCCTGGGATATAATCTATATCCATGCCAAATTTTATCGTAATCTTTTCTTTAGAAAACAAAGTGTTTAGAAATTTAGATTGAATTCTTTAAATGTACATATCTTTTTTATTTGTGAACGGATTTTGATAAAAAAACTTATATTTTTTAATCCCAACTTACCATAATACAACAGTCAAAACTACATCCAATTCAGTAGAGCCGTTTTTGAGATTAGCAGCAATAAACACACAGAGAAACTAAAGTCACAGTAGAATTCTTTAAATAGATATATCTTTTTTATTTGTGAACGGATTTTGATAAAACAACCCCTATCTTTTAATCCCGGCTTACCATAATACAACAATGAAAACTGCAACCAAATCAGTTCAGTAGTTTCAGAGATCTTAGTGCTCAAACACACAGAGAAACGAAAATTTCAAAGTCACAGATTACCAACAGTTACTATGAAGTGTTTGCGTTCAAGGTCATCGTAGATCGCGCTTACGAAGTGTTTTAGTGCTTGAGGGTTATATAGATCAAAAACTGACTTCACTTAATTGAATACTTATAAGTTTGAGCTTAGACTTCATTCTTATTATATGTATAGATATATTTTGTGCATGAGCTTACAAAATAATAGGAATGTTTTGTTACTTACAAGAAAAAGGGGCTGGACTGGTTACCTTTTAATCTTTTCCGTGTACCTGTAGAAAATAATTTTATGGCACTGGATCAAAGGAAAGACGTGAGCGGAACGAAAAAGTAACAGTAAATAACTTTGATGGATTTTTTCTGCGGCAAAAAGTAAAACGAAACATTGAAATTGAAATTTCAAAGTGGATTTGTTTTTAAAGATTGATAAAAAATCTCTAATTCAGTTCGCCTTGGTTAGCTTGATAGCTTGCAAAATGCAATGTTAACGTTAATGGCCTAAAGAAAAACCCGAAAAATAAAAACGATATAGTATCACGACTGTATTCTTAATGCACGATGGAGACATTCTCATTAAACCTTCGTTCTCAAATCTAAATACAAAGGCACATGCCCACATAACATTCCAAAGCGCGACAGGTTGCAAGTTAATCGCCAAAAAAAGTTTTTAAAATACTGATACATAAAACTTTTTATATAAAGCTGGTATCCACTATGTTCGTGCACCTACTGTGCTCCGCGTATCTGTAACCGCTCCAGTAGTGGAAGTTCGCGCTCCATTAGAGTAATTGCACATGCGCGGAGCACAGTAATAGGTTTTTTTTTTTAATTTAAAAATTTAACAAAACATAAAAACCACTGAGGTTTGTGGGGTAATGCTATGGGGTGGTGAGTCTACAACATAAATAAAGGTGCACGAACATAATGAATACCCAGCTTATAGAACTAGAGATGTCAAATAGCTCAATGAAGTCAACCTGATTTACTATTGAGTAAAACCAAGCAGGTTGAATACAAGCCAGTTGATGAAGCACTAATAATTAAAATATACTTACGTATTCTGATTGTGCGATTCAGAGTGTGATGCTGTGGGTGGCAGGAATCGTTTCAGTGGTGGCACTTTCAACAACATCTGTCGAAACGTCTGCCTGAACTGACGTGACATCGAGCAGTACAGCACGAAGTTTATAGACCCATTCACCAGCGCGAGAAAGTCCATCATATCTCCAAAAAGATTGTAGCATCGTGTGAAGAAACACCAGCCCATTAGCCCGCTAAGAAGCCCTAGAATTCCTTGCGGCAGTTCAGTCAGAAGAAATAACAGTAATATCGCTAGCAACATCTTTGTTGTTCTATCTGTTCTTTTGTCAGCTTTGTGCTGGCGTTTAACCATCTTCTCAGCCGCAGAACAAGGATTGTGATTCCGTAGCTTCTTCTGATGCCGATTCGCGCTGTACAAAGCTCTGATAAGCCAAACGCTTATAACTGTTAGTATAAAACACGGAAGGAGTTTGATACCAACTGCGTGGACCCAGAAGTTGACTTGGTATAGTGCGCCGTGGTGGTCTGAATCGACGTGGTACGCGGTGTATGGACGGCCAAATTCATCAGATTTCTCTTTTTCGTGAATATTAAATACCTGCGGATTAAATTTGATAAATGAGTTTGTAAAAAGATGCCCGAGCCGGCCTGTCGTAGTAGGACAAAGCTATTCATTACATTGGATGTGCCTTCCTCAATGATGTCGCTGACTAATGAGTTAACATCTTTTTTGGGGCTGTCATTATCAATTCAGCTACAGAACATAGGCTAAAAACAAAACTAGTAGTAGTACTAGTAGTAGTAGGTAGTTTCAAAACGATCTAAAAAAACTTTTTTTTTCTACAAACTTTTTGTACCGTTGCAACGGTACAAAAAGTTTGTAGAAAAAAAAAGTTTGAAACAAACAACGCGTTGTTTGTTTCAAAATTTTTTGAACTGGGTATACTCATGTTAGTTCAGTGATTATGCACCTAATTTTATTGTGACAGTGAGCTGGTCTGATGATGGAGTCAAGAGTTATTCAACACAACTCATCATTGAATAACAGTAAGACACTCGTGTCAGCTCATTTCAATCAGGTCTAGCTTATATAAAAAAAACTGATCAAAATGTTCAAACCTTCTCTTACTCTACATCGCGACTTAATTAAGCACTGTATAGCCTGTATGCGACACATCAAAGTTCTATCAAAGTAAAATGCTCACCATAAAGGTAGGTATGCACAGAATAGGAGGCAATAGAAAACTCGTGAGTATCGCAATGCTGCACCTTCTTTCTGTACACAGTACATGGCTTCTTTCAGAGAACCTGAAACAAAAAAGTTTTTAATCTGTGGAGTTTTGTCTTTGTCGTTCTGTCCATTTCTATAGAGTGATATTGAACTTTATGGCGGGAAGTCATGTTTTCAAAAACTTGTTTCCCCTTAAATGTTTGGTAGATTAACCATTGAGCGTTTATGAACGTGCATAAGTGTGGACACTGGACAGATGAAACAAAATAAAAACGCAATACGTTTCGAGTTCTCCTAAAAACCGTGCTATGAATAAATGAATGAATGAATGAAAACTCTTTATTGTATGTACACAACCTAAAGTAACATTGGAAAGGAATAACCCTATGAATTATCGTACAATGTTATGTTTCAGTAAAGCTCCACAACTTTACTCAAACACACAAGGGGAGAGTAGGTAATATTAGATCGCGTTTGTGTAATCGATCGCACAAACCCGTAATATGTAAGTACCTTGTAGTATCAAATAACTTGGCACTGGCTAAATGCACAGACCGTGCAAAATCAAAACACAAAGCCAAGAACTCATGCATGAGTAAGGCTTTTTGAAGGTTTTTGTGCAATTTAAAGAGAAAAAATATCAAGCAAATTATTTTTATATTATAGGATATTACACGGATATTATTTGACCTATTTTTTTTAATCATTTGTCTTGGTTTTTATGAAATAAAATTATTATTGTAACTGTTATAGTTTGCCATTTTATCTGCTTTCTGTTGGTAAGTACCTACTTATTTAAAATTTATCACTACCTATGTATTAGATAATGTTTATCAATGGAATGAGACAAACATCATCAGTTCAGGCAGACGTTTAGACACAATGATGATGATGATTGAATCATTGTGGAATATTCTGATAAAATATCTTATTATCTTATTCATTAGGGAGTTACTTAACAATACATTTTTAATAGTATTGGGTACCACTTAATACAAGCAATATTTGTTTGTTTGTACGTACTGTACTCACGTTCTCGAAAACGGCTCTAACGATTTTGATGAAATTTGCGGTACGGGCGTTTAAGGGGGCGAAAAATCGATCTAGCTAGGTCTCATATCTGGGAAAATTCGTTTCTCGGCATTTTCACGCAAAAAGATTTACCAGTGCAATTTGAATCTTCTTAGCAGAACAAACTAAAAAAACAGACTTCAATGTTATATGCTGAGCAATTTTCTGCACTCTCCAGGTGCATTTCTGTTTATAACTCCAAAGACCTTCGACAGATCCTCACCAAATTTTATGAAACCACGCTTTCACACACTAAAAGAATCATCAAAATCGGTTCAAAATTGAAGGAGAAATCGGGGAACATGCATAAAAAAATATTCTGACGAATTGAGAACCTCCTCCTTTTCTAAGTCGGTTAAAAACGCCGAGAGTGCCAAGTCTGGTTATAAACGTTACGCTTTCTTACTACTCCTGAGTACGAACTGTAGGGGCGATATCAGATAAGCGTTATTTCAGCGCATCTAAGCTCACTTTTGTACGCTGGAATGGAAAAAAAAAAAAAACACAAAAAAACACACACCATGCATCTCTTACATGCATAGATACGTGTGAGTCGCTTATGGTTATGATACTCCCACCCATATTTCATTGAGCCTACACACTAGTATGACACTAGTACTTACAGGTTGCACGTGTGCGCGCGTAAAACGTGCAGAAAAAACGCTAATTTGAAATTGCCGAACGTGTTTGATTTGAACCGGGACAAAATCGTTTTATACCGAAGTAAGTATGCCAAGTTAATGAATGTTTGACTGTGCGCGACACGAAATGTTTAAAAGCGCTTTGAGCTCCTGATAAAGCTTAATCTTACAAAGGGATTGTCAATTGCCACGCTTAAACACTAAAACAAAACAAAATTATTGGTTTTGTTCATACAAATCGTTTCTTAATTAGGCTTTGATGGAGTGATTTTAATTTAATAAAATATTAAAAAATAAGTAATAAAAATAATTAAAATTTTGACATTTAATTTTATTTTGGTGAAAATTAATCAGAAAAGGCCTTTAGCATTTTTCCATTTTAACTTTCTGCAGTAATCTTATTTCAACCAGGATCATTTCAACCTTTCTGACAACATGCCATCTTATCACGCTACTGCAGCTTTTGTTTTAGTTGAACAGCGACGAGAACTTATCTAAAACTTTGACACTGACTAACTAACGCACAGCCTATGTGCCTTTTCATACGTCCCGGTCCTCGGGAAGTACCTACATATATGCAAATTACGCCGGTACGTATGAAAGCTACCGTATTTGCCCATACACTTCGCGTAAACGTATGAAAAGGCACTGAGACGGTCAAAAAACCTTAAATTTTAGACATCTGTACCAGACCAGTATACCTTACAGTATAAATAGATTTTAAATATTCATTTTTAAATCCTACTGAGTAGATGATATTTGAGGTTACCCAATTGAATTTGAAAAGAGATGGCAATAGATTTAGCAGTTGTTTAAGCCTCTAAGGGTGCGTTTCCACTGAAGCGGAGCTGAGCGGAGCGGGGCAAAGCGGCGCATGAATTAACCAATCGAAACCAAACGACGAAATCGAAACGCGGCAAAATGCACCCTGATTGGTCAATTTACGCGCCGCTAAGCTCCGCTCCGCACAGCTCCGCGTCAATGGAAACGCAGCCTAAGGCTGCGTTTCCATTGACGTAAATTGACCAATCAGGGTGCATTTTGCCGCGTTTCGATTTCATCGTTTGAAATTTGATTGGTTAATTCATGCGCCGCTCTGCCCCGCTCCGCTCAGCTCCGCCTCAGTGGAAACGCACCTTTAAGATCAGAAAGTTTACTTACTTAATAGCAACGTATCTCCAGAATGCCAGGGACAGTGTTAGGAAGATTGAAGCAGTGTGCAATATCTGTGCATAATGCATGTGGAATAGAATGTATGTCGCTTTCGAGTAGCGAAAATCCGACTCGGGCAGGATCTGAAAAGAATACCACTTGTTAATTCAATAAAAGAAGACGTTTTTCGAATGCTCGTTTGTATCGATACAAACGCGTAGTCGACAAGCTGTGAGAGAGTGTGCACACGACTTGCTACCGTCCTTATCTTTTAAGTTATGGCCTGTCTATATAAATCTTGTCTGGAATTTTTCAACACAACAACACGTTTTCAGTGATAGAGACACGAGACGATTTAAAGTGACCCTAGTGATACTCCCCCTTACTTATGAAAGAAGTTTAAAGTTGAACACTGGTTAAACGGTTAAACAACGTCCTGTCTTTATTTGTGGATAGTAATGAATAGAGACATGACGTTGTTTAACCAGTGTTCAACTTTCATAGGTAAGGGGGCCTATGTATAGATGACATTTGAATTTTGAATTTTTTTAACCCATACAAAGATATAACCTATAAAAATGGAATAAGTATAAAATGTAAGGATATTTTGCAATAAAGATAAATATTCCATTCTACTTTAGCTAATGCTCAGAAATGTAAAAGAAAATACTTATACTGAACCTTTTACGTTAAATTTTAATGGGTATAATTATTAATCATTATTAATAAGGTATTAAATATTGTAAAAAGAAACACTTTTAAACACCAAAAGGATGCCGAGAACGAAATCATTCTGAATAAAACGGTTAATAACATAACGGTTAGAATCCATTTAGAAATAAATAAAAACTTCAAATTACTATCTCGCCGCCCCAGGAAAGTGCGATGCATAGCAAGTAGGTGCTTAGCCTAATTTATGAACCTTGTGTCGCAGAATTGTGCATTTATGTTACATCTTCCACAGGATTTCTCGAAACTGACTTAGAAACTAAGATGTTTTACAAGTTACGTTTATTTCGTCTCTATTACGGCATCCTAACTAATATTATAAATGCGAATGATAAATGATTGTTGGTTTGTTTGTTTGTTACTCTTTCATGCCTTAACTATTCAACCGATCATCATGAAATTTTGCATATTATGTTATCAGGAGCACCGAAAAGGACATTAAGAAACAAGCAATTCATTCAAAAATAAAAAACCCGGCTGAACTGAAAAGTTGGAAACAGCATTATCTTGCTTGCTTGCTATTGCTAACAATCACAAAATTAAATTACAATTTTATTATTAGGTATCTAGGGGTTCGATGCCGTGCGCTATTTCCTAAACGTTGTTGTCACAGTTGACACACAGATGACTCTGTGTGTAAATTAAATGCGTAGGTAAGCTATTTCTTAAAATGAGATATCTCCTAAATGGCTTAACCAATTTCGATGCAGTTTGTTCTAAACTTCGCGTGTGACTAAATAGAAAGTTTTAGTATGCGTTTTGTTTAGCAATTTTATTTAGGGCGGAAAATAGATTTTCAAAAATTTTGAGACTCGATTTAGTCTTCGAAGACAGTCCACCAATTTCTTGATTTTGACATGGATTTTGATATGATGGCGTGATTTTTTTTCTCAAAATTCACACATTGTTGTATTTTCTAGCCGCACTATTTGATTTATCGAAATAAAAAGTATCCTAGAGCACAATCGAGATGGAGACGATTCTAACGATACCTCATTCATCAAAATCCATCCAGCCGTTTAGGAGCAACGTGGTAATAAAGAATATTACTTACATACCCACAAACATACATAGAAACGCGCGATCTACATAACCCTGTGACTTAACAGTCAGCCGGGTAAACGGAGAGGAGGGATAGAAAAATAGCAAAATCTACATCAACGCGAGCGAAGCCACGGATCCATCAATAAATAAATTGAAAATATCTAATGAAATTGTGCTTTAACATAAGTTTCAATCATTTATTATTATTACTTATTATATTTATCATAATTTTCAATTTTTCTAGAGAATAGAAAAGAAAATATCCTCGTAAAAAAAAAATTGTGATACAGATCAATGCTTAGATTGAGTATCGAAAATCTTTCTCTTTCCATTGCCACAATCGAAATTTTAGGGTTCGTAAAATATTGTTTCATTTCACCACCCCATTCTGATTTATATATATTTTCCTGTCGACAAATCGTTGTCTAGGGTGCTCTGCTCACAGTAAGAGATTGACTAAAAATAAATATTTTCTATTTCTGCAATAATAAATTAACTGCAAGATAGATTTTTCAGTTGTATTTATTGGATAAAATAGAACACGTGTATAAGTTTCTAAGCTTGGAAATTGTATAAAGTTTTTGGTTTGCTACTGTAAGGCAACGTGGGTATCAAAAAAGTATCACTCACACCCATAAAAAGGGGTTGACTACATAAAACATAAATACATAAATTGATTGTAACAAACACAATAAAATGATAGTACGAAAAGATAGTTTTTTTTTTTTGTAAGAGACAGATAACCTGTGAACTTTTTGCGTTCCCTGTAGACAACCCATCTATCTAGCAACGTGAGAGTGACACCAAATATACATATAGCGAGAAAGAAGAGTACAGCAAGCGACGAATTTGATTGAACTTAATGTTTTATAAACGTTAATCAAAAATAAAATGCTTTTTGAAAAAAAGGCTCGGTGCTTTTGTTAATAATAAGTTTCTTTTCTTGAGTAATTTGGGCATGAAATGTTACGGTAGGTACTTATTCTAACTTCTACAAAATGTGGGCATGTACCCAAATATTTATTTGGTCATACCACTGACGCCGGTAAAAGATATTCTGAGATAAATGTGTATCGCGCCTTGGCATACAGCTGCGATTGCGATCCTATATTATTTAAATTTTTTTCATAAATGATTTTATTTAAGACAAAAACTTAAATAAAATAAAAAGAAAAAAACTTAAATAAAATTATGTTTACCTAGATTGTATTCTTTTCAATTATAAGACGTTCTTGATTAATCGTTGAAGTAACGTAGTGCGCGGTCACAATTTGGATGTGACCGTAAGTGGCATTACAAGCTGAGCGCTTCCGTGCTTCGGAGGACACGTTAAATTGTCGGTCCCGGCTTTTAAGTCGTTAAGTCATGACGGAGGCCTTTAGGCGGCCTAAAACACCGTCATTAGAGTTAGCTAATGGCTCATACGAACTTACTTACTAATCTTATCTATCCACTTTTTATGTCCAAGCATCTACATAATATATTAAATTGATTATCGCGATGACGAACATTTTATACTACGCTTACTACAAAATCAATAAGTACTTAGTTGATAAACTGATTAGGTACGTAATCGCCTGTATTTTAATATGATATAATGGTCCATACAAGTTATTTTTTTTTATAACAACCTAGCTGACCCTAGACAGACAGCGTCTTTTTAGACAGTAAATATGAACTATAATTTTTTTTTTAATCAGTCGTTGCTTACAGAAGAACAGCATTTCGTTTTTATTGTATAGAATAGATAATGTATTGTGTAATAAAAGTTTCAATTGTACCTTAGGTAGGTACATTCGGTAAACATTAGAAAAAATTTCAATAGAAACTTTTAGTAGACAATAAATGTATTGTCTATCTATTCTATAGAATAAAAACGAAATGCTGTTCACTGTGTTTACAAAAAAAGTATAAAAGTAGCAAGTATATCATTAACGTAGTTCCCATAGCACAAGCTCTGCTTACTTTGGGGTTAGATGATTCTTTGTGAAAGAACGTTGCGACATTTTGGGCCCCCTCGTCCAACAGTGATGAAACATATGTCATATGAAAGCTCTTGGAGTGTACTTTATTTCATTCTATTACAGCTAAGTTCAAATCGAGCGCGAAAATGGTGTTTTGGTGCAAAAATGGCGCGATAATGGTGGTTTCTTGAACGAAACTAGAAAGCTGTAACTTGGAATGTAGCTTTCTTTTATAGTAAAACTACCCACTAAGGCAGTTTATTTTCGAATTTCAACCCCTAAAAGGGTGAAAAGTAGTAAAAACGTTTGTATTAAACTTTTTAACACGTTGTATGATTTGCTTGAAACTCGGTTTGCATACTTAAAATGCAAAATAATTGGACACGTATTTTAGGATTATTCAAAACAACCCTTAAAAAGGAGTGAAATGGGGTGTCAAAGTTTTTATGGGTACTTTTTAATAGGTTGTGTGCGATTTGCTTGAATCTGGGTATAAATACTATTGATGACAAATAAATGAACACATATTTCAGGATTTTTCGAAACAACCCTTAAAAATGGGCAAAATGGGGTGTCAGAGTTTGAATTGAAACTTTTTAAGGGTGGTGCGATTGGCTTGAGACTCGGGTTGTATATTATAAATGCAAAATAAACGGACATGGTGTTTCAGGACTTTTCGAAACAACCCTTAAAAAGGGGTGAAATGGTGTGTCGAAGTTTGTGTTGGAACTTTTTAAGGACAGGGCAGGCAAGTACCGGCGTCACTTGCATACACTTCGCCACCGGCTACCCGGCACTGGTTACCCGGTCCTTTGGTCCATTTTCGTAACTATTTTTCACAACCAGTTACGAAAGAATTTTTTTTTTCACTGATTCTTAACTGGGTATTAAAAAGAAATATTTATTCCTTTTACGTAAACATGTTTTATAGCCAGCTACGAATTTTATTAGTAAACTTTATACAGTACTTCCATATAAATAATGGGTATCGGCAAACATCAGAAATAATCGCATAATCGGCCATTATTCGGAAAACACAAAATTAGCCAATGCCTATTGTTTATCTGGAAGTAGTAGGTACATTATTTATTTTATTTTAGTTTTTCAATTTTAGGAAAACTTACAGCTAGACAACAGATTAAAAAAAGACATAGATACTTAAGGCCAAAACCAAGTTTCCACATATAATTATTTGAATAGTATAATCAAAACAGTCACTATTATCGTAGACGGTGATCGAGTGAAGAAAAAAAAATAAACATACTATAATTATATTGGTACATTTAGTACCTACTAATAGATACAGTTCAACATCGACATCATAATATCAATCGTCCTAAGTGTTATAAAAAGAAGAAAAGAAGCATCCCTTTTTGTAGCTAGATAACAGTTACGAAAAAAGAAAACAAGGTTCCATTTTCTTAGCTAGTTACGAAAAATGAAAAAAAAACCATCCATTTTTGTCACTGGTTACCAAAACACGAAAAAAAATTCATATCTGGCTATTAAACATAGTTACTTACATGGAATAAATATTCCTTTTAATACCCAGTTAAGAATCAGTAAAAAAAAATTCTTTCGTAACTGGTTGTGAAAAATAGTTACGAAAATGGACCAAAGGACCGGGTAACCAGTGCTGGGTAGCCGGTGGCGAAGTGTATGCAAGTGACGCCGGTACTTGCCTGCCCTGTCCTTAAAAAGTTCCAACGCAAACTTCGACACACCATTTCACCCCTTTTTAAGGGTTGTTTCGAAAAGTCCTGAAACACCATGTCCGTTTATTTTGCATTTATAATATACAACCCGAGTCTCAAGCTAATCGCACCACCCTTAAAAAGTTTCAATTCAAACTCTGACACCCCATTTTGCCCATTTTTAAGGGTTGTTTCGAAAAATCCTGAAATATGTGTTCATTTATTTGTCATCAATAGTATTTATACCCAGATTCAAGCAAATCGCACAACCTATTAAAAAGTACCCATAAAAACTTTGACACCCCATTTCACTCCTTTTTAAGGGTTGTTTTGAATAATCCTAAAATACGTGTCCAATTATTTTGCATTTTAAGTATGCAAACCGAGTTTCAAGCAAATCATACAACGTGTTAAAAAGTTTCATACAAACGTTTTTACTACTTTTCACCCCTTTAGGGGTTGAAATTCGAAAATAAAATGCCTCAGTGGGTGGTTTTACTATAAAAGAAAGCTACATTCCAAGTTTCAGCTTTCTAGTTTCGTTCAAGAAACCACCATTATCGCGCCATTTTTGCACCAAAACACCATTTTCGCGCTCGATTTGAACTTAGCTGTAGTAGAATGAAATAAAGTACACTCCAAGAGCTTTCATATGACATATGTTTCATCGCTGTTGGACGAAGCGGGTCCAGTGTTCAAGCAATGATGCCCATGGTTCTTTCCAGCACTATTTATTTATTTTCATTAATAAAATTGAAACTGTTATTTTGCTTATTATTCCTTATTTTGTAATAATATATTATTTCCTTATTTTGCTCTGTAACTTAAATTAGATTCCCACATCAAAGAAAATAAGTTTTCCCAAACCAGTTCATAAAACTTCAAGGATTTAAATTACTCGTACCTACATATTAAAATCACAATAATATTTAATCTGGCATTTATACAAAGTAGTACAAAGAAGTTTGTAGAGCTCAATGAAACCACAAAACTTTCCACTTCCTGCCAAACAGATTCAGATTCAATCAATTTAGATTACGCCTAAACTCTATTCATAATATAAATCCTGAAATAGATGATGGCGCCAGTAATACCACTAGTAATATTTCCAATCTAAAAGTTTGAATGTTTGTTCAGATTCTCAGGTATCTCCACCTACTCTTTTTGTACCCCTGTTTTATTTACCTACACCATAAATGCATGCTATTTTTGGAACAATAAATGATTTGATTTGATTGTATTTAAATAATGCCTTTTTGAATGAAACTAGGAATATGACTATGACCTGAGAGAGCATGTTAGAAATAAACAACGAATGTTATAATTTCAAATCTATTATGAAATGAATGTGATTTTTCGTAAATACAAAAAGAAGAAAAAACTAATTTCGGTCATATTTTAGGAAAAAACTCGCTTGCTACTTTCCTTTTTATCCCCTAACCTTCCCCTAATCTATACTCTATACTAATTATATAAAGCGGAAGAGTTTGTTTGTTTGTTTGAACGCGCTAATCTCAGGAACTACCAGTCAGATTTTAAAAATTATTTCTGCAAGTGATTGCTAAACTTTTGAGGAAGGTTATAGGCTACTTTTCATCACCATCATCATCACCATAAACCATCACTACGTAAGCAACGCCGCGAGGGCGCTGCTAGTGTTATATAAATCGGATAGAAAAGGCCTATAGTCGTATTGCTCATTATACGGACTAAAATTGAAGGGAAAAAATGTCATTTTTCCTTCAATTTTGATTAGTTTTGATACGTTTTATGTCAAAATTGAAGGAAAAATGACATTTTTTCCTTCACTTTTAGTCCGTATAATGAGCAATACGACTTAAGCTGGGAACAAACTATCGGACGCGGCTTACGGACGCGGCAGACAGCCGCGACTGAATAGGTATCTGGATATAGAACGAACATAGAACTGTGCACATTATCTGACGAAAGTCGCGGACGCGTCCTTGGACCTTCAGACGTCCGAAGGCAATCTGGCCCGCTGGGTGTTCGGACGGTGTGCACACTTATCAGTCGCGGCTGTCAGTCGCGTCCGTCAGCCGCGTCCGATAGTTTGTTTCCAGCTTTATATGTAATGTTTTTATAGTTGGCATGTAACATTTTATAGTCGGCACGCCAGCGCCAATGAAAACATAATAATTCTTTCATGTTGAAGTAATACTCTTGGGCATTCACTTCCGAAAATTATCTGAAAATCGTTGTCATTGTCGATGTCGCTGGAAAGCCTTCAACACATACAATTTACATCCTTGCGGCAATTATCGCAATAAACGATGGCAAAATATTGAAAAAGTGTAGTTTTCTGTTACAATTATCTTCACAAATTATATTCGGATGTGTGTTGTAGTCAGTGAACATAGTGAACATTAATACTTATTGAAGCATTTTAATTGCATTATTATCACACACACCTACAATACACCTAATATATAGTCACAGACAAATCAATAACAGAGTTCCGATATAAGTGTAGGTACATTAATGAGTTTGTTCAATTCTGTAAATGCTTGATAAATTCAAGGAATGCTTCATGTTTATTTATCGTTCATTGGTACATTCATTTATGCAATGTTTTAGCATACGTAGGTAATCTGAAAACTATCACTTAATTACTGCTCAACTCACGTAGGTATACCTACTTAAACAAAATACAAATGACACAACTAAAATAACTTTACAAGTGAATATTTAACTTTTCAGCAGTAAACTCAGCACCTTCACTTATCTGTGTTTACATGAGTGCCTAATTAAACAAATTAACAGGCTCTCAACAGATTGAGGGTAGTAAAGCAATTTGTCTGCGTAACTTTGCCACCTGATCGCCTGAGCGTACAGTTTCAGGACCGAACAATAGCCGTTTTCTTGCAATCTCCAATAATGAAGTTCCGCTTTGCCTCGTTTTGCGTAAAGGTATTGCTTGAGGTGAACAGCGTGAAGCTATCTCCTGCAATCAATCACTATATCCTACTAATATTATAAAGGCGAAAGTCCGTGTGTGTGTGTGTGAATTTTTGCCACGTATCTCCATAACTACTAAACCGATTTTGATGAAATTTGGAATGTAGATAGATAATAACCGGGAATAGGACAAAGGCTACTCTTTATCCCTAAAAATTTCAGGGTTCCCGTGGGATAAGAATAATAGTAGTCCACACGGCCAAAGCCGCGGGCGTCCGCTAGTTACGTAATATTTTGTACCTATTCTCTAATACATAATATGAAAAACTATTTGTTGTGTTGAAAGTCTAAATATTTACCAAGAATCGGTTCAGCTATTCAATTCATTTGATCAATTCACATGGTTCTGATCACTGACCTGGATGGTTTCACCATTTGGCGTGCTCAGTAATAATCTGCGGTATCGTTAATTTGACATCCGAGATTGTATATTTGATACACATCCGTAGGTATAGGTGCTTAAGTAGTACAGTAGAGTTAATTAGATGATTGGTTCATATTGTGTAAGAGCAATCGATACAACACGACACGTACTTAATGACAACGGTCTTACCGTTCGCTTCATAGTGATGCAAAATGTCTTCAAAAATAATATCTAGCAAAAGTTCAATGGTAGAAGAAGAAAGGAAACCTAAAGGGTACATTTTACAAGCTTTTATTTAACTTACATTGTATGTATATTCGGGTTAAATATTGCAAGTTTTTGGCCCACTTCCAAGAATCCGATTGAGCTAAAATAATAGTGGGCAAACTTCACCCAGCACCGCCAGCAATGTAATTAATATTACTCGAAAGACCTAACAAAACTAAGCATTTTTTATTATCGACGCATTAAAATCTATCCCGGGGGTCACTAGATAAATCCATGTTTGTACCTACCTAACCTGAGTAGTAGGTACTAGATTGTATGACAACGGGGCAAAATATAATTTGTTTCGACGAGAGTGCTATTTTGAATACAGAATGGAGCGAGGGATGCTAGAGTTGAAACCCGAGCGCAGCGAGGGATTCAAAGGACGTCATCGGAAATAGGAGATTGTTACACATGGTTTGAAAGTAACCTACCTAGGCACGAGATGGTTTGGCGCACGAGCAAAGCGAGGGCGCTAATAGTTCGAGCGCCTAAACAGGTTATTCACATCTATCTTGTAAGAGCTATTAACACGCTGAGACGCTATGGCCGCATCGCCGGCCACATGACCAAACAGTTCGTATTGAAATGTATGACAGATAACTCACTTGGCTACGGTCTGGCGTCAGGATCCTGATCCTGTGATCCAGATCCCGTGATCCTGACTTCATGATCCTATTCCCGTGATCCTGATCCTATAATCGTGATCCCGTGATTCTGATTCTGTGATCCTGATCCTGTGATCCTGATCCTACGTGATCCTAATCCCGTGATCCGGATCCAATGATCCTGCATAATCCTGATACCGTGATCCTTATCCTGTAAACCTGATCCTACGTGATCCTAATCCCGTGATCCTGATCCCGTGATCCTGATCTTCATCTTATGGTAAATAGAAATGTCAAATATAGCTGACACAGACGACATGGCTCAATAGAAATGTCAAATAGTAGCATGTGATTTATTTAATACTTTGTCAGCAGGGAAAATCGTTTCCCAGGGAGAATTGCTTCCCAGGGACGCAAAATTACTGTTTTCATCCCTCTGTTCAGGTAACTTCAAGCGTACTTTCCGAACATGAGAAATGAAAAATAAAGACTTTCTCATAAACCTTACATTATTTTGAAATAAAAAACATCCCAATAAATCGAGACTTTTATCGCTCTAATCATAATCATTTTAGCTTTTTTGTAAGTTAAATCTTTTCGACTTAAATAAATAGAGAACCCTCGGACAGAATTTGATGCGAATTGGAACAGAGAAACAAGGCTTTGATACCTTCTAAACAAAAGTAGCTGTATTTTATATTTAAGCTGTGGCGGTCGTGGGTCCATACATTTATGATTATGCCCAAAAATGCGGTAACAGCCATTTTAATCTCTCTTTAAGTTAAACCTATTCGACTCAAAATAAATAGAGACCCCCGGGACAGAATTTGATGCGCATTGGCACAGAGATACAAGGCTGTGATACCTTCAAAATAAAAGTAGTCTGAGCTGTGGCGGCCGTGGGTGAAGTGCCCATATATTTTTGCCCACACTCGTTTGGCTCACTTATAGATTTTTGGTGACAACGCAAAATTATGGTAACAGCGAGCCGATCTGATTATGGAGTCAGGGGCTGTTTAGCAGAACTCCTCTGTAAATAGGCCGATTGAGTTGAAACTCGGCAGATCTGTCAAGTTCCGAATACAATGTAGTAATTATAGTGACAGCGAGCTGATCAGATGATGGAGTCAGGACCTGTCCAATGGAACTTCTCAGTGAATAACAGTAGAACATCCGTGTTTGGGCTCATTTGAATCTCACCCTCACCTAATAAAAGCTTGTCTCGAAAAAAATTTTTTCAACAAAAACTTATTTAAGATTAGGATTATCATCCTTAAAACAATTTTAAGATCGATAAGAGTTTCTTAAAAATGGAACCCAGCTGCAACGGAGCGCCCGCCGCTTCGATAAAAGAATTCGTTAAATAAATCCCGCCATTCGATATTATAATAATTCGATAGAATTTGACTTACCAAGTATCGATAAATAGCGAAGGGGATATACTCGATCATGACGAAGACATCAGCTACCGCCAGCCACTTCAGCAGGCGGTTGATGGGCGTCGCAGCCATGTCCTTCCGCGTCAGTACAGCAATGTTCAGCGTATTCGACAGTACGCCTATCGTGCAAACCTGGACAAAAACACCATCATTTTGAAAAAAGGTTCGTGGCTTATAGTGCTCCAAGAGCATACAGTAGCTCTACATACAAAATGTGGGTAGGTAGGTAGGTAAGTACCTGATTTTTATACCAAATAAAACAATTTTGAATTTTTTTTGTAATGTTATTGGTAGTTCGTCCGATCCAAAAGGGGTGTCCCTTTTGGATCGGACTGGGTTCTTTTCACATTGTATAATCTTAAGGGAAATGCCCCTTCCGGCCGTTCCATTTTAGAAGCTAACTGCTCTCAATTTTCCTATTTGAATATTACGTCAATGGTGTTGACCCTATCAACATGGGCTCACTAATGTACTAGACTTGGATAAAAATGGTACAAAAGTGTGATTGATGTGTCAGATGAACATGAATTGGACAATAGGTTACTGAGACAAGTAGATATTAGTTTAGCGAGACAAGTCGAAAGGAAGACATGATCGTCATCATACAACCAACTAGCGACCCGCCCCGGCTTCGCACGCGACTTCTGTCGATCCGATCGCTACCAAGTTTTACAGGATCACCCGCTGGGCTAATCTAAAGATTGCCTACAAATTTCATCAAAATTAGTCACACCAATTTTTATATTATATAGACCAGTGCGATTCAGACTTCGGAAATGTTTCTTCTTTGAAAATGCATCCGACCCGATGATTTTCTTCGGAAAATTTACTTATTTTCAGCGAAAAATTTTATTTAATTTTTACTAATTGGTCAACATTTTTTAAAGTTATACCACGATTTCGGAAATTGTAGTTTTAATTTTCGAATAAGCCAGGACGCTATCCTCTTCGTATCCAGACCAAAATTATGTTCAATCATTAGAGTTTTTTAATTTCTGCTGTTTTGACCATGGCCAATAGTCCATATTATAAAAGCTCGAAAATGTTCATGATCCTTCGTCGCGGACTGTACGAGTGCCAATCTATTGCTCGATTGCTTTGAGTAATAAACTATCTCCGCATCGCATTTCCTTCAGATAGTTGATAGGTAATTTCCGGTCACGATGAACATTTCAATCTTACTATGGACGGTGCCTGGTGGCTCAACGAGCTACACTCGTTACTAACTTTGGCTCTAAGAAACAATCTAACAGACAAATGTATTGTGTACGATAAATAAAATATACTTACCTATATCTATCGTCTACATTTTACACATGAAGCGCTCGTGGCGTAGCTTGCTTGGACATTCTTGATTGATCGTTGAAGTTAAGCAGCGTTGTTGTGCGCGGTCACTCCTGGGATGGACGACCGCAAGTGGTATTACGAGCTGAGCGCTTCCGTGCTTCGAAGGGCACGTTAAATGTCGGTGCCGGCTTTTAAGTCGCTAAGCCATGGTTCCGTCATGACGGAGGCCTTTAGGCGGCCTAAAAACTCCGTCACCAGAGTTGGCCACTTGCTCATATGAACTTAATTACTTACTTGCATGACATAGACAATGGACATATTCGACGACCTCTGTGGGTTAATGCTCGCCTGAGACGTAGGAGGTTGCGGATTTGATTCCCGCCGCGGGACAAATGTTTTTAGGATCTTTAAATATTTTGTCTATGATCGTATAATGTTTATGAACATATTTACAAAAAAAGTATTTAAGTAAGTAGGTACTATATCAGTCATGTATGGTCTCTCGATATCATCTCGAAACTATATAGGTATCTTACTATATCTTACTAATGTAACTTGCAATTGCAAATGATACAGACTTTTCACAAACATGCTACGATATACGACCATAAAATATCTATGTTACACAACTTTCATTGGGATAAATCGCTCTTGCAGTATTGGGTCAGAAAGTGTCCAGTCTTTTCTTATCTGGCCTGCTCGAGCGGCCGGTAATGTAATTTGAAAATGGAACGAACTTTTGAAACCCGAACATGTCGACTAAAGATAGTTTTATTTAAATTTCGAACTGGCGATCGTAAGCATCAATGGAAGTAGGCATAGGATTGCCTCATGACGTTATACGTATTACGTATTACACGTTTTACGTATTACGTTCTACAAAAAATGTAAGTGGATTCGAAGATTAAAGTAATTCTGAAAATCTTCAATTTCGATTAATAAATATGTAATCTTTTAAAACCTTTTTCTGCCTTTGAATCGAATTCTCGCCGAATAACTTTCCCATCCAAAACAACTAGGTATCCAAATAATAAAAGCTTTGTTGAAAACTTTATTTCAAAGAAACAATGTCTACAAAGAAATCCTTAGGGATCCGTAGGGAATACTTTTATCGTATTATTGAATAATCTACGCCTCTCGAGTATTTATGAAAGGTTAACTAAAGATAGGTTTTGTGTTTTTCTGTCTTTTCGCGTGCTATCGATTGGAATAAATTGTCTGTTTCCTTCATCTTATGACCCAAATACGTTTAAAAATAGACTAAATAAGCATTTTCTAGGGAAGCTCGCTCCATCGTCGACTTCGTCCTGGCCCAGGCCAGGCCAAGGCGCGAAGTCAAGAGCTAACTAATATAGGTGAGTAATATACATGGTGAGTTTTTTTTTTCAGGGCCTCTTAGGAGAAGTCTCAAAACGTGAGAGTTTTCGAATTGGCATGTTGCACTTTTACACAATAACTCAAACACTAAACTCATTTTATCAAAATCGAGCCCGGTAACTCCTAACATGACTTTTAATTATGACTTCGGTTTCAGACTTCCCCTAAGTAACCCTGAAAAAAAACACACCATGTGTAAGTATATTTGTTTTTTAAAACAATTCCAAAGTAAAAGCAATTAGAGGAACACACATTTTATATATTTTGTTTGTTCTACTATTGTTTTATAACACTTTATTGTTTCTATAAATAACCTCACATCAAAAACCGAATATATTTGAAAGGAGTCTATCCAGAGGTTCGTCCTTTCATGTATATTTTGTTTTAGAAATAACGTATTATTTGTTTCATATATATTTTCATCAATGGAAAACGAGTTCGTAGAAAGTATTTGTTATTATTTCTCAGAAGGTACCTCTCAAAATATTGAGTGATACCCTGCAGTGTGATTCAATAGGCTAAAAAAAGTAAGTATGTTCGTATGAGCAAGTGGCCAACTCTGGTGGCGAAGTTTTTAGGCCCAATTTTATTCACGTATTTCTTTTTTATACAAGAATCTATATACGAGTACAGGCCTACTCTAGACTCAGCCAGTTCTCTATCATTAGCAGTGCTTTTCCATTACTTTCCTGGAGTTTCTTTTATTTCGTCTTCCCACTTTTCCATGGGCCTACCTCTTTTTCGTTTTTCGAGCGAACCGCTCCAAGTAGTTGTAATTCCATGACATGTTTATACGATACCAGTTACTAAGTAATTGAGTTTCTCTCCTTACAAAATTATTAGGGTTAGTTATGGAACTATTTTGGAGCTTTGAGCGAACTAGTAAACATTTTCACACATACATAGACTTCTAAGCACATAACTCTCCTTCAGCTTCGTTTAGTCAGGTAAAATGTTATTAAGACCAAAGCTAATCCAGTACCTACTGTCAGTAATTAGGTCAGGATATTTGTAAGGCTTGACTTGTCATATTGGAGATCTATATCCCACGAGAGTACAGATAAACAGAAAATATGGTAGCTCCGAAAAGATGTTTGCAATAAATCAGTGGCCTCCTATTTCTGGATATGTTTTTCAAATATTTCCCAAGCGGAAAGAAATGGGGTATTCATAATACATAATAACTAGATGGTAATATATAGATTAAAAAGCTATCGTCCTATTTTTTTTGTCTAGCTACTCACAAGTATATCTATACCTACTATAGATAGATTAACACTTTATTGTACACCACGTAGACACACCGAACATAGGGAGCGAAGTACAATGGGCGGTCTTATCGCTATAAGCGATAAGTATAGATCGGTTTGTATGTTTAAAAAAACCCCTAGTTATTAAGTTTCTTCACGATGTTTTCCTTCACCGTTTAAAGCTTATATCAAACTACATAATATGAATTTCAAAAAAATAAAAATCCATTGATGCTCGGATTAAAACTCACAACCTTCGGATTGAAAGTCGAGGCACAATCCTACTCGACCATTAGGGTGCTTTTCCACCAGAGATGTGCTATGATACGTTACGTTGCTATGGATGCGTTTGAGATCCATCAATCTTATTCATTTGTCCATATAGCTTAGCTCTGGTAGAAACGAGGAATTGAATGTATCGACTGGCGGAATAAAATAGCCAGTGTTTATTTTGTGAATTTTTAGCTGGTTCGATTCCCGGGTAAAGCAAGCGAATTTTAGAAAATCTTTGAATGCAGTTTTGTTTCTTTTTAAAATTAAAGGAATATTTCCTTTAAGTAAAACAATCCATTTTAAGGATTTAATTTTAAAGTAGTTTCCCTCTAGGGCCCATTGATTTTTTCCACCATGTATAGGTACACAAATACTTCTAAGTACCCAAAAATGTGTGTTTATGTTTAATTTTATCATAATTTAAGCAGTAAAGTATCGTCAAGGTTCATAAGTTTTTGAAAACCAAAATTACCTTTTCAGGGGTGGACTTACTACTTTATTCGTCATTGTTATTTCTCCTAACTTTCCACCTAAAAGGAAATCAACACATTGAAGTGCCACTCAACCAAATTAATGTAATAAATTGATTTCCAATAGGTAGGGCAAGCTTTACGTCAAAATCTTTCCTAATAGCACAGAACAGATAATAATACTACGTATAGAATAGACACTGTGAGTTTGAGCTGGCGAGGAGCTGACTGACGTAAGACGTAACGACCGACGCGACGAGACCGGGACCACAATGTACATGATTCATACGGTGACAACCTTACTGTGTACAAAACTGACGTTATGTAGTGCAAATTTAGTAGTTAGACGCCGCTTTTGCATAAAGATTTCGTCGGGCTTTTTGGCGGGAATTTCAGAAGTCAAGTTTCATTATTGTTTTATTTTCCAAAACTTGTGTTTCTTCGAATGTTAATGTGTAATAATGGT
Source organism: Camptogramma bilineatum (assembly GCA_958496255.1). Classification (NCBI taxonomy): domain Eukaryota; kingdom Metazoa; phylum Arthropoda; class Insecta; order Lepidoptera; family Geometridae; genus Camptogramma; species Camptogramma bilineatum. The sequence continues at coordinate 8,446,432 of OY292467.1, read as the reverse complement.
GGATTATTAACCGTTAAGTGTTCGTGAACGTGCATAGGTGTAGGGAAGTGAAGCAAAATTGGATAACATTGCTTTTCAAGTTCTCCCAAAAAGTCCATGTTGATGTTTCAGTAAAGCCCCACATCTTTACTGAGGCACAAGGGGAGGGGTGGGATATTATATTTATGTATTGTAATATGTATTTATATATCTTATTTATCTATAAACTTGAAGTTTATTTAATTACTTGACACTGGCTGAATGCACAACCATGCGAAGCCAAAATAAAGAAAAAAAAAAAAGATTTCGTCGAGTGTCCGGTGTGTGCCAATAGTAATCATCACCTATTCATGAATTCTGAACGATTAGTATTGGAATTATGTTTAAAAATGCATTGTTATTTCATAAACTTATCGTTATTTCAAACCATCTTTAGATAGTTCCAACGGTCTATAGATAGCTGAACCGATCTAACTCACTAGATACGAGGTGGAAGTGAAAAAACAAAAGTGTCTTGGATTGGTTGAGCTATCTATAGATGATGATGACGATATAGTATGGTTTGTTTTTCAACCTAAAACTTTAATGTAAAGGATTGCGTCATATTAATTTATGTATAATAGGTATGTATTTACAAAAAAAAGTATGTAGGTAGTATAATAATAGCTCTGCTTACTTTGGGGCTAAAAGACGCTGTGTGAAAAGTCAAGTCCAGCATTCTTTATTTATGTATTATATTTAAAGAGGATTTTCTTCAAACTCAAATAAGATTGTATCTGTCAATCAAAAAAGTGTTTACTTGCCTTATATTGTCGAAAGTTTGAAAGGGTATAAAAGGGTCTATTCTAAAGGTGGATGACATTACAGTCAATAAAAATAAAGACGTTATACGAGTATTCATTAGAAAAAGCTCTAAAACACAGCAAAATTTTGTTATAGCTAGGTAGGTACCCAAATAGGTAGAATACCAGCAGCATCAAGAAAACTTTCTTTTTCTTGATTGATATTAAACAATGCTGGGTGCTGCCTGTAAATGCGTGTAACATCGGAGGAAGACAAAGTGCGACTGAGTTGACTCAAGCTAATTAGCTTGACTTTTGTTCGCCACGCAGAGCGGAGTACAACGCATCTTTCTCAGTTTATATAGAAGATCATTGAGTCCAGTAGTATTTTATTATTATCGATGAATGTACCATTAGGACAGTTGAGTGACCTGACAACAATACCTATTATTCCTCCCGCCTCATAATACTCCGTTGAGCATCAAGGTTGCCTGCCTCACGTTTCGTGGTTATGTGCTAAACGTATCTGAACTGACAGTTTTAACACATTCAACCCCAAACTATTTACATAGGTAGTATTTAGTTTGCAATATTGTAGAGCACACGAATATGTCCCTATTTTGATAAAAAAAAGTTATTGAATATTTGGGTTAAAACGTGGTTTACCTACTTTCTGTTTTTTAAATTAATTTGTAATGAGTTTTGAAAAAAAAACGTGCAAAATGTATCATTTAAAAACAAATGTTTTATTAATGTTTTATTTCAGAGAATACTCCATAATTACGACTGCCTACAATTATTTATTTAATAGTTAAAGTTGATTATGTTAGTGTCTAGATAACTGTTTTATCCATAATCAATTTTAGTAGGTACTTATTGCAAATTATAAATTAGCCGCTTGGAACCTTGTCTTGTTCATGCATATAATAATATCAATCAGTAGGGTTATAAAATATGTTTTCTCACTCATACTAAAAAAAGGAGATTAAAATAAACATCATGCTAAAAGGGACCACTTTTTTTAGTTAAAGAACGTGATAAAGTTGTATGAACAATTTAAATTTTATTTATAGTCTTCTGTGATAAAATAAATAAATAAATAATGCTGGACATTTCACACAGCATCATGTAGCCCCAAGCTAAGCAGATAATATCAAACTTTTCTAATGGACTACTACGCAGCCGGAAATGAAGCACAAAGCTGGCTCGACGGAAACTCAATTAGTCAAGAGAACATTGGATCAACGGCTTACATAAACCAGATGCCAATAAAGGTATAACAACGTTAGGTATAACGCTGTCGAGTAGAGATACAGAAGAGATGGGTGCAGTCTCAGATTGCGGTGAAGCCAATCGTTATAATTTCAATGCCTCAACACAAGCCTGTCTCTTCTCTGGTAAAAAGAGTCCATTTCCCAAGGTTCCCATTAAAAAAAGGCCTTTTGTGTACCTAGCCGATTTTGTGACAACTTCAAAAATTCATAGACCTTTGACTATTTGAATTGAAATAGTCAAAGGTCTATGAACTTTTGTGCCTTTACTACTCCCAGTCAATGTACACACAATGTAGTGTTTATCTAACATTTTCGGTAGTTACTTAATTACAGTTCGGCCGACGGATCTAGGCGTACGTGAAGTCAGGCTCTTCGCTGCGCAGTAGAAAATTTTGTATGAAAAAGTTGCACTGCGCATCGAAACGGCCAACTTCACGTTCGCCGAGATCCGTTGGCCCTACTGTATGTGTTGTAAGATACTTTAGCTAGCTAATCTGAACCACGACCAAGTGTAGGGTAGGTTGGTGTAAGATTGCGCGGTCGGTAAGATTGCGCATACCTCTTTACTCGGCAACGGTGAGCCACACGCGGCCAACTTCAGTTGTGTTTTCATTACTAAATAAGCCGGTAGGCACTCCCAGAAAATAACCGAATTCAGTGTAAAATTGGCGAGTCTAGGTGGGTTCAAAGGTTTTATGGCCTTCTGATCTAATATTTTGTAATTTTGCAATCATAACTGACAAAATCTGTGATGGAATTACACCGTTTTTCCGTTTGTTTTAATTTAAGTTACCATCAAACTATTGACTTTTGACAACGTAATTCAATAGCTTTTTAATAGATGGTAGCACGATCTCGATAAATAAAAAAATGCCCAGATGTCTAAGTTTGCGCACAACGGGAATGTTTAAGATTGCGCGCGCAATCTTACACGCGGTTTATTATTATTTTATCTTTTAGACCTAGAAAATTGATTCTTTTAATAAATATTAATTGTTTCATAGTTTTTAAGTAAATAGATTGCCTCTTTTTGTTATAAAATGTCACACATACCACGAAAATCAAATCGAGAATTATGTTTACCTTCGGCCATTGAAGCTGCACGTAAACGCATCAACGATGGAGAAATCAAGAGAAGGGTGGTTGTCTTTAGAGATGGCTGAGTCAACGCTAAGGTACCACTTGCACCAAGAACAATGTGCTACAAAACTGGGTAGATACGACCCTACATTTACCCATATAATCTGGAGGTGTGGAGGATGCACGGAAGTCTTCAAAGAACCTCTTGTGGAAGACTGGATCGAGTGCGTCAAGTGCCAGGTGTGATGGCACGAAACATTGCACCGATTATATTGGTTTCTGTCTACTTAAATATGATTTATGCAAATAATTGACCTGCGCAATCTTATCGCCCTTAATGCGCAATGTTACACATCGGGGTGTGTATAATTGCGCAAGTGTCGACCTCTGATTATTCGTGATTTAAGTGAAAAGTAAGTGTATTTGCACAATAATAATGATTAAAAATTGTTACCAAATAATTAAGGATAAAAAATTAATAAATAACCCCATGATTAATCCATTTGTTTTATTATTATGGCCGAATGATTGAAAACTGCGCAAACTTACACCAACCTACCCTACCAAAGGCGCTAGGAGCATTATCATTAGCTACGCTAAATATCCATTGAGCCAAACTTTAGTTTAACTTGATATTTAATTCTAGTAAGTATTTAAAAAATAATCTATAAAATAAAATAATAAATCTAAAAATAAAATAAGGTATGTATGATATTTTTAAAGTAGGTAATCATAATTTGCAAGCACAAACATTTTTTAAAAGCCCTCGGCTGAATGTGTTTAGGCAATAAATAAATAAATAAATATTTTTAGTTATTTATAGTTAACACTATAGTTAATAGTTTCAGCTCTTTCATCTGAAAGTGCAGATTTTCAGCACGTTTATTTTGTAAAAATAACGAATGCCGAGCGTTTACACAAATATTGATGGACGGATGATGGATTTAGTATCAATGAACCAATTTCAAAAGATGAGTAATTGGTGGGAAATGGCTTTCATACGATGTTGACAAAATGGTTTGGTTTTCATTTCCGCGATAGAGTTAAATTAATTTAAATTCTAAATTCATTATTCAATGAATTTTGCATGCAATGCTATTTACAAATGAATATGTGTCATAGGTCTCACAAATCTCCATGGCTCATCAGGGCTCAACTCACACTGACGCAGAGTCTAATCATTATTATGAAAACTCGCGGAGCCGCGTGTCGACGCTTGGTTGGAATCGAGCTATAATTTCCATCACACAAACTTGTACCTACCTTACCTAATGGAAATAGAGTTTAATAAACCTTAAAGCTTAAAGAACATGACGCGTCGCTTCGACTTTGCTTCGACTCTGCGTCAGTGTGAGTTGAGCCTATGTGTATAAAGATACAAGCGACAATTCACTCTCAGACTCAAATAAGAGTATGAGCAAAACTAGTGGCATCTTGAATACTTTTAGTACTAGGACGTACTCAAAATCATATACCTACTACCTACGTAGAAATGACACTGGCTCAATGTGTCTCCTATTGGTTCAAATTGTCACGAACGCTTTGCAACAGCCGTCGCGATTCAGAATCCAAGGCGTAGGTAGGATAAGTAATGAATAGTACCTAATGTTGGTATTCTCCTTGCTTATCTCATCAAAACAGCAGGCACAAAATAATCCCGTTTATTTCATCTTAGCACTTACTAAAACTGGAATTTCGAGCTATTCTTACGATTAATCTGCCGACGAGATGGGATTAAAAATATAATAATTAGGTCTTATAGCTCTGTAATTTTTCGCTGGCGTGACAACCTTGATATCTTTCAGGAATGCTGGTTGGGTTCAGTAAGAGACCGAAAGACATGAAAATGACTGAGGAAGCAGTTTGCCCAGTAGTAATATATAGGTTAGTTATGTACTCGTATGTATATAGTTCAGAAAAAAAACGCTACATCCGAAAACATAATAAGTAAGTATAATATTCTTTGACAAAGTTCAATGGCTGTGAAGTTGTGTGTATTTTTCTGAATATCGTTAAGCTGGTGGTTTGCACCCGAGATCGAGATAGAAGACCGAGACAGGAGACCTGTTTCGGTCAGGAGGTATGTTTTTTTTTCGTCATTCTCAAAAAAAAACAAAATACGAACCATATATGATTCATAAAAGAAATTGCGTTTGCGGTCATTTTAGGCTCCTAGTTCAGTCTGATATAACAGAACTTTTGCTTAATTTACAACTATGGAAGTCTTAGTACTCACCAGTAATGTAACATATCCGTGGAATCGATTATAAGCCTCAATAACCTCTCTGAAATCCCCCGCACAATAGCTCCAGCAGCTATTAGACATCTCCTGCGAGGATCCAAGCCTGTTCTGGGCATCCCTCATCATCTTCACCAGCATCGTCTCCAAGTCCTCATTCCCGTTTGAGCTGGACGCCTGCTCGCGAAGAACTGACACAATCTGAGTCTCATTGATGCCACTTTCAGAGGAGTTCCCCGATGCAGCGAGGATCTCTTGGAAGATGTTCAGAAGAGTCTGCGATTTATTCGACATTTTGATGTGTGTTTGGCTCATTTGGTCATTTTTATTGTTTCCGTTTTCAAGATCGATATCTGTAACAAAATAAGGTATATCAGGCAAGTTTTTCAGCTGCAACTTATTCTAAAATACAGGAAATAACAGACAAGAATATGACTTTATCATTACAAAACATTCTTGCAGACCTTAGGCAGCTTTTATACAAGATGGGATGCAAAAAACGCTACTGGTTTTCTCACGATGTTTTTCTTCGCGTATGATTTTTCGAAACTAAAATCCATTGATACACAGCTGGGATTCGAACTCACGACCTTCGGATCGAACGTCAAGATACTCATGATTTAGAAGAGAATGTATTAAATGTGTGTATGCTAATAGACTACACGTAATTATTAATTAAGCTTCACGATTTTTCGACACAGTTGCATGCGCCATTACCCCTTAGATATCTGAATATCCTAAAAATCTGGGAGAATGTCTATCGTGCCTTGGGAATACAGTCGTGATCCTGTTTTTTTTTTCCTAGTTCAGCAACACAGTACATCTCTGAAGATTTTTTTATACTACTAAGGTAGCAGACAAGCATACGGCCCATCTGATGGCTAAGCGGTTATCGTAGCATATGGACGCCTACGACACCACAGAGGAGTCACACTCGCGCTGCTGACCCTTTATAAGAGGAATCACTGCGCCAACAACACATGGATGAGACTGGTCCACCAGCTGTCACCGCAGCGCTTCTTCGCAGAGCTCTGGGAACTAAACTCACCGCAGAAATACAACACCATCGAGATTAATGATGTTGTGGAAAGGCAGCCGTAAATTAGCGATAAATTAATCATAAGCTCGGGGCTTATAATGACGGTCGTATAATGAGCGTGCGTAGTCGATTGTGTGGTGGATTAAAGAGACCTTCGACGTTTAATGATTTATCGAGTTCAGTTTCTGCTTGCTTCATCATCATTTTCATTTTCAGTATCAGTGTTATTTAGCATGCGCTATAACTTTTTCGAAAAGAAAAATCCATTGATAACCAGGAATCGAGCCCACGATCGGATCGAAAGTCGAGCCACTCGGCCAACACGGTTATAAATAGTGGATTGTTAAAACACAGATAAGAAAAAAATTAAAAAAGTGAACAATAAAACAATTTTTTTTTTATTGTCTAAACTATGAAGCTGCCCAGGGTATGTGTGTCTTATTGCACTGAGTAGTCCTACCCAGCTCTACTTGAAATATCTAACATACGATAATTTACCTCGATGACCGCAATAATATATTATGTAGGTAACTGGTTACTATCTAATTTTCAGCTCAGTTGGTCTGTATTTCGTGGTATTTCCGAGAATTAGTAACCCTGCCTCTATTACAATATTAGACTAAATCCCTAAGTAACCCCGCAAACTGGGCGACATGACGCACGGTTTGCGCGGGTTTGCGTCTAGTCGCGATGTCGCCGAGTCGTCAGGTCTGACCGTCTGACTGGGCTACGTCGCATGCAAGTATCGTTGCGATTGTTTATCGCTGCGATCGTGCGACTCCCTCCTGCCGTTGCGACTCTGACTCGAACGTCAAGTGTGCGAAGCTTTGAGCAAAATCTATGAAAATTGTCTGCCACCGCCTGTCTGTTACCGAACTGTAGCTTGTCGCTCAGTGTGCGGAGTCTCTTAGAAGCTTTGAATCCCTAACAAATTATTGAAAGCGACGGATTATTATTTTACGTTCACAGCCCTTCAGAACTATCGCAAATCTCTTGGGTATTAAAGTTTACTTCAAGACGTCTCAACAGTCCCTAGCCACGTTATTTCTCATTTAGAATTCTATTATCGGTTTGTGTATCTTCTTACTTAGCATGACAAAGTTAGCGTCGGGTTAGCTGCACTTAATAGACAATTAACAACAGAATGTAATTAGAAGTAGGTAGCTTGCTATTTTGATAAGAAAACCAATGTCCCTTAACTGATGCGTGGAAAACATAAGTAAATTCAAGCGGCTGAAATATTATTACCTATATTTTATTCGAAATCTGAACTTGAATAATATAACAAGAGCTAAAAATATACGGAATTACGCATGGTATTATGTGGGTCACGTACGCTTGCTTTTTCTCTGCTATCAGGTTTGAGATCATTATGAATGAGAAAAAAACCTCGTTTTCAATCAAAAACAGAAGAGAGTTTATCAGTAAAAGTGTTTTTTTATGAAAAAGTAGGGGAAAACGAGCAAGCGGCTGATGATAAGAGCTGGTACACATTGGGCGCTTTCAAACGCGCGCTTTGCTAACGCGCGTTTTGAGAACTAAGAGTTTCAATTGATGTGTACACATGCAAGCGCGCGCTTCTCTTAGTTCTCAAAACGCGCGTTAGCAAAGCGCGCGTTTGAAAGCGCCCAATGTGTACCCGCTCTTAGTGATTTCCACCGCCCACGGACAACTGCAACATCAGAAAAGCTGCAGGTGAGTTGCTGGCCTTTGAGGTAGGAGTAGGCTCTCTCTTTGAATAATAGAACCAAGCCTTCATTAAACATTCTGCCAATACTGTTTGCGATAAATAGAATTTGAGATTGTTTCACCATTTTCGAGAATAAATCAGTTACTTCCTAAATAACGTTCCTCAGAAGTAAAAGTACTGTATTTTTTTTATTATAATTTTGACTTTGATTTTAATTTTGAAAAGCAGATGTTAGGTAAATAAAGTTAACATAATATTAAGCCCGTTTATTTCCAATCTTATAATCAATCTTATAAGGCTTATTATTATGTTAATACTTTTCATACGTTAACATAGTGATTCATAACTTAAATCTTTATTAAGTTAAACGTCTTGGTAATAATCGAAGTGCCTAAGTCTTTCAGGGACCATTAATGGCATAATAAAAATAATATTAGCTCTAACAAATTACCTACCAAAACACAGCTTTATTGCTTTAGGCGTAACTTTAACGATGCTATTGATCAAAATCCACCTTAAACGAAACTATTTCGATTGTTTTAGGCGGGTTATAAATTATTTTGTTCTCCAAGTTCATTTCGAGAATTTCTTTAGAATATTAATATGTAGTAAGTATGTAGATTCTTTCTCTAATAGGTACACAGTGTATAACATAGTATATGTACGTCGTGAGGAAACTCGCAGTTTAATCGTCCCACAAGCTATCGACGATGTCTTTCCTGAGTGTAAAGGTTAAGCTGAGAGGATGGTTTAGGTTTTAGGCAAGCCTACTCCATCTCAAACAATGTCCCAGGCACTACAGTGTCCCATAGTGTAGGAAAAGATTGCCTCCTGACACTGTTTTTTTTTTCTTTCCTATGAACAAAACCGAGTAAGTTGATAGGATTGTTAAGTTAGCTAGGCAAGCCTCCATCTCAATAATATCCCAGACACTACACCAAGTTCTAGTAATTGTAGGAATTGCCTCCTGACATATAAATCATAATAATAATGAATGTAGTAGTAGTCTCTATGAAATTATTTATTCATAGCCTTCATCAAAATAATTATATCAAACGTTTGATCCTGTCAATAAACAGACGGTCTAGTACCTAACCCGAAGTTTTCAGATTCTATTTGTAAGCAGATTTCATATTCGCTGTGATTTTGCATCTAAATTCCAACTGAAACTGCGGCAAATCATGAATTCACTGGTTTTGGATATCTCGAATAACTAAATCAATCTGTATAACTAAATCAATCTGAATAACTAACTTCAAAAGGCATTCCTGTAAACATTTCCACGAAAGAAATGATTGATTATATTATGCTTCGAAGCTTTCAATGCATGGTTTCTCTCACCCTTTTTTAGGTGGACATACAGGACCATATAATTATGTTCTATGCCCAAACTGAGCAATGCTTGTACTATAAGAATCGGAATCCATTTCCGATAATGCCCGAAGCTAACAAGCTTCCTACTTTGGAAAGAAATTGGCTCGCCTTTGGCATTATAGGTCAAGCTTCCTTCATTGCGTGTTTCTTTTCATCTTTTCATTACTTATGCAAGGAAATATTAATTGAAACCAAAAACTGTGAGTATGAAAGATTAAAACACAAAAACAAAATTTTACCTTCTATAACCCTCCTTTCTGCGGGCAGTCGGATATACATTTATGGCACTAATCTAGTTTTTGTAGAAGTAAGCATCACTGACGGGTGGCAAATCTATCGCCGCCAATTAGAATTCCTAACTGGTTTCTTCTCGTTTTCACATTATGTATTCCTTCACCGTTTAGAGCTCATTCATTGAATTTTGCGGGCTATTGTACTCTAGACCTATTTTATTAGAGTTATACTCTAATAAAATTGCTTGAGGAGGAGCTTGAGGGTCTAAAATGGCCATTACAGGCAGGTACTTGTTCAAACCACACATTCACAATACAATTAAAACATCATCATCATCATCATTAGCAGCTCAAACAATAGCCCACTGTTGGGTATTGTTGGTTGGGTGTCGGACATGTACTGCGACATGACCGGTATCATCTCTTGCAGACCATCATGATGGGCAAAATACCGGGGAAGCGTATGAAAGACGTAAGATGTCATGGCTCCGTAACATCAGGGATAAAGTCGGTGGAACAACTATTCAGACTTGCGCTGGACAAGGAGAATTTTAAGAAGCTGACTACCGACCTCTATTAATGGAGAGGCGCTGAGAGAAGAAGAAGAAGTTGGGTATAAGCCTCCTCCCTCAAACGCCATTCTAATCGACCCTGTGCCATTCTCATCAATAGCACAATAGTGTATCAAAACATAGTGGCATTATAATAAAAGGATTTTGTACTTTGCCTACGGGTCGCTAGGAAAGAAACACAAAAGAATCAAATTATTTGAAACCCTTCGAACACCTTGGGTTTGTTTTCTATCAGGAAACACTTTTGCAACGAGTTTTCAACACTCCAAGTTGAAGGTGCTTTTCATGACTCTATAAAGTTTACGGGATAACTTTCTTTGAAAAAGGATACTTTGTGAAAGCATTTAAGAGTTAGCTACTTAACGTTGGTTGTAACTGATTTGAAGTATTACTTCACATAATTTTATTAAAGTTCTGTGTAACTACCAACAAGAATACTTACCAATAACTTTGCTGATAATGAGATCTTGTCCCAAGGTATTTGATTTAGTAGACATTACCTCTTTCCATTTGTCACGTAGTTTGCTAGTAGCTCTGGGCTTGTTTCACTCTTCAGCGTGTCGCCGGTTGCGTCCGCGAGTTGACCATTCACAGCACATTTCTCTGTGGTCATTTCAGTGGTCAACTCGCGGACGCGACCGGCGACACGCTGAAGAGTGAAACAAGCCTAAGCTGTAGACCTCGCGAGTTTTTTATATTTTTTTATAGCATAGCTGAATAAATATTCACAATTCTCTAGTTTTGTGCTGAGAAGGTGGTCCCAGGTGCTTCATCAATCCCTACCTTGTAGTTACAGGGCCGATTCCACTGGTAGAAATTTAAAAGTGAGCAATATACTGCATTTTGAGGATCTATTCTGCTCTTCACGCTGAAGATCCTCAGCCATTGAACCTGCTTAAAATTTCACGAGAAATGGTTGAGAAATGCGACCTGTAGAGGAGAACATACAGACAGACAGACAGGCGTCCGACCGACAGACATTCGGCGGACAAACGAAAGCATTTTTGTCCTAGCTGAAGCAGAGAATAATAATATCAGGGCGACCGAGCTCTGCTCGGGTGAAAATAGAATAAAATTACTCGAAAAAACAACAAATAAAAATAGACAAAAATAAAATACAAAAAACCTGTCAATAGCTGGGATTCGACCACACTTAGCAACTGAACCCTCAATTCCTCAACGAAATTACGAACAAATTAAGTAAATGAGTCTAAAATGTAAGTCGCAAAGCAAAGCAATACAAAAAGGCACCTGTATTTTGTAACGAATTTGAAAAAAAAAACATCTGCTTCGTAACTGGTCCAGTATCCACGGATGTTTTTTTCACACAGCTTAGCCTTGCTTGCATTGTGAAAAATATTGGCTTTCCGCCAATATTTTCAATTTCTCTCGCTCTCTCGCAAAAGGCTAACTCTGGTGGCGTCATGGTTTATCGACTTAAAACCGGGACCGACAATTTAACGTGCCCTCCTATGCACGGACGCGATCAGCTGTTAATGCTACTTGTGGTCACCCATTCAAATTGTGACCACTCAAAACGTCGCTTAAATTCAATGGTCTTTAAAGAACGTCTATGTAAGCTACGCCACATGCCCAAGGAAAGCACAATGTTAAAAATAAAGTTGAAAAAAGTTTGTCCCAGAGACACAAAACTTTGAAAGGAAGTTTTTGGAAACGTGACCTGCTGCGTTCAAATATACTTAAAAATGTTGGCAAAGCTCTCGATCTAATTACAGAGACAATACCGAAAGCATTCAAATGTAATGTAAAAGTTAAGATTCGAGTCATCAGTGAGTGAGTACCTAAGCTAGCAAAACGATCAACGCGTTTTCGATACAATTTGTAATATTACAGTTACAGTAGTGACTTCGTTAAATTAAATCTTGTACTGTTAGTTGTTACATTACAGGTTAATGCTCTTCAGACCTGAATGCTCTATTGTAACGTAAAACTCAAAATCGAATCTTCGAGCAATTCAATAACTTGAATAAACTTTGAACAGGGTTTGGGTGTTGGAACCAGTATAAAGTTCATTTACCCAAGAATATTAACTTAATACTGGGTGGATTGAGACAACTTCAGAAAACTGAAACAAGGCATTCGAATTTTAAAATGTTTCCGAAATAAATTCGTATTTTTCAAATATGTCGGTCACATTCTGATTTTTCCACACTAAGGGTCCTGACACATTATCGCGTCTCTACCCCGTCGCATAGTATGACCGTAGCAACACCGTCCCGGCAAAAATGATATTCTTTGTATTGAAATGTACCGGACGCCCCACACCAGACCGTTCCCACACCGTCGCGTGTCCTGCCCTGCCATGGCCGTCTTGTCAATCTCCGGCCGCCATGATTATTTTGCTGACACGTAGGGTTGCAACACCTAATATTATATTTAATATAAGTCTAATATTATTTGAATCCTAAATAATATATTTTTGGGGAAAAAATATATTAGGCGAAGATCTTAGTGGCAACTTGGGCGATTTTATGTTGTTTGTTAGTAGATGTGTTTCAAAAAATTTTCCGGGATAAAAAGTAGCCTATGTCCTATTTACGGTTATTTTCTATCTATATTTTAAATTTCAGCCAAATCGGTTCAAACACATCCAAACATCCATCTAACCACCCAAACATCAATCCATCCATCCAAACATTCAAACTATTAGTGTGATGTGATAGTGTGATGGCTTTGACCCTTTCTTCTGACTTACAAATTTTGCTCTTAGAGTTGCCGCAAAAAATAATACCCTAGCCTAGAGCTAAAATTAGCACATCGATGAGTGCAACTTCAAATATTTGTCTTAGCTTTGTTAGACTAAAGATAAATTTAGAATGCGTCCGGTCGCGGCGCTTATCGGCGCTGCTCGCTCCGAAACACGACAAAAATGCAGTTTTTTGGAGCTTTCTCATCCCTAATAACAACCAATCGAAAAAGTGAACGGAATTTATGTCATTAATTGAATGACCTATCCGATGGAGCAAACCAAAAACATAAATTACCTACACCAACTTCAAAAGCAAATGAAGATTTATCTTATTTTTAGTGATTTTCGTTGATTTATTATGAAGTAAATATGATGTTAAATAAAAATTAAAACTAAAATTAAACGGTATATTACAAGATAAAATGTTAGAGATGCATGTTGGCTTTTCAGTTACTTTCCACTTTATTTATCGAGGGTTTATACAGGGAAATACAGTGTTTGGCTCAGGGAACGCCCTTAAAGCAGACTCAACAAAACCATGGTAAGCTGTCATATTAATTATGTGAATGTAAACTTAAACTTGTAGGGGTAGTCAGACAGAAGCAAGGAAACTTTTATTTTTCAATCACATTTTTTATTAAGTAAAATCTACTATTTATTTGTAAGTTCCTACAAACTCCTTTATTCGAAAAAAAAGTGGCAACCCTACTGAGACGGTCGCATGCATGTCAGGTCGAGTTGACACTCGACTGACGTCCGTTGACAAATAACAATTTTAAAAATATAGGCTGAGTTCACATTGCATCTCTAAAATTGAAAATTGACAACCTTGTACGAGTTGATGTACGAGTAGAAAAATTTAAATTCCATATATATATAAATTCCATAGGGTGGAAAAAATGAATGGGCCCCGGAGGGAAACTACTTTAAATCCTTAAGATACAGTATTTTACTTAAAGGAAACATTCCTTTATTTTTAAAAAGAAACGAGTAGAAAAGAGTGTTGTCGAGACGTATTTAAAAATAAGTTTTTGAGAATAAAAAAGTTATTGTATTGTTCAGTTATTCAGTTATTTATTTACTACAGATTTAAATTATCATTGCAGATAAACATCCAATGCGATAATTTAGATAGGTACTTTTGGAAATGAACATCTACTATGAATACTTACATTGTACGGTCCGCAGTCCGCACACCCTGGATAAAGGATAGTTCATAGTCTAATATCTTTAAAACTCTGAGATAAATTTTAACTGATATATTGTAAGAAAACTTATGATATTGATGACTTATGTTATGATACTTATACATAATACTTAAAAAATACAGACGGACGGGCATAACGAAATTATTAGGATTTCTTGTCAGGACAACGGAACCCTAAAAAGTAGTATTAGTTGATGAACTGAAATATTTTGTTTTTGAGTTTCCCAACTCGTTCTCGTACATTTTTTTTTAGTAGTGCAGACACCCCTTTATATTTTTAATCCCCGCCCATCTGTCAATACACATATTAGTAGCGTAGCCAGGTCGGCCCCTAGGGGCCGCTTTTCGGCCGTTGAAAGGCTTAGGCGGCCTTTCGATGGGAGCGGCTCCTAAACGGCCTATATGCACCTAGTTACCTTTTCCTATTTTTATTAGGTAGGTACTTACCTAATCATAATTCAAAATTCTTAGCAAAAAAAAACAAAGCATTTTTTTTTCTCTTAGCGCGTGCCGCTTATTTCTTTGGTTGAAACCTCTATGTTCTGAACTTACTAGTAGCATGCACACTGGCAGTCTTTAAGACATAATGTGCTATTCTATGCTATGGGTTTCGTTTGAATGAAACTAATTTTGAAATGGATAACGAAAAACTTATTGAGAGCGTAAGAAAATTTAATTTTCATTCCATCTATTCGAATTGGAAAACCCCCCCATCTAGCATAACTTAATGCGTTCCGCACGTTATGTGACATTATCAAACGTCAAAATCCCATCGGGTACAATACTGCCCTCTCGAAATCAAAATGTAGTAACAGCAAAAACACGATTTCGAGAAAAATGATGAAGCTACAATCAATAAAAATATTCAGAAGAGGTTACATATTAATAAAACCTTGAATGTGGAGTGAAAGTACACATAATCTATAGGTACCAACCAATAATAAAGCGTAAAAGTTTGTTTGTTAATTTGTTTGAACATTGAACACGCTAATCTCAGGAGCTACCAGTCGGATTTGAAAATTTATTTCTGCATTTGATAGCTAAACTCTGTGAGGAAGGATATAGGCTACTTTTTATCATCATCATCATCATGATCACCATATACCATCACTATGGGGGCAACGCTACGATGGCACTGCTAGTAAACTATATTTCTTAACGTTTTTACTTTATTTTTTCTTCAAAACATAACAAATATAGCCATTTTATAGTACTACCTAGTAGAGTGATATATCCCCTATTATTGCAATTAGTTTTCTTGTGAAATCCGTTCAAAACACATTATTATTAACGCACTAAATTTTCTTACTACTGCGTTTTCGATCATTTTCTGTCATTTTACTAACTAAAATGTGGTATTATTGTAGGAATACTACAGTTTAAATGTGAAATAATTAATAATTAATAATTTAACAGTAATTTCACGCACTCTGCTGTGCGACCAGATGGAATAGCGGTTGCAACACCCGGTTGAAATGCTCCTGCGTGTGTCCGGGTTCGGCTTCAAATCCTATAACGACTATGGATTTTTTTAATCAATTTATTTTTTATTTTTTATTTCACAACGAACTGTGTGAAATATGTATTTTAGTGTGGTTAACCTTGTAAACGCTCTATATTTACAAAAAAATTGAGTGATAAGTTTTAAAATGGGCTTTCAGAATAATTGTGTATTTAGCATAAAACCAACAAAATGTCTATTACTGTGTTATAGGCTCGGGTGGGCAGATTACGCTTCGCAAAACGGTTATGCGACGGTCCTAGTATGATACGGTCTTAGTGTGTAAGGTGCTATTTTCGTGACGGGCTCGGTCATGGCTCGGCCCGCTTATGATACTGCGCAGTGAGCGAAGACCTTAACATAAAAATCTTATCTCGTATATTTCATTCAATGATTTTAAAAATACTTTCCAAATTCATAAAAATAACACAAATTAAGATAGGTACCTACCTATCGGTAATGTTTCGCTCTAAAATTAAAATTAATAAAATTAAATTAAATAACCTCTAATTGATATTTTTGCGTAAGTTATTATTTTATCAAGTACCTTGAATTCTTTGTTATTATTTTTACTTTTTAATACCAATCGATCCGAATTTATAGGCCTCTATTAATAAACTCGTACTAACTTCTGTCAAAGTTGCGCCACGGATTAAACTATTGCCATCCTTTTTGTTAGACAGTGACAAATAAGGATGGCAATAGTTAA
Organism: Camptogramma bilineatum; assembly: GCA_958496255.1. Classification (NCBI taxonomy): domain Eukaryota; kingdom Metazoa; phylum Arthropoda; class Insecta; order Lepidoptera; family Geometridae; genus Camptogramma; species Camptogramma bilineatum. The sequence goes on along the minus strand of OY292467.1, from coordinate 8,430,043 downwards.
ATCCGTGTAACTTTGACAGAAGTTAATACGAGTTTATTAATAGAGGCCATAGAGTTCTCAGAAGAATTCTTATTACACCCAGTATTAGACAAGGTGTTATTTATTTACCATAATGTTGTTAGAATTACGCAAATACTCGTTGTGTGGGCGAACTCCTTGTTACTCCCAAAGGAATAGTTTCAGAGGAAACCGAAGCCTCGTTATGGCCATTTGTGGCTCTAATAGTTTGATAGCATTTCACCGACCCTTGTTGTCTCCGCTCTTAACAAATAATCAAAACAACATAATTATGTTGTTTTATGTTGTTTCTATTAAACATTTTTTTTTTGAATACTTATAAAATATTAGAATATTAATTTTCTATTATGTACTTACGAGTACATGATTTTTTTTATTAAAAACCTAAAAAGTGATTTCCTTCTCACTGTACGTACATTTTTTGTAGGTACCACTCGTACATGCTTCAAGAATTAAACACATGATATTGCCGGTCACACAGCATGACCTTTCCAATTTTCAAAACGTTATAATTAAACAAAACATCTTCAGAAACTTTTTAGAGTGCAGCACACTGGCACGCTTATTTAATTTAAAATTCGTTGAAAATTACGCTGTTATAAGTTCAGTCAAACTTTAATTAAAACAAAACATCAGAATGGCTGGTCAGACTGATATGGTAATATTAATATTACGCCGTTTTTATACTAAACCAGTTGGCAGAGTTTCATATAGCCAATTAACAATGTTATTTCTAGAAAAACAATAAGAGCACTGGAATAACTTTGAAACTATACCCACTAATAAGTTATAGCCACTGGCATAAGCTATAATTTAAATCAAGTAAAGTATGAAGTTACATTAATAAAAAAATAAGTATGATATTGATTGCAATCTGTCTTCGGGTTCATTTTGAGAAAATTATCATTTTTGTCTATAATGGGTAAGAAACTCATTTTTAAATATTTGTGTTAAAAAAACTTAACATTTTCATCAGCTTCCTAATGATGATTAGGTAAGTACTTACACAGTTTCTGTGAAATGAAATAAAAAAAAAACTTTTTCAGAGCAACATTTCAAAAAATAGTGCAATATTTAGATTAGTAGAAAAATTTATTGACACCATTTAGGTACGTAAAAACTACGTACATACAGGGTTAAAACAAGTCCTTAACAAAAAAAAGTGTAGGTACCTACGCTGCGTAGTGCGTGTTTTACATTGCATTGCTCTCAATATTTCAAACATTTGCGTCACGTTCCAATGGAAATCCAGGCAACTTATTGCTAGTAAGGCCGTGTTCACGAAGAACATAGTTTTTCCTCTGAACGGCCTGAGATGACGACCATGATGACTAGAATCGGACAGAACAGTATATTCCATACTGTTGTAAATACATAACACAATACTCTGGTAGTACAGGTATTGACATTAAATTCCATTTATTCTTTTCACAAAATAGGTTTAAAAAACCCAAACAAAAATGAAAAACAAGCATAAATGAAAACAAGCAAATTACTTACGTAGTAAAAATTAAAAAACCTTTTCATTTTTTTCTAATGCATTGTCAACAAGTCCTACCCTGAAAGTTTCAGCCGGATAGCTAATCGGAAAGTGCTTGAAAATTGCCAGATTCCACCCGGAATGACAGACAGACGGAAAAACAAGAAAGTGACTTTATAAGTAAAAACATTTTAAAAAACACACTCATGGCCCTTCCTGAATAGTCTAGTGTGTAAGCGAGTCAGAATGAACGTTTATAGTTATGTAGGTACTTTTTATGGGATTTTTGCAAGCAACGTCTCGGTCGGATCACATAAAACATCTGGGTGGGCATGTTGTCGGAATTCTTCTCCTAAACAACTAGACCGATTTTGAATGTGTTTTTGACTGACACACTTTTATCTTTATTTTTATTTTTAGGTAAAATATATTATTCGTAAGTAGGTAAGTAAAGAATTTAGTTAGTTACATAAAAACTTTTCATTTACGTGTGAATGCGACTTTATAAATAGCTGAATTCTATCAGCTCGTAACAAAAGCTATTATCGTGCAAGATGTCTCCATTATTTTAAATCAACAGCAAATTGGTTTACCTGTGACAAAAGGGTCAGTTGGGCTGTTACTCAAAATTCAATTATCTAGTTCGGAAAATACGAACAAAAGTTACAAAGACACCGTAGGAATTTTGTAATCAAAATTAAGAAATTGAGCTGTGTTGGCCGATAGGATAGTGACTACTTCAGCACCCTGATTCAGCATCATTTAGCATCCAATTCGACGATTTCAGTAGGAAAATTGACGTTTTTCCAGCGAAAAAACGTCACTTCCGAATTTGGAATGCATTCCGAGAAGGTTTTTGATCTGATTGCAGTGGATCCATATCCTGGCTATGCATCAGTGGGTTTTTCATTTCAAAAAATTGCATGCGCAACCGTAAAATGATCTTGCAGAAATGTCATTATGGCCTCGTGCGGAATTAAAACATATGAACCTCTTCGCACTTCAGCTCTTTTAAAACGCTTCAAGCTACGTTGAATTTTGCGCTCTGGGTAGTAGGTATTAAATTAAATTTAAGTTTTAAATTAGCCAACGCGCTTTTTAACGGACGTTAATGAAACAAGGCCTTAAGGAATGATACAGACATATGCCTGTCTGAGCGAACCAAACAGCGGGCGGAAGCATACTTAAAGCCATCTTCATGGATAGTTTTATAATTTAGAATCCAATCCTATTCATAAGCTGCTACTCCTGGTGCCATCTCATTTCGACTACGTGAGAGAGACAAGGAGAAAACCTTTTCTGTATTGTAAAATTGACAAGACGTATTGAATAATATGAAGAATGGAGTAAAGCTTTGTTCTGCAAACCTACTGCAATACTGCAAAATTGTATTTTCTCCTCAGCGGTTTGAACAGGCTGGTGCCTGTTCAAACCGCTGAGGAGAAAATAAACCAAGTATTTATTGAGTGTAACAAAACTTTCTAAAACTGATACGAGAACTCGAACACACTTCATAATCACTAACGACCAAAACAACCAAAACAGAAAAATAAATTGGTTTTGTTTACGTACTGCACACACTAACTGCCCCCTTATCCCCTAACTCAGTTGACATCAATTTGATAGGCCCTATGCAGTACATTGCTGCTTTGACGTAACGTGGTAATCATATTCATTTTATAAAAACAACAATGTACTACGAAGTATCTATAAAATTAATGTCAACTGAGGGGAATAAGGCAGCTGCAGTGCGATTCAGACCTTTTCGGAATGTATTCCGAATTTGGAAAGTGACGTTTCTTCGCTGAAAAACGAGTAGTTCACATTTCATACCGAAAATTCTCGTACCTGCTGGTGCGAGTTGGGAAAATTAAAAAAAAAATTCAAAAAAAAAATATAACCGACTTTATAAAATACATGCACTAAAAAGCGAAAAATAAGACTACAAACAGATTTATTTAATTTGTTATTTTATGTTTGTTATAATGTTGAAATCGGTGTGCATAAAATATAGTAGGTAGTCATTGTTTTACTTAACACCGACTTCAACATTATAACAAACATAAAATAACAAATTAAATAAATCTGTTTGTAGTCTTATTTTTCGCTTTTTAGTGCATGTATTTTATGAAGTCGGTTATATTTTTTTTTTGAATTTTTTTTATTTTTCCATTTTTAGTGTTGTTTCTTTTTTCCTTGTTTCTGTTTTTTTTTTAATTTAGAAAGATGTTACTTTACTCATTGTGTTTCGCTCATCAAGCCCTTTCATTTGATACCCATATCACTAAAAAATTCCATGGAACAGGTCCTGACTCCATCATCAGATCAGCTCGCTGTTACCATATTAGTTGTAGTTGACACTTCACAGATATGCTGAGTTCCGAGTTTCAACTCAATCAGACTATTTATTGAGGAGTTCTGTTGAGCAACTCTTTAATCCATCATCAGATCAGCTCACTGACACCATATTATTACATTGTATTTGGAACTTGACAGATAAGCCGAGTTTCAACTCAATCGGCTTATTTACTGAGGAGTTCTGTTGAACAGCTTTTGACTCCATCATCAGATCAGCTTGCTGATACCATAATATTTCATTGTTATCAAGAATCTATAAGTGCACAAAATTTCAGCCCGATAGTTCCACAAACACACAAAAAATTTGAGGGTTTCCCTCGATTTCCATGGGATCCCCTCATCAAATCCTGATTTGGTGAAGATGGGACCACCTCGGAAGTATACCCTTTGTAACAAAAAAAGAATTTTCAAAATCGGTCCACAATTGACGGAGAAATCGATGAACATACATAAAAAAAAAAAAAAAAAAAAAAACATACATACAGCCGAACATAGAACCTCCTCCTTTTTGGAAGTCGGTTAAAAATAGCTTTTCGAAGAAAATCATCAAATTGGATGCATTTTCGGAAGTCTAAATCGCACTGCTGCACCCTTATTCAGACTTCTAAATTAGCATCCGATCCGATGATTCCAGTCGGAAATTTGACGTTTTCTCAGCAAACAAACGTCACTTTTCAAATTTGGAATGTATTCCGAGAAGGTCTGAATCGCGCCTATGGTCACCATTTCCTATTGCAAACGGTCAGAGTATCGCTAAACTAAGACAATTTGTTAACAACTAAGAGCCTGTTAATTACATCTATTAATTACAAGTGTTTGATGTCCACTTGTAATAAACCAGTCTCTAGTGGAAACCATGACCATGGTGTAGCCACTATTGCCATTACACAGTGATTTACGAACAGGGGTTGCCATAAAGAAGATAAAACTTCTAAACTAGCAATTTTCTTACTTCGATATACAATTCTGTTCTCGTAGTTATATTGGGTGTAATACGAGTAAGACTACTTCTAAGAGACTACGACAACGGAGAGCCGTGTTAGCTGAGGGTATGGTACCTCGACTTTCGATCCGAAGGTCGTGGGTTCGAATCCTGGCCGTGCATCAATGGATTTTTCGTTTCGAAAAATTTATATGCGCATTAACACGAGCTCTAAACGGTGAAGGAAAACATCGTGAGGAAACCCGTGGCTTAGTCAGCCCCACGCGTATTGACCATGTCTTTCCTGTGGATATGGCCGGTTAAACTGAGAGGATGGTGTAGGTGCTGGTGCTGATCAACTGGCACAGAATCCGAAAAACTGAAGTGTAAATTACGTGAGGCAATTTTGACGATTTTTCAACACCTCCCCCCAAGGAGGGGGCCTCCTTGGTGAGATTTCCTGCGATTTGGCTCGACTCCCTCCTCTTAATCTCACGTGAGATTTTCAAGATGCATGTTTTAGTTAAAATCAGTGTTTTTTGTTTATTTTAGAAATATAAAATTAAAAAAAAATGTTTCTTGTTGTTCAAATTCAGAATGTTTTCACATAATATTTGTTCCAAGAGAATCCGTATTAAGTAATAAATAAAGTACGGTCAGTTAAAAACACCTTATTTTTTTCAAATCGAACGCAGTAACATTGTTATTCCTTCCAAATATACAAGATCCCTAGAAACCAACTCGCGATGTTTTTATTGTACTACATAGGAGGTACTAGTATTCTGTGATTATACTTACAACTAAAACCGAAAGCACTTGTTTCGTACCTAAACGCTAAAGACGTAACCGATACGACAATCTGAGTGACATTTCTAAAATTACTATATTTTAGGAAAATTGAAATGTTTGTGGGTAGAATTAGTCCAGGACAATTTCGATTCTGAATAAAACTGAACATAGAAAAACAGGGAACCTACCTAAGTACTTTTAAAAATGTCACTTTCAATGCCTATATCGTGAACGAAATAAGAGTTTTCGAATTTTGCGATAATTTAGCTAGTCAGTGTACAGCAGAATAAGCGCCATTTAATTCGAGACTTTAAAACTAAGCGAGGCCAGAAGTGCGATTCAGAATTCCGAAAATGCATCCGATTCTATGATTTTCTTCGGAAATTTGACGTTTTTTCAGCGAAGAAACGTCACTTTCAGAATTCGGAATGCATTCCGAGCAGGTCTAAATCGCACTGCAGATCTCTTTAAATGACGATGTAAAAATAATCTAGTAAAAGATCCCCAGTGGGCAAACTGTGAGCGGCCGACTGAGTTTGCGGCGTATCGGTTTAGTACGCTCTTCCATATTTGAAATGGAGTGTCCACAGTTTGCTAGTTTGCAGCGTTATGCTGCAAACTGGGTACAGTGAGCGCAAAACTAGCAAACTGTGGACACTCCATTTCAAATATATATGGAATGGTATACTAAACCGATACGCCGCAAACTCAGTCGGCCGCTGACTGTTTGCCTACTGTTTGCCTACACAGCCTTAAAGGCCTATATTTTTTCTCATAATAATATTGAAGAAACTTCTTCAAAACACCATCAGTTTTATTGACTTTTGAAGTTGACTGTACCTTGATACAGTTCATATTCATTCATAATATCTACCATACCTACATAGGGTTCCAGGAAGCACACATTTCATAAAAGAATACCAAAAAATATATGCAGAAACCTTTTGTCCGATTACACGAAAAAATACGAGATCAAAATAGCACTTCGAACGTGTATGGAAATTGAGTACACGATTCTTATATCATTGTTATGGAGTGTGTTATGTTTGTTTTAAATAAATGAATCGGAATTCGAAATTCATTCCGAGAAAGTCTGAATCGCACTGCTGATACCTACTTATTTTATTTTTTAGTCAATCTAACAGCTAGGTTATAAAATAAATAGTTAAATATGTAATACTAGCTTCCACCAGCGGCTTCGCTCGCGTGATACCTACCCGGATAAAAAGTAGACTGTGTTATTCCAGGTCATTAACTATGTATAGGTATTCCAAGTTTCATTTAAATCCATTAAGTAGTGTTTGCGTGAAAGAGTAACAAACATCCATCCAAATATACATCCAGACATCCGTACATCCTCACAAACTTTCGCATTTATTATATAGTAAAAATTAGGATGTATTGGAAGGCTAATTACTAGTTTCGATACTTTCATTTTAATTTTTCAATCATCCATGTCATGGTATTTTACAAATATAAAAAACCTGAAGCAGGTTGGTAGGTAGGTACCTTATTTAACTACTTCGCCTAATAAACGCTGAAATCCCTAAAATCGTACATAAATACTCGAAAAAAATATCAAGGATGTTTGAAAAGTTTAACAATAGCACTTACCAAGCTGAAGTTTATAAAAGTTCTCAACTTCCACAAATTCAGAACATTGCAGACAAATCACTGGAGATGACAATACTCATAGTTATAAAAGTCATAAAGTTCGTTCGTTTATCTACTTAAAATTTCGCGAACTTTGGTAGTTAATCGCAGAGGTGCGCCTCTGTCGCGGATGCGAAAGCGACTGAAATGGCAGCGTTGGTAGAGCTCCCATAAGGATCGCGTCGTATAGCTGCTACTGTGAGATTCTATGGAACCAAAGTATATTTTCATGTACATTTAAATGAGAATTCATATTCTTTGTGTTTTGAGTCTTATATACTTATGAGAGACGTATCATTTTATTAATTTTCTGGTCTTGTTATTTGGAGCCTTTGAATGTATAATCTTTCAGGTTGCTTGGTAAGTTTTATAATTATGATAAAAATCACAAAGATAAGTAAAGCGATTTTGATTTCCTTCTTTTTTTGTTCGTAAACTTGCTTAGCGAGAATTTTAGCCTAATAAACAAATCCTCTATTTTTGTCAATTAAAAAATCTAGGCTAAACCAAAAATTCAGAGATTAAATAATATAATATGGGGTACCTAGGTAAGTATTAAATTTCCTCTTTGTTGATGAAAATTGTAATGTAAATCTATCTTAAATGTTCGATTTCAGTAAACAATTAGACAGTCTATTGTATTGACGTTGCGCTTCTTTACACCTATTTATTAATTGAATGCTCTATATGGAAATGTCGCAAGTGAGAACTAATCTCATTCGCAACTCGGACATGACATTGACCATCATAATCATGTTCCGACACACATTTAATATGTTTATGAACTGCTCAGTTTAATATTTACAGTGCCACAAGTATAACTTGGCGCGGCTGAGCGCCACTGTGTTCAAAAAATATATTTAATTGTACAGAAAATACCACGAAATTTGGGAAAATATGTAAGAAAGATTTAATCATTTGCGTATTTGTTTAAGATAGTTAAATGATATTTCGCATCTTATTACTCTTTTTCCGTTTTTCCGTTTTAGTTCCTCAAATCGCCACCGCCAACTTATACTTGTGGCACTGTATCAGTGTCATGTCAAACTAAATAGGAAACTGACAGACTGCTTGCACCACTACTAACTTTATTGTACAGTGCGCCCACGTCTCTTACATACAATAATTAAATTAAATTAGTTTAAGCCAGTGAATGATAATTATGTAATAAGTGTAACCAGTATCATAATAAACTATAAATCAAAGTGTTAAAAAGGGTGTTCACATCAAGATCCCAAACATACACTGAAAGGCAATTTCGTATAAGTTATTGGCCTAAAAAAGGACGGGGTACGGGCTCAAAATATAAGTGAACTTTTTTCTGGCTAAACCAAAATAAACACAATTTAAATAATGTTGTACTAGTTTTCAATATTAAAAATAAAAAGCACTCACTTTCAATTTTGCAGAAATGACAGCTGATTATGAGGGGAGCAGTGCGATTCTGACCTTCTCGGAATGTATTTAGAACTCAGAAAATGACGTTTCGGAAAAAAAGTCAACTTTCCGACTGAAATCATCGGATGGGATGCTAATACGGAAGTCTGAATCAGCATGCTGATTATCCTACTTTTAAAGTTGGTTTTATTTATAAAAGAAATATTATAAGTACTTACCTACTTATCAAAAATATTAATTGTAACAAAAAAACCCTACTGCGAGTTATTAATTCTGTGCTGCGAGTATGAAATAAGAATAATAAAATTGAGGGCCCGGTATAGTGGTACAGGAAATTATTTTTTGTTTTTTGTTTTAAAAAAAAAATCTCATGATAACCTTTTCTTGGAAATGAAATCTTCATGAAACTAAAGCCTGAATGGGGAGATCTGTGGGGATAAAATGCATAAAATCCACTTTCATTAAGAAGTCGATTGTTTGTGTTTGGTCTGTCGATTGATCACCAATACGAGGTGGCGAGAGAAAGAGTCATAACCCATCAATTTAAACCATTAGCTCGGCGGCTTTGGATTGGATCACCCCATTACAAAAATGACAAGTTTTTTTTATGAAAACCCGTAGGTTTAACTTTAAAATGTTCTTTCTACAAAACTACTGCCAAATCAGGGCAGTTATTTTTAAGTATTTTGTTCTAAAAGTATGATACTAGCTTGCCAAGTAATGCGATATGGAATAAGAGCAATTCACTTAAACAACGTTGGTTTTATATAAACCAATAACGGTGCCAAAACATATAAAACCAGAAACACGATATAATGCGCCTTTTTCTGAAATCTTAGCATTTCTGTAAACTTAAAGACGGTGCAGGAATATTAAATTTAGCCGATAAAGTTCATGCAATGTGGCCAAAGAGCTTAAAAAAACAGAGGTCAGTCTCCATAGTAAAAAGTTACGAGTACGTTCTAATGAAATTTTTTCCACCTAGAGTAGACAGCGTAATACCGTAGTCGTGTTAGGTAAAAATGATAGTGTCTCTACTTTCGACTAGAAGGACGTTTGAGCACTCTGTGCCAATGGATTTTTCGCACGAAAACACGAGTGAAATAAAATAAACAGTGAAATGTAACACCGCATGGAAATCTGTGCCTTATTCAGCTCCACACATATTGATATTCGATGTCAATAACGCCGATAATCTCAAAGGATGGTTAGAGCGCTTTCAGACTAGCGTTTTCTTTGCGCGTATACGATCGTTTCAGCATACGCACATAAACGCACGCTTCATTTAGCGCTTCAAAAATCCGAACGCACATACACGGGCTTATTCCGGTGTGTACGCTCGAGGGTGGTGCCGTCTCTGGCGGCTAGCAAGCTAAAGCTCGGCGCAAACGGGCAACCGACCACAGCAACCGGTGACCAGCGACAGCGATTTTTCATAATATTTTGTAGCTAGAGTGGCAGCCACCAGCTACACGTGTGCGGCGCGTCTATACAAAATATATGAAAACTACGGGAAATAGGTCGGCAGCGGCGTTTTGTGGTTGTGTTCGTATCCGGCCAGGCTTATAAGCACGTCGACGTTCGTACGAGATGCGCGTGTGGCAAAAGGCGCGCCTACACGCGCTTCGAATACAATACATAACGAGCTTATACGTTCGTATAAAACGCTAGTCTGAAAAGGTGCCGAGTAAGTTTACTCTATTTTAATAAAGTCCCCAATGTTTCACCGTTCCGTTTTGTTACTGTATTTTCTCTCTGGCCCGTTTTGAGCTTTTCACGTGAAATTCAGATGTTTAATTTTGAACCATGTAGTTTAAATTGTTCAATAATGGTTGGAGTTTAAACAGCAAATTAGCATAGTTTATATTGTACTAACTTGCTATTTAAACTCTATGTAACTGATGTATATTCGTTTCATACCAATAGTGGACGTCTTCAAGAATTTTGAAATCCCTAGATAAACAGGGAATGTTTACCCTGCATTGGGGATAATGTCGGGTTCCTGTTTAGTTTAGTTTAAGCTCTGTGGGTACAGTCTATGGTTAAATAAACATGTGAATGTGGGTGTGATTCTAACAAATGAGATGCGTCTTGATTTAAATCCATTTAATTTGTTATTATTCTAAGGCGTCAGGTTAAATCTAAATTTAGAGATAGGTAAGGCGCAATTAACGTACAAAAAATCCCACTGTGCAAAAGACATAATAACTTAGAATGTGACTTTTTTTTTAATTGTTGGATATTTTCTGCAACGCCACCTAGCCTAAACTAAAGCAAGGCTTATACTATGGGAACCAGATAACTGATACATACTTTTACATTGTTATAAAAACACACTAATAATACTTCATAACACCCAGAATTCCAGACACAGAACAAACGTTCTGTGTGTTCAACAAATGTTCATCTCAATATTTCTTGGATGGGAATCGAACCCACGCCCAACAGTGAAGAAGGCAGAGCTACCACTAACTGAGAGGCCAGTCTACTCAAACTGCATCAAGTTTTTCTAAAAGTATTCAATACACTTCTTTCGTAGACGCTGTGCTAATGTATTTTATTGTAGGTACCTAATGGCACGACTAAAAGGAAATTGTGAGGGATCATGGTCGTTTTTACTTTAATTTTATGCCGTTTGGGTGCTTATGTGCGCCAAATAAACCCCCGCGCTAGTTAATTAAGCCGTTTTCGCCCTTGCAATGTTGTTATAAGCTACATTACCTACATTTTCTGATGTACCTACCTAACCGCTAAGATGTTATCTGTGATAAGATGTCGCCTAAAGTATTTACTGTATTTTAGACCTGAGTGCCTAGCATGTTAAAATAATTTAAGGACGTAATGCTAAGGTGAATCTGATATGATCTGATACTATTGAAAATTTGAAAAACAGCAGAACATTATTTCGTTTGCGTTGTGAGGATTTTTTTTTTATTAAAACACAGAACAAAGACTCGGCAGATAATCGACAGATGTCCTGTAGATTAAAATCTAGTAGGTACTAGTAGTTTTAGTACATTCATTCATTTTGAACCCTAGTGAAATAAAAATAAGTCCCTAAAATTACCTAGGTACGAGTGTTATCATTACTCGTAATTTTAGTTTTTTTCAATTAATTGATTATGAAAGGTCATTTCATGACTTCTTGGAATAGGATAACGTAACTGAGATAATCTTGGCTTTCTGGTACCCACTCCAATTCAATCCAATTCACCAAGACAGTTACGTGTAGAGGTGGGAAGAATGGAATCCTTTATGTACCTCATCGTTTGCCTCGTGTATTCTAAAGCCATTACTGTAGCCGTATCATGAACTCTTAGAGCAATGTTAAAACAAGCTTGAAACATAACAACGAATGTCATTCCTAAAGCCTGTTGCTTGTTTTGACATTGCTCTGAGACTTGGTGGTACGCCCCCTAGAAGCCTGACGGGAATCGGGGACAGGCAGGAATTTTGATTCCTGTTTGTCCCCTCTCGGGGACAGGACGCGGGGACAAACAGGAATAACCCCTAATTGGTAGACTCAAGATTCTGACGGGCTAAGGTAATTTTTAGCAAACAGTATTTTCATATGACAAGCAGAGACGTCCATTCTTGTTTACCCGGGAAGAAAAGAAGCTGTATGAAATCGCCGGGGATACAACGGAACTAACTGCATGTAAAATGTTCTATTATTAAAACCTTATGTTACTAAGTTTCGAAGCCTTCATTTTCTTACCTGTGGTCTACACCGTACAAGTAGTCTAGACCGTGTCTAGACAAATCAGAAGACGCTACATCTCCACAAATTGATATTCTAAATAATTTATTGTGGTGATGGAGCCGAATACAAAAAAGCGTATGAAATAAAATTAAACCACACTCAGCGTTTTAGAATTTTCATTTCCTTTGGAGCGGTATGTGGCAACCTAGGACGTGGATAGTCTAGACAAGTGACTACGTGTTATTCTATCTTCATAAAAGAGTATTATAACGAGCTACCGAAAAGGGACTATTTACTACTACTAGCGGCCCACACGACTTCACCATACCAATATGTAAAGCGGAAGAGGAGCTTGTATGCAAGAAATATTTACATGACCAAAAGAACTCAAAACACTTCAATAAGTAAGTATATTCTTATTCATTGTGAATATGTAGGAGTGTTATTGTTCTATGATAAATACCTACTACCGTTTTAGACTTCTACAAAATACCTAAAAAATCTGAGAGTATGCCTACCATGCCTTGAGGTTAAAGCCGTGAGATACTGTTTAGCATTTTTTTCGTGAAAATGTTTTGGTGCAAAATGGGTACGTTTTTCTAGTAAAGTTAAAGCAATAACACCCAGCACCCCTATTTTGTAACACGCGGTAGGTCGCTAACTCGGATTCGTTCAAACAAAAATTGTTTTTTTACGATGAATACTTTGAAATGGTAGAAGATGGTTGAAAAAAGTGATAGACATGTTTGTTGTGTAAAATATGTGAAGTAATTTTGCATTAAATAACTGTAATGTTGTTCGTAAAAAATCTTTTTTTTTAACGAATCCGAGTTAGCGACTTACCGTGTGTTACCAAATAGGGGCGCAGGTTTGCAACTTAGTAAGGACAACTCTATTTTGTAATCCACACACAAAGTAAAGTTCGCCTACAGCGGAATTCTTATCCCTGGTTTAACGTTCCGTGGTCTGTGAGCTGTGTCCGATTGTTTTCAGCGACGAAACGTAAACAGAATCCTTCGAGAGATCTGTATCTTCAGTTTACCTTATTGTCTATGTAAATTTTATACGAGTATGTTTACCTAGTTTCTAATTGTGATCTTAAAGTGTTTTGATCAGACATATCCTTTTTAACCGACTTCAAAAAAAGTAGGAGGTTCTCAAGTCGTCGGAATATTTTTTTTAGTGTATCTACTAACATTGACGAGACGTAAAATTAAAATAAGTACTTTAAAGAAAAATCTAACTGCACTCGCTTACTAAGGGATTCATTAGGTACGTAAACTAAGTTCGATGTGTGAAAATTATGAGACCTAGCTTCGTATCTTTCATATTTGTAGGTCAACAGGAAGTACCTTAGTTCTGTTTTTTTCCAGTGGAAGACGGAACCCTGAAAAAGACACAATGGTCATGGCTGAATCCTTAAGTGCGGTAAACTTTAGTTTCGTAGTGTCAGATCTTTAGGCATTCAAAATCGTACTCGTACAAAACAGATACAATATTTAGCTCAAATCAAATTCCAACTGTCTGTGACGCCTCGTGCGACACATTTCGAAATTATTCGACTGCGATACCGCATTGCGTGGCAAGAATATTACCTTCTCTGTGAAGTTTTAAGTTATTAAGTAGTAAACTTTCATAGGGCACCCAATACAATAGGGCACCCACACTTTCAAAGCTTCGCTAGTTCAGAAATTACTTTGGTGTTCGTTCGCAAGCATTTTTCGAACGCATCGTTATTTGTTTCACTAGATTTGATTGAGTAAAACAGGATATGGAGCAAGCAAGCTGGCAAACATTATTATAGCAAAACTGAACGAAACTAATTACGAAAACAGGGGGTCTAAAGTGGCCACTTTTGATGAAACATCAGATGTTTCATAAATCCGTACCCATATTATAAATGTGAAAGTGTGTTTATTTGTTTGTTTATTTGTCCTGCTTTCACGTCAAAACAGAGCGACGGATTGACGTGATTTTTTGTGGGGAGATAGTTGGAGGGCTGGAAAGTAACATAGGCTACTTTTTATCCGGGTACCACGCGAGCGAAGCCGCGGGCACCAGCTAGTGCTTCATATATACTTCATCAATGCTTCATCTATGAAGCATATTTTAAAACACCTTTTTTGACAGAATTGGGTAAAGGTGTTTTGAAATATGCTTCATAGGCTGTATGTATGTTTTTCCACATTCTAACCGGGGTTAGCCGGTGTAACTCTCCAACATCAATGGTTTAAAAATTTAAAACTTTTAACACAGGTTAACGCCTTTTTTTTTTTTTTTTATTTAAGATAGGTGTGCTCTTGACTTCGCTCCTTGCCTGGGCATGGATGAAGTCGACGATGGAGCGAGCTTCCCTAGAAAATGCCTATTAACTCTCCTTTTAAAGGTGTTTGGGTTATATGTAGATGGAAACACAGACGAAGGCAGTTTGTTCCATTCGACAGCAGCACGCATTATAAAAGACGATTGGAAGCGCTTCGTTCTGAAATTTGGGATCTCAACCAAATGGGGATGATAGTTTTCAGTGCGTCTGTAGTTTCTATAGAAAAACGCCTCTTGATGAAGCAAGATAAATTATAATTTATAGGTTAACTAACCCAGGAACGCGCAAGTGGGTCTTACAGAATGATCTAATCTGTGATTTTTTATTAGGATGAAACTGGTATTTGCATTTCTGTTTAGAAGTCACGCAGTCCATCAAACACCTCGCTTGGCCCCGCTAAATTGAGACTACACTTTGACACTTATTCAATAAACACGTTAGTAGAACCAATTCACCAGGTGCATTTATCCTCGGAAGTCAATGTCACTTGTGAAACCAATAATTGGTAAAGAATATTAATTTCTTGATTTAAGTAGTAGTTTAATTTCTGCGCAAGAAAGTTGTCATCAATTAAATATTTTGTTGTCATCGCTCAGAATCGGCCCACGCACACAAAAATAACGTGCATGTGCATCTACACACACAATTAAGACTAACCGGCCTTCGTGAGATAGCACAACTGTACTTATCTATAATAGCATAATTTATCATGTTCTATTATTACCTTTTGACAAAAACCTGAAATGAATATAGAAGTGGGTAGCTGTAGAAGACCAAAGAAAAGATAGATGGACTGTGTAAAATACTAGAGGAGAGCAATAAGAAAACATGCGTGTCGATAAAAGTCTGTGATGATGATTGTAACGAACGGACGAAAGATTGAATGCGGGGTGTCTCTCGCAGGCACCCACGGAGCTGTCTAATACAACACCCTTCGCCCTAAACGCTGCATTCATGTACGTTGAAAGACGAGCAGTCGGCACTCTCACCTTTAATGAGTTGAAGCTCACATTACTAATTTTGTTGTAAACTAAGTCCTTGATAACATAGATACGGTGTCTGCTCCTACATTGTGTAATGAAAGGAAAATACGGGTACGGTCTACTGGGAATTGATCTCAATATTGATGACGCAAGCTAATGCGGGCTTCTTAGAGAGTACCTAATCATTATACGTGTAGGTATTGATCTAGGTAAAGTGTCAATGGTAGGATAAACCTTGATTCTCGATCTATAGAGTTCTAATTGCGACGGACATAACGATATTTGAGTAAATGGCTGAATTATTTCCTGTAAATAAAAGTTTTATCTCTTTTTGGTTCATAGTGATAGTTAAATAAATAAACTTAGGTAAGTAAGATAACATAATTTAACAAGAATGCGAAACATGCAAAATGCTCATGGCCTTAGTTTAAAAGCGAATCGTAATTCTAGCATAAATTACATTACCATCGCAAGCTGCCGTGTCTAAAATCTAAACTTGTTTACATTCAGGTTGCATACGTTTTAGAATGCATATCTACAAGCCTGTGTAAGTGCCCGGTCGGTCGAGAAATTCGATTTCCCTTTTGACTATGCCACTCGATGGCCTTTCATCAATTACGTGCCACTGGAAAATGTTTGTCTTTGATAAGAGAGGAAATTCTGTGAGTTGTATTTGTTTGTGAATAAAATATCTCTGGAACCACTCACTGCACCTATTGTCTTTGATAAATTCATCACTTGAAATCCAAATGAACATAGATAAACATACATATATACAAACCCAGATGAAGTTGAATAACAGTAGAACATCCGCGTTTGGGATCATTTGAATCAGCTCATCCTTACTTACCCAATGGAAGCTTCTCTTGAAAAACATTTTTTCAACAAAAAACTTATAATTTATATGTCTTTAGATATTGAGCTCACATTATAATATGTACCTAATATAATTCTGTCAAGTACCAAGTCAAAAAAATTGAGCTAGAACTTCGTTTCCCTATCAAAATTGGACGATGATTGGTACCCAAGAAAAGCTCTTAGTTCCCCGCTAAAAGGTTGGTTTGGAAAATATAGGTATTTTCATCGTAATCGTATTTCAAGATAGTTTCCCGTGGTGGCTTTTGAACGCAAAACTGTTTGCCCTTTCCCTACTCTTATCAAGATGAATTAATTATACCTCGTCAACCGATACCTACGTCAACCCTCTGAAAATGATCTAACTTTATCAATAAACGTTATTTGCCTTTACATGCATGTAAATGATGTGTACATATAAGTATCACAGTATGATGTACCTACGACGTCTTGAGCTTTACATTAGAATTGTGAAAATGATAAACACTGTGATTAGGAGGAACTTGTCTATTGTCCAAATAAACTTATCTTAGATGATGTTGATGATAATGAGCACGCGCGTCCTTGGTGGCTGAATGCAAACTGATGATTTTCATGACTGATGATGGATCTTTTCTAGATGATTTATACAGCCAGCATCAGGAAGCAATCTATGCCTACACTTCACGGGCCACTAAAGTGCCTGGGACATTGTTTTTTTTTTAGATGAAATAGGCATGCCCTGCACCTTCACCATCCTCTCAGCTTAACCGGCCATTTCCACAGGAGACATGGTCAGTACGTGTGGGGCTGACTAAGGTGCGGGTTTCCTCACGAACATTTTCCTTCACAGTTTAGAGCTCATGTAAATGCGCATATAATTTTTTCGAAACGAAAATCCATTGATGCACGGCCAGGATACAAACCCACGACCTTCTGATCGAAAGTCAAAGTACTGTCTCACTCGGCCAACACGGCTACGTTATTTACGTTCTCTGAATATTCAACGTAAATCTAATCTTATTACGCCTTTGTCACCAAATCATTTTGTTTCCTGGATTCGGCGTGGTATAATATCCGACCATCATAAATATTTTTAGATACACGTTGTCAGGCGTAAAAGATTAGGATATAGGTACCTACCATTGAGGAAAGCGCGAGCGAAGATGCAGGCAAAAACTAGTTCCTTTTACGATTTCTGTATGACCATAAATGCTACGATGTTTCGGAAATGCTACGAAAATTTTGCTACGCCGCCGCCGTAGCGCAGTTGTAATTATCATGCTACGAGTACATTGACCGTCAAAGGTGGGTCCACACAGAGCGAGCAGCCTCGCGAGGCATTTGCCGCGCGAAGCAGCTCGGTTAGTGTGGACGTGTCGCTCGGGCGCGCGCTACCGCGGGCGAGCGTCCGAGCACCCGAGCCACACGTCCACACTAACCGAGCTGCTTCGCGCGGCAAATGCCTCGCGAGGCTGCTCGCTCTGTGTGGATCCGCCTATAATCGTAACTTCCCGACATACTCCCCAGCAGAACCATCCCGGAATTTGGAAATGAGTTTGTCAAAGTGTCAAAGTATTTCTGAGCATGTCTTGCTAAAATGTTACTTAAAATCCGGTGATTCCTACTTTTATTTTATACTTTTATTTCATTTTATTATTATGAAGTAATCAAATAAAACAAAGCTGAAGGGTTTGTTTATTTTTTTCTGTTTGTTTGAACGCTCTTACCTCTGGAAGTACCAGTCAGATTTAAAAAATCTTTCTGCTTTCTGCAGCTGAATTCTTAAAGAAGGTTCATCAAACAAGGCATCATCATCATCATCATCAGTGATCGGAATAAGGCGGGCTAAAATACCTAAAGTTCGAAAAATAACAGAGACAAATGGAGACGCCTTAGGACTAAATATTTTTCGACCCAATTATTTCCGTTTCCGGTACATTAATAAAGAACATCTAACATTAAGGTGAATCAATTTTTTACCTGAGTTAATAACAAAAACTAAAATGTAAGTTATAAGGATAAAATCATAAAATCCGTCGGTCAAATAGAAAAATTATTTGAATTAGTTCACAATATTATTAACATTGATTTTAAATGTACTTTTAGGGCGCATTTAATAATATGTATATAATGGACAAACTTATGGGCACAACTAAAACAATGCGACGCTTACTAAGCACAGCTGATCATAGAAATTATCGATGTAAAATGTGTACCTAAAGAGACTTCTGTTTGGATTTAAGCATAAGCAACGTGATATTAATGTAATCCGCTTTCACCCATGAGTATCGACCTTATCAGACGACCACTCTAGATCAAAGGGTGACTAATATAATAATCTGTTAGCCATCAAGAAAGGGGAACGAAAATACTAAGTAAAATAATGTTGAGCCCCTTTATTCAATATTTACATTTGCTCAATGCTTCGTTAGCACCGATCGGAATTACGCACAATCTAATTATGAGTTTGTAAAACTAATTTATTTCCTCCTCGCACGCTTCCGTTTCTTCAATTTATCAATTTTTTTATTTATTTTTATTTTTTATTATTATTTTTTTTTCAATTTATTTAATTCATTTTATTTCGGGCACAAATGTATCTACATTTATTGTTTTTATAAACTGGGCTACAGCACCTGCACTGTAGTAAGACTTGTGTCCTAGCTGCCTTTCTGAATCAGTTGAGCTATATATAGGGCGTTTACATCTATTCTTAGATGGCTCAACAGGATCTTATGTATTTTGTACGTATCGTCGGTCCAATGCTCAAGTCGCCAAACTGTAAATTCGTGATTTTTCAGAAGAGCGAAAACAAAGTTCAATTCGTTGCAACAAATCAGAGGTTATTAATAGGTAGGTACCTATTTAAATCATGACAATAAAATTACTTGAGCAGATAGCTGAAAAGGAAATTGATGATATCTTTGTCATTTTTTATGCTACAGCTGTGAAACTTTGCCACATTGTGCTCTTGGCCTAACCAATACTATGTCCATCAAAAAGTGAAAAACGCCAGAATGCTAGTTTGGCGACTTGAGTATTGGACCGACGATATATTATGTAGTAGTTTAGTTTCTGTACCTAAATAAATATTAATTTCCGATATTAACATGCAGTGTTTACCTTCATGTGGTTGTGTAATCGGCCAGCACCCACATTGCCTACTTATGTATGTAAAAGCTATGCTGTAACAATCGTTGGTAAACGAAATAGAGAAATATTATATGAATCAGTGGAATATGTTCCTTTGAGAGTTTCGTACTCAACAAAACTGAACCCAGATAACATTACATAGGTAGGTACTTAGTTTGGTTTTCTGTCTGTCCGTCAACGTGTTTATCTGCCTTGCCAAAATCCTTTTTCCCAGGAATGGATGGAGGTAACAAGTTGAAATCAAGTACCTAAAGTATTTAATATTCAATCCATAGAACTTTTAAGAAATTTAACTTTTATGAAATTTACTTGTTAAACTTCCGCGATTTGTTGACATAAAATTTTATGATATGAAAAGGAGACTGTTTTTAAGTGGTCTATGAACCAATAGCCATACTGCTATGGTATTTCTGTGGGGATACCTCAACTACATCCTTGTGCAAGAGGGCATCAAAATCCAACCCGGCAGTTTTGAGAAAAATAATACTTTAGAATTCACATTTCTTGCAAAAATGTTTTTATTTTAGAAACGTTTTGAACGGTTATTGTGGTTAGTGTCTGTATAGTTCGGACTACAATGTAATAATATGGTGACAGCGACCTGATCTGATGATGGAGTCAGGAGCTGTTCAACAGAACTCCCCAATAAATAAGCCGATTGAGTTGAAGCTCGGCATATCTGTCAAGTTTTAACTGCAATGTAATAATATGGTGACAACGAGCTGATCTGATGATGGAGTCAGGGGCTGTTCAACAGAACTCCTCAATAAATAAGCCGATTGAGTTGAAACTCGGCATATCTGTCAAGTTTTAACTGCAATGTAATAATATGGTGACAACGAGCTGATCTGATGATCGAGTCAGGGGCTGTTCAACAGAACTCCTCAATAAATAAGTCGATTGAGCCGAAACTCGGCATATCTGTCAAGTTTTAACTGCAATGTAATAATGGCATAATAAATAATGATACATGATCATACATATAATAATAAAAAAATGTTGAGGTGGCAAGTGAGTAGTAGAGAAACACATTGATAAAGTACTTATACAGTCAGAAATAACCGTTCAAAACGTTTTTAAAATAAAAAATATAGCAAGAAATGTGAATTCTAAAGTATTATTTTTCTCAAAACTGCCGGGCTAGATTTTGATGCCCCTTTGCACAAAGATGTAATTGAGGTATCCTCACAAATATACCACTACAGTATCGCTATTGGTTCATAAACCACTTCCCATACAAAAAAAACAGTCTCCTATGGGGTTTAACACCAAAAATAACCATAATGGCTTTATACAGCCGTAATAAGACCAACACTGACAAACGTTGCTATTGTCTGGTGGAACAGAACAGAACTCAACACTATAATTAGTCTGTGAAGCCCCCAGGAAACTTCTGTGCTTCTGGGAGGAGCTAGGCGGGCTTCAGTTTTAATGAGCCAGGTCATCCCCACGCATAAAGGACCACCTTTGAGTCTAAATGCGGAAAAGGGAGTCCACATACATACATCCATACATATGGGCACAGTTGTTGGTCGTTTCTCGTCCGTACCACCTAATAGATAACTACAGAAAAACAGCCGTCTAACATTGACTTTTATAAAAACCTGTACTTTTACTTATGGAAATAAACAAACTGCGCCGCGCGGTGTAGTGTTAAAAATAATAAACGGACAGGTGACACAATGTAAATTGTAGTCGCAACTTGACAGACATGCCGAGTTTCAACTCAATCGGCTTATTTATTGAGGAGTTCTGTTGAACAGCTCCTGACTCCATCATCAGATCAGCTCGTTGTCACCATATTATTACATTGTAGTTGAAACTTGACAGACATGCCGATTTTCAACTCAATCGGCTTATTTATTGAGGAGTTCTGTTGGACAGCTCCTGACTCCATGATCAGATCAGTTCGTTGTCACCATATTATAACATTGTAGTTGAAACTTGACAGACTTGCCGAGTTTCAACTCAATCGGCTTATTTATTGAGGAGTTCTGTTGAAAAGCTCCTGACTCCATCATCAGATCAGCTCGTTGTTACCATATTATTACATTGTAGTTGAAACTTGACAGACATGCCGAGTTTTAACTCAATCGGCTTATTTATTGAGGAGTTCTGTTGAACAGCTCCTGACTTCATCATCAGATTAGCTCGTTGTTACCATATTATTACATTGTAGTTGAAACTTGATAGACATGCCAAGTTTCAACTCAATCGGCTTATTTATTGAGGAGTTCTGTTGAATAGCTCCTGACTCCATCATCAGATCATGTCGCTATCACCATATTATTACATTGTAGTCCGAACTTTACAGACACTAACCACAATAACCGTTCAAAACGTTTCTAAAATAAAAACATTTTTGCAAGAAAGGTGAATTCTAAAGTATTATTTTTCTCAAAACTGCCGGGTTGGATTTTGATGCCCCCTTGCACGAGGATGTAGTTGAGGTATCCCCACAGAAATACCACTACAGTATCGCTATTGGTTCATAGACCACTCCCCATATAAAAAAAAACAGTCTCCTTTAATTTCTAATAATTACAAAAATATTTCTTTGCAATTAGAAACTTCCATAATATGCCGTTGAGTCATGAAGAGTTTCGATTTATAAAATAACACTTTTTTCTAATACTAAGTTCAATTTGTACTTCATCCTCACTACATTTATCGTAGGTACTATTAATAACTATCATCATCATTTTAGCTAAATTAATTATAAACCATGCTAAATTATTATCAAAGTAAGTTCGTATGAGCTACTGGCTATCTCTGGTGACGGAGTTTATAGGCCGCCTGAAGGCCTCCGCCATGGCTTTAACGACTTAAAAGTCGGGACCCACAAATTAACGTGCCCTCCAAAGCGTAAGTAAGTAAGTAGCTTAACTTCAACTATCTATCTAACATCTAAGCAAGCTACACCACGCAACTACGAACATATTTCATGGTAATCATCAACCCCTGACCGATATAAAACATAGGTATTCTTGAAGGATTCATTCATCGCTTCCAAAGGACTATCCTAACTATGTCGAAAGATCTTGTTACAGAGACCCGGAGGACGGAATTTGGGCTCCACAAAATTATACCATGTACGTCATTGTACGTCTTTGTTCAGTAATAGCAATGTTCTGAGAAAGTGGGTTGCTTTCTTTTGTTAGAAATATCCCTTCAAAAATAACATCCTCCATGATCTGTGTTAGCTCACGAATATGTTAATGAAAAGTATTTTGGACATAATAAATTCAAATTGAAGCAGTAAAGTAAAAGAAGCTTCTATCAAATACTTCTCCACAAAGGTTCTCAACATTCAGAAGGCCTTTTGGTAATCACAACCTAACTCACTTTGCCAACTGTAACAAACATTAGGTAACTTCAAAGGATCTGGAATGCTTGAAGATCTAAGTCTGTCTATTATAGGTACCTACTGGGAATTGCAGAGCCTTTTTTATGTTACTATCAGAAAATTAGACTGAAGCGCTCGTGGCTTAGCTTGCTTAGACGTTCTTGATTGATAGTTGAAGTTAAGCAGCGTTGTGCGCGGTCACAATCTAAAAAAAAACTCCGTCACCAGAGCTGGCCACTTGCTCATACAAACTTGCTTGCTTGCTAATCAGATGGATGTGAAAAACGAAACTTCATCACGTCAACCAAACATTTCTGTCTGGTTTTTAGGCATCAGGTATAGATCCTTTGAAGATGACTAAAGGAGTATTCAGAGGTATGTCTAAATACATATTTGGTACATGCCCACATTTCGCAGAAGTTAACATTCCATACCTACGTGACAGGTTGCAAGAACATCGACGCTATTAGAAACTAACTGGTTTCTTCAAGACGTTTTCCTACACCATTTAGAGCTCATGATAATGCGCATATAAATTTTTAGAAACGAAAAATCCATTGATGCACAACGGGGTTCGAGCCCACGACCTACGGATCGAATGTAGAGGCACTAACCCACTCCGCACACAAAGCTGTTGTCACAGACCCATAAATAAATCTTCCAATAAAATAAGTTATCTAATCCATTAATAAAATATAGATTTTCAACAAACATCTACAGAGTTTAATTAGTTTGCGTTAGAGATACACAATCGAACTATTCTCGACTTGACTGGCCTCTTAGCTCAGTTGGTAGTAGCTTTGCCTTCTGCGCTGTAGGTCGTAGGTTTGATTCCCACCCTGGACAAACATTTGTGTGATGAACATTGATGTTTGTTCTGAGTCTGGATGTTAAATAGTATTATAAATATGTATTTACAAGTAGGTACTTATATAAGTATCCTATCAGTTATCTGGTTCCCATAGTACAAGCTTTGCTTAGTTTGGGGCTAGATGACGCTATGTCAAATGTCCAACAATATTTTTTTATATTCATATTCTGAAAATGAAGCGGTCATACCTTTCTGCTTCTACTGGAAGCTTCAGCTGGAAGCTAGAAAACGTACAGGTAGGTACCAAAAAACAAAACCATTTACTAGGTCTGAGCTGCTAAGTTAAGCTGTGAAAGTGTAATTTGCTTTGTTATCTGTGATTGTTTTTAATTATTATTTGAAAGTCCATACTTTAAAAAACAAATTGTATAACTTTGGTCGAATATTTCAAGGTTATAAATTACCACAATAGCCGACCCAAGCGTTGGAGCGCAATAAGTCTTGAAAAACAAGGAGAAGATCTTTGCCAATATTTTACTAATTAAAATGAACTTGCATAATTAACATTGCTCTATTTCATTGTATAAATACGTATGTTCGTTCTTTTGAATTGCAATTACAAGTTCGTTTCCGTTTCTGGAGAGTTGGACGAGTTATTTTATCATTAGAAATCACTTGGAAACCAATCTCGTTCAGTGTAGGTATATCTAGTTAGTTAGTTACCCAGAAAAATATTTCACCACCCTTATTCATTGCAGTTATATAAAATGTTGATCGTTAAAATATTAAATTGTCCTTCATTTTCTTTGACATGCAAAATAAACGTGTATTGGCACAAATCAAATTGTTTTAACGACTATGAGCTATCTGGTTTATTTTTTACGAATATAATTGAGAAAAATCATGTTTTAAAAAACTTAAAGTGATAAACACAAAACTCATAATTTTTAACATCATATCCAGTCTTTATTCATCTTTGTGTGAGGTCAGGACTTCCATGCTGCTTGAGACAGAGTATTCCTTTATCTGTGCTATCAGATATCAAATATTGTTCAATTAGAAAAGGGGTAAAAAGATTTTAAAATAGTTGTATAGGTATTCTAAACATCACTATATTTCCCGTTGTCGTTTGCTTATTAGCTTCCCAAAGACTGTGGGTAACTCCCGCCCCGTTTTATAATGCAGTTGGTTTTATGTTTTTATTACTTGTCTGCGAATTTGAAGACAAAAGGATGTCTTGCGTGCAGTTTCTCGCCCAACAACTCTCTAAGTGCCATTGAAATAAAACTTTAGCTGTTAGAACTTACATTAGCTTCAGGACGGCTAGGTCTGGATTGTTTGATATTAATAGTCAAATCTTTCGAGGTTTTACTGAACACATAATGCGAATTGTAAATGGATTAAGTAAATGAAATTGTAATTCTTTTCCTACTTCGATTTTAACTAAGCGAGTTAGTAACAAAGTTACCAATACTTATAATAAGTTACTTTTGCCCTCTTGTGATAGATCAACAATTTTTCATTAATTTTTTTTTTAACATCTCTCTCGTGTTCTGGGCAAAGTTCTTCCCCATTGATTTCCAAGACTTAATTTTAATTAACACTTTGAAATAGGTACCGTAAAATACGCCAACATTGCCACCAAGGGTAATTTTGCCCGAAGATCAATTTATAAGCAAATCTTTAGATTGCAAAAATATTTGAATAATATTGTAACATTTTTTTAATTTGTTAGAAAATAGGTTATGTGTCTAGCATCACTGTCTATCGGGTGTGTCGCTAGCTTCACTCAGTAACTTGTTGGAACTCTTCAAGTACGGTGCGTATTTTCGCGGGCAAATTTTGGTGCAAATTCATAAGTGAATTGTGAGTGATGGCGAAAACACAGGTTGGTTTTATTAATATTATGATATGTAAGAACATTTTAGGAGTATTAATATGTTATTATCGTTGCTGAATGTCTTTTCAAATAAGAGTTATAGCGGTGGGCAAAGTTATCCAGCATTGTAGCGATCTACTATTGACAACATTGCCCGCCATCAAAATAAGCTTAGGGTTGGCACTTCAGAAACTTGTTTTTTTTTAAAGCTTTTAATTAACTTGCAATGTTTGTATGTTTGTAAGTTCCTATGTTTGTAAGTCTGTTTGTCCGGGTCAATTCTTGCAAGCTTAATTTGACCTACTTCCCGGTGTCAAATTGAGCTGAATTTAGGTAAAATTATGAGACTTCGGTGACAATGCAATAATAATAGTGACAGTTAGCTGAAAATGTGTAATAGTTTAGTAATTATTTTAATTTAGCTCCTAACATCATTTGATCTCAATTAGTATTTCATTTTCATTTGGGTACCTACATAAATATGTTGATTAAAATGTATTAAATAAATACCTGAATGAAAAATAACCAGTTTTTTTTATACCTACAACAACTACCATCACAAGATCAGTTTACTAAGAAGTGCTAACCCTAGCACTTTTAATTGGTGAAATGCGGTTTGTATGAAAAAGACAAAAAATGTCAGGGTAACATTGCCCAGCCACTTTGCTAGGAAACCTTCTATAGTACCGTTTTAATTCCTAAAGTAAACGCCATTATTGCCTAAATTCTTGTATTGGCTTTTTATTTCATCTCTCTAGAGGCTATATTTGCGTCAAAAATCAACGTGGGCAATGTTGGCTAAAAGTCCAGATAACTTTGCCCGCCATCAAAATGTATAAAATACTTAATTAAATATTGACGCATCATAAAATCTGATAAAGTAATACATGCACATAATCTTATAATAGCAGATGATAAAAGAAAATACTTACTTTCCCATAGAAAATTTTTACAAAAATTGAAATTATTCGAAAAAAGTGGGCAATGTTGGCGTATTTTACGGTACCTACCTAGGGACTTAGTTTGATGAATCGTTCTAGTAGGTAGGTAACTAATTTATTTAAGTACCTATGTATAAATAAAAACTATCAGAAAATACGAAGCATGTCCATACAAAAAACTGATGAAAAACAAACTGTGAATGTCCAAAAATAAAGTGGTTAAGTTCCGATGAAAGTCCTTAGGTGTTTAGCCGGTCTTTTATAAAATGTATCTAAACTGACAAAGAGGATCATTGCGAGGCTTCCAACTTTTGCAGCAGATAAGTTTAATTGAGTTTGAACAAATATTATCTTGAAGATTTTCAAAGCGACTGCAAAACACAATTTAATCAGGCTGGTACATAACAAAATCAAGTTACACATGTTACATTTGTCTTAAAAAATTTTGCTCGCTTCTTTTTTATTTGACTTCATAAGTAATGTATATTGCGAGTAAAGTGAGTAAAGTAACCACAGAATAAGAATCGATAAGCAGCGAGTTTTTCTTTGATCACCGCAAACAAAATCAAGTGTCACATGTTGCATTTGTCTTAAAACTGCGCTCGCTTTTAACTTCATGACATGAGTAAGGTATATTGCGAGTAAAATGAGTTATGTCAGACCGCAGAATAGGAACCGACAATCAGCGAGTCTTTGAGCACCGCGAACATAAACTAAGTTTCAAGTTCGTTAGTAGGTAGGTACCTACCTACTAGGATTTACCCCATATAAGAATTTCGAAAAATTGTTAAATAAATAATTTAAGAATGTGCGGTGCGGCCGGCACTGATGCCTCACATTGTCATATGCGGCCTTTGACCAGAAAAGTATGACGACCACTGCTCTAAACGGTGAATGAATACATCGTGAGAAAACCCGCATCTTAGTCGGCACCACACGTAGGTATTGACCATGTCTTTCCTGTGGGTAAGGCCGAGTTAGCTGAGAGGATAGTTTAGGTACTGGGCAAGCCTACTCCATCCCAACTATGTCTCAGGCACTAGCAGTGTCTCGTGAACTGTCGGCAAACTTTGCCTCCTGACACAGTATAAACCATCTAGTAAAAGATGTAAAGTCCTAACCAAAACTTTTAATAGAAATATTTGCTAAAAAAATGTTTTGGTTGTGCTTGTTGCTTTGCCTTGATAAGTCTCCATTTGGGATAGAAATTAATTTGAGTACCTGTACAGTGTGCAACTATACTTACTAACTATATAACTCTATAAAAAGCCTCTCAAAAGAGAATATTTATCAGGCACCTACATAGGCTGAAAGTTGGTTCTACGAAGAACCTCTACGTAAGTAAATAATCCCCTCAAAGAACTTCGTCAAAGCATTACTACGAAAATAAATGCTGTTTAGGTATCTGAAACCAAAATTGCGTAAGTACTTACACGTAATGTCTAAATCAGATTAGATGTTACTTGGAGTTGATATATTTTGTGATAATAAAATAAATTGTACTTGGTTTTTTGTCACATAACCATCCATTACCTATATTATATTTCGTGAATATCAGACGAAATAGGTGTAGGTAGGTATAATGCGAGTGTTTGGGCCAACTGGAAGAGAAAGACTTAGGTGAACACTGAACATACTTAGACCGAATTAGTAACATTTTGGAGAAGGACCAGGTCAAAAGTACCCTAAACCGATGAGTTTGTATGAAGAATATACCTAAGTAAGTAAGTTCGTATGAGTAAGTGGCCAACTCTGGTGACGGAGTTTTAAGGCCGCCTAAAGGCCTCCGTCATGGCTTCTTAAAGAATATATGAAGAATATAAAGAGTGAGTCATTCAAAATTAATATATCTAGTTTTAGAACCAGAAGTAGAATTAAATTAACAAAAAACATAAAAGTACAGCCGAAATCAGTTTACTCCGATTTTACACAAACAATTATCAAAATAACAAAGGAAACAAACAATCGTTACTTTCAAATATTAACCACTCGATTAACCATCAAATTGACCATCAAAAATACACAAGAAAAATAATGATCTGACTAACTGCAAATTGTACCGACAACGAACCAGACAACCTTTCTCTACGACGTTCACCGAATGAATGACCTCGGGAGCGCTCGCGCGGCCGTATTTATGCAAATCGGTCGGATGACGCAACAATTTGCATTGAGTCAACAAAAATCCGCTAATTCGGCCTCTCCTGACGTCGGCGCGTCCTCGCCCGTAGCTGATGGTGTCGGTGCAGGAGCAGGAACCTCTACCTCGACGTCGTGGCGATCTACTTCGGTAGACTGGTCTTGGGAGTCACCTGACTCATCATCGGAACCTTAAAGTCATATTGTTTGCATTAGTACACAGTCAACCGTCGAAACTGAAAGTAAGAGTGACTCAATTACTTTCAGTGGCTTCGGATATCCCTCGTCAGGATATCCAGGACGATTGGAAAATCACCCTCGAGCAAGCAATTGCTCACCGTATACTTCCCTCGTCGGGGTATACAGTCTTCAGCACAGAGCTCTCAAGATGCGCCGGACCAATGCTTCAGGCCTCAGGGAGACACATTGGCATTCGTGAGTCGGTCAGAGCCCTCAGGGTGACCTCACCATATACTTCCCTCGTCAGGGTATACAGTCTTCAGCGGAGAGCCCTCGGGATGCGCTGGACCAATGCTTCAGCCTCAGGGAGACACATTGGAATTCGTGAGTCAGTCAGAGCCCTCGGGGTGACATCCTCAGCCCACCGTATACTTCCCTCGTCGGGGTATACAGTCTTCAGCGGAGAGCCCTCAGGATGCGCTGGACCAATGCTTCAGCCTCAGGGAGACACATTGGAATTCGTGAGTCAGTCAGAGCCCTCAGGGTGACATACTCAGCCCACCGTATACTTCCCTCGTCGGGGTATACAGTCTTCAGTGGAGAGCCCTCGGGATGCACTGGCACTAATGAGCGGTCCTCGACAGAACGGCACATTACACACGCGATGCATGACCCTCGTCGGGGTGCAAAGCCTTCAGCGGAGAGCCCTCGGGATGCGCTGGACCAAACGTTCACAGGACCAGGAGTCCTTCGATGTGCAGCGCCCAGGCACCAGGGAAGCAACGTGCGAAGCGGGTAGCCCGCCTGCACCACCAATGCTCGTCCCAACTCGCGAACGACGGCTCGAACGACGGCCCGCACAGTTGCGCGAGCGACGGCTCGCACGGCTGCGCGAGAGACGGCTCCCACGGCTGCACAAGCGATGGCTCGCCCGACGGCGCGAACGTTGGCTCTCACGACTGCACGAGCGAAGGCTCGCCAGACAGCGCGAACGACGGCTCGCATGGCTGCACGAGCGATGGCTCGCACGGCTGCACGAGCGATGGCTGGCATGGCTGCACGAGCGACGGCTCACACGGCTGCGCGAGTGACGGCTCACACGGCTGCGCGAGTGACGGCTCACACGGCCGGCTGCGCGAGTGACGGCTCGCATGGCTGCACGAGCGACGGCTCGCCCGACGGCGCGAAGCAATTCACTTGCAGCCACCACGCACACGCACACCATGACACGTCACGCATGTGTGATCCAAGTAAGTAACTGCTAACATAAGAAATAACGTTAAAAAAAAAATGCGGCACCTCAGATTAGATCACAGGTCACATAAAAAAATAACAGACCACAGATTAGATCACAGGTTACAGATTAAAAATCACAGACCACAGATCTTACCAACCGTACCTTTTATCCTAGTCCACCCATCACCTACGAAACCATTAATCGCTATCCACTAACCTATCGTCATATTGTCTAAAACCCCAAAGCTACACTGTATGAGTGTGTAAGTGTGATATGAATTTAGTAAAACCTTCTGTATTAAAAGGATAGCAACCAACAGAGACATAGACGACGTTTTACCGGATTACGACAAAATAGTCAAACACTCGTGCCGAAGATCGCGGCACACGTCAACCGCCAGCGGCACTCCCTGCATGCCTGGCGCCTCGTCGTCGCACGACAGCACCTGCGTGGGCGTCTACAGCAGCCGCCAGCGCACCCGCGCTGACACCAGCCAACCCACGCGCACCGGCCACCGTGCTACTGCCTGCGCCAGTATGCCGAACACCTTGTTGTAAAGGACACGCGTTGAACTTCACTGTACACAGAGAAAACCTTATTAAAAACGTGAGATCACCAAGCGCAAACTTCATTTCACATACTCACCATGACAAGCTCGGCTTCACCTGACCTAGACTCACTACTTGCAAAGATATCAAACCTTGATAGTAAGTTAGGTACGTTTGCGCAGGTTAGAAAACCCAGCTCCAGTGTACATGTCACTCGATGGAGTAGCTCGATACCTTTATGAACAAATAAAAGCAAAACAACATCATAGACACAGACGAGAACGTCACCTTCATTACTGAGGAGAGATCAGAACACCAGGTTAACTTTAATTTAGTTACCTACTTGACTATGAATGCGCACTAAAGTATGTCGTAGCTGTCACTTTAACCTACGCGTCATTTATGCCGCGTATGATTATCAGAACCATCAGTTCTTCAATTCAACTAAAAACCTTACAAAACAAACAAAACAAAACGTCAACTGCTTTGTTCCATTTCACAACCCACCAATGACCAATGAGGCCAGGTCTACCCTGCCGTAATAACGTTTTCAAACAAATAACCAATGAGATTTAGCAAATCACTGTCACTTTGGAAAACGAAACAAAACGCAGCGGCCGAAAGATACCCGAATGATTAACGTTGCAAAATAGAGGAATCCAGTTCCTAACTTAAGCCCTTAACTATACGCAGACGCAGCAGTGATCGGCGCGCGTATTCGGCGTAAGTAGGGGAACTTATCCGATGTTGTGTTTATAACCTCAAAAAATGTTTGATGATCTATCACGAGTACGTGAACGAGCCTCACAACGGCGTGAACGCGAGCGAGGTAGATGGTCGTGTCGGCGCAATTTGCTACGGCTACGCCTTGCCCTACGGCGCAGCGGCTCAACTAACTTCTCTCGTAAACGAGATGAACGTGGCATCACAGATTTGAAATAACGGCTGTTTGTTTTTAATCCAATAAAAATTTAACTGAGACAAATCAATAGATGTGAGCTTAGGCCAATCCCACCATCTGATTTTAATCCAATAAAGACAAAACAATAGATGTGAGCTTAGGCCAATCTCACTTACTGATTTTAGTCCAATAAAGACAAAACATTAGATGTGAGCATAGGCCAATCCCACCATCTGATTTTAATCCAATAAAGACAAAACAATAGATGTGAGCTTAGGCCGATCCCACTTACTGATTTTAGTCCAATAAAGACAAAACATTAGATGTGAGCATAGGCCAATCCCACTTACTGATTTTAGAACCAGAAGTAGAATTAAATTAACAAAAAACATAAAAGTACAGCCGAAATCAGTTTACTCCGATTTTACACAAACAATTATCAAAATAACAAAGGAAACAAACAATCGTTACTTTCAAATATTAACCACTCGATTAACCATCAAATTGACCATCAAAAATACACAAGAAAAATAATGATCTGACTAACTGCAAATTGTACCGACAACGAACCAGACAACCTTTCTCTACGACGTTCACCGAATGAATGACCTCGGGAGCGCTCGCGCGGCCGTATTTATGCAAATCGGTCGGATGACGCAACAATTTGCATTGAGTCAACAAAAATCCGCTAATTCTAGGTATATTTCATGATTGGTTAACGAAAAGCAAAGTTTTGTACCTACTAGGTAAGTTTTCCGAAAACTCGCTATTGTTTTCGCTTAAAGTAGGTACCTACCTCCCTACAAAAAGCAATAACATGTTTATCCACGGAAAGGAATAAGACGCAGCGACACTTCGGGTGCCCTCCGTGCATATTAAGTGTGTGTCCCTGAGCGCCGGGCAATCGGCTCTAGGGAACTACCTACCTAATGCTATGGAAAAAGACCATTTTACTAACCTGAACTCGATAACAGTAAGTGATGAGAATATTTTTGGCTTTCTGTATTTTTAAAAATAAAACACGATCACGACTATATCCAAAGTTGAAGAGTTTGTTTGTCTGAACACGCTGGATCTTACTTATGAAAGATGTTTAAAGTTAAACAACGTCCGTCTTTATTTGTGGATAGTGACGAATAGAGACAGGACGTTGTTTAACCAGTGTTTAACTTTTAACATCTTTCATAAGTAAAGGGGGCTAATCTCAACTGTCAGATTTGAAAAGTTCTTTCTGCATTTGATAGATAGCTCATTTCGCTTACAAATACAGTAAGTATATTTACTGCTAGGTAATAGGTAAAATGTCCATCTCTACTTCTTTAATAGGGCCTCCAGACTCTCTGCGAGAACCCCCGAGAACACCCGAGAAGCGTGAGTGTGAGGAGTTTCTCGCCTTCTCGTTCTCTGGCTCGCCTGTTCTTCGATCGGTGTCGGTATTTTTGACCGAGACAAAGGATTTCAAACATCACGACTGAGAAAAATTGAGAGTGTGGATAGCTTGTTTGTTCTTCGCGAAGTCTCGGCGAGACTTCTCGCCGAGCCTTCTCTCGAGAGTCTGGAGGGGCTATTAGAAGTCCTGTACCAGACGGATTCATTATTTTCACGACATTATACCTAAGTTTCTCAATGTTATTGCTGAGTTCTTACTACTCAACAACAGACCTAATTATGTTTGCGGTTTAACTTTTCTCTCTGTCTGCTCTGTTTCGCATAAAGCCTAGCAAATCACTTGCCACTAAGTTTTAGATTAACTAAATATTTACAACTTGTTAGTCAAAAATATTTCAACAAATGATGTTGGATATAAAATAATGAGCTGTGAAAACACAAATATTAATTAGGTACCAAGTTTTTAAACCAAATCAGCCTGATCTCAAGTTCTAGTTCAAGAAGAGTCTACTTTTCTTGCTTAATACTGAGTCTTTTCATTGTTTAAGCAGTTATTGTTTAGTAACCAACAAAACTGTAGGTATGTAGTTAAGTTATAACGTCAAAAGGTTATAAGGTTAACGAAGTTCTATCACATTTGTTGTTTGTAGAAAAATTAAGACCACTTCGTGGCGCAATTTGTTAAGACGATCTAGATAGATTGTTGAAGATAAGAGATGTTCCGAGCGGTCACAATTTGGATGGGTGACCGGCATTAACAACTGAACGCTTCCGTGCTTCGTAAACTATAATGGAGGTCTATAGGCGCTCTTACACTCCGTTACTAGATCATAATACATAAACACATTAAAAAATTAAAAATATAATCTGACAATCCAACTTTTGTGTTTCATTTTACAGAAAAAAACAAGTCCTAATTTTGATTAAGTATTCTTTTTTCATTTGAGACTTATGCAACTGTATAAAAAAATCTATGTTAATGCATGCACTAAAAATATTTGTGAACAAACTTTAGTAAGGATCAAAAAGTTAATTATTGTCGTAAAGATAAATAATCATTGTCCCGTCTACGACCTTGCTACGCCGTAGCACCGCTACGCAAACTTAAAATGGTAATAAACAGACGCTTGAAATTAAATTATTTGTTCTCTGGAAATAGCTTTACCTGCATTTTAATTTAAGACATTTTAATTTTAAAATAATGCTCGACATTTCATACAGCATCATCTAGCTAGCCCCAAAGTGGTGTCTTATGGTAACTACATGACTTATATACTACGTAAATACTTTTTTTTTGTAAATACTTACATACAAAGAAAAACACCCAGACCCAATACAATTATTATTAGGTATTATTAGGTACTTATTTTAAAAATTATCCGTGTTGGCCTAATGGGATGATGCCTCGATATTCGATCTGAAGGTCGTCAGTTTGAATATCGGCCATGCATCAATTGATTTTTCGTTTCGTAATGTGCGGCTTTAACACGAGTTCTAAACGGTAAAGAAAAACATCGTGAGGAAACCAGTCAGCTTTCTAAAAGCATCGAATGGTTTAGGTATACTTAACAGAAAATCCATAGATGGATTCAAACAAACAACCAGATTGAAAATCCAATACCTTCACAAAGCCAACACTTCTACTTTATTGATGAAAAGGCGTCCGTGATCTTGCAATAACTTTTACAGCCGAAAAAACTCATTTCTCGTGTCACTGGCTAGATGTTGTTCGCTCGGTCTGAAAGAAATTAATTTTGTTAACCGGTTGATGGTGGAAACAGAGCTTATAAGATTAACTTTAATCCGTGGCTTCGTTCGCGTATTACCAACATCTTAGGTACCTACCTATAGTTAATATAATAATACCTATTTATTATTTTTACCTTACTTTTTACCTATTAAGTAATAATAAAATAATCTATAGTTCAAACACAGATCTAAGTAGGTATATTTTGTTAGAAAAAGCTTAGGTAGAAAAATTTGTGCCTTAACCTATTTAATATTATTAGCGGCATTTACACGATAGAGATTATCCCACGGATCCGGACTGTAAAGATATCTGTAAAGATATCTGTAAAGATATCTTCAAAGATAACTGCGGATAAAACTAGCGGCCTTTAAACGCTAAAGATTTTCCCACGGATCCGGACTGTAAAGATATCTGTAAAGATATCTTTAAAGATATCTGTACAGATAACCGCAGATTTTGGACTGGCGCGTGGAACGGTATAAATTTACGAAGTTTTTTTCTTGATTCTTGAATTTTGAACCTTGAATCTGATAGCCCCTCCAGACTCTCGAGAGAAAGCTCGGCGAGAAGTCTCGCCGAGACTTCTCGAAGAACAAACAAGCTATCCACACTCTCAATTTTTCTCCGTCGTGATGTTTGAAATCCTTTGTCTCGGCTAAAAATACCGACACCGATCGGAGAACAGGCGAGCCAGAGAACGAGAAGGCGAGAAGCTCCTCACACTCACGCTTCTCGGGTGTTCTCGGGGTTCTCGCAGAGAGTCTGGAGGCCCTATCAAATTTTGAATCTTGAATCTTTGAAGTGACAGCTGTCAAACTTCAAAGCACCATATCTCGGAAACTACTCGTCCTAGACTCCCCGTTCTCAGTTCAAATGAAAGCTATGACCAAGATCTTCATTTGAAGTGACAGCTGTCAAACTTCAAAGCACCATATCTCGGAAACTACTCGTCCTAGACTCCCCGTTCCCAGTTCAAATGAAAGCTATGACCAAGATCTTCATTTGAAGTGACAGCTGTCAAACTTCAAACCGCCATATC
Organism: Camptogramma bilineatum; assembly: GCA_958496255.1. Classification (NCBI taxonomy): domain Eukaryota; kingdom Metazoa; phylum Arthropoda; class Insecta; order Lepidoptera; family Geometridae; genus Camptogramma; species Camptogramma bilineatum. The sequence continues at coordinate 8,394,266 of OY292467.1, read as the reverse complement.
TCGGGAACTACTCGTCCTAGACTCCCCGTTCCCAGTTCAAATGAAAGCTATGACCAAGATCTTCATTTGAAGTGACAGCTGTCAAACTTCAAATGGCCATATCTCGGGAACTACTCGTCCTAGACTCCCCGTTCCCAGTTCAAATGAAAGCTATGACCACAGAATACTAGAGTACTACGTACAGAAGGGTCACTTCGCGAGTAAATTTGTTTAAATAGAGACTCTCGCGGCGAAGCTATAAAGTGCAATTCAACTCGCCTATGGGCCTATTACCTATCGAGATATTTGCCTAAACATTCCCATCCTGCTCTAATGCGTAACTGTGTCACTGTCTGGCGCGGTGTGACGCAACTCGTAAGGGTTGTCGAATTTTCGCTTGCGACACCACAAATAAATTATCAGGTAAATTATCAGGCTAGGTACCTACCTACCTAGCTAGGTACTTACTTTTGTTTTAAACTGGGTCTAAAGTGTGTTGGCCGAGTAGGTTAGTGCCTCGACTTTCGATCCGAAGGTCGCAGGTTCGAACCCGGGCTGATGCACATCAATGGATTTTTGGTTTCGAAAAATGTACCTACTTATACCTAATAAGCGCATTAACACGAGTTCTAAACGGTGAAGGAAAACATCGTGAGGAAACCAATTAGAGTTCTAATAGCGTCGATGGGCTTGCAACCTGTCACGTATGAAATGTTAACTTCTGCAAAATGTGGGCATGTAGGAAGGTACAATATGTATTTGGACATACCTGTGACAACTCCCTTAGACATCTTCAAAGGATCTTAAAATGCCAAAAAAGATCTGAGAGAATGTGTATCGCGCCTCGAGGATATCTACAGACGTGCGTGATCATCACTCCTACCTATTTCATTTCATTTCATTTCATTTCTAAAGCGTTTACTTTTAGGCACCTAGGTAAATAAACAAAACTGTAGGTACCTACCTACCTACAGTTTTGTAGGTAGGTAGTTTTGTAGGTGTATTATGTTTGTTTATTTGTAAACAGGTAGGTATTCAATCAAAAAGGAATCGAATAGGTACCTATAAAATCTCGTTTTCATTATGCACCTACAGTTACAGAGTAAAAGTAAGTACCTACCTAGGTATTTATTGATGATTTATTTAAATAGGTACTTACAACAAATTATAGAAAAGCTTAGTAGGTACCAACCTTTCAATATCTTCCGGAATTTTGTAGAATGTTAATGTCCATTCATTGCTTTTCCTTTTGTTTAGACACCCGTAGACACAGCAGTATCTTTTATAAGGACTAGATCGTTTAGACATCGTGCATAAATCACAAGAAACGATGTATACGAGATCACGATAATTACGCACAACGCGTCTAGTCCGCAAGCCGAGCGAGCGGCAAGTGGCAACCTATGTCGCGCGCCCCCCGAGGCGGCGCGCGTCCGATAAATACCTAAAGTGAGAAGTGAGCCAGGCCTGCTATGACCAAGATCTTTATTTGAAGTGACAGCTGTCAAACTTCAAACCGCCATATCTCGGGAACTACTCGTCCTAGACTCCCCGTTCCCAGTTCAAATGAAAGCTATGACCAAGATCTTCATTTGAAGTGACAGCTGTCAAACTTCAAATGGCCATATCTCGGGAACTACTCGTCCTAGACTCCCCGTTCCCAGTTCAAATGAAAGCTATGACCAAGATCTTTATTTGAAGTGACAGCTGTCAAACTTCAAATGGCCATATCTCGGGAACTACTCGTCCTAGACTCCCCGTTCTCAGTTCAAATGAAAGCTATGACCAAGATCTACATTTCAGATGACAGATGTCATTTTGACAGCTGTTATTGAAAATGTAGATCTTGGTCATAGCTTTCATTTGAACTGAGAACGGGGAGTCTAGGACGAGTAGTTCCCGAGATATGGCGGTTTGAAGTTTGACAGCTGTCACTTCAAATAAAGATCTTGGTCATAGCTTTCATTTGAACTGGGAACGGGGAGTCTAGGACGAGTAGTTCCCGAGATATGGCCATTTGAAGTTTGACAGCTGTCACTTCAAATGAAGATCTTGGTCATAGCTTTCATTTGAACTGAGAACGGGGAGTCTAGGACGAGTAGTTCCCGAGATATGGCCATTCGAAGTTTGACAGCTGTCACTTCAAATGAAGATCTTGGTCATAGCTTTCATTTGAACTGGGAACGGGGAGTCTAGGACGAGTAGTTCCCGAGATATGGCGGTTTGAAGTTTGACAGCTGTCACTTCAAATAAAGATCTTGGTCATAGCTTTCATTTGAACTGGGAACGGGGAGTCTAGGACGAGTAGTTCCCGAGATATGGCCATTTGAAGTTTGACAGCTGTCACTTCAAATGAAGATCTTGGTCATAGCTTTCATTTGAACTGGGAACGGGGAGTCTAGGACGAGTAGTTCCCGAGATATGGCGGTTTGAAGTTTGACAGCTGTCACTTCAAATGAAGATCTTGGTCATAGCTTTCATTTGAACTGGGAACGGGGAGTCTAGGACGAGTAGTTCCCGAGATATGGCCATTTGAAGTTTGACAGCTGTCACTTCAAATGAAGATCTTGGTCATAGCTTTCATTTGAACTGAGAACGGGGAGTCTAGGACGAGTAGTTTCCGAGATATGGCCATTTGAAGTTTGACAGCTATCACTTCAAAGATTCAAGATTCAAAATTTCAGATTCAAGGTTCAAAATTCAAGAATCAAGGATCGAAATCCAGGATCGAAATCCAAGATCGAAACCAAGGATCGAAATCAAGGATCGAAATCAAAATCAAGGATCAAAATCAAGGATCGAATTCAAGGATCGAAACCATGGATCGAAATCAAGCGCTGATTTTGTCGAGCGCGATAAAGTAAAAATATCCTGAAATTTAAATGACATGGGCACACTACTAATCCAACAACGAGTGTGAAAGAGACAAAGCTACCAAGAAAGCCTCTCAACAAGACCAACAATCCTTATAACCAAGATTAAATGATAATAGATCGTTGTGTGGACTGTACAGATATCTGTAAAGATATCCGCGGATAAAACTAGCGGCCTTTAAACGGTAGAGTTTTTAGCACGGATCTGGACTGTACAGATATCTGTAAAGATATCTTTACGGATATCCGCGGATAAAACTGTCAAAGGTTGGAATGGCAGAGATCGATCCGCGGGAAAATCCGCAAGCCGATCTCTGCGTGTAAATGCTGCTATTGAATCAAACATAGGTAGGTACTTACCTATTTTCTTATTATTTTATAAGCACTTTTATACAGTGGTGTCCATAAAGTCCATAATGGTTTCCACGGAATACGAGAGTACAATTACCAAATTTGTTTAATAAAAAATGACGTTTAAGTAGATAGGTATAACTTTTTTGAAACCAGCAGCGTGCCTCTGAGCAAAATAACCAAATACGTGAATTAAGTCCGAGGCAGTAAGAATTTAAAAAAATATGCGCTTTAACACGAGCTCTAATCGGTGAAGGAAAACATCGCGAGGAAATAGCGTCAACGGGTTTGCAACCTGTCCGTATGGAATGCTACCTTCTGCAAAATGTGGGCAGTAGGTACCAAATACTATAAGTACCTACCTACCTAAGTATTTATACATTCCTCTGACTATCGCCATACACATCAAGGATATGAATGTATACCGCGACTTGGGTACCTAGGTAAAAATACTTACAACAATTTACATTTATAATTACAACAACAGATATAACAACTTTCATATAAGTACGTGGGTAATCGCTTACCACCTAGCCGACCGTAAAATCTAAAACTTCCACTGTTCCTGTAAAGTTTCAAGTTTTCAATTGTAATATCTTCAAATGCTCTGTGAAGTTATTCGGTTAGCTGTGCATAGTTACTACTGGAATTAAGAGCAAGTGGTTGGAACCTTAATCGGGTAAAACTTTGCTTGTCTACGCAATTGACCACAATACAGTACGGACAGTAAGGACACTCGATTCAAGAATTATCGTGCCACTATATTTATCTGCCTATATTATTTACTCGAAATTCAGATGTTTGTTTGTTCCAACCATTTCGTTCGAGTAGGGTGGGGTGTCCAACGTTGAAACACCGAAAATTCAAAGTCTTATAAGTAGATCTTTCGTTTCTACAGATATGAGTCTAGTTTTTTACAGGTTTATAGGTTATTTCATTGGGTATCAGATGTAATTTATAGTTTTTTTTTCAATTAATGTTTACACAGTGCATAATAATAGAAAATAAAAAAAATTTGAAATGTTTCATCGTGTCCACATTAGTGTACACAATGAAACACCATAAATTGAACAATGAAACACATTAATTTGACTAAACGTGAAAGCGAACAAAGTGCAGTAAAACCATATTAAAAAAATGATTTTCAGTACCTACCTGTACAGTAGTTTAGTCGATCTTTTGCTTTCAAAATATTTTCTGATAGATCGCCGACACTAGGTATAAGTTTGAGCACCCCTACCCTAGGGGCATTAGTGTTTTTACTGCTTATTATTTTACACTGTGCATTTGCCGTCTCCCTTGAGATTGCTTTGTTTGATTCAATTACGTTGATTGCTAGGATAAAGATTATGGAATGAAAAAACTTAATACCGACAATAATTTATTTTAAATTCATGGCAAATAACACGTGTGTTGTATTTCCGTTCAATGCTAATATATTTTTGGAGAGAACAATAGTTTTATAATAAAACTGGAGCTTCATGATTGTCAGAGTTCAGCGAATTTACACAAAGACAGTTCGCAGAATCCAATGCCAATTAATTCAGAACAATAATAATAAAGAATACAGTTGGGCCGGCGGATCTCGGCGTACGTGAAGTCAGGCTCTGCGCTGCGCAGTAGAAAATGTTGTATGAAAAAGTTGCACTGCGCATCGAAACGGCTAACTTCACGCACGCCGAGATCCGTTGGCCGTACTGTACTTTAATATATGTTTTTAAACGTTCGTTAAAAGACTAACAAACAATTTTTAAACAGCGCTAAAACATAGTGATTTTTAGTTGAAATATCAACAAAGACGATAAAGTTACAATAAGGCTAAACATGGACGTATTATACAAATAAAACTATTAGGTACAAAGGTAGTCTAGTAAATATACAGGCGTATAGACGTAACATTAATTTGATGACAATATAAATTTCCTCTTTGCATAGAATGCATCGATTGTGACATTCTTGCATAACATTTGAATAATTTTATTCATTACCAAATCACTATTATAATTTCGAGGTAAATAAACTTCATACATTCACAATCAAAGTACGAATAAAAATTCTTGCAAAACCTTTGTTTTGGTGGTGCAAAACGTTTTTAATTTCATTAGTGAACGAAGTCCCGTGAACATTCTAATTCGTTTAATTAAACCATAGTTTCTCAACCTTATTTTGCCCACCGCCCACTTTGCGAATATATTTTTTCAAGAGCCCTCCTCCCCATATCTTAATGAGCCATCTCAATGCCCCCTAATTTTCTCTGGGTCTTCTACTGGCCCCCTGAAAGTCTCAACCGCCCACAAGGGGGCGTTATCGCCCACGTTGAGAACCTATGGTTTAAACAGTCTTATGCATAAAAACTAGGTAAAAACTTAGTGCGCCGACCAGGCTCGCTAGAGCGCTCTTTTGTTTTTGGAAACAACGCTCTAGTGAGCTTGGTCTGCGCACTAAGTTTTATGCATAAAACAGTTAAGGATTAGCTTTCAAAAGAAATGTCATCGTTGACTCCCCCCAAACGCCCCTCTACCCTCTATCTATTCACGATATTTTGACATGTTAAAACTTTTGAAACTATCTTGGAATAATTATAATTTTAACATCTTGTTGAAGTAGCGAACATTGTCATGGAGACTTCATCAATTTTTTTTTTTCGATGGAAGTGATACCTAGTTGTTACCTTCATAATTATTATTACTTATTATAGAATATCTGGGCGACCAAGCTCTGCTTGGGTGCAAATCGAGAAAAAAAGAAAAAGAAAAATGAGTTAAGTACCTATGTATTTAAAAAAAGCTAGGTCTCGATCGATCTAGCTAGATCGATTCTTCGCCCCCGTAAACCGTAAACCTCTGTACCGCAAATTTTATCGAAATCGTTAGAGCCGTTTTCGAGAACGTGAGTACAAATAAACAAACAAACAAATATTGCTCGTTTAATAGAATAAGATAATATTTCATAAGAAGATCATATAGTTGTCAGGGAGAGGTTCTGGGCGTGAAGTATGGATGGTCCGATATGTTCAAAGACACGAAATAACCAATGTAACGTGTAGTCAGAATGTCTATTTTATAATCACAATTACTTTCACAAGACTTAAACAGAGGATTGATTCGATTTTTGCCGATTAGAATTACTATCACCATTTAAAAAACAAAATGGAAACGCGGTGAGTTCAACAGAAAGAGGCAAAGCGACCCACAGAACATTACTACTCTCGAGGAGCGACCACTCTGCTCCGATACCAGAAGAACCAAAGTGTCATCCTGCTCGCCACCCACCCTCAGGGAAGCGAGCCCTCCAAAACGAAACTGACTTTAGGGCCCTCTGCCCAAGGAAGTTGTATACCTACGTAACTATATAACTTCCTTGCCTCTGCCTTCTTTGCGTCGACCACATCCAAGTGACAATGACGGTTGTCTACTTGACGTTTCCAACTTTGACACTAGCTAACAAACTATATTTGACGAAGAAAAAGGATTTACTTGAAGGCGCAAGAAAAGCAGACCCTGCAAAGTATCTTCATCTTTCACTAGCACTAACAAATTGTCATAGGACAGAAAGAGTCAATAATACGTTACTTTGTGTGTCTTAATTCGTAGAATGTCTCCATCTTGACAACTTAGTACTATTATTTATTCTGTGATATACTATACAAAAAACTAAGACACTATTCATTAATCTGTGAAGACACTATAGAATCTTGTTAATCAGCTGGTTAACAAACAACTAAGACATCCGCTACACGGACGGCGCGCTGATTTTTTAGCCGCACCCAAGTGGCTTTTGACCTCTCTTTTTAACATATATGTTATATTAAGTATTTAATTATATGTATTATATTCTTTATACCTAGATAAGTCTAATCACAAATAATTGCATGCTGTGTTCACTGTGTCACTGAAACTACGCCGACTTTGCTTTCTTAAGACTGTCATAATACGTTAAGTTTAGCGTAAATTACAATTTGTGAACCATAAACTTTCATAATATGACACCCCATTAAATTTATTTGTATAACTTTTATTTTTTTACCCCCTTGAGTACCTAATATCTTTACAACCCCTTCATCGATTAAGCCCATAAGCACTCGGGTCACTCGGCACTGGATATATGCACCAACCGGAGTTTAAAACACTAAATAACACGCTATAGTTACATACGAGTCGATAAAGTACAAAATTACAGTACTAAAATTAACTATGTAAATTAATTTTAGATTCAAAAATAAACTAAAAACCACGTCTTTATTTATTTATTTATTTAGAATGCGTTGTCATCGAGTTGTGAGCTACCCTGACAGTTTTAGCCAACCAGCTACACGGAAAGTGCTCGAAATTTTAGTCGCGCCAGATTTTCCACGGAACGACAGACATACAGACGAACAAGAAAGTGACTATATAGGTATAATAAGAACGTGGTAAAATAATAATGTCTTTGATCCTTGATAAGTGTGCACATTTTGATCCGACGTTTTGAAATGGATTAAAACTACGTTCTAAGATTCTGTTGACATAGATGAATACAAGTGAAGCTAAAAAAAAAACGAAATTCGGGGTAATGTCCCACTTGGCCAACACAGTCCTTGAACAAAAACCAAATTATATAGTTGAGGATGCGACTCCACTCCATTTTGTTCCGAATGACATTCGATTTCGACTACTCCTATTATATAACAAATGAGAGAAGTTTGTGTGAATGTTTGTTTTACCACGTATCTCCGTAACTACTAAACTAATTTTGCCGATTTTTTGTTCTACTCGTAATCTATAGTGATCTTCGATCTTCTGTTCTATCTAACAAGAAGGTGAAAAAAGGAGGCAAGTTTCTAAGAAATAAATGTACCTAATTTCTTAAATAAAAATAAAATAATAAGTACTAAGTTATGAATTTTTAAAGGGGTTGCAATAAAGTTCTATTTCAAATAAATATTTTCTGGTTTGATTCACCAGAGTAATTAAATACCTACTTTATTTTTATTTTATTCAAAATTACCCTTAGGGAGGGACTGTGCATTATTACTAAGGTCGTAAAGTTAGTATTGTTTTTCCTAATCGAAAAAAAAACGAAATACTTACTAACTTTATGATTTTTTTGTTTCATTTTCTGTTACCTGTACAAAGCCGGGGCGGGCAAATAGCTTGTCAAATGTCAAAATGTCAAAACGCGCGTGGATCCGACCTTGTGACCGCCCAGAAGCGGAATGAGCTGCGTTCGATTCTGTGTTTATTTATATAGCAACTCGGGACTCAATAAGGTTGATTTTCGGTTGATCCGTTTAACTCTCTGTGCTCAGAAGTAAAGCTCAAAACTAATTTTGCTTATTATGAGAAAAATAAGCAGTCTAGGTAAACGATAACTTAGAAGCAAATAAAAGACTAAATTTCCTTTCTGTGAGTATTTATTTTGTATATGTAGCTGAACTGGTTTTCAAGAAAAATGCAAAAATCTTGAGAAAAGGTGTCATTTTCAAAACGTAAAATTATCATGTAAATTTCTATTAATCGTGTTTCTGCCTTTAGAACTAAATAGAAATAAAAAAACCGGTCAAGTGCGAGTCGAACTCGTACGCCGAGGGTTCCGTACCTAGCCATGGTGCCAATTAAGCTAGTATTAATTGTATGAGCGCCCATACAACTCGGAGGACAATTTTAATTGGCGTCAACTATGTATGTATGGGAACACCCTTTAGTTTTCACCTTTTTTAACTTTTTGGAATTTTTCCTTTATTTGTACTATAAGACCTTGCTTTTTGCCAAATTTCGTTATTCTAGGTCAACGGGAACTACCATTTAGGTTTTCGACCCAAAACCTCTAGGGTACTTCCGGTTGACCTAGAATTGTCAATTTTGGTTACAAGCAAGGCCTTACAGCACAAGTAAAGGAAAAATTCCAAAAAATAAAAAAAGTTGATAATTAAGGTAAGTTTTGGTACTTTAAAGTTTTCACAAAAACCTAAATTTGCCTATATCTTTTTATGGTGTTGACTCAGGACCTTGATTTTTATAGTCACAATAGGGACTATAGACCTCAGTATATGGTATAAATTTCAACTTGCTAGCTCCACCCGTTCCTGAGATAATCGATGGTGACACACGGACAGACAGACGGACAGACAGACGGACAGACAGACAGACGGACAGACAGACAGACAGACAGACAGACAGACAGACAGACAGACAGACAGACAGACGGACAAGAAAGTGATCTTATAAGGGTTCCTTTTTTTTACCTTTTAAGGTACGGAACCCTAAAAAGATTAAAAAATCACATAATTGGAGTTGTAACTTGATGAGATATTCCGTTTAGTTACAATTTGCAGGCAAACAATCATAACCGTTTTGGAGCTTGGCCTTAATATATAATTTAATAATAAAGCTTGTCTAGAACAAGTAGTCGTTCTTTATAGTTTTTGAAGGACCGTGTAGACGTTATCTATCCCTATTATTAACGATAGATAAACCGCAAGAAAAGAAGAGAATATGTTGTTCCGTCCCCACCATCTTGGTCGCGAAGGAACAGGAGTGGAATAGACGACTTAAGACGTTTCAAAGTGGTACACTGTGTATCCCATTGAATAAATGAATTTGACTTTTGACTTTTGACCTAGCTGGAAAAGCCTTTTCCCACTAGATGGGGTCGACATATATGTTCTCTTCTTTCCGAAAAGGGCAAGGAAATAATGGTGATGAAACCACAATGAATGTTTTTCGAGCTATGGGCAAGATTAGACCGACTGGTCTCGGCATTCATAGTTACGCTATGAAGGAACCCCATTATTAATATTCAACTGTCAAGTTTGCACGGCTTTAGAGATTCTTTTTTTCAAGTCAAAGGAGATGGCAACAGATTTATTAGCCATCAGCAGGTTGATTATCGAACTTATCTCAATCCTCAAATTGGTCTCAAACTGTCATAAGGATCGCGTAGATATCGTTTGTCGCCTTCGGTCTCGTTGAGATGAGAGTGGCAGAACTACTTGCGTGGTCACTGAATATTTGAGAGTTTGAGACTGATTTTGGTCACAAAGATAGAAAATCAAGAGGCAGAGCTCTAACAAGCTTGTAAGTCCATTATAAATACTGAAATGGTTAATTATACATTTAGTACAAGTATTATAATTTACCGTCAACATTATCGCTAAATTAGCGGTATATTACTAAATCCAATTTGTTGTTTCGTTGTGAATTATGACAGCAATATCGGCTCATTCGAGCAGATAATTATTTATTCACGAAATGGCTGTAAATCAAAATAGATTAGAGATCGATACAGGCATTGGCCGGTAAGTCCCCTTTGAAAAGGGTCATTGAAAGGTAATTTTAGACTCTGTGTGTTTAATTTTATTCTTAGTGGGTGTTTTCATTTATGACCAATAGTTGATTTGACCGAGCAATAACTGTGCTTTACAACTTTTCTATTTACAGAAACAAATTAGAGATTTTGTCAGATTTTTAGAAATGATGACGTCTAAACATAAAAAATATACAAAGTTTGACCGAGTGTAAGTAATTGGGTTCCCATTTTGTCTCCGAAAAGTGATCGTCCGAATATATAGTAATTATGTGAAATATTGCAATATTGAAATATTGTGAAATATATTTAAATGCCTATTTTAAACAACTTTGAATTGAATAAGGCTAACACTTCGTGTTGCTCAATAAAATTGTAACATCCTTGAAGTAAAAGTTTCAGAGTCAACAAGGCATAAACATTCCAAGCATTCGACGCGTTGCCTCAAATTGCAATTCCGACCTGCCTCATATTTTCATAATCGATTTTAGAAATGTGGTACCTACAAACACAATGGTTCAGTACTGTTTAATTGCCGTTATTTTCCTAATGAATGGTCGTTTGGATAGTGTAATTTAGAACACATTAATTAACAATGAATAGATGAATAGTGTTCAGTTAAAACAGAGGTAAATGAGTTGATTTGTGGTTAGTTTTTGGTGGCTCTTTTGCCATTATACCCTATCGATACAAAATTGCTTTAAAATGGAAAAAAACGCACTTTTTCATAATTGTTCGACATCCATTTCGTATGGAATTTAAGTATTTAATTAAAAGCTTTGTAAACGTTGACCGAAAGTACAACACATCTATCCAGTCTTAAATTACAATAACACGATCTTATTTTATTTAAAAAAACGTAACTAATATATACAGCAACATCCTAAAATAAAACTTACTCTATTTGATCAAAACATGATTTCAATATTCGACGGATTATTTTGCTTGTTACGAGAAGCGAGGACAAAAATATTCGGTATAATAATAGCGTTACAATTTTCTCTTGAAAAACACTGGATATAATAAATTGTGTGAAACGGGTTATCTATTTCAATAAGTGTGAAACGTCTTTTGTTATAATGTATCTTGTATTTGATTGTTTAATTATTGAAAACAATGTTTTTTAGAATAAAAATATGAATAGGATGCGACTTACTTTCACACTGGGTAACCGGAGGTTAAGTCATCCAGAGTAATTAACAAAGTAGCAGAACTATTGGAATTATAATAAAATAAAAGACGTTTCACTAAAATAGTTTCAGTTAAATTAAAACTTGAGCTTTTAAAATTATAAGTGTGAATACACTATTATATAAATGTAAGATGAAGTACATAAAAACAGCTACATATAGACTAGACGGTTTGTGGTATATTACAATTTTAGTGCATGGACAACTTTTTTACTTATGTCATACTTATTAATTACTTAGGCTGTAATTTTTATAACACCTTATGCGCACAAAGTATAATAAGCACGCAGTAACAAGTTTTAAAATTCGTTTTATTTCGTATATCGTTTCCATTTTCTTTTGAACAAAGTGTAAAAGGCTTGTATGATTCTAAAATGCGTCCTAATTTAAGAATGGTTACAAAATCTAAATACTAATAAACCAGATACAAGAAATAAGGCCATTTTCTTCCCTTAGCACCGACTCTTCTCTAATCAGTCTCAGTACCTTATGGTGCGAACAGACTGCTGGAACGTAACATGAAAAAATGTATCATTCTTCTCATCATTCGCCTCAAGCGTTAGTGCGGTTGTAGACGTCCGTTTTTTTCGCCGGACAACGGTCCGTGTTTTTCACCCGGATTCGCGGTAGTATATGGCGCGTAATGAATGTGTGTACACGCGCCGGATATCAGTCCGGCGAACAATTTATGCCGTTTATATGGATTTCGTTTATTGACGGACGTATACCGCGAGCACGGCACACTGCGCGCCTGTTTGTGAAAAACTAATATGAGACTTTGTTAAAAAGTGTGCTACTATTGCAGCAATGTGAACGGCAAATTATTTCATTGCATGTTACGTTTCACAAGTCCGTACGCACCTTTACAAACCAGAAATAACAGAGCTCGAATAATGAAACAGGTTCACGGTTGTATACCTAGATATCCGCGATCTTCAATCATTGAAGATCTTTTGAAGATGTATAGAGGATGTAGTAAGATGCACATCCAAATATTAACTAGGCACACGTGCGTTAAAGACGTTAGCATTCCACGCGAAAGGTGGCAAGCTGATAGCCGCATTGCCATCGCCAATATGAGCTTACGCACACATGTTCATTCATAACGAAGTTCTTAAAAAAACTTAGTAACATTTACATAATCCATACCCATAATATAAATGTGAAAGTGTGTTTATTTGTTTGTTTATTTGTCCTGCTTTCACGTCAAAACAGAGCGACGGATTGACGTGATTTTTTGTGTGGAGATAATTGAAGGGCTGGAGAGTAACGTAGGCTACTTTTTATCCGGGTACCACGCGAGCAAAGACGCGGAAAACAGCTAGTTCAATATATGCTTGAAAAATATTCGAGGTCTGTCATTGCAAGCTATGTTCCTAACACAGTTTTAGATGTTGCCATTCTAAATCGTACTTTAAACAATTAATAAAATATATAAGTAATATACTTTTATCATAGTCATCTTAAAACAATCATATCAAATTCTACATCATACTTTAACCAAACTATAGTATATTTTTCCATAAATCTAAGTATACAAATAGTCATAATAGTATTTAAGTAGAAATAGATAAAATTAAAAATAAACGCTTCATAAAATTTTAATTCTTAAAATAAATTGTTCTCTAGATTTCAGGATAATGTTAATAATATCATCTTTGGTTTTATAATTACATAATGCAATAAGCATTATTGTATTCTGTGAAATAACTTTTAATATTGGAACAATGAATATTTCGCATTTTCACTAATTTTAAAACTTCATATTTAAATAATCATAACAATTATATTATAACTGCATTTTAACACCGCAAGCATAAAGTTATTTTTACGAGTACGTTTTGAAAGTTTGCCTCTGGTTGACTCGGAAATTATTTATCGAGGGGTGAAAATAGTCTAGTATAGTAAAGCTTAGCCAAATGTAAAAAGAAGCTTTTATTTAGCCAACCCTAACTTCAAAATTACGTATTATTTTTATTATCTGTTAATATGAACTTTCCCAAGAAAAGATGAATCATGCAATGAAATTGAGCTACAATAGGCACTCAAGAAAGCATTCCCAATTATCTCATTAAATTCTGATTTCATTGTTCACGATGCGAAATCGCGACTAACAAACTTTCTCGGATAAAATATATTGATTTTTTTAATAGCTTTATTTATTTTTACTACATTCGTATCTTAAAACTAATTTTGATTTAGCACATAAGTTATTCGGCAAGTACCATCGTTCAATATCAAATAAACTAGAGAACATAATAATAGCTTCGTAATCTCACAACACCTACTACTCCATTGATTGCACGATAACACACTTAGATTCAATTGAGATATGATTTGATTGCTTATTACTTGGTATTTACAATAGAACTTATAAAGAAAACTAAGGCAAATGCTTTAAGGAACCACAAAAACACAATAAAATACGCGTTGACTGGTTGGCAGTGGCCACAACGCTTGCACGGCACACAACGAACGAATTCGGAAACTACGACTTTATGTCTACCGACTTTATAACTAAATCAATTCTATGAACTCTGAAGAAAACAAAGCCCTCTAATGAATCTATGTCATTGTGAAAGTTCGCGATCAGAACACATTATAAATACATAATAATATGTATCCGGGTATTTATCACGTAATAGTAGATTGTATTATATGGGGGGAAAATAATATTTTTACGGCGAGGGCGCTTTTTTGAATCCAGAGCGAAGTGAAGGATTCTAGAGTAGAATCCCGAGCGTAGCGAGGGATTCTTTAGTAGAATCCTGAACGAAGCGAGGGATTTAAAGTACGTCGCCCGAGCCAAAAATATATTTTGCGCCCGAGTGATACACTCTACTTTTCATTACAATCTATGAGAAAATAAAAGGGAGGAGAAAGGAATGTGTTAAATCAACGAAGTTCCACTTGAGAAGAGTAATCGGGGATTAATTTTTTTTTATTCAGACGGTGGCCGCGCGCCGGCTGAATGGTGGGCGGTATGTTTATCCGATACTAGCAGCGCCCTCGCGGCGTTGCCCCCGTAGTGATGGTTTATGGTGATGATGATGATGATGATGAAAAGTAGCCTATAACCTTCCTCAAGAGTTTAGCTATCAAATAGGTACAGAAATAATTTTTCAAATCCGACTGGTAGTTCCTGAGATTTCATTTCATTTCATTTATTTATTTATTTCTCTCACAAACAATATAAATATAAATAAATAGCTAAATAAATATACAGAATAATGAATATTAAAAACGTTGTAGGTAGCTATTATAAAAACCTGTTTTGTGAGATTAGCGCGTTCAAACAAAAAATCTCTTCCGCTAGAATTGTTCAATAGTTCCACGAAAACAAACTAGATGGCGCCAGTAGACCATCGTTCTAGATCGCGCTGACGAAAACGCACAGGATTTTATCAGGTTGGAATTACAATTATGTATGGATAGAAAACTGCAGAGTAACCCCGCATCCACACGTTGGGGCCAACGTTGGTCCCAATGCCTCTCACCAACGTGTGGTGCTGACAAAATAGCTTGGCGCCAACGTTGGGGCCAACGTTGGGGCTTGGCCGTGCCGTGTCGGTTTTATCAAAGGAAGTTGGCGCGCCAACGTTGGGGATCCGTCCACACGTTGGCGCTATGCTCAGTCCCGTTTCGACGCGCATCGTGAGCGCACGTGTCGACTGACGAGCGAGAATGTCATCGTATTCCTTATTTATTGTGTTTGTAGGACTATCGGGCTGAAATTTTGCACACTTATAGATTCTCGGTGACAATGAAATATTATGGTATCAACAAGCTGATCTGATGATGGAGTCAAGAGCTGTTCAACAGAACTCCTCAGTAAATAAGCCGATTGAGTTGAAACTCGGCATATTTGTCAAGTTCTGACTACAATGTAATAATATGGTGACAGCGAGCTGATCTGATGATGGAGTCTACTATTTTTTTTTATGTTACGGGAACCGTGCAATTTTGTTGGGATAAAAAGTAGCCTATGTCCTATTTCCGGTTATTATCTATCTATATTTTAAATATCACCCATATCGGTTAAGTGGTTGTCGTGTTAGAGAGGAACAAACATACATCCAAACATCCAAACTTTCGCTTTTATAATATAGTGTGTTGTGTGAAGTGTGATAGTGACATTATGTGATGTGATTGTGATAAAATTGGTATTCAGTAATGTAAAATCACTTAGAGAAATTTCAATTTCTGTATCGGACGCGCAGACATCGGACGTCTGCACGTTGGCTCTGACGGAACAAGACTGGTGTATCGCCAACGTGTGGATGGTTCACGAAATCTTGGCCCCAACGTTGGGACCAACGTTGGTCCCAACGTATGGAGCCGGCGTAATAAATCTCTAAATGTGATTACAACTGTGGTGTTTTTGGAAGAGTCCTCCCTCATTCATCTTGGTAGATTTGAGATGAATGTTGGAAAGTAGTTGTACCTCAAAAGTGCGCGGCAAAGATAATTCATAGATAATTCCGGCGCACTTAAAGGGGATTAAAAACTCATTACTGCCCGCTAAACTTATAAAGAGGATTAAAAACTCATTACTACCCGCTAAAAGTTCCTTGAAGAGGAATCATCTACTTTGGGCGCACTTAAAGGCGAACAAAGTCGTCCTTTTCGAATAGATGGAATGAAAATTACCTTTTTACCCGGATACTAGTACTTATAAAAAAACTAAACACTAAACGTCACCAACGTGCTGCAAACCCTGTAACGTCTTCAGGGTCCTTTAACTGTAGAAAATGTGGTCGAGGCTGCCACTCCCGCATAGGCCTCTTTAGCCACGAACGAAAGTGTTCAAATAACTGTTCTGTAACATGACGCCACCTAAATCATCTGTAACAGATGACCAAAGGCCAATGATGATGATGATGTACTTATAATAAGCTGTAGGTATAAAATAAAGAAAAAAAAACAGATTTTGGATTCGATCAGTCGATAAATTTAGTATTTCTTTCTACGTACTCCGATTGCTGATAAAAGTATTTGAATAAACTTTTATTGTACTCTTTTGTGCAATTCGTTCCGTGCCGTGCATACATTGCGTACGATGCAAGCCAGTCCTATAAAACCCTATACGATGTTTTACATTTAATTGACATCGTTTAAAACACGTACTCTGAAATAAAATCAGAATGATTCACGTCTCTCATGGAGGGCGACTGTTTAAATTGACGGTTTACTTATCTATAGGAGTATCAATATGTATACGTAAAGTACCCACCAGATAAGATAAAAACTGGTTAGATCGTCTTTAGTACATTTGAATTTCAAATGGTCCATATGAACACATTCTTACTTTCGCTGTTTAGCATATTTCATTGATTTCACACAAAATCTCCATAATAATAAATCCAAGAAATCTGCTAAATTTTTCCGTAGTCAAGTCAAAACGTGGGGCATTTAAAACTGAGCAATTCTAGTTTCCAAACATACTCAGACACAGTAGTAGCAGTCTTTAAGTCATTGTCCATCCATCTTGTTAAGGCGCTAACACAATGTTGGCCCAGGGTCGCATTGCCTCACTATCGCTCTCGCCTTGAATCGATTCGCCGTCTCGCTCGCATTCGCGTAAGCTGGCCTAGGCTGGCCCAACATGAGTTAGCGCCTTTATAAGCTTAGCCACTTCAGTGGGCTCGATATCATCACTGAACTATAAAACTTTAAAACTATACTACGCTCTTTGAAAACCAAAAACGTCAGGCCTATGATCAGCAAACCTGAGCTGACGGAAGCCTAAATTCAGTCCAAAACTCAATCACAAAAGTGGCCACAATATATTACAGTATACGTACATAAGTCTTGTTACTTGTACTCGTCCATAAACTGTTTGCATTTGAGTACGAGATCAATGAACTTCGGGCGATGCTTCGGTTCCAGGTTCCAGCAGTCTTTCATGAGGTGCCGGAATATCTCGGAGGGACAGCCTTCTGGGATTTGGAAGCTGCAATAAAAATGACATGTACTGTACAGTACGCACAATGGATCTTGGCATTCGTGAAGTTAGCCGTTTCGTTGCGCATAGAAACGGCTAACAAACGGCTAACTTCACGAATGCCTAGATCTGTTGTGCGTACTGTAATAACTTACCGCGGGCGGAAGCTAGTTCAACTATATTCATAATTCATTTATTGTGAAAATGAGTACAATAAAAGCAGACATGTCAAATTAATCAAAATCAAATTAATTATTATGCTTACCAAGAAGCCCGCTCCCTCGGTCGTTCGTCATCAAACTTGGGCACCTCCTGCCTGGCGCGCGTGAATATCTCCCACGCCGTGACGCCGTACGACCAGACGTCACTCTTCGTCGTGAAATGCCACGGCGTCACCGCCGATTCTGGTGCGTACCTGGTAAGTAAGTACATATGAGCTAGTGGCCAACTCTGGTGACGGAGTTTTTAGGCCGCCTAAAGGCCTCCATTATGCCTCCAGTCGTTAGACTTAAGAGGGATATAACTTGACTTTCGATACGAAGGTAGTGGGTTCTACCTTTTAATTCCGGCTATGAAATTAATATATTTCACTTTCCAATCTAACCGGAGTGAAGGAAAACATCCTAGAAGACCTATACAAATTGACCATGTCTTTGCGGTGTATATATGTTACGGGCAATGTGATAAATCCGGTCATTATGAATAATGACCGGTCCGTATGCATAATGACCGGGTCAATTGGGCAATGTGATAAAAACTGCATGATTAATCACTTTGCCCGGTCGTTATGAATAATGACCACCCTATCTTGGGCAATGTAATAAATTAGATGAATTGCAGTGTTTTAATTGATTTACTACATTTCTGGCGCTTCGGCGGCCGCTACCGCGGCACGCTACGCTCGCCTCGCGCGTCGTTTTTTTACTAACCTAACATAACCTAACCTACAGATTTCAATCCAATTTATCACATTGCCCGGCTAGAAGTAGGGCACTATTCATACTGACCGGTCTAAGTGATAAATTCAAGCCTTGATTTATTAAATGGACCACGGGCCGTCGGGCATTATGAATATGGACCGGTCAAAGTAATAAATTTATCAAACTGCCCGACGCTCTTGGTCATTATGCATAATGACCGGTCCATATGAATACTGCCCGATTAATCAAGTTGCCCGTAACATATATATAGTCCTCCTCATCGATTTCGACGACGGCGACCCTGACTATAGTAATTTTTTATATTTACAATTTATTTATTTATACCTATATTGCTAATCTTTTTTTTTTTTTTTTGTTTAAGTTAATTTTGTTGTAAATACATAAATTAATTACGTACATTAGCTTTAGTTTTAGATAGATTAGCAATACTTTGCGGTGTACAAGGCAGATTTAGATAGGTAGAAAATATATCAAAGTGATAAACTAAAAACAGAAGGTATAATGGGCGGCCTTATCACTATAAGCGATTTCTTACAGGCAACCTTTGGATGGACAAAAACTGACAGCTATACAGCTAAGAGTATAGGGGTCAAAATCAGAGAGGTGGGCATTTTACGTTTTCAAATATCTGAAAAATTAAGTTCACTTTTGATAGAGTTTAACAAAAGATGTTTATAGCGCCAAATGTTATGAAACTTTCCTGAGAAGGGCCACGCAAAAAAACACGTATTTCCAAAGTTGTGGCGGTTAATGCAAATTATGGGCTAGTCGGACGTCATTTTGGGAACGATTTTTAAATTGATTTAAAAAAATATGTAAACAATGTAATAAAGAATTGTTTTTAAAAACCTGTAATAAGCATGTTTCTGAATCATAAAATATTGTGATTCACTTAATTTTTTTTCGTAAGACATTACTTTTTTTAAAATACCCTTCAATTTTTTGTATTTGGTCTAAATTCTGATACAAAGTTTAATATTTTTGTTTTGACAGCTGGGCTATGCGGTTACTAATAATATAACTATACAAGTATAAAAGACATTTGATTCTGTGTATGCAAACATTTTACGATAAATCATTATTTATTGATTTATTTGCAGTTTTAGTGACGTTCCCGGAAATGACGTTAACGTTCTCAAAATGACATTGTAGTTTCCTAAATGATCATAGCGTTTTCTAAATGATCGGAACGCACCATCTATCTATCTATGGCAATATTTTTATTTGTTTGTTTGAACAGTTTGTTTAACAGTCCTGGGTGCTAATTCTACTACCAAACTTTTTATCAACCACAAGCAAAACGTCAACTAAACCTTAGATTTTCGTCTGTTTTCTATTCTACTAATGACCAACGACTCTGTTGTGGTGACATTTTAGCTATGGTTTGGACATTGGCAGAATTTTTTTTTGAAAAAACTTAAAACTCAAAGATTATTTATTCAATAAGATCATGTGGGTTGATCACTTTGACACGTCAATTGTTTGATATAGTTTTGATACAATATTTTATGATTTTAATATAAATAAACGGACTTGGAGTCTTATAATCGTCTTATTCCAAGTTGATATTATTTTTGTTGTTGGATTACACCATTGGATAGGTAATTTAAAAATTTGACATATTATGCGATAACTTTTCAGATTGGTTGTTATAGTGATGAGAAAACTCCAAAAAAACTGCATTTTTATGGTGTTTCGGAGCGTGCAGTTGTCGTAAGCGCCACGACCGAACTAATTTACATTCATCTCTATTTTACCGAAGCTAAGTCAAATATTTGATGTTGCTCTCATCAATACGCTAATTTTAGGTCGAGATAGCGCCTTAAGACCATACCCTGAGCTAAAATTAGCACATCGATGAGTACAACTTCAAATATTTGTCTTAGCTTTGTTAAAATATAGATGAATTTAGAATACGTTTGGCCGCGGCGCTCAGCAGCTCGCTCCGAAACACGACAAAAATGCAGTTATTTGGAGATTTCTCATCACTTTATCAACCAATCGGAAAAAGTAATCGGCAATTATGTCAATTATTAAATGGCCTATCCAATGGTGCAATCTAAAAACATAAATAACATCAACTTTAGAAGAAGATGAAGATTTTATTTTAACTCACAGGAATTACTCACGTGAAAGTTTTGAAAGTGAAAAAGATGAAGAATTATTTTATTTTTAGTGGTTTTTTCGTTGATTTATGATCAAGCAAATATGAAGTTAAATAACAATACTAAACGGAGAATTAGAAGATAAAATGTTAAAGATACATGTTAGCTTTCCATTTACTTTCCACTTACTTTATTTATCGAGGGTATACAGGGTGAATTTTTGAGACGGGGCAGTAAGGGCAGCTACCTTAGCCGTTGTAGCTAGAGAAAAACGTTCTTAGAAGACTATCCTTAACTTTTGAAGATATTTCGATCTGCATTCACAGATTTTGAAAAAATTGTACAGTCAGCGAGAAAATGGGCAATTTACACAAAAACTTCTTTGATGTTAATCGATCCTGTTTCATCTGAGGATTAAAAGACTCTAAAAGACCAACTGAGGCAAGAGTACTAGAAAAGTCAGAAAACCTAAAAAACTTTTACGTACTTGTACGAAACGTATTCGTACGTTGTCATTTTTCATCATTTTGTCGAAATATCTTCAAAGGTTAAGGAAGCTGCCCTTACTGCTCCGTTTCAAAAACACATTTTAGCTATTTCTGACTTTTCTAGTACTCTTACCTCAGTTGGTCCGATAAGAGCTTTTTAATCCTTAGATGAAACGGGATAGATTGGCATCAAAAAAAGTTTTTGTGTAAATTGCCCATTTTCTCGCTGACTGTACATTTTTTCAAAATCTGTGAATGCAGGTTGAAATATCTTCAAAAGTTCAGGATAGTATCCTAAGAACGTTTTTCTGTAGCCACAACGGTTACGTCCGTTCCACCTAGTTACATTGTAGTTACATTGATGTAACTACAATGATTATAGATGTTTATAATTATAACCGATTATCTAAATGAAGACGAATGTGAGTACCTAGACAAACCTATTAAGGTTTCAAGGTACAATACATATTGTATCCCTGTATTTTCTAAGTAAAACAATAAATTAAAAAAAAAAACTAGCTAAGGTAGCCCTTACTTTCGTGTCTCAGAAATAAATTTTAGCGTTTTCTGACTTTTCTAGTACTCTAACCTCAGTTGGTCCGATAGAGCCTTTATGAAACAGGATCGATTGGCATCAAAAAAAGTTTTTGTGCAAATTGCCCATTTTCTCGCTGACTGTACCTTTTTTTTCAAGATCTGTGAATGCAGGTCGAAATATCTTCAAAAATTAAGGATAGTCTCCTAAGAACGTTTTCCTGTAGCAACATCGGTTAAGGTAGCTGTCCTTACTGCCCCGTCTCAAAAATTCACCCTGTAGACAGGAAAATACAGTGTTTGGCTCTAGGTAGGCCTTTATGCTACGTTGTGCGCGGTCACTATTTGGATGGGTGACCGCAAGTGGCATTACGAGCTGAGCCCTTCCGTGCTTCGGGGGGTACGTTAAATTGTCCGTCTTGGCTTTTAAGTCGTTGAGCCATGGACGTAATAAGGGGGGGTTTAGGGGGTCCGGACCCCCCCCCCCTTAGCCCATTAAGTTCGAAGGAAACCTAGTCAATTTTTGTATTTTGGAACCCTTGGACCCCCCCCCCCCCCCTTAACAAAGATCTTTGTATATTGGAACCTTTGGACCCCCCCCCCCCCCCCTTAACAAAGCTATAGCTACGCCCCTGCGTTGAGCCATGACGGAGGCTTTTAGGTGGTCTAAAATCTCCGTCACCAGAGTTGGCCACTAGCTCATACGAACTTACTAATTAACTATTGACTATGCAGTAACATTGAATTTCATACACAAATTGTCATTTTGGGAACGCCTGTCATATACGGAAACGTTCCCAAAATGACCGTTCCCGAAATGACTTTACGACAGATTTTTTCACGTCACGCATCATGACGCTATTTTTGATGCCGGTTTTAGAGGTTAATAACAAGTGAGCCGTAATATTTGTCAGAATTGCACAAAAAACACATGCTATTTCAAAAAACTAATTAGCAAACAGAGTTCCCGTAATGACAGGGAATTAAGGTACGCTAGACATTTTATCACATTAACGGTACTTATCAGCAAAATAAAGTATTTATTTCCGAAAAAAACATTGAACATTGTTTATTTTGACTTTTGGACTTCACATTTTCGTTTTTGCGACATCTGCGCAATGCTTTGTTTTAGTTCTATAAAACAATATTGACCACGTTCACGAAATGATTTTATAAATGTCAGACAACATTTCGATAGCCCAAACATGAAAATTTAAATGTTTTGAATTCATTTAACGATAATTCTAATATTTTAAATAAATGTTAAGCTAATATTACAGACATTCGATTGATATTTTATCTTCGTTTTCTTTATTGACAAATCTGAATTACGAAACATGGTATATGGACGCGTTCCCAAAATGACGATTTAGACATATTTTTGTTCAAAAATCAATCAAAACATAATTATTAAAAATAAACACGCGAGGTGCATATACTTTGAGATGATATCAGTATATTTAAACGCGTATGTTACTGTTTTCATGTTATTTGTTACACAAAAATTTTATCAGAAGCAAAATGTTCACCTCTCTGATTTTGACCCATAGACATTGTTGTATCTCAACAATGTTTCTGGCACTACAACGTCCCGTTAGACGTAAAGTCTTACTTATTGCTATGCTGAAACACATACATTAACAACTATCAAGCCGATCGTCCGCCGCTAGCTAAACTAAGTGAAAACTAAGCTAGTACGTACACGAACAATGTAGTTTAGCTGGCATAGTTTGCCGTGGAAGCACATGTATGAAAAACTGGCTCAAACTATGCGAGCTAAGCTAAACTAACTTAGGGCTGATTTTTCAATACCTAGATAACTTTTATCTGAGGAAATAAATATGCGATTTGACAGATATTGTATTGAAAATATGTCATAACGCCATATTTATTCCTCAGACAAAAGTTATTTATCGATTGAAAAATCACCCTTAGTTTAGTTGGCAGTGGACGATCGGCTTCAAACTTCTCCGACTTCAGTTGGGTTTATACCAGCCACATTCACTTACCAATTAACAGGTAACAGTCGTGCAGTTTTCAGTCTATATGCGTCTTCTTCCCTCGGTATGATCCGCGCGAGACCAAAGTCTGATATCTTCACGTGGTACTTGTTCACGACTAGAATGTTCCTAGTGGCTAGATCTCGGTGGACAACGTTCTTTGCTGATACATGGTCCATGCCCTGTGTAATAAGCAGAGGTCGAAATTAGGTAGAGTTATTTATGTACTTACACTGGTTTCATACAGCGAAAGAATAAAGTTGATATGCCTCAAATCCCGATATTAATTTTAAAGAGCAGAAAAATCCCGTGATTTATTAAATAAAAAAGCTATTTACTTTTAAACAACTTAATAATTATTATTATTTTTAATTATTATTTTTTATTAATTAATTATTATTATGTTAATTATCTTTGTTTTATTTGTCTTGTCTATCTCTGAGGTTTTTATTATTATTTATTTGTAATATTGTTGCCCACACGGGATTGTCCATTAGAAATCCTGGGAAGATCCATATTAATATCAACATTTCGATGCAAGTACATAAATAACTCTACCTAATTCCGACCTCTGGTAATAAGAATAGTTCAAGTGAAGCTTGAAAGCTCCAGGACGGAGGCCTTTAGGCGGCCTAAAAACTCCGTCACCAGAGTTGGCCATTTGCTCATACGAACTTACTTTTTTACTTTAGTGAAGCTTGATATTTGAAGAAGAAATTACAATTATTTTTTCACCTCAGCAGCTCGAAATGGCATCCTTTGCTGCGAGAAACCAGTGTGCAAAATCGCATTTTGCACACTGGTTTCAGTGAGGAAAAGTGATTTGAAATTCGAATGTCGTCGATTGACACGTGGTAGTGCATGGCGGTCAATCGCTAGCCTGTCTATGAAAAAAAAACAAATAACGCACCTTTTAAAAATAAAATAGCGGGAATTCGTTTCTGTTACGCTAGTTATTTGTTGAAAATTCATAAAACAATAAAGATGAGTGAAACCAGTGGCGAATACACTAATTTATCTCCAGAGAGAAGAGTTGAGACAAAAAGTGATTGTGATGAACAAAGTTCCCTTCCTGAGAAGCACGTAGGTAAGTTCTGAACAAAACAGAAACTTTTAATTTACAAAACTACAATAACTGTTATAATGTTCGTTTAATTTCTGAGAAAAATGCGTTATTTTTAAATAGATTTAAATGAATACCTATTATGGATTAGTTGCTTCATTATGTACAAAGTTGTATCTTTTATTTGTAGGTTAATGTTCTCGCTGCTGAGGTGAAAAATTTTGTGTGCTACACGAGACCAAAGTTTTTCACATCTCGTGCCTTTGAATTCCTCGCTAGACTCGGGATTCTAACGTAGAATCACTCGCTACGCTCGTGATTCAATTCTTAGAATCCCTCGTTCGCTCGGGATTCAAAATCAGCACTCGAGGTAAACATCAACTTTGCTCTCTTGTTGCACAAATAACTATTGACACCTCGATTTTTAACAGCTAGTAAATTCGAGAAATAATAAAAAAAAAATTGCGAGTTTAACAATATGGGTAGATCGGATAAATGATTTTGGTGTTTTATGGTAGCTTATGGACAGACAGACAGAGATATTTATCTATGAGACAGATATATTTTCATTCCATCTATTCGAAAAGGACGACTTTGTTCGCCTTTAAGTGCGCCCAAAGTAGATGATTCCTCTTCAAGGAACTTTTAGCGGGCAGTAATGAGTTTTTAATCCTCTTTATAAGTTTAGCGGGCAGTAATGAGTTTTTAATCCCCTTTAAGTGCGCCGGAATTATCTATGAATTATCTTTGCCGCGCACTTTTGAGGTACAACTACTTTCCACATTCATCTCAAGTCAAATCTACCAAGATGAATGAGGGAGGACTCTTCCAAAAACACCACAGTTGTAATCACATTTAGAGATTTATTACTCTGCAGTTTTCTATCCATACATAATTGTAATTCCAACCTGATAAAATCCTGTGCGTTTTCGTCAGCGCGATCTAGAACGATGGTCTACTGGCGCCATCTAGTTTGTTTTCGTGGAACTATTGAACAATTCTAGCGGAAGAGATTTTTTGTTTGAACGCGCTAATCTCACAAAACAGGTTTTTATAATAGCTACCTACAACGTTTTTAATATTCATTATTCTGTATATTTATTTAGCTATTTATTTATATTTATATTGTTTGTGAGAGAAATAAATAAATAAATGAAATGAAATGAAATCTCAGGAACTACCAGTCGGATTTGAAAAATTATTTCTGTATTTGATAGCTAAACTCTTGAGGAAGGTTATAGGCTACTTTTCATCATCATCATCATCATCACCATAAACCATCACTACGGGGGCAACGCCGCGAGGGCGCTGCTAGTATCGGATAAACATACCGCCCACCATTCAGCCGGCGCGCGGCCACCGTCTGAATAAAAAAAAATTAATCCCCGATTACTCTTCTCAAGTGGAACTTCGTTGATTTAACACATTCCTTTCTCCTCCCTTTTATTTTCTCATAGATTGTAATGAAAAGTAGAGTGTATCACTCGGGCGCAATAGTAGATTGTATTATATGGGGGGAAAATAATATTTTTACGGCGAGGGCGCTTTTTTGAATCCAGAGCGAAGTGAAGGATTCTAGAGTAGAATCCCGAGCGTAGCGAGGGATTCTTTAGTAGAATCCTGAACGAAGCGAGGGATTTAAAGTACGTCGCCCGAACCAAAAATATATTTTGCGCCCGAGTGATACACTCTACTTTTCATTACAATCTATGAGAAAATAAAAGGGAGGAGAAAGGAATGTGTTAAATCAACGAAGTTCCACTTGAGAAGAGTAATCGGGGATTAATTTTTTTTTATTCAGACGGTGGCCGCGCGCCGGCTGAATGGTGGGCGGTATGTTTATCCGATACTAGCAGCGCCCTCGCGGCGTTGCCCCCGTAGTGATGGTTTATGGTGATGATGATGATGATGATGAAAAGTAGCCTATAACCTTCCTCAAGAGTTTAGCTATCAAATACAGAAATAATTTTTCAAATCCGACTGGTAGTTCCTGAGATTTCATTTCATTTCATTTATTTATTTATTTCTCTCACAAACAATATAAATATAAATAAATAGCTAAATAAATATACAGAATAATGAATATTAAAAACGTTGTAGGTAGCTATTATAAAAACCTGTTTTGTGAGATTAGCGCGTTCAAACAAAAAATCTCTTCCGCTAGAATTGCTCAATAGTTCCACGAAAACAAACTAGATGGCGCCAGTAGACCATCGTTCTAGATCGCGCTGACGAAAACGCACAGGATTTTATCAGGTTGGAATTACAATTATGTATGGATAGAAAACTGCAGAGTAATAAATCTCTAAATGTGATTACAACTGTGGTGTTTTTGGAAGAGTCCTCCCTCATTCATCTTGGTAGATTTGAGATGAATGTGGAAAGTAGTTTTACCTCAAAAGTGCGCGGCAAAGATAATTCATAGATAATTCCGGCGCACTTAAAGGGGATTAAAAACTCATTACTGCCCGCTAAACTTATAAAGAGGATTAAAAACTCATTACTGCCCGCTAAAAGTTCCTTGAAGAGGAATCATCTACTTTGGGCGCACTTAAAGGCGAACAAAGTCGTCCTTTTCGAATAGATGGAATGAAAAATATATTTTTGGCTCGGGCGACGTACTTTAAATCCCTCGCTTCGTTCAGGATTCTACTAAAGAATCCCTCGCTACGCTCGGGATTCTACTCTAGAATCCTTCACTTCGCTCTGGATTCAAAAAAGCGCCCTCGCCGTAAAAATATTATTTTCCCCCCATATAATACAATCTACTATTGTCAATGGAGGCGTGCAATGTTGTTTTATTCTCAATCATCAAATTAATAGAACCTTCCATAAAATTGTAGGAGCAGAGAAAACCGGTTCTCAAAACATGCCGAGTATCCTATAGGAAACGATAATGGGCAAACTTCACCCAGCTCCGCCAGCAATGTAACTAATATGACTCAAAAGACCTAACATAATTAAGCATTTTTTATTATCGACGCATTAAAATCTATCCCAGGGGTCACTAGATAAATCCATGTTTGTACCTAACCTGAGTAGTACTAGTACTAGATTTTATGACAAGGGAGCAATTAGTAGATTGTTACAAGTTGGTTGAAAGTAACCTATTCAGGCATGAGATGGTTTGGCGCACGAGCGTAGCGAGGGCACCAATAGTTCGAGTGCATAAATAGGTCTTTCACCCGAAGTAAACACTGCTTTTCATTTCGAATATGAGGAAAGTAATTCGCCGGCCAAGTGGCCAAACAGTTCGTATTGAAATGTATGGCAGATAACTCACTTGGCTACGGTCAGGATCCCAATCCCGTGATCCAGATCTCGTGATCCTGATTCCGTAATCCTAATCCCATGATCCTGATTCCGTGATCCTTATCCCGTGATCCAGATCCCGTGATCCTGCATGATCTTGATCCCGTGATCCTAATCCCGTGAACCTGATCCTGTCATCCTGATCCAGTGATCCTGTATACTTAACCCTGATCCCGTGATCCTGATCCTGTAATTCTGATCCAGTGATCCTGCGTAATCCTGATCCCATAAACATAATTACGAATCATTATTATGATTCATAAAAGGAATTGCGGTAACGGCCATTTTAGCACCTCTGTAAGTTGAACCTATTCGACTTAAGGGAGTGTACACATTGCGTTTTTTGCAGCGCGTTTGTATCGATACAAACGCGATTCGAACACGATACGAACGCGCAGCCCCTCCCGGTTCGCTTTTGTACGAAAAAAAACGCATTGCGAACGCGCGTTTGCATCGATACAAACGCGCAGCTCAAAAACGCGCTGCAGAAAACGCAATGTGTACACTCGCTAAAATAAATAGAGAACCCTCGGACAGAATTTGATGCGCATTGGCACAGATAAACATGGCAGTGATACCTTTTAAACAAAAGTATTCTAATCTGTGGCGGCCGTAGTGGGTCCATATATTTATGACCAAAAATGCGGTAATGGCCATTTTAGCCTGTCTGTAAGTTAAACCTATTCGACTTAAAATAAATAAAGAACCCTGGGACAGAATTTGATGCGCATTGGCACAGAGATACATGGATGTGATACCTTCTAAACAAAAGTAGTCTGAGCTGTGGCGGCCGTGGGTGAAGTGCCCATACATTTTTGCCCACACTCCTTTAGAGAATCTATCATTATTATAGTAGTTACCGTAGCAATGTCCTTTGCGTATTTGATCAGATGTGATATCCTCAGTTTATCGCCGCTGAACTTGAGGTAGTAGTTGAGCGAGCCTTCCTCCAGATACTCCATCACTATCAGCACATCCGAGCCGTGGTCCCACGAGTAGCCGAGAATTTCTACTATGTTCACGTGTTGTAGGGACTGAGAATAAATAATATCAATCTATACTTACTCATAATTATAAATTGTTTTTTTTTAGCGAATGTAAGTAATTACATCTAACTTGTTAAACGCGATTTGTTAACATATTGATAATTATTATTACGGGATTGAAGTTGCATTTGAGTTGCAGCGTTTGTGGTCACGGGATGACCACGAACGCTGCAACGTGTTCGGAACGTCGGCGTCGGGAAAGAAAATAAATAAAAGGTACGCGATAAAATCCCGTAATAATAATTATCATTATATTTACATCTAAATCTAAATCAATATAAAAAGCGGAAGAGTTTGTTTGATTATTTTGTTTGTTTAAACGCGCTAATATCAGAAACTACCAGTCGGATTTGAAACATTCTTTCTGCATTTCACGTGTTGTAGAGACTGAGAATAAATAATATCAATCTACACTTACTCATATTATAAATAGATATTTCTTTAGCTTAGGTAAGTAATTACATCTAAACCAATATATCAAGCGGAAGAGTTTGTTTGATTGTTTCTTTGTTTCACCGCGCTAATATCAGGAACTGCCAGTCGGATTTGAAACATTCTTTCTGAATTTAATAGCTAAACTCTTGAGGAAGGATATAGGTACTTTTCATCATCATCATAATCACCATATGCCATCACTACGGGGGCATCGCTGCGAGGGCGCTTCTAGTGAATATATCGTCCATTAGGTACCTATTAGGCGACAAGTCAGACAATCCTTCCGCGTCACTCCGCGCTAGACAGCGACAGAGTTATGCGTTAGAAAGAGAGGAAATATTTAGGTGATTAAAGCGATAGGCACTGGGCGCGTACGCCAGCTGAATTGCACTTTGTAGTGTCGCTGCAAGATTCGCTATTTATATATATTTTTTTCGCGACGTGAGCCTTCTGTACGTAGTACTATTATTCTGTGATAAAACTTATCATTGCAACGCACCTTCATAATCTCCAATTCGTTCTTGAAATCCTCGTAAAGCGTGCCGTTTCTCTCAGACGCCTGTCGCGTCAGTTTCTTCACAGCGACTTCCTTCCTCTGAGATTCTTGATTATCACGCTCCATCCATCCTTTGAATACGTGCCCGTAGTTACCCTGCAAGACAATGTACTTTAAAATACCATTCACTTATTATCCATGATAGCATAAAGTTTGGATTTCAAATAATTTATTAGCTGATTGGAACTTGAACTAGTCTTGATGATGTATTGGACATACAGTTCGGTTGTTGATAGTTTCGCAATATTATGTTTGATTTTAGAGTCCGTTTCAGGGAAAGTTTGAGAAAGGCAATCTAAACTCAGCCTAATTTTTTGGTGCGTCCATGTAATGTAGTCTATGAATATATCGTGAATTGAGAAGTCCCTTCGTAGCGGGGTTTTTTGTTAGTTCCACAAAAAATCTAAGGATGTTTGTTGATGAATAAATGCACTCTAAACTCTACTTCTAATACTTTTTTCTGAGGTTTTTACTCACGCTGCCTATCTTCTTAGTGATGGTGACGAGGTATGTTTTCCCCTGCGACACGATGGACTCCATGAGTCGTGGCGCGGCGCCGGCGCAGTCGTCTACGGCGTCGTCGAGCGCGTTGATTAATTAATTCTCACCCTACTTACTCTACTTCTAATTTTTTTATGATCTGAAGTTTTGCTCTGAGATACAATAGACTCCATGAGTACCTACATCGTGAATTGAGAAGTCCCTTTGTAGCGGAGTTTATTGTTAGTTCCACAAAAAATAACTAAACTCGTTAAGTCACTCTAAACTCTACTTCTATAGGTACGTTTTTCTGTGGTTTATACTCACACCACACCCCGGACACTCGAAGAAATCTTTATGCAAAAGCGGCGTCTAACTACCTATATTTACACTAAACAATGTCAGTTTTGTACACAGTAAGGTTGTCACAGTATGAATAATGTACTGTGGTCTCGGTTTCGTCTATGCGTCTGCGCGTGTGGCGCGTTCCGTGCTCAAAGTCAGCTCCTCGCCAGCTCAAACTCACAGTGTCCATCCATTCTATACGTAGTATTATTATCTGTTTCTACTCACGCTGCCTATCTTCTTAGTGATGGTGACGAGGTACGTTTTCCCCTGAGACACG
Source organism: Camptogramma bilineatum (assembly GCA_958496255.1). Classification (NCBI taxonomy): domain Eukaryota; kingdom Metazoa; phylum Arthropoda; class Insecta; order Lepidoptera; family Geometridae; genus Camptogramma; species Camptogramma bilineatum. Next base: position 8,363,060 of record OY292467.1, on the reverse strand, counting down.
ATGGACTCCATGAGCCTTGGCGCGGCGCCGGCGCAGTCGTCGACGGCGTCGTCGAGCGCGTTGCCGCCGGCGAGGCTGCTGCTGCGACCCGCGTCGTTGCGGAGCGCGTATGCAAGAGCGTTCATACTCTCTAGCGAGTTGGAGCTTTTGTTGTCGGCGAACTGTACGAGAATAAATCCGTACCCATATTATAAATGTGAAAGTGTGTTTATTTGTTTGTTTATTTGTCGTGGAATCACGTCAAAACAGAGCGACGGATTGATGAATTTTTTTGTGTGGAGATAGTTGGAGGGCTGGAGAGTAACATAGACTACTTTTTATCCGGGTACCACGCGAGCGAAGCTGCGGGCAGCAGCTATATATCTATATAATGAATTAATGAATGAGTGAATGAATGAAAATGCTTTATTGCACACCTTAAAACTACAAAATACAAGCAATAATAAAACTACGAAACAATGTACAATGGGCGGCCTTATCGCTAAGAAGCTCTTCAAGGCAACCTTTGGATGGAGAGGGATCTTAAATAATGAAGATTGGTCGGGTTCGGGTATAACTAGCTTCCGACCGCGTGGTACCTACCCAGATAAAAAGTAGTCTATGCGTTATACCAGATCATAAAATATGTATACATACTCCCAAGTTTAATTAAGTAAGTAAGTACGTATGAGCAAGTGGCCAACTTTTAAAGTTTAGTTTCAAACAAGTTTCATTAAAATCCGGTCAGTAGTTTTTGCATGAAGGAGTAACAAACATCCATCCATGCTCACAAACTTTCACATTTACAATATAACAGATATACTTACAGGATTGTCATAAGAGTCAGTCATGGTGCCGTTGGTAGAAAGAACACTGCTGTCCGATATAAGAGACTTGTTGCTTCCCGCGTCACTCAGCTCACTCGGTATAAATCTGTCACCTAAAACATTATAAAAATTCAACTTCTGTTTAGCTTAATTTTACTTGGAAAATTTTATTTATTTATTTATTAAATTGAAAATTCTTATCAAAATTTTCGATTCTGAAGGGATTCGAACCCGTATTGATTCAAACGATCCTCCTCAAGTCGGACTGCTACCAACTTAGCCACGGAATCATTATGACGTCAGCTCTAAAATCTTGATAAGATCATATTTATCGGTTTAGCACCGATGCAGCGCCATCTACAGGTATATCTAAAAGATCTCCTGCTCGTTGTTTGAAATTTGGATTCAGTAGCAATGACGAGAAATAAGTAAGTTCGTATAAGCAAGTGGCCAAATCTGGTTACCGAGTTTTTAGACGGCCTAACGGTCATGGCTTATCGACTTAAAAGTCGGGACCGAAAATTTAACGTGCCATCTGAAGCACGGAAGCGCTCGGCTCGTAATGCCACTTGCGATTCTAAATTGTGACCGGGCACAACGTTGCTTAACTTCAACGATCAATCAAGAACGCATAAGCAAGCTACGCCACGAGCGCTTCACGAGTTATGACAAGAAATGTCGCTATAGCTAATTCTATATTTTTTCATTTGACTTATGTATAATTGTATATGTGAATACTCACTTGACACGGTGTCTGTGTGTTCCATGTGATCTAAAGATATCTTTGGTTCTTCATAATCATGTATTGGGACGTATTCTGCAAAAATATACATTTATTATAGAACTATTGTTTTAGGGCGTTATTAATAAGAATCTCTTACCTTTATACTAAACTACTCTGAGACTTGTTGAACTTGGAATAAGCGAGTATCAACTTCGATATTACCATGTTATTTAATGTTTTATTGAAAAGTAGCCTATCTTCCTCAAGAGTTTCTATGCTATGGAATATAAATTCCTGTTATATTAAAGCTGTTAAGCAAACAAATACGTTGCGTGAAGAAAATAAATGTTTAAAAAAAAGAACCCCATATTCCCAACAAAAGCCGTTTTACAACTTACCTCTGTGCAGCATATGGTTCATGTCTCGCATTATCTCTTGCGGCCGCAGCGGGTCTGGTTGCCAGCATTGCCTCATAAGCGCCCAAACTTCCCCGGGACAACGCGCCGGCCGCAGCAGGCGATCTCCCATCTCGTAGCTCTGATAACGCACACATATCTCTATTTAGATTCAAGATTTTTTTTTCTTCTGCGATCAGCTGTGTAACCATAATCAGATCAGTAGGCTCATTCTGTAAACTCACTTCGAACGTCGAAGAGCTGAATCCGCTGTGAGATTTCAAATTTCGTCTTCGAAATTTGAATCTTACTACAAACACTTACAATACATTCTTGCGTATTTAGTGAGCTCGGTCACTTGAGTGAATTCGAAGTGAGTCTAGTACAGAATGCCTCTGCAGCAGGGCTATTTTGACTCACACGTAAAGTCGCTAATTTGGATTTCTTTCTTTCTTTTCTACCGCAACTTGGGAATAACGTCGTGATCATTATTACATTACATTGTCACTTTTGCCGATTCTAAAGCTTCGTCGGTTACTCTAATTCTACGAATTTCCACATGTTGGATTCTATCACGTAGTAACCTATTTACATAAAAATGTTCAACCAAATTAAATACCAGTTTGAATACAACTCACCCTCGCAGTCAGAACAGGGTTAGTATCAGTAGGCGACTGTCCGTACGAGAATACTTCCCATAGTGTGGTTGCAAACGCCCAGATATCGCCAACAACGGATCTCTTCGCTAGACTCATGTCGGAGAAGAATTCTACGGGCATCCAATGCACACTGTAAACAAATAAATTGAAGTAAATCAGTCGGGTTATAAACTGCTGCCAGAGTCTTCGACTACCATGATAAAACACTACACTAAACACGCGCCATCGACAGTATGACTCAGTCTCGCCTACTTACTGCAATAACAGGTGCCTCGTGTAAAGCGCATAGTGCAATTCTTTTTTTTTGAATAGTGCGCTATACTATGCGTTATGCTTACGACCTGTAAGTGCGAGTGAGCCCGCAACATACTCTGCTTTGCTCAGACGTTTTTATAACTCAAGCGAGACTGCATAAATAAATTGAATTTATTACAGATATAAATGACTTAAATTTAGATAAAATACGTACTCATGATGCGTGTAGTTCCTTAAAGTAGGGCCAGATAGCTTCACCACAATGCGATCAGCGTCAATTGCCGCAACTAAAAGTCTCCTACAGCGGATATATCCGTGCACCACACTCGCTTCGGAAAGGTCCCACAAAGCGCGCGCTAGACCCGCTGATACTTTCTTCAGGTGTAGCGGCTTTATTTTGTCTTCGTTCTCTCTGGAAATAGGATTACCGTAAGAAAGCGCAAAAGAAGTAGAGGTGCCGGATGCAGACAGATAAGTGGGCCCATATACATATCTCTTGTATCCATATATATCATATTCTCTTAAAGCTCTTGGGTTCCAACCGACGGAAGGCGGTGTAGGGGTGATAGGAAAATCTTTTCACCCTCGATGAAGGATGGTGGGACTCGGCGAAAGATAGGGACGGTTGGAGGAGTTTTGGGGTAGAACTATGCCCAGCAGTGAGACGATACAGGTTAAGAAAAAAAATAATGTGAATTCTCACCGAAGATAATCATCAAAGGGTCCATACGGCAAATACTCTAGCACCATCGCCGTGGGAGAACTCAGAGTTACGCCATACAATCGGACTATGGAGCTGGACTGTACGCACGCCCATTTGCTAGCCAGATCCACGAAATCCTGCAAATCCAATACATGTTAATACATTCCGCTAGGAATTTCTAAAATAATTATAATGAAAGTGGCGAAAATGAGTGTCAGGATGGCAATCTGTGGTTCCTTCCTACCCCTTTGGGAAGATACGAGAATTGATGTATGTAATTATAAAACCCAACAGGATTTTTATTCTCATGAAAAGAATACATAAGTCAATTGACTGTGGAACTTGCCCAAGATGCTGGGTCCATTGCATTGAATGGTAATGCTGATCAGTTGAGCCAAAATTTATGTGAGGTATGATCATGCTCTTTTCGACCAGAAGCTCAAAGATAATTTTGAAAACATGATGGACCTCAGTACCATCTTACCCACTTTTCTGATATCACGACATCTAATGAAAATAAATGGACATACCTTTAAATGATCATTAGCTTTCTCTCGCTGCAGTGTCTTGAAAGCTACCAGTAGTTTCTTCGTCTCGTCCAGTTTCCACAGAGCTTTGAATGTAGCCGTTATGTTTTCAGAGCCAACTTTTTCAGAACCTAGGACAAATTAATCAAATCATCAATATATTAATGAAAGCTGATAAATATTATATTATCATTTATATAACGCTTAATGTGAAGTTAACACTTTTTACTTTTGTCTCCTTACTTACCCATGTATAAAAGTATGTCCTTATTCGGCAAACACCGCGGGCTCTTGTTGTCTTTGAGTATTTCCTGCAATTCTGCTTGGTCTATCCGCACGCCTTTCTTCACTGGCTCACCACATAATAGTAACTGGGATTTGTCTGCAAGATTTTAAATACATTTTTTATTCAAACCATACACTACATAACCATACACAGGATAGAAAAAAATAATGTAGTGATTTTGACTACGAGGAAACAAGATCCCAGCTGGATGAACAATATTACAAGTACGTGGTCGCTATGTCGAATAGCGATTGATTTCACAACGTTTATCTGTTTTTTTACAATACATATTCAACTGATAAATTAACACGACTTCAAGCTAAGTCAATTAAAAATAACGGGGTATAATACGCTACAAACAAGTTGTCCGGTGACGGGCAGCGAATGTGAGGAGTTTACGCAGGATCGCGCACATAATTCATAATGCCGCCGACAACGCAGGCGAAAAGGATAGGTACAGCTTCATATAGCTGTCTCGATCGTTCATTGATAGAAACATTTGAACTTTGTATGTGGATAGCGTCGCCAGAGGAAAACTTGTCACGTACTACCGAAGTTTTAAAAAAGACATACCATATTCTGAGGGCGGTATACATTCGTTGAGGTAAATCCTGCCTTCAGGGTTCATGTGACAACTGACTAGCCTCTCTAAGGTAAAGTATTCCTCCTTGTTGAATATATAGCAGTGGCCTTTGAACTCCATTTTGTATGTTTCTGTCGTGCTGAAAGTAAAATTATATTTGAGTAATTGATACGTACATATTCGGTTCAAATTGTAAAAAATGAATTGAAATATGGTCACGACTGTATCCCCAAGGTGCGGTAGACCTTCTCTGAGATCTTTAGGCATTTGATATCCTTTGAAGATGTCTAAGGGAGTAGTCAGAGGTATCAAATTGATGTTTGGAAAAAATCAAGTATAAATAGAGGCATGTATAATCTAATACAGTTTTGCTTATTACATTTCTATATTCTGTATTCTGTTGTAAAAATAATAATAAATTACCTGTTTTTAGTACAAGCATCTAAATAATAAACATTGTATTCATCTTGACACTGTCTTAGGATGTAGCAGCCATGTTTTTTGGCACGTTTCTCTTCCAATTTTCTATATGAGAACGCCCCTCTGAAATAAAACATTATATTAGTCATATCAACTGTTACACTATTTTTGCCTTTGGTCTTAATCAAAATTCATCATCATCATCCTCAGCTCTTCTCAACCCACTGCTGGTATAGGCCTCTCTTCGTTTCTGCCATTTGCCCCCGTCTTGCACCAATCTAGCCCATGTACGACCTGCTGTTTTAACTATGTCGTCGACTTATCTAGCCGGCGGACGACCTACATTCATGTAAGTACCCCTTTCTAGGCCAAATAATCTAATTTAAATTATGATGATGAATGATAATTTTAACGTAATGACAAGCACAACACACACAAGTAAGTACACTTTTTACAATGCATCTAGGCATTCGAAGAAAGAGGGTGTTTTTGACAAAATAAATAAAAATTGCTTACCCAACCGGTCCATGACATTTTGTTCTTTGCAGTTCTTTCAATGAAGGCGTTTCGTCATCTTTTGAGAGATTGAATGTCCATTTGACCATTAACCTGTAGAAAATAAAATAAAGAAATAATTTTACAAAAATTGAATACTGTTATTCAAAATAGTTTTATGCACAGACAAATATAAATACCATTTCATTATTTTATACATAAACCTTTTTTTTTAATCAAACTGCTGATAGCGGACTTCTTACCACCTCAGATTTTAATTTTTATATAAAAAGATTTTTTGGTCCAAAAACCAGTGACTTCAGAAGATCTACCAAAATTTCACCACATTCTGATCAATGGTTTAGGAACGCATAGAGGACAAACATACAAACATTAATTTTTATTTCTATAGATGTATTGTGCGTTACATTATGTTGTCTCTTTCGCACGTTTTGAATCCGGAATAATTGAAAGGGACAAAGCAAAGCCAATAATAAAACATACTGACCTGTAATACCCGTCGCAAACTGAAATAAACGATGAGAGCATTTCTTCAGATTTGAATTTGAAGAATAATGGCGTCCCACGTCTCGATACTTCCAACGAATGGTCACCATTTCTCGTTAAATATATCAATTCTTCTATTGTGCAGACGTGAAACCACTGGATAATAAACAAATTAAATTTCAATTCACACGATCACTATGTAACACTGAAATCATTGTTTGTATTTCTCGAATGGTTTACAAACTCGAAAGGCGCGTACAGATGTTGGGCCAACCTAGGCCAGCTTAGGCGAGTGCGAGCGAGAAGGCGAATCGATTCAAGGCGAGAGCGATAGAGAGGTAATGCGACCCTGGCCCAACGTGTGTACGCGCTATAATAAAACATTGGGCATAAAATAATATGGAGGGTAGAAACAAGTTGCTGTCAGTCCTTGTCTCGCTTGAAGCAAAGCAGGAACAGACAGAGAGATAGAACTAGTTCTCACCTCCCGTTTCAAGTTATTATAAAGCCGTATTCCTGGCTGGTGCGGGTGGAAAGGCGCTACGATGATCCGCACGGGTATGACGTCACCGCCATTCTGCCAGAGCACATTGTCGTATTCCTCTGCTAAGTAGTTCGGTGCTAGTGCGTACAGTTGTTGAAGGTATAGGTTTTTTACGTAACTGTAACATAAATAGTTAAATAGATCTTGCGCTAGACTTTCCTGGGTCCTTGTTAAACTAAGAGTGTCGTGATTAGGAAAAAATGATTATTTATTAATTTATTCACAGCCCAACAAGCCACCTAGTCATCAGGCAGCATAGGAGAACCTTATGTTTGTTTATATGAAGTGGTGGCGAATTCATAGCCCCTAGATTTTAAATCTTGGACTAAAATCTTAAAGTGAAGCAAAACCTAAAATGTATTAATAAAACATAAACAAATAAGAATACTCAATTAAATATAATATTTCACATATTTTTTTAAGTAACAACACATTAAGTTATGTTGAAGAGCCCTAATAAGGCCTCTCCCAGTCAACATAACATGTTTTTGTGTTCAAATGCTTCAAGTTTGTGTACACAAATCTCAAAGATTTGAATCAGTTTTATTGAAGCTGGTCTCAACAATTCGTATTCATTGCTGTCCAATTTATAACAGTTTAAACAGGATGAAGCAATTGAACGATTTACAAATCTGTATCTACTCACTTGACATTGTGCCCCACTGAGCAGAGTTGTGGCAAATAGTCATGGGCGTATTTTTTAGGGAAAGGCCCATGCCTCCTCACTATCACTTTGGGAACATATTTCTTATAGTTTCTTACGACGTCGTTTAGTGGTAGCTTTTCCTCTGCTATGGCGCGGGTCCTGAAGAAGAAATTAACCAAATAACATAATACTATCCATCCAATAATTTAAAAAAAAACAGCTTTAATAGTCTTTGTTTGTAAGCCAAGTTTTCTTGCCCTATATTTTACGAAATTGTAAAATACAAAGTTCCGCGGTTTTATCCACTTGGAGATTCTCACAGGAACTGACTATTTTTTGGAATAAAATTATACATACATACATACATGGGTACATAAAATCACACCTGTTTCCCATCATAGGGGAAGGCACACACAGACAAATAAAATTATAAATTTGGAATTAATGAAAATCAATGAGTAGGTAGTTGTATAATATGACCACTGAGATCATTTAGAATAGTCTTAAGGTGGCGTGGCGACTGATATGAGCATTTGCTCGATAAGATTAAGAATATTCTCATCGAAAATTTGCCCACTGTGAGCAAATACCCATTTCATCTGAATCTACGCGACGAATATATGCTCGACAGTGTTCCATCTCCAGCAGTTTTAGTCAAAATGTTTATTTTCAATGTTTTGTAATGTAACATTCAAAGGGTTTAGCCAAAAAACCTCGAGCCGGGTGAAGAGCGCTCGAGTGCTCGGCGCTCGTCATCGAGCTGCTCAGCTCGCTGTACAGGCATGCTGAATATTCAACTTGTAACATGCTCACATCGAGCAAATATTCATGTCAGTCCCCACCTAACTATAATAATAGTAAATATGTTTCAGTAAAATATTTCTTGAATTGGGTCATTATGCAATTAAACAATAATTATTTACATGGTGTAATATAAAATGATACAATAATAATTATACACATTTATTTAACGCCTCTCTTGAGTGACTACAGATATCATTACCGATCACATAATAATTGAGCAGTGAGATGATTATTTTCTTGTAAAAACACCAATTAAAATTTTATAGTCCATTGTTATATGCATCACTTAATACTATCATGATCAATTAACTTAGACTTAGGTGCGCTTAGTTATCAAAGTAACTTACAATGTACCTACTGTAATAGTATTGTAACAGATTTGAATCTAGACCTCTAGGGCTGCGTATCCATTATGTTCGCGCATCTACTGTGCGCATGTGCTAATCGCTCCTGCAACTGCTTGTAATAGTTGGTACATTCGCAATGTTACACGCCCCAGTACATTCGCAATGTTACACGCCCCATGATTGCGAACGTACCCAGTACTGGAAACAGTTGCAGGAGGGCAGAGCGCAGTAGGTAGCGCAGTAGCCACCATCTCAGTGCCAGTCTGCTGCTCAGACACCAATCTCAGTGGCAGGGCAGCCTATATTGGCTTTGTATAAAATATGCTTGAGCTCTCTGTCATAGGTTGTAAATTGTAATGCCACTAGCAGTTGTAATGCCACAAGTGGTTGTAATTCCTAAGCTAGTATAATTTAGAACATTTTCAATTTATTATGTTATCTGAATATTGTATTTTTAATTGCTACAGAAACGGTGTGAAGTTATCTGTGATAGATGCTAAGCTGCAAAGATCTGGTAGTTGAGAAGTGGCTGACATCAAAAACTACACAAATACATGTAACTACCAGATTTGACAGATATTGTCCTATCTAGTGCAAAGTGCAGTTTTTTCAAGTGCTGTGCATAACATTCGATTTGTATTTTATTTACATAGTTAAATATAAAATAGTCATTCCTAATCCGTGAGTTTCAGAACTTTGGTATATACAATAACTGAACCTAAATCATTGAAACACTATCTCACATTTAATGTTCTGTTGCTTGGCTGATAACCTAAGGCTATATAAAGATCATTGTTAATAAACTATTATGACTCAAAATACCTAATTGTAAATTCCTTATATTTTCTTTTTTTATCAATATACAGTAGAAATCTGTATTTTTTTTAATAACAGGATAAAGTATAGGTACATTACTCACATATCTGTGATTCCCAGTCCAAGTAATTCTTGCTTATGTTCCGGATATTTGATTTCTGGTATTTTGTTTTCATTGACATCATTTCTTGCTTGTTGGAAGTAGTAATCATAAGTTGTTTCATCTAGTGTTATCAATAAACCCAATCTAGGTACCTAAAACCAAGAGACAAATATGATAAAAACTGTTATGCTAATTTCTTCAGACGATAATTATAGGTTTTTAGTACTCACTTTAAAACGAATCCTTAGCTCATATTCTCTAGAACCGGAGACAGAGAGGACCCTGGCGTTATCTTTCAAGAAGTAATCAGAACCTTTAACTCGTAACGCAAACAATGTACGCGTAAGCGGCGGTATGTTGTATTTCTTACACAAAATCATACACAACTCCTCAGCTGTAGACGCACTGGAGCATCTTATAGTGTTCGGAGTACGGTCAGTAACTACCCAAACCTTCACAGTCTCCTCCGTCGATGCCATCGTGAACTTGAACTATATAAAAACAAGAGGACGCCAACAGATAACAGTCAACCCCACATTGATAAACGATGGGATAGATTACCGCCGCCTTTTGGTAAGGTGTACATCTTGGATAAGATTTTATTTTATTTTGCTGTATCACTAATAAAAAGAACACACTCAAAAGTTTATTTTTATCCACAACGCGCTTTGATTTGGTGGCGTAGAATTTTACTTTACTGATTTATTTTTTTGACTGGCTTGTTTTTTCCTTTTCCTTGCATTGTATTTGTGACATCTGACATTTCCAGTGACAGTGACAGTGTCAAATCAAATCTATTTGACAATAAAGTTTGGTTTGGTTGTTCTCTGCAACACCGGAAGCTTAAGCCATCTGGGTGACCACTTTGAAGTAAGATTTCAAGTAACAAGGAAAAGCGTTTTGCGATAACTTCCATCGTTGCACAAAGTTTGATACTAACTTAGATTCTGACATAAAGACTTTTCCTGTAAAGTGCCTAGTTTGCAAGTTACAGAGGGACACCCAATCCTCTATAAGCCAACGGGGTGACCCACAGAAAAAACGCTTGCTTACGCACGCTTTTTGTTCGGCTATCGTTTTTGCACTCCAAAATAGCGCAATACGGCATTTTTATATTTTTTTGAGTTACGTTTCTTCTGACAGACTTCAAACACGGCTCTAAAATCCTCTGAGCATATTTTCAAGTGGATCTGTTGCTGGACACCCAGCCAGGCCACACCAAGAAGATTCTAAACTACGTAACTGGAGTTCTTACTGACATTTAATGTACAAAGGATTTTGAACCTTATCACGACTACACAACGATCTATTATCATTTAATCTTGGTTATAAGGATTGTTGGTCTTGTTGAGAGGCTTTCTTGGGTGCTTTGTCTCTTTCACACTCGTTGTTGGATTAGTAGTGTGCCCATGTCATTTAAATTTCAGGATATTTTTACCTTATCGCGCTCGACAAAATCAGCGCTTGATTTCGATCCATGGTTTCGATCCTTGAATTAGATCCTTGAATTAGATCCTTGATTTTGATCCTTGATTTTGATTTCGATCCTTGATTTCGATCCTTGGTTTCGATCTTGGATTTCGATCCTGTATTTCGATCCTTGATTCTTGAATTTTGAACCTTGAATCTGAAATCTTGAATCTTGAATCTTTGAAGTGACAGCTGTCAAACTTCAAATGACCATATCTCGGGAACTACTTGTCCTAGACTCCCCGTTCCCAGTTCAAATGAAAGCTAAGACCAAGATCTTCATTTGAAGTGACAGCTGTCAAACTTCAAACGGCCATATCTTGGAAACTACTCGTCCTAGACTCCCCGTTCCCAGTTCAAATGAAAGCTATGACCAAGATCTTCATTTGAAGTGACAGCTGTCAAACTTCAAATGGCCATATCTTGGAAACTACTCGTCCTAGACTCCCCGTTCCCAGTTCAAATGAAAGCTAAGACCAAGATCTTCATTTGAAGTGACAGCTGTCAAACTTCAAATGGCCATATCTCGGGAACTACTCGTCCTAGACTCCCCGTTCTCAGTTCAAATGAAAGCTATGACCAAGACCTACATTTCAGATGACAGATGTCATTTTGACAGCTGTTATTGAAAATGTAGAACTTGGTCATAGCTTTCATTTGAGCTAAAAAGGAAGAGTCTAGGATGAGTAGATTTCGAGATATGGCTGATTGAAGTTTGACATCTGTCACTTTAAATCATAGGTTCTCAACGTGGGCGATAACGCCCCCCTGTGGGCGTTTGAGACTTTCAGGGGGGCAGTAGAAGACCTAGAGAAAATTGGGGGGCGTTGAGATGAAGCAGGGGGGCGATAATGTAATCTAAAATAGGCAAATAAAACACCCTAATCCAGTGGTCGTCTAAGTGTGGCCCGCGGACGGTATTGGTGCAGCCCACGGCCAAGCAAACAATTTTGATACATAATAGATAATGATGATAGATAATGATGCCACGTTAGAGAAAATGTTGTGCCGACCCAACCTAGTTGGAAAAAGGCAAGGAAATGATGATGTTGAATGAAACTACCTACGTTGCTACAATAATAATTATAATTGATTATAAAACTTCGAGATAGGGAAGGTCGCTTTGTTTGCTTGGTTTGGAGCTCGCTTTTCTCGCATCTAGCTTCATGAGTAGGTATCATACGAGCAAAGTGAGTTATGTCTGACCACAGAATAGAAACCGACAAGCAGCGAGCCTTTCTATAAGCACCGCAAATAAAATCAAGTGTCACATGTTACATTTGTCTTAAAAAATTTGGCTCGCTGCGCTCGCATTTAACTTTATAAATCCTTATTTATAAAGTTATATTGTGAATAAAGTGAGTTAAGTCTAACCACAGAATATGAACCGATAGGCAGCGAGTTTTTTCTTTGAACACCGCAAACAAAATCAAGTGTTACATGTTGCATGTCTTAAAAATTCGGCTCGCTTCGCTCGCATTTAACTTCATGAGTAAGTAAAGTATATTGCGAGTAAAGAGCGTAAAGTCTAACCACAGACTAGGAACCAATAAGCAGCGATTTTTTTCTTTGATCACCGCAAACAAAATCAAGTGTCACAATGTTGCATTTGTGTTAAAAAATTGGGCTCGCTTCGCTCGCATTTTCTGCATAAGTAAGGTATATTGCGAGTAAAGTGAGTAAAGTCTAACCACAGAATATGAACCGATAAGATAGCTTTTCTTAGAAACCTGCAAAAAAAAATCAAATGTCACGTATTGTATTTGACTTACAAAAAATCGGCTCGCTTCGCTCGCTTGGTTTGAAGCTCAATTCACTCGCATTTTAACTTCACGAGTAGTTATATTGCGAGCAAAGTGAGTTTTGTCAGACCGCAGAATAGGAACTGATAAGCAGCGAGTCTTCGAGTCCCGTAAACTTATGATAAGTTTCAAGTTCTTTGGTGCCTACTAGGATTTTAACCCCTTTAGGAATTTCGAAAAATCGTCAACTAAATAATTCAAGAATGTGCGGCCCGCAGTGATACCTCACAATGTCCTATGCGGCCCTTAACCAGAAAAGTGTGACGACCATGCCCTAATCTAGTGATTACTTCTTTAACTGCTGTTATTTAGTGATAGTTCACTAAATAACAGCAGTTAAAGAAGTAATAGCCACCGTGCTCCAAAAAGGTGTTTAAAATTCGCGACAGTAAGAAAAATAAAAAGTAGGTAAGAAAGGGGGGGGGGGGGGGCGTTAGAAAAAAATATATTTGCAAAGTGGGCGGTGGGGAAAATAAGGTTGAGAATCTATGCTTTAAATGAAGATCTCTTCAATAGCTTTCATTTGAACTGAGAATGGGGAGTCTAGGACGAGTAGTTTCCAAGATATGGCCGTTTGAAGTTTGACAGCTGTCACTTCAAATGAAGATCTTGGTCTTAGCTTTCATTTGAACTGGGAACGGGGAGTCTAGGACGAGTAGTTTCCAAGATATGGCCATTTGAAGTTTGACAGCTGTCACTTCAAATGAAGATCTTGGTCATAGCTTTCATTTGAACTGAGAACGGGGAGTCTAGGATGAGTAGTTCCCGAGATATGGCCATTTGAAGTTTGACAGCTGTCACTTCAAATGAAGATCTTGGTCATAGCTTTCATTTGAACTGAAAACGGGGAGTCTAGGACGAGTAGTTCCCGAGATATGGCCATTTGAAGTTTGACAGCTGTCACTTCAAATGAAGATCTTGGTCATAGCTTTCATTTGAACTTTGAACGGGGAGTCTAGGACGAGTAGTTTCCAAGATATGGCCGTTTGAAGTATGACAGCTGTCACTTCAAATGAAGATCTTGGTCTTAGCTTTCATTTGAACTGAGAACGGGGAGTCTAGGACGAGTAGTTCCCGAGATATGGCCATTTGAAGTTTGACAGCTGTCACTTCAAATGAAGATCTTGGTCTTAGCTTTCATTTGAACTGAGAACGGGGAGTCTAGGACGAGTAGTTCCCGAGATATGGCGGTTTTAAGTTTGACAGCTGTCACTTCAAAGATTCAAGATTCAAAATTTCAGTTTTCAGATTCAAGAATCAAGATTCAAGATTCAAGAATCAAAATGAAGGATCAAAATTGTATCAGTATTTTAATTAAAAAATCATGCCCTGAAACATCACGTAAATCAGAAAATGATGGAAAAGGCCCCTTAGGGACTAGGAATGTTTAGTTTATGGTCACCCTTTAGAAAGAGACACGCCGCCCAAGTTTTAACTCTCAAGCGGACCTTGTTTTCTGTCTCAGTCAGCATTCCAGGTACGTAGTATAGAAATTCCTTGGGCCACACAGACTTGTCTGTGCTGTGTTCGTCTTTGTCTTAATTCGTTCGTTCTCTCTAGTCAAATCTCAATTTTCAATCAGTGCTGCCAATTTAGTGACTGTGTCGCTAGAAGTAGCGACTTTTGCCCAAGTGTAAGTGACTCAAAATCAGTTTTAGCGACATAATATACATATTTAGCGACTTATCTAGCGACTTTTGGACTTCAACCTAAAAATCAAAACAATTTTAAGGCAAGTAGGTAATGGAAAGGTGTTAAGGACAAAAAGTCAACTTGAAAATATTATTATACATGTAATTTTCATAAAAAGTAAGTATATTGTAATTAATACTTTTATAACATCAATTTGTAATTGTAACAATGATTTTCAAACTTTAGGTTACACCATTATTCCCCCCGGGGCTCCTGCAACTTTCTAGTGACTTTTCAGATTGGATCTAGCGCAGTGGTCGTCACACTTTTCTGCTCAAGGGCCGCATAGGACAATGTGAGGTATCACTGCGGGCCGCACATTCTTGAATTATGGTTGACGTTTTTTCTATTTTTCGAATTCCTAAATGTAAAATCCAAGTAGGTACCTACTAACGAGCTTGAAACTTAGCAGCATAAGTTTGCAGTGCTCAAAGACTCGCTGCTTGTCGGTTATCGTATTCTGCGCTCTGACATAACTCACTTTGCTCGCAATATACCTTACTCATAAAGTTAAATGCGAGCGAAGCGAGCCGAATTTTTTAAGACATGTGACACTAGATTTTGTTTGCAGTGATCAAAGAAAAAAACTCTGCTTAAAGGTTCCTAGCTGTCGTTAGACTTTACTCACTATACTCGCAATATACCTTACCCATGAAGTTATTTAACTTCATGAGTAAAGTATATTGCGAGTGCATTTGCGAGTGAAGCGAGCCGAATTTTTTATGACAAATGCAACATGTGACACTAGATTTTGTTTGCGGTGATCAAAGAAAAAACTCTCTACTTATAGGTTCTTATGCTGTGGTTAGACTTAACTCACTTTACTCGTAATATACCTTACTCATGAAGTTAAATGCGAGCGAAGCGAGCCGAATTTTTAAAGAGAAACGCAACATGTGACACTTGATTTTGTTTGCGGTGCTCAAAGAAAAAACTCGCTGCTATAGGTTCTTATTCTGTGGTTAGACTTTACTCACTTTACTCGCAATATACCTTACTCATGAAGTTAAATGCGAGCGAAGCGAGCCGAATTTTTAAGACAAATGCAGCATGTGACACTTGATTTTGTTTGCGGTGATCAAAGAAAAAACTCGCTGCTATAGGTTCTTATTCTGTGGTTAGACTTAAATCACTTTACTCGCAATATACCTTACTCATAAAGTTAAATGCGAGCGAAGCGAGCCGAATTTTTTAAGACAAATGCAACATGTGACTCTAGATTTTGTTTGCGGTGATCAAAGAAAAAACTCGCTGCTATAGGTTCTTATTCTGTGGTTAGACTTTACTCACTTCACTCGCAATATACCTTACTGACGAAATTAAATGCGAGCGAAGCGAGCCGAATTTTTCAAGACATACGCAACATTGTGACACTAGATTTTGTTTGCGGTGATCAAAGAAAAAACTCGCTGCTTATAGGTTCTTATTTTGTGGTTAGACTTTACTCACTTTATTCGCAATATACCTTATTCATGAAGTTACCGAATTTTCAAGAAAAATGCAACATGTGACACAAGATTTTGTTTGCGGTGATCAAAGAAAAAACTCGCTGCTATAGGTTCTTATTCTGTGGTTAGACTTTACTCACTTTACTCGCAATATACCTTACTCATAAAGTTAAATGCGAGCGAAGCGAGCCGAATTTTTTCAGACAAATGCAACATGTGACACTAGATTTTGTTTGCGGTGATCAAAGAAAAAACTCGCTGCTATAGGTTCTTATGCTGTGGTTAGACTTTACTCGCAATAAACCTGACTCATGAAGTTAAATGCGAGCGAAGCGAGCCAAATTTTTTAAGACAAATGCAACATGTGACACTTGATTTTATTTGCGGTGCTCATAGAAAGGCTCGCTGCTTGTCGGTTCCTATTCTGTGGTCAGACATAACTCACTTTGCTCGCATTATACCTACTCATGAAGCTAAAATGCGAACAAAAAGAGCTCCAAACCAAGCAAACAAAGCGAGCTTCATTATCCCGAAGTTTTAAAATCAATCATAATTATTATTGTAGCAACGTAGGTAGCACCTTTCATCATCATCATTTCCTTGCCCTTTTCCAACTAGGTTGGGTCGGCAAACCGTTCTCCTCTAACGGGGTAGCATCATTATATACTAAAATTTTTAGCTTGGCCGCGGGCCGCACCAAAACCCTTCGCGGGCCGCATGCGGCCCGCGGGCCGCACTTTGACGACCACTGATCTAGCGACTTGGATTTACTGGAGTTGGCAGCACTGTTCTCAATCTTCATTCATTCTCTCTGGTCAGCGGTGCTAAAAAAAGCGGCGCCATTTTCGTCTGCTGGACAGATTTTTTTAATTTTCGTTGTCTTTTGTCCTCAGTTCGACAAACCGACTTTCCTAACATTATTTATCTGCCTTCAACTTCAGTAAAAGTAAGTTTTCAGCTCTGTTTTAAGTTATTTACTGGTTTTTTTACGTGTTGTCGTATTCCTGTAACACGTGTAGTAAATATTGCAAAGGTTTGCTAAAAGCCGGTGAGCGAGACGCGCCGGCTTTTTGTGTTCTTTTGAATCACACACAACGTGCTATTAAGTTTTGCACCTTACCTAATCTTTTTCGTAGTATTTGCAGGCTGGAAGCCACCTTGTAATAGGTAGGCACTAGGCATATAACTATAAAAACTCCCAATATTATGGTCTCCAAGATACTTTGTACCTACTTTTTGTGTTCCAAGTCAAGTCAGCATTATACCTCTAATCAAGAAAAAGCTTAATTCTTATGTAGAAATGAATGTAGGTACCTACCTATTTAGATGAGTAGTTATTTCTACTGAGATACCGATTCTCTTTTGACAGAGCTCTTTTGTTCCAGGCAAGAAGTCATGGATGACGATTGGGATGACTCCGCAGATGTGGTAAGACAATGATATTCATAGAAGTAATAATTTCACACTGGAAAGTAACTTGTAGATAATAGCAAAAGATGGACAAGTTCATCCTTATCATTTGTAACTTTTTACTGTGGATACACAAGCAAAATTTATTTGGGTCTCCAACACGCTACGCTTGATGTGGAGACTTAGGAAATATCTTATACATATAAAGACTACCAAAGTATACTCTTTTTTTAACTTTCAATCACTAAAGAAAGTCAATCAATTGGATCACTATTTCTATTGCAGGTGCAGCAACCAGCATACAACAGTATGGTAGACGAGGGTCACAGCTTGTCAGCAGGGCGAGGCTTCGAATCATTCAAAAATGATGGTAAGTTCTTATGGTTAATTTATCAACAAATTTTTTTTTCATAGTAAGCACAGCGAAGCACAGCGATGGATCCTCCAGAACATGTGCAACTTGTATTCACCAAGAACAAATGCAAAATAAATTATCAGCTTCTGTTTATTCTTTAGTTTTTTCCTACTATTTAACTTTATAAACTGTAGAGTTCAATTTAGATTCTTGATTAGTCTTGAGGGTTTCTTTCTTTGCAGCCACTTAACATTTATTGTTTACACTTTGTGTAAGAGGATAGTGTAAAGTTTATACTATTCTGTTGCATAAAGAAGCATTCATAAATGATATTAAGCTGGGGTAGCTATGTAATGTAATTATGTTGTTTATTTCTAAGCACAAGAGCTGTGGTGTTAAGTAGAGCAGAACTAATCTTGTATCAAGTTGCATACTAATCATATTTATTATACAAATGGTTCTTTGTACCTCTTATTAACTTTTTTCTCTGGCCTTATCTCTTCACTTGTGAAAGGTTTATTATTTGATGCTTTGCAAGCTAAGGCGATAGGAACTATTAAATTAAGATAAACTATTTCTTCATAAAAGCTATCTATACTAATATTATAAAGAGGAAAGATTTGTATTTTTGTGTGTTTGTTTGTAATGAATAAACTCAAAAACTACTGCGCCGATTTCAAAAATTATTCACCATTAGAAAGCTACATTCACCCTGAGTAACATAGGCTATATTTATTGCTAGAAAAGATTAGGGATCCTTACTAAAACTTAAGTAACGTAACCCAAGGTGTAAAATAAATGCCATAAAACATCTTTCTTCGCATGCGCTGCGGAAACTATTGATGATAGAACAAAAGTATGTTCTACAATATTGAAGAACATATCAATAACTACAAAAAACTTCGCGATACTATATGTCCAACTATTATCGTTATGTCACAATAACCACTTTTTACATTTTTAAAGTTGATAGAAATACCGCATGTTATTCATACTTCTGTTTAAGTCCTTATCCTTATCCAAATAAATCATATTGATTTGAAGGTTTCAATTAATGTAGATTACTTTTTAAAAAGTTCAAATCGGCTATTCCATTCAAAATATTAAACCTGTACGACTATTGCAATGGCCCAAGTGTTAAGAACCTCAGAAGTCACATCTGGCATGACTTTGAATGGCCAAAAAAATTCAAGGGATGCTAAAACGGCGTACTGATCATAAATTTTACTACTTTATGCTTTTGTTCTAAGTGGACAATACAGTCGGAAAGATTGCCTTGCACGTGTGAAGCTTTTGGGGATTCCTTGAACGCAGATATGCGGGATTTATAAATAAAAAAATGTTATGAAGGATATAAAAAACTTAGGAAATTTAATTAGATAGAATCAGATAAAATGTAAAATGTTGTACAAAATGTAAATAAAAAAACTAAGCAGTCTTACTTAAGATTAAATAGGTAAGTTACATAAATAAAAAAAAAACAAATTCGGATTGTAAGTATAGGTACATATATAATGTGATACTGCGTTTAAAAATATAAAAATAAATAAATAAAAATAAAAGGTAAAATATAAAAAAAAATCTTATGTCCACCCGTGCGAAGCCGGGACAGGCTGCTAGTAAATAAATAAATTTCTTCATATCACCTTATTTCTCTAGGGATGGACATAACACTATAGTAAAGTTTTAAAACTAATTCATCGGCGGGGCTAAAAAGATCGTGACAGTACAGCAGAGTCATGATGATATGATTAATATCTAGATTCTCATATTAGAAATCTAAAAATTGACAATTCCTATAATGATTCTAATCTGTGGCAATTCAATTCATCTTTTTGACAGTTTTGTGGAGAATCGTAAAATGGCGATACTGTTGGTTGACTTGTCAAAACTCGGTGACTGGACAGTCAGCCGGGTAAAGTATGATTCCGCTATAAATCACTGGGAATTGTCAATTTTGAGATTTCTAATATGAGAATCTCGCTATGAATCATGAATTCATAATAGAAAATGAGAAATGTGATATGCCCATATATACCTAATCAAAAAAACACTAGATCATGGATCAAAACAAAGCTAGGGCCAGAACCGTGTTTACAATCTGAAGTCTCGGACGAAAGAACCACTCTGAAGTAGATAACATCGTTCTTTAAGCATGTCAATGTCATCTACCTACATCAATCCTTATCAATAAATACTTTTATACCTTGATGTAACATACATTATCGTAACAAGCGGAAATCCGTGGTCTCCTATCTCTATGGGAAAAGGGGGAAAAAGGCATGATTTTATGACTTTGATGTTTCAGACTTTGGTGGCGAGACGAACGGGTACGGCGAAAGACGGGGGCGTGGCGGACGCGGCGGGAGGGGGGGGTCGCGGTGGCAGAGGGGGACGCGGTGGCTTCCGTAGCGACTTTGATTCGAATGGCGGTATGTGGCTCGTATTTTAAGTTCTTTGATTAAGTTTGTCCAAAAATAAATACAGACTTTTGTTGACAAAAATAAAAGTACCTTCAGTGGAACAATTATTTTCACTTTACCATTATTTTCTACTTGTGTTCTAAGCTCGTTAGAGTTGTTCATTTATACATTTCAAACCAAATACCGTGCGCCCTGAATTATGTGTAATTATCTGGTATAACAAAGGCTGTGAGTTAGCGTGCTATATCAATAGTTAATAGCCGCGTAGTTTTTCATGTCTATAAAACAGCAATTTACTAAGACTTTAAAGATCTGCGGCACAAGGCAAAATGTTCTAATCACTTCACAGGCGACGACGACAATGAAGAGAATGGTGATAGAAACCGAGGCGAGCGCGGAAGGGGACGAGGCCGCGGGGGCCGCGGCGGGGGAAGGGGGGGCGGCGGCGATAGAGACCGCGGTGACAGAGACGATGGAGACAAGGAAGTGGAACTTGACGAGAACGGAGAGCCCAAGAAACCCCCAGTAACCTATGTCCCGCCTGAACCATCCAATGATGAATCAGAGATCTTCAACACTAATATCCAGACAGGCGTCAACTTTGATAAGTTTGACAATACGCCTATAAAAGTGAGTCCAAAGCTAACAGAAAACAAGCTTCTTTTTCGTACTAATATTGCCAAACTGATACATCAAGACATGCGGTTTAAAATGTATTGTTCATTTGAATTATAACATAACTTTAGCTATTACAAAAACCATTATAATCGATACAAAATGATTGATTTATAAATATTGGTCAACTTCAGTTGTTAGACTACATTTTCTACTTCAATGACATTATTTGAGAACCTTACTGTAATGTCTCAAAATATTTCAGTAGGTATTGACTTGCTTAAACCCTGTTTTCATCTCCAGGTAACTGGTGAAAATCCACCAGAAAAGATTACCAGCTTCGAAACCGCTAACCTGCGTAAGTACGTGTTGGAAAATGTACAAAAGGCTGATTACAAAAAACCAACGCCCATACAGAAATGCGCCATACCGATCATCATGGCTGGGAGGGATCTCATGGGATGCGCTCAGACGGGTTCTGGGAAAACTGTAAGGATATTTATTTGACTAATGATAATGAACCATGATCACTTAAATGTAAATACGTTTTCTGATATTTTTTTCGTTTTCAGGCAGCATTTTTGATTCCAATAATAAATTGCCTATTGGAAGATCCACATGAGTTGATAGTGGGGCCTGGTCAATTTGGCTGTGCTCAACCACAGGTATAGTTTTTTAGATAATGGCCATTAGCTTAGTATCTTTTGATTGACAAGGTGAAATTGATTGCAGTGCAATAGTTTATATTTGTATATTTATAATTCTAGGTGGTAATAGTGTCGCCAACGCGAGAGCTCACCTTGCAGATCTTCACAGAGGCGCGCAAGTTTGCTTACGGCTCTGTGTTGAAGATTTGCGTTGCATACGGAGGCACAGCTGTACGCCACCAAGGAGATAGCCTTTCTGTGAGTTATCTTTTTAAAAACGCATTTATACTATGTAATTGTAAATCTATGTACTTAATTGAATCTTGGACGTCAATTTTAACCTTCATCTAATTGTTGTATCAGAATGAAACTTTGCATGCATATTATAGTTTGGATAGTGTAGCTAGGAGGTGGACGGTGGAACTCTTTAGTGGCTAATAGTAAACTGCTCGAAAACTTGTTTTTTTTTATTTATAAAATGAAAAAACTACAGGGAAAAGACTGCAATAAGTTCAGATTTGTCAAACACTTTGTTGAATTGGTTTATTGGTTTAGAAAAAAATAACTTTATTTCAGGTAACATTACATTGATTGGAATAAGTTAAAAGATGTTAATTCACGGCCCTTAGAAATAAATACCTTAAAACTAACATACATATTTGTTATAAACTTAAATAACACTACGCTATTGTCACGTAAACAGAGAGGCTGTCATATCCTGGTAGCAACGCCCGGTCGTCTCCAGGATTTCGTCGATCGGAGTCGCGTGTCTTTCGCCAGCGTTCGCTTCGTGGTACTGGATGAAGCAGATCGTATGCTGGATATGGGCTTCCTGGGAAGCATCGAGAAGATGATGGAACATCCTACTATGACGCCAATGGTGAGTACTCTTGTTATGTACTAAGCAATCTGTTCATAAGACTCGGTATATTATGACAAAATATCTAAACAAGTAACTTATGAAGTTTATAGTGATAGTGACGGGAGCGAGCGATCGTCCTAATAATTTTTCAAGCAATTAAAATTCAACTGCTTCATTAAACAGCGGAGCATTGTCGATGTTGCGATTAACCACAAGTATGGAATAAATACATAACAATATAATATGTATAACAATGTAAGCGAGTGTTAGCACTTTCACATCCTGCTTTCGATGTCTGTTTGATAGACGCGTCTTTTTAAACACATATTTGTTCATGTTCGTCACTATGTATGTGTAAATGAAGTATTATGAAGTAATCCACTTCATCACCTACATAATTAGTGGTAGACAATTCTATAGTGTCTGAGTGTGCCTGCCTACAAATAAGAAATGTCATTTGTATAGTTATGTACCTAACCTATGCTATAATATTTTTTTGCAACTTGTATATTTATATCACAGAGTGATCGCCAAACCCTGATGTTCTCTGCAACTTTCCCCGAGGACATTCAACATTTGGCGGGTAAATTCCTGAACAACTACTTGTTCGTTGCCATTGGAATCGTCGGTGGTGCGAGCTCTGATGTGGAACAAATATTCCATGAGGTTTCGAAGTATGAGAAACAGAATATGCTCAAGAAACTTGTTGAAGAGAATGGTATGTTAAACTTATTACATTCTTATTACTTAACATTACATGCTAGTACTGGCTTTAAAGACTATTTCCGAAAACTCAAATTCTTAAAACGCAGATAACCATGGAAAAGGACAATATAAAAATTACATAAATCTAAATGGACTCAAATAGACATCATCATCATTTAGAATAAAACATTATCATATTAGTCTTTACAACTAGCTAAAGTTAGTTCAATATCTCACCTTCAAAATTCTTCACTACAGATAAAAAGCGCATATTGGTGTTTGTTGAGACGAAGCGTAACGCGGACTTCATCGCGGCCATGTTGTCTGAGCAACAATTGCTGACCTCTTCTATCCACGGCGACCGTATGCAGAAAGAACGAGAGGAGGCACTTGCAAATTTTAAGAGCGGACGTCACTTGCTGCTTGTCGCTACAGCGGTAGCCGCGCGTGGTCTTGGTACGTACTTGTTGTTCTCGTATGATTGGTTTTATATTAACAGGATTTACTGTGTGTATTTGGATAGAGTCGGATTCAGCACTGAAGTCCGATAGACGCAGCGCTGCTATCGCAGAACTAGGTTATGTAAAAAATTACTAATTGTAATTGTCCAAATAAAGCTTGAACAATAATAATTATGCTAGTTTGTACGTTCATTAGCTCTACACACCAGAACAACTGAACGGTCTTGACTAAAAGAGCATAATAAAGTAAATAAAACAATTAGTTCCCGCTTTTTGCGGACTTGAGTGCTGACTCCTACTCTACAGCGCTCAGCTTCCGCCTGCGGCTTATTTTTCTTGGAACCAACAATTTAGACTAATAAGCCATTACAGGACATGATCTTCACCTAATATAAATTTACCCATATCAGTCCACGTCATTGAAACCCAGACATACTCACAAACTTTCAGATTTATAATACTAGTAGGATTTATTGGCTAGATATTAGTTGCTACACCTACAATAAAACAAATATTTGCATTTTATTAGAAAGAGTAGAAAGTAAAGAACATTTTTTTCAATTTTTTTGACAGATATAAAAAATGTGGATATTGTCGTAAATTACGACATGCCGAAGAGCATCGATGAATATGTACACAGAATTGGAAGGACTGGGCGTGTCGGAAACAGAGGCAAGGCTGTCTCCTTCTATGATGCCGATCAGGTAAACTAAACTTTTTTTATTTTTTTAAAAGAAGAATGTAAGGACCAAATAGACATCGTTCACTAAACCTGTGACACATTCCAACAGTTTCGAAATCCATACATGCAAAATATTATTATTATTATCATTGCTAACTTGAATACTATTTTAACAGATGCCATCTCTATTTCCAAGCACCAGTATTATAAATAATGCATTTCTTTTACTTACAGGATAGTGGTTTAGCTGCAGACTTAGCGAAGATTCTCAAACAAGCCGATCAAACAATACCCGACTTCTTGCAAATAGGAGGCACTGCCACATACAAGGGCAACAAATACGGAGGCAGTGATATACGAGTAAGTTCATAATTTTTATGTCATGCACTTTATATTTTGATAGACAATGTAACTGTTGGGCTGTAATAAAATGTTGTTTTGATATTCATGTCTTGCTCACTACAGTGGGATGAACCAAGGGTATGTAAAAATTTTATACCTGAGAGTCAACCTACAATAAAGCATTTACACTTTCATCAAATATTTGTTATAAGTACAAGATACCCGTCGTAAATAACAAAATCGACACAGACAGAAAATGAAGTTTGGTAAAGAGCTGAACTTGGCCTTTTTCATCTTGACTAGATTATTTATACAGTGTCAGGAGGCAATCTTTGCCTGCACTTAACGGGACACTGTAGTGACTTGAACATTTTTGGTATGAAGTAGAGCCTGTCCAGATGGAGGCGTTTTACGCGCGTAAACTATTGCCATCCTTATTTTTCACTGTCTAACAAAAGAGGATGGCAATAGCTTACGCGCGTAAAACGCCTACGTTCTGGACAGGCTCTTAGGCTTGCCCAGCGAGCGCCTAAACCATCTTCTCAGCTTAAAATAAATAATAGTATGTCTGTGATAGATTTATAATGCTTTATTTTGTCTACAGAACTTCAATAACGCCGCCAGTGCGTCTGGGAACCAAGGCGCCCAAGAAGAAGATGAAGAATGGTAGATATGTAACATGTAAGTCAAAATATTTGATTTTACACTAAGTGAAAGAAAATATAAAAGACATTGTTTTTATAATACAACTCGTGATCTGTGTGTTTGTCGTCATTGGTGCTTCTGTTACTCGTTTTTACTTACAATGCGTTCTACTGCTTAAACCCATTTTAAATGTATTACCGACAGCAGCAGTGGCTATGTGTTTTAAGAGCGTTTAGTTAGGCTCTGTTTCCACCTCAGGAGTAGCCATTTTTATAAACAGCAATCCTCGCTCAAAGACTGCTACTAGTTATTTTTACCAAGTATTCTAGTGTAAGCTTAATATAAGGGTTGTGGTAGACTTGTCATGAACACGCATCAGATTATTGCGTAAGGCCAATTCGATTGTACACATACATATATCATATAGTTGTTATTATTTTTTTCCTATGAACGTAACGAATTTCTGATTTTTCTTCGTTTTATTTGAATGTTTAAGTTTTTTGGGTTATTTTATTCGATTTCTGGTAGCTCCAATAAATGTAACAAAATAGCTATTTCCTGTGATTAGTAATGCTCAGATTTAAAAAAGTACTTAGTTTATATTTGTTCGTTTCTTTAGTAATTTTTCACTTTTTCATAAAATAACATCACCTATTCATTGTAAACTATCACAAGTGGTATTCAGTGATAAGTAAACCTTTGGAATCTCAAGATAGGGGCATAGCTTTTATCATAAATGATTATGTAAAGAAAATAAACAAAAGCCTATTTTTGTTAAGAGACAGCGATTTTGCGGAACTTTCATATACATAGGTTAAATTGTACATAGCATTAACACAAACTAATTCATCTAGTATGGTAAATATTGTAATCTGTGATGACTATTCTAAGTAGAGTAACGGCCAGCGCAGATTCAATGAAAACTGCTTTGGAATTTGTCACCAGCGGGCTGATTGTCTAACTTGTCTCAAACTATCAAAACAATCGCGTAGGTATCTTTTGTCGCGTTCGGTCTCGAGACGAGAGTGACAGAGCTACTTTCGTGGTCACTGAACTGTCGTATTTGACAGTTTGAGAACGATTTTGGTCACTATCAAAGATAGACAATCAGGGGGCAGATCTGCTCTGGCCCTTAAAATAACATAAAGCCATAGTGTAAGTTCAAAATAACATAGTTTTTACTTTGACCAATTCATATTTTTGATCTTATTTTAGTTTGAAAATAAAAACAGGGTTAACTTTATTCGGCATGACATTTATTACCTTTTGAAAAGGTAAAAAAAAATCAGTTCAAATGTGACTGACCAAAAAATTGTAAGTCGATGGCGTCGTTTTGGAAAAACTGAGCGCCTTCTAAACTCTGTAGTTTTAAGTGTTACCTCTGTTCCGTTAGTTTTGTTTTGCTGTTCATTTTTTATTGAGTATATTTTGTACTGTATCCACTGGTTGGTTAGAAGTACTTTTGATTAAAAAGAGTGCATACCAAGCTGTGGTTTTATTGCTGTATCTCCTGATAACCTGTTACAAAAAACTAGGTAAAATGAAATAAGGTGCGGTAGCCATTTCTCTAAGATCTTTAGGAATTTATATCCTTTGAAGATGTCTAAAGGGGTTGTCAGATGTATGTCCAAATACATACTTCTAAAAAACTATGTAAAAGTCCACAAAGCGAGTACTCTATAGTCGTATTGCTCATTATACGGACTAAAATTGAAGGAAAAAATGTCATTTTTCCTTCACTTTAGTCCGTATAATGAGCAATACGACTAATTCCATTGCAAGATAGTGTGTATTGTACGATGCAGTTTTGATATCTCTAGTCTAGGCCATGACCAGATCTTCCATACAAGCATTTTTTTTCAATAACTTTTAAATCTCCAGATAGTTTTAATTATATTATCATCAAAAACAAAATCATTATGGATATATCTTCGTTTAATTACATGTCAAAATTTACAAATATAGCTAATATATTACTTAATTAGTGTAAATTAGCACCGTTATCTTATCCACTATGAAGGCATAGGCACATCTAACAATTTTTTACATTATATACAAATAGGTAGGTATACTTAATGTATATTTCATATAATTCTATATATCATGTAAGTACGTGCTTACATAGAAAACTAAGTTATTTCATTTAATATTAAGTAGGTCTGGTCAAAACTTGATAGCTAGATTCTTATAAAACTACATTTAATTTTGGTCCAAACGTTGATACTGTGACGTGATATTCCATCTGTAGTACTGT
Organism: Camptogramma bilineatum; assembly: GCA_958496255.1. Lineage (NCBI taxonomy): Eukaryota > Metazoa > Arthropoda > Insecta > Lepidoptera > Geometridae > Camptogramma > Camptogramma bilineatum. Next base: position 8,335,627 of record OY292467.1, on the reverse strand, counting down.
ACCACTCTGAAAATAAAAAGGGAACTATATTTTTCGCCACCAAAGTTTATATTTGTCATCAACTTCTATCTAATTAACGATCTGTCGCCACGAATTATTTTCATACTCAGAAAAATAAACATTACCCTTCCTTTGCTTTGCGCAGTCGGATTAAAAGTTTATATGGACACGGGATTTTATCGCGTAATTTACCTTATTTATCCCAACGTTTCGGCTATGTTACAACAGACATCGAAACGTCGGGCAAAATAAGAAGGTGATTACGTGATAAATACCCGGATACATACCTAATGTATTTATAATGTGTTCTGATCGCGAAAGTTTAAAAAATGATTATACTTAAGGTTGCGGTACGTGGAGCTCGGAACTTCTCTTCCAACGTATCTATCTAAATTGTTCGTCCTTGTCACGCAAAAAACTCTATGTAGTATAATATAGGTGTACTACTCAGTCTACTATGAGCAATCACAGCCCCGATTGGCAGTATTACCTCTACCTAATCTGTGATTGGCAGATATGAGTCTGACATGAGGCCCGCCCTTTTTAGCGCGATTCAGGACGCATTACGCGCAGCTACTGTTTAATAATTTCAAATACAAATGCATTAGGACGTTTGGCTCAATGGTTGTGAGCTCCGCTTGCAGCGCGGTAAGTACTTGCGGAATGGAGATCGATTCCTGTTGATATTGAGTTTTTGCATCTTTGGAGAGGCCAAAAATGTTATATTGTCAGTCACTAATGAATAATGTTCATTTTATTTCATGGAATCGTTAGATAAATGTATGGTAAAAATGCTTTTTTTGGAAATTTATCTACAATATCTAGGTAATTACCTACCCATCTTACTCTCAAGATTTTTAGGGAGGGATGAGATCGATATTATGACGCTAGACAGAATATGTGGGTTGTTACCTATATAAGTCGGTACACAATTACCTAAATTTTCAAAGGGAAGTAGGTACCTAAGTAGGCACTTAGGTACCTATTTTTTTTCTGTCCAATGTCTATAGGTAAGTAGGTACTTACCTAACCTACCTAACTACTGAAGTCACAACGGATGTTTGTCCCTCTGAAATTAGGGGGCGTCCATTAATTAAAATTAAAGAATAAAAATTAAAGGCGATTTTTGCGATTTTTCAACCCCCGCACCCCCTCCCTCCTTGGTGAGATGTCCTGAGATTTGGCTCGATCCCCTCCCCCACCCCCTAATCTCACGTGAGAATAAAAAAAATAATATTAAACAGGTACCTACCTAGATTTGCCGAGACCTCCCTTTCATTTTTAATCCCACATGGGATTAGGTGCGATTTGGCTCAACCCCCTCCCGCCCCCTAAAAGCCTGACGTAATTAATGGATGCCCCCATAAGTGCAACAAAGGATAACGCATATTTAGGTACTTATGACGTGGCGAATCAATTGGTGGTACCAATAGGCTGAGAAGGCTGGAGCCTAGGGCGGCAGATTTTAGGGGCGGCAAATAGGGAACAATTTTTTTTGTGTTACAGAAAAATAATATTTACCTATATTTATTGATAATGCTATGTTATTATGTACACACAAACAATTCAACATGTAAGTAATGTTTTAAAAATTGTTAGAGTGAGAGCTTTTCTTGCTTAAAACTTTTTTCCATAATTGGATTTGAAACGAGCGATAAAGGCGGTGCGTTTAGATGGGCCCGCGAATTACAGTAGTATCCCGAAAATTTCCAACAGTTTACCTGTTGATCATGTTTGGTTTCTGTAGCTGTAATCAGCACGTGTAAGGTCGTCATGTACGAAAAATCCCTATGTGTACCGAAGAATTTTTATTTTCATTAATCATTAAATTTCACATAATCAATCATCAACCAATCAAACATCAATAGGTATCCGTACCCCTATTATAAATGTGAAAGTGTGTTTGTTTGTTTATTTGTAGTTGAATCACGTCAAAACGGAGCGACGGATTGACGTGATTTTTTGTGTTGAGATAGTTGGAGGGCTGGAGAGTAACATAGGCTACTTTTTATCCGGGTGCAACTCGAGCGAAGCCGCGGGCAGCAGCTAGTTTATAATAAAACTGTAACAGGTCAAATTCTGTACATTGAAGATATTTTGAAATTTTTTTTGGAGGGCTCTCTATTGTCGATACTGAAGCCAAAACTGTAATTTTTTTCATTCATGTCTGTCTGTCCGTATCATGGCCGCGCATTACGTCGAAACTACTGGTTGGATTTAAATGAAACCTGGTATTATTTGAGTGCATACTACGAGGTCTAATATAAAATACTTTTAATCCTGAAATTCAGCACGGTTCCCTAGGGAGAGGGGATGAAAGTCAAAATAAGTATCTGGTTGTAATTCATGAGCGCGTAGTCCGATTTCATTGATTCTTTTTAGGGTTCCGTACCTTAAAAGGTAAAAAAAGGAACCCTTATAAGGTCACTTTCTTGTCCGTCTGTCTGTCTGTCTGTCACCATCGATTATCTCAGGAACGGGTGGAGCTAGCAAGTTGAAATTCATACCATATACTGAGGTCTATAGTCCCTATTGTGAGTATAAAAATCAAGGTCCTGAGTCAACACTATAAAAAGATATAGGCAAATTTAGGTTTTCGTGAAAACTTGTAAGTACCAAAACTTACCTTAATTATCAACTTTTTTTATTTTTCGGAATTTTTCCTTTACTTGTGCTGTAAGGCCTTGCTTGTAACCAAAATTGACAATTCTAGGTCAACCGGAAGTACCCTAGAGGTTTTGGGTCGAAAACCTAAATGGTAGTTCCCGTTGACCTAGAATCACGAAATTTGGCGAAAAGCAAGGCCTTATAGCAGAAATAAAGGAAAAATTCCAAAAAATTAAAAAAGTTGAAAGTTAAAGGGTGTTCCCATACATACATACATACATACATAGTTGACGCCAATTAAGATTGTCTTCTGAGTTGTATGAGCGCTCATACAATTAAGCGAACTAGCTTAATTGGCACCATCCTCAAATAAGGTAAATAAATAAAATTGTGCTATTGTGTGAAAGTAAATAAAAGAAAATATTTATTGCAATATTATGCTCGTGTGCGCAGAACATTTGCGGCGCTGCTATCGCAGAACTAGGATATGTACAAAATAAAACCGGTCAAGTGCGAGTCGAACTCGTACGCCGAGGGCTCCGTAACTAGCCATGGTGCCAATTAAGCTAGTCCGCTTAAGTATGAGCACCCATACAACTCGGAGGACAATTGTAACTGGCGTCAACTATGTATGTATGGGAACACCCTTTAATTTTTAACTTTTTTAACTTTTTGGAATTTTTCCTTTATTTGTGCTATAAGACCTTGCTTTTTGCCAAATTTCGTTATTCTAGGTCAACGGGAACTACCATTTAGGTTTTCGACCCAAAACCTCTAGGGTACTTCCGGTTGACCTAGAATTGTCAATTTTGGTTACAAGCAAGGTCTTACAGCACAAGTAAAGGAAAAATTACGAAAAATAAAAAAAGTTGATAATTAAGGTAAGTTTTGGTACTCACAAGTTTTCACGAAAACCTAAATTTGCCTATATCTTTTTATAGTGTTTACTCAGGACCTTGATTTTTATACTCACAATAGGGACTATAGACCTTAGTATATGGTATAAATTTCAACTTGCTAGCTTTACCCGTTCCTGAGATAATCGATGGTGACACACGGACAGACAGACGGACAGACGGACAGACGGACAGACGGACAGACGGACAGACGGACAAGAAAGTGATCTTATAAGGGTTCCCTTTTTTACCTTTTAAGGTACGGAACCCTAAAAATTACTAATTGTTCAATAACTTAATGGGTATAATGGGTAGGTACGGAACCCTCGGTGTATGAGTTCGACTCGCACTTGACCGGTTTTTACTTTGTTTGAAAGTATGTACTTTATATATTGTTCCGTAAAAATTTCAAGGTCATCGGTTTTGTAGTTCCGAAATTACAAACAGCCGGAATCCTTGACACCCGGAATGCACAGGAACCGTTGAATGTACGGCTCATCTTAAGCTGGTGTGCAAACAACTCCAAACGAGTTGTCGGTGCTGGTTGTTGTTGTTGGTGCTGGTTGTTGTTGTTGGTGCTGAGGTAATTGTCTGGGGGTCTAAAGTGGCCACTTTTGATGAAAAATCAGATGTTTCATAGATGCTTCATCTATGAAACATCAAATGCTTCATAAATGCTTCATATATATGCTTCTTAAATGAAGCATCGATGCTTCATCAATCCTTCATCGATGCTTTATAGATGCTTCATATGAAGCATCGATGAAGCATCTATGAAACATCTATGAAGCATTTCACAAAACATCTTTTTTGACAGATCTATGTGCGAGGTTAAATTTATTTTTAGAAAGTAAATAGGTTGAATGGAAAACGGATGGCTGAATGCAAAACCCATGCGAAGCCAAATTTAAGAAAAAAAAAACCTCAGACCCGCTCCCGCGACAATTTACCTTTTTTATTTATTCGTGTGCCTCAAAAATATTTCCATATGTCCATCAGGGTGGCGCAGTGCAATCATTTCTATAAAAAAACTAAGTAGGTACCTACCTATTTAATTTATAAAAATAAATTTAACCTCGTACATAGATCTGTCAAAAAAGATGTTTTGTGAAATGCTTCATAGATGCTTCATATATGAAGCATTTATGAAACATCTATGAAACATCTATGAAGCATCGATGCTTCATAGATGAAGCATATGAAGCATTTATGAAGCATTTGATGAAAAGTCAGATGTTTCATAGATGAAGCATCTATGAAACATCTGATTTTTCATCAAAAGTGGCCACTTTAGACCCCCTGTATTTGGTAGGATCAGAAGAATCTCATCTATTTTGAACTGTTAAAACCTAGTGAAACGATCACGGGAGGCCGAAAACAGCCACAATATGCGACATGTTATGAATCCATTATTATTCATCATGACAACAATGTTCTGTGGTGCTGAGGGCGAAGGCCCGCCTGAAACACAGAAGGTTGCAAATTTAATTCCCTTTGCCTGCCTGTGAGACAAATGTATGTGTGATCTACGAATCTCTGTCTCAAAATGATTCTCTCAAGAAGGCAAAAAGTCGTAGATTCTGACGAAAACTTTGAATAAAATACCTACGTTGTAGCACAGAATTATGCGACAAAGTTCAATTCAGCTCGCGTAAGCGTTCTTTGCCTAGTGCAATATGCACTGACACGTGCCTACACAAATTCTCTCTTTCTAACGCATAACTCTGTCACTGTCTGGCGCGGAGTGACGCGGAAGGGTTGTCGAGTTGTCACGCGATAGGTATTAGAGCCGAGTGGCAAGTGGGAACCCTGCCAAGGCCCGCCCGGGCGGGTCCACCAATGTACTTGTAGCTTCGTACCTAAAGTGCGGAGTGCGCGTAATTAGTAATTAGGTAAATAAATCTGTTTATATTCTTATGTTTTGCTTTTTAGTGCAAGTATGTTTTAAAGTCGGTTAAGTATTTTATTTTTTATTTTTTCATTTTAGTGTTTATTTTTTATTAAGAATGATGTCATCTTACCTACTTATTGTGTTTCGCTCATCAAGCCCTTTCATTTGATATCCATGTCACTACTACTATACTACTAAAAACTAAGATACTGAAAACCAGCGCTCTAACAGCCATGGCGCTGCTGGAGCAAATGCTGAGGGGTAACCTTATTTTCTTGTCACTGTAATGTAGCATTTCTGATTTGTGTTGTATGTATCGTAGTGGCGAAAATAAAACTTATTTCTATTTCTATTTTACTAAAAAGTTCCATGGAACAGGTCCTGACTCCATCATCAGATCAGATCGCTGTCACCATATTATTATATTACATTGTGTCGGAACTTCACAGATATGCTGTGTTTTTACTCAATCGGCCAATTTATTGAGGAGTTCTGTTGAGCAGCTCTTGACTCCATCATCAAATCAGCTCGTTGTCACCATATTATTAAATTGTAATTGAAACTTGATAGATATACCAAGTTTCGACTCAATCGGCCTATTCACTGAGGAGTTCTGTTGAACAGCTCTTGACTCCATCATCAGATAAGCTTGATTGATACCATAATATTTCATTGTCACCGAGAATATATAAGTGTGCAAAATTTCAGCCCGATAGTTCTACAAACACAATAAATAACCATAAAATTTGAGAGTTCCCCTCGATTTCCATGGGATCCCCTCATCAGATCCTCCACTTCTGGAGTATATCCTTTGTAACCAAAAAAAAAATAATTGTCAAAATCGGTCCACAATTGACGGAGAAATGGCGTAACACACACACAAAAAACTAAAAAAAATATATACCTAAAATAAAAAAAAACACACAGTCGACTTGAGAGCCTCCTCCTTTTTGAAGTCGGTTAAAAATAATATTACACAAATCATAAAAGTTACAATTTCATTAACAAAAAAAATGTAATTAATATGATTGTGATGTGGTATCGAGTGTAGGGGCGGCAAAAGTTGAATAGCCTACTGGCGGCAAATTTGGAAATCCGCCACTGTTATAGGCAGTAGAGTAGGTAGGTATCTATGTAAGCGAGATAAAACATAATACCTACCTAACAGCCAACATCAGAGAGACAAATGTAAAATATACTAGGTTCCGCCCGCGGCTTCGCTCGCGTGATACCTACCCGGATAAAAAGTAGCCTATGTTTTATTCCAGGTCATAAATTATGGTAAGTATAGGTACCTACCTATATGTATTCCAAGTTTCATTAAAATCCGTTCAGTAGCACTGGCGGTCGCAGACTTTGATCTTGGGGGGGGGGGGGGGTCACTAGTTTTGGTAGTGCGTACCTACCTCTCTTTTTGCTGGATGTTACAGGTTTCTCAAGGATTTTGAGGGGGGGGGGGGGGGTCGTGACCCCCATGACCCCCCCCCTCGAACCGCGCGTGTATCAGTAGTTTTTGCTTGAAAGAGTAACAAACATACAAACATCCCTAGATAGCGGTACATCTATACATCCATACATCCTCACAAACTTTCACACTGTAAAATTATTAGTAGGATGGAAAAGCCCCTCTTGGCAGATTCAAATGGCCCGCCGTCATTTTGTGACGTCATTACAAAACTACTACTGTTCTATTTATAGACTTTGAAGTTTAAAAACATAACTTCAACTTCTTTCATAACTTCAACTTCATAACTTTAGTATGAAAATTACTTTCTTTTTAACCGACTTCAAAAACAGGAGGAGATTCTCAATTCATAGGAATATTTTTTTATGTAGGTAGGTATGTTTTTAGAATTTTATTGATTTGGAAAATTCTTTTTTGTTTGAAAGGGTCCCAGGTGGTGCCATGGTCATCAGATCAGGTCAGGATCTGATGATGGCGTCAGGAGCTGTTCAACAGAACACATCAGTACCTACCTAAATCTAAATAGGCCGATGGAGCTGAAACTCGTCATCATCATCACCAGCACCATTTTTTGAACAGCTTCTGATTCCATCATCAGGTCAGCTCGCAGTCACCATAGGTACGCATAGGTATTACATATTACATGACATTGTAGTCGGAACGAAACGGAACAAGACAGCTTACATTATGCCGAGTTTAAACTCAATCAGCCTATTTACTGAGGAGTTCTGTTGAACAGTTCCTGACTCCATTATCAGATCCTGACCTGATCTGATGACCATAGCTCCACCTGGTACCCTTTCAAACAAAAAAATAATTTTCCAAATCGGTCCAGGCTCACCTATTCAAGTAGATACTCGAGAAACATACCTACCTACCTACATAAAAAAATATTCCTATGACTTGAGAATCTCCTCCTTTTTTTGAAGTCGGTTAAAAATAAAGTAATTTTCATAAAAGGGTCTACAAAACCTACCTACCTACATACCATTTAAAATTGAAATAATTGTTCAAAGTAAAAATCAATTCTAATCTACGCTAGGTACACCTATCTAGTTAGTGTGTATACTACCTACACCTATACCTACATACCTATACATCGAGCGAGCTAAAAATGCTAAAAATTATAAAAAGCGGTGGTCGTTGCAAACCAATTTTGCGTTAGTGTGAGTGTCGAAACTCCGCCTCCGGGACTATACACACACATTGAAGACATCCGAGCAACGCGTACGGCAATACTCGAGTTCAGAATTTACAAGAATTTACGATGTATTCCGTAATACCAAAAATGATGAATGAAAAGTTAATGATTTCGCAATTTTTTTTGTATGGCCTGTAACTAGACACTCTAAGCTGTGTTCCTATTAAAAGGATATTACAATCATTGTTGTTTATCATACAGAACAAATGCAACGAAAACACGATATTTTTGCTGTAAAAATGTTAGAAATACAATTTGGTTACATTTTGTTTCAGGTAAGTTTTTTAGATCAAAAGTTTAACAGGAACCTAGATTAATACTTCCTTAATCTAAATAAGTGCATAAAGTGGTGAAAATACGCTCAAATTTTAAATGATTTCGGTAGTACGTTTGTATGGAGAATTCGTTCGTCGCCGCCCTCTTAAGTACTATAATTTACTATAGAATTATTTTTATATTGTGTGGCGACAGATCTAGGTACTATCTTGCGGACAAACAACACTATTATTTAGGAAATGCAAAACCAATTAAATTGGCGACAGCTTAAATAATACACAATAAATAACATTCAAAGCTTAACCTTAATTTTGAATTTTCGAATACCAAAAAAGGTCTGGCAATAAAATACCTACATAATCTTTTTATTATTTGGCTTAAAATGTTTCGCACATGTTTACGACAACATAATTTATAAGGGTACAGGTACATAAAATACAATCATGGCACCCTACTCCCGAAAACGAGAACGATATCAATACGATATTTTATATCACAAATAAACCAGCAATATAACATAAATCGAGTACAATCATTGTGGCTATCAAATCACAAAATAGGTATAAAATCGAGGTACCTATGTATCTCTTTATACCACATAAAATAATACTAGCCACTCACAAATATCTAAGTACCTACTTAGTGACTGACGGTGCCTGACCACTTATCTAAAAGTGGGGTTTTGGTTTGAAACGCAATACTATTGTAATAAACCGATTTCTGCGCATGTGAGATTCTGAAATGGATGATACTCTTTACACAAACAACTAAATTATCGGTAAATCCGAAAGCTTTTATTTCGTTTACGCTAAAGATCAAAACAGAATGATAGTAATCTTGTTTTCCATCTAAGTGGGTAGTTTTAATTAGAAACAAAATTGGTCTTGACTAATTCTACCCACAAACACTAATTTTAGAAATGTCATTCAGGCTCAGGCCATTTTGTTTTGGTCTTTAGCGTGAATGAAATAAGAGCTTTCAGTTTAATAGTCGGTGTATAACAGAATCATCGCCATTAACTACATTCATCCTTTGATGTCTCAGATCTCGGTGATTTATAAGGCCCAAAAAAGCCTAAATAATAATAACTTACCCAGCACAGATAATGCAAATCAACGTAATGCCCATGCTCAACACATAGATCGCGGCTGGGAAGGTGAAAATCGTGAACTGGTACAGAGAATTGTACATAACTGGAGAGATTAGTGGGCACAGGCCTTCGATCGCGGACATTAGAGCGAAGACTTTAGCGATGTCAGTCACGGGCAAGATCTTCGTCAACAACGAGCGAAGGAGCGGCGAGGATAGACTTCTGAACAACGCCAAAGCAGATCCTGAAAAAAAAATCAACATGTAAGTTCGTACGAGCTAGTGATACTTTGATAACGGAACTTGTGTGGCCTCCGTCATGGTTTATCGCTTTTTAACCGGGACAAACGGTTTTTTTGCCATCCGAAGCGAATGGTTGATAATACCACCAGAGGTCACCCATCCGTCCTTCGTTTATAATAAGCTACTATACCTACCACGTGAAATGTGATTTACTTTACATATATTTTGGCATTGATATTGTAGCAGTCTTGATCGTTTTTTGGTCACAATAGGCATGTTTTTGCTCTGGGTTATTTTTAGGGAGTGGTCACACTGTGTTTTTGCAGCGCGTTTATATCGAATCGATACAAACGCGCATTCGCATTAAAAACGCGCTGCAGAAAACGCAGTGTGGCAACTCCCTTAGGACAATGACACTCAGCCGGGTAAAATTCGTTAATGGTGTTTTACAGGGCTTATTTTAGGACCTGTTTCTCAGAACTTAATTAAATTACTACCACATCATTGAATACATAGGTTTCTACATACTTGTGTTTATGTAGGTATATCATTGAACAAATTGCGCAGGTGGTAGGTATAAGTAGTTATACTATTCTAGTCGTACAATGTAAATACAATTTAAATTAGACTGTCTTACCTAAGTACATGTGCCAAGAGGTCACAGCCAATGTTTTGGCTAAATATTCTATAGCAGTCGACACGAAAGCTATAATTGCAAATGCTAAGTCACTTATACCCAACATCTTTTGTCCAACTATTACTCCCAAAAATGAGCCGACAAAAGCTATAGTTGTGCTAGACGCCGAGTAAAGCGTGTAATCTTTCATGTTCCAGTTGAGTTTTCCTCTGGTGTACAAGTATTCTAAAGACATCAGGCCATATAATATGAAAATGGACAAGCTATTTGCAATTGTAATCAAAAGAATCTGTGCTCTTCCGTTGTTAGGGCGGCGTTTGAAACATTCTCGTACCATTTCCTTTACTAGAAGAAAATCTAAAACGCTGAAGAAGCTCCCCTGAAATATAAAAATATATCTTGAGTAAAATTATACCTTAAACGAACTAACGGGACTTTATCGCGTAATTCTAATTACCTTTGTTTATTATTCCCCGACGTTTCGAGTGCGTTACGAAACGTCGGGGAATAATAAACAAAGATAATTACTCGATAAAGTCCCGTTATTATGTCTACAGATCGCGAAAGTTTAAAATGTGCTAAAAATATACCTACCGACTTATCTAAAAAATAAAATATAAGTAGAGTAAGTATAGAAATAAGTTTGATAAACTTTATCTGTTCTTAGGTACCTAATAAAGTAATTAAAAGTTTAAGTTCTTAGATAAACAAAGACATCATTTCACAAAAATGTTATTCCTTCATTTGGGCACAATTTCGATTATTACCTTGCAATTTGTAAAAAAATACATTTACATCTTGGTTTTCATGACCTTTTCTTTTATAAATATTCGGTTGGATTATCATTGATGTAGCGTTTTTTTCACAGAACAGATAATAACTACGTTTTTGTATTTTGCATAACTAGCAATACTTGGATATCCAGAGTTAATTAATAACCTAAAGAAAAGAAAAAAGTAATAATTTACTTTACAATTTGAATCGTTCTAGGAATAAATGGTTTGCTTATTGAATTAATCAACATTTCTAATCAGCATCACTTTGTAGCAGCAATCTACAACACAAACATCTGCCGATAAGTTACTAACACTTATCAAAATAACATGTTTCATTTATCATACAAACTTTGTAACTTATTTAATACCAATGATTCACAATTATATCATGTTTATAAGCTTTGTCTACCTATACTCGAGCCATTTTGGATGTACAATGTTTACTAACAAACACTGCACTGACAGATCAATCAGCTGATAGCAGGAATAGACCAATCACAGAAAACTGAGATTCATTACGATTGGCCATATTGAATCAGTGACAATCATATTTAATCTCAGTTTTCTGTGATTGGTCTATTCCTGCTATCAGCTGATTGATCTGTCAGTGCAGTGTTAGTAAACATTGTACATCCAAAATGGCTCAAGTATAGTATAGTTTAGGTACACATTGTCGTATGCACCGTACCATAATGTTATGCAATGCACCATTGAACGTATATTGCACTAGTTTATTCAAAATGCTACTAATATTGTTTGTGAGTATGTTAATTTGTGATTCAATGACTTTTCAACTACCTACTCAACTAGTAAACCCATAATTTATGAATTCAACTTGGAATTTATGGTATCTTAATTCCAATTCAATCCAAAAGTATTTATTTGGAACGAATTACAAAGTAGTAGAGAACAAAAGGAAACGTTGACCACCGCAAAAGTTAAAAAGTGTGTAGCGTAGGGGGGTCAGCGTTCTCCAAACAAAACGAGGAAGATCGATCTAAAATGTTGGTACCACCCAGCAGGAGCTAGTTTTTTATTCGTTTAACATTTTCAGTTTTATTTTATCACAAAGGTTAACCGGTATTTTAAATCAACTATAATTTTTTATACTATTCTAGGTTTTATAATATTTACCTTCTATAAATGTCATGAAAACATGAAAAAAACTGCTAAACATTCTAATGTAATGATTTATCAATAGTGAAGACGATAAATTATGCAACTAACTTAACAGGTGAACTATTCGAATCAAGTCAAGGTTAACGGCGTCATTACTTTTTTCACTGCATCATTGAATCATTATTCTCTGTTTCTTATTAAAAACTTATCTTACAGCTCATTGTGGAGTGCGATTTCTTGTAATTGTTTTTTTTTTTTCGCGACTTCGATCAACATTTTAAATAAAATTTTATTTTATAAGTATAAGTAAAGGTATATGCTATTCCCAGTCATAATCTACACCTATTCCAAAACACATTGCTAACAGTAAGACTTTATGTAGGTACCAAGTCTGTGTAAGCGACACCGAACTTGAGACAAAGCAAAGGGCCCTGTAATATGATTTCCACAGTAGAGTTATTTTTCTCGTTGGTTTACTCATGCGGATATGGTCCGGTTTCTTTGAGGTTTAGTAATTACTACTATAAATACAAATTGCTCTTCGAACGATTTGTTTTTTGGTTTTCTTTGTAGGTATTATTTTTATTTTTAGATACCTATTCCTCAAATTGTAGGTAGGTGCCTAGTATTTTGTTTTGATTTACAGAACCGTTTTATGATTCATGCTAGGATGACTTTTAAATGATTTCTAATTACTAATGTTGCCATTTTTAATGCAATTGCGGTTTTAAGTTTATATTAGTCGCACGATGCTGTGCAGTAAATAAAATAGCTCGAATTGGAACCAAATCCTTCACAGATATGATATGCTTTAAAATATAATATGTGTGAAATAACAGAGGGCCTAAAGACGCTCGACCATGGCTATTTTTATTTTAGTCACGAATCACGATGCTGTTTTTGGCCAAATAAATACCATACACAAGAAAGACGCAAATATCGCTAGAGTTCAACTTACCTTTATAGCCCCAGTCAGAGACTCCTTGATCCACACATTAGTATATGCGTATGCAATGACATTCAAAGTTGCTGCAATCAGCAGTAGGTAGACATTACCAACTGCTCTCAATAAGTAAGAGCTGAGTATTGAGCCTGTGACGCTTCCAAGGCCCACTGCGGCTTCGATCAATGTCATTCTGGAATAAATATCCTCACAAAGTATACGGTGCGTATGGGATACCACGAGCTGTTTTATTGACTTGGGACACGGAGGAAAAGGAAGTTATTAGCTCCTAGACACCATTATTTTTTATTAAGAATATTATTTTAGCATTTGCCATTAACCAACACAACATAAAATATTTAAGTATTAATATCTTTACTATGGTAATAGACTGTAGGTACTTTTAATTAGGTACCTACTTACAGTTAATTTATTTTCTTGTGTAAATAAGTACCTATTTATGTACCTAACTGCATGAATCACAGCTTAGTATTTTTGGAATCATTCTGCAAGAATGATTAAGATGAAAAGTAAATGCTTTAGAGTTAAGAACTTTTAAGCAGTAATACACTCAACTATTTTTTCAAGGTACAATTTGAGTCATAACAATTTTTATAGACGTAAGTATATAAGTATTACGTGTCTATTATCATTATAATCGTAAGTTAAGTACCTAATATCACAGTTATCAGATAATTGCACACGCAAACTGTTCTATTACCTAATAGATCGGTTGCTCTCCGAAGTGATGTCGCTCAAGTAGCAATAAGCTCCAGTGAAAAGTACATTGAAGCCTCCAGACAGGGAGTAAGGCAATATAGTCAGAATGTACCACCACGGGCCAAGATTATCTAACATACTGTATACGACCATTAGCATTGCACTCACTGACAGACCTGAAATAAAAAAGATTGGTTTCATGCTTGTTCCATCATCATCATCATCCACAGCCCGATTTTACCCACTGCTGGGTATAGGCCTCCCTAGGTTTGTGCCATACCTACTACCAATGAATATTAGGTATAAATCTAAAACTTTGTATGTAAATATGGATTTTGAAATGTTCTGACTCAAGTTGGAATTAGATTATTTTCAGTAAGTAACATTATATTCAGTTAATTTAAATTTCTAGGTAGTTTTTAATTTAAAAAATCAAAAACCCAACTGCAAAAAAAATATTTAAAAGTACCTATAATGTACTAAAAAGACCGAAACAAGATGGGAGAATAAATACCCCCGAAGCAAACTCATTAATTTTCTTCGCAATCTTGTTTTGGTCTTTTTAGTGCATTATGTACTTTTAAATTGTGATTTTTGCAGTCGGGTTTTTGTTTTTTTTTTTATTTTGTTTTGTCCCGGCACACTCATCTTATCATTTATATTCTAATGGCTGGCGATTTTTACGCTATTAAAAACTTTGAAAACCAATTTATTAATTAAGTATTTCCAACTAGAGTCGATTAAGACCAATTTTTTTTTTTTACCAATGCAATTTTTTAGGCTAACTGTAAGTACTTTTTTTCAAAGATTTAAAAATGCAATTATTTTATTCTTCAAAATAAAATAATAGTTTCCTAAGAACAAAACTTTCTAACTACAAGAGAAAACGTAGCTAGGTACCCTTCAGTGACCAAGAATTTGCCACACCTGTATAGATAGGTAGTAGGTACCTCCCTAATAATATTATTTTGCCTTTCAATTATGTTCACAGTATCACAGTTACAGTTACAGCCCAAAGTGCTGCTTAGAATATGATTACTAATCATTGATTAGAGTAGGTACCTACCTACTTAGCTCATCTTTGATAAACAGTTGTTTAGTAAACAGGAAAACTAGGTAATAATTATATACAACAAAAAGATTAGATAGGTAGGACCTACCTACCTAGTAATGATTTTTATAATTCATGAATCATACAATGAAATGACATCATAATCTGTAGTGTAGTTAGAACATGATCACATGCTGTGCTTCCATAGCAGTTGTGTGTGTATAATGCCTATCTGTATCTAACGCAACAAGAACGCAACATGTAACTTATTTATACTTAGGTACCTACCTATTGTTATTATTTTTGTCCCAGTACATTCAAATTTCACTTTATCTACCTACCATTAACATGGATAGGAATTAGTATACCTATAGGGAGGTACCTGCTTACTTCTACGTGCTTCTACAGGAGATTGTTAAAGATACAGAGCAGAGCTCGGTCTCCCAGATATTAATATTAATATGTAGTGAGTGGGCTATGAGTTGATATTTTTATACAAAATGACCTAGGTACTCAGTTAAAGTTATTCTACGCATAATAATATCATAATCTTTGTTACAGAGTGCATGAATATAATACATTATTGATTAGGTACCTACTTACAACATCCAATTCAATGTTTATAACTAAACATTCTGAATATTTGGTATGCTTATGCCAAATATTCAATAGTTCAATATTAAATATTCAAATTGAATAGCATGCATGCTTATACTTACCCATTAAGGGCCATGTAATCAATGGCTTTCTTCCATGAGTGTCAGACCAGACCGCTAAGAATAGAGACAGAAAAGCCGGAGTTAAAGACTCTATCACACTTCTTACAGTAGAAACAAATGTGGTATACTGTTGCACCTCTTTTTCAAGCCCATTGGTCTGGTTGGTCTTATCAGGGGATAGAAAGCCCATGCAGTCTTCTTTTGAATGGTGCAGTGCGTGGACGCATGTCCGATATAGTAGTATGTTGCTTATTGCTGCACCTGAGAATTTTATACTTTATTAAGTAGGTAAATTATTTTCATTTTTTTTTTTTACTTTACTTATTAACCAGATAGGTACAGGTATACCTATTCTATTGTTGTTTAGGAATAAGTACCTTAGCACTTTTAATTTATAAATTGACACTAAAACTTGTTAGGTACTTTTTTTTTTAACCTATTTCGTCTTATTTCGTCGTTAGGTACTTAATTTAATTTAATAAACACTTACCACAAAGAGATGCAGTCAATATAGCGATAAACAAAGGAAATTCCATTGTTAATTTAAATCGTTGGGCTGGTGTTGTAGATAATTCCATTGCAGGGTTCTGTGTGGAATTAATTTGGACGTCCGGATGTAATTGTTCCTCATCTTGAGACATTTTAATTGCGCCTACTGTAAAAACTTGGGTTCATATTCATACCCTAATAGGTCTAATTTTAAGATTGCCGCAAAAGATAATCACAAAGTAAATCTATTTATAAACATACGCAAACAGAAATTACCTTTAATACATAAATACTTTTGATAATTTATTTTATAATAATACTTTCAAATATGTACTCACTAGGTACTTTTTTAATTTAATTATTAATCAAAGAATTTTGTAGGTAGGTAATAAAAAATAAACAAAACACCACAGCCACTTCTCACCACAGAACACAATCAAATCGCGGCAAGCCAGCCAGCCAATGAGCCACAGATTGTCAGATTCTGCTCTTGCTTGGCTTGACGCCGGAAGTGCGTCGCGTCGTGTCTTTAATGAAGTTAGTTGCAGTTGCCCAAAAAAAGTTTTCCATCCATCCATAGACATCTATTTCTTTTCTTTTCATTTGCTTGCTTGAACTTTACAGCTGGGTACTCACTGATAGAGTGCTCGCAAGATAACTCTGCGCGCGTAAATTTCCAATAGGCTTGTAGTAACGATCCGAGCTAACGACTTTACGTGTGAAACAAAATATCCCAGCAGGAACTATAAACTTTAAAAGAACTAATTCCTTTCACATAAACTCGTTCCAAATTCCAAACGTTCCAAAAACTCTAGTCTAGAGTGCGCGCAACTTAACTTTGCGTGATTTTAATGAGCCACAGATTGTCAGATTCTGCTCTTGCTTGGCTTGACGCCGGAAGTGCGTCGCGTCGTGTCTTTAATGAAGTTAGTTGCAGTTGCCCAAAAAAAGTTTTCCATCCATCCATAGACATCTATTTCTTTTCTTTTCATTTGCTTGCTTGAACTTTACAGCTGGGTACTCACTGATAGAGTGCACGGGTAGAAATGTTCCTAGTCAGAAGCTTGGACTTGTATATAATCTGTGCTTTGATTGGAAATTGATTGGAAAACGATGTATGACATTTCGTTCTCCGCTCCTCAACTCTTCCGATTCCGAATGAGTTGCTATTTTGATGACAATGTCAATGTCAATGAATGATTGAGATCTTTGAGGGTAGGTATCTCTGTGGATGTGGGTAGTCTGTGCTCTGCGGTCTAACCGCCCGATTGCCTTAGGCTACTACAATGGCCCAGGGCACTTGAGGGGTCGCGCGGCCACTAAAATCACGATTTCTATGGTGTTAGGGCTTCCCCATTCGTCGGGAGTGTCTTTATTTGTTGGTAACATTATTCTCCCACTGTTGTTCATGCTAAAAGTCATAGATAATTTGACGGGTATAGAAACAAAGTGACCTCAATCCCAGAACATTGAAATTGAGTAAATCATGTTATTTTGTTTCGCTTAGTTATAATGTCTGCTTTATTTTAAAATTAGGGACAATAGATCCGTAAAAAATGATGATCTCTAAAAAACTATACTTTTAAAATGACAGCTGATCAGAAATTAGCAAAATACACAAAATTATAATGGACTGAAGCGTCTTTGAATTTCATCAGTGGATTGAGGTGTATTTGCATCTCACAGTTGTGTACGACATCCATTTTGCTTAGAGGTACTAACAGCAAAAAAAATCGATTTTGGCTCATTTGGAAAACAAGAAAACGAAATTATGAAAATTTTAATCTTATATTTAAATTTATTACACAGTCAAAAATTCACCTTGAAAAACAACAGATCAGGCATGTTGAAAATTTAAAAATGCTGGTTTGTGATTGGTCGAAATGGATTGAGGTGATTTTGAACGTCACATTTTGAGGACTGAGGCGCCTTTGCTTGTAACGCTGATATATGCTATGCATTTACTCAGGACTGATGCCGTTTTAATTGTAAATTTTTATTTGAATCAAATGACATTGACGAGATGCAGAAAATTACATTGATAGATTAAAAATATTCGAATTTGGACTGAGGTCACTTTGTTTCTACACCCGTCATTTATAATATTTCTACAATGTGTCAAAATACCGGAAGAGAAAATACGTTTTCAAACTTTATTTTTGAAAGAAGGTTCAAATAAGATTTTCAGCGATGACCTATACATGTTTGGCATTAATTAAATCTGACAGGTATTTAGGATAATTACTGAACCATTAAAACCCCGTTTTATAGTAAAAAAATTGAATTTGATCAACATTTTGAATATTGCGGGTGAATTTTGTTTGAAGGTCGGCTATTGTGATTGGTGTGTAGTAGTGATGTGAAGGAGGTTTGTTTTGTTCATATTGTTTGCTAACTACATATTTATACCAATCAGAAAGACTTCAAATCAGACTATAGGATGAGAAATGAACCAGTATTGAATTTTTATTTGCCGTGAGCGCACTCCCGCTCCTGGCGCGCGGAACAAAATGGCGTGTTTTGGCCTTTTGCAAACGCGAATTAGATAATTACTTTAATGTCGATGTGTATATGTTTTGTGTTAAATAATAAAGGTGTGTAGTGTACTAAGTGTGTGCACCATGTTGACGCAGATATTTGCTATCAATTTTGAACAATTGTGAGTTTTTATTTTGCAAGGTGCCAAACATGTTTACGGAATGGAATAAACAATTTATTTGGTGGTGACAATGTAATCCCCTTGAGCAGGTAAGTAAGTAGTTAATAAGCTTGTTAAATTCCGATTCCAATGATACCACAAACAGGTTTAGTCCAGGAATAAAATCACTGGCAAAAAAAGTTAAACCGCTATCAACAGTTGTTTCGCGGGCGTTGGTTAGACTAGGCAGGCAATCGGTCCGGGGGGCGGGGCACCTCAACGGCTAATGTCTAACGATCATTGTGTATTTAGTTTGTTGATTTTCCCCGCCTATTTCTGTTCCTTATTAGCTGCAAACGGTTTGTACCTTCAGTACCTACGATGTATTTTATGTGTTGTGTTAACTTGTGTTGTACCAGGTTGTACAAACTTGCGAAAGGCCGCTGTATTCCATATTCCCAGTGTGTAGTGTAATCAGACTCAAAAAGTGGCTCGATTGTTTATGCAGTGATTTGTTGAGAAACGTGAGTTTGAACGAGATTTCGAGAACGAGAACGAGACGCACTGGTCACATCACACATCACAGAAACCTAAGATTTATCAGTGTTTCTCTAGGTACTATATTATGCATGTATTATACATAAAAACCTTCCTGTTGAATCACTCTATCTATTAAAAAAACCGTTGCGTAGTTTTAAAGATTTAAGCAATGCTTAGATCTTTAAAACTACGCAACAGATTTTGATGATGTTTTTTTTTACATAGGGACAGACAGCGGGAAGCAACTTTGTTTATTATACAATACATATACCTACTATGTAGTGTTAAGAAAAAATTTAAAAAATAATAATAAATGATTAACTATGTTTCGTTGTTTTCTATCAACAACACCTTCTTTCCCTTAGGCCACTGACCTCTACTATGGCATTGATCTCAATAGTACACATTGAGATCAATGCCTTAGAAATATTGAATGAAATAAGCGATCCTACCAAATTAATTTGTTTGGTAGAATGACAATTCTGCTCGGTGCCGGTGTAGCAGAAAAAAAAAAAGAAACGTCATACATCGTTTTCTGATAGCCAATCAGGAGCAAGTAACATCTATATGACGGGTATAGAAACAAAGTGACCTCAATCCCAGAACATTGAAATTGAGTAAATCATGTTATTTTGTTTCGCTTAGTTATAATGTCTGCTTTATTTTAAAATTAGGGACAATAGATCCGTAAAAAATGATGATCTCTAAAAAACTATACTTTTAAAATGACAGCTGATCAGAAATTAGCAAAATACACAAAATTATAATGGACTGAAGCGTCTTTGAATTTCATCAATGGATTGAGGTGTATTTGCATCTCACAGTTGTGTACGACATCCATTTTGCTTAGAGGTACTAACAGCAAAAAAAATCGATTTTGGCTCATTTGGAAAACAAGAAAACGAAATTATGAAAATTTTAATCTTACATTTAAATTTATTACACAGTCACAAATTCACCTTGAAAAACAACAGATCAGGCATGTTGAAAATTTAAAAATGCTGGTTTGTGATTGGTCGAAATGGATTGAGGTGATTTTGAACGTCACATTTTGAGGACTGAGGCGCCTTTGCTTGTAACGCTGATATATGCTATGCATTTACTCAGGACTGATGCCGTTTTTATTGTAAATTTTTATTTGAATCAATTGATATTGACGAGATGCAGAAAATTACATTGATAGATTAAAAATATTCGAATTTGGACTGAGGTCACTTTGTTTCTACACCCGTCATATAATCTGTGAACACAAGTCCACACTAAAATGTTCCCGACATTTCCATCTGATACGTAGTATCTCTACCTAATCTGTGATAGAGTGCTCGCAAGATAACTCTGCGCGCGTAAATTTCCAATAGGCTTGTAGTAACGATCCGAGCTAACGACTTTACGTGTGAAACAAAATATCCCAGCAGGAACTATAAACTTTAAAAGAACTAATTCCTTTCACATAAACTCGTTCCAAATTCCAAACGTTCCAAAAACTCTAGTCTAGAGTGCGCGCAACAGTGTTGCCAATTTAGCGACTTTGTCGCTAGATATAGCGACTTTTTGACCTGTGTTAGCGACAAAAAATCGGTTTTAGCGACAAAAAATATTTAGCGACTTATCTAGCGACTTTTGTACTTCGACCAAGAAATTGAAAGTATTTTTATTGGTGGGCTTGGTGTCAGTCACGGTCACCCAGTGACAGACACCAAGTGACAGACACCATTAAAGTATTATATGCTATTGTCTTGTGTTCATTTTGACGGAATAAAAATATACAGAACTTCATGTGCGTGATCACTACGGTGTAAGTCAATGTCCCGCGTATCATGTGCATTTCCACCGAGAGAGCATGTGCTGAAGACAAGATTTAAGTATGCAGACCTTTAGTAGAAGTTCTAAAACAATTGTAAAACCAATCTCGCCATTTGTAAAAAGACAGAACAAGAGATACGACATGAAATGTATGCTCACTCAGTTCTCCCATACGACAAGCCAAATATCAAAATGTATTATGTTTACAAAATAAATGTGTATGCTAGGCTTTAGTAGAACTTTAGATATGCTACGGTTTTCAGTTTCAGATTCCCCAGTGCCTTAGTTTAAAATTTACAAATGGTTTATTATGCTCACTCAGTTCTCCACTTTCACAATGTCCAATTTCCTACTAAACCAATGAAAGAATTTGAATTAAATTGATGTCTACATTTAGTATAAGTTGAGTAAGAATTTGTAAAACCAAAAAAAGAACCAATATCATACAGCATATATGAATAATTAACTGTCTTAGGTGCTCACTCAGTTGAAACGTTTTTGAAAAGTAAAAAACCTTAATATCTTTTGATTTGCGAATTGTAGAGAAAATCTAAATATGTAGACCTTTAGTAAAAATTTTTACTAAAGATCTGCATTTTCAAATTGTGGAATATTTGCTTGGTTCACGAGATATACTTATTTTATTATTTGTATGAAAACTTGTTACCGTCAGAATGAAGGGTGTCACCCGTCGAATTTAATGTTAAAATAGTGTCCAATTAATTGCTAGAAAACTTCAAAGGAAAATATGCCTATATATATCTGAGATATACTTATTTTATTATTTGTATGAAAACTTGTAGTGTAGGGTCACCACACGTATTTTATTTTTGAAATTTGCAATTAATTGTTAGCCTATGTACAAGAACAAACTAAAAATATCGCGCATTCCTTATAGTTTTAAATCAGAACCCACATAATCAGCAAGGGCATAAAGAATGAGAAAATTAATGTGATGTAAAAAACTTTGGTCTCGTGTAGCACATACAAATTTTCACCTCAGCAACGAAAACATACATACCTACCTGCCTATAGATAATAATTAAAACTTGTAAGTACTATTATTACAAGTAAAAAATACAACTTTGTACTTAATGAAGGAAGTAATCCATATTATGTATTTATTTATATCTATTTAAAAACAACGCATTTTGTTTAGAAATTAAAAGTAGGTAGGTAAGTACAAGTAACGGATAATATTGTAATTTTGCAAATTAAAAGTTATTGTTTTGTTCGGCACTTACCTGTTTCTCAGGAAGGAGCATTAATTCAGTACAATCACTTTTTTATCTCAACTTTTCTCTGGGGGGTAAATTAGTGTATTCGTCACTGGTTTCACTCATCTTTAATGTTTTTTTGAATTTTTAAGAAATAAATACCTACACGTTACAAAAATAAATATTTAATTCCTATTTTATTTTTCAAAGGTGTGTTATTTTTTTTTAGTGGTAGATAGGCTAGCGTAAATAAAAAAAATGTTATGAAAATTACTTATAGTTTTACTAGCTGACCCGGCAAACTTCGTATTGCTTTAAGCATAAATGGAGAGAAGTATGTATAAAGAGAAGCAGAGAAGCATGGAAGGAGAGAATCAGGGAAGCATTGAAGAGAGAAAACCCATACCCATATCACCAAAAAGTTCCATGAAGGTCCTGACTCCATCATCATAACAGCATTGTGTTTCACTCATCAAGCTCTTTCATTTGATAGGTACCCATATCACTAAAAAGTTCCATTCCATCTGAAATCTTGAATCTTTGAAGTGACAGCTGTCAAACTTCAAACCGCCAGATCTCGGAAACTACTCGTCCTAGACTCCCCGTTCTCAGTTCAAATGAAAGCTATGACCAAGATCTTCATTTGAAGTGACAGCTGTCAAAATGACATCTGTCATCTGAACGGGACGAGTAGTTCCCGAGATATGGCGGTTTTAAATTTGACAGCTGTCACTTCAAAGATTCAAGATTTCAGTTTTCAGATTCAAGAATCAAGGATCGAAATCAAGGATTGAAATCAAGGATCGAAACCAAGGATCGATATCAAGGATCGAAATCAAAATCAAGGATCAAAATTGTATTAGTATTTTAATTGAAAAATCATGCCCTGAAACATCACGTAAATCAGAAAATGATGTAAAAGGCCCCTTAGGGACTAGGAATGTTTAGTTTATAAATTATTATGGTCACCCTTTAAAAAGAGACACACCGCCCAAGTTTTATCTCTCAAGCGGACCGGTTTTCTGTCTCAGTTAACCTTCCAGTTACGTAGGTATATAACTTCCTTGGTAAAGGCATACGGCAAAAGCGTGCCGATACGAATCACTATATGAATTGTCAATTTTGTGATTTCTAATAGAAAAATAACGCTAAGAATCATTATTATGATTCTGCTATAACGATCTTATTAGCCTCGCAGCTCTGGTTTAAGGAAGTAAAATATAAACTGATGAACTGCAGTTAAATTTTTTCTTGTGAGTTACGAGAACATCCTGTAGTTTATATTTTGATAGGTTGACAGATATATTTCTCAATCGGAATTTAATCTGTTGATATATATATTATAGCCGCTGTGTGTGACGCTCCATAGAATTTTTATGGGTGCGATCGGAAAATATATCTTTCATAAGATATATTATCTGCTTTGTGTGTGATGGGCTTTAGGCATTATGAAATTAATGCATTTAACTTATCAGGCATATTTTCCTTTGAAGTTTTCTAGCAATTAATGGGACACTATTTTAACATTAAATTCGATGGGTGACACCCTTCATTCTGACGGTAACTCGACGGGTGACACCCTTAATTCTGACGGTAACAAGTTTTCATACAAATAATAAAATAAGTATATCTCGTGAACCAAGCAAATATTCCACAATTTGGAAATGCAGATCTTTAGTAAAAATTTTTACTAAAGGTCTACATATTTAGATTTTCTCTACAATTCGCAAATCAAAAGATATTAAGGTTTTTTACTTTTCAAAAACGTTTCAACTGAGTGAGCACCTAAGACAGTTAATTATTCATATATGCTGTATGATATTGGTTCTTTTTTTGGTTTTACAAATTCGTACTCAACTTATACTAAATGTAGACATCAATTTAATTCAAATTCTTTCATTGGTTTAGTAGGAAATTGGACATTGTGAAAGTGGAGAACTGAGTGAGCATAATAAACCATTTGTAAATTTTAAACTAAGGCACTGGGGAATCTGAAACTGAAAACCGTAGCATATCTAAAGTTCTACTAAAGCCTAGCATACACATTTATTTTGTAAACATAATACATTTTGATATTTGGCTTGTCGTATGGGAGAACTGAGTGAGCATACATTTCATATCGTATCTCTTGTTCTGTCTTTTTACAAATGGCGAGATTGGTTTTACAATTGTTTTAGAACTTCTACTAAAGGTCTGCATACTTAAATCTTGTCTTCAGCACATGCTCTCTCGGTGGAAATGCACATCCGCGTATCAACCTTTAACTATCAAACTATGCTCAATAGCAGCATTTACACGCAGAGATCGGCCTGCGGATTTTCCCGCGGATCGATCTCTGCCATTCCAACCTTTGACAGTTTTATCCGCGGATATCCGTAAAGATATCTTTACAGATATCTGTACAGTCCAGATCCGTGCTAAAAACTCTACCGTTTAAAGGCCGCTAGTTTTATCCGCGGATATCTTTACAGATATCTGTACAGTCCACACAACGATCTATTATCATTTAATCTTGGTTATAAGGATTGTTGGTCTTGTTGAGAGGCTTTCTTGGTAGCTTTGTCTCTTTCACACTCGTTGTTGGATTAGTAGTGTGCCCATGTCATTTAAATTTCAGGATATTTTTACTTTATCGCGCTCGACAAAATCAGCGCTTGATTTCGATCCATGGTTTCGATCCTTGAATTCGATCCTTGATTTTGATCCTTGATTTTGATTTCGATCCTTGATTTCGATCCTTGGTTTCGATCTTGGATTTGGATCCTGGATTTCGATCCTTGATTCTTGAATTTTGAACCTTGAATCTGAAATTTTGAATCTTGAATCTTTGAAGTGACAGCTGTCAAACTTCAAATGACCATATCTCGGGAACTACTCGTCCTAGACTCCCCGTTCTCAGTTCAAATGAAAGCTATGACCAAGATCTTCATTTGAAGTGACAGCTGTCAAACTTGAAACCGCCATATCTCGGGAACTACTCGTCCTAGACTCCCCGTTCTCAGTTCAAATGAAAGCTATGACCAAGATCTTCATTTGAAGTGACAGCTGTCAAACTTCAAATGGCCATATCTCGGGAACTTCTCGTCCTAGACTCCCCGTTCTCAGTTCAAATGAAAGCTATGACCAAGATCTTCATTTGAAGTGACAGCTGTCAAACTTCAAATGGCCATATCTCGGGAACTTCTCGTCCTAGACTCCCCGTTCCCAGTTCAAATGAAAGCTATGACCAAGATCTTCATTTGAAGTGACAGCTGTCAAACTTCAAATGGCCATATCTCGGGAACTACTCGTCCTAGACTCCCCGTTCCCAGTTCAAATGAAAGCTATGACCAAGATCTTTATTTGAAGTGACAGCTGTCAAACTTCAAACCGCCATATCTCGGGAACTACTCGTCCTAGACTCCCCGTTCCCAGTTCAAATGAAAGCTATGACCAAGATCTTTATTTGAAGTGACAGCTGTCAAACTTCAAACCGCCATATCTCGGGAACTACTCGTCCTAGACTCCCCGTTCTCAGTTCAAATGAAAGCTATGACCAAGATCTACATTTTCAATAACAGCTGTCAAAATGACATCTGTCATCTGAAATGTAATAACTTCAAATAAAGATCTTGGTCATAGCTTTCATTTGAACTGAGAACGGGGAGTCTAGGACGAGTAGTTCCCGAGATATAGCGGTTTGAAGTTTGACAGCTGTCACTTCAAATAAAGATCTTGGTCATAGCTTTCATTTGAACTGGGAACGGGGAGTCTAGGACGAGTAGTTTCCGAGATATGGCCATTTGAAGTTTGACAGCTGTCACTTCAAAGATTCAAGATTCAAAATTTCAGATTCAAGGTTCAAAATTCAAGAATCAAGAAAAAAACTTTGTAAATTTATACCGTTTCACGCGCCAGTCCAAAATCTGCGGTTATCTGTACAAATATCTTTACAGATATCTTTACAGTCCGGATCCGTGGGAAAAACTTTAGCGTTTAAAGGCCGCTAATGAATGCTGACGAAAAGATTTTGAATTAAAACTTTTTTTTATGAGTTTACGTAAAAATATGCAGGCAACGAATAATATTAAAAAATCTTTTAAAAATAATATTTTTTTGAAAGATTTTCTTTCTTTTGGGTGCACCCCCCCCCCCCCCGCTAGCTCCTTTGCTTCTTTTAGCGACTTTCTAGCGACTGTTCACACTCAATCTAGCGACTTTTATTTTTTGGAGTTGGCAACAGTGGCGCGCAACTTAACTTTGCGTGATTTTATGTTCTACCTAATTGTTTATTCATATGATTCTATAATAATCTGCTAGCTAGCACACTAGCAAAGTGTAACGCGCGCCTTATTATAATAATGACAAGCAAAGCAAGCAAAACCTTCCTCCCTTCTCCCTGCTAAAAAAAATAGTTTGCTATTTGCTAATTATTTATCTATTGTCTATGGAATTACGGAAAGTCGAGAAAAGGCGAGTAATTTTGACGAAAAACCTGCAATTTACTCAGCATTATAAGCAAAATTGTGAAAAGTTTTACTTCGGGAACCCAAATAACTAAGGTATTATGTTTATTGCACAATCCTATCAGGTAAAGTATCGAATTGAAGATTTTACACGTCGAGCTACTGAACTCGATGAGTCGCCTTTCGGTATCACCACATCCGTTTTTGTAAATTTTTACTGTTATTTTTTGCAGTAACATTGCCATTGTGTAGCTAAATTGACCAGATTGTTTACTGCCTTATAGATGTACTAATTCACAGGTGTTTTGTGGTACTTCGCGGTTATGCCACGACCTATTTTTAGATCGGCTTTCTTTTTTCCATACGTACCGCATTCCTCATAGATTCGAGCCGGTCTTAACTGATCATGTTATTATTTTTTAGAGTATTTCAAAGAAGCTACGAAAATGGCGGTGAATGTATATTCTACAAATGTGACCTCTGAGAATTTATCACGACATGACATGTTGGCGTGGGTGAATGATTGCCTGCAGTCAAACTTCGCGAAGATAGAAGAGTTATGTACAGGCGCCGCATACTGTCAATTCATGGACATGCTCTTCCCCGGCAGTGTGCCCATGAAGAGAATCAAATTCAAGACCAACTTGGAGCATGAATACATTCAAAATTTCAAAGTATTACAAGCTGCTTTCAAAAAAATGGGTGTTGACAAGGTAAGTCCTATTCCGTTACAGACTAATGTTTTGTATGCTCCATTTGTAATACAGATGTAAAAACACCTGTTCAGTACTCTATCTGCTATGAAATTCATTTATGTTTTTGAAATTATCTTAGCCAGTACACTATCACTGTTATCGGTTGTATATCTGTATCTTGGCAATAAAATCTAATCTGTCACACAAACTTTCTATGAAGCTCTCATCAGGTAGGTAAATTGCAATTCACTCCTTGAAAAATGGGTTTTTCTGAGGCAATAAATCTGTGTAATAAATCTACAATTAACACACAAATTTAGAAATCAGGACAATTAAATTTTTTAATATCACTTTCTAGAATAGTTCACCAAGCTGGTCTAGTTTAGCATAGAGCTAATAAATGTTCAAATATCAGTATAGATGATTCCAACCACAGCTCCTTCATCACATTTATTTTGATTAGAAAATCCCAGATTCCTAAACAAAATACTGGTTCAAATGTAACTTTATAGGTAATCCCTGTGGACAAGCTGACTAAGGGGAGGTTTCAAGACAACTTTGAATTTTTACAATGGTTTAAAAAGTTTTTCGATGCAAACTATGATGGGCGGGAGTATGACGCGTTTGAGGCACGTGGAGGATTCACAATCGGTTCTGGAGCTTGCGAGTCTGGTGTTCCGTTGTGCGGGGCTGTGGCCATAGCACCTCCTGCGCCCAGGGTCCGCCGAGCCGTGCCCTCCCACCAGTCTGGCAGTACGCATTGCATCATGCACTCATTTTATCACTCAGAAACATCCTACCATTGCATGAATGCATAAATGTACCATATTTCTGTGAAATCTTGTTCCTCTAGGTAGCAAGCACTTATGATTTGATTCTGTTTTATTTACCTACTTCACTTTTTCTTTTGTAGATAGTACCAATTGACAAACTGGTGAAGGGTCGTTTTCAAGATAACTTTGAGTTTTTGCAATGGTTCAAGAAGTTCTTTGATGCCAACTATGGAGGCATGGAATATGATGCAGTGGCGCAGCGGGAAGGCCTACCGATGGGTCACGGTGGCTCGTCAGCACCGCGGGGCCACGCCTCTACCAAGAAACCCGCCGCTCCCGTCGCTAAAGTAGCGGCTAGACCCCAAACCAGTACTGTTTTGTTTTATTTTCCATCTTTGCGTCGCTTTGTATTTCATCGGCTTGTATTTTAGATAATTTTAAAGTTATAATAGAACCATTGGATTAATCATACATGTAATTTTGTGTATTGTTTTGAATATTGATATATTGAATCACTTTTGAATCTTCAGCAAATGCATGTTGGATAAATATGGTAGAAATTGTTGATTTTTCTAAATTAAAATAAATTTTACGTAATAAGTATCACTGTGCATGAGTTGAATAAATTCATTCTTCCACAACTTATTAAAATTGATATTAACGTTTATAAATATATAAAAGATCAACATTTTCCTTAACCAAATACAAACAGTAACCATACTTGCAATAAATAGAAAACTTCCTTAAAACATTGTCAATCACTATGATTCACGTAACTTATTGCAACTTGATTATTTCCGATTACCTATTAAAAAAACAATTCTGAAATATGACACCCTTGCCATACTTAGTATATTGATGACACAACACCCAGATATTGAAGTATGTTTCAAAATTACTAACACTTCAAATTGAACACTGCATTATAATAATGATGGGAATAATCACGATTGAATTCACTGACAAAATTTGTTGTTTCTATGCAATTTTTATATTGTATGTTTTATTTTTCCAGTTGGCAAGGCTCCGACCACAGTGAGGTCACCACCAGTGAACCTCGCCAGAATAAACCAGACTGGGAAAGGAGACTCTAAAGTAATTGATGAGTTAAACCTTCAGGTAAGTAGGGATAGCTATTATCATGGATCCAGAGGTCATGCTCGCATCTTGGGGACATCATTTCCATTCCAAACTTCAGCTATAACAGGGATACTTACATATAGAGATGGATACCATTTTAAACCTGTGCATCAAATATTGATGCACCGATTTCTTGTTGCAGTCTAAGTCATAAAACGTATGAGCAGAGTATTATTGCGTGCTCACACGCATTTATTTATGTCCTAAAGCAAACACGTTGTGATGTACAATGCATTAGTCAAAAAATAAAAATGCACTATATACTATGTATGTAGCGAGTCATTTGTTATTGCAGTAAATAGGCGCGTGAGGCTGAATCATAACTATCGATAACGCGTGTTTGACCGGCACATCACTTCGTAAAACATAATATGACCTGGGCCTGTATTCTATTAAATGACAACCGCTTTGGTTTTGGTTCGAACTCTTAAATGTCAGCCATTTGGTGAAATAGTAGAATAGCTTTTCAAAAATTTGTACTGCCAAAGTTCAAAACCTCACCACAACTGAGTCGTTTGTTATTAGTAGTCATGGAAACAGTCGCTTTAGTTGAGGTTTTGGTTGAGGTTGATAAAAAGTTCGGTACCGGAATCGACGCCCTGCAATGAGAAATTGCGACTACAATAGTGTCGTACTTACAGCAAAAGTAAAATACATAGGTAGATAATTTGTTAAAGAAACATAATTTACTGAAATAGATAAACTTATCTACCAAACCATCTACGATATTGACTGTACTATAGGTCGCGTCACGGTTTAATAGCGCTGGCCGAAAATGGAGGGGGTGTGTTTTGTCTCTTGTTTGCGCATGGGTTATATATTATATATTACCTATTCGCAAACATGAGACAAAACACACCCCTCCACTTTCTTCAGCGCTATTAAACCGTGACGCAAGGTCGACCTATACAAATAGTTATTATGTCATAGCCATCGCCACCATACGTTATCGTCAAGCAGTAAATTTAACGACATTCAAATATGTACCTGCTATCATAATGGCGTAATGAGAGACTATTCTACTTTTCAGACGCGCCTGTGATTTATTGCACGGTGAAAATAAGCTACGGCGAAAGCTCAACCGTGTCTTTAGTGTCGAAATATTATGAGCATAAAGTATTAATTCTGTAGGCGTTGTTGGCCCAATGAGATGTACATTTCAAAGTTAACTTGTTGAATTCGACGGAGTGAATTATTTTTTCTTAGGAGAGAAGAAATCTGATAAGATTCAAACAAAACTGGAAAGATATAAGTCGAAAGCACAAGCTTGTAATATGCGTTGGAAAGTAACTTACTTATTGACAGCTTGCTTAATAAAATATCCTGCAATCTGGATTAAATTTTGAACTTTGATAGGTCATTAATGATATCCAGGCAGCCTTTAGCATAAAAGCTATTTTTCATTTAGAAGATACTATGTACTACTAGATTTCCATACATACACTCGAAAAACATAACTCCTTTCTGGGAGCAGTTGGTTAAAAATAGGCTGTATTAAATTATTCGCACTCAGGTGACAACAATAACTTTAATTTTTTTTTTATTCTATAGAATAAACCTAAACCATAAAAATACAAACAATAGAGCAATAGAGATACAAATCTATGAATCTGTAGAAAAAAAACTTTCTCTTATTTTTTGCTGATGGTTCTTTGT
This sequence comes from Camptogramma bilineatum, assembly GCA_958496255.1. Taxonomy (NCBI): domain Eukaryota; kingdom Metazoa; phylum Arthropoda; class Insecta; order Lepidoptera; family Geometridae; genus Camptogramma; species Camptogramma bilineatum. The sequence continues at coordinate 8,304,598 of OY292467.1, read as the reverse complement.
CTTGATGCGCGTCTGAAAGTAGTCTCTTTTCACGCCGAAATGAAAGCAGTCTAGACAAAAACTTATGATATTCTCTCTCTCCCTCTAGGTCAATGAACTGAAGGCGACAGTTGACGGACTGGAGAAAGAGAGAGACTTCTACTTCGGCAAACTGCGGGACATAGAAGTGATCTGTCAGGAAATGGAGGAACAACAAAACGGTCCTATTGTTCAGAAGATTCTGGATATCTTATATGCAACTGAGGTAAGATTTACTCCAAACTTATATATTTGAAACATCCATACCATGGTTTATATGCCCACTATCACAATATAGATAACTAAGCAGTATTTTGTCTCCGCCGTGTCCTTGAAATAATTACCTATGGCCTAAAAATTCTTCAGCAAAAATGTCACGTCCGTACGTAAATGCGGCGCACTCGCGCCTGTTTGAGTACCTAATTTTAATAAGATTTCGAAGTGTCTCGTTTCTGGCGTTTTGAATGAAGACGGAATTCTGCTTACTTATCTATATTGTGACACTACTGTGCTGGTCATGTCCATCTACGGCCCACGACTTCGATTATGTATTCTGCCATCTCACTGCCGAGCATATAGCGATACAGATACGTTCGAAATGTGTATCTTGGCCTTTTGAGTTGACGTTTTACTCTACTTGTCGATATCTCGCCTCACAACGTGCTTTGCTCAACTTCCAAAATGTTTACCCCAACATGTGGAACATAATACGTGTTTAAATCGTGATAGTAGGAAGTAGGAACTCTCTTTTAAGTTAAATACTCTTTTAAGTATCTGGAATCTTTGGTCTACATTGGCCCTAATCTAACCCCGCATCCACACGTTGGGGCCAACGTTGGTCCCAATGCCTCTCACCAACGTGTGGAGCTGAACAAAATAGCTTGGCGCCAACGTTGGGGCCAACGTTGGGGCTTGGCCGTGCCGTGTCGGTTTTATCACGCCGGCTCCATACGTTGGGACCAACGTTGGTCCCAACGTTGGCGCCAAGATTTCTTGAACCATCCACACGTTGGCGATACACCAGTCTTGTTCCGTCAGAGCCAACGTGCAGACGTCCGATGTCTGCGCGTCCGATACAGAAATTGAAATTTCTCTAAGTGATTTTACATTACTGAATACCAATTTTATCACAATCACATCACATCATGTCACTATCACACTTCACACAATACACTATATTATAAATGCGAAAGTTTGGATGTTTGGATGTATGTTTGTTCCTCTCTAACACGACAACCACTTAACCGATATGGATGAAATTTAAAATGTAGATAGATAATAACCGGAAATAGGACATAGGCTACTTTTTATCCCAAAAAATTGCACGGTTCCCGTAACATAAAAAAAAATAGTAGACTCCATCATCAGATTAGCTCGCTGTCACCATATTATTACATTGTAGTCAGAACTTGACAAATATGCCGAGTTTCAACTCAATCGGCCTATTTACTGAGGAGTTCTGTTGAACAGCTCTTGACTCCATCATCAGATCAGCTTGTTGATACCATAATATTTCATTGTCACCGAGAATCTATAAGTGTGCAAAATTTCAGCCCGATAGTTCTACAAACACAATAAATAAGGAATACGATGACATTCTCGCTCGTCAGTCGACACGTGCACTCGCGATGCGCGTCGAAACGGGACTGAGCATAGCGCCAACGTGTGGACGGATCCCCAACGTTGGCGCGCCAACTTCCTTTGATAAAACCGACACGGCACGGCCAACTCCCAACGTTGGCCCCAACGTTGGGGCCAAGCTATTTTGTTCAGCTCCACACGTTGGTGAGAGACGTTGGGGCCAACGTTGGCCCCAACGTGTGGATGCGGGGTCAAAGGAAGTTGGCGCGCCAACGTTGGTGATCCGTCCACACGTTGGCGCTATGCTCAGTCCCGTTTCGACGCGCATCGTGAGCGCACGTGTCGACTGACGAGCGAGAATGTCATCGTATTCCTTATTTATTGTGTTTGTAGAACTATCGGGCTGAAATTTTGCACACTTATAGATTCTCGGTGACAATGAAATATTATGGTATCAACAAGCTGATCTGATGATGGAGTCAAGAGCTGTTCAACAGAACTCCTCAGTAAATAGGCCGATTGAGTTGAAACTCGGCATATTTGTCAAGTTCTGACTACAATGTAATAATATGGTGACAGCGAGCTGATCTGATGATGGAGTCTACTATTTTTTTTTATGTTACGGGAACCGTGCAATTTTTTGGGATAAAAAGTAGCCTATGTCCTATTTCCGGTTATTATCTATCTATATTTTAAATATCACCCATATCGGTTAAGTGGTTGTCGTGTTATAGAGGAACAAACATACATCCAAACATCCAAACTTTCGCATTTATAATATAGTGTGTTGTGTGAAGTGTGATAGTGACATGATGTGATGTGATTGTGATAAAATTGGTATTCAGTAATGTAAAATCACTTAGAGAAATTTCAATTTCTGTATCGGACGCGCAGACATCGGACGTCTGCACGTTGGCTCTGACGGAACAAGACTGGTGTATCGCCAACGTGTGGATGGTTCACGAAATCTTGGCGCCAACGGTGGGACCAACGTTGGCCCCAACGTATGGAGCCGGCGTAAGTGATAAAATAATACTTATTTTATTGCGGATAAAAAACAACTTGAAGGAGGGAACTTACCCTACTCTCTATTACCTCCCTAGACTATAATTTCTATTAAAAACTAGGTATATGTAATACCTACACTGAAGTAAATTGTCTGCTCGTTTTAGGACGGATTCGCGCCACCAGAAGAAATAGACGGCGACACTCCCCATCCGCCAGAAGAAGACGAGTATTGAGACATTGTGACGTCACACGCGTAACATAGTGCTCTTTGTATATTATAATATCTAAATTGAAATTATATCGCTTACAATCAGTGTCAAGTGCTTAGTATTTCACAGCCAATTAGTTAAAGTCGAGTGTTTGTAACCTTTGTTACTTGAAAACTAAATGACTACATGTAGGGAACAATATGTATGAACATTATATTGATTCTAAATCTTTCAAGATACTGACAATAGGTACAGAGAACATAACTTAATAAATAGTCTTTAGAACTGAGAAAATCTTTAGATTATTTTGTAGTCAAATTCGAACATTACATCAAAGGCTTATAAACACTGAGCTAAGGTTAAAATAACACACAGTGGCACTTTCAGACTGCCAGCACACTCAGGCGTGTACATATCTAGCAAATCTAAACATGTTCCAAGCTTTCACGATGTACATTAGTTCCTATTTTAGTGAGTTCAAACAATTTAGGGGTTAATTTGAAAGTGATGTTAGAAACTAGTATAACCCCAGTGAAAAGGTAGAACTATTTGTGTCAGCATTTATAGGTGTACTTTATTATTTCGTAGATTGTATCACAAAGCACTCGCCACTCGCCCGAATGTATCAAATCTGCTATGAATTTTAACTACGGCTTTTTATACCACCACATTGCATGTGGCTGTGTCATATCTAAGTACATTCCTATTATTAAATCGGAGCGTGATTTCTTGACTGATTAACTCTATTTCTGTATGTTCAATGGAATGGTTCGTCTCGAGTCGAGATCGACGCCCGCCCGCGTCTTGATCCATCGCCACGCGTTTTGACGCCCACAATGTGCATTTAATAGGTTGTTAAATTTATTGGAATATTTACTGTTAATTGTTTAATTCTGTTAAAACGCATGTCTAAAGTATAATTCGGTTCAAAAGTATTACTTGTGAATAAAATTTAATCGAAAATAAGATCTGATAAATTTTGTATTGCAGTTTTCATATTGTTATTGTTGGTACAATACCGTTTCCGCGTAGTTAGTGTGATAATAATACTCCCATGACCATGTTTTAGGATAGTCAAAATACAAGACTTGACAATGTATCGCACTTACTAACAGTAGCTATGTATATTAATACTATAATCATAACGTAATATAATAATGTAGAGCATATTCCTACGCGTCACATGCGACATTTTGATGTGAATTGATGTTATCGCAGGTCAAATACATACAAATAGATAATTTATTTACTTTAGCATTCATATTGCCTTAACAACAGATATTAATTGCCCTCAGATTTTCAGATTGTGAATGTCTTATCGAATAAAATAAATAACTTTATTACATTTCGTTTTATTTTAGAGGTACAATTCAATAACCAGAAAAGGACAGTGCATTGCCTGACTCAATTTACATTGCCGCGGAATGCAATGAAAGTGAATTTTGTTGTACATACCGTAACGAACTGCGTCTGCGGGAATCATCGAGAATCCCACGAAAGACGCGCGCGCGACTTCTATAGCTTGCTTCTAGTTTATACCATAATGCAATAGTAAAGTCCGCCTACGATTGAAATTCCAAAGTTTCCATAAGTTCCATTCCGCGGCAATTTAGGTCTAATAAACTGCATGTAGACAAAATTAAGGGTAGGCACTAATGACAAACGGGACTTTGGCTATTTATGTTTTCCTTCACTGTTTATAAACTTGTGCTCATTTAAATCCTGAAAAATTACTTGAGGAAGTATAGGTAGTTCCAGGTTGATCATCATGTTTCTTTCCATGTTTTGTCTATATTCTGAACTTAAAAAAAACATGTTTCAAACATTCAATACTTTAATTACATAATTAGCTTAAACAGTAGGTAAATTAAATTATAGTACATGTACATGTGGACACATAACAAACATCAATAATTTGTCTCTGAAGACATTCAAGAGGTAGGCACTCTAGTTTATAGGTAATTATAATTACTATAAGTATTCTAATACATTGATAATTTTTTTAAGGAATTATCAACTACTTACATTCAAATTAACTAAATTGATAATTACCTACATTACTTTTATTAAATATATATATTATTTTTATTATATGATTAGTACTTATACAATTCTTGACACAATCATAGCTACATTGATGAATATTGTGTGTGATCATAAATAACAAACAATGGATTATTCCTATTCAATACAGGGGGCTAAAATGGCCGTTAGTTAACGCAATTCCTTTTATGAATCATGTTTTTTTCTTGTCACTCATGTCTTTAAAGAGAGACGGCATATAATACAATTCATATAGATTCAGCTAAAGCGTCCTTTCTAGACCCACAGTTAAATTTCACCCGTCAGTAGGTACTAATTATATTATTCCATAATTTCGTGGTCAATATTTTAAAAGTTAAAGTTGATTAGAAAACATTACCTACTTTAACTGATTCCCTGCCCAGCCTCCTTCGGAGAGAACCGTGACCTAGTGCACGCAACATCTGCACGTACTTCATGGGCACTAGACGCGTTAAGAATATAGCCATTCAAATTTCATCCAAAGTGGTTCAACTGTAAGACATGATTTACAAAAATAATTTATTAGTCTTTCATAACTAACAAGATCAATATGATCGTTTGATCCAGAAATAAATTTTAACGCCGGCTGCACGCACGAAAAAGTGTCACGTTCCGCCTGAGCCGAGCGTGCAAGCGAGAGCGCGGAACAAGCGATAGAGAGGCACGATCGTTCATCAATGTTTTCCTAGGACGTTATCACGTAAAATTATCGTCCGTAAACCGACTTTATAGATAACCATTTTTTAAGTAGTTGATGTTGATGAAAAGTCATGGCCAAGATTTGCAAATTAAATTAACTTAACTTCAAGTAATATATCTTCTGTTCGCTAACCTATTCCTTGCTGGCCTTTGCTCATGAAAAATATTCTTTGTTAGGTTTACTACTGCTTGTTTCATATAGTTGTTTATTTTCGATTTAGCCGAATTTCCTTGATTTTTCTTAGGTAATGGAGAATCTTTGTCATTGAGAGAGAAGGAGACATCACTTGTGTCTATCTCTTGTGGTTTAAAGAGTCGCGAGTTGTAGCTAGACATAGGTTTGATATTTTTCTTCTTATCTTGCGCTATGGAAAAGGATAGATCACTAAGCACTGATTGTTCATTTTTGTTTGTTTTTTTAGAATTTTTCGCAGCGGGTTTATTTTTTTCTTGCTTATTGTTCTTAGTTGCGACACTTTCTGTGGTAAGGGTAATGTCTCTAGATCTAAGACTTCTGTTTATAGTGTTGTTGGCTTTACTGGTGTCTAAAGTGTTATTTTGTTTAGATTTCCGACAAGATCGGATTGGACGCATACTTTTATTATTATTGGTTTCAGTAATCGAGTCTTCATAGATGATGGAATCTGATAGTTTAGACACTTTTATTTTTGTGTTTTTCTTGTTGTTTATGGTAGTATTTAGTTGAAGTGTTGCTTTATGTTCTTTTGTTTTTTTATTTTGTGTTTTGTTATTCTGTTTATTGTTTACGTCAGATTTTATCTTTCGTGGCTTTTCCTCCTTGCTTTCAACTTCTATTTTATTTTTCGCAGATTTATTACTATTTTGTTGTTTTTGATCAATAGGTGCGTCTTTCTTCTTATCAGATTTACTTTGCTCAGTTTTCTTATTTTGTTGCTTAAGCTTTTCATCGCTATTAACTACTTTGTCTTGTTTGGTGTTCTGTTTTTTAGCTGGTTCCTTTTCCTTGATTTTTTCGGGCGTTTCTTTAGTTTTTCGCTGTTTCATTGGTGTTTTTTTGGTTTCTGGTTTAGTTTTTTGTTTATTTTCTTTCTTGCTTTGACCAATGTTGTCATACTCCGACAGATCAAGGCAACTGCCAGCTTTGGATACTTTCTGTTTCTTACTTTGAGGTTCTATTGCACATTTAGGATCTTCTTTGAAACTTTCTTGCATGTTTTTCTTTACATTTGGTTTGTTATTTCTATGTGAAAATAGTTTAAAACTTTTGTTTGTGTTGTTGAACTTCTGAAAGCTGTCAACGGTAGCGTTCATCATTGAAGTATTGTTAGCAACACTTGTCTTCTTTGCAGGAAACATGCTTGAAATACTTTGAAATTTAGCTTTTGATGCCACACTCAAAACGGCATTTTCTGAAAAACAAAAAGTACTAGTATTAGCACAAAATACTACAGAAGGCACACTCCGCACTTTAGGTATAAGGTACAAGTACATTGGCGGGCCTTTTCAGTACAATCCAGAATATAAATACCTTCAATAGATTTATTAAGTTCACATACCTGTCTTTTTGTTTTCTTTAGACTCTTCTCTTCTTGCGGGAATTCCTTCTGCATCACTTTCGAAATCAGTGTCCCAAAATGATTTTACATATTTCTGCACAGTTGTCTTTGGTGTGCCTAAAAATAGAAAATAATTTTAATATCGAATAATTCATAAATTATGATGAGAAGTCTTTAGATTCGAAAATCTTTACCATTTTTCTCTACCAGGACTTTATGGGTAATTTGTGTAGCTTTCAAAGGAGACATTTTCACTATCTTTTGAAGCTTTTTAGCTGGTGATTTCTTCGTCAATTTCTCAACTGGTTTTGGCGAAGGCTGTTTCTTCCCATCAATCAGTATATCCTCATCAGTAAATGTATCACTGAGATCCTCATCATTATTTCTCGTTGAAATGATGGATGTCACATCCCACTTATCATCATTATCCTCAGATTTATTATTAGAAGTTTTGTTTGTCTGATTAGTAGCATTCATTCTTTCTGCGGGCACAATTTTGTGAATTAAATCTAGCAAATTGTTTTCATCATTTTGTATATCTCGGCTCAAACAATACTGTGATGTGACTAATTTTCTAGCCTTGTTTTTTTCTTTTTGTATTGCGCCATATACACTATTTTGTGGGCTGTTTGCTACATCAATGGTTCTCTCTGTGAGGTCCATATTTTGTGTGAAAAGCTTTCTCTTGATGAAACTAGGTCTCATAGAAAGGTCAGTTGTGTTCTGATTTATCGTAGACTCTTCTGTTTGGTCTTCTTTTTCAACTTGTTCAATTTCCTCTACTTGTTTTGGCTCAGAAGTGGGTTTTACTTGCAATGGTTGTATAATACTGTCAGATAAAGGAGCTCGAGATTTGGATATCAGCTCTTCTTTAGCATTTAAAATATCAGAATTTGATATAATTTTCTCCTTAGCTTTTTGATTAGCAGACTTTCTTACAGGGAAAGCTGGTTTAGCAAATTCAAAGTCATTTTTGGCTTTCTCTAAAACTGTTGAGTTTTTAAATGACTGAGACATATTTTTACATGGTGAGGCAACCTTTGGCCTTTTCTGCGAAGGCAAACAAATATCATCATCATAGCTTCTCTTTCTTTGGTTCACTGGAGGTCTCTCAATAGTTGTAACATTTGGAAATATTTCATCATCATCACTGAGTTCCTGTGCACTGGATGGATTGTCATGTTCTCTATTAGCTTTTACATTTTGATGTTTATTTTTCTGATTAGGTTTTTCTACAGCCTCCGGTATTGATGAAGCTGCAACAGACCTGTTAAACCTTTGAGAAGGCAACAGAAACCCATTTTTAAATCTGTCTTGTAAAGTTGAACTTTGACTCTGTGTTTTGTTGAAGTTTATAGGATTCATTGATTTTGTAATAGGTTTTTCAATCATACTCCTAAATGAACTGACAGAAGATCTTGATGAATTCATATTTGCAGGCCTGCCAATCGCACCATGCCTTCTATTCTGTCTGAAATTGTCTGAACAGTCCGTGAACATATCACTATCTTTGATAGTTCTTCTGAAGTCTGCAACATCAGTCTTAGTTGATCTACAACTGGACATATTCTTGTAGTTTGAAGTTCTAGTCGACTTGTTGTCATCACTACTCATTGATGAGTTACTTCCAAGTTCTCCCGAATCATACCCTGATTTCCTTCTATAGCCCTTGAGAAATTGCTTCAGGTTTCTTCTTTTTTCTACTCTTTTTCTCACTTTGTGCTTTATTAGTTTGTTATAAGCTTCTTTTATCATCCTCATATCATATTTGCTGAACTGGGTGTTTTTTAATGCCATAACAATGTCTGAAGCACACATTGTTGCATTAGAATCTGAAAAAAAACATTTGGTTGAGTAAAATAAAATAAAATCATCATAATTTACAACTCGTTTACACAACTAGGTACTCATTCCAATCCCAGCAGACCCTTGACAAGCAGCATTTAAATGTAACCATGTGATTATGATCAACTAAACAAAATTATAGTCAATGTCCCATTGCTGTGAAATAAATATTTACATTGTTAAATCTCAGCAATGACAATAAGAAAGCATGAATAGCTTCTTCTACACAGCCCCCTTCTCTGTAATAATATTTGTTAAGATGTATATTGCAAGTGTCTAAACTGGGACATGATTGCAACACAAATATATTTATATTTAAAGCTACCAGATTTTATAGTGATAGTAGTAGGATAGTTACCTATGCTTCTCATAGACATGGGGGATCCGCTCCGACCATTGTATACTGATCTGTGAGAACTCATGCCTCTGCCATAGTACGAACTGTTGAAATTCCTCTGCCTCGCATCACAGGCACTGACTATAGACATTGGAGAGGTCTCCCTTCTATAACCAATGCTTCTTTGATCATAGTTCGGTTCTCGTCTCTGCCACTCGTAATTTCTAGGCATATTCATCGTGGATGTTAGAACGTTGTTGCGGAAGCTTAGTCCGGTAAGATTGCTAGTGTTTATGTTAGGTCCTTTCGCACTAACAGTCTGAAAAACAGAATGATTTTATGTTTAGATAGGATAAAACTTATGCGCTTGGACAAACAAATTGTATTCACTATTCTGGATACTTACAGTGGTTTCATTTTGGAAGGAAAACACTCTGTTGGTGGTGAGAAGTTCACTATCAGTGTCACTCATTTTTGTTTCTAGCACACTCAGATTTTCGGTTACGGGAACATCGTCATACACATTTAAAATTAGACTGAAAGAGATTCTTACAGAAAGATAGAATAGAATTGCAGTCAAAAATTATAGTTTGTTTTCGATTTGTAACGGATTCATTCAAGAAATTCCGCCGTCCGTCGCGTTGCGCATCTCGCTTCGCTTCGTTCGTTTATTGCAGTGTTGCCAGATGGCTATGTGAATTTACCCCTAAACTTGGTAAATCCCCGAAAAATAAGTCTGCAGGAAAGAACCCTAAACCAACTAGACTAGCGCTGCTATCGCAAACTAGGTTAGGTAACAATTACTAATTGTCCAAATAAGGCTTGAACAATAATATTTATGCAAGTTTGTATGAAATGAAATTTATTTTCTCAGTAAGTACCTACAGGTACAAGATATAAATAAATACCTACTGGCTAACTTAAAGTAATCAAGTACCTACCTTTGTTGAGGTTTACTGAGGAGAGAGGAACAAAAAATGCCTTGCCTGTGGTAACCACAGGCAAGGTATGTTCTATATTTCTACACACCAACAACTGAACGACCGTGATTAGAAGAGCTATAGAGTAATAAAACAATTAGTTCCCGCTCGATCGATTAGTAGGAAGTATTAGATGGGCGACCGAGCTATGCTCGGGTGCAAATAGAGAAAAAATAATTTAATAAAAAAACTTTCAAATAGTAAACCCTGGCTGAGATTCATACTCGCTGCCTTCGATTTAAAGGCGAACACTCGACCACTCGGCCAATTTTGTATCAACGAATTATTTGAAACTAGCTGACGCCCGCGGCTTCGCCCGCGTGGACTACTATTTTGTTTATCCCACGGGAACCATGCATTTTTTTCGGGATAAAAAGAAGCCTATGTCCTATTCCCGGTCATTATCTATCTATGTTTCAAATTTCAGCCAAATCGGTTCAGTAGTTATGGAGATACGTGGTAACAAACATTCACACACACACACACACACACACACACACACACGGACTTTCGATTTTAAAATATTAGTAGGATAGTAGGATTACGAACCACATTGCTTTGGTAAATCTATATAAGTGAAAAATGTGAAAATGCCGAGAAAACGAATTGTCTCAGATGAGACCCAGCTATATCGATTTTTCGCCCCCGTAATCGTTAGGGAGTGTCCACATTGCGTTTTCTGAAGCGCGTTTTTGCTACGCGTTGCGAACGCGCGTTTGTATCGATACAAACGCGCGTTCGCAACGCGTATTTTTCCATACAAAAGCGAACCGGGAGGGGCTGCGCGGGGGGCTGCGCGTTCGCATCGCGTTCGAATCGCGTTTGTATCGATACAAACGCGCTGCAAAAAACGCAATGTGGACACTCCCTTAGAGCCGTTTTCGAGAACGTAACGTGCGTGAGTACGGACAAACAAACAAACAAATATTGCTCGTGTAATAAAATAGGATTTACAAAATAAAATGAATCAGGAGGATAATGGGTGGAGATGGGTTTTTTTTCGAAAGACATTCTAGGGGGGGTTTCATAGTACAGTTGGGCCGACGGATCTCGGCGTTCGTGAAGTTAGGCTTTTCGCTGCGCAGTAGAAAATTTTGTATGAAAAAGTTGCACTGCGCATCGAAACGGCCAACTTCACGAACGCCGAGATCCGTTAGCCGTACTGTAAGTTTGGGGATAAATTCACTTAGCCGTCTGGCAGCACTGGATTGAATTGACATTGACATGACTGTTGACATGACATGACAGACCGCTGCTGGAGGCTGGAGCTGACTGAGGTTAATTTGTTTTAGGTTATGTTGTTTTGATGAAATAGTAGGCGCTTGTAACGTAAAATGCTTTGATTCATTTGATTTGATTGAACTGAGTAAAAAAAAAAAAGAAATAATAAATGTAATAAATAAAATATAATGATGTCTTTCGTCAACCTGAAAGCGTTGTTACCAGTTTCGAGATCCTTTATTCACTTCAAAAATACAATTTTACCATCGATCAGATACAGCACAAGCACATCTAGTGGCGATGTCTTCAATAATCTGACAGACTGGGAGACGTTGAGTAAAAAGAAGAAGATAAGTAAGGCTATGAAAGCTTATTTGGAAAGGGCTCGAGAACACGATGAATTTATGAGTAAACAACAGCAAGAGTACAACATTGGTAAGCGACACTTGGCTAACATGATGGGAGAAGACCCGGAAACTTTTACTCAGAAAGATGTGGACCGATCCATTGAATATTTATTCCCTAGCGGAATCTACGATCCTGCTGCTCGTCCGCTAATGAAGCCTCCAGAAGAAGTGTTCCCAGCTCGCAAGGCAGCAGAGTTTGATGAGGCGGGTCGCCCACATCACTTTTTATTTTACACTGGAAAACCTAACTTTTTCAAACTCATGTTCGATGCTGCAGATAACATACAACAACTATACAGCTTCGAGGACAAAGTGATAAGGAAGAAAGCAACACCAGATCCCAATGCTGCTCTACAAATGGATGGTAGTGTTTGGGTTACAAAAGAACAGCTGGAAAATATTTTAGTTGAAACTATCACAGACTTGGAATATGACAATTTCAAACTTGTCATGGACAGGATATCTTCAGTGCCATATGCGTACAGATGCAAGGATTTTATTGAAAAATATAGAAAACCACTTGCAATGCAAAAGTTTGCTTTGGAGATACCGAAGCCAAGTTATGATGATGAGGGCCGAGCATTCATTACAACATATGAATGCCTGAGAAAGAAAGCAAGAGGGGATGTAACAATCCGGTCTCCTGGTACAGGGAAGATATCAATCAACGGCAAAGATATCACATACTTTGAAGATATCCAGTCAAGGGAACAGGTGATGTTTCCTCTCATTTTTACGGAGATGCAAAACCGTGTTGATGTAGAATGTAATATTGAAGGAGGTGGTCCTTCTGGTCAATCAGGAGCTATCAGATGGGGAATAGCTTGGGGCCTTCGCAGTTTTGTAGATAAAGCTATGACGGAGAAAATGCAAGTGGCAGGCTTGCTCACAAGAGACTACAGAAGGCGGGAACGTAAAAAGCCTGGTCAACCTGGTGCAAGAAAGAAGCCTACATGGAAGAAGAGATAATCTCTTTATAACTATTCTTGAAGAAATAAATGTATTAGAACTAATAAAATACATTTTATTCTAGAACTATGTCACATTTCAAAACATTATGGTTTCTTTCTAAAACTCTTTTTCATTGTCTTCCTTCTGCCACCAATTTTCTTTTGGAACATCTGGTTCTTCCTTTCCTTGTTGTAGATGCGTTTCTTCACAAGAGATTTTAGTTCTCTTCTTTCCTTGTGTGCATCTTCATTGGATACACTAAAGAATGCCAAGCCCTCTGAAAAATTTTAATAAAATTATAAAGAATAAGAGCGTTTTTCGAAATTGTTCTACACCATTATTTATTTATAAGTAGGTAGTTATTGGTGTGGGATGGTTCTGGTTGTACTCGTAAATGTTGCATACATTATCATTAACATGCTTGAAGTTAAAAAAAAAAAATACCTTTTAGTCTTTGATCAGCTTCACTAAAGAAAAGATTTTCCTTCCAAACTGCTTTAGGTTCAACAGGTACAGCTTCAGTTTTCATCTCGGTTTCATCTTCGTTCTCAGACTCTGATGAATCATACACAAATGGATTCTTGTCCTTGGTCTCGAAGGGGTTTTTCACTTTAGGCTTCTTGGGGGCTTCTAATGGTATGTAATTATCGTCTTCCTTTGTTTCTGGGAAAACAGAAGGATTAAGTCTGTGGACACAAAGGCGGTTCTCACACTGCGACGCACCCCGCTGCGTTGTGCGTCGCTGCAGATTTTAACATAACATTTTAACAAGCAAGTATCTCAATTTGTATAGATAATATCCAATCGAGTGTCCCTATCTCTTCATCACCAGCAACCTGACTTCACCCACTGCTGGGTATAGGTCTCCGCTTTTCTGTGCCACACCAGGGTCCCGTGCTATCCACATCCAATTTTCTCCCTACCTCTTACCTAGATAAAAATTTTCGTAACCGTATCGGCAGTCGCACCTCTTTTAAAAACCTTCAAAAAAATCCAAATGAATCCAAATTTTGGCGGTACCACAGAATAGATAATAATTACCTACCTATCACACACATACAATCGCCGATAGTTTCTAGAAACTTGGATATGACTTAAAGAATGTAGTTACCTTCTTCAACAGTTTCATTGTTTCCAAACAAACTTCTCAAGCTGAAAGTGTTGGGTTGTGCTATAGCTTCCTTCAATGTATCACTGACTTTATAAAACTGCTCTTTTGAGACTTCAGGCCTCACTTCTTCAGGTCTCGGTTCTTCAGATTTTTCTTGCTCCTTTAGTTTCTTTTTGCCTTTTTTCGTGGGTTCCTGTTTTTTTGGTTCTACTGGTGCAAGAAATCTGGCATGTTCCGGTTGGCTGGGGTCGAATCTCAGCATTCCAAGTTTAGGTCTGTAATATAAAAGGATTGTCTGACTGTAGTTGAATCTGTCAATAGTTAATAAAATAATGGTCACTTAATAGTAGCCTCTGCATATTACGAAAGGACGCACTAAAACTTCACTTATAACTTCCATGCTTCGGAATTCCGTGTGGCCGCACACCTATCAGCGCCGTACGCACCGAATTCTCGAAGTACCTACTGCCAGATTCAGGCAGGTGTGAGAGGTTTCATACAGTTAAAGAATTCTTAAATTCGATTTGTTCGACGCGCATAGGTGTGCGACCACCTTAAATTTTCGGTCCCGCCTTTTAAGTTCGCCATGACGCAGGCCTTTTAGGCGGCCTAAAAACTCCATCACCTGAGTTGGCCACTAGCTCATACTAACTTACTTTACTCAGTTCAAAGAGTCTGATAAGCAAGTAAGTTCGTATAAGCAAGTGGCCAAAAAGAGTCTGCTGATTACTAGGGTTTGTCATGCATTGAAAACTGTTTGAAAATTAAGAGGTGTAGTCAGAGACATGTCAGAGTACATTTGTGTCACATTGTGTGTGTCCACATAAAGCCTTCGCGATGAGCCTGTTTCAGAGCATAATGGCCGCGCAAATCTCAGATGCCGCTAAAATGCTCTACAGAGCCATATTCGGTTGGTTGGATAGAGAAGGATCAAAAGAGAATCCGATAGAACTGCCTTCAAAGATCCTTAAAAACTAGAAAAAAAATCATGCAACTAAAACGAAACACTCAACTTACTTGTTTTTTACATCGTCTTGTGGTATTTTACGTTTCAATGTTATTCCAAGTACATCTTGTAGTATGTCCAGCTGTTTATTCTTTTCATCTTTTTGTTCAAGTTCTACATTTTCATATTGTTTTGCCTGGCCCGTTTCATTGTCCGACTCTTCATCTTCAATGAATCTTTCATCTAAGTTGAAACGCTTGTCAGATTTGTATCGCGATTGCAAATCTAAAACCTATTTACAATACATAAACTACAGTTCGGTATGTAAATTTTAAGAGTACGGGACTTCATTCATTACATTGGCTGCCTTTACCACAGCCGCGTTTTAACTAACCAAACAAATACTAGTAGTTCGCCCCGAACTGAGATCTCGCGCACCGTTGTGTTGATAGCCTAGATTTGGACTTGTTTCTGACTACCCCTATACCTACGTTAAGTGCTCCTTCTAGAGTTTACCACACAATGATATCTAATGCGCTACCTCAGTATGGTAAAGATCATAGGCATGCATGCATGATACATTAAGTCGTGTCGTGTTTATATTCAATAGTTGACCCCGCGAACTTTGTACCGCGCCTCAGGGAAGGCCTCTTAGTTCGAGAAATTATTAAAATAGCAGTCCAATACAAAATGTATGAAAAAAATTAATTCCCTCCCCCTTCCCCTCCCCTTCACCTCCCCTCCCCCTTCACCTCCCCTCCCCCTTCCCCAACCCTCCCCATTCCCCTCCCCTCCCCCTTCCCCTCCACTCCCCTCCACTCCCCTCCACCTCCCCTCCCCCTCCCTCTCCCTCTATAATGTTGGTACATGCCCAGCCTACTATTTGCAGGAGTTAGCATTTGCATACGTGACAGGTTGCAAGTCCATCGCCGCTATTAGAACGTTAACTGGTTTCCTCACGATGTTTTCTTTCACCGTTTAGAGCTCGTGTTAATGCGCATTTAAATTTTTCTAATCGAAAAATCCATTGATGAGCACGGCCAGGGTTCGAACTTACGACCTATGAATCGAAAGTCGAGCACTCTTCCACTCGGCCAACACGGCTTTTATTTTCAATCTCAAGAAAAAATATCAAGTAGCAACTAAAATCATTGCAAACCAAACCACAACGATGCCACACTCGTTCTCTGTTAACCAGACCTACGAATACATCGAAACTCTATGAAACGGGAGCTCTCTCCATACTTCCGTTAATTGGTTTTCATCATTTTTGTTTTTCACTGTATTTCAAAAACTATAGAACCTAGAAGAAAACTAAAAACCATTTTGGAATGTATAAATTGAGTTCTTTCATATGACACCCCACTCAAAATATTTGGGTAACTTTGAAAAAAAATTACCCCCTTGGGAACTCCATATCTTTACAACCCCATCATCGATTACGCTCATACGCTCCACAGCAAATTTCCATAGCACAACCTATTGACCTATCAAGTTTCATACAGATTGGATAAGCGGTTCGATAGTTATGCGAGAACATAAAAATGAAACATACAAATATACAAACATACAAAGCAAAATCGCCTAACTTGCCACTAAGATCTTCGCTCGCTTCGCTCGCTCGATCGACTAGTAGTTCGCCCCGAACTGAGATCTCGCGCACCGTTGTATTGATAGCCTAGATTTGGACTTGTTTCTGACTACCCCTATACCTACGTTAAGTGCTCCTTCTAGTGTTTACCACAGAATGATATCTAATGCGCTACCTCAGTATGGTAAAGATTATAGGCATGCATGCAAAACATCAAGTCGTGTCGTGTTTATATTCAATAGTTGACCTCGCGAACTTCGCACCGCGCCTCAGGGAAGGCCTCTTAGTTCGAGAAATTATTAAAATAGCAGTTCAATACGAAATGTATGAGAAAATCAATTCCCCTCCCCTCCCCTCCCCTCCTCCCCCTCCGTCTCCCTCTATAATTTTGGTAGGTACATGCCGTTTGCAGGAGTTAGCATTTGCATACGTGACAGGTTGCAAGCCCATCGCCGCTATTAGAAAGTTAACTGGTTTCCACACGATGTTTTCTTTCACCGTTTAGAGCTCGTGTTAATGCGCATTTAAATTTTTCTAATCGAAAAATCCATTAATGAGCACGGCCAGGGTTCGAACTTACTACCTATGAATCGAAAATCGAGCATTTTCAATCTCAAGAAAAAATATCAAGTAGGAACTAAGTAAAATCATTGCAAACCAAACCACAACGATGCCACACTCTGTGTGTTAACCAGACCTACGAATACATCGAAACTCTATGAAACGGGAGCTCTCTCCATACTTCCGTTAATTGGTTTCATCATTTTTGTTTTTCACTGTATTTCAAAAACTATAGAACCTAGAAGAAAACTAAAAACCATTTTGGAATGTATAAATTGAGTACTTTCATATGACACCCCACTCAATATATTTGGGTAACTTTGAAAAAAAATTTACCCCGTTGGGAACCCCATATCTTTACAACCCCTTCATCGATTACGCTCATACGCTTCACAGCAAATTTCCATAGCACAACCTATTGACCTATCAAGTTTCATACAGATTGGATAAGCGGTTCGATAGTTATGCGAGAACATAAAAATGAAACATACAAACATACAAACATACAAAGCAAAATCGCCTAACTTGCCACTAAGATCTTCGCTCGCTTCGCTCGCTCGATCGATGAAAAAGAATGAGTTACAGAACGCCTGCTTAGAGCGTGTAGCGCAAAATTTACTCATGGTGTTTTAATGAATGTGGGAAATGTGGGAATGTGCTGTTAAGTTTGGGACATTTTGAGATTTTTTTTAATACGTATACTAGCGTGCTTGCTAGCTATTGCTTGCTCATTCTGCATCATGGCATCTTGCTCATTCCAGGTTATTTAAAACACTCTTTATCTAGCACTAAGGCGGTTCTCCCACTACAACGCGCCCCGCAACGGTGTACGGGGCAACATCGACAGACCAAAATCTACGCTCTGTCGCGTCATTTTGTTCTGTCGTCCCGCACACCGCTGCGGAGTGCGTTGGAGTGGGAAAACCACCTAATAAGTTCCAAATATGTTGTTAAAAAACAACTATTATAAGAAAATGATTATTTGAATCTAACATTGAATAAAGTTACTCATTAAATGGAATCGTAATGAGTTACTACGCTGTAATTACTCATGTTTAACATTTCTCCTCTAAATAATTGCTATTTGATATAATCATTTATATCAAATAGTTATTTATACCAGAGTAGTTACCTTTTGGCCTTTCCTGCCTTCAAACTGCTCTTTGACAGCAAAATCAACTTCATCCCCACTGTCTTCATCATCAAACAAGGTACCTTTCCGTTTGGTTCCCTGAGCATGTCCATTACTTTGCGGTACATCATCCTCATTGTCAGAGAACACAATCTTCTTGTTTTGTACTTTATCCTGAAAATAAGGCAGTATGACATTACTTTATTTGTTAAGGTGATATTGATTTCATGTTGGATTATTTAATGGATGGTGTTATAACATGATCTGAACATGAATAATTGGTAGTTTTTAGTAAATTTCTTCAAGGCTTTCATAAGTTTAAAGGCTTATTTTGTTACTTGCAGTGTGGCTAAAATGTCCCATTAGTACTGTTTTAAGTTGTTTTATCTTCAAAATATATTGTGAAAGTGTCTTTTAGTACTAATATTTAATTTCTTAATCAAAAACTACATTCATATACATACAACAGCAGTTAATCCAGTTTTGATAATCATCTGTTTCTGCTTGAACTCTTGCCGTTTCTTCTTCATAGATTCCATTCTCTTCATTTCAGAGTTATGTTTTCTCTGATCCACTGGACTTGTTATAACTTTGATTTCATCACCATTCTGAATGGTGTTGTTAAATGATTTTGGTTTTTCTGTATAAGCAGCATGTTTTTTATTTTCAGAACTATCTTCTTTTACTGGTTTCTTGTGGTTGTTGAATTTTTCATTTTCAAATGGTTTCTTGTGGCTATTGAAAGTATAAGTGTCATTTTCTGGTATGTCAATTACAGTTTTTTTCGAGTGCAAAATTTCCACACTGTCTTGCTTGGCAGGTTTCTGAATAATGTGATCATCTTGGGTGTCAAATTTTCTTTTTCTAGGATTAAGTTTCTCATTTATTTTCAGAACTGGGTTGTTTTTCGGTAACTCTTGAGGCTCATGCTGAAAAAAATATTAAGATAATATCTCATTAGGGAAATGTTTTAAGCAACCTCTGCTCTGTGATAGCGACTAAAAGCAGTCTCAAATTCTCAAATGTGACAATTTATAGTCGTATTGCTCATTATACGGACTAAAATTGAAGGAAAAAATGTCATTTTTCCTTCAATTTTGATTAGTTTTGATACGTTTTATGTCAAAATTGAAGGAAAAATGACATTTTTTCCTTCACTTTTAGTCCGTATAATGAGCAATACGACTATAGGCTGGTTTTACTGTCACGCGTACCGTCCGCGCGGATAGGCGAGTGATCTTTATTACAATGAAATAAGGATACTGATTGTTCAGCACTGACAAGAGCAATCAGCGTAGCCATTTCTGCTAAACAAGCAGTACCTATCCTTATTTCATTGTAATAAAGATCACTCGCCTATCCGCGCGGACGGTACGCGTGACAGTAAAACCAGCCTTAGTGACCACGCATGTAGCTCTCTCTTATCTTAATGAGACTGAATGCGACAAAAGATATCTGCGTGATCGTTTTGACAGTTTGAGGTTCAGGTTTAAGACAAGTTAGACAATCAGCCTGCTGATTTTGTTGAAATGTGTGTACAAAAAGTGTAGGTATACCTTCTCAGCTTCCTTTTTTTGTGCTTGCTCCCTTTCTCTTTGAAGTCTTTCAAGGAAACTTTCACGAGCTCGAGTGACATACAGACGGTTTCCATTGAAATCCTCATTTGCAAAATGTTTTATACCTGCAAAATATATCACCAGGCTCTTATAATATAAAGTTTAGAAATCCATGATTACACACATGGATGATCCGAAATCAAAAAATATCATGCAAGTACATTGTATTTTATGAGAATAACATTCAGCTGAACAATACTTACACGACTCTATATTATAATTTGATCCCGAAATGGACACAAAAGCAAACTTTTTACTTTCATCGCCAGTTGCAGATTTCGTTTTCAAATCCAATGTAGTAATTTCTCCATACAATGAAAATGCGGAGTGCAAATCTCCCTCTAAAGTGTTTTCCGGTAAATTTCCAACAAACAAGCGCGTGGCCATTTTACGTAGATTAGAATAGTGAAAATGAAAAATAATGTGGTAATGGTAAATTGAAAATCAAAACATGATCTTTTGTAGGTTACGTTGTATTATTGTGTTGTCTGGTCTGTCATGCATGTCATTGTCTTGTCTTGTAATCTTGTCATGTCAAAATCGGAGAAGTCATCAAAAATACGTCACTGTTAAGTGGGTGATAGACGTACGAACTTAAAGTACGCGGTTTTTAAGATCGCGAACTTACTCGGCTCGACGTTAGTGACACACGTGAAGCTTACTCACTCTGTATTGCGATGTAAATGAAATTTCTGAATTAAAATTAACAAAAATTGCAAAAATTTACACGACAAGCGTGCGCGTCCACGAACTGGCGAAACAACATGGCGGCTCGCGGCTCGCAATGCTGCCGTATCTCTACCTAATCTGTGGCTGCCACACGTTCGAGCCATGACGAGCTACGAGCAAGATTTCAGACCGGTTGGATCGCCGACGATTTTGCGCGGCGGTTTTAAAGTACGCGTACTTACGGTGACACACAAGCGAAAAAGGTCGGCGAGCCATAAGTACGCGTACTTGCTCGTACGTCTATCACCCACTTTATTGGAACTAGAAGCAAGTAACCATAGAGTATAGTGCGCAGCAAACTTTATGGCATAGACAAAGAATCGTTGTCGTTTCTTTATGGCGGCTAAGTGCGAGGCAGTTTCGATTTTGCGCAGGTACAGTCAACGCAATAACGCAATAGAATAAACTTTATCTACATACTCTTTATTCCATGAAGATGCCATGTTGTGGATTGTGGACAGATAACGATCGGACTACTAGGAGGTCAGATTGGAATAAGCGAGATTTTGTATAAACTAAAGGCGTAATTTAAAGGGGGAAATATAATTGAGAAACGAAACCATGGTAATATAAAATATATTATGTATTACTAGATACCTTATTAAAACACGAAATAGTCCACTTACTAATACTGTGTCAATTATTCTTCATTTCAAGTACTAAATCTACAATTTACAAGTAACATGACTGAAATTTGTTGCTATAGTTTTTATTTAACATTGGTCTACTTTATAATTTCTACAAAATACAATTTCTCTAAATTATTTAATTTGCCTATCAGAGGTCATGTAGGCTTAGTAACAATCAGCAGTAAGTATATATATAGTAATAGGTAGGTAATAGCATAGATAGAATTGGTAATAGTCACGGTTTAAAATAAAAATAAAACAAACCAGCCCAAATTAAATTAACGGTTCAGTTATTAATATATCTCTAAGGAGCGTGATTATATGCATCAAATAACAGCACTTAAACTTAGAATTTTGTTATGAAAAGTAAAAAAGTTTATACTTAGGTACAATGTTTTTAATAATTGAAACACTTTACTATTAAAGAACGTATACTTATTATTATTTAAATAAAACAGTTGTATGTAGGTAAGCTGTGTTGTGCGAGCTGTAGGTTCTAAAGAATTGATCTGACTATTTGCATTCAATTCAACTAACTTACCTGGGGTTTTAACAATCAAAAAGAAAGGTAACCATAACATACTAAAAAACATGGTATCAGTCATTTTTAGTCGGAACATGTGCCTTGATACAGCTGTTTTGCGAACATAATTATATTATCTATGTAAATTAAATTGTGTGATCATTAACCGACAAAGAGAATAAATATGTTAGTAAGTATCCATAATAAAATACCACTTGGTATTTTTCGATAGTCGGTAACGAATAAAGATTATATCTGAACATGTCTTTATCAATAAAAAAAACTGGCTATTAGGCAACAAAAAATTGCATAACTGTAAAGTTTGAAGAATTGCATAATTTTGACGAATACCATTTGTCTATGTTGAAGTGCATTCACTTATACATTGTTACAGTGTGCGTGAAATGACTAACCAATGACAAAGAGCTATACGTTAGCTATTATTTACGCACACTGATGGTTAGTGTGCGTATGTGAAAGTTATAATTATAAGCATAGACAAACGGATTTCATATAGTACAAAATGTAACACAAAATATATAGTCGAATTGCTCATTGTACGAACTAAAAATATATGAAAAATGACATTTTGACCGTCAATTTTAGTGCGTATAATTAGAAATACGACTATAGTATAACATATGCTGATAGTGATAAAAGGCACAGAGAGTAAATAAATATTATTTGTAAAATAACATACTGCATAATAGTTTATTTACATAGAGATTTAAAAAAGTTATATTTTATACTTATTTTTATATACATTATTATAATATTACTATTGCCCAGCAGTGTGATTGAGAGCAATATTAGGAAATGTAAAATACATATTATGTAAGTATCATATAGGAATTTTGATATAAAAAAAAATTAAATATTGGTGGATACTTCGTTGTCATCTTGCCACAAACTAAGCAAAGCTGCACTGTTGGAACCAGATTTGGTAGAATACCTATAAGCATAAATACATTGGTCTATTATAATTATAACAACTACAATACAAATAATTGGTATTTTGAACTAAAATAGTTTTGCCAAATTTTCATAGATATTAGAGTCAAATTAGTCGCAAAAACCGAAATATTTGCTTTAGTTGCATACCAGTTCTAATTTTAAAGTTTTCTTTATTTTATCATAATATATACGTGACTTTTAATAAAACAAAATAAATAATTTTTTTTACAATTAAGTACCTACTTTTAGAAATAAACTACATAAAATGTCAACATAAACAAATTGCACTTGATAATAGGGAACTCCCACAATTTTTTTTTATGATTTTATACGATAGGTTATATCGTCAAATAACCGTCATAAAAATTCCAGCGCCGAAATACTAAAATTTTATAACAAAAATAATTTTTGAAATTTACCAACATTTTCACGCATCTGAAACACGATTATTATTGTTGTCACAGATTACTGTTGTAGAAACAATTTGTGAACTTTGACGTGTGACGTCAAATTGATACTAAGTACAACAGTAATCTGTGACAACAATAAGTTCGAGTATAGGAATTGTGAAAATTAAAAAAAAAACTTATCTATGGATCGTCATATCTGACTCGTCCTTGACTTTTCTTATGAACTCGTGTCGTCACATCCTTTCACATCCTTTTCAAGTATTTTGAAATTCCTACTATTTTTTGCAATTTTTAAAATTTATTTTCTAATCGAAAATATTTAATATTAAAAAATAATTACACACACATACCTCTAAAGCAACAATGTTCATAATAAAATACATTTAACCCGCTTTTGAATCAGACGCATATTGCCTATTGGAATGGTGACGTGACAGTCTAATTTATTTCTAATTATATAAATGCTACATCTACTAGACTAGGTTACAGTGTCACACGCAAATCCACGGTGCATTTTAGATTAAAAATAATTTATTACGGTTTTTTTCAATATCCTATCTGAGAAAACAACTCAGGCTAAAACTAAGGCCTTTACATAGTGTCAAGGCTACTACACACATGCCGGCGGCAATGCCGCCGGGTTCATGCCGAGCGGCTATGCCTTTGTTAGGCGGCTCCTTTGTGCGGCAAAGCCGGCGGCGGTGTTGTATGCCGCCGGGTGCACGGCGGCATGGCCGGCGGCTTGCCCGGCGGCCCTGCCGCCGGCACTGTGTGTAGTAGCCTTTAGGAAGCAATTTTTGCCTACACTTAACGGGACACTAGTGCTTGGGACATTGTTGAGAATCTCAACAATGTCCCAAGCACTAGTGTCTCAACTTAAGATGGAGTAGGCTTGAACAACACCTTATACCATCTTCTTAACTAAATCCGCCACGTCGACATCGACAGGAAAGACAATAGTCAATGCATGTGGGTCTAAGCTGTGGGTTTCATCACGATGTTTTCCTTCACCGTTTAGAGCTAGTTTTTATGGGCATAAGTGGAAACTAAAAATCCATCGTCCTGCAACCTTCGGATCGAAAGTGAAGGTACTGTCCCATTCGTCAAACGCAGTTCCTTTTTTTGAAGCGTTTGAGATACGACGTTAATAACGACGTAATTACTTATGTGTGTTTATTTAAAAACGTGCTTCGTTTTTACAAAGGATAAAAAGAGAATAAATTTCTTTAAAATACGTTTACAATATGGTAAACAAAAATAAGAGGTTTTAAGATCTTAAGGGACCGGCGAACGCACCTACTTACCTAGGAACGTAATACCAAAATAATTTAAAATTTGAGCATATTTTTATCACTTTATGTTATTATTTGGATAAAGGCAGTATTTATCTAGGTTCCTGTTACACTTTTGTTCCAAAAAACTTACTATATAACAAATGAAAAGAAAAAATGCTATTTTTGGTGTACCTACAAAGATTTTAATTCAATCTGCTTACATTTCTTTTTAGGTAAGTTTTTCGGAACAAAAGTTTAACAGGAACCTAGATAAATACCTACTCTCTTAATCTAACAACATAAACTGATAAAAAAATGCTTAAATTTTAAATTATTTCGGTATTACGTTTTTATAGAAATTTGCCGGTCGCAGGCCTCTTAAGATAGAACATTGAAAACGACCGTCAATCCACTCACACAGTGATTATATTGCATTCGACATCCATAAAATTATTAGTAACATTTCCGTTTACAAATGAGTATTATAGAAATAAATATGATTGTTCTCTTTTACTCAAAGACACAGACAGTACAGTAGACAGTTTTTACCTTCAGTACGTTCAGGAGCTTAGAAATTTCCACTGAACGAGGAATTAGCGGCCTTCACATGTAAAGTTCGGAATGCGGGAAACAGCACGCGCCGTTCCATCCCTCGCTCCGAAACGTCAGCGTCATGTAGATGCGCGGGGCTTACAGTTCGCCATCAAAAAACTTTTAAAATTTATACCGTTTCACGCGCCAGTCTAAACTGCGGTCGAAACTCTTGAAAATAAATTTACACGCACAGTTTTGATCGTTTTGCCTAAATATGTCAGATTCGCCCGCGTTCCAATCCGTGGACACATTTTTTATCGTAATTAGCACGACAGTTTGTTACGCGGTCAAAACTGCACAGATACATCCGCGGTTTGGAACGCAGTCCAGATGCGCGGTCCGAACTTTACCGTGTGGGGGCCGCTATTGTCTCATTTAGACGACAAAACTCTATGTTCATAGGCTTATACAATAAAAACGGAATAAATACAGATATTTTTATGGAAGCCATTGCTTTAATTACCTATAACTAGAGATACTTATACACACGTGCTAAGTGTACTCACACCAACAATTTGGCAACAGCAAAAACATGTAAAATCAAGATTTGTTCAACCAATGACAAGTAAATAATTGCTGCCTGAATAAAACAGAAAAAAAATAACAATATATTCAAAACTAACTCGCGACCAGCGCTTTGAATGCAATAAACTACCATTTAAAAAAAATGGGTTTAAATAACTTTATTTGAAGAATAAATATGGCGGGATTAGTTCGTATACAATACGCAAAAGTTATTCTCCAGATTAACGTTATTTGACTATTTGAGTATTAAACTTAATTTTGCCTTACAACCCGAATACTGAAACGATACTTAGTTTAAGTGGTGCTTATGACTTGACATTAACTGTCATTTTTGTATACGATTCTGAAGAGTAAGAACGTCTCAAATATTTAAGTAGCGTTTAGGCGTTCGGGCATTAGGTATTTTCCTGAAGCTGAAACATATTTTTGCTGTAAAACCCATCACACTTCTCAAACCATTGTCTTTACACACCAGTGAGTAACTTTTGTGACCGCAACATTATTAGTTAGCAGCTTTTATTCAACTGCAAAAAGCTGTGTGCTTCAGTCGACGTGCGAATGCTACGTAGGCTCATCTGATGACATCAATGCTTCTGACTGCTCGTCGAGATCAGGAATGTTTCTTATTACCCTGGAATTGATGATCGTTTCAAACTTACGGGTATTGAGTTAGTATACTAAGCTTTAATGTCCTTATAATAGAGATTATTGAATGATTGACCACTGATTTGAGCACCGCTTGACCAAAGATAAACGCCTAATTGACGTTCGTGAAACTAGTTTTGGCCAGAGATTTAGTTTACTGATTTGACAGGCGATTCGAATGTGGCAGGTGGTCGATTCGGCGCGTTTGGCTCCGCTATATGTGCGTTCACCTTAATTTACCCGGGTTGTGTGTATGGGAGCCCACGAGTGGGTTCCCACTAAACTAATATTTGACTGAGCCGGCAAATTACGCGAAATTATATTGCACATTAACATTTGAAAAAACATAAGTTTTGGGAAATAAAACAAAAACGAAAACATGACTTCTTAAATTACCCCCAAATAGCCCGCAGTAGTATCGCGTCACAGCGCTAAGATGTGAAAATAGGGATGGGACGTATTTCTAGGGATGAGCACCAATGTGTACTTACGTGAAGCCCTCAGCGGCGCGCATCTTGTCTGTCAGTATGGTGAGCGGCATGTGGAGAGGCAGGTCGAGCGCGGCGGCGGCCCAGCCCAGGCCGGCCAGTGCGGCCGCTAGGGCGCGCCACGCGGACCCGCCTGTTAGGTACGCGTCCGCGCACGCGGCCAGCGGACCGGCCAACCCTAGCATGCCGGTGCCGGTCTGAGACGAGGTTAGGGATACCCCCCTGGAACAGAAAATAATTAAGGGGTCAGTCTTTAGCATCAGCGCACCTGCTTGATTGCTATGGCGTCCCTTAAATATCGATATTATTATTTCTGCCCCTTCAGGGGCCAATATGAAAATATGCTTATTAAGGGAGTGTCCACATTGCGTTTTCTGCAGCGCGTTTTTGAGCTGCGCGTTTGTATCGATACAAACGCGCGTTCGCAACGCGTATTTTTCCATACAAAAGCGAACCGGGAGGGGCTGCGCGGGGGGCTGCGCGTTCGCATCGCGTTCGAATCGCGTTTGTATCGATACAAACGCGCTGCAAAAAACGCAATGTGGACACTCCCTTGACACCTCCTTCTCGAAATAAAAATACAGAAAAGCAATAATCAGTGGCGGCCTTTGGGGGTGGCGAGCAGGGCACTCGCCCGGGGCCTCGCGCTTGTAGGGGCCTCGCGCAGCAAACCGACTAGAGAAAATCTTTTATAAGCATTAGTAAAACTATCCGTTAAAGATAGACAAATTCTATTGTGAACTTTTCTTTAAACCTATAAAATAAGAACAATGCCTTCTACATTGTTTTGTTATTATCTCAAAAAGAATTAGGCAGCTTTTTTTAGGAAAACTCCCAGTCAGCTATATTTTTTCCAACTTTTTCAACAATCATTATCATATTTCAACCAATTTACACAAAACCTTAACTAATTATCAGAGATCGGAATTTGGTGTGTGAAAATACCTAAAGTTTGCAGCGGGACATAATATGGAGCTGTTACAACCACTTAAGTTAAGCCGGTTTTGGATTTTGCCGGTTAAGTTTTTTTTTTTTACATGTGCCTTACCTTTGAAACACTGAACTACAAGCTGCTAAAGCTGCTAAACATTTACAAGCTGCTAAAGGGACTAAAAAACCGAATTTTAACCGGAAAAGTACAAAACAAAAATTAATTTAAAACTGTATTAGCAGCTTGTAAATGTTTATAGTTCGGTATTTCAAAGGTAGGTAAGGAACATGTAAAACAAAAAAAACCGAAACGAAACCGGTAAAATCCAAAACCGGTTTAACTTCAGTGGTTGTAACAGCTCCATAATATGTCCCGCTGCAAACTTTAGGTATTTTCACACACCCAATTCCGATCTCTGCTAATTATACACCTACCCTTCCTCATGAACCACTCTGTCTGTCTATTGGTGAAAAAACAAATAAAAATCCGTTCAGTAGTTTATGAGGGGGCGAAGGACTTTGTTTTAGAATATGTGCGCGACTCCGACTTTTCGTCATCAAAATTTCAATACCTACCTAGGAACTTTGGTAGGGCCTCGCAATGACTAGGCAGGCTCGGTCCCAGGGCCATGACACCTCACCCCCCCAAAATCTTTGATCCAGCATCCAGCATTATAATGTCTCAAATTCTTAAATGCTAGGAATTCTAAATTTTTCTTACAAACGTTTTTAGCCCTTTTCATCCCGTCATATCAATGTGTCATTTGTCTTAAAAAGATCGGCTCGCTTCGCTCGCATTTTAGCTTCATGTGTATTTTGCAAACGAAGTGACGAAAAAGTGAAATGTCTGACCGAAGAATAGAAACCGACAAGCAGCCAGCCTTTTCTTTGAGCACTGTAAGCAAAATTTAGTGTCATTATGTTACATTTGTCTTTAAAAATTCGGCTCGCTTCGCTCGCATTTCAATTCATAGGGTTTATTTTATTTTATCATTAAGGTGTTTATTATTAAGCTTTTAGTCTACTTTTATTTTTGCCAAATAAAAAAAAAAAGTATTTTGCGAGAGTAGGGAGCTCGCTTTGCTCGCATATTAGGCTCATTATTTTGCTAACAAAGTGAAAAAAAAGTGCTAAAAAAATCGGCTCGCTTCGCTCGCCCATCCCCCCCGCCTTCCCTCAGCATAATATCGTGTGTCCCTCCCAAAAATCCACCAGGGGCCTCGCAAAGATCTACCGCCCGGGGCCTCGCGATAGCTAAGGCCGCCCCTGGCAATAATATCGATATTTAAAAAGCACCATATCGATGAATCACGCTGATTCTGAAGATTGAACCTAAGTCACTTTATGCCTTAGACCAGTGTTCCGCAAAAAAATTCTGTTCAAGGTAGGTACCTACATCTAGGAAATCGGAAAATTTTGGAGGTACACCATAAATGGAAATCATTTTTTTATGCGAAACATGAGCTTAACTGAGAGAGATGACCTTATTTTGCCGAGGCACACCAAGCAATGACCACGTTACACCAGTGTGCCGCGGCTCACTGCCTTAGACGACTTTCAATCCGAAGGTCGCACAATGTTCCATTAGGCTGTTCTAGCTGGACAAAAAGGGTTGTCGCATTTCCTTCTCTGCACTAGCTTAAATTAAAGTAAAAACCCGTGAGATCACGATACCATTAATTGTTTTTTACTAGTACAGTCGTATTAAAAGTTATAGCTTTCGCAAAGTCAAAATGAGGGCGAGTTAACATGAATACATTCGTTATTTTGCTTTTTGTTTGTTAACATCTAAATTCGAATACATGGTAGATAGTGATGATTTTTTTGATGGATCATGAAGTAGTTGAAATGTAGTATTTTTTTATGTTATAACTTTTAACAAAAAGTGTCTCCTACAGAAAAAAAAACCGGTTGAACACAAAAGATATCGATATTTTGACACATATTTTATCTTTCTCAGAGCAGAAACTACTTGCCCCCACTTGTCCCCAGGCTGGAATTTATATATATTGTACAGTCAACTATCTAGTTTAATAAAATGTTAGTCATAAGCTGCGCACAAGTGTACATCTATTTTATTTTTATTTTTTTCGGAACATGTACTATTTTTCTCGAGTGCAGATTTTTTCTAGAAATGGATGAAATACGATAAAAATGAATGAAATTCATTGTTATTTGTTTTTTTTTATGCTCATGAATAATGCCACAGACGAGTCTATAAGTGATTTTAAAAGGAATATTGCTCGAACATCAATGAAATTGGATGAAAAATGGGCTAGTTGCTGAAAAAATCGTAATCGTTTTAAAAATATGCCATCAGATACTAATTGGTGATTTTGAGTTTTCTATCATACGTATCGTTCGAGATGGATCGTGTCCCCGACGTAAAACGGTCAATTACTTATTCTAAAGCACTGGTCTTATTTAGAAACGTGCGAAAGTAAGAAAGTTTGGCAGATCTAAGTTTTTCCAGTGTTGATTCCGATGATTCCGAGTAATATCTATATTTTTAATTATTTAAAACTAAATAAATACATTTTTTGCCGGTTTAATATTATAAAATAAATAAATAAATACTTAGATATAAATAATGCTGAAATTTCACACAGCATCCATCATGAAGCCCCAAAGTAAGCATAGCTTGTGTTATGGGAACCACATGACTGCTGTACTACTCATATACTTTTTTTTGTAAATACAAACTCATCTATATCTATACTTCTATACTTAAATTTAAATATACTTATATACTAATATAATAAAGCGGAAGAGTTTGTACGTTTGAACGCGCTAATCTCTGGAACTACCAGTCGGATTTAAAAAATTCTTTCTGCATGTGATAGTGAAACTTCTGAGGGAGGTTATAGGCTACTGTTCATCATCATCATCATCACCATAAACCATCACTGCGGAGGCAACGCCGCGAGGGCGCTGCTCATTAAAGATATAAAACAACCAGACCCGAGGCAAATATTTGCAGATCATAGAAACATTTGTCCCGGGACGGGAATCGAACCCGCAACCTCCTATGTCTCAGGCGGGCCTTCACCCACAGCGTCATAGAAGTCGTTAAAAATTACTAAAATAATAAAAACCACAAGAAAGTAATAAATGATGATGATGATGATGCTAATGATGATTTTTCGACAAAACATGTTCAAATAATATGTGCAGAGTATTTTAGAGCAGATTTGAAGGCATAAATAATATTGTCCAGCTAGCTTGTTCTAAGTGAAACACTGTGGGTCGTTTCGAATCTATAATAATACTGGTAATTTCCACCAACAAACAGTCGACCGGAAAGGACTCGAGTTAAAATGAACTCGCTCAAGTCTAGATTTTACTGTCAACTGTCAAACTATTTGTTGGTGGAAACGTAAAACTATTTACTGATGTAATTTACAATACAATGTTCACACTACCGGCGGCAGAACCACTAACGATTTAAGATGATTTAAACACTAAAACTGAGATCTTACCAAAGCCACAAAGAGTCCAGTAGAATAGGTCCCAATGCCGCATCCAGAAGTAGATAGCTCCATAATTTCGGAGATGGTAATTCTGCTTGTTCCACGCCGACCGCGCTTAGAACGCCGCCCATTGCCCATGAAACACATCCACACGCGCATCCAACTAGACCTAGGACAAAACAAACGAATTCAAAGTCAAGCATTTATTCAGTAGGTCCGCTGGAAGCACATAGAAGTCTTAACAGCTAGGTCACTGTTTAATTAACCGACTTCCAAAAAGGAGGAGGTTCTATGTTCGGCTGTATGTATTTTTTCCAACACGGCCACGGAATCCATACCCGTCAGGTTGAAAATCTTGATTAGGTGACTCTTGATTCAGACCTTCTCGGAATGTAGGTATTAGACGTTTCTTCGCTGAAAAAACGTCAATTTTTTTGAATCGTAAAGTAAAAGTATCTCATAAAAAGTTTGAGCGGATATTGTGTAAGCCTTGCCACTTCAGACTTTAACTGTAAGCTATCTGAGATTATGAAAAAATACTCACCAACCAACAAAGGCGAGTTGATGCCATCTCCCTTCCTCATCTCGCGACGGAAAAGCACGAGGTGTACCGAATAGCACAGCGCTGAGCCGAGCGCTGATAGTACAGCTATCCAGTTTGTTTGGTGAGACTCCGATATACCTAATGTGACCTGAAAACAAGGCAGTTAATAAATCTAGTGGGATTTTATATGACTACTAAAATATTATTCAGATTTCAGTTGTAGTTGATTCTTGGACTGTGGAAAATGACAAGGGGTAAAATCTTTGCATTTCAGTAATGTAGACTAAAAATAATAGATAATAGTAGTTTGAAAAATGCTCCTACGCGCTACTTCGAAGACGCAAATATTTTACATGGGCCGTAGTTTTAAGTATTTTACATCTTTTACTTGCTATTGTTGCCTGAAATAAATTATTTATTATTATAATTATTGTTCATGCCTAGAGATTGCGCATTGTTCTTAAAAAAAGAACTAGGTACTGAATAAACTTACTAGTCCCGCCGCAGTGAGCAACACAGCTATGCTCTTGGACACTGTGAAGCGATCGTTCGGCGACTGAGCGAACAGAGCGCCGACAGACAGCGCGATCGCGCCCGACGTCGACGTGTAGATTGTAGCGGAGCTAGTACTCGTGTATAGTAGGCTTAATCGGTATAAATAGTTCGATATGAACCACTGGAACAAATTGAAAAACTTATGTTGAAAGATATAGGTAAGAGTCATTCGCCAATCAAAATGTAGTAAGTAAAATACCGTAAATATTATTAGAGGCATAGAAATGTCACAGGTACCAAAATCTTTTAAAATTTTAGCCTAGTTTATCTAGGTTCCTGTTACATTTTTGTTCGAGAAACTTGCCTAAAATGAAATGTAAGCAAATTGAATTTTAAAATGTTTACAGCCAAATTTCGATTTCAATTTTTAGCGTAATTTCGATTTTTAGCTCGGAGAACTTCAATAATTTTCGGGTATGACATTGGATTGATAAATTAAAAGTAAACACTTTGTACAAGAAAAATGTTTGGGCATAACTTTTACTTACAAGGGATTTTAGCAGAAAATATTTGGGTATAATTTTCTATTTTAGAATATTATCGGGGCTTAATCGGGGCGAGTTTTTGCCATAGCTCTAAATAGCAGGAACTTGAAATATTTCACTTTCAAAACTTTCATGAGTTGTACTAGACATTATTTAACACACGGGAATTACTAACGTAAAAATATCGTCGATTTAGATACCGGCAAGGTTTCGCCGGAGAATCTTCATCTGGGTAAGGAAGGAGTTGCGGCAAGGTTACTCCTCGCGCGAGCGTCTCACACTGCCGATATTTTTACGTGAAATAACGTGTGTTAAATAACGTGAAATATCTTCAACATATACTTACAGGCAGACAGAAGAGCATGGCTAGCCTGAGATGGCGTCTGGTAGCGGCGGCGGCGGCGCGTCTTTGCGCGTGTTCCGTCGCCCGAACTGACGCCGCCCAGGATAGACGAGCTAGCAGGGCCTCGCCGGCCATTGCGGCGGACATCACTCGCACCTAGATACATACATATTTACTGCCAAACGTTTACCAATACAAGCAATTAGCAATTTAAATAAAAATTTAATGAAACAAGTAGGTAAATTAAAAATTTTAAAAACCTACTTCAATGTTATAATAATATAAGCAATTTTCTGCACTCTCGAGGAGCATTTCTGTTCATAAGTCCGAAGATTCTCGACAGATCCTCACCAATTTGTGGCACCAATCGGAAAGTATGCCCTTTCAAACAAAAAAAGAATTTTCCAAATCGGTCCAGGCGTCTTCGAGTTATCGGTGAGCAAACATAAAAAAAGCACAAAAAAAAAAACAAGATTCCGACGAATTGAGAACCCATATGCCTGGGATATTTAACGAGGGTTATTAACCGACTTCAAAAAAAACCTCCTTTTTTCGGTTAAAAACCCCCGACATATCCCTTCATCAACTAAAAAAGAGCTGATGATCAATGATTATTCATAAATAGGATAATCATTTATAAAGCAAATAAATAATATCAGACCGTCGTGCATTTATAATAGCAAATAAATGAAACTCTTTATTAGTCCAATTTATAGAATTCGAATTAGTTAACAATCTGAATCGCGATCGAAAATGTCCGAGCACTGTAGCTGCGTTCTAAATGAAATGAAATGAAAAATGAAATGAAATAATTTATTTGCGTGAAGTATGGTAGAAAAAGTTCTTAAAAAAAATTATAAGTAGCACATACTCCATATAAAGGTCAAACCACATTTAAGTTACCTCGGCCACTTTGTTGAATCGCACTGCTCTAGGAGCAGCATCGTCACTATCTGTGGTTTCACCTGCGCGAACGGGTACAAACGTTGAGTCACCCTGAAAGTACATAAGTTTGATTTTAACACAAGTAAAAAAGCTAAATAAGTACACAAAAATAATTAAATTGAAGCTTACTCCCTTCTTTTGGGTCGAAAATGATTGATAAGCAATTTCCTTGTTTGATTCTTCTCAATGACGACTCTAGTATATTCTGATACATAACAGAAATTGTATAGTAACCATTTTAGAACCTCTACCTGAATAGACAAAAGTAGAAAAATCCTCTTTTCAGCCAATATCAATTTGTTGTAAAATCACATGTTCAACAAACTTTCAATTAAAAGAGGTACATTTTTCTATACAAAATATATGACGTTACTCCGGACGCCCGCTGCTTCGCCCGCGTGGACTACTTTTTTTTATCTATCATAACTTGACAACCACTGAACCGATTTGGCTGAAATTTAAAATTTAGATAGATAATGACCGGGAATAGGGCATAGGCTACTTTCTATCCAGGTACCACGCGGGCGAAGCCGCGGGCGGAAGCTAGTTTAAAATATTAGTGTGATTAGATAATTATTGAACTGATAAAAATATTACAATAACAAAACAGTTCTAATTCAATTCATTATTCCGTTTCTCATTCCAAATACTTATAAACAAACAAAGTAGTTCCATATTCATTCACAATTACTTATTCTTTATTCAGATTCTATTCTGGTGAATTTTAAAGAAAGTTGTGAATAATTTAACATTCATTTGTAGTATAACTTGTGTGGTACCTAATTCATATGCAAGATGCAATCGTTATCAGTTTGTTTATTTTACTTATCAAACTTACCAAACTATTTGTTGCTTCATTGAAGTAGCTTTCATCGTCAGTTTCGGGAGTTGGCTCCAACAGTTGCTGTTAATAATATTTACACTGATAAGTGATATACTCCAGCTTGCTGTTAATAATATTTACATTGATAAGTGATATACAACTGTTATATCACTTGTGAAAGGAAAGATAACAAATGTTTTATTGGCGGCTCTTTATCTAATACACAATTTGAAGGAAACTAGATTTCATTCTATTAAGTGACTGCGCAAGTAGTTTGCCTTCTTGTAAGTGGCAATAGGCTTGCAACCTGTCATAATATGGAATGCTAACTTCTTGTAAAAAGTAGGAATTTGATATGATATTTGTCAGACTACCCTGAGACTAGACCTTTTCAAAGGATATTGAGTCTTTGAAAGTAAGTTCTGAGCTTGTGGCCAACTCTGGTGACGGCGTTTTTAGGCCACCTTTAGGTCTCCATAATGGCTTAATGACTTAAAAGGCGGGACTGCTCAGTTCATAATACCACTCTTTGGACCATCCAAAGTGTGACTATGCACAACGTTGCTGAACTTCAACAATCAATCAAGAATGTCTAAGCAAGCCACGCTATGAGCACTTCTTCGAAGATCTGACTGGATACACAGAATCATAATCAGTATCATAATTTCATTCACTTTTTTTGACAATGATCACAAGAAGTGGAAGGAGATGGGGGAGACCAGCAGTGGGACACTTTATAGGTTAAAAAAAAATTCATATAGCTAGGTATTCTATAAATCTTAAATCACAAAGCAAAAGATTTTTTTCTTCAGACAAAAATCTCTTATTATTAGAATCTTTTTATTTTACACCTAGTGGCTTGACACTAATGTCTTTATGCCTAGTAACATTTCCATTTGAAATAATGTACTTTTCAAATATGTGCAGTCCACATACAAGATACTTCACTATAGTGAATAATTTTACGTTTCGATTTTCCTATGGGACTGACATAGTTTTAATGTAAGAATCAAAGTCCCTAAATAAATATAGAATAAAAAAAAATATATATACAGTTGTGGTCATATAATTAGGAACGACTGATGCCAAAGTCACTTTTGATAAAGAAGTTGCTGTAACCTTTGTATCAACTTACTGATAATAACTTTAAAAAGCATGGATAAACAGATATTTTAGTAGGCTTTATTACTACATAAAAAATATGCAAAATTTTTGAACTTCTATTAATAATTTAACTATTGTCCATTTAAACTACTAATTCTAAACTTCCTAGCTGTGGACAAATAAGTAGGGACGGGTAAATTGACTTCATTTATTAAACGAAAGCAGAACTAATTTAATGAAACAAACAATTCACATTAAATAGGCTTTACCACTGCTTATAAAACTGACTATTAATATTTTTTAGGATGATTCTTGCTTACAATAACTGCTCTGCAGCGGCGGGGCATGGAATCTATTAAGTTTTTACAGGTTTCTACAGAAATAGAGTTCCAAGATTTGACAAAAGTATCATACAGATCGTTCAAATTGCTCGCCTTTGTAGCAGTTACACTCTTATTAACTTCACCTCAAAGATTTTCGATTTAATTTAGATCTGGGCCGTTTGCAGGCCAATCTATCATAGTGACGTATTGATCACTAAGAAACTTTTTCACGTAACGAGCAGTGTGTTTGGGGTCGTTTTCATGTTGAAATGTCCAAACTACATGCAAAGACTCCTGAGCATAAGGAAGCACAGTCTTCCACAATATTTGCCTGTATTGAAATTGGTCTAACATGCCTTCAATACTTTAACCGACCCAACAGCAAGCCCTGAGATACACCCTTTAACTTTTAAGTTTCCATCCCCATGCTTTACTACTTTTTCCTGAACTTAGGGTTCAATGCCTGCTTAGCCGGTTGACGCACATACTGCTTACCATCAGAACCTAGACTATTTGTGTTCGTTTCATAAGAAAAAAATACATTTTTCCATTGGCTTATTGTACAGTTGCCATACTTTCTAGCGAAATCTAATCATGCATTTCGGTGCACCTTCTTGAGAAGAGATAATCACCAGGCGATTCGTCCAAATTACTTTGCATCCTTTAAGGGCCTTCGTACTGTATGTGCAGATACTCCTCCATTGCCAAAAACTTCCCTTCTTATAATTACAGAACCCTTAAATGGATCAGCCTTCGTTGAACGAACAATGAAAAGCATTTTCACGCGGCGTATTTTCTAGATTTATGTTTTGAAAAACATTATTGGTAGTGTTGAATGTCTTGACGTGATTTTATAGCATTATAAATCTTAATTTTGAAGCACTTTAAATGATCAGCAATCTTTTGTATACGACCGATCACGTTCATACAATGCCAAAATCGTTTTCAGAGTCGAAGGATTACAATTTTTCTTTTTACTCATTATTTTGAAATAATTATGCACTTTTGACTGAACAAACGTAAATGAAAATAACCCTAGAATAGATGGGAAATAAAAAAAGAGATATTCGTTTCTGAAAATCAAAGTTGTGAACAAATAAATTTGCGTTCCTACTTATTTGTCCAGCGGCCAGTACTTTTGAAATACAATGTCAATTTACTATAAATAGATTTTTACGGGGAAGTGCAATTGTTTTGCTTAATTAGTATGAATCTTTAAAACCTTCTAACACCGCTATTATTTTATGTGGTTCAAAGTTGTTATCATTAAGTTGATACCAAAGTAAAAGTACCTTGTTTATCTAAAAGTGACTTCAGTGTCTGTCGTTCCTAAATATATGACCACAACTGGTATATGTGCAGTGGTTTCCGAGATTACTTTACTTGCACACAAACTGTCACAATTTGCACTCTCTTTATATAATAAAGATAAAATAAACTTACAGTGTAGTCAGCAGGCCTACATGGATCCCTTGTAGGCGGAGTGAAGCATAACACCAGTAAGTAAATAAACAGCAGTGAGCTTCTGATGTACGTCACGAGGAATGGTCTCTCTATGTGCTTCTCTGTGTACAGATACTGAAAAGAAAATATGATAAACAATCTATACAAAAATGAAATGGCGTTATAAAGTAAAAGTAAGCTTAAGGTCTTGTGATAGTAAGCTTATGCCTTGACTGATTTGCCAATTTTTTTTATGTTGTTTTAGTTGAATATGTATATGGTGTACTCACTTTAGTCACCTGAGAAGAAGGTATCCACAACACAACAACCAGTAGAAGGATGAAAACTCCAAGTGCATATTTCTTCTTATCAGACTGCTGCACGACATCCTTGTTAGCTTTGTTGATGGGCGTTACACTAAAGTAGTTATGGCACAGAGGCAACATGAAGATGGGTTAAAGGTTCTAAGAAAACTACTATCGAATCAAATAATTCGGAAGGTTCATAATTTTACGATGTGGTCGTCGAAGTCTCTAGTGCTCATACACAGCATAACATACGAAACTTGTGAATATATCCCCAAAACACACTTGTCGATTGTTCGGCTGGTTTTAATCCTGAGAAACTAGGCAACTAACAGCGAACTACGGCGAAAAATCACAAAATTCACAAAACTTCTCGTCTTCTCTCGCGATTCGAGTTTTTGTTGTTTTTTGACAAAACTGCAGTGCAAGCACCGTTCTTTCCGATCGCTAAATTTGACATTAGAATCGTGAAAATTCGATAAAATTGGATCATATCGTCTGTCGCTAGCACGGTTCCCAATCGAGTCGATCTTGAGTCGATCGGTCGGCAAGATTCGGCAAAACCCTAGCATCGAACTTTAAATTGACGTTTGATTCGTATAATTTGACATTTCTTTGGGTTTCACACCATTGCTTTTATCGTGTATGAAAAAGGTCTCGATAAAAGAAGTTTGGAATTTCAACTTTTTATTTGTGATGGATTTTGGTCTTGAAATGATCTTAGAAGAAGAGCGGAGGGCAAATCTACTCAGTCAAATGAATTTGCGGCGAAGATTGAGGGATGGGATGCCAACAACAGAACACTATGATGCCAAGAACCCCTTGGAAATGTATGATGGATTTTGGTCTTATAATGATCCTAGAAGAACAGCGGAGGGCATAATATCTACTCAGTCTAATGAATTTGCGTTTGTGATGGATTTTGGTCTTATAATGATCCTAGAAGAAGAGCGGAGGGCAAATCTACTCAGTCAAATGAATTTGCGGCGAAGATTGAGGGATGCCAACCACCCCTTGGAACTTTCGGAAGATAGTTTTAAAATTCTACTAGCACGCGGCGTTGCCCCCGTAGTTATGGTGGTTGGTGATGATGATGATGGTGAAAAGTAGCCTATAACCTTCCTCAAGAGTTTAGCTATCACATGCAGAAAGAAGTAGTTGGGAGTAGTTGGGAGTCTGCTGCAGGTGGCGTCGGCGAACGGCACACAAAGGGCTCTGCTGGTGGGGAGATGTGATCAGGCACTGAGCCAATAAATAAAAGAAAGAAATAAAATATAAAAGCCTTTTATTCTGTAACTTAAATAACATAATTCTCAAATTGTCATACATTTTATTTAATTTCTTTATTAGTAGTAGTTATTAGTTTGATTATTATTAAAAATATAATATAAATTGCAATTCAAATTCGTATTATAAACCTAAATATCATGCAACAATAAATATAAGTCACTACCTACATACTATAAAACAAAGTCGCTTCCCGCTGTCTGTCCCTATGTATGCTTAGATCTTTAAAATTACGTAATGGATTTTGATGTCTGCTTTAAGAGATAGAGTGATTCAAGAGGAAGGTTTATATGTATAATTCATGCATAATATAGTAGAGAAACACTAATAATTTAGAGGTTTCTAATGTGATGTGTGATGTGACCAGTGCGAAGCTGGGGCGGGTTGTAGTATAACATAAATTAAATGTTAGGACCCGTCTCAAGTAAAGGCTTTCTCCAGTTCTTTCTAGGCAGAGTGGTTGAGGTCTTGTGCCTCATTAATCCAGTCTTAGATTTTCAGGGTTTTCTTTCATCAATCTATCTAGCTAGCGCTATCTGACTCTTATTTTCCCCCTCGGATCTGGCCATGAGGTGACTACAGTAGCCCATCATCCTGTGTGCATCCCAGCTATGGGTCCAGCCCATTGCCATTTTATTTTCAGTGTGAACTCTAGGGCATCTTTGAAATTGGTTTTAATTCTAATTTCTTTATGAGGTATTTTTTTCGATCAATCTTCTTCGTGATTCTTTCAAAGCTTGCAAATGGGACCTATAAATAAAGAATCAATGTCAATATACTTCATGTTATTTCAAATAAGTAGGTATAACAAATAGGTGATAGAAAATAAAAGATAGGTACTACAAGATAGTTTCTAGATATAAACAGATAATAACTCACTTTCTGGGACAGCGGCAATTCCTTGGGAGGTGACCCTCCCGATAACGGAGATGATATTATGCTCATCTTGAGCACTTGGCAGTGGCACCTCAACCCTATTGCTTGATTTGACTTTGAGATGCAGAGGTATTTTCCCACGTAGTGTTTGCTTGTTGGCACCGAATGCCGCCCCAGATTGTGCGACCCGTCGTTCCACTTCCTCAGTTTGGTTCTCAAATCCAAGAGTTATCTTATGTTATGATATGACCCTAGTATCTATGTAATCAGTCACTCTTTCTACTGGGAGCTGGTAGTTTGTGACTTCAGAAATGTTGGCTACGACATTACTTTAAATACAAAAGCTTATTTGTCTTTTTAGAACGAAAAGAATCACAACAAACAATGAAATGAAACCGGCAAACAGTGTTGCCAACTCGACTACTACAGAATATGCTAGAAAGCTGCTAAAAATGCCGAAAATTTGCTTAAAGTAATTTGATTAGGTATGGCATAAAATAGCGAGCGAAGCGAGTGAAGCGTCTCTGCTTCAACTTGGACAAAAACAAAAGTTAAACAAATACATTGATTGAGTGGGCTATCATAATCATTTTAAATCATATCATGCTATGCAGTGGGCTATCATATCATGCTAAATTAATATACCATAATATGCTAAACGCTAAAAAAAGTGCTAAGCAAGGTAAAAATATGCTAAATTTAGCTTATTTAAAACTAAGTTGGCAACACTGCCGGCAAACGTATTTTGACAGAAAGTTTTTTGATAGTAAAAAGTATTGACTGACATTGACATTGATTGTTGCGTCTTACAAAAATCAGTAAACTAGCGAAAATTACTACACATATGAATGAAATGATTATCTAATCTGTGGATTGTTTGAAAAAGCCATAACGTAATATCGATATATGAAACGAGCGCAAGCAGTCGATAAAAGTTACCAACAAGAGATCCGTGCTAGCACCGGACGGATCGGTTCGTTAACTTTTTTCGAATTTATCGTCCGACAACTTGCTTATCGAAAAGAACGGTGCTCGCACTGCTGATTGGATTGGATTTGACATTGACATTGTTTTTCTTCGTTCTAAGTTCCATTGACAAAAAATCCATCTTCTACTTTGGCGCAATTGTCTATGGGCCCAACACACTCCTTTGTTCACTCACTCACAGAAAAAAAAAACTTTGGCAAAAATGATCTTGTTGTATGTCAATTGTCATTGTCAGATAACTGCCAAAAGTTAAGCCAATGCCAATGCCAACAGTGCAGGTTTTGTTTTGATTTATGATTTGTGTCCACTTCATACTTATTTATTGTAAAATTTTGAATCAAAAGTTGGACTTTCTATTGTTCTTTCCATACAATAGCAATGAGTGCGTGTAACGTAGAAGTAGTTAAATTAGTAGGGAAATACTACAATGCTCCAGTTGGAACTGTTTGCTATAATACCGACAGGGTACGTATTGTTTCCCAAGTAGGTTATGTTAGGACTTCTCAATTTTTTTTCTACCGTAGAATACCTAAATTAAAATGTCAATTTTTTTGGTTAACTGCAACATCATTATCTCTGTATTGATCACTCAATGGTCTTAGATCTCTTGTTGCCTCAAGTTTGTAGTAAATAATCACAAAGGAAATCCAGTTAGTAAACTGTAGATCAATAAGTAATCTAATTCCAAATGTTTTCAGGTATTAACAACAGTTCTCGATAAACAGAATGTGGAAGGGTTTGCCAGTATTGTACTTCAACTGGCAGGAAAGTCAAATTTAAATAAAGAACAATCATTATTATGCTACCAGTGGTTGGAACATATAGCTATGTATGCTAACCAAGCAGCGAGTAACCCTTCTTTTGCCAAAGCGTTTTTAGAGGTACCTAACTAACAATTTTTTCAGCTATAAAATGAATTAGCAATTAACAATTTGGCAAGCACTACTACAGGGCAGCAAATCCTTAATTTAAATTACTCAAGAATAAATTTCTACCTACTTGGTTTTGGGTAACTCAGCTATATAAATAAACTAAATATAAACTCAGCTATACCTGTTGCAGTTATTTATAATATAGTAGTAACTGCCTGCGGTTAAAAAGCCTATGTGTTATTCCAGGTCATAAATTGGTTAAACAATGTTCATTCTAAGTTTTAGCCAAATCCGTTAAGTAGTTTTTGTGTGAAAGAGTAAGAAACATCCATCCAAACTATCACATTTATAATATTAGTATAGATTGATTATTACAACATAGAGAACATGAATTTCCTTAAATTTTCAGGATAAAACGATTTTTTTTTTAATTTGTTAAAAAAAAATAAACAGTTCCTGACAACAAAAATCTATTATGCTGTCTGGGTTTTCTTGGGTGTGTCTTAGGGTACATTTAATACATTCATGTTACTTTGTGTTTCGTTTGGGGTGATAGTTACATCCAATAACAACATTAGGAAAATAACTTTGATAGTAAATAAAATCTGTTTCAATTAACACTAACCCTAAGTATTCTCTGTTTACAGGATATCAACAAAGCTCTTGAAAATAATTCCTACTTATCTGGACAATTTTTAACTGTGGCAGATATTGCTGTTTACTAT
This sequence comes from Camptogramma bilineatum, assembly GCA_958496255.1. Taxonomy (NCBI): domain Eukaryota; kingdom Metazoa; phylum Arthropoda; class Insecta; order Lepidoptera; family Geometridae; genus Camptogramma; species Camptogramma bilineatum. The sequence goes on along the minus strand of OY292467.1, from coordinate 8,261,995 downwards.
GTTTTATATCCAATTTTGGTAAGTAACTTACTCTGTGTGCTTAGCTATAATAGCTGGTGCTAAGAATCATTGAAAATAAGCATTGTTACATTGTTGCCCCCCCCCCCCCATCAGCAACGATGTTTAGTATTATATTAACAAAACACTATCACTAAAATTATATTAAAAAAACTAATAATGTTTTCAAAATCCTTTGAAAGAATGCTAAAAACATTTCACATTATTCTTACATTACTCTTATTAATTTCAGGAGCGCCTCTCGGTATTAGAGAAGGAATCCTTCATCCATGTGTGCAGATGGTCCAAGCATGTACAAGCTCAGCCCAAAGTGTGTTCTGGCCGACCACCGCTGCAATTGAACACTCTCAGCCTCAGCGTTACAGCACCTGTCTCGCACTAACATGTAACTGTATTTATTATATTATTTATATCTACATTGTTCTAGTTTTTTATCTGCAAATGTGGATGTGTACCAAATATGTATAGATTTGTTGTAGTTACCCCTTTTCAGGGACGTATATAAGGGGGGGGTTTAGGGGGTCCGGACCCCCCCCTTAGCAATAGCAAAAAAAAAAAAATTGGCGGAACAGGTAGGTATTTCCGTGCATAAACAGATGGTTCATGATATCCAAAGAAAAAAAATTGAACTAGGTACACCCAAAGAAATTGTATACATGGTAGAATGCTGACTGACATTTAATGTACAAAGGATTTTGAACCTTATCACGACCACACAACGATCTATTATCATTTAATCTTGGTTATAAGGATTGTTGGTCTTGTTGAGAGGCTTTCTTGGGTGCTTTGTCTCTTTCACACAGTAGCAAAAAGAAAGAGACACACCGCCCAAGTTTTATTTCTCAAGCGGACCTTGTTTTCTGTCTCAGTCAGCGTTCCAGGTACGTAGTATAGAAATTCCTTGGGTACACCCGACTTTTTGTTTTTATCTATATTGTTTTTTTTTTAGCATGTTTGGCTAGAACAATTTTTTAAACTTAATAAAAAAATTGGGAAATATAAAAAACCACAACTTCGATTTTTGAATACCCCTGGGCTGTTAATTTTTGTACATTTTGGAACCAGGGGTGTATTTTATTTACCCTTGGGTCAAGAGGGCCATGACCAGGGGCAAGCTGGGAGGCTCTCAGCTTCATGCGCCTTTCTTTTTGTCCTTATTATGTCTAAAGAAATTGTAGAAAAGCTTACCTAACTAACAACAACTAAAACAAACTCATTTGGTTGTAAGTTTGATAGACATCAAGACTTGTGTAATTTATTAGTAATGACTAAATTTCCGAGACTGACCTTGCGATTTTTAACTTTACAGGAAACTGGGATTAAACGGGGATTCTGGGAATAAATTCTCGAGGCGATTTTAGGCAAACATTTCCTAGTGTCATATTTGTCTTAAAAAAATTCGGCTCGCTTCGCTCGCATACAGCTTCATGAGTGTTTTGCGAGCAAAGTGCGTTATGTCTGACCGCAGAATAGGAACCGATCCTTTTCTTTGAGCATGTAAGCAAAATCAAGTGCCACATGTTGCATTTGTGATAAAAAAAATCGGCTCGCTTCGCTCGCATAAGAGGATAGGAACCGACAAGCAACCAGCCTTTTCTTTGAGCACCATAAGAAAAGTCATGTGTTACTTGTTACTTAAAAAACCCGGCTCGCTTCGCTCGCATATTAGCTTCATGAGTGTTTTTCAAGCAAAGTGATTTATGTCTGACCGCAGAATAGGAACCGATCCTTTTCTTTGAGCACGTAAGCAAAATCAAGTATCACATTAATGTTGCATTTGTGATAAAAAAAAATCAGCTAGCTTCGCGCGCATATAATAGAATTGAAACTGATAAGCCACCAGCCATTTTTTTGAGCACCATAAGAAAAATCATATGTCACTTGTTGCATTTATCTTAAAAAAATTCGGCTCGCTTCGCTCGCATATTAGCTTCATGAGTGTTTTGCGACCAAAGTGAGTTATGTCTGACCGCAGAATAGTAACCGATAAATAGCCATCCTTTTCTTTGAGCACAGCCTTTTCCAAAGAAAAGGCTGGCTTATGGTGCTCAAAAGCACCTCAAAAATCATGTGTCATTTGTTGCATGTCTTTAAAAAATTTGGGCTCGCTTCGCTTGCATATAAGCTTCATGAGTTTTTTGCGAGCGGAGTGTAAACCAAGTTTCAAGCCCGAGACAAGTATTTGCAGATCATAGAAACATTTGTCCCGCGACGGGAATCGATCTCATTAACGCGCATTGCGTGCTAGTACGGAAGTCATAACGCGTATGAAGTCGCGGGTCATAGTGTATTGAACCTATGTATGGGGTGGCAAAACCCAGGCTGGCTCAGGGTTCAGAATTAACATACACCACTGTATCGGCTACGGGTTTGGTGTCGGTGCCAAGTGAAAACTCAAGGAAGACTTTTGAATTTGTATTTTAAAAAATTTGTTACATGAATGAGTGATGATAAGGCGATTCGGGTTAGAGAGCAAGAGGAAGTCGCCATTTTGATTTTATACATAAAAAAAGAAAAAATATTGTTCGGATACACCGCACTGTGCCGAAACCGTTCGGATACGCCGCGACATGCCCCCGGCCTTGGAAGCACCAGCTCCAAGTAGTTCCAGGTCCAGCTCCAGGGTATGTTGCATCTCGTCACTGCGTCGATGGATCGTCCTCCTTGTATAGTGGACCGATCTTTGGGTATCTGCGCCTCAAAATGCCTGAAGCCGTCTGAATATCAGCATCGCGTAATATGCCATCATTGTCTTTGATGGTGCTGACTATTCTTCCGTTGGACCACTTCAGTGGGGGAAGATTTTCATCCTTGATGACCACGAGCGAGTTTGGTTCAAGGCTGTCGAAGTTCTCCCTCCATTTGTATCTCGCTTGCGTCTCAGAGATGTACTCCTTCGCCAATCGCGCCCAGAAGTTTTGCTTGATCAGCTCCACTCGTTGATACCGGTTGAGTAGGGTACCAGGGTCGCCTCGCATGTCCTGGTATATCGGTGAAGTGAGCGGTCGGCCAACTAGGAAAAGTTCTGGAGTGAAAGGGAGGAAGTTGTTGGGATCAGATGAGAGTGGGGATAAAGGACGGGAGTTTAGGTTTGCTTCTACTTGAGTTAAAACCGTGGTAAACTCCTCAAATGTCAAATGAGCGTTGCCAACAAAACGCGATAAGTGAAGTTTTACCCCACTTTCCCCTAAACCTCCAAAATGTGTTGAATGAGGGGGAATAAAACTTAAAATTAACAGATTGATTGATTGCAAATTAGTTATGTCAGAGGAACATATTCCTAAAAATCGTTTCAATTCATTATACGTACCGACGAAATTTTTACCACTGTCCGAGTGAATTGTATGAGGTTTACCGCGTCGCGAAATGAACCTTTTTAGGGCTAGAATATATGCTTCCGTCGATAAGTCATTCACGAGCTCCAAGTGCACCGAACGAGTCACAAACAAACAGACGTAAAGTTTTTGTATCCTAGCACCCCTACCCTTGCGAAATGGATAGGTGGGGTTCAAACGATTTTTAGGTAAACTACTTAAAACAGGGCTTAAAGTTTTACCTTTTAGTCGCTCACACACAACGCACGCATTCACGATTTTACGCGTGAAACTCCTCCCCCCAACAGGCCGCCAACGTTGACGAACGCCATATAGAAGCGCCTGAGGAGCAGCGTGAAGCAGACGTAGGTGCTCGTGTCGCATGAGTAAAACTGAAAAACGATGTTTCGTACTTAGCACGACAGGGCGTTTTTTATCGAAATCGTATTCTTCGCTTAAAGATTCTACCTGAGATATTTTCTCTAATCCTAGTTCAGATTCTCTCAGCTCGTCGATCGTGAGACATCCGGACTTGCGATTTAATTTATTACGCATATTATAAATAAACCGAAGTACGTACGCAAATGAACGTCTCATTCGTTCGAACTGAGAGAACCTGGAGAATGAAAATATTTCTTCGCTTTGTATTGTATGTAGGACGCTTACTGTGTTTGATTTGACCTCGGGTAAATCGTCCCGCATCGTAATTGAACTATTTTCCGAAGTCAAATCATCGCAGCAAGAATCGAACCTACGAAAGAACGGCGGTCCTTCCCACCACAGCGCCGAGGAAGCTAAGTCCGGTAGGTGTACGCCGCGTGAAACTAGATTATGCAGCTGTACATAGCTATGCCTACCATCTATAGCTTGCCGTTGCACTCGTATCGGCTCAAGCGCATAGAGGTTTTTATAAAACCGGTTCCTTATCTGCGTGACGTCATGCGGTAGGGAATCGTCCCATCCTAAGCTAAACAACCATAGCTTTTGTAATAGTACCTTCACTATCATGATAAGACTGTCTAAATTTAATGACATTGTACTATTGAATATTTTTAATGAAAAATCATGATTATCACAGCTGAAATTCAATGTACATTTTCGCAACAGAAAGCAGCTCGATTGTAAAACACTGTCGGTTTTTTCGCATAAATCGAGTAGCTCATTTTTATCATCAGAACAAGTGATTGGATCATTGTCGATAAAGTTGTGTATTTTGTAAGAGTTAATACGCGTCATGTGACCTAAGGCTACGTACTCATGTGTGAAGTCGCAATATAACCTTTTGTACTCTGGATCGCGTTGTAATCGTTTCTCCAATTCTAGAAACCGATTTGGTGCTTGAGGATAAGACTTACCTAAGCTTTGCGGCGAGGACCCAAGAGGAACGCTGCCACAGAACCTTTCGTCATTATTGCGCATCGTAGTTTTGACGGAGTGTTTTGCGCAAGCATTTTCCTCCCGAGACCGCGCATCACAAAGCGTAGGTATCTCCTCAAGCTCCCAGAACTTACGTGATTGTTCATCGGCCGATTGGGTGAAATTACATCGCATGTAACTCTTTTTTCGCATTATATTTAATTGACCTGACACGACCCACCCTAACTGTGTGTTTTGTAGGAAAGGACCGTTAGGTAAACGCATTTTTCCCTCGCATAATAAATCCCAAAATATATCCGCGCCTATTAGGATATCGCATGTTCGAGATTCATGAAAATCGGGATCAGCTAATCGAATATTACCAGGAATACCGAACTTCGCATATTGTTCAGGTACCGCTGGTAATAATGATGAAATGTTTTTTAGCACAAAACATTGTAATCGCATATTATAGGAGCTAGCACACGATCTAACATCAACTTCGCATATTTTTGTTGATTGTAAAACCGAGTTACCTACTCCACGTATTTCTTGAGTGGACTGTATTAATTCAACGCCTAATTTATCGCATAATGATTGCGTAATAATGCACCGCTCTGAACCCGAATCAAGGAGCGCGCGCGCCGTGTGATATTTATTATACCTATCTTTTACCTCCACTATGGCCGTAGATAACAAAACAGGCTGCTCACATTGATAATTAGCGCATAGAACGTCAGTGTGTGCGTCTGTTGTTTTGATGGAAGGCTCAGCGGGAGTGTCTTGCCGCACGGGAAGGGATGAGTGCATAGAAACTAACTTCGCGTTATCAGCTGTGACCGGAGGGGAGTGACCTGCACTAACTTCGCTGTCGCAAATTAGCGAATTGTGCATTTTAGAGCACTTCCTACACGGACCGAACCGACAGTCATTCAGCGCGTGCCCAGCCCGCAAGCAGTTCTCACACAAATGTTTATCTTTTATGTGTTTTAGCCTAGATTGAATATCTAAACCGAGAAACATTTGACAAACGTAAAGTGGGTGGTTCGATTTAGTGCAAAGTGAACACGGTGATTTCTTTGATTGACCGGACGGATTGTTGGTGGAAACGTTACAATGTACTTTGTTGCTACTTTGTGTGTTTGTACTTGATTTTTTAGAGTTTGTACTCGCGTGTGACACTAGTAACGTTTCCAACATATCCGCCCGATCTCTCAAGAAATCGAGTAAAACTTCAACTTTCATTATTGACTTGGAGTCACCAGATTTTTTTAGGAAAAGTGACTTATGTTGTTCCCACTCGCGTTCTGTGATTTTATCCAACTTAGTCACGACAATGTAAATGATTAGAGTGTCCCAATAATCTACCGGTTCGCCTAGCAGTTTCAAAGCTCGTAAATTCTTTAAAACTGTGTCGATAAGTGATCGCAATGAATCTGGTGCCTCTTTCGTCAACGATGGAATGTTAAATAGCGATTTTACATGGTTATGAACTAACAATCTGCTATTATCATACCTCGCGAGCAGTAGTTCCCAAGCCACTTCGTAGTTAGCAGCTGAGAACTCAATGGACTCGATTACTAAAGCTGCACTGCCTTTTAGAGATGATTTTAGATAGTGGAACTTTTGGATTGCAGTGATGTGATTAGTGTTGTGAATAAGCGACTGAAATGTGTCTCTAAATTCAAGCCAACGCTCGTATGAACCATCGAAGCTAGGTATGGTAATCGTTGGCAATTTAACATGTTTGAAATCACTTTGCGCTTGCTTGGAACCCGCGGTAACCTCTCCACTACTAAGTATACATTCTGCCCTAGCCAGAGTTTCATAATACGTGTCCTCGAAGACATCGCGTTGTTTTATTTGTTCATCTAGGTCTACAGATAACACATTTTCCTCTAATTGCGATTGAAAATCGTTAAATTCCCTAAACAAACTCTCGGCTCCTTTGACACGTATTTTTAATTCTACGCGCGTTTTTTCAGGCAAAATTTCATCGGTATTTATAGCATTTAAGTAGTTAGAGAAACGAGTAAGACGACCTTTAACAATTGAACGTTTTTTAATGAGATCTCGCAAAAGTAAGTTTGTAGCGTCATCACTCGTAACGGTTATTTTACCAGTAGGAGAAGGGGACCTATTCCTTTCTGACATCCTGGAGGTTTAGTGAAAGGTGGAGTACTCACGTTTTGTAAGCGGCAGCTGATGCTGGCAACGGCACACACTGCTAGACACTTGCAAACGAGGAAACTCACTGCGGCTCAAACACTGAAACAGTTTACCACGGAAATTAAAACAAGCAGGGATAGGCTCTTCTGGATAGGATGGAGGGCTGGCCGTACCGTCTTCGTAGTGATCGGTTGCGCCTCAGGACAGCAATCTCTCCAATCCGTCTTGAAAATCTTCTTTTGGTCTTCGAAATGACCGTTGAGTCGTTGGCACCTCCAAAGGTTTTGCGTGCGTAAGTCCTTTGTGATCCGGCTCGAAGGACCAAATGTATCGGCTACGGGTTTGGTGTCGGTGCCAAGTGAAAACTCAAGGAAGACTTTTGAATTTGTATTTTAAAAAATTTGTTACATGAATGAGTGATGATAAGGCGATTCGGGTTAGAGAGCAAGAGGAAGTCGCCATTTTGATTTTATACATAAAAAAAGAAAAAATATTGTTCGGATACACCGCACTGTGCCGAAACCGTTCGGATACGCCGCGACAACCACTATTTAGAACCCTTCAAACCCCCCCCCCCCCCCAGGATCTACAATTTAAGTGCGGGAGAAAACTATTCAATCTTTGTATTTTGGAACCCTTGGACCCCCCCCTTATCAAAGCTATATATACGTCCCTGCCCCTTTTCAAATGATTTTAAATTTGAATGCCTAAGGCGCAGGCCAGATAGAAGAGACGGGGCGCAGACATTTGTCTCTTCCGCGTCCCTTTCATACAAAATGTGACGGCGCCCCGTCTCTTCTGTATGTTTTGCGGCGCGACGCTTCTATACATTTTCTATGAAAGGAACGCGGAAGAGACTATGTCTGCGACGCGTCCTCGTCTTACGTCTTTTCTGTATGTCCCGCGCCTAAAGGATCTGAGAGAATGTCTACAGCACCTTGGGGATACTTTAGTCATACCTACATAATCTTTCATTTAGTTTTTCTATTATAAAAGCTAGCTATTTGTTGATAATAATTTTCAGAGTAAGCGCAAAAGTTAAAATTAATAGTACCTACTAAAGGTTAAAAATATAATTAAAATTAATAGTCTCTGCTTATATACTTAATAGCAATCTCAACTTTATTGCATCCATAAACTATTTTTTAGGTTCATTTTATGCACTTGCATGAAATTAACCATTTTAATGGGGTTTTCCAGAAGCAGTTTTTTATTTGTCATAATAGCTGGGATTTGCATCATAAAAGTAAGATAATAAACCAAACTGACTGTATTTACCCACTTAAGTAACACTAAAGTATTTAGGTAGGTAGGTACCTAAGATATTTGAATAATAAAGGTGCTCTTATTTTTTGGTCTCTAACGAAATATTTTATAAAATAATGATCTATAATGAAGAGTGATTTTAAGAGGTTGAATTAACAAGTTCTCTCACCCTCCACTGCTCTCAGCTCTTTGCAGGAGAGGAAGAGTTTACTTTCAGGGTACATGTACGTCACTGGTACCGAACGCGTTAAAAACAGAAATGTCCGGATTTACAACTGCGGATGTACCTTACTTTAAGCTCGGCGCAAACGGGCCACCGACCACAGCCACAAAACGCCAGCGACAGCGATTTTTCATATATTTTGTAGCTGTGGCCGCTACACACCGGCTACACGTGTGCGGCGCGTCTATACAAAATATATGAAAACTACAGGAAATAGGTCGGTAGCGAAGTTTTGTGGCTCGTATGTGGCCAGGCTTACGGTAGTTTTTTATAATTTACAGGCTAAAGAATCAGAGATTTCTCAAAAAAAGTCTACTGGTATACTGCCTCTCCCGCGGCAGATATTTCCGCATGAATTGAAGAATATAAGTCTCGATGGGCCTGTCATCTATCATCCTCAACCTTTTTCGTACCCTGGATATCCTGTCATACTTTACTTGTAATGACAGTGGAGATCTACTTCTGTATACTTAAAAGTTTGTTGATGCTTGCATGTTTGTTTCAATCACACTAAATAGCTTTATCTACCGATTTTGATGAAATGGAATAATGAAATTGCATAGCCTACTATAATATGCTTTAGGCTTTAGCTATTCCTATTCAGCTATAGGAATATCTAAAGCCTAACTAAAGCATATTATTGCCTTACTCTGTTAACTATGCCAATATCATTAGCTTGAGAAAGTAAAGACAAAAAAACACACTCTAGTATAAAGCCTTTATAAATGGACGGATCAATACTGAATGAATCACAAATCAGTAAGTCATTATTAATAGTTCTTTTTGAAATAAAAGTCATGTTCAACAGTTCAGACTTTATTCTGATTTGCAAATATACCTTCAGCTAAACTACAAATATCACTAGTTGGTTAGGAACATAGGTTAAATATTAATTACCTACTTACAAACATCCTTTTAAATCATGCAAAGTCAATGAGGTACCCAAACGCATATCTTTAGTCACAGAATCCTTTACTTGGGTGCGTTGTCCACTTGTGATTGTGGTTTTCGATCAGAAAATCGAAGCATCAAGCACCTTTCTAGCTTGTTTGAGTAGGAGCAGCCGTTGTCTTCAGCCTCTGTAAATAATGTAGGTTTTATAATTACCATTACCATAAGCGCTCGTCGTGGCGTAACTGGCTTCATAGAGCTTATTTATTTGCATTTTTCGTCAATCATAAATAAAACATTTTACACTTTGCCTGGGCCTCGCAATGATCTGATCCAATGAAAGTTTTGATACCTTTTTCGGTGGAAGGATAGGCTAAAACTGTAGGCTGCAACTACCGTAAAAATAATACGAGACCTGGGCCTGCTGATGGACCCAATGCTTAATTTCAACACGCATATCTCGACAACCTGTAGGCATGCGTGTAAAATTCTAGGCTTTATAATGAGGGTCACCTGGGACTTTCCAAACATACAGGCGGCTTTGATGCTCTACAACGCGTTCGTCCGTAGTCGCCTAGAGTTTGGAGCTGTGGTTTGGGATCCCCATGAAGCCAAATACACGCTCATGGTCGAGAGGGTGCAGAGGAAGTTTGCCCGGTATGCATATAAAAGGCTATATGGATATTATCCATACCTCTACCCATCTTTATTTGTGTCTGGCATGGTCGGGTTGGACTCTCTACAGCTAAGGCGGAGTTTGCTTCTGCTTACCCACTACTACATGTTGTTTTGCGGTAAAGTAGATAACCCAACCGCACTGCAGAAAATGGGATTAGCTGTGCCACGTCTCAACATGGTGGGCGCTGAGGGCGCCTTGGGCCCGAGGCGTCGCCCCATGCTGTTTGCTCCGCTCCCCGGTGTGAGGACGGTTGCTGGTGCTTCCGCTCCAACGGCAAGGGCTCTCACCGCACTCAATAAATTTATTTTATATACAGATGCTGACATATTTTTTGACAGCCACACAAGGTTCTATCGGCTAATGTTATCTTTTTTAAATAAGTACTAATATTTTATGACTAATTTTTGACATGTTTATTTAATTTTTGACATGTTTATCTAATCCTGTACCTGTATTGCTCTCTCTTGTCTTAGTTTTAGGAATTATATTGTAATGATTATTTTAAATGTACCTACTTACCAATATTATTTTTCTTAATTAATGAATTATTATGACTTATTATTATTTACAATGACATGACTATATTTAAGATAGTTTTAAGTACCTACCACATTCTGTAATTAGCATAGACGTTTTGGGCGCTTTGGTTTAATCTGTAAGCCCAACTCGTGTTTTAAATAAATAAATACAAATACAAATACCGAGCCCCCCCCCCCTCCCCCCCCCCCTCCCCTTTTGTCTCGTGTTTTATAATATAGGTACCAAACGTAAATTAAAAGTATTTACCCGACTGCAGCTCTTGGAAACAGGCTCCGATTTGGTCTCTCAAGGCTGCACGAGACTGCTGCGACGTCACAGAGGATTGTACCTTTGTCCACAGCTCAGCCTCACGGGGAACCCCCCTTGAGTCCACCTGTTGATACAGTCCTCAATCAATACCTACAATTTCTAAGAAACTGCAATGTCAATTGAGTTTTTACTTACCACTTGCAAATTGGCGAACACACATTGACTCAGGCACTGAAAATTCATAAATTTTATCTTTATTATAAATGATGATTCTATGCAGTAGGTAGGTACCTACCTGCCTACCTATATTACATACAGCATTAGCTGAACGTCACCTTCACGAATACTTCTCAAGGGCGCCTAAAAAGTACAATGCATACCTAAACCAACATGAATTGTAAATGATGATAGAGATTTATGTTCAGCCTATGTAAATGTAGGTAGAACAGTACCTTGTTCCTCTACTCGCGTCAAACTTAAGTGTACCTACCTATTTAGTGTAATTTTAAGTCTTCAAGGTCTGACCTGATCATTATCCGGTTTATTGAAGAGCGGTTCGCTCCTTCTGGTCCTGTTCAAGCTATTCCCATTGGCATCACTATTCGTATAGCTTCCTCCATCCGCCGCCCTAGGCATTGACGTCATCAGCTTCTCACCCCCACTCCCCGACCCGTACCCTTCATAGTCGTAGTCCGTTGCATTGATGATGAACATATGGTCGCGCCCGTCGCTCATATTCCTACGTTCATGACTATATTGATTTGAGCCCTGTTTGTTATTCTCATCGATCCGTGGGGAGTCAGCGGATCGCTTTTGTTTTGTTTCTCTGCTCGGGTTTTCTCCCTCCGAACAGGCTTTCAACGCAGCTGCCACTTCTTCCTCAAGGAGTCGGATATTACCATCTCCTGAGCAAAGGACTAAGGTTGGGAGCACCGCAAGTACTAAAGCTATTGCTACCCTCATTGCAATGCTACTGAAGTTTGTCGGTGGAATGTTCGGTTTAAATTGGTTTTCCACGGGATGTGGGACAGTTTTTGCTGACAGATGAGTGTCAGTTGGATTTCAGTTCCGGTGTCAGCAACAATGGGTTGTATGATGATGACAGACCGATGGGAACTTCCTATGTTAGGTCACAATAAAGGTCAAACTTGAGCACCTACGTTGGTATTGGTACCTGGTTAAAATAGCCATAAAATTATTAAATGTGGATTCGAAATCATGTTTGTTCATGAAATTGTCAAATAAGTACTACGAAAATTAATAAATTACCACTTATAATATCATTCAAGTATAATTTGATGCATTTTGTTCATTTTGATGTTTCCGACAGGGAAAATTACGTGCCTACTTAGGTATGTACCTACCTAACATCAGTCATGCATGCATCTACCTATGTAGGTACTTATCTATTAACTAGTTAATGTACCTACATAGGTAGGTACATATGTTCTAAAGTCAGCAACGAAAATTTTGCTAATTAATTTGAGTAAAGCTAATTACCTAGCAATTGGAAATTTGTGGTCTCTGCCTACCCCTGTGGGAGAGGCCTTATTTTATGTATGTATGTACCTAATGTAAAGCATTCAAAAATAGGTAGGTACTTAAATTAAAAAAATCCAAAAGTGCCGATCCACTAACTGTAGAGACTTGAAGCTACTTAGTGTAGGTACGGCAGTACAGAACCTTCAAATGCGAGTCCGACTCGTACTTGTCCGGTTATAATTGCACTAATGCCGTCTCTTTTCATAGACATGAAAGTGAGAAGAACAAAACGTAATGCTAATCATTTTATGATTCTGCTATAACGCCCTTTGTAGCCCCGCTGATGCTTTTTCTACAAACTTATGTAGGCAACTGACTGTACTTTGTAGGTAAATTACTTAGATCCATATTATATAGACAAGTGGTAGGTAAACATAACCACAGATAATATAATACTATACACATAACTAAGAGCGTGGGTGGATCATGCCGTCATTATGCAGTTTTACTTTTTATCAAAATCGGTTACGGGACTCTTGAGTGTTTGTCGCTATTGCTAATAGTTTCAATTTGGCCCTTTAAAGAGGCACTCTTGAAAAACTCACCCTGTATAACTCGGTTCTGGTGCTGACTGAGAGAAGATGTACCTATACTTACTGTTCTCACAAAGATTGTTTGTTATACTCCTAAGAATTTATTTTTATTTTAATGTTTGGTTGGTGGCTGCGCGAAAAAAAAAGGCACCAACCTCCCATACATAATCGGCGTGGCCATTTAAGTTCGTAACTGCTTCGACAAGCTGGGAAAAAGCTTCGTAAAGCTTTTATGCGCCTTAGACAGAACCGCGAGAGATTCCATGCATACCACACCATATCATTACAACATTTACAGGGAAGCACATTGTTCTTAATTTAAATACGCGCTTTAGAACAAAAAATTGTATTTTTTACATCATACAATTATTATAAAAGTTATCTAATAAAATTAAATACGAGTAGGTACTTATTGCTATTTGAGGAATGACTTTATTAAAAAGTTATTTATGAAAATTAAATACTTATGTAATTATTGCTATTTGAGGAGTGACTTTATAAAAAATATATTTATAAGTAGGTACTTAATAAAGATCAACGAGCGAATGGTGAAGGAAAACATCGTCAGGAAGCTCACGGCTAATCCTCTACAATGTATTTCCTTTGGATAAGGCCGAATAAGCTGAGGAAGGTTTAGGTGCTGGGCAAGACAATACCTTCTCAACAATGCTCCTTACTATCAATGTAGGTACCTACTTGGTTACTCTGGAATTAAAAATTGTAACCCTGAAACACGATCTTCCCTGAAGCATAGGATAGGTAGGTAAGTAAATAAATAAAAAACAATCTTATGTTGCGTACTAAAGGATCATTATCTGTTCTGTGCTTAACATGAGTAAGTAGGTACCTACTTGTTTATTAAATGGTAGGTACCTATCTATCCTTTTCCATAATGCCCCCACTTGCCATTACCCCAGCCACTCCAACTCGCAGTTCCATCGCTGCCGTACACCCTCACGCTAGGAGCCCCGTACGTTCCGTAGCTACTACCAGCCAGCGCTGACCTTCCATAACTACCATACATATTAGCCGTACTAGTTCCTACTGTAGTTTTACTCAACAACCTTGTTCCTAAACCGCCTAAGCTAGACCCTAATCCAGAGACACTAGTGTAAGTATTCCCGACGACTCCTGTTGATAACGCAGGTTTTCCGTAAGATCCTGAGAGGCTGAAGCTGAGAGGTATGTTGATTCCTAAAGCAGGTTGTGGGGCACTGAATCTTGGCCAGAACATTCGACCGGTTTCAACTGGTCTGACGGTGGCGGCTTCAGCTGAAAAATTAGACATGAGTTACAAATTTTGTGATGACAGAATTTAGTGAGTTGTTCGTAATTAGTAGTAAGTATTTCCTTTGCTTTTATGGTCGACTGTACCCTGAATAAACATCTATAGGAAGGTACCTTCTAAGTTAAAATAACGGTTAGGTAGGTATTGTAAGTTTTTTGCAGCAGTTAGACCATCATGTTGTTTGAATCATTAGGTACTCAACTCAAGTCAACGTGTTCAGCCCAAGCATGTTTTTTACTACCAACTGTTATTGAAATGGCATTGAACTCTATATTTGCAACCAACATGAGAGTCTCTAAGAAATTGCGATTTTTTTATGCTTGGTAGGATAGGATTGATTTAGGTAGGTAAGTACCTCATCAAAAAAGTTAGCGATCACTTTTAAAAGTTGGACTATTTTTTGATTTCTAAAAATATTTTAAAAACGTCTTCAAGAATAATATTCTCTAGTTTAAAATACTAATTGATTATTTAATGTTGTAGTTTTAACAAGAAAACAGTTTCTACTTATTAAATACGTTTTCAAACTGATCGCAAACGCAAAAACATTAGATTTTGATATACACATTTTTTAATAGGGAACTGTAATTTCGATTGTCCTTGATTGTGATTATTTCAAATAGTTTAGCAGTGGTCACAGATAGGCCGAGATGCAGATTCAAATCCCATCTGAAAGCGACTTTTGGTATGTAAGCGTTTAAAAAATTTTAGGATGCAATCATCGGTAGTCCTACCTTTTGCAACCTCTCTCGCTACTCGCTCAAGTCTGGTCTCCAAAGACTGCAACCATAGTTCCTCAGGTGGTATGCTGTCGCTTGTCAGAACCAAGGGTGGACTAGGAGATAGATAGAGGGCCGGATCCAGTACTATGCTCTCTGCTACCAGTGCTGAGAGCACGAGTACAGATAGTGTAATCTGAAACAAAAGAAGAAATTGAAAGCCACGGTACCTACATCATGATAATAACTTCGTCATAATATCTTTAGTCATTATTCTGTTTAGGTTTTCTGAAAAATAGTCATTAGGCATTAGGCACACATTTTAGGCATTTTATTTCATACGCATTTTGGAAATTAGACTTTCTGATCAGGAAGCATCTTGAAGGGGGATTGTTAGGTTATACCACGTTATACACAGGTTATAGGTTTAGTGCCCATGACGCACATGCGGATGTTGCGTGCGGTCGGCCACTGGTGGCTGGGTAGGGAATAGGTGGAATAATGAATAAAGGTTAATTTATTTAACTAGTGACAAAAGATTCCTTTTGACTTTTGTTTTCTTGATTTATACTTACTTGTAAAAATTTCAGACTAGGTAATATTTTAATTTTTATAATAAGTAATCTGATTGGTAAACAACTTTTTTACTTTAGGTAGGTAGGTCTTATCTACTCATTACTTTAAATACTTAAATCATATAAAATTATCATTATATTACCATTTTAAATGAATATATCGACTGATTTATGAAGATAACTAATTCGTGATAAATATATAATCAAATAAGTAGGTACTTAGGTAAGTACTTAATAAATTATAGTGGACGGTTTTTAACTTCCTAGATAATTACTTATAATGAAGCTTGGGTAGGTAATTATACGAAGGCACTAATCGATTTTGATTTTCCTTGTTAGGAACCAACTTGATCTAAGAAATGTTAATTTTGACTGATGGGGTCTTTTAATTTAAAGCATGTTTTGCTTTAAAAAATACTTAAGTACTTACCTAGATTACCATAAAAATACATCGAAATTACTGGCTTGATAATAACATCAAGATCCTAACTCTCGCTGCTAGGTGAAGCCAAAAGTATTTGAAATTTTATAATATGACTTGCTACAATCGCAAAATGAAATATAAAATATCTACGAGTCTAAACAGGCCGCTTTAACTAAATCATAATATGAATTGTATTATAATTAGGTAGGTATGCTCTTTTAATAGACATGAAAAATGATGGCATGAATCTTCATAAAAGGAATTGCTCTACTCTAAGCGTCAATTCACACGTACCACAACCACACCACGTCGCAGCGACAAAATGTGGTCAAGCTGTGGTTACGTGTGAATAGTGTCGCAGCGACTTTTTGCAGTTGCGTTGTGTGTGGTACCGACAAAATGTCGATGTGGTGGCTTTGTCGCTGTCGTTGCGATGTGGTAACGGCTTTCGTAGAGGAAACACGGCTTGACTGAATGTCGTGGCGATGTGGCCGCGGTGCCGCCGCCGGTGGTAGCGTTGCCGTCGCGATGTGGTTGCGATGTGGTCGTATTACACAGGTGGTCGATAACAACGGCAAAATGTGGTACGTGTAAATTGTAAATTCATTTTCAATACAAATATACGCCCGACCACGTCGCGTAGTTGTGGTGTGGTTGTCGTTGTCGTGTGGTTGTGGTACGTGTGAATTGACACTAACGGCCATTTTGGCCTCTCTAGATCACAACAAAAGCGAACACACTCCGAAATATAAAAAAAATCACCCTTTATCTAGATTTAGGTAGGTACCTATCTAAGTAATATAATGAGCGTAAGCAACATAAGTTAGAGTCGCAGAGGCGCAGACCGACAAAAACCTGCCGTGAACGTGACAGGATTTTAATTCAGTTAAAAAGATTCAATTTTTGCCTGTTGGAGCTAAAATGGTTGCTAATCAATTCCTTTATCTCATTCACAATATTAACTGCCATGAAATTATGACCTAGCTACCTACCTCCCTCAAGTTTCATGTTTAGGTAGGTATAATGATTCAGCGTATTACATCTTATCCTGGCGAATGTTTAGTGACTCGGCGGTCATTTTTGTTTGTTTTATTTTCTCAAAATCATATCGACGAGACTAGTCTCGTAGTAAGTACCTATTTGTAGTTCATTCCCAGTATTCTAGAATACAAATACTTACTCATTGTGACTTTACATCGTAATAGACGAAAGTGTCGTAATATGGCAATGAAAAACACCACAATAGCAATCAATTCAAATTCTTTACTATGAAAAGACACCGTCTTAGCCGCGGGATTTTCTCACGAGACGCATTCTTTCAGCATTAAGTATAGCTTTATTTTGAGCTTTATAGAACTTGAGCTCGGGGTAGCGCCCTAAATAGCAATGAATAATAGCAATTAATAACTAGTAGTTCGCCACGAACTGAGATCTCGCGTACCGTTGTATTGATAGCCTAGATTTGGACTTGTTTCTGACTACCCCTATACCTACGTTAAGTGCTCCTTCTAGTGTTTACCACAGAATGATATCTAATGCGCTACCTCAGTATGGTAAAGATTATAGGCATGCATGCAATACATTAAGTCGTGTCGTGTTTATATTCAATAGTTGACCCCGCGAACTTCGTACTGCGCCTCAGGGAAGGCCTCTTAGTTCGAGAAATTATTAAAATAGCAGTTCAATACGAAATGTATGAGAAAATCAATTCCCTCCCCTCCCCTCCCCCCTCCCCTCCCCCTCCCCTCCCCCTCCCCTCCCCCTCCCCTCCCCTTCCCCTCCCCCTCCCCCTACCCCTCCCCCTACCCGTCCCCTCCCTCACCCCCTCCCCCTCCCTCACCCCCTCCCCCTCCCCTCCGCTCCTCTCCCCTCCCCTCCCCTCCCCCTCCCCCTGCCCTCCCCCTCCCTCTATAATTTTGGTACATGCCCAGCCCACTATTTGCAGTTCAATACGAAATGTATGAGAAAATCAATTCCCTCCCCCTCCCCCTCCCCTCTCCCTCCCATCCCCCTCCCCTCCCCCCTCTTCCCCCTCCCCTTCCCCCTCCCCTCCCCCTCCCCTCCCCCCCCCCTCCCCCCCCCCTCCCCCTCCCCCTCCCCCTCCCCTCCGCTCCTCTCCCCTCCCCTCCCCTCCCCCTCCCCCTGCCCTCCCCCTCCCTCTATAATTTTGGTACATGCCCAGCCCACTATTTGCAGGAGTTAGCATTTGCATACGTGACAGGTTGCAAGCCCATCGCCGCTATTAGAACGTTAACTGGTTTCCTCACGATGTTTTCTTTCACCGTTTAGAGCTCGTGTTAATGCGCATTTAAATTTTTCTAATCGAAAAATCAATTGATGAGCACGGTCAGGGTTCGAACTTACGACCTATGAATCGAAAGTCGAGCACTCTTCCAATCGGCCAACACGGCTTTTATTTTCAATCTCAAGAAAAAATATCAAGTAGCAACTAAAATCATTGCAAACCAAACCACAACGATGCCACACTCCTTGTCTGTTAACCAGACCTACGAATACATCGAAACTCTATGAAACGGGAGCTCTCTCCATACTTCCGTTAATTGGTTTTCATCATTTTTCTTTTTGACTGTATTTCAAAAACTATAGAACCTAGAAGAAAACTAAAAACCATTTTGGAATGTATAAGTTGAGTACTTTCATATGACACCCCACTCAATATATTTGGGTAACTTTGAAAAAAAATTACCCCCTTGGGAACCCCATATCTTTACAACCCCTTCATCGATTACGCTCATACGCTCCACAGCAAATTTCCATAGCACAACCTATTGACCTATCAAGTTTCATACAGATTGGATAAGCGGTTCGATAGTTATGCGAGAACATAAAAATGAAACATACAAACATACAAACATACAAACATACAAACATACAAACATACAAACATACAAAGCAAAATCGCCTAACTTGCCACTAAGATCTTCGCTCGCTTCGCTCGCTCGATCGATAATTACATTCTCCAACGCGAGAAATTTTGGCCTGTCAAGTATGACCGAGATTTGAACTTGCAACTCTCTGATCAAAAGTTGAGATCACTATGCAATCACAACTAGCCCTTCCTAACTTCTAGGCAACTAGGTGCGAGCCGTGGAGCTTATTCGAGAAAAGTGAAAAATGGTTCAAATACTTATGTCACGTTTTAAATTATCAGGATATAAGTACCTCTACCTAAAATACGAGTACCTACTTATAAATCAAGTTCCATAGTTATTCTCACTACTCTTTGATACAAAGATCACCCCATATCCGAGCTCAACAAACATCATCTCAAAAGAGTTCAAAAAACTTACACAAAAACTCGAGTTGGTACTTACCAGCATCTTCAAAGCACTTCACAAAAGTGTGGTGACTCAGTAGAGGTATTGAAAGGAATGGTCAAATCGGGATGAGAAAGCCTTTCTCCCACTAGTCATCTTGGTCACGGTCAAGGCCGATCGTGAAAGTGAATGACCATATTACACAATTAATGTAAGCGTGTGTAATCGGGTTTAGAAAGTAGAGTTGAGTTTTTATTGGATTATCATGACTCCCTACCTACCTACTTCCTAAATTCTTCAATCGGTGAGATATTGTCACAGCCACATTCTAAAGGCCCTGATCGACGAGCGAGTAAAACCGCGGTCTTATGGCTCGTCGGCAAAGCTCGCCGGGTGTATCATTGCAATACCGCGGTTTTGTGAGTTGACGAGCCTGGCTCGCGGCTCGTCATGTTTGCTTAATTTTTTACTCAGCTCGATCAAATTCAAAATTAAAAACCTCAATTCGACTACGATACGACTGTTTCACTTCCTAGTCGATCAGCACCAACGAGCCACGAGTAAAACCGACGTTCTTTAAAACCGCGGTTTAGGCTCGTACGTCGATCACCCACTTTAAAACATGTGATATTTTTGACAAACAAGCCTAGAATTTTTATTATCCAGATAACTTTTAATAAGTAAATAATTTTGCGATTTTATTTTCTTAGTCATGGATAAGCATTGAAAATAATTTACACTTAGTTAGGGTGGTCCCGCACGGGTAGCCCGCGAAATTCGTCTTGCGTTTTTTGCAATTGCAACTTGCAATCTTGACACAGCCTTGCAATTTGCAAGACTGTCAGGCAGGTTGTATTTTGATCAATTTATGGTTCGCGCCATTAGTATTTGCATAATAATAAGTAGGTATAAGAGTCATCGATACCTTTCTTTAACATAAATTGCCACATTTTCAACTTTATGTAAGTATGTTATTGTTATTGAACCACACACGTTTCCTAAAGTAGGGCCGACTTCATCGAAATTCAACAACAGTCAACACAACGTACCTACCTAAGCTTGTAACGGAGGGCACACAATCTTATTTGATTTTTCAAATGATCCGCGCAATTGCTTTACTTTTTACAGTTAAAAATGCATGTAGGTAGGTACCTAAGTATTTATTGTAATGATGACCAAAAAAAGGCAATATTACGAATTATTTTGTTAGGATTGACAGATGCCAAATGTGATCTATTAAATTGGCCCTAAGTACCTACTATAAGTTTGTATGACCTAGTAGCCAACTCTGGTGATGGAGTTTTTAGGCCGCCTCATTTGCAATACCTACCTACTTACTTAGTAGGTACTTATGTAGAATTTTATGAAACGTATAGGTAATTTTAATGTATAATTTAATCTAATCTTCCGTTTTTCCTTATTACAATACTTGTAAAAATATTAGTCACCTACACAAGTAGGCAGGTACTCATCAAGTAAAGTAAACAATATCATAATGGCAG
Source organism: Camptogramma bilineatum (assembly GCA_958496255.1). Taxonomy (NCBI): domain Eukaryota; kingdom Metazoa; phylum Arthropoda; class Insecta; order Lepidoptera; family Geometridae; genus Camptogramma; species Camptogramma bilineatum. The sequence continues at coordinate 8,241,429 of OY292467.1, read as the reverse complement.
CCTTTAGCCAATAGATGATAAATCTACATGAACATATTAAGTTAAAACAAGGAATATCTACTTATTCTGTGGTTAAAATAGTACTTAAGTAAGTACTTAAATGTTTTTTACCCATCGTCATTATTCAACATTGACCCTAGGTGAATACTCTATGTAGGTCGATATGTCTTTGTAGATACCAAGATAAAATACAAATTAAAAATAATGTCGGTATATATCTACATACCTAAATAAAAAATAAAAAAACCGGTCAAGTGCGAGTCGAACTCGTACGCCGAGGGTTCCGTGCCTAGCCATGGTGCCAATTAAGCTAGTCCGCTTAATTGTATGAGCGCCCATACAACTCGGAGGACAATTTTAATTGGCGTCAACTATGTCTGTATGGGAACACCCTTTAATTTTTAACTTTTTGGAATTTTTCCTTTATTTGTGCTATAAGACCTTGCTTTTTGCCAAATTTCGTTATTCTAGGTCAACGGGAACTACCATTTAGGTTTTCGACCCAAAACCTCTAGGGTACTTCCGGTTGACCTAGAATTGTCAATTTTGGTTACAAGCAAGGTCTTCCAGCACAAGTAAAGGAAAAATTCCGAAAAATAAAAAAAGTTGATAATGAAGGTAAGTTTTGGTACTCACAAGTTTTCACGAAAACCTAAATTTGCCTATATCTTTTTATAGTGTTGACTCAGGACCTTGATTTTTATACTCACAGTAGGGACTATAGACCTTAGTATATGGTATAAATTTCAACTTGCTAGCTCTACCCGTTCCTGAGATAATCGATGGTGACACACGGACAGACGGACAGACAGACGGACAGACGGACAGACGGACAGACGGACAGACGGACAGACGGACAGACGGACAAGAAAGTGATCTTATAAGGGTTCCTTTTTTTACCTTTTAAGGTACGGAACCCTAAAAATAAAATAAAGTAAGTACTTACCTACCTAATAAAGGTTAAATTAAAACTTTAAGGAAGTTTGTTTTAAGAAATAATAAAGTACTTAGGTAGTTACTTATAAAAACTAATATAATACTTATAGTTCGTAATAGTCAAAAATTACCAAACTTGATTATTCAAAGTAGTAGGCCATAAAAATAAAATGCTAACATCGTTTATCAACCAAACGCACGTTACGTAAGTATACTTATCAACTCACGCGTATAACTCAGTACACGCATAGAATTACGCATCACGTGTAAAATAAAAACCGGTCAAGTGCGAGTCGAACTCGTACGCCGAGGGTTCCGTACCTAGCCATGGTGCCAATTAAGCTAGTCCGCTTAATTGTATGAGCGCCCATACAACTCGGAGGACAATTTTAATTGGCGTCAACTATGTATGTTTGGGAACACCCTATAATTTTCATTTTTTTTAACTTTTTGGAATTTTCCCTTTATTTGTGCTATAAGACCTTGCTTTTTGCCAAATTTCGTTATTCTAGGTCAACGGGAACTACGATTTAGGTTTTCGACCCAAAACCTCTAGGGTACTTCCGGTTGACCTAGAATTGTCAATTTTGGTTACAAGCAAGGTCTTCCAGCACAAGTAACGGAAAGATTCCGAAAAATAAAAAAAGTTGATAATTAAGGTAAGTTTTGGTACTCACAAGTTATCACGAAAACCTAAATTTGCCTATATCTTTTTATAGTGTTGACTCAGGACCTTGATTTTTATACTCACAATAAGGACTATAGACCTTAGTATATGATATAAATTTCAACTTGCTAGCTTTACACGTTCCTGAGATAATCGATGGTGACACACGGACAGACGGACAGACGGACAGACGGACAAGAAAGTGATCTTATAAGGGTTCCTTTTTTTACCTTTTAAGGTACGGAACCCTAAAAATCAGTAAAATGGTGTTTACGAGGAAATATTTTGGAAGCAATTTACATACATACATAAAACTTAGGCCTTTACATCTTTACTAGATGATTCATACAGTGTCAGGAGGCAATCTTTGCCTACACGGGACACTGTAGTGCCTGGGACAATGTTGAGACGGAGTAGGCTTGCCCAGCACCCACACCATCCTCTCAGCTTAACCGGCCATATCCACAGGAAAGACATGGTCAATACGTGTGGGGCTGACTAAGCCGCGGGTTTCCTCACGATGTTTTCCTTCACCGTTTAGAGCTCGTGTTAATGCGCATATAAATTTTTCGAAACGAAAAATCCATTGATGCACGGCCAGGATTCGAACCCACGACCTTCGGATCGAAAGTCGAGGTACTATACCCCTCGGCCAACACGGCTCTCATATACATACATAGGTACATACATAAACTCACGCCTGTTTCCCATCATAGGGGTAAGCAGATACCACAGATCGCCACTTGCTACGATCCTGACACACTTCTTTGGCATCATTCACCCTCATAACATTCAATTCATGGAAGCAATTTATCATAAATAAATAATTAATTTATTATAAAAATCATAGTTACTTACCTACTTAATTTTTTGTTAATCTAAGTAAGTAAATATTATCAATATCCAACAGTGCGTAAGCTAACTGTAATTCTGTCTGTCAGGGGGCAATTTTTGGTTAAGTACACTTAACGGTACAATGTACTGTAGTGCCTGGGACATTGTTGTGATGGAGTAGGCTTGCCCATTGCAGCACCTAAACCATCCTCTCAGCTAAATCGGCCAAATCTACAGGAAATACGTGTGGGGTGGGGCTAACTAAGCCGCGGGTTTTCTCACTATGTTTTCTTTCCTTTCCTTCTTTGAAACGAAAAATCCATTGATGCAGGATTCGAACTCACGACCTTCGGATCGAAAGTCGAGGTACTACCCCACTCAGCCAACACGGCTCTATAAACAGAGTGTAATACACTAAACTAAAAATCCTATTATTCTCATGAGATAAAAATTCCACTAGGTAGGTATGCAAATTTCGTCTCATCTACGTAGATACTAATTATTAGGTAGGTACCTAGACCTAATAATTACAATAAACAACTTAAAAAATACCATTTTGCTTATCTCAAAATGAAACTGGTTTCTCAGCTTTAACTGACATGGTACCTATGCGAAATAAGTACTTAGATCTTTTATTTTCATGACCTTTTCATTTTCAAGACCTTTCAAGGTGGTCCACATCTACATACTAAGTAGAGTTGCTACAATTAAGTAGGTACTTAGCTCTAGCTACATTCCATGGTGCGTCCGTGGTCAGTTTGTTACATTTTTCACATATTTTTGTTAGTTATTTAGGCATTGACATTGCTCCACACGAATTGACCATGACCATTCCTGTCTTGTGGACAAAGTTGAATAAACTGAATGAATGGTTTAGGTGCTGAACAACCTACTCCTTTTCAGGAACGTCCCAAAAACTGTAGCTTCATTCATGATGTAATTATAATCATGGGTTGTTTTCTGATGAAATCACTTTGTAGAAAATTCCTAGATATGAACTAGGTAAGTACTTTATATTTCAGCCCCCTGATTCAGACCTTCTCGAAATGTATTTTGAATTCGTTAAGTGACTTTTTTTCGCTGAAAAAAACGTCAACTTTCCGACTGAAATCATCAAATCGGATGCTAATTCGGAAATCGGAATCAGCCTGCAGGTTTTACGTAGATCTGTTTACCCGTTACTGTGTTGAATGGGAGCATACAAACACACAAACTTTTCCACTTTATTATTAGTGTGATTCATGATTTCACCGCAGACATAAATATGCTGAAAAAGTTGTATAGGTACAGAAGCGTTTTTTTGCAAGTTACAAGTTCAATCACCTAAAATGCCCGCTGGAGCCCGATGCCGCTGGTTTTTTAGGCAATCTTGTCTGTTTCTTTTACCATTAAATGCGTTTTTGTTCACAAAGATAAGTTTGAACTTACCTTATAATTAACTGTTTTTCTACTGCAGAATAACCTTAATCTAATTATGCGGTGGTTTTTTTAGGACTACACAAACGGTATTCTCTTTTTATCCTTTGTGTAAGTTTTAACGAATAGGTACTCGTATACAAGTATAATCTAACCATCAGCATACTACATTGGGTGATAGGTATTCTACAATGTTGTATGTAGATAGATAGATAAATAATTCTTTATTGTTACACCAACATTATTATGAACTTAAACTAGAAGACTTAAAAACTAATACATGGTGGCACAATGGGCGGCCTTATCGTTCAAAGCGATTTCTTCCGAACAACCTTTGGATGGACTGGATTGTATGTAGGTAGTACGTAGACTCTACATACTTAGATATTTAGTTTTTTAAGTTTTGCTTTGGTAGGTACTCCTTGGTATAGACTCTATGCATGCATATATAGACCATTTTTTAAAGAATTTGCATAGATAGAGTATGCAAAAAAATGTCTCTGAGAATCGCAAGTAACTCGGGTCTGAAAAAGGCCACTTGAGTTGAATAATAATGAATTGTATTATATGCCGGCTCTTTTCAAAGACATGAGGGTGATAAGAACAAAATATAATTACAAATAATTATGATTTATAAAAGGAATTGCTTAGCGGCCATTTTATTTCCCAGCTCAGCGGGGCTAAAAAGGCCACTATAGAAAAATCACAATAGGAATTGCAATATATGCCGTTCTTGTCACTATGTCTATGAAAAGAGACGGCATATTGTGATTCTGCTATAACGGCCTTTTTAACCCCGCATTTTAGACATGTTTAACCAAAGGTCTAAGTAACTACGTGAATTTTAAAGTAACCGCGCCATTTTACTTCTCTTGTAGAGCCAACAACTTCAAGACAAAAAAAAATATGGAAGAAAATATCGTTTCTAAATTCAATATTAGTGTGAGCGCGTTGATGTCTTTTGTAACAATGAGGCAAGCGGTGTATTTGCGTAAACAAAAAACAGCTCATTGTGTTTCATTAATTTTTTCTGTGAATTTTTTAATCTTCTGGGAAATTAATAAAGATAAAAAATTCCTTAACAAATATTATCATCTCAATTAGAAGATAATAGATGCAATATGCGTCTTTGAAGCTTCGAGAATGTCTTGCAGTTTCAGATTACAATTAATTTTTAAAGGTTTAAAAAAAAGTAAGGCCTTATTTCGCCATCTCCAAATCTACCTAAATAAAATTAACCAGCAAGTAAACGTAAGTACCTAACTATGAAAATCTTACAAATGACAGCGTAGTTCGAGATAAAAAGAAGTGAAATGCAGTTTAAAATTTTATTTAAGTATAAGTATAAATATAATTAATCGATAGCCTAGCTAAATTTCCATCACAGACACTTAGAATGTTTTATAACTTGTGAATTATTTTCCGTAGCCGTACCCACCGCCGTGGCCGTACCCACCGCCGCGGCCACCGCCATAACCACGGCCGTAACCACCGCCGTGACCACCGCCGTAACCACCGCCGTGACCACCGCGGTGACCACCGCCGTAACCTCCGCGGTGACCACCGCCGTAACCACCGTGGCCATAATTCCGGCCCTCTGCAGTTTGGAAGATCTCATCAGTTTCAAGCTCGGCTACTTTCAAGTCAGCAGCTGCTTTCGGGCTTCCGTCGGGGATGGCCGAAGCGAACGCCATGGTGGCGCAAGCGATTAGAACGACAATGGTAAGCTGTAAAAAAAACATTATTTTAGACAATATTTCTGACTACCTCAGCATGGGTGCTCTTGGCGCAGCTCGCTGGAAGAGATCGCTTTAAGCGCTAAGGCCGCCAATTGTTTTGACCTATGTTTAGATAATTTATACTTAAGGTTTCTTTGTGGTATACAATAAAGTGTTATCTATCTATCTATCTATCTCGCTAGGAAGTTCTTGATAGATCGTTGAAGATAAGCGATATTTTGAGCGGTCACAATTCGGATGGGTGACTGCTAGTGGTATTAACAGCTGAGCGCTTCAGATGGCCGAAAAACCACCTCATCCGAGTTAGCCACTAGCTAGATCAAACGAATATACATTAACTCAAATAAACTCAAAAAACTCAAAATCGTTTAAACTTCGCATAAAAAGTACATTGTTTACTAAAGTTCTAATCTAACTTTTGTCAAATTAATATTTTCCTAATTTTTTTTAATTATTTAGAATGCAACAAACGTTAGCAATACACCCATTGCCCCTGAAAATCACCTAATTATTGCAATTTTTTCAGTCATACGCACTCAAAAATACTCAAAAAATTAACTAAGTACAAAGATTTATCATTAAGTATACAATAAAAGAAAGAAAATAAATAAATAAAATCCAAGGAAATTGTGTTTAAGTATGGAATTAAATAATAATTAAAATGGACTTAATAAAAATTTAAAATATTACTAAGTCGCTTTATAACTCGACTGAATAAAGAACGTTGCGACATTTTGGGCCCCCTCGTCCAACAGTGATGAAACATATGTCATATGAAAGCTCTTGGAATGTACTTTATTTCATTCTATTACAGCTAAGTTCAAATCGAGCGCGAAAATGGTGTTTTGGTGCAAAAATGGCGCAATAATGGTGGTTTCTTGAACGAAACTAGAAAGTTGAAACTTTGAATGTAGCTTTCTTTTCTAGTAAAACCACACACTAAGGCATTTTATTTTCGAATTTCAACCCCTAAAGGGGTGAAAAGTAGTAAAAACGTTTGTATGAAACTTTTAAACGCGTAGTATGATTTGCTTAAAACTCGGTTTGCATACTTAAAATACAAAATAAATAGACATGTATTTCAGGATTATTCAAAACAACCCTTAAAAAGGAGTGAAATTGGGTGTCAAAGTTTTTATAGGTACTTTTTAATAGGTTGTGCGATTTGCTTGAATCTGGGTATAAATACTATTGATGACAAATAAATGAACACATATTTCAGGATTTTTCGAAACAACCCTTAAAAATGGGCAAAATGGGGTGTCAGAGTTTGAATTGAAACTTTTTAAGGGCGGTGCGATTGGCTTGAGACTCGGGTTGTATATTATAAATGCAAAATAAACGGACATGGTCTTGCAGGACTTTTCGAAACGAGGGTTTAAAAAGGGGTGAAATGGTGTGTCGAAGTTTGTGTTGGAACTTTTTAAGGACAGGGCAGGCAAGTACCGGCGTCACTTGCATACACTTCGCCACCGGCTACCCGGCACTGGTTACCCGGTCCTTTGGTCCATTTTCGTAACTATTTTTCACAACCAGTTACGAAAGAAGATTTTTTTTCACTGATTCTTAACTGGGTATTAAAAATAAATATTTATTCCTTGTACGTAACCATGTTTTATAGCCAGCAACGAATTTTATTACTAAACTTTATACAGTACTTCCAGATAAATAATGGGTATCAGAAAACATCAGAAATAATCGCATAATCGGCCATTATTCGGAAAACACGAAATTAGCCAATGCCTCTTATTTATCTGGAAGTAGTACATTATTTATTTTATTTTAGTTTTCAATATTAGGAAAACATACAGCTAGACAACAGATTAAAAGAAGACATAGATACTTAAGGCTAATACCAAGTTTCCACATATAATGTTTGAATAGTTTAAACAAAACAGTCTCTATTATCGTAGACGGTGATCGAGTGAAGAAAAAAAAAACCATACTATAATTATATTGGTACATTTAGTACCTACTAATAGATACAGGTTAACATCGACATCATAATATCAATAGTCCTAAATGTTATAAAAAGAAGAAAAGAAGCATCCCTTTTTGTAGCTAGATAACAGTTACGAAAAAAGAAAACAAGGTTCCATTTTCGTAGCTAGTTACGAAAAATAAAAAAAAACATCCATTTTCGTCACTGATTACCAAAACATGAAAAAAATTCATATCTGGCTATGAAACATGGTTACGTACATGGAATAAATATTCCTATTTAATAACCAGTTAAGAATCAGTGAAAAAAAAACTATTTCGTAACTGGTTGTGAAAAATAGTTACGAAAATGGACCAAAGGACCGGGTAACCAATGCCGGGTAGCCGGTGGCGAAGTGTATGCAAGTGACGCCGGTACTTGCCTGCCCTGTCCTTAAAAAGTTCCAGCACAAACTTCGACACACCATTTTACCCCTTTTTAAGGGTTGTTTCGAAAAGTCCTGAAATACCATGTCCGTTTATTTTGCATTTATAATAGTCCCGAGTCCGAGTACAACCCGAGTCTCAAGCCAATCGCACCGCCCTTAAAAAGTTTAAATTAAAACTCTGACACCGCATTTTACCCCTTTTTAAGGGTTGTTTCGAATAATCCTGAAATATGTGTTCATTTATTTGTCATCAATAGTATTCAAACCCAGATTCAAGCAAATCGGCACAACCTATTAAAAAATACCCATAAAAACTTTGATACTTACCCCATTTCACTCCTTTTTAAGGGTTGTTTTGAATAATCCTGAAATACGTGTCCATTTATTTTGCATTTTAAGTATGCAAACCGAGATACAAGCAAATCATACTACGCGTTAAAAAGTTTCATACAAACGTTTTCACTACTTTTAACCCCTTTAGGGGTTGAAATTCGAAAATAAAATGCCTTAGTGGGTGGTTTTACTAGAAAAGAAAGCTACATTCCAAGTTTCAGCTTTCTAGTTTCGTTCAAGAAACCACCATTATCGCGCCATTTTTGCACCAAAACACCATTTTCGCGCTCGATTTGAACTTAGCTGTAATAGAATGAAATAAAGTACACTCCAAGAGCTTTCATATGACATATGTTTCATCGCTGTTGGACGAAGCGGGTCCAGTGTTCAAGCAATGATGCCCATGGTTCTTTGATGTTAATCTTCTATTACGTTAAATATAAATTTGAATTTACAATTATCTCAAGTGTTTACTTACAGTGTTCATTGTGGAGTATCTCGTAGGATAATGTTTGAGAGATCTCCCGAGGCCCGTATATAAATATGGTCAGTGACGCGCAAAAGCCGCTAACTGAAGGAAAATAAGTTTAATTCAACGTTCCGTTTTAGAAAAAACAAAACACGGTAAATGGCCATACAAAATAATATTTTTAATTATACAAATAATTTGTAAATTCAAAAAACCGGTCTTTTTGCGTTTTAGGGACTTCCCATTGTACGTAAAAATTGAGTTTTTTAATTAGGTAAGTAATTTCAAGTTATAATTTAAGATAAGTATTCTAATGGAAGTACTTAGTCAGTATAATAATACTGAAGTACGTCCATTAGAATATCTTCAGTGGATTTTTTTCGAAGCGCTACTATCGTAGTTTGCTTAGACATTCTCGATAGATCGTTCAAGTTCCTAAACGACGACGTTCTGAGAGCGGTCACAATTTGGATGGGTGAGCGCAAGTGACAGCTTCGGAGGGCACGTTAAATTGTCGGTTCAGGCTTTTAAGTCGTTAAGCCATGACGGAGGCCTTCAGGCAGCCTAAAATCTCCGTTACCAGAGTTAGCTACTAGCTCATACGAATATACATACTAGCATACATACATAGTGGATTTTGAATGCCTGCTGAATATCTGAAGGAATAATACCGTAGTTACAGTAGTAGGTAATCCCTCTTTGATGCTATCAATGCATGTTTGTTGGCATGTGATGATAATTATGCTGTACTCGTATGCTATACTTCAGTGTTTAAACTGTGTATTGAACATTGAGTTAATGGTAAAACAAATCTTGAACCACCGTTACTAGTTTATTTATGTTGTCTAGTAATAGTAAAGTGAACTCAATCTAAGGGTGTTGAATTGAGCTTCAGAAGTGTTAAAATCGACACTTGCTTTGGAAAAGAAGTCACTGACACTTCTGATTGTTTCTTTTTTTTTTATTTATTTATTTCAGCAATAGTATGTTTTATTACCTCCATTTTAAAAACTTTTTATTTTTAACGGTACTAACGTATTGAGTTGAGCTTGTTAGGCGTTTTGATACGTGCGTAAGCTTTTACAAAGAAATGTCCTCAGTTTTAGCATAAGTTTGCAAAAGTTAACTAGGTATTTCGTAAAATAGGGTTAAATCAACAAGATAAAAACTAATTGGCCTTGATTGTGAGTTGAGTGACTGTATTAGAAAAGGTAATATTTGTCCATGTATCCAATATTTAGGTGATTAGTTTACCTATATGTGATTAGTTTACAATATCAAATAACTCGGTCTAGGTTTTAGAGCAGTTTCTTACTGAATTTACGGTTTGAGCGAAAGGAACAGACATAGAGTCGCCTATAAATTATCACAGTGTTATTAAATGATCACTATCTTCCATGAGTTGTACTAGACATTATATTATGTTTATGTGTTATTATTTATGTTATTATATGTGTAACATGTCACCGACATTACGTGCTAGTAGATAAGTTTATGTAAGTATTATGTATGTATCTATATATGTATGTATATTGATTGGTCAACATTTAATTAATTTCTTAAAAAGGTTCAAAAACTTATCTTATTTCCAGAGAGTTTGGGATCTTCGCTCGTGGCTCAGTTCATATTGGGTCATTTGATGATTCTGGGCCTTATTTATGAAGTTAAACACGGTTAAACAACGTCCTGTCTTTATTTATGGATAGTGACAAACAGAGACGGAAGTTGTTTAACCAGTGTTCAACTTTAAACATCTTTCATAAGTAAGGGGGTCTATGTTTTATTTGCGTTTACTAGCCCTGCGGGACTAACCATGTGGTGGTCTTAACCACAGCTTTTCGATATGTCAGACTGGATTTCAAAATGTTTTGAATTCAAGAGCGTCATTTTAATAAAAGAAATAACCTTCAATTTGGCACTGTCATGCCCGCCCATGCATTGGGATGACCGGTCATATAGTCATCACATCACTTATGATCAAAGAGTCATCATTATAATGTTCGAACTCTATACATTTAAGATGTTAGGTATTGAATTCGTGTGGATCATTTCATTATGTATACAAAAATATTTCTATAAGTACAGTCGGATTTTTTGCAACTAATACCTATTTGTTTTAAATTGATTTTCTCGATAAAACCTCAAGAAAATCGCGCTCAAAACCTGAATCGGAGACGCACATGACCAATACGTTTGGCAAAAGCGAAAAGTATACCCAGCAGTGGGTGATACTGAAATACCTTTATTGTTACCTACTTAATATATATTATTTTTATATTTAAATACTTATATATATTGTTATCTAAATAATCTAAAAACATCTAATTAAATTTGTTTGGAGGTGCAGTGTTCTAGCACTTTTGTGCACTCAATCCGAATTACGTAATCTATACAAATATATAAAGCAGAAGAGTTTGTTTATTTGTTTGATTGTTTGTTTGTTGGAACGCGCTAACCTCAAGAACTACCAGTCGGATTTAAAAAAATAAATATTTCTGCATTTGAAACTTGAAACTTGGTTCGAATTTCGAACTTTAGAGACTTTAGAGACAAAATAAATGAACACGTGTTTCAGGGGTTTTCAAATAACCTCGTGTTTTCTGAATATAGTCCATCACACACACAGCAGATAATATATCTTATGAAATATAAATCTTGAGATCGCGCCCATACAAATTCTATGGAGGACCACACACAGCGAATATAAATTACAAAATATATTTGGTGCGATCTGTCAAGATTTATATTTCATAAGATATTCTTATCTGCTGTGTGTGTGGTGCGCTTATGTCCGACAGCAGCGTATGATTTCACAAAACAAAATGCGACAGAAGTGCACGTCATTATCAGCGCAGCTCGCACTGCTAGCAACTTTTTAATTTGTTTGCGATAAAGTTGAAATTATGAGTAATTTTCATTTCCAAATGACTTTTAACTGTCTGACTTATTTTAATCGTTTAGTAATTTTATGCGATTGTTTCCAATGTCTTACAAAAAACCATTCTGGTTTTACTGTACCTACTTATGTGCATCGTACAAATGTTTCTCGTGGCTGGGAATCGACCACAATCTCAAGCTAAAATAAAATAGGAGAAAAAAAGAGAAAATGAAGTTGGAACTGGTGCAAGGTGCTTATAAACCAAGGGCTTTAGTTTTCGTCGATTTAAAAGGGTCCAAATGCAAGGGAAGTGTGGCTCACCTTGAAATAAACAAGTCTTGATGACCCCAGATCAAATTGTACCTACGTAGGTACACTGCTGCAGCTATAAGTTTTTTGTAAGGTACTACCTACAAACATTTTTCAAAACATGCTTTTAATAGTTTGGGTGTTTTATTGATATTAATTTGAGGAGATTGGTTCAACAGCTCCTGACCTTTATCGTCAAATCAGCTTTTTGCCGCTGCGCTTTAAAATACCTATTAAAAATGTTTTGAATTTGTAAAAAACACTTAGGTACTTAAGTACGTGTAGCGTCTGAAGCCGCATTAACCGACTTCAAAAAAAGGAGGAGGTTCTCAATTCATCGGATTATTTTTTATGTATGTAATTACCCCGATTATGTCAACAGACCAAAATTGGTTTCCAAATCAATAAAAAAAAAATTTCATTTTCAAATGTCAATAAAACAAAATTTAAAAATTATTTTTTTGTTTGAAAGGGTGTCATGTGGTGCCATAAAATTTGGTCAGGATCTGTCGAGAATCTGCGGAGTTAATGAATAAATCACTGTATAAATCATCTAGTAAAGATGTAAAGGCCTAAGTTTTTTTTTGTCTTTATTATACGATAGTGATGCGAATATGCTAGATCTAATTCTTACTTACTTTCCTATCCTTTCGTTTTAACAATTTTTTATGTTAACTTCCAAGATTTATTTTAATTAAAAACATAGACAAATATAGAAAAAGAACACAGTTAAGTATACCAAATTATTGTGTTTTCTTCAAAATGTTTACAAAGTTTAATTTTATACCGACATTTAGATGTCAGTATAAAATTGACATCCTAGATTTGATTACATTGTTAGTTAGTTACAAGTGAAGCTAATAACAAAGAAAAGAGTGTCATACTTATCCAATACCCTTTTTTGTCACTGTAAATCAATGATGAAACATTCTGTCGAATTTCGTAGACTTTTCGTAGAGCACGGTGTGCGTTGAAGTCTTTTCAATGAAACTATTTAAAAAACAGCTCATGATACTTACCACACCTTCTCTTTTAATTAATCCTTCAGTTTTGTGTTTTGCTCTGCGGAATCTTATAGGAAGGATTTTTATTAAATTAATCATTTACGTCACAGATTTATACAAGATGGAGACAGAGAGTTTACGTATAGTAAACTTGGTGCTTGAAAGTTCACGTCTTGCTGATGCTGCTGAAAACTTCTGTTGCACGAACTATTTCTACTAAATTACATATTTATGTTAAACTAGCAGACACCCGCGGCTTCGCCCGCGTGGAGTTCTATTTTTTGATCCCCCGGAAACCGTGCATTTTTTCTAAGTCGTTGCCTATGTCCTATTCCCGGCCATTAAATATCTACTTTTTTTTTAAATTTCAGGCAAATCGGTTCAGTGGTTGTCGAGTTAAAAAACATACATCCATCTATCCATCCAAACATTCAAACTTACGCAATTATAATATTAGTGTGATCTTGGCACACAACACCGATTTTTTTCAAGATGGTGCGTCTTTATAATTTCAAATGAATATAGCAAAATCTCTACGCAAAGCCTTGCCGTTGATTAGCTGAGGCGCAGCTAAAATTTGTTTTCTGCTCTTCTACCAAGACCGTCCTTTACGAAAGAATCCTACTAATATTATAAATGTGAAAATTTGTGGGGATTTATGGATGTATGGATTTTTGTTACTCTTTCACGCAAAAACTACGAACGGATTTGGCTGAAACACGGAATATAAACAGTCATGAAATGTCCAGCACTTTATATTTGTTTATTACTTATCTTTAACCGACTTCGAAAAAAGGAGGAGGTTCTCAGTTCGTCGGAATCTTTTTTTTTTTTTTTTTTTTTTTGTGCTTTTTTTTTTATGTATGTTCACCGATTACTCGAAGACGCCTTGACCGATTTCAAAAATTCTTTTTTTGTTTGAAAGGGTACACTTTCCAATTGGTCCTTTTGGTCATCAGGTCAGGATCTGATGATGGGATCTTGGAGAAATCGAGGTAACTCTTCAAATTTTATAGGCACACTTGAAGCGATTAGGGTATTTTTTAAAAGGTTATCGGTGACAATGCAATATTATGGTAACATTGAGCTGATCTGATGATGGAGTCAGGAGCTGTTCAACAGAACTCCTCAGTAAATAGTCTGATTGACTTGAAACTTGGAACTCAGCATGTCGGTCAAGTTCCGACTATAATGTAATAATATGGTGACAGCTAGCTGATCTGATGATGGAGTCAGGACCTGTCCAATGGAACTTCTCAGGGAATAACAGTGGAACATCCATGTTTGGGCTAATTTTAATTAGCTCACCCTTAGCCTTACCCAATACAATTTGTGTTGAAGTCGGTTTTTTTAAATTTTTAATTTAGCCACTTGTTAAATAGCGTTCTTCGCAAGAGATAGATCCTCTTCACTTATTATTATTTATTAAAAAAACTGTTTTTCATAATTTTCATACTCGTATGAGAGCTAACTCTAGTGACAGAGTTTTTAGGCCGCCTAGAGGCCTTCAATTGTACCTACGATCTATTGTTAGGGATCCAGTAAAAATAAACTATTATACGAAGCCTAAAATGAGGGTTATGTGTTTGACCTGTATGTATGTATCCATTCCTATATCCACTATGATACGACATTAGATTCGTCTTCAGTCGTTATGATGGCGCGTCACTGGGTACATAAATTCTTAAAAATCAAAATGGCGGATATGAGCATTGTGCAATTTGTGCATGTGTGGATAAAAAAATTTTTTTTTGTTCTGCAGCGTCAAACAAGGGGCTCGAGAAAGCAAATATAAAAATACAATCTATCTACATACCTATATCTATGTTTGAAAATAGTTAAACCCCAGTTGGGTTTTTTAGTTTTTTATAAAATGACTCTTGTTTTTAAATTGGATATTACTAAGCTAGCTGTAGTATTACGACTATGAAAAGACTCAATTATAATTTTAATGAAATACCTAAGTACTTACCTATTTAAATTATATAAATTTTACTATGCAAATGCAAATTGTAAATAGGTTGGTACTCTTGGTTCACTTAAAACTAATTAAACAGGGGAAAAACCTCATGTTGACTAAAGATGAACAACATTAATGATATTTCTATTAAAATAATATTAGTAAATGAGTCACATTGTACAACAATTACTTAATAATGAGATTGTTTGCGGTGTGATGATGTAGGTGGTCTTCTGGGTTTGTCAAGTATCTTAGAAAACGTATCGATCTTAATTATTTCCTGATTGAATCCATATAGGCGAATCTCTTCGACTATTCTAGATTAAGGTGGATGTGTCACGGTAGCCCGCGAAATTCATTTTTTTTGTGTTTTAGCAATTTGTAGGACTGTGTCAAATTGTATCTTGATCAAAATAGTCTAAGACAGATTTTCATTAATTTTATCAAAGTTATTCAAAATCTGGCTTTATGAAGTTAAAGAAAGTTATTGATGATTCTTTTGTTTACGGAAATACCTACTTACTAAGTTATTTGCTCTAATCGTATTTAGATTAAGATACAACCTGACACAGTCCTAAAAATTGCAAAAAACTAACATAAATGAACTTCGTGGGCTACAGTGGCACATCCACCTGAATTTGAAATATAGATTAGATGCCATTACACCTAAAGTTCGGAACGCGGGAAACAGCACGCGCCGTTCCATCCCTCGCTCCGAAACGTGCGTGTAGATGCGACATGGCTGTTCGATCAAAAAACAAACAAGAAACTGCACAGATCTATCCGTGGTTTTGGAACGCAGTCCAGATGCGCGGTCAAAACTTTACCGTGTAAAGGTTATTGTCTACCGCGTCGCCTTCTCGCTGGGTCAGGCTGCCACTTGGTGGCTACCTTCGCCCACAGCTTATTTGGCATCCGACAGACATGTCCTGCCCAGTTCCACTTCATCGTCTTAGACCAAAACGGAGATCGCGGGACGAACTCGAGCAATTTTTGCTGAAGACCGCGATGTCTGGAGGGAGTTGGCGGAGGCCTTTGCCCAGCAGTGGAACACTTACAACTGACAATAACTATAATAATAATACATTGTGATAAAGCAACAAGTGCCTATACTAAGAGGATTGTTGTAGAGCCTGGATTTATGGAAATATAGAAGCCTTTACCATTTTCCTGCATCAACACGACCCACAGTTAATTAACCTTACTCAAAGGGATGACGTGATCAATAATGTGCATTTACACCTTAAAAGATCATGAAAACCAAAGATTCCATTTAATCTTAGTAGTAATCTGAAAATTAGAATATCTATGTGGGTATTACTATCGTCCGTCCTTGGCTTGTGGTCTAATTTGAAAGGTTGTTTAGTAGGTAATGATTAAGACTAAAGTTTTCCAAAATGTTTTTTCCTATAAAAACCGGTCAAGTGCGAGTCGAACTCGTGCGCCGAGGGTTCCGTACCTCCCCATTATACCGCCATAATTAAGCTAGTCCTCTAAACTGTATGAGCGCCCATACAACTCAGAGGACTTAATAATTGGCGTCAACTATGTATGTATGGGGACACCTTTTAACTTTCAACTTGTTAAGTTTTTGGATTTTTGCCTTTATTTGTGCTGTAAGACCTTGCTTTTTGCCAAATTTCGTGATTCTAAGTCAACGGGAACTACCATTTAGGTTTTCGACCCAAAACCTATAGGGTACCTACTTCCGGTTTACCTAGAATAGTCAGCAAGGTCTTACAGAACAAATAAAGGAAAAATTCCGAATAAGTACCTACCTAATAAAATTGTTGAAAATTAAGGTAAATTTTGGTACCTACTTACAAGTTTTACACGACACGTTTTAGATACACGGACAGACAGACAGACGGATAAGAAAGTGATTTAATAAGGGTTCCTTTTTTACCTTTTGAGGTAGGTACGGAACCCTAAAAACAATCAGAAATAACCACAATAAATCAAAAAAGCCTGTTTTTAGGGTGGACCGACCCGTTAAACTACTACCTACTACTGCTACTAAGGCTGCCTGTCCATTGATGCGGAGTGAGGAAGCGGAGCGGAGCGAGGGAGTAGGGCGGAGCGGATATGCGGATTGCGTTTGTTCATTGATGCGGAGCGAGGCAGCGGAGCGAGGAAGCGGAGTGGAGCTAAGCCAAGTTCACGTGACGAGTAAGAGCGATGCCACACGGGCGCTGCCGTTCCGTTGCGTCGTCACTGCGACGTCAGCGTTGACGCTCCGTAGTTCTACATACAAATCTGCTCGGCATGCCACACGCTGCGCTGAAACAACGTGCGTCTTTGGGGAACAGGGTGGAATCGTTCCCCAAAGGCAGAGTAGGTGGTTCCTCTGCAACGGGCCGGCCCATCTGGCCCACTTGCCCGTGGTCTTTCGACCAACAGTTGATGTCGGATAGTTGTATACAAGCTTCAACTCGCTAGAAACTCCGCTTGCGAGATCTAGGGAATTCCGATGTTGCGTGGTGATTCCGCTGCTCCTTTAGCCTGCAATCTGGTCTGAGGTCTGATACTGCACAGCGTGTTCTTCCTTTGCAGTAGTAGTTTCTTTGGAGTAGCTTGGACGTTCTTTATCCAAGGATAACTCAGATAGGAGTCGTTGAGGTCGAGCGTGGCGCCATCTTTGCTGAAGCTCGTAGTAAGCTCGTAATGCGTAGCATGTCTATGTAGTTCATCTAGCGACAGGTAGATGTCGCTACAACGCACGCACAGCGCACAAGGAGTGAAGGAGACTAGGCGGGAAGGGGTGCTGCGGTGCGACAACGCTGCGACGACGCAACGGAGCTTTCTCGTTCAAAGACTACATACAATTTATATACACCTACATCTACGTCGACGCTGCGACGTAAGCTGCGTTGCGTTGCGTCGTCGCAGCGCTCGTGTGGCACTTATTGCGTTGAAGTCACTGCGTTGCGACGACGCAGCGCAGCGGCAGCGCCCGTGTGGCATCTCTCTATGTAATTTAATACCCCACCGGTTTTTCTGCTTTCCCGCTCCGCTTCCTCACTCTACCTCCCGGTTTTGTATGAATTTTTAAACTAGATCGTACATCCCTGTCCACTGAAGCGCAGCGGATATTTTATGCATTTCCACCTCGCTCCGCTGTGCTGCTCCACGTCAATGGACAGGCTCTAGCCTTTTTGGCCAAGGTGACCTTGGCCAGATCATAAGTCACATAATTCCGTGATTTGATTTCTGATTAAGTACTTACATAATTTAGGCAATTTGGATGCTCTTGCAAAAATAATAAATTAACCGGATTGTGACTCTGATAGATATCGTAAGTTGTTTGGCCATAATTTCACCTGATGGTTGACGATGTGGCCGACGATAGATCACAAAGGTCTAGAAGAGACCTATTCACTCTTGACTTGTATTTTTTAAGTGACACTATACTTTTATTGACACAATTCACAAAGGATTTCTTTACCACTAATGAACATTCCAGAATCACACTATTACACTAATAATCACACTAATATTATAAATGCGAAAGTTTGGATGTTTGGATGGATTGATGAATTTACCTCTATAACTCGACAACCACTAAGCCGATTTGGCTGAAATTTAAAATATAGATAGGTAATGACCGGAAATAGGGCATAAGGATAATATACCACGCGGGCAAAGCCACGGGTGGAAGCTAGTTATTAGTATTATTACCTACAACGTTTAATTTCCTTGGAGTTTCAAAAGGCCATTTATAGTGTTAATTCTATTAATTTTAAACTTGAAGCTTTTAGGTTGGAAATTCGAAGATTAGGAATGTTTATAATGATACTTGTTATACCTACTCGTATTAAAATCTTAAACTTAACAAACAAATTGAATCTAAAATCTAGCATTGAATAAAAAAATATAATAAATCGATCCGAAAGAAAGAAAAACAAGGAAAGTTATAACAAAAGCTTTTATCTTTAAATTACTTATGTACAAATTCACATCACAGATTTCAATACCGTTTATCGTTGTTTACCGTCCCCATCCGTATCCTCCATGGCCGTATCCACCGCCATATCCGATTCCGATGCCGACGCCGTATCCGCCATATCCATGGCCGTACCCACCGTGGCCGTAACCACCGTGGCCGTATCCGTGGCCGTATCCACCGTGGCCGTATCCACCGTGGCCGTAGTCGCTGTATCCCCCGTGGCCGTATCCACCGTGGCCGTAGCCGCCGCCGTATCCGCCGCCGTAACCGCCGCCGTATCCGTGGCCATAGGACTTGTGGCCCCAGCTGGTCGCAGAGGTCTCGAGGTCGTCAGCGACGGCCACTGGCGCATCAGGGATGGCTGCTCCGTACGCCATGCAGGCGCACATTAAAAGACCGGCGCATACAATCTGAAAAGAAAATATTGTTATACAATGGGGAAAGAAAACTCTGTCTAATCCAAAAGAGATTAGCAAATATATTTTTTTTTTACTGATTTTTACTAACAACTAGAATAAGCCTTTATCTTAATGTGTTACTAACCCCTATGGATCTCTGATATCCGAAATAAACAATTTTTATTTTATTTTAAATAACACTTCCAAAAAAAATTTTGATTTAAGTAGGTAAGTAGTCATTTAAATAAATAAAAAACACCTGATTTTAGTTGCTCACGTTTCATCCCTTTTCCCATAAGAAGATACACCAAGTTCTCATAAATATACATTTTTTATAATGAAGCATCTTCCTCATGTTATTAACTAGATCCAGCAAAGAAAGGTACTTATTTAAAAAAAAATGGGAACGTCATGTCGTATAATGTCACAAATAGAATCTAACAACATTTTTTACAGATCGGACAGGGTTTTTATTAAACACTGTACAGCTGAAAACATGTTAAAGAACATAGTTTTTGCAATCACTTAATCACACCCCGGCTTTTAAAGTCGTTAAGCCATGACGTAGGCGGCCTACGTCATGGCTTAACGACCTTAGGCCTTTAGGCGGCCTAAATACTCCGTCACTAGAGTTACTTGTTAGTTAGGGCACTTGCTCATAAGAACTCACAATCACTGATAGATTATAGGTCTTAGAAGCACAAAATTAAGAGATCAAGAAAACCCCTTTGCTTAGTTTTAGGAAACTACAGGCTTATTATTGTAACTTTAACTAAATAAAAACTGCTTTATCATTGAAAAATGAACCAATTTAAAAAAATAAATAAATAATATGGTTTTTCAAAATAAAATGTATCAAAAATGTCCTTTCTACTTACAGTGTTCATTGTGACAGTTTCTGTTGAGTAATGCTTGTGGTGGCTGTTCGGGGCGAACTATTTATACGTCGTTGAGACGAATCTTTCTTATGACTAAGCGCAGGTGAACAACCGTTCGCTTGATCACCGGCCAGTGTGGTGCTAGGACTCATATGACAAAGACAGCCTAGGGAGTGGTGATCCAGGCTAGATGGATCACAAACGAGATCCCATTGAAATTCGTCTTTCGTAGATTTCAAGATTTTTGGATAATAATATGCGTAGTGAACATATTAATCAGGCTGAATAACCAGGTACGGTACATTCTCAACATTATTCAAGCACTAAAAATCCTTTGACTATAAAAAAAAAAATGATCATGACTGTGTTTCCAAGGCGCGGTAGGCATTTTGTTTCGGGGCATTTAAGATCCTATGAAGATGTCTAAGGGGGTAGATGAGGTCCAAATACATTTTTGATATTAAGTAGGTATGCCCCCATTTTGCAAAAGTTAGCATAATATTGCCTTTGAAAATATCGTTTGAAAATATCTAAGGAGTAAGTAATTATCTTTTTATACTTTAGCGATCAGCAGTGCGATTCAGGCTTCTGAAAATGCATCCGATTCCATGATTTTCTTCGGAAAGTTGACGTCTTTTTCAGCGAAGAAACGTCACTTTTCTAATTCGGAATACATTCCGAGAAGGTCTGAATCGCACTGCTGAACACATTATAATACAGGGTGAGTTTTTTTCAGGGCCACTTGAAGAAGTCTAAAACCGTGCGAGTTATCGAAAAGTCATGTAAGGAGTTACAGGGTCGATTTAAAAAAAACGAGTTCTGCATTAAAAAAAATAAAATATATTTTTAGTTTTTGTGAAAAAGTGGGTTTATGAAAAAAAAAAATATCTCCATAAAGTATCCGGTATTTATCACGTAAATTACCTCTTTATTTAGCCCAACTTTTCGACTAGATTGCACCAGCCGTGGTCGCGGATACATTTTGTATATAATCTAGGGAGTAGCCAGAAGAAGTGTTATTGACACCATGTTGACATTTTACATGTTAGCAGTTATAATTTAGGAACTTGTTGAAGAAAAGGGGAATCTGAAAGAGACAAAAACTGTTCGTCATTTGTCCAGAAGTGGGATAGTAAAATGTTATTAAAAAGGAGTTCAGTAAGAAAACTAGGAAGTTTTTTTAAAGAAAAAAATGCCATTACAGTTTTCCATTTAGTAACACAAAAAAACCAAAATCTATTTCCCTAGCAAAAAGAACTGCATTATATTACAAACTGGAAGTATAATATTACTTTTTGTTTTAATACTAAAAAATAAATTAAATGAGCTCTATATTATTGCTGTGCCCTTGGAAATAGTAATATTACGTTTTATTGTCTAACACATTTGACCGGAACATTACCTAAGTACTTATCACTTTTTATACGCGTTACATTTTTCAAAATAAAAAAAAACTAAACACGATCACTGTATCCTCAGGCCGTAGACATTCTATCAAATCTTTAGGCATTTGGGATCCTTTGAAGACGTCTAAGGGGGTAGTCAGAGGTGTGTACATTTGGTACATTGTATGCCAACATTTTGCGGAAGTTAGCATTCCATGACAGGTTGCAAGCCCATCGTCACTATTAGAAAGCTAACTCATTTTCTCACGATGTTTTCCTTGTAAGTACATTTTTTTTATATAGTTTTTCAAAAATATTTTTTGAAACAATAAACCCATTGATGCACGACATAGAATAGACATAGAAACTGAAATTTAATTAGATTCTCTGCTGACTGGCAAAAGCCAGAAAAAATACAAATAGATCTCTACATTTTTCATTACTAAATGATTAACATGATAATATTTTTTCTTGTGAGTGAAATGATTTTGATTATATTTCCGGTAAGTAGGTACCTGACATTATATTAGGTAATCTAGTGCCTAAATTAAGTTAGGTTATTTATTAATTTACATGGTTTATACCTACAAGCGTGAAATCTATTTTTTTAATTATGTTACTAAGTACCTAGGTATCTAAAAATTATCTGTAGTAAAAAAATATAAAATAATCTGGTACTTACTTTAAAATAAATCTTAAGTGACAAAAAAGGAGTCAAGGCGTTCTTGTTTTTCTGGTATATTTCATTTTCCAAGTTAAAGGTAATCAAAATGAATACCTACTTAGTTTAAAACAGCTAGTGAGTTATAAAAAACGTTAAAATGGTCTTCTTTTACTGCATTAAATTTCTGGCTGTAATCAAAGGTTTATTGACTCCAACATGTATCCTAAACGGTGTTGTAGTATTGAGTAGGTACTGATTTGAACTATCCACTACTTAGGGTATTCGATTGTGGCTGGGTGCACTGCATGAAATTTCTGACTACAAGTAAGGGGAAGATCTAGGCCATAGTTTCTCAACCTTATTTTGCCCACCGTCCACTTTGTGAATATATTTTTTTCAAGAGCCCCCCGTCCTGCGCCATCTCAATGCCCCTAATTTTCTCGGGGTCTTCTACTGCCCCCCTGAAAGTCTCAAACGCCCACAAGGGGGCGTTATCGCCCACGTTGAGAACCTATGATCTAGGCGAACTTACCTGGATCAGATTGGTGACATTTCAAAGAAAGGCCAGGTCAAAAGTACCCTAAACCGGCGAGCTTGTATGAAAAATGTGATGAGAGTGAATGAGGCGAAAGAGGTGTGTCAGGATCGTAGCAAGTGGAAGTCCATGGTCTCTGCCTACCCCTGTGGGAAAGAGGCGTGATTTTATGTATGTATGTAAGTACCTAATCAAAATTTGATTGACTCTACATAACGGTGTAACCTGTACGGTGCTGTAATAGAGTACCAGATTTGAACTGTACAAGTTTAATTTTTGCAAGTTTTTCTGTTTATTAGAAAACTAACTGGTTTCCTGGTGCAAAATCTGAAGGGAAATTACGATTGTAATCGAGTCGAGTTTCGGTAGTAAGCCCCTTGAACTCTGTGACTGGATATTATTATTTGTTTATGATTGCAAAAACTGTTGATTGATGAAGATGAATCTTACTGAGCCAATTATCACGTTTTATTAATTATGAAATATTTTCCTGTGCTTTCTTATTATATGGCGGGGTGAGTGTCCGGCACAAGAGGTGCGAGTTCGATTCTCAGGACAAAGGTCTGCAAATATTTGTACTTACCAGAGCAGAGGCGTGATTCAGACTTTTTCGGAATGCATTCTACAGGGTGGAAAAAATGAACGAGCCCCGGAGGGAAACTACTTTAAATCCTTAAGATACAGTATTTTACTTAAAGGAAACATTCCTTTATTTTAAAAAAGAAACTAAACTGCATTCAAAGTTTTTCTAAAATTCGCTTGTCTTATCCGGAATCAAAGCAGCTAAAAATTCAAAAAACAAACCTCGCTATTTAATTCTACTAATCGATAGGATTAATGTCAGGATAAAATCTTCATAATAAACATTTGGTGTTAGAAATAAAAAAGATCATGAAATCTTACATTAATTTTCACTATTTTTTTTACGTTAATTTTTCATTCGTGCCAAATCTTTTCTAGACGGTATTTGTCTATCTGAGGTGCGATCCAGACTTCCAAAAATGCATCCGATTCGATGATTTTCTTCAAAATGTTGACGTTTTTTTCAGCGAAAAAACGTTATTTTCCGAATTCAGAATACATTCAGAGAAGGTCTAAATCGCACTGCTGGATACCTCTCACCATTCCACTATAAAGCTAAATTGCAATTAAAGCCCTTGTGTAGTAGATACTAAATATTAGATTTCATGGATATCTTGTAGGTACGACAGACGAGTGTAAGACCTCATGTTTCTATGATAAATGTTATCTTTAGCATTGAATGTATCGACTAGTGGAATAAAATAGCGAGTGGCTAATTTTTGAATTTTTAGCTGGTTCGATTCCTGAGTGAAGTAAGCAAATTTTAGAAAATCTTTGAATGCAGTTATGTTTATTTTTAAAAATAAAGGAATGTTTCCTTTAAGTAAAATACTGTATCTTAAGAATTTAAAGTAGTTTCCCTCCAGGGCCCATTCATTTTTTCCACCCTGTATATTAGGAAAGTGACGTTTCTTTGCTGAAAAAACGTCAACTTTCCGACTGAAATCAACGAATCGGAAGCTTTTTCAGAAGTCTGAATCGCACCTCTGGATTGTGATAGGGTCGCACATTTTAAACTTTCGCGATCTGTAGACATAATTTAAACGAACTAACGGGACTTTATCGCGTTATTACCTTTGTTTATTATTTCCCGACGTTTCGAGTGCGTTACAGCTCTCGTGGTCACGGGTAGACTGATGTACTGGAGTCACCGTCGCTAATTGAGGGTAGGATCCGCGACTACCCTCAATTCACCATCAGAATCAGGAATGGACAGTCGACGACACACAACACTGACAGTATCTTGGTGCGGTAATACCGGATCGCGTATACGTTTCGCGCAACCACTAATTACGGGATTCCACGAGGCCGAGAGACGAAACCCATCTTCATCTCCAGTACATCAGTCTACCCGTGACCACGAGAGCTGTAACGCACTCGAAACGTCGGGAAATAATAAACAAAGGTAATAACGCGATAAAGTCCCGTTAGTTCGTTTAAATTATGTGATAGGGTCCATTGTGAAGAGTATGTATGAATTCAGTTCGTCGTTTCACCTTTGGTTATTATTATGGTTTTTATAATTATTGTGTTAATTATTGGTCTTGGACAATTAAAATACAGTGTTTTGACCTGTTGACAAAGTAGGTGTGTAATTGGAGCTTGTGACTTTTACATAAAATGTCATTCGCATCTGGCTCAAGGGAAGTACCGTGGATATTGCATGCACCATCATCATCATCTAAAATGTATAAAAATATTATACTTACGTTACTGGCTATTTTGTGATCAAGCAAGTCTTTGGTTGTCAAAATACTACATTACTTATTTCTGTTAAAGCAAATATTTAAAAGTAAATGTTACTTATTTCATTCATCCATAAATCTAGGTACAAGTACAAATACCTAGATCTTTCAGAGATTCTTTGGTTGTGTACCTACAGGCATGTCCGAGCATTATACAATACCTACCTTTTTTTTAATTCTATCTGGCAATGACCGGAATAAAAGTTCATCATAATTCACCAATTAAATGAACGGCACTTGACGATCTTTAAATTACTTAAAATCTTTCATTTTGGTTTTTACGTAGGTATGACATTGAAAGTGCAAAAATAAGTAAATGTGGGTCGCAGGTGTCGCAACAGGTTTTCCCGCCACAAAAGTTCAATAAACAGCCCATTAATGATGTTAAAATTGGTCAATTGTTAGCAAATTATTTGACATCAAATTGCTTCTGTGTTTGACTTTGCAGATCCACCTCACTCGTTAAATAAAATAAATAAAAAAAGGTTTTTTACCGGACAACAGCAGTGCGATTCAGACCTCGGAAGTGTTTCGAATTCCGTAAGTGACGTTTCTTCGCTGAAAAAACGTCAACTTTCCGAAGAAAATCAATGAATCGGATGCATTTTCGGAAGTATAAATCGCACCGCTGACCTAATTTAATCTATATTAACAAGAAGAAATATAGACAGAGTTAGGTACTGTAATAAACACAAACAAATGCAAAGTTATTTTGGTTTTGCACGTAATATGACTAATATTGGAAGTAAATAAGTACTTAATATTAGTCACCCTCTGCATAAAACATTTCCATACAGAAGACACGCAGTTCTTCGCTACTGTCATCAGATTAGCAAAAAACAAAGATTTTTTAACTTCATGTTTATCAGAAATGATTGTGTTGTAGAACTTTAAACCATAACATCGTAATAAATTACCTAGAGATTATATCTTGATGTTTATGAGCCGATATCTTCTGAACGGGTCCGAACCGTGAAAACGCTTTACTAGTGACCATGGGGGTATGCTAGTGACGCAAGTTCTTAAATTCCATTGCTGTGCGTCAGAGAAGATTCAGCTACTTACAAAAAAACAATATTGAAGTGACTTAATTTAATTTAATCTCTCAAAATAACAGCTTTTTACTAAATCTATCTTCTTTAATTATAAAAATCAGTTAATGTGCCTTATAGTATCGCTAAAACTCAAAAACAGCTTGACCAATTTCTAAGTACCTACTTATACATAGTTTTTGTTTTGTTCGCTCAATACAGGGGTGGTTTGAAAGAAAAAAAATTGGGAAAACCCAAAAAAAAAGAAAAAGAAAAATGCATTATAAAAGTAAGTACCTACCTACCTCTTAGTTATAGGTAACTAAAACTCATTTTTTATAATGGGATTAATTTATGGGACCGTAACTACTAAGTACTATAATTTTACAAAATTGTTAAATTCCGCGCAAAAAATAAAAAATATAAGTATGTAGGTAAAATAAGAGGAGTGAGACGAAGTCGTGGGCGGTAGGTCACGTCACGGTCACGTCTCGGTCTGCCATGATCATCCCTACATATGTAAGTCAAGTTCTGCCCTAACAAGGAAAGCCTTGCGCCTACGCATTCTCCAGATGTCTTTTGGTCGGGTGCTGGACAAAAATAAACCATTTCTTAAAAAAAAAAATGTTTATTTTGTCCGAATAAGAGATGTTATTGATCAAAGCTTCCAAACTTGAAACATGATCAGGAGGTCTAAAGAAAAAGTCTAAAGGTCTAAAAAATCAAATGAAATATTTGATGTTTTCAAATTTTTCATAAATGCTTCAAATATGAAGCATATATACTAAATCTGATAAAAGATCTGATCTGAGAAAAATCTGATGTTTCATCAAAAGTTTAGACCCCCTGATTACGACTGTATCCCCATGGCGCGGTAGATATTCAAGACATAAAAATAAGAGGTAGTCAGAGGTACGTCCAAATACGTACATAAGCTTGTCGATCGGGTTGCGACAGTGATGACGATGAAGAATAAAGTAAGTTTTACTTGCACCACTTAGTCAGAGCATTTGAGCATTCCTTACACTTTTCAAAAAAATAAGTGCTCCACTGGTTTTGAACCCATGACCTTAGAATCAAAAAACAGGTTTACTTCAGTAGGTACTTATCTACTGTTTATTGCCTACTGATAAAAAAAAGAGACAAGTGTTCCCTACTGAATTTTATTGAGTGTCCAGTACTTCGATCAATGAAGGTCCAATATTAAAATTGTAACAAAAAAATAGGAAAAACCATCCTCAATTTTTTTAGGTAGGAATATTTGTCTGTCTCACAAAGGATGTGTTTCATAACAGGCTACGTCTTTGTCCACTAGACAAAAAAATGGTGAAAAAAAACTGTTAATTTCGAAAAACACTATTACATAATTAAGTTACCGCGATAGCTTAAAATAGCTTGGTCTAGTGCGGGGTTCATTGTAAATTATTTGTCCTAGGTAGGTAGCCTACCTAATTATTTATCTTATGTTATGTTGTTTATAAAAAATAATAATAATAATAATAACATCCCGGTAACATCTGACCACCCTCTAGCCACTCACGTCTTGTTGCCCCCTTGTTGCGATACCAGCGACTATTTAGGGGGGCCCATTTGTAAGTAGGCGAGTCTCCACCCGCCATTTGATACATGTTCGTTAACATTGTTTCGGCGGGTGCCATAGTATCCATAGTTTTCCCAGTAACCAGTCCACTACCATCCCACCCCCATAGCCCATTAGTAGTTTTCCATATCTGCAATAGTCCTGCACAGACCGGGGGCTGCCCCTAAAAGCATTTTTATAGTGTCATACAGGGTAGTCACCGGAATGTGTGTCCATCACAAAAGATCAAAATTGTCAAAAGGGCCTCTGTGTGTTGGCTTCGGCCCCATGCATGCCTGTCAAAGGTCCGGGACTCCATAGTCCCGAGATGCTCAAATTGACAAACATAATAATAATAATAATAAAATCTTTATTTCATTTCAAGCATAAACAAACAAGTAAATATCACAATTCATAATAAAATTAAAGGCTTGGTTTTTACAATAATGTTTCAGCAGACCCTGCACTAAGTTAATGTAACTTGTGTTGCAGGCTCTGCATTCCTTCCGTGGGTATTAAAATCTAGTAGCCTCTGCAGTTACTAATAATTACTTCACGCTCTTTTGGGCACATGCATAATTAAAATTAAAATTTATCTAGTAATATCTTAAAACTACTCTAATTATTAGGTACACAACATCAGCATTAGCTTCATTTTAAATAACATTTTTTGACATTACACAATTTGATTCTGGTCTAAGTCTGTGAATAAGTGAGGTAGGTAAGTACCTACCTACCTAAACAGTTTATTAAGGAATTTGATCATTATATTAAAAATTAAAAATAGTAGGTATAAGGTAGATTAGGCAAGTATTAAAATTTGAACTGTATAATTAATAATAATATGTACTTAATATAAATGATTAAACGTACCTACCTACTATTATTATTTTAAACATAAATCATTTGCAGATAAATTTTTCGTTAATATCGCTTAATATTATAAGAATTTGTTATTATGGCGCTTTTTTTACATAAACGAGTGTGGGCAAAAATATATGGGCACTTCACCCACGGCCGCCACAGCTCAGACTACTTTTATTTTGAAGGTATCACAGCCTTGTATCTCTGTGCCAATGCGCATCAAATTCTGTCCCGGGGTTCTCTATTTATTTTGAGTCGAATAGGTTTAACTTAAAGAGAGGTTAAAATGGCTGTTACCACATTTTTGGGCATAATCATAAATGTATGGACCCACGACCGCCACAGCTTATATATAGCTACTTTTGCTTAGAAGGTATCAAAGCCTTGTTTCTCTGTGCCAATTCGCATCAAATTCTGTCCGAGAGTTCTCTATTTATTTAAGTCGAAAAGGTTTAACTTACAAAAAAGCTAAAATGATTATGATAAGAGCGATGAAGTCTCGATTTATTGGGATGTTTTTTTATTTCAAAATAATGTGAGGTTTATCAGAAAGTCTCTTAAGTTTTTATTTTTCATTTCTCATGTTCGGAAAGTGTTTGAAGTTAGCTGAACAGAGGGATGAAAACAGTACTTTTGTGTCCCTGGGAAGCAATTCTCCCTGTGAAACGATTTTCCCTGCTGACAAAGTATTAAATAAATCACATGCTACTATTTGACATTTCTATTGAGCCATGTCGTCTTTGTCAGCTATATTTGACATTTCTATGTACCATAAGATGAAGATCAGGATCACGGGATCAGGATCACGGGATTAGGATCACGTAGGATCAGGTTTACAGGATAAGGATCACGGGTTCAGGATTATGCAGGATCATTGGATCCGGTTCACGGGATTAGGATCACGTAGGATCAGGATCACAGGATCAGGATAACAGAATCAGAATCACGGGATCACGATTATAGGATCAGGATCACGGGAATGGGATCACGAAGTCAGGATCACGGGATCTAAATCACAGGATCAGGATCCTGACGACAGACCGTAGCCAAGTGAGTTATCTGTCATACATTTCAATACGAACTGTTTGGCCACGTGGCCGGCGATGCGGCCATAGCGTCTCAGCGTGTTAATAGCTCTTACAAGATAGATGTGAATAACCTGTTTAGGCACTCGAACTATTAGCGCCCTCGCTTTGCTCGTGCGCCAAACCATCTCGTGCCTAGGTAGGTTACTTTCAAACCATGTGTAACAATCTCCTATTTCCGATGACGTCCTTTGAATCCCTCGCTGCGCTCAGGATTATAATCTAGAATCCCTCGCTGCGCTCGGGTTTCAACTCTAGCATCCCTCGCTCCATTCTGTATTCAAAATAGCACTCTCGTCGAAACAAATTATATTTTGCCCCGTTGTCATACAATCTAATACCTACTACTCAGGTTAGGTAGGTACAAACATAGATTTATCTAGTGACCCCCGGGATAGATTTTAATGCGTCGATAATAAAAAATGCTTAGTTTTGTTAGGTCTTTCGAGTAATATTAATTACATTGCTGGCGGTGCTGGGTGAAGTTTGCCCACTATCATTTTACCCCTTTCCTAAGTTGTTCCAGAGAAAAAAGGGTCTTGTTACATAACGGTTCTGTTTTTTTCCTATTAAGGTACGGAACTCTAAAATTATCCGCTGTGGGATTTACCCTACCGCAGTGTCTTTTTTAAGTAGGCAGTTGCTATTCGAAGGCCGTAAGGGTACACCATGAACGAGTTTGCAAAAATACCCGTTAATATTCAACAGGATATGAAACTGGTTTTTTTGACAGTAAATGCTGTCCATTTGTGAACGTTTCAATTTTTTGGATTTTTTCAATTTAAATGTTATGGATGTTTTTAATTTAATTATATGCAACCCATCACTAGCAAATAAAAAAAACAGTTTTATACATTTTGTTAAATAAATAGAAATTAAAAATATATAAAAAAAGTAGGTACATTACTTAATTATATTTTTTTTGAAAAATTTCTTTCCTATGGGATTTCTACGGAGATCCTTTCGGATCGGACAGGGTTTATTAGACGCTGTATAACACCACTATTCATTAATTTATATTCATTAATTT
Source organism: Camptogramma bilineatum (assembly GCA_958496255.1). Lineage (NCBI taxonomy): Eukaryota > Metazoa > Arthropoda > Insecta > Lepidoptera > Geometridae > Camptogramma > Camptogramma bilineatum. The sequence continues at coordinate 8,210,793 of OY292467.1, read as the reverse complement.
ACATTCATTAATATTGATAAATTTATTCGTCCCATAAGGTAATTCTTATTTGTTCAGATAAGTACAACCTAAGTACAACCAAACAAATAAGCAAATCAAACTAAGTATTTTTAGCGTAGTAACAAACTATGCGATCACCCTTCTCAACGCACCATCTCGTTTTTTTAGTAACTGTTTCCTCTAATTTAATTATTTCGGGTATTTTATTAGCTGATCGTAAAACACGAATAAATTTATCAGCAGTTGTGTTAGGTGCCGCATTTGGTTCTGTCGGAGCTGTCTCTAGACCTTGTGTAAGTGACACTTCTACCTGTGGAGTTTTGTCTATCATTTCAAGCGAAGATCCATCTATCTTTTGTGTTTTAACCAATTTATACAAAGACTCGAGACTGTTTTGAGTAGCTTTCATCAACTCTGGCAGAGGATCAGCCTTTTTAGTTTCTTTCGTTGAAGATATATTTACTACTGATTTTAGTTTACCTAGTCTTGATATAAGATCTGTATCTGTTTGTGTTTTGTCTACTAATTCCGATGGGGTCTCGATTTTCACTTTATTTGCTTCTATCGTACGCGGTGAACCTTCTGTAATTACTGTCAGTTTTGGCAAAGTTTTCGATTTTGGTTCTACCAATTCGATTGCTACAGGGATTGATGAGTTTATTGAGACTGGAATTGGAGACACCGATTTTTGTGAAGATTTTATTGACTCTTGTAAAGGTGTCATTAATTTTGAGTGAGACTCTTTTGCTTGTAGAATTGGTGTCATGAATTCTGCCGAAGAATCGTTTGACTCTTGTGGTGTTCTTTGTTCAGGCGGCAAATTAGTTGTCTCCTGACCTTGTACGTTTGATTTCAGTGAAATTTGTGATTGAGGCTCTGATGCTACTCTAAAAAGCGTTCTTATTTCCGATGGGATTGCATCGTTTGGATTCTTAGATAAACAATCAGGGCAACTATCTGCGTTTGCCATTTGAAAAGCAGCTCGTAGCTGTAGCGTCGCCTTTACTTCACTATCACTTGCTGGAGGCCTTCTAGAATTAGTATAGGGTGGTTGTAGATAGCCACACTCAATTCTATTATTGTGCAAACGACAACCATTACCCATATCGATGACTTCATCGTAAACCAGTACACCTTTATTTTTTTCATATCCACATAGAATTCTATTGAGAACGACTCTGCAATTTTTTTTATTATAATTACTTGCTTCGTATTTATGATCTGGGTCACCATTTCGGAAGAATTTTATCAATTTTAGCTGTTTTGTAGTATCTTTGTCTGAATTTTCAAACATGTTGATATCTGATAATTCTGAATATTTTACCACTTTATCATTTTTGATAGTCAAACTCCTTTGTGATGTAGTTAAAGGATTCATGGTCCTTTCTTCTTCCATTATACTTCTAGTTTTGAAGACAGATGGTAGTGGTAGTGTAGATTCATTTTCAGAAGTGCGGGCATTAGGTATTAATTCATCTATAAGAGCCTTTATTCGCTGAAACTTTTCTGCTTCATAAGATAGCGGATCAAAGAGTACATGTCCAAGTTTAGGTGCACATTCTACTCGGATTATAGCATCTGATATTAAAATAAAAATCTGAAATTAAAAACAGAAAAAAATAAAAATCAAACAATTTTTCAAATATTTGAGCCTAATCAGTCTTCACAGCGAACCACTTGTAATGAATGTATAGGTGCTAATCTAAATCTCCTCAATACTAAATAATACATGGAAAAACGTAAACATAATATTTTGTGCTTACCTACCCATATTGGCATTGACATCGTCGACTTATAAACGCAAGAAATCTTATTTGATTTAAAATTATACACTGCGAATGTGGTTGATTAATTTTCTTTGGTACGGTCTGCAAGTTCAATGAAGTTACTAAAGTATACCTATTAAGTAATCTGTGATTATACTTAGGCCTGTATATCTTTTACTAGCTGATTAACGGGACACTATTGAGAAGAAGTAAGCTTATCCAGGACCAACATCATCATCTCAGCTTAACAGGCCATATCCACACCACGGGAAAGACATGGTCAATATGTGTGGGACTGACTAAGCCGCGGGTTTCCTCACGATGTTTTCCTTTACCGTTTAGAGCGTTCGTGAGGAAACCAGTTAGCTTTCTAATAGCGTCGATGGGCTTGCAACATGTAACATAATTTGGAAATAACTCTGACTACCCCGCTAGACATCTTCAAAGGATGGAAATTCCTAAAGATCTGAAAGAATACCTATGTCTACCGCACCTTGAGAAAGTCGTGAACATATTTTCATTTCATTTCTTTCAACCGTTTGTTAATTTGTGGAGAACTTTAATTTATTTTATTAAAATCAGACGAAGGCAAGGACGAAGGTAAAAAACTTTATCTTCTCTTTGTATGCATGCGGCATGCGTGCATTGGAATACATAAGTCAGACTGACAAATGACAATAAAAGAGGTCGTAAGAGTCAAATTATTTCTTGTGAAATAAACATTTCAAAATACATTACGAAAATGTAGTTTAGGTACACAGTGAAACCAGTCTATATATTTATACCAGACTCTCCTTCAATAATGACTTTAAAATGTGCCTGCGTCGAAGCTCAAGTAAGCATACAACTTGCATTATATCAAACGTTGTAATATGATATTTCATCTCATACAGTAGGAAGATTCACTAAGCTATAGTCAGTGTACATGAAAGATCTATGTTAGCCACATGATACATAGATACTCCATTTTATTCAGGACACCCAAAAAACAAAGGTAAGAAAGACAGGAAGACTCAAACTGAAACGAACAAGCAATCATGTTGCAAGAGATGCTTACGAAAGATTGGTCAGCTCTTCTGCAGAAGAATCAAAAGATGCATTATGAAGAAGATGTTTGGCATAGAAAATCCAGCTTTAGAACACTATGAAATAGCTGGATACAATTTGGAGAATCTGAAAAGTAAATTAATAAACAAAAAACGCGCCTCTGAAAAAAAGAAATCGGCTGAGTTACTATACAAAAAACATCTAAATCCTTCTAAAATTACTGTGAAAAATATTGACTTGCTAGAAGGATTCAATGCGAACGATCTTAAAAATAAATTCTCAATAACCGGCTCTAAACAAAATTTGTTGAAGAACATGGTGGATGATTACAGGAAAGGAAATTTGTCTACGTTCCAACTACCACATAAATCAAAGTCTGATGTTCGCAAGCTCGATAAGAATCAAATGAACACGATACTAAAAGATTATGAGAAAATACAAAAAAGAATGAAGAATAATGCTGATCTTAATGCTGATGATATCAAAAGAAAGTTCTCAATAACTGGGTCCAGAGGGAAAGTTTTAGAAAAAATGGTTGCTGACTACAAAATGGGGAAAGGGTCTACAGCGGGCTTATCAGCTAAAAGTAAATTTGATCCTGATAAATTGAATAAGGATCAATTAAATGACATGCTTAAAAAGTATGAAGCCGCTCAAAAGGATAAGAATAGAGTTTCTTTCCAAACTGCGTCAACAAATAGATTTCAAAACTTAATGGATGAAGTTAAAACAAAAAAATATTCTTTCCCCGCTGTTAAAAACTGGTTTGATAGATAGCCCATACCGATCATTAAAACCATGTAAGTAGGCAAAAAAGCACTGATACACCTTTTTCACATTTGTAAAGGCAGAATCATTATTCAACTAACTATAAAATTAAAATTTATAGCAAGGACTTTGAATATTTGAATAAAATAATATGTAATTAGTTAATTTATTATGTCTACAGGTTAAAAATATCTAGAAGCACGTCCTTCACCTAACTTATCAACCAACGAATCTTTCCGGTTTTTCAGGAAAAAATCGGGTACCAAACGATTGTCTTGCGATGAGGATGCATGATGAAGATAAAATACACAACAGAAACATTTACAAGGCTACGAACAAAAGTGCGGTTATTGATCCTACCGTTCCGTTAGGTAATTGTACAAAAAACCCAAAAAAGCAAGCATATGAAAACCAGGCGGGTGCTATTGAAAACTAAACTATGATGGTGTTGATGTTACAAACTATAAAAATAAAAATGCAAAGGGTTGAGATTCATTGCAACAACCAGAAATCAGTTTTAATTTTTATAGTGTTAAACCACACTTTGGTATTATTTCATTAGAAATGAAATAATACGAGGAGGATCGTTTGTATCATTGCGGGTTCGAATCCCGTCGGAATTGAAAATTTTGGTAAGATTTTTCATTTCTAATGAAACCAGAAATCAGTCAGTCTGGTAGCGGTAATGTGCAACATGTTAACTTATTGGATCATACCTTAAACCTTTCACCATATCATACCTACCGAGAATAGCAACAAAAAAAAATACACTGAAACGAAAGGTGAAACGTCAACTTCAGGATTGGTCGAAGGGTGCCTTAAAAGGAAACCCGTACTGCCCGTACTGGTCATTGTTAGCAGAAAACGACATTGATATAAAATGGTCCATAGCTAAAGTACATGATTGTTATTAGGTACTTTTTATGACCTAGGTACCCAAGGAATTAAAATAAAATAATAGAAAACAAGTATAGAGAGATAAATATAGTAAATATTGACTTAGTTGATCACGATATCGTTGCAACGTTGGATTCATTGGGCATAACGAACAAATTTGAAAGCGCACCATTCAAGCCGACCGTAACAATGCATGCGAACTGTACATTATAACGTAACTTGTAGAGTTTAATTGAAATGCATTTTGTAGCATTTTGATAAAGGATATGCTCGACTACATCATCACATTTGTTATGGTTAGTTTTTTGTACTTACTTACCTTATTTTATGTTTGCTTTTAAGTATATTTCATATTTAAATTTAAAATTGTTTGATTCTTGCAGATGTATTTAGTGGTCACATCTAATGGAAGACATTGTGGGAACGCTGGCTATCCAATTGGAAACCCTGATATAGTTCCATTACATAAGCACGACGACCCCGACAAGTCAACTCTACCAGTAATCGAAAAACAAGATTGCAAGGACCATACGACTGCGCGATCTCAACCAGTAACTGAAAAACCCGATTATAATGGCTATACAACTGCGGGACCTCAACCAGCACCCGAAAAAAGGAGAAAAAACTGCTGCCCATACGATTTTGATAGCCGTCTGTGCCGAACGGTAAATGATAGGATTCTATGCGGATATGATAGAAATATTGGAGGTTCAGGCGGACCAGATTCTGATAGGAACATAAACATGGGCAGAGGATGCAGATTGCGTAAGGGAAGGTTAGAATGTGGCTATATTGACCCACCTTACAGTCCCATTAGGAGACCACCTCCATGGGATGAAGGCCTGAACTTGCAGAGGTTAAACGAGTACGACAATATAGCTCCAGAAGATTTCGTAACACCCGATATCATTCCTCCAAAAGGAAATAATAATAATGCATTATTTCAAAACGGCCAAAATAAGGAACATCTAAAAATGATCCTAAACAAGTCTACCAAGATGGTTAGATATATGCCGGCGACAAAATGTGTCGAAATAAGAAATCGTGTTGTATGTAAACCTGTGTAGATCACTAAATTATTATTTTCATTTTGATGCCTGATGTTTGGTTTATCCGAGTTTTGCTCGATCGTGTAACCGAGGGACTTCTTTTCGAGGCATAGTTAATATCGAACAGAAGTAAAGGACTTTTTGGGAAGTTAGGGAGTAGGTATTCCATATTTCTGACCTCTGTACATAATTGAATGGTAGAACAACTCATAAACTTTATAAATAACATTAAACATAACTCAAGTAAGTTATTAGTTCTAAGCTAGCGTAGAGCTAAGCATAAATAAATAAAATAAATAAATGGGAACCACATGATATTACCTACTTCAGTTTAAAGAATTTTATTCTCATAAGAGCAAAGTACAGTTCATTTAAAATGAGATTAAATACAAAATACAAGTTTTTGTAAAAAAAGACAAAGCAAAATATTTTTTGTCCCTGATCAGTGTAGTGTAAAATGTAATAAAACAAAATCCAATTTTCATAGCCTTTTAATAAATATAAATAAGATTAATAAATAATAAACCACTGTAAAATCTAAGATTCTAATACATATTCTAACCCTGAAATATGGTCTTCTATATTAGGCATGCCTTCGTTACTAAACATCATAAATATTTGTTTCATAATTATAGACTCTTTGTCGTCTTTCGGATAAAAGAAATCTAGAACAGAGCCGATAGTGTCGGATAAGCTTCTCTTCTCGTTCTTAGTACCAAAAACATTTCGCCAATGTTCTTGAAAGTTCGCTTCGCAGAATATAATAAAAGATAAGATGACGATTGCTGTTATTATTCTGCTCACAGCCATTGCATTGCGCCTGTAAAAAAATCAAAGCAATTGTTATAGCTTGCTATTTGATGACAGCAAGGCTCTTTGGTGGTGTCGTGGAAGGTGCGTGTCCGGCTGAGACGCAAGGGGTTCAAGTTCGATACCAGCGTGGGACAAATGTATTTTTGTCTTGCACATTTTTGTTCCAGGGCCATGTGTGATACGTACGTCATTTCTAATACCCAGAACACATGGAATCCTAGTGTAGGAAGATTTTTTCAAAAAATGACATAACATAGTTTACGTGAAACAAGACAGTTTCGATAAATTCTATGAGTGTGTATAGTATGGGACTCCCTTTTCCGCAATTAGACTTAAAGGTGGTCTTTTTTGCGAGGAATTCTATGAGTAAGTTAATCATAGACTTTATGGAAAAAAAACTATCTTTTTCAGTGCGACTCAGTCCTTCTCAGAGTCCGCATTCCGAGCTATTCCGAATTCGGAAAGTAACGTTTCTTCGCTGAAAAAAACGTCAACTTTCCGAAGAAAATCATCGAATCAAATGTATTTTCGGGAGCCTGACTCAGACTACTGGACTACTAGGTTACTAGGCATTCTGGACTTAAAATGATTTCGGGATCTGCCACAGAGCACCCTACTTGAGTAGTTTAGGTTCAGAATGAGTGACAGAAGAGAGCCGGCGACCTCCGTAGCGCAGTGAAGGTTTGTAAAGTGGGTGAGATGACACTCGGGCGACTTCAGGAGAATTCTAGCGGGAGAGCACACCTCAGAAAGTTAGGGTACCTACTTATCACTTGGTGAAACTTGGTTGAAGTGGTTAGGTTCAAAATCGGTAAAAAAAATCTATGTTTCTCTTGCAAACGAGGATGGTCCTGGTTAGGTTTTTAGTCTTTAGGACGTGCGCAGGTGTGATGAAATTTCTAAGCACGCTGTTTATTTTTATAAATCAAACAAAAATAATTAAGCTTCGAAGACATATCCCTGATGTGTGTAGGCAGAAAGCCTAATGGGAAACGGATGCACGGTCTTGGCCACGGCCCTGTCACGTGCCCAGCACAGCCCTGCAGTGCAATTTAGACTTCCGAAAATGCATCTGATTCGATGATTTTCTTCGGAATATTGACGTTTTTTCAGCGAAGAAACCTCACTTTCCGAATTCATCTACAGCTTCTTTTAATTTCTCCATCCAAAGGTTGCCTGGAAGAAATCACTCTCAGCGATAAGGCCGCACATTGTACAGTCAGCGTATTAAGACTATATTATTATTATGTTGTTATATTTTACTTTTCTTTGTGTACAATAAAGTGTTCATTCATTCATTCATTCAGAATACATTCCGAGAAGGTCGGAATCGCACTGTTGATATGCGTTATGATTACTGATCAAGTTGTTGGCGCGTAAAGTCCTTCTTTTTAATTGCCTAAGCCTAAGCTGTGTAGTTTAACTGGCACATTACCGCGGTCACTCATTTGCAAACAATGGAAACTCCGAGGGCACTCGATGAATCCGTAAATGAATTCACGGAATTGGTGAGTTGATCTAAGACATTCTCTTATAAAATTGATCAACAATAGTTATGTAGGTAGTTGTTGGTATTTTCAGTAAGTAAGTTCGAATGAGCAGCTCTGGTGACGGAGTTTTTAGGCTGCCTAAAGTGTGTTCAGTGATGGCTATCTATAAAGATTTGTTATGAAGTTTTCTTTATAGATCGCTGTATACCTCGCTTAATAAATACCACTATAAGCCTGGCCGCATACGAGCCACAAAATCCCGCCACAAAATGCCGCTACCGACCTATTTCCTGTAGTTTTCACATCCGTAGGTACCTCCGTAGAGTCATTCGGGGCAAGTGGGCGCACTTTCCACTTTGACACCTCACTGTGCTCAAGATCTAGTATTTAGAACACCTAAAGTATTGTTTTTAGTTAGAAAAATTATCTGTCAATTAAAATAAATGAAATTTGTACTGTCATTTATTTCAGTTTTTGAAATAAATGCATTTTAAGACGAAAAATCGGAATGCGAACACTAGCCCCGACTTGCGGGTAAGTGTGCGCACCCTTACGGGGTAAGTGATTGCATGTGGTGTAAGTGTTCGCGTTGCAAAATAAAACTAAATCAAGCATTATTTATTCCGATTACAAGTATAAAATACACTTAGAAAACACATAACAAAGAATCACTTTAAATATTATACCAGCATGTTGGCAAATGAAATAATCAATCATCATAAAATTTATATAGGTACCTAATAAAACGTTATGTTATGTACCTATATATTTAAACAAAATTTTAACTTGTATGTTTGCATAGATTTTACCTATTTAGAGATCGGTTAATCATAATTAGTATATCGAATTTGACATCAAGTTAAAAAAAACCTAGAACTTATCTTAAGTAAGTTGGCAAATGAAATAATTAATAATTATAAAATTTATAAACCTAAAAAAAATAATTATTATTAATTATTTGCTTAGCGTAAAAGTGCGAACACTTACCCGCGCCCACTTACCCCAAACGGACAAATTACGAATGAATGCACACAAAATCAGAAAATTATTCATTCAGCCAAGAACTTTCTTTTGCAAAACACACTCAGATAAGTTCCAAATCTATGGCAAAAGCCTTAACACTATCGGCCTTAGAACGTATATGCTACACGCTTCGTAAAATAACCCAAAACTAACTTTAAATTGTCAAAATTGTAGTTCGCTCCTTACCAACTCGTACACGCACAGCGCGGTCAAACTATGTGTCGCAACTAGTTGTCTGCATAAACGTTGCCAACCTACCAAAACAAACTGTATACCCCCCGTGCCCCGTTTCGGAGATAATGGCACTGCGCCCACTTACCCACTGCGATCACTTACCCCGAATGACTCTACCCCTATTATAAATGTGAAAGTGTGTTTATTTGTCGTGGAATCACGTCAAAACGGAGCGACCGATTGACACGATTTTTTGTGTGGAGATTGTTGGGGGCTGGAGAGAAACATAGGCTACTTTTTATCCGGGTACCAGGCGAGCGAAGCCGCGGGAAGCAGCTAGTATTATAATATAGACGCGCCGCACACGAGTATAAGCCGGTGGCGGCCACTCGCTACAGCTACAAAATATAGGAAAAGTCGCTGTCGCTGGCGTTTTGTGGCTGTAGTCGGTGGCCCGTTTGCGCCGAGAAAAGTATAAAATGACTTTGTTGATGATTTCATGACAAAAAATTAATTTCGTCATGTACTTAAGTACCTCCACCCTGATTTGTATCGATCATGTTTTTATGGAAGTGGCTTTAAACTACCCTTAACTATCTGTTACTATCCATGTTTTTTGCAGGGTCTAATTAACAATTTCAGAGACTATTGTTTGTTACTGAATTGAGGACATCCCTTAATATAAAGTTCGTCAAAGAATAGAGTACACTCACCTAAGCTTATCACAATGAAAAGTATAATTTCATCAACAAAATACACGCGTTAAGGTTAGTCCATTCGTCTTGCGAACTTGAAGATTCACTGTTAACTTTCTTCACAATTCACAATGAACCAAGCAGTTAGGCCTAGGCAACACTAGCCTTGCTTCGTAACTGATCCGTGCTTCCTAAGTGTGGTTAGTTCCACCACCTCCACAGTGTGCCCACTTTCTTTTATAAACACTAGCTAAGATACGAAGAATGCCCCGTGGAAAATATTTAAACCGACTCTCCATTAGCATGTCTTACGTAAAAACTACGTAATCGCAGTTTCGTCAACTAAAATAAATAAATCAATCAAGCGCATTGTAGCAGGAAACTAGAAATTATGATTAAACGCTTTTAAATTCATATTTAACAAAACCGGATTTTTTGAATCTGTGGGCAAAAAATAATTGCACATGAATGGAATTCCATAAACACATTTAATTTTATTTAGCCTCCCTCGTTCCAATGCTAGGCAGTCGTTCATGTCCCTCAAGATGGTACATCGCCATCCTAACAGGTACCTGACCAATTAGGTACCAATAGGAAAATTTTGAGTAAAATCCAATTGGATCAAACCGATTGAACAGTGTGTGGTGTGGACGTGAATCGGCTGGTCCAACCAATTTAAGCCGATTCACGTCCCACACACGGTCAATCGGCTTGATCCAATTGATTGAACCCAATCGACTGGACAATTGATTGGAGGGTGGGTTGCAGGCATAAACGTCTGCCACTGTAGGTCGTACTATCGATAACTATAAACTAGATACCTTTTCATGACACATTAAATCTGTTGTTGAAACCGATAAACATAAATGTTAAGTTTAATAAGATAAAGTAATTATCTTATTGTATATTTTTATAAAACTCCGTAATGTCTTTGAGACTCCGACGAAACTTATAGAAGAAATTTAACCTGTTAAAGAACAGGTTAAGTGTTTTTGTTATATTCATCATTGAGAGACTTCTCATTTTGTGTTCGTAGGTATAAGTGTTTTTAGGAACAGGAGTAGAATCACCTAGCTCTTAAGACGATTCAAAGTGGTACACTTGTGATCTTATTGAATAAACGAATTTGACTTTTGACTTTTGACTTTTGACTTTTGTTATATTCATCATTGAGATACTTCTCATTTTGTGTTCGTAGGTATAATTTTCCGAGGAATATCTAAAAGGTAAAAGTGTAATTGATTCCTCGCCTACTTGCATACTAAAAAGTTTGAACAAGCATTGTCGATGAATCATCTTTGAATGTACACCCAACGCCAAAAGATGAACTAACAATAATTATGTAAGGAATGTTTTTTGATAAACGATGTAGGTAACTCTTACTTCTACCAGGCCGGTTTTTCTGGGTTTTTCGGTTTCTCCTTAACACCGAATAAGAGAACCCTGAGAATGTTATCCAAGACATGAATTATATCACTGATGATTATTGGTTCGTTAAATCACAAACAGAGGAAATGATTTCCATTTATGGTGTAATAGTTTGTCCTTCATGCGGACGTCGGTGTCGCGTCGGTTGTTGCTGTTTTTTATACTTTCAATCAGAGCCAAACATATTATTCAGTACGCATTTCGTGAACCAGTATATTCACTTTCAAAGGAGTTGTTTGTACGCGCGTCACGTTGTGGTACCATATACTTAATTAATAATGTATTTGAATTATGTTTCGAGCCTTTCACATTAAACATCCTACTAATTTTGCCAAGGTAAGTAAATAAGTTTATTTTTGTTTTATACTCCTAGCCCGACACCAAAGAATACTATAGTGATTAGGGAAACACAAAAAAAAACTATTAGGCACCTACCTACTACCAAAGTATGACATTATTTTTAAAATGGTTAGGTATTTTACAAGTTTAACCCAAAAATAAAATTGTAAAGTGCGTGCTAATAGTAGGTTTTCGATTTTTGCTAAATCACTTAGACAAACCGTTTTTTGCTTTGCCATCGAATACCTACTTATGCGTTGTTCATGTTTTGTATGAGGATACAATCGAAAAATTTTTTTTAGTTTGTTAAATGTAGGTAGAGTAGTGTAGCAATAGTGAGAATACTTTCAATCCTTCTACAATACGAGTAATTTCAGTTCTGACGTGTTTAAGGTAACCTTGTTCCATAACCTAAGTATCTCCACGATCCAACAATAGGACATTTTTTTCATTGAGTTTTTTATAATTGGTAATTGTTTCATTAAATTATTAATAGCAATATGGCTGAATATAAAGTAAAGACATTTCAATTTCAAAGATTTTAATCGCTTCTGCCGAGGCAGAATGTCGTGTTTTAAGGTAAAATTACAATTATTAGGTGAGATAAATTAGCAACTTTGTCTTGTAAACTCGAATGACTAATAGTGTGGTGTGTTTTAGATCCTGGTACTATTCATTATCGCCCAGTGTTGTGGCCATCGCATTTTTCTACATAAAGAGATCGAAATTAAGCATGATGCCAAGCCTTTCAATCTTTTGGCATTCATTCACGGAAAATGGATTCCTTTAGCTGAAGCTGCTAAAGCTTCAGTTGCGATACAAAAACGAGAATTGGTAAGTGGTCCAGAAGTTCTACCTAAAGAGGAAAAACCACCAGCACCAACAGTGGAACTTATCGAGGAGGATAAAAAACCAGAGCTGCCACCTACCTTCTTTGGTTTGCTACGGCCTGAACCTATAACTCCTTTGACAGGAGTTACTGGTCTCAATACGAATATCCAAAAAGTTCTAGAGCTCGGCAATAATCCAGTTCCGATACCAGTTCAACCAGAGTTTGTAGGAGAGTTGTATGGAGGTCTACCTCCAATTCAGCCGATTCCTGCAGAACCGATTCCCAAAGAAGAAGTAGTTCCCCCACCCGTGAAAGTTCCTCCTATAATCGAGCCACCACCAGCAGAAGCTCCCCCTCCTGCTCTGTTTGATAAGACTAGAGTGAGACAATATGCAGTATACGCCGGAGATGTTATTTTGAAGTATTTGTCCCAGTTCTTCAATCGTGCTAGGTTAACTTTTAATCGGTTTACAAGTCCGCCGCCACCAGAACCAGTATTTCAAAATTGAGTCCTTGTAATTGCTAAGATAAATAGATCTTTTAATTTATGAACTTTTATTAGTGTTATTTTAATTTTTATATCAGTAATAATTTCTAATTAGTATAATAAGATTGCTTAAGAGATAATATCACGCCTTCAGACTTGCCCATTTGGAGAAATTAGTAATTTATCGTTTAATTGCTCGAGAGCCTCAGTAATTATAAGTATTTATATATAAAACGTCGCAGCGTTTTACTCATACATTTTGCCGACGCGACGCAACGCAACGCACTAATGGGGCCTCAGCCTTACGAGTAGTTTATGGAATTATTTAATGGAATGGAGTTCTCATTGAAACAATTATAATTTGTAAAAGATAATCCTTCAAATATTTAAGTGTATGAACTTGAAAGTCTCTGAAGAATGAAAAGGTATATCAAGTTACAATAACAGCCCAACTGTCAACTACTTTATCCATTGTTGGGAGATTTAAAAAGACAAGGTCTTCCACTTCACTAGTGACACTTATTTATGTTTCTACCATACCACTTCACTTTATTTATAAAGTACAGACCATTCACCGTAAGATGTCCCCTGCCTTGGAAATTGGCAGCATTGCATGGGACATTTAACAGTGAATGGTCTGTATGTATCAGACCTATAAAAAATTGTGTATTACGATATTACTCGTATTTTAATCGATGACGTAACTTATTTCACCCACGTGACCATCATGATTAGCGTAGAATATTATTATTGTATCATGGTAAGACCTCCAGGAATCAGGAATATGTAATCTACATATTCCTGATTTGGATGCCAATGTCGAATGTGATACATACCAATTACCTACTTATTTGTTTAGTCACAAGATGTGTGTTTTAATAAAAGCCTTTTTTTTAGTTGTTTTGTATTAATTTATCACAGTCAAGCGAGGATTACAATCTTTTAGTTTATTATGGCTATGTAACACTGCACTGTATTAAATGCTCAAAGTAACAAAGAGTCATCAACACAAACTTCGTACATAGATTTTTAAGCACAGCACTGTATTTTCAAGAGAATATATAAACTGTTCATCATTATTGTAGGGATGGAGTTTATCGTCCAAAACCACCACCTCTTCCTCCTTGTCCGAAACCACCTCGACCTCCATATCCACCTCGTCCATATCCCCCTCGAGCAATATTTCCTTGGCCAAATCCGTAACCACCTTGTCCGTAACCTCCATTTCCGAAACCTCCTTGTCCGTAACCTCCGTTCCCGAAGCCTCCTTGTCCATAACCCTGGTTTCCTCCATAACCGCCTCCAAACCCTCGGCCGAATCCTTGGCCTGCCGCTATGGCCACGATCGACAAGAAAGCCAACGCAATCAGAACCACCTGAAAATAAAATAAAAACATGTAAAAAGCATGTTAAAAAGTGGTTTCTATTGGTGAAGGAGGTAACCTCAACTTATTTTCTCATGAACTTCCAAGATAATATTTTGTCATTGGAAGAGCATATTGATGAAGACATTTTTATTAAAACTCTAAAATAAAATATCTTTGACCTTGAGTGATTAATTCGTCATTGGTATCGGTGATTTAAAAGTGAGTACCACAAATTGATAAGACCAAATAAAAGTTGTCTTAAAAGTTAATAAAAAAAATGAATTGTCAATAAAACTAGTGTGCAAGAACACTATTTTATGGCCTGAGGCTAAACTGACGTAAAAACTAAGTATTTAAGAATAATTTTCTTATATACATACACTTATTTTAAATTAAATAAAGAATAGTAAGTATTAATTAATTCATACAGAATAGTATTAATAGGTGTATAATTAAACTGTATGGAGTTTGAAAAGTTGACTATTCATTTCAACTTTGATTAGAGTTGGCCACTCATACGAACTTACTTTAGCTTTGAATGTTCTTTTTAAGAAATAAAATCGAGCGTTTTTGTAAAACTACGGTCAAAATCACTTTAAGTCTCAGATCAAGCATGTGATGATAGGATCAGAAGCGTGATTCAGAACTTCTCAGAATGCATTTCAAAGTCGGACGTTTCTTCGCTGAAAAAATGTCATCTTTCCGACTGAAATCATCGAATCCGATCCTATTTGGAAGTCTGAATCAGGGTGTAGGATCGCTTATGATGTGGAGGCCATTTTCTTTAATTATAGCAACAAGTACGAGTACCTAATAACTAGTAAGTTTTGTTAACAAATAAAGTTAAGTGTTTGATAATTGAATTAAATGAATAATGATTGTTTGTTTGTTTATTTATCCATTGATATGAATGTTTTAAAATTATTAGGTATTTCAATATCATAACTTTGAATTTCTTTAATTACAAACAACTGACTCCAATAAAAGTTTTTATCCTGAATCTTAACTTTCCTAGTAGAAAAAACAATCAAGAATACCTACGTTGTTTATTTTTAGTGATATCTTCCTGTTGGGGATACTTACTAAGTTTTTTATAGATCCCGTCGGAGATAAAGATATTAATTATTTTTATAATTAACGATTACTTATTTTTAATTTTCACTCACTTCAAAACGTTGTATTAAATTGAAACTTAGCACACTTATCTTATTTGATCTGTTGATCAAAGAGGACAATACAATTTTATTTCACTTTTTTGCTCGATCTGCTGCAAATGCGTGTTTTTTTGTTTTTTAAACTTATATTTAATATTAAGTGAAGTAATGGCTTTGTTAGATGTATTGAGTGAGTAATGCTTAAGTGTTCTTACTTTAGAAACTGCCATGTTGTCGGATTCACGTCTGTACTAACAATACCACACTAGATCAATAAAAATCGCACTTTATACTCATAGTCTACAATGAGGTTTTTTACCCACAAATTCAATTCCTCGGAAATTTGTTTGTGGTTCTCAAACTTGGGTATAGGCACTTCAGATTTGTCTATTATTTGTATGCATGTATGTTCGCATGAGCTAGTGGTTAACTCTGGTAATAATAGAGTTTTTAGGCCGAATGAAGGCCTAAAAACTCCTCTGCCTATTTTGTAAAAAATTAAAAATCAAGACCACTTTATCCTCAAGGCGCGGTAGATCTCTTAAATCCTTAGGCATTCACCCCCTTACTTATGAAAGATGTTTAAAGTTGAACACTGGTTAAACAACGTCCTGTCTCTATTCGTCACTATCCACAAATAAAGACAGGGCGTTGTTTAACCAGTGTTCAACTTTAAAAATCTTTCATAGTAAGACCCTTTATATCCTTTAACGATATCTAAGGAGGTAGTCAGGGAGTATCCAAATACATATTTGGCACATGTCCTCATTATGCAAAAGGCAACATTACATACGTGATAGGTTGCGATTATTTTGTAGTAGTTTCATAAAGAAGGCGGCACAAAGAAAGCATAATTATGTTGATTGTAGGCTTTGTGACAGCAAGTTATAATGAACGGAAAGTTGTTAGAGAGTGCATACAGAAATGGTAGAGTAGAATCTCCTACACAGTGACAACTCGCCTAGGGAAGGCCTAACTAGGCTGAAAAACTATTTCATTGCTATTCAAAAATTGAATCGGTGCAGTGGCACTTACTAGTGTGTATAAAGAATTTTATCTGGAAACAGACTCTTACAAAATAGTTAGCTTTCATTCTACAAAACGTTCTGTTATTCTGGGCCTGCAGTGCAATTCAGACCTTCCGGAATGTAGTCTGAATTCGGAAAGTGACGTTTTTCGCTGAGAAAACGTCAACTCTCCGAAGAAAATCATCGAATCGGATGCATTTTCGGAAGTCTAAATCGCATTGCTGGGCCTGATATTTATTTCGTAATCATGTAAATAATTTTATTGCCTTGAATAAGGTTGAAAATGAACTTATCTACCTATTGATCATTATAGTAATCTGGTATGTTTTCTTGTCTTATTCACTTGACTAAGTATAATTATCTCATCACGAAGAAATAACATGACTACTATTGATTTGAAAATCCACATAAACCACGGTTGATAATTATGATCCCAAAGTATAGATTTCCATTCTAAAGGTTGAGAATCAACGACGGCAGCAGAATTTTACACAAACAAAAACATGTTAGAATTAGCGTGTGCTTGATGTTGGTGAATCCCATAGATATTATCTAATTGAATCGTCGTGTATCTTTGAACACCTTATGGTATTTTAATGTCTACTAGCTGCGCCCTCGCGGCGTTGCCCGCGTAGTGATGCTATATAGTGATGATGATGATGATGATGATAAAAAGTAGCCTATAATCTTCCTCAATAATTCAGCTATCAAATACAGAAATAATTTTTCAAATCCGATTGCTAGTTCCATAAATTAACGCGTTCAAACAAAAAACAAACTTTTCCGCTTTATATATTGACAAGTAGATATAAAATGATTATGAATGAATCCTTAGGTAGGTACTGTTTTTGCGGGTAGTTTTTATTTGTGCTTTTAAGCAGTGAGATACCTATAGAAGATCATTGCTTTTAAGTAGTTAAGTACGTACCTACCTAGATAGGTGATTATATTTCCTCCGTAGCTTTGCTTGAGAAGTTTGTCAAGTCGGTATAGGTTCCTACTTACTTGGAATAACATTATTACACAAGCTTGAAAAGAGGCACTCTATGTATAATAGCTTTAATCTGCAGTGCGATTCAGACTTCAAAAATACATCCAATTCGATGATTTTCTTCGGAAAGTTGACGTTTTTTCAGCGAACCGTCACTTTCCGAATTTGGAATGCATTCCGAGAAGGTCTGAATCGCGCCTCAGATAGTTTTATCCATTGGATTTATCCGTTGTACAGATTCAATTGAAACACCTACTCACCTACCTAAAAATATATTATTTAGATCATGATGTCTTCATCGGCTACCGAGTACCTATAGGCTAGTAGACTACATGCCTCCTAGTTTATGCCATTTTCCACTGCCCCTGTGCTGGCTTCTTCCAGGCATATTAGCTGTTCTGTGTTCCAGGTGCGGCCCAGATGTGGTAGGTACCTTACCTACATTAAATAAATTACCGTAGCATAGGATATTTTAATTAGATCGTTACCCACCCGATGCCAATTGACTGTATCAAATTGAGCTTGGCCGTACGTGCAAGCAATAATACAATTTCAAAAACAAAACTGAATTTAGAAGTTCGGTCACTCCATAGATACCTAACTGAATGGAGTAATATATTCTTATAAGAAGACCACACACGGGTGCAATCCTCGTGGATTGCATCTTTCGCTTGCCGACTCATTCAGTGAGCGGCTGATTAACATTTCTTTCATCTGGAGGTAAAATCTGATGAAACATCAAATGCTTCATAAATGCTTCATACACTTATGCTTCATATAAGTATGCTTATATGCAGACTTCATAGCACTTGTGCAGATGTTTCATAGTTGAAGCATCTATGAAACATCTGATTTTTCATAAAAAGTGAACTCCTGATTTTGAATTCATTCGACATTGAGTTAGCGGCCGATACGCCGCCGCCGCCGCCCATACGCCCCGCTCAGAGCTGCTGACATCAGCTGACAGTTTGCTTCTGGATGCGCCCTAATATTATTCTTTGTAGAAAATAAAGAATTACAGTCTTATGCATAAGCTCACTTGCACCAAGCTAACTAGAGCGTTGCTTTCAAAATCAAAAAAACGCTCTAGCGAGCCTGATCGGCGCTCTAAGTTTTATGCATAAGACAGTTTAAATATATATACTGGAGAGCACTAAAAAGCTAAATATTCAACAATAAACTCCCGTTGGTTCTAGAACTATTTTGTCAGATTCCATTATGTAAAGCGGATGAGTTTGTTTGTATTTTGAATGCGCTAATCTCAGGAACCACCAGTCGGATTTGAAAAATTATTTCTGCATTTGGTAGCTAAGTTCTTGAGGAAGGTTACGTATCATCATTATTATCATCACCATATACCATCACTACGGGCGCAACGCCGCAAAGGCGATGCTAGTCATTGATATAAAGAACTATCATCCCAGTCAGTGTAAGGAAGGTGTACCTAGTGCGTATAATTAGTAATCCGACTATAGCATCAGTCGTGGAATAGAAGATAATATCTGGAACGAGTCAATCCTATAGCATAGTGTCCACCACATGCATGGCAACAGTAACTTCCGCAATTTCTTGCAGAAGTCAATTGCCGACTATATAGTTCCCAGCCACTGACTGAAAAAGTCACTAAACTTGCAGAAATACACACGAGGGTTGAAAGTCGCTTGTGCAAGTCAACTTGTGCAACATTTGCTAGTGGACTTGCTTATAGTAAAGAAAGTAAAGAAACATAACAATCCAATTCACAAATCTTTTATTTCAGGCACAAAATACATTTCAATATTGTCAAATAATAAGTTCAGGTTGCCGATTTCATCGTTGAGTTGAGGGATTAAGATTTAGTAGTGACCTGAGTGGCCACCGCTGCTACCTTCATGGCCATGGCCTCCGCTTTGACTTTTTAGGCCCCCGCTGTGGCTGTGGTCATGGCCTTGGTCGTGGCCGTGCTCGCTATGGCCGTGACTGCTGCCGTGGCTATCACCTCCAGTATGCTCCAACTTACCACCTTCAAGACCCTGGTGGCTGTCGTGGCTGTAAGCGAAGGTCGTAGCCACCAACGCTAGGACAACTCCGAAGATGAACAAAGTCTGAAAAGAAAATATATTTAGGTAAGTAAGTACTTAAGTCCTATACAAAATGTCACAAAAAACACTGTCAGTTCTGTGATGGATAAAATTCTTCTTGTGACATATTTTAAACAAATAAAGTGAAGAAATTACATTAAAATACTATTAGGAATATATTCAAATCTCTCTCCGCGACTTGAACATCAAAGGGCATCGACGGCGATGGCAAGCGCCTAGCTAACATGCGTTTTACAGATGACATTGTCCTTTTGCCCCAACAGCAAGCAGGAGATGCTTCAAGAAATGAGCATAGCAAGTCTTGAGGTTGGGCTTCTTTTGATGAACCATCGATGACTAAGCCATGTCAAATAGCACGAGACGTAGGGTTGTGGTTGATGAACAGGATATGTACAATATGTTGACGAGTATAGTTACTTGGGCCAGTTAGCGAGCTTCCAAAACAGGCAGGACAAGGAGATCGGTCGTAGGATCGAGTCTATGAAGGCGCATATGAATGGCCTAAATATATATATAAGTATATATGTAGGTATATTTGTTCGATTTTTTTTAATGAAACATTTATTGCAAATGAGAGATAAAGAAAAATATTTCATTTTACGTTCTTGATATTATAATTAGTAGCGTCATCGGGTATGTTTACTTTTACGGGCATCGACTGAAAAAATCCTGTTGTTTTTCACTTTGTAATACATAAACAGTAGAAAGACACATAAATTTGAAATAGGCCATCACATCAACTTGTTTACACGATATAAACCACTAAGCTAAATAAGATGTATGTAAATATTGGACGTTATTTGAACATGCAAAATACCTATATCTAATTATGTTTACGAACCTTGATAGAAGCCATGGTAAGGATGTATTGTTGACTGTATTCTATTCAACTCATCTGGAGCTTATATACTAGATTTAGATACAAATTTATTCGAATATTTTCCAAGAATATCTTGATTAACGGCGTAAACATTGTGCTCTCAACATTTTTAATTTTATTGTTTTACTGCATCCTAAAATATCCTAAGATTAATGATGAATCATAGAAAAACCTAATGCAAATTGATGAGTAGGTAATGTTTTTTCTAAATTATTTTATTCTAGTTCACATTGTCTCAGTGTAGAGCTGGGATCTCGAATTCCTCGAATGCTGCAGCTATTCAGTTTCCTACATGTTTGGCGAGCCTAGGCCAACGCAAGGGAAGGCAAGTGCTATCGTCTATCTAGAGTCTAGACGTCTGGCAAGTCTATGCAAATCAATGCAAACCATGCGCTCGTATTCACTCAGCCAGGTAGGCGAGCGACACTGAGCAATGGCAAAATGCTGCTACACGTTGGCCTTCGTTCGCGTTGGTCTAGGCTCGCCAAACAAGACGGCTTTAGGACACAGAGGGCAGACCAACAGACCCTTCATAAGGTTCTATGCCGCGTTGAAGATGGCAAAGTATGGAAAAACTTATCTACATCGTCTTTTCGGAAAATTCAAACAGATATATCTTAGTCATGAGGAAACCCACTCAGAAGAGATACAGCCTCTTCAGGTAAAAGCCGATTGCCAACTTCTGCATGTTAGGGCCTCTACTGATCTGACTAACGTATGTACGTACGTAATATGTATCTTTAGGTTGGTTATCTTGATAAATAGTTTGAGTACCTCAGTCTGATGCATACTTAACAACAATGTGAGAAATTGATCAACGTAACATTATATGATATGTGTTTTTGCTTCCAAAATTAGCCGAAATAATATTTGCTTTAGTTATTAGTCTTAGTTCGAAGAAACTCAGTTGCTCTACTCAGTGCTAGTCAATATTGTTGAAATTTTCCTAGGAATAATTCGTGACAACTTATACGAGCCAGGAATAAGATCCGTGTTGTCTTAGCGATCGATCCTCAGATAGTGAAAGGTTCTTTCCGTGATAGATTTGAGTGATAGTGATTGACTTCGTTACCCTATTGGTAATTGACACGCAGAAACTCCTAGAAATAGTTATAATGGACAGCAGGGCTATTTAGACTCACACGTAAAGTCGCTATCTCGGATTACTTCCTAAAAAAAATGATTTTTACGATGAATACTTTGAAATTGTAGATGGTTGAAAAATGTGATACGTAGACATTTATATTGTGTAAAATATTCAAAGTAGTTCTGCATTATACCTATATAACGTTAATATTGTCCGTAAAAAATCAATTTGTAAAAAGAAATCCGAGTTAGCGACTTTACGTGTGAGTCAAAATAGCCCTGTAGATATGTAGGTACGTTGTACATAGTGAGAGTGAAGTTCAGGGACATTTATGCAAAATAATTTATAATGGCTCCAATAATAAAAATAATAGCTCCGCGTAGAATCGGAATTTTCATAATATGAGGCAATATTTTCCTCTACAAGATGTAAATAATATCTAAGGTATTGATTTACAATTATTATTACTACCTACCATGGAGTCCGCAACCGTCCATGGTAACCATACAATGTTTCTTATTACATAAGAATTTTATGACTTGGTATCTTATTTACAATTTTATACAAACACAACAAGTAACTTAGTATGAGCTGCTAGGCTTTTTAGGCCTTTAGGCGGCCTAAAAACTCCGTCAACAGAGTTGGCCACTTGCTCATCCGAAAGAAGAAGAAGAAGCTGCTCTTGCAAGGAAGTTTTGTTTAGATATGCCTGAATAATACTAGTTATGAAGTTTTACTTTGGTAAACAGTAATCAATTACTGAAATAAGTGAAAAAAACGTGTTTTCGAAGATATTACTTACCTACTTTATCAGCTCTAAATGTTTTTTTTGCCGTTAATTTCCCGTGTATTTCTGCAGAGGAGTATGAAGGCGCTTTTTTAGAAGGTTTACTGTTGATTACAAAGATATTTTTTTTTTAATTTAAGGAAGAAGTACAAAAGCTACTTAATTTTCGATGATTTTTCAATTACTTAATAATCTTTAAGCTGTACTTATACCTACTGTCACAATTATTTATTCTGTGCTAACGTTTATGTTTATTTAGACAAGATTCCAGCTCAAATATTATTATTAAATGTAAAACCTAATATTTACTAGGTTAAAATAGGTAAGCACTTTGTATTATTTGATGTCATGTGTATAATTTTATCTCTTTTTAAATACGAAAGTCCTTGTTTATCATATTATTAGTATTTACCTAATTATTTATTTACAGTTGTAGGTATATAACAAATATAAATATACCTAAGTAGGGTGCGGCGGGGTAATTACGAGACATCCGAAATTTCGGGTAAAAATAAGACATATCCAAAAAACCTGATTTTAGTATCTTTTATTAACCTTTGTTCAGTTTAAAATGAACCTCATACTGTAATTAATAAGTTGTGTTTTTATGGCAATCTTTACTAATAGTGTTTAAGAATTATTGAACAAAATATTTATGATCACAAAATTTGGCGCGAAAATTTTACGTCAGCGTTGACAAACTTTGTTGATTGTCGCACGCTTAGAACCCGCACGCAGACGGCTTCTCGTCCCGCAATGCTGCATGGATTGTTCTTGCGCTGGCGATTCGCCATTTTCATCTATCTTTTACTAGGGCACAGTGTGAACGTATTCTTTTTTCGGAAAAAAATGAGACACGTTTTCGGGAAAATATAAGACAGCTATCGTGAAAAAATAAGACAAGATCTCTAGGGAGGATTATTTCAGAAAAATGCAACGAAGTGTTATATAGCTAAAATTTAAGGATCTGAGGACAGCGACAACTTAACAGTGATTTACTAAACGAATAAAAAATATTTTATTCGCTACTAATATAATTTATTCGATCCAAAAAACCGAAATTGAGCCGAAATTGTCATAAAACTGTCAAATCCATAGCAAACAATTAAAAGAGGTGCACATAAATTTGATTTTGACCCAAAAAAGTATCATATTAATTAACTTAAAAATGTCTCATATTTGACCCCACTTTGATTTTTGTCCCTCACTTCTAGTTTTGTGGCTCTAATTCGTTTATTTGTTGTAATTCAGATCTCAATAATAAAGCTGTATTAGTTTTACTATTAATCTAAACTAAATACTTGTTTACCAAATAATTACATTACAAAGACTTTAGAGGCTAAGCAAAGCTTTTTATGGTATCTTTCATTTTCAATTTTTTTTAATGGAAATTGAAAGATTTTTTGGACTGTCAAAGCTATTTTGTATTATTTTTACCCGTCTCTGTCGTACAATAAAGCACGCAGTTGAATAATACGTAAACCGTAGGAATTGTATGCTGTCTTATATTTGGACTACGATGTTTCATATTTACCCCATGGTAGCGGAAAAATATGAGACACATATTTTAGGTAAAAAGTCTAGTATTTTGAAGCTTTTTTCAGAAATTGATTCTAATACAGAGTAGGTTGCATGTCAGCCGATGTATTTACAAGTTCAGTAATAACAAAAACGGTTTTTAGAAGCCTCAAAATGCAAAAGTTATTGTTTTCGTCTTATAATTACCCCGCTTGACCCTATATATTTCCTACCAAAATTAAACATTTACAAAATCATTGTTACTGTTTCATGGGAGACCGGGTTTTACAAACAAGAACTTCCAAAAAACAACGCAACAGAGCAAACAACACTTTAGAATACAAATAATAATTATTTGAGATTCATTTTAAATTTTAATGTGTGGTCTCTACAAATTGTAGAGCAGGAGTCCATTGGTATAAACCAGTTTTTCCGAACCTGTGGGTAATTACCCCCCATGGGTGTAAAACAGCTTTCTTGGGGGGTAATAGAACAAAACGAGATCTTCATGATAAAAACTTAGTCCTGCTCTAGAACCTTACACCTAGTTAATTGATTCAGGCGTGAATTTGCGAAAGTCCTTCTTCTGATTTTTTAAAATGCCTTTTTCGTTGCATACGTGATTTACACAATATTCTTACCAGAGATTACATCAAGCAAAGGAATAATAAAACGAATGAATTGAAGTTTATTTTCACTACATTATTGTTTTATAAACTAATATTTGATTTCTATTGCGTTAATGTAGTTCATTCACTGTTATTTTTTATAAGGGTTGATCAAGAGAGTTACATAATCGCCAAAGAATGGAGCTTCATGGAGATGCAAATGAAACACTATTTGAAATCACAAATTTACTTATTAATTCTTATAAACCGGAGTATACTCATCCTTGTTATCCTTCTTAAGACCATACGAGCTAGGGAACACTAAAGGATGACTTGGAGGCTCATACCCGTACGGATTTGTATATAATATATACGGATTATATACAGGTATAGGGTTTGCGTAGAATCCAGCTTGGTAGTAAAACTTGTCATCTTTTGGGTCTTTCTTGATTGGTTTTAGGCGGTCTGTATATTCGGGAATTGGGTGCCAATCACAAGGTTTTAAATGTCCTTTCTCTCCATGATCTTCATCTTTCTCTTTATCAAATGCTAGAACACTGACTATCAGAACAAAAACAAGTGAAATATACATCTTTCAGCCAACACAAAGAGACGAATGGTGTGAGTATGAAAGATGGCTTTAAATATGGCTATTTGAAGAGTATTTTAAATAAGTTAATGGTTTGCAATTATATTTATCAGTAAAGTTTCTATTTCCGCTGGAGTGATAATGTCTAAAAATAATTGCAACTCTGTTGTTGAAGACATTGTTGTAAAGAACTAGGACTCAAGCCATTTAGAATGTATAATGTTGGTAAACAAACCACAACAGCAGATTTTTAGAGTTTTCACTTTTTAATATCTCATAATTTCAAATTCTTAATAGGTTTGTCCTATAAAACGATCATACGTTCATAAGTAATATCTACGAATTGTAAAGGCATGTAACAAAACTGATCAAAAAATATTTCAAATCACATATAATGTACAATGACAGGGCAAGGCCTGCTGCCGGATCACATGTGGGTCAATAGGCATTGAACGCGTTAACCCATTCCTGTCCCAGTCCTGTGGAGCTCTCTGAACGATAGAATATCACCGGTGTGGTTTTTCAATTATTTATTCACTTTCATTATTTACTAAAATGAGCATTGATATAAAATGTTTACCCATGCTGTCAGAAGGTTGCCTAGCAACGCTTTGTTATTAAACATTAGACATCCAAAATGGCTCGTTAAGATGATTGAGGTTTACGATGTTTTTAAACTATTGTAAAGGTCATCATCGTCAAGGTCAACTATTTTTAATCAGTGATTGAAAACGAAAACACTTTTTTATGCTCCATCCACACTCTCGCGAGGAGATTCAGTTGCCCGCTACGTCTACTTCAAGATGGACGTGATTCAAGTGACTGCGTTAGCTACTTTATATGCCTACCAATATTATAATGTCTTGCGTTTATATCACATACCTAACTCAAAAAAAAAGTCAAAACGGAGAAGGTGGTGGATGACGGCAATACACCGCACCGCGTCCTTTGACTCGCGCCGCGCCGGAAAAACCGACACGAAGCGGAGTGACAGCGAGGCGAGGCGAGGGAAGACGAGGGGACACGAGCGCACCGTCCTCACTCGCACTCGCGTTCCCTCGTGTAGCCTCGTAGAGAGTCTGGATGGGGCTTACGCCGGCTACATACGTTGGCCCCAACGTTGGTCCCAACGTTGGCGCCAAGATTTCGTGAACCATCCACACGTTGGCGATACACCAGTCTTGTTCCGTCAGAGCCAACGTGCAGACGTCCGATGTCTACGCGTCCGATACAGAAATTGAAATTTCTCTAAGTGATTTTACATTACTGAATACCAATTTTATCACAATCACATCACATCATGTCACTATCACACTTCACACAATACACTATATTATAAAAGCGAAAGTTTGGATGTTTGGATGTATGTTTGTTCCTCTCTAACACGACAACCACTTAACCGATATGGGTGATATTTAAAATATAGATAGATAATAACCGGAAATAGGACATAGGCTACTTTTTATCCCAAAAAATTGCACGGTTCCCGTAACATAAAAAAAAAATAGTAGACTCCATCATCAGATCAGCTCGCTGTCACCATATTATTACATTGTAGTCAGAACTTGACAAATATGCTGAGTTTCAACTCAATCGGCCTATTTACTGAGGAGTTCTGTTGAACAGCTCTTGACTCCATCATCAGATCAGCTTGTTGATACCATAATATTTCATTGTCACCGAGAATCTATAAGTGTGCAAAATTTCAGCCCGATAGTTCTACAAACACAATAAATAAGGAATACGATGACATTCTCGCTCGTCAGTCGACACGTGCGCTCACGATGCGCGTCGAAACGGGACTGAGCATAGCGCCAACGTGTGGACGGATCCCCAACGTTGGCGCGCCAACTTCCTTTGATAAAACCGACACGGCACGGCCAAGCCCCAACGTTGGCCCCAACGTTGGCGCCAAGCTATTTTGTCAGCACCACACGTTGGTGAGAGGCATTGGGACCAACGTTGGCCCCAACGTGTGGATGCGGGGTTAAATTTTTTTTTGTCATGTTTCCTTTTACATTCCGTGACAAGACTTTACCCGAAAACTTGAACACTGCACGACTGCAGTCGTAATCAATGTTTAGTTTTTTAAAAACAAATTCTTCATAAATGCATTTTTCAGCCGTTTCACATGAATACCAATTTTTAAAGTACTTTCGAGTCCTATGAATAATACAAATATAAATGAATATTTATTCGTACCTACTTAATATTCAAGGGATGCTACGCCGTAGCAGTCTTACGAAATGCCTATAGGAATATAATGGCTATGGAACCAATGATGTTTTCGAAAGGGGATGCTTTCCCCCTTTTGAAGACATCATTGTATGCAACCTTAGATGAACGTGGAATGTAGATGGAACTGAGTTTTTTTTCTTACTAAAAAATCAGGAGAAAGGAAGGAAAAACTTCTTTTTATAAGTCAAATGTGAACTATTTTTCCTTAGATGAAGGTTGTCTATGACCAAAAAACAGTCGCGGGCTTCAACTTGTTTGCCTGTAAAACTTAGTAAGTACCTATTAATTTCTGTTTACCTACGTGCCTTTCGGTATCTGAGCAGCAAACGTTCTGATAATTGCGAGTAAAAAAACACAAGTAAGTCTATATTTGCTATTATATTGACCGTTTTTTAACAGATAAATAAAAAACTGATTAAGTAGTATGTTCTTCATCGTAAATTAGAGGACCTCGCCAACAGAGTTACGTCACAACTAATACATTTTTTAAATAGAGTGTTGTGTTTTTCACAAGTGAAGTACCTACTGTGGAATTTCACAGATCTAGATAATATAGCAATTTATTCGCTCTTTGTGAGAGCGCACAGCAGCACTTTTATGAAACAGACTTTAATCGTAGTATTGTTAAATGTTATTATGTTCTGTGCTCTAATAAAAATTCCTTGTGATATACCTAGTTATTAGAATGACACTTGTAAAGGTCCACAGATCTTCAAAGATTACTTTTCCTTCTTTGGGAACCAAGTTGCAGGCATATTGCCGAAGTAGGACTGCGCATCCTTGATCCAGTCTGTGTTTGGGAATTTCTCGCTCATGCTGCCGAACCACGCGCCAAAATCCGGAACTTTTGACTCCTCTGTTTCCGTCTTGTTCTCTTCCACGGAAACTACTTCGTCTTCACGCTTAAATCTGGCGCAATGGATCGCGCTGATGATGCAGAAAGCTAGGATGAAGTGGGCGAGACGCATCTGGAATATATGAACTGAGATTACAAGTCGTTGGTAACTTATAAAAATAGCTTCATTTCACATAGAAGTAACGTTTATTTTATAAAGTTTTGTGGTAGTTCCATGGGTTAGAGTATAGGTTCTCAACGTGGGCGATAACGCCCCCTTGTGGGCGTTTGAGACTTCCAGGGGGGCAGTAGAAGACCCAGACAAAATTAGGGGGCATTGAGATGGCGCATTAAGATGTAGGGGTGGGGTCTCTTGAAAAAAATAGACTCTCAAAGTGGGTGGTAGGTAAAATAAGGTTGAGAAAGTATGGGTTAGAGCGAGGAGGTGAGGTTGAGGTTTGCAGGTTTATATCCCATTAGAGTGAAATTGTAAGGATATTTTAAATAATACTTTAATGTCCCTAAGGGCTATAAGCTAAGCTATCTGTTTAGATCTGAAATGGAATCGTGTACAAAAAATTAAATAAAAAATCGCTGTTTTCCAAATTCTTACCTTTCTTGTTTGTTCAAAACTTGGATAATGCATTGCATTTTTGCAACATCTGCATTTATACAAAATGGTATCTATTTATACATTGTAATAATTTAGAACAAATAAATTGGTGTCGCTCATGATAATCCAAAATTACTTTTGTACCTGCAGGGTGAGGTAATTAACAGTTATCTGTTCTGACAACTTCCTGTGTAAGTGTTTTTTAAATTTTATCATTTTTAGTTTTTTTTAATTTCTATGGGCTGTAGCTTAAGTAAATTAGGTACCTACCATCTAAAATTTTAGTAATGTTCAAATTATTATAATAATATAAATATTAGGTAGGTACAATTAAAATAATTCCAAGAACTTTCATCAAAAGAAGATTTTTTAGGACCTTATAATTTATTCTATTTGTTCTATACTAGCTGCTGTCCGCGGCTTCGCTCGCGTGGTACCCAAATAAAAAGTAAGCCTATGTTACTCTTCAGCCCTCCAACTATCTCCACACGTCTATCCGTCGCTCTGTTTTGACATGAAAGCAGGACAAATAAACAAACAAAAACCACACTTTCACATTTATAATATGGGTACGGATTTGGAAAATACAAGTAGTCTACGTGAAATCTATGAAGTTTATAATTTAGACGTCAACCAACAGCTTATTTTGTGTAAATAATATCAAGTTGACCTATTAGGAAATAGACTCCTACCTAAACAAGTGCTAGGACTTGGGCTAGTTATAAACAGTATTGGCTTGTGTGTGAGTGTAGGTAGAGACTTAAATTGATAAAACAGTCTAATTAATTAAAAATGAAAATAAGTATTTATTTGTACGAGTACAAATTCCACAAAATACTAAAGAGTTCTGAATGATTAAATTAAAACAAGGCATTACGTATTTCACAAAAAATATTAAACCAAGAGAATTTCTTACACTGTAAAAATATGTACAAAAATAGTACCTACAAACGAAACATGATCACCACTGTATCCCCAAGGCGCGGTAGACATCCTCTCATATCTTTAGACATTTCAGTTTCTTTGAAGATGTGTAAGGGAGTAGTCAGAGGTATGTCGAAATATATATTTTGTACATGCCCACATTTTGCAGAAGTTTGTATTCCACGTGGCATATTGCAAGTATATCGTCACTAAATAGTAACTGGTTTTTTCACGATGTTTCCTTCACCATTGACACACACCATTAACACGAGCTCTAAACGGTGAAGGAAAACATCGTGAGGAAACCCGCGGCTTAGTCAGCCCCACACGTATTGACCATGTCTTTCCTGTGGATATGGCCGGTTAAGCTGAGAGAATGGTGTAGGTGCTTGGCAAACTGACACTGTATAAATCATTTAGTAAGTAAAGATGTAAAGGCCTAAGTTGTTTTTTTTTCCTTCACCGTTTAGAGCTCGTGTTAAAAAGAGTAGAACCTATCTTTATTTTATCAAAGTTATCTAAGCGCAGATAGTTCATTTGATTTAGATAGACCACGTTGCTACGTGATTTATAAGCCAACCAATGAATGAAAACTGCTTATAAAGAGTCGTCAATTTATTGAGTTCTTTCTTTGTTTATTTATGCTGAGCTATGAACAAACTAGTGACTACGTTATTTCTGGTAAATTCCGCAATTTCATGTGTCTTTAGTGTTAGTGCCTTAACATACGTGCAGGTTTGTTGGGTAGCCGGCGGCGGCGAAGTGTATGGGCATTGGGCATGTATGGTAGCTTTCATACGTACCGGCGTAATTTGCATACAAACGCCGCCGCGTAGCCGGCACCGGCCACCCGGAAACCTGAACGTGTGAAAAGCCACTTATTGTTGATTGTTTATTGCGTTCTGATATGTTTCAATGATTTCATTCATCTTCATCAAGGCAATCTGATTCATCAATACATTAATTGTATCTACGTACGTAGGTAGGTACTATTGTAGAGTCACGCATTGGAATATTTTTGTGTGGAAATCCATAAAGTTTCAATTCTTATATTATGTTGTGCTGCAACTACATAGTACCAACTAATATTATGAATTACAAAATTTGTGAATATGTTTGTTATATATTTCAATCTAGCCGTAACCATACCGGTTTCATGAAATTTGGAATAGATTGAAATAATGGACTGTATATTATTATAGGCTTAAAAATGATGCGAGCGTTGTTATACTCAATACAGTCTTTGCAATGAAAAGGAAAATGCTTTTTGTAGTGTAAGGTTTTTTTAATATATTGTTTATTAAGGACGTAATTACATTTTTGATGCATTCGAATTTGGGTATTTGAGACCAAAACAATTGAAGCCGCTTTACGCTCGATTATTTTTTGACTAACTAATTTTGGTACTTGAAAGTTTAGTATGGGTAGGTAAAGTAATTAAATTAAATTAGGTGTTTGCAATAGCATTTGGTGTAATGTATCTTCTATCTGCCTATTCTATTTATATTATTCTAATAATAAATAATAAAACTGCATAAGGTTGAAGCTATTTTATTTGAGGGTAGTAATTTTTTATTGATTCTTAATCTGTTTTAGCTTATAGAACATAAGCTAAAACAGATTAAGAATAAATAAAAAATTACTCAAATAAAACAATAATATGTAATTACTTTATAAAAGTACTTTTTATGTAATTATTTTATAAAAGTTTTAGTAGGTATGTATTATCCAAATAAAAAATCAAATTCATTAAGATTATGTAAATACGTTGCACTTTTCTGGCCTAACATTTGGCAGCATAATATAAATTATTATACATTTAGTTTTTTTCTCGTTTAATAATAAATTGTCCACATCGACCATGGAGGTAGCACTGTTTTCTTCGTCAATGTAAATAACTGCTAACTTGGTCTTCATCGATATTTACAGTTATAACAGTTGATTTAGGTACATACACCATCGATCGTCAGCTTTCTCTTTTTGGGTAATTTCTGAAAGTAAAGAATTTGAAATAAAACCTTATTAAAAACTCTGTAAAGCTATTAGTTTTGTACGATTCGGTTTCCATCGAAACAAAACAATGCATTAACGATAATTAAGCCGATACAACTACAACACTAGATAGTAGAAGAAATTGAAAATGAAATTTTTTATCAAAATTTGTGATTCCGACGGGATTCAAACCCGCACTGATACAAGCGATCCTCCTTAAGCCTTAAGGCTTAATTCCAAAATGAGTGTCATTTTCGTAATCACTACCCTCAAAAACCCCGATAATGATAATTGGATATTAATTTTCCATAAAAAGTGACATCCGCCATCTTTAATTCCAAAATGAGTGTTAAATTCATAATCACCACCCTCAAAAACCCCGATTATCATTATAATTATAGATATTGGTTTTTCATAAAACTGTAACATCCGCCATCTTTTATGGGAGCCATGGTGATGATGATGATTGTAGTAACCTACCACACAGGTACCTAGGTACTTTTTCAAATCTAATTCTGGCTATGCACTTACTTTTATTTTCTGTCCAAAAAAGTATCAATATAATTCACTCGCACTATAAAACACACACGATACAGTTACTTTAGAACCTTGTCGTTCCAAATAAATTTTTAAAATTGCGATACATCCGTGCTTCCATTGCCGCGTCTTGACGCGGAATGACGAGCAGAAATGAAATCTGTCTGCGTTTTGTCAGTTTTCCTTTGAAAAATGTATGGAGAAATTCTAGTGCATTTTCTGCTCTCTATTCTTTCTCATACATAAAAATGTAATTTATTTGGCAACAAAATAATCAGAAATTATTATAGAGGACTCTAAAAGCTACAATTTTGTATTATAATTTTGTTCAAATATGCAGCGGGATTGGCTATTTATGTACCTAATCAGACCCCATTTTTCGGTATTTTCAGCGATTCTTGCAATGGTAAAAACGTGTTTTTATGAAAATTTTGTATGGAACTGCCCAGTTTTTATTTGAAATTTTTAGAGATGAATATATTACCTTTAATTTTATACCATAACATTCTTACAAATGCGATTCCTGGTTCTTGAAATGGTACCTAAAAACCGTTGATATTTGTTGTTACGTCCTTAACTACTTGAAAAGGGCCTTTGCCAAATATAGATTTAAACTCCCCCTTTAGAAATATTCAAAGAATCATCAGTACTTGAAGATAGGCAAAAGTCCACCGAATCTAAACGAGAGGATAAAAAAGAAAAAGATACAGTTGTAAGCCTGTTTTTTAATTTATTCCTTGTTATTTCAGGTTATCTTCATACACTCGCTAATACCAGCTGAAGCGGCTGCAGAGAGAGAGAGATGGAAACGAGACACTATGAGCAATTTCATAGAGACTGTGAAAGATTTGGGGAACAAAGTGGTGGTGTCGGTACAAAACGCTGGCGTAAGCATGAAGTCAATCATGAACAAAGCTGGAAGATGGTTTCAAGATAACTTTGGATAAAAATGACGGTTTAGTTTTTGTTTCTTAAAAAGTGGCGACCGTTACACTTCTTATCGCTTTTTATCAACAAAACAATATTTACATTGCTTGTAGGTTGATAAGAATCAATCGAGACTACAGAATATGATAGACGGGCTCTATCCTAATACGAGTGGATTGAAACTTGTTAAAATCGTTTTATTTAAATATTACTTGTTTGTAAGGTGTTAATTGTTTAAGATCGTACGTAATTATTGACATTTACGTTCGTTTTTACGGTCTCTGCTTTTTAAGAAATCAGAGTTAATCATAGTAAAGAATGACGGAATGTAGAGCACAATAATAATGCAAAACGACGTAATTACCTACTGTGGTTGTGTGTGGTTATAGGTAAATGTTATATCGATATTAGTGAAGGCTTGGTTTTCTACAAGTCTTTCTGTCAGCTGTAACGTTTCTGTAAAATCCGTACCCATATTATAAATGTGAAAATGTGTTTATTTGTTTGTTTATTTGTCCTGCTTTCACGTCAAAACAGAGCGACAGATTGACGTGATTTTTTGTGTGGAGATAGTTGGAGGGCTGGAGAGTAACATAGGCTAATTTTTATCCGGGTACCACGCGAGCGAAGCCGCGGGCAGCAGCGAGTATAATATATAACGGATGGTTACGACACCGGCTACATAAACATACTTAATACTAGTTAGACTATAATGTTATAAATAGATCTTGTATAAAAACAATAAATTATTAATTAAAAACCAGAATGTTTGTTATTTTATTACCAAAACTTCGTTCATGATGCTTTTAAAAATAAACAAAACCTACAGAAAATGCATTCGAAACCTGTTTATAATTTAACATATTAAAATAAACTGGTTTAAGTATCCTAAAGATAAAGAAGTTTGTGAATGTCAAATAAGGAAAACTGTTCACCTCGCGTTTCTTAAAAACGTAGCCGTAACATGTCAGAACAACTTTTTGACGTGGTAACGTCTTATAAATCGATGAACGCCGGCTGCATGCACGAAAAAGCATGACTCAATGTCACGTTCCACCTGAGCCGAACGTGCAAGCAAGAGCGCGGAACAAGCGATAGAGAGGCACGATCGTTCATCAATGTTTTCTTATGACGTTATCACGTAAAATTATCGTGTATATACCCGACTTTACAGACAACCGTGTTTTTTTATCTTGTTTTTATCTTATTATAGCGGCCACTGTTTTTTAAAATACAATGTACTAAACACGTAAACATCTCTCAGAACACGCACTTGGCATTGCTGTCGCATGTCACCTCCGGCCCATTATCCAATTCGCATTTATTGGGGAGGGCCAAATTGTCGGATGCAGATGAGGTACCTTGGACTACTGTACCCGAATTATAATACAAATGACGAATAAGGCTGTAGTCACATAAAAAAGAGATTGAGAAGCGACATAGATTTATAAAGCCATGTTGGCGAATTGACTTTCGAGTCAAAGGTCGGGGATAAGAAAGCGGGCCGTGCATCAATAGATAAATAAAAAAACCTTTTACACGAGCTCTAAAGGATAAAATTAAAACGTGAAAAAACCCTCACTTAGTCGGCTCAACATTGTAATGACGATGTCCTTCGTATGGATAAGGCCGATGAAAGTGAGAAGATGATTTATATTCTGGGAATGTCTCTGACAATGTCTTTCACAGGGATATGGCCGGTTAAGCTGAGAGGATATTGTAGGTGCTGGGTAAGCCTAACTACCTACATCTCAACATTGTCCCATGCACTATAGTGTCCTGTTAAGTGTAGGCAATGCCTCCTGATAATGTATAAATCATCTAGTAAAATATGTAAAGGCCTAAGTTTTCTTTGTACAATGCTTAGCTGAAAGTTTCCATTAGTTTATTTATCACTCACTTCCTTTGTACGTCATTTATTTGTCCAGCAATTTTGTCTGCTCGCTTGATCACAAGCGTGAATCAAATTCAGACCTTCCTGTTGGACCTATCAGTCCAGTAAGAGACACCGAGCTGACCACACATCATTGGAAATAATCCCTTGTTTGGAAATAAGAACAAAGAAGCAAAACGACAAATATGGACAATCGGCTAATATGTTTTCTTGTTGTTGTGAGTATTTTTGATAGTGCTGAAAGTTGATAGCATTTTGTTAGGTATCATTAACTGCTAAATTGAATAATAGAAAAGGTAATACTACTAGACCCATTGGAGTCTCCATTTTTAATCGTTGTTTTTATACGT
Organism: Camptogramma bilineatum; assembly: GCA_958496255.1. Lineage (NCBI taxonomy): Eukaryota > Metazoa > Arthropoda > Insecta > Lepidoptera > Geometridae > Camptogramma > Camptogramma bilineatum. The sequence continues at coordinate 8,175,585 of OY292467.1, read as the reverse complement.
GATGGCGTGCATTGTTTGACTCGTTTGTGTTTTTCTCCAGAATGATAAATGGAAAAGTTGACAATCCCCAAAAAACCGCAAATCATTCTATTTTAGAAGTTTTTGTTTTGGTTTACCAGAATTTGAAAACCGATATCTAATCGTTCTATCCACTCTAAAATTAGAAAAGTAATTTTTTTTTTATAATGACAGTTCCAAACTATTCATTTAAAGAATTTATTAGCCTGGACCTGTCAAAATTGCTAATCAAATGATTAGCAATTTTGACAGGAGGCATGGTTCCAGGAGGTTTAGTAACCTCTGACCCCAAGCATTTTCAAAACTGCCTAAAAGTTCTGAAAGAATTGTCTACCGTACCTTTGGAATACAGTCGTGATCATAATGAGTATTTCATTTTTTTTAATAAGTATGACGTGAGGAAAAACAAAATAAAGCCACTTCATTAAAAATCCCATACATGAATAAAATGTAGGTTCATGTCCCTTATGCTGGGGCCACACTGCGGGGATATGGCAAATTATTTGCCGGTATTCTGTATTGTGGCTATACGAAATTTGGCAAATAATTTGCCATATCCCCGTAGTGTGGCCCCAGCATTAGCGACAATCAAATGAACATTCGGATTTCATGAAAATGGAATTAGTAGTAGTTTAGTTTCTGTAAATATATTTCTTATGTAAATTAAATTAAACTTTCCATTTACAGTGCATCATCGGGACGGCACTAGCTATGCCCTCCGAGTCGGGTCGCGAGAGGCGTGACGTCATGGACTCCGTGAAGAGCGCTGGAGACAGCGTGGCGAAGACAATGAGCGACGCTGGTGACTCAATCGTCGGCGTCTTCAAGCCGACGGAAAAGAGCACGATTGACAAAATAGCAGACGGGCTAAAGGGCTCAAAATAATAACCGGTTTCAATGCAATTGGTTACATGATATCGCCAACACAACTATTTTGCCAATGTGATATCATTTTCCATTAAAACCTTTTGCTTTTGTATTTAAGAATGTAATTAACACAATGTGTATTTGTTAATGTTTTTATAAAAAATATATTGATAGTACACTCACTGCATCTTTGTTTTATTTATCAGGTTTTCAACTTAACAGAAGAGCTCCCACACCTACTTTATGTAATTCCCTTGTAATAACACAATAAACATTTTTCATTTTCATTTTCATTTTTCATCTGTTTCAAATTATTTTGTGATGAGGTCGGTTAGACGTCGGAATGGTATCGCGCGTGGCTGATGACCATTATTCTGTCCTTACAATACTTCTACTCTTCTCGACTCTTCTACTCTATCTTTGAATAAGTATATCAATCAGCTTCTCCGTGTTGGGGGAGGTAGATACCGGACTCTTTGGGTAGTCAGGCCTGCTGCCGTACTTCTAATCTCTTTGCATATGGTGAGGAAGCAATATCGAAACCCATCGAAATAAATCGTTGATGTGCGCTACTTTATTCTAACTAACACTCTGGTGACACTCAAACTGTAAACGAGTGTAGTTGACCGAACGAGCGAAGCGAGCGCAGTGTCTCTCTGCTTCAGCTTGGACAAAAATGCTTTCGTTTGTCCACCGGTTGTCTGTCGACTTTTTGTCTTCGGGTATTTTTGATGGGGGGGGGGGGGTACTTACTCAAAAAATGGGCAGATGGGGGGCTACAGGATGTCTCCGCCTTTATGACATCCAATTTCGATGGTTCTTTTTTTGTTTGAGAGTTTGTATCTTTGAATTGGTCTCATACAAATTTGGTGAAGATCTGATGAGGATCTTCAGCGTAATGAGCAGAATAGATCCTCAAGATGCAGTATTTTGCACACTTTTAGGCGCGGGCCAGACAGAAGAGACGTAAGACAAGGACGCGTCGCGGACAGGGCGCCAGCGAACAGCGTTGCGCCTGCGCCCCGTCTCTTCTGATGTTCTGCGTCCCAACGATTCTATACATTTTGTATGAAAGGGACGCGGAAGAGACAAATGTCCGCGCCCCGTCTACGTTTACGTCTTTTCTGTGTGTCCAGCGCCTTAGATTTCTACCAGTTGAATTGGCCCTTTAACTATTATTGGTAGGGACTGATAAAGCACCTGGGATTACCTTCTCATCACAAAACCATAGTTTTAGAGAATAGAAAACTGTGAATATGTATTTGGTTTTAAGCTATGCAAAAACAGACTCGCGAGGTTTACAGGTCACAGAGCCGCTAGTAAGATAGGACTTATCTATTTTGAAAATAATTGGACCACAATAAATCAACAATTAGGTACTTACCTAACAAGAGCAAACTCCGCAAATATTTTGGCAATTTTTTATCTAATCACCTTTGCATGAAGCTGAGCTGAAAGTTTCCATTAGTTTACTTGTCACTCACTGACCTTGTGCGTCACCTATTGGCCTATAAATTTGTTTGCTCGCTTGGTTACCTAGCGTCCGTGAATCAAATTCACCTAAGTCCAGTTAGAGACACCGAGCTGATCACAAGCCCTTGGAATCAATCTCTTGTTTGGAAATACAAAGAAGTTAAACGGCAAATATGGACAAGCGGCTGACATGTTTTCTTGTTGTTGTGAGTATTTTTGGAAGTGCTTAAAAGTTAATTGCAAATGTATTGTTACTTAGCATTAACTGCTAAATTTTATACTAGAGAAGGTTGCATTACAAATAGGTCTATTAAAGACTCCATTTTGATAGTTGTTTTGAAAGGTGATGGCGTGCACATTACTGCACATACTGTTTGACTTTTCTCCAGAATTTGGAAATATTGACTGCGGAAAAGTTGACAATCCAAAAAAAAAAACAGCAAATCTTTATATTTTAGAAGCATTTGTTTTTGTGTTATCAGAATTTGAAAACCGATATCTGATAGATAACAATCCGCTCGAAAATTATTATTTTGTCTAATTGTACTTAAATCACCTTCAAAGAATTTCACTAGCCTAGAATTTCACTTTGTCAGGTTTAATAATCATTACTAAGCCTTTGTTAAAAAAATAAACCAAAACAAAGTGATTCATATTCAAAGCGGTATTGATGAATATAACAGTAGCCAGCTCTAAAATCGTCACAGTGTTTGTGGTATTTTTAGTTTACTTTATTGGGAACAAGAAATAGTTGGTCAATTAAACTTACATACTTAATTGTAAGAATGAAAACTTAATTACATGAATGGGTAAATGTACAACCCACTACAATGTTCTCATTATCTACGAAATACCTACCTAATATTTTTATGTTAACTTCTGAAAAATTTTGTGATGCAAATATTTATTTGGTCAAACCTTTGATTACCCTCTTAGACATTTTCAAAAATGCCTAAATGACCTGAAAGAATACCTTGGGAATACAGTCGTGATCATTTTCAATTTCATTTCATTTTTTTAATGAAATTGATGTGATGGAGGAAATACAAAACAAAGCCACTTCACTGAAAATCTGAATAACTAAAACATGGAATCTAAAGAATATTGTAAATTAATTGTAAAAGTTGGCATCCGATTTCATGAAAATTGAATTATTAATGAGCTAAGTATATCAGACATTTAAGACTGTCGAATCACGATAGCTGTACCAGTTTGTAAGGGCTGAATGAAATTCAGCTTTACGACTAATGTAATAAACAATACATTTTTCCATTAACAGTGTGTCATGGTGTCGGCACTAGCTACGGCTTCCGAGTCGGGTCGCGAGAGGCGCGACGCCGTGGACTCCGCAAAGAACGCCGGGGACAGCGTGGCGGAGACCCTGAGCAACGCTGGTGACGCAGTCGTCGACGCCGTCAAGCCTACGGAAAAGAGCACGATTGACAAAATAGCAGACGGGATCAAGGGTTCAAAATAAAACCGGTTTCAATGCAATTGGTTACATGATATCGCCTACGTAACTATTTGGCTAACGTGATATCATTTTCTATTAAAACCTTTTGCTTTTGTTTTAAGAAAGTTAATAACACAATGTATATTTGTTAATGTTTTAATAAAAAATATATTGATAGTACTGAGTGCATCTTTGTTCTTTCTGTAGAAACTGCAAAATATTATGTGATGAGGTTGGTTCGACGTTGAAATGGTATGGCGCGTGGGCCTGTTGACCTCATAGGATCTGTCCTTATAATAGGCTTCTACTCCATCGTTGAATACATCTATCAGTTTCTCCATGTTGGGAAAGGTAGACACCGGACTTTTGGGTAGTCAGGCCTACTCCCGTACTTCTAATCTCTTTGCCTATGGTGAGGAGGATCCAACCGCAATTCATGGAAATTTTTGAGGGAGGCCTATGTCCAACAGTAGACGTCCAACGGCTGAGATGATGATGGTGAGGAGGCAATATCGAAACCCCCGCTGTAATTTCCTTCTCGACATCATCTTCGTTCACAGTCAGCATCTGCAGGGCTAAGAAGGCCGTTATAGCAGATTCACAATATGATTCAAGTTCAAGTTCTTTATTCGTAACAAGGGAAGGTTACATGTCAGCTTATTCGATAGGTAAGTAAGTACATTCTGTTGTACATACACCGAGTATTCACACATATTTAGTACATGCAAAATAAATAAAAATACATCTTAGAGTTGTAAAACAACAAATAAATTAAACTGTACCTACTACATAATTTGCATCATAAATTAAACCATTCCAAAAAATTATATCAAATACCATGTCAAATAATAGATATAAATAAATTAGCAACTTTTAAGTATGTCAATATTAAAACAGATATTATGTACCATTCTAGCCGAGAAACTCATCAACCCTATAATGGCATTGTTCAATGAGCCATTTTTTTAATTTAAATTTTTAAAGGATTGCGTTGACGGGGCGTTTGTAATGGTGTCAGGAAGACGGTTATACACCGCCGGCCCCATTATATGCACCAGCTTCGACGATTTAGTAAGGCGCCGTGGTAGGGCTCTCAGCTTTTGTGCATTTCGCGTCGCGTACCTGTGACCGTCTCCAAACCTCGCGTACCTACTCACTAAGGTGTTTTTTAGTGTAGATGGCAGCATTAAAAATGACGAGGTCGGGGACTGTCATTATTTTAAGCGACCGGAAAATGGGACGAGCTGGCGCATCCCACGGAGCTCGGACTATCGCTCTCACAGCTCTCTTCTGCATTCTGAACACTCGCTCCCAATCAGCAGCTCTGCCCCATAGCTCTACACCGTACTGAAGGAGCGTTTTTACAAAAAAATACTATGTAGGTAGTAGTATAAAATAATATCAGTCATGTGGTTATCATAACAGAAGCTCTGCTTACTTTGGGGCTACATAATGCTGTGTAAAATGTCCAGCATTATTTATTTATTTATAGATATTATCTCAACAATGTCCCAGACATGGCGATGTCCCATTAAGTGTAGGCATAAAATTCATACTGACTCTGTATAAATAGAGTATAATAGAATATAGTTTATTAACAACACACAGAAGACAGAGGACAGAGCATAATAAAACAATACAATTAGTAGGTACCTACATAGAACTACATACAAAAGCGTGGAATAAGACAATTTTGGTAAGTACCTACCTACCTACTTTACAAGGTACCTACCCACCTAGGTACATAGGTAGATAGATAGGGCAGGCCTGTAAATAATAAAAACATGCTCTGGTTGCTCCGTCTATGCCGGGGTTGCCAAAAGGTTCAGACTCAGCTCTAAGCTAACTTCACGTGGGTGAAGAAGCGCTGGTTTTCAGTCAGGGCCCTGATAGTAGTGAAAAAAAATCGTCTGGTAAAGATAAGTAAGCTTATGTTTTTGTGAAGCAACGGCAGGATAGCATCGGAATAAATCGTTGATATGCGCCACTTTATTCTAACTGAAAACTACTAATTTGTATAAGTACCTTACAATGTAGCAGGTAGCTTTGAGTACAATTACTTGAACAGCCCGAAAGCACCATTTAAGTTTAGGCTGGGAAAATGTTAATCTTGTCTACAGTTAGAAATACTTTTTTTTTCATAGAAGAAATGACTTTGATTAATCAAGTCATTTATTAGATCAACAGTTCTACTTTAAGAGGCAATCTAAGCTGACACTCAAACTGTAAACGAGTGTAGTTGACCGAACGAGCGAAGCGAGCGCAGTGTCTCTCTGCTTCAGCTTGGACAAAAATGCTTTCATTTGTCCGCCGGTTGTCTGTCGACTTTTTGTCTTTGGGGTATTTTTGATACTTCCGGGGGGTACTTCCTCCAAAAATGGGCAGAAGGGGGGCTACAGGTGTCTCCGCTTTATGACATCCAATTTCGATGGTTCTTTTTTTGTTTGAGAGGTTGTATCTTTGAATTGGTCTCATAAAAATTTGGTAAAGATCTGATGAGGATCTTCAGCGTAATGAGCAGAATAGATCCTCAAGATGCAGTATTTTGCACACTTTTAGGCGCGGGCCAGACAGAAGAGACGTAAGACAAGGACGCGTCGCGGACAGGGCGCCAGCGAACAGCGTTGCGCCCGCGCCCCGTCTCTTCTGATGTTCTGCGTCGCAACGATTCTATACATTTTGTATGAAAGGGACGCGGAAGAGGCAAATGTCCGCGCCCCGTCTACGTTTACGTCTTTTCTGTGTGTCCAGCGCCTTAGATTTCTACCAGTTGAATTGGCCCTTTAACTATTATTGGTAGGGACTGATAAAGCACCTGGGATTACCTTCTCATCACAAAACCATAGTTTTAGAGAATAGAAAACTGTGAATATGTATTTGGTTTTAAGCTATGCAAAAACAGACTCGCGAGGTTTACAGGTCACAGAGCCGCTAGTAAGATAGGACTTATCTATTTTGAAAATAATTGGACCACAATAAATCAACAATTAGGTACTTACCTAACAAGACCAAACTCCGCAAATATTTTGGCAATTTTTATCTAATCACCTTTGCATGAAGCTGAGCTGAAAGTTTCCACTAGTTTACTTGTCACTCACTGACCTTGTGCGTCACCTATTGGCCTTCTATTTTGTTTGCTCGCTTGGTTACTTAGCGTCCGTGAATCAAATTCACCTAAGTCCAGTTAGAGACACCGAGCTGATCACAAGCCCTTGGAATCAATCTCTTGTTTGGAAATAAGAAAAAAGAAGTTAAACGGCAAATATGGACAAGCGGCTGACATGTTTTCTTGTTGTTGTGAGTATTTTTGGAAAAGCTTAAAAGTTAATTGCAAATGTATTGTTACTTAGCATTAACTGCTAAATTTTATACTAGAGAAGGTTGCATTACAAATAGGCCTATTAAAGACTCCATTTTGATAGTTGTTTTGAACGTTGAAAGGTGATGGCGTGCACATTACCTGTGCACGCCATCACCTTTCAACTGTGCACCTGTTAGACTTTTCTCCAGAATTTGGAAATATTACTGTAGAAAAGTTGACAATCCCAAAAAAAAAACAGAAAATCATTATATTTTAGAAGTACCTATTTGTTTTTGTGTTATCAGAATTTGAAAACCGATATCTAATAGATAACTATCCGCTCGAAAATTATTATTTTGTCTACTGCAGTCACCTTCAGAGAATTTCACTAGCAATTTTGTCAGGTTTTATTAGGTACTAAGCCTTTGTTAAAAAAATAAACCAAAACAAAGTGATATTCAAAGGTATTGATGAATATAACAGGAGCCAGCTCTAGAATCGTCAGTGTGTGTGTGGTATTTTTATTTTACTTTATTGGGAACAAGAAACAGTTGGTCCATTTAAACTTACAAAATTACGAGTATAAGAATGAAAACTTAATTACATGAATGGGTAAATGTACAACCCACTACAATGTTCTCATTATCTACGAAATACCTAATATTTTTAGGGTTCCGTACCTTAAAAGGTAAAAAAAGGAACCCTTATAAGATCACTTTCTTGTCCGTCTGTCTGTCTGTCTGTCTGTCTGTCTGTCTGTCTGTCTGTCTGTCTGTCCGTCTGTCTGTCTGTCCGTGTGTCACCATCGATTATCTCAGGAACGGGTAGAGCTAGCAAGTTGAAATTTCTACCATATACTAAGGTCTATAGTCCCTATTGTGACTATAAAAATCAAGGTCCTGAGTCAACACTATAAAAGACATAGGCAAATTTAGGTTTTCGTGAAAACTTGTGAGTACCAAAACTTACCTTAATTATCAACTTTTTTTATTTTTCGGAATTTTTCCTTTACTTGTGCTGAAAGACCTTGCTTGTAACCAAAATTGACAATTCTAGGTCAACCGGAAGTACCCTAGAGGTTTTGGGTCGAAAACCTAAATGGTAGTTCCCGTTGACCTAGAATAACGAAATTTGGGAAAAAGCAAGGTCTTATAGCACAAATAAAGGAAAAATTCCAAAAAGTTAAAAAAGTTGAAAATTAAAGGGTGTTCCCATACATAGTTGACGCCAATTAAAATTGTCCTCCGAGTTGTATGGGCGCTCATACAATTAAGCGGACTAGCTTAATTGGCACCATGGCTAGGTACGGAACCCTCGGCGTACGAGTTCGACTCGCACTTGACCGGTTTTTATTTATGTTAACTTCTGAAAAATTTTGTGATGTATCAAATGTTTAGTTGGTCCAACCTTTGATTACCCTCTTAGACATTTTTAAAAATGCCTAAATGACCTGAAAGAATACCCTGGGAATACAGTCGTGATCATATTCAATTTCATTTCATTTTTTTAGTGAAATTGATATGATGGAGGAAATTAAAAAACAAAGCCACTTCACTGAAAATCTGAATAACTAAAACATAGAATATAAAGAACATTGTAAATTAATTGTATAAGTTGTCATAAGATTTCATGAAAATTGAATTATTAATGAGCTAAGTAATCAGACATTTAAGACTGTCGCATCACGATAGCTGTACCAGTTTCTATGGGCTAAATGAAATTCAGCTTTACGACTAATGTAATTAACAATAAATTTTCCATTAACAGTGTGTCATGGTGTCGGCACTAGCTATGCCTTCCGAGTCGGGTCGCGAGAGGCGCGACGTCGTGGACTCCGCAAAGAACGCCGGGGACAGCGTGGCGGAGACCCTAAGCAACGCTGGTGACGCAGTCGTCAACGCGGTCAAGCCTACGGAAAAGAGCACGATTGACAAAATAGCAGACGGAATCAAGGGCTCAAAATAAAAACCGGTTTCAATGCAATTGGTTACATGATATCGCCTACATAACTATTTTGCTAACGTAATATCATTTTCTATTAAAACCTTTTGCTTTTGTTTTTAAGAAAGTAATTAACACAATGTATATTTGTTAATGTTTTTATAAAAAATATATTGATAGTACCTACACTCAGTGCATCTTTATTCTATCTGTAGCAAAATATTATGTGATGGGGTCGGTTAGTCGTCGAAATGGTATGGCGCGGGCGGGGCTGTAGACCTCATAGGATCTGTCCTTATAATATACAGGGTGTGACAAATTCTTGGTCACTGAAGGGTAGCTACCTTTTCTCTTGTAGTTAGAATGTTTTGTTCTTATGAAACTTCAGTTTTATTTTGAAGAAAAAAATAATTGCATTTTTAGATTTTTTAAAAAAAGTACAGTTAGCCTAAAAAATTACATTTGTCAAAAAAAACAAGTTGGTCTTAATCGACTCTATTTCCCACCAGGAACACTTCTCCCAAAGTAACTTATCAAATCAAATCGTAAGTTTTTGCAATAATTCAAAAAACACATCCAATACATTTTCTATGAAATTAAGAGTTGTAAACATTACAGTGCCACTTAATTGATCGTTCTTAATTTAATTTCGTAACTGCTCCGGCAAGCTGGGAGGCTATTGTAAAGCGCGTATTTAAATTTAGAACAAAGTGCTTCCCTGCAGATGTACAAATGGTATGCTCCATGTATACCAACATTTCTTACGGGTCTGTCTGAAGCGCCTAAGGCTTTACAATAGCCTCCCAGCATGCCGAAGCAGTTACGAATTTAAATTAATAACCATCGAATAAGTGGCACTATAATGTTTACAACTACTAATTTCATAGAAAATGTATGGGATGTGTTTTTTTAATTATTGCAAAAACTTACGATTTGATTTGATAAGTTACTTTGGGAGAAGTGTTCCTGGTGGGAAATAGAGTCGATTAAGACCAACTTGTTTTTTTTGACAAATGTATTTTTTTAGGCTAACTGTACTTTTTTTCAAAAATCTAAAAATACAATTATTTTTTTCTTCAAAATAAAACTGAAGTTTCCTAAGAACAAAACATTCTAACTACAAGAGAAAAGGTAGCTACCCTTCAGTGACCAAGAATTTGCCACACCCTGTATAATAGGCTCTCCATCCTTGAATATATCTATCAGCTTTTCCATGTTCGGGGAGGTAGACACCGGACTATTTGGGTAGTCAGGCCTGATCCCGTACTCCTAATCTCTTTGCCTATGGTGAGGAGGCAATATCGAAACCCCCGCTGTAATTTCCTTCTCGACATCATCTTGGTTCATAGCCAGCATCTGCAGGGCTAAGAAGGCCGTTATAGCAGATTCACAATATGATTCATACAGGTGTGTTTTTACAAAAAAATACAATGGAAGTAGTAGTATAAAATTATATCAGTCATGTGGTTACTTTGGGCCTACACGATGCTGTGTGAAATGTCCAGCATTATTGATGACTAGCCTCTTAGCTGAGTTGGTAGTAGCTCTGCCTTCTGCGCTGTAGGTCGTGGGTTCGATTCCCATCCAGGGCAAACATTTGTGTGATGAACGTAGATGTTTGTTCTGTTTCTGGGTGTTATAAAGTATTATAGGTATGTATTAAAAAAAAAGGAGGTATAAGTATAAGTATTCTATCAGTTATCTGGTTCCTATATAGTACAAGCTTTGCTTAGTTTGGGGCTAGATGGTGCTGTGTCAACAATGCCCCAGACATTGAGATTTCCCGTTAAGTGTAGGCATAAAATTCATACTTACTGACTTATAAATCGTTTAGTAAAGATAAGTAAGCTTAAGTTCTTGTGAAGCAACGGCAGGATAGCATCGAAATAAATCGTTGACGTGCGCCACTTTATTCTAACTGAAAACTATTAATGTGTATAAATACTTGAGTACAATTACTTGAACAGCCCGAAAACACCATTTAAGTTTAGGCTGGGAAAATGATAATCTTGTCTACAGTTACAAATTCTTTTTTTTTCATAGAAAAAATGACTTTGATTAATCAAGTCATTATTAGATCAACAGTTCTACTTTAAGAGGCAATCTACGCTGATACTCTAACTGTAAATGAGTGTAGTTGACCGAGCGAAGCGTCACTCTGCTTTATGTCTATCGACTTCGGGGGGGGGGGGGGGGGGTACTTCCTCCAAAAAGGGGCAAAAGGCAAAAGGGGCTACAGGATATCAGATATCTACTAGGTAGGGATTGATGAATCACCTGGGTCCACCTTCTCATCACAAAACTAGAGAATTGCTAATATTTATTCTGTTTTAAGCTATGCAAAGAAAGACTCGCGAGGTCTACAGCTAACAGAGCCACTACTAATAAGGTAGGACTTATTTATTATGAAAATTATTGAACCAAAATAAACCAACAATTAGGTACTTAACAAAAGCAAACTGTGCAAATATTTTGGCAAATTTGTTATCTAATCACCATTGCATAATGCTGAGCTGAAAGTTTCCATTAGTTTACTTGTCACACATTGACCTTGTGCGCCACCTATTTTTACATTTGGCCTACGATTTTTTTTGCTCGGTTGATAACCGTGAATCGAATTCACCTAAGTCCAGTACGAGACACCGACCTGATCACACGTTGGAAACAATATTTTCTTTGGAAATAAGAACAAAGAAGCTAAACGGCAAATATGGACAATCGGCTAATAGGTTTTCTTGCTATTGTGAGTATTTTTGGAAGTGCTTAAAAGTTATTGCTAGGTATTATTAACTGTTTAATTTGAATAATAGAAGAGGTGGCATTACAAATAGGCCTATTGGAGACTCCATTTTGATACTTTTTTTATACGAGATGACGTGCAAGTTGCAACGTTGTGCTCGTTGCACGTCATGACTTTTCTCCAGAATATGGAAACAACGACAGTGGAAAAGATGACAATCCAAACAAACAGCTAATCATTATATTTTAGAAGCATTTGTTTTTGTGTTATCAGAATTTGAAAACTGATATCTAATAGATAACTATCCGCTCGATAATTATGATTTTTTTTTCTAATAATACTTAGGTACTTCACCTTTAGAGAATTTTACTAGCAATTTTGACAGGTTCATTACTAAGCCTTTATTACAAAATGATTCATATTCAAAGAGGTATTGATGAATATTACAGTAGCCAGCTCTAAAATCGACAGTGTGTGTGTGGATTGTTTTTTTACTTTATTGGGAACAATAAACAGTTGGTCCATTTAAACTTACATAATTTAAAAGAGTTTAAACTAATTAAATGAATAAGTAAATGTACAACCCACTACAATGTTCTCATTACCTTCGAAATACCTAATGATTTTACCATGGACAAAATATTTATTTGGTCAAACCATTGATTACCCTCTTAGACATTTTCATAAATGCCTAAAGGAACTGAAAGAATACAGTCGTGATCATATTCAATTTCATTTCATTTTTTTTATGAGATTGATGTAATTTAGGAAATACAAAAAAGCCACTTCATTGAAAATCTGAATAATTAATAAGTACATAGAATCTAATGAACTTTGTAAATGAATTGTAAAAGTTGGAATCAGATTTCATGAAAGTGGAATTATTAATGAGTTAAGTATAGTAGACATTTAAGACGCCGATCACGATAGCTGTACCAGTTTCCAAGGGCTAACCCTAAATGCAATTCAGCATTACTATTGTAATTAACCATACATTTTCCAATAACAGTGTGGTATGGTGCCGGCTGGTAAGCCTTCCGAGACGCAACGCGTGAAGGACAACGTCATAGACTCCGTAAAGAATGCGGGGAACAGCGTCGTGAACACCCTGAGCGACGCTGGTAACGCAGTCGTCGACGCCGTCAAGCCTAAGGAAAAGACCACGGTTGACAAAATAGCAGACGAGATCAAGAGCGCAACAAAATAACCGGTTTCAATGTAATTGGCTACATGATATCTCCTACGCAACTGTTTTGCCAACGTGATATTATTTTCTATGAAAATCTTTTGCTTTTGTATTTAAGAATGTAATTAACACAACGTAGGTATATATATTTGATAATGTTTTTATTAAAAATATATTGATAGTAAACTTAGTGCGTCTTTGTTCTAGAACTATTGCAAAACATAATGTAATGAAGTCGGTTAGACATTGGAATGGTGTGGCGCGGGGTTGTCGACCTCGTAGATTCCGTCCTTCAACTCCGTCGTTGAATACATAATATCAGCTTCTCCGTGCTGGGTGAGCCATGTGGCGAAATAAGTGTTCATCAATGTAAATCAATCAATCAATACTTATAATAAAACTGTAACAGGTCAAATTCTGTACATTGAAGATATTTTGAAAATTTTTTAGGAGGGCTCTCTATAATTAATACTGAAGCCAAAACTGTAATTTTTTTCATTCATGTCTGTCTGTCTGTATCTTGGCCGCGCATCACTTCGAAACTACTGGATGGATTTAAATGAAACTTAGTATTATTTGAGTGCATACTACGTAGTCTAATATAGGATACTTTTTATTGCGAAATTTAGCACGGTTCCCTTGGAAGAGGGGATGAAAGTCAAAATGAGTATCTGGTTTTAATTCATTAACGCGTAGTCCGATGCAATTGATTATTTTTTTGTTAGAAAGTAGGTACTTTAAATATTGTCCCGTAAAAATTTCAAGGTCATGATCTGATGGAGTCAGGAGCTGTTCAACAGAACTCCTCAATAAAAAGGCCGATTGAGTTGAAACTAGGAACTCAGCATATCTGTAAAGTTCCAACTACAAAGTAATAATATGGTGACAGCAAACTGATCTGATGATGGAGTCAGGACCTGGTCCATGGAACTTTTTAGTGATATGGGTATCAAATGAAAGATCTTGATGAGTTAAACACAATGCTGAATATGATGATGGAGTCAGGAACTTCATGGATCTTTTTGGTGATAGGTATGGATATGAGTATGGGTTTTATCTCTTCCATGCGTCCCTGCTTCTCTCCTTCCAAGCTTCTCTGCTTCTCTTTATACATGCTTCTCTCCATTTAGGTATGCTTGAAGCAATACGAAGTTTGCCGGGTGAGCTAGTAAATAAATAAAATTGCTCACCGATACTTGCTCTAAACGGTGAAGGAAAACATTTTGAGGAAACTCTCGGCTTAGTCGGCTTCACTTGTATTGACGATATCTTTCCTGTGGATAAAGCCGAAAGTGAGAAGACGGTTTAGTTAAATAGTTTCTACTTAGGCCTTAATAATCTTTACTAGATGATTTATACAGTGTCAGGAGGCAATCTTTGCCAACACTTAACGGGACACTGTAGCCTGGCACATTGTTTGAGATGGAATAGGCTTGCCCAGCACCTGAACCATTCTCTCAGCTTAACCGGCCATATTCACAGGAAAGACAGTTAAGTTAAATAGTTTTGGTCTCAAAATGTCTCCGACGTTACAATGTCACGATATAAATGTAGGCATAAAATTTATACTGACGCTGAAGTGGCACGAATGATTGCCTCAAAATAATTATGTAGTTGACGCGCGCCACTTTATTCGAAAACAGATTTTTTCTTAGAATTTTGAAAACTACTAAAATGTGTACTACCAATAATACCTTATTACGTTGAAGGCAGCTTTGAGTACGATAACTAGAACAGCTAAAAAACACAATTTGAGTTACTAATAAGCTCAAAACAGTCCTACTTACTGCTTTAGAAATGACATTTGTTGTCATGTCTCAAGCTTGTTTTAAGATTGCTCTAAGGCCTCTATTAATAAACTCCGCTCAACTTTTGTCAAAGTTGCACCACGGATTTAACTATTGCCATACTTTTTTGTTAGGCAGTGACAAATGAGGATGGCAATAGTTAAATCCAAGGTGCAACTTAGACACAAGTTGAGCGGAGTTTATTAATAGAGGCCTAAGAGTTCATGGTACGGCTACAGCTAGAAAACAAAATTTGAGTTGAGGTTGGAAAAATGATAATTTTGTCCATAGTTTTATTTTTCATTAGGAGAAAAGGCTTTGATTAGTTAGGTAATCGAGTCATTTGAGATCAATATTTCTACTAGAATGCCAGGAATACCTACAATATGCTGCGTAGTAGCAAACCAGCATGTTTTTTAGCAGCATGTGTAGGTATTTCAGGATTAAGCAGCAATCTACACCACTGACACCACAGAACGGCGGAGCTAATAAAAAAGGCCGTTATTCGTGAATCACAACACAATGTGTTTCATAGACTGAAACTATGAAACACATTGGCCTTTTTAGCTTCGCTGACACTCAAACTCTGAATGAGTGTAGTATACACATCAAGTACGTTTTGGATAAGTTTGAAAACATTGTAGGTACCATATTTTTTTATATAAGTATTTAAATATTATTAAAAACCATTTAACGAATTGATTTTTTTGGGCTGATCGCACACTTTTTTTCATATTATGTAGGTACAAAAGAGATTGTAAGTTGGTATAGAGAGAATAGCCTATCAATTGTTTAATAATATGCATATGGTATTTGTAGCGACATCTACCTGTCGCTAGATGAACTACATACGTAGTGAGTAGCATGTCTATGTAGGTACATAGACATGCTACTCACTACGAGCTTCAGCGAAGATGGCGCCACTCAACATCAGAATGTCTAGAACTCGCAAGCAAAGTTTTCCAGAGCAATAGACATAATACCGACCATCCGACAACATCTGTCGGTCGAAAGACCACGGGCAAGAGGGCCAGATGGGCCGGCCCGTTGCAGAGAACCACCTACTCTGCCTTTGGGGAACGATTCCACCCTGTTCCCCAAAGTATTTTTTTATTTAGTAAAATTAAAGCTTATATTCGTTATATAATTTACGGAACATCTCAAAGTCTCACCTCACACCGTCCGTCCACGTCTGTACTCTGTACGAAACCGCGGCACGGCGTCGGTAATCGCGCCTGTTTCCGAGATTTCTAAGATTTCTCGTATTAAGCAGTTTATATGAATAAGGTACTTAATATCTACTGCTTTTTTATGTTGTCTACTACTGATTTATCTATGGTATATTGCTGAGCTGAAAGTTTCCATAGTTCACTTGTCACCCACTTCCCTTGTACGTCACCTTTTGTCCTGCAATTTTGTCTGCTCGCTTAATCAAAAGCGTTTATCAAATTATTTACCAAATTCAGACCGTCCTGTTGGACCTATAAGTAAGTAGTCCAGTAAGAGACATCGAGCTGATCACACATCATTGGAAACTATCTCTTGGTTGGAAAAAGAACAAAGAAGCAAAACGACAAATATGGACAATCGGCTGATATGTTTTCTTGTTATTGTGAGTATTTTAGGTAGTGCTTGAAAAATTTAATATTAGAGAAATATGCCCATTAGTCTCCATTTTTGATCGTTGTTTTGATACGTGATGGCGTGCACATGTTTGACTTTTCTCCAGAATGTGAAAATAAGGCCGTGGAAAAGTTGACAATCCTCAAAAAACCGCAAATTAGTATTTTAGAAGTTTTTTTATGTACCTAACCAGAATTTGAAAACTGATACCAATTCGCTCTAAAATGTTTATTTTCCTAATAAATGATAGTTTTCAGATAATTTTTACAGGTTCTATAACAATAAAAACTAAACTAAAACAAAACCAAATGATTCTTATTCAAAGAGATAGAAATTTTAAAATCTCCAGCTTTCAGAGTGTGGGAATAGTTCTTAAATTCTTAATTGTTAACACAAAATAACACATTCAAGCAAAATTAGATTAAATAAAGTTAATGGACAATGGGTACAAATGCGAGCTTAACCTTGAAAGTATTAACGATAAGCAGTTGGTCCAATAAAACTGACATAAGAATAAAAATTTAAATAAATAAGTAAGGGTGCCACCAATTGCAACTTTCTGTACACCGCCGTTTTTCTCTTTCTGAAATTATCCAGTCTATCCAAAGGTGGTCTAAAAGAGATCGCTTTTAGCAATAAGGCCTGCCATTGTAGTATATGGCTAGTTACCCAAACTAATTATAAAACAATACAAATTCAATGATAATAACGTAGATGAAATTGAACAAAGTACTTAAAAACCACTTAAAAAATTTAGTTTTTTGATATAATAAATTAGGTAGATAATATTAGGTACCAATCATTAGTTTACTGTCAATGAAAATAAGTGATAATAGATTTAAAATGCTCAGAGATTTAGAAAACGATTACCTACGATGTTCGCAAAATACTAAGAATATAAATGAGATTGTGTTAACTTCTGCAAAATGTTGGCATGTACAGTCAAAACATGTATTATGTATGTAGTACAAAATATGTATTTGGACATACCTCTGATCCCCTTAGACATTTTCAAAACTGCCTAAAAGATCTAAAAGGAAATGTCTACCGTACCTTGGAAATACAGAAGTGATTATATTTAATTCCATTTTATGAGATTGATGTGAGCAAACTCAAAAGAAAGCCATTTCATTGAAAATCCCATAACCCATATAGAATTTAATGAATATTGTAAACTAATTGTGAAAGTCTGAAATGGAATCAGATTTTATGAAATTGGAGTTAATGAGTTATAGTAGACATCTAAAAACGTCGCAACGCGATAGTTGCACCAGTTTCCAAGGCTTTTCCTTGACTGCAATTCAGCTTTACGACTTAAGTCGATAACAATAACATTAACAATACATTTCCATATACAGTGCATCATCGGGGCAGCACTAGCCATGCCTTCTGAGTCGGGTCGCGAGAGGCGTGACGTCATGGACTCCGTGAAGAACGCCGGGGACAGCGCGGCGAAGACCCTGAGCGACGCTGGTGACGCAGTCGTCGACGCCGTCAAGCCGACTGAAAAGAGCACGATTGACAAAATAGCAGACGGGATCAAGGGCGGAAAATAATAACCGGTTTCAATGCAATTGGTTACATGATATCGCCTTCGCAACTGTTTTGTCAACGCGATATCATTTTCTATTAAAACCTTTTGCTTTTGTATTTAAGAATGTAATAAACACAGTGTATATTTGTTGATGTTTTTATTAAAAATATATTAATAGTAGGTACATTCAATGCATCTTCGTTCTAGAATTTATGCAAAATATTATGTAATGAGGTCGGTTAGACGTCGGAATGGTATGGCGCGGGCCGGTCGACCTCATAGATTCCGTCCCTCTATACTAGGCTTCTACTCCTGGTCGGATTCATCTATCAGCTTCTCCGTGTAGGGGGAGGTCGGCACCGGACTGTCCGGGTAGTCAGGGATGCTCCCGCACTCATCTCTTTGCCTACGGCGAAAAGGCAAGATCAAAACCACCGCTGTAATTTCCTTCTCGTCATCATCTTGGTTCATAGCCCGCATCTGATTTTTGTACCGTATATCCGATATGTTTTACTGGTACTTATGCTCGAATTCTGAAACGATACTTAAACATTTGACACGTTCTTAGGTACTCTTCAGAATCGTATTAAAAAATGACAGTGAATGACAGTTAATGTCAATGATAAGCACCCTAAAACTAAGTAGCGTTTCAGTATTCGAGCGTTAGGCTGCGTTTCCACCAGAGATGTGCGAAAATGCGTAGCGAGGAATGTGTTTGTAAAGAACCAATAGAATCGCTTCATTTACCTCGCCTCGGTCAGCACAGCTCTGGTTGAAACGGCTCAGCGGAGCTAGGTTTTTGCGCATACAAAACAAGCAAAGGATGTGTTGCGAGAAATGTGTTGCGAGGAATGTGTTAAGAGGAATGTGTTGCACATTGACATTTGACACATTTCACAGCTTCGCAACACATCCTCGCAACACTCATTAATGCGCATTTTCACAGCTCCACTATACATCCTCGCACGACACATTTCCATCGCACATCTCTGGTGGAAACACCCACACATTTTCACAGCACAGCTAGACATCCTCGCACGACACATTTCCATCGCACATCTCTGGTGGAAACGCAGCCTTAGCTTGCTACCCGAGATTTGATGCAAATGACAAATAAGGCTGTGATCACATTGTGATACACACAAGATGATTGTGAAGCGAGAGAGATTGTAGAGCCATGTTGGCGAAGTGATGTGCATCAATAGATTTAAATAAAAAACTTACTCACAGACACTTTCTCTAAACAGTGAAGGAAAACATTTTGGGGAAACCCTCGGCTTAGTCGGCTACACTTGTATTGACGATGCATTTCCTATAGATAAAGCCGTATAGTATAATCATTTGGTAAAGTTTTTGTGAAGCGACACGACGCCGACGCGACATCACGTTTGCATCGAAAGAAATAGTTGACGCGCGCCAGTTCATTCAAAAACATTTATTTCTCAACAAAACGCAACCACAAAAGGCCGTTAGGGAGTGGACACATTGCGTTTTCTGCAGCGTGTTTTTGAGGTGCGCTTTTGTATCGATACAAACGCGCTGAAAAAAACGCAATGCGTCCACTCCCTTACAGACCCTATTTACTGTAGTTTTTATATATTTTGTATAGACGCGCCGCACACGTGGCCGGTGGCGACCACTCGCTACAGCTACAAAATATATGAAAAGTCGCTGTCGCTGGCGTTTTGTGGCTGTGGTCGGTGGCCCGTTTGCATCGCCGAGCGTGTTTCGTAAACTAATAAAATATAAGTATAGGTAGGTACCTTATTACGTTGAAGGTAGCATGAGTACAATCACTTGAACATCCAAAAACCACCATTTAAAGTTTAGGTTGGAAAATTGATAATCTTGTCCACAGTTTTGTTTCAGAGAAATGACTTTGATTTATCAAGCCATATATTATTAGATCAATATTTCTACTCTAAGAGGCATATTACGCTGACACTCAAACTCTGAATGAATGTAGTAAGTACCTATGTATCTGTTAAGGAAATAATTGGACCACAATAAACCAACAAATAGGTTACATTACAACAGCAAACTCCGCAAATAATACGCTTCTAATTCAGCATGTTTTTTATTTATCACTATTATACAATGCTGAGCTGAAAGGTTCACTTATTGTCACTGACTGCCCTTGTGCGTCACCTATTGTCCTGCAATTTTGTCTGCCCGCTTGATTACAAGCGTGAATCAAATTCAGGCCTTCCTGTTTGGACCTTTGAGTCCAGTAAGAGACACCGAGCTGATCACACATCATTGGAAACAATCTCTTGTTTGCAAATAAGAACAAAGAAGCAAAACAACAAACATGGACAATCGCCTGATTTGTTTTCTTGTTATTGTGAGTATTTTTGGTAGTGCTTGAAAGTTGAGAGCAATTTGCTAGGTATTATTAACTGCGCAATTACTGTCTCAATTTTTGATCGTTGTATTGAAACGTGATGGCGTGCACATGTTTGACTTTTCTCCGAATGTGAAAATAATGACTGTGGAAAAGTTGACGATCAGTAAAATACCGCAAATCGTACTATTTTAGAAATTTTTGTTGTTTTTATATTGATATCGATACCTATCCTCTCTAAAATTGATATTTTTCTGATAAATGACAGTTCCAAACTAGAATATTTATTATCAATTTGACAGGTTCCTTACTAAGCTGTTTACATGCTGCAAGTTTTTGCCTCGAGCATGCGAGAAACTTGCTCCATGACAATTCAGTGACAAGCGATTATCAACCTTCTACGTATGAGTTCAATGTTTTGTTAACATTGTCATATATTGACATTTGTTTTTTAATCGCATCTTCGGGGCGAGACACTCGCACCATGTAAACGGCGCTTTAATTACAAACCAACAACATTGAATAAAAAGCAAAATGTACGATGACTCAACTTCAAAGAGATTTCAATAAAACACTGGATTGTATTTCTTGACATTGCACAATGCAAAATAAGCAGTGTTATTCCAAGATGTCATTAACAAAGACTGCAGTAAAATACTTTAGCAGAAATAAGCTCAAACATATCTAATAGTAAAGCTGTAGTCATATTAATAAGACCATTGCGAAGCGATAGCCGGCTCGGCGATAGTCTTGAAACCGAGTTGCTTGATCAGATACTGGGAATTATTTCCCCAACAGATCATTCCAGCTTAATCTTTTCAATCATTCAATCTGTTTAAAATGATAAATAATTTCTTATAAAAAAAAAAACAGTTTTAGAAACTATTTAAGCGGTGTTGGTGGTCCGTAGGTGTTCTGTCGGTGGTGGCCGCATTGTCTCAAAGTGGTAATATGATTTCATGAAAGTAAAATTAATAAGTAGGTAGACATATTAAATTTAAGACCGTCGCAATCGCTGTATTCATTTTCAATGCTTAACCCTTATCTATTACAATTCAGCTTTACGACTAGTGTAATTAACAATAATTTTTCCATTAACAGTGCATTATCGCGACGGCACTGGCGATGCCTGAGTCTACTCGCGAGAGGCGGGACGTCATGGATTCCGTGAAGAACGCCTGGGGAGACATGGTGAAGACCCTGGGCGACGCTAGTGATGCAGTCGTCCACGTCTTCAAGCCGACAGAAAAGAGCACGATTGACAAAATGGCAGACGGGATCAAGAGCCTAACGCAATAACCGGTTTCAATGCAATTGGTTACATAATATTGATAATATCAACCATGCAGCTGTTTTCCCAACGTGATATATTAATAAATGATTACCTACGAGTGAACTAACTTATGTTGTATTTAAGAATGTTATTAACACAATGCATATTTGTTTATGTTTTTATTAAAAAAATATCCAAAAAATATTGATAGTACTCTCAGTGCATATTTGTTCTTTAGCTGTTGCAAAATTATTATGTACGTAATGAGGTCGGTTAGACGTCGGAATGGTATGGCGCAGGGCTGTCGACCTCATAGATTCCGTCCTTATAATAGGCTTCTACTCCATCGTTGAACACATCTATCAGCTTTTCTGTATTGGGGGAGGTAGGCGCCGGACTCTCAGGGTAGTCAGGCCTTCTCCCGTACTCCTCATCTCTTTGCTTACGGTGCGAAGGCAGGATCAGAACCCCCGCTGTAATTTCTTTCTCCATATCTTCTTGGTTCATAGCAAGCATCTGATTCTTATACCGTATATCCGATATGTTATACTGGTAATACTCAGACTTGTGGCGCTCCCGGACGAACATGCAGTAGGCTATCCACGCGACCACTAGACCAGCCTGTGGAAAACCGCGCCGTGAATAATAAGGTACACAAATGTGTACAAAATGTAAAACCACTCACCAGAACGAGAGCACAAATGAAGCCAGCGATGTATACACCCATTTTATCGATTAATTTTAAAATTTGTGAGACGAGTGCTGCAAACGAGTTAGATTGGAGTAGTCGCCAGAGATCGCAGCAAATGTCGCATTCAATTAGTGCCAGTCGGTACTCAGGGGTCTATAGCGAATGATGTCATAGGGAATTGGAGGAGCCAATGAGTACAATGGGGCTATTTTAGTGCGGAATCAGGGTAATACGGGTTCACAAGTGTCAAGTACAGCTAGTACGTGTGCACCGGATTGTATCAACTATGCGGCTGTGCCTTGGATTACTGCGTACGAGAGAGGCGGCTGTGGTTTGACTGCGTTCCATCTGTGTCATCAGAGTGAACACAGCTTCAATCAAGCGTGATGTTTCTGCATCCTTTCAACTGCATGGGAAGAGACCGTTTTATTTGTATGTAGGGGAAATGAGTACTAGCGTAGTATTGACGAATTTATAAAAATGTTAACTGTACTGTGCATTAATATGCAAGTTTTTCTTGATCACGTTGTTATAGATAAGGTAGGTATTGTTTTTATATACCTACATACCCATTTCCTATAGATACGGAACTGCCCATAAGCATGTACGTAGTTACTATTAGTTATTCTCTACCCTATGTGTACATTGTGTACCTAATGTTTTTGCATCTACATATACCTATAGATGTATGTAGTGTTAGACAGATTTTAGTCTAGTCTAGTGGTTTTATATGCGTTGTATTTTGTGACCAAGTAGAGTACCTACATACCTTAACAAAATCCTGCTGCCGAAATGATGCATGAGGCCAAATCAATCTCTAGCGCTCTTGACCTGATTTAATACGAATGATGAGTGATATACTTTAGGTAAGCTACCTAACGTTATCTGCTGAAGGGTCATTACGGACATCTTTTGTTTATTATTTATTATACTAGCAGACGCCCGCGGCTTCGCCCGCGAGGACTAGACGACTAGGACGAGATTTTTTATCCCACGGGAAACATGCATTTTTTCGGGATAAGAAGTAGCCTATGTCACTCTTCAGGCCTCCAACTATCTCCACACAAAAAATCACGTCTTTCCATCTCCTTGTTTTGACGCGAAAGCAGGATAAACAAACAAACAAACACATTTTCACATTTATAATATGGGTATGGATAAGTTGGTATATTTCAACATGAACTTGGACATCCAAATAGCGATGTTCCACTTTAGGCCTGCAAAATTAAAGAATGTTCGCGGGTCCTCAAAAGGAGGCGTTATTGGTTATAGCGAACACTATCAAGAAATGATTTTCTAAAATCGTTTTGGCCCTTGCCCAGCAGTGGGATCCAGTGGGCTTATTAGATTAGATTAGATTAGATTAGATTTTGATGAATGAATCAAAAAATAAAAAAAAAAATAAAAAAATGTTTTCTAAACAGTAAAAACATTTTTTGATAGTGTTCCCAGACTCAAACGTGAGGTCTTAAAAAAACAGCTGTGGTGTATGGTTGCTGTGTTTAGATCCTAGCTAAAGGCCTTTCACTTGAGACTGAATAAGTACCTAAATAAAAAAAATTAAGTATTTTTGGAAAAAATATTATACCAGGATGACTGGTAGATAATGCTTCAGCATTAAGGCCTCCTTGCACCATCAAATGTATGAAACTAATAAATAAATAAATAAAAAAATAGTAGCTACCTACTAATTAAAAATTTACGTAAGTTTTGAAATCTGTCACGTAAAATACTAACTCCTTGAATAGTAATACCATGGACCAAACTAAATACAAAAATACAAAAAATACAATACAAAAATTAAGTAGGTACTTATTTGGTACACAGTACCTAATACTAAAGTGGGCATGTCCTAGTTTTTGAACGTGCCTCGGTCTTCTTCAATTAATGACGATCTAAGCAGATTATTATCATTGCTGTAGGTAGACAGTATCTAAACTCGTGAATGTTTACGTTTATTAAAAGAGGAAATAAAACACACATTTAGTTAGGAGTATTTATTTATTCATCTTAAGTCAAGAGACTAGAAAAGAGCACGAATAAATTGGCGAATGCGGCTTCGTGGAGTTCCTGCAAAAAAAAAAACTTTTGTTATTAAAAAAATCTAAGAGTTTTTTTAAATAATACATTGTTAGTACAGTTACACATTGTATTAAATTTTAAGTTCTTGAAATATAACTTTTTAAATTTATTTTAAATTTAACCGTTTTTTTTAGTTAAAGTAGGTAAGTACTAACCTATAATTAGTTAAGTTAGTCACACGTCATCACACTCATGTTTGAATGATTTAATACGGAACAGCGCCTGCAACAAAATGTGTCAAATTGTTTAAATTGAGTGTTTGTACCTACCTACCTTACGTTTTACTTGTAATTTGTGCATTTAGTGAAATGTTTAACTAAGTATACATTTTTTAATACATCTATTCTGGATCACACTAATTATAAGCATAAAATTATGAATGTGTAAAGCACCGCTTACTTGGTGTGACAATGTAAACTTAACATACAAATCGTACGTGGAAGGTCGATAATCGCTTGTCACTGAATTGTCACGGAGCGAGTTTCTCGCATCTTCGAGGCAAAAAAATAGCACCATGTAAACGGCACTTTAGGATCTAAACGGAATTAAATGGCAGGTATTCCGCAAAATTGTCGCAATATTCAGCACGTCAATTCCGAAAACTCGTAAAACTGACATTACACCATCCTGAATTCAGTGCACTCTGTCTCACTCTTTGGCCTAAGAATTGCGTTTTGTGCATCCTACTTTTACCGATGCTAAACGATTGAAGTTGGCCTCAGTAAAAATAGGATGCGCACAATACGCAATTCTTAGGCCAAAGAGGGAGAAATAGCACTAAGTTTTTAATGAACAAGCAGTTAGCACACTGAATTCAGCAACGTCTAATGTCAGCTTCACACGCTCAATTTGTGTTGTAGTACGAGACAAAGGAGTTGTGCATGCTTCAATAAGAGGTTTCCGGGATGAAGTAAAGAATCTAGGCTAGACTAGTGATATAATCAGTGATTGATTAGATTGTAAAGGCCTTCACCAAAATTGTATTTTAGGTCCATCATCATCACTATTTTAGGTTCAACTTAAGTCCTTATAATGTCACTATTGTTTTTATAATTAGGTATGTAAAAAAACATCTACAAGATGTACCTACTTACTTATTATTGTTGCCTGAATTAAAGTTAGTACTAAGTATACAAAAGTTAGTAAACAAATTTAGTACCTATTAGATACTTAGGTATATGTATTAGGATACTGAAGAGTCGTATTGGCCAAGTGGGAAAGTGCCTCGACTTTTGATCCGAAGGTTGTGGGGTCGAATCCCTACCGTGGACTATTATGCTGAAAGTCACTGTGACTGCCGCAGCTTCACTGAATTATGCCAGAAGAAATCATGGATATATTTTTGCTACTTTACATCTGACGCCTTAAAGTTTCAACGAGCAATCGGAGAGCAAGATTGACTGTTGAATTTCTAAGGAGACGGTATTAGGTAAACTCGTGGTTACTTATCAAGGTTATAGCTGACCAGTTGCCGCCTACACCGCATCGCCTTTTTGGTGTTCCTTCACTTTTGGATTGCGATGCGTCGATCCGGCGGTGTTACGGAGTTGATCTAGTGAGCGTTGCAATTTGCTAAATATAATTCTAGACAAAGAATACCGAGGCGGTGCGGTGAGGTTCGGGTGTAGAGGCGACTGGTCAGCTATAACCTTTAGACATCTCAAAGATTTGATATCATTAACACGTTCAACGTCCGTGTCCCACATATGGGTCACTACGGAACGACCTGCGGACCTAAAAAGGTCGCTAAATCTGAATCACAATTTGAAATTAACTATAATACCGTCTCTTTTCACTCTCAGTCAATGAAAAGAGATGGCAATAGTTCAATTCCTTTAATGCGATTCTGCAATAGCGACCTTTTTAAGCCCGCTGGTCGTTCCGTAGTGACCCATATGTGGGACACGGACGTGTAGAGCCAGTTCATAGTGACCCATATATGGGGCACTGGACGTTGAACGTGAACAGCGGGCTTAAAAAGGTCGCTAAATTACAGAATCGCAATAGGAATTGAACTATATTCCATCTCTTTTCACTGACTGAGAGTGAAAAGAGACGGCATTATAGTTAATTTCATATTCTGATTCTGCTATAACGACCTTTTTAAGCCCGCAGATCAGTCTAATATTTTTCGTTCAAGATGATTGCGGTAAATGCAACCGATGCAGAAATCTGTGTTTTCCTTTGCTTTTTCTGTTGTTGTGTCATGCATTACGTAGTCTGTTACCTATCGACTATTTACTGATTAGTTTTGGAACTATTAGCATCGTCTATATTTGAACGCAAGGACTGCCTTAACCTTGTAGTATGTAAACTTACGGCCGTTGTTGTCAGCCACGTTCACTGAAACAAAAAAATATTCAATTAAATTGGATGATTAATTTTAATTGCGTAATTCAAATATGATAAGTGGACATTCTAACTGGTGTCATGCGAGAGCTGCTAAGTAGTTCGATTCATATCAGCTAGTACCAGTAAACTGCAGGGCATTAGGCACGATCCTCGGCTTCTCTCATGCAAATCCTGACATCGTAGATTGTTGCTCCACCTCGCCTGAGGGCATCCTACACTACGTTTGCCAATTTTCATTCCCTACATAGTAAAATGTTTACGGTTATGGCTTGCTAATCCGATTTGTTCCAATATGACGATGAATTCGATTCTCTAGGAGGCAAATGTTTGTTTTGTACATCATGTAAGTACCAAAATGTTGTCATGTCATAAAACCTGTAGAATGTAACCATGACAAATCCTAAATGCGCCATAGCTATGCGTAATTTATGGTTTGTCCAAATTTAAAAGTAAACTTACCACCACCACTACCACCATAGTTAGGGTTGTAGTCAGCAACGTTCACTGAAACAAAATGATTGATTCGTTTGTACTTCAAGCATAAGGATTTTTCAGATTTAGAATAATATTGGACATCCAAATAAAGTTTACAAAATAAGCAGTAGGTAAGTATATTTATTAACTAGCTGTGCCCGGCGGTTCCACTTGCCATTTAATTTAGTTATGCCTATAACTTTTCTTAAGAAATGAGCTATTAAATGCAGGAAGAATTTTTCAAACCTGACTGGTATTAACTTCCACTTCCACTTTATTAATAGCAGCGCTCTCGCGGCGTTGCCCCCGTAATGATGGTATATAGTGATGATGATGATGATGATGATGAAAAGTACCCTTTAACTTTCATTAAGAGTTAAGCTATCAAATACAGAAATAATTATTCGAATTTGTCTGGTATTTCCTGAGATTAGCACGTTCAAACAAACAAACAGACAATCAAACAAACAAGCTTTTCCGCTTTACCTATATAATGGAATAGATAATAAATGCGCCATCGTTAAGCGTAATTTACGACTTGTTCCAATTTAAAAATAAACTTACCACCACCACCACCATTGGGGTTGTAGTCAGCAACGTTCACTGAAACAAAATAATAGATTCGTTTAGATTTCAAGTTTAGGGATTTTTAGATTGAGAATAATATTGGACATCCAAATAAAGTTTACAAAATTAGCAGTATATTTATTAACTAGCTGTGCCCGGCGGTTTCACCCACCATTTAATTTAGTTATGAATATGAATAGCCTATAACTTTTCTCGAGAAATGAGCTATCAAATGCATAAAGAATTTTTCAAATCCGACTAGTAGGTAGTTTCTAAGATTAGCACGTTCTAACAAATAAACAATCAAACAAACAAGCTCTTCCGCATTATATATTGGTATATCCTATCCTACTAATATTATAAAGGCGAAAGTCCGTGTGTGTGTGTGAATGTTTTTTACCACGTATCTCCATAACTACTGAACCGATTTGGCTGAAATTTAAAATATAGATATAAAAAATGCATGGTTCCCGTAGGATAAACAAAATAGTAGTCCACGCGGGCGAAGCCGCGGGCGTCAGCTAGTAGATAATAAATGCGTAACCGCTAAGCGTAATTTGATGACTTGTTCCAATTTAAAAGTAAACTTACCACCACCACCACCACCATAGTTAGGGTTGTAGTCAGCAACGTTCACTGAAACAAAATGGTAGGTTCGTTTAGTTTTATTTCATAAGGGCTCATTTAAAGCATAGGGATTTTTTAGATTAAAAATAATTTTCATTTCCTAGGAAAACAAACAGTCTTAAAAACTAATATGAATAATGCTCACAGTTATGGACCATTTAATGGTTCAAAAAGGGAGTATAGTGCAAAGAGTCACGTTTACGTACCGCCATGCCCTCCGCCGTTGTTGTCAGCGATTTGCACTGAAACGTAAAATAGTCATGCATTTCTTTGACACTAAGCCGTCTTAGTCAGCCCCACACGTATTAAGTAAGTAAGTAAGTTCGTATGAGTAAGTGGCCAACTCTGGTGACGGAGTAAACATACGTATTGACCACGTCTTTCATGTGGATATGGCTGATTAAGCTGAGAGGATGGTTTAGTTAGGTGCTGGGCAAGCCTACTTCATCTCGAACAATGCCCCAGGCACTACAGTGTCCCGCAAACTTTGCCTCCTGACACTGTATAAATCATCTAGTAAATATTTAGGCCTAAGTTTTTTTTTTCTTTGATACATAACATCAGTTCCATGCAGTATGCCATTTTGATAAGAAAACCACAGTATTGTGATTATTTGTGCACAGTGAACGCCTATTTTGTGAACAACAAATACATGTTACGTGTACCTCGGGTCTATCTTTTTACTTTGTTTGAAACAGCTAGAGTTATAGATAATCACAACAGTTTCCCCAAACCCCAAAGAAATTCGCTCAAATCTTCATGCAAGACTATTTATTTTGATGATGATGATGATGATGATGAATGATGACCGGAGGACAGTACCGGCACTGGGGAAAGACCTTGGATATAAAGAATAATACCAAGTTTTAAATTAGATGGTTTTTCAAGAGCGCAATGCTATTATAAAAGCGAGACCGCCGAAAGGTTGTCAAAGACTCGTCCGAACATTCATTTTGCGCAAGCATTTCATACAACTAAGTACACTCTTTTGAGGATTGGTTTAGTCTTGAGTACTTACCACCACCGTAGCCGCCACCGCCACCACCGGGGCCGTGAGCCACGTTCACTGAAACAAAAGTATAACTTAAACTGTGGTACCATATTCCATCCGTGAAAATGCAGTGTAGTGACACTCAAGTAAAAGGCGAGCTGATAGTACTTGTGCAACTGTGTTGCTACAACAGTAAGTTCGTGTCATTTAGTCGCCAAATCTGGTGACGCAGTTTTTAGGGCGTCTAAATGCCTGAGGTTTATAACTCCTATATAGCCAAGCAATTCATTGGGCCCTCTGAAGCTCAGAAACGCTCAGTTGTAATTGCCATTAGAACATACAAAACGTTACTTAACTTCGACGACCTCGGTATTCTTTGTATGGAATTGTATGGAATTCAGTGCAGTACCTGGGCTGGGACCCATTGAATTCTATACAAAGAATACCGAGGTGAAGCGGTGAGGTTCGGGTGCGGAGGTGACTGGTCAGCTATAACCTTTATTCTTGATTATGTACTTACCACCACCGTAGCCGCCACCGCCACCACCGGGGCCGTGAGCCACGTTCACTGAAACAAAAGTATAACATAAACTGTGTTCCATATTCCATCCGTGAAAATTCAGTGTAGCGACACTCAAGTAAAAGGCGAGCTGATAGTACTCGTGCAACTGTGTTGCTACAACAGTATAGTAAGTTCGTGTTAGTTAGTCGCCAACTCTGGTGACGCAGTTTTAGGGCGTCTTTAACATCTATATAGCCAAGCAATTCATTGTTTCATTATTTCACTGCCTTTTGAAGCTCAGAAACGCTCAGTTGTAATTGTCATTAGAACATACAAAACGTTATAACTTCGACGACAATATCAATAACGACAGAGAAAGCTACACCATGAGAGCTTCAATACATTAAAATTCGGATATATCGCCTCAGGGGTGAATCAGACTAAAATCTATCCGAATGTATTGTAAATCCAAATGTATAAATAGGAAACGATTGTATATTTAAAAAGCCAAAAGTATATAATACCATATTGAGGACTAGCCCATATAATTAGTAGGATTGTTAATAAAGCATACCACCACAAGAGTTGTTGTTGTCAATAATGATTACCTACTGAGGAAGAAAGACTGGCTTTAGGAACTTGTTTTGACTTAAAGAGACGGTCTAGATACCTATGGTCATAAAAGTTGATGATCATATTTTTAAAGTCTTGCTTGACGCACGGCACAGCTTATAACCGTCATCGTCAAAAAAAAAAAGTCGTGCGTCAATCGATATAAATAAAATCTTTGTAAATGCTCTGAACTTATTTGGTTGTAAAAGCGAATGCTAAAAATAGTCCAAGAAATCTAAGATGTAAATCAATAATAACTGATGTAATAAATCAAGTAAATCAGGTTTATAAATTAGACTATGTGCACACATGCTTAGGCTCCGCCTCAGCCCGCATGCTCCGATCGTCCGGCAATTCTGCACTTGTAGGCCGCTACAGTAATGTACTTAGGTACTATTTATTACTGTCTAATTTAAAAACAGTAGGTAATAAAATAAATATTTAAGGCAAAAAAATACATTTTAGAAAAGCTCACCTTGGGGTTTTGCCGAAGCGACGGCGATCAACGCTCCCACAGCGAAAATAATCTAAAGATAATAAAACAACGTCAGATATGAGAGTATACTAGACACACGCCATATAAAAAATATCAACAACGTAAATTTTGAAATACATCAATAACAAAACGAATTAATCTAAATAAATAAAGATCTCACCGTGAATTTCATTTTAGTTGACTACGTTAACTTCCAAACGTATATAATTAGTCTTTGCAGTATAATGAATGAGGAAAAAATCTTATATACTAAGAGCAGCCAAATATTGATAAAGTAGACGAACTTGGTATGCCGGTTTCTAAAAAACGGTCACTGTCACTGACGTTGAAAACGAAACATTCATAACTGTATCATCAAGGCGTGGTAATCATTCTCTTAGACCTTTATACATTTAAAATCCTTTAAAAATATCGTATAGTCAGAGGTATATCTAAATCCATATTTTTGGTGCATGTCCGCCACATATTGCGGAAGTTAGCATTCCATATGTAACAGGTTGCATAAAGGTATTGGATCTAGTCCATCGCCGCTTTTTTGGATGTTGGTTCTATAAGCTCTATAATAAATACCTTCATACAAGAGTTTCGGATCTTGGTTGTCCATATAAGGTTTGATTTGGGGAACACCGGCGCCGTGGTAAGAATCAGCTGTGGATACATTGATGTTATACCATAACGTTGGTGTTGATCGGCCGGGATTCGAACCGGGGTTCGAAACTTCTGATCGAAAGTTGCTAGGCACTATCCCACTCGTCCAACGCGATAAATTTGTCCTTGCACAATTTGTCATGTGTGAAAGTGTTAAATAAATAAATAAATAAATAATGCAAATGATCATGACGGACAACGTTACTTGAGAATGCCTAGATGTGATAACCCTTGACTCATGGGTATATGAGGGAGGGTATCTATATTCGGAAGATAAACAATTAGCTTGAATCGGTATATATTAGCCTGGTCAACTGATTACTAAAATAGCTCTACTAAGTTTACTGGTAGGTACTCAGAAAACGTCGTTTTCAACCAACGAGCTTCAAAACAAAACCCAGGAGTTGAAATATTTTGACTAAGTAAAGTAGTTCTGTCTTATTATCAGTACTTGAGGCTTTTTTACATCTAGGTTTGACGATTTATACAGCAATCTGTGCTTATGTAAACGGACACTACAGTGCCATTGTTGATATGGTGTAGGCTTGCCCAGCACTTAAATCTGTGAGTTTCCTCACCATGCTTTAGCGTTATAGTCAAAGTGCAATTTAAATTTCTGAAACGCAAAATTCATTGACGCACATTGGGCAAGTTCAATGACCGATAACTCAAATTTTTAAGAGTTCGTAGAAAATATAGTGACCAATTATATTTTTTCAATATTATATTTTAATTAAAACAATGTTTGACGAAACCAGATAATTATAAGCAACGTAATATTTGTAATATTAGCAAAATACATATTCTGTTGACTTCTAAGGAGTGTTACAAGTAGTCTATAGATAGCTCAAGGGGTACCAGTTAAAAGACTAAATATTTGTTAATACTAAAGTCTTATTTGTTTGTTTTCCTGGTATTGTTTACTTTTTAATCTTTACTTAATGCGTCTTAACTACAAAGATCAAGTTCAAGTTAATTCAAATGGTTCACCTCCTTCCACATGACCTTCATGACCATGACCCCGAATTAAAACAAAGTTTTGGACAACATTATTATGTTCGTATGAATACGTGAAAGTGTGTTTGTTTGTTTGTCCTGCTTTCACGTCAAAACAGAGAGACGGATTGACGTGATCTTTTGTGTGGAGTGGAGATAGTTTGAGGGCTGGAGACATAGGCTACTTTTTTTAACGAAAAAATGCATGTTTCCCGTGGGATAAAAAAGTAGTAGTTCACGCGGGCGAAGCCACGGGCATCCACTAGTATATTATATGTTCTGTGGTATGAGTTAATACGAATTCTGTTTTATTCAAAATCCTATAGAATTGATTGCCATAGCTCTCAATATTCATGTCAGAGTCATGAGCAGATTTTCTCCCAGACCTAATAAGATTATGTCACATCATTATCGCTAAACAAATGCACCAACCAACAAAAGCACCGGTCCTCTCTTTTTTGAAAAAGCTTTTTATTTTTGAGAAATATTTATGCAACATCAATTTCCAATCAATTTTCAATTTATTTCCTTTCTTCCGGACCTTCAGAAGCGACCTCCAACTAAGCGTAAGCACTTTGAGTCTATATTTTTCATACGCACTACGAAAATGTGCAACTCCTTGCCGGGGTCTGTATTTCCAGAAAAGTATAATTTGGGCTGAGGTTCCTTCTAGGTAAGCGTGCTCCATCTTAGATCACATTGTTGCTTTACATCAGGGTGTGGTCAAACGCAAACGTATTTTAATAAAAAAAAAAATTCGTCGCTTCATGCCGTACTCTTTCTAGCTAGATGTAGGAATATTTT
Source organism: Camptogramma bilineatum (assembly GCA_958496255.1). Classification (NCBI taxonomy): domain Eukaryota; kingdom Metazoa; phylum Arthropoda; class Insecta; order Lepidoptera; family Geometridae; genus Camptogramma; species Camptogramma bilineatum. The sequence goes on along the minus strand of OY292467.1, from coordinate 8,142,203 downwards.
GTGTCACGTTCACGTAGCTAGATAGGTTGCCTGTTGTTGGTTGGTTGTCTGGGAACTAATATGTGCGTGATGGGCTCTGAGTGCGTTAAACGAAGCATAACAGGTCCATTACTACTACGGGGCATTCATCTCAAGACTTCTTCCTCCAGGCATACGAAATCAACTTTACCTCTTTGTAAACAAATGATTTCAGAATATACTGTGTCCCGGAAACAATCCGCACTTCGTCGAAATTGAGATAGCCCTGACAAGTTTTCATATGAGAAACAAGTTTACACTTATTTTGGAAAGCAAATTGCTATTTTGACTCAGTTTTTCCTGTTGCCATAGGAAAAAAACTGTGACACTATGCTTACCATTTAAATTTTTTAAATATAAAATAGCTGTTTATTTACATAATTTTATTAAACTTTCGCAACTTGAACACATTTTAATTTTTATCGGGATAATGACGTGATGAAGTCCCGATTGTAATTTTAAAAAGCTGTTTATTTGTTCATGCTTACCTATTTACGCAAATGTTCACAATAAATACGAAAGATACCTAATTGTATAAATATTTTTGCTAAACTATGCGGAAATCAAAATAGTATAAGATAATGATCTAGTATCTGTTATCGCGTTCGCAACGCAGCGCTACCGGCTGTCAATTGTGGAAGTTTGCACGTTTCATTAATATGGAGTCAGCACTTCGCGCCTAGACTCGGTTCACAGGGCAATAGCTGCTTCGAAATAAGTTGCATTTTATTACTTTACGCATGTTGTGATACCCTTAGCAATAGTAATAGACCTAAGAAACCATTATGTTTTTGATTGTAGTACAGCTACAGTGTATCCTGTATAAAGTGTATTTTAAAACTCCGTCACCAGAGTTGGCCACTAGCTCGTACGAAAGAAAAAGAAGAAGGTGTATTTTTCCAAAATTTTTAAAACATGTTTCTTTAGCATTTTAAACATTTTGTTTACGTTATAAAAAAATACTAAACAAGATCTTAAAGATTTATTTCGTTGTTTAAAAAAGTAGTTTGATTGAAAATGAAAAATCGTTTGGTTTGAAGACAGCATGTTTTGTTGTATCAAAATTTACATAAAATGATTGTAGGTTTTCAAGTACGGGGAAGGTAGGTAGTTAAATAATTCAACACGTCATAATAAAATAAATAAAAAATAAAATAATGACTGAAACAATTTTGACCTGGCAAGTGCAAACAAACTATTTTTCGATTACGTATAAACAAGTGCAAAAACGCTAATTAAAATTGCTTAAACAAAGAAAAAAAAAGATTCTTAGTTACGTATGAAGTGGGTTAACGAATTTGTTAACTTTCATTGTATCTAAGTCTTTTGTAAGTTCAAATAATGCAATTCTCTTTTATAGTTTAACTCCGTAAATATTAACGACGAGGCTAATCAAATATTGTAGAGTAAAGTGTAAGGCCATTTTATATTCGAATATATCTAATTAAAAAGAATATTCGAACATAATCTATTTCACGTCAAATCATGTTGTCATTCAGGCATGAAAAAATTAAGTTCCCTAAAAACAGAATAAAAAAAGAACATTAAACATCTATTCAGGCATGAAAAATGTTTACATGCCGTTACTTTTACTAAAACGGCTATGTGAACCTACTCTATCCGTGTTTATTCACATCTACTTTATATTATTTTCCTTGATAAAATCCATATATAAGATTCTCAGGTGTCGCCCGACGCAGTATCGCAAGAACTAGGAAACGAGACACCTCATGTGAGTAACTGATTAACTTTAAATAAATAAATAATATAATAAATATTAGTGGACATTTCACACAGATCAAGCCCCAAACTAAGCAATGCTTGTACTACGGGAACCAGATAGCTTATAGAAATACTTATATACTTTGTAAATACATAGATACTTTAATACTTTATAACAACCAGACACACAACAGACATCTACGTTGTTCATCACACTAAATGTTCGTCCTGGGTGGGAATCGAACCCTCGCCTACAGCGTAGAAGGCAGAGCTACTACCAACTGAGCTAAGAGGCCAGTCAAACTTGTTGTGCACATGTGCATTCTTGCGTAATCGGAAATTTTCGTGAATTCATGTGACGTGCCTAGGTAGTCTAAATAACTTTGCGTCTTGAAATCAAAACAGCTTAAGGGCATACTAGGCAAAGTTGTGTGTCCGTTATTTTCAGATAAAAATATTTACTTAGTAATCGTTTTTAAAGTTTTCATTTGTTTTTTTTAATTACTAGGTACTTGTAATTGAATAACTGTTTTTCTCTATAAAATACTTTGTGTTATCCTTCTTATTCAAGAAAAAAAAAACAACAATTCACTAGCCAGCCCATCCATGTTACCTATTAGGAGGAGGTTCGCACATTTTAACCGAGTGCACTGAAGCGCTAATTTAATTTCGTTTGTATAATTTTATTTTGACTATACTGACCCGGCAATCTTCACACCACATCAGAATTCGAAATGTGAAGAAAATCATAGAATATTTTTTTTAATAGATTTTTTGAGCCTCAAACCCTCGCGGGCGTCTGAGGACCCTACCAAAGTTTCATAACAATCTGATCAATGGTTTAGGAACGCATAGAGGACAAACAAACACACATTCATATTTATTTATATTTTATTTTACTGAAGTCCTAGATACTCGGATTAGTGATCAGTTTTGTGCTATTTGAATAACATCTCCTCAAACTCTCGTAGTGATGTCACAGCGTGATCATTGATTTTCATCTTCTTCGATCCTCACACAAAACCTTGACTAGCTCTCATCAAATTCTTCATAAAATGCTGGTGTCCAGGTCAGGCACCCTTACCTGGTCCTTCTAAAAATCACCATATACCTTTGACCTGGAACTCCAAAAAAAAAATTACCATTCATGTTCGCAAAGGTTTTTAGTTAGCAGACTGGTCGCTTGCGACACCAGTGGAGAGTCACACTAGTACTAGTATTCTGTGGTCACACTCGCGCTGCTGACCCTTAGGTCTTCCCATTCAGGCACCATTCTTCATACACCTTTCATTCATCTTCTCTATTTGTAAAACCTATATAAGTAAAGTAAAACCTATGTATAATTGACTAATTTATTATCGTTCATATTTCAGAAAACATGAAGACAGTACTAATTCTCAGCGCTCTAGTAGCCGTGGTCGTGTCGCTCCCCGCGGATACTTACAACCCTCAGTATGACAGCTTCGATGCCAATCAGCTGGCTGAGAACAAGAGGCTTCTGCAGAACTACGCCAAATGCTTCTTGGACAAAGGACCTTGTACTGCTGAAGGCAGCGATTTCAAAAGTAAGTTGATTATGATTACTATAATCTGTGATCTGCTAGGTGTCAATCTTAGTACCGAACTTTTTATCAACCTCAAGCAAAACCTCAACTAAACCAGATTTTCGACTGTTTCCTATTCTACTAATGACAAACGACTCAGTTGTGGTTAGGTTTTAGCTAAGGTTTGGACTTTGGCAGAACAAATTTTTGAAAAGTTATTCTACTATTCACCAAATGGCTGACATTTATGAGATCGAACCAAAACGCAGCGGAATGATTGACGTTGTCCTCTAGAAGAATTGGGGGGCAGTACCTATTAGTTTAATAGATCAGCGTGCCTAAAAAGGTCACTTTAGCTCAGTGATTCCCAAAGTGGTCCAGGTGGACCCCCAGGGGTCCACGGGAGACTCGAAAGGGGTCCACGTTGGCGAGAAATTTTGGGAATATGGTAGAAATGTAGCAGCAGGGGGTCCACCGAAACCAGTAAAATTTTGAAAGGGGTCCATGAGAAAAAAAAGTTTGGGAACTACTGCTTTAGCTGAATCATAATGATTCATATTATGATGAATTGCCATATTTTAATAGATTTTTTTATTTGCCATAGATGAATAGCATGGCAACGTGGCCAGCGATTTGGACATGCTTCTAATTTACTGGCCGTTCTAATCCTTACGTTTCGTATCCTTACTTTAAGGATTTTAATGGTTAATTACTATTAGGTACAATCCTTATTGCAGCATAGAGTGAATGATCAGAATTTCTTCATTGTGACTAAATCAATTCTGTTAGTTTGTGAACCATATTTTTGCAACAAGACTAAAATTAAATAGCAAAAAGACAAAAATATTGCTTGGAGGGCAAAAAAGTTATGCATCATGGAAAAGTTTGTAAACAAAAAGCATAAAGTAGATATATTTTTCCAACTAGAATAGTAGGTACTTTTTTTTTGGCATCGCTCTTTTTGTGCATTTGCCACAAAGGTTCTTGATTTGCCATTTTTATTTAGTAGGTATATTTATTCTATAAAATACCAAGGAGACGAAAATATTGCAATAAAGTTATGCATTGTGAAAAAGTTTGTAAAAAAAGAGGTTTTTTAGCTTTTACGTATTTAAAAAGTTATGCATAGTGAAAAAGTTTGTAAACAAAGAGGTTTTTTAGTTTTTTCGTACTTAAAAAAGTTATGCACTGCACAGTATAAAAGTTTATAAACAAAGAGGTTTTTTAGCTTTTACGTATTTAAATAAATAAATACTCAGATGCTTCCTGGACGACAGACCTTGAACAGAAAAAGGTAGTTAACGCAGCTAGTTTATTAAAATTTCTTAAGAGGTATTATTACTACCTAGTAGTTCGGCCCGAACTGAGAACTCGCGCACCGTTGCGTTGATGGGTTATTTGGACTTGCTTCTGATTACCTCTACACTTTTAAGTACTACTTCTGCTGAGTTTGTAACAATACAAGTGCGCGCGCGCCTCATCATAGTGAATATTACTGGCACTGCATGCAGTTATGTCGTCTATATTTTTTTATTTTCTATTAGTTTATTTTCTGATAGGTGGTATCGGTCGGAGATATATTTAATTTTAAAAATTTTTAACTTAGCCTCTTGTTTTATTACAACATTATTTTTATTTTCAGAGGTGATTCCGGAGGCCCTCCACACAACTTGTGCGAAGTGTTCGCCAAAGCAGAGGGAGTTGATTCGCATAGTAGTAAAAGCACTGCAAGAGAAGCTACCAGAGCTCTGGCAGCAGATGGTGGTGAAGCACGACCCTCAAGGCAAATACACCAAGAGTTTCCAGATTTTCCTTAACGCATCCAACTAAAATTACGACTACGCGACTCTATTTTGGCATTTAATTGCTAAAGCGAACTAAAAAGGTGGTAGGGTGCTAGTGCTACGGTAAAACACTAGCATTTTGGACACGACAAAATAGACAAGTTCAAATATGGACATTATACAGATGTAATAGGATTAACGTCAAGACACAGAGCATTAGAATAATATTACGTAGTCAGAGCTCAAAATTACATTAGTTCGATATTCTATTTGGCATGTCGATATAATCTCTATGCCGCGTCAGCTTGCAAATTCACTACTGTGTTATTTATTTAGATAATATCAATTACTTTTTATAAAATTTATGATGGCAAGACTAAGGCCTGTATATACCCCACAGTGACTTGAGTCTAAGCATCGATTTTTTGTAACGGATTCGTAAAGGATTATCTATGGAGATTGAGTCACGAATCAGCATATAGTGATAATGTAAAACACGATATAAAGCTTAAGTCTGGATTCTGAATAAGAACCTATGGTCCTTATTCTGCATCCGCAAAGCGTGAATCTTATATCAAGTCTTATCTGAAATTTCAGGATCTATCAACAAATTGATTCTTGAGCTTAGACTTAAGTTTGAAAATGCACCTTTATAGCCTTCTGATATATTCGCAAAAGTGTTTGCTAAATTTTGTTGGGTAGGCTCTGTATTTTGTTGCTATTATCTTGCTATTAAAGTCAAAGACTGTTTCATAATTTTGTACGGGTATTTAATATCTTGTTAAATACTACATTTTAGACTGTTGTTATATACTATAACGAACTCAAGCTAAGTTAGGGGATGAAGTCTAAAAACCCCTTGTTGTAAATTGTATAGGAATTGCTATATTAGTTGTTGAATAAACAAACATCACATTATTTATGATTTTGAAAGTATTTTAAGATATCTGTAAGACAATAAAGTTAATTTTATGTATAATTTTTTTTTTTTTTTTACTTTTTCATTTATTTGAATCTAAACATGTTATTCATTACATACTCGTATATCATTTTAGGCTTTCCTGATAATTATTTTTGAAACAAATAGTATTGGTAAACATAGTTAAAAGTAATTTGTGTAACTGGTGCATGTACAATGAAAACTAGAAAAGTAGGTACTTAGGTACTTCTGTATTAACAACTTTTTTTATTTCTTTTTAAAGGTCTATTTATACTTACATATAAACTATATTCTAGAACCATAGTCTTGTTAAAAATAAATCACTATTTTTATAGCTAGGTACGATGGAAAATAAACATTTGAAACACGATTTACGCTTGAACAGAGTTACATTGATAGGCCCTAAGGGAGTGTACACATTGCGTTTTCTGCAGCGCGTTTTTGAGCTGCGCGTTTGTATCGATACAAACGCGCGTTCGCAACGCGTTTTTTTCCATTCAAAAGCGAACCGGGAGGGGCTGCGCGGGGGGCTGTGCGTTCGCATCGCGTTCGAATCGCGTTTGTATCGATACAAACGCGCTGCAAAAAACGCAATGTGTACACTCCCTAAGATTGTTGCAAAGTGTTAACGAGAGCAGATCAGGCGAGCCCATATTGTTACAGTATTACGTTGTAGCCAACAACGCATGACCGTTGTTACGATATTTCCTAGTTTGTGTTGACACCTCTCTCAATAAGGAAAATAGTCTCTTAAAGCAGTTGACCCCATAAGTTAAATTTATATTAGCAGCTGTGTGCGTCTTTGCTAACATAATTATTACCTTTGAAAAAAGGTCATCCCCACGCAAAAAGGACCACCTCTGAGTCCAATTGCGGAAAAGGGAGTCCCCCATACATACATACATACCTTTGAAAAACATAGCCTTGATGGGCTATTGTAGCTTCCTAGTGGTGAAATAATTTTTAGAAACGGATCGGTAGTTCCGTGGTAATTCCGGAGATAACGCAATCACAACAAGTTTTAACTCTTTACAATATTAGAAAATATATCACACTTAGGATCACTTGCGCGAGTTAACCCGGGTTAGATACTTAAAATTTTAACTCTGATTGCTCATTGGATACTAAAAAATAGCACTCTTGCGTCATCAAGAGTAAGGCTCGATTACGCCGAGTCAACAACGTGCGACAGTGCCGCATGCTAAATATTGTGGCATGTGGCATCTTGTGGCATGCTACAAATAGAAAGCATTTGCGGCATTAGTAGCATGCGGCAGCCTATTTTACGCCGAGGCAACATCGCGCTTGGGTCAGTCTGCCACATGACGCAAGGTGTTGCCATGTCGCACGGTTCTTGCCACAATGTGCGACATATTTTATTCTGTAGCATGCGGCCTTGTGGCATGCCACAATGCTGCACAGTGTTGCCCCGGTGTAATGCAGCCTTACCTGGGTTAAAGTTTTAAATTTTTAACCCACCTAGGTTGGAGAGTTAAATCGGCTAACCCCGAGTCAGAATGTGAAAAAAGAACAAACAAGGAAGTCTATATATAGATAGAGTACCGTAGTATAAAAGACACAGACAATACAAGTTTCATGTTTGTTCATTCGTTCATCTTTAATCGGGTATATTACATCTGTTGTCGGTGCACAGACATTTTGAATTTGTCCACCAATCAAAAACAAAGAAACGTCGGGTTAGTTATTTAGTTAACCCTGGTTTGCGCAAGCGGGCCTTAGCAGGTGATTACCCGGCTAAAGTGGTTATTACACTATACAATTTTTAGGAAATCGAATTAGGAACACTCTAATTATGAATTTTTAATTATTATTAACGGGACTTAATCGCGTAATGAAATTAAAAAATTAATTAAAAACCGCCAGGTAGAAAAATCAGCGATAGCGGAGCACTTGTTAGAATCAGGATTAAACCACTGGATAGAGTTACACAAACCATTAATCCTTTCCAATGATCGCCATTACTATAGTAGAATTGTGCGTGAAGCGGTTGAAATAAAGAAACATAAAAATTTCAACCGGGAAGGTGGTTACAAGTTGTCATCAACGTGGGATCCAGTTACAGTACAGCCAACGGATCTCGGCGTGCGTGAAGTTAGCCGTTTCGATGCGCAGTGCAACTTTTTCATACAAAATTTTGTACTGCGCAGCGCAGAGCCTGACTTCACGTACGCCTAGATCCGTCGGCCCAACTGTATTAATAAGTGTTCGTGTCGTAAAAAGCCGTCTAGTATGTCGCCGGACATTGTCAGTGTGGTGTGTCGCAACCCTAATAGTGATTTGTGTTGACTGAATGAGGGTAGTTCTAACCTCATCAGTCAAAGATTCGAGCGAACAACGGCCGCCAGTCTACTCGCACAGATTAGGTAGAGATACTACGTATCAGATGGAAATGTCGGGAACATTTTAGTGTGGACTTGTGTTCACAGACTAAATAGATGTTACTCGCTCCTGATTGGCTATCAGAAAACGATGTATGACGTTTCTTTTTTTTTTCTGCTACACCGGCACCGAGCAGAATTGTCATTCTACCAAACAAATTAATTTGGTAGGATTGCTTTTTTCATTCAATATTTCTAAGGCATTGATCTCAATGTGTACCTACTATTGAGATCAATGCCATAGTAAAAGTCAGTGGCCTAAGGGAAAGAAGATGTTGGTGATAGAAAACAAAGAAACATAGATAATCATTTATTATTATTTTTTAATTTTTTTCTTAACACTACATAGTAGGTATATTGTTTATTAAACAAAGTCGCTTCCCGCTGTCTGTCCCTAAGTAAAAAAAAAACATCATCAAAATCCGTTGCGTAGTTTTAAAGATTTAAGCAATGCTTAGATCTTTAAAACTACGCAACAGATTTTGATGCGGTTTTTTTAAAGATAGAGTGATTCAACAGGAAGGTTTATATGTATAATACAGGCATATTATAGTACCTAGAGAAACACTGATAAATCTTAGGTTTCTGTGATGTGTGATGTGACCAGTGCGAAGCCGGGGCGGGTCATAAAGGCCTCAAAATGTCTGTGACACACTTGGCGTCTTGAAATCTCGTTCAAACTCACGTTTCTCAACAAATCACTGCATAAACAATCGAGCCACTTTTTGAGTCTGATTACACTACACACTGGGAATATGGAATACAGCGGCCTTTCGCAAATTTGTACAACCTGGTACAACACAAGTTATCACAACACATAAAATACATCGTAGGTACTGAAGGTACAAACCGTTTGCAGCTAATAAGGAACAGAAATAGGCAGGGAAAATCAACAAACTAAATACACAATGATCGTTAGACATTAGACCGCAGAGCACAGACTACCCACATCCACAGAGATACCTACCCTCAAAGATCTCAATCATTCATTGACATTGACATTGTCATCAAAATAGCAACTCATTCGGAATCGGAAGAGTTGAGGAGCGGAGAACGAACTGTCATGCATAGTTTTCTGATCAAAGCACAGATTATATACAAGTCCAAGCTTCTGACTAGGAACATTTCCACCCGTGTCTACTCGTGACCACGGCGACTGTAATGTCGCCGAAACGTCGAGGTAAATAAAACAATTTCATTACGCGATTAAGTCCCGTTAATAATAATTAAAAATGTGTTCAAGTCGTGAAAGTTTAAAATATGTAAGTACTCTAATTATGAAGTCGGACGTTAGTAATCACATAGACTAAATTGAATTCTAAATCAGAGCGGAGACGACTCTCATTCACAAGACGCAATAAATACGGGTGATCCTAGAAGCACAGCTAGTTTATTTATAGTTTCGACTAGCTGCGTCCTGCGGCCTCTTCTAGGTGAAGATTCCTTCAAAGGTTATTCAGGATAATTATGATACAATTCAAACATTATGAAATTAGTGGCTGTATTTCAGAATTTTTCCCCTAAGGTTAACAAGAACAGAATTTTTTTTGGGATAATATAACAATACCTATCATTTTTTCTTCTTACTTTTTAATTAAATTTAATTAAATATAATAAGTACGTATTGCGTCAAGTTGGTTATACTGTAACTAAGGTCTTAAAAATATTATATATATATTAATAATAGGTATGTATCAACAAGAACCCCTGAGGCACCGCAACATATTTACAACCATTGTAACTTACAAAGCTTATCATTTATTTACAAAAACTTAACTGCTAAATATATTTACATTAAACTTTACAAAAAAATACATCTTCTGACATTCACGAATAGAAGCTTCCCTATTCTTTGTAATGTTCATTGAGGAATAATATTTAAAGTAGGTACATTCCTCTTTATAACTACATAATGTAGTCTTCCATAATAATCTATAGATACTATACCAATACCAATATAATAAAGCGTAAAAGTTTGTTTGTTTGTTTAAACGCGCTAATCTCAGGAACTACCGATTTGAAAAATTCTTTCTGCATTTAATAATTAAACTCTTGAAGAAGGTTAAAGACTACTTTCCATCTTCATCATAATCACCATACACCATCACTACGGGAGCAACGCAAGGGTGTTGCTAGTATAAATAATAATAATTGTAAAGCGTCAGAACTGAACCGCCTCATAATTTGCAGGTCATTGTCTAGATGGAATGGGTTTTTTCGATACACCTATATAATTTTCTCAGTTTATTATGCGTGTCCACAGAATCTGCGGAGTAAATGGATAGATAATGGTAGGTACTAGAAGAATCCAGTATATTTATTATGGTACCTACTAAAAAAATCCGGTATATTTATTCCTTCAAAGTTTTGAATATTTGTCAACGCGTACACACATTTTCCATTCAAATAAACTTGGGATACGAGTCTGTACCAACATTGCATCTGTAGGTACGTAGAGTAGAGCGAAACTTGGTAGGTTCAAGTAATTACATTATATTGTAGATTTACCTGCATACAAGCTTGAAAGCCTTGAAATTATTAACAGTAAAGGCTTCATTTCCTTAATACACACAAACTCTCAGAACACCGCGTTCAGTAACCGTGAGTATTTTTTACTTAAGTTTTATTTTATTTCAAGATAATCTTGTTAATCTCATCTGTTTTTTTTGTAAACGTAAATAATTTTATTTCGTGCAGACGTGACCAGCAGGGTAAATGGTCGCTAAGCAATTCCTTGGTTATAATTTTAAATTCAGAATGTTTTTGTTTCTTGGATCTCTGGGTCTACATAAAATAGTCCAAAACTGATAGTGGTATGGATATTCTTGAGAAAATTTTCATAAAATTGAGTTCATTTTAAATCAGAAGCAAATTCCAATGAATTTTACTGTGCAATTTTTTTTTTTTTTTTTTTTTTTTATACTACTAAGGTAGCAGATAAGCATACGGCCCACCTGATGGTAAGCGGTTACCACAGCCTATGGACGCCTGTAACACCAGAGGAGTCACACTCGCGCTGCTGACCCTTTTAAGAATTTCAAAACGCCCTTTTATACCTATACTTTATGCTATACCTTATCGAAATTGAGATCGTTTTTTTTTTCAGGAATATCTCCATCATGAAGTCTTTCCTTATCCTGGCTTTTCTCGCCGTGGTTTTTGCCGAAGAACTTTACACGACAGAGAACGACAACATAGACATTGAAGGTATCGTCAAGGACTCTGCGCAACTGAAAGCTTTTGTCGACTGCTTCAACGACAAGGGAGACTGCAATGAAGTTTCTGGAGACTTCAAAAGTAAGTAATATTTGACTTTTCTCGTAAGGTTGGCCAGAGTTGGCCACTTACTCATACGAACTTACTTACTTACTCGTAAGGTTATTGACATGAAAGTTTTCGTGATGACCAACAGCATACATACTTGATTGTGCACCTTTTTGGTATTGTGGTATTGTATGTATAAGCACATTTAGTTGCTTTGCTGTTGTTTTTCTTTATAATACATAAATGTATGGTATGCGTGTCGTAATTTTTCCTCTACTACTTAAACGTCTTCACCAGGTGTTTTTTTCCATTTAAAAATAAATACGTCAGAAACTGCAGTTTTGGACTTTGTCTGTAGTTTATTTCATCTTAATACTGATTTTGAAGGAAAATATCGTAATCGAACCAGTTAGTATTTCAATATGCAGCGTCTGGCTTGCAATACATGTCACGTATGGAATGATAACTTCTGCAAAATGTGAACATGTGCCTAACGTACTTGATCATGCCTTTACTCTACCCTTTATAGTGTATATTTTTTAGAAACTTTTTTTTTTTTTAGAAATTTTAGAAACTGTATATTTTTTAGTCATAGGTACACACTATAGCACTGTTTTAAACTCAATTGAACTTTAAAACGAATGTATCTGGTGAAGTAATTTTTTAGCCGCCTAAAGGTTACCATCATGGCTTAACGGCTTAAAAGCCAGGATAGAAAACGTGCCTTCCAAAGCATGGAAGCCTCAGTTGTTAAGGCCACTAGCGGTCACCTATCCAAATTTTGACCGCTCAGAACTTCAACGATCTCAAGAACGCCTAAGCTAGCTACGCCAGGAGCTCTTCTTAACGACTGCACCATGCTAATAAGTTTTATTCTGCCTTCCAGAGGATATGGCTGAGGTGTTCCAGTTAGCTTGCGCGAAATGCACACCAGAACAAAAACACATCCTGAAGCGGTTCCTCGAAGGTCTTAAGGAGAAACTACCAGCAGATCTCGAAACATTCAAGGCTAAATACGACCCTGACAACAAGAACTTCACTGCTCTTGAAGCTGCTATCAGCAAATCGTAAAACTCAGAGAAAATAAGAAAAACTAAATGACTCAAGCCTGGAAACTGAATTTAATTTACACTGTTGAGTCAAATTAAACGACTCTAACATGAGAACTCTAATTTTTACCCAATTTATTTCCATTTATGCCCTTAGAGAATGAACTGTCATGGTGATGTCAATAAAATAGATTGAAAAGCTTTACATTTGCGCTAAAGAACTTTATTCAAAACGGCTATAATATGCCCATTTTAAATAAAAGGGTACCTATTTCGGATAGTAAAAACCCTGAAGAAGGTGTGAACACAATTTCCATAAAAGCTGTCAAAAAATCGATGCTTGAACTTAGACTCAAGTACGACTCAAAATATGTGCTTAGTTACAATTTCTTATTGTTTACGCGATGGCGATGGTAAAAAATACAATCGAAGTATAACAGCATTAACAAAACGAAGTAAGTACTTACTAAAATTGTTTGCATTTGCAAAATCGGCAAACTTTGCAAACCACTTCTGTAATAAGAATAATCTTAATATGTTAATATCTTATAAATAACGGTTGCACTTCTTTTTCGTAATCTCAATATTGTTGTCCTGTTTTGTCTGTAAGTACTTATATCAATATTTGAACATTGACCCGTGTATTATCGAAAAGTGTTTTATCCATTCGTTGATTAATATAATTTTAACAAACATAACTATAGGTACATATACCTACAAAACACGATAAAATATAAGTAGGTAAGTAGACATAGACATAAATAAATAGTGCTGGTCATTTCACACAGCTTCGTCTAGCCGCATTATGTAATTACTTATACAATATTAAACATAGAAAAAAATCATTTTATTTTATTAGGGAGTAATGAATGAATACTTGGAGATGGTGAAAGTCATAATGTAGGGTAAGAACGGGTATTGCCGGTCACCTAAGCAAGAATTACTACTATTCATTCAAAAATTGATGTTTATTAAAAAAACTCTTATTAAAGGTAACTTTAGGTATTCTTCTAACATAATCACAACCATTAAGATCAGAACTATTCAAATTTTGGCAAAAAAAAACACTTTCAAAATAAAATGGCTTTGACCGCCATTGCCCGACATGGCGGGTAATACCGGTCAGTAGGTTGGCAATGCCGGTCAAGGCTTTCAGCGGCACAAATCACACACTTTTGTGCTTTTTGGCTCTATTTCCCCTTCGAGACTTAAGTCTTACTTTAATTCCTGATATTCTGTAAAAGAAAACAAGCAAAAATTATTAATTGAAACGAAAAACCTAACATATCAAAATTTGACGTATTTTTTATAGCCTAAAATAACATTATTTATAGCACTCCCACAACCAAGCCAAATCTAATGACACCTCAATACGTTAATAATAATATTAGGTACAACAGATAAAAAAATTAAAAATTTCATCTAGATACTTGCAAACTTAACTAGCGGGAAATACCGGTCAGCATGACCGGCATTAGCCGCACGTATACTTTTCAGATTAAAAATAATTTTAACGAAAACCTGGTGCAAAGTGCTCAAATCTTGTGATTACATGGGTAGATAAATAACTACTCGGCTAAAATCACTACTGAAAATAAATGAAACATGAAAATCAAAACACTCACCTCTTATGTTCCGCGACCAAAAAGTTACAACAATATTTCGCGAAACATACTATCCTATGGTACTCCCAAACGCGTGCTCGGAACTGAGCGGGGGCAGGAGCGTTGGCGCAGGGAATACTCACGCCACCCTCTATGTATGCGTTTTTGAGTATATACGCTATATTTTGGAAGATAATGAGGTGACCGGCATTGTCGCCTGACCGGGGATACCCGCTTTTACCCTATAGTTCCTCTGCAACGGGCCGGCCCATCTGGCCCACTTGCCCGTGCTCTTTCGACCAACAGTTGTTGTCGGTTGGTCGGTATTATGCCTATTGCTCCAGAAAACTTCGTAAGCTCGATCTAGCATGTTTATGTAGTTCATCTAGCGACAGGTAGATGTCGCTACATTGTTGAAAATTCATTTTTCCAATCAAGCTTTTAACGCTTTCAGTGCCCACGATACACATGTACTCCGGGTGCAGTTAAGGCTGTCCTGTCCTGAGGTCATCTCATTCGGAGAGCTGACAGGGAAGAGAGAGGCGGGACAGGGAATCTATACTAATATAATAAAGCGGTAGAATTTGCTTGTGTGTTTGTTTAAACGCGCTAATCTCAGGAACTAATAGTCCGATTTGAAAAATTCTGTTGAATAGTACTGTATATAGTCCTGCATTTGAAAGCTAAACTCTTTAGGAAGGTTATAGGCTACTTTTAATCATCATCATCATTATAGCATCACTACTGGGGCAACGCCGCCAGGGCGATACTAGTGGGTTATATACGTTCATGTGACGCCCATGAACTTCGAGTTTAGGCTGTTAGATTACTCTGTCACCATAACATTACATCTACACATCTACAACATCGGAATTTGACATAAATAGTAGTAGGTATACTACTGTTTTTTGTAAAATATGAAATGATTTACATATTTCACTTACATATTTTTCATACTGAGTGTCCATTAAGATGTACCTACGATATGACTTATCAAACATCGATCAAACAAGAGATGTAAAAACATGCGTGTATTATGAACATCGGGAAATCCAACTCGTTCACTACTCAAGATGAATTCAAAGTAGTTTGCTTAACCGTAGACGCTTCCAGATTTTATTAAACACTTCGTTTTTTGTGGATATTGCTGTTAATTGAAGGTCAGATACAACAGTTTTAAATACATACATTGCGATGAGTCCGTCATTTACTGAATCTAGCTTATATTGGTTGCATCTCAACATGTCTGTGATTTTTGTATTTGGTTTGTTATTATTAACGACAGTATTAGCTCAGGATAAGTTCTACGATCGAAGGTATGATTATTTCAACGCCGATCAGTTAGTAAACAATCCTAGATTGTTGAAGAAATACCTCAACTGTTTTCTTGACCAAGGGCCATGCGCGCCTGTCGGAAGGGTTTTCAAACGTGAGTGTTTATCTAATCCTACTAATATTATGAGTTTATGAGTACTTTTGGACGTTTGTGTTATACACGTGTATAAAATGAATACATTTAGAAAGAACATGGACTAGAATAAGGGTTTGAGAAGGAGTATTTTAACTTGAACTTTGATTTGAATATTGATGTTAAGTGAGTAAAGCCGTGGTTGGAATCTAGTTAGTATGTCATACATTTAAACAATCGCATTTCTAAGAAGGTTTTCTGATGAAACATGAGCACTTTCTCTTATTAATTTTGCAAATTATATAATTTAAAACATTTAAAAACTCTAACTGCCTTGAACTGCCTGAAACAAAGACATAATATACTTAAATAATATAATTATATAAGTCTATATCACCCATGTAATAGTCTTAGTTTGAGCCGTGTACTGATGACTGAGAAAATTTATTTAATTATAATTATTGTTAGAGTTATTCATTTAAAATAAATTTTAATTAAAATTTATTTTTGTCAAATAAACGTTTATCTTATCTTATTTATGTTATACCAACTAAGCCTGGCCGCATACGAGCCACAAAACACCGCTACCGACCTATTTCATGTAGTTTTCATAAATTTTGTATAGAGCTATAGACGCGCCGCACACGTGTAGCCGATGGCGGCCACTCGCTACAGCTACAAATATATGAAAAGTCGCTGGCGTTTTGTGGCTGCGGTCGGTAGCCCGTTTGCGCCGAGCTTAATACCTAACCATATCTTATGTTCTATTTTATTTTCAGGAATTCTACCAGAAGTAATAAGAACAGCCTGTGCAAAATGCACTCCACTCCAAAAGGTATTTACAAAGAAGTGTTTTGACGCCTTCAAGACTTACTTACCAGAAGACCACGCCGCTCTCAAGAAAAAATACGATCCACGAAATAAATATTATGACGTATTTGAAAAAGCTATAGCCAAGTAGAATCTACACGAGTATTAACTTTATTTATAGAAGGTAAGCAAACAAAAGATTACATGACCCTTGCATGCATTTGCATTGTAATGATCAGATACCAATTTTCCTGACCATATAGTGAATCACTCGTCAATAAAGTTTTATTTAATTGAACTGTGTTTGCCCGTTCATTGTTTGAGTGTTAGTTTTATGGTTTTGCATATTGCTTGCGGCTAAAATTCTTATTGAATTGTTTTTTGCTATGCATCATTATGGTGAGGCTAGTCGATGATTGAGACAAGAAAATTTTTATTTTTTTATGAGCTATTGGCCAACTCTGTACTGATACTGCTATAAGTTAAATAATATAAGAAAACTACTGTCTCGGTAGACTAACATTTTCCTACCATAGACCGCAGTAGCAAAATTAAAAAGAAATCTGGATCTTGACAACAGCGCTGCCCAAGGAAGTTATATACCTACCTACGGCGCTGCCTGAATCCAACTTATTTCACCTTTCAAAATGAAACTAAACATGATCATTACTGTATTCTCAAAGTAGACATCCTTCTGCCCCTGATTATCTATCTTTGATAGTGACCAAAATTGGTCTCAAACTCTCAAATAGGTATTACAGTTCAGTGACAAGTTACTCTGTTAGTCTCATCTCAATGAGACTGAACGGAGAGATTATGTTCAAATCTTAGGTCCAGATACATAATTATTACCTTTCAACTGTTTTTCAAGAAATTTTTCGCAGTCTGAACATTTTCCTCATTTATAAAGTTTCAATTCAAAATTCCCAGCATTGCCCAAGTTTTCAGGTAAATCACATCATAGTATATGTTTGGGATTATGAGCTGCAAGCGATACATTTGGCAAACACCGCATTGAGAGCTCTTTGTTACGTTGGTTTCGGTTGATCAAGCTCTTATTGCTTTCGGTAAAAGGCTCAAAAATGCGTGTGCATCCAATTGGGTAGGTCCATGTGCCAACCATGGTAGTGGGTATACAATATCGTCCATAAAAGCAGCCGTCGGACTCTGGCACGGCTAGTTCTTTGGGCCTATTATAGAAAGTAAAAGGTGGGTTTGCGCACTGTACAAAGTAATCTCATCGTAATATATTTCGAGTTACAACATCTGTGAACCCAAATATCATGTCTCTGAATTTTGCTAAGGCACTATCGAGTACCGATACGTTATAGTTTTTGTGATCTCGTGCTTAAAGGTGTTACTTCATTAGAATAACAAGTCTATAGACAAGTTTAAATAATTCGTACCTCGAAGGTTGTCAATAAATACGACATCACTACCCGTGGTATTCTTAATTCTCATCACATCGCATTCGTCCGATGTCCATGAAATATTCATTGAACAGTTTGCATTTGATATTCGGGACAGGACACATTTGCGCTTCAAAGGCGACAGACGTAATATTGTTAAAATTTTCCAGATCTAAATTATCAATATGAGGGCCCTATTTGTTCTTGCCTGTTTCGTCGCGGTGGTCTTCGCAGCGGATAAATATAACTCTAAATATGACAACTTTGATGTGGACATGCTTATCAGTAACGACAGACTACTACAGGCCTATGTGAAATGCTTTCTGGACAAGGGAAGGTGCACGCCTGAAGGAACAGAATTTAAAAGTAAGTTTCTGTTCTCATATTGCATACACTAAGATTATATTTCTCCTCCTTCCAACCTCGATTGCGGGTTCCAAACTTATTTGTGTGAAATTTTTGATGGATGAATAACAAATCTTCAAAGATTCTTAAATGGAAGTTTGAAACTATAATAATAAACATCTATTAATCTATGTTATCTGTTACTATATTTTTGAATTAGGATATCCTTATTCGCTCTTTTTGCTAATGAAAGAAACAGTAACAACAAAAAAAGTCAGAAGTAAAAACAACTCAAACAAAAACTTCCATCATCCATTTATAATCATATTGAAATCTAAATGTCTTTGGTTTTGGCTTAGCAAATAGTTGCACTAATCATCATCATCAACAGACAGATTTTACCTATTACTAAGCTTAATAGAATAACGTAATTTCACATGACATTAATCAAAAAAATAGTGCGCAGACCAAGCTCGCTAGAGGCTCTTTTGTTTTTGGAAACAACGCCCTAAGGCTGAGACTCCACCAAAACGGAGATGTGTGAGATGTGTTTTATACAAACAATAGAATTTCGTTATTCAAATATGTCATCTCGTCTTTTGAAATTCTATTGGTTGTTTAAAACTAAAGATGGGTAGGTCCGACGATAATTCGGAGCTACATCTTGATGTACATCCAGCTCCAAAGAGCTACATCCAGGTCCCGTGTCCGTCGGACCCATATGGGTTCGGTACTGCGGGAGCATAGGTTTCGGTTCCGTCGCGCGCGATGCCGTTCCGCCGCCCCGTCTAAAGACCTACACACAGGTCCCGTGTCCGTTGCACTCATATAGGTCCAGCTCGCACTCGCATCTATGCAGTACCTATCCTTTCCCTCCGCTGGTTCCGTGTCCATTGCACCCAACCCTAGATAGATACCCAGTGTTGCCAACCCGAATTTTTGAAAATTGGTAGATGAGGGGCCAAAAATCGGTAGAAGTTGATAGAATGTAAAATGATAAATAGGTAGATCTACCACCCTAATTCAGAAGAAGTTTATACTTAGGTTAGGTACCTAATTTAATTTATAAGTTTCAAATGTATGATCTAGGTTGCCTGCTTTTTGATAACAATCTTTATAGTAAGGAATCCCTTGCTAGAGTGTAATGCTATGCATTCAAAACTTCAAATTCAAATAGGTTCAAACTCAGAAAACAGCCAAGAATGGCCTTAAGAAATGGAAATGGAACTTTATCCATTATGATTAAAACCAGCAATAGACACTGTAGGTAGTATTTAAAGTTTTAAATCGAAACACAATGCACGCAAGCAAAGAAAGCTCTGCAACAAGGAAAATCTTCTTTTTCTTCTTTTCATTGATGACAACCCTCTGACTGAACGAAAGTGTAGTGTCAGCTAGGCAGCTAACTCTTTTTCAATTCGGCAGGTTGCAGGCTGGCTGAACATTACTACTTATCTACCAATAGGACTGTACCTACCGCACTATCATTTCACAATTTTCACATGAAAGAAACCTTCATCAATGTGGTTCCGTAAGATTTAGAAAAGTAGGTAGATTCCAGGCTTGTGGTGGTAGATAGGTAGGTAGACTCGAGGCAAAGTAGGTAGATCTACCTACAAGTTGGTAGATATGGCAACGCTGTAGATACCAGTGGCGAGGGATGAAAGACAATAGTTGTGTAGGTACCTACTTGTAACTCCAATTGTACCTACTTGTTGTAACTCCAATTGTACCTACTTATTTGAACTAGGTAAGTCTACAAATGTTACCTAATACACTACCTACACAATTTAGGTATGTACCTACTACTACCTATTAAGTAGGTAAGTAATTAGTCTTAGAGAAACACAACGGTCGGTAGGTACAAATAAAACTTGCAAGCTACACACAAAAGAGAGAAAAAATTTGGTATGCGTATGCAATCGCGTAGGTAGGTAGGTATAAAAATAAATATGGCCTACTACTTACATTTCGATGATGTGACACGCGCGACACTCGACACGCTTCATTTATTTACACTGACCTGACTTGACACACGAAAACACAAACAAAAATGAACCAGCTCGGTTTTGCACACGCAAACTTCGCTTGAGGTCTCGCACCTGCACCCTTCCCGCAGTTCCCGGACCTATGCAGTACCCCACTCCGTCCGCACTCCGCCGTCCGCCCGCTCCGCGTTGCAGCTCCGCGTTACCGCTCCGGATTGCAGCTCCGCGTTACCGCTCCGGGTTGCAGCTCCGCGTTATCGCTCCGGGTTACCAGTCCGCGCCGTCCGCCGTCCGCCGTCCGGACCGGCGGACCGGTATCCGAGTTGACGCGCGATGTACATCCATCATTACCGCGAGGGATTCCGGTCCGCGGTCCGGAATCCATCCGGACCTACTCATCGCTATTTAAAACACATCTTACACATCTCCGCTTTGGTGGAGTCTCTTAAAGAGCTTGGTCAGTGCACTAAGTTTTTTGCTTAAGACAGTAAAACTACAATATATGCTATTCGGACTAGTGTCAAACGTTGATTGATTTAACCAAAAGTTAAATGCGTCAAAAACCCGTCTAAACGGACAAAACCTACTCAATTACGTCACATTTTACCAACCTTAAAATCGTAATAATATCTCGTAATTTCATCTTGGACTCGAAATTTTATTACCTACGTAAATTATTATTGACTAAAGGAGGCCAACGAGACCACCAGTTGCGGTCAAGCCGGTCAAGGCTGACGAATATGGTTTTATTCAAATCTTCTCAAAGATTATAAATACATATGTATCCGGGTATTTATCACGTAAATTACCTTTTTATTTCGAATACGTGATAAATACCCGGATACATATGTATTAATACTGTCTTCTCAAAGATCCACCACGATTCAGACCTTCTCGCAATGTATTCCGAATTCTAAAGGTGACGTTTTTTCGTTGACCAAACTTCAACTCTCCGAAGAAAACCATCGAATCGGAAGCATTATCGGAAGTCTGAATTAACACTGCTGTGTGCTTATGTTTTTGTCAAATTCTGCAAGGTTTCAACTTATTTTCCTCATACTCAAAGATCATCAGCAGTGATCGGAGTAGGTAGAGCTATTTTATGTACTTGCCATATGATAGAATAATATGGATATTCCCCGAATCCCGGGATTCGTTTTTTAGTTAGAAAAATAATAAAAAGCTTTTTGCTTTTTGCTATATACGGGTTTAAAGATTGTATAATAAATAGATAGAAACTTGATTCATGAACACACATATATTTTTTTATGTAACAATTTCTTATATTTATACAAGAATCAACAATCATTTAACATTTTCATTCTGAAGTTGTACAAGAACATACCATACAAATTATTAGTTCCTCAAAAATCGAAACATGATCAAAGAATCGAAATAATTATAATAATCGAATCCCGGAGTATTAGTCGGAATCCCGTGGAATATTATGGATATTCCACGGGATTCCGACTAATACTCCGGGATTAACATCAATGTTTGCGGTCAATGAACCTAAATAGCTCTACCTACTCCGATCAGTGGTCATCAGTCATCATACTTCCACTGAACTTTAATTCTGTTCGAACTTGTAACAAAAGATCTACAAAACATAGTGTAGCAATATTTATTAACCTACGAGCTTTTATGTTGAGCTGTTATACATATAAGTATGGAACTAATAAGGTATACCAACATCATCACATGCTCTCAAATATAAATGTGCAAGCTATGGATTATACTTAATCAAAACCTTATTATCTTACTTTTATAAAATATCTTATTTGATTTCTTCCCAATATGTAGCTTGTCTCTATAATATGAAGCTTACAAAGTAAACAAATCTGTTATTGAATTACCTAATCATTACGATCGGTGTACTGTCAGCAACATAAATGAAATAAGAGTCTTTACATTTTAACAACTGTACATTTTTTTGACATCATCCTCTTTTATTAGCATTGTACCCTTACAACTTTATTTTACAAGTTTTGCTAAAGAATTTGCTGAAATATTAAATATTTAGGATTTAGTACGAGCAAATTTAGTTCAAATAGAAGTAGCAAGAATAAGCCAATTTCGCACAGCACTTGTTCAAATTACATACATACATAAACGCCACGTCCCATCATAGAGGTAGGCAGAGACTACAGATCTCATTACATTCAAATTACATTTCATGCTTTTTATCAAGCACTTCACTTCTTCCACTGCTTGTATCACACTGCCAGTTTCTATATGTTATCTATCTGTGGTTTTGCTTACTACGGTTAGATATGTCCTTTTGTAGTATAGAAGTGATGTTAATATTGTCATATCCAACCACAGTAAGGACAGTAACACACAGATAGAATACAGAAACTACCTATTAGTCATCGAACAGTTTACAAAACATCTCATTGTTATTACAGAAGTGCTGCCCGACGCGGTCTCCTCTTCTTGCGCCAAGTGCACAGACAAACAGAAAGGCAATGTCAGGAAATTCATCAAGGCCATCCAGAAAAGACACCCTAGACAATGGGACGATCTTGTCAAGAAGAACGATCCCACGGGAGAACACCGCGTCAACTTCGACCAATTCATCGCGGGAACCAACTAATTTATTAATCTAAGTACCTAGCTTAAGTAAAATTCACCCTGATTTTGGAATGGCTTAATCTGAATCTGGAAAGGAACAAGTCAACTAGAAATTTCCTCAATATTTTCTCTGTTTTTTTTTTCTTCTTGTTTATTTAAACTGTTGGTGACTAAGAGGATGCACAGTTTGACTAGATATAAAGTGAGGTTACAATAATATCAAAAGACTGTATGATATCTACTTACAGTTTTCGAATAGATTTCAGTTTTATTCATAAGCATTTGTGATTTGCTCTCTAGACATTAAGAGCGATACCACACGGGCGTTGCCGATCCGTTGCGTCGTCGCAGCGTTATGATTTTCGTTCCGTCAACGTGTCATTTAAAAAAAAAACAGAATCCAGAATATGAATCAGACACGGTGCGTTTTTTTCTATAGTAATAGTAAGTATGGAAAAAAACGCAGCGTTACCGCTCCGTCGTCGGCTGCGATGATGCCACGGAGCGGCAGCGCTCGTGTGGCATCGCTCATAGGATCTCACCGATCTGATTTTTTTAAAGCAATTGTGATAATTTATTCCGTTTGATTAATGTAATGATAATACAAAATATTTTATAATTTATTACATCGCGGTATTGACTAGTATTTTACTGGGAATAAAAACATAATTTAAGTAAGTGATTTTTGTTTCTTTTCAAACTATTTTGTGGAACTTAAATATTGACATTACTTCTATATCGATTTTCTTTTTGCCTTTTTAAAATTGCACAAACGGATATCTATAAAGGAAGGAATACACTGTTAGTAATAGTTAGGTACATTGTAACATCCTTCTAGCATCCCTTACAAACAGGAAACATTTTACTTGTTTCCGCCTTGTTTTTGTTTGCATCATGATATTGAAGTAAGTAGGACTTTATTCAACAACAGACAAAAAAAAATCGAACGATGATACCTTTGTTTTGGGGTAAAATAATGCTTTTAGTAAATGTCCGTCAGCCAACGGCCGTTTCTTAAACTCTCATCGGCTTGATCATGCATGTACTTACCTAAGTACTTTACTTTGTTTATTATGAATTTATTGGATTAAACATTATTATTTCCAACTGCACACTTATTCAACCAACAATAATTAAACATAAATCAACTAAGTATGACTAAATTACATAAACGTACCGTGATTCGTGCTATAATGTACATCTTTACATTATAGCTGCTGTGTGTGAAGTGCTTGAGGTGACGGACGTACGCTAACGGCCGCGTTCCAAGGTCTGACTTCTCCAAAGTATCGGTATGGAACAGGTTGAATGTGGGTTTTCGTGTCATGCAAACGATCATCGTTGCGCCAGCGATCTGATGTAACTTCAAAATTGAGTAACAGCCGTGCATAAGACCAGCGCAATCGTACTGCATCATTTGCTCTACCTGTGGCCTACGTCACGGATAGCTGTGAAGTAGGCAACGCCTAAATTATCAATTGCTACTTTTGATCTGGCTATTACCTACTTCAAAAAAATCATTGTCATCATAAAACTCGAAAAATCGATTTTTTTTGTAATAATATTCATACTATACTAAAATTCTCAACTTGTAATAATTTACAACAGCGTTTCTTCAACGTACCGTAGGATTTTAATTTTGGTGCGCAAAATCAAAAGTGTCAATTGGGACACTGTGTCCCAATATATTTTGTCCGAAAACATAATTTAACGGATTCTTATTTTAACATTACTTTCGCCGAGCGGTGCGTTTGACAATAGGTATACGAATGCTCACTTAGTAACATGTTTTTGTATAGAAATGAACTGGTCAGTTCGCTTTAGGCCATAGTTTCTCAACCTTATTTTTCCCACCGCCCACTTAGAGATATATATTTTTTCAAGAGTTCCCCATCCCATATCTTAATGCACCATCTCAATGCCCCCTAATTTTCTCTGGGTCTTTTACTGCCCCCCTGAAAGTCTCAAACGCCCACAAGGGGGTGTTATCGCCCACGTTGAGAACCTATGCTAAAGGCCGACAATTACTTGCAGTAGGTGTCTAGTAGCATGATCGCTATCGATAACAGTTTATCTATGTTATGATAGATACGAGAATATTATTTTGTTTAATGGCCACAAAATTATAATTCTATACAATAGGTAATGTGTGTGTATAGTATGTAGCGGGTAGAGATGAGATAAAGTAGAGAATTTTGTTATTTGGGCGATTATGTTGTTATTACTAGTTCAAAAAATAATTATTCATATTTTGTCGATATCCTTGAATTAATATTTTGAATCAAGTTTAAACGAACACGTGCTTTTAATTTTTTTCAAAAAGATCTTTTACGCATATGTTTTTTTTTTTTTTTAATTTAAGATAGGTTAGCTCTTGACTTAGCATATGTGAAAATTAGACAGAATAATTAGCATGTTTATTCACAAACCAAGCTTACTTTTTATTTATTTCATTTAATTTTTCAGGACTGTAGGGCTTCCCTTTTTCCATAGGTAAGTACTTTTAGTTACGAATAATCATACGAAAATGTTTGAGCAATGTGTGCATCCGCCTTCATAAAAACGTTAATGTTTATAGCAACAAGAAATGACATTGTTAAAAAAATCTAGATTAAAATCTAAATATAAAAAGTACCTTGAGTTTTTAGCGTGCTATTTCATATCCTGATTTTTCTTGGTCCATCTTTTGTCCGTTCTTGTAATATTTTTGTACTTATATTAAATTTTTATCATTGTTTAATTTAAGGAAATGGTACAGTTTTCGGTATAAAACCTATACCTATACCTAGTACCTAGTGAGTGAAACCAGGTTGAGATAATGATTCGGTATAGGTATAATGTAAAATCGTTGTCATAAAATTACACATTCCTAAATCTTGAATACCTTGAACATGTAAATAGATTAATAGATTATTAGTGTGCTTAGAGTAGAGATGGTCATGAACTAGTGATTAGGTAAGTCAGTTAACATAAAATGTGCATCGGGTTGAAGTTATTGTTGGATATAGGACCCTGAGGAGCTAGCCAAGTGGCAAACGACTAATGACATCGTTACGTCAACTAAGTTCAGCCATTATTACCTAATGGGCGTTTTTCCACTAGCCGGCACGGCACCGGCACCGGCACCGGCGCCGGTGGTGGGGATGCAAAAATGTATGAAACCGTGCCGGTGCCGGCGCCGGAAAGTGGAAAAATGCGCAGTACATTTTCATACATTTTTGCGTCGCCGGTGCCGGTGCCGGTGCCGGTGCCGGTGCCGTGCCGGGCTAGTGGAAAAACGCCCAATGTCCCACTGCGGGGCGAAGACCTCCCTTCCTTTTTCCGCTCTTTGCGATTAAACTCCATTATTGGCCAAGATCCTAAATGAGCCCTCTCCTTTGATATTTTTTTTATTATACTACTAAGGTAGCAGACAACCATACGGCCCACCTGATGGTAAGCGGTTACCGTAGCCTATGGACGCCTGCGACACCAGAGGAGTCACACTCGCGCTGCTGACCCTTTAAAAATTTCAAAACGCCCTTTTTGAAGAACCCCATACTGTAGTCACTGGGGAAAACCGCGGCAGGTAGATCATTCCACAACCCAACTGTTCGCGGGAGGAAATTCCTCTGGAACCGCACCGTACGTGACCACATTGGTTTCAAGGTGTGAGGATGGATCCCCTGCCGATGGCGAGTATTGCAATGGTAGAATGGGGCTACAGGCACCATTTCAAATAGCTCTTCAGAACACAACCCATTATACAAGCGGTAGAATACACATAGAGAGGAAAAGTCTCTCCCTGAGGCTTCCTGACGCTTAAAGATTCAATACCGCCTGAGACCCTGGGATTGTCAACAATATGTACATACAATAATAGTATGAAAAGAAAATGCAAAATTATCTTCATGATATTTTATTACTCTCTTATTAAATAAAAAAAAATAGACTATAATGCTCCACATAGTGATTTTAGTGTTATCAGTTTGAAAGCCGAGTTTATTTAGCACAAAGTTCACTAGAAAATTAACGGGCGGTTAAAAGATTAAACCTTAGCAGCGTTTAGCAACAGCTGAAAGTAAATGCTAACAGCCCTTAACGTCAATGAACTTCAGGCTATGTTTTCGTTAAACGACCAATTCTTATGTTAACGTAAAATTAAATACTTCTTGCATATAGAAACAATCTAAATAACTTGGATCAGACATTATAGGGAATATTAATCTTAAATATATCAACTCAAATATTGTGATGATCACTTATCCACAATTATTGCCCTAGCCAAAGTTAAAGTCATCAAAAATAATACAATTCTAAAATCTTCTAAACTTTTCGAAGGCCTCCCAACGACACTGTAAATCACAAACATCTACAATGACTCAATGCTTTTCCACGAAATCTTATAATGTTAGCGACTTGTAAGTTCTAGTCAAATATTAGCTAAGTATCGAAGTGACAAAAAAATTTGAAAATTCAAGGCAATTGGTTCTAATGAGATTTCTAAACACACTATAATTTTTTTTTTGGAAAATTGAACCAAAAGTTTAAAAATTTTGCAAGAAGTATCAACATAGTCCTGCATAAATGAGTACAATGGTTTATCCGTACAATGACTTTGTTACATTTCGTACAGGTTTTGTGTAATTTGGTGTAGACTTTGGCATAAGTAAATGGTCGTTTACATTTCCCTCTTAAGCTCCAAGAACGAAGGCGGAGAAGCTTTTCTCATACTTCCCTTCAGGGTCGTACTTCTTACGGAACTCTACGAAGTCATCAGGTCTCTTCTCGCTCAAGGCTTTCACGGTCTTCCTCACGTTTTCTTTCTGAATCGGTGAACATTTCTCGCACGATGTTTGAATCACCTCCGGGAGCAACTCTGTAGTACAAATTAAAAAGAATGAAATTAATACCAAACTGTTAAGTTTGTTGATTAAGTAAACATGGGCAAAACAGCGGGGCTAAAAAAGCCGTTAAAGTAGAATTAAAATCTGAATTGCACTACATGCCGTCTCTTTTCATAGACATGAGAGTGACAAGAACAAAACGAAACGAACCATATTATGATTCTGCTATAACGGCCTTTTTAGTCCCGCTGCTGTGCTCTCGGCCAAGTGCTCGATTTGCGACTTTTAATATAGAGGATGTGGGTGTGAATTTCGGTCGTGCTCCAATGGATTTTTCATTTCGGAAAATCAATATGCGCATTATCACGATATCTAAGCGGTGAGGTAAAATATCGTGAGAGTTCGTGAGCAGCTATCAAGCTATACTGTGTTCTGGATAAGGCCAATTCAGCTGAGCAGATGATTTGGCGCTAGGTAAACCTACTCCTGTCTCGGTCTCGGAGACAGGTCAACATGGAAAGCGATGGGGGAGGCCTACGCCAAGGAGGCGACTGCTACTGAAGGCGTAATTGTAAGCTAAGCTAAAACACTAAGTATAGAAAAATAATATAGTTAAGTAAAATTATAAGTAAAAGTAACTTTAAAATCACAGATGCATGTTTAGTTTAGTTTAGTAAGTAAGAAAAATTGTGAAAACAGTAGTAGAATAAAGGCTTTATTTATTTATTTATTTAAACCTACTCCATCTCAAAATTTCCCAGGCCAATGGCTGCCTTTTGATTGGAATCTGTATTCGATGTAAACAAATATCTACACAAACTCTTAGGTACCTATGTTTCAAACTAGGATTAAAAAAAACACAGTCCTAGAACGCCTGTGAGTACCAAGTTTTCAAACATTGCAAATTGCTTGTATGTACAATCAAGGCTCATGCTATATCATGGAAATTGTTTTTTTGCGCATTGTGCATTCCAAATACCCCAAATATACCACCCCATAGCCTAAAAAGGCCTAAGCAAATTCCTTACTTTAGAGGACAGTCGTGTGAGTCTCAGAGACATACTCATGACGAACATATCGTCGATCCAATGCTCAAGTCGCCAAACTAGCATTTTGGTGTTTTTCACTTTTTGATGAGTATTGGTTAGGCCAAGAGCACAATGTGGCAAAGTTTCACAGCTGTAGCATAAAAAATGACAAAGATATCATCAATTTCTTTTTAGCTATCTGACAAAAACAGTTGACAGTAGTGAAAAGGAGAGACCAAGGAATTTTTATACTAACGTAACTGGAACGCGCACTGATACAGAAAACGCGGTCCGCTTGAAATAAAACTTGGGCGCTGTGTCTCTATCTTTTTGCAACTGTGTGAAAGAGACAAAGCACCCAAGAAAGCCTCTCAACAAGACCAACAATCCTTA
Source organism: Camptogramma bilineatum (assembly GCA_958496255.1). NCBI lineage: Eukaryota > Metazoa > Arthropoda > Insecta > Lepidoptera > Geometridae > Camptogramma > Camptogramma bilineatum. The sequence goes on along the minus strand of OY292467.1, from coordinate 8,113,098 downwards.
TAACCAAGATTAAATGATAATAGATCGTTGTGTAGTCGTGATAAGGTTCAAAATCCTTTGTACATTAAATGTCAGTCAGCATTCTACTATGTATGAAATTTCTTTGGGAGAGACTTTTCACTATTGTCAACTGTAAGTATTTGTTTTTATTGACATTTTAGCAATTCGTTATATACAGAGTTATACACTAGAGACCTTTAGTACCTAAAATAATTTTATTGTCATGATTTAAATACCTACCTATCTGATTTGTTGCAACGAATTGAACTTTGTTTTTGCTCTCCTGAACAATCACGAATTTACAGTTTGGCGACTTGAGCATTGGACCGACAAAATGGGGTACGCTGTCCTGCACCGGGGCAGGGAAGGTGTTATAGATTACTTACTTTTGAAATCTTCGGAGTGTTCAGCATCGCAGGGTCCCTTGTCCAGCATGCAGTTGGTGTATGCAGTGAAAAGGGCGTCGTCTGCTATGATCTTGTCGACGTCCAACTTGTCGTACTTTTCGTCGTAACAAAGCACTAGCGGCAGCGCTATGGCCAGGAAAGCTACCAGGGATGCGTTCATTTTGTCAAATGTATCTAAAACAATTAATAGGCATTGAAATCGTTAAATACTAAAAATTCGCGACCAGCCCCGGCTCCGCACGGGATTTCTGTAGTTCCGATCGCTGCCAAACTCCACGGTATCACCCGCTGCTGGGCTAATCTGAACATCTAAACATTTTTGATGTAATCTGAACTTTGTCTGAAAATTTCATCAAAATCGGTCTCGCTGTTTTGGAGTCCTTGGAGTCTACACACTTCGATTTTAAATATAGATGTTTAATTTTCTGAATATCTGAGAAAATACCACTGTGAGGTGAGCTAGGGAATTATAGTCATGATCCAATGGCATTAAAGTAAGTTCATTGAGCAAGTGGCCAGCTCTAGCATTTAAATCACAATAAACAAATGTTGAAATTCCTAAAGATATGACGGAATTCTCCGTTGCCCTGCGGAATCTTGTTTCATGAAATTAAACATGTTTTCTCTGGGCACGATAGACCTTATTAAGCCTATAATGCCCCTTTAAGGCTCAAGATTAGAGCTGTGAGCCTGGCTTTTTTTAAATAAATAATTTAAATACCTAACCAAATGTTTTTAAGTTATTTATTTGAAACACCCAAGAAAACCTTTCTTTAGAGTGTAGTTGACTTAAATAAACATTTATCATGAAAACCTTTACAACTGCTGCAAAAAAATAAACCCAAAATAAAGGCGCAAAGAAGTACCTATAATGGAGGATTAAGGGCACGATAGAAATCACGGGACTATGACCATTGACTTTGGATTTCTGAATTTCCTTACCAAATTCTTTTCAGATGTCTTCTAATGAAACTGATGTGTAAATGATACTGGTCTACGACAGCCTACCATAGTATATTTATATCAAAAGCCCACGGATATGTGCTATTATTTTAATTTCTAATGTACACAAAAATTGAATTGTTCTGTCCGCACAGAGCATTAGATGTCATTGTTCAAGATAAGCTTAATTTACTTCCAATGCTAATCGCCAATTACATGACTTTGCAAAATAATTTTATTATTCGGAGTAAAATGCACTATTGTATCACGGTATTGTTATTTTTAATAATTATTTTTATATTTTCGACCACCCATCAATTTACAAAGAAATGAATAGGCATAAATGATGATTGATACCGTATTTAGGTGGTTTGTGCTATCGATTACACAAACAAGATTCTTCCTATTCGTGTTTCTACACAAAATGGGTTCCACACAATTGCAGTTACACATGTTTGGTAAACACGTGAACCTAGCCAGACTCTCTCCTCTATTAATAAACCCCGCTCAACTTCTGTCAAAGTTGCACCACGGATTTAACTATCGCCATCCTTTTTTATTAGACAGTGACAAATAAGGATGGCAATAGTTAAATCCATGGTGCAACTCAGACACAAGTTGAGCGGAGTTTATTAATAGAGGCCCTAGCTAGACATTTGAACTCTTATATAATCCTTCCTTTTCTTCCTTGATTATCAGTTTTAGCTAAATGTCAATTACTACTAAAAAAATCTGTTTGTTCTACAATCTGTAGTAAATTGTATCCACAGATGAATTTATTCTTATCATGTTTTTTTCGCTCCCCAACATAAACCACAACCTCATCTTAGAAAAGTTGGCACACTATAAAGCTTGAGAAAATATCTCTAATTAACGCTGAACGCTGCAACGTGTTCGAAACGTCGGGAAACAAAATAAATAAAAGGTAGGTACGCGATAAAATCCCGTAATAATAATTATCATTATGTTAACAAATCGCGAATGTTTAACAAGTTATATCTCTAATTTACCAAATCCATTCTGTTTCTGCCCTTTCAGGACTGGCAGTCCTTAAAAATCTACCCCTGCAATAGCCCAAGCTGAGGGGTGCAAGTGGTATATTGCCACAACTTAACTTTTTCCTAACGTAGAGCTTTCTGCTCTCGCCAAGCTCTCGTCAAGCTCTCTCGTCTGGTAAAGCTGGAGCGGTCACAGTGACATAAAGCCGGGTCCAGATTTGTATCATTTGCCCGATCTGATCACCGTATCCGTATCAAGCCCCGTATCAAGTTGTGGATGCCTCGATTTCCTCCGTACCCGTATCTTCAATAGTTCACCCATCACACATCAATAGTATCACAATAGTTTTTGATGATCGGACAAAAACCGACACGACATGGGTCGGGCCGTATCATAACGGCGAATCAAGATCGCATATCATGATACGCGTATCATCACCCGTTCAGATATGCGATCATGATACGCGTCGGCGATACGGATACGGTGGTCGGATCGGGCAAATGATACAAATCTGGACCCGGCTTAAAAGTCAATCCATAAAATATAACTCACCAAACGTCTTCCTTTGCTGAGACTTCTCTCTCATTACTGACTGAAACTGAACGCTGGTCAGCCAGGAAACCTCGTTAGTCCTTCGTGTGGTTGCGTCAATAATTACATAGGACAATAGGCTTGATAATTACAGGTTATCTAAGTATCTCAGTTAACTAAGCCGTTAAAAATTTAGCTTCTGCCGGCGGGTTTGCTCGTTAGGCTTATTATTTAACAAATACATTACAAAATTACTAAACAGCTAAACTGTCATTTAATTACATACTTATACATAAAATATTTATATGATCCTTCACAATTTGTATTTATAGGATTCCTTGAGTGTCTAAGGGCTGATTTTTCAATCGATAAATAACTTTTATCTGAGGAATAAATATGGCGTTATGACATATTTTCAATACTTACAATATCTGTCAAATCGCATATTTATTTCCTCAGATAAAAGTTATCTAGGTATTGAAAAATCAGCCCTAAGTAGAATAGGATCTCGACTTTAGTTAGATTTCGAGAGTTCGAATCCAGCCATGTATCAATAGTTTTTTTTTCCAGAAAATGTACCTATCTGCGTTTTGATTCATTCTAATCGCCGAAGGAAAATATCGCGAGGAAACCCTGCTAAGTCAGTTCCATAGTAAATTTAGGTATGTCATTCTTGTATATAATTTATTTATTTATTTATTTATAAAACAAAATCCACAGCTCTTTGCCACAAATCGACTTATTTATGTTTCTTACAGCCAATAACGGATTTACATTTTTTAAATAACGCTTATATTACGATAGTCACTATGTAGGTAGGTAAGTAGGTATAGGTATTAGAGAAAAGCATTGCATTTGGTGTTATTAATGATGAAAAGACCGTAAGCCGGTCGTCTATCGCCAATCGTTTTTGAAGTACTCGTAGTTGATGGACCAAAATCGACTAGTGACAGTTCGGTTTGCTACGAATTGGCTACGAACTACAAATTGTAAGACCAGTAAGTGAATGCGAAAGTTTGTAAGAATGTTGAATACATTCTTACAAACTTTCGCATTCAGTTTTATAATATTAGTAGGATTGTAAGGATGTGAAGAGGAAAAAACCAGCTATGGTGCAAAAACGACCTTTGCCTTCAGATCAATGGATTCTAGAATCACATCCTATACCTAGATAATTGACCTGCAATTCATCGGAAATTATCATAATTAACTACTTACCAACAGTTGTACATAACCGACCTATTACGACCATGAAATTAATGTGACATTGAAAAGATTTTATTGTGTGATAGATTATTTAATTTAAAATGTTTTTAAAATTCTATAAAGAAGAATTCGGAAATTATTGGCCCTACCTCTGTTGATCCTGTTAAGTTTATAACTTATTTATAAATCAGAACATATTTATTTTTTGGTCGTGCATTATAATATGAACAAAAAAGTCGTGCATATCTGAATGTTTAGGCCTCTTTCACACAAGGCTCGCAGTAAAGTAAGTTCGTATGAGCAAGTGGCCAACTCTGGTGACGGAATTTTTGGGCCGCCTAAAGGTCTCCGTCGTGGCCGTCTGGGCTCGCAGTTACTTCACTAGTAATTATCGCCTCATTTTGAGCAAAGCAAGCGAGCTAGACGTGTATAACTAAAGGTGAGTATTCATTATTTTCGTGCACCCGCTGTGCTCCGCGCATCTGCAACTGCTCTGTTGGAGACGGTACGCGCATCGCCAGCGAAAAGACTGAGTTCCTCTTTGAGCTTTCAAAAACCGCCACTGATTGGTGCACTTACCACGGAGAGCGTAACGTTACACGCTCCACGAACGTATCCATTACTAGAGTGGATGTAGATGCGCGGAGCAAAGTTAGGGTCAATTTATACTAGCGCAGAGTCGAAGCGCATCGAAGCGTCTATTCAAAACTGAACATAACAAATTCAACCTTAACTCCACAGCATAACGCTCACATTACTTCTGAGATTTGAAAAAGACGCGCGCATTCTTCGGAATTCGCGCGTCTGCGCGTGACCAACGCTGATTGGTTTTTGACGAATTTGATGAATTTGACGCTTCGATGCTCTTCGACTCTGCGCTAGTATAAATTGACTCTTAGTGAGCGAACCTAGTGGACACCACCTTCAGCTCCCGGTGGCTTATTCAGACACTTTTGAACGATATTAGCGCGTGATTCGGATCAGTAGAGTTCGAATTCATCGCTTTTGTCTTTCATTTGATAGAAGAACCTTAATCGAAAGAAGATCAAAATAGCAAGGGAAATTATGATAAAGTAATATGGAGTTCAGTGTCAGAAGCAAGCACCCATGTTTTTTTTCTGAGTTTCTGAGTAGGTACTCACATTAATTACGCATCGCACTGTTTAATCACCGATTTGAAGCATATAGTCGGGTGGCAAAAAATGCGCCGCTTATTGTAAGCCTAGTGTAAAAGAGGCCTTATTGCTCAATACTCTCAAAATCATAATTGCTTGCTTCTACAAAATTCTTCAACCTATAAACTATATTTTGTGGGATGCATCATCGTTTTTCAATAAATTTATCAAACCCAAACAGGTTCTGTAAAGTGTCTGGTCAAACTAGTACAAGTATTGTTGGACGTAGTCTAATATTATATGAGCTTACCTATCAATATTAAGCATCAAATCACGAATACAGTGTAAGGATAAACATTGTAGTTGGTAGGATCTTCTTACGCTAGACGTTGGGCATGCAACTGTCTAATTGAATCCTTACGCAAATCGTAGCTGTATTAAAGGAGAATTAGCATCAGAATATCAGTGTGACAGGAAATTTTCTCGGTGAAGCTATTGAAGGTAATTCCTTGAATTTATTATTTATTCGTTGTAAGTATAACTTTAATCAGCATCATTAAATTAGCACTTTTTACTACCTACTTATAAGAAATGTTTTTGATTGTATAAAAAGTAAAAAGCCCTCTTGAAGCCCTCTTATTCACGTCCCGAAAAGCCTTCATTTTGTATCTAGCATTATGCAGTGTCTGGGGCACGCTTCCGAATGGTAGTGCTTGGATCAGTTGCGCTACCTTTAGATCGTTTCCAACGATCCTTAGGTGGATCAACAGGTTCTTATTGTATTTTATAATGTTATGTTAATATCTAGCATTTGTGTTTCTATAATTACTTCTCAATCATCATTTATTGTTAAACATAAATTTCCATTTTTATTACCATACTAGCGGACGCCCGCGGCTTCGCCCGCGTGGACTACTACGTTTTATCCCACGGGAAACATGCAGTTTTTCGGGATAAAAGGTTGCCTATGTCACTCTCCAGCCCTCCAACTATCTCCACACAAAAAATCACGTCAATCACGTGAAAGAGGACAAACAAACAAACAAACTTACTTGTACATTTATAATATGGGTATGGATTGATTGTAATTAGAGGGATTAAACTAGTTGCTGTGTAATTCTTTTAATGAATCATATTAACATTTTTTATTCGAGTTGGCATTCTAACAACAATAATAATAAAAATCAGACAAAGTGGAAGCTTAGCAACTACTTAATCATTCTAATTTTGCTTCTTGGTGGGAATTTGAGAAGTCATGTTTTCCTTTTATTTTCCAAAAATTGTGTTTCTTCAAATGTTAATGTATAATAATGTTGGGTTAAACGTTAATTGTTAAGTGTGGGCAAATGAAAGAAAATTGGATAGCATTGCTTTGCGAGTTCTCTCAAAAAGTCCGTGTTGATGTTTCAGTAACCCCACATCTTTACTGAGGTACAAGGGGAGGGATTAGAAGGATTTATGTATTGTGATAAAATGTATTTGTAAATCTTGTTTATTAAAAAACTTGAAATATATTAATTACTTGACACTGGCTGAACGCACAAGCCGTGCAAATCCAAAATAAAAAAGGAAAAAAAAACCTTTTATTTTTTTTCTTTTAATCTGAAATAAATACTTTATAATAATAAAAAATTGTCGGTCCCGGCTTTTAAGTACCTAAGCCATGACGGAAGCCCCCAGGGAGCCTAAAAACTACGTCACCAGAGATAACCACCAGCTCATACTAATATAAAAATATATCTCCCACATCTTGCTCCCATCAAATTTTTTGCGAAAAATGTTAGATACATTCAATTTCTCTTTGTTCCATTTTCGTAACTATTTTTCACAACCAGTTACGAAAGAAGATTTTTTTTTCACTGATTCGTAACCCACATCTTGTTCCCATGAAATGTTTTGCGGAATGTCTTCGAGTAGGTACATTCAATTTCCCTTTGGTCCATTTTCGTAACTATTTTTCACAACCAGTTATTTACCAATTTTTTTACTGGTTCCAGGCTTAGAAAATGAAGTTATTGCTATCTTTCATCGCGGTGACAGGGCTGGTCCTGTCAGTGGAAGCAGGGTACGGTGACATCTTGGACGAGTACGACTGGATAGGCGTCGCGAAGGATGATAAGGGATTTCCAAGGGTCATTGAATGTTTACAAAAAGAAGTGCCCTGCGACAATCTGCAGAAATTAAAAGGTCAGTACGCTATACTGCCGTCATACGTAAAAAAGCCGTATCTTCCTTAAAGTATGTAAGGAAATTACGACCTTTCTACATTCTAAATAGGCCGTGACTTCCATAAAATAAGTAAGGAAGAAAAGGCTTTTTTACGTATGACGGCAGTATAGGTAGAGCATATTCTAATACATATCCTTGTCTCGCTGGTAGAAATTGAATACTTTGGTTTGTGCAAGCTATCGGCATTGTGAAAATATTAGCATTTAATTGGATTTCTATAGGATAGTGTTATTAGGAAAAAGAAAAAATAGCGCTTCCGAGCCCTTTCAAATAGGGTTATTCCTGTTTGTCACTTAGACTATGTGTAATACTTTGGCCATTTCTTTTGTTAGAACGATTTTATTGGCGGTACATTTGTGCCCATTTCTCCTTTTAAGAAGAGTGACCAAATGAGTGGTATTTTTTTACCATGCTATTATAAAACAATGTGTGTTTTGTTTCAGAATATGGAATCCAAGTATTCAAAACGAATTGCGGTGACTGTACTCCAACTCAAAAGCAGAAGTTTGAGGAATACAAAACCTACATAGTGGACGCGCGCCCTAAGGAATACGAAATTATCCTGAAGATTGTCAGGGAAGCACCATGAAAATTATTAAAATCAGAATACAATATTCTTGACAATATTTGGCATAAAATGTAATTGTAAATAATTTTAAAAATAAACATTTAAAAACATATTTAAAGGTGTATAAAACAAAAATTTAATTAACTTTTTCCGCTAGGAAAAGTAACAATTATTAAAAATTTTAAATTTTTCCTTTTTCTGTCCTTTTTTGTCCTCACCCGAAAATAACAAGAATATTATTTTATTTTTATAAATTGTAAATAAAAGGATATACTTATAATAATATATAATTAAAATTACACAAAATTGATATTAAATTATACCTACTGATTATAGTCTTCTGTTTGTTTATAAATCAACAAGTCTCAAAAACGCTTGCTTTTGTAATTCACCAGGCGTTAAATATAATATTTGTAGACAAAGGTCTACTGCTAGACACTACTATTCATAAAATTATTAAGAAAGATAATACTTGTAACAGTGCCAGTGTGGTGAACAGTATTATAGGTAAGTAAATAGATTTTTAATCTTTATAAAAGTAAGTTATCATCTTCATGATGACGATTCACCAAGACTGGCTCCTAGCCAGCCTAAACTTACCGTTTGTCAACCTAAAAACCTACTAAACATTTATTATGGTTGGTTTATGTTTTCGTATCTTTTTTGCCAGTTTATTAAACACACTCTCATGTTTAAATTCTATATTTACCGATCTACGAGTATCTTTAATATTACAAACCACAGAGAGATTAGGATTTCCGAAAATGCATTTGATCCGATGATTTTCTTCGGAAAGTTAACGATTTATCAGCGAAGATTTGCCACTTTCCGAATTCGGAATATATTCCGAGAAGGTCTGAATCGCGCTGCAAATCATCATAGCTAATAAATATAAGGTAAGTACTTATCTTATTAAACACTACAAAATTGTATGTTCCTACAAATCTTTAATTTGATCTATGTTTTTATGGATTTATAAACAACCACGAATTTACCAAACACAGTAAAACAAAGTTTGTTATATCATAGTGTCATTAAACTCAGAGAGGCTTAAAGAAGGCTTAAAGGGAACTGCACCCAGAACCAGTTCTTAATCCCATGTTTATTTTTGAACCCAACTTAACTGTCCAAGTTATTTCCTGATCGAAGGACATCGATTTATTAATACTATAACGAAGGTACAGGAGTGATGTAAGTTCTTAGAACATAGTATTTTTAGAACCAATCCAAAATACTTTAGATGAGGATCAATCAGTAAACGAAATATTGGGTTTCTAAGTATGAGGGCGTATACTCTTTAGCATTCTGAGCTTTCTGTTTTTTAAATAATTAAAATCCATCAATAAATGACGAAGTTATTCAAGTTTTCTTTTCGGCCATTTCAAAACGCGCGCTCGGAGCTTCGCGCTGCGTCTGATGTCACCAGGCGCCCGCGGCTCGGTATACTAGTACAAAATCGCTAGTTAATTTCAAACTAGCTTCCGCCCGCGGCTTCGCTCGCGCGGCACCTGGATAAAAAGTAGCCTATGTCCTATTTCAGGTCAAGAACTATCTATGTTTTAAATTTCAGCCAAATCAGTTCAGTGGTTGTCGAGTTATAGAGGAACAAACATAAATCCAAATATCCAAACTTTTGCATTTTTAATATTAACTAGCTTCCGCCTGCGGTTTTGTTCGCGTGGTACCCAGATAAAAAGTAGCCTATGTCCTATTCCTGGTCATTATCTATCTATATTTAAAATTTCAACCAAATTAGATTAGCGGTTGTTGAGTTATAGACGAACAAACATCATCCATCCAAACATCCAAACTTTCGCATTTATAATATTATAGTGTGATAGTATGATTAGTGTGATGTGAAAGTGTGATAGTGTGATTTGAAAACCAAGTTTAGGTAGGTAGGTATGTGATTATTTTGACTCATACATACAAATGATTAATTAGGTATTACGTTTAAAAGTACCTACCTATGTATAAAAAAATACCCATTCACTAAAAATTTTAAAGGCGAAAATTATTTTTAAGTAGGTACCTACCTAGGTAAGTAGTAAGTAGGTAGGTACCTACTTAAAAATAATTTAAGTAGGTAGGTAAAGTTAATATTAGTGTGATTCGACTCCTGATTGTTAGTTTTGTTTGTTATTGTTTTCGGTAAGTACCGGTACTTACCTAAAATACCTATTCAGTAAAAAGTTTAAAGTCGAAAATTATTTTTAAGTAGGTATCTACCTAGGTAAGTAGTAAGTAGGTAGGGACCTACCTAGGTAAGTAGTAAGTAGGTAGGTTTGTACCTACTAAAAAATAATTTTCGCCTTTAAACTTTTTACTGAATAGGTATTTTAGGTAGGTACCGGTAGGTACTTACCGAAAACAATAACAAACAAAACTAACAATCAGGAGTCGAATCACACTAATATTAAAATGCGAAAGTGTGGATGTTTGCATGGATATTTGGATGGATGGATGTATGGTATGACGTCACATCTAGTCGCGATCTTCTCGCGAGAGTTTTTTAGATTGGTGCACTAAAATCTCTGTCTGTAATAAAACTCGGTCATTTTTGATCCGATTAAAAAAACAAAAACACAGTAAGTAGGTATTTATTGTTTTTTTATATCTAAGGGGTAGTCCGAGGTATTTCCAAACACATTTGATACATTCCCACATTTTGCAGCAGACAACATTGAATACGTGACAGGTTGCAAGCCCATCGACGTCGACGCTATTAGAAAGCTAACTGGTTTTCTCACAATATTTTCCTTCACCGTTTAGAGCTCGTGTTAAAGCGCATACCTACTTAGGTACCTACTTATACATTTTTCGAAACGAAAAATCCATTGATGCACGGCCGGGTTCCAACCCACAACCTTCGGATTGAAAGTCGAGGCACTAGCGCACTCGGCCAACACTGCTTCTCTACCTCTGACTACCCGCTTAGACTTTTTCAACGGATCTAAAAATTCCTAAAAGATCTGATAGAATATGTCTATTGCGCCTTGGGAATACAGTCGTAATCATATTTATCATATCACACTAATCACACTAATCACATCACATCACATCACACTATCACACTTCACACTATCACACTAATCACACTAATATCACACTAATATCACACTAATATCACACTTCACACTATCACACTATCACACTAATATTATAAATGCGAAAGTTTGGATGTTTGGATGGATGTTTGGATGGATGTTTGGATGTATGTTTGTTCCTCTATAACTCGACAACCACTGAACCGATTTGGCTGAAATTTGAAACATGGATAGATAATAGCCGGGAATGGGACATAGGCTACTTTTTATCCCGAAAAACTGCACGGTTCCCGTGGGATAAACAAAATAGTAGTCCACGTGGGCGAAGCCGCGGGCGTCAGCTAGTTTAAAAATAAAAATGAAATCATTTATAATTTTTTTTAATCTACAAATCTGCATAAGTACTTACTTAACAAAAAACGTGAATGACCTCGAATGTTTGGATGTTTGGATGTATGTTTGTTCCTCTATAACTCGACAAATACTGAACCGATTTGGCTGAAATTTTAAAAATAGATAGGTAATGAGCGGGAATAGGACATAGGCTACTTTTTATCCAGGTGCCACGCGAGCGATGCCGCGGGCGGAAATTAGTTTGAAAATAACTAGGGATTTTGTACTAGTGGAGCGAGCCGCGGGTGCCTGGTGACGTCACAGCCAGTCGCGGCCTTCCCGCGAGCGTTTTTTAGATTGGTGCACTAAAATCTCTGTAATCGGTCATTTTTGATTCGATTAAAAAACCAAAAACACAGTATTTTTTGTTTTTTTTGTATCTACAAATCTGCATACTCAACTAAAATCGTGATTCTTTCTCATTAAATACTTACATGACATTAGGGCGGTTAGCTTATTGCACGAAAGTTAGTTCGATTAAGTACAAGCCAAACTGATCAATAAACAAGTAAGTGATTTATAAGTACCTATTGATCGATGGAAAGGTCAAGCAAGAAACATAACTAACATGATAGTGTGCAAAAACCTTCCCATAAAACCTTTTTGACTCGTAATAGATCCCCAAAAATCTCTTGGTACCCAAATTCTTACTTTAAGTATAAGTACTATACTTATTTTGTTTTTCAATTGTTGGCCTCTGCCTTTATCCCACCTGTGAACATACTTTGATCTTTATTGATAAAAACTTGAGAATATCGAATTGCTTAAAAATAAATTTTTTTGTAAATTAGAAAAACACAGACTAATCTAGATTGCCACAGGAAAAATTAGAGATTTCTCCGATAACAAGTCGCACGCTCCGTACTTTCTTCGTGTTTTGTATGCGGCCCGTTATGGCAATAGGACTGGTTTGGACCCCTATAGATGCGGCTATACCACCACACTGACTGTGGCCGTCGCCCCAAGAAGACCCGTCAACTTTCTTCTAAAAGTAAGTAGTTATCTAAGCTTAGAGAGTGTGTGAAAGTTTTTAGCGTTTAGTAGGCTAGGATGGTTTTCATCAATGAATCCTTACTGTTGTACTAAATATTGTTCTAATTCAATAAATTATTGTTGTTTTTGCACTAAAGTGGATCATTAAGTCCATGGTGTTTTTGAGATGACTGTTGCGGAGGTCAAGATCACAACATTGTTTCATGTTTTTCATAAGATTTAAGTTTGTTTGACTAAAGTAATAATTTTCAAAGTTTGTTTATTGAAATGTTTGTTTCCTTAGTTATTTTTTTTTTCTCTGAAGATGACTAGGGAATGTCATTTGTTTTTGTGAAGTTTATATTTTATTAGTATGAATGAGCCATTTGGACATAGGGATTTGCCATAGGAACCTATATTATTTTTAGTACTAATGTGTAATTAATCGTTTAGATAAAATTTTAGGCGGCTATCTTACATTGTAGGTGGTTGTAGCCAATTTCACAATTAATAAATACTTCTGACATATTATAGCCTGCATTCTGTAGGTTTGGAGATACTGCAATGTGATTCAGACCTTCTACGAATGCATTCCGAAATCGCAAAGTGACGTTTTTTCGCTGAAAAAACGTCAACTTTCCGAAGAAAATATTAGAATCGGATGCATTTTCAGATTTTCTGAATCGCACTGCAGAACGGCAAGACTGTTTTTTTATGCACTTTGATTTGTTAGGTTTGTCCCCAATAGCAGAATTACTATTAAAACACTGGGAAACGCTTATTCATACATTTTGAATGGAACCGATTATTTAATTATATCTCCAACGAATTCTGAGGGGGTTTCGAAGTTCGCCGGGTCATACTTTTCAATAAACATTGGAAAAACAGAATTTGAAGAACATTTTGATACGTCATTTGAAGCTTGAACTGTGCTTGAACTCAATTTTGTAAGACAGTCTTTGTTTACTAATCGAATAGCTTCGAAAGTTGTGAAAGTTTTGCATACAATGTATCTGTCTCTACTGTTTCCTTTTTAAAAGTCGGCCCATAGAAATTGTAAAACATTATTTGTTTTTAATTTCAAATTATTCTGCTCTATTGTTTTTTAACTAACTGCCCAAGTAGCTTGTCTATGTTATTGATAGGTGGAACATGAAAAATCAACGGCCAGCCAATAATTGAACAAATGGTTGGGTGACCGCTAGTCTCATTTGGTAGGCAAAACAAAACATTAATCCCGGTTAAAAGTCATTATACCATTTACGTCTATCGATTTTGTCATCATAGTTAGCCAAACTAATACGAACTTACTTTTTTTTGTACCAGGCAAGCATAAATCATGAGGAGTTGGCTGGTATTCCTGTGCGCGCTGGCGGGAGCGGCGTGCGTCTCCGCCCAAGGCAACCGATACGAGAACTTCAATACTGACGCTATAATCCAGAACGAGAGGATACTCTTGGCTTACTACAAATGCGTCATGGACAAGGGACCGTGTACTAAGGATGGGAGGAATTTCAAACGTAAGTTTAATCTATACCAATATTTATAGCGGAAGAGTTTGTTTGTTTGTTAGAACGTTATATTCTAATCTCAGGAACTACCTACCACGCTGATTTGAAAAAATCTTTCTGCATTTGATTGGTAAACTCTTTAGAAAGAGTATAGGCTACGTTTCATCATCATCATCAGCACCATTTACCATCACTACGCTGCGAGGGCGCTGCTAGTTCGTCAATAACCTATACTTTCTTAAGCAACAGTCTTCCTCATCTCGTTTCAATCTCGACTTTTAGATATATCTTTATAAGTAGGGCAAAGTTTTTATGGATTTATTTTATCAATCAATAAAAAATGTTTTGACGAGAATTTTTACATCATATTCAGCAATGCAGTGTTGACTTCTTAGACAAAACACACATGTGAAATAGTAATAAACATTTTAAACTGAAAAATCTTATCAAAATTTTTAACTCCGACGGGATTCGAACCCGCAATGATACAAGCGATCCTCCTTTAGCCGGAGTGCCTTTACCAATTCGGCCACGGAACCTCTGACGCCAGAGTTGAAAATCATGATAAGACCATACTATCGATTATAGCATCGATGAGCGCCATCTACAGGATAACTGCTAAGTTAACTCACTGCTCATTGCCCGAAGTTACATTCAGGATCAAATGACGAGAGATGTCGCTTTTGCTAATTCTATAATTTTATTTTGTTATATAGTGTTAATCGATAGTATGGTCTTATCATGATTTTCAACTCTGGCGTCAGAGGTTCCGTGGCCGAATTGGTAAAGGCACTCCGGCTAAAGGAGGATCGCTTGTATCATTGCGGGTTCGAATCCCGTCGGAGTTAAAAATTTTGATAAGATTTTTCAGTTTAAAATGTAAATACCCAAGTGTGGATTAACACTATAACAAAATAAAATTATAGTAATAAACAAGTGGCTAAATTAAAATTTTAAAAAAACCGACTTCAATGTTATAATCTGAGCAATTTTCTGCACTCTCGAGCTGCATTTCTGTTCATAACTCCGAGGATCCTCAACAAATCCTCACCAAATTTTTGTGGGACTAATCGGAAAATATACCCTTTCTAACAAAAAAAGAATTTTCCAAATCGATTCTTGCGTCTTCGAGTAATCGGTGAACATACATAAGAAAGCACAAAAAAAAGATTCCGAAGAATTGAGAACCTCCTCCTTTTTTTGAAGTCGGTTAATAAATAGAGGTTAACTTGTACAAATCTTTACGAGAATCTATCATTATCAATTCAGAATTAGAAAGTTTTCGCAAAAACGCTCACAAGTGTATCGAATTTGCGGGTTTGCATATTCGTGCTACTGTGTGGCACCGAAGTGAAGAAAAAAATTCAATTGACATAATTTTTTTCCCCAGGTGCTTTACCAGAGACGATATCTACTGCCTGCGGCCGTTGCACGCCAAATCAGAAGAGCGTGGTCCGCAGCCTGCTCCTCGGCATCAGGACCAAGAGTGAACCGCGTTTCATGGAGCTGCTGGAGAAATACGACCCGGAGAGGCTCAATCGAGACTCCCTCTACAAATTCCTTGTTACTGGCGTATAGATTTACGAGCTTAAGGGCCAATTTCACTGTTGCAATTGAACGCGATCAACATTAAACCGAGTTCAAGTGTCAATTTTTCATAGAAAATATGACAGTGACAGCTCTAGAACGCGGTTCAACACTCCTATTTTGTAACACTCGGTAAGTCGCTAACTCGGATTCGTACAAACAAAAAATGATTTTTTACGATGAATACTTTGAAATGGTAGAAGATAGTTTAAAAAAGTGATAGACATGTTTGTTGTGTAAAATATATGAAGTAATTTTGCCCTAAATAACTTTAATGTTGTTCGTAATAAATCAATTTGTTTAAACGAATCCGAGTTAGCGACTTACCGTGTGTTACAAAATAGGGGTGCAGATGTGCTAATCGCGATCAGATTCGTTGGTGAAATTGGCACTAAAGATGTCTAGATTTTGGATTTTCATTTGATGGTCTACAATTTTAGACTGATGACTGAGACTAGACAGTTCTTCACTAATGTTTTGAGTGATGATGAGAGAAAAGAAGAGATGGTACATTGAGGCTCTTATTCCGAAACTTCCACAAGCATAAACTCGCTATTGGTATTTGGGTTAGTTTGCGGTTCTAGAATAATAGCCTTAGTAATTAATTATCACTCAAAATGACTTAGTTAATCCTAATGACTGTATAAATTGGATCTAACAACCTTATAAAATGTGCATTTATGATTTATTCCCTCAGTTAGTTCTATTAGCTATTAAGTGGTATATTGTAAGAATAAAATGCCATTAAACGATGTTTCAGTGGTTATGGTATTATAAATTACGCGACAATTAAATGCAAGGTTAGTGTTATCGTCATAAGGTTAAGTGGAATAGATTACTGCAACTATTATATATGCATAATTTACCGATCTCGACTGAACTTCTATGGCCGTAGCATAACTTGAATTGACATGCTTGCAACGTTGTTTTCCCTTCTAAGAATAATGCATTACAATGTGCAAGACTCCTTCCTATAAATATAGTTATCGGACTTAGATGAATCATATCAAATCTTTACTACGTGAGGATATCACCTGTGTTTAAAAAAAAGTTTACTACAATGAAGAGCTTAGTTCTTGTTCTGTGTTTCGCACTGGCTGTGTTGGCTCAGGAAAAGTACGATAATGTCAATGATGACTTTGATATCAGCGAGGTGTTGAACAACGAACGCCTTCTGAACTCATACGCCAAATGCCTACTCAACAAAGGACCATGCACTCCAGAAATCAAATCGGTTAAAGGTAAGATAAAATTATAATATATTTTTATATAATAGAATATTCGAATTACAGATCTTAAATAAAAAATATGTTGAAAGAAAAAGTATTCTAAGTAAGGCTTTTACTTAACTATAATCTTATAGTTTATTTAAAGCCCTTCTGAACGTTTCGTAACACACCCATCCCTGAGAATGGAAACTTTTGGCTTCCTCCCAAACAGATTCAAACTTATAATCTGTGAACTTTTCTTTCAAAGCTTTTTCAAATACTTTTCTCAGCTTTTCTGGCTCACGTTTGGCATACATGTCCCGATGACTGACGCCGAACATTGTAAATATACTAGGCGCCAAGCAACATTTCGCATCAGACTCATGGGAAAGGTATACTCTATCAGCTCTACAACATCCCAACGGGGTCACTGGGTCATCCAGGTCAAAATATCTACCAGACGGAAGACCAGCCATCAATCTCTTGTCGGGCTTTTGATTCGGTTTAACCATCTCCGAATAAGTGGTCCGGAAATCAATACATTCTTCTGGGACATCCCAAACCTTGGGTAGTTCTGGAGTTGGCTGTGTGTGGTTCAACATCAAAACAAATGTTTTATATTCAATTTGGCGCCCGTCAAATGCATTCCAAGTCGCTAATATTGGTTCGATCAACGAAGTATTAAATCTAATAATCTTGGTAGAGCAATGTTGGTAAACAAGTTCTTTTGGCAACCATCCAGATTTAGTGTTGTCATAATATTTCAAATTCAAATATAAGCCATTAAAAAATGTACCATCGAATCGTTTTTTCAAACATTTTCTCAGAGTGTTGAGATGACCTAGACACTTTTTGAATTGATCTCTCATTGGGTTCATTTCACAAGTTGTTAAACATTCCGGTAAATTGTCAGGAGGCTTAAGAATTCCAAATGAAAAGCCTGGAGGAACGTTGCTGATGCTGTCATTAGGTGCCAACGAAGCACCAAGGCGGGCTTGCCTATCGTATACAAAATCTGCTTGTCTTGAAGGGATGGGCTTGTTCAGAGTTCCCAAGGTTACTCTATCGTCGGTCATACAACATTTCATATACCTACCTCGTCGATCGGCGGGTGTTTTGGTTCCAAAAATAATATTGGGGTTAAAAGATGGTTTACAATAGTTACGATTGGTTTGGTAGCCAGGAGACTTTGCCACTGGAGTTGTATCAGGCGCTGGGTTCTTAGGCATCACAACATCATAAAGTCGTCCATGGTCAGTGGTTTTTTGGCCCATTCTAGTACTAGTGGCATTGAAACCTTGCGGCAGAGTAGGCACTGGATCGGGAACAGAACCGACAGGTTTTCTCCAATAAGACGTGTATACTGTGTTCTTGAAGTCTTCTACTAGCGTTTGGAACTTAGTTTGGGTTGGAGGATTGATGAGTTGAGTAGCTTCACTAAATTGGCCAGCATAGCGCATATCGCGATGAGGTGGGTGTCTCAAGGGTGGTAAGGTGCGTGGTTTTGGAGGAGGTAAGATGGAGTCATGGAATAATGCGTCAACTTCATCCTGAAGACCATATTGCTTAAAGAAATCCGCAACAGATTGCTCGGACTGTGAACTAGGCTTTCCGGCTGCACATACCTTCGGATCCCTTTCAATAAACATGCCTTTGTTTCCTTTACCACCCGTAGAACCGGAAGACCAGCTCTTCATTATTATTAGATAACGAGTAATACACTTTTACTCAAAACTATACTTACTTATTATCACCGTATGTATCACTTTAACTTTGTAATCTCAGGGCAATAAATAAGACTTGCAATGTTCTTTGTAGAAAAATAAGATTTTAGGCCTTTGGCAATGCTGTCATTTTTAAATCTGACGTCATATGACATTACAAACTGGGTCATTTTAAATCTACAATGGGAAGGGCTTTTCTTTTTATTATAAAAGGTTTTAGTAGTTGCAAGAGTAAAATCATTTTTTTTTTTCAGAAAAGCTCCCCGAAGCTCTGGAGACGCGATGCGCTAAGTGCACTGATAAGCAGAAGCAAATGGGCAAGAAGCTGGCTCAGGAGGTGAAGAAAACCCGCCCGGAGCTGTGGCAGCAACTGGTCTCAATGTACGACCCTGAGGGGAAATACCAAGAGGCATTCCAAGACTTCCTCAGGAACTAACATGAACAAACCAGACAATTTTTCATAATTTTAATGAAATTAATACGTAAAAAAAACTTATTAGTGTAAAAAAAATCAGGTAGTTACGCAATTTTAATAATGAAAGGTAATAATGATTATAAACTACAACTATTCTGCCTTTTTAATGCCTACATCAGAAAAGCTACTATTATCCAAAGCTCGTCTGAAAGTCTCATAGCAAACCCATCCCTGTGAATGAAACTTTTTAGCTTCTTGCCAAACGGCGTTGAATCGTTCATCACTAAATTTCTCACCAACTGCTTCAAAAACCCTTCTGATGATATGTGGTTCCCGTTTCTCATACATATCTCGATGATTGACGTGCAGTAATGTAAGCACACTTGGGCTTAAACACGATTTAGCATCGGATTCTTGAAGGAGACAAACACGATCTGCTCTGCAACATTTCTCAGGAGTCACAGGATAATCCATATCAAAATACCTTCCAGAAGGTAATCCTGCCATACGTCTGTTATCGGGCTCCTGCCCTGGCTTTACCATTTCAGTGTATGTTGTGCGGAAGTCAAGGCATTCATCCGGTACATCAGGTATCTTAGGAATTTCAGGAGAAGGTTCTCTGTAATTTATAACATGAACGAACGTTTTGTATTCAATTCGTGATCCATCGAATGCTTGCCACATTGACAACAAGGGCTCTATCAAACTAGGATCAAATCTTATAAGTTTGGTTCCACAGAAATTGTACACAACCTCTTTAGGGAGCCAACCACTCTTTTCTTTGTCAAAGTACTTAAGGTTCAGGTAGAAACCATGAAAAAATGTTGGTAGGAAACGTGAAGATAAGCATTTCCTCAAGGAATTCAAATGTTTCAAACATTTTCTGAAAAAGGCTTGACCAGGATTTATTTCGCAGAAAGTAAGACACTCAGGTAGATTGTCTGGAGGTTTCAGTATGCCGAATGAATATCCCTCTGGTACATCGTTTATGTTATGGTTGGGTGCCAATACGGTACCGATTCTAGGTTGAGTTGCGTCTTGGAAATTAGATTGTATCGTGCTGACGATTGTTCGATTTCCGTTACCGAGGACTATTCGATCGTCAGTCAAACAACATCTTGCGTAAGTTCCCCTTTTGTCAAGGTACGTCCTGTGACCATAAAACAAATCTGGCTTGAAAGGTGGTGAACAATAGTTCCGGTCTTGTTGAACACCAGCTAGTTTCTTGCGTGGAGTATTATCTGGGTAAGGCACTTTAGGCATCACAATATCGTAGAGACGACCATGAAATGCTGTCGGTTTCCCAAATGTAGTACCCACCGTATCGAAACCTTCTGGTAGCATAGGCACTTGATCTTGGACGCAACCGAGTGGCTTTTTCCAATAGGAAGTGTAAGCAGTATCTTTGAAGTCATCGACGAGTGTTTGAAACTTTGTTTTCATTGGTGGATTCACAAGTTGGGCGAGGGCGCCGAACGGTCCTGCGTAGCGTAAATCTAGTGGTATCGGCTTACGGAGAGGGGGAAGAGGTTTGAGTTTTTTTGGAGGAATAATAGCATCGCTAATAAGACAATCAGTCTCATCCTTCAGTAGATAGTGCTGCAAAGAATCACCAACACGATCGTCAGGCTGAGCACTCGGTAGTCCTGCTGCACATATATTGGAATCTCGTTCTATAAACATTCCAATATTCCCTTTGCCTCCTGAAGTAGACCGCTGGCAATCTACGGGCATTTTTATAAGATATCAAAGTAAAATAAAACAAAAAACCTCTGTAAACTCTGTAAAATAATTATTTCTAAAGTTATTTTGGTGAAATGTCACATTTTGTAGGACAGTAAAATAACGAACGTCTTTGTCAGTAAATTTTCGAAAGAGTTAATGAAAGATGTCCTATGAAGGCCAAATATCTTACATACCCAAACGTTTAGCTCTAAAATCTGAGTACCTAACCTACCTAGGTAAGCCACATAATGCGGCGCCGCAATCGAATGATTTCGTCTCGTTGAGTGCCACAATGTTGGCTCAGCATCACAACTTTGATTCTAGACACCCGAAATGATTAGAACCTACACATGCCACAATGTATATTCATCCTATTCTATTAAACTCCTATTCTATCAAACGAGCAATATTTGTTTGTTTGTCTGTTCTCACGTTCTCGAAAACGGTTCTAACGATTTCGATGAAATTTTCGGTACGTGGGTTTTTAGGCCTCTTACACATTTACAACTAACTATCGTACGATAGTTAATCGGGCTCCTAGATCAGTATGGAGATGTATGGAGGCGTGCACATTACACCGATTTAGTATCTTACGATAGTAAGTTTGCAAATTAACTATCGGCGAACTGGCGGCAGACTGCTTGATCAGTACGGCGTTCTTCCACGCGCGCACACGTATCGGACTTTCAGTCGGCCGACTAGTCTAAGATCCGGCTGCAAAATCTCTATCTCTATCTTTTTTGACACAAGAAAGTAGATTTAACATTGACTGAATTTCCCCAAAAAAAAACCCCATAAGTTAACTGACGATAAACATAACCATTATATGCAGTTTAGATTAGATTATTAGTTAATATTGTTATTATTAGTTTAGATTTTAATGAAACTTGCAATTTACATAGTCTATGACCTGGAATAACACATAGGCTTTTTATCCAGGTAGGTAGGTACCACGCATGCAAAGTTGCGGGCGGAAGCTATTTATAAAAAAGACCGTTATAATAAAATCTGTCGATTTTATACGATGAGGCAAGAATATTGCTCATGAGCTCTCGTTCTATTACATATAGTCTCGCCACGTACATTTTGTACATTTGTTCAACTAAATTATTCTAAATTCGATCTATTGTGTATCGCAATATGGTCCAAACATATTTCAAAACTCGCATTAGTATCGTGGTTCTGTCACTCAAGACAGTTGTCAAAGTTCAATTGGCTCCGAGCTGGGTTCACTGCTTTTGGCATAAATTTTATTAAATCATAATCTGTTAGGGCGTAACAAGTATTGCATAATTTGTATTTGGATATTGATATTTCAGCATAATAAAAATTCAGGCGTAATTAACTTTTGTCCTAATAATCTTTTATAATAATTTATTGAACTTTTCCTAATTTTTTCCTAATTTGAAAATTAACTGATAATAACTTTATGTTTTATTTTATGCCATTAATTTATGGCAATTTTGTTTATAAAAATCTACAATTATACCTACATTTCTTTTTAATTGTAAATGGATTTTTGAGAATTGGTTATTCTATTATGTTTTTCACTTATACTTATTTAAAAACTTGCATTCTTAGATAAGTTATTTTTGAAGCAAGAAACATTTATGCCATAAGTTGATAAGCAAAATAAATGTGTAAAATTTTTATGCGAATCGTTATAAATTTTTATGGAACCAGTCGGCCGACTGCAGTTGGATACGTGTGCGCACCCCTCTCCAACCCGATTGTTAGTTGGACACGTGTGCGCACCACAGCAGGCCGATCCAACTATCTATCGGCCGAGAGTTTATTGGATATGTGTCACGTCCCTAAGGGGGCGAAAAATCGATCTAGCTAAGGTCTCATATCTGGGAAAATTTGTTTTCTCGGCATTTTCACGCAAAAAGATTTACCAGTGCAATGTGGTTCGTAATTTCACAGTATTTGTTCAAACCAAAGTGGCCGAGTGGATTGGGTGTCCGCCTTTCTGCAGAAGGCTTCAAGTTCGAATCAGCCAGTGAAAGTTTAATTTTTGTAAGTTTTTTTTCTATTTCTTTTTTAATTTTTCTCTAATTGCACCCATGCATAGCTCGAATTCCAGATACTATTTAATAGCATGATGAAAATGAATGAGGCGAAAGAGGTATGTTATGATATTACCATGATTGTGTCAAACTGTGTCTCTGCATAGCCCTATTCTATATATTTTATGTTACTTACATCTACATGTATGATTGATTACATTATAGACAGTCGCCGCACCGCAGCCGTATTATAATATGCAGCCACCTTCGGCGGCAACACCGTGGAGTAATTATGCCTTGCAGTAAGAAGTAGATAGTATGCAATTAATTTTCTGTGAAATCATGGCTTCCTTCTGATTACGTCTCTCGAACATGCCTCACTGAATATGATGTTACACTTCCATTCAATAACATAGTAGCCATACAAAGTTTATGTATGACTAGCTTCAGCCCTCGAATTTCCTTATGAGGTAAAAAAGTATATACCTAAATGTCTCATTTTGTTGCAAAGTTTTTTTTTATTTCCATGTAACTCAGAATGACAAGGGTCGTATCTGAAGTTCAACAAGCTGTTGTTGAAAATTCCTTTCTATTTTCATTATAATTATTGACCAAATCAAAAAGTTGTCATTTCTACAATTTTCAATGATTAAATGAAACCTTGTTGAATGTGAATGTTTGTGTGCATGAAGCACCAAACATTCACATTCAACAAGTAATACTTGTTATATGTGAATGTTTGATGCTACTTGTTGTAAGTTAGGCCTGCTATTACTGGCACTTATGACGATGACACACAACTCTATATATAGATCTAGATTAAACTGATGTCTTCATTCCATATCACATAAAGATAGATCCCATTCAAGTTTCCGTACCAGAATTTTTGGTCAGAATATTCTACAATTCTGAATAAGCCATGATAATTAGTGTGATGTTGTCATGCTGTTTATCATTGGTGACTGCTGATTTCTATAGTTCCCGTTATGACAACTTTGACGTCCAGCCTTTGATAGAGAATGATAGGATACTGCTCAGCTATACGAAGTGTTTCTTGGACCAAGGTCCTTGCACGCCCGATGCTAAGGATTTTAAAAGTAAGTGGTTTTAATTGCTCTTCAGTTTAACATGAGAAGGAGTATATGCTGTTTTTGATACAACAGTCACCATCATCAGCTCACAAAATGTCAGCGTGTCTACCTCACCTAATATTTGCACACTCTCAAAACTTAGATTAACACATTTAAAGATAAACCTAAATGGCTGTTAGTATATAGAGTAATACCTGATAAACAAAAAACGGCTTTTTGGTAGAGTAAGAAATAATTAACATACTTACTCGTACTTATTTTGCTACTAATTTTAGAACTTTTACAATTTTTGGAAATGCTACGAATCAGTTTTTAGTACCTAAACGCAGTTTTTTAGTAACAAAGCATATAAACCCAATGCAAACTGAGCCTCTGTAGGCGGGGCTTATAAACTGGACCGAGAGTAAAAAACCCAAACTACTAGGAATTAAAATCAAGTTTTGAACTACGCGTACCAGTCATCATGAATAGCATAAAGATTTCGGATGTGTAAGTTTGTTTATTTTTATACCAAAATGCGCCTTGAATTTTCATGAAGGAATTACTCCATGTTTTGTGTGTTCGCGTTTGAGGGAACAGTACCATTACACAACAATTATACTTATAACAGTTACTTACGAGTATACCAGCACAAATTCAAGCTTTTGAAGCCATGTCCTTCTCATTTCCAGAGGTAATTCCGGAAACAATAGAGACTACATGCGGAAAATGCACGCTAAAGCAACGACAGTTGATGAAGAAGGTCATCAGAGCAGTCATAGACAGGCACCCTGAGGCATGGGATCAGATCTTCAAGAAATACGACCCAGATCATAAATACAAGGACACATTCGACAAATTCGTCACCGAAACAGATTGAAATTAAATAAATGGTAGGCTTGCTCATTATTCTGATTCTACAGGATATAGGATAGGTAATAGTTTTATTTCAACTTTATTTCATTGATGTATTTCTCAAATTGAAGGGAGAAAGGGCCCAGTGATCTCGGATAACTTAAGTTATTTGGAATAGCAAAGGCAGTCTAATCCAGTGCTCGAATTCTACAGAGATGAATAAATTAAATACGTATTAATGTATAAATTAACTACGAACTATTATGGTACCTATCATAACATCTAAACCTGGTAGAAATATCGGCTGATCATGCAAACAAGGATAAATTTTCAAAGCCTTGTTTAGTTGAAAGGTGAATATGAATAAGCTTACAATATGGTAGAAAAATACAATGGCAGAGAAAAACCTAAACTGAAACAAAATAGACTTTATTTACTGAACACCTCATTCATATATTACCTACTTCACCGGCCGTATACGGCTTTAGAAATAGTAACCTAAAATGTACTAATTTACTGCTTTGCAGATTCAAGCTTGTCCTTGTATCTCTCTTGGTAGATGTTGTTAGGATCATACTTCACAGCAAGCTCCTTCCACAGGTCCGGGCGTTTGTTCACCAGATGCTTGATCACTTTGTCAGAACCAGCCTTCTGTTTCTCAGTGCACTTAGAGCATTCATGCTCCAACGCATCAGGAAGAGTATCTTTCAAGTCTTTGCCATCAGGAGTGCAACGACCTTTGTCTAACAGGCAGTCGACGTACCCTTTGAGAAGACGTTGGGATTGGAGGATCTCGTCAACGTTTATGTTGTCCCATTTGTCGGTGTAGGTGGCAGACCTGGCCACGGAGACCGCCACGATCAGCGTTACTAGAATGATCAGCTTCATGTTTGATCTGAAAGGATGTCAAAGTTCTATTTCAATCAATGATGTTAGAATAACCGTTTTTATCGATTTTTTGTGGCTTTTACCATGTTGTATTTTTTATTGTTTTCAAGGGTTTATCAGGAAATATCAAACCATTGTTTGTTGAGTATTGTTCAAATGACAATAGTTGGGAATATGTTAAAGACTACAAAAAAGGCAAAGATGCTTGCATGGATCATTCTATAAACAAACACACGGCTTTTTTTTTTAATTTAAAAAGCAATCCTTAAAATACAATAAACCGACAATGTAATATGATCGACATAACCCACATATAACACACTCACAGTTTTATTCCAGTAAGTACCGCTTATAAACATTTTCTACATAGGAACTTACAGTTGGTTCTTCTAAATTAGATGTTCCTTTTTATCAACTACGCACCTTGCCAATTACACTCTCACTCAACCAATGACTCGAGTAGATCTAATACACAATGGAAACATCTTATTGCCTATTGTTTTTAATGTTTGGAACAATAAGCTATTCTAAGATATATTTTACAATTAAAATAAGTACCTAGGTACAGTCAGCGTCATCAATCGGTATCCCCCTATTGATTTTAACAAGGACCCTTTTCCTTTCAACTTTGGATTTCAGTCGGATTTGCTAGTATACTTATGGATATCTAATTTCGCTCGAGTTCCTATACTAGCAAATCCGACTGAAATCCAAAGTTGAAATGAAAAGGGTTCTTGTTAAAATCAATAGGGGGATACCGATTGATGACGCTGACTGTACATCCGTATCCATATTTTAAATGTGAAAGTGTGTTTATTTGTTTGTTCATGTGTCAAGCCTACTTCATCTCACTCAACAATGTCCCAGGCACTACAGTGTCTCGATAAGTGTAGGCAAAGATTGCCTCCTGACACTGTAAATCATCTAGTAAAGATGTAAAGGCCTAAGTTTTTTTTTATTTGTCCTGCTTTCATGTCAAAACAGAGCGACGGATTGACGTTATTTTTTGTGTGGAGATAGTTGAAGGGCTGGAAAGTAACATAGGTTTCTTTTTAACCGGGTACCACGCGAGCGAAGCCGCGGGCAGCAGCTAGTGATGTAATATAACATAGGCATTGCAATAAAAAAAATTAACTACCCATCTATGCTTAAGCATGGATGCGTAGGGTAGTACATTATTTTTATCATAAAATATAACATTTACATAATAGTTATGGTGAAATTATTCGATTTAAATCGATTGGGTATCCAACTGATTGTTGAAACAAGGCAGACTCAATTTTACTTAAAGTCGTTTAACCGGCTTAGCCAACACTTATGGCTCTCAATCATAGTTGGTTAAGTTAACCATCGATTAATTAGATTGGTACAGTTGTATTATAATTAATGCGATTGTTAACAGTAGCAATTAAAGCCTACCTACCTACCTATTCAAGGAGCTGTAATTATGTGAATAGGTAACAAGGTTAGGTATTTTTAAGATACAAGTGCTTGTCTTATCAATTACTGAGTAAGCTCCCAAGTAAGTGTTAAAGCGCATATAAATTTTTCGAAACGAAAAATCAATTGAAGCACGGCCGGATTCGAACCCACGATCTTGGGATTGAAAGTAGAGGCACTAACCCACTCGGCCAACACTGCTCTTAATCTGGTCACTTCACTAGTCTACCTAGACACTAGTTAATCAAAACAGATCCATCATTATCCAGGCATTAATCCAAAAAGATCTTGAGGAAACTCTTTTAGAAATGAAAAATCTTATCAAAATTTTCAATTCCGACGGGATTCGAACCCGCAATGATACAATCGATCCTCCTTAAGCCGGAGTGCCTTACCAATTCGGCCACGGAATCCTTATTACGTTAGGTTGAAAATCTTGATAAGCTCATATTAATCGATTTAAGCATCGATTAGCATTTTTCATTTCTAATGAAATACCAAAGTGTGGTTTAACACTATTAAAATAAAAATAAAACTCTTTTAAGGTAAAGGCTCCTAATTCCGCGTTATTTTCACCAAAACTAGAAAGGACATTAAAAATTAAGCATTTACAATGCATTTTTGTGAAATTGGCTATTTTTATCAGAAACGTTATTGTTTTTACTCTTGAAATATACAAAAAGTTTGTTGTTTTAAATTTGATTTAGCGTCTGAAATAATTTAAAATGTGAAAAAGTCGGAAGCTCCTAATTCCGATGTAAAAATTCTAATTCCGATGTATTTGGATCCTAATTCCGAGTGTACAAAATACAAAGGAGAACGGATGGAAGGAATGATACATGGTGTTCAAAAATTATCACATTTTATTATCAAACAGTACCTATTATCACAATATGAGATACTCATTAGGGCACTACTACAGTCATGAAAATCACGTAGGTACTTTCAATTATTAATTTAGTGGAAGCTAGCGATATTAGAGTCAACAACAAAATAAAAAGTATTAAAGTAAAACAGTAGGTACTTAATAATAAAATATGTGTGTGTGTGTGTGTGTGTGTGTGTGTGTGTGTGTGTGAATGTTTTTTGCCACGTATCTCTACTTTTTATCCCGAAAAAATGCACGGTTCCCGTGGGATAAACCAAATAGTAGTCCACGCGGGCGAAGCTGCGGGCGTCAGCTAGTAATTCTATAAATCATCGAACCTGCTCACAAAATTTCACGAGAATTAGTTGAGAAATGCGACCTGTAGATGAGAACATACAGACGAACAGACATCCGAACAAACGAAAGCAATTTTGTCCAAGCTGAAGTAGAGACGCTGCGCTCGCTTTACTCGCTCGGTCAATTAATGTGAAACTATTGATAGACTTTATTTGTGTAAGTATTAATTTTATTCATAAACGTATCTTACTAAATATCTACATAGGTAGGTACCTACCTACATTGTAATGAAAGTTATTTTTGAGGGTAAATAATAGGATACTGATTATTTGTGTTTTTAAAATCATTCAAACTGAGTGACAAGCTGCGTAAAATAATGAACACTCTGTATGTTACTTGTGTCAATACATCGGAATTAGATTCTATGAGGATCTAATTCTGAGGTAAATACATCGGAATTGAAAATTTTCATACCAAACACATTTTCTAATTCCGAGGGTTAAAAAGTAAATGATTTTTCAAAAACACATAAACAATTTAATGCTTCAATGCAATACCTTCAAAAACATGTACAATTCTATTCAAGATTGTATCGAAATACGTCAAGAACTTAATTTTCTTACTACCCAAATTGATAATCTTTGATATGGTATAATTAGTAAATGCGACGTCAAAACGTACCTCGGATTTAGATTTTAATGTGAATTGACATTTTATGTAGTCAAATCCAAAACAACAAGTGCGTAACTACAAAACCAGCTTAAAAAAATTCAAATAACACGAGGTCTACGAAATCGTAATTCCGCGGTATACATCGGAAATTAGGAACCACCTAAAATATTGGGCAGCTAATGCCGATGTATTTTCAAAACGTATTTTTAACTAATCTATGAAGAAAAATACAGAATTTTTAAGTGATTCCGCTTACAAATATACTCCTTTCAATATTCCAACCTAAAGAAAAACACACACAGTACAAAATTAAAGACAAAATCACTATTTAGTAAACCGTAGTACTCACGTGCACAGGGTCCAAAATGTATGGAGCGACCGTTCGGCACAGCTGCTGGCACGAAACTAACCGATTATTGTAAAAAGTAAATACACTAAAGCACTCCTTTGTTCGCGTAAGCACGACCAGATATATTATTAATTGAGAAATGTATCCTGCAGTTAAAAAGGGTTTGTAAATAGCTTGAAACTAACGATTTTCTATATACCTCGCAATTACCGTCCATTTTCAGAAACCATCGGAGTTAGGAGCCTTTACCTTAGACTTGATTAATGGGTCAGAATATCTAGACTAGAATCATCTAGAATTCTAGACTCATCATAAAATGCAAAATAAACACGTGTTCCATTTGAGTCTTGGCAAGGACAAAGACTTGCTTCCATCACTCTTAAAAATCACCTAGGTGATCTTTATAAGTGATGGAAGCTCTTGAGCTTATCTTATCTTATGTATTTACAAATAAGTATATAAGTATTATATCATCAGTTAATATAGTTCCCATAGTACAAGCTTTGCTTAGTTTGGGGCTAGATGGCGCTGTGTCAAATGTCCAGCAATATTTATTTATTATTATTATTATCTACACCATTAAAAACTTTTCTTGTTATTCATACAGACTGATAAGCTTACTAGAGCGCAAGCGGCTGCTAAATCTCTTGCCATCTCTTTTTAATGAAATGTGAATGACAAGAAAAAAGGGCTTTCCAAAGCCTTGCTAAATGATAGCTGATTATAAATAAATAATGCTGGACATTTCACTCAGCATCTACATGATGAGCCCCAAGCTAAGCAGAGCTTGTGTTATGGGAACCACATGACTGATATACTACTTAAATACATTTTTTTTTGTAAATACATACATACCTACTTAATATACATAGAAAACACCCAGACCCGAGACAAATATTTGCAGATCATACAAACATTTGTCCCGCGGCGGGGATCGAACCCGCAACCTCTTGCGTCACAGGCGGGCCTTCACCCACTGCGCCACAGAGGTCGTCTTTTTATTATGGGCTGTAAGCTACTGTGAATTTCCAATAATGATCGTCGATATTGATAAAGTTATTTACTTATATTGCAAACTCACCGACAAAATAATCCTTCGTTAGCACAGTGCGACCCTTCGCTGGGCTGTGTCTAGGCACGGCACCTAGGAGCACTTATATTGCGTTCTCTGGCTAGATTATCCAAGCATTGTGACGTCAGAATAATCAGCAGGACAATGGTGACGGAAGACTTATGTTGCTTCACTTTTTACTTTAAATCTATGATGGTAATTTTCCGATTGTAACTTTTCTTTTACCATTGTTCATCTGTATCCTTTTGGTTTTTTAACTCAGATGTTGCACTGCCCAAAAGAGTTCATACGAAGACCCTATGGATTAAACCCCATAGGAATTTTCATACAAATATATAGATTTGTTACCGAATTTCCTATTTTCAGGGCCACGCTCCAATGATATTTTCCTTAAAAAATTTGCAATAAAATTAACATAATATTAGATAAATCCAAATTTTTCTAGCCAGCCGTTCTTTCAGTGATGCGATTACCAATGAACATCATTTCATTTTCGACATCAAGCTTCAGACTGTTACTAACTTGATACCTACACATAGATTCACATTTAAAACATTCAGGAAAACACTTTCCTGCATTCATTTTCTGTCTTGGCTGAAGAATCCAACTCGTTCAATACAGAACGTAACATTGATTCTGATTCCCAAGGCTGACGTGTAAATGACTATAAGAAGAGCTAGAAGAAAAAAAAAAATATAGGACTGGTCATGAGAAGTCCGTGCAAAGACACATCTTAGTATTTTACTAGCAGCAACGTTGTGCGCGGTCACAATTTGGATGGGTGGCATTATGAGTTGAGCACTTCCGTGCTTCGGAGGGCACGTGAAATTGTCGGTCCCGGCTTTTAAATCGTGAAGCCAAAACGGAGGCCTTTAGGTGGCCCGAAACTCCGTCACCAGAATTGGCCACTAACTCTTACGATCTTACAATCCCGACTTTGCCTGGAATACAGTGTGAAATAAGTCCGTTTGTAGGAATCCTAAATCATTTCCAAAAAAGAAAACAAATCAGTGTTTTATCGAAAAAATAATTTTAAAGTGATAAGTATTTATTTCTCACTTATTCTTATTAAGTATTCAAATTTGAATGTGCAGGATTTGCTAGCATTCGACAGTTCATGTGTAAATATGCAGAAAATTCAGAAAATGAATAAAATAGATTTGGAATACATTATAATGTGAGCAATATTAGAACTTGGATGTTTAAAATTCGGAATGACTTCGTTCATGGGTTTTTTTAATTTAGTTTTTTTTAACAGCCGTGCAGATAAATTAAAAAAACACAAGTCACAATAAGTTTAAATACATGTTTGTATTTATTATTGTTGTAATAAAAGACAATAATTATGAAGATATACATAATATAAGGCCGCTGAAGATTTTATAGGTGCTTATCATGACCAATGAGGAAGTTAGGTATATCTGTGTTGTGTACAGGCTGCATAATATAATATGTTTAATCTTGAATATGCATTTTCATAAATTTTGTTATCTAATGTAGAGCACGACTTATTTAAATATGTTTTATTCTTAGTAATGTAAGTAGATGATTCTTTCCGGGTATAATTTTCCTTACCGGAACAATTCGTTTTCCTGCATAAATACCATCAGTTATTTTTTGTTGCCACACGCAAATGCTTTGCAAAATACAGCTTTAAGAGCAAGTAGGTAAAGTTCAAAGTAGGAAATCATGGTGAAACAGTTAAAATGGCTGTTAGATATAACGTGATGTAAATTGAAATGAATCAGGAGAGTATTTGATACAAGGGCGGCGAGGTTTGAGCTGGTTACTCATTCCATGAGGTAAATGAGATAGTGTTGACAAAGTTAGTAGATTTGAGGTAAAATTGCTATATTTCATACTATCCTAGTCGCCCGCCCTGGCTTTGCACGGGTGTAGGTACTCCACCTACTCATAAAGATATGAGACCAAATCTTTCCTTCACAGTACGACCATGTAACTAAATAAAATGGCAAATCAATAATTTGGACCAAAATTTATTGCAATGCTTTAATAACCCAATTTTTCCACTTTTTCGTATAATTTTTCGAACATTTTTTATTACGAACCTCGTCCTAATAATTACGAACACAACAAACAAAGAATCAGCCAAATCGGTCTTTTCATCTGGGTAGGTAACACCCGAGCGAAGTCGCGGGCGGAAGCTGGTAAACTATAGGTACTCTAACTCAGTGTTCCGCAAACTTTTTGTATTCAAGGAACATCTAAGAATAGGAAAATTTTGGAGGTACACCATAAATGAAAAATCTATTTATTATGGGAAACATGAGCTTGTTTAGTTGAACATATGCGGTCCAAATTTGGAGTAGCTTAACTGAGATAGGCAACCTCATTTTTCCGAGGCACACCAACTAATGACCACGGTACACCAGTGTGCCGCGGCACACCCTTTGCGGAACACTGCTCTAACTAATAGATTTGAAACGATTGCTCTGTCACTCTAGCCTCCTAGAAAAAAAAATCAGGTAACATTACCAACTGTTTAAAAGAAAGAACCAACAGACTAGTCTTTCCCACGGACCTTACCTAATTGAAAATAGTAGATTATCATACTAGAATTGTTGGTGCATTAGGCACACGGGACCGCTCATCTTGACATACTTAGGTATCATGAAGTAAACAATGATTACAAAAATGTCCATAACCACCTTTTGAAGTGTACACAAGTACAAATTAGGAATTGTATACAAATTATCTTGCAGCTAAAGACTCTTTTTCATTGGGGTTCCTGTGGTCGGCGGTGCAAATTTGAAACTTAGTATTTGTGAACCAAAATGTGACTACTTACAGTGGTCGCGAAAGAACCAGGAGTGGAATAACCTAGCTCAAGTGATCTACATCTAAATGAATATTCATGACATTTAGATTTTGAATGATAATTCAGATTCCAATTAATTATTTTTTAGTAACTTGATTAAAAAAACATTTGACGATGAGACTGTGGTTTTTTATCATCGTCAATTTTCTTATAAAGTTATTTAAAAAAATCAGGTACCTTTTTGATGATGATAAATGAGCAACCACAGCATTAGAACTAAAAATGAGTCTCTACTCTATTCTCTTCTAACTTTAAAACTATGTGTGTTAGACTTAATTTGAAAAAATTTGAGCACCAATTTAACTGTAGGTACAGTACGGCCAACGGATCTCGGCGTGCGTGAAGTTAGCCGTTTCGATGCGCAGTGCAACTTTTTCATACAAAATTTTCTACTGCGCAGCGCAGAGCCTGACTTCACGTACGCCTAGATCCGTCGGCCCAACTGTAATAGTATCATAATGCAGTTCATTTATTCGATATTGCATTCAAGTTATTCATTAATTATATCTAAACAAAGTCTAAAAAAAGTAATTTTTCTGCATCCACATCTCTATCGCCAAATATATCTTCAAAAATAATTACAGTCTGAAGATCTGCTATTTAAATATACTGCTTTTGGGGACTTGTGAGTCTGTTTATGGTTTTAACTCCCGACTAAAAAGAGGGGTGTTCTAAGTTCTAAAAAAATCTTAGTAGATTGCCGATGGAAAAAGTAGGTACTTCATAATAAAGTATCAGCATACAAAAGAGGCTGGTTACCACTTGTTACACTTCTTTCTGCAAGATTTTCGTGAATCAAGTGTAAATGTGTTCTTATAGTCGCATGCAGATGAATTGCGCAAGATCATTTGCAGACAATGGCTGCATTTACACAGAAAACAGGCCGCTCACTCACACCGACAATCACTCACAGCTATAATTACCTAACTTATAATTCTTTAATCAAAATTTACTACAAACAATTTAAATGCCAGATGTGGCAACATCGTTTATGGCTTAGACGCAAAAATTGGATAGAAGACAGTACCTATACTTGTTTAGTCTTTATTTATTTATATTTAAGGACGAATAATGTCGCTAGATGTCAACGCTATGAAACTCATAAACATTCTTACGACTGCATCCTCAAAGCAAGTACATATCCACTTATATCATCAGGCATTCAAAATCTTTTAACTTTAGGATGATTATTAACCGTACACCAAGGATTTTACATACCCGTACACTCTTATCATTTTATAATCACCTGTC
This sequence comes from Camptogramma bilineatum, assembly GCA_958496255.1. Lineage (NCBI taxonomy): Eukaryota > Metazoa > Arthropoda > Insecta > Lepidoptera > Geometridae > Camptogramma > Camptogramma bilineatum. The sequence goes on along the minus strand of OY292467.1, from coordinate 8,078,909 downwards.
AAATTATAAAATCCCGCACGTCAATGCGTTGTCAGTGTGTTGTACTATGTGTGTTTTCTATACTTACAAATTGAGATACTTGCAATGGACGTATATAAGGGGGGGGGGGTTTAGGGGGTCCGGACCCCCCCCTTAACCCATTGAGTTCGGAGGAAACCTAGTCAATTTTTGTATTTTGGAACCCTTGGACCCCCCCCTTAACAATGATCTTTGTATTTTGGAACCTTTGGACCCCCCCCTTAACAAAGCTATAGCTACGTCCCTGCTTGCATACAATGTTAAAATCTGCAGCGACGCAGAACGCAGCGGGGTGCGTTGCAGTGTAAGGGTGACAAATCAACATCGAGCTATGCTGCGCTGTACTGCGCTGTGCTATGTTTGGTCAACTCGCTCGTCTAATATTTCAATGACGTTACAAACAAACCATGCTGTGCTGCGCTGTGTGAGGCTACGCTCTGTTTACGACGTTTTGTTTGACGTAACCATAGCACAGCGCAGTACAGCGCAGCATAGCTCGATGTAGATTTGTCACCCTAAGAATCGCCTAAGCTGGCGGTTCGCGCCGGAGACCCAGACCATTGTGACCAGAGCAGGAGACAAAGATCGGTACTTGTCATTAAGGCTTTGTAGGGCGCCAGTTCGCGAGTACGACCGAGACAGGAAATTACCGACTCGTCATTTAAACTCGCTGTCTCGGCGTCTTGTCTCTGTCTCTGGTCTCGGTCTTCGGCGCTTGAAACGACGTCCTACAAAGCCTTAATTACGTACCGGTCTCTGTCTCTATCTCCTATCTCTGTCTCCTGTTTCTGTCTCTGTCTCTGTCTCTGTCTGGTGGTCTCGGTCTCCGGTCTCAGTCTCCGGTGAAATAGTTTTTTTATCACTCGTATGTCAACGAAAAGAGTTTTATAGCAGCCATTAGAACTATAGCAAGCCAACATATAGTCCAACAAGGTTTATGTGTAAATTGTCTCAATATAGCAACTGCTGACGGATCTGTGGCACCTCTCACCACCTCCTATGTTCTCGTGTTTCATCGCATTGTTTTATTCAAGTTTGTTTAATGCAGCATCTCAGCATACACAGTCATGTCTAAAATCAAAAAGAGTCTTCAAAATACATAAATGAATTCACTACTTTTTCCTGGAAGAGCGGGCAGTGACTACAGATTTCTACTTCTTACAATCCTGACAAAATGTTTTACCTTATTCACTACTAGCAAAGCCCTCGCGGCATTGCCCCCGTAGTGATGGTTTATGGTAATTGTGATGATGATGAAAAGTAGCCTATAACCTTCCTCAAGATTTAGCTATCAAATACAGAAAGTCCAAACTGCATCATACATAGGCCGTAGTAGGACTTAGTAGGGCAACTGCGAAGTGACAATGAAAACAAACATTACACAATCCACATCGTCTTGTTTATGTTAAAACCGCTTTTGTAAACAGCAGGTAAAGTGCTTTAGGAAATACTTATATTTATCATTTATTCAATCTATAAATGATAAATATAAGATATTATAGGTAGGTTTAATAATTTCCTTTAACTAAGCGCTTGTTTGACCATTATGGATAAGCTCCCAAACTAAGCTAACTGTCAAATAAAGTGAGAAGTTTTGCGCTCACGGCTTATAATAAAATTATCATCGCTGACTTCACTGAGTCGTACTAGTATCTACTATTGTTTGTTTATTCTGAGTTAGTACTAACCATAAAGCCCGTCACAGACTTAGCTATAATATATATTAATATACCGTACTATTATACCGTATATTATTATAGCTGAATGTGCGGTCACGCGCAAATTAGTATAGAAAATATATAGTAATATGACTAGCTATAAAAATATTAATATATATTATAGCTAAGTCTGTGACGGGCTTTAGACTTTCCTAGCTGTCATTGGTTACTTTTACAAGTTCATAACTTTACTCGAAGTATTAATGCGATAATAGAGAGTGAAGCTAAATAAATTATTAGACTGCTTTATTACTGCTTCTTAAAAATCGCAACCTGATAGGACTTCAACACGCAACCGCGGCAATGCTCTAGCTAGAGCCTAGTTCAATTGAGCTACTGAACAATCGACGTCATTAACGAAATTTTCAACTATGACCTCAATTGCCTTGGTGGATGAAATTTTCATCTATGTATGACGTTGATTGTCAAGGAAGAAGCCCTGCATGACCACATCCCTAACAAACTTCAGTGGCTCAAAATATCAACAGAAAAAACGTTGGCTCACGTTTGTTATTCTCATCCATGATAGAAAATAAAATCTCTGTAATGAAGCAGTAATGACATCAAGGTAATGCCATGACAAATTCTTATTACCCGTCGTTAACTAATTACCAAGAGTAGCATATACCTAATTATGCGGTCATAAAAATCTTGAAAACATTTTTTGCACTTCTTGACACCTAAATGTACCTACAAATCCAGCCAGGTTCTGGACAATCAAACTTCCCATTGCAACGTATCAAACTTGGAGTAGCACCAAAGTACATAACCAATAGGTGGAAGGGCATAGTGGGTTTTTCTCACTCTTTACTCGAGCAGCCCGACTGGGGAATTACCTCCACCTTTCAGAATATCGCAGCTACATAACATTATTCCTCTCGAATGGTGTTGTGTTCCTGCGGTGAGTAAGGTTGCCAGAGCTCTGCGAAGAAGCGCTGTGGTGACAGCTTAGTGGACCAGTTTTGTTCATGTGTTGTCGGCGCAGTGATACCTCTTTTAAAGGGTCAGCAGCGCGAATGTGACTCCTCTGGTGTCGCAGGCGTTTATTACGCCACGGTAACCGCTTACCATCAGGTGAAAAAAAACAAAGGGTTAAGAAAGTTACAAATATCCCAAAAGTATCCGGGGTGTTTATTTTTCGATACTGTGCTTGGATCATTTTGGACTCAGGCCATATACCGCTGGGGTAGAGTGGGACGAAACCATACCACTATAGTAGTGTTGGGTTTACTATTTACATAATGATACAGTGATGTTTCGGAATTGATACTGCCGTTTTGCTTATGGCAGGAGCACGGAGACGTCGGTTCAGGTGAAATAACACACTTCAATCTGCTAGCTGCTCACAAGAAAATTTTGGAAGGAGAGTTTCTGAATTCGTTTATGTTTTATGGGATCCGCGCCGATCGATGGTGTTAATAAGTTAATCTAGAACACTCCTACAATAAACGAGTTGTTGATGATAGATATCCATCTTAATCATCAGGTTTGAGGAAAAATATGGAAAACTACTCATTTTTTATTCTAGTTTTATTCATAAAAACGTGCTTTACAATACAAAAAATGTTTACGCAGATTGTTTAACTATATACTTAATTGAAAAAGCAGAGATTACAATCTAATAAGGCTAAACTAAGCTTGCCAATTGACTACCTCTACGGCGCAGTGGGCGAAGGCCTACCTGAAACACAGAAGGTTGCGGGTTTGATTTCCGCCTCGAGGCAAATGTTTGTATGATCTGCAAATAGTTGTCTCCAGTCTGGGTGTTTTTCAATTATATTTTATGTATAAATTTACAAATAAAAAGGTAAATAAGTAACCAGTTTAAAAATAACGTGGGAACTACATAACACAAGCTCTTCTAACATTAGGGCTAGATGATGATGTGTGAAATGCCAAGTATTTTTTATATATTTTTAAATTATTATTTATTTATTTAATTGCTGTTCTATCTTGTAAATAATTTTATAAGGTTACCTAGTTGTAATTTATTGTTTTCTTTTTTTCAATTTCGAATTTCCAACTGTCTAAAAATTTTAAAGAATTCTAAGGAATTCAACGATACCTACATACAAAATAAATAGAAATGTTAAAATCTATCAACCCGAGTAGAATTGATAACGCACATACCGGAATTGATACCTATGGGGCTAATCGCCATTTTTTTTCTTCAGATTATAAAGTTATTATGGTTTGTTATTTGTATCTATAATTTGCATTGCTAATCGATTACTGTTGACGGATTTGTCTAGTTGTAAATCTAGTTTCTATGAGATACAATTAAAATGCGTCATGAGAATAATAAGAGATACTTATTTCCGTGGAAATCCCCTTGTTGTAATAGACTACCTACTTACAAATTAAGACTTGTATCATTAATTAATAGGCTTGTATTTCTAAGAAAACGTCACTGAAGGCCACAAGTATTTAGTTGATATTTATTACTTACTTTATTACAGTTTATTACTTTGAAAATGTTCCTGAATTATTAAATTAAAGCCTAAAAAACTTACTAAAAATTATAAGAAAAAATACATTTTGAGGGCGTAGAAACCTCACCTCCTACAATCCTCCCACCATCCTCAATAATTCTAATAATTTATCATTGCATTATTATTATTAATAAAAATAATTTTCTAAGTTTTAAATTCGTCGCCGGCGCCGGCGCTATGTTCAAACCACAGAAACTGAAATAAGGTCGCTTCTTTATCTCCTAGGCACAAACACTCTCAATACGTACATTTGACTCTGTACAATGGTTAGTACAATTCCTGCGTAAAGCAAGCGAATTTTAGAAAATCTTTGAATGCAGTTGTTTCTTTTTAAAAATAAAGGAATTATAATGAATACTGTATCATAGGTGTTTAAAGTAGTTTCTCTCCAAGGGCGTCGATTCTGGTACCGAACTTTTTATCAACCTCAACCAAAACATCAACTAAAGCGACTGTTTCCATGACTACTAATAACAAACGACTCAGTTGTGGTGAGGTTTTGAACTTTGGCAGAACAAATTTTTGAAAAGCTATTCTACTATTTCACCAAATGGCTGACATTTAAGAGATCGAACCAAAACCAAAGCGGTTGTCATCTAGTAGAATTCAGGCCGGGCCCATTCATTTTTTCCACCATTCATTCTCGGCGATAATGCAATATGGTGACAGCAAGCTGATGTGACGCCAGGGCAAAGAGCTGTTTTGAATCGATTTTTCTTGTGAAACGTACGGGAGACACGGTAGAAGTTACTCAGTATTCCTTGAAATCAGATCACACTGACAATGTACACAATGATTGCATTATGGCTGCATTCAATTATCGCGAATTATCTTGCTCAATGAAGTTCAATGAAGGACTTAGCACGTCGCTTCGCATCATAACAGTCAGATCAACATGATTCGCATGACAATCCATTACGTGAATGTATGTTAAGGTAGACCCTTGGCGTAGTGGACTCCATAAATAGGCTAGGCTTATATCTGGATCACCAGGAATGGTAGACATACATGTATCTACTCAAGAAGAAGGTGAAGGTGTTAAGGAGATAGTCTAAGGAGATAGGGCATCTCACTAGAACACTATGGTTGCGCCACCATAAACAAAATGTACAGTCAGCGTCATCAATCGGTATCCCCCTATTGATTTGAACAAAGACCCTTTTCATTTCAACCTTGGATTTCAGTCGGGTATTATAACAGCTATTGCATCGGCTCGTTTAGGAACTCGAGCGAAATTAGATATCCATAAGTAAGCAAGGAAGTTTTTACAAAAGTTGAGATCAACGGCTTGCAAACCGACCTCTTACTAGGGGGATACCAATTAATGACGCTTTCTGTACCTGCGGGGCTAAAAAGGCTGCTATAGCAGAATCACTCTCAGTCTCAGTAATAAAGAGACGGCGCGGCGTATAGTTCAATTCCTATTGTGAATCTGCTATAACGGCCTTTTTAACCCCGCTGGTGTCGCTGCTGGTTGCACAAACAAGTAGATCATTAGAAGTATTCTGTGGTGTGGTTTAACTATTCAAAAATTAAAAACTATAGAACTATGAATCATTCTAAAGGTGGATATAATGAGAAGATTCATTTCATAGTCCAAGGTTTTATGTGACGTAAAACATGTTATAAAAATAAATATAACTGTTTACATCATGAATGCCTATCAAAATTATCCAAGAAGGAACTAGCTCATTATTCATTATGCCAGACCTACTTAAAAAAAAAGCTGGATTTGACCACGTCTGGGTGGTTTGATGCAATTTTTGTGCTTAATAGCAAAAAGTGTGTGAATACTGACGCATACATTTTTTCAACTGTAACCTAGTTTATTGTTACATGAAGACCCAAAGTTATCTTTTAGCTTAGGTCTTTAAGTTAATAATTTCATGAAATCTTAGGTTCCAAAATAAGATTCTTTTACATAGCCTAGCGCTGTTTTTGATTGCCATCACTAACACTCGACACAATACCTACATAATTATACAGTTTTAAAGAAAACTGTATGAACCAAAACACCACCAAAACCAAAGGGTCAACGCTGTATCAACTGTATATTTACAGCTGCGTAATACGGATTTAGAAAACAAAAAATGATGTTTTGTTCACCTAATTTACAAACAACACTACAGCTTGGGAAATCTATTTAGGCGCATGGTATTTGATGTCAAGAAAAAATATACATAGCACGCATTATGAAGGTCTAAAGAACAACGGAAGAGGCGGGTCCACTGTTTCTAACACACTTCTATAGGCTGATGTTATTAAAATAAAGAGAAGAAAGACAACATAGGAGAGAGAAGAGTCCTTTTCTATAAAAGTAAGTAAGTAAGCTCTTATGAGCAAGTGGCCATCTCCAGTGACGGAGTTTTTAGGCCGCCTAAAGGCCTCCGTCAGGGCTTAACGAATTAAAAGCCGGGACCGACAATATAACGTGCCCTACGAAGCAAGGAAGCGCTCAGCTCGCAATGCCACTTGCGGTTACTCATCCAAATTGTGACCGCGCACAACGCTGCTTAACTTCAACGATCAATCAAGAACGTCTAAGCAAGCTACGCCACGAGCACTTCCTTTTCTATCAAACATTAAAGATAAAGATAAAGATTGGCACACATTGGTTATTCAGGGGGCTTAAATGACGTTATTGCTCTTCCGTTTAAAAATCACGTCATCATCATTTTAAAGAAGTTATACTGTAGTTGTTACAATCACAACTCATAGTTAAGTATAGGTCACTAAGGCATTAACGTACTCCGATGATATAAATATGGGTATTATTTTCACGAGTCTGAAACAATCTACTAAATCATTTCAGGTACAGCCTTCTTCGCATAAGTGAAACTTATTCTTCAAATTAATATTAAGTATATATAATATTTATTTTTAAAGTCTCATCACCAGCTTCCACTGCTGAACGACCAAAAGGGCTTATTCCATTATGCTCCCACTTCAAGATCCCAGTGGGATCAAACAAAACTGTTGAGTTCATTAATACATACAAAAAGTTTTATATGACCCTACGGGAATCACGAGAGTGGGAGCATAATGGAATAAGCCTCCAAAATCATCTGATTACGATTTTCGGCTTTTCTGATCCAGCTACTTCCAGATCCACTTTGCGTAGATCGTCACTCCACCTTTATCACAGGGCGACCTACACCAGCCCCTTGATTGTCTATCTTTGATAGCGACCAAAATCAGTCTCAAGCTGTCAAATATGACAGTTCAGCGACCATGCAAATAGCTCTGTCACTCTCATCTCACCGAGACCAAACGCGACAAAAGATACCTACGCTATCGTTTTGACAGTTTGAGATCAACTTGAGGTTTGAGACAAGTTAGACAATCAGCAGGGGCTCCATTCCGTGCCTGGGCCGAATCTGGCCACTAAACTCAAAAGAATCAGCATTCTTAGTAAAATGACATCTTTGGAGTAAACAGTTAGAATCAATGGGCTTAGTAAACATCTATGAGGAACAACGTTATTTAGTTCTTAGCAGTCAACTTATTATAGAATCGCAGTGGTTAGGTATTGTATTTGTGCAACTTGTTACATCACTGTGTGCAGTTTCAAAAGTGGCCCACTCTTAATGTCTGCAGAACCAGTTAACAAGAATCTGTGTGTTTGAAAAAGGATGTTGCCAATGATTGTCTTATAACAAAACTAATTACTACAACAAGAAATGAAATAGAAAATATTGCGAGTAGGTAATGTAAGATTATGAAATGATTACACGTTCGAGTATTCAAAGGTTTTGCTAAAAACAAATGCAAAACATCCCTATCTTGATAATTTAATGATTTATTAATAAAGCTAATGTTTTTTCATCGGTTTTAAATCAACTTTCCTCTGCCTAGTCGAATAACATTTTTTTAAGATTTTGGAACCCTACAGATTTGAGAGGGTCTAATGTAAATGGAAAGGCAGTCGACACTTCAGCTAATTTTCCTTTTCATATCAAACATATTTGATTGTTTGTATGAGATGTATAAGAAAATGAACTCACACTTACAATGTCACAAGGACAATTATAATCATTAGTACAGTCAGCGTCATCAATCGGTATCCCCTATTGATTTTAACAAGGACCATTTTCATTTCAACTTTGGATTTCAGTCGGATTTGCTAGTATAGATATCCATAAGTATACTAGCAAATCCGACTGAAATCCAAAGTTGAAGTGAAAAGGGTCCTTGTTAAAATCAATAGGGGGATACCGATTGATGACGCTGACTGTACCTTACAACAGTGTAAGGCCAATGATTGTAATCGCAGCTCATTACCTCGACTATTTGTATTGTTTTCACGAAATTGAAATCAAAATAAATGGAACATCCTGTATTGCGTGTGGTTTTTAAACATCGAAGACAAATGAAATAATGAACAAACCCAGGGGCAACTTAGATGCTTTAAGCACTACGTACGTACTTAATCCAGTATAAATACTGGTATGTGATTACACCAGCATCATAAGTCACTTGACTCTTGTGATTACAGTTTCCTTGGATTGTACGGTAGGTTATATATGAGTGTCTATTGTACAGTAAAACTATAAATAAATATAGTGCGTGAATATGTACAAAAGGTGTAAGAGGCGCGAGAAAAATCTGTGATGTTTTTGATTTTACACGTCTATAATAACTGTCCGTGATGCTGAAGCGATAGTTCTTGATTGTTTAGTTGTTGACTTGATCTGGTTGTCAAACTAAAAGTAAAAAAATATTTACTTTACCTACTTAGTACTTAGTTTATTGCCCAGCGTCGTCGTCAGGGTAAAAAAAAAAAACAGATTTCCCCAAAACTTTGTTTATAGTTTTCATATTATAATATAGGTTTAGCTAAAACTAAGGGAAATAGTTGTTTTTTTTTTTTCAAAAAGTTTGTTGTCATCGTCATCATGAGGAATAAGTCCAATGGTGCGATATTTCGTTGTACTTTCGTTAAATTAAAATGGTTTTCCAAATTATCGAAACGGTATCTATCTCTAAAAATAATCACAGTGGTATTTTATTTCTATAAATACGTAAAGTGAAAGACGTATCGTAAAACAGACAATCCTCTTTGAGCTCGGTAGTAGCTAAATTCTAATGTTTTCTCTGAAATAACAAGCGCAAGACATGTAATCATACGTCTACCTACTCACTTTGTACTCATATCTTCCAACAATCCTGAACTGCTAAGTCACATTGTACTAATGCTATAGGTAAAACTACAATTTGTGCCATAGTCTGTCTTTATATGAACATGACGCACTCATTCTACTATTTTCATATTATATTTACCATTGTTCTAACTAAAGATAACATCGATCACAAGTTGAAATAGTTATTCTTCTTTATTTCTTTCTTTTTTCGTCTACTCCAAAACGCTCGTTCTGTTTACATTTACAAGAGTAAATTCTAAAGCAATTGTTGTCTCACAAACATGCATTATTGAATTTTTTTCTTGAAAATTGACATAGGTACTATTTATATTGCTAAATTGAATCCGTTATAAACTGAAACAGATGAGGTCAATTTCAATTTAGCAATTATTTTTGGGTAGGTTTTTAGCAACGTGGTAGGTTTTGACTGAGATACGAAACTTGCGCAATAGAATTCCACCAGCGCACTAATTCCATGATTTGTGAATATGTGGTTCGTATTTTGAATAACCACGACACAACCAATTCTTGTAGAAACCGTCAGGGGTCAGTTGTACGTGATTATATTATTTTCATGAACTGAAACATGTTGAAGCTGTGTATCTATTTATGAGACTGATAACGATTTTGAATTCATTCCAGGTAAAGATGAAAGTGTTTTTCGTCTTATGCATGTTGGCCGTCGCGGCGCTCGCAGACAAGTACACGGATAAGTACGACAACATTGACTTGGACGAGATCTTGCAGAACAAGCGGCTGCTGCTGGCCTACGTCAACTGCGTGCTGGAAAAGGGGAAGTGTAGCCCTGACGGCAAGGAGCTCAAAGGTCAGCATTCGATGACTAAGTTTACCTTCAGCTACCTTGAACCATAACCGAAGCCCGCAATATCCATCGCTAGAGTTAACCACAAGCTCATATGAACAGCTTTTTAAACAACCTTTGTTGATTTAGAGCCGTCTTTGTCGGGTGTGAGATAGTATTGTTAATCCGAAGGGTTTGAATATCCTCAATCTATTTTTCTTTATAAACGGTCAACAAAATCATCGTGAAGAAACCTCCTTAGCATCATAATGTATTAACCATGACCATGTCTTTCCTCATATCTCAATTGGCAATATGCATCAATTTTTTTTATGGTTTTAAACGATAGGTTATATCGTCAAATAACCGTCATAAAAATTCCAGCGCCGAAATACTAAAATTTTATAACAAAAATAATTTTTGAAATTTACCAACATTTTCACGCATCTGAAACACGATTATTATTGTTGTCACAGATTACTGTTGTAGTAACAATTTGTGAACTTTGACGTGTGACGTCAAATTGATACTAAGTACAACAGTAATCTGTGACAACAATAAGTTCGAGTATAGGAATTGTGAAAATTAAAAAAAAAACTTATCTATTAGTACGAGAGCCGACCGCAAAAAACCAACGTCACTTGATACTAAGATAAGCTCCATGGCACACGCTCAAAAAAGTGGTGCTAAGCTTGGATCAATTAGTCAAAAGGCTCCGATTTGGCCGGAAGCACAAAAAAAGGGGCTACTTCCGGTGAAAAAAAACGTGTCAATTTACGTCATTTGATACTAATGGCAGACTTATGGCAGCAGTTACTAATTTATATGCAGTGACAGATAAATCTAGTCTGCCAGTTCCTGTATGGCCGGAAGTACTTGGCAGACTGTCTCAAAGCTGACGATTCGGACCCCTAATTTACGTCATCTGATACTAAGTTGAAAATAGTGGCAGATGTTAGATATCAACCCTACGTTTCAGTATAAATTAGTCTGCCAAGGCTATTTTGGCCGGAACATCTTCAAAATGTCAATTTAGTGATGATACTAAGAAGAAAAATTTTCGATTTTTTTTGGTTTATCAATGTTTAGACATTAGAATGAAATAATATTATGTATTTATTCATGTTAATATTATTATTATAACCTACTAGAAGCTTCCCGTGGCTTCGCTCACGTGGTACCCGGATAAAAAGTAGCCTATGTTACTCTCTAGCCCTCCAACTATCTCCACACAAAAAATCACGTCAATCCGTCGCTCTGTTTTGACGTGAAAGCAGGACAAATAAACAAACAAATAAACACACTTTCACATTTATAATATATGTAGTAGACATGTGCGCCGCGCTGAAAATTGTCGGCGGCGGCGCGCTGCAGTTTTTCGTCCGGTGGCGGCGCGGCGCCGGCGGCGTGGCTTTTTTTTTAAATAAAAATACACTAATAAAATCGATCTCTAACGTTTCACTACAACACAAATGACTAGGTACTTACGGATAATTATTATGTTAACAAATCGCGAAAGTTTAACAAGTTATAGGTACATACATAAAATCGCGCCTCTTTCCCACAGGGGTAGGCAGAGACCACGAACTTCCACTTGCTACGATCCTGACACACCTCTTTCGCCTCATTCACTTATACTTATAGGTACTTACTGTTAAATAATACTCTAATCATAATCCATGATATCCAGCCTAGATCTTTTACAACAACTTTACGATAAGCTGGGATCGTCTGAAGGGCAGAAGCTCGTCTACAAGGTAGCACGTTTAAGGGTCAAAGCGGCATAGGCTTAGACATTTCTAGGATGAAAGGTCTAAGGGCACTGGATATTTCCAAGTGCCCCTGTGTAAAAGACCCCCGTGGAAATCTATTAAGTATGTAATACCTTGCGGTGAAAGAGAGATGGCGTTCGTACTTTCACGACCTGCTGAACAAGCAGTATAGAGAGGTATAGCCACCGGACCTCCCAATCAAGGACTAGTACTGCCAAAAACGCCTGAAGAAGTAGAAAAAGCTCTTCGCCGCATGAAAAATCGGAAGCCGTCAGAATCGATCCCCATCGAGTCCCCATCGAGTCCCCATCGAGGCCTGGAAGGCAATGGGCCCTCGTGGTGTGGTGTGGGCATCTTAACAAATCTTTACAACCGCATGCAAGTAGATGTTTGTGATTGATTGATTGACATACTGCACACTGGAGGGATCCCTCGCCAGAGAAGACTAAGTGCTATCACTCCGGTTTTCAAAGGCAAGGGATCTATCAAGAGTGTGACAGCTACCGCGGTATAAAGATCATGTCCCACACCATGAAACTCTTTGAGCGGATAGGAGACTCTCGGATCCGACTAGAGTGTGCGGTCTCGGAGTGTCAATATGGTTTTCGCCTTGGCCACGGAACCATAGATCCAGTCTTTGCCCTACGGACCGTCATGGAGAAATACAGGACGAAGAATACACCTCTATATTTCCTGTTTTTGAACATGGAGAAGACCTTCAACTGTGTTCCTCGTGCGATGATCTAGTGGGCATTACGGTCCAAAGGTGTACCAGAGGTTTATATTGACACCATCCGAGACATGAACCTACCATGATTCCGATTCTGTGGTTAGGACCGCTGTTGGTGACACCAAACCCTTCCCCATCACTGTTGGAGTACACCAGGGAACCGTCCTTAGCCCATTCTTGTTCAGCGGGATATTAGACGTAGTGTCGGACAGTATCAGGGACAGACATGAGGGGCTTGGTTACTCATGTATGCTGACGATATCGCGCTGGCAGATGCGGACAGAGGACTTCTGGTAAGACGTGTGAATGCGTGAAAGGAATCGCTTGAGAACGGTGGTCTGAAACTCAACGTGGCGTGGCGAAGACCGAGTACTTGGCTTGCAATATAGCAGATCCCACATCCGTACGCTTAGAAGAAGACATGGTCGAGCGCACGAATCAGTTAAAATATTCTATTCTGTGACTGTGAATATCTGTGACCCCAAGATGCCAGTTAAGTTGAAAGGATATGGCAGTGAAGCTTGGTCGGTACTTGAGCAGCACAAGCAAGAACTGCTGGTCACTGAGATGAATATGCCGCGCTGGATGTGTAGGGTTACGCGGAAGGACCGCGTCAGGAACTATCGCATTCGTGGCAGCCTCCATGTTCGTGATATAGCAGATAAATTGCAGGACTGCCGCCTACGTTGGCACGGACACGTCTTACGGAAACCGGCAAGCTACGTGGGGAACAAATGCTCAGCTATGTTGGCTCCGCCAGGCCCCGGTAGAAGGGGTGGACCCAAGAAGTGCTGGCTTGACTTCGTAGTGGATGACATGCGTGGCCTCGATGGAGACTCGATGGGGATCGATTTTGACGGCTTCCGATTTTTCATGCGGCGAAGAGCTTTTTCTACTTGTTCAGGCGTTTTTGGCAATACTAGTCCTTGATTTAAAGGGAGGTCCGGTGGCGATACCTCTCTATGCTACTTGTTCAGCAGGTCGTGGAAGTACGAAAACCATCTCTCTTTCACCGCAAGGTCCTCGCATACTCAATAGATTTCCCCGGGGGTCTTTTACACAGGGGCACTTGGAAATATCCAGTGCCCTTAGACCTTTCATCCTAGAAATGTCTAAGCCTATGCCGCTTTGACCCTTAAACGTGCTACCTTGTAGACGAGCTTCTGCCCTTCAGACGATCCCAGCTTATCGTAAAGTTGTTGTAAAAGATCTAGGCTGGATATCATGGATTATGATTAGAGTATTATTGAACAGTAAGTACCTATAAGTATAAGTGAATGAGGCGAAAGAGGTGTGTCAGGATCGTAGCAAGTGGAAGTTCGTGGTCTCTGCCTACCCCTGTGGGAAAGAGGCGTGATTTTATGTATGTACCTATAACTTGTTAAACTTTCGCGATTTGTTAACATAATAATTATCCGTAAGTACCTAGTCATTTGTGTTGTAGTGAAACGTTAGAGATCGATTTTATTAGTGTATTTTTATTTAAAAAAAAGCCACGCCGCCGGCGCCGCGCCGCCACTGGACGAAAAACTGCAGCGCGCCGCCGCCGACAATTTTCAGCGCGGCGCACATGTCTACTACATATATTATAAATGTGAAAGTGTGTTTATTTGTTTGTTTATTTGTCCTGCTTTCACGTCAAAACAGAGCGACGGATTGACGTGATTTTTTGTGTGGAGATAGTTGGAGGGCTAGAGAGTGACATAGGCTACTTTTTATCCGGGTACCACGTGAACGAAGCCACGGGCAGCTTCTAGTAGGTTATAATAATAATATTAACATGAATAAATACATAATATTATTTCATTCTAATGTCTAAACATTGATAAACCAAAAAAAATCGAAAATTTTTCTTCTTAGTATCATCACTAAATTGACATTTTGAAGATGTTCCGGCCAAAATAGCCTTGGCAGACTAATTTATACTGAAACGTAGGGTTGATATCTAACATCTGCCACTATTTTCAACTTAGTATCAGATGACGTAAATTAGGGGTCCGAATCGTCAGCTTTGAGACAGTCTGCCAAGTACTTCCGGCCATACAGGAACTGGCAGACTAGATTTATCTGTCACTGCATATAAATTAGTAACTGCTGCCATAAGTCTGCCATTAGTATCAAATGACGTAAATTGACACGTTTTTTTTCACCGGAAGTAGCCCCTTTTTTTGTGCTTCCGGCCAAATCGGAGCCTTTTGACTAATTGATCCAAGCTTAGCACCACTTTTTTGAGCGTGTGCCATGGAGCTTATCTTAGTATCAAGTGACGTTGGTTTTTTGCGGTCGGCTCTCGTACTATATGGATCGTCATATCTGACTCGTCCTTGACTTTTCTTATGAACTCGTGTCGTCACATCCTTTCACATCCTTTTCAAGTATTTTGAAATTCCTACTATTTTTTGCAATTTTTAAAATTTATTTTCTAATCGAAAATGGTTTAATATTAAAAAATAATTACACACACATACCTCTAAAGCAACAATGTTCATAATAAAATACATTTAACCCGCTTTTGAATCAGACGCATATTGCCTATGTAGAGTATAAGCAGACATAAAACAAATTCAAAGAAAACATGTAAAAACTTTTAAAAACATTACGAAGCAATACCTAGTATTCTGTGGCAATACTCTCTTATTAAAAACGTAAACATTTGCTTTGGGAAGTCCATAGGAAGCTTAGAATATTTCGTCATAAGATAACAGTGCAAAACATCCGATGTAGTCGTAAATCAGCAATCAGCTGCCCTAACCCCAGTAATTTGCGCTAATGCCTAGACCATCATCTGTTGCGTGTCACACGTACCACTTATAAAAACCCAATAATGAGCACAGCCACTGACTTTATTTGCATCTTCATTAAACAATGACTGTATTATATTTGTTTAGTATTGCAACTACTGGTCATTAATTAGTACTATGAAGTAACAAATTCTAGAATAGTCATTGTTTGATGAAGTACCTTCCTACTCGTAGTTTCTGATACTTGATGAAGGTAAGTTATACTAGTGAAGGACTGTTTGTCTTCTCTACTATGATTATAAATATTTTATATTTCAATGTTTATCGTTTTTACGCGTTGTTTTATAAAAAACTAAGACATCAATGAAGATGTTTGTGATGATCATTTGCACTCTTTATAGCTGTAATTTGAATAAATCAAGGTCTTTATCAGACTTTGAATCAACATTTGATTTCAAATGTAGACGATTTGAATATTTTTTTCGGTTTTTTCAGCATTGATTCTTAACATATTTTTTTTTATTATCAGTGTAGACCAGTAGTGCGTAGTAGGCCTTTAAGCGGCCTAAAAACTCTGTCACCAGAGTTGGCCACTTGCTCATACGAACTTACTTACTTAGTAGCCCGTACGAGCTTCCCGTATGCATCGCTATTAATATTTTATTTGCAACAAAAGGCAGTCCAGAATATTTTTTACTTGTGTACCTTTTTGACAAAATTCTTTGTTAACAGAACACCTCCAAGAAGCCATCGAGACCGGCTGCGAGAAATGCACGGAAACCCAGGAGAAGGGAGCGTACCGAGTGATTGAGCACCTCATCAAAAATGAGCTGGACATCTGGAGGGAGATCACGGCCAAGTTCGACCCTGAGGGCAAGTACAGGAAGAAGTATGAAGACCGCGCAAAGGCTAACGGAATCAAAATACCTGAATAACGTGTTTGGATACCGGGATTGTGTTGTTTTTATTTAATATATTGTATTATTTGTTCCTATTAGGTTTTTTATTTGTCACGGGTTTTTTTTAGTAAACTCAATAGCGATCTGTACCTTCCCCTTTTTTTTAACCGGTGTCATGGAATATTCACACTCAATGCAGTTTTCAGTAAATAGCAACAGTAAAAATGTCATGACGTAAAGAAACACAGAAATATCCAAATACTACATGGATTTTTTTCGGAAAATTTAGAGACTAAGGATGCGCTCGTGATAGTAAAATAATGTTTTATTTTAGTAAGTAAGTACCTATTTACATAATTGTAAACAGTTAACTGAACAAATATATAAATAAGTAATACTTACGTATTATTGTTCAGTTAATTAAATGTTTACAATAAATTGGTGGTGCATGACTCCTAGAGAAGCTAGCAATGAAAAAGATTTCAACGCGCGCGTAGTGTTTGCTATGATTAAAATAAAAGGCTTCAACCATATTATTTATTTACGAAAAAGTATCATAACTACTTATGTATCCAGGTATTTATCACGTAAATTACCTTTTTATTTAGCCCGAAGTTTCGACTGGATTTCACCAGCCGTATTTCTATATCACTAGGTACTGAGAACCGCGCGAAAACGGCGGAAACAAATAAGGAAATAATTTGTACTTATTTAGTTGGATTTTACAAAAAAAAAATCATCACAAAAACTATTAACCTAATTGTACCTACATCTTGCTCTGCTCACTCAATGTTATACCTTTGTGGGTACTTATTATAATCGACTAGGTACTTATAGATTTACCGACCACAAATTGTCTATTAAAATAAAGCGATGATTTTTTAAGTACCTACCAAAGCATAGAACTATATTTTTAAATCGTGAATTATTAGCAGCAACCGCAGTTGTTTAGATTCATTTGTTGTGATTGTTTTTTTTTTCTTAGGAAGAATTTTCCCAAAACGTAAGCGTACCTTCCGTGTGTTTTTATACAGAAATGTTTGAAACGATATTGCTGTTTTATAAAACAATTCATAATATACTTACCTAGATAGTTTCACTACTAGGTGTATTACGACTACTCAGGAAAACTCAAACGAATTCCTACCGAAACAAGTTAAGTAGGTAGGTACCTACCTATAAGTAAATAAATGTCTTTTCAGAATTATTCGGATCTGCATTTCATGCATCTGCTGCATCTAATAGAAGCACGATTTTTTTGAGGACTTTGTATTTAATAGCAGTCATTGATGAAAGATTTAGCATTGTCAAGGTTTCTTTATTGCCTTATTCCACGTAGCTACAGTTAAACAGGAGGAAATCCTAGCTCTCAAGACTTTTTTGTACCCAGGGGTACTACTGAATAAATTAATATTGAGTTTGACTTTGACAGATAGACATAAGTATTAGATCATAACTGTTTTGTCTCAGAGTCAAAGAAAAATTCTTAGTGCCTCGGTTTTCGATCCGAAGGTCGAGGGTTCGAATCCCGGAGGTGCATAAATGGATTTTTTGTTATGAAAAATTATAACGCACATTACCACGAGCATTAGCTTTCTAATAGCGGCGATGGGCTTGCAACCTATCATGAATGGTATGCTAACTTCTGTTTAATAATGGGCATGTAGAAAATGTCAATTTGGACCGACCTCTGACTACCCCTTAGACATCTTCAAAGGAGTAGAAATGCCTAATCTGTGAGAATGTCTACCGTGCCTCGGGAACAATCTCGTGATCATGTTTTCTTATAGAATCTAAATGCGCTATTTTAGTTTAGTAGTGGTCGTATTACACCCTGTACCAATCAAATTTCATGGGAAAACTTCACACCTTTCAAGAGCCTTGACTAACGACTTTGCGGTTTCTTTGCGGCTTCCGATTCAAATGGCTAAGATGATTCACGTGTATAATCTAATTGCAATCAATAATTGTTGCAATAGCTCCATCAAACCACTTAATTGCAACAACAATGGGATGGACCATTGATATTGTATTTTCCGCAATCGATATCAATAAAAGACGATGGGATATAAAACAATGCATGTTTTCTCAAGCCTTCAGTATTCTTTGTCATCTTTGTATCACGCAACGGGAAACTGCGCAGTCCAGTTAACGTAAGTTAAATCTTGAATAACTATTGAATTAAAAATCCCTTCTTCATCTACTAGTAAAGAGCTTGATCTTCAAACGTCTGAATACAGATCTTCAAAATTTATAGTTAGGAACCATCTAGATCACGTCACAAACAGACATACAGCTACACAGATACCTACACTCTACAAACTTACAAGACCCCTCTTTTTCGTCGGGTGTTAATAAACTTTGTCATCAAAGCAAGTCTTCTGCATGGTGGGCATGTAGATGTGTATTTGGACGTCTCTGGCTATACCCTTAGACAGACGTCTTAAAGATCTTCAATGCCTCTAAAAAATGAAAAAATGTCAGAATCCGGAAACCCAATCGCAAAGAAAAATTGAAGGAAACAAAGATGTGACTTTGCTATGTCGTAGACAAATTCTTCTTGTTTATCCTTTCAACCCCTATATAAAAAAACATCTAAACCTTGTAATATAAATTTTCCCTTCCTCTACTGCCATTCCTTCTTCATGTCTTCCACTTGTATTTCAGAATGAACTGGTTAGTATTATCAGCCCTCCTGGCTGTGATCAGCTTCGCAGCCGCTGAGCAATACACAGACAGATATGACGGCATCAACTATGAAGAGATATTGGCGAACAAACGGCTGCTCGTACCTTACTTGAAGTGTGTCTTGGATAAGGGACGCTGCACTGCTGAAGGGAAGGAGTTGAAGGGTATGTAAATGCAAATCTCCTGTAGCCGTACCATGAACTCTTAGAGCAATATCAAAACAAGGTGAAAACAGTCCTGCATCGCGTCAATGACTTGACACTCCACGAAGAGACGTTACCAAAACATTCCTGCGTTAGGCTTACTTTAACCTGACCTTGGTCTTATCTTAGCACGGAATCTGAGTAATCTTACTTTGACATTGCTCTAAGAGTTCATAGTAAGGCCCCTGGGGGTCTAAAGTAGCCACTTTTGATGAAACATCAGATGTTTCATAAATGCTTCATATATGCTTCATCAATGCATGAAGCATTGATGAAGCATATATGAAGCATATTTCAAAACACCTTTTTTGACAGTTCTCTATAGAATCCATCTGTCAAAAAAGGTGTTTTATATATGCTTCATCAATGTTTTATCTATGAAGCATATTCCAAAACACCTTTTTTGACAGTTCTCTATACAATCCATCTGTTAAAAAAGGTGTTTTAAATATTCTTCATAGATGAAGCATTAATGAAGCATATTATGCTTAATCGATGCTTCATCAATGCTTCATCTATGAAGCATATTTTAAATAGTATTGGAAAATTACCGAAACATAAACATACTTGGTAGGTATTCATGCAATCTGTCAAGTGGAATGCAAAGCATATCCCCAATATTTATTGCACGTGCCTCTTTCTATCTACCTCCTTATGGCACCATTTCACGTTGGCCAGTATTTTCGCCAAAGGCAAAGATGTTAACTCAAGAGTGCCAACGTGTGGACGCCATAACTCTGCCACAGCCTTCTAATTTGTTTTTAACCAACCAACACCTCATGGATCTCGCTACAAAGAGTGCCTCCACTAAACATGGTGGCCATATCTAAGGTGTCAGCCACAGCATTGGCGAATATATTGACCTATGTGAAGAGGCACCATAGGAAGTTAGATGGAGATGCACACAAGCAATAAATATGTTTGATATGTTTTTTACGTGACAGATGCAAGTCAAGCATGGTCAAGTTGGAATATCATTGATGAGTCCAGCGAGCTTAAAAAGGTCGCTATTGCAGAATCGCATTAAAGGAATTGAACTATTGCCATTTCTTTTCATTGACTGAGAGTGAAAAGAGACGGCATTATAGTTAATTTCATATTGTGATTCAGCTTTATCGACCTTTTTAAGTCCGCTGTGATGAAAACAAATAAAACAAAGATCTTCTTGATAGCTTTTCTTAACTTCCTCTTTGGACCTGTTTTTATTGACAGAAACAAGTTTACAACACCTATATTTTGAAACTGGCTATTAAATGAAAAACTAAAGGAAAAGACGAGTTTTACATAACACTAGCTAGTTATGATTGTGTATTTATAGTAGGTAGGTACCTAATTGTTTTAATTGCGGCAGGTAAAACAAAAAATGTGATACAGAATAGAGTTTTATGATATAATCCTTAGCACGATCAAGGCTAAAACTTGCAAGATATATTTAATTATCATTTTGAGAAATAAAAGTAAAGTAAAATATATTTTGCTCCATAAAAAGTGTGCTTACTAACTTAGTGCTTTTTCTGAATAATATTTTCTGAATAATCTGAGAAAATAAATTCCGTTTTTTTTCAGAACACATCAAGGACGGCATGCAGAATGCTTGTGAAAAATGTACGCAAAAACAGCGCGCGGGAGCGAGAAAGGTAGTCAGTCATATCAAAAACAACGAAAAGGACTACTGGGAACAGATCAAGGCGAAGTACGACCCTGGAGACAAATTCAAGGACACGTATGAAGCTTTTCTTGCGGCTGAAGATTAGAATAAAGTGATATTGAGTAAGGAACTCTAGCAGACATGCTACTTTTAGCATCGACGATCGGCGTTTTAGTCGCTTTTCAGAAGCAAATTGCAGCGACCAAGATTCCACACCAAAAAACGCCAAATACGTCAATCAGCGATAGCAACAGTTGCTTAAATACGTTATTCTGATACTGCATCCGAACAGCGAATCGTATTAAAGGAACTGAACTATTGCCATCTCTTTTCACTCTCAGTCAATGAAAAGAGATGGCAATAGTTCAATTCCTTTATTGCGATTCTGCAATAGCGACCTTTATAGCTCCGCAGGCAGTCGATGCACCATCTAAACATGCGATTTTGTTACTGCAATCAAACACAGAGAGTCGCCAAAACGCGATGAAGCATCCATACAGTCGCAAAGTCGCCGATCGCCGATGCTGCAAGCAGCATGTCTGTTATGGAGATTTACAAGTCATTATAGTAATGTTTTCTTTCTTAAAAATATTTCTAGTTTTATTGACATTTTCCAAAAACCAAATTATTCATGATCACGAGTGTATCCTTAAGGCGCAGTAGATAAGTATACTTACATTTTCTTTCAAGTTTATGCTTTATGTAACAATCCATGAAAAATTGCTCTATTCCACCCTCTGCCTATATTTTGCAGAAGTTAGCATTCTATACATTCTTGGTTGCATTCAACGCTTATAGAAAGCTAACTGATTTCCGCACGATGTTTTCCTTCACCGTGTAGAGATCGTGTTTAAAATAAGAAGAAAACTTTGGTCATTAATTAGCATTTTGGATTAAATTATGTGTATGTCTGCTTATGATAAATAATTAACAGTAATGCCGGTACTATTGTGGTTCAACACTTTATTTTCTATTCATATAAGTCAATGACCTGTGAGCTTTGCGGCAAAGCCAACTCAGTAAGCTACTATACATTATGTAGGTACTTACCTATCTAAAATTAGCATGTCATGTTTTATCGACAAATGTAATTGAGAAATAATA
Source organism: Camptogramma bilineatum (assembly GCA_958496255.1). Classification (NCBI taxonomy): domain Eukaryota; kingdom Metazoa; phylum Arthropoda; class Insecta; order Lepidoptera; family Geometridae; genus Camptogramma; species Camptogramma bilineatum. The sequence continues at coordinate 8,056,953 of OY292467.1, read as the reverse complement.
AAAAGAAAAATCACCACCCACAGAGTACAGGTGAATTCAACCCCAAAATTTAAAAGTTAATGAGCATTTCAAGCTTTTAAAACTCAAAACATAGAAAATAAAAAATACTTTGAAAATCAAATTCACAAATAAGAAAATAATTAGATAATTTAAATCTGATTTTTACGTAGGTTTTACGTATGGTATAAGATTACTCGTAATTTATTTAAAGAGATGTAAGTAACGATAAAAAATACGTACTATTATAACCACCGATATCAAAATTACAAAGTCATCCTGCATGCCAAAGACAGTTTAAAATTGGCATTTGCGCCACCTAACGGGGAGTAGCGCAACTTCGTCATAAGACAACAAGCAAGTTATTGACCTGTCAACCTAGTACAAAGTAGGACACATAGAGGGCGCTAGCTACACTAAAATGGAGGACGTAATGAAAGCATTGAGCAAAATACAAGAAGAGCTTGCGCAAAGCAGAAAGGATATGGAAACCATGGGGGAAAACATCAAGGAGAGTATTATAAAGAATATGGAGTACAAGTTTAATCAGATACAAACTACACAAAACGTCTTAGAACAGAAATTTGAAAAGCAACAAAAGGAAATAAATTTTCTAGATAGACAAATTCATAAAAAGAACTTGGTTTTCTTTGGCCTAGATGAAACTGAAAAATCCTATGAAGATTTGCTCAATAAAATCCTTCAAGTGATCAATCGGAAAATGGAAATATCTTGCACCACATCCGACATAGAGTCAGTAACAAGAATCGGAAAAAAACACACAAAAGCTAGACCAGTAATTGTAACAACGGTTACTATGCTCAAAAAAATAGAGATTCTAAGAAGGAAAAAAACATTGGATAATTCGGGTATCTACATAAAGGAAGACTTCTCGCCAGCTGTTTTACAAAAGAGAAAAGAACTACAAGAGGAGCTGCAACGTGAAAGACAAGCGGGAAACAAAGTAGTTCTGCGCCAAGACAAGATCGTGAGGCTTGGACAAATTAATAATGTGCCCCCAAAAAGCAAAAGATTCTTATCGGAGTCTCCGGAGGGAGCCGGCGTCGGAAGAAACGAAATCAAAGATCCTGTAAAACGACTACCTAAAAAGAGCAAATCGCAAAATATTACGAGCTTTTTACGTCCATCGTCACTCAACCCTGAAGGCAGCAAAATTAATGAAACGCAAGAAAATCAAAAAAACTAGAATCCCCTCCTCCTCCCCCAAGCCGGCCGGTCACCGTGGGAGAGTATGACCATAGCCCCCCGAAAAACACAGAAAATTTAAATTTAAAACAAGCTTCAGAACGAAATATATACATTTCATGCCTGAACGTAAGAACGCTATTGCAAGATAGTAGAATCACAGAGCTCTGTTATGCAGTAAAGGATATGAATTGGAACATTATTGGTTTGAGCGAGGTAAGAAGAGCAACAGAAAAAATTGAAGAGTACGATGATTTCATTCTTTATCACACGCAAGCAAGTAACGGTCAAAATGGTGTAGGATTTCTAATAAAGAAGTCACTCAAAAGCAGCATCTTATCATTTAGATCATTTTCAGACAGAGTAGCACTACTAGAGATAAATATTTCCGAAAATCAATGGAACATTATCCAGGTATATGCGCCAACACAGAGCTATACGCTCGAAGAAATACAATCTTTCTACCAAACAATAGAACAAGCAATACAATGCACAAATAGGAAAGGAATAATATTAATGGGAGATTTTAATGCGCAGATAGGTGAAATGAGAGACGGAGAAGAAAGAGTGTTTGGAAAATATTCAGCTGGCAAGAGAAATAGAAACGGACAAAAGTTGATAGATTTCATTTTGGAAAACAACTTGACAGTTGTCAACAGTCTATTCAAAAGAAAACCAAAAAGGAAATGGACCTGGACAACACCAAATGGAATACACCATAACGAAATTGACTTTATCCTAACGAATCAACCAACTTATATACAGAACTTTGATATTATTAATACCTTAAATTTTGAAACCGACCATCGTATGATAAGAACAAAATTATCAATTACACAGAAACAAAAACATAGATTTTTTATACAGAGAGACTATAAACATGCGACCAATTTACCTACTATTCTTAGAGAAAATGGTCTAGAACTAGAAAACAGGCTAGTACAGTGCATGGATGTTTCAAATAACACTCAACACCAATACGACGCCTTCGAGAAGGAAATGGTTAAAACAATCGCTCAACTGCCAAAGTTGGAAAAACGCAAGGAGAGTCTATCAACACATACACAAAACCTTTTGGAAAAAAGAAAACTACTATACAAGGAAAAACGAACGAAATCAGTGCGTCACCAAATTACAAAAATAAGCAAGGAAATAAATAAAAACATAGCAAAAGACAGAAAAAACCGAAGACAGGAAAAACTAAAATCTTACATACAAAAATTTGGAACTGTGAAAAAAGCCTACAAGGAACTTAGAGATAAGAAAGAGTGGACTGAATGTTTGAAGGATAAAACTGGAAATAAAATCACCAAACGACCAGCTATAATAAATGAAGCTACACGGTTTTACAAAGATTTGTACAAAAACAAAATGGAGAACGAAGATCACCAAACTTTCTCTACCTTACAACCCGACTCTACCGCACATACAACTAGACTACCCTCCGTCGATCAATCCATACTTAAAAGTGAAATAGGCAATGCAATAAGGTCGCAAAAAACGGATAAAACACCGGGGGAAGATAATGTTACGAATGAAGTTTTAAAATCCCTTTCAGAAACATTGCAGGTTCCGTTACAGATCCTATTTGATAATATTCTTTTCAACGGATTCATCCCTCAGCAGTGGACCAAATCCACGATTATATTGCTGCATAAAAAAGGAAATGTTGAAGATCTAAATAACTACCGTCCCATCAGCCTCATGTCTAACCTTTACAAAATATTTTCAAAAATAATACTGAATAGACTTACAAAAACTCTAGACGAACATCAACCTCGAGAGCAAGCTGGTTTTCGCAAAAGCTTTTCAACTATAGACCATATTCACGTAGTCACACAAGTTATAGAAAAAGCCAAAGAATACGGTAAAACACTTTACTTGTGCTTCATTGACTATCTGAAAGCTTTCGATTCAATAAAACATGACGCTATATGGACCTCACTAGAAGCACAGGGGGTGGAAGAGATCTACATTGACTTACTGCGCAACTTATACAGTAATCTTAGTGCAAAGGTGAGACTAGAGAGAGATGGCCAACAATTTCCCATTAAAAGAGGTGTCAGACAAGGGGATCCCCTCTCACCGAAAATCTTCTCAGCCGTGCTAGAGTCAATATTTAGAAACCTAGATTGGGAGGAAAAGGGTATTCTTATTGATGGTGAATACCTGAGTCATCTCCGGTTCGCAGACGACATAGTGGTCTTCGCAGAAAGCTCTACATTATTGGAAACAATGCTCAATGAAATTTCAGTTGAAAGCAAGAAAGTCGGCCTGGAACTCAACACTAAGAAAACAAAAATAATAACAAACGGACAGCAAGTAAACATAGTAGTGGGAAACGAACTAATAGAATATGTAAACCAGTATATATACCTAGGACAAATGGTATCCTTCAAAAAATGTACGAGTAACGAAATTCAACGACGAATAGCCATTGCCTGGAGTAAATACTGGAACTTACAAGAAATAATGGGTAACAAAGAAATTGACATAAGTATCAAAAGAAAACTATTCGAAGTTACAATTCTGCCATCCCTAACGTACGGCTGCCAAAGCTGGTCCCTAAAGAAAGAGGACGAAAATAAACTAGCTGTTTGTCAAAGAAAAATGGAACGGCATATGTTAGGAGTAAAACTAAAGGATAGAATTAATAATCAAACTATAAGAGAACGGACAAAAATGAGAGATGCAACAGAGGTCGTGAGGTACCTGAAATGGAATTGGGCCGGACACATATGTCGAATGAGTAACAACTCCTCCGACTCTTGTGTCCGATGGGCAAAAAGAATCACAGAGTGGTTCCCAAGAAATGCGAAAAGACCAAGAGGCAGACCGCCAAAAAGATGGCAAGACATATTTACAGAGAGAGCCGGTCCAAATTGGATGACAAAAGCAAGAGATAGAGAATCGTGGAAGGAAATGGGGGAGGCCTACGCCAAGGAGGCGACTGCTACGTAAAGTTTAAGCTACAGTTAAAAGATATACATATATTATGCCTAATGAAGTGTTAGAGTAAGTTATTTTAATTTAGTGTCTAAGTATAAATTGTTTAGTAGTAGTAGAAATAAAGGCTATTTTTATTTTTATTTATTTATTTTAAGTAACGGCAGCTGTTTTCAGACCACCTTATTTGAAAACCTGTTAAAACATAGGGCTCCATCTCACTAGCTAGGACATCATGGTGGCGCCACCACAGATGCGCCACTAACACTATGTACGTAAATGACATCATCCGCTTGGACACCGCCTCCTGATTTTCTATCTTTGATAGCGACCAAAATATGTCTCAAACTATCAAATATGACAGTTCAGTGACCACGCTCTGGCACTCTCATCTCAACGAGACTGAACGCGACAAAAGATTCCTACGCGATCTTTTTGACACTTTGAGACCAATTTAAAATTTGAGCCAAGTTAGACAATCAGTCCGCAGGTGTCATTTTCATACATTTTGTTTTGATGGCGCAACCTAGTGAGATATGGCCCTTATACGAGGAAAAATACTGCTTAAATTATTTACTTAAATAAAATATTTTTAATTCAGGTTCTTTAGTTTTTTTACTAGACAACATTCCGTCGTTAAGGAAAAGGTGTACGTACATAGTACAAGAAACAAGAAAAATGTAGCAAAATTAAAATGGAGTACAGAGGTATGATCCAGACCTTCTCGGAATGCATTCCAAATTCGGAAAAAAAATGAATTATCCTTACTTCTGGACTTCAAATTCTATTTTTACCAAGAATTTTACGCATCTATGTTTATAATGATTCTGTCAGAGACCATGTCATCTTAGTCCGAAATCAATCAACCAATAAAATAAAAAATAAGTACCATTTTTTATAAATACTTATATTATTCTTATATTTAGTCAGTCAAAATTCAACTATGCCTTAGCGACTCTAAGTTCACTTTCGTATTTGTGTACGTATTTGCGGCTCGGGTCGTACTTGGCAGTCAACTGACGCCAGTACTCTGCCTCGTGGTTGATGAGATGACCGATGACACGACGGGTCCCGTCCTTCTGTTTCGGTGTGCACTTCTCACAGTATGTCTCTAGGGCTTCTCTGATGTGAGCTGCAAACAAAAATTACAATAAGATAATATCCTAACAAATAAAGGCGAAAGTCTTACCTAAAGTTTATTTAAGTTATCTTGTATTTATCTGTCAAGTGAATTGTATTCTTTGGTGAAATAAATGTCTCAAACCAGAAAGTCCGAATGTGTGAATGTTTGTAACCACGTATCCCTATAACTACTAAACCGATTTTGATGAAATTTGGAATGTAAATAGTTTAGGTTCTGGAATAACACAGAGGCTTGTATCCCGGAAAAAATTATAGTTCCCGTGGGATAAAAAAATAGTAGTCCTCGCGGGCGAAACTGCGGGCGTTCATTAGTACATATAAGATACTAGCAGCGCCCTTGAGGCGTTGCCAGTTTTTGGTAATGGTGATGGTAATGAAAAGTAGCCTATAACCTTTCTCAAGAGTTTAACTTTTACATGCAGAAAGAATTTTTCAAGTCCGACAGGTAGTTCCTGAGATTACCGCGTTCAAACAAACAAATAAACAAACTCTTCCGCTTTATTATATTAGTATAGATTATATATATTAGGTATAGTTTCTGACATTCAAGTATCTGGTTTTCATCGAAACTACAGTTATTTGTAGCGAATGCGAATAAAATATTAATACCTACAGTGGAAATCGGAAATGCTGCGGAAATGACTTTGGACTGCGGAAGTTTAGATGATTCCTCATTAGAATATGTCACAGATGTCATGGACGAGTGTAACATAATTTACTTTATAATGTAGCATTTTTAATCTGCTGTCCGGATAGTTCTTATGAATATGATATAAGTACTTACTTATGTTTAAAAAAAAACAAGAAGAGGCTTTGTCTCCTTAGAATTGAATTCTAATTCGAATTTATAGTTTGTAAGTACCCACGAAGTCGAACAAAGGTGATAGATATTAGGAATCGTATCACGGAGCTTAAATGGGCAGGACACCTGGCACGGAGACATGACGACAGGTGGAGTAAGGCGTCTACTGAATGGCGTCCAAGAACTGGATACAGGAATGTCGGACGTCCGGTTACGAGATGGGCAGACGATATAGCGAGTGTCGTGGGACAAAATTGGATGAGGCTAGCACGGGACCGTGAGGAGTGGCACATAAGGGAGTGTCCACATTGCGTTTTTTGCAGCGCGTTTGTATCGATACAAACGCGATTCGAACGCGATGCGAACGCGCAGCCCCCCGCGCAGCCCCTCCCGGTTCGCTTTTGTATGGAAAAATACGCGTTGCGAACGCGCGTTTGTATCGATACAAACGCGCGTTCGCAACGCGTAGCAAAAACGCGCTTCAGAAAACGCAATGTGGACACTCCCTAAAAGCGGAGGCCTATACCCAGCAGTGGGTGAAGTCAGGTTGCGGATGATGATGATGACGATGAAAGTTTTTAGAAAATAAGGAAGGGTAATATTTTTACCCGACTTGAAGAGGAGAGACCGACGAGAAGAAGGGATTTGTTTCTCGAGTAAGTCTTTTATTTGTGAGTAATGAATACTTGTTTCAAATGATTTTGTGTAACAAAAAAATGATGTAACAAGTGGCAACCTGGCAACATTCAAAATAAAAAAAAAACAATTTCAGTGTTGCACTCTCGAGGCACACTTCTGTTCATAGCTCCGGAGTCCTCTTCAGATCCTCACTAAACTTTTATGGAATTACAATGGGAGTATACCCTTTCAAACAAAAAAATAATTAACCAAATCGGTTTACAATTGCCGGAGATATCGGTGAACATCCATAAAAAAACATACATACAGTCGAATAGAACCTCCTTTTTTGAAGTCAGTTAAAAAGTACTTACATTTAAGCTCCTTGCCCTCAGGCGAGCACTTGCCCTGCACCAGCACGCACTTGATGTAGGGCACGAGCAGGCGGCGGTTGCCCATGATCTCGTCCAGGTTGATGGTGTCGTATCTATCGGGATAGGTCTCAGGACGCGCTGACGCAAGCGCGAGACCGGCAAGGAAACATAGCACTGCGGTATTCATTCTGAAACAAATAAAAAATGCCTTAGGGAGTGGCCACACTGCGTTTTCTACAGCGCGTTTTTGAGCTGCACGTTTGTTTCCATACAAAAGCGACTGAGCGAGCCTCACAACTTGGACACTGGTTAAGGGCTCCCACACAAAACTGCGATGCGATGCGAATTCGCAGTTATGTGTGGGAGCCCTAAACCATGCTCAAAATTCGCCCTGTCACTATTATACAAAAAAAGATGGCAATGTTTAATTAAACGGTGTTTTAACTTTGACAGAAGTTGAGTGGAGTTTATTAAATGTATAGAGCGGAAATAATATCGAAAAATCCTTATGATTGTAAACTCAAAGATCGTGATTCAGATCTTTAAATTGTTGTTTTATTTTTATTTACGTAATTATTTTTGTTCCAAATAACATTTAGGTAGGTATATTTTTAGGTAAATGATTTAGTTCAAGAGCCTTGAATGATTTCTAACGCAAAACGAAAAATGTGGAAATACTATAATCGTGTTTTTGGAAATGTCTCTGACTCTACCCTTACCCCGGCTCCACACGTTGGGGCCAACGTTGGCCCCAATGTCACTCGCCAATGTGTGGATCTAGCAAAATCAGCCCCAACGTTGGGGCCAATGCAATTTTGTCAGCTCCACACGTTGGTGAGAGGCATTGGGGCCAACGTTGGCCCCAACGTATGGTGCCGGGGTTAAACATCTTCAAAGGATCTAAGTGATTGAGAATCATACAGAATGTATGAATACGTAGAATTTTCTGGAGATAGTTTGTTACATGCCCTAATATACAGGATGGAAAAAATCAATGGGCCCTGAAGGGAAACCATTTTAAATCCTTAAGATAGATTATTTTACTTAAAGGAAACATTCCTTTATATTTAAAAAGAAACAAAACTGCATTCAAAGATTTTCTCATATTTGCTTACCTCATCAGGGAATTGAACCAGCCAAAAATTCAAAAATAAACCTCACTATTCACACTCTCATGCATGTTTGGGTTAAATTTAGAACGTAATTATATAAAAAACAAAAACTTGCACTCGTACCTATGTAATTGTGGACAACAACTCTATATTAATGGCCGGGTGCACGTGGAAGCTACATTTCAAGGTCTATTTTTTGTACAAAAACCTCTCCACAGGCGTATCAACAAATAATTAACCCCACACTAAACAAAAAAACTACAATAAGATATTAAAAAGAAATCTTGAAAACTAATGTACAATTATTTATTGATAAGTGGGAGGATTTCAAAAAGAACACACGTTATTTATTTACTATAATAGATCTTTTAAATATTATTCTAAAATAAAATCTTACTTGATTTATAGTATAAAAGTCCGGAAGAGTTCACTGATCTAGCTGATGCCTAAAGATACTATGAGGTGGCTAGAGAATGGTTTTTTATATAGATGGTAGGACATTGGCTTTCGATCCTGATAACTGGTTGTGGTTTCTTCGAACTTGGTTTACGCACGTCAGATAAACATTTGTTTATTTCATTAATCCTCGACTTCGTCGAATCTTTCATATTTATAAGTCTTGCCACAGGGTCAGATCAGCTGATTAGTCTATTTTATTTGTCGTATAATATTATCTACAGATATTTATGATACACTAGCTGACGCCCGAGGCTTCGCCCGCGTGACTACTATTTTTTTATCCCACGGGAACCGTGCATTTTTTCGGGACAAAGAGTCCTATTCCCGGTCATTATCTATATACTTTTTAAATTTCAGGCAAATCGGTTCAGTGGTTGTCGTGTTATAGAGGAACAAACATTCATCCAAACATCCAAACATCCAAACTTTCGCATTTATAAAATTAGTGTGATGTGACTAGCTGTACCCGGCATGCGTTACAATGCCACTTAAAATAAAAAATTGTTCAGTTATAAGTATATCCGTACCCATATTATAATTGTGAAAGTGTGTTTTTTTGTTTGTTTATTTGTCCTGCTTTCACGTCAAAACAGAGCAACGGATTGACGTGATTTTTTGTGTAGAGATAGTTGGAGGGCTGGAGAGTAACATAGGCTACTTTTTATCCGGGTACCACGCGAGCGAAGACGCGGGCAGCAGCTAGTTCTGTTTATTTATATTTTATGGGATAGAAACCCTAGCGATCAAAATCTGATCAATAGTCTAGGAACGCATCAAAGAAAACATAATAAACATTTAATTTAATTTATATAGACAACTCATCTCACTAATATTATAAAAGGTTAGGTAAAGTGTTACAGTTCGCGATTTGATAAAGGAGGTAATCTCCGAAATTCCCTATACGATTTCAAAAAGTAATTTCTTTTTACATCTGTAACGGATTTTATGTAACTAAGTAATGATACAATTAAAAAAAACACTATTAAAAAATTATCTATCCCTAAATCTAGTAGTCTTTGTTTGATTAAATGCTTGGTTCCTGTGAGAATCTATATTCGAATGAAAGCATGGGTTCTGTCGTAGCATAAAATGTAAAAGTATAGAGAGTGACTGTTTCTTCAGGTAAGGTAATTATTTAATGTTCTTCGAGCACTCAAGAATATAGATCATCAGCGCGATTCAGACTTCCGAAAATGCATCCGGTTCGATGATTTACTATATTATTATGCTTTTTAACATGACAGATTGCAAGTCTCATAATATAATCATATTTCCGCGACATTATTTTCGTTAAAACAAAGATATCATCGTGCTAGTAAATATTTCAGTCCAAGAAGCCTTCCAAAATAGCAGTAAATTAGATAAAGCGTACCTAATTAAACAGCGTTCATTTAAAACGGTACTACAAAACCTGCTTAGTGTCTGTTAACATGTACCGACTGTATTAAAAATACTCCCCGAAACAGCCATTGACCATTCAGATTAACGTCTATACTAATACAGGGTGAATTTTTGAGATGGGGCAGTAAGGGCAGCTACCTTAACCGTTGTAGCTAGAGGAAAACGTTCTTAGGAGACCATCCTTAATTTTTGAAAATATTTCGACCTGCATTCACAGATTTTGAAAAATATGTACAGTCAGCGAGAAAATGGGCCATTTACACAAAAACTTTTTTTGATGCCAATCGATCCTATTTCATCTAAGGATAAAAAGGCTCTTTCAGACCAACTGAGGTTAGAGTACTAGGAAAGTCAGAAATCGCTAAAATGTATTTCTGAGACAAGACAGTAAGGGCTACCTTAACCGTTGTAGCTAGAGGAAAACGTTTTTAGGAGACTACCCTTAACTTTTGAAGATATTTCAACCTGCATTCACAGATTTTGAAAAAAATGCACAGTCAGCGAGAAAATGGGCAATTTACACAAAAATTTTTTTTGATGCCAGTCAATCCTGTTTCATCTAAGGATTAAAAGGCTCTTTCGGACCAACTGAGGTAAGAGTACTAGAAAAGTCAGAAATTGCTAAAATGTATTTTTGAGACGGAGCAGTAAAGGCAGCTACTTTAACCGTTGTAGCTACAGGAAAACGTTCTTAGGAGACTACCCTTACTTTTGAAGATATTTCGACAAAATGATGAAAAATTATGACAAATGACAAAATGATTTCGTACTAAATGTATAATCAAAGTTATTTGCGTTTTCTGACTTTTCTAGTACTCTTGCCTCAGTTGGTCCGATAGAGTCTTTTAATCCTCAGATGAAACAGGATCGACTGGCATCAAAAAAAGCTTTTATGTAAATTGCCCATTTTCTCGCTGACTGTAATTTTTTTTTTTAAATCTGTGAATCCAGGTTGAAATATCTTCAAAAGTTAAGGGTAGTCTCCTAAAAACGTTTTCCTCTAGCTACAACGGTTAAGGTAGCCCTTACTGTCTTGTCTCAGAAATACATTTTAGCGATTTCTGACTTTTCTAGTACTCTAACCTCAGTTGGTCTGAAAGAGCCTTTTTATCCTTAGATGAAACAGGATCGATTGGCATCAAAAAAAGTTTTTGTGTAAATGGCCCATTTTCTCGCTGACTGTACATATTTTTCAAAATCTGTGAATGCAGGTCGAAATATTTTCAAAAATTAAGGATGGTCTCCTAAGAACGTTTTCCTCTAGCTACAACAGTTAAGGTAGCTGCCCTTACTGCCCCATCTCAAAAATTCAGCCTGTATAATAAAGCAGAAGAATTGAACACACAAACCGAAAGTTATTCCATAAATCCTATTTGAGATTTACAGTGTTCATTTATTCCGCCCTGTAATAAAAATATAATTACCTAGTAAGGTACAAACAAGTTATTTGTAAATAGACTGCAAAAACAAATACGTGTGTAATGAATGAGAAATATTATTCACGTGTAAACTAGTCAGATGAGGGTCTAATATTGACACGCGCATCGTATTGACGCGCTTCAAACGAAACAATCGATCCAAATGTTTATGGGACCACATTGGGAGAGTATACCCTTGCAATTAAAAGAACCATCAAAATCGGGACGGAGAATCGGTGAACATACATTAAAAAAAAACAAATATAGAATCCAGTTGAGCATAGAAGCTCCTCATTTTATGAAGTGAAGAAAAGTAAAATAAACTTAGTGTAGGACTTTTAAAAAATTAAAATTATCAATTAAATGATTTTTTACTTTTAATCATATTATTTTCAAGTTGAAAAGCGTAAATAACGCTTACTTACATAGAAACGCGCTTACCGCGCATTTATTATAAGCGACCGCCACACGATAAAGTTCGGACCGCACATCTGGACTGCGTTCTAAACCGCGGATGGATCTGTGCAGTTTGGACCGCGTAACAAACTGTCGTGCTAATTACGATAAAAAATGTGTCCACGGATTGGAACACGGGTGAATCTGACATATTTAGGCAAAACGATCCGAACCAGGGTTTCGACCGCAGTTTAGTGGTACGTGGAACGATTTATTTAAAGAACGTTGCGACATTTTGGGCCCCCTTGTCCAACAGTGATGAAACATATGTCATATGAAAGCTCTTGGAATGTACTTTATTTCATTCTATTACAGCTAAGTTAAAATCGAGCGCGAAAATGGTGTTTTGGTGCAAAAATGGCGCGATGATGGTGGTTTCTTGAACGAAACTAGAAAGCTAAAACTTGGAATGTAGCTTTCATTTCTAGTAAAATCACCCACTAAGGCATTTTATTTTCGAATTTCAACCCCTAAAGGGGTGAAAAGTAGTGAAAACGTTTGTATGAAACTTTTTAACGCGTAGTATGATTTGCTTGAAACTCGGTTTGCATACTTAAAATGCAAAATAAATGGACACGTGTTTCAGGATTATTCAAAACAACCCTTAAAAAGGAGTGAAATGGGGTGTCAAAGTTTTTATGGGTACTTTTTAACAGGTTGTGCGATTTGCTTGAATCTGGGTTTGAATACTATTGATGACAAATAAATGAACATATATTTCAGGATTTTTCGAAACAACCCATAAAAAGGGGGAAAATGGGGTGTCAGAGTTTGAATTGAAACTTTTTAAGGGCGGTGCGATTGGCTTGAGACTCGGGTTGTATATTATAAATGCAAAATAAACGGACATGGTGTTTCAGGACTTTTCGAAACAACCCTTAAAAAGGGGTGAAATGGTGTGTCGAAGTTTGTGCTGGAACTTTTTAAGGACAGGGCAGGCAAGTACCGGCGTCACTTGCATACACTTCGCCACCGGCTACCCGGCACTGGTTACCCTGTCCTTTGGTCCATTTTCGTAACTATTTTTCACAACCAGTTACGAAAGAAGATTTTTTTTCACTGATTCTTAACTGGGTATTAAAAAGAAATATTTATTCCTTGTACGTAACCATGTTTTATAGCTAGCTACGAATTTTATTAGTAAACTTTATACAGTACCTACTTCCAGATAAATAATGGGTATCGAAAAACATCAGAAATAATCACTTAATCGGCCATTATTTGGAACACACGAAATTAGCCAATGCCTATTATTTATCTGGAAGTAGTACATTATTTATTTTATTTTAGTTTTTCAATTTTAGGAAAACTTACAGTTAGACAACAGATTAAAAGAAGACATAGATACTTAAGGCTAATAACAAGTTTCTACTTATAATTATTTGAATAGTATAAACAAAACAAAGTATCTATAGTATAAACAAAACAAAGTATCAAAAGTATCTATTATCGTAGATAGTGATCGAGTTTTAAGAAAAAAAAATAAACAAACTATAATTATATTGGTACATTTAGTACCTACTAATAGATACAGTTCAACATCGACATCATAATATCAATCGTCCTAAATGTTATAAAAAGAAGAAAAGAAGCATCCCTTTTTGTAGCTAGATAACAGTTACGAAAAAAGAAAACAAGGTTCCATTTTCGTAGCTAGTTACGAAAAATGAAAAAAAGACCATCCATTTTCGTCACTGTTTACCAAAACATGAAAAAAAAAATCATATCTGGCTATTAAACATGATTACGTACATGGAATAAATATTCCTTTTTAATAACCAGTTAAGAATAAGTGAAAAAAAATCTTCTTTCGTAACTGGTTGTGAAAAATAGTTACGAAAATGGACCACAGGACCGGGTAACCAGTGCCGGGTAGCTGGTGGCGAAGTGTATGCAAGTGACGCCGGTACTTGCCTGCCCTGTCCTTAAAAAGTTCCAAACAAACTTCGACACACCATTTCACCCCTTTTTAAGGGTTGTTTCGAAAAGTCCTGAAACACCATGTCCGTTTATTTTGCATTTATAATATACAACCCGAGTCTCAAGCCAATCGCACCGCCCTTAAAAAGTTTCAATTCAAACTCTGACACCCCATTTTACCCCTTTTTATGGGTTGTTTCGAAAAATCCTGAAATAAATGTTCATTTATTTGTCATCAATAGTATTCAAACCCAGATTCAAGCAAATCGCACAACCTGTTAAAAAGTACCCATAAAAACTTTGACACCCCATTTCACTCCCTTTTAAGGGTTGTTTTGAATAATCCTGAAACACGTGTCCATTTATTTTGCATTTTAAGTATGCAAACCGAGTTTCAAGCAAATCATACTACGCGTTAAAAAGTTTCATACAAACGTTTTCACTACTTTTCACCCCTTTAGGGGTTGAAATTCGAAAATAAAATGCCTAAGTGGGTGGTTTTACTAGAAAAGAAAGCTACATTCCAAGTTTCAGCTTTCTAGTTTCGTTCAAGAAACCACCATTATCGCGCCATTTTTGCACAAAAACACCATTTTCGCGCTCGATTTTAACTTAGCTGTAATAGAATGAAATAAAGTACACTTCAAGAGCTTTCATATGACATATGTTTCATCGCTGTTGGACGAAGCGGGTCCAGTGTTCAAGCAATGATGCCCATGGTTCTTTAAAAGTTTTTTGATGGCAGATCGAACTGTCAGCCCCGCGCATCTACATGTACGTTTCGGAACGAGGTATGGAACGGCGCGTGCTGTTTCCCGCGTTCGGAACTTTACGTGTAAAGGCCGCTATTGTATGAAGGCTCTGAGGTATTACTAACGCTGGTTCGTGACACATTTTGTAAACAAAGTAAAGTAAAGGATGTTTGCTATTTCTATGAAAAACATATTAACAATAGGTAATACCTACATTTAGATCAACATACCTACTCGTTGAAAAACCCGCGGGTAGGTAATCTGATTTCGCATCGCGTAAAAGATAATATCAATGTTAAACTGAACACGAACCAAAACAAAAGAAAATGCTCATCTACAAACGCGTAAAAGTATACAATATATAACTAGTAGTTCGCCCCGAACTGAGATCTCGCGCACCGTTGTATTGATAGCCTAGATTTGGACTTGTTTCTGACTACCCCTATACCTACGTTAAGTGCTCCTTCTAGTGTTTACCACAGAATGATATCTAATGCGCTACCTCAATATGGTAAAGATTATAGGCATGCATGCAATAGATACATTAAGTCGTGTCGTGTTTATATTCAATAGTTGACCCCGCGAACTTCGTACGAGCGGTAAAAAACGATACGTAGCAGTTCAATACGAAATGTATGAGAAAATCAATTCCCTCCCCCTCCCCTCCCCCCCTCTCCCCTCCCCTCCCATCCCCCTCCCCTCCCCCCTTCTCCTCCCCCTCCCCTCCCATCCATCTCCCCTCCCCTCCCCTCCCCCATAATTTTTCTTTTTAACTGTATTTCAAAAACTATAGAACCTAGAAGAAAACTAAAAACCATTTTGGAATGTATAAGTTGAGTACTTTCATATGACACCCCACTCAATATATTTGGGTAACTTTGAAAAAAATTTACCCCCTTGGGAACCCCATATCTTTACAACCCCTTCATCGATTACGCTCATACGCTCCACAGCAAATTTCCATAGTACAACATATTGACCTATCAAGTTTCATACAGATTGGATAAGCGGTTCGATAGTTATGCGAGAACATAAAAATGAAACATACAAACATACAAACATACAAACATACAAAGCAAAATCGCCTAACTTGCCACTAAGATCTTCGCTCGCTTCGCTCGCTCGATCGAAAAAAACCCCTGTCCTATCCGAAATAAAATAGATCACAATAACATTTCCAAAAAAAATTGCAAAATTGTTTTTTTTTTCATGAAAACTAAACTGTTACAGTAACGTTAACTCCTGCTCATTGTCCGAAGTTTCAGAATCAAATGACGAAGAGATGTCGCTTTTGCTGATACTATAATTACCCGACTGTTAATTTTATAGTGATAAGTAATATTTCCTTGAAAATGAAAAGTCCCTTAGACGGTTCCCTTGCGAGAGGGGATGAAAATCAAAATGAGTATCTGGTTTTAATTCATTAACGCGTAGTCCGATTTCATTGATTACCTATTTTTTTGTTAGAAAGTAGGTAAGTACTTTAAATATTGTCTCGTAAAAATTTCAAGGTCATGATCTGATGGAGTCAGGAGCTGTTCAACAGAGCTCCTCAATAAAAAGGCCATTCGAGTTGAAACTAGGAACTCAGGATATCTGTAATGTTCCGACTACAATGTAATAATATGGTGACAGCAAGCTCATCTGATGATGGAGTCAGGACCTGCTCTATGTAACTTTTAGTGATATGGGTATCAAATGAAAGGGTTTGATGAGTGAAACGCAATGCTGATAATTATGATGATGAAGTCAGGACCTTTATGGAACTTTTTGGTGATATGGATATGGGTTTTCTCTCTCCCATGCTTCCCTGCTTCTCTTCTTGCAAGCTTCTCTGCTTCTCTTTATACATGCTTGTCTCCATTTAGGTATGCTTGAAGCAATACGAAGTTTGCCGGGTCAGCTAGTGTATAATATTATAATTACATCCAGGCTTAATATGTTTTTCATGTTTCTTGTACCTATTTGTTAATTAGTTGTTAATTAGTTTAAATGTGGCCTTTTAACGTGTAAGCTCTGTTT
Source organism: Camptogramma bilineatum (assembly GCA_958496255.1). Lineage (NCBI taxonomy): Eukaryota > Metazoa > Arthropoda > Insecta > Lepidoptera > Geometridae > Camptogramma > Camptogramma bilineatum. Next base: position 8,040,327 of record OY292467.1, on the reverse strand, counting down.
ATAGGTAGGTACATATTTACTGAACTAATTGCCAACAAAAAATCTGGATTATTCTATTTCATTTTAAGTGTTTGTATGATTTTTTTTTGTATTAACCTCACGTTGTTAATTAATTGGTTTTTGCTCACTTACTTATCCATTGTTTCTAAGCTATCTAGTTATGCGTGGTTATTGCTTTGTATGTATTTATTATGTTAATAGCTATTTTGTGCCTATGTTTCATGTAGTCATATTTTCAGGTACCTACTTAAACATACAGTACGCACAATAGATCTAGGCATTCGTGAAGTTAGCCGTTTCGATGCGCAGTGCAGCTTTTTCATACCTACATATTATTGTATTAATCAGCCCTATGCGTATTAACGATGTCTTTTCTGTAGGTAAAGTCGATTAAGCTGAGAGGATGGTTTAAGTGGGCAAGCATACTCCATCTCAGGGTCTTCTCTACAGGAAAAACATGATTACGACCCGTGGTGTTCCTTCACGATGGTAACTTTTAGAGCTCATTTTAAAGCGTATGTACATTTTTAGAAGCAAAAAACATTGATTTCAATCTAGGATTCGGATTCTCGACCTTCGGAGATCGAAAGTTGAGACACTATCCCTACACAGATTTTATTTTTTATATCTAAGTACTGAATAGTTTTGGCTAAATGAAATACTTACCTGTTGTATGGAATGTGAAAAAATGTGGGTAATGGATATGTATTTGGATGTTCAAAGTAGTAGTCAGAGAGAGTCTGACTACCCCCTTGGACATCTTGCCTAAAGATCATTTCTTTTTTTTTAATTAAATGCAGAAAATCAGCACTAAATCTTTATTTAAATCCTATACTTATCACATATCACAAATCGATCAGGCCTTTTTGATTTCCTTAAGTTCCTTCTCGTACTTGGAGGTGTACTTGTTGTCAGAGTCGTACTTCTGGGTCAGCTCCTTCCAGAACTCATCCTCGTTGTTGATCAGGTGTTTGATCACCTTTTCTGTGCCCTTCTTCTGAGCCTCGTTACATTTGCCGCAAGCGTTCTCCAAAGCCTCACGGATGTGGTCTGTTAAAAGATAAAAAGAATATTTATTGCCAAAATGATCCCACACTAGTTAACAGTTTCAGTGAAGCCCAAACTAGGCATAGAAGCCTATATCTTGGGTCTCTGGAGCTCAAAAGTTACTTCTGGAGCTCGAGTTACCTAGGTTTAAAATGTTTTTCTTGACGATTTCTACAACAAGGAAAGTGTTTGGCTATGATGATAATTAATAGGAAGGTACTAAAATATAAGTAATAAAATCTACGATTGGCAGACAATGGATAACAAGCAATTTATTCAAAAATAAAAAAACCCGGCTGAACTGAAAAGTTGTAAACAGCATTATCTTATCAATCACAAAACAAAATTAAATTACAATTTTATTATTATGTAGGTATCTAGAGTTCGATGCCGTGCGCATTTTCCTAAATTTGTTGTCACAGTTGACACACAGATGGCTCTGTGAGTACCCAAATTAAATGCGTAAGTTATTTCTTAAATATGAGATATCTCCTAAATGGCTTAACCAATTTCGATGCAGTTTGTTCTAAACGTTGCGTGTGACTAAATAGAAAGTTTTAGTATGCGTTTTGGTTAGCAATTCTGTTCAGCGCGAAAAATAGATTTTCAAAAATTTTGAGACTCGATTTAGTCTTCGAAGATGTCATGTTAGATTTTTTTAAAAATTATATTTGATATCAGTCCACCAACCTCTTGATTTTGACATGGATTTTGATATGATAGCGTGATTTTCATTTTGAAAATTCACACATTGTTGCATTTTCTAGCCGCACTATTTGATTTATCGAAATAAAAAGTATCCTAGAGCACAATCGAGATGGAGACGATTCTAACGATACCTCATTCATCAAAATCCATCCAGCCGTTTAGGAGTAACGTGGTAATAAAGAATATTACTTACATACCCACGAACATACATAGAAACGCGCGATCTACATAACCCTGTCTGACTTGACAGTCAGCCGGGTAAAAAAGACAAAGTGCTAGTCATTTATTCAGTAGGTATAGGGCTTTGGGCTTTTTTATTGCAGTTTCGTGTATGATTTTCTGAGACGCATCGATCTGTTTAATTAACGCTATAATTAACTTTATAATTATAAAGTTACAGTGATGCATAAAGGTCTGTTGTGCAAGGTTTTCATAATCAGTAATTGCATTTAGTTCTAACGTTACTTATTTTATTATGCACTCAATTCAGTGCACGTGTAGAATTTTTTGAAGTAGGTAAAACTTCTTTACGCACGCTTGACTTGGGGAGTAAGCTGGTGAATGCGTGACGAGAGCATTTTTTTTTTAAGAAAATCTTGAAAATGGTAGTTGCAAAGGGGCTATCTGTACACGGGGTACTAGCGGTATTTGGCTGTAAGTAGTTACCATAAAATATTAAATCTAATAATCTTTGTCATTTTGGCAAGACATTTGGCAAGGTGGGAAGATGGAAAATGGCCGAAGTGACCAAAGATAAAGTATCTCATGCTTTTATCTAAGAGCGCGTTCGCATCGCAAAAAACGCAGTGTGGCCACTCCCTTAGGAAGTGACCTTCTCAACATTATTGTCATTCATTGACGCCATTACTTGCCGATTAACTTTATTATAAGTAAGTATAGGGAGAACTTAAGGATGGTGATACAAGATCTTAAAATAATAGTCAATTTGAAACAATAAAGAATTGAATGATCTGGGGCGTACCTTTGAGTTCCTTGCCGTCTGGTGTACACTTGCCCTGGTCGAGGGCACACTTGACGTAGGGCTCGAGGAGACGTCGGTTGCTGAGGATCTCGTCTAGATCTACATTGTCGTACTTGTCGGTGTAGAACTCGTCACTAGGACGGGCTAGTGCCACCGCCACCACCATTCCGAAGCAGAGTACGATAGCTTTCATGTTTAGACTGAAAGAAAAATGTAGATAAAAAAATAATTCACCAAAAAAACCACGTTTTTTATTTGTTTTTATTTTGAATTCACTATGATCGAGTTGTGAGCTACCTTGAAAGTTTCAGCGGGATAGCTAATCGGGAAGAGCTTGAAATTTGAGGTGCAAGATTCTACCCGGAACGACAGACAGACAGTCGACAAAGGGAATACTTATCACTGTTTGTTTTCTCAAGTTCACATTTCCACGTGTTCATTTTAAATGAATTTTACAAAATTAACTGATGATATTGAAAATTATGATGTGATGTGACCTACCTATAACATGTTCTACACACAGGGTGGAAAAAATCAATGGGCCCTGGAGGGAAATCACTAACTTCTAACCACCACCACAACCACTTAAATCCTTCAGATAGATTATTTTACTTACAGGAAACATTCCTTTATTTTTAAAAAGAAACAAAACTGCATTTAGAGATTTTCTAAAATTCGCTTGCCTCACCAGAGAATCGAATCAACTAAAAATTAAAAAATAGACCTCGCCATTTTATTCTTCTATTGATGTCGGGATAAAATCTCTAAAATAAACATTTGATTTTAGAAATAAAAAAGATCATGAAATCTAACATAATTTTCACTAGTTAGGTATTTATTTTTTTCATACATTTTTATTTTTGACCATTTGCGTCAAAACCTTTTATACGGTATTTTTCTATTTGAGGCGAGGTGAGGTGAGAGGTATCCCTCTCACCATACCACTGTACAGCAAAATTGCAATGGAAGCCCTTGTGTACTAAATATTAGATTTCATGGATATCTTGTACGATAGACGTGCTTCTTTGAGAAATTGTATCTGTAACATTGAATGTAATTTAATCGACTAGTGGAATAAAATAGCGAGTGTTTAATTTTTTTTAATTCTTAGCTGGTTCGATTCCCGGGTGAAGCAAGTGAATTTTAGAAAATCTTTGAATGGAGTTTTGTTTCTTTTTAAAATAAAGGAATGTTTCCTTTAAGTAAAATAACCTTACTAAGGATTTAAAGTGGTTTCCCTCCAGGGCAAATTTATTTTTTCCACACTGTATTATATTTGATTGTCGTGTTTTATTTATTTTGGTAATTTAAGTAAAAACTTGCACTAGTAATTTTAAATTATCTGAATTGTCAGTTAGTGGGATATTTAAAGGAAACAGACTTGTTCTAGGCATCTTAACTATTTTCGAAAAACAATTTAACTCTACAGGACTCGACTCGACAGCTAAAATGACTGATTCGTTGAATTTAAAACATTTTAGAAAATTTAAGATATAAGAGTGATCTAAATAAATAAAACGCAATGACGATATCGTTGGCTAAATTCGAAAACCTCGTAACTCCGTCGTTTTGACGAAAATTATTTTTTGATGCAGTTTGGTACAAAATTTAGTTTTCTACCGAACTGCATAAAATCATTTTCGTCAAAATGTCGGAGTTACTTACGAGGTTTTCGAATTTAGCCGACGATATGCAGAGATGGAAAGTAAAAACATTCACTTTAAAAACTTCTAAAGTAACACAGCTTTTCACTAAATCACCGAGGAAATATTCCTGTGAAAACAAGGATAATCCTATTTTAAATCTCAAATTGAAAACATGTCGGAAAATTCTATAACCACTCACATAATCACGGTCAACGTGACAATAAAATATATGTTGTAGGTAAGTATAATTACAAAACAATGAGTTTACCTGATTACTTGTTGTTCCTACGATCTCAAGCTCAACACTGTTCCTGGTCTCGATTCATGCGTGTTTTATATACAAAGGTACAGAGAAAAAACGACCAACACTAGATCAAGAATAATTTCACCTGGAACCACATACTCGCATACTTGATAATTACTGGGTACTGAGTATTCTGTATTCTGTGACTTGGTATCCTCTTATTACGCTTCCTCCGCGAGTCAGGGTTCTTTTTTTTTTTTTCAGGAATCTTTTTTTTTTTAATAATCTTACGAGAATAAACAACACTTTCGTAGTTACCGTATTATTAAACGAAGTGAATGTAAATAAGAAAGAATGTCAACGATGTTTTTGTTACCGAAAATTCTAATTATTGACTTATGAGTTTAAAGCTTACAGGAGGTTTAGGAATTATTCCATACCATACTGCTGAATTTCGGGATAAAAAAGTATCCTATAGGGTACCTCGTAGTATGCTCTCAAATTATACCAAGTCTCAATTAAATCCATTCAGTAGTTTCGTCGTGATACGCAGCCGCCAAGATACACACAGACATATAAATAAAAAACATTACAGTTTTGGCTTCAGTATCGATTATAGATAGAGTGCTCTCCAAAAAAATTTTTTAAAATATCTTCAAAGTACAGAATTTGACCTGTTACAGTTTTGTCATAAGTAGTATTGATGATAGATTATCCTATTTTGTATGTCACGGTAATTCCCGTTATGCCAACAAGAAACCTACCCCAAACCTACCCCATCCTAATGATGTAATAAAACCTCAACAAAAGATTTTAATTGGATCAAAATATATTTAGTTGTTATAGTTTTAAAGAAGGCGCTAACGTTAGATGATGTCCGATATTTTGATATAATACCCGATCTAAGAAAAAATTGTAAAAATGGATAAAGATAGAAAATACTTTAATGCACACCATTATAAACAAATTTAAATAACTTAAATATGTTATACAAGCGGCGGTCTTATCGCTAAAAAGCGATCTCTACCAGAAATAAAGTACGTGGCTGTACAAATATATTTATAGTACCTAGTAAGCATTATTTCGTTAAAGTAAGTACCTATATTAACAATGTGTTTCGTTTGGGATTCATTCATAAGTCACCGCACATCGGATAACTAATATAACCCAGCACACATCTTACTAATATTGAAAGTTTAGATGTTTGGATGTTTGTTACTCAATCACACAAAAACTACTGAACGTTTTGGCTTAGACTATACATAGTTAAATACATACCTGGAATACTACATAGGCTAGGTACTTTTTTTCCGGGTAGGTACCACCAGTTTGTAGCCAAATTATGCCGAAATCTGCCAACACTGTGGCTAGTAATCAGATAATCTGACGGCAGCAATAATGTTTCCAGATAAGTAATGCAATATGACGGTAACATCATTCAATAAAACATCCGTTCACATGATCTACAATTATTTAATTATCAGGAACCATCATAAAACTGAGCTCAAAACAACATCAACTAATTAGAACATCAAATCAATTACATGGCATTGAAATAGGGTGGCTCCAGAAGAAAAACTTCAACCTACCTGCTTCAACCATTATAGTTTTTAACTTTCATAAAAAAGCTGCACTACTGTCACAACGTGAGGCCTCTAACTACTCTGGGTCCCTACTCCCAAAACTAAACGATAAAGCCAATTATAGTAGTTCAGCTTAAGTTGGTGGAAACTGAATTCGGAACATTTGACCAACATAAGCGAATATATTCGCTTATGTTGGTCAAATGTTCCGAAGTTCTGAAGTTTTTCTTCAACCTAGCTGCTTCAACCATTATAGTTTTTAACTTTCATAAAAAAGCCGCACTACTGTCACAACGTGAGGCCTCTAACTACTCTGGGTCCCTACTCCCAAAACTAAACGATAAAGCCAATTATAGTAGTTCAGCTTAAGTTGGTGGAAACTAAATTCGGAACATTTGACCAACATAAGCGAACAATTGGCACGATATATCGTTTTTAGTTATGGGAGTAAGGGCCCTAGCATAGTTAAAGTAAATTCAATAGTCTAAAAAATCTTTAAGAGTCATGGCTCAACCAAAATATGAGCTAGATAAAGAATTATTGTTTTCTTATGAGAAAAAAGTAATTTTACTGTAAAACCAAAGGAAAGGATTGTGTTTTATGGCTTTGTTTGTTTGTATTTGAGCATGTTCAGTAAGGGCTTCAATTATATATCCGATTTTAATGTGTCCTACATTCATTCGTTATTTATAATACCCCCCCCCCCCAAAAGGAAATTTTCAGAAACTGCTCATACAAAACTATTTCTAATACCAATTTTGCCTAGTAAAACTAATGGTCCAGGTTCTGGGATCGACGGTCCTGTTATTGCATCTGAACCATTAAAAGCTGGATTCACATGTATCCAGTGGTTGGCGCCAATCGCCGGTGCTAGTCACTAGAATGCCAGTTGGTCTAGCTAACTTTTCATGTAAATGCCGTATCACTAAAAATGCGGGGAATGCGAGTGACTCGGGTTGGGTTCAATCACGGTCCAATGGTGTCCTTCCGAACTAATTTTATAAATACAAACTTGAGTTTGTTTATTTATTGTTTTGCTTTCACGCCTCTACTCAACAGATCATCGTGAAATTTTGCATACTTATACGTTGTTAGGGGTAAGTACTGAAAAGGATATAGGATACAATTTCTTAAAGAAAAAAAAAACACTGTTCACGAGTGTAACTGCGGGAAAAAAGTAGTATTTAAAACTGCGGGCTCTAGCGCTGGCGGCTAAAGCTGGATTGACACGAAAAAATGGAGCTAGTAACAGAATAGAGACTGGCGCTAGCTACTGGATACATGTAAATCAGCATAGAACCAAACCATTCCGGTAAACTGGCTTCGTAAACATTGAGTACTTATCTACTTTGACGTCAGCGTGTGCATTTTGCGCTCACGCATGATGGCCAAGTAGATTGAATTACAGGAAAAATTTATCTAAAAATACCTTTTCAAAAAACATTGTGTTAAATGGCCCGCTTTTTTAGCATTTCAGAATGATAATCCAATAGGGTAAACTTTATTTTCTCGATTTTTAAGGTCTGCGCTCACTGCGCAGTATCATAAGCGGGCCGAGGCATAACCGAGCCCGTCACGAAAATAGCACCTTACACACTAAGACCGTATCATACTAGGACCGTCGCATAACCGTTTTGCGAAGCGTAATCTGCCCACCCGAGCCTATAACACAGTAATAGACATTTTGTTGGTTTTATGCTAAATACACAATTATTCTGAAAGCCCATTTTAAAACTTATCACTCAATTTTTTTGTAAATATAGAGCGTTTACAAGCTAAACCACACTAAAATACATATTTCACACAGTTCGTTGTGAAATAAAAAATAAATTGATTAAAAAAATCTATAGTCGTTATAGGATTTGAAGCCGAACCCAGACACACGCAGGAGCATTTCAACCGGGTGTTGCAACCGCTATTCCATCTGGTCGCACAGCAGAGTGCGTGAAATTACTGTTAAATTATTAATTATTAATTATTTCACATTAAAACTGTAGTATTCTTACAATAATACCACATTTTAGTTAGTAAAATGACAGAAAAAATGATCGAAACGTAAGAAAATTTAGTGCGTTAATAATAATGTGTTTTGAACGGATTTCACAAGAAAACTAATTGCAATAATAGGGGATATATCACTCTACTAGGTAGTACTATAAAATGGCTATAACTGTTATGTTTTGAAGAAAAAATAAAGTAAAAACGTTAAGAAATATAGTTTACTAGCAGTGCCATCGTAGCGTTGCCCCCATGGTGATGGTATATGGTGATCATGATGATGATGATGATAAAAAGTAGCCTATATCCTTCCTCACAGAGTTTAGCTATCAAATGCAGAAATAAATTTTCAAATCCGACTGGTAGCTCCTGAGATTAGCGTGTTCAATGTTCAAACAAATTAACAAACAAACTTTTACGCTTTATTATTGGTTGGTACCTATAGATTATGTGTACTTTCACTCCACATTCAAGGTTTTATTAATATGTAACCTCTTCTGAATATTTTTATTGATTGTAGCTTCATCATTTTTCTCGAAATCGTGTTTTTGCTGTTACTACATTTTGATTTCGAGAGAGCAGTATTGTACCCGATGGGATTTTGACGTTTGATAATGTCACATAACGTGCGGAACGCATTAAGTTATGCTAGATGGGGGGGTTTTCCAATTCGAATAGATGGAATGAAAATTAAATTTTCTTACGCTCTCAATAAGTTTTTCGTTATCCATTTCAAAATTAGTTTCATTCAAACGAAACCCATAGCATAGAATAGCACATTATGTCATAAAGACTGCCAGTGTGCATGCTACTAGTAAGTTCAGGGGGTCTAAAGTGGCCACTTTTGATGAAAAATCAGATGTTTCATAGATGCTTCATCTATGAAACATCTGATGAAACATCAAATGCTTCATAAATGCTTCATAGATGCTTCATATATGAATCATCGATGCTTCATAGATGTTTCATAGATGTTTCATAGATGTTTCATAGATGCTTCATATATGAAGCATCTATGAAGCATCTATGAAGCATTGATGAAGCATTTCACAAAACATCTTTTTTTTCTTCTTTATTTTGGCTTCGCACGGCTTGTGCATTCAGCCAGTGTCAAGTAACTATAAACTACAAGCACATTCACGAACACTAACGGTTAATAATCCACCATTATTATTATTACACATTAACATTCGAAGAAACACAAGTTTTGGAAAATAAAATAAAACAAAAACGAAATATTACTTCTCAAATTCAAATATTTTTAGAAAGTAAATAGGTAGGTAAGGTACCTATTTACTTTCTAAAAATAAATTTAACCTCGCACATAGATCTGTCAAAAAAAATGTTTTGGGGGTTGCTTTTTGGCGGGAATTTGAGAAGTAATGTTTCGTTTTTGTTTTATTTTCCAATACTTGTGTTTCTTCAAATGTTAATGTGTTCTAATAATGGTGGATTATTAACCGTTAAGTGTTCGTGAATGTGCTTGAAGTTTATAGTTACTTGACACTGGCTGAATGCACAAGCCGTGCGAAGCCAAAATAAAGAAGAAGAAAAAAAAAGATGTTTTGTGAAATGCTTCATCAATGATTCATCGATGCTTCATAGATACTTCATATATGAAGCATCTATGAAACATCTATGAAACATCTATGAAGCATCGATGCTTCATATATGAAGCATCTATGAAGCATTTATGAAGCATTTGATGTTTCATCAGATGTTTCATAGATGAAGCATCTATGAAACATCTGATTTTTCATCAAAAGTGGCCACTTTAGACCCCTAGAACATAGAGGTTTCAACCAAAGAAATAAGCGGCACGCGCTAAGAGAAAAAAAAAATGCTTTGTTTTTTTTTTGCTAAGAATTTTGAATTATGATTAGGTAAGTACCTACCTAATAAAAATAGGAAAAGGTAACTAGGTGCATATAGGCCGTTTAGGAGCCGCTCCCATCGAAAGGCCGCCTAAGCCTTTCAACGGCCGAAAAGCGGCCCCTAGGGGCCGACCTGGCTACGCTACTAATATGTGTATTGACAGATGGGCGGGGATTAAAAATATAAAGGGGTGTCTGCACTACTAAAAAAAAATGTACGAGAACGAGTTGGGAAACTCAAAAACAAAATATTTCAGTTCATCAACTAATACTACTTTTTAGGGTTCCGTTGTCCTGACAAGAAACCCTAATAGTTTCGTTATGCCCGTCCGTCTGTATTTTTTAAGTATTTTGTATAAGTATCATAACATAAGTCATCAATATCATAAGTTTTCTTACAATATATCAGTTAAAATTTATCTCAGAGTTTTAAAGATATTAGACTATGAACTATCCTTTATCCAGGGTGTGCGGACTGCGGACCGTACAATGTAAGTATTCATAGTAGATGTTCATTTCCAAAAGTACCTATCTAAATTATCGCATTGGATGTTTATCTGCAATGATAATTTAAATCTGTAGTAAATAAATAACTGAATAACTGAACAATACAATAACTTTTTTATTCTCAAAAACTTATTTTTAAATACGTCTCGACAACACTCTTTTCTACTCGTTTCTTTTTAAAAATAAAGGAATGTTTCCTTTAAGTAAAATACTGTATCTTAAGGATTTAAAGTAGTTTCCCTCCGGGGCCCATTCATTTTTTCCACCCTGTATATGGAATTTAAATTTTTCTACTCGTACATCAACTCGTACAAGGTTGTCAATTTTCAATTTTAGAGATGCAATGTGAACTCAGCCTATATTTTTAAAATTGTTATTTGTCAGCGGACGTCAGTCGAGTGTCAACTCGACCTGACATGCATGCGACCGTCTCAGTAGGGTTGCCACTTTTTTTTCGAATAAAGGAGTTTGTAGGAACTTACAAATAAATAGTAGATTTTACTTAATAAAAAATGTGATTGAAAAATAAAAGTTTCCTTGCTTCTGTCTGACTACCCCTACAAGTTTAAGTTTACATTCACATAATTAATATGACAGCTTACCATGGTTTTGTTGAGTCTGCTTTAAGGGCGTTCCCTGAGCCAAATACTGTATTTCCCTGTATAAACCCTCGATAAATAAAGTGGAAAGTAACTGAAAAGCCAACATGCATCTCTAACATTTTATCTTGTAATATACCGTTTAATTTTAGTTTTAATTTTTATTTAACATCATATTTACTTCATAATAAATCAACGAAAATCACTAAAAATAAGATAAATCTTCATTTGCTTTTGAAGTTGGTGTAGGTAATTTATGTTTTTGGTTTGCTCCATCGGATAGGTCATTCAATTAATGACATAAATTCCGTTCACTTTTTCGATTGGTTGTTATTAGGGATGAGAAAGCTCCAAAAAACTGCATTTTTGTCGTGTTTCGGAGCGAGCAGCGCCGATAAGCGCCGCGACCGGACGCATTCTAAATTTATCTTTAGTCTAACAAAGCTAAGACAAATATTTGAAGTTGCACTCATCGATGTGCTAATTTTAGCTCTAGGCTAGGGTATTATTTTTTGCGGCAACTCTAAGAGCAAAATTTGTAAGTCAGAAGAAAGGGTCAAAGCCATCACACTATCACATCACACTAATAGTTTGAATGTTTGGATGGATGGATTGATGTTTGGGTGGTTAGATGGATGTTTGGATGTGTTTGAACCGATTTGGCTGAAATTTAAAATATAGATAGAAAATAACCGTAAATAGGACATAGGCTACTTTTTATCCCGGAAAATTTTTTGAAACACATCTACTAACAAACAACATAAAATCGCCCAAGTTGCCACTAAGATCTTCGCCTAATATATTTTTTCCCCAAAAATATATTATTTAGGATTCAAATAATATTAGACTTATATTAAATATAATATTAGGTGTTGCAACCCTACGTGTCAGCAAAATAATCATGGCGGCCGGAGATTGACAAGACGGCCATGGCAGGGCAGGACACGCGACGGTGTGGGAACGGTCTGGTGTGGGGCGTCCGGTACATTTCAATACAAAGAATATCATTTTTGCCGGGACGGTGTTGCTACGGTCATGCTATGCGACGGGGTAGAGACGTGATAATGTGTCAGCACCCTTAAAGGTTTTTAAATATAGGCCTAGGCATATAGCTAGACGCATATACTTACACACATTTTTATATGTGCAAATACACAGGCACAATAAGAAATTTTCTTGAATGTTTTTTTTTTTCTCTAAAACAACTTCCTGGTAATTTGTTTTTCCCGAGTTTTTACAGCTTGTTTTTGAATATTTTATTGTTCTATGAATGAGTAAAAAAGATAATTAAAATTGCTTATTAGAAGTTCACTACCGAAGCTCCTAATTAGTCATAAAACTGTGTAACCAACGTTGCTGACGCACGCAGTGTGATACAAATACAAATAAAAAAAAACTATAAAAAGGAATAAAATGGTAAGTAGGTACAATTAAAAGACTGTTTATATCTACAGACATTGAGCGCAACAGACACGTAGCGTGGTAGACAAATAATCATTCCCACAAAAAGAAAAGTTAAAGTAAAACTAGTCCTTTATTTTAGATCTGATTATATCCTCTCTCATGGTATTTACACGTGATTTGATGACGATAACAATGATTGTTTCAGTCTCCGTTTCAAAAGAAGTTAAAAATGTTTTGATCGTTAAAAAGTAGAGTGGAATTAACCGTAGGTTACCTATGGCATAATAAAAAGTAATACGTTAGATTCTAAGAAAACCAAGTGTAAATTAAACCAAGTCTATCTTGGTAAAAACTTCCATTTACTTGACGTCAAGCATGTCCACAATTTATTATAATTAGCATCAAAGAATAATATTGATATTCTTCCTAGAAACAAAACACGTGTAGGTACTCGTATACTGTTCTATAAATTGTTGTAAACAATCATAATTAAATCACCTATACATCATCTTAAATTAACTTGTTTTATCTAGAATGTGTAGGTACCTATGTGAATTAAAAATATTATTAGGTACAGCTACTTGCAAATGTTTTAATGTTCACAAGTAAAACCGAATAATGGCCAATTATTTAACACGCGGGAATTACTCACGTAAAAATATCGTCGATTTAGATACCGACAATGTTTCTTGACAATGTTTTTTGAACATGAAATGGCCAATTTTTAATAAAAATACTTGCAAAAAATCCACTTATAGTTTGTATCTTATTATTTATATCTTAGTATCATGTATGTGATTATAACGGTTCATCAGCTTATAAATAAAACATTTCTTAGTTCGGTAAACATCAACTATTAATGCTACCTACTTTACAAGTTTAGTTAATAGTATGTCAACTATCAGTTAATTCATAGTGTCTTGCGGTGTAAGCTCATAACTCATTTTTATGAGAGCTTTGACCCTAGCTTATATAATGAATCACATACCTATGCAAATTAAGCTATTTGCGATATTCCTACTTTAAATTAACATAATTTAATCCATACCCATACTATAAATGAGAAAGTGTGTTTATTTGTTTGTTTATTTGTCCTGCTTTCACGTCAAAACAGAACGACGGATTGACGTGATTTTTTGTGTGGAGATAGTTGGAAGGCTGGAGAGTGACCTAAGCTACTTTTTATCTGGGTACCATGCGAGCGAAGCCGCGGGCAGCAGCTAGTAAAATATAAGATAGTCTGAAAGAAGTGTTAGGGAACAAAAAGATGAGGAGCAATAACTTTGCATGATATGAACATGACTTGTGAAAGAATGTCATGTAAACTGGAAAGGAAGGAACGATAGTTTATTTTAGATAGTTTATCTACGTGTAGAAATAGAAAGACGTAGAAATAATCAACAAAGATGAATGATTTGTGTGAAAGATGTAATGGGTAAGGAAGGGCTCATCCCTTCTGACATGACAGCATGAAAATAAAGAAAAATGTGAGACAAGGGCAGGAAATTTCTACCTATCATCTGTTTACCCTTGCTTCGCAATAAATATATTATGATTATGATTAAGTATTTAAGTTGATAATAATTGCGTTCAGGGTGTAGTCAGTACCTACACTGAATGTAAGTTTGTAAATAAAATAGTTTTTGCTTTAGCCGTCAAAATATACTCCTCAAAACAAAATAGGGAAATACCACTTAGAAAAACATGACTTTAAAATAGTAGGTAATGAAAATAGAATGTAGGTACAATTTCTTTCAATTTAGATTTTAGGAATAAGTTGAACCACTGAACTTAGGAATTTAGAAATATATTTTTAGAAAAAAATATAGGACACGTTGAGAAAATATATGTTGTGGAAAATATCGAAATATTTCAAGTAGGCCCTATTTTGTTTTAAGGAGTAGGTATATATGAATCTTCTGTTTGTTGTTAAATCTGCCTTTCAAAGATACAGTATCTACCATGCCTGTAGCACACCTCCGCTGCGAAACAACAACTGCGAAACCGCAGAGCGAGTTTCGCTGGGCAACAGTACTACATCCAACGGGCGGAGATGTAGTAGGCGCCTGAGCAAATGAGCGAAATCATGTTAGAAAGAGACAACATCATAGTCAGTTTTGTACGTTAGAGCAGGGAATTTAGAGCAGGGAATTTCGCTACTGTTTCGCCGCCAAAGAACTCACAGCGAAACTATTGCGGTTTCGCCCTTTGAGTTTCGCAGCGGAGGTGTGCTACAGGCATCAGTGTCGTTCCTCTGCCTACCAACTATGGCAATACCTATTAACTTTTTGTCAACTAGATCTTATTAATAGACTGCAAAAACAAAACATATTATACACGTTATTATACTTTATGAGCTATTTATACATCAAGAGTTTGCTATAAAAACTGGCAGTAAAAAGTGCTCTGAAATAATTAGCATGTCTCTATTCTCAAGCACCACGGACTATAGTTTAAATGACGTAAAGTCAGAAGCAAGTCAAATACTCGTAGTTTAACACTTCTTAGGCCACATACAAAAATGAAGCCAATCCATTAAAATCAATGCACGGCCAGGATTCGAACCCACGGACCTTCGGATCAAAAGTCGAGTTACTAACTCTCGGCCAACATGGCTTCATAACTACTAGAAATCCTTGAGATAATTGACTACATGTGCGTGCAGTGCACATTACAATGATTTTATCTGGACCAAATGAAACGATTAGTTTAGACTATGAAACCCTAAAAAACAGTAGCAGCATGTTCATTTAAGAATTTTTTTTTACGGAGTCAAAAGGGTTAGATAGTGAATAAAGAAGCTAGTAGGTATTTAAATATGATGACCCTAGGTAAAGTAGGTAATAGTGTACAGAAAGTGCTCAAACAAAACAAGAAACGCTCCATAAGGTGGAACTCGCTCACACTAATAGAATAGAATAGAATATAATTATCTATAATGACATAAATACCCACAAATAGTTAATACAGAGTTAATTAAAATCCATACCCATATATAAATGTGAAAGTGTGTTTATTTGTTTGTTTATTTGTCCTGCTTTCACGTCTAAACAGAGCGACGACGCATTGACGTGATTTTTTGTGTGGAACTAGTTGGAGGGCTGGAGAGTGACATAGGCTACTTTTTATCCGGTTACTACGCGAGCAAAGCCGCGGGCGGAAACTAGTAACGATATAAAACATCTAATTAAAACTAAGTACTTATAAAAAGAACAGCTTACTTAACTAGCTCATGTATGTTTATTGCTAGGTGCCTACACTGCCTACTTACTTATTTTCATGTCTTAATTCCGGTTTCTGGCTAATCATTGTTATTATTCAAAATTATTTAAATTCTGTTGGCAGGCAAGAACTTGTAAAATATTTGCGTTCATGCAAACAGATAAATATGTACAGAAATAGGATTAATTTGGATTTCAAAATTCATACCTACAAAACACGCGACTCGATTTCGTAAATCGTGACTTGTTTTTCATGGATTTATCTAGAATTCTAGATCATTTATTTTTATGCTATCGTTTTAAAGAATAGTGTACCTACTCTATTTATTGATTTGATAGTTTTAGATAATATTAATTTACTTACAATCAATCTTTTTATTAGACTTTAAAAGTTGTTGGTAGAAGTAAAAGTTATAATTGCATTGAACTGAAATGATTCTGAGATTAAAAAAAAAAAATTAAGATAAGGTAAACTTCATAAATAGCCGCCATACCTGATTAGTTTTGTTTTTTTTTTGCAAATAGTGTAGGTGTAATGTCAAGAATATGTTACACACACAGGAATATTTAATCAAATAAATGAAAAAACAAATTTACGAAACATTAATAATAATTTATTCAATTACATGTACTATATAAATCACAAGCCTTTGTAATCCAAAATCATAAGTTTGAGCTACTGAATCATACATAAAAATACCCGGGTTTTAATAAAAACACTGTTAAATCGACGAAGTAAAGTTACGTCGTCACAGCGCGAAGTTTATTGGCTGACTGCCGCCAATTTATCTTCGTACTTCTTGGAGTATTCTCCAGAAGGGTCATATTTGGCTTTCAGCTCGGCCCAGGCTGTGGGCCAACTTTTGATGAGATGCCTGATGATCTGCTCAGCACCCTTCTTCTGCGCGTCGGTGCACTTGAGGCAATCGGTCTTGAGCGCATCTGACAGGTTATCTAAGAACAAACAATTTCCTTAAAACTCTGTATTCTGACAAGCACAAAAATGTTTCTATACTAATGAAATATATATAAATAACCAGCAGCGCCCTCGCGGCGTTGCCCCCATAGTGATGGTAGGTATATTGGTGATGATGATGAAAAGTAGCCTATAACCTTTCTCAAGAGTTTAGCTATCAAATGCAGAGAGAATTTTTTAAACCGGACTGGTAGTTCCTGAGATTAGCGCGATCAAACAAAACAACTCTTCCGCTTTATATAATTAGTATAGATATAGATAAAGTACAATTAAAAAAGGTATCTACATACTAATAAAGTGAAAGAGTTAGTTTGTTTGGATGCGCTAATCTCTGGAACTAGCAGTCGGATTAAAAAACATATTTATGCATTTGACAGGTAGCTCATTTCTTGAGAAAAGCTATTAAAGATGGCGGGTGAAACTGCCTGGCACAGCTAGTCAGTAAATAAAATCAAGGTAGGAGTCTAAATTAGTATTTACTATTATTGAGATTGATTTCTTCCAGGCCTTTTACGTTAGCTTTAAATGGAAAAAACTAAAATAAGCAGTAATGTTAGTATAGTAGTTTCAATTTCAAACAAATAAGAGTTAAGTAATTAATCGATTTGAGTATCATAAACGTGGGCGGCACATTTTTTATTAGAAGGCACCCGAAGGCTAACTAACATAACATAACATTTGATGTATTAAGATGAAGGTGTAAGTTATGTCAAGAAAAATTGTTATCCATAGCAGCAATATGAAAATAAATACTTATAAGTAATCATATTACTTTTAATTATTACGTGCCACCGTAAGGTCACTGACGTACCCATGTGAATAATAACAATGGTTTCTTGGTTTATTTATGTAAATAAGGACCTGATGTAATCTTCCTAGAATAACATTTTACGAGATAGATTTTTAAATATTCTTCTGAAATAAAGCGTTTTATCGAAATTCAAAATATAGACAGATAACGACCGGGAATAGGACATAGGCTTCTTCTTATCCGGGTACCGCGAGCGAAGCCGCGGGCGGAAGCTAGTATGTTTATATATCTAACGAAAAATATGATCTGATAAAGATTTTTCTAAATATTATATATAATTATTAATATTATTTATAGTTAAAGATTTTTTGCCATAATTTCATTCAAAAGATTTCAACGCGCATCTTTCGGTTTTCGGAGCGAGTTTAAATTATTTATTGATTTAATTTCTCTTCTGCCAATCCGTTCTTAGTTGCCTGGAAGCAATCGTTGCCGCCAATTGTTTTTATCTATGTCGACAATTTTTATTTAAGGTTTCTTTGTGGTACCTAAACAATAAAGTGTTATCTATCTATCTAATTTTCGCAAACTATACAAGCTCTAAGGCGCAGGCCAGATAGAAGAGACGGGGCGCAGACATTTGTCTCTTTCGTATTTTCTATTTATACGCGGGACATACAGAAAAGACGTAAGACGAGGACGCGTCGCAGGCATATATTATGTCTCTTCCGCGTCCCTTTCATAGAAAATGTATAGAACCGTCGCGCCGCAAAACATACAGAAGAGACGGGTCGCCGTCACATTTTGTATGAAAGGGACGCAGAAGAGACAAACGTCTGCGCCTCGTCTCTTCTATCTGGCCTGCGCCTAAGCGTAATCAGATCTGAGACTCCACCGAAGCGGAGATGTGTGAGATGTGTTTTAAACAACCAATAGAATTTCGTTATTCAAACATGTCATCTCGTCTTTTGAAATTCTATTGGTTGTTTAAAACACATCTCACACATCTCTGCTTTGGTGGAGTCTCAGCCTAAGGCCGATTAAGCTGAAAAGACAATCTGATTAAGCAAGACTACTCCACCTCAAACAAATCTTAGAGACTATAGCATTCTATCAAGAGAAGGTATAAATTGCCTCCTCAAAATCCTCCTGCTCTAGAATCCAGATTATTCTCAAACGGGGCTTTACGACTGATTTAAAAAAGAGATTATCAATTCGACCCGTATGTAATGTTCATAATGTTAGTATACGTGGTCTTCTAAACGGATATGCTTAATTTTGTAAGTGGTAAAGACATAAATGTGCCGGGCATTTCACAGCATCATCTAGCCCCAAAGGAAGAAGAGCTTGTGTTATGGGAACTACATGACTATAATTATAGTATATAGGTACTACGAGTACAATTTTATTTTGTAAATCCAAACATTTAAGACATAAAAAACACCCAGACCCGAGACGAATATTTACAGATCATACAAACATTAGACGCAGAAGTATTTAGTTAAAGGGATAACTCATATCCCGTTAACTAAATACTATTATAACGGTGATCTCGTTGATAATAGTAGGTATTTACCTATTTATGTTCGTAACCATGATAGTTTCAAAAGAAAGAAAGACCCAAGCCCTCCTATACATATACATATAATTCACAAGGCCAACTCTTCTGCATTTCTTGACAAAGTTCGGTCTAGCGAGCCACATTAGGGCTCACCTTAGAAAATAATTTAGTTTTAAAAAAAGTACATTTAGCTTTAGTTGTAAATAGATTAGCAACATTAAAAAAAAAACATTTAAGATAAATAATTATAGTCAGGGTCGCCGTCATCGAAATCGATGAGGAGGACTATATATATATATATATAGTTTCAAAAGTTATAACTTACTTTTTAATTCCTTGCCGTCTGGGGTGCATTTTCCTCTGTCCATGCAGCAGTCGATGTACTTTTCCATGAGCACTTTGTTTTCTATGAGTTCAGGGATGTTGATGGAGTCCCAGCGGTCAGTGTATTTCTCGTCAGGGCGAGCCAGGGCTAAGGCGACTAGCGCGAAGAAGCAAAGAACAATAGCACCCTTCATATTTCTTGTTTCTGGAATAAAATTTAACTGATTAAAAATAGTGTAATGTGCTCACATTACACAAAAAATGATCACGCTGAACATTCCTGGGTCCAGGCGTAGAGGAAGGCCAAAAAAGAAATGGACAGACGTGACCAAAAAAGATCTACAGGACTGCAATGTTTCCCAGGACGACGCGTTGGACAGAGCGGAGTGGAAGACGATGACGAGGAAAGCAGACCCTACCATCAGATGGGAATAACGCTTAGGAGAGAGAGACACATCTGCCAAAGTTGTTTTGAGTTCTTTCTGCTCTGAAGGAGCAGAGCTTACTCCATCTCAACACTGTCCCAGGGTGTACCTTCTGATGTTTTATAATTCATTTAGTAATGATGTAACAACAAAGAGATTAGAAAAATAAGTAAGAGAGCTATGTTTGAAGGTACGATTACATTACGATTATTAGCAGTAAAGTATTGCTTAGCTCGGCAAATGACGTTTTTGCCATCTGTTTTACGCTCTACGAGTTGGAGGAGTTTCAAGTTTTTCATGTCATTTGACTTTTAACTTTATTATTAAAAGAATATTGTTAAGCTGCGTACAGATATTGCGTACCCTGGGCACGCGTAGTCAATATACGCGTGTCCAGAACGCCTAGTCCATAGCTGTAGCTACGCGTACAGTTTACGCGTAGCTACAGGTATAGACTTGGCGTTCTGGACACGCGTAACCTGACTATGCGTACCCAGGGTACGCGATATCTGTACGCAGCTTTAGAGTTTTTCATTTTAACCAACCCTGATTCATCAACACACATGAAACTCAGTATCCTCAAAGAGTTAAAAGTATCGCAAAATATGAATTTTATTTTTGAATACGAATCAAGCACTTTCTAAAATATTTCCTAAGCAAGAAATATAATTAAATTAATTTATTTGCACTTTTTGGCCTACCTTTTGTAAATAGCACGAAGACCGGTTGATAGCACTGCTGCAGTGAATATAATAATTCGTCAGACCAACACCTCCGTTTTTATACTTTAAAGTTTTTGCTCATTTAAAACAAAACAAGTTTTTGTTTTTATGACGCGCAGGTATAAATTCGGGGAATAATAATTTCGTCATGAGTCTGTCATTAAAAAATTAATCCATTATTATACGAATGGTAGTTTGCGCTTGGTTGGAATGTAATGCATTTGGCTTGTTTGCGATGCACTATGCTTTTACAAGCTTTATAAAATTATACTAGGCTTACTGCGAGTATTGTGAAATTAATTTATTTTCATTCGTATGTCGAATTTAATAGTAAATACTTACTTAGTATTACAATACAAATTACAAAATAAAATTACAATTTCTATTAAAGTCACTAAGTACCTATAACGTTTATTGTCTGAAAGGAAAGAGAATCTATTGATTAACGCCTGAATCAATTTATTGAAAAAGTTCAAGGAAGATTTTTATTTTTTTATTTAAGTATTGGCATCTCTGGGAGAATCTATGGCTATTATTGATAAGTCTATGGCTATTAAGGAAGTAAGTATCTAAATTCCTTTTAGTCAGTTTCACACATCCAAAATCTTTTTTTTTTCAGTAATTATTCTAGTTTGATAGTTTTTCTATTGTTTGTTTTGATGTGGCCTTGTGAATAATCAAAGTACTTACACTTCTAATACATCTACAGTTCCAAGTACAAACGTACTCGTAATATCTTTCTAGCATACAATTTAGTCAGGACAAGGTAATCTTTCTAGGTAAGAGTAATTTATTGCAGATATGCACAACTGTACAAAATATTGCCGAAGAATAGACAGAACCAGTTGCCATATTTGTAAACGATCAACAGATAACTTAATCGATCCAGGTCACTGCCAGTCGAAATCAAGACCAGGGGCTCGATTCCGGTACCGAACTTTTTATCAACCTCAACCAAAACCTCAACTAAAGCGACTGTTTCCATGACTACCAATAACAAACGACTCAGTTGTGGTGAGGTTTTGAACTTTGGCAGTACAAATTTTTGAAAAGCTATTCTACTATTTCACCAAATGGCTGACATTTAACGCCTTTAGTACACCGACGCATTCGCATGCGGCAGCGACGTTCGCATCGCATTGCGATGCGAAACTCTAATGCAAATCGGCTGCGTCGGTGTAACAGCCATTTCGCAGTTGCTTGCGAAACAATACAGACAAGGATGCAACTATTTCATCTAGCTATATGATAGAGCGAGACATAACACATGCGAAACATTGCCATACAACTTACAGTTTTTTCGTCGATTCGCTGTCGCATGCGAATGCGTCGGTGTACTAACAGCGTAAGAGTTCGAACCAAAACCAAAGCGGTTGTCATTTAATAGAATACAGGCCCAGGACACTGTCGTCATGGTAACATAGATGAAAACTCGTCATTTTTCTAACGAGGGATTCACATTTTATGGTAATTAAATATTTGAGTTTAAAACAAATGAATTCAGGTGATTAACCTATATGATATTTATAGGTAGGTATATACTTACCTCGTATGTATAATCCGTACCCATATTATTATAAATGTGAAAGTGTGTTTATTTGTTTGATAAGATAAGATAAGATAAGATAAACGTTTATTTGACACACACACATAGGATATTTGTCCTTTGTTTATTTGTCCTGCTTTCACGTCAAAACAGAGCGACGGATTGACGTGATTTTTAGTGTGGACATAGTTTGAGGGCTGGAGATTAACATAAGCTACTTTTTATCCGGGTACCATGCGAGCGAAGCCGCGGATAGCAGCTAGTATTACAATAAGTATGTTTTATGCTAATCTTTTGGGTTCAACAAAAAACAACTCAAAGATTTCCAAATAATTAAGAAATACTTAATTTTGTGAGATAGGTACTACATAAAGTACGAACGGTGAAGAGAAACATCGATATACATATCGATGGCAGCAAAGTAGATGCGGACAACTACAAAAACGCTACTTTACAGGAGAGCGCATTTAGTAAAAAAATGTTGCCTTTTTGAGAGTAATGTACCGATTAACATGAAATTTTCTGACGTGCATTAAAATAGCCTTCTTTATTGTTTGTATAACTCATTTTATTGATATTATCACTGTTTTACTGAAATAATGTAGATGTACTTTTTTACTTTGAAAAAACTTTGACGTAAAAGAAGACATTTGCCTGATATCCGTTTATACGTTGTGATAAAAAAGCACTCATTCCACCTAAAATATCTAATAAACTGAGATAATGAGCATCCGGTAATATTTCTAATGATATTTAAAGAAAATCTAAGCACCATGCAAACATTATTTTCCTTTTTTTGACCAAATTTTGTAGATATCTTTATTTACTTAGCATTTAACATTTCACTAAACTTCATCTACGTCTATCAGTTAAACTCATTTAGTTCCCAAAACTCACAAATTAATATAGGTATTTGTACTTTTTTTTAATAAAACACCATGAAATTAAGTACCTATTAAACTAGATAAGTACCTACTTACCAGTTCAGTATCAACGTAAACAAAAAAAAAAACAAAATAGACTACCTATCAAATTCTAACGTCTCTCTTTCTTAAAAAAGTATCAATCAGTCTTAAAAAGTTAGTTAGTCAATTAAGTATAGGCCTTATTAGCAAATAGGTACCATCAGGTACACACATCAGGTATATAATTGAAATTAACATCGTTTTCTCCGATGGAGAAAAGCTTCACTAGAAGCACCATTGCTGATGATGTTGCACTAGAATCAGTGACTAAAATGCATGGTAAAGTGAGTTGTGGATTGAAATAACGTAAATGATCATCCTCAGCAATAAGTTCCAGCATATGCGATTTTGATTCAAATTAAATAAACCCAGGAGGCATAGGTGTAATAGGGCGTGATTGAGGGCAAACAGTTAAATTGGCTAGATTATTATTTGGCTTATAATGTATTTTAGCAGAGGTTGTAAGTGATAATGCTGTTCATCATCAATCAAAAGATGTTCAAGTGTGTCATTTCCTAAGATCGATAAGCTGTAAACAATATAAACCTACGAGTAGTTTGACGCTCTGGAGGAAGAAAAAACCAGCTCCACCTTATTTTATCACACAGGAGCATCTGCCCCCAGGGCATGATCTTCCATAGCTAGTGTGGAAATCCATCTATCGATCAATCGACTGCAGACCAAGACCCAGACCAGATGTAGAGGAAATGTGCAAATATTAAGGGAGGATCTAATAAACGCCACAGACGATGGACTAAATATGGCAAGGTTCTACACGAATTTAATTTAGTTGTTGTAAACCTGAAGATGTAGTTTAAGAACATTCTAAATACTATTTAAAGTAGTTTTAATAAATGGCATTAAGCTGCTTTTTTGAAAAGACTCTCTAAATACACTGGTATCTATTTAAATTGCCGTAAGTGTTTGCTTGTAGATCAATAAAATTAGCTGAATTAATTCATTTTCTGCATCTTAATTTGAAAATAAAACAATAAATTTGATAAAACCAATGTGCAAAATAGTGTATCTATAGTAAAATTAATGAATTTTCTAATAAAACAAAGAATTGTAAATTAATTAGATTGAGACATATGCAAAAAGTACAACGGACAAACGGATAAGTGGCAGATGTCCGTGATTACGTCGTACACATTTTTGAGCCACCTGTCGAAGCTCCGAAGTAAAGGCGGTCATATGTAAATGTCCGTTTCTACTGCGACGTTTTTTAAAATTTGACTGTAGATGTCTTCTTATACGTGCCAGATTTTCTTTATTATTTTGAAATGTGAAATTATTTTAATGCAAACTTGTAGATAAGGTTAAAATAAGCTCATTTTTGTAAAAAAAGCATTTTCGCAAAAATGCAGATGTCCGTTTCTACTTTGCTGCCATCGATATAACATTAATATACAATAGGTACATTATCAAAATTCCATATTTTTCATAATAAGTTGTCTATCAAGTATTATTATATCTCTTAGATTTAGTAGTAATTTATGAATAGGTACTCCACCCCATTATTCATAATCACATTTTTATTCCATAGAATCCTATAAAATTCATATTTTGCTCAGAGTTCTAAAGTTATTTATTATTATGTTGTTTATACAATTTTTACTCATAATAATCGCGTTGTTGTTGTTAGATTACTTGTAATTAAAAGGTATTTATAAAAACGCTAAAAATAGTAAGCATACGTATGAGTTTCTCAGATTCGATTAGCACAAATTAGGTGGATTAGAAGAAAAAACTCAAGTTCAGTGTTGATGCTATTATTATAACAAACAACAGCTGATTCTTAGTAGGTAGTTTACATAATTGTGTACCTATGATGATAATACGTAAGTGCACTTATGCTCTCTAAAAAGTCACGACCGTCATTTTGGCCTCCACGTAATCACTTTGCAAAAATCTTTCTAGAAATTTTATAAACTAAAGGAATTAAATAAAAGAAATCTCAAACTTCTTTGTCTAGCAAGCTGTAATATGCTATGCCTATCATTACAAAGCCTTATACCGTCAGAAGGTAATTTTACCTACTTTACAATTAAGGCGTTCAATGCCCGCGACATATACATACATAGTCATCAGCAAGGACGCTGTCCTGCAGCCCTCTTCTTCGGAGATTACCGCAGAGGCCAGGTAATGTGTTATATACTAGCTGGACGGTGCAATGTTTAAATGAAGTAGATTTACCACATAATACCCTTAAAAAAAAGTTAAGTAAAAACTGGCATTCAAGTTACGGTTGCGGTTTCTTGAAATTTTATCCAATGTGAAGGTGTCAATACAATTATGATGTAGATGTCAACTTCTTATAACTAGAATAAATTTATGTTACTCAGTAACTCTGCAATCATAGTGAACTATGTAGCACTATTAGTAGATACCTACTCCTCACATTCCGAGTAAACAATAATGGTTTAATAGGTACATAGGACCCACCGAAAAACACCAGTACTTATTAAAAATTGACAAAGGAAAAAAAAGACCTCGTGGTCTTCAGTTACAGATGCTTTGAATCATCAAAGGTGGATCTAAGACTAAGAACGTGCTTTCTGGCGGCACTTGACTGATGGCTAAAGGTTCGCGCCTGAGATCGAGATGGAGTCCGTTGTCATATAAACTGATTGTTCTCTATCTTTTTTTTATAGAAAATAGTTTATATTTGGCCACCAACTCGCCTGATGTTAAGCGGTGGTGTGGCCGAGGATGGACCACATCGAACTATGTATAAGAAATCTATTCACTCTAGCCTTGAAGGCACCTAGATTATAGTTTTCAGGATACAAGTAGGGCAGCAGGGAGTTCCACCATTCATGGGCAGGAAGTGTGATGAATGTGGCGCCAAACCTTTGTGGAAGAATTTTTGGTATGTCCACGAGGAATGGTTTTTTTTATTTCTCTCGTGTCACGCGCCCCTACAAAGCCTGTCTCCTGTCGCACTCTCGGGCGCGAACCACCACCGAAGGTCCTCAGAATTGTCAGATGGCTTTGGGGATCATCAGAGTAGTCTGATTAGTCTTTTTGCAGAAGCGAGCATTCTCTACAACAGGTGGAAAGCCAATCGAAGCTGTCGAAAACATTGTGAATCTCGCTTCACAATGTTTTTATTCACCGTTTGAAGTGAACATCTGTAAACATAGGTGTGTTGGAAACGATCTTTTTTAGGCGTTGGCACACAAAGGTTTTGATGATGATTTTATTTTTTGAGAACTATTAGATGTAAGTACCTACCTACCATATAAAAAAAATCTTAACATCTTTGAAAGGTATCATAATGCCTACGACACTCAATAAATACTTATATATTGGTGGACATTTCACACAATGCCATCTAGACCCAAACTAAGCAAAGACTATATAATATTCTTTGCTTAGTTTGGGAACCATTATGTTATGTATGACTGATAGAATACAATAGTTATAATTTATAATGTTCTTTACAATGGGACGCTGTATTTCCAAATTCATTGTCAAGATGGAATTAACTTAATAATTATAATGAGTTATCAACTTTTGGTAAGATGGTATGAGATATACAGGATGCTGAAAAATACAAACATACCTCACTGAATATAGTTTTACTCTTCAGGTCTATACACGTAACTCACAGCTTACTCACTAAACGAGTCTTATTTTTACAAGGATTTCTTGATGTTTAAAGTTAACTAAAAGTGTATTTAATGCACATAGGTGAAATAAGCTCAAGAAAACTAAGTTTACGGAGCCGATGTCATTAGCATTTACTATTGGCACCCTGTATAATGGATTCCAAACAATGTGAGCTCGTGCAAGATATTTTTTGCGGATAACATACAAAAACCAAGCAAGACTAAAATGTACAATCAACAAAATAATACTGTAAGTACTCGAGCTCATATTTGTGCGAGTCAGTAACCACCTACGTCTTCTTGTCGCTGTCAACTTTTTGTCAGCAAAATCATTTTTTGTCCCTTGAGACAAAGCCCACATTGAACCTCAATAAATCTTCCAAATACTTTTCATGTGGCGGCCACACTACTCGAATATGCCATAGCTTAATATGTGCCATAACAATTGGCTAAATTAAAGCATTAATCTCAGCCGGCCACACTACCGAGATATACCATGTGGACACCCTAACCACTCAGCCGCTCCAGTTTCAACAAATTTCGTGAAATTACGAACCACATTGCACTGGCAAATCCTTTTGCGTGAAAATGCCGAGAAAACGAATTTCCCCAGATATGAGACCTAGCTAGATCGATTTTTCGGCCCGTAAACCCCACACCGCAAATTTCATCGAAATCGTTAGAGCCGTTTTCGAGAACGTGAGTACAAACAAACAAATTTTGCTCGTTTAATAGAATAGGATTCAAGCGAGATGGACGTTGGTAGAATTTGCAAATGTGTAGTGGCCACACCAATGAAGTATTGTGTAGAAAGTAATTGTCTCTTTGGCGCTATGGTGACCTCAGAGACTGGTTTCTTTCTATTAATATTATCTGGTTAAGTTTGGTAGAAAATGGTCGAATTTAAAGTCTTGGTTAGAAAATAAAATTATAATATAACTTGTTAAACTTTCGCGATTTGTTAACATAATGATAAACGCTGCAACGTGTTCGAAACGTCGGGAAACAAAATAAATAAAAGGTACGCGATAAAATCCCGTAATAATAATTATCATTATATTATATAAAATTATAATAAATCACTATGGTAAAAAGTCACTTAAACAGTTAATGCGTTAACTAAGATTTATGTAGGTAGGTAACTAAATGGTTAATGGTTAAATGGTTGAATGGTAATGAGCCCGCGCTCTCGGTGGTACCTATGTCAAGCCGCGAACTGACGAATTTAGGTAAACGCGAGCAATGGTGCGCTCAGTTGCCAACGCAGCTAAGTTGCACAATTGCTGCGTGTTCGATATTAACTCGAACATATGGCATACAATGTGGCAAACAAATGGCATAACCCCGTAGTGTGGCCGCTATACAGATACATGCGTCATCAGGTCCTTCGATATATCGGGATCGCGTGGCCCCGACTCGTTGCAATTAAATGTTGACGTCAAGCTGACCGGTTCCCCGAGCAAGATATAACGACTCTGTTTGCCAGGAGATCTAATCAGAGGATGGAAATAAACCCTTCGCAAATAAGGCTTAACATTCATGGATATGAATATGGATGCATCTAGAACGGATATTCTAGATGCTAATTTTAATACTGAGTCATACAAAAAGATTTTGTTGAAAAAAATATTTTTTTAAAACAAGCTCGTAATAGGTAGGTAACCATGACTTTATTCAAATGCACATAATGGACGCTTTATTTTTATTACATGGAAATTCCATCAAATAGTCAGATTAGCAGGGCATTCACTCTTTAATCGAAAGATCAAGATTCAAAGATCTTTGAAATGTGAAGGTGCTGAAAAAACGTACATACCTACTTACATACATAATACATACATACATACTTACTATCTAACTTCACGAACACGGTTCATCCCTAATGGTCAATTTTTATATTCTATCTACTTGTGATTTCGCTTGCTGTGGTTATACACCGTTTATTTTTGGTCAGTTTAAAGCCGGCGCCTACGTAATCTATATCGATAACCTTACTCAAAAATAATAATAAAAATGAGATCTATTTTTTTGCAATTAATAATATTACGAAACATAGGCAGGATAAATCACGGAGATACGTGCTCTGTGCTCAGCTGTTGCTACGGCGTAGAGTCTATTCTACGTCGTAGTCATACATACATACCTAGGTCATTAGCTCTGCGCGCCTACGACACCTTACCAAGTGTTTTCCTCACTTTTGTTAATCTTTTCAACTAAGTATTTAGTTCCGTATGAAATACTTATCAAATTCAAAAACTAAACCAACGACACGAATACGATTAAGCAATACAAGCAGTGGGTGCTGGCTTTAAACTGACCCAGAATTAACGGTGTATATTTGATATGCTTATTAAGTATAAATATAATGATAGACATCCTAGACACAGTTAGCAAAACCACAGAAAGATGCAAGGAATGGTAACTGGCCGTAAGTTAAATACTAACAAAATTAAATGTCCATACATTCTAGCTTATAGAAATACATACCTTTGTGTCTATGTAATAAAGTTGATTAAATCTCGTTGTTGGAAAACCAATGTATTTTTACGTACTAGATGTGTATATGATGT
Source organism: Camptogramma bilineatum (assembly GCA_958496255.1). Classification (NCBI taxonomy): domain Eukaryota; kingdom Metazoa; phylum Arthropoda; class Insecta; order Lepidoptera; family Geometridae; genus Camptogramma; species Camptogramma bilineatum. The sequence continues at coordinate 8,011,060 of OY292467.1, read as the reverse complement.
ACGAGTATGTGCCCTGCGTAGTTTGAGCGAAAAAAAGTCCGAAAGATTTACCCAAAACTTTCTTTTATACAAGCCTTGCCCTGTTAATTATGATTACAAATTACAATAGAAAAACCACGAAATCTGTTCAGCCGTTCTCTAGTCTTCATACATATGGCAATTAATTTTTATTTACATACATACGTGTAAAGATGTGACTAAATAATAGGCCATGCCCTTGCACCAGTAAGGCCAGGAAAACCTCTACAATAATTTCCGTTCAAAAGTCAAGTATAACAACTCCACTAGGATATAAGTAATGATGATATTTACGGAAATATTTGCATCGCTTTATGGCTTAGATTCACGGAATCACGTTTCTGAATATTGTGGAAGATTTTATACTTTTTTTATAAAAATAATAAGTTAAGTAGGTAGTGCTAATGGCTAGGCTAGTGGCCAACTCTGGTGATGGAGTTTTTAAGCCGCCTAAAAGCCTCCGTCATGGCTTAACAACTTAAAAGCCAGGACCGATAATTTAACGCGTTCCGGAGCACGGAAGCACTCAGCTGTTAATGCCACTCGCGGTCACCCATCCAAATTGTGACCGCACAGAAACTACAAGCGCTTTAAAAAATAACTACAATGCGTAGTTTCATTCCCTAGGTCTAAAGTACTACTAAGAAAAAATCCTTTTAAATACTTAGGTACTTTATTTATTTAAGTGTTTTTTTTATTTTTCATCCTTAGCTCATTATTAGTGTTTCTTAGCCCAGAACTTGTATTCATACAATGCTTTGATAACCTTGCGATAAATTTAAAAAAAAACACAAAGTTAATGACTGTAAAAAAATCTCACAAAAGATTCCCAAACTAAAGAGTTCAACGCGCTCTCTTACAATAATTGAAATGTCAAATTAACAAATTAATGAATTATTTTTTTAAGCATTAATTATACGTACTCTCTTCAAAGAAACGTCAGAGAATGTTTCATAAATAATCTTATTATTTTAATATATTCATATCATTAGACCGAGAAAGGTGGAAGGGGGGATAGGGAGGCCTTTGCCCTGCAGTGGAACGACACAGGCTAGAAAAAATTATAATAATAAAATAATTATAATGTCAAATGAAATGGTTAAAATTACATTAACTTAATTAAAATGAAAATTACAGCCAGCATCAAATTAGAATTAGAATGAATTTTTATGGGGTCCCCCCATAAAAATTCATCTAATTTGATGCTGGCTGGGTTCATCTTGGGTTTAAAACATCCGTGGTTAGGGATCTGGCATTATATTTTGCTCAACACATACCGAGTCTTGAGCGTGATTGCGACTGGTAGTGACTTTTTGAATCAGTTGAGCTATCTATAGATAGTTTACCACGATCCTCAGACAATTAAACTTTTAAGTTTTTGTGTAAAATAAGTAGTAATAGATTAGTTTCTGTAAAAACATTTTTATTTAACTTAGGAACATCAACAAAATAACATTAACGAACTCGCATATATTATATTTAGTTTTTTGTTTTATCTAGTTTCCATCCAACACTTCCGCTAGGTACCTACCTATGTATAAAGTTAATATAATAAAAATCCAAACAAAGCCAATTCTACGACTATAGTCAAATTGCTCATTGTACGAACTAAAAATATATGAAAAAAAAAATGACATTTTGATCGTCAATTTTAGTGCGTACCTAGGTATAATGAGCAATCCGACTATAGTTGTACATGACATGATGATATCAATTTGATGTTTACAGTAAATATCTAATCATGTAGTTAGATATTTACTATAATAGCTCCATTGATATAAAACCATAGAAGCGTCCTAAAGGTGGTAGGGTTCACGTTACACCAGGCCGGGCCCGGTGTAACGTGAATCCACCTTAATGCCAAAAATCCGTGACGTTTTTCATATAATTGACAGTCAACATAACAATTTCGTCCTCTTTTCCCCCTCGTCAATTTATCTTCATCATCTCATCTTTTCCTAACGTGTGAGCTCATTTTTTCATGAAAACAACATGAACATACCTACGTAACGTAGTCCCTCAAATCAAGGGGCGCATCTAGTGATTTACATCAATGAATAGCTGATGATAGTCTATTTTCTTTAGTCTTATAAAAGACTAAGTAAGATCCATTGTAAAGAAGTTTTATTTTACCTTTGATTATTATTCTACAAGAACTGTTATATCGTGCTAGAAAAGCTTAAATCGTCTGAGCCATGGTAAGCACATAAACAAATAAATTCTATAAACTTTCTAATAAAATAAATTCTGAATTTGATTATCAGCAAGATAGATTGGACTTAGTTTCTGATTTATCATTTAAAATACTTAAAAAACTTGTTTACCTGCTGTAAAAGTGGAACAAATGTTATTAATCATTGAGGAAAACAGCTTTAAAAATTCGTTAATAATTATTTATTTAAAGATTTTTCGTAAGGATATTTAGTTGTAGCGTTTTTACCAGAACAAGTCTTAAAGGCTCATTTAAAGCTGTGTTTAATTTTAAATAGCGTTAAAAAAGATACAGGCTCTCTATCTATAGCAATTAAACCTATGCCACATGGTGCGCTGCGGCGTCGCACCGCATTAGTTTTAATAATAATAATATTAATCTTTATTCAGACACAAATTCCATAGGACTTATGAAGATTATTATAAAATATAAGTTAAAAACAATAATCCAAAAAACACATAAATACATAAAAATACTGTCATATAGGTCAAACTTAAATACTGACAAAAATAAATACTTAATGGTCAAAAAGCCCTCTCAGCCAGACTTACAATAATGGAGTTTTATTACGTTGAGCTCTAGTTTATAGGTACTTATGCTACTACTACTATGAAAGCCTCCTATTTTATGAGATCACAGGGTGTTGATTGTCAACGCAGGGGTCGGCAAAATGGAGCTCGCGAGCCGCATGCGACTCTTTGAAAAATATTTACCTACGCCTACGGCTCTCTCAGTTTCGCAAAAAAACTAATTTTTATTTTAAATATGAGACACATAACCACAGAATACTCCTGGGCACTTAACCCACGCGCAGAGTAAATCTTTGGTCTCTTGATCGGAACGCACAACGCTGCGGTATGCGGTATGCGCTGCCGGACACATTATCGTATGAAAAACGTCTAGAATGATCTTTTGTTTCGTCGCAGTTTGCGTCAGCGGTGAGGGGCCAGCGTGGTGAAGTGGGTGAATGTATGTATTTCGCTCTACATACTTTCGGTAGCTGCGGCAAAATCAACTGACCGCTTCTCCGCACAGACAGAGACGCTGCGTCGCCGCGTCGTAATGCAAAGTTGGTGCCGCCTACCGTAGCGTTGTGCGTTCCAATGATGAATAGTTAAAGAGCCACTTCAAGAATTTGTTCTAAAGTTTACCGACCCCTGGCGCAGGCCAGATAGAAGAGACGGGACGCAGACATTTGTCTCTTCCACGTCCCTTTCATAGAAAATGTGACGGGCTCTTCTTCTCTTCTGTATGTTTTGCGGCACGACGCTTCTATACATTTCCTATGAAAGGGACGCGGAAGAGAATATGTCTGCGACGCGTCCTCGTCTTACGTCTTTTCTGTATGTCCCGCGCCTAAGGGAACGTCGGCGTCGTCGGGGACATCTAAGAAAACATAAACATTTCTAAGTAGGCCGCACGTCACCTTGTAGGTATGGCTCTTCCCATAACAGTAAAATTATAGTCATTAACTAGACTGAATCATTAATAACCAATGCTGGTTAATTTCGCAATTAAAAAGTGGCCTAATTGATAATATTCCACAGCGATTTATGTCAAAGTAAACACAGACACCTAGTATCTATCATGTTATTAATCAAAACTTTACCAAAATTTTCATCAAAAGTTTCAATTTGACAAAAAACAATTCATATTCTGGTCATCTTAAAACTTCATCGTGGTTCATAAGTCGTTATACTCTTCCATTTTCCAGGCATTGTTTACCTACATCATCGTTGTTTGCCTGATTATTCAAAGCAAATGCGACGAGAGCTACACAAACAAGTATGATGGTGTTGACCTCGACGAGATCCTGACCAGCTCTCGGCTCTTGAGCGGCTATGTCAACTGCTTGCTGGACGCTGGACCCTGCACGGCCGACGCTAATGAGCTCAAGAGTTTGTAAACATATTAGATTTACCTACCTACTATCACACTCTAGCATTTATATCTACATTATTCTGTAAACTATCATCCCCATTTGGTTGAGATCCCAAATTTAATAACGAAGCGCTTCCAATCGTCTTTTATAATGCGTGCTGCTGTCGAATGGAATAAACTGCATTTGTCTGTGTTTCCATCTACATATAACCCGAACACCTTTAAAAGGAGAGCTAATAGGCATTTTCTAGGGAAGCTCGTTCCATATCGTCGACTTCATCCATGCCCAGGCAAGGAGCGAAGTCAAGAGCTAACCTATCTTAAATAAAATAAAAATAAAATATATTAACTCACGCTCAAGCCTCCAAAGGCCTTTTTAACCAAATCAAAAAAGGAGGAGCTTCTAATGATCGACCTTATGTTTTTTTTTTCTCCGTCCATTATGGACAGATTTTTAAAATTGTTTTTTGTTTGAAAGGGTTGCTCTCGTGGTTTCATAATTGTCAAATTATCAAGAAAGAAGTCTGTGTTTTTCCTAAAATATAATGTTGATCATGTCTTACTTGTAGATAAGACTGATAGTCCAGTCAAATTAGGAATTAACCTCGGAATGAGAGATAATAAGCTGAATTTTCGTATATATCTTCATTTAGGCGCCTTAAAAGTTGTCTCAAAAGTCTCATAAAATCTCGTGTCTGCGTCTTAAGTTATTCAAGGTCAAAGGTAAAAAAAATAGTTTTTCGCGAATATCTCGGTTGCTATTGGTCCAGTGATGTTAACATCTATTATGAAGTTGTAGAACTTACAATTTGCGACCAATTCATAAAAACAAAAATTCCATGCGCTCAACCGTCTTTGCGATACAGGGCCGTGAGCGCAAAGCGTTCAGTATGTGTATTTCAAAAACTATACTTCCTAGAACAAAAATAAAAACTATTTCGGAATGTACAAATTAAGTCCTTTCATATGACACCCCACTTAATATATCTGTGTAACTTTTCTCTTTTTTACCCCCTTGAGATCCCAATATCTTTACAACCCCTCCATCGATTACGCTCATATGCTCCTCAGCAAATTTTCATAGCACAACCTAGTTATCTACCAAGTTTCATGCAGATTGGATTAACGGTTCGATAGTTATGCGAGAACATAAAAATTACACATACAAACATACAAAGCAAAATCGTAAGATCTTAGCTCGCTTTGCTCGCTTGGTCGATAATTAACTGGTAAATAAAACAAATTATTCAAAATTCAAAGTATTCACAGATATTCACGTTTGACTTTGCGTTACAGTACCTACGCGTATGGCTGAGCGCTGCGCACTCACCCTACTCTATCGCGAAAACGGTTGAGCGCATGAAAGAATGTTTAAAACAAAATTTGTCGCAAATTGTATGCTCTACAATTTTATAATAGATGTTAACATCATTAGACCAATAGGAACCGAGATATTCGTGAAAAACTATTTTTTTTACCTTTGACCTTGAATAACTTAAGACGCAGACACGAGATTTTATGAGACTTTTGAGACAACTTTTAGGACGTCTAAATGAAGGTATATACGAAAATTCAGCTTATTATCTCTCATTCCGAGATTAAGCCATTTTTTATGCTAAGGTGACTGGGCTATGAGTTTGGTTAGGGGCTAAGCAAAACCATAGCCCTAGCCGTGGCCATACTACACTATCTTATCTACCGTCGCGATCGCTGTAGAACACTTCAAAATGTACCTACCTATAGTCGTATTGCTCATTATACGGACTAAAATTGAAGGAAAAAATGTCATTTTTCCTTCAATTTTGATTAGTTTTGATACGTTTTATGTCAAAATTGAAGGAAAAATGACATTTTTTCCTTCACTTTTAGTCCGTATAATGAGCAATACGACTATATAGGAATTGACGTTCCGATCACGTGACTCATCACCTTCGTCAATTCCTACTTAGACATAGAAGTGGTCTACAGCGATCGCGACGATATATTGTGTTATATGGCTAGGGAGGCAGTAAGCTTGCCATGCTCCTGAACAATCCTTTCATCATCATTAATTTTTGAGCTAGAGTTAATAATAATGGTAAACTAGCTGATCGTAAACTAGCTGTAAAACCTCGGTTTGCCTCAGCTAACACTTTGATCTGTAGTCCTGGCAGAGTGGCTCTGTTAAAAGCGTGAGGCGCAAACGTGTTTTTAAAAGCTGGACTCTATGTTTGACTTTAGAAGAGTCTACTAAATTATTATCACAAATACGATTATTATTATGAAGGTTGACTACCTTTGCCTCACAAAAAAAATATACGGTAGGTACAACAAGGAAGCTAAATGAATAAATGTGCTGTAAACAATTCTGGATAGAATTTTTCATGTTTTGTTCGAGTCAGGTTCCTAGATTTTCATGATCAGTAGCAAATTGAACACATGTTTGCGATTACTATAACTTCAGGCGCAATAAAATAAGGCATCTCTGCTCAGGTACTTTGGTGCGGCAACGCCTGTGATAAACTGAAGCCTTGTTTGCTTGATAACTTTAGTATCAGGAGCAAAAAAATTGAGAATTCTACTTACTTATAATGATCAAAAAAGAGGTCCTTTAAGGAAAACTTACCCTATAGCTGACATTAAGCCTCTGATCTAGTGCTGTAAGTACCTATATTGTAAACATTGACAAATAATTAATGAATTTTGATCTAATAGCACCAAATTTTTCAGAGAACCTCCCCGATGCAATAGAGAATGACTGCCGAAAATGCACCAAGCGACAACAAGAAGGTGCCGATAAGATAATGCACTTCATCATCGACCAACGCCCCGCTGACTGGGAGAAGCTCGAGAAAAAGTATGACAATTTATCACAGTTTCTGCATCGCGCCGATACACATAGGTAGACTGCAGGTCATATACTTAGGCCTTTACATCTTTACTAGATGATTTATACAGTGTCAGGAGGCAATATTTTGCCTACCTACACTTAACGGGACACTGTAGTGCCTGGGACAATGTTGAGATGGAGTAGGCTTGCCCAGCACCTACACCATCCTCTCAGCTTAACCGGCCATATCCACAGGAAAGACATGGTCAATACGTGTGGGGCTGACTAAGTCGCGGGTTTCCTCACGATGTTTTCCTTCACCGTTTAGAGCTTGTGTTAATGCGCATATAAATTTTTCGAAACGAAAAATCCATTGATGCACGGCCAGGATTCGAACCAACGACCTTCGGATCGAAAGTCGAGGTACTATACCCCTCGGCCAACACGGCTCACTGCAGGTCAAAGCTAAAATATATAACGTGCCAATTCTTGTAGTTCAGCTTCTGTTACTGACTGAAACTGAATTTGGAACATTTGACCAACATAAGCTAAACTTTGTAAACACTATTAACGGGATATTTACAATGATTTTTGGATTTTATAAGCTTAAAAGTTTTATAAGCTAAACTACGATAGTTAGCACGATATATCGTTTTCGGTTTTGGGAGGTGCTCTTGATAGCTATAAATGATTTATTATTATCATGGTTTAACGATGTGTTTAGTTTTTCCGATATCTGAACACACCGTTCTTTTCATAGTCAGTTAAAAAACGAGGACAGAGCTTTAGGTTGAGTTATTTTATTTGGGTACGATACGACGAAGAAAAACCCTTTTTTTTTTGTGTACTACGGGTAGAAAATACTTCCCGTGGTACACCTATGTCCACCTTGGTGGACCACGGGTAAGCACTGGATGGATATGTCGTTTATTGTTTTCAAGAGTTGACCGGTTGATAACAAAATATTGTCTCTGAAATTTTCAAATGTGTAAAATCACTAGGTACTTTGTTTCTTAGGTGATATAAAACAAAGTCTGTTAACGATCAGGAGAATAGCTTTGACTTCTTTATCAATCTGATGATTTGATTACCTATATGGGTTTGTAGGTATATAGCTTTATAATTGTGGATCAAAGTAAGTATAGTGAACAGTGTTTGGTATCCGCATGAGTTGTAATGGTACCGGTTACACCACAGTTAAAAGCCGTTACACAGTTTCAGATAATACAGACTAAAAGTGGCCACATAGTGGCAGATTCCAATGCAAAAAACCATAGGAGACAGTCATTGATCTCAAAGAGATATTATATGTGTATACTTACAGTTGTCTGGCATGTCTTTCCAATATTCTCTGTTAGATATTCCAAGCACTATTGTGTATTCTGTATTTTATTTATACCTACACAGATACAATTCAGATGGAAGCTACAAGAAAAAGTACCTGATGAGACTACACCCTGAAGATGAAAAGTCTACAACCAAAAGTGATGAAGGCACCACTGAAGAAAATCAGGAAGAATAATCTGCTATGTATCATTCTACCTGCTATAATTGAAAACCAAAGATACGAAGGATCATGAATTTGTAAAGGAGAATGGGTAAAATATTAGCATCTTGGACCTGAGTCTAATTTGAAATGTTATGATACCCCTGATCTTCTATATTCACGAAAGTTGCTTGATTAAATGGGTTTTATAAAAATTACGTAAAATCTGTCTCTTACATTATAAAGAAAAAAAATAAACAACATACAGTGGCCAATAATATAATTAAAACAATAATAAATTACTATGTAACTAAAGTAGGTAAGTACATAACACGTTTTCATTCAGGCAAATTACAATAATTCAGATACCTTTTCAGGCATCTTTTCAGGCAGTTTTTCGGCAACAAATCTCTTAACCCTAACTTTGAATCCTTCCTTGGTGTATTTGTACACAGATCGAACATCTTCAGGCTCCCCTACAGAAGTTAATTTCAATTCTTCTACTTTAGAACGTTCCTTCGGTGTTTCAGATTGTAGGGCGGACCTACAATATGCGACGGTAATTAAAGACTTTACCAGAAAATCTATTAAAAATCTACTATCATTTAATAACTTTCAAGGTAACATCAGGATCCAATTCATATCTCATGTTTCTCGCAAAACAAAAACCTACCTTCTTACAATGTTTATGTTTTAAAAACTAGGATTTCCTACCTTCCTTGAGGCCTAAAGTTTATGTTTGCATTTTTTGCATTTATATAACTAGTTTCGAAAATACTTTACCAACTTATGAGGTATCCCCGATCATTAAGTTCAAGTCAATTAAAATATCCATAAACTATCTAAGTACTCTTACACTAATATTAAACAAAATTCAAACCTTGAGTGTCTGTAATACGGACAAGTAGATTAGGTTTAAATTTAAACACAGGATGTGTCTAGAAATCTACGGCCCTTGTGTTCTCGAGAATCTACACGATGTTATTGTATGCCTACTACAAAAATCAGGATCAATTATCTTAAATTCTATTCTATTCTAGATCACAAATCTAAACTGACTAAACTTAATTTTTCCTCATTATGTTTTCCTTCACATACATTTTTCTAAGACAAAAATCAAATTCTGTTAAGTCCAAATCGAACCTTCGGATCGAAGGTTGAAGCTTGAAGTAAATTAGTCCCATTAGAAATCACGGATATCGTAAAATTATATATTAGTATGGTTCCTAATGTTCCTATAAAGGATTTATTGGATTGAACTAAACACTGACTATTATTATTCAGTATTTGTAGTCAGGTTTTTGTTAATTAAATAAAGAATGGGTTCAAACAACACAAGACCGTGATATTTGAAGGGATCAAGGGGAGGCCTTTGTCTAGCAGTGGGATACGATAGGCTACTAATACTTATTATAAATAAAACTAATTATCTATCACTTGTTCCTAACCCAGCACCCTCTCAACTGAATCCAGGGCACCATACCTGGTGAGGAACATTTTCCAGGCTACAGGATCATAAGCCATCATCGAAGCCACAACACGGCCCGCCTTCTCTTTCTCTTGCTGAGTGCATTTTGCGCAGTCTTCTTTTAATGCTTGGATTAGGACGCCTGAAACATTCAAACGTATTTTGTTAGTCTTTGCTAAGATTATTTAGAATTCAGTGCTGTTAGAGCCCTAACTCACAGACTGCAGACTTTTCTATCTATAAATATAAATATTCTGTCTTAAATTATGAAATTTTCAAACCAAAAGCCTCACTATTAAACTTAAAGCACGGACAAAATAAAAAGAGCGACATACAGCTAATGTATCTCTACCTAAACATTAGATAACAATAGAATTTATATCGCATTATGTAGATAAAGAAATATCCTAATTCGTTCAAATCCCTTCTTCCAATCTCTTTTCACAACAAGATGTCTAAAATATCTCTAAGCACTTACTTTTCATCTGAACCATCTCCTTTGAGCAGTACTTCTCCACTGACATTAGGCATTTGACATCCTCAGCCGGCATCACCGGTATCGCACTCTTGAACCTGTTCTTCTTCAGCACATCACTCTTCTCCATATCGCTCACCACTTGGTTGATAACAGTCATATCTTCATCGCCGTACACGACTTTGTACCCTAAGCTATTTACGCCTTCATTAACATGGCGGTCAATCCCCGCAACTGTGATCTCGGATGCACAAATGACCAGAACAGCCACAAAGGTAATAAATTGACTCCACATTTTTAGGCTTCAGTGACTCCGGCAAACTCTAGTCTCTCAATGGCGCGGACAGATCTCGATCACAGCAAGTGATGCAATCACACGTGAGCTAATTAATGCTGCAGGAATAAACAATATTAGGATCTTCAGGTGTCAGTAACCTTTTTCGTCTGCGTATTTTTAGTTTTTACGGACCTTTTATTGCAGCGTGCGGAGGGTACGAAAGGGGAGGTGATACCTGTTTATAACCAGATTTATGGCAAATGTTCGCAATTTGAACATTGAGAGTTTAATGCCCTTTCAGCCGATTTGACCAAGGATATAGGTTCGGTTCAAGCATTTACACGACAGATTCTACTTCCCATATTGATTTCCTTACTCACTAATTGTTACAACATATCCTGAGAAAGTAGATAAACAAGTTTATATCAGCTTATTATATGAAATAAATAAAATCAGCTTCAATTAAAACAGATTTAAAACAGGTTATGGTTGAAAAAGTCGCAGAGTCGGAGGTAAGGTTTGAAGCATTATGTAGGTACCTATACATACAATGTATATGTTGACCACCTCTGCATTAGTGAAGTATTCGGGGTGCGTGTGACATAAATAAACACAACCTTCGTTGTTTTGCATACCAAGCGGGTGGTAAATAAAAATGTTGACGTTCCATTGCCAATTGATAGCTACAATTTGTGTGTACTTTCATCCATTCTCAAGCTCTAACTTGTTCAATGAATAATCTTTTTAATTAGAATGGTACCTTACTTACTTACTGCTGTGGCGCAACGACCCGAAGTGGATCTTGGCCTCCGACACTAAAGACCGCCAGGAATTTCTGTCTAACGCCGTTTGAGTCCAGTCGATGGCCCCGAGTTCATTGAGATCTTTTTGAACCTCGTCGAGAATGGTACCTATCCAGCATTAATAATTATCAGCACCTAGGTATTCCTATAATCTTAGACAATATTTTATAAACAGCAATTTCACGCTACCTCACTAATTTCTGTCACATTCCTTTGAATAAGTTGTTAACCATAATGTTACATTGATTGGATTACCTACCTACTTGAATGTTACTTGATAGAAATAACAAATAGGTAGGTATTAACTAGGCTGGTAACTATAACTTGTTATGCCCCCCCCCCCCCATAAGAAGGGTGGGTCCAAGGGTTCCAAAATACAAAGATTGACTAGTTTTCCCCCGAACTCCCGAACTTAAAAAATCAACTCGACAAATCAACTCGACAAAAACCTACTTGCTAAGTGATAATACTTTTTTTTTTTTTTTTCTCTTTATTTTGGCTTCGCACGGTGATAATACTTAATAACGTATGACAGCTAACATAAACAAAACACACTGACAAATGAAGTTGAATAAAAGCATGTAAAATAAAAATGTTGCCCTTCTCTGACTTTTAGGTAGGTAGGTAAACTAAAATAAACAACTTTTAGGTGCGCGTGTACTTGATGATTTATTCGATATTTTTGGCATGAATATTTTTTATCCTCTTTAATACTTAACCACAACACCATGCATTGGTCAAGGTGACCTCAGGTTGTTTAATTTTGCCAAATATAGAAAAATGTACCTTTCTACTTATGATAAGTTAAGTAATTTTTGGCAGAGAGATTGGCAAATAATTAGAAATATGCCTATGTAAAAATAAGATAAGTATAAGTAGAAATAAGATAAGTAACTTTTCTTCCTTTTCTTAGGTCTTATTTCTACTAACGTTCACTATGCATATTTCTAAATTTTATCATACTTACCTACCTACCTTAAAAAAGTACTTAGGTAGGTACGTTTTTATAGGTAATAATCATAGAAAAATTGTCGACATGAGATCAGAAACCATACACTTTTGCTAGAGTCCTTTTAAACAGAAATATAAGGTAATTTCTGTTTTTTTTTTATTAATATTGTAACTAAGTATAATACTTGTAGATAGGTAGACGCAAAGACCTTATAAGGTCTTTGGGTACACGTAAGTTACTATCTTACAAAAGTCAAACAAAATAGTCACCAAGAAGATCCAACACATCTGTTTCGTGTTCTCAACCGACAGACAACTGAGATAAAATTATTGCTAGTTTAAATTGCTAGGTATTCTTTTTGTGATAAATTATGAAATGAAATACTTAGAATTTAAACAATTAAGATAGGAACTGGGAATATTACTGACATTACTCCATTATCTATAGCAGCATTTGCTTATAATTGAGCTCACATTGGATCACGCGATAACCAGTTAAGTATTAAGTTATTTAGGGTACCTACCTCAAAAACGTGGTCACAATGACCGATACACCATTAAATCCTAACTAAAGATTCGCCGGCGAAGTGTTAAAGTTATTCCAATTTTAAGGTCAAAACTTCTAATAAAATTGAGCAAGGTCCTTTGAGTAATTTATTAAAATAGCACATGATGGCGATTTAAAATTTAAATTCCACAAGGTTTCAGGTGACAGCTCCCGGAAGCTATGGCAAGGTAAACTACCCTAAGCCACAAAATAAACAAGCAATAAAAAAAACCCTTTATCAACTAGAAAAGAGTTGATGAACTTATGACCTTAACTCGTCGAGGGACTCCACAATTGTATCAAAACCATCTGTTAAGATAACATTGTCTTCTGTTCATCGCGTGGCGGGCCGTCCTAAAATTTATACTGGTCCATCCATGGCCACTAATCGAATACCAATGTCGTTGAATCTATTACTTCGGATTTGTTGCTTTGAGCTTTTGTATGAGATTTCAATAGATCAATTTCAAATTTTCAATTTATTTCCTTTTATTTTTAATAGTAAGTAGGTAAGTAGGTAGGTATTTCTTAAAATTTCATCTTAATCTACCTACATGAACGTATTAACGGAATAGCGAGAGACCTAGCACAGGTATTTTTATACTTAAAAGGGCATCTCAAACTCATGAAATGTAAATTAAACATTTTGTAAGTACCTATTTGTATTTACGGAACCTTTTATTTTAACATAACATCAGTGTTAAGACCCTCTATTAAGTATTATACCTCGCATACACACACACACACGCATAAACTAAATAAGCGAAAACTTAAAACATACAAGAGTAGGATTCAGCACTCAAGTCCTACGGCAATAGCGGGAACTAATTGTTTTATTTACTTTATTAGGCTCTTTTAGTCAAGGTCGTTCAGTTGTTCTAGTGTGTTAAGCTAACGAACGTACAAACTAGCATAATTATTATTGTTCAAGCCTTATTTGCACAATTAGTAATTTTTTACATAGGTAACCTACTAGGATATCGCAGTACTAGGTTAAACCTAGTACTGCGATATCAGCGCTGCGTCTATCGGACTTCAGTGCTGAATCCGACTCTACCTGCTACTTTCCCGTAAAGGTAGGTAGTTTAACACAACGCCATCTCTTAAAACGTTTGTACACAAACGTAAGCGCTGTTTCATTCTGTGAATGTTACTTCGTACATCTCGAAAAATGTACATAAATAAGCAAATATTTAGTTCTAAACTGGCAAACCAGATGGAGCCACTAACTACGACACTATAGTCGTATTGCTCATACATAACGGACTAAAAGTGAAGGAAAAAATGTCATTTTTCCTTCAATTTTGACATAAAACGTATCAAAACTAATCAAAATTGAAGGAAAAATGTCATTTTCACCCAAGAAGATTCTAAACTACGCATTTCACCTCAGCAGCTCGAAATGGCATCCTTTGCTGCGAGAAACCAGTGTGCGAGAATGTCGTCGATTGACACGTGGTAGTGCATGGCGGCAAGAAGATTCTAAACTACGTAGTATAGAAATTCCTTGCATGGCGGTCAATCGCTAGCCTGTCTATGAAAAAAAAACAAATAACGCACTTTTTAAAAATAAAATAGCGGGAATTTGTTTCTGTTACGCTAGTTATTTGTTGAAAATTCATAAAATAATAAAGATGAGTGAAACCAGTGGCGAATACACTAATTTATCTCCAGAGAGAAGAGTTAAGACAAAAAGTGATTGTGATGAACAAAGTTCCCTTCCTGAGAAGCACGTACATAGGTAAGTTCTGAACAAAACAAACTTTTAATTTACAAAACTACACTATCTGTTAGATGTTCTTTTAATTTCTGAGAAAAATGCGTTATTTTTAAATAGATTTAAATGAATAGGTAGGTACATATTATGGATTAGTTGCTTCATTATGTACAAAGTTGTATCTTTTATTTGTAGGTTATAATGTTCTCGCTGCTGAGGTGAAAAATTTTGTGTGCAACACTTTGAAGAAATATGTAAACTAGAACGGACACCGGCGAACTCACATTTGACGCAATAATTGAAGCCGATCAGCGTCAGCTCATTCATTCACTAGCTTACGTTCATCGCGATCGGTCGCTGGGTTATGATGTCGAATGTCGTCAAAAAGTCTAAAAATGAGTGTCAAAAATGCCGTCTTGCATATTAAAATCGTGCAAAAACGAATCTACTTCAAAAAAAAAGGATAGTAGCGATATCATCGGTAAATAAATAAATCATCAACTAAAACCAAGCAAAACAGCAAAAATAATTTTTGTCATAATTTGCCGCCATTTCTAGAAAATCATAGATTATGAAAATTGAACTGTACAGATTGGACACGGTAGGTAATAAAATAAGTGTTGGTGAACTCATAATATAGGAACCTTCTTCGTCCAAGATAGGCACATAATTATTTGAACTCAATTAGGTAGGTACCTATAACTGATTATTTATTTAGCTTATAAAATACTCAGCTTATGCCGCTGTCTGTTTGTCTATCAGTACAAGACGGTGTGCAGCGATTTAGAAGCAGCCGGATCTTAGATTTTTTATTGACTTTTAGTAAATAATAGATCTAAAAAAATAAAGTTATTTTACAGTACTTATACTTAATTTTTTTTGTCCAACTTTTTATCTTATAATAGGGTAGGTAGGTATTTTATACCAAGTAAGAAATAATAAAAAATATATTTAAATGATAGGTTTTTATACATAATAATACTATAAAACACCAAGAGACAGAACAAACAACTATAAATTCGTCACACAAATGTTTGTCCTGGGTGGGTAACGAACCCACAACTTAGTCAATTTATTTAGATAAGGCAGAGTAACGATTAGGTAGTATTAGGTTAAAAAGCTGTGTCACTTCTGTGCGGTGTCTAATCTCTCATTAGGCCCCGCCCATGGCCCACCGCACTAGTGACACGTCTATGGTTTGTACCAGCTTCTCTATTTATTTATCTCGATGGTGCAACACGAGACCAAAGTTTTTTACATCTCGTGCCTTTGAATTCCTCGCTAGACTCGGGATTCTAACGTAGAATCACTCGCTACGCTCGTGATTCAATTTTCAATTCTTAGAATCCCTCGTTCGCTCGGGATTCAAAATCAGCACTCGAGGCACTCGAGGTAAAAGTCAACTTTTGCCCTCTTGTTGCACAAATAACTATTTTCCTTCAATTTTAGTCCGTATAATGAGCAATACGACTATACTATAATTGCATGTTTTTTGGGAACTGTGAACTGTGATCTAATTAAAAAAAATTGAGATTTTAAATTACCTACTAGAGATATTTAAAAATGATTATTGTCTTAATACTCGGACGAAAGAACGGGACGCGCCTTTATGATCCTACCAATCTTACCCCTCTAGCCAACGGCTAGGATTACTTTGACAAATCAAAATCAGGTACCGTCAATAAAAACTACCCTAATAATCGATTCTTATCAGTCTCCGTATCGTTATCACCGAGGAAGGTGCTCCATGAAAATGCCAATTTATGGTGCTATACCAGTGCAATAAAAATCCACTACACCTCAAATCTTTAAAATATGGTGTAACATTTCATTATGTAAATGTTTTTTTTTTGTGTTTTAGCTGATTTTCTACTTCAATAAACATTATTTTATTTTAACTGAGGTTAAAACATCGATTCAAAAAATATACGACTAAAATGAAAAAGATCGCATCGCCTGCCGTCACATCTCTGTTTAATTTTCAATCGTAACGGATACGGTGGATACGGTCTATAATTGCCTAGCAATGTCTATTAATTACTATATTTTGGACATCACTCATGCACTACTGTCTAATGACAACTGTCTTGAGAGACAGTACCACGATACTAATGCGGTTTTTAAAATTATGTTTAGCCTTATTGCGATTAGCAATAGTTCGAATTTTGAATAATTTAGGTTTACGAAGGTACAAAATTGACGTGGCGAGTCTATGCATTACGATGAGGTAATGTACAATTATTACTCCTTATCGATATCGATAAAACCATTTACATTAAGTTTCTTGAAGTTACATAATAGGTATACTAAATTATGTTGTATTGTACCTAGGTAGTTGTGTAGTTGTGCAAATTGGCACATAACAACATAATTATAATTTTTATAGTATTAAATCACACCTAAGTATCTTATTAAGATTTTCAACGTTTTCGTGTGCCTACCTACTTTTTCTATAATTTATTTGTTGTAATTATATTGTAAGTAAAATGCGCCCGACAATGTCGTGCTGGTGCACGCAGTGGATGAGCCTAGCACAAAGCCGAGAACAAACACAGTGGCACGACCAAAAAGAGGCCTATATCCTGCAATGGGGGAAGTCGAGTTGTACTGCGGATGATTATGATGAAGATGAAGTACCTATAAACTTTTTGTTGACTTATTTCTAACCCCCCCCTCCCCCCGCCCCTCGGCGCAAAAAGAGGTGTCTAAGTTTGACCGCTGTGTGTGTTTATGTTTGTATGTGTGCACCGTAGTTCTTAAAAGGGTGAACCAATTTGAATGCGGTTTTTATTTATTTGAAAGCAGGTTTTTTATTAGTAATGGTTCATAGACATGCTTAATCAAAATCGGTTCAGCCGTTTGAACATTATAACAATAGGTAGAGTGCGCGCCCCCACTGAAGTCCGATAGACGCGGTGCTGCTATCACAGAGCTAGGTTAGGTTAAAAATTACTAACTGTCCAAATGCGGCTTGAACAATAATAATTATGCAAGTTTGTACGTTAGTTAATTCTACACATCAGAACAACTGAACGACCGTGACTAAAAGAGCTTATTAAAGTAAATAAAACTATTAGTTCCCGCTTTTGCCGTAGCACTTAGTGCTGACGCGGACTCTAGGTACAATTAAGTACAATTTGACTGGCCTCTTAGCTCAGTTGGTAGTAGCTCTGCCTTCTGCGCTGTAGGTCGTGGGTTCGATTCCCACTCAGGACAAACATTTGTGTGATGAACATAGATGTTTGTTCTGTGTCTGGGTGTTATAAAGTATTCTATGTAGGTTAGGTATGTATTTACAAAAGATATATAAGTATTCTATCAGTTATCTGGTTCCCATTGTACAAGCTTTGCTTAGTTTGGGGCTAGATGGCGCTGTGTGAAATGTTCAGCAATATTTTTTTTTTTTAATTTTATAATCAACAATTATAAGCTTTACAAGACATTAGATCAACTGGATTTTACCTAGTCTTTTATTACAAGTATTTTTTTGGATAGAAATGGTAAAAAACTTGTAACCTAATATAGGTACCTACACATTTTCTACTGTTAGTGTAAAAAAAATTGACATCTCCAATATCGATATTTATCAATCCCTATGAAAGTCATGTCAAAAGTAAATTTGGTAGTAGTGATACCAGTATATTTTCTCGCAATATTTTATGGTAGGTACAGATTTTTAGAGTAAGTAGATAGAGCTTTATTTTAAGATTAACTAAAAGTTTAAAATGTAAAAATTGTGACAAGCAACATCATTTTTCTCTTTTTCTCACACAAAAACTAAGCCGCCGCGAGGACGCTGCTAGTAAAATATATTAGGTAGGTAAAATGTAAGAACATGGTTGAGAAATCTAAAGATGTAGGTGATGTAGGTCCCTACTTTGTAAAGGTAACTACTTACTTAAATAATTAGCAGGGTGTCAATTCTAGTACCAAACTTTTTATCAACCTCAAGCAAAACCTCAACTAAACTTTATATTTTCGACTGTTTCCTATTCTACTAATGACAAACGACTCAGTTGTGGTGAGGTTTTAGCTAAGGTTTGGACTTTGGCAGAACACATATTTGAAAAGCTATTCTACTATTCACCAAATGGCTGACATTTATGAGATCGAACCAAAACGCAGCGGAATGATTGGCGTTGTCATCTAGTAGAATTGGGGGGAGATCACTTTCTGTAAATAAAATCGTTACAATTTTAAGATTTATTGATTACATAAAGACAAAGTGTGCTACACGTCTCAACAAAATATTTTCAAATCGGGGAACATAAAATTATGATAGTGGTATCACTATAAGTTTTCATGTATGACAGAAATATATCATCATTATGTCAAAAATATGTCATGTGTGACAGTTGGCTCCCTTCCCCCCCAGCAAGTGGCACATATGGCAATTCGCGTCCCGTGGTTACTTCGTCCGAGTCTTAATATTAATAACTATTCAAAAACTTACCTACTTACATAAAACAGGTTAAAAATAAAAACGTTACTTTTTTTCATACTTATATTTTCATTTTTTCAACATCTCTTCCATTACCTTAGACACTATAGACATATCAAGTTTATTTTGAGAATTCTTAGTAACTATACCTAACAACGCTTTCAACACTTTGACTTTACCTTCTTTAAACTGCTTCACAAGTTTAGGGTTACTATCTATCACATCTTTACATGTCTTTTTGATGTCATCTACATCTGTAACTAGAAACCAGTCTTTTTCTTTAACAATTTTAACCGGAGACACATCACTATCAGATAAATCCACAAGTTCATCAAACATTTTCTTACAAACGTCTAAACTTATTTTATTTTCTAGCAACAAATCTATCAACTCTTTCATCTGTTGTGCAGTTATGGGACAATCATCAACGTCCAGTTTTTTCTTATTGAGAACGGTTAATAGTTCGTTTAGGAGAAGGTTGGCGACTTTCATCGGATTTCTAGTTGGTGATGTCACTTCTTCGAAATAATCTAGTAGGACTGGTTCGTTAACGAGTTGGATTGCATACTCAGGGCGCAGATTGAAGTTTTGTATGAGTTTTGTTCTTGTTTGTTCGGGGAGCTCTGGTATGCTCTCTTGGATAAGTGGAACGCTGATGACATCTTGGCTATCTTGCTTTGTTTCGAGATTGACACGTAGCGGCGGTAGGTTCGGTTCTGGCATGTATCTGCAAAGAAACATAATTTATGAGAGATTTAACCTTGTTACAGATTCAAGGAGTAGGCAGAGCGTAGTGCTACTTTTTATGCAGCAAACCACAGCGGAAGCAAGTCATTTATAAACATTAGCATAATGATAATTCGGCACAAAAGATACCAACAATAACTAGTTTCGCCATTTATCGATTTCCCGTAAAACTTGTTTACAAATGAACTTTAATACTTGGAATACTTGTCATAAATACCAATAAGGGCATTAAGTACAATTTAGCCATTAATATAGGTAAATTACAGGCATTTTTTTTTTTCGTTTGTAACAGTCATCAAAACACGGTCGTTTTCTATCTTTACTTAAGATAAGTAGATTTAGATTCTAAATTCGCTCAATCACGATGACTAAATTCCCACGCGATCGATTAATCGCACATTTAGCGATTTATACCTTGATAGAAAAAATAATTTAATTTGAAAATTATAATTGTTAAATTTTTTTCCTCGTGAACAGAAAAGCTGGTGGCACTTAAACCGAAAGCAGTAAATGGCTCAATTTATATGAAAATGTCATGATGAAAATGTTGTTTGGCATACCTACAACATTGACAGAGCCGAGGTCAAATGTTACTAAGTTGTAAATTCTTGCAAAAGAATAAATTTCTATAGTGGGGCCCCTCGATAAATAGATTGAAGATGACATAACAGCGGTTGGTTTTTAAGACTGTTTGTTTCCCAAATAAACTTAAAATAAAATAATTAATTTTTCAAATCAGACTGGTAGTTCAAGAGATTAGCGCGTTCAAACAAACAAACTCTTCCTTTATTATATTGGTATAGGATCGCCAACAAGGTTTACATAGAACTGCGTAGGTACTACACTTGTTCCAGTATCTTGGCTTTCGTGAAGTTAGGTGTTTCGATGCGCATTCCAACTTTTTGATACAAAATTTTCTACTGCGCAGCAAAAAGCCTAACTTCACGAATGCCTAGATAAGATCCATTGTGACAATTGTACTACATGAGCAAGATGACGTTTGCACAACTTTGTTTGTATGTTCGTATGAGGTAGTGGCTAGCTCTGGTGACGGTGTTTTTAGGCCTACGCCATGGCTTAACGACTTATAAGCCGGGACCGACAATTGAACGTGCCCTCCGAAGCCCGGAAGCGCTCAGTTGTTAGGTCCGCTTGCGCATTCCTGGGTTAGCTAAATAACTAACCCGACGTTTATTTTTTGGTTGGAGAAAGCATTCAAATTGTCTGTGCACCTACCACAGATGTAATATACCCGATCAAAGATGAACGAATGAACAAACATGACACTTATATTACGTTAGTATAACGTCTTCTTTGTCTATCTCTTTTATTTATTTTATTTATTTATTTATTTTATTTTATTTTATTCGGAAGACAGACAGTTATACAGACTTAAGAATTAACACTTTAAATTACAAATAACCATTTATACGTCTTCGCATGTGACAACTAAACGAACAGAACTAAGCAATGCTTGCTGAAGAAATTGAAAAAGAAGAAAAATAACAACTTTCAACACAATATAAATACCTAATAAAGAAAAATACAATCTATGATTGTAGTACACCAAACCAGTGGTCCGTCAGGACATTTTTGACCTTGTGTGTTATAACTGTACTCTATATTATAGACTTCCTTGTTTATCCTTTTTTGAAATTTGTTTAGTCACTAACCCGGGGTTAGCCGATTTAACTCTTCCACATCGGTGGGTCGATCCACTCTTGATGACGCAAGATAAATTATTTATTTAACCCATTGTTATTTTTTAGTTATCCAATGGGCAATCAGAGTTAAAATTTTAAGTACCTAACCCGAATTAACTAACCCAGGAACACGCAAGTAGGCCCAACAGCCAACACCATCAAAATTGTGACCGTTCAGAACATTGTTTGACTTCAACGATCTATCAAGAATGAACTCAGAAAATGGATCTACATAGAACTGTAGAAAGATAACTCGCCCACTACCACATAAATAAATAAACATAGGTATTGCTGGACATTTGACACAGCGCCATCTAGCCCCAAACTAAGCAAAGCTTGTACTATGGGAACTAGATAACTGATAGAATACTTATATATTTGTAAATGCATACTTATTATACTTTATAACACCCAGACACAGAACAAACATCTATGTTCATCACACAAATGTTAGTCCTGGATGGGAATCGAACCCACGAACTACAGCGCAGAAGGCAGAGCTACTACCAACCGAGCTAAGAGGCCAGTCACATCGCAAGATGACGTTGCAACAACAAATGCATGAAAGAGTTGCCGCTATTATCTTGATCATTACCTGTAGTCTTGGACCACTTCCTTGTCTCGCATGGGTACGGTGACCCTTGAGGCCGCGTCCCAAGACCGCGTTTCGTTGATGACGCGGCCTCCCGCGTCCAAAACGCTCCTTTGTCTCTCTATCTCATGCTTGATGGCCCCCGCTACGCCCCGAATAGAGCCTATGTTTTTGATCTGTGAAACAAAATTAATCATAATCATCGCTAAAATTACAATGTCCAAACAGAAGTATTTTTCTTAACAGGATGCAAACTCATATAAGAGTATCTACAAACCTGTTTCTTTATGTTTTCCTGATTAATTATAGAGCTCTAAAATTATGCGCATATTCTTTTTTTATAAGTAAAGAAAATACCGGCATTCAAATTCACAGCCCCACATCAAAAGATTAACATCTATTATACTAATCTAAACCAATATATAAAACGGAAGAGTTTGATTTGTTTGTTTGAACGCGCTAACCTCAGGAACTATCAGTCGGATTTGAAAAATAATTTCTGCATTCAATAGCTAAACTCTTGAGAAAGGTTTATAGGCTACTTTTTATCATCATCATCATCACCATATACCATCACTATGGGCGGGGGCAACGCCGCGAGGACACTGCTAGTATTATAAACCTAGTTCTAATAATAAACTAGGTACGTGGTCAACACACCTTTAACCTAAATTGTGAAAACTTTGAAACTCATTGTTTTCTCTTTAAATGTGTAATTGAATAGTGTAATTTGCATTTTATTTATGTTAGAAGTGGATTTGTATCGTGGAATATTGAAAAGTTTTATAGACACGGGATTTTATCGCGTAATTAAGGTCGCGGGCAGACTGCCCGCGACCACGGCTATTGCAACATAGCCGAAACGTCGGGAAAAATAAGGTAAATTACGCGATAAAATCCCGTGTCTATAAAACTTTTCAATATGAATAGTGATCGCGAAAGTTTAAAAAAGACTATTGTATCGTGGAATGTAATAAACGTACAGTAAAAATCTGAGTAAATCCAAGGCAATTGAAAGGCCAATGTTAGAACGTTACGATGAAAATTACGTAAATTGAATTGATCAACGCAAGTGCGTAATTTTATATTTACTCAATGGCAGCGTCCAGATGGTTACTTCTGTTTTTCTAGTGTGTGTACGTAGGTATGTGTATATCAATGCTACAACTTGATTTATTTTATAGTTTTAGAGTGACTTAGGCTATTTTAATCAATGTGCCTACTTAATTAAAATTTTAAAAGTAGGCGGATTTACGTTTTTTGTTTTGGTGAAACAAAATTCTACTCAGTCTGGTTTCTTGTTTCTAAATTTAACTATCTACATCCCAAATTTCATCAAAATCGGTTTAGATGTTGCGGAGACACGTGGTAACAAATATACACTCATACACACACAAACTTCTCGCGTTTATAATACTGCCGTCATACGTAAAAAGGCCGAACTTACTTAAAGTATGTAAGGAAATTACGACCTTTCTACATTCTAAATAGGCCGTGACTTCCATGAAGTAAGTAAGGAAGTAAAGGCTTTTTTACGTATGACGGCAGAATATTAGTTAGTAGGATAAACATTAGTAATTGGCATTCTTTCTCAGGGTCCACAAAATTTGCCGCATTGCAAGTAATAATAATAATAATAATAATAATAATTAGCCTTTATTCAGATAGGATTAAATAATACATTGCAAAATTATGATTAAAATTAACTTAATTACATGCAAGTTAATGTTGAAGATAATAGATAATTTCATTATTAGATTGCCTCGACACCCTCATCTGTTTGCCCCTTGGCAAAGGCCTCCCCCAACTTTCTCCACACAGTTCTGTCGCCAGCTTCTCTTGTCCAGATGCCGCCCGCCACTGCCTTAATTTCATCGGCCCATCTTCTAGATGGCCTGCCGCGTTTTCTTTTCAAGTGGTTTGTGTACCAGTAAATTATCTTTTGCTCCATTTTTCATTTCCTCTGGCTGTATGACCCGCCCACTTCCATTTTAGCTTTTTTATTGTTGCAGTTACATCTTTTACTTTGGCCTTTTTTCTTAAAGTTGTTGTTTTAATCCTGTCAGATAATTTTTTACCCATCATGCTTCGCACCATAGCGTTTTGACAAGTTTCAAGTTTTTTAATGTGAGTTTTATTTAAGGCCCAGGTTTGACAGCCATATGTGAGAACCGGCAAGATGCAAGTGTCAAAGAGCTTTTGTTTAATGGCCATACTTATTTGGTTGTTTTTCATGATTTCTTTCATATTCCAGTAGCATTTCCATGCATTTCCCACTCTTCTTTCGATCTCTTTATTAGTCAAGTCTATTGGTGAGATTAGTTGCCCCAGATAGATATACTCATTTACGTAGTCTATGTTATTGTTATTAATGTATATTGGTGATGGTATACCGTTTGTCATGGCTTTAGTTTTTAGCGTGTTCATAACCAATCCCACCTTTCTGCTTTCGTGGTCCAGGTCCTTGAGCATTGTCTGGAGATCCTCTTTAGTAGTGGAAAAGATGATCAGGTCGTCAGCGAATCTCAGGTGTGACAGTTTTTCACCATTAATGGATAGTCCTAAATCTTCCCAATTAAGTTGGCGGAATACTTCCTCTAGGACCGCTGAGAATAGTTTTGGTGATATGGGGTCACCCTGACGAACCCCTCTTTCTATCTTAATCTCTTCTCCTTCTTTCTCTAGTTTGATTTTAGCTTTACTATTGTTGTATATTTTCCTCAATATTCTGATGTATTTTATATCGACGCCTTGATTTTTCAAAGCTTGCCAAATCATCTCGTGCTCTAGAGAATCAAACGCCTTGCAGTAATCTATAAAGCAGCAGTAAATTGTTGTATTATGCTCCTTGCTCTTTTCGAAAAGTTGTTTGACAACGTATATATGGTCCATTGTTGAGTATCCGCACCTGAACCCCGCCTGTTCTTTTGGTTGATTTTCATCAAGTATCTTAGTTACTCTGTTTAGCATCACTTTGGCGAAGATTTTGTACAGGTTCGACATCAAACTTATAGGTCTGTAGTTGTTTATGTCTGACTTGTCCCCTTTTTTATGTAAAAGTGTTATTGATGACGTGGTCCACTGGTCTGGTATTATTTCGGTTTTCAAGACATCATTGAATATATAAGCTAGAATCGGTGCTAGAAGGTCTTTATTGTCAATGAGAAGTTCATTACTTATTCCATCTGAGCCAGGGGCTTTGTCTTTCTTTTGTTTTGCTATAGCTTTTTCTACTTCTGCGGTCATTATTTCTGGTACCATGTCTACATTTGCCAAATCTGTTGTTTTTGTGTTGTTTTGCTTAGAGTAGAGGTCTCGAAAGAAGTTAGTGGCTATTTTGATGATTTCTGGTCTCTTTGTTTTAGTTTTGTGTTGTTTATTTTTCATGTTAGGGATCCACTCTCTTTTTTCGGTCAACTGTCTGTAAGCTTTCTTGACTCCTCTTGTTTTTTGAATACATTCTTCCAAGGCACGCTGTCTGTAGCTCTGTCGGTCTTGTCTTATATATTTCTTTAATTCTTTGCTAATATCAGCTATATCTCTTCTTATTTGTTTTGTCTTTTTAGTTGTGGCTAATAATTCAGCCCTGCTTTTTAGCAACTGCCTCGTTTCGTTGGATATCCATTTTGTCTTGTTTTGTTCTTTCTTTAGATTATTCATTGTCCTCGTATTCAAAATTTCATGTAGTTTGTTGTATTTGTCTTGAGTACTTAATTCTCTCGTAATTTCCTCAAAATCTTTAGCTTTAGCATTGCAAGTAGCGATAAATAAATACGAAGAGTGTAGCATTCGGCGATTACTTTTCCCTTTACGGTAAAATAACTGATTCAAAAGGCGAATTAACGGTTAACGAATCTTTTGTATGGCAGTATAAAAAGCAAGGGATTTTTTATTTGGCGCAAACACATTACACATTCATGAATCTATTTTAGTGTTGAATATATAAATAAAAAGATTAGGTAATTACTGAGATCGTTATTATTGGTATTCGTTTTGTTTTAGCAAAATCCAAAGATTTATATCGTCGATGTGATTACTGCGATTCGAAATATGGGCAGGTGCCAAATGAGGACAATAACCCCAGGCTCACTTGCGCGTTCCTGGGTTAGTTAATCCGGGTTAGGTACTTAAATTTTAACTCTGATTGCCCATTGGATAACTTAAGAATAATACTGGGTTAAATAAATAATTTATCTTGCGTCATCAAGAGTTAGGCGATGTGGTATAGTTAAATCCGCTAACCCCGGATTAAAAAAAAGGGTTTAGTGTCTAAACAAATGTCAAAAAAGGACAAAAAAGGAAGTCTATTATATAGAATATCGTAGTGTAAACCAGATAGACAAACAAGTTTCATGTTTGTTTATCCGTTCATCTTTGATCGGATATATTACATCTGTGGTAAGTGCACAGACATTTTGAATGATTCCGCCAATCAAAAAAAAGAAACGTCGGGTTAGATATTTAGCTAATCCAGGAACATGCAAGCGGGGCTTAGACATCTTCAATGGATCTTGCCCTCTTTTTTACAACTACTTACCTGATATTTTACGTGACAAGTCGCAAGCCCTTCGCCATCTATGAGACTTCTACCTGTTTTCTCATCTTTATTCACCTGCTCTTATCCAACGCTAAGTGGGGTCGGCACATGTTTTCCTCTTCCACTCACCTCTATCATTCGTCAACTATGAATCCGTTCCTCTCACATTCATATCCTCTTTCACACAATCAAACCACTTCTTCGGTCTTCCTCTACTTGCGTATCCACATTCGATTACTGTATATTTCTATCGATTTATTCCTCACGATGCCTTCCTATTAGAGCTTCAGAGCAAATTCGGGATTAGCAGATTATTCATTTCGGAGAATTAAACGAAACGAAACATGATCATGACTGGATCCGGGAACCAGTCTGGTTTTGGGATTCAGGAAAGCGCGGTAGACGTTCCGGGGTTCAGGATCCCCAAAGCGCGGTAGATATTCTCTCAAATCTTCTAGGCATTTCAGATAATTTTGAAGATCTCTAAGGGGGTAATCAGAGGTATTCGGAGAATTGATATGCACGATAAATTTTCAGCGGAGCTAAAAGGCCGTTATTCGTAAATCACAAGTGTAAATCGTATTACAATTCAGCTAAAACAATTCCTCTTTAATTTCGTAAAATGTTAAAACCATCCGGATATTTTTTTAGTGTTGCAATTTAACGCCAAAATGATGCTGCTGTGAATTGAATTGTGTAAAATTCAGCTAACATTTTACGAAATTAAGAAAATAGATGTGGATGTGAATATAGATGAGAAGTGGAGATGGGCCGGACATTTGGCAAGGCGGGAAGATGGTAGATGGACAAAGGCAGTGCTACCGAGTTGGTGGCCGCGTGAGGGTCATAGAACACCAGGCAGACCACCAGCTCGATGTACTGATGATACAGTGAAGGTAGGGGAAGCACTGGATTAGACTTGCTCAGGACCGAGATAAGTGGCGTGAAAATGAGGAGGCCTATACTCAGCAGTGGGTGGATGTGGGCTGATTAGATAGATAGATAGAAGAAAATAGATCCTAGGATCTATTAAGTATCCTGTGTATAATTTACTTATGATCATAGGTAAGTACCTCAGTTCTAGTGGAGAGGGGTGCTCCGGGCCTCCGCAAGGATACATTGGCGTCGACCCTAAGCGCCCCTTCTTCCATGCGGCCGGAGCACGCGCCGAGTCTCTGCACGATAAGCACCAGTTCCTTCACCAGCGCCGCGGCTTCCTCTCCATCCTGGTACATCACACTTATGTTCATCACATTAGACAACCCCGCAACACAGATTGTCAATTGAAAATTTTGTACTACTGTAGCAAATGCAGGGGGGCTACCTTTTTTTCTGTCACGTGTGTATTTATATCTGGTACAGTCAGCGTCAAATTAATATGAGCGTCTAGAGTAGTCAAAAGTATCTGAAATACATGAAAGCAATTTGACCTTTTTTATGTATTTCAGATACTTTTGACTACTCTTCTAGACGCTCATATTAATTTGACGCTGACTGTACCTAATTTATAAAATTCTATGTACTTGTTGTGACGAAAATAAACATTTTCTATTCTATTCTATTTCTTTCTATTCTAAAATGGACTTTAAGCCGAATAAAGACTAGTGGCTCTGTAAGCTGTAGGTAGACCTCGCGAATCTGTTTTTGCACAACTTAAAATTAAAATTGAATAAATGTTCACAATTCTCTAGTTTTTGATAAATAGGGTGGTCCTAGGTGCTCCATCAGTCCTAGTGATTCCACTGGTAGAAATCTAAAAGTGAGCAATTTATTTCATTTTGAGGAATCATTCTGCTTTGATGAGCAGAATGATGAAGATCCTCATCAGATCTTTACCAAATTTTCGTAAAAAACATCGTAATCGGATTTCATAAGGCAGAGATAGCCAATAGAGATGGAGCGAGGGGTACTTCCTCCAAAAAGGGGCAAAAAGGGGTTGATGGCCTTGCGAACTTTTATCAATGAATGACAATATAGAATAGAACATTATGTAGCCTATCCTACCATTTATCTAGGTATTTATATGAAATACCAAGTAGACCAATTATTATGAAGTTACAATCAGACATTAGTTCAATGCTTATTGCCTAGTTAGTTTTTACACCCCTTTGTTACAAAGATTGCAGTGTTGTGACATAATTTTCTCAAGCTTTTTATTGAGAAATAAGTACCTACAGTAATGTTGATGTGTACCTATGTAATTTTCTGCCATTTTTAATCATAAAATTTCTTTTTTAATGAAAATGAATGTTTGTATGTATCTATAACCTCTATCGGTTTGTAAACTATTGATCAGATTGTGATAAAACTTTGGTACCTACTTAGGGTTTTCTGAGGAGATCATGAGGGGTTGTGGCCCAAAACATAAAAGTAAATTGTCAAAACTCCCAGCTGACTTTAATTATAATGCAAATGCTTATAAATATAATATAGTTAACTTGTATATTCACCTCTAAATCAGGTTCGAAGACGAGCTCAATAAGCGGGGCTCCCGCTCGATTAAGGTCCACAAGGCTGCGCTTAAGTTCATGGTCATGTAAGGACTTGCCGCTGTCTTGCTCCAGTTGAATCTGCTTGATCTTTGAACTCTTTTTGTATGACTTCTTGTGAATGCCTGGTGTGTATACCTGTAAAGATGTATAATATCTTGTAAGTTTCATGTACTAGGTTGTCCAGTTCAGTCTTTATCTTTACCTAGGGAAGAAAGAGCGCTCTTTATTTGTTGCCTTTCCTAAGGTATCATTCGGATCTCGGCATCATGCCTCAGCCTTGGCGGTGGACGCCATATACCTTTATCTTAAATTCTTATAATACAAAAGTAGGTAAGTGTTACCTGAAAATTTATAACGCCATCACTAGCTAGAGGGGCCCTTTGTTGCGTAATCTGATAGCCAGTCGGCAGATCAGCGTAAAAGTAGTGTTTTCTATCGAAAGTTGACACTTCGTTCACCCGACAAGAAAGAGCTAGCGCTGTCATTACACCCAGCTCCACACACCTCCGGTTCAACACAGGTAAAGTACCCGGTACAGCAGCATCAAATAAAGCAACACAATTATTCACTACACCACCAAAAGTATTTTCAGCGCCGGAAAAAAGTTTTGATTCCGTATTCAATTGAGCATGCACTTCTAACCCTACCACACTTTGCCATTTCGTATCAGCAACGGCGGAATAACTTCGCCTGACTAGAGAACCGTCCCTCAGACTTTTGAGGTGGCGTACTTTTAGAAATCGCATTTTCTTCACAAATCCTGAACATTACACCAAAAATAAACACAGCCAGCTGATTCTGATTTCGACTTGCCTTGACTGACTTTGACATTACTTTTGTTTTGACATTAGTATAGTGTCGTACAATATGGCGGGTTCTTTAAGCTCGAAGATGGCGGGTGAAAAGCGCAGCGCGTTTAAAGGTATAACTTCCTTGAGCGCAGCCGGCAGCAGATTCGACTTTGCGCAGGTACAGTCAACGCAACAGCGAAAATGCCTATCATGTTTATTTGTGCTAATCTTAATTTGATCAAAATACTACCTGACAGTCCTACAAATTGCAAAAAACACAAGAAAATTTGAATTTCGGGGGCTACCGTGGCACATCCACCTTGGATTTTATTCGCATCCGGTTCCGGATTTTCTTTATTTCCTGACCAAGCAAATTGCAAAACGAAGTTTATTTCACTAAAAAACAAAAAAAAAATTCTAAATCGGTCCAGGCGTCTTCGAGTAATCAGGTAACATACCTACTTAAAAAAGATACCGACGAATTGAGAACCTCCTCCATTTTTCCTTTTTTTGAAGTCGGTTAAAAATAGTTAAAAGTAAAAATGAAACTTACGTCGGCCTTGGTCTCGAGTAGGTACCTACTGATGTAGACGGTCAACTTTGATATTTTTTTTGAAAGTAGAATTATATTAAGTAGTTAGGTAAGTACAAAAAAGATTTCAGAATAATTATTAAAATAAATAAAAAAGTAACAAAACTAAATATCTAATTGCATTGATGTTCTAAAAATATCTTATATTTATAGCTACTAACAAATAGAAAAATAATTACATCGTTGCGTTTTATGCAACGAGTCCTGTAACCACTTCAAATAATAAAGAAAATAAGTAAAGGACAATGAAGGCCAGAGTAGCTTCGGCAATGGTATACATTTTAATGTAGAACTTTTAAAAAAAAAAGAAAAATGCGTTCTAAACGCCGTAAATCGCGGGAGACGTACGATCAATATCACTGTTCCGTAGTGTTTGACCGCGACTCAAAACAAACCGCGCTGAATGCACGGAAACCTTGAATTGTTATGCGAATAATTTAAAAGTACACTTACTTTGCTTTGCTATTTAGGAGAATCAGTTCACAGTGAATGTATTGTTGCAGAACACTTTATTTCGACGAGTTATCAAACACAACACCCTCCTTGATAGTACTAGTATTCTGTGATGATAGGTAGGTGCTTAATCGAATTAATAGGTAGGTAAAGGTAGGTATAGGTAGGTACTTGCATTATGGACGACGTCACTCACTACTATTTTTAAACACAAGCCATAAAATGATAAAGTACCTACCTACAGACCGGTACGTAGGGTCGTAGTAGGTAGGTACTATTACAGTGGTTCCTAACCTTTTCAACCTTGTTACCCCTATGACATGTCCATAAAACAGATTTTACCCCGTTTAACTTTCAGCTACAGAACAATATTTTCAACAATATTTTATTAAAAATCATGGTAAATATCCCGTTTATAGTGTTTACAATATTTTCGTTTGTGAAAAAGATCTCGTTTCTTTCTATTACCTCTCCAGAAAAGCTTTTCACCCCCCTAGAGGTAATTTACCCACAGGATAGCAGGATAGATACCTACCGATACCTACCTACCTACCTTTATTTATTCTGTGTGCTCGTACGTCTTATGTTTTCAAAAGGAGTTAGGTACTTAAATGTAGTTTTATTTAAGTAGGTACTTAGATAATAAATAAACATTTAAAAACTCTACTTTTAAACTTACCTACCTACTTAGGTAGGTACTTACCTTACTTACCTACCTCCTAATTTTTTCTGGAATGGCAAATACTTACGTAGGTTATAGATATTAACCTAAATGCGCAGTGCAACTTTTTCATACATTTTCTACTGCGCAGCGAAACTGCTAACTTCACGAATGCTATAGTTTAGATCCATATTGGGAGAAATGATAGGTGCCTTTAAAAAAACTATCAGTACCTAACCTACCTATTCAGCTTCAGTCTTCAGTAGAGTTATAAGTGTTGTAACTTGTACTTACTTAATTATTAAGTAGGTACCTACAAGTTACAACACCTATCTGCCTACATAGAATTACAATCGATGATAATTTCTGGACAATGGATGTCGTGAAGTCAAAGGTTAAGAGTAGCTACACAGGAAATGGACACAGAATGTATTTTATAGAACAACAAAGTTTTTTCATTAAGTATTTAGATTACATAAATACCATAGGTACCTACCTACATAAAATCACGCCTGTTTCCCATCCTAGGGATAGGCAGAGATCGCACCTAATTAGATTAGTTTGAAAATAAGACATTTTAAAATGGAATATCTGGGCGACCGAGCTCTGCTCGGGTGCAAATAGAAAAAAATTATACCTAAAGAAAAAAGAAAAAGAACAAAAAAAAACTTAAGTAGGTACCTACCTAAGTACCTAGGTACATATATTTTTATCATCGTTAAAGCCGTTTTCCAGAACGTGAGTACCTACAAACAAACAAACAAACATTTATGTATTGCTCGTTTAATAGAATAGGATAGGATACGTAGGTACCTACCTACCTAGGTAGGTACCTAAATAGTTTATTTATACCTAGGTAAGGTGTAGGTACTGATATTGACAAGAAGCTAACTTTTTGTATGGAAACTTAACGCCAGTTCTGCCTGTTTTCATTCCGAGAAACTTATCGGAAAGTTATTTATGATAGAGCATCGGTAAGTACCTCTAGCACATCTTACCCCTTCTTATATTATCATGAAAATAAAATGTTGTTTTATTTTATTTAAAATTAGGCAATGACCACAGCATTCAATTCACATCATAAATAGCTGCGCCCTCGCGGGAGTTGTCCGCGTCTCGTAATGATGGTGTATGGTGATGATGATAAAATGTACTCTGAATTAAGCTATCCTTAGACTTTCGCGTTCAAACAAACAGCCTAACAAAAAAACAAACTTTTCCGCTCTAAAGGTGAAACAAACAATTTGTATTGGTTTAAATCAAACAGCTAAGTAAGTACTCGTATCACAGTCCATTTTTTCTTAGGTCTACCCCTGCCGTATGCCGGTTAATTCTCCTCTATGACATGACAGCCCTTTTCAACTTTAGATGCTGTCTGTACTGGCTATACTAGTCTAGCTTGTTTGTAGAGTAGAGATCCTTAGATGCAATGTTATGCATCTCTTATTATACTATCTAGATAGGTAGGTACATATAGGTATGTATTTGTGTGGTTTCACGACTAAGGCCTTAGGTCATTGCAAGTCGTTGACCTGTCTTTATGCACAATAGCGTTTGTGGATGCGTTTCAAATCAAACACATACTGTACCTACCTACCTACCATGTCTAAACAATACCTAGGTACCTACATAGAAATAATTATTAAGACAATAAGTAAGTAAGTACCTATATAATACTTAGTCATGACAATGACCACACTCAACAAAAAGTTCTTAGGTAAGTAGGTAGGTACCTACATTACATATTTTTGATTTTACATAAGTAATGCTCGGACGAACAATCCATTGTTCGTCCGAGAGGTACCTAATGTAATTAAAAGTAAAAAAATATACCTACCTACCTTCTTGCAATTTCCGGTTTTGTTTCCCAATGTAGCTTATATTGCTGGTATTTTTATAGTAGCCTCGATAAAGTAAATTTAATAGATAGGGTAAACCCACATTCATTAGTTTTTTAAGAAAGTCAACACCTGAGGGGTTGAATTGAATGTTCGTCCCGTTTGTATGAGCTAGGTATTTTTATTTTTTACTGCACTTTGATTCATTATCAGAATTGGTTTTGCGTAAATATTAAAAATTCAAATACCTACCTACTTACCGATTTTGAACGTTAATGATTCAGGAGTTTCCATCAACAAAGCTCTTTTCAGATAAAAAAAACCCCTTACAAGTTAACAAAATCGGGTTTTAAGACACGAGTATTTTTGAAGACATAATAATAAGCATTAGGTACCTACCTACCTATACTTAGTACCTATAATTACCGATTAAAACCGATTCTTGATCTTTCTCTAAAGCAGTGGTTCCTAACATTTTCAACCTTGTTACCCCTGTGTGTGACATGTCACTAAAACAGATTTTACCCCCGTTTAAAATTTAACGTTTTGATCTTAAAATTCCTCTCCTTTTAGATACGAATATTTTTCGTTCCATTACCCCTCCAAAAAAGCAATTATACCCCCGTGGGGGTAATTACCCACAGGTTCGGAACCACTACATACGGGCACAGAATAATACCACAGAGTAACCAGAGAGACAAACTCAAACAACACGCGAAAGTAGGTACTTCACTACATGCGCAACGTTGTGTGCGTGCGCGTTCACCGACAGGTTCACTTACGAGCGGCGGGCGGCCGCTTCGTGAGCTCTCGGCTAGTCTCGGCAAACTCCGGCGGCCGACCGGCGCACAGTGGCTCGATCGTATGGAGAGGGTCGGACATTCGTCTTTAAAAAAAGTTGATGTCGAAATGTGTTAATTTGATAATGGCATTGTGTTCAGTTAATTATTCTCTTCAATAGTCATTCACGGTACTTTTGCCGTAACGGCAATATTTCATGAATAAATTGAAGAAACGTTGATTTTTATTACAATTTTGTATGGAAATGAATTTTCAAAACCTTATATCTCGACATTGCCCTGCGTTTTCGCAATGTGGTTTTTGTTATCGTAATCTACACATAGACAGCTTCAATATCCATTCAAAACTTGCTGCGCCAAACTCTTATAAGACTAAAATACAGGATGTTCGATTTTGAGTTAAAATATATGAACGATAACTTGTAATCTACTCGTACACGGTTCGAAATGTCTTAATTTAATAATGGTATCGTGTTCAATTAATGATTTTCTTCAATAGTCATTCTCGGTACTTTTGCTGTAATGGCAATATTTCATGAATAAATTGAAAAAACGTTTATTTTTATTAAAAAATTTTAAGGAAATGAATTTTTAAAACCTTATATCTCGACATTGCCGTGCGTTTTCGCGATGCGGTTTTTTTTTATCGTAATCTACACATAAACAGCTTTAATATCCAATCAAAATTTGGTGCGCCAAACTCACAACAGACTCAAATACAGCATGCATGTTCTATTTTGAGTTAAAATATTATGAATATTAACTTAATTGATTTTCGTAATCTACTCGAACACGGCTCGAAATGTGTTAATTTAATCATGGTATCGTGTTCAGTTAATGATTTTCTTCAAAAGTTATTCTCGGTACTTTTGCCGTAACGGCAATACTTCATGAATAAATTGAAAAAACGTTGATTTTTATTACAATTTTTAAGGAAATGATTTTTTAAAACCTTATATCTCGACATTGCCGTGCGTTTTCGCGATGCGGTTTTTTTTATCGTAATCTACACATAGACAGCTTCAATATCCAATCAAAACTTGCTGCGCCAAACTCATAACAGACTAAAATACAGGATGTTCTTTTTTGAGTTAGCAATAACTAAACCGATTTTCGTAATCTACTCGTACACGGTTCGAAATGTGCTAATTGAATAATGGTATCATGTTCAGTTAAACATTTTCTTCAATAGTCATTCAAGGTACTTTTGCTGTAACGGCATTATTTCATGAATAAATTGAAAAAACGTTGATTTTTATTACAATTTTTATGGAAATGAATTTTTAAAACCTTATATCTTGACATTGCCGTGTGTTTTCGCGATGCGGTTTTTTTTATTGTAATTTACACAAAAACAGCTTCAATATCCAATCAAAACTTGCTGCGCCAAACTCATAACAGACTAAAATACAGGATGTTATATTTTGAGTTAACAATAACTCAACCAATTTTCGTTATCTACTCGTACACGGTTCGAAATGTGCTAATTGAATAATGGTATCGTGTTCAGTTAAACATTTTCTTCAATAGTCATTCACGGTACTTTTGCTGTAACGGCATTATTTCATGAATAAATTGAAAAAACGTTGATTTTTATTACAATTTTTAAGGAAATGAATATTTAAAACCTTATATCTTGACATTGCCGTGCGTTTTCGCGGTGCGGTTTTTTTATCGTAATCTACATGTAGACAGCTTCAATATCCAATCAAAACTTGGTGCGCCAAGTTGGTGCGCCAAGGGCAATGTTGAGATATAAGGTTTTGAAAATTCATTTCCATACAATTGTAATACAAATCAACGTTTTTTCAATTTATTCATGAAATAATGCCGTTACGGCAAAAGTACAGCGAATGACTATTGAAGAAAATCATTAACTAAACACGATACCATTATTAAATTAACACATTTCGAACCGTGTACGACTAGATTACGAAAATTGATTAAGTTTAATGTTAAATATATATTTACTCAAAACAGAACATCCTGTATTTTAGTCTGTTATGAGTTTGGCGCAGCAAGTTTTGATTGGATATTGAAGCTGTCTATGTGTAAATTACGATAAAAAAAACCGCACCGCGAAAACGCACGGCAATGTCGAGATATAAGGTTTTAAAAATTCATTTCCATAAAAATTGTAATAAAAAATCAACGTTTTTTCAAATTTATTCATGAAATAATGCCGTTACAGCAAAAGTACCGTGAATGACTATTGAAGAAAATGTTTAACTGAACACGATACTATTATTCAATTAGCACATTTCGAACCGTGTACGAGTAGATAACGAAAATTGGTTTGAGTTATTGTTAACTCAAAATATAACATCCTGTATTTTGGTCTGTTATGAGTTTGGCGCAGCAAGTTTTGATTGGATATTGAAGCTGTTTATGTGTAGATTACAATAAAAAAAACCGCATCGCGAAAACACACGGCAATGTCGAGATATAAGGTTTTAAAAATTCATTTCCATAAAAATTGTAATAAAAATCAACGTTTTTTCAATTTATTCATGAAATAATGCCGTTACAGCAAAAGTACCGTGAATGACTATTGAAGAAAATGTTTAACTGAACACGATACCATTATTCAATTAGCACATTTCGAACCGTGTACGAGTAGATAACGAAAATTGGTTGAGTTATTGTTAACTCAAAATATAACATCCTGTATTTTGGTCTGTTATGAGTTTGGCGCAGCAAGTTTTGATTGGATATTGAAGCTGTCTATGTGTAGATTACGATAAGAAAACCGCATCGCGAAAACGCACGGCAATGTCGAGATATAAGGTTTTAAAAAATCATTTCCTTAAAAATTGTAATAAAAATCAACGTTTTTTCAATTTATTCATGAAGTATTGCCGTTACGGCAAAAGTACCGTGAATAACTATTGAAGAAAATCATTAATTGAACACGATACCATGATTAAATTAACACATTTCGAGCCGTGTACGAGTAGATTACGAAAATCAATTAAGTTAATATTCATAATATTTTAACTCAAAATAGAACATGCATGCTGTATTTGAGTCTGTTGTGAGTTTGGTGCACCAAATTTTGATTGGATATTAAAGCTGTTTATGTGTAGATTACGATAAAAAAAACCGCATCGCGAAAACGCACGGCAATGTCGAGATATAAGGTTTTAAAAATTCATTTCCTTAAAATTTTTTAATAAAAATAAACGTTTTTTCAATTTATTCATGAAATATTGCCATTACAGCAAAAGTACCGAGAATGACTATTGAAGAAAATCATTAATTGAACACGATACCATTATTAAATTAAGACATTTCAAACCGTGTACGAGTAGATTACAAGTTATCGTTCATATATTTTAACTCAAAATCGAGCATCAGTGGCGGCCTTTGGGGGTGGCGAGCAGGGCACTCGCCCGGGGCCTCGCGCTTGTAGGGGCCTCGCGCAGCAAGCCGACTAGAGAAAATCTTTTATAAGCATTAGTAAACCTATCCGTTAAAGATAGACAAATTCTATTGTGAACTTTTCTTTAAACCTATAAAATAAGAACAATGCCTTCTACATTGTTTTGTTATTAGGTATCTCAAAAAGAATAGGCAGCTCTTTTTAGGAAAACTCCCAGTCAGCTATATTTTTTCCAACTTTTTCAACAATCATTATCATATTTCAACCAATTTACACAAAACCTAAACTAATTATACACCTACCCTTCCTCATGAACCACTCTGTCTGTCTATTGTTGAAAAAACAAATAAAAATATGTTCAGTAGTTTATGAGGGGGCGAAGGACTTTGTTTTAGAATATGTGCGCGACTCCGACTTTTCGTCAGCAAAATTTCAATACAATACCTACCTAGGAACTTTGGTAGGGCCTCGCAATGACTAGGCCAAGGGCGGATCCAGGGGGGGGGGTCATGGGGGTCATGACCCCCCCCTGGGCCGGGTTAGGCCAGGTCCAGGACCTAGGTGGACGACTAATTAAAATTATTCTATTGAACATGTACTTCAGGATTTTGAAAACTACCTCCAAACGCGGTGCTCGGATTGTAAAAGTTGGTATTGGAACTTTATAACGCGTATTGTGATTTGCTTGAAACTCTGTTAAAATACTGTGAATGCAAAATAATGGACACGTGTTTCAGGATTTTGTATAATGAACATTAAAAAAATTAGTTTCGCTTCATAAGTATTTTGCGAACAAAGTGAGTCAGTTATGTATGTCTAACCAAAGAATAAGAACCGACAAGCAGTCAGCCTTTTCATTGAGCACCGTTAGCAAAATCAAGTGTCAGTCATGTTGAGTTTGTCTACAAGAATCGCCAGAGAATTGGAAGCGACAAGCAGCCAGCCTTTTCTTAAGACCCGTAATAGCAAAATCAAGTGTCACATGTATTTGTCTAAAAAAAAATCGGCTTGCTTCGCTCGTTTTTTAGCTTCATGAGTATTAAATGCGTAAAGTGAGCTATGTCTGACCAGAGAATTGGAACCGACAAGCAGCCAGACTTTTCGTTGAGCACCGTAATAGTAAAATCAAGTGTCAATGTTTATTTGTCTAAAAAAATCGGCTCGCTTCTCTCGCTTTTTAGCTTCATGAGTAGGGTCAGGGAGGCTAGGTTGGCTCGGATTTTTTCAGAGGGCTCTAAAATGTAGAAGAACTCAAAGGATTAACCTGAAATTTGCACATGTTGTTGCTAAACTATCCTAGTTTAACATGGCATCATTATATTTTCATTAAATACTGCTAAAACAAAATTACAAACCAAAAATCAAAAAGTGAGAATTGAGCAACTGTGTACCACCAGGTGTACAGAGTGGCTCAGTGATTCAGTAGTGGTAATTAGTATTAATAAATGAAAACACGTTGATTATTTATAATTCATTTTTTATGAGAAATAAAGAAGAATTATTCTAGTCTCAAAATGTTGTTCATATCAACCTAAAATCATTATTACTGAGATCAACCTTATCCCCTCTTTTATTCTTTCAGCAGGAGTATTTCCTATTTTTCTCGTCGTGGTAGTCGGTGGCCGTGGCATTCTATTGATGAAAAAATAAAAATAGAATTATAGAGTGCTAAAGTAATTTATTTTAGGTCTTTACACTGCACCAATACACAGTGACTCATGAGTCACTGTGTACTTTTTAAAATTGAGTCACTGTTCGCAACTACGCCCTTTTGAAAATATTCAATGACGACAATCGAATCAGCTAACAAACACATCAAAGAACTACACAAATAAGACTTCTACAATATCTACTATACGGCAAACATAATGGTCACCACAAATTACGATAAACTAAGGTATGACAAACAAAAGAAATTTGCCTTAAAAGTAATTTTGTAGGCACGGAAACGAAGAAATGCGGTGACACCTCGGTACTGCGCTCGATCCGCCGCCTGATTGGTTTGAACACATTTGGGGTACACACGCTTCAATTGTGTGACAGAAATAGCCATCTAAAGCACGTCGTTCTAGTCAAAACACGTGTGAGCCACTGTTGTCTCCTGAGTCACCGTACCCTCCCTGACCTATTTACTGTGCAAAGTGAGTTATGTCTGACCAGAGAATTGGAACCGACAAGCAGCCAGACTTTTCGTTGAGCACCTTAATAGCAAAATCAAGTGTCAATGTTGTATTTGTCTAAAAAAAATCGGCTCGCTTCGCTCGCTTTTTAGCTTCATGAGTATTTAATGCGCAAAGTAAGTTATGTTTGACCAGAGAATTGGAACTCTGACATGCAGCCAGCCTTTTCTTTGAGCACCGTTAGCGACATCAGGTGTCACACAGTGTTACATGCATTTGTTTTAAAAAACGTCTCGCTTCTCTAAAATAGTTAATACTT
Source organism: Camptogramma bilineatum (assembly GCA_958496255.1). Classification (NCBI taxonomy): domain Eukaryota; kingdom Metazoa; phylum Arthropoda; class Insecta; order Lepidoptera; family Geometridae; genus Camptogramma; species Camptogramma bilineatum. Next base: position 7,970,948 of record OY292467.1, on the reverse strand, counting down.
AGGTACTGCATTACGTAGGTAGGTACTTACTTATGAAAGTAATCTAACACGTACGAAGTCGCGGGTAACGGCTAGTTAAATTATAACTTCTTGTGACTTGACCACGACTATGTGACCCCCCCCTGGCACCAAAGCTGGATCCGCCCTTGGACTAAGCAGGCTCGGTCCCAGGGCCATGACACCTCACCCCCCCCCAAATCTTTGATCCAGCATCCAGCATTATAATGTCTCAAATTCTTAAATGCTAGGAATTCTAAATTTTTCTTACAAACGTTTTTAGCCCTTTTCATCCCGTCATATCAATGTGTCATTTGTCTTAAAAAAATCGGCTCGCTTCGCTCGCATTTTAGCTTCATGTGCATTTTGTGAACGAAGTGACGAAAAAGTGAAATGTCTGACCGAAGAATAGAAACCGACAAGCAGCCAGCCTTTTCTTTGAGCACTGTAAGCAAAATTTAGTGTCATTATGTTACATTTGTCTTTAAAAATTCGGCTCGCTTCGCTCGCATTTAAATTCATAGGTATTTTGCGAGAGTAGGGAGCTCGCTTTTCTCGCATATTAGGCTCATTATTTTGCTAGCAAAGTGAAAAAAAAAGTGCTGAAAAAATCGGCTCGCTTCGCTCGCCTCCCCCCCCCCCACGCCTCCCCCCAGCATAATATCGTGTGTCCCTCCCAAAAATCTTGGTCTCACGCCCGTCATCAGGGGCCTCGCAAAGATCTACCGCCCGGGGACTCGCGATAGCTAAGGCCGCCCCTGTCGAGCATCCTGTATTTTAGTCTTATAAGAGTTTGGCGCAGCAAGTTTTGAATGGATATTGAAGCTGTCTATGTGTAGATTACGATAAAAAAAACCACACTGCGAAAACGCAGGGCAATGTCGAGATATAAGGTTTTGAAAATTCATTTCCATACAAAATTGTAATAAAAATCAACGTTTCTTCAATTTATTCATGAAATATTGCCGTTACGGCAAAAGTACCGTGAATGACTATTGAAGAGAATAATTAACTGAACACAATGCCATTATTAAATTAACACATTTCGACATCAACTTTTTTTAAAGACGAATGTACGACCCTCTCCATACGATCGAGCCACTGTGCGGCGGCTATGCGCTAAGGGGCGCTCGGAGGCCGCTAAGGCCTCGGTCTCGAATTTAGCGGGTAGCGGTGCGGTAGCGGAGCGGCGGGGCGGCGGCGGCTCTGGAGCGGTGCGGGGGCGGGCACTCCAGTCAGCCCGCCCCGCACCGCTCCAGAGCCGCCGCCGCCGCCGCCCCGCTGCCCGCAAAATTCGAGACCGAGGCCTAATGCACAGAAGTGTTTATTCCTACTTCTGTGGCCTAATGCTACGAGTATGCGGGGCGGCCGCGCGGGTTACGTAGTAACTATTAATGAATCTGTGGCGCGATCTTTTTCTGGTTCATTTTCATTCAGTCAGTAGGTAAGGTAAGTAGGTACTTACATCTAGCTAGGCAATGTCATACAGAGAAAAATAAAAACTTATCATTTTTCACATACCTACTCAAAAGAACGTGACAGGTTAGTTTATGTACCTACTACCATATTATTGAAATATTTTTGAAGAAATTTTCTGTAAGTACCTACCTATTATGTAGGTATGTATTAATCTGTATTTATTAATAATATTTGAAGTAGATTTTAATCTACTTTCCAGTGTCGTATCGATTTGAAAATTTGCATTTGTATATAATTTGGATAAACTTACAATAATTCGGTATTGTCGAGCTGATCTGATGATAGAGTCAGGAGTTGTTTAACAGAACTCCTCAGTAAATAAACCGATGGAGTTAAAACTCGACATGTCTGTCAAGTCCCGACTACACTGTAAGAATAAGGAGCTGATTTGATGATGGAGTCAGGAGCTAAGTCAGGAGTAGGCCATTTGTAATTTTAATAAATTAAAAATACGATTTTACTTACGTGTTTATATTAACTAAATTAAGTTAACGTACCTATTTATTCTAGCAAATACCATCCGTCCGTCAGCAGTACCAGCTTTCCGTTTATTATTTTAACACTACGCGAGTGACACCGCGCGGCGCAGTTAGTTTATTTCCTTATGTGACAGCCCTACAAGAATAGGCTATTATAAAAGTCGATGTTAGACCGCTGTTTCTCTGTAGTTCATTTCTCCGTGATAATACCTAGGAGGTTTAGGCTAAGCAACTTTCGGCACTCGAGGTGCATTTCCGTTCATAACTCCCTTTTTTTGAAGTCGGTTAAATTGAAAGAACTAGAACAAAACGAGCGTCACACAATAAGTGTGTAAATAAAAACTAGCAAATAATATCTATGATATTGGTATAAGAAAAACCTGTTAAAACACAATCGTATAGTGCAAATATCACGAGCGAACAAGGCCGGTCGAAGTCCATCATTATTTGCGTCGTTCAAGACGAGAGGAAGCACACGACGATTTCTGAAGCGCGTTTTTGAGGAGCGCGTAAAGAAAACGCAGGTGTTCCCGATTTGCGCGGAACGTCAAAATTTTCAGGATTTTCAAGCATTTTTCTAATTTAATTCAACCAGTCGGCTGCGTGCGACATCCATATTAAATTCCTATTTGTTTTTCTTATTCAAATACGGATCTTCAGATGTAGGTAGATAAGTAGAAAGATAAATCTAACATTTATAATCCAAAAGAAACTGTTTAACGTGTTCCTGCGTCAACTGCGTGCGTAACTGGAAATTCCAATACCTTTGGACTTGAAACTTGACCAGTCGATTACACAGATTCATTCAAAGTCACTATGGTAGAGCCAGTGTTATTCAAGTTGTTTTGTCGAAGTATTCAAATTACAATGGAGAATTTGGAATATTCCTCAAAAATACTTTCTGAATTCGTTTTTAAAAACCTAGAAAGTATACTTACCTACCTAAACTAAGGTTGGCCACATACTTCCTTCTTTTTGTTTGTCCGACTGTTCGATCTTGGAGGCATGACACAACAGGGCAAAAACGCGAGAATCTGTACATTGGCATTTTCGAGGTGTCCCCAGGTTAAATTGACTGCTACGCAGCTCTTTATAAGTTTTACAGGAGTTGTAACCACATTATCTGATTCATGGTGAAATTGGCATGCCATATTTATTAAAATGTAACGCTTAAAACAACATTATGATATCGAAAATTAATTTTAAAAAATCGCAATTTTAGCCTGTAGTACTGTCCCCTAATCAAAATCCGACCTTTAGCAGCGTTTGGTTAATAATAATTCCACTAGACTGGCAAACTTTTAGCTATATATTTGAAGTTTAGTGGGTTACCTAGGGTTCTAAATGTACAATTTGCTGCAAAAGCCAGAATTTCTACTAAATAAGTAATATTTAAGCCTGTCCCCGGGATTTGGGCCAACTGGACATGTCCGGATTCCGTTACCGCGTTTTCAAATGATTTTACAGTTTTTTTGTTCCGAGGGGTAGTTATTTTTTTACTTATACAACAACATTGCAACGAGACAGACGTAAAAGTAAAGGAGATGTCCATAGTTTTTAAGCCAAAATATTCAAAACAATTGTTTGATATTCGGCGTCAGTGAGAGGTTGTGTTTTTTCGGGCACTGTCCGGTGAGTATTAAATTTTTTTTTCATGTTTAAAACGTATTTCCAATGCATATTTTTATTTCAAAACTGAAATAAACTATCCAAGATTAACTTAGTGTGAAAAATCGTGTGATAAATATCAGCAATTTGAGATAATTCATATTTTTGTGAACAGGTACCCAAGTTCGTTACTTCCGATTCGATACCATAGAGCTGATAATCACGTTAAGCAAGGTTTACATAGCGTACACTTTATTTTATCTATTATTATTTACCCATTATTTTGGTAAACCTACGGCCACCATAGGTATCAAAATTATTCGTTTTGACCTATGTTCCGAAGAAAAAGTGGTTAAATATCAGTAGGTACCACTATTTGAAAATATTTTTTTTGTGACGAAACAAATTATTATGCTTAGTTCCTTTACTTAGTTAAGACTAATTTTCACAAGTTCTAGTTTACTTCTAAAATCATTAATTTCAACGATTTTATAGCTAGTAAATAAAAATTCAAAAAGATTTAGAATTAGGCGCTATGTAAACCTAACCTTAGATGTCTGTCCCCCAAATCCAAGTTACAAAAATGTTAAGTTTGTAGGTATTAAAAAGTTTAAAATAAGTGTAGACATTGTTTAGCAAAATGATGTGGTTTCTCAAAATACTCAATATTTAAATAGTTAATTAAGAAAATAGTCAATTTTGGGAATTTTATTAAAACTTTAAAGGCCATTTTAGAGCATAGGTAACGAACTGGAAAGGAAAAGTTGATAAAACTCGTGTATTTCTAAGATATCAAACTGATTTTATACATTTATTATTTAAAAACATGTTCTCTTTCTTTAATAAATAAATTAATAAAATAATTTTGAGTTTTACTATCTTAAAAAACCAAAAACCAGCGGTAACGAATTGGATTAAAATTTCTCCTTACAGTAATAAACTTGCTAATTTCTCCTAAAATATCAATTTTACGAGAAAACTTTTTCGTTTGTAGATAGAAGAATAATTATAGATAGCATATAAATAAACATTTCAATGAAATTCCACAAAAAAAAAACAAATCACAATTTTGAGAAAGTGTACAGTTTTGCGCGTTTTTGCCCAACACACGTCCGATCCGACAGTCGCAGTCGGAAACTTTATGGCCGGGACAGCCGGATCGGACCACCCTCCGGCACCGGACAGACAATAATCCTGACCTGATCCTGACTTCGAAATCTTACCTACTTGGGTAGGTACCTACATTATTTTCTTGTCTATACCTACTTAGATAGGTTATACATACCTACCTACCTATAATTAGACAAGAAAATAATAGGTAAGTAGTAAAAGGTATCTTATCTAAGTAGGTACTTAAGTAGGTAGTTATAAGTACTTACCTATCTTAAATTTTCGTGCCTCCGATAAAAAAGATACTTAGATGATAGAGCTCAATCCTTCGATTTCGAATGAGGTCAATAACGCACGCACGCACGCACCTACATAGGTACTTACCTACCTAAAGTACTTACCTAATACCTACCTACCTACCTATTTATTCTTTCTTTATTTATTTATTCTTTTTCTTAAGTAGGTATTCATTGATTTTACTTTGTAGGTATGATTAACATAGGTAGGTACACTCCTATTCGTAGTACCTCTACCTGCCTACCGAACACAACTAAAATTACCTTTAAGCTAAAATTATACCTAGGTAGGTACCTACCTAGTAGCTAATAATTTTAGTTGAGTTAATTAATAAAATAAAAGTTTGTTTTTATTTGACCAAATTAAATCAGTAAATACCTAAGTAGGTACTATGTCTATAGGTACCTACCTACCTATTTACTTATAAAAGAACAAATCAAAACAGTTTTGTAGTGTCAGTCAGGTAAGTACCTACTTAGGTAGGAACTTACTTAGGTACCTACCTATTAGGTAGGTACATATTTGTTCTGTCGTGTCAGTCAATTAGTAATTTTGATAAACCTTCAATAAACTTAGTTTGCACTTCAGTTTGCACAAACGGAAGACATAAAAGGTTTTCTGATGACTACAACAAAGTTACTCTATGATGATTGATGATGATGACTAAGTACCAAACAACAAAAAATATTGTTCAGAACCACAATAATTTGAGACGATAGCGCCACCTAACTAACACGACACAAACTAATTCACTAGGTAAGTATGTAAAACTCATTATAATTTATCGATCCAAGAAAGACTGGCGCGGATTTCAAACTGATGGTCACAATGATGCGAGGATTATAACCTAGATGGTGTTGCGTGTTACTAGATGAATATTTTGAAAGGATGTTTGAAATACGCTACTGATGGTACCTACCACGTGCGTGAGCGTAGTCGAGAGCAGAAGCTAGATTTGAAATAGGTAGATAGTAGGTACTCTTGACAATGAGGTTACTAATTTATTATTCATAAAGATTTTATTTTTAAAACTTTTATGCAGGAGGCCTGACATCAGTAGCCTGATACAAAGAATTAATCGCAATATCTGAAGATACGAAAGCCATAGACTTAGCTAAAGTCGACAAAGATAAAGTATCCATAACAATTCTGTTAGCGACGTGGTTCAACTCCGCTCCTTGAGACTGTGCAGTGTACTTTAGGGCCAGTTTCATAACTCTTTCACAAGCAAGAGCTTTTGACATTGCACTCTTTGCTTCCTTACCAGCTTGCTGCGCTGCAGTCTTAGCCAAATTCATCATCAAATCCTGATGATTCGACATCCCGTCTTTAGCATACTTTACAGACATTCGCACTTCAATTGATGCAGTAAGAGCTCTTCTTAAAGCTACTACACTGGATGCGGTCAAATAAGCTACATCTCCTGCGTAAAGAATAGCTTTCTTCGCCTTTACTTCAAGTCTCTCAAGTTTTTGCTTGACTTTCTTTTCGTTAGCTGCCTCGTCTTCCATCTCAGTTCTATCGATTTCCATTTCAGCAATAACGTCAGGATTGACTGCAGGTTTAAAGATATTTTCTTTTGGATCAACCCAGTCGTCCGTCAACTCTTGCACATTTGCATCATGTGCTCCGACATTTTGAACAACTTTCTCATAATGTGTTCCATTTATAGTTTTCTGCAATATTATTGGATCAGTATCATTCAAGTCTTGATTGTTTTCAATATCAAGCGCCGTTTGATTCAAAAATCCTTTCACCGAAGTAGGATTTGTCTGGATACTATTCAGAACGTGGACAATTTTCTTTTCGCTTTTAGAAATAACTGAATATGGCGATATAGGAACTGAAGCTTTCTGGCTTCCTACAACAACACTGGTATTGTGAAGTACATTAGGTATAGATGTTTTGTTGAGAATAACATTGTAAATGGTACTATTTTTCAAAGAAACCGGCTGGGCAGTGGGAGAATGTTCCTCTGGTTCAGACTCTATGGACCGTTTTCTACGCAGTGAAAGATCTACTGATTGTTTTTTTGATAGAGCTGTAGCATACGTAATATCCTTCAAAGCCGACACTATTGAGACTTCAGCTGCAATTTGAGCTAAGCCGTATACCAATCGATGAAGTTCGGGCTCTGTGGAAGCTCTTGTTACCGTCAGTATGTGCCCAGATAGAGTTCTTGATATGTAATCTAAAATTCGCCTCGTTTCAATAGCGGTCACTCCTTTATTTTTACCGGATGCTTGTAAAGCTTCTCTGGTGATTCTAGTTATCTTATCCTGCATTTCTATTTTGGACAATATGGCTGACACCAAATCTTTTGAGATTTGGTACAGTGTCTCTTCCATTTGAGGGTTTTGAGTCACATTCTTAGTGGCTTTCGATATGGTATCATCTAGATGCTTTATAACATTATGTGGTGAATTCACAATGAGTTTATCTCCGAAAATTTTAGAGGTAAATTTATCTTTGAGATCATGGAATGGGGATATGCCAGCAGAAACAAACGATAATATCTGGAACAACAGAGAGAATAGAGTACCTAACTAGGTACTAATTTTAGATCTTCAAGACTTTTATGGCCCTTTAGGTATAGGAATGTACAAATAATTAAGCAACTTACAATCGGCAGAAATCCCAACCCAATTTTCATCTGCATTTTCCAATGTTTTTGTGAGCTTAGAAAATCGCTAAATGAGTCCAGCAACCATTATTTTTATCCATGGACTATAACATTTTATTGGCTACGAATTCACGAAACCTCATTAGGTTAATAGGCTGTTATTTTTATGACTGGTTGCCTACGAGTTACGAACACAAAGTGGTTCATCCTGTTTGTTTTTCCTTACCTGGACTTATCCAGCAAAAGAATTGAACATAGTTATTCTACGCTTACTGTGTTCAACTTTTCGATACACATATAGTGGTCTATAAACGTAGTTTCTGCTCTCGGCTGTCTCAATATCTTCAAAATCATCATTGTTATCAGCAATTTCTCTTTTGTCAATCTCGGTTTTATTTTCTTTGATTACTTTTTGTGTTTTACTATCATCTGTTATACCATCCGGAATTTTAGATTCATTAATTTCTATAGGAATATTCAAGCCATTAATAAGATTGATGTTTAACGAAATTAAAAGTACAGCACAAATTGTGTAAAACATTGTGGTGAACTAAGCAGGAGTACAAATTAGCTCCGTTATTTATAAAAATAATTTTAATTAAAAGTTTTATGATAATAAGCACTAATTGTCAGAAATCTATTAACATGGTATTGTAGAGATTAACATGGCTGTGTCAACTTTCTTGTATTAGTAGATGATAGATTGCATTCTGTAAATAAAGACACGCAATTGATTTTCGTAGTGTGTATATTATTAACACAATACCTATTTAAATAAATCTATATAAGTTACAATTTTAAACTAATCAAATCTAATAACTAATTTTGTACATTTGGAATAAGCTAATTCAATGTCTTTAAATTAAACTAGAATAAAATCATGTATCCGTTTTCGTTTTGCAGTTAAATTGGTAGGGAGGGAGTTCGCAGTTCAACCGAGGAAAGCTGGGAGGACCTTGATGCGGCCATGTCCAGCGAGTTGGGAGGTCTCACCGAAGGGCGACACATCCACATCATTGGATGACGGCAGCAGATCTCCTTCCGCAACATCCCGGCGATGCCTCACAATCTCAGAAGCACCAGTAGCCTTTACCGAAGCACCAGATTCCGCATTTTCTTTTCCTGTAGCTGATGGTGTTTTGGGTTCTTGTTTTGGGATGTGCTCGATCACATCCTCCGCCACAGGTGCGCACGCGCAGGCGGCTAACAGCGCCAACGACGCGATTATGAAAAGTGTAGAACGCATTTCCGAACGATCCTATGTTGCTTCAAGTTTACAAATCTCAAACTGTTGCGTTTCCCCCATCGTTAAGACTTTATATTGTAAATCTGTACTGACATAAAATATTAGAGTGATTGAAACAGTACACTCGGATAATGCGCATTGTTATTTATAGAGCAAATCTGACGCACGATATCCGTACAGTCGCTTTAAACAGACGCGCAAGCGACTGTTTCACTAAAAGCCTTGGCTTGGGTTGAGATGCTAATGGAACTCCAAATGTGGCTATAACTTGATAAAAATAAAGGGCAACAAAACCCCTATTAGCATCTAGAGAAGGCACTCTGAATCTCGTGATAAGTGTAATGATGTTAACAACACTGTTTTACCATTTTTTAACAATTCCATTGTAAACAATTATTTTGTGATGTTTATCTAGTATGCGAGCTAGGTGTCTCAGATAGCAAAATGTTACATGTATTGTCAGATTTATTCATTACTCACATCCTATTAATATACTTAAACCATTTTAATTACTTCCATCCCCCTACGCAAGCTCTACGCCGTAGACATTCGTAGCGGGCAATAAGTATTTTTTTCCTTTTGGATCTTCGAAGGCAAAAACAGACAGACTCGCAATTTTTGGGCTCAAAATCGAGGTTTATCATTATACCTTACATTATAGAATACAAGTAGGTATAAAAAGTACCTATAGGTATCAAATTATTAAATATGGTAATTTGAATGTATAATAATAATGAACCTACTGGACATAAATTGCATGTTGAAGTACCTAATGAGAATGACACTAATAAAATTAATGGTTCAGGCTAACATATAATTATTATTTCATATAGGTATAACGGAACTCTACAATACCATTTATCATTATAATAGGTAAGCCTATCATAATAGTCAATTATTAAAAATTCAATATAAACCAACATTCCTAATAAGGACTACATATTCCAGTATTATCTGGTCCGATCAAAAGCAAATAAAGCAATTAGCATGAAATGTTACTGTGTATGGATAAAGACAATGAATCGCCATAAATTCAGTGGAATATGAAGGATTTTTTGGACATATCAATGATTTAACTAAAGTTCTATCTTAATCCTGTGGTATTCAGAGCTGTCTATACAAATGTAAGTATCTAGAAATTCAAAATTCTAACTGACTGGTTTTTATTAGTGTACTGTATTAATAAACTAAATAAAATACCTAAGTATAAGAAAAATCCATTTTTCATAATATAGTCAAAATTTACGATAAGATTACACAACGAATAGGTACGTTGTGTAATCCGATAGACAGAAATTGCTAGATCTAAGTGATGAACGGAGTAAACATGGTTGAGGTTTGCTTCGTCGAAACATCCATGAATCTTACGAATAAGCGGAAGGATATAAGCGTCACGCTTATTTTTCTTTACAACAATCAATAAAGCAAACTATTTATCACCAGTTTCAGTATAATCCACAACAAAACACATTCATGGTCATTATGTTATTGAGAGTATTGACTGAAGAAATTAGAATCAAAGGCAGAATGCGTCAATAAATTCCATTTCTGGATACGTTTATTAGCATACACAGCAGTATATAAAGTAATGCATTTCGAAATGATCATCAAAACCAATACAGACGGAAGAACGTATACAAAGAACTAAGTTTTGGGACTGTTCCCTAATATCGCGGAGAAGTGACTCGAAGCCCACCAAGAACATGGCTTCTCAATTGTATATTCTTCTCTCGCTTACGCTGTTTGCGTGCACGCAAACTCTGTGGTGTACCACAGCGTCCCCTGTCCCTGAAGCAACGGAGACCACGACTGAAGAAGTGGTACCAATATACGCGGTGTTTGAAGTGATCGAACCTTTACCAGAGGTTGTAGCATTCGTTGAAGAAGCGACCACCGAAGCGGCTGCAGAGGCCCCTCATAAAGTGGCTAAGAGGTCTCTACGTGGAGACAACCCGAGCAATGACTTGTTGGCTCAGTATGAGAGCAGTCTCGACGACACTGGACTGACCAGCTTCGCTGGACGCAGGATCAAGTTTCTCCCTACATTTGTGGGTTAATTTTAAGAATAAGTTTATAAATTATATATATGTAACTATGTATTTCACCATGATAACATAAGATTTTAAGATGTGATTTAAGAAAATAGATTGTTATTCAATGTTTGACTTGCTGAACCCATGTCAAAGTTAGGAATATTTTCAACCAAAAATTTTTTTTACCAAATAAAGTACCTATCCAGAAACAAACTTTGTTTAATATTTTCTTATTCAATAAGTGCCTTTTGTTCTTATAGTAATACTATTTTAGATAACTTGTAGTTTTTAGATCAAAGGAAGGTTTTTTTCTCTTGTCATAAAACTTGTGTTTCTGGCACTAGATATAGGTAAGTCGCAGTAGCCACAAAGAAGAAGTGAAGTGATACATTAAATAAATATAAGGGATATTAAAAGTATAGTACTTATACATATACATACAGGGTGTGGCAAATTCTTGGTCCTTTAAGAGTATCTAGCTACCTTTTTCTTGTAGTTAGAAAGTTTTGTCCTTAGGAAACTATAGGTTTATTTTAAAGAAAAAACTAATTGCATTTTTAGATTTTGAAAAAAGTAGGTAAGTAAGTAATTAGTCTAAAAAAATTGTCTACAAAAAAGTTGATCTTAATCGACTCTACTTCCCACCTACCTACACACCTACATTTGGTAAGTTACTTTGGGAAAAGTGATTCTACTTTTCCCAAAGTAACTTACCAAATCAAATCGTAATTTTCTGCAATAATTAAAACACACCCTTTCCCATGAAATTACGAGTTGTAAACATTACAGTGCCACTTATTCTAGTCCTCTTAGGCCCAAGAATTTTCCTCACCCAACTGTAAATTAAAAGGTACCTAAGTCTATTAATTAATTAATTGAAAGAAAGGTGACTAATAAAACATTTTAACAACCAGAGTACAGAACAAAAAACATAGTTATGAAAAATATTTAATATTACTTAATATCTAATTAAACATACACTGTTGCCAATTTCATGTTCCCTTTAGTCTGGACCTACAGCTTCTTCGCCACCACCTTCTCGATTTACTTCAACGAACCCGATCTCATTTGTCTTAACTGGTATTAGTATAACTTTTACTTCTCGTAGAACATAGTCAGGGTTGTAATCTATATAGTCATTGCCTCTTCTTATTTCGCATGCAGATTTTAGTACCTCTGGAGTTAGATACAACCCCGCTAGTACACGTGCACTGGATAATTTAAATAAAATGAGAAGCAACAGAAGTACGGAAAGATTTGCCATTCTCGCCATCTGATGAACGAATGAACATCACAGTCTGATTAAAGCTTATATAAGGCCAGACTACAATGTGATAATTTTATGTGATATTTTAAATCTATAGTTTCCTGCTACAGCGTAAATCAATATTTAGCTAGAGTTTAAGATCATCGAACACTGAAAACAAATCAGTATTCAACAATTGAATACCTACTGATTGGTTTTCAGTAAGTATAGTTCGTTGTCAAAAGATTGTACGCCTGAAGAAGTGAAACATTTGTCGAGATATAAGATGTAGGTCACCAAAACTAAAAAAGTCTGGCTCTCTAATCCCAAGCTTTAAAACAAAGTGAGTTTAGTCAAAGTAGGTCTAGTCTAGGTGCTTATGATTCAAAAGGTGATCACTGGTAAGTAAAAGAGCAATAACATTTTACGTAAAGCTGTCGTAATTTATTTAATGGATTTATTTTATGGGTTGAAGAATAGTTCCAAGGTTCAACACTTATGGAATTAAAAAAACTACCCCAAGTTTTTGTTTAATGAGTAAACATTTCAATGTCATTCCAACAAGATCAATATCGATGTCGAATTTGATTGTGGAAAAAATCACGTTATTTTTCTTTACTTATATAATCTGGAATGACTTGTCAAACATTTAATGATAGAAATGTTAGATACTATCACAGTTAACCCAAAATCGACGTTGATGGCCATGTTATGGTTGTGGCAGAAGGTCCTCTTATTGAACAGAGCTTTATCGGAAAACAGTCCAACGATATCGCGATGGATAATATTTATCACAAAATGAAAATAGTTTTTATATTAGTAGCGTTGCACGAAACTAAATGCAAGATACTGCAGTTTCCAGAACTAGTTCAACCCAAAGTTTACGATATCCCAATAGTGAATTTTAAAGGCGTTAATCAATCAATTCTCTATAGTACAAGCAATTTCAGCAATGATAATACGCTTATATATTCAATCCTGAAAGAGGCTTATACAAATCAGCCTGTCATAATGTTAAGTGGAAAGGTAGAAGTTACTTTAAGGAAAATAGTAAATAATGAAAGCCCTAATATAATTTTGCTGATGGAATCTTTGAACATTAAAGACTTGGGCACTGAAACGTTTGAGAATATTTTATTCTCTCATTGGTCTGCCCTATATCTAGTTATAACCACCAGAAGCCCAAATTTCATATGCAAGAATGGGACATTCACTGATAACGCTTTTGCTCAAACGAAAAAATATTTGAACGAATTGTGGCAAGTGTTCCGCATTGGGAGAGTATCAGTGACATTTCCGTACACTTGTCCGATGCATTATGTTATCTATGACGGCAAGGAATTGTCTGGCACTTATTTGTACAACAGAGATATAAAGTTTATAAGACCTAAAAATAGACAGGAGTATGTAATTGATTTTAAAAACAGTGGAGAACCGCGGGACCTGGCCAATAGTTACCCGTTACGGGCAAACATCTTCTACAGAATGCCTACTGCCATCACAGAATGCGACGTGGTGAGACAGTTCACCAATATTGACTATGAACTGAGTCAAGGACTTTGTGGCTTGGATGGAATGGTAATGCAAGATTACATTAAACATTTTAAATATCAGCTGATCGAATCGGAGGATGAGAGTTGCGGTAAATATGGATACGAGATGAACAACATCGTCTCGGGTAGTCTCGCATGTATACTGAGTAATGAGATAGATATATCATTTAACTCGAGGTTTATCTGGATGTATACGTCAAAACGTTTCCACTTCTTGCATTACGTATCTCAAGATACTTTGTGCGTGGCGTTGAAGACACCCAATAAAATACCGCTGTGGCACTACCCATTCAACATGTTTAATATTTGCACTTGGATATGGCTTCTATTATGTATATCTTCAGTTGGTGTTTTTGCATGGTTAAAGGGAAAAATAGCGGCTAAGTTTACTGGAGAGAAAATTTTAACACTGCGTTTTTATATATTCAATGCAATACATTCGGCGTTGTTTGGAGTATTATTGAAGAATGATGGGAAACATCGAATATTGAAGGGTGCCACTCTGTTATGTTCGATCATAATCTTATCTGTATATCAGGTAAGTAGACTTTTTTGTTTGAATCAAATCAGTCAAGGGCTTATTAATATAAGGGGTTCCAACATTGGCCGAAAACAATAAAAGTTAGTTAAGTACCTACCCCATAACATAAAATGAGATGCCATTAAAAAAAATTGTTTTCATCTCAAAACTATTTTTTTTCTAGTAGGTACCTATAAGTACCTATTTATTTTGTATGTAAGTATGTGAATGAAATCTAAAAAAATGAAAATTTGGAAAACCATAGCATAGTAGGTACAACGTGGGCTGTCATTTGTTAGAGCTCGACATTAGATTCAACTATATAGACTCGTAGATGGAACCTTGGAGAAGGACATAGGATAGTTTTTGTCGCGAAAATAAAACTTGAAGGAGGTGGAATAGGGGATGAAAATACTAATTCTACGCAGACGAAGTCGCGGGCATCTGTTAGTTATAAGTAAGTTTTATAAATGAATGTTTGCCGCGGACGAGTTAATTTGTTTGTTTGTTTGAACGCGCTAATCTCAGGAACTACCAGTCCGATTTGAAAAATTATGTCCGCATCACATCTGCAAAACTCTTGTGGAACGTTATAGGCTACTTTCATCATCATCATCATTACCATTATACCATCACTACGGGGGCAACGCCGCGAGGGCGCTGCTAGTAAGTAATAATGGCCACTATATAAAACTGGTGCAAGTAATGTCGTATTTTTTCAGGGGCATGTCAACAATCAGTTTACAACACGCTCACACTACCCTGAAATAAGATCTATGAAACAACTCTTCATGTCATCGCAAGTTATCTACACACAACAGTCATTATTAAACTTCATACTACCTTCAGTTGATAACCATAAAAAGCATCTACCGGACATTATGAAACATATTCAAATACTGAATTCAACATCTATAGGTATCTTTCAAAACAGATTATAGAAACTTAAAAAGCATCAAGTTCTCTATCAGATGAGATTATGGAACTAGCTCTAGATTTAAAAAAGTCAGAAGGCAATCTTTGCCTAGTGCCTGCGACAATGTTGAGGTGGAATAGGCTTGCCCAGCACCTAAACGATCTTGTCAGCTTAACCAGCCATATCCACAGGAAAGACATGGTCAATACGTGTGTACGTTTGCCAACTAAGCCGTGGGTTTCCTCGCGTTGTTTTCCTTCACCGTTTAGAGCTCGTGTTAATGCCGCATACAAATCCGAAACGAAAAATCCATTGATGCACGGCCAGGATTCGAACCCACGACCTTCGAATCGAAAGTGGAGGTACCTACTATACCCCTCGGTCAACACGGCTCTTAGCCCTAGATCAGTGACAGAGTAAAACTATAATGTCTCTAAGACTGGGCCGATAGACTTTTAGAGGAGTAGAACGGAAATTAAATCGCATATTATCTATTATGCGATTTCAGCCCCCGTTCTTCAAAGTTTTGAAGATCTTTTAGTAAGTATCAAATCTTTCATGAAAAAAATATGTAGGTAAGTAATACTTACCTAATAAAGGTTTTATCATAATGACAACTAAGTATTTATTCTATTTCAGAGTATCTTTTACAGCAAAGCAAAAAGACACCAGCTGCTTCTTTAGAAAGAAAACGAGATACTGTTATAGAAGTAATCTACAATCACACCGATAAGTACGGAAAGCCCGAGGTATATCTGATAGATATACCCTTCAGTATGTTCTATCTGTCTTTTATTGTTCGTGACGGTAAGGATGTTTTGAAAATCCATATCCCACTAAAAACATTTTCATGTAAAATGTTGCCAAGACGAGACCATAATGGCTCGCACGGTCAAAAAGTTACCAGATCTCATGTAGAGCCAAGCTTCTAACTCCACATTCTCTAACTCTACAAGCCTTATCTTCACAAACTCTACCTACACAGTCAAAATGCGTGGCTTGGCCGTTTCGTTACTATAAGAACTATAGTATAACAGAAAAGTAATGAACAGTGAATAAATTAACCTTTCACCCATGTGACGGTAGCCAGGCCACATATTTTGACTACGGTGTAGAGTTTGTGAAGTTAGGGCTTTGATGGGATTTCACTTCTTTTTGTATGGTCCCATACATTTTCAAAAATGTTGCCAAGACGAGACCATAGGGCTCGCACTATCAGTTAGTTTCATTTCAAGATTGTTATTATGTAGCATAATAAATCGTTCACCATTTCTAGATTTCCTCTTCCTCGAAGAGTCGCAGAAATTCATGATGCGACTTACAGAGGCTGGTCTTCCGAATCGGTACTACAAATGGGCCGGATATACCTTTACTTTATCAGAGAGATGGCCAGGAGCGGATCCTGAACCGCGACCCTTCAAAAGGATTAAAGTGAAGAAATTTCGAGTAGCATTCGGATTACTTTTCATAGGTTATTTCATATCTGTACTTGTCTTTATTGTTGAGAGGTGGGGTAAGGCCCATAAAAATTGTTTTTGTTGCAAATCTAAATAAAATTAGGATACAAGTAGGTACTTAGTCAGACTATAAACAGTAGTAAAATTGTAGTGAGTCGTTATATTTGTGTGTTTAATCGAGTATTAAGTGAAGTGTTAAATATAAATGAAAGTTGTTTAGCGAATAGGAAAATTTACTAGGTAACTAAGAGGTTATTAGTCAAACCTTACAAACCTAAATTTAAATAACTAGAATAGAACTAGTATTTTGTGCTTCACAACTTCACTAGGTACTACTTACATAATATTCACAAATACATAATTAAATCTTTACAAACATATTATTGCCTTTTTCTCCTATACTTACCTGTAAGCAACCTATACCTAACCCAATAGATAATACATAGAAATAATATAAGTAATAGAAAATTATAATCGAATGAATTGATGGGTTGATTACCTACATAAGTATTTTTGTTTATCAGTCCTGTAATTTGAAAAAAAGCATTTCAAAAACAATTTATATATCGGGGATAAAACAAAACTTATGTTGATGGAAACTTAATTCAACTACTAGGTAATAGACATTGGATGGAAGCTGTCATTTGCTACTTTACTAGCTGAGTAACGTCACAGAATTATTCTGTGGTAACGTTACTTAGAAAGTAACAAATCAATGCTTTACTTCGAGATTGTAAAATTTCAAGTTTTAAAGACCTAAGTTTATTAGCTATCTATGCTTTTGGTCAACTAGCAAACATTAATTCATTTTTTATATTATGTACTTATTACTATAACGAGTATAGATATAATCAGACATTCAAATCCCATAGCAGAGAAAATCAATTAAAAACAATTAGGTTAAAAAAGAAGATTCGCCGTATAGACAGACTTTACCGTGAGTATTAATGTAGCTAACACCTAAGATTAAATCAATCGTCATAGAGTTAGTTGATTTTACTGCTGTTTTTTTTTGTAAGGAAGTAAGTAAGTTCGTATGAGCAAGTGGCCAACTCTGGTGACGGAGTTTTTAGGCCGCCTAAAGGCCAAACTGCGCCTTTTTGTAACCAAGGCGCAGTTTGGGACTAAATTCTTCTTGGTGATCCATTAGAATAAGTTGAAACTTGGTAACCATACAGCAAATTAAGTCTCGTCAACGAAAGTTTAAGAGTTCAAAATTTCTTAGACCTAGGATAATTAAGTGTCTAAGCAAAATTTTGATAATCATATTTTCCAAAGAGAACTAATTGTTTACCGTAAAAAGCTAACATTTTATTTATCTGCTAAAGAATCTACAAGTTCAATCGGTTCAGCACTTATGGAATTGAAAAAAGTTTAACCCAAATATTTGTTAAATCAGTAAACACTTCGAAGATATTGTAGTAAACGTACATTATTGATACAGAATTGTGGTAAAAATCACGTTATTTTTGAGCGCTTGACTAGAATTACTTGTCAAATATTTAATGACATAGGAAACGGTGTTAGATACTATCGTAGTGATTTATCAAAACTCGACATTGGTTGATATAGTTGTGGCAAACGGGCCGGGACTTCAAAGAAAAATAGTCCATCGATATCTCAATGAAAAATATTTTCACAAAATGAAAATTTTGTTTATATTACTCGTAGTAACGTTGCACGAAACTAAATGCACGATACTGCAGTTTCCAGAAGTATTTCAACCCCAACTTTACGATTTCCCAATAGTGAATTTTAAAGGCGTTAATCAATCAATTCTCTACTGCACAAAAGAAAATAGCAATGATAGTACGCTTATTTATTCAATACTGAAGGAGGCTTTTACAAATCAGCCTGTCATATTGTTAAGTGGAAATGTAGAAGTTACTTTAAAAGAAATAGTAAATAATAAAAGTCCTAATATAATTTTGCTGATGGAATCTTTGAACATTAAAGACTTGGAAGCCGTAACGTTCAAAAATATTTTATTTTCTCATTGGTCTGCCTTATATCTAGTTATAACCACCAGAAGCCCAAATTTCATATGCAAGAATGGGACGTTCAATGATAACGCTTTTCGCCAAACGAAAAAATATTTGAACGAATTGTGGCAAGTGTTCCGCATTGTGAGAGTATCAGTGACATTTCCGTACACTTGTCCGATGCATTATGTTATCTATGACGGCAAGGAATTGTCTGGCACTGATTTGTATAACAGAGATATAAAGTTCATAAGACCTAAAAACAGGCAGGAGTATGCAATTGATTTTACAAACAGTGGAGAACCGCGGGACCTGGCCAATAGATACCCGTTACGGGCAAACATCTTCTACAGATTTCCTACTTCTATCACAGAATGCGACGTGGTCAGACAGTTCACGAATATAGACTATGACTTGAGTGCAGGAGTTTGTGGTTTGGATGGAATGGTAATGTACGATTACATGAAATATTACAAATATCAGATGACCGAATTGAATGATGAGAGTTGCGATAAATATGGATACGAGGTAAATGACACCATCTCAGGTAGTCTCGGATGTATAGTGAGACGTGAGATAGATATCTCGTTCAACTCGAGGTTTCTGTGGTTTTATACGTTAAAACGTTTCCACTTCTTGCATTATGTATCTCAAGACACTTTGTGCGCGGCGATAAAGAGGCCCAGCAAAATACCGCTGTGGCATTACCCAATCAACATCTTCCCTATTTACACTTGGATGTGGCTTCTATTACTTACATCATCAGTGGGTGTTGTTACATGGTTTAAAGCAAAAATAACAACAAAGTTTACTGGAGAGAAAATTATGACACTGCGTTTTTACATGTTTCATGCAATATATTCGGCGTTGTTTGGAGTATTGCTGAAGAATGACGGGAAATTTCGAATATTGAAGGGTACCTCTCTGTTATGTTCGATCATATTGTTATCTATATATCAGGTAAGTAGTGTTAGTCAAACTAAAAGACATTTTATTCGATGTCGAAATTGTTTAACAAATATTCAAGGCTTTATTATGTTTACGAATAAAAGACTAGTCCAAGTAATGGTGTCTATTTTCAGGGGCATTTCAACTATCAATTCACAACACGTTCACACTACTCTGAACTAAAATCTCTGCGACAGCTCTACACCTCGTCGCATATTATCTACACATCACAGTCAATATTCAACTTCATAAAACCCACAATTGATCCGTATAACAAAACTATTCCAGGTATTCTAAAACGCATACGAATACGGAATGCTACATCTATTGGTTAGTACGATTTTTTTTTTCCGTACCCATATTATAAATGTGAAAGTGTGTTTATTTGTTTGTTTATTTGTCCTGCTTTCACGTCAAAACAGAGCGACGGATTGACGTGATTTTTTGTGTGGAGATAGTTGGAGGGCTGGAGAGTAACATAGGCTACTTTTTATCCGGGTATCACGCGAGCGAAGCCGCGGGCAGAAGTAATGAAGACAGATTGGAATCTAGCACTGTGTTGTGGAAATTGACTAATTAACAAAATCAGGCTCAACTTTTATATTTCAGATTACCTTTTACAGCACAGCATCAAGACGCCTGGAGCTACTTTAGAACGAAAACAAGATACCAAGCTAGAAGTTGTCTATAATCACACAGATAAATACGGAAAGCCCGAAGTATATTTGATGGATATGGCATTTAGTATGTTCTATTTGTCTTTCATCGTAAGAGACGGTAAGGATGCTTTGTATGGAAGTTAGAACTATAGTTTTAATTTTTTTGGTATTATTTCATTGAAAATAAAAATTCTTATTGTAATTTTCCCTTACGGTTTCGATTCGCCGCCGGGATTCGAACCCGCATTGATTCAAACAATCCTCAAGCCGGAGTGCTTTAACCAACTTGGCCACGGAGTTCCATGACGACGCCGACGGACTCCAAGACCGCTCGCAAATCTTTTTAACTATGCATGCAACTGTTGGTTTTTTTTTATTAGCTTTGTGCCAGGTGGAATTTCTCATCAGAATAATCTGCATTATGTTAATGTTTTTGGCCCCTTTGTGACGGTAATCCATTCCGCGTAAATAAACTTCGAAAATGAGGAGCTTTTATTTAATCTACCCCTTTCCAAATTGTTTTCCTAGAGCTCGTCACATTAGAACTTCTGTTTCACTTTTGACAGTCTATCGGTCACAGTATCAAGATTTTGAAGGCAGAACTTTAAGTCACTTACCAATAATCATTTCTAGGTTTCCTCTTCCTCGAAGAATCGCAGAAGTTCATGATGCGACTTACAGAAGCTGGTCTTCCGAATCAGTACTACAAATGGACCGGTTATACGTATTCTTTGGGCGAGGGCTGGCAAGGGGCGGAGACTGAACCGCGACCCTTTAAAAGCATCGGTGTGAAGAAATTCCGAGTCGCATTCGGATTACTCTTCACCGGTTATATTATATCTGGACTTGTTTTTATTTTTGAGAGGTGGGGTAAGGTACCTGAAAATAGTTTATGTTGTACTATCTATAGATAGGATACCAGCAGGCTGATTGTCTAACTTGTCTCAGGCTGAGACTCCACCAAAGCGGAGATGTGTGATAGTATTTCAAAAGACGAGATGACATGTTTAAATAACGAAATTCTACATCTCACACATCTCCGCTTTGGTGGAGTCTCAGCCTCAAACCTCAAATTGGTCTCAAACGGTTCGCTCTCGTTAAGATGAAAGTGACAGAGCTACTTGCGTGGTCACAGAACTGTCATATTTGAGAGTTTGAGAGCGATTTTGGTCGCTATCAAAGATAGACAATCAGGGGGCAGTTGTGTCATACTAGTAGTAGTAACCGTAGTAAAATGTTTTAAAGTTTATCGTCATTCTAGTTTTCTATACTGGGAGATTTATTCAACATAGTTCAAACGAAGTGGGGGCTCTTAGGGTGTTACCACACCAATCGATCGACGGCATCGATCGACGTCGATCGAAGTTGATCGATTGGTGTCACCGTACATATCGACGCAGACTAATCCATTCTACCATCGATCGATGCCGTCGATCGACGATCGATCGATTGGTGTGGTAACACTCTTATATTTACGTGATATCGCTAAAAAATCTATACAATTTCCCATATATTCTTCTAGCGAATAGGAAAATAGTTGTATCGTCTTCAGCTACATACTTACCGAAAAGGAAATAGTAGTCTTACACCCGAATACTGAAACGCTACTTAGATTAAGTGGTGCTTTTCATTATCATTAACTGTCATTTTTGTGTACGATTCTGAAGAGTAAAAACGTCTCAAATAGATAAGTACGTTCCAATATTTAAGTACCTATCGTTTCAGTATTCGGGTATTAGAAAGATAAATCTAAATAGAATTGGAATAAAAATATGAAAATATGTTCATAATTCATTTATAATATTTTACTATCAACTTAAATAAAATTTCACAACTTCACCGAATCTAAACATAACCATAATGTCAAAAAATACTCAATTAAATCTATACAAACACAATATTGTCTTTTCCTCACATGAAAGCATTTCATAACTAATCGTAGCATTGAAAATTTAATTGAAAGGATAGGTAATTCACAAATATGAACTCAGTCCAGTTTATTATAAAAAATAAACATAAAAAAATCTGGGACAAAACATAGCGTGTAATTTTTTCTTACCGTTTTGGATGCACTTTTGATCATCGAATGCTAACATACAAAACCACTGTTTTTATATAACTAGGCAACTTTAAGTTGTGTCCCTTGACTGGGAAAACCAGTTTAACCATTCATCATTCTTTAGAAAATTATAATTGTGATTTCATGTTTTTTAATCAGCAGAGTCATTCTGTACAAGACTCACTTCGAATTCACTCAAGTGACCGAGCTCACTAAATACGCAAGAATGTATTGTAAGTGTTTGTAGTAAGATTCAAATTTCGAATACGAAATTTGAAATCTCACAGCGGATTCCGCGCTTCGACGTTCGAAGTGAGTTTACAGAATGAGCCTACTGTTACCATTTCGAACCAAGGCAAGAATACGACATGAGTGTTACAGATCGCTTATAAATATAATACTTACATTATTAAATAAAAAGCTTAAAGCTTATATTAAAAGGAGCAATGAACTTTAAAGAGGTAATACCGTATACTTACAAGATGCATTGTACAGATATACTATACAGGGTGAATTTTTGAGATGGGGCAGTAAGGGCAGCTACCTTAACCGTTGTAGCTGGAGGAAAACGTTCTTAGGAAACCATCCTTAATTTTTGAAAATATTTCGACCTGCATTCACAGATTTTGAAAAAAATGTACAGTCAGCGAGAAAATGGGCCATTTTCACAAAAACTTTTTTTGATGCCAATCGATCCTGTTTCATCTAAGGATAAAAAGGCTCTTTCAGACCAACTGAGGTTAGAGTACTAGAAAAGTCAGAAATCGCTAAAATGTATTTCTGAGACAAGATAGTAAGGGCTACCTTAACCGTTGTAGCTACAGGAAAACGTTTTAAGAAGACTATCCTTAACTTTTGAAGATATTTCAACCTGCATTCACAGATTTTGAAAAAAATGTACAGTCAGCGAGAAAATGGACAATTTACACAAAAACTTTTTTTGATGCCAGTCGATCCTGTTTTAGCTAAGGATTAAAAGGCTCTTTCGGACCAACTGAGGTAAGAGTACTAGAAAAGTCAGAAATTGCTAAAATGTATTTTAGAGACGGAGCAGTAAAGGCAGCTACTTTAACCGTTGTAGCTACAGGAAATCTTTCTTAGGAGACTACCCTTACTTTTGAAGATATTTCGACAAAATGATGAAAAATTTTGACAAATGATAAATTGATTTCGTACGAAATGTACAATCAAAGTTATTTGCGTTTTCTGACTTTTCTAGTACTCTTGCCTCAGTTGGTCCGATAGAGTCTTTTAATCCTTAGATGAAACAGGATCGACTGGCATCAAAAAAAGTTTTTGTGTAAATTGCCCATTTTCTCGCTGACTGTACATTTTTTTCAAAATCTGTGAATGCAGGTTGAAATATCTTCAAAAGTTAAGGATAGTCTCCTAAAAACGTTTTCCTGTAGCTACAACGGTTAAGGTAGCCCTTACTGTCTTGTCTCAGAAATACATTTTAGCGATTTCTGACTTTTCTAGTACTCTAACCTCAGTTGGTCTGAAAGAGCCTTTTTATCCTTAGATGAAACAGGATCGATTGGCATCAAAAAAAGTTTTTGTGTAAAGGGCCCATTTTCTCGCTGACTGTACATTTTTTTCAAAATCTGTTAATGCAGGTCGAAATATTTTCAAAAATTAAGGATGGTCTCCTAAGAACGTTTTTCTCTAACTACAACGGTTAAGGTAGCTGCCCTTACTGCCCCGTCTCAAAAATTCACCCTGTAGACTAGAAGTGTATTTTAGTCCTGTGTTCACAAACTTTGTTCCTTCTTTAGTGTATTTTATAAATTTTCATTGTGTTTCGAACACTTTTAAGGGTGTGTTTCCACTGAGGCGGAGCTGAAAGGAGCGGGGCTTAATTGACCAATCACATTTCAAACGACGAAATGGAAACGCGAAACGCACCCCGCGGAGCTAAAAAGGCCACTATAGCAGAATTATAATAGTAATTGCAATATATGCCGCTCTCGTCACTCTCAATCTATGAAAAGAGACGGCATATAGTTAAATTCGAATTTATCAACGGCCTTTTTAACCCCGCTGATTTTCATTCAATTTATGCGCCGCTAAGCTCCGCTCCCCCTCAGTGGAAACGCACCCTAATGCTATCTTTTCTTTATTTCATATTTAAATAGTCTTTAAGCGGACAGATTTCTTGCCTGCAAATATAATTTCCAATACAGACAGACTTACCAATGATTTGGACATACATTTTCATCACGCAATGGTAATTAACCATTAGGCTGTGTCCCAAGTAGGCAAACTGTGAGCGGCCGACTAAGTTCGGTTTAGTACGCTCTTCCATATATTTGAAATGGAGTGTCCACAGTTTGCTAGTTTTGCGCGTAACGCTGCAAACTGCGTACAGTGAGCGCAAAACTAGCAAACTGTGGACACTCCATTTCAAATATATGGAAGAGCGTACTAAACCGATACGCCGCAAACTCAGTCGGCCGCTCACAGTTTGCCTACTGGGGACACAGCCTTAGGTATTTTAATTGGTTAATACTACTTTACAATCATTATGAACGTATATATTTTGTCCTAATTTATTACAATATAATAATATGTCAATTCAAGTTATATTTATTTACTAGCTATCGCCCGTGATGTTTGCGAGTTGTATGAATATTAGTCTATGTCAATTCCAAATGATGAGCTGTAATAGTAGTTTAAAAACTAGTAAATAAGTATTACACTGAATGTAATACTTATTTACTAGTTTTTAAACTTTATAAGAATATTAAGGTATTCGCATTCTTATGCTTTATCATGATCAACGTCTACTCAGCCATTTTTTTTTTAATTAGCCTATTAGGGAGCGATTCAGACACAAACATTCAAACAATCTTTCACAATTATAATAGTAGGATTGTTTACGTACATCTTAATAAATACTTCACGTTTAAACAATTCAAATTGAGCTTTATATGCCTTACCCATACTGTTATCATACCTACCTTATTAAATCCTTTTTGGCAAGTCGCAATGTCTTAAGCTGTCTTTTTTCGTTTCACTTATCATTCAGTTCATTACGAATCTTATTCGCTTACAATTTGATAATATTTACAACATTTTACTATCTATCCATACCGTATCCTAAGTCATGGGGTTATAATACTACGCATTACATCAACCGTTGTAGTTTGGTAATTCGGAGTACACTCCAATTGGGTAAATATCATCTGCCCAGTGACCACAGAATAGCCAGTGAGAGCAGACAGAAAAGCCGGTGCTATGTGGATATTTTAGCGTTTTTCTTTACATCGGCGAGTTTGAAACTGAGTCGAGAGGCGTTTGAGCTGCTCGAATCGCTGATAGAGAGTGACTTGGTTGAGTTGAGTTTAGTATACCAGCCGCACATACGTTTGACGGCGTCCTCCCATTGGTTGATTGTGTGCTCGTAGGATTTGCGAATGTGAGCGCGCGGGTGGAATACTGCTCCGATTTTGCGAAGGGATTTTAGTTCTTCTTTCGATTTCCATATGCCTGGAACGAATAAGTAGGTTGAACATTTTTATGTTCATACGACTAAAAAACGAGGTTAAAATTAGAAGACGCTGGCCTAGAAGACGCTGGCATGACGATATAGATGCCTTCCGGAAAGAGTGGTGGGAGGCGGCAGGTGATCGCAAGAAGTAGAAGGATATGGGGAGACCTTTGCCCAGCAGTGGGACACTTCATAGGTTATAAAAAAATAAAAAAAGCGACTAAAATATTTATATGTCAATTTATCCTATCCAATTCTATCAAACGAGCAATATTTGTTAGTTTGTTTGTACTCACGTTCTCGAAAACGACTCTAACGATATACGAGTACTAGATAATTTGAAATTTTCAAAAAATCTGAAGATGGACTTCCGCAAAGTTACGCCTGAATCAATTAACTATTTTAAATGTCGTGTCAAAGGTAGATTGGTTCATGATAGCTATTCACATTACCATATTTACATCCAAGAAGTGTTGTGTTTGTGTGTGTGTGTGTGTGTGTGCGTGTGTGTGTATGTGTGTGTGTGTGCGTGTGTGCGTGTGTGTGCGTACCTAACTGTAAGCCCACGATGTGAGCGCATCCTTGCGAAGACATCTCTATATGGACGGGTCTTTCCACGAGAAGACCCGTAAGGTCCGCCACTAGTTGAGCTATGAAGTCATTGTTAGACACGCCTCCGTCCAATCTGAAATACCAAAAGTATTATGTTATAAAAAAAAAAAGTAGCTAAATAAAAAAATTAAAAAACAACTTCAATTTTCTGCCCTCTCGATGTTCATTTCTGGGGGTCTAAAGTGGCCACTTTTGATGAAAAATCAGATGTTTCATAGATGCTTCATCTATGAAACATCTGATGAAACATCAAATGCTTCATAAATGCTTCATAGATGCTTCATATATGAAGCATCGATGCTTCATCAATGCTTCATCGATGCTTCATAGATGCTTCATATATGAAGCATCTATGAAACATCTATGAAACATCTATGAAGCATTTCACAAAACATCTTTTTTGACAGATCTATGTGCGAGGTTAAATTGATTTTTAGAAAGTAAATAGGTAGGTAGGAAAGTAAATACCTACTTAGTTTTTTTTATAGAAATGATTGCACTGCGCCACCCTGATGGATGAAATATTTTTGAGGCACACGAATAAATAAAAAACCGGTCAAGTGCGAGTCGAACTCGTACGCCGAGGGTTCCGTACCTAGCCATGGTGCCAATTAAGCTAGTCCGCTTAATTGTATGAGCGCCCATACAACTCGGAGGACAATTTTAATTGTCGTCAACTATGTATGTATGGGAACACCCTTTAATTTTCAACTTTTTTAACTTTTTGGAATTTTTCCTTTATTTGTGCTATAAGACCTTACTTTTTGCCAAATTTCGTTATTCTAGGTCAACGGGAACTACCATTTAGGTTTTCGACCCAAAACCTCTAGGGTACTTCCGGTAGACCTAGAATGGTCAATTTTGGTTACAAGCAAGGTCTTCCAGCACAAGTAAAGGAAAAATTCCGAAAAATAAAAAAAGTTGAAAATGAAGGTAAGTTTTGGTACTCACAAGTTTTCACGAAAACCTAAATTTGCCTATATCTTTTTATAGTGTTGACTCAGGACCTTGATTTTTATAGTCACAATAGGGACTATAGACCTTAGTATATGGTATAAATTTCAACTTGCTAGCTCTACCCGTTCCTGAGATAATCGATGGTGACACACGGACAGACGGACAGACAGACGGACAGACGGACAGACGGACAGACGGACAGACGGACAGACGGACAAGAAAGTGATCTTATAAGGGTTCCTTTTTTTACCTTTTAAGGTACGGAACCCTAAAAAAGGTGAAAAAAGATCTGAGGTTTTTTTTTTCTTAAATTTGGCTTCGCACGGGTTTTGCATTCAGCCATCCGTTTTCCATTCAACCTATTTACTTTCTAAAAATAAATTTAACCTCGCACATAGATCTGTCAAAAAAGTTGTTTTGTGATCATCGATGAAGCATCGATGCTTCATAGATGAAGCATATATGAAGCATTTATGAAGCATTTGATGAAAAGTCAGATGTTTCATAGATGTTTCATAGATGAAGCATCTATGAAACATCTGATTTTTCATCAAAAGTGGCCACTTTAGACCCCCTGTTCATAACTCAGAAGATCCTCGATAGATCCTCATAAAACTTTTGTGGCACCAATCGGAAAGTATACCCTTTCAAACAAAATGAGATTTTTCCAAGTCGGTCCAGGCGGCTTCGAGTAATGGATGAACATATATTAAAAAAATATTTCGACGAATTGAGAACCTCCACTTTTTTTGAAGTCGGTTAAAAACCCGTAAAGTTTATTTTACCCCGCGTTTACACCAACGACAAAACATGTTGCAAACAGCTATCTATCGCACTCACTCTTTGAGAGTTAATAAAGATAGATGTTTGCAACATGTTTTGTCGTTGGTGTAAACGCGGGGTTAGGGTTAAGCTCGCCTTTGTACATGTAATTTTTTAATGTCTTATTTGTAAATGTTCTCATGTGTACAATAAAGAATTACTTACAGAATTACAGAAAGTTTTAGAAATTGAAATTACCTAATACTGTTGAAAGTGAAGTCCGTCTCAGAAAGTACACAGCTGTACAGTTGTGTGGTGCGGAAGGCTAAAGACTCGAGCACTGCCCTCACTAAATGCGCCTTCGTCGTTGAAGGCTTCATGCCGATAAAGCCAGACGCCGCGGTACCGTCGTTGTATGGAGGCTGTGAATTCAAAGTAACATAAAAAAATCTTCTAAGAGAGTGGCCACACTGCATTTTCTGCACGGCGTTTTTGAGCCGCGCGTTCGCATCGTGTTTTTATGGATACAATACCTGTTTATTCTTTGGGAAGGGAGCTGTCTGCGCGTTTGTATCGATACAAACGCTTAGCTCAAAAACGCGCTGCAGAAAACGCAATGTGGCCAATCCCTGAAGTATATTACTGTCAAGTTTCATTAATAATCCGATAGTTTTTGGGTTAAAAAGTAACAAACATACGTTATATCAAACGTGCGCGTTTACAATATTAGTAGGATGGGACTTGACACAATACTTTTTCGACTTGTACAGTCAAAAAAGTACTTTGTTACGTCTCATCTTTGGGCGTTTTCACATTGGACGATAACTGTAACTTCACGATAACTATTATACCACAACTATAAGATAATATCTAGCTTACCCCCAACCCGCTAAATGCTGGTATAAAGTAGACGCCATCTGTGTCTGGTACGGAGTTAGCTATTTCGGCCGTGTCCTCAGGGTTGTCGAATAATCCTGAAATAAATAAAATAAAGAAGTTATATGATACAGAAAAGTAAAACAAGCTTTCTTTTCCTTAGTTTAAATGACTACCTAATCTGTTGCCATCTCGTTTTGTCATAAGAGTGGTAATGAATAAACATTCTAGAAAGTTTTGCTAAAATGTTAGATGTATTTGTATAACCGGGTAAGTTTTACTTGAACTTGTTTAAAATTTGTTAATGTAGGTAAGCAAACCGACTTGTTAATCAGACATTAACTGCTGTACATTGAACTTATTGAAATTGTATTACAATATTGTAATTCGTTTTATTGGGCGACTTGTGCAATGATATAATCAGTGAGGAAGGAAAAAAGTATTACCTAAGACTTTAAAACATACTTAAACTTAAAACTTAAAACATACTTTAAAACATACGACATTTTGACTCCATCTTCAGATGTTCAAGATCTTTTGAAGTTGACCACACGTGGCAACAAGGTATTAACAAACTTATTTTTATTTGTTAAACTAAAGAGCGAAGTCCTGATACAAACATACATAGGGTAAACCGGTAAACTGGATCCATCCAAAAATTTACCGCATTGTAGGTGTTTATTTTTTTATATCAAACTCGAATTTATTAACTGCTGTCATTATGAATAGCAGTTCAAAGACATCATCCCAACCAGACCTTATCACTTTTTCCGCCAGCAGGGATTTTTTTTTAGCAAAATGTATAGAAATCAGATTTGTTTTCTTAAAAAATCAACTAAAGGGTTGTAGAGACTTGGTGCCCTAAAAATACTCAAACTGACTTCCCAAGGTCATACCTTTTTCTTTTAGTTGGCCGGCACTTTCGCTTTTGGGCCCAAATTGAATGACCTCCTTTACAACAAGCCTTACCTAAATTCTGCGCCCATTTGATAATAGAAGCGGTATCGTTATTCGCCCCTTCAGCCGAATACACCAATTTGTCCCCCAGTCTCCAGCCGACTACAGGGTAGTCCTGATACACTCGCATGGGGTAATGTCCAAATTGAATGACCTTCTTAACAACAAGCCTTACCTAAATTCTGCGCCCATTTGATAATAGAAGCGGTATCGTTATTCACCTCTTCAGCCGAATATATCAATTCGTCCTCCAGTCTCCAGCCGACTACAGGGTATATAGTCCTGACACACTCGCATGGGGTAATTTTCAAATTGAATGACCTCCTTTACAACAAGCCTTACCTAAATTCTACGCCCATTTGATAACAGAAGCGGTATCGTTATTCGCCCCTTCAGCCGAATATACCAATTCGTCCCCCAGTCTCCAGCCGACTACAGTGTATAGTCCTGACACACTCGCATGGGGTAATGTCCAAATTGAATGACCTTTACAACAAGTCTTACCTAAATTCTACGCCCATTTGATAACAGAAGCGGTATCGTTATTCACCCCTTCAGCCGAATATACCAATTCGTCCCCCAGTCTCCAGCCGACTACAGGGTATAGTCCTGACACACTCGCATGGGGTAATGTCCAAATTGAATTTCCTTTACAACAAGTCTTACCTAAATTCTGCGCCCATTTGATAATAGAAGCGGTATCGATATTCGCCTCTTCAGCCGAATATACCAATTCGTCCCCCAGTTTCCAGCTGACTACAGGGTATAGTCCTGACACACTCGCATGGGGTAATGTCCAAATTGAATGACCTTTACAACAAGCCTTACCTAAATTCTGCGCCCATTTGATAATAGAAGCGGTATCGTTATTCGCCCCTTCAGCCGAATATACCAATTCGTCGCCCAGTCTCCAGCCGACCACAGGGTATAGTCCTGACACACTCGCATGGGGTAATGTCCCCGTGTTGATGTTGAAGAATGTACCAGTGCCCATCGTAAGCTTTACGTCGCCGACTTCGAAGCAACAAGAGCCCCACATTGATGCAGTTTGGTCTGCCATCTGAAAGTGACATGAACTTATATTAATAATCCTAATATCCTTTCTTTATATAAACTTAATACAATTCAATAGTACTATATTTAATTGTAATTTGTGTGTTTCAAACACGGAAAGATTTATTTTAAAACTAGCTGGTAACCTCGACTTCGTCAGCGTATTTCGATAAATAGATAGGCAACATTTCACGATTTATGTCCTTCTACGTCCTGTCTCAATACCAAATTTCATCAAGATCTGTAACAGACAGACAGACAAAGTTACTTTCGCAGATAGTAAGGATCTGTGTGGATAGCTGTGCCCGGCGCGACAGCGATTAACCCGCTATTTAATTATTTAAAAAAAAAATAGTAATGTGCTTTTAGTAATCCAGAAATATTTTTTTAGTCTATTTATTATATTGGTATAGATTTGACACAGATAAAGATTAGAGTCCTGGAATACATAATAGGATGTTTCAAATAAACGTAGGCAGACGCGAAGCGTTGGAATGATTGCGAGTAAATTAATCGGTAACGCTTAATGGCAGTCTCTGCTCTCAGTTCAATTTATATAATTGAATTAATAAATATACCTACTTATAGATATTTAGGTAAATATAGAAGACATTATTAAAATTTCCAGCAAGATAAAACTGAGAACTCGTAACTACAACTTGCAAGAAATTATGAAATTCACCATTTTAAAAACTCAAAAACGTCAAAGTTAGAAAACAAACAACCTAGACATAAACAAGCATACTTATTATAATTTCGACATCAACTAAGATTCTTATTTTTGTAAAACTAACGTGGAGTTCAAGAAAAACATGTTTACTTAAAATATGACCTATGGTTGAACCTAGATGTAGGTACTAAACTAATGTGCGCAGGTACTAGTATATTTTTTGGCTTTATGTATTTACTGCGACATTAAACTTTATACGAGTACTCGTATTTCGAAGCGAGATTTTATCTACCTGTCACGTATGGAATGCTAACTTCTGCAAAATGTGGGCATGTACCAAATATGTATTTGGACATACCTCTGACTACCCCTTAGACATCTTCAAAGGTTCTTTAAGTGCCTGAAAAGATCTGAGAGAATGTCTACCGTGCCTTGGGATACAGTCGTGATAATATTTCATTATTTTTTTTCATTTTATCTGTGCGTGGTATAGTTCGCGTAGCATACTAAAAAATGTTACCTTTTCTACTATCTGACTACAATTATTATTATATACTTATTAAAACTTTAAAAGCTTGAAGTTTCCTACTGCAAAGACGTCCCTTCCTTTTCTCCTGTCATCCGTATTTTGAGAAACTGTAGACCAATTTTTCACAAAAATTCTTCTGTTTTTTAAAGAACCTTCCAAGGTAAGTATGAAGAAATCAGCCGGTTTTTAAACATAGTCTGGTTGAGCCATTTTGACGCGATTGAGTAACTTTGCATAACCACAGATATTCGAATTTGTTATATAAAATTGAGCTACACAACTTTCGAATCGCATAGTTTAAATATATTTAAGTTATATGAACATGCAATAATGTGTTTTCTTTTAGACTGTTTACTCATTTAGATTTGTTGCAAAAATTCTACTCAGATGGGCAATGATAAGGAGGAAATAAATTGCATTTATGTTACTAAGGTCACCCTTCCGTAACTCATTATAGGAGCAACGCCCTCTTTTATTATAATGCATGTAAAATATTTAAGAAGTCATGCAAAGTCAAAGTCAAAACAGTGTGTGTTAAAGTTATTTGAGGTTACGCTTCTTTTTACATGATAATGACAATTAATCATTTTTATTTATAAAAATTGCTTCAAACATAGACAGATTACACAAGTATAAATTAATATGATTTGTATAATATAATCTCTAAACAAACGATACAAAATGATACTGACTGGCATCAAAACTAAGATCTAACTAAACCATAAATCCTAGAAACAATGAAATAAACGCTTTTTACCCAGGTGACTTCCAAAGTCACAGGGTTTTATACAGGCTGATTTCTTGAGATGGGGCAATAAGGACAGCTACTGTAACCGTTGTAGCTACAGGAAAACGTTCTTAGGAGACTATCCTTAACTTTTGAGTTAAGGAGTTTGAGTTAAGTTAAGGATAGTCTCCTAAGAACGTTTTCCTGTAGCTACAACGGTTAAGGTAGCTGCCCTTACTGTCCCGTCTCAAAAATTCACCCTGTAGATGGTGATTTACTTACACAACTCCGTATAGGTATCGAGTGCCCCCAAATCGCAGGCAATGTCTCAGTGAAATGAACACCAGCTGTGTCCACGACAGTTGGTAATGCAGACGAGGGTATGCTCAGCAGTGTGGTTCCCCAGCCGGCCCATTGCATTGTGAAGGGGTCGTAGAAACCAGTCGCTGATGCTGAAGACACGTCTGACATGTGGACTTTACCTCCTGTTGATGGTAAAGAGGAACATAGAATCTAGAAACATCATGGGTCTTACTTATGAAAGATGTTTAAAGTTAAGTAAGTAAGTTCGTATGAGTAAGTGGCCAACTCTGGTGACGGAGTTTTTAGGCCGCCTAAAGGCCTCCGTCATGGCTTAACGATTTAAAAGTTGTTTAAAGTTGAACACTGGGTAAAGAACGTCCTGTCTTTATTTGTGAATAGTGACGATTAGAGACAGGACGTTGTTTAACCAGTGTTCAACTTTAAACATCTTTCATAAGTAAGGGGGAATAATACTAACTAATCGTACTTCCATTCTATGCCAAAGAAAAGATGGATTGTGTGAGAGAGGACATGCGTGAGAAAGGAGTGACTACTGAGTTGACGAGTGATAGGAGGGAATGGAAGAGAACATGTTGTGCCGACCCCACCTAGTGGGAAAAGGGCAAGGAAATGATGATGATGCGCATTAACACGAGCTCTAAACGGTGAAGGAAAATAAGCTTTCTATTAGCGGCGATGGGATTGCAATCTGTCACGTATGGAATGGTAATTTCTGCATAATGTAGGCATGTACCAAATATGTATTTGGACAAGACTCTGACCTAGTCCATATCCATATTATAAATGTGAAAGTGTGTTTGTTTGTTTGTTTGTCCTGCTTTCACGTCAAAACGGAGAGATGGATTAACGTGTTTTTTTGTGTGGAGATAGTTGGAGGGCTGGAGAGTGACATAGGCTACTTTTAATCCCGAAAAAATGCATGTTTCCCGTGGGATAAAAAATAGTTAGTCCAAGCGGGCGAAGCCGCGGGCGTCCGGTAGTAATAATATAAAAATAAGATAAAAACGCAATAACCTATTACAGTTCAAAAGTTAATTTGTTATGGTGCCATAACTTTAAACCGAAGAAACAGGCTTTAATAACTCATTAACATAGTTGTACCTAACCACTCTGTTTCTATTTATATTATTTTGATTGCTAACTTGGGTAGGCTCAGGTTGAATTTAAACTTGAACAAAACAAGGCTAAACCTGGGAAAAAAACACATGAATTAAACATTTGGATTAAATATTCATATTAATACATACCTATCTGAACATAAATTCTTAGTAGGTAGGTAGTTTAAAAGTATTTTTTTTGTTTTGTATATTTTTTCCCGCTGATTAGATATTTAACAGTGTTACAATAACCAAAGAAAATTTACTGCACTTTATTAGTAACTAGTGAACGCCCGCGGCTTCGCTCGCGTGGACTACTATTTTCCCACGGGGACCATACATTTTTCCGGGATAAAAAGAAGCTTTATGTGTTATTCCAGGACCTTAATTATCTACATTCCAAATTTCATCAAAATCGGTTTAGCAGTTTTGGGGATACGTGGTAACAAACATTCACACACACACACGGACTTTCGCCTTTATAATATTAGTGGGAAAGGATATTGCAAGACTAATCATTCGTATAACCCCGATAGCGCAACGTAAATAAAATGTTTACTAAACACGCAAGGGTTTCCTTAGTGTTGCAATGACGGGTTTTCGTGCTAAGATTTTAATTATCAAGTAGCGGACTGTTTCCACAAATCCCCCCTAAGGTGAATTTTCAAGGGGTTGATTTAACACATCGATTTTTTTCAATTCCACTTTTCCCCCTTAGGGAGGATTTTCAAGGGGGAATTTTACACTTTTTTTTATATTCCACAAAAGAAATTTCAAGGGGGAAAAGTGGAATAAGCCTACAAGTCCTGCCACTTTTTCTGGATCTCAACAATAGCGTCACATAAAGACCCCTAAAAAGTGTAAAATATCATCCAAACCCTTTTATGGAGCAGAACCCCTTTCGACGTGAACAAAGGATCTTGATTGCTTGGAGAACCCCGGTAATGTCTATCGCTTTCAACATACTATTATGTTTTTAACCGACTTCAAAAAAGAAGGAGGTTCTCAAGTCGACTGTTTGTTTTTTTTTTTGTATGTGTGTTACGCGATTTCTGTCAATTGTAAACCGATTTTGAAAATTCTTTTAGTACTTACCTGTCAGTTTATATAACAGCCAAGTGTCCAAGGTACCAAACATAGCATCGTCGCTTTGTACCGCGCTCTTCAATGCCGAAACGTTTTGTAGCGCCCAACTCAATCGCAAGGACGTCTGTAGGAGCAATAATTATGTCTAAGTATGTAGGTAGGTAACAACGATATTGATTTATCATTTTAAGGCCGAATAAAGACGCTTTTCCACTAAAAATAAGGAGATGAACGGACGAATGCCGCTTAAATAAGTTTATCTAAGCAACTTTTGATGTCAGCGTCTTACTGTGTGAGGATTGCGCCAAGACGAAAATTATGACTTAGAATACGTCTCATGTCTCACAACTGAAATAACATTATTTCTACTTCAATTACCTTAGGCAGTTTTTGTTGCACATGCATATTATTTTATTTAAAACCGCATCGCAACTGCAGTGATGCAGTTGATGCAGTTGCGATGCCACGCTACTTAGCGTAGTTTTGTGGGAGAAAGTAGGTATTTATGGCGACATCAAAATAACTGTATCTTGAACATTTGTAGCTAAATGCTCGAATTCGGTAACTTTTACACTTCAAAAAGTTATGGCTGGAGATTAAGTGAGAACTAATGTTACATAGAGGGGAGCATATTTAAATTTAACAGCGAACATCGCCAGATAAACTTTGAAAAATATTTTAGCTAGATGGTTGATGAGATAATTTTTATAATTAATCTGATTATTATTATAATATTACTACAATACAAACAAGTTTTCAGATTTATATTAGGTAGGTACCTAATAGTACTTACTCAAGGTAATATAAATCTGTTTTGTTGTTGTTGTCTAGTAAAGAGATAAAAATGAAATAGAAGAAAAAATAAAAGATAAAAATAATTATACTTTACCCACAAAAACTTGAGGTCAAAGATGCGAAAATACCTGTTACCTACCATACAATTTATAGTCATGCAAATTACAATGAAATTACCTGTGTATTCATAAATTTAAAGACGCTGCCAGCTTGAAATCTTTTGCTTCTCGATAAGAGATAGAGAACATAAGAGCTTACTCTTATTACCTGCAACAGATTTAATAAATCAATCATGATGCCTCTACATCACACTATGATCGAAAACAAGCTTTAGAAAAATATGGTGACAATTTGTTTTACTAATCCTGTTGTTCACAATGGACTTAAAGGTTTCCTGGAGCTCAAAAGCTAAAACTGTTGCCATCTCTTTTCATTGACATAAATTCAAGAAAAAATCATTCAGGCTTTAGAAACCTTACCAAAATTGACAATTCAATGAATATTGGAGTAAGTTGGCACATCTACAAAAATACTTGGAAATTCAATAGGTATTTGAAGAAACTTACTCTCCATGTAAAAGACCTATTCCACTGTTTGACTAATTTATCAGCTCTCATATCTTTCCATGTGACAAATCTGTGGAAAGGTTTCCCACTTGTTCGGGACCATGTGAGGAATGTACCTCTTTGTGTCGAAATACCCATGGCTGTGATCTGCCCAGCTGATAGACTTGCATCTGAATTGATAAGGTTATAATGAGCTACTAGGAGTTAAAAGCTGAATTTGAAATAACGGATATTTAATCATTGTTATTTTCATAATTTTAATCAATGAGATACTTTTTCATTCTTACAATTTGCTTTTATAATTTTTATTTAATTATTGATATCCTTACACATAATAAAACATAGGATTCAGCTTTGGATAATATCTACTTATAGTCGTATTGCTCATTATACGGACTAAAATTGAAGGAAAAAATGTCATTTTTCCTTCAATTTTGATTAGTTTTGATACGTTTTATGTCAAAATTGAAGGAAAAATGACATTTTTTCCTTCACTTTTAGTCCGTATAATGAGCAATACGACTATAGTCAAAGTGTAATTTTGATAATATTTGGCACCAAATCATAATACCTACACAAAAAGATGATGAATATAGATAATATTAAAGAGTTTATACAATGTAGTACCTACCTAGTTTATTTTAGGACTTATAAACAGTGATACTTTCTTTGTATATTTAGGTAAGTACCTACCTAGGTACCTACCTAAATTTATTTATTTATAATTAATGTGGTCTTACCTTGCAGCGATGTTTGTACTACTGCAATAATAGACCCCCATAGTTCTTCTGGGTCAATTTCAACAAATCCAGCACTGGGATAATGCAGAATTACCTAGAAAATAATATAATATTTTAATCATGTTCGGAAAATATTTATATACAAGATAGGTACCTTATTGGGTAAATTCAGTAGTCGTAGTAGTACCTGATCAACCGCTTTTCCAACAATTTCAGCTCGGGAATTATAAATGTAGGATCGAATAGTTGAAGTTCCAATATCTAAGGTCAAAATATTTTTTTCTTCCATAGTTCTTGTACAGCTGACCGCTTCACTTGCACGAAACTGAATAAAACTCTTGCACCTAAAATAGAAACGTTGGATGCGGTGCGTGCGGTGTTATTTTTTGGAATGTTTTTCTTTTCCATTTTCGTGCATTGCGAAATCAAAAGTGAGTGAAGTGCGTCTGTCAATTGCTATCATGTCACATGACAAAGTGTTTAATTTGTCAGTGTCATTATTTGAATGATGGAAATTCCAATTGTAAAAAAAATATTATCTATTGTGATGGTCCCTCTACACATACGGCATTGATAGACGTTGACACGTGTAGAACATGACAAATTCCTTCTACACATTTGTGTAGAAGGCCTGTACCTTAGGCTGTCCCGTCCATGTATGGGAAAAAAAAAATTTGGAGCTATACTATCGCAATAGGTATCAAAACTTGCGTAATTTTACACAGATTACGGAAAAGATAAAAAAATTACAATTGTGTATCATCTTGAGGGCTCTACCACGCTTTGAAGTTTTGTAAATTTTACGTTTTTACAAACCTAAGCCGTATGACAAAAATAATACAAAAACCAAGTTTAAAAGGTATTTCATTGTTGAAATTAATGAAACAAAGCACACTAAATCAAAATAAACAAAATAGAGTTTATAATAAAAGATAGAAACTTAGAATTTAAACTTATTTTTGGGTCCAAAACTTAGCATTTTAGCTCGAGATTGCAACCTGGTTCTAATCAAGCCATCTCTAGAAGTAGCGTCAGTTACACTTTGTGGGGCTTCTGTTGACAGTTTAACATATTTTTCTACACATTGTGTTATAAGAAAAGTCAACATTTTCCAAGCTCTTATATTTTTTCATGATTTAAAGGACCTTAACTCTACCAATTTACAAAGCGGAAGAGTTGGTTTGTTTGAACGCGCTAATCTCAGGAACTAACAGTCGAATTTGAAAAATTATTTCTGCATTATGATAGCTTAATTCTTGAAAAGGGTTATATACTACTTTTCATCAACATTATCATCATGATATACCATCAGTACGGGGGCAACGCCTCGAGGGCGCTACTAGTTATAAATATGCCGAAGAACCGTCGGTGTTGTAACCTGACACCCAACCCTGGCAATCATTTTGGTGTAACCTCTATAAATTTTTGGTGGCTTAAATATTCTGCGTTTAATGCTACTTTCAGCTTCTCTAGCTTTTATTATTCTTCGCAATGTCAGGTCCCGAAAGTGGTCTCTATCATCAAACATTAAACTGAAACTGTAGATGTTCTGGGTGCGCGAAAAAAGCATTTCTTTCGATGATAGAATCCACAACAGATTTCAGCTTTTTGTTTATAAATCGGGAGTACAAAATTAATTCAAAAAAAATGGTTGGATCCATCCTTAAAAGAAGTATTATGCTTTATTAGGAACCAAATCGGCGCGTTTACTTTAACCACGTAGTTGCCATGAAATTGCAATTTTACTGAAGGATTTAGTAATGTTTGAGCTTAAAATTAGTAGAAGTAAGCAATCTCAAGTATTTTCCAGGGTGACTAAGTTATTCAGCTATGGATTACAGGAAACAATTAACACAGCTTGACAAATCTCATTGAGATATTTTTGATCCTAAGGTTCTTAGTTTATTGATTACATTTTTCGGTAAGTCAGCTGATATATTCATAAACAATCGCATAAATATCTGAACTGGATAGAGCCTTTCCATTATACTTCAATTTGAGTTCGGTTTTAAGAAAATAAAATTTATTTAATGAAGTCCTTTATAATTGGCGGCTGCCGATAGTAAAGTTCTTTGTATGGTCCCAATAAAGCACAAGTACGCCTAAAATTTATTATTTTACAATCACAATATCCGCTTTTAACTCTATAACAATCGCAACTTTACTTATAAAGCATTAAAATTGCTTTGGCTACGAAGAAAACACTCGCGAGTCAAGTTAACAAAGTCCTCAAAACAAGATGAAACTCTATGGTATTTGCAGGTTGAAACCTATAAAATCCAAAGTCGCTGGTAACGTGTTATTGCACTCAAATAAAAAAATCGTGTATGTATTCCACATATATAGAAGAAAAAATTAAAATCTTTGTACAGTTAGTTCACGAGCTGAAATTATAGCTAACAATATATTTCCAAAAAAATGACAATTTTTCAAAACTTTGAAGATGGGTAGAGCCCTAAAGATATAGTTTTATCTGGTTTTAAAAATTATTTTGGGAATCTACGATCAATTACGCAAATTCTGAGAGGTATTGCGTTACGAAAATCCAAACAAAAATTTTTCGGGACACGCTACTGTACCTGTGTGTAAGGCCTTCTACACATACATTGATACAGACATTGATAGGCATAGACAGGTGTACAGTACAACCAGAAAAATAATGGTTTTCGTGAGACATCGGAAACAATCGCCTAAAATTACAAAAACGATTGACAAAAAGTCATTTGGAAATGAAAATTACTTATAATTTCAACTTAGTGGAAACAAATAAATAGGTAGGTACCTAACAATGTCATTTATATGAAAAAGAAATTAGTTCCAAGCCGTGTGAGCTGCGCTGATAATGACGTGCACATCTGTCGCATTCTGTTTTGTGGAATCTTATCCTGCTGTCTGACTTAGTCGGAAAACAGGAACCGAGATCCATTATAAAGGTTGAAGTACTGTTCATGCTGATTTCAACGCCGTGCATCGCGGCAACCTATGTCACCCCATGTAGGTATTTTGGGCATGCATGCATCAAAAGGAAAATTCCTGTAAATAGCGGCTTTTACACGTAGAGATTGGAACGCGGGAAATAGCACGCGCCATTCCAACCTTCGCTGTATATTATACGTGTAGATGCGCGACGCTGACAGTTCGATCTGGCAAAGTTTTTAGCACAGTTTTTGTGACAGTTTTTTGCACGCATCACCGTTCATAATCGTAATACGTGCCAGTCTAAACTGTGACAATAATTAGCACGACAGTTTTAACCGCGGTTAAATCTGTACAGATTTATCCGCGGTTCGGAACGCAGTCCAGATGCGTGGTTAAAACTTTACCGTGTAAAGGCGGCTAATGTCTGCAGTACGAACGCTTATCGCTCGTTAAATGATCACGGACGATTGTGTGGAGTGGATGCCTCGCACGTTGAACTTGGCGTTTATCTTGCCGTATTCAGACATTCACATACGCCATTATCGTGGCTGTATAATATGTAGAGTAGCCATTATATTGGTCACTATTAGATTTTGTACATTTTCGTTTTTTTTTTTTCTGGCGGTCACGCATTATCCTTTTTTTCTGTCGGTCAAAAATGTCAGCGTCATAATTTTTGAAATTGGCAACATCGATCGGCAAGTTGACTTGACAGCAGACAAGACAAGCGCGTTTTATTTCTCGTAGCGATGAAAATTGTGATGTAAAAGAGAAAAATAAATGTAAACTAGCCATCATGGCGAATCCTAGGAAATTCAGTGAGAAAATCGCCCTCCATACTCAAAAACAGGCAGAAGAAACCGCTGCTTTTGAGAAAATTATGCGCGAAGTTTCCGACGCAACCAATAAGGTAGGTCTGTCGCCTATTTACTCAGGCAATCGCTTCCTGGCCGTCAAATGTGCCCGCCGACGTAAACAATAATCATTACAAAACGCGTTATTGCGACTCAATAATGTGATATTGTTAAATAAATCAACTAAATCCTTGTAGCCTGTGCTCTGTGTATATTGCTCAATTGTCATAGGCAAATGTGTTTCTGGTCTATTTAGATTCTATACAATAGCCAGTTTATAATAGAATTGTTTCTCCTAAGGATACATAGGTCGTTATTGTGTATCTAAGTGCTAAGTGATAGTGATGCTGTGAAAAACTGACCATTAGTAATTATAAATGGGTAATCTCAGTGATGGCTTTCATGTCTGATTGATAATTGTGTAGCTGACATTGTGTCCATACTAGCCATTGTTCCTGTAGTGATAAAAAGTGAATCAAGTGTGTGCTAGATATAAGTAAGAAGTGATTACAGATTAATTCAAGTAGCAGGCGTGCAAGAACCAAACCTCCCGCTGCTCCGATTGAGATTGTGGAGATTGTTGGGCCGATCCAAGCTCAGCAAAGCCTGGGCACGTTCAGGAGTGGCTCTCTGCCAAATGTGGCTGCACCACAAGTCCCTAAGACAGAGACGGAACAGAAAGATGAAAAGGTTCCTTAGTTTTGGAATCATCTTTTTTCTTTTCTTAGTTATTTGTAAACTAACCTTGCAGGTATTTTTTCAGTCAATATAATTTTGAAAAAATGCTATAGGAAATATCTGCAGTTCATAATTGAATACT
Source organism: Camptogramma bilineatum (assembly GCA_958496255.1). Classification (NCBI taxonomy): domain Eukaryota; kingdom Metazoa; phylum Arthropoda; class Insecta; order Lepidoptera; family Geometridae; genus Camptogramma; species Camptogramma bilineatum. The sequence continues at coordinate 7,928,902 of OY292467.1, read as the reverse complement.
GATAAAATATGTCAACTATGTTTTCCTAATTAATGTTGTTTATCAGTGGAAAATGTAGTGAATGAAAGCAATAATGGTAATTACCTGCAAGGTTAAAGAAGTACTGAAACTAAGGTACACATTTCAATTTAAAAACATTCTAATTCAGCCTTGCATGCCAAAAAAACCTTTTAAATGTTTACATGAAGTCTGGTTAACATTGTAAATGTTCAAAAGACCAAGATATCTTAAACAAAAATCTATCTCGAGTTTTATAATCTACTTTCTGTTAACCATAATCTAATAGGCATGATGACTAATTTTCAAAATCTCTTCTATGATATTCAGAAGTATCTATTATGTCTAAAATATATCATATTTCTGTAGAAAATTAAGGTTTTTGTGCAATAAAAGTACTTTTAAATTTTAATTTTCAAATTCACGCCAAAACGCTCGCCGGTGTCATGGCGTCTGTTTTTACGTCACGGCTCGGTATATCAACCAGTGATGACAACTCAGCTTCATAGAAACAAAATGACATTTACCGAGACGTGATGTAATTCGCTCTGAGCCTTTAGCACGAGTATGCACAAAGTCTACTATTCGATCCGTGACTGTAGTTTAATCTCTCAAATGTATTGGGATTTTAGTTCAGTCAAGTTACCACTGGAGGCGCTGCACCGGAATCCCATACATTTGAGAGCCTTTACTACAGTCACGGATCGAATAGTAAACTTGTGCATACTGGCGATCGAGGCACTGATGGGTGTTTTAGCTATCATGGCGGATTGTTGTATTTTGTAGATTTATTTTAACAAATAAATTATTAATCTCGACATTAATAAGAGAATAAATACATTTTTCAAAATCTTTGAATCCTATTTCATTAGATCAGATAAATATTTTGGCGAGACTTGATTACTGTCATCATGCCTATTGTGGCATAACAATCAAACTTTAATTTTTGGAGGGAATAATTATCAATATAAATTAAGCAAGCAGTTATTCTTGCTCTTTATTAGAAGCTTTACAATGTAGAATAAAAATCATTTGTAGTATGATTAAAGCCACTTGCTTATACATACTTAATTCATGCTTAGCCCTACCAAGGCTAAACAAATTAAAGACAAAGAAGTAGGTATAAACAAGTATTGAACTTGATCATGAGTCCAATTGTAAAAAAAATCAAACACATTTAGCATATTTTTTAACAGTAAATTATTCAATTGAATGTGTACCGGCAGTTTATTGTAGATTTGCTATGTTAATTTTGATATTGTAGTGGTGCAGTTGTAGTTGGCTGATAGATGTACAAACCTAATTTTTATGTATTTGAACTTAAGAGTCAAATCCTATTTACCCTACTGCATAATCATATTCTACGTACCCTACTGCTTCAACAGGAGGGTCATGTGTTTTTTAGTGTGTTTGTTTATGTTTGTATGTAGGTATTTCTTTGGCATGCTTCTCAGCCTAAACGGATTAATGCATTTTAACTTATGAGAAGTGATGTAGGCTAGGTATGAAGTTTTGTTTAATCAAAGAATGAGAAGTACTTAAAAATGCAAAAAAACCTTACTGCTCGCTCGTACCCTCGCACAATCACTCAAAAAACATAACCTGCATGCAGTCGGATGATAACAATATTTATTTAATTTTTTACCCGACTACGGCGAAGCAAAAAGGAGGGTAATGAGTTTGACCGGTATGTATGTATGTATGAATGTTCATCTGTTCCCTCGTAATTATGTATAGATAAAATCTATGCAGTTTGAATTTTTGTTTATAAATTAATTGATACAATTATAAAAGGTTGTCCAGGTAGGACAAAAACCATTTTTTAAACAGTTTTAAAAACAGCTAAAACGGAGTTCCATTGTGAATACACTTATGTGCAGTATAGCTACTTTCATAATAAAATAATAAGTTAATTTTAAAAAATATGGGCATAGGTCAATTGGTTCTTAAAATCCAGAAAATTCTGTTAAAAAAGAAATAAACAAATTTTTATGATTATTTTATAAGTCCCCTATAAAAAAACTACTTAAAAAGGTGCTAAATTGATTATCACACCTTGTTAAATAAGTTTTACAACAGTATCTAATGCATGGTATAATAAACCATTAGCTATTCTGGCTATATTTAAGTGTTCTTTTTACACATGTGGTCATAAAGTTATTTGTGTTATCTGATCACAGCTTCGCCATATTATGTTAACTTCAATAAATAAACAATTCTTTAGTGAATTGATTTTTTTTGTAATGTGGGAAATTCAGCTAAGTACTTCTAATAAATTGAAATTGAAATTATTATAGGAAGTTTAAAGCTGATCGCACATTTGTAAGCATCGCTCGCGCCGGATACCCACCGCATTTTATGAAATACGGCGCGTACATGCTGACAAATTTGCGATCACCTTAATTAGGCCTATGAATGCTTTACCTTGTACAGTCAGCGACAAGAATCGATGAACAGTTTAAGTTTTTCAAGTCACTTTTTCTTGACGATATGTGCGAAATTGGTAGCACAGCAGGGCAAAGAATCTAATATCAGCTAAAACTTTGATTATTACTCCAGGTTCAGTAAATATTTAAAACTCAAAATGTTAATTGATTTTTGTCGCTTACTGTACCTACTCTACTTCTTAGTGCAGGCCCGAATCTTTAGTGTTGTTATAATAGAAGTCATTGGTGGGAAAATTAACTCTCATAATTACCCAGCACTCAAGATCTAGGCCAGTGATTCCCAAAGTGGTCCAGGTGGACCCCCAGGGGTCCACGGGAGACTCGAAAGGGGTCCACGTTGGCGAGAAATTTTGGGAATATGGTAGAAATGTAGCAGCACCGTCCACCGAAACCAGTAAAATTTTAAAAGGGGTCCATGAGAAAAAAAGTTCGGGAACCACTGATCTAGGCTAAGCATAATCTACCTATTTTATTTCCAAAGCATGTATTCCTGTACATTATTACGTGCGTAAATATGATGCATGTATGTTTAAATCTAGAAATGACATGGTCATGTATGTATGTAGGTTGAAAAATTGTTTATAAATAGGTGTTATTGTAAAGTAGGTAGCTAGAGTAATTAGACCTAGGCAGTTTTTTGATTTACAACTCTTTATAAATAAAATACCATGTACAGCTACCTGCACTAGAATGTATACAATAGGTATACATTCCATTTTAATTACATTTAATGTCTCTGTACTTAAATGTATACTTTAAAATTATTGGATCAACAGCTAAATGAAATTACCTAGAATTATGAGATATTTGTACTCAGAAGACATTTTAAACGTTAGGGAGTGTACACATTGCGTTTTTTGCAGCGCGTTTGTATCGATACAAACGCGATTCGAACGCGATGCGAACGCGCAGCCCCCCTCCCGGTTCGCTTTTGTATGGAAAAAAACGCGTTGCAAACGCGCGTTTGTATCGATACAAACGCGTAACTCAAAAACGCGCTGCAGAAAACGCAATGTGTACACTCCGTTAATGAATGCAGGCGACTGTACCTACCTATATTTCTATGAATGACGGTCTGTGAATGACTCTGGTATCTGGGCCTCGAGCACGAGTATGCACAAGTTTACTATTCGATCCGTGACTGTAGTATAGTCTCTCAAATGTATGGGATTCCGGTGCAGCGCCTCCAGTGGTAACTTGACTGAACTAAAATCCCAATACATTTGAGAGACTATACTACAGTCACGGATCGAATAGTAGACTTTGTGCATACTCGTGCTCGAGGCCCTGTTGTTATTCATAGGCATGAAATATTTTTTGAATATTACCCATGTCTTTATTTAAACGAGTGTTTATTGCTGATCGGACTGTCAACTATCCGCATCAATATCTTGATGTCGTAATATAAAAACGCGATAATCCAGTGAAATATCAGTAAATCGGTTCACTGTCAATGTTTATACTAAAACATGTTTCATATCGATTTAAATTGTGTACCTACCATTCACGAAACATAAGAAGATTATTTAGTTTACGAGCAACTGCCGCGTTTAATAGTATTACGTGCCTTTCGAAGAATGTGAACGATACCATAAATCTAATGCGGGTTATAAGATAGATTAGGAACATTTAGGTTCAATACAACCTTGATGCTCAAACATAATTCAAGCTAAAAAAATAATATTTGATAAAATATCCTTATTCTAACGTCTATAAACTACCACATAGTTTCAATTATCCGCATTGTCAGGTTATTTTACATTACACATAGGTAATATCATAACGTATTGAATATAACGTAAGCCTATTCAGTTATAAAAATGATTTATTCGAATGTTCAAACTTTCCGTCTTATCACCTTACTCATTACTATTTACAATCTATTTATAGAAATAGAATCACCTAGCCTAGTGTTCCGCAAAAGGTGTGCCGCGGCACACTGGTGTACCGTGTAAAAATAAGGTTACCTATCTCAGATAAGCTACTCTAAATTTGGACCGCATATGCTCAACTAAACAAGCTCATGTTTCGCATAAAAAAATGGCATTTATGGTGTAGGTACTTACCTCCAAAATTTTCCGATTTCCTAGATGTACCTTGAACACAAAAAGTTTGCGGAACCTAGCTTTTAAGACGATACAAAGTGATACACCAATCGATCCTATTGAATAAATGAATTTGAGTTTGTCATATCTATTGTCCACAGCCTGAAGAGACGACACTACCAGCGGAGTATGGCTTGCCAAGCGGAGGCCGCAGTGGAGGCACCTCGCCCTCCCGGTCGCCCGGACACGGACAGAGAGGCCGGACCTCCTCCTCCGTGGGGCCGATGCGACGTCCAGCTGATAGGAGGCACGACACTAGCCCTTACGGAAGCACAGTTTACTTGAGGTACATGAATCTGGCCTGCCCCTGGTAGAATTGTCTACTAGATGACAACGTAAATCATTCCGCTGCGTTTTGGTTCGATCTCATAAATGTCAGCCATTTGGTGAATAGTAGAATAGCTTTTCAAAAATTTGTTCTGCCAAAGTCCAAACCTTAGCTAAAACCTCACCACAACTGAGTCGTTTGTCATTAGTAGAAAGGAAGGAAACAGTCCAAAATCTAAGTTTTATTTGAGGTTTTGCTTGAGGTACTAGAATTGACACCCTGTTGTACTTGGAAATGGTCAGCGGGACTAGAATGGTCGCTATAAAGAATCACAACAAGAATTGCAATATTTGCCGTTCTTGTCACTCTCACTCTATGAAAAGAGACTGCATATAGGTAGTTTAATTCCTATTGTGATTGTGCTATAACAGCCTTTTTAAGCCCGCAGGAGTGAAACCTCATCAAGACTGATGTATTTGTTATTATACTTAGATACTACTTATCAGGATTATTATTCTAAAGCGCATATCTAAGGACACATACTGATGCACACGAGTCCTTGTAGATTGTAGAACCATTTTATTTGATTATTTTACGAGTCACTTTGTTTGGCTCCCCACTGGAGCTTGACTGTTTAGATTTATAGAGGATGGATCACCGAAAAGAAAGCTACGCCCCAAACTGTGTCCGTTATCCTAGTTCTTCACTGTGTTGGTCGCGAAGGAACAGGAGAACAGGAGTACAAGAACCTAACTCTTCTCTCAAGACGTTTCAATGTTTTTCCTTAGGTCCTACTGAATAAATTATTTTTAACTTTGAATTTAGGGTTTTCAGGACAGTACTCTTTTCTAGTTTGGAATAAGTGTTCGTCATACCAGGGTTTATCGTGCTAGTAGACACTAATATCAGCATATTGTTTTAAAATAAGTATATTATCTGTAAAAAATAATGTTTACTAGTAGTAAATTGTCTACAAGGCCAATTTGTTACCATGCGGTGCACTGTATCATTATCTACTCACGATTGCAAGAGTGAATGAGCTGTGTCACACATGTCATTGAATACCGATGAAGTGTTGCACTTCGTTTTCCTAAAGTTTCATCTCACAACTGACACACCCGTTTCCTGCATTAGCGCCGCTGACTAGACTTATACCAGACGAAATTTTACTGTAGGTAAATGTATAACTAAGGCTTGTTTCACTCTTCAGCGTGTCGCCGGTCGCGTCCGCGAGTTGACCATTCACAGCACAGAGAAATTAATTTTCACCATTCACAGCACAGAGAAATGTGCTGTGAATGGTCAACTCGCGGACGCGACCGGCGACACGCTGAAGATTGAAACAAGCCTAAACGTTTACGATAAATTTCACGCCAAAACAAGGTTTACACTTGTTCGGGCTTCGCGCATGTCTGTATCATCATTAACGTCATAGTCGCATGATGCTGTTATCAAAATATGTGCGTCAGAACAGAATGAATTTGTCAACATAACGGAACGCCTTTTTCGGGTTCACATGCCATAAAAGCAGGTTTTATGCTGACGCACATATTTTGATAACAGCGCAGCGTCATGAGAGTAAGAGATGATATAGCTATGTCGACAAAAACGTAAAATTTATTCATGAAAGGCCAGACAAATGTTAATGAAACTGTATTTATCAATGAAGTTAGAAAATGTAAATAAACACTCGCGCGTTGATAAGCGTATTCTGTGACCGAACTCAGCGTCTAATCAAATAATCTTTCAAGCTACTTTAATCATTCATTATATTAATAGTTGATTTTTATTAACTTTTGACGTCCCACTGCTGGGCAAAGGACTCCCCTCGTTTACCAAGACTTACGTCCAAAAATAATTATCCGCTTTATTAAACTACAAACATCGAAACTAATCAGTGTTGAGTTGAGAGATACTTAGTCAAATTATTCATGTTTGATGTTTTATAGTATCAATTTATATTCATAGCTAGCAGGATCAATAATGACTTATTAGAATAATCATCATCGCTATTTTAGCCTTAACATAGACAGAGTACACAGTTAGACCATAAACAATTTCATTTCTGATTTAAAAAATAAATAGTTACTATTAAAACTAATCCCGACCTAAATAATAGTGAAATGGTGAAATCATGCATTGCAATGTGCTTGATAGCTCTGCATAGGTTTGCAAAACTATCAAGCACTAACTCGAGCACTAACTAATTAATCTGTTTAATTAATAAAACTATTTAGATTTTAGATTGACACGTGAAGCAATTAAAATTGAGCTCTATTGCTGTGCTTTATGTCAGTTTTAATGAAAATGTATCAAGAGTATAACATGTCCTTCAAATTACGCCTATTACACATGTTTTCGTTCTTTGGCAAAGGATATAAATTAACAATAATTAAAATAAAAATGTGATTTTTTAAATTATATTTATAAGATTACTAGCCCGCGGGTTAGCTCGCGTGGTACCTACACGGATAAAAAGTAGCCTACTGCCTACGTGTATAATTCCAGGTCATAAACTATGTAAAATCCGTTCAGTAGTTATTGCTTGAAAGAGTAACAAACATCCATACATCCTCACAAACTTTCGCATTTTATAATATTATAGAAAGGATTAGTAGGATTTCGCATTTTTAACAGCCAACTAATTCGGTACCTACTCGCTTAAACATGTATTTTAAAAGGTTTTCCTCTTTGGTTTTATAATGCATGATTTTATTTTTGTAAGTTAAGTTTAAGTCCATCTTGATAATGTGTTAAGGCCGTTTTACATTGATAAAGTAGCTGTATCCAGCATCTCGGGATTGCAGAGCAGTGGATCGGCACGGTTTCAATATAAACACTTCAATCCAGTCCAGTGTTCAGTGAAAAGTCGATTGGTGAGCTGTACCTGTACATCACTCACTGCGTTTATAAGACCTGTAAGTGCGAGTAAGCACGCAAAATGCGCCGCTGCGCTGACACTTTTTATGACTCAAACTGCAGCTAGAAGTAGTGTTTCGACTGTTTCATTTATAGTCATCAGTCATCTACGTCCATGTTAGACCCAACAATCGGATTTAGCATGAGTCATGTCTTATAGTTGGATGAGGCCAATGATGTTGATATTTCAAAGCCCATCTTCGCCTACTAAGTCAGCTCGTTTGAGCTTGTATTCCACGCTTTGTGTGCATACTTTCTTAATTATGCAAAGTTCAGAAACTATTTATTCAAATAGCAAAAGAATATTTTTTTATTCGCGCTCTGAATTCACGCGAGCTATGACTCCTACAATATTAATGCAAACCATTGTTAAACGTTTTGAGAAACCTCATTCATAATTTATATTAATTGTTTTATGTTTGGTTGTGGCACGAGTACAGAACAACAGGAAAATATCCGCATTGATTGCTGTAAAAATACCTTGCTAGTCAATCAGAGTATTCTCAATATAGATACTGTAATGATACTGATAAAAATCATTACGATATTATTTTATTCATTAAAAATTTAATGAAAAACCCTTAAACATATTTCTTCATGAACTAGAAAAGAGCTGATGATCTTCAAACGGCTCAACAGATTTTCATGAAACATAGCTAAAACACTCTCGACAAATACATCTTTCAAACAAAAAATAACAATTAAAATCGGTTCATCCGTTCAGGAGCTATAATGTCACAGACAGACACATATATGATATACACATCTACACAGATACACACTACAAACTTAAAACACCCCTCTTTTTCGTGGGGGGTTAAAAACACTGCAGTAGAACAAGACATAGATAATTTCATTTATTCTAATAAGTGGCAATGGGTTTGAAGTCTGTTAATTAATTTTAAATGTTTACTTGATTATCGCCATATTTGGACGTACCTCTGACTATCCCTAATAATTTTCAATGGTTCTTGAATGTTTACCTTGAGTTTGTTTTGGTTTTATTTTGAGTATATCTTACATTTTTGACGCACTAAAAGGCCAGGGTTACTGGCTATTAAACAGTTTTAATTGGCTAGTCCTCTTTTAAATCTTTTAACATGCAAAGCGGGTGTTTTCCATTACACCTTTATTTATGAATGCTGCTATTTAAAACGTTTTGTGGTTCAACCTTTTACTGTCTATCGTAAAGGAATATATGGAAATTCTATTAAAGTAAGTGTACTATTGCTTCGAACATATTTTGTAAAAAAAAAAAAAAAGATTATCGTAATAAAAAAATTACATTATTGATAGTACGATAAGTATAAACAATCTGCGCCCCTACTCCCAAAAATAAAAACGAAATATCGTGCCAATTTTCGTAGTTCAGCTTATGGTGGTCTATTGTTCCAAATTCAGTTTCCGGGGATGGAGGTAGGCCCCCCCGTAGAAGTTGCGAATATAGGTAAAATAATTTTTAAACTTCTGTATTATTTCCCATCACACAAGGGTTTTTCATTTAAACAATACTGATGTTTAGGAAAGGAAACCAAAGTGTTAATAACAATAATTGTTGTACAGTAGTTGTGTTAAGGAAACAAGATCTACACGTCATTCTACTTCTGTCCTATTTATTGGAAACCACACTATATGCTGTTCTTAGTCATAAAAAAATATCTAAGAATTCATACCTACATACTTATAATCACTTTGATCACACTATTGTATTAGCTATACTGTAAATGTAAACCATATCCAGCCATTTACACACTGACACATGTGTCAGAACTTGTGTCGTAAATAATGGAAATCGTTTAGGCATTTAGGTATTACTAATTTATCAATTAATTGATTAATTGACCCTGCCCGATACTTCTCATGAATAGGACTTTTTTCTCTAGTTTTACGCGTAATATTTATAGATAGATCAATTACGAAACCTTGAAGAAATAGATCGTCCAGGAATCAATTAGCTCATTAATATACAGCGATAGGCTTGCAACCCACGCCACGGCTTGTCACATTATGAAATGCTATATGAAAGTACTTAATAAAAAAAAACCCGACTGCGTTAAAACTCATTAAAATAAAAATAAAAAAAACAAGCCTGCAAAGAATGACTCACAGTCGGTACCCAATCGTTTTACCAATCAAATCCTCCCAATATTATGAAGGGAGTAGATAGTACTGTTCTTCAGTATATTGATTGGTCTTTTATATTGGTCCCGTGCAGCACAAGTGATTCTAAGAGTAGAATCACCTAACTCTTGGAGAGGGCAAACGGCGTTTTTGGAAGCGCGTTTGTATCGATACAGACGCGATGCGAACTCGCTGCTCAAAAACGCGCTTCAAAAAATGCAGTGTGCTCATTCCCGGTTCGCGTTGCTCAAAAACGAGCTTCAGAAACGCCGTTTGCCCCCTCCCTAATAGTTAGGTTAGGTTAGGCTCTTGGCTACGCGGGACCAATACCGTGAAGGATCAGTACAATAATATACTCTGTTTCGGATCCATCTTCTTTTATTGTAATAGCCAACCTCCTGAGGAGTACCATGACCCTTAGCTAGTACAAACATTACATCTGCCCTTCTGAGATCGTTTATTATTTCTTTGGTGAATTTTTACACGTTCAATCATAAGAATGAATAGAAGTAATTGAATCTAATAATTACCTATCCTTTCTTCTTCGTTGTTTTCTTCATAGCTGAGGTTTATATCAGAGTTTCTGGATATTATGTAATGCATGCTTTTCTTTTCGATTCTTCGCGGTCTTGAGCGCTGCGTATGCGTTGTCATCCCAGAGAACTCTCTTATTTGATCAGACCATTTTTGAATATCTTATTTAGATGTAATGATTTGTTACAGCCCTCCACCAGACAGCAATTGGCGTCGAACGCACTCAGACTCAGCGCTGCACCAGTCATGCGGCGATCAGCAAGTGGTCACACAGCCCCTCTCCCCCCACCACCACCCGATGCGGCCGCACCAGCATCCGCATCTGCACCCACATCAGAACCACCATAGAAGTGAGTAGCTAGCGCTAGTGGTTCTAGCTATTCTTTAAGTAACTACATAGTATACAGGGTGTAACAAATTTTTGGGCACTTCAGGGTAGCTACCTTTTCTCTTATAGTTAGAAAGTTTTGTTCTTAGGAAACTATTGTTTTATTTTGAAGAAAAAAATAATTGCATTTTTAGATTTTTGAAAAAATGTACAGTTAGCCTAAAAAATTACATTTGTCACTCCACGTAGTAAACATGACTCATAAAAATACACTATTGCAAATGTGATTCAATGGCGCGATTTTGGTAAGATCTCTATCTCTAAGATTACGATTACCGTGAAATCTCTCCGTGAAAACAATAAAAACAAATGATAACTGTTATACCCATGAGAAAGGTAAATCTGAAGCGTTTGTCTACAAAATGACGTTCTAACTTTTTATTGGATGCCTTATGACTTCACTGTACGAATTCCTGCTACTATTTTGTTTAATTTTAGCATATCTGTCGTCATAATTGCGTGTTATGTTAATATTAATTCTCTGTATAAATTACTCATTCATACTAATAGCACAGAATACTAGTACTACGTACAGAAGGGTCACTTCGCGAGTAAATTTGTTTAAATAGAGACTCTCGCGGCGAAGCTATAAAGTGCAATTCAACTCGCCTATGGGCCTATTACCTATCGAGATATTTGCCTAAACATTCCCATCCTGCTCTAATGCGTAACTGTGTCACTGTCTGGCGCGGTGTGACGCGACTCGTAAGGGTTGTCGAATTTTCGCTTGCGACAACACAAATAAATTAATTTATTTTATCTGTCACAAAAACAGTACCTACTTAAGTTCTAAAATAAGTAGGCCTAAATATAATTTAATCTACCGTTACCACAGAATAAATAGTAGTAAGTAGGTACTACGTATTGTACGTAGGTAGGTGAAGTAGGTAGATACATTATTATCTCGTTCGTTTTGTAAACAATTGCATTTCAAAATATCTATACCTTCATACCTACCTAGACATCGATCAGACACACACAATCATCATCATCACACAACTAGACCGGGAGCCGTTATCCGATAATCACCCTTTTAATGTTAGGTTTGCAATCACATTTGCAATTTAATGCACGGCCAGGACTCGAACCCACGACCTTCGTCTCGAAAGTTGAGGTACTAATCACTTCGACCAACATGGCTCTATGAATGTAATGTAACTTCTAAACACTTAAAATTATTATATTAGGTAAGTAGGTTAGGTACCTACTTAATGGATAAGTTACTTTTAGGTAAGTACATATGTAAATAAACAAAACTGTAGGTACCTACCTACCTACAGTTTTGTAGGTAGGTAGTTTTGTAGGTGTAGTATATTTGTTTATTTGTAAACAGGTACCTATTCAATCAAAAAGGAATCGAATAGGTAGGTACCTATAAAATCTCGTTTTCATTATGCACCTACAGTTACGGGCGGATTTTTTTAAATTTGTACATTGCATTTTCAGCGTGTCCATCGACTTCCAGTGCATTATTTTAATACTTCTAATAGATTTGTGGTACGGGTATGGTGTTTTTCGGATAGATTAACAATCTTTTATCCATTTTCAACGTAAACATATATAGGGTACCATATATTTTTAATTAAAATAAGGCAAAATAAGTAATACTTTACTGCATTTTTACCATGTCCCCTCGTCAGTTTGCAACTTTCATCGTGTCATTACAACTCAATAGATCGAGTTTTGAGACACATTTTCTAGTCTATTATCATGATAAATTCACTGTTTTTCGAATAATAGACAGAAAAATCATGTAAGTTAATTAAATTATTAGATATTTAGCTTTAAACCTCAGTCCAGATTTTTGGCATTTTTGGACATGTCCGGCTGACTAACGGGTTTTGAGCTACTTGGATTATTGCAATCCTACTAATGTGATATTTTTTTGAATAAACTGGTACTCTTGCTGGCATTCTGACTGCCACTCTGATGTATTGATGTAATCAGACTGTTTTATGAGTCAGTGAAGTGTGTAGGTAGGTGAAGTGCTGTCCGAGGTCCGCTGATGAACTGCTGTTTTTTGAAGGTAAGAAACAACTTTTTGGCATATTACTAGTACGCAATGAATAGTTTAACTTCCGGTTGCATGAAATAATAGCAGTTCCACAGGATTATGTTATTACATTCGGCAGAAAAGTTAAAAACATTTTCCTTGCCACGGTTTCGTTACTGTCAGCTGAGGAACATTTGCGAAAACGTTAGTCATCCGAACAAATTGTTAGTCATCTGACCTGTAAAGTCAAGTGCATATTGCGGAATTTTTGTATTTTTAACCGACTTAAAAAAGGAGGAGGTTCTCAAGTTGACTGTGTTTTTAAAATTAAAAGCTTTTATTTAACTTGCAATGTATGTACATACATTGCACCTAAATGTACCTGCTGGATCAAATGCTGAGGGGTAGCCTTATTTTCTTGTCACTGTACCTACTATAACATTTTTGATTTGTGTGCATGTACCGTATAGTGGCGAAAATAAAACTCTTTTCTATTCTAATCTATTATCTAATAAGTACCGATTAAGTGGTATTTAAGTTTTTTTTTTCAAGTTTTTGTTATAAAAATTACCGGATCTCATAAATAAGATAGAATATATCTTAGATTTAAGTAAAAATGTGTCATAATTGTTAAATAAATGTGGTACCGTGGGGCAGTCCCGGGCATCATCAGTGACTTCACGGTTGAGAGGTAGTTCAAAGCACTATGCAAAATAGACGTATTTTATTAATAAAACGCTCACTCTATAGTTGTAAAAGTCAGAATATCTTGCCATTGTAAACACAAGCCTTACTTGTCCTCTGACTAACATCGACGGTCCACTGACTAACTGTCCTCTCGAAAAAGTTTTTTGAAATCGTATTTTAGATATTAAGCCCACTGTTTTTTAACAAACTTTTATGTTCCTTGGTGAGATAATATTAAATAGTATTATGTGTAATTTACTTGATTTTGTACGGGTTCTAAATTCTAAGAAACACTAAAAAGACTGAGACAAATTTGACCAAAAGTTAGTCACCTGACATAAAAGTTGAAATATTTAATATTTCTAGTTAATATTCAAAGAATATGCACTGATTATTCTATTGTGATTTTAAAATGGATTCAAATAAAAGGCTTTTTACGATTATACGTCTTTTATTTTTTCATTTATCCAGAAAATAATTTCGTTACTCATTGGACAATGTTGACCACAGTATCAGTATTAAAATACCAATAAATCAAGTTTTCTTCAGTAAATTACATGACTTTTGGGTTTTCATGAAACTTTACATATCTTGCTATAAGATCATTATACCCAGAAATAGATATTTGAAGAAAAAAAATTTTTACAACATTTTCAGAATGGTACAAATTTTAAAAAATCCGCCCTTACAGAGTAAAAGTAAGTACCTACCTAGGTATTTATTGATGATTTATTTAAATAGGTACTTACAACAAATTATAGAAAAGCTTAGTAGGTACCTACCAACCTTTCAATATCTTACGGAATTTTGTGGAATGTTAATGTCCATTCATTGCTTTTCCTTTTGTTTAGACACCCGTAGACACAGCAGTATCTTTTATACGGATTAGATCGTTTAGTTATCGTGCAAAAATCACAAGAAACGATGTATACGAGATCACGATAATTACGCACAACGCGTCTAGTCCGCAAGCCGAGCGAGCGGCAAGTGGCAACCTATGTCGCGCGCCCCCCGAGGCGGCGCGCGTCCGATAAATACCTAAAGTGAGAAGTGAGACAGGCCTGCTAATAGTACCTTTACGCATAACTTGTTTCATGTTCTGCATATTCATTACAGCATTTTTTGACCCCCGGCAAAAATAATTGTGGTTTAGTTCCGGGATGAATTCTGAAATTGTATTTACCTTACTTATAATTACTTATAATTGTATTTACGCCAATGTTCAAATTCCAACTAATTGTCTGACTTACAAAGTATCTAAGTATCCATGACAACCGCTTGATATTCTCTAAGAAAATATACAGTATGAACAAAATTCCGCAAAACAGAATGCGACAGAAGTGCACGTCGTTAACTGCGCAGCTCGCACAATTTGCAAGTAAATTGCTTTTCTTAAAAATGACAAATATGGATAAGACTGGCAAGGGATCGCAGAGAATGGCGGAGTAGAGAAGAGGCCTATACCCAGCAGTAGTTGCATACAGGCTGAATAGACAGATAGATAGAAAAATGACATTGATATTTATTTGTTTGCGATTAAATTTAAATTATGAGTAATTTTCATTTCCAAATGACTTTTCGTCAATCGTTTTTGTAATTTTACGCGATTGTTTTCGATGTTTTTCTAAACGCATTCTTTTTCTAGTTTAACTGTACAATATTGTTTTCCTTTCAGATGAAATGCCCATCGATGTTTTGAACACAATGGGTATGAACCCAAACAACCGGCCGCGGTCCTCCTGCGAAATACCAAGGATACCAAACAACAACAAGTGAGTATCGGATTTTCCCTTTTTACATACATACATAAAATCACGCCTCTTTCCCACAGGGGTAGGCAGAGACCACGGATTTCCACTTGCTACGATCCTGACACACCTCTTTCGCCTCATTCACCCTCATCACATTTTTCATACAAGCTCGCCTTTTTACATTTTATAATATTTTCTAAACCCGTTTTAAGTTTATATTCACCACAATGTATTAATCATAGGAGACCTGAAAAAACATGTAAGTAGGTAGGTATAAGTATTACTTTTATTTAGATACTTTAAATTTTGAAGGCAGTTTTTAAAGTTATCGACCGTATATAGATATGTTTTATTCAGCATATGTTTTATTCCCAACTCGTACCATCTGGTACGAAATTTTTAGTACGAAATGGGAACTATTAGTAGTTCCCATTACACACGGGAATAATTAACACATATTAATTACCACACTCTAGCTAGCTAGAGCAACGTAAAACGAAGAACTCGAGTGAAACGCAAGTCATTATATCCGAATCCGCTGTTATTTTCATCTGGGTTAGAGGGAGGGACCGCGGAACGGTCACTCCATCACATTCTTTTACTATGATTAATAGAATGAGTACGAAATAAAATTAAGTTTTAGTTGCATTGACTTTGAATCTACATTTTTACGTCTACAAACTTACCTCAAACATTTGAGTTGGTAAGCAAGAGGAAAATAGGTATATTCAAATTCATTTTGGGATATTCCAGTAATGAATTCAGTTTTTTTTTTTCGAAGTGCAGGACAAACTTTAGACCTTTTGCATCCAAAATTCGTAATTTAAGTTTAAAGTTAATTGTATGTAAATGGATTTCTTAAAATTTTGTTTCTACATTGTTTTTCTGTTGACGCAAATTCCTACGCAGTACTCACGCTTTCTATGCTAAGTGATAAGCTGTCTTAAAAAAACTAACGTAGTATTTTTTATTTTACATCTAACCAAACTAGGGTTTCCGGGTTTTTTGTCCTAGTTTAGAGGGCATCCGGGGAGTATCCGGACGGGTTCATTTGTAGTCCGGGTTTAAAAATTTTAAAGTCTTGGGCCGCCCGCGACACACGCTTTTGTTACACTGACTGTTTTTTATTATACTGACTATATTAAAAAAACCTGTTGACATGTCCGGGTTCTGGGCTCTAAAATCCGGGGTTTTCACGCGTCTTGTCCTGGTTTCCTGGTTGCCAAATTTTAGAGATGACAACCCTAAACCAAACCCATTGGGTTCCCTTGGGACAATGTTGAAATGGACATTCCTAACATTGTAAAAATAATAAGTAAAGATGTAATGACCTAAGTGTTTATTTGCAGTGTGTACGAGAGCGGGGGGGATGGAGGCGGTGGCGGAGGAGGGGGGATGCTGGGGTGCGGCGAGTTGCAGGTTCCGGGCGGCTCGCTGCCCGACCTCACCTCCGTGCACTTCCCCCCGCCCCACTACCGACCCGCGCCCGACTACCACCAGCCGCGCTATGTACGTACCCGCTCCGTGCGGTCCCCGACCTCACCTCCGTGCACTTCCCCCCGCCCCACTACCGACCCGCGCCCGACTACCACCAGCCGCGCTATGTACGTACCCGCTCCGTGCGGTCCCCGACCTCACCTCCGTGCACTTCCCCCCGCCCCACTACCGACCCGCGCCCGACTACCACCAGCCGCGCTATGTACGTACCCGCTCCGTGCGGTCCCCGACCTCACCTCCGTGCACTTCCCCCCGCCCCACTACCGACCCGCGCCCGACTACCACCATAGCGCTATGTACGTACCCGCTCCGTGCGGTCCCCGACCTCACCTCCGTGCACTTCCCCCCGCCCCACTACCGACCCGCGCCCGACTACCACCAGCCGCGCTATGTACGTACCCGCTCCGTGCGGTCCCCGACCTCACCTCCGTGCACTTCCCCCCGCCCCACTACCGACCCGCGCCCGACTACCACCATAGCGCTATGTACGTACCCGCTCCGTGCGGTCCCCGACCTCACCTCCGTGCACTTCCCCCCGCCCCACTACCGACCCGCGCCCGACTACCACCATAGCGCTATGTACGTACCCGCTCCGTGCGGTCCCCGACCTCACCTCCGTGCACTTCCCCCCGCCCCACTACCGACCCGCGCCCGACTACCACCATAGCGCTATGTACGTACCCGCTCCGTGCGGTCCCCGACCTCACCTCCGTGCACTTCCCCCCGCCCCACTACCGACCCGCGCCCGACTACCACCATAGCGCTATGTACGTACCCGCTCCGTGCGGTCCCCGACCTCACCTCCGTGCACTTCCCCCCGCCCCACTACCGACCCGCGCCCGACTACCACCAGCCGCGCTATGTACGTACCCGCTCCGTGCGGTCCCCGACCTCACCTCCGTGCACTTCCCCCCGCCCCACTACCGACCCGCGCCCGACTACCACCAGCCGCGCTATGTACGTACCCGCTCCGTGCGGTCCCCGACCTCACCTCCGTGCACTTCCCCCCGCCCCACTACCGACCCGCGCCCGACTACCACCAGCCGCGCTATGTACGTACCCGCTCCGTGCGGTCCCCGACCTCACCTCCGTGCACTTCCCCCCGCCCCACTACCGACCCGCGCCCGACTACCACCATAGCGCTATGTACGTACCCGCTCCGTGCGGTCCCCGACCTCACCTCCGTGCACTTCCCCCCGCCCCACTACCGACCCGCGCCCGACTATCACCAGCCGCGCTATGTACGTACCCGCTCCGTGCGGTCCCCGACCTCACCTCCGTGCACTTCCCCCCGCCCCACTACCGACCCGCGCCCGACTACCACCATAGCGCTATGTACGTACCCGCTCCGTGCGGTCCCCGACCTCACCTCCGTGCACTTCCCCCCGCCCCACTACCGACCCGCGCCCGACTACCACCATAGCGCTATGTACGTACCCGCTCCGTGCGGTCCCCGACCTCACCTCCGTGCACTTCCCCCCGCCCCACTACCGACCCGCGCCCGACTACCACCATAGCGCTATGTACGTACCCGCTCCGTGCGGTCCCCGACCTCACCTCCGTGCACTTCCCCCCGCCCCACTACCGACCCGCGCCCGACTACCACCATAGCGCTATGTACGTACCCGCTCCGTGCGGTCCCCGACCTCACCTCCGTGCACTTCCCCCCGCCCCACTACCGACCCGCGCCCGACTACCACCAGCCGCGCTATGTACGTACCCGCTCCGTGCGGTCCCCGACCTCACCTCCGTGCACTTCCCCCCGCCCCACTACTACCTGCTATAACGTACGTACGCGACGCGCTCCGTGCACGAAAGGGAAGGGAGGCATTGGGTCTAACTAAATAGATTGTCAAATCGCCAAAATCTTTCACTCACGCTCAGTATTGGAACTCATCCTCGAGACTGGATCATCAGTTCATTTCCTAATCTTCTTATCGGAAACAAACCTTCATCCTCGCCCTGCCTTTATTCTTCTCAATGGTAATATGTTGTACTCTATATCTTGCAGAGTCCGACGTCCCCCGGCGGCAGCGTGTCCCCCGCGACGGGGGGCCTGTCCCCCGCGTCCGGCTCGCCGGTCGGTGCCACTGTCCCCCTCGCGTCATTACACCACCACCACGATCACTCCGCCTCTATGTATGACGCTCAGGTAATACTTTCAATCATTTCTGTACGATTTCTTACGTTACATTCCTATAGTACCAATAACTCGATTCACGATGTGACAGATACGATCGATCTTGAGCCCACATCTCCCTCTTTTATTTAGAGTAGGGTTCAAAACTCTACTAAACAAAAATACTCTTTTTCCCACGGCAACATTACCTTACGATTTCTTTAACGTTACATTCCTAGCGCGATCAATCTTGAGCCCACATCTGTGATGCTCAGGGTTATTCTGTATTTTGTCCTTTACATTTCTATGTAGTGCGATCGATCATGAGCTCACATTTTTTTTATGTAGTGTATGGTTCCAAATTAACCCTCTACCAAGCAAAACATTATCTTTTCCCACAGCATTTTAGATCAATATTTCATACGTAAAATTTTAGGTCTCCGAGCCCGAGTCCTTTCTCAGAGTGACCATCCCCCCATTTTATTAAGTGAAAAAAATATCCCCCGTTAAATAAAATTTTCGTGGTAATCTATTTGTCTGTCAGTTCTGCCTGATTAAGTTGTAGAAGAAATCAGGCTAACTCACTGACTTGTGGATGTAAAACCTCAAATATTTTTGTCAAGTACTTTCCAGCAAGCTATTTAAGGCTAAGCTAGTATTGTTAATTATAGTCTTTATTTAGTTGTTGTGAGTTGTATATTAAAAAGATGTGTGACTGTTGGATTCTGTTCATTAATTGCAGATAAAATATGTATTACAAATACAGATGTTAACGACATTATTATGTAGTATAAAATTAAGTTAGAACTTAGAAGTAGCCTGAATGACTTACCTTACACCAAATACTGAAACTCTACTTACTTATTTGAGACTAGCTACTGCCCGCGGCTTCGCTCGCGTGGTACCCGAATAAAAAGTAGCCTATGTCACTCTCCAGCCCTCCAACTATCTCCACACAAAAAATCACGTCAATCTGTCGCTCTGTTTTGACGTGAAAGCAGGACAAATAAACACACTTTCACATTTATAATATGGGTACGGATGTTCTTACTCTTCAGAATCGTATACAAAAATTGCAATTAATGTCAATGATAAGCACCACTTAAACTAAGTAGCGTTTCAGTATTTGGGTGTTTAGTGTTTCGTTAAATTTCCCAAAAATTATTCGTCACGAATGGTAGTAACCGCAAATTTTGAGAACATTTAATTATAAAATGATTGAATATTCTCAAAAGTACCTGTAATAAAGTTATAAATTTCAATGAAAGGTTTGCGAAGATTGTCCTTAATACTAATTTTAGAAGTTTAGATTCTAGTTTTAACACTGGCTTTGGATATGATAACATGTCTTCCTAAGGCAGTACAATATTTATTTCCCTATAGATGAATATTTACATATTTTTGTTTTTTTGTTTTGTTTGTGTTTATTTGCTTTCAACACAAGTCATTTTTTGTTTATTTCAGAATCACTTATCTGTACCAAACACAAATAATTATCTTCATCGTAATGAGGTTCGTTTTCTTTTTTAACCTTCTGTCAATATTTTTCCGTTTCATACATTTTGCGGGCGATTGCTTGAACGCTTGACATTGCTAATTTCGGTACCACTTTTTGATCCTTACTAACAAAAATTGGATTAGAAATTCCGTCTCAAAATTGTTCCTTACTAATTTATCTAACTTTTTCATTACAAAATTTTACTCAATAGCTTCTATTGGCATTAAAATCTGCATGATTCAAAATTAAATATCCAGCTTATAATTTTATGGCACTTTCCAATGCCGGTTACTGATTCAAAGCAAACGCTTTTTTAATCTTCACTGCACAAAATACACCAATATTTGGTCATATTCCTACAGCCCACTAACAAAACCCAACATTCTAACATTGCCCCGTTCGAAGTGTTTTTGTAATTTTCAGTTTTTCTTACTTATTTATTACACTACGACATAGCAATTTATTTTTGTATAACCTATTTTATTTTTTGTTTTTGTTCTGAAATTAATTATATTATAATTATTATCCCCTGTCCAAATTATTTTATAAATAATCTTTATGCAGGAGGTTTTCGTTCTTTCTTTCAATCCATGTAACAGAATTTGTATGTTAACAAAGAATATAGCTGCACAAATTCAATTTTCATTTATCACAAAATCACAAAGTTGTTCGAAAACTATCAAATAAACATTTTCTTTTTCTATTTCTATAAATATTCAATAGCAAAAAACTAACAACATTTTTTTTTATTCACTACATACACTCTGGCTTAGTCACATGGATAGCTTTTGGCTGTATCAATATCTAGCGGACCAACGTTAGCAACAACTTTATCTTTGATAGCGACCAAAATCGATCTCAAACTCTCAAATAAATATAAAATGTACCTAATAAATAAATAAATAAATGTGACAGTTCAGTGAACCCGCAAGTTTGTAGCTCTGTCACACTCATCTCAACAAGACCGAACGCGACAAGAGATACCTACGAGATCGTTTTGACTGTCTGAGACCAATTTGAAGTTTGAGACAAGTTAGACAATTTGAGGTTTGAGAGTGTTTTACTCTATTAGTAATTTTGTCAAAACACTATCTGCTTTATTCTAAAACGAAGACTTATACTAATCGAGTCTGAACGAATGTATTAATAATAACATTCAGGTTATTTTGCCTCGTTTAAAATATAGCCAAATTAAAATTTTACCACATGAGCTCCTTAGAAACAAATACTTCTCAGAAAAAAAAAACAGTTTCTCGTTTCCTGAGAATCCACTATTTATACCTACGATACAATTCGTTATTAGAATACGTTGTCTGAAGTTTATCCGCTACAGTTTGTCCGCTAATGTACATAAAAACTTACACAACCATTCGGCATGTAAATTCGATAAAATAAAAGTAAATAAACTAACACGGTATTTGCTTTTTAACTTTTTTAATCTTTTGTCTATCGATCATGCAAGACAATAAATTAATGTCTATGGAGTAATTTGAATAGTACAAATATGTAGTATGGTTTTTCCGAATTTAATCCAAATTTATTCATTCACAAACTTTTGCATTGCATGATCGATAGCTAACATAGATAGAATAAGACTGGTTTGTATTTCAAGCGTATTATGGCTTTATTTTAATACAATTTTAATGCATGTTTCGCAAGCTTCAATGATAAAATAGTATGATCAATAAAAGAAAGAAACACATATATATTCTAAACTTCACCTACAGTTAAAGTCTTATTTACTGATCACGCTGTTTTTACACCTAAGTCTTGTTCCACAAGGGAGTAATTCGCTTGTTATTTATTTTATAATTCTGGCTGGTTGCAGAATATGTCGCCTCTTGATCACGGCTGGATGACGTCAGGCTACCAGTCACATTGTAGTCCGCCCTCACAATATTCGTCAACGTCGAATATAAATATACCATCGCCGACGGTATGTATTCAAGTTTAAAAAAAAAACACCATATAAACTGAAAAAGAAATCGAGTTCCAATTAGAGTAAGAGTGAGAAGTGTGTCAGGATCGTAGCAAGTGGAAATCCGTGGTCTCTGCCTACCCCTGTGGGAAAGAGGCGTGATTTTATGTATGTATGTTCTAATTGGATGATGAGTATAACACTCGTTATAATATCATCTTCATAACCTTGTCCTAACTGAAGCCTAGACTTTGTCGCCAAGAATACAACCCTTTTTAACTCTATTTTAAGCCAAGATACCTAGAGATTAAACCAAAATAAACATCATGTAATAACATTTTATTATGATGATCCATGGCTAAGGGTAAACTTCTTTTTGTGATAAAGTATGGTTCCATCTTTAGTTTTAACCCGGCAAATATAATTTTAATTGTAAATAAAGACTTTATAGACAACTAGCTGCTGCCCGCGGCTTCGCTCGCGTGGTAACCGGATAAAAAGTAGCCTATGTTACTCTCCAGCCCTCCAACTATCTCCACACAAAAAATCATCCGTCGCTCTGTTTTGACGTGAAAGCGGGACAAATAAACACACTTTCACATTCTTATTATGAGTACTTATTTTTTTTATCAAATAAAAAATCTTGCTACTCGTCGAAATTACGCTTCTTAGCTCAACTATTTTATGTGAGTTTGACTACTTACTTTGCTACACATTATCTCCCCCAAATTATATAGCTTCTCCTATCAAAATTTACTGTGTGTCTCCATTTCAGATGGTAAATAGTCCGGGAAGTCCCGTAGAATCACCGCAAAATGACTACAGCAATCTACATCAAGCGTTATTGCAGCCCTTCGAACAAATCACTATGGTGAGTAGTGCACATATTTTAGCCTTTTCGCGCATGCGCTAAGTGGATAGAAACATTTTATTGAGCTTTTCTATGAGTGGTGTACTCGAATAATGGATTTATGGACCCCTATGAGTCATCTACAGCTAGTTAGTCATGTATAGTTTCCTACGACATTTGCTTCGTCAGATTACACATTGCCTTTCTTGTAACTTTATTCAATTCTTAGTACTTCCAAGGACTTAGTAGTTCCAACTATCTTTGCTTGTTAGATATCTGACAAATCATATTTATAAATGATTTAATTCGTGGTACAGTTGTTCTATCTTACGAAGTCCGTTTGGTCTTAATTGTGTGTGTAGATGCACATGCACGTTGTTTCTGTGTGCGTGGGCCGATTCTGAGCACTCCCGAGCTTACGCACACAGAAACAACGTGCATGTGAAAACACACACAGTTAAAACCAAACGGACTTCGTGAGATAGAACATCTGTAACACGGTCGGGGTTGCCAAAACGTCGGCAAAATATAAAAAAAGCTATTAATATCGGCACATACAGTGTGTAAAATAAGCCCTGTCTGATCCGTGAAGGTTCTTAAGTATCGATAATAGATTCAAATTATGTGATTATATTCGGATATAAGTTTTAAAAAAATATCCCGAAAAAATAAATAGAATTTGATAAAATGAAAAAAACACCCTTGGTAATTCTTGAAAAGTCTAATGTCAAAGTGAAGATCAAAAATATGAAGGAGTTGCTTTTTATAAAAATTTGCTAAAATGGGAAATTGAGATAACTTAAAAATAAAAAAACCGGTCAAGTGCGAGTTGAACTCGTACGCCGAGGGTTCCGTGCCTAGCCATGGTGCCAATTAAGCTAGTCCGCTTAATTGTATGAGCGCCCATACAACTCGGAGGACAATTTTAATTGGCGTCAACTATGTATGTATGGGAACACCCTTTAATTTTCAACTTTTTTAACTTTTTGGAATTTTTCCTTTATTAGTGCTATAAGACCTTGCTTTTTGCCAAATTTCGTTATTCTAGGTCAACGGGAACTACCATTTAGGTTTTCGACCCAAAACCTCTAGGGTACTTCCGGTTGACCTAGAATTGTCAATTTTGGTTACAAGCAAGGTCTTCCAGCACAAGTAAAGGAAAAATTCCGAAAAATAAAAAAAGTTGATAATTAAGGTAAGTTTTGGTACTCACAAGTTTTCACGAAAACCTAAATTTGCCTATATATTTTTATAGTGTTGACTCAGGACCTTGATTTTTATACTCACAGTAGGGACTATAGACCTTAGTATATGGTATAAATTTCAACTTGCTAGCTCTACCCGTTCCTGAGATAATCGATGGTGACACACGGACAGACGGACAGACAGACGGACAGACGGACAGACGGACAGACGGACAAGAAAGTGATCTTATAAGGGTTCCTTTTTTTACCTTTTAAGGTACGGAACCCTAAAAACCGGTCAAGTGCGAGTCGAACTCGTACGCCGAGGGTTCCGTACCTAAATTGTAGTTCCTGTTGACCTAGAATAACGAAATTTGGCAAAAAGCAAGGTCTTCCAGCACAAGTAAAGGAAAAATTTCGAAAAATAAAAAAAAATGATAATTAAGGTAAGTTTTGGTACTCACAAGTTTTCACGAAAACCTAAATTTGCCTATATCTTTTTATAGTGTTGACTCAGGACCTTGATTTTTATACTCACAATAGGGACTATAGACTAAGGTCTATAGTCTCAGGAACGGGTGGAGCTAGCAAGTTGAAATTTATACCATATACCGGTATATGGTATAAATTTCAACTTGCTAGCTCCACCCGTTCCTGAGATAATCGATGGTGACACACGGACAGACGGACAGACAGACGGACAGACAGACAGACAGACGGACAAGAAAGTGATCTTATAAGGGTTCCTTTTTTTACCTTTTAAGGTACGGAACCCTAAAAAGTGGTAAATTACCACATTGAAAGTTTGTTTATAAATGGATCAATTTGCTTATTTTTATGGGATTTCTATATGCCCCTTTCGAATTAGACACGGTTTTTGTTACACTCTGCATATGTAATCTTGAGCCATTGCATTTATAAATATGAGTTGTGATCGCGATAGTTCAAGAAAAAACCGGTCAAGTGCGAGTAGAACTCGTACGCCGAGGGTTCCGTACCTACTCATTATACCCATTATGTTGTAGCCCGCTTATTTGTATGAGCGCCCATACAACTCAGAGGACAATCTTAATTGGCGTCAACTATGTATGTATGGGAACACCCTTTAATTTTCAACTTTTTTAATTTTTTGGAGTTTTTCCTTTATTTGTGCTATAAGACCTTGCTTTTTGCCAAATTTCGTGATTCTAGGTCAACGGGAACTACCATTTAGGTTTTCAACCCAAAACCTCTAGGGTACTTCCGGTTGACCTAGAATTGTCAAATTTGGTTACAAGCAAGGTCTTACAGCACAAGTAAAGGAAAAATTCCGAAAAATAAAAAAAGTTGATAATTAAGGTAAGTTTTGGTACTTACAAGTTTTCACGAAAACCTAAATTTGCCAATATCTTTTTATAGTGTTGACTCAGGACCTTGATTTTTATAGTCACAATAGGGACTATAGACCTCAGTATATGGTATAAATTTCAACTTGCTAGCTCTACCCGTTCCTGAGATAATCGATGGTGACACACGGACAGACGGACAGACAGACGGACAGACGGACAGACGGACAGACGGACAAGAAAGTGATCTTATAAGGGTTCCTTTTTTTACCTTTTAAGGTACGGAACCCTAAAAACTATCCTATCCTACAAAACGTAAATTTATTACATCGCTGTAACCATCTGCGGAGCTAAAAAGGTCGATATAGCAGATTCACAATTGGAATTGAACTATATGCCGTCTCTTTTCACTCTCAGTCAATGAAAAGACGGCATATAGTTCAATTCTTGAATAGCGACTTCTTTAAGCCCGCTGCATCACTTATAATTACCTAATTAATATGTAATTGTTAAATATCTTTGTTTTTTGTAATGTTTCTATGCTTCACTTGGATTTTTAGCAAGGAGTTGTAAGTAATATGAAATTGTACGCTTTAAATCAATCGATATTATGCCTTATAGTTTTAGCATTAACTTATAATATTCACTATAATTGCAAAGTAAATAAAATTTAAATAAAATGAGACTCACAATCACAAGTTATTAAAAGGAAAATGTAAGCCAGTGTTCTCTTTCTAATTTGCAATGCTATTTCAACACTATTTGTTCAATTTAATAAAGCCAATTCGTTGATAAAAATCGGTACTATTCTGCTGAAATTACACCATTGACTACACATTCAGTTATTGCAAGCAAAACATCTGCTAAATAAAATACAATAAAAACAGTCAACTTTCATATCATTTTGGCAGAATATGACCGAAAACAAACGCAATGGAAGGTGTTTAAATTGTCACAAAAACTAAACAACTTGTTCTTACATACGCTAAACCACGATAATTGTAATATCATTCGAAAATTTGGGAGCTGATTTTGCTCACTTTAATTAACTGAAAGCTTTCATACTAGGGATATTACACGGAGATAGTAAGACAAGATCTTATATGATAATTAATTATGATCACGAATCCCCAAGACATCCGGTAGACATTCTCGTCTATGGGGGTAGTCAAAGGTATGTCCAATTACATATTTGGTACATGCCAACATTTTGCAAATGTTAGCAGAACGATGTAAGAAAGAATATTCATAAAAATAATAGATTACGTACTTCGATTCAAAGAAGGAAAAATCAGGACTTATCAAGTTTGATCACACAGTTATTGCACCTTCCATCGCGCGTTTCTAACAATATGCGTACACAATGTAACATTGGTGGATGTTGGAAGGACTGGGCGCAGCTGGTGCAGAGCCTAGTGGATTCGGGATGGACCGCGCACGTGCAAGTCGCGGATAATGTACGGCACATGCACATATAGATGCATTCCGATCTTATAGACGCTTATTCGGTAGAAAAGTAGCCACGATGTTACGCACACTTTATTCTCTGTAGCAAAATGACTGCAAACTTTACGGAGGCCTAAAAACTTCGTTACCAGAATTGGTTACTAGCTAATACGAAGTTACTGCAAACTTACAGACACAAAATACTTACACCTTTAACTCACTTTTATAAATACACTTTACTCTCTCTAGATGGCCTAACTAGATACTTTACTCTTTGTAGCAAGGTTGCCGTGATTTCATAGACAACTCTCTGAAGGTTACCGTGATCCTTCAGACTCTGTAGCAATATGGTTGCGACGCCACAGACACTTACTCCGTAGCAAGTTTGCCTTGATTTTAAAGATACTTTACTCTTAAGCAAAATGATGTAACAGTTTTCGAAATTAGATCATTTACAGATATCTACAAATAAATAAATAAAAAGATATCTACAAATAAAAAAATAAATAACCTTTCTACCAAGATGTATAAAAAAACAATTTTATTTGCGTCTCTAGGAACGGAATGTCGCTATAGTAAAACATAAGGTGATGCGTGGTAAATAAAATGTGAATATTCATACGAATTGAGCACTTGAGTGTTTCAAATCATCACGTTTCACCTGATGTTATTTTATTCGATTATAATTTTGATCACTAAATTGTATTGAATTGAACAGTAGATTTTAGCATCCAAAACTTATTTCAATTTTGTAATTCTGTTAATTTTAAATATTTATTTTGGTAGTTTTGGTGATTTATTCTTCTAATCTCATAGATTTAAGAGGCATTAGACAAAATTTTCTGATTTACGTGATGTTTTGGGGCAGGATTTTTCAATGAAAACACTGTATTTATAAAAAAATTATGGCACAGCATGAAATATCATTTCAATTTTGTACTATTAAATGAGCTACTTTTGTATTTTTATTATTTCTTTTTGATTAATCGACCTCAAACCGGCGACTGTTTTGTGAATTTTTGCTGTAAGAGGTTTAGAAATCACCATATTTACGAATTATTTTGACGTCCAAATGGTATAAAAAAATTACGATGTTTTGCTGTGATAGTCAACCAAACTATTAAATGGATCACTTTTTACTACCTTTATTTAGTTTTTGAGTAAAAAAATCTTTAACTTAGTCCAAATTTCGAGAAAACGGCCAAAGAATTGCTTTTGATTTTGGCTACTTAGAACTGACTTAGAACTCTTGTTCGTAAAATTAACAAAACAGAAATAAACTTTAGTTCAAAATCAATCCTTTTCTGAAAAAAAAAATGCAAAAAGATTAAAAAATTGGCAATGAAAAATCTTTTAAAACAACCTAAAACGCGTCGTATCTACTACCCTATCTACTCGACGCAAGCAGACCGCGCCGAGCGCTTCTAGGGGGTGGACGTATCGCTTTGCATCCCGGAGCTCGCACTGAGTCGACTCGCAAAGCACGTCGCCGGCTACGAAGAATATAGCGAAATAGGAGCGTTTGATACATTGGTTGCTAAGTTATTAATTACCTATTTTTAAATATTTTCTGCGGGGCTAAAAAGGCCGTTAAAGCAGAATAATGATCTGAATTGTTGTGTAACTAATAATGTAATAATAGGGTGATAGCGAGCTGATCTGATGATGGAGTCAGGACCTGTTCCATGGAATTTTATGATGATATGGGTATCAAATGAAAGGGCTTGATGAGCGCAACACGATGCTGATCTGATGATGGAGTCAGGACCTGTTCCATGGAACTTTTTAATGATATGGGTATCAAATGACAGAGCTTGATGAGCGCAACACAATGCTGATCTGATGATGGAGTCAGGACCTGTTCCATGGAACTTTTTAATAATATGGGTATCAAATGAAAGGGCTTGATGAGCGCAACACAATGCTGATCTGATGATGGAGTCAGGACCTGTTCCATGGAACTTTTTAATGATATGGGTATCAAATGACAGAGCTTGATGAGCGCAACACAATGCTGATCTGATGATGGAGTCAGGACCTGTTCCCTGGAACTTTTTAATGATATGGGTATCAAATGAAAGAGCTTGATGAGCGCAACACAATGCTGATCTGATGATGGAGTCAGAACCTGTTCCATGGAACTTTTTAATGATATGGGTATCAAATGAAAGGGTTTGATGAGCGAAACACAATGCTGATCTGATGATAGAGTCAGGACCTGCTCCATGGAACTTTTTAATAATATGGGTATCAAATGAAAGGGCTTGATGAGCGCAACACAATGCTGATCTGATGATGGAGTCAGGACCTGTTCCATGGAACTTTTTAATGATATGGGTATCAAATGACAGAGCTTGATGAGCGCAACACAATGCTGATCTGATGATGGAGTCAGGACCTGTTCCCTGGAACTTTTTAATGATATGGGTATCAAATGAAAGAGCTTGATGAGCGCAACACAATGCTGATCTGATGATGGAGTCAGGACCTGTTCCATGGAACTTTTTAATGATATGGGTATCAAATGAAAGGGTTTGATGAGCGAAACACAATGCTGATCTGATGATAGAGTCAGGACCTGCTCCATGGAACTTTTTAATAATATGGGTATCAAATGAAAGGGCTTGATGAGCGCAACACAATGCTGATCTGATGATGGAGTCTGGACCTGTTCCATGGAACTTTTTAATGATATGGGTATCAAATTAAAGGGCTTGATGAGCGCAACACAATGCTGATCTGATGATGGAGTCAGGACCTGTTCCCTAGAACTTTTTAATGATATGGGTATCAAATGAAAGGGCTTGATGACCGAAACACAATGCTGATCTGATGATGGAGTCAGGACCTGTTCCATCGAACTTTATAATGATATGGGTATCAAATGAAAGAGCTTGATGAGCGCAACACAATGCTGATCTGATGATGGAGTCAGGACCTGTTCCATGGAACTTTTTAATGATATGGGTATCAAATGAAAGGGTTTGATGAGCGAAACACAATTCTGATCTGATGATGGAGTCAGGACCTGCTCCATGGAACTTTTTAATAATATGGGTATCAAATGAAAGGGCTTGATGAGCGAAACACAATGCTGATCTGATGATGGAGTCAGGACCTGCTCCATGGAACATTTTAATAATATGGGTATCAAATGAAAGGGTTTGATGAGCGCAACACAATGCTGATCTGATGATGGAGTCAGGACCTGTTCCATGGAACTCTTTAATGATATGGGTATCAAATTAAAGGGCTTGATGAGCGCAACACAATGCTGATCTGATGATGGAGTCAGGACCTGTTCCATGGAATTTTTTAATGATATGGGTATCAAATTAAAGGGCTTGATGAGCGCAACACAATGCTGATCTGATGATGGAGTCAGGACCTGTTCCCTGGAACTTTTTAATGATATGGGTATCAAATGAAAGGGCTTGATGACCGAAACACAATGCTGATCTGATGATGGAGTCAGGACCTGTTCCATCGAACCTTATAATGATATGGGTATCAAATGAAAGAGCTTGATGAGCGCAACACAATGCTGATCTGATGATGGAGTCAGGACCTGTTCCATGGAACTTTTTAATGATATGGGTATCAAATGAAAGGGTTTGATGAGCGAAACACAATGCTGATCTGATGATGGAGTCAGGACCTGCTCCATGGAACATTTTAATAATATGGGTATCAAATGAAAGGGTTTGATGAGCGCAACACAATGCTGATCTGATGATGGAGTCAGGACCTGTTCCATGGAACTCTTTAATGATATGGGTATCAAATTAAAGGGCTTGATGAGCGCAACACAATGCTGATCTGATAATGGAGTCAGGACCTGTTCCATGGAATTTTTTAATGATATGGGTATTAAATGAAAGGGTTTGATGAGCGAAACACAATGCTGATCTGATGATGGAGTCAGGACCTGGTTCATGGAACTTTTTAATCATATGGGTATCAAATGAAAGGGCTTGATGAGCAAAACATAATGCTGATCTGATGATGGAGTTATGACCTGTTCCATGGAACTTTTAATGATAATATGGGCATCAAATGAAAGGGCTTGATGAACAAAACACAATGCTGATCTGATGATGGAGTCAGGACCTGTTCCCTGGAACTTTACAATGATATGGGTATCAAATGAAAGGGCTTGATGAGCGAAACACAAAGCTGGGTCGGGGTTTACTTTGACTTTGATTCTTGATTTTGACTTTCACTTTGATTCTTGATTCTTGATTTTCAATTTTAGTTTCTCTATTCTCGGATCTCGGATTCTTGATTTTCGATTTTCGAGTCTCAATTCTTGATTATCGGATCTTGGATATCGGGTTCTTGATTCTTGATTTTGATTCTTAATTTTCAATTTTCGATTATCGATTCTCGGATCTTGTATCTCGGATTCTTAATTCTTGATTTTCAATTTTTTAATTTTTGATTTGTGATTCTTGATTCTTGTTTCTCATTTCTCGATTCTCGGATCTCGGATTTTTATTTTGATTTTTATTTCTTGATTTTGATTTTAAAATTAAAATCAAGATTAAAAATGAAAAATCAAACATCAAAAATCGAAGTCAAAAGTGAATCCTAACCCAGCTTTGTGTTTCGCGCATAAAACCCTTTCATTTGATACCCATATCATTATAAAGTTCCATGGAACAGGTCCTGATTCCATCATCAGATCAGCATTGTGTTTTGCTCATTAAACCCTTTCATTTGATACCCATATCATTATAAAGTTCGATGGAACAGGTCCTGACTCCATCATTAGATCAGCATTGTGTTGCGCTCATCAAGTCCTTTCATTTGATACCCATATCATTAAAAAGTTCCATGAAGCAGGTCCTGACTCCATCATCAGATCAGAATTGTGTTTCGCTCATCAAACCCTTTCATTTGATACCCATATCATTAAAAAGTTCCATGGAACAGGTCCTGACTCCATCATCAGATCAGCATTGTGTTGCGCTCATCAAGCCCTTTCATTTGATACCCATATTATTAAAAAGTTCCATGGAGCAGGTCCTGACTCCATCATCAGATCAGAATTGTGTTTCGCTCATCAAACCCTTTCATTTGATACCCATATCATTAAAAAGTTCCATGGAACAGGTCCTGACTCCATCATCAGATCAGCATTGTGTTGCGCTCATCAAGCCCTTTCATTTGATACCCATATTATTAAAAAGTTCCATGGAGCAGGTCCTGACTCCATCATCAGATCAGAATTGTGTTTCGCTCATCAAACCCTTTCATTTGATACCCATATCATTAAAAAGTTCCATGGAACAGGTCCTGACTCCATCATCAGATCAGCATTGTGTTGCGCTCATCAAGCCCTTTCATTTGATACCCATATCATTAAAAAGTTCCATGGAGCAGGTCCTGGCTCCATCATCAGATCAGCATTGTGTTGCGATCATCAAGCCCTGTCATTTGATACCCATATCATTAAAAAGTTCCATGGAACAGGTCCTGACTCCATCATCAGATGAGCTAGCTGTCACCATATTATTTCATTGTAGTCGGAACTTGACTGACATGCTGAGATCCAAGTTTCAACTCAATCGGACTATTTACTGAAGAGTTCTGTTGAAAAGCTCCTGACTCCATCAGATCAGCACAATATGGTTTATGGGACAAAAAAACAAACATTTATTTTTTGTAATTATTTGTATTCAAAGTGTAACTAACCCGACTTTGTTTTGTGTTATACCTATAGGTACCTACCTAAGTACCTACCCAAAAAGTATTTTTACTATCTCAAATAAATCAATCACATGAAAATTACCAAAACCGTTTAGTCTAAGAAACGGAGCGCTGTTCATTGGGTGTTAGAATTTAGCAACTTTTGTCCCTCCGAGCGCTGATTTTGTCGAGTGCGAAATTGTATAATGGCTCTTAAGTTTGTATGAATTTTTGGACGGAAATTTAGATTTGGATTTGTAGGTACCACCGTGGATAATGACGATGATGTTTATTACTTTACAAGTAAAAAAACTTGCTGTCCCCGATTGTATTTACCTTTATTACTATTGCATTTTTAAGGCTATAGTCTAAATTTTTACTATTACCTATTTACGTCCATGCTATTACTAAAAACAATGTATCTGTATAATATCTTGCACTTAGCGTTTAAAGGGATTGTTTTCGCTCCTTTTTATAAAGCTTTTTGATATAGTTTGAGTACTTTTAGTATGAATTTTATTATTTAGAAATAAGGATTGATTACACTTTTATCTAGTCAATTATGTTGCAGTACAGCATTATAGCCTTGCAAATATGTTTATAGGATTGCATGATATGAAAGCATGTTTTCACGGATTATTTAAATATTAAATTATTGGAAAATAATCTATTGCAAGATTCGGATTATTTTCATTCCAAGAGTTCCCTGCTTAGTTTTAAGTTGAACTTTCAATAAAGCTTTCTTTTACCTTCCTCGGGCCAATTGCAAGAAACTACAAGTAAAAAATACCAATCACTTTTCAAAAATGAAATAAAATTGTATTTTATGCAACAGGTCCTTTTTCTTGGAATGGTAGTTACATTTTTGCGTTCTATCTCGCTTTCTTCGGAGGCTTTATTTCATTAGCTTAATGGTTTATATTGTGTGGTTACAGTTGGATCACCCAGTAACGTCGTATAGCCAGACTTATATCAACCACAGTTCGCCGCATTCGGCGCAGACGACGAATTCACAGCACACGTACTCGCAGGTTAGTTTGTAAAACAAAAAAGGAATTGTAATATATTCCGGTGTGTAAGTATTCTTCCTTCTTTTTTGCAACGTAAGTTTTCGAGAAACAGACACAACCTTTAATATTTTGGATGCTACCTGTTGCTGTGGAAATGAAAGATGTCCAATAAATGCATATCACTCTATGAAGCATTTAATAAGTATGCGAGCCGCAGAGTATTAGGAATTTGTATGCTTATTTGTATGATTACTTTACGTTCTGAACCTCACGATACTTTATTCACGAAATACTAGGTCGGAGATAAACATTGTTTTATAAAGTACTTTATAACACCAACAAGTAGGTACTTTATAAACATCTGTTTTAAAAAGTACTTATTAGTGTACTTTATCCAACTCCGGCTTGAGGAGGATCGTTTGAATCAATGAGGGTTCGAATCCCGTCGACATCTTTGATAAATTAATTTACTCTTCATTTATTTTTTAATGTTAATGTGTATGTATGACCTTTGCCCAGCAGTTGGACACTTTATAGATTACTAGCGGACGCCCGCGGCTTCGCCCGCGTGGACTACTATTTTTTTTATCCCACGGGGACCGTGCAATTTTCCGGGATAAAAAGTAGCCCATGTCCTATTCCCGGTTATTTTCTATCTACATTCCAAATCTCATCAAAATCGGTTTAGTAGTTATGGAGATACGTGGCAACAAACATTCACACACACACACACACACACGGACTTTCACCTTTATAATATTAGTAGGATAGGATTTGGGACACCCAACACAAAATCAATAAAAATAAAATATAAGTAAAACAATTGTCTTATTAAGCCTATGTGTTTTGTTATTATAGGGTGCCCATGCACGAAACTAAAAGATTAACATAATAGACAGAAAAAAATAAAATTAAAATATTAGTGTGATTAAAAAAAATGTTTGTCCCATTCAGGCGAGTCAAGGTAGCAGTATGAGCGGTATGGGCGGTATGAGCGAACCGCGCGCCAGAGCACGGGACCCGGTGCCGGGCGGCGGTGGGTTCGCCTCCCTCGCCTCCCCCTCCGCGCCGCCCACACCCGCCACCCCCGCCAGCATCCCCGACATCATACTCACAGGTACAAACACACATACAAGCTTGCTGAGACGTAGTCTGGCAAAAAATAATAGACATAAATGGGGGCGCCACTGTGCAAGCTAAATACGCGAAATAGATACATTCTCTTTTAGAAGCAAATTATTACTTCTGACTGACGTCTTCGGTACCTGTACCATACACAAGAAACCTCTGCCTCGAGCACGAGTATGCACAAGCTTACTATTCTATCCGTGACTAGTATCTCAATTGTATGGCTTTCAGTGCAGCGCCTCTAGCGGTAACTTGACTAAACTAAGGTCAGGCCATACAATTGTCCATACTTTACTGTAGTCACGGATAGAATAGTAAACTTGTGCATACTCATGCTCGAGGCACTGTACTTTACCATAGATTAGTATAGAAAGGGTTTCCATTGTAATACAATTTCAGTTGCCGTTTCTGTCCGTTTTTGTGATTCTGCTATTGCGACCTTTATAAGCCCGCAGGTCGCGTCATGTAAAAAGAACGCTGGAAGAAAGTGGAGGGGGTGTTTGTCTCATGTTTGCGAAAGGTCTTTCTTCCAGCGTTCTTTTTACACGACGCGACCTCTACTTGATTGATCGTTGAAGTTAAGCAACGTTGTGCGCGGTCACACTTTGGGTGACAATGATGAGTGACCTCAAGTGGCATTATGAGCTGAGCGCTTCTGTGCTTCGGAGGGCACGTTAAATTGTCGGTCTCGTAGGCCCTTAACCTAAGTAAGGGTAGGAAGAAGGTAGGAAGGATCGTGTATGTACGGCTCGGCACCTGATTTAAGCGACGGCAAATTGTTATTAAGGATTTTGTAGTGTTAACTCATCGGTTACAGAAAAACAGAACTTAAGGCTGGTTTTAGTGTCACGCGTACCGTCGGCGCTGATAAGCAAGTGATCTGTATTACAATGAAATAGGGATACTGATTGTTCAGCACTGACGAGTGTAATCAGCGTTGCCATTTTTGCTAAACAATCAGTATCCTTGTTTCTAGGTAATAAAGATCACTCGTCTATCAGCGCCGACGATACGCGTGACACTAAAACCAGCCTTACGTCCTGCCTAGGTATTAAGTAATTTTCCATTTCCAGATTACTCGGGCGAGCTAGACGCGGGTATATTCGGCGGCGAGGAGGCTCAACTTCGCGCAGGACTCGACCTTGACGACCTCACACTGCTCGAAGAACCCAGTTCACTCCTCCCCGACTCCTCCGTCGAGCACGAGTTCCGTCTTGACCGACTCTAGTGCCGCCTCTGACCCCCACTTCCCCTTAACATGACAAAACGAAGCGCTCCTGCTTGAATAGTCCGTGAGTGAGTGAGCGCTTCCGTGCTTCGGAAGGCACGTTACTTCGGTACAAAGTCAAGATTGAAAACCCAAATGCCACTGGCTCATACGAACTGTGACGATTCCAAGTGTGAGCGAGTGCCGTCGCCACATTCCGCCGACACCCGCTACCCGAGGCAAGTGTTCATGGTTTTAAGCGTTTTACTCATTACTTATTCGGAGGGATAGGTTAGATTTTTTAAAAATGTACAGTACGAGGTTTTTTTAATTAGTATTGTGAATATTTACTCGAATATCATTAGTAAATTTAATTCGGATCTAATGGAGACATTTTTTATTGATGTGACTATTCTACGTGAGACCCGTCGGTCGTATCTATGTACATAAAACTTGAAAGTGTTCACTTTACTGAATTTGCATTTAAGTCGCTAATGTTGCATGCTAGCGTAATAGTTTTTTGGTTGCGTCGTTTAAGAATTTTTAATATTAATCCCTATAATGCACCTTTCAATTCTCTACGATATTTTACCCTTGTCGTTCAGCGATTGCTCAAGCGTTGACTGAATTTTAAACTTTTGAAGGAAATATCTAATCGATGTTATTAGCTTTAATCGCCTCCAGCCCTTAATGTTTCAATGTAATTCTAGCTCTTACGTTAATAAGCATGTTTACATTGGGCCCCAAATTCCTTTTGAAAATGTATTTTTTTAGGAATAACCGTTTTAGAGCTATGTATATAGAAGTTTATTGAGGATTTAAATAGGCTTTTGTCGCAAACATATCTATGTCCGTACGCATGTGTGGTTGCGAAACAATATGTTGTGGTTAGTTTTTATTTGGGACAGACTTGTTGCATCTCAATTTGGTTGAAGTAAAGGGAAATGGTGGAGTTTTGTATAATACAAGAACTATCTTCATTCTATGGTGGAACTTAAATTATTTTACTCATAAGTAGAACGGTACAGTATAATATTGTAACCTTTATTCATTTTATACTTTTACATTTTTGCATCATACATTCCTACTACCATTTTCATCGGTCTATTTCTAGCAACCTATATGCTCCTGGCTATTTTGCCTTTATTATTCTAATGCAAAAATAAAATAATAATAATTTTAATCAGCTGACAGCAGTAGTAAACACCAAAGATTTTCATCAACGACAATCATAAATGGACGTGATAAGGCAATGAGTTTTGTTATGAAGTAGTTTAATTGGTGTTATAAAACTATCGCCTCATAAAAACCCGTCAATTCAGCTAGGTTTTAGGCACCGAGTAATACTTTAGGTAGTGTTTCTTTCTTGTCATTTTTATGGCAACGAAAAGAGACAAAAGATTTGGCAGTCGTTTGAGATATAAGTCTATTATAAGACTGACAGATTGCAAATGACTCTTCGACTTCTCAGATAAAACATTCATATGGAGCAGAAAAACAGCTCGTGGCGTAGCTTGCTTTGATAGATTGTTAACCGACTTCGAAAAAAGGAGGAGGTTCTCAGTTCGTCGGAATCTTTTTTTTTTTTTATTATGTATGTTCACCGATTACTCGAAGACGCCTCGACCGATTTCAAAAATTCTTTTTTTGTTTGAAAGGGTACACTATCCAATTGGTCCTTTTGGTCATCAGGTCAGGATCTGATGATGGGATCTTGGAGAAATCGAGGTAACTCTTCAAATTTTATAGGCATACTTACTTGAAGCGATTAGGGTATTTTTTAAAAGCTTTATAGATTATCGGTGACAATTCAATATTATGGTAACATTGAACTGATCTGATGATGGAGTCAGGACCTGATCAATGGAGCTTCTCAGTGAATAACAGTAGAATATCCATGTTTGGGCTCATTTTAATCAGCTCACCCTTAGCCTTACCCAATAACAGCTTGTATTGAAGTCGGTTTTTTTTAATTTTTAATTTAGCCACTTGTTGAAGTTAAGCGACGCTCTGAACGGTCACAATTTGGATGGGTGATCGCAAGTGGCATTTACAGCTAGCGCTTCCGTGCTTCGGAGGGCACGAATAACTGTCGGTCCCTGCTTTTAAGTCGTTAAGCCATAACGGAGGCCTTTAGGCGACTTATAAACTCCGTCACCAGATCATACAAACTTATAAATTATTTTAAAAAGCTGGAGAACGGTGAATTAGATATTTTTGTGTAAATACCAACTCG
This sequence comes from Camptogramma bilineatum, assembly GCA_958496255.1. Lineage (NCBI taxonomy): Eukaryota > Metazoa > Arthropoda > Insecta > Lepidoptera > Geometridae > Camptogramma > Camptogramma bilineatum. The sequence goes on along the minus strand of OY292467.1, from coordinate 7,890,583 downwards.
ACCAATCCCAGAAACTAACGCCAAAATGTTTTCGACAAAAACTCGATGACAAATCGGGCATTTCTCATCGGTAGATTAAAGTTACATTAAGTAGGTGTTAAGTTTTTGTATAATTAGTTTATAATTCGATGCACTCGCAACAGATTTTTTAGTATCACTATTTTCATAGAAAAATAATAAATTGAAAAACCGGGAACAAGTTCTGTTGAGCTATCAGGAGATAATTATCATATTTTTGTCATTTACGATGTTTTTTTGTGAGAGACAGACTTTTATTTTTATTTTGGCAATTTTTGAATTCTCCTCGTAACATTTGTTGAGGGAATTATGAATATTGTTCACAAACGGATTTTATTCCGAACATTATGTAATTCATTTGAATTTGTGAGTGTATCGACATACATTAAATAGACACGTTTTTCATATTTTTGTTTTGTAAATGCTCATTATTATGTTTTAAGAGTCTAGTCAACATGTTATGAATTTCAGACGGAAAAGAACATTTTCTTGTGACTTTCTCTCACAGTTTACCATTCCAATCCAATTACAGGATGGAAAGAATTGAATTATTGTTACTTTTCATAATATTAATTCTTTGAGAGATTTGACCATTATGATTGACCCTATCGATTGATGCCATTAACAAACAGGGTGTTCTTTTTCTGAATGTTTGAGGCTGTTGTACCGTATCGTATTAGAATTCTTGAGCGTTTTTGGGAAATTTTAAAAACCTAATATTTACATTTCTTTCTCTTTGTGGTCCATTCGTTCTTTCCACCCTGTAGATCGTTATTTGTAGAGCCGTAAAGGAATGGTTTGGTGATTCAAATGTTTGTGAAAATGTCTACAATCTCGTTCTCTTTAGCCATATCCGTATCTATGTTTGCGTTGCGTACATTGTACGCATATTCAGTTGTATTATTGTCGTTTCAAAGTTTAATTAGAATCAAATTCCGTACAAGAGAATGTATGTACTGTATGACAGATGATATACTGTTGTATAAATAGTTATTGTACTATTATTGTGATAAAGGAATGAAAAGCACAACATAATGAATAGTGAAGCCTAATCTGACGTTAAAATTAAGTTTCTTTTTCTTAAATTTTAAAAAGAGTTTTCTAAATAGAGATACAATTATGTAGGTACATGTTATATATTTTAAGATATTCCGTGTTATGCGGAGATGTGAAAGATTATACAAGATAATGTTGGGTTAGATTTGAGTCTGAATCAGGTGCAATACGGTGTTTTATATGTTGGGAATTATGGACATGTGATTCGATGTTACATTTTGTGAAGTTATGTAAGTTCATTTGTATTTAAAATCATTTTCTAAAGTACAAAACGGAAATTATTTTTTTATTGAGACAAGTAAGTACACTACGCGTAAACATTGTAGTAGTTGTAAAAACGGGCGTCGGTAAAAGCAACGTCAGAATGAATAATGCTGGACATTTCGCACAGCATTATCTAGCTATCCTCAGAGTAAGCAGAGCTTGTGCTGGATTCGGGAAATGCTTTATTATTCGAACAACAAAAAATTTCGTTGAGACCCTATAATGTAGTTTCCCCATTGGACATTTATATTATTATTATAAATGGACATCGATAAATTCAAGAACTAATGCTAAAAATATTCTGCGTAATGCTATCCTATCGTTTATTTACCATCATGATTTGTCCAGGATTAAATCATTCATAGATGATCTTTACCGATGTACAATCAACTTTTAAAAGCGCTTAGAAGATAACTTTCATAAAGGCTAGAAGGTTTAAACTTTGGAGTTGATCAATCCTGAACTACAAAATTCGTGTATTGAAATGTAACTATTTGTTCTCTATCTTGCATTTTCAAAATAAGTTATAGTATTAGGTTTTTAACTTACAAGAAAAAGCTTTCGATTGCCTCCTTTGACTGTGAAAATCGAAATACGACAAAGCGTGAAACCATATAAAACTGTACTAAAGCTTTTTAGGTAAAGCCTATATGTCAGAATTCGAATTCGCTAGAAGGCTGTCTTTAAGAAGATAGTAGTTTACTTTGTTATAAAGCATTCTTCAGTTCAAAAAGAGCTTATCAAGCATGTTTTGGTCCATTAATAATGAGCGCTTGTTGTCGTTTTTCATTTTCGATTGTCGTTTACTTAGGGATGAAAGCGAGGATGACACCAATTAGTGTAAATCGAATATATCTATTCATTATTCTACTTGATCAATTTATACGAAATTTAAATATAAGTAAGACCTAAATGTTTTTCTCAAGTATGCACAAACTTATGAGGATTTTGCAGTGAAATGTTTAAGGTTTGTTTTATTTAAACCAAATGTACATAAGTGTGATAGAGATGAATCGGTCTCATTTAAAATAAAGTTGTTGTAAGTATCAGGGTATTTTATTTCATCAATATATTATTTTGCATTGATTTTTAGTCTACGTAACGATATCCAACAAAGCTGTATGGTATGTAGGTTCTTCCAAGTAATTCCAAGTTATATATTATTCCTTTATCATAGCCTTTCATAGCCTTTAGTTTTAGCTGGTTTAAAATCCCTCAATTTTTCTATAAGTACCTACCTATAAAGTTCTTGCGAATGTAACCTTTTTATTCAAAAAAATAGGTCCAGACTCGACAAATAAAAATACGACTGTCTACAAGAAGTTTTAATTTTACAATGCGAAAAACTTTTTAGACCCTATTATTCTATGTAATTTTGTAATATGACAATTAAAAACAAGCAATTTGAAAACATTTTGCTGTGTCAATTTTTGTAAGCAATTTTAGTGCGAACTGTGTTTCAAAATGCGTTCCTTACCATTATTGGTATTATTTTTATTCTTCGCGGTGTTAATTCATAGCAGACCATCGCAAATGGATGAAAGAATTGAAAGGTATGTAACTTACTGTGTTACTATTTTAGAGAAAGTACATCCTGATGAAGATTGTTACCTTTTTAACGATAAAAAGAACCCATGCTCTTCATACATTTTATATACATACCTACTTATCTATTTTTTTTACCACAAATATATACCAACAACACCTAACGAGTACCATATACCGACACCGAGTAACATTAGGCAATGTTACTCGGTGTCGGTACCTACTAACTTTGTAAATTTTCAGTGACTTGAGCGAAGCAGAGTACGGAGCTGACGACAAAGCGGTGTCTGATGAATCTGATGACTCGAGGCTGAACGATGTAAGACATTATTTTTCGCATACTATTTCACTTATGTTATAAGTAAGTAGGTATAAGTACAAATATAAATCTGAAAGTTTTTAAGTAGGTAGGTACTTACCTATTTCGATGTTTGTATGGTTTGTGTTTCAAATTTTCAATTACCAGTGGACCGATTTGGATGAAACTGAGTTTTGCTAACATTACATAATGTAGGTATGTACCTACCTAATAAGTTCGTTTGAGCGATCAACTCTAGTAAAGAGGAATTTGTCCAGAGTCATCCGACTATACCTACTTCATTTTCAATAATATTTACCAGGATAGTGGACCAGGAAGTGACATGAACCAAAACGGAAGAATGGATACTAAGAACGCGTATTCCTATGAACAAAGAAACCTTGCTGAAAGTCGAGCTGAGCGTTCGCGTTCCGGTGTAAGTAATTTCTTGTTTAATTAATACAATAAAACATTTTTATCCCACTTTCAGGTTTTAACATTTAAATATGCTCTTGTAGCTTTCAGATTACAACCGTAACCGAGATGTACGAAACTATAAAGCCGAAGCAACTAACATCAATTATGACGAGGTCGAAAACTATCCCAGACGTCGTCAGTCTAAATATACAGAAAACAAAGATACATCAGACCAAGAAACCGCCCAACATCTAACCAATCGCAATGTTAATTACAACAAAGGTAGCCGCATTCATAACAATATACTTCTAGAAGATCCTCTAAACAAAAGAGAAGCTGCTGTGAAAGCTTCTAATGAACAAGGCGATAATATGCTTTTCGGAACACAAGGTCAAACAGGCCAAACGGCGAGAAATGAGTTCAATGATATACCTCTCGAACTAAACCAACGCTATTCGAAATACTACACTCAAATGCACCCAGAAAGCAAAGAAGTCCTACCATGCAAAAACCGTGACAGTGATCACCTTTATTTCAATAGAGACCGACGTGAAACTAAGGATTCTAACTCCGTCAATGTGGCCAAAGTAGAAGCTGACAAGGAATCTGATAAAAATCAAAACGAAGATGAGGAGACTGCCATCAGAAGACACATTAAAAAGCTTTCCAGTGATGAATTGGATGAATTGCTAAGTTCTCTATCCGAAGATAAAAGGCAGCTTCTGAAAACGATCATGGATGATACCGATTTAACCGTCAACGAAAATGAAAATTTGAACAAAAGAGAAATAACTAAAAAAGCTGGCGCCGTTGAAGAAAGTAATTGCGTCGAAAGTGGTCAAGCATATTCTAGTAATATACAAGGTGATATTTCAGCCGTTGATGCAAGCACTGAAGCCCCCTCAGCAAATTCCGAATTGAAAAAAATAGCTGAAACCCCGGCTGAGAATACTGACGTGTCAAATTCAAAATCTACAGAAACAAATAGAGGTAACAAAGAGGGCCTTATCAATCAAAATGATGATAACGTGCAGCAAAAATCCGAACTTTCAGATGTTGGAACTGAAAAAACATCAGCACAAATTGTAGCCAGCGAGCAGGTAACGACAAAAAGCGAAAATAAGAGAGAAACTAATCTAGGTGACCTTGCTGATGTCATTTCTTTTGAAGACCCTGAAATAATGGACAATGATTGGCTTACTGGAGACTCCAAAGACCAACAAGGATATTTTTGCTCACAAGATGAAGATTTATCTCAGTTCTTAGACGATGAACGAGAAACACCTAATGATGGCAGTAAAATTTATAAGCGTGATGTTGAGAAACAGTTTGATTATGATGCCAAAATTAAGTCGCTGGAGGAATCGTTCTCGAATTCAGCAAACTATGATGAGTCTGCTGGTCCATTGATCAGAGTAAAGAGGAAGAATGAGCCGGCAGTGAAGAAGAGATCAGCAGCTGTTTTACCTGATGCTAAGGTTGCATTTTTCCCATACCGAGCCGAAAACGACGATGAGGATAATGACGAAGGAAATGAATTTGACGATGATGGGTTCTATGATCGTACTCCCAACTTTTCCAGCTACAACGCCAACAAACCTTCTATCAGAGATGTTTCAAGTTGCAAATTGAATAAAGACCACCAGAATATCCTTCCCAAGGACGTAAGCGAGGCTGCAAAGAGTCTTGGTTCAGATACAGACAGCGTTTTATCTGGCGTAGAAGGCGTGGATGAACACTTGATGTTTAGCAGTGGGACTCGCAACAGGCGCACAACTGAAGATGTTTCAGACGTGATAGATGAATCCAATTCCATTCATAATTCTAAATCTTTAAACGATGAGACAAAGGTTGCTTCCGACATAAATGCTCTAACTTACCAAGAAAGCGACTCTTTTGGACCTTTACCTAGAAACAATGAAGGCGAATCGGGTCGGTACAAAAGAATAAGGAGAGTCAAACAGAGTCATCCCGAAAGTGCTTCTTGAGTTTCTTAATTGTGCTCTCACTTTTACCTAATACGTAGCACCTCGCATATTTCTAAGTTACCTAGCAAGTATTGTCTTTAGTTGTTGATGTACCTACCTACCTATTACATTGGTATGTTTAATTTATTCCTATTTAATGTTTACCTACTATTTATTCAACGATTGTAGTTGATAACTTGATAATAATGATAAATTGACCCTTAATGCAGTTTTCTTTTTAAAGTTCCAAGTTAAGAATTTATCCTGAGTGTATCGCTACGAACAGCAAAATAATTACACCCCTATTTTTTTTATAAAATATTTATTTCATGGCAAAGTTTGACAAATTAGGAAGGGTAAATACAATAATATAATGCATTGAAGTGGTATAAGAAGACATGTTAAAAGTATTAAGACTAGCAGTTAGATTACTTATCATAACGTAAATAAAATCAAGGTTTAACATTTTTAAAAGCTCTACTAATAAAAAGGAATGAAACAGTTATTCGCAGTCATGATTACTTCTGAGTAACCTTTGTAGCGTAGAATTTATGTTCACGAGTATCGCGAGTGTGTTTGAACGGTGTTCGCGGCGCTTCGATCAGCGTGGCGGGACAGGTGCCGTGGACGTGACCTGTGAACTCACGCTTGTAGCTGGAGCTGCCATCACCCAGTACGAAGCTCGACGTATTGCCTTGACGGACGACGCGCTCCACCCTCTCCACACGGTTCGTCTTCTCAGCCCTTTGCGTTTGATCAGTTCGCGAGAAGTTGCCGTATGAGCGAGCGTCAGAATGCCCATAGAAGTCTCCACCGACATGAAGATTGTCTCTCGTATTGACACGCTGCGTGCGCTCCATCCCTAACGTTGACTGGCCGTCTCTCCTGCCTTGGGTCCTTTGGAAATCTGAACTGTCCGCCTGCTGAGAAATCACACCCATGTTGTCGCGAGTGGAACGATGCATGGAGCTGATGCTCTTCCTATCAGCGCTCTGGGTAGAGTTGCTGATGTATTCTCCGCGCTCGGACAGATTTACGATACTCTTTCTTTGCGCTGCAGCAGTGGAACTGATGGCGTGTTGAGCTTCATTGTTAGAAGAAATGCCTTTACGGTGTAGAACTGAGTTGGATGAAGAAGAGTCAGAGACCAAATCAGATGTTCGCTTGTGGTGACCACTTCTAGAAGAGTTGTCTCGGGATGAGGTGTTGTCGTCACCACCACCATGCATCGCCCTCTGGAATTCGATACTTGTTTTTGTGACGTTGTCGCTCAGCTGATTCCTGGATGTCGAAAGGTGTGACGATCTTGAGTTTATGTTTTGGTTAGTATAAGATCTATTTTCAGTGCTATTGCGTTGAGGTTGTCCATCGATTACGTGACGTTGGGTTGAATTGGTACCGGAGTAATCCGATGAGGTTATCCTTTGAGAACTTTCACCAGGCTGCCTTGTAATATAATCGATATTTGAGTGTTGAGTCGATCGTGATCTATTTTGATCGTGGCTTGAGATAGTTGTCCCCATGTTTCTTTGAGTCTGACTCTCAGACGTTTGATGCTGGTGTGTACTCGAACCCCTATTAATGGCTGAGGAACTAACAGATTGCTCCGATGAAATCAACCTTTGAGAGCCATCATCGGAATACTGCGGGTGTGATCGTGAAATGTTTTGAGATCCTCTTGTTACATGAGTAATATTATCTTGATTTGTTCCTCGATTAACATGAGTTATATTATCTTGGTTTGTTCCTCTTGTAACATGAGTTATGTTATCTTGATTGACGCCTCTCGTAATATGAGTAACGTTATTGACCACATTACTTACGTTGTGTACATTCGTTTGTTTTACACCTGAGGTAACAACTTGATTTGTGGATGTAGATGATGTCACATTGTTACTTACGTTCTTTTGATTATTTACGTTTGAAGTAATGATGCGGTTCGGTGACGATGTCACACGCTCAGTTGATCCTCCTCTTGGGCTATTGTCACCAAGTAATTGCCTGTTGTGTGGCGAGCGGTCGTCTGGTTGACTTCTATCCGGAAAACGCGGGCCTGTATCTCCGCTAGATACGACGTCTACTTCAACATTTCGAGTGACTGTTACCCATTTTCCTCCTCTTAGTTTCTTCTCTGTTATTTGCTTCATTGTTTTAGTGGTACTGGATGTGGTTGAGGTTACATTTCGAATGTTTTTCGTGTCACTTCTATTTACGACGTTTTTGTCGACTACTCCTCTTTGTGTCGTACGATCAGTTACATCCTTAGTATGCACAACATCGTCAACTACATCACGTTGTGTCGTACGATCAGTTACATTTTTAGTATGCGTAGTATCGTGAACTACATCACGTGATGTTGTGCGATCGTTGATATTCTTAGTTTGATTGGTGTCTTTAACTGTAGATTGGTCAATGTACTTCTTAGCACCAGTGCGATCGTTAATATTGGTTTGAGTGATATACTGAACGGAGGACTGATCGATCTGTTTGTTAGAACCACGGTCTACAACATCCTGCGACGTTGTAGTGAAGTGATTTACAACAGTTCCCGAGTGTATGTGTTTAGTAGAAGAAGAGTGCTGCACGTGAGATTGATTCGAATGAGTTTCACTATGAGTAACATCTGTTCTATCATCTTGCTGACGTTCTACACCATTTCGAACTACTCTTGTTACTTGAGATTTAGTATCATGATCGTCAAGACCAGTCACTGAGCGAGTATCTACTGTCCTTTTTGTGATATCGCTTGATCTGGTGGTGTCATGTTTGGTAACATCGCTTGTATGTAAATTATCTTTAGGTCTTATAGGCCCAGTCTTATCAGCCGGTGACCACTTTTGAGGTCCAGCAGGTCTTTCAAATTCTCCCTCTGGTTTCAAATTATCTTTAGGTCGGACTTGAGCTGGTGTTTCTCCTGGTGCCCACTTAGTAGGTTGACGCGAGTCCATTTCACCCTCGGGGTGAAGATTGTCTCTTGGTTTTACTGGAGTGGATCGATCTGCAGGTTGCCATTGGGTCTTAGGACGGTTTTCAAAGTCTCCATCTGGATGCAAATTATCTTTAGGTCTAATTTGATCCGGTCGTTCACCTGGTGCCCATTTTTGTTTCGAAGGTCTATCGAAATCTCCTTCAGGTTTAAGGTTGTCCTTAGGACGTACTTGTTCTGGAGTCTGGCCTGGTTGCCAATGCGTTTTAGGACGAGTTTCGAAGTCTCCATCTGTATGTAAGTTATCTTTTGGTCTGTTGTGTGGCGAGCGGTCGTCTGGTTGACTTCTATTCGGAAAACGCGGGCCTGTATCTCCGCTAGATACGACGTCTACTTCAACATTTCGAGTGACTGTTACCCAATTTCCTCCTCTTAGTTTCTTCTCTGTTATTTGCTTCATTGTTTTAGTGGTGCTGGATGTGGTTGAGGTTACATTTCGAATGTTTTTCGTGTCACTTCTATTTACGACGTTTTTGTCGACTACTCTTTGTATCGTACGATCAGTTACATCCTTAGTATGCACAACATCGTCAACTATATCACGTTGTGTCGTACGATCAGTTACATTTTTAGTATGCGTAGTATCGTCAACTACATCACGTGATGTTGTGCGATCGTTGATATTCTTAGTTTGATTAGGATCCGGTCGTTCACCTGGTGCCCATTTTTGTTTCGAAGGTCTATCGAAATCTCCTTCAGGTTTAAGGTTGTCCTTAGGACGTACTTGTTCTGGAGTCTGGCCTGGTTGCCAATGCGTTTTAGGACGAGTTTCGAAGTCTCCATCTGTATGTAAGTTATCTTTTGGTCTGAATTGTTCAGGCTTCTCGCCTGGTGTCCATCTATGTTTTAATGGTCTATCGAAGTCACCTTCAGGCTTAAGATTATCCTTAGGACGAACTTGGTCTGGAGTTTGTCCTGGTTGCCATTGAGTCTTGGGCCGTTTTTCAAAGTCCCCGTCGGGGTGCAAGTTATCTTTAGGTCTGACTTGATCCGGTCTTTCACCTGGTGCCCATTTTTGTTTTGATGGCCTATCGAAATCACCTTCAGGTTTGAGATTATCCTTAGGACGTACTTGGTCTGGAGTTTGTCCTGGTTGCCATTGAGTCTTGGGGCGTTTTTCAAAGTCCCCTTCGGGATGCAAGTTATCTTTAGGTCTGAATTGATCCGGTCTTTCACCTGGTGCCCATTTTTGTTTTGAAGGTCTGTCGAATTCGCCTTCAGGTTTGAGATTGTCTTTGGGACGAACTTGATCTGGGGTTTCTCCAGGTTGCCAATGAGTTTTAGGCTGTTTTTCAATGTCTCCGTCGGATCGCAGATTATCTTCAGGTTTCTTGATGTCACGGCGTTCTGATTTCTCCCATTCAGGTTTTGTAGGTCTATTAAATTCACCATCTGGTTTAAGGGTATCTCCGTGCTTTATAGGGGTTCGTTTCTCGCCAGGGGCATGCTTATGAACGGGTCTGTCTTCAAAATCACCTCCAGGCTTTAAGTTATCAGGATGATAAATTATAGCTGAACGTTCTCCTTTCGTGATTCGGTAATCATCTCTACGAGTATGATCCTCGAACACTCCTTCAATTTTAAGATTATCTTCCCTACGGGTAAGTTTTACTTTCTGTCCCTTTACTAAGCGATACGTGTCAGAAGATCGTATGTTCTCCATTTTTCCTTCCATTTTCAGATTATCTTCATGTCGAACTATATCCGCTCTTTCACCAGTAACGACACTGTAATCGTTTCTCTGTTTCATATCAATAAATTCACCCTCAATTCTTAAGTTATCTTCTCTTCTTATTATGTCAAGCCTTTCGACTTTCTGATTACGACGTATGTCAGTGTTACGTTCAATGGTAATGTTATCCACTTGCTTAAATGGTTTACGTTTTTCAGCTGGTTGTGATGGAACAACTTCAGTAGGTTTGTAAAAGGGACCTTCGGTTTTCAAATTATCCTGTGGCTTTACAACAGGAGCTCTTTCGCCTTTCGTAGCACTGTAATCGTTTCTTACTACGAGGTCAATGAATTCACCTTCAGTCCTCAAGTTATCTTCATGTCTTTGAATAACAACTCTTTCCATTCTGTCACCACGTGTAGCTGTATAGTCTGTACGTCTTACCATATCCATGTCACCTTCAGGCTTCAAGTTGTCTTCTGGCTTCTTTTGAACTGGTCTTTCACCAGTAGTCAAATGCTTAGGTTTCTCAGGGCGCTCAAATTTGCCTTCAGGCTTAAGATTATCTTGTGGTTTTGTCGGGGTTTGTCTTTCAGCAGGACGCCATTCATCGTGTTTTGGTTTTTCAAATTCACCCTCTGGTTTAAGATTATCTTTAGGTTTCTGCTGAGTCCGCTTTTCAGCTGGTCGCCAATGATCCTGTTTTGGTTTTTCAAATTCTCCTTCAGGCTTAAGGTTGTCTTTAGGTTTCACAACATCAGGTCTGTCAGCTGGCCGCCACTTGTCCTTTTTAGGAGTTTCGAAATCACCTTCTGGTCTAAGGTTGTCCTGTGGTTTCTTTGGAGTTTGTCTTTCAGCTGGACGCCATTCATCATGTTTTGGTTGTTCAAATTCACCCTCTGGCCTAAGATTATCTTTAGGTTTCTGCTGAGTACGCTTTTCAGCAGGGCGCCAATCATCTTGTTTTGGTTTTTCAAATTCTCCCTCAGGCTTGAGATTATCCTTTGGTTTCACAGCATCGGGTCTATCAGCTGGACGCCACTTGTCCTTTTTGGGTGTTTCAAACTCACCTTCAGGTTTAAGGTTATCTTCAGGTCTCTTTTGCACAGGCCGCTCAGCAGGGCGCCACTCATCGTGCTTTGGCTGTTCAAAGTCACCTTCAGGCTTGAGGTTGTCTTTTGGTTTTTGTTGAGTTCTTCTTTCAGCAGGACGCCATTTTTCATGTTCCGGTTGCTCGAATTCGCCTTCTGGTTTCAGATTATCTCTGGGTTTTTGTTGCGTTCGTTTTTCAGCTGGACGCCACTCATCGTGTTTCGGTTTTTCAAATTCACCTTCAGGCTTTAGGTTGTCTTTTGGCTTTACAGCTTCGGATCTGTCAGCGGGACGCCATTTGTCTTTCCTGGGCGTTTCAAACTCACCTTCAGGTTTCAGGTTATCTTCAGGTCTCTTTTGTACTGGTCGCTCAGCCGGGCGCCATTCCTCTGGTTCTTGCCTATCAAATTCTCCTTCAGGCTTAAGATTATCTTTCGGTTTCTTGGCAGTTTGCTTTTCTGCTGGGCGCCAGTCATCTTTCTTTGGAGTTTCAAACTCTCCTTCTGGTTTAAGATTATCCTTCGGTTTTTGTTGAGTTCTTCTTTCAGCAGGACGCCATGCTTCATGTTCTGGTTGTTCGAAATCGCCTTCTGGCTTAAGGTTATCCTTAGGTTTTTGTTGAGTTCGTTTTTCGGCTGGACGCCATTCATCATGTTTCGGTTTTTCGAACTCTCCCTCAGGCTTTAGATTATCTTTTGGTTTTACAGCTTCGGGTCTGTCTGCGGGACGCCACTTATCTTTCCTGGGCGTTTCAAACTCACCTTCAGGTTTCAGGTTATCTTCAGGTCTTTTTTGTACTGGTCGCTCAGCAGGGCGCCACTCCTCTGGTTCTTGCCTATCAAATTCTCCTTCGGGCTTAAGATTATCTTTCGGTTTCTTGGCAGTTTGCTTTTCTGCTGGGCGCCAGTCATCTTTCTTTGGAGTTTCAAACTCTCCTTCTGGTTTAAGATTATCCTTCGGTTTTTGTTGAGTTCTCCTTTCAGCAGGACGCCATTCTTCGTGTTCTGGTTGTTCGAAATCGCCTTCTGGCTTAAGGTTATCCTTAGGTTTTTGTTGAGTTCGTTTTTCGGCTGGTCGCCATTCATCATGTTTTGGTTTTTCGAACTCTCCCTCAGGCTTTAGATTGTCTCTTGGTTTTACAGCTTCGGGTCTGTCTGCGGGACGCCACTTATCTTTCCTGGGCGTTTCAAACTCACCTTCAGGTTTCAGGTTATCTTCAGGTCTCTTTTGTACTGGTCGCTCAGCAGGGCGCCATTCCTCTGGTTCTTGCCTATCAAATTCTCCTTCGGGCTTAAGATTATCTTTCGGTTTCTTGGCAGTTTGCTTTTCTGCTGGGCGCCAGTCATCTTTCTTAGGCGTTTCAAACTCTCCTTCTGGTTTAAGATTATCTTTCGGTTTTTGTTGAGTTCTTCTTTCAGCAGGACGCCATTCTTCATGTTCTGGTTGTTCAAAATCGCCTTCTGGCTTAAGGTTATCCTTAGGTTTTTGTTGAGTTCGTTTTTCGGCTGGACGCCATTCATCATGTTTCGGTTTTTCGAATTCTCCCTCAGGCTTTAGATTGTCTTTTGGTTTTACAGCTTCGGGTCTGTCTGCGGGACGCCACTTATCTTTCCTGGGCGTTTCAAACTCACCTTCAGGCTTTAAGTTATCTTCAGGTCTTTTTTGTACAGGCCGTTCAGCAGGGCGCCACTCTTCGGGTTCTTGCCTATCAAACTCTCCTTCAGGTTTTAAATTATCTTTTGGTTTCTTAGCAGTTTGCCTTTCAGCAGGTCGCCAGTCATCTTTCTTAGGAGTTTCAAACTCACCTTCAGGTTTCAAATTGTCCTTGGGTTTTTGTTGAGTTCTTCTTTCAGCAGGGCGCCACTCTTCGGGTTCTTGCCTATCAAACTCTCCTTCAGGCTTTAAATTATCTTTAGGTTTCTTGGCAGTTTGCTTTTCAGCAGGTCGCCAGTCATCTTTCTTAGGAGTTTCAAATTCACCTTCAGGTTTCAAATTGTCCTTGGGTTTTTGCTGAGTTCTTCTTTCAGCTGGGCGCCATTCTTCATGTTCTGGTTGTTCAAAGTCACCTTCTGGTTTAAGATTGTCTCTAGGCTTTTGTTGAGTACGCTTTTCAGCTGGATGCCAATCATCTTTCTTAGGCGTTTCGAACTCACCTTCAGGCTTAAGGTTGTCCTTGGGCTTTTGCTGAGTACGTTTTTCAGCAGGGCGCCACTCTTCGGGTTCTTGCCTATCAAACTCTCCTTCAGGCTTTAAATTATCTTTCGGTTTCGTGGCAGTTTGCTTTTCAGCAGGACGCCAGTCATCTTTCTTAGGAGTTTCAAACTCCCCTTCAGGTTTCAAATTGTCCTTGGGTTTTTGTTGAGTTCTTCTTTCAGCAGGGCGCCACTCTTCGGGTTCTTCCCTATCAAACTCTCCTTCAGGCTTTAAATTATCTTTCGGTTTCTTGGCAGTTTGTTTTTCAGCAGGTCGCCAGTCATCTTTCTTAGGAGTTTCAAATTCACCTTCAGGTTTCAAATTGTCCTTGGGTTTTTGCTGAGTTCTTCTTTCAGCTGGGTGCCATTCTTCATGTTCTGGTTGTTCAAAGTCACCTTCTGGTTTGAGATTGTCTCTAGGCTTTTGTTGAGTACGCTTTTCTGCTGGATGCCAATCGTCTTTCTTGGGCGTTTCGAACTCACCTTCAGGCTTAAGGTTGTCCTTGGGCTTTTGTTGAGTACGTTTTTCAGCTGGACGCCACTCTTCGGGTTCCTGTCTATCAAATTCACCTTCTGGTTTCAAGTTGTCCTTGGGTTTTTTAGGAGCTTGCTTCTCAGCAGGACGCCAATCATCCTTTTTAGGAGTTTCAAACTCACCTTCTGGTTTCAGATTATCCTTAGGTTTCTGCTGAGTTCTTCTCTCAGCTGGACGCCATTCCTCATGTTCTGGTTGCTCAAAGTCACCTTCCGGTTTTAGATTGTCTTTCGGCTTTTGTTGAGTTCGCTTTTCGGCGGGCCGCCATTCTTCGGGTTCTTGTCTATCAAATTCTCCTTCAGGTTTTAAATTATCTTTAGGTTTTGTTGCTGTTTGCTTTTCAGCCGGGCGCCAATCATCTCTCTTGGGTGTCTCGAACTCACCTTCGGGTTTTAAGTTGTCCTTGGGCTTTTGTTGTGTTCGTTTTTCAGCTGGACGCCAGTCATCTTTCTTTGGAGTTTCAAACTCTCCTTCTGGTTTAAGATTATCCCTAGGTTTTTGTTGAGTTCTTCTCTCAGCTGGACGCCATTTCTCATGTTCTGGTTGCTCAAACTCACCTTCAGGCTTAAGATTGTCCTTCGGCTTGTGTTGAGTACGTTTCTCAGCTGGACGCCATTCTTCTTGTTCTGGTTGTTCAAAGTCACCCTCAGGTTTGAGATTGTCTATAGGTTTTTTCTGTTTGGGTCTTTCAGTAAGTTTAGGTCCATATGTATCCTGAGATACAGTATGACTGTCAAATGTACCTTCTACATGTAAATTATCTTCTCGAATAATCTTTTGACGTCTAACATCAATTTCTTCATATGTTGTGAACTCTTCTTGCGTCGTGGTTATTTTTTGTAGTTCGTCTGTCGAGTAGAACTTTTCAAAATCTTCCTTAGTCCATGTACGCCGCCTGCGTGGCCTTTCTACGGGACCAACTTTTTCAGGGTAGTCTTCTTGATTCGATGTTACGAATTCGATTTCACCTTCATGTATAATATTGTCTGTTTTCTTCGCGACCAATGTTGTTCGTTCTACTATGTCTGTGTAATCGATATATTCAGACTTGTTGGTGGTTTCTGTAGTCATATCTCCTTCGATCTTTGTCCAGGTGTCACGTCGAACTTGTTTTGGCCTTTCCACTGGTTTCACAGTATACTCCGAGCGACTAGTTGTAGTATCTGAAATAGAAAATATATAGTTTAGTTTTGATAAAAAAAAAAACAGGATCACGATCCCAAAGCGCAGCGGGCATTTTCTTAGATCTTAAAGATATTTTTTAAGATATCTAAGGAGGTAGTCAGAAGTATGACCAAATACATATTTGGTACATGTATTAGTTTTGTTGTGCTTGATAAGTATATTTGGCTTTATGTATTTGATTAAAGGGTTATGGTTTTAGTACAATCATATATCAATATATCAATAATTTTAGAAACATTTTGAGTTAAGGTAATTTAGAACAAAAGATAGGAAGACATTCAATAAAAGTAAGTTAAACTTACCAGTAAACTCTCCTTCAGTAATAATATTATCTTTGCGACGAATTATTTCAGCTCGTTCTCCAATGACGACTTTGTAGTCGTCCGTCCTTCTCGTTGTAAATTCTCCCTCAGGGCGCAAATTATCTTCTGGCTTCTTGACTACAGCCTTTTCAGCCGGTTTCCATTCTTCCTTTTTGGGTGTTGTGAATTCTCCTTCAGGTTTCAGGTTATCTTCCGGGCGTCGTACCGGTTCTCGTTCACCTGGCTGCCATTTCTCTGGCTTGCGGCTTTCAAAATCACCTTCAGGCTTAAGATTATCCTTTGGCTTATGCTGAGTGCGTTTCTCAGCTGGACGCCATACCTCGTGTTCTGGTTGCTCAAAGTCACCTTCAGGTTTAAGATTGTCTTTCGGTTTCTGTTGAGTTCTTTTCTCGGCTGGGCGCCATTTTTCTTGTTCTGGTTGCTCAAAGTCACCTTCAGATTTAAGATTATCCTTCGGCTTGTGTTGAGTACGTTTTTCAGCTGGACGCCATTCTTCATGTTCTGGTTGTTCAAAGTCACCCTCAGGTTTGAGATTGTCTTTTGGTTTCTGCTGAGTTCTCCGCTCTGCTGGACGCCATTTTTCATGCTCTGGTTGCTCAAAGTCGCCCTCTGGTTTTAGGTTATCCTCAGGTTTCTTTTGCTTCGGACGTTCAGCTGGTTGCCAACGCTCTTTTTCAGGTGTTGTAAATTCACCTTCAGGTTTCAGATTGTCTTCTGGACGTCGCACAGGTGCTCTGTCACCTGGACGCCAGTCTTCAGTCTTGGGTCGGTCGAACTCACCTTCTGGTCTTAAATTGTCCTCAGGCTTTTTCGGTTTTTGCCTTTCAGCCGGACCCCAAGGAGCTTTTTCGGGTGTTGTGAATTCTCCTTCGGGTTTCAGGTTATCAACGGGCCGACGAACCGGGGCCCGGTCGCCGGGACGCCATTCCTCCGGGTGCCTCTGCGCGAAGTCCCCTTCGGGTTTAAGGTTATCTTCCGGCTTTCTAATAGGAGCTCTCTCACCCGGGCGCCATTCCTCGGGTTGTCTCCTCTCGAAGTCTCCTTCCGGCTTGAGGTTGTCTTCAGGTTTCTTCTGCTTGGGCCTCTCAGCAGGTTGCCAGGGACGACGCTCGGGTTCCTGAAAGTCTCCTTCGAGCCGAAGGTGATCCTCGTGATGGACGGCAGTAGTGCGGCTGATGTGCTTCTCGTCGAAGTCGCGCTGGTAAGCGGAGACCACGCTCGTCGTGTGCTCCACATCGAACAATGGCTCCGGGACATCGTTGTGTGGGCAACGGTGACGCCTGGAAATAAATCCAACTTTAGTCGATGCAGTTTGTAAAACTCTAAATAACATTTATTTCGCACCTTCTTTTGACACGATAAGGATGAAGAAAGATTGGGAATGTGCGAGGTAACGGCAAAGGCGGCAGCGTTAGAGGTTCGGCCATTGCACGCGTCCATTGCGCTCAACTCGACCAGACCCGCTGCAGCACATACGAGCCGACACAAAGAGCTCGCGCAGCTGTTTCTAGGTAAGTTGTTCACGCCGAGAATCCTATTAAATTCTACACAACCGTGCGTCACATAGATCACTACAAATTAGAAATGCTGATACTGAGCTCAACACCAATTGCAATGTTTCTATCGCAGGACTGTTCACTTCCCCGTTCGATAACATATTTCTTATGCTCATATCATACGCTGAATTTCATATTCCTATGCGAATACGGTTCACGTTTGTACAGTTTTCAGGGGGAGGTAGCCGATAGGTCGGCGTGAGGTCTCGGCGCGGACTGCCGCAGCGCCGTCGCGCCAGCTTTAAAACTGAGAAGGCTTCATGCTTCAACAAGTATGCGCCTTACTAATTCAGAACCAGCCTGACCTGATTCGGAAGCCATTCAAAAGGATGAAGAATAACGTAGTGAGTATATTATACGTCTAACTATATACATAATGTAGGTAAGACAAAACAGAGACAGCGTATTATAAGTAGGTCCTGAAAGGTCAAATGGGGTAACTGTACGGGGTTACGTGACCCGACTGGTAGCCATAGTGATAGATTTTATGAGGACGACGCTGAAATTTTCATGATTGTTTTACTTCAGAATGTTACCTATTTGTATTTTCTTTAGGCATGGTATTTCAATCGTTTGATAACTTTTATCTAGGCCCTAGATTCTAGGGTATTTATAGAAAATATATCAAACCCCATATTTATGCGTTAGATTAGTGAATCTTCCTAGTCTTTATAAATAAAAATCTACTTAAATTCAAACAACATTAAATAGGCAATTTAAATACTTTTGGTAATAATTATTTTGTCAGGAGACCAAGGGCGGATCCAGGGGGGGGGTCATGGGGGTCATGACCCCCCCCTGGGCCGGGCTGGGCCGGGTCCAGGACCTAGGTGGACCACTAATTAAAATTATTCTATTGAACATGTACTTCAGGATTTTGAAAACTACCTCCAAACGCGGTGCTAGGATTGTAAAAGTTGGTATTGGAACTTTATAACGCGTAGGTATTGTGATTTGCTTGAAACTCTGTTAAAATACTGTGAATGCAAAATAATGGACACGTGTTTCAGGATTTTAAGAACATTAAAAAATTCGTTTCGCTTCATAAGTATTTTGCGAACAAAGTGAGTTAAGTCTAACCAAAGAATAAGAACCGACAAGCAGCCAGCCTTTTCATTGAGCACCGTTAGCAAAATCAAGTGTCACATGTTGAGTTTGTCTACGAAAATCATAGCAAAATTAAGTGTCACATGTAGGTATTTGTATTTGTCTAAAAAAAAAATCGGCTCGCTTCGCTCGCTTTTTAGCTTCATGAGTATTAAATGCGCAAAGTGAGCTATGTCTGACCTTTTCGTTGGACACCGTAATAGCAAAATCAAGTGTCACAAGATGTTGTATTTGTCTAAAAAAAATCGGCCCGCTTCGCTCGCTTTTTAGCTTCATGAGTATTTAATGCGCAAAGTGAGTTATGTCTGACCAGAAAATCGGAACCGACAAGCAGCCAGCTTTTTCGTTGAGCACCGTAATAGCAAAATCAAGTGTCACATTATGTTGTATTTGTCTAAAAAAATCGGCTCGCTTCGCTCGCTTTTTAGCTACATGAGTATTTAATGCGTAAAGTGAGTTATGTCTGACCAGAAAATTGGAACCGACAAGCAGCCAGCCTTTTGGTTGAGCATCGTAATAGCAAAATCAAGTGTCAATGTGGTATTTGTCTAATAAAAATCGGCTCGCTTCGCTCGCTTTTTAGCTTCATGAGTATTAAATGCGCAAAGTGAGCTATGTCTGACCTTTTCGTTGGACACCGTAATAGCAAAATCAAGTGTCACAACATGTTGTATTTGTCTAAAAAAAATCGGCCCGCTCTCGCTTTTTAGCTTCATGAATATTTAATGCGCAAAGTGAGTTATGTCTGACCAGAAAATTGGAACCGACAAGCAGCCAGCTTTTTCGTTGAGCACCGTAATAGCAAAATCAAGTGTCACATCATGTTGTATTTGTCTAAAAAAATCGGCTCGCTTCGCTCGCTTTTTAGCTACATGAGTATTTAATGCGTAAAGTGAGTTATGTCTGACCAGAAAATTGGAACCGATAAGCAGCCAGCCTTTTGGTTGAGCACCGTAATAGCAAAATCAAGTGTCAATGTTGTATTTGTCTAAAAAAAATCGGCTCGCTTCGCTCGCTTTTTAGCTTCATGAGTATTTAATGCGCAAAGTGAGTTATGTCTGACCAGAGAATTGGAACCGACAAGCAGCCAGCCTTTTAGCTGAGCACCGTAATAGCAAAATCAAGTGTCAATGTTGTATTTGTCTAAAAAAAATCGGCTCGCTTCGCTAGCTTTTTAGCTACATGAGTATTTAATGTGTAAAGTGAGTTATGTCTGACCAGAGAATTGGAACCGACAAGCAGCCAGCCTTTTCTTTGAGCACCGTTAGCAACATCAAGTGTCAAAGTGTTACATGCATTTGTTAAAAAAAAATGGCTCGCTTCTATAAAATAGTTACTTACTGCATTAAGTAGGTACTTACTTATGAAAGTAATCTAACACGTACGAAGTCGCGCGTAACGGCTAGTTAAATTATAACTTCTTGGGACTTGACCACGACTATGTGACCCCCCCCTGGCACCAAAGCTGGATCCGCCCTTGCAGGAGACGTTGGTAAATGTAGGCGGACAGAGGCGAGCCAGATTTAGCTATGACGACGAAGCAGCGAACAGAGAATGCCTTTTAGATTTAGTACTTACCTACCTACTTGGATAATCCTGACACGAATGAACTCAATTTCGACTCGAGACTTCGATATTTTATATTTCAATGTAATAAAATCAAGTCTCCGAAATATTGTGTTACTAGCAAACTAACAGTGAGACATTTTTTTTTTAGTTTGTGCAAGATGTAACCGGAACCGGAAGGTGAATAAGAAAATAGTTATAATAATACTTTCTCAATTAGTTCACTAGAACAATAATACTACGTAGGGACTAAGTAGGTATACATAATACCAAAATCATAGGCCCAGGACTAAATCCTTACAATACAACCTTTCATCTATGAATAAGTAGGTACCTACATTTAAGTATTTAAGGAATAATGTACCTAATCCTAAAGAATCTATAAACCTAATCCTGAAAGTAGGCCCAAAAGATTATACCGTTTTCTTTAAATGAAGAACTAGGTAGACACTGAATAGACCGACATCTCCAGTTTTACATTTTTAAACTATTTGGAAAGTATGTCTTCGACTCTATGTCGCTAAGCGATGAAAGGCAAACATGTCCTAAATCCATCTGACGAATAATTAAGATCGATTTTTAGAATAGAAATTGTGGACCGTTTAGTACCTACAACTGAATTAAGGTCAAACTAGATCTAGATTTTGTGTTCAATGTTAGTTGGTACTGAAAATTACTATGCTTTATTAACTAATGCAATGTCAATGAACAAGGATTTTTTATTTTATTTAATACAAAGTCTCTTTTAAAGTTGAAATTTCGAAAAAAATATTTGTTAGCGGACATTTAACTGTGCGTTGATAGATCAGTCAGTCGGTCGTGCGTGACCAACGATTTCAAAAGATGAGAAAATGAAATATTTTACTAAAACAAAGTCACATAACAACTTTTCCTAATTGAATTTATTTGCGTACCAAATGACTGTAGGTATACTTAATTATGAAGCTGTCATTAAAATAGTAAAGGCACGCCGCGAAAGAAACCGCGAAATACTCTCATACCATCAGTTTACCTGGAAAACAATACCATCTTGAATAGACTCACGAACCACAATCACCCAGGCATTTCGATTGTTTGAAAACTGTAACGGGACACCACGTTGACGGCTGAATACAAAATGCCTAGGTTGTAGCAGTTAGCTAACATTGATGTAAATCCATAGATAAGCCCTGATGCCTAAAATCTGTAGCATTTTCTTTTGTTTTCAACAGTCAATGAAACTGTCAAAAAAACCTTTTTTTGTGGTAAGCGTCCACATGTCGGTATCGTACGCTTCGGACGCATCGCACGCAACGGATCGTAGTATTATTTGTATAGAAACTCATATAAGTGCGTCCACATGTCCGCATCGTACGCATCGCATTTCACAGATAATCCGTTTGATGCGATCCGTCCGCTGCGTGCGATGCGGGCCTGTGGACGCTTACCATTAACCGACTTAAAAAAAAAAAGGAGAAAGTTTACAATTCGTCGGAATCTTTTTTACCCGGCTGACTGTCAAGTCACCCGGGTTATGTAGATCGCGCGTTTCTATGTGGGTATGTACCTATGTAATATTCTTTATTACCACGTTGCTCCTAAACGGCTGGATGGATTTTGATGAATGAGGTATCGTTAGAATCGTCTCCATCTCGATTGTGCTCTAGTATACTTTTTATTTCGATAAATCAAATAGTGCGGCTAGAAAATGCAACAATGTGTGAATTTTCAAAATGAAAATCACGCTATCATATCAAAATCCATGTCAAAATCAAGAGGTTGGTGGACTGATATCAAATATAATTTTTTTGAAAATCTAACATGACATCTTCGAAGACTAAATCAAGTCTCAAAATTTTTGAAAATCTATTTTTCGCCCTAAATAGAATTGCTAACCAAAACGCATACTAAAACTTTCTATTAAGTCACACGCAACGTTTAGAATAAACTGCATCGAAATTGGTTCAGCCATTTAGGAGATATCTCATATTTAAGAAATAACTTACGCATTAAATTTAGGTACTCACAGAGCCATCTGTGTGTCAACTGTGACAACAACGTTTAGGAAAATGCGCACGGCATCGAACCCTAGATACCTACATAATAATAAAATTGTAATTTAATTTTGTTTTGTGATTGATAAGATAATGCTGTTTCCAACTTTTCAGTTCAGCCGGGTTTTTTTTTTTTGAATAAATTGCTTGTTTTATGTATGTTCCCCGTATAAGTACTCAAAGAAGCCTAGACCTATTTGGAAAATTCTTTTTTTGTTTGAAAGGGTATCTATAAGTATAAAAATTTGGTGAGAAACCGTCCACGATCTTTGGAGTTTTAAACAGAAATGCACCTCGAGAGTGCAGAAAATTGCTCAACTCATAACATTGAAGTCAGTTTTAAAAAAAAATTAATTTAGCCACTTGTTCCTATGCCAATTGCAACATTACTTTGTCTTTGTAATGTGATAGATCACTCATTTACGATGTCAATATTTCCACGCGGTCTCTCAAAACTAGGGGCGGATCTTATCAATGATGGTATACCTTTTACGTGGCTACAAAGCTACAATGCGGTCATGCGTAGCACTTATCTTCATTGATGTTTTGATAAAGCTTCAGTCAAGTGAAAAGTCGGTCATGCTTTCGTCATCGATAATGACAGGTTCTATGCCTGATCTATGGTAACTTAAACCAGAATCACATGGGGTGTGTCGTGACGCATTAGGAAGCATGCATATTGCATACATTAAGCGTTTTTTCAGTTGCCGACACGGCACGACAACGATAACGGCAATGACAACGACACGGCACGATCGTTGCCGTCGGCGCTCGGCGATTAACTTTTTAATTTCATTTCAGTAAGTTGCCAAGCGAGCCACGTTTCGCGACGTCACGTCAGACATGACGTAGGTATCTTTATAATACTTACAAGACCCAGTTGCTGTACCTACTGAAGTACTTACCTAAATAAATAAATATCAAAAACACCAATATCTCAATGCAATACCTGCCCCTCATTGAGACGACGACGACGTGAGTTATGTTAGTTGTCAACTGAATTTTTACACCACAACTTATTTTTTAGATCTTTCTTTTTTGCAAAAATGTCTCTTATCGCGTGGATCGAACCTGTACTTCAAAGACAATGAATGATAAAGGTCATAATGTCTTATAATAAACCTTACCAAATTGCCTACCTATGTGTTAAAAACACGTTAATCTTTAAACGCAATAGCGCTTCACCACTACTAATTTTCTTCACGCGTGAATTATTTTACTTTCGCCAAGTATAAATCTGTGGCCAAATGCATCCAATTAGTTCCAATAATTCTTCATTTAAACTCAATTGCATACTGCACGACTGTTTTACAAGATAACCTTTATGACAACCTTCATTATAAAGCAATGTCTTTGGTATTAATCGACTGTTCTCAGAAAGAGACCTTGACATGACAGGAGAGCATAAAAATAAACATGACTCTTAAGATGATAACTTATTTACATGTTCCATGAAGATTCATCGAATAATTATAATGAAGTGATAAGCACGTAAACAAAAGAGATCAAATGGAAGAACAAATTTTACATTAGTCTTTTCTTTTCTTAAACTTTTTTATAAAAAACTTTCTTTTTTTTATAAAGTAAGACTGAAAAGAATTAGAGAGAGAAAGAAGTATTTCCTACATTAATTCTATCCGTATTAGGTTACAATGCAACTTAATAATATGCACGAAGTCTTTGCAGAGACGTGCATAATTACAATTGCCAATCAGTGATGCACCGTTATAAATAGCTCTGTCATGTTAATAAAATATATACTTACCTAAGTAAGTTTTCCTTGAGTAGGCAAAATAGTTATACTTAAATTGTAATACTTACGGCAAAATTGGTCATAAAACTTGGTTTTGCTTTTTACCAGTTACGTTTAAGCCTACTTGGTTATCTATAATGGTTCTTGATAATCTAAACAACCTAGCTCCTTTCGTCTAATTTAAAGGACTAATCAAGCCTTGTCTAGCCTAACTGCCTGTCTCTACTCGAATGGATATGGTTACAAAGCTACAAAGCTCATGCCAAATGTTTTGAGTCACGCTACTAGGGAAGCTTTCGAAGTTTATTTACGAAATCAGGTCAGCATTTCCGTGCGAAATAAAAGCTCGACAATACCTCAAGAGGAAAAGGAGATTATCATAGATGTTTACACAACTTTCAACATTATCTTTAATTTTGCCTACTGTGGCAAGGAATTTCTATACTACGTACCTGGAACGCTGACTGAGACAGAAAACAAGGTCCGCTTGAGAAATAAAACTTGGGCGGTGTGTCTCTTTCTTTTTGCAACTGTGTGAAAGAGACAAAGCACCCAAGAAAGCCTCTCAACAAGACCAACAATCCTTATCGATCGAGCGAGCGAAGCGAGCGAAGATCTTAGTGGTAAGTTGGGCGATTTTGCTTTGTATGTTTGTATGTTTGTATGTATGTTTCACGAATTGTTGTTCGTGCATAACTGTCGAACCGTTCATCCAATCTGCATGAAACTTGGTAGGTCAATAGGCTGTAGTAAGGAAATTTACGGTGGAGCATATGAGCTTAATCGATGAAGGGGTTGTGAAGATATTGGGTTCCCAAGGGGGTAAAAAATTATGAAAGTTACACAAATATATTGAGTGGGGTGTCATACGAAAGGGCTTATTTTGTACATTCCAAAATGGTTTTTATTTTTAATCTAGGATGTATAGTTTTTGAAATACGACCAAAGACCAAAAACTACGAAACCAGAGCTGCAAGAGCTCCCGTTTCATAGAGTTTCGATGTCTTCGTAGCTCATTGACTGGTCGGTCTTAAAAAGAGAGTGGCATCGTTGCGGTTTGGTTTGCAATGATTTTAGATGCTACTTGATTTATTTTCATGATAAAAAAAATTTTTGATAAAGAATGAAAATAATTGGGGTAAAAAAAGTTAAGTAAACAAATATATTGAGTGGGGTGTCAAATGAAAGGTCTTTATTTGTACATTCCAAAATAGTTCTTATTTTTATTCTAGGACGTATACTTTTAGAAATACGACGAGAATTCATAAATATGAAATAAATGAAAAATTAGACACGACATTATGTATTGCATGCATGCTAGTATTTTTACCATGAAGAGCTAGCGCAATAGGCATACTCGGCAGTAGTAGCACTTGAAATTATAGGGGTAGTCAGAAGAAGTCCAAATGTAAGCCATCTACGGTGCGCGAGATCTCAGTTCGGGGCGAACTACTAGTAACCAAGATTAAATGATAATAGATCGTTGTTCAGTCGTGATAAGGTTCAAAATCCTTTGTACATTAAATGTCAGTTAGCACTCCAGTTACGTAGTTTAGAATCTTCTTGTACTGTGGTTAGATATTTGACATTACTTCTATTAATAAATATGGCAATACCTTACTATAGAATAGAAGGTTGCAAATCAAAGAAATATTTTTCTTACAAAATAAAATATTACAATGGTTGTTGAAATGATAAATAACGCCATCACTAAAATAAAAATGCATAAAATGTTGTGTGTGCTATAAAATAGCCTTTTAGGCATGTTAGTTGCAGTTTGTCTATTGTGTAAGACTTAAACAAGGAATTTCTATACTACGTACCTGGAATGCTGACTGAGACAGAAAACAAGGTCCGCTTGAGAGATAAAACTTGGGCGGCGTGTCTCTTTCTAAAGGGTGACCATAAACTAAACATTCCTAGTCCTTATAGGGCCTTTTCCATCATTTTCTGATTTACGTGATGTTTCAGGGCATGATTTTTGAATTAAAATACTGATACAATTTTGATCCTTCATTTTGATTCTTGAATCTTGAATCTTGATTCTTGAATCTGAAAACTGAAATCTTGAATCTTGAATCTTTGAAGTGACAGCTGTCAAACTTCAAATGACCATATCTCGGGAACTACTCGTCACTTCAAATGAAGATCTTGGTCATAGCTTTCATTTGAACTGGGAACGGGGAGTCTAGGACGAGTAGTTCCCGAGATATGGCCATTTGAAGTTTGACAGCTGTCACTTCAAATGAAGATCTTGGTCATAGCTTTCATTTGAACTGGGAACGGGGAGTCTAGGACGAGTAGTTTCCAAGATATGGCCGTTTGAAGTTTGACAGCTGTCACTTCAAATGAAGATCTTGGTCTTAGCTTTCATTTGAACTGGGAACGGGGAGTCTAGGACGAGTAGTTCCCGAGATATGGCCATTTGAAGTTTGACAGCTGTCACTTCAAATGAAGATCTTGGTCATAGCTTTCATTTGAACTGGGAACGGGGAGTCTAGGACGAGTAGTTCCCGAGATATGGCCATTTGAAGTTTGACAGCTGTCACTTCAAATGAAGATCTTGGTCATAGCTTTCATTTGAACTGGGAACGGGGAGTCTAGGACGAGTAGTTTCCAAGATATGGCCGTTTGAAGTTTGACAGCTGTCACTTCAAATGAAGATCTTGGTCTTAGCTTTCATTTGAACTGGGAACGGGGAGTCTAGGACGAGTAGTTCCCGAGATATGGCCGTTTGAAGTTTGACAGCTGTCACTTCAAATGAAGATCTTGGTCTTAGCTTTCATTTGAACTGGGAACGGGGAGTCTAGGACGAGTAGTTTCCAAGATATGGCCGTTTGAAGTTTGACAGCTGTCACTTCAAATGAAGATCTTGGTCTTAGCTTTCATTTGAACTGGGAACGGGGAGTCTAGGACGAGTAGTTCCCGAGATATGGTCATTTGAAGTTTGACAGCTGTCACTTCAAAGATTCAAGATTCAAGATTTCAGATTCAAGGTTCAAAATTCAAGAATCAAGGATCGAAATCCAGGATCGAAATCCAAGATCGAAACCAAGGATCGAAATCAAGGATCGAAATCAAAATCAAGGATCAAAATCAAGGATCTAATTCAAGGATCTAATTCAAGGATCGAAACCATGGATCGAAATCAAGCGCTGATTTTGTCGAGCGCGATAAGGTAAAAATATCCTGAAATTTAAATGACATGGGCACACTACTAATCCAACAACGAGTGTGAAAGAGACAAAGCACCCAAGAAAGCCTCTCAACAAGACCAACAATCCTTATAACCAAGATTAAATGATAATAGATCGTTGCGTAGTCGTGATAAGGTTCAAAATCCTTTGTACATTAAATGTCAGTAAGAACTCCAGTTACGTAGTTTAGAATCTTCTTGGACTTAAAAGTGAAAGTCTATGTCTAGGCATTCTAAAATTATTGTATGGCATCCTGAATGAATACTTAGTAGTGCCTACTGAGTAATAAATGTATTAATAGAAAGTGACATCTAGGTATTCTTAGAAATCGTAGCATTGTGCTATTTACCATATAAGTTAACATATTCAGGATTAAAGTTATAGGATTTTTTTTACTGTAAATAAGTAATAAAGTAAATACTCTCGTAGTAAGTCATCTAACAAGTTTTTTTTTTATGAAAACGGGACTGAAAGTATCTTTTTCCTAATCTTCTCACTACAAGCTATGACCTTTTATAAACTCTACCTAAGTATGTTTAGGTACCTACACGAAATAAGACGGTAAGGTAATTCTAGAATGTTTCAAACGTAGGTAAATAGCACCTGATTATGCATATGTACAGATGGTATGAAACAATTTTCAATGATGACTCAAAGACTAACATAACCTAGAAGCTAGAACTAACAGTTTCAATGCAAAATAGAGGAAAAACATTACAATATTGCAAGTCTCTACCTACACGCGCTCTATCTAATTGTTTATCCGGTGAATAAAAGAATCTACAGAATAAAAGTAAGTATTTATTCCCTATAAAGTCATTAAGTATTTAATTGATGCAAATTTTGAAGACATTGTTCGATCTGCGGCGGTAATTATTCAAATTATTCTTATCAAAAGCAATGAGGTTGAGTACTGGGTTAGGTGAATTTATTTATATTTTAAATAGGTATATATAAGTACATATATGAATATAAATTTATTCGAAATTAATTTAACCGTGTGGCATCGACACGATAAGAAGAAGAAAACTGGGTTAGATACTTATGTAAATCTATGGTCAAAAGTAAATCCATGCATCTGAAAAAACTCCGAATGAAGTCGGATCTAACTAGGGTAGAAACCAGGGCCTTTACAAATCTACAATCAATAAATCAATCAAATAGGTATCGTAGTTTTGCTTCTTTTGATGGAAACTGAACTCTGATCAGTTCACCATCGCAAGCTAAACTCGAGAACAAAAGTAGGGGCCCAGACCCGTTAGAAATATAAACTTCTAGGCATTAAACGTGGGCTAAGTACGGAAGCTTATCTTAAGTAAGACGGCTTCAAGGCGTCGATGACGAAATCTCTCATGTTTACATATAAGGCAATGCTTATTGGATGTAAAATGCAGCTGTGCATCTGATCAGAGCCTGACTCATTGTAAGAGCTACGGCATGAATTAAAAAGAAAACAGCTGGGTAGGTACCTAAGTCCTAGAGATGCAGTTCTGCTTTGATCAAAGAAAGATTTAAACTAACACACCCTACAGACACATTGACATGATCTTCGCTAGGATCAAGTTTTGTTGCTCCCTAAGAAAAGAGTTTAAATGTTGATTTTTTTGCGTAATCTTCATATAATTAACCGTTGTCCCGCTTGAAGAAAAACTAATAGGGTGTGCGCACTAGTTTAGCACTCACTCAATAAAAATAAAGATCCAAAATAAAGATTTTGAATATGACATAAATATCTTCAAAGGATGTTGTATTTTCCTAAAAATCTGAAATAATGCCTACTGTGCTAGGTACTATACTAACCATCTTCGTGCATGCATACAGTTGTGATCCTGTAATTTTCATATCCGCCGAAAATTAGGTTACCAAATTATAGCAAATCTAAGCTCTACCTAGATAATACTCGTAACTTTCTACATTCGTGATTCAAGAAGTCCTAAAATATAAACCAGCTGTTCTCGTAATAATCTGGATATTCTCAAAGGCGCCTCTATATCGGGTGATTACTCAACATTTCACTCAATGTGACTGTATAAGAGCTTTTAATTGTGACTAATGTTGCTTTGAATCATCCTGTTCTGTAGCATCTGTAATTGATTTAATTAGCACTTTGAATCAAGCTGGACCATTAAACAAAATTTCCTAACATGAGAAGAGATTCTTTGTTAGGTAGGTACTGTGAACTTGTAAACTTTAATAATGTCTTATCCACAACACAATCAGCACACCATTTTCAGTAAAATTTCAAGACTTACTACAATCAACTTCTTGCCAAAAATGTGCGCCTACTTGACAATTAATTCCTGGCAAGACATCTTCGAGATCTTTTTGGAAATCACTGTTTTTTAGTTGAACGTTTGGTGTCCAGCAAATTACATATGGATTTATCGGACTCCTTACCATCTTCGGCAATCACAAAAAGCCTGACCTCAATGCACTGAAGTTGGAAAGTTGTCTCTGAACGTGACCAAAAACGGCGAAGCATACAGCCTGATGTCATGCAGGCTCCACCGCAAACTATTGTGTAATTTAAGCCAACTGTTCACATACAATATTTCCATGTACCATGTCTTTGCGGTCTACATTGATAGTGTTAATCGATCGAGCGAGCGAAGCGAGCGAAGATCTTAGTGGTAAGTTGGGCGATTTTGCTTTGTATGTTTGTATGTTTGTATGTTTGTATGTTTCACGAATTGTTGTTCGAGCATAACTGTCGAACCGTTCATCCAATCTGCATGAAACTTGGTAGGTCAATAGGTTGTGGTAAGGAAATTTACGGTGGAGCATATGAGCTTAATCGATTAAGGGGTTGTGAAGATATTGGGTTCCCAAGGGGGTAAAAAATTATGAAAGTTACACAAATATATTGAGTGGGGTGTCATACGAAAGGGCTTATTTTGTACATTCCAAAATGGTTTTTATTTTTAATCTAGGATGTATAGTTTTTGAAATACGACCAAAGACCAAAAACTACGAAACCAGAGCTGCAAGAGCTCCCGTTTCATAGAGTTTCGATGTCTTCGTAGCTCATTGACTGGTCGGTCTTAAAAAGAGAGTGGCATCGTTGCGGTTTGGTTTGCAATGATTTTAGATGCTACTTGATTAATTTTCATGATAAAAAAAATTTTGATAAAAAATTAAAATAATTGGGGTAAAAAAAGTTAAGTAAACAAATATATTGAGTGCGGTGTCAAATGAAAGGTCTTTATTTGTACATTCTAAAATAGTTATTATTTTTATTCTAGGACGTATACTTTTAA
Organism: Camptogramma bilineatum; assembly: GCA_958496255.1. NCBI lineage: Eukaryota > Metazoa > Arthropoda > Insecta > Lepidoptera > Geometridae > Camptogramma > Camptogramma bilineatum. The sequence goes on along the minus strand of OY292467.1, from coordinate 7,860,564 downwards.
AAATACGACGAGAATTCATAAATATGAAATAAATGAAAAATTAGACACGACATTATGTATTGCATGCATGCTAGTATTTTTTACCATGAAGAGCTAGCGCAATAGGCATACCCGGCAGTAGTAGCACTTGAAATTATAGGGGTAGTCAGAAGAAAGTCCAAATGTTGGCCATCTACGGTGCGCGAGATCTCAGTTCGGGGCGAACTACTAGTAAGTTTAAGTTTATTTTGAAATTCTGCTCTGAAAAGCCCACGATGTACCTAGATAGTGTAGTTACGAACACATTACCTATCTATTTTGTCTGTTGAGTACCTAAACTGCTACTTATTCATCAAGTTTTCTTGGCTCTAGCACATTAGGACTTTACAATTTGTACAACGTTAGGAAGGCACTACATTTAACAGGACACTGTAGTGTCTGCAGCATAGTTAATATGGCTAAAAGCTTATTTTCCTACTACAGGAAAGTAGAGCTAAGCTGCGGGTTTCCTCGTGATGATTTACAATATATCCATAGGTGAGCCATAGGATACGAAGGGTTGGAAAATTTAAAACTCCGTCATCAGTTGGCCACTCACTTAATTTATGCCTAACGGAAAGAAGAAAATTTAGACAGCAAAATAGTTCGTTCTAAAAACATTTTGTATTTGCGAATCGCGTCAATATTGCCAAAAAACGAGTTATGGGCACACCGACGAAGAGCTCTAGTTAGAGCCATAAAAAGTATAGATAAAATAAAACTTGTTCGAGTAGGTTACTTAGCAAAATTTTATCGTTTAGTAAACTCAATATGTCCACACCTATAACGTTACAATTGCTTAAAAAGGTCAGTTTATTTACAAAAAGTCAGATAAGATAAACTATCTCACTGCAATACGAGAGGGAATTGTTTTGACAAACTCGATTTGTTAAGTTTTTTTGTCCAAGTTCGTAGGCGTGAAGAATCGGAAATAATATAACGTGTGGGTGTCGGAACAGTTCGCCAGTCACCGGCAGAACTAGACAAGGTCGCCGACCATATGGCCTACCTGTCTCTGGCTGTAGAGCTATCACGCAAGCAATTCTGAAAATTACGCAACGGTGATTTTTATCTCGTTATTCCGACTACAACTGTGGTGCAGCCAGCCGCGACCTCTACCAAAATGTTATTGTTATGAATGGCTAATTGATTTCTGCGCTAAAGGTCAGCTTTATACGCCAAATTGGTTTGTTCTTGAAACTACCATTGATTCAGTTTTTTGATGACGTTACCTTGCAGACTTCCTAGCGTCCGCAAAAAATATAAATCTAAAGCTGGTTTTGACGCGGCATTCCGATGTTTACGACTTGCGAAATTCCAACACAAACAAAGTCCTGAGAAAATTCTAACAACAGTTTTGTGCAAGATAGAGCGAGAGGTAGTGTTCGCGTCTAGAAATTCGACAAAGCGACAAGCAATGACGTAATGCCGTTGATACACCGCGTCCTGTGTTCGAAAACGTTAAGTTCTTACATCGACAAGTAAACAAGAAACGAGTTTGAGCGAGGACGTGGGCTCGGAGCCGATGCCGATGGTGAGATCATCGCCGCGAATACTCGGCTGAGGTCGCAGCCTGCACCACTTTACAAGTCACGTATCTTTCTAATTGGCGTGCCGATTTTGTTTACAATGCTCGCTTTTCCGACTCTCACGCGACGATAAGTTCATGTGAACGAAGGTGACTTAGTGCAAACAACACACAAGTTTCAAGGCTCGCAAATTACTCGAAAACTCTAAACACGAAACCATCACCATCAACGACGCCTGTTGTAATCAGACCACGATTGAACAAAATTGTAAAGAATATACTAACGACACAACTGAAAATTACTTAACAACTATTTTAGAACGAGACGATTGCGAGCAACAGCAACTACTTTATATAAATCCATGGCCTGAGATTAGGTACCTAAACGGCCATCATTTGAGACATCTAGGTGATCTTGTAGGCTTCATTCATTTACATAAACCTCATTGGCTTCATTAGAATTAATTTACGGTACTTGTGCAAATACATGCATTAAGCACCAAGACCAAATTAAGCACAGATTGATAATACATGTAATAGTGATGTAGGGCAGAAAAAAACATGAAAAAGAAGATCATGATGAAGGAAAATGCTATGTATGTCACAGTGCCCTCACACTGACGGACACACAAATGCTATGGCACAAATGTATTGGTACCTAGGTAATTGTCACTAGAGTATATTCATGAAATCACATAGTCAAGACAGAGAAGGTCAATCCAGAGACGAGCATTCAATTGGACTGGACAAGTGGGCGAGTAATGCTTCACTTTACTCATTACACTCGTTAGCTACTCGATGCTATCACTCACATTTGCAGACGACAGGTGGCCATAAAAAGACAATTGTAATATATCACTGTCATTTGCAGGAAATAGAAGATTTTTTAGAGATTGCATCTCAGATTTGCATTACAACTCGTCGCAAGTCTTAATAAAGTTCTCTATAAGTACCTAACTGAAATCAATTTGAAAATGAACAATTTAACACCATAAAAATTTAAAAAATATGAAATCAATTTGATGAATTAAACTGAAATAAAGTGCAGTATAATGGGCAAAAGGAGACCTAAAACATACAGTGAATGATAACCAGGCTAAGATGATAATGTGGATGAACCTGCGTATTATCTTCAGTATTCTAGTCAGTATTGAATTTCGAAAAAGATCGACTGAAAAAGCAGGCACGTGAATTTATCATTAAAACGTGCTTCTATTTCCTTATAAAGTAGATACAAATAATGACATAGTCATGAGCTCATCATAAACGAACTCAATAACACATTATAAAACGTCAAGCAGCTATTTGAAGGAAAACGCAGTACCTACCTAGTAAATGAAGCTGATGAATGATGACGAATAAATGTGCATTGCACGCGCTGCGATTCTTTGGAGATGTGATGCTTGTTTACGTAAATATTTTATGAACAACAACCTATACTTTTTTCGCAATACAGACATATAAATAAAAGCCAGACACAAAACAAAACACGACGTCCATCACACGAATGTTTGTCCATAAGTTGAGAATCAAACCTGTAACTAAAAGCGAAGGCAGAGCTAATTCAACCTCAGATCACACATATGAAAAGCGGTAGGTTGTGTACATGTGTAAACCAGGTGTTTCGACAGTACAAGTTCATGTTAGTTTCATGTCATCACACACAATTACATACTATCCATCCATCTTTTCTTTCGTCTACCTCTACACTACACCTATTTATTTATCTATTCACATTCATAAACAACACTCTCATGGCTAAATGACATTCTCCCCATCTTATAATATGCTACAAAAAAATAAGTAAGTAATCCAATAATCCATTCAACTTAAACAGATTACATGAATGTGAACTTATAATCACGTCGCGTTCATGTCTGCTGGAGTCTCCCACAAGGGATTTGCATACAATCCATACCACGCACCTTGTTCCTCGAAACTTGTTATAGTCTACCCACTAAAGATATATTCTGACCCTCTTGAAACTAAAAACGATATCGTGCCAATTTTCCTGGATCAGCTTATGATTGGTGATTTCTTCTGATTTTTGGTTTCAGTTCATCAGCTAAGTTGAACCAAGATAACTGACGGAAGATATTCTTTGACCTAACTTGAAGCATGAATCTCGGAACTTTAAAAAGTTTTTTCCATAATCTTTGCTCGAAACATTTTACTGCCTAACCAAAATAGGCATCAGACCTAAGTCATTTGTAGTCACGCAAATCGGGTTTGAAACAGGTTCTGCTAAAAGAGACGTGCAATTATCTACGCCCGAGGTCTCCTTGAAGCCTTATAGTTTTACACAGCTACAGTTGTCGGCTTTCAAACGGCAAAATATTAAGCATAGTTGGTACCTAAGTTGGTATGTTTATTGTGTAAGGAATTTTTTTCTCAAAAGGGTCTACTCTGGAAAACCACATCAGTGCAAACAAAAGTCAAAAAGTTAAGAAAATAAGTAAATTAAATGATCGGGAAAAAAAAATGAGTGAAATGAGAAAACACAATCTTCCCGAACGGCAGATAAAAAGTGGGCATGGCCAAAGACATGGAGGAGTTGCTACGTTGCCACATCATAAAGCTAGAGATAATTTAGACTCATAAATGAACATTTTAAACGGATAAGTGCCAATACAACAGTCGGAACTATAGGTCTATAGCTTATTTCATCGAAGTCACCCGATATGGCTACCCTGCTTGTCCAAGCAGACGTGCCCAGAATGTAGAGGCTTAGAAATAATCGCAGGCGCCGCGGTCACGTCTAGATGGCTTGTGAAACATTACTGTCATTATCATTACTACTGCCTTAGGCGCTAATTAGTATTTCATTTACAATAACAAACAATTTATTTTGATTAATCACAGCATGATAATTTAGAGTGCTGCTTGAGTGAGGTAAATTGAACCAGTCAGTCATCATAAAATTAAAAAAAAAAAAAAAACGCCTGTTTATAAATGCATGGACTCTACCTACACATTTTTAATCAAAATATCTTGAACACCTGAAGATCTGAAAGAATTTCAAGATCCTGTGTAATCTAATATTCATAAGAGTTTATTAAACAGATTTTGTCATGGTCGGCTGCGTTGATTTAATTCTACAGGCCAGTCATCTCAACCACTTACTTCAAATGAACGTTACAAATTTTGTTGGTAAAAGAGCCTAGATACAGCTAGTATTTTTTTGACTTCACACTATGTTAGATCACGTCATTCTCGAAATCTCGACTCATGATTCAACGGTAGCAAGAATATTGTTCATCTTTAGCTTGGTTTCTGGCATATTGCTACAATCTTTTAATTGTCTTGTGTCATTTAGAATTATTCTAAGAGGCTTGACAATTCAGCTATTTCGAATTAAGTTCTTACAGCAAAATGAAATCTATTCCTACTTTTTCTTAAATAAATTACTTAACTACTTATTTACTCTCTAGAATAATTTAAAGGAATTTAAAACCGAATTATCATCCATAATCCACAAGGAAAGCTGTGCGTATGCCGTGAAAGCATAGTGCCATAGATAGATAAAGTTGCTATATATCTTGGTGCCGTGCAATGGAATGCGTTCTAGCAGAAATAATTCTAGTAACAGCAGAGAATAAGTAACAGTTGGTAAGCAATATACCTGATTCTGTTCATTCATAACGTCAGTCAACAAAGCAAAGCCCTTCTGAGTTTTAACAATCGTTTGTCACGGTAGTGCGCACGAGCTCGTGTCACAGTCGAGTGACCGCATCTCTACCGCGGCTTTCACAGCTACCGTGGTGGGCCACTGGGCCTTCTGATAGGACCATCATAATATCATACGTGATCATCATACAGAAGGGTCGACCGATCTTTGAGTATTTTGTTGCAAGTATAAGGTACCTTAGTTCTGAATCTTGATTCAAAGTGATGTTCTTTTAGTAATTTCCTTTTATAGCATTTCAATTCGTAACGTTTGTCAGATTTAATTTATTTCAGCCTTAAACCCTTGGTAAAAGGTCTCAGATTTCAACCTATCAAATCATAATAGGTACTATCTATGCATTACAAAAAAAAACACTTCATGATTTTGCAGATCAATGAAAATAATATATTTATCTAGGTAGGTACTTTTATATATCATAAGTAAACCTACCATTAGTAGAACCTTCGCCACGAAATCAATTAGTTATTCTAAGGTTAGTGGAACTCAAAGTTGATCGACTTACCTATTTCGAAGGCGAGAGTAGTCCACAATAATTGTTATGTCCATATTCCACTAGGTACTTTAATATTCAAGTTTGGATCAATATCAATTTAAGACGTACCTACCTATGTCATTTCGGCCTTATTTGTTGACTAGAGTCCCGTTCTTTGCTCTGATTAGATAAATTACTTTACATTTTATTCGCTAATTAAAATGTAGGTAGGTAAGTACCTACCTATTGGATAAATCATTACCTACTTTACCATTTACAATTTTTTTGCTTGTGGGTTGGGTACCTAGGTATTTGACGTTACTGATAAGATCTAACGGTTTAACACACAAATGTTTTTTTAATAGATTATTCTTATCTTATCATTATTTTATATCTGCCAAAACATATTGCTGTCTAGCAACACCATTTTCTATAAACTTTAAAGAAGATATTTTAAATATTGAAGAATGCAAAACTTAAAACAGTAAAAAGTAGATATTGAAAAGTTTTATGGACACGGGATTTTATCGCGTAATAAATAAGGTAAATTACGCGATAAAATCCCGTGTCCATAAAACTTTTCAATATGAATAGTGATCGCGAAAGTTTAAAAAAGACTAAGTAAGTACCTATAGTAAAAAGTAGAGTTGTAAATATTGACAACTCTACTTTTTACTGTTTTAAAATTTGCATTCTTACCTATTGGTTGGTACTACATAATGATTGACTGACTATGAATAGTGAGTGACCTATCAAGAGATAGGTTTATTTATAAAACACCGAGTTCATCTGAGTAGGTCTTCTAAATGTCAGAACAGAGTTACCTACCGCGAAAAGACTGACACATACTGACCGATTCTTTGTTTGAAATTCAAAAATAGAACCAACTTATCTGTCATTTGCTAGTAAAAGGTAAGGGTGGGTACATAAATTAACTACATACACAATATGCAGATAAAGCAAGAAAGAACATTGTTTAAGTCCTATTACTGTACTTAGGTAGGTATAATTATCTGTTTGTACTTAGTTTAGTTGTGTCTATCCGTTGAAAAAGGTCAGCACCAGGGACATTCGTAGCGTGAATAACCATTTTCAATAACAATTATCTACCGACAAACTATACAAAATAACATATTAAATAGTATTTTACTTTATAGAAATTCAACCCAAATTGTGCGTAAGTTATTATGCAATAGAATTAAAGATTAGATAACCACTGTTACTAACGATGAATAATCTGGAAAACGATGATTTTTTTTAACGAAGATACGTGGTTACGTATCTTTCTGGTTTTCTGGTTAGAACCACGTGTTAGATGGAGTAAAAGGGCATTGCAAAATCTATTATCACAATACTGGAGGTGTCTTTGATGTGACTTACTTGGTGCATAACTAAGTAATCAAAATAGTAACTGATATTGATGTAACAATATATAAAACAAAATAAAACTTTTCAATTTCGATGCCATATTGTGCCTTTCTCCCAAAAAAACCTCTGCGTTAAAACTTTTCAGCAGCGTGAAAAAGTTACAAACAAAACAAAAAAAATACAACTGGCTGGCACAAACTTTAGATTCATAATTTTAGAAAAATAATAACCGCTTCTATTGATACATGCAATTATACATTTCATTAGCAGTCAGCCTTGATTCTCCCGAGCTATCTCCTTATCAGTGTCTGATAAGCACTTGTTTGGCAAAACTATTGCAGCCCGCATACCAGATTCGCGCAGAGAAGGAAAACCAGCTTTCTAAAGTAAACCCGTTCCGATTTCTTCTTACTGCCATAAAAAAATAATCCGATAATTATTTCCACCATTTCATTAGGAAGATCATAGATCTTTCCGCACATTTTAATATCTTGTAACTTTTCAAATGCTAACTTCTGCAAAATATTAGCATGTAAACAAATATGTACTTGCACAATACTGACTACCCCCTTAGACATAATCGAAGGTTTTTAAATGCCTAAAGATTTGAGAGAAGTCTACCGCGCCTAGGGGATAGAGTTCATGTTTCGTTGTTTTTTTATTTCTACAACGCATAAGTAATCCATATTAATCCTCTCCATAAGGATTTTATTTTATAGGTGCCAGTCTCTGTATGGTACGGTTTCATGAATCCTATCCATATAACATGATTAGCTAGAGACTTTTAGATGTATGGTAACTTTAATTAACGATCGCGCATGTAGGTAGGTAGGTATAACTTTGCCAATCATCAAAGTTTTGCAATTATATTCTGTTGAACTGACTTTATGTGTGAATTTTATAGTGTAACAGCGCTTTCATTGTAAATCAGGTTACTATACTATTAACTTCTAACAAGTACTTACGGGTAATAATTTATCTTTATAAAAAGTAGAAAATAATAAAATAATTAAAGCTAGCTGAATCAATGACAAATAAGCAAGTACGCCTATCATAAAGTAAAAATTATCAACATTTTCTCCAATCAAAAAACTTTAACACTTTTCAAACGAAACGTTAGATTTTTCAGCAAATTAGTAGACTGTCTCTTCCTGTCTCTCTGTTCTGTCTCTTTTCTTCCTGTTTTCAGTGAAGGAATGTTATGATTCTATTTTATCTATCCTTCGTGATGTAGGATTGTGTTGCACACGCTATAGCGTGATAGCTTGCACTAAACTACGATAGGATATCTGCCAATAGGATTGGAAATGCTTTTGGTAGGTACCTTACTATTGTTTTTGAATCGGAAGTTATTCAAACAAATATTCGCTGGTTAAAGTCTATGAAAGCATTATTCAATCTCACGCATAGTCCTGTCCTGACCATATAAAATATTGCCCTGTGTCGAAACTTTTCTTCTAATGCTTTTGTTGGTATCATCATCATCATTATTTATACTCCACCATGTTTTTGATCGCAGTAAGTATTTGTTCAGCTGTTTGAAAATGTACATTTACTAGTTCCAGTTTATTCTGTGGTTCCAGTTTGGAGTTGCATAATAAAATAGTACCTACCTAGGTACCTACATTGTCAATAGTTGTGTTGAATAAAGGTTGAGCTAAATTCTTTGAATAGGTACTAGCTTTAGGCAGCCATTCAATTAACAGTGATCAACGCTAATTTAGCACACAAACAGCAGGCCAATTCTACTAATTTACAACGTCTACCATTCCGCTGCTTTTTGTTTCGTTGAAAATGTCAGTCATTTTGTTGAAATAGTAAATTAAAATAAGCATGGTATTGAAGGTAATAAATTGAAATGCATTACGATGCCCACCTACGCTCCTGAGGCAATCGACTCTTGCTAAACCAACTGACTCACCTCACCACCAGACATTTTACCGTAATTGGCTATTGAGATTTGTATGATATCACTTTATTATTCCTTTGGTCCTTATCTCCATATGGTCAAGGAAAAATGTCATGTTTAATGTCGTAGGGTGTTTGGAGCAGAGATTTGAGGAAAATAAAGCAGAAGCGAGGAAAACATCGACCATTTTTCTCGGCGTTATGCATACCGCTCAATTTTCTTCCATATCTCTGGTGAAAGGCAAGGCAAACATAATCTATACCTAGGTACCTATATAATAAAACATTTAACTTATCGATGTCTGTTTTTGAAAGATAAATAATTTTAGGCGCAATAGACCCAACAGAAAAACATAAAATTTATGGTGAATCCATATATTTTATGTTTTTCTGTTTGTATGTGCGTTGTTCGCGCTAATCTCAGAATCGGCTTAATCGATTTGGATGCAGTTTTCACTGTTGTATTTTGGTAAACCAGGATTATTTCTTAGTGTTTGTTTTATCAAAATCCGTTCACAAATAAAAATAGATACCTACCTATGTCCATTTAAAGAGTCCCGTCTATGCATTTAAGTTGCCTGAAAGGCTGAAACTGGTACCCAACAACTATAGGGGAGGTGGGGGCATAACCACATATGGGGGCACAACCGTTTACTATCATTTCGGGTGTTTTTTTGTTGAATAGCAAAATTTTTTTCGTATTGGTGGCCCTATCAATGGCCGCTCTCTTCTATGTTTGTGTCAGTGTCGCTGGTTGTGAGAAGAAAAAGTTATGTGCATTTTTGTTAAATTTGGTGAGTTTTTTATAATTACGTTACAATTTTAAAAATGTGATAGGTACACCGATTATTAGTTTTATGATTGAGTAATTTACTAAACTTGCGAGCTCTTTATTTGTGCTTTATTAACATGGTTTGTTCGTTACCTACCCTCAAAATACCAGACACAGCGAATGTCAATTTACAAAATCAGTACCTGGGGCAAAACCACATAGGGGCACAACCGCATAGGGTTCGGGTATGAAAAAATTAAAGTGAAAGAAAACACAAGCAGTGAATAAATCGATCAAGAAAGCTAAACGCAACAGTGAAGATGAATATATCTACAGATGATGTAGATAAAGATAATGAATTCATATTTTGCTCGGAGGTATACTCTAAATCTAAGTCAACAGTTGGATTAAATAAACAAAGTGTCCTAGTTGGGCTCAAGATGCTTGTGCAGGCGTAGATGAAGAAGATAATCTCGATGATCTCTGTGATTTTTGCCAATAATGGCTAAAATCAGTTTTTCCCCCTTTGGAAATTGCTGGGTCGGTTGTGCCCCACTGTAGGGGCAAAACCGACCCAAAAAAGTTTTTTTATATTAATGCAATTTTTAGGTTATTACCACTTTTTATGATGATTTTGTGCGTGAAAAGTAATTCAAATGTGTGAAGAAATAGTACTATTACTTAATAAAGCCGTGAAAATTGCTAAATTGCTTTAATTTCTTTATATTTTAATTGACTGATTGTTATTGGGGCGGTTTTGCCCCCATCTCCCATACTAGTCTGTAATCCAACTTAAATACAGTAAAATAATAAAGTATGTGACAGAAAACGAAATAATTAACTTAGTCACATGTTTGTTCAAAATAATATCCACGGTAGGTAAATAATGTACCTACCTACCGATAACTACAAAGTATTATTGTTTACTGTAATACCAGTATTAGTCATGGCCGTGACATTGAAAGAGTTGGGCAAGTAATAATGTGTCGGCGCGGGCATTCTCGGGCCGAGGCACTCTGCCAAATTTGAGACAATGGCTCCGATATTCGGGAAACAACATTTTCCGGCCAAAAAATTTAAACTTATGTAGGTAATCATAAATTAGAAGAAACCCCAAACATCACGATTAAGAAACCCTTACAAGTGGCTAAATTAAAAATTTTAAAAAAACGACTCCAATGTAGTGAGCAATTTTCTGCACTCTCGAGGTGCATTTCTGTTCTCTCCGAAGATCCTCAACAGATCCTCATTACATGTCATGTTTGTGGCACCAATCGGAAAGTAAACTTACCTACCCTTTCAAACAAAAAATATTTTTTCAAATCGGTCCACCGATTACTCGAAGACATAAAAAAAAGCACAAAAAAAAAGATTCCGACGAATTGAGAACCTTTTCCTTTTTTTAAGTCGGTTATGCTAATCTCAGAAACGGCGTAACCAATTTATATACAATGATCACTGTTGTATTGTGGTAAGCCAGGATCATTTTAAAATAAGTGTTTGTTTTATCAAAATCCGTCCACAAATAAATAATATATACTTATCCATTTAAAGAATCCCGTCAATGTTCTGTGATTCTTCAAAATATGTTTATCTTTTTTATTTGTGGACGGATTTAGATTAAAAACAAACACTAAGAAATGATCCCGGCTTACATACAACAGTGAAAACTGCATCCAAATCGGTTCTGAGATTAGCGCGAACAACGATATCTAATACAAACAGAAAAACATGAATACGGGGGGCGGAAAATCGATCTAGGTATCTAGGTCTCATATCTGGGAAAATTCTAATTTCTGGGAAAATTCGATTTCTCTATTTTCACCCGAGTAGAGCTCGATCGCCCAGACATTACCTATGTTATAGAGAGAGATACCTACTTATAAAGACCAAGACTAGACAAAGACCACATTGGCTAATTTTCTCCGGTTCTAAAACATACGAAGCAAGGTCAAAGCTTGGTCAAAACTACGTTAGGTATAATTCTTCTGAACATATTCGGCTTAGGTTACCTTCCCGATAAAACAATAGGTAAGTAAATAGAACAAGTAGACATCTTTGCAAAAGAAAAAATACAATAAAGCAAATAAACAACTCAGTTTAATTTGCATTCAGCAAATAAGCTTTTTAAATACCTACCTACCTAACTGAATTAATGATGAAACGGTCAATGACTCTACATAAATGTAGGTACCTACCTACGAAAGGTAAGTTGGTAGATGAGCGTACCAATGGATGTAATGTGGAGAAACTAAACGAAGTAATTTTGCTGAAATAACTTTATGCGTTTTTGCTTTTGTTATCATTTCGAGTTCGTTCATATATTATCAATAATCCACGGTATATTCTGTTTTGGTGATTTGGCAACTTCGGCATTTCAATAACCTATTAGTAAACAATTCGTTTTTATCCGTGACTCAGTAAGAACCCACCATTAATGAGGTGATTGTATGTTACTAAATATATGCATTTTGTACTCAGGAATGTTTACTTGAGAGTTGAGAGTAGCTAAAGTACTAACACCACTGTTGTTATACTGAGTACCTACCTACCTATTGCTAAAATAAAGAGTCTGATCATCTGTAGGTACTACCAACTCATTACTTTTGTAAGTACATATACAGGTACCTATACAAAGTCTATCTTTTAAGCATAAGTTGAAGACAAAAATATACCTAAGTTTAACGGTTTTACTTACTTAAAAAAAAATGAGTTTTTGATATAATAACACAATATTTCAACCTGTAGTTCAAGCAAGTGGTATCTGATTGATAACGTATAAGTACGTAGAGTCAAAACAAAGTACCACTCCCCTAATATTTTTGTCAAACGTATTGTAAAAAATACATTTTACCAACAGTGTCCTAATCAAATCTTAATCTTTGGGCGAAAACGTTCATCACGCGAAACAAAGTTGGACTTGGTTGTTTATCATGATGCAAATTTTATTTAAAACTTACTGATTCAAAGAACAAACGTGACTCTAAGTACATAAAATTACCTCATAAATACATTCACAAGGTAGATCATTTTTAAGTTTATGGTATTGTAATTTATTGTATAGGTACTCGTGGCTGTTGAAACGTGAAACTGTCATTATAGAATATTGGACTTGCTTTCATGAACAAGTTAAGCACTTGTTTACTGCCTTTTTCACCGAACCCATTGCCACAAACAAGTCAGCAAAATATATTGCATTCATCAATATGAACTTAATAGCTAGAATGACCAATAGTCAATTCAGTGTGACTACAATAGAGACCTATTAGCTAATGCTCAAACATGGCCAGTAGCCAGTAGGCGACCGACCGACCGACGTGCTGTAAATTACAAGCCCGCCTACCAATGCCGTTTATGACTTTTTACGAACGATAAAACCAAATTCACTTTTCCATAGGTACATTTTTCATAAAATATTTTTTGATATTTTTGATAGCACCGTTTTGATTTCAAATTATAGAAACACATACAACGAAGTCAGCGTCGTGAGAGATGAAGTCATTCACTTTTTGTGCTAGATATGTCATCCTTATCGTGTCATGAGTGAGGTGTTTAAAAAAACAAGAATATAGTAGGTACTCACCCACAGGTACAGATTTCGCAGATGCATTGCTCCTTGTGAGCTGGCTTCTCTGGTTTCTTCGGGCCACCGTGCCGTGGCTTGGTCTCATCGATGTAGACAGTCTCCTCAATGATAGTAGTGTCGTCGCGCACCGTTTTCCTATCGTCAATGATTTTCTCGTCGTAAACGGTGCTGACGACTGTGTGGTCCTCCCTGGTGTCGGTGATGGCTCGGTCTACCACGTCGTACTCCCGAATGACGTCTTCCGTCGTTTGGACATCGCGCTGTTGATTAAATCAGAAGATTAGGACATAATATTATGCTGAAACTGAAAATTATACTATTAACTTTCAGGAAAAAGGTCTCTTACCAAGTTTCTGAAGTCAATCTTGCTCTTGTCGACGAAAACGTCCGTTTTAATTTTGTCATCTTCTTTAGCATCTTCGTAGGTCGTTATTTTTCTGGTTATACCATTTTCTGTGATGTAGCGTGTAACCTCTACTTGGCTTCTGTTCTTTTCAATTTCGAAAGCTTTACGAGTAGAGTCTCCAGTGGTAGAAGTCAGTACATTGGTTTCTTCTGTATCTATTCCTTCATACAAATCCTTCACATCTTCGTTTATTTTTGTTCCGAATGATACTTTTTCGATACGCTTGAAAGGATACTTCTTCACCGTCTCTATGATTTCTTTCAAAACACGGTCGTCTATGTTTCTCTTGATTACAATATTATTGTTGCTCACCTTTACGTCCTTTCTAGTTTGCGTGGACTCTATGATCTTACGCAAGTCACTGATTGATGTAAAGTCTTTGATGTCTCTCGATGACAGTATGATGTTCTCTTCAGTGTCCTGTCGTTTAAGGTGATGTCTCGGCTGCTCAGGCCTTCCATAAGGTGTCACCTTATTCGGTTTCTTAGGCCTATCATCATCAGTTTCATAAACAAACTTCCCGTTCCATGTTCCAGTACTTCTTTCATAAGTAGTCAAAGTATCTTTTGTTTGCGAATCAGTTGTTTGTTTACTAATGTTTTGTTTTTCTGTAGTCAAAAACTCGGTAGTTTTAGAAGTATCTTTTATATCTGTTGCGTGAGATTGAGTTTCGGTAGATGAGGACTTGTGAATAGTACTGTCAGTTGAAATATTTGTGCCTTGAATGTTCCGGTTATGAACGTCATCAGTATCAGTAATATGTTCTGTAATCGCCTTCTTCTTAGTGTAGTCACCAAGATGAGTGTTACTAGTAGAAGCTATTCTCTTTCCATCTTTATACAAAACAGATTCTTCAGAAATCTGACTAGAACTGGTGGGGACACCATCTTTTCCAGTGTCATAATGAGATTCTTTGTCTAATACATGTCTGGTGTACTCGTGCTGGGGTTTAATTCCAGTGCCACTCACATTGTGACTTTTTTCATGGGTCGAATGATCTTTACTATCTCCCCATTCTCGGTGAGTACTATCAACAACCACCTCTTTACCATCAACAATTTCAATGCGATAGGAGGACGTAGATGCTTCCTGAGCACTGCTAGTGTTGCTTTTCATTATTTTTGTCGAAAAGTTCAAATTGTCTGTATCCTTAACTTGCAGAATGTCACCGACCTTCCGAAGTTCATTTTCAATAGTCGAGTCGTACCCGTAGAATTTGGATGAATCTGTTTTGTTAACATTTTTTCTTCTATCATTCACAACCTGCCTGTTGGTGTTGACATTGTCAACAGATTCAGTCTGAGAAACGTTACGTCTCTGATCGGTAGATGTTGTCTGATGAGTGTTTGTAAAATCTTCAGAAGTACTTCTGTTGGTCTGACTGATGTTTTGGATATCAGATGTAGTTGTTGATTGTCTGTTATCATCAGTTGTGATATTATTACGTCTTTGATCAGTAAACACCTGTTGAGAATCTTTAATATTTCCAGTTTTATCCCTGATAGTCTGGTCGATACTGTAATTATCAGATGTAATATGAGATTGTCTTTGATCGTGAGTTAATTGGTCTTGAATATATTGTTGATGTTTAACATTATCTTTTTCAGTAATCATGCTGGCTTGATTAGTAACCTCTTTACCATCTTTGATTAACTTAGAATCTTGGGTAAGTGTCATTCCACTAGAAGGTTGTTTACCGTCCTTGCCTGTATCAAAGTTTGATTGCATGTCCCTATTTTGAATGCTATGCACAGATTGGGGTTTGATATCTGTGCCGCTAACGCTAGCATAAGCTTCTTTTGTAGAATGTTCTTGAGCATCTCCCCATTCCCTTTTCGATTGATCAATAATCCGTTCTTTACCATCTACAATCTCAACAACATAGGAAGAGGATGACGACTTGCTTATGTTGCTAGTTTTACTTTCGTTCTTTTGGGAAGTGCTGCTGTATGACTTCACATTCTTTTTGCTTTGTATGTTGTCCACGGGACCTGCATCAACTTGATAGAAATTAGCTGCGTTGGATTTCATGCGCCTGGGAGGGTCTGGAGTGCTTCGGAAAGTAACATTCTCGCGTTGATTAACATTTTTCTGATCTTTAGAGTGGGTTGAGCTTGATGTCTGAGTTTGAGAAACTAAATTCTCTCTCTCGGACTGTAAGAAATCGTTTGAGACATTTGCATTACGAGATTTAGTGGTGTAATTTGTGTTAGAACCGGACACGTTACTAGAGTTGTCAATAAAACCTGTGTTCAAGGTCTGGTTTCTACCTTGCGAATCGGTGGTTTTGTCGAAGGATTGGCTGTGGCTGGTGCCGGTCTGCTGGACGGAGCTAGTCTGGAATGTTTCGCTATTGGAACTCTGTTGGTGTGAAGTGGACGATTCTTGCAACGTGGAGTTGGAAACGAACTCTCCGGTCGTGGATTCAGCCATCTCACTTACGTTGTGCCCGTGAGATCTTATTTGCGAAAGATCGGAGATGGACGGTGCTTCCGTGATAATGTAGTGCGGGTGACTGTTGTAATGCTCGGATATAATGGATCCGCTTATCGATCCGTGGTCGGTCACGTCGGTTATCATGAGCGGGTCATCTTCCTCGACCTTTACCTCGATGTAGCGGACCTTCTTACCCGAGGACACCTTCTGCAGCGTGCTGCTGCTGCTCTGCACCGATGTCGACGTACTGGACTTCTGAGCACTGGTTGAAGCGTTCGATGACGTCACTTCAGATGTTTTTGATTGTTTAGTCTTTTTATTTTTGATAGTCATTTTGGTCCCACTGATTTAACTAACTTTAAATAGGAGATTCGAGTTCTTAGATAACACGATTAAATATTCTTAAATTAAATCACAATTAAATAGAGTCAAACATTTGCCATGTAACTAAATATAAAATGTAAATAAATGGTCGCGAGTCGTTCGGTCGTGTGTCGCGGGAGCGCGAGCGCTTTGTGCGACAGGCTCGCGGATTGTGAGCTGCGCGCGCGCCGGTGCCCCTCGTACTTAGTCGACAGCGCGAGTGTATCACTCAATAACGACTCACAAACTAAATTGAGCGTTGTCGCCTAGATCTTAAAATCCAGTGTAAATGCACCAGGTAATTCTCAGTCGCTATCGCCCACCAACCTTCAAGACACGTAAGCGCTCGCATCTCGCGGTTGGACTCAGACCAAAAATGGTTTAAAGTTAACCTTACTTATTTGCAAACATTTAGTCATCGACGCCACTGGTGACGCGGTGATTTTCTAAGAGTTGCATTAGGAACATAAAAATACTGAGGTAGATATATTAATGTACCTATTAATTATTAAAGATGCCTACCTACCTACCTAACTTGCCTATGAAGCAATGCACTACCTAGCACTAGGTGCCTACTATGTTCTATAGCTTTTGATAAGTAAATCTAGGTGGGAAGTAAGTAAATAAGGAAAATAATAAATAATGCGCGTTACTAAATAATGTCACCATTAAACAATACCATTCTAAAGCTATTTTTTAATTAGGGTACTTTAAGGGTACCTACTAGGTCATATTTAATTGTCTTAGCTAATAACAAACTTATAATTAGGTAGGTAGGTATAGGTACTTATCTATCTACACGTGAGCTCAAGTAAAATTTATCGACCATAACTGTTTAATTTCTCGATAACTTAAGTGATAAGTACAATAACTACAGGGATAACATTTACATAGTGTTTTGGCGAATGCAACTTCCAGATCGGTTGAACCAGTCTTGCCTTACCGAAGCGTAGGCCGGTTGCCTGTAAATGTAGTCAATGTGACCTGATTTTTTATGCAACCGGTAACCATGGTGAAATCAATAAATATTTTTAATTTTTTATTGAGATGGACCCAGCTTTAAATCAGACCCCGCACTTACACCATCCTCTTAGCTAAATCGGTCTTATCCACAGGAAACACATCGCACCCCTAGATGAAAACTCCGATAACTCAGAATACATTCTGAGTTATTTGCGTTTTCGAATTCCTAAACTGATTGATTGATTTTACCTATACGGTGATGTAACTCACGTAAGTATACCTTCAAGGGTTTTGTTCAAATTTCATAGGTATAGTCGTATTGCTCATTATACGGACTAAAAGTGAAGGAAAAAATGTCATTTTTCCTTCAATTTTGACATAAAACGTATCAAAACTAATCAAAATTGAAGGAAAAATGACATTTTTTCCTTCAATTTTAGTCCGTATAATGAGCAATACGACTATAGGTAATTAAATTTACGTTTTTCATAGTCTGTCATAGATTTTTAAATCAGTTTTTTGTAATTTCTGAAAAAGTAGGTTTTTCGAGTTACCGGGGTTTTCGTCTAGGGGTGCGACAATCTTCAAGTAAAAATTAAGTATCCAGAAATTAGAATGTTCCCAGATACCTATGAGACCTAGCTAGATCGATTATTCGCCCCCATAAACCCCCCTAATTAAAGACTGACAAAACATTTCTAAATTTTTAGCTCTGAGTAGGTACAGTCAGCGTCATCAATCGGTATCCCCCTATTGATTTTAACAAGGACCCTTTTCATTTCAACTTTGGATTTCAGTCGGATTTGCTAGTTTAGGAACTCGAGCGAAATTAGATATCCATAAGTATACTAGCAAATCCGACTGAAATCCAAAGTTGAAATGAAAAGGGTCCTTGTTAACATCAATAGGGGGATACCGATTGATGACGCTGACTGTACCTACCTATTCATTGACCTATTTAAAAAAGCCTGCAAAAATAAAACCGTCATCGCTGTCTGTAAGGATATTTCTGGAAATGACTGCTTACAATATTGTAGGTATTTATTTATTTTTTACTTACTCACTCATGCCAAATACCCTTGAATGTAATTTACGAATTTATGTGATTCAACGTGTATTTTTAACTATTTTTAGCTGAGTGCATCTTTCATATTGGGTGATTATACCACAATAACCTATACTATACTTAATTGACGTTCCTTATATTATTGACTTTGTGGCAAAATACATTGCGCGATACGTGGCGATACATCGCGCACTGTATTTTTGCACAAACATCAACATAATAATTGTGCGTATTGTCACATACATCGTGAGGATGCATGCCAGTTTCTTTGCCATGACATGACTCTTTTTCTAATACCAGTTAACCTGAACTACGAAGATAAAGAAACACTAACAAACGGGAGCTCAGGTTACAGCGGTTTCTCTGTATTTTCCGTTGTATTTCAAAAACTAGAAGTACACCCCAGAATAAAAATAAAAACCATTTGGAATAGACAAACTAAGTCCTGCACTCAATATATTTGAGAAACTGTTATTTTTTTTACCGCCTTGGGAACCCAATATCTTTACAACCCTTTCATCGATTAAGCTCATTATGCTCCACCGTCCATAGCACAACTTATTGACCTACCAAGTTTCTTGAATATTAGATGAACGTTTCGACAGTTATGCGAGAAAAAGAATTCGTTAAACATACA
Source organism: Camptogramma bilineatum (assembly GCA_958496255.1). Classification (NCBI taxonomy): domain Eukaryota; kingdom Metazoa; phylum Arthropoda; class Insecta; order Lepidoptera; family Geometridae; genus Camptogramma; species Camptogramma bilineatum. The sequence goes on along the minus strand of OY292467.1, from coordinate 7,841,353 downwards.
AAGCAAAATCACTCAACTTGCCACAAATGTAATATTGGCTCGCTTCGCTCGCTCGATCAAACAGCGAAAGATTTAGCGTGCGTTCAGACACGGCGGTTAGTATGCGATTTTCGTGCGGGTATAGCGATTAACCGCGCGGTTATGTCTGAACGATTACTTAATAACTCATACAAATAAGACCCGCGCGATTTCAGAATCGCATGGAAATCGTGCGGTTCCCGCCGTGTCTGAACGCACGCTTAGTTGATGTACTACCCTCGCGAGTTAACTTGAAACCTGGCTTTATGACGTTTGTGCCGAAATACAGTGCGCGATACATTTGCGCACTGTATTTTTTTCTGTATTTTTAAGATAACTCGCGCGGGTAGTAGGTAGGTAGGTACAGGTACTTAGGTAAGTTTTAGTGTGGTTTTAGGTTCGTAAAGTTAATTCCACAAGACTGCAACGACAGTCATCGAAAGCGTGGGCAGAAGTAGGTAACCAAAAACTGAAACAAGTAGGTAAGTACAGAATAATGTATTTTCATCGAAAAATTATTGCCGAATTGACGGCCATAGCCGGTGATCGTGGGTTGTGCAAGGCTTGCCTATACAAGGAGATGGTGGGCGCGCCAATCCACCATTGAATCATGCACCCACGCGTCTACAGCCACCCAGATGAACCCATTCATCAGATTATTGTAACGTTACTTTTTCACTTTGTGGAACATACCGTTAGTTAGCATAATGACTTAGGTGCTAACAATACTACTCTAGCTAGATAACATCCGTTATGTAGGAACAGGAATAGACTAAACCAAAAAATCCGGATTGTTCAACTAAGTACTTACTTAATTATAGTCCATCAAAAACCTCCGCCAAATATTTACTTAGGTGTTAGAGTTTATGTTATGAAACGTGTAGGTAGTATGCCTAGGTGTATATCTAATCATCATCTACTTTTGATGCTGACTGATTTTCACAACACAACGCATGCAAACGTCTTTACCTATCTATCTTGTCATTTCAGAAGAATTCAAGTCATCCTGCCAATTTTTCTTAGACTGATGGACCGACCAGCGCGGCGTAGAGGGTAGTGGTACTAATTCTGTGGTAGAGGCTCGTAGAGGGCACAGAACAATAGTATCCTACGGTAGGTAGAGGGTTCTCAAATAATAAAGGAAATTATTTAGATAGAGGACCGACCGGATGGAGCCTATCCAAAACATATAGGTACCTACTAGGGCATGAATACCGGGATCCCGTAATACCGTAATACCGGGATCCCGGAAGATTTGTCCGGTATTTCAATACCGGTATTGAAGTAATCAATACCGGACAATACCGGTATTGAAGAAATCAATATCAAATAATTATGTACGTTAGTATGGTTAACGGATCCCGGAATTTGGTCTTTTTTCGTGCGCAGTAGAGCATTTTCTTGCTAAATTGTATACCTACTGTGCATCGAAATAGCTAACTTCACGAATGCCTAGATACGCTAATCGTATTATACGTCTATGTTTACTTTAATTACTATCATAAGAATTACTAGCATCCATGTGCCTGCGACTGCGCCTACCTGGGTAAAAAGTAGCCTATGTGTTATTCCAGATCATAAACTACGTCGCGGCCGGCAAGTGGTATTACTGTGGGTTTACACGCTCACGTGCAAACAGAAATTCATCGAGACAGAAATATGATTAGATGAAGCACGGTGTAGCTCTGTCACTTTCATCTCGAGGAGACCGGACGCAACAGAAAATAATGTGCTCCTTGTCTTTTACACGCGAGCGTGTGAACGCGCCTTAAAAATGGTTCGCTGGCCAGCTCTAGCGCTCTCTCACTCTTACTCTACCCCCGCTTCCGCGCCGCATACCAGCGTTGCCATATCTACCAACTTGTAGGTAGATCTACCTACTTTGCCTCGAGTCTACCTATCTACCAACACAAGCCTGAAATCTACATACTTTTCTAAATCTTACGGAACCACATTGATAACGTTTCTTTCATGTGAAATGACAGTGCGGTACGGTCCATTTGGTGGTTATAAGTAATGTTTGCCTGCCTGCAACCTGCCAATTGGAAAAGTGTTAGCTGCTTAGCTGACACTACATTTTCGTTCAGTCAGAGGGTTGTCATCAATGAAAAGAAGAAGAAGAAGCTTTTCCTTATTGCAGATGCAGAGCTTTCTTTGGTAGCGTGCGTTGTGTTTTAATTTAGGTAGGTACAACTTTAAATAGGTACTTACTACAGTTTCTATTGCTGGTTTTAATCTTAATGGATAACTACCATTCTTGACTGTTTTCTAAGTTTGAACCTATTTGAAGTTTGAATTTGACGCACACAGATAAAAAATTTACCTAACTTAAATAATAAATATTTTTTATTCTATAAAAATCTTCTGAACTACCTAACTGGTGGTAGATCTACCTATTTTTAATTTTACATTCTACCAACTTCTACCAATTTTCAAAAATTCGGGTTGGCAACACTGCCGCATACTATCGCATCAGTCGGTTCGCAAATGTTGTGTCTGTGAGTGTGATTACTTTGTGAAATTGTGACGCTGGATTAGCTGCTGAATCGCTCCAATAATATACTCGTATTATTACCATTAAATGATACCTGCTATAATATTTCGTTAAAGTATCATTTAATTTAATTAGTACTTAGATAATGTGATTACCTTAAAGACTTCCTAATCCAAAAAGTTCCTAATGCATCCTGCATCGTTTGGTAGTATCTACATTTAGGTAAAGTTAAGTAAGTACACTAAGTTTATTGATTGATCTCTTTTGTTATGTGAGTATAGATACTATATTTTATACATGTTCATAGAAATAAAAATTATTTTGATTTTATTCCTGCAGTTTTTCTTCGTATCATGTCCTTGACCAATAAATCTTGCTAAAATTAGCTAAAATTACATTCAATATTTTTGTTTTTTAGGAAAAACTAGAATTTCAAATAAAAATGCCAATACCGGTATTAATACCGGTATTCCGGTATTGGGCTCCAATACCGAACTCAATACCGGTATTGAGATTAGTCCCGGTATTGCATGCCCTAGTACCTACCTAACCTAAACCTCCTCTATATTCTTCCTCGACTATGTTCTGTATTTGTGAATCCTGCTCATTTGGATTACGAATTACCTATACTTAGATCCGCGAATCTACCTAAGTGTGAAGACAAAATTACTTACGTTTACCTACGTATTTTTTTTCACTTTAGAAAAAATAATCACAGGACTTCTTTTGTAAAACGAACTTTACCCGAAAGAAGTCCTGTGGTTTATGTGATGTATTCCCGTTGTCCCCGGTGAGCATGTAGGTAGGTAGGTAAGGACAAGCAAAAAAAACACACATTCATTGATTCAGAAAAACCGCAGTCGTCCATGACCGTAAAACCATTCATTGAAAAACTACCCAGCATACAACTTTGTGAGTTTTTCAATGAATTTGCAATGAACGGGGCTAAAAAGGCCAAAATAGCAGAATGTTTTGTTCTTGTTACCTACTCTCAATGGGCCTTACTTATGAAAGATGTTTAGAGTGAAACACTGGTTAAACAACGTCCTGTCTTTATTTGTGGATAGTGACAAACAGAGACAGGACGTTGTTCAACCAGCGTTCAACTTTAAACATCTTTCATAAGTAAGGGGGAATGTGTATAAAAGGAGACTGCATTTAGGGCGCCTTCAAATTTGCCGCAAAATGCCATACAAAATCGGCATCGCCATTTGACCGCTGCGCTGCGCTGGACGCAAATAAAATTATGTCGTGCACAGTTTCGTTAATAATTACCACAATAATTACCTACGAGTTCTCAATTAAAATGAGGTCTACTATCTCTAGATCACCCTTGTTGCCACATGGGAATTGAACTTGCATGGTATGGTAGGTACTTACTACTTCTGCATTGATATCTTTCAATCAGCCACACTCACCCCTCTGATAGGTATCTGTATTAGGTGGGTACTTTAGGACAGGTGTTTTTGTCCGGTGATTAAGTAGGTACCTACTTCTTCTTCTTTCGTATGAGCAAGTGGCCGACTCTGATGACGGAGTTTTTAGGCCTCCTAAAGGAAGGCCTTCGTCGATACCTACCAACTGCAAAGTGAAGTGTGTTGGCTGAGTGGGAATACCTCAACTTTCGAGTGAACAACTACCTCAACTTAGGTTCGAATTCTGCCGGAATGAATGTGCATATCCACCTCTATATGTGGCTATGTCAATTTTCTTGAAATTTTTCTTGACCGCTCTCTGAAATCCGAAAATCCAGAGTTAGAAAACGTCTAATGCCATCTGTTGTACTTTATCAGAACCTGTACGAATGTTGCTAGAAAAATCCGCAACGAGGCGCTAGAGACAATATACATTTACCATCTGGTTCGCCAAACCATACTAGATGGCGCTATAAGTCATTTAAATTCAATCCAAATGAATGCGATCACGATCAATGGCGGCACTCGTTCGTCACGTCAGGCACGCCAGCTCGCCACACTGCGCTAGGGATGTCGATATTTCGGATAGTTTCGATATTTTGAATCGTAATGCATTGTATCGATACGGGGGATTTGAAACGATATTTTGTATCGATACAGTATCGAGTCAAGTCAAGTATGAAGGTATACTTCGGTACTTCAATAAATAAAAAAATGTAGGTACCTACCTATTTAGTAAACTAAAATTTTTATTCATCTACACTATTTAAATACCTACCGGATATAACATTGTAGGTAGGTACCTAGTAACAAACCCTGCTTTATTACTAAATTTAAACAAAAGTTGCCAATGAGAATCAATCACTAAACGAAATATTGGGTTTCTAAGTATGAGGGCGTATACTCTTTAGCATTCTGAGCATTCTGTTTTTTAAATAATTAAAATCCATCAATAAATGACGAAGTTATTCAAGTTTTCTTTTCGGCCATTTCAAAACGCGCGCTCGGAGCTTCACGCTGCGTCTGACGTCACCAGGCGCCCGCGGCTCGGTCTACTAGTACAAAATCGCTAGTTAATTTCAAACTAGCTTCCGCCCGCGGCTTCGCTCGTGCGGCACCTGGATAAAAAGTAGCCTATGCCCTATTCCTGGTCATTATCCATCTATATTTAAAATTTCAACCAAATTGGTTTAGTGGTTGTTGAGTTATAGAGGAACAAACATCATCCATCCAAACATCCAAACTTTCGCATTTATAATATTAGTGTGATTAGTGTGATAGTATGATTAGTGTGATGTGAAAGTGTGATAGTGTGATTTGAAAACCAAGTTTATGTAGGTAGGTATGCGATTATTTTGACTCGTACATACAAATTATTAATTAGGTATTACGATTAAAAGTATGTATAAAAAAATACATATTCACTAAAAAGTTTACAGGCGAAAATTATTTTTAAGTAGGTACCTACCTAGGTAAGTAGTAAGTAGGTAGGTACCTACTTAAAAATAATTTATGTAGGTAATAATTTAAGTGGGTAGGTAAAGTTAATATTAGTGTCATTCGACTCCTGATTGTTAGTTTTGTTTGTTATTGTTTTCGGTAAGTACCGGTACTTACCTAAAATACCTATTCAGTAAAATGTTTAAAGTCGAAAATTATTTTTAAGTAGGTACCTACCTAGGTAAGTAGTAAGTAGGTAGGTACCTACCTAGGTAAGTAGTAAGTAGGTAGGTAGGTACCTACTTAAAAATAATTTTCGCCTTTAAACTTTTTACTGAATAGGTATTTTAGGTAGGTACCGGTACTTACCGAAAACAATAACAAATAAAACTAATAATCCGGAGTCGAATCACACTAATATTAAAATGCGAAAGTTTGGATGTTTGCATGGATGTTTAGATGGATGAATGTATGGTATGACGTCACATCTAGTCGCGATCTTCTCGCGAGAGTTTTTTAGATTGGTGCACTAAAATATCTGTCTGTAATAAAACTCGGTCACTTTTGATCCGATTAAAAAAACAAAAACACAGTAAGTAGGTATTTATTGTTTTTTTATATCTAAGGGGTAGTCCGAGGTATTTCCAAACACATTTGATACATTCCCACATTTTGCAGCAGACAACATTCCATACGTGACAGGTTGCAAGCCCATCGACGCTATTAGAAAGCTAACTGGTTTTCTCACAATATTTTCCTTCGCCGTTTAGAGCTCGTGTTAAAGCGCATACCTACTTAGGTACCTACTTATACATTTTTCGAAACGAAAAATCCATTGATGCACGGCCGGGTTCCAACCCACAACCTTCGGATTGAAAGTCGAGGCACTAGCGCACTCGGCCAACACTGCTTCTCTACCTCTGACTACCCGCTTAGACTTTTTCAACGGATCTAAAAATTCCTAAAAGATCTGATAGAATATGTCTACTGCGCCTTGGGAATACAGTCGTAATCATATTTAAAAATAAAAATGAAATCATTTATAATTTTTTTAAATATACAAATCTGCATACTTATGCAGATTTGTATATTTAAAAAAATTACTTACTTAACAAAAAACGTGAATGACCTCGAAAGTTTGGATGTTTGGATGTATGTTTGTTCCTCTATAACTCGACAACTACTAAACCGATTTGGCTGAAATTTAAAATATAGATAGGTAATGAGCGGGAATAGGACATAGGCTACTTTTTATCCAGGTGCCACGCGAGCGATGCCGCGGACGGAAATTAGTTTGAAAATAACTAGGGATTTTGTACTAGTGGAGCGAGCCGCGGGCGCCTGGTGACGTCACAGCCAGTCGCGGTCTTCTCGCGAGCGTTTTTTAGATTGGTGCACTAAAATCTCTGTAACTCAGTCATTTTTGATCTGATTAAAAAACCAAAAACACAGTATTTTTTGTTTTTTTTGTATCTACAAACCTGCATACTCAACAAAAATCGTGATTCTTTCTCATTATGCACTTAACGTAAAGAAAAAGTGACTTGAAAAACTCAAAAGGTTCATCGATATTTTTCGCAGACTGTACTTACCTATTACAAAAAAAAAAAATACAAATAAAATAAATAGGTTGGCAGGTATTTTTAATTTTGACTTTTGATGTGTTTCATCTTGAAGTCAAAACAATTTGATACGATACGTTCAATCCAATACACCTTGCATGTGTTGTATCGATACGCCGCGTATGGTATGCTCTTGTATCGATACGATACATGCAAGTATCGTCTTCGTCTCAAACATTTTATCGAACATCCCTACGCTGCGCAATCAAGCACGGAAATAAAGTAACAGCTGTTCTACAATATTCGCTCGGGCAACTCAGGCAAGCAGCAGCTGTACCACGCACTAAAAATCTGTGACCACGCAGCCGTTTTCCTTGGTGCAATCACGATTTTTTGGACTTGGTTTGGTTTGCTTTGCTTGCTTTCCCATTGTTGTTCAACTCGCCGTGTGGTCTGGACAAGTTCTTTTCCATTTTTCAACGTTTATTACTGTGCAAGAAATTGCAGTATTGGCGTTCGAAGTGTGTGAATCATAAATCAGTTGACTTCATTGGTGGAGATGTTTACCAAAAAACGTTCATTGTTATTGTGATTACGGATTGAAATGTCTCGTGAATACGTGGATCCTGAGGAGATTTCCGCAGTGTTATGTCAATAGAATCTCATTTAGATAGTGGTTTTAGAAAATTTGTTGACAATGTCTTACACAGGCACAACTCCGAGTAGCTCTGCTTTGAGGGCACTGGCCCTGGAGTACAAGAGTTTGCAGGAGGAGCCCGTTGAAGGGTTCAGGGTGAAGTTGTTAGGACAGGACAATTTGTTTGAATGGGAAGTGGCAATTTTTGGACCCCCTGACACGCTCTATCAGGGTGGATACTTCAAGGTAAGCAACACGTTTTATTTCATCTGCATGGCAAATCAGTTATTGTTCCAGAATAGTACGCAAGCTACCTTCATGTCTAAAAAAAAGGATACAATATCTTGTGGTTATGTGGTTTATACAGAATAAAGATGAAATATTCAGTTTGTTATCAAAATTTTGATGTCAAAACAACCACAAGATGTTCGATTTTTTTCACAACTCCATGCTCATTTGAATTACATAAAAGTTGGCACAGGCCAGTATTTCTTTTGTACAATAGCACATTCTAGATTTTAGTCCAATGTCATTGTTTTATCTACATTTTCATTTCAAGAACACATCCCCTGTATAAACAATGCTCTCTATATTTCTTATATTCATATTCATTTTAAGTTTTTTATACTTACCTAATTCAACTGGGGTAATTCACCCGATGCACTGAGTTCACCATGTACTTAAAGTAGACTTAATTCACCCTGGTCATTTCCAGGTGCATTATGTACAATGAGGACATTGCAAATTCATGTCATTTTATCAAATTCGCAGAGATTGTGATGCACAATTTTGCTTCATTTCCTTTAGTACCACAATAAATAGTGGTAATGCACAACTGTTTATAATAATGTAGGAATATAAGCCATAATCAATGTTTATAAAACAAGCTTTCTAAAACAGCTTTCCTCACATTCAAGCGCATTTCAGACTACACTATAATATATAGCATATAGTTCATAGCAACAATATGGCGGACCATACATTATTATAGCAAGCCAATAATATATCGTACAGTAAGGTGTGCAATATTATTGTGCTATGAACTATAAGAAGTCTAAATTTCAGAAAATAGCAGTCGGATTTGAAAAATTCTCTCTGTGTTTGTAATTGTTACTTATAAGTACTAAAATTCATTCCTTAAATAATTCTTGACAAGAAAACAAGCTGACCAATACCCAAATACTGAAATGCAACTTCATTATATGAAACATACTTAATCTATTGGAGACGTTCTTATTCTTCAGAATCGCAAATAAAAATCTTGATAAGTATCACTTAAACTAAGTAGCGTTTCAGTATTCGGGTGAAAAGGACACATATATTTATTTATTTATAGCTTTTATTAACAATCCTTACAAAGCATGTTTAAGCAAGTAGGTAAATCTGTTAACTTAAGATAATGAAAGGTAGGTACTTAATCTAAAATCTTAATTGGCCTCTTAGCTCAGTTGATAGGTTCTGCCTTCTGCATTATAGATCGTGGGTTCGATTCCCACCCAGGACAAACATTTGTCTGATGAATATAGATGTTCTGCGTCTGGGTGTTATTAAGTATTCTATGTATGTATTTACAAAAAAAGTATCTTATTATTCTATCAGTTACCTATACCAGGTTCTCATAGTACAAGCTTTGCTTAGTTTGGGGCTAGATGGCGCTGTGTGAAATGTCCAGCAAAATTTATTTATTTATTTAATTATCTAATTAAATAACAACATTGACCCAGTGACGACCCAGAAAAGACATCTTTGGAGAAGAATGATTAGGAAAGCCGACCCCAAATAAAGATGGGATAAGGCCAGAAGAAGAAGATTTATTTATTTAATTATATAATTAACTAACAACAATGAATTATTTGACACCGGTGATGTGCGTTTCCGCCTAAAGCCTGCCATGTTCTCCTGTCTTACCTGTATCCTACTCCTGTGTATCTGTGTAACTTGGGTTATCCTACTCCAAGTTACACCGGCTGTTTGCCAGATATTGTCTTCCCATCTTATGCGCGGCCTTCCTTTCTTCCTATTATTTAGTCTTGGACACCATTCGGTTACGCCCTTCGCCATTTTCCTCTCTTACTTATCATAATTTATGTCCTCTCCATCTCCATTTTAGTTTTTAATACAATATGTTATGTCGTTGACTTTAGTTTTTTTTCAGTTTTACTTTATCTTTTAACCTAACGTTGACCATGCTTCGCTCCATACTGTGATGGCAGGATTCAAAAATGATATACCTACTAAAATTAAATAAAATATACGCTCATTTTGATCAGCTAAAAAGAAGCTAGTTATAAAAATTATTTTGTTTCACAATTACCTACTTATAAGTAGGTATTATGTATTAGTAGGATTACTTGCGAATATCACTGATGAAAAAATTTCTTCAATGTAGGTAGGTACCTAATCTATTTTCTTTTGTTACAGGCACATATGAAATTCCCTCCAGACTATCCATATTCACCACCAACAGTTCGATTTCTAACGAAAGTGTGGCATCCAAATGTATATGAGGTAAGTCAATTGTTCATCATCATCTCTAGATCTGTAGTCTCAAAATCATAAACAATTATAGAAGATATGTCCATTGGGCTAGTTTTTCTTTGTGGACACCGAAAACTCAATAAAACCGTATACCTATTCACCCATACGTCATCTCTAAGGAAACGCATCCTAACTCTCTTTAGAGAGAAAGTTTGATGGTCTGGTGTTAGTCCGTATTTTTATGGGTAGGCAATTTACTTATTATGTACTACATACCACACTTGCGTAGAGATTCCCTAAGGAATTGTTGCCTTTTTTCATCACTTGTCTTTGTTAAAATAGTAGTGAAAGTATTTTCAGAATCCAATGAGTAAGTTCTAGAAATTACCTGTTGTTACGAAAAGGTACCTAGGTACCTACTGGTAATAACTATGAGGAATGCCTAATGTACAAATGAAATGTCGCGTGCCTCTGACAACCTTCTACACCACCAGCTGCAGTTTTGTCTACCCTTGAGATATTAACAGAATTATTAGCAAAGGGCAGGATCTGCGCGGCTAAAAAGGCCGTTATAGCAGATTCACAATATGATTCATAGCGAGATTCTCAGAAGTACTGGAAATCACAAAATTTACACACTTATAAATTTTAATAGGAATTGTAAATTTTGTGATTTCTAATAAGAGAATCTTGCGATGAATCATATATTTTGAATCTGCTATAACGGCATTTTTAGCCCCGCTGAACTGAAAAGAGCCCACCTTGATTATACAAAGTATACCTACAGGGTTTTTTTTCTTAGGGGAAGTGGACCCGAAAAAAAAACTCACTCGGTATGAGATCATTTTCGAGCAGCAAGATTTGGCAACATTTTTGCATTGAAATCTTTTTGTATGGACGCTGTTTTGCATAGAACAATGTTTCTAGCCCAGCACCCTATAACGTCCTCGAGAAAGTTCAGCACTATACCTTCAACACAACTTTTGATAAAATAAGTATTATAAGAATATTTACTGTTCCTATGATTCTACTACTCCAGGGGTGCCCAAACAGTCGATCGCGATCGACCGGTCGATAGCGGAGCTTTTCGAGTCGATCGCCAGCAATACCATCAATATGAAAATTACGCGGATACCTACCTATATTCAATTTAAAAGTGCAGTAAAACGATATTTCAAAAAAATGATTTTCAGTACCTACCTTACCTACCTGCATAGTATGTAGTTTAGTCGATCCTTTGCTTTCAAAATATTTTCTGGTCGATCGCCGACACTATAAGTATGGGCACCCCTGTACTACTCTATTCCATTTCGTTACCGTCACGCACTAGGTATCGACCTAATCCGTTCCGTCTTGAATTGTTTATTAAAATCAATGACATAACTATCCAAATTTTTACTTAGTAATAGGGCATCACTCGCGTGTAGGGGACAACTTTGATCGATGAATCGACATTATCGGAGAGCTAGTATAAACGATTAGCGTAGCAAAGATCATAAGAGCGGCAATTTTTGAGACACTCAATTTCCTTAGATCATTTTGACTGATTAAAAATACTTAGAACACAAGCTGCTACTGTTAGAAATTGTATAGACAGGCTACAAGGGCTTTAAGTAATTAATTCTAAAGAAACAGATCAAGTAAGTTAGACAACATGTATTGTGTTCTGCCTTGCTAGTTAAAATCAACCTAACGATAGACCATGGATATTTGCCAAAATTACAGCTTAGTGCCATGTCATAACAGGTAATTCGTTTCCATTCAAAGCTCTGATGAAGAATAACAGATTCGCATCCGGATAGCGACAACAATAGTTTATCGGTCGAGTGCAGGAAAAACTTGGGACAATAGGAATTGTTGCAAGCTTTAATACCCTCACAGCTTATTTTGTTCTCTGAAGTCCATTGCATTGTTAATTTTATGTTCAACTTTAATGCACTAAACTAAAAGCTCCACTTTTGCCTGTAGAATAGCTAAGGTACGAGATAAATCGCAAGTTATGGAACATCAATCTGAATTGCCTGTGACTCACCTCCCTTTACGCCGGCTCCATACGTTGGGACCAACGTTGGTCCCAACGTTGGGGCCAAGATTTCGTGAACCATCCACACGTTGGCGATACACCAGTCTTGTTCCGTCAGAGCCAACGTGCAGACGTCCGATGTCTGCGCGTCCGATACAGAAATTGAAATTTCTCTAAGTGATTTTACATTACTGAATACCAATTTTATCACAATCACATCACATCATGTCACTATCACACTTCACACAACACACTATATTATAAATGCGAAAGTTTGGATGTTTGGATGTATGTTTGTTCCTCTCTAACACGACAACCACTTAACCGATATGGTTGAAATTTAAAATACAGATAGATAATAACCGGAAATAGGACATAGGCTACTTTTTATCCCAAAAAATTGCACGGTTCCCGTAACATAAAAAAAAATAGTAGACTCCATCATCAGATCAGCTCGCTGTTACCATATTATTACATTGTAGTCAAAACTTGACAAATATGCCGAGTTTCAACTCAATCGGCCTATTTACTGAGGAGTTCTGTTGAACAGCTCTTGACTCCATCATCAGATCAACTTGTTGATACCATAATATTTCATTGTCACCGAGAATCTATAAGTGTGCAAAATTTCAGCCCGATAGTTCTACAAACACAATAAATAAGGAATACGATGACATTCTCGCTCGTCAGTCGACACGTGCGCTCACGATGCGCGTCGAAACGGGACTGAGCATAGCGCCAACGTGTGGACGGATCACCAACGTTGGCGCGCCAACTTCCTTTGATAAAACCGACACGGCACGGCCAAGCCCCAACGTTGGCCCCAACGTTGGCGCCAAGCTATTTTGTCAGCACCACACGTTGGTGAGAGGCATTGGCCCCAACGTTGGCCCCAACGTGTGGATGCGGGGTTACAGTTGCATTTTTCAATCTGTCTCACTCTTTTCCCCGACTTCCTTTTCCCCACATTCATAAAAAAATATTGTACGAAGTATTGCATTTCCCGTATACTCGTAAAGGAGACTGTTTTTAAGTGGTCTATGAACCAATAGCCATACTGCTATGGTATTTCTGTGGGGATACCTCAACTACATCCTTGTGCAAGGGGGCATCAAAATCCAACCCGGCAGTTTTGAGAAAAATAATACTTTAGAATTCACATTTCTTGCAAAAATGTTTTTATTTTAGAAACGTTTTGAACGGTTATTGTGGTTAGTGTCTGTAAAGTTCGAACTACAATGTAATAATATGGTGACAGCGACCTGATCTGATGATGGAGTCAGGAGCTGTTCAACAGAACTCCTCAATAAATAAGCCGATTGAGTTGAAACTTGGCTTGCCTGTTAAGTTTCAACTACAATGTAATAATATGGTGACAACGAGCTGATTTGATCATGGAGTCAGGAGCTGTTCAACAGAACTCCTCAATAAATAAGCCGATTGAGTTGAAACTCGGCATGCCTGTTAAGTTTCAACTACAATGTAATAATATGGTGACAACGAGCTGATCTGATGATGGAGTCAGGAGCTGTTCAACAGAACTATGTAAATATGTAGTACTTAGTTAGTTTCTGTAAATAAATGTATATTCTTATACTTATAATAATAATTACTTAATAATTAAATAATTATTATTAATAATTATTAATTAAATAATACTAATAATTATACTTTGTTTTATACTGTAAATGTGTTAGATGAATTTTGAATTAAAAATATATTCTGTGCATAAAAAAAGTGATTTTACTTTCGTGACTTGACTTTACCCTTTTACTTTTCTCTGCTGCTACTTATATCAAATTACAAAAAATAAGAAGGAACTCTACTTATAGAGTTCCTTCTTATTTTTTGTAATTTGGAGTACCTACTTTTTTTGTTTTTAATCGTCACCTTAAAATACTACAAAAAAAAAACTAGACATCGTCACTAAAAAAAATGTTGAGGTGGCAAGTGAGTAGTAGAGAAACACATCGATAAAGTACTTATACAGTCAGAAATAACCGTTCAAAACGTTTCTAAAATAAAAAATATAGCAAAAAATGTGAATTCTAAAGTATTATTTTTCTCAAAACTGCCGGGCTAGATTTTGATGCCCCTTTGCACAAAGATGTAGTTGAGGTATCCTCACAAATATACCACTACAGTATCGCTATTGGTTCATAAACCACTTCCCATACAAAAAAAAACAGTCTCCTATGGGGTTTAACACCAAAAATAACCATAATGGCTTTATACAGCCGTAATAAGACCAACACTGACAAACGTTGCTATTGTCTGGTGGAACAGAACAGAACTCAACACTATAATTAGTCTGTGAAGCCCCCAGGAAACTTCTGTGCTTCTGGGAGGAGCTAGGCGGGTTTCAGTTTTAATGAGCCTGGTCATCCCCACACATAAAGGACCACCTTTGAGTCTAAATGCGGAAAAGGGAGTCCACATACATACATCCATACATATGGGCACAGTTGTTAGTCGTTTCTCGTCCGTACCACCTAATAGATAACTACAGAAAAACAGCCGTCTAGGAGCGTTTGTCCACCGCCGCCGTCACCGTCACGTCAACGAGAACGAGATGACGGCGCCGATGTAGCGACCATACATTTACTATAGCCGCTTGTCCACCAGAAGACCGTCACGTCATCTTGATCTCATACAGAAATAATCTCGTTGACGGTGACGTGACGGTGACGGCGGCGGCGGTGGACAAACGCTCTAACATTGACTTTTATAAAAGCCTATACTTTCACTTATGGAAATAAACAAACTGCGCCGCGCGGTGTAGTGTTAAAAATAATAAACGGACAGGTGACACAATGTAAATTGTAGTCGCAACTTGACAGACATGCCGAGTTTCAACTCAATCGGCTTACTTATTGAGGAGTTCTGTTGGACAGCTCCTGACTCCATCATCAGATCAGCTCGTTGTCACCATATTATTACATTGTTGTTAAAACTTGACAGACATGCCGAGTTTCAACTCAATCGGCTTATTTATTGAGGAGTTCTGTTGGACAGCTCCTGACTCCATGATCAGATCAGTTCGTTGTCACCATATTATAACATTGAGACATGCCGAGTTTCAACTCAATCGGCTTATTTATTGAGGAGTTCGGTTGAAAAGCTCCTGATTCCATCATCAGATCAGCTCGTTGTTACCATATTATTACATTGTAGTTGAAACTTGACAGACATGCCGAGTTTCAACTCAATCGGCTTATTTATTGAGGAGTTCTGTTGAACAGCTCCTGACTTCATCATCAGATTAGCTCGTTGTTACCATTATTATTACATTGTAGTTGAAACTTGATAGACATGCCAAGTTTCAACTCAATCGGCTTATTTATTGAGGAGTTCTGTTGAATAGCTCCTGACTCCATCATCAGATCATGTCGCTGTCACCATATTATTACATTGTAGTCCGAACTTTACAGACACTAACCACAATAACCGTTCAAAACGTTTCTAAAATAAAAACATTTTTGCAAGAAATGTGAATTCTAAAGTATTATTTTTCTCAAAACTGCCGGGTTGGATTTTGATGCCCCCTTGCACAAGGATGTAGTTGAGGTATCCCCACAGAAATACCACTACAGTATCGCTATTGGTTCATAGACCACTCCCCATATAAAAAAAAACAGTCTCCTTTATGAATGCCATCCTACACACGAGCATGCTATGCTATGTATACATATTCGAAATCGTTACCAGGGTTTATAGTTTTCATTTTTCGTTCACCATTACGAGTAGGTACCTATTACATTCATCGAAAGCTTGTTGAGTCCCTGTTTAATGTCCGTATTCAATATTTTCAACATATTTATGGATATAAGGGAAGAATTTACAGAATTAATGTACCTACTCTTTAATAATTGCGATTTGCGATCCAGGTCTACACTATTTCTATTCTCTGGTTTTAAATGAGCTTTACTGGCAACTGGCACCTAACTCCTTGATTTACGTTTTCCCTGTTATTTTCCTTCCGTGTCCTACGAACCGGATAAGTTCACCGTTTCACGCTAAAAGACAAAAGGTGCTATCTTCATGCAGACGTTCTCCTTAATCACCTTATCAAGATTTCTTGTTAGACGTCTCCTACAACTGGGACATTTCTAATTCTCGGTAATTGGTCTCGAACTTTCGAGTTTCGAATCTTGTTTGAAAGTCCTTCTTGGAAGACTTGCGTTAGGTTTCCCGTTTACTACCGACTAAGTTGCAAGTGTTGCGACACTAACCTCGTCGGTTCTGTCTGACCCTTTATTACAGAAACATTTCTTGTATCTCTCGACCCACGTTCAATTTGAAACTGAAGCTTTTTACTTATTTTTTTCCTACAGATTGTTGCCATTTCTTAGACAACCTTCTTAGATTGATATCTATTACTTAATATGTTAATGTTGTTTTCTACTATTACTCAATAGAAAGGTGCAGCTGATTATTATCCCAGTGTTAATTTATCGTAAAAGCTCACAAACCCTTTTCAGTGGAACTTAAATGAAATATAGAATTGAGTTGAAAAACATTTTAAGTATTCTAAAGTAAAAAAAAACTAAGCAGACAAGATATTTTCATCTACGTATGAGAATCATGCATTATTCAGCAAGCTTATCAATTCTTGTTTGCGATTTCAACTCTCAAGTCTTAACAGTTTACTTCACTTTAGATCTGTGTAACCGTTAGTTTTAGAAGATCTCACTGTGACTAGCAACATAGAGTATCGCTAGCCCGCAGCGGGGTCATCAGACTTGAGTCTGATTCACACTATGACGAACGAACGCAACTGTTCCTTCCCAAAATTCGTAGAAGCTTCATGAAGCTTGCACGGTGCTCAATGACAATGCTGAGTAATGATCAGAAATAGTCTAGCTTGAAAAACCAGTAGCATGTAAGGATGCATGCAGTTTTGTAAGGAACGGTATAAAACAGAATGTGACAATAAAACAAGATCTAAAAGAACCCATCAAACAGGATGTCTACAGGTTGAACGACCTACAACATGAAGCCACAGCTATGGCACCGACAACATAATTTAAACGCATTATGATTCATTCTGTAGTCATTGAACCAAATTGTGGAAAGCACTAGACAATAAGCGCAAATGTAAATTCATGCGCACATCATTTCGTTTCATCATATCTAAGTTCATTCTAATTTATCGTAATGACGTCCCATCCAGTCTCGACACGAACAAGGCTAACTGATGATAATCAACGCTCTGGCTCTCTGCTAAGATTTAATAGCAACGCTGTTTGGCGTCAAGTCAAAGGCGTTTGTTTTGATTTCCCTTAAGAAAATGGCTTATTTCTGCGAGAATGTCTTTGGCACTCCCCCGGCCTTGGGGTAATTAACCTATTCTCGACCTGCGCCTCTTTGGCTGCTTTGAACTTGTGCTACATTCACGCGCGATTCTTTAAATAAAAACTCAGAAACGATTTCATCCCAACGGATCGTCGATCGTGCCAACATTTCGGTTAAGTATTCTATTCTCGATACGCAGTTCTATCAAAGTCCAAATTAAAAAAAAAGAGAACAGTTACAGCAATTCGATAAAGAATACTCAGATCAAAAGATGCAGAATGACTGGTTAGTAAAAGTCAAAATTTAACATTAAAGAAAATTTTAAAGATTCTAAAGTTTAAATTATATCGAACACCATAGTTTAGTTACAAAAGATTTTAAGAGCATTTCCGCAATATATCTCACTACGCCAAGATCACACCCACCGCGTAACCAAGGTCTTAAATATATTCTGAGATAGGTAGGTATTATAAGCATCAAGCTAACTAATTGTTCAGTTATATCCTCACACAATAATATCACTCGGAAACGAATCTGCTTTCTGTTATTTTATGAGTGCAAATAGATAACAAGTCAATACGAGATCTGCCTGTTTAGCTGCGCAGGTTTGACGTCAATGTTAAAATTTTACAGTCAAAATACCTAGCTTCTGAATGTGCAGAACTTATTCTACGATTTTTTTTTTCTAAAATACATTATGTACCTACTGTAAAGAACTATCATTTCGAACTTATAATACCTACTGAATTTTATCAATATCTCTTTACATTTGACTGCATTTGATTTACATTTGATTGTAGCTGTATCTCTGGAAGCTCCCAATGAATCTCAATAAATATCGTTCCCTAGGAATGCGAAATCCAAGATCTTTTCCGCATAAGACTATTGTTCTTGACCGTGCACCTTGACATCTTTGTAACATCATCGGCCATCTCCCTCGTATCTCATTCTATCGCCAGTTGCGTTGTAAATAAATCTATGTGTGAGTAAATGAAGTGTTTCCCGATTTAGAGGTCAGACGCGCACGCATTTTCTTTGTGAGGAAGCACCGGTGGTATTTTTAGCTGGGAGCGACGCTCTTCGCATGGACAAGTGAGCGTCTTGCTCCATCATCGTGACATCAATAATCAAAAACAATATTAGCATCACCCACGTTGATATTCTTAGCATGCTTTGGTTGGATTTGGTTCTACCAACTGCGATCCTCACTTTTTTGTTAACTTTGTATACTTAGTCCGTAGTATTTACCTGCTTTAATCGGTTTCATTCCATTTTTATCAGAGTTTTGTGTTATTCAGGTATCTAGCATCTATCAAGTTACTTTGACAAAGCTAGTTTTAGTACCACAGTGTCGTAGACGGAAAGGATCATTATGAAGTAATCCCGCAATTAGTAATTTTGAGCTCATTTTTATCAGTTTTCAGTGTCAATATTAAAACATTGATAATAACAGCAGAAAAACAATGTCCTTAGCCTTTGCATTATTGTGTTTGTTTATCGACCGTAGCTGTTCACGAACGGGTTCATCGACCACAGCCAAATAAAGTTCCCAATTCAAGTAGCATGCCCATTCGTGTACAACCAGACAGGTGCAAAAATAACATCGCGAAAGAACCTAAATGGGGCATTCCATTGTGACTAGTGGGACATTTGACTCCAGAATTTGACCTATTTGGAGCTATAATCATGCTGTAGAAACTTATAGAATTGTGAAATATACTTTCTAACATAGATTAATGACTAATGTATCCAATTCCTATAAAGAAAAAACTATATACTTTATGAGCTCTTTGTAACTACTTGTTGATTGAGTGTGACTAGCTGGACACTGAAAAATCCCTGTCTTTTGCCTTTGTGCACTCAAAGACATATTTCAGTCCAACCACTTAATTTTCAAATTAGCTTTTCCTGTGTTGTAAACTATAAAGGATAAGCCTTGCTTTTCATTAAAAATTAAACTGATAACGTTCGTAGAAACAAAGAAAAAAATATTTTAATTTGTGACTAGTGGGACAGGTGTTTGTGACTAGTGGGACGAGTGCGAAATTATGTAAATTTGTTGTTGATTAAAATCAGTTTTATCGTTGTTTCAACTTTATTAATGTAGTTGTTACATTTCCACCTTAACACGTTCGGTGCGGGACCGTATTCGCAAGACTTTCAGACAGTGCGATACAGGACATTTATGGTAGGTACGAGAGTTACTCCTGGTGCGGTACAGGACATATATGTCCTGTATTATGTTTTTTTTGAAATGCCTATAATTTAATGAATTTCGTAATTTAATGTTGTTTTTTTAATTATTTGGGTAGATTATAACCTTATCTAACATATGATAAGCCAGGACGGGGATCTGGTGAATACTTTAGAAGCTATACCTAAAACTAAATACCCACCAAAATTGTCCTGTACCGCACTGAAAATAGGGTCAAAACGTTTGTCCTTTACACAAGTTTAGTGATGTTCTAACCGTAATTTGAACAATCGATATCGATAAGGAGCATTTATTTCTCTGAATATGAACAAAACTTCATTTACTTAAATTACAAGCTAAGTTAAAGACCCCGGCATGGATTTATGGTCCTGGTGGAAGTATATGCAGGACTCATTTTTGGTGCATCCTTGGTCAATTTTGTTCGGCGCAGACCTCCACCGCATACTTACAAATTTTTAATTTATAAAAACCTTGTCCGTACAATTACAAAAAAACAAAAAAGGAATCAGTCAAATCAGTCAAGCCGTTCTCAAGTAATGCAGGAACATACATGCGACAATTGATTTTTTTAATAACTGGGTTAGGATGTTAATGAAGTTCAATCCTCAATTAAATTGCGACCATCGATAACATTCTAAGAGATCGCTTAATTTTGGCGTTAATGTAATAATCGACAAATGACGTGCTAATAAGATAGGGATTGCTCCGCACTACTGTAAAAATCAGCGCGACACCGGGTCTGCGGATACAGGACATATCGACGGCCCCACCGAATAAACGTGCAAAGGCTCTTGCCGTAATATTTTTTTTTTCGATTTTTGGATTTATCGGCTTAAAATACACCTTCTCGATTTTTTTTAGATTTTTTTACCAATTAATATTGAATTTATTGTATTCCCAATTTTTATTCTACGGAAAATAAGAACACCAAACTCACACGAATATTGCAATAATGTGATTGGCACACCGTCAACTCTCATACATTTCATGCAAACTTACTTTGGAATACTATGCGTCGGAAATTAAAAATGTTAAAACAATTTTGCACTTTTAATATGCATCGTTAATTACAAGAATAACCGTGCAACTATCTAATAATAAACATTGCCAAATCCTAATGTTCACAGTAAAACAGGGCAATAACAAGATACACTTTTAGGTAATTACATATTTTCCCACGAATAATAGTGCAAACATTGAATACGAACAGCCGGTTTTGTTTTGTTACCAGAATAAACGTGTAAAAGGGGTTTTTTATTAATTTCTCGTAAACTATCAATATTTTCGTAATTTTTTTTTGGAAGAAATAAAGGTTGATTTTTTGTCTTTAATTTGGTAGAACATTATATTGACGTAAATCTAACCATTAATGAGTTATTCGTTTTTAGGCTCTCCTGTAAAGTTACTGTTTTGACTTTGCACGTTTATTCGGTGGGACCGTCGATATATGTATGGTAACGCACAGAATTACGAAAATTGTTTTTAAGTGCGTACTACCCATATGTGTCCTGTACAATTTTATGGCAAATTTTGCCTATATTTTTAATAAGCTACAAAAAAGTATACTTGACTCTTTTTTACATAAAGGATTTCGTATAGAAATAGCCCCCGCACCAGCGGTAAAACTACAATTCTACCTTCCGCACCAGAAGAAAGTCGCGTACAACCCATATATGTCCTGTACCGCACTGAACGTGTTAAAGGAAAACTAAAACAGTGCAAATATAAGAAATAAACTAAATCTTTGTAAGTTTTGGTTCTCTATAATGTTCTTCTCTCTCTATTTGTTTGAACGCGCTTATCTCAGGTATTAGAAGTCGGATTTGAAAAATTATTTCTACATTTGATAGCTGAATTCTTGAAGAAGGTTATAGGCTACTTTTTATCACTATCATCATCACCATATACCATCACTACGCGGGTAACGCCGCGAGGGCGCTGCTAGGTAATAACAAAAAATAAAGGAAACCTCTTTCCTACAATTTAAGTAAAGAAAATAAGTTTATCCGTAATTAGAAAATAACTTTAAAAGTAATAATATTTAAAAAAAAATAACATTTTCTGCAAATTGGTAGAAAATTTGGTCTCACAACTGTTTACTATCGGATCAGTATTTCGTTTATTTGAAATATCAATCTATACATTTTTTGCCCAGTTAAAAACCATGTTAGGTAAAAAAAGAGATTAAACACTTCTATTATACAAAGAAATATGCTAAAATCTCTTTAAATATCAAAGTTAGCCAGAGTTGAAACATGTTTCATGAGGCAAGTGTGACTAGCTGGACACATTTCAAAACAGTCTCTAGATCATAATTTTGATCTTATAATCATTAAAAGATGTTTAAATGGTACACCAACCGTTTATTGTTACTCCTAGAAGAAACGGAACTCATAAAGTCATATTTGAGGCGAGAAAAACTACTTTTATATCTTTTGGTGTGACTAGTGGGACAGGCAACATGCATCTTTTTAGAAAATAATTACGCAAGAACTAACAAACATTTTCACTTTTTTTTTATTTAGTTACTTAGGTTTTTTCACACTTTCAGTAATATACACGCGCCAACTTTCTACAATTGATAGAAAGACCGAAAAATGTGCTGCCAGTAAAATATATTTTTCCCCCAGAGTATTTTTTTGGCTGAAGTAAAAGTTCGCACTGACGAAAATGACATTTATTTTGTATTTTTTTAATATTTTTCTACAGATTCAAGTAGATTAGATATTTAGTTGTAGGTTATTACTGAAATATAAACGTTTAATGGAATTTCAAAATTTTTGTCATTTTCCTCTTTTACATGGAATGCCCCTAATGGCAAAAGTTTAAAAAAATATTGTTTGGTGTTTAGAATTATTATTCTAGTGAGGCTGCTGCGTCAGACAGGACCGTTAGAACCACTTTCACTGTGCCTGTCTCCGCTACGCTGTGTTAATGATGAAACACCTAACATTGTTTCTACATTATTTATGCGACGAAAGGCGATAAGTGGAACATTTTGAAATCTTTCGCAAGTTAATAAATAAACAAACTCCTAGAAAGCATATTTATCCTTGACCTATTTATGTAAAATCGCTTGTGATATGCCCTATAATCGTAATACGAAGATTACAGAGTATTCACTAACTAAACATGTTTCGTTTATCGCACCGTAGTCTCTCATCTAGGTCATTTGGAAACCGGAGTAGGCCACCCACTGGTTTCGTGTTACAAAATATTTCAATTGTTCTTTAAAACATCTCTGTTTAATTAACTTTACCTGTTAACTGCGTTGATCCATTTTTCGTGTGACTTTGCAAAATAACTACTTCTACCATTCTACCTATAAAGGCCGGTAATCTTTTCGATGTAAAGGTAAGATAAGATTCTCCACTTTTAAATTTCCGTTTTTTCTACCTTCTATGGTTATATTCGATTCGTAGTCCGAATTCATAATAAACATTTCCATGCATTTTTGACTCAGCCACTATAACATATGCGTAAATTTTCGGACATTTTACAAATGTCTTCCATTTTGCATGGAAATTATATTAAAAAAAACGCATAAGCTTTCGCGAATTCGGTAGGTACTTACGTGTACACGTATCCATGCAAATGTGAGTGACTGGCATTATCTCAAATGAAATAGCAGAAGCGCAAATAAATACCAACGGAATTTATAACTTCCTAGTGTAGTTGGAAGTTCTCATCTCCAGAGAAAACTCATAATGCCGAAATGATGGACGTTTTCCTGAAGTAAATATGAGATCGGACAGAGCAAAACCAAGGCCAAGCGCTGAGGTTAAACCTCTCGCCCGTTCCGTCTGGCTTGCTTCTTCCGCTATCTCCATAGAGAGGCATTACAATACAATATAGACAAATGGTGCAATGACATTCAACGTTTTGCGTGGAATAGGACACGTATCTGGCACGCTACCGCCCCGACTTCGCACGGGGTACCATCATGTTTCGCAGGCCAAATGACTATGTGAGTCGATCAACTTTTTCTTGTACCAAACGTTCAAAAAGCAAAAATAATAAAATTTCAAGTATTTAATGATTTTTTATCGAAAAATAAACAGAAATATATTCAATTTTTGATGATAAGATGGGGCGCGAAGTAAACCTTAGATAAATATCAATTTCACATAGAAATCAAAGATGGACCACGAAATATGTCCATTGGGTAACCAGTTTGAAAACAACAATTTTCTCTTGTATAAATAGATTTTTGTAAGAAATTTCGCACCTAAAGTATTAATAATACTCTAAAACTACTATTACAGAAAAAAAATATGTAAAAAAGCTAGTACATTTTTTAGAAACTATTAATTTACTGTCTCTTGGGTAACCAATGATAAAAACAAATGAATTTTTATTTAGTTACCTGTGATTCTGCTGTTAAACTGAAATGGTTTTACTTAGCTTTTAAATGTCTCAAGTCTAAATAACTGCTGCTTAAGAAAATAATTCGATAACTTTTTTAAACAAAGAAATATTTTAAAAAGTCTTGTCTGAAAATGAGGGACACTTAGTGACCCAAGGAACTTAGTGACCAATGAAGGTTTTCCTTTTGCTTAATAAACGACCTAATCCACATGAAAACAAAGGTTTGGACAAAATTTAACAGTAATAAATTATTAGGAATCGGTGTTTTGTCTGTTAACACAATAAACATAAATTATCAAGTCTCTTGGGTAACCGAAAAGTCTCTTGGGTCACCGCTATAGTGACTCAAGGGACGGGTTATCCAAGAGACATTTGACGATGAAATAAACATTAAAGGAAGAAATTGAGGAAATTTGCATAAAAATACATTTAGATGTAATTTTAGAACTATTGACCTTGTACTAAGGTAGAAATTACCATATTATGTAAAATATTGACGACTACATACGACTTTTTGGTAGGTCTCCCAGGAGACACACAATAAAAACACGTTGCCTCCGATGCAGCCGCGGGCGAAATGGCCGAGCAAAATCAAGGGAACAGCAATCTTGGCCGCGATCGTATGAAACCTAGACACTTTCCTGATTGATCAAGCCTACTAATATAGTCACCTTGTTAACATTTTCTTAAACTTATGGTAGTTTGACAGGGGACCCCTAATAATGGAAACCACTGGGGACACATTTCGGCGTAAAGATATTTTAGAATTTTGTAAATTCTGAAAACAATTTTCAATGGAATAATAATGCAATAGTTATTCAGTAAGTTTGTTATTCTTTACCTATTATTAATTTAGAGATTTTCATTGAAAAATTTTATAGCGTAGTGGCGCAAACATTTTAACTTTGTGAAAGGGACATCTCCGATTTGTATGGGAGGCACGGTTTCGTCCCCTGGGTAACCATTATTTTTGAATAAAAATATACTTATATTGGCTTTACTGACTCGTAAATGTAATGCCAGTTTATCTCATTAATAGTCGATCGAGCGAGCGAAGCGAGCGAAGATCTTAGTGGCAAGTTAGGCGATTTTGCTTTGTATGTTTGTATGTTTGTATGTTTGTATGTTTGTATATTTGTATGTTTCATTTTTATGTTCTCGCATAACTATCGAACCGCTTATCCAATCTCTATGAAACTTGATAGGTCAATAGGTTGTGCTATGGAAATTTGCTGTGGAGCGTATGAGCGTAATCGATGAAGGGGTTGTAAAGATATGGGGTTCCCAAGGGGGTAAATTTTTTTCAAAGGTACCCAAATATATTGAGTGGGGTGTCATATGAAAGTACTCAATTTATACATTCCAAAATGGTTTTTAGTTTTCTTCTAGGTTCTATAGTTTTTGAAATACAGAGAAAAATAAAAATGATGAAAACCAGTTAACGGATGTATGGAAAGAGCTCCCGTTTCATAGAGTTTCGATGTATTCGTAGGTCTGGTTAACAGACAAGGAGTGTGGCATCGTTGTGGTTTGGTTTGCAATGATTTTAGTTGCTTCTTGATATTTTTTCTTGAGATTGAAAATAAAAGCCGTGTTGGCCGAGTGGAAGAGTGCTCGATTTTCGATTCATAGGTCGTAAGTTCGAACCCTGGCCGTGCTCATCAATGGATTTTTCGATTAGAAAAAATTAAATGCGCATTAACACGAGCTCTAAACGGTGAAAGAAAACATCGTGAGGAAACCAGTTAACGTTCTAATAGCGGCGATGGGCTTGCAACCTGTCACGTATGCAAATGCTAACTCCTGCAAATAGTGGGCTGGGCATGTACCAAAATTATAGAGGGAGACGGAGGGGGACGGGGAGGGGTAGGGGGAGGGGGAGGGGGTGGGGAAGGGGAGGGGCAGGGGGAGGGGAGGGAGAGAGACGGGGAGGGGGAGGGGAGGGGGAGGGGAGGTGAGGGGGAGGGGAGGGGAGGGGGAGGGGAGGGATGGGAGGGGGGGAGGGGAGGGGGGAGGGGAGGGGGAGGGAATTGATTTTCTCATACATTTTGTATTGAACTGCTATTTTAATAATTTCTCGAACTAAGAGGCCTTCCCTGAGGCGCGGTACGAAGTTCGCGGGGTCAACTATTGAATATAAACACGACACGACTTAATGTATTGCATGCATGCCTATAATCTTTACCATACTGAGGTAGCGCATTAGATATCATTGTGTGGTAAACGCTAGAAGGAGCACTTAACGTAGGTATAGGGGTAGTCAGAAACAAGTCCAAATCTAGGCTATCAACACAACGGTGCGCGAGATCTCAGTTCGGGGCGAACTACTAGTTTATAGAGTTAAAACCGTAAATAATAGGATCTTCTTGATTCTATACTCGCATACTCATGGGGACAACCTCGGAACAAGAAAAAGTTGATCGACCCATGTAATGTGTATGTAATGAAATAGTTTACGAATAAAACTAACCGTTGGGCTGGAAAATCCAAAAAACTGATTTTTGGCAACTTTGACCTTGAAAAAAATTTTTAGCACACATGGGATCGATGGGGACTTTTCACAGATTGTTGGCAATGGTGTTCCTAACATTCCTACCAATTTTCAGCTTCCTGGGAATTTTTGCATGGGTGGATGTCTATTTTGACCGGACTTTAAGGGAATTTCGTTGGTGGCATTTTAGCCTCTCAGACTAGCTATAAGCTAGTCTGAGAGGCGAATACGCTTACTTAAAGAAACTTTGTGTAGAAACAGTAGTTTTTACACTTCACCTACCTACCTAAATTATAATATGTATAATACAGGTTTTATCTATTAAGCTTTCATCTAACAACAAAATATACCACTATACACTTCCGCTTATCTTGTCCAATTTTGTACAGGTTGTCGTGTCTTGTAGGATTTACTCAACTTCCTCACTTGAGAGTTGAGATTCATTATCATAAATTAAGCAATGTAGTATAATATGAACCAGAAGTTATAAGTAGTCAAGAATATTAAAATAAAGAGTGGTTAAACTTCTTGTGGAAGATCAATTTACATTTTTAACTATTAATGATTTAATGTTGACCAGATTTAGTTCACTTTGTGGTTCAGTGACTCTAGAACAATTATTTTTAATGATAACCTCATTGGCATAATCTCCCGTTGTTGTTTTAGATATTAATTTTGGCAGAATTTAGCTGTTTTTACCCGACTGCCCGTAGAAAGGAGGATTATGTTTTTCAAGTGTCCCTATGTATGAATGTAAATTTTTTGAGCCGCTTCCTCTACAGCCTAATAAACGGATCTATGGATTTTAACGTATGGAGTCACTACATTAGATTTGGCTTGATTGTGGGAGTGCTAAATAAGCTATAAAAATTTCGTCAGAATTGTGAGGGGGCCAAAATATAGTTTTCTGTGTTTTAATCATTCAAACCCGCAGTCGGGTTTTTTGTTTAAATTAATAACTTTTGCTTGTTCCATTATGAAAACTTAATTGGTAACATAATCAATAAGATAAATGTATCACCACGCCATATCAAAACTGAAGTGGAAATCCGAGGAATAAACTAAACTGCATAGGTATTTGTCTGTTTGTATAATAAAATAAAAATTTCGTTGTACATAATTGTTTGTTTCGTAACAGGTTAATCCACCTGAAATCAAACATTCCCTCCTTCCGATATGAATTTCCGAACAGTTGTTACGAAGCTTGTCGGAAACCTGTAAACATAAAAGGCGGTAAATAGATTTTATGTAACATTCGTGTTGCGAGCGAAAACGAAATCTGCTTGTGCTTCCTAACCATGAAGAATTATATCGTATCAAGATTTAATAACTCCGGCTTTCGTTGCTCGTTGCGCAAACTCAATGTTCTGAATCTGATATCTACTGAAGCTAGACAGGCTGTCGATGTTTTGAGCTAGGTCTTGTTTCACATCTGCCAGCCTTGCATAACGTAACATTTTGAAAACACCACTAAATGTACAGTCTCTTTTTTTTTCATATATTGAGGTGCTCTTAGAGGCTGTTCTGTTTTTTTAACGTTGTCTGAGATTGTAGAAACGACTCGCCTGTAAAAAAAAATGGTCGCAAAAGAAACAGTAAATCTTTTCTGTTAGTTGGATGAAAATAAGAACTACATTAATGAAATATCGCTTTTATTTAGTCTGTGACATTATTTGTTAGTCTAGAACACTTAAAATAACTTGTTATCAGCATGTATCTATTGGCTTCTAGTTATCTTAGAAATATGATAGAACTTCGTATTACTATAAAATACGAATTCGATTGTAGAATTATTGTATGACGCTTCTGGTACTCTGAATCACAATAAAATTCTTCAAAAAATAGATTATTTCGTATTCAATAAACATAACATCTGCCTGCCTACGCTATGTAATGTTGTCTAGGGCATTTTTCGCACATTTTAAAAATCCACGTTCAGTGGAACTTTCCTCAGAACTTACAAACAAACTAAGCTAAGTTGCACAATTTAAAACAAAGTACTTTAATTGACTTCTGACTCTATTGTCAAACTTAATTAGTTTTAAGTTGTTTATAGATTTCGATCGAACCGAGCCCGAGCTTACAGGAAAACATACAAAGCCACATCAATTGTTGGGAAAACGTAAACAAACTTTTGAAGACCTTTCCATGTTCAGTGAGCAACTACTTGTCAGAAAACATTTACACTCCAATTAATAAACCAAAGAGAAAATCCATCGAAAATTCGAAAGTATTCAAAAATCAAGTAAGGGAAAGCGAACAAATAGCGAAAGTCGCTTAGGTATTATACGAGTTTGATTATGTATTTGACCTGGATCAAAATCTATTTTTTCCTTGAAAGTATTTCGGTGACAAAAATGTTTGTTCTCACACTTGAACGCATATTCGAATTGACCTAATGACCTACAGAATTCGAAAACATAATATGGTACAGAGACGATGATTATCCAAAATTTAAACAGCTATTTGTTGTAGGTATCTACGTCTTGGACCGGTTTACAATACAAGCAGAAGCTTGGCAACCTTATTGGCTGACCTTACCATACCGTAAAAATTTGCTTCCTCTTGTGAGACTTCATATCCGGTAATGTTAGAATGCAAGCAATGACTCGTAACATTTCTGTAATTCAAACAAAGGTTTGAAATGAAGTAATTTTATTTGTAATAGTCTCTATTACAAATTTACATTGTTAAAAATGACTAGGACCAGTTAAGCCATCTACAGATAAAACAAACAAGGTTTGAAATAGTTTTAATACGTTGTGGTTTATTTTCAATACCTTTGAATCATAGCTTGACATCGAATATTTGTCTTTCATGCTTCAATGCCGTGCAATTGTCCTTCTTTTATTGATCGATCAGCGGGTCTAAAGGCCACTTTAGCTGAATCATAATATGAATTGTATTATTATTCTGTCTCTCTTCATAGACTCCGAACTCACTGCACGCAGCTGTGCTGTCGCAGCGGTGCTGCCGCAATGAAAAGCAAGGAAGGCAAAAGAAAGGATGATAATATATCATGCATCATACAGCTCCATTACAACCTTGTATCCATCACATCAATCAAAAAATTAACAGCCGGGCTTACATCAAACTTCAGTCTTCTTTCAGTTCAATATTCGATATTCGGTCACTATAATGCCGGTTACTCAAATTCACACGAATACACGCAAGTCTAGGACAATGTTCCCTAATGACAATCCAAAGTTTTTTCTCACTATTATTTTAACAGATACCTACAAATAATCTTGGTGAATACAGAACTGTATTATTGTGAAAAAAAAACAAATTCGATATGTTTTCCAAAGCCCACCCAAAATTTTTATTATGGAAAACATTAGGTACTTATGCAACGTAAAAGATACAAAGTTCGCGCTTGTAACGCAAAACGCTTCCGCCTTCTACCGAGTTCACATTACCAATATTTTATATTAAACTTAAAAAGTGGCTATTATCGAAATGTTTTACTCAATTGATGAATTTATAGACTATCTCGACTGATTTTTAGATTTTAAGAAATAAGAATATTTGCATGCCGAACTTTGGTAGGACATACAATGTACAGCATAAACTAAAGATAAGACCTATTTTTAAGCACATAATGTTCTTGCGAATAAATGATTCTGATTCTAATAACGTTTCCAGAACGGCGATCTCTGCATATCGATCCTCCACCCGCCGGTAGACGACCCGCAGTCCGGCGAACTGCCCTGCGAGCGCTGGAACCCGACTCAGTCCGTCCGCACCGTGCTTCTGTCTGTGATCTCCCTCCTCAACGAGCCCAACACCTTCAGTCCGGCGAACGTCGACGCCAGTGTCATGTACCGCCGCTGGCGCGAGTCTAAGGGCAAGGATAAGGAGTACGAGAATATTATCAGGTGGGAATCATTTATGACTAGCAGCAGTAGCAGCGCCCTCGCGGCGTTGCCCCCGTAGTGATGGTGTATGGTGATGATGATGAAAAATAAAGCCTATAAGCCGATTGGTGCCACAAACATTTTGTGAGGATCTGTCAAGGATCTTCGGAGTTATGAACAGAAATGCACCTCGAGAGTGCAGAAAATTGCTCGTTTTTTTGCATTTGTTTTTTTTCTAATTTTAATTTAGCCACAAGTTTTTATCTATCACAAAATTCACAAACTACATTTGATATCATGCCGTGATCCAGCATCACGCCACGAAAACGACATCTTGATTAAAAACGATTAGTTGTCGTACATCATTGGAAAGCCAGTCAGTATCAACTCGTGAAAGTAGGACAAAAGATTATGAAAGTGAGACTTCATTTGCTAACACTTATCCATTCAATCTGCACATTTTATTTTTATGCTGCTATAAAACTAATAGTATGTAATTGAAAACGTACGGTAAGTTGCAAACAGTTGCATTGATGTGTTTACAACTTTACATTATATTGTACCTATAGACTGCACACATCATAATTATGTTAAGAATGACTCTGAGCAACAGGAAATGAATAATCATATTATGCTTCTGCTATAACGGCCTTTTTAGCCCCACTGTACCACTGTTCACTCGTCGGCCGTCACGTAAAGCGGTAATCAGACAGTTCATTTTGTTCATTTCTGTCTTTCACTTGGCATCTTTCACTAGGAATGAAGCGTCTGAACTTGAAATGAATGTAAAATGAAAAGTGAATTCACTAATGAAACAATCCAACACTGTCGGATCGGTTCATTCCGGAATGAAAGGAAAATTTTCATTTCATTTCATTTTTATTTATTTATTTTCTCTCACAAACAAAATATAATACTTATACTTAAAGTAAATATAAATACAGAATAATTTATCAAAAATGAACGTGCACTCCGAATAAAAGCAAAATGAACCGTCTGAACACGAAAATGAACGTTAACTCGGAGTCGGCCATCCAAGATGCACGACTTCTCTATGACATAGACAAGACATAGACAAGAATAGAAAATGAATATTCATTTCTTTATCATTCCGTATTATACGTGTGATCATGGAATGAAAGGAAAATGAAGCAATCACTCGAGTGACCTTTCATCCGAGTGAACCGTCTGATCCCGGCTTAAGGCTGAAAGCTAAATATATTTTCTCTCTTTCAGAAAACAAGCACAGGTGGCGCGCATGGACGCAGAAAAGGAAGGCATAGTCGTACCTCTCACTCTAGAAGACTACTGCATCAAAACACAAGTCAAGTCCACGACGCAAGAAGCACAGGTATTTATCCTCAACGATTATAAATACGATCTTATTATTACTACAATAAATGCCAAAGTTTAATGGATGGATGTTTGTTATTCAATCACGCCAGAACGGATATGATTCCAAATCCATTCGACCCTTTTAGGCTAAAGAAGTAACAAACATACATACGGACAGACCCACAAACTTACGCATTTAAAATATTAGTATGAAACGTGAGCCGTGTTGGCCGAGGAGAATAGTACCTCGACTTTCGATCCGAAGGTCGTGGGTTCGAATCCTAGCCGAGCATCAATGGGTTTTTCGTTTCTAAATTTCACACGAGCTCTTAACGATGAAGGAAAACATCGTAAGGAAACCCGCGGTTATAGTCAGCCCCACACACCATGTCTTTCCTGTGTATATGGCCGGTTAAGCTGAGGATAGTTTAGGTGCTGTGCAAGCCTACTCCATCTCAAATAATATCCCAGGCACTATAGTGTCCCGTTAAGTGTAGGCAAATATTGCCTCCTGACACTAACAGGCCTAAGTTTTTTTAGATGAAATTAAAAATACAATATTTTCATTCTAATCTCTGCGCGTAAAGGTATGTATAAGTATTTTGGCAAAATCATAGAACGTGTGTTACGTTCTATGATTTTGTCAAAATACTTAGTTATAGGTACAGAAAGCGTCATTAATTGGTATCCCCCTAGTAAGAGGTCGGTTTGCAAGCTGTTGATCTCAACTTTTGTAAAAACTTTTACATCCTTGCTTACTTGTGGATATCTAATTTCGCTCGAGTACGAGCCGATGCAATAGCGGTTATAATACCCGACTGAAATCCAAGGTTGAAATGAAAAGGGTTCGTGTTCAAATCAATAGGGGGATACCGATTGATGACGCTGACTGTACATGATCAATCAGGTTTTATCTTTACTCAATATGGTGCAGAATAGTGCTTTCTAAATCATCCACTTATATGTATTTCTTTATTTCCAGCTGGACATGACAGATTTCTACGATGATGATTATGATGACCTTGATTCGGACTCCGACGAGGAGTTGGAAGTCGGTGACGGTGATGCCGATGACAGCGGCAACGGCGAGTCGTGAGCGCCGGCCTTTAGTATAGCTAACTCAACCCGAAATAACTATCAACCAACTTGGTACAACTATCAACCGTTATAGATAACTTATCAACCATTTTGGTACAACTATCAACCGTTGTAGCTAACCTATCAACTATCTTAGTACAACTATCAACCGTTATAGCTAACCTATCAACTATCTTAGTACAACTGTCAACCGTTATAGCTAACCTATCAACTATCTTAGTACAACTGTCAACTGTTATAGCTTACCTTTCACCCAACTTGGTTCAACTATCAAAAGTTAATAGCTAATAATGTGTCTCTAATATGGAAATTAATCTATCAACCAATAGCTTACTACTAGCAATTCAACTCCGAGAGACTCAACTACCAACCATAGTGACTGCTTTACTTTTAAATTTTTGAGTTGTTGCTAGGTAAATCTTTAGAATTTATATCAACTAATTTACCAGCCTAAACTTTAACACAATTTTTTCCTTTTCAATGCTTAAATTTTTTTACTAGTTTAAATAAACTTTAACCCTGTCATTCTTCACAGACTATAAAAGCTTTTAATCTATCTCAAACTGCTACTAGTTATGTTGCCATCTCTTTTCTTGAATTCGAGTGAAACCTTGCTAAATTGAAAGTTATAAAGCGAGTTTGCTATTACGTATTTCTTTTTTCATCTCTTTTGTTGTAATGATTTTTTCTCAGCATTTATGCAATATTCTTTAATTTTTGCAAGCAGTTATACACTATTGACCATGCGTGTTGGTTTCCTGACTTACAAAATGTATGACGTAATCCGTTACGTGCTTTGTGCTGAAATTATGCACGAATCATAATGCAGTTGTTAAATCATAATATCTTTTTTGATGAAAATTAATGCACTTTTCTTTGAAATAACAATTGAACGATTCGTGCTTTTGATGGCACGGTCCACACTATAATTTCTACAAGCTATGTTTGGGGCAGTCCAAAATCTCTTGGAGTTGGCCACCAACTTAAAACTCATTTTTGCTGCAATTTAGAGTGATATTTTGATAAGAGCCAATGACAAAGCAAGGGGTTGATTTAAAAAATATCATCTAACCTTAAAATGCGTATTAGCTTTATTTCACAAATTCCTTATTATGAAAATTCTGTGCCTGTGCAAAGCAATAAAACGCCATTGAAAAAGTTTACTAAAGTCATTCAATAGATATTTTGAAGTAGCAGTCTGAAGATAATATTTTTGTAACTAACATACCTACTTACCTGTTATTGGTTCGGTAGTTATTTTAGATTCGCATGTAATATTCTGTACTCTTAGCCTCGTGTATTGTACTTAGAACGCATTTGCCTAACGCTCACTGTTCACAATGGCAGAGTATTTTGAAACGTGTTTTTGGCGAACGTTGAGATTTATCTTATTGATACGATATTCATTATTACTTCGCAGTGTTGTGTTCAGTTAGTGTGGCATTGAATTTGGTTGACACAGAATATGTTCCATTTGATAAATGCGGAACTGAAAAGGCCGCTTTAGCTGAATCATAATATGAATTTTATTGTACTGCAGTCTCTTTTCATAGATATGAGAGTGACAAGAAAAAATCATAATTCGAATGTTATGATTATGATTCATAAAAAGAATTGTGCTAACGACCATTTAAGCCTACCAGGAGGTCTAAAATAATCCCTTTGGGAGAAGACTCTTAGGCTGCGCTTCCATTGACGCGGAGTTGGGCGGAGCGGTGCTTAGCGGTGCATGAATTGACCAATCACACGTCAAAAGATGAAATCGACACGCGACAAAATGCACCCTGATTGGTCAATTCATGCTCCGCTCAGCACAGCTCCGCCTCAGTGGAAACGCACCCTTAGGCTGAGACTCCACCAAAGCGGAGATGTGTGAGATGTGTTTTAAACAACCAATAGAATTTCGTTATTCAAACATGTCATCTCGGCTTTTGAAATTCTATTAGTTGTTTAAAACACATCTCACACATTTCCGCTTTGGTGGAGTCTCAGCCTTACGGCGCTTCAAAGGGAATCTTGAAGTTTTAATTTATTATGACCATGGACCAAATTTTACCTGTTTGGTCCATGCTACGATGATCTGAAGCACTAGTCAAGAGTTTGACAAACATCACATCAAGATACCTTGTAAAATCTTAAAATTAAGTACTTATAATCTGTACTGAACATATTTGTAGTGTCAATCTATTTTTTAGTAAGTATTTCGGGTAGTGTTTCAATTTTACCTGTCTAGTATGTGCATTTCTGCATAATTCTGACTTGGTACTTGCCTAAACAGCATTGTTATAATAAAAATAGTTGAATTAGTCATCAGTTCTGTGTTGTGTCACGAATAGCATACCTACTTTATTGGAATGTTGTGTTTCCATTGTGTAAATGTTTCGACTAAAATATTATTTAGTTTTGTTAATACGTTTATTACAAGACTTCTGTGATTATTAAACATTGTCGCCTAATATTTGATTTTTATACAATTTAGTTTAGCTATTTTAGAAAATTAAAAACATTGAATTTTTTTTATTGGAGCGTTTCATACAATGTTATTTTTTTTTTAGCTGTGCTTTCTTTCGTAACTAATTAGTGGTGTAATGCCAATAGGTATCTCATAAATTAATCTAATCTATAAACTAAAAAGTAAAAAAAAAAACAAATGTAGCATTCTCTATTCTATTGTATCAAAATCCAAAATGTACAGAGATTTTATTGATGTGTATGATTCGAGAGCATGCTCAAATCAAATGTAATGCTAAATGTGTGCAGTTATTCTTAAGCTACAAGTAATTTATAGAATACGTGCATATTCATAGTGTTGCATGGATGAAATTAATCGTAATGTTTAAACACACGAAAGTGAGTTATATGGTTAGTGTGCACTAAGTTAATTACATAGAACCTATTTTAATAAGATTTAGACTGCGATTTTAGCTTGAGAACTTTCCACAATCGTCGCTCCTCGTTCGAACGCGGCGTCGCCGTCGTGTTGTTTCTCAGGATCTTCTGCCTAAATCCAGCTAAAATCGTCCAAAACTTAAATGTTAGCTAGATTTAAGTAAAGTAAGTGGTTTGGAAAATCATAGTAGGAAAATTTCACGAAAAGAATGTTAATTACATAATGATACCTAGTGTTTAATAAATGATGTGTTTGAATGAGAATCTTGCGTTCATTTTTAACTTTTTAAACATAATCTAGATTTCTAGAACCTATGGATATTCAATTTAAAAACAGTAGCGTCATAGGTACCATGTAAATGGTAGGTAGGTACCATGGACGTATATAAGGGGGGGTTTAGGGGGTCCGGACCCCCCCCTTAGCCCATTGAGTTCGGAGGAAACCTAGTCAATTTTTGTATATTGGAACCCTTGGACCCCCCCCTTAACAATGATCTTTGTATTTTGGAACCTATGGACCCCCCCCTTAACAAAGCTATAGCTACGCCCCTGGTAGGTACCCTAAACTACTCTACGATTTTAAAAATTCACCAGAGCCTTTAGCACGAGTATGCACAAGTTTACTATTCGATCCGTGACTGTAGTATAGTCTCTCAAATGTATGGGATTCCGGTGCAGCGCCTCCAGTGGTAACTTGACTGAACTAAAATCCCAATACATTTGAGAGACTATACTACAGTCACGGATCGAATAGTAGACTTTGTGCATACTCGTGCTCGAGGCCCTGTACTTATTTAGGATAAACTTTCAGGATGAACATGGGCTATAATAGGTACCTTACGGGCAACGCCGCGGTAATCAAGCTTCGAGAAAAAATCTCGATGTAATCAAGCGATATGGTTTGGTCAGGGAGGAGTCATCATCCTTTGATGATTTAAATACCTGTCATCATCATACTCCAGTATTTAGGTACTCGCATAAATTATTTTTGATCATGTTGCGTTATGTGGCGCCATCTACCAATGAAATCTCAAGTTGAAAGCTCCATAACGGAAAATACACCTTTATCGTTGCAACAGATGGCGCTGTACGAAAATTGCACAGAAATCAGTCCACTGAACAAACTAGGCTGAAGAAAAGATCAACGTCCGAGATCCGTCGTCGATAGTGATGCCAGATAGGGGGGATTCCCTGCAAATTCGGGAGTATTTCTTGGGCTTCAAGGAAAATTTTGGAAGGATTTTCGCAGAGAAAATAAGTTTGAAGCTTGTGAATGAAAAATGAGAAATTTATTTATTTTTTAAATATTTTTGTTCAATTTTTATTTACAAAAATACACTTTTGACTATTTTATACCTACCTATTAAGATAATTATTATAATCTATATTCAAACAGAGATAGAAATATGATAAAAATTCCTATGCTTTATAATGATGCCGTGGCATCGAAAGGGATATTTTAGATGATTGCTTCTCTGCTTCTCTCCTTCCACGCTTCTCTGTTTCATTTAAACTTGAAGCAATACCAATACGAAGTTTGCCGGATCAGCTGGTCACAAAATACAAATGAAACAGAAGGATAACAAAAGACCGTTGCAAACAACCTATAGATTTAAAATGTGTTATTAAGAGTTATTGCTTGGTTTGGGGTTTTTTTCCGATTAAAGCTGTTTTTCGGGGGGATTTCATATTAAGTTAGGGGGGTAAATTCACTTAGACATCTGGCAACACTCACTGGTCGTCCGTCTACCTACTGGCCTAACATGCGCAGCGTGACAAAATTTACTCGTCTCATTTTGTCGTGAATTCTCGATAATTCAACCTGCGCTAACATGGCAGCCTAAAGAACTCGTCGTATCTGTCGGTCTCTTGTCAACAAACGACAATCTTTTCAAAATGTATAAGAAAATAAATACTTTTTAGAAACTTACGCAATAAAGATTTATTATTTTTGCAGCTCAAACAATGACAACCATCAAAATTATGTCAATACAATGACAAAATCTCAAAAATTTCAAATTTTAAAATTTAAATACGCGTTAATCCGAGTAATGTGGATATAATGTTGTCGATTCAAAACCCTTAATTTAATACGTGCTTCAATTCGAGTGGACAAATTGGATGAACGAGACCGGTGCGTTGGTTTCTCGACGTGAGATAGCGTAGTCTACGACGAAAAACTTCTCATCGTGGAGTGCCATGTTAGAGTAAACGAGAAAATCGTCGGCAGTGACAAAATTTATCTCACGCTCACGCAGTTCGAAGTGAAAAGTTTATAAATATAATTTGATTTGTTTCCTATGTTGTGATTACTACTAGTGAATGTATGTTGTATGAAGAAAGACTGACAAAAGTCAAAGTTTATTGCTCAAATAAATAAGTACAAAGTTTAAATAAGTTTTTTGATTCCAATTGACTCTATTTCATTTAAGGGAATGGACACATTGCGTTTTCTGCAGCGCGTATTTGAGACGCGCTGCGAACGCGCGTTTGAATCGATACAAACGCAAACCGGGAGTAGAAACACTGCGTTTTCTGCAGCGCGTTCTTGAGCTGCGCGTTCTTGAGCTGCGCGTTCGCAGCGCGTTTGTATCGATACAAACGCGCTGCTAAAAACGCAGTGTGTCCACTCCCTAAGGATTAAAAGACTTTCGGATAAAAGTATTGAAGTGAAAAGTCAGAAATTTTTAAACACTTTTCCCATAGGTACATTTTGTAGAAAATGAAACTCCAACATTGTTTAATTTTTCAGTTTATTTATTTTAGTTTGATTTATAGTAGGTAAGTATGTTGTACAATACAAGACTTCAAGCGCTCTACGACATATTATAACGCCATCTCCTTGTTGATCCTTCAGAGACGCTGTATCTCGGCGCCCAATAGGTCGAACGGATCGCACACATCTCTGACAAATTTTCTTTGAATTTTACGGGTTTTACGTTGTTGTAATTAATTAATCAATTATTTAAAGTTAAATATTGATAATAACGCGTTTCTCGATACGCTGTCGTCCTCAAAAAGTAACGACGATAAAATAATCATCCCTTCTCATGCAGCAGTGTCAAAAAAGAGATGTGCATGTTAGCGTTTGTCGACAAACAGAGAGAACGAGACGAGTTCTTTAGGCTGTTATACAAAACGAGGGTGAGTAAATTTTGTCACGCTGCGCCTGGTGGTGCACATGTTAGAGTAAACGAGAAATTCGTCGACAGTGACAAAATTTATCGACTCACGCGTGACATATCTCACGTTGCACATGTTAGGCCCGCTAGGCTAGGTACGTCCGTCGAGGTTTTGTGTGTGTGTCGAGTAATTGTGTTCTGTGGTGAGAAGTAAACAAGATTTAGAATTTTAGATTTTGAATAACTAACGAGAGAAAAAGTAATCTAGAGTGTGAAAAATGAGCTGTCTTAGCGATTTAGCTCAGTCCAGTGAATATTTAAGTTTCAGAAGTAGCATTCCTCTGAGGAAAATTGTTGTTGATTCAGATGGCTGCAAGGTAAGAGACCCAATTCAGCTATTGACCTCTCATAAGCTGCTAACTTGGTGGCAGCACAGTTAGTAATCTGTGGTGGCAATAATGAGAAGTAGAATTGTTCCAATTGTATCATGATAGAGTAACTTTAATTTCAACATTATGAATAGATACATTGTAATTTTACAATATGTTGCAGGCTTGGCGTATATTTGACTCTGGACCAAAATCAGTGAGCTGTCCGCTAATATGTCTACCGCCAGTATCTGGTACTGCAGATATCTTCTTCAAGCAGGTGATGGGGCTTTCATCCCGAGGTGTGAGAGTCATTGCAGCTGAACCTCCACCATATTGGAACATCAAGGAATGGTGTGACGGATTCAAAAGACTTATAGACTACTTGGAACTTGACAAAGTTCACATCTTCGGAGCATCTTTAGGTAAATATTTATCTATACCAGCAAACCAAGGCAGCACATATTGCCCATTCGCGTCGTGCACACTTGGAATCTGTTACTAGACTTAAGGCCTTACTTATAACCTTGAACACTGGTTAAATAATGCTCAAGATTCGCCCTGTCACCATCTAATAAAAAAGGATGGTGTTTCAGTTTTAACAGAAATATATAAGTGGAGACAGATTGCAGTAACAAAGAGAACAAAAAAAAATATATATATAAGTGGAGAGGTCGGTGATCAGTGCCCCCTCAGTGAATGCTTTCAAAAACAGACTGGACAAATATTTAATGTGCACTGACAATAAATAGGGTAAACAGGCATCCGCTCTGAGTTGCTGCCGTGTATAACAAATAACAATAATCCCAATTTTTATTACAAACTACATTAACTTCTTTATTTCAGGTGGTTTCATAGCACAAAAGTTTGCTGAACTAACAAAAAACTGTCCCCGAGTAGCATCTCTTATTCTATGCAACACTTTCACTGACACGTCTGTGTTTGAGTACAATGACTCATCAGCACTATTCTGGATCCTACCCTCACTTGTCCTGAAGAGAATGCTGATGGGGAACTTCACATCAGAGAAAGTGGATAAAAGAATGGCAGAGTCAATTGATTTTATGGTGGAAAGAGTAAGTATACAGGGTCTGGCAAATTTTTGGGCATATAAGGATAGCTACCTTTTTTGTAGTTA
This sequence comes from Camptogramma bilineatum, assembly GCA_958496255.1. Lineage (NCBI taxonomy): Eukaryota > Metazoa > Arthropoda > Insecta > Lepidoptera > Geometridae > Camptogramma > Camptogramma bilineatum. Next base: position 7,801,110 of record OY292467.1, on the reverse strand, counting down.
GAAAGTTTTGTTCCTAGGAAACTATAGGTTTATTTTGAAGAAAAAAAATAAAAGCATTTTTAGATTTTTTTAAAAAAGTAGGTACAGTCAGCCTAAAAAAATACATTTCTCAAAAAAAAAACCAAGTTAGTCATAATAGACTCTATGTCTCACCAGAAACACTTTACCCAAAGCAACTTACCAAATCAAATCGTTTGTTTTTGCAATAATTTTAAAAAACAGTTATTGAGTTCAATCAATAACTCATTTGTAGTTATAAGCAAGTGGTTGCAATTTAGGTCAATTGATTTAAAGTATTCTTGTAATCAGTTGAGCAAGTATTCTAAATATTGATAAAGAAACATTTATCTTCATCATCAGCCTATAGCAGTCAACTGCTGGACATAGGCCTCCCCAATGTGCACTATTTCACTCTATCCTTGGCTTGTCAAATCCGGTTTCTACATAATGTAGAAACTATGACCACACTACGACTGAACTTTCTAATGAATAATCATTAGAAAAAAATAATATTGTTCAAGCAATTAGATGATCTTTACCTAGCATGGAGAATAGGAGTTATCAGGCTATTTTAATGACATGTCTTATCTATATTTACCTCCATAATTTTGTTAGGTATTTACATAATTTGGCGTAGTGATAATACATCTCTTGAGTAAAGATTTAATTAGTGTAATATACTATCATAAATTCATAATATAACGAGTGATGACATGTTTATCGAAGTAAGTGATAAGTGGAGTATGGAAAATAATTTATTACTTAAATGGAATTATTGTAACTAAATAAGCCTAGTCAATCTCAATCGATGGGACAGATACAATAATAATACTTTAACTACATCCAGTTTCTGTGCTTCGGAGGCACGTTAAATTATCGGTCCTGGCTTTAAGTCGCTAAGCTGACGCAGGCCTTCAGGTGGCCTATAAACTAGTTTAGACTCATGTTACCCACTGGCTCATACAAAGATACATACTACATACCTATCTACCACATGAGCATTGCAAAAAGGATGAGTGAATGCTTTGTATTACTTATAAAATACCAACTAAGATTTAAGCATCATCGCATTTGTAAAATGTGGGTATGTGTCAATTATGGTCTTGTCATGACTACCCCTTACACATCTTCAAAGGATCTTGCAAATATAACTTGTTAAACTTTCGCGATTTGTTAACATAATGATAATTATTATTACGGGATTTTATCGCGTACCTTAAATAAACAAAATAAATAAAAGGTACGCGATAAAATCCCGTAATAATAATTATCATTATGATCTTGCAAATATTATGTACTTACCTACCTAAAACTATATTTGAGAGAATATCTACCGCGGCGAGGCTTATACATCATAGCTTCATCATACAGTCGTAATCGGTTTGTAAATTTTTTTTCATTTTGATTTGACTTCATGTTCTTACAAAGTCACCGCATATTTCAGCTGGAATCTCTTAACCAATCGGAGCTGGCATCCCGCCTGACCATCAACTGCACGCCTTGCTTTGTCCAGCCACAACTCCTGAGTTCTCTCCCTGTTACCGTAATGGATGTATGGGATGAAAGTGCGTTAAGCTCGCGAGTTCGAGAGGATCTTTATAAATCGTATCCACAAGCGAAACTGGCGCATTTGAAGAGCGGCGGCAACTTTCCCTACTTGAGTAGGTCTGATGAAGTCAATCTACATCTTATGGTAAGTTTTTTGGTACCTAGGCACCAAGTATTTTATTTTTTCGGCTTTTTATCCTAAGACGAGTAATATTGTTGTCCGTGATTCGTGGTACTTCTGTACCTAGTGTTAGCGCAATTTTGTATAGTCACAGATAATATAATACTATACTAGTAGTATAGTTAAAAAACAAATGCTTATAGATTTATTAATACAAAAGTATCAATAATCTAAGGACTTTACTCCCAACCCTTAAATGCAATCTATTGCATTGAAGTAAGTGAACGCTATTCATATTGGACAAAATTCGTGTTGGACGTTAATTCTAGTAAAACATTTTGTATTTTGGACATTAGTCTTGCAAAGGATTATATTCTCTGTCACCAGACTAACCCTGTTATTTACAATAGACTTAGATACTTCCTAGAGCTCAGTTGTCTTCTAAATCTGTTGGAGTCTCTTTTCATTGACTTATAATATAAGTAACAATAAAAATCATTTTATAAAGCCTTCCTAGATCATACCACAGGCACAGGAGAAATAATATACCTACTTAATGATCATACGAACTTAATTTTTATATTTCCAGATTCATTTGCGGCAATTCGAAGGTACAGAGCTCTCCCCATCGTACGTAAGTCTCCACAAGATGCCAGCAACTTCTAGCAATAGCCCGGAAGAGGGCACAGTTAGCTATTTCAACCAACGAGAGAAATTCGTAAAGATAACGTAGATAAAATAGAGATGAGAACATTTTACAAACGATCACTAAAATTACTTTGTAAATGGATCTGAAATGGCTGCTACATAAAGAAATGGCAACATACCTTTTAGGCCTATATTGCATAAGAGTGACAAGAAAAAATATCCTTGATAGATTGACCGGGAAATATGTTTGGGGACTTGAGTTTAATCTTCATTCCCGCGGTATACACTCGTCGAGAGAGAAGTGAAACGATTTTAAAACAAACAAGCCCAAGCTTAATAACCAGAGAAATAAACGCGAATCTTTTATTAGAAATATTTATTTGAGTGATCTTATTGAAAAATTGAGTTGCCAAAAAACTATACTTACATTTACATGAATATATTTTGTTTCCTAGATTATTCGAGACTTGACTGCAATATAAATTAAGTTGATAAATTCGCGAATTTTACTAGATAATGGATATAATTTGAATACCCGCCTCAGACTTCTTTCTGTTAACCTGTTTTAGATCTTTATATAAGAAAACCTGTAAAAGCGATTTAAACTGTTACTTTAGCTGCTTAAAAATCATACCTACTCGTTTATTTAGTTTTTTACAAGTGGGCTTAGACACAGAATACCATTTAGTATTCTGTGGTATACCAAACAACATAAACAAATTGTGGACAAGATTGTCGGTGTCACTGACCTTATTTGAAATAAAATAAGATTTCTATCCTATTAGCTTGTAAGTTTAAATGATTCTAATTGTTTATGATCGATTAAATATGTTAATTTTAAAGCAATCATAATCTTTGCAATGATTATGTGATTTCAATTAGAGGATTAGTTTTTTTTTCGTAGCAAAATTGGTTTCGTAAATTGTCAATATGATACAATTTTCTAAGTGAATGTGTAAGTCAAATTGTACATAAGTAAAAATGCTTTTAAAAACAAATTGAAATTAATGTAAATCTTGATTATTAACATACATGACCCTATTGCATTCTAAATATGTAGTTACAAAATCTAAAATAAATAAATGAGCCATCTTAGGATTATTATGATAATCTATAGATAACTCAACTGATCTAGATAAAAGTGCCAAAAGGACAAATAGCCAAGTGACAGTATTGTCTCACTGTATGGCAGTCTACTTATTTTGTACCCATCTAGGTTCTTTTATCATTTTTATACCATAGTTTTGTAAGAAATATTCCAATACTTTTCTAGTTTTACAAAAAATGTAAGTACCTACATTTAAGTTTCAATGTATGCAATTTATAGTTATAGGAATATTTTGTACTTACTGATGATAATAATAATGGATACGAAAAGTGGCATTTGCTGTGATAATCAATTTCAAGTTATTTCAGTTAAAGGAAACATTGTTAATGTTCAAATTAGCAAAATGGGGTTACATCCAGTCGCATGGAAATCTAACTATAAATACCTACTTACAAAATGAAGGCATTGCGCTGTTTGGTCATGGATGTCTAGCTTGGATGTTTTTGTTATGAAATTAAGTAAGTTAGGTAAGAATTTTCGACTATGAATTTACAAAATGGACTAGTCTAAAAGGAGTGATATAATTGAAAAGATGTTTTAAGCTTAGTAAAGTTTATTGTTGATTCTAGAAAATTTATAATAAATAATGGAGACCTTTTGGGGAAGCATAATGCCTGTTCCGAACAGTATGTAGTACATTTCGTATTCAATTTATACTGTGTAGCTTACTATAACCATGGACTAAATATTCAATCCATGCTATAACTTTGTAATTTATAGAAAAATAAATGCGAGCATGTATAAATTGCCTATTATTTCAAGAAAATATAGTGATTATCCCCAAGAGTTATTTGAATTAAAGTCTACTTTGACTAACATTGGGAACAAAAAAAGAACTCCCCGCCCTAACCTACAAATCAAATCAACAATTAAATTCTTACAATTTATTTAACAGACTACTAAACAATTATGTATCTCTCTCTAGCTTACTCAATTCTTTCTTATCTTTCTGAGATTGTAGTGCCTTTTCTCTCTCTTCATCGTCTGAAAAGTATTCTGCAAGGCTGTCTTGTTCATTTGGTACTGCTGGGCCGGCCATGGTGGATCCTTTCTCTGTTAGTGCCTTTAGATTAATTAAGGGATCTTCAAAAGGTATTTCGGAGACCTCCGATTGGCGCGCTTGAGTGTTGTGAGCGGTGACGGTTGAGTATATCGACATAGCCTGTAGAAAACAGGAAAAATTACAAATATGCCAAAATATAGAAAAGAATGATGAAATGTAGAGTAGAACGTAATCATTCCTATTGCCTTCAGCTGTATTTTTGTTTGAAATTTCGTTGAAATTTGCAGTACCTACGGGTGTTTACGGGGGCGAAAAATCGATTTAGCTAGGTCTCATATCTGGGAAAAGCCGTTTTCTCGACATTTTTACTCAAAAAGATTTACAAGTGCAATGTGGTTCGTAATTGAACCACTAGATGGCGTTATGCACCCGAGCAGAGCTCGGTCGCCCAAATAATAAATGTTAAATGAATTACCTGTGCGACTAGATTAGACACGTCGCCAGCATTGGCAGGTAGGATAAGCGTGTTGTTAGTCCTCGCTAACTTATTGAATGCAGCCACATACTGCTCTGCTAAGGTCAGGGAGGCGGCGTGTTTGCTGTTCTGTAAAGAAAAGACGAGTAACTTAATTAAAAAATACCGACTTCAATATTTGAATGATTGAAATGATTTAGAATGCCTAATAAGATCTGAGAGAATGTCTACCGCGCCTTGGGAGTTTGAACTAATACAGTCGCACAGTGTGGGATTTGACGTGATTTTCGGACATGGTCTTTTTATTGCAGGATTCGTTAGTATTAACGATTTAAAACGTTAGAGTAGAACTCCCGTGTTTCAGTTAAGTTTAGTTTCAGAGATGTGAATTTTTGAAAATACCTATATTTTTTGCGCCAAAAAATTTTAAAGTGTTGGTGCGCCTACATTAAAGGATTATTTAATAATTTGATTTCTATATACCTAAGAATGTCTCAAGCTGCAATTTTAGAAATTATTTTGAATCTTCTATAAGCTGTAAAACTCGAGTAATTAATTATTTTATGTTTTTGGTTTTTATTTTTTTACTCTTAAATTAGGTCTCAGTAGCACATAATTTCTTCATAACACATAGCCCCAGATTGTAAGCAACAATGTGGTAAAAAAACGGAAAGCTAATCTCGCGTGGATTGGAAGTTATTAAATAATAACGTTTTTGCCGAAAACTTTACAGTCGGGGTTGTCACTTTTTGAATCATAATTTTTTTGCCAAAAATAAAGGAACTTATTTTTTTTTTAATTTTCCTTTAGATCGTTTACAACGATCCTTAGATTATGCTGTTCTCAATTACATTATATTATTGTGCATATTATTGAGGATAACACTTTTTTTTTCATTTAGAATCGCTATATCTCAGAAATGGTGAATCTTAGGAAAAAGAATATGCGGCAAATTTTGTGGAAAATAGCATGATCTACATTTATATTAATAAAAAAATCTGTTTTTCATAAATACCTCGTTTCGTTCTTTTACCCAAAAAAAATAATAATTACCCTGCAGGGGTAAATAAATATCCACAGGCACGGTATCACTAAGATTTTCAGCTCTATCAATTTTTTTAAATTTTCGGCCAAAAACGTTCAAAATTTGACCAAATATTTGTGACAACCATAACGAAAAAACTTAAGTCACTGTAACTTCCAATCCACGCGAGATTAGCTTTCCGTTTTTTTACCACATTGTTGCTTACGATCTGGGGCTATGTGTTATGAAGAAATTATGTGCTACTGCGACCTAATTTAAGAGTAAAAAAATAAAAACCAAAAACATAAAATAATTCATTACTCGAGTTTTACAGCATATAGAAGATTCAAAATAATTTCTAAAATTGCAGCTTGAGACATTCTTAGGTATACAGAAATCAAATTATTAAATAATCCTATAATGTAGGCGCACCAACACTTTAAAATTTTTTGGCACAAAAAATATAGGTATTTTCAAAAATTCACATCTCTTAAACTAAACTTAACTGAAACACGGGAGTTCTACTCTAACGTTTTAAATCGTTAATACTAACGAATCCTGCAATAAAAAGACCATGTCCGAAAATCACGTCAAATCCCACACTGTGAGTCGTGATCAATTGATCATATTTCGTTTCTATTTTTTTTACCTTTAAACTTTAATTATTATTGCACACAAAAAAATAGAATATACAAACATAGATTTAAAAAGGAAATGTACAAAGTGCGAGCGTTTTCTTACAGCAAACCTTGGGTTATAGAGACTTTACTATAGCTATGGATAGAAATGTATACTTAAAGGAGATAAAAGAGATGACAATTAATAGTCGCTATTGAGCACGTATTTTCTGCAGATAAGACATTAAGATGAGGATTATAGAGACTTTACTATAGCTATGGATAGAAATGTATACTTAAAGGAGATAAAAGAGATGACAATTAATAGTCGCTATTGAGCACGTATTTTCTGCAGATAAGACATTAAGAGGGCGGCGACGAACGAATTCTCCATACAAACGTACTACCGAAATCATTTAAAATTTGAGCGTATTTTCACCACTTTATGCACTTATTTAGATTAAGGAAGTATTAATCTAGGTTCCTGTTAAACTTTTGATCTAAAAAACTTACCTGAAACAAAATGTAACCAAATTGTATTTCTAACATTTTTACAGCAAAAATATCGTGTTTTCGTTGCATTTGTTCTGTATGATAAACAACAATGATTGTAATATCCTTTTAATAGGAACACAGCTTTGAGTGTCTAGTTACAGGCCATACAAAAAAAATTGCGAAATCATTAACTTTTCATTCATCATTTTTGGTATTACGGAATACATCGTAAATTCTTGTAAATTCTGAACTCGAGTATTGCCGTACGCGTTGCTCGGATGTCTTCAATGTGTGTGTATAGTCCCGCCGGAGGCGGAGTTTCGACACTCACACTAACGCAAAATTGGTTTGCAACGACCACCGCTTTTTATAATTTTTAGCATTTTTAGCTCGCTCGATGTATAGGTATGTAGGTATAGGTGTAGGTAGTATACACACTAACTAGATAGGTGTACCTAGCGTAGATTAGAATTGATTTTTACTTTGAACAATTATTTCAATTTTAAATGGTATGTAGGTAGGTAGGTTTTGTAGACCCTTTTATGAAAATTACTTTCTTTTTAACCGACTTCAAAAAAAGGAGGAGATTCTCAAGTCATAGGAATATTTTTTTATGTAGGTAGGTATGTTTCTCGAGTATCTACTTGAATAGGTGAGCCTGGACCGATTTGGAAAATTATTTTTTTGTTTGAAAGGGTACCAGGTGGAGCTATGGTCATCAGATCAGGTCAGGATCTGATAATGGAGTCAGGAACTGTTCAACAGAACTCCTCAGTAAATAGGCTGATTGAGTTTAAACTCGGCATAATGTAAGCTGTCTTGTTCCGTTTCGTTCCGACTACAATGTCATGTAATATGTAATACCTATGCGTACCTATGGTGACTGCGAGCTGACCTGATGATGGAATCAGAAGCTGTTCAAAAAATGGTGCTGGTGATGATGATGACGAGTTTCAGCTCCATCGGCCTATTTAGATTTAGGTAGGTACTGATGTGTTCTGTTGAACAGCTCCTGACGCCAACATCAGATCCTGACCTGATCTGATGACCATGGCACCACCTGGGACCCTTTCAAACAAAAAAGAATTTTCCAAATCAAAAAAATTCCAAAAACATACCTAGGTACCTACATAAAAAAATATTCCTATGAATTGAGAATCTCCTCCTGTTTTTGAAGTCGGTTAAAAAGAAAGTAATTTTCATACTAAAGTTATGAAGTTGAAGTTATGAAAGAAGTTGAAGTTATGTTTTTAAACTTCAAAGTCTATAAATAGAACAGTAGGTAGTAGTTTTGTAATGACGTCACAAAATGACGGCGGGCCATTTGAATCTGCCAAGAGGGGCTTTTCCATCCTACTAATAATTTTACAGTGTGAAAGTTTGTGAGGATGTATGGATGTATAGATGTACCGCTATCTAGGGATGTTTGTATGTTTGTTACTCTTTCAAGCAAAAACTACTGATACACGCGCGGTTCGAGGGGGGGGGTCATGGGGGTCATGACCCCCCCCCCCCCCCCTCAAAATCCTTGAGAAACCTGTAACATCCAGCAAAAAGAGAGGTAGGTACGCACTACCAAAACTAGTGACCCCCCCCCCAAGATCAAAGTCTGCGACCGCCATCGCCAGTGCTACTGAACGGATTTTAATGAAACTTGGAATACATATAGGTAGGTACCTATACTTACCATAATTTATGATCTGGAATAAAACATAGGCTACTTTTTATCCGGGTAGGTATCACGCGAGCGAAGCCGCGGGCGGAACCTAGTATATTTTACATTTGTCTCTCTGATGTTGGCTGTTAGGTAGGTATTATGTTTTATCTCGCTTACATAGATACCTACCTACTCTACTGCCTATAACAGTGGCGGATTTCCAAATTTGCCGCCAGTAGGCTATTCAACTTTTGCCGCCCCTACACTCGATACCACATCACAATCATATTAATTACATTTTTTTTGTTAATGAAATTGTAACTTTTATGATTTGTGTAATATTATTTTTAACCGACTTCAAAAAGGAGGAGGCTCTCAAGTCGACTGTGTGTTTTTTTTTATTTTAGGTATATATTTTTTTTAGTTTTTTGTGTGTGTGTTACGCCATTTCTCCGTCAATTGTGGACCGATTTTGACAATTATTATTTTTTTGGTTACAAAGGATATACTCCAGAAGTGGAGGATCTGATGAGGGGATCCCATGGAAATCGAGGGGAACTCTCAAATTTTATGGTTATTTATTGTGTTTGTAGAACTATCGGGCTGAAATTTTGCACACTTATATATTCTCGGTGACAATGAAATATTATGGTATCAATCAAGCTTATCTGATGATGGAGTCAAGAGCTGTTCAACAGAACTCCTCAGTGAATAGGCCGATTGAGTCGAAACTCGGTATATCTATCAAGTTTCAATTACAATTTAATAATATGGTGACAACGAGCTGATTTGATGATGGAGTCAAGAGCTGCTCAACAGAACTCCTCAATAAATTGGCCGATTGAGTAAAAACACAGCATATCTGTGAAGTTCCGACACAATGTAATATAATAATATGGTGACAGCGATCTGATCTGATGATGGAGTCAGGACCTGTTCCATGGAACTTTTTAGTAAAATAGAAATAGAAATAAGTTTTATTTTCGCCACTACGATACATACAACACAAATCAGAAATGCTACATTACAGTGACAAGAAAATAAGGTTACCCCTCAGCATTTGCTCCAGCAGCGCCATGGCTGTTAGAGCGCTGGTTTTCAGTATCTTAGTTTTTAGTAGTAGGTATAGTAGTAGTGACATGGATATCAAATGAAAGGGCTTGATGAGCGAAACACAATAAGTAGGTAAGATGACATCATTCTTAATAAAAAATAAACACTAAAATGAAAAAATAAAAAATAAAATACTTAACCGACTTTAAAACATACTTGCACTAAAAAGCAAAACATAAGAATATAAACAGATTTATTTACCTAATTACTAATTACGCGCACTCCGCACTTTAGGTACGAAGCTACAAGTACATTGGTGGGCCCGCCCGGGCGGGCCTTGGCAGGGTTCCCACTTGCCACTCGGCTCTAATACCTATCGCGTGACAACTCGACAACCCTTCCGCGTCACTCCGCGCCAGACAGTGACAGAGTTATGCGTTAGAAAGAGAGAATTTGTGTAGGCACGTGTCAGTGCATATTGCACTAGGCAAAGAACGCTTACGCGAGCTGAATTGAACTTTGTCGCATAATTCTGTGCTACAACGTAGGTATTTTATTCAAAGTTTTCGTCAGAATCTACGACTTTTTGCCTTCTTGAGAGAATCATTTTGAGACAGAGATTCGTAGATCACACATACATTTGTCTCACAGGCAGGCAAAGGGAATTAAATTTGCAACCTTCTGTGTTTCAGGCGGGCCTTCGCCCTCAGCACCACAGAACATTGTTGTCATGATGAATAATAATGGATTCATAACATGTCGCATATTGTGGCTGTTTTCGGCCTCCCGTGATCGTTTCACTAGGTTTTAACAGTTCAAAATAGATGAGATTCTTCTGATCCTACCAAATACAGGGGGTCTAAAGTGGCCACTTTTGATGAAAAATCAGATGTTTCATAGATGCTTCATCTATGAAACATCTGACTTTTCATCAAATGCTTCATAAATGCTTCATATGCTTCATCTATGAAGCATCGATGCTTCATAGATGTTTCATAGATGTTTCATAAATGCTTCATATATGAAGCATCTATGAAGCATTTCACAAAACATCTTTTTTGACAGATCTATGTGCGAGGTTAAATTTATTTTTATAAATTAAATAGGTAGGTTCCTACTTAGTTTTTTTATAGAAATGATTGCACTGCGCCACCCTGATGGACATATGGAAATATTTTTGAGGCACACGAATAAATAAAAAAGGTAAATTGTCGCGGGAGCGGGTCTGAGGTTTTTTTTTTCTTAAATTTAGCTTCGCATGGGTTTTGCATTCAGCCATCCGTTTTCCATTCAACCTATTTACTTTCTAAAAATAAATTTAACCTCGCACATAGATCTGTCAAAAAAGATGTTTTGTGAAATGCTTCATAGATGTTTCATAGATGCTTCATCGATGCTTCATATATGAAGCATCTATAAAGCATCGATGAAGCATTGATGAAGCATCGATGCTTCATTTAAGAAGCATATATATGAAGCATTTATGAAGCATTTGATGTTTCATCAGATGTTTCATAGATGAAGCATCTATGAAACATCTGATTTTTCATCAAAAGTGGCCACTTTAGACCCCCAGACAATTACCTCAGCACCAACAACAACAACCAGCACCAACAACAACAACCAGCACCGACAACTCGTTTGGAGTTGTTTGCACACCAGCTTAAGATGAGCCGTACATTCAACGGTTCCTGTGCATTCCGGGTGTCAAGGATTCCGGCTGTTTGTAATTTCGGAACTACAAAACCGATGACCTTGAAATTTTTACGGAACAATATATAAAGTACTTACTTTCAAACAAAGTAAAAACCGGTCAAGTGCGAGTCGAACTCGTACACCGAGGGTTCCGTACCTACCCATTATACCCATTAAGTTATTGAACAATTAGTAATTTTTTTGTACATATCCTAGTTCTGCGATAGCAGCGCCGCAAATGTTCTGCGCACACGAGCATAATATTGCAATAAATATTTTCTTTTATTTACTTTCACACAATAGCACAATTTTATTTATTTACCTTATTTGAGGATGGTGCCAATTAAGCTAGTTCGCTTAATTGTATGAGCGCTCATACAACTCAGAAGACAATCTTAATTGGCGTCAACTATGTATGTATGTATGTATGTATGGGAACACCCTTTAACTTTCAACTTTTTTAATTTTTTGGAATTTTTCCTTTATTTCTGCTATAAGGCCTTGCTTTCTGCCAAATTTCGTGATTCTAGGTCAACGGGAACTACCATTTAGGTTTTCGACCCAAAACCTCTAGGGTACTTCCGGTTGACCTAGAATTGTCAATTTTGGTTACAAGCAAGGCCTTACAGCACAAGTAAAGGAAAAATTCCGAAAAATAAAAAAAGTTGATAATTAAGGTAAGTTTTGGTACTTACAAGTTTTCACGAAAACCTAAATTTGCCTATATCTTTTCGATCGAGCGAGCGAAGCGAGCGAAGATCTTAGTGGTAAGTTGGGCGATTTTGCTTTGTATGTTTGTATGTTTGTATGTTTCACGAATTGTTGTTCGAGCATAACTGTCGAACCGTTCATCCAATCTGCATGAAACTTGGTAGGTCAATAGGTTGTGGTAAGGAAATTTACGGTGGAGCATATGAGCTTAATCGATGAAGGGGTTGTGAAGATATTGGGTTCCCAAGGGGGTAAAAAATTATGAAAGTTACACAAATATATTGAGTGGGGTGTCATACGAAAGGGCTTATTTTGTACATTCCAAAATGGTTTTTATTTTTAATCTAGGATGTATAGTTTTTGAAATACGACCAAAGACCAAAAACTACGAAACCAGAGCTGCAAGAGCTCCCGTTTAATAGAGTTTCGATGTCTTCGTAGCTCATTGACTGGTCGGTCTTAAAAAGAGAGTGGCATCGTTGCGGTTTGGTTTGCAATGATTTTAGATGCTACTTGATTTATTTTCATGATAAAAAAAATTTTGATAAAAAATGAAAATAATTGGGGTAAAAAAAGTTAAGTAAACAAATATATTGAGTGCGGTGTCAAATGAAAAGTCTTTATTTGTACATTCTAAAATAGTTATTATTTTTATTCTAGGACGTATACTTTTAAAAATACGACGAGAATTCATAAATATGAAATAAATGAAAAATTAGACACTACATTATGTATTGCATGCATGCATGCTAGTATTTTTTACCATGAAGAGCTAGCGCAATAGGCATACCCGGCAGTAGTAGCACTTGAAATTATAGGGGTAGTCAGAAGAAAGTCCAAATGTTGGCCATCTACGGTGCGCGAGATCTCAGTTCGGGGCGAACTACTAGTTATAGTGTTGACTCAGGACCTTGATTTTTATACTCACAATAGGGACTATAGACCTCAGTATATGGTATGAATTTCAACTTGCTAGCTCCACCCGTTCCTGAGATAATCGATGGTGACAGACAGACAGACAGACGGACAAGAAAGTGACCTTATAAGGGTTCCTTTTTTTACCTTTTAAGGTACGGAACCCTAAAAAGAATCAATGAAATCGGACTACGCGCTCATGAATTACAACCAGATACTTATTTTGAATTTCATCCCCTCTCCCTAGGGAACCGTGCTGAATTTCAGGATTAAAAGTATTTTATATTAGACCTCGTAGTATGCACTCAAATAATACCAGGTTTCATTTAAATCCAACCAGTAGTTTCGACGTAATGCGCGGCCATGATACGGACAGACAGACATGAATGAAAAAAATTACAGTTTTGGCTTCAGTATCGACAATAGAGAGCCCTCCAAAAAAAATTTCAAAATATCTTCAATGTACAGAATTTGACCTGTTACAGTTTTATTATAAACTAGCTGCTGCCCGCGGCTTCGCTCGAGTTGTACCCGGATAAAAAGTAGCCTATGTTACTCTCCAGCCCTCCAACTATCTCCACACAAAAAATCACGTCAATCCGTCGCTCCGTTTTGACGTGATTCAACTACAAATAAACAAACAAACAAACACACTTTCACATTTATAATAGGGGTACGGATACCTATTGATGTTTGATTGGTTGATGATTGATTATGTGAAATTTAATGATTAATGAAAATAAAAATTCTTCGGTACACATAGGGATTTTTCGTACATGACGACCTTACACGTGCTGATTACAGCTACAGAAACCAAACATGATCAACAGGTAAACTGTTGGAAATTTTCGGGATACTACTGTAATTCGCGGGCCCATCTAAACGCACCGCCTTTATCGCTCGTTTCAAATCCAATTATGGAAAAAAGTTTTAAGCAAGAAAAGCTCTCACTCTAACAATTTTTAAAACATTACTTACATGTTGAATTGTTTGTGTGTACATAATAACATAGCATTATCAATAAATATAGGTAAATATTATTTTTCTGTAACACAAAAAAAATTGTTCCCTATTTGCCGCCCCTAAAATCTGCCGCCCTAGGCTCCAGCCTTCTCAGCCTATTGGTACCACCAATTGATTCGCCACGTCATAAGTACCTAAATATGCGTTATCCTTTGTTGCACTTATGGGGGCATCCATTAATTACGTCAGGCTTTTAGGGGGCGGGAGGGGGTTGAGCCAAATCGCACCTAATCCCATGTGGGATTAAAAATGAAAGGGAGGTCTCGGCAAATCTAGGTAGGTACCTGTTTAATATTATTTTTTTTATTCTCACGTGAGATTAGGGGGTGGGGGAGGGGATCGAGCCAAATCTCAGGACATCTCACCAAGGGGGGAGGGGGTGCGGGGGTTGAAAAATCGCAAAAATCGCCTTTAATTTTTATTCTTTAATTTTAATTAATGGACGCCCCCTAATTTCAGAGGGACAAACATCCGTTGTGACTTCAGTAGTTAGGTAGGTTAGGTAAGTACCTACTTACCTATAGACATTGGACAGAAAAAAACATAGGTACCTAAGTGCCTACTTAGGTACCCACTTCCCTTTGAAAATTTAGGTAATTGTGTACCGACTTATATAGGTAACAACCCACATATTCTGTCTAGCGTCATAATATCGATCTCATCCCTCCCTAAAAATCTTGAGAGTAAGATGGGTAGGTAATTAGCTAGATATTGTAGATAAATTTCCAAAAAAAGCATTTTTACCATACATTTATCTAACGATTCCATGAAATAAAATGAACATTATTCATTAGTGACTGACAATATAACATTTTTGGCCTCTCCAAAGATGCAAAAACTCAATATCAACAGGAATCGATCTCCATTCCGCAAGTACTTACCGCGCTGCAAGCGGAGCTCACAACCACTGAGCCAAACGTCCTGATGCATTTGTATTTGAAATTATTGAACAGTAGCTGCGCGTAATGCGTCCTGAATCGCGCTAAAAAGGGCGGGCCTCATGTCAGACTCATATCTGCCAATCACAGATTAGGTAGAGGTAATACTGCCAATCGGGGCTGTGATTGCTCATAGTAGACTGAGTAGTACACCTATATTATACTACATAGAGTTTTTTGCGTGACAAGGACGAACAATTTAGATAGATACGTTGGAAGAGAAGTTCCGAGCTCCACGTACCGCAACCTTAAGATGAGGATTATTTAATTGCCGGGCATAGGCATCGATTGCCTCCTGCCACTTTTAAAATCGTCTAGTAAAAAGTAGTAGAAGTAAGGGCCAAAGTTTTTGAAAGTCTAATAAACCGATGAACGCCGGCTGCACGCACGAAAAAGTGTCACGTTCCGCCTGAGCCGAGTGTGCAAGCGGAAGCGTGAAAAAAGCGATAGAGACACGATCGTTCATCAATGTTTTCTTATGACTCTATCATGTAAAATTATCGTCCGTAAACCGACTTTACAGAAAACCTTTTTTTTTCCTTGGATAACATACCCGGTCTGCTAGCGCGCTACCGACGATTTTTAATCCACGAGCGCGCGCTTCAGCGACCGCAAGCATCGCATTCGCCTCTCCCGATGCTTTGTTGATCTGTTCCATCTTCTCAGCCTCTGAAAGGGATTTTCATATTTTGAAGTCATAATCAAAATATAACTATGCGCATCAAAATGAACTCTAAACAGTGAGGAAAGGGCTTAGACTACCGTATAACTATACGGATTCACAGGATTCACTGCAAGATATATCTACAATGATGCACCCAGTGTTGCCAACCCGAATTTTTGAAAATTGGTAGATGAGGGGCCAAAAATCGGTAGAAGTTGGTAGAATGTAAAATGAAAAATAGGTAGATCTACCACCCTAAATAAGAAGATTTTATTATTTAAATTTATCCGTAGGTAATTTAATTTACATGTTTCAAATGTATGATCTAGGTTGCCTGCTTTTTGATAACAATATTTAAAGTAAGGAATCCCTTGCTAGAGTGTAATGCTATGCATTCAAAACTTCAAATTCAAATAGGTTCAAACTCAGAAAACAGCAAAGAATGGCATTATGAAATGGAAATGGAAACGGAACTTTATAATAGACACTGTAGTATTTAAAGTTTTAAATCAAAACACAATGCACGCAACCAAAGAAAGCTCTGCTGTTGCAGAAAAGCGTCTTTTTCTTCTTTTCATTGATGACAACCCTCTGACTGAACGAAAGTGTAGTGTCAGCTAGGTAGCTAACTCTTTTTCAATTCGGCTGGTTGCAGGCTGGCTGAACATTACTACTTATCTACCAATAGGACTACACCGCACTGTCATTTCACAATTTTCACATGAAAGAAACCTTCATCAATGTGGTTCCGTAAGATTTCGAAAAGTAGGTAGATTCCAGGCTTGTGGTGGTAGATAGGTAGACTCGAGGCAAAGTAGGTAGATCTACCTACAAGTTGGTAGATATGGCAACGCTGGATGCACCTTTTAAAGGGGATTTTTTTTTATTTAAGTAGTTCCTACCTCATACATCCATACTTATAATAATAGCTGAGCGCTTCCGTGCTTCGGAGGGCACGCTAAATTGTCGGTCCCGACTTAAACTCCGTCACTAGAGTTGGCCACTTGCTCATTTGAACATAATTACTTAATTTTAGAGTGCCTTTTGGCATAGGCCTCTAACTCTCTCCATACATAAAAAGAGGCCGTTAAAAAGGTGAGCATAGAAAGGCATTTTCACCTGAAGCCAATATTCTAGATTGGCGCTTGCCCTCAGCCACGTTGATATCAGCCGCCCTCACTCCTTCAGACTCCAAAATAGCGGCACGTTTTTTCCTCTCCGCTTCTACCTGCATTTGCATAGCCTCGTGGACACGCGACGGCAGTTTTATATCACCTGATTAATTATAATTTGTCATAAAAACAGATAAATTGATCATTACATTACTTAAAAACGTTAAACGTAATTTTTCAAATAATATATTTATCCCTATAAACTAAATATGGATAAATATATTATTGAATAACAGACATATTATTAAAAAAAAAAACTTAGGCCTTTACATCTTTACTAGATGATTTATACAGTGTCAGGATTCAATCTTTGCCTACACTCATCGGGACACTGTAGTGCCTGGGACATTGTTGAGATGGAGTAGGCAGCTTCCCCAGCACCTAACTACACCATCCTCTCAGCTTAACCGGCCATATCCACAGGAAAGACTTGGTCAATACGTGTGGGGCTGGTTAAGCCGCGGGTTTCCTCACGATGTTGTCCTTCACCGTTTACAGGTCGTGTAATGCGCATATAAACTTTTCGAAACGAAAAATCCATGGATGCACGGTTAGGATTCGAACCCACGACCTTTGGATCGAAAGTCGAGGTACTATACCCCTCGGCCAACACGGCTCTTTTATTTTAGAACATCTTAATTAATTAGTCTGTTGATAAGGATAAACTTGGGATAAACAGATAGAGGTACACACTGCGTCACCAATGGGGATCAATCACTAAACGAAATATTGGGTTTCTAAGTATGAGGGCGTATACTCTTTAGCATTCTGAGCATTCTGTTTTTTAAATAATTAAAATCCATCAATAAATGACGAAGTTATTCAAGTTTTCTTTTCGGCCATTTCAAAACGCGCGCTCGGAGATTCGCGCTGCGTCTGACGTCACCAGGCGCCCGCGGCTCGGTTTACTAGTACAAAATCTCTAGTTAATTTCAAACTAGCTTCCACCCGCGGCTTCGCTCGCGCGGCACCTGGATAAAAAGTAGCCTATGTCCTATTTCAGGTCAAGAACTATCTATATTTTAAATTTCAGCCAAATCAGTTCAGTGGTTGTCGAGTTATAGAGGAACAAACATAAATCCAAATATCCAAACTTTTGCATTTTTAATATTAACTAGCTTCCGCCCGCGGCTTTATTCGCGTGGTACCCAGATAAAAAGTAGCCTATGTCCTATTCCTGGTCATTATCTATCTCTATTTAAAATTTCAACCAAATTGGTTTAGTGGTTGTTGAGTTATAGAGGAACAAACATCATCCATCCAAACATCCAAACTTTCGCATTTATAATATTAGTGTGATAGTATGATTAGTGTGATGTGAAAGTGTGATAGTGTGATTTGAAAACCAAGTTTAGGTAGGTAGGTATGTGATTATTTTGACTCGTACATACAAATTATTAATTAGGTATTACGATTAAAAGTATGTATAAAAAATACCTATTCACTAAAAAGTTTAAAGGCGAAAATTATTTTTAAGTAGGTACCTACCTAGGTAAGTAGTAAGTAGGTAGATACCTACTTAAAAATAATTTAAGTAGGTAATAATTTAAGTAGGTAGGTAAAGTTAATATTAGTGTGATTCGACTCCTGATTGTTAGTTTTGTTTGTTATTGTTTTCGGTAAGTACCGGTACCTACCTAAAATACCTATTCAGTAAAAAGTTTTTACTGAATAGGTATTTTAGGTAGGTACCGGTACTTACCGAAAACAATAACAAACAAAACTAACAATCAGGAGTCGAATCACACTAATATTAAAATGCGAAAGTTTGGATGTTTGCATGGATGTTTGGATGGATGGATGGATGTTTGGATGTATGTTTGTTCCTCTGTAGGTAACTCGACAACCACTGAACCGATTGTTCAAATGAAAAGACTGATCAAATGAAAAGATCGCACATCCCTACATGCAGTCGATTGGGCGATGTATGGTACCTATGACGTCACATCTAGTCGCGATCTTCTCGCGAGTTTTTTAGATTGGTGCACTAAAATCTCTGTCTGTAATAAAACTCGGTCATTTTTGATCCGATTAAAAAACAAAAACACAGTAAGTAGGTATTTATTGTTTTTTTATATCTAAGGGGTAGTCCGAGGTATTTCCAAACTCATTTGATACATTCCCACATTTTGCAGCAGACAACATTCCATACGTGACAGGTTGCAAGCCCATCGACGCTATTAGAAAGCTAACTGGTTTTCTCACAATATTTTCCTTCACCGTTTAGAGCTCGTGTTAAAGCGCATACCTACTTAGGTACCTACTTATACATTTTTCGAAACGAAAAATCTATTGATGCACGGCCGGGTTCCAACCCACAGCCTTCGGATTGAAAGTCGAGGCACTAGCGCACTCGGCCAACACTGCTTCTCTACCTCTGACTACCCGCTTAGACTTTTTCAACGGATCTAAAAATTCCTAAAAGATCTAATAGAATATGTCTACTGCGCCTTGGGAATACAGTCGTAATCATATTTAAAAATAAAAATAAAATCATTTATAATTTTTTTAAATCTACAAATCTAATACGCATAAGTACTTACTCAACAAAAAACGTGAATGACCTCGAAAGTTTGGATGTTTGGATGTATGTTTGTTCCTCTATAACTCGACAACTACTGAACCGATTTGGCTGAAATTTAAAATATAGATAGGTAATGAGCGGGAATAGGACAGAGGCTACTTTTTATCCAGGTGCCACGCGAGTTTTGCCGCGGGCGGAAATTAGTTTGAAAATAACTAGGGATTTTGTACTAGTGGAGCGAGCCGCGGGCGCCTGGTGACGTCACAGCCAGTCGCGGCCTTCTCGCGAGCGTTTTTTAGATTGGTGCACTAAAATCTCTGTAACTCCGTCATTTTTGATCCGATTAAAAAACCAAAAACACAGTATTTTTTGTTTTTTTTGTATCTACAAATCTGCATACTCAACTAAAATCGTGATTCTTTCTCATTGGCAATATGCATCAATTTTTTTTATGGTTTTAAACGATAGGTTATATCGTTAAATAACCGTAACAAAAATTCCAGCGCCGAAAAACTAAAATTTTATAACAAAAATAATTTTTAAAATTTATCAACATTTTCATGCACTTGAAACGGACGTGACGTCACAAGTCACCAAAATTACACGCGCTTGTAGGTAGAAAAAAAAACTTTCTGTCGAGTTTGAAGGAGTGTGACGTCACAGCATACGTGACAAATAGCGTTGCGTTTCAAGTCTTATGAAATTCCCACTATATTTTTGCACTTTTTAATTATTAATTTCTAAGCGAAAATGAAATAATATTAAAAAATAATTACACACACATAATTCTAAAGCCATAATGTTCATAGAAAAATACGTTTAACCCGCTTTTGAATCAGACGCATATTGCCAATTGGTAATGGTAACCCTTTATAGTGTAAATGGAAAGTTGCCGTATGCAGGCTACACTAACGAAATTGTTTGCCTGAACGACTCAAATAAATAAAATCTTACAAAAACTTATTTGCTTGCTAGGATTCGAACCACCGATGCCCCAATTGAACGTGAGCGAGTCCACGCTTTTCCGACTGAGCTACCGCACCAGTTGTCAACAGCGCTGAATTTATAAGTTACATTATTCGTTTACAAAATAATAGTAGGTAACTCTTTACACGACTACCATCAACTAATAAAATTGTATTGAAGGTAGTTGTGCACTAAATTCTATTGAACAATAAAATTAACTGACTGGTTTTGTTACTTGTTTTATTTTCGGTGCGTGTAGCATAGCAATGGTGCATTTTATCAATTTTGAAAGGACAAAGATAGTTGTTCTTTACGAACAAAATATAAGCATAAAAGAGATTGCTTGGCATCATGGAATAATGGTAAGTCGTAAATATTAGAAGAATCTTTGTGAATAAATAATTGCCTGAGTATAAATGTATAACACTTATTTTACTTTTCGTAGGTCAAATCGGTGCAGTTCTATCGACTGGTGATATGAATCATATAAAGCCACACAAATCAGGCCGAAAGAACTAAGAAGTCTAAACAGATCTATGTGAACGCCACAAACATTATTATTAATACCACAGAGAAATTAATACTACGTTATTAATACCAGCAAGTTGCAGAATAACGTTAGGTAAGTGGTATGATAATTGATAAGTATTACAGAGGTTGTTTTTTTATCTTATAATCTATGCCATTATGTAATAATGTTCTTATTTTCAGGTTATTGGGGATGGAAAGATGTCATAATATTGGCCCAGCGAGTTGCTTATCGAGAAGGAGTACCTAGTGTATTTAGTTCATGATAACTGCGCTTCATCCTTCGCGAGCTGTTACTAACTTTTATAAAATTGAAAGATAACTGATATTGTTTTAAATTGTAAGTAGATAATATTACTTAGTCTGATCTGATTTGCGAGAGATCTAAATTGTTTATTTTTCACTGGATTTTATACGATAAGTATAAACTGTTCCAGTGATAACATGACATGTTTGTTCACTCGTTAATTTTATTGGATTAGTATTAGGTTTGTGTTTAAATAAATTTACTAAGACCCTACTAAAAGTTGTTTCATCTAACTATAACTTTACTAGGTAACTTACTACATACTCACAACGTAGTTCGTTGTGAAAGCAAAAATAAAAATAAAATAAACAAAAAATACATAGTCGTGACAGGATTTGAAACCAAGCCCGGACCCACGCAGGAGCATTTGAATTGGGGGTCGCTACCGCTACACCAATCGGCCGCACAGGAGAGTGCGTGAAATTACTTATCCATACGTAAGTAAGAATAAGAAAGTAAGAATGACAAATCTAATAAAAAAGGTAAATGTTTTACAAAAAGTTGAGATCAACGGGTTGCGAACTGACGTCTTAGCAGGGGAGCTACTTAATGGTGACGCTTTGTGTACCTACATCGTAGAAGGTTAAAAAGGCATACTTACGAATCTCATAACGTAGACAAGTTATGCCCCACGCCTCACTAGCTTTGTTAATAGCCTCTACTATTGCAATGTTCAATGATTCTCTCTCTCTGAAGACTTTGTCTAGTGAAATCTGCCCGAGCTCCGAACGCATAGTAGTTTGTGCTAGCTGGGTTATGGCGAATTCAGGATCCTCTACTCCGTATGATGCTGGAATGACAAAATGTGATAAATTTTTGATGACCGTGTTGTTCTAAGAGGAGACCAAAGATTTGCGAGTGATTTGGTGGATATGCAGATATTTGTTCTGGGTCTGGGTGTTGTAGTAGGTCAGTCAGCGTCATCAATCGGTATCCCCCTATTGATTTTAACAAGGACCCTTTTCATTTCAACTTTGGATTTCAGTCGGATTTGCTAGTATAGGAACTCGAGCGAAATTAGATATCCATAAGTATACTAGCAAATCCGACTGAAATCCAAAGTTGAAATGAAAAGGGTCCTTGTTAAAATCAATAGGGGGATACCGATTGATGACGCTGACTGTACTTGTACTCATTTTTTCTGGCATTCATAACACAAGAAGTAGTAGTATTGATAAGGACTATAAAATTCTAGCAGCGCCCTCGCGGCTTTACCCGCGAAGTGATGATATAATGGTAGCATGGTTAGCACGTTGAAGTGGCAATGGGCCATTTAGCACGCAGAACAGATGGCCGATGGGATCGAAAAGTCCTCGAGTGGAGGCCACGGACCGGCAAGCGCAGTGTTGGACGTCCACCAACAAGACAGACGACCATGTAAAAACTGGTGGATGCAGGCTGTTTCCAACCGCAAAACATGAAAATCTTTGAGGGAGGGCCTATGTCCAACAGTGGACGTCCTACGGCTGAGATGATGATGATGATGATGAATAGTAGCCCTTAACATTCCTCAAGAATTATGCTATCAAATGCAAAAAGAATTTTTCAAATCCGATTGGCGCGTCAGAACGGCAGAGATTAGCATGTTCAAACAACAAAAAAAAACCTTTAAAAAGTTTTGATTATGTAAAGAAGCCGGTGTTCTGCCTAATAAACTAACCCTAAGTCGCGGCTTAGGCAGCAGAGCAGGGTTGATAAAAATCATGATTTTTTAAAAAAAATCAAAAAAATCCGATTAATTTGATTT
This sequence comes from Camptogramma bilineatum, assembly GCA_958496255.1. Lineage (NCBI taxonomy): Eukaryota > Metazoa > Arthropoda > Insecta > Lepidoptera > Geometridae > Camptogramma > Camptogramma bilineatum. The sequence goes on along the minus strand of OY292467.1, from coordinate 7,778,171 downwards.
AAATCGGATTTATTTGATTTAAATCAGATTTTTTTGATTTTTTTACTTTCTGATCTCTTTAAATTTGGAAGTTAGTTAAAAATAAGAAAAACACATTACATATTTATTAATAGTATTAACAAAAACATTTTATTTTAATAAATCGTTCATTTATTTAACAGAATAGTTCCACATATTTGGCATATGTAACAAAATATAAATTAAAATTATCATAAATCAAAAAGTTCTTCTAAAGTAAAATCACTTTTTTAAAAAACATTGTCATTCTAATGGACATTTTTTTTTGACTATTTTTGATGGACTATTTTTTTTTTCTTTAAAAAGTGGCAACATTGGATTTGACATTTATGTCATTTTTAGTTCGTACAATGAGCAATCCGACTATAATCGCGAGTTTAAATTTCGGGGAACCCCAGAGGCGTATTTTAAGATTCAGCGCCCTAGGCCAGTAAGGTTTGCCGCCCCCTGCAAAACTTTGTCTCGAGCTTGAAACTTGGTTTGCACTCTGCTCGCAAAATAGTCATGAAGCTTATAATAAGCGAGCGAAGCGAGCCGATTTTTTTTAAGACAACAACAGACACTTGATTTTGCTTAAGGTTCTCAAAGAAAAGGTTGGCTGCTTGTAGGTTCCTATTCTATATGCGAGCGAAGCGAGCCGAATTTTTTTATGACAAATTCAACTGTGACACTTGATTTTGCTTACGGTTCTCAAAGAAAAGGTTGGCTGCTTCTCGGTTCCTATTCTATATGCGAGCGAAGCGAGCCGAATTTTTTATGACAAATGTAACATGTGACACTTGATTTTGCTTACGGTTCTCAAAGAAAAGGTTGGCTGCTTGTCTGTTCCTATTCTATATGCGAGCGAAGCGAGCCGAATTTTTTTATGACAAATGCAACATGTGACACTTGATTTTGCTTACGGTTCTCAAAGAAAAGGTTGCCTGCTTGTCAGTTCCTATTCTATATGCGAGCGAAGCGAGCCGAATTTTTTTATGACAAATTCAACTGTGACACTTGATTTTGCTTACGGTTCTCAAAGAAAAGGTTGGCTGCTTCTTGGTTCCTATTCTATATGCGAGCAAAGCGAGCCGAATTTTTTTATGACAAATGTAACATGTGACACTTGATTTTACTTGCGGTTCTCAAAGAAAAGGTTGGCAGCTTGTCTGTTCCTATTCTATATGCGAGCGAAGCGAGCCGATTTTTTTTATGACAAATGCAACATGTGACACTTGATTTTGCTTACGGTTCTCAAAGAAAAGGTTGGCTGCTTGTCGGTTCCTATTCTATATGCGAGCGAAGCAAGCCGAATTTTTTTATGACAAATTCAACATGTGACACTTCATTTTGCTTACGGTTTTCAAAGAAAAGGTTGGCTGCTCGTCGGTTCTTATTCTATATGCGAGCGAAGCGAGCCGAATTTTTTTATGACAAATGTAACATGTGACACTTGATTTTGCTTACGGTTCTCAAAGAAAAGGTTGGCTGCTTGTCGGTTCCTATTCTATATGCGAGCGAAGCGAGCCGAATTTTTTTATGACAAATGTAACATGTGACACTTTATTTTGCTTACGGTTCTCAAAGAAAAAGTTGGCTGCTTGTCGGTTCCTATTACGCTTTCAGACATAACTCAATTTGCTCGTAAAACACTGATAGGTAAAGCTAAAGCGAAGCGAACCGAATTTTTTGAAGAAAAATGCAACATGTGACACCCAAAGAAATGTTTTTCTAAAATCGTCTCGAGGATTTATTCCCAGAATACCAATTTATTGTAACGAATTATCCCTTCGAGCTTCAAAGAAAACCTACGTTTCCTGTCAAATGAAAATCTCTGAAAATGGCCAGTCAGTAAAACGATAGTCTTGATGTCTAAAACTTTACATCCAAATAAATTTTAGTTTTTGTTCCTCGCTCTCAACCAAATAAGTTTTAGCTTTTGTTAATTAGGTCCCTAGGCTTTTTTTTAATTTCTTCGGGCAAATAAAGATAAAAAGAAAGGCGCATGAAACTGAAAGCGCGAGGCGGCGCAAGCCGCCCCTCGCTCCGAGCCAAATAAGTTTTAGCTTTTGTTAGTTAGGTAGAGTTTTTTTTACTTTCTTCAGGCATATAAGGACAAAAAGAAAGGCGCATGAAACTGAAAGCACGGAGCGGCGCAAGCCCCCCTCTCTCTCAACCAAATAAGTTTTACCTTTTTTTTTAGTTCGATAGGCTTTTTTTTTATTTCTTCTGGCATGTAAGGACAAAAAGGCTCATGAAGCTGAGAGCGAGGGGCGGCGCAAGCCGCCTCTCCATATTTTCAACCACCAAATAGTTATTGTTAATTAGATAAGCCTTTTTTAAAATTTATTTTGGCATTATAAGGCCAAAAAAAAAGGCGCAAGCTGAGAGCGAGGGGCGGCTTGCGCCGCCCCTCGTAGCCTGCCGCCCCGGGCCATGGCCCTCTTGGCCTAAGGGTAAATACGCCCCTGGGGAACCCCCGAACGGTGTAGGTAAACAGCATTGGACCCTTGTGTGCGCGCCGTAGTTTATGCCGTGGGAAGTCCCTTGACACATTTTCGTTGATTTGGTCGCAGTAAAAACGTACTGATTTAAATCATTGATTTTTTTAAAAAAATCATTTGATTTAAATCGCGATTTTAATCACTGATTAAAATCAAGTGATTTAAATCATATCAACCCTGCAGCAGAGTATGCCAAAGAAAGCTACACACTTGAGAATCATTTATTTATTTATTGGGAAATCAACAGCGATACATAAAGTGACATATTATCAGCGATCATAACTATTCTTCTGACATAGTCTTGTAAAAACAATCTAATTACTTAATGCAGAAATACTCCTTACTCACCCAAATATGGATCTAAAATTCTGAGATACAAGACTCCATCAATGCTCAAAGTGACGTTATCAGCACTGATTGCGCTTTGTTTTGGCACATCAATAGCTATTTCCTTCAAGCTCTGCACATACTTTATCTTGTCAACGATCGGCCAGAGCAAGTTCAAACCAGGTTCTAATATTCTGTGAAATTTACCCATCCGTTCCACAACCCAAGCCTAAAAAAAATTAACACAATTACAAACAGTAAACAGGAACCTATGACATTCTTATTTTTCAAAATCGTAAACAAAACTGACTGTTAATAATAAGTACCCTTAAACTAAGTAGTGTTTCAGTATTCGGGAGTATGATAATTGAATTTAAGAAGAACTTAAATACTACAATTCTAGTCTGTTTTCCACAGATATTGTAGAACCCCTTTTGTCTATTTGTGTTTACTATTTTATTTATGAATGCAAAATATAAAACCTATTGTACTTTGGTTGAGTTAACATGCTCAAAATAATATTGTAAGGAGTAACAGTTGTATGACCCTTTAATTATACTACTAAACATTTATATACAAGACTAGCAAACACTTGACAATTGCAAAAATATTTGCCAGGGCCATAATAATGCCCAGTTATATCTACCAGGCAACCTTAGGATGTATATCATTGTGCAATGTTTGTGAGAAATTATGTTTATTGATGTTGCAACTTTAGATCACTACTATTATACTGAATCCAATAAGAGCTTAAAAAACATAAAGATGAACTTAAGTAAGTAATAAATTAGGTAAATAATAAATGCACCAAAAAGTTAAGAGAATTTAAGAAGGTACTTACCTCTTGTTGTGGAACGAACATGATAACAGTGTTAAGTGGTGTGGTTGAGCGGCTTCGAGCAGCTGTGATGCTATACAATACACCGGCATTATTTTGGTACTCCGGCACAAAAAGACCCTAAAACCAATGTTGGGGTAAGGTTATGTTGAATAAAAGGTAAACAAAGTTTACGATTACTTACCCTTGGGGGTAGTGCTCGGGTTAGAAACAATCTGGTGCGGCTAAACATGTTACTAAAATCACAATACTATTCGGAATAATCCTTCAATCCATTCCACATCAGTATAATTTATTTTAAAGAAGTACTATGAAAGGGAAAGTACACAGGCAAAATTGAACAGAAAAAGCAGTGTTGCCAACTCTACCATCAGACTTGTAGCTAAATCTGCCCCGAAAAGTTGCTAGATAACCAGATTTTCCTCAAAAAGTAGCTAGATGTAACCAAGGGAAAAAAACTTGTTTTCTACGGTGCACAGTGGCTCGATCGTATGGAGAGGGTCGGACATTCGTCTTTAAAAAAAGTTGATGTCGAAATGTGTTAATTTAATAATGGCATTGTGTTCAGTTAATTATTCTCTTCAATAGTCATTCTCGGTACTTTTGCCGTAACGGCAATATTTCATGAATAAATTGAAGAAACGTTGATTTTTATTACAATTTTGTATGGAAATGAATTTTCAAAACCTTATATCTCGACATTGCCCTGAGTTTTCGCAGTGCAGTTTTTTTTATCGTAATCTACACATAAACAGCTTCAATATCCATTCAAAACTTGCTGCGCCAAACTCTTATAAGACTAAAATACAGGATGATCTATTTTGAGTTAAAATATATGAACGATAACTTGTAATCTACTCGTACACGGTTCGAAATGTCTTAATTTAATAATGGTATCGTGTTCAATTAATGATTTTCTTCAATAGTCATTCTCGGTACTTTTGCTGTAATGGCAATATTTCATGAATAAATTGAAAAAACGTTTATTTTTATTCAACAATTTTAAGGAAATTAATTTTTAAAACCTTATATCTCGACATTGCCGTGCGTTTTTGCGATGCGGTTTTTTTTTATCGTAATCTACACATAGACAGCTTTAATATCCAATCAAAATTTGGTGCGCCAAACTCACAACAGACTCAAATACAGCATGCATGTTCTATTTTGAGTTAAAATATTATGAATATTAACTTAACTGATTTTCGTAATCTACTCGTACACGGCTCGAAATGTGTTAATTTAATCATGGTATCGTGTTCAGTTAATGATTTTCTTCAATAGTCATTCTCCGTACTTTTGCCGTAACGGCAATACTTCATGAATAAATTGAAAAAACGTTGATTTTTATTACAATTTTTAAGGAAATGAATTTTTAAAACCTTATATCTCGACATTGCCGTGCGTTTTCGCGATGCGGTTTTTTTTATCGTAATCTATACATAAACAGCTTCAATATCCAATCAAAACTTGCTGCGCCAAACTCATAACAGACTAAAATACAGGATGCTATATTTTGAGTTAACAATAACTCAACCAATTTTCGTTATCTACTCGTACACGGTTTGAAATGTGCTAATTGATTAATGGTATCGTGTTCAGTTAAACATTTTCTTCAATAGTCATTCACGGTACTTTTGCTGTAACGGCATTATTTCATGAATAAATTGAAAAAACGTTGATTTTTATGACAATTTTTTGGAAATGAATTTTTAAAACCTTATATCTCGACATTGCCGTGCGTTTTCGCGATGCGGTTTTTTTTATCGTAATCTACACATAGACAGCTTCAATATCCAATCAAAACTTGCTGCGCCAAACTCATAACAGACTAAAATACAGGATGTTATATTTTGAGTTAACAATAACTCAACCAATTTTCGTTATCTACTCGTACACGGTTCGAAATGTGCTAATTGAATAATGGTATCGTGTTCAGTTAAACATTTTCTTCAATAGTCATTCACGGTACTTTTGCTGTAACGGCATTATTTCATGAATAAATTGAAAAAAACGTTGATTTTTATTACAATTTTTAAAGAAATGAATATTTAAAACCTTATATCTTGACATTGCCGTGCGTTTTCTCGGTGCGGTTTTTTTTATCGTAATCTACACATAGACAGCTTCAATATCCAATCAAAACTTGGTCACATGCTCAGCAGTGAGCGCGCTGAGAGGACGTGTGCAAAAAGATTTTATAAAATTTTAATATACCTGCAGTGAAAAATCAACCTTACCACTAATTAATAAAAGCAAATTTTGAGTGTGTACAAAACGACTGTGACACCACGGGTAAAAGAGACGGATTCATCAATTCATCCCATTCACACTTCACAGCGGTCACCACAGGCAAACCAACAAATTCCAACGTCTTGTTAAACCAACATCTTAACCCAGGGTTAAAGCGAAGATCTACTACATCAAAATGAGCGTAAGACGCAGCCCACCGGGAACACCAAGTAGTTATGAGGATCCGCAATCACTCCCGGACTACCCCACAGCTGGAGTCCAACAGGTATCCTTGCGAAAACGAAAGGTCCCAGATAGTACAGACCATTCTATTAAAAAAGAACTTGCTGACTTTCGTGCGGATATTTTATCTATTCTACAAGATTTCGCGGTCAAACAAAACAACAACATGCAAAAAATTTTAGAGGATATCTCTACTATAAAACAACAGATGCAAAGTATAGAAATAAAAACAGACAACATAATACTGGAACAAAACAAGTTTAAGGAGGAAATTACCGACATCAAAATCTGCTATAACAATGCAGAACTCAAAATTGAGTCAATGAAAAAAGACATCGAAGATCTCAAAACATCGACATATTCCACACCCTCTTCGAGAGAGTTAAAATCTTCTAGTAGCGAGGATATTATCTCCGAAATAAGAGAACGTTCCATAAGGGAGAAGAACTTAATTGTCATAGGAGTAAGCGAGTTGAAATCTGCTGACCCGAAATCGAGACTAGAACACGACAAAAAGGAAATAACTGAAATTATAAAAATGCTAGCTCCACATGTCCCGGAGCCTTTAACATGTTCACGACTGGGAAAATACAAGCCAGGAACAGTAAGGCCAATAAAGGCAACATTTCATTCAGCTGACATCGTTAGGGATATTTTACGAAAGAAGGCAGAAGTAGCACTCCAAGATAAATATATATTCTCAGACAGAACTCTCCAACAACAGAGCTACTTCATTACTCTGAAGGAAGAATTAAAAACCCGTCAGGGACAAGGAGAAAAAAACATTGGCATAAAATATATAAAGGGAGTACCAAGGATCGTTTCAATGCAGCCAAAAAACTAGTAATTTCCGACGCACCTGAAATCTCCTGCTCAAATAAATTTTGAAGATCTGGTTTTTTAACGTCCGCAGCGTTGTAAAGGATGGCAAACTGGATGAGCAAAAATGTGAAATGGAAGCGATCAAAAATATAAAATCAGAGGAAGAAGGTGAAAATAATTCAGCTCATGTTTTAATTTTACTACTAATTTACTAAATCAATTTCTATAAATTTATAACGTAAAATTACATGCAATCTAAATAATTTAAAATGTAAATGATGTACCTATGTTAGGAAGGTATGGACTAAGGACAGACGTACCTACTCATAACGTAACCGAGGATAACACAAAACATTAGTCCACACACATTCTCGGTGCAAGTGGTTCCACAAAAGTTGTACTCCGGCTTAGCGTAGTTGTCTGCATGTATAAAACTACCCTACTTTTTTTTTTGCTATTTATTTTTAACGATGCATTTGTTAATTCAAATTAAATCAATCTTATAATTACCTATTTTAACAATAATAATATGAAACGCTCACTGTATTTATAATTATGCTAAATACTTTGTAGTATATTTAAGATTTCTCAGTAAGTAATTTCTTTTGTAAATTTTATGAGAAATAAATAATCTTTAACCGTAACCATTTCCAAAAAATTGTCATAAAAATCAACGTTTTTTCAATTTATTCATGAAATAATGCCGTTACAGCAAAAGTACCGTGAATGACTATTGAAGAAAATGTTTAACTGAACACGATACCATTAATCAATTAGCACATTTCAAACCGTGTACGAGTAGATAACGAAAATTGGTTGAGTTATTGTTAACTCAAAATATAGCATCCTGTATTTTAGTCTGTTATGAGTTTGGCGCAGCAAGTTTTGATTGGATATTGAAGCTGTTTATGTATAGATTACGATAAAAAAAACCGCATCGCGAAAACGCACGGCAATGTCGAGATATAAGGTTTTAAAAATTCATTTCCTTAAAAATTGTAATAAAAATCAACGTTTTTTCAATTTATTCATGAAGTATTGCCGTTACGGCAAAAGTACGGAGAATGACTATTGAAGAAAATCATTAACTGAACACGATACCATGATTAAATTAACACATTTCGAGCCGTGTACGAGTAGATTACGAAAATCAGTTAAGTTAATATTCATAATATTTTAACTCAAAATAGAACATGCATGCTGTATTTGAGTCTGTTGTGAGTTTGGCGCACCAAATTTTGATTGGATATTAAAGTTGTCTATGTGTAGATTACGATAAAAAAAACCGCATCGCAAAAACGCAGGGACTGAAAGCGGTATGGTATTATCGTTATGGTAGCGCAAAAAAGTAAGGGTACCATTATCAGATAGCGGTATGGCTAAAGCGCTACCTTTATCAAATAGAGGTATGGTTATACCGCTATTTTAGTGGTATAAAATAACGGTATAAAATAACGGTAGAGGTAGGCTATACCGCTATTATACCTTTATTTTATACCGGTATAATAGCGGTATAAACCGCTATCATACCCTTATTTTTAAACCGGTATAATAGCGGTATATACCGCTATCATACCCTTATTTTTATAGCGGTATAATAGCGGTATAGACTTAATTTTACAATATCAAAAATGAAGTCGAGCCGACAAGGATGCAAGCGGGGTGGCGACGACGGCTGGCGGGATGGGAGGGCTGGGGGAGGCCCCTTGGGGGCGCGCTACCACCGAGTGCCGAGTTTCTTTGAGATTTCGTTCTGTTACGCACGCGCTCACGCACGCAATCCACGCACAGTACCTACTTACTTATCTGCTTTCAATTTGGTACATACGTATAAGTACCTACTAACCTACCTACTAGAAAATATTATTTGCTAGGTACCTACCTAGTTATATCATTGCTTGTTACAAATGGGAAGAAAACTGAAAAACGCCGTCTAGGCTTATTACGAGCTTTTATTTAACTTGCAATGTATGTAATTATGTATGTATGTTTGTTAGGTTCAAATCTTGCGAATTAAATTTGTCAAGGATAGGAGTTTTCATAGATTACCTAAGGAGTACCTACCTACTTATCTACCTAGTTGTCATTCTTCAGACAGTAGGTACCTACATACAGTACATACCTAGGTACTTTATCTATGTAGGTAGGTATTTGGTAACGTTTTTGGTAGGTAGTTATTATGCTAGCCTAATCTAACTAGGTACCAATATTCAAATCTCAGAGGGGAGGCCGAGGAGATGAGGTGGCGGGTAAGACGGGGCGTACCCCCCGCTAGCCGCCCGCAACCTGCGTTAGGCTTGATGAGCGAAACACAATGCTGTTCTCTTAATGAGCGGAACATCATGCTGTTCTGATGATGGAGTCAGGACCTGTTCCATGGAACTTTTTATTGATATGGGTATCAAATGAAAGGGCTTGATAAGCAAAACACAATGCTGTTCTCTTGATGAGCGAAACACCATGCTGTTCTGATGATGAAGTCAGGACCTGTTCCATTCCATGGAACTTTTTTTTGATATGGGTATCATAATATGAAAGGGCTTGATGAGCGAAACACAATCATCATCGTCATCGTCATATCTTCGTATCTTCGTAACTTCGTACTTCTTATCTTCGCAACTTCGCAACTTCGCGTCTTCGTAACTTCGTGACTTCGTAACTTCGCAACTTCGCATCTTCGCAACTTCGTATCTTCGTAACGTCATAACTTCGTATCTTTAAAACTTCATAACTTCGCAACTTCGTAACTTCGTATCTTCGCAACTTCGTATCTTCATAACTTCGTAACTTCGTATCTTCGTGACTTCATAACTTCATATCTTCGTATCTTCACAACTTCGCAACTTCGCAACTTTGCATCTGCGCATCTTCGCAACTTCGTATCTTCGTATCTTCGTAACTTCGTATCTTCGCAACTTCGTATCTTCAAAACTTCGTAACCTCGTATTTTCGTATCTTCGCAACTTCGTATCTTCGCAACTTCGCAACTTCGCACCTTCGTATCTAGAAGATGCGAAGATACGAAGTTGTGAAGTTGCGAAGTTGCGAAGTTACGAAGTTGCGAAGTTGCGAAGTCACGAAGATACGAAGTTACAAAGATACGAAGTTGCGAAGTTGCGAAGTTGCGAAGATACGAAGTTACGAAGATACGAAGATACGAAGATACTAAGTTGCGAAGATACGAAGTTACGAAGTTCCGAAGTTTTGAAGATACGAAGTTACGACTTACGACGTTACGAAGATACGAAGTTGCGAAGATACGAAATTGCGAAGTTACGAAGTTTTGAAGATACGAAGTTACGAAGTTACGAAGCTATACTAAATTACGAAATTACGAATCCATACATCCTCCCTCACAAACTTTATTAATTGGATTGGAGTGTTGTGATTGTACAAAGTAGGTTAGGTACATGTTTCAGGTACCTACCACGAAAAACGTGAATTTACGAAGCATCATCATCATCGTCATCATCATCATCATCATGACCACCACCACCACCACCATCATCCATCATGCATCATCCATCATCCATCATCCATTTTTGAGGAAAATTCATGATTCTCCCAAAGTTCGCTCGCAATAATTCGTCGTCAAAACACCACACCGGCCAGTGAAATGACGAAATGACGTAAGTAAGGCGGGCGCGGTGATATCAAAGAAAACCTTTATCATAAGGGTTTAGGTAGCGCTATTTTCTTATACCGGTTAGAATTTCGGTACCCTTATTGTCATACCTTTATTTTTTTTGGTACCGAAATATTTGGGTAACCGGAATATAGCGGTATGACGTCATACCCTTATAAAGAGGTAGCGTAATTTTTCGGTTATTCAGTCCCTGCAAAAACGTACGGCAATGTTGAGATATAAGGTTTTAAAAATTAATTTCCTTAAAATTGTTGAATAAAAATAAACGTTTTTTCAATTTATTCATGAAATATTGCCATTACAGCAAAAGTACCGAGAATGACTATTGAAGAAAATCATTAATTGAACACGATACCATTATTAAATTAAGACATTTCGAACCGTGTACGAGTAGATTACAAGTTATCGTTCATATATTTTAACTCAAAATAGATCATCCTGTATTTTAGTCTTATAAGAGTTTGGCGCAGCAAGTTTTGAATGGATATTGAAGCTGTTTATGTGTAGATTATGATAAAAAAAACCGCACTGCGAAAACGCAGGGCAATGTCGAGATATAAGGTTTTGAAAATTAATTTCCATACAAAATTGTAATAAAAATCAACGTTTCTTCAATTTATTCATGAAATATTGCCGTTACGGCAAAAGTACCGCGAATGACTATTGAAGAGAATAATTAACTGAACACAATGCCATTATTAAATTAACACATTTCGACATCAACTTTTTTTAAAGACGAATGTCCGACCCTCTCCATACGATCGAGCCACTGTGCGGTGTTGTCCGCAGTGTTGTCTTGGTAGGCTAAAAAGATTTATTCAACCTATAGTCGTATTGCTCATTATACGGACTAAAATCGGACTAAAATTGAAGGAACAAATGTCATTTTTCATAAATTTTTAGTCCGTATAATGAGCAATAAGACTATAAATCTTACTTTTTTAGCTACAACTTTTTCAATTTTGTAGCTGACGGTAGCCTAAAAGTGGCCAGATCTAGCTATAAAGTAGCTAAGTTGGCATCACTGAGAAAAAGTTCTGTCTGTGTCAGTGTAGAATTGACTTGACAGAAGTCAATTGTCATGTCATGGATATGTCAAAATCACTACGAAAAAATTAAAAAACACTTATAGTGCTACCACACGGTCTGCAGACACGTTGGCAGACCGTCTGCCAGACGGTCGGCCAGACGGTCTGGCAGACGGTCGGATCCTTGAATACATAATAGTAACCACGGTCCAAATGAGGAGTGTTGCCAGCTGGCTAAACGAATTTACCTCTAAACTTAGATGGAAATCCCTTCGAAAAATAGGTCTTTCCGAAAATAAACCCAACCAAGCATAAAGCCCTAAAAAAGTCAACTAAATTACTTTAACATCTACAGATTGAAAACAACAATCTTTAGATAGCCTCCTGTTTCATTCGTCACTCGCACAAAAAAAAGAAAGATAGTTTTAATATATGCTTCTTTGTTTTGTGCGAGTGAGAAGGAAAACTTTCCTTCTCACTCACTTGTGTAAATTAGAAAGGCGCGTACATATGTTGGGCCAGCCTAGGCCAGCTTAGGCGAGTGCGAGCGAGAAGGCGAATCGATTCAAGGCGAGAGCGACAGAGAGGCAATGTGACCCTGGCCCAACGTGTGTACGTGCTATAACAAAACTGACTTGTCACTGTTACTGTGTCTCATGTCATGGTAACAGTGACAGCCCACAAGAAGGTATGATATTGTAATGTCTACACAACGACGGAATAAAAAAATACGGAACTTTAAGCGTGTGATCCTAAAGGGATGTTCGATATTTCGGATTGTATCGATATTTCGTATCGCAATGTATCGTAAAGTGTTGTATCGAAATAAAAAGTCAATTAGTCAATTATTTATTTTAATAAAAGTAAATTATCTTTACAAAATAATCCAAAGCGATAATCTAGGTACATAGGTATTTGAGATCAGTAAAAATAATCCTACTTTAAAAGTAAGCACTATTATGAAATTAATTATTATGAATAGGAACCAATATCGGGATCCATAGGAAGATTAAGATATTTAAAATTAAAAAATAAACACAAGAAAAATGTAACAATAAACACATAACATCAATAAAAATTAACAACAATAATAACAGTTTATTAATAAGTAAGAATTAATATCTCCTACCCTAACTACCTACCATGGTAGTAAAGAACTAGGTTCTTCGCAGTAGGTCATACAAGTTCTCCCTAAGGTTGGCCAATTGTCAGAGACAGGGGCGTAGCTATAGCTTTGTTAAGGGGGGGGTCCAAAGGTTCCAATATACCAAAGATCTTTGTTAAGGGGGGGGTCCAAGGGTTCCAAAATACAAAAATTGACTAGGTTTCCTCCGAACTTAATGGGCTAAGGGGGGGGTCCGGACCCCCTAAACCCCCCCCTTATATACGTCCCTGGTCAGAGAACACATCACATTCTGCATCCAAACAAAGAAGAGCATTTAGATGACGTTGTGCGCGGCATACAGGGGATTGTTGATGAGCTACAGTACGGGGCGTTCTTGGAGCAAACAGAGGTATACGCCCAGGGCAAAATCTGGCGCGATGCTCCAGTACATACAGTCTGCTTACCTCAGCGAGTAATTCGGGGCAGTTGAGTACTCCACGCAGGAAAAAAAATGGTGGCAAAAATGTATGAAACCGTGCCGGTGCCGGCGCCGGCAAGTGGAAAAACGAGCAGTACATTTTCATACATTCTTGCGTCGCCGGCGCCGGTGCCGGTGCCGTGCCGGGCTAGTGGAAAAACGCCCATTTAGAGCGTTTGTCCGTCACGTCACCGTCAACGAGATTATTTCTGTATGAGATCAAGATGACGTGACGGTCTTCTGGTGGACAAGCGGCTATAGTAAATGTATGGTCCGCTACATCGGCGCCGTCATCTCGTTTTCGTTGACGTGACGGTGACGGCGGCGGTGGACAAACGCTCTTACTGTGAACGAAAGAATAATCTTGCTTGTAGGTACATTTCAACCTACCAACCAACGTTATATAATTAGTAGGTAGGTAAGATTAAATGAAATAGATACCTGCTAAAAGCCTGCTAACAATAAATAGGCAACCTAGACAGTCGGTTCTAATTTATTTTAAAACTCCCGAATTTGCAGGAAATCCCCCATTTGGCATCACTCCCTATTTGTCTGTCGTGGTTTTTGACGGTTGGGGCCAACCATCAAAATCGTTTGATGGTCTGTGTCATATCATTGTGACAGTGACACAGACCATCACTTTGGTCTGCCGCAGACCAAATCTGTGGTTTGGTCTGTGCCGTCTGTTACGGCTATTATATTTCGATCTCAAACTTTTCATTCGTTCTTCAAACTCATCAAGCAAATCGATTGTGTTGGTAAAATATTAAATATTTTATCTTGTTGGCTGCACTGCACAGCCTACACTAAAATAGCGCTAAAAACAAACATGAGTTTGATTGATCAATAATTAGAATTTGAGTAAACTAAACTGTCCATGCAACTTGTGTTTTAAAATGGATAAAAAAACGTTAGCACTCAATACTAGTCAATCAAATGATGACAATATTATCACAAATAAGTTACGTCGCTTGCGCATTCAAGAAGCCCTGCTTCTACAAAGTGTTCAAAAATCGGATAAAACTGTAAAAGATGATGATCCTATTAATTCTTCTAGTTATAATGAATTAATCAGGAAAGTTAAAGATTCGTTTATTAATCTTAAGAATTTGTACGATGAAGTCAAAGCTAACACACAATCCCAAGAACTACTAGCAGACATTGGTTCGTATTAACTTTTTTGTAATAATTTATAGGATACTCAAAGACTTTTACCTGAGGATACTACTTCATGTACAATCATCAACAAAAGTAAATAAAACTAAGATTGTTTCCGTTTCCTAAGCGCTGCGCTGTCGTAATAAGTTCAGTAACATCATTAGGTACGATCATACCTATAAACCTACCAACCTACTATTTTTTAATTTTCAGATATTGATGAAATTAAAAAAAAAGTTTTGGAATTGGATTCTAGCATCAAAACATTCAAATCTGATATCAATTCAGAGCTGGCTGCTCTAACGAAAACTGAACAAGATTTTAACAAACTGGTTTGTACCTACCTAACTTTCTTTTATTACAGCTTAACCTACTTAACTATCTACTAACTAGTATCTACCACTCCTAAGCATGCACGTTTGTGTACATCATATTTATTTAATGTGAACTGGAACAAAATAACATCTCATATCATAGGTAGGTATATAATTATTAAATTTAGACATCATTTGGTGTCAGTAAATGTGTACCTACCTACCAACTTCAATGAAGTACCTACCTACCGTATCACAATTAAGAGGATATTTGAACCATTCTTGATAATAACACCGAGTTTTCTACTCGCTAATACCTAATAAAAGCCAACTAACATCATTAAACTCAGCTTCTAGAGAATCCAAACGAAGTGGAAAACCTGAAACGACGACCGAAGACTCACTCAGTAAACTATAACGCAATTGTGCCGAGTCCTGTCAAAGTTATGATGACATCTCCTTTTAAATGTTTGGTAGGTTAAATAGTCTAACTAAGATTAATTATAAGCTAGACATTATTTAACACACGGGAATTACTCACGTAAAATTGTCGTCAATTTAGATACCGACAATGTTTCGATTCATCCGGAGAATCTTCATCTGGGTAAGAAGGGAGTTGCGGCAAGGTTTCTCCTCGCATGACATGTTACGTGAGTAATTCCCGTGTGTTAAATAATGTCTAGTACAACTCACGAAAGTTTTGAAAGTGAAATACCTAAGCTATTTCTCTGTCGATTTTTATTTAGTTCTTTCAACGGCTGAAAGAGTATGCGCTTAGCAAAAAGGCGTCAATTGTTGTTATTTGTAATAGGTAGTTTGTATTTATGTATTTTACGATTTTAATAAAAGAACCTATTAACTAATTTAACTAACTATCCAGCAATTCAATTGAGAATAAGTAATTCAAACGACTTTTAGAATCTGGAGGAAAATACCTTTTTTACTACACAATGTCACTAGGTAGTTTTATACACATTAAGAAGGTACTTTCACAAACCTATTTTTATGTTTTCTTCAGGAGGTACAACAATTTCAAGAGTTTATGAAAAATAGTCCCAATCGATATGGTGGATGGAACGAGTACAATCATAATTTGTTTGTCAAGCAATGGCAAAAGTTTTTTGGAAAGAACTACATTTCTGAGTTTGAAAATGAAAGTTTTGAACAATCAGTAACATATGAAATGTTTATCGAAGATCTAATGCTGAAGTTGAGAGGTTTGGTATTTGTTTTACAAGTGTAAACATTCTGTAAAAACGTTTTAGTGTTCACATAGTACCTGCCTACAATAATTAATACCTACACTGAAAAATATTTTCAGGTATCTCAGTAAGTGCCATTACTGCACACGCACAATGGTATGTCAGGTATATATTTTTTAAGGAAAAGCAGCAAAACGCTATTGATAAATGGAAATGGAGTAAACAAGTCAAAACAGTCCCGAAAAAGGTGCGCAAATTTTTATTCAAGCGTTCAACATGTACCTAGGTACATACAATAGATACGTCTAATACTGCTCACACATTCGGCCACCACTCGGGTTCGAGTCCCGTCGGAATCGCAAATTTTGATTAGACTTTTCACTTCAATGATCTAAGTTTGATGTATAGGTTTCAATCACGCCGAATGAACGGAGACGGTTGAATGGTTTGGATACCCTTAGCTTTGTATGAAACTTGAAATTTTAAAGAGCGTTGTTTGTAGCAAACAGGCTGTTTAAAAATCGGACCACAGGCGGATAGCTATTAAAATAAGAAAAAGGTAAAACAGGTTGAATATTTTTTTATTAGCCTGAACTGTCCTGTCTCACTGCCGGGTAAAGGCCTCCTCCATTACCTACCTTCCAATCTTCGTGAAGTTAGTTAGGTAAGTGCTTATAAAGTTAGGTAAGTGTAATTAATTTTTACTAGGTATTGTTTTGCGTAGGTCATGTACGCTGAGGAAGACGACAGTCTTCGTAAGGACAGAACGGAAGCTCGCAGTTTTCAAGCTTGGTAAGACTCCAGTTAGTTAGATTTTTTTGAAAATTTCAAAATATCTAGTACTCCTCCGCCAAACTATACCAAAAAAGATTCGTCAAAATTTTCACGCTAAAGCCACCCAACCACCCACTTTCCACAGCCTAACCTTACTATGCCAGGCTAGTCAGGGCAAATCCTAGTTAGGCTGTGGAAAGTGGGTGGTTGGGTGGCTTTAGCGTGAAAATTTTGACGAATCTTTTTTGGTATAGTTTGGCGGAGGAGTACTAGATATTTTGAAATTTTCAAAAAAATCTGAATATGGACTTCCGCAAAGTCACGCCTGAATCAATTAACTATCCAGTTAGTTATTTAAAAGATACTTACATAATTATAGTTAATATTATGAAAACGTTTTCATGGGCACTTCTTTATGATGATGTCCATAAAACTTCATAAAAGTAACCTCAATTATGTAGGTACCTACCTAATCAAAAATTTACCTACCCTTTGTTAAAATTTCAGTGACTCCAATACCAGTCTACATGGTTCAGCTGAGTATGAAACTAATACAAAACATTCTGTAGGAAAGGGAAAAAGGCCTCACAGTATACTAAAACCTACTAAACAATGGTTAAATAGATATCAACACTACAACAGTGAAACTGGATCATTTTCCAGTTTTAACAATATTGAAATAATGGAAAAACAACTGTAAGGGATTCCTTGTTGCATTCTATTTTAGTGTTTTATTATAGTAATGTGCATGTTATTTAACTGTCATTTTTTACTTTCAGAGGTATTCCACATTGGAGGCTTGGGCTATGAATTTTATTGCTAAGTCATTACGTTACCATAAACTTGTTATCTAATGTATCATATCATAACATATTGACAATGACTTTCCTGCTCAGATTTTAACTTTACCTACATTCCGTTTTTAAGTTTGAATTAGGTCAGTACATTTATTTGCGCACATACATAATAAATAATGTAGGTAGGACATACATAACAACAATTTGTAGATCAGGTAGGTACCTTAATTTACAATTTTACTTTTAATTCTGAACATAGGACCTACATTTATAATCCAAACTGATAACCTGATAATATAATAAAACTGGCTCGAACGCAAATATCAGCTACCTACTAGAATAGGTGCGCTTTTGTTTTTCTTTGTTTATTTAATTTTACTAAAGACACTTCACTGTATAATATACCTATTCTTCTCACAATGGGGATTTAGGCATGCGTGAAGTTGCCGTTTATGCCGTTTCGCCGCGCTATAGAAATTATTGTGTAGATAAGGTGCACTCTTCGAGCTTATAGAACACTGCGCATCGAAACGGCTAATTTCATGAATGCCTAGATCCATTGTGAGAAGTATAGTTTTGTTTTGTTGCTGACTGTACTTTGACTCGCTAAATCAATCTAAGATCTTCATTCATTCCATCTGTTTGACCCTTTGCTTGACGAGTTTGATGTTATTTGTATTGTAATCTGTAGCGTCTCTTTATAATAGCCGTAACAGACGGCACAGACCAAACCACAGATTTGGTCTGCGGCAGACCAAAGTGATGGTCTGTGTCACTGTCACAATGATATGACACAGACCATCAAACGATTTTGATGGTTGGCCCCAACCGTCAAAAACCACGACAGACAAATAGGGAGTGATGCCAAATGGGGGATTTCCTGCAAATTCGGGAGTTTTAAAATAAATTAGAACCGACTGTCTAGGTTGCCTATTTATTGTTAGCAGGCTTTTAGCAGGTATCTATTTCATTTAATCTTACCTACCTACTAATTATATAACGTTGGTTGGTAGGTTGAAATGTACCTACAAGCAAGATTATTCTTTCGTTCACAGTAAGAGCGTTTGTCCACCGCCGCCGTCACCGTCACGTCAACGAAAACGAGATGACGGCGCCGATGTAGCGGACCATACATTTACTATAGCCGCTTGTCCACCAGAAGACCGTCACGTCATCTTGATCTCATACAGAAATAATCTCGTTGACGGTGACGTGACGGACAAACGCTCTAAATGGGCGTTTTTCCACTAGCCCGGCACGGCACCGGCACCGGCGCCGGCGACGCAAGAATGTATGAAAATGTACTGCTCGTTTTTCCACTTGCCGGCGCCGGCACCGGCACGGTTTCATACATTTTTGCCACCATTTTTTTTCCTGCGTGGAGTACTCAACTGCCCCGAATTACTCGCTGAGGTAAGCAGACTGTATGTACTGGAGCATCGCGCCAGATTTTGCCCTGGGCGTATACCTCTGTTTGCTCCAAGAACGCCCCGTACTGTAGCTCATCAACAATCCCCTGTATGCCGCGCACAACGTCATCTAAATGCTCTTCTTTGTTTGGATGCAGAATGTGATGTGTTCTCTGACCAGGGACGTATATAAGGGGGGGGTTTAGGGGGTCCGGACCCCCCCCTTAGCCCATTAAGTTCGGAGGAAACCTAGTCAATTTTTGTATTTTGGAACCCTTGGACCCCCCCCTTAACAAAGATCTTTGGTATATTGGAACCTTTGGACCCCCCCCTTAACAAAGCTATAGCTACGCCCCTGTCTCTGACAATTGGCCAACCTTAGGGAGAACTTGTATGACCTACTGCGAAGAACCTAGTTCTTTACTACCATGGTAGGTAGTTAGGGTAGGAGATATTAATTCTTACTTATTAATAAACTGTTATTATTGTTGTTAATTTTTATTGATGTTATGTGTTTATTGTTACATTTTTCTTGTGTTTATTTTTTAATTTTAAATATCTTAATCTTCCTATGGATCCCGATATTGGTTCCTATTCATAATAATTAATTTCATAATAGTGCTTACTTTTAAAGTAGGATTATTTTTACTGATCTCAAATACCTATGTACCTAGATTATCGCTTTGGATTATTTTGTAAAGATAATTTACTTTTATTAAAATAAATAATTGACTAATTGACTTTTTATTTCGATACAACACTTTACGATACATTGCGATACGAAATATCGATACAATCCGAAATATCGAACATCCCTTTAGGATCACACGCTTAAAGTTCCGTATTTTTTTATTCCGTCGTTGTGTAGACATTACAATATCATACCTTCTTGTGGGCTGTCACTGTTACCATGACATGAGACACAGTAACAGTGACAAGTCAGTTTTGTTATAGCACGTACACACGTTGGGCCAGGGTCACATTGCCTCTCTGTCGCTCTCGCCTTGAATCGATTCGCCTTCTCGCTCGCACTCGCCTAAGCTGGCCTAGGCTGGCCCAACATATGTACGCGCCTTTCTAATTTACACAAGTGAGTGAGAAGGAAAGTTTTCCTTCTCACTCGCACAAAACAAAGAAGCATATATTAAAACTATCTTTCTTTTTTTTGTGCGAGTGACGAATGAAACTGGAGGCTATCTAAAGATTGTTGTTTTCAATCTGTAGATGTTAAAGTAATTTAGTTGACTTTTTTAGGGCTTTATGCTTGGTTGGGTTTATTTTCGGAAAGACCTATTTTTCGAAGGGATTTCCATCTAAGTTTAGAGGTAAATTCGTTTAGCCAGCTGGCAACACTCCTCATTTGGACCGTGGTTACTATTATGTATTCAAGGATCCGACCGTCTGCCAGACCGTCTGGCCGACCGTCTGGCAGACGGTCTGCCAACGTGTCTGCAGACCGTGTGGTAGCACTATAAACTGACGTGGCCCTGTGAAATCTGCGACATGGGATTCGGTTGAATTTTCATTTCATTTCGGTTTCGTAAATTGACCTGAATTGCCGCGCCGGCCGGCCAAGAAACGTTGCTAAAAATATTTCAAACAACTTCATCTCGTGTTGCCTTTAGGCGACTAACCTGAATTCGTAAAGATAGCGAGAAGGAAGACCAAACTTTTGTTCATCATGGGTGCTTTAGCGACGGGTCTTGGCCTTCTCCTATTCATTGCCCTCGCCCACTCCGAGGAAACTCCTAAAGGACCAAAAGTTACTCACAAGGTACCTACCCATTTAATCTTAATTTTTTAAATTTAGGTTTTTGAAAAATATTACACTGTTTTATCAGCTGTAACGGCATTAACATTGTCTGATGAACCGATGACCGGTCGGTGACCTCCTCTCGATGACGCTACAACTTCTTTTGTTAATCTTTTGAACTTTTTACTCGTAAGATTCTAATTGGCTCGCCTATAGATGACTGAATCGTTACCTTATCGCCATAACTGAATTTAATTGGTTTGGTTGTTGATAAAAAAATGAAAAACATATTTACTTATTCTACAGCCACCAATTTTAGTTCAAGGCCACACAGTTGCTGCAAGGTTTAACAGATTTATAAATTTTTATTTGATAAAGTGTTAAACCACACTTAGGTATTTACATTTGAAGGCATTTTTCATTTTCAGATTTATAAAATGTTTCTAAGTTAGTAACTTAGCCAATTCGTGGTGCAAATAGTTAAATTCATGCACGACACAGGGTAATAGAAAAAAAAACCTTTAAAAAACAAAACTGGGGGGTAGGTATTTGATTAATTGCATGTCTTAGTTAGAGGCAACAAGGTTGAAATGATTAGGAACCACTGATTTAGAACTTTATAATTACCTACAAGAAGTCTTAAGGTATATTTCTTCTGAAACCCCTCTCCGGTTTATCACTTACCTTGTAGACCTCTAGGTATCCAAATATAAAAAAATAAGTAGGTAATACAAATTGCAAGTAGCCCTTATTCATAATAAAATCTTGAGGCATAACAAAGGAGTCTTCAGGGCAATCATTCAATAATCCTAGTTGCTATTATATTCCAATTTATGCGAACTAAGTGACCTTTTCCTTAGATATAGGCCGAATCTATCAGACTGAATCCAATGTACCTGCTTTGTATTGATATGAACTTTACAATACCAGGGTACCTACTTAGGTAATTGTATTTCTGTGCGGGACAAATAAATATGTGGATATTACACAGCATCAGTATTAAACTACATGACTGATAATTGATAAACTATTTATTATACTTTTTCTTTGTAAAAAATAGAAACATAATATAGGTACATAGAAATCACCCAGATTTTTTCCGGTAGGTATTAGTAAGCATAATACATACCTCACCAACATGGTTTGAAATATCACATTGTATTGCTTTTTAACCATTCAATACCCATATGGAAACAATGCTCCAGGCAGTTCAGTATTTCTCTAGAAAGAAGAGCAAGGTAGATGTAGATTTACATTTTTTCCAAAGAAGTGTAGATGCTTCAATGAATATTAATGATAAAACCTGTATAACAAGGTAGTTTAGGTGGTTTAGGTACTTGTTTTTGCACATACCTACATACTAGCAAATACCTAGGTATTTGAATTGATAATGTACATTATCAAGTACCTACCTACATTCAATATATAAAATATTATAAAGGCGAAAGTCCGTGTGTGTGTGTGTGTGTGTTACAATGTTTTCACATAACTACCAACCAATTTTGATGAAATTTGACATGTAGATAGTTTAGGTTCTGGAATAACACATAGGCAGATTTTTATCCCGGAAAAATGTAAGGTTCCAGTGGGATAAATAGTAGACCAAGCAAGCGAAGCCGTGGGCGTTCACTAGTTTTGTCATAAAAATTAATAAACTGTTTAACAGATAGCCGAAAATAATTAGTATTTGAACACATGTGTTTTAATTAATGTAAATGTTAAGACAACTTAACACATGTCTCATTATAATTCACGTTTTGCATTTCAATAGCATTATTATCTACTTTTTTATTTACTTTTCTTTACCTACACCAAACCTGCTCATAGTCAGAGACTGATCGCAGATGAAAATGGAACACAAAAAAATAATCTACTTTTAACTTTTAATTCAGTTTCCTTTTTGCAACATATTCTTAGATGACAATCTTCCGCTACATGGGTCGCCCGAATCACCGCGGTGCCCGAATTGAGCGATGTCAGGCAATATCGCGCAACTTGTTCCTATATTTTCAACTTAAACACAATAATTATATTACAGGTCTCTTTTGACATCAAAATTGGAGATCAGGATGCTGGCACCGTAGTAATTGGGCTGTTTGGCAAGACCGTGCCAAAGACTGTGGAGAACTTCTACCAGCTGGCTATGAAGAAGGAAGGAGAAGGTTACAAGGGCAGCAGCTTCCACCGAGTTATCCCCAACTTCATGATCCAGGGTGGAGACTTCACCAAGGGTGATGGTACTGGAGGTATGTGCATCCATGGGGCTTTATTAGGGCCTAAGTAAATATAACATGATATATCATTTTACCTGACTTTCAAAAAAGGAAGATGTTCTCAAGCCATCGGAGTCTTTATTTTTTTACTCGAAGATGCCTGGACCAAGATATTCTTAAATAAAAACTAATTATACAAAAATTAATACATAAAATCACGCCTTTTTCTTGTAGGGGTAGGACCACAGATTTCCAGTTGCTGCAAATCTGATACATGAGATTGTCCAATACCCTATCATATCAGGTACAAAACCCCTAAACCGGCGAGCTTGTATGAAAAATGTGATAGGATGAGGGTGAAAGAGGTGTGTCAGGATCATAGCAAGTTTAAGTCCGTGGTCTCTGCCTACCCCTATGGGAAAGAGGCGTGATTTTATGTATGTATTTATTAGGTACTTACCTATGTAACTAAGACTTGCATGGTTCAAAAACTAGATTCTGTTATGGCTCATTCTTACTGCAACACTGCTCATACTAAAACTCAAAATACAAAAACAGTTGTAGACGATTGTCCCAAAACCATAGTTCTTTCTTAACTGCCAGCTGACACATTACAGGCCGCAGCATCTACGGCGAGCGTTTCGAAGACGAGAACTTCAAGCTTCGCCACTATGGAGCCGGCTGGCTGTCAATGGCCAATGCTGGCAAGGACACCAATGGATCTCAGTTCTTCATCACCACCACCAAGACCCCCTGGCTCGACGGCAGGCACGTCGTCTTCGGCAAAATCTTGGAGGGCATGGTGAGTTAGACTAGTCACTATGAAGGACTAAATAGTTTACTAAATAGTTAACTAGATTAGACTAAATAGTAGAACATTAAATAGTTCGCGTCATATAAAAAGAACGCTGTCTGTCAAACTGCGCCGTAAGCAATTAATCAAAATAAAGCAAATTAATACCATCGCGCACAAAACTTTTTAATTACGAAATGGTTTTCCATAGAAAATAAAAAACCGGTCAAGTGCGAGTCGAACTCGTACGCCGAGGGTTCCGTACCTAGCCATGGTGCCAATTAAGCTAGTCCGCTTAATTGTATGAGCGCCCATACAACTCGGAGGACAATTTTAATTGGCGTCAACTATGTATGTATGGGAACACCCTTTAATTTTCAACTTTTTTAACTTTTTGTAATTTTTCCTTTATTTGTGCTATAAGACCTTGCTTTTTGCCAAATTTTGTTATTCTAGGTCAACGGGAACTACCATTTAGGTTTTCGACCCAAAACCTCTAGGGTACTTCCGGTTGACCTAGAATTGTCAATTTTGGTTACAAGCAAGGCCTTACAGCACAAGTAAAGGAAAAATTCCGAAAAATAAAAAAAGTTGATAATTAAGGTAAGTTTTGGTACTTACAAGTTTTCACGAAAACCTAAATTTGCTTATATCTTTTTATAGTGTTGACTCAGGACCTTGATTTTTATACTCACAATAGGGACTATAGACCTTAGTATATGGTATACATTTCAACTTGCTAGCTCTACCCGTTCCTGAGATAATCGATGGTGACACACGGACAGACAGACGGACAGACGGACAGACGGACAGACGGACAAGAAAGTGATCTTATAAGGGTTCCTTTTTTTACCTTTTAAGGTTCGGAACCCTAAAAACAAACAATAAAAAAGAATAGGCCTAGTACTTTCGTTTGCAGGTGTACCCATGCGCAAACATACCCCATCCACTGTCTTCCAGCGTTCTTTTTACGTGACACGACCTATACAAATAACTAAATTTACTTACCTATTTGGATCCATGCCACCACTATGTGGTTAAGAGACTGGAATGGTAATAGGTAATTTACATGAATGGCTTCATGTAAATTAGGTACCTATTACCATTCCAGTATTATAGAATGGTGTTTAAGGATAGGTAACCTAAATGAATCACCTTACAGTACATTAGCAAAAGTTTTTTTTTGTCATCCTTCAACTAATAAAAAGCTGGTAAATTAGAAATAAAATTGGATGTGGCTTTTGTTTGAATTTAATTGATAAAAATTGATGAATACTTACCATTTTACGAATTTTTATTAACACACTTTTAATCTCAGTGTAACTGATCTATCATCTTTTCCACCTCACGATTTCCTCCCTTTCCAATTCAGTCAATTTTCGGACTGTGATATTAAGAGAAGCATTTCCTCTATTACATCCAACGCAATCGGTAATGACAGTATTAGTCGCAATATGCTGATGCCCATACTCGACGAGATCATCCCAGTCCTCACACACATCCTTAATTTTTCTGTTTCCACTTGTGTTTTCCCTACTGTCTGGAAAAATGCCCAGATCATTCCTTTGCCTAAAAAGTCTAATCCCTCCGCTTTCACTGATTTCCGTCCAATATCTATCCTTCCTTTCCTATCTAAAGTTCTCGAACGACTGGTCCACACTCAATTAAACACCTTTATGAATAAAAATTCTCTTATGAACCCTTTCCAATCTGGTTTCCGCCGTGGTCACAGCACGACTACAGCCCTAACCAAAATTATGGATGACATTCGTCAGGGTATGGAAAATGGACAGGTGACGGTGCTGTCATTGCTTGATTTCAGCAATGCTTTTAATAATGTAGACTTCGACATTCTTCTAGGTATACTTCGCTCCCTTAATATATCGCAGACGGCTATTGACTGGTTTCATAGTTACCTGTTTGGTCGCCGGCAACGCATTCGCGTGGATGAGACTTACTCTTCCTGGTGTGACTTGTCTGCTGGCGTTCCTCAGGGCGGCGTTCTATCTCCTCTTCTTTTTTCCATCTTCATTAACTCTATCTCTCTAACACTATCTTCGTCCTACCACCTTTACGCAGATGATCTCCAGATTTACACGCAGGCACCGGTTGACAACTTAAATGAAGGAGTCCGTATCATAAATAATGACTTGGAGCGAATTCTTGAGTGGAGTAGAAGTTTTGGAATTAAGGTAAATCCTCTGAAAACTCAAGTCATTATTGTAGGTAGTTCCCGGATGATCAGAAAAATAGACTGGCCCACCCTTTCCCAAGTTGTGTTCGATGGTATCCCAATACCTTACAGTAGCACAGTTAAGAACTTGGGAGTACTTGTAGATAGGGAATTGTCTTGGGCACCACATTTGAACGAACTGAGTCGAAAAATGTTTGCATCGGCTGCCTCACTGCGGAGGCTACGGAACTTCCTACCAACATCCACCAAGGTTGCGCTAGCACAATCTCTTTTGCTCCCCATACTCGACTATGCCGATGTCTGCTATTCCAATATCACTGAAGCCCTGCTTGATAAACTTGAACGTCTCCAGAATCTCTGTATCCGTTTCATATTTGGTCTCCGAAAATATGATCACATTTCAGAATACCGCAGCAAGCTTAAGTGGTTGCCTATTCGTTCCCGCAGAAATGCCCATATTCTTTCTTTATTGTACAGTGTCCTATTTAGTCCTCTCTCCCCTTCCTATCTCAAAGAGCGCTTTGAATTTCTCCATCTCTCCCATGACCGTGCAACGCGCTCCTCTGAGACTTTGCAACTCAAAACTCCTATTCATGCTTCAGTCTTCTATGGTAATTCATTCACTGTACAAGCCATATTACTATGGAATGATCTGCCGGTTGATATCAGGAAAGCTAAATCTCTGCCCATATTTAAAAAGCTAGTGTTCAATCACTTTTTATTATTAAACTAGTTCTCATCAGTAATATTATTTAAGTATTTTTTATATGTATGTATGTATAATATTTGTATGTATTTATTTATTTATTAATATTTATTTTATTATATGTATCTATAAGTTATATGTATTTGTTATTAAATATATCTATCTTAATATATGACGACACCGTGCTTTTCCTTCTTGTCAGTTTTTGTCCATCCAAAGGTTGCCTGTAAGAGATCGCTTATAGTGATAAGGCCGCCCATTGTACCTACTTTTTTTAGTTTTTCTCTTTGTTATATTTTTGTGTTAGTATTAAGTTGGATACAATAAAGAGTTATCTATCTATCTATCTATCTATCTGATTGTGCAGCATCCGACAGATAACTTATGAATAATACTAGTTGCTATTGAGATAAGGCGATGTTTTTATTACTAGTGGAAGCTTTAAACCCTGTGCCATCCACTGAATAACATTCCCCTAAATTAGTTAGTATACTAAGTTATTACAATTTCTCCTTTACAGAGTGTTGTACGTGAAATTGAGAAGACTGTAACCGGTGCCAACGACCGCCCCGTCAAGGATGTAGTGATTGTCGATTCACGAGCCGAGGTTGTGGCAGAACCTTTCAGTGTCACAAAGGAAAGTGCTCAATAACATTAAGATTGTAAAGTAGCTTTAAGGCTAGCTAGGATTTTTCATTCATTTCCAGTGCATTTAATTGAGGAGCTCCGGAACAAAAACCGATAAATCCACTTTACGAAATTTTTGGGAAAATACAAAATATTGATTTATTTAGAAATCGTAAAGCTTTTCGATCAACTAAAATATGATAAAAATGGATTGTAGGAAGGGCTTTCATATAGTCATTAAAAAAAAAATCTAGTATGAATAGTGTCCTAAGCATTATAATTTAAAATATGGAATTATCGGGTTTTGGTCCGACCATTACGTAATTATCGGCTTTTCAGCGGCTTAATTGTATATTTCGGTTTTTATATTTGTATATTTCGGTTTTTATCAACCACAGATTATGAAATTAACTACCATAGACAATGTAGCAATCAACAAACAAGAAGTGTTGTTTTTAAAACTAGAATGCTAGTGATTCTTTAAAAAAAATAATTTATCGGCAAATGATCCGAACGGAATTCCGCCTTCAAATAAATATATCTTATCTTATCTTATCTTCAACAATTTGCATAGGATTTATCGGTTACTGCCCCGAAAACTAAAAAATCTGTTACGAATTGATAAAAAAATATACAATTGTCGGATTTTGTTCCGGCTGTCCATCTTTAGAGTCTCATTTAGTACGTTTTTAATGAGTTTTGACACACCAAATTAAAGTAGGGTGAGATGGTCGACAATGAACCAGTCGGGTACAATGAGCCAGCCCTCTCATGCCGAAACGCGAGGTTGCCGGTTCGTGCAATTAACATAATGTGTAAGCAGCCCAAACTACAGCCGTCTCTATCTAGTTTGCAGCAAGCTCGCATTGGCATCACACTTGAACGGACTTGTTTATTGTTTCGCAGTGGAAAAACGAAGAAAAAACAAGTGAGTGCTTTTATTTTTCATTTATTTAGTTTAACGCATATCAATAACTGCGTTATGTAAACGTAGATAGTGTTTTACTACTCTACTTTTCGAATATTGGTCGAGTCTCTCGCGTGTTTGTTGTGGAAGCTACATAACCTCAAATGTTTAGGGAACGTGGGTGTACACAGTGAGCCATTCTAGTTGTGCTTACAATGAGCCAATGGTTCACTGTAGACTGTGTGTTGGTTCATAGTGTGCCATCCCCAACAATTGTAATAAAATAGTTTTTAACAGTTTTGTTTGATTATTTGTAAGTAAGTATAACATTTAGGTACCTATTTTAGTACTATTAACATTTCAGGATGGACCGAAAGGTAACTGAAAAAAGAAAAAAAGGATCTACTACCGCTTCAGAAATGAAGCGTGCAATAGACCTCCACGTTAATGGCAAAATGAGCATACGGAAAGCAGCCAAAGAGTGCAAGATCGCTTACCCGACCCTCAGACGGTATGTACAAAATTTTAAACAAAATGAAGCCACCAGAATGGAACCAAACTATTCTGTTAATATGATTTTTACAACGGAACAAGAGTTACATCTTAAAGAGTACGTTATAGATTGCGCTGATAAATTTTACGGCTTGTCGTCAAAGGAAACTCGCAGGGTTGCCTATCAAATGGGAAAATACAATGATATTGAAGTGCCACAAACTTGGCATGATAACAAGATGGCTGGAAAAGATTGGTTGCGCGGATTCAAGGCAAGGCATCCAGAACTAAAAATAAAAAAACCCGAAGCTTGTAGTCTGGCAAGGGCTACTGCATTCAATGAAACTAATACCAAAAAGTTCTTTGACAACCTCAAAGCGGTCTCAAGCCGTTACCCCCAATTCGGAGATGGAAGCAGAATCTATAATTTAGATGAAACGTCAACGACTACTGTTCAGAAACCACAGAAGGTGCTAGCTCTCAAAGGTCGCAGTGTCTGTAAAGTCACCAGTGGGGAACGCGGTGTTCTCGTGACAACCTTTTTTTTTTTTTTTTTTTTTTTTTTTTTTTAATGTAGATAGACCTTTGTTTAGCCACAATCTCACCTGATGGTAAGTGACGATGTGGCTGACGATGGATCACAAAGGTCTAGAAGACACTTGTTCACTCTTGACTTGAAGAGACCCAGGTTATAATTTTCGGGGAAAACAGAAGCCGGAAGCGAGTTCCAGACCTTAGCAGTGCGGATGATGAAGGTGGAGGCGAACCGCGAGGTACGAGTGGATGGAATGTCCACAAGATAAGGATGGTACTGCGCCGTGCGTCTGCTTGTCCTGGAGTGGAATGGTGATGGTGGTATCAGGTCATGGAGTTCCTGAGAACATTCTCCGAAATGTATCCTATAAAAGATCGAAAGACAAGCGACCTTGCGACGGTGGTCGAGGCTTTGGATCTTAGTCTCCGCAAGGTACTGCTCACCGATGAGTCTGAAGGCTCTGCGTTCGATCGAGTCTAAGGCAGCCAGCTGGTACTTGGCTGACCCATCCCAAACATGGCAGCAATACTCCATACCAGACCGGACTTGTGCTTGATAAAGGGATAGAAGCTGTCCCGGTGTGAAGCATCGCTTAACCTTGTTCAGTATCCCCAGTTTCATGGCCGCAGTTTTAGCTTTCGCACCTGTTGCATTGTTAGCGCCCATGGACAAGCGTTGCCACCAGCAATGGTATTCCCACGAAAAAATTTCAAAGACGCGATGTTATACGGCGCTCCACCAGGAACTCTAGGTTTAGTGAGCCAAAGCGGTTGGATGAATGCCGATCTTTTCGCTGACGTAATGCGACACTTTATAAAGCACACGTCAGCTTCGAAAGAGAATCCCGCATTATTGATAATGGACAACCATGAGAGCCACTTATCAATAAAAGCTCTTGACCTGGCCAAGGATAATGGCGTCACGGTGCTAACTCTCCACCCACATACTACAGCAAAAATGCAACCACTAGATGTTGGTTGTCTCGCTCCATTTAAGACCTTTTATAATGCTGCGGTGGATTCATGGTTAATGCGTAATCCAGGAAAGACACTTACCATACATAATGTCGCGGAATGTGTTGGACCAGCTTACCTAAAGTCCATGACTCCTATAAACATTGTGCACGCATTCAAAAAGTGCGGGATTTATCCCTTTGATGATCAGATTTTCACCGAAATCGACTTTCTACCAAGTAGTGTCACTGATAGACCAGCGGTAGAAAGTGACGATGAAACGGATGCTGAAGATGATTCCCGCATGTCTCCATCTGTATTGAATGACCGAGGTTCTTCAGTTGATGTAGAGCCAAGCACCAAAGCCTCACTCGAAGTTGCTGCAGAACCGACTACTTCGAAAACCACGACTACGATAATAGAATCTTCAGGAGCTGCAATTCCTTCATTGCCAAACACATCATGTGTGAGTCCTAATCAGAAACATTTTATTTCGCCCAAAGTATTTCGACCGCCCATAAAAGCAGGATTTAGGAAAAACCGACAGCGTAGGAAACTTGGAAAAAGTATGATCGCAACAGACACACCCGAAAAAGACGCTTTGGCTCAACTTAAGGCAAAAAAGGATATACAAAGACAGGGCGTGAAAAGAGTTAAGCAAACCCTATTCAAGAAAAACACAAAAAAAATAAAAAAGATTGTTGAGCCTATAGAGTCGGATACGTCAAATGATGAGGACGAAAACTTTAAAGCTAGTGGATCATCATCTGGAGGTGAACAATTTATAAGTGACTTTGAAGAGGAAGAGGAAGAAACCGTTTTAAATGATGTATTCCCTCCATTGCTAAGAGAGCCTTGCGAAAACGATTTAGTAATCGTCCACTTTAAATCTAAAAATGACAATGTCTATTATGTCGCTAAGATATTAGAGATTCTGGACGATGACGAGGAGTTGGACTTCTATGTGTCCTATATGAAATTAAAAAGCAAAGTCCAACAAAGATTTATCGAACCTCTTATTCCTGATACAGCAGGTGTAAAGAGACTTGACGTCAAATACATTTTACCCGCTCCAAAAATCGAAGGTACAAATCGCCGCCAAGCCACTTATAAATTTCCGGTGGATATGTCACTTTTAAGCTTGCGCTTTTAGTTATCTACCCTCACTTAACTAAATGAGAAATTTATTAAGAATTGTGTGAAATTTGATTGTTTCTTGTTCAGAATATTATTCCAATGTTAGCTTAGTTTTATATACAATTGCCTTTCTATTTTTGATAAAACTTACCTAAGATCTCAATTATTGTTCCTAAGTGTGATTTTTTTTGTTGTGATTTAGTTAAATTGTTAAGTGATCTCAAAAATGTACGAGGTATTTACCTGCATTTATAAGAAAAAAGCTTTATGATTGTTATTGATTCATTAGTTAATAATATTAGGTATAAGTAAACTCTAAGATTGATTGAGTGAAGACTGATAAATAACGAAAGAATTTAATTAAGATATCTACTCAAGTGTCCTTTTTTGTCTAATAAAAATGATTAATTATTTAATCCACCGTTTTACTTTACCGAACCCATGTTAGAAAACCTCATTATCACAAATTATTGTCATTTTTGTATAAGTGGCTCACTGGAAACACCCCCGGTTCACTGTGTACCACCCCCTGGCTCACTGTTTACTGGGGGGTGCACACAGTGAACCAATTCTCGTTTTAAAAAAAAAACCATTTTTTTAATAAACTGGATACATTAGTATAAATTGGTGAATGGAGTTTTATAGCCAATGAAATGTATTGTGATTTGGTGTATAAAACTTTTCGATAACATAAGCAGGCACAGAGTTAGGGCATTTCAAACTTTTGGTGGTTCATTGTCGACCATCCTACCCTATAGCATGTAAGAGTACTATGAAAAACGAAAAAAAAAAAAAAAAGTGGTTTGACCAAATACGTAATTATCGGTTTTTGTTCCGGAGCTCCTCAATTAGATTCACTGTCAAAACAGGGTGAGATTATTTCTTCATGCCTTGTTTCTATCAAAATGTATGTTACTTTAATAAAACAACCTTTTACTAGCTCAAGTTTTTTACTTCTTTTAAACACTCTGTAGCTTCTTTTTTTACAACATCATCTTTAGATAAGATGCCTAACTTCCAAGCATATCCACAGCTCTTTCTGGCTTCTTCAAACATTTTCTTCTTTAGATATACTCGACCGAGATTAACATAGGTAGTACCCATTTCTTCCATTTTCTCAGCTTTCCCCAATAAAATTGCTTCTTTGAAGTAGGATATACTCTCATCAGGCTTATTGAGTTCATCAAAAATTGCTCCAATGTCATTGAGTTGAAAAACAATGTGCTCCTTTTCAACATCACCAATTTCTTTGATTTTTTCCAAAGCACTGATCATGAGTTGGACCCCTTGCTCATATTGTTGACACTCTATGAACAGTCGTCCATACCAATCTTCTGTAAGAGCTAGAAGTTTCTTATGCTCCATATTACCAGGTTCTCTATCAGTGATGATTTTTAATTGATTAAGACACCAGTCGAAGCCCAGCTGAGCTGTAGCGTATTCTTTTTTCAAATGGCTGATTCTTGCTAATTTTGCACTGATGTGTACCACTCGAGGGTCATCCTCCTTAGCTCCATTAGCCATGATTCTTTGAGTTACAGAAATGAACAATTTCTTAGCTTTGTCTAGTTGTTCGCGCTCTAGTGCTAGGTTGGCCATTATGTCGTAGATGTAAGTAATACCCAGATCGTGGTGGAGTTGCTGTGCTTGTCTCAGAGCTACATGAAGAAGTTGTTCTGCTTTCTCATAATCTAATCTTTGGATGAATATAACACAGTGTTTGATGGTATTTATTAGTTCATCTTCTGCAGTAACAGTAAGAGTTTTGTCTCCCATGTCAAACCCGAGCCAAGTAAATAGGGAAAATCCTAGCATAGATGGCACGGCACTGGTTTTCTTTTGGGTGACATGTAAACGTGGTGTAGTCTTGAAACTGATTGTTAGACGTGACAAGCGGTTCCATATGAACCTGTATCTCGCCGACATAGTTAGTCTCAGATGTTATAGTATTCAATTTATGGAGTCAAAAACAGAGATTACGTAAACTTACAAGTTCAACAAAGTGGTGCTGTGATGAGATAGTGTTGTGTTCACGATTTTTTATCTCTCTTGACTATTCTTGTACGAACATTAACTTTGACTTATATTTTAATTTAAAGATGTATTTCCTTGGGAAATGGGAAATACCTATGATTACGTAAAATTTTATGAATGAGATCGAGAAACTTGCAAAAAGCAAAAACCAAAACAGCTGTTTGTCGCAGTGCTGCCAGATAGATAAGTGAATTTTCCGCCAAAATAAAATAAAAAAAAACTAAAGCATTAAAGATAGGTCACATAGTTACTTTTACATCTATAGATAATTTGCAACAGTCTGTAATCTATATTATAGCCTCCTGTTTCAAATTCAAATTCGTTTCATTTGTATATTGTAGGTAATTTATTATAATAACTTATTCTATGAGTTCTATGATTATTTCCGTAAATCAAAATTTAAGAAAAACATCTCTAGATAATTTAACAACTTTATTTCCCATTCATAATTTGCCCAGTGAAAATCCCCGCAAAAGATTTGCCCCCTAAAATTCACCCTGGAGCCCAGAAATGCCCTGAATTTGCAGGGAATCCTCCCCATCTGGCATCACTGTTTGGTTTGTTGCGATGGTGTCAATGTCAACTGCCACTATGCTGTCAAAATTAATTGTGAAATTGATCAATAAAATGCCAACGTCATCAACAAAGCAAAGCAAGCCCAACAGCCCAACCAACAAGCAGTCAATTTCATGTCATGATTGTGATCATTGTCACAGGAAAGGAAGAGGAAGGAATTGGTTGCACGAAATAGATTTTTGTGCAGTTTTATTGCGTTTTGTAGTGTCGTCACTGCAAGTAAATTTTAGAAAGCGCGAGTCAAGTATTCTAAATCAGAAGCCGAGTGTGCCAGCCCGTTTAGAATGATGGGACTGAGTTGACGTAACGCAGAACGTATAATCCAATACGCTTGGAGTTTGGAGTAATGCTTTTCTTCTGGAGTCGAGCTCGAGGATTGCCGTAAAACACGAATGGCGAAACATTAGTTACTATCAGAATGTTCGGTGCTAATGGTTCTGACTTTCCTCCTGTGAAAGAGGACACGTTTTGTAAATACGTTTTGTACTACGAAATAAACAACTCAAGGTTGGTTGGTCAATCATACTGTGTCCTTGTAAGTTTTTTTGTTTGTTTTCTAACAGTGTTATTTTTTTTGCAGGGTCCGTATTTGGGATTTGATAATACTGATACCTAATGCTCTGTTTGTGTTGTTCCTAATCGTGAGGTTCAATAAAGCTCAGTTAAAGCTGCGTGCTACGAGTAGTCCTATATTCCTAACATTTTACACATTAGTATGGGGCAATGTGATCATCAGTCTTGTGCGATGTGCGGTGTCGATGACAGTGAATGCTGCGGTGCCTCTCGGGGGGCTGGTGGATAAGATCCTATGGGTGGTGGTCCGCTTCTTCCTGCTTGCCACCGAAATGAGTGTTGTTATATTTGGCCTGGCTTTTGGTAAGTTTGTTGAAGCTTTTCATAATTTCATACAACTTGCAGCACCCTTGCAGCATTGCCTCTGTAGTGATCGTATGTGATGATAATGATGATGAAAAGTAGCCTATAACCTTAATCAAGAGTTTAATTAATTTATTTATATATCTGAACATACATTTGGTTAATGCACACAATAATGATTCTATTCTTTCTTTTATTATAAACTTCATAGTAAATGAATATTTTACGAAACAATATTTACTGAAAATTTGCAAGGATCTTGATAATACAAAAAATACCAGCCTTTAAAAACTTTTCAGGTATTTGCTTATTGTTTCAACCAAATTCAAAAAGTATTCATTCAAGAGAGTTCAATTTGTTTAACCTAGTGAAGTTGAGGTCAAACTGTTTGTTTTATCATGCCATAAACTGCATTATTAGAATTAATTATGAGATCATACATCACATTTGGTTACTAATAGAATATCTACTGGAATAAAAAAGTACAGGATAAAAATCACCTAGCTCTTAAAGAGGTTTCAAAGTGATAATAGGTACATATTATGTAATAAACATTAATTGTGCATTGCACACAGCATTGTGTAATCAATGATTTTAAAAACCATCTATTATTTTTAAGGACTTTACAGTTACACTCAATTAGGGAGTGGGCACACTACGATTTTCGATACAAACGCGCGTATGAGAAACGTAGTGTGTGCACTCCTCTAACTTCAAATACTTAAGTAGGTATCTATATTGATAAAATTTACTGAATAATATTGCTAATATACCTACATGTCCTGAATTTGTCTGGTTTAAATTGTTTAGTTAGTGAGTTTATTTTATCAACCCACTGCCCCCTAAAATAGGGGTTGAAATTCAGAAATTCTTTTCTAAATTAACCCTTACCAGAGGGACAAACCTTTAAAGCATCTAGGTTGTTGTTGTCCTATTGATATTTTCTAAATCCTGCTAATACTGTTTTTTTGAGCTTTTAATCTATTGGTTGAGTTGAAGGCCACTTAAAAGAATCTGTTTTAAATATTAATAAGTTTTTATTGGGGACTGATTGGTAAATGTGTCCTGTGAGGCAAAGAAGGGCCCATTGAGTTGTTTTATACCTTTCTGTGGCCACAAAACAACAAAAGTTGCTGAACTTTATCAATCTATAAAAAATATCTAGGCTAACTCCAGTAAAAAAAATTAACTTAAAAACAATTATCCAAAATATCCAAACAATTGCATTTGCTTCAATCACCAAGATTCAAGATTTACCTACCAGAAAGAACCTATCAATGAAATTAATTCAAACTAAATTATCTCCTTTTTTCAGGTCATTTAGACAGCCGAAGCAGTATTAGATATGTTCTACTTGCCACATCGCTCATATCTCTCGCGTTTACTGTAACGCAGGGCACACTCGAGATTGTGATGCCAGATGACATGTTCCACATTGACACGAGGGATTTTTACCTGTTTGGTCATGGTGGTATGCTGTTCTGGTTTACAAGCTCTTTGGTGTTTGCATTGATATACTACCTTATATTGCTGCTGCCTTGGATCCCATTGAGAGAATATTTGGCGTTACCAAGTGAGTAAATAATGCATTTATAACACTTTAGAATGTTGCCTGAATTGTTACCCGGCTGACTGTCAAGTCACCAGGGTTATGTAGATCGCGCGTTTCTATGTATGTGGGTGGGTTCGTTCGTTCGTTCGTATGTAAGTAATATTCTTTATTACCACGTTTCTCCTAAACGGCTGGATGGATTTTGATGAATGAGGTATCGTTAGAATCGTCTCCATCTCGATTGTGCTCAAGGATACTTTTTATTTCGATAAATCAAATAGTGCGGCTAAAAAATGCAACAATGTGTGAATTTTCAAAATGAAAATCACGCTATCATATCAAAATCCATGTCAAAATCAAGAGGTTGGTGGACTGATATCAAATATAATTTTTTAAAAATCTAACATGACATCTTCGAAGACTAAATCGAGTCTCAAAAATTTTGAAAATCTATTTTTCGCCCTAAACAGAATTGCTAACCAAAATGCATACTAAAACTTTCTATTTAGTCACACGCAACGTTTAGAACAAACTGCATCGAAATTGGTTCAGCCATTTAGGAGATGTCTCATATTTAAGAAATAACTTACGCATTTAATTTAGGTACTCACAGAGCCATCTGTGTGTCAACTGTGACAACAACGTTTAGGAAAATGCACACGGCATCGAACCCTAGATACCTACATAATAATAAAATTGTAATCTAATTTTGTTTTGTGATTGATAAGATAATGCTGTTTCCAACTTTTCAGTTCAGCCACGTTTTTTATTTTTGAATAAATTGCTTGTCCATTAGTTAATATGTATTTAATATATTAAAATTTGCTAAGAAACATTAAAAGTAGAGTAATCATTAATCATACAATCTTATTTTATTAGATATTCAAGATCGTTTATTCTTAAATAGATCTTTATGCCGTCTCTTTTCATAGACTGAGAGAGACAAGGGGGACTAAAAAAGCCCTTATAGCAGAATCACAATAGGAATTGCACTATATGCCGTCTCTTTTCATAGACGAGGGATAGTCAAAAGCATGCCTAAATACAAATAATTAAGTCTTCCAGTTGGTATGTCACATTGATAAATGTTTAGAATAAGTCATCATAATGTTGCAATTTACAATTGATAGTTACGAGATTGTTGAAAATCATTCAATTCTGTATTGAATCTCTCTTACATAATATTTAAAAATAAACCTTATAACTTTCTTATTTGGGCTACTTTTTAATCAAAAGTGGATCTGTTAAACCAACTTTAGACTTTCACTAAGATTTAAAATAAAACCAACACACTAGATTTTATTCTATACCTCATTATCAACTAATTAAGGAAACAATTTTAATTTACCTCATTTAATGTAAACTGTACATCCATATAAAGTTGTATTCACATTAAGATAATTAATTACATCACTTGCATTTATTAAAAAGCAGTTTTCTTCTAAATTAGTTGATATAATGCAACAGTATTTATAACAATTTAATTATGTGTATAAAGAGAAGACTCGCTGACTTACAGACAAGAAAATGATTTATGAGATAAGTACCTATTCAATTATAAATAATATATTATAATTGATATAAGTAGTACAGTTTCAGAATATAAACTAATGAGCCTATTAGGGTTAATTTTAGGGTTCATAAATCAAAAATTTCTTAAATACAACCCCTTTCGCCTTTTCTGAACTCTCATGCACATTCTTCGGAAGACCAAAGTTTTTTTTGACTACGTCTTACTTTGTGTTGCTAAGATCGTCCAAAAAAGCTCATTTAAGCGACCATGAAAATGCCATTAGTATTGAAAACCTCCCAAATCTCAAAGGTTTTTCAACAATAACAGTTCAAAGTAAGTTCGCAATAAATATATTATGATTATGATTATGATTATGATTAAGTTATCGACGAACAAACATAGGTATGTTACGAACCCAACGTAAGGGGGGGGGGGGGGGGTATTATATTATTAAAGCGTTTCACTAAACAGCTTAGTTTCCAAATAATTAAATTCAACCCCTACGGTACAGTTGTTTAAAAGTTATTTTTTAAAGGTTAAAACAACCTTTAACCTTTTATTGACTAGCCTCTTAGCTCAGTTGGTAGCAGCTCTGCCTTCTGCGCTGTAGGTCGTGGGTTCGATTCCCACCCAGGATAAACATTTGTGTGATGAACATAGATGTTTGTTCAGTGTCTGGGTGTTAATTATAATTATAAAGTATTGTAAGTACCTACCTATGTATTTACAAAATATAAAAGTATTCTATCAGTATCTGGTTCCCATAGTACCTACAAGCTTTGCTTAGTTTGGGGCTAAATGGCGTTGTGTGAAATGTTCAGCAATATTTATTATTATCTTACGAGAGAAGTCGTGTGCTTACTCCTAGTTCTCTGCAAAATCATTTGTAAACAAAGTCGTAAACTGATAATGGTAGACTATATAAAATAGGAAATGTTTGTCTTTCAGTAGACATTTATACGAATGATAGCTTTTACAATGATTTATCTTCATTGATAATGATAACCTTAGACTTGAGAGCGATCGAGTGAAGAAATAATTTCATATTGCTAAGTGAAGAAATAATTTCATATTGCTAAGGTATGAGTTAATAATAAATAAATAAATAATGCTGGACATTTCATACAGCATCATGTAGCCCCAAAGTAAGCAGAGCTTGTGTTGGAGAGTTATAGAGTTGGTGTAACCCTTTTGGTTTAGCGCGTTCGAAGCGCGTTCGCATCGCGTTTGTATCGATACAAACAAGCTGCAAAAAACGCAGTGTATCCACTCCCGTAGACGGGAACCCATCGCACAATCGTAGAAAACTCAACTGCATTATCTTGATTATGTACCTGACTGTACTCACTGGGATACGTCAATATTTATTTCTACGTCTACAATCATGCTAATTGGATCAGAAGACATTACAGCAGCGCAGCCTTAGTAGTTTACAACCGAGGTTGAAGTTATCATAAACTAGTAAAAACCTGCGGGATTTCCATCCCGCCATCCCTTGAGAAATTTTTGAATGACAAGTAATAGGAAATTAACACAATCAAAACAAAGGGTCAGCAGCGCGAGTGTGACTCCTCTGGTGTCACTGGAAACCATAGGCTACGGTAACCGCTTAGTTCTGGTTGATTCGACCGTTGTGTAAGTAAATAAAATGACATATTTTATAGAAGTTAGCATTCCATACGTGAGAGGTTGCAAGCCCATCGACGCTATTAGAAAGCCAAACTTCATAATATTAAAGGCCGTCACACGGGGTGCGTGGCGTGTGCATAGAGTGCGCAGCACATAATGTATGAAACGACACGCGTACGCCACGCATCTGGTGTGACCTGGCCTTAAAACTTTGTATGTTTTACATTTTAATAACTTATTTTGTACCTTTCAGCGAAACTATCGTTCTACCTCTACGTGCTTCTCCTCGCGCTACTAGACACGACACAGGCGGTAGGCGCGGGTCTACTCGCGTGGGGCTCGCTGCAGTCCGGTCTGTGTGTAGTCGACGTCACCACATGGCTGTACTTCTCGCTGTACACGCCGCTCGTGTATCACACCTTCCTTAGCGAGTTCTTCAGGTGAGTAGTGAATCTATAGAAGAGTAGATGGTTAATTACAGCTCTATGGCTCTCTATGAGCGCTACTAGTTACGACACAGGCGGTAGGCGCGGGTCTACTCGCGTGGGGCTCGCTGCAGTCCGGCCTGTGTGTAGTCGACGTCACCACATGGCTGTACTTCTCGCTTTACACGCCACGCCTCTCGTGTATCACACCTTCCTTAGCGAGTTTTTCAGGTGAGTAGTGAATCTATAGAAGAGTAGATGGTTAATTACAGCCCTATGGTTCTCTATGAGCGCTACTAGACACGACACAGGTGGTAGGCGCGGGTCTACTCGCGTGGGGCTCGCTGCAGTCCGGTCTGTGTGTAGTCGACGACGGACGTCACCACGTGGCTGTTCTTCTATCACACCTTCCTTAGCGAGTTCTCCAGATGAGTAGTGAATCTATAGAAGAGTAGAAGGTTTAGGTCCTAAATGTCTAAAGATCTGAAATGTCTACCGCGATTTGGGAATACAGTCGTGATATATTTCATTTTTTTTTCCAGTGTATCCCAGCCGAGCATAATGTTCTCATACAAGGCTCAGATGGACGAGCCGATGGATGAAGATCAGGTTTCTCTGCCGCATCAGCAGAGCTTCAGCTCACTGAAGAC
Organism: Camptogramma bilineatum; assembly: GCA_958496255.1. Lineage (NCBI taxonomy): Eukaryota > Metazoa > Arthropoda > Insecta > Lepidoptera > Geometridae > Camptogramma > Camptogramma bilineatum. The sequence continues at coordinate 7,737,735 of OY292467.1, read as the reverse complement.
AGACTCCGATTATATATACCAAGTGAGTGTGGTGTTAAACATTTGAATGGTTCACTGCAATAATGATGATTGTCCTTTTTCCATTGTTTTAAGATGATCAGCCCCCGATTGACCAAAATCGGTCTCAAACTCTTAAATATGACAGTTCAATGACCACGGTAGCTCTGTCACTCTCATTTTTAAGAGACCGAACGTGACAAAACATACCTACGCGATCGTTTTCACAGTTTGAGACCAATTTGAGACAAGTTAGTTAGACACCTTTAGATTTAAAGTACCAGTAGGTACTTGAAATAATTTTTGAATTCAACATTATTGTAGTGCTTTATTTGTTAGTTCTAGCATAGTCAATATTGCTTTGAATTACTTTTAATTTGTAAATTTACGAAATCCACAATACTGTAATAATACTTTCCCCAGCAGAGTAACAGCGTATACGACAGTACGCTGTTCGAAGCCGGCGGTACTACGCCAATGAACCCTGTCTACAGTGCCTCGCTACAAAGCCCCGACTCGATAGCCTCCAACCAGTCCGTAGACATCGGCTTCCACGCCAGGATGCCTTCAACATAACATCCCAAAGATTTAACCAAGTTGAACGAAAATTACAATAAGATATTCCCAATATTTAACCCCAATGTAGTGAGGGACAAGTCAGTCACACGAAAATTGGAAATTATTTTGTTATCATAAATACATTCTATGATTTATTTAAGCACCAAAATGGTGCTGATTCCGTTGCTCACTGACCAATTAAATTATCACTAAAACTGATAGCTTTTATTTCGTTTACGCTAAAGACCAAAACGGAATGGCATTGAAAGTGGCATTTCTAAAAGTACCTTGTTTTGCGTCATTTTCTTCGATTAAAGGTTGTTTTATACAGAATTCAAAAGTGGCCTCGACCAATTCTACCCGCAAACACTTTTAACTAAAATAAAGTAACTTAAGAAATATAACTCAGGCTGTCGTTTTGTTTTGGTCTTTAGCGTGAACGAAATAAGCTATCGATTTTAGTTTTAAATTAGTCAGTGTACAACAAAATCAGCACCAATATCGGTCTTATAATCAAGCGATGGCTTAATTGTCGTTCTTATGCGACTCAGAAGAACGACAATTAAGCCATCGCTTGATTGTACTGACAGTGACATCGTATCTTTAGGCCATTACAACTGTAGGGCTAAAATGGTTGCTCCTTTGTCTGATCTAATGAATTTTCAAATTGTTGAATGTTAATCTAATTCATAATAAAAATAAAGGATTTACACGGCGTGGCGGCCGTTTTAGCCTATGTCTGAGGGTATATAGGTTACATTATATTAATCTCTATCCTATCCATTGTTTTGTGTTTAAAGGTTTTTTTGGTGATTTATCTAATTTAAGCAATCTGTAAAGACGTAATGTAAATAACATATTAAGTGGGAAGTTTATATGTAGTATTTGAAATACTGAGGTATACAAAAATATAATTTTCTGTGTGTACTGGACCTTGAACTTGGTTTGTTTGCCTGTTAGAGTAGGAATAGTATTGGTAGTGTCTTAGAACATCTATTGGTGCGTTGAGAATGCAGGAACAATTACGAGATAATCGTCGCATCAAACTATATAGCATTTCGATTATTGTCTATAGTCACTAAAAAAAAAAATACTATGAAAAAAAACAAAACCTTACCTATCTAAAACACGTTGAAATAAAGCGGTAAAAAAAAGACATTTGTCTAGATTTATGGTCAATTCTTTAGTCTGTGGTTTCGTGAACAAGCCTATACATTTTGACGCGACTTTTTTCTTTCTGCAATGGTATGGTACTTGAATATACAGAAGCTCGCTATGATCTTGATTTAGTTTTAGGAACACTAATTAAGGCTAGGGTAGCTTCCTTCTAATTGAATGAATCTCAGAAACCGATTTCGTTCACACAACAGTGTTGGTTTGACCAAACTCAATTTAAATATTAGTCTGTGGTTTCTCTTTCTATCCTACAAGAAAAAGAGGGACAGAACAATAAACCGAAACTCGACTCCAATTACAGCAGTCTCTCAGGCAGAGATACTTGTAATTGAGTCGAGTTTCGGTTTACTGTCTTTTTTGGTTCTTCGGTTATTCTTTTATTGAGAGTCTCAGCAATAAGGGAGTGTCCACATTGCGTTTTTTGCAGCGCGTTTGTATCGATACAAACGCGATTCGAACGCGATGCGAACGCGCAGCCCCCCGCGCAGCCCCTCCCGGTTCGCTTTTGTATGGAAAAATACGCGTTGCGAACGCGCGTTTGTATCGATACAAACGCGCAGCTCAAAAACGCGCTGCAGAAAACGCAATGTGGACACTCCCTAACATTGCCAGCGAACGTTTCATTTTGCCGAATGTAACATTTACTTTGTGATTACTGTAACCCAGTGAACAATACGAATCGATTGAGACTGTTCAGCATCCCATTTCTATGGTAAAATTATCTTAATTTTTAACAACCGATTTTAAATTAAACAATGCCTAAAGCCTACTCTGACCCATAGAAGTTAAAACTAAAATCATTAATGGTTGTAAGTAGGTACTTACGTTGTTTTTTTTTTAGGTACTTACCTACTCATTTAAATCGCTCGCTGCAACTCCTTTTTTTTCTAAGACCGTTAGTCAGTCTATTCTCAAGTGTGAATTATGCCTTTAGCGATAATTCAATTTCGATAACTGTCAAAAACGCTGAATACAGGTCTTACTATGCACCTAAAATAGGTAAAATTAAGGCATTGTTTAAATTATGAAGTCGGTTAAAAATAGCGTCTTTTAAGTAAGGGATAGTCTTGTAATGGATCCATCCATAGTATGACATTAGATTTAGCTACTTTTAAGATTATGGGATGACATTAGCCGAAGCGAAGATTAAAAATATGGAAGTAGGTAGGTACGAATAGTTTGGCATAGTAGAAATATGTAGGTACTACCTACTATCCCGATTTCAGATTTATGATCGTAAATTAATATGCCTTGTCATTATTTTCTCTAATTCCCATAGGAATGTCTCTGACAAAAATAATCATACATCTAAGCATACCTACGTATAAATCAAATAAAGTTGTTATTTCTAAGTTGTCTATAGAAGATGTTAAGTATGCTTTTAACTAAGCTTTCGTGATCTACGCTTCGGCTGACTACCAAACCCCCTTGTAGATATAAAAAGTTGTGACACTTAAGTGACTTGTGATTTATTTAGTTAACCATTCTGTTTATGCGATCGAAGCTTGAAACACATAGGTATAGAAAGAAATATTTTTATATAAGGCAGATTTTTTTGCACCTATCTTACATTACTTGTTTGTCATTTTAACATAGCTTGTATCTTGGACGAGTGGTGATTGTAATTTTCCTATGTCATGTAGTACCAGTATGAGTTATGTGATGAGAATTTCCTAAGAGTGTATCAGGGACCTACTTACGTTAGTATTATCAAAATCACTTATTTTCTTCTGAGTTATAGGAAACCTCTTGAGGAATGACATGTCAGTTGGTAATGACTACGGATTTGCCATTGGTCTATTATGTAATTTGAGTGAAATTGGTACTATACGTTTTGTATCCATTAAGGTCGATTCAAACATATCAGTGAAGCAACAGTACCGCCGCAGCACCGGCACAGTGCGAAATATTCTTTCATACATTCTCTATGAACGTATCCCCACTTCCTCAGTGTCAGTGACGACACAGTGCTCTCAGTGTCAGTGCCGACATCGGCAATGAATGTATGAAAACTGTGCCGGTAGGTACTGCGTGTGAATCGACCTTTTTTTTTTATTTTGTTACCATAATACTTTGTCCACCCAAACTGATGAATTTCACTTCATAAAATCTTGAGCTGGTACTCGATGCTGTATGATTGCTTGCGTTTGCCTCTCGATCTATACCTGATTGTAACTTTTAGGAATAGCAGTTTAATATTTAGATTTATTATATAAAGCTGCTTGTATTACGTACTATTATGCCACTCAATTAATGATCTTGCATGATGAGTCTGTTTGAAATCATTTTGATGAGTGCTGACCTGATATTGAGGCTGTAATTATTGTAGAGTGCATTGTATTTACTTTAGTCGAACTATCTCAAAATAATTCAAAAAATGTTCATTGTAGGTAGCTCCTATACTTCGTAGGTTTATGTACAGTGTGAGTTTTTTCAAAGGGGCTTTTAAAGTGGGTACTTACCTATTTTGATCTATGAGTAGGTACATAAATGAAGTAAATAATTAATTAAGCCGGGTTGACATGATAAGTTAAGTGCCTCAGAAAGCCATAAAAAACTCACATCTGTACATAAACATCAACTTTAAAAAGATCTTTATAAAATACCTTTTCTGTAGGTAAGTATGGTATTTTCTGATCATTTTCAAGTTGATTCTACCTAACCAAACATCGTTACTTTCCTACCTCATTTCAAGCAATATATTTTATCATTGAGTCTTAAAGTATAACATATCACATTTATGCGATTTTTATCAGTGAATCATCTCATATTGTTTTGCCTAATTACCTACTCATTTCCCAGGTGTATTTTATTAAGATATATAGTTAAGAGCCATAGATATATTCGAGTTTTTGAGCCATTGAGTATTATTACGATTATTTCATTATTGTAGTGAATATTCACACAACCCCTTAATTGCTCGAATGACGTTTAGCTAATGAAATGAGTGTGCGAGTGAGAGGCTAAATAATTGGACCAATCAAGTTTTGAAAGGGGTTGGATACTTTCCACATTATGATTTGACTTTTATATTTCTTTCTTATTGCTTTGTTTTTGTATTATAAATTTATTTTATTGTTGATTTTCTCATAGCATAATCAATCAACGAACTTGTTTAGCAAAGCTAAATGTAGAAATTTTGAATTTTAAAACTGTATTTTTAAGTTGAAGAGAAAAATGAATAAACAAGTAGGTACTGTTAAACTGTAAAAAGACAACACAAACCAACAAGTTAATACTATTTTTTTCTCTGAAACCAATAGGTACCTAGGTACCTACTACTTTGTACTAAGAGACTCAATCTAACCAAATACCTAGGTACCTATCTAATTTGTTTAGTTTGTTCAGTCTTGTCAATTGCAGAATCCCTAATTGATCTTGTCAATTTTTCTTTAAATGTGATAACCCATACAATGTACTACATTATTTTTAAGTGATATTTTGGTTGATGGCATATATTTTTGTTGATTTCGTATCTAATAAAAAAGTAAACATAAAATTAAACTTTGTTTTATTTAAGTACCATTAGATTTGATTTCACGAAATGTTTTTATAATCACTTTTCAAGTTCTTCTTGTATAAATGCGTGCTTCAAGCAATCACTAACCGAGAATCTTTGGTTTGGATCCAGCATTAACATTTTATCCAAAAGATCTTTGAGTTGCGTCAGTTTTTTCTCTTCACCAGGGCATATATTTTTACAAGATTTTTGAAGTTCCTTGTACAAATCCCTGGTAATACTATTATTACACACTTCAATGACTTTATCCCTGCCGGTGAATTCATCCTTTTTATGCAGCAGAAAATTGTTGTTATAGTTGAAATGTTGGTCTTTGAACTTCCCTTTTCTAATCAGTTTTACGGGAATTTTTCCTTTCAAATCCATGAAGCATTTGAGCATACGATTATTTGAATTTCCTGTGAATAGAATTCTCCCAGTGGCCATTTCTGATATTGTGCATGCTGCTGACCATATATCTATACCATGACTGTATGGTACACCGAGGATGATCTCGGGAGCTCTGTAGAATCTAGATACCAAATACGGCGTAGGTTCGTTTTCATCGAGTTTGGCCGCCGAACCAAAGTCACAAAGCTTAAGAACATTCTTCTTTTCATTCACCAAGATGTTGTCTGGTTTTATATCAGCGTGGACTATGCCAATTTTCCTCAATAATCGCAACGCCATAAGTAGTTGTCGGCTGTAACTCATGAGAGCTTTCATGTGGATACCATGATTCTTCCCATACTTTTTTAGGATACTCCGTAGATCCATATGTAGTGCTTCTAATACAATGCACAGATGTCCTTTGTGCATAAAGTTGCACATATATTTTACACAGTGGTATTTATTATCTGGATCGGCCAAATTGATTTGTTTTAAAATTGAAATTTCTTTCAAGCTTGTTTTGTACATGAGTTCATTATTTCTGACAATTTTTATTGCGACAGAAGCATTCATTTTTGTTTTATCTTGAGCATGAATTACATTAGCAAAGACACCTTGACCAAGAATCTCTTTCAAAACATATTTGTTTTTTAAAATGTCTCCTGTTCTTATGTTATAGTAGCCATCAGCATCATCCCAATTATCAGTTAGTTGTGAGTTATTCTCATCTTTAGTGTCACTTGCTCCAGGTACATTTTGTGGGACAAAGTCATCTTTTTCAGAAAACATGTCTGATTGAGCTGAACTTTTATCTTTCCTTGATGATTTATTACTTAGAGTTGGAACTTGGTTCTTTACTGGTGGCTTTTGTTCAGATTTATCATTTTTAATTATGGTTTCGCTTTTTGTGTTGGGGTCAGGACCGTTAAATTTTTCTAGAAGTTGTTTCCTTTGTTTTCTTCTTTGTTCAATGATGCTCTCTTCATCTTCAGAGTCTAAATATTTATCTAAATTATAGTCTGGTGAAATATGTCCTCTGGATCTACCTTTGTTTTCTACTTTCATTTTGGAATCCTTACTCATTGTTTTAGAAACTCTGTCATGGTTTTTATAATCATCTGGTTTATAATAATCTTCATGTTTTCGTTTCTTCTCTCTAGAAGTTTTTATAGCTGTTGATTTTTTTGAATTTAAAAGTTCTAATTCTTCTTTGAGTGACTCTCTTTGTCGCATCAGTTCTTCTATACTGTGTCTGTTTGTGGGTAATGGAGGAGTTGTTGCTTCTTCATATTTTTTGCATCCTTGGTAACTGTTTCTTCTTTTTGAGGATTTTATTGTTTCTTCTTTGTGCCTTTTTGATGATGTTCTGTGCCTTATGTGTTTATCGGACATTTTTGCTTTTAATTTTCACTTTTCTGGAATTTTTTATTCTATCTGTAACAATAAATTTATATTACATAATTAAGTTGGTGAGCACAATTTTAAGCCACTTAAAAACAAAAATTGGATGATATGCACATAAATATAGGTATTTCAAAGCATTCAAGGCCAAGTACGGAAAATATTATCAGTTGAGAAAATGATTTGTATAATTTATGGCACATCTAAGTAAAGAAATTATAACTATTGTTTAGATTACATTTCCACCTAGTTCCTGATTCCAACATTACTTAGTTATTTGTACTTTTCATGTTGTTATGAACTATGATCTCATCTTCACATTGCCTCTTAAACATTGCTGTTGCTCAGTCATCTTGTTCATCAATGCATCATGTTATACCACTCTTGGTTTTATTGAGATCGACATCCATATTGCTGATGTTAATGTTTCGAAACTAGAAAGAAATAAATGTTAATAGCAATATTGAATGAGAAAGTATGACAAATTAATTAATAATTTTGATACAAATACTTGTGTATGAATACATTTAAAAACCAATTTACTCATCCCAATTGATTCTCAATATTGTTCCTTTTGGTAGTGTTTATTGATAAAATTTAAGATAAAAATAGAACTCATAGCATGAACTAATGTCTGCAGATTTATTATCACATTATATCAGCAGTTTATAAAAATTCCACAGAACCAAGATTGCAACACTGACAACAGGAACAGAACACTTGTTGTTCATGTGTTCATGCTATGAACACTATTTTACATGCTTGTTTACCAATTTATTTCAAGGAATATAATTTTACGATTACTAGTCGTAAAATAATACTCCTTGGGTTATTACACAACGTAGTTTTCTTGAAACATTAGTCATTCAACAGAGAACGATCATCTTAACAGTAGGTTATATAGAAAATGCATTTTACTTGTTATAAACTGATTTATAACATGCACAATGCATTCTAAATTTTGATTTTTACTTGAGAAACACACGTTTAGTCGTTAATTTACTGAGGAAAACCATGAAAACTGATGAAAACACAAAGATAGATTCACTTGCATTTGTTTGATGAATGAAATGAATGACGCAGGCAGAACTCAGAAGACGAAGACGTCACAAATGACATTGACATTTGACATACCACTAGCGAGCTAAGAACCACTAGTGCTGTGCTTCTTTGCTTGCTTTGATTTGTTTGATTGTGTTTGAGAGTGAGAGGGGCCGAGCGAGATTCACTTTAAAGCGTCTACACACGACACAGACCAAACCGCAGACAAATAGGGAGTGATGCCAAATGGGGGGATTTCCTGCAAATTCGGGAGTTTTAAAATAAATTAGCACTGACTGTCTAGGTTGCCTATTTATTTATTATTGTTAGCAGGCTTTTAGCAGGTATCTATTTCATTTAATCTTACCTAACCTACCTACTAATTATTTAACGTTGGTTGATAGGTAGGTATGTACCTTCAAGCAAGATTATTCTTTCGTTCACAGTAAGTAGGTAGATTTATGTTAGGTTATGTGGCATCACTCCCTATTTGTCTGCGGTTTGGTCTGTGTCGTCGCAGACCGTGTGTAGACGCTATTAATTTAAAGTCTGTGCTGTGGGTGGTTGGTTGTCAATTATGTTGTCATTGTCATTGTCAAGTCAATGGTCAGCTAGTAGATAACCTGTTTTTTTTTCAACTTTGCATTGCAGTTTGCAATAAAAATTCAATAAAAATTTCAAGTTTTGTTTCACAAAATTAAAATAATGACAGCATTTATAAATTCTGTTATGAAAAAATCCATGAATTTTCGTTTGTTAAAGTCGTGTAGAAATTTACACATTTCACCGGGTTTGTTTCTTCATGAGAGTTTGTAGTTTTTATGGCGATTTGATTGGATTTGATAATAATTTGTCATTTTATTTCTTATTTACAGTAAATCAACTATACTCTCAGACAGCTCTTGGTATAGATAACTATCTTTATGCCAGGAAAAAGACAAAGGAGCAGTTTACGAATTTCACTGACAAATTCAGGACGAAGATGACTGACTTTGTTGATGATCCTAAAAACATGATTTTTACCGAAGATTTGAAGAATATGGTTCATTTGGCTGAGCCTTCGGATGCTGATCTTGTTATTCGTATGGTCAAAAAGTTGGTACCAATATATTAGGTACTTGTCCTTGGGCTTTTATGCCCAAGAACACGAGGTCAGTTTTTCTAGCCAGGATAGTAAGATAGTAATAGTAAGATAAGTAAACTAGCAAGCTAGCAGCTCTATGCCGCATTGCATTTTTAAAAGTTTCTAAGCTAGTTCTATTTACTTGAAGCCAGTGCTTCCAGCTTGCTAGCTTACTATCACTATCTTGCTATCCTGGCTTGTAAAACTAGCCTGGTGTATCCCGAGCATTAGTCGGAGGAAGCTAGTAAGTACAAGATTGCTGCATTCAGTTCATGCTACTATTATGTTTTCCTTTTGGTTTTAACTTATTGAAAGTTCTGTAGTGAGAAAAAACTGTCCTAGAAGAAATATGAACCTTATTTATTGAAATACTTTTCTTTCAGGTTCAATTCTCAAAACTCGGAGTTCAGATTTGGCTCATTTGTGTTTGGACCAGTGGTGATGAGGATGTTTTACTTCCTTGATGCTCCGAAAGAAGCTTTACAGGTACCTAATAAATAAATTATAAATCAACATTTATTTTAACTTGAAATTTTTTGCATTTGCATTGAACAGCATAATAATATCAAATTATGAATTGATGTCCGAAACAAAATGTTTTTATTTTATTTATTTATAATATTGCAATTCCTATTGTGATGCTGCTATAGTGGCCATTTTAGTCCCGTTGAATTGTAGGTCCGGGCTTTTAAGTCGTTAAGCCATGAAGGAGGCCTTTAGTCAGCGTAAAAACTCTGTCACCAGAGGAGGTCTATTTTACTCACTTACTTTTTTACTTTCCTCTCCACTCTATTTGTTTATTATTTACCCACTAAATTAATAAAACTAATCTTGATAAAATTCCCTTCCAGTGTTTCGAAGACCCAGCAAATCAAGGCTTTTTTGATCAGCTAGTCACCTTCCAAATACTACTTGACTTACTCTACAACAATGAAATGTATGATGAAATGTATCGAGTGTTTGAGAAGGTCAAGGAAAAGCAGATCAATATGTCCAAATATCCGAAATACCCTGTGGTACTTGTACTAGCTGCATGTTATAAACAGGTGAGTTATTATTTATTTATTTATTTGTTAGAAACAACAAACAATTACATTCATGACTTATATATAGGTAGTATGGCTTTATATAATGGTTGGTTGCATTCATAGAACCTTAGTAGGTTCTATGAATGTAACCAACCCCATTGTTCACAAATTAAGTGATTGCAAAAGAATGGGCAAACCTTAAAAAAGAAAACGATTATAGGTAAGTTACAGTTATGCTTATTAGCTAGAAGTAAATTAACCGAATCTGTTTTACTTATACTGTAGCGTCAATGGTGACCTGTTTTTTAACACTATCTGGTGCACCTGTTTTTCTATGCTCTACTAGTTTTTTTATATTTTTTTTATCTGTTTTAATTTAGAGACCTGGGTCGATTGTCGACCATGTCGGTCCCATAGGTCTCATAACTAAATTATTCTGCAAGTAATCTGAGTGTCTGTCGGTAGAGCATGATAGCTGCGTCGAATGTCTGAGCAGCTAGCAAGCTCTACACACACACACACAGACCTCTATGATTTGAAGGATAATTTTGTGTCACTTGACATCAGGTTTATAATTATTAATGAGACTGACCAAAAATTTATGACCTACTAACGAACTCCCGCGGCTTGGCCCGCGTGGACTACTATTTGCATTTGATCCGTGCATTTTTCCGGGATAAAAAGTAGCCTATGTGCTATTCCAGACAATAATCTATCTCTGTGCCACGCGAGCTAAGCCGCGGGCGCAAACTAGTTTATAATATTAGTGAGATAGTGTAAGAAAACATTATTACCACTTACTTAATGACTGACTTGAAAATTTCAGAATACACCAGAGAGCCTCAAGTACGCTTCGAGATTATGGTCTGACATGACAACCGTTGGCACCAAGCCCCTAAGAAGAGCCTCGACATTCATGGCAGGTTTGTTGATTAAACATTAACATTTGTTCTCGAATAAATGAATTGAATTGAATTGAATAGAGCCCAGGGAAAAAGACGAACTTGTCAAGCAACAAAGATTTTGAGATATCGCATTTTTTGAGTTGAAACCTTGTGCTTTTTCCCAGTATGCGATTTTTTTAAACGTTAAGAACTCTTAAGGCTAATTCGTGTTTTACTCTGTTTGGTTTACTATCGTATAGCAGGTACCGGAAATTCCCAATGAAATCGCATTCACAGATTAGTTTTGAAAAAGAAGTGACAATTTGATAAAAAGTTCCATCATCCAAATCACACGCAAGAAATTGGAAAAAATCAGACAAGACAATCAAATATCACACAAGTGACACAAAGTAAAAAGTGTCTGATATTGGGCGGGAAGCAGTGCAGTGGATTGGCTATGCAACTAATTAAATCACGACTCTACAACCAGTACGAGCAGTATCAATTTTTGTCATTTGTGAAACCCAACGCAACCACAGAGGAAGTCCTACGGAATGCGAACTCACACCTAAAAATAACAGCTGATGATCGAATTGTAATATCTATAGGTGAACATGACAAAAATCCATTACAAGTTATTGCCGAGCTGTGTACATTCCTGAAATCAACGATTTGCCCAGTAATTATACTAAGTATAAGAAATAACATCTACTTGAATGAAATAAAATTGAATGACATGATCAATCTCTTATCTAGACAATATAAAAATTGTACATTTATTGACATTAATGAATATTATAACTCCTATGCTATATGTAGAAAGATAAATTTAGTTCTAGACCAAATGTATTACGATAATAAATTCTTGACAGTAGGAGCAGTCTCTAAGTATGTGCGTAGGGAACAAGTGAGTGATTTCGGTCCTAAAAAGGTGCAGCTAAAGACACAGAGCTCACAAACTGAAAATACTCCCATTCATTCAGCCGGTAGTGAGCCACTCGCGGAGGACAATGAAGTGTTTTTTCGTGCCTTCTAGGGAATCTTCACTAAGATTACTTCATCAAAATATTAACGGCCTGGTAAACAAACAACACTTATTTGAACTCCATTTAGGGAAACTGACACACAAACGGGAAGACCCAGACGTAATATGCATCTCTGAAACTCTAGTAGAAAAAGGTAGAGAACACTTGATTCGATTTCACGGGTACACGGCGGCCTCTTCATTCTGCAGGCAAAAGATTAACAAAAAAAGTCGGGGAGGTGTGTCTGTGCTTGTTAGGATGGGATATTTATTCAGCGAACTTGAATTCGTAAAAGAATACTCTACTGTAAAACATTTTGAATGTTGTGGTATCAAGTTATTAGCACATGACATCGTTATAGTGTGTCTCTATAGGACACCTGATTCAGATGTAGAGTTTTTCTTTAAGGGAGAATACCCTGACAATGCACCAAAAGGCACTTGCAAGATCCAAAATTTTAAGAGTTTGGCTGAATAGTATTACATAAAAACAAAAAGGTAGTAGCTCAATAGATGTGCCTACAATAACACCGCGAGATAATTGCAAAATAGTTACTTATTTCTGAGAAAACAATAGATAAACTCTCTCAAAAATCCCGAAATCGACCTTTTTTTGTTCCAATTTTCACAAATCCCCATTGGAGTTTATAAAAATCTTTATTGTTCACGATAGACACAAAAGTATGAACAAGAGCAACACCGCGCTAGATTTTGATTAAATCTCATCGTAAAGTTGAAATCTACGTCTGAGAACTATTTATTTTTCGACGCAAATCGTTCGCCTGCGTCCATACATTTTACTATGAAGTAGATACGGACCGAAAGCCGCTTTCTGCGCTGTATAAATTGGATGTTGACTTGCGAATAAAATCAGTGTCGTCGGGGATACCGAGGTGGGAGGATGTCCGTTTTCCATCCTGAGCGGATACGCACGCACATTTTAGGGCGAGGCGTGACTGTCTCCGCAAAAATCACAAATTTGTATGATGTATTTTTAGATTTATGAAATACTTACCTATTTTAAAAGCTTTTATTTAACTTGCAATGTAAGTATGTATGTATGAATGTTTGTTCGGGTCAAATCTTGCGGGTTTTTGACCCACTTCCGATGTGAAATGTCCGATTGAGCTAAAATTTTGCACATTTTTATATTCTCGGAGACAATTTAATATTATGGTATCAGCGAGCTGATCTGATCATGGAGTCAGGAGCTGTTCAACGGAACTCCTCAGTAAATAGGTCGATTGAGTTAAAACTCGGCATATCTGTCAAGTTCCAACTACAATGTAATAATATGGTGACATCGAGCTGATCTGATGATGGAGTTAGGAGCTGTTCAACGGAACTCCTCAGTAAATAGGCCGATTGAGTTGAAACTCGGAACTCAGCATATCTGTGAAGTTCCGACCACAATGTAATAATAAGATGACGGCTAGCTGATCTGATCATAGAGTCAGGACCTGTTCCATGGAACTTTTTAATGATATGGGTAACTTACATTTACATTTACTGAATGTGAATGTGAATTGTGAATTGTGAATGTGAATTGTGAATTGTGAATATAATTGTGAATTGTGAATGTAAATGTGAATTGTGAATTGTGAATGGTGAATTGTGAATTGTGAATTGTGAATTGTGAATTTGAAATTGTGAATTGTGAATGTGAATATGAATTGTGAATTGTGAATGTGAATGTAAATGTGAATTGTGAATTGTGAATGTGAATATGAATTGTGAATGTGAATTGTAAATTGTGAATGTGATTTGTGAATTATGAATGTGAATTGTGAATGTGAATTGTGAATGGTGAATTGTGAATTGTGAATTGTGAATTGTGAATGTGAATTGTGAATATGAATTGTGAATTGTGAATGTGAATTGTGAATTGTGAATTGTGAATATGAATTGTGAATGTAAATGTGAATTGTGAATTGTGAATTGTGAATTGTGAATGTGAATATGAATTGTGAATGGTGAATTGTGAATGTGAATTGTAAATCTGAATTGTGAATTGTGAATGTGAGTTGTGAATTGTGAATTGTGAATTGTGAATTGTGAATGTGAATTGTGAATGGTGAATTGTGAATTGTGAATTGTGAATGTGAATTGTGAATTGTGAATGTGAATTGTGAATATAATTGTGAATTGTGAATGTAAATGTGAATTGTGAATTGTGAATGTGAATTGTGAATGTGAATATGAATTGTGAATGGTGAATTGTGAATTGTGAATTGTGAATTGTGAATTGTGAATTGTGAATTGTGAATGTGAATTGTGAATTGTGAATTGTGAATGTGAATTGTGAATGGTGAATTGTGAATTGTGAATGTGAATTGTAAATGTGAATTGTGAATGTGAATTGTGAATTGTGAATGTGAATTGTGAATGGTGAATTGTGAATGTAAATGTGAATTGTGAATTGTGAATTGTGAATTGTGAATTGTGAATTGTGAATGTGAATGGTGAATTGTGAATTGTGAATTGTGAATTTTAAATTGTGAATTGTGAATGTGAATATGAATTGTGAATTGTGAATGTAAATGTAAATTGTGAATTGTGAATGTGAATATGAATTGTGAATTGTGAATGTGAATTGTAAATTGTGAATGTGATTTGTGAATTATGAATGTGAATTGTGAATGTGAATTGTGAATGGTGAATTGTGAATGGTGAATTGTGAATTGTGAATTGTGAATTGTGAATGTGAATTGTGAATATGAATTGTGAATGTAAATGTGAATTGTGAATTGTGAATATGAATTGTGAATGTAAATGTGAATTGTGAATTGTGAATTGTGAATGTGAATATGAATTGTGAATTGTGAATGGTGAATTGTGAATGTGAATTGTAAATCTGAATTGTGAATTGTGAATGTGAGTTGTGAATTGTGAATTGTGAATTGTGAATGTGAATATGAATTGTGAATTGTGAATGTAAATGTGAATTGTGAATTGTGAATGTAAATATGAATTGTGAATTGTGAATTGTGAATGTGATTTGTGAATTATGAATGTGAATTGTGAATGTGAATTCACAATTCAAAATTCACAATTCACAATTCACAATTCACAATTCACAATTCACAATTCACAATTCACAATTCACCATTCACAATTCACATTCACAATTCACATTTACAATTCACATTCACAATTCACCATTCACAATTCACATTCACAATTCACAATTCACAGTCACAATTCACATTTACAATTCACATTCACAATTCACAATTCACAATTCACATTTACATTCACAATTCATATTCACATTCACAATTCACAAATTCACAATTCACAATTCACAATTCACAATTCATATTCACATTCACATTCACAATTCACAATTCATATTCTCAATTCACATTTACATTCACAATTCATATTCACAATTCACAATTCACATTTACATTCACAATTCACAATTCACAATTCACCATTCACAATTCACATTCACAATTCACAATTCACATTCACAATTCACAATTCACAATTCACAATTCACATTCACAATTCACAATTCACAATTCACAATTCACAATTCACATTCACAATTCACAATTGACAATTCACAATTCACCATTCACAATTCACAATTCATATTCACATTCACAATTCACAATTCACAATTCACAATTCACAATTCACAATTCACAATTCACAATTCACAATTCACAATTCACAATTCACAATTCACAATTCACCATTCACAATTCATATTCACAATTCACAATTCACCATTCACAATTCACAATTCACAATTCACAATTCACAATTCACATTCACAATTCACAATTCACAATTCACAATTCACAATTCACATTCACAATTCACAATTGACAATTCACAATTCACCATTCACAATTCACAATTCATATTCACATTCACAATTCACAATTCACATTCACAATTCACAATTCACCATTCACAATTCACATTCACAATTCACAATTCACATTCACAATTCACAATTCACCATTCACAATTGACATTCACAATTCACATTCATAATTCACAAATCTCATTCACAATTCACATACACAATTCACAATTCATATTCTCAATTCACATTTACATTCACAATTCATATTCACAATTCACAATTCACATTTACATTCACAATTCACAATTCACAATTCACAATTCACAATTCACAATTCACAATTCACAATTCACCATTCACAATTCACATTCACAATTCACAATTCACATTTACAATTCACATTCACAATTCACCATTCACAATTCACATTCACAATTCACAATTCACAATTCACATTCACAATTCACATTTACAATTCACATTCACAATTCACAATTCACAATTCACAATTCACATTTACATTCACAATTCATATTCACATTCACAATTCACAAATTCACAATTCACAATTCACAATTCATATTCACATTCACATTCACAATTCACAATTCATATTCTCAATTCACATTTACATTCACAATTCACAATTCACATTCACAATTCACAATTCACAATTCACAATTCACAATTCACAATTCACAATTCACATTCACAATTCACAATTCACAATTCACATTCACAATTCACAATTCACAATTCACCATTCACCATTCACAATTCACAATTCATATTCACAATTCACAATTCACAATTCACAATTCACATTCACAATTCACAATTCACAATTCACAATTCAAATTCACAATTCACAATTCACAATTCACAATTCACATTCACAATTCACAATTCACAATTCACAATTCACCATTCACAATTCATATTCATATTCACAATTCACAATTCACAGTTCACCATTCACAATTCACAATTCACATTCACAATTCACAATTCACAATTCACAATTCACATTCACAATTCACAATTCACAATTCACAATTCACATTCACAATTCACAATTGACAATTCACAATTCACCATTCACAATTCACAATTCATATTCACATTCACAATTCACAATTCAAATTCACAATTCACAATTCACAATTCACAATTCACAATTCACAATTCACAATTCACAATTCACCATTCACAATTCATATTCATATTCACAATTCACAATTCACCATTCACAATTCACAATTCACAATTCACAATTCACAATTCACATTCACAATTCACAATTCACATTCACAATTCACAATTCACAATTCACAATTCACAATTCACAATTCACATTCACAATTCACAATTGACAATTCACAATTCACCATTCACAATTCACAATTCATATTCACATTCACAATTCACAATTCACAATTCACATTCACAATTCACAATTCACAATTCACAATTCACAATTCACAATTCACCATTCACAATTCACATTCACAATTCACAATTCACATTCACAATTCACAATTCACCATTCACAATTGACATTCACAATTCACATTCATAATTCACAAATCACATTCACAATTCACATACACAATTCACAATTCACATTCACAATTCACAATTCAGAAAATCGAAATGAAGGATAGAAATTAAGGATCGAAATCAAAATCGGATCGATATCTCAAGTACGTACCTACGGCTAGACCGATTTTTATTTTTTACCTACCTAAGTAGGTAAGTAATAAATAAGTAATATTGCTGGACATTTCACACAGCGCCATCTAGCCCCAAACTAAGCAAAGCTTGTAATATGGGAACCAGATACTGATAGAATACTCATATACTTACCTTTTTTTTGTAAATACATACCTACATAGAATACACTGGCCTGCAAAACTAAGTAGGTATCACACTTTTAAAATTGCAATAACTTTTTATGTACCTACATACACAAGATATACTTTCGAAATAAAAAGGAATCGAAAGAGTTTAATTTTGTACCATGGTTTCAAAGAAAGCTGATTAAATTTGCTATGAAACGTTTTTTATTTTAAATCTGTAACTTCTAAGTATATTTTGGAAAAAAATAATAATTTAAAAGTGTAGTAAGTACTTAGTTTTGCAGGCCAGTGTACTTTATAACACCCAGACGCAGAACAAACATCTATGTTCATCACACAAATGTTTGTCGTGAGTGGGAATCGAACCCGTAGGTAGGTAGGTAGGTACATTAAGTTAATAATAATTCTATCGTTTAATAAATCAAAATTGATTGAATGTAGGTACAGATATCGAATGTACGGCTACAATTTATATAGGTACATAGTAGTTCTGTTCGAATATTGTACTCAATTCGAACCGTGCAACCGACTTGGATTGGATAGTCAACCCGTTTACACTATGGCTCCACCCTTAGGCAACAAACACATTTACGCCGGCGGCATACATTGCGCATTTTCTAGGACATGCTTACAAATGCTACAGCGATGACGCGCAATGAGAAATAAACGTTAGTGTGCATGCGTACTACGCTACGAGTTGCAGATGTGTGAGTGTAAAATTTCAAAGTGTGCGTAGAATGAGAAGTTCCCACGCTCACAATGTAGGGCCTTAAACAATTAAGCAGTCTGCTTACACGTATTACTCGTTACCACAAACGAGGAATAATATTAGCTGGAGATTTAAATATCAATACCCTTAAGGTCACTAATGAATCAGATCGGCTAATAAGTACAGCTAAAAATTTTAACTTAACTCTACACATCAACTTACCAACCAGACAAGAATCGTGCATTGACCACTTCTTAAGCAACTTCATCACAGCAAAAGGAGATACATTACCGCTGTGTTTATCCGATCATAATACGGCACAGACACTCGTAATTCCAATGAAGACCAAGGTAATTCCAATAGTTACCTACTACAAATACAAAAGAGACTTTAACATAGAGAACGTGATTAAATTTAGGAAATCTCTATCTAACCTGTCATTTGCTGAGGTACTTAATGAAGAGCATCTGGACGGCGCATTTGAACAATTTCATGATCTTTTTAGCTTGTTTTATAATTTATGTTTCCCCAAAATTAGATATAGAGTATCCAATAGAACTCCAAACATTAGGTGGATCACGAAGGGTTTGAAAATAAGCTGTAAAACAAAAAGAGCCCTTCGTTACAAATGGTACTCTCACAAATCCGAAGCCAATAAAATGTTCTATAAAAGCTATTCAGTCCTCCTACGCAAATGCATTGATCAATCGATCAAGAGAAGTAATCATAGAATTATATGTAATGCTAAAAATACATGCAAGGCCTCATGGCAGATAATTAAAATGGAAACTGAAGAAGCTAAGCAAATGAATTTCATCAATAACATCAGACACAACTCGGAATCTATTAAATGTCCTATTAAAATTGCTGAAACATTTAACGATTATTGGATAAAACTTACGAGCAATAATGATAATTTAGTAACTCAAAAACAATCTACATACTTATCTAGTAAATTCATGACCTGCAGTAGCATATTCCTTAGTCCTTATAGTTTTGAGGAAATACACAAAATTATTCTATCTCTCAAGAACACTAATGCTGAAGGGTATGATGAGATAGCAACAAAAATTATAAAATCTTGTTCTAATGAAATAACCCCAGTACTGACATACTTAATAAACTTATCATTTGAAGAAGGCTCTTTCCCAGTTCTTCTAAAGAAATCCATTATTAAGCCTCTTCATAAAAAAGGTGATAGGTCTCTACTAGATAATTATAGACCTATAACGCTTATACCTATATTTGCAAAGGTATTCGAAGTTGCCATGCACAGACGACTAATTAATTTTATTGAAAAACAAAATATTATCATGCAAGAGCAATTTGGCTTTCAAAAAGGTAAATCTACAACTCTGGCGTGTTTTGACCTCATAAAGAAAATAATAGATAGTATTGACGACAATAAACTCACAACCGTTGTATTCTTTGATATGTCAAAGGCTTTTGATTTTGTTTCTCACAATATTCTAATTAATAAGTTAGATAAATATGGAATACGGGGACCTGCACTAAACTGGCTCGAGAGTTATCTCAATAACCGACTACAATGCGTCGAAATTCGAGGTTTAAACAGTCATAATGACTTAACGTTTTTTCGATCCACTTTCCACGCAAACCATTTTGGAGTTCCGCAGGGTAGTATCCTAGGACCACTTCTTTTTCTTTTGTATATAAATGACCTTCCTGACATCACTAATAATCCTTGTATCTTATTTGCCGATGACATTTCAATAATAATAACGACTACACGTAATACGGACATGAACCAATATATTAACAAAATAAATGACACAATTGAAAACGTAGTTCTATGGCTGAGCCAAAATAACTTGAATGTTAATTTGACTAAAACTAGTTATATACAATTTGGTACATGGGCTAACAAGACAAAAGAAATGAGTATCTCGAATAGAGGTACTGATATTCTCGAGGTAAAAAACACAAACTTCCTGGGTATAGTACTAGACGCTCATTGCAATTGGAAAGCCCATATTGATAAAGTATCCAACAAGTTAAATAGTTTTGTTTTTGCTCTTCACAGACTTAGGAAAACTTCTGACCGTAAAACAATTTTACAAGCATACCATGGCTATGTCGCCTCGATATTATGCTATGGTCTAGTACTTTGGGGTAACTGTTCTGAAATAAATAAAGTGTTCATAGCTCAAAAAAAATGCGTAAGAGCAATTGTCGGCATACCGCCATGGGAATCCTGCAAGCCCTTGTTTACAGACCTGAAATTACTCACTCTGCCATGTATGTACATTTTTGAGGCAGCAATGTTTGTAAAAAAATACAATAATCTTTTTCTAAAAGCGAACCAATTGTATCCACGGAACACAAGAAATCCTGATCGAATTGTGCTTCCAAAAATACCACGAACGGAACTCTACAAAAATAACTGTTTTGTCATGTGTGGTACAATTTACAATGCACTGCCTAAAAGTATTAAAAACCTTCCTCTTAATAAATTTAGAAAAGAGTTACGCCTTTGGCTTCTTGATAAAAACTATTATAGCCTAAGTGAATTTGTAAAGTGATTTTTTTTTTTTTAACTGATTTTGTATTTATCAAGTTATTTTTATTTAATTAATTGACATTAACATTAGTATTAGTAGTAGGTTTGACATTTCATTAATATAATAGGCATTTTAATTTTTTAGACTTAATTATTATCTTTGTGTTTGCATCCCAGATGTTATGGGGAATGTGTGTGCCAAATTAGTTATTTAAGATCTCTGTAATACCACATTGAAGCAAATAAACGAATTATGAATTATGAATTATGAATTATGATAAATCTAAGTTTACTTCGAGGGTGTCATAATCATTGTTGATTAAACCCTCTTTAATAAATAAAGATTAAAAAAAAACTATGGTAATGGTAAAGGCACTCCTAATATATATTATTCCAATAAATCTAAAATGTTTATTTTAGGTCTAGCACTAAAACAAGGAGCTCCACACGTGGCGTTAGAATCAATATCAATGCAGAGGCCACACTATGTCACTATCAGAAATATCAAGGTAAGTGACATCAAAACAAGCAAATGTAGATTAAAAATCGTATGGACATTGACAGGACACTGTCCCTTGAACAAACATCTGTACATCATCGGTGCCACGGACAGCTCACTCTGTAGGGGATGTCTAACTGAAGAAGAATCAGCTGCCCAAATAGTCATTGACTGAGAGTGAAAAGAGATGGCAATAGTTCAATTCCTTTATTACGATTCTGCGATAGCGACCTTTTTAGGCCCGCTGGTCATCCCCACGCATAAAATACACCCTTCGAGTCTAAATACGGAAAAGGGAGTCCCCATACATAGGTAGTAGATTAAAAAATAAAGTAATCCAGGTTTCTCTTAACCTTTTTTTTTAAATGCAATCTTCAAGTTGTGAGCTACCCTGAAAGTTTCAGCTGGATAGCTAATCGGGAAGTGGTCAAAATCAGGCGAATCCAGGACTTATTAGTTAAAATGCCACCGACCGGAATTACTCAATAAAACCCAAATTAACTTCTTTCGAAAATGACGAAAAATCTACCACCATTGTCGTGTTTAATATTTCACCCCGTAAATAATAATAACCGCGGGCGCCTCTAAATTGTAAAAACAGTAATAACTTGTATACCAAGTACTAATTTAATCTGTAGGGTAAAAGCGGGTATCCCCGGTCAGGCGACAATGCCGGTCACCTCATTATCTTCCAAAATATAGCGTATATTCTCACATACGCATACATAGAGGGTGGCGTGAGTATTCCCTGCGCCAACGCCTTTGCCCCCGCTCAGTTTCGAGCACGCATTTGGGAGTATTATACGTTAGTATGTTTCGCGAAGCATCGTTGTAACTTTTTGGTCGCGGAACATAAGAGGTGAGTGTTTTGATTTTCATGTTTCATTTATTTTCAGTAGTGATTATAGCCGAGTAGCTATTTATCTACCCATGTAATCACAAGATTCGAGCACTTTGCACCAGGTTTTCGTTAAAAATATATTTAATCTGAAAAGTATACGTGCGGCTAATGCCGGTCATGCTGACCGGTATTTCCCGCAAGTTAATTTTGCAAGTATCTAGATGATATTTTTGACTTTTTTATCTTTTGTACCTAATATTATTATTACCCGACTGCACGCAGAAAGGATGGTTATGTTTTTCGAGTGTTTGTATGTATTTAAGTAATTATGTTCTTAGGTATGTATACATAAATGTCTATTTCTTTGTGCCGCTCTACAGCCTAAACAGTTCAATATATTTTAACGTATTGAGGTGTCATTAGATTTGGCTTGGTTGTGGGAGTGCTTTAAATAATATTATTTAAGTTATAAAAATACGTCAAATTTTGTTATGTTAGGTTTTTCGTTTAAATTAATAATTTTTGCTTGTTTTCTTTTACAGGATATCGGGAATTAAAGTAATACATAAGTCTCGAAGGGGAAATGGAGCCAAAAAGCACCAAAGTGTGCGATTTGTGCCGTTGAAAACCTTGACCGGCATTGCCAACCTACTGACCGGTATTACCCGCCATGTCGGGCAATGGCGGTCAAAGCCATTTTATTTTAAAAGTGGTTTTTTTTGTCAAAATTTGAATAGTTCTGATCTTAATGGTTGTGATTATGTTAGAAGAATACCTAAAGTTACCTTTAATAAGAGTTTTTTTAATAAATATCAATTTTTGAATGAATAGTAGTAATTCTTGCTTAAGTGACCGGCAATACCCGTTCTTACCCTAATGTTATTCTGCAGGCCATCGCTTTAGCAGAAATGGGAAGACTAGACGACGCTGTGCCGCTTTTGAAATCAGTTTTGGAAATAGACATTCCTGAACAGAAAGACAAACACACATTCTTTGAAGAGACTGTAAGTTATATAATCATAAAATAGAATAGGCTCACAGTTGAATCCCGAACACTATCTATTAACAATATTCAGAATCATTCAATTTTTTTTAAATAAAACTAATATAATATAAATAAGCAAATTAAAAAAATTAAACTTATATACTGTATGATATTGCGGCTCTTTCTCCCAGGGGTAATCAGACCACAGATTTCCACTTCACACACCAATCTTGACACACATATTTCGCCTCTTTTGTACCCTTCTAAATGTATCTTAATTTGCAGGTTTTAAAGGTGAAGGAAGCTGTCGATAAGTCGAATAACAAAGATCTGCAGAAGGAGTTCCAGAATGTTGAGAAGGCTTTAAGGGATCGAGGTCTAGTTGATGAGCAGCAGGTGAGCTGGGGCTTGTTTTATACTGTTGCATTAAGCGCTGTTCACACATTTCCGGGTTCCGGTCCCTTTCGTGTTCCGTCAGGGGAAAAAAATCGGTTAGAATCGGGGTCAGCACTCAAGTCCTACGGCAAAAGCAGGAACTAACACTCTCCAGCCCTCCAACTATCTCCTCACAAAAAATCACGTCATTCCGTCGCTCTGTTTTGACGTGAAAGCAGGACAAACAAACAAACAAACAAACACACTTTCACATTTATAATAATGGGTAAGACTTGTGTTACGAAGTGTGATGTTTCTTTGTTTCAGTCGCTCGATAAACTGCTGAACAATGAAATCACGATGTCGCCGAGAACGCAAGACCCTCGCGGAATGCCTTCCACACTACACAAAAAGATGCCGTTTGGCCTCAGGAAAAAGAAGAATATTATGTACGAATAATTATAAGTTTTTGTAAAGTCTGAGAAATTAGTTTGTTTTGTTGCGAGTGTTGGATCTGAAACTGGCATTTGTTTTCCATACAAAGAATAGCATTTGCGGCCAATTTCAATGTTTTATTTATACTTGTGTGATTTTGTTTACTATAGGTAAGTAGGTTATATTTTGTCAATACGTACTTCTATACCTACTAGGTATAAACCTATTAAAATTCAAAGCTCTGGATTCACATTGAAACATCCTAAGAGCTAGGTGATTCTACTCCTGTTCTTTAGCGACCAACCCCATGAAGAATTTGTCAACAAACACGCTTTCGTTTCGGTGATCTAGTCAAGCTCCAGTGGGGAGCCAATCAAACAAAGTGAGGCTCGTCAAACTGAGCAAAAGTAAAAGTATATCTTACCAGAGTAAGCAAAACTACGATAGAATTTTGAAACTGATCGTAAGTCATTCTCTATTTTTCTTTCTAATGTAGCAGTTGCATAATATATTTATATTTATTTATAATATACTTAATAATTATGTTCTGATTAATTTCAAAATATATCAATGTACTGTGTACAAAAACAGCTTTTTTTCTTTGTATGTTACGGGTCTAGAAATGAATTCATACTTTTAGCTAAAATGGATGATACTAAATGTGGCAAGGCTTAGAACGTTATAAAAAGCTTTAATTATGTGAAAAGTATTTGGAAAAGGCCTGAAGACTTGTGTTGTTGAAAAGGTAGGATGTAGGTATTTTGTAAAAAGTTAGATGACGAATACATACCTACATAAAAATAACCAAAGTGTTTCTATTTCACCTTCCTAGTGTTTTTCCTTTTCGGTTTCGCTGGTATTAAACCGACAAAAATAATAGCGATGAACAAGAAGTTATATTCAAAAATTTCACTATAAGTACCTAAACTATAAAAGTAGGTAGGTACTTATCGAATAAATTAAAAGTGTACGTACCTACATCTACCAATCCTAATTTATTTTAGTACCTAAGTAATTATCCCACCAAAAACATTTTTATGTAAAATGTTGACAAGACGAGGCCGCTCGCACTGTCTGAAAGATACCACAAGTGCGATTGCCAGAATGTATTCCGAATTCGGTATGTGACGTTTCTTCGCTGGAAAATCGTGAAGTTTCCGAAGAAAATCATCGAATCAAATGCATTTTCGGAAGTCTGATTCACACTGCAGATCTCATGTAGAGCCAAGCCTCTAACTCTGCACGCCCTAACTCTACAAACCCTAATTTCACAAACTCTACACCTTTTGTCAAAATACGTGGCTTGGCCAAATCCTCAAATTACATTATCCTCGGCTTAAAAATCAAAACGGAAATCATTGTTGTAAAGTCCTAAAAAAAGACCCCTCTTGAGTTCCGACGTTGAAAGTTTAATTAAAAACAGGAAGGACATAAAGGCTGGGTCTGGCTGGGTCACACAAGAGCGGCAACGCAACTCGCAACCCTTTTACGTCACATTCAGACATTTTTTTGATAATCGTTGTGGATGCTAATAATTAGTGTTTCGCCGGGTATTTACCTATTATTATGATTCATTTATAAGTTGCTCCGATAACCGAACGGGTGGTTATACGGTATCTATGACGGTTGAGTTAATCAATCGTGTTTTTCGATTACTTACCTATTTCATAATAGGCATAACCCCGCATCCACACGTTGGGGCCAACGTTGGCCCCAACGTCTCTCACCAACGTGTGGAGCTGAACAAAATAGCTTGGCCCCAACGTTGGGGCCAACGTTGGGAGTTGGCCGTGCCGTGTCGGTTTTATCAAAGGAAGTTGGCGCGCCAACGTTGGGGATCCGTCCACACGTTGGCCCTATGCTCAGTCCCGTTTCGACGCGCATCGTGAGCGCACGTGTCGACTGACGAGCGAGAATGTCATCGTATTCCTTATTTATTGTGTTTGTAGAACTATCGGGCTAAAATTTTGCACACTTATAGATTCTCGGTGACAATGAAATATTATGGTATCAACAAGCTGATCTGATGATGGAGTCAAGAGCTGTTCAACAGAACTCCTCAGTAAATAGACCGATTGAGTTGAAACTCGGCATATTTGTCAAGTTCTGACTACAATGTAATAATATGGTAACAGCGAGCTGATCTGATGATGGAGTCTACTATTTTTTTTTATGTTACGGGAACCGTGCAATTTTTTGGGATAAAAAGTAGCCTATGTCCTATTTCCGGTTATTATCTATCTATATTTTAAATTTCACCCATATCGGTTATGTGGTTGTCGTGTTATAGAGGAACAAACATACATCCAAACATCCAAACTTTCGCATTTTTATTATAGTGTGTTGTGTGAAGTGTGATAGTGACATGACGTGATGTGATTGTGATAAAATTGGTATTCAGTAATGTAAAATCACTTAGAGAAATTTCAATTTCTGTATCGGACGCGCAGACATCGGACGTCTGCACGTTGGCTCTGACGGAACAAGACTGGTGTATCGCCAACGTGTGGATGGTTCACGAAATCTTGGCGCCAACGTTGGGACCAACGTTGGTCCCAACGTATGGAGCCGGCGTAAGGATTTCGTTCCATATTTTTGAAGTAAGTAGGTATCTACCTACATACCTCCTGTAATAGGTACCTACCTACGCGTTTATTTGTCGCGTCCTCTGAGAAAGACAATGACCGGAATTATAGAAAGGTCACAAATGAAATGGGGATGAGTGTTTATTTGTTCGAATCAAAGTGACGATAAAAGGACTGGGGTTTGTTTTATTTTGGTCAATACCGTAAGTATTAAACTTAGGATGGTAAGTACCTACCTACCTACTTATTCTTTCTTAGGTAGATAAAGGCGACGAGGTAGTTTCCACTGGCAAAATGATCGTCAAAATTGGTATGAGTGCGAGTAAGGTCAATCTATATCTACCTACTCTGTGGTGAAGTCGGCCTGCGAATGATGATTCTTACTCCCTTAATGCTTCTACTATAGGTAACTTATTAGTTCTAAGTATTTCCAACAAGTGGCCATTCCACTGTAAATCCATGTACTTACCTACTACCTACTTACTTAGGTAGGCAGTTCCCGCCATAGGTAAGTAGGTACTAAATCTTCGCAATAACTATGCGAGACCACGCGAGACATAGTAAAGTGATAGCAGGGTAACAACCCCATCTAGGTAAG
The DNA here is from genome assembly GCA_958496255.1 of Camptogramma bilineatum. Classification (NCBI taxonomy): domain Eukaryota; kingdom Metazoa; phylum Arthropoda; class Insecta; order Lepidoptera; family Geometridae; genus Camptogramma; species Camptogramma bilineatum. The sequence continues at coordinate 7,710,384 of OY292467.1, read as the reverse complement.
TATCTAGTAATAAGGGAGTGTACACATTGCGTTTTCTGCAGCGCGTTTTTAAGCTGCGCGTTTGTATCGATACAAACGCGCGTTCGCAACGCGTTTTTTTCCATACAAAAGTGAACCTGCGCGGGGGGCTGCGCGTTCGCATCGCGTTCGAATCGCGTTTGTATCGATACAAACGCGCTGCAAAAAACGCAATGTGTAGGTACACTCCCTAAAATGATAGGTAATAATGTCATTGGGAAGGTGGGTGGGGTGGACCGATTTGGCTATACTATAGGGTTTTAGGGAAAACATTCAAAGGTCACCCGGAAAAATGGGAAATTCGAGAGAAAATATTATACCTAAGTACCTATAGTCGTATTGCTCATTATACGGACTAAAAATATAAGAAAAATGTCATTTTTTCCTTCAATTTTAGTCCGTATAATGAGCAATCCGACTATAATAGAACTAAGTAGGTAAGTACCTACTAGGTATTTATCTATTTCTTTGAATTTATTGCGAAATTTGGACAGGACAGCATCTGCCGGGTCAAAGGGTTTCAATATTGTGTTAGTTGGTTAGATATTTGACATTATTTCCACATTAAAAACTAATAAAAACAATAAAATCGAGAGAGCCTGGAGGCGAGGGATATTTAGAGATTGATGGAAGAACTTTAACTTTTCCGTGGGACAAGGCTGTATAAAAAAACTTGAAGTACCTACGCTTCTTTTACATTGAGTAGGTTCGAACTCGACCTAATAAAATCAACTTTGTCGTTGATAGTATATTTATATTTCTGCTCTATTTACTAAGTCGGTAGAGGTAGCAAGGAGGTAGCTAATCACCGCCTAACCACTAGGTATAGCCGACGTACGATTGCAATTACGCCGCTCACTCACTCACCCATCCACGGCGGAAATTGAACACTTTTCATTTCAGTTGGCCTTTTATTGCATTGGCCTTTCATTATTTTTATTTTAAAAAGCATTACATTTGTTTAAAATGTAGGTACTTATAATGGTAGACTTATTTTACGAACTAGCTGACGCCCGCGGCTTGCCCGCGTGGACTACTATTTTGTTTATCCCACGGGAACCGTGCATTTTTTCGGGATAAAAACCCTATGTCCTATTCCCGGTCATTATCTATCTATGTTTCAAATTTTAGCCAAATCGGTTCAGTGGTTGTCGAGTTATAGAGGAACAAACATACATTCAAACATCCAAACATCTATCCAAACATCCAAACTTTCGCATTTATAATATAAGTGTGAAGTGTGATAAGTGTGAAGTGTGATTAGTGTGATAGTGTGATTAAATTTCCTATTTTTATGCAGGTAAAGAACTAAGTCTGAAATTCGTACGTCGTCGTGCAAAATTAACTCGCACGGCCGGTCAGACTGCAAGAGAGCAAAAACTCTCGAATTTCATTTCAGCTCTTCACAATTTACACGTCAGCAAAAAGTAAAACGAGATAGGTATTGAAAAACCTGCGCTTTTCACTCTATTCTAGACCTGAGGATTATGAGGAACGTTTTTACGTAGAAACATTATTAATCTACACTTTGAGTTACAAAATTCTGTGTCTATTTTAGTCGACTTTGCATGCGAAACATGCTGGATAATCATTGCGCTATTTTCTTGAACGAATATTCGACCTACATTCTGTTGTGACAACTTAGAAAAAATTGTTGCAGTTAATAGATATTCATAAAAATGAGGAAACTGAAATAGGCAAAGTTTTTCTTGCATAAATTAATGATTGGTCGTTTCTTACCGATTAATGTAATACCTAATGGTAAAATAAAATCGCGAGTTTTAAACTCAATAAATTCATCGGATTAATGGAATATCAAAAGTTTTTCAATGAAAATCCATTCAAACTCACGGCAATATGATGAGTCGCCAGTTGCGAAACTCATTGGAAACTCAATAAAATGTCAATAATCATAAAGAAGGGGAAATTAAATCCGCTTAAATTGGTTCTCTACTTTGTTTGACCTTAAATTCCCCTCTATACCAACTCCAGTACCGGGCGAAGGCCTGTCTGAGACACAGGAGGTTGCGGGTTCGATTTCCACCGCGAAGCAAATGTTTGTATGATCCTCCAAATATTGGTCTCGGGTCTGGGTGTTTTTTATGTATGTATTTAGGTACAAGAAAAGTATAAAGTAGGATATTAGTCATGTAGTTCCTATACACAAGCTCTGCTTGCTTTGGGCTAGATGACTTCATCTTTGCCGAGGCAAGGAGAGAAAAAAGATTTTATTAAAAAGAAATAATTTCTTGAACACAGAAAAAGATTTTGTTATTTGTTGTTTGGCCTTGATTTTGACTTACCTTACCACGCAACCCTATTTGTTTTAAAATATACCACGTCTTCAGTGCTTAAATTTAAATTTTCCATTTTAGCATCATCTCCGAGAGGTTTTATAACATTTTTACGATATCTTTCAGAGTTTAGTGAAACATCATCTGTTCACAATTTTCTTACAATGTAAGCCTCGTAAAATATTTATTACTAGTTTTCCCTAGCTGTTTTCCTACTAGCCTGCGGCTTAGCGCAAAACCAATATTTTATAAATCCCTTCTATTCCAGGCCACAATTTTACTCCTAATACAAGTTTCATTCAAATTGCTCTACTAATTGAATTAAGGCGTAATTGAAACACAAACATACAAAACTTTAGCATTTTTAATATTAGTAGGATTGAATAAAATAAGAAAACTATCTCAGCAATTATAGTTAAATTTTTTTTAATCTTTGAATTTTTTGTATGAAAGAATATTTTGTGTTGAAACAAATTACTGTAACACCAATTTTTATAATTGACCAAAATTGTTTTCATTTCAAATCTTAATAGGTCCTTAATTAAAACAAAATAGAAAATGCCTCAATTAATTAAACAATTTTCCTTATGAAGTTTCGTAGCGGCATAGCCTACGACATTTCGTAGCAACGTAGCAGGTGCGTAGCAGTGCCTCGCCGCGTAGCCACTTTAAATTTTTAAACTCAAAAATAATACTCCTAGCAAAAATACTAAAGATTTTGCAACATGAAATTGCCAGTATTGATAAGAAGATGGCTAGATAAATGGTTGTCTGAGGGAGATCCGATCGATGCTGAGAAAGCGATGGTTAGCTCCATTCAGAAGCTTGTTGGAATCCACAATGTTTTTGGAGATAAAGACAACGAAAGTATGTACCTGCAGGTTATTAAACCTAGTATTTTATAATAATAATATAAAAAAAACTGTAGGAATTAGTAGGTATATGTAGGTACATTTTAAGTCAGCGGAAGGAATGATCACCAAATGATCACAAAAATATAGTTAAAAGCGTTGGTTTTTTTAATCAAAAACGTTCATTTAAAAAAATCTCATCCTCTATACACCCTACATAGTTTTAGATTCAAAGTTAGCTTGTTCCGCTACAAAATAGTTTTTGTTGTCACGCGAACGAATTTGTTGACAGGAGTTAATCTAAAATAAACATTTTTCTTCCTCTCCTAAATTAGTTTATCTTCAACCTCGAGCAGCTTGCAGTGCCAATATTGCGTTAGGTACTACCGGATACACAATTTATTTACTTCCTTAGCTTCCTCTTAGAAGGAAACGTAATTTTTACCGCACAGCTAAAAATAAGTTATGTGATTATGGTTGTAGAAGCCATTACGTTTACTGTTTGTTCGCTTCTTTTCTATTATTTTTAGAACATTTTTAAAAGACAATAATTTAAAGTTTATTTTTAACATCTTATAATAAAATATCGTCGTAAAATATTACAAAAGAAGCGGAGGCCTATACCCAGCAGTGGGTGAAGTCAGGATGCAGATGATGAAGTTATTACGCCATTTTCGTGAGTAACTCATCATTTTTTATGGTTTCTTTTCGTACAATAAATAAATATAGCACTACGAACTTCGAACCTTTACTTTGAATCCACTCAAACACTTCGTTAATTTTGCTCTTTTGTAATCACTACTTTGACGGGCATGGTCAAAAACACGGGGTCTTAGTTTTATTTTGAGAGATAGCCCATTAGGAGCATAATTTTTTTTTTTCGGGCACAACTTGAGCAAACTCAGCTTGTGTATAAACTTGTGTATCTACTTATGTTAATTTTATTACCAACTCAGTTCAAAGTCCAGTCACGCAGTTTTTAATCTAATTTTTTTTCAGAGTTCTCATTCCGTGCGTTTTTCTCCATCATAATATTCGCAGGAACCTTTGTATATGTAGGCACGTTCAGCCAGATTGTATACTTGGCCCAAGTATTTCCGGACAAGATGGAGAGTTTTAAGGTTTTCAACTGTGTGAGTGCCACGTCGGTGCCGCTTTCGAAGTACATATTTATGTGGACTGCTCGGTAAGTAGGTATTTTATACAAAGAAGAATTGGTGATAGTAATATTGACCGATAGAATTTAGAAGCGGTGTGTCAGGATCGTAGCAAGTGGAAATCCGTGGTCTCTGCCTACCCCTGTGAGAAAGAGGCGTGATTTTATGTATGTATGTATGTAGAATTTGGAAGCGCTACATTCGCTTACATGACAACTAAAAATTCATTCTGCAGAAATCGAGTAGGTACCTACTAATCTGCGCAATTTATGTGCAGACGATAATCAAAATCGTGGGGTGTAGATGAACAGAACGGGATCGTGGGTCGCACGAACAAAGGGAGGTACCTATATGACCAGCTTTTGTGATCAATGGGCGGAAGTCGATGTGTGTGACGCTATAATGTAAATGACTCTAGATTCCTCAATCTACAGTATCATGTTTATCATATAGGATCATGTACATCATACATAGTACATATAGTTAGTACCTACCATAGTATTTAGAATATACGATACTCATTATGCGAATATACGATACTCATTACGCACATAGCGAACGATTTGTTTTAGCTCTCGCCTCCGTACTATCTTCGAGATGAGCCGCGAAGGTCTCTCCTCGATCCCAGTAGGCAGTTCCGCCCACGCGCGTATGACTGCGACATTGCATGCGGCTCGCTACGCTCGCTGGTTCGTTGTAGTGAACCAGGCGAGCACGCATATACTGTATCTGATGATGCCGTTTCTTTTTACTGTGTTTGGGAATGATCGGTATTTGCCGACTACACCGGGAGAATTTTATGGTAAGCGACAGAGAGAGCGTGATGGATTGCTAGAGTATTCAAATGAATTTGATATGAATATTATTGGATATTGGTTACTCAATCATGCCCAAACCTTTCAGATTTTGCCAGACTCAGAAAAAAACTAAAACGTCCATATAAAATTGACGAAAAGTAAAGAAAACCAATAATTTTATAGATACCTAACCTATTGAAGAACACTTAAGCCGGGTTTCCACCGCTAAAGGGTAGGTAATGAGCGGGAAATGGCTGAGCGGAACGGACTCTTTTATATGAAATAGTTTTACGTTTCCACCATCAAAGTGTTTGATAGTTGACAGTTAAATGTAGACTTGAGTGAGTTCATTTTAATTCTTTCTGCTCGCTCAGTCCTTTCCTCTCGACTATTTGTTAGTGGAAATACAGTTATGCAGTTTACTCTTGCGAGTTAAACGGAGTCCGAAGTGGGTCCACTCCGCTCGCGGTGGAAACCCGGGTTTAGACTAACTAAATCAATAAAGATAAAAAAAAGATAAAAATTATTTATTCAGAACTTGGTACAATATGCTTGGTTTGTCTCCAATATTTGTAATATATAATAGTTCTGCTATTTCCAGGTCTCTCCCCAAAATATGAGACACCATTCTTCGAAATTACCTTCATACTCACAGTCATAGCGACAGCCTTCTCAGCTATCAACCAGACTGGTTACATCGTCCTCTTCGTCTCCCTTCTAGCCCATGAGATAGGACATTTCTACTCCATCTCCGAGACTTTGAACGACATTTGCCAGATCCTTAAAGCAGACAGCAACTCACCAAGAATCGAAAGAAAAGAATCCGTGAATCAAAAGTTGAAGTTCTGCATCAAACACCAGCAGTTTCTTATAAAATATCATCAGAAAATTCGAGAACTGTACAAAAGAATCTTCGGCGCGCATTTTCTGATGATGACAATAGTCCTCGTCACGACATTGCAGACCATGAACGAATGGGACATTAGAAACACGATTCTGACAGCTGGCACGGGAATTTTACCCTTATTTATATACTGTTTTGGTGGAGAATTGTTGATTACAGCTGGTGGGAAGATGTCGGTAGCTGTGTATACTTGCGGATGGGAATATATGGAAGTGAGGCAAGCTCGATGCATTTTTCTGATGCTGTGTCTTTCTCAAAGACCACTTTTTCTTACTGCTGCTGGTATTTTTGTGATGAATAGGGAGACTTTTGGGGATGTAGCACAGGTTGTGTATAAGATTTACGCCGTGTTCAACTAAACACTAGCTTGATGTGATTCTAAAGCCTGGGATACACTAGGGGACATGTTGCGGAACATGTCCATCAACAACTACGTGAAGTGTCCCGCGACAATTGTCATGGAACATTTTGCCGAACATTTTGGAGCAAGCAACATGCCCCGCGTCACGTACAATGTTGCGGGGCATCTTGCGGGACAATATGCAACGTTGCAGCGTCACGTAAATTATGTGTTGCGCGTCATGTTGCGGGACAAAATGTCCCCTAGTGTATCCGACGCTTAATTGAGGTGCGATTCAGACCTTCTCGGAATGCATTCCGAATTCGGAAAGTGACGTTTCTTCGCGAAAAAATGACAATTCTCCGAAGAAAATCTTAGAATAGGATGCATTTTCGGAAGTCTGAATCGCACTGCTGAACGCATTGTTTCAGTTTTCGGGGCAGTTTTATAGCCCCCCAGCAAACCTACTCGATAGATAAAGCATGTAATAAATGTTAATTCCATACACAACTGTACCTATTCAAGCTTATTGAATTGTAATGTAAGTAGATTTGGTTTATGTAGATTGTGGAAACCAATATCGGATGTACAACGATGTAATTAAACTGACATTAACGCGATAAACCACGTTTAGTTATTGCTCCTACGGTTCATGTAAGTAGATACAAATCCTACCTAATTAGAGTAGGGATTATTGGCCTCACTATACCTTCAAATGGTAGGTATAGTTTGTTAGGTATATAAGCCTCTAACTGCGACCCGCGGTATAAAGTTGGTTATTAATAAAAGTTTCGTTATGATGTTATGAATATGGCTTTTAGTGACTTTCTGTCATCCAACGAGAAAAAGTAGCCTGTGTATGTGTTATTCCAGGGTTTAAGCTATGTCTATTCCCATTTTCATCTTAATCCATTCTGCCATTTCAGCGTGACGAATTTACAAACAAACATATTACAGACTTTTGTATTTAATAATGTAGGCATGATTTAGTGACTTGATATATTAATAAACATCAGCTGTTGTGTGTTTTTTGAGAAGGCATAGGTAGGTACTCAGCAAAATTGGTATTGTAACATAATTACCTACCTATCTTACTTAATTTATTAAGTAAAAGGTTCCACTAAGACATCCATTTTAATTCCTATTTTTGCATGCTGATTCCTACCTGTCATCTGTTTTTTAACCGACTTCCAAAAAGGAGGAGGTTCTATGTTCGGCTGTATGTATGTTTTTTTTAAATTTTTTTTTTAATTTTTTTAATTTTTATTTTTTATGTATGTTCATCGATTTCTCCGTCAATTGTGGACCGATTTTAAAAATTCTTTTTTTGTTACAAAGGGTATACTTCCGAGGTGGTCCCATCTTCACCAAATCAGGATCTGATGAGGGGATCCCATGGAAATCGAGGGAAACCCTCAAATTTTTTGTGTGTTTGTGGAACTATCGGGCTGAAATTTTGTGCACTTATAGATTCTTGAGAACAATGAAAAATTATGGTATCAGCAAGCTGATCTGATGATGGAGTCAAAAGCTGTTCAACAGAACTCCTCAGTAAATAAGCCGATTGAGTTGAAACTCGGCTTATCTGTCAAGTTCCAAATACAATGTAATAATATGGTGTCAGTGAGCTGATCTGATGATGGAGTCAAGAGTTGCTCAACAGAACTCCTCAATAAATAGTCTGATTGAGTTGAAACTCGGAACTCAGCATATCTGTGAAGTGTCAACTACAATGTAATAATATGGTAACAGCGAGCTGATCTGATGATGGAGTCAGGACCTGTTCCATGGAATTTTTTAGTGATATGGGTATCAAATGAAAGGGCTTGATGAGCGAAACACAATGAGTAAAGTAACATCTTTCTAAATTAAAAAAAAAAAACAGAAACAAGGAAAAAAAAAACAACACTAAAAATGGAAAAATAAAAAATTTTCAAAAAAAAAAATATAACCGACTTCATAAAATACATGCACTAAAAAGCGAAAAATAAGACTACAAACAGATTTATTTAATTTGTTATTTTATGTTTGTTATAATGTTGAAGTCGGTGTTAAGTAAAACTATGACTACCTACTATATTTTATGCACACCGATTTCAACATTATAACAAACATAAAATAACAAATTAAATAAATCTGTTTGTAGTCTTATTTTTCGCTTTTTAGTGCATGTATTTTATGAAGTCGGTTATATTTTTTTTTTTGAAAATTTTTTTCACCATTGATTCGCCATAAATATATGATTGATTGAAGATATTTCGTGTCATGAAAATTAAAAACACTTTATCCTGGATTTGTCTGTTTCAAAAACTCGATTGGTTAAATTTTTTCTATTTAAATAATGTAGGTAGGTACTTATATTATCTGCAAAGATTTTTTTACACACTGTTCAATGTATAACCCAGAAACAGTGCTTTTTTTTTACAAAAAAAACAAAAAACCTTTGTATTTAATTCAATTTTCTACCTCTATGCCCATAATATCAGGGTGATTTACCCTTGCTACACCTGGCAATGACTTCTAAGGTGTTGTGTGGCGCCTCGTAAGTCACGGCTACAATTTATGGAATGCATTTGTCAAGCTTACGACCCTTGTAATATTGAAATAAACAAAATCTGAGATGTTTCGCTTTGTCTAACTTAATTGCATGAAAAATAGGTATACTTACTTGTAATAAATTTCCTTTTAGAAGATGGATAGATAGATAGATAGATAATTCTTTATTGTAACACCAACATTGTTATGAACTTAAACTAAAGGACTTAAATACTAATACAAATGGTGGCACAATGGGCGGCCTTATCGCTCAAAGCGATTTCTTCCAGGCAACCTTTGGATGGACTGGACTTAAAAAGAATGGTAAAGGTGGTGGTGCTGCAATAAATACCTAAGAACAAGTTTAATAAACCTATAGATAGACAACAGAAAACATTTATAAACCTACATTTAAAGACATATTATTATATAAACTTAAATACCTACTACACCTAAATATTAAATATATACATATATAATATAGCTCTATAGCAATGCGATTTAACCTAAAGAAGCTGCTAGATATAGTTTGTAGACCTCATTTTTAAAAATAGGCAGGGATTTAGCTTTTCTGATGGAGACAGACAAGTCATTCCACAATGAAACAGCACGTATAGTAAACGAATCACCAAAGAAGCGGGAGTTATGGACAGGAGTTTTCAACTGAAGAGTAGAGGAGGAACGTAAGTTACGGGTATTGGCAATATAAAGGAACTCAAAGCATTGTTTTAGATATGGCGGAGCAGAAGGAGTAAATAAAATTTTATATAGGAGAGTCAAGATGTGAGCGTTTCGGCGAAGGCGGATAGGCAACCACTTGAGTCTAGCACGGTATTCGGAAATATGATCGTATTTGCGTAGACCAAATATGAAGCGGATGCAAACATTTTGAAGACGCTCAAGCTTTTCAAGTTGCTCTACTGTAAGGTCTGGAAAACTGACGTCGGCGTAGTCTAAGATGGGAAGTAAGAGAGATTGAGCAAGCGCAACTTTAGTGGCAGTAGGCAGAAAATTGCGAAGTCTCCTCATTGAGGCAGCCGAAGCAAACATCCTCCTGCTCATCTCTGTAATATGCGGAACCCATGACAATGTGCTGTCCATAATTACGCCTAAATTTTTCACTGTCTTGCTAAACGGAATGACTGTGCCATCGAAAATAATTTGCTGAAGACAAGACCAGTCAACCTTAGGGAGCATCTTGTGACTTCCGATTAGTGTAACTTGCGTTTTCGCAGGATTAACCCCAAGGCCGAATGATTTGCTCCATTCGAGAATAGATTGTAGGTCATTGTTAATGGTACCGATGGCTTGATTTAAATTGTCAATAGTAGCGTGTGTGTATATTTGAAGGTCGTCAGCATACAGGTGGTAGGAAGAAGAGATATTGTTAGATATGGAATTTATGAAGATTGCAAAAAGAAGAGGAGATAAAACGCCGCCCTGAGGAACGCCGGCGGTTAGAGGACACCAAGTCGAGAATGTGTTCTCAACACGAATACGTTGCCGGCGTCCATACAGGTAACTACGAAACCAATCAATAGCCGTTGGAGATATGTTAATTGAGCGCAAAGTTCCAGCGAGAATATCAAAATCGACGTTATTAAATGCACTACTAAAGTCAAGCAGCGTTAGTATAGTCAGTTGACCGTTATCCATCCCCAACCGTATATCATCTGTAATTTTAATAAGAGCTGAGGATGTGCTATGGCCAGACCGAAAACCAGATTGATGGGGATTCATAAGGGTATTTCTGTTAAGGAAAATGGTTAGCTGGTTATGCACTAAACGTTCAAGCACTTTAGAAAGAAAGGGAAGGATGGATATAGGACGATATTCCGAGAAGGATGCTGGGTTGGATTTTTTCGGAAGAGGAGTAACAAGTGCATCCTTCCATGAAATGGGAAAAGTGGAACTGGAAATGGAAAAGTTAAGGAGATAGGTGATGATAGGGAGAATTTCATCCAGTATAGGCACGATCATGTTTCGAAGACAAAAACAGCTTCTAAGATTTTGTAGCATCTTTAAATAAAAATGAAGTGGTGTTTGTTAGTCAGCGTATCTTTAGAATGGCTAGCTAGACCGATGGCAAACTCATTTTTTTATTTTTTGTAATTGTCTGAATAACAATTATATACCTAGGTACTTACAGGAAAAAGAATTGGAAAAATTGACAAGATAATCGATAAATTCAGAGAAACATAGAAAGTGCATTTTGCTATTAGGAGTCTTACTTATGAAAGGTGTTTAAAGTTGAACACTGGTTAAACAACGTCCTGTCTTTGTGGATAGTGACGAATAGTAACAGGACGTTGTTTAACCAGTGTTCAACTACATCTTTCATAAGTAAGGGGGTAAATGTTTGTTTGATTGCTTATCTATTTTATTATCTTACCGATACTGACTGATACTTTATCTTGGTTTAGACAGTGCAAACATCTGTCAGATCAGTTAGGTCTTGTTGGAGCAGAGCTACAGTTTATAACTAAAGTATTTCTTTACAAAGAAAAGAGACAAGGTTTATTTTCTTCTGTCGGGTTCTATATGAGTCCATGCTACGAATTGATTTAAGGTACCGATACTGTGGGGTAGATGGGAAGTCATTAGGAAGGGGCGCTCTCTTAACGAGTGCAAAGTGTGCCTACAGTAAAATGATATTCTGTTTTTCCCTCTCTATTTTTACGATAATGTGTTTTGCATGCTGAAATGGACTCTCTGTACCATTTCACTTTCAAAACTTTCGTGAGTTGTACTAGACATTATTTAACACACGGGAATTACTCACGTAAAATTATCGTCGATTTAGAGTGAGACGCGACCACGAGGAGTAACCTTGCCGCAACTCCCTCCTTACCCAGATGAAGATTCTCCGGATGAATCGAAACATTGTCGGTATCTAAATCGACGATAATTTTACGTGAGTAATTCCCGTGTGTTAAATAATGTCTCTGTACCATGTTTGAAAAAGCACTTTGGGCAGTTTTTATATGGTTCTAAAATCTGTTAAGTATATTTTACTACAGTTCACAGATATAAAGGTAGATTATGCACTTAAAAATAAAAGACAGATGCAATTTGCTTTTTTTTTGTTTGTGCATGACTGGTTTCAACAAAGATCTTTATACGGAAGATTAGTAATAATTTCTAATCCTTATTCATTTCATCTGCAGGAAAATAATTTGTCTTCTAAGCTTTCTTTGGATGTTGGATTGACACTGTCCAATGCGAATTCACGAGAGATACAATTAATTCCAAACTTCTATAAGTTTACTAGTAAACTTAACGGGATTTTAACAATCTAAACAGACGTGACAACCTACAGATTTCCGAACACAATTCCAGCGGGATCAACCCTGTATTTTAAGGAGATTACCGAGGTAGATCTGACGACTGGTACGGTAACGCTAACAAGGGGAAATGGACTGATCAATCTTTACCGTAGAACAAATAGGCTGTAGGTATACTTACCTGTTATTTTGGGACAGGCACGTTCACGTCTTTAGACCTATCTATAACTAGATGTTTATTAAACTCCATGATCGCCGAAAAATCGATGCGCTGGAGATGTATTGCTGGAGGCGCATGTTGAGAATACCATGGACGGTATACCGCACCAATACCTCGATCCTCAAAGAGCTTCACATACGAGACAGACTTTCGTCAATTGTGCAGTTGCGAATTCTGAAGTTCTTTAGGCACAGCACCAGAAACGAGGACTCTATGGAGAGACTTGTGGTACAAGGACGCGTAGAGGGCAAGAGATCTCGTGGTCGGTCTCCAACTCGCTGGATCGACCTAATAACCAAAGCTACACAGTCGACCGCGGTACAGTGTGCTCGCAACGCTAAAAACCGCCAGAAATGGAGAGACATCGCTCGACGTTCATTCAGCACTCTCAAGGCAGGAAGTGACCGGAAACGGCGAGCCACAACCCTGTCCATCGACAGCCATGACCACTCTGACAAGAGTGCCCGACTGAGAAGAAGAAGAAGATGTTTATACCATCGACGACTTCATACGTTATACACAGCAGGAAGCAACCTATTACACTTAAATCATTCACTGCTTCGCCGAGATGTTGCACAAGCACAAGTATAATAAATGCGTTTATGGCACTAAACGTATTAACTAGACATGTTCCTAGAGTAGGCTTGGTAACACAGAAACCATCCATTGACATACAAACATCAATTTTAAGAAAAGAAAGAAAAAAGAGTGCAGCTTATACCTAAAATAAAAATCATTTTCAAAGAAACCTTGTTGTTTGTGCAGTTGAACAGGAATCATTTTAATAATAAGTACTATTTCTACATGTTTTTTTATCGGTAGGTAATTTTTGCTGTGTAGGTAAGTAATTTATTTTATAGTAAAGTAATTGGCAATATGCGTCTGATTCAAAAGCGGGTTAAATGTATTTTATTATGAACATTGTTGCTTTAGAGGTATGTGTGTGTAATTATTTTTTAATATTAAACCATTTTCGATTAGAAAATAAATTTTAAAAATTGCAAAAAATAGTAGGAATTTCAAAATACTTGAAAAGGATGTGAAAGGATGTGACGACACGAGTTCATAAGAAAAGTCAAGGACGAGTCAGATATGACGATCCATAGATAAGTTTTTTTTTTAATTTTCACAATTCCTATACTCGAACTTATTGTTGTCACAGATTACTGTTGTACTTAGTATCAATTTGACGTCACACGTCAAAGTTCACAAATTGTTACTACAACAGTAATCTGTGACAACAATAATAATCGTGTTTCAGATGCGTGAAAATGTTGGTAAATTTCAAAAATTAATTTTGTTATAAAATTTTAGTATTTCGGCGCTGGAATTTTTATGACGGTTATTTGACGATATAACCTATCGTGTAAAACCATAAAAAAAATTGATGCATATTGCCTATTGTGACTGTGAAGTCAACTTTAATTTTTAGAATGGAATGGAAAGTTTTTATCTTGGAAACGATTAGAGTTGGTATTTTATTGAAGTTTCCTTGGAAATCCTAGAAAAGTTCTTTCAGTTGCATTTCTTTATTTTCTTGCATTTGCATGGCTCAGTGCATTTCTACTTTCCACCTAAAGCTCTTTTATGAGTCTATTGATTTCTTTTGAAAGACGTGTTCTTTGTAAGGGGTTTCGTGCAGCCTTTGTGTTGAACCAACTATGGAAGTTTGTTGGAGTGATTTTTCACTAGCCTATTTTTCTTAGGCCGAAAACACACTGAGCGTGTCTTACGCGGCTCATTTTATGTTGCGTCACTCTTATGCATCGCACTATATTATTCTCACGACGTATTATAGTGCGTGGTGAAGCCGCGCTTGAGTATTTGTATGTAGCGCGATGCCTGAGCATATCGCGACGTAAAATGAGCCGCGTAAGATACGCTCAGTGTGTTTTCAGCTTTAAGGGATATTCATAAACCGCGGCGTAAATCCTTATGAGTTAGTGGCCCTCTAATGACACTTATTTTAGGCCACTTGAGGAGGGCCACCCTAGATTCGAAAATTTAAAGACAACTTGCGTTTAAATTTTCAAAATCTACTTCCTTTAAACAGTCTTTGCCCGAAGTAGATTGCTTACCTATATTGATTCCTATGGTGATCTGCGTAGGAACAAAGCTCGTAAATTTAGTTCGCACGTTCTTTTCGGCGGAACTTTATGTAAAAGTCGTAAAATCGCAATCAAACTAATTTAAGGGGCCGTAAGAAAGCCGTTCCAGATCAAATCAGATCGAATTGAAAATATTCCTGTCCACCCATTTTAACTGTGATTGCTTCGAAACAGCGGAAAGGGATTCAGTGAAATTAAAAAGTTTACCTACTTACCTACCTAGTTAGGTTATTAGGTTAGGCTTTACCTACCCAGTTTTAATAAATAAAATAAAATAAAAAATAAAAATTGTTTAGGGACAATCTTACAGTCCTTATAGAGACACAAACAAAAAGAAACAAATTTAAACAACCACATGCAAGATAACAACTATGTACCTACCACCTACAATAATAAACGTTAATAAACTGATAAAAACATATTCAGGACTTTTTGCAAGCAAACCATTTGTGGGATAGACAAGTGGGCAAGTTTGGGGATGCTGTCATCGTGGTCGCCATATGTAACCTATGTAACGATTATTACATTTGGCGACCACGATGACAGTTCAGCAACAAAGTCACTTTTGAAATATCATGGTAACGAACATAAATCCGTAGATACCCATATTATAAATTATAAATATATACATATTATGTGAAAGTGTGTTTATTTGTTTGTTTATTTGTCCTGCTTTCACGACAAACCAGAGCGACGGATTGACGTGATTTTTTGTGTGGAGATAGTTGGAGTGCTGGAGATTAACATAGGCTAGAGTGCTGGAGAGTAACATAGGCTACTTTTTATCAAGGTACCACGCGAGCGAAGCCGCGCTAGTATCATATAATCGTGATCATGGCGGCGTATGCAACTGCGTCAAAGTATCGGGAAGCAAGAAAACTCATTAATCATGGTAATTATCCCGTTGAAATACCTAGTATTTAACTAGAAATTCCTCATTTGCTGTCTCCCTTTTGTAAAAAGGAATAGTTTTAGGGCTTGCACAGAATACCTACAAACTTTCTATCGGCCAATAGTTTAGTCGGGCTCATACTCAGTAGAAGATTATCTTGTGGACATTCCATCTCACTGGTACGGTCTGGAACTCGCTGCTGGCTTCTGTTTTCCTCGAAAACTATAACCTGGGTCTCTTCAAGTCAAGAGTAAATAGGTGTCTTCTAGACCTTTGCGATCCATCGTCAGCCACATCGCCGCTTACCATCAGGTGCATCATCATCATCAGCCTATAGCAGTCCATTGCTGGACATAGACCATCAGGTGCGATGTGGCGAAACAAAGGTCTAGCTACAATAAAAATAAAAGATGTAAGTATGCGATACTGATTGTTGTAGTGTGTGCTCTAGCAGTTTGACCAAACTATCGGCCGACAGAAAGTCTGCAGTCTGCGAGGGCTTTTACGCTTTCGAAATTTCATTTGGTGTAAAATTATTTTTCGGTGTACGACTACGCTGCATTGTCAGCAAAGATAAAACATGTATTTTCTTTGTTTAATTTAACTCAAATCCTGGTTGCAACGAAGCCATTACTCGCTACAACAAAAGTATACTACTGGTACTGTCTCATTAAGTCATTACACTTGAGGGAGTGTCCACATTGCGTTTTTTGCAGCGCGTTTGTATCGATACAAACGCGATTCGAACGCGATGCGAACGCGCAGCCCCCCGCGCAGCCCCTCCCGGTTCGCTTTTGTATGGAAAAATACGCGTTGCGAACGCGCGTTTGTATCGATACAAACGCGCAGCTCAAAAACGCGCTGCAGAAAACGCAATGTGGACACTCCCTTAATAGCAAAGAGAAAAAATCGTATATCTTTAAAAATACGCCTCTGTAGTACCTAGGACAATGTTTAGACATACGATATCTCTCCACAATCTCTTAATAGTTCACTAAACAAAAATGACTTACATCGCTACATTTGCAGCTAGAGATATGCAGTGGCGTAACTATAGGGTGGCAAGGCTGGCAGAATGCCACGGGCCCCGGACCCAAGAGGGCCCCGCCCGGCCCAAAAGGCCGCGAGCTCGTGACGATTTTTAGTGATAGGGCCCCATCAAAAGATTTTGCCACGGGCCCCAGACGGTATAGTTACGCCACTGGAGATATGACAGGGGTTCCCGTAATTCAGACAAAACTGCAAATTGTCGCATCATTCAGGGAGTGTCCACATTGCGTTTTCTGCAGCGCGTTTTTGAGCTGCGCGTTTGTATCGATACAAACGCGCGTTCGCAACGCGTATTTTTCCATACAAAAGCGAACCGGGAGGGGCTGCGCGGGGGGCTGCGCGTTCGCATCGCGTTCGAATCGCGTTTGTATCGATACAAACGCGCTGCAAAAAACGCAATGTGGACACTCCCTGAACTTTAAACCGTTTTGGCGGGGTGAGGAAGGAACAAATAATGTCCGTTCTAGGTTCTAGTATATTCCGTTCAGTAGTATTATTTGATATTCTGTGTCAGTGAGCAGCATACCAAGCTATACATTTTAGGTCTCTTGAAGGCCTCTGCAGCAGCTTGAGTGATGTGATCCACGCTCACAATGTTTAAAATAAAAAAAGCTCTGTTGCTATTGTTAATATGGTCTGATAGCGCAGAATAAGAAGATAGCTTAGAGATTATATACTACAATGGATTGATCAATCTATTATTCCAATTGTAGAGTAGAGACGGTGATATTATAAATTAGTTCAATGAATTCTGAAATCATTTCTATTGTCATTAGTGTTATCTATAGGTATTGTTTTAGAAACTTATGCTAATGATATAATATCGTGTTTCTGAACTCTGAGAAATCTACCGTGAATATTACATATAATAGTCGTTGGAATTAAAATAACATGATTATTCAAATTCAATATCTCCATTGTGTTTCATACCTACGGTAGCTAGTAATTTAAATCGACTTCTTAGTTTGAACTATTTCACAAATGTCTAAAGAAAACTGCTTGCCAGTAGGTATTACCGAATATAATAATAATTTTGTTTATTTCTTCATCGAATCAATAAAAAAAACTCACTTAGGTACCTAACAAAAACTTTATTTAGATAGGCATAGGTACCTACTTTCCATAGGAAAGATCATAGTAAAATTCATGTGAAAACAAGTTTACGCTAACGAGTTTACTTAATAGGAGTTTAATAGGGTTTCTCGTTTATAAAGGTTTATTTGAATATAAAATTGAGGTCAGTTTGGTTTTTGTTGTGTATTGTTGTGTATATTGTTTATCTTTTTAGATTTTATGCAAAATATAATTGAAATACTTAAGTACTTTATGTCTTGTACAAAAATAAATATACCTACTTATAGGTAATGATTATAGAAATGTAACGAATTTTTTTGAAAATGATAGGAGGATATAAATTCATGTTTTGAGTTCGGTAGTTTATTATTGTTCTGTGTTTTACAGCAAGCAGGATTGAGACCATTTGGACTGCAAATGTTCTCAATTCAACAATATAAATAGGTAGGTATTGATTTAGATAATCTTAGAGGTACGAATAATTTTAGGCAACCTCACTGAGAATCTTTGGAGGATCATCATTAAGATTGTGATTCTATCGTAAAATCCTCTTTGGATTCACCCAAAAAATAATGAGAAGTTAGTACCTACCTACATTAAAATGAAGTTTCTAAAGCCATTTCTGTGAATCCATTTGCCTACTTATCGAAAAAGGAGGCTGATGTAAATCTATCGTGATGTGACCTATCGATAGATAATCCAATAATATTCAATTTTATGCCGTGTCGAGTTCAGAAGATGAATTTTTATTTAGTAAAGCTATATCGAAGACATTACTTACCAACGGAAATTACATTAGTTTATATTTCGGTGATAGAAATGTGTTTTCAGAAATTGAAAAGACTAACTCAGCGCATTTTTTATCTTTCTGTAGGTACCTACCTACGATTTCCTTTATTGTTCAGACATAATTATGATGAAGTATTTCAAACTTAGACATAGTTTGAAAAACTTCATCATACTTTAATTTTTAATTTTTATAGTGTTAATCCACACGTAGGTAATTTTATTGAAAAATTATAAGTTTTATCAAAACTTCTCGTCCCCTCTTTCTTATCAAAAGTTCCCGATCCCGTCGGAATCGCAAATTTTGATAAGACTTTTAATTTTTTATCATACTAAGTTGTAGAACCTTTATTTCTTCCTTTTTAGGGTTCCGTACCTTAAAAGGTAAAAAAAGGAACCCTTATAAGATCACTTTCTTGTCCGTCTGTCCGTCTGTCCGTCTGTCCGTCTGTCCGTCTGTCCGTCCGTGTGTCACCATCGATTATCTCAGGAACGGGTAGAGCTAGCAAGTTGAAATTTATACCATATACTAAGGTCTATAGTCCCTATTGTGACTATAAAAATCAAGGTCCTGAGTCAACACTGTAAAAAGATATAGGCAAATTTAGGTTTTCGTGAAAACTTGTGAGTACCAAAACTTACCTTAATTATCAACTTTTTTTATTTTTCGGAATTTTTCCTTTACTTGTGCTGGAAGACCTTGCTTGTAACCAAAATTGACAATTCTAGGTCAACCGGAAGTACCCTAGAGGTTTTGGGTCGAAAACCTAAATGGTAGTTCCCGTTGACCTAGAATAACGACATTTGGGAAAAAGCAAGGTCTTATAGCACAAATAAAGGAAAAATTCCAAAAAGTTAAAAAAGTTGAAAATTAAAGGGTGTTCCCATACATAGTTGACGCCAATTAAAATTGTCCTCCGAGTTGTATGGGCGCTCATACAATTAAGCGGACTAGCTTAATTGGCACCATGGCTAGGTACGGAACCCTCGGCGTACGAGTTCGACTCGCACTTGACCGGTTTTTATTTTTAATTAACTGTAGATAATCTTATTGTTTTGCCCGCGACTCTTAATAGATCGGACTGGTGCAAGATCGTGGCGGATGGCACAAACTAAAGGGAGGCCTATACCCATAGATAGATAACACTTTACTGTTTACCACAAAGAAACCTTAAGTATGAATTGTCTAAACATAGGTAAAAACAATTAGTGGCCTAGTGAGGTCGGGCTGTGGATAATGATGTGTTTTTGGGTAGAGTGAAAAATAAAATTACTAGGTTGCTTACTCTGACATCCAATTTATTTACATGATTTAAAATAACACAAACTTACCAACAACCTTATGTTATATGGTAGGTATAGGTACAGAAAAGCATTTCAGTAAACGACGACAACTTTGAGTTTAATTAATATTACAAAATAAATTAAACCAATTAGGTACCTACACGTCAATCTATCACACATAGAAATAAATTATTAAAATATTAAATAACTAATAAACAAACTGGTTAAGGTACTCTGTTTTTTCAATGTTGATAGGTACTTATATTCTTATAGCAATGCAAAATTTTATTTTGGTTTCTCATACATGCAATTTAAGTGCTATGTGTAGATAATAAAATATATTCCATGAATTTAAATTTACATATAACATTGATTTAAATTTAATTATTACGATATGCACTAAGTTTTATATTACAAATAGCGTTTTGTTTCCCGATTTCATTCTTAATTACTAGATAAAATATTTTATCACGATTAAAAAAGAGAACCATTAAACTTTGGCAACATTTACATTTGGTATAAGCTTTTTATTTTAACTACATGGATATTTAGTTTAGATATTTTATTTACAAAATTAATGATAGGTAAGCAACCTATTTGATTAATGTACCTACTACTTACCTACTTCTTTTGTTCAAGTGATACAAATGAGTTCCATTATTTACGGTTACGTTTAAGTTATTAAACTTGGGCTTTATTAATATGAGGTATCTATCTCTGACTAAACATGAAATTAATTCGGAATATGAAAAAAGCTGAACATTTTTGTAAGTATAAAATCATAATTTAATGTCTTAAGAGGCCTGCGACAGGCGAATTTCCATAAAAACGTAATACCGAAATCATTTAAAATTTAAGCATATTTTTATCGGTTTATGTTGTTCGATTAGGAGAGTAGGTGTTTATCTAGGTTCCTGTTACACTTTTGATCCGAAAAACTTGCATAAAAAGAAATGTAAGCAAATTGAATTGAAATCTTTGTAGGTACACCAAAAATTGCATTTTTTTCTTTTCATTTGTTCTATAGTAAGTTTTTTGGAACAAAAGTGTAACAGGAACCTAGATAAATACTGACTTTATCCAAATAATAACGTAAAGTGATAAAAATATGCTCAAATTTTAAATTATTTTGGTATTACGTTCCTAGGTACGTAGGTACGTTCGCCGGTCCCTTAACTCAATTTAATTCTTAGGAAGTATTTTTAACATCGATTATCTATCTTATTATGTATCGTGTAAGCACATTATAAATTCAATAGTTTCTTACATTAATCATACTTACAATATTACAGGAACAATAAATGCATTAGTATTCGATACACTTTCGATTTGGGCTAGAGTTTTCGGAACTCGATGTAGAGCCTTTTGACACATCCTGGTTTTTAAACCGACCGTTGGACATACTTGAATGTTTTTGTCCATCTTGATGGATACAGGTGTTCTTTTTATCTATGGATATGGAGTTGTAGCAGTTGCTGATGTTTGATTCAAGCCAGGCTGAATGTTTTGTGCAGAGGGGGGTCGTGGCGGGGGAGGTGGGAAGCGACGCGTGAAGGCCAGTGGCGTCTTCTTCAGGCAGTGTGCGCAGGCGCAGAAGCCTCCCCCGCCCCTCACCTCACACAGGAGACTGATCCCCGCTCGCGCTACCGCTGGTGATGTAATCCTGTGCATACATGTTTAATTGTTACATAAAACAAAACTATTAATGTATATTCACTTCATTAACAAATCTATTTACAGTAACAAATTACCGTCTACCATCGTCAATCATCTATATTAATTTAGAAACAGTAAAATTAGTTACTTATTTATACATTTTTATTTCAAAATACTTGTCTTTTTGTGAATTGAAAGTGGCGCCCAACGTGGGGCTAACCATGTTAGGTGTTATAAATAATGATAAGTAAATAATATAATTAAATACACCCTAAGAAAACAAATTACTTATGTAGCACCGCGACACGAGCGCAATTTACTAGCGTAAGCGTGTTCCCCTACTACACGCACCGCGCACCGGTATCCACGCCCCACCGCTGCCGCATCGAGTCTCCGCCCCGCCGGTCGCCTATAAAACGGGCCCTCGCGCCTCATAGCATCCAGATTCCTCCGTAATGCCACCAATGCCCCGTGGTACGTGCGCAATGTAGACCTCCACCGAGACCTCGGACTTGAGTCCATCGCCGAATTCATGAAGCGCGCCTCACGGCGCTTTTATGATTCGGCGCCTCATCATCCGAACCCTCTGGTCTCAAACCTCCCCGATTATCCGATCGTTATCTTCGATACAAAATCCCGACGTCGACCAAGACACGTTCTTGGTGACCCCGACGACAAGATCACCGCCGCTAACGCGGCGGAGATCTAGTCATCCGCGTTAGATAGTATACACAATACACTCCACACGACACCGACCCCGCCGGCGGGGTCGAAGACGTAGTCTCTCTCTCCGTTTCCGCCCCTTCTGGGCTGCGGCCGTCCTCAAAAAACCCTCCCCTGGCGACAGCCCAAGCCGAGGTCCGTACCTAAGTGGTGCCCTTGCGCATGTTGCCCCAACCTATCTTTATCCGGCGTAGAGCCTTCTGCTCTCGCCATAGTCCGGTAACGTTGCAAAGGTCGACACGTGACCAGCCAACATAAAAGTCCGTCCGAAAAAAAAAAAAAAAAAAAAAAAAAAAACATAGCATCCAGTCTGCGCTAGTGTTCCGCTATTTCCAGTATTGGAATGGTGGCTCCCTAGTACAGACGCTCCCCCCTCACCGCGCTCCCCTCGCGCTCCCCCGCGTCGCTTCGTCTAGCGCCCAGCTGCTTAACGAACGTCGCCTACCTACCTACCTTGTGGTCGTTTCGTCTAGCGCCCAGCTGCTTAACGAACGTCACCTGTCGTACCTACCCATCGTACCTACTTTTCTACCGTCGTATAGCATAAGACGTACCTACTGTCGGCTATATTTTGGATTGTTTGAGTACGGAATAAATTATATTTTGTACACCTGGAGTTTCACTCATCGAGGCAACCCCACCTGCTACAAACTGGCGCTCAACGTTAAGGCCCGAACACAAGCAAGCCCAAAAGCCCGGAGACGAATCAAAGAAGAATCGGATACGATGAACTTGTCAACGGAACAGTTCGAGAAACTTCTCACTGTGATGAGTACGCAGCAGCGACGCGGATCTTTTGCTTCGTGTAAAGTTTCTTTCAATGGAACTCGAGACACCGAAACCGTGGAGGCTTTCCTCGCTGCAGCGTCCGTTTTTAAGTCTGTGGAAGAAATCAGCGATGAGGACGCTATAAAGAGCATCCCACTGATTATAAAGGAAGAAGCTGCTACCTGGTGGAACGGTGTAAAGGAACAAGTGGTGACTTGGGCGGACTTCGAAGCAAGAGTTCGCCATGCGTTCGCTCCGAAGAGGCCTGCGTACCAGCTTTACCAAAACATCGTTTGCATAAAACAGGAAGAGGACGAGCTGACCGAAGTTTTTGTGGCCAAGAAAAGAGCCCTCTTTTCGCAACTTCCCGAGAGCCATTCCGAGTCACAGCAGATCGACATGATCTTCGGCCAGATACGCTACAAAATACGAGTTAAAATGCCACGAGAGAGTGTTAACAGTTTTGATGCCCTCTTGAAGTCCGCTAGGGGAATAGAACAGCTTGTGGCAGAAAAGCAGTTACCAGCAGAACAAGGGACGGAGAACAAAACTGAAACGGCAGTTAGAAAGAAGCAACGCTGTTCCTACTGTCGGTTACCAGGCCACTCTATCGAGACCTGTCGTAAGAAGGAGAAGAAAGACGCTGCATCTGGTAGTGGGACATCTGCCAGTAAGCCGGTTCCGACGATTGCAGTTGCGGGAACCCAAGCGCCATCGCCCTCTCAACCGAAGTTCTCGTGCTATGGATGCGGTGCCCCGGGAATAGTCAGGTCGAAGTGTATGACCTGTACGAAGGCCCCGGCTAAAACAGACGTACCAGAAATAAGCTTCTGTTCGTTGAACGTTAAGACGGACATTCGTCCTCGGCCAACGATTGGAATTGGCGTAGGCAGAATCGTTGGGAATGCATATGTGGACACGTGTGCAAAAACAAGCGTTGCGTCCTATGCATTTTATAAGTGTCTGCGGAAACTTGGATTCCCCTTTGGCAGACAACAGATTGTAGTGACATTGGCAGATGGTGGAAAAACACAACGAGAAGTGTTAACAGTAAGAGTCCCTGTCAGTGTTTGTCATCGTTGTGTACCTACTACGTTCATTGTCTTCCCTGAATCTCGGGAAACTCGGACGCTGTTGGGTATCGGATTCATACAAGACGCGAAGATGGTCCTGGATATTCCTCAGATGACATGGCACTTTGTGGATGACCCTGATGTGAAGTATGATCTACATGAGGAGGACTCCGAGGAAATTACAATGACACGGATAGAAGCAACACCCGTCTACTATACCTCTTCGTTGCAGGCCATGTTCAAGGAGGTTTCGCTGAACGAGTTCATCTCCCCGATGTCAATGACTCCACCAGATGATCTGAGACTACGGCACATTATCGGACCAGCTTCTTGCCGAGATGCACTGGGATCGGATCTGCCCCAGTCTAGCGTATGCGTCCCAGCTACAGGAAGTTCCATACTTGGAGAGCCAGCGCTTCCGGAGACGACAGCCTGTACCACGACTACCACGATACCATATCGTGTAGTACCGATAGATCTTCAGTCGCCTCCGAATAAACGGTCTCGAGCCACATTCGATAGTTACTCTCCAAGGTTTGTTGACTTCATGCTCCGAGACGCCCAGATACAAACTCATGATGCTCAGTGTGAGCTATCTCCGCACTCCGAGGCATTGTTCCCTAGCCAACCGGTTGATGGATCAAATACGTCGTAATGGAGTTCATCGAATTAGAAGAATTTGCATCAAGAGCTCTAGACACCACTCCCCTCGTCGTTTCGTCTTGCACCCTGCATAACGAACGTCCCCCACTTGTCGTCGCTTCGTCTTGCGCCCTGCATAACGAACGTCACATACTTAGTCACCTACTTAGTCACCTATCATCAACTATCGTGGAGAATCCTGCTGCTACAAACTGATGATCAACGTAAAGGACCGCAAACAGGCTAGTCCGAAGCACATCAGAAGTAGAAGATTTAAGCAAGAAGTCCTAGGAGAGAGTGAAAAGCAGGGGGAGGAAGATCATGATCTCCCTGACGAATACACCAATAGACTCTTGATCTCTGCAGAACAGTTGAGAGATAAAGGATGAAGAAAGGACCCTGGCTACCCTCGCCTTCTTAATCCTCAATCGACATGGTGCCTTTTCTTATCTGATTTCAGATCCTAGCACACCAGACAACCCGCTTGGTGTGTACAGCACGTCAGCCTTGAGCCCTTTCCAAGGCTGATCGACAAGCACGCTCCCCGTGCCGGTACGCCCGTTGAAGAAACGCGGCGTCCCCTTCAAGCCTAAGCCCAGGCCTGCTCCTGCGACAGCTTCGCAGCCCACTCGTGGACGTGGGCGACCTCGGAAGAACGCAGCCCAGAGCAACCAACCTGTCTGTCTACTCGTCGGGTCGACTTCGCATCCAGAGGGGGAGACTGTAGCACCGCGACACGAGCGCAATTTACTAGCGTAAGCGTGTTCCCCTACTACACGCACCGCGCACCGGTATCCACGCCCCACCGCTGCCGCATCGAGTCTCCGCCCCGCCGGTCGCCTATAAAACGGGCCCTCGCGCCTCATAGCATCCAGTCTGCGCTAGTGTTCCGCTATTTCCAGTATTGGAATGGTGGCTCCCTAGTACAGACGCTCCCCCCTCACCGCGCTCCCCTCGCGCTCCCCCGCGTCGCTTCGTCTAGCGCCCAGCTGCTTAACGAACGTCGCCTACCTACCTACCTTGTGGTCGTTTCGTCTAGCGCCCAGCTGCTTAACGAACATCACCTGTCGTACCTACCCATCGTACCTACTTTTCTACCGTCGTATAGCATAAGACGTACCTACTGTCGGCTATATTTTGGATTGTTTGAGTACGGAATAAATTATATTTTGTACACCTGGAGTTTCACTCATCGAGGCAACCCCACCTGCTACACTTACCTATTTCTCACAGAATGAAAGTATAAGATAAAATGGCGCCCAACGCGGGGCAAAATTTTGTATAGTTCGCGTCATGTAAAAATAACTCTGGGTGTCAATTTATAAAAATTAGACAAATTAATATCATCGCGCACAAAAGTTTTGAATTACGAAATGGTTTTCCATAAAAAAAAACAATCAATAAAAATAATAATAGAACTACTACTTTCGTGGTGCAAGTGTAGCCATGTGCAAACATACCCCCTCCACTGTCTGCCCGCGTTCTTTTTACATGATGCAACCTATACCACGTTGGGCGCCAAATATAATAGGTAAGTATTACGGTAATCATCACAAGATAATTACATTTACTTACAGCGTGTAGATGTCGTCCATCCATTGGAGGCGCGAGCGACATCCTAGGCACTAGAAGCGTAGTCGTCGTTGTCTCTGAGGCTGCAGATTCCCTCTTTGATGGGTGACTGTATAACCTGCCCCATAGCCTTCTTGTTAGCAGTGTTTATATATCTGTACAGGTAGGATAGGAGCAGATGCGTTGAGAGCAAAAAAAATGTGCGGTCAGGCTTCAGAAGTATAGTTAAAGCATGCTTTAATCACAATATTCAATAAGCAAGTACACTGAAATAGTTTTATACAAGTATTTACACATCATTGTTTTCTTTATATTAACTCACTTTGACAAAACTTCACTCGTGTATTTAGGATTTATAGCTTTGTGAAAAGCAACACACAAATTATTTACTGGACCATTTTGAAGGTCTATGTTTTCATAATTGTTATTTTCCAGATCTATTAGTATGAGCGAGTTCAAATACCACATTATTACTGAGCCTGTGATACTATATCTATACAGTAACGTATACGTTATAATATGAACAGTAACTGAAGACTTACAAAATGTGATGTGTGAATGTCACTATTAGTACCTACATCAACAGATTAGGTAATACTGGTGTGAACTTTCTTCGTTTAAAAGTTCTAGATTATTTTTTCACAGTGTACCTACCTATATATTTTATTAGTAAGTTGTATAATTCATATATTATGTACCAATGTTGGTATTGATAGAAGATAAAAAGAGCAGTCGACAAATTACAAAGCTTTGTTCAATATGATTAGATACATGCTCGCTAAGTAGGCTAATAAATTAATGCATGCGGTCTGATCTTAAGGAGCCCGTGTGTGAAGCCGAGTGTGAAGGTGCTTATTAGGGTGGGTGATTCAAGATTAAACGGAACCAAGATTGAAAATTCACGATGGAATATACTTTCTGAAGATATTGCTTTGAATATTGAGGTGATGTTTTATATGATAGAAGATTTAATTAGACGTGTGTCCACTGACAATGTGTGGTTGTACCCATAGACTATGTTATTGTTCGGAATTAAAATAAAAAACCGAATAAGAGAAAACATTATTACGCCAATTTTTTTCCAAAGTCTGATAATAATGTTGTGTTATCTCAAAATAAAGTGCTCAAAAATTTGCATGATTTAAATGGGATGAGTGCAAATAAAACAAATAGATAAAGCTGATACGTTTTATTGCAGAAACAAAATATAATTCTGTGTTCGAATAATGTCTTCATAAATGCATTTATAGTTCCGTTTCGGCAAGCAAATTCGTTGAACCCATAGTAATGTTTTCCTCCTTCTTCATACCGTGAGCCTATTGGGAAATAAAATTGTGTGATCAAATATGGATTTGGAGAGAGCAGCAGATGGCTACGGCAAAAGTCGGTGAGTTTTGGGATAGATAATGTACGAATACAAGTATTTTGCCTTTGTATTTGTGAAAAAAGATCCCAAGCGACCTCTGGGGGTCTAAAGTGGCCACTTTTGATGAAAAATCAGATGTTTCATAGATGCTTCATCTATGAAACATCTATGAAACATCTAATTTTTCATCAAATGCTTAATAAATGCTTCATAGATGCTTCATATATGAAGCATCGATGCTTCATAGATGTTTCATAGATGTTTCATAGATGCTTCATATTATGAAGCATCGATGAAGCATTGATGAAGCATTTCACAAAACATCTTTTTTTTTTCTTCTTCTTTATTTTGGCTTCGCACGGCTTGTGCATTCAGCCAGTGTCAAGTAACTATAAACTTCAAGCACATTCACGAACACTTAACGGTTAATAATCCACCATTATTACACATTAACATTCGAAGAAACACAAGTTTTGGAAAATAAAACAAAAACGAAACATTACTTCTCAAATTCCCGCCAAAAAGCAACCCCCAAAACATCTTTTTTGACAGATCTATGTGCGAGGTTAAATTTATTTTTAGAAAGTAAATAGGTAGGTACCTACCTTACCTACCTATTTACTTTCTAAAAAATATTTGAATTTGAGAAGTAATGTTTCGTTTTTGTTTTATTTTCCAAAACTTGTGTTTCTTCGAATATTAATGTGTAATAATGGTGGATTATTAACCGTTATGTGTTCGTGAATGTGCATAAGTGTGGGCAAGTGAAACAAAATTGAATAGCATTGCTTTTTGACTTCTCCCAAAAAGTCTGTGTTGATGTTTCAGTAAAGCCCCACCATCTTTACTGAGGCCAAGGGGAGGGGTGGAATATTATATTTATGTATATTATGTAGGTATTTGTATATCTTATTTATCTATAAACTTGAAGAATATTAATTACTTGACACTGGCTGAATGCACAAGCCGTGCGAAGCCAAAATAAAGAAGAAGAAAAAAAGAAAAAACCTCGAACATAGATCTGTCAAAAAAGATGTTTTGTGAGATGCTTCATAGATGTTTCATAGATGTTTCATAGATGCTTCATATATGAAACATCTATGAAGCATATATGAAGCATCGATGCTTCATATATGAAGCATATATGAAGCATTTATGAAGCATTTGATGAAAAATCAGATGTTTCATAGATGAAGCATCTATGAAACATCTGATTTTTCATCAAAAGTGGCCACTTTAGACCCCCTGTCGTCACAAAAACTACGGAATACACAGATAATAATCAAAAAGTTTGAATTTGTTTACAATCTAAATGGTAATTTAGTGTGTAATGAGAGGCTGCCTACCATAAGCTTTATATGCGATCCAGTTTAGGTCCTAAACTGAACTGCTTCACTTGACGTATGCTTGGACGCTGACAAAATATCAGAACCTAAACATGACCTAAACTGAATTGCTTACTAAGAGGTCATGGTACAGCTCATTTAAACTACGTCATAGTACCTACATTATTGCTCACTGAATTCTGCCGTATCCTATGGGATGGAATGAAGAAATTAATTGTACCTACAAAAGAAAGCGTGCAATTTCATTAAGTTCATGCCATGCGGTTAATGAGTTATTTGGAGTTAAATTTATTTCGTAACCAAATTAAAAGAAAGTACATGAAAAGTAGGAACAAATAAAAAGGAACTTGAATTTATGGTTTCAAAAAGAGCCACCACTGAGCGTTTTCCGTATTTACAAGTAGGTATTTTGTATTTATATATAGGCCATTCCTAAACAATAAACACGTGTTTGTTTAGCAAAAAGTTTTTTGAGGAAAATAATCAGAAGTTAGGGTCGTAACTTTTAATCAGATTGTATTGCTTAGAAAGTATGAAAATAAATTGTTATTCTGACATCTTGTAATCCCGAGATCTTATTTCAGTTGTACCTACCTAAACATATTTTGTGTGGACATTATTTGCAGAGTTTTTACGAATAACAAAATATAAGGAATGTGTTTTTGTATTTTATTGTGTTTTAACCGCAGCAGACTGCTTTCATTATTAAAAGCTTATTGAGAAAACCTCAATCGATATCTGGCAACTTTTTGTGCTGCGACATTTAAAACTTAATTAGTTGAGATAGTCATTCTGCGTAGAAAAGTAAAGGTACCTAATATCTATTGCTGCAGTGTTGATTTAAAAATGGTCCTTACTATCAGAGAATGAAGCTTAAATTTACTTTTTCCGTTGTGCGTCATTCGCTCTGTAGCTTGTAGTTCAGTCTTTTTCATCTACATAATCTTCTCATTTGTAGAGCAACATTTTTGAATTGTGGAGTCAGCGGATGTAATTGCAGAAAAGCAGCCCGAAGGAAATTAAATCCTACGTCTACTGTGTAGTCTTGGTAGCTGCGATGTTTGGATTTTATCATAACAGTTATCTATCATACGTGTGGAGAATTATTTCATCTCATTTGAAGTCCGATTGAAAATGATTCAAGCGTACGCAATATCCGCATTATTGATGAAAAAAATTTTGTTTTTCCGAAGGAGGATAAATAACGTAGTTTTTCTTTCTCGGGGTCACTTCGTAACCTGAGAGAGGTTGTTATTTTTGAAAGATAATCTATTTATTTGTTTCGGAAAATTCTTTCACTAATACAAATCTGTACAAACATTTATAACTTATAACGGAAATCACGAATGGTATCTAAAAGGCTAGGGATATAAATTCCACAAAGCGAAACTTACTTTTTCAATGCGAATGAAATCATCGCCTTTACCAAACCTACTACACCTAATCCAAATTAAGGTCTACAGGTGAATCTAAGGTGAATGAAACCATGGTATCGCCCAAATAGTCTACAAAATGTAAAGTTTTGACAACAATATAGCCCATCAAATGATCTACAGAGATACAGCAGGGGTAGCCAACTTTATCAGACTCGAGATCTATTTTTCACTGACTAGACAGTGGACACTATTCGATCGACCAAAAATATTATTCACTGTATTATCATAAAATTAAACAAAAAAATGTTTTCCTCAGTAACTTTTTCACGGTTGGCGAAGAAACATTCCAATGGTCCCAAAAAAAGTTTATTTTAATTTTTTTTTCTATTAATTCATTTAAAAAACATTTTTCTTTGTCTTGTCACGCGACTGAACTAATAGTAGCCGCCATCGACCGGTTGACCACCCCTGATGACTATAATCTTTCGACTATTATGAGAAATGGTCTACAGATTGTAAAGTCATATCTCTATAGCCCAAATATGTAGACTATAAAAGCTCTTGGCATCCTGCATACCTGATGCTCTCAGTCCTGGAGCGAGGCGACCAGTCCTTAGAGTAGGAGGTGCCTCTCCGTCTTCCGCCGCCGATGGTCCGTCCAGTCTTCCACCTTTCCACGTGGTAGCGGATCGCGTGCCGCACTTCTGTGTTCATGAAGCAGTAGAACAACGCTACTGTGAAACCCTGTAGAAATCGAGAAATAATCAACCTTTGCAATTACTGCTATAGAGTAAGTAAGTATCTAGATTCGTATGAGCTAGTAGCTAACTTTGGTTACGGAGCAACGCCTCGTCAAAACCAAGACCGACTGCGCTACATAATGAGTCAATTAAGGGAACGTAGGAAGAAGAAAAGCAGCCCATAAAACGACTAGGAACATCGTTTATCACTAAGTCATAGATATGAGCAAAAAAATATGATTGGTACCTATGAGATTTAGTATACACCAGTTTGCCTGCCCGTTCATCGTTTATTGCCAATAACACTAAAAAGTTTTTCTACTATTGAAAAAGTAAGTGATTTCTGCAACATCTCTTCTTTACTCTCAAATTGAAAACCTCCTACCTAGTACTAAATTTTACATTTTATTACGGTAAATAAATAATTGTTTGCCTGTGGGAATATTAATGCATGTAAGAGTTATAAAATATTCTTTTAAGGACCATTGTTAATGAAAAGCTTTACGTCACAATATCAAAGAAAGTAACAACCTAGCGTGACCTCTCAAAAGCTTTCTCATAATGTGGAACAAGGGCAGAATGATAATGATGTACCTAAACTTTTATGGTGCGTTTACACGCTTCCGAGCAAATAGACATTCAACCTGTTCAGTGACCGCGCAAGTAGCTCTGACACTCTCATCTCAACGAGACCGAACGCGACAAAAGAAAACGTGCTCGTTGAATGTCTGTTTGCTCGGATATGCTTAGTGAATTGGAGTGGAAAAATTAACAAACAAAATAGTCCTCAAACGTTTTAAGGACAGCTCCCAATTTCAACTTGAGCGACTAAATCCTTGCCAAATCCGCTAGTAGAGTACCCTAAGCCCGGAGAAAACATAGGGAAAGGAAACCTGCGGTAAGAACCCTTACGAAACAACACAAGAGACAATTCCATCCCGGAGTAAAACCTGCGAGGATTGAGCAAACATTTACTTACAAACTCTCATCGGGCTTACGAAACGAAATCCAACGATTATGCTAATTCTGACGATTCAAAATTGTTCGGTATTTTCATATGTTCTGTTGATAATAGCTTTTCGTTTATTCAGCCTGCTTAGGTACTAAGTTACTATTAGGGAGCTGAACGTTACGTCCTGACCATTACGCCATTTTAAGCTGAGTACAAATCGACCCAAGCTATTTATTTCGCTGTCACAAAATAAATAGCCGATAAATGCAATAAAAACTGAGCGCTTTGGTGCTCCGGAGGGCACGTTGAATTGTCGGCTATGAAGTCGTTGAGCCATGATGGAGATTTCAAGCGATCTATAAACTCCAGTACCAGTCTTACTTCCTTGGCAAACGGCAATTTATTAAAAAGTAAGTAAGTTCGTATGGGCAAGTGGCCAACTCTGGTGACGGAATTTTTAGGCCGCCTAAAGGCCTTCGTCATGACTTAAGCCGGGACCGGCAATTTATTTACATCCTTGGTTACCTATTTTTCAACGTCAACAAACATAACTAGAGACAGAAACGTTACATAGGTACCTACTCGTACATTTGAGATATTTTATGTGAGTATTTGTCCTCTGAAAATACGGTGCCAAGAGTTATTCAACAAAATGATAAATTCGTTTCTAGGTTGAGGCTCATAAGCATCTTTGATGAAAATACTTCGATACTTCGGTTTCCGTATTAAGCCTACCAAGTTTTGTAGCTTCAAAACTGGCGCGATTTCAAATTGTTTCAATATAAAAGTTTCAAGTTCGGAAAGACAATTCTCATCACGCGTTTTCAAAGTCGTTTCGGATATCGACTTTGTATTTCGTATTTAAAGTTTTGGTTTATTCATTGTTATTCAAGTGTTTATAAGTGTAAACAAGTTACCTAAATAAGTAACTTGCTTGCTAATTTATTGGGTATTAACGGTTGAATGCTACTGGTATAGGTATGAGTTGAATTTCTTTGCCTAAGACTGATTGATATTTTATTCTGTTGGCATTTTCTTTGAAAAATCAGTGGCATTTCACTTTGCTATAAAAAAAAAAACCAATAAAGTTTGTACCTTTTTCCCTAGCAGACAATTATTTGGTCATTTGAGATTCTTTGAAGACGTTATAATATTAAAATCTCAATTATTTCGTAAATTACCGCAAGTTAAGATTATAAATGAGGTTATAATACTCCCTAAATAATGTTTTTCGTAACAGGATCTTTGAACCTATAATTTTAATAAGCGGATACCCAAAACAATTTATTCAATGAATAAATATAAGCCTTGAGTTTCAAATCATGAATAGTTACGAGGTGAAGTGACCACTTTTGGCCATTTATTATTTACAAGGCGCAGTAGAAACTTTTGTCTTGCAAACCAATATAAAACTTTGGAGAGTCATAAAGCTAGTCGTGTTATTCAACTTTTCAAGTAACCAACTCACGTTGTTCTTTAAGTGCGTAGTTTTCATGTCACGTGTGCATTTTTTGACTAACCCTGATAATCATAATTGACTTAGACAGATGGCTGCTAAATCTGTTGCCTTTTCTATTCTTGATAAGAGAAAAACATTCTCTAAAGCCTTGCTTGACAAATTATTGTGAACTAGCTTCCGCCCGCAGCTTCGCTCACGTCACGGAGAAATGAACTACAGAGAGACAGCGGTCTAACATCGACTTTTATAATAGCCTATTCTTGTAGGGCTGTCACTTATGGAAATAAACTAACTGCGCCGCGCGGTGTCACTCGCGTAGTGTTAAAATAATAAACGGACAGCTGGTACTGCTGACGGACGGATGGTATTTGCTAGAATAAATACGTTAACTTAATTTAGTTCATAGTATAAACACGTAAGTAAAATCGTATTTTTAATTTATTTAAATTACAAATGGCCTACTCCTGACTTAGCTCCTGACTCCATCATCAAATCAGCTCCTTATTCTTACAGTGTAGTCGGGACTTGACAGACATGTCCAGTTTTAACTCCATCGGTATATTTACTGAGGAGTTCTGTTAAACAGGTCCTGACTCTATCATCAGATCAGCTCGACAATAGGTACCGAATTATTGTAAGTTTATCAAAATTACATACAAATGCAAATTTTCAAATCGATACATACGACACTGGAAAGTAGATTAAAATCGACTTCAAATATTATTAATAAATACAGATTAATACATACCTACTTAGTAGGTAGGTACTTACAGAAAATTTCTTCAAAAATATTTCAATAATATGGTAGTAGGTACATAAACTAACCTATCACGTTCTTTTGAGTAGGTATGTGAAAAATGATAAGTTTTTATTTTTCTCTGCATGACTTTGCCTAGCTAGATGTAAGTACCTACTCACCTTACCTACTGACTGAATGATAATGAACCAGAAAAAGATCGCGCCACAGATTCATTAATAGTTACTACGTAACCCGCGCGGCCGCCGCATACTCGTAGCATTCGCGGCCTCCGAGCGTCCCTTAGCGCATAGCCGCCGGTCGGCCGCCGGAGTTTGCCGAGACTAGCCGAGAGCTCACGAAGCGGCCGCCCGCCGCTCGTAAGTGAACCTGTCGGTGAACGCGCACGCACACAACGTTGCGCATGTAGTGAAGTACCTACTTTTTCGTGTTGTTTGAGTTTGTTTCTCTGGTTACTCTGTGCTCACGTGGTACCCGGATAAAAAGTATTTTATATCCTATTTCCGTTCATGATCTATTTATATTTTAAATTTTAGCCAAATCGGTTAAGTGGGTGTCGAGTTACAGAGGAACAAACATACATCCATCCATCCATCTATTCAAACATCCAAACTTTCGCATTTATAATATTAAAAGTCAAGAAAGGGCTGGATACGAAATGATGGTTTTTCGTATAAAGTTAAGGTTCCCTTAAACAGGCGAAATGGTTATGCCTAGAAGTAAGTCCAAGTTGCGTATTTAACACTATAAAATATATGAAATGAATCACATAGGTGCTATCTTTATTACATGTCTCATTTCGGACACAATCAGATCAGACTCTCTATAACTTGTAATTATACACAGAAAACACTACTATATTCAAATTTAGTGTATTTTCACACAACACAAAGTGAGGTTTTGGAGTAATATTTGTCACAAAAGGAAAGTTTTGTGGCTTTCTGACAATTAGTGAGGTCAAAAATATTCAAGAGTTTTTCTACGAAGCTCTTACACAAACTGACATACTGCGAGCATGATATTCTAAGAAATGGCTGTTAAGAGCCCTTATACGATTTCGCACTCGACAAAATCAGCGCTCGGAGGGACAAAAGTTGCTAAATTCTAACACCCAATGAACAGCGCTCCGTTTCTTAGACTAAACGGTTTTGGTAATTTTCATGTGATTGATTTATTTGAGATAGTAAAAATACTTTTTGGGTAGGTACTTAGGTAGGTACCTATAGGTATAACACAAAACAAAGTCGGGTTAGTTACACTTTGAATACAAATAATTACAAAAAAATAAATGTTTGTTTTTTTGTCCCATAAACCATATTGTGCTGATCTGATGGAGTCAGGAGCTTTTCAACAGAACTCTTCAGTAAATAGTCCGATTGAGTTGAAACTTGGATCTCAGCATGTCAGTCAAGTTCCGACTACAATGAAATAATATGGTGACAGCTAGCTCATCTGATGATGGAGTCAGGACCTGTTCCATGGAACTTTTTAATGATATGGGTATCAAATGACAGGGCTTGATGAGCGCAACACAATGCTGATCTGATGATGGAGCCAGGACCTGCTCCATGGAACTTTTTAATGATATGGGTATCAAATGAAAGGGCTTGATGAGCGCAACACAATGCTGATCTGATGATGGAGTCAGGACCTGTTCCATGGAACTTTTTAATGATATGGGTATCAAATGAAAGGGTTTGATGAGCGAAACACAATGCTGATCTGATGATGGAGTCAGGACCTGCTCCATCGAACTTTATAATGATATGGGTATCAAATGAAAGAGCTTAATGAGCGCAACACAATGCTGATCTGATGATGGAGTCAGGACCTGTTCCATGGAACATTTTAATAATATGGGTATCAAATGAAAGGGTTTGATGAGCGCAACACAATGCTGATCTGATGATGGAGTCAGGACCTGTTCCATGGAACTTTTTAATGATATGGGTATCAAATGAAAGGGTTTGATGAGCGAAACACAATGCTGATCTGATGATGGAGTCAGGACCTGCTCCATGGAACATTTTAATAATATGGGTATCAAATGAAAGGGTTTGATGAGCGCAACACAATGCTGATCTGATGATGGAGTCAGGACCTGTTCCATGGAACTTTTTAATAATATGGGTATCAAATGAAAGGGCTTGATGAGCGCAACACAATGCTGATCTGATGATGGAGTCAGGACCTGTTCCATGGAACTTTTTAATGATATGGGTATCAAATGAAAGGGTTTGATGAGCGAAACACAATTCTGATCTGATGATGGAGTCAGGACCTGCTCCATCGAACTTTATAATGATATGGGTATCAAATGAAAGAGCTTGATGAGCGCAACACAATGCTGATCTGATGATGGAGTCAGGACCTGTTCCATGGAACTTTTTAATGATATGGGTATCAAATGAAAGGGTTTGATGAGCGAAACACAATTCTGATCTGATGATGGAGTCAGGACCTGTTCCATGGAACTTTTTAATGATATGGGTATCAAATGAAAGGGTTTGATGAGCGAAACACAATTCTGATCTGATGATGGAGTCAGGACCTGCTCCATCGAACTTTATAATGGTATGGGTATCAAATGAAAGAGCTTGATGAGCGCAACACAATGCTGATCTGATGATGGAGTCAGGACCTGTTCCATGGAACTTTTTAATGATATGGGTATCAAATGAAAGGGCTTGATGAGCGCAACACAATGCTGATCTGATGATGGAGTCAGGACCTGTTCCCTGGAACTTTTTAATGATATGGGTATCAAATGACAGAGCTTGATGAGCGCAACACAATGCTGATCTGATGATAGAGTCAGGACCTGTTCCCTGGAACTTTTTAATGATATGGGTATCAAATGAAAGAGCTTGATGAGCGCAACACAATGCTGATCTGATGATGGAGTCAGGACCTGTTCCATGGAACTTTTTAATGATATGGGTATCAAATGAAAGGGTTTGATGAGCGAAACACAATGCTGATCTGATGATGAAGTCAGGACCTGCTCCATGGAACTTTTTAATAATATGGGTATCAAATGAAAGGGCTTGATGAGCGCAACACAATGCTGATCTGATGATGGAGTCAGGACCTGTTCCATGGAACTTTTTAATGATATGGGTATCAAATTAAAGGGCTTGACGAGCGCAACACAATGCTGATCTGATGATGGAGTCAGGACCTGTTCCCTAGAACTTTTTAATGATATGGGTATCAAATGAAAGGGCTTGATGACCGAAACACAATGCTGATCTGATGATGGAGTCTGGACCTGTTCCATCGAACTTTATAATGATATGGGTATCAAATGAAAGAGCTTGATGAACGCAACACAATGCTGATCTGATGATGGAGTCAGGACCTGTTCCATGGAACTTTTTAATGATATGGGTATCAAATGAAAGGGTTTGATGAGCGAAACACAATTCTGATCTGATGATGGAGTCAGGACCTGCTCCATGGAACTTTTTAATAATATGGGTATCAAATGAAAGGGCTTGATGAGCGCAACACAATGCTGATCTGATGATGGAGTCAGGACCTGTTCCATGGAACTTTTTAATGATATGGGTATCAAATGAAAGGGTTTGATGAGCGAAACACAATGCTGATCTGATGATGGAGTCAGGACCTGCTCCATGGAACTTTTTAATAATATGGGTATCAAATGAAAGGGCTTGATGAGCGCAACACAATGCTGATCTGATGATGGAGTCAGGACCTGTTCCATGGAACTTTTTAATGATATGGGTATCAAATGAAAGGGTTTGATGAGCGAAACACAATTCTGATCTGATGATGGAGTCAGGACCTGCTTCATGGAACTTTTTAATAATATGGGTATCAAATGAAAGGGCTTGATGAGCGCAACACAATGCTGATCTGATGATGGAGTCAGGACCTGTTCCATGGAACTTTTTAATGATATGGGTATCAAATGAAAGGGTTTGATGAGCGAAACACAATTCTGATCTGATGATGGAGTCAGGACCTGCTTCATGGAACTTTTTAATGATATGGGTATCAAATGAAAGGACTTGATGAGCGCAACACAATGCTGATCTAATGATGGAGTCAGGACCTGTTCCATCGAACTTTATAATGATATGGGTATCAAATGAAAGGGTTTAATGAGCAAAACACAATGCTGATCTGATGATGGAATCAGGACCTGTTCCATGGAACTTTATAATGATATGGGTATCAAATGAAAGGGTTTTATGCGCGAAACACAAAGCTGGGTTAGGATTTACTTTTGACTTCGATTTTTGATGTTTGATTTTTCATTTTTAATCTTGATTTTAATTTTAAAATCAAAATCAAGAAATAAAAATCAAAATAAAAATCCGAGATCCGAGAATCGAGAAATGAGAATCAAGAATCACAAATCAAAAATTAAAAAATTGAAAATCAAGAAATAAGAATCCGAGATACAAGATCCGAGAATCAATAATCGAAAATTGAAAATCAAGAATCAAAATCAAGAA
Organism: Camptogramma bilineatum; assembly: GCA_958496255.1. Taxonomy (NCBI): domain Eukaryota; kingdom Metazoa; phylum Arthropoda; class Insecta; order Lepidoptera; family Geometridae; genus Camptogramma; species Camptogramma bilineatum. The sequence goes on along the minus strand of OY292467.1, from coordinate 7,671,873 downwards.
TCAAGAACCCGATATCCAAGATCCGATAATCAAGAATTGAGACTCGAAAATCGAAAATCAAGAATCCGAGATCCGAGAATAGAGAAACTAAAATTGAAAATCAAGAATCAAGAATCAAAGTGAAAGTCAAAATCAAGAATCAAAGTCAAAGTAAACCCCGACCCAGCTTTGTGTTTCGCTCATCAAGCCCTTTCATTTGATACCCATATCATTGTCAAGTTCCAGGGAACAGGTCCTGACTCCATCATCAGATCAGCATTGTGTTTTGTTCATCAAGCCCTTTCATTTGATGCCCATATTATCATTAAAAGTTCCATGGAACAGGTCATAACTCCATCATCAGATCAGCATTATGTTTTGCTCATCAAGCCCTTTCATTTGATACCCATATGATTAAAAAGTTCCATGAACCAGGTCCTGACTCCATCATCAGATCAGCATTGTGTTTCGCTCATCAAACCCTTTCATTTAATACCCATATCATTAAAAAATTCCATGGAACAGGTCCTGACTCCATTATCAGATCAGCATTGTGTTGCGCTCATCAAGCCCTTTAATTTGATACCCATATCATTAAAGAGTTCCATGGAACAGGTCCTGACTCCATCATCAGATCAGAATTGTGTTTCGCTCATCAAGCCCTTTCATTTGATACCCATATTATTAAAAAGTTCCATGGAGCAGGTCCTGACTCCATCATCAGATCAGAATTGTGTTTCGCTCATCAAACCCTTTCATTTGATACCCATATCATTAAAAAGTTCCATGGAACAGGTCCTGACTCCATCATCAGATCAGCATTGTGTTGCGCTCATCAAGCCCTTTCATTTGATACCCATATTATTAAAAAGTTCCATGGAGCAGGTCCTGACTCCATCATCAGATCAGAATTGTGTTTCGCTCATCAAACCCTTTCATTTGATACCCATATCATTAAAAAGTTCCATGGAACAGGTCCTGACTCCATCATCAGATCAGCATTGTGTTGCGTTCATCAAGCTCTTTCATTTGATACCCATATCATTATAAAGTTCGATGGAACAGGTCCTGACTCCATCATCAGATCAGCATTGTGTTTCGGTCATCAAGCCCTTTCATTTGATACCCATATCATTAAAAAGTTCTAGGGAACAGGTCCTGACTCCATCATCAGATCAGCATTGTGTTGCGCTCGTCAAGCCCTTTAATTTGATACCCATATCATTAAAAAGTTCCATGGAACAGGTCCTGACTCCATCATCAGATCAGCATTGTGTTGCGCTCATCAAGCCCTTTCATTTGATACCCATATTATTAAAAAGTTCCATGGAGCAGGTCCTGACTCCATCATCAGATCAGCATTGTGTTTCGCTCATCAAACCCTTTCATTTGATACCCATATCATTAAAAAGTTCCATGGAACAGGTCCTGACTCCATCATCAGATCAGCATTGTGTTGCGCTCATCAAGCTCTTTCATTTGATACCCATATCATTAAAAAGTTCCAGGGAACAGGTCCTGACTCCATCATCAGATCAGCATTGTGTTGCGCTCATCAAGCTCTGTCATTTGATACCCATATCATTAAAAAGTTCCAGGGAACAGGTCCTGACTCCATCATCAGATCAGCATTGTGTTGCGCTCATCAAGCCCTTTCATTTGATACCCATATCATCATAAAATTCCATGGAACAGGTCCTGACTCCATCATCAGATCAGCTCGCTGTCACCCTATTATTACATTATTAGTTACACAACAATTCAGATCATTATTCTGCTTTAACGGCCTTTTTAGCCCCGCAGAAAATATTTAAAAATAGGTAATTAATAACTTAGCAACCAATGTATCAAACGCTCCTATTTCGCTATATTCTTCGTAGCCGGCGACGTGCTTTGCGAGTCGACTCAGTGCGAGCTCCGGGATGCAAAGCGATACGTCCACCCCCTAGAAGCGCTCGGCGCGGTCTGCTTGCGTCGAGTAGATAGGGTAGTAGATACGACGCGTTTTAGGTTGTTTTAAAAGATTTTTCATTGCCAATTTTTTAATCTTTTTGCATTTTTTTTTTCAGAAAAGGATTGATTTTGAACTCAAGTTTATTTCTGTTTTGTTAATTTTACGAACAAGAGTTCTAAGTCAGTTCTAAGTAGCCAAAATCAAAAGCAATTCTTTGGCCGTTTTCTCGAAATTTGGACTAAGTTAAAGATTTTTTTACTCAAAAACTAAATAAAGGTAGTAAAAAGTGATCCATTTAATAGTTTGGTTGACTATCACAGCAAAACATCGTAATTTTTTTATACCATTTGGACGTCAAAATGATTCGTAAATATGGTGATTTCTAAACCTCTTACAGCAAAAATTCACAAAACAGTCGCCGGTTTGAGGTCGATTAATCAAAAAGAAATAATAAAAATACAAAAGTAGCTCATTTAATAGTACAAAATTGAAATGATATTTCATGCTGTGCCATAATTTTTTTATAAATACAGTGTTTTCATTGAAAAATCCTGCCCCAAAACATCACGTAAATCAGAAAATTTTGTCTAATGCCTCTTAATTGTATTTCATGAAATTATACTGCTTTATTATTTATATGCTACTAGCTGCTACCCGCGGATTAGCTCGCGTGGTACCCGAATAAAAAGTAGCCTATGTTACTCTCCAGCCCTCCAACTATCTCTATACAAAAAATCACGTCAATCCGTCGATCTGTTTTGACGTGAAAGTAGGACAAATAAACAAACAAACAAACACACTTTCACATTTATAATATTATGGGTAGGTACGGAGGTAGATAGGTAGGTCTCGGCAAACGTAGTGTAGGACGCCCTCCTGCCAGGTGGAGTGACGATCTGCGAAAGGCTGCCGGCACAAGTTGTTGAAAGGATGCGTCAAGCTGAAGACAGGGCGCGATGGCGCTCATTAGGGGAGGCCTATGTCCAGCAGTGGACTGCTATAGGCTGATGATAATGATGATGACGGAGGTACGGACTAGTGCTCGTGCGAGTTACTGGCACAACAAAACACAGCTTAGCGACGCATAGTTCGTAAGCTTACTATTTGAATCCCAAGAACCTTTGAAAGTCAAAGGGAACAGTATCTTTGAAGGGAATGTATTTTAGAAGCAAAGCTTAAGTTCCAGTTGAGATCTTCAAGCGGTGGGCGGTTAGACTTAAGCGGATTTAAAGCAGCTTCTGGAAATTTAGATGAAAAGTTGTTTTTTAATGAGCACGGAGTTTTGATGAAAGCTTAAATATCTCTTTTGGTAAGTGCTTACGCATTTACCCCATTATTTATATTTCTGACAATTTAGTACCTAAGCCTTTGGAGAATGTTCTCTATTGTTCTAATTCTCTGATTGTCCAATAGTACCTAATCCTAAACTAAAATGTTTGGTTTTATACTACTAACATTTAAGTGGTTTGGTTTTAGAATTCCTACCGGGAAATTTTGATCATTTAGTAAACTCATTTCTGAATGTAGTCTATTTTGTACATATTATCATGGTACTTACTTACCTAAATGGATAGATTTTTATTTTATTTATTTATTTATTTCAGGCGACATTGTAACATAAAAATATACAGTAGGCCTCTTTAGAGAATGTTTTTCCTTATCACTCTTATTTCAATAAAGGAACTATAGTAGGAAGCTTATAAGTGCTTATGAAAACAGGGTGAAACTCTTAACTAAGTATACGCTGTGAATGATGAGTATTACCTGTGTGGATAGCATCAGGGCTCGCGTGTAGTCAAACGCGTGGGCGAACCACGACTCATCATTGGGCCCCCACAGCACCAGCAGGTACGTGATGCCCAGCAGTGGGATGAGGACTAACAAAGCTTTCGTGGCCTTCCGGTACTGCTCCGTTTCTAGCGTGTTCGCTGACCGAAGTTTTGTGATGAGCACCTGTAGATATTTCATGTTATTATTTCTTTGTTGTTATAGTCATAGCTGACCACGTCACTGCGCACCCTAACATACCTTTATCCTGTTAGGTTGAGTTGACACAAGGTAGTTATTTTCTTTAAATTAGAAACAGAGATAGTTTTTCTGTATATTTGCGTTTGGCTACATCGAACATTTGGGTTCATTATGGACCTACTTATTAGTTATAACATTTCAATATACTTGTACCAAATTTTCTCATAAAGAGAAAATTCTCTTATTACTTGAATTCAAAATTTCCGACTATAGAGATTGAGGCGCACTGTGGTCGGAAATTTCTTCATTTTACTATGGGCGCTATTAATTGAATGCCAAATTTCATACTTTTAGTTCAGGCTGTGCGTAGACGAAGCACGCATTTTATAATTTTTTTTCAATAATTTAAATAAGTAGGTAAGTACTTAATTAATATTCTATTAGTGGAGTAGATAAGCTTTTTTTGAACCTTGCCTATGTCTTATTCTTAACAACACTGACTAGTCTGTATTTACTTTTTAATTACTTATTCCTAATTTTTATACCTCGCGTTACCTCTGGGTCCATAACTCATAAGCCCCGACCAGTAGAGCGAAGCAAAAAGTCGTGTGTCGGTCGGGACAACCCACCGAGGGAAAGGTATACTTATAGGTCGGTAAGTATTTACATGAGAGGAAAGTAATGTGAGCAACGGGTGTCCCAAAATGAATCCACGTTCCATATTCGTAGTAGCCTCCAGGCATGATGTGGGAAAAACTTCAACCGGTGGAATTACGTCGTAAACGATACGAGGACGAACTATGATTTTACTTTGATTCGGGGTGGTGAATTGGTGATATTGATTATTGAGTCGAATAAAAGTGTAGTTTAATTTTATAATTTGTGATGAATGAGCATTGATTATATTTTAAGTAATCTAGTAGATAAAAAAAAAAAACTTTTGATGTTTTGATCTACTTAGCTAACTATGTCAGCTACATCTACATCGTTAAATTAATTGAACTTACCTTTCTTCTTCTGCCAGTGCCTCTCCAATTTCCATTACTTAAGGTAAGCTGTCATCTTGCTAAATTTTTCTTTGTCTAGTGCTGGCCTAAACAGATCTTCCGCTTTCTTGATTCCTCTCCAAACTCTTATATTGCGAAGCCAAGATGTTTTCCGTCTTCCAACCCCTCTTTTGCCAGGTATTTTACCCATCATGATCAGTATCAGGAGCAGATTGTGTGAACTCACCCACATAATCCTAATAAGGAAGAAGAGATTGAGCGCCATGCCGGCCAGCGCCGGCGCCTTGTGGATCCAGTCCACTTGGTGCTCGTGCATCCATTTACACATCTTCGCTTCTCCGGCGACAGCCATCTGCATAAAAATTAAACCGTTAAAAATATGCAGGGCGAATTTTCCTGTAGCTACAACGGTTAAGGTACGAGGCCCTTACTGCTCCGTCTCAAAAATACATTTTACCGTTTTCAGACTTTTCTAGTACTCTAACCTCAGTTCGTCCGATAGAGACTTTTAATCCTTAGATGAAACAGGATCGATTGGCACCAAAAAAAGTTTTTGTGTAAATTGCCTATTTTCTCGCTGACTGTACATTTTTTTCAAAATCTGTGAATGCAGGTTGAAATATTTTCAAAGTTAAGGATTTGATTAGTCTCCTAAGACCGTTTTCCTGTAGCTACAACGGTTAAGGTAGCTGCCCTTACTGCCCCGTCTCAAAAATTCACCCTTTATAGCTGTAATTAATTAATTTGCTTAATTTTGTAGCTGACCCGAAAGACGTTGTCCTATTCTATATTCTGGTATACTTAAAAACTTATTGTTTTCTTTTTTTTAAACCTAGTTTTCAAATCGGTCCAGCCATTCTCAAATTAGGGACACACGCTATTTCATGTTCATTAGGTATAGAAGATTATCGGTATCGGTAGCCAGAACCTTGATATTGACAAAAGAAAAAACTAAGGCATGAGTTTTGCCAATCTAAAACGCGCCTTGGGGATCCGGTCGTGATCGTAATTCATTTATTTTCATTCAATTTTCAAATTCATACAGAACCAAGTAAGGCTGAGACTCCACCAAAGCGGAGACGAGAGATGTGTTTAAACAACCGATAGAACTTCGTTATTCACACATCTCGTGATGACATTGTCTGAATAACGAAATTATATTGGTTGTTCAAGCACATCTCCTCTCCTCTCCGCTTTAGTGGAGTCTCAGCCTAAGCTAAGCGGGAGGGTGTATGAACTGTCGAAAGGTCACAATCACAATCAGCACCTCGCTGACCTCGCCACATTTTGCAGTATTTAGCATATCAAACGTGAAAACGTTTCATATTCTAAATACTGTAAAATATAACGAGTTGCTGATTGTATCTTTCAAAGAGCATTTCACTAAATTCTTACTGGATATTAAATATAAGAAAGTCTTATTTTTAACCAACTTACAAAAAAGGACGAGGTTCTTAATTCACCGACATCTTTTTTTTTGTGCTTATGTATGTTCAACGATTACTCGAAGAAGCCTGGACCGGATTTCGAAAATTATTTTTTGTTTGAAAGGGTAGGTAGGTAGTAAGTATACCTACTTTTCGATTGGTGCCCTAAATATTTGGTGAGGATCTGTCTTCGGAGTTATGAACAGAAATGCACCTCGAGAGTGCCAAAAATTGCTGTTTATATAACACTAGCTGACGACCGCGGCTTCGCCCGCGTGGACTACTATTTTGTTTATCCCACGGGTACCGTGCATTTTTTCGGGATAAAAAGTAGCCTAGGTCCTATTCCCGGTTATTATCTATCTATGTTTTAAATTTCAGCCAAATCGGTATGGTTGTCGAGTTATAGAGGAACAAACATACATCCAAACATCCAAACTTTCGCATTTATAGTATTAGTGTGATAGTGTGATTGAAGTCGGTTTTTTTAATTTTTAATTTAGCTACTTGTTCTTCAAAAATATATACAACGGCCGCTTAAACCAGTAACAATAAACAAACAACTGCCTAACAAGATGTAGGTATCTTTACTAATTTGAATAGTGGGGAAATGGGGATTTGAAACGCCCAGCCCAGTTCCTATTAATAAACTATCTGTGGGTTTGTTTACATGTTTCTATCCTCCAATAATTTGCATAATGAGGCCATTGGGAATTTAAAATTTAGTCCCTACAGCTGGAAAGTTATGTGAAGACGGACAACTGTAACCCCGCGTTTTCACTAGCGACAAAACATGTTGCAAACATCTATCTATCTTTATTAACTCTCAAAGAGTGAGTGCGATAGGTAGCTGTTTGCACATGTTTTGTCGATGGTGAAAACGCGGGGTTAGAATGTAATGTCTAGTATACCTATGTTTAGAATATAGATTGTATATATTATTTAAGTACCTAGTATAATTTTAAATGTATTAGCTTATTTAGGTATTCTCTTTTTAAATACATAGCATAGACGCGCGAGAGCGCGTTTAAACAATCAACAAAATATCGAAATATTTTGTCTTATAATATCACAAAACCTAATCTATGTAAGTATTATTTTGCTAAATATTATTTTTAATCTGATCTTATTTGCCAATCTTTTATTTAATAAGGACGTATCCACAACAAAGTATTAAGCGTGTTCTAGACGGTTTGAAACCACAGCTTCTACCAAGGTGACCTTGGCACTTTCTACCAATGCACAATGGCTTCATAGAAATTTACTGTCAGCCAATGGCGTCTGTAGCGAAATTTACTGTCAACCAATGTCATGCGAAATTCTAGCAAGGTCACCTTGGTAGAAGCCGTGGTTTCAAACCGTGTAGAACACGCTTTAGGTACATAAGTCACTGATTTTTAAAATATTTCAAATATTTCTGTGAAAATACAGCAGCATATCAAAGTGGTACAACAAAGAAGCAAATCAATAAAATAACTTGCACGTCACGGAGCGTCCATTTGAATTCGCCCCGCATCTCCAAGACCACGTCCGATTGTTCGCATTTAAATATTTCAGAGGAACGTGATTGAGCCTGCCCAGAATGTTTTGGGGCGGATCTAAAGATTTGAAGTTGAAACGTGATAACGTGTAGATAGAGGTATGTATATACATATCACAAGGCGGGCTTCAAATATGAAGTACCTGATTTGAAGTAGGAAAGCTGACTGCTGAGAGATAATACAACTTTGAACTTAGACCACCTGCCAGATGGATGGACGACATAGTTGCTGTACAGGGTACCTGGATGCAAAAGGCCCAGAATATAACGTTTTGGCGGGTAGGGAAAGAGGGTAATGCCCAGCAGTGGGTCATTAAAAGCTGATGATGATGAATACAACTTTGACGACAGGGTATTACCGACTGGGAATGATCCCTTAGTACTAAACGTTACGAGTATTCCAAAGAACTCAAGATTTCTTTGCTCAAGGAATAACGTTTAGTGTGATAGATAGATAGATAGATATTTTATTCATCATGATGTACTCTTTGACCTTGGTTAAAAGGTTTAAGGACGTACCTCTAGTTGCAAATCTCATACTTACAAAAAAAAAATTGGACATTTCGCACCGCATCATGCAGCCCCAAAGTTAAGCAGAGCTTGCGTTATGGGAACCACATGACTGATATACTTCTTATATATTATTGTAAATACATACATATTATACATAGAAAACACCCAGATCCGAGACAAGTATTTGCAGATCATACAAACTTATCCCGCGGCAGGGATCGAACCCGCAACCTCATGTGTCAAATAGGCCATCACCCACTGCGCTACAGAGGTTGGCAAATACAATGATACTAGTGGATCCGGAAGGCAGACTTTGTGCCACAGACAATAAAAAAAAACAAATCTAGACAACACCACTTTATCAAGGTCCAACTATAGCTAAAAACCAGTGACTCCACAACTATAAACTTACCCCATCAGCTGTCGTGCCCGGTTCAACAGTGACACAACTTCTGGCAATCACCCATATTGCTACAAATACTGCTGGAGCGCCTAGGAAGAAAAACATTACTTAAGTTGTTATTTTGGATAATTACTTATGAGTTAAACGTTTTTATGAAGAGCAGGAGATCTCTATCATCTCTATGAGATACATGAATAGCGCTACATCGGTGCTCAACCGATAAAATATGATCTCAAAAAGACTTCCGAACCGACGACGTCATAGGTTTTCGTGGCTAAGTTGGTTAAAGCACAAGGAGGAGCGGTTGATCAATGCGGGTTCGAATCAACGAAAATTTTGATAAGAATTTTCCTTTTCAATGAAATGCTACCTAAGTGTGGTTTTCACTTTAAAAAAAAAAAAATTCCTAGATGTTTCAATTTCAAAGAAACGTAACGAAAGTAACGAAATGTAACATGTTCATTGTTCATCATCATTTGGGTGCGACTATTTAGGAAACTATCGTGTGTCTTCCGTATGAGACAATAATATGAAATTCTTTCAAAGGTTCACATTTTTAAAAGTATTTTTATACTATTCTTTACTTACCCCAGCCTATTGTTGTGTATACTTGTAATTTAATATTCTCAGCTGTGAACGTCTCCACGACTAGCATGTACAGATAAAGACCTGAAAAAAAAACAAAAGTGGAATAAATAGGTAGGTAGTTTAGATTATTACGGATCCTTTTCAAATTTTTATTTAAAAATAATAATAAGTCGTATGAGAATAACACTAGCCTGGATGATACTCTTTTTTAAGCACTTTACAAAACAAAAAATCTAACTAATCCGAAAAGGAATTGATCAAATTCATGAACGCTTGAATGCTTATTTTATATTGACATGAATTTGAATATTCTATTCACTTAATCAAATATTAATAGAAAATATTACCTTCAACGAGCATCCAGAAGAAATTTGTTAAATAGAAATAATGCATGCATATTACTAGCACCATACACGAAGGGTTATCTTGCTGCGCTTCGTCTGAATAATTCTGTAACAAAAAAAACATTATTGAATTTAAAATAAATATAACTCTGCAGACATCGTCAGCTTTTATGATGATTTTAGTTTATCGTTTTTCTGCATGTATTACCTAAGCTACTCGTACTTTTGGAATACTTACACACACGCGGAACTTTTAAACAGTACTTGCGTCCACGCACTTTGCCGATTCACGCGTATTCGAGCTTATTAGGTTGGTTTCTGTCACGCGTACCGTCGGCGCTGATAGGCGAGTGATCTTTATTACAATGAAATAAGGATACTGATTGTTTAGCAGAAATGGCTACGCTGATTGTTCTCGTCAGTGCTGAACCATCAGTACCCTTATTTCATTGTAATAAAGACCACTCGCCTATCAGCGGCGATGGTACGCGTGACAGTAAAACCAGCCTAAGCGCTGATGCAAGTCTAGCGTTTACGTGCGTACAAAAACGAGTTTGTACGCACAGATTTGAAATCGCCCGTCAAAAGTTCAGTCATTTACCAAATGTTCTCTTCCTCCCGTATAAAGCCACAACAAAGTTTAGAATCGCCCTTATCATCAACTGTGTATAAACTTTCAGCGAGTAAGCTGTTTAAAGCTTCCCCTTTACAAACTTTAGTATGTTGTTGGAACATTATACTCGGATAATACTAACGTAAAATTGTTGCGGATGTAACCGAAACAAGATCATAACTCTATCCCCAAGGCGCGGTAGACAGTTCCTCGGATCTTTAAGATCCTTTGGAGATGTAAGGGGACAGTCAGAGGTATGTCGAAATACAGATTTGGTAAGTTCTCTCTTTTTGCCCTTTGCCGCTGTTAGAAAGTTCACTAGTTTCCGTTGTTCGGTTCACATTGTTTTCCTTCACCGTTCTTCTTCTTCTTCTCTCAGTGCCTCTCCATTAAGGGAGGTCGGCAGTCAGCTTCTTAAAATTCTCCTTGTCCAGCGCAAGTCTGAACAGTTGTTCCTTGTTATAAGCTTGTAGTATACCTAAGCAAATAAAATATTTCGATTTTTCGCGCTTACAGTCGCAATTCACAATTTGAGAGGAATTCAAACATTGTAGTTGTCCTACATCGAAAAGGTTCTACGTAAGTAATTCCCGTTTTTTCTAATAAAGAAGTAGGTCACTTGAGAATCTAACTAGCAGCAAACGCGCTAATTGAAAAACGTGATTTGCCGTGGATTTGTACGGAGGTACAACTGTAAACGGAAAACTATTTTGTTTGAACTAGGCCAAAAGATAACAAACTAGGTCAATTTTCACCTAAATATCTCATGCGGAATAGTCGGAAGGCAACTTCCGTTTATATTTGTTTAAATTTCGAGGTAAAATTATTCGTTTCGTACATAAAAAAATAGAATTATGCTAATCAGTTCAGCAGTTCTCAAGTTACCTATTCACTTATTATCCGGGTAGGTAGCACGCGAGCAAAGCCGCGAGTGGAAGCTAGTTCATTCATTCATTCGTCGTGTCATTGATGCTCATACTAATATGCGGTGTTTAAATTCGCTTGCTCCAATATGACGCCACCTCTACGGCCCTATCTGAAGCCGCAACAAGATCTTCGCGGGTGTAGTTGTTTGGGCACAGAGGGCAGGACAGCAAGTGTGACATGTTTTTAGTGGAAGCTGACTTACTTACTCCGCTGGCTCAGTGACCCGAAGTGGGTCTTGGCCTCCGACAAAAGAAGACGCCACCTACTCCTATCTTGAGCTAGTTCGCGCCAATCCCCGTTGTAGAGAGCTTGTAGGTGATGACCATGACCCTCCAGCGATATCGGGGACATCCAACGGGGCGGCGCCCTATAGGACAGCCAAGATATGCTCTCCGCACCATGCGATCTTCTCCCATCCTTTCCAGATGGCCAAGCCAGCGAAGTCGAAGCTAGTTTAGTGGAAGCTAGTTAAATAAAATTACACTTACTTGCACAACTAAATTTAGCAGCCAACTACAAGCTGATAATATATATGTGGACATAAGATTCGTGTGAATTGTATTCCTTAGACATCTGAGATCCCTGAAACAAAGAAAAAACAATATTACAATCTCATTAAATAAATATTGGTAAGTATTGGATGACATTTTACTCAGTGCTATCTAGCCCCAAACTGAGCAAAGCTTGTATTATGGGAACCAAATCACTGACAGAATACTACTTCTTACTTCTTCAATAAATCTTAAATCCCGGAAGATCTAAGCGTACATGGTTCCTTAGTATATTCCTAAAGATAAATAGATAAATTCGTCAGACTTTAAAAACAATATTTTGAATGTTTACCTGAAAAGCCTGCACAATTAATTTATATTTTTGCATTTCATAATAATTGCATAATAACAAGCGTAATTTATTTTAATAAACTAATTTTATGAAAATACAATTAGGCGGCTTACACAACGACTTGCGCGTTAAATACAATTGTAAAGAAAATAATTTGAAATCTTGTAATAAATGTTCCATAATTAAGATTCTTATTACTGTATTCTATTAAAATTAATTTGGAAATCGCTTTAGGCGAAATGCGCTAATAAATGTAATAAAATGAAGTACAGTCAACAACAAAACATATAAAAAATGCTAGACATTTCCCATAGCATTATCTAGTAGCCCTAAAACACGGAACATATTATAACATGACTGATATACTTAGTTACTACTTATATACTTTTTTTCGTAAATAAGTACTTGTACCTACTTAGTTTTCAAAATGGAATCATTTTAAATTCGCTAAATACATTCTTCTCTAGCTAAAATAGCTAAGTTTATAGCGGCTAATAGGATTGTAAATAGGATTGTAAATATTTTATAAGTAATTTCAATTCAACAACTATAGTAAATAGAAGCAACAGACGCTTAGAGCTAAGTGCAATGAGCGGTCTCATCGCTATGGGCGATCTTTTCCAGACAACCGTAGGTAAACTACGTCAATATTAACAATAATTCCGCTTCCAGCTTAAGCTTTCAAAACTTTTGATAAACCATTTGTCGATCTGAGTGTACAGCTACCTTAAAAAGTTGGTTTGTTTTCGTATTCTAAACTTAGATTTAACTTTATTAAGATTGATCTCTTTGTTTAGCTTGAGGCTTTTCATTTTGAACTTCTATTTAAACTTTGTTGCTTTACAATGACAAATTATGTCATTAATGAAAATAGACAAAGAGCCAAATTGGCCTGATGTACACTCGACTTTCGATCTGAAGATAGCGAGTTTAAAGCGCTGGTCTCACCAGATGTATTGACCATGTCTTGCCTATGGATAGGCTGGTTAGGTTAAACTGAGGGGATGGTGCAAGCCTATCAAACACGTTCAAACAACACCCAGTCAAACAATGTCCCAGGCACTACAGTGTCCCGTTAAGTGTAGGTAAAGATTGCCTCCTGACACTGTATAAATCATCTAGTAAAGATGTAAAGGCCTAAGTTTTTTTAGGAATACAGGTGTGAGGCTGTTAACATTTTTTTCATTGAAATGGGCTATTTAACTTCGATGCTTTTATTTCTAGTGTACTTACACAAAATAATATTGTTTTTACAAAAAGCTTTCAGTCAGTTTACTCTTGGGATCTTAAATCCTTGATAAATAAATGTAGCGAATTGTGTTTAATTATTTTTGCTATAGGTCGGACGTTGATCCCTGATGGCTGTTTTTATAGTCACAGATTTTCATATCATAGATTTCTAGAAATATCAATTTCTAGATGATTTCAGTTTGGGCTAGGGTAGGGTGTGCTTACAGGTTGTTGGAGGCAGCATAAAACCGTCTGAGTCTGTTGAAGTGTATTGAGGACTATGTCCTGCAGATAACCTTTATAGGCTGATGATGTTGATGCTGAATGCTGTTTTTAGCCAAATACCTGTGTAAATGTGGTTTCGGACTAATCTAGGATAATGGGAAAGGGCGGTTTGTATTGCTATGCGTGTCACACAGATTCGTGCGTCCGACACAACATTACCACAGCGGTGTTTGTTTGCATAAATGTTCTGAACTTTGATAGGAAATATAAAAAAACTTATAACGCAAAAGAACAAAAGTTAGTAGATCAATTTATTATTAACGCCGAAAAAGTAGTACAAACAATAATTACAAAGATCAAAGATTGTGAAGGCGGGTCCACACAGAGCGAGCAGCCTCGCGAGGCATTTGCCGCGCGAAGCAGCTCGGTTAGTGTGGACCCGCCTGACATTACGGGCATTCGAGATTCTTCAAAGATGTAGGGTGAAGTCACACGCCCACATTTTAAAGACGGTGAAGTAAGCCCTAAAAATAATTGAGAATCAAACGAACTAACCTTGTGAAGTTTGATATCTAATTATACGAGTGTCTTGACCGAAGATGATTACCATTTACATGCAGCAGTACGCCAGATAATGCTGTCCTATCACACTTTTAGATTTATTAATTTTTATAATTAATCTATTCATTTTATTTTTAAAATCCATAGACAGTTTCATATGACTGTCATTGCCTTGTCACTGTCAACCCCGCCGCTGCCATGTTGATTCCTGTCGACCGTCATTTTTAAGAGCACTATTTTTTCGATCGAGTTCGGGGTTCTATTACCAACTTGGGTGGGCTTGGGAGTGTGTAATCATCTTCGGTCAAGACACTCGTATAATTAGATATCAAACTTCACAAGGTTAGTTCGTTTGATTCTCAATTATACTTCGTATCTCTCCCGAAGATGATTACCATTTACATGCAGATGTTTAGAGTATCGAAAAAATACAATAAATACAATAACGATCAGCATGAGTTAGAAAACAATAATATTTTATGTATTAGATAATATTTTGCGACATAAATCGCTTATCATAGAACAGTGTACTACCTAAGTACCTGTCATACTTGTATAATGTAACTACAATTTTATTCATCATTAATAATAGGTATTACGGTACCTACCGTGATACTTATGAGATAATTATTATTAAATGATAAAAAATTTTTGCTTTGAAATAATTTTTACCCAAATTGATTTTCATCGGATTTGCTTAAATTTTAGTTGTTAATATTTAATTTTCATGGAAACAATAGACGATTCTGACTATCCCGCAGCTTAACAGATAACCATCAAATTAACACCTGCTCTGTAGGTTGCAGTTGTTGATGCGTGACGCGTGCTATGAGCACAAAATATACCTATAAATCGATTTCGCTATATTTAAGGATTTTAAATCCAATGAGATAAAGTCTGCGGAGTAACCTTTTTTAAAATGATATATAATGATTGTTCGTTTAGACATAACACAGAGGTCATTTCTAGATTATGAATTGAGACAAGACGCTGGGCAAGCTTTGGGATTTCCTTTATTAAAAAGTAACACAATTAATGGTTGGAGCATTCAGTTTTGATGTTATAATTAATTTTCCTCAATTTTAATCAAAAATCATATTTTTAATTTTAATGACCCTAAGTGTTTGCATTCTTCGATGATGCCAATGGAAGGAGTGTTATCGTTTTTTGCGATAAGTATTACAATGGAATTAAGTCATTTGTCCAATAAATATTTTAACAATTTATTACAAGATTTGGGTCCCAAGTTGTATCGTATTTTGGAACTGGAAGGTTTTAATCGATAAACACCTTTCAGTAATCTTTTAATGGTACTCGTATCATTACAAGTAATCTCCTCGCCAAAATAAGAGGTAACGCTGTAGGATACAAATTTAAGGTAAAATACTGTACCTACTGTATCAGCCCTTTTTTTTTTTGTCTTAATTTTTATCAACTGTATGATGGTGTTAGAATCACCATAATATAAATAATTTGTCTTACAATAGAACCACCATGACTAACATAGTATCGTACATAATTATTGATTCAATGTATTGGCAAAGAAAAAGCCATCACTGTGGTAAAGACTAATTGAGAGTTCCATGTTTCAGTAGGAACTGTCGGATAATTTCCCTGCCATTTCGTCGTTGTTAAGTAACTGACGAGATTCTACATCTGCAACAACGTTTAATTTTGAATAGGATAAAGGATGTCAATATGTATGTATAAGTTACTTTTTTTTTTTTTAATTTTTTATTATTGCCACATGTTGTTTAGGTGCGAGAACTTTACTAACATAGGCAATAGCCATGGTATTATTATAGCCGCAATAGGATGATAATATTATAATCACAATTATCGTGATGAAAGGATTTTGAGATATATAAAACTGAAAGTAATTCAAGGGTTTTTATATGTAAGTATGTTAACTGTGAATGATCCCAGTGACTATTCGCTGTTTTTTCGTTACAAGCAGCGTCTCATCCTATTTTGATGTGTCGCTAAATATTTCCAAAGAGAAATTTTTATCTTGGAAAAATAACTATGATTGAATACTTCTAGTATTCAATCTATACCAATATTATACAGAGGTAAAGTTTGCTATAGAAGATCATCTTTTTATTATAATTATAATAATATGTGCTTATAATTTTTTCCTTTCAAATAATAATTATTATTTATATAATAGTTGACCACGGGACACGCTGATGTTAACAAGCGAACATTCCTAGTGATCTGCATAATCATGGATTGTTTTGTTTGCATCAATTCATGAGTGAACATTTTTACACTTTCTTTACTTTCTTCTTAACATTAGGTAGTACCTAAAGTTAGTGACATGTCAGTTAAGTCAAAGATAAAATCTAAGAAGGTAGGTACATTTTTGACTTGTTTGACTTTTGGCTTTATTGATAAAAAATAAAACTTAATCGGGAAGGTGAGTCTCTGCTCACTTTTAGGCTTAAGACCTTCTAGGTCATCAATGCAATTAATTTGTTAAAAGGGTTTCCCATATATTTTGTTATGTATAACAAATCATCTTAGCACCTAATTAGCAGATACTACATGTCCCAGTAAACGTAGATGGTATCTATAGAATAGGCTTTAATATTTTTGTAAACACGTATGGTTAAGAACAAAGCCTAAAGGTTAAAACATGAATAGGTATGCAGTAATTTATTATCAACTTTCTTAGAATTCCAAGTGAAGCACAGGTATCTAGATTCCGTCACATTCCGCCACTGATAATAAAAATTGGGCATCTTTTAAGTCTGAGGTCATGTAACAGTTTTTATCTATTAGTTTAAATGCGGTAGTACAATAATATTCCATTTTAAATTGGTCACCATGAATCAATCTATTCAATTCATTTAATTCAAAATAAATATAAATAAGTACCTACTTAATGTTTTTCAATAGGCTTCGGAACGGTAGGTCAAATTGAGTAGGCACAAGAGCATACTATAGCCCGACTTTATTAATTCTCTAAAACAGTCGTCAATTATATCAGTTTTATCATTAGTGATGTTAGTCCATTCAGGAAGAAAATGGAATAAAATAAAATAAATACTTGAGTCAGCCGGCAATCGGTGTAGGTATAAGTAAGTATTTGTAATTATCGTCACCGAGATGTCTGCTGGTAGTACCTCAGAGTGGGTCGCTGACGGTGTACGGCGATATTCGCACGACGAGGGTGCGCGCACTGGCGCGGCGCGGCGCGACAACGACGGCGATGTGGGTCACCCCGGTAAAGTGCAGGGTACATACACTCACGTTTCGGTGGCCAGTGCCAGAGCGCCGCGATGCCCCCCATGCGTTTAAAGCTGGATGGATTATGAGACGTTTGATTCTGCTTGAATTTATTTTAGTTCTGAAGCAGACGCCGATTTGGCTTTGTATTATTTTACATGTTCAGACATGTTGAAGCCGAACAGATAGTAATTTATCTCGGTACTTTTTATAATTTCACGTTTCTGCTTGCTGATTGAGTTAACGACAACCTATTTTGAAAAAGATTATATGTGGTGAGAATCTATCGCACAGCTGACGCCCTGCGGTCACTCAGCATCTTTATAATTTCTTGTTAAATTATTATCTTTAGATTAATGTCAGCGTCAAGCGCTAAGAAGGTGTTTAATAATAAAACCATGTAGGGTAATTGTTAAAGGTTAATCACTTTTTCGAGACTGACCTTGAATATCTTGCTTCCAAATCCAGATGTGTATACGTAGGAATTCTCCTTCTCCTCTCCTCTTCCTTAGACGAATCCTCGGATGATGACGATGATTAAATTATTCTTGAATACTCACTCCACAATACCACTGATCGTTTTCTTTTCCGAATTTTGGTTGGAGGAGGCAAAGTTTTTCGAACGTGTGACTCGGACAACACAAAATTGCGTAATGACGGTCGACAGGAATCAACATGGCAGCGGCGGGGTTGACAGTGACAAGGCAATGACAGTCATATGAAACTGTCTATGGATTTTAAAAATAAAATGAATAGATTAATTATAAAAATTAATAAATCTAAAAGTGTGATAGGACAGCATTATCTGGCGTACTGCTGCATGTAAATGGTAATCATCTTCGGGAGAGATACGAAGTATAATTTTATGTAGGTAATTTAAGTAGGATTAAATGGTAGGTATATCGTAAAATTTAAGTGAAACAGCAGATAAAGGCCACACCGTGTCTGAAGAGTCTGATACGAAAAATATTCTGTCAAGCGCACAGATATGCCCGGAGGCCGGAGGTCGTACGCAGACATTTCTGAGTTTGAATAAAACAAATAGTGAAATATTTAACTAGTAGGTAGGTATATGCCGACAGGGTTCTCCATCAAAACGAAATATTTATTTTGATTGACTTGTCTAGGTTACTTGGCTAACCAATTCTTAATGTTGTACGTTCAAATCAGTATGGACGAACTACTTATGTAGATAAATAAAAGAAAATAAAATTTGATTTTCGCGGACTTGAGTCCGCGGGCTAGATATGTCTGCGGGCCCAAGATAAATCGCTGTATCTTTGAAACCTCTAATCGTAGCAGGTCGAAACTTTACTTAAAGTTTAACGAATTTTTATCTGAATTCTGATATCAAAATTATTAGCACAGCTTAGTACTTTTTAACAACTTCAATTAAACGTAACGATTGAGAGCCCAAATCTTTCGGTCATATCTTAATAAATTCTCGTTTAAGAAATTTATGGATCATTGCAATGAGTTTTACTAATTTTTATGAGTGGTTATATATTTTTAAATTCACGTTTATGAAATTTATGGATCATTGCATCGAGTTTTACTAATTTTTAACTAAATTTCCTGCAAAGATTAAAAAATTGGGCTCTCAATCGAGATGCAGTCAAAGTGAACATGAGCTAAAAGACTGCGTCTGATCATGGTTTAATCATGCATCATCAAGCAAATGATTATTCTAGGGAATAATTTATCATCATACAATGTTATAAAAAATGTGGCTGATATTTTTATATTCCATTCTCATTCAAATCACTTTTGAATGGATCACAAATGGATCTTTTGATCCATTTTCAACTTTTCACTTGCGCAGTCAGGTTCGATAGCCACTCTTTCAAGGTCGACTAGTAGGTAGGTATAGATAATAACATACACTTTTACTCGTTAAAGGTTTTACAGTAAACAAATAAAACTGTAACTTCAAACGCTTTAAAATAAAATCAGACCTGTAATAAAATGTAGGTCATTTATACGATAAATGACGTTTGATCTATAAAGTGCCCCAATAACATTTTAGAGAACGTTTTATATCAAAAGCGTCGGTTACGGCGGTTCAAAGACTGTTATGTAGGTACTGATGTTTGGTTTACCAAGGGTTTTGCCTAATCCTACTAGTATTATAAAGGTGAAATTACGTGTATGTGTGTGTGTGTGTGTGTGTGAATGTTTGTAACCACGTATCCCAATGACCACTACACCGATTTTGATGAAATTTGAAACGTCGACATTTTAGGTTCTGAAATAACACATAGACTACCTTTTATCCTGAAAAATTGTATGGTTCACGTGGGATAAAATGTAGTAGTCCACGCGGGCGTTTACTAGTGATAGATAAGTTTTTGATTTTCACCTTTAAAACTTTCGTGAGTTGTAAATACGTGTGGGGCTGATTAAGCCGCGCGTTTCCTCAAGAATTATATTATTTTAATAGCTACGAAAAAACCTAACATCCTTTCAGTACGCTTCCGTTCTGGTTTTTCGATTCGAATAAGAACAAAATGAACGATTGCATACATAAAATTTGAATCAGTCACGTCACGCTTATTTTTCAAAGGAAACCGCCCGATAAAACAGGATATTATTCATGAATCGTTGTAATAACATTTTGGTAAATGTCTAGTCATTTGATGGGATCGTCTGAACGTGATGATACGGGTCATTGCTGCATTTGTGTAGAAACCAGGTTATAATAGCGTCGATGGGCTATAAGGAAGGGTGAATATTTTTTTGAAAACAAATTACACATTGCGATTGTCTCAAGAACTGCACAATATTTTTGAGTGAATTTTATACTGTCGAGAATCCTTTGTTTTTATTTTTCGATAAATTATTTAAGTAATTATTTAGTAGGTAATAATGTAACAATCTCACGGGATTTTTAGGATTTTCGGCCCCTGTTGTCTTTCGGTGCATGCAAAATGATTCTATTCTATTCTATTCTAGCTTTGTTTAAAAGTGTTTCATAGATGCTGTTGCTAGTTTTTTGTTGTTAAGATCTTCTGGTTCTATCGTGCTGTCCCTTTCTCTCATGAGGAATCCATTAATTTACCATCCCGCTCGAATTTCTTGCGCCGGGTGCCCTCTTAACTTTTAAATGGTGTCAGAGTCGTTAGTGTCGCGGTGAGAGATTGGTAGTGGGAACATTACTACGTAATGTTTAGGGATTATTACTTCCTTAATAGGAGTGCATTTACAATTGCGTGCTGGTAATTCGACTGAAATATACCTGACTATTATGCCGCCTATAATGCTGGGCGAGCGTAGGCGAACCTACGCGAGCCTAGGCCAGTGCGAGCGAGAATATGAATCGATGCAAGGCGAGAGCGAGAGAGAGCCATTCACTTGGTGAGCCTGCGCCAGCGTGTTTATGTATACGCGGCTTTAAAGGAGTGGGTCGATCAAAATAGATTTTCAGTAGGGATCTATACAAATATACGATACATCTCACGACAATCTTCAAATGTTGTAGGAATTGCCAGATTGCTTGATCTAGAAACTTACTAAATTTAATAACAGATAGGTACTTCTAAACATAATATAATTATGCTTTGTTTAGAAACATTACGCGCATTATAGAAAGCGGGGTGATATTATTCGTAATGGCTATGCAGGCTTATAGCATAAACGGCTGTTTTTATTGGTTTTCGTTTACTAGAGTTTGCTAAATTGACAAGCGAATATATAGCTCGTGCTCGTGGTATCAAGCTAACGATCTTGATAGATCGTCCATTTGGTAGGTAGCTTTTTAGCTTAGCTTTTATTCGTCGCCTAAAAATACCTTGCTATGCCGTGCCGTCAATGGGCGCCGGGCCTTAGTACCTACGTTTGTCCACCGCCGCCGTCACCGTCACGTCAACGAGAACGAGATGACGGCGCCGAGGTAGCGACCATACATTTACTATAGCCGCCTGTCCACCAGAAGACCGTCACGTCATCTTGATCTCATACAGAAATAAATCTCGTTGACGGTGACGGTTCGGTGACGGCGGCGGTGGACAAACGCTCTTAGTCGTTAAGAAAAAACGGAGGCGGCTTAGAAACTCCGTCATCAGAATTGACCACGGCTGTAATGATGGGTATTATATAAAATAAAGTAAGATCGTATGTTTATGGTTTATGATTCATAATTTTTTTTTATTCTAGATAGACCTTTGTTTAGCCACAATCTCACCTGATGGTAAGCGACGATGTGGCTGACGATAGACCAAAAAGGTCTAGAAGAAACTTATTCACTCTTGACTTGAAGATACCTTGAAGTTCTTGAGTTGAGAGAATGTAAAAAAAAATATAAGAATGAACACGACTGTTTTTCCAAGGTGCGGTAGTCATATTCTTCAGATATTTAGGCAGTTTTATTCGGAGATTCCAAACACATACATTCCCACATTTTGCAGAAGTTAAAATTCCATACGTAACAGGTTGCAAGCCCATCGACGATATTAGAAGCTAACTAAGTAAATGAAGTAAGGTAACTTTCGTGAGTTGTACTAGACATTATTTAACAACGCGGGAATTACGTAAAAATATCGTCGATTAAGATACTGACAATGTTTAATTGCTCGCAGTGTGAGACGCGACCGCGAAGAGTAACCTTGCCGCAACTCCCTCCTTATCCAGATGAAGATTCTCCGGATGAATCGAAACATTGTCGGTATCTAAATCGACGATATTTTAACGTGAATAATTCCCGCGTTGTTAAATAATGTGAAGTAAGGTTGTCGTAGTCTCTTGGTACTTACTTAAAATAAAGAAAGACGAAGACAGCCAGGCTCAGCACAGCGAGGCTGAGCGAGTAGCCGGCGATGTAGATGAGGCTGGTGACGTCAGGCGCGGCAACGCTCGCCATACGCTCTGTGCAATTTGTGTAGTCTGAGTAGTTGTGCCATACGCCGTCCAGGCAGAGTCGGGAGGCATTCTCTGTAAGGAATGTTACAGTTAATTTCAGTGTTTAAATGCTGGGTTTGTTTGTTGTGTTCTCGTAGTACAGGAATGTGCATTTAGACGTGTCTCATTCTATCCTACTAAATATTATAAAGGCGCAAGTCTGAGTGCGTGTGGGTGTGTATGCGTGAATTTTTGTTACAACGTATCCTCATAACTACTAAACCGATTTTGATGAAATTTGGAATGCAGATAGTTTAGGGTCTGGAATAACATATAGGCTACTTTTTACATCCCGGGAAAGAGGATAGTTCTCGTAAGATAAAAAAATAGTAGTCTACGCGGGTGAAGCCGCGGGCGTTCGCTAGTTCATAACTATCTTCATTGGTCTTTAATGCCTTCATATCTGAGAGCAATGTAGCTGCATCAGCCATTACTGTTGGTTGAAAATGCCCGAATGTATGTACCGAACATTATGATGAGACTGTTTTTAGTAAAAACAGTCATAATGTTCGGCACAACTAAGAAATGTTTTATTCATTTTCATATAATTATTGTAATGAATGTTATGCAAAGATTACAATAACATTTGGCCATTATTCATTTGTGATTGTTTTGTGTGTAATTCAAAACAAAAACAAAACATTCGAATTTCATTAAATTTTATGTCAAAGATGACATGCCGCTTGAAAAAAACTTGGTCCAGTCTGCTGCTGCTGCTGCTGCTGTCTTCCAACAGTGACAGAAAACATGATCATATCACACTGTCAGAAATAGACTAATGGTGATGTATACTAGACTAAAGGATGACTCTCGCTAGATCATGCTGGGTCCGAGCCGAGCGTTTGCCGTAGCACGGTCAAGTAATTATTACATATATTTTGTATGAACACACTCACGCTAGTGACGGCCGAGCAAAACACAACGCCGGCTCTGTGACCGTGCCACGGCCGAAGCTCGGCTCGGACCCGGCACGGTCTAGCGTGAGTCATCCTTTACGCATATAATATCATTGCATAGATATTGCCTAGAAACTCCGTCACCAGAGTTGGCCACTTGCTCATACGAAAGAAGAAGAAGAAGCTAGTTGATTGAATCCCAAGAGTTCAAAAAAGATGAGAAAAAGAACCACCGATTTGCATATTACAAGTTTATTGGCATAAAAAGGAAAACTTCAAAGAAAATTCAAAGTCTTCAAAGAATATTTATGGATTTGATTTATGTCTGGATCTGAACTACTTACGAGTAAAGCATTGTTTTGAATGAAGTCGTTAACCTATGAGTAAACATAATAAATCTTTGATGTATCGTCAAATCTAATCTACTTGGGTATTCACTAAGCTTGAGAGAGATAGCAGAAATATCAAATGACAGACGTAAATGACGTCTGTAATATTTTTTGACGTCATTATTATGACCAATTCTTGTAACGAAAGAGCGCAACTCATAAGCGGTTTTGATTCGATTAATGATTCTTTGAGCTATACAGAATGTGAAACTGTCTCTTCGAAGTTAATAAATGGAGTAGACGGATATAATTATACAGGATTTGTCATTATTAGCTACAAATATTCAGGAATTAGGTTCAACATATAAAATAAAAAATATTTATGAAATGATTTTTTTATGTTTTGTTATGAAAATCCAGAGAAAATCTATGAAGATTATCCTCTCGAATTATTGGCGCGTCCTTGCATCTAAAAGTCCATTTCATAGTCAAAGGCGAGCGCCAGCCGCCGCCCAAAAAGAGGCGGTGATCCGCCCCTTTTGATTTGATTCGTCGAAGCCACCTGTTGGCGTAAGCCGATGCGCTGTGATTGGCTATTGGGTTGACCTTTGACTCGTGCCCACGCGCCGCGAGCGGTCGGTCAGTCAGTCTGCGTTCAGCCGCGTGATAATAAACAAATAAACACGAGAGTGAGTTCGCTACAACTAACGTACCGCGATGTCGAATTACCTACTTTAACTTGTAGTATCTTGAGATGGTGCTTTGTTTCTGAGAAAGTGGTGAGGTGCTCCTAAGAGCTACCTATTCGGAGTTGGCCTGCACGGTCACCCGACCTGACACCGCTGGAATTTCATGTGTGCGGTCGTGCAAAAGACTTAGTGTAGGTATGGACGTGATGGTCACACAATATCCAATGTCGATGAACTAAAAATGCAAATAGTGAACGCACAACGTCTTCACTAGGAAAGGTGAAGGAGCAAAACGGGCAAACCATCGTGGGTTTGAGTGTGTACAGTGTTTTGTGTGTGTTTTCGCCTTTGTATGTGGATTGTAAATAAATCAGTAAGTACCTACCTAACTCTGTTGTAAGTACCTAGGTATCCGTCTAAATCTCAGATGTGTAAATACCTACTGAGTGAACTCAATAAACTGACTTTTAAACACGCTAAGACAGTGGTTCTTAACCTTTTAGTGATGGGGGACCATTTGGTAAACTTTTTTCTTGCCGCGGACCACCAATCCGTAGGACCCATTTTATAGGATGGGGGGGGGGGGGTGTTATCTTTCAAGTTCTATAGTGTTGTATTTCGTCAGGCAAAAGGAATTACATAATACTTTGCACTCTCGCAAAATATTTACTTGCGATATGAATATGCGAGCGAAGCGAGCCGATTTTTTTAGTCAAATTCAACGAGGCTCACTTTGGTTGCAAAATACTCATGAAGCTAATATGTGAGCAAAGCGAGTGAGCTTCAAATCCAGCGACCGAAGTGAGCTTACTAATCCGCGAAGCAAAAAAAATGCAACATTTACACTTTATTTTGCTTAAGGTTTACAAAGAAAGGCTGGCTGCTTATCAGTTTCTATTCTGCGATCAGACATAACTCAATTTGTTTGCAAAATACTCATGAAGCTAAAATGCGAGCGAAGCGAGCCGAATCTTTTATGACAAATTCAATGCGTGCCTCTTTATTTTGTTTACGGTGCTCAAAGAAAAGGCTGGCTGCTGGTCGATTCCTATTTTGCGGTCAGACATAGCTCACTTTGCTTTCAAAATACGCATGAAGCTAAAGCTAAATCAAATGCGAGCGAAGCGAGCCAAATTTTTTTTAAAAGCAAATGCAGCATGTGGCGATTTATTTTAATAGGCTAGCTGCTGCCGACTTCTAGTCTGCGGACAGACATAACATAACTCACTTTGTTCGCAAAATACCGCAAATAGCCGATTTTTTTAAAGACAAATGCAAAATCATGCATGACCTCCATGACCCTCCCCATGGGACCGCACCTGCTCAACACACAGTCAGCCAATAATTTGATTCAAAACGTATCAAAAGCAGAAAAGTACCTATTCTATTTTAACTTTGATCCGTTGTCACTTGCTTAATTTTTTCGGATAGCTTCGCGGACCACTTCGGATGGCTCCGGGGACCACCAGTGGTCCGCGGACCACCGGTTAAGAACCACTGCGCTAAGATGTAAGTCGTTATTAATTAGGTACGTAGTGCCTAGGTACTACCACAATTCTACCTCACAACCTAACCTAATTTTTTTATTACCTACCTAAAAGTTGACGTGATTGAAAAATAAGGTACAACATACTTAGGTACCTTACCTAACCTACCTACCTACCTGGTAGGTAAGTACCTACCTACCTACTCCGCATCAAAACGGCTAAATTCACGAATGCCAAGATCCGTCGGAAAAACTGTAAGTACGTAATTAATAGGTAAGTACCTAAATAGTCGACGCTTTCTTCAAAGTCTGAATAAAGTGTGATGGAAAGTCTAAACTTTAAATTAGAAAAAACACTAAGGTCAATGACTGTAGGCAGGCTACAGCTGATAACCAAGTTGGTCATTGTGGGTGGGACCTAGGCAATAGGGTAGCGACGATAGGTCATTGTCTTGTTCTCCGTGGTAGTCATTATGCAATATGTCTTACAAAAATTAATAAAAATAAAATTACGATCTAAAAACTTAAATCAGTTTAGGAATTAAATTGATTCGGCCAAACAAATATTTACGACCCCAAAATTAGGCCCTGTCAGTATTTGTAGCTAATAATGAACAACCCTGTATACTCTCAGCTTAGTTGGTAGTAGCTCTGCCTTCTGCACTGGAGGTGCGATCTCTAGTTCGACCCAGGACAAACATTTGTGAAATGAACATAGATGTATGTTCTGTGTCTGGGTGTTATAAAGTATTTTATGTATGTATTTACAAAAATATATAATTAATTATGTATTCTGTCAGTCATCTGTTTGCTTAGTTTGGGGCTAGATGGCCCTGAGTGAAATGTCCACCAAAACTTATTTATTTTTACTAGCGGACGCTCGCGGCTTCGCCCACGTGGACTACTACTTTTTATCCCACGGGAAACATGCATTTTTTCGGGATAAAAAGAAGCCTATGTCACTCTCCAGCCCTCCAACTATCTCCATACAAAAAATCACGTCAATCCGTCTCTCCGTTTTGACGTGAAATCAGGACCAACAAACAAACAAACAATCACATTTATAATGGGTATATGGATTTACAGAGAAAACTACTCTAGAAGGCAATGTCAGTTTTAGCCGACTTTGGAAAGTTATTAGTTAAGTTGGAAGTCTTTGTATGTAAATAATGTTCACCTCGCAATAACTTCATTATGTATGTAATGGAAGGGCTTAGTGTTGACATTCCAAAGCTACAAATTTTAATTACTTCAGCTTTGTTGTTCATTCAGGAAGCTTTGTGTAGTCGGGCTTGGTCTACAAAGCCTCGTTAGTTTCAGAAAAACGAAGGAAGTTAATGACATTTGGGTAATCCTAGTTTTATTGCGTTCATAGTTGTAGTTTGTAATTTAAATGGTATAAACTACAACTAAGAACGCAAATAAACATGAAATAATCTTGGAAAATGAACTATGTAAGTATAGCTGTTGTAGGTAGGTACATGAGAGGTTAAAATACAATAAGTGTTTTTATTACTAAGTATAACACAATTTTAGCATTTATGTCTGACGAATATCCGATAACTCTAATCGTAGAAAATTAACTAAAATGTTTTTAAAAATTTTACAACTTCCTTGTAATATTTGATTAGGTTGATCATTCTTTTAATTTTGGCAAAGTGGTAGATATGAGTTGTCAGCAGTTAAATTAGATAAACAATTTAAGTTTTTATGATTATTTTGTTACTATACGGAAATATCTTGGTTTAGAAATACAAACCTACCAGTGAGAGAGTGAGATTCTGAATGTTGACCATTAATTTCATTAAAAGCCAGTATTTCAAAGCCGATTGAAATATTCTTTTTACTTTTTGTTTGTTAGCAAAAGACGTTTTCAAACAAAGAAAATCAAATAGTATTGAACTCGAATCGGACTACGGGTTGATGTATTAATAAAATACAATAAATACCGACCGAGGCTATAATTCTTGTAAGTAAGTATTTTAAGGATCAGAAATTGTTATTGGGAGTGTTAATACGATAGAAGCATAGGACTGGATTAGTAGGCATAGTATACTCTCACGTGTGTAAATTTTATTTATCATTTATGATTTATTCAGTAAAAGCCCTGGGATCACAATAAAGAGCAAGGTGATTTTGTTAGTGTGCTTTCGCGACCAATGCCGTAAAGAACCAGGGCAACAAACAAGGTTTAAGGCCTTCTTTTTGTTGATCCATCTTCCTAATACTAAATAGTCAAGCTCAAATAGGGAGCCAATCGAGTATTATTATTATTTTCATTACTCATACACGGAAAGTACGCTTGAAGTTACCTGAACAGAGGGATGAAAGTAGTACTTTTCCGCCCTGGGAAGCAATTTTCCCTGCTGTCAAATTAAAAAAAAAATCATTCTATTTTGACATTTCTATTGAGTCATGTTGAAACTTTTTACACAGCAAAAGTAATATTTTAACATTTCTATTTTACCTTTTTGTTGAGAATTGCTGTAAAAAATATTTTCAACAATTTATTACATGAGTATTGTTATTAATAATTACTTTTCACTAAATTATTATTATTTAAACAAGATTTTGAGCTTGAAATATTTACCATCTTCAATGACAAAAAATACTGGCTGAAAAAAAAGGTGGGCGCCTTTTTTGTTTTTTTTTTTCCAGTGGCAAGCTACCAGCCAGCATTTTTTTTAAAGCACCAATTCGATTTTTATCTGTTTTGTCGATCGAGAGCAGACATTTTTTATAAAATGAGCTAATCAGGTTTTTATTTACTTTCCTAATATTCGAAATGAAAAGCAGAGTGTTTACCTCGGGTGAAATACCTATTACGGCACTCGAACTATTAGCGCCCTCGCTACGCTCAGGCGCCAAACCATCTCGTGCCGCAATAGGTTACTTTCAACCCTCGTGCAACAATCTACTATTTCAGTCTACATTCTCCCACTGTATGGCAAAGGCCTCCCTATCTCCCTTCCACCTTTCACGGTCCAGAGCGATTGTTTGCCAATCTTTTGCAAACAAGACCACCTCGTCTCGCCATTTCATTCTGGAACTGCCGCGATGTCGTTTGCTATCGTTTGGAGACTATTCTGTCTTAATTTTTTTCCTAGCGATCGTTGGATTTGCGGCAAACATCGAGTATTAATAAGTTTCTTTTTTTTTTAATTCTCGATGTTTGCCTCGATGTTTGAAGAAGTGGTTGGATTGTGTGAAAGAGGATATTAATGTGAGAGGAGTGGATTCTCAGCTGACGAATGATAGAGGTGAGTGGAAGAGAAAAACATGTTGTGCCGACCCCACTTAGCGTGGGATAAGGGTGACAAATCTACATCGAGCTATGCTGCGCTGTACTGCGCTGTGCTATGTTTGGTCAACTCGCTCGTCTAATATTTCAATGACGTTACAAACAAACCATGCTGTGCTGCGCTGTGTGACGCTACGCTCTGTTTACGACGTTTTGTTTGACGTAACCATAGCACAGCGCAGTACAGCGCAGCATAGCTCGATGTAGATTTGTCACCCTAAGGGCAGGAGAATGATGAATGATCGAGTATTAATAAGTTTAATATAAAAAGGATAAACTCACGTGTGTCATCGTACTGCAGTCCATTCAGCTCCTTAAAACACCGTTGTATCGAGAAGGTATGCCACGGCGTCGGCTCCCAGCAAAGGATCCCGTCATGGTACGCCGGACAGAAGTTATCCGACACATTGGCGTGCTTCGCCAGGCAATCCTCCCTCGCACTACCATTCTCGAACACTCCCTCTGGGTTATCCAACGTCGGTAGGTCCTCCAGCTTGCCGTCTTTACAATCCTCTACTCAAAATAATTCACTGTTCTCTTCTCACTTCACTCCGTACTCCATAGCTCAAGTCTTCGTACTCACAAAAAAGGAGACTGCGTACCTTCTCAAGAACGCTGGCATGATAAGACTGTTTGCCCGGGGCTTGTGTTTTAACTTATCAAATGATAACGCTCTCAGAGTAAACATGGGCAGACTAGGAGTATTTGTGTATCGTGCGAGGAACTTCAGTTTTTATTTAACTGCCTTCTCTCCGTAAGCCTTGTGTCCGTGCGACCTGAAAAGACACATTGGTCATATCAGCTGATAGTGCTGGGTAAATATGATACTGGCATTGGTATATTTAGCTCCATTAGATGCAAATACGCTAATGTGTTGAGATAAAGTTACGGGCCAATAAACACACCTACTTATTCATTCATAGAACTATACGTAACGTAGCAGCTATATCTACTGAGACTCTATTGTGTAACTAAATATTGCTATCTATTTATGACTTAGGTGAAGAAACAGTAGATCAAATTAAAGCTAGCAAGTGTGTCATTGACTTTGAAACCTCACACAAGATATAATTAGTCCGGAAAGGTGAACGAAATTGGCGGAAAATTTTCAAGATGCTTGAAGTACAAAACAGATAACATCTATCTGAAATAAGGACTTTAATACCGTGAAAAAATGTTGGCGCGTCCTTTATGAGCATATTGCATTTCCATTTACATAAGAATAAAAAAATCAGTGCCATGATTACTGCAAGATAGGTAGTGAAAAGTGGCATTTTATACATCAACATAATGTTGCTTTGCGTAGAATACTCGGAACATTAATTATTCCGAGGTTGAATATATTTCAAATGAAAATGTCTTGTAACTAATAACATTGTTTGACGTCCTCTGTGGCGCATTGGGCGAAGGCCCACCTGTAACACAGAAGGTTGCGGGTTCGATTTCCGCCGCGAGGCAAATGTTTGTGTGATCTGCAAATATTTATCTTGGGTCTAGGTGTTTTTTGATATATTTATATATAAGAAAAAATATTATAATAATAATAATAATAATAATATCTTTATTTCAGGCAACTTATCTAAGTAACAAGATGTTAAAATACTTAATATAAGGCCCATAGAATATATACCTTACAGACTAACATATATACAATTATATATCTTAAAATACTAAGAACACGTTTTTTCTGCGACGTGAGACGCAATCGTAATATTAAGTACTTAAATAGAGTTCACATAATACAAGCTCTGCTTACTTTTTTTTTATTTATTTTTAGTTTTACTTTGGGGCCAGATGATGCTGTGTGAAATGTCCAGCATTATTAATTTTATTTTATTTGTAAATTATTTTTACTAAAACAATCGCGATTTCGCTCTCCTGTTCTTCATCGTAATCGGATAAATAATTAATGAATTCTTAAAAGATGAGACAGACAAAAGCAAAAATAATAATAATAAATAATAATAAATATTTGGGACATTTCACACAGCGCCATCTAGTCCCAAATTAAGCGAAGCTTGTACTATGGGAACCAGATGGCTGATAGAATACTTATATACTTTTTTTTTTTTTTTTTAAATACATACTTATACTTAAATACGACACCCAGACCCGGAAGAAATATTTGCAGAACATACAAACATTTCTTCCGCTGCGGGAATTGAACCCGCGCCCTCTTGCGTCTCAGCCGAGCACTCCCCCGCCGAGCCACCGAGAGGTCGTCCAAAAAAAAACTATTTCTTATATTTTCCCAGAAGCATTTTTCCTTTAATGAAATTTTAGTAACATGATCCGACATTTTCGTTTCAGATCTTTAGAATTTTACGATTAAACAAAAAAATCTGAGGAGATAATTTTCTTAGTTCCTTTGAATAAAGCCTCAGTTACAGATGCTCAATAAAACGTTTAAAGACAAAGGAAACGGAAAGCAATCTAATTTGATTTAGGAAGACATGAAAATGCAATTGATGGTTTAGTCTTTACAGTCTTCCGGTTCTTTGATGCTAAGACGTCTGGCGTTGTAAGAAGATTTTCGTAAATTATTTTGGTTACGTTTATATCTTTTGGGCGAGAAAATGATTTTTACGAGACAATCTTATATTCAAACTAGTGCATAAAAGAAATTATTTTTCACTCAAACCTGCATAAATCATGAAGTGAAAACACAGCTTATGTTTCTTCTTTCAGGCAGGACCCGCTTCCGCTTGCGGGGGTATTTATTCTCAATCTTGTTTCGGTCTTTTAAGTAAGTACTTTTAAATTGACTTTTTTGCAGTAGGGTTTTTGATTTTTACATTATTTATTTTATTTGTAAATACATCCGTACCCATTATTATAAATGTGAAGGTGTGTTTATTTGTTTGTTTATTTGTCCTGCTTTCACGTCAAAACAGAGCGACGGATTGACGTGATTTTTTGTGTGGAGATAGTTGGAGGGCTACTTTTTATCCGGGTATCACGCGAGCGAAGCTGCGGGCAGCAGCTAGTACATAATATACATAGAAAACACCCAGACCCGAGACAAGTATTTGCAGATCATATAAACATTTTGTTCCGCGGCGGGGATCGAATCCGCAACGTCCTGCGTCTCAAGCGGGCCTTCACCCACTGCGTCACAGTGAGGTCGTTAATAATGGGGCAAGTCTTTACCGAAAAAAAGATTCCAACGAAGAACCTCCTTCTTTTTTTGAAGTCGCTTAAAAGATCACTGTAACACCTTTTCTAATCGTGATAAACGCTTCAGGTCTGTAACACGTTTTCTAATCGTGATAAGTATATGCACCAATTTAATATTCCAACGCCGCGCCGCGCCGCCATGAAAAAATAAGAGTTCTGAAGCTATGTGAGGATGGAACAAATAACATCTAATCTAACAAATGATACCCTCAGGACGAATGAAAAACCTTTTTCGATCTATCTAATAATTTACAGACAGGTCTTCGTAGTTGAAATATAGTTTTGTTTGCGCAATCAACAACAATGTAAGTAACAATAAAATGTGAAGAAATCTAATTTTCTTTTCTTGAAGCTCGAACTATACTGATGTTATAGTTGTAATATAAGCCTTACAAACATGATATTTCCCAGCGATTTAAAAACTGGCATGAGCCAGTCTAAGCTATATCTCGATCTATGGGTTGAACAAGCGGCTTAGGGCCAACGTGGAACCAATTGTAGAGCTTTAGACATTTCTAATAGATGTTATCACCTGAGAGCGAGTATGGCGCCAGCAGGCCGATTGCTTGTGTTAACCAGGGGCCTTGACATTATAAGTGACATGAGACTTGTGTCCTGTGTCACAAAGGGTGACAAAGTAATTTTCTTACAGAGCTTGTTGCCCTTGTATAATGTTTTTTTTTGAGCTAGAATATTGACCCTAAATTAAATATGATCTTTATTAAGTATCCAAGGATGTTTTACTTCGCAACAAGGTTACGAAACGAAAGTTTGGTCTGAGTTTGAGGAAAATGGAAGAGAAAAACATGTTTTGCCCATTTCAGCGGCGAGTGGCGGTGCATTATTACGTTGCGGATGTATAGTTTCAATATCAAACTAACTTCAGCATTTACCTCTTAAACACTTTCTTCCTAGCCCCATAATTAACTACTTAGTATAAAATTCCTCTTATTTATATATTACTATAATGTTTTGTATAAATCTCTATTACCAACCTAATCTATCTCTAAGTTTGTTTTGTATACATTTCTACCTATGTTCAGGGTCAGCTTTTTCTAGCATTTATGTTAAGCCCTATTATTATTCTGAGCCAAACGTAATAGTTGGCTACATTACTAATACCTATGTAAGCACTAATGTAACTCCATATTATTATTTTTTGTAATTTAATAAATAAATATAAATATACCTCATTACTAAATGATTTATACATACATGTTATGAGGAGGGATGACAATCATATCACTAAAAAAGTAATTAGTATGAGTGTGACTGAATACGCAAGTAGAGGAAGGCCGAAGAAGAAGTGGTTAGATTGTGTGAAAGAGGATATGAATGTGAGAGAGAGGAGTTGATTCAGAGTTGACGAATGATAGACGTGAGTGGAAAACATGTTGTGCCTAACCCACTTACCGTGGGGATAAGGGCAGGGGAATGATGATAAATGATTTTTACATCGTCAGGAAGCAACGTATGTCTACTCCAGTGGCGTAACTATATCGTCTGGGGCCCGTGGCAAATTCTTTTGATGGGGCCCTATCCAGGGACGTAGCTATAGCTTTGATAAGGGGGGGGGTCCAAGGGTTCCAAAATACAAAGATTGACTAGTTTTCTGCCGCACTTAAATTGTAGTGCCGGGGGGGGGGGGGGGGGGATTGGTTCCAACCAAGTAGTGGCGTATGTTAACTCAGAACCCCGGGCCAGCCTGGCTTTTGCCATCCCATAGATAGGTTCAATACATTGTGACCCGCGACTTCGTACGCGTTAGGGCTACCGTACTCGCACGCAACGCGTTAACGACATCGATTCCCGGGCTTGAAACTTGGTTTACTGTCCGCTCGCAAAATACTCATGAAGCTTATATGCGAGCGAAGCGAGCCCAAATTTTTTAAAGACAAATGCAACAAATGACACGTGATTTTTAATTTTTCTTATGATGCTTTTGAGCACCATAAGCCTGGCTGCTTGTCGGTTCCTATTTTATTATGCGAGCGGAGCGAACCAATTTCCAATCTCAAATGCAACACGTACCTAACACTTGATTTTGCTTATGTGCTCAAAGAAAAGGATGGCTTTTTGTCGGTTCCTATTCTGCGGTCATACTTAACTCACTTTGCTTGCAAAATACTTATGAAGCTAATATGCGAGCGAAGCGAGCTTAATTTTTTTAAGATAAACGCAACAAGTGACACATGAGTTTTCTTATGGTGCTCAAAGAAATGGCTGGTAGCTTGTCAGTTCCTATTTTATTATGCGAGTGAAGCGAGCTGATTTTTTTTATCACAAATGCAACATGTGACACTTGATTTTGCTTACGTACTCAAAGAAAAGGATCGGTTCCTATTCTGCGGTCAGACGTAACGCACTTTGCTCGCAAAACACTTATGAAGCTGTATGCGAGCGAAGCGAGCCGAATTTTTTTTAAGACAAATGTGACACTAGGAAATGTTTGCCTGAAATCGCCTCGAGGATTTATTCCCAGAATCCCAATTATTGTAACGGATTATCCCTTCGAGTTTTAAAGAATACCTACAGTTTCCTGTAAAGTTAAAAATCGCAAGGCCAGTCTCAGAAAATGGTCTGTCAATAATAATCATTAGATTACTAATAAATTACACAAGTCTTGATGTCTATCAAACTTACAACCAAATGAGTTTGTTTTAGTTGTTGTTAGTTAGGTAGGCTTTTCTTACACTGGTTCCAAAATGTACAAAGATTAACATTACGCCCAGGGGTATTTAATAATAGAAGTTGTGGTTTTTTATAGTTCCCAATTTTTTTATACCTAAGTTTAAACTAGTAGTTCGCCCCGAACTGAGATCTCGCGCACCGTAGATGGCTTACATTTGGACTTTCTTCTGACTACCCCTATAATTTCAAGTGCTACTACTGGTACTGCCGAGTATGCCTATTGCGCTAGCTCTTCATGGTAAAAAATACTGGCATGCATGAAATACATAATGTCGCGTCTAATTTTTCATTTAGGTATTTCATATTTATGAATTCTCGTCGTATTTCTAAAAGTATACGTCCTAGAATAAAAATAATAACTATTTTGGAATGTACAAATAAAGACCTTTCATTTGACAGCCCACTCAATATATTTGTTTACTTAACTTTTTTTACCCCAATTATTTTCATTCTTTATCAAATTTTTTTTTATCATGAAAATAAATCAAGTAGCATCTAAAATCATTGCAAACCAAACCGCAACGATGCCACTCTCTTTTTAAGACCGACCAGTCAATGAGCTACGAAGTCATCGAAACTCTATGCAACGGGAGCTCTTGCAGCTCTGATTTCGTAGTTTTTGGTCTTTGGTCGTATTTCAAAAACTATACATCCTAGATTAAAAATAAAAACCATTTTGGAATGTACAAAATAAGCCCTTTCGTATGACACCCCACTCAATTTATTTGTGTAACTTTCATAATTTTTTACCCCCTTGGGAACCCAATATCTTCACAACCCCTTCATCGATTAAGCTCATATGCTCCCCCGTAAATTTCCTTACCACAACCTATTGACCTACCAAGTTTCATGCAGATTGGATGAACGATTCGACAGTTATGCTCGAACAACAATTCGTGAAACATACAAACATACAAACATACAAACATACAAACATACAAACATACAAAGCAAAATCGCCCAACTTACCACTAAGATCTTCGCTCGCTTCGCTCGCTCGATCGAAAATTGTTCTGGCCAAGCATGCTAAAAAAAAACATTAAAAAACATAACTCGAGAAATGCAAAACATCGGGTGTACCTAGTTTAATATTTTTTTTGGACGTCATGAACCATCTGTTTACGCACGGAAATACCTGTTCCACCAGTTTTTTTTATGCTATTGCTAAGGAGGGGGGGGGGGGGGGTCTGGACCCCCTAAACCCCCCCTCCCCCTTATATACGTCCCTGGCCCTATCAGTAAAAATCATCACGAGCTCGCGGCCTCTTGAGCCGGGGCCCTCTGGGGTCGGGGGCCCGTGGCATTTGGCCACCCATGCCACCCTATAGTTACGCCACTGGTCTACTCTCAACGGAACTCTGTAGGGTCTGGGAAGATGTTGAGATAGGCTTGCTGAGCACCTGCACCATACTCTCAGCTTGAGACCTCTCTCAGACTGCATACTTTCTATCAGCTGATAGTTTGGTCGGACTCTTAATCAGTATCATTAGTGAGATACAGTTTCTTAACTAGTTGGGGACTGGTGAATACCAAACGCGCTGGACGTCATTCTATGTTGTTTGACACCCCATCTAGGTTTAGTATTTAGTATAGTTTTACGGTTGTCTGGAAGAAATCGCCACGAGCGATAAGACCGCCGATTGTAGGACATTGTAATTCGAAAAATAGTCTAGATTATATTGTGAAATTGTGTCCTCAATAAAGTTGTTATTTATTTATTTTATTTAGTATGAAGATGTATACAAGCTCGCACTCTAGAACGATTCAGTATCGGCCACGTATGTACTAGCAGTCCAACCCCACCAAACTATCGGCCGACAGAAAAGTCTGCGATCTGCAAGGGGTCTCACCGTCTTATCCAGTAAAAAGACATGGTTATTACGCGTGGACACACTCTATTTTACTTCTGCCCCTTGACTGTTTATATTTGATGGCGACCAAAATCGGTCTAAAACCGTCAAATCATCTCAACGAGACCGAACGCAACAAAAGATACTAATGCGATCGTTTTGACAGTTTGAGACCAATTTGAGGTTTGAGACAAGTTAAACAATCAGTATGAAAAATGTGATGAGAGTGAATGAGACGAAAGAGGTGTGTCAGGATCGTAGCAAGTGGAAGTCCGTGGTCTCTGCCTACCCCTGTGGGAAAGAGGCGTGATTTTATGTATGTATGTATGTATGTAAACAATCATCCTGCTGCTCCATGCTCGTATAAAGACATTTCATACGTTTTTTTTTAAATGAATAATTGATTCAGAGTAAAGATTCGAGCTCACGATCTTCGGATTGCAAGTCGTGGCACTATCCCACTCAACACATCTCTGATAAGGATACACAACCTAATAAGGCCACTCTTCACTCTCTAGTTTGACGTGACGGATAGGCAGCCTCGCTCTTGTGGAAATAAAGATGTAGTGTCGTATTTTTCTTTTTACTACTTCAAGACTAAGGTCTTTTCACACACACACAAAGTCTCTTTAAAATCTGTTCTGTGACGGTTCATTGTTAGCATCATGTGATTCTCAATCGATACTGTTTCTGGCCTCTTTAGGCATCTTCAAAAGATCTGACGACCTCTGTGGCACAGTGGGCGAAGGCCCGGATGAGACGCAGTAGGTTGCAGGTTCGATCCCCGCCGTGGAACAAATGTTTGTATGATCTGCAAAATTATTGTCACGGGTCTGGGTGTTTTTTATGTATAATATTACTTGTGAAAGCCGACGGCTTCATCCGCGTGGACTACTATTTTTTTATCCCGGGGGAACCATACATTTTTCCGGGATAAAAATTAGCTTGTGTTATTCCAGAACCTAAACTATCTACATTCCAAATTTCATCAAAATCAGTTCAGTAGTTATAGGGATGCGTGGTAACAAACATTCACACACACCCACACACACACACACGGACTTTCGCCTTTATAATATTAGTAGGATTGTGTATGTGTTTAAAAAAAGTATGTAAGTAGTGTATTCAGTCTTGTAGTTCCCATAACACAAGTTCTGCTTACTTTGGGGCTAGATGACCCTGTGTGAAAGGTCCAACATAATTTATTTACTTATCTTGCATTCTTTGTATCATTCATTCTAGTAATTTCTAGCTACAATTCTTCAGGGACACCACCGTGATTATGCTAACTTTTCTTTAAGTTTTTTCTACTTTACGCAAACGTTTTGCCTAATGGGTTTATTGCTTAGTGCAAAACAGTTATTTTCCAATCCATCTTCTTCAGGATAACTAATGACCCATCTGATAGTAATCGGTTGCTAGTTTGCAAAATCAGGAACATTTATATTAGACCGGGCCGTGTCCGTGCCGTACCGGAGCGGAATCCATAGGAATGTTAGTAGACGGGCCCGGACGGGACACGGATCAGGCACTGTTTAATACAAACTGCTTCATACAAATGTAACGTTTCCAATCCGTGCCCCGTCCGGGCCACGGGCACGGCCCGGTCTAATATAAATCTAGCTTAACTCGAGCATATCAACCTTAATTTAATTTATTATGTTTGACAACATAGGCCGTGCACGACTGAAGACGGTTACCGTGTGAATAGAAGCCTTGTGTATGGCTCAAGGCTGAACATCAAGCTCGGCTGACGTTCGACAGGAAATTGCCGTTTAAAATTCAGCGACGAACGAATAAAACGAATAAACCGGTTTTATTGGAATTACCTTTTTTACAAACCGACGGCACAAAGGACTCGGTTCTTTATGGGTAAAGTCGAGGTTTCAAAAGCTAAAGACTGTCAGTCGGCTTTTGTTTATCGATCATTATTTTAGACCAAGTTCCGTTGGTTGCTTCTTTCGGTATCGTGTGTATGTACTCATACGTATGTTTGTAAGAGCTAGTGGTTTTCTCTGGTGACGAAGTTTTAAGGCCACCTGAAGGCCTTCGTCATGGCTTAACGACTTGAAAGCTGGGACCGACAATCTAACGTGCTTTCCAAAGCACGGAAGCGTTAAGCTATTGATGCTACTAGCAGTCACCCATCCAAATTGCGACCGATCAGAACATCGCTTAACTTCGCTATTGATGCCATTTTCAACGTCTAAGCAAACTACGTCATGAGCACTTTTAGTACCGTTTCATTCAAAGAACCTATGCTTTTTCATGGTTAAATTGTCGGTCCCGGATTTTAAGTCGCTAAGCCGGAGGTCTTTAGGTAGCCTAAAAACTGCGTCACCAGAGTTGGCCACTAGCTCATACGAACTTACTTTTATGGTTTTTAATATTGTTTATTTTATCGATGGATAGAAATTGGAACGAAATGGTTGTATTCGGAACAGAAAGAGAATCGAAAATTACATTTGAATATCATCTGCATCGTGTGCTACTGAAATATTTCTAGGAATTACCATAGGATTAATTACCTACATGGATTTCAGAGGATCCGCGATTTAATCGTTTTGAATGTAAAATTTTATTTTCCATAAAGCTGCAGGAAATGACCGCGGTTTTTACAATGCACTTTTAAGGTTTTATGTTGCTATTCTTTAAGTTCAGAATCGGTAGTCATTATGTACGGGGATGTTAACTTTATGAAACTCCATTTAAGACTTTTTCAATGTCTTAGGCAAACATAAAAAAACATTTGGTTAATTTTATGCCTCTCTCGTAATTAATCGTAATTATTCGACTTCTACTTTTACTCTTCAATATATTTTTCGAAAGTAGCTACTTAAATAAAAATATATACCATTAGATTTGGTCGGTTTTAATCAAAACTTTTGCAGTTCCATATAAATCTAACATATTTGCATGAGAATTTCAATGTAAAACGTTTATCTTGTTTGCACGTGACATTGATTTACGAGGCTCATTATTATAACTGCGTCATAAATCTCAGCTGCCTACTTGAGTGTCTATTGCGTTTTTTAGATTCATTCAACAAAAACGATGTTTATATACACAAAAACTAAACATTAGTGACTAATAGTGGTAAAAATAAAGGCGGTGTATAGGAGTATTCAAAAATACCTAAGAATAAGCAAACCATCTATTAACGGATAGTTTTCATAGACATAGATACAAACATTTGTTCCGTGGCGGGGATCAAACCCGCAACCTCATGCATCTCAGAGCCTCGATCGCCAGTATGCACAAGTTTACTATTCGATCCGTGACTGTAGAAAAGGCTCTCAAATGTATGGGATTCCGGTGCAGCGCCTCCAGTGGTAACTTGACTGAACTAAAATCCCAATACATTTGAGAGATTAAACTACAGTCACGGATCGAATAGTAGACTTTGTGCATACTCTACTCGTGCTAAAGGCTCAGGTGGGCCTTCACTCACTGTGCCACAGAGGTTGTCAAATAAAGAACAAATTATATGACAAGTTCATTGATCGAATGAACCATAGTACAAACAAATGTAACATTCCACCTCAATCCGTAAATCGTACAGCATTTATCAAGACTTCAAAAATGGAAAAAAAAATATCTGGCTGAATGTGAACCAAAAAATGGAAAGCCGATCGGGAATTTGGCCAGCTATGACCATTCAACTGGAAACTTTTTGTCTCTGCGGTTTCAAAATTACTAAAAGCTTTGGGTGCTTGGGTGGATTTTCAGTGATAGAAATAAACGCGGATTTCGATTCAATTACTTTTATTTGCGGATGGTGACCCTAAAATTCCGATCCTGTACGATCCGATCTATATTATTGCATTCATTTTTAAACATAGTTTCTGTCCGCAGTTTCAGTCTCTTGGCACCAATATACTCAGGAATACTGGAATACTTACTTACCTAGGAGCTTTTACACGTTGTACGGACGGACGTTTGGAAATTATATGATTAGTTTCGGAGACTAAATATCCGAACTTACAATTTTTTTCTCTTTATGTAATTAGTGTAGATCTTTCACAATAGAATTTCAGGTTTGTTGTGATTCTGTGCTTGATGTAGGCGTCTCTTAAATGCTATTTGAGCCAGATTTTGAGTGCAAATACAGTTTATTGTGGTTTAGATTATATCAGTGAGTGGCCTGAATTGGTATAGGTACTTAGAAATTCATGTATTTT
Source organism: Camptogramma bilineatum (assembly GCA_958496255.1). Lineage (NCBI taxonomy): Eukaryota > Metazoa > Arthropoda > Insecta > Lepidoptera > Geometridae > Camptogramma > Camptogramma bilineatum. The sequence goes on along the minus strand of OY292467.1, from coordinate 7,631,027 downwards.
TGTTGAAATCTTCTATCATTGATATCTCAAAAAGAGCTGCTATTGGAAAACTGACTTTTGATTTGAAATCAGCACGGAAAAGCCATTCAGGATCTGGTATAAAAACTCATATAACAGCACGGTTCCCCAGTGTTTATAAATTAGGCCTATTAAGGCTGGATTCGACCAAACTGGATTAAGTTTTTACTCGAGAGTAAACTATTATTTGTTTGAATATTTTGTCATTGTAAAGTTGACATCTTATAACCAGGATTATTTGTATGCACATAATAATTTTCGGTTGTGCTTTCTAAACAATTATAACTCGAATCGTGTTGGCTAGTTACTCTGGAGTAAGATGACTTTTGGTCGAATCTAGCCTAAGTCTTCAATAACTCATCTAGATTTTGTCAGTAACATTACGTCATTCCTTGCCAGAGGGCGTCCTACCCTTCCAAGACTTGGTCTCCACTCAAATATCAATTTATCTCGGTTGTCGGTGTCTGGCACAATGCTCTCCTCACTGCCATTTCAGCTTGCCAATTCTCTGAGTTAAGACGAACATGTTAAATACTAACTATTTGCACATTACATACCTTTGATGACCTCCGTACTTATGTCTTCATGCTCAATATTATATGGACATAACCTACCGTCTTAGACGTCTATAAAAACTACTACGAAGTATTTTGTTGGGGAAATACAGTAATTTATCTAATCATTTTCATCCAAAGGTCTCTTTCATATTTTGATACCTATCGAAAAATAAGTCGGGCTTAAAATAAAAATGTGTATACGAAATACGATAGTAGTACCTACGCTACGCAGAAATTGAGATTACGTCACACTCAATGAAGCCATACTCAAAGTCACAGGCATCGAACAGTCGAATGTTGAACATTGAACAAATCCAACTAATGTCAATCTAATGACCTGTTGTTGTGACGTTTTCAAACAAATTACTGTCATTTTGGAGTACGAAACAAACGCAGCGGTAATGATAACGGAATGGTTGACGTTGTAAATTAGTAGGATTGGGGCCTAGGGCGCGGGACATACAGAAAAGACGTAAGACGAGGACGCTTCGCAGACATAATGTCTCTTCCGCGTCCCTTTCATAGAAAATGTATAGAAGCGTCGCGCCGCAAAACATACAGAAGAGACGGGGCGTCGTCATATTTTGTATGAAAGGGACGCGGAAGAGACAAATGTCTGCGCCCCATCTCTTCTATCTGGCCTCCGCCTAGGACAGGTTTGTAAGTGAAATAACTATACAAGTTGAACATCATCATTTCAACCTATTTTAACCCACATTGCCCAGCGCATTTCCACTATTCTCTTTTCAACCAAGCTTATGTTAGCTTCACCTATGTATTTTCTATTGCCATAGTTTAAATGTGCATGTAATTTTGTTCCACAATCGCCTAAAGCAGTACCCCGATCACGAGTATGCACAGAGTCTACTATTCGATCCGTGACTGTAGTATAGTCTCTCAAATGTATGGGGATTTTAGTTCAGTCAAGTTACCACTGGAGGCGCTGCACCCCGGGTCCCATACATTTGAGAGACTATACCTACTACAGTCACGGATCGAATAGTAGACTCTGTGCATACTCGCGATCGGGGTACTGAGGTCACGGCCCTGGGTTGGGTGTGTAAATTGTAACATGACAAGGTGTCCCGTTGAACATGTTGTGATTAATTACGCTCTACCTGAGAGTTTAGAAGAACCAACTGCTGTCATCTTACGACCGTAATTTAAATAATACACTTTTGATTTTGAAGCATATTTTTAAATTTATAATTATTCGTTATTAATTTTAGGATTTTAATAATTCCCAAGAAACAAACATGAAATTATCGACTTCATTTTTTATATCGAGTAACACTAGGACTGTCCGAAAATTCACAACTGCGAATGAAAAAACGTAATTGTATTTTATGTTCCTATTGGATCCACAGTAATAGATTTTTCAGGCTGTCTATCTTTTTTGGAGTGCACCACCGAGGCTTAGCAGTGAACGCGTTAAAGGCTTCTTACAGTTCAAACGACTGATAAAATCTGTTCCATTTGTTTTCATTGACATGAGTGTGACGAGAAAAAACTATTCTCTGAATTATTAGCTAATAACTATAAATATGAAATGAAACATCCATAATCATTGTAACTGTCACGTTATTTTGGAACCTCGACTTAGCTTTTACATAAAATGTGACAAAATATTGGAACACAAAGCGACCTACGCACGTTCAAAAACATGCTTTTGAATATTAGTTATTTGATTGAAAATCCAATTTGTATAATTTCAGGTTGTAACCCAATCATGACACGTAACCGTATTAATTTATTAATAACCATGAACGCTGATGAAAGTTTAAAATGGCTGCTACTGGTAATAATTTTATGCAGATTCGTTACCTTTTGTTTTATTCTTTGTTGGGCCTATAATGGGGTTTTGTTGAAACAAAGAGAATTCAAATATGGTGGTAAAATGTAGGTACATTTATTTCAAACTAACTGCGCCCTGCGGTGTTACTCGCAGTTAAATGGTTTATAAAATAATTGTTACGGAAATTCTCTACCCACGCGTTGTTTTATGCGTCCAATTATTTTGTTTGAAAAGTAGTGAAAATGGAAAAGTGTACGCTCAAGTAAATTCATTTTAATAAACGTATAGGAGTTAAAAGCTCATATAAATCACGAAAAAAATTGTGCATCAATCATCAGTAACCAAGAACCTTCTATATCGGGACGCGCGACGCTTATAATTCTTCAAACAAAATGGTCAAAATATGTCTGTGACTTGCTGAGGGGGAAGGGACCCAACTGTCACACATGACATTATTTCTGACATATTTCTGTCATACATGAAAATTTATAGTGATACCACTATCATAATTTTATGTTCCCCATGTGAAAATATTTTGTTGAGACGTGTAGCACACTTTGTCTTTGATCAATAAATCTTAAAATTGTAACGATTTTATTTACAGAAAGTGATCTCTCCCCACTTCTACTAGATGACAACGTCAATCATTCCGCTGCGTTTTGGTTCGATCTCATAAATGTCAGCCATTTGGTGAATAGTAGAATAGCTTTTCAAAAATGTGTTCTGCAAAGTCCAAACTTTAGCTAAAACCTTACCACAACTGAGTCGTTTGTCATTAGTAGAATGGGCGTTTTTCGACTGGCCCGGCACGGCACCGGCACCGGCACCGGCGACGCAAAAATGTATGAAAATGTACTGCTCGTTTTTCCACTTGCCGGCGCCGGCACCGGCAGATTTTCATAAATTTTGCATCCCCACCACCGGTGCCGGTGCCGGTGCCGGTGCCGTGCCGGCTAGTCGAAAAACGCCCATTCTATTAGGTTTTGCTTGAGGTTGATAAAAAGTTTGGTACTAGAATTGCACCCTCCTAATTAGTTAAGTACCTAAGTAGTTAACTTTACAAAGCAGGTACCTACATTAATCGATCCAGTGCCTATCTTCCTATCTTAATGCAATGACAGTGACTTGGACCAGTCCAGCTATTCCTTTACAACATCTTTAGATTTCTCAACATGTTCTTACATTTATATAAATATACCTACCTAACATATTTTACTGCCACGCCCTCGCGGCGGCTTAGTTTTTGTGTGAGATAAATGATGTTGCCTGTCACAATTTTTACATTATAAACATTTAGTTAATCTTAAAATAAAGCTCTATGTACTTACCTAGTCTTAAAATCTGTACCTACCATAAATATTGCGAGAAAATATACTGGTATCACTACTACGAAAAATTGCTTTGACACGACTTTCATAGGGATTGATAAATATCGATATTGAAGATGTCGATGTTTTTTACACTAACAGTAGAAAATGTGTGTAAAAGTACTCGTAGGTTACATGTTTTTTTACCATTTCTATGCAAAAAAATACTTGTAATAAAAGACTAGGTAAATGATTTAGGATTATCAATAAATCTTCATTATAATTGTAAAATATATTTATTTACAAAACTAATAATCTAAAGGTACTTACAAATATTTACAACTAGCGACCCGCCCCGGCTTCGCACGGGTCACATCACACATCACACTAGAAACCTCTAAACTTATAAGTGTTTCTCTACTATATTATGCATGTATTGCACATACGAATATAAACCTTCCTCTTGAATCAATCTATCTATTAAAAAAACCGCATCAAAATCAGTTGCGTAGTTTTAAGGATCTAAGCATACATAGGAGGATGATGAAGTATGATTACAAATTTTTATTTTAAAATTACATTCAAACTTTTATGAATGTTATCTTTAAAAGTAAGCTTCTCATTTTTAAAATCGTAATATTATGTGAAAATACTGTGCATTCATACATTTTTTTTTAAGAAATATCGTATATTGTTTCACCACTTAGGCCACATGCTTTTTGTATGGAGAGTGCTTACGTTCTGCTGAGTTACCATAAAAAAATCAAAAACGTTACTATAAACTAATAAACTATGAAACTTCCGTGTTAGCAAAGCATCTAATTTTACGTCGACATGTTTTAAACTGAAATGCAGATTATATTGCAACTTTCATGTCTGGGACAAAAAAAAAAGAGTGCCTTAAAAGTTGATCCACCCACTTACATAATATTATGTAACTTTTTGGTCCTAGACCCTGTTTTAAAATATAACGAAAATATTTTTATCGATATCGATAAGGAGTAGGTAAGTATTATTTTTCATTACCTCATCCTTAGGCATAGTCTCGCCACGCAAATTTTGTACCTTTGTAAACCTAAATTATTCAAAATTCGAACCATTGCTAATCGCAATAAGGCCTAAACATTATTTTAAAAACCGCATTAGTATCGTGGCACTGTCACTCAAGACAGTTGTCATTAGACAGTCGTGCATGAGTGATGTCCAAAACATAGTAATTAAAAGACATTGCTAGGCAATTAAAGACCGTATTCACCGTATCCGTTACGATTGAAAATTAAACAGAGACGTGACGGCAGGCGATGCGATCTTTTTCATTTTAGTCGTAATGTTTTTGAATCGATGTTTTAACCTCAGTTAAAATAAAATAATGTATATTGAAGTAGAAAATCAGCTAAAACACAAAAAAATATATACTTATTGAAATGTCACACCATATTTTAAAGATTTGAGGTGTAGTGGTTTTTTATTGCACTGGTATAACACCATAAATTGGCATTTTCATGGAGCACCTTCCACGGTGATAACGATACGGAGACTGATAAGAATCGATTATTAAGGTAGATTTTAGTGACGGTATTGGATTTGATTTTCAAATTAATCTTATACCGTTTCGCTAGAGGGGTAAGATCATAAAGGCTAGTCCCGATATAGAAGGTTCTTGTCAGTAACCTACGATTTCTTAAGTTTCAAACTAAAGTAATATTATCAGGAATAACCTTTGTTTGTCAGACATCTGTGACAGACGTTCAGATTGACTGATGACAAACTGATATATTACTATCAATCTCTGTCTAAAGCACCTGTTAGACGTATATCTCAGATTGATAAAACCAATGAACTGAGAAGGTTATAAGTCTTGCGAGAAAGTTTATGAGCCAGAAAGTCATTAATTTTGATAAGATACAACGCCTAAGTGAACTTCACGTTAGATACTGAAGTTTATTCCTTTCTATAAGGTAAAGTATGTTGGTGATTGTATAAAACAGGCAAATAAAAGTAATCAAAAAGAGGCGTATATCCCGTAGGTATACTTGACTGAGCTGATGATTAGGGTGAAGTAAATAAGTTTTAAGTAAATTGTAAATCCGTACCCATATTATAAATGTGAAAGTGTGTTTCTTTGTCCTGCTTTCACGTCAAAACAAAGCGACGGATTAACGTGATTTTGTGTGTGGAGATAGTTGGAGAACTGGAGAGTAACATAGGCTACTTTTTATCCGGGTATCACGCAAGCGAAGCCGCGGGCAGCAGCTAGTATTGAATAAAAGTAAGTTCGTATTGAGCTAGTGGCCAACTCTAGTGACGGAGTTTTTAGGCAGCCTAAAGGCCTCCGTCATGGCTTAACGACTTAATTTCGATTCGAGATTTTATTGAGTTACAGCTGTAAACGATCCAAATATAGTCACTTTTCTATTAAAAAAATTAATAAGTAAATCAAAATCGTTTGGGAGCTATTAGATTTGACTTACAACATCCCTGTGTTTTCAGAGTTAAAATGTGATAAAAAAAAGCCCAAAAAAAGGTTCCGATAAATTGAGAACCTCCTCCTTTTTTTATATTATTAACGGGACTTCGCTTAATCGCGTAATGAAAACATTTTATTTACCTCGACGTTTCGGCGAAATTACAGTCGCCGTCCTCCTGTTATTGAAGTTCGGTTAATAAAATAATAAGCTAATAAACATCTATTATAGTTTGCGAAAGGGCAAAGTTTAAAATCATTGTTCCATAGTTTAATCATTTCTTTGAAGCTAAGAACTTCTATTAAATAAATTACACCCACATTCAATAATGAACTTCTAAGATTCGGTAGGTAATTGGCAATATGCGTCTGATTCAAAAGCGGGTTAAATGTATTTTATTATGAACATTGTTGCTTTAGAGGTATGTGTGTGTAATTATTTTTTAATATTAAACCATTTTCGATTAGAAAATAAATTTTAAAAATTGCAAAAAATAGTAGGAATTTCAAAATACTTGAAAAGGATGTGAAAGGATGTGACGTCACGAGTTCATAAGAAAAGTCAAGGACGAGTCAGATATGACGATCCATAGATAAGTTTTTTTTTTAATTTTCACAATTCCTATACTCGAACTTATTGTTGTCACAGATTACTGTTGTACTTAGTATCAATTTGACGTCACACGTCAAAGTTCACAAATTGTTACTACAACAGTAATCTGTGACAACAATAATAATCGTGTTTCAGATGCGTGAAAATGTTGGTAAATTTCAAAAATTATTTTTGTTAGAAAATTTTAGTATTTCGGCGCTGGAATTTTTATGACGGTTATTTGACGATATAACCTATCGTGTAAAACCATAAAAAAAATTGATGCATATTGCCTATTGTATTTGCATAATTGTTCGAACATTTACTGTTTAATCATGAAATTGGAATTTGACTGTGTATACACTGCTCATTGCTCAATTATCCTACGATATTGCGAATGACATCGTAAGGGAACGATAATATTTGATTTAAATATTGACAGACTGTAAATATTAACTAGATATATTATTATTCAATATTAGCGAGTGATTGACCGATAGTGTGACTCATCAGAAACTCGCTTACGATTTTTTTGACTTGTCAAACTATGCCATCCTTCATTTTATTAATAAGGGCTGAATGAAATTAAAAGCAATTATATAATTATCGCGACTGTATTATTTATGTATTTATATTTGTAAAACAAATAGCTTTTACATGGAGTTCTTAAAGAAACAGTGAGCCAATTGTAGGTCCTGTATCCCCAAGGCGCGGAAGACATTCTCAGATCTTTATGATTTAAGATAAGATGTCCAGAAGTATGTCCAAATATTTGATACATTCCCAAAGAATGCCGGCGAAGTTCTTTGAAGCTACGACCCAACTATAATCTGCCTCGTTTATGAACGAAATAAACCAAGATTTGTACAACCTACCACCGCAAACAAAATAATACTAAAAGTTACCCTCTAAAAGTTGGGATTAAACACAAATTAAATTAAATAAACACCACGAAATCTCTGCGCAAACAAACACGAACGAAATCGAAGTGAAAAACTGAACTCAATGCTACTAGCTTAGATAATGTCAGTCTGACATTTTCTCATAACAGATAAGTTTCATTTAGTTCTCGCATCCTTAAAAAGGTTTTGTTGTCAATCTTACACACATTTTTGAAAAACATTTAATTTTTTATACCTAGCTTTAAAAAATCACTAGTTTTTAGGATGAAAGTCTGACAATAAAATAATATTTATATTTTATGTTCTTCACCATGCACGGTTCTATAAAATATTGGGTCGACTTTCGCCATACTTCTTTTGCAGAAGTTAGCATTCCTTACAAGCCCATTGACACTATTAGAAAGCTAAATGGGTTCCTCACGATACTTTCCTTCACCGTTTAGAGTTCTTGATAATGACCATACTATGTTACGGGCAGTTTGATAAATCCGGTCATTATGAATAATGACCGGTCCGTATGCGTAATGACCGTGTCAATTGGGCAATGTAATAATTACTGAATGATTAATCACTTTGCCCGGTCATTATGAATAATGACCACCCTATCTTGGGCAATGTAATAAATTAGATGAATTGCAGTGTTTTAGTTGATTTACTACACTTCTGGCGCTTCGGCGGCCGCTACCGCGGTACGCTTCGCTCGCCTCGCGCGTAGTTTTTTTACTAACCTAACATAACCTAACCTACAGATTTTAATTTAATTTATCACATTGCCCGGCTAGAAGTAGGGCAGTATTCATACTGCCCGGTCTAAGTGATAAATTCAAGCCTTGATTTATTAAATGGACCACGGGCCGTCGGGCATTATGAATATGGACCGGTCAAAGTAATAAATTTATCAAATTGACCGACGCTCTTGGTCATTATTCATAATGACCGGTCCATATGAATACTGCCCGATTACTCACATTGCCCGTGACATATACATTTTTTGAAACGAAAAATCTTACAATGCACGACAGGATTTGATTCCACGACCTAATTATTAATCGTATTTTTTTTATCTGATCGAACTATTTATTGATCTGATTAAAAAATCAGCCCTGTAACTATAATAAACTATTCCAAATACAGAAAAATTATTAGGGAGCGGCCACATACAAACGCGCAGCTCAAAAACGCACTGCAGAAAACGCAGTGTGGCCACTCCCTCAGATAATAAGCACTTAATAAATGTTCTTACACAGAGTCGCAAGAAAATCTTCTGCTGTAAATTATATGAACTCAGTCAATTTATGTGCAGTATCATCGAACTTTATCAGTTTATTGAGCAGCCATAATTTAATTTGCAATCAGGAGCTGTGACGTAGGGCGATGTTGAGTCAACTCGATTTCAGCTCAGGGGAGCCGTGTTTAGATGGAGCTAGTCGAGCGAATAAAACGAGATAGTATTCAATTACTAGCTTGAATTCGAATCAAAATCGTAGCAAGAGGAAAAGTAATACAATATTTTTTGGCCTAAAAAAAAATTCTGCTACACGACACGACAGTATATATAAGACCTTTGATTGTGTATTACTTACCCCCATTATTCTGTCTGGCGCTTTAACAAGGCTTTAGAGAATTATTTTTCTTGTTACTTGTATGTCAATGAAAAGTGATAGCAACAGTATTCCCTAAGAAGCCTCTAAGTCCATTTTGAATAACAGAATAAAGCAAAATAAAAGATCTATAAAGAAGTAATGGCCATGAATAAAAATTGAGTATAATAATATAAAAATAAAAATACTAAACATGTATTTTGTAAGTACCTCTGACTACCCCCTTCAACCCTTCAGAACTTTTCAAATGATATTGAATGCATAAAGATCTGAAAAATGTTTACTGTGCTATGATACAGTTTTTATTGGCATATAAAAATGAATTTTGAAACTTTTTTGAATACCTACTGGAACTAGCTATAAACTTAATTAGGTATATAACTATGAAATCGAATACATTCGAGTCTAACTTAAACAATTCAAGCCCTATTATTTCCATATCACCAAGAAACCTCCCAATAATCTAATAACTTCCGTCAATATCTTCAATTACTGGATAAATCGCGATAATGCCTTACTTTACAGGCGAGAATGCTACGGAGCTACGAGCGTCGTAGCAGGTCTACGATTTTTCGTAGTAGGCTTTACCTAGTTTCTATATTACTGCTCTACGAAAAGGCTATATTAATGGTGTATTTATTGCTGGCTAGCAGATAGTAAAAAGGTTAACTAACTTTACTTTTAAAGAAAAGAATATTGTTTTTAGCTACACATAGATCTGTTTTTCACCTTATTGCTAAAATAGGATTTTTCATCTTATCTGCCCGATTCTACTAACTTTAACTTTTAATCAACCTAAGCAAAAAGTCAACTATTTCGTTTTGTTTCATAACTTACTAATGACAAATGAGGTTAGGTTACTCTGTTGTGATGACGTTCTCAAACAAATTACCAATGAGGTTTTGTAAATTACTGTCATTTTGGAGAACGAAAAACGCAGCGGTAATGATAGCAGAATAGTTGACGTTGTAAATTAGAGGAATTGAGGCCAGAGGTACGCAAACCTTTTCGGAATGCATTCCGAATTCTAAAAGTAACTCTTTTTCGCTAAAAAAGCCACAACTTTCCGAAGAAAATCTTCAAATCGGATGTATTCCGAGATTGTGAATCGCACTCCAGTATAAGTAGTATTTCGGTATTTCCATAGTTCGATTCATAACCATTCATAATAATTCAGTTATATAACCGTTCTAGATAAAAGCTTCTTATCTAAAACGCATTATAAAATCAATCCGGCACTAGCTTCATTTTAATTAAAAGCGCTAATACCTTCGAGTAATACTGAAGGTTTATATTGCCTGTAATCTTTATTAAGGTCGTTATCTACTGGAATTGAACCATTACAGTTATTATTCGGTTGTTTGATTAAATGGCTGTAAAGATGACTGATAATTTAAGGAGAAATTACTTTCGCTGCCAAAATTACTATTTTCGTACTTAGTGTATTGCAAACAAAGTCAGTCAGTTCGTATGAGCAAGTGACCAATTATGGTGACGGAGTTTTTATGCCACCTAAAGGCCTGAAACAAATGATTGAATCGATTTGTAATGATTACTTTTTCAATGATTTCTTTTGTATTTTAACACGTTCGCTGCCATACGAGTATACTCGTAGTAAAAAAATCTATCCCTGTTGCCATCCATACAAAATCATCATCCCGAGTATACACGTAGTTGGCAGCACATCCTAGTTATCTCTACGAGTATACTCGTAGTTTGGCATTAGATCAAACTTTTTCTATTACAGTGCCATACAACGAATATACTCGTATCCAATACTGGTGTTTGATTGGCCAATAGCTGCGAAACGCGAACGGAAAAGTATCAAAAAAACCTAATAATGGCCAGAGATAAAATGATAGAAAGAAATCTACCTGTCAAATCAAATGCTGCCTAGTACTCGGAGCTGAAAAAGCTATATTTTGGAAATAAACTTAGTATTTACATTTTCGAAACCTGCATAATGCTGCAATTATTTATAGTAAAACGAGTTCTGCCTGAAAATACAGATATTGACGCTCTGACATTCAAGGATGGGGTCATAAAGTATTTGCTTGGTGCGCTATCTCACTTTCTCAAGAAGCAAATTCTTCAGGTTATTTTCATCACTAGAACAGTTTACAACCGACTCAAAAAGATAAATAGAAACTTTCAAATCCATTCCGCATGTGCAGTAAGCAAAATAAATGCTGTGAAACAGTGTATTACTGTCCCGTTTGACCCTAAATTTCAGGTTTATATGTAGAAAATTGTTTCAGAATCGATCATACCCGGTCGTCTTTTTTTTGTTGTCATGAAAAAAAAATGTATGAAAGAGTTCTCAGTTTTTTTTGTAAGTTTTACTTCCAATGCCAATCAATCGATTCCCGTCCTGTTTATAATGCCAACGCTTTTAATTTTGTAGGTAGCCTCAACTAAACATCTACGACTTGACTCGTAGCTGGCACTGGGTGCCAGATACCTTGCTACGAGTATACTCGTATTTGGCAGCGAACGTGTACAAAAAAGATATTTGATGAAACAGTCCGTTAGTAAAATTGAATAGGTACCTTTACAATGTTTGAAACTGGTTTAATAGTCGGTGCACAATATCTTCACATGGGCTTGCTCGATGTGAAAACTCGTATCGAAAATTTGTCAGTTGACACCGAATATTTGCGACGAATATTTGCATGACTGTGCTATATCCAATACAACTGGTGTAGTCAAAATGTCATGTTGCTCGCACTGCTAGTGACTGACTTGAAATTTAAATAAAATAGAAAGGGATTCGCCAAAAACCGATAGCCGGTGGAGCGCGCTCGTGTGCTCGGCGCTCGTTATCGAGCTGCTCGGCTGACATGCCCAATATTCGACTTGAATCTGCTCACATCGAATATTCGTGTCAGTCGCTACCTCAAGAGTATTTTCTTACCAATTATATTTCGAAATGTGTGGAAAAAGAACGTGAAGTCAGTAAGTGCCTTCAAATAAACGTGACAATATTTCAGCGGTGTCGGTGTAGGCTGTCTCGTTGCGAAGTCATTATTTAACAGTTACGTCAGCCACAGACCGACTTCATAAATAATTGTCCCACAACGCATTTTATATAGGAAATTATTTTGAAAATCCTTAAAAACTAATAGAGTAAGTTTGCTGCTGCAAATGAACTTAGTGGCACCACTAAAAACCAGCGCTACAGATGCTATGCTACTGTAGCCCACGCTGAGTGGTAACCAATTTTGTGTGTAGTTAAGTTTAGTTATAGGTTTTTCGAATTTGTCATTTAGTATAGGTGCTTACACAAAATAAACGATTTTCTATTTCTTCTATTTCTAAGTACACAATATCAAGAGACATAATTTTCACAAAACTGTCAACATTTTTACGGGATAAAAAGTCCTAGGTAGAATGTGTAATGAACTCAACGAAATAAACTATCTTTGTGCCAAACATTCTAATCCGTTCAGCCGTTTTTGCGTGATTGAGTAACAAACATCCATCTAAACTTACAAACTTTCACATTTATGATATCAGTAGGATTGAATAACGATACTAAGATAACAGAGCTAAATTAGTAGAATCGATGGTCAGGTGAGTAGCCAACCATATACATCGATTCGTGCCAAATCCATTATATACGAATCAGTATGGCGGTCTTGGCACTGTGACAGCAGGCCTAGAAATTGCCCAAGACTACATTTTTAATAGTTGTCATTTTTCTTTCGGCCGCATACGAAACCGGTTATCATTGTATTTAATTTTATTCAGTCATTTTATACTTGTTTACATGGACTGAAACGAAAGGCACGTCTTGTTACGTGTAGGCATCTGACGATGTATGAATTTAGTGATTTAAAAAAAAAAGGCAGAGGCCTAAGTTTCTCAGTATTATGTTTCAACCATTTTAATTTAGTGCATAGTCTTATTCGCGAAAGAAGTACCTACTACAACTTTTTCAAAAGTAACTTGAAACCTATGAAAACTTATATGTTGATGGCACCTCTTCAGGTTGGCCAATATCGTCACCAATATTGTGGTAAAGCTGTGAGTGACAACGGCGGACACGGGGCGGGTATAATTAACTCTGCCATACTATTTGATCTTGTTAAAAAATAGCTCACACAGCTCAAGCTAATGTGCGGGCCAACATTCTAATACATACCAAGGCAACAACAAACCCCTACTCTATGATGGTCAGAAGCTTTTATTGGTCACAACATTGGCCAACATGAAGAGGCGCCATTGGACGTAGATACTAGCGCCGCTTCAAAGGTATTTCTCTCATAAGCGGCCTTTACATGTTAGAGTTTTTACCACGCATCTGGACTGCGTTCCGAACCGCGGGTAAATCTGTACCGATTTAACCGCAGATAAAACTGTCGTGCTTATTATTATCACAGTTTAGACTGGCGCGTGGTACGATTATGAACGGTGATGCGTGCAAAAAACTGTCACAAAAACTGTGCTAAAAACTTTACCAGATCGAACTGTCAGCATCGCGCATCTACACGGGTTTTTAGCGAAGGTTGGAATGGCGCGTGCTATTTCCCGCGGTCCGATCTCTACGAGTAAATGCCGCTATAGTATGTCCTTAGCGGTTTGGTCGATAATTATCTCGTTTTCCACAGTAGCGTTTTGTGTCAATAACAGAGACGTCTAACGTCAACGAAGGAAAATTCCAAAGAAAAAGAAAATTGTATTCTTTCATTCGTAATAGCCAACGTAATTAGCTTATTCTACTTTTTAAATTGGCAATACTTAATACTACTACAACTACATCTGTACTAATAACTATGATAGTATCGTTGCCGCTGCGTTTTATTTCGTTCCCCAAATGACAGTAAATTGCAAAACCTCATTGGTAGTTTGTTTGAAAACGGCATCACGACAGAGTAACCTAACCTCATTGGTCATTAATATTATATACCTACTAATGACCAATGAGGTTAGAAATAAAACGAAATAGTTGATGTTTTGCTTTGGTTGAGAAATAGTTTTTCTGTAGAATCGAGAGGCTGATCAATTTATTTTATTATTTTTCATGAGGCGTCTGGGACCACTTGCAATATACTTAATACAAAATAAAAACTGAATTCTAATACAATTAGAAATAAAAATATTACGGCTTACGAATTTTGAAATCAGTCTAAGTAGACACAAGATTTCACTCTATTCTTAAGTAAAGATACCTTAGTTATACAGTCGTGATACCAAGTGACTTTTGATTCCTGCACTTTATAGTTCTACTAGTTACCGCTCGCGGCTTCGCTCACGTGGTACCCGGATAAAAAAGTAGCCTACGTTCTATTTCCGGTCATTATCTATCTGTATTTTAAATTTCAGCCAAATCGGTTTAGTGGTTGTCGAGTTATAGAGGAACAAACATCCATCCATCCATCCATCCAAACATCCATCCAATCTTTCGCATTTATAATATTAGTGTGATAGTTTGGTGTGATTATAAAGGAACGAAGCTACTTCATATCACTTGAAGCTCGACTGGCTTTTACTGCTAGTTTTAATGCATCACGCAGCCATTTCAATTTATAACGTCGTTAAAGCAAAGTTATTATAACTAGGGGCCTGAAGTGCTCCTCCTCGGCACTGATTTGTACGCATGGAGCAGCACTTTACGTTCCTGTTAGAAGTGAAATCAATTAAATAATTTACCGCTAACAAAGAGGACTTAGAAACTCAGTTCACCAAAGTTGCATAGCTCATACAAACCTTGTATGAAAAAGTATGTCAAAAATGTCTTTATCTTGAGTATTTAAGTACTATAAATTGCAATAGAAGTCATTTTCTATAACCACTGAAATGAACACAGTCAAGAGTAATTCTATAAACCCCGATGGCTTACAAAACAGTACTCAGACACGGAAGCGGCTCAGACAGGCATGAGATTTGAATTCAGAACGAGCCAACTTGCCTCGGTGGCAAATTGCTTATAGTCCGAGAGGTAAGCGACAAAAAGAAACAGCCATCTTCGTAAGAAAATTACATCTTGTTTTTTTTTATGGTGTAGAGACCTGCTGTCAGGTCTAGTTTAGTTAGCGTATGCCGTCGGCTGTCAGTTTATGATTCAGATTACCTAAGAGTACTTATATTTCGCTATTTTTAGTGACTATATTTTTTTCAAATTATAGTTAATTTCTCATTGTAGAAAACACTGTCACGGTGAGTTTTTTAACTAACGTACCGTGTGGCATGTGGTACTGATTTGTAAGGAAAACAACGCAGCATCACCGCTCCGTCGTCGGCTGCGACGACGCAACTCTTAAGACTCTTTTTAATTTTGATCTTTATTTCATTTTTATTAGTTTTTGTTATAACAGCCATAGTAAGTAATAGGTACTGTAAAAAATTGGACTGTCTAGTTAACAAGTTTAAAAGATACCTTGTGACAGATGAACGGACTGACAGATGTACGATCGCACGGACAAACAGACAAAGGAGGCAAGCGGAATTCACTAGACGGACATGCCCGATTGCCCGCGGGCAAATCTGCAGATAATTCTCGCCGGACCTCGCTACATGTCTGTGCAATGTTTGCTAGTGTAGGCATGTCCATCTAGTGAATTATATGCTTTAGTATAGGTCCCTGTTAGTTGAGGTCCTTTGGGTACAGAAGCTTAAAAATTAACTTTTCGAAAATGATAGTATTTTTTGTCGTTCATCTCTCGGACTTTAAGAAGCTGGCTTGCTCGTCGACTCCGCATACTAACTAGTATTTGTTCCACACCGAATCGTTTCCTACTTTATTTACTTTCATATTTTTGCCTAAACCCGAGATTTGGTGGGCGAACTGAATTTAGTATTTTCTGAAACGGTATTAATGTAGCCGAAATGTCTTTCCGGGAAGCTTTAGAATATTTTAACCTTATACCTGAAAGCTTAAGCCACGATCTTTAAAAAGCAGCTGTTAAGATTAAATAACAATTTCAATGTTATAATCTAATAATAAAATGCGAAACTATTGTTACAATGATTTAATAACAAATTAACATCATTTTCAGTGTTGATGAAAAAGTTAAGTTTTATGCTTTTATCTCTTGTCTTTGTTTTTACGCGCGTGATCATAACATTTATCTATCTATCTATCAGCCAATACATGCCCAATGCTGGACATAGGCCTTTACCATCCACCAACTTCCTACAACCACTAATTGTCATCGCTAAATGATCATAACTTATTATTATGGAAGCAGTAAATTGACACGCCAATGCATTGAGTTATTTACCTTATATTCCGACTTGCTGAGTGCCTTTGTAATGATTACTCCAGGATTAATCTGAAGACTGTTTTATGACGGCGGTAGTCGACGGTACAGTCAATTATGAAACGAAGGCTTAAGAAAG
Source organism: Camptogramma bilineatum (assembly GCA_958496255.1). Taxonomy (NCBI): domain Eukaryota; kingdom Metazoa; phylum Arthropoda; class Insecta; order Lepidoptera; family Geometridae; genus Camptogramma; species Camptogramma bilineatum. The sequence goes on along the minus strand of OY292467.1, from coordinate 7,614,450 downwards.
GCTCATGTTATTCCTAAAGGCGGCGGTTCGCGGAGGAGACCGAGACTAGAGACAGGCTTTGTAGGGCCGCGGGAAAGAGACAGGAGATAGAGAATCGTCAGTTATGACCAAGGAATTTCTATACTACGTACCTGGAATGCTGACTGAGACAGAAAACAAGGTCCGCTTGAGAGATAAAACTTGGGTGGTGTGTCTCTTTCTAAAGGTTGACCATAATTTATGAACTAAACATTCCTAATCCTTAATGAATATCCTGAAATTTAAATGACATGGGCACACTACTAATCCAACAACGAGTGTGAAAGAGACAAAGCTACCAAGAAAGCCTTTTAACAAGACCGACAAACCAAGATTGAATTATAATAGATCGTGAATAGTCGTGATAAGGTTCAAAATCCCTTTTACATTAAAGTCGAGTTCACTATCCTGTTACGTAGTATATAAAATCCTTGGTTATGACAAGTCTCCTGTTTCTGTCTCTGGTCTCGCTTTCCGCGAACCGCTAGCTTTAGAGCGCTTGTAGAAGTCCGTTTTTTTCACCGGACAACGGACCGTCATTATACGAAATCCATATAAACGGCATTAATTGTTCGCCGGACCGATATCCGGCGCGTATACACACATTCATTACGCGCCATACACCACCGCGAATCCGGTGAAAAACACGGTCCGTTGTCCGGCGAAAAAAACGGACGTTTACAAGCGCGCTTGGGCACAAAAGGTTGCTCACGGTTCGCTAAACTAAAATGGTTTGCAACAAAGTTTACGTAAACCACTGAATCATATTTTATTCAACAACACCAGCTTGTGATAATATTTAGGTTATTTTTGTAAGGATTTGCCAGAAAAATGGGCTCGCGGCTATGAATTTAAAGTAAGGTATAAATTTCCCCTCCAATTGGTATTATACGATGTTTAGGAAGATCCTACTCAAGTTATTTTTGTATAAAATCCGAGTTCGTAATTCTTTTCCTAAACGGCGTGACCGATTTTGATGATTTTTATTTGTTTTTATGAGGCGGTGACGCTGTTGTCGTATGTCTGTACTGTAGCATGTCAAACGCCTGCCACCTACCCTACTGAGTTTGTGTCCGTTATGTTACCAATGTGTGGTATTGAAGCGCTCGTGGCGTAGCTTGCTTAGACGTTCTTGATGGATCGTTGAAGTTAAGCAGCGTTGTGCGCGGTCATGATTTGGATGGGTGACCACAAGTGGCATTACAAGATGAGCGCTTCCATGCTTCGGCAGGTACGTTAAATTGTCAGTCCCGGCTTTTAAGCCATGACGGAGGGCTTTGAGCGGCCTAAAAACTGTAGAAAATAATTGGCCACTTGCTCATACGAACTTACTTAATGTGTGTTATGTTTTTAGTGGCTTGCAAACGTTTTGGCTCAAATTGTGAGATGATAAATACTCCTAAAAGTTCTAAAAAGAAGTTTAAAAGACGCGATTCTTAGGTTAAATATAATTAGTTACCTTAAGACCTCTTAATTATTTACTAAACAATATTTAGATCTAGGGATAAGTAAGGCTGCGTTTCCATTGACGCGGAGCTGAGCGGAGCGGTGCTTAGCGGTGCATGAATTGACCAATCTCATGTCAAACAAAGAAATCGGAACGCGGCAAAATGCACATGATTGGTCAATTCATACGCCGCTAAACTCCGCTCCGCTCAGCTCCGCCTCAGTGGAAACGCACCCTTATACTGTCGGGTTAAGTTAACATTTTCAGTGGCTTAACTGGACTTAGTCTTGCGCCAACAAAGGAGTAAACGTAGATAAAACATTACTGTTGACTTACTAATTACAAATTTACTTGCCTTAATTACTCATTGCTGTTGTTTACTGGACAAAATTAAATAAACAAATGGTAATTTGTTCATAGATTGACGAAAAAAAGGAACAATTGGGTTATCTAAGGTAGCAAACAATCTAGAGATTGATGAACTAATCCAGCACCGCCTGTTGGAAGCGAGCTAACTTTGAAACTTCAAACTTAAACTTATAATAGTTACTTTTTTATTAGAAAAGACAACAAAAGAAACGATGATTTAATATAAAGTGAAGACTAAATATAATTCTAGTTTAAAAGAAGTTAAAACTAGAGTTTCAATCAAAACGATGAAACGACTCAACCTTTCTTACTCCCTTGTTCGCTTTATGGCAGATTAGCCTTATATTTTTTACAACATTGTGCTAACCTACTCTAAACCAACTATTTTTATTCTACGTACGAAATATAGAGCACAAACTTATAATACCTACTTATGTAGGTATTATGAATAACTTAATTATAATGAAGACGTATAATTTTGTGCTCGTTCTTATAATAACAAAGCATAGTGAAAGTTATCTATTTTGAAGCCAACATCCTATAATGAGCTTTAAAAGCCCTTGTTTGCTTCGGAGCTCGTCCAACATGCAACAAACACGAGCAGCCTTCATTGTTTCGTAACTGAAATAAGGCTCTTCCTACAAGAAGCGAAACTGCCAGTCAGAAACTACTTGAGCGCGTTTTTTGTTCTAAAAATAAATATTGGTGGGAATTTCACATAACGCCATCTAGTCCCAAACTAGGTAAAGAGATTAAATAAAGAAATAAAGAAATAAATATTGCTGGACATTTCACACAGCGCCATCTAGCCCCAAACTAAGCAAAGCTTGTACTATGAGAACTAGATAACTTTTAGAATACTTTTATACTTTTTTTTTTGTAAATACACATAGAATACTTTGTAACACCCAGGAGATATTCCCTTAGAAACATGCATAACAAATGGATCAACTTCATTTATTTCTAACTCTGTTTATCTAATGCATTAGAACATCATGAGTTATGCCTTTTTGTTTCATTGTAACCAGACACAGAACAAACATCTATGTTCATCACACAAATGTTTGTCCTGGGTGGGAATCGAACCCACGACCTATAGTGCAGAAGGCAGAGCTACTACCAACTGAGCTAAGAGGCCAGTCTACTTATCAGAAACTACTTGAGCGCGTTTTTTTTTGTTTTAATAAATAAATATTGGTGTACATTTCACACAACGCCATCTAGTACCAAACTAGATAAAGAGATTAAATATAAATTTTGGCACATGATCTCTATTTTGTAACAAGAAGTCATGTGTAGTTCCATGAATCATCCATAAAACTTGTGAGCTGGAGAAGCAAACAGTTTGGATTGTGTTGCGCGACTTTTAGCTTCCATCGAATGAACCCTGTATATTGCCAACTTTATATGCTGGGTGTAACAAGATTAACCCTCGAAAACTGAAATAGTGCATTCAGGCCCTCATTTCAAATCTCAGTGGTTTAATGTGCTATTAGATAAGTCATATTTGTATTCATTGTGTGTATTCGGTAAATAAAAAATAAAAAAAACTTCTATAATCGATCGAGCGAGCGAAGCGAGCGAAGTGGCAAGTTAGGCGATTTTGCTTTGTATGTTTGTATGTTTGTATGTTTGTATATTTGTATATTTGTATGTTTGTATGTTTGTATATTTGTATGTTTCATTTTTATGTTCTCGTATAACTATCGAACCGCTTATCCAATCTGTATGAAACTTGATAGGTCAATAGGTTGTGCTATGGAAATTTGCTGTGGAGCGTATGAGCGTAATCGATGAAGGGGTTGTAAAGATATGGGGTTCCCAAGGGGGTAAATTTTTTTCAAAGTTACCCAAATATATTGAGTGGGGTGTCATATGAAAGTACTCAATTTATACATTCCAAAATGGTTTTTAGTTTTCTTCTAGATTCTATAGTTTTTGAAATACAGGGAATAAGAAAAAAGATGAAAACCAATTAACGGATGTATGGAGAGAGCTCCCGTTTCATAGAGTTTCGATGTATTCATAGGTCTGGTTAACAGACAAAGAGTGTGGCATCGTTGTGGTTTGGTTTGCAATGATTTTAGTTGCTTCTTGATATTTTTTCTTGAGATTGAAAATAAAAGCCGTGTTGGCCGAGTGGAAGAGTGCTCGATTTTCGATTCATAGGTCGTAAGTTCGAACCCTGGGCGTGCTCATCAATGGATTTTTCGATTAGAAAAATTTAAATGCGCATTAACACGAGCTCTAAACGGTGAAAGAAAACATCGTGAGGAAACCAGTTAACGTTCTAATAGCGGCGATGGGCTTGCAACCTGTCACGTATGCAAATGCTAATACCTGCAAATAGTGGGCTGGGCATGTACCAAAATTACAGAGGGAGACGGAGGGGGAGGGGGAGGGGGAGGGGTAGGGGTAGGGGGACGGGGAGGGGGAGGGGGAGGGGGGAGGGGAGGGGGGGGAATTTATTTTCTCATACATTTTGTACTGAACTGCTATTTTAATAATTTCTCGAACTAAGAGGCCTTCCCTGAGGCGCGGTACGAAGTTCGCGGGGTCAACTATTGAATATAAACACGACACGACTTAATGTATTGCATGCATGCCTATAATCTTTACCATACTGAGGTAGCGCATTAGATATCATTGTGTGGTAAACACTAGAAGGAGCACTTAACGTAGGTATAGGGGTAGTCAGAAACAAGTCCAAATCTAGGCTATCAACACAACGGTGCGCGAGATCTCAGTTCGGGGCGAACTACTAGTTTAACAGTAGGTATATTTTTTGCTACGATTAGCCGCCCCTATCATCTGGCCGCCGCCGCCAGCGCCAGGGCCGTAGACTCAAGCCTAGTAGTCCTAATGGAAAATCCGCCTCTGACTATGGTTCTATGAGCATCGGGTTGAAATAGTTGTTGATACAGAAAAAGTACGCCGATTTTCAAATACTTTAGCTTTCAGTTTATGGATATTTTTAGAGGCAAAGCTACGCTGGCTTTAATGATGACACAATAATTGACACCTATAAAACTGTGATAGAAAATGATATCCGTATTTGCTTAGCAAATAGAAGTTATTGAAAAAAATAAAAAAATAATTTGGTGATATGCAGAAATCTAAACGGTAAAAATGCTTAAAAGTTTTCAAATTTACCAATTCACTTTTATTTTTCAGTTATATCTATTTAGTTTGAAGGCCAGCTTCAATTTTTCGATAGTGGTCGTATAACACCCTGTGTAAATGTGCAGTTATTTCCTCGTTCCCGTAGGAGCATGCCTTTGGATGGCCTTGCTCGGGGATATTGAAAAGTTTTGTACATCATATTCCTTCCAAACATTGTGACTTAAAATATAAGAGTATGACCCAATCTTCCGCCTAAGCTTTTAACATATTGGTAGTAAAACTAAATACTAGTTAGAAATATTTTTAAGGCTTTTTTTTTGCAAAGTGATCTCCAAACAAACGAATAAAATATCCGGCTTATTTTAAACAGATATCGTATGGTATTATATCAGTAAAGTAATTTATTTGTAAATCGTCAAACAACATCATCTCTTCCCTTATACGTGATAGTAATCGTTTTATAGTTTAAATATTTGTTTTATGTTTTTAATCCCGTCACGTTCGTGTGGGTCCAATTAAACAGGAATGCATTTATAAAATAATTCTAGATATTTCACACAGCATCATTTAGCTAGACCCAAAGTAAGCAGAACTTGGGAACTACATGCATGACTGATGTACCTATTACTCAAATACTTTTTGACGTGTTAGCGTTTTATAAATCGATGAACACCGGCTGCATGAACGAAAAAGTGTCACATTCAGCGAGCGAGAGCGCGGAACAAGCGATAAAGAGGCACGATCGGCGTTAAATCTACATTTGATTGTGATCCCATAGTCTTAGTAAGATAGTTGGATAAGTTGTTAGACAAATCAAAATTAGATGGCGCTATCTGTACTGTGTACAATCGTTCGTTTCGTTAACACGTAAAATTATCGTTCGTAAACCGACTTTACAGACACCAATTGTTTTTTTTTAAATAGGTAAGTACATACATATTTTATACAAAGAAAACCGGTTCGTATTAAGGATTCCGCAAGTAAAACATTGATAAAATTGATTGACTTTTTTTGCTTCTTCTACTGTGTTTTTAGATTTTTTATTTTCTCTCTAGTTTTTTTCATAATTCTGTGTTTTTCCTTCGTGTGTACGCACCCTTAACCGAACCCTGTTGGCAGATGAGATCACATCCGGTGCCAAAGTACACGCATGTAAATGACGTATAATGAATCGCATTTTATTATATTTTCCGTAAAATTCTTAGCTCTTATTTTCAATAATGTGTAAACAATATTATCCCATCAAAAACATAACTGTACAAAAATGCACAAGTCTCGCAACGCAGTTCTTCTGCCGTAAAAAGTTGTGAAATCGAATGTAAACCAAGTCGGTATAGAGTAAAGCACACTAACTAATCCACTTATTACTTATACCATACATTCGTAATTTTTTTTAGGTGTTTAAACTTTTTAATTTTTTCATCTACATTGGAATGTTAGATATTGCTATCTGCATGTTGCCAACTTCAACATAGAACTTCCTTAGCTGTTCTTGATAGATCATTGAAATCAAGCGATATTCTGCGCCGTCACAAAATTGATGAGCGACCGCTATTGGCATAAACAGCTGAACGCTTTCGTGCTTCGGAGGGCACGTTATATTATCAGACCCTATAAAGTCTCCTGAGAGACGAGGGAATTAGTACCTCGGCTTTAGATCCGAAGGTCGTACTACTACTACCTACGACTTTGATACATCAATGGATTATTCGTTTCCAAAAATTTATATGCGCATAAACACGAGCTCTAAACGGTGAAAGAAACATCGTGAGGAAACCCCCGGGCTTGGTCAGCCCCACACATATTAACCATGTCTTTCCTGTGGATATGGCCGGTTAAGCTGAGAGGATGGTTTAAGTGCTGGGCAAGCATACTTCATCTCAAACAATGTCCCAGGCACTACAGCGTCCCGTTAAGTGTAGGCAAAGATTGCCTCCTGACACTGTATTAATCATCTAGTACCTAAAGATCTAAAGGCCTAAGTTTTTTTATAAAGTAGCCCAAAAATTCGAAATAGAGCTCGTACAAACTTACATTGTCAGTAAAACGACTACAACTACAGTGAACCTTTCAAAACAACATCAAACGTACAAAAGCAAGCTCATTTAACTTTCTATCCATACATTGTAAAAGCGTACATGGCCAAGCCGTTTAAAGTTTCAGAGGTACAAGGGTTCACCTGTTAGCCTTCGCCCCAGGCCATTGCAGCTTCCTGGCGGAATTTAATATTAGGTAGCGTTGCAGTAGCTGGAGAAAGGTTGGCTTTCTTGATACATTAAACTTTAAGTGTTGCGAGAAGAGAATTTCGATAAAATACCGTCTTGTTTCACGGGATCCTAGATGAAATTCCGTAAAAAAAAAACGTCCAATTAACACCAAATGAACGATTTTATTTGTTTGAAAGGTGTCCTTGTCGAGTGTTCTTAGCTATGTTTCATAAAAAACTATTCAGCCGTTTGAAGTTCATCGGCTCTTTTCTAGTTTATGAAAGAATTTGTTTGGGGCGGTTATTAAATTTTTAATTTAGGTAATTGTTATTCCTCATTTCTTTTCAATCTGTGACTGTGTCAAATCAAGCTATGATTCGTTGGACCACGTGACAGGCGTGTGTTCGTATTAGCTAGCAGCTAACTCTGGTAGAGGTATGATAAGAGTGAAAAAAGTACTACTGCCCTCCTAACGAAGAGTACAGTAATTCGATTTTTGTAATGAATGATTTTGAGATTACATGTAATGAAGACTTCATTTTAGTTTTTGCCAAAAATCGAGTTACTGTACTCTTCGTTAGGGAGGCAGACTAGCATTCTAGGAATGAAACGTGCCTTTTCAGCTGAATTCTTTGCTCTGCGGAATTCATTTACCTACGTGAAAAATTGCACATAGAACAAAAGAACGCACAATGTCCACACAAAAATGCTGGAAGGCAACATACGGATTAATTCGGAAGCGTAGGTGTTTCGAGAATTGTTTTAATTTTTATTGTTTGAATCCACACTCAGGTAATATTTCATCGCTTGAGGAGGATCGCTTGAATTAATGGGGGCTCAAATCCCGTCGGAATCGAACATTATGATAATAATGTAATAACATTATGTAATAATACCTAAGTGTGGTTTAACATTATAAAAATTAAAAAAAGTATATGATAAGACTTCATTTTTAATGATTCTAGTATTGTTTTCCATTACTGCAAAAACCGTGCTAAATAAAATATAAACAAGGGTTTAATTCATCACATCACAAGGCTTTATTGTTGTGAGCTTTTTAATTTTATCTGTAGGTACTTTATAAAGATGTATGTACGTGGTAGCCAGCTCGAGCCACGAATAGAAAAAAAGAACTTTTTTATCTTGTTAGTTATTTTGTAACCTGACTGCCGCCAACTAGATCATTTGGTTATAACAGCAAAAGATCATTAATGATGATGATGATGATCATGATGGATGATATTATAATATGAGTCAATATTTTTGCTAAGAAGAAATCTATGTTTTGTATTACGTTCATACAATATCCATAAATCTCTACTCTATATAGATTTACAATAATTATAGGTTTGGTTTTTTGAAAAATATAATAAATACAAATATAAGTATAAATAAATACAATAAAAATAATAATTATAGATTTTAAATATACTAGCCGTTCTTTCAGCGACTACAATGAAACCCCTGTCACTGAGTAAGTTAAATTAATATGTCCCTTTCATCGTTCATTGACAACCGTTGTTTCGCTGCTTTAATAATAAAGTGAAACAACTCAAAAAATGGGTTATTTGAGTTTCACTAATAAAATGCATTAACTACGTCCGAGGAATAGGTTACGTTCAACAGCGGTTTCAAAAGGAGCCGACGGTGCGAAATAGAACACTACTTGCCTACCTACCGTGCTTCGCACTCTTCGAATCCGAAAAACTTTAAACGCGATTTACCAAAATTCGTGTATTTCGAGTTAATTCAGTTTTTTATTAAGCGTGCGATTTGTTAATTTGCCTCGGCAAATTATGTTCCGTTTAATTTACCTTAGAATATACGTTTATGATGTGAATTCTTGATAATTAGATAGTTCAAGAGATCAGACACTTCATTAAAGCATTTACTTAAAACCACGCCTGAAAACGAAAACAGTTCTATGATCTTTAAATATACTTAGGTAGTCTAAAATAATTAAGTATCGAAGTTCCATAAATAAAAAATAGATTAATATTTTTTTAGCAGCTGTTAGGACATTTGAGGCGCGAATAAACCCTTCTATTCGGAAAATGACGTTTCTTCGCTATTATTTTGTATTTTTATAAATAGACTGATTCCTATTATAACTGAATTCACTATTACAACTTTTAAAGGCATCTCATTGCAAGAGTTTGCTGTAACTGTTCTGAGATTACTGACACGCTTAAAATGAATATCATTTTCCGATGAAAAGCGAGGAATTCTGCGAGCGTAATTAGATTAGTTTCGAGAAAAACGCTCCCGCCATGGTTCACTGGAGCATAATACAATTTATGGCGAGAATAGAACGTTTTATATAAACCATGAGTGTGTCAGTCTTAATCATGTTAGAATGATAACGGTGGCAATTTATGCGAGGGATATAAATAGTAGTCCAGGGATATTTATTGTACCTACACACTGTTGTTTATGGTGATGGAATGCAGCAAGCGTGCGCTTGGTGATGCTTAGGCGAGTTGTACAATACATACAGACACACACGAACAAAATTTAATAAAAATAGTAAAACACGAAAAAAAAACCACAGTTTTCGTGCCTCACACGACTATTGAGCACATTGGAAATAAATCTATGGAATTCGAAACCCTTAAACAAACCCTCAACCCAATCGCCTTTGTTTTAGGCTCAAATTGTAGGTGACTAAATTGTCCAGAGGAATTTTTCTCAAATTTTTGATATCATTCTTCGTTTCTAAAATATCGAGCGCCAACATCAAAATTTCGGAAAAAAAAATATTTTTTTTCACTATTTTGGCCATAACTTTTTGAGTTTTTGATTTTTTCGAATAATTTTTTTGCACATAACAGCTCTCACATACGCATGTTTTGAGCCTTTTTTGAATAATATATCTTCACAACTCTTCGAGATAAAAGGTGAGCCTACACTGGAGCGAACGAAAAGACATTTCCAATGTCAACACCGTATAAATGTGTAATTGATGTTTAAAAAATGCTAACTACCTAGTGGAAGACTATTATATCGTTGGATGACGCTATGAATCGTCGGAGAGCTTTGTATAAATAAATCTTAACTATTTCCTTAATCTTTTTGAAGCTTTTTATAATGCCAACAACTTTCAATAAGTGGTACTACTTGCCTACCACCTCTGACACATTTAAAAGATTTTCTTTTGAAAGGCATGTCTTCTGGGTAGGGTTACATAATTATTTTGTTACTTTTGTTCATATCTGGCATGAAATCTACGGCTTTAATAAGTACTTATAATTACCAGCGATAATAAGGGTTCTCCTTAATTAATTTACCTCGTAATGAGCAAAATAAGTCTCTGGAAATGATCATCGTTAGCGGAAAACGAAAGATAATATTTTTTATTTGTCTGAACCGTGATGAGATAATTTCGATAATTATATTTTTATTTATCTGAACCATGATGAATTTCGATAATTATATTGTATTTTCGAAGCTCCGTTAAATTTCGTGTTTTCATGTTTAAAAACCCCCGACATATCCCTTCCTAATTCAGACGAAAATATTCTAAATTATATTATTATATAAATGGCTGAACCAATTTTCATATAACTTACAGTTTTGACAGTTTTTACGGCGCTCAATGAAATGGCTAGGCATTTAATTGAATGGCTAATTCAACCAGTTGCCTGCGACATACACATCATGCCCTTTCATTTGATACCCCATTTAAGGGGTTACGTATTTATGTCACGAAAATTACAAGACAGATTTTTGAAATCCATAGGAACGTTTGACAGATTTTTGATTTCTTTTTTTTCATAATACAGGAATTAGAATTCCATAAATTCTTAAGCTAGATTTTCATTTGTTTTTTTTTACAAGACAGAAATACAAAATACATCTAAACGTTTTCCAGAAATTTTAACATCCAGATAATTCACTTTACCGCATGTTTGTTTTCCATATAATTTGTTTTCCATATATTTTGTGATCCCGAAGAATCATGGTTCAGGAAAGACCTATTACAAAATTATGTATTTAATCTTTCTAGTAATAATTCAGAGCGTTATAAATACTAGGTACCATAAAATTAAATGACCGATGTCCATTATGTAGCTTGAAGTACTGTAGGTAGATATCTATTAAATATTGTACCTAGTTACTTTTTTTTATTACCTTTAACATTTCCTAACTAATTTCGTGCTAGATGGTTAAGTAACCTCACCAAACACTTTTGGCAAATTATCAAAGTTTAACCTAAATCTTCCATCCATTTCGAATTTGTGACGGCTCCGGCGCTTCGGGAAGTGCAGCCCCTCCGCCCCCCCTGGTACCACTCCCATTACAAGGTAACGCACCGTTCTTGAGAAAATCAAATGATTGTAACCTAACCTAACCTTTTTTTTTTTTTTTTTAGAAAGGGTTCGCTTTGCTCGCTTTTTTATATACAAACCTAACCTAACCTACAGGGTTCCCCGTGTCGGTTCTGATTTAGTTTTTCTTTTAGATGTTATGGGGGTTTATGCGAGCAGATTTTGTGGGTGGGCTCGCTTCGCTCGCTTTTTTATATACAAACCTAACCTAACCTACAGGATGCCCTGTGTCGGATCTGATTTAGTTTCTCTTTTAGATGTTATGAGGGTTTATGCGACCAGATTTTGTGGGTGGGCTCGCTTCGTTCGCTTTTTTATAAACAAACCTAACCTAACCTACAGGGTGCCCCGTGTCGGTTGCCCCGTGTAGGTTAGGTTAGATAAAAAAAAAAAAGGTAAGGTTAGGTTACAATAATTTTATTTTCTCAAGAATAGTGCGTTACCTTGTAATGAGAGTGGTACCAGGGGGGCGGGGGATCCCTCCACCCTCCCCCCACCAAAATACTGTTACCGAATACTAAATTTTTACCAATTTTTACCAGTTTGTATATAAAACAATAATTTGATTATCTCCAGAACGGTGCGTTACCTTGTAATAGGAGTGGTGCCAGGGGGGAGGAGGAACCACCCCTCACCTCCCCTCCTCACCGCCCCCCTCAAAATCCTGGTTCTTAATACTAAATCCAACCCAAGATGGAAAAGGTTTTATATGGCTGGAAATTTTCTGGTAAGCGTTACTTCTGTCTTTTAAAATAAGGTATAAGGATATTGTTGTCGAATGAAAAAAAAAACGAACTGATAATCTGGCATTAGTGTTTCTGTCCAATGAGACTTCTGTGAAACGTTTTATCGGAGTAATAAAATTATGTAAAACATATTATCTGGATTTCGAGTTTCTATCAAACGTTTTATGGATTTCAAAATTCGGTGTATCGTTTTTCGAAAGATTGATAGGTTACCCATTTAAGGATAGTCGAAAATATTCGATTTTTCATCCCCACTTTCACCCCTCATTACTTTGTAAATGGCTGAATCAATTTTGATGAAACATGTCTAGGAACCATCGCTAAAAAATCAGCTTTCAAATAAAAAAAACTGCATTTAAATCGGTTCACCCGTTTAAGACCTACAGTGCCATAGACACACACACACACACAGACACACATAGCGGTCAAACTTATAACATCCCCCTTTTTGCGTCGGGGTTTCTAAATACGGTAGCCTAGTATAATAAAGACTTTTGAGTTGAGAATGAAGGTTTTCTCACCACAATTTGATAAAGTTTTCTGTATATTCTCTTTCTATATTTATCTATGTCGCACACAGATGGTTAGAAAGGGATGGCAGTATGAGACGACACTGTGACCTATATTATAAAAGTGATGATCGATCGTAACAGCTTAAGTGAGTCAAAAGGTAAATTGGAGCTTTTGATCAAATATTCAAATAAACTCACATTAACTGTTTAATACTTTTAGATGACAAAAATAATTGGCTTGTAAACCGTCAAAAGACCTCACATTTTCACTTATTCAAAAATATTCCCACCACAAAATTACTCTCATGAAAACTCTCCAGAGACGCTTGACGATTTCTTTATTAGACTCGGTCCGTTGGCTTTGAAATTTTAATACTTACTTATAAGTAAATAAAACAATTTTACTATTCACAGTCCCTAACCACAAGTTTGGTAATTACGAAGTCTGGCGAATTTGATGATAAACTGAATTGACTTAAACTCTGAATTTGTAAAAATATTTTATTGTAAATATAAATAAATAATGCTGGACATTTCACACAGCATCATGTAGCCCCAAGCTAAGCAGAGCTTGTGTTATGGGAACCACATGACTGATATACATTTTTTTTGTAAATACATACATAATATACATAGAAAACACCCAGACCCGAGACAAATATTTGCAGATCATACAAACATTGGTCCTGCGGCGAGATCGAACCCGCAACCTCCTGCGTCACAGGCGGGCCTTCACTACCTCACGAATGCGCTACATCGTGGTTTAACGTAGGGTTAAATAAAAAACCCACATAAATGTGGCACGATTCGAACCTTGGCCGAACCTGGCTCGGTGTAGCATAAATCACCCCTTATCCAGATACGCCCCGGGAAAACGTCCTATCTTTGGTCGTGCAGCATTTTCATAATACATCAGAATAGAACAAACTTTTCGATTTCGAATAAAAGAATGATTTATGCAATTACCCTTAGCTTGATTAATTGAGCTTTTAGGCTGGTTTTACTGACACGCGTACCGTCAGCGCTGATAGGCAAGTGATCTCTATTACAGTGAAATAAGGATACTGATTGTCCAGCACTGACGAGAGCAATCAGCGTAGCCATTTCTGCTAAACAATCAGTATCCTTATTTCATTGTAATAAAGATCACTCGCCTATCAGCGCCGACGGTACGCGTGACAATAAAACCAGCCTTAGTAAATTGACCAAGTGTTGACTTGGTTAAGGCCTTTACATTTTTACTAAATGATTTTATAGAGTGTCAGGAGCCAATCTTTTGCCTATCCTTAAAGAGACATTGTTGGGACATTGTTGAGATGAAGTAGGTTTGCCCAGAACCTAAGTCATCTTCTCAGCTTAACCGGCCATATCTACGTGTGGGACGGACTAAGCCGCGATGTTCCTCACGATTGTTGTTTTCTTTCACCGCTTAGAGCGCGTGTTGATGCGCATTAAAATTTTTCACGACCGGGATTCGAACGACCTTTAGATCGAAAGTTAAGGCACTATCCTACTCGGCCAACGCGGCTTTTTTAAGGCTACAAAATGCTGAAACACACAGTTCACAATGTAACAATTGTATTGTATTCAATAGCGTGTTTCATGGTTCTTTGAGAATATTTTACCTCTTAGTTTCGTGTTAACCACTAGCTCATACATACATACATAGTTCCGTGTATCCGCAGTTTAGTTCTCAGTAATAAAACTTTATTGCGTCATCCACTCTGTGACATACATTGTGTCTAAGCCTGAAATGAAATAGTGACACAAGTAGGAAAGTTACAATATACGCTCCATGCTCCTATTGACAAACTCTATGCGAAAATTTTCTAGCCACAGACTATGAAACTTTGCAGTGAGTTAACCTTTTGTCATTACAAGTATTTAGCCAGCAGCATTATTCTACCTACTGGGTATGGTTTCTAAAGTCGTGAACTTTAGTTTAAACTTGTACAACACGTTGATCTTTCACAGATTTAAAGGAAATTTTGCTAAACTTAAATGGTTAAATTGTGATTACATTGTGACAGTGCTGAAGATACACACATAAAAAAAAAAGATTGCGATCAGTTTGATTGAAAACATAAAATATTTTTAAAAATTGAAAGCAATTGAATTCATTTTTATACAAAGAAACAAAGGAATATTGATTTTTTTTATTCCAAATTTATTTTAAACTAAGAATGGCGCTGATTCTCTTGTACACTGACTAATTTTATCACTAAAACTGATAGCTCTTATTTTGTTCACGCTAAAATCGTATAAAATATTTTTAGGAATACAATTATGTAGTAGACATACACTACTATGACATTCAAGATGCTTTGAGAAAAAACTGTTAGATGCTTGCCCAGTAACCATTCTGCCTCCTTCACACAAATTATCTTTTAACAAAAACTTAGTAGCCATAATTAGTTTCGCTTGAACATCACGATTAAGTTAGACCAAATAATAAACTTATTTTAGAGATGCAAAGTTTGTTTCGCGGTCTCTCAGAGAGATCTCAATACCTAAAGCTTAGTGTAAATTAAAGTGAGGAGTCACGGCTTTCATCATACGAGTACGTGCCAAATTCACAATAGCTCGTGCGTATGGAATCCTCACAAAAGTTCAGTGGTTTAGGCGTGAAAAGGTAACAGACAGACAGACAGACCGTTAGACAGAGTTACTTTCGCATTTCTAAAATAAGTAAGTATGGATATCTTAGATAATTAATTTCATTGTATTTCTTTTAAATAGTTTTAACGATTTAGTAATCGTAATGTTATATTTTTTATGCTATGTGTAAATGGATAAATAAATCATCGCTGAGTAATCACCAGCAGACATTTGTTTGAGAAAAGTAATTTTTCAAGTAAGTTTTGTTTATGGAATTCAGAAATGGTGAAACAAGCCAAGCGTTACTTAGCAATGGACAAAACGGATCAAAGTTATCTCTCACAAAATGAAATGCTCTGCCGGCGTACCACCAACTCTTAGAGCAATGTCAAAACAAGGTGAAAACAGTCCTGCAGGCCAAGCATGGCGTTTGTTCTCCACTCCACACTAGACTAGACAACACAGTTTCTTGTCTTCCAATTTTGTCCTCCACGCGAGCATGGCGTTTACAGAACACAAGCCTAGAGATTAGTTTTTGCCTAGACAAGCTCTTTCCATAGCAACGGGAACGAAACCACAGATACAATAAAAATGAACGAATTCGTTAGTTTTTTACGTTTCATTACTCGCAAACCATACTTGTATATATTGACAGACTTGTATATATTGGTACTTATTCTGTAAAACGGAACGTTTTTTTTGACGCAGTTGACGGCTTGTCGCGTTTGTCATTGTCATCAAGGCATCTGTCATTTTTTTTTAGTGATAATGTATAGATGTATTCATACCCATATTATAAATGTGAAAGTGTGTTTGTTTGTTTTTCTATTTGTCCTGCATTCACGTTAAAACAGAGCGACGGATTGACGTGATTTTTTCTGTGGAGATAGTTGGAGGGCTAGAGAGTGACATAGGCTTTTTCTTATCCCGAAAAAAGGCATGATTCCCGTGGGATAAAAAAGTCGTAGTCCACGCGGGCGAAGCCGCGGGCGTCCGTTAGTATAATACGTCTAGAAAAAAAGTCAACAATAATTTAGCACAATAATCGTAGAACAATTATTGTGCTACCTACTAAGATTCAAGCTTATTCAAGGATCGAAAATGGCCCAAATGGTTTTGAGGATGGTCGCGCCGTGCACGTCTTAGCGAAGAGATGTTTTATTATATTGAAAACATACACAGACTTATTCGACAAATAAAGTGAATTCTTTTTCCGATGAGAAGGTGGGTGCTAGAAGTACCTAAGTTAATTTATTAGCTGGGTTAGGACCTAAGGCTGTATGATGATTAGTTTACATTACCTACTTAACCCTTTATTATTAATTTGATTTTTATTATTGTGTTGTTGCCGAAGGTTGTTGCATGTAAATAGTCCTTATATTTCTGTTTTGTAGTAAGTACCTACCTACTTACTAATTTTAAATTGATCTCAGTAGGTATATTAACGCCTTAGAAAGAGGTTTTCAAGTTTATAAATAAATAATTGACTAACCCTTTGAATCAAAGCCATGTTATGTACTCATGGCTGGCATTCTCATGGCAGCTTGTGGCTAATATATTACTTGTATCTTGTTTCAGAAAATTAACTACAACCTTGCTAAGAAAAATAGCTTGGGAATGATAGAAATGAGAAGTCAAATGGAAAGGTAAAAATTATAATAATTTATTAATTTTGAAGGTGCTTCGGTAGGTATTCATCATGCAGGCATACAGTTCTTGTTTTGTGTGAACTATCTTCAAGTCAGTCATTCCAGACTCCTGAAAAATAAATAGGTAGGTACTTACCTACTTAATTTTAATTTATTCCTTGTTACAGATTGTGAAAATATCACAGAGACGAGAGGAAATTTTGATTCATCATCATCATAAACAGCCCAACTTCACCCCTGGGTATACATACAGGCCTCAAGTTTAGGTTACAATAAAAAAATTAAAAAACTAACTGCTTTTCACTGTCGTGCATGCATAATCTAATCACACCCAGACGCATACAATACAAGAAACTAAGTTAGTAGGTGTAAGTATATCATTATGTTTATATTTTTAAAGAATAATCAATTTTCATAGATACTTTAACCGAAGTACTCTCTTACTGTTCTGTCTTTTCGTCCTGGCTTGAGAGAGAGAGAGTACTTTCTGGTCCTGACGGGTGAGCAAACAAGCAACCTTTATGGTGGGTACACATACGTACATGCTCGATATAACTTGACCGATCTCGAGCAAGTACGAACGTGTGTACCATGCAAGTCTCAAGACAAATGCTCGAAGCCAACCAAAATGGAATGTTTTGAACAGCTTTGTTTGATGAGACTTGCATCGATCAGCATGTACAGTAGGGCCAACGGATCTCGGCGTTCGTGAAGTTAGCCGTTTCGATGCGCAGTGCAACTTTTTCATACAAAATTTTCTACTGCGCAGCTAAAAGCCTGACTTCACGAACGCCTAGATCCGTCGGCCGAACTATACGTATGTGTGCACCCACCATTATGGAGCAGAGAACATCAATACCTACTAATATTATAAATGCGAAAGTTTGGATGGATGTTTTTTCCTCTAGGTATAACTCGACAACCACTGAACCGATTTGGCTGAAATTTAAAATACAGATAGATAATGACCGGGAAAAGGACATAGGCTACTTTTTATCAGGGTACCACGCGAGCGAAGCCGCGGGCATAAGCTACTTAGGTACTAATTCTCAATACAATACTATTTCGAGGTTACCTACTTATCTACTTTCACAAGCACGGAAAACCTTGTGATGTGCGAGGTGTGATATCCTCCTGCATCTCCTGGCACAAATACCTACATAGTGCACATTTTTAGTTATAAAAAGGTTCGGCGAAACTCCTCGTCAGGTAAAGAGCTCCCGCACCGAATTACTTTCGTCTTTTCGGTGGACCTTCTCCTCATAGTGGTAACGGTACCAATTACGAGCCCCGTTCATGCTATCTTCGTTTTTTATTATTATAAAATGTAAAAAAGGCATGGAAAAAAGCTTGTCTAGGTCACACGAGGTGTGGACAATTTTGGAAGACTTCCTTCTATTCTCAAATGTCAAAATCAGATAAAATTGAACGCCATGCTCGCATCTGTAGACTCGTCTCTAGGGTAGAATGGAGAAGTTTCCATCCGCTCATTCTTTCAATCGCCATGCTCGGGACTGAAGAGAGGTCTCTACTCTCTACACCTAAATGTCATTTTTGACACATTTTTGACATTTAGGTCTAGAGAAAATCGTTGTCTTCGCTGTATATGCTAGCCCCGCTGCATCTCGTCAATGACTTGACACTCCACGACGAGACTTTACCAAAACATTCCTGCGTTAGGCTTACTTTAACCTTACCGTAGTCTTATCTTAGCACGGAATCAGAGTAATCTTAACTTTGACATTGCTCTAAGAGTTCATAGTAAGGCCCCTGAACACAAAATTGTCCACAAAACGTATGTTTATAGAGTTGATCTTCTCTCATCTTTCCTGTTTGCGACTGTATTATAATTTCAGTTTGGCTTGAAACGTGACTTGGGATCGTGGTTCAGAAACTTTGTCTCATTAAATTCGTGGCCAAAGTTTTAGAATACGAATGGCCCGTGGATGACAGTCTAACTTGCATTTCTTTATTCAATTTGTTTTGATGAACTTTCCTGATTTTTGCGTTTGGAAAGAAAACTGCTAGCTATGAATACTGCAATAGAGTTTAGAATCTAAATCGTGTGAAAACTTTACCACATAAGGAACTTCTTCCTTCGACTTTGTCATAATTTTATTAAAAACTTTCAAGTTAGTGACACATCACAGATGTTGTGGGATCCTATTTTTAAAAGCTTTTATTTAACTTCACTTGTATTGTATCTTTGTAGCTTTTTATTTCTTGTTAAAATAAAAACAATAAAAACATTAGCGGCATTTACACGATAGAGATTATCCCACGGATCCGGACTGTAAAGATATCTGTAAAGATATCTGTAAAGATATCTGTAAAGATATCTTTAAAGATAACTGCGGATAAAACTAGCGGCCTCTAAACGCTAAAGATTTTCCCACGGATCCGGACTGTAAAGATATCTGTAAAGATATCTTTAAAGATATCTGTACAGATAACCGCAGATTTTGGACTGGCGCGTGGAACGGTATAAATTTACAAAGTTTTTTTCTTGATTCTTGAATTTTGAACCTTGAATCTGAAGCTGTCAAACTTCAAACCGCCATATCTCGGGAACTACTCGTCCTAGACTCCCCGTTCCCAGTTCAAATGAAAGCTATGACCAAGATCTTCATTTGAAGTGACAGCTGTCAAACTTCAAACCGCCATATCTCGGGAACTACTCGTCCTAGACTCCCCGTTCCCAGTTCAAATGAAAGCTATGACCAAGATCTTCATTTGAAGTGACAGCTGTCAAACTTCAAATGGCCATATCTCGGGAACTACTCGTCCTAGACTCCCCGTTCCCAGTTCAAATGAAAGCTATGACCAAGATCTTTATTTGAAGTGACAGCTGTCAAACTTCAAACCGCCATATCTCGGGAACTACTCGTCCTAGACTCCCCGTTCCCAGTTCAAATGAAAGCTATGACCAAGATCTTCATTTGAAGTGACAGCTGTCAAACTTCAAATGGCCATATCTCGGGAACTACTCGTCCTAGACTCCCCGTTCTCAGTTCAAATGAAAGCTATGACCAAGATCTACACTTTCAATAACAGCTGTCAAAATGACATCTGTCATCTTCTTCACTTCAAATGAAGATCTTGGTCATAGCTTTCATTTGAACTGAGAACGGGGAGTCTAGGACGAGTAGTTCCCGCGATATGGCCATTTGAAGTTTGACAGCTGTCACTTCAAATGAAGATCTTGGTCATAGCTTTCATTTGAATTGAGAACGGGGAGTCTAGGACGAGTAGTTCCCGAGATATGGCCATTTGAAGTTTGACAGCTGTCACTTCAAATGAAGATCTTGGTCATAGCTTTCATTTGAACTGAGAACGGGGAGTCTAGGACGAGTAGTTCCCGCGATATGGCCATTTGAAGTTTGACAGCTGTCACTTCAAATGAAGATCTTGGTCATAGCTTTCATTTGAACTGAGAACGGGGAGTCTAGGACGAGTAGTTCCCGAGATATGGCCATTTGAAGTTTGACAGCTGTCACTTCAAATGAAGATCTTGGTCATAGCTTTCATTTGAACTGAGAACGGGGAGTCTAGGACGAGTAGTTCCCGAGATATGGTCATTTGAAGTTTGACAGCTGTCACTTCAAAGATTCAAGATTCAAAATTTCAGATTCAATGTTCAAAATTCAAGAATCAAGGATCGAAATCCAAGATCGAAACCAAGGATCGAAATCAAGGATCGAAATCAAAATCAAGGATCAAAATCAAGGATCGAATTCAAGGATCGAAACCATGGATCGAAATCAAGCGCTGATTTTGTCGAGCGCGATAAAGTAAAAATATCCTGAAATTTAAATGACATGGGCACACTACTAATCCAACAACGAGTGTGAAAGAGACAAAGCTACCAAGAAAGCCTCTCAACAAGACCAATAATCCTTATAACCAAGATTAAATGATAATAGATCGTTGTGTGGACTGTACAGATATCTGTAAAGATATCCGCGGATAAAACTAGCGGCCTTTAAACGGTAGAGTTTTTAGCACGGATCTGGACTGTACAGATATCTGTAAAGATATCTTTACGGATATCCGCGGATAAAACTGTCAAAGGTTGGAATGGCAGAGATCGATCCGCGGGAAAATCCGCAGGCCGATCTCTGCGTGTAAATGCTGCTATTATTTATTTCATTCATTTACTTTCACTTCGTTCTACACTCAATTTGGTTTTTCGAATTTAATTTGACAAATATTTAATTTTATCCCCACGCACAAGAACAGTAGGTACGTTTGATGTCAAAATGAACATGTTTCCTTTTTTAGAAAGAGAGACTCAGTTATAATAAAGTTAATGGTTCTATATTATCTAAATTATTATAATGCTTTTTGTTAAAAAATATTTTTAAATAATATTATAACTGACTGGAGCCCTGGGACAGCGAGACGGCGCGGTAGACCACGCAAGCGATGGCGAGACGAGCTAGACACCTTCAGCGACTATCAGTGGCAGGCAATGGCGTTAGACCGAACTACCTGGAAAACTCGAGGGGAGGCCTTTGCCCAGCAGTGGGACAGTGTAGGCTAAAAACAAACAAACAAACAATATTGGGTTATTCCCGCTCGTCCCCACGCGTCGTCCCCATCGGGGACCAACGGGAAAAAAAATTCCCGCTCGTCCCCACTTATAATTTCGATGGGGACGAACGGGAACTCGACTTCCCGTTGGTCCCCACTGAAATAATGTTTTTGTTTTTACTTAAATCAAAGCAAGTTAATTAATACATACCTACAAAGTTTAATTGATTTGAAACAATGGAGTGTAGCTCTGCTTTTCTTTTAGATTTAAATTTTCTCGCGTTTTGTTGGTTTTTTAGTTATGTAATTTCGGTGGCGTTGTATATAATGAAGCCTAGATGTATTTATTTAGAGTAGGTACCTAACAAATTTTAATACTTATAATTAGAATTGCTATACAACATAGAAGTTGACAGGCCTCTCAGCTCTGGTAGTAGCTCTGCCTTCTGCACTGTAGGTCGTGGGTTCGATTTCCACCCAGGACAAACATGTGTGATGAACATAGATGTTCGTTCTATGACTGGTTGTAAAATAATAAAAGTATGTACAGAAAGCTTCATTAATTGGTATCCCCCTAGTAAGAGGTCGGTTTGCAAGCCGTTGATCTCAACTTTTGTAAAAACTTTTACATTCTTGCTTACTTATGGATATCTAATTTCGCTCGAGTTCCTAAACAAAAATAGCTGATATAATACCCGACTGAAATCCAAGATTGAAATGAAAAGAGTCTTTGTTCAAATCAATAGGGGGATACCGATTGATGACGCTGACTGTACCTATTTACAAAATACCTACCTATGTATTCTATTAGTTATTTTGTTCCCAAGCTTTGCTTGTTATTTTTTATTATTAATTATATTCTTGAATCAAATTATTAGAGCAACGATTATTTTTTTCATATAACAATAATAAATAATAATAAATATAATTATTGCTGGACATTTTACACAGCGCCACATAGTACCTACAAGCTTTGGGGCTAGAGCTCCAAACTAAACAAAGCTTGTACTATGGGAACCAGATAACTGATAGAATACTTATCTGCTTTTTTTTAAATACGTAGCGTAGGTACATATAATACTTTATAACACATAGACACAGAACAAACATCTATGTTCATCACACAAATGTTTGTCCTAGGTGGGATACGAATCCACGACCAACACAGAAGGCAGAGCTACTACCAACTGAGCTAAGAGGCCAGTCTTACAATATTCTGCCAGTGTCAAGTTGTAAGAAAAAAATACAAAATGTCAAATCATTAGTCTAATGGTCAAGTTAGCTAAATTTTAGGAACATGGTTAATTCTCTTCGAAACTCTCAATTATCTAATTTTCCGTTCTATTTGCAATCACTCGTACTGTAAATCTAGTCTTCATTATATACAACGCCACCGAAATTACATACTAAAAAACTAACAAAATGCGAGACAATTTAAATTTAAAGGAAAAGCAGAGCTATTCTCGATTGTTTCAAGTCAATTAAACTATATACCTATGTATTAATGTAAGTATTTGCTTTGATTTAAGTAAAAACAAAAACATTATTAGAGTGGGGACCAACGGGAATTCGAGTTACCGTTCGTCCCCATCGAAATTATAAGTGGGGACGAGCGGGAAAAATTCTTCCCGTTGGTCCCCGATGGGGACGAAGCGTGGGGACGAGCGGGAATAACCCACAATATTATAGTCATTTTTTTTAATTGTTTTTCTCTGAGGAGTTTCATTGAACAGCTCCTGACTTCATCATGAAATGCTTTACAAGACATAGCAGTAGGGACTTTGCAAAGACTTCGTGTATGGACTTGGCACCTACCAGACCAGGATCCAATTTAGGCTAATTACTAAAGGTTTCGTTGAACTGCTTAACTAGATAATAAACGCTTTTAGTACTTTACTTTACACTTAGTACTAGTAATTTCATGTTGTTTTTTTAGGGGCCCGCTTATTTGTTATTGATGATGATATAGTATCCTTACTGCGTTGCTGTGATTTCGAACTTAGGTCACTTAGACAGACTTTTATTTTCCAAATAATTTGTGACAGACTCGTTAAAGTTCCTCTTTGTAAGAAACTGGTGTTAAGTGCCACTGAAAGAAAAATCCTACTAATATTATAAAGGCGAAAGTCCGTGTGTGTGTGTGTGTGTGTGTGAATGTTTGTTATCGACGATCGATCGATTGGTGTGGTAACACCCTAAGGATTTGCAATGCCTGTTTTAAATGAAGAATATTCTCAAAAATCCAAGAATATCTGGATTTTTTGAGTACCTCAGAAAATCAGCTGTTAAAAACTATCCTTATTATTTATTTCACCAGTAAAATTAGCAAGGCTTTAGAGAACATTTTTTCTTGTTATTTTTAGTCAATGAAAATAGATGGCAAGAGATGGCATTTTGAGAGTATCTGCCTCCAAGTTAATCTTTATCAACAAAGATATAAAAGAAACCCAATCTCAGGCTTTATCTCTTGGCTAAGTTGATAGTATAACTTTTGAAACTATCATGGTTACGAACATAAATATTGTTATCAACGGGATAATTACCGTTTCGTCTGCACATAACTACCCTCTACCTCGCAAAGACTTCAGTTACCCGTGATCATGGCGCATGCAACTGCGTCGAAATATCGGGAAGCAACAAAACTCAATAATCATGGTAATTATCCCGTTGATAATAATATTTAAGTTGATAGTAGCTCTGCCTTCTGCGCTATAGGTCGTGGGTTCGATTCCCACCCAGGACAAACATTTGTGTGATGAACATAGATCTTTGTTCTGTGTCTGGGTGTTATAAAGTATAATAAGTACCTATGTATTTACAAAATATATATAGCAGTGGGACAGTATAGGTTAAATACAATAAAATACAATATATAAGTAAGATAAGATAAACGTTTTTATCGGATAACTGGTTCCCATAGTACAAGCTTTGCTTAGGTTGGGGCTAGATGGCGTTGTGTGAAAATGTCCACCAACATTTATTATTATTTAGATAATAAAGCCTGCGATTCGGTCGATTAGGTATTTATAAAATCGATTCTATAGTAACGAGGAAGATTATTTTTACTCAAACGGAAATTAGGTAGGTAATTAAAGGACAAAGTACTTCTTAGAACAAAGGCACATCTACAAAGGGAAAATTCTTTTGCTGATACCGAAATAAATTGAGAAAAGTGACGACAGTCGGTTTATTTCCACAGCTTTCTCGAAATCTGGAGGTAATCCTGATTTACGAGTGCTTTCCTGTTTATTGTAAGTACGCAAATGTACAGGGTGCTAGATGTGAAATTTATGGCTTTTAAATACACGTGACTTGATATGAAGAGAGGATCAGAAAACCAATTTTTCTTCGTTTTTATAAGTACTTAAGACGCTATCACGTTCAGTTCCTGCGACGCTCACGCGGAACCTGTACTACGGCATTCGCATTGGCTTGTCAAGAAGCGCGTTAAAAGATATCCGTACCCATATTATAAATGTGAAAGTGTGTTTATTTGTTTGTTTATTTGTCCTGCTTTCACGTCAAAACAGAGCGACGGATTGACGTGATCTTTTGTGTGGAGATAGTTAGAGGGCTGGAGAGCAACATAGGCTACTTTTTATCCGGGTGCCACGCGAGCGAAGCCGCGGGCAGCAGCTAGTTACTTATATATATAAGACATATTATGCAATCTCTATGATTTTTATTATCTGCATTCAGATTTCACCCACTGCTAGGCCTCCCTTTGCTCTCGCTACGGTCTTTTGGCTTTTTGCTACTCTCATCCACTGCCCACGTCGCTTACAATGTTGCTCTGGTTCTTGACGGTCTTGGTCGCGAAGAAACAGGAGTACAATTACCTAGCTCTTAAGATGTTTCTAAGTGACAAACTATTATATGTGATCCTATTGAATTTGACTTTGTCCAACCAGCGGGAGGCAGGACTTTCTACGCGTCTGTATCCAGTTCTTAGCCACCATTCTATCAGCATCTCTTCTCCTGTCATCACCACGTCTTGCCAGTGAACTGTCAACCTAAATCTGGTCCTATTATTTAATTTTGTTACCTTATTATTTAATAAGATAACGGTAAATAAGTTACAAGAGGATTGTTTTTTGATCTGAAAAGGTTTCTTTGCCTGAAGCAGAAATCCCGAGTAAATGAAAATGATACATTCAATTTATAAATATCATACGCAGATATAAACAGATAAATTCGATTAAGGAAATATCAGTCACTAAGGAAGACATACCAGAGGCGCGATTCAGATTCATGCATTCTGAATTCGGAAAGTGAATTTTCTTCGTTGAAAAAACGTCAGCTTTCCGAAGAAAATCATCGAATCGGATGCATTTTCGGAAGTCTGAATCGCACTGCAGGAACGCCTAATTACATGAATTTTAAAGGAATGCCTCCATGTTTTATTTGGGTTCACTGCTACATTCTACCGGGATTACCCAGCTGTCGCCAAACTAAGCATCCTATATATTTCGGAGAGGCACGAACCTTTGTATTTGTCCAAGACCACCATTAAAGTGCTGTTTTATAGAAAGTGACAGAATTTTGTGACAAAGTGAAAACGTTATTATCACGGTGAATTGTTTTCCTCTCTGCATTAATGTTAAATTTTCCATTGCGAAAGTTCATTTAATTATTTGATTCGCGAAGTTTTAAGCTGATTTCGTAGATTGTTGTTTTAATGTTTTTAATGGTTTTTGAACGTTGAATGAAACCTACGGTAGGTATCTCTTGTCAAAGATAATGATAGAATTATAATAAGTAGGTATAATGATTATAATGATCTATGTAAGAGTGATGCAACACGGGCGCTACCACTCCGTTGCGTCCGTCGTCGCAGTGGACGACGCGAGACGGAGCGGTGACGCTGCGTTGTTTTCCATACAAATCAGAACTACATGCCACACGGTGCTTTAAAACAACGCGCGTTGACAGACAGAACACTCTGTCATAGCAAATACGTTTACGTTTGGCATGTACGTTTTAACGTATTTTTAGACGTCGCGTAATTAAATCATTCTACTTACCTCGACGTTTCGGATGACATTACAGTGAAAATATTTTTATAGTACTTACACTGAATTATTACTATTCCATCTTTTTAATCTGTTATTAATTCTAGTCCCAGGTCACTTACATGCAAACTACGTACCTACATCGCATAAATGTTTTCGATTCGGCATGGAAAATACTTCGCGTACCTACTAAAATCATCCTACACTTACGGATTTGCGTGTTCGTGCTGCTGTGAAATTTAAGACATGTCATTAGACTGACTCAAAGTGCCCAAGCACTGACCCGAGAAACAATGATAATAGTATGGATCTAAAACAGCGTTTCCTAACCTTTTTCAGTTCACGGACCCCTTGGACATCAAACTCAACATCAAGGATCCCCTTAATAAAAAAAAAAAACACTTTTCGAACCATCTATTTTAGTATAGTAGGTAAGTAAGTATATAGAAATATGAAAAAAAAATAGTGCTTCATTAAAAATACCTAATGTGCAGGTTGGTGCTGGTTTTTTGCAACGAAATTAGTGATAGTGAGACTGCGGACTCCATACATATGCTTGGGGAACCGCAGGTTTAGAATCGCTGATCTAAATATATTGAAACTCACCTTTCTATTAAATCCTAGGAGAAACATCGTAGACGTTTACCTGAAATGAAGAAGATAAAAATTAATCATGTTTATTTTTCAGATTGCTCAAATAGACCAGCAGTGCGATTCTATTTTCTCGGAATGCAACCGATTCGAGATATTCTTCGGAAAGTTAGAAATACATTCCAAGAAGTTGTGAATCGTCCTGCTGCTGGATGGTCTGATAAAATCAATTTAATTTTTTTTTAAATTTAATTTGCAAAGATTCAGGTTGTTTGTGATATTCTGATAGGTACACATGAAATTATAATCAGCTCTGTAAGTAGGACACCATGGTGGCGCCTCCACAGTCGCGCCACCAACTAAAAGTACTTAAATGAAACTGTCATCGTGGTTGCGCAACCAAGCGGGACACCAGGTACATTATGTTTGTGGTGGCGCAACCATGATGTCCTAGTGAGATAGGACCCTTAGGCCTAACAATTTGATCATTTTCGATTTCGACTTTTTCTATTCTTACCTCGCATCCACACTTTGGGGCCAACGTTGGCCCCAATGCCTCTCACCAACGTGTGGAGCTGACAAAATTGCATTGGACCCAACGTTGGGGCCAACGTTGGGGCTGATTTTGCTAGATCCACACGTTGGCGAGTGACATTGGGACCAACGTTGGCCCCAACGTGTGGATGCGAGGTTACAATATATTAAGAATTATAGACGTACCTAAACTATACAACTGCCGTAGGCTATATTTAAATCAAAATGAAACTAGACTAAGGTATATTCCCTCATTAGTGTGGATTTGCTTGAGGGTGCTTGCCAGGAGATAACAAAGGTTTGTAACGCTTTGTAAGCAAATTCAGATGAAGGTCAAAAGATGAACACGCATTATTAGATAATATACTATAATAAATAATACTATTAAACTAACCATTGTTCTATTAAGGCTCTATCACATTAGGACACCATTGTAGTAGTCGCTATTTAGCGGCACCAGTAGCCGTACCATGAACTTTTAGAGCAATGTTAAAACAAGCTTGAAAAATGACAACGAATGTCATTCCTAAAGCAGTAAGCCTGTTTTAAGCTTGTTTTGACATTGCTCTAAGACTTGGTGGTACGCCCCCAGGCACCGGGTTGATTGTCTATCATATAAAATGGGTCTGAAACTATAAAAACGATCGCGTAGATATATTTTGTCGCGTTCGGTCTCGTTAAGATGAAAGTGACAGAGCTACATGCGAGGTCACTGAACTGTCACATTTGAGACTTCGAGACCGATTTTGGTCGCTATCAAGGGCTGGTGTCATTTTGTACATTTTGTTTATGGTGGCGCAACCAGGCCTGTCTCACTTCTCACTTTAGGTATTTATCGGACGCGCGCCGCCTCGGGGGGCGCGCGACATAGGTTGCCACTTGCCGCTCGCTCGGCTTGCCGACTAGACGCATTGTGCGTAATTATCGTGATCTCGTATACATCGTTTCTTGTGATTTTTGCACGATAACTAAACGATCTAATCCGTATAAAAGATACTGCTGTGTCTACGGGTGTCTAAACAAAAGGAAAAGCAATGAATGGACATTATTGACTTGACCGTTATTCGAACCTTATTAATTGAGATAGGCACTGCGTTTCCCGCCTTCCGTTTCCTTTATTTTAGTGAATTCACCCTTGACTTCCGGCTTCTTCCTGTGCTTACGTCACTTCCACCAGGCAGGGTGGCGCGCGATCTGAGCGGCGACATTTTTATTCCTCATTGGCGTCTTGTTTCCCGCCGAGTGCGGACGTGTCTTGCTAAGTGCAACCACGTCTTGAAGAAGTTATTTTATTCCTTTGAATAATTTAAAATTGCAGAGAGATTGCATATCTCTTGTGTTTAAAAGTGAGTTTGTTCCAAACCGTAAGTAATTTTATTTTTTTTTTCGTTTAGAGGCTAAAATATTCTGCTGTAAAATGCAGAAAAGTATTCGTAAATCATTTATAATATTTTAAATTTAAATATGTCTACAGTGTCTGAACACGTGGATTAAGTATGTATGTAACTTTAGTTATGTTTTGATTTTATTATAAAGATTTGTTGGCATGATTCGGTCGGAATTGTTCCGAGACTATCCGATTGTGTGAACACTTCATAAAAAAATTGTGGGTAATTTTGTTATACTTACTTCGTTGAATTGTTTTTCGCTTGAA
Organism: Camptogramma bilineatum; assembly: GCA_958496255.1. Classification (NCBI taxonomy): domain Eukaryota; kingdom Metazoa; phylum Arthropoda; class Insecta; order Lepidoptera; family Geometridae; genus Camptogramma; species Camptogramma bilineatum. The sequence goes on along the minus strand of OY292467.1, from coordinate 7,585,129 downwards.
CCAGTCGGTATTGAACCGAGACTATCTGGATCTGCGAATACCTTTCAATGTGTAGGATGTCAAGTACCCACAATATAATACAAATCTCAAATCATAATAATTATTTGCCTAAACTTACCCATGTTTTTCTGGCACGGGCCAGTCGGTACTGTACCGAGATTATCTGACCGTGGCAGTTTAATTTATGGTAAGGGACAAGTGCCTGGATATTTGAAACGATTGAATGGCTTTTCGTTTTTCTTTTTAAATTATGATTTTTAGATATTTAACGGTTTACCGTTCGATTTTAAATTGGATTACTTATTTAAAAATAATTTTATTTTCGTAAGTCCTTAGTGATAAGCTCTTAGCTTTTCAGTATTCTAAAGTGGTAATTCCTGCACAAATAAGTGGGTTATAATTTATAGTGCAGTGACAGAGTGTCTCCCACGTGCTTTCTATAACGTCGCAGTCAGCGTGTAAAAAAAGAGGGGGGGCAGATATAAACACTGCTAACGTATATTTATGTATATTTCGTTATCTGTCCTATAAAGTTTGAAATTTTTAATTCGTTGATAACAATTAAATGTTTCGTTATTAGTCTTCACCTATTATGATGAGAGTAAATTGTGTACATAAAATTTCGTTGAACATGAGACGAAAGGGATAAATATCTAGCTCAACTGGTCGTTACATTATAATGTATCTTGGCATTCGAAGTTCGGAAATAATCGACCAAGTTCTTTTTCCAGTCGTGTTTGCTATTTCATAGTTATGCTTAATAATAATTTTTATTATGGGTGTGGTCCTGTGCTAAAATTCAAAGGCAGGTAAGGTTGTCACCTTTGTGATAAAATTAATTTTGAATGAGCTAGAGCATGGTAAAGTGCTGCAGTTTTATGCGAGATAAAACACCCATAGATTCACTTGTTAAGGCGACACTCGCCACACAGGTACCTTTTGCACGAGCTGGCTTTTCATTGGAAAAAAGTCTAAAACGTGCGGCCTCAAACATGTGGCCGCTAACCTCGTCCTCGCAGGTTGAGACTATTAAAATGAGCGTCTCCTCGCAGGAGCACGTCAATTCAAAGGAACCCTCGCAGGGTTTTCGATACGATTGTGCCCTCGCGTCTCCTCACAGGAGCACGTAAGTTAAAAGAAACCCTCGCAGGGTTTTTGATACGGCTGTGCCGTCGCGTCTCCTCGCAGGAGCACGTAAGTTAAAAGAAACCCTCGCAGGGTTTTCGATACGGCTGTGCCCTCACGTTTCCTCGCAGGAGCACGTAAATTAAAAGAAACCCTCGCAGGGTTTTTGATACGGCTGTGCCATCGCGTCTCCTCGCAAGAGCACGTAAATGAAAAGAAACACTCGCAGGGATTTCGATACGGCTGTGCCCTCACGTTTCCTCGCAGGAGCACGTAGATTAAAAGAAACCCTCGCAGGGTTTTCGATACGGCTGTGTGGTCGCGTCTCCTCACAGGAGCACGCAAATTAAAAGGAACCCTCGCAGGGTTTTTCGACATAGCTTCTTGTGTTGTAATGTTAAGCTGATCTGTCGCTCGACACACAAAATCAACCCAAGCAGGGGCCGTGATTGAGGCATGTGACCTGACCGCTCATCATTCGACAATGAGAGTTAAGAGGAAATAAATACCGTAAGTAATGACATGACTTTTAGAACAGGCTTGCCTTACAAGAGAAGACCTTATAAGGGTATCGCATACCCTGCAGGAATCTTACTCTTATTTATTCTATAAAACTAGGATGTTAAAAAGTAAAGACAACCCGAGTTTCCATATGCTTCGTAATGAACGTTGTTAGACAATGGTGTTATCGAATGGTACGCTCAGCTACCAAGTTTCCAGTCGTATAAATTGCTGGTTAAGATAAGAGAAACTTAAAGAAAAATTTAAAATGGGTCGCCCTTTTTAAATTTTTGTGGAATGTGGTTGCGTAATTATGACCGTAAATTTCAATGAATATTGCTCTGATCCTTTCTTTAACTCAGACTATGACCTTGCAGTGTAGCTAGTCTATTCTCAGGTACAGTCACCTGCCACTAAGAGATACTCATGCCATATTCTATACAATAGTATTGGGTTAACTTATACGAAATAATAACATATGGTGACATACGGTCAAGGTACGGATAGTGTAGTGTTTTGTGGTGTAAATGCAGCCGATCCGAAATCTGAAGATCAGTGAGGGTAGTCGTGGATACTACCACCGCTTCACAATGGACCTTGAATACATACCTATACCTACTATATAGTCTGTCCGCGACCATGGCTATTGTAACATAACCGAAACGTCGGGATATATACATAAGTACACAACAAATATCTAACCATCCACTAATATCATTATCGTTATTAAACGTCGAAGGTTACTTTTATTGGTTCCAACAACGACGTTTTGAAATTTGTTGAGTGGATCTTTATACCTTAAAATGTATCTTGGTGCATGCGACTGTACCTGACTGTACCTAAGCGCTGCTCTCAGTCGCTTACTACCTACTATTTTTCGCCGGATTAGAAGTATTTCAAACTTCAGTAAAGAAAAATATGATAAAAGTAGAACTGATATTGATATATCGTCCATTTGATCTGAGTACTTACAGCGTCCAAGGCTTTTTGCTACTAATGATCAACTTGATTATCAAAGCGTTATGGCTGGTTTACATTTGCTTTGGATTTGTAGATTTTAAAGCTTGCTAAAAAATCTTCCAAAAGACAAATTTTGTACCTAATAATTTAATTGCTTTTTAAATTTACATTCCAATCTGCCTAGCTTGCCAGATTTTTCAGTCTTAAATGTATCAAATGGAATCAACATTGCAGTCGGTTGTTATTTTATCACAGTTATTCACATAATTTAAACGAACTAACGGGACTAAAAGTTCGCGAAGGTTTAAAATGTGATACAGTTATTCACATTATTTATTACATAGAATTCCAAAGGCACTCATATTTTTCATACCTATTCAGTGAGTAAATTTCGTGTCAAGGACTCCGTCCACTTCACCGCCGCCATTTTCTTTTGATTTTAAAGTACAAGCGCAATCCCAAATCTGACAGCGGCTCAGATTGGGATTTATAGCAAACAAATTCATCCAAGCAGGTTCACACATGCTAGGTGGGTGCTTTTTTAGGAAAATATCTCAAGCCGTGCTAAAAAAGTACGATGAAATAGCAAATGTAAACCAGTTAGAAGATTTTAAATTCTAGTGTAACTTATAGAATTCCTTAATCCCTACCTACTCACGAAGGGTAGGTTACTGATCATTACATTATGTAACTTGATAATTGCTATGATTTGATTAGACCTGGAAATGATAATAATAAAAGACGGCTGGTGCCAAAATGGGTTTTTGATCTGAATTTATTATAAATTAAAAGTAGGTATCTACTTGTTATGCACAATGCCTTTTGTGCTGAGTGTGCGTGCAGGTTGGCCTTTACACATGTTTCACGCATCCTGCGAGCGAGCATTCATCAAAAGGAATTCCAAAAACCTTTACGACCTTTTGGTTGCAAAATGATTTTTTCTGTTTATCCAAAAATATATTCCAAGTTTATTGTCAGCCACCAGAGCCACAGTTAGCTGGTTCTCTGCCGAGTTTTCGATTCGTTCCAGAACGGCACTTGTTGAACAAATGCACAAAGAATTTTTGCTAGATGGAGTATCAATACTGTTTGCCTGTATATAGGTAGATATGAATAGGTAGTAATAATGTTTATGGTGCAGTGTAAACGATCACTGAGCATTTATTCGCGACGCGTTTGGTCGAATATGGCCCCTCTCACGTGTGGGTTGGGTACCTACCCTCCATCCTTTTCCTAATACCGAAAGTACATTTAAGCATCGTGTTTATGGGTGAGCCGACCTCAGCCGACTACTAGCAGCTGCCTTCATCTGTCAATTTCTCTAATTCGTCCGATGTCCGATGTCCGATGTCTTGCAATGTTTAAGCTTTAAGCCATGTTAGGCGTGACGACGAAGCTGCCATGTATGTCTCCGTCAGGGTGCGCAAACGTGTAAACAAGTGCACAAATGAATTAAAATACTGAAATGGCAGCCAGGTTAATCTGCCGTAAGAATGACGTTCTTCTTAGCTCCATAAATGGCTCAATTGAACCTAAAATATTGATCCACTTTATCTGGAAGATAACAAAGTGGTTAGATTATTTTGAATTTTCCTTTGGTTCACGATTTATCTTGACAGTACAAATTATTTTCTTACATGAATCTGCAAATGCAAAATATTACTGAATGAATTAGTTCCATATTTTGGTGTACCTACCTATCAAATTCTTCAATTCAAATATTTAGACCAATTCAAACCAAGCAAGTATGGGTATAGAAAGAAGTCTAGCTTCATAATGTATTATTCATTCATTCATCGTGTCAAATGAACTCAAACAAAATATTCGATTTTAAATCTGTTTGCTCCAACAGGAAGCCTATGGCTCTGTGCTAGCTATGAATAAAGGCATTGAGTACAAATAATTTAGGAATTATTCTTTTAGTTTTCAAGTGCAAATATATAAGTATTGGTACTGTTTTGTGACCTTGATCCTTGTGCATTCTGGTCGAAAGTTAAACGGATGCTGAGCATTACATTAAATTGAAAATTTCTGGCGACCCTCAGGCCTGCTTACGGGTCGAAGATAGATTGTAAAATCGTGCTGGAGACTGTTTTCGCAAACGTAGAAAATTGGGTCCAATATTTTTGTTTGCTAGGCTACATCTTTTGTTCTGCTACTACATAATATCTCCTAAAAGGTCATAGTTTACTCATTTTCTGCAGAATAGGTGAAATAAAAGTTAAGTACCTACCTTTATAAAAGCGATAGAAACGAAAGTATATCGCTACACATCTTTGAAGTATTATAGTTATTGGTTTTTATACATATTATATCTATGCATAAAATCACGCCTCGTCCCCATACGGGTGGTGAACAAAGACTACATGTTTTTCTTGGAAATTTCCAAATAACTTTAAAGGGAAGTTAATACCTACCTTTTGTAAAGCAATAAGCAATCAGTTCTAGCTGCAAGCTATAATAATATTTTTTTTTTTTAACTATGTAAATCGATTTGATTTACTTCTACCTAGGTACTTATGAATGTAGAAAGTTCAATACTTTTATTACCAAAAGGTAATTTCTTTTTGATATTCTTGCTGTAAAATCCTTTGCTTCTGGCTCAGCTTGTATTATGAAGTTTCTGATAAGTATATAAATTACGAACTAAAGTTCAGGTTCTCGTACTTTTGACTTAAAAATTCAATACTACTTTCATGTTATTAGTATGTCTATCACATTGGCATCACTTCTTCCACCACCAGGCGATAACAAACACGTCTCAATTAATAAGGTTCGAATAACGGTCAAGTCAATAATAGACGCGTTTTACCTACCAATAAAACGCATATTATTTACTTACCTTATTCGAACCTTACACTTTAATCCCTGCCTGGTGATTTTCGACTCAATGAGGAATAAAAATGTCGCCGCTCAGATCGCGCGCCACCCTGCCTGGTGGAAGTGACGTAAGCACAGGAAGAAGCCGGAAGTCAAGGGTGAATTCACTAAAATAAAGGAAACGGAAGGCGGGAAACGCAGTGCCTATCTCAATTAATAAGGTTCGAATAAGGTAAGTAAATAATATGCGTTTTATTGGTAGGTAAAACGCGTCTATTAACATTCCACAAAATTCCGGAAGATATTGAAAGGTTGGTAGGTAGCTACTAAGCTTTTCTATAATTTGTTGTAAGTACCTATTTAAATAAATCATCAATAAATACCTAGGTAGGTACTTACTTTTACTCTGTAACTGTAGGTGCATAATGAAAACGAGATTTTATAGGTACCTATTCGATTCCTTTTTGATTGAATAGGTACCTGTTTACAAATAAACAAACATAATACACGTACAAAACTACCTACCTACAAAACTGTAGGTAGGTAGGTACCTACAGTTTTGTTTATTTACATATGTACCTAAAAGTAACTTATCCATTAAGTAGGTACCTAACCTACTTAATATAATAATTGTAAGTGTTTAGAAGTTACATTACATTCATAGAGCCATGTTGGTCGAAGTGATTAGTACCTCAACTTTCGAGACGAAGGTCGTGGGTTCGAGTCCTGGCCGTGCATTAAATTGCAAATGTGATTGCAAACCTAACATTAAAAGGGTGATTATCGGATAACGGCTCCCGGTCTAGTTGTGTGATGATGATGATTGTGTGTGTCTGATCGATGTCTAGGTACAGTACGGCCAACGGATCTCGGCGTGCGTGAAGTTAGCCGTTTCGATGCGCAGTGCAACTTTTTCATACAAAATTTTCTACTGCGCAGCGCAGAGCCTGACTTCACGTACGCCGAGATCCGGCGGCCCAACTGTAGGTATGAAGGTATAGATATTTTGAAATGCAATTGTTTACAAAACGAACGAGATAATAATGTATCTACCTACTTCACCTACCTACGTACAATACGTAGTACCTACTTACTACTATTTATTCTGTGGTAACGGTAGATTAAATTATATTTAGGCCTACTTATTTTAGAACTTAAGTAGGTAGGTACTGTTTTTGTGACAGATAAAATAAATTAATTTATTTGTGTTGTCGCAAGCGAAAATTCGACAACCCTTACGAGTCGCGTCACACCGCGCCAGACAGTGACACAGTTACGCATTAGAGCAGGATGGGAATGTTTAGGCAAATATCTCGATAGGTAATAGGCCCATAGGCGAGTTGAATTGCACTTTATAGCTTCGCCGCGAGAGTCTCTATTTAAACAAATTTACTCGCGAAGTGACCCTTCTGTACGTAGTACTAGTATTCTGTGGCGCAACCACGGAGTCCTAGTGAGTTAGGAACCTTAAGTGATGTGAGGAAATTAAATAAAAGTAAAGCAAATATAAACTCAGCTGGCATACAAAATTCTATCTTCTGCAAAATGTACCTCCTAGACATCTCAAAAGAATGTATATAGAATGCTAATCTTAGAAAATACTTAAAGTTCCTTAGTAACACAGTCGTAAGCCTGTCTTGCTTTTAATACTTTAAACAATTTGATGGTACCACTACTGGCTTAGAACCTACAAACACCATATTTATTTATTTATTTATTTATTTATTTATTTATTACATATTATAACATAAGATCATAACAGCATGTAGCCAAAGCGACGTTATATTAACCCTATAAGTACCTACTTAATTAATTTAGTGTACAATTATTGTAGATCTAAGTTGATAGATATAAATATCTATCTACCTACCTAGATCTACACCTTCTAAAACTACCTGAGCTAACTCCATGAGCTTCGGCAGGTTAAAGTGGAAAATGTCAATATTATTTTTAGAAATAGTATTGATTAGCTTAATGGCTGATTTACACAGGGTCAGTAGACAAGTCAGTCGCAGGGGGGCGCCAACTGACTTTAAAATATTCGGGTCCAAATATTAAATCAATTCATCAAGTCAGCGCTGACTTCAAGCCACTGTACTGACTTCCAATCAGTTTACACAGGGTTTTTTTCGGGTCAGCACTGACTTGCCTCGAATTTGTAGTCAGTTACTGACCCTGTGTAAATCAGCCATTATGGCAATCGACAACGGGGAAAACTTTAAAAGATTTGACTTATTAGCAATTCCATCAAAACTGGTACAAAACGTGCCAATGACGCGTGTGGTAGACATAATAAAAGGAAATCAAAGCTATTGTGTGTTTTATTGGCCCTAAATTCATTTTATTGCCGTACTGAGAGCGAGACTAGATCGGTACAGATAGTAAAAGCAACATTTTTGCAGAACGTAGAAGTCGTAAGTAGGACTAACATGCTGGATTTATTCGAGGTGTAAATAAGTTGTTAAACTTTCAGTATTGAGGCTTGATTTTTCAATCGTTAGATTACTTTTATTTAAGGATGTAAATATTGTTATCAACGGGATAATTACCATGAGTATTGAGTTTAACATTGAAGCAACAAAACTCAATAATCATGGTACTCGTAATTATCCCGTTGATAACAATATTTATGTTCGTAACCATGATAGTTTCAAAAGTTTTATTTATGGAATTTATTTTGCGATAAAGCAACAATTGTATACAAAATATTAAACCACCATGATTGATTGACACATGGAACAGACAGAGACAGACGGACAACCATGTGAACCTATAAAAGTTCCATTTTTTCTTTTGGAGTTCAGAGATTATCAATTTATTATTATTACTAATTGAATACTAACTATTGACTTGGTAGTGGCCAATTGTAGAGACGCAATATTTTACATTACGACTACAGATAAGTAGAATAAAATAAGTTTTCGGATATACAAACGAAATCACAATACCTACAAAGATGTGACGTTACAACAAGTACAGTGTCAACATTATCAGTGTATTCCATTCGATCTCAAAGATTAAGTTCAGTTCAATTACTTTTGCGTTTTAGATTTTATATACTTAAAACAGAGAAGAAAAATATCGTCTAGAAACCCTTGAAGTCTTTCAAACAAAAAAAGGTTGTCTAGATTGTGTTGGTGTATAATACTATACATTACATTTTACATATGTACGTACCTACATTGAACTTTATTCGTTTCTCAGTATTCAGGTAAAGAATACACTGTATTTTTTCACTGTATATGCAATTTATTATAGTTTGTCCAGAGTGTAACCATTAGCTGATCACGTGAACACCCGGTTGTCACAATCAGCCTCGTCATATAGATACTCATTAATCATCGATTAACATTGATGAATGGGTTTTATGTCAGTGACGTACGTAGCTAGGTTTCATGTTTAGTACTGGTTCTACATTCTACTAGCCTACGCAGCTACGAGGCGGGCTACGAATTGCTACGAACAAGTAATCGTACAAAGCATCTAACAAACAGTATACGGTAGGTACCTATTCAGGCATTTTTATTAATATAGCTGCTGCCAGCAGCTTAGTACGCGTGGTACCCGGATCCACACAAAAAATCACGTCAATCCGTCGCCCTGTTTTGACGTGAAAGCAGGACAAATAAACAAACAAATAAACACACTTTCACATTTATAATATGGGTACTTACGGATTTTTGAAAATATGTTCTAGCTTATTTCTGATCAAGCTTTAATTTTTGTTGACTAATTTTGGTAGAGATTAGCGGCATCTTGCAAAATATTAAAAATTTTGTTTTATCTTTTCTATCAGAAACTATTATCATCATTCATATCTTTTTGCCTTTATCCCTCAGTTTTTTTTTCGTGATCGGCACAACAGGTTCTCTTCCTCCACTCTCCTCCACCACTCGTCACCTTCTTAACCACTCTTTTCTTACTCATGTCTTTCTCACAAGCCATCCATCTTTTAGTTTGGCCTCACATATTCATTGCCATTGTTTTGGTATAATAAATAAATGACTTTCATCCTTCGGTATTGCAAGTACATAGTTCCTTAACTTTTTTTGTGGCTAAAATATGGAGTCTAACTCATATACCTACTATAATATACTTTAAATATTAGGAAGGAAGCAAAAACATAAACAGGCCTCTCATTTTTCCAAAAAAATTAAGTTGTAGTCGAATGTAGAAAATGAAAAAGAAAAAAAAAATTACTACTGTGGTCAACTATGCAATTTCCTTCGCGAAATTTTAATTTCACAAAGTGCGGTGAAAATAACTCAAATAAAATTTTAATTTCATCTTGTTTGCGAGGCGAAATGTTTTGAGTGGAAACACAATAATTAATTCATTTTAGCCTGTTGAGTCTGTTCAGGGGATGTTTTCTTAATTAGTATGCGTTCCATTAGAGTTGGATATTTCTGTAACAAACATTGACCTTATTTGACCCAACTCCAGAGAGCAAAAACATTCTTACAAAACATGCTGAGTTTCTACTTCTTTACTTGATACCTACTCGTTTTTATATTTTATTTCATTTTAAACACTATGATAAACGTTAGCATAATTCTTGATTTCGGTAATCATTATATTATTATCTAGTCATAAAGGAAAACATCGTAAGGAAATCAGTTATCTTTTTAAAAGTGTCAACCTGTCACGAATGAAATGTTAACTGCTGCAAAATGTGGGCATGTATCAAATATGTATTTGGACATACCTCTGACTACTTCTTAGAATCTTCTTCAAATCTTCTAAAAATGCCAAAAGATCTGAAAAAGTCAAAAGTCGTTTCATATATTATTTAATTTAATTTCAATGAAAGTCGGCACTCGGCGCCGGAATCAATATATTGTTCTGTTTTTTCCACCATGGTCGTTGAACTATTACAACTTATTATAATTATTAAATTGTAATTATGGTTAAACTCATAAGGTAGGTAACTGTTTCGGGCAGGTCTACAATAAACATTTAGACTTGTCTCTGCCTATCTACTTAGACATCTTCAAAGTTCATTCATTATTCAAAGATTTACGCTAAAGACGATAGAACGTCCCTGAACTACCATCCTTTCTACTTATTAAATAGCTATTACAACCAATACATTAATGTTACAAACAAAAATATGTAAACAAAAATATGCACTTAAATATTTTGCTCAATAGTTCTATTATTAAAAGCCCACATCATAATCAGTGGCGTATTGTACCTGTTGCGGTATTACGTAGCTTTGAAAAACTTTTGTTTTATTGTACGCGTTGTGCTGACTTGTGCTGAGTAGAGTTGCTTGCAGAATTATAAAAGTCGGACAACTATTAAAACTTTGACAGTTGCAGTCTTTCGGTTTTCTGATTCGATTTCCAAATTCGTCTTCCTCCCGAATGCACGCATTTTATACAAATTATTCTACATGCCGCACAAGTTTATTAAAATCTGCCATTTTTTACATAATCTGTAATTTTTGTCATCTGGTATATATTATATCAAAAATGATATTTTTGATATAATCTGTCATTTTTACATAATCTGTCATATTTACTTTTGATATCTGTTGTCATTTTTTTACTTTAAGTATTTTGAGATCACTAACAGTAAAATTAACACATTTTTACTTCCTTTCAAGCGTACCACACACACAGCAGATAATAATATCTTTTGAAATATAAATCTTGACAGATCGCACCAAATATAATTTTATAATTTATATTCGCTGTTTGTGGTCCTCCATAGAATTTGTATGGGCGCGATCTCAAAATTTATATTTCATAAGATATATTATCTGCGTGGCGTTTTAAAATAAGACCAACAGGTGATTACAGTTAAAACTGTACCTACTTGAGTAACAATCATGTTTACGTAAGAGCCGGTTTACCCAACTCTGTACATGCGTGGCAGTGAAATGTGGGTGAGTGGTTATATTTGTAAGCTACATTGTTTGGGAGCTTGTGTGGAATCATAAGGTTTTTTTATGTGCCAGTTATGAGAGTTATTGACTAGTTAGGTTTAGATCATCATCGAAGTGCTTGTGACGAAGCTAGATTAGTCATTATTGATGAATTGAAGTTAACGTACTCACTGCTTCGCCACCATCGTACAACAATCGGTCGGCGGCACTCATAGCGTCTAGTGTATAGTGTTTACGCGATGTTTTACGCAGTAAAAAAATGTATGGCTTACCGCTAATGGCATCACTCTATTTTATTGGTGGGAAACACGTGTAGTGTATCACGTCCTCACAAATAAAAAAAGTGACATGTCCTATAAAAAAAAATCTGAGAAAAAAATTTGTAAATCGGTAAAAACACACTAGTAAAATCAGAGGCAAGTACAAAAACACAATGCATAAGCAATCAATTTCACAATTTACTTCAATGATTATAAAATTCGAATATGTATTAGGTAGAATCTATATCACGATATTAGTAAAACATCGCTACCAAAATATCTTCAGTGTATTACCCGTATTGCCCGTATGTAAGTGGCTAGAGCAAGTACCTCTAACTGACCTAATCCCTTGACAAGTCCTTTGTAGTGGGACCATAAAGTTGGATGTGGAGCCGATTCAGACAGGCTGGTAGTTAAAATTACATAGTTCGAGGTAATGGGCTTATTTTCTTTGCAAATTATATTCAGAATCAAAGAGTATGTAATCTATTTCACTTTCAAAACTTTCGTGAGTTGTACCAGACATTGAGTAACACATACGTGAGTAATTCCCGTGTGTTAAAACAATGTCTATTATGTAATCTAATCAAAATCTCTTCCTTGAAGAAAATAGAACTCCACTGCTGGACATAAGCCTCCCTCAAAGATTTCCATGTTTTGCGGTTGGAAGAGGCCTGCATCCACCGCAGGTCGTCTGTCCTTCTTGTTGGTGGACATCATATACTGCGCATGCCGGTCCGTGGTCTCTACTTGAGAACTTTTCGGCCCAATCGGCCATCCGTTCTGCGTGCTATATTGCCTACCTTTTGCCATTTTAACATGCCAACCCATTTGTCTATGTCGGTGACCCGAGTTTTTCTACGTATCTCCTCTTTTCTGATTCGATCCTGTAGAGAAAGCCCGAGCATAGCCATCTCCATATCTCGTTGAGCGACTCTGGGCTTATTCAATAGTGAAAGACCACGTTTCGGTTCCATATTAATGTCATTACTGGTAACACACACTCTTTGAAGACTTTAATCTTAAGGCACTAAGGTATTTTAGACGATAAGAAGTTGCGAATATTGCCGAACGCTGCCCATCCGCTATCAATTAATTCACTTAAGAGCTCAACCATATAATATTATATTAGCTACAAAAGGTACGATAGCCTACGGTCAAACCCACGCTACTTGACTCTCACTCCTCTTACGAGTAGTCTATCTATATAATAAATCGTGTGGGTAGCAATGCAAGCTTTCTGGCTACCTTTGTAACATATCAAGGTTACATTTTTAGATATTATTTTATTTAGAAGAACCCGGTGAAAATAAACCTATATTTAAATAAACGTGTCGGTCACAAGATTATATTCGCGAAAACGATAGTTGAACTCATTTTTAGGTAGCGAACTAGGTCTTTAAAGGTATTCATAAAAAAGTTCATGTGAAATGTAAAAGGCATGACTAGGCTATTCATAGGTCTAGTCGTAATACCTATTTGGAGTCAACATTAAACTTTGTTTTTATTGAGGTTCTTACTCTAAGAAAATACAATTGTGAAGTTTTTATGAAAAATATTATTTTTCTAAATAATAGCTTTTACTTGCTGTGACATTGCACAAAGAACATCAATTGACAGTATTATCAAACATTGCAGCATATTTTTTTGTTCCTGCAGTGACCTTCCAAAAAAATATCTGACGATTTAATCGGGAATTTTGGATACCTAACAGTCACATAACCCTACTCCACGTTGCCAAGTGAAACTCATAATGGCTCATGCAGAATGTAATGGATGTGGCAGTGGCGCTCAAAAAATAAAGCCTTATTTTCGAGAGGTATATTAATCTTGCTAAGCATGTTTTGTATGAAGGTTTTGATTTTTCAGCTGTCGTTTTTAAATATCATTATTCTACTTCCTACTAATATTATAAAGGTGAAAGTCCGTGTGTGTGAATGTTTGTTCCCACGTATCTCCATAACTACTAAACCGATTTTGATGAAATTTGGAATGTAGATAGATAATGACCGGGAATAGGACATAGGCTACTTTTTATCAAATAAATAAAAATGCACGGTTCCCGTGGGATAAAAAATAGTAGTGCACGCGGGCGAAGCCGCGAGCTTCCGCAGCTTCCGCTAGTAGTTAATAATACTTAATATTAAAATTTTTTAATTTTTAATAAACGATTGAACCATCCTGCTGCGTCAAAGTCAAAAAGAAGACTTTCTAGCCATGGTAAATAAAAGCAACGTCTGATTTTCAAAATGGTTTCCAAAGAAAAATAAATGAGTATAAAATCACAGAGAATCCCCATGGAGTCCCCTAAATCACTTTTCAAAATATGAATTGCGTTTGAAAAACATTTCTAAGATAAAACTACTTTTTTCCAGTAAATCGAAGCAAAGCAACTTTCTTTCGATTGGCCTTTGGAACTTGGCATCAGACTTAAGTAGCCCGTTGAGATTATAACCTTTGAGCATGACCGTGTTTTAACCTTCTTGGTATTTTATAAGAAAAATCTCAATGTGGGAGCAAATAATTTATTTGTATCTTTTAGGACGTTTACTATAGAGGCGTTTATAAGTAAGGCCTCTAGTGCGTAATGTAATAATGCAATTTTGGCTTTAGGTTTGCTTCGAACACGTGTTATCGTGTTTAGCTAACTAAACTCAGCCTAAGCTGAGGCCAAACGAGCGTAATTTTTTGAGTTGTGAGTCGCGAAAAATGAGTCGCGTAATCGACTTTCAACAAAAACAGACAAGTAATTTTACGTCGCCGTGTGCATCAACCAGGACTTTTCTATGAAAACAAATGCAGCAGAAATAACGCGACCGAAATTACGCGACTCACAAATAAAAAAAAGTACGCTCATTTGGCCTCAGCCTTAGTGTTTTCAGAAATTAAAGCCCCTTTTAAGCATCGTCATAGTTTAAACACAAGTCAGTCGAGTTATTCTCAAAAAATCAACAATTCTTACAAAAGCATAATATAAACCACATGTGAATAATGGTTTTGGCTTTTTTTCCAAAACTTACTGATTCTGTTGTCCACACTCGTTAACAGTTTTTATTCACAGCTATAAAATACGGTCGAATTAAGACAATCACGGTTGAAGTATACCTTTATTCTCAGAATATAAAAGATTTGATTTGAATGATCTCAATGAGATAGTTCGCATTAAACCAACTTCTATTTTTTGGCTGTGGCTTTAATGAATGTTGAATTCACATTGGAATGACAATAGACTTCGTCATGACGACAGGACCGCGCTGTAACTTTAGGGAATGTTATTTCTGTGACCTCCAATTTAAATACCTGAGAGAGATAGAAATAATATTGTCATGGCGCGATATTTTTGGGCTTTTCTATAGCTATTGTTTTTTAAAACTTACTTCAATATTATTCAGATAGATGTTGTCTATAGAAAACTAATATTAAACTTAACTTGCTCATAGCTGTTTCAACTCTACAAGAAACTTGAGCTATCAACGAACTTACCTCCTACTTAAACATAAATAATTTTTAATAAAATATGCCGACAAGATGATCACGGATCACCGCAAAAGTTATGATAGTCGATAATAAGCGGTCACGAAACAAGCAGAAGCGAGAATACGTTTCCACTTGAGGTGGCTTCCACTCGCACGGCACACCTGCCGTGCGAGGAAATTGAGTGGTGTGCGAGGTTAAGAGGTATTTTCCAGGAATATTGTGACCGAGAAGACGGTACAATAAAGTAAAAAACTGATATTTTTTAAATAAATATTAAGAACACTCGATAAAAATGATGTATTCCCGTTGTCCCCGGTGGTCGATAACGTTTTTTGGTTGCGTTAAATTGTAGGTTACTGTACAATACAATTGTAGGTACAATTGTATTGTACAGTGATACCAAACCCTTCGTGTGGAGTAAGATTCGTACTTGGCCGGTTTTATATTTTCATTGAATTGTTTCGTGTTGTTGCTTTTTAAAATTTTATTTCGGGATGCCATTTCATTGTGGTTATACGAGTGCGGGGGCGAGAATGAATGCCCAGGCCCACCGGAGCTAAAACCGTATGCATTTCATTTTATCATATTATTTTGATAAATAGTAACGGGCAGGACTTTTCAGGACCATTAAATGTCACTGGTTTCACTGCGTGGGCGTGTGGACCCTCCGACTATCTCTAAGACATCTTCAAAGGATGTTTATTGTCTAAAGATCACTTGCTTGATATAGTCATAAGCCAATCCGTTCTTTTTAGTTTTATAATGCATGATTTTAACTATTGTATAAATTACTAGTGGGTCATCATTTGATTATCGGGTAAAAAGCCGTTATCTTACGATAGACCTCGCTAGCAAAAAAAAAAATGATTCTCCATAACAGAGCCTTTGAACCAAGCAGGTAACCGTACTATGAGCTCTTAGAGCAATGTCAAAATAAGGTGAAATCCATTCCTGCCTTAAGCTTGATTTGACATTGTTTTCGTCCGAAAACAATCTTATTTTATTCCTGCCTTGGTCTTGACCGCTCTCTCTGCGCATGTCTTGCTCGATGACACCGAGCA
Source organism: Camptogramma bilineatum (assembly GCA_958496255.1). Taxonomy (NCBI): domain Eukaryota; kingdom Metazoa; phylum Arthropoda; class Insecta; order Lepidoptera; family Geometridae; genus Camptogramma; species Camptogramma bilineatum. The sequence goes on along the minus strand of OY292467.1, from coordinate 7,569,035 downwards.
GGACATGCGCAGTCCTGCATCTAGTCGATGTCATGTCCAAGGAAGTTATATACATACTGGAATGCTACCTGACATTTAATGTACAAATGATTTTGAACCTTATCACGACTACACAACGATATATTAGGTTTAATTTAATCTTGGTTATAAGGATTGTTGGTCTTGTTGAGATGAGAGACTTTCTTGGTAGCTTTGTCTCTTTCACACTCGTTGTTGGATTAGTAGTGTGACCTTGTCATTTTTTCAGGATATTTTTACCTTATCGCGCTCGACAAAATCAGCGCTTGATTTCGATCCATGGTTTCGATCCTTTAATTCAATCCTTGATTTTTGATCCTTGATTTTGATTTCGATCCTTGATTTCGATCCTTGGTTTCGATATTGGATTTCGATCCTGGATTTTGATCCTTGATTCTTGAATCTTGAATCTGAAATCTTGAATCTTGAATCTTTGAAGTGACAGCTGTCAAACTTCAAATGGACATATCTCGGGAACTACTCGTCCCAGACTCCCCGTTCTCAGTTCAAATGAAAGCTATGACCAAGATCTTCATTTGAAGTGACAGCTGTCAAACTTCAAACGGCCATATCTTGGAAACTACTCGTCCTATGACAGCTTTCATTTGAACTGAGAACGGGGAGTCTAAGACGAGTAGTTTCCGAGATATGGCCGTTTTAAGCTTTGAACTGACAGCTGTCAAACTTAAAACGGTCATATCTCGGAAACTACTCGTCCTAGACTCCCCGTTCTCAGTTCAAATGAAAGCTATGACCAAGATCTACATTTCAGATGACAGATGTAATTTTGACAGCTGTCACTTCAAATGAAGATCTTGGTCATAGCTTTCATTTGAACTGAGAACGGGGAGTCTAGGACGAGTAGTTCCAAAGATATGGCGGTTTTAAGTTTGACAGCTGTCATTTCAAATGAAGATCTTGGTTATAGCTTTCATTTGAACTGAGAACGGGGAGTCTAGGACGAGTAGTTCCCGAGATATGGCGGTTTTAAGTTTGACAGCTGTCACTTCAAAGATTCAAGATTCAAGATTTCAGTTTTCAGATTCAAGAATCAAGATTCAAGATTCAAGAATCTAGGATCGAAATAAAGGATCGAAATCAAGGATCGAAACCAAGGATCGAAATCAAGGATCGAATTCAAGGATCGAAACCAAGGATCGAAATCAAAATCAAGGATCAAAATTGTATCAGTATTTTAATTGAAAAATCATGCTCTGAAACATCACGTAAATCAGAAAATGATGTAAAAGGCCCCTTAGGGACTTTAGGGATGTTTAGTTTATAAATTATGGTCACCCTTTAGAAAGAGACACACCGCCCAAGTTTTATCTCTCAAGCGGACCGCGTTTTCTGTCTCAATTAACCTTCCAGTTACGTAGGTATATAACTTCCTTGGTCATGTCACCAAAACATCCCTGCGTTAAGATTGTTTCCGTCCTAAGGCAGGATTAAAACAAGGTTGATTTAGGCCTGATTTATGCCTGCGTCAGTCTTACTTCAGTCTTATCTAAGTACGGACGAAAGTAATCTTACTTTGACATTGCTCTAAGACTTGGTAATACGACCGCTGACAACCACAAAAAAAAAAAACAGTAAAATCGACTAAGCAGGAGAAGAATTACTTACATTACCTAATAGTAAACATGCACAGAACAAACATCCTATAATTATGTTTTTCACACAAATATTTGGCATAGATAGGAATCGAAATTCACGACCTACAGCGCAGAAGGTAGAGCTGCCAACTAAGTTGTGAGGTCAGTCAGGTTAGTGATAGTAACTATTACAAAACCCATGGACGTATATAAGGGGGGGGGGGGGACGACCCTTAGCCCATTAAGTTCGGAGGAAACCTAGTCAATTTTTGTATTTTGGAACCTTTGGACCCCCCCCCCCCCCCCCCCCCTTAACAAAGCTATAGCTACGCCCATGAAACCGCTTCAGCTTATAAATCATGTCCACTATAAATTCCGCTCATTAAGTAAGCCTTCTTCCAAACTTCGTCGAACTATGAACTTAGAAGTTCTGCCTGCGACTCGTGATTAATTCTTGATTTAATTATGCGCTTCAGTCAACTGCATATTGCGATGGAAATGAGCTTGTGTGCATCAGCCTTGTTTTGATGGATTAAACTTCGTAATTTACGGAGGGCTTCGGCTTTACCTACTAGCGCTGAAAAAGACTAGATTAAAGTAATCGCATACACACAATATAATGTAACAGAGTTTGACAAATTTTTGGGCACTTGGTAGCTATTTTTTCTCTTGTAGTTAGAAAGTTTTTTTCTTAGGAAACTATTGTTTTCTTATCACTCACCATCCCACTCGAATTCCGGAAGCCTGACGTCAGTATTTTGTATACTGATGTCAGGCACAGATAAACCACAGATAAACTTTTACTCTGATTCGAGTCAGTGCTTTTGTATTCACTCCCCGTGAATTATTGAAATAACTTTATATCATCGAGTTCGAGAAGCCGAATTCCCGAGAATATACCTGACATTTTCGATAGGCAGATAACGTATTGGATTCTGTTTCTGAACAAGATTTATCATCTATTCAATTTCTATGATTTGACTTGAGAGCAAAAATACTACTAGTAAAGCTAAGGTATACAGAATATGAAAACTATTTCGCCTTATTTTCGGTTCAACAAGGCTTGTTTTTTATCATCCCGTTAAAATTTGATTTGCTACGACAGTGGTTCAACATATTGCTAGAAACCTTTTTTCAAATTCTATCATCCCTTTATAGTCTTGTATCTCAAACTCACACCTGAGCAGGTTACTCTCTCATATCTTTATGAAGGGAATCTTAGAACAATTCCTGAGCTAACAAGAAGTTTGCTAGTTTCAATATTTTTCATTTTCCATCTGATTACATCAAAATCTTTATGAATAAGGAACAACACAGTGATTTGAGAATCTCTTTCATCTTCATTCGCGTCATGAAAATGAAAACAAAACTCGGCCGAGAAACGCAATAAAATATTTATGGATAGACATAACGAACACTCCACTAACTCTGGTGCTTCTGAACTACCATTGCCGTCATGACATTTGAAATCCACAACCAAATGAAGGGTACAGGGGAAGAACGATCATTGTCATAGTCAACACATTTTGAGAAAATGATCAAACAATGATTGACAATGATCTACTTTTACTACAGCCATACAATCTTATCTAGAGCCTTACGTTGGTACTGATTGTTTTTAGTGTTTTTGGGGTATAGGGTCAAATGGCTTTTTAATTTTCTACTAGATGACATTGTTAACTCAATACCACAAAAAAACTGACGATCGTTCTTCCACTGTACCCTTCAAATGTAAAAGTTTGTACATTTGGATGTTTGTTATTCAATCATACCCTAAGTCTCTTCTACCCTAAGAATTCTTAAACATAAACAAAAGTTTATTCACTCAGAAAATCTTCTATCTTTAATAAGTTTATAATGAATAATTGTAAATTTTTTGTTCATGTTCTATATGCATGTTTACTTTTACTCGGGCATATGACGGAACGAATTTTTCAAAAGCTACAGGCATATCTGAAGTTATATTGAAGAGTTACATTGACAAGTCCTTTGGGAACTGTTCAATGGTCTGACGGGATATAAAATGGAATTAGGGTTTACAAGCCTAGTTTGTGAATAACATTATACATCTATGTCATGGAATATAGGTAAGTTAGTAGCAAAATCTAGAGGTTAATATTAATTATAAGAAGTTAATGTTTGTTAATGTTAACTTCTGAAATTACTGAACCGATTTTAACATTTTCTTTCACGTTAGCACCTCGCAAGCTAAGTCACGGCTAAGTCACGGTAATAATTTCATCCACATTGTGAATATTTATAAAGTAGGTAGTATTTAATTTATAATGTTAATGTTTCATTACCTAACTGATTTTTTAATTAGAAAACTAGTTGCACACGGCATGCGTTGCAATGACACATACCGATGAAAAAAAAAAGTTTTTGTTTTTATTTATACTTGCAGATTTATTTGTGCCAGCAACCCTCGCGGTCGTCCGCAGAAGAGCCAGCCAAAGTTTCATCACAATCTGCAGCTGTACCATGACCTCTTAGTAAACAATTCAGTTTAGGCGCTATCCAGTTTAGGTTTCTTATCTGGATCGCAAACTATTCGTACTATAACATGTTTTAAAAGTGACAGTTTTGACACAAAAGTGAACATACTCAACGCGTATTAAACGGTCATGGTACGAATTGAGTGAACGAAACTTTATCTAACAATTCAGTTTAGGTCAGTTTCATAACATACGTCAAGCGAAGCAGTTCAGTTTAGGACCTAAACTGGATCGCATATAAAGCTCATGGTAGGCAGCTTGATCTGTTCACGAACGCATAGACGACAAATATACAAACATTAATTTTTATTTTATATAGATGGATTGCCATTTCTTAAATAGGTACGTTCTCTGTTGACAGTAGTACTTATGCAATTCATTATTCATACCTATTATTTTTGCGATATTGGCTCATAATTTGCGGTTGAAAGCAGCAACTAAATTAATGTGGAACAGTTATTAACCACATTCCCTACAATGAAATTTGTGGATTTGTTTGTGTCAAACAAGCATCATACCTAGGCTAAACTGGTTTGAAGGATGTTTTTCCTCTTTGTTTTCGATTCGTAGGTTGTGAGTTCGAATCCCGATAATTTATATTTTAGTAATGTTGTTTTTCTTAAACATTTGCGATCACTATTTTTTAGAAAGACATCACTGAATTTTTTTCCCCTTATTTTTTATTCTAAATATAACGTAAGTTTAACCTACAGGCCAATATTGTGAATACAAAAGTGGCCTCGACTCAGTTTGTTTTGAAGCTCTATTTCGTCGCTGGTTTTCTTTGATGACGTTTTAAGGATCCACGGAACATATGAGGAAAAAAATCTGCATAAGTACATAAAAAATAACAAACAAACGATGAACATAACAATATCAAACTATAGAATAGTAAGTAGGTATGTTGATGAGCTTTAACAACGCCGAATAATAAAATTCTTTGTAATTTGATTTCAAATCTTCACCGCAAACCGATTGAACTACGTCAGGGTGGCGTAAATATATTAAAAGTTTTCCGGCATACAGTGAAGTTTACGCGTTCTTGACAACACGTTTCAAAAGGTTTAATTAATACACTTAATTAATCTCGAGTGTTTATGCAAATGCAGTGCTTGAGAGTTATTTATGAGAGCGTCAAACGTCAAACGTTACAACTCTTAAAATAACACGGCAATATTTATTGAATTAGAAAATGAAAAATCTTACCAAAATTTTCAATTCCGACGGGATTCGAACCCGCAATGATACAAACGATCCTCCTTAAGCCGGAGTGCCTTACCATTCGGCCACGGAATCCTTATTACGTCAGGTTGAAAATCTTGATAAGCTCTTATTGATCGATTTAAGCATCGATTAGCGCCATCTACAGAGTAACTACTAAGTTAACTCACTGCTCAAGCTCATTGCCCGAAGTTACATTCAGGATCAAATGACGAGTTACTCTGTAGATGGCGCTAATCGATGCTTAAATCGATCAATAAGAGCTTATCAAGATTTTCAACCTGACGTAATAAGGATTCCGTGGCCGAATGGTAAGGCACTCCGGCTTAAGGAGGATCGTTTGTATCATTGCGGGTTCGAATCCCGTCGGAATTGAAAATTTTGGTAAGATTTTTCATTTTCTAATGAAATAATACCAAAGTGTGGTTTAAACACTATAAAAATTAAAACTTATAGAATTAGCAAAAGCGACATCTCTCGTCATTTGATCCTGAATGTAACTTCGGGCAATGAGCAGTGAGTTAACTTAGTAGTTACTCTGTAGATGGCGCTAATCGATGCTTAAATCGATCAATAAGAGCTTATCAAGATTTTCAACCTGACGTAATAAGGATTCCGTGGCCGAATGGTAAGGCACTCCGGCTTAAGGAGGATCGTTTGTATCATTGCGGGTTCGAATCCCGTCGGAATTGAAAATTTTGGTAAGATTTTTCATTTTCTAATGAAATAATACCAAAGTGTGGTTTAAACACTATAAAAATTAAAACTTATAATATTTATTGAAAGCTAAATTACTAGTAGGACTGGATAGAATAAGCGGTACTTTCAGCAATTCGCATTATAAATATCGTTAGAGCGCGTGCCCACGAGACGGTTTTTACCCGGCTGACTGTCAAGTCACCCGGGTTATGTAGATCGCGCGTTTCTATGTATGTGGGTTCGTTCGTATGTAAGTAATATTCTTTATTAGAACGTTTCTCCTAAACGGCTGGATGGATTTTGATGAATGAGGTATCGTTAGAATCGTCTCCATCTCGATTGTGCTCTAGGATACTTTTTATTTCGATAAATCAAATAGTGCGGCTAAAAAATGCAACAATGTGTGAATTTTCAAAGTAAAAATCACGTATCATATCAAAATCCATGTCAAAATCAAGAGGTTAGTGGACTGATATCAAATATATTTTTTTTAAATCTAACATGACATCTTCGAAGACTAAATCGAGTCTCAAAATTTTTGAAAATCTATTTTTCGCCCTAAATAGAATTGCTAGCCAAAATGCATACTAAAATTTTCTATTTAGTCACACGCAACGTTTAGAACAAACTGCATCGAAATTGATTCAGCCATTTAGGAGATATCTCATATTTAAGAAATAACTTACGCATTTAATTTAGGTACTCGCAGAGCCATCTGTGTGTCAACTGTGACAACAACGTTTAGGAAAATGCGCACGGCATCGAACCCTAGATACCTACATAATAATAAAATTGTAATTTAATTTTGTTTTGTGATTGATAAGATAATGCTGTTTCCAACTTTTCAGTTCAGCCGGGTTTTTTTATTTTTGAATAAATTGCTTGTTCGCCGGAGCTAAGCTTGTCGTCAAACCGGGTCGTCACAGTAATGTATGGGACACTATAGAGCCAAGCACACGACGACGGCGCTAGCGCCGGCTCCCTGGCAACCGGGCACGGCGCTCGCCCTCGCAAAAACCGGGCCGTGTTAAAACCGCCTCGTGAGCACGTGCCCTTAGTATACACAATAATGCTTAAAATCCGTAGCATTGTGTTTTTCAGTCACCAAAACAGTGTCGCTATCTTTTTCTTCCACATCTTAACGTGTGAGTTCACCTCTTCCATAGTGACAACATTTCCACGCGGTCGCATAGAGCTAACGGTGCATCCAATCATTTACACCAATTATACTTTCATCGGCTTTACTCACATTGTACTTATCATACAGCGTATTGTAACATTTGATGCACTAACTAGGTAAATATGTACCTATATTCTAGTTCTATTATGCATCAAAATGAATTCTGAACTATGTTATAATAGGCTTATTACGGCACAGTTCAGGAAATTGCAACAATTTCATCTCCGCTATCTTACGCTCGTAAACCACAATTTTCTAAAGATAAAGCAGTGAGCTCCCGGAAGTTGATTTACATTGACTTCTCGGTATTATATATATTTTTTTCAGCAGAAAGCACAAAATGATTGAGACACTACGAGATACTTAGTCAGCATAGTTTGTGTAGAAATGCGGTAAACCATAAAAGGCTTCAAATTAAAATTCATAAGTAATAACAATCGTCAGATACCTACCGGTCATTGCATTTTAAGGCACTACGAATATTTCGGTTATTTCAGTCGATTGTAGGTATTTTCCGAAGCGTATCGTTAATAATTCACGATGTTTTTGTTTGTTTTTCGTTCTCAACCCACACGTTGTGTAGGCATTCAAATCCAGCACAAAATGCTATGAATACGCAATGTAAAATACCACAAAAACGGACGAAGCCGATACATGAACATTGTCCTCAAATATTTATAAATTTATGAACTTTCAATAGTCTTTTTCTTTTAAAATGTACAAGTAACCTTTTACCGAAATGTTCTTCAATCAGTCCCGCTCAATCTCTTCTATATCGTTTTATTTTACGAAAGATATCTGCTGTGCTATAAACAGCGAGAAGGCTTTCTTTACGACCTTTTTCTCGGCAAAAATGGGCACTGATCCTTGAATATTTTAATACCGACCCTTACGCAATTCAAGGTACATATAGACATGGCAGAACCGAGGCAGATCCAAATTAAGTGAACCGTGGTAAGTGAGCACTAGAGTTGAATGGTATGTGGTGTGATAGGTCAGGGAATATATCTGGCTGGACGCCCGAGGCACATGATCGGAAAAAAGCGCCTACAAAAGGGCATCCAACGGTTATACCTTCAGGCTTGCATGCAGGTATTAGCTAGTAGTTAACTTTGGTTACGGAATTCTTAAGCCACCTGAATGTCTCCAAATTAAACAAAAACTTTATTTCAGGCAACATAAGAATAAGTTACAAGAGGTTATTTTACTTTATCTACGGCCTATAGAAATATGTAAATACCTTAAGACTAACATACATACACTACACTGATTGTCACGTATGAAATGTACGCACTAAAGGTGGAATCAAACGGTTCACTTTTCGTTCATTTCTGTTCTTCATTCGGCATCATTCACTAGGAATGGAGCGTCTGAACAAAGAATGAAAGAAAAATAAAAAGTGAATTCAATAATGAACCAATCCAACAATGTTGGATTGGTTCTTTCACTTGCACTCCGAATGGACGAAAAATTAATCGTCTGAACACGAAAGAGAACGTTCACTCGGAGTCGGCCATCCAAGACGCACAACTTCATTCGATGACATATTAAAAGACTAGAGCAGTGAATGCTCTTTTCTATATCGTTCCGTCTAAGCCGTGTGAACATGGAATGAAAGAAAAATGAATCATTCACTCCAGTGAACATTCATCCTTGTGAACCGTTGAATATCTTCTTAACGGGGTGTCTCGCAGGCGCCCACGCAACCGTCTTTAAAAACATCCTTCGCCTAAAACGCTGCATTCATGAAAGTTGAAAGTCGAGCAGTCGGCACTCTCACCGTAAATGAGTAAGCTCTAGTTTAAGCCAGGATCAACAATTTCACGTGCCCTCTGAAGCACGGAAGCGCTCAGTTGTTACTCATACAAATTGTGATCTCTCAAGGCCTTCCTTATTTTACCAGAGTTGATTAATACAACATCAGAGGGCAACCTACACTCAACGAGCCTGGGATATTGTGAGTAGTCTTGTCGAGCCAATGAAACGATTCTACTTGTTTTTATAAAAGTCAAGATGGTAGGATGAAAACAACATGAACAATTAACAATATTTAATGTACCTAAGATTAAACACTTAAAAAAGAAATCGTATCTAAGTCACGTTAAAAACCCATTGGTAAACCACTGTCCTTAGCGACAGTGGGAATCGGTCCGGAGCAGAATGCAAGCAGGCGACGATTCAAGCGTTCGAAGACCCAGCCAGATGATGATGATGATGATGATGACGATGATGATGGTGTAACAGGGGTCGTCGGCTTGAAAGGTCTTCAGTAGACAATTACTGCCCGTAGGGAGAAAACTAGGGGATAGTAGTAAACTTACACACGCCTACAAGATTATAATAAGTAGTAATTAATCCATATGTTACTGATTGCAAGCCTATTGCCTACTGATCTATTTTAAGTCATAAGGGTAGCAAGGTCCGGATCCGTTCCTGATTCGTGTGGGTGGATCTTTTATCGGGTTGTGCAATTTTAACGTGAACTTTATGCTGGAACGGGAAACAAAGTAAATGCCGTTAACCATCGCTGAATAATATAAGTACCGGTCATATAAATTACCTACATTCCATTGTGGACTATGAGTCTCAGAAATAAAGATTACAATGGTTTAAAGTGAGCTTCATTGTACTTGAGAGGACAGAAGGCTGTGTATTGTAATAAATCAGCGAATCAAAGGAACTGCTTAATCAAACTTTCATAAGAGCAGCTCAAGGTTTTGCTTGAAGCATTGTTTTCGATGTATAATGCTGAATCAGGGCCACTGAGGGCTTCTCGACCTCGGGGATGCGAGGACAGAGAGAGAATTTTTCGTTACATTTTATATTTTTTCTCGAACATTGTTTCACGGCCTTTCATACGAAGTTTTTATAAGGTGCTTGTTCCTAAGACGGAAAGATAAATAAATATTATACTGGATAAATAGTCGTATTCTTTTTACTTTATTTATTTTTCTTTGTATTTTTATTCTACTGTTTACTGTTTGACTGACCTTTTAGCTCAGATGGTAGTAGCTCTGCCTTCGGCACTGTAGGGTCGTGGGTTTGATTCCCACCCAGGACAAACATTTGTGTGATAAAAATAGGGGTATTTACCCTGGACCCGGTGAGTCGACCCATTAACGGACCACGGGGATTTTTTTTTACCCGTAGACCAAAGATGTTTGTTCTGTGTCTGAGTGTTATAAAGTATAGGTAAGAGCGCTTTTACACGTCCGTTTTTTTCGCCGGACAACGGACCGTCAATTAACGGATATCCTTATAAACGGCATAAATTGTTCACTTGCACATTCATTACGCTCCGTACACCATCGCGAATCCGGTGAAAAACACGGTCCGTTGTCCGGCAAAAATCGGACGTCTACAAGCGCTCTAATAAGTATGTATTTACAAAAAATATAAAAGTATTATTTCAATTATCTGGTTTCAATGCAAGTTTACAAAAAATATAATTTTATAAACTAATAAAAAAAAATCTAAACTAAAAATCAATTGATGTACGGCCAGCGTACAACCCACGACCTTGATCGAAAGTCAAGGCACTATCTAACTTTTCTAACTGTGCCAACTCATCTCTCAAAAAATATATGTAGCCTCTTTGATAAGAGTGACAAGAACTGCATGGAGGTTACGTCACTCTGACACAACTACGAGCGCTGGTGCTGAGCTCGGACGAAAGAACTGAGCGAGGAGACTAATTAGCGGCATTTACACGATAGAGATTATCCCACGGATCCGGACTGTAAAGATATATGTAAAGATATCTGTAAAGATATCTTTAAAGATAACTGCGGATAAAACTAGCGGCCTTTAAACGCTAAAGATTTTCCCACGGATCCGGACTGTAAAGATATCTGTAAAGATATCTTTAAAGATATCTGTACAGATAACCGCAGATTTTGGACTGGCGCGTGGAACGGTATAAATTTACAAAGTTTTTTTCTTGATTCTTGAATTTTGAACCTTGAATCTGATAGCCCCTCCAGACTCTCGAGAGAAAGCTCGGCGAGAAGTCTCGCCGAGACTTCTCGAAGAACAAACAAGCTATCCACACTCTCAATTTTTCTCCGTCGTGATGTTTGAAATCCTTTGTCTCGGCCAAAAATACCGACACCGATCGGAGAACAGGCGAGCCAGAGAACGAGAAGGCGAGAAGCTCCTCACACTCACGCTTCTCGGGTGTTCTCGGGGGTTCTCGCAGAGAGTCTGGAGGCCCTATCAAATTTTGAATCTTGAATCTTTGAAGTGACAGCTGTCAAACTTCAAATGGCCATATCTCGGGAACTACTCGTCCTAGACTCCCCGTTCTCAGTTCAAATGAAAGCTATGACCAAGATCTTCATTTCAAGTGACAGCTGTCAAACTTCAAAGCACCATATCTCGGAAACTACTCGTCCTAGACTCCCCGTTCCCAGTTCAAATGAAAGCTATGACCAAGATCTTCATTTGAAGTGACAGCTGTCAAACTTCAAACCGCCATATCTCGGGAACTACTCGTCCTAGACTCCCCGTTCCCAGTTCAAATGAAAGCTATGACCAAGATCTTCATTTGAAGTGACAGCTGTCAAACTTCAAATGGCCATATCTCGGGAACTACTCGTCCTAGACTCCCCGTTCCCAGTTCAAATGAAAGCTATGACCAAGATCTTTATTTGAAGTGACAGCTGTCAAACTTCAAACCGCCATATCTCGGGAACTACTCGTCCTAGACTCCCCGTTCCCAGTTCAAATGAAAGCTATGACCAAGATCTACATTTTCAATAACAGCTGTCAAAATGACATCTGTCATCTGAAATGTAGATCTTGGTCATAGCTTTCATTTGAACTGAGAACGGGGAGTCTAGGACGAGTAGTTCCCGAGATATGGCCATTTGAAGTTTGACAGCTGTCACTTCAAATGAAGATCTTGGTCATAGCTTTCATTTGAACTGAGAACGGGGAGTCTAGGACGAGTAGTTCCCGAGATATGGCCATTTGAAGTTTGACAGCTGTCACTTCAAATGAAGATCTTGGTCATAGCTTTCATTTGAACTGGGAACGGGGAGTCTAGGACGAGTAGTTCCCGAGATATGGCCATTTGAAGTTTGACAGCTGTCACTTCAAATGAAGATCTTGGTCATAGCTTTCATTTGAACTGAGAACGGGGAGTCTAGGACGAGTAGTTCCCGCGATATGGCCATTTGAAGTTTGACAGCTGTCACTTCAAATGAAGATCTTGGTCATAGCTTTCATTTGAACTGAGAACGGGGAGTCTAGGACGAGTAGTTCCCGCGATATGGCCATTTGAAGTTTGACAGCTGTCACTTCAAATGAAGATCTTGGTCATAGCTTTCATTTGAACTGAGAACGGGGAGTCTAGGACGAGTAGTTCCCGAGATATGGCCATTTGAAGTTTGACAGCTGTCACTTCAAATGAAGATCTTGGTCATAGCTTTCATTTGAACTGAGAACGGGGAGTCTAGGACGAGTAGTTCCCGAGATATGGCCATTTGAAGTTTGACAGCTGTCACTTCAAATGAAGATCTTGGTCATAGCTTTCATTTGAACTGGGAACGGGGAGTCTAGGACGAGTAGTTCCCGAGATATGGCCATTTGAAGTTTGACAGCTGTCACTTCAAATGAAGATCTTGGTCATAGCTTTCATTTGAACTGAGAACGGGGAGTCTAGGACGAGTAGTTCCCGCGATATGGCCATTTGAAGTTTGACAGCTGTCACTTCAAATGAAGATCTTGGTCATAGCTTTCATTTGAACTGAGAACGGGGAGTCTAGGACGAGTAGTTCCCGCGATATGGCCATTTGAAGTTTGACAGCTGTCACTTCAAATGAAGATCTTGGTCATAGCTTTCATTTGAACTGAGAACGGGGAGTCTAGGACGAGTAGTTCCCGAGATATGGCCATTTGAAGTTTGACAGCTGTCACTTCAAATGAAGATCTTGGTCATAGCTTTCATTTGAACTGAGAACGGGGAGTCTAGGACGAGTAGTTCCCGAGATATGGCCATTTGAAGTTTGACAGCTGTCACTTCAAATGAAGATCTTGGTCATAGCTTTCATTTGAACTGGGAACGGGGAGTCTAGGACGAGTAGTTCCCGAGATATGGCCATTTGAAGTTTGACAGCTGTCACTTCAAATGAAGATCTTGGTCATAGCTTTCATTTGAACTGAGAACGGGGAGTCTAGGACGAGTAGTTCCCGCGATATGGCCATTTGAAGTTTGACAGCTGTCACTTCAAATGAAGATCTTGGTCATAGCTTTCATTTGAACTGAGAACGGGGAGTCTAGGACGAGTAGTTCCCGAGATATGGCCATTTGAAGTTTGACAGCTGTCACTTCAAATGAAGATCTTGGTCATAGCTTTCATTTGAACTGAGAACGGGGAGTCTAGGACGAGTAGTTCCCGAGATATGGTCATTTGAAGTTTGACAGCTGTCACTTCAAAGATTCAAGATTCAAAATTTCAGATTCAAGGTTCAAAATTCAAGAATCAAGGATCGAAATCCAAGATCGAAACCAAGGATCGAAATCAAGGATCGAAATCAAAATCAAGGATCAAAATCAAGGATCGAATTCAAGGATCGAAACCATGGATCGAAATCAAGCGCTGATTTTGTCGAGCGCGATAAAGTAAAAATATCCTGAAATTTAAATGACATGGGCACACTACTAATCCAACAACGAGTGTGAAAGAGACAAAGCTACCAAGAAAGCCTCTCAACAAGACCAACAATCCTTATAACCAAGATTAAATGATAATAGATCGTTGTGTGGACTGTACAGATATCTGTAAAGATATCCGCGGATAAAACTAGCGGCCTTTAAACGGTAGAGTTTTTAATGTGCATTTCCACCGAGAGAGCATGTGCTGAAGACAAGATTTAAGTATGCAGACCTTTAGTAGAAGTTCTAAAACAATTGTAAAACCAATCTCGCCATTTGTAAAAAGACAGAACAAGAGATACGACATGAAATGTATGCTCACTCAGTTCTCCCATACGACAAGCTAAATATCAAAATGTATTATGTTTACAAAATAAATGTGTATGCTAGGCTTTAGTAGAACTTTAGATATGCTACGGTTTTCAGTTTCAGATTCCCCAGTGCCTTAGTTTAAAATTTACAAATGGTTTATTATGCTCACTCAGTTCTCCACTTTCACAATGTCCAATTTCCTACTAAACCAATGAAAGAATTTGAATTAAATTGATGTCTACATTTAGTATAAGTTGAGTACGAATTTGTAAAACCAAAAAAAGAACCAATATCATACAGCATATATGAATAATTAACTGTCTTAGGTGCTCACTCAGTTGAAACGTTTTTGAAAAGTAAAAAACCTTAATATCTTTTGATTTGCGAATTGTAGAGAAAATCTAAATATGTAGACCTTTAGTAAAAATTTTTACTAAAGATCTGCATTTTCAAATTGTGGAATATTTGCTTGGTTCACGAGATATACTTATTTTATTATTTGTATGAAAACTTGTTACCGTCAGAATTAAGGGTGTCACCCGTCGAGTTACCGTCAGAATGAAGGGTGTCACCCATCGAATTTAATGTTAAAATAGTGTCCCATTAATTGCTAGAAAACTTCAAAGGAAAATATGCCTGATAAGTTAAATGCATTAATTTCATAATGCCTAAAGCCCATCACACACATAGCAGATAATATATATCTTATGAAAGATATATTTTCCGATCGCACCCATAAAAATTCTATGGAGCGTCACACACAGCGGCTATAATATATATTTCAACAGATTAAATTCCGATTGAGAAATATATCTGTCAACCTATCAAAATATAAACTACAGGATGTTCTCGTAACTCACAAGAAAAAATTTAACTGCAGTTCATCAGTTTATATTTTACTTCCTTAAACCAGAGCTGCGAGGCTAATAAGATCGTTATAGCAGAATCATAATAATGATTCTTAGCGTTATTTTTCTATTAGAAATCACAAAATTGACAATTCATATAGTGATTCGTATCGGCACGCTTTTGCCGTATGCCTTTACCAAGGAAGTTATATACCTACGTAACTGGAAGATTAACTGAGACAGAAAACCGGTCCGCTTGAGAGATAAAACTTGGGCGGTGTGTCTCTTTTTAAAGGGTGACCATAATAATTTATAAACTAAACATTCCTAGTCCCTAAGGGGCCTTTTACATCATTTTCTGATTTACGTGATGTTTCAGGGCATGATTTTTCAATTAAAATACTAATAAAATTTTGATCCTTGATTTTGATTTCGATCCTTGATATCGATCCTTGGTTTCGATCCTTGATTTCAATCCTTGATTTCGATCCTTGATTCTTGAATCTGAAAACTGAAATCTTGAATCTTTGAAGTGACAGCTGTCAAATTTAAAACCGCCATATCTCGGGAACTAGGTACTCGTCCCGTTCAGATGACAGATGTCATTTTGACAGCTGTCACTTCAAATGAAGATCTTGGTCATAGCTTTCATTTGAACTGAGAACGGGGAGTCTAGGACGAGTAGTTTCCGAGATCTGGCGGTTTGAAGTTTGACAGCTGTCACTTCAAAGATTCAAGATTTCAGATGGAATGGAATTTTTTAGTGATATGGGTATCAAATGAAAGGGCTTGATGAGCGAAACACAATAAGTAAAGTGACATCTTTCTAAATTAAAAAAAAAACAGAAACAAGTAAAAAAAAACACAACACTAAAAATGGAAAAATAAAAAAATTTCAAAAAAAATAAAACCGACTTCATAAAATACTTGCACTAAAAAGCGTAAAATAAGATTACAACAGATTTATTTAATTTGTTATTATAATTTTGTTATAATGTTGAAGTCGGTGTTAAGTAAAACAATGACTATATTTTATGCACAACGATTTCAACATTATATAACAAATATATAATAACAAATTAAATAAATCCGATGTATTCTTATTTTACGCTTTTTAGTGCAAGTATTTTATGAAGTCGGTTGTTTTTTTTATTTTTTATTTCAAGTCGGATTAATAAAAAGAAACCCTGCGGGCGGGTAAAACGCCATCTGTTGGCAGTGGCACGGATGAAAAAGATGAACGTTTATAATTTTACTAGCTGCTGGCCGCGGCTTCACTCGCGTGGTACCCGGATAAAAAGTAGCCTATGTAGTAGATAAATTCAAGTTTGTTTGAACATGTTAGGTGAAATAGCTACAGTTTTTATTAGTAACGTAATAGGTAGGTACATTTATAATTTTTCACCTCAGCAGCTCGAAATGGCATCCTTTGCTGCGAGAAACCAGTGTACAAAATCGCATACTGCTCACTCATGTCAGTGAAGAAAAGTAATTTGAAATCAGAATGTCGAATGTAGAGTACGCGCCACCAATGAAGTCCGATAGACGCGGCGCTGCTATCGCAGAACTAGGTTATGTAAAAAATTACTAATTTATTACATTATAATAATTGAAGTTTAATTTAATGTTTTAAAAATAAGTCCATGTTAGTGATGTGAACTAGCTTCAGCTTCAATTTTATCCATTTTTAAGAAGAAATTATTATCACTGACGTCGTTTTGCATGGTGGTCAAGCGCTAGCCTATCTACCACTAAAAAAAAATAACACACCTTTGAAAAATAAAATAGGAATTAAATATTTATTTTTGTAACGTGTAGGTATTTATTTCTTAAAAATTCAAAAAAACATTAAAGATGAGTGAAACCAGTGACGAATACACTAATTTACCCCCCAGAGAAAAGTTGAGATAAAAAAGTGATTGTACTGAATTAATGCTCCTTCCTGAGAAACAGGTAAGTGCCGAACAAAACAATAACTTTTAATTTGCAAAATTACAATATTATCCGTTACTTGTACTTACCTACCTACTTTTAATTTCTAAACAAAATGCGTTGTTTTTAAATAGATATAAATAAATACATAATATGGATTACTTCCTTCAGTAAGTACAAAGTTGTATTTTTTACTTGTAATAATAGTACTTACAAGTTTTAATTATTATCTATAGGCAGGTAGGTATGTATGTTTTCGTTGCTGAGGTGAAAATTTGTGTGTGCTACACGAGACCAAAGTTTTTACATCACATTAATTTTCTCATTCTTTATGCCCTTGCTGATTATGTGGGTTCTGATTTAAAACTATAAGGAATGCGCGATATTTTTAGTTTGTTCTTGTACATAGGCTAACAATTAATTGCAAATTTCAAAAATAAAATACGTGTGGTGACCCTACACTACAAGTTTTCATACAAATAATAAAATAAGTATATCTCAGATATATATAGGCATATTTTCCTTTGAAGTTTTCTAGCAATTAATGGGACACTATTTTAACATTAAATTCGATGGGTGACACCCTTCATTCTGACGGTAACTCGACGGGTGACACCCTTAATTCTGACGGTAACAAGTTTTCATACAAATAATAAAATAAGTATATCTCGTGAACCAAGCAAATATTCCACAATTTGAAAATGCAGATCTTTAGTAAAAATTTTTACTAAAGGTCTACATATTTAGATTTTCTCTACAATTCGCAAATCAAAAGATATTAAGGTTTTTTACTTTTCAAAAACGTTTCAACTGAGTGAGCACCTAAGACAGTTAATTATTCATATATGCTGTATGATATTGGTTCTTTTTTTGGTTTTACAAATTCGTACTCAACTTATACTAAATGTAGACATCAATTTAATTCAAATTCTTTCATTGGTTTAGTAGGAAATTGGACATTGTGAAAGTGGAGAACTGAGTGAGCATAATAAACCATTTGTAAATTTTAAACTAAGGCACTGGGGAATCTGAAACTGAAAACCGTAGCATATCTAAAGTTCTACTAAAGCCTAGCATACACATTTATTTTGTAAACATAATACATTTTGATATTTAGCTTGTCGTATGGGAGAACTGAGTGAGCATACATTTCATGTCGTATCTCTTGTTCTGTCTTTTTACAAATGGCGAGATTGGTTTTACAATTGTTTTAGAACTTCTACTAAAGGTCTGCATACTTAAATCTTGTCTTCAGCACATGCTCTCTCGGTGGAAATGCACATGAGTTTTTAGCACGGATCTGGACTGTACAGTACAGATATCTGTAAAGATATCTTTACGGATATCCGCGGATAAAACTGTAAAAGGTTGGAATGGCAGAGATCGATCCGCGGGAAAATCCGCAGGCCGATCTCTGCGTGTAAATGCTGCTATTCGATTGTCATCATTCAAGATTACACATCGAACCGGCTCTCATCGCGGACGAGCATCACGTGTTCGACGGAGTGTCTTTCAAGGATTGTTAATAACATTATCCTGCATCTATCCTGATCCATACTACGATGAACAATAGCAGAGTTCCGATAATAATAATGTAACAGATATTGAATGTGATCTTTTATTCTCTTCGCCCGACAACTCACGCCTACCTAATGTCAACGTAACCATAGCAACACGTAAATATGAAGCCTCCTGATGCTCCTGAAATCCAGAGATATGATGGTGTCCCTTCATCAGAAGCGGGATTGGAAGGGCTAGATTTTGAAGAGAATACGCAAGCAACGAAATGCCTTCGCCACACCTATTGCTTATATGAAGTCTTTGCTATCGAGAAGCTATCGAGATTATTCACCAGGACATCGAGCAGCTGATTGCGAATGGTTCCTATCATTCCGACTCCTTTAAGTCGATTCCTATCACGTCGAGTTATTGAACGTAGAGCGTCGTCTGATCACAGGCACGTTGACTACTCTTCAACTCTTGGATACCTACTTACTTATGAGATCTCCAACGTCAAGTTTCGTCATAGCGAGCTTTGTCGCAAGCTACAGGAAGACCCATCTTCAGATAAGAGAATAAACCTATCTCCGAGAGTTCCTGATAAAACACGATCAATCATTTGTTTCGTGAGACAAGCGTGAGACACCTCTTGACATCTTGCGTCATCGTGACCAGATCTAAGAGGAAGCAGTGGAAGAGCAGCGGTTAAAGAATACCACGTCTACGAGCGCCAACGAACCAAGCTGCACCCTGTAACCTGCAACCTGCAACCTACAGCCTGCACCTGCCTTGACTACATAATCTGGTGAGCCCGTTTCTTGTTTATGATAGCAGATCGTACCTGAGTTTTATGTTTTAATCCCCTAATAATGCTACACATCTGGCTACTTGAATATGTTGAGAACAACGTGTTACTTCGTGTTACTTCGTGTTGTTACTTCGTGTTACTTCGTGTTTCTTCGTGTTTCTTCGTGTTACTTCGTGTTTCTTCGTGTTACTTCGTGTTTCTTCGTGTTTCTTCGTGTTACTTCGTGTTACTTCGTGTTCTGTTACTGCGTAAGCTGGTTGATACGAGCTCTGGTAGATGCTCTAGTCCATGTTGTCATTGAAGATGGTGGCATGGGCGATGAGACATCAGAGGCCTGACGTTCGATCAATTTAGTGGGTCCTTGTTGTCATTAAACATGGCGACTTGGACGGTGGGACGTCGGTGTAATATTGAAAGAGCCAGATGTCTAGCTGTTTAAATGTTTAGTACAGATGTTTAGTACAGATGTTTAGTACAGATGTCTAGACGTTTAGATGTTTGGATGTTTACTGCGGTTTAGATGTTTACTGATGTTTAGACGTTTACTGATGTTTATTGATGTTTGCATGATGTCCTATGATCAATCCTTTATATGTCAGGGATGGGCGAGCGGATTGAGTTATAGTGTCTACCAGTCATATCTTGTTGTTACAGATCAACTGAAAGAGGAGGACTAGATACAAGCAGTCACGCGAGGACGCGTGAATGTCAGTATGGCCGTGTAGCCTCTTTGATAAGAGTGACAAGAACTGCATGGAGGTTACGTCACTCTGACACAACTACGAGCGCTGGTGCTGAGCGAGGAGACTAATTCGATTGTCATCATTCAAGATTACACATCGAACCGGCTCTCATCGCGGACGAGCATCACGTGTTCGACGGAGTGTCTTTCAAGGATTGTTAATAAGATTATCCTGCATCTATCCTGATCCATACTACGATGAACAATAGCAGAGTTCCGATAATAATAATGTAACAGATATTGAATGTGATCTTTTATTCTCTTCGCCCGACAACTCACGCCTACCTAATGTCAACGTAACCATAGCAACACGTAAATATGAAGCCTCCTGATGCTCCTGAAATCCAGAGATATGATGGTGTCCCTTCATATACTTAATTAAAAAAAAAAATTAACATCAAACAGCGGTGAGCCCACTGTTCTTTATAAAAGACTGAAAGGCTCTGTCATTGCAATGTGCTTTTAAGTCCCGGTACAAGGTACCCAGTTTCATAGTGTACCGCAGGAAGAATAAATATTACGTTCTATTTGCAACTGGGAACGAACTTAGAAGACAGTACTTACCTAGCTAGTTGAAGCATAGAAGCGATATCTTTCTGACGTAAAGCGATACAAATATTTATGAAATTTTTTAAGTAATTTAAATGACAACTACTTAAGTAGATGTTAAGTGCATTTGAGCGTTAGGTAAAGTAATAATATTCATAAAAGACACTCGTGATTGACATTGTAACATTATTGCTTCTCGTAAATTTTGCTGCTCTTTGGTCATTGGTATTTGTTATTATGTTTATTTATCTAATAAGATACACTGGCAAAACTAAGTACTACACTTTTAAATTATTATTTCTTCCTAAACTATAGAAGTTAGAGATTTAAAATAAAAAACATTTCATAGCAAATTTTATCAGCTTTTTGAAGTTTCATATACAAAATTAAACTCTTTTTCGAGTCCTTTTTATTTCGAAAGTATATCTTGTGTACATAAAAAGTTATTGCAATTTTAAAAGTGTGATACTTAGTTTTGCAGGCCAGTGTAGAATGTAAATAAACGTATGGATGTTAAAATGCAAGAGTTGCGCTTCTATAGAATAATTATACAGCTAGGAGTATGTTCTGCGAGTGAAGGTAAACATTTTCTTTCACTTAAAAGGGGAACGAGATGTTATTTAATTATTTTAAAAGTCAGTCCTGAGGCTTAGCTACTGTAAAATATTTTAAAATATAAGAGCTTTAAAAGCTTTGTTTTGACCAGAGGCGCGATTCAGACCTTCTCGGAATGCATTCCGAATTCAGAAAGTGAGGTTTCTGCGCTAAAAAAAGTCTACTTTCCGACTGAAATCATCGAATCGGATGCTAGTTCGGAAGTCTGAATCAGGGTGCTGAATAGGTTTATTTAATATCTCAAATTACATGGTATAAAGTGGTATTCCATTAATAACATAAACATAAGCAAAAAAATTACTAATAAAACCGAGTTAAATCAAAATACCTAGTAATAGACCTTGGACCTTGGGCATCTTTAAAAGAATATAGATGACTATAGCTCTAAGAGAATGTCTATAGCGCCTTGGGGAGAGTCGTGACCATATTTCTTTTCATGTGGCCCCGGCGGTACCTTTTCCAGACTTTTCGTTCTTGATTGATCGTTGAAGTTTAGCAACTTTCAGCAGTGCGATTCAGACCTTATCTGTATTCTGAAATTCGAATTGCATCAACCAAAGCAACACGTCAAATATTTCGTTTTGTTTCATAACTTACCTACTAATGACCAATGAGGTTACTCTGTTGACGTTTTGAAACAAATTACCAATGACGTTTTGCAAATTACTTTCATTTTGGAGAACGAAACAAAACGCAGCGGTAATGATACCGGGATAGTTGACGTTGTAAATTAAAGGAATTGAGGCCAGAGGCGCGATTCAACCCCTCTCGAAATGCATTCTCAATTCGGAAAGTGATGCTGAAAAAAACGTCCTCTTTCCGAAGAAAATCATCGAAAATGAAAATCATCGAATCGGACGCATTAAAGTCTGAATCGCACTGCCTATCGGTTATTATTTGAATGCAAGTGGCATTACCAGCTGAACGCTTTTGAGCGTAAGAGGGCTCGTTAAATTGTTCTTCAATCGTCTTAAAAACTTCGTCATTATAGTTAGCCTCATGAATACGAACATACATACATACATAATGATTATTGACTTTGGCTTTGACTTCCACATACTGGGCATACGCCTCTGTTTGCTTATGCCATTCAGTACGCTCCTGGTAGCTTAACATACACAAACGTAAATGCTTTTACTGATGAATAAGTAATGAGATTTTCTGAAACTAGATATTGATCGTAAGCCGCGGTTGACCAACGTTATTGGCGATGAACTTCTTAATCCAATCTGAGATTATGTTCATCAAAACTTAAACTACAAGTTCACTAAACTTTGAACATAAGCTGTTCTTAAAGTTTAATAGAATAATAGTATTTTGAAAAAAGTATTGGAAAGATACAAATATTATGAATCTGAAAGTTTGTGAGAATGTTCGGACGGACGTACCTAGACATGGCGAACCGTAGATTTTCACGGCGAAAAAAACGTGTGTGGACAAAGGCTGTTCATATTTCTCGTTGTGCCTTAGGCAGCTGAATATTTTCATCCTAAAAGTATATCGGGTAGGCCTACGTAATAATATACTGTGCTGTAGGCTGATAATGATGAATAAACATTGTAATAATAACACACGGAAAATTACTCATGTAAAATATCGTCGATTTACACTCCGACAATGTTTTAATTCATCCAGAGAATCTTTATATGAATAAGGGAGATTCATGGTCTTATAGTAATGGAAAATAAATATTTGAAAATCCTAACTAATCTCAGAAACTATAAGTCGGGTTTGAAAAATCCTTTCTACTTGATAGCTTAATTCTTGAGGAAGGTTATAGGCTACTTTTAAATCGACTTCAAACAAAGGAGGAGGTTCTCAATTCGTCAGAATCTTTTTTTTCAGCATCACCATATACCTACCGTCACTACGCGAGTGACACCGTGAGGTGAGGGCGCTTCTAGTGAGTAATACGTAGTACTAGTATTCTGTGGTAATACTTGGGAATACGAAATGAGGTAAAGACGCTCTCAGATCTTTTAGACATTTGAAATCCTCTAAAGATGTCCCGTTGTGCCACCACGTATTAGTCTTTAAGGTTTTCTAGTTAAGTACCAACATAATTTGGTGTAACAATAAATAAATAAATAAATAATAATATTGTACTAACGCCTTAATTTATTTTTTATTTTCATTTTTGGCCCATAAACACTCGCGTCCACAAAATACCCTACCAAAGTTTCATCACAATCCGATCAATGGTTTATGAACGCATAGAGGACAAACATACAAACATTCAATTTTAACCCCTGACGAAAAAGAGGGGTATTATTATTTATATAAGGTCAATGCGGGGAAGACCGGCATACTTTTTTCAAAGTTCAGTTTGATTGATCATATCTCAGTCACTATGCATTTTTCTGTAAAGTTAAAGATATTCATCGTTAGCAAATTTATCCAAGAATCAGAAAAAGCTATTAAACCTTTAAAACTATATAAAATTAACAATAAAATCGGAGGTTTTTTAAAATTCGGGCAGTAGACGGTCTTCCCCGGCTAAATGAGGGAAGTCCGTCTAGGAGTTATTGTAGGCGACAGGAGATGTTTAGAAGAGTCTAAAGTAACTTACAGCAAGTATTACATCTTAACAATGAATTTTATGTCTTCAACGATTCGAAATAAGATCCCAATCCAAAGATATTGTCTAAAATGTGTAAAACGGGGTAAGTCCGTCACATTTTAGGATTCAGGGGTGGTGAACATTTTGCAACATTTTCTTGAAAGTAAGTCCCTACCAAATCATCCAATCCTTTGGGAGGGACTTATTTTCAAACTAAGAACCATTATGTTTCTTATTAAACATTCTAAAGAAACATTATTTCTATAAAAATAATGTTATTATTGTAAGATAATTATCGTAAGAAAAATGCACGGTTCCCGTGGGATATGAATACTTATGATTTTTTGTGTTAATCACTCTATTCTAATTTCAATTTATAAAAATTATTAAAGTAGGTAGGTAGAGTATCTGAGTAAATTAAAAAAATAATAATTAGGTAGTAAATTTAAAAATCTAAGCAGCATTATAACAATCTACTAGAGCAAGCCATAGCTAATTTAAAGTATTTTACTAGGTTTGTGATTTTTATGTGTATACCTATCTAATAGTAGGGACTAGGTACATAGCTTAAAACAGAAAAAAAATTATACATAAGTAAAGACTTTCTAGTTATGTAGTTTAACACCTATTATGATAGTCAACCCTCTACTCTACTATATCATAATTTCTTGCAGGTCCAAACCATACCATAATAGAAGGAAAATAAGGAACAGTTATTACTAATTTTAAAGAAATAAAAGACACGGTCAAGGGGTCATTACAGGTCAAGGGGTCATGTGAGGTCAAAAGGTCATCAAGAGGTCATATCCAATATATTTGGAATAAAAAGGTTTACGATTTCTGATTTGAGGCAAGTCCGGCATATGCCGGCCTTGCCCCGCGTAAAGTAGACGGACTTCCCAACTTGAACTTTTGGAAGGTAGATATTTTTGGATGCGATTATCTCAGAAGATATGGCGTTCTTTTGAAATTCGATAAGAGAAATAGGAGGGGGCAATATTATTAAAAAACTCCTAGCATAATTAAATCCGACAACTTCACTCTTTATATTTAAAATATTTGTTTTTGTCACAACACGTCTATCTCGATAGTCGAGTTAAAATTACACGAAAAGTTTGTGAACGTTTTTTCGCGAACTGTTGCGACATAGAAACATCTAATAGAGCTAGCTGAAACCAGATGGATGTGATTGATTTGCCAATATAGGTAAAACATGCGTAGGGTGCATAGTTTCGTCAAAAAGCTCAGTGTACGGTCTTGCCCCGCAGACGGACTTCCCCGCATTGACCTTAGATAGATTAATAACCGTATTGAAATAAATTAATAAAAAGCATTAGTATCTAAAGCAATTAACTATACCTATAGGGTGGATCACAGGGTGGATCATAGGAAAATAAATTTAAATAAAACAATAACGAAAATGATACTTATAAAACAATAGGTAAGGTATAAAATTGATTTTGGCTTTATTTTGAAGCTACATTCATGCCATTACAAATCATTCAAATGGCCTCCTCGGCTTCGCTCCATTGATCAGCTTCAAAGCAACCAATCTGAATTTAGAGAAGTTGAATGTAAAAAGTTTTAAATAACCTCCAACGACACGTTTAGGTCGTAAAATCTTGATGCAAATTCATTTTTATCTCGTAGAGACAAGGGTGGTAATTCTAGTACAAAACTTTTTATGAACCACAACCAAAACCTCAGCTAAACCTTAGATTTCCGACTGTTTCCTATTCTACTAATGACAAACGACTCAGTTGTGGTGAGGTTTTAGCTAAGGTTTGGACTTTGGCAGAACACATGTTTGAAAAGCCATTCTACTATTCACCAAATGGCTGACATTTAAGAGATCGAAACAAACCGCAGCGGAATGATTGACGTTGTCATCTAGTAGAATTGCCCTGAAGGGCATATAAGGTCATTATTTCACACTAGTTAATCGAAACGGAGAGTAGCAGAACAATCAAGCCGCTGACAAACTAATTTGATATTCAACTTTAGGTAAACAGTATGCATATGAGATTCTAACTCACACAAGAAAATACAAGTTCATATTCCGTAATGGCAACACATTTATTCTCTTGAAACTATTTTTATCAGACACCAACTGATGTTGCCTGCTTCTTGTTGCGAAGTCGTCGACCGTTCTACCTCATGATTTACGTGGTCCGAGGTAGAATGTACCGAGGCAGGGTTGCCACATACAAATGAAAAGAGATTTCTTGAAAAATAAATGATTAGCAGCAATTGTTGGAATACTTTGCTGTGTCTCCTCATAATCACTTAGTACTTGTAATAGACATAAAACTATATTATCAACAGTAAATATCAACAAGATTTATAAAGAGAGAGACCCTCGTCGAAAGATATTCGGTTACTATATTTTAAAAGAAATCAATTTAGTATTTTAATAAACGTTTTTACAAATAACTTGTGACTTACGATATTAATAAGAGTGCCAAAAGTAGGTATTGGAATTGTTTCTGTCTATCTATCGAAATTTCATAAAATCTTAAAGCTAGGTAGACGTGAATAGATCTAAGAATCTACCATATAACTACAAAATTAAATGTGAACCTAGAAGATACGCTTGTTAGCTAGAGATTTAGCTTTATTTAGTCACTATTCCAGCTCCCAAAACCGTTACGCTACCCTACTGAATAGCGCATAATTTGCCGCGGTCTCCTAGTAAATTTTATTACAGAATGCCTGCATCTAGCATATAAATTGTTTTTTGGAAAACCAACAACCATATTCGGTCAGGTCAGTACGAACGTAAATAAGGATTTTTATTTCCCTAGTGCTTCGTAGGCCAAATAAACGTATTTTCTTTCTCTTTGTCTTTTTTGTACCGGGCGTAATAAAAATCTTAGGTCGTATATCTTTTTTTTTATAAAATAATTTGGGCGCTCAAATAAGTTACATGACATGACCTTTAAACCATTTGCTGATGTTATCAAACCTTTCAATTTCATCGTCAATAAGTACTATTAATGTTTTTAATAGATAAAAGTGCTACCTTGGCCTTACTGTAGAAGTCTTTAATCGGTATAGTTACCTTGTAAGTACTAAGATGAGTAGGTATCTTAAATAACAAAAAAAGATGTTTTCAATATTTCCTAGGTAAAAATACCCAATTTTATTGTTACTTATAAATCTAATGATACAATATTTCAATATTATGTGAACATGGGCAATATTATCGAACCAAACATACTTAAAAAAGGAGAGTACTCGTATGTTCAAAATGCTGACATCTTAGTGCAAACGACATGAATCTGTCTATGGTAAAATAGCTTTATAGCATTTGGTAATAAAGCTTAAAATATGAATTCGTGCCAAAACTACCTACTGTATGAAATGGGCCATTATTACGTGTTATCAATAAACCCGAGCTCTGTAATAAAAGCCTTACTAACGATGTTGCCAGGTGTTTTGCCCTTCGGGTATCCCAAAATTTGATACATACTAAATTAGCTATTTTAGTTTATGAGACGATCGAGTTCAGTGCGGTAGTTATAACTATGTTCGATGTGCATTCAAAGAAGTTTTTTGTTAATTTTTTTTAAAGTAACATGCCTAAAATAGGTAACAGTGAATTTAATTTGGAGCCTGTTTCTCGAATATTTAACTATTATTTACTGAGGAGTTTCATTGAACACTCTTGGCTCCATCATCAGGTCAGTTCTCTGTCAAGTTAGTATATAAAGATCTTTGATTCTTGATTCTTGATTCTGTTGCATTTACCGGCAATACATAGGCCGTCTAATCGGTTACGGCTTAACTTGCTTAAAATTAAGTTGCAGCATTTGACCCAATTCTAACAAGGCAAACTTAAATAAAAGCTTGTAAAAAGTAAAGTTGTAATTGACGTGTTTTGAGAAAAAGTGATTGAAACCAAATTATTATGATAAGTAGTTTAGAAGTTATGAGTGAACAGCTGAACATGCATAGGTATATATTTATGTTTAGCTGTTCTATTTAATGTTAAAACAGTGTAAGGCCTCATCCTAATAGAACGCGACTACGCGATCATCACAAGTTCGCGCTAATTTTAATCGTATGAATCCGCGATCAAACATACTGATGTCGAATAGGTGTCCTAATTGGCATTCGCGCGATGGAAACATTAAATAGAATAAGTCTTTTGTTGGAAACATTTAATTTTATATTTATCTGTGTAAAATCTTATGTTCGTTCGTTCTCTCGTCAATAAACGCTGCAACTGTGCATACGCTCAATTTAAGGTTTTTAATAAAAACAATTCTACTAAAGCCCAAAACCATCGAAGTCAAGCTATATCTTCTTCAACACCTCTCAACCTTTTCAGCCTCAGATTGAAACGTGCCCACACTACTTTATTCGTTTGTAGAATCAATGGCTCTTGTGACTACAATAGATCTGTTCACCCTAATTTCGGGGACAACAATTGACTGTTAATATTTGTCTTTCTCAACATTTTGAGTGTGAACACTATTTTGGAATCTTATCAGCGAGTAGGTATACCTACTCCATCCATCGAAATTATCTTCTTAATCTTGAACGTCAGCCTGATTGATATTCATTCAATTTTCAATTCAATTCAATCATTCAACGTGATTCATTTGCATTATTTTGAGGGATGGCTTTTGATAATCGTCTTGAAGTTCATTTCTGCAAGTTTAGTTTTTATCAACTTAAAAAAGTTTTCTTTGTTCAATGTTTGGCTTTATTTTTTTATGTATTTTATTCCTCATTTCTGAGGAACTATTAGACCGATTCTTATGGATTTTGTACAGAATAATTTTATTAAAAAGTATGGAGAATTTCCCTTTTTCCAAAGGATGTTTTAGATTAGCAACATCGCAAATTAACGAGGATGGAAGCAATGGCGTTTGGTCCTCTTTGTTTTTAAGTTTTTGATATAAATATCGTAGTCGTTGACTATCTGATAATAATAATATTTCAATATCGATTGCAACATTATTACCCATACATTGTATGCATACAATAAATAATACAGTTTGTACATCTATAACTTGCTCATATTACTCCGGACGTTGGAACCAATCAAACGCGGTTGTCAATTTGACCTCAGTTGGCTTGTTTGCTTTGAATCAACGTTTGGAATTACTTTTGAAGACATTCTGTCGTCTTGCCCAATTTCTTTTATTAGACGCCTGTAGCTTCGTAAACTTCTAAATGTTTTATTTTTCTTTGAAATATACGAAAACTTTGATTTTATTTTTTGGCCTTAACTTAGGTAATTGGAAATTCTCTTTCATTGTAAAAAAAAAGTTCATTTTATTTCTTTTTTCAGACTTTACTGTCCCACTGCAAAGATCCACCTTCCTTTCTTACATGTAAAAAACATTGTCTTTGGTAAAATCAATTTTAAATTTTAAATTTCTAAGAATCTGAGAATATGTTTACCATTGTGATTCTTCGGTTTTCGCTATGAGAAATAAGAAATCATTTTGTAAATGGTATGTGATTTGATTTAGTTAAGTACCTACGAAATTGCTCAGTAATAAAATTAATTAAGGTTTTCAGTTAAAGGTCTCATTCTTTGAATTTTATACCGTATTGCGTGGAATTGAGGATCAATATTACAAAAAAGAGTTACTGTTGTACAATTTGTCAAAGAGAATAAACAAAACGTGCTTTAAATAATGTATTTAATTTGTTTGTATAAACAAAATTCAAAAGTAACAAAGAAAGTAACGGCTTTGTCAAAATGACGATTACACAAACTATTCTCTTATCAGCATGGCCAGTTACCAATAATTCGTCATCATCATCGTCTTCAGCTTGCGGTGTCCCACTGCTGGGCATAAGTCTCCTTCCATAACCGCCAAACATATCTACTCTGGGCTTTTTGCATCGTCTTACCCTGTATGGAAACTATGTTTTTGTTGTTATTTTTTTCTATCTGTAATCTATTTTCTTTTTTCTGTACAATAAAGCGTTTTCTATTCTATTCTATGTCGTCCGTTTATCTCGCAGGTATACCAGTAATCATCACAAGTAAGTTAATCTGTAATAATTTATTAAGCTCTAATTAAAGCGTTCACTGCAAGCCCTTCAAAATCACAAAATGTGCTTTGTTGGCACTGAACCTCTTATCGGTATTGACATTATTTTTCAAAGCATGTACAACTATGATTCAAGTAAAAATCGGTCAACTAATTTTCATTAGATTTACTTACCTATTATGCTCTGGATAAGTGTGACTGTTTTATTGCTAAATGGCGTTTCTAGAAATGAATAAGTGCCTTATTCTCTGGTGCAACCACGTAACAAGATTGATGTTGTAGTATTTGTGAATGTCTGACTTTGACCTTCTCTAGTATTTCAACTAATTCGGTAAATGAAGCACGTAACCTATTAAAAATGAGTGGTGAAGGGTAGTTATGAAATTTATTTGAATTGAGCTCGAAGTTTGAGCAGAAATAATATTTTGATGAAATTCTTCATAACACACAGGTCGTGTTTCTACTAGAAAACCTTTAGCTCACATCACTATTACTGCAAAGATAAATTGTGCAGTCACTCTGAAATAAATAGCGCAATCTTGTTTACTTGTTTGTCTAGGGCGTTGAGCCAAAAATGCATCCAATCTTGAACAAAACATAAGCACATGGATCGGATCAAAGGATTCCATCGACTGCAAAACCCAGACGGTTAGAGATGCTAATCCGACCAATATACTTAGGACCGACATCTCTTGTTTTAGTTTCGAGTACGAAGGTCGGAAAGTTCTGGTGGATTATCCATGCAGCCAGTATAATTAAAACTGGTAGCGTGGCTTATGAGTGTGTACTGGGAGGTCTTGTGATTGTGGAAGGCTTATGAAGCTCATCGGACACGGAACGCCACTCAAGCACAATGCATGGCTTGATTCAAGGAGATTCGTGTAAAGGCATTCAGTTATAAGATCAATAGCTAATAAAATATGACCGTACGGATCCGTCAGGTAACACCCAATTTAAAGGGTGGGTGTCATAATGAAACAATTGTAGGGCAACTTGAAAACTTTCTGCAGTAGGATTTAGACTTCCGAAAATGCATCCGATTCTTTGATGTTCTTAGAAAAGTTGCCGTTTTTTCAGCAAAGAAACGTCACTTTTCGAATTTGGAATACATACATTCCGAGAAGGTCTGAATAACTCTGCTGATCGACGCGAAAACGATTATCTCTACGTCTGTCAGCGTCGAGTAGCAATGTGTAATCCGAATCGAATACGAGACCCTTCCATCTTCTATTTAATCTTCGTCTCAAGGAAGTCTAATGTCAAAAAAGTTACTGCGAATTGGCGATTCTTGTGGTTTTCCTGCAATTACGACTTCCTACGACATTCCTTTTGGCAATATACTTCGTAAGAAAAGTAATTTATCTTGAAAAATGTTCTTCCCATCAGCTTTTATTAAAGTTAGAATCTATTTCTGTGAAAAATAGCTGTTGGAAAGTTTTAAATAAAACCTCTTGTTATATGTTCGCAAAGAAGTATATGATAATAAAAAAAGATTATTGCTTCCAGACGCAGAAGCTCGTAAATCAAAATGTATGATTGTTTTATTTATATGATCTTTCAAAGTCAAGTCTAAACAAATATATTCAAATACTAGCTTCCATCCGCGGCTTTGCTAGTACCTGGACTGTGGTATGTGTTATTCCAGGTCATAAAATATGTTTATTCCATGTTTCATAAAAATCAAGCTTGTAGAAGAGAGCTTTTATTTAACTTGCAATGTGTTTGTTCGGTCGGAAACTTGCAACTGAATTTTAAAGCAGTTATTCTCAACCGATTGTGCTGAAACTTGGCACACTTATAGATTCTCGGTGACAACGCAATAATGATGTTGACAGCAAGCTGATCTGATGATGGAGATAGGATCTGTTCAACGGACCTCCTCAGAAAATAACTGTAAAATACTAATGCTTAGGCTCATTTTAATCAGCTATTAAATTTGAAAATATGTGTTTTCAACAGTAAACTAAGTATTAATATTAGTATAGTAAGTAACTAAGTAGCCGAATTAGTAAAGGCACTCCGGCTTACGGAAGATCGCTTGTATCAGTGCGGGTTCGAATCCCGTTGGAATTGAAAATTTTAATAAGATTTTTCATTTTCAATGAAACAGTAAACTTATTAGATTTTAACTCATATTTTACAATAAAATATGTTTTACTAATTGTGAGTGAGTGATTTATAGGTAGTGCAACTGGTTTATTAAGTAGGTAACCGATCTAATTGTTCAAAAAAAATATTTTACAGCAGCTAGGTACTTATTTGCTGACGAGTCTCCATTGAAAAGATTGATAACAAAAATAATTCATGTTTTTACTTATTCAATGAGTATGCATGCTGTTGACTGTAAAAATTGGACTACAAAAATATAACAGCAAGGAAGAGAGAAATTCATTGTAAATGACCTGGAATGAAACGCAATTGAAAAATGAACAAACAATATTGAAGTTTTCTGTTTCCCCACGCAATATCGATATATTGCGTGGGGAACTTTTTAACTACAATTCGATAATTGTAGTTAAAAAGTGACCTTATTGTTCTACTTTAAGATTGAACATGGCTCAACTACAATTCATTTTTGTGATGTTTGAGGAGTGTCTTCCGAATTTTCACAATTTTCAGGATATTGGAAAATTAACTAATTTGAGCTACTGTTTTAAATGGTTACCGATTTATAAAAATAACCGTTCTATTCAGTTTAAACAAAATTATAAATCAACACTAAAGGAATATAAATTTCCAAGTCCAGCTTTTTTCGTAGCTCTCCCTTCCGCGATGTAGGTTATGGGTTCGATTCTTTTCCAGCGCAACGGCGCGGTTCAACCCTTCTCGGAATGCATTCCGAATTCGGAAACTGACGTTTCTTCACTAAAAAAAAACGTCAACTTTCTGAAGAAAATATACGAATCGGATGCATTCCGAGAAGTGTGAATCGCACTGCTGGACTATAATGAACATAGTTCTTTGTTCTGTCTAGTTATTACAAAATTTTCCTACGCCCTAAGGTATTTCGTTCGACGTGATAAGTACCTACTTCACATGAATAATTGCCGAATATAATAAAAACAAAAAACATCAAGCCGCACTCTTCTCTTACGCTAAATACATTATCTTGCATCGCGCGGGGTATTCTGGTCCTTAAAGAAGGCTTCAAAGGTATACTTAAGGGTGCTAATTGCTAGAAGGTCCCGTAATTTAATTAACATGACCCACCGCCGACGGCGGCGTTTCGTCATGGACCCTATTTATATTTTATAAGCATAATTATGAATTAGACTACTTTGGATTTGCTGTTCTATGGGATTTTTGTAATTGAAAGAAGAACAGCTTCCGCCTGTGGCTTTGCTTACATGATACCCGGATTCAAAATAGCTTACCACCTATTTCCGGTCATTATCTATCTATATTTTAAATTTCAGCTAAATCGGTTCAGTGGTTGTCGAATTATAGAGGGGATATTAACCCTAGCAAAACGTTTTATAAAGTTTATATAACTGAAGGTGATTTATTTTTTGAAGTGCTTATTTTTATACAAGGTTGTAATTTTTTCAATTTTCGCGTACTTAGCGAAAAAAAAAAAATGATTTAAGAAAGAAAACAAACATACACCCATCCAAACAACCAAACTTTCGCATTTATAATATTAGTGTGACTAGTGTAACTAGTACATCTGATTAGTGTGATAATTAATTTTGTGTATTTGCAACAATTAATTTGTTTTAGGTAAGTATGTGTTGTTGCTGTGGGGCTACATGATACTGTGTAAAATGGCACTTGTTGCTGTGTGCTAGTACGTTGTCTTGTATTTATAGGCTGTCTTTTATTTATAGGAAGAACTTAAGGGCTCGGCGAACGTATCTACTTAGCTAGGAACGTAATACCAAAATAATTTAAAATTTGAGCATATTTTTATCACTTTACGTTATTATTTGGATAAAGGTAGTATTTATCTAGGTTCCTGTTAAACTTTTGTTTCAAAAAACTTACTATAGAACAAATGAAAAGAAAAAATGCCATTTTTGGTGTACCTACAAAGATTTCAATTCAATTGGCTTACATTTCTTTTTAGGTAAGTTTTTCGGAACAAAAGTTTAACAGGAACCTAGATAAATACCTACTCTCCTAATCTAACAACATAAACTGATATAAACATGCTTACATTTTAAATGATTTCGGTATTACGTTTTTATGGAAATTCGCCGGTCGCAGCCCTCTTAAATGTGAGTACGTCCTGAGGCCCGCCTACGCCCGCTTGGATGCGGGTTCGATATTCGCCGCGGGACAAAACGAAGGTTTTCTACCTATAATTACATGTATTTACAAAAAAAACCCAAGTAGTACCTATATCAGTCATGTGGTTCCCATAACACAAGCTCTGCTTAGCTTGGGGCTACACGATGCTGTAATGTCCAGCATTAATAAAAATATTTATATAATCAAGAATTTTGAAAGAAACTTTTAAATGATCTTTTACAAAACTATATAAGTACAAAATTTATTTAACTTTTTTCTAGATAATCTGTTTCAATAATCATATCATATTTTGTTCAATTAACAATCAATATATTGAACTGGAACATTGTAAAGAAAAACCAGTATCCTATTAACTATTCAAAAGCCTAGATATTTATTAACACATTTAACCTTTCAGCGGTGAACAATGAACGTCAGGGTCGTATCCCATGTCGTGTACCTTCATGGATTACTTTGTACTAATTTAGCTTTCAAAGATTGAATATTTCATGAACAATAAACCACAGATTGTGTTAATGAAGATTTTGAGCTTGAAGGAATATTAGAAACTTACCTACAGTAAGAAAATATAATTATAGTGTGTACAAATTAGTGTGTAATAAAAGAAATTGGTAAATCGGGGAAATTAACATACAACAAACGGGCGATTAAAATTGCATTGAAGTTTTTTTTGAAAATACTTTTGTCATCCAACATGCTCCTTGCTTAAAAATTATGGCTTGTCTTCATAATTAGTATCAACCAAAGGAATGGCTAAGCAAAAGTCACCATTTTATATACACATAGCAGGTAGGTATTTATTTAGTAGGACAATAAAAGGACATTTGAACCATAAACATAAATGTGAATCATAAATGTATTTTGTAACAAAATATTTACAGTGTTTTTTAACACTGTCAAATAATACTTACATTTGAATTTTGCTAAAGTTTAATTTGCAACTTATGAAGCAAAAACGTTTAAATTTATTAATTGAGTTTTTAATTTTATTAAGTACCCCGGAAATGCATTACCATTGCGAATCGCAATACTTAGTAATTTAAATGGGGTGGCAACCGAAGGCA
Organism: Camptogramma bilineatum; assembly: GCA_958496255.1. NCBI lineage: Eukaryota > Metazoa > Arthropoda > Insecta > Lepidoptera > Geometridae > Camptogramma > Camptogramma bilineatum. The sequence goes on along the minus strand of OY292467.1, from coordinate 7,533,971 downwards.
ATTCATTATTCGGCAGAGAGTCGATGTTGGCAGTTAATTGGTTTTTAAGTTATTATTTCATGCTGCCTGGTAGGCTCCAGTGGCACGCTGACGGACGTCAACTCACGACCGTCACTATGCGATGACATGAGGTGACATTGATTTGAGATGTCTCGTTTATTAACAACCTTTCCATAACACGTTCAGTTTAACTTGTTCAATAAATTACTTGCGCAAGCAAATATCATGTTCATAAATAAAAAAAATTACACACTATTTTACTATTGTAGGTACATGGCCTAGATTAGCGCTAGACAGGGGCGAATGGCAGAAACGAAGAGAGGCCTATACCCAGCAGTGGGATGAGAAAGGCTGATGATGATGATGATGACATACTATTTTAGCATTGCCACAGCGTGCATTAAATACGGCAGACGATTAGCGCCTGCAAGTTATAATAATCAGTAAATATTATTGCGCAAAAAAGTAAGTTCGTATGCAAACTCTAGTGACGGAGTTTTTAGGCCACCTAAAGGCCTCCGTCATGGCTTAATGACTTAAAAGCCAGAACCGGCAGTTTAACGTGCCCTCTGAAGCACGGAATTATTGCGCAAATAACTTCAGTAGCTCTAATGTGGCCACAGCTTAAGTTGATATTGTGTCCCATATTTCATTTCCTCGAGCGCTACAGTAGCGATGGGCGAGTCGAGTTGGCTGATTCGAATAACTCGAATCAGAGTCTACACGAGTTGATTCGAATCAAGTTCATTCGCAACTCGAATCAACTCGCTTACCTACCTATCTACTAGAATGCGGATAACGAATGCGAGTTATGCGAATGCGAGTGCACGCGAGGTCGCGAGTCAGCGATTCGCCAACTCGAAACCGAAACTCGACTCAAGAATAAGAATACGAATACGGTGCATTCGACTCGACTCGCCGCGCCCGCCGATCCGTTTGGCTGCTGCCGCGAAGCGGATCCCATCCGGTTGATGCGAGTCGAGTCAACTCGCGTTGCGATTCGAGTTAGCGGCCGAGTCAACTCGAGTTATCCGAGTTGGAATAAAATCAACTCGTAACATCGCTACGCTACAGCGAAGAATGCTGTTGAAATTGAAAGTAATAGGTAATACCGAAAATGCTCTCAGAAATCGAAAAAATTAACCGAATGAGGAAGTGTAGATATTTTTAGGAGAATTTCTATTGAAAATTACTCTTACATACATTTTATGTTAGGAGACATAACACGAATAATTAGTGAAAAGCTTCAGGCTAAGTAACCTCTATATTTTAAATTTAATTAGTTATTCGCTGAATAGTGTGATGTTGATGGTGTTAGTTTCTTTAGTAGGTAGGTACCTAAGTTTAAGAACAAAAATCCTTTTGCTACACCATAAACTTAATTAGAAGTGTCTCTGTCTCGAGTTATATGAACTTACAGACTCTGGGGGGCTAAAGTGGCTACTTTTAATGAAACATCATTGTTTTATAAATGTTTTCAAGCATAAGTATCTCAAAAAACGTTTTTTAACAGAATTGGTTAAAATGGATTCTATAGCGAACGGTCAAAAAAGATGTTTTGAAATATGCTTCATAAATGAAGCATATTTGAAGCTTAATTGAAGCATTTATGAAGTATATTATAAAACATCAAAAGTGGCCACTTTAGATCCGCTGGACTCTGGTAACAGAAGTTTTAGGCCAATTAAAGGCCTGCATCATGACTTAGCAATGTTATAACGGGCATCGACAATTTAATTACCGGATGCCAGGTAGTTCCATAGGTTAGGGCTAGGTCACAGCACAGAATAATAATACTACGTAGTCACAGTAAGGCAAGTTACGAATACAAATCTCGTCTCTATGCAAAATTGTTTGAATAAAAAAATCTTTGAGTTTATAAGTAGATATTATTTCAAATTTTGCGAACTGCTAGCTGCGGGTTCAAAAATACAGTAGGGTCAGGGAGGCTAGGTTGGCTCGGATTTTTTCAGAGGGCTCTAAAATGTAGAAGAACTCAAAGGATTAACCTGAAATTTGCACATGTTGTTGCTAAACTATCCTAGTTTAATATGGCATCATTATATTTTCATTAAATACTGCTAAAACAAAATTACAAACCAAAAATAAAAAAGTGAGAATTGAGCAACTGTGTACCACCAGGTGTACAGAGTGGCTCAGTGATTCAGTAGTGGTAACTAGTATTAATAAATTAAAAAACGTTAATTATTTATTTTCTATTTTTTAATAGAAATAAAGAAGAATTATTCTAGTCTCAAAATGTTGTTCATATCAACCTAAAATCATTTTTACTGAAATCAACCTCATCCCCTCTTTTATTCTTTCAGCAGGAGTATTTCCTATTTTTTTCGTCGTGGTAGTCGGTGGCCGTGGCATTCTATTGATGAAAAAACAAAAGTAGAATTATAAAGTGCTAAAATAATTTATTTTAGGTCTTTACACTGCACCAATACACAGTGACTCATGAGCAGTGATCGGAATGAGGCGGGCTAAAATACCTAAAGTTCGAAAAATAACAGAGACAAATAGAGACGCCTTAGGACTAAAAATTTTTCGACCCAATTATTTTCGTTTTCGGGACATTAATAAAGAACATCTAACAATAAGGTGAATCAATTTTTTACCTGAGTTAATAACAAAAACTAAAATGTAAATTATAAGGATAAAAAACTTTTTTCCGTCGGTCAAATAGAAAAATTATTTGAACTAGTTCACAATATTATTAACATTAATTTTAAATGTACTTACTCACTGTGAAAATTGTGCCAACATTCAATAAAATTCTTACTTACTACAAGAATAAAATTCTTGTAGTAAGGAAGTCTCCCCTTTTTTGCCTCTGTTCTTTGAACTTTAGGTAGTTTAGCCCGCCTAGTTCCGATCACTGCTCATGAGTCACTGTGTACTTTTTAAAATTGAGTCACTGTTCGCTACTACGCCGTTTTGAAAATATTCAATGACGACAATCGAATCAGCTAACAAACACATCAAAGAACTACACAAATAAGACTTCTACAATATCTACTATACGGCAAACATAATGGTCACCACAAATTACGATAAACTAAGGTATGACAAACAAAATAAACTTACCTTAAAAGTAATTTTGTAGGCGCGGAAACTAAGAAATGCGATGACACCTCGGTACTGCGCTCGATCTGCCGCCTGATTGGTTTGAACACATTTGGGGTACACACACTTCAATTGTGCGATAGAGATAGCCATCTAAAGTACGCCGTTCTAGTCGAAACACGTGTGAGCCACTGTTGTCTCCTGAGTCACCGTACCCTCCCTGACCCTACTTACACTTTCCTAGTTCATCAATATAAATTGCCTCTTCTGGCCTACGAAGGAGACTGATAGGTAACTACAGTGCAGTAATGAAAGTATTTTTAACTGTTTACCTACTGAATATCTAGATCAAACCATGAATATCTAGATCTAATATGAATAAATGGTAAAATAAATATTTACAACTTATGCTACAACTAGCTTTTATTGACACGAATGTACTTGGAATTTACACTCAAATTACACAATTTTTCGCGATAATACTTATAAATTCTGTTTCTTAAATACTTATCTAAATATTTTAAAATTTTGAGCAACCTTTTTTACATTTGTACAGATCATTATCACTTTTGAAAATGTATAATCTTAATCAAAATTTACAATTCCGACGGGATTCGAACCCGCAATGATACAAGCGATCCTCTTTTAGTGTGGTTTAACACTATAACAAATAAAACATTTTCACTTTTATCATATCCGCAGCAAAAAAACACGTTGTTTCTGTTTAAACTTTAAATTGCCGAGCAAACTGCCCATTTAAATTTCTTCAGCTAATTCATATCAACAAAATACATAGTTGCTCGAAAAATTGCCGATCCATAAGTCTCTCCAGTGAACCTACCAGACAGATTGGTCGTGTCCGCTTCAAGTCACTTCGGTGACACACCAATTTGTCACTGTGCGAGATGTACCTACTGTAGTAATGGACGAGGCTTTTCTTGGATGATGAACTGCGAAGGGTAAATCGAGTTATCTTTGCAACGAGAAAATATGATAGAAGTCCTACCAACTACATTCTCTCAGGTGGGTTACATAATAACGTCTGAAAGGGACTACCTATATACTAATATAATAAATGTAAAATGTACCTTAACTGTTCTGTAACATGACGCCACCTAAACCATCTGTAACAGATGACCAAAGGCCAATGATGATGATGATGATGATGAAAATGTACCTTACCTATGTTTGTTGATGCATCAATCAAAATGTTTCGTTTGTAAATATAAACCATTTTTACCAAATCCTCCTACCAACGAGTCAGACCCGAGCGCTGCTCTATAAAAGGCGGCGACAAGCGGCACTCGTGTTCATTTGGCGCGTGGCGTTTGGCTGGGACGGACGTTTTAGTTTATTTAGTACATAAAGGGTTATGTAATTGGTACATAGTTATAGTTTACATAGTCGAGTTATCTTGTTGTTTTAGTTGCCATTATTGGCGGTAGATTTAATTGTAATCATTTAAAATAAATGAGGTTAGGTTTATTGGGTGTGTCTTTTTAAAAATTTAATTTCTCTTGTGTTCGGTAAGATCATTCGTGGGATGTCTCTCGTGTCTTTTGATCGTTTTGCCATCTAAAATCCAGGACAATTATCTTTTGTGCATATTGTGTAAAGTTTGCAGTGTTGATTTGTGTTAAGTGTTGTTTTGTCGGGTAAGTCTGATTTTCTTATTTAATAATAATGACGGGCCGTTCTTCTAGATCGAAAGATCGTGATTTATCCCGTAGATCACGACATAATAAGGCGAGGTCCCGTGATAGGTCTCGTGATGATGAAAGTAGGTCTCGTGATCATCGTAGTGGTCACGGAAATAGGTCTGCGTCGCGCCGGCGGGATAGTGATCGTTCATCTCATCACCGAGAACGATCTTCTAGGGGCCGTGAAATTACGCGCAGCCCACCTAGCTCACGCAGGCGTCGCGATAGGTCGCATGTTCGTAGTAATTCCCGTGACGGGGCCTTAAGCCAAATTCTCACGAGATTGGATGCGATTGAGGGTAGGACTAGATCGTCATTAACCACTGACGTTCCGTCACAACCAGATTCCGAACGCCACGCGTCATCGTCGCTTCTTCAGCCTTTGGTGACGTCAACCCCGGTCAGTCAACAGGCTACAGGGTTGACGGAAGAGGCTTCACATGGGTCAAACGTTGAGAATGAAACAGAAAAGTTAGTGGGGGTACTTTCAAAGTTAATTTATTCAAAGCCTCAACATTTTTACATATCCCCTTTCGACCCAAGTGTGCACGATTTTGATACTTGGTGCGCAGAGGTGGATCGCGGTCGGTTGATAAACAAATGGGATGATAGGGAGTGTCTCGGTCGGATAGGCGGTTGTTTACGAGGTGATGCAAAAACTTGGTTGAACGAATGGGTGACGAACGACAGAACGTGGAGCAATTTTAAAGTTGAATTTCGCTCATTGTGTCCACGTGAGATAGACTTCGCCACCGTCCTCTTCGAAGTTATGTGCAAGAATTCTAACCAGTTCACAACATATGCTGAGTATGCTCGCAAATCTCTCCTGCGTCTTAATATTGTGAAGGGTCTTTCTGACGAATTGAAGTCAGCAATCGTAGTGCGGGGTATTATGGACCCACAGGTTAAGGCAGCAGCAACAAATGCCAAGTTGCTACCTAAAGATTTGGTTGAATTTCTCTCCATCTATACAAAACCGAAAGCAGATCCGCGTCGTCCTCAGGATGCAAATCGTTCTAATACACAGAACCATCGTAAACGTGACCATTCAAATATAGGTGATAGGAAATTTACATGTCGTAATTGTGGTCAATCAGGCCATAAGCAATGGTTCTGTCCTAAAAAGCAGAAAGTTGGAACAACAGCTCCTAATCAGGATTCATCTGATCCTAAGCCAACTTCCGCTGAACCTAACAACAAGGATAGGTCCTCTAAGCATTGCACGTTTTGTAAACGCAGTGGGCATTTGGTTGATACTTGTTTTCAGCGACAACGTTCTGAAGGGTCAGGTAAGAAAATCAACGAAGTAAATTTTTGCTCAGGGTCGAGTCAAGACATAATAACGTGATGTCAGCAATTGTTCAAAAAGTACCTGTAGATATTATGGTAGATAGCGGGTCTGATATTTCATTAATATCTGAATCAGTCCTTAAACATTTTGTATTTAATAGAATTCCAACTTATCGAGTAATGAGGGGTATAGGGAGTCAGGAGGTCGAGTCAACATCATATGTGACAACCGTGCTAGAATTTCCTGAGGTCTCACTTGAGGTTGATTTGTATGTGGTTCCATCTGAATGCATCAACGCTCCCATATTGATAGGAACAGATATTTTAAATCGAAAGGGAATAACTTATGTTCGGTCGAATGATGAACAAAGGTTGATGAGATCAAATGGCCCTTTGACTGTACATCATGTGTCTACAGTGGAAGCTGATAATATCAAAACTCCTTTGGTAGGTGAAGATAGGCAACGCCTTTTAAACATCATACGGGAGTTTTCTGGTTCATTTATTACTGGAACCGCCACTTCCACTGTGAACACAGGATGTATGGAAATAAAACTAACCTCTGACACACCGGTAAGCCATCGTCCTTACAAACTTTCTGTAGATGAAAAAGATAGGGTCCGACAGATAGTCAATGACTTACTTAGTAAAGGGATTATTCGTGAGTCACAATCGGAATACGCAAGCCCTATCATTCTCGTCAAAAAGAAAGACGGGAGTGATAGGATGTGCGTTGATTACCGAGCCCTTAATGCAATAACCGTGAAGGAAAGGTTTCCTTTACCACTGATAGACGATCACATTGACAAGTTAGGTAGGTTCAAAATGTTTACAAGTTTAGATATGGCCACAGGATTCCATCAGTTACCTTTAAAGGACGATGAATCCATCAGTAAAACCGCTTTTGTGACTCCTGAGGGCCACTATGAGTACCTTAAAATGCCGTATGGTCTTGCCAATGCTCCGATCGTCTATCAGCGGGTTATAACCAAAACATTGAAACGACTTATAGACGCTGGTAAAGTTCTAACGTATATTGACGACGTATTGATCATGTCCAACACTGTCGAGGAAGGTTTAAGCACATTGCGTGATGTATTACAGGTTCTCTCTGATGCAGGTTTCTCAATAAACCTTAAGAAATGTACCTTTTTGGATACAGAGATAGAATACCTAGGACGGTTGATTGGACATGGTCAGGTACGGCCGAGCCCAGTTAAAGTGGACTCTCTCATTAAATCACCTAAACCCACTAATGTAAGGGGGGTGCGCCAGTTCCTGGGGCTTGCAGGCTATTTTCGGCGTTATATTGCAGGATACGCCTCTAAAACTGCATGTATAGCCAAGCTGCTCAGGAAGGGCGAACCCTTCATTTGGGGCTCCGAACAAGATGCTGCCCGAAGTTACATTTTACATTGCTTGACTACTGAACCAGTTTTAGCGATCTTTGACCCCCAGTTACCGACTGAACTGCACACTGACGCCAGTGCTATAGGATTTGGCGCCGTTCTTTTGCAGGAGCATGCTGGTAAGAAAAAACGTGTCATAGGTTATTTCAGTAAATCTACACAGGGCGCGGAATCGAGGTACCATAGCTATGAATTAGAGACTTTAGCAGTCGTACGAGCGCTTCAGCATTTCCGTCATTATTTAATCGGAATCCGATTCAAAATAGTGACGGACTGCAATTCCTTAAAGCTAACGGAGCGGAAGAAAGATCTGTTACCTCGAGTCGCGCGCTGGTGGGTTTACCTACAGGATTTTCAATTCACTTTGGAGTACAGGAAAGGTTGTTTAATGCAGCACGCTGACTTTTTGAGCCGGCATCCTCCTGTGAACGTGGCACACATACGTAATCCAAATAACTGGGCAAAGATCGCTCAAACTGCAGATGGTGAAACCCAAGACCTAATGTCTAAGGTAAGGGATGGTCAAATTGATACATCTAGATATATGATTAAAAATAACTTGTTGTACTATAACTATACTCCGACTGGCGAGGAACCGCGATCCCTGTGTTTTATTCCTAAGGGTCACAGGCTCAGTTTACTCAGAGTGTTCCATGATGATCATGATCACATAGGAACTGACAGGACTACGGATTTGATCCTACGACATTTTTGGTTTCCTGGCTTACGGCAGTTCGTGAGGAAATACATAAGTCACTGTCTTATTTGCCTATCACATAAGAAGGTACCTAGGGCCCCACTGCTACCTATCGAGTCCTGGACAAAACCAGATACTCCTTTCACCACAGTTCATGTTGACGCTCTTGGACCACTTCCCGAATCTAATGGCTTTAAATACATCCTCATACTTGTAGACTCGTTTTCCAAGTATTGTCTGCTGTACCCTTTATATAGGCAGGACTCCGATGAGCTTAAACGGGTATTTTCTAACGCCGTATCTTTATTTGGTACACCAAGTACGGTCGTGTGTGATCGCGGCAGAATGTTCGAGAGTGCTGCGTTTCAAGAATGGACAACTGAACTTGGTTGTTCATTACATTTTATCACGCCCGGCATGCATCGTGAGAATGGCCAAGTAGAAAGGTACTGCAGGACTGTCCTCAATATGTTACGCATTGAGGTAGGTAACAAAGGTTCCGAGTGGTCTAATGTGTTATGGAAGGTACAGTTAACTTTAAACATTACCAGGCAAGCTACCATACAAACTTCACCACTTCAGTTGTTGGTAGGTATCGATGCAGCGACACCGGTCATCAGATCATTGGTTCGAGATGTCGCACTCGAAAACTCACATCCCAATCGAGAGGCCCTTCTGACTTTGAGAAGACAACGAGCTTCAGATCTACTTGCTGCCAACCAACATCGACAAGATGCATACGTGAATGATGGCAGAAGACAACCACGCACCTTCGCAGTTGGTGATTCTGTGTTTGTCAACAAGGCTTCTCAAAGTACCGGAAAGTTAGATTCTGGAATGCGTGGTCCATACAAGGTCCTGCGCGTCCTGCCACATAATCGATACAAGTTGGAGCTGCTTGCAGGGTCTTATGGCAAACAGACTGAAGCAGCTGCTGAACACATGGTGCTGTGGCGCGGTGAATGGACACCCGAGACCTGTTCTGCCTTTTTCGTGGGTGGTGAGTCTTTTTGTGAATAGATATCGTTGGATTTATCACTCTTTTACAAGGGTATGGAAGATCTAACGTGTTCTATGTCACTTGTGAATGGTGTAAGCTATGTCACTTATTTTTGTAAGTAGATATCATTGGTTAAGTCACTCATTCAAATGATGGGTGAATTGCGAATGTGTTCTATGTTACCCGTGAATGGCCAAAGCTATGTCACCCCTGTAAGTAGAAAGCATTGGATAAGTCACTCGCTCAGGTAAGGGGTGAATTACTAATGTGTTCTATGTTACCCTGTGAATGACCTATGTCATGTCACCCTTGTCTCATGAAACGTAAATGGCCCAAGCTATGTTACTGAAGTTTCATGAATGTGAATAACTCTAGTAGGTTATGTCGCCTATTTCGCATTACAGTAGTCTTGTGAAATGGTAATAATCGATGTGGGTTATGTCACGAAAATCTCATGCTTTCATGTTATTTTCCACCTATCTAATGTATTGCTGATGATTGAAGTTCGAAATTCAATTAGTAGCAATGCATTACCAATGTACCTACCTACACCTTTTTATGTTCTTTTGTGTTACAAACTGAAGTCGCTTCAACAATATTGGCTTAGCTTTTAAAGGCTGTTTTTTGTGAAAGCTTGAGTGCACGCTTGCTTTCATAATGACTTATAGGCCTATCTCGGTTTTGTTTTGCATTCATGGCTGTGGACTTCAGATTGTAACATTATCAACCGTTGGATAAATGATTGAGATCTGTTCATTTTTCACAGATGATGAACCAATGGTCGATGAAGCCTTGCCTTGCCTTGAAGATGCGATCGAGGACGTATCGCTGCCAGGAACGGCCGTTTTACCAAATCCTCCTACCAACGAGTCAGACCCGAGCGCTGCTCTATAAAAGGCGGCGACAAGCGGCACTCGTGTTCATTTGGCGCGTGGCGTTTGGCTGGGACGGACGTTTTAGTTTATTTAGTACATAAAGGGTTATGTAATTGGTACATAGTTATAGTTTACATAGTCGAGTTATCTTGTTGTTTTAGTTGCCATTATTGGCGGTAGATTTAATTGTAATCATTTAAAATAAATGAGGTTAGGTTTATTGGGTGTGTCTTTTTAAAAATTTAATTTCTCTTGTGTTCGGTAAGACCATAGTAAAGATAAACAGAAAAGTCTGTGAAAACTCAGAAAAACATGTTTTTATCAATCCAATGTATTTGCTTACTTTTTTAATTCAAATGAAATATCAACTCCAAAAATCCATGTATTTGATCCGTAACGACGAAAGAATGATGTTTTAACAACAAAGAAGACCGTCAAAGTAAAACTTACATTAAACTACGTTCGAACACGTATTATTTTTATCCACTCCATGCATTTTCAATGTGCTACGAATTTATTGCATAAAGTTGGAATCGAGGAATCTTACGAAGTTTTCGCCCGGCGGTGACACGGAAATCCCATTGTAAATACTTTTCAACGCGAATATTATTGAAAATCCAATTTTCGGTTTACACTTAAGTATCCCTTTCGAGCGGGCTTATTTTGGGCAGCGCCCTCGCAGCGTTACCCGCGATGGTATATGGTGGTGAAAATGATGATAAAAAGTAAATAGCCTTTCTCAAGAATTAAGCTATCAAATGCAGAAATAATTTTGCAAATCCGTTTCGTAGTTCCAGAGATTAGCGCGTTTAAACAAACAAACAAACTTTTGGGGAACACGGTGGAATAGTTCCCCGAAGGCAGAGTAGGTGGTTTTTTTGCAACGGGCCGGCCCATCTGGCCCACTTTCCCGTGGTCTTTCGACCGACAGTTTGATGTCGGATAGTCCTAGATATGTTTACATTCGTTGGAAACTTTTCTTGCGAGTTCTAGACATATAGGTTTAAAGAACTTTATTCTCATACAAACACAATGGTTCACTTATAATGAGATACAAAGAAATACTTATCTAAGTTTCAAACAAATCTTAACTAGCCTCTGGGACCTAGTTTTAAGAGATACTATACTATACACATAATATTCGTCAGTTAGATAATTAATATGTAGCAGGTAAGTATAAAAGTTTTATTTTTTTGTTTTTTTTATATTTTTGTATTGTTTTTTTTATTTTTATTTTTTTATTTTTATTTTGTTTATATTCTAGATCATGATTACATTCTAACTCATGAACATATGCTTTAAGTTTGTTTTTATAAGTATTTATATTAGTACATTCTTTGACATTATTAGGCAAATTGTTAAACAATTGAGCTCCCTCTAATAATATTGTTTTTTTACCATAATTTGTGCGTGTCTTTGCTAACTGTAATTTTATTTTGTTTCTGAGATTATGTTTGTTGACTTTCAAATGTAATTTTATATTAGATTGAATTGAGTTTGAAATAATTTTTTTTATTAAAATGCATGTATTATAAATGTAAAGTTTTTCTATATTGAAAATATTTGTTTTGTTGTACAACTCTTTCGTAGGCGTCAGATAGTCGTAATGGTAAAGGACTTTTATTACTTTATTTTGGGTTCTCTGTAGGGGGGTTAAATTTGTAGTAGCTGCCGTGCCCCATATCTCAATTAAATACTCAAGATGCGATTTTGCAAGGGAATTATAGATAATATTTCGTACCTTATTTGGGATGCACTTTACAACTTTGTGCAATGCTCCTAGTAGTGATTTTAGTTTTCCTTTTACATGTCCAATATGGTGTTTCCATGTCAATTTGTCGTCTATCCACAGACCTAAATATTTTTCTACGTGAGATTGCTGAATTATGTCATTATTCATAATTAATGGAGGAAATGTTGGAATCCGCTTGTTTTTTGCACTAAAGACCATAAATGATGTCTTTGATGTATTAACTGTAAGCAAGTTATACTTGAGCCACTCATTTAATATGTCTAAATCTTTTTGGGCTTCAATTACGATATCATGGATACTTTTGCCGAAATAAAAAAGGCAAGTATCGTCAGCGTATAAGGTTAGGTGCCCTTTTAAGCCTATTGAGTTTATATTATTAATATATATGAGAAACATTAATGGCCCGATTATTGATCCCTGCGGAATGCCATAAGTAACGTCTTCAACACTGCTAGTAAACGTATCAATCTTAACTACTTGTTGCCTTTTTGATAAATATGAAATAAACATATCAAGAGCCTTGTCTGTAATACCCATATTGCTTAGCTTTTGAAGAAGCTTTTGGTGACTCACTGTATCAAAAGCCTTCTTCAAATCAATGAAGATGCCCAGGGCAAAATTTTTCCGGTCGATATTAGTTTTAATTTTAGTAATAAGGTCAATAGCTGCTGTCAGAGTGCTTGATTTAGGGCGAAATCCGTATTGTTCGTTGATAAGGAAGCTTTTTTCTACGAGATATGCATTTAGTCTTTTATATAAAATCCTTTCAAGGATCTTTGAAATAACTGGCAACACTGACACCGGCCTATAATTGCTAGGATCATTCTTCTTTCCTGATTTAAATATTGGACTAACTTTTGCGATTTTTAATGAGTCCGGAAAAACTCCACTTGCTAGGCATACGTTGATACAGCGAGTCAGTTTGTCTACAATTAAGCTCTTGATACATTTTATTGCCTTAGTACTAAGGCCATCCAGTCCTGTACTCGAGTTACTGTCCAGTTGGTCTATTAAGTTTGACACTTCATCACAATCACACGGAGTGAGTTCCTTTAAAGTTATTTCATGGGTGTAGGCCTGATGGTATGTTAAGATATTACCATTATTGGTGTGATAATTGCTAGGTATACGACTTGCTAGGTCGGCGCCGATTGATGAAAAGAATTTGTTGAAAACGTTACAAATTTCGCTACCGTCAGTGATCAATCCTGTAACGGTTTTAAGTTTTGGTAATGATGTGTTGTCTTTTACTTTATTTAACGATAGGCTATTTATAATTTCCCACATTTTTTTGGGATCGTTCGAACTATCGTGAAACAGGGAATGGTAATAGTTCTTTTTCTCTTTATTTATGAGGGTTTTTACTTTGTTGCTCTCTTTGATGTAATTACTGTGTATTATTTTGTCATTTGGATTAATTTTAGTTTCTTGCCATAAATTATTTCGAGCGTTTATTGAGTCTATGATATTTTTACTGATCCAGTCATTTTGTGGTGGATTTTGAATTTTTATTTTGTCGATTTTGTTCTTTTGTAAGTGGTCTAATAAGAAATTTTCTAGTTTGTCATATTCATCATTTACGTTTGTATACTCTGTGTTTGCGATACTATTAAAGAAGTTTTCATAATGTAGTGCCTGATATTTTATTCTTTTATTATAAACTGGTGGTAAGCCACTGACTTCTAGGTAAATCTGTTTGTGATCAGATAATGACGAATCTATTAGGGAAATACTAAGCGACTGATTATTTAAATTTGAGTAGACATGATCAATTATTGTATTGGTGGTACTGGTTTGGCGCGTGCTATATCTGTCATTTATTTTATTTATTATTGTATAGCCATTTTCGTTTATTTCATTTATATATTGTTTTATGTTTTGTTTTTTACATAATAAATCTATATTAAAGTCACCAAAAACAATAGATCTTTTTCTTTTCTCAAGTTGTAATGAAAATATGTTTATGAAGTTTTGTAGGTTGCTCTCTCCAGGCTTATAGATAGCTCCTATATTTAATGATAATTTGTCAATCTTTACCCATAAATAGTGATTCCCATCTTCGAATAACTCCTCTGTAATGTCATACTTGATGCTTTCGTGAACATATATGGAAACACCACCACCCTTTTTCTTTTCTGTATTGCCTTCTCTATTCTTCGCTTTTGTGTCAGCTGGTCTAAAGTTGTATATGTGTGAATAATTAGGAATTCGATAAAATTTAGCTTCATTTTCAGATTTAATCCAGGTTTCCGTGAAAATAAGTATATGAGTAGTTTTAGGTATCGATTTCAAGATGCATTTTAGTTCGTCAAACTTGCCTGCCGTACAAATACTGCGTAAGTTGCCGTAGAAGAAACGAAGTGACGAACTTTGCAACTGTAACTCCGTGTGGTTGTGAGCTATGTGGTGACTTATTCTATTTATCTTTCCGGTACTGTTTGCTTTCTGTGTATAGTTTGTTATTAGTTTTTTTGGTTGGTAACCTCTTTATTAATTTTTGAAACAATCTTAGGTGTTCCATTCGTATATTTTATTATAAGGTCGTTCTCCCCATTTTCAGTACGCCTTTTTAAGTCTGCCTTGAGCGATTGCAAGTACTGTCTTTGAGTCGGAGTTTGGTCAGCGTACATTTGTATCTCATCCGGTAAATGCTTTCTATTTCGCAGTAGATCTCTTGGGGTTATTGTGTCATTAAAGTACACCTTGATAGGACGATTTTTATTTGGATTGTACTTCCCCAAACGTATTGCTCTTACTGGCGTAGGGCATCCTTCACGTATCGATGTTATTACCTTCAAAACTTCGCTGTCATCATATGTACGTCTCAGCTTAAAATTTCGTTCATTTTTTTCAACTATACCCATAATAACGATATTTTTCTCCCGTTCACATCGGTCTCGTAGTTCATGAATGAGGCTTTCGCTAGTGGGGGCGGCTGATGGTCTTACCGACGAGCTTTCGGCGTTTATCAGAGTTTTCAAACTAGACATATCAGCTTCGATGTCGTTGATTTTATGTTGGGTTTTCTTATTTTCCGATTTAATATCTTCTATTTCTGTGTTGATATGATCAAATTGTTGCGTAAATTTTTCCGTTCCAAGTTTTATAGTTTGAATTTCGCTTCTCATCTCTGAAATTTCTTCGCGGATAGCTGTCAAATTTTCCGTTTGCGTTTTGGCAAAATCTTTGAAAAACTCCATCATTTCATTGCGAAAGGTTCCGAAATCCTTTTTAAAATCATATTCCTCAGTGCGTACTTTACGTTTCCTTAGATTCATATTACATAATGTATCAACACCGCAAGTGGACAGATTAGGAACGGACCCGCTTGCGCTTTCGCTACCGCTTATCGACTTTGACGGCGGAGATCGCTGTACGCTCATTGTATAAAAATTGCTTACGATGCGTTACGTGAAGTCGCTGTGGCCGGCGGCGTGCAGTGTCTTCGTGCGGGTGCGAGCGGGATGAAAAATAAGAGGCGCTACTCTTTACCCGAGGTGGAGAGGGGTGTGCGTGCGCGCCGGTGTGCGTTGCTCGGGAACAAAACGACACAAGTCTCTAGTTTTCCAGCACACGAAGAACTACTTTACTGGTTAATGACTAAGACCGATTTTGCGTTAATTAGTATTTTTAATTTTGCGAGAAATTTTAGCACACGTCTACTTTTGTCTGAGGCCCAGAGGCAAAAAAAAAGGTTATAAAAAGGTTAGGCATATGCGGTTGTGTCGCCATCTATTCCTAACTGCGTAGTGCGTAGCATGTCTATGTAGTTCACCTAGCGACAGGTAGATGTCGCTACAAACTCTTCAGCTTTATTAAATTGATACCTCTAGATCAGGGGTGTCCAACATAATGTTCTAGAGGGCCAGGTTTAGTATTTTTGTAATCTTAGCGGGCCAAAAGAATCGATATCTATAGGTACATATTCAACTCGCGCGCAAAAAACTTTTCGCGCAATATGTATTGATGTCGTCGCGGGCCGGACGAAGGACTTATGCGGGCCACATTGTGGCCCGGGGGCCGTATGTTGGACGGGCCTGCTCTAGATTGTATATTGGAGGCTCCATTCCCACTCGGCTAACATGGTTTTCAGCACGGCTTTGTACGGTATGTTACACAAATCCATTATAAGCATTAATTTCCGTTTAACTCGGTCGACGGAGCCTGCAAAGGCTCTAAGCCTACCGAAATTCTATTCAATGTTCACCGCTAACAGATTGTGATATTATGTTCGTATGTGTTTAAAGTCGAGTTTACATTGAACAAGGATGACACACAAAAAGGTAAACTACATTTTTACGTAATTCGGGATATAAATTGCTGCAATAAATGTGCCTATTTTATTAATTTTGACTTTGTCTCTTTGTTGTTTTATGTTTTTTTATTTTAAGTGTACCATTAAATGTTTCATTCGGTTTTGTTACAATTGGGAACATGCGTCTGATTCAAAAGCGGGTTAAATGTATTTTATTATGAACATTGTTGCTTTAGAGGTATGTGTGTGTAATTATTTTTTAATATTAAACCGTTTTCGATTAGGAAATAAATTTTAAAAATTGCAAAAAATAGTAGGAATTTCAAAATACTTGAAAAGGATGTGAAAGGATGTGACGACACGAGTTCATAAGACGAGTCAAGGACGAGTCAGATATAACGATCCATAGATAAGTTTTTTTTTTAATTTTCACAATTCCTAAGCTCGAACTTATTGTTGTCACAGATTACTGTTGTACTTAGTATCAATTTGACGTCACGCGTCAAAGTTCACAAATTGTTACTACAACAATAATCTGTGACAACAATAATAATCGTGTTTCAGATGCGTGAAAATGTTGGTAAATTTTAAAAATTATTTTTGTTATAAAATTTTAGTTTTTCGGCGCTGGAATTTTTATTACGGTTATTTGACGATATAACCTATCGTTTAAAACCATAAAAAAAATTGATGCATATTGCCTATTGTGCGGACTTTTTAGCCGTGTTGGAATAGTGCCTCGACTTTCAACCCGAAGATCGTGGATTCGAATCCCGACAGTCTATGAACGGATTTTTCGTTATAAAAAAATTATAAGTGCAGCGCGAAGCAGCTCGGTTAGTGTGGACATGCCGCGCGCGGCAGCCTCGGCCGAGGCACGTCCACACTAAGCGAGCTGCTTCGCGCGGCAAATGCCTCGCGAGGCTGCTCGCTCTGTGTGGACCCGCCTATTAAATAGCGGCGATGGGATTACAACCTGTCATGTATGAAATGCTAAATTCACTAAAATGTTCGCATGAACTAAATATTTATTCGGACATACCTCTGTCTACCGCATCTTCAAAGGATCTTAAAATGCCCAAAAATCAGAGAAAATGTCTATCGCGTCCTGGGAACACAGTCGCGATCATTAATAAAGTATGAGTACAGATTTTGGTGTCCCTTAAAAATACGAGTAGGTAAGTGTTTCTACTTCCTTTTTTTTTCACGTAATTTCATCATGTTTACACTCATTGGCCTCCTCATGTCGTTAAGATGAAAACAGCATGTGATGCTATGGTTTAAACAAAGTTTAATTAAAAACTCACGACACATCCCTTAATAAACTAGAAAAGAGCTGTTGATCTTGAAATGGCTGAACCAATTTTGATAAAACATGTTTAAGAAAAAAACTTGCTTTTAAATAAAAAATAACCACATTCAAATCGGTTTACCCTTTTAAGACAGACACACCAACATCGACAGTCAGACACACTTACATAGCGGTCAAACTTATAGCACCCCCTGTTTTTGTGTTGGGGTATACTGCCCCCCTAATGAATAGTAGGTACAGTAACTCGATTTTTGGCAAAAACTAAAATCAAGTCTTCATTACATGTAATTAAGACTTGATTTTAGTTTTTGCCAAAAATGGAGTTACTGTACCTACTCTTCGTTAGGGGGGCAGTATAACTAACTAGCAATCATGCTTTGAAGTCGCCCTTAGACTTGGCAATGTATATTGAAATCTTGCTTTGACCTAACCTTCGGCGATATTAATTCACACATTGTACCTGCCCTCTTGAGTTTCGGGATTTATTGATTAAAGTTCAAGAGATTGATCACAGTTTGTAAGAAATTTTTTACTTTTTACGAATAAAATGTTGAAAAGTTAATATTTGGCTGAGGTTTTTTGGGGATAAACTTAAGCCGAGTTGACACGATTCAAGTCAACTAGAACTAAGTCCAACTTGGATGACTGTGATTGGACGCCTTCGTCCGAGTGAGTCACGTGAGTCCGACGGTGGCGTCCAATCAGAGTCATCCAAGTTGACTTGGATCGTGTCAACTCGGCTTTACCAACATTAGAGTTTTTTTATACTACTAGGGTAGCAGAAAAACATACGGCCCACTGATGGTAAGTGGTTACCGTAACCTATGGGCGCCTGTGACACCAGAGGAATCACACTTGCGCTGCTGACCCTATAAAAGAGGAATCACTGCGCCGACAACACAATGGGCAAGGCTGGTCCACCAGTTATCACCGCAGTGCTTTCTCGCAGAGCTCTGGCAATCTTACTCACCACACCATACATAACACCATTCGAAAGAAAAAAAATCAACTAGATTTCTCAATTGCTGAAACGGTAATTTTTCTTGTTGAAACAGTATGTTGCACCTTCGACTATCTGAATGTTGTAATGTAAGTCCTAAGCCTTAGTGGGTTAGTGGCTTGACTTTCATCTTGATCCGAAGGACGTGGTTTCAAGCCCGGCCGAGTTTCAATGGATTTTTAATTTCGAAAATAGTAAATCAGCTAAAACGTCAATTCATCTCTTTTATTACATTTCCCCTGCATTTCCCAAGATGAATGATGACTACCCACCCTGGGTAGTCATTATTCATACTGACCGGGAAAAGAGATTAATCGTGCAGTTTTAACTACATTTTCCACTTGATACGTTCATTATGTACACAGACCGGTCATTCTTCAAAGTGACCGGACTTATCAAGTTGCCCGTGACATAATATATGATGTCGGCAACACAAACAAATAAATAAATAAAAAAATAAAATGCCATCTAGCCCAACATTAGGCATGTCGGTTGTCACCAGTTGGCCATCCTTCACTCCATTTTTTTCTAAATTATGTAAATCGATATTTATTATTACCTATCGGTTCTATATCCATTACAAAATAAGAACTTACATTCGATGAAGGTATCCTTTTTCAAAGATTTAAGTGACCTGAAACAGAGAAATACATGTGTAACACATTTGTTTTGACACTTTTTCGACAAAAGAAGCGGATAAAGTTTTTTTAGAATAGAATTATAAACTACTAAGGTAGCAGACAAGCATACGGCCCACCTGATGGTAAGCAGTTACCGTAGCCTTTGAACGCCTGCAAGGAGTAACAATTCTCTAGGATTGAGATTGTTTTATTAAAAAATTCTATGTACCTTATTTATATTCTTCAAAATACAATGGTTAAACTGATTTTAAATCTGATTTATATATTAACAAGTTTTGATTTAAAAAATATTCTTGTTTAAAAACAAAATTTTGCGCAAATCTTCAATCAATCAATAAACAAAAATCAACCCATTTGTTTTAATAAAAGTACCCTATATTGTTACAAAAACATTTTTTGTTTCTAAATCTTTTATCCACACGCCTCGAAAGATTTGTCTATCAATCTATCAATATCTCAACGATCTATCGATCAAAATAAAGTGATAACATGATGTATCTATTTTGATGCTGATCCCATTTGGCGTCCATCCAGAGATTCCTAAATATACATTATTAGACAGCACGTTTCAACATGTACTTAGCAGCTAGACTAGACTAAGCTTTTGTTTACACCCATTTCATGAAAAACTTCCCCGTTCACAAGTTCATCTGACTGGTAGCAACATAGCCTATAGTAATGCAGTTTTTAACCATTTTGCAGAAGTCCTACGGTGAAGGAAAACATCGTGAGGAACAATTTGCAGAAGTCCCACAGTGAAGGAAAACATCGCAAGGAAACCAGTTAGCTTTCTAATAGCGACGATACGCTTGCAACATGTCATGTATAGAACGCTAACTTCTTCAAAATGTGGGCATGTACCAAATATGTGTTTGGACGTACCTCTGTCTATCCCAGGGGCGTAGCTATAGCTTTGTTAAGGGAGGGGTCCAAAGGTTCCAATATACCAAATATCTTTGTTAAGGGGGGGGTCCAAGGGTTCCAAAATACAAAAATTGACTAGGTTTCCTCCGAACTTAATGGGCTAAGGGGGGGGTCCGGACCCCCTAAACCCCCCCCTTATATACGTCCCTGGTCTATCCCCTTAGACATCTTAAAAGGATCTAAAAATGCCTAAAAAAGATCTGAGAGAATGTCTACCGCTCCTTGGGGTTAACATAAATCTTATATCATTTATATCTTATGTTTAAGTTACGAATTGAGAGATAGCTGAATGCAAAATGAAATGAAAACATTATTACGGGCCTACGCACGGCGCCGGCGGCGGTGGTCCCGTCTGACCTCAGTAAATGAAATGTTAACATGCTTATTCATGGAAATAGGTACTTTGTTTTTGTAGGTACCTACCTAGATAGCTATTTATTTATTTTTAGACACCCAACAAAGAAATCCCATAAAAAAATACTGATGTAAGTAGATTGGTTTTTTGATATTCATCGATAAGTACCTACCGTACCGACGAGCGATGTTTTTTTTTTAATAATTATTATTTGAATGTTTGAATTTTATGCTTACCAATAGATAGCTGGATGTGATGCACATAAATTAAAATGTATATAAGTAATTCCACAGAATAATAGTATTACGTAATGGTAATACTTTACCTAAAAAATGTTCATAAAATAGTTTTCATAATTTTGTCCTAAAACTAATATAAGTAAGTTATAGAAACGTGTAAAGTACAATCGCATTCACATAAAAGCAATACATTTAGAAATGAAAATTTCCCTAATCTATTTTTGATGCTCCCACGTAGTTGGTAACAGTAGATATTGCAAGGGAAACTCGTGAAATGTTAGCACTTAGTACTTACTAGTCATTAGATACCAGTCCTAACAGTTTTATGCTATACTTCGACTCTACAAGGTTAATATTCTTATAACGATCGATAGACATTGCGAGGCTGCCTCGCGAGGCATTCAGCCTCGCTGTGTGGAGACGTGTCAGTCTTGCAATTTCGATACAAGTCTTTACATTTTTTCTGATTTAGACGCAGCCACTTTTTCTTCACTATTTGCCTACTTACTTCGTTTGCTTGGGGTTCAAATTAATTTACAAAACTTTGTACAAAGTTGTAACTATTCTAGCCTTGTATTTCCAACTACATTTTGTCGAATAAAGTGGAACGTACAAAACCAAAACTAAACGAAATAACCAAACTCTGTCAAACTGCCAGAGGTAACGTACAACTCAGAATACACTGGCCTGCAAAACTAAGTAGGTATCACACTTTTAAAATTGCAATAACTTTTTATGTACACAAGATATACTTTCTAAATAAAAAGGACTCGAAAAAGAGTATGTATAGTTTACAATGGTTTCAAAGAAAGCTGATAAAATTTGAAAAAACGTTTTTTTATTTTAAATCTCTAACTTCTATAGTTTAGAAAAAAATAATATTTTTAAAAGTGTAGTAGGTACTTAGTTTTGCAGGCCAGTGTATTATCGTCATGAATGTGTTATTTGCCAACGAACTAAACGGTTTTTAACGATGCTGGAACACAATTAAGTTGTTTCATGATGTATTTAACTATGTTTTATTATAGGTCAATACTACTTTGCCCTGCAATGGGCCAATTGTAGGGCAAAGTCCCCATATTTTCACTTTTTATTAGATTCATAATGTAATTCGAAAAATTTATATGCGCATAAACAGAGCTCTAAACGGTAGAGGAAAACATAATGAGGAAACCCATGGCTTTGTCAGTCCCACACGTATTGGCCGTGTCTTTCCTGTGAATATGGCTGATTAAGCTAAGAGGATGGTTTAGGTGCTGGGCAAGCCTACTCCATCTTAACAATATCCCAGGCACTACAGTACAGTGTCCCGTTAAGTAAAGCCATAGATTGTCTCTTATCACTGTAAATCATCTAGTAAAGATTAAAAAAATGTGGGCATTTACCAAATATATTTTTGGACATACCTACCTACCCCTTAATCATCTTCAAAACGTCTAAAAGACTACAGATTTGAAAAAATGTCTATCGGGTCTTAGGGATAGAGTCATGATCATGTTTCGTTTTTTTATTTGCCTAATATATAACTGTATGGTATTTAAGATATTACCGTATCTATGGTCATGAATTGTTACGCTGTAGTGAGGTGACTCCTTTAGAATTATGTTTTGGACACAGTTGCTGTAAATGACAGATGTTACTTATAAAAAGAATTTACGATTACATTATTCGAAATGTAAACAATTTTATCGCTTTGGAGATGACACTTTTACATCGATATATTAATAAAATGTACCGTTACACAAATTGATATTTCTTTTAAAGAAAGTTGTTTGCGAAAATATAAAATTCAGACTGCTACAACAATGAAAAATAAAATATTATTTGTTCAATAATATAAGTTTGTGGATTTCAAAGAAAATGTGATTTCAGTGGTTTTTTTCATAATGAGACCTATTTGTAAGAAGTTGAGATTACTTTGACAGATCTCTGAAAAATACACAGTAAGTTTTCAGTGTTGTTTTTTTTTAACTTCTGCCATGTACCTACTTATATTGTTGTTCTTATGTTTTCATAGATTTGTCTATACCTTTTCACTCTTAAGAGATCTTTTGGGTTTTTGTTGTGGCATTTTGTTTAGGTAGGTACTTAATTATACAAGGAAGTGATCATACCAACCTTAATATTACCGCTTTTGTTTGAAAAGTTTAAAATTTATGAAAGTCATCTAAGATTATGGTATGGAACACATAAGTACACGCTATTTACGTAATGTCAATTAATTCCAAGGTCAATATCATTGAAAACGTTTAAGTGGTCTTCAATGATACACGTACTTCTTTGTTAGAATTTGATTAGTCTACTACCATAGACAGTACACGAAAATTGAAACAAGCCTTCTTTGAGATTCCTTTTAAAAAATAATTAATAATTTGCAATGTATTCATGGTCCAATCAATGATCTTCCATATAAATTGAGGTAGATGCGTTGTGCCCGCTCTGCGTGGCGAATAAAAGTCAAGCTCATTAGCCTGAGTCAATTCAATTGCACTTTGTCTTGCTCCGATGTTAGTCACACGTAGCACGCACATAATTTATATCTTTCTGACAACGGGGTTTTAATATCTGTGCTACTTTTTAGTTTTATTGATAGATATTAAACAAAGCTGCTTATATTCTACCTAAATAACTATAACAAAATTTCGCCGAGTTTTAGAGCTTTTTCTAATGAGTATAACGTTTCTATTGGTAAAATCTGATTAAGCCCTATCTCTAGAATTCAGACGTAGGAATAAAAGACATAGTAGGTAATGATTGTATTTCTAAATAGCTAGCTTTCGCTTTTTGTACCTATAATATCAATATAAAGCAACGTTTGAAGCGACCTCATATTTAATGGTTGAACGCTTAGGACAATAACAACCGAGTTTTTCCGTGCTTCGGAGGGCACGTTAAATTGTCGTTCCTGGCTACGCCTTCAGGTGGACTAAAAACTCTTTCAATAGAGTCGGCTAGTTCATACGAACTTATTTTATTGTAAGACACACAACGATTTTTTCCAGTAAGTAGGTACGTGCAATATGAAACGCACTTACAAAACATTAGAGACATGTATTCAAAACATATGTATTCGATTTACTAATTAGTAAGTAAGTTACTTACTAATTAGTGGGACCACTTCGGAAATAACTGGCCATTTCGAAGTCCGGTGGGAAATTAATTAGTCGATTTCCGATACCAAATGAGATTGCCACCGCAACCGATTAAGCTTAGCTGCTCAGGGTGGTGTCGACGTTATTTTACGATTGTTAAGGTGCGTCCAAAGATTAGAAATAGAAATAGAAATAGAAATATTTATTGCAATTATGTTGTACATTGGGTCTTAATGTAAGTATTGTTAGTATCAAACATAAACCCTGTTAGGGCACAGCAATATATCACTAGGGGCGCTATATTATACTTAATTATGTACTTAACTAATTTATTCTATTATCTTAACTAAGATTATTATTAAGCGGCAAGTGTGCGCGGCTGCCGAGCGCGGTGTGCCGCGCGGTTGCCGCGCGCGGCAGCCGTTGGATTTTCCCTTGAATTCGTCGGATTGTCCTAACTAGAGCGCGGCAGAATTGTTTCCTGGCCATGCCGCGTGTTGGTGCCGCGCTCTTGCCGCTCAATGTTTGGACGCACCTTTAGATTAAAGACGTTCAGAATCAGAATAAAAATCATTTTATTACGTAAATTCGTAGGTAAATATAGTGAGTAAAAAAGCCTGTCCCATCCGAAAGAGGCATGTAGGAATCCCAACAACATTTCCCAAAAAAAAAAAATTTTTTTTCATGTAAATTAATTTTATATGTAATTAAAGTTTACAACTTTTTGTATTTAAGCAACTGGAGTTATTTAAATATCTAGCAAATTTTTGTAAAAAGGTAATTGCCCACATATTTTTGACCATAATATGCACTTTGATATTAAACAGTTCAAGAATGGACATGTATATGTTTCCTCATTTTTATTTATTTATTTCAAAATTATTCGATAAATAATTTAAATATTAGATCAATGATATAATTCGAATTTTATCTCGCTACCCAGAGGCGTATTTAAAAATTCGGCGCCCTGGGCCTATAAGGTTTGCCGCCCCATAAATTAGCGGAAAATGCAAAATCAGATACCTACCTAGTGAATGAAAAAACAAAAAAGGCAATAGTTAGGTTCAATACCTACTAGCTGTGACCGCGACTTCGTAAGCGTTATGATTACCGTACGCGCAACGCATTTAACGACTTCGATTCCCGTCGCGGGACAAATGTTTGTATGATTTGCAAATATTTGTCTCAGGCTTGAAACTTGGTTTGCATTCTGCTCGCAAAATACTCATGAAGCCTATAAGCGAGCGAAGCGAGCCGATTTTTTTTAAGACAAATGCAACAACTGACACTTTATTTTTCTTATGGTACTTAATCAAAGAAAAGGCTGGCTACAGTACGGCCAACGGATCTCGGCGTGCGTGAAGTTAGCCGTTTCGATGCGCTGTGCAACTTTTTCATACAAAATTTTCTACTGCGCAGCGCATAGCCTGACTTCACGTACGCCGAGATCCGCCGGCCCAACTGTACATGTCGGTTCCTATTCTATATACGAGCGATGCGAGCCTAATTTTTTTATAACAAAACAAATGCAACACTTGTTTTTACTAACGCGCTCAAAGAAAAGGATGGCTTTTTGTCGGTTCCTATCCTGCGGTCAGACACAACTCACTTTGCTTGCAAAACACGTATGACATGAAGCTTATAGGCGAGCGAAGCGAGCCGAATTTTTTTAAGACAATTGCAACAACTGACACTTTTTTTTCTTATGGTAATCAAAGAAAAGGCTGGCTGCATGTCGGTTCGAATTCTATATGCGAGCGAAGCGAGCCTAAGTTTTTTATAACAAAACAAATGCAACACTTGATTTTACTAACGCGCTCAAAGAAAAGGATGGCTTTTTGTCGGTTCCTATTCTGCGGTCAGACACAACTCACTTTGCTTGCAAAACACTTATGACATAAAGCTTATATGCGAGCGAAGCGAGCCGAACTTTTTTAAGACAATTGCAACAACTGACACTTTTTTTTCTTATGGTAATCAAAGAAAAGGCTGGCTGCATGTCGGTTCATATTCTATATGCGAGCGAAGCGAGCCTAAGTTTTTTATAACAAAACAAATGCAACACTTGATTTTACTAACGCGCTCAAAGAAAAGGATGGCTTTTTGTCGGTTCCTATTCTGCGTGTTTTGAGAGTTTTGCAAGCAAAGAGAGTTGTGTCTGACCACAACTCTCTTTGTTTGCAAAACACTTATGACATGAATCTTATAATATGCGAGCGAAGCGAGCCGATTTTTTTATTTTAAACAAATGCAACATGAACTCAAGAATTTTTTTGCCTAAAATCGCCTCGAGGATTCATACTGTAACGGATTTATCCCTTAGAGTTTAAAATAATACCTACCTACAGTTTCCTGCCAAGTTAAAAATCGCAAGGTCAGTCTCTGAAAATGACCGGTCAGTAATACGATAGTGATTTTAGTTGTTGTTAGGTAAGCTTTTTTTAAATTTCTTCAGGCATTCAAAAACAAAAAGAAAGGCGCATGAAGCTAGCCGCCCCTCGCTCTCACCTAAATGTGTTTTAGTTAATTGTTAATTAGGTAGATTTTCTTAAATTTCTTCAGGCATTTAAGGACAAAAAGAGAAGCGCATGAAGCTGAGAGCGACTCGCGCCGCCCGTTTTAGTTGTTGTTAATTAGGTAGGCTTTTCTTATTTTTTTTTCAGGCATACAAGGACAAAAAGAAAGGCGCATGAAGCTAGCCGCCCCTCGCTCTCACCCAAATGTGTTTTAGTTGTTGTTAATTAGGTAGACTTTTCTTAAATTTCTTCAGGTATTTAAGGACAAAAAGAGAAGCGCATGAAGCTGAGATCGAGGGGCGGCGCGAGCTGCCCCTCACTCATTTTAGTTGTTGTTAAAGGTACCTAGGCTTGTCTTAAATTTCTTCAGGCATATAAGGACAAAAAGATAGGCCCATGATATGAAGCGAGGGGCGGGAGCTTGCGCCGCCTTTCGCTCTCAGCCAAATGAGTTTTAGTTGTTGTTAATTAGATATGCTTTTTTAATTTCTTCAGGCACAGGACCAAAAGAAAAGCGTACGAAGCTGAGAGCTAGGGGCGGCTTGCACCACCCACTAAATGAGTTTGAGTTGTTAATTAGGTTGGCTTTTTTTAATTTATTTAGGCATTTAAAGAAAAAAAAGCGCAAGAAGCTGAGAACGAAGGGCGGCTTGCGCCACCTCTCGCTCTCACCTTCATATCCTGGGCCTTTCTTTTTGTCCGTGTATGCCTGAAGAAATTGTGGCAGGCTACGGTGTCTAGGTTTCTAGGTGAGAGGGGCGGCTTGCGCCGCCCCTCTCAGCCTGCCGCCCCGGGCCATGGCCCTCTTGGCCTAAGGGTAAATACGCCCCTGTCGCTACCTAATAACACCTTCACGGATCGGACAGGGTTTATTAAAAACACCTAATAATATAATTGTTTTGTGTAAATGCTTATGTGTGTGAAAGGAGATGATGCAAGGACAAGAGATAGAACAAAGCTGAGAAAGGAAACATGTTGTGCCGATCCCACCTACTGGGATAAGGGAGTGTACACATTGCGTTTTTTTGCAGCGCGTTTGTATCGATACAAACGCGATTCGAACGCGATGCGAACGCGCAGCCCCCCTCCTTCGCTTTTGTATGAAAAAAAAACGCGTTGCGAACGCGCGTTTGTATCGATACCTACAAACGCGCAGCTCAAAAACGCGCTGCAGAAAACGCAATGTGTACACTCCCTAAGGGCTGGGCGATGATGAATACAGATAAAGGTTTTATCGCATGTATGTAGTACATGTATAAGTAGATAAAGATATTTCTGGAATTCCGCTCAATTTTGATCCAATATTTGCCTGTTAATTTTCACATAGTTTCCGGAACATTTGGGGGCATTTATGTGACGTCAGCTCTACGAATAGTTTCTCACTAATTAGTAATGGGTGACCCAAAAGTCTTATTGATATAATATTTACCTACAACCTTTTCCCCCACTACCATTTATTAAGTTATTTGATAAAAAAGCATTTAGTAACCGCGACGAGCTTATTTATTATGAGCCTAACATGGATGTTTTATTCTTATTTACTATACTAGCAGCGCCCTCGCGGCGTTGCCCCCGTAGTGATGGGTTTATGGTGATGATAATGACCATGAAAATTAGCCTATACCCTTCCTCAAGAGTTTAGCTATCACCATGTAGAAAGAATATGGTAGTTTCTGAGATCAGAGCGTTATAAAAAAATAATCAAACTCTTCCGCTTTATTATATTAGTGTAGAAGTACTTATAGATTTAAAGCGCTTTTGGCTTAGCTTGCTTAGACGTTCTCGATAGATCGTTGAGGTTAAGCGACGTTCTGAGCGGTCACGATTAGGATGGGTGACTGCAAGTGACATGCAATGCACTTCTGACAAAAATTGTAAGTAGGTAAGATGCAATAACTAGCTATGCTCCAAAATAGTTTTAAGGCTTATTATTTATTAACTTTCAATTCTACTTTAGTTTCTGTTGCTATGATTTTTCTATCACATGCTTGTTCTAGAAATGAGAAGAGTTTTTTATTCACCCTGCAGTTGATATCCGTTTCCAAATGAGTCGACCGCGGCGATTAGCGCGTTTGATTAGGTCCCACGCGAGTGTAACCACTTGTTTGCTGATGCCTTTCCTTTCTAATAATTAATAATCGTCATAAAACGTTCGTTATATTGTGAATTAAGGACTTTTTATATCTATAGACTAACCGCTCCACTGACAAAACTCTTTTATAATTGAAACACCCACCGTTTAAACAATTGCCATCCTTTTTTGTTAGATAGTGACAAATAGTGACAAGGAAAATCTTGAACATTATTTAACCAGTGTTCAAGTAAGGCCTATTGAGCGTAACGGAAACGTAGCGTGCCTAGACATCGACAGACAACGATCGTCGGTTGCGGCTGCTCTCAAGCCAAAGACAGAGAGAAGAAGCACTGCACGGTCTCGTTACGATTCTCTATTTACATTGACCGGCAGCTAGCATAACGTAGCCGCACAGACACGGACAGACCAGAGAAAAAATCTACCTCGTCTTGCGGAAACTTGATGTTGCGTTTTTTATTCAAGGACCAGATGTATGTCTGTCTTTTAAGGTTTTTCTTTGGAATTATTAAACTCGAATAATAATGTGTCTATGCAATGGTTACACGATATCAGTTTAATTTCATGAACTTATGTTCATGAAATTAAACTGATATGAATGTGAATAGTTACTCTTTCTCATTTTTTAAGATATGAGTGCTTGTAGTTCCTTTACGAGCCTCTCTGTTCAATGGACGCCACAACGGAGTTTACGATTTTAGAGCTAAGAATAAGGATCATTGGAAAGATAAGCTCAAGCCTATTCCTAGTCTCCTCAAAGGTAAGGTACCTACTCTTTCACTCTGAATTAGTTTTTTTTTACAAAAATATCGTATCGGTAGTAACAAATATAGCGGTTATCTTAAGACGGTCACTGAGTTGTAGAAAAGTGGCTTAGGCGTTGTGTCAGATTTCGCCAAATATTGACATGAGCATATTGACGTCATGCCACTTCTTTTGGCAGTGCTAAAACCAAACGACGCGACGCTATAATCTTCAAGTGCTGCTTAAATCCGGCCTCAAATGGTATGTACTTATTCGTTACAAAAGCACCTAATTATTCAATGAATAATGGGCGTTTCATTGCTAGACAAAACCTTTTACACTATAGTGCAGACCGCACCACTTCTTAAATCACATAAGAAGTAAGTAAAAGTACCAAATTATTTCCGTAAATCACATAAAAACTATCAAATTATTTCCGTTATTGACGTAGTAAATAAAATTTCGAAACGACATCACGAATGTATCCCTAGGACACCGTCAATTTTCTCAGCCCCCCAATTCTACTAGATGACAACGTCAATCATTCCGCTGCGTTTTGGTTCGATCTTATAAATGTCAGCCATTTGGTGAATAGTAGAATAGCTTTTCAAGTTCTGTCAAAGTCCAAACCTTAGCTAAAACCTCACCACAAATGAGTCGTTTGTCATTAGTAGAATAGGAAACAGTCGAAAATCTAAGGTTTAGTTGAGGTTTTGTTTAAGGTTGATAAAAAGTTCGGTACTAGAATTATTGACAACCAAGATCAACATCCCATGAAAAGCTTGCTACTGGCTTTTCAAAAAATCTTGAGCTGTGATTCAAATACATGTTTATTACTTGTCCGATATTATGTAGAAGCACGGCAAGCAATGAACGACTGAGTTTCTAATTGACGACTTTTAGATCTAAAGTCTAGGTATTATCCCTCGGGCAACACGGCTAAATAGTACCTAATAAAAGATTTACAACAAACACTGCTAGACCGTAAGTCGCGGCTCGGTTTCTATGTTATATCACGCAAAACGACTAGTGATCTAAAGAGCTTCATTCAAACTGACTAGCTCATACAAATCTACTGTTTTTTGCTCACTCTAGTTTCAGAAATGTTTTATTTTTCAGCAGCCATTATTTCCTTTGTCAAGCTCTTTGTTTCACATTCAC
The DNA here is from genome assembly GCA_958496255.1 of Camptogramma bilineatum. NCBI lineage: Eukaryota > Metazoa > Arthropoda > Insecta > Lepidoptera > Geometridae > Camptogramma > Camptogramma bilineatum. The sequence goes on along the minus strand of OY292467.1, from coordinate 7,503,844 downwards.
AGTTTAAGGTTTTTCCATGAACAAAATACGGGTAAAAAGCTAAATTGTGGAACAAAAACGGCGCAAAATACCCGAGGCAAGCTTGCTTAGTGGGTTTGTAATTTCAGCCAATGCTTTTACTGTGACGTTTATTAAACCGAACTGCGATCACTTTCTCGTTGGGATTTCGAAGCGGTCAGATAGTCTAGTTTTATATTAGTGGGTTTACATCGTTAACTAAAAGCGATAAAACTGAGCTCAGATCGGTTTTGCATAATCTGTGCACGCGTTCGATAAATATAGCATGTAGGTACTATTCCACACAGCTTTGGTAGTATAACTGTCTTATATTATATATACATCAATATATAATATTGAACACCTATTGTTGTACCTATTATTGTGAGAGCGTGGGAGTAGACGCAAGCGTGGGACAAATGAAAGATAATGCAAGTATTTAAATCGGGGCTTGTTATTGTGGTACTACTGGGACTCGACTCGTAGTTCCTGCTTCCACGATACAGGGAATCCTTGTGTGGTAATATAACTTTTCTCCCCTCCGGGCGAAAAGTGGCAACTTTTGTCCCGCTACGCTAAACAAAGTTGCCGCTTTCCGCCTCCGTCGAGGAGAAAAATAGTATACTCACCATGGGTAGGAAATAAGAAAGCCTCAGATCAATGTTTGTTGACCTCGGCTTCGCCTCGGTTAATTAATTGAACATTTTGTATTGTGATCTGAGACATTTCTTACTTTCCTGCCCTAGGTGAGTAATGTACTATTACGTGTGTGAGTTTTGCGTATGTTTGTCTGCTACCTTATAGTACCTAAAATAAAAAAACTTTTATAAATTACCCTTTTACTAAATAACATCACGGTGCCCAGCTTGATACTCGTAAGAAATGTTTTATAAATTAACTAGCTGACCAGGAAAACTTCGAACCACTAGTAGGTACTATTATTCTGTGGTACCGCCTCAGTTTTTTTTATTTATAGGTATGTGTGTAGGTATTGAAAAAGCTTGTGTAGCTTAGAGGCGATAAATAAGTATACAAATATGAGTGCATTGTCAAGCCATTGCGGTTAAATATAAATCTAAACACTATAAGCTTGGATGGAAAAACAATTTTCAACAGGAAACTTATTCTCTATTCTTCCGTTATCTTATCTGGTAGAACATAATATTAAGTAAAAGTTTTCCGGAACTTGAGTCACTGCTGGCAAATTTCCAAGGATTGCAAATGCTGGAAGTAATTCGAGGAAGATTTTTCCAAGACCCAGTTACAACTTTTACGTTACAAAAAAGAAAAAAAAAACATAAACCCGACTAAAAACTAAAAAGAAAAAAACAAGCCTGCACCGACTCAATTTTACTGAATGGGCAGATAATTTCTTCAAAGCTTAATATAAAAAAATATCAAACGGCCAATTTCATCACTTCGAATGGGGTTTTGTACGTTTTCTTAATAAGCGTGTGTTCATACTTTTCCTTTCAAAAATTAATATAAAATGAGTTTCAGAGCACGTTCCATATACCTTTAGATATTTAATCAGTAAATTACCTCAATGAATTTCATTTAGAAACATTTTGTGTAATGTAAGTGTTCCTTTTGTTTGATATTTAATAAAGAACAAAGTTAAATTGTAGCTATGATTACACACATCAAAAAATGTAAGTATACGATCACTTTTAAAAAATATTTTTTGATTCCTAAAATTATATTTATATTAATTACCTCTTTTAGAATAATATTCTTTGTTTAAAAATAGATGATTTAAAATTAAATATTGTATTTTTAACAAGGAAACAATTCAATATAACTACCTACCTATTTCAAAATATTTAAAAATAATGTTATGTTTCAAACTGATCGCAAACTTTTTTGATTTGTACAATTTCACGAGAATCGGTTAAAAATGTAATACCTATTATTCGTTTTGGATGGTGCGTGAGACTTCTCAAGTTTTTCATAATAATCTTACTATATCTTGTTATTATTCGTTTTTATTTATATAGAAAGAATAATGTTAAATCTTTTCGTGCCTATTTTGGTTCAGTATCTATATTATGCTGATCAAATTTTCAGCTCAGTTTTCATCAACATAGCTGAACCATGATAAGTGTCTCTACCATCATTTTTCATCTCTCATCATCGTCGTTTGAACGAAAAAATTAAAAATATACTTAAGTATTTTTATTTTTATTTAAAATTTCAGAACTTTTAGGAGAGTTTATAGATTAATATTTCGGCGCTCTGATTGCGTAAGACTTGCAATTGCAATGCGACAGCGACCGGTCGAAAAATATCGTTTCGGTCGTATTATTACGAAAGTCAATCGTACGTCTATTGCTCGCATGTCGCAAAATGCATTTTTGCTTTGGCAGCTTTGGCTTTGGCCATCGATAGTGCATTTAGCGACCGTAATACGATTTTTAGTGATTGATATCGCATTGCTATTGCAAGTCTTACGTAATAATGGCACCGGGTGGGTCGTATCGATCCGAATGTATCGACACGACATAGGTTTGCAGAGTATAGACCCTTTAATGTGTACCGCTTTAATAGCTTCCTACGCGGTACTTAGACTGAGATAGTTAGTCGTAATAGGCTTAAAATTAATGCATTTAGTTTCAATTAAGACGTAATCTAGACCATACGCTTCATTTGATTACTGGAAGAACCCCACTCAGTTTATAACGCACGATACTATTAAATGATTCATTCTGTTTTAGCACATTTACAGTCGTCGTAAACGGTGAAAGAAAACATCATGAGGAAACCAGTTAGCTTTCTTATAGCGGCGAAGGGCTTGCAACCTGTCAAGTAAGGAATGCTAACTTAGGTATGTCCAAAGAGGTTTGCCTCTGACAGATTCAAAGGAATTTAAATCACTAAAGATCTGAGAGAATGTCCACTGTACCTTTGGGATACAGTCATGATCATTATTTCGTCATCTGTTGCCTGATTAAGACGCAAAAGATGTAAGTTCAAATCACATCTTTGGTTGATCTGCATAAAGTTTTGAGTAAGTATTGTTGTTCTACGGTACTCGTTTTTGATACCGATGACATAGATAATTCTCGTATGAGGTTGATTATAGACTGAATGTTGAGTGTTAGTTTTTGTTAACATTTTGTTAATTCGTTTAAATACAATGACACCATGATAAGTCCTGATAACTGCTAACCTGATCAGTACTCTCAAATTGAAGCGGTTACAACACCACATGCGTCGGTGGCACTCAAAGACTTATTATTATTATAAGCCTGTGCTGTCCCACTGCTGGACAAAGGCCTTCCGCCACTTAGTTCGATCTTGAGCAAACGTCTGCCAATTCTCCAGATGAGAGTCCAGTTAGTTACGCCACTTTTTTCTCGGTCTGCCGTGTTGCCGTATAACTCAAAGACTTAACTTTTATAAATTCACATTTCATTTATAAATTAATACTTTATTTAGTTTTACGAAGGTGCGAAACGAAGGTTCTACGAAGGTAGCCACCGAGTGGCGCCCCGACCCGGCGAGAAGGCGACGCGGAAATTTGCTACCAACTGGGAGATACTAACACAAGATCGTGACGTATAGAAAGAATGGGGGGATGCCTTTGCCCAGCAGTGGGACACGAGTGGCTAAAATAATAATAATAATAATATTTAGTTTTATTCTAGACAGTATCAAAAGTTATATTTTCTTAATAGTTGATACAGTATTCCTGAATTCCAGATAATGTAACTAATCAAAATGCAAATATAGGTACTGAAAGCTTATGGACTTACGTTATCAGCTGCATCCCCGAAGCAATTTCACAAATCCCTCAGCCACGTACATTGGAACCATCTAACTCCATTAGCGGGGGATAGCATTGCATCTTATATCACATATGATGCCGTTTATGCAGACCAGGGATGTTACGGAGGTGGTTTAACGGAACCGAAGTCGGAGTCGGAGTTTTGAAATTTGGTTTGTCGGAATCGGAATCGGAATTGGAATCGGAATCGGAATCGGAATCGGAATCGGAATCGGAATCGGAATCGGAATCGGAATCGGAATCGGAATCGGAACCGGAACCGGAACCGGAACCGGAAGCGGAGGCGGAGTCGATGGTGGTGGTATATAGATTGAGAGGAAGTGTTAAGGGCTGGCCTCATGACTGTTCGTACCCGCTGACTGCGGCCACCGTGCCGCGCCGCGCCGGGCGCCACCCCGCCCGCTATTCGCTTCGACCTCCGACGAAAACTTCCGATTGAAAGTTTCGGAACCGGAGTCGGAACCGGAGGTAAAGTATCAATCGGAAGTTCCGACGTATTGGAATCGGAGTCGGAGCTCCGTAACATCCCTGATGCAGACATACCCTAGTATAGTGTTTCCCTTTACAAACGGGTAAAACACGATTCAATAAAGACGTTGCATCGGTATTACAAGGAAACCGGCTAAAAGTGATTATTATTGGACTATTGATTTGTTGACTGGCCTCTTAGCTCAGTTGGTAGTAGCTCTGCCTTCTGCGCTGTAGGTCGTGGGTTCTTACCACCCAGGACAAACATTTGTGTGACGAACATAGATGTTTATACTGTGTCTGGGTGTCATAATGTATTACAAGTACCTATGTATGTACAAAATATATAAGTATTCTATCAGTTATCTGGTTCCCATAGTACAAGCTTTGCTTTTTTTGGGCCTAGATGGCGCTGTGTGAAATGTCCAGCAATATTTATTTATTGGGGACACAACCACTTTCAATTTTCTGTTTGTGGTGAAACTTAAAGGTTCTTAACGGGTTCTGACTGATATGCTCTTAGAAGCGTAATTTGCCTTATACTGCATATTCATCAATAAAATCACCCGTCTCACCCCACTGCCGGCATAGTACCTACCTAAGTAAGTAATTTATTTCTTTATTTAATCTGATTCATGTACGATCCAATGATTTGTCGTAAACATCTTAAATTAATTAAATTACGCTTTGGATCTATATTTATTCAAATGTTTACAATATATACTAATTGAGATATAATTTTTCCTATGACGTGGGTGTGACAGAGGTACCTACACTATCAGATTCTATTCATCCCGATTCTATTCATAAATTGAACAGTGTTCGTGTTTTATGGACAGTGTTTTGAGATATCCCCTTACAAACAAATTTTGATTCAACTGTAAGTTCGTATGAGCTGGTAACGGGCTTCAAGACTAACGATAGTGATACGTAATTACTTAATAGAGAATTAAACAGTAAGTATACTTCTCGTTGTAAAAAAGTAATTATTTAAAAAGAAAAAAATATTTTGACGTCTTGAGAACCTCCTCCTTTTTTTGAAGTCAGTTAAAATTGTTTTTCAACACAAGGTTTTATGGGGTAAGGGTGAGCTATTCAAATGAGCCCGAACACGGATATTCTTTGCTCATTGAGAAGTTCCATTGAACAGCTCCTGACTCTATCCAAATCAGCTCTCTGTTAACACAATGTTACAATGTCACCAAAAGTTAAGCTCAACTGGGAAATGGGTCCAATTTAACTTGCAAGAACTGTTTACAGACATACACCGGGACAGTTGAAACAAAATAAAGCTTGTAAAAAAAAACATACAGTCGACTTGAGAACCACCTCCTTTTTTGAAGTCGGTTAAAAACAAATCGTCCTCTTATAAATACAACTACTAACAATCTATAATACAATTAAGCTAATGTAATTAAGCTTAATGTAGAGAGTAAAGTAAGTCCGAAAATAAAGCTTCAATTTACGAAAGTTAGTAAGTAATAAACTTCAATTAGCGAGACAAAAGATTAAATCGTCGATAAATAATCGTATCGATTCACCTACAATATCCTGACAAGACTGTTACATTCAAAATTCGATCTATCTCTTGGGAGTTTGGGTTCCTTGCTCTCGGATCAGTTGGTAAACCCCGCCCATCGCGGCTCAGTTTGCGTTCTGTCATTTTCTAGCGATACAGGGGCCCGCCCTAGCCATATTACACGATCTATCGTCGCTGTAGAACGATCTATCGTCGCTGTAGAATAGAACACTTCAAAATGTATAGGAATTGACGTTCTGACCACGTGACTCATCTACTTGAAACGTCAAATCCTATACATTTTGAAGTGTTCTATTCTACAGCGACGATAGATAGTGTAATATGGCTAGGGGGGCAGATGTTTTATTTGCGATCCCTGCAATTCAGACTTCCGAAAATGCATCCGATTTGATGATTTTCTTCGGAAAGTAGACGTTTTTTCAGCGAAGAAACGTCACTTTTCGAATTCGGAATACATTCCGAGAAGGTCTGAATCGCACTGTAGATCTATTTTTGTTTCGAAGGCTCGTTTAAGCTCACTTATGTGTCCGCTGACAATGTACAAACACGACATAAAGGAAAACTGAACGTTATGTTAAGAGCCCGTTAGCTGTTTTCGGTACGCTATTTCCCATAATCGGTACTTCCCTTATAGGCTAGTGCTTATTTGTTAAAATGTCACTTAGCAGTATTGACCGTCCTGGATTTTTTGCCTCCGTTATTATTGAGATTTTTCGGGAAATACTTCGATTTTCCAGTCGGTTCATACAGATTTTATGAGATAGAGGTAAAAGTTCCGATCTTTCTAGTATGTGGCTACTGTATTTGAGAATATTAAAAAAACCAACAATTGGTAGTAAAGCGTATAGTAAAATAGATTAGGTAATGTGATTGTGATGATTTAGGAAGATGAAAGCAACATTCGCAGACAAGACAAACATTAATTTGTTACGGATTGATTGCTTAATATTTATGAAAATAAAATAATTCCAAATTGGTCTAAACAATAAGTAAAGCTGAGTTTGAAAATATTTTCGTCTTAAAATAACAAGTCTCGATGAAGATGTACCGGCGTGGAACATAATTGGATCTGATTTTAATATAAACAAGAGGCATTAATTTCCATTGTTATTGCAGAGTTTTTACCGAAATTCCGGTGAAATACAGGTTCTGTATGAAATTGGGAATGTAGGTAATGGCCGGCCGGTCTAACCGTCCGTCGCCGTCGGGGACTTTACGAATGGAAACCTCATTTTGTTGGTACAGTTACTACCTTATTAACTGAAAATAATAATAATACCTACTCTTATATGTTTTGTACAATTATTTCATGATATTTTTGAAAATAATTTTCTTGGCCTTTGTCTTCTTCTTCTTTCGTGTCAATGGCTTGTAATTGGCCTTTGTAATCCAATGATACTGATTCCGTTGCTCACTAACTAATTTAACTATCACTAAAACTGAAAGCTTTTATTTCGTTTACGATAAAGACCAAAACACACAAAAATTACTAAAAAAATTAGAATTCTATGAGTTATCTGGTTCCCATAAGTTTTTTTTAAATTTATTTTTTAAACCTAGGTACTCCTAAGGTAGCAGACAAGCATACGGCCCACCTGATGGTAAGCGGTTACCGTAACTTAGTTTGCTTAGTTTAGGGCTAGATGGCGACGTGAGATGTGTCCATCAATATTTTATAAAATCAATGTTTACTTTACAGGTCATGCAGTTTACAAAAGTAATAATCCCACCCGATGTTTATTTAAAAAACCGTGTCATGTCCATCACCACAAAATAATTATGAAAAATGATGAACGTTGGGTGCAAATCAGGCGATTATTATAGCGGTAGCTCGTGACTAAATCGTTAGCGACAGGTGTGACTACTAGGCTGTGTGCACATTGGAGAAACGACACACGGCGAAGATAACAATATACAAAGAGGCTACAACCATCGGTATATCTCGACTTCATCCGGGTTAAAATACAGTAAGTATGTAAGAGTTTATGTTAATGCGCATATAAATATCGTAACGAAAAATTCAATGATGCATAGCCGAATTCGAGCCCCCGACCTTAGTCGAGGCGCGAACCCACTCGGTCAACACGGCTCTCATTTTAATGTAATGTTTTTGCCTAACGATGAATAACAAATAGGTAGGTAACAGCTATTATGATGAATAATTACGGATGCTATCGCTGACGAAATCGTGACGTCATAATGACCCAAAATTTTCCCTTATCGGCGTAATTTGAATAATTATTTGTTTTATGTGAATTTCCGATTCCTGATTTTTGTTTCAGCTTGTTTAATTGAGATATCGATTATGATAAAAAGTTTTACATAGGCTCGTGCGTAGCTCATATTAAAGAGTTTTCCGTAGAAGTTATGTTAAGAAATTTTACGTTAAGTGTAAGTATTTGGTTTGCTGCTTTCTGTTTGGTTTTCTTCTACGTTAATAAGTAAATACGTAATAAGTTTGGTGAAAACAGGAAAAAATTAAAAAATGAGAAAAAAGGTGACATTTTGCATACATACAAAAACTTAGTAAACTCTCATGTCAGAAGACAGTGATATTACTAGGTACAACCCGGGCGGATCAATATGACACGCTCGAATGACGTTTTCGTACGAGCTAGGCGTCATGTTAATTCGCCCGCGTAGTAGTCATTGAGTAATATCAAACAGTGTCTAAAAAGGTAGGTATGTAGGTACTGATAATGATGTTCTGTGATGACCGTGATACTGCGTCAGTATTTTGTGTTTTATGCGACCCTAGACAGGAGGGATGAAAGTCATGTCACAAAAAAGTGATGAGTTTGAGTGTGACAGGGTGCACAAGTAGAGGAAGGCCGAAGAAGAAGTGGTTGGATTGTGTGAAAGAGGATATTAATGTGAGAGGAGTGGATTCAGAGTTGACGAATGATAGAGGTGAGTGGAAGAGAAAAACATGTTGTGCTGACCCCACTTAGCGTGGGATAAGGGCAGGAGAATGATGCAATCCTAGATCAAATCTAAGTAGGTTTACTTCTTCTACAACACAGTGATAAAAATAAAATACTGCAGACATTTAAAACACAATTAACGTAAGTTACTGCATGGGTAGATTGAGTCACGTCCTATAAAATGTGCAATCCCACGAACCATTAACCTTGCCCATTCAAGTGTTTTGATCGTTCATTTAATTGTTCATTTGTTACTGCTGTGTAATTGGAATTGAAGATGAATGCTGAGTGAAAAATAAAATAAACAAGACAGTGTTTTATTATTTCAAATAGTAGTGTAATTACGTTTTTCTACTATCGGTCATTGTCTGTGACTTTGCTTACCGTGTGAAATTCGTCATTTTTTGCACACAACACATCAATATCAAATATATTGTATTAGTGACATAATAAACATTAAGTGTAAAATATTCCACTGAATAAATATAACTCAGTCAGAATTATATTCATAGTTATCACTAAAAGTCTTCTGAAATAATTATTCTCTTGGCATTGACAACATCACAAAATGATGGCTTATTCCATCCAGTCCTACTGGTAGTTCGATAGTCTAACAATCATGAAAATAAAATTTAAATCCTACTAGCTGACCCAGCGGTCTACGTACCGCCTCATTTTTTTAATATAAATAGATTTTTTGGGCTAGAAACTCTCGCAGGCGTATCAGAAGTCTCTACCAAAGTTTCATCACAATTTGATCATTGGTTTAGGACAAACATAACACACTTATTTTATTTTTATAAAAGATAAAAACTGAAAAAATAGTCACTGAGCCGCGAGATAAGAGGTTTTCTACCAATATTTAATAATTATGTTTCGTTTTCACTCTTAATTAAAAAGTTTTAGTACCAAATATTGGAACACGATAAAAATCAAATTACTTTGATAGTGATCGCTTTCATAAAATGTTTACTCAGATCGCTTTTAATAAATTTAAATTGATCAAGTTATGAGGACTAAAATAAAAATTGAAAGTTTGTTGGCCAAAAAATATGGATGGCTTATTTATTACGAAGTCGAAAAACACGGTTTTACTGTCACGCGTACCGTCAGCGCTGATAGGCGAGTGATCTTTATTACAATGAAATAAGGATACTGATTTTCCTGCACTGACGGGAACAATCAGCGTAGCCATTTCTGCTAAACAATCAGTATCCCTATTTCATTGTAATAAAGATCACTCACCTATCAGCGCTGACGGTACGCGTGACAGTAAAACCAGCCTAGGTACTAGCCGTAAAGTAAAACGTCATGAGGAACGTATATTTTTTATTTTTCTGTTTGAATTTTTTTGCAAAGTAAATTATTATTGCCTGGCTTTCTATTATTATTTTTAAAGAATGCTAAAAAAGTTCTCTTCGCAATTTTTCCCGACTTTGTGTTAATTGTGTCACCAAAATATACCGTAACATTATAATGATAAAAAGAAGGTACTTATTACTTTCAAAACTATTATCTATTTCATTTTCTAAATCAAATTATTTCTTGAGTAATTCCCGTGTGTTGATACGACTCTCTCAATATAAACAAACAGAACAGAAAAGATCAATTTTTCATCGTTTCACCGACGGCGACGTCGCATTTAGTCTTTCTATTGGATTGGTCCAAAATTGATGATGCTTCGACACACGACCGGTCCATTTTCTACACCTACTATTACTTACATTAGTTTTAATCTTTTGACTTTCAATTTGATCCCTCTAATATTTTAACTCTGTTTGAATTTTATTTAGTTTGGGCTGTTAGCACAAGAAACAAATGAAACACGTTTTTATACCACACGGTCCACACGCAAACTACGCAGATGAAACTAGTTACCTTTTTTCACTCTTTTTTTACCGTCCAACATTTTTTTTTTATTAACCTATATTTTCCCACTGCTGGGCAAAGGTCTCCCCCAATTGTTTCCATCTCTCTCGGTCTTTAATATCCCACCAATCCCTCCGAAAGGTGTCGAGATCATCCCGCCAACGTTTTCTCGGCCTGCCCCGGCTTCGTCGCCCATCAGGCACCCATGGCGTGATAATCCCTGCCCACCTGTCACCATCCATACGACTCACGTGTCCTGCCCAGCCCAATTTTAACTTGGCAGTCTTTTCGCCGACGTCCTCGATCCCGGTCTTTGCGAGATGAGTAGTATTTCTGACTTTGTCGGTTCTCTTCACCCCTAGCACGCTGCGTTCCATAGCTCTTTGGCAGACCTTGAGTTTGGACTTTTGAGCCTCGGTTAAAGACCATGTTTGGGCACCATAGGTAAGAATGGGCAGAATACACATGTCGATGAGTTTACCGTCCAACATAAAACCTTATTTTTTGAAGTCGGGTAAAAAAATACAGCCCGTTTCCATCAAATTAAAATGCTCTAGGATGCATCACTTAGCCCCGTTTTTTTTCAAAAAATGGTGACCGACTTTGATAATTATGCGAATTCACAAATTATTGTTTATTATTATTTCTAGCCTGTGTCCCACTGCAGAGCATAGGCCTCCCTATCCCCTTCCATCTTTCTCGGGCCAATGCTGTGGAGGACCAGTCTTCCAAGAATGAGTCTAGTTCATCCCGCCTTTATTACCGCCACCAATTTTACAAACAACGGTTTATTACGTATTTATCGTAAACCAAACAAATTAGACGTTTTGACGAATTTGTTCAGTTTGTTACGAAAAAAAAAACTTTTCTTGTGTTCACAGCGCTCATTGCGTATTCAAATGTTTTATCTGGCGCATTGTAATGAACCACAGTTTTTCTGTTTCTTTATACTCGTAACTCGCTAGCGGACGCCCGCGGCTTTGCACGCGTGGACTAGGTACTACTTTTTTATCCAACGGGAAACATGCATTTTTTCGGGATAAAAGTAGCCTTTGTCACTCTCCAGCCCTCCAACTATCTCCACACAAAAAATCACGTCATTCCGTCTTTCTGTTTTGACGTGAAAGCAGGACAAACAAATAAACAAACAAACACACTTTCACATTTATAATATGGGTATGGATGGATATTTGTATAAATTACCTACTTAACATTCTTTCATTTTTTTCTACACGTATTTGTTACTTCGTAACTATTGTTAACAATGCCTAGGATACTTTAAATAAAAAGTGATGCTATCGCTAAAGCTGTCCAAGATGATGACGTTACGATAATCGTGATTTAGTTTTTGTCAATAAAAACTGCATTCGGCGTAGTACGCGCATCGTGACAAATTTTCTCGAGTCGAGAAAATTTTCTCACCTGCAGCCGGCCAATTACGTTAGAGCACTAACGTAATTGGGTTATCGAGACCACTCCTTTCTCGCCTTTAGAAAGTTACGTTGCAGATGCTAGGACCACTGACTTAGCGCGCTTGTAGACGTCCGTTTTTTTAACCGGACAACAGACCGTGTTTTTCACCCGGATTCACGGTGGTGTATGGCGCGTAATGAATGTGTGTACACGCGCCGGATATCGTTCCGGCGAACAATTTATGCCGTTTACAAGGGTTTCGTTTATTGACGGTCCGTTTTCGAGCGAAAAAAACCGACGTCTACTAGCGCTCTTAGCGGTCGTCATTTACCGTCACTACATTTTAGCGGACCAAAACTAAAGCTCTGTAGATATAACACTATACCTACAGCAATTGGAATTTTGCAGGGAAACGTCAAACGGTTCCGTTAGAAAACATCTTCAGCTCTCCATTTGTCCAGACGACTGACTTTCTACGAGTTTCAATTTACACAAAGTTCTTGATAGTGTTGGAACATTAATTTACTTTTTCAATGATGTTGGTAGATTAGCCCCTCGATTCTACTAACAAACTTTTTCTCAACCAAAGAAAAAAGTCAAGTAGGTAAGTATTTCGTTTTGTTTCACAATTATGTTATATTTTATGTAATAGTGTACTAACAAGTACTAAAATCCTACTAATATTATAAAGGCGAAAGTCTGTGTGTGTGTGAATGTTTGTTGCCACGTATCTCCATAATTACTAAACCGATTTTGATGAAATTTGGAATGTAGATAGATAATAACCGAGAATAGGACATAGGCTACTTTTTATCACAAAAAATGGCACGGTTCCCGTGGGATAAAAAATAGTAGTCCACGCGGGCGAAGCCGCGGGCGTCCGCTAGTATTGAATAATGTAACATCTAGGCAGATGTCGGTTTAAAATTCTAGACAATTTTAATGGATGTGCCGACTTGATAACGTGGGAATTAGTACTTAATAACTGTTTTTTTTCGTTTTCGTTGAGTTTGTAACTCTGGTACTCTTGTAACGTACTTTATTTATAGTCTACATTCAAACGTTGATTCTTTACTTAATTTCCATAGAGCTTTCAAAAACCTGCTAGAGTTTAGACTTAACTTTGAATGAATAAGCACATAATTATATACTTATTACAGGAAGTGATTGGATGCTTGAGTTTAGACTTAACTTTCAATTCAAGGTCATATGTGCTTATTCCAGGAAGTGATTGGTACCTATTTAATAATTCCGTTTAAGAGCAACTGAGTTCAATACAAAATTAATCTCCTTATTTTCTACTAGCTTTCGCCCGTGGCGTTACCCGCAAGGTACATTCTAAATACTGGCGAAAGAATTTTTGAAATCAGATGAGTAGTTTCGGAGATTACCTCCTACATACAAACAAACTTTACCTTTCTAAATAGGGTTTAGATTAGAAAACTACTTATTTTTTGGCGAGAATACCTATGTGGCAAGTGACATCAAGCAATTGAAATTAGAAAGAAGAAAATTGCTAAAATAGGTTCGTGTATTGAAATATCTAATATTGAAGCTACCGGCATCATAAAACATCAATATCCGCGCCACCCAATCATCATTTCATTTATGTGGCTCGTAATTTACGAGTGACATTTATGTATAAAGACTTCTTACTTAACCTAGATAGACGATAGAAGAATATTTTCAGTTTAGTTACCGAATCAGCACCCCTATTTTGTAACACACGGTAAGTCGCTAACTCGGATTCGTTCAAACAAAAATTGTTTTTTTACGATGAATACTTTGAAATGGTAGAAGATGGTTGAAAAAAGTAATAGACATGTTTGTTGTGTAAAATATGTGAAGTAATTTTGCACTAAATAGCTGATGTGCGAGCCTTAAAAAGGCATTTGCAAGGACACAACGGCTCTGAATTAATCTGAGCATAATGTACATTGTACAGCGTGTTCATAATGATCATAGGGATTAAACTAGACTGTCTTAGATAATAAAGTGACGCATTTTATCAAGACAACGTATATGAACGTAAGAACGTATAACGTAGGAATATGATAGGAAAGTTTTCGGTTGGTCAGTACATTTTCTTACAGTGAATCGTTTCTACTAGTCTGGTTAACCTAAACTTTCAAAAACTGCAAGTCTTATGAAATCTAAAACCTTTTTGTTTTAGTTTCTAAGGTCTTGGTTATTAAATGTTAGATTATATTGATCGTAACTGTCCGTTCAGACATTATAGGTCACACGTTTTACTGGATTCCATAAAAAGCAACGACTTTTATTAAGAAACAGGAAGTAAAACCCATTCCCTGCCCACATTATTTTAGGTTCTATGTTCATTCGCATAATTTTATGAGTCATAGTTTTTAAAAGCATAATGTTTCACGTCCTAATATTTGTTATTTATAAGAATTTGTAATCATAATATCACTACCCCTACCATCACTGGTAATATTCAACTAGTAAATACATTTAATGGTCATCATTTTTCAAGTCATATTCATTAATATTCCTAAAATATTTAGTCATATTGATAACTTGTCATAAAATTTAGTAAGTACGCATAATGTTTAGCGTCATATTAGTATCAAGTCATACTACTTCGATAGACAAAAGTTTTAATGTCATGAAATTGTAAATTAGGACTACTAAGCATTAGGTGAATATTATAAGTAGTGCCATCTAGTAATAATTGAGAGTGCAACATTTGTAGCGCTTCGGCGCCGGCGGCCACTGTCGTGGTCCGCTCGCTACGCTCGTTCGCCTTGCGCGTTAGTGGTTACTACTGGCATGGATGGGGCCAACCTCTCCTCAGCCTAGTAGACAATATTTACCTACAAAAAGTACAAGCAAACCACCGCTTTCCTCACGATGCTTCATCACTGTTTTGAACAAGAGTAATGTGAATACAATTTTTTTTTCTAACGTCCGGGTTTCGAAACCACAGTCCTAAGAGACAACAGTAATAAGAGAACACACACATCCTGCTAAACCAGCACTTCCTAATTTGTTAGTTATAACGCCGACGTAATTTTGTATAATGTACCTACACGCTCCAAAAACCTTTTTGTAAATAATATATATTTACTTAACTCAGTACATGACCTTTTGAAACTTAAGTAGGGTGGTTCCCATAGGGCCACCACGGCTAAGTAGTTACTTAAGTATACAAAAACATTACCTGTTTTTGATAACACTTACCTGATTTTGTTCCTTGATTTCTGCTTAAATTATAATGTTAATAGGTTGAAGGCGCACCTCCATTACAAGGTAGCCTCAAATATTTGCGATCGTCCAACAAACCTTGACGTAATGTCAATAGGATTTGTGACGGCATCGTATGGAAATATTGAAGTTACGGGCGAAACGCGAATGTGGCATTTTTCATGACATCACTTTTTACAGCCTTAGGAGTTTTCGAAGGTGACCTACGAACTTTTCATAAACAACCAGAAAGTTGGACTTTAACTTTTTTTAACTTTAACTTATATTTTTGTTCATCTTTGAGACGACTAAAACTTACCTTTTTCGGTATCAGGGTACCTAATAACTTTATAGGCCTGTTAAATTTTAAACAAAAATCGCTTTAATACAATCTTCTTCTCTCGTGTCAATGATCTCTCTTTTCAAATTTGGTTTGACCGCTATAGAGCGGCGTCCGAGGCGATGTTGAGGTCGGCTCTAATACAATAAAACTCACACAGACGCGGCGGGCAGAGCTTACCAACTGACCCTTTAGCGTAGACCTAAAGTTTCCAGGAAATAAGATAGATTTTTGAACTATGCAACTCATGAAATTTTGACAAATCAGTGACACAGATGTGTGGGTTTCCTCGGTTTTGTACTAAAACGTGTATCAACTTTGAAGGAAAACGTCCATGTTTTATTTGCGATCATTAACCCACTTCTATCAAAGTAGGCCTTAAAAAAAGCTATCAAGTAGTGTGCAGCTGTATTTGACCTTCGAAAGCCAGTATGTGGGTTGTATGCGGAGAGTGGCGAAGATGGGGAAAGTTTTGAGAGCAAAAGTTACTTCGATATTCGCTGCGGTACCGTAAGATTACTACAGGATCTTGCAAAAGTTCTGAAACACCGCGCTGGCGCCGTGAGAATGCATTTTCTATTCGAAGATCATAAATTATATTACAAATGCCAAACAACATTTTGCTGACTAAGCAAAAAGCGTCGGGTTTGAATTTTATGTTCGAATTTCGATGGTTTTGAATCCTGTCTGCATCAATGGATTTATTGTTTATGAAAGATTGCTTGAAATGATGGAAAAAAACCATAACGACGAAACTCGCGCGTATTGAACATTTCAATGTGGGGCGAACAAGTGGGGCGAACGTGGAACAAATCGTCCTAAAGGTGCGAAGAATGGTGTACCTATATCCTTAAATTTTGTCCGAGGAATCAGCGCCCTGCATACCTTATCTCGTTATCTATCTATATATAATTAGAATAGTGTATAATTTACAATATAGAGTGTCAAGTAAGAACCTGTATCAGTACATTAACTAACCGTTCCCAGATTTATAAGATTGATAAAAAAACTAAACTGGAATTATCCTCAAGCGTTCATTTCGTGTAGAAAAAACCTTTACTGTGTGTCGGTCAATATTAAACACAAAAACACTTCCTAACAATTTAATAATGTATGAATTGGTGCACAACAGAACAGCTATAAGCGACCATCGCAATATCAATAGGGATAGGTCGTGAATTGGAATGTACCAATATCAATTAGAAACGTTGAATGAGCACGATTGCTCTTAATAGATTGGCAATAGAATTCAAATCCTAAGACTGAAAATCAATTGATATTGTAAGGTTGTGTAATTTCAAACGATATACCCAGAACCTTATAATTGAGGTTTGGTGGCTCGGAAGGGTCGCGTGAATATTAAGTGTGTAAATAGTAATAGTAATCATTTATTTCTGAAGCGCTCGTGGCGTAGCTTGCTGAGACTTCCTTGATTGATCTTTCAAGAATGCTATTTTACACAGCTTTACTTACTAAGCAAAACTTGCACTATAGGAACCAAATAAAATGCATCAATCAATAATACATTATAACTTCTAAGCGGGACCGATAGGAAAACGTAAGTCCATTTAAAAAATGGATTATGACAAACACCCACTTACTGAGTCCCACTATTACTAAGAATGAAAGATATAGAAGCTTGAAATCAAGGCTTTAGGGTTAGTCAAGCTACAAAGACAACCAATGTACCTATTCGCACAATAGTGACATTAATGCTTTACGTTGTCTGATTTGCAATAGGATTGAGGTCTGTAGATTTCTACGAACGTGACTATTCGTAGCCGAGTCAACAAATTTGATTCTGGATTGACATTCTCCATTATAATTTTGTCTTTGCATAAAGCATACTGTTGAATCCTAATTTGATGGCTTGTTCTCTGCAAAATAGAGAATGTTTTCAAAGTTTCATAAGTTAAATTGAAACAGAAACATCAAGAACAAGAAATTTAGATTAGTAGTTCCCTTAGGGCGCTATCTCATTAGGACGTGTCTCGCTTGGTTGCGCAACTAAGCGCACGCCAGTAGTGCAATTCAAACTTCCGAATATACATTCGATTCGAATATTTTCTTTGGAAAGTTGACGTTTTCCAGCGAAGAAACGTCAATATTGAATTCGGAATACATTCCGAGAAGGTCTAAATCGCAATGCAGGTGTCATTTTCATTTTTAGGGTTCCGTACCTTAAAAGGTAAAAAAGGAACCCTTATAAGATCACTTTCTTGTCCGTCTGTCCGTCTGTCCGTCTGTCCGTCTGTCTGTCCGTCTGTCCGTGTGTCACCATCGATTATCTCAGGAACGGGTAGAGCTAGCAAGTTGAAATTTATACCATATACTAAGGTCTATAGTCCCTATTGTGAGTATAAAAATCAAGGTCCTGAGTCAACACTATAAAAAGATATAGGCAAATTTAGGTTTTCGTGAAAACTTGTGAGTACCAAAACTTACCTTAATTATCAACTTTTTTTATTTTTCGGAATTTTTCCTTTACTTGTGCTGGAAGACCTTGCTTGTAACCAAAATTGACAATTCTAGGTCAACCGGAAGTACCCTAGAGGTTTTGGGTCGAAAACCTAAATGGTAGTTCCCGTTGACCTAGAATAACGAAATTTGGCAAAAAGCAAGGTCTTATAGCACAAATAAAGGAAAAATTCCAAAAAGTTAAAAAAGTTGAAAATTAAAGGGTGTTCCCATACATACATAGTTGACGCCAATTAAAATTGTCCTCCGAGTTGTATGGGCGCTCATACAATTAAGCGGACTAGCTTAATTGGCACCATGGCTAGGCACGGAACCCTCGGCGTACGAGTTCGACTCGCACTTGACCAGTTATTGTTTGTGGTGGCGCAACCATGGTATCCTAGTGACCTTTAGCCTTGGTAAAAAAAAAAGCAAGGTTACAATTTATTTACAGATCACAAACTATTTTTAACCGACTTCCAAAAAGGAGAAGGTTCTATGTTCGGCTGTATAGGATATGTTTTTTTATTTTTTTTTATATCCCCAATTCAGAAACACACATTAATAAAACTATGACGGGAATTAAACTGCTACATTAAATATTGGTATCATAAGTTGGAATCCCAAAGCGTCGAGATGAGCTTTAAGTAGCTAGAGATCACCAAGGCGTAAAATTTAAAAAGCCTAGCGTCGGTCGTTAACCTCGCTCACCCAGTAAAATGAGGCAAACGTTACTGTCCTTTTATTAGAATTCCTTTTGTTCTCGGGCTGTTTGAAGTTCAGCGTCTAGTTGGGTGTCCTTTACTGTCGTAAAGCTATGTGAAAAGCTCCATGGCGCTAACTGATTGCATGTTAAGCAAGGATAAATAAAAGTAATACTTAGATATGTTTCTAGCGCGTGCAAAATGCAGACTCGAAAACGTCCCATTTGGGACGTCTTGTTAGTCCGCGACGACGACCTAGACGTGTCTGTCACGTGTAGTGAATTACAAAAACAATAAAAATGATATTGTGTTATAATGATTTATGTAAGTATGATGATATTATGTACTTTTCATTTGCGGAACTTGTCAACATAGTGTGCACTATTGTCGGTATGTATGCATACCAGTGCGATCATTAACATATAAGTCGCGTCAAAACACACGTACCACTACCACACCACGTCGCAGCGACAAAATGTGGTCCAGCTGTGGTTACGTGTGAATAGTGTCGCAGCGACTTTTTGCAGTTGCGTTGTGGTACCGACAAAATGTCGATGTGGCAGGCGCCAGCTAGGCGCGCGCTGTTGATGACGTCATGTCGTCGCGATGTGGTTGCGATGTGGTTGCGATGTGGTTGTATTACACAGGTGGTCGATAACAACGACAAAATGTGGTACGTGTGAATTGGAAATTCATTTTCAATACAAATATACGCCCGACCACGTCGCGTCGTTGTGGTGTGGTTGTCGGTGTCGTGTGGTTGTGGTACGTCTGAATTGGCACCGATTTGTTACTACTAAGAGCTGTTGATTTTGTTTGATAAACGAATAAATAAAACGTCGATAACTATGAACGAAACATAGCTGGGTAAATATCATTGACGTTAAGCCAGTAAGCATAAAAATGTTTTTGAGTTTCCATTTTGTTGGCTTCGCATTAGTTTCATGAGTGTAATAAACATTGCGTGGTTTTTTATTAGCAGCGATGCCAGAATGTCTAGGCATCATACATTTTCAAAGCGTGTGAAATAGATTTGTTTAACTTCTGACTGGTAATATTTCACAAGTGTCAACGCCGCCAACAAATAACTGACGAGCACAAACAAAAGAAATTGTTTTAGCTTCAATCAATCAGCATCAGTCTATACTGACACTATTTCGCGGTTCTATGTTAGAACTTCTAACATGGAGAGGTATGAGCAAGCTATTTTATATTATTTAGGATGACTTACGTGACAAAAAATTAAGAAAGAGAAAAAGATAGAGAAGAAAGCTATTTTATAGCCATTTTCCCGTGTGTGTGTTTTATCCTACTTCCTACTAATATTATAAAGGCGAAAGTCCGTGTGTGTGTGTGTGTGTGTGCGTGTGTGTGTGAATGTTTGTTACCACATATCTCCGTAACTACTAAACCGATTGTGATGAAATTTGGAATGTAAATAGATAATGACCGGGAATAGGATATAGGCTACTTTTTATCCCGAAAAAAAGCACGGTTTCCGTAGGATAGACAAAATAGTAGTCCACGCGGGCACAGCCGCGGGCGTTAGCTAGTTCCAAATGAACGTTTTCTATTCTAAATTGATATTTTTTACATTTTTATCCCACATAACTATTATAAAATTTATTTGTTAAAAGTTTAAATCGCACCTTAATGTTTGGCCGATTGAGAAAGTTATCAAATTATTTTACGAAGGTTATTGATTCGAAATGTATTAAACTTATCAAAAAGTTTATGTACTCATTAACACAAGCTCGAAGTTTAGTGAGAAAAACAGTAAATATTTTTATAAAACATGTGCAGACAACTTTAACTGTAAGCCAGCTTACGTTGTTTTAACTTTTTACTTCTCTTGTTATTATTATTTATCATAAAGAAGGGAAGTCTCATAGTGTTCTATTTCAGTAGTCTATGTTAGTAAACAGTGTTCACAGTAGAATATAATAGCGAGGTTTATTTTTTGAATTTTAAGCTGATTCGATTCCCGGCTTTACTATCTTGATGAATTTTAGACATCATTGAATGCTGTTTTGTTTCTTTTTAGGAATGTTTCCTTTATGTACAGTGTTTTCCTTTATGTTTATGTACAAGCATGCGGTCAAACCGTCACACGGTTTTTGCAGAGCTTTTAATCTAAAACTTTATTTTCTGTAAGTATAATCATACTAATTATAAATAATAGAAAAAAAAGTTAAAATAATCTATCATAAGGATTTAAAGTAGTTTCCCTCCAGGGCCCATTGATTTTTTCCATCCTGTATACCTATATAATATCCAGCGCGTATTTATAGCAAATGCTTTTAGTTCATACCTGACCTAGGTATTGATAAGTTCTATTGCTTAGTTCTTGGTGTTTTTTTCTTTATAACCTTCCATAAATTGACAGATTGAGCACTAGAATGATTTATTGGGTGATCCAATTAAGCGATTTTCCTTGTAGTCATCTTGATTTTGGTTTAGACTATAGTGTCAGATTGATGGATTGATCGTCCAGGGTTTTTACTGAATATCGAAGTTTTAGTAACTTTCCTACCCTTTGACTACTTAATCATTAAAATTAATTGGAATTACGCGTAACTTTTTAATCTAATAAGGTCAGAGTTAATTAAAAGGTAAGGAAGGTCGAGGGTTAAATTTTAATCTGATTTTTCAATAAAATCGAAACGTACTTTTTAGTTTATTTATATTAAATTTTAATGACGAAGGCAATTGAGGATCTAATTTAATACTACTATTTAAAATATTTTATTCTTAAAACATAATATTTTTAAAGAGTGCCTACTAAGAAAAAAAATGGCAAAAAATTTCAGACTATCGACTTTTTATTTACAACGCGCAGTACAACTTTTACTGTCCTTAACTCAATTTCCTTATTTTTTTTTAAATTATTATTATCGGGACTTAATCGCGTAATGAAATTGTTTTATTTACCTCGACGTTTCGGCGACATTACAGTCGCCGTGGTCACGAGTAGACTAATAATTTTAAAAAATGTGTTCAAGTCGCGAAAGTTTAAAATATCAATTTCCTTAGTCTAGTAATCACTTAGTTAAGTTTAGATAAAGTTTAATAGTGTTAATCACTCTGATAAGTCAGAACTTTGTTAAGTCAAGGAGGCGGCGCGTTAAGACTGCAACAGTCTTTAGTACTTTTGCAGTTTTCATCTTTCCTATGTAAATGAGTTCTTGTGTACTTTGTTCTGAATACTTAACTATTTTTTTTTATTTAACGCTAAAACAATATTTTTACATACAAACTTATAGACTTTTTCTCATTACAATATTATTGTAAGTAGGTACGAGATAGAATCAGTTATGTGGTTCTAGGGATTAAAATTAAATATACTAACGAATATAATATAAGTTTAAAAGGTGTAGTAAAAAATAATTGATGATAAAACAAAGTTAAGTTTCCACAAAGTTTTGTGGAAACTTAACTTTGTTTTATCATTTATATTACAAAATCATATTACAAAATTATAATTTAAGTTATAATTTTGTAATGATTTTCAATTACTTTCTGATGAAACTCCATTGTGGTATCTGAGTAGGTAATCCTTTGTTTCGATAACAATACGCAAAGTTGTGCGGTGAAGTTTCGTTAAAGTTTGTATTTCATTTCGATCCTGGAGAATGTTCCAGAGCTTAAGAATTTTGATTTGGTGATGAAACATTTCTTTAAAAGACTAATAAAAGATTGATTACTCGACAACCTGGGGCCTTTGGATCCATTCAAGATAATGCCACTGGGAAAACTATACATATACCTACGGTTGACCCAGCAAGCCGACGTGGTCCTGCCATTGATCTAATATTTTTAGACATTACAAGAAGTATTCTCAAATCGAACTCAAATCTGCAATTGGTTTCACGGTGGCAGTAGGTGCTCTATCCAGCCTAGTATGATACCAATCCAGCATACTGACTCTCAGCTCAGTTGACAGCAGCTCACATTTCACGATCAAACTTGCGATTGGCAAATTATTGACAGAGAGAAATGAGAATGGCAAATTAATTAGAGCAAGGAATTTGTATACTAAACGACTTCCTTGAATTAGAGACATGTTTTAGCTCTCACTCATGTCATTCGTAAACTGAATAAATGAATGAGCTATAAAGAAAAAGAATATAAGAAGCTCGGTCAAAGTCTCGCTCATTTCACGGTCAAACATTTCCAAAGGATAATGTTGAGTATCAGAGTAGCAAATTATCAGAGACATGTTACAGCTCTCGTCATTCATATACTGAATGAGTCGTGCGCAGTTATCAAAGTTGTGAAAGTCTCATCAATGTATTGAATGAGTGTAATTGAGAGCCATAGGAAGAGGATTGGTCAAAAGCCACATCACATTTCACGGTCAAACGTTTCCAAAGGATAGTTTTGAGCGTTGTATCTTTGACAATGACCGCGCAATCAGCACGATGCGGGCGGGGCGGGTCATCGCATCTGACCTCGGTGGCGATTACCTACTCAATCTGAGCTCTGTGACATAATCGGTCTTATCGACGGTCTGAGAGTTTTTACAGTTTTTATTAATAAATCGACCTGTTACCTCATATTGCAGATGTTTTTGGCATTGGTGATTATAAATGTTAAGTTAGGTCGGATTTTGCAACTTTATTTTGCATAGATCATTTTTATTGCTTTAAAATAGTACCTATCCATAGGATTTCAATGGGTGATCGAATTCAGCACGGCAGTGAATCTTAATGTTAGGTCAGAGCAGGTTCATATACTTACCAGTATTACATTTTATACCTATCAAAAATTGTTTATCTCTGAATTAATGCATTAAAAGCAATAATTGCCACTCGTATTCAACCCATTAGGGTTGAACTATCAAATCATCTTAAGGTTGTTTGTTATTTTGGATCCCATCCATGAATCATAAATTGTTTGTTGCCACGAGATAGATGTTTAGAAATAGAGTAGGAAAATATTACAGACAAAGAATCCTCTCAGCTTAATTAGCTCCACTCATATTTACCATGTCTACACAGGAAAGACATGGTAAAATTGAGTGGAGCTACTAAAGCCAATTTATTAGGGAAGATTGTCATGTTGGACAAGCACAATCTCAATATCCCAGCTACCTCAATCATAATTGTTATGTATTATCTATGGTCAATCAAATGTCAATGTCTTCGTTGATTGAAGTTTGTATTTAGGTTATGCACATGTTAGGCAGGAACTGAACCTCGAATAAACTGGCGTCCATTCATCATACAAATGTGTTTAACTATAAAAACCTGAAAACCCTGAAGTTATAACAATGGCGACGAGTACAACAATTGGAGCGGCGGCTACGCACATCGCAAGTTTGGTTTTGCCCGGAAAATTCGAGCCACAAAAGGACAACTGGGAAAATTACCGGGAACAGTTGTTTTTCGCTTTGGATGCTGCGGGACCAGTGGATAGCGTACAGAAACGAGCCCTATTCCTGTCTCAATGTGGAAAGGAGGCGTATGCGGTTGTGGTATCATTGTTGGCGCCAAGAAAACCTAGTGAAGTTCCATTCGAAGATATTATAGAAGTTCTCAACAAGTTTTTCGTACCGAAGCCGCACCCGATACTAGAAGTGGACAAGTTCTACAAGCGTAAACAAAAAGAGAACGAAACGATCACAACTTTTATCGCAGCTTTACATGAGATAAGTGCGCGTTGTGATTTCCAGGATAACATCGAACGTCGATTGACTGAACAAATAGTATTGGGTGTGAGAGACAACACTTTGAGAAAAGAACTCCTCAAGATGAAATTTGTGGATCTAAACTACGATTCTGTGGTGCAACGAGCCTTAAACAATGAAGCAATCCAAAAAGGTGTGGCAGGCAGCAGTTTATCGTCATCGGAGGTGGATGGTGCGCCTGCGCCTGTGCCTATGAGTGTCGACGCGATCTCTTCAAAATCGCCGTGTGTTCATTGTGCGAAGCGACATGGAGAATCAAAATGTAGATTCATGTATGCAACATGTTATAAATGCCACAAAAAGGGGCACACGAGAGCTGCTTGCAAAATCAAGAGTGCAGACAAGGTGCAATCTTGTGAAGTAAACGGAGAAGGAAGCTCAGAGTCTGAAGACAACTTCGGGGTAAGGATACATGGAGTATCTGGAAGTGTGGGCACGGTGGCTGTGGAACCAATGATGGTGGAGATAACAGTGAACGGTGTACCACTACAAATGGAAGTAGACTCCGGGTCGGCACGTACTATTATGCCACATAGCCTTTATGTGCAACATGCACATGCTTTCCCAGGACCGTTGGTGCCGTTTGAGAGCAGGTTGGTCACGTGGACTGGTAGCGAGTTGAAGGTGATGGGAGGGGAGGATGTTGAAGTGCAGTATGGTGAAAGGAAAGCTAAACTGCCTCTGGTGGTCAGCTGTGGCAATGGTCCCCCCCCACTAGGCCGTTCATGGTTCGACGCGCTAGGTATTTCCATACAAGGCGTCCATACTGTTGATCACGAGGTCACAGACTTTGCAGAGAAGTTTCCAGAAATATTCAAGGATAAGTTGGATAGATATTGTGGTCCACTGGTACATATTGATTGCAAGAAGGATGCGCAACCAGTATTTCTGCCTGCCCGGTCTGTGCCATTTTCATTGAGAGAAAAGGTGAATGAAGAGATAAGGAGAATGATTGAAAATAATATTTTGACACCGGTGAAACATTCACAGTGGGCTACACCATTGCGATTAGTTACAAAACCTGATGGGTCACTGCGGCTGTGTGGAGATTACAGAACAACAGTAAATGCGGGATGTTTGGTAGACAACTTTCCTCTACCTACATCAAATGAAGCATTTTTCAACTTATCGGGAGGAAAATACTTTTCAAAACTGGATCTCAAGCAGGCATATAATCAACTGAAAGTGGATGAGGATACTGCAAAACTTCTGACTTTGAATACACCGTTAGGCTTGATGAAAATGAACCGTTTAGCATTTGGAGTTAATGCTTCCCCTGCCATCTTTCAAAGACTGATGATATCCCTGTTGTCTGGAATTGAAGGAGTAGCCTGCCTTCTCGATGATATAGCAGTTTGCGGTTACACATTAGAAGAACACAATGAACGAGTAGAAGAGGTGTTAAAAAGATTAAACAACATTGGTCTGACATTGAATAAAGAAAAATGTGTGTTTGCAGCAAAGAAGATAACTTTTCTAGGCTTTGAAATTGATGAAGAGGGTGTACACCCATCGAAAGAAAAGGTTGAAGAAATTGCTAAGAAACCACCACCAACAAATAAGACTGCCCTGAAAGCATTTTTAGGCCTGTACAACTTTTATGAAAGATTTGTTAAAAACAAGGCAACAACATTGGAACCATTACATCACTTATTGAAGAATGATGCAGAATGGCAATGGGGCAAGGAACAGCAAATGGCTTTTGAAACAGCAAAGAAAATGTTAACATCAGACCTGACCCTTACGCACTACAGCTTAGACAAGGAATTACACATGATTTGCGATGCTAGTGACTATGGAGTGGGTGCAGTATTGGTTCACAAAATGGAGGATGGTACTGAAAGACCTATCATAATGGGGTCAAGAACACTACAGCAACATGAACGCCGATATGCTCAAATAGATAAAGAGGCCTTAGCAATAATGTTTGGCTTAGTAAAATTTAGACAATATTTGTTGGGACGTCAATTTGTAATATTTACAGATCACAAACCACTGCTTGGCATTTTTGGAAGAAACAAACCTATTCCTGAGTTAGTGTCAGCCAGAATGATGAGATGGGCAATGATCATGAGCACATACAACTATGATCTGAGGTACCGACCAGGTAAGGAAATGGGAGATGCAGACAGCCTTAGCAGATGGCCAACACCAAGTAAAATGCAAACACGTGAAGATGTAATGCTGGTGGACCAGATTGGTAGCACCAAGGTTAATTCAAAAATAATTGCCAATGAGACTGATAAAGATAAAGTACTGAAGAAAGTAAAGTTTTGTCTCTTGAATGGTTGGCCAGAAAAGATAGAAGATGCGGAATTGCTACCATACCATCGAAGAAGAGAATATCTTACATTAAACAAAGAATGTGTGATGTGGTCCAATAGAGTGGTTATTCCCACAGCATTACAAAAACAGGTTTTAAAATTACTACATGATGGACATACTGGGATGGTCCAAACGAAAATGATGGCTAGAGGCTATCTATGGTTTCCTACATTGGACAAAGATATAGAAGACCTAGTCAGTCGGTGTGAGTTGTGCCAGATTGGTCGCAATAATCCACCTGTTACTGAACACACCTGGCAAGCAGCTACAAGACCCTGGTCGAGAGTACATGTAGATTTCATGGGGCCATTCCTAGGCAAGACATTTTTGGTGCTGGTTGATTCTTACAGTAAATGGCCAATTGTTGAAATTGTTCCCTCCATGTCCAGCAAATCCGTTATTGAAATGCTAAGAAGAGCATTTGCAGATCATGGACTACCTGATATTATAGTTTCAGACAATGGATTGGCTTTTACTTCAAGTGAATTCAAGGAGTTTGCCCAAAGAAATTCTATCAAACTTCTAACTGGTGCACCTTATCATCCAGCTACAAATGGCCAGGCTGAGAGAACCATTCAAACAATAAAAACGAAGCTTAAAAAACAACCTCCTGGCATGCCTTGGGCAGAGCGAGTAACCAATATGTTATTTCAAATGCGAACTGCTCCAAGCACAGTGACTGGTAAAACCCCAGCTGAATTGTTAAATGGCCGGAAGCTAAGGACACCTATTACTCAACTACATCCAGATGCTGATAATACTGAGGAGACAGAGGGAGAGAAAAGGAAGGAGGAAGGCCAGGCACAAGATAAACAAAAGAAAGTATTTAAAGAAGGTGAATATGTTTTAATGAGACTATATAATACAGATGTCAAATGGCAGAGAGGGAGGATAATAAGCAGACGGGAGCCAGCGGTGTATGAGGTGGAAGCTGAAGGTGGAGGACGGCACCGCAGACATGTGGACCAGCTTCTGAGGACCAGGCCCCCACATGCATCGCAGGCAAGCGCTGAAAATGAACACAGTACACAGAATAGTGAATGTAATGACAATGAGTCAGATGTGGTGATACCCCCACCAGAAGAGTGGAGGGAAATTATTGGATGTTGATGATTAGAAGTTAATATTGATTTAAAATTAAAAATTAGTCATTATCTCAAAAGTAAGAGGGAAGGTGTTATGTATTATCTATGGTCAATCAAATGTCAATGTCTTCGTTGATTGAAGTTTGTATTTAGGTTATGCACATGTTAGGCAGGAACTGAACCTCGAATAAACTGGCGTCCATTCATCATACAAATGTGTTTAACTATAAAAACCTGAAAACCCTGAAGTTATAACAATAATGATAGAAAATAATAAATTAAATCAGAACAAGTCATATTATTAATTTATTTAATCTAACGTCGATAAGCAAGTGAATGGAGATAATTTGTTCGAAATCAATTGAGTCAGGTAACTGAAATACGATTGGCTAATCCATTAAAAGTTTCAAACGTTTTTGGGGTACTATAAAATATCTTTTAAAATGGTCGTTATAGCAGAATCAGAATAGGAATTGAACTAAATGCCGTCTATTTTCATAGACTAAAGAGTGACAAGAGCGGAATTACATTGTAATGATTGTGATTCTGCTGCAGTGGCCTTTTTAGCCCCAGGACTCAAAGGAAAGACTTTATCAGTAGCAAGTTATAATGGACTTAGAGGCTTCCTAGAGCTCATCGGAGCTAAAAAGGCCGTTTTTGTTCTTTTA
This sequence comes from Camptogramma bilineatum, assembly GCA_958496255.1. NCBI lineage: Eukaryota > Metazoa > Arthropoda > Insecta > Lepidoptera > Geometridae > Camptogramma > Camptogramma bilineatum. The sequence goes on along the minus strand of OY292467.1, from coordinate 7,475,374 downwards.
TGCATAGATTATACTGTAGATTGCTTGAATATTCAGATGTTTTCCTGCACTGTTCAAAGTTTGTCGTAATGTCCACATCCATAGATCAAGGGTGGGTTTCTAACTTACAATCTTTGGATCAATGTCTAGAATAGTACAGTCAGCTAGATATACCATTTAAAAAAAAAATAAAGAGGAAGAGTTTGTTTGTTTGCACGCGCTTATCTCAGGAAATGGCCTTGGTATCGACATCGATAAAATAATCGGATACCTATCAAAAATTCTTACTGTGTTAGGTTATTAGGCTTATTTTTTTTTATTAAGCACAAAAAGGCTCAGTTAGTATAAGATATAGAACTAGATATTCTGATTCTACTAAATAGCAGCTATAGCTATACAGACGCTACTTGTGGCTAGTGCTCGCCTCCGGGCACTTGACCTTTGTATCATAAGGAGTAACACCTACCGTATAAACGGGGCATGAAATTGCTCAACGATATATAGCGTATGAAAAACCCTGTCCGATCCAAAAGGGACATGTAGGGACCCCAATAAAAATTACCAAAAAAATATCAAAATTGATTTATCGTGACTGAATAAAAAGTTATGAGCAATTTTAATTGTCCATTGTTTGACCCAAATCACCTCAATTTCCTTTGGCAACCCATTGATGTTTTTCATGTTCACTTTGATAAAGGACAGTTCAAGAAAGGCCAAGGTTGGGTTAATTTTGAGTTAAGGTAGGTGTGTTTCTCATTTTACCATATTGTTATTATTTTTTTTCGTCATTATTTTTTTTATTATGTTTTTGGAAAATCAACCACATAAATCGAACCTTATAACGATACCTTGTAACACCCTTACGGATCGCACAGGGTTTTTTAAACACTGTATTATGTAACTTGCTACTTGAAAGTAATAAAACTCCTGCCTATTCTATTCATCATGAATATCATAATAGTGGACCCGGTAAGCAGATTAAATTGATTTAAAAAATCTAAAAATATTAAGAATTGAAAAAAAAAATAAACTGAATCTTAAAACTGTAACTTTAGCGATCTTTATGAGTTGGAACAGTGGGTTTTTTTCACAGGGGATTCGCCATCCACTGTGGTAGGTAGTGAATAACATCTGAATAAATTTGTAGTGGGATCAAAATACTGGTTGCTTTGTAGCCTAAAACAATACCGTGTTTTCTGGCTTGATAGAGATAAAATGGTTCACTTCAAAGGTCCGAGGATAAACATTTTATGGATCCTTACTACCTTTAATTGTCCTGGATCATTGACCTATAGGTGCTTACCTACGACAAGTAAAAGAAGTGTTAGTCGAAACCAGCTAATATAATCTTATGTATTGAACTATAAGACAGAAATAAGGATGCTCATTTTTGTCCATCGTTAGGCATGTGCCTGAACGTTTCTAAAGTTTGAAATAAAAATTATATTAAGGTTATAAAAAGTTAATTTGAAACAAAACGTGTGGTTATCTGAGTGTTTTAACATAATATTACATTAGCATTATTTAGTTTTGTATGCATAATTTCACAAGAAGAATGTGATGAGAGTGAATGAAGCGAAAGAAGTGTGTCAGGACCGGCGTAAATCGAGATCAGCAGGCTAATTGTTTAACTTGTCTCAAACCTCAAATTGGTCTCCAACTGTCAAAACTATCTCGTAGGTATCTTTTGTGGCATTCGGTCTCGTTGCGATGAGAGTGACAGAGCTACTTGCGTGGTCACTGAACTGTCATTTTGAGAGTTTGAGACCAGTTTTGGTCACTATCAAAGATATACATTCAAGGGGCTGGTCTTTGCCTACCTCTATGATGGAAACAGACGTGATTTTACGTATGTATGTACAATTTCACACATTCACAAGACGTTCAATCTCACATTTTTCAACTTTTATCGTCAAAATGGATGATTACTCTCAAACAAAGTTGACGACCTCTGTGGCGCAGTGGGTGAAGGCCCGCCTGTGACGCAAGAGGTTGCGGGTTCGATCCCCGCCGCGGGATAAATGTTTGTATGATCTGCAAATATTTGTCTCGGGTCTGGGTGTTTATAAGTATATTATGTATGTATTTACAAAAAAAAAATGTATATAAGTAGTATATCAGTCATGTGGTTGCCATAACACAAGCTCTGCTTAGCTTGGGACTACATGATGCTGTGTGAAATGTCCAGCAATATTTATTTATTTATTTATTTAAAGTAAGAAACGATTCTCATATAAGTAGAGTTCTCTAATACGAGCCTACGAGGCCATCGTATAAAGGTGTGGTTATTTCAATAAGTAACTTTATTGTGCCATGCGACGGGAAGTGCTTGGTTTAACGAGTAGAGCGTTTATAGCTATTTTTATGGTGTGGCCGGACTAGAATTACTTGTGTTCTTATCTATTGAATACTTTTGAAACTGTCTGGCTTTTACTTTTCATTGATAAGATGAAGGCCATAGAAATGATGTCAAAACATTCCCTAGTAATCAAAAGTCACAAAAATCAGTCACACACGTTCTTAAGTTATAATGTTGTAACTAACTCGACTTTATTTTGTTTATATTTAAAATTTTATACCGCTGCAGAGAAAAGGCCTCCTCTGATAAATATTTTTTTGCTCTAACGATGAAACAACATTCGCATAAGTACTTATAAATTTTTCGAAATTCAAAATCCATTGAAACACCGAAAAATCGAACCCATATATAATATTGTGGAAAATAACAGTTTGAATTAAATGTTTGTGTCCATACTAGCGGACTTCAAAGTTATATTATCATTTCTTATTTGCTGTCGGTCAATATTTATATGACGTGGTTTGAAACATTGTATATTTGGTTTACAAACGAAAACATACCATGTACCTACGTTTCAGTAATGATAATGGACGCTAAATGTTTGCCCCATTATACATATTCACCTGTCAATTTTGAGAGGCTTTGAGGGATGATCGATTGGCGGATAAAAACGCTGGAACGTTAGCCAGCCTGCGAAGCAAAGGTATAGGTTGCCTATGGAGCATACGGAATAACTGTTACACAAGACCGTGGTTTTTAATCGTCACTTATTAGAAAGTCGACGTCTAGTCAATGGATCACCAACAAGAACCAACGACTTGTATTCGCATGTCAGAAAAGGATAGCAACCGATTTCATAGCTTATGTATATTTATGTCCATCTATACCAATTTAATACCTAAAGCGAAGATGTTTGTTTGTTTATATCTGGAGCTAGCAGTTTTGATTTTATTTAGATTATTAGATACTAGTTGCTGCCTGCGGCTTCGCTCGCGTGGTGCTCGGATAAAAAGTAGCCTATGTTAGGCTCCAGCCCTCCAGCTATCTCCACACAAAAAATCGCGTCAATCGGTCGCTCCGTTTAGGCGTGATTCCACGACAAATAAACAAACAAATAAACACACTTTCACATTAATAATAGGGGTACGGATTTTGATTTTATGACACGGGATTTTATCGCGTAATTTACCTTATTTATCCCGACGTTTCGGCTATGTTACAATAGCCGTTGTCGCGGGCTACTAAACTTTGCCCGCGGCCTCGCTTGCGCAAATATAGGTCCCTCGAGAACAGTAGTTTTTTTCTAAATCCTACATTTATATTAAAAGTCGGGATTAGGATTTATTTTAAGCATTCATATCCTTTATGTTCGTGCTTTATGCATATTTTAAGCGCAATCTTAAAAATATTAATATAAATGCCGAGTATACCATAAGCAGTTAAAAATAGGTCGGGGTCGAGCTTTATAAGATTCCCCATGACATTTCTCATTTTTCACAGCAAACATTTGCTCAAGAAATTGCAGGTAGAATTTTCATGTGCAAAACACTGCTTTATGTACGATTTTTTAAGACTTGGTTTTGAATGGTCAGATCATCTTCAATCGAGGTATTTTGCAAAAAGTATTGTATCTAAGCTACGATGCATGAATGATCTTCGGTCTATTGCTCTTTTGTACTCGTTATGTGTAATCCACCCTTAAGTAGAAGGCAACCAACCGTGGTATAACTTAACCTACAGATAAGTATTTAGCTGACCCACAAACCCTTCCATCGAAGTTTTCCCGACTAAGTTTGACAGTAACAATACACACTTCGAACAAGCAGTTGCCTGAAACTTAGTAACAAGAGCCTACACAATAGTTCTGTGGGCATAGTATTGTTTTCGTATAAATACATACTTTATTACCTACATTGGATTTACTTTTGTGCTTCTATGGATTGTGCGAGAAATATGAAAATGGTAAAATGATGAAATACTTAATGAATCTATTACTTTTATTTTAAGACTTTTATTATTGAAAATTTGACCGGAATTTCGGGCTTAAAAAGGTTGCTATAGCAGATAAGGGCGTCCACGATTCTTAATTGTATTTGGCTAACCTAAACGCATATAAAAATTAAGTTTAGGCTAGCTTAAATACAATTAAGAATGTGGTGAAAGACGGCCTTAATTGTTGTAAATCATTATCCCTGTTTTATTTATTTTTACTTTTAAAAAACTCTTAAATACTCGTACCATGGTAAACTGAATAATAACTAAATAAAAAAAAAGGAAATTAGGTGGTTAAATAATGCATCGAGCGGAGAAAAAGTCCACCCAATGTCAAAAATCCATCATTTGTCATTTTTTTTCAGTGAAAATGTATATAATATTAACGATAAATGAGAAGAATTTTACCAAATCGCAAAACGTTTCGATAGCGCGTTCTATTTTTTCCTGTGCTGCCATCTAGTTAGGTTTTGCGTAAACCTTTGTTGTGATACAGATAGATTGCAGAACATAATCTCACAAGGCAAGGACCACTATAAGCAAACCGGAACCAATCCACACTCGTCAAAATTGAGTTAAGTATAATATTCTAAATACACCATACACCAACCCTGTAAATATCATGATCTGACAAATTTTGACTAAACAAAACATTTGTCGACAAAGATCCCAATTCACTTATCAACAGTTGTACAAAAAATAATAAGATCCATGGTAACCCGATAATCTAAAAAAGTAAACTTTCTTTCTTTTAAAAGGAACCAAGCCACATTTTGTGTGTGTTGGTTCTTGTTTGCATAAAATGGCATAATCTTAATGATCCAAGATCCTAGGCCCGCCAGGCCTTAGTTGTTGTAAATAATTAATGTTTTATTTATTTTAACTTTTAAAAAACTCTTAAATAACATGGTAAACACTAAACACGTCTAAAAACCGTGGTTAGTTTATCTTAGATCCTAATGCAATACATTCCTATTGTAGTAACTAAATATAATAACTTACCTTTAAATCTCTATGCTAAATTATAGAGTTACTAGCGGACGGTCCAAGGCTTCGCCTGCGTGGATTACTATTTTTTTATCCCACAGGAACCGTGCATTTTTTCGGGATAAAAAGTAGCCTACCTATGTCCTATTTCCAGTCATTATCTAACTACGTATGTTTCAAACAGCCAAATCGGTGCAGTGGTTGTTGAGTTATAGAGGAACAAACATCCATCCAAACATCCAAACTTTCGCATTTATAATATTATGATATGATTAGTGTGATTAGTGTGATAGTGTGATTATAGTGTGATATAGTGTGATTATTAGTGTGATTAGTGTGATTACTGTGACTGTGATACTGTGATAGTGTGATTAGTGTGATGTGATTAATTTCTTAAACCTCAGAACGCTACACCATTCTTTAGTATACCTAAACTGTTTTATTCTGGAAAAAGACCGATTTCTGTAAAAATCTCATTAGGGTCTCTAAGGTTGAAATCACAGACTGCAACTCAAAAGAGATAACGATAAGAATAGTTTGACAGCAATGGGAAAACATCGAGAGAAAACCTGTTCACGCATAATGACCTCGTATTTCGTAAACCTAAAGGATATGGGCGATTAAATTGGGAAAATGGTGCTTTGTTGAACAACCTAGTCTATTTTTTTCGTTGAAAAATTGACTCTAACGCGGCAACGGCTACGGCGTAGCATTTTGTGATAAGTGTAGTAAGTGTGTGAGTGTAAGCATTTTTGAAATAGTATAAATCAGAATATATCCCAAATTCCGAGTCTACTTTTTTGTCTTCTTCTTTAAATTAAACCAATTCAGAGTAGGCTAACGAGGCCTAACCCCGGCTCCACACGTTGGGGCCAACGTTGGTCCCAATGTCACTCGCCAACGTGTGGATCTAGCAAAATTGCAAACGTTGGGGCTGATTTTGCTAGATCCACATGTTGGCGAGTGACATTGGGGCCAACGTTGGCCCCAACGTGTGGAGCCGGGGTAAGTTATTCATCGAGTACAGCGCGTAGCAACATTTCATTGATTATGAAAACAATTCGTTGTTATTATAGAATTCAATTATCAAGTCATTATTATTGAGTGCATTGAATTTATTCATGTAAAAATTGAATTGGTTTATTATTTTTAATAAATTTCACTTTTAAACCAATTCTATCTTTGGTACCCATTACGTATAAAATATAAGTTTTTGGCTGAAATGTAAGCTATATTTTTCGACCTAGATCTTTCTTTCTACGCTAGATCGAATGAAGATTGAAAAAAGTGTGAAAAAATCACTTTTTTTGTTCCATAGACAAACATTAAAACATCTATTCATGAGTTTGGAAGTTGGATGAAGGACCTCTGAAACTGCTAAACCGATAAAAAAAAATCACGAGTGAAAAGCTAGAACATTCTTGAGTGTCAACTACTGTTGTAGAGATCATCTTTTTATTTGAATTGAAGACTGGTTTCTAAGAAAAAGACTTAAAAATATCCTTTGTTAGTCGTCAAAAATTTAAAAAATCTTTTTACTGGTAGATCTCTATGCGCCCCGAGTTTGTTCATGTTCCTGTTGTTTGTATGGAGTAAAAATTAGTCGCAATTATCTATTGTACTCGAAATAGATGACTATTGATTGTAACACCCATTATGCAAACTTTGATTATCTGTTCATGATGTGCTAACTATAATCAAAATCGATGACGTGGTTGCTTTATGCATACTCCATAATATTCTTATCTATAAAAATCTGATTGTGAACTTTATTGGCGTGAAATTCCTATCGAATCGTAGGTACAAAGTTTTTAGAGATATTCGTAGGATTTCTAATCCGTACCAAACATTCCAGGCCGTGGTTAATCCTATATCAAAAGAAAAGTCTTGAATTCGAGCACACTTGGTATTTGAGGTTCAAGTGATTAAAAATTTATAAAAAACTGACTTCAATGTAAGATGAGCAATTTTCGGCACTCTCAAGGTTCATTTCTATTCATAACTCCGAAGACCCTCAACAGATCCTCACCAAATGTTTACGGCACCAATTGCAAAGTAAGTTTACACTTTCAAACAATAAATAATTTTCTAAATCGGTCCAGGCGTTTCGAGTAATCGGTGAACTTACATAAAAAATAAAACCGGTCAAGTGCGAGTCGAACTCGTACGCCGAGGGTTCCGTAACTAGCCATGGTGCCAATTAAGCTAGTCCGCTTAATTGTATGAGCACCCATACAACTCGGAGGACAATTTTAACTGGCGTCAACTATGTATGTATGGGAACACCCTTTAGTTTTTAACTTTTTTAACTTTTTGGAATTTTTCCTTTATTTGTGCTATAAGACCTTGTTTTTTTTGCCAAATTTCGTTATTCTAGGTCAACGGGAACTACCATTTAGGTTTTCGACCCAAAACCTCTAGGGTACTTCCGGTTGACCTAGAATTGTCAATTTTGGTTACAAGCAATGTCTTACAGCACAAGTAAAGGAAAAATTCCGAAAAATAAAAAAAGTTGATAATTAAGGTAAGTTTTGGTACTCACAAGTTTTCACGAAAACCTAAATTTGCCTATATCTTTTTATAGTGTTTACTCAGGACCTTGATTTTTATACTCACAATAGGGACTATAGACCTTAGTATATAGTATAAATTTCAACTTAAGATAAGATAAGATAAGATAACGTTTATTTGGCACACACACAGAGGATACAGAACAGAAAAAGGTACACAGAGAAATATAGTTCAATAGTCATAGTCGCTTGCTAGCTCTACCCGTTCCTGAGATAATCGATGGTGACACACGGACAGACGGACGGACAGACGGACGGACAGACGGACGGACAGACGGACGGACAGACGGACGGACAGACGGACAGACGGACAGACGGACAGACGGACAGACGGACAGACGGACAGACGGACAGACGGACAAGAAAGTGATCTTATAAGGGTTCCTTTTTTTACGGAACCCTAAAAAGCACAAAAAAAATATTCTGACGAATTGAGAACCTCCTCCTTTTTTTGAAGTTGGTTAAAAATAGTTTATTCGCGTGGTGTATTAGGGCTCAGTGGGAATCGCGTGTCCAGACTCCATTCAAATACGTCATTATTTCATTACTCTACTGATTTTAGAACCAATATTATGATGATCATAATGAATTAGGCGAAGTCAACCAAGTAGTAAAAAATTTATATAGAATGTTGCCAAATATTTTAAAATTACTTGTAATATATTATTGTTGTAAATTAGTTTCAAATAGTTCAAATATATTCAGTAAATCGATTAAAAAAAATTATCAGTAGCTGTAAATTCATACAATGTTGACCCAAATTTGGCATTGCGAAAACCGGCAAGATGTATTAGCTTTTAGAGACTTTATTCCAGACTTACAAAAGTTTGATGTTGATGTTGATTCAGCCAGAAGCCAAATCTTATTAAATATTTGACAGATAAAGATAGAGAAACTCTATGTATTTGGTGAGCTTGTATGAAGAATATACTGAGAGTGAATGAGGGCAAAACAGGTGGAGGATCGAAGCATGTAGAAATCCGTGGCCTTTGCCTACCCCGGTAGACAAGAGGCGTGATAAATGTAAGTATGTACTCGTAGGTAAATAACACAGATAGGTATAGATAGTACTGTATATTACGCCTATTTTCAATACATTGATTCTTCAAATTTCACATTCAATCGTCATACAAAACTTCAAAATTTACAAAGGTTCTACAAGCGTTTAGAATTATTTTTTCATTTGAAATACAACATTGATAACATCAAAAGTTTCTGAACACAATGCGCCTATCACGCGTGTAATTTCTCAAATTGACACGTCCTTACAAAGTCCGGTCATACATCTCGGCTTAACAAATTGAACAAACAGCTCTCAAACTCAATGCCGGGGTCATACGATAACAGATCAAGACGATTGAATAATATTTAGACGTACCTAATTATGGAAATTTAATGAATATTTATTTACCTTGTTATCCTATACTCCAACGAAAACTAGAATAAATTCACTAATAGTTCACAACACAAGCACTAGATTATTAGTAGGTTTATGTTTTATTTGATAAACTTGATCATTTTTGTTTGATAAGTTTACGGCGCGAGAATAATTTGTGAGAGCCACCGCGCGTCAGCTCGTGTCGACTGCTCTGATTACACTGACGCTTAGATAAAATTGATAATACATTCCTAGTTCTAAATACTTTTCAGAACAGTTCAAAACCACTTTGCTATAAGAACTTTCTTTTAAATATTGTACAGACATTTCACCGGATTTAGATTTTTATGCGTGAGCAGGAAAAGGGAAGGTCTTTTATGATTCAATTTACGATAAGAACCTTTGGTAGCTTAAAGCTAATTTCTTCATAGTCAAAGTGATTTGTGTACTTACTTAATGGAAAATGTTTTATGTTTTTCGTACAGGCAATTTGAATTGTTTAGTTTTTTTCATGTTATTTCAGACATTCTTCCTTCAAATATTATAAACAGATAGAAATCTAGCGCCATGGGATCAAAGGTAAAAATATGAGTTGTAGTTAGTAAGTTCGTATGGCTAGTGGCTATCTCTGGTGGTGGAGTTTTTTTTCGTCATGGCATAAATGAAACCGTAAAAACACAATGTTTTTTCGATCAACATGGCTACAAATCGGCTCGGTTATAGATAGTAGTAGCAATAAAGGTGTGTTCTATTAGTAGCATAGATCCATATGGAGCAGATACGTACGCCTATGTGTAGGCATGTCATGAGTAGGAACGCTTTGACCTAATTTACCATTCAATCTCCATTAATAATGCTAATTAGGGCGATTGACCTTAAGGCTGTTGACACATTGCGTCATATCATAAGCGGGCCGAGCCATAACCGAGCCCGTCGCGAAAATAGCACCTTACACACTAAGACCGTATCATACTAGGACCGTCGCATAACCGTTTTGCGAAGCGTAATCTGCCCACCCGAGCCTATACCACAGTAATAGACATTTTGTTGGTTTTATGCTAAATACACAATTATTCTGAAAGCCCATTTTAAAACTTATCACTCAATTTTTTTGTAAATATAGAGCGTTTACAAGCTAAACCACACTAAAATACATATTTCATATAGTTCGTTGTGAAATAAAAAATAAAAAAATAAATTGATTAAAAAAATCCATAGTCGTTATAGGATTTGAAGCCGAACCCGGACACACGCAGGAGCATTTCAACCGGGTGTTGCAACCGCTATTCCATCTGGTCGCACAGCAGAGTGCGTGAAATTACTGTTAAATTATTAATTATTAATTATTTCACATTTAAACTGTAGTATTCTTACAATAATACCACATTTTAGTTAGTAAAATGACAGAAAAAATGATCGAAAACGCAGTAGTAAGAAAATTTACTGCGTTAATAATAATGGGTTTTGAACGGATTTCACAAGAAAACTAATTGCAATAATAGGGGATATATCACTCTACTAGGTAGTACTACAAAATGGCTATAACTGTTATGTTTTGAAGAAAAAATAAAGTAAAAACGTTAAGAAATATAGTTTACTAGCAGTGCCATCGTAGCGTTGCCCCCATAGTGATGGTATATGGTGATCATGATGATGATGATGATAAAAAGTAGCATATATCCTTCTTCACAGAGTTTAGCTATCAAATGCAGGAATAAATTTTCAAATCCGACTGGTAGCTCCTGAGATTAGCGTGTTCAATGTTCAAACAAATTAACAAACAAACTTTTACGCTTTATTATTGGTTGGTACCTATAGATTATGTGTACTTTCACTCCACATTCAAGGTTTTATTAATATGTAACCTCTTCTGAATATTTTTATTGATTGTAGCTTCATCATTTTTCTCGAAATCGTGTTTTTGCTGTTACTACATTTTGATTTCGAGAGGGCAGTATTGTACCCGATGGGATTTTGACGTTTGATAATGTCACATAACGTGCGGAACGCATTAAGTTATGCTAGATGGGGGGGTTTTCCAATGAGGAAGACTCACGATTTTAGTTGAGTATGCAGATTTGTAGATACAAAAAAAACAAAAAATACTGTGTTTTTGGTTTTTTAATCGGATCAAAAATGACCGAGTTACAGAGATTTTAGTGCACCAATCTAAAAAACGCTCGCGAGAAGGCCGCGACTGGCTGTGTCGTCACCAGGCGCCCGCGGCTCGCTCCACTAGTACAAAATCCCTAGTTATTTTCAAACTAATTTCCGACCGCGGCATCGCTCGCGATGGACCTGGATAAAAATTAGCCTATATCCTATTCCCGCTCATTACCTAACTATATTTTAAATTTCAGCCAAATCGGTTCAGTAGTTGTCGAGTTATAGAGGAACAAACATACATCCAAACATCCAAACTTTCGAGGTCATTCACGTTTTTTGTTAAGTAAGTACTTATGCAGATTTGTAGATTTAAAAAAGTTATAAATTATTTCATTTTTATTTTTAAATATGATTACGACTGTATTCCCAGGGCACAGTAGACATATTCTATCAGATCTTTTAGGAATTTTTAGATCCGTTGAAAAAGTCTATGCGGGTAGTCAGAGGTAGAGAAGCAGTGTTGGCCGAGTGCGCTAGTGCCTCGACTTTCAATCCGAAGGTTGTGGGTTGAAACCCAGCCGTGCATCAATGGATTTTTCGTTTCGAAAAATGTATAAGTAGGTACCTAAGTAGGTATGCGCTTTAACACGAGCTCTAAACGGTAAAGGAAAATATTGTGAAAGTGTGATAGTGTGATTTGAAAACCAAGTTTAGGTAGGTAGGTATGTGATTATTTTGACTCGTACATACAAATTATTAATTTTAGGTATTACGATTAAAAGTATGTATAAAAAATACCTATTCACTAAAAAGTTTAAAGGCGAAAATTATTTTTAAGTAGGTACCTACCTAGGTAAGTAGTAAGTAGGTAGGTACCTACTTAAAAATAATTTATGTAGGTAATAATTTAAGTAGGTAGGTAAAGTTAATATTAGTGTGATTCGACTCCTGATTGTTAGTTTTGTTTGTTATTGTTTGCGGTAAGTACCGGTACCTACCTAAAATACCTATTCAGTAAAAAGTTTAAAGGCGAAAATTATTTTTAAGTAGGTACCTACCTACCTACTTACTACTTACCTAGGTAGGTACCTACTTAAAAATAATTTTCGACTTTAAACTTTTTACTGAATAGGTTGTTTAGGTAATAACCGGTACTTACCGAAAACAATAACAAACAAAACTAACAATCAGGAGTCGAATCACACTAATATTAACTTTACCTACCTAAATTTTTACCTACCTACTTAAATTATTACCTACATAAATTATTTTTAAGTAGGTACCTACCTACTTACTACTTACCTAGGTAGGTACCTACTTAAAAATAATTTTCGCCTTTAAACTTTTTAGTGAATAGGTATTTTTTATACATACTTTTAATCGTAAGACCTAATTAATAATTTGTATGTTCGAGTCAAAATAATCACATACATTACCTACCTACCTAAACTTGGTTTTCAAATCACACTATCACACTTTCTCATTACACTAATCATACTATCACACTAATCACACTAATATTATAAATGCGAAAGTTTGGATGTTTGGATGGATGATGTTTGTTCCTCTATAACTCAACAACCACTAAACCAATTTGGTTGAAATTTTAAATATAGATAGATAATGACCAGGAATAGGACATAGGCTACTTTTTATCTGGGTACTACGCGAATAAAGCCGCGGGCGGAAGCTAGTTAATATTAAAAATGCAAAAGTTTGGATATTTGGATTTATGTTTGTTCCTCTATAATTCGACAACCACTGAACTGATTTGGCTGAAATTTAAAACATAGATAGTTCTTGACCTGAAATAGGACATAGGCTACTTTTTATCCAGGTGCCGCGCGAGCGAAGCCGCGGGCGGAAGCTAGTTTGAAATTAACTAGCGATTTTGTACTAGTAGACCGAGCTGCGGGCGCCTGGTGACGTCAGACGCAGCGCGAAGCTCCGAGCGCGCGTTTTGAAATGGCCGAAAAGAAAACTTGAATAACTTCGTCATTTATTGATGGATTTTAATTATTTAATAAAAAAATATTTTAAAAAAACAAAAACCCGACTGCGTCAAAACTAAAAAGAAAAAAACAAGCCTGCAAAGAATTACTCACAGTCGGTACCCATTCATTTTATTACCAATCAAATCTTCCCAATGTTATGGGTCCCGACTGTGAGTAATTCTTTGCAGGCTTGTTTTTTTCTTTTTAGTTTTGACGCAGTCGGGTTTTTGTTTTTTTAAAATATTTTTTTATTTAACACTTTTTAGTTATGATAAAGTTGATTTTAAAATACCTTGATTAACTATTACCTACCCAACAAGAAATTAATAAACCAACTAAACTAAGTAACTTCGTATCGCCCTAATTATTTATTCAATTTTATTCATCAAATCCATCCAATCCAATTCCCCATCAGCCAATAATTCAATCCAATCCAATCCAATCCAATAATATCAAAAACTTTCGATATTGGCCCTCAAAAATTGATAGAATAGGTAAACTTTTCAAAACGCAACGATAGCGCGATCTAGGATTGGTTCAGATTTAGCAGCGACATCTAGTTGTGTTTTTGGTAATTAATGTAAATAAAAAATAATACTGAGGGTTGCGATGTTTGTAACTTCTGAACTACAAAACCGATGACCTTGAAATTTTTACAGAACATTTTAAAGTAGGTACATACCTACTTTCTAACAAAATTACCCTTCCTTTGCGTTGCGCAGTCGGGTAAAAAGAATCAATAAAATCGTACTATGTGTTAATGAATTACAACCAGATACCTACCTACTCATTTTGATTTTCATTTCCTCTCCCAAGGGAACCGTCTTGAATTTCAGTAAGTAAGTAGGTATAGTAATCAAAAGTATCCTATTTATACCTCGTAGTAGTATAGTATGTATGCACTCAAATAATACCAAGTTTCATTTAAATCCGTCCAGTAGTTTCGTTCGACCGAGACGTGATGCGCGGCCAAGATACACACAAACAGAATTTTAAACCGTTATATTTCCTAAGCTATTATTTAAAATGAAAAATAGTAAAAGAAACCTAACATTGATTTTTAAATACCTATTCAACGATACCCCACTTGACATAGTTCGTCAATTTTGAGTTTTTCAATTTTGACAATATGGCGTCTGGTTGTAACACTGGTTAATTTTGATTACTTTCATGTCTTTAGTGACACTCGCAAGGTTGAGACAAATCGATTGACGTTAGAATCATCAAAATCGGTCCACGCGTTTGGCCTCTAGAGTGCCACATAGAAACATCCATAGCGAGAATAATTATTAATCAACTTTAAACCGTTATTTTTCCTAAACTATTACTTAAAATGAAAAATGGTAAAAGAAACATAAAGTTGATTTTAAAATACCTATTCAACGATACCCCACTTGACATGGTGTGACGATTTTGATTTTTTTAATTTTGACATTAAGGCGTCTGGTGGTGGCACTGGTGAATTTTGATTACTGTCATGCCTTTAACAACACTCCCAAGGTTCAGACGAATCGATTGACGTAAGAATCATCAAAATCGGTCCACGCGTTTGGCCTCTAGAATGCCACATAGAAACATCCAAACATACATACATACATAGACTGATAAACACATTACCCTTCCTTTGCTTTGCGCAGTCGGGTAAAAAACAGAATGCTCAGAATGCTAAAGAGTATACACCCTCATACTTAGAAACCCAATATTTCGTTTAGTGATTGATCCCCATTCAAATTTGGGGTAGGTATTTATCGGGTCAAGGAAGAATTATTGGTGGACAAATCCTTTGGGGTGATTTTCGTAGGGAAAAATATTAGGTACTAGCGGCCCGTCCCGGCTTCGCACGGGTGGACATAATTTTTTTTTTACCTTTTATTAATATTTTTTAATTTTTTATATTTTTTTAGGGTTCCGTACCTTAAAAGGTAAAAAAAGGAACCCTTATAAGATCACTTTCTTGTCCGTCTGTCTGTCTGTCCGTCTGTCTGTCCGTGTGTCACCATCGATTATCTCAGGAACGGGTAGAGCTAGCAAGTTGAAATTTATACCAAATACTAAGGTTTATAGTCCGTATTGTGACTATAAAAATCAAGGTCCTGAGTCAACACTATAAAAAGATATAGGCAAATTTAGGTTTTCGTGAAAATTTGTGAGTACCAAAACTTACCTTAATTATCAACTTTTTTTATTTTTCGGAATTTTTCCTTTACTTGTGCTGGAAGACCTTGCTTGTAACCAAAATTGACAATTCTAGGTCAACCGGAAGTACCCTAGAGGTTTTGGGTCGAAAACTTAAATGGTAGTTCCCGTTGACCTAGAATAACGAAATTTGGCAAAAAGCAAGGTCTTATAGCACAAATAAAGGAAAAATTCCAAAAAGTTAAAAAAGTTGAAAATTAAAGGGTGTTCCCATACATAGTTGACGCCAATTAAAATTGTCCTCCGAGTTGTATGGGCGCTCATACAATTAAGCGGACTAGCTTAGGTAATTGGCACCATGGCTAGGTACGGAACCCTCGGCGTACGAGTTCGACTCGCACTTGACCGGTTTTTTAAACGCAGTATCTCATTATCTATGTACTTACCTGTACTTACAATCCGAATTTGTTTTTTTGAATTATGATTAGGTAAGTACCTACCTAATAAAAATAGGAAAAGGTAACTAGGTGCATATAGGCCGTTTAGGAGCCGCTCCCATCGAAAGGCCGCCTAAGCCTTTCAACGGCCGAAAAGCGGCCCCTAGGGGCTGACCTGGCTACGCTACTAATATGTGTATTGACAGATGGGCGGGGATTAAAATATAAAGGCGTGTCTGCACTCCGTCTCTTACATACTAAAAAAAAATGTACTAGATAGAACGAGTTGGGAAACTCAAAAACAAAATATTTCAGTTCATCAACTAATACTACTTTTTAGGGTTCCGTTGTCCTGACAAGAAACCCTAATAGTTTCGTTATGCCCGTCCGTCTGTATTTTTTAAGTATTTTGTATAAGTATCATAACATAAGTCATCAATATCATAAGTTTTCTTACAATATATCAGTTAAAATTTATCTCAGAGTTTTACTGATATTAGACTATGAACTATCCTTTATCCAGGGTGTGCGGACCGTACAATGTAAGTATTCATAGTAGATGTTAATTTCCAAAAGTACCTATCTAAATTATCGCATTGGATGTTTATCTGCAATGATAATTTAAATCTGTAGTAAATAAATAACTGAATAACTGAACAATACAATAACTTTTTTATTCTCAAAAACTTATTTTTAAATACGTCTCGACAACACTCTTTTCTACTCGTTTCTTTTTAAAAATAAAGGAATGTTTCCTTTAAGTAAAATATTGTATCTTAAGGATTTAAAGTAGTTTCCCTCCGGGGCCCATTCATTTTTTCCACCCTGTATATGGAATTTAAATTTTTCTACTCGTACATCAACTCGTACAAGGTTGTCAATTTTCAATTTTAGAGATGCAATGTGAACTCAGCCTATATTTTTAAAATTGTTATTTGTCAGCGGACGTCAGTCGAGTGTCAACTCGACCTGACATGCATGCGACCGTCTCAGTAGGGTTGCCACTTTTTTTTCGAATAAAGGAGTTTGTAGGAACTTACAAATAAATAGTAGATTTTACTTAATAAAAAATGTGATTGAAAAATAAAAGTTTCCTTGCTTCTGTCTGACTACCCCTACAAGTTTAAGTTTACATTCACATAATTAATATGACAGCTTACCATGGTTTTGTTGAGTCTGCTTTAAGGGCGTTCCCTGAGCCAAACACTGTATTTCCCTGTATAAACCCTCGATAAATAAAGTGGAAAGTAACTGAAAAGCCAACATGCATCTCTAACATTTTATCTTGTAATATACTACCGTTTAATTTTAGTTTTAATTTTTATTTAACATCATATTTACTTCATAATAAATCAACGAAAATCACTAAAAATAAGATAAATCTTCATTTGCTTTTGAAGTTGGTGTAGGTAATTTATGTTTTTGGTTTGCTCCATCGGATAGGTCATTCAATTAATGACATAAATTCCGTTCACTTTTTCGATTGGTTGTTATTAGGGATGAGAAAGCTCCAAAAAACTGCATTTTTGTCGTGTTTCGGAGCGAGCAGCGCCGATAAGCGCCGCGACCGGACGCATTCTAAATTTATCTTTAGTCTAACAAAGCTAAGACAAATATTTGAAGTTGCACTCATCGATGTGCTAATTTTAGCTCTAGGCTAGGGTATTATTTTTTGCGGCAACTCTAAGAGCAAAATTTGTAAGTCAGAAGAAAGGGTCAAAGCCATCACACTATCACATCACACTAATAGTTTGAATGTTTGGATGGATGGATTGATGTTTGGGTGGTTAGATGGATGTTTGGATGTGTTTGAACCGATTTGGCTGAAATTTAAAATATAGATAGAAAATAACCGTAAATAGGACATAGGCTACTTTTTATCCCGGAAAATTTTTTGAAACACATTACTAACAAACAACATAAAATCGCCCAAGTTGCCACTAAGATCTTCGCCTAATATATTTTTTCCCCAAAAATATATTATTTAGGATTCAAATAATATTAGACTTATATTAAATATAATATTAGGTGTTGCAACCCTACGTGTCAGCAAAATAATCATGGCGGCCGGAGATTGACAAGACGGCCATGGCAGGGCAGGACACGCGACGGTGTGGGAACGGTCTGGTGTGGGGCGTCCGGTACATTTCAATACAAAGAATATCATTTTTGCCGGGACGGTGTTGCTACGGTCATGCTATGCGACGGGGTAGAGACGTGATAATGTGGCAGCACCCTTAAAAGCTTTTGTTTTTCTTTCACAACCCTCGGAATATTCATCTGAGGACGCCTTAGGAATAATAATTCGCTTATTAGGAAACCTAAGTCAATGTAGCTTGAACAAGGAGTATACAGTAGGCCTCTTGTGATTAGTTCCCGCCTAATGGGCGTTATATTACTGCTCGTATTTTGCTTTGTATGCTCATAAAGGTGTCATAAGCAAAAGCCACATAGGTAATATCTTTCGTACATTAAGATATTTTTTACAAAACATTAAAAACCAACTTCACTTGCCGCAAGTCGTATGTTTTTTTATTTCAGGGCAAACCAATCACCCATAAATCCAAAAGGGACCATGTCGGGATTATTATTTACATTTTAGCGCAAAATCATCAAAATAGTTCCAGTAGTAACTTAAGAAAAATTTTAATACATGAGGTTGTTCTCAATTAATCTGTTACTTATACAAAATAAATACTTACAGAATTGAGAACATCCCCCTTTTTTGAAATCCGTTAAAATTGGGCTTGTATTTTCGATCATAGATTATCATCACTTCGCTGTAGGTTTAAAATTAATAAAAATAAAAATAGTGGCCCAAAATAGGGATGACTGAAGAAAGGAACCCTTTGCCCTGAAGTGGGACGCTACAAGGCTCGTAATTATTATAATACTAGCTGCTGCCCGCGGCTTCGCTCGCGTGGTAACCAGATAAAAAGTAACCTATGTTACTCTCCTGCCCTCCAACTATCTCCACACAAAAAATTAACGACAATCTGTCGCTCTGTTTTGACGTGAAAGCAGGACAAATAAACACACTTTCACATTTATAATATGGGTATGGATTGGTAATTTTAAAAGAGAATCACGCAAGTGAAGTAGCCGACCAAAGTTAGTAAAAATACAGATGTAATATGACTCCCGGAAACTCAAACTATACTTAGTGTGAATGACCATGGATTCTGATTGATTCGAGGGATAGTACGACCTTCGATCTGAAAGAAGCGGAATTAAATACCGGCATTGCTTAATGGATCCTTTTATTTATATTAAAATCGTAAAATATTGTATCAAAACTATATCAAACAATTGACGTGTCAAAGTGATCAACCTACATGATCTTATTGAATAAATAAAATCTTTGACTTTTGACTTTTGGATTTTTTTGTGAATGGATTTTTTTTTTAATTGAATATTGTATGGTAACGTTTTCTTCATAAAGAGTTTTGTTTCACCACTTTCAAGTTTTGATTAGAGAGCGATATTCTTAACTGGCAAGCTATTACTCGACCTTAGGTACTCGTAGATAGTAAGTAAATCAAGCGCCTACGGTAGTCAACGGCATAACTATGTTAGTAAACATCAATTTTTAATTTTTTATAGTTTTAAACCACACTTAGGTATTTATTATTCCATTGAAATGAAGTCTTATCAAAATTTGTTAACCGATTTATTTATTTATTTATTTATTTATTTATTTATTTAGTTCATACAACCAAACAAACTTATGGATTTTATATTTTGAGCTTATGAAGATTTTTGACCCTACGAATATGGATTCCGTGGCCGATTTGGTAAAGGCATTCCGGCTTAAAGAGGATCGCTTATATCAGTGCGGGTTCAAATCTCGTCGGAATCGCAAATTTTGATACGACTTTTCATTTTCAGAATTTTAAATGTCTGAGTGGATCATCATGGTAAGATACTGTAAGTTTGTTTTTAATTTTGAAATATTGTTTAGAATTTCGCGCAAAAGCTGATTTTTTACTTATCCACAGAAACCTCGCTCTTGAAGTGCTCGAGTGGAGACAGAGGCTGTCCCTTACATTATTATTGACACGGAAAGTGACACTCCAGAGATCAAGGCAGCTGATTCACGTGAGTAAATAACAAACAGAATATCCTCTTACAGCCCTTGCAGACTGCAGACTTGCTAACGGTTTTAGTTTGGTAGGGCTCGCAAGTGCGCACACTAAGTACAACGATTCAGTATTGGCACAGAATAGGTACCTATTTATTCTGTGGTATTGGTCGTTTATACCAGTAGCATACCCGACCAGATTATCGGCAGATAGAAAAATCTGCAGTCTGCGAGAGCTAGGGTGAGGGAACATTGAGCGTTATCTTTTGAGTTGAGTTGAATAAAATCAATCGCCTAATTGCATCTATCTCGCTACTCATTATAGGTTACAATTTAAAATTACAATCGTTTGGTCGAGTACTTAAATTGTGACCAAACGAGCGACATTTTGTGAGTCGATTAAAATAAATCGAGCAATCTAAGTCAACAGAATCAGCATTCTGCGTGGCAGAAATCGCATAGTCCACGCTGCACGGTTTAATACAAGAGGGCAGGTAAACTATGCAAGTTATTACAACTGAAAAAAATACGCTAGTATGGCCGAGCACTTAATTTGCGACAAAACGATCGAAATAATAAAAATTTAAAGTTGTTAGTCACGTAATCTACATTCACAAAAACAAACCGCTTATTCCATCCAGTCCGCACGCTCAACTCATTTTGTGTCGCAGTGTGGCAAATCTGGACTTTAGTATGAAAACAAATGCAACATAAATTACGCACACCATAATAAAATAAAAATAAAATAAAATAAGCCTTTATTGCTGTAAGTACCTTACAAATGTTTACAATAATTAATAACTGACTAATCGTTGACGATCGGTGTGTTTATTTGCTCCACAGCTTGTCCTTCGACATAGGCCTCCTCAAAAGACTTCCATGTCTCTCTCTGTCTTGCTATTCTGAGCCATTCTGGGCCAGCTATTTTTTTAAATCGTCTTCCCATCGTTTGTTTTATCTCCTTTGGCTTCTTTTGCTTTCTCTACGCACACCATACCATACGTTAAATAAATACGCTCGTTTGGCCAAGCACTTACCATTGTACTTTCACCTAGAGTTATCGGCTCATCTAATTTGTATCGTGCTAGTTGAAATGATAAATGTAGTTCCGAGCTATTGCGGTTGTTTGCAGAATCCGGTGCAAATTGGTTCCTAGAGTTCGCAATGAGTATTCACTTTAACAATTTCAGTTTTTATAACTTTGGTCCGACTTTATTGTTATAAATCTGAAAGTTTGTGAGCGGATATTTGTATTTCATTGGACCGATTTTGATGAAACTGATGATTTGATTTGGATGAAATTTGTGTAGGTAAGTATTTTATTTTTTTCTGATCAGCACATTGATTTTTTATTATTGTGAGAATTAAGGAGTTATTTTAAACACGATATTTCCGGTTCGTTATTATAATTTTGATAATTATTATGATTGATTACACAGATTGTGATTTTATAAAGTATCGGTTTTATGCCATGTTTCAGTTTTAATTTTTTTACTTTTTTACACTACGGACTGAAGACGATGGAGATTTTTAATGCTGACTAAAAGAATCATTTTGGAGTGTATTTTCTGTTTGTTTTTTCCTCATGTGAACCCTTCAGCAAGGCTCGGTGGAGTGAGATCGAATGACCCGCACCAACGAGTTTCTGACAAAAGCATTTTTCAGTAACGTTTCAAGTTTTTTTTCGCGCTGAATATAGGTGAGTTCCCCCACAAGTATTTTTACTAGTCTTTTCGGCTTTAAAAGACACAATTAGTGTTAGTAATTGTGATGTGTCTCTAAAGTTTAAAATAATAAGATTGATTGAACTTTTTCTTATTCGTAGGGATTGCTTGATTTTATATTCAATATCTGGGCGACCGAGCTCTGCTCGTTGCGTTGGCAACCAATGAACGCCATCTGATGGTTCAATTACGTACCACATTGCACTTTTTGCGTGAAAATGCCGAGAAAACGGCTTTTCCCAGATACGAGATCTAGCTAGATCGATTTTTCGCCCCCGTAAACACCCGTACTGCAAATTTCATCAAAATCGTTAGAGCCGTTTTCGAGAACGTCAGTACAAACAAACATCAAACATCAAACAAACAAATATTGCTCGTTTAATAGAATAGGATAAATCCCGACTGATTAGACCAAATGAAAATTAGAAATCGATATTTATTATTAGTAGGTACTCGTTTACTTACCTATACTAAGTATATTTGTTTTAAATTTTTATGTAATTTTTTCTTATTATTTTTCGACAGTTTCAGGAGATGGTTCTTTAAAGCTTGCCAAAGAAAAGGTGAATGAACGGTGTGAAAGGTGATGACTTGAGTAACTACTCTAAAGGCTTTAATGATAAGACGAACTAGCTGAACTAGGCAGCATCAGCCAATTCTACGTATAAAAGGATCATAGAACAAACTATACCTACTTTTAAGCAGCATTTCGTTTCAGATAAGTTTTTGGTTTCAAGTTTAATTAAAATGCTGAGTCCGGAAAATCCGCTCTCTATTTCAATTGTTCAATTTTGTTTAGTAAACATAGCTTAGTAACAGGAACCTGTTGCTTCCTAGTACAGCTACTAGGAAAGTGGAGATATCAAGGAACATTCTCTTACTATTCCCGTATTCCTTTGTCCTGTCTTACACAATGACCGTATTATTTCAGGCCTATTGTCAACCGGCCTAATGGAATTAATACTCCGGAAAATATAGAGTACCGGTGAACCCGACAAGGGTGACAAGCAGACTTCCTGCTACATACATTTTACCTTATAACACCTTACTTAGGCCTTTACATCTTTTACTAGATGATTTATACCAGTGGTTCCCAAACTTTTTTTCTCATGGACCCCTTTCAAAATTTTACTGGTTTCGGTGGACCCCCTGCTGCTACATTTCTACCATATTCCCAAAAAACTTGTGCACCCCCATTTTTGTTTCTCGCCAACGTGGACCCCTTTCGAGTCTCCCGTGGACCCCTGGGGGTCCACCTGGACCACTTTGGGAATCACTGATTTATACAGTGTCAGGAGGCAATGTTTGCCAGCACTTAACGGACACTTTAGGGCCTGGGATTTGGGGAACAGGGTGGAATCGTTCCCCAAAGGCAGAGTAGGTGGTTCCTCTGCAACGGGCCAGCCCATCTGACCCACTTGCCCGTGGTCTTTCGAGTGACAGTTGATGTCGGATAGTCCTACTTATGTCTAACGCCGTTTGAATCTTTGCTTGCGAGTTCTAGACATATTGATGTTGAGTGGCGCCATCTGTAGTGCGTAGCATGTCTATGTAGTTCATCTAGCGACAGGTAGATGTCGCTACATGAGACATTGTTGAAATGGAGTAGGCTTGCCCAGTAACTACAAATCCGCTCATCTTAACCGGCCATATGCACAGGAAAGACATGGTCAATACGTGTGGGACTGACTAAACCGCAAGTTTCTTCACGATGCATTGCATTGGACTAGTACTAATGCGCATATACATTTCTCAAAACGAAAAATCCATTGATGCATGATGATCGATAGTCGATTCACTCGGCCAACAAGGCTAATCTCTTTTTTTGTTCGATTGCTGGACTCATGACAAAGAAAGAATTGTGAGCCCTATTGCATGCTAATTAGAACCTTTACTGAGATTCTACGCTTCTTATTTCTATTCTAAGCTTGTTAAGTGGGTCGGATAAGCAAACTGATGCCTGATAGTGTTTGCTCGCTCCGGGCGTCCTTGCACTCGCCTGAAATAGATGCTAGGATGCTTTAGTTTCCAGATAAACAACCTTTATCTAACTTAATCCAAGAAAAAGGATTTAGCATCAGATGCGGTGGGCTAGAGGCTATATTTTGCTTCACAAACGAACCGATGATAATACTATTAGAAAAACCAAATAAATAAGAAACTAAATGATTAAAATTATTTCATTTTAAGCACCAAAGAAACAGCATACAGTTTTTTTAGTTGAATAAGTTCAATTCAAGTCTTTGAAAAATTCTTTAACCATTTATTGGAAGGTATTTTAGATAGACATAGGCTACATATTAATATGAGTGAAGTCGAGGCAGGCCGCTTGTGTTTGTGTCAACAATTTCCTAGGAATTAATGACTTGTATGCATACATCTATGCCACAACGCTATGCAAACTCAAACACAGTACTAAAACGACTGTGTAAAAAAAGGTTCCGTTTTTTCAAATTTATTACAGAACGCTAATAATCAGTTGATGTCGCCTGCTAACGACATTATGTCAATTTAATACGAATTTATCGGTTCAATGAATAAATTTATCTTTCGCATTGATAAACATTTTGTATTTTCATAATGTACCTATGTATAGGAGCGATATTACACTGGACTTACAAACAAATATTTATTACTAGCTGCTGCCCGCGGCTTTTACCTGTTACCTGGATAAAAAGTAGCCTATGTTACTCTCCAGCCCTCCAACTATCTCCACACAAAAAATCACGTCAATCCGTCGCTCTGTTTTGACGTAAAAGCAGGTCAAATAAACACACTTTCACATTTATAATATAGGTTACGGATTAACCAAAGTAAAGAAGTTCGTATGAGCAAGTGGCCAACTCTGGTGACGGAGTTTTTAGGAAAGCCGGGACCGACAGTTTAAAGTGCCATACGAAGCACGGAAGCGCTCAGCTCGTAATGCCACTGCGGTCACCCATCCGTTAGAGTTTCAAGCAGATTAAAAATATAAGTTTTATAACTTTACTTCCTTTACCCTTCAGATCACGTGTTCAGAACCGCAAAACCAATATGTCACTGACTGCGTAACCGTGTAATGAGAACAGACAGGCTTCGACAACCCTTATCGCTGTCTGACTACCGATTACTTATTTATACAACTACGGTAAGAAGTAAGTATTTTGAATTTGAGAATGCATATACGCAGTTGAGTACTTAAATATATTTTGGATGTACCTCTGACTACCCAATGACTATCTTCAAAGGATCTTGAATACATAAAGATTTCAAAGAATGTCTGTCAATGAGGATAGTTGTGTGTGATCTTGTTTATGTTAGAAACGAAATCGTTTAAACTTATTTAGCTAAGTAATCTTATAGACAATCTATAAAATAGTATAATGCTACCGCATGCTACCGCATAAAAGCTACTGCATGTTGTATGTATAAGATTTTAATCATCATAATTCAGTGTTCCGCAAACTTTTTGTGTTCAAGTTACATCTAAGAAATTGGAAAATATACATTTACACAATGAAAAATATCAAAGAAAATTTATACATAAAAAATCATTACTTTTAATGCGAAACATGAGCTTGTTTAGTTGAGCATATGCAGTCCTTTAGAGTAGCTTAACTGAGATACCTACCTAGGTATCTCAGTTAAGCTACTTTACCTTATTTTTCCGAGGCACACCAACTAATGACCACGGTACACCAGTGTGCCGC
The DNA here is from genome assembly GCA_958496255.1 of Camptogramma bilineatum. Taxonomy (NCBI): domain Eukaryota; kingdom Metazoa; phylum Arthropoda; class Insecta; order Lepidoptera; family Geometridae; genus Camptogramma; species Camptogramma bilineatum. Next base: position 7,450,002 of record OY292467.1, on the reverse strand, counting down.
GGCACACCCTTTGCGGAACACTGAATTTGCGCTTTCTTTACTAGGCCTTTTTCTATCTAATAAAGTTAAGTGACGAATGCGAACCTTATGACGAAAAAGCAGCAAACATCATGTGCCTCTGATTAATGAAATGTCTTTGGCAAGCTGCCTAACATTCCGAGGAGAACTTCGTAACTTCAACCGAATTCGGTAATTTCGCCTAACTAGGCCGATGTCGCCCTAAATGTTTTAAGTTGTTCCTCAAACAGACCTTGCACTATACTTGGTATGTATTATGTTCAACATGGAGGAATCTATAATTCGTGTCTAATAATAAGAGCCAAAGGTCAAATTCCTCTTTCGAAGAACTAAACTGCAGACCACAGGCTAGTATAAGGTATTTTTCAAGATGAGTCTGTTCATTATATCTGTACTTGTCATTGTTACTTTATTTTTTCAGGTGAACTTAAGTAAATTTTTTGCAGAATCCTAAATTGTGACACAAAATAGCAACATAAAACAATTTCCACGATAAGTGTACAATGTTTTTAAGTAAGTAAAAAGCAAAATTTTAAGTCACTTTTTTAGGCATAAAAATATGTAACAAACGTTTCTCTATATTTAGATTCTAAAAGTCTAAATATCTCTCTTAGAGTGCTTTGCTTTCACCGAAAAATAATAAAAAAAAAATTGTGTAGAATCGACACTCATCTACATCCTGTAAAAGGGTACCTACTATTAGAGCGCTTGTAGACGTCCGTTTTTTTCGCCGGACAACAGACCTTGTTTTTCACCTGGATTCGCGGTGTTGTATGGCGCGTAATGAATGTGTGTATACGCGCCGGTTATCGGTCCGGCAAAAAATTATGCCGTTTTTATGGATTTCGTTTATTGACGGTCCGTTGTCCGGCGAAAAAAACGGACGTCTACAAGCGCTCTAATTGAACGACAGTTGACGACGGACTGACGCATGATGCACTGACGGACTGACGCACTGACGGACTGACTGACTGACGGACTGACGGACTGACGGACTGACAGACTGACGGACTGACGGACTGACGGACTGACGGACTGACGGACTGACGGACTTACGGAATATCCGTCTATTCTAGACCATTGCCTTTGGCATAAAAGTATAAGTGACAAAACAAAATTTCGTATAAAGCAATATTGATAGAATTAATAAAATATTCCAGGAATCAGATATTTTGTAGTTTTTCATATCTTTACTCAATTTTAGAATATGCATCAGTCAGTTTAACTGACTTTATTATGTAATTTACGATGCAGTAACAAAGTTCGAACGATATAGTGTTTTAATGAACAAAACATGAAAGGTTAAATGGCTTTATGTTTGCAGTTTTAGCCTATTATTCATAATGGAATTAGAGGCTACCTAGAGCTCAGATGGCTGCTAAATCTATTCCCGTCTCTTTCCATTGATATAAGAGTGACAATAAAAAACTCTTAAAAGGTCAAAACGATTTACACATCCTAAGATTTAATCAATATTTCAAAAATGTTCATAGACCTTTGTAGCTGACTGTACATAGATAAATCACAGTGCCCGTCTACCCCGAGACGATATCGTGAATGAATTGTACAACGGATTTAAGACAATAGTAGTAAAGACAATACTTCAAGATTAACATAATGAGATGATGTAGTTGTACGTTTTTGTTCTACACAAAACAATGGCTGCATGAATAACTAATTGTCTGGCTTGCCTATTATAGCAGTAAGTAGGTACTTTCGTTTAAATATCTATTATCTTAGGACCTAAAACAATACCAATTAATTTAGTAAGTATCTCAAACAGATTCACCACTATGTTTCCAAGGACGGTATTTACTATGTGCAATATAATACTCGTATGTTCGTATGAGTTAGTAACTAACTCCGTTTTAGGCCGCCTGAAGGCCTCCGTTATGCCTTAACGACTAAGGCGCTGGACACAGAAAAGACGTAAGGCGCAGGCCAGCCAGAAGAGACGTATGACGAGGACGCGTCGCGGACAGGGCGCCAGCGAACAGCGTTGCGCCCGCGCCCCGTCTCTTCTGTATGTTTTGCGTCGCGACGCTTCTATACATTTTGTATGAAAGGGACGCGGAAGAGACAAATGTCAGCGCCGTCTTACGTCTTTTCTGTGTGTCCAGCTCATTAAAAGGCCGAAAATCATGCCCACCGAACAAGCGCCTTGCAGTCACCCATCCAAGTTGTGACAGCTAACGCGCGTCGCTTATCTTCAAAGATCTATCAAGCAAGAACATAAGCAAGCGCCGAGCCTCACTTTGTACGACTGGCTCCCCACTGGAGCTTGACAATTAGATTTAAGCTGATGGATCACCGAAAAGAAAGCTAGGTTCCATACCGTATTTGTTTCCCTGATTATTCACGGTGTTGGTCGCGAAAGAACAGGAGTACTCGTAGAATCATCTAACTCTTAAGACGATTCAAAGTGATCATAGTGGTCCTCCTGTATAAATTATTTATGAATTAAAAATTTTTTTCGCGAGCTACTCCACGAGCTTTTTAAATTATAAATTTATAGGCATCTACTTGGATCATAAATATTCAAAATCCTGTGAAAATTTCTAGAGATACTCGTACAATCAAAGGCTTATTCATGGCATTAGTAGAGCAGTGTTGGCTAAGTGAAATTATCATAGTAGGTATTCCGAATCCGAATTCGGAAAGTGACTTTTTTTTGCTGAAAAACGTTAACTTTCCGAAGAAATTCATCGAATCGGATTCATTCAAGTCTGAATCACACTGCTGAAGTGGGTTTGAATCCTATACATCAATAGATTTTCGTTAACACGAGAACTAAACAGTGAAAGAAAACATCGTAAGAAAACTAATTTGGACGTGCCTCGGACTACCTCCTTAAACATCTTCAAAGGATCTAGAATTTTCTTAAGATCTTAGATGTCTACCACGCCTTGGGGATGCAGTGATTCTGTTCTATTTTTAATCAAACTTAATAAGATTTTTCCTATAATTGTGTTGTCAAAGCATCAAGCTCCCCCATGCTCTGGTTATGGATGCTCTAATTTTACGTTAATATGATCGATCACGACCGAAAATGTATGAGTTGAAGATTTCTGAAAGCTTTTATGTATTTTTACATTGTGTACTGACAGTAAGCCTCACATACATAGGTAATAATAATTATTATATTTATTGCGAATCAAGGGTAAAAAAACAGATGTCAGGTAGGAAATATGTAGGTACAGCCTTGAGTCTGCTTCTCAGCATGCAAAAATAGAAATTAAAATGGAAGTCACTTTGGGTACACCAGGTACATGCCCCTATTTCATATCATACATAGGTATGCTATGAAATCGGGTCATGTACTATTATTGTAGCAAGTAAAGAAGTAAGGGTATGATTTAAGCTGTCCCCAATGTAATTGGTTTTGTGTTTCTTAATAAAAATAGGGTTTGTCCGCAAAATAGTAGAACTGTCACCAAAATGTAGTCACCAAACAATATAAGAAACAATTCCATTATAAATAACATATTTTCAATTACATTTAAGTATTATACGAGTACATTATCATAAAATATGTCAGATTTTAGACATTACCTACCTATTTAAAGATCGTATGAAGAAATCACGAACTCGTAAAACATAAAAACTTTTCTTAGTCTGAAGAAAACTGTCTAAGCTCTATCTTGCTTAGCGATACATTTGAGTAAGTATTTTTTCCATTAAGGTTTATTTTGAACCTTATAAGTAACGTAACCCAAAATTTACAGGAAAGGCGAGGTAGCTTTTACTAAATTCCTTACTTCCATAATTTCAAAGGAAAATCGGAAAAGTCATTTTAATTTCGATCTTCGAACAAGTTTGTGAAACGTTCTTTAATCATCTAATTTCAATAGAATAAAAAGCTTTGAGGGTCAGACGAAAAATGGGATAAAGGGAATCGTTCCTGTTATGAATATTATTTTTTTGTTGAAAGAAGCTCATCTATTTACAATAATGTTCTGCTTTTTTTGAGGAAAACTTATTATTTTAATTTGTTATAGTAAATTACTTTACAAACGGACCTGCATATTAGATTTAACAATAAATTCCTATAAATTAACGCTTAAATTCATAATATAAAACCGCATTAGTTGATTAAAATAAACTGAATGGTTTTAACTTGGAATCATACTTGATAAAAAATCTGATAGACGTAAATTTGACGACCTCTGTGGCGCAGTGGGTGAAGGCCTGCCTGTGACGCAGGAGGTTGCGGGTTCGATCCCCGCCGCGGGACAAATGTTTGTATGATCTGCAAATATTTGTCTCGGGTCTGGGTGTTTTCTATGTATATTATTATGTATGTATTTACAAAAAAAAATGGATATTAGTAGTATATCAGTCATGTGGTTGCCATAACACAAGCTCTGCTTAGCTTGGGGCTACATGATGCTGTGTGAAATGTTCAGCAATATTTATTTATTTAATTAGACAAAGTACAAAATTCCAGGAAGTCAGAGGTATTTTAGGGCCTGAACATTTGGTTAGATGCGGTGATGGCCGCTGGGGGAAAACCTTGACTTGCTGGCAAAGGGTAGGCTCACTGAGTAGTTCAATAGCGAATTTGGTCGATGACATCGAAAAAATCGGGGACAAATCCAGTTCCAGACATGCATAAAAACTACACACTAGTAGGTACACTAAACAGTTTGGCTAGAGATACCAAATAGAAAATAATACGAAACTTTGATGATTAAATTAATGATGAATATTTTTTACTAAAAACTTTACTGTGGCTTTTGTCATGCAACTAATTTTTTGCTATGATTATACCCTGTAAAGTGCATTGGAAAACAATTTTAATGTCAATGTAGCTAGGTGTTATGATTTAGGTAATAGGTACATTAGACTGATTTCACAAAGAATTTGATTACAACACACACAGACAAGAGAATTTGGCGTAAAGAAACTCTTTATTACGTGATCTAGCACGACTTACGAAGTTTTTCTGAAACAGACAAATTTAACTCAAAAAAGTTTCTGAAAAGTAATTTCGCTTCCATGTTATTAATAACATTTACATAAATTTCCCCTAACTTAAATAGAAGCATTTAACTTCGTGGTCTCATCAGCTTTACAAAGCGGTCCTCCCGGCAAGATAATAACTCGAAGTTGTTATTTATAATAAAAAAAAATTACTGCAATGAAATAATGGCAGCAATGAGGTTTTTACATGGCAGAAATCCACCCATAAAAAATATCTTAGTATTAAACTTGTCTTTTGAAATCGAAAATGGACCAAAAGAAATGAGATTGTCAGAACCGTGTTGGCCAAGTAGGATTATGCCTCGACTTTTGATCCAAAGTCATAATGTTCGAATCCTGCCCGTAACGTTCGAATCACATTATCATCGAAAAGCATATGAGTAGGTATTGTAATTTAGTTTTGATAGGAAACTAGTTTATAGTGTCTACAAAATTGCGAAAACATTAGCTTTTCATTAATAATTTTTGGGATTACGAAACATTATAATATCTAAAATAAAATCTTCATAATTATATTTTGAAAGCTTTTAGTAATGCTGTCGCGTTGGGTGTGCGTGCTTGCGTGCGTATGTGACAGGAACGAAATATTTCGATTTGTATTTTCGGCGTCCACCGGCCTCTTAAGGTCTCTCTTCTCTACATAGGCTCATACTACACTAGGTAAAAATATACTTAAATACTATAAAATTTACATTCCGACAGATTTAAAAAATATACAAAAAGATTCAATTTTTACTAATAAACTGAAGATTTTTCTAATTGACAAATGCTACTACGACATAGAAGACTACTTAGAACAATATAAAAATCAATAGGCAATTTATTTATTATTATTATTTTCGTGATAATAACCTGACTTAAGTGATATTTTCTGAAACATAATAAATATTGAGATAGGCATGTAAATCAAAATTAAATATTAAAAATGCCTCGGTCTGCTTTCCTGTTGCTATACCCTAACAGGGTTCATGTGTGAAACTATGTATCTACAACCATGTAACAGCAATAAATATATTGAGTATTGAGTATTGAGGTACTTACCTATTACGAACCCTTTCATGTGATGACCTCATGCTGCGAAGACTGTCTTATCTACCAGAATCGGTCATTTCGTCGGAAATCGACTATTAGGAACACCCTAGTTCCCCTACGCGAAAACTTGTTTGGCGTAATGGATTTATTTAGGTCAAGTGTGCGACACAAATTAGGGTGAGCACACATTACAGTGGGTTGCCCCGGTGGGCCTAGCGAGACTTGGTCAATTACCTTAAGCTCTGGTTCCTAGTTAAACGACTGGCATTATTATAAAGCAGTTAGGCTACTACCTACTAATGTTTCAGTCAACTTTACTATTATAATTTATTATTTCAAGCTCTCACTGCGTTTTCTGACTTTTCTAGTACTCTTGCCTCAGTTGGTCCGATAGAGTCTTTTAATTCGTAGATGAAACAGGATCGATTGGCATCAAAAAAAGTTTTTGCAGAGTTTGGCAAAAAAAAAATTACAATTGCCCATTTTCTCACTGACTGTACATTTTTTTCAAAATCTGTCAATGCAGGCCGAGATATCTTCAAAAGTTAAGGATAGTCTCCTAAGAACGTTTTCCTCTAGCTACAACGGTTAAGGTAGAGTTGCCCTTACTGCCCCGTCTCAAAATTTTACCCTGTATTTGTTTATTGAATTGAAATATTAGTTGTATTTAACATCAAGATAATGGAAACTGACAAACGCTATATTACGGCCACCATATTCAAGAAACGAGGGCTTTATTGCAATCAGGTGTATCCGTGAGTGGAAACTTTTAAGTAAATATAACGTGTGGTGATTGGTCGAAAGTAAATGTTTGTAATTTTGTCAGCTTGCCTCACATTTTCAGGTATTTTATTAATTGATACTATTCAAATATTGAGGGACTTAGTTAGCTGTCATGCTCGGTTAAATAATTTTAACATACCTACGAGTACATACAATACCGGTCAAAATCAAAACCCTCCTTTTTGCTTCGCCGTTGGGAAATAAAACAATCTTGCAGTAAAAAGTCAAAATGTCATCATGATGATCTAACAAAAAAAGTAATGTAACGACGTGGGAGAATAAAATTGTTATTTATCAACACTGTTTCTTGTTGACTGAAAATTAAAAAAAAAACAATCCCACAAGATTTAGGGCGTGGCCAGGCCACACTGCGTTTTCTGTAGCTCGCGTTTGAGCTGCGCGTTTGTATAGTCCCTTCACATAGAATGAATACGTATTTTATCCAAACAAACGCGATGCGAACGCGCGTTTGTATCGATACAAACTCAGATACGCGCTGCAAACGCGCGATTGTATCGATACAACGCGCAGCTCAAAAACGCGCTGCAGAAAAAACGCAAAGTGGCCACTCCCAAAGTGGCCTGCCTTATGGGCGTATATTAAGTCGATTTAAAAGAACATCAAGCTCTCAAGCTTCGGTTTAAACCTACATAAACACTGATTAATAAATGGATTGCGCTGGGGCCTATCGGGTGCGTCTCCCGGGAGTAGGCGGTTATTGGAACCTGATCAGGTTATACACGATAATGCACTTGCATTGTGATTATGCCTTGAAACCACAGCTAATAATACTAGTTACGTTATTAGAAGCCTTTGAGTGCCTTATGTCTCTGTTGCCGGGTAGCTGGCGACGAGTATTCGGCGGCGAAGTGTATGGGCATTTACGGTAGCTTTCATACGAACCGGCGTAATTTGCATACACTTGGCCGCCGGTTACCCGGTAACCGGGACGTATGAAAAGGCATTGCGTCATGCTGGTCTAGGAGTAGATTTTTGATAACTAGAGATGTTTAAAGGTTAAACTGCTCACAGAGTTTTCTTTCAGATTTGAGGTTTTGAGAAAGTGACGAAAATCGTCGAGATTTGGAACCATAAGAAACGGAAGCCCAAAGTAAGCAGAGCTTGTGTTATCGGAACTACGTAACTGATATACTGATATACTTATTTTTTGTAAATACATACATTATTATAAGTACATAGAAAAACACCCAAACCTGATACACCAATATTTGCTGAACATGCAAACATTTGCCTCGAATCGAACCCGCAACCGATACACCGGTACGTTGAATGTATTCAGCATATCTACTTACTTTCCTATACGAACTTTACATTTAGAACTGACATGATGGGGGAATTCCGATCAAAACGTACTTCCATTTCCTCGCTATTCAGGTGGCAAGCTAGTGGAGGGCGGTAATGGACGAACTATGCCTTATTCATTTTATCTTGCTGACTGACAGCTCAATTTATTTCAGAAATTTCATTAAAATCATATCATTTGTTTATCTCAAACATAATAATAATAAAGTAAATATAAATGAGACACAGGTTCGCCTAGTTCAGGCACATTGTAAACCTCTACCTATGTATACGTATTTAGTAAGTATTATAGTATTATTATAAATATTATTTTACGTATTGTGACACATAGCACTAAGTTAATGAATAAAGATTTATTTATTATTATTATAAATACAAAGTTGTTAATCACACTATCACACTATCACACTAATCACACTTCACACTAATATTATAAATGCGAAAGTTTGGATGTTTGGATGTTTGGATGGATGTTTGGATGTATGTTTGTTCCTCTATAACTCGACAACTACTGAACCGATTTAGCTGAAATTTGAAACATAGATAGATAATGACCGGGAATAGGACATAGGCTACTTTTTATCCCGAAAAAATGCACAGTTCCCGTGGGATAAACAAAATAGTAGTCCACGCGGGCGAAGCCGCGGGCGTCAGCTAGTAAATATATAAAATAAATACGTAATCCGAAATAATTGAAGGTTGTAGTGATTAAATTATAAAAAACCTGTTTTGTGAGAGACTAGTGCCTGAAATAGGTATCAAAAATCATCACCACCATCACCAAAACACCAAATTTAAACTATATGATTTTTAAAAATAAATCTTTTTTAAAACCGTGAAGGAAACCATCGTGGGAATGTGCTTAACTTGAATTGACCTGCTTCTGACTGCTACGTTGTCTTTATGCGACGTTTTTTTATTTTTACAATGAAAAACTAGCAAACCCAGTAGGATCTTTAAATGGTCTAATTATTATTGATAATAAATAATAAATCACCCAGGTGACCCAAGAAGTCTATAATAATTAAAATCATCAAAAAAATATTAAATGTATAACCTTTATACTCCACACAATCTAAATATTTATGAAAACGTAACTATCTACGGAGAAGAAGAATTACGAACTTATACTCCGGAATGTTATACATTCGTACCCATATTATAAATGTGAAAGTGTGTTTATTTATCCTGCTTTCACGTCAAAACAGAGCGACGGATTAACGTGATTTTTTGTGTGGAGATAGTTGGAGGGCTGGAGCGTAACATAGGCTACCTTTTGTCCGGGTACCACACGAGCGAAGCCGCGGGTAGCAGCTAGTAAAAGTATAGATTTCAAACGTCAAGATAAAATTCACGAAATAAAAATTGATCGCAACGTAATTTCGTATCTCTCCACGTTCGTTCGCTCTACATTGCCTTCTGTCAATCATAGGGAGCCAAAAGGGCCGTAGGGATTACATTCGTTGAACTTTTGATTGTAAATCATCTCTTTACTGAAATTGAATATTTTCTCGCAAATTGAAAGAAAAAATTTAAGAGAAAATGTAATTTTAATGTAATATTGCAGACTAATGTTCGGGTATAACGAATGTGATGTGGTTTCGATTCTTTACCTAAGAAAATATACCTTTCAGACTTTTAATTATTTAAAAGTAATAAATAAGTATAAGTATTTAATTACAAATCTGTCACTTAAGTTGATTTTAAATTACTTAGTTTAGGTTTGACTAATTTTGCCGTTAACTTACACACAATTGTTATAATTGGTTCAAAAGAAAATTGCAAGAATGTGCATAATGGAAGTTTTTGGGTAGGTATGTGTCAAATTATGTACTTAGGACTTACGCCCTCTCAGATATCTTCATAGACTTTTGATTACGACGGGATTCGAACCCGCATTGATGTGATCCTCCTCAAGCCAGAATGCCTTAACCATTTCGGCAAATCCGATCTTTTTTTTATACTTACTCATAAGGTAGCAGACAAGCATACGGCCCACCTGATTGTAAGCAGTTACCGTAGCCTATGGACACCTGCGACACCAGAGGAGTCACACTCGCGCTGCCGACCCTTTCAAAATTTCAAAACGCCCTTTTTGAAGAACCCCTTGTTCGCGGGAGGAAATTCCTCTGGAACCGCACCGTGCGTGACCACATTGGCTTCAAGGTGTGAGGATGGATGCCGATGGCGAGCATTGCAATGCTAGAATGGAGCTACAGGCACCATTTCAAATAGCTCTTCAAAACACAACCCATTATACAAGCGGTAGAATACACACAGAGCAAAAGTCTCTCCTGAGACTTAAAGATCTGTGCACGTGCGGAAAATATATCAATTGCATCTACGACAACACATGCAACTGATACATCTTCCGCGTGTACACAGCAAGTATTTACCATTTCAGGTGAATGCGTCTGCATTCCATGAAACTGAATTGGAACTTAAAAAAAACATTCTGCCAAAAAGACTGGCGATTTGCAAAAAAAAAACATTCCGCCTATACCGTACTGGCTGCATAGTGCGTTTCTATGAATTCTATTGGTTAACTTATTTACCTTATCAATCATGAATTGATCACAGTTTTCACAGAATAATACTATAGAGGTAGATGAAAATTATATACCTAAGTCTGATATTTTAGCAGTGTTAGCTCTCATATCCCAAAAAATACTTCTTATTTTTTTCATGGTAATTTGGTAGTAGCTCTGCCTTCTGTAGTGTAGGTCTTGGGATCAATTCCCACCCAGGACAAACATTTGTGTGATGAATGTAGATGTTTGTTCTGTGTCTGGTTGTTAAACGTTATGTAAAGTACGTATATCAAAATATATAATTATGTATTCTATCAGTTAACTGGTTCCCTTATAGTACAAGCTTTGATTAGTTTGGGGTTGTGTGAAATGTCCACATGTATTTATTTATTTATAACTATTCATCATTGCAGCGGTAGACTTTAACATAATATTACACAGACTGACAAGGCTCATAAAAGTAGATGCTTTTAAGTGTTGACTTTCCAAAGATAAGCCACTTGAAATTACAAAACATGTTTTAAATTGCAGCCACGTACATGTACTAAGGTTATTGAACTTGATACAGTTGTCTTAGGACTCGATTCCACAAAGCGCTTCATAGATGCGCTGACTAACGATGTGAGAATTTAACTTGCACAGAATACAAGATAGTTCACCGTCAGGGCATATTTATATGCAAATGTAAAGCCAGTAAACTGTATCAAATTATAACTAAAATTATCCAAGGATTTCTTTAACCTTCTCCAAGTTTGATTAGATCATCTCTCGTATCTAATTATCCTCTACTCTATGATCTATCTTTTTAAAATGTCTAAGAGAGTCCTAGTTAAAGAGTAGCAAGTTAATGTATGAAAGATATACTAACTGTAGGTAAAGGAAACAAAAAAGAAGCATGTTAATGTAGAATTGTAGATTTACATTTCATTTCGTAGCTGTTCTACGCGCGTAGACAGTGCTACGAAACCGAGTGTTTACCGTGATCATGGCGCATGCAACTGTGCCAATATATCGGGAAACTCAAAAATCCAAAAATCATGGTAAATTTCACTTTTACAGTGTTTATAATGTTCATAACCATGATAGTTTCAAAAGTTTTAAAAGCTATATTGCTACGAGGTGCTACGATTTATCTCGTCTAGTGAAGACGTGCCCTTATTCTGTGAACGACAGATGCAATATAAGATTTGAGAAGGCTTTTGTTTCTCGCCAAGAAAGTTTTATGCAAGACGGAGTTTGCAGAAATATTTTCTACTCGTATTACAGGGTCTTTTCGTTTTTGTTGCTTTATTGCATAGTACCACTTTTCCATACTAACGAGGAGAGATCAACTATAACTACTGTACTTATAGTACTTTTTAGAATCTGTAGGGAATGTAATAATTATTATCAACTAAACTTGTAGAACAAAATTCAGATAGTAAAAACCTTCGATAACGAACACACCTTCTGTGTTTTAGGTGGTTCGCCCACTGCGCAACAGAGGTCTTTAAAACAATTTTTATTTTTTGGTGACTATAGCACCCGTATTTATAAACAAGTGAAAGTAATTACTTTAGTAAAAGTAATTACTCTAGTAATGATTTTTATTTTATAGTTTGAAGTTAGAACTGTCAACAGTTAGAATTCTTCGCCAAGTAATAGTCACCATTTTCTTTACTTGTAGCATTGAGAACTCGACCATTTTGCGTTTGATTTTGACATATACATTACTCGGCTATAGAATAAGATTTTAAAATGAAGTATTCTATTTTCAAGTAATGACTTCTTTGAGAAATTACTTAGCAGCAAGTAATTGCTTGTCTATACATACGGGTGTAGGTCTATAAGTAAGAGATCATGATGATTATTTACCAAAAAATATTTATTTACCTTATCAGTATAAAATAAATAGCGACTCCATATTTTTTAATAAAACTCCCTGAAACCCTTTACAAAAGCAATGAGATGGAAAATGAATTTTCCTTTTTCTTATCTTGAGGATGTGGCTACTTAGAGCTATTGGTATTAATATTTTTATGAGTTTTTTACGGCCCGGTCTTATAAAAAAGTAATATCAGTTTTTTTAGTAGGTATCTATCAAAATTCAGGTTTACCAACTGTATAAGGTGTTGTCTGTGTTTACAAATAGTGATCGCCTAGGTGGTCGAAATTCGGTTTATTTATAAAACAAGAGATAACGTTTTTTCTTCAAGTAAGTAGGTATCAAAATATAGTTTTAACATAAATTATATTGAAAATTTTTATGGACACGAAATTTTATCGCGTAATTTACCTTATCGATCGAGCGAGCGAAGCGAGCGAAGATCTTAGTGGTAAGTTGGGCGATTTTGCTTTGTATGTTTGTATGTTTGTATGTTTGTATGTTTGTATGTTTGTATGTTTGTATGTATGTTTCACGAATTGTTGTTCGCGCATAACTGTCGAACCGTTCATCCAATCTGCATGAAACTTGGTAGGTCAATAGGTTGTAGTAAGGAAATTTACGGTGGAGCATATGAGCTTAATCGATGAAGGGGTTGTGAAGATATTAGGTTCCCAAGGGGGTAATTTTTTTTTAAAGTTACACAAATATATTGAGTTGGGTGTCATATGAAAGGGCTTGTTTTGTACATTCCAAAATGGTTTTTATTTTTACTCTAGGATGTATAGTTTTTGAAATACGACCAAAGAACAAAAACTACGAAACCAGAGCTGCAAGAGCTCCCGTTTCATAGAGTTTCGATGTCTTCGTAGCTCATTGACTGGTCGGTCTTAGAAAGAGAGTGGCATCGTTGCGGTTTGGTTTGCAATGATTTTAGTTGCTACTTGATTTATTTTCTTGAAAAAAAAAAAAAATCTTGGTAATGAATAAAAATAATTGTCCGGGAACCTGAAAATAAATTACGTACGTAGGTTACGTTAGGTAAGCTAAACTTGGTAGGTCAATAGGTTGTGCTATGAATATTTAAGGTGGAGCATAATGAGCTTAATCAATAAAGGGGTTGTCAAGACATTGGGTTCCGAAGGGGGTAAAAAAAAATTTAAACAAATATATTGAGTGGGGTATCAAATGAAAGGTCTTTAGTTGTACATTCCAAAATAGTTATTATTTTTATTCTAGGACGTATAGGTACCTAGGTACTTTTTGAAATACGACGAGAATTCATACTTATATTAAATGAATGAAAAATTAGACATGACATTATGTATGGCATGCATGTCAGTATTTTTTACCATGACGAGCTAGCGCAATAGGCATACTGGGCAGTAATAGCACTTGAAAGTATAGGGGTAGGTAGTCAGAAGAAAGTTCAAATGTAAGCCATCTACGGTGCGCGAGATCTCAGTTCGGGGCGAACTACTAGTTTATTCCAACGTTTCGGCTATGTTACAATAGCCGTAGTCGCGGGCAGACTTACATAATGTACAACATAAATTCGTTTGTACGTAGTTGTTACGGGTCACCAAATCAATGAGCTAGTAATAACTATGTAGTCTTCCGTGCTTTAGGTCATTAAGGTTTCGTTCTTGGCTATTCAGTCTAGAATAATAAGTCAGTGACCTTTAAACAGCCTAAACTCACAGTCTTATGGGCATCCTCAGGCAGGGTGTGGTCAAACGCAAAGCTATTTTAGTTAAAAAAGAACCTATAGCTCAAATACATAAATAATTATGTCACATATTGCGGATTTATTTATGGAACAAAGAAACACATTTAAAAACATATTAATACACTCCTTAACTAACTTACAACAAATGACTGCAAAATCTGTTGTAATTTCTTTTTATGCCTATGTGAGTGACTAAAAATAATTACAAAAAATATATGTAGGTACCTAAATAGTTTAATTTAATTGGTTACATTTCACACAGCGTCATCTAGCCCCAAACTAAACAAAGCTTGTGTTATGAGAAAAACTGATAGAATACTGTACTTATGTTTTTGAATTTATAATACTTTATCACAACCAGATACAGAACAACCATATAATGTTCATCACACACAAATGTTTGTCCCAGGTGGGAATAGAACCCACGACCTACAGCGCTTAACCAACTGAGCAGAGAGGCCAGTCAAAGTATTATTTAAAGGCTTCAAGTACACCTTCGCTTGTATCGTTTAACTTAACCCATCGCATCGCTAAATTAAAATGGAGTTTTCCCAGTAACTGGCCACTTCAAATACCCTGGAAATTAATCACAGCCATAAAAACCCGTATTAAAAATAAAATTCGTCAATAAAATTCGTTCGTTCCGCCATTACTTTGTTTCGTTATTCAAACGTTGAAAATCAGAAGCTATTCACAGTAAATGCCTCCCATTCCTGCTTGATTCGAACATTCTGTAGCTTTGCTGAATATTTCATCAAAGCTTTTGAAAGCTTTTATCTTATTTATTCAGGTTATGCGATACAAGCAACTGCTTAGCTCCGAGTGCAATGAGCGGTCAACAAAGGTTCAAATATTCTAATACTTAATAGTCCATCTTTTCATCTACTGTTCCAATGATGAATGAATTGGAACTTTTTTCGAACATTGCTTCAGCATGTGGCTACTTTCTAGTCGAGAAAAGTCTTGATAAATGTCTTCTACGACAAGCGTCACCATGATTTATTTTCCGACAACCAATTCAGGTAAAGGTTTGTTGTGGTCTACAAATTGCGTAATCCATTTTGTATTTTTCTTCTCGAGATAGTGTTTTTTGAAAGCAAGAAAGTCGCGCGTTTTAAAGACACGACATTTTAATTGTTTATGAGACGGGATTGCCGAAGAAAGCTAGACCACAATCCGTGTTTTTTGCTCTGGTTCTTCACGGTATTGGTCACGAAGGAACAGTAGTAGAATTACTTAACTCTTAAGACTATTATAATGGTAATCGCAAAGGCCTTATTAAATAAACGATTTTTGGCTTTGACTTTGAGCTCTAAGGGAGTGGGTACACTGCGTTTTTCGTACGTGCGTTTGTATCGATACAAACGCGCTGCTCAAATACGCGCGTACGAAAATCGAAGTGTGCCCACTCCCTATAAGCGATGTGCGTGATGAAGCTAAGTCGTACGACTTTTATGACACAATAATCTTCTATTTCTATTAGTACTTAAACCTGCGTCCATGGCAGTCTGAGGTCTTCGATCTTTCATATTGAGAAGGGCCAGTAGCGAAGTGACTAATAGCTTACTGACCAATATCCCACCAATTTAACGGAAAGCATACGTTTTCCCGTATTTACAAATCAATAACATTGAGTAGGTATTTAATTGTCTATAGACAGTAACGGCTCTATCTCACTAGAATACCATGCTGATGAGATAGGGACCTTAATCAATCGATTTCTATTTATTTGCCTGTTGATATATTGATACTAAACAAGCAAAACTGAGGTAATGTTAGCGTATTAGTATTTTATCTTTGTACTTACATTTTCTTGGTATTTTCTCAAAGCAGCGAAGTCTGATGTTATAAGTATTTTAATATAGTTTTCATTCCATCTATTCGAAAAGGACGACTTTGTTCGCCTTTAAGTGCGCCCAAAGTAGATGATTCCTCTTCAAGGAACTTTTAGCGGGCAGTAATGAGTTTTTAATCCTCTTTATAAATTTAGCGGGCAGTAATGAGTTTTTAATCCCCTTTAAGTGCGCCGGAATTATCTTTGCCGCGCACTTTAGAGGTACAACTACTTTCCACATTCATTCATCTCGAATCTACCAAGATGAATGAGGGAGGACTCTTAGCACTATAGCATACTATAGCATAGCATAGCATACCATAGCATACCATAGCATACCATAGCATAGCATAGCATAGCATAGCATAGCATAGCAAAGCAAAGCATAGCATAGCATAGCATAGCATAGCATAGCATAGCATAGCATAGCATAGCATAGCATAGCATAGCATAGCATAGCATAGCATAGCATAGCATAGCATAGCATAGCATAGCATAGCATAGCATAGCATAGCATAGCATAGCATAGCATAGCATAGCATAGCATAGCATAGCATAGCATAGCATACAAAAATTGTAATTTCAACTTCATAAAATCCTGTGCGTTTTCGTCAGCATGATCTAGAAAACGGTCTTTTTTACTACCGCCATCTAGTTTGTTTTCGTGGAACTATTGAGCAATTCTAGCGGAAGAGTTTTTTTGTTTGAACGCGCTAAATCTCAGGAACTACCAGTCGGATTTGAAAAATTATTTCTGTATTTGATAGCTAAACTCTTGAGGAAGGTTATAGGCTACTTTTTATCATCATCATCACCATAAACCATCACTACTCGGCGCTGCTAGTATCAGATAAAAAGTCTAAAAAAAAAAATTTAATCCCCGATTACTCTTCTCAAGTGGAACTTCGTCGATTTAACACATTCTTTTCTCTTCCCTTTTATTTTCTCATAGATTGTAATGAAAAGTAGAGTGTATCACTCGGGCGCAAAATATATTTTTGGCTCGGGCGACGTACTTTAAATCCCTCGCTACGTTCAGGATTCTACTAAAGAATCCCTCGCTACGCTCGGGATTCTACTCTAGAATCCTTCGCTTCGCTCTGGATTCAAAAAAGCGCCCTCGCCGTCAAAATATTATTTTGCCCCCTTATAATACAATCTACTATTTCAATGAAAAGGACTCAAAGCAAATATTCCGTCTACATAGAATAGGTTTCTAAAAATTAATGACAAAATGAAAACTGTGGAATTTCAGCGAAAACAAGTTGAGGCAAAAGAATGCCACTATTTTTTTTATCCCACGGGAACCGTGCATTTTTTAAAGAGTATAAGTAGCTTATGTTCTATTCCCGGCCATTATCTATCTATGTTTCAAATTTCAGCTAAATCGGTTAATGGCTATCGAGTTATAGAGGAACAAACATAATATCCATCCAAACATCCAAACTTTCGAATTTATATTTTATAATTTATTCGTGTGTTAGTGTTATGTGATTTTTTTGGACAGGCTCTGACCATTGCAGCCACGGCCTTATCGTATAACTATTTCATAATTTTCAGACAAGCTGACCGATTAAGCGATTTTGAATTAAATTTGTATTTCAAAATAAGTTTTCAACAAGTACTTCGAAACTCGCATAAAACCACTGTGACCCTAGGCCACAAGAATTTTAAAAAATAATGAAGTTTTAATGATCCTTACAGAACTTTGTTCAGATAAGTTCTATCTTAAAGTTTTTAAATGCTCAGTAAAAGCTTTGTGGGATTTGTGAGAGCTGGTATAAATTACAATTTATTTATACAAGTACTTACCTTTAAAAATTGAATACTAGAAGCATAACATTTTATTTAATTAAAGGCAGACAATGAAATTAAACTATAGTGAATGGCCCAGTTTAGCTGTTAATCTACCTACACTAATATTATAAAGAGGAAAGATTTGATTGTTTTGAATTGAATTGAATAAGCTCCGAAACTACTGAACCGATTTGAAAAATTATTTCACCATTAGATTTCTACATTATCCGTGATGAACATAGGGTAGGTAGGTATAGTTTCCACCCTGACTTCGCACGGGTAATTTATAAATTAAACCCATGCGAAGCTGGGGCGACCCGCTAGTTTTGTTATAATTTGGTAATGTAACAAAGATGTATGTACGGAAGCTTCTCGAACCAATGACTGACCAATGTTTTGTTTCCAGTTAACATTTTTAGGTTAGATTGTCCTAAGCATTTTCCTAATTGTTTTTTTGTCTAGCTAGAAAATCTTTGTTGCAGTTTTTTGTTCTTGCCCGGGGGTGTTGTAGGATGGCATTTAACTTGTGGGGTAGTGTTCAATCCGAAGATGGTAGGTAGTTTTAAATTAGTATAATTGTAGACTTCTTTTGTGCTTAATATAATTTCGTTTGTGATCTATTTGTACTTTATATCTAACCAAGTTTGTTGTGAAAACCAGCGCAATAAACAGGTGCAAGAAAGTCTACTAAAGCTGAGTCGCCAGGCAGCTATTAATCACGTCAGGATAAATTGGACGAGCCCCACAATGGCCGTCTACAATGCACCGGATTTCTTCTAGCTTTGAAATCATGAGCGATGATGCCAAATGGTGTTGATTATGCTGTTCTTCTTTGATGTTGCTTGCGTGTTTGTTTTTTTTTACAAGTATGTCTTATCATGTAACTTAATTTGCAAGATTAATTACTTAGCTCTATTTTATCATTCCCGTTTTTTACCATCGAGTGTCTTGTACAAGTAAATCCACTGTTCACTTACTGCCTAAATAATTATTCCACCGGTAATTAGTTGGTTACCTACCTTATATTTAAATGGGTATTTTTTATGAACGAAGTGAACAAAAGTAGTACCTAGGTACCTACCTACGTAGATAAAATATGTTTCGCAAAAAAAAATTAACACAAAACTTTCAACAGCTTTAAACATAATTAGACAGAGATAGATGATGATCTTAAATAATAAACTACGACCATTCTATGTGAAAGGAATTTTGTATTGTTATTTGTAAATGTACTAGTCATCAAAGAATGCCTAATAAGAACCAAAAACCCACGCCCCTGCGGCCTACCCACTGGGATATAGCCGCCTTGCATATCGATCAGAGCTCGACATTCTGGACTTGCGCGCACTATTTGTCAAGGCGTTTCTACAACTTTAATGCTGAAAAAGATAAATGTTATTACGTGTAAGCTCATTGCTAATGGAAGTAACGTTTTAGTGCTTATTTTACCAAATAAATATATCGGGGCGTGTTGGCTTTGAGGTTCATCAACGACTTCGAATACAAAATTTCACCCGTGCATTTATTTGAAAATTGTGGAGATCATGCATGCATTATACAGTCAAATAGCTTCATATATTTACAATGTAGGTACTATCTAATACTAACTATTTAGGTACCTAGTACAAAAGTAGGAAATAGAAACTTTCACAATAGGGATAAAATAAAACAAAACACTTCGACCTCGTAACTCGAGTGCTTCATTCAATTTACAAGCATGTAAATAACATTGTTATGAGGGAAGTGCGTAGCCGTAGGTTAGTAGGTGTTTCAATCGATAGTAACCAAGTTGAGACAGGATATTGCATCCACCTCATGACTTGGAACCAACGGATGTTGCTCTCTGGGTGATAAAACATGCTTTTATGCTTTTAGAGCCACTTCGTATTTACCAATGTAATTTTGCAATTACTTATTGACTTTTATATAAAAAGTTTGTGTTCACGTCCAAAACTAACGAATATAAAATAACATAGGTAGGTACCTACTTACTGCTTACCTACCTACCTACATTATTTTTATTTTTGAGTTTGTTCTAGGTAGGTAGGTACTTATACTTATTCTTTTATTTACCTAAGGTAATGATCGGGAATTATGAAGGGTTGCCCAGCACAAAGTAAAACCAACGTTGGATAAAATCTGTGATCTACCCTTTTCATACCTACCTACAGAGGCTAATAGAGGCTGATGTATTATTATTAGCTAAAGACAAGTCAAGCAGCTGCCAATAGGCTTATCACGGATGGATAGGCCCATAGAGCCTTTACCCGACCCGAGGCAAGGATTATAGTTGTTTATTGCTCCTGATTGGGTTTAGGCGCTCGGGTAGATTCCGGGTTATGGGACATAATAATATTGTGCTGAAATATTATTTGGTAGGCACTACCTACTGATTTTACAATTGTGGATTGAAATCAGGCATCAAATCAGGAATCTTTAGGCATTAGTATAGGATCATTTTGAAGATGTAGGTAAAAGACAGTAGGTAGTCAGAGGTCCTATGTCCAAATATGTAGGTATGTACCTAAGTATAGGTATTATTTGGTACAAGCCCACATTTTGCAGAAGTTAGCTTTCCATACGTGACATATTGCAAGCCCATCGGCGATATTAGAAAGCTGACTGCTTTCCTCATAATGTTTTCCTTCACCGTTTAGAGAAACGAAAAGTTCTATCGATGAACGGCCGGGATTCGAACCCACAACCACTCTGGGTCGAATTTCGAGGCACTATCTTACTCGACCAAAATAACTTTTAATTTCAAATACTTAGTAGAAAATAAAAGATAAAGTTTCGTGTTCTCAAATATTAAGTAGGTAGGTACCTACGTAGATGGTAACTTTTTTAGAAATTGAGATAGTAAGTACTTACCTACCTACTTACCTAAACAGTTTCTAAAACCAATTTTGTTTAGCATGCCATATTTACACATCCAGTAGATACCTACCTATATTAGTTTTCGCTACTCAGAACTTATCTCAAAGGTAACCTCATAATCACTTTATCAATCCTCAACCCATGTGGGGGCTTAAACTTGAGATTGAGTAGATTCGAGATAATTTAAGAAAGTTTTCAGGAGTTTAAACGAGTTGTATCGAAGACGCAAGACACATTACGAGTTTGAGAGAGATTTAAAACTGAATAAAAATTCACAATTCTATAGTTTTGTGATAAGAAGGTGGTCCCAGGTGCTCCAACAATCCCTAGTACTTAAAGGGCCGGTTCTATTGGTAGAAATCTAAAGGAGAGCAATTTCCTTCATTTTGAGGAGCTATTCTGCTCATCACGCTGAAGACCCTCATCAGATCCTCACCAAATTTTTATGTGACCTGGTGACCCACTTAAAGCTACAACCTTTTAAATAAAAAGGAGCGTCGAAATCGGATGACACAAGGCGGAGATATCCTGTAGCCCCTTTTTTGGAGGAAGAACCCCCCAAATCAAATATCCCCGACAACAAAAAATTCTATAAAATTAACAAACCTGCTCACAAAATTTCACAGGAATTGGTTTAGAAATGCGGTTTGCGGGCCGTCTCTTTTTATAGACTAACACCCGTATTTATAAACAAGTAAAAGTGATTACTTTAGTAAAAGTAATTACTTTAGCAGTGATTTTTATCCTATAGTTTAGTAATTGCATGAAGTTAGTACTGTCAAAAGTTAGAATTCTTCGCCAAGTAATAGTCACCATTTTCTTTACTTGAGCATTGAGAAATCGTCCATTTTGCGTTTGATTTTGACATGACATTACTCGGTTATAGAATAAGATTTTATAATGAAGAATTCTATCCTCAAGTAATGACTTTCTTGAGAAATTACTTAGCAGCAAGTAATTTCTTGTCTATAAATACGGGGGTTAAAGTGACAAGAACCGCATATATTGCAATTCCTATTGTGATTCTGCGATAGTGACCATTTTAAGCCCCCTGTAGAGGAGAACATACAGACAGACATCCGGCGGACAAACGATAGTATTTTTGTCCAAGTTAATGCAGAGACGCTTCGCTCTCTTCGCTTGCTCGGTCAATAAAAATACAATAAGGTAATGTGGTAATATGGTGTGGTACAGTCAGCGTCATCAATCGGTATCCCCCTATTGATTTTAACAAGGACCCTTTTCATTTAAACTTTGGATTTTAGTCGGATTTGCTAGTATACTTATGGATATCTAATTTCGCTCGAGTTCCTATACTAGCAAATCCGACTGAAATCCAAAGTTGAAATGAAAAGGGTCCTTGTTAAAATCAATAGGGGGATACCGATTGATGACGCTGACTGTACATAATGTAATAAAAAATATAATAAAAACTAGGTAAGTACCTACCTAAAAGTATTTCTTAATATTTCGTAGGGTCATACACCTCACTTTCATGACAAATCCAAATAAATAACTGAAGTGTCGTCTGTAAACACTAATCTTTATTTGTACTTGATTACCGAACATTGAACTCCTAATCATCTATGTCAATATGAGATATGTGCGAGATTTCAGCTCTTGAAATTTCAGTCTTATAACCATAATGGCTCTCTTTAACCACTGGTCCTTTCATCAACACTTTTACGAACATCAAAATGATCACCATTGATTAAAATGTTAGATACGCCTTGTTATCTGAAAACAGTCATTCTCTTTTTCTCCCACGTAATATATTGCAACAATTGAATATTTTTTTGATATAATGTGAGCTCACTCTTCTAAAATGACAACACTTCCACATTATCACTGAAAGCTCGCTTGTGTATCTAACGTTATATCAATGGCTCTGACACATATTGTCTTATATTATTTTTTAAAAGGCCAATAAAAAAACCAGTGAATAGAATAACTTAAAATTTAGAGGCTTCGTTCGTTCGTGCAAATTCTTCCTTTTTGCTGGGATCCTTGACTATATCGGATTCTCTTCTTCTTACTAGGAGGTAGATTGTTCTGAAACAATTAAATTAAATTTTATCAAACATGCTAAGATAAACGACCATATTTTACAATCTTCAATGATATAAATCGTTATTGCAGAAAGGGAAATAAAAAATATCCGGTCGAGCAGGCCAGATAAGAGTTTTCTTTTTTCAAGAAATTGTTGAACAATTTCATCGTGAACGTGGCTGGGCAGCAATGGATGAGACTCGCGAGGGATCGAAGAAAATGGCGGAGTAGAGAGGAGGCCTATACCCAGCAGTGGGTGCATACAGGCTGAATAGATAGATATAGAAGAAATTGTTGGACACTTTCTGAAGCACTGCAAGAGCAATGTAATTTGAAAATGGAACGAACTTTTTAAATCCGAACATGACTTGAGAGGTCATTTATCTAAGTGTTATTCTTTCAAACTGGTAGGTACAAAAAAATGCGCCACATGAACTATCTAGAAAGAAAAGTAAAAAAAATGCATATTTGAGCGCGGCTATTTCTATTGACCATAAGCAACAACGGGAATGTTTTTTAATTATTTTATTAAAATCCCACTGTCTCCAATAAGGGGGACACGGTTAATGGAGACATCGGGAATACACGAATTTAATTACTTGGTTTATGTTGACTATGACTACCTTACCTACTTTAGTTTACCCGCATGTTTGAGACAACTACTTTACAAGCCTTGGCCGATCGCCGGACTCTGTGATGCATGCCTCGGCAAGAAGTAGGTACCTAGACTGGAAGTGTGCTGGAAGTTTATTTTCTAAGAGACTTTTAATTCGCAATAAATATATTATGATTATTATTATTATGACTTTTTCATGCATCGTTTAATATTGTATCTTCTGCGTATGAACGCGACTCTATAGGCGCTCTTCGACACGTATCTAATGAAAATGAAACTTTGTCATTGTCAACAACTTTTGACGACTAAAACTTTTTTAATATTGTTGTAATATAAATGTTAAGACGTATTTTAGACGGTAATCGACCGAGAAATTAACTGTCATAATTATTACAGTCATCAACTTCTATAAAAGCCTCTTAGCTCAGTTGGTAGTAACTCTGCCTTCTGCCCTGTAGGTCGTGGGTTCGATTCCCACCCAGGACACGTATTTGTGTGAAGAACATAGATGTTTGTTCTGTGTCTGGGTGTTAACTTATAAGTATGTAGGTAAGTATTTAAAAATATATAAGTATGTATTCTATAAGTTATCTGGTTCCCATAGTACAAGCTTTGCTTAGTTTGGGCACAGATTACGTTTGGGGCTAGATGGCGCTGTGTTAAATGTCCAGTAATATTTATTTAAGTATTTATTTTATTTAAAGCCGTGATTCGTACCGGGTTTTATCCAATTAGTTTACATTCAAAGACCAAATTGAAACAGCAGTGTGGGCTTAAAAAGCGCTTGTGAGCTTTATGTTTCCTGTTGGAAGTTGATTCATTTTGCTAAACAATGGACGTAAACGAAGAGTTGAAAACTTTTTGTTTACAAAGCTACCCCGACATATATAGGTACATAGGTACGGATAAAAACACACCCCACCCGCGCACACAAACAATAATAAAAAGTTAAATTTAGTATGTAGGTAAGTACCTACTTACCATAATAACCACTGCTGACTGTCATTTGGGAGAGTACAGCAGCTGTACCATGACCTCTTAGTAAACAATTCAGTTTAGGAGCTATCCAGTTTAGGTTCCTAATCTGGATCTCAAACTATTCGTACCATGACCTGTTTTAAAAGTGACAGTTTTGACACAAAAGTGAACCAACTCAACGCGTATTAAACGGTCATGGTACGAATTGAGTTACCTACCTAACGAAACTTTATCTAACATTTCAGTTTAGGTCATATTTAGGTTCTGATATTTCGTCAACGTCATACCATACGTCACGCGAAGCAGTTCAGTTTAGGACCTAAACTGGATCGCATATAAAGCTCATGGTAGGCAGCCTGTTTCCTAGCCTAGGCCACAGCTGACGCTATTCTAGGACGACTCAAAGGAACAAAAGAAAAAAAAAACAGTAAGGAGTCTCAACATTTAATAGACTATCTAATAGTCCGGCAAAAACGGGTAGACACGGCAACTAAAATTTCAGTACTTTGGAAACCTTTTCTCTACTAATCTATGGTAAAGTACAGGTTTCTTGTTTATGGTACAGATGCCGAAGACGTCAGTCAGAAGTAATAATTTACTTCTAAAAGAGAATTTATCTATTTCGCGTATTTAGCTTGCACAGTGGCGCCCCCATTTATTTCTATTATTTTGTATCGGACTATATCTATGTCTTTATGTGTATAAATTAGGCAATGTCCTGCAGATACTCACGTGAATAGTCCCAGTGCAAATACAGTCAGTGTGGCATCGAATATGTAGAAAGCTCCTGGAAACGTCTTTATAGTCTGCATGTAAATGTAGCTGGATGCTGGCATATAGATTGAAGGTGCTATGGCTTCTGTCACGCCAATCAAGGCGTTTAGTTTCGCTGAAATAAAGATACTGTTTTTTGAAGGTGTAGATAAATGTGATGTTTTGTCCCTGTCAGTTTTACTGTCGCCGAAAAGAGATGAAAAAAATTAAAAAAATTTGAAGAAACTTGAATCTTTTATGGCAATTTGTACTTTATCCATGTTGAAATAGAATCTTACCTACTTCTTCGGTAGGAACACTCTTAGTGGCTATAGACCGGACTGCAGTGAGTCCTGTATGACTGAAGATGTTAAGTACAGGAGCCACGTAGAACCATTGTCGTGTAGGCGCAAAAGCAAACATGAAACATGCAGCTATCCTGCTCACTCCAGCAAGAATGCCTATAGCGCTGTCCTGGACGTCCAGTCTTTTGCTAAGGACTGATATGCAGAAAGACATCCCTGAAAATAAAAAATAAAACTCAGGCCCTTGCATCTTTTACTAGATGACCTTACTTATAAACTTGAACACTGGTTAATAATAAAGCTCAAGGTTCGCCCTGTCACTATCTAACAAAAAAAGATGGAAATTGTTTAAACGGTGTTTCAAATTTAACAGATCTTTTATGTAGGTAAGTAGAGGGGTCTTAATTTAAAGTTTTTAATACGTTGTAGGATGCAAACAAATACTTACAATAATTATGATGTTTTTAAACATTATCTGTCAAATACATAAAACTTAGTGCGCCGACTAAGCTCTCTAGCTAGAGCTTTGTGACCAAAAACAATAGAGCGCTCTAGCGAGCCTGGTCGGCGTACTAAGTTTTTATGCATAAGACTGTAGGTACTAACATAATTGCTGAATCAAACATTTGTAGGAACACCTTGATATTAGACGGTATATTAGATATCATTTTTTAGAAGAATAAACTTTAAAAAGCTTTCGGGGCCCGTCTACTAACAAACGACGCTCGTCTACACCATGGTTGGCCCGGACACGGCCAGTGCCTCAAGCACGAGTATGTACAAGTTTACTATTATATCCGTGACTATAGTAAAGTACGGACAATTGTATGGACTGAACTTAGTTTAGTTTAGTTTCAACCGCTAGAGGCGCTGCACTGAATTCCATACAATTGAGATACCTACTTTACTAATAGTCACGGATAGAATAGTTAACTTGTGCTGTGCATACTCGTGCTCGAGGCACAAGTATTTATAAACCATCCATAAGTAAGTAATGTAAGTAGGTATATTAAAAATACTGCAAATAATATTTAATATGTTGTGCCTTGCATTATAAACAGTGAATGCGATGGACCCGCACCTGACTACCTTTAATTTTACGATAACGATATTAAAACAGTATTACAACTTGAATTATATTGTATACAGAACCTTGGACCTCAGATAACTTTTGAGAAGAAAAACGATAATCTGTATTGAATGCTATAAAACTATGAGCAAATAAAACGTTAACAAGCCTGATTCGATAATAATAATTAATTATATACCGTAAAATACGCCAACATTGCCCGCTTTTTTCGAATAATTTCAATTTTTGTAAAAAATTTCTATGGGAACGTAAGTATTTTCTTTTATCATCTGCTATTATAAGATTATGTGCATGTATTACTTTATCAGATTTTATGATGCGTCAATATTTAATTAAGTATTTTATACATTTTGATGGCGGGCAAAGTTATCTGGACTTTTAGCCAACATTGCCCACGTTGATTTTTGACGCAAATATAGCCTCTAGAGAGATGAAATAAAAAGCCAATACAAGAATTTAGGCAATAATGGCGTTTACTTTAGGTTTTAAAACGATACTATAGAAGGTTTCCTAGCAAAGTGGCTGGGCAAAGTTACCCTGACATTTTTTGTCTTTTTCATACAAACCGCATTTCACAAATTAAAAGTGCTAGGGTTGGCACTTCTTAGTTAACTGATCTTGTGATCGTAGTTGTTGTAGGTATAAAAAACCTGGTTATTTTTCATTCAGGTATTTATTTAATAAACTTTAATCAACATATTTATATAGGTACCCAAATGAAAATGAAATACTAATTGAGATCAAATGATGTTAGGAGCTAAATTAAAATAATTACTAAACTATTAGACATTTTCAGCTAACTGTCACTATTATTATTGCATTGTCACCGAAGACTCATAATTTTACCTAAATTCAGCTCAATTTGACACCGGGAAGTAGGTCAAATTAAGCTTGCAAGAATTGACCCGGACAAACATACTTACAAACATAGGAACTTACAAACATACAAACATTGCAAGTTAATTAAAAGCTTTAAAAAAAACAAGTTTCTGAAGTGCCAACCCTAAGCTTATTTTGATGGCGGGCAATGTTGTCAATAGTAGATCGCTACATTGCTGGACAACTTTGCCCACCGCTATAACTCTTGTTTGAAAAGACATTCAGCAACGATAACAACATATTAATACTCCTAAAATGTTCTTACATATCATAATATTAATAAAACTAACCTGTGTTTTCGCCATCACTCACAATTCACTTATGAATTTGCACCAAAATTTGCCCGCGAAAATACGCACCGTACTCGAAGAGTTCCAACAAGTTACTGAGTGAAGCTAGCGACACACCAGATAGACAGTGTTGCTAGACACATTACCTATTTTCTATCAAATTCAAAAAATGTTAACATATTATTCAAATATTTTTGCAATTTAAAGATTTGCTTAAAAATTGATCTTCGGGCAAAATTACCCTTGGTGGCAATGTTGGCGTATTTTACGGTAATAGGTTCATTTATAATTTCGGCGTTATTACAATGTAGCTAAAGTTTATAATGATAAGAATGCTTGCATAAATGCATTCATTATCATCTTATTGTACAATCCTTGACCTAGCCTGATAGAGTTGAACCGACACGCAACGGACGCATTTAATTCATATTTTTGTAGAGATAAGTTCTTTCTGATTTAAAATGCGTAAATGATGACATTGTGAAATGATAAATTTGGATAAACAACATTGTAACATAGGTACCTACTCAGATCAAATAAAAAATATGTTTCCTTTTAACATTTTGAAATCGGAAGCCTGGAAATTGGGAACATAATGGGACATCCGGTTTTTGTTGAAGACACAACTTTGTTAACGGACACAATAGACTAGACAATAATTCGATTAAAAACTGAAAGTAACTTAATATAAAAGACGCCTAAATGATTTGGAAAATTATTTTTACGGTATACTTTCCAATTAGTGCCATAAAAATTTTGTGAGTATCTTTGGAGTTATGAACAAAAATACACCTTGAGAATGTAGAAAATTGATCATACATAACATTGAAGTCAGTTTTTTTTAATTATTTTTTTAGCCACTTGTTTCTGTATGATAATCAGTGATCGGAGTAGGTAGAGCTATTTTATGTACTTGCCATATGATAGAATAATATGGATACTCCCCGAATCCCGGGATTCGTTTTTTAGTTAGAAAAATAATAAAAAGCTTTTTGCTTTATGCTATATACGGGTTTAAGGATTGTATAATAAATAGATAGAAACTTGATTCATCAACACACATATATTTTTTTATGTAACAATTTCTTATATTTATACAAGAATCAACAATCATTTAACATTTTCATTCTGAAGTTGTACAAGAACATACCATACAAATTATTAGTTCCTCAAAAATCGAAACATGATTGAAAAGAACAAACTATTTGTATAATCGAATCCCGGAATATTAGTCGGAATCCCGTGGAATATCCATATTAACAGCAATGTTTGCGGTCAATGAACCTAAATAGCTCTACCTACTCCGATCAGTGATGATAATAATATTAAATAGGTATCAACAAACAACACTACAAAACAGTAAAAATTACCTACCTACCTTCAACAAAAATACATAACAAAAATGTTTAAAAATATTCTTACTCGTACCAGATCTCAGGTAAATGTATTCAAAAATAACCAATAACATTGGTATCAAAAGCCAAATGAGCTTCATTACTAAAAAAGCGATTAAAAAAAAAACTACAAAGGTACCTACAGACTGGTAACAATAAAGTGTACCGAAATCGAGGGTAAGTATCACAAAATAATGAAAACCGTCGCGTTTATAATTCAGTGCCCGGCATGCGCTGCAATGCCACGAAAAAAGAAAAACATAACAAGTAAGCCATTGACCCTGTTTTCATTATAATCATCATCAACCTTCTCATCCCTCTGCTGGGTATGGTCTCTCTTCGTTTGGGCCATTTGACCCTGTCTCGCGCTAATCTAGCCCTTTTCCAACTTGTGGTTTTAACTATGTCGTCGACCCATCTTTCCAGCAGACGACCTACACTGTGCCCCTCTCTAAGCTACCACTCCGGGCATTACCACGCCTGGCCCTGTTTTTAACCGACTTCCAAAAAGGAGGAGGTTCTATGTTCGGCTGTATGTATGTTTTTTTTAAATATAGTACCAGTTTGTTAAACTTCCGTGATTTGTTAACATAATGATAATTATTATTACGGGATTTTATCGCGTACCTTTTATTTATTTTCTTTTCCCGACGTTGCAGCGTTCGTGGTCACGGGATGACAGTTAGATAGTCATCCGAAAAAGACGTCGGGAAACGAAAATAAACAAAAGGTACGCGATAAAATCCCGTAGTAATAATTATCATTGTAGTACCAGTTGTTCCACTTTTAATGTAACAATCATTAAAGTAAACAATAATTGTCTATCTTCTAATCAAACGTTTAAGTGTATTGTACCTAAAACTCGATGTAATGCTTACAGTACTAAGGTTAGTCGGCAGCTAACTTTAGGAATTTAAAAAATGAAATAGCTCATAGTTTAATTGAGTCCTTTAAGAATTTTAAAATGCTCTTGGAATGGTAGTCTGTTACTTTTTGAAGTTTAAAAGTGGAATTACTCATGACAGTCAGAAATACCTTAAGGAATTTAAAAGGTACTAATCAACATACCGATTAAGCCGAGAACGATGTTGATTGTGCCATAAATGCTGTATTCCACTTCGGTGAACTTGAATTTTTTTATTGTGTACAAGTATGACACTTGCGAGTCACCTGAAACAACAAAAAGTACTATTATAACAAAATATATCAAGCCATCAAGTAAATATAAATTCGGTGTGACTACAGACTAATTTTATGATCGCTCACTTGTTTGAATTGAACGCGAGGAAAGAGCCAATACTGAAACGAGCCTTGAAACTATTATTATACTAGCTACTTTTTATCCGGCTATGTATCTTGCAAGCGAAGCCGCGGGTGGAAGCTAGTATTTATTATGAAATTAAAATATATGATCACGACTGTATTCCCAATGTGCGGTAAACATAAATGTTCTCTCAGATCTTTGTGTAGTAATTTTTAGGTCAAAAGTATGTCCAAAGACATAATTATTTGGTACATGCCTGCAATTTACAGAAATTCGAATTCTACGTAACAAAGTAGCAAGCCTGTCGCTACTATTAGAAATCCAACTGGTTTCCTCACGATGTTTTTCTTCACCGTTCAGAGCTAGGTATTTTTTGCCTACATTTTTCGAATTGCAAAATGTATCGACGCACTGCCGGGATCCAAACCCACGACCTACGGATCGAAAGTCAAAGCGAAGCAAATCGAAATGCCACTCGAGCAGCACGACTTTTCGTTTGTTAACTTAAAATTAACAAAACCCTTGGCCCCCTTGGTAACTCAAAAGTAATTTTATTAATGAGATTTTGCAGGTTTTGCCTTCACTTATTGATAGTACAGTCACTGATAGAAGTGCCCCAAATATTAGAAAATCATCATTCCATCAACCATCATTGCCAATATATCTAAACTCTAAAGCTAAGCACTGGGTTTCCTCACGATTTTTTCTTCACAGAGCACCTATAATTTTTACTAACTTTACACACGGTGGTAACTCCATCAACTAACTTAGGTGAAAATGTAATGAAATCGAAAGCGATTGAGGTACTTAGTTCTGATATCGAATGTACTAGTCATACATTGTGTCAATGCCTACGTGTTGCCTTTGGTCATGGTCGGGTGGAACGTGGAGAAATTTCGAATTATGCTATACGTAAGGCATTAGTGTAATAGAACGCAATAACATGCAATACATATTATTATTATGAAAATCCGTGGTTTCTGCTTATCTATCTTTATAAAAAAGAGTTTAAGTTATGTTTGCATGTCTATAAGTACTAATAATAATAAAACTAAAAATTTAATACTTATAGTAAATATAGTAGGTACCTACATTAATACTAATAATAATTAAGCTGAAGAGTTGGTTTGTTTGTTTGTTTGTTTGATCGCGCTAATCTCAGAAACTATCAGTTCGATTTGAAAAATTATTTCTGCATTTGATAGCTAAACTCTTGAGGAAGGTTATACTTTCATCATCAATACCATTATACCATCACTACTAATATGCTTCAACTTTTCGTGGTCGTGAGTTCTCATCCCGGCATGCATCAATGAGTTATTTGTTTTTAAAAATTATAGTGATTTACACTAGCCTTTTATACACCTTCTATACTACAGTTCAGTGCCTGCGATGCGATCTTGCACGTGGCAATGGATGGGCAGAGAATGTGTTAATTATTGTAGTAAAAAAAAATTTAAAAAAAAATGACTTTTGCTAATTTAAACATTAGGCATGCCATCTTGGCAACCTATACTTGCCGCTGACTGTCCGGGTGTGATGTACCTACTCACCACTCAAATGTGCCACTGATTTTTGCCTACCATAGCCGCCTTATTACCATAGTTTAGTTTAGTCACGAGAGTAAACTACTGTTTGTTTGAATATTTTGACATTGTAAAGTTGACACCTTATAACCAGGATAATTTGTATGCACATAATAATGTTCGGTGGCGCTTTCCAAACAATTGTATTTCGAAAGTTTACTCTCGGGTACAAACTTAATCCAGTTTGTTCGAATCCAGCCGTCATTATACTAACAACATAATTATGGATGAAAGTCTAAAATAAATTCTGAATAATTCTGAAATAATTTAAATTTATTTTTAAAACAAAAACTGAAATTAAACTCTTACTTTAAATAATAATAATAATAATAATAAGCTTTATTCATATACCTTACACAACATTTGTTACTTATAATCTATTTTATAAAAGTACTAGCGTTTTATAATACTAAGATAACTAATTTACTTAAAAGATAACTTAATATTCTATAATTACACAGAGTTAGTATTAGGGATTTATTTGTGTTAGGTCCGCTTTAGCGGTAAAAGCCTCCTCCATCATTTTCCATTCATCTCTATCTCTAGCAGCTCTGCTCCAAGTTGGTCCTGCTGTTTGGACTAAGTCGTCGCTCCATCTTTTATTTGGTCTTCCTCGTTTTCTTTTTAAGTGTCGTGGGTACCAATTTGTAACAATTTTTGACCATCTGTTGTCGTTTGTTCTTTGTGTGTGGCCTGCCCATTTCCATTTTAGACTTAGGACACTTTACGGCACTATGATTTCGGTTTAATATCATAAGTATTTAATAAGTGGTATTTAATTGATATCGCTTGTAACAAGTGGTTTTAAGCTAAAGATGATGATAATGATGTTAGTCCTCCAAAACCTTTTATTTCCGTTTCGCTAAAGTCAAAGTCACATCATTTTAAATAGTTCTTTTAAAAACCAGCTTGGTTTTTATTTTGTTGTAAATATGACGCTATTTTGCATCATAACAAATAACAATGTTAAAATCAGACGTGACACATTCGTCCTTTTGAAGACATAAAAGCACTGACCTGTATCTATACAAGTACGCTGGACCTCTGACAAGCCGGGCCATAGTGAGGCGATTTGATTTTCGCCATTTTGGCGCTGATCGCAGAAGTGGGTGGGAAAGGAACTAATAATAGAGATGGGACAATGAGATAAAATACATCGATAAAAGACATTTCCGACGAGTTGTCTAATTAATTATACTAGGTAATATTATAAAGTGACTAGTTTGTTTGTTAGGTTGAACGCGCAAATCTCAGAAACTGCTAGTCTTAGGATATGCCGAAGCCGGACTAACGGGTACTTAGTATGTGGCTAGCTAGATCCAAAAATAAATAGGGAACGTTTTTTAAATAGAAATGTGGTTTTTTCAGGATGGAGTGGAATAGGTAAGGTATTTATAGAAAATAAAAATATATGTACAATCCTTTAACATTTTTTATTAGTTTCCGTCATCATTTTCATAGTTACTTATGTAACATCAAAAAATTTTTTAAAAGACTTTTACACGAGCTCTTGATTTTATCAAATAATTTTTAACTCTCTGCAATGCTTTTTTGGATGACTTAGGAGAGTTTTCATAACGATGATCATGCTTGATACTATAGCAGATTTCGGAGAGAGACCTAAAGGAGACCTGAAGGAGTACTCTGTTGCGGGTCACAGCTTGTACTTCAACGCCTTCGACCTGAAAACAAAATTTCTGTTAATCAACAATTAAACTACAAATCATAAGTACATAATCGACCCGATATCGGTACTGAATTTTAAATTTTTTCGTAATCTTAACCAATCAGAAGGAAGAAAAAAAAAAACAATATTCATTATTAATATACTATTTTAACACATGGTGGAAGGACAGCTTCCCAAATAACTGGAAGGGAGTATAGCCCATCATTCAAAATCAATATCTACGGAATTTTCATCAGAATAAAAATTTTATGTATGACCTATCTATCTATACATTTTAGAAATGATACTATATTTTTATACTAACCGGCACTGCTGCAGAAAATTGTTGGAGTACTGCACTTTTTCAAAGTAGTGCATGAGTTATGTTTAATAAAACAGTCATCAGAGAAGTGCTTTGAACATATGTAATTATATTTTTTCGGACGCCAACTAGGTTTTTCAATGTTGTTCAGCCATAATTCCAGTCTTATGTCTGTCGGAAACCTGTGAATTATTTAAAAATTATATGTATTTGATAATAAAAATCGGTCATCGGCGATTTCCGTTCTTGAAAGTAAATAGATATCTATAGGAAAAATATCGATAAGTTTTATCGACAGGTAACTTGGACAACACTATTAAATTTTATTGTTTATAAAAAACCGGTAATATGAAGATAAATATGTTGTTATTACGTATAATAATTAAGATAAGTTTAATTTGATGAATATTAGCCGAAGATTAGCCGTAAATTCACTTACTTGTGGAATGTAACCCCACTTCCCTTCTGGTAACGAGTTTTGCTTAGCACACACTCTTTCATAGTTTACTTATGAATGCCCACCACTTATTTATGTATCAACTAAATAAATAAGACACAACAAACAAGCTTAATCGCGTTAAACCTCCAAAAACACTTTAAAAACACGGGAGACAATACAAACGAGACAACGGCCATTTGTCAGTTACGTCAGATTTAGTTCTCTTCCCCCGCATTGGGGGCGCTTCAAATCGGCACATTCAAGAGCTGTCATTTCAAAGGGTATCAGAGGTCCAGCGCAAGGAATTTCTATACTACGTACCTGGAATGCTGACTGAGACAGAAAACAAGGTCCGCTTGAGAGATAAAACTTGGGCGGCGTGTCTCTTTCTAAAGGGTGACCATAAACTAAACATTCCTAGTCCCTAAGGGGCCTTTTCCATCATTTTCTGATTTACGTGATGTTTCAGGGCATGATTTTTGAATTAAAATACTGATACAATTTTGATCCTTCATTTTGATTCTTGAATCTTGAATCTTGATTCTTGAATCTGAAAACTGAAATTTTGAATCTTGAATCTTTGGGAGTGTCCACATTGCGTTTTTTGCAGCGCGTTTGTATCGATACAAACGCGATTCGAACGCGATGCGAACGCGCAGCCCCCCGCGCAGCCCCTCCCGGTTCGCTTTTGTATGGAAAAATACGCGTTGCGAACGCGCGTTTGTATCGATACAAACGCGCGTTCGCAACGCGTAGCAAAAACGCGCTTCAGAAAACGCAATGTGGACACTCCCTTTGAAGTGACAGCTGTCAAACTTCAAACGGCCATATCTTGGAAACTACTCGTCCTAGACTCCCCGTTCCCAGTTCAAATGAAAGCTATGACCAAGATCTTCATTTGAAGTGACAGCTGTCAAACTTCAAATGGCCATATCTCGGGAACTACTCGTCCTAGACTCCCCGTTCTCAGTTCAAATGAAAGCTATGACCAAGATCTTCATTTGAAGTGACAGCTGTCAAACTTCAAATGGCCATATCTTGGGAACTACTCGTCCTAGACTCCCCGTTCAAAGTTCAAATGAAAGCTATGACCAAGA
This sequence comes from Camptogramma bilineatum, assembly GCA_958496255.1. Lineage (NCBI taxonomy): Eukaryota > Metazoa > Arthropoda > Insecta > Lepidoptera > Geometridae > Camptogramma > Camptogramma bilineatum. The sequence goes on along the minus strand of OY292467.1, from coordinate 7,414,503 downwards.
TCTTCATTTGAAGTGACAGCTGTCAAACTTCAAATGGCCATATCTCGGGAACTACTCGTCCTAGACTCCCCGTTCTCAGTTCAAATGAAAGCTATGACCAAGATCTTCATCTGAAGTGACAGCTGTCAAACTTTAAATGGCCATATCTCGGGAACTACTCATCCTAGACTCCCCGTTCTCAGTTCAAATGAAAGCTATTGAAGAGATCTTCATTTACAGTGACAGATTTCAAACTTTAATCAGCCATATCTCAAAATCTACTCATCCTAGACTCTTCCTTTTTAGCTCAAATGAAAGCTATGACCAAGATCTACATTTTCAATAACAGCTGTCAAAATGACATCTGTCATCTGAAATGTAGGTCTTGGTCATAGCTTTCATTTGAACTGAGAACGGGGATATAGCGAGCGTCGTGGGACGAAATTGGATGAGGCTAGCACAGGACCGTGAGGAGTGGCACAGAAAAGCGGAGGCCTATACCCAGCAGTGGGTGAAGTCAGGTTGCGGATGATGATGATGATGAGAACGGGGAGTCTAGGACAAGTAGTTCCCGAGATATGGCCATTTGAAGTTTGACAGCTGTCACTTCAAATGAAGATCTTGGTCATAGCTTTCATTTGAACTTTGAACGGGGAGTCTAGGACGAGTAGTTTCCAAGATATGGCCGTTTGAAGTTTGACAGCTGTCACTTCAAATGAAGATCTTGGTCATAGCTTTCATTTGAACTGAGAACGGGGAGTCTAGGACGAGTAGTTCCCGAGATATGGCCATTTGAAGTTTGACAGCTGTCATTTCAAATGAAGATCTTGGTCATAGCTTTCATTTGAACTGAGAACGGGGAGTCTAGGACGAGTAGTTCCCAAGATATGGCCATTTGAAGTTTGACAGCTGTCACTTCAAATGAAGATCTTGGTCATAGCTTTCATTTGAACTGAGAACGGGGAGTCTAGGACGAGTAGTTCCCGAGATATGGCCATTTGAAGTTTGACAGCTGTCACTTCAAATGAAGATCTTGGTCATAGCTTTCATTTGAACTGAGAACGGGGAGTCTAGGACGAGTAGTTCCCGAGATATGGCCATTTGAAGTTTGACAGCTGTCACTTCAAATGAAGATCTTGGTCATAGCTTTCATTTGAACTGAGAACGGGGAGTCTAGGACGAGTAGTTCCCGAGATATGGCTATTTGAAGTTTGACAGCTGTCACTTCAAATGAAGATCTTGGTCATAGCTTTCATTTGAACTGGGAACGGGGAGTCTAGGACGAGTAGTTCTCGAGATATGGTCATTTGAAGTTTGACAGCTGTCACTTCAAAGATTCAAGATTCAAGATTTCAGATTCAATGTTCAAAATTCAAGAATCAAGGATCGAAATCCAGGATCGAAATCCAAGATCGAAACCAAGGATCGAAATCAAGGATCGAAATCAAAATCAAGGATCAAAATCAAGGATCTAATTCAAGGATCTCTAATTCAAGGATCGAAACCATGGATCGAAATCAAGCGCTGATTTTGTCGAGCGCGATAAGGTAAAAATATCCTGAAATTTAAATAAATGACATGGGCACACTACTAATCCTACAACGAGTGTGAAAGAGACAAAGCACCCAAGAAAGCCTTCCCAACAAGACCAACAATCCTTATAACCAAGATTAAATGATAATAGATCGTTGTGTAGTCGTGATAAGGTTCAAAATCCTTTGTACATTAAATGTCAGTTAGAACTCCAGTTACGTAGTTTAGAATCTTCTTGGTCCAGCGTACTTGTATAGATACAGGTCAGTGCATAAAAGGGTTTGTAATTGCCTCACAGAAAAAATCTGATAACAACTACAGGTAATAAAGATTAGGTAAATAAAAATGAAATTGCTGCGAAATACAATAAAGTTTATGCATTTCATCTTTATCACCGCGATAAAGGGTCCATCAATCCCTTTCTTATCTTCCAGGAATATCTTCAAAAAAAAAATAACAAATGAAGTTTGTTTTTTTTTTCAATAAGTAAGTACCTACAAGAAAGATTACGGAACAGCGGAGACAGACCCATATTTTTGGATCATAACGAAATGGGATCCCGATAATAGTTTAAAAATGTGTAAAAGTTGCAAAAGTTTAAAGTACTTACCTAATATGTTTTTGTTAATTGAAATATTTTTTTTCCGTTCATTAAAACCTCCGAGGATGAGGGAGGAAAAGCACCTCCTTGACTTATCTGTAGGTACTAATATAATAAAGCGGAAGAGTTTTTTTTAACGCGCTAATCTCAGGAACTACTAGTCGGATTTGAATAAAATATTTCTGCATGTGATAGCTAAACTCTTGAGGAAGGTTATAGGCTACTTTTCATAATCATCATCACCATTTACCATTACGGGGGCAACGCCGCGAAGGAACTGCTAGTCAAATAGATAAGTCAGATCAAACTACGCAACGCGTTTCTTAATCTTGCGATATCGGATGAAAGCTGCGCAATACCTTGGCTATGTAGCATGCTCTACTATGTTTCCTAAACTATTGGTCAAGCAGTCGGAAATCTAGACTTCGTTAGTAGTTCAAGCATTCATTTCCTATAGTCGGATTGCTCATTATACGGACTAAAATTGAAGGAAAAAATGTCATTTTTCCTTCATTTTTCATATGTTTTTAGTCCGTATAATGAGCAATACGACTATAGTTGGATATTCCTGCACTGTGATTTATGCAAAAATAATCGTACTCCATAAACTACTTTATACTAATATTATGAAGAGCTTGAGTTATTTTTCATTTGAAAGAAATAATAAATAATATGGAAAACAATTTGATATGTGGAATCAGACGGTTCATTTTTTGTTCATATCTGTCGTTCATTTTGTACCTATATGTAATTCAAAGTGCCACATCTGAACTTCAAATGAAAGAAAAGTGTCTTAGAAAAGCCCAGCATTCATTCGAGTGATCTTTCACTTGAGTGAACCGTCTGATTCCACCTTTACAGCAGACATATACAGTAGAAACTCTTCAAGCGTTCAACATCAATGATGTCTGAGGTCAGAAACACATCCAAATATACTGTTTATAATAGCATTAGCACGTCCAAATTATGCTGGTTTAGAAATCACTCAATACATTTCTATGTATGATACCGCTTTTACGCTACAATACAAAGTTTGATCTAAACCAAAACAGAGAACCGCTACCGCTATCAAATTTATCGATACCAATTCCATGTCACTCTACCGCGATATTACTTTCCTAAAACTTAGACTAGGCTCTACCTACATATCAAAGATTTACTCACTCCTTACCTAGGTATGAACATCAAAGCCATGTCCATAGCTGGTCTTCTCAGTAACCATTCCGTTACCTTTGAAGGCCACATTGGTCCATCTAATACTAGTATAGTCTAGAATTCTAGATCATCAAGACATCCTATTGTATCATCATCATTATCATTTTCCTGACCTCATTTTTTTGAGAGGTTTTCACAATGGTGCTTTTTGAGTCGATTTAAAGGCGGTACAAACGTTTTCTCTTGGTTTAGTGTTTGAGTAAGCAGAATTATATAAGTAGGTACCTAAGTAAGTATATAATTGTAATTCTACTTTTATAGTAGTAGGTACCTAGGTGCTCTCCATATTAGAAGAGCGCCGCGTGACAGGCTGTAGGTACCCGGGACAAATGTGCGTCAAGGAACGCGATAACACATTCCTTACCCAGCCACTGCAGTGTGTTATCCGAAAAATGATAAATTTTTAAAAATGTTTTTTGAAATCAGATGAATTACGCAGATTACCTACATCCAAAACTTGCAAACTGTAAGTTACATATAGTTCATACAGATTTAGACAACTTAGTTCTGGAAACGTATTGCAGCCACGTTAGCTGGGAACACAGAGTAAGAGCAATGATATACGGGAGCAATCGCGTGGGAACAAAATTTATGAGGGTCTATTTTGGTATTAATTTCAGTAAATATCAGCGTAAAAACTATCAGCATTGGTCAGTTATCAATTTGTTTATTACGTGAATATTAAAAACCGTCGAAAAGAAACCTCTTTTTTTTTTGAAGTTGGCTAAGAACAATGGTGTAAACAAAGAACCCAGTCGATAAGCTGTGTAAAGTATATGATTCACTTTATTGCCGATTAAAAACTCAGGTCTTTCCTCTTGAAACCGGATTATGGGTTCGAGAATATAATGAAAGGGTACTTTAGATACTTTTATAAAAGTTCATGGACACTGTGACGGATACGATAAAACAAACTTAGACATTTACACCTTTTACTAGAAGATTTATATAGTGTCGGGAGGAAATATTTGACTACACTTGTGACATTGTAGTGCCTGCGACATTGTTGAGATGGAGTAGGCTTCCCCAGCACCTAAACCATCCTCTCAGCTTAACCGGCCATATTCACATGAAAGACATGGTCAATACGTGTGGGGCTGACTAAGCCGCGGGATTCCTCACGATGTTTTCCTTGGCCGTTTCGAGCATGTAACACATGCACATAACATTTTTTGAAATGAAAAATCCATTGATGCATAACCGGGATCCAAACCCACGACCTTCGGATCGAATGTCGAGGTACTATCCCACTCTACCAACTCTTAACGGATACAGTAATACAGTCTTATGCATAAAAACATAGGACAACGACTCAGGCTCGCTAGAGCGCTCTTTTGATTTTGGAAACAACACTCTAGTGAGGTTGGTTAGCACACTAAGTTTTATACATAAGACAGTAATAATCCTCACAAAGTTAGCAAGTTTATTGATGTTTGTATGTTTGCGTTTCAGTCACGTCTAATCATGGACCGATTTGAGTGAAACTTAGTAGAGGTATAGATTGGTGGCCAGAAATAACATGAAGGCATTGGCGGTCGCAGACTTTGATTTTGGGGGGGGGGGGAGTCACGCTTTTTTCTAGTACGTACCTACCTATTTTTTTGCAGGATGTTAGGATGTTAGAGGTTTGTCAATGATTGGGGGGTCATGACCCCCATGATCCCCCCCCCCTCGGATCGCGAATTGAAGGCTATTTAAAATGTTGCGACGACGGGAACGAAGCCACAGGTGGATTCTAGGACTAGAATACCATTTTCTTTAGAGCGAATACTCGTAGAAGAGGGCTTGCAAAAGAAAAGTTTTACTTTGCAAAAGAATTATAAGTAATTAACTAACAATATTTTTAAACGCAACTACAATAGTAGTTATCTTGAATATTTATGTGCTATGTGTGTTATAGATATTTTGCATTTTATAGGTTATTCTCTGAATAATACTTTATACGACATTTATTTATAACACAGACAGAGACTAAATAATACAATGTAGGGAATCTTAGACCTTTTAGGAGTCCGTGATTTATTGAATGCAATTTATATTTTTCCATAATGATGAAAGTGAAACATAAATAATACTGAATGCTGTGCATTATTATCCTAGACTCACTGTACCTAGATACATAGTTACATTACAGTAGCAGACAAAGATGTAAGTACTTAGTGTCTAAGACCCCAAGTCTAATAATATAAATGTTTGTTTTACGATCATTTATAAGAAACAAAAAGGCAGCTTTTCTTTGCAACATCACAAGGCCTAAATGCCAAACACAAAAACATAAGGAAAATTAATTGAAAGGGCTTACTGCATGTATTAAGGACTATCCTTGGAAGTATAATGAAGCTACTGACACAAAATGTAGCAGTTTAAAGATTTTTAAACACCGACACCAACCGCAAGACGTTGCACTTCTGTTTATTTCATTTTCTTGTCCTGTTTTAGGCTGCGTTTCCACCAGAGATGTGCGAGGATGCGCAGCGAGGGATTTGTTTGTAAAGAACCAATAGAATCGCTTCATTTACCTCGCCTCGGTCAGCACAGCTCTGGTAGAAACGGCTCAGCGGAGCTAGATTTTTGTGCATACAAAACAAGCGAGGGATGTGTGCAAGAGATGTGTACGAGGGATGTGTGCAAGGGATGTGTTGCGAGGGATGTGTACGAGGGATGTGTGCGAGGGATGTGTTGCACTACACTACACCGCACCCCCGTCGACACATTTCACAGCTTCGCAACGCATCCTCGCACCACACATTAATGCGCATTTTCACAGCTCCACTATACATCCTCGTAGGCACATTTTCATAGCACAGTTTTGGTGGAAACCCCCACACATTTTCACAGCACAGCTAGTTATCCTCGCAGTACACATTTCCATCGCATATCTCTGGTGGAAACGCAGCCTTAAGCAAGTGACGTCTGTGTGCAAGAACCTTTTACTAGTTTACCTTGCTGACCAAGTGAAACGAACACAGCAATCAATTTGCACGTTAACTAAGTATTTTGAATAACATTCTAAATTACTCAACTAAGAAATGATGTAAGTAGCTAATAAAGTAATGAAGTACCTAAGTATAGCAATTTGTGGAAAAATAATTGTTTAGTATATTCTCAGATAATAATACTGTTTACCTGATGAGTTTGTTGCTACCACTACCGGCTGGATAAACTTTGTTGTTTAGCTCATGCATATTAAATTTGAGGAAACAAATACCTGCTTATACCTATTGAAACGTCAGAACCTTTACTGAGACGCTTATTTTATAACCAATTTTACCAGAAAAAAAAACATAGAGTGCAATTAACTCACCGTATAGGGGCCCCACCATTAGAAGATACAACACAAGCACACAATATATTTGAGTCCTGCCTCTCAACACTCGAGGCCGTAAAGCCACCATCACAGTATTTGCCACCATCTGTAACACTTCCTGCAATATTTTAGAGCACTTGCTTCCTTCCTCTTCATCTTCATGCCTCACTTCATCACTCGGCAAAATATCTTCGAGCTTCAACAAGCCATATAGGAAAGAGAAAGTGTATAACGCGAGCAGTAAGGAGAACACTCCATAATATCCGAGAGTCCTCAATAAAATACCGCTTAGCGCGGTCCCGGTTGGCGTTCCCAGCGTCACACATATCGTCACCAGTCCCAAGCGGAACGTCCTGTTCTCAACTGAGGTGCGATCCGCCATAAAACTAAACATTCCCATAAATATTATGACGTAACTCCCGGATAAAGCTGCTGGTAGAGCCTCTATCAGCGCCGTCGCCGTCAGAGGTATCTCTCTGAAGTAGTACGTTGCAATCAAAAGTCCAATATTCGCAAACACCTCCCCTATAAATGGAAATAGGATGCATATTTTTCTTTTCTTGTATTTATCGCTCCATGCTCCCACAAATATCACCATCACAGCGGGTATGGCAGTCTGCAGGGGGAATTTCCACGCGACCACTTTTGCGACTAGGGAATGAATCTGTACCAGTTCAGCTTCAAGGCCGGTCGTGTTGCGATCCCTGATGCGGTCGCAGACATCCTCACCGAAGTTAAAATTCACTCTGCAGGCTTTCTCTAAGTGCATGTTCTGGACAGCCAAGGAGGATATCGCCGTGCACAGCATGTAAACAAACAGGCATGGCTCGACCGTCGTCTCCCGCAGAACATTTTTGATGCACTTCAGAGCACTTTTAGATTTCTCCCTCAAAGTCTTCCGTTTTGAGTTCCCAGTGAGTTGCATTTTCGAGTCGGTGAGGCTGTTGCTGTTTCCGCAGGGATTTGCAGACGCAATCATGTTAGTAAAAGTGAGAGTCAGTAAAAGTCTTCGACAGATTGCTCCACGCACAACACTGCGCCGGCGGCGATCGCTTGGGACTATTTACTTAATCCGTGGCTTTTTGACTGTCGTTTCCAAAAACCTGAGCAGTAAATGTCAGGTTGTAAAATCGAGCGCGATATGAGTGCGTCGGCGCATACGACTCGCTTACATCTCGACAGCTACGATAACACAGGTCTCAGTCGACGACACCACTTTTAATAAATATGTGGCTCATTTATCTTGTGCCTTAAGTTACACCGCATTAACTAGCATTGTGCGCCGATATGCTATTACCTACTTACTGAACGCAACACTGAGTAATTCTATAATGAATGGCACAGCCATGAAACCATTTTGCCACTGTTTTTGGAAATGTACTAACTGAAATCACCTACTCATTTCTAGAAATTATGGTGTCTATCTAGGTCAGTCTTGTTTAAGTCATGACAAACACGTCTTATTAAATTGGTTTTACCCAGGCCATTATGTATATTGTTCAATTGATTAGTGTTAAACATAAAATAAACTACTTCTTGCGTTTTTTTTTCCTTCTTTCTTTGTTGACTAAAGAGGTAATTCACCTAAGTTTTATTAAAATTTCAAACTGTTACGACAAAAAATATGCGCCATTACACAAAATAAAAGTAAAAAAAAGACATCCTACACGACCTATTTGAGCGCGGCTATTTTTATTATCCATAAAATTAGTTTATGTTGACTTTACATACTTTAATTTACCCGCATGTTCGAGAAAAGCACTATACAAGCCTTGGACACTACTCAGCATTGTCGGACTCTGTGAAGCGTTACTCGGCTCCGCCTCGACCCGCATACTCACGATCATCCGGCAATGCTGCAATTGTGGGCCGCGGCAGTAATATACAAGAGATACTCGCTGTAAAGTCAGCTCTACATACAGGTATTGCATGTTTTATCTGCAGAAAACTAATAGGATAGAATAGTTTCTAAGCAATACTACTCTACCAAATTATTGTCCCAGCCACCAATGGAGTTTCTCGTAAAGTTGCTTTTAATTTTCCTCCTGACGTAAAAACCAGGTCTTGGACTACCCCTAAAGACGTTGGAATTTCAATCTTCAGACATTCAAAATATGGAATAAGAACGTGTCTACAGGGTAGTCAGAAGTAAGTCTAAGGCGCCGTCCTAATTGGGTATCGCGCGATCAAATGATGGACATTTGTATTGAGATTGCGCGATTCTTTAGAGTGCCCTAATTGAAGCTCGCATGTCAACGCGCAATCTAAATGCAAATGCTACCTCCTAACGATGTGTAAATAATCGAGTAGTAGGTAATTAGCTATATTAATTAAACTACTTACTACTAGTAAAGGTAGAATTTAGTATTTTTATCTGAAGTATTAGTTTAGTTACTGTAAATAAATACCAAAATATTTAACTAGACTGAAGGTCATTAACTCTTAGTAAGGAAGAAACGGTACAAACGGTGACAAACGTAAATACCTACATAAAATAGGTAGGGGAACCTGTTGAACCTCGTCCATTGATATCCCTCGGCCACCAAGGCTTATTTCGTAATCTGTGCGAGTTTTTTTGTTTTTGTCTGTGGTATTATAATCGTCATTGGTCAACACCAACATGAAACTAGAATCGAAAAACCAGCGTGGAGTGAGTGAGGCGTGCGCATTAAAAATATAAAAAAGTGCTCAAAAAGAGGGTATTTTCAAGTTTACTTTAAGTTAATTCATTTATAACAGTACATACTTACGAGATAACCATTTCGTGCAATCAAATATAGGTGAAATAGACTTTAGATAGGCATAGATATATCGACCCAAATCAAACTCAAAATGCATTTTAAAAATTCGTCAATTTAAAATGAGGCAATGTTGTACCTTTGCCACCACTTTTGCTTTGTACTTTGGACATGGGCTAACGTACAAATTTGTATCAAGATATCAAACAGAAAAAAAAAACACCGAAGAAGGTTCAAACAAAGAGAGAAGTCTACCTTGTCCTAAAAGCTGTTAAGTATTTGGACTTTTGTTGATAAATTATTATAATAGGACGCGAAAATGATCTTAAGATCACATAAATTTTAAAAACTTAGTTATTTTGATTATGTTAGCATAACTTAAGATAAAAATGTAAATATATATATTTGTTTATCTAAAGCATATACCTTATAAATGTTCTTTCTATTAATTAAAAAAAAATCGTTATTTGATTCGAAAACATGGTATTTTCATGAAAAAAACTAGTAAGGTCAAGGTACATCTTGCAGTGACCAAGGTATATCTGGTGTGTTGTACCTTCGACAATTTCCCATTTTTTGTTCAAATCTCTTTATCTTCTAAAGTATCATTAAAAATACAAAATTTATTTCATAAAAATGTAGTCAAATAGTGTATCTTTACATGTGTCCATAATTGGTAAACCTAATTCCAATCTTTATAGGCAAAAAAAATTAAATAAGATCGTGTGGCCGAGGTTCAACAGGTTCCCCTACTATCAGCGTATCACACCACAAGGCCACTCGTCTAATGACGACATGAGGTTTTTGACCTTTTTTATGATCGAACTAGAATCAAGAGAGGATCGAGTGAGACACCTACGGTTTTTTAAAACGAAGACACTGAGCCAGATAGTTTTGGTTTAGGTAAAGTTGAAACTAGAAGTTACAGTATGGGAAATCAGATTTTATGGACTAAAACATAGTCTACAATATTACTTAGTGCAGCAGTGCGATTCAGACCTTCTCGGAATGTATTTCGAACTCGAAAAGTGACGTTCCTTCGTGGAAAAAACGTCAACTTTTCAAAGAAAATCATCGAATCGGATGCATTTTCGGAAGTCTGAATCGCACTGCTGGATTGACTCTATCTTTGTTTCAAAGCATTTATAGACTAATATTATTTTGAAGGTTTTATTTTAAAAATAGTTAAGTAAGTATAGATACTTATCTATACTTACTTAGATTACTTAGTAGGTAGGTACCTACACTTGGGCCAACGGATCTCGGCATTCGTGAAGTTGGCCGTTTCGATGCGCAATGCATCTTTTTCATACAAAATTTTCTACCTACTGCGCAGCGTAAAGCCTAAGCAGCCTAACTTCACGAATGCCTAGATCCGTTGGCCCTGCTGTATATAGATATATTTACCTATTTTTTAGGTAAGTTCTCTTTTTACACCTCCTAATCCTGGGCCAAACTCTACCTTTATTTATGACAAACCTTTATGACCGCCCTTCCATTATTTTTAATAATTTACAATACCTACTTTAATCTGACCAAAAATAAGAAAAGTCTGAAGACATTTTTTACATTATTAGATGCGTATGTTTACTAAATGATCAGTAAAAATAAGCGCGATTTCAACATTCAGGATATATTTTTGTAACTTCGATAGTATTTACTTTCACTTAAAGTGACGTCGGAATTTTAAAATGATTACGATACCTAACCAAAACCGTGGTTGGAGTCTGCATGATAATAGGCCCGTCTATAGTTTACAGATTACCGTATGTTCACTAATCCCGGGATTTCGGAATTTAAAATGATTACGATAGCTAAAACCGTGGTTGGAGTCTGCATGATAATAGGTCCGTCTATAGTTTAAAGAAACCGTATGTTCACTAATCCCGGGATTTCGGAATTTTAAAATGATTACGATAGCTAAAACCGTGGTTGGAGTCTGCATGATAATAGGCATGTCTATAGTTTACAGATTACCGTATGTTTACTTATCCCGGGATTTCGGTAAATTAAAATGATTATTAATTGTTAAGGTAAAGGTGGTATTGCTGGTCTAGAGAAACTATTTTGTATTCTGGAAAACTCATTTTATTTGAAACTATGCCTATGATGCGACAAAATCTCCAAAACGTTTCGATAGCGCGTTCTAAATTGGAACGTGCTGCCATCTAGTGAAATTTGAACTGAACTACTGGTATATGAAGCATTTTATCGAACATTCCGCCCTCTCAAAGTGTGTCAACACTTTTAACTAAATTATTTTAAATTTAAACAACAACTGCTTGTTTTAAGAACATCTAAATAACAAAATTACTTATAAGTACCTACTATGAAACTATTGAGAGGGGTAACTAAAACTATCCTTAGGTAAACTAATTGAGCTTACAAGTGGACTGTAAAACTTGTTACTAAATTAAACTACTTATATCTATTTCTAATGTTTCTTATGAATTACATAATCTAACAATTCTACATTATATTACTTGTTATCGTTACTAGTTGGTAATAAACAAAGTTTATGAATTGGGCGTTTTATTACTGAATTTTTACATTTAATACTGACTACTCGAGTTAACCCATCAGAACCAGGATGAATTTCTACAATTTTACCCATCAACCATTTGGTGGGTGGTAATCTTTCATCTCTTATTAATACTACATCTCCTGATTTTACATTGGTTTGAATATTTGTCCATTTTTGACGTTTTTGTAAATCTAATAAATATTCCTTACTCCACTGCCTCCAAAATAACTGTACTTTTTGTTGCAAATAAATCCATCTCTTTGTGTATGGTATATAACTATTCTCTAAATTCTCATCGGGAACTACTATAGGATTTTCTCCTATGAGGAAGTGACCTGGTGTTAAAGCTATGGTGGTACCTTCCTTATCATTATCTAGTGACGTTAATGGGCGTGAGTTTAAACAGCATTCTACTTGACATAACAAAGTTGAATATTCTTCATATGTCAACTTTGTATCACCTAATACTCTATTTACATGTTTTTTCATTGACTTTATATTGGCTTCCCATAAGCCACCCATATGGGGTGCTCCTGCAGGGTTAAATTCCCATTGAGTTCCATTTTGCTCTACAAATTCTGCTATTTCTTTAGGTATGCCTATCATATTTTTTGCGGCCATGATTTCAAGTTCCTTGCTAGCACCTATGAAATTTGTGCCACAGTCACTTATAAGTTTTTTACAGTGGCCTCTGCGTGCCGTGAAGCGGCGAAAAGCAGCTATGAAACATTCAGAACTAAGGCTAGTAACAAGCTCAAGATGCACTGCCTTTGTAACAGTACAAATGAATAATGCTATGTATGCTTTTTGTGTCGTATTACATCTTTTACTATTATACAATTTTAATATTATGGGGCCAGCAAAATCTATTCCACTTACAATAAATGGTCTTTGTGGATTGACTCTATACTTGGGTAAGTTTCCCATTAATTGACTAATTTGTTTGTTTGAATGCCTACAACATATTGCACATTCTCTAATGACTTTCTTAATCATATGTTTTACACTAATTATATGAAATTTGTTTCTTACATGATTCAACATTAATTGAACTCCGCCATGAAGAGTTCTAAAGTGAGCATCTTTTACAATCAGGTAACCTAACTTACTATTTTTAGCTAATATTATAGGATGTTTAGTTTCTTCACTACAAAATGCATTTTGGATACGGCCTCCTACTTTCAAAATGTTATCTACATCAGTGAATGGATTTAAGTTTTTAATATTATTTTTATCTATGCTTTCAGATTGCTGAGACAACCGGATCAGACAACTCAATGCATGTTGTAGTTCTATGGATGTCAGGTACGGAGTGTACTCAGGTAAGTTTTCTTTCTTTGCTTTACATTTACATTTTTTATAGAATCTTATGCAATAGCTTACTACTCTAACTAATTTGTTAAGATTTGAATATCTACTAATAATGTCTTTTTCTTTTTCAGAGTCTGGGGTTATTACTACACTACACTGCACTTTCACTTGGGATCTTTTCTCATCGTCTGTGGGATCTACTTCGTTAATGTCTTTCACAGGTAGTTCACGTGCTTGTTGAAGCCACGATGGACCGCTCCACCACAGCTCGTGCGCCTGCAGCTCCAGTGGGCAGATTTCTCGTGATGCTACATCCGCCGGGTTGTCCTGGGGTGCGAAGTGATTCCATCGGCTTGGCTCTATTGTGTTTGTGATTTCAGTGATTCTATTTGCTCCGACTATGTTCCAGTGATTGGACGGCTCATCTAAATTCCATCTCCATTCTATTCTTTGAGAGTATCTATCATGTTTTTCTAGGTTGATCTGACGATGCATTTGACGAATATCTTCAACTAGGACTGCTGCATGTTGCCTCCATCTCAATGTTCTGTCTCTCAAGTCTCTTTGAAGTGTAGGACTGCTTGACATGTACTTTCCATTGCTAGTTTTGGCTGATGCATCGAAGACAACGCGCAGTTTGGTGGCCAAATGCTGTTCGTTGATCACTGCATGATGTGGTAAATAACACATACTATTTATCTTGCTTGGCTTGCTTTCTAGTGGAACAAGTTCCATGTGTTGCTTATCTAAACAATCTTGCATGAATTCTTTATATCTATTGTGTAGATTTGGGTTTGCTATGAAGTTTCTCTCTTCTGCAGCGATTCTTTTCAGGGCTATGGTTGCTGACTCTCCAAGATCAGGTTGATTGACAGCAAAAGGTATTTGTACTTCATACCTCCCTTCTATTATTCTTTTATGTGTTTCACATTTACTAATTGTTTTTTGTTCTGTTGCAGGTTCTTCAAGTTCCCAAAATCTACGGAGTGCTGTATCTATTTCTATTCTTGCATGGTGAGTGCATACTGTGGTTTCTTGACTATCTAGTTCTATTCTTGCATGGTGAGTGCATACTATGGTTTCTTGACTATCTATTTCCATTCTTGCATGGTTAGTGCATACTATGGTGTCTTGACTATCTATTTTCTTGCTATTTCCGGAGATTAACCAACCTAGTGATGTTTGTTGAGCCACAAGTGAATTGGAGTTGTTTCTATAAACCAGTACACCTTGTTGAATGATGTCTGCGAATATTTCTGCTCCCAGCAGAAGGTCTATGCGTCCTGGTTGTGTGAATGTATGGTCTGCTAGTTCTAGGCTATTGATTTGTGGCCAATCTACTGTATTTGCTTGCTGTGGTATGAGCGAAGTTAAAGTTCTCAGTACAAATGCCTTGACTTTGAATTTATTCTTCGGATCATGTCTAGATATTATTTCCAACTCTACTTGAGCTTTGGTGACTGTACTGTTTGCGCTGACGCCTATGATGTTCCCTTGAATTGGACTTTTCCTAAGGCCCAATTCTTGACATGCACCTTCCGTGATAAGTGATGCTTGGGATCCCTGATCGACCAATGCGCGTAGAGTGTGGATGCTATCATTTCTAGTTGATTTAACTGCGACGAGAGCAGTTGCTAGTATTATCGGCGAGGTATCTATTGATGTCTTCATCGTGGTGATGCTATTATTTGTCTTATCTATGTTTTCTTTTTCTATGTTTTCTACATTGTTTGAAGTTTTCCGTGCTATGTTTTGACTATCTATGTTCTCTAGGCTTGATGATGTTGATTTGATTGCATGAGTGCCGGGCGGTACGTTGTAACCATGTAGCAGGGTGTGGTGTTTACGACTACATATTCTACAGGTTGATAGAGCACATTCTCTCGCTGAGTGACCTTTTTTCAGACAGTTGAAACACATGTTGTTGTTTAGGACGAATTGTTGTCGTTCATTGACTTCTAGTTGACTGAACTTGGCGCAAGAGTATATTCTATGGTCAGCTTTGCAATACACACAGTACATTTGTGATTTTGAACTTGTGGATATGTTCGTAGCGAAGCTTTTGACGTTTGTGTTCTTACTAGGTTGCGTTGGTTTCACTGTTTCTAAGGTTCTAACTCGTACTTCTAAGAATTCAGACAAGTCTTTCCATGTCGGTAAACTGTCTTGGCCTTCTATGCGTTGTTCGAACAGTCGGTGTGTTTCAGAGTCTAGTTTTTGAATGATTGTGTACACTATAATGTCGTCCCATTGGTCAGTAGGTATATTGATAGCTTTCAGTGAAGTTAAGCACTCGGATGTGTTGTCTAAAATTTCTCGAATTGCCTTTGATGATTCATTGTTGATTTTCCTTTGATTTAGTATTCTTCCTATATATGTGTTGACAATGTGTCTCCTATTGTTGTATCTTTTGTTCAAGGTTTCCCACATGATATCATAGGTAGTTTCCGTGACTGGTATTTGTTTGACCAGGGTTTCAGCATCCCCTTGCAGACTGGCTTTTAGGTACTGGCATTTGTTGACGTTACTTAGCTGCTTGTTATCGTTGATCAAAGATTTGAACAAATCGTGAAAAGAAATCCAATCTTTATATTCTCCCGAAAACTTAGGAATCTGAATTGGTGGTAGTTTCACCTTACAAGGTGGGTTATCTGGAATGTTATTGGTAGACATTTCTTTCACTACTGGTTTAGCTGTTTCATCTAATGTATTAAGCTTTTCTTTGATGCGGGTCTTGAAATCTAAGTACATTTCTAAACACTCGTCATTGATATTGTTTTTGAAGTACGATATTTGCATCTTCTTTTCTGCTGAAGCAACTGCCAGTTCATCGTGTTTAAGTTGAAATTTCAGAAAGTAGGATTCTAATGCTTCTAGCCGCGTGTCTAGATGGGCCCTTGTGAGACGCTCTTTTGGACTTTTCTTGAAAAATTCGAATAATTTTTTGATTGAATTGTATGTTTCTAGTTGACTTTGTAGATGTTCTTCCATTTTGTACTATATTTGCAATGCTAAGTTCTAAGATTACGAAGTATATGATCGAAGATTCGAAAGCCACGTCCAAAGGCTATGATTTTACAAAGTCCACACTTCACTTGTTTACTAGTTGAATTTACTGAGATAACTTGAATAACTTTACGAAATATTACTATGAGAAAGTTCACTTGAATTTTATAAGTCCACAACTTGTATTTTCTAGTAGTAAGTCCAACGTACACTTGAATTTTATAAGTCCACAACTTGTATTTTCTAGTAGTAAGTCCAACGTACACTTGAATTTTCAAAAGTCTATTTTTAGATTGTAATTTTTCTATTTCGCCGACATTTTGTCTAAATTTTTTTCTATTTTTCCACGACGCAATAACAAAGACAAAGATAGAAGTTTAGTCCACAGTCTAAATAATGTCCACAGATAATTAATTCACTGCACTTGCTAAAGTCTACTACTCACGGTACCGGAACATCCAAACACTGCAATCCGTATGTCACTGTCACTAATGTCACTATTTATATTTACTATGCGCGGTACTATACTAACTATTTTACTTCACTATTCTATCTATCTAATCCGCTCGCGAGGACCAAAATGGTGGTATTGCTGGTCTAGAGAAACTATTTTGTATTCTGGAAAACTCATTTTATTTGAAACTATGCCTATGATGCGACAAAATCTCCAAAACGTTTCGATAGCGCGTTCTAAATTGGAACGTGCTGCCATCTAGTGAAATTTGAACTGAACTACTGGTATATGAAGCATTTTATCGAACAACGACATCTAAAACCATTGGTAAACCCATGGTTGCATTATCACTAGCCCTAAACGATTATGAGGAACCAGTTTAGGTACTTTCTAACAGCGTCGATGGGCTTGCAATTTGTCACGAATGGTATGTTAACTTCTGCAAAATGTGATATGTATTTGGACATACCTCTAACACATAGACATCTTAAGAGGGCTGCGACCGGCGAATTTCCATAAAAACGTAATACCGAAATCATTTAAAATGTAAACATGTTTATATCAGTTTATGTTGTTAGATTAGGAGAGTAGGTATTTATCTAGGTTCCTGTTAAACTTTTGTTCCGAAAAACTTACCTAAAAAGAAATGTAAGCCAATTGAATTGAAATCTTTGTAGGTACACCAAAAATGGCATTTTTTCTTTTCATTTGTTCTATAGTAAGTTCTTTGAAACAAAAGTTTAACAGGAACCTAAATAAATACTACCTTTATCCAAATAATAACGTAAAGTGATAAAAATATGCTCAAATTTTAAATTATTTTGGTATTACGTTCCTAGGTAAGTAGATACGTTCGCCGAGCCCTTAAAGGATGTAAAAAATGCCTAAAGATCTAAAAGAAATATGTCTACAGCTTTGCCTTCGCCAGCCATGGGAATACAGTCATGATCACATTTTTTATAAATCCCGTAATCTCAGAGCTGCATGCGTTTGCCACGGGATTGCATTTCTATCAACTTTGCTTTAATTAAAACGTGTAGGTAAGTTGTTTAAAACTTGTGTAAGCTGATTAAAACGCAAACCTGCTATTTCTAATTTATGTAGGTACCTAGTTTTACTAACCTAAACTAACAAGTATTTTTTAAATTCATATCTAAGCAACATGAGGTTTGCATAGAACAGGAGAGATTACGAAATTGAAATATACTTACTTAATGGTGTTATTTATTTTCGAATCTAAAATATATTATCTACCTTTTATATTTATTTTTTAAATTATTTATTTCTGTATTATAGAACTGATTTGGATCATCATTATTAGGAAAATAAGAGAGAAAATTATTGAATTCATATTTGATTAAAATAAAATTTGTTGGAATCCCGGGAAATCATGTCTCATTCCTATTATTATTGCGTTTCTGTTCGTTATGCAATAAAGTGATTTACTCGTATTTATTATGTCAGAGTTGGTAAGGTAGTTTGTTTGTTTGTATTTTTGTTACTACGCAGCATAATCAAAATCACGGTCCCGAACTTTTCACATTCTAGTTTTAATTACACTTAGTTGTAATTTGCATCAATCATTTCTTATCTACGCACCTACCTAAATAACCTACATTAATGTTGACGAATTGATAAATTAACTGACAGTTAGGTAATAATTCACTTTTCGTTATTCATGAAACGATTAGTACCTACCTAGTAAATAGACTTGTTAGCAAAGTGGGTTAGTGTTTCGAGTTTCAATCTAAAGGTCGTGGGTTCAAACCCGGCCGTGCATCAACGGATCAAAAAAACTTATTATGGAATCACTTTTATTGTCTGTTTGTGTGTACGTCTGGAGACTCTAACTTTTATATGAAAGCAAGATATTCATTATACGTACAATGTCATTGTTGGGTTCCGTGGTCTAACGGATCCCTTTTGAAAACACTTGATTGTATTATGGCGGCCACCCATGACCAATTCTATCGTCCTATCGATTGGAAGCAGCCAGTTTGATCATGCCGAATGGACAGTGTGTGGTCAATACGTGTAAGCATGGCGAAGCCGCGGTTTTCCTTACGATCTTTTTCTTCACCGTTTAGAGGTCGTGTTAATGCGCACTTAATTTTTTTGAAACGAAAGACCATTGATGCATGGCCAAGATTCGAACCCACTACCTTCGGATCAAAAGTCGAAGTACAATACCCCTCGGCCAACACGGCTCTAGAATTACAAACTTCCATTTGCAGATAATAAGCGTGTATCTGGTATATACCTACTTACCGAATTATGAAAGAGCTTTTTTCGGAACCCACTATCCGCGAGTCCAACTCACACTTGGCCAGTATTATTTTATGATTTAATTGGTTTTCATAAAAGAGAAAATTAAGCATTGGCACCGAGTAACCAGAGAGACAAACTCAAACAACGCGCGATAATAGGTACTTCACTACATGCGCAGCGTTGTGTGCGTGCGCGTTCACCGACAGGCTCACTTACGAGCGGCGGGCGGCCGCTTCGTGAGCTCTCGGCTAGTCTCGGCAAACTCCGGCGGCCGACCGGCGGCTATGCGGTAAGGGACGCTCGGAGGCCGCGAATGCTACGAGTATGCGGGGCGGCCGCGCGGGTTACGTAGTAACTATTAATGAATCTGTGGCGCGGTTTTTTTCGAGTTCATTTTCATTCCGCCAGTAGGTAAGGTGAGTAGGTACTTACATCTAGCTAGGCAAAGTCATGCAGAGAAAAATAAAAAGTTATCATTTTTCACATACCTACCTACCTACTTACCTACTCAAAAAAACGTGACCGGTAAGTTTACGTACCTACCTACTACCATTTTATTGAAATATTATTGAAGTAATTTTCTGTAAGTACCTACCTAATAAGTAGGTAATGGTACCTATTTACTAGTATTTAAAGTCGATTTTAATCTAGGTAAGTAGGTACTTTTCATTGTCGTATCGATTTTAAAATTTGCATTTGTATGTAATTCGGATACCTAAACTTATAATAATTTGGTATTTTCGAGCTGATCATGAACTCCTCAGTAAATAAACCGATGGAGTAAAAACTCGACATGTCTGTCAAGTCCCGACTACACTGTAATTAGGTACCTACATGGTGACAACGAGCTGGTTTGATGATGGAGTCAGGAGCTGTTCAAAAGAACTCCTCCGTAAATTAGCCGATTGAATTGAAACTCGACATGTCTGTCAGAGTACCTACAGAGCAAATACCATCCGTCCGTCAGCAGTACCAGCTGTCCGTTTATTATTTTAACACTACGTGAGTGACACCGCGCGGCGCAGTTAGTTTATTTCCATAAGTGACAGCCCTACAAGAATAGGCTATTATAAAAGTCAATGTTAGACCGCTGTTTCTCTGTTCATTTCTCTGTGGCATTGGCTAGCATGGTTGAATCCAGTTTGGTTATTTTGCATTTATAATTATTTTTATGTGGCTGTCAGAATAATTATTTATCGTTATGTCATCACATTTACAACAAAATATTCATTGGATTCCAAGCCTTCCTTTATGCCATTCAACAAACATCTTCGCTAATTTTGTTCATAAAATATCTACAACTTACCCTATTAGGATCTACTACAGGCATCCAAAGCTATATCTGCTAGGTACCTACTAAATCTCACAACATAGGTTTCTGCACTAGCCCAATGCCACATGCCACGTATGCCGCCTCGAATATGACGTTCTCAATTATTATAAAATACTAGCTGCTGCCCGCGGCTTCGCTCGCGTGGTATCCGGATAAAAAGTAGCCTATGTTACTCTCCAGCCCTCCAACTATCTCCACACAAAAAATCACATCACTCCGTCGCTCTGTTTTGACGTGAAAGCAGGACAAATAAACAAACAAATAAACACACTTTCACATTTATAATATGGGTACGGATTATAAGTAGATAATAGTAACAAATTCATCTTCTGTATAAAGTCGTTCTGCCCCTCAATAACAAAAGCACAAGCCATCTACAAATTAATGTGCTTGGTTCCAATAATAGCAGAGCCTGATAAGATGCTTTTGTCCCACCCTTCCGAATAATTTCATTAATTATCAAATATTGCCTGTCGTATCCTTTTACCCTACACGAGCACTTGCAAATTGAAAACATTTGAGTGTTTCGGGTTTGAGAATGGGCTTCATAAACATAAAAATGTTTATTTTATGAAACGACAGGGCCGCGAGCGAGTTAAAATTCCGAAAGATACACGGTGAAATTAGTGTTTAAAATAAAATGTAGGCTGAAACTTTTTGCTTGGGGTCGCTGAAACCAAACTTTATCTCGTATTAAAAAAAGTACTTATGTACCTATAATTTAGATATTTTTGAAAATAAACTTACAAAATTTAACCTATCAGAGCAATGTCTTTAATCACGTGAGTTGATCGTGGGTAGATACCAAAAGAAAAGAGAATGAGAATATAATTACGCTGAAAATAATGTTTCATTGCAAAACTTGACTGCCTTCGAAAGGGAACATCATTGCCTTCGTTAAAGGGAACATCTACCTTTATAATACATTGTTCATTTTAAAATTTTAGGTATCTCTGAACAAACTCTTGAATAAATCTACTGAAACAATTAAGACGGCTTCTAATATAATTTGAATTGAAGTATTGACTTAGGATCACTCAAACTCAATATTTGTTCCTCAAATCAAGAGGATTCAAGTACCTATCAACGAAAGTCAATTAAGCTATTAGATTTAGGTAGGTAATTAAATCCAATCATGAAAAATGAAAATTGAAAAAACCTAAGATGGAAAAACGAGATTAAACGTACGAGCTTCGGAGTCGATGGAATATCGTAGTAAGCCATCACAGATTATAATAAAATAACGACCTCTGTGGCGCAGTGGGAAGGGCCGTCTGTGACGCACGAGGTTGCGGGTTCGATCCCCGCCGCAGGACAAATGTTTGGATCTGCAAATATTTTTCTCGGATCTGGGTGTTTTCTATTTACAATATGTATGTTTGTAGGTACTTATTTAACAAAAATAGGTGTGTAAGTAGTATATCAGTCATTGGTCTCTGCTTACTTTGGGGCTATGATGCTGTGTGAATTGACCAGCATTATTTATTTATTTTTATCAATTTTTTGTAGTTTTTTTGGAAAAAGTACCAAATATGTAAGTAGGTAAGTATTTGGATAAACCTCTGACTATCTCCGTGAATGTCTACCGAGCCTCGGGGATGTAGTCGTGATCCTTTTTCCCTTCGTTTTTTAATATTTGGGAGTACAACAAATATTTACAAAAAGATACTCGAAAAATGCGAAAGCTTTGCTTGAAAATTCAACTTTTTCAGAGCAACTTGCAACCACTCATATTGATACATTGCTTGATAAATTTATGAAGGGGCACCTGGCTTTGGCTTACCAATATTTTTCCTTATTTTTGAAATTGCGTCTCTACTTTTGAATACCAGTTCCAGTCCATAATTTTTTTTTATTTTTGCTTCTTAAGTTCGTATTAGCTAGTGGCTGGTGACGGAGCTTTGAGGCCACCTAAAGGCCTCCGTCATGGCTTAAAAGCCGGCATCGACAATCGAAACACTGAAGCGCTCAGCTAGTAGGTAATGCCACTAGCGGTCACCAAATTGTGACCGCGCACAATGCTGGTTAACTTCAACGATCAATCAAGAACATCTAAGCAAGCTACGCCACGAGCGCTTCTAATCATTACAAGTGCTAATAGGGCGCGATAATAGGGGTTTTTAAACCTCTTTTTAGGACCAAAATTTTAATGTGCTTTCAGAAGCACGGAAATGCTCAGTTGTATGCACTGGCGAATTGGCGTACTTAGCTATATCTTTGTTATGGGAGGTTCAAGGGTTCAAAATATAAAGATTGACTAGGTTTCCCCCCCACTTAATAGGGTCCAACTGTTCAAGGTTCCAAAGCTCTTACTAAGGGGGGGGACCCCCTAAACCCCCTTTATATATCTGCGCCCATGCACTGGCGGTCATCTATTCTACTACTTTGCCACCGCAATAGCCTAGCTTTGACGATCAATAGCGATCTAAGTAAGTTACAACACTATCGCTTTTGATAGAAAATCAATAAATATTTAATTTTGTTTACAATTTTATTTAATAACAACAAACACGTAGGTATCTATATTTCTTAAACTAATTACAATACAGATTATAATTATGCTTTCTAAGTCTATGGTAATAATCCAGTCTTAGATCTATGTACTTAATAACGTATCGATGTAATTGTTATTATTCTAGGGTATTTATTCCTAATTAACGGCATGTAATCATCATACATAACTTGTTTTATAATGAGTCCAAGTAGGTAGGTACCTATATGAGATTTAGCTCAGGTTTTTCTACTGGAACTGTTTTAGGAAGGCATATAAAACAAAATATTGGTTTCGGTTCGTCTCAGGCGTTCTACTATGTAGGTACCATAATAAGTAAAACTAAAAAAAAAAACATGAACATCTCTCAGATGTTTAGGCATTCAAAATCCTTCGAGGATGTTTAAGGGGGTGGAATAGGTACTCCTGAAAACAAAACCGCGCTTTCAGATTATAATTTTATAAAAATTATTGTAGGTATTTATATTATTGTAGCTTGTAATATTTCGTGTCTTTTTAGGTCACGATCCCACTATGCCGGGCCGGTAAAACTGCTGAAAAAGCCAGTGGCTGTATGTACAATTTATATGAAGCTAATTAAAATTTTCCGGGAAGTGTCACTGCGGAGCACCGGCAGAACGCCCGGACCGGTGTAAGGTTAAAAAATCCCGGTATCCCTGTCCCCCGCTTACCACCACAACACAACAATTTTGTCGTCCATCGTGCGTTCAGATCTGAATTCCACTGAGGTGAGGATTTGTCTCCGGTTTTCTTGCAGGATCCCGTTTAATGAACACCTACGTCCGGGCGCCAGTTTCCGGCAAATCTGCCGGTCCGGCATAGTGAGAACGTGGCTTTACTAACGTAATCTGGAAGCTTGGTTTGGGTGGAGGCTACCGTTGAGTTTTTTGGATTATTTTCTTAAATACAAGTGAATCTTAAAATATATATAGAGCAAGCCGAAAAAAGATGACTTTGATCTTAAAATTCCTATGGTTTTGTTAAAAAGCAGTGACATCATTATCATGTGCGTGCATTTCTTTTATGTCGGGGTTCTTCACAATATCTGCCGCTTGCCGCTTGAATGAGAAATACAGTACTCTGAAACAACAAACATGTGAATAAATAAATGGAAATTGAAGAAAAACAAGTCTTCTAGCCTAACAAAACAAGTAGGTAAATAGGTGTTCATAGTACCTACGAATGACATCACAGTGAGGCTACAGCGTGCTCCAGCTCACTTTGAATTTAGATGTAAGAAGTCTTGTTTGATGTCTGATTTTTAGCTGACTTCAAAAAAGGAGGTTCTCAATTCGTCGGAATCCTTTTTTTTGAGCTTTTTTATGTAAGTATGTTTACCGATTAGGTGGTTAGGTAGGGTTACTCGAAGACGTCTGGACCGATTTGGAAAATTCTTTTTTGTTTGAAAGGGTACATATACCTACTTTCTGATTCCTTGACAGACCCTCACCAAATTTTGGTGAGGGTCTGTCAAGGAACTTCGGATTTATTAACAGAAATATTGAAATCTTGCATCTTGAAAGTGCAGAAAAATGCTCAGCAGGGCAATTCTACTAAATGACAACGTCAATCATTCCGCTGCGTTTTGTTATGTCAGCCATTTGGTGAATAGTATAATGGCTTTTCAAAAATTTGTTCTGCCAAAGTCCAAACTTTAGCTAAAACCTTACCACAATTGAGTCGTTTGTCATTAGCAGAATAGGGAACAGTCGAAAATCTAAGGTTTAGTTGACGTTTTGCTTGTGGTTGATAAAAAGCTTGGTACTAGAATCACCACCCTGCTCGAACATTGAAGTCGGTTTTTTAAAATTTTTATTTTTATACTTGTTACGAAAAAAGACAGGCCTATCTAGCTTATAAAATGTTTATAAGTGGTCTTAGTGGTCTTTTACGACAATTACGAGTACAATGGGGTAAAATTTGTAAGTTTGAATGTCGGAGGTAATCACTGAAACATGACATCAGTATTTTGAAAGGAGCTTTTTTAAAAGCTTTTATTTAACTTCGCTCGTATTTTTGTTGCTTTGTATGCCCTGGAATTTTGCAATCAATATTTCAGATTGAACCATTTTCAAGTGACGTGTTTAAACAAACGATCATTATTTTATTTTTATAAATATTACTTATATTTATTTATTTAGTAGATAGATAGATAGATAGATTAACACTTTATTGTACACCACATGAACATTAAAACAAATTACAGTCACACAGAACATTAGAAGCGAAGTACAATGGGCGGTCTTATCGCTATGAGCGATTTCTTCCAGACAACCTTAGGATGAACTGGATTTACAGGAAGGCAAAAGGCGGTGTAAATAAAATATCTACGTCAATAGAATACATACTAATAAATAAATATATAAAATACTACCATAGCTATAAATAAATAAATCATATGATAAACCTACTTGCAAACTAAACATTAATAATGTATTGCAATAAAGTGTTCGAGCAATTGCTTTTTGAAAATAGGTAGGGATTTTGCTTTCCTGAGAGTTTCTGGAAGATCATTCCAGAGACAGACAGCTTGGGCAGTAAAGGAATATTCGTAGAAGATGGAATCACGGACAGGAGTTTTTAATTTAAGAGTCTCAGAGGAACGCAGAGGGCGGGGATTGGTGTTATGAAGGAACTCAAAACGTTCCTTCAAATAAGGAGGTGCGGAAGGGTTAAATAAAATACTAAAGAGAAGACAGAGAATATGATAATTCCGGCGAGAGATTAGTAGGTAGGTATTCTAAAGTTTTTTTTTTAAAACACTCATTTTATTTCTCATTTTATTTTACAGTGTCTTTAAGAGAAGTTTTTCTTCTATTTTCTTTTATTTATTTTCTTCTATATCTATTTTATCAAGATCCTTAAATTGTAACAAACGGCTTGCCATTGTTGTTCCAATTTAGGCTATAAATAGACACACTTAAAATACGACGTTGTTTACAATGCTCACTTTCTGTTTGCTCAGTGTCATTATTTCGTTAGGTACTATTTTTGTTCAGGAGTAGTCAACAATACAGTTTGACTAATTATTAGTAAGTACTTATCGTACTTACTCATTTTTTTGGAGGTAAAGTCAAAAATAGAGAAAAACTAATTCAAAGTGGTTTTTACATACCACTAACAAAACAGAACTTTGCAGTTTCTTTTTGTCTATGCCAAAATAACTTAAAAATTCCAACATTTTATCTATCTACTTATACTTTATACTATACTAATATAATAAAGCAGAAGAGTTTGTTTGTTTGATTGTTTGTTTGTTTGTTTGAACGCGCTAATCTCAGGAACTACCAGTCAGATTTGAAAAATTATTTCTGCGTGTGATAGCTAAACTCTTGAGGAAGGTTATAGGCTACTTTTCATCATCATCATCATGACCATAAACTATCACTACGGGGGCTACGCCGCGAGGGCGCTGCTAGTCTTATTATAAGTTGAACAAAAAACGACCTAGACCTTTCGTGGTATATTAAATACGTGCTGTGGTCTCCGAATCGTTTTGCTCTATTGATTGATCAAAGTTGCTCAATCATTTCGTGTCATTGGTTCTTTTATCTGTCTTAGGTCAATGACCAATTACTAAAATGACAGTTGCTGTGGCCAAAAAAGAAGCATTTTATAAAAGGACATCGAAAAGGTGAAAGTGTTTTTAGAGCTTTTTCATTGGATGTGCGTAGGTATACAGTTCAATATAATTTATAGAAAAAGCTAAACTTTCTTTCAAGGATTATTTACTGTTAAGGCGATAAATGATTGTTTAATTCCATTCTAGAGACTTTATAGTCTATGACGCAAAATAACTAGTGGAAGAGGAAGTTAATTAAACAACATTTACCGTAAGACAAAGACTGTTTTGGTTAGTAAATAACTGTATTATAGTTACTTAAACTATATTTACAGTTACTAAAACAATATTCATAGTTAGTTATACTTACATGAATATAAAGAAGGCCGGTATAGTCATTACGCCTCCCAGAAAATAAACAGCTCCGGGCAGGACTTCGAAAGTGTTGG
Organism: Camptogramma bilineatum; assembly: GCA_958496255.1. Classification (NCBI taxonomy): domain Eukaryota; kingdom Metazoa; phylum Arthropoda; class Insecta; order Lepidoptera; family Geometridae; genus Camptogramma; species Camptogramma bilineatum. The sequence goes on along the minus strand of OY292467.1, from coordinate 7,387,711 downwards.
AAAACATCTGTGTGTACATCGGCGCGTATATCATCGGGATTATGGCTTCGGCAAACCCGATGAGGGAACACATTTTGGCTGGAAATCAATGTTGAGTTATAAATTTAAAGTTTCTAGGGTACCTACCTATGATTCAAAAAGTTAGTATTTACTTATTCAGATTTTTTTTTTCATATTTATTTGAGTGTACAGGAAAAAAAAGGAAACCACCATTTTTTAAAACTTCTACGAATTGACACCATTATCATGAGCTGACCTAGCCATCTTACGCGGTTTGATCTGAATATTTCTTTAAGATCCCACGCAGACTGCAAAAACTATATAATAGAACAAGAACAGAATGAGAACAGAAAGAGAACATAATAAGAATAGAATTTACTAAAGCAATTCGAGTAAGAAATACTCGAATTGCTAAAGCGAATTTTAGAAAATCTTTGAATCATTTTAAAAATAAAGGAATGTTTCCTTTATGTAAAATAATGTAGGTATCTTAAAGATTTAAAGTAGTTTCCCTCCAGGGCCCATTCATTTTTTCCACCCTGTATATGCAGTAGTGATCGTTTTTCGCTTCGTTGTTTTCAAATATTATTACAATTTATCACATTTTCTTCCGATATTTAGGAATAGATGAAAAAAATTGACCTTTGAATTTAATAACCCAAGAATCCGGATGTAGAATCTGCGGGTACAACGCGAAGAATATCTCAAAGCTTACATCATTCAACAAAAACAACAACAAGGCAACAAGCTACGAGCAGTGATGCCAACTTAGCTACTTTATAGCTAGATCTGGCTACTTTTAGGCTACCGTCAGCTACAAAATTGAAAAAGTTGTAACTAAAAAAGTAAGATTTAGGTTGAATAAATCTTTATAATCTACCAAGACAACACTGTGGACCACACCGTAGACAACAAGTTTTTTTCCCTTGGTTACATCTAGCTACTTTTTGAGGAAAATCTGGTTATCTAGCAACTTTTCAGGGCAGATTTAGCTACAAGTCTGATGGTAGAGTTGGCAACACTGGCTACGAGTATCATTAAAAACTAATCAAACGTTAATTCTGTTTTGTTTGAGATTTCAAACCAATCTTTGATTAAAATTACTTCGCTTGCAAAATATTGACTTCAGAGAGAAATCAGAGTTCTCTGCTCTTATATTTAATTAAATGAAAACTTTGATTAATTTAGTATGCATTGATTATGAAGCACTGAAAATGATATGAATAATTTACTATTAGCACTGTGTTTGGAAATGCATTTATTTAATTATTTTATTAATTCTTGCTGTTCTGTTAGAGATACATAAGTAAGCCTTCATCATAGTTTGATAATTAGCAGTACCTAATCAATATTCTACTTTTGAAAGCAACTAATATATCTTGGTGCCTATTCCCAACTGTGGGTGAAGTCGGGCTGTGGATGATAATGATAATGAATGAAATCCTAATATCAATAATTATATTGTTGTTCAGCTTATGCCAGATTTTCTAAACCCTCTACAAAGTTGATTCACTATAAATATCACGGGTAACGTCGTTCACTGAAACTAAACTCTTCAAGACTACTTCAACAAAAGGAAACAGACTTTTCACGAATTCAGTACTTGACAGGAATGACGGAGTAAACACAGGGAGTCTTACTTATGAAAGATGTTTAAAGTTGAACACTGGTTAAACAACGTCCTGTCTTTATTTGTGGAAGTGACAAATAGAGACAGGACGTTGTTTGACCAGTGTTCAACTTTAAATATCTTTCATAAGTAAGACCCAGGATGAATTAATCTAATTTGAAGTGCACACTTTTACATAGATAAGCGCTGTGCTTCTGATTTTCAGACGTCAAAATTAACGAACGAAACTTACCAACATTTTCTGGATCAACCACTTTAGTTCCCAGCGACCGAATCGCTGTCACTCCGGAGTTCCCAAAGAAGTCAAAAACAGGACCAGTGTAGTACCACTGTTTTGTCGGAGCGAGCCCATAAACGAAGCTTGATAGTGTCTTACAGCCTGTGGCTATTATACCAAGGACGGTGTCGTGCATTTTCAGGAACTTGCTAAAGAGCGTTACAGCTACTGCTGTGCCTGAAAGTATAAATTAATTGGTAACTAAAAGTTAGTTGAAATGTTCGGTTAAAATACTTCATGGATGGGTTTAATAATTATTTTTTCTATCATTGACATTTACCTTTTTTTTTCTTTTGCTGTTTTATTTTTGTGTCCTATTTTTTGTCTATATGGTATGGGCTTCTGAATTTGTATTTAAAAATATCCAAGTTATTTTGTTATAAGAGTAATTGTGGTTAAAATTATATGGTTACAATGCAGCCAGTTAATGATATAACATCAGTAAAAAGAGAATGGCCCCAAAAAAGACACGTTCTGAGGTCAAGGTTCCAAGACTAGTCACATAATATGAATTGAATATCTTAATAACATTATACTTTAATTGATTTGATACACTTAAAAATTATAGTCAGGTGCGAAGTTGTTTAATACATTCAATACACTTACCTATAGTTCCCAGCAGTAAAGAATAAGTACTAAACAAACTCAATTCAACCACGTCCATGTCATATTTGGCTAATGTGTATTGATACAGTATGTATGCTTCACCTGAAAAAATAATTGTTCTGTTAAAAAAACTCAATTTCACTGCCACCAAGATTACCTGATCTAAAATTATAATAGCATACCGACAACGGGTCCCACGATGACAATATGCGCGCATATTACAAGAATTATTTGCATCCTCTGCCTTCCATGAGACCGAAATATAACCGACGCTGTATCCCATATATTTTTAGGATGGAAAAACTCTTTTATCTTCTGGAAAAATGTGCCATCGGTCGTTTCCACTCTGTTAACGTCATGAATCCGCAACGAAGTGTGTATAAAACCAATTACATATAACGCCAATCCGATACCGAAGACTCCGTAGTAACCGAGATTTTGCGTCAAAACACCGCTTATCGACGTGCCAAATGGAAACCCTAGAGTCACAATAACAGCAACGACACCGATTCTGAACGTTCTAGACTCCACTGATGTCACATCGGCAATATAACTGTAGGATCCCATCAACGCAATGGTCTGTCCTCCCGATAGCGCACTCGGTACAGCTTCAATCAACGCAGTGATCCATAAAGGCCATTCTAGGAAGAAATATGTCGCCAGGAGCAGTCCTATCGATGAAACTATTTCGCCGAGTATGGGAATAACCATCAATGCTTTTCTATTACCGGTTCGATCGCTCCACGCGCCGACAAATAGCACCACTATCGCTGGAATGCTGCTTTGCACCGGGGACTGCCATGATTGCATATCAGTTACTAATTTCAGCGCTTCAAACTGGGCCACTTTTGTTATGTTATCATCGTCGGTGTCTCCGTTTAGAGCCTTTGTGCAGATTTCTTCTGTATAGTTTAGATCGACGCGACATGCTTTTTCTGTGTTGAGTTTGTTCACTGCGAGGGCTGAAATGGCTATGGGCAAAACGTAGCAAAGCAAAAAAGGTTCGACAGTAAAGAATGCGAACACTTTTTTGATCCTATCACCGCAGGTTATTGGTGTTGTATTGTTTTTCTCAGCAATATCCACATGTGTTCCATTTGTGTTTGTTTCAGTAAGTTCAGTATCGGGTTCTGTTGGTTTCATTTTTGTATCAATTTCACATAACTTGGACACACTATGTTTGTAGAATGTTTATTTATACACACGGACCGCGGTCGACTGGCGGCCGGAGACTCGTTCTAAAGCTAAGAACTTGTTTTTTTAAGAGATCGACACATAATTATTATGAGTGTTGTCCGATGAAGCATCTAAAAAACCTTGCAGGCGACTGGTGAAGATCAAATTTGCGTTTTTTTAATTCGCATCCTAAGTTTTTTTATTAAATAGTTACCGTTTTCTTACCACCTACACAAATCCAAGTAGTTTCACATAAACTAGTATGAATGCAGTTTTTGACTAAAATTGTAAAGTGCCGCTACCTAATGTCTTATCTTTAGTAGACCAAACATTTTTGCATAATAGATATTAAAATACGTTTTTCAAAATATAAATTGGTCCAAAGAAGCAATAATGTCGACTTGTGGACATTATTATAGAATAATAGTGTTCTGTGCATTATTACTTCTTTGTGTAAGACCCCTTTATAAATCTCATTGCAATTACTAATGCCACAGATTTAATTTCATGCCACGGCAGCGCCTTTTACAAGCAAACTGCAAAACTCGTTTCAAATTGCTATCTTATTATACACTGATTAGGTATATCCCATGCCATGCCCGATGCCCATGGGTAGTAACTGGGTAAGTAATATTTAAACATCGGCAGCAGTTTTCAAGCAGCAGTTTTCAAGCAGCAATTCATCAATCGCATTCAGAGTAACCTCGCACATAACACACGTTGGTGAGAGGCATTGGGGCCAACGTTGGCCCCAACGTGTGGATGCGAGGTAAAAGAGAACCTAAGTATATTTTTTTTATCCTTCTTGAATTTTATGTACTTAGGTAGATGCATGTTGAATGACTTATCTGTTAGAACGTTGTCTCAAAATTATCACCTTGTTTGTTACACAATGATTTACTATGAGGTGTTAATAAAAAATGTACAAATATTTACAAGGAAGCCACTAAGGCGTTTCCTGTTTGAAGATGCTCTAGTTTACAATAATTTCAAATGTTTGAAAATATCTATAAGTACTTTTGAAACTATACTACTAATTTATACTTATGAGAATCATCCTGTCGGCGAATAGTCCATCGACGAAAGGGTCGTCAGCGAACGGTTGCGGATTCTGAAAAATCTTATCAAAATTTTATCTCTCGTCATTTGATCCTGAATGTAACTTCGGGAATGAGCAGTGAGTTAACTTAGTAAGTTATTATCCTGTAGATGGAGCTCATCGAAGCTTTAATCGATATAATGGTCCTATCATGATTTTCAACTCTGGCGACTAAAGGTTCCGTGGCCGAATTGGTAAAGGCACTCCGGCTAAAGGAGGATCGCTTGTATCATTGCGGGTTTGAATCCCGTCGGAACTGAAAATGTGGATGAGATTTTTCATTTTCATATCTACTTATACTTAGTTGAAAGTTGCTTCTCGGTATTTTTCACCAGTCACATCTATTTGTTTTTTTTTATTATTGAGTTTGCTAGTGTCAACGAGGGAGATGATATGGATGTTATCAACATCTTGGAAAACTATCTAAACTGCGCAGTAACCGATGTTTGACCTAAAAGTATGTGCATCAATTTACTTTTATAACTGCGACAATTTTGCTCAAGATGGGTCAATTAGACGTGGACCAATTAATCTTCTGGATTGTTTTACTTATACTGTTGGTTTCTAGTAATTTTAATGTTTTACTTATACTGTTGGTTTCTAGTAATTTTAAGTGTAAATCTTTCCCATCTGATAACGTCACAGATGATGTGGAATACTTATAAGGCTTATAAGGTATAATTATCGTCATAGGTATGTATTATTACATGGGTCTAATCCATAGTTTCTCGATCTTACTTTGCCCACCGCCTATTTTGTGAATATATTTTTTTTTTTCAAAAGACCCCCCTCCCCATATCTTAATGCGCCATCTCAATGCCCCCCTTATTTTCTCTGAGTCTTCTACTACCCCCTTGAAAGCCTCAAACGCCCACAATGGGGCGTTATCACCTACGTTGAGAACCTATGGTCTAATCAATAGGTAATACCTTATAGCTAATAAAATTACTTATTTATTATTTTCATAGGTTCCGTCACAGCTTATTAGTACCTTGAGATAAAAATTGAATGGCCATTCGTCATTTGATTTACTTATAGGTATTGCAAAAGCATTGACCGATTTATGGTAAAAAATTAGATCACGAACCATAAGCACGTTCGAAAGCAAATACGTGGCTCTATAATACTTAGTATTAATTAAAAAAAAAACAACAACAACAGTGCCTCGATCGCCAGTATGCACAAGTTTACTATTCGATCCGTGACTGTAGTATAGTCTCTCAAATGTATGGGATTCCGGTGCAGCGCCTCCAGTGGTTACTTGACTGAACTAAAATCCCAATACATTTGAGAGACTATACTACAGTCACGGATCGAATAGGTAGTAGACTTTGTGCATACTCGTGCTCGAGGCCCTGAATGCGGCTTCTTGCAAAAGTTTTCCATTGAAATCAGGTTTAGGCATCGTCAATGTATTTTTAAAGTCCTAGCGCGCTAAACTGAAACAGTGTAAATATAGGGTGTAACCGTGTAATACAGGGTGTATACTGTATAGGTACACCCTGTATTTCATAGCATTCATAGCAACTTTGTTCCTATGAAACTAAAGGTTTATTTTGAAGAGTGTTCATATATTCATAGAAAATATGGGATGAGTTTTGTACAAAAATCAAAAAAAGCAATTATTTTTTTTTGCGTTTTTAGAATTTTGTACTTACCTACAGTCAGCCTAAAAAATTAAATTAGTCAAAAAAAAAAGTTGATCTTAGTCGACTCCATTTCTTACCAGGATCATTTTTCTCAAAGGCAGGCTGTGGCCAAGAATTGTCATACATTTTGTTCAAATCTACGCACACTTGACGTTTTTGTCCCAGAGGCGCAACAAAGGGCTAGAAGCTGCACGGTGCACGCACACACACAACGACACTTGCATGAGTTGCATGCGACAGGTAGATCAGGCAGACGGTCTGACGGGATGACGTGTTGACATCGCGACTAGACGCAAACCAGTGAAAACTGTGCGTCATGTCGCCGCGACTAGACGCGGCGACTAGACGCCTAGTTTGCGTGGTCACTTTGGTTTCTTTGGCCTGACTTGGCTACGAGTTAATTATTATTCCTTAGGATAGGTACATATTTATAAAACGTACCTAAATGTGGTCTAAAATCTTGAAAATAGATAAATGATTCTAAAAAACGTCAGTCACAAGCTTTGAAGAAGTTTGAAGAATAATAGCAAATTTTGTAAGATGACGTAGGTATTATAATGGGTATTCATAATTGTTTTAATTTTAGGTACGGAGACTACATGAGGCGGAACGTAAATAATGTTGAAATTATAAATAATTGCAATTTTAACCGACTCACTTTATAGTAGGTATGCTTACAATAGTTTAGACTCTACCTGACACTGTACTAGTAGGTACTTTAAACTTTAGAGTACTCTAAACTTTAGAGTAGGTACCTACTAGTACAGTGTCACAATGGATCTAGGCATTCGTGAAGTTAGGCTTTTCGCTGCGCCCCGTAGGAAATTTTGTATGAAAAAGTTGCACTGCGCATCGAAATGGCTAACTTCACGAATGCCAAGATCCGTTGGAAGAAAATGTAATACGGTCCCCATAGGCGAACAGTGAGCGGCTAACTGTTTGCTTCCATTTTGCCTCCCTACCTATAGTTTTTAAATGGAGTATCCCTAAAGAGCGTACCAACGAGCGTAGCCACTAACTGTTTGCCTATTCAGGACGCACCCTAAATATAAAATATGATCACAACTCTATCCCAAAGGTATGGTAGACATTTTCAAAGATGTCTAAAGAGACATAATAGTATCTAAAAAGTGAAAAAATAACGCTGTCGTCGTGTTAAAGATTTGACGTCGTTCAACTACAGCTAAGAATTATCATTTGAACTAAAAAAAAAAAATAATACACGGCTAGAAGAGAAAAAATTATAATGTACGCACATCGCAATTTTAAAAACATAAATAGTAAACTTACCAAGAAACAATCATAAAACAAAGTTCTATTGTGCATGAGATTAGTTTCTCAAGCAAATGAAAGTGAAAATCTGTTGTTGAAAAAATCAGAAATGAAATATGTTTTCCTTCACCTTTTTAGAGTTCGCATAAAATTTTTCAAAACGAAAAATCTATTGATGAACGGCTGGGTTCCACCCCGAACTTTTAGGATCGTAACCCTATGATATAAATTGGTGTTTATGTTTTAGTTTAGTATGAAGGATGGGAAAAAAGGTATAAGTTTTTTTCAAAAACATTGAAGTGCCCAGAATAGACTTCGTAATGTATGTCCCGAGAAAACGTTGGCGATCGACGATCTTGTCAAATTCGACGAAGGATGGTTGATGGACTCGGCGAAGGATGGAGACTGTTGGAAGATTTTGGTGGAACTTTTGCCCAGCAGTCGGACGAAACAGGTTAAGGAAAAAAAGGAAGTTGTTAGGTATGTAATTGAAATTAAAAAGATGTATGTTCGTATGAGCTAGTTAAGTCTGGTGACGATTTTTTAAGCCGCTTGAAGGCCTAATAACTTCGTTCCCGGCTTTTTAGTAGTTAAGACAATTCGCTAAATTCGACTTCGTAATGAAAAATCTAACTTAGGTAGTAAATCTACGAAGCATTGAACGGTTAATGGCTAAAATAGGCTTGCATCTGTGTGCGTGCATAGGGCTACGTACTTCCACGCTGAAGTTAAGACCACATGTTCCGAGCGGGGCCACTTGATAAGGTACAAAACAAACTGTAACAAACCGCCAGCTAATAGGCGATTCGGATCTCGTAGCGAGCACAGCAGCCGCATACACTGTATTCGGCTTGCAAACGCGTAGCCGATCGCTCGCTGCCCATGTAACTCCACATATCGTGAAATTAAAAACATATTTTTACGATAACGGAACACTAAACTTTTGTAGAAAACAAATGATAAATTAATGTGACGGACGGGCCAACATCAAGATGACGCTGCGGGTTGAAGTGCCCGAGAAAATAGCGAAAACAGAATGCAAATGTATCCCTTATGATGGTGAGCTGAAGAAAGTGAAATGGAACGGCCGGCTGAAGCAGTACATCAGAGACACCTGGGAGTTCAAGTCTAAAGTTACAGTGGAACCTTTCGTGATCTGCTACGTCCTACCTAGTGTTCTCGCTGGTTTGGCTGTACAGAATCTGTGCTTTGAGAAATCATGTGTTGTGAATCTAAAGTACGATGTGAAAACCTGCCAGCACATAATGCAGGGTCGCACTACCAACTATTCTGTCCAAGAAAAGAACGTTCAAACGTTGGTTGCGACGATGACTGGGTGGAGTTATCCTCTGCAGACAGCAGTGCCTGGACTACTGACGTTGTTTCTTGGTGCGTGGAGCGATAGAACAGGCAACAGGAAAGCGTTGATGATGCTTCCTATACTCGGGAAAATAGTAGCAAATATCGGTTTGATATTAAGTACTGTTTTCTTCTTTGAAATCGGATTGAATGAGACAGCTGTCATTGAGGGCGTTCTGCCCGCGATCGCCGGAGGGCGCGTTGCCATGACCATGGCTGTATACAGTTACATCACAGACATTACAAATGTATCTGAAAGGACTTTTAGATTAGGAATAATTACTGCAATATTGACTTTGAGTAGACCGATCGGACTCGCGCTCAGCGGGTATATGACGAACCGGTTCGGCTACTATGGTATATTTTCAGTTGCGGGAGTGTTTTATATTATAGGCTTTATTTACATAGTATTGAGATTAAAGCCTAGTAGTAAAAAGACTGTAGAGACTGAGAAGCAGAGTTGTTTTTCTATGTTCCGCTTTAGTGACTTAGTGGCGACAGTGAATGTGGCTTTCCAGAGAAGAGAAGGTACTCGTCGATCGCAGTTGTTTTTGATACTATTCGCATACATGTTAATAGTTGGACCAGTACTAGGTAAGTACAGCTTCTATAACAACGTTTTTTTCAGGTATTGATGGTAAAATAAGCTTTAAACGGTGTAGGAAAACAACGTGGGGAAACCCACTGCTTAGTCAGCCCCAAACCTAGTGACCATGTCTTTCCTATTGATATGGTCGTTTGAGAGGATGGTGTAGGTGCTGAGCAAGCCTACGCTCTCATTGTCCAAGGAACTAGTGTCCCGTTAAGTGTAGGCAAAGATTGCATAAATCATCTAGTAAAATATGTAAAGGCCTGAATTTGATCATAAAACACAGTCGAGTTTTATGTGTTTCATATTTGAAGATTAAGTTACTCCCATTATAAATGAGATGTAAATATTTGACCTAAATGGAATGTAAATAATTTAAAAGTTAAAATCGCGACGTTGCGTTGTCTGGGAATCGAAGCAAGAACAATAGTATAGGTAATATTCAGATTCCCAGAACCTTGACTACTAAATCTTTTATTTTGAAATTGTTGTTCGAGATATATAGATGGATGATACACTGCACAAAATATGACGTAATATGTAAAACCACAATGCACTTAAACACAAAATGCCCTTTGTTAATTAACATAAACGAGAAACTTTTATTACTTCATGCTGAGAACTGGTAGGTACATTATCTACCAACTACACTTGCCGGCACAAGTCGGATGCGTCAAGCTGAGGACAGGGCGCGATGGCGCTTATTAGGGGAGTCCTATACCCAGCAGTTGACTGCTGTATATGAACTTCACTTGGAGGTGTATTATGATGCATATTTTTTCTAAGTTCTACTACAAACGTCTCAAGGTTCTGATTAGAAAAATCGTAATCTCTTTTCAACTATGCTGAGAGGATTTGTATAGGATCTAGGCAAGCCAGCCTCACTGCAACAACGCTCCATAGACTACAGCATCCCGTTATGGCATAACTCGCCTTCTGATGCTGTGTAAATCATCTAGTACAACTGTTAGAAAGGCCTAGAAACATCAGTCAAGACAAGATAATCTCTATGGGAAATACTATTAGGCCCTCCGCATGTACTTATTATATTAGTCATGTAGTTCCCATAACACCATGATATGCTTACTTTCGGATTAGGCGATGCTGTGTATTATGCTGGGTATTACAACCCAGCATCATTTATTTATTGTTATAAAATTCAGCACTTACCTACAGAATTTTCAGGGTGTGCGATATGCACATTTTTTCTAGAACGTAAAAAAAAACATCTTTCGTTATATTATTGGGTATTAGAAATAACTATACCATCGCTGCACCGTGGAATGTCCATCGATCGATCCTTCTCTCACGTGTAATTGACACATGTTTTACTCTATTTTCTATAATCATCTTCATATTAACTTTTTTCATTATAAAATTAAAGACCGATTTACATTGATACAGTAGCTGTATACAGCGTCGCTGGATAGCAGAGCTGGATCGGTACTGTATCAATCTATAGGTACCTACACTTTTAAATCCAGTCCAATGTCCAGAGAAAAGTGTTTATATTGATACAGTGACGATCAAGCTCTGCAATCGACGCTGGATACAGTTACAGTTACAAAGTAAATCAACCTTTACTGTATTCAGTCTATCAATATTTTTGCTTTCCTGTAAGATTTATCTTTAGGTTGAAATCCCAAATTTAAGAACGAAGCACTTCCAATCGTCTTTTATAATGCGTGCTGCTGTCGAATGGAATAAACTGCCTTAGGCTGGATTTTACCAAACTGGATTAAGTTTTACCTGGAGATTAAACCACAGATTAAACTGCTGTTTGTTTGAATATTTTGACATTGTAAAGTTGACACCTTATAACCAGGATAATTTGAATGCACGGTTGCGCTTTCTAAACAATTGTATTTCGAATTCTGACGGCTAACGGAATAAATACTCTGGGAGTAAGATGACAGTTTGGTCGAATCCAGCCTAAGTCTGTGTTTCCGTCTACATATAACCCGAACACCTTTAAAAGGAGAGTTTAGGCATTTTCTAGGGAAGCTCGCTCCATCGTCGACTTCATCCATGCTTAGGCAAGGAGCGAAGTCAAGAGCTAACCCATCTTAAATTAAAAAAAAGGTATGAAAATATAATTAAAAGGGGAATAAACTAAGTTAAATAAACTACGATGTGAGAACCTGCCAGCACATAATGCTATTACCTTAGTCCTTGATTCCGTGGTTTCGCTCGCGCTCATCATCATCATTTCCCTGCCCTTATCCCACGCTAAGTGGGGTCGGCACATGTTTTTCTCTTCCACTCACCTCTGTCATTCGTCAACTCTGAATCCACTCCTCTCACATTCATATCCTCTTTCACACAATCCATCCACTTCTTCTTTGGCCTTCCTTCGTGGTTTTGCTCGCGCTATTCCTCGGAAATAGTAGGTGCTTATTTTCTGGATGAAAGATACCCTTTGTCATTTTTTGTACTCCTGACAACGTGTATGTAAAAGTTCATGTTGTACGGCAGAGTCATTAAGGCGTGAAAGCGTAACAAACAAACTAACTCAAATTCGCATTTATAAATTTTAGTTAGGATATAATGTCAAGGAGAAAGACGAAAGGATGTTATTAAAAAGAAAAGGATGAATGATCTTAAAGTGTGCAAGAACGAGTCAAACTAAGTGAAATGGGTTCCATGCCTGAAAATTTGTAGGTGTGTCTTACAAAATAAGACTCAACAAAGGACTGAAATTATTAAACTCTTACAGAGTATTTTTCTTAGTGATGTGATATTAATAATTACCTGTGTTTATTATATATTTAGTCCTTTATTTTTAAACTCCTTCCAATATACATAACTCTTTCCTGTTTAGGCGGTTTGATTGTGACTTTTTCCAATTAATTAATTTCAATGAATGGTCTTGAGTTGTTGAATTAATCATAAAATTTATTTTAATTTAAAAGGTACTATATCTAACAAAATCTTGATAATCAGATTTATTCTAATAAAAATAATGTAAAAACGGTTTCAATTTTCCATATATATTCAAGGTACCTTAAAAACCTGATACAAAAGTATTAAGTCACTATAAGAGCGACACGGTCTTTATGTAGCACGGTTACTCTAAAATTATCTTTTTTAGTATTTCTTAGGTCAGTGGTTGATGCACACGTACACTAGGAGCTGTCTAATCGGATCGTAATATGTATCAGTTAAAGTGCACTTAAAAATTATTATTCTTAGTGATCAGACAAACAAAGAAGTTTATTTTTACTTTTTATTTAAAATATTATTTTTAAATAATAAATAGTAAAATACAAATGAAAATACGTGCTGAGTTGACATTGAAATGACGCTACGGGTTGAAGTGCCCGTAAAAGCTCTAAACGCCGAACAATGCAAGTGTACTCCTTATGTTGAAGAACTCAATAGAAATGAATGGAAATGGAACAAACGGATAAAGCAATGCATCAAAGAGACATACGAATTCAGATCAAAAATAACAGTAGAACCGTTCATAATATGTTATTTACTACCAAGTTTACTGGCTGGATTGGCTGTACAGAATTTGTGCTTCGAAAAATCATGTGTCGTGAACTTACAGTACGATGTGGAAATCTGCAAGATGATAATGCAAGGACGTGCTGCCAACTATACCGTAGAAGAAAAAAATGTTCAAACGATGGTGGCTACGATGACAGGGTGGAGCTATCCTATGCAGACGGCATTGCCTGGTATATTAACGTTATTTCTAGGAGCTTGGAGCGATCGAACAGGCAACAGAAAGACTCTGATGATGCTTCCCATCATCGGGAAAATAATGGCGACGGTTGGGGTGATTCTGAGCACGATCTTCTTCTTTCAAATTGGTCTGAATGAGACTGCTATTATTGATGGCCTACTGCCAGCACTAGCAGGGGGTCGTGTCGCTATGACCATGGCTGTGTACAGTTATATAACAGACATTACGAGCGAGTCTGAAAGGACATTTAGGTTAGGCATTATAACCGCAATATTGACTTTGACTAGGCCGATTGGGACCGCCCTCAGTGGATATATGACGCATCGTTTCGGTTACTACGGAATATTTTCGATTGCATGTGTGTTTTATGTAGTCGGGTTTGTTTACATAGTGTTGAGATTAAAACCGACGTCTAAAAAGACCGTGGATAGTGAGGAGACACAGAGCTGTGTTCCGATGTTTTGTTTGAGTGACTTAGTGGCGACAGTGAGTGTGGCATTTAAGAGAAGAGATGGGACCTGTCGGTTGCAGATATTTTTGACATTGTTCGCCTACATGTTTATTGTTGGACCTGTTTTTGGTAAGCATTAACATTTTATAACGTCTTACGTTGTATATGAGCCTGATTTCTGAAGAAATTAATAATTTTCGACAAAATACCAGACAGTTTTATGGATACAATATTATCTAGTTTTGCTAGTTCTTGTCTGAGAAACACAACGTAAAGTAAACCACTGATACGTAATTAGTCTTTGAGTCTATTATCTATGCATAATTAGTTTATATTCTTGCTTTCACTCTTTATTTATCTCATGTTCATTTTCTACATTTACTGTGTTTAACTTTAACTGGTTGTGCAATTCGTTTCAATGCATACGTTGCAACAATCGTTCATAAACCATAATTAATAAAATAAAAATTATACATAATGCTCCTCAGCTATAGTTAATATTATTATGAAATTATTATTACGAAACCGATTATAAACATAAGACACTGCTGATAATAAGTCATGCAAATGGATATACCTATTCTTGCTTCCTGTTTAATAAGTCCAATAATATTTTATCCAGTGCAAGAAATAAATAAGAGAAGTTATTGACCTGTGTTACAGTACCTAGGTACTGTGCTCATTTTCACTTTCATCAGACGGATTTTATTGCAATAGTATCAATTGCGTTGCATTATTCTCAAACATTTTCATTGATCTTGTGTAATCCTGTAATAACTCTAGAACATTTAGAATCTTGAACAAAGCTTTACAATTCTCAATACTTATACTTTTCTTCTAAAATATTTGTATTAGACGCTAGTACCTCGACTTTCGATCCGAAGGTCGTGGGTTCGAAACCTGGCCGTGCATTAAAGGATTTCGTCGTTTTGAAAATTTATATGCACATTAACACGAGTTCAAGGTGAAGGTAAACATCGTGAGGAAGCCCGTGGTTTAGTCAGCCCCACACGTATTAAACATGTCTTTCATATGGTATGGATATGGCCGGTTAAGCTTAGAGGATGGTTTAGGTGCTGGACAAGCCTGTTCCATCTCAAACAATGTCCCAGGCACTACAGTGTCCCCTGTGTAGACAAAGATTGCCTCCTGATACTGTATAAATCATCTAGTAAAGATGTAAAGGCCTATGTTTTATTCATGCCACTTTCAACAATCACAGAAAAAAACATGAAAGGCTATGATTTAAACATAAGAATGTTTACAGGACTTTAGTCAAAAATCATTTCTTGCTGCACCTTTTCATTCTGCTTCTATTGGAAATTGGATGAATTTTCGTTATTTCTAGTATCAAGGACAGGTTAAGTTTTTAAATATGATTTTATAATTTCACATAATGAGCTGCCATGTGTTGTGTTTATGAGCATCATCATTAGTCTCCTAAAATGTCTTCAGCAGTAGATTTATTACTCAATAAACTGAAATAACTTGACTATGAACAATCTTGCTTATCGCTAAACAGTGATCTCTAACAACTTGTGGTAACAAAAAAAAAATGAAAAAAAAATGAAAAAATATTTATTAAAAAGGTGAAACTGAAATATTGCCTTTATGTTCAAAACAGACTCAATAGGGTTTAATAACAGACAAAGGGTTGATGCACGCCCTTGGCATTAACTACCAACAACTTTTACAACTAACCCTGGCTATCCGTTGTTTGAAGAACGAATCTGGTTCAGTGGAAAAAAGAAGAGCTGAAACAGCCTCAGTTTTATACTTTATTATTTACTTTCGATCAAAGGTATCGGCAACTTTATGATTACTCATTGAATAATGCTACAACATTATAGTCTTCAGTTTAGGTATATAGAAGATCATTGATTTAGTACCATTGGCAAATGATGCAAAAGTGACACTTGTAACTTGCTTGTTGTGGCTTTGTTTTATTATGTCTAGAGTACTCAACTTGGTATGACTGTAGGGTTAAATAAGGTTCATACCTTTATGAACCGGTCTGGCTTTTCTTTGTGAGTTCAAAACTCGGCCGTTCACTAACAAATTTTTCATTTCGGAAAATGTACATGCGCTCAAACAGTAAAGGAAAACATGAGAATACCCGCGCCTTAGTCAGTTCCACACGTATTGACCATGTCTTTTCTGTGGATAAGGCCGATTAGGCTGAGATGATTGTTTAGGGCCTAACCTTTAGGCGCTAGGCAAGCTTGCGACCAACAACGTCTTTAGGTGTGCTTAAGTCCTTTTTCAATATTCTATCTACCTGAGGTTTCGCTTAGGTACTGTGGTAGGATATTAGACCGTTAGTAAAAGTAACGATGGTTCTTAAATTTTTTCAATTTCAAAATACTAACAGAAGAAGCTATAGGAAAACTTTCCACAAATGTAATAAGCGTGATTTATCATTATGTTGTAATCGATACCGAAGTAACAAATCTAGCATATAGTACGTGTTTACTTCGTGAATGTCTAGTTTCTTGGTACATTATTATGCAACAATAATAGATGCATAAACATATAGACCTATTACAAATAATACCTAAATCTACTTAGTTCCTACTATTACACATATCGTTTTGTCGAACAAAGCATTTATTTTCAAGTTCAATGTAGTGATTAGATAGTTGATGGCGCATTGAAAGTTTGGTCGTCTTTTATATATTTTACCAATATTTACCATGAATGCATTTGGACATGCCTCTGACTACTCCGTTAGACATTGCCCAACTACCTTGAATGCCTAAAGATTCGAAAGAATTTCTACCGCACCTTGGGGATACAGACATGATCATTATTTAGTTTTATTTTGATTTAATTTTATATTTTCTAAAATAAGAATTAGTCTTTCCAGATTTTTAGCGTTTTAATTTTGCGTAAAACGTTTTACAAAAGTAGGTAACTAAGCAGGTTTATTATGTTAGACCAAATGCACATATCAATAACTAGAAACAGTTACATTGTAAACGTACAATATAAAACGTGTATTCGAAAATATTATGATGCGTGTAATAATCGTACTATCGCTGAACATGCAAATAAAACGAAACCATAGTAAATTTTGAAATAACGTTAGTTGTGTATTTTACTTGATTTATTGATTTATAGGAGCCGTCATGGGATGGTGCCTTGATTTTCGATCCGAAATTTGCAAGTTCAAAACCCAGTTTTAGATCACAAAATAAATTTCTAAAATGTTATTAGAAAAATTGTTAGAAACATTATTAGACGAATACTTACATTATGTAGAAATTTATTTTTATAATTAAACAATGAAAATAAACTTATAGACAAACTAGCTGCTGCCCGCGGCTTCGCTCGCGTGGTATCCGGATAAAAAGTAGCCTATGTTACTCTCCAGCCCTCCAACTATCTCCACAAATCACGTCAATCCGTCGCTCTGTTTTGACGTGAAAGCAGGACAAATAAACAAACAAATAAACACACTTTCACATTTATTATGGGTATACGGATACTTGGTATTCTAATAGGTCATGATCGTCTAATAGTCATCGGATATCTGACTTGACTGTAATTGGCATAAAGTTAAATGTATTTTGGTCGTAACTCTGTCTATCTTTAGAGAATCTTAATCGTAATTTGAAGTCTCTACGTAAGGAGGAAATAAAGTTCGTCATTCTGACCATAGAAACTAACAAGATGATTACTGACTGTTGCAATTAGACAATGGAATGTAGCGTACTAAATATAGATCAACTGCCTTGATAGTGAAAGTCTCAAAAATCGGATAGGTTCCTAATGTGAAAGGATGTGCCAGCGTAATTTTAACTTTACTCTTGAGCGTTTTGAATACTTATCGGAAAAAATGTATTGTTAATCACCCAGCTAAGTTCTCTACTGGTCAGATACTTTGGCTACGTCACCAGAGTTGTCCACTTGCTCATACGAACTAACTAAATAACTTAGGTACTGCTTCTGCTCAACTTTTTGGTCCTATGTGGTCTTATGACCACGGTTTTAACCGATTTTTTTTTTCAATGTTATCTTGGATGACCTCGGTTTCTTCAGCCTCCCCTTAGCTAAACCACAGTAAAGGTTTTAATCGATTTTTTTTTCGATGTTATCTTGGACGACCTCTGTTTCTTCAGCCTCCTGGCTCCTTAGCCAGGAGGCTGAGCCACCCTGTATTCAAAATTTTTCGCAGTGGCCATCATCACCCAGTCAGATCCCCTACCCATCCCCATATTTTCTAGATAATTTGTATAGAGTAAACCTCTGCTTTTTCTAATAACACTACATAATTACATAATTGTGTTCCCGGGACATTTTTCATCAGTCAGTTGAACCATCAAATAGTAGACGCCGTTAGTAAAGGCAATGAATTCAATTGTATTTCTTGATCCTCACTGGTTATAATTGTCTTACTTTACCTTAAACTTACCAGGAACTATAGTTTCAGATTGTAAAAGAAGAAACTAGTAGGTACCTATAATGTAGCAAATATTTTTTAAAAAGATAAGCCTTCCTTGGCAATCGGGTAATAGAGAAGAGATGAAATGAAATCGTTCTGGAAATCATAAAATTCTTCAGCAGTGCGATTAAGACTTCCAAAATTGCATCCGATTCGATGATTTTCAACGGAAAGTTGACGTTTTATCGCTGAAAAACACTTTCCGGATTCGGAATGCATTACGAGAAGGTCTGAATTGCTGCTGCCGTATTCCCTAACTCAGTTGACATCAATTTTAAAGGCACTTTGTGGTACATTGTTGTTTCCTATAATGATGGTGATTACCACGTTACGTCAAAGCAGCAATGTACTGCATAGTGCTTATCAAATTGATGTCAAATTAATGAATTAGGGAATAGGGGGGCAGATACATTGTATATGAGTTATTCTATAGCTTTGTTCTCTCTCTCTGTGGTCGGTACTTCATGTCTGAAGATCGTAGTCACTGGTCGTCTTCGTGATAGAGTGGACAGCTTGCCTCCAACGAGTTCTATTAGTGGCTAGGTGGACCACATCGTAGAACCTGGCTTTCTTCTCTTGGAGCTGGTCCGTCCATCGAGTTGGGGATCTCCCGCGCGATCTCTTTCCCTCGACGTTCCCAACGATGACCAGCTTTTCGAGACTGTCATCGCCACGCCTCGCTATATGGCCAAAGTAAGAGAGTATGCGGCGGTGACAGATTGTGGAAAGTCTATCTTTCACTTTTAGATGCGTAAGGATTGATACATTGGTGCGCTTAGCTGTCCACGGTTTTCGTAGCATCCGCCGCCAGCACCACATTTCGAATGCATCAATCCTTTTCCTCTCTCTGGTTAAGATAGTCCATGTCTCGACGCCGTATAAGAATATAGGGTAAACTAAGGCTCGGATTAGACGCATCTTCGTTCTCTCCGTTATGCTTTGGTTCTTCCAGATGCCTTGCAGGCGGGCCATTGCGTCTCTGCCCATGGCTATTCGACGCTTGATTTCCGGTACACAACTCCTATCGTTGGTGATGTTGGAGCCTAGTTAGATGAAACTGTCTACTGCTTCGATGCCCTGACAGGTATTGGTATAGCTTTGTTACGTACCATCCAATTGTGATTCTTCCGTTCATAAAACCAAGCTGTTTTGTAAGGAAATTAAAAACTAATAAATTATTGATTCCTTCCTACTTAACTTGTATTTAAAATTATCATGCAATACTATGTTAAACAGCTAACGGAAGTTCTAAACATGGTATGAGTCAAACAAAGCTAATAAAATTATGAATGAAGTCAGAATTGCATGGCATATAAATATTTTATCTTATTTTTATCTGTGTTTGATAAATGATTTGCGAATGTGGATGTTTATGTTTTCAATGGGGACATACCATTACGAATTTGTTTGTTTTTTACTTTATACTGTCATTTATGTTATGTACTTTGGTAGTTTGAAACATTGGTTGATCTGCAATGCGTAGTTTTAATTTGAAGGATGTTCTTCTGGGGCTTATCAGGAAATTGATAATTTTACGCATAGATTTAGATGTTTACGGAAATAGACATCAAAACGTCATGTGGGACTGAATTTAGTTCGCTATTTTTGTGCGGTTCTATTTATTAATGACCTCTGATTAATTGATTGCCTAAAGTTCTTAGGTTTAAAAGTTGTTGAAAAAGCTCTATTCATTTCTATATTGTGTCATTTATATTATTATGGTCTCATCACGAGTCAACTAATATTTTTTTAAACGCAGCGATAGGCTTAACAATATTTACTTTATCTTTTAAATAGCTCGTTAAATAACACACGCCCATGATTTTTATGAATATTATGATAAAATGTACAGTATCATAAAATAATGTATTAAAGGTAAGCGTCCACAGGCCCGCATCGCACGCAGCGGACGGATCGCATCAAGCGGATTATCTGTGTAATGCGATGCGTACGATGCGGACAGGTGGACGCACTTATATGAGTTTCTATACAAATAATACTACGATCCGTTGCGTGCGATGCGTCTGAAGCGTACGATACCGACAATTGGACGCTTACCTTAAGGGACCGGCGAACGTACCTTCGTACCTAGGAACTTAAGGGACCGGCGAACGTACCTACTTACCTAGGAACGTAATACCAAAATAATTTAAAATTTGTGCATATTTTTATCACTTTATGTTATTATTTGGATAAAGGCAGTATTTATCTAGGTTCCTGTTACACTTTTGTTCCAAAAAACTTACTATATAACAAATGAAAAGAAAAAATGCCATTTTTGGTGTACCTACAAAGATTTCAATTCAATTGGCTTACATTTCTTTTTAGGTAAGTTTTTCGGAACAAAAGTTTAACAGGAACCTAGATAAATACCTACTCTCTTAATCTAACAACATAAACTGATAAAAATATGCTTAAATTTTAAATGATTTCGGTATTACGTTTTTATAGAAATTTGCCGGTCGCAGGCCTCTTAATACCAAAATAATTTAAAATTTGAGCATTTTTTTAACACTTTATGTTATTGTTTGGATAAAGGCAGTATTTATCTAGGTTCCTGTTACACATTTGTTCCAAAAAACTTACTATAGAACAAATGAAAAGAAAAAATGCCATTTTTGGTTTACCTACAAAGATTTCAATTCAATTTGCTTACATTTCATTTTAGGTAAGTTTTTCGGAAAAAGAGTGTAACAGGAACCTAGATAAATACCTACTCTCTTAAT
Organism: Camptogramma bilineatum; assembly: GCA_958496255.1. Classification (NCBI taxonomy): domain Eukaryota; kingdom Metazoa; phylum Arthropoda; class Insecta; order Lepidoptera; family Geometridae; genus Camptogramma; species Camptogramma bilineatum. Next base: position 7,366,742 of record OY292467.1, on the reverse strand, counting down.
CTAACAACATAAACTGATAAAAATATTCTTAAATTTTATAAATGATTTCGGTATTACGTTTTTATAAAAATTTACCTATCGCAGGCCTCTTAATGGATCATTTAGTAAAGATAACAAGGTACCTACCTAATAGGTTTCTGATCACTGGCTAGATCGAAATATGAGGTATTTTCCTAGACAAACCACGACTCTAAATCAATTACTTTATCAATGAAGACTGACTCTACGTTGGACTACGTAAAGTACACAGATGATCTTCCAAATACGTTACTAAAGGCAATGAGATTTTACTAGTAGAGACGTTAAATATACTCATTGTACCAATGAAACCAGATAACTGTATGAATACATTGTTAGGTATATTGTTGTAAATACAAACTTAAAAAGTTAAACTGAAAACTAAGGTCTATTTTAAATCTATAAGTACTAGATGATTTATACAGCGTCAGGAGGCAATCTATGCCTACACTTAATGGGACACTACAGTGTCTGGGACATTGTTGAGATGGCCGTTAAAAGCCGTGTTGGCCAAGTATGAGTGTGCCCCAACTTTCGATCCGAAGGCTGTATTTTTCTAATCCTGGCCGACATCAATTGATTTTTCGTTTCCAAAAAAATATATGCACTTTGACTCGAGCTTTAACAAAACATCGCAAGGAAACCCGCGGCTCTTAATCGGCCCCACACGTCATTCTCTCAGCTAAATCGACCGTATTCACACGGCCAATTTAGCTGACAGGATGGATTAGGTGCTGGGCAAGCCTACAAACCACTACATTATGTTCAGGTTAGGCCGCCGCCACCGTAGTATTACTCGTAGAGCCTATTAAGAGCAATGTTTGCAGATCGTCTTCACTAATACCTGTTTCATTTGGGATTAAGGTGAGGCGCAAATGACGTACTGGTTCACACGCTACAAGTTTAAGTTCACCGAAGTCGACTACAGTTTGTTCCTCACGTACTCCGTCCTAGTTGGAACTATTGGTAAGTACTATTCATTAGACAACACTAGCTATACCATGAACTCTTAGAGCAATGTTAAAACAAGCTTGAAACATGACCACGAACGTCATTCCTAAAGCAGTAAGCCTGTTTTAAGCTTGTTTTGACATTGCTCTAAGACTTTGTGGTACGCCCCCAGGGGGACAGGATATTACACAATAGGATATTAGGTCCATGGGATATTAGGACATAGGGTATTACAACCATTTTGCAATAGTGTTTTAAATTAATCCTAGTGTTTAATGAACCACGACGTCTTATTTTAATAATTGTTTTAAAACCGGTTTGTGCCATACAGTTACTTTTAATCTATTGTTTTAAATTTTCGCGTAAAAATGCTAGCTGCCGTGCTGTGACGTCATTAGTCTAGTTATTAGACTCTAGTAAATATCTTGAAAAAATCGAAATTACAAAACAACACATTAGCTTGTTTAGGTACTATCGAAGTAACGTCACGACGGAATTAATATGGCGAAAAGCGTTTTGGACATTTGAGGCACAGGGGGGCTAAAAATAGGATAGGATCCGCAATGAAACTATTCGGCAGAGAACCAAAGTCGTTGACATAGCTCAGAGAATTAGCAAGCTGAAGTGGCAGTGGGCCGGCCATATCTGCCGAAGAACTGACAACCGCTGGGGTAAACGAGTTCTCAAGTGGAGACCACGTCTCGGCATACGTAGTGTAGGACGCCCGCCTGCCAGGTGGAGTGACGATCTGCGAAAGGCTGCCGGCACAAGTTGGATGCGTCAAGCTGAAGACAGGGCGCGATGGCGCTCATTAGGGGAGGCCTATGTCCAGCAGTGGACTGCTATGGGCTTATGATGATGATGATGATGATGGGGCTAAAAAGGTCGTTATAGAAGGAAAATAAATTCCCACATTACCTACCTACTTGGGTTTTTTAAAAAGTATAATTTCTCACGCAGCTTGTTAAGATTAAAAAAAATATCTCAGCTATCACGACTCTCTTTTCTTAATTTCTGAATCTTTTGCCTAATAAAGAATACTTATTCACGAATTATTTGCTCTCTTGTCAACAATATGTAGAAAATTGATTAAAAATTATGAAACGCAACGGCAACGCCCATATTTGTGTATAAGTAGGTACCTTTATAAAGTAGGCAAATATTATAAAGATAAAAATTTAAATCTTTTTACTGTTATAATACTAGATATACATCATACTTGACATAAAGTAAACAAATTCTATAGATATGTAAAACGTACTTGAGCCAACAAAACAAATTAAATAAATTTTATACAGTTTTTCAAGAAAGAAATTAATCATAATGACAATAAAGCAGATCATAATAGCACAAAGTAAGATCAAATAATATTTTCAAGCATTCTAATCATTCAGATTATTTACTCAGTTTTACACAACAGGTAAAATGTTGTGCACAGATAAAACTTTTTCCGTTTATTTATTTTTTTCTGATTCAGAGTAGGTAATTCATAATTATTATAAGCATCATGAATTTGAAATGGTTTGTTGTTGTTACCAGCTGTCGTACTGCCAAGTCAGGTGCGTCCAGATATCGCGTACCCTGGGTACGCGTAGTCAGTATACGCGTGTCCAAAACGCCTAGTCCATAGCTGTAGCTACGCGTACAGTGTACGCGTACATACAGGTAACCTGACTACGCGTACCCAGAAAACGCGATATCTGGACGCACCTAGAGCAATGTCAAAGTAAGATTACTTTGGTCCGTACTTAGATAAGACTGAAGTAAGACTGACGCAGGCATAACTCCATCCTAAATCAGGCCTAAATCAACCTTGTTTTAATCCTGCCTTAGGACCAAAATAATCTTAACGCAGGGATGTTTTGGTGACATGACATCGACTAGATGCAGGACTGCGCATGTCCTGTTCGATGTCATCGAGCAAGACATGCGCAGAGAGAGCGTCGAGAGACTGTAATGCGCATGTCCTGCTGCAATCCTGCGTTAAGACCAAGGCAGGAATAAAATAAGATTGTTTTCGGACCAAAACAATGACAAAACAAGCCTAAGGCAGGAATGGTTTTCACCTTGTTTTGACATTGCTCTAAGAGCTCATGGTACGGCTAAGGTATATGATCGAAGGTTATAATTTTACAGTTCGACTACTGCCATTTTTTATATTTCGAATTGAATCGAACAAAATATGACGTTTGATTAAAGGTAGGAGAAAAAACCACTGGGGAATATTTTTCGGTGTATAGGTAGCGCAATTTGTTGATTTCAAATGAAACCATTGTATCACAGTCACGGGGTGTAATTTCCAGGGTGAATGAAATCTGTTCAGTATTGACCTTTCCTTGTGCAGGTTCCTTCATAACAATATATTTGTTCACTAAAAGATGGAACATGGAGGACAGCGTGATGGGGGTTATCGCGTGTGTGAGCAGGATAGCTGCTAGCGTGGTGTACGCTTTCGCTCCCACAAGGACCGTGTACTTCCTGGGACCAGTGCTGGATATGTTCAGCTCGGCTGGAGCAACTTCACTACGGTCGATGGCTACTAAGCTGGTGCATAGCGACGAAATCGGTAAGTTGTTTATTTTATTCATAGTCAAAAGTTATTTATAATAGGACCTCAGCCGCAGGGATCACATTGAATAGTTTTAATTTATGAGCTAGGTGACCCTTATTCTTTCGCAAGTAATACCGTGAAGACTCGGGGCAACAAATACCCTTTTGGGCTTTCTTTTTGGTGATCCCTCCTCTTCAATCTAAATAGTCGCAGTGGTACCTAAGCTCAAAAAAAGCTCAAAAAGAACAAAGCTCGCTAAAGTAAGCAAGAATACTTACGGCATGTAAAAGGTTTTTTTTTTTTAAACTAGTCTGATCACAACGAACAAAATGTAATCACGACATTAATCGTTCTTATGTGAATAAGTATTCAAAAAGGATTTAGGATATCAAATAAGATTTAAAAAGAGACTATCATGTTGTACCCACACTACTTTTATAAGGTCATTATGATCATGAAAAAGAAGATCTAAAATTTTTAGAGAATTAAAAGTGCTGGATACTTAAAAAAAAAGTTGACGCTGGTATAAACATAGCATTCTAGTGTAATTCACGAAATACTTGCAAGTGAGAAAACTATTGAAATACCACTTACAACATAATAAAACAGAGTAAAAAAAAATAATCACCAATCTAACCACAAAAACAGAGTCGATTTGGTCGATCGGTTTCTTATTGATGTGTAATTGTCACAGTCATTAGCGGCCTTTACACGTAGAGATCGGACCGCACGAAATATCACGCGCCATTCCAACCTTTGCTAAAAACCTTACGTGTAAATGCGCGACGCTGACAGTTCGATCTGGCAAAGTTTTTAGCACAGTTTTTGTGACAGTTTTTACACGCATCACCGTTCATAATCGTACCACGCGCCAGTCTAAACTGTGACGATAATTACCACGACAGTTTTATCCGCGGTTAAATCTGTACAGATTTATCTGCGGTTCGGAACGCAGTCCAGATGCGCGGTTAAAACTCTACCGTGTAAATGCCGCTAATGTCGCAGTTTTCGTTAGACGCTCATCTAGCTTAAGCATAGTAGTGATTCACATTTTGATGATTCATTTTCTCATTAGATGTAGTAGTTTAGGAAAGTTAAGTTGATTCATAAAATGAATCATTCAGTAATCTCAATCGAAATAATTCAACATTTTTGGCATGGATCAACTGTATATAATTATTTGTACCTTTGACTGAATTATCAGTTATTTTTTTTGACAGAATATGTTTTAGAAATATTTTCAATTTACTCAGGAACAGCTCAATATTTCTAATTAAGGTTTTTTTTGACGAGAATCCTAAAAAGTATAATTACTTCATGATTTCGAGAACTTAACAGTAGGATTTATGTAGGCATATAGATAGACAAAAGAGGGGTTGGAAGACGGAGAACATCTTGGCTTCGCAATATAAGAGATTGGACAGGGATTAAGAAAGCGGAAGATCTGTTTAGGCTGGCACTAGACAAAAAAGATTTGCCAGGATGACAGCTAACCTTCAGTAATGGAGAGGCACTAGAAGGAGAAGAAGAACCTCGTGTCGCTATCGCTATATATCTCTGTCAAGCGTAAATAAATTTCATCACCCCGTGTACTATTATTTATTCCTGCGGGCTTAAAAAGGTCGCTATTGCAGAATCGCATTAAAGGAATTGAACTATTGCCATCTCTTTTCATTGACTGAGAGTGAAAAAAGATGGCATTATAGTTCATTTCATATAGTGATTCAGCTTTAGCGACCTTTTTAAGTCCGCTGTAATTTTCGGCAAAACAAAATTATACGAGGTAAAGTTTGGCTATTATACGAATTTTAATTAGGTCATAACCTATTACCTAGATGTTGATAACAAACAATTCCGCATCTGAGTTGGATACAAAGGTCTAACTCGTTAGTTATCAGAACAGAGTTTGTTGGTTTAAATACTTACCACGTGTCTGATAGTGATAATAGCGTAGACTGACCGTTATTATGTCAATATTATTATTTGTGTAATGATACATGTCTAAATATTTATCTAGTATCCAAGGGTTTTGATTCTAATTCTCATCTCTAATTTTATTATACAAAACTAAGTTTCATTGAAAATAAAAATCTAAGCAAAATTTTCGATTATGACGGAATTCTAACCCGCATTGATCTTTAACCAACTCAGCCACGGAATCCTATTAGGTCGTCTCGAGATGATATTTATCGGTAGAGTACCGATATAGTGTTAAAAGTGTTAAAAACGGCAAAATGACGGTCTATAATTTTAAATAAAAATAAACTATTTTTAACCTTAAACCTAACTTAAACCTAATCAGGAGATAAAGTAAAGACAGATAAAGTTCTCAATTCGTCAGAATCTTTTTTAAATAATAATTATGTTCACTGATTTCTCCGTCAATTATGGACCCATAGCATTCTTTTTTGTTTGTCAGGGTATAAAAATATTGGTGAGGTGAGGAGATCTGTCGAGGATCTTCGGAGTTATAATAAAAATGCACCTCGAGAGAGCAGAACATTTCTCAGCTTTTAACATTGAAGTCAGTTCTTTTTTTAATTTAGCCACTTGAATTTTTAGAAAATTAGAATTATAATTTTTAGTGTTTATTTTGGAAAAGACCACGGGATAAATATAATACATAAACTAACCAAACGTTAAGTCAGACGATAAATATCTGACCCAATTTTCGGACGGAACAGAATGCATGTGGTTAAATTATGGAACAAGCTTTATCAATGAGGAATTTTACTAAAAAGGTACATAGCACAAGCTTTATGATGAAAATTCTATCGTCGCGGTTATTATCGCTATTTCGGTATGTTTTATAAATTGGGACATTATTATAAGTTCAAACAAGGTGTCTTGTCGTTTTGATAATACGAGCCAAAGGTCTTGTATACATTCAGCCGATTAATACACTGGGGAGTAGGTACTATACTATATTATAATATCAGACCTCATCTATTACTTAAATAAATAAATAATGCTGGACATTTCACACATCATCATCTAGCTCTAAAGTAAACAGAGGGAATGCATACATGACACATGAAATGAACTACATGACTGATTTACTACTTTAACCTTTTTTTTTTGTAAATATATACAATTATACATAGAAAACACCCAGACCCAAGACAAATATTTGCAGATCATACAAACATTTGTACCGCGGCGGGGATCGACTCCGCAACCTCATGCATCTCAGGCGGGCCTTCACCCACTGCTCCACAGAGGTCGTCAAATTGAATTTGTTTTCCCACGAAAATGATGCTAGGAAAATCTAAAAAACTTTTACAAGTCCTTTTCTGACACTGCAAAAGTTTAAGGCTGCTGTTTACTAAGTAAGTTAGTATGAGCTAGTGGCCAACTCAGGTGGCGGAGTTTTAGTAGGCCTAAAGGCCTTCGTCGACTTAAAAGCCAAGACCAAAAATTCAGCGTTCGCTCCGAAGCACAGAAGCGCTCAGCAGTTAATTGCACTTGCGGTCACCCATCCATATTGTGACCACTCAGTACGTCGCTTAACTTCAACGATCTATCAAGAACGTCTATAGGTGGGATCAAACGGTTCATTTTTCGTTCATTTCCGTCGTTCATTTTGGGTATTATTATTAGTAAATACATCTAAACAAAAAATGAAAGAAAAGTATCCTAGAAAACCGCAGCATTCATTCGAGTGATCTTTCACTTGAATGAACCGTCTGATTCCTCCTTATGCAATCTACGCGGAGCACTTCACTGACATTAAGTCTATTGCGAGTTCTACCTAAAATATGACAATGCTTATCTAATTTGTTTTATTGAAAAGCAGGACTATAATAAATGAACTCATAGATGCATCTGGTTTCTCTGCATTACTGTCGACTGTTTTGAGCTTTCGACATTGAAACAGGTTCTTTATTAAGTTTTGCATTCCTAATGATATTATTGTACTGACGTTAAACCCACGGAAACAAAGTTTGATTTTTAATGATAATTTTCCTAAATGTGCGAAGTGGTAATTCTAGAGCATAAGGTTATCTTAGGGGTCAAACGTGTATAGTTCAGTGTGTGTTTACATATATAGTGATTATGATGTATACTCGTACAATAGGTACCTACTCGCAAACCAAAAAAAAAAACTGTAATCCTATGAAGTAGGGTAAACCATGTAGTAACTGGCCACTTAAGCACTTTGACCAATATATATTGTTATATTTGCTATGTATGTCCTAGAAGTGTTATGTTTATAGTGTTATAGGAAAGAGAAAACGTTATTACGTATTACAAATTATAAGAAAAACGCGTGTCATCAGTTGAATTTTTTTTATATTAATTTAAATAAAAATAGTTGTTTTAGACCAGTAACTGGCCGAAAAAATTAGTAACTGGCATGTTCTTTTTCAGTAACTGGCCACAAGATTTCTTTGACGAAATTACTAAATTTAATATCAAATTTTAAGAAAATAATATAGAACACAATAAATGGCTAATAGAACTATAAAAAACCAACAAAATAGCATACTTCTCACTTAAATAAAACGAATTTAAATTAGGTATTATGAGATTTAGGCTTCGTCTTTGGTAATTAACATTATCAATACCCTTGCTTTTTTACTTCCTCGCGAACAGCATGAAATGATAATATGATTTATTTGCGCGAAGTGTGGTGCACAAAGAACTTAAACATTTACTATCTAACTTAGATGCACACACTTCGCTAGGAAGGAAACTTGGTAGGTCAATAGGTTGTGCTATGGAATTTTGCTGTGGAACATATGAGCATAATTGGTGAATGGGTTTGTAAAGATATTGGGTTCCCAAGGGGGTAAAAAAAAATAAAGTTACCCAATTAAATTGAGTGGGATGTCATATGAAAGGACTTAATTTGTACATTCCAAAATGGTTTTTATTTTTACTCTAAGATGTATAGTTTTTGAAATACGAAGAAAGAAAAAATTTAAAAACTAGAGATGCCAGAGCTTCCCTTTTATAGAGTTTCGATGTCTTCGTAGTTCATTAACTGGGTGGTCTTAAAAAGAGAGTGGCATAGTTGCGGTCTGGTTTACAATGATTTTAGTTGCTACTTGAATTTTTTTTATGATAAAAAATGAAAATAATTGTCCGGAAACCTGAAAAAAAAAAAAACTACGTATGGAGCTTACGTTAGGTAGGCACGTAAGGTATCTACCTAATTGAATGTAAACAAAATAGACTTAATGTATTGCATGCATGCCTGTAATTTTTACCATACTGAGCTAGCGTAGCGTATTATACATCATTATGTAAAGACTGAACTCAGCAGACGTAGCATGTAGTCAGAAACAAGTCCAAATATAAACTATCAATGCAACGGTGCGCGAGATCTCAGTTCGGGGCGAATTACTAGTTTAATTGTTATAAAGTTCATTATTTTCAATGAAGCATCAGAGATCTTAATCAGACAAATCTAAATTGCCTACCCTATAGCATAAATGACACAAGGAACCATCATCAGCATCAGTGGGAATGTGGATTTGGTGAAACATAGGTAGGGAGGTATAAAATTTTTATGGAACTCGCATTTATTACACTCAAGCCTTTTCTTAGTTATACCAACGGTACAAGCTTCACAGATCGATATATCATTTTCTTCAATGTTTCTCTCAGTTTCGTTTGTAATTGTTGCTTCATCAACATTATAAATTATGGACTGACTTGTTTCAGTTTCTGTTTTTAGATCTGAGCCCCTACTTTTTCTCTTCCCAATAACTGTTTTCTTTTTTTCCCACCCATATTCAGCTCATCTGATTCTGTCTGTTAAAAAAACAGAAACCATCAGTAACTGGCCACTCAACTGGCCACCTTACTATGCCAGTTACTGAAAAACCCAAATAAAATTTTACAATATTGTGTCACCTATTATAAGACCTGATTACCTTGCACTACAGAACGTAATTTTGATCAATTTTATAGATAAGTCATTTTGTTAATAACTGGCATGGGTCGCTAGTTATTGAAAATTTAAAGTTTTTTATTTCAGTTACTAGCCACACTATCATTGTAGGCTAGAAGCAAATAACTTAATCAAAGACGACTAAATTGCGATAATACTACCTAAATGCTATCTAAATCACTATAAACTACAAAGATACCTAGTTTGAAACAAGTTTAATTGGTATTTTAATTAAACAAGATCCTTACCGTTTTAACAACTCAACAGGCATAGACCATCCGGCTCGCCTACTGTTAACCAATGACGAAATATTTTCGCGTTAAGTTGTTTGGCTGGTGACGGAAATCGGTACTAAAATTAAAGCTAAATAAATAAACAATTCTCTAAGATGATAACATAAGGCGTACGTCCCACTAGTTGCTTAATTTAGATGTCTAAGCGTCAACATGGCTAGTTACTGAAGGTGGCCAGTTATACCTAGATTTACCCTATTTTTTATTTTATTTAAATGAATAATTTATCAATACTTATTCTCATTATAATTATATAATGAGAATAAGTATTGATAAATTATTCCTCTTTCATTATGTTGAAAGTTTATGTGTACCTAAGTAACAGTTTATTTTCAAACTCGGCTGAAGTGAAAAAAATAAAATCTTCCATTATCAAAAAAAACCGGTCAAGTGCGAGTAGAACTCGTACGCCGAGGGTTCCGTACCTACCCATTATGTTATTGTAGCCCGCTTATTTGTATGAGCGCCCATACAACTCAGAGGACAATCTTAATTGGCGTCAACTATGTATGTATGGGAACACCCTTTAATTTTCAACTTTTTTAACTTTTTGGAATTTTTCCTTTATTTGTGTTATAAGACCTTGCTTTTTGCCAAATTTCGTGATTCTAGGTCAACGGGAACTACCATTTAGGTTTTCAACCCAAAACCTCTAGGGTACTTCCGGTTGACCTAGAATTGTCAAATTTGGTTACAAGCAAGGTCTTACAGCACAAGTAAAGGAAAAATTCCGAAAAATAAAAAAAGTTCATAATTAAGGTAAGTTTTGGTACTTTCAAGTTTTCACGAAAACCTAAATTTGCCAATATCTTTTTATAGTGTTGACTCAGGACCTTGATTTTTTTTGTCACAATAGGGACTATAGACCTCAGTATATGGTATAAATTTCAACTTGCTAGCTCTACCCGTTCCTGAGATAATCGATGGTGACACACGGACAGACGGACAGACAGACGGACAGACGGACAGACGGACAGACGGACAGACGGACAGACGGACAAGAAAGTGATCTTATAAGGGTTCCTTTTTTTACCTTTTAAGGTACGGAACCCTAAAAAAGGTTCATAAGTACTTACAACAATTTTTTTATTTGTTATCCTAACTTTGATATTTTCAATTGTTCAAATTTAGATCCCCAACTGAAAAAAATACTTACCTAGGTACCCAAAAGATGAAATGTAAAAAATATAGATCAGGTTCCATTATATCCACTATTTATCAATTCAATTCAATTCAATTCATTTATTCAATAACAATATATTACATTGTGTTTGAGTTTTATAAGTACTTACACTAAATTATTAACCTATGATACACACATACTTAATTAAAACTATCGAACAAAATAACACACATAAATTTAAATTAAAAATGTTAAAGTACAAGTAGTGCTATGTCAACCCGTACTTGTACCAAATTCGTCCACGGAGTAAAAGCACCCTTCCAGCAAGAGCTTTTTAAGCGTATTTTTAAATATAAGTACTTGGACTGTCAATGGTTTTTATATCAACAGGCAAGGAGTTAAATAATCTGACTGCTTGAAACCGACAACCATGCTTCACAACATCTAACCTCGGACATTCAGGGGTCTCTAAATCCTTCCTTCTTGTTTCTATCCTTAATGCTCTTTGTTCTGGTGATTCGAATCTAGAGGGATGCCGCACAATATCCATAAGAGTCACTAAAATATAGAGGCTTGGAAGAGTCAAAATGTTTAGCGTTCTAAAGTACTCTTTACACGATTCCCAAGGCGGAATCCGCACCATGGTGCGAATGGCTCGTTTTTGTAGGATAAATGCTCTTTTCATGTTATAGGCGTAACTGTTTCCCCAGAATTTGATGCTATACCTTAATTTCGACTCAACCAGAGCGTAGTAAACAGTTTTGAGTTGTTCAAGATCTACCTCATCTCTCAGACTTCTTAGGGCATAGCAGGCTGAACTTACTGAGTTGTCTATAGACTCCAACTCTGGTTTTCAATTTAGAAACTGATATATATGATATCTTACTCTAACATACATTAAATTTATGATTTCTTGTTGATATTAAAAGAATAAAGTTCCTATGAACTCTAAAATAAGGGTCAATATTTGTACGAAGGTCAGTTGCAACTTGCAACACCAATTGGTTCTTTGTTCATTGCACACGATAGGTACTGGTTACATAATTAATAACGATAAAATAACGCACGTGCTTCCGAGTTGCTGGGACGTGTTACTATCTACTTAGATTATTAGTAGGCTGTTAAGCAACGTTCTTTGATATTCTTGAGAAACCTGCACCCTGATTCAGACTTCCGAATTAGCATCCGAATCGATGATTTCAGTCGGAAAGTTGACGTTTTTTCAGCGAAGCCTCTGGTTAACAGCCATTTCAGTGAACCAATTGATGGTTGTCATCTTTTCAGATCCTTAAACGTTCAAGATCCTTTGAATATCTCAGATGCACAGTTTTTTTTCATTTCACAAGAAAAAATTATATTAAGTATAATAATTTGTTTGGCAGAGCTTCTATCGCAATTTTCTACATGGTCAAGTCTACTCACAATCGTAAATAATATATATCATCTACACGCAGTTTTATGGTTATTACAAATATGTAGGTACTAACCTGCACTTTAAAACGTAGCCAATGCAATTTGGATGTTTCTACGCCAATATATTCAAAAATAAACGGCTGATATGAAATAATTGCAAATCAATTAATACAATTAAAGCATTGATTGTGAATCAATACCTAACGATAGTGTGTAAAAAATCTACGAGACAATGAAATATGAAAATGAAGTGATAAAATTACTGTGTTAAAAATAATGCAAATGTAAGTTATAAATACATCGGGTGACTGAAGTTGGATAACATTCGCGTAATCGTTTCATTAGGTTATCACTGCACAATGTGATATTTTATTGAACAACGTCTCAGACACAAGAGGTGCTAGTCTGGGGGTAAATGTTTTCTCAGAGTAGATATGGGTACAAATCGTAGTACCAGTTTCTTATATTACTATATACGGAATATTCATGTAAGATTAGGGCTTGTACCTATAGTCGTATTGCTCATTATACGGACTAAAAATTTATGAAAAATTACATTTTTTCCTTCAATTTTAGTCCGTATAATGAGCAATACGACTATAAGGGTGACAAATCTACATCGAGCTATGCTGCGCTGTACTGCGCTGTGCTATGTTTGGTCAACTCGCTCGTCTAATATTTCAATGACGTTACAAACAAACCATGCTGTGCTGCGCTGTGTGAGGCTACGCTCTGTTTACGACGTTTTGTTTGACGTAACCATAGCACAGCGCAGTACAGCGCAGCATAGCTCGATGTAGATTTGTCACCCTAATGTGACTGTTAGGTAAGCCGCGTTTTCACTAGGCGACAAAGTCAAAGTCAAAGTATATTTATTGCATAATTACATGTGTAATTATGCAATTAACATTTTTATAGGTGTTACAGATTTTTTAGTTTCAATGTAATCTACCCTTTATGGGCGTGCAATTATTTAAATTTTACAATAATATAACAATGTCGCAGAACCTATCGCTCGACATTCACGTAGATGTCTCTGCAAAATGTTGTGGGACAGTGTCCCGCGATTGTCAACCTATCTATCCGGCTTCTGGCAAAGATTGCCCTCCAGTATTTTTTTCGAATGGACTTTATATCAGTTACAACTTCACCGGACTATGCCCTCTAGTTTCAGAGGTAAGGCTTTTTAATATAAACTTAATCGACAATAATGAACCTCAGACGCGATCACTAAAATTTGTGACTAGCAGCATAAAAGACCTATGCCCAGCAGGTGGAGTCGGGCAGTGGATAATGATGATAAAAAAATTTGATACCTTTCAACTAAGAATTCCTTAACATTTTCGTTGAGTGTAAATCCTGTTTAATAAAACTTAATACATGTTGTGATATTCTTTATTTGGAAAAAAACATAGATTTATTGGAAGTACTTAACTAAATAAATAAACACGCTTTTGTGCTTCGGAGGTCACGTTAAAAGTCAAGCTAAGATGTAGTCTATGCGAAATAAAAATCAATCAATACCACCAGCTTCAATTTTCATAAATTATTATCTAAACTGAAATAACTTGCTACAAAGGGCACGTCAAAAGTCCAGCAAGCTTAAATTCTCCGTCTTCAGTAGCTACCAGCTTAAACAATCTTACCTACAACCTGATTCACTCTTTAGAATGCAGTGTTAATGCTAAAATCGCTCAAACTATATTCTCTTTGTTCGCAGGCAAAACAAGCTCTCTAATCAGTATATCAGAAGCGCTGGTGCCTGTGATATATTCACCGATATACAGCGTAGTGTATCTTAGTACTCTGTCTACCTTCTCCGGAGCTTTCTACCTCATCAGTGCGGCGCTGGCTGTTCCAGCTATTGGTATTGTTATGTGAGTATTTATGAAACCTACTAGATAAATCGCAAAATTCATAAATTTCAATCTGCCTATTGTAATATGATCGAGTTTTTATAAACCCTGCGAAACATGCATTCGCGCAAATCTTTCATCTTTATTCCGGTTATGCGTGCATGTGAGTGCCCATGCAAATTAATTGCAAACTTTCGTGCATTACTCATACAAATGTTTTCCATTTTTATGGAAAAAAGTCGCATGGCAACAGAGCGACGGATTGACGTGAATTTTTGTTATATGGAGATAGTTGGAGGGCTGGATAGGCTACTTTCTATCCGGGTACCACGCGAGCGAAGCCGCGGGCAGCAGCTAGTTGTCTATATTGTACATTGTAGCATTATCGCATTTTGGCATTCGCGTATATTGTCCTATTGTTATGAGTTCTAATGTGTAAATGTGAGTGACTGGCATCATATTAGTGTGTCAAACAAAATGTCACTTAATTCGCAATACAGTCCAATATTTGCAGAATTTCGAATTTGTGCGAATCGTAGAATTGGTGTGAAAGCAAATGAAGGTTGAATTTCGAATACCTTACCCTTCACACATCAAAAGGAACAAGCCTTTCAAATTCAAATCCCTTAGACCTTTAGGTTATTTGTTGTCTGTTTCCTTCGGGTCCTTTTAACCTAGGTATGTAGGTTAAAAGATATTTTATTAGATTTAGATATTAATAGTTTAATACTTACAGAGGTATCATATTCGTATAGAAACCTATTTGTTGACGAAATATACTTTTTAGCCGACTTCAAAAAAAGGAGGAGATTCTCAATTTTTCATGTAGGTATGTTTAGGTAAGTACTGATTACTCGAAGACGCCTGGACCGATTCGTAATTTTTTTTTTTGTTTAAAATGGTAGGTACTTGTAAATAATTTCTGATTAGTGCCATAAAAATTTGGTGAGGATCTGTTGAGGATTTTCGGAGTTATGAACAGCAATGCAACTCGAGAGTGCCGAGATTGAAGTCGGTTTTTTAATTTTTTTAATTTATGGACTTGTTAGACTAAAATACACACTACAATTGAAATAGGTACCTACTTTACTGAGAAAACATGAAACTCTTAAATAAATAAACAATTCTAAACCCAATTAAAAAGCGTCTAATAGTTGCTCAACCGGTTCCGAGCGATTATTTTTAGAATAATTTTGTTAAAACAAGTTATTAAAATACTTTGTTTATAAAAATATACCTTATCCTAATAATAGATAAATGCGAAAGTTTGTGCAGATGTATGGATGTTTGTTACTTTTTCACGCAAAAAACTACTGAACTATTTTAATGAAAGTTGAATTTACTTAGTTTATGACCTGGAATAACATAATAGGCTACTTTTTATCCGGCTAGTTATGACGCGAGTGAAGCCGCGGGCGGAAGTTAGTTTTTTTTTTTTTATAGTTATAGGTAAGTTGTAATTGCTATAAGTAGGTAATAGTATTGTTTCGGCTGTTTTTACTAATGATTTTTAAGGCGTTAAACCACACTGAGGTAGCATTTAATCGAAAAGGATTTTTTTTATTTTAGATTAGTTTCTAACTTCTAGAAAAACAAATAACATTTGATTCTTTATGTCTAGGTACTAGATATTTAAAAAAAAAGGAATAAAAATCTTTACAAATTATTTTCGCCTATGGTTTGTAGGTAATAAGTTAGTACTAAAAACTTTAAAGATAAATGTGTCTACAGAGGAAAACTTTCTAGAAAAGCTTACATTTTGAAATCAAACGTATTTCATGTTAATTGATCAAAGCTATCCGTTTCATATGCAAACAAACCTTGTCCAACATCCTAACACATAAGACACACATTGGACATCGGACAAATCCATGTCTCTACATTAATTAAGTTTAGTAGTGAGCCACGTGGTACAGAAAACAAATAATGGTTGCTACGTCGCACGGAGAAGATGAAAGAGAAGAATAAATTTAATTGCAAAAGAGTTTATCAATTTATCAATTCTGGCCTCTTAGCTCAGTTGGTAAGCTCTGCCTTCTGCGCTGTAGGTCGTGGGTTCGATCCCCACCCAGGACAAACATTTGTGTGATGAACATAGATGTTTATTCTGTGTCTGGGTGTTATAAAGTATTTTACGTAGGTATGTATTTACAAATATATAAGTATTCTATCAGTTATCTGGTTCTCATAGTACAAGGTTTGCTTAATTTGTGGCTAGATGGCGCTGTGTCAAATGTCCAGCAACATTTTTTACCCGACTGCGGTGTACCCCAAAAGGAGGTATACATAGGCACAGATTACTAATTACTAACAGATGCCTGACTCCGGGAAAACGTTTATTTAAATAGCGAATCTATCATCAATACTACAAAGTTCAATTCAGCTCGCACAAGCACTTCATGCCTACTCGTTTTTATACCTAAACTTGGCGCCTCATTCTAACTCTGTCTGTCGGCGTAACTCTGTCCCTGTCTTCTATCTGGCGTGGCACTAAGGGTTGCTTCTCGCGACATAATATTTATTAGGTATTATTATCTTTTGGTAAAATTGATCTACCGTTATGCAGGTAGGTACCTACATAATTATCTCTATTCTAAAGGTGGTATCACAATCTCAAAGGTAGGTACCTACCTACACTAGGTGAGTAGATTACGAAGAAAGCAAAATAGGTAGGTACCTACCTAATGGATCCTTGCTCCTTGCTCTTTGTACGGAATTAGGAGTACCTACTATACCTAAGTTTGTGAATGTAGGTAGGTAGTCAGTGTTCCTAAAAAATGACGCTGAGCAAATCAAAACGTATTACCTACCTAGGTAGGTAGGTAGGTACCTATTAGCTTTCAATCTTTTTAGTAACTTTAGTACCTAGGTGGTTATTTATTATTATAGTACCTAGGTACCTACCCAAACAACACAAAAGTATTTCACTTTCAAAACTTTCGTGAGTTGTACTAGACCAAGTACCAGATGAAGATTCTCCGGAATCCAGATGAATCGAAACATTGTAGGTATCTAAATCGACGAAATTTTTACGTGAGTAGGTAATTCCCGTGTGTCAAATAATGTCTAACACAAAAGTAGGTACTTATTAAAAAACATACCTACTACATCTATAATAACCTCTATTAAATGATAAAAGTAAGTAAGTACTTCTTACCTTTCCATGTCATTGGGAAGAGATAAAAACGAGAGATCCCGATTGCTGTCATTATTTCCACAGCCATAAACTATACAGTAATTTTTTGGTTTCATTTTATAAATATTCCGGCCGAGCCAGCCGAGCGCGGCGTGGCGCGGCGCGATATGGCGCGGCGGCACGTGACACTCCACTGAGCTCGGCCCGCCCGGTGGGCTCGCCAATGTACTTGTAGCTTTGTACCTGACGCGCGGAGTGCGCCATCTGTTAGTAATTAGTAATCTGTGACATAGGTAAAAATTGCGCAGGATAGAGACGAATGGCAAGCGAAGAGACAGAAGTGGATGAGAAAGGCTGATAATGATGATGATGTTATTTATTATTATAAATCATCATAATGTAAACCTACTGTATTGCAAATTAATTGATTACTTTCAGACTATAAATCAGTATGTTGTGGGAATTACCTGTAATTTATAATTCCGGAATTACTTACCCGTTTAAATAAATACCTAGCAACAATGGGCTGAACGTGTTACGTAGAGTATAGTCTGGCAAAAATAATAGACATAAATGGGGGCGCCACTGAAAATAATAGACATAAATGGGGGTGCAAGCTAAATACGCGAAATAGATAAATTCTCTTTTGAAAGGAAGTTATTACTTCTGACTGACGTCTTCGGAACCTGGTACCATAGACAAGAAACCTGTACTTTACCATAGATTAGTAGAGAAAGGGTTTCCATTGTAATACAATTTTAGTGGCCGTTTCTACCCGTTTTTGCCAGACTTTACCTACCTACAAACAGCAGGCCTGCTCTGCTCACAATAAGTGGACATGGTGCCTATTTTCTAAAGAATGGCTTAAAATCTAACACCCGTATTTATGTTTAAAAGCAAATAACTTCCACCAGTGGCTTCTATCATTGTGTAACCAGGATAAAATCGAGTATTTTAAACTTTTTTTAACAACCTATCCTTTTATGCCAGTCACATTTTATAAGTAGGGTGGGTTGTCCACCTGTGAACCAGGCAGATGCAATGAACCACCGCTATATTTCAAAAATGTGACATTGCCGTTCTTTACGATTACTGCCAACAGGAACGCATACACATCCCTCACTCTCTCCCCAAATTACAAGCAGCGCAAGCTTAAGACGTACGCCCAGTGATCGAATTTATAAAAATGTATCATAAAAGTCAGTTTTTTGTGTTGATTTCATTCTTTTTCTACATTTTTTGGGTGTTACCTACAGTTTTTTTTGCCTGTTACGTATGATAACACATACATAACGTTGTAAATTACACTATAGTTAGTATGCTGTATCATCATTTACCAGGTGAAATTCTGAGGTTTGTTTTGTCAATGGGGTGTGTCCAGCAATAAGCCATGACATAGTGTCCTGCATTGAACCATAGTACTCACATACATTTTCCCAGTCCGAGCTGCACCTACCATTCTTAAACGTTGAAAAACTAAACCACCACTTATTACAACTAGATTTGTATGATAACCTACTTATAATTAGTTTTATGATAAAAAAAAACCATATTGCTTGATGTCAAAACATAGATTTTATTAAGACTAAAATACTCAAGCCTGAATATAATTAACAGTACCTCTAACGGCTTATATTTCATAGTTAGTAATAATTTTGCTGATAGGTATTATTAATAAAGTAAAAACATTGCCCTTTCTCTTGGTAAATAGGTGGTTCATTGCAGAATTCGGTCTGGTTCAATGCGTACCACCCGTGTTACGCAATGAACCAATTCTCATTTTTTGCTAAATCTGTATTTCTAAGAAATCTAAAAATTATATGAATAAACTAATAATGCACAATCTTAGCCAGATTAATCACCTTACTTCACGCCAAATCTTAGATCCGTAAGTCAAAAAATGTAAAAGATATGGACGTTTGAATTTTACCTGGTTCATTGCTGGACAACCCACCCTACCTAAGTACCTATTTAAAGCTTCGTTCCAATCCATTTCAAAGTTAAAGGGTTGAGCAATTTCCAATAATTTAAGGGGCCTGCGACAGACGAATTTTCCGCACAAATATAACATCAAAGTCATTTAAAATGTAAGCATATTTTTATCAGTTTATGTTATTATTTAGATATTTAGATTAAGGCAGTATTTGTCTAGTTTTTTGGAACAAAAGTGTAACAGGAACTTAGATAAATACTGCCTTAATCTAATACCTAAACAATAATATAAACTGATTAAAATATGCTTAAATTTTAAATGATTTTGGTATTACGTTTGTATGGACATTCGCCTGTCCCATGCCCCTAACACACAAATACTTATTCGGATTCCAATAAAATCACCTGATGTGAGACTTTAACCATTCCAGCCATCACGAAAGTAGGCCATTGGCTCATCTTAACCACCGAGTTGCTCCTTTGTTGCACCGAGAATTACTTGGGTAATTTCTCTGTGTCTTAACTAAGTGTGATGAGATTGAGTTCAAAAAACCCGTGTCTTTCAAGATCTCATAAAAACGGCAAGCACATTTTTACCCAAGCACGTTGTAACTATTTCGACACTTCAGCAAAAAGAGACCTTGCGGTCATTCGAGAGCTTGCCCTTATTATAGCTAATTCAAGACATGATCGATTTCTAATAATAGACCTTGAATTGTTTAATTCGTTACCCATGGCCTTACAATTTCTCTCCATAGAATAAGTATTGAAAGGCAATTTCAAATGCGATTTGTCATCGGATAATGGAATTTTCCAACATTTAGCTACGTAAGTTTATTGCTAGATATAATAAACATATTACAGGTTTTATAAATACAATAATTATGGAAACGCAGAATAAACTGTGAATCAATCAATGAATACCAAATGCTGTATTTACTCACAAAGAGCTTCATAAGTTATTCAAAGCAGATTTCATTCGTATATTTTTAAAGTGTGAGATAAGACTTCTGCCGAAAATATAACGGAGAGACATTACTCCCTGAATCACAAAAGAGAGTTCGTGTTTATGCGCATTCTCAATCTTAAACGAAAAATCCGTTGATAAGCAAATAAGTTCGTATGAGCAAGTGGCCAACTCTGGTGGCGGAGTTTTTAGACCGCCTAAAGGCCTCCGTCATGGCTTAACGACTTAAAAGCCGGGACCGACAATTTAATGTGCCCTCCGAAGCACGGAAGCGCTCTGCTCGTAATACCACTTGCGGTCACCCATTCAAATTGTGACCGCGCACAACGCTGCTTAACTTCAACGATCAATCAAGAACGTCTAAGCAAGCTACGCCACGAGCGCTTCCGTACTTCACACGTATTCGCGTAATCCAACAGGATCTCTCATGCAACTGTTAACTTTGATGTCCTCTTGTCACAACATAACCCATAAGAAACATTGTCACCCATATTTCTCAAAATCCGTTGATGCACGGCAGGGATCAGAAACCCATGACTTTTGGATCAAATGTCGTAGTATCACAGTCAGCCAACACGCCAGGCAAACGTTTTAATGATCTGCAAATATTTGTCTCGAGTCTGGGTATTTTCTATTTATAGTATACATACTATACATGTGTTTATTTCCAAAAAAAGAAAATAAGTAAAGAAGGGCAAACAGTATTATTTGATTTTTCAAAGTTAGATCTGTAAATTGCTTTACTTTTTTCAGTAAAACACATTATTTAGTACAATAAATAATGTGTAAAACACATTATTTAGTACAATAAATAATGTGTTTTTACTAAAAACGTAAAGCAATTGTGACAATAATAATAATGACAAAAAGGTAATTTTACAATTTATTTTGACTGATAGATGCCAAATGTGATCTATTTATTATCCCTACGTCCCTACCCTATATCAGTCATGTAATACTCAAACACGCTCTGCTTTCTTTGGAGCTTAATGCTGTGTAAAATGTCCAGCAATATCTATTTATTATTTACTGGTGTGTTTCTCTTGTTCACAGAACTTTGTACTATCTTCAAACTAAAGATGACAGTAAACCGGACACAACAGAAAGCAAGAAGACGGAGAACGAGATAACAAGTTTTTGATATTTGCTATTTATAATTATCTAATAAGTACAAATAATTCAAAAAATCTCAATAAATTAAGATTTGTATTGCAAAGTTTTTTTTCCTATCCTTTTGTAGTGCAAGACCGGGATATTAAAACAATCACACTAATATTATAAATGCGAGAGTTTGGATGTTTGTTTTATAACTCGACAACCACTAGGTAAACCGATTTGGCTGAAATTCGGGTACCACGCGAGCGAAGCCGCGGGCGGAAGCTAGTAACTTAATAAGATGCACACGGGACAGAATAATAAATTGCTTTTATTTATTTGTCATCTCATTAATTTATTTTTGTTAAACATGACCATTCTTCATTCATTGTGCATATTTCTTAAAATTTACTTATCTCTTATTATCACAGCTGTTTTTAGTTATTTTTTTGTAAAACTTGTAATACGTACCTAGACATTTTAAAGTTATAAATGTGAGTCACAGTCCGACCTGTGTGTGTACTTACATTTCATCATCATCAACCTCATTCCTACAGAATACAATATCCACAATTATACAAAAAGTATAATATCAGTCATGTTTATGTGGCATACTTTGGGGCTACATGCTGCTGTGTGAATTTATTTATTTAAATTCAATGATCTATTCAAAAAGTGGTTTTTGAAAAGGTTTTTTGAAAAGGTCGTTGTTTAAATTAAGTAGGTACTTATAGTAATTCAGACATTAAGGCAGGCTGGGCGACAGAAGGAAAAGGGAACCAAGGCACCAACCTAGTGCTTCGGAGGACACGTTAAATTGTCGGTCATTTAGGGCCAAGGCCTTTAGGCATTCAAGATCCTTTGAAGATGTCTAAGGAGAACTCATGGAGGCTATGACGGATGCCTCTAAGCGGCTTAAAACTTCGTCACCACAAGGAGAACTCGGCATCAAATTGGTGACATTTTGGAGAAGGGCCAGGCCAAAAGTACTACCCTAAACCAGCGAGCTTGTATGAGGAACGTGATGAGAGTGAATGAGGCGAAAGAGTGTCAGGATCGTAGCAAGTGGAAATCCGTGGTCTCTGCCTGCCTTGTGGGAAAGAGGCATGATTTTTCGTATATATGTATGTAGAACTCGGCATAGCCACGTAGGCGCCCACATATTTGGTACATGTCCACATTTTGCAGAAGTTATTATAGAATGGATGGATGTTGTAGGCTGAAATGGATAGTAAAGGTAGATAAAAAGGTACCTAAGTAAGTACTTAACTACATTTTTTTCGACTTTAGATTAGAATACTTTGGAATACTCTGTACGGTAAAAAAAAATCATTGTTTGTATACAATTGATGCATACACATTCAAATATTTGCAATGTCAATATGGCAATGAGCGCGTCGCAGTTTAAAGTAGCTATCAGGACCAAAAATGGGGGCAGCGAACATACAAATATGACCAGAGATAGTCCATTTGTGTAAGGCTTATAAATGGAGGTCAATTTGCTTTTGAATATACAAATCGAATTCATAATTTTGTAAGAGCCCTCGCAGACTACAGACTTTCTATCGGCCGATAGTCTGATCGGGCTCTAAATCAGTATAAAGATGACGTAAGGGGACTGTCCATTAATTATTACGTGAGATGATTTTTTGCGATTTTTCGACCCTCCCGCAGTCCCGCCCCCCTTGGTAGAACTGTGAGATTTGGTACCTATCTGTTTTCTTTGGTGTACGGAACACTAAAACTATCCCACTGATTAAAAGCTTAATTTCAAAGACTATGTTTCATTCCGGTATCGGTTTCGGTAGGTACCTAACTATCGCAACGGGTAAAACCGAGTTTGCAGCTAGTCAACGAAATTTGCATTAGGCGTGAGAATTTGTTTATAATTTTCTGAGATTTTCAATGAAAATAACAATGAATATTTTTTTAACTCTCGGGTAATTCCCAACAATAAATTCCCTTGGACTTGACAACAAAACAAGTGATACTGCTTCCAATGCATAATATTGTTCATGATTTGACGTTATTTTTAGGGGCCTTTCACTCTTCAGCGTGTCGCCGGTCGCGTCCGCGAGTTGACCATTCACAGCACAGAGAAATTCGAAAATTCAAAATTCTCTGTGCTGTGAATGGTCAACTCGCGAACGCGACCGGCGACACGCTGAAGAGTGAAACAAGCCTTAGAGTAAATGGACGTTTTTTATAGTAGGTCATTTAATTATATAGGGTGACCAGAATAGAATGATAGGAAAATAAATTGAAATTAAACAGCAACGATGTATGATATAAAATTGATTCTGGCTTTATTTTAAAGCTACATTCTTTGCATTTTATATGGAATAGTACCTACATCATTCAAGGCCGCCTCGGCTTCGCTGGCAGAGCTTCAAGCGGTCAAAACATAAACAAAACAAAAAAGAAGAGAGATGATGAGAAGAGAAAGAGGTAAATAAATAACCTACAACAATATTCTACAAAAGAAACAAAAAATTCCTCAATAATTTTCTAATGTGTCTCAACACGAAATCTTTCCTCTGAACACGAAAATATTGTGAAATCTTGCGTTTCCGTTCAGCTCCTCAGTAGGTACATAGGTTAGATGCGTATTTTCGTAGTACCAAGGCGACAGCAGGTAAATTACAGATAACATTGATATAGAAAGATAATTTCATCACATTTTGACATCAATTATCTCGATGGTAGATTCCATTACCTATGTCCTTCGCATGGAAACTATTGGTTAATGGAAATTATGATTACGACAGTATTCTCAGATTTTATTCAGATCTTTAGGCATTTTTAGATTCTTTGAAAATGACTAAAGAGGTAGTCAGAGGTAAGTATATCCAAGTATAAATTTGTTACCTACATGCTCACATTTTGCAGCAGTTATCATTCCATATGTCACAGGTTGCCCGTCGAAAGAAAACTAACTGGTTTCCTTACGATGTTTTCCTTCACCGTTTAGATGTATTACTTCTCGCGTTTATGGGCGTAGGTATATTTTTCGAAACGGAAAATCCATTGCATGCCGGGTTCAAACCCACGACATTCGGATCGAAAGGCACTTACCTACTTGGCCAACACCGCTCTTAGTTGATATAAGTACCTACTGTAAAATATTAAGTACCTACCTAAGTATATTTAATCTGTGGCAGACGGAAAGGTGATCCAAAACGGAATCACAACTCTAGTCCTAGTGAACAGAAGACATCATTATCTTTTTTATAGCGTTCAGTGCCCGCGACGCACATACTGTTGTCACAAACTAGGCATTCGTGAAGTTAGGCTTTTCGCTGCGCAGTAGAAATTTTTTTATGATAAAGTTGCACTGTGCATCGAAACGGCAACTTCATGAATGCCAAGATGGCAAGATCTGTTGGAAGAAGTGTACTACTCCAAATGCAGGCTGTCATTCGGCACTCTCATTTGAGAGCACAAATTACAGCGACGGGACAGCAAATATGTTATCCGTGCATTCAAGATTCCTTGAAGATATCAGAGGCACATCCAACTACATATTTAGCACATGCCACTATTTTCCAGAAACTAGTAGGTATTCTATACGTTACACTAGCCCCCTTACTTATGAAAGATGTTTAAAGTTGAACACTGGTTGAACAACGTCCTGTCTCTGTTTGTCACTATCCACAAATAAAGACAGGACGTTGTTTAACCAGTGTTTCACTATAAACATCTTTCATAAGTAAGGCCCTAGGTATTAGATCAAATGAAAAAAAGCCTCATTTTGTCCGACGACGTCATGTGCCATAGAACAAAATTAGGAACCATTCATTATCGGCAGGTGCCGCGAATTGGAAATTTAAATCACTATCGAATTAAAAAGTCAAAAATGCAAATTGTAGATAGTCAATTGATTCTTGGGATGCGACGGTTTGCATATTGGAAATACCAAGGTATAAAAAGGCCATAAAAAGGATAAATATAAAAGTTAACCAACACTTATGCTAATTTTTATATCTTTTTCCAACATTAGACCCTGCTCACCATCTATAAATAACTTACTCATACGGATTCCAAGGAGCCCAAATACGAAACCTCTCTTTTGTAATTTTTTAAATTCACCAAATTCTCCTAAGGTCGATGGCGTGCGTAAATATTTGAACAGCTTTTTAAAAAACATCAGATTCGTTGCAAACATGCAGACAAATAAGTACCTACCTAGTGTAAATGTAGATAGCGACAATGTATGGTTCGAAATGTTGTACCTACTCTACGCACTCTACTAACATTTCCTTGGGAATATAAGGCAGGCAAAGAAAAACAAATCTAAAATGATTTTTGGCAAAGTAGGTTTTGCGATAAGCGATCAAAAAAGTCAACTATACTCACATCATGTCCTATAGTCGGATTGCTCATTTTGACATAAAACATATCAAAAATAATCAAAATTGAAGGAAAAATGACATTTTTTCCTTCAATTTTAGTCCGTATAATGAGCAATACGACTATAGTTGTTTTGTTCGTCTTTCTCTTTCAATGCAATTCTATCACAATGATACCTGCAGTGAGCCTGCAGTGCAAGTAGGTACTGTTCTTATCGATCGCTTGACATTTAAAATCGACAACATTCAATCAAATTGGATTTTTCATTGATCCTTAACTACTCCAATTTTATCGAATTTTGTCGAGTCTAAAGGTACAAGTCCGAGACCGACCGCAGACTGATTTGTACCTTTAATGTCAAATTTAGCGATCGATACGAACGATACTTGCACTGCTGGACCGGCAAGCGCAGCGTTGGACGTCCACCAACAAGATGGACAGACGACCTTGTAATAGTTGGGAACCCACCTGTAAAAACCGTGGGTCGGCGGTGGATGTAGATCGCTTCAAACCGCATCATCATCATCATCATCTCCCTGCCCTCATCCCACTAGGTGGGGTCGGCACAACATGTTTCACTTCATTCTATCACTCGTTATCCCAGGTTGAAGATTTCGGGAAAAACAGATGCCAACAGCGAGCTCCAGACCTTTTTTTTTTTTTTTCTTCTTTATTTTGGCTTCGCACGTCTTGTGCATTCAGCCAGTGTCAGCTCCAGACCTTAGCGGTGCGGATGCTAAAGGTGAAGGAGGACCGCGTCGTACGAGTGGATGGAATGTCATAAGATAAGGTACAAGGACAATAATTGAGCTGAGCTTTCCCTCACAATGTTTCAAAAATCGAAGCTCTGCCAGGATTCGTTCTAACGACCTTCGGATCGTGAGTCGAGGAACACCCCACTAAGGGAGTGTACACATTGCGTTTTCTGCAGCGCGTTTTTGAGCTGCGCGTTTGTATCGATACAAACGCGCGTTCGCAACGCGTTTTTTTCCATACAAAAGCGAACCGGGAGGGGCTGCGCGGGGGGCTGCGCGTTCGCATCGCGTTCGAATCGCGTTTGTATCGATACAAACGCGCTGCAAAAAACGCAATGTGTACACTCCCTAAGCAAACACGACAACTATCAAAGTGGTTATAAATTGGACGTTGTTTCAGCCACAACAAATTCTTCGTTCAATCACCTTTGAAACTGGTATAAAAAGATCGACAAAACCCAACTGGTTCTATTCACGGCACGGTCAAAGTGGTCGGTCGGGTAGAACAAGATGTGACCAACGAGTTCACAGCTGGTTATGGTCTTTTAATTTATTCTGCCAGACCTTACTTGCATGGCAAACACACCCAAGAAATAATAACTCAATTAAAAATTTAATAAAAACCCTCGACATAATCCCTTCATAAACTAGAAAAGAGCTGATGGTCTTCAAACGGCTGAACAGATTTTCATGAAACATAGCTAAGAACACTCTCGACAAAGACTCTCGCTGCTCTACCGTTGAGCCAAGCATGTTTGATCAAAATCAAGTCAACAAAGAAGTACCTACTTATTTAAAAATAATACAGATTTTATATGATATTAATATTTATTCTGTACAAATCTACATAATTATTTACAAAACAATACTCACAGTACCACTTAGTATTTAATTGCGACTTTCACTCCACTTGTTCTGTGTTCATCTGTTACAAGGACACTGAACCTTCCCAAGAAATAACAAAAGATTGGTTTTCGCATGTCATAATTCTGTAACAACAAAACAACCTTGTTTCTTAAATGTTCAATGAGCACACTAGGTATAATTAGAGTCATTAGTGGAAGTCTACAGGAGGCCTAAAAACTACAAGGCTAAAGTTGGTCACTAGCACATACTAAAAACTATTTCAGTACCTACGTCAGTAAAATACCCCGCCTATAAAAAACAAATGGTCACGAAATATTTCAGGTAGGCCCTATTTTGTTTTGAGGAGTATAGTAGTAGATGTGTAGACATACAACGTTGTTAATCAAAAGTTTCGCACAACTTTCAACATGTTGTGCAACATGTCGCGCGCCAAATGTTGCCTAGTGGAAATGCGGCTTTACTGTTACGTGAAGTAAAAAAAAAAACCAATTTATTTATTTAGAGTTTGGTTACTACACTCGCGGCGCGGGCATAGGTTTAAGCTTTAAAATCACAAAACTTACTCTAAAACTTAAGTTTGAAGTCCTTAGTCGGTTTGATAGATTTTTCCGTGTCCTTTTCTGTTTCTCTGGTAGGCTGACCGTGTATGATCTTGCTAATGTACCGTCCCTGCTGCTCTGAAGTTAAGGAGATGCCGAGGACCTCACAGTTCCTCACAATTTCAGCGCAGCCTCGAAGGTCGTTGTTTCTTACTGAAAAATTATATGGATTTAGCTTTTGAGAGGATGGTAATTTTTTAAACATTTTTATACATTGTCCCATGTACTTAATACCTATTGCATCGCGATAAGAGAGAGTGGTTGCCCAAAAATTGGTTAAGAAGAGATGATGGTTTAGCCTGGGCAAGCCTACTCCATCTCAAACAATGTCCCAGGCACTACAGTATCCCGTCAAGTGTAGGCAAAGATTGCCTCCTGACACTGTATAAATCATCTAGTAAAGATGTAGAGCCTAAGTTTTTAGACACATAAAGTTATGTCAAGTTTTGATTCTAAGGCTGATTTTAGTCTCACGCTCACCGTCAGCGCTGATAGGCGAGTGATCTTTCTTACAATGAAATAAGGAAACTGATTATCCAGCACTGACGAGAGCAATCAGCGTAGCCATTTCTGCTAAACAATCAGTATCCTTATTTCATTGTAATAAAGATCACTCGCCTATCAGCGCTGACGGTGAGCGTGAGACTAAAATCAGTCTAAGCTCCAAATCCGCATGCGAAGACAACCTCCGTTCAGTCGGTTTTTCAAGTTGTGATTGAATTATCATAACATGTCATGTTTTGTGATTTAACACGTAGGAATCTAAATTCCTTGCAGCTGCAGTTTCCACGAGCTAGGACGATAAGTTATTAAAACGTACTTTGATTGAACACAATCAATTTATACCTACTACATTTTTGTGATATTTTTAAAAAGACTAGGTATAAGTATAGAAAAAAAAATACACTATTGTATTGTATTCATTTATTTCAGATTAAATCCATAATATTCACAGCACAAACACACAACAAATAAAATAAAATTAAAATAAAGAAATAGAACATGTCAAATTAAATAAAACAAAATTAAATTATATTACATTGACCTTATTTAGCACAGCGCAGTGCATTGCACTGTAGAACATGGCTCTTCGTCCAGTGTTCAAGGAAGGGCCCATCCAGTCTCTCAGCCACTGTGCTTAGGATAAAACTATAAAAACTATAAAAATACAAATATAATATTGTATTTTCCAAATAAATAAAAAAAAAAAACATTATGGCTCAACGCTACCAAAATCCTCCCGATCGATGGTCTCTGTATGTACAGTGACATCGGTAAGAAACAAACATTGAGTGAATTTCTAGTAGAGTAGTATCGAATTTTACATTTTGGAAAAAAATTGTGCATTTACATTCCCTGGGGGGGTAGGGGAACAAGGTTTTTGTGTGCAGTTGCTTAAAATCACAGAACTTGTTGTACCAGTTCCGAGTCACACCTCCACGTGGTCCCCCCTGGTAACTGTGGCGAGAAGTATAATAAATATACAATTATTATACTTCTCGCCACAGGCTAACGTGACCGGGAATAAACTCGCCAAGACGCACTAGCCAGCGTGGCGTTTTAAGGCTAACTCCTCTTCGCTCATGATTAAAGCCAACAAGCCCCGGCCCTCAGTCCCCAGCAGCCCCGCTATTCCTGGTTCCGGCAGCGGCCATGGTTCCGGCGGGGCAGAGGGTGCTAAGAATCGCTGGAAGTCGCCCAGCTGCCAAAACACAACGACCCTGACCTTGGCGTGCTACAACGCCAAGACGTTACGCACGGACGAACGATTATTTGAATTACTAACCGAATTGGAATCTGTCAAATGGAATATTGTTGGTCTCTCTGAAGTACGGAGGAAAGGCGAAGAGTTAATTAAGCTGTCTACTGGAGATCTTTTCTACTACAGAGGTCACGAAGACTCCACTTACGGAGGTGTAGGATTTTTGGTGCGTGGTAACTTTGCTTCATCGGTTCAGACGTTTAAAAGCATCTCTCCTAGAGTATGCTTTGCCATTATAAAACTGAACAAGCGCTATTCACTAAAAGTCATCCAGGTTTATGCACCAACGTCAGACCACCCAGACGACGAAGTGGAAGAGTTCTACGAAGATGTGGGAAGGGCTCTTACTGAATCTACTTGCCATTACAGTACCATAATAGGTGATTTTAACTCAAAAATAGGGTCTCCATTAGTAAATGAGAAATATATTGGTGGTTTTGGACTAGGACAGAGAAATATTCGTGGACAAACCTGGTCAACTTTCTTGAACAACATAAGCTATATGCTATGAACACATTCTTCCAAAAAAGACCGTCGAGGAAGTGGACTTGGGTAAGTCCGGGTGGCAAATATAAAAACGAAGTGGACTATATCACCTGTTCCCACAAACAAGTTGTCACAGATGTCTCTGTCATTGCCCGTTTTAAAACTGGGAGTGATCATAGGATGGTCAGGGCGACATTTAAATTCAACCTTAGAAAAGAAAGAACTAAATTGACCTGCGTTCAGCAAAGGTACGAAAAACCAGAGATTGCTCTCCTTCAAGACCAGTTCCAAGAAGACCTTCGGAATCAGTTTGAAGGGCTTGAGGAGAAGAATTTGGATGTCGACCAAATCAACAAGTTGTTGTGTAAAGCTATCTCAGAAACTACCAAAAATCATCTGGGTAGTGCAAGTAAGAAGGTGGACAAACTTTCCCTTGAAACTTTAGCTTTAATAGAAAGGAGAAGAGAAATGAGACAAAATACAGAAATAGACCACAAATTAATATTAGAAATAAATAAAAGGGTACATAGATTAATAAGGAGAGATTTAAGAAAATTCAACACTAACATAATAACAAAAACCATAGAAAGATATAAGGGCCCAAAAGTATTTCAAAGAAAAATTAAAACTGGTTCAAAGCAACTAATTAAACTAATACATAAGAACGGTAGCTTAGTAACAGATAGAGAAAAAATGTTAGAAGTGGTTGAAAGTTATTATGGTGACCTATACGCAACTCAAGTTGGTGATGATCTGACGCAGGAATTCGATCGAAGAGCCCCACCAGTTCCATCCAGAGATTTAGAAGACCTTCCTACAATACTACCACGGGAAATAGAGCACACGCTCAAACAAATGAAGAGTGAAAAATGTCCAGGTGAAGATGGGGTCACGATCGAAATTCTTCGTGCTGGAGGACAAACAGTT
The DNA here is from genome assembly GCA_958496255.1 of Camptogramma bilineatum. Taxonomy (NCBI): domain Eukaryota; kingdom Metazoa; phylum Arthropoda; class Insecta; order Lepidoptera; family Geometridae; genus Camptogramma; species Camptogramma bilineatum. Next base: position 7,335,762 of record OY292467.1, on the reverse strand, counting down.
GTGGATGTCCTTGGAATACTTTTTAACAAAGTTCTTTATGAAAGTCATACACCTGAACTCTGGAAGAACGCGCTTGTCACTATTATTCACAAGAAAGGCGATGCATCTAAGTTAGACAATTATAGGCCTATTAGTTTACTTTCCCAAATCTACAAGGTGTTCGCCAAAATCATCTGTAATCGTATCACGCGCTTGCTTGACGACTATCAGCCCGTCGAACAGGCTGGTTTCCGTAGTGGTTATTCCACCATCGATCACATACATACTGTCAAGCAGTTGATGGAGAAGAGTCAGGAGTATAACCGGCCCCTATGCATGGCGTTCGTCGATTATGAAAAAGCTTTCGACAGCATAGAGCATTGGGCTGTGTTTAACTCACTCCATCGCTGCAACATTGACAGTCGCTACGTGAACCTACTACGGGAACTTTATGCCTCAGCTACCATGCAAGTACGATTACACAGCCTTACCAACCCTATATCCATCAAAAGGGGGGTGAGACAGGGAGACACCATATCACCCAAGCTTTTTACGGCCGTCTTGGAAGATGTCGTAAAAACGCTTGCATGGGACAATACAGGTATTAGAATTAATGGTGTTTTTCTGTCTCATCTCAGATTCGCGGATGACCTCGTACTATTTGCTGAGAATCTGGATAACCTCCAACAGATGCTCAGAGATTTGAACGGAGCATCTCTGAAGGTCGGCTTAAAGATGAATATGACCAAAACAAAAGTTATGTCAAACATTTCCGGGTCCTCGATTTCTAATATTACTGTTGGAAGCGAGAGCTTGGAGATGGTTGAATCATATGTGTACCTAGGTCATGTTTTATCTTTCGGTAAGGAATTGCAGGCCAAGGAGATATCCAGACGAATTCAGCTGGGATGGGCAGCTTTTAGTAGATTAGATGATGTATTGAAGTCATCTTCTGTACCGCAGTGTCTGAAGACCCGTCTTTATAACCAATGTGTTCTGCCCACGCTAACCTATGGAGCCGAGACATGGACGCTCACGAAGGAGACTGTGCATAGAATGCGAGTAGCACAGAGAGCCATGGAGCGCGCCATGCTCGGCATTACACTTCTTGATCGAGTTCCCAATATCCAAATTCGCAAGCAAACGAAAGTATTCGACGTTAGCAAGCGAATATTGGGGCTCAAGTGGAGTTGGGCAGGACACTTGGCCAGACGCGGTGACGACAGGTGGAGCAGAGTGATTACCGAGTGGTACCCCCGGGAGGGCTACAGACGAGTAGGTCGTCCACCTGCTCGATGGGTCGACGACATAGTGAAAACAGCAGGTCGTACATGGGTCAGGCTAGCACAGGATAGGGGGGGTTGGCACGAGCGAAGAGAGGCCTATGCCCAGCAGTGGGATGAGATGGGCTGCGCGTGATGATGATGATGAACATTCCCTGCCACATTGTAGCAGCTATCGTGCAAGGTCTGCATGTGCGTCGCGAGCATGAATGCGTTAATATAAATAAACTGTAGATGTTGAAGAATTATCGTGGGAATTATTATACCTAGGTAGGTAGGCTGGACTTACAACCTGTCACGAATAGAATGCTAACTACCTACTGAAAAATGTAGTCTCAATGCAAGCACTACATATTTATTCTGTGCTAGCACGTTGCTCGTTATGACACTAATAAATATTTATATTTATTGGTATGAAATTTTGAATGTCTGTATGCATGTTTCTTTATATGTATGCATGTTATTTCTTCACAATGAAACCGCTGAACGGATTTGGATGTGGAACAGACATTGCTTGTTTACTAAATTAACACAGGCTACTTCTTTCCTGTGATTGTTACCTGTGTAATGGCAGAAAGACACTAAAAGTCATCTAAAAAGAAACAAAACAAGATCTCCCCAAGGCACGGTCTAAAAAAAAGAAAAACGAAACAAGATCTCCCCAAGGTACGGTTTAAAAAGAAACGAAAACGAAACAAGATCTCCCCAAGGTACGGTCTAAAAAGAAACGAAAACGAAACAAGATCTCCCCAAGGTACGGTCTAAAAAGAAACGAAAACGAAACAAGATCTCCCCAAGGCACGGCAGAAATTCTCTTAGATCTTTTAGGTTGTCTAATGGTGGCCACACTATCCTACTTATCGTACAATCGATTGGATCATGCCGATTGGGCTATAGACAGGATCGTCTATGGCCACCATAAGGCGGTAGTCAACGGTAGGTATGTTCAAATACTTACATATTTTGTAAGTAAGTAACTACTTATATTGAAGAAATTATAAAAAATATTTTACAAATAAAGCCAAGAGACTACGGGGCACAGCTAAAACTTAGATAATTCTGCAGTGTTAGCAAGCAAAACCCAGTGGTATAGGTAGGTAAGGTAAATAAAAACAATATCCATACTGGTAGGCATTAGCATTTTAGATTATTGACTCATAGGTACCTAGTCACAATCACGAGACAGAATGAAACGTGCTGTGACAAGGTTGTAAATACAAGCATTACTCTTACTCGTGAACTTTTATCAGAATAAACTCATTTAGCTGGAGTTCATTAGGTCAACTGACGGCCTGAGTAAGCTAAATTTTAAATAGCTCCAGAATAACTAGTTTAAACCGAATTTAATCAGAAATTACTATGTAAAATACATTTACTTTTAACATTTTTTTTTGTTTTTGGAAATCCTTGGAAATCCTTAGTCATATTGCAATACCTACAACGTAAATTAACAGCTCTCCATCACATTATATACTTAAGCCCAACCCCATATTAGAATGCCCTACGTCGTGGATATTAAAAACTACGAATAGCATGGTATCACTACAACAACCACAGTCAAAACAAATATTTTTCAGTCTACGAGAATCGAACTTGTACATCTTGTATCTACGACCGCCACGCAACCAAGATTGTCAATAATATATCTTTACTAGTGGCTCTGTGAGCTGTAGGATTCGCGAACCTGTATTTTCATAGCATAAAGAAATCTAAAAGTGAGCAATTTACTACATTTTTTTGGAGTTATTCTGCACTACACGCTGAAGATCTTCATCGATCTTCACCAAAGTTTTATGAGACCAACTTAAAGTTACCTGCTTACAAAATTTCACGAGAATTGGTTGAGAAATGCGACCTGTAGAGGAAGGAGATCAGATAGACGGACAGACATCCGGCGGACAAACGAAAGCATTTATGTCCAAGCTGAAGCAGAGCCGCTGCGCTCACTCGGTTAACCAATATTTATAGCGAAAGAGTTTGTTGCTTTGAACGAGCTAATCTTAGAAACTAGCAGTCAGATTTGAAAAAAAAGTTTCATATTAAGGAAGGTTATAGGCTAACTTTCATCATCATCACCATAATACCATCACTACGCAAGTAACGTATTTTAAAACGTTTGTAGTTTTTGATGGTTTTCTTTGGGTTTCTACAGCACGATCTACCTCCTCAAGCAAACTAAGTAAAAGCAGTTGCTCTATGTTTAGGACATCAAGTTCTGACAGGTATGAAAGTTGTGGAAATGATTAGTACTTATTTGCTTCATTATTATATCTGTTTGAGAGCACGTTTTGCGCCGCGTGTGAAACACGTTGGACAGGATAGCGCACCTGACCGACCCGTTTTCTACTATGTAAGGCTGGCTTATTACTAGTAACTGAGATAAGAAGCACCCCAGCCAGAGGGGTTACTTGCTGCTTGGTTGCTACTTTTGCACCATCAAGCCCAAACTAAAACTGGATGTGATTCAACGAAGTGATGTCGAGTTCAATTGTTTTGTCACTATCCTCTGAAGTGACTGCTCCATTTAACATAGTTTTGTTCTGAATCAGCAGTGGGTGAGTTAGGGTGCGTTTCCATCTAAGATGTGCGATGAAGCTAATAGGTGTGTGGAGAAAATATACCACTAGTACCTATCTATTCTTCAATATTATAGCTCAGCTCAGCTGTTAATGCCACGACTTGTCACCCATCCAAACTTAAACGATCTAAGCTACGCTACGAGCGCTTTACTCTAAAAACTCACTGCTGATAGGTAGGTATAGGTAGGTACACAATGGTGACAGATGCTGACAATTCAGTAGTCGACGCACTTTAAGGGATCTGGACCTACAACAGTGGTAGATGATGAAACAATTCTGTGGTTGGGGTAGGTACAGTGAAATTTTCACACTCAAATAAGAGGCGGCTATTTTATGCAACCATCATTCCCAATTACAGATTTGAGTAAAGTAGCGCTATTATTATCGAAGATCGACAGAGTTATAAAAGTGCGAAAACCAGAGCAATATCAAGCGTCATTATAAAAATGATCAGGCAGTTTACTGACTCGAGTTTATGCAGTCGAAGGCAATAATCATTTATTCAGTAGGACCATAGGGATAGACCAACGTGATATCACTCTTGACTTTGAGACCAATACCATGAAGAACTGGGTAGGTTATGTAGGTACTGTGTTAGTTTAGTTCCCAGTTCCAGGTTTGGGGCCTAGGTTTATTTTCAGTGATCTCCTCGATAGAGTCGATAGTCAATTGCATCTGTTGAAGGCTAGCACCACACACTCCGTCCAATAACGTCTTATCAGAACACGTGACTTAAACCGTGCGTGTTTCAATGATTTCGAAACCAATACTTGAAATCAAATTTATTAGTGCTGTGAAAATATTAAAAATGCATTTTCAGGTCAATTGGCCATGCCGATTTTTTATGGGAGGTTGGTGCCTTTTTTTTTTCGTACAGTCATCAACCAAACATTAAAATTTTAACTCTTAGGCTTGTTTCACTCTTCAGCGTGTCGCCGGTCGCGTCCGCGAGTTGACCATTCGCAGCACAGAGAAATTAATTTTGACCATTCACAGCACAGAGAAATGTGATGTGAATGGTCAACTCGCGGACGCAACCGGCGACACGCTGGCTGAAGAGTGAAACAAGCCTTAGAAGTATAATAGTAAGCATATTTATGTGTAAAGTTCTGATGATGAAGTCAGGACCTCCATGAAACTTTTTAGTGATGGATATGAGTATGGATATTCTCTCTTCCATGCTTCTCTCCCCATACATGCTTCTCTCCTCCCATATTTTTCTTCATCCTTCCTTCTCTACTTCCATGCTTCCCTCCATTTCTGCTTGAAGCGAAATGAAGTTTGCCAGGTTAGCTTGTGTTAAATAAATAATGCATCGAGGGGAAAAAAAGCCCACCCAATGTCCAAAAATCCATTCATTTATTCATTCATTACATTACATAGCGTAACGTATCATAATTTACGATTGAATGAGAAGAATTCACCCAAATCGCAAAACTGTTCGATAGCGCGTTCTATTTTTACCTGTGCTGCCATCTAGTTAAGTTTTGAGTAAACCTTTGTTGTGATACAGATAGAATGCAGAACATAATCTCATGGACACACTATTAATTAAATGAGTTAAGTATACTAAAAGCTTTCTAAATACACCATACACCAACCCTGAAAGGCTGTAAATAATTCATAATTGTTAGAAATAAATAAACATAGGACACCTGCCTTAAACCTCAACCTTAAACACAATAGATAGGTACTCCTTGTCCCCCTTACTTATGAAAGATGTTTAAAGTTGAACACTGGTTAAACAATGTCCGTTTAGTTAGGTGTTTTGTAAAATGTATTAATTAAGTTTATGTCACTGATGTCAGAGCTTGCTCTGACATCAGTGACATAAACTTAACCAAAAATTTTCTAGGAACCAATACGACAATTTTGTCGTATTGGTTCCTAGAAAATTTTTGGTAAGATGAAGTTTACAAAATATACTTGTACTTATTCAAGAAATCTTATTCAGTGTATCTGTTTCATTGAAATATAGGCATATTTCAATAATAATGATGATAATCTGACAATTTTGACTGAACAAAACATTTTGTCAACAAAAATACCAACTCACATACGAGTATCAACAGTTGTACAAAAAAAATTAATAAAATCCATGATTCATGGTAACCCGATAATCTAAATAAAGTAGAAACTTCATTTATTTTAAAAGGAACCAAGCTACATTTTGTGAGTAGTTTTGTGGGTTGATTCTTGTTTGCATAATGAAAATGGCATAATCTTAATGATCCAAGATCCCAGGCCCGCCAGGCCTTACTTACTTTCACACTCATAAAATATGGAAATTCAGATCTTTAGATTTTCAAAAACTTTTGATGTACCTAATAAGTATAAAACAGCAGTACCTATAGTCCGGCAAAAACGGGTAGACACGGAAACTAAAATTTCAGTACTTTGGAAACCCTTTCTCTACTAATCTATGGTAAAGTACAGGTACCGAAGATGTCAGTCAGAAGTAATAATTTACTTCAAAGTTGAATTTATCTATTTCGCGTATTTAGCTTGCACAGTGGCGCCCCCATTTATTTCTATTATTTTGTGTCGGACTATACCTATAATCAAAAGTAGGTAAGTAAAATATACTTACATTTATAACTAAACAGAACTTGTAGAACACTGGTATACTCCTCTATCATGTTGTACTTTAACAGAGTCTGTAGCAACCTCACTACAGCATCTTCATTGCAGTGCGATTTGAGAGCAGATATGCACAGTGCTGCCACCCTGAAAGTGAGAAAATAGGGGAATTAATTTTGGCATCTGTCAAATTAAAGACTTCAAAATTCCAAACTTTGCAGTTGGCAACATTGAGAGACTAGGTCAAGATGAGCATCTAAGAATGATTAAACTCACTTACTACTTAAGACTTAAGTTACCTAAATGACTACGAGAGTACCATTCTCAGGTTTTCACTATCATTGAAGTGCTCGTGGTGTAGCTTGCTTAGATGTTCTTGATTGATTGTTGAAGTTAAGCAGCGTTATGCGCTGTCACACTTTGGATCGGTGACCGCATTTGGTATTAAGAGCTGAGCGCTTCCATGCTTCGGAGGGCATGTTAGGTTGTCAGTCCTGGTTTTTAAGTTGTTAAGCCATGAGGGCCTTTAGGCGGAATAAAACTGCATCACCAGAGTTGGCCACGTGCTCATACAAACTTACTTACTTAATAGAATAGAATAGAATATAGTTTATTGACAACACACAGAAGACAGAGGACAGAGCATAATAAAACAATACAATTAGTAGGTACCTACATAGAATTACATTACTATCATTGAGTAGGACTAACCAGCAGACATTTGTATGTAAGCTATTGCCCGTGATCAGAAAAAAATCTGAAAATGACTCATAAGACTGATGACCCTTTCATACAAAATTCCCCATGCCATACATACAATTTTGTAGCTAAATACTTACTTTTCTTTCACAATATCTTGAAGAACCTCTGATGAGTCCCACAGCTCATTTGATAACATCTGGTCAGAGTACCATGTGCTTAACCAGCAAATATGCCAGAAACACACCAACGGGTAATGTTCTTTCCATGATTCACTAAATTCTAGAACATACTTCCTAAACACTACTAGAGAGGCCTCGGATCTATTTAAAACAGAGTCATGTATCAAATCTTTGAATATAACTCTGTAGAAGCTTCGTAGATTCTCATTTTTTCTGTAGCTTTCTTTAAGTAGCGCTAGACCTTTTTCCGAGTTACCTTTAAAACATTGCGCTTTTGCTAGGTAATGTGTAAACTCTCCGTTTCTCCTGTAAGAGTTAGGTAAAAGTCTTGAGAAATATTTCTGAAGTAATATAACCATATCAGGTTTGCCGACATTGCTGTAGTGTTTTATCAATGTCTTCAGTAAATAATCACTTAACAGTCTACGAATACTGATGCACTGTTGTACAATTTGTTCTATCTGTTTATCCTTATTTTTTAAAAGTAACTCTTGCACAGCCTTTTCTAATTCATCCTCAGATAAAGATGTCAGATTGAGAACTTTTTTATCTGCCTCATTGAAATGTTGTATGCTGAATTGTGGCATATTAATATTAGTGTTCTTTTTTTCTCTATGTTGCAGTATTTTGTCGTTAGTGAATACATCTATTACATCAACAGTGGTCGCAAAAGATGTAACCGGTAAGAGTCGATGAAAATTCAAGATATTGTAGTAAAATTTAAGGAAACCTTCTTGATGCCTCAAAATCTGCATCCTCAGAGCGTTCATTGCATGAGAGCTGGTCTGGTCTAGCTCTTACTTTGTTTATTTATAACTCGATGACTTGGCCAATTTACTATTCGTGATTTTTTTGGAATTTTACCGAAGTGTGTATAGCACAGTGCTCCTTTTCATCTCTTGTAATGATATCCAAAAAGTATTTTTGTAATAAATGTATAATATCTAATAGAATAAAAAATATCTTCAGTGATTTGATTTGCTGAAAATAGTTGCAAAAGGGTTTATTTATTTGTTTACTTTTATTTTGGCATTGGCACCTAACTAACCTCTGACTGAACTGAATGTCAAAGTCAATGTCACGTCACTAAGCTACACAGAGAAATACATTTACAGCGATAGTTTAGTATTTTACGTCTGGAATGGAGTTAGATGAGCAAAATAATCAGAACAACTTATAGGTGCTTTATGTAGGTAAGGATAGAACTCTACTCTCTAAACTTAATAATTTTAACTGAGTCAGAATTTTTTTGACATTATTGATACCAAAAGATGGGTTAACACGTTCGGTGCGGGACCGTATTTGCAAGACTTTCAGACAGTGCGATACAGGACATTTATGGTAGGTACGAGAGTTACTCCTGGTGCGGTACATGACATATATGTCCTGTATTATGTTTTTTTGAAAATGCCTATAATTTAATGAATTTCGTAATTTAATGTTGTTTTTTTAATTATTTGGGTAGATTATAACCTTATCTAACATATGGTAAGCCAGGACGGGGATCTGGTGAATACTTTAGAAGCTATACCTAAAACTAAATACCCACCAAAATTGTCCTGTACCGCACTGAAAATAGGGTCAAAACGTTTGTCCTTTACACAAGTTTAGTGATGTTCTAACCGTACTTTGAACAATCGATATCGATAAGGAGCATTTATTTCTCTGAATATGAACAAAACTTCATTTACTTAAATTACAAGCTAAGTTAAAGACCCCGGCATGGATTTATGGTCCTGGTGGAAGTATATGCAGGACTCATTTTTGGTGCATCCTTGGTCAATTTTGTTCGGCGCAGACCTCCACCGCATACTTACAAATTTTTAATTTATAAAAATTTTGTCCGTACAATTACAAACAAAACAAAAAAGGAATCAGTCAAATCAGTCAAGCCGTTCTCAAGTAATACGGAACATACATGCGGCAATTGATTTTTTTAATAACTGGGTTAGGATGTTGATGATTTTCAATCCTCAATTAAATTGCGACCATCGAAAACATTTTATGAGATCGCTTAATTTTGGCATTAATGTAATAATCGACAAATGACGTGCTAATAAGATAGGGATTGCTCCGCACTACTGTAAAAATCAGCGCGACACTGGGTCTGCGGATACAGGACATAAGGTGCAGCGGGGCAATTCTGGCAGCGGGGTAATTATGGCACATGGTTATATCTCTCGTTCTATGACTTATACCTCGAAGAGACATCTATGTACGCGTAGAGAAATGTTTTGTTCATTCATAAACGATAGATGGCATTTCTAGCGCAAAAACTGACTGATTGACAGCATCATTTTGACAGTCACCTATTTTTCGGAGGGTGTAAAAATATTAGCTCCTTGAGTTTTTGTAATAATTAAGTGGTTTTTGCGGTTTAATTGAAAATTGAACAAGCTAAAGAGGTGTATTTTAGACTGGAGACTATTTTAATCGTACTAGTTCGTTTCTACTCCTTGTTTCTTCTAAGTTAATTCATCCGCTATAATTACCCCACAAAGTGTTGATTTTATGTAGGGTGGGTTGTCCACCTGTGAACCAAGCAGATGCAATGAGCCACCGCTATATTTCAAAAATGTGACATTGCCGTTCTTTACGAATACGGCCAACAGGAACGCATACGCACCCCTCACTCTCTCCCCAAATTGCAAGCAGCGTAAGCTTGAGACGTACGCCCAGTGATTGAATTTATAAAAATGTATCACAAATGTCAGTTTTTTGTGTTGATTTCATTCTTTTACTACATTTTTTGGGTGTTACCTACAGTTTTTATTGCCTGTTACGTATGATTACACAAACATAACGTTGTAAATTACACTATAGTTAGTTTGCTGTATCATCATTTACCAGGTGAAATTCTGAGGTTTGTTTTGTCAATGGGGTGTGTCCAGCAATGAGCCATGACATAGTGTCCTGCATTGAACCATAGTTATCACATACATTTTCCCAGTCCGAGCTGCACGTTCATTCATATACGTTGAAAAACTGAACCACCTACTTATTACAACTAGATTTGTATGTTATCCTACTTATAATTAGTATTATGATAAAAAAACCATGTTGCTTGATGTCAATAGATAGATTTTATTAAGACTAAGATACTCAAGCCTAAATATAATTAACAGTACCTCTAACGGCTTATATTTCATAGTTAGTAATAATTTTGCTGATAGGTAATAATAATAAAGTAAAAACATTGCCCTTTCTCTTGGTAAATAGATGGTTCATTGCAGGATTCGGTCTGGTTCAATGCGTACCACCCGTGTTACGCAATGAACCAATTCTCATTTTTTGCTAAATCTGTATTTCTAAGAAATCTAAAGATTAACTAATCAAGCGAGTGAAGATCTCAGGGTTAACTAATGCGATTTTGCTTTGTATAAGTATTTGTTTGTGGCCTTGTTTGAGCTTAATTAAACCATAGTCAACACGCATTAAATTTTCGATCGAGCGAGCGAAGCGAACGAAGATCTTAGTGGCAAGTATGGCGATTTTGCTTTGTATGTTTGTATGTTTCACGAATTCTTGTTCTCGCATAATTGTCGAACCGTTCATCCAATCTGCATGAAACTTGATAGGTCAATAGGTTGTGCTATGGAAATGTATGATGGAGCATATGAGCTTAATCGATAAAGGGGTTGTCAAAATATTGGATTCCCAAGGGGGTAAAAAAACTAACAAAGGAGACTGTTTTTTAGTGGTCTATGAACCAATAGCCATACTGCTATGGTATTTCTGTGGGGATACCTCAACTACATCCTTGTGCAAGGGGGCATCAAAATCCAACCCGGCAGTTTTGAGAAAAATAATACTTTAGAATTCACATTTCTTGCAAAAATGTTTTTATTTTAGAAACGTTTTGAACGGTTATTGTGGTTAGTGTCTGTAAAGTTCGGACTACAATGTAATAATATGGTGACAGCGACCTGATCTGATGACGGAGTCAGGAGCTGTTCAACAGAACTCCTCAATAAATAAGCCGATTGAGTTGAAACTCGGCTTGCCTGTTAAGTTTTAACTACAATGTAATAATATGGTGACAACGAGCTGATCTGATCATGGAGTCAGGAGCTGTTCAACAGAACTCCTCAATAAATAAGCCGATTGAGTTGAAACTCGGCATGCCTGTCAAGTTTCAACTACAATGTAATAATATGGTGACAACGAGCTGATCTGATGATGGAGTCAGGAGCTGTTCAATAGAACTCCTCAATAAATAAGCCGATTGAGTTGAAACTCGGCATGCCTGTCAAGTTTCAACTACAATGCAATAATATGGTGACAACGCGAAACTGCAACTAATAGGGACTGCAAACTCGAAAACTATAAAAATAATAATGCTAGTGTACTTAAATGAGTAGACAACTACAGAGAAACAGTCGTCTAATATAGACTTTTATAATAGCCTAACTTTTATGATGATCAGAAAACGAGAGCAAAATTGATAATGACAATTGATAGTGATCAGTCATTGTACATGCATGTAAAAAATGTAACAACTGCTAAAGAATTGTGGGAAAAACTACAGCAATTATTCGATGACAACGATTACAATTAAATAATTATTAATAATAATTAAATAATTATTAATTAAATAATACTAATAATTATACTTTGTTTTATACTGTATATATGTTAGATGAATTTTGAAATAAAAATATATTCTGTGCATTCTGTGCATAAAAATATATTCTCTGCTGCTACTTATATCAAATTACAAAAAATAAGAAGGAACTCTACTTATAGAGTTCCTTCTTATTTTTTGTAATTTGGAGTACCTACTTTTTTTGTTTTTAATCGTCACCTTAAAATACTACAAAAAAAAACTAGACATCGTCACTAAAAAAAATGTTGAGGTGGCAAGTGAGTAGTAGAGAAACACATTGATAAAGTACTTATACAGTCAGAAATAACCGTTCAAAACGTTTCTAAACTATAAAATATGGCAAGAAATGTGAATTCTAAAGCATTATTTTTCTCAAAACTGCCGGGCTAGATTTTGATGCCCCTTTGCACAAAGATGTAGTTGAGGTATCCTCACAAATATATCACTACAGTATCGCTATTGGTTCATAAAACACTTCCCATACAAAAAAAAAAACAGAGGTTTAACACTGAAAATAACCATAATGGCTTTATACAGCCGTAATAAGACCAACACTGACAAACGTTGCTATTGTCTGGTGGAACAGAACAGAACTCAACACTATAATTAGTCTGTGAAGCCCCCAGGAAACTTCTGTGCTTCTGGGAGGAGCTAGGCGGGCTTCAGTTTTAATGAGCCAGGTCATCCCCACGCATAAAGGACCACCTTTGAGTCTAAATGCGGAAAAGGGAGTCCACATACATACATCCATACATATGGGCACAGTAAAGTTGTTGGTCGTTTCTCGTCCGTACCACCTAATAGATAACTACAGAAAAACAGCCGTCTAACATTGACTTTTATAAAAGCTTATACTTTCACTTATGGAAATAAACAAACTGCGCCGCGCGATGTAGTGCTAAAAATAATAAACGGACAGGTGACACAATGTAAATTGTAGTCGCAACTTGACAGACATGCCGAGTTTCAACTCAATCGGCTTATTTATTGAGAAGTTCTGTTGAACAGCTCCTGACTCCATCAACAGATCAGCTTGTTGTCACCATATTATTACATTGTAGTTGAAACTTGACAGACATGCCGAGTTTCAACTCAATCGGCTTATTTATTGAGGAGTTCTGTTGAACAGATCCTGACTCCATCATCAGATCAGCTCGTTGTCACCATATTATTACATTGTAGTTGAAACTTGACAGACATGCCGAGTTTCAACTCAATCGGCTTATTTATTGAGGAGTTCTGTTGGACAGCTCCTGACTCCATCATCAGATCAGCTCGTTGTCACCATATTATAACATTGTAGTTAAAACTTGACAGACATGCCGAGTTTCAACTCAATCGGCTTATTTATTGAGGAGTTCTGTTGAACAGCTCCTGACTTCATCATCAGATTAGCTCGTTGTTACCATATTATTACATTGTAGTTGAAACTTGATAGACATGCCAAGTTTCAACTCAATCGGCTTATTTATTGAGGAGTTCTGTTGAATAGCTCCTGACTCCATCATCAGATCATGTCGCTGTCACCATATTATTACATTGTAGTCCGAACTTTACAGACACTAACCACAATAACCGTTCAAAACGTTTCTAAAATAAAAACATTTTTGCAAGAAATGTGAATTCTAAAGTATTATTTTTCTCAAAACTGCCGGGTTGGATTTTGATGCCCCCTTGCACAAGGATGTAGTTGAGGTATCCCCACAGAAATACCACTACAGTATCGCTATTGGTTCATAAACCACTCCCCATATAAAAAAAAACAGTCTCCTTTATTGAGTGGGGTGTCATTTATGAAAAGTCTTTATTTGTACATTCCAAAATAGTTATTATTTTTATTCTAGGATGTATACTTTTAAAAATACGACGAGAATTCATGAAAAATTAGACACAACATTATGTATTGCATGCATGCCAGTATTATTTACCATGACGACCTAGAGCAATAGACATACTTGGCAGTGGTAGTACTTGAAAGTATAGGGGTAGTCAGAAGAAAGTCAAAATGTAAGCCATCTATGGTTCGCGAGATCTCAATTCGGGGCGAACTACTTCTCATACAACATCATTTTTGCGCGAGATTTTTGCGTATACTTACTCCGTTTATCGATAGTCAGTGTCCCAACACTAGCATGTATGGGAGACTAAAGAGTGATGCCAGAATTACCCCACAAAAATTTTAACAGGTTTTTTATAGAAACTGGACCATCGTAGGAGATTAGAATGTTAAAATTCGCGTGTATTGTGCTGTCTAGTTTGTAAAGCTCATGGATTTAGTATCATAGCATCATTGGTTCGAATAATATCACCACCTGACGGAATTACCCCGCTGAGGGGCTATTCTGGCATTTTCCAGTTTTTAGTTAAAATTGTGCTATTTCACCATTTACATATGCTTTTTCTTTAAGAAAAATACAATAAAGAAAAAGGCAGATAAAGGTTTCATAACACCAATTTGTCAGAATTAGCGTAACTCAACGAGGAACGAGAGCATTGAAGTTTTAAATTTCGACTAAAATTTTTCGGCCAGAATTGCCCCGCTGCACCTTATATGTATGGTAACGCACAGAATTACGAAAATTGATTTTAAGTGCGTACTACCCATATGTGTCCTGTACAATTTTATGGAAAATTTTGCTTATATTTTTAATAAGCTACAGAAAAGTATACTTGACTCTTTTTTACATAAAGGATTTCGTATAGAAATAGCCCCCGCACCAGCGGTAAAACTACAATTCTACCTTCCGCACCAGAAGAAAGTCGCGTACAACCCATATATGTCCTGTACCGCACTGAACGTGTTAACCTTTGTGCTTTAAACTGATCGAGTAATTGGTTACTCTACCTTCGTAAACGGAAGTACAAATTCATGACATCTATCGGATAGTAGCAGAACTTGAAACGTTGCCTTTACAAAAGGTAATTCTTTTTACCACTAGGTGGCGACTCCTTGGCATATTTACGATTTAACTAAAAATTCAGAATCATTGGATGGACATTTTATTTGCTGGATGCGATTTTTATGTTTAACATGTTTAACATGTTTATGTTTAACATAAAAATCACATCCATCAAATAAAATATTTGCTATAGGCAAATATCCAGCATATTTGCCCCTCGAGGCACTCGTGAAAAACTCACCCTGTTTAACTTGGTTACCTAGGTATCGAAATTAAAGACCAAAAGCCTATGCCGGTAAGTGGATCGCGCGGCCATCAACCAATCGTCAAAATATAAACTCCACCTAGGTAGGTACCTACCTACCTATAACAAACAATATTTGTGAGAACAGTAGGTACCTACCTATACCTACCTACATCTAGGTACACTCAGTCAGAACCAAGTTATACAGGGTGAGTTTTTCACGAGTGCCTCGAGGGGCAAATATGAAACTATTAGCAATAGCGAAAAACACTCCGAGGAGTCTCGTAACAGATTTTGATAAGAAGTAAACCTGCATCATTAGATTTTCTAAATAGGTGATCATTTTCGTGGCCAGGAATCGAACCTGTTGAATAATGAAAAAAAAAACTTTCTGTAGGTTTGAGTACCTGTACCTACCTACTTATAACATCCGATAGAAAAAGGATCAATTTCTGAGAAGAAATTCTGTTTCTTTTTCACAGTCTGTCATTTTGTTTTTTTTCCAGCCTCAACGACTGAACTTCAATTAAGTATTCTACTATAGGTACATACTTACCTACCTAGATGTTTTAGGAGATCACAACAAATAAAATGTTGGTGTAATTAATGATGCAGTCAGACACACTTAGGTAAGTAGGTACTCACCTACTTAAATGGATCCAAATGGATCTTGTTGTCTGAATAAACAATTAGATTAATGATATTAGAGGGCTGATTTTTCAATACCTAGATAACTTTTATCTGAGATAAAACTAACGATATGACAGATATTGTTTTGAAAACATGTCTTATCTTAACGCCAGATTTATTCCTCAGATAAAAGT
This sequence comes from Camptogramma bilineatum, assembly GCA_958496255.1. Lineage (NCBI taxonomy): Eukaryota > Metazoa > Arthropoda > Insecta > Lepidoptera > Geometridae > Camptogramma > Camptogramma bilineatum. Next base: position 7,319,886 of record OY292467.1, on the reverse strand, counting down.
TATTTATCGATTGAAAAATCAGCCAAGTAAATGTAATATTATGAACACTCGGAAGCGCCGAGTTAGTTCATCAAGTCATTTTAATGGGGTGATGACAGCCAACATTTTCATTATCCAGAAACAAGTCACTGGAGCCCTGAGTAGGCAATGCATAACTCATTCGATTAACCCAAAGGAAATGACACTCTACTAGACGCCTGCAGGCCAAAAACACCAAACACGTAAGACCTCTATAACTTAAACAGATTCATCTTTCCACAGGTCTTCTAAAGCTGGCTATGGGTTATAAACACCATAACAATAAGGCCCCTCATTCGGTTAAAAAGCTTTCATTGCACCGGGCTTTCTAAACTGGCCGTTTTTTTTGTTCTGTAATGCCCGGGTTACACGAGGCTAGTTTTTCAAGCTAGGATAGCAAGCTAGTGTTAGTAAGCTAGCAAGCTAGTACTTCTAGCTTCGTGTAGACAAAACTAGCTTCATTTCTAAGCTAGTAAGCTAGTAAGCTAGTTTACAAGCCAGGATAGTTTTTAATAGGAGGGAGTTCTATTTTTCAGGCTAGTAGCACCCCCCACCACTGATTTTACTATCCTGGCTTGTGTACTAACTTCATGTGGCCGGCGAAGCTAGTTTTGAGTTGGCTAGTAAGCAGTAACCACGCATTTTGTCATTCGCAAAATACTCTGATATTCGCCTAAATCTTCATTGCGAAATTCTTCCAAAGCAGTAGGTATGAATAAAATAAAGTAAAGCAGAGTGATCCACGTTATCTCTTCTTAAAATTCACGATCTTGTCCACACCCGGTTTTGTAATTCATCTGCTAGTTTCTAGTGGAAATTGGCACAGTGTTCAAAGTAACTTTTTCAATAGAATAGTGTTTTTTTTTCGCATGCAGTTCATTTTGGACGTGTGGTCACTTCAGTCACTGCAATAATACTAGCTTAAAATAAACTAGCCTCATGTAAACAGAACTAGCATGTTCCAAGCCAGGTTAGCAAGCCAGGATAGTTTAGTAGAAAACTAGCTTGCTATCCTAGCTTGAAAAACTAGCCTCGTGTATCCCGGGCATAAAAGGATGGTTTTGGTAACGCTTGGAAAGTATTAATCCCATTTTAATATGACTAATTGCAGCATTAATTGACACTGAGTGTTAAAGAGTTACTTGGCATGTTTGTGGGTGGATAGATACCATAAATTACCATAAAAGATTGGTAGATTGGAGATGGGGTGGACTTAACTGGCGAAGAATTTTGTAGACGCAATGACTCTATATTTTGTGTGATGTTTTTATTCTGAGTTGTAGTGTACCAGAATAACATTGAAGACTTCGTAGTTTCCTTGTTTGTAGCAATAATTAAGAAAAAAAAACCACGAAATTAAAACATGACATTTTCTTCGCTGAAAAAATGTCAACTTTCCGAAGGAAATATTCGAATCGGATGCATTTTTGGAAGTATGAATGGCACTGCTGGACAGGACTGTATCCCTGAGGCGCAATAGACATTCTAACAGATCTCTAGGCATGCTCGCTCATTGCTCAGCGGATACAGTACCTAGATATCTTTTTCTCTAAATTTTGAAAAAACGGACCTATTTTCTTCTACCTATCACATTTCAATCCGAAGATAGGTAGGTATTAAATTGTTCAATAAGAACATCTACCATTTTCATCAATTTTAAGTTTGGTTGGTGAAATTAAGAATTTTCGTAAACATTGTCAAAAGCAGAAAGCGATCAATAACAAAATAATCGAATGAAACTATAATAGGTATATTGGAGGAGAACATAATGCCCGGGTTACACGAGGCTAGTTTTTCAAGCTAGGATAGCAAGCTAGTAAGCTAGTAAGCTAGCAAGCTAGTACTTCTAGCTTCGTGTACTAGCTTAGAAATGAAGCTAGTTGTGTCTACACGAAGCTAGAAATACTAGCTTGCTAGCTTACTAACACTAGCTTGCTATCCTAGCTTGAAAAACTAGCCTCGTGTAACCCGGGCATAAAGGCTAAAATAGTCGATACTTATGCAATTTATTCGAATATTCGATAATGAAATGACAAGACAGGCTATTAAAACTGTCACATTGTGTCAATGCGCATGACTTAAGGGCAGCATAGTCACAATAGCATCATGTCGATGTAATCTGAATAGTCAAGTGCGTCGATGTCGCTATTACTGTGTGAAGTCAGAGAATATAGGGTATAGCTAGATTCGGAAGTGACGTAGGAAGAAACTCGGTATTTACCTTTTTTAAATTCTTTACAAGTGGCTAAATAAAAAATAAAAAAAAACTGACTTCAATGTTATTAGCTGAGCAATTTTCTGCACTCTCGAGGTGCATTTCTGTTCATAACTCTGAAGATCCTCAGTAGATCCTCACCAAAATTTTGTGGCACCAATTGGAAAATATAGGTACTTACCCTTTTAAATTAAAAAAGAATTTAGCAAATCGGTCCAGAAGTCTTCGAGTAATCATACTTAAAAAAGCACAAAAAAAATATTCCGACGAATTGAGAACCTCCTACAACCTACCTCCTTGAAGTCAACATAACATAAACAGGCACAACTGTATGCCCAGGTTAGATAGGTACCTACATAGACATTAATAAGTAGTACTCAAATCCTACAGTTACCTAGGTAGGTACTTTAATCTATGATGGAAAAAGTATTTAAAATTCTACCACAACTTACCTACAGCATGACCGATTAAAGATTGCCAGTGTCTTGCTACGATGCCCTTATTGTGCTGTCTCCACCTTATCCTAGCCGCTAAACTCATGACTTTCTAAAACTCGTTGAACGTCTTATTATTGACGTGTTTTAAAGTGCATTATTTAAGTAAAGTAAAGATTGAGGGTATGATCGTAGGTATACCTAAATAAATTCTTAGACGTTTTACCCAAGGTCTAAGTATAAAAATCTGAGGCGCTAATAAATAAATAAAAAATTTGATGAGTTACGGAGTTTAGAGATTCTTTTATACTTACGTTGTTCTGTCAAAATTGAGACACCGTTTAAACTATTGCCATCCTTTTTTGTTAGATAAATAGTGACAGGGCGAATGTTGAGCATTGTTTAGGTAACCAGTGGTCAAGTTGAGAGGCGTTTATAAGTAAGGCTTCTAATGCTAACAAAAATATTTGAAGCAGCCACCTATTTTATTAATCTAACTTAATAAGGCATTAAAAATATCGATTCAGATGATCAAAAATAATACCTACGAATGTTTGTCTTTTACCGTTCGCCGCATTTTATGAAACCCATCCCGTATGCGTATGAACTAGAGTATGAACAATGCACGATAAGATGCTTGTCATTGTGACAACTGCATTGATAAAATCTTGGCTCCGTTTGTGTTGGTCAGTATCTCAGTATCGATGGTAGAGATAGTCTAATAATACGATGGTGATAACAAACTATCAATCTATCTTTTATAATGTATGATAATTAGTTTGATTGTTCTGTGTTTGAATTTAAAAAATGAGACGAACAGAGAATGAAAAAAATAAAAAAATAACAGAAACATTTTGACGACGCGACGACACTTTTAAAATGTAAATTATCACCAGCTGATTCAGTTGAATGCGTCACAATTTTCATCATCATCATCATCATCACCATCTATAATCATTACGCGGATAAAGGGGTGCAGCTAGTATTTTATAATAGGCTATTATGTGCTTCTTCTTCTCTCAGTGCCTCTCCATTAATGGAGGTCGGCAGTCAGCTTCTTAAAATTCTCCTTGTCTAGCGCAAGTCTGAACAGTTGTTCCACCGTCTTTATCCCTGTCCAGCTGTCCACTCCCTGATGTTACGAAGCCATGACATCTTACGTCTTCCAACCTTACGCTTCCCCTGCTCTTAGGGAGTGTCCACATTGCGTTTTTTGCAGCGCGTTTGTATCGATACAAACGCGATTCGAACGCGATGCGAACGCGCAGCCCCCCGCGCAGCCCCTCCCGGTTCGCTTTTGTATGGAAAAATACGCGTTGCGAACGCGCGTTTGTATCGATACAAACGCGCAGCTCAAAAACGCGCTGCAGAAAACGCAATGTGGACAAGTATTTTCAATTCTAAATATAAACTTACTGGTTTTCAGTTTAAGATTGATACACTGATGCATGCAAATGTTGCCCGCATGCGATGTCATTTGTCGTGTTCAGTTTGCAACACTATCACGTTGCGAATCTGGTGACGAACGGGGAATAAGCCGGAGTTTATGTAAATAATGTCAATTGTCATGATGACTTATCTTGACATTGATCCTCCAGACAATCTGCCTATGAGGAAGGACAGTGGCGTAACTATAGGGTGGCAGGGGTGGCCAAATGCCACGGGCCCCCGACCCCAGAGGGCCCCGGCTCAAGAGGCCGCGAGCTCGTGATGATTTTTACTGATAGGGCCAGGGACGTATATAAGGGGGAGGGGGGGTTTAGGGGGTCCAGACCCTCCCCCCCCCCCCTCCTTAGCAATAGCATAAAAAAAAACTGGTGGAACAGGTATTTCTTGCGTAAACAGATGGTTCATGACGTCCAAAAAAAAATATTAAACTAGGTACACCCGATGTTTTGTATTTCTCGAGTTATGTTTTTTAATGTTTTTTTTAGCATGCTTCGCCAGAACAATTTTTTAAACTTAAGTATAAAAAAATTGGGAACTATAAAAAACCACAACTTCTATTATTAAATACCCCTGGGCGTAATGTTAATCTTTGTACATTTTGGAACCAGTGTAAGAAAAGCCTACTTAGCTAACAACAACTAAAACAAACTCATTTGGTTGTAAGTTTGATAGACATCAAGACTTGTGTAATCGATCGAGCGAGCGAAGCGAGCGAAGATCTTAGTGGTAAGTTGGGCGATTTTGCTTTGTATGTTTGTATGTTTGTATGTTTGTATGTTTGTATGTTTGTATGTTTGTATGTTTCACGAATTGTTGTTCGCGCATAACTGTCGAACCGTTCATCCAATCTGCATGAAACTTGGTAGGTCAATAGGTTGTGGTAAGGAAATTTACGGGGGAGCATATGAGCTTAATCAATGAAGGGGTTGTGAAGATATTGGGTTCCCAAGGGGGTAAAAAATTATGAAAGTTACACAAATAAATTGAGTGGGGTGTCATACGAAAGGGCTTATTTTGTACATTCCAAAATGGTTTTTATTTTTAATCTAGGATGTATAGTTTTTGAAATACGACCAAAGACCAAAAACTACGAAACCAGAGCTGCAAGAGCTCCCGTTGCATAGAGTTTCGATGACTTCGTAGCTCATTGACTGGTCGGTCTTAAAAAGAGAGTGGCATCGTTGCGGTTTGGTTTGCAATGATTTTAGATGCTACTTGATTTATTTTCATGATAAAAAATTTTTTGATAAAGAATGAAAATAATTGGGGTAAAAAAAGTTAAGTAAACAAATATATTGAGTGGGCTGTCAAATGAAAGGTCTTTATTTGTACATTCCAAAATAGTTATTATTTTTATTCTAGGACGTATACTTTTAGAAATACGACGAGAATTCATAAATATGAAATACCTAAATGAAAAATTAGACACGACATTATGTATTGCATGCATGCCAGTATTTTTTACCATGAAGAGCTAGCGCAATAGGCATACTCGGCAGTATCAGTAGTAGCACTTGAAATTATAGGGGTAGTCAGAAGAAAGTCCAAATGTAAGCCATTTACGGTGCGCGAGATCTCAGTTCGGGGCGAACTACTAGTTTATTAGTAATCTAATGATTATTATTGACAGACCATTTTCTGACACTGGCCTTGCGATTTTTAACTTTACAGGAAACTGTAGGTGGGCCATTCGCAAACGGCTCAAAAAAACCGTCCGGGCCAAAAACCTCTATTAAATAGATTTCTAAAAGCTTGATTCTTTTTTGTATGATAGTTATGATCAAATACTTGAAGAAGTCTATGTTTTCTTTTAGATAAAATAAATTTAAAATAGTTTAAAAAAATAAAAACCGCTGAAATTTGAGCCTCGGTGGCATGTCCCAAGCACATTTTGCGATGTAAATTATTTTTTATCTTTTTCTCTATAAAACGTGGCGCTACTTTGAATGTATTCACAAAAAACCAGATAATTACTAGCTTATTTTATAATATTCCCAATAAATATTAGGCTTTCGTTGATAAGTTACAAGTAGTTTTAGTCGCGTCCGAGGTTTTGAATTGATATCGGTGGCGCGCACCGATCTACGCATATACCCTGTTCTCTAATAGTTGCAAGAACAGTTGTTAGAGTAAGAATAATTATTAGCCCCTCCGCATTGGTGGAGAGGACAACCAGGTCTGTGGGTCTCTGTGTGTCTCTTTTATTGAGGAACAAAATCGTTTTCGGTGGCTTGGTATACCCTCCAAGATGAGTTCGGTGTAATATTTTTTTTCAAATCCATTCAAGCAATTAATTTCGAATTATAACAAAAGTGTATCTTAGAGATACTAGATTTCCATTATGCAGACTAATATTCAAAATTTTGGTTACTTTTAAAAATATCTAGGATTTTGCTCATAATTTTGATTCCGGTGGTATTGATTTCAGTGTTTTCCGTGGAAATATATGAAGGGTAAAGACAGTTTCATAGCACTTATAGTGCTGTTTCCTGATTTATGATAATTGTATTGAATCATAGAGAAAGCTGGCATAAAAAAGGTGCCCCAGATTAGTGTCGGCATCTGTAAAAAATAAAAGAACAGCTCAATTGCAGCTTTCAACCTAAAGAGTTAGAGCCCAACCTCATTCTTGCCTACGCCCTTTTCTCAACTACGCATCTGGATGCGGCAATATACCCAAAACCTACACAACTATCGCTGGAGACAGACAATCCGACACTTCAGAATGTCGTCTGATGAACCTACAAAGAAAAGACGTCGAAATAATCTTAGGGACATTGACAGGACACTGTACCCTCAACACACATCTGTACAACATCGGTGCCACGGACAGTCCACTCTACAGGGGATGTCTAAGCGAAGAAGAATCAGCTGCTCACGTAGTCCTGGAATGTGCGGGTGTAGCAACACAATGGCAACAAATCTTCAGTATCCCGAGGTCGCTCCTCTAAGCCGGTGAAGACCCCAGGAAGCTGTTGTGCTTCTAGGAGAGCTAGGTTGGCTACGTACCTAACGAGCCAGGTTATCCCCACGCATAAAGGACCACCATCAAGTCCAAATGCGGAAACGGGAGTCCACTGACTGTTCCGCCAGACTGCTACCGCGTCAGGTGCCAAGCGTTAAAGCAGCACCTGACGCGGTAAAAGCGACAGAAAATTCTGACACAACAGGAAATACCCATTTGTGATGTGAGGAGGACTGACGCGGATGGATTTTTTCTCGTAGATAAGAAGCATCGGCCGAAGCCTTCCCCCAACTGACGTGGGATAGCCCTCCGCTCTGCCAGGTTTGCCCTGCAGGCTGTTGAAACGACCATTGGCTTATAATATATCCCAACTAGACCCGACAACTAGTGAGGAAAGCATCCGTCAGTATGTGAATGAGAGGAGCTGATGCCGAATCAGGCAGCCACCTGTAGTAGTACCTAGTACAAGGTTTGAAGCGGCTGGATTCTACAAGAGAGACTAACTTAAAGTAGTATATGCTCGGGTGGATGCCAGCCAGGAATTGTTCCTAGCTCTTGACTTTTGGACAGCCGGAATCGTTTACCGTCCAATCAAAATGTCTATCTAATCGATCGAGCGAGCGAAGATCTTGGTGGCAAGTTGGGCGATTTTGCTTTGTATTTTGTATGTTTGTATGTTTCACGAATTCTTGTTCTCGCATAACTGTCGAACCCTTCATCCAATCTGCATGAAACTTGGTAGGTCAATAGTTTGTAGTATGGAAATATACGGTGGAGCATATGAGCTTAATCGATGAAGGGGTTGTGAGCTTATTGGGTTCCCAAGGGGGGTAAAAAAAAAGTTTAACAAATATATTGAGTTGGGTGTCAAATGTCTTTATTTGAAAATTCCAAAATAGTTATTATTTTTGTTCTAGGACGTATACTTTTTGAAATACGACGAGAATTCAGAAATATGAAATGAATGAAAAATTAGAAATGACATTATGTATTGCATGCATACCAGTAATTTTACCATGACGAGCTAGCACAATAGGCATACTCGGCAGTAGTAGCACTTGAAAGTATAGAGGTAGTCAGAAGAAAGTCCAAAAGTAAGCCATCTACGATGCGCGAGATCTCAGTTCGGGGAGAACTACTAGTATTATATCGCCATACAAACTTTGAAACATAATTTAACTCCTTCAAGGGGTTTAATGATGTAACCCCTTTTTGAAATGATTTTTTATCTACAAATACCTAATTTTTTATGTAATAATTATAGATCGAACTAAAGACTGTTGACTTTTTAACCAAATTTTAATGTATTTGATTTCGGTGATTAGAATATTGACTTCGGTGGGCACCAATTTTTCAAAATCAAATAACTTTTTAACCGTTAGGCTTTAAGAGTTCCCTCTTGTACTAATAATTACTAAATTAAATCTAGATTTGATATTTCATGTCAAAACATCCAAATTCTAAAAAAAAATTGTGCCACCGAAAAAATGCTGCGCCTGAGAATGACCGAGGTATTCTTTAAAACTCGAAGGGATAATCCGTTACAATAATTGGGATTCTGGGAATAAATCCTCGAGGCGATTTCAGGCAAACATTTCCTAGTGTCACATTTGTCTTAAAAAAAATTCGGCTCGCTTCGCTCGCATACAGCTTCATGAGTGTTTTGCGAGCAAAGTGCGTTACGTCTGACCGCAAAATAGGAACCGATCCTTTTCTTTGAGTACGTAAGCAAAATCAAGTGTCACATTTGTGATAAAAAAAATCAGCTCGCTTCACTCGCATAATAAAATAGGAACTGACAAGCTACCAGCCATTTCTTTGAGCACCATAAGAAAAATCATGTGTCACTTGTTGCGTTTATCTTAAAAAAATTAAGCTCGCTTCGCTCGCATATTAGCTTCATGAGTGTTTTGCAAGCAAAGTGAGTTAAGTATGACCGCAGAATAGGAACCGACAAAAAGCCATCCTTTTCTTTGAGCACATAAGCAAAATCAAGTGTTAGGTACGTGTTGCATTTGAGATTGGAAATTGGTTCGCTCCGCTCGCATAATAAAATAGGAACCGACAAGCAGCCAGGCTTATGGTGCTCAAAAGCATCATAAGAAAAATAAAAAATCACGTGTCATTTGTTGCATTTGTCTTTAAAAAAATTTGGGCTCGCTTCGCTCGCATATAAGCTTCATGAGTATTTTGCGAGCGGAGAGTAAACCAAGTTTCAAGCCCGGGAATCGATGTCGTTAACGCGTTGCGTGCGAGTACGGTAGCCCTAACGCGTACGAAGTCGCGGGTCACAATGTATTCAATTCATTCATTAAAAGCCAGGCTGGTCCGGGGTTCTGAGTTAACATACGCCACTATACAATTTAAGTGCGGCAGAAAACTAGTCAATCTTTGTATTTTGGAACCCTTGGACCCCCCCCTTATCAAAGCTATAGCTACGTCCCTGGATAGGGCCCCATCAAAAGAATTTGCCACGGGCCCCAGACGATATAGTTACGCCACTGAGGAAGGAAATATAATAGGTAGGTATTTCACTACATTAGAGATCATCAAGACAAGCTGTAATAGAATAAGAACCGATTTAAATTTATTTTTATAGCATTCTAAAACATTACAAAAACCGCTCGTGTGCCTTGGGCCGCGCCCCTCGTTCTCGCTTAGGTGCCCTGCGATCCCCGCGAAATCAGAAAAATAGGCACAGGATTCACACGTCCCCGAAAATCCGGCGTTTTGGAGTGCTTTTCTTAGGCTGAGGCCAAACGAGTGTAATTTTTTGAGTTGTGAGTCGTAAAAAATGAGTCGCGTAATCTACTTTCAACAAAAACAGACAACTCATTTTGCGTCGCCGTGTGAATCAAACAGGACTTTTCTATGAAAACAAATGCAGCAGAAATTACGCGACCGAAATTACGCGACTCACATTTAAAAAAAAATACGCTCGTTTGGCCTCAGCCTTAGTGGAATATACCTTTATTTGGAACCTACCTTTATTTTTTTTACCTTTATTGGACTCGGAATTTGTCGAGCTTATTAAGAGCCATTATACAATTTCGCACTCGACAAAATCAGCGCTCGGAGGGACAAAAGTTGCTAAATTCTAACACCCAATGAACAGCGCTCCGTTTCTTAGACTAAACGGTTTTGGTAATTTTCATGTGATTGATTTATTTGAGATAGTAAAAATACTTTTTGGGTAGGTACTTAGGTAGGTACCTATAGGTATAACACAAAACAAAGTCGGGTTAGTTACACTTTGAATACAAATAATTACAAAAAAATAAATGTTTGTTTTTTTGTCCCATAAACCATATTGTGCTGATCTGATGGAGTCAGGAGCTTTTCAACAGAACTCTTCAGTAAATAGTCCGATTGAGTTGAAACTTGGATCTCAGCATGTCAGTCAAGTTCCGACTACAATGAAATAATATGGTGACAGCTAGCTCATCTGATGATGGAGTCAGGACCTGTTCCATGGAACTTTTTAATGATATGGGTATCAAATGAAAGGGTTTGATGAGCGAAACACAATTCTGATCTGATGATGGAGTCAGGACCTGCTCCATCGAACTTTATAATGATATGGGTATCAAATGAAAGAGCTTGATGAGCGCAACACAATGCTGATCTGATGATGGAGTCAGGACCTGTTCCATGGAACTTTTTAATGATATGGGTATCAAATGAAAGGGTTTGATGAGCGAAACACAATGCTGATCTGATGATGGAGTCAGGACCTGCTCCATCGAACTTTATAATGATATGGGTATCAAATGAAAGAGCTTGATGAGCGCAACACAATGCTGATCTGATGATGGAGTCAGGACCTGTTCCATGGAACTTTTTAATGATATGGGTATCAAATGAAAGGGCTTGATGAGCGCAACACAATGCTGATCTGATGATGGAGTCAGGACCTGTTCCCTGGAACTTTTTAATGATATGGGTATCAAATGACAGAGCTTGATGAGCGCAACACAATGCTGATCTGATGATGGAGTCAGGACCTGTTCCCTGGAACTTTTTAATGATATGGGTATCAAATGAAAGAGCTTGATGAGCGCAACACAATGCTGATCTGATGATGGAGTCAGGACCTGTTCCATGGAACTTTTTAATGATATGGGTATCAAATTAAAGGGCTTGACGAGCGCAACACAATGCTGATCTGATGATGGAGTCAGGACCTGTTCCCTAGAACTTTTTAATGATATGGGTATCAAATGAAAGGGCTTGATGACCGAAACACAATGCTGATCTGATGATGGAGTCAGGACCTGTTCCATCGAACTTTATAATGATATGGGTATCAAATGAAAGAGCTTGATGAACGCAACACAATGCTGATCTGATGATGGAGTCAGGACCTGTTCCATGGAACTTTTTAATGATATGGGTATCAAATGAAAGGGTTTGATGAGTGAAACACAATTCTGATCTGATGATGGAGTCAGGACCTGCTCCATGGAACTTTTTAATAATATGGGTATCAAATGAAAGGGCTTGATGAGCGCAACACAATGCTGATCTGATGATGGAGTCAGGACCTGTTCCATGGAACTTTTTAATGATATGGGTATCAAATGAAAGGGTTTGATGAGCGAAACACAATGCTGATCTGATGATGGAGTCAGGACCTGTTCCCTGGAACTTTTTAATGATATGGGTATCAAATGAAAGGGCTTGATGAGCGCAACACAATGCTGATCTGATGATGGAGTCAGGACCTGTTCCATGGAACTTTTTAATGATATGGGTATCAAATGAAAGGGTTTGATGAGCGAAACACAATTCTGATCTGATGATGGAGTCAGGACCTGCTTCATGGAACTTTTTAATGATATGGGTATCAAATGAAAGGGCTTGATGAGCGCAACACAATGCTGATCTGATGATGGAGTCAGGACCTGTTCCATGGAACTTTTTAATGATATGGGTATCAAATGAAAGGGCTTGATGAGCAAAACATAATGCTGATCTGATGATGGAGTTATGACCTGTTCCATGGAACTTTTAATGATAATATGGGCATCAAATGAAAGGGCTTGATGAACAAAACGCGATCATCAGATCAGCATTGTGTTTCGCTCATCAAACCCTTTCATTTGATACCCATATCATTAAAAAGTTCCATGGAACAGGTCCTGACTCCATCATCAGATCAGCATTGTGTTGCGCTCATCAAGCTCTTTCATTTGATACCCATATCATTATAAAGTTCGATGGAGCAGGTCCTGACTCCATCATCAGATCAGAATTGTGTTTCGCTCATCAAACCCTTTCATTTGATACCCATATCATTAAAAAGTTCCATGGAACAGGTCCTGACTCCATCATCAGATCAGCATTGTGTTGCGCTCATCAAGCCCTTTCATTTGATACCCATATTATTAAAAAGTTCCATGGAGCAGGTCCTGACTCCATCATCAGATCAGAATTGTGTTTCGCTCATCAAACCCTTTCATTTGATACCCATATCATTAAAAAGTTCCATGGAACAGGTCCTGACTCCATCATCAGATCAGCATTGTGTTGCGTTCATCAAGCTCTTTCATTTGATACCCATATCATTATAAAGTTCGATGGAACAGGTCCTGACTCCATCATCAGATCAGCATTGTGTTTCGGTCATCAAGCCCTTTCATTTGATACCCATATCATTAAAAAGTTCTAGGGAACAGGTCCTGACTCCATCATCAGATCAGCATTGTGTTGCGCTCGTCAAGCCCTTTAATTTGATACCCATATCATTAAAAAGTTCCATGGAACAGGTCCTGACTCCATCATCAGATCAGCATTGTGTTGCGCTCATCAAGCCCTTTCATTTGATACCCATATTATTAAAAAGTTCCATGGAGCAGGTCCTGACTCCATCATCAGATCAGCATTGTGTTTCGCTCATCAAACCCTTTCATTTGATACCCATATCATTAAAAAGTTCCATGGAACAGGTCCTGACTCCATCATCAGATCAGCATTGTGTTGCGCTCATCAAGCTCTTTCATTTGATACCCATATCATTAAAAAGTTCCAGGGAACAGGTCCTGACTCCATCATCAGATCAGCATTGTGTTGCGCTCATCAAGCTCTGTCATTTGATACCCATATCATTAAAAAGTTCCAGGGAACAGGTCCTGACTCCATTATCAGATCAGCATTGTGTTGCGCTCATCAAGCCCTTTCATTTGATACCCATATCATCATAAAATTCCATGGAACAGGTCCTGACTCCATCATCAGATCAGCTCGCTGTCACCCTATTATTACATTATTAGTTACACAACAATTCAGATCATTATTCTGCTTTAACGGCCTTTTTAGCCCCGCAGAAAATATTTAAAAATAGGTAATTAATAACTTAGCAACCAATGTATCAAACGCTCCTATTTCGCTATATTCTTCGTAGCCGGCGACGTGCTTTGCGAGTCGACTCAGTACGAGCTCCGGGATGCAAAGCGATACGTCCACCCCCTAGAAGCGCTCGGCGCGGTCTGCTTGCGTCGAGTAGATAGGGTAGTAGATACGACGCGTTTTAGGTTGTTTTAAAAGATTTTTCATTGCCAATTTTTTAATCTTTTTGCATTTTTTTTTTCAGAAAAGGATTGATTTTGAACTCAAGTTTATTTCTGTTTTGTTAATTTTACGAACAAGAGTTCTAAGTCAGTTCTAAGTAGCCAAAATCAAAAGCAATTCTTTGGCCGTTTTCTCGAAATTTGGACTAAGTTAAAGATTTTTTTACTCAAAAACTAAATAAAGGTAGTAAAAAGTGATCCATTTAATAGTTTGGTTGACTATCACAGCAAAACATCGTAATTTTTTTATACCATTTGGACGTCAAAATGATTCGTAAATATGGTGATTTCTAAACCTCTTACAGCAAAAATTCACAAAACAGTCGCCGGTTTGAGGTCGATTAATCAAAAAGAAATAATAAAAATACAAAAGTAGCTCATTTAATAGTACAAAATTGAAATTATATTTCATGCTGTGCCATAATTTTTTTATAAATACAGTGTTTTCATTGAAAAATCCTGCCCCAAAACATCACGTAAATCAGAAAATTTTGTCTAATGCCTCTTAACTCTTCGTCCTGCTCTGGAGTTCCATTACCACCACCCAGTAAATAGTTACTTGATAACTTGATCTTAACATTTTAATATTTCAAACAATAAATCCTTGATCGTATCTTCAACAAGGATAATCTTATCTAACTGTATTTCTGTTACACAACTATTTATCCCGTAATAAATCTCTTTATCTCAGAGTAGTCCACAATGTGTGATCTCATTACGGAGATAAGAAGAAATAAGGTCTGTAATTAATTGACTGTGAAAAATCTAGTAACAAATCTGTAAAAACAAAGTACCAACACAAACTTAGGCCTTTACATCTTTTACTAGATGATTTATACAGTGTCAGGAGGCAATCTTTGCCTACACTTAACGGGACACTGTAGTGCCTGGGACAATGTTGAGATGGAGTAGGCTTGCCCAGCACCTACACCATCCTCTCAGCTTAACCGGCCATATCCACAGGAAAGACATGGTCAATACGTGTGGGGCTGACTAAGCCGCGGGTTTCCTCACGATGTTTTCCTTCACCGTTCAGAGCTCGTGTTAATGCGCATATAAATTTTTCGAAACGAAAAATCCATTGGTGCACGGCCAGGATTCGAACCCACGACCTTCGGATCGAAAGTCGAGGTACTAAACCCCTCGGCCAACACGGCTCAATATAGAGACCAACACAAATATAGAGAAAATTAGTAGGATTACCGTGCTAATATTATAAAAAGATAAAGTTTGTAAGTTTGCAAGATTTTAAAATGTCTATCACGAGAAGATTTCTTTGAATAGGTACATACATAGGTACTTATACCTATTTATAAGTCTGAAAGTTACGGTCTTATACCTACATAAAAACATAGTGCGCCGACCAGGCTTGCTAGAGCGCTTTTTTGTTTTTGGTAACAACGCTCTAGCTAGTGAGATTGGTCGGCGCACTAAGTTTTATGCATACCTACAGGCATACTAAATAAAAGACAGTTAGAATTGACATTATGCTCAATAAAATTAAGATCACACTGAATTGAAAAGTCAGCACATTACATTTATAGACAGAGTTTTTTTTAAATTGAATTAAATTTAAAGAAAATAATATAAGTAGCTGAGTATTGTCATTAGTTCAGAATACCCATTATGTATTCTGTGTAAGGGATAAGTGTCAAAGCGTCAGTTCAATTCACGAAATGGTTTTCATTCATTGATCCAACAAACTAAATTGTTGGATGATGTAATTGGGGCCCGGAAGTTTGTATGGGCTTACGCAGTTTAGGGAGAGTAGCTGGTTCACTTAAACACACATTATAAGAGTATCTATGAGCAGGAGATACTACAACTCACACTCTTAGGGAGTGGGCACATTTTGTCTTTCATACTTTTGATTGAGGAGTGCATTTATGGCATGAGACTCTACGTTTACCTTGGTAGCCTCTACTTTTACCTGCTATTTTGTGTAAAAGTGTATTTTGAGGATTTAATATAAATATTAAAAGAAACCTGCGAGTTTCTTTTAATAGATATAAAAACTAAAAGAAACCTGTGAGTTTAGTCGCACAGTAACCAGCTGTTTCTGTGCAGACTGTGTAGCAGATGTGAGTATTGTCAAGTTGTCAATACAATGTTGGACAAACGTCCAGTGAGCAATAAATAAAGCTAAGTCGGCAAATTATTGCGACAATTTGTCAAGTTTCTAAAGAGAAGGATGTGATTCCATGTGTGAGGTAATTTAGAAACATAATCTAAAGTACGCCGCAGCTGCTGAAGTGTAAAATTTGGCATTTTACATAAACATTGATTGGCGTTGATTCTGTTGCTGAATGGCTCAATTACCTACCTATCGCTAAATTATAAAGCTCTAATTTCGATAAAGGAAAAGTGGAAGGAAGGAGAGGAAGAGGAAGACCGAGAATAGGCTACATGAGCCAAGCGAAGGATAAGGTTGCTGTCATGTCGTATAAAGTCTAGGAAGCTGCCCTGTAGGCCTAACATGTGCAGCGTGACAAAATTTACTCGCCTCGTTATGTCGTGAATTCTCGATAATTCAACCTGCGCTAACATGGCAGCCTAAAGAACTCGTCGTATCTGTCGGTCTCTTGTCAACAAACGACAATCTTTTCAAAATACATAAGGAAATAAATACTTTTTAGAAACTTACACAATAAAGACTTATTATTTTTGCAGCTCAAACAATGACAACCATCAAAATTATGTCAACACAATGACAAAATTTCAGAAATTTCAAATTTTAAAATTTAAATACGTGTTAATCCGAGTAATGTGGATATAGTGTTGTCGATTCAAAACCCTTAATTTAATACGTGCTTCAATTCGAGTGGACAAATTGGATGAACGAGACCGGTGCGTTGGTTTCTCGACGTGAGATAGCGTAGTCTACGACGAAAAACTTCTCATCGTGGAGTGCCATGTTAGAGTAAACGAGAAAATCGTCGACAGTGACAAAATTTATCTCACGCTCACGCAGTTCGAAGTGAAAAGTTTATAAATATACTTAATTTGATTTGTTTCCTATGTTGTGATTACTACTAGTGAATGTATATTGTATGAAGAAAGTTGGAAGAAAGACTGACAAAAGTCAAAGTTTATTGCTCAAATAAATAAGTACTTACCTACAAAGTTTAAATAAGTTTTTTGATTCCAATTGACTCTAGTTCATTTAAGGGATGCGAACGCAATGTGTCCACACATTGCGTTTTCTGCAGCGCGTTTTTGAGACGCGCTGCGAACGCGTGTTTGTATCGATACAAACGCGCTGCTAAAAACGCAGTGTGTCCACTCCCTAAGGATTAAAAGACTTTTGGATAAAAGTATTGAAGTGAAAAGTCAGAAATTGTTAAACACTTTTCCCATAGCTACATTTTGTAGAAAATGAAACTCAAAATCAAACTCAAATAACTTTATTTGTTAACTGTAAGACACACAAGTTATAACTCCAACATTGTTTAATTTTTCAGTTAATTTATTTTACTTTGATTTATAGTAGGTAAGTATGTTGTACAATACAAGACTTCAAGCGCTCTACGACATATTATAACGCCATCTCCTTGTTGATCCTCCAGAGACACTGGATCTCGGCGCCCGATAGGTCGAACGGATCGCACACATCTCCGACAACTTTTCTTTGAATTTTACGGGTTTTACGTTGTTGTAAACAATTAATCAATTATTTAAAGTTAAATATTGATAATAACGCGTTTCTCGATACGCTGTCGTCCTCAAAAAGTAACGACGATAAAATAATCATCCCTTCTCATGCAGCAGTGTCAAAAAAGAGATGTGCATGTTAGCGTTTGTCGACAAACAGAGAGAACGAGACGAGTTCTTTAGGCTGATATACAAAACGAGGGTGAGTAAATTTTGTCACGCTGTGCATGGTGGTGTGCATGTTGGAGTAAACGAGAAATTTGTCGAAAGTGACAAAATTTATCGACTCACGCGTGACATATCTCACGTTGCACATGTTAGGCCCGGAAAGAGCTTTGTGGAGAAAGACGCATCAGATAAGCAGAAGAGAAAGACAAACAAAATTACTTACCTATTACTTACATTGAAAAGACAATTCTAAAAGTAGGTCAACCTTGTTTTGAGTCTTTGATTAGGTAGTTTTAATCAGAAAAAAATTATTAGGTATTGGTCTTGACTAATTCTACCCAAAAACACTTCCTTCCACAAATATCACTCGGGCTGTCGTTTCGTTTTGATCTTTAGCTTGTGCTTTCGATTTAACTGATAATTTAATTAGAGAAATCCAATTAGAGAAATTAGAGAAATATTGATGCACGTTTGGTATTCGAACCTACGAAGTTTGTATCAAAAAGCGACGCGTTATCCCGCTCAGCCAACAAAACTGAGCGCTTCCGCACTTCAAAAATTACATCTATTCTTCAAGCCGATTGGTCGGTATACTAACCCCGTCACCAGAGTTGGCTACTAGCTATGAACTTACCCCATCATCTTCCTGCCCTTTTCCCACTTACGTGGTGTCGGCGCAACATGTCTGTATTCTTCTTCCATTTCCCTCTATCATCTCAGCATTCACCCCTTTCTTACTCATGTCAACCTTAACACAATCCATCCATCTTTTCTTCAGTCTACCTCTACTCATATATCCATTCGCTTTCATATCAAGCACTCTTCTCGTAACATGACATTCATCCCTTCTCATGACATGCCCATACCATGCTAACCTATTGCTCCTCATCTTTTCATTCATTGCCACCACTTTCAGACTTCCTCTTCTCTTATAAATGTACTTATACTAAACTCATAGCTATGAACTTACCTATTTCCTAATAATATCATGATCCAATGTCGACAACTGAGCCTCAAAGGGTCAAACCGCCAACAGCATCTGGTTACAATTAATCGGGACACACACACACGACTCACGCACACATCTACATAACAAGCTGTAAATGTAACGTTTGGTAAAGTACTACCTGATTGCCACTGAAGCCATAAAGCAAAAAGTGAGAGTCAAGTCTAGACTCTAGTCTAGGTTATTCAGGATAGCACAATATAATATTGATAACTTAAAACAAACGAATGAAATGTACCTAAGTAAAGTTAAAATTATTGATTTTTCAGGTGTTTACAGTTCATGGTTTGTGGGAACAGAAAAAACGAATTAAGTAATTAAACTTACCAAAACAAAGGAACATCAGTACGTTTTATGGCTTATTTCCAAAGTTTCTTTTGATATCGAAGAACTCTACAGTAAAAATGTAAAATGAATGTTTTGTAAGTTTTCTTTTTAATAATTTTTTATGTTGTACGTCCGAAAAGGGCAAATTGTTTGAATATTTTGAAAAACAAGCCTACAATTTTTGTATTCAACAGTTTAAAAACTTTAAAAAGTATTTTATTCTAGGAAGAACTATGGATATACGCTTATATACCTACATAGTGACCTACGTCTAGGGGAGTAATCAGTCAGAAGAGGTAGGTTTCATTAATGTTTTATGTGCAGGTATCGCTGCAACGAGTGAAATCACAGAATGAAGCTAGTCTCTAAATAAGAAAGCAAGAGTCAATTTTGATTGGTTTATTTTAAGCACTTATTTACAATAGCGGCAGAATCAAAGGGCTGATAGCGATAAGATAACCGTTTCAATGCAAATAATTATTCCGAGATTATAATAACAAGCAATTATAATCCAATCGCATTGCTAATGGTTACATTAGACTACGTAATTGACTTACTGATAAGTGATTTATCTGACAAGTTCTGATTTATCTGCACCTGATTTGGATTGTTGCAAATCAATTTGTACTGCGCAATTTAGGGAAACAGCAAGGACTTCTGAATGAAAGTTCGCAAAAGCATTCCGTGGCTTAGGTTACCTTTTTCCGGTTCCTAAGTTTTTTTATGAAATGGTCTAAACATTATTAAATTTTGACAAACGGTGAAGGGCATTCTTACGCAGTGCAACAAAATACCTTAAGTACTTGATATAACTTTTGAAACTATCATGGTTACGAACATAAATATTGTTATCAACGGGATAATTACCATGATTATTGAGTTTTGTTGTTTCCCGATATTATTATAAAACTCAATAATCATGGTAATTATCCCGTTGATAACAATATTTACCTTAAGTACTTACCTATATGTGAAATATTTACAAACTTCTGCAAAATATAGCTAAGATGGTGATGTGCCTTTGATTACTCTCAGACAATGAAACAGCTAGCGAAATTCAGAACGTCAGTTATTTGATAAATGTTATAATTTAGGTACCTACTTACTTATAAAAATAAAAATGTTTTATTTATATTTTTTTTTATTTCAGGATGAATGTTAGGCGCAGCTCAAAAGTAGATCTTATTTTATAGAAGTTTGGGATCCTTGCCCGCAGCTCATAATGTCATCCCAGTATGCGTTGATTAATTTTCTCTTTCACCTAACTTCACAATTTTCTAGCGATTGGCGTTAATTGGAATAAAACAACCACGGTTATGCAGAGGTTTCGAGTTCAAATCTCGCCTTGGTGCATTTGAGGATCATAACTACCTGAGTATTTATTTTTATTAAAAATTAGCAGAAAGAGATATTTTCATGTTTTCTTTCACTGTCCCAACTTTTCCTTTAGAAAGTAGGTGCTTTGTTTTCTGTAATTGTATCTGTACAACTGATATTTTGGTCAAGTTGTTTGTTTGTTTTTCTTCGCCGCAATAATTGATTGTCACATGACACGTGAACAAGGGACGCGCGTTTGTGAATTGAATGAGTTTGTTCCTCTTGGCTCTGAAACTGAAAATGTACGACTAATAATCTACAAGCTTTGCTCAAACAAGGTCCGAAAGTCGTGGGTTCGAATCCTGGCCGTGCATCAATGAATTTTTCGTTTCGAAAAATTTTGGTAAGTATATGCGATGCGCATTAACACCAGCTCTAAACGGTGAAGGAAAACATCCATTAGTCAGCCCCACACATTTACTTCTGTTTATAAATACGAGTACAAGCCAAGTTGCCAAGTAAGCAAATATAGTCCTTATTGCTTAAAATTTCATTCAGCGCATTTTAATTAGTTACAATGTGTTATCAAAATATTTTATTCGAAGATTGAGACACCTGAAGTGTCAAACCTGTCATAGTTATGACAGCTCAGAGGTCCAATCAGAGAAGTTCACACTATTAATTTGACTAATTTCACATCTACAGAAGGAACCATGTTGGCCGAGTGGTATAGTGCCGACTTTCGATCTTGACTTTCGATCCGAAGGTCGTTTTTATCCAACTTTTGTTCAAGACGAGTTAGGTACCTACTCACATTAGAGCTTTAGCTAAAATGCCACACTATGGTATATGGTGCCAGCATAATTGTAGCGGGGGCTTGCAACCTGTCACGCAAGCAATGCTAACTTCTGCAAAATTAGGGCATGTACAAAATATGTTACAAGCCAAGCAGGTAGAAAATGCCTTCGGCATTATGCTCACCGATTGCGCCTTATTTTTGTAATTTGTGAAATAAAGAATTTAAATAAATAAATAACCTCCCTTAGATATCCTGAAAAAGGATATGAAAATGCCTATACTTACTGCCGTCATACGTAAAAAAGCCTTTTCTTCCTTAATTACTTTATGGAAGTCACGGCCTATTTAGAATGTAGAAAGGTCGTAATTTCTTTACATACTTTAAGGAAGATACGGCCTTTTTACGTATGACGGCAGTATAGATCTGAATGTCTACAGTGCCTTGAGCATACAGTCGTGACCATATTTAATGTCATTGATAAAATGTTCAAAAAAGGAATGAAGCACATTATGACACTAGAAGATCTACTATTTAGTGCGACGCCAAAAAAAAAAACTAGGTACTATTTACCTTATACGGAACAAGCCATCGGGTAACCCGAGTAGGTGTTCAGAGATGTGACGTTTCTCACGCCCCAGAGCGCCGTAATCGAACACTTAGCAATATCATCTATCACTTTCGTTGTATCTTATTAGTGGTCACTAAATATAGGCTGATTAGCCAGGCTCACGTCAACTGTCAAGAGGTTTTTAATAGCAGTTTAGGAATAAGAAAATGCCTTGGTTTTATGTCAAAGCGCTCGTGGCGAAGCTTGTTTAGACGTTCTTGATAAATAGTTGTAGTTATGCGATTTTCTGAGCGGTCACAAATTGGATAGGTGACCGCAAGAGCCAATAACATCAGAGTGCTTCTGTGCTTCGGAGGGCACGTTAAAGTGTCAGTCCCGGCTTTCAAGTCGTTAAGCCATGACGGAGGTCTTCAGGCAGTCTACGAACACTGTATTCAGAGTTAGCTACTAGCTCATAAGAACATACATTCAAAAAATCTTACCCCAGTAGGTATTCATTTTTAACTGACAATTTAACTTTTTTCTTGATTGGGACTCTACTTGCAGTTCTGAACAAGAGATTTTAAAGTGAATAAATAATTCCGGAAACATTGGAACCCTATTTTTATTAATTTACTCGTTACTCTTTAACAGTAGTTTTTTAACTAACGGTTTTAGGAAGATCCTTATTAAAAACTTTCAATAAACAAAGGGATATTGCTGTCTTAAATTAGAAGTAATTTTTATGAGCTTGATTATTAGATAATTATACATTTGATGACTGTGTGTAGTTTCATAAGTCACCTACATTTGCCGACGATGAGACGCAGCCAGCTACTCCTGAAAACGGAATATGGAAAAGCAAAATTTAAGTAAATTGATTTTACTTTCAAACAATATTATGGTGACAACGAGCTTATCTGATGATAGAGTCAGGAACTGTTCAACGGAACTCCTTCAAAATTCTGATGACAATGTAACATTGTGGTGATGTTGACAGCAAGCTGACCCGATTATACAGTCAGGATCTATTTGGTAGAACTTTTCTCTTATTCAAATAAGCTCTCGGGTTACCCTTAAACATTGATACAGGTGTACCTACCTAACATTCATCAAGTGATAAAATCAATCGATTTTGCGAAAGAAATAAAGTAGCTTTTCGAATGCAAAAGAAATAAAGTAGCTTTTCCTTTGCATTGTCCCTTGCGTGAGTAAAACTTACGTAAAAACTCAATAGTGTAAGTTCGGCCTTAGAATGGTTTAATTTTGTTTGAAAACACCTGCAATATTCTTACATCATTCGTTCAATCTATGCATAATGTTATCATCGCTAAGTGACCGTGGTCATCAATATGTGAAGGTGACGGGTCAAGCAGGATGCATTGTCACGATGCGTCGCAACGAGCTAACAGCATCTGAGGTGCCGACGATGAGACGCCACACACACACGAACGGAAAATGGAATGGAGAAGCAAGAATGCATATTAATGAGTTTAATTTTAGTTTTATGCATAACAAATCGCACCTCCAAAATAGAAGTGACTCAATTCAAAAATCATGATTTTTGGGAATTGTGATAAATGACCGTTTTCCGCGGGAGAGGGAGCAGAAACTGCCGAAATGAAAAGTAGAAGTTTTTGAAAAACTAGCAGATAGTTTTTTTTCTGAGTCTTTCTACGTATTCAAGTCATTTTCCCAATTTTTTGAATTGAGTCACTTCTATTCTGGAGGCGCGAAATGATGGTGGCAACTAGCTGTTTCTGACGATAGAGTCGGGACCTGTTCAATGGAACTCCATAAGTTGAAACTTGGCATCCCTGTCAAATTATCTTAATTTGTGATTATACAATATGATAAACAATGTATTTATAGTCGAATTGCTCATTATACGATTTAAAAATATATGAAAAATGACATTTTTTCCTTCAATTTTAGTGCGTATAATGAGCAATCCGACTATAGTTATGGTGACAGTGGATCTGATCTGAATGTAGAGTAGAACTGATTGATGGAATTTTCCTTAAACAATAATAAATTACCCGTGCTCAGGCACAATCGATCAGTCCACGGTTTCCTTTGCTGATTTCCACCGTTCGCTGCCGAACCCTAGATCAACAAAACTAAGTCCTGCTTGTCGCTTTTCAATTATTTGTAGTTATGACACTGTTATAGCTCTCGAAAGCCTTTTAGAAAATTGAAAATTTCTAAAAAAAAAACACACGTACCAAATCTCTACTCCATCTCTGTCCAAGTGGGCAATAAAAGATAAGTGATGACAGCTAGTTCTCGCCTGCAAGGAAAAGCAATGGGCATCATAGTAGGTGCCTATACCTACTACAAGTACCTACTACTGTGGAACGCCTTCTCCAATAACTCTTCCTTTGAGATTGTCCCATTAAATTTTTATTAGACTGCCGATTGATCTGAGCACAATCTTACTAATATTATAAACTAGCTTCCGCCCGCGGCTTCGCTCGCGTGGTACCTGGATTAAAAGTAGCCTATGACCTATTCCCGGTCATTATCTATCTATATTTTAAGTTTCGGGAAAATCGGTTCAGTAATTGGGAGTTATAGACGAACAAACATTACGTCCAAACATCCAAACTTTCGCATTTATAATATTAGTGTGATGTGAGAGTTTAGATGGATGTTTGTTACTCAGTCACGAAAAATTACTGAACTGATTTGGTTGAAACTTGGAAAACCTATACATAGTTTATTACCTGGAAGAACATGTAAGTACATAAGCTACTTTTTATCCGGGTTGCTACTAGGAGAGCGCAGCCGCGGACGGAAGCTAATAGTAAAGTTTATAGTGAAAAATGACTTCTGGAAAGCAGAAAAAGAAAATTATGAAAGACTAGTAGCTTAGTTTTGTTTTAGTAAAGCTCGTTTATACTTTCCGGTAGATTTTTCCAATTTTAATTTGTTACCTTAGAAAAAAACACAAGAGTTTGTTACTTTGTTCTGACAATCTCCGAAATTAAAAAAATCAGACAAATCTAATGATATTTCGAACAAAAATTTAGTTTTATTTAAATTACCTACTTATTAATTTAGTTATTGCTAAAAATATTTCAGAAGGATTATGTACTTACAGTTGGGCTGGCGGATCTCGGCGTACGTGAAGTCAGGCTCTGCGCTGCGCAGTAGAAAATTTTGTATGAAAAAGTTGCACTGCGCATCGAAACGGCTAACTTCACGCACGCCGAGATCCGTTGGCCGTACTGTACCTACATTATTACCTACATATTTTTGAGACACGTCTCTGTCTACATATTATATGAGCGTTTGAAGACATGTTTCATTGTCTTTGACTAGGGGCGGTTGTGCTTTGTTCATTGTTTATTCACGGAGAGCTAATAAATTTCAAAATATCAAATTCTTATTTTGAAATATTTTAATTATAAACAAAGTTACGATAGTTATATAAAATGAAAAAGGCTCAAGTTACGTTACGTTAAGCACGTACCTAACATATTATATTATCAAAAAGCAAAATTTGAAAATTTTGAGAAATTGTAAAACAGTTGAGGCCGTAAATTCAGTGTCATTGATTGCCATTTTGAAGTGTGCAATGTGCATGTGAAACTACGACATGCGCAGTTGCGCACTGAGGTATTGAGAAAATGCTGAAGGCTTTAATATAATTATAATCTTGCATTATGCAGTTCGTAAAGAGTAAGATTGTCTAAGCCACACAGGTTCCAAACCTGTAAGTAATTACCCCCACGGGGGTAAAATAGCTTTTTGGGTAATAGAACGAGAAAATTCGTAGCTAAAAGGAGAGAAAATTTTAGATCAAAAATTATAAATTTTAAAGGGGGCAAAATCGGTTTTATTGGGGTAAAAAGGTTGAAAAGGTTAGGAACCACTGAAGCACTAGTATAATATCTTAGGAGTTCTGTTTTCGAATAGTTCCGTTGTCTAAATAATATCTAACTCAGCATCATGCTCTATTGTCTTCGGCCGCGGGCGGTCATCTTTGTGCATTGTTTTCTTGGAAAAGATATGATTTAAAATATAATTTTATGATACCCTTCACATTGTAAGTTGACAATGAACGCTCTCTGGTATTTTAAACAATTTATGGGAACGTGCCTGAATAATAGAAGCTATGAAATTCTAGGTCTTATAATAAGTTGGATCGGGAATCTAGGCATATCAAGGAATAATGCGATGAGTAGCAATACATTGTGGCATAGTATGAGATCATGAGAAGAAAAGAATGGCATGTAACTAGAAGAGTAAGTAGGTACTATATGCATGTGGTAAATGAGTAGAGGTAGACCAAAGATAATGAATGAATGAATGAATGAACACTTTATTGCATGTAGGCAGGATACAAAACTTAAAATTAGATAAATTAGTAGATACAATAGGCGGCCTTATCGCTTAAAGCGATAAGTTTAATGATGGATGGATTGTGTGAAAGTTGACATAAGTAAAAAAGGGGTGAATGCTGAAGATGCATATGCATGTGGTAAATGAGTAGTGGTAGACCAAAGATAATGATGGATGGATTGTATGAAAGTTGACATAAGTAAAAAAGGGGTGAATGTTGAAGATGACGGCTGATAGAGGGAAATAGAAGATTCATGTTGTGCCGACCCCACAATGTGGGGCACGGGCAGGAAGATGATGATGATCAAGAGATAATGCGATGTTTGTGAGTTTGGTTATGTGAAAAATTATATCTGGAACCACTGTACTCGATTAAAAAATCTCCATTTAAATACCTTACATTATTTCAGATGAACCTTGGTACAGGTAAACTCGAGGCGGGCTACTAATATACTATATGTATACTGTATGTATATGTAGTTCATATAAATATGAAGGCAAGTAATTTATTTAATATACATATCCTACTAATATTATAAAGGCGAAGGTCCGTGTGTGTGTGTGTGTGTGTGAATGTTTGTTACCACGTATCTCCATAACTACTAAACTGATTTTAATTAAATTATTAAGTTTAGGTTCTGGAATAACACATAGGCTACCTTTTATCCCGAAAAAATGTATGGTTCCCGTGGGATAAAAAATAGTAGTCCACGCGAGCGAAGCCGCGGACGTTGACTAGTTGTCAAATAAAGCCTATTAAAATAATCATTCGTATTAAATGGTATAAAATTTGGTTCACAATTTATATTTTTAATCACTTGACAAAATTGCAAACGAGACATAAAAATTCAAGGTAATTTTACATTGTCTTAGAACAAGTTACCATTTTAAGAAAACACTTCCGCAAATGATGACAATTTAGAGAATTTTAGATTTTTCCTTATATTTAAGTCTGGTGCCTCGTTTATTATTCATCTCAATCTACATAAATAATTTGATATGGAAAACAGAACTGCTCAAACAAAGACATTATAAAATGAAATGCTAAAGAAGAGAGAGAATTATTTAATTTACAATCTAGTCTTTTGAAATGTGTGAAATATTTCTCGTACAATTAATTTACTTACATAAAATTGACACTGTACAGTTATAACAGCGTGTCAAGTAGTAGGTGTGAACAGCAGAGCGGTACTAAAACAATTTATTTTTAGACCTTTGTATAGCGATAAAATCTAAATTGTTTATTATCGAAATAGACCTGGTAAATATCCCGGCATTTAATAATACAGCTTCAGTTTACAGGATGTTACTCAATATTATAGCTTTCGTATTTACAGGGTGTTTCGATGCTATTTTGAAGTCGTACTGCTTTTAAAATCAAAATCACTTTATTCAGTTGCGCCTCTGCCTTTACTTCTTTATTTCTCCTTGGACTCTTTCTTTCTCTTTGTTTTTTGACTCATTTTTCTGCCGAAGCGTTGAAAAACTAAATTGATCGTAACTCCTCCTTTTGCTGGCTGGTTTTAGAGTAGGTACCTACCTTAGTTAGTTAGGTAGATGCGCTTTTTCAAAATGGTTAAGTAACTATTTATCGTGGTAGAAATATTGTTATAAAAAATATGATGAGCAATTTACTTATAATAATTAGGTACTTATACTTAGTACTTTACTTATAATAATAAAAGTTTCTTCGAAATATTTGATTTCCAATAAAAAATGGTTAGAAAATGCCATGCAAGCAAGAGAAGCAAACTTATTTGTTTAGTGAAATAATGATTGTTGGCAAACATTTACATTGAATGTGTAAATTACTAGTGCAACACTCAGAACAAGTAGGTAGGTAGGCTTGGCCTCAGAGTCAACTCATTCATAAAATGTTAGTAGTAAAAGTTATTAGGGACATGAATGAACGTACAAATATCTTGTTATAGGAAACTAGGCAAGTGCCTAATACTTACCCTGATACTTAGTTCTTAGTCCTACCTATGTAGGTACAGATAGCAAGACTAGACCAAGATTTTGATAAAAAAATGTATTTTTGTTTAAAAAGTTTAGAAATTACCTTGTCTCAGGTAAGTTTTTGAAAAACAAGCACAAAAAGCTGGCTTACAAAGTTACTAAAACTACATTTTACGTCATCCATCTTTCCTGAGAAAAACCAACTTGGTTGAGAAGGTTATGTGCCCAGCACCAACATAACCTTTAGTCTTAACTTAACTATAAAACTTTAACTATAAAAAGTCTATACTGAACTATAAAAAGTCTTAACTAATTTAGTACAATTTACCCATTCTGTGTAGGCCTAGGTAACCCCCAGAAATTGTCACCTTACACAAAATAAATAACGTAGGTATGTGTTATTTTTAGGCATGTTACAATAATAATAATGCAAATATACCTACTCCTATAGTAAATAGAACATCTCCACAAAAGAAAGAAGACATTGATGAATAAGACATGGGAACCATTGTGACGCTATTGACACTATTCCACACTACGAAAACACAAACATGACAATATTTTTTCATTAAATAAGCTTTTACAAGCACGTGTTTTATGTAACATGATAACAATATTTGCAAGAAATGAAGCTAGAATTTGATTAGGTACGAAACATACAAAAAAAATAGTTTTTTTTGTTGACTCTTCATATTCTAAAGTTATTTTTTAGATGATTCATATTAGTTAAAGTAATAAATATATACCTACTAAGTTTATAAATATTGTGTAAGTAGGTAATAATAAAAGTAAGTAAGTATGTATGTTATTAAGATATTCACTAAGTATTAATTTCTTATAGTGTTAAACAAAAATAACCACCATGACTCAAAGTAACTTTGGAGGAAAATAATAAAGTTTTCCAGAAGTACCTAATAAAATCCAGTCCACCATTTGTTCCGTCTCGCGCCTTTGTTCACGAATATCGATAGATGGAATCAATCATGCAGTTTTTCGGAATGTATAGGTAAACGACACGAGGCATAGTAAACTAGATGAAGGAACGCCGGTTGTGCCATAGTCCATACCGAGACGCGATCGTGCCCGCACGCGCTGCGCCTCTCGAGCTCAAAGCACGCGTTCGGAAACCGGACAAACATTGCGAGTGTCACAACACTATTAAAAAAAAATCTCCAGTCAAATTAAAAAATAAAACAATTTTCTCACTGGCCAACAACTAGTTCAGAGTTTAAATTCCGAACGTTAATGAAAATCGCATTTTGAATTTGAATTTCCAAAGGAATTGTGAATGAGTGAATGATATGAGAATTTCAGGTTGGTATTTAAATTAAACGTTTTGTCAATGGCCGTTCATAAAAATACTAACACATTGTTTGTAAATAAGTGTATGCGTACTACTATGAGTTGGTAAATGAATTTTCATGAGACACAAAAGGTCACTAGGTATGTTTTGTGCGTTCAAATGATTGTTATATTCGATACGTCTATCAATGAAGTTGTGATTGCTAGAATGCGTAAAGTTCAAGTGAACTTTAACCCTTCTTGTTTTAAATAAACTAATTATAGAGCGAACTTTGGTTTATTAATTTTTAATTATTATGGTATTACTTTTTTTAGTTTAGACTTTTGAGCATAGCCCCCTTGTGGGCGTTTGAGACTTTCAGGGGGGCAGTAGAAGACCCAAAAAAAAATAGGGGGCATTGAGATCGCATTGAGATACGGGGTGGGGGGCTCTTGAAAAAAATATATTCTCTAAGTGGCCGGTGGGCAAAATAAGGTTGAGAAACTATGGTTTAGAGTATTACGCATGCATTAATACGAGCATTTATGCTTGCCTTTTTATAGGTATTAAGTATATAAGTAATATATACCTAGCATACAAAAATTAAACAAAAGTATTTCTAGTGGAATGTTTAATAAAATAACTTTACGCTTGTTAATTACCACACTCGTCAATAATAAAATAAATGAAGTATCAAATAAAATGGTCATAAGTTTAAGCCATAAAGCCTCTAAATTGGATATCAGATGCAAATTTCACAGATAAAGCTACTAGAGAAATAAACGCCAATCACTGATTTAGAACTGATAACTTCATCTATGCCATAGATTCTCAACCTTATTTTCCCCATCGCCCACTTTGAAAATATTTTTTTGTCTAGAGCCCCCCAAAAAATAAAAAGTAGCCCCCACCCCCCTCCCGCTATCTTACCTACTTTTTATTTTTCTTACCAACTGTCGCGAATTTTAAACACCTTTTTGGAGCACAGTGGCTATTACTTCTTTACCCGCGTTTTAAAATAATTCTTCCCCAACAGTATGTGGTTTTCCTGTTTTAATTTTAATTTTAGGTAGGTACTTTAGTGATAGTGATTAGGGCACGGTCGTCATACTTTTCTGGTTAAGGGCCGCATAGGACATTGTGAGGTATCACTGCGGGCCGCACATTCTTGAATTATTTAGTTGAAGATTTTTCGAAATTCCTAGAGGGGTTAAAATCCAAAGTACCAACTAACTTGAAACTTAACATAAGTTTACGGGGCTCGAAGACTCGCTGCTTATCAGTTCCTATCCTGCGGTCTGACTTAACTCACTTTGCTCGCAATATAACTCCTACTCATGAAGTTAAA
This sequence comes from Camptogramma bilineatum, assembly GCA_958496255.1. Lineage (NCBI taxonomy): Eukaryota > Metazoa > Arthropoda > Insecta > Lepidoptera > Geometridae > Camptogramma > Camptogramma bilineatum. The sequence goes on along the minus strand of OY292467.1, from coordinate 7,289,485 downwards.
ATGCGAGTGAATTGAGCTTCAAACCAAGCGAGCGAAGCGAGCCGAATTTTTGTAAGTCAAATACAATACGTGACATTTGATTTTTTTTTGCAGTTTTCTAAGAAAAGCTAGCTTATCGGTTCATATTCTGTGGTTAGACTTAACTCACTTTACTCGCAATATACCTTACTTATGAAGTGAAATGCGAGCGAAGCGAGCCCAATTTTTTAACACAAATGCAACATTGTGTTAAAAATTTGTTTGCGGTGATCAAAAAAAAATCTCGCTGCTTATCGGTGCCTATTCTGTGGTTAGACTTTACTCACTTTACTCACAATATACCTTACCCATGAAGTTAAATGCGAGCGAAGCGAGCCGAATTTTTTAAGACAAATGCAACATTGTGACACTTGATTTTGTTTGCGGTGATCAAAAAAAAATCTCGCTGCTTATTGGTGCTTATTCTGTGGTTAGACTTTACTCACTTTACTCACAATATACCTGTATAATTATAAATCCTATGCGAGCGCAGCGAGCCAAATTTTTTAAGACAAATGTAACATGTGACACTTGATTTGTTTGCGGTGCTCATAGAAAGGCTCGCTGGTGGTCGGTTTCTATTCTGTGGTCAGACATAACTCAATTTGCTCGTATTATACCTACTCATGAAGCTAGATGCGAGAAAAGCGAGCTCCAAACCAAGCAAACAAAGCGACCTTCCCTATCTCGAAGTTTTATAATCAATTATAATTATTATTGTAGCAACGTAGGTAGTATCATTCATCATCATCATTTCCTTGCGCTTTTCCAACTAGGTTGGGTCGGCACAACATTTTCTCTAACGTGGTAGCATCATTATCTATCATCATTATCTATTATCTATCAAAATTGTTTGCTTGGCCACGGGCTGCACCAATACCGTCCGCGGTCCACACTTTGACGACCACTGGATTAGGCTGTTTTTTTTTTGCCCATTTTAGATTACATTATCGCCCCCCTGCTTCATCTCAACGCCCCCCAATTTTCTCTAGGTCTTCTACTGCCCCCCTGAAAGTCTCAAACGCCCACAGGGGGGCGTTATCGCCCACGTTGAGAACCTATGATCTATGCGACCGTTAAAAACTGGTTTAGAATCGACAGGTTCATTTTTGTGCGTGACGAATTTTATGCATCGGGTTCCGTGTTGAATTATAAGCTAAAAATTTATTATGACACTGAAAATATCAATAATAAAATATCCCCAAGGCGCGATAGACATTCTCTCAGATTTATTGAGATCTTTTAAACATCTTAAGTCGGTAGTCAGAGGCATGTCCAAATACATTTGATACATGCACACAGTTTGCAGAAGTTAAGTTAGGTTACACGAGTTATGGAATAATAATGTATTTTGTAAATTTTATTACCGAATATCGACTATACTGAGAATCAGCCCCCCCAATTCTTCTAGATGACAACGTCAATCATTCCGCTGCGTTTTGGTTCGATCTCATAAATGTCAGCCATTTGGTGAATACTAGGAAGATTGAATACATCTTTAATCTGAGGGTGAATAGTAGAATTGCTTTTCAAAAATTTGTTTTGCCAAAGTCCAAACCTTAGCTAAAACCTCACCACAACTGAGTCGTTTGTTATTAGTAGAATAGGAAACAGTCGAAAATCTAAGGTTTAGTTGAGGTTTTGCTTGAGGTTGATAAAAAGTTCGGTAGTACTAGAATTGACACCCAGTTCATCTAATACTCGATAAAGAAAATATGGATGAATGAGTAAAAGATAGCTGATAGAGCGGAGTAGAAGAAGAAAACCTGGCTCCTAATCTTTACTATAGATGATTTGATTTATACAGTGTCAGGAAGCAATCTTCTGCCCACAATTATCCACAGGAAAGACATGGTCGCGGGTTTCCTCACGATGTTTTCCTTCACCGTTTTCCGTCTGTCTGTCCGTCTGTCCGTCTGTCTGTCTGTCCGTGTGTCACCATCGATTATCTCAGGAACGGGTGGAGCTAGCAAGTTGAAATTAATACCATATACTGAGGTCTATAGTCCCTATTGTGAGTATAAAAATCAAGGTCCTGAGTCAACACTATAAAAAGATATAGGCAAATTTAGGTTTTCGTGAAAACTTGTAAGTACCAAAACTTACCTTAATTATCAACTTTTTTTATTTTTCGGAATTTTTTCCTTTACTTGTGCTGTAAGACCTTGCTTGTAACCAAATTTGACAATTCTAGGTCAACCGGAAGTACCCTAGAGGTTTTGGGTTGAAAACCTAAATGGTAGTTCCCGTGGACCTAGAATCACGAAATTTGGCAAAAAGCAAGGTCTTATAGCACAAATAAAGGAAAATATCCAAAAAATTAAAAAAGTTGAAAATTAAAGGGTGTTCCCATACATACATAGTTGACGCCAGTTAAGATTGCCTCTGAGTTGTATGGGCGCTCATACAAACAAGCGGGCTACAATAACATAATGGGTATAATGGGTAGGTACGGAACCCTCAGCGTACGAGTTCTACTCGCACTTGACCGGTTTTATTTGAAACGAAAAATCCATTGATGCACGGCCAGGATTCGAACCCATGACCTTCGGATCGAAAGTCGAGGTACTATATCCCTCGGCCAATGCGGCTCAAAAAACAAGTGAGATAAGGACTGGAGGATGATGCTGTCCTACAGATAAATACATCTTTATGAAACCAGCTTAGTTATCTCCACAGGTATTGTAATGTCTTTCCTGTGACGACTAATCTGTGAGGATGGTATATGTACCTACTGAGCAAGCATACTCTACGCCGAGTACCTATAGTGTAGAGTCCGACTGAGACATTGTTGAGATATGCATACGCATAAACAATGTCCCACCAGGTACCATAGAGTTCCGTTGAACCTCATCCTTTTTTTGAAGTCGGTTAATAAAATGGTTCTTAGGCATTTAGTCCTATATTTCATTTATAAGTTTATGTCCGAGATACTTAGAAATCGTCAAATGACAGGTATATTCCTCACATGCCCTCCTTGACATAGATGGAAGTAAAGTGACGAGAAAAACTTGTAACAAGCACACACTTTTGGATTTAATCATAACTTAGTGGCCCTATTGGCTTCGCCCGGGTGATAGATTTATAGCATACCTATGTTCATCTGGAATAGTGTGAAATCATACTCACTAATAATATACTTAAATGCATAATTTTGTATGGATGGATGGATGTTTGTTCCTCTATAACTCGAAACCACTGAACAGATTTGCCTGAAATTTAAAATACTTACATATAAATAATGACCGGGAATAAGACATAGGGCTAATTTTATTCTGGAAACCGCACAGTTCCCGTGGGATAAAAAAATAGTAGTCCACGCGGACGAAGCCGTGGGCGTTCGGTAGTGGTAAAATAAATGTTAATATAAGTGCAGTGGTTCTAAAGATTACCATACACACAATATTCACACTCTCTCCTTATAATATTAGCAGGTACAAAGACGTGGTTAATTTTTTATTCGATTGAACTCTAATTACCCGACTGTTTTAATCCTTACCATCACTATTCTCTTAATCAAAATTAAATGATTATAAGCTTTTATTATAAGGATTCAAATAATAATGTTAATTTTGCATGTTTATTAAAAGTTTAAAGGCCTTGATAAAAATTAATTGAAAGACTGGTTTTTCTTGTTGGATTAATCTAGATTTAAAGATATTATATTTTAGTGTATCGAAATTTTTTGGTTACGTATTGATGTCACGAAAAATACAAGACAGATTTTTGAAATCCATAGGAACGTTTGACAGATTTTTGATTTCTTTTTTTTCATAATACAGGAATTCGAATTCCATAAATTCTTAAGCCAGATTTTCATTTGGTTTTTTTTTACAAGGCAAAAATACAAAATACATCTAAACATTTTCCAGAAATTTTAACATCCAGATAATTCACTTTACCGCATGTTTGTTTTCCATATAATTTGTTTTCCATATATTTCGTGATCCCGAAAAATCATGGTTCAGGAAAGACCTATTACAAAATTATGTATTCAATCTTTCTAAACGCCTACTAATTGCGCCATCTAGTAATAATTCAGAGCGTTATAAATACTAGGTACCATAAAATTAAATGACCGATGTCCATTAAGGAGTGTACACATTGCGTTTTCTGCAGCGCGTTTTTGAACTGCGCGTTTGTATCGATACAAACGCGCGTTCGCAACGCGTAATTTTCCATACAAAAGCGAACCGGGAGGGGGGCTGCGCGTTCGCATCGCGTTCGAATCGCGTTTGTATCAATACAAACGCGCTGCAAAAAACGCAATGTGTACACTCCCTTATGTAGCTTGAAGTACTGTAGGTAGATACCCAATAAATATTGTACCTAGTTACTTTTTTTTATTACCTTTAACATTTCCTAACTAATTTCGTGCTAGATGGTTAAGTAACCTCACCAAACACTTTTGGCAAATTATCAAAATTTAACCTAAATCTTCTATCCATTTCGAATTTGTGACGGCTCCGGCGCTTCGGGGAGTGCAGCCCCTCCGCCCTTGCGTAACAAAACGCAGCATCAGCACGAGCCTTCGCAGCTTCGGCTGTTTGGTTGCCACCTTCGGCGGCGACCAGCCTCAGCCGCTCCAGCTCGTGCTGGTGCCGCGTTTTGTCACAGCGGGCGGGGGCTGCATCTCCCTTCGCGCCTCCGAGTTCATAAAAACACTCTAGGGTAGGACAGACAAGACCACGTGGAAGTCGGGGTGGGCAGATTCGGTTCTGAGACCGATAATAACCTAAAAACGTTTCGTTTTAAGGTAAGACAGACGCAACATAAAAAGTAACACAAATTACGTAAATAATATAATCGAGTAAGATGGAAAAGGTTTATATGGCTGGAAATTTTCTGGTAAGCGTTACTTCTGTCTTTTAAAATAAGGTATAAGGATACTGTTGTCAAATGAAAAAAAAACGAACTGATAATCTGGCATTAGTGTTTCTGTCAAATGAGACTTTTGTGAAACGTTTTATCGGAGTAATAAAATTATGTAAAACAAAGTATCTGGATTTCGAGTTTCTATCAAACGTTTTATGGATTTCAAAATTCGGTGAATCGTTTTTCGAAAGATTGATAGGTTACCAAATTTTTTGATATCTTTTCAATAACATTTTATTTCTTAATGTTATATTATTTGAACCTCGTGGTAAATGTTACAGCAAACCATCTACCTAATGTTTTGTTAATTTTTACAAACGTTTGTTATTTAAATTGCAAAAAAACAATATTTGTCTTATAGTTTTTGAAGTGTTTTTATTTATTTATTTAACACTTTCACACATGACAAAATGTGTAAGGAGGACTTAATGCTGAAGCATTATCTACCAGTCATCCTGGGCGTGTATTTTTCATCTGAATTTATCTTAGATTTTTTAGATTTATTTTAGATTAAATTTTTTTGTAGATTATAACCAGTGATCGGAGTAGGTAGAGCTATTTTATGTACTTGCCATATGATAGAATAATATGGATATTCCCCGAATCCCGGGATTCGTTTTTTAGTTAGAAAAATAATAAAAAGCTTTTTGCTTTTTGCTATATACGAGTTTAAGGATTGTATAATAAATAGATAGAAACTTGATTCATGACCACACATAATTTTTTTTATGTAACAATTTCTTATATTTATACAAGAATCAACAATCATTTAACATTTTCATTCTGAAGTTGTACAAGAACATACCATACAAATTATTAGTTCCTCAAAAATCGAAACATGATTGAAAAGAACAAACTATTTGTATAATCGAATCCCGGAGTATTAGTCGGAATCCCGTGGAATATCCATATTAACATCAATGTTTGCGGTCAATGAACCTAAATAGCTCTACCTACTCCGATCAGTGATTATAACTGAATGATTAAGTTTTTTTTTTCAATAATCTAACATTACTTCAAGGGCAAAGGGCAAATTGAACGTTATCAATTAGGTATAACAAAAATAAATTATATCGAAAATTATCAAACTGCGCCAAAACAATGCGAATTAATACTTTTAGTACAGTCAGCAACAGAATTTAATTTAATTTTCACGTAAAAATTCAGTTTTCTTCTTCTTCTTTTATTTTGGAATTAATCGATCACATATCTGGCTATATAAAGAGTTGTTTTGCTCTCTAATTATTTTCAAATACTTTTATTGGCTTATTTATTCAACTTTCGATCGTTTCGTTTCAATAATAATTTATACGCACTTAACACGAGCTTTTACGACAAATCCTCCTGTACCTGAAAATAAAAATGTCTCCTGGGAGTCGTATAGATCATAATTATAGCAAAGACGAAAACATCTAAGTCAGCGGGTTGCGAATGTTTCTTATACTTTCCACTTTACTTATAAACTCCTCTCAACTTCAGCCAAAATTTAAACACCGTTTAAACTATTGCCATCCTTTTTTGTTTGATAGTGATAAAGAGTGACAGGATGAATCTTGAGTATTGTTTAACCAGTGTTCAAATTGACAGGCGTGTATAAGTAAGGTCTATAGAATGTAATTGTTGATATATTTTTGTCGCTGACCGTACATACCTACATGTCAGTGCTGATAACTTGTCCGCATAAATTACAATGTTAATGAATGAATCCGATTACCCAATTAATTATGCTGTTATAAAATCTAATCGGTATCTGTCAATCGTGTTTATAAGCTCAAATTTATCTGTTAGGCGAATAACGTCTATTTTAAACTTGTTTACATTACATTGCACTAGAAAAGTGTAGTAGGTACTAGCCGTATAAAATTTCCTGATTATTTAACTTCAGAATTGAATTTGAAAATCGAATTGTTGAAATCTTGCTGGCTGGTGCGCCCGAATTTTAAAAATGGAATTAGTAATATTATTTGGATAGTTTGGATCTTATTAAAAACTATGCTCGAGATTGATTCATTATGTCTCAAGGCTGATCCTTAAAATCCACTCATCTTAAAATGCATTAGGTTTTAGGTAAGTACGTAAATTACAATTTTCTATCGAATTTTGTAGCTCCACACAACAACAGCTACCTACAGTTGTCACAACGAATCTAGGCATTCGTGAAGTTAGGCTTTTCGCTGCGCAGTAGAAATTTTTGTATGAAAAAGTTGCACTGCGCATCGAAACGGCTAACTTCACGAAGGCTAAGATCCGTTGGAAGAAGTGTACTTATGTTAGAGTGTAACCACAAATCTCAACCGTTATTATATTGGCTATAATAATAAAACTACTGTTTTATCATCAGATAGCCGATCTTATATTTTACTACAGTTTTACGATGTAGCTTCTGTATCATCTGAAGTGTTTTATATCACGACATAACTACTAGACGTTTTTGATCGAGACGGACCTTAGATTCAAAACGTAAGGTGTAATGTGTTTGGTATGACGAAGTTTAATTAATGATATTACCGTTTTCTCTAGAAGCTTAAACTTAAAAGCATTCTCTATTATTTTTTATTTTTTTTTGGAAGAGGGGCAAACTAACAACTCGCCCACCTGATGGTAAGTGATGACCGCCGCCAGCGGATAACTGCAACATCAAAATAGCTGCAGGTGCGTTTCCTTTGAGGTAGGAGTAGGCTTTTTTAATAAAAACATTAATACAAAGTGAGTGTTAAGATGACTAGGGAATAAAGCATGCGACGATACGGCATGCCTCGGCTCCGCCTCGGCCCGCATGCTCGCGATCGTCCGGTGATGCTGCGTTAGTGGATCTTGGTAATAATGTACCTCCTATTTCTCAAACATGCTACGATATACGATCATATAATTATAACCTTCTTTGGGATAAATCGTTCTTGCAATAATGGGTCCGAAAGTGTCCAGCAATTTCTTATTTGGCGTGCTCGAATGTCGCTCGAGCAGACAAGCACGCCAGATAAGAAATTGCTGGCCACTTTCTTGAATGTCAGCAATGAATGTATCGGCAATGAATTTTGTTTTTTGTAATTGTTGTTGTTTTTGTTGTTTTTGTTTTGCTCTCGGACTCTGTGATGCGTGCCTCGTCTCTGTCTCGGCCCGCATACCCACGAACATCCGGCAATGCTGCACTTGTGGGCCTCGGTAGTAACGTACTATTCATGAAGCCTGCTGTTCTATTCTAAGCTACGCCATCAGTATTCATTTCATTCGTCCTTAATGTCATTACGAGTATTTAGGGCTGCACCGATACGTTATCGATGTCGATAATTTAACGGGTTTGACCACGTGATTTTTACACTGCATTCATATAGGTCAGACTTGAGTTACGATGTGTCGATAGGTAGGGCCGCGAACGATTTAAAATTGAAAGTGTTTTTGTTTGTTTAAAGTGGGATTAGGTACGGTTATGTTTTCCATCACTAAGGTATTTTATTTTGCAATGATGTAAATCATCTATTGCCCGATTTGAACCACTGCATTGTTTAGACACTTAAGTGTTTTCCATCACTTAATTAATTTAATTTTTCAAGTCTTAATCTAGATCTTTGTCTGTTTGTAGCCCGATTTTAGCCTCCTATTCTAGATAGCCTAGATTTCATTTTTCTATATTTCTTTATTTTTATCATAAGATTTAAAAACTACTAGGTATGTACAGTCAGCGTCATCAATCGGTATCCCCCTATTGATTTTAACAAGGACCCTTTTCATTTCAATTTTGGATTTCAGTCGGATTTGCTAGTATAGGAACTCGAGCGAAATTAGATATCCATAAGTATACTAGCAAATCCGACTGAAATCCAAAGTTGAAATGAAAAGGGTCCTTGTTAAAATCAATAGGGGGATACCGATTGATGACGCTGACTGTACCTATTGTCATTATTTTCAGAAGACTACTTTGCACCTTGTGTTGCACTTTTTAGTTTGTATAGTATTGACGATCAAATGTTTGAATGATCTGTAAATATTTGTCTCGTGTCTAGGTGTTTTTGTATGTAAAATAATAATATGTTCATTATTAATAAAAAATTAAAAAAAGTATAAATCTATGTAGTGCTTAAGTAAGGTCAATGCGGGGAAGTCCGTCTGCGGGGCAAGACCGTACACTGAGCTTTTTGACGAAACTATGCACCCTACGCATGTTTTACCTATATTGGCAAATCAATCATATCCATCTGGTTTCAGCTAGCTCTATTAGATGTTTCTATGTCGCAACAGTTCGTGAAAAAACGTTCACAAACTTTTCGTGTAATTTTAACTCGAATATCGAGATCGACATGTGATGACAAAAACGAATATTTTAAATATAAAGAGTGAAGTTGTCGGATTTAATTATGATAAGAGTTTTTTAATAATATTGCCCCCTCCTATTGCTCTTATCAAATTTCAAAAGAACGCCATATCTTCTGAGATAATCGCATCCAAAAATATCTACCTTCCAAAAGTTCAAGTTGGGAAGTCCGTCTACCTTACGCGGGGCAAGACCGGCATATGCCGGGCTTGCCTCAAATCAGAAATCGTAAACCTTTTTATTCCAAATATATTGGATATGACCTCTTGATGACCTTTTGACCTCACATGACCCCTTGACCTGTCATGACCCCTTGATCGTGTCTTTTATTTCTTTAAAATTAGTAATAACTGTTCCTTATTTTCTTTCTATTATCTTGTATGGTTTGGACCTGCAATAAATTATGATATAGTAGAGTAGAGGGGTGACTATCATAATAGGTGTTAAACTACATAACCAGAAAGTCTTTACTTACTTATAATTTTTTCTGTTTTTAGATAAGTACCTAGTCCCTACTATTAGATAGGTATACACATAAAAATCACAAACCTAGTAAAATACTTTAAAATTGGCTATTGCTTGCTCTAGTAGATTGTTATTGTGCTGCTTAGATTTTTAAATTTACTAAATTTTTTTTTTTAATTTACTCGGGTACCTACTGTACCTACCTACTTTAATAATTTTAATAAGTTGAAATAAGAATAAAGTGATTAACACAAAAAATCACAAGTATTCATATCCCACGGGAACCGTGCATTTTTCTTACAATACTAACATTATTTTTATAGAAATAATGTTTCTTTAGAATGTTTAATAACAAACATAATGGTTCTTAGTTTGAAAGTAAACCCCTACCAAAGAATTGGATGCTTTGGTAGGGGCTTACTTTCAAGAAAATGTTGCAAAAATGTTCACCACCCCTGAATCCTAAAATGTGACGGACTTACCCCGTTTTACACATTTTTGACAATATCTTTGGATTGGGACCTTATTTCGAATCATTGAAGACATAAAATTCATTGTTAAGATGTAATACATGCTGTGAGTTACTTTAGACTATTCTAAACATCTCCTGTCGCCTACAATAACTCCTAGACGGACTTCCCTCATTTAGCCGGGGAAGACCGTCTACTGCCAGAGTTTTAAAAAACCTCCGATTTTATTGTTAATTTTATATAGTTTTAAAGGTTTAATAGCTTTTTCTGATTCTTGGATAAATTTGCTAACGATGAATATCTTTAACTTTACAGAAAAATGCATAGTGACTGAGATATGATCAATCAAACCGAACTTTGAAAAAAGTATGCCGATCTTCCCCGCATTGACCTTATATCGTTTTGAACGTTTTTTTTTTTTTGGGAAAACGTTTTTTTGGGATGAAAGCATGTCCTTTTCTGTAACCATAACAACAAGTATGCCATGATTATCGGTTGGGAAGGTGTAAATGAATAATAAACAAACATACAAACTCACATTTGCATTCAATATAAAGTTATGATTCATAAATACAAAGCATCATTGTTTTCGAAGAAAAATCGATAGGAAATAGTGAAAAATCACTTAATCGACGCCGCTTTGTCGCAGGCTATCGCAGGTTATTATTGCTTATCGGGGCATCGTAACTGTGACCCACATGCAATGTGCATTCCTAATACAAAAATAGTTAAATAACGCTTCGTTTTTCTAGGCAGACGGTGCCGCAGGTTTTTTTTCTTTATAATCAGGACCATGATTAGTTGAGTTCTCCTCTTAGAGCGACAAGTACGAGTTACCTAAGGGGACTGAGGGTTCCAGTTTAGATTGTCCGATTTTTTGTAAAATTGAATGGAATGGTTGAGTGTTTTTTTATTTTTTTAATTATTTTTATTGTAATTTGAAGAATAGACAACAAATAAAAAGTTTTCATATGACAATTTTATTTAATGGACACGGGATTTTATCGCGTAATTTACCTTATTTATCCCGACGTTTCGGCTATGTTACAATAGCCATAGTCGCGGGCAGACGTGTCTGCTGTGTCCAATAATTGTCAGTAGGTACATAATAAATAGTGATCGCAAAAGTTTAAAACAGTTTTCAGCAATTATAGAGTCAGTTACAAAAAGATACAATAAACATTTTAAGCTATTGATCATAATTTTACCCGATTAATTATGGATTTTTTTATTTGAGATGATCGTGAAAAAGCGGAGAACTAAATTTTCAGGCATACCTACGAGTATGCCTGAAAATTTAGTTCTCCGGTTTTACACGACCAACACTTACGTCAAAGAAATTATTGATTTATTCACGTTCACGCTTTTGCCACATTGTACCACATGCAGTATTGTTTAAACACTGTTATTTAACAGTTTTATTTGATTGATTTCAATTTAAATTATTTACATGAAACTTAACTAGTAACAATTTTTAGCCCCCGGGGCGGGCGAAAAAGAGTGATTATTATGTATTGTGTTTCTGTGTGTCTGTCTGTGGCATCTCTTGAACAGATGAACCGACTTTGTTGTTTTTTTTTAAACTGACGTACCTACTTAATTGACATAGTGCCTAATATGATGAGTTTTTTTCAGGCTTTTGAAGATCATTAGCTCTTTTCTAGTTGATGAAGGCGCTTATTCCATCCTGTCCTACTAATAGTTCGATCTGTTCGACTGTTTGGAAAAAAATATTCCAAATTGTTCGACTGACTAATCGAACTTTTTGGACATGCAGATTTTATTCCAAATAGAACTACTATGAATAGATGTTATCGGGGGTTTTGCTATTTTTTTAATTTACTTCAATGTGGGATTATAAAACTTCGAACTTTATCTATTCTTATTTCGTTTTAAAATATGACTGAAACGAAAGCATTTCTTTAAAAAATGTTTTTTTTTAATAAGTACCAGATTTACAATTTTTTTGCAATTATTTCATAATAACATAATTTTGAGTGATTTTTTTGTCGAGAAGTACAAAAGTTGAATTTAAATAATTTCAAATTATTTGTTCTAGTTTATTTGAATAATTTGTAACATAAACTTATAAAAAAAACGAGAAAAATCTATTTGCGTTTCGGAAAAAAAAAAATCTTGCACCAATTACAGGAATCTCTGCATAATGCCTACTAAAGACTTGATTAAGTTTTTACTTACTTACCTACCTATATTTTATAGTGCTTTAGTACTGTTTGTCTATCCCATACAAAGATTCAATTAAGATTAATTAAAAACTCAATTATTTATAGCTACAGTATAATAAGCAACTGCTATAATAGGCAATATGCATCAATTTTTTTTATGGTTTTAATCGATAGTTTATATCGTCAAATAACCGTCATAAAAATTCCAGCGCCGAAATACTAAAATTTTATAACAAAAATATTTTTTGAAATTTACCAACATTTTCACGCATCTGAAACACGATTATTATTGTTGTCACAGATTACTGTTGTAGTAACAATTTGTGAACTTTGACGTGTGACGTCAAATTGATACTAAGTACAACAGTAATCTGTGACAACAATAAGTTCGAGTATAGGAATTGTGAAAATTAAAAAAAAAAACTTATCTATGGATCGTCATATCTGACTCGTCCTTGACTTTTCTTATGAACTCGTGTCGTCACATCCTTTCACATCCTTTTCAAGTATTTTGAAATTCCTACTATTTTTTGCAATTTTTAAAATTTATTTTCTAATCGAAAATGGTTTAATATTAAAAAATAATTACACACACATACCTCTAAAGCAACAATGTTCATAATAAAATACATTTAACCCGCTTTTGAATCAGACGCATATTGCCAATTGTCTTATGGGTCGACATTGAACTAAATAAATGTAGTTTTAAGTTTTTAATGGTCAATGTTATCTATGTTAAATACCTATGAAACTACTAAGATGTTTACGTAATTACCTAAGTACCTACCTACTTTTTTTTTCTAAACGAGAAATGTATAAGTGAGGAGGCACATTTTAATCTTGATTTTTTTTTGTTAAAACAACAGAATAAAGCTCGGCGCAAACTGGCCACCGATCACAGCCACAAAACGCCGCCAGCGATAGCGACTTTTATATATTTCGTAGCTGTAGCGAGTGGCCGCCACCGGCTACAGGTGTGCGGCGAGTCTATACAAAATATATGAAAACTACAGGAAATAGGTCGGTGGCGGCGTTTTGTGGCTAGTAGGTATGCGGCCAGGCTAAATGCTTGATGACATCGAATGCCATCAAAATAATTTTATTATTGATGACTTTATCCGTTACCTTCAAAGCAAGTCAGATAGTTAAGCCTGGTTCATTTGAAAATTATGTTTACTATTCAGATTATACAAACGTCAATTTTATTACCCAATAAAATCACTTTTTGAACATGCTGAACTCATCTTGTGTGGCCAAAGATGACTTGATCTTCCTATTTACCTTTAAAGGAAACGCAACCTTGGCAACCTAAATATAAGATTCAAGTTCATGGGTGTAGCACTAATCATAAAGTATTTTCCTCGGCAACCGTCAAATGGTTGTCAAAGTAATTGACCAATCGATGAAAATTCTGTGGTTCAGAAAAAACTTGCAAATTGCTTTTTAAAAGAAGTTTAAAACCCATTTACTGAGTATGACTTTGTAGAATAGATTTTTCGACTGTAGTACGATTAAAATTAGTTGTATTTATGTATGCATAAGGTTATAAACCTCCGTAGTTTTTTGACATAATCTCACATAAGTCCGTTTTTGTATAAGTTGCTAAGAAATCTAAAAGGGTACGAACATTTTTGTATGGAGCCTGGCATACCTACTGTCGGCCATTTTGAAAAAAACCTCGATTTTGCAGCAGGTGATGAAACATGTGTCAATCGATAGGGGAAGTGATTACAAACAAAATATATTCAGTAATAAAATCTCGTAATATTTATACTTTCCGAGATATTTGAGTTTGAAAATGTAAAAATTAAAACTTGAAAATGCTAATTAGGCTGCCAATAATAACCGGTAGGTATTTGAATATGTCTACTGTGACCGGGGATAAAATCGTGAGCCAATTTCGTTTAATTTTTAGGTAGGTGGGTATTTCAAGTAAAAAAAAAATATATTTTTTGAACACTTACTTACTTACTCCGCTGGCTCAGTGACCCGAAGTGGGTCTTGGCCTCCGACAAAAGAAGACGCCATCTACTCCTATCTTGAGCTAGTTCGCGCCAATCCCCATTGTAGAGAACTTGCAGGTCTCTCTCTACCATGTCCCTCCAGCGATATCGGGGACGTCCAACGGGGCGGCGCCCTATAGGACTGCCAAGATATGCTCTCTGCACCATGCGATCTTCCCCCATCCTTTCCAGATGGCCAAGCCAGCGAAGTCGGTGAGCTTTAGTCTCACCCAGGATGTTGTGTTCCGGCCCAAGTTCCTCAACTTCTAGATTTTTCCGGACCCTCCAGCTCCCATCATCTCTTCGAGTTGGTCCTAGAATTTTTGGGATGATGGGAGATTTTTTGAACACAGTTACTATTTTTTTAATAGGTAACTATAGGTAGGTAATTATATTAGGTAGATATGCATAGCCTGCATGTATGAAGTGAATAATGATTGGAAAACCAAACATTAAAATGCTGCTGGTGAAAAAGGCAATGTTTCCGGGGTGTCGAGTCGAGCCCATGCCAAGAACCATTTATGACACACATTATGTGGGATCAACAGCCTAAGGTTCTTTTTCCCTCTAGGTAATTAAAAAAAAAGTAATCGGACATTATTTTGGATGTTTTAATAAATAACCGTATGGAGGGTAGGGATAAAATCACGGAGTGGTACTGCTCATGAGTAGTGGGAAAAAGAACCCTGGCTGTTGTTCCCACATAATGTGTCTTAAATTCTTGCCATGGGCTCAACACCCCGGAAACATTGCCTTTATCACCAGCGGCTTTTATAGATTCAGGTGATTGTCAGACATGATGTTGAAAACGAAGTGAATAATGAATTTTAACTTTTGGTTTTCCTATCATTATTCGGTTAGAACATGCAGGCTATGTACCAGGGTTGGAAAAAAACAGTTTTTTTTTATATCTCATAAAACAAACAGTTCAATATGTTTTAAACAACTGTTTTTTTTTTACTTTTGCTAATGACTTAAATTGTATTAGACCTAATCAATTGTTACTTACTAGATACATTGATGTTTTGTAATATATCTTTAAAGAAAATGAGAATCAATACACGTTTTGAACGCTTTACATACATGGAATGGTAGCTTTGTTTTGGGAACCCGCTAAACAATATTAAAATTAAGGGAATACCCATAAATCCAGTGAATTAACTACTTTCTTTCGACGGTTGGCATAGGGAGTTTTGTTGCGGTACTTTACCGGCAAGATTACCTTTGAAGTGTCTAAATAAAATTAGGGGAATACCCATGACATGAATCCAGTGAATTACTTTCTTTCGACGGTCGACATAGGGACTTCTGTCCTAATTCTGTAGTGGGATTTTACTGGGGGAAATTCCCGATGTATAACTTGTATAAATACGAGAGCTTTTCTTTATAATATTTCATTTGATAATCGATTC
Organism: Camptogramma bilineatum; assembly: GCA_958496255.1. Classification (NCBI taxonomy): domain Eukaryota; kingdom Metazoa; phylum Arthropoda; class Insecta; order Lepidoptera; family Geometridae; genus Camptogramma; species Camptogramma bilineatum. The sequence goes on along the minus strand of OY292467.1, from coordinate 7,273,747 downwards.
TAGTACCTAGTTTTAAACCGTGTTTTTATTCAATGTTTTCAACATTGTTTAAAACTTGTTTTAAACTGTGTTTTTAAACAATGAATAAAAAACAAAGTTTTATTTGAGACTGTTTTAAAACTTGTTTTAAACAAATGTTTTAAAACTACTTGTTATAATCATGCCAACCCTGGTACACCTACCTAGTAGAATCACCTACCTATAGTTACCTATTATAAAAATAGTAATAAGTACCTACCTACTATTCAGCACAAAATGATGAAATAAACTGTGTTCAAAAAATATAATTTAAAAAAAATAAAATACCTACTTATATTTTTTACCTAAAAATTAAACGAAATTGGCTCACTATTTTATCCCCAGTCACAGTAGACATATTCAAATACCTACCGGTTATTATTGGCAGCATAATTAGCATTTTCAAGTTTTAATTTTTACATTTTTAAACTTAAATATCTCGGAAAGTATAAAGATTACGAGATTTTATTACTAAATATATTTTGTTTGTAATCACTTCCCCTATCGATTGACATATGTTTCATCACCTGCTGCAAGATCAAGGTTTTTTCAAAATGGCGGATGAGTAAGTATGCCAAAATGTTCGTTCTTCTTTGAAATTATTAATTTATTTCAAAATACATAAAAAAAGAGCAAGCCGGTCACCGCTTCTAGTACCTAACAACATTCCAAAGATGGTTTTTTTGGAACATAGATCGATTTTTGGGTCTACGAATACAAACTTTGACCGGCCAGTAACTTAATTTTAAAAAAGTTCAATTTTAAAAATCGACCCGATCTTTTTCAACTTTCTCTTTTGGTTACGGTTCGGTTATCCAAAATCCAAAACATTTTTTAATGACAAGACCACACAAGTCTTTGTATTGTGTCCTCTCATTTACGTAGTCTCTTTTGCATTTCTTGGCTATCAATATTCACCTGTCATTTTTTCATACTTAACTTTTAGTAACTCCGTCTCAACTCTACCGAACGCGAAAAGTAATCCTACTGACCCAGTTACAAGTCTTTTAGTAATTCAATTACTTCATAAGATTCGTGGGAACGTGTGCTTTTTGTAAGCACCATTAAATATCTTGTGGATTTTAAAATCACTTTAGAATAAACATCGCACCTGCGTTTCGTTTGAGTACCGAGAACAATCAATTTGGTTTTATTTTAAGGTTTTTATTGATCTACGAATCAATAAAAAACCTTAAGCAACAAGAGCTAAATAATGTTTATGAAGGTTGCTACTACTGTTAGCTAAATTTTTAGAAAAAAAAAACTAAGCCTTTCTTTTTTTTTTATTTTAACACGTTCGGTGCGGGACCGTATTTGCAAGACTTTCAGACAGTGCGATACAGGACATTTATGGTAGGTACGAGAGTTACTCCTGGTGCGGTACATGACATATATGTCCTGTATTATGTTTTTTTTGAAATGCCTATAATTTAATGAATTTCGTAATTTAATGTGGTTTTTTTAATTATTTGGGTAGATTATAACCTTATCTAACATATGGTAAGCCAGGACGGGGATCAGGTGAATACTTTAGAAGCTATACCTAAAACTAAATACCCACCAAAATTGTCCTGTACCGCACTGAAAATAGGGTCAAAACGTTTGTCCTTTACACAAGTTTAGTGATGTTCTAACCGTAATTTGAACAATCGATATCGATAAAAAGCATTTATTTCACTGAATATTAACAAAACTTCATTTACTTAAATTACAAGCTAAGTTAAAGACCCCGGCATGGATTTATGGTCCTGGTGGAAGTATATGCAGGACTCATTTTTGGTGCATCCCTGGTCAATTTTGTTCGGCGCAGACCTCCACCGCATACTTACAAATTTTTTATTTATCAAAACCTTGTCCGTACAATTACAAACAAAACAAAAAAGGAATCAGTCAAATCAGTCAAGCCGTTCTTAAGTAATGCGGGAACATACATGCGGCAATTGATTTTTTTAATAACTGGGTTAGGATGTTGATGATTTTCAATCCTCAATTAAATTGCGACCATCGATAACATTTTATGAGATCGCTTAATTTTGGCGTTAATGTAATAATCGACAAATGACGTGCTAATAAGATAGGGATTGCTCCGCACTACTGTAAAAATCAGCGCGACACCGGGTCAGCGGATACAGGACATATATGTATGGTAACGCACAGAATTACAAAAATTGATTTTAAGTGCGTACTACCCATATGTGTCCTGTACAATTTTATGGCAAATTTTGCTTATATTTTTAATAAGCTACAGAAAAGTATACTTTACTCTTTTTTACATAAAGGATTTCGTATAGAAATAGCCCCCGCACCAGCGGTAAAACTACAATTCTACCTTCCGCACCAGAAGAAAGTCGCGTACAACCCATATATGTCCTGTACCGCACTGAACGTGTTAACTTCACCCCTCTCCTGTGCTAGTAATGTCCAGTCTGCACGGAATTTGGCGAGCTCGTCTCTCGACCTCGTTCGCATTCGTTTTCCCTTTTTACCCGACTGCGCGACGCAAAGGAAGGGTAATGTGTTTTTATTATGATACCAGCTTCTGCCCGCGGCTTCGCTCGCATGTTACACAAACAAAAAGTACCCTTTGTCCTATTCCCGGTCTTTATCTATTTATATTTCAAATTTCTACCAAATTGGTTCAGTGGTTGTCGAGTTATAAATGAACAAACATACATCCATCCATCCACTTTCGCATTTATAATTTAGTGTGATGTATTTTTATTTTTTTTACATAGGTACATAATTATGATTTGTATAAAAAAGAGGATTCATGAATAAGCAGAATATTCGAACAGGGTCCTCTATTTCACAGCTAACACACTCAACATGAGCCGCCGTGCATCATACTCTATCTGTTAGCCATTACGAAATCGCGTCTGTTCCACACAACCACAGCTTGGGTTGAATGGTTGGATCACTACACGATTATTGACATGCTAAACAAGATTTAAATAAAATGTAATAAAATGTAATTCCCATCATGCTATACAATATGGTGTGTGTATGTTTTACTTCGAAGTGGATATTGTTGCAGTTAAAGATAACTGAATTTATGAAATTTTCTTGCATTTAGTATTAACATTTTTTTTAATGATGGAGAACTTTCAGAGTAACTTGTTGAACTCTAAGTTCAAACTCAAACTATAAGGTAATTATTAAGTCTGTCACTATTATCCGCTGCGGAAAATCGTATTTTTTTTTTCCTGATTATCATGAAAGGAATCAAAATCGTCGTAAAATATTGAAGTAGGTAAGTAATTTGATTTTTCATTTATGATGATATCAACCGTTATAAACTAGGTACTTACCTATAGTAGTACCATCACTTTATGTTATTAATTCAAAGCGTACCTATAGTATCAATTCAAAGCGCTTGCGCTTCGAATAAATCACATAAGTGATGGTACTATAGGTGCCTACTATAAAATGGATGATAACATCATAAGCTCTCAAGTTATAGTACATGTCGGTTTATTAATAGCGGCATGATGTCCTTAACGTAATATCCGTGGCACGCGTGAATACGTTGACATGTATAAAACACCAACTTTTCAGGGCGGCCGTTTGAAAGTTTGACCTCTTCTGGTTTCTCGGTAAATTAGTTTACAGTATTTGTGTTAATTGTTTCTATGGTTAGTTTATGCCCTCTTTCGAATGATGACAATAAATAACCAAAATTCCCCATAGTTTCCATGATATAAGACATGTCAACAAAAAAATTGATGAGATTTAGGTTACGTCTCGAGATGTCCAGTTATGCCGCAAAAGATATCAACTTATTCACCTTTAATGTATGGAATATTGGTAGGTAAACAATGCTATATTATCGGATTGCAAACAGATAGAGACTATAAAACCGGTTTTTTGAGTTGCTGAAGTACCTACTTATTACTCAGAACCATTCATACCGTTTAGAAATGAGATTTAACATAGTAAGGGTAAGCTGATTTTAAATGAGCCCAAACACGGATGCTCTACTGTTAATCACTGAGAATTTGAATGGAATACAACCAGATTTTATCAACACATCTGCTCATTGTCACCATATTATTACAATGTATTCGGAACTAGAAAAAAATGCAAAGTTTCACCTCAATCGAAAAATTTACTGAGGAGTTTTGTTGAATAACTCCTGACTCCAGCAACAGATCAGCTTGTTGTTATCATAATATTACATTCTTATCTAGAGTCTATAAGTGTGCCAAATTTTAGCTCAATGAGACACTGGAAAGTGGGTCAAATTAAACTTGCAAGAATTCACTAAAAAAAATATGAGTTTTGTTGAACAGGTCCTGGCTCCATCATCAGATCAGCTCGTTGTTACAATAATATTGCATTGTCACCAAGAATCCATAAGTGTGCCAAATTTCAGCTCAATCAGACACTGGGAAGTGGGTCAAATTAAACTTGAAAGATTTGACCCGAACACAATATTGAGTTTTGTTGAACAGCTCCTGATACCAGCATCAGATCAGCTTACTGTTAACATAATATTACATTGTTATCTAGAATCTATAAGTGTGCCAAATTTTAGCTTAATCAAACACTGGAAAGTGGGTCAAGATGAACTTGCAAGATTTCACTAAAAAAAAAGTGAGTTCTGTTGAACAGCTCCTGGCTCCATCATCAGATCAGATCGCTGTTACAATAGTATTGCATCGTCATCGAGAATCTATAAGTGTGCCAAATTTCAGCTCAATCAGATGCTGGGAAGTGGGTCAAATTGAATTTGCAAGATTTAATCCAAACAAATATTGAGGTTTGTTGAACAGCTCCTGACTCCAGCATCAGATCAGCTTATTGTTAACATAATATTACATTGTTATCTAGAATCTATAAGTGTGCCAAATTTTAGCTCAATCAAACACTGGAAAGTGGGTCAAATTGAACTTGCAACATTTCACAAAAAAAAAAAGTGAGTTCTGTTGAACAGCTCCTGGCTCCATCATCAGATCAGCTCGTTGTTAAAATAATATTGCATTGTCACCAAGAACCTATAGGTATTCCAAATTTCAGCTTAATCAGACACTGGGAAGTCAGTCAAATTTAATTTTCAAAAGTAGACCCGAACAAAAATCGCAAGTTAATAATAAAAGCTTGTAAAAATCAAGCAATGTCATTATAGTTTAACAAATAATTAAAATCTATCACTTTTCCATGTAAAAGCAATGCTTAAAAAAAAAAAAGATTTCTGAACTGACGTTTTGTTTACCAATACGAGTGACATGTTCGGTTATGCCAGCGCGAGAGCGCGCGGGCATAACTGAACAACTCAATGTATCACAATTTAAACGGAATACTTTGGTTAGCCATAACCTGACATTTTAATTTGTTAAAAGTTAATCAAAAATATCATATGTATATGTCGAGATATCATGTAACAAATATAATTTTGGCGAATGAGTAGGTTGATAAATCGAAATATCTACAAAAACATGTGTGTGTTAGTGGCTTGAAAAATTGACAAGTAGTTTTGTCAACTAAAATACGAAAAATGGAGGAGTTGGCAAGGCCATAACTCGAAAACTTGTCTAGCTAGGGAGCTGTCAATTTTTTTATAGATACTTCATAGGCGTAGATATCGTTTAAGCCAATAAAAAAAAAAATTGACATCTCGACATATCAACGTATTCACGCGAGCCACGGATATAAGCTGTGTTAACGTGTGAAGTTCCGCAGCTTTCTTGACTTAGTCTGTGTCACTGGGTACATTTTTCTAACAATCTATTTGTTTATGAGATGGGTAACACCGAGATAACCCAATTACAGCTTATCGCGCGCAATGAATGTATTAGAATATTTTCTTATAGGTGGTCGTTACGACATAGTCCTACATTATTAGTCATACTTAGATGAGCTTTAGGGAAATGACATTTTTATAGGTTAAAAGACGTAATGCTAGAGTTATTGACTTATATCTCACGAGTAGAACAAGCAAGTAAAAAAGGTACTGGAGGCCGATTCTACTAACAAACTTTTTATCAACCAAAGCAAAACGTCAACTATTTCGTTTTGTTTCTTATTCTACTAATAGCCAATGAGGTTAGGTTACTCTGTTGTGATGACGTTTTAACCAATGAAGTTTTGCAAATTACTGTCAGTTTGGAGAACGAAACAAAACGCAGCGGTAATGATATCGGAACAGTTGACGCTTGAGAAGAATTGGGCCTCTGGACTAATCCCAGAACTGAAAATCCTATTAATATTATAAAGGCGAAAGTCCATGCGTGTGTGTGAATGTTTGTTACCACGTAGGTATCTCCATAACTACTAAACCGATTTTGATGAAATTTGGAATGTAATTACGGCCACGTAACTGGAAATAAGGTAGGATTACGATGGGTACATATGAAAAGTCCGAAAACCGAAATGCCGATCCTTGAAATGCCGATGCTTAAAATAGCGAAATTCGATATGTAGAACGGTTGAAAGGTAGAAAGCTTGAAAGATAGAAGTTTGTAAGGTCGAAAGCTAAAAGTCAGAATGCTCGAAATGCCGAAAGTTTGAATTGCCGAACGTTTACAAAGCAGAATGCTCAATAAGTATAAGTTCCAAATGCCGATTGACTAAAACATCGAAAATGATCGAAATAAGTACTTACATAATTTATTGTATTTTTTAGTAGGTACATACTTTAAAAAAAAGGAGGAGGTTCTCAATTCGTCGGAATCTTTTTCTTTGTGTTTTTGTGTATGTTCACCGGTTACTCGAAGTCGATTTCAAAGATTCTTTTTTTGTTTGAAAGGGTACACTTTTCCAATGTTCTTTTTGATCATCAAGTCAGGATCTGATGATGGGATCTTGGAGAAATTGAGGTAACTATTAATATTTTAAAGGCATACGCGATTCGGGTACTTATTTTTTAAAAACTTGATAGGATATCAGTGACAATGCAATATGATGGTAACATTAAGCTGATCTGATGATGGAGTCAGAAGCTGTTCAACAGAACTCCTCAGTATATATATTTTTTGATTTAGTGATTTTCTCAAAAAATATTTCAATTGACCCCAGCCTCCCATAGGTAGCAGTGTAGGTAAATGTGCAATTTTTTAGTATAGGTTTTAATTGCACTTATTCTATCATCTCATTAGTAATGTTTAGTAATTGTGCAATTTATAGTTAAGGTAGGTAGGTAATTATTGTGTTAAGTTGGTTGGTAGGTACTTTACATTATTTTTATTATTTTCAGTATAATATTGTTTTTTTTTTGGTTTGCTGAATAATATATTAAGTTTTTAACTAATTATAACGAATTAGGTACCTGTAAGGCCTGTACTGTTATATTGGTATTACAATAATGAATTGAATTGAATTATTATTTAATTTTGTTTGGAAACGCCTACTTCTTTACGTGAGCAAGCGTCATGCCTGCTACTAACTGTCTGCCAAGGAAATTGTAGGTGTGTTTTTCAAATCAAATCAAATTAAAGAACTTTATTTGTTAACATAATATACAAGTTACTAGGAAGGTATAATACCTACATTGTTGTTATTATACTAAACTAAAGTGGCCCGCCCTGGCTTCACTCGGGTAGACTTATGAATAAAATGAGACCAAATCTTTTCTCCGGAAGGAAAGCATAGCATTGCGTTTTATTATTTACCTACTTTACGATTTTGTGAGTGAATCGAACCACTGAGTCTATTGCATACCCCCTAGGGGTAGCTTTGTAAAATCAAAATAGTTTTCATTATTTAAGTAAGTACTTCAAAGTTTATTCATGCCAAGTTTTGTGTGAATCAAACCAGGAAATATTTTTTTCCATACAAAGTTCAGGACTGTATTGCACATCCCCTAGGGGTAGTTTTGTAAAAATAAAATATGTCTGTCATCCATCATTGTTCATTTTAAAGTTTATTTAAACCGAGTTTTGTGTGAATGCTACAAAATAAAAAAATCTATGCAAACTTTAAAGCTCCCTAGCACACCCCCTAGAGGTTATTTGAAAAATAATAGGTAATAATAATAAATAGATAGGTGGGTACCTTCCTATTTTTTTCTAAGTTAAATTGTACCGAGATTTGAGCGAATCGAACCAAGGAATGAAATTTTAGACAAACGGTTTACCACCCTTTTTCACCCCCTTAGGAGTTGATTTATGTAAAATAGTATAGCTTATGTATTATTCCGGAACCTAAGCTTTCTACATGCCGAATTTCAGCAAAATCGGTTCTGTAGTTACGGCGATACGTTCGGACAAACATACATAAGTACTGACTTCTTTAGTATTTAAAACTAGCTTCCACCCGCGGCGTTGTCCGCGAGGTACCTACATAACATAATAGCTATGTTCAACCTGAAAGTTCATTCTAAATACAGGTGAAATAATTTTTTAAATCAGATGAGTAGTTTTTGAGATAACCTCCTACATACAAACACACTTTACCTCTTAATAATATTAGTATAGACAAAAAAAATATTTACATCATCATAATTATTTCGAGCATTAGTGGTTTCAAGCTTTTATATTTCAAGCATTCTAAATTTTGAGCTTCGGCATTTTAAGCTTCGTTGTTTTAAGCTTCGGTATTTTGGCTTTCGGCATTTCGAGCATTCTGACTTTTAAGCATTCTACATTTAAAACTTCTACATTTTAAGCATTATACTTTACGAGCATTCGCTATTTCAAGCATCGGCATTTCAAGGATCGGCATTTCGGTTTTCGGACTTTTCATATGTACCCATTACGATAAGATCTTGATGATTTCTGAATAAAGCAGCACGGTTACACGCTTTGTGACAGTAAGTCTTCTATTTCTATTAACTGCGACATTCCTGAGTCCTTCTTCAAATAGCCACATATTAACTTGTAAATTGGTTCATGGCAGCTCATATTTGCACAGTTGTAATTGTCTAAGGCGCAGGCCAGATAGAAGAGACGGGGCGCAGACATTTGTCTCTTCCGCGTCCCTTTCATACAAAATTTGACGGCGCCCCGTCTCTTCTGTGTGTTTTGCGGAGCGACGCTTCTATACATTTTCTATGAAAGGGACGCGGAAGAGACATTATGTCTGCGACGCGTCCTCGTCTTACTTCTTTTATGTATGTCCCGCGCCTAATAGCGACACAGTTTCCCTGATTCCGGTCAGGGTGATAACATTTTATAAGTGTCGAAATACCTACTTGCATTAATCGGAATCAAACTGAATAAATATGGGGAAATGTTTAACAATGTTAAACATGTTAATGTTCATTATGAGTAGGCTTTGTAATTGAGTAGTGTCTTTGGTAGCGGATGGTAGATTGATAGAGCATAAAATTTTTTGTCTTCGATACCTACCTACTAGAGAAACATTTACAATCCTACTACCTAGGTATATCCTACTCCTACTAATATTATAAAGGCGAAAGTCCATGTGTGTGTGTGTGTGTGTGTGTGTGTGTGTGTGTGTGTGTGTGTGTGTGTGTGTGTGTGTGAATGTTTGTTACTACGTATCCCCATAACTTTTAAACCGATTTTGATGTTTAAATAAAATTCTAATTACAACAAATGGGAATAACTCACGTAAAATATTGTCGATTTAGATACCGAGTCGTGCTAATGACTTTTTTCAAATCAATTCGATTTGCTCCAAGTTTGTACGTCAAAGTCATTTTTTTCCAGTGCTTACCTTTACATTATTTGCACTTATTTCGTTAATTTATTGTAGGTACTTCAAATACACAACCTAATTAAAGTTGTTAGGTGGGAAAATCTCGTTTATTTAAAGATTATTTATTTACAATTATAATTTTTTTTACGAATATTAAGTTCTTAAGTTTTTTTAGTATATTACCTCGATATAGAATAAATAAAAGTACATAAGAATAATCAATATAATTTCGATTCATAGTTTCACTAAAATCAATTGTGCAACATCAGAATGCAGCCACTCGTTCTAACAAGATTAATATTTTGACTATGCGTTGATAGTAAACACGATATGCACGTCAAAATCAAACAAAAGTAAAACTATCAGTGGGTGAAGATTTATAGTCATTACTTCAACTTCATCACAGCTTAGAAAAATACAAACAGGTAACTCCAATCCCTCTATTTTTCAACGTCATTTGACCATTCAAGTTTCACCATTCAAAGTATTATTGCCGCTGCGTTTTCTTTCGTTCTCCAAAATGACAGTAATTTGCAAAAGCTCATTGGTAATTTGTTTGAAAACGTCATCACAACAGATTTACCCAACCTGGTCAATTGGTCATAACAAAACGAAATAGTTGACGTTTTGCTCTGGTTGATAGAAAGTTTTTTAGTAGAATCGGCCTACTGTTGTCGTTGTAAACTTTTTGGGTTTAGGACCGAATAATAAATTGATTACTAAATTATTTTAATCTAAAGACTTTGTAAACTGTAATTACATTTTCAGCAAACCAAAAACAGGTATAAAAATACCAAGCATCAAACTATATGAACAATGAAACAGCTGTGTAAAATATTTAATCTCGATCTATGAGTTAGGGAAGTAGAGAAAAATTAAGTATTTTATTTAATGCATGTTGTGTGGAAGTTCGAACATGCATGCAACTCTACTTTTTACTTACCTACGAAACATTTCATCTATTACCTCAACAAATATGAAAATAATTTTCTTTATTAATTACATACAAGTTCCTAGCATCAAATGTACTAACTGTTCTTTTTACTCTATGGCCAACATGTAGCTCTCTTTAACGGAACCACTATTTATTAAGACAAACTATAAAGTGCTTCCGAACATAGACAATAGAAGATTAAACGTGTCAATATACAAATTGAAACGTCAGAGCATTGATTTGTATCACCTCGTGGTGGGGTCAGATGGAATTCTGATCCCAAGGGTTATTCTCATCATTCCTTGGAGATAATTTAATTAGAAATTGAATTATGTAGTTAACTGTATTGTATGTAGGTAAATAAACTTTTTGGTCAAAGACATTTAAGATTTTTCAGACAAATTGAAGTTATTGATATAAATTGTAAGCCCGATACCTAAAATCCCAGGCAATGTTATTTTAAATAGAATCTACCACTTGGAGTCACAGAGCCTACTGGATACTGGCGATTTTCGAGCGATTTTAAAGCGAGGCAAGAGCCCAACGAGCTCACCGCGAGAGCGCAACGAGCTCACCGCGAGAGCGCAACGAGCTCACCGCGAGAGCGCAACGAGCTCACCGCGAGTTCTTTAGACTCGCTTGCAAATGCCAGTGAGATCAGGCCATAACAACGTGAGTAAGGCCAGTCAAAGTTTAAAGTTTTCCATTTCAATGCAAAAACCTTTTTCTATTTTAAGCAAAATTATCTAATGGTTCGTCCGAGTCTAATGGTGTTTTGCGGCCTAGTTTGATAAGTGTTCCAAACTCATATTTGTCAATAATTCAGTAATTTATTGTAATGGTAATTTTGCGTGTAGGAGGAATTTTTTAACATTAGGTATAGATTAGGCATGTTATAAAAACAGTCCAGTCAAGAACAGGTATGATACAATTTATAATTTATAAATATTTGTTAAGCCGCTATAAATTTTATTTAATTGAAGTCATTTTTAAACTTAATTTATTGTTTAAAAATGTTGAAAAATTAAGTCGTATTTAACAACATAAATCTTTTTCTATTTAGTTAAAATATACCCACGGATTTACGATTTATCGTACTTAGATCTATTTTACAATTAACTAAAGATTTCAAATTCTGTTAGTAATAACTCGTTACAAGCTTTCGATATTTCTAATAGATTGACTAATAGCTTGTCCCCCGTCTTATTGATATTTCGATACTATTGTAACTGCTACGTATTTATCTCAAAGATAGCTTAAACCACTTATCTACAAGTGGTGTTACATGTTTCCTAACGATGGTAAACATCAGATAAGTATCTTACTTATATTTTATTTTATAATTAGATACTCTGTCTGTTGTTGTCTTCGGTTAAAATAAGAATAAGAATTATAAAAATTATAAAAAAAATAACGAATCAAAATTACACTTCAATAAACGCTGAAAAAAAAACTTAGGTCTTTACATCTTTACTAGATGATTTAAAATTTTAAACAGTGACAGGAGGCAATCTTCGAGACATTGTAGGCCTGAGACATTGTTGAGATTTAGTAGGCTTGCTCAGAACCTAAACAATCCTCTCAGCTAATGGTCAATTACGTGTGGGGCTGACTAAGCCACAGGTTTCCTCACAATGTTTTCCTTCACTGTTTAGAGCTCGTGTTAGTGCGCATATAAATTTTTCGAAATGAAAAATCTATTAATACACGGCCAGGATTCGAACCCACGACCTTCGGATCGAATGTTGAGGTATCATTATCCCCTCGGTCAACACGGCTGTTTTATAATACTTGAACTGAAACATAATTTGTTTTATGCTCAATGGCTGTAGTTCCAATTTTCAATTTTGAAATATCCAAAAACCCTTTTTAATCCGTTTCTAGAACTAGTAAGTAGTTTAGATTTAGCTGTGTACTATGTTCTATAGAAAGTTTTTATCCAGCAATTTAATTTTATCAAAAAATAAAAACACCGATTTAATTATCATTTTCTCATATTGTATTAATTAAATTTTCGATTAGCATTCCGGATATCAAATGGCTGACCACCCATTAGCCCGATCGGAATGGATGCAGTTTCACAGCTATTAGTCCGGGAATAGAACTCACACACGTCGTCTGGTCTCACCTGTCAGTCAGGACATCTGGCTACTGTCAGAAACGGTATTTTGGAATCAGAAATATTCAACTTATCCGCTAAATAGTTCGTCTTCTTCGTGTCTATGATACAAAATAAGAGATGTTAGACAATGTGCTCCCAATATTTGGCCACTTCTTCTGAGTTCTCAGTGGCAGTAAAGATCGCTCAAAGTGCAGCTTTTAGGGCACAATGAGCAGGTCAGCAGATGTAGCATGCTTTGCAGATCGACGCCACATCTTCAGAGCGTCCGGTCTCCAAGATAAGCCTCCATTTTGTCATGTTGAGCTTGCAGCGACATTTGAATATCTCTTGCTTATAAAATTTAGGTCGATTTTTCAATAATTCTTCAGATGAGATCACCCCAGAAAAAAGCAAATTAGAGTATCATCCAACAACAATTTGATTTGTATTATAATAATAATAAGATTTTTAAAGATCAAGCCACAAAACAGTTAGAAACATTTAATGATAAGGTAAAAAGTTAAACAGATTATTTATAATATTTATAAGTACAAATAAATTATTGATAAGATCTTCAGTCTGGTACGAAAGTTTATTTTTTTAAGAATCAGTGATAAAACTCAAAATAATGGCAATTTCCATGCTAATACTCTAATTTTATACCTTATTTCAACTTAAAAGCCATAATTTAAATTATTTTCTCATGTAAATAAATAACTTAAAAGTGTATCAAATAGAAATGTCCTAATCAAATCAAAGTTATAACGGATGTAGGTAGTAATGTTGACACATTGTATGCTCTATTTTAAATTATTCCATCAAAGTTATTGGCAATAATAACTGTAATAGCTGCTTAATTAATATAGATTATGTTAATTCTATGAATAAATAAATATATAATGTAACATAATTTCTACTCAAATATTTTATAGTTTAAATATTGAATATTACTAAGGAAACAAAGATAAAATGAAAATTAATTTAGTAAAATTGGAGTGTTTGTGGGTGGAATTAGTCAAGACCATTCGTTTTTATAATCAAATGTTTTCTATAAATAGTTATGGTAAGTAAATAGAAAATATCAACAGCAAAAACTACAAAGCAAAAAAACCAATTCGCATAAAAAATCTCTTAGCGATTGAGCGACACAAAAAGTAAACAATGTGCGAACACTTATCAAGTCTTTGAGTATCGTTATCAAGAGGCACACCTACTGTGAATCATACAACGACGTGATGCTGAAAGCTTAGAGATAGAAAAGTAAGATGTGGATTAAACAGCATTGGCTCTAAAGTATGAACTTTAAGCAAAAGCAAAGCACAAATATGAACATAATCGTTGTGAGCGTGTTGATCAAGAATTTTAACTATTAGAAAACTCCGTTTAGTTATTTTATGTATATACTAGTTACCGCCCGCGGCTTCACTTGCGTGGTAACTACCTGGATTATAAGTAGGTAGCCTATGCTTTATTTCAGGTCATATACATACTATGTTTCTTCCAAGTTTCAGACAAATCCGTTCAGTAGTTTTTGCGTGGTTGATTAACAAATGTCCAAACATCCAAACATCTGAACTTTCACATTTATAATTATTAGTAAGAAGTAGGATTGGGGGTCATTTTTTCATTTCGATTGCGGTATCAAAATCTACAATTTGGATTTAAAAAGCAGCGCCAACTTTTGTTATAACTACTTATAATAATAATAAAATAATTTATCACAGTCATGATCGAGTAGTAAATACCTACAAACATTATGCTGGACATTAAAAAAAACTCGGCTCGTGATCATTCTTTATTCAAAAACTGATTAATATTATAAATAATGTCATTTATATTACGTAGTATAAAAAGTATTAGATATTCCGTTACTACACAGTAGAAATTATTATGCTGAGGTGGTGAGTAATGGGAGTAGTATTCTTGTAGTAGCGGTTTAAAATAAAATAGTAGATTGTATTATAAGGGGGCAAAATAATATTTTGACGGCGAGGGCGCTTTTTTGAATCCAGAGCGAAGTGAAGGATTCTAGAGTAGAATCCCGAGCGTAGCGAGGGATTCTTTAGTAGAATCCTGAACGTAGCGAGGGATTTAAAGTACGTCGCCCGATCCAAAAATATATTTTGCGCCCGAGTGATACACTCTACTTTTCATTACAATCTATGAGAAAATAAAAGGGAAGAGAAAAGAATGTGTTAAATCGACGAAGTTCCACTTGAGAAGAGTAATCGGGGATTATTTTTTTTTATTTAGACTTTTTATCTGATACTAGCAGCGCCGAGTAGTGATGGTTTATGGTGATGATGATGATGAAAAGTAGCCTATAACCTTCCTCAAGAGTTTAGCTATCAAATACAGAAATAATTTTTCAAATCCGACTGGTAGTTCCTGAAATTTAGCGCGTTCAAACAAAAAAACTCTTCCGCTAGAATTGCTCAATAGTTCCACGAAAACAAACTAGATGGCGGTAGTAAAAAAGACCGTTTTCTAGATCGCGCTGACGAAAACGCACAGGATTTTATGAAGTTGAAATTACAATTTTTGATGCTATGCTATGCTATGCTACGCTATGCTACGCTATGCTACGCTATGCTACGCCATGCTACGCCATGCTACGCCATGCTACGCTATGCTACGCCATGGTACGCCATGGTACGCCATGGTACGCCATGGTACGCCATGGTACGCCATGGTACGCCATGGTACGCCATGGTACGCCATGGTACGCCATGGTACGCTATGGTATGCTATGCTATAGTATGCTATGCTATAGTATGCTATGCTATGCTATAGTATGCTATAGTGCTAAGAGTCCTCCCTCATTCATCTTGGTAGATTCGAGATGAATGAATGTGAAAAGTAGTTGTACCTCTAAAGTGCGCGGCAAAGATAATTCCGGCGCACTTAAAGGGGATTAAAAACTCATTACTGCCCGCTAAATTTATAAAGAGGATTAAAAACTCATTACTGCCCGCTAAAAGTTCCTTGAAGAGGAATCATCTACTTTGGGCGCACTTAAAGGCGAACAAAGTCGTCCTTTTCGAATAGATGGAATGAAAAGATAATTGTCTATGTACCGTTCTTTATTTTAAACTAGGTACCTACCTAAATGTTTTATTTATATGCAAATAGGCCTTGGGGCAAAATCACTTAGTAAGACTATTATGATTATGATAATCAGAATATCATGATATTAAGGCTCCAGCCGGCGTATCACCAACTCTTAGAGCAATGTCAAAACAAGGTGAAAACAGTCCTGCTTCGAGTCAATGACTTGACACTCCACAATGAGACATTACCAAAACATTCCTGCGTTAGGCTTACTTTAACCTTACCTTAGTCTTATCTAAGTACGCAATCAGAGTAATCTTACTTTGACATTGTTCTAAGAGTTCATAGTAAGGCCCCAGAAGGAAAAACGATAAAATGAATACAAGATAGTAGAGGGCTTATTTATTAGCATTCTAAAAAGATAAAAAATAAGTCATTTGAAACGAAAACCAAAAATTATTACGACTGTATTCCCAAGGGCATTTAACATTCTCGCAAATCCTCAGCTATTCAATATCTTTTGAAGAGATCTAAGGGGTTAGTCAGAGGTTTGTCCAAATATAAATGTGTAGCGTAGCCAAATTATAACAGAAGTTAGCATTCCATATCAGACAGGTCGCAAGTCAGCCGCTGCCTATTAGAAAGCTAACTGGTTTCTTAACGATGTTTTCCATCACTATCTGAGATTGATAGTGATGGAAAACATAAGAAATAAGGATTTTTTTTTATAGATTGTCTGTTACCTAATAAACGGCCGGGATTCAAAACGATGGCTTGCAAATCGAAACAAAATAGGAGTAGTCAGTTCCGAATATGCAATTGGCCTTGCCACCATGCATATTCATTCAATAACACTTTTAAATTATAATTCACATATTTAAAAGAATCCCAATGATTCATACAACAAAATATCACGTCTGAATCATATTTTCGAATAGAAGTTTTATTGGTTTCAGTAAAACACAACTCAGAGCTAAGCATGATTTACTTCCTGAGTACTGAGCTTAGTATTCATTGAGACAGTGTGGGAAGACTTGATTTAAGATATGATTCTTTAAAAAACTGTTGCATTTGCAGGACGGACGTTAATCTCTAATAAACAAGCTTTAGCAACTTATACAATTTATAGCACGTGCCAATTGTAGCGCTCAGATTTGCCTCTGACTATCTCTCTATACGTTTTAAATGATACCAGCCTGCCTAACATGCGCAACATCGAGAGTCGAGAAACGAGACTTCTCGATCGGTTAAACTGCTCTAACGTAAGCGATAGAGCAGTTTGACCGATTGAGATATCTCTCTCGATGTCGCATAATGATAAGCCGGTTGATGCCTTTATTTTTAAAAGCTTTTATCTAACTTCACTTGTATCTTTGTATGTCCTGGCGAGTGTCAAAGAAATTCTTACTATTTTTAATGTGTTCAAAATAAATCTTCAAAAATAACCAGGTATCTCAACTAATGCCAAAAAACTACAATATTAATTAGGTAAGTATTCACATTTTTTCAATAAGGGTTTTCATATTTTTTTTTCACCGTGATCATCAAAATAACGGTGTCCGTTTAATAGAAAACCAAGGTTTCACAGTTCGATAGGTGCACGATTTATCCACCGGGCTATTTGTTTTACGTCAGAGATTGATCGATCATTAGGTACCAGATAAATTTTATTCTATTTTTTGATCAGACACGCGCTAACATACCGTCATGGTGTTTTGAAATCTTAATTTCGATCGTGTGGTATTAAGCGGTTTCGTGTATTGTTCTTGTAAGCTGTGATTTGCGTATGTAATTATGCGTGGAAATTAGAAATTAACCTACTGTCCTAGGTATATTCTAGTAAATAAGACCTAGGGCCTCAATTAATAAACTTGTATTAACTTCTGTCAAAGTTGCACCACGGATTAAACTATTGCCATCCTTATTTGTCATTGTCTAACAAAAAAGGATGGCAATTAATCCGTGGTGCAACTTTGACAGAAGTTAATACGGAGGCCTAGGTGTTTGGCCCCAGGTGACATAATAATATTTCGTTGAAATGTTCAGTTCAAGTGATTTTCAAGTGAAGTCTTTCGTGTTTAAAAAATACGTCGAGCCCAAGTCGAGCCTGACTATTAAATTGTTAGGTCTTTGGGCCCTATTGGGGGTCACAGTGATTATAGTACAAAAATCCAGTTGAAAAGTAGCCTGTAGCTACAAAATTTTACCACTTTTATACCTATAAACTTACTTTTACTTGCCTACTTTTAGTTTAAGAGCATATACGCTTTCATTAGCATTTATTTTATTTACAGAAACAAAACTATTTTTCATTATTTTCAAACATAATATCTTATTTAGCTTGACTATAATTACATGTTAGAATTATTTCTCATCAAAGTCTTAGTTTACCAAGTACTACCAACTACGCTTCGTTAGAGTCAACTCCTCATTGCGTTTCATAATATCAAATGTTTACACTACGGCGCCACCGCTGTCCCAGAAAATGATAAAGCAGACTTTTGAAGCGTCTATATTTTTCCAACTCATGAATTATACATTGTCTCATAATAACATTTGTTTTTTCGTAGTTTCCAAATATACCTGCCACAATCTTGCGAAATGATTTTATCTTCAAAACGATACTAGGGACGTAATCGGTCATAAAACCTATCAATTTAACCATTTAGACCAGAGAGTATTTTCTTGATGAATGAAATTTGGAATTTAGATAGTTTATGATATGGAATAACACATAGGCTAATTTTTATATGGATAGGTACCAACTACGCGAGCGAGTTAGTGGAAGCTCCCGGTCATTATCTATCTATATTTTATGTTTCAAGCAAATCGGTTCAATGGTTGTCGAGTTATAGAGGAACAAACATACATAAGTACATACCATCCATTCATACAAACTTTCGCATCTATAATATTAGTGTGATTATGGAGTAGAAATTCCAATAAATAAATAAGCTTGTAAGATTATATTCTATGTAACTAAATTAACCAAATTAACCCAGTAGTCCTACTGAATAAATTCTTATTAACTTTTATTTAGGCTTTGACTATAGATTTTGATTTTGGTTAATTCGCTGCTGTACGTTTAGCGGTTTTACTTGCTCATATATCATCCTTTTACATTGATGAAATTTTTCTCTTGGCATTGACATCCCTTTTTCTTTACAGATGCGTGTGGCAGTTCCTTTGGACAATGAACAGTGTGAAGTGAAAAATGAAACGGGAAGTATTTTGTGTAAAATTCAATCAACTGTTTTTCAATTTAGTGGTAGATCAGTGGCGTGACTCAGTATCGTAAATATAATACGTTTAGTTATTTCGTTTCGGTGATCGTTTGTGAAATGAGTGCCGTCATGTTGCCACAAGGGCATCTACTGTTCTACATGTTTTTAATGTGAGTATCTTTATATAAATAAAGATCTATTGCCGCGTGTAAGTATAAAAATAATCAAACAGCTCGGCAAAGAGTTGTTTTTTCTTTGTTGAGTTCGTAATTGTCTACTTTTCTGAATTTGATAGCCAAACTCTTGAGGAAGATTAAGGCTACTTTCATCATCACCATCATCACCTTATACCATTACTACGGATGGAGGCAAGGCCGCAAGGCGTTGCTGGTATGTAATATGATAAAGCAGAAGAGTAGCAATTTTTGTTTGTGAACGCGCTAATTTCTGGAACTAGCAGTCGGATTTGAAAAATTATTTCTGCATTTGACAGCTTAATCCTTGAGGAAGGTTATAAGCTACTTTTCATCATCATCATTATATACCATCACTACGTGCGTAACGCCGCGAGGGGCTAGTTGGATATAAGAGCAATGAACTCAATAATCATGGAAGCTTCATCAAATAGTGCAAGGTTAATTTGGCGCAAATCGGATGCAATAAAGCAATTTACTTGAGTGACTGAGCTAAATAGTCAATACGTACCCATAGATACCACAATAGCACAGAGTATTATGGTGTACAGGAAACGTAATCAATTACATAGCAATCCCTATTTATCGTATTCAATTCGAATCGGATCTGTGGATTCAATCGGATCTATTTGATGATAAATCTAACGACAGAACAATTGGAGTCGACCTTGGGAGAGACTAATGTATTGATTTGGTTCATAGAGCTTACCTTGCACTTAGATTGGAAGGTAGGGTCTATCATCATATTCATCTCAGACCGGAATCATCCACTGCTGGGTATAGGCCTTCCTCCACTTAAACCAGCTTTTATGTCCTTGTATCCTGTGCATCTGTTGACAAAAGTTGAGAGGAGTTTAAAAGTAAAGGTAATTGAAGACATAAACAGTCATTATCCTGATCATGAAAACTTGTGTTGACGTTAAAGTATTACCTAAGTATTTTTTTTCAGATGTGGATTTTGCATAATGATTGTTTGATGATAGTCCTGTTTTGTAAACCTTTTGATTGAAAATAAATAAATAATTATTGTATAAGGTGCAGCGGGGCAATTCTGGCCGAAAAATTTTAGTCGAAATTTAAAACTTCAATGCTCTCGTTCCTCGTTGAGTTACGCTAATTCTGACAAATTGGTGTTATGAAACCTTTATCTGCCTTTTTCTTTATTGTATTTTTGTTAAAGAAAAAGCATATGTAAATGGTGAAATAGCACAATTTTAACTAAAAACTGGAAAATGCCAGAATAGCCCCTCAGCGGGGTAATTCCGTCAGGTGGTGATATTATTCGAACCAATGATGCTATGATACTAAATCCAGAAGCTTAACAAACTAGACAGCACAATACACGCGAATTTTAACATTCTTATCTCCTACGATGGTCCAGTTTCTATAAAAAACCTGTTAAAATTTTTGTGGGGTAATTCTGGCATCACTTTTTAGTCTCCCATACATGCTAGTGTTGGGACGCTGACTATCGATAAACGGAGTAAGTATACGCAAAAATCTCGCGCAAAAATGATGTTGTATGAGAAGTAGTTCGCCCCGAACTGAGATATCGCGAACCGTAGATGGCTTACATTTTGACTTTCTTCTGACTACCCCTATACTTTCAAGTGCTACCACTGCCAAGTATGTCTATTGCGCTAGGTCTTTATGGTAAATAATACTGCCATGCATGCAATACATAATGTTGTGTCTAATTTTTCATGAATTCTCGTCGTATTTTAAAAAGTATACATCCTAGAATAAAATTAATAACTATTTTGAAATGTACAAATAAAGACTTTTCGTAAATGACACCCCACTCAATAAATTTGTTAGTTTTTTTACCCCCTTGGGAACCCAATATTTTGACAACCCCTTTATCGATTAAGCTCATATGCTCCATCATACATTTCCATAGCACAACCTATTGACCTACCAAGTTTCATGCAGATTGGATGAACGGTTCGACAATTATGCGAGAACAAGAATTCGTGAAACATACAAACATACAAAGCAAAATCGCCATACGTGCCACTAAGATCTTCGTTCGCTTCGCTCGCTCGATCGAAAATTTAATGCGTGTTTACTATGGTTTAATTAAGCTCAAACAAGGCCACAAACAAATACAAAGCAAAATCGCATTAGTTAACCCTGAGATCTTCACTCGCTCGATTAGTTAAATATTATTTTTATCGACGTTTACTTCAATGCTGTGGACATCACTGGTTTTTGGCAACTTCATACAAAATCGGTGGGGCAATTATGGCAACCGATTTCGATAAAATTACATAAAATCAACACTTTGTGGGGTAATTATAGCGGATGAATTAACTCAGAAGAAACAATGAGTAGAAACGAACTAGTACGATTAAAATAATCTCCAGTCTAAAATACACCTCCTTAGCTTGTTCAATTTTCAATTAAACCGCGAAAACCACGTAATTATTACAAAAACTCGAGGAGCTAATATTTTTACACCCTCCGAAAAATAGGTGACTGTCAAAATGATGCTGTCAATCAGTCAGTTTTTGCGCTAGAAATGCCATCTATCGTTTATGAATGAACAAAACATTTCTCTACGCGTACATAGATGTCTCTTCGAGGTATAAGTCATAGAACGAGAGATATAACCATGTGCCATAATTACCCCGCTGCCAGAATTGCCCCGCTGCACCTTACCTACCTACGCTTATTTCCTTTTTTTATATTTAATATAAAATAAAGCTGTTTCATTCTGTTATGGAAGTATAACAGAATCTTGCAGCGTCTTATTAAGTATGAAATAGATTCGCAAGTAGCAATTATTGAACTTCCGTACCGCAATACAGTCAGTCCAATTCACCTGGTAGAAAATTGTATACCTACACAAATACCGATAGTTCCAAATAAATGTTTCCTAATTGATGTAAATTAACAGTTTCAGCTATAAAAAAGGTTTATCATCGGGTTAAGGTAAATCGTTTCACTGCAAACAGTTTCTTAGACCAAAAAAGGAATGAAAAAAACTTTGTGGGTCGAAAGGGATAGAGCCTTGACCATCAATCCAAAGTTATTCAAATACCTAGTTAGTTGAATATTCTGACTATTTGAAGAAAAAAGGCTTTAGTCAAAACTATGATCAAAAGCTCTTTCATTGCAATGTCATTTTGATCTTCAGATTCTATTCAGGATTCAAAGCTTTGGCTAAAATTATGATCTAAGCCTCTAATAGAAACTGTTTTAAATACTTACTTACTCAAATTATTTGTGAATCTTGAAGTATTTCGTGAATTTTGAAGTTTTTACAACTATGTCATAATTGTGACATTTGTTAAAATTAAATGTTCCTACTCATATTTTTGCAGAAGACTGTACCAGACAGTCTATCGCCTATCGATAAATTACTAGCCTACTACGTATTTTGACATCCCCATTCTAAGTACATTATGAAAGGTAAAGACTAGTTCACCACACTAATAAAATTAATTGATAATGAAAATATTATTATGGCTGGTTTCAATTTTTTTTTTCATATCTAATACGAAAGAAGCCAAAAACATCGGACCTCATAATAATTGTTTAAGTATTTCTGTTCATAACTGACTGGTCTCTGGGCTCAGTTAGTAGTAGAGTAGTAGCTCTGCCTTCTGCGCTGTAGGTCGTGGGTTCGATTCCTTAGGCTTTGCTTAGCTTGGGGTTAGAAAACACTGTGTGAAATGTCCACCAATAAGTATTTATAATTATGCATTTTAACATTATGTTTGCATCCGAGTTTATTTTCAGCAATATCGTTTCAGTTATGGTGACACAATTTAGGTAAGTAATTGAAAAAAAAAAAAAACAAATTAATTAATATAAAAAATTATCTCAAAGCCACGTTTTCTTAATCCATTTTCATCGAGTTGTGTGTGTCAGTATAAGCTTGAAATAGTTCACACAGAAATTCATAGATGGCATCTTTAACGGATTTATTTTACTTAGTTTACGAATGGAAACACAATATGTCTTTACAAGTTAGTTTACAGCTATTATCACAGGTGGCGTCTTCATAACCTGGGTGATTTCTGAACGCAGTGACATAGGTCAATAAAGTTGTGTATTAATTATGTACATGTTTATAAAAATAACAAACAGTTTTCTAGATGTTATTCCAAATTAATTTAAAAATAATAATACGATTAACAAAACAATTTGTGATCAAGATTTAGATTCCTGAACAAACTGTTTAACAATTACCTAATGTAAATTGCTTTTATATACTGTTTTGGGACTTGAATATCAAAACTATGAATCCAATGTATCTTAAAATAGTTTTTAACATATTTGTATCACACTAGGTTCATTATACAATATAAATGTATAGAAATATTCCTGACTATTCTGTGATTGGTCGAAGTAATGATGGCAGAAGGGGTGGTTTTTATTACCTTTAGAATTGTATAAAAAGGCAGGACAAGGCTCATTTGGATACTTTTGTGATATCCAGTGCAGCGAAAGTTAAGTACTTGTTTCATTACTTTATTGTACCTACCTACTTGTATTTATTCTGTGTATGTTCTTGTGATCATTTCGTGTACCTACCTATTTATTGTGTCTGCTAGATAAATCTGCTAGTCACCCGACTATTTATTCTGTATTGTTACTTGGCTTGGCTGCTAAACAGTTTCATAACTTTATTGTAATTCGTAATTTACTTATAATTCCTGTGAGTAATTCAAATCGCTCACTACCCTCTTTGATTTGTTGTGCCCTTGCTGGATTGCTAAACTGTTTTATGAATCCTTTTGAAAGTTCCATGATTGTAACAATATTTACTGCAGGTATTCCTTAACTGTTTCATGTTTTATCTACCTTCTAATAGTTCCATTTTTCTTATGCGAAACCAGTCTATTTTTAGAACTTACTTATGATTTTCTTAATACAAGCCATGCCTATCTAAATCTATTGATTAGTTTTGTGTTTCTAGAATATAACGCCCATGAAAGTCTTAATGTTTTATGTTATTAATAAATGTGTATTATTATCTACCTACTTATAGTTGAATTTGAATTCTCAATCCTTACTTTCCAACTTAATAGGGTACTTAGTTAAATAACTTACTAGGTAGGTGTAGGTCAAGTGTTTGTCTGCCTGGATGGGAAGTGCGGGTTCGATTCTCGACACTTATCCCTTCAGTCCTTTTTGCAGCCTAATAGGTGCCTGATCATAAAGCAATTCATTAGGTGTAGGACAAGAGTTAATCTGCTTGGATGGGAAGTGCGGGTTCGATTCTCGACACTTTTCCTTTTAGTCCTTACTCTGCAGCCTAATAGGTACCTGATCATTATGCAATTCATTATATATGTGTAGGACAAGTGTTAATCTGCTTAGACTGGTGGTGCGGGTTCGATTCTCGACACTGCTACTATCTCATACTCTGTAAGTATAGCTATATGAATAGGTAGAGTTAGGTCTTTTCTCACATGTGCTACACTGAATGTTTCAGCCTGATAAGTAATCGAGAAGTTCTCGAAATCTGAGTTGCAAAATTCCACCAGGAACGACAGACAGACAGACAAACAACAAAGTGACCTAACAAAAAACATGGCAAAATAGTCGAGATCATATTTCATTTCATTAAGATATGATTAAAATACTGAACTTACTTTAAACTAAAAGCTCCAGTCAAAATCCACCTCAACAAACTAGTTAGCGGTGGTGACATAGAAACGGCCAGTCCGGATCGTGTCCGGATCGCCCACGGACCCGACCATACTTATATACCACGCAATTACGCAAGGCGGATTAACACTGTAGCGTGATACCAATGAAATTAAACCATATCAGCAAAAGAGTGATGAGTATGAGTGTCACTGGGTACGCAAGCAGAGGAAGGCCGAAGAAGTGGTATGATTGTTTGAAAGAGGATATCATTGTGAGAGGGGTGGATTCAGAGTTGACGAATGATAGACGAATGATAGAAGAGGAAAACATGTTATGTCGACCCGACTTAGCATGGGGTTAAGATAATATGTATAAGAGCTTATACAGAACACAGAGGAGAATGATGATGATGGTGGTACAAATGAAATGGAGATCGGAAATTGTGACTGAGAATTAGATGAACAGATTTGCCATGATAGAATTAATTGGAATCTAAAAGTTGGTATGTTACGGTGCTGATCAATGGTTTAGGAACATAGAGGACAAACATACGCACATTAATTTCTATATAAATTGATTTTAGAGCCTTACGTTTGTTGGAAACTAAAAAAAATGTATCCCTATTTAATAAAACAATATCGGTCTGTCTCTTCTTCTTTTAATTTTTGGATTTATCAGTGTAGGTATCTTATAAACTTCTTTTTATGAAAAGAGATGGCAACAGCTTTAGCAACCGCTTAAGCAATAAAAAGCTTTATAAAGTTCATGAGATAGACAGCATACAACCACTCTGTACACCAGTCCATAACAACATTGTCCCGACAAAACTACATTGTTCTAAGCTAGGCATAGGGTGACATCCTCATAAATCCATCCATCCATCCACAGCCCGATTTTACCCACTGCTGGGTATAGGCCTCCCTAAGTTTGAGCCTCATAAATCATCTAGAATAAATCTTAAGACAGTTATTAATCTGTTTCAATATATTAGAACAAATATAAATTTCATATTATATTTAGCTGTTAGTATAGTATTATATTATCTGTGGCTGTGACAAACGCCGAAACAAGTGGGCGTCTATTAGCATTCACTCCTCAAGTATTTACTTTCCCATTATGTAGGTAGTTCAGCAAATTGTGTAGGATTTAAGACGTGTAAAACATTTATTGAGAAACAGCAGAAAGTTTAAATCGTCGAAACGATTGACTTAAATGGGTTAATATAAACAAATTATCGGTTTTCATTCAGTAAACTGTGTTTATTTATATTATGTATAGTTTCATAATGGTGATCTAATACGAGCCAATGGATTTTCTTCCATTTGAGGAATCTGTATTTCACGCCATTTATTATTTATTATGATCGTGAAGTCGAAATGTCGTAAAAGTTCTAACGATGCGATCGATGATGGAGATATCAAAGTTTCAGAACAATCTGTTCCCTTGTTTAGGCGAGAAAGATACACATAAGTACAATCATTTTAATTTTACATAGTATTGGAATATGGGTGACAAAAATATTTCTTACAAATCAACGTTTTGAAACACGTGCTTTGATAAAGCTGAATACATCCGTAAACATTCAAACGCGTGCTTCAAATGTGTACGGATGTATTGGACCTTTTGGTTCTTAATACACGCGATATCAAAACTCATGTGTACATCTATAATAATGCTCTATAATATGCCCGCTGCTTCGCTCTGGTACCAACATTAAAAAAAACCTATATTTTTAGGCCACAAAATACACACTTATTTTCAGTTACATCCTAATCAGTCACTGGACAAACATACGAACATCCAACACACCTACAAACTGCCAGATTTATAGTGTGATAAAAGTAAGAGCATTCGTAGCTCAACATTACGCCTTCGGCACACGCTTAGCTTTTACCGGCCGAAGTGATAAAATTATTAATTAGGATAATTAAAGGCACGGAGAGGTGATTAATGATTCACCGATATCTGCGGGTTAACTCGTTCCGTACGAGTGGATGGTAGTATGCAAGAAGAGTTTAATAATAAAAATTGAAGACATTTCACCGCAAAACAAAATTTAAAAAAACATACTTTTTTTAGTAATTCCTTACCACTGTATCAAAAATCAAACACAACCTGAACAGTGACAATGGATTTGATATTTGGTTAATTACGTTACTAGGTAATGTAGCATAAAATATAAACTATAACATACTTAGCAATGATGATTGTTGATGTTGATGTTTTATAGCATGCTGCGGATAACAGTTTTTCATTGCAAATATTAATTAGTAGTTTATTTGCAGAATACAATATAATACCTTCTTATTATTAATCTTACAAGCTTATTACTTACAATTTCATGTATTTCATGCGCGATAAACACTAAAATATTTACTGACTTCATCTCGTCCAACGCAATCCATGCGCCAGCGCCTTTCAGAAAAGCATAATGGTCCTAATTACGTAAACTGCAGCTTTGTTCCACAGCCACAAAGCGTTCCGTACAAACCTAAGCCAGTGGTGTAAACTCCATGCACCGCACCTACTGACCGAATTTCTCGGGAATCATCGCTAGATATTCTCGTTTTGAATCAAATTTGAGGAAATTGGAGAATAATGTAAAAAATCGTGATTGTATCCTCGATGTAGTTGACATTAGCTATGATCGATCTTGATTGAAATGTGGTGAGGTCACGGGTTCAAATCCTATCAAGTTGACATTTTCGTGAAATTATCTAAAGATTGCTAATGTAAAGTTGACACTACAACAAGCAATTTATTCAAAAATAAAAAAAAACCCGGCTGAACTGAAAAGTTGGAAACAGCATTATCTTATCAATCACAAAACAAAATTAAATTACAATTTTATATTATTATGTAGGTATCTAGGGTTCGATGCCGTGCGCATTTTCCTAAACGTTGTTGTCACAGTTGACACAAAGATGGCTCTGTGAGTACCTAAAGTAAATGCGTAAGTTATTTCTTAAATATGAGATATCTCCTAAATGGATGAAACCAATTTCAATGCAGTTTGTTTTAAACGTTGCGTGTGACTAAATAGAAAGTTTTAGTATGCGTTTTGGTTAGCAATTCTGTTTAGGGCGAAAAATAGATTTACAAAAATTTTGAGACTCGATTTAGTCTTCGAAGATGTCATGTTAGATTTTTAAAAAAATTATATTTGTAATCAGTCCACCAACCTCTTGATTTTGACATGGATTTTGATATGATAGCGTGATTTTCATTTTGAAAATTCACACATTGTTGCATTTTTTAGCCGCACTATTTTAATTTATCGAAATAAAAAGTATCCTAGAGCACAATCGAGATGGAGACGATTCTAACGATACCTCATTCATCAAAATCCATCCAGCCGTTTAGGAGAAACGTGGTAATAAAGAATATTACTTACATACGAACGAACATACATAGAAACGCGCGATCTACATAACCCGGGTGACTTGACAGTCAGCCGGGTAAAAATAAAAAAGCCTAAGAAAATAGTATTTAGGAACCCTGAAAGCGATTTGTTCGATTGAATTCATTACTGCTAGTCGACGAGTAAACTTATGCATTTCGATTCAACATACAGTTACTTTTGAATTAGCCCCTGCACCAATGGATGCCAAGACATGCGAAACGGGAATCTAATCCCAATGCTATTTCCTACTGAAATCCTACTAATATTATAACCACTAAGTTTGTTAGTTTACAACCACGTCGTATACATTGTATAAAATATCATGTTTATATAAAAAAATATGGTTTGTAAATTCATAATGAGACTCAGGTAGGTACCTAGGATTTTTTAACGACAACTTGACTCGCCCTGGGAAGATAATAGCATTATTAGGCTGTGTCCCCAGTAGGCAAACTGTGAGCGGCCGACTGAGTTTGCGGCGCATCGGTTTAGTACCTACGCTCTTCCATATATTTGAAATGGAGTGTCCACAGTTTGCTAGTTTTGCGCGTAACGCTGCAAACTGTGTACAGTGAGCGCAAAACTAGCAAACTGTGGACACTCCATTTCAAATATATGGAAGGGCGTACTAAACCGATACGCCGCAAACTCAGTAGGCCGCTCACAGTTTGCCTACTGAGGACACAGCCTTAGGCTTCACTTGAAGCCGCGGACTGAACCTAGTACTGGTTACGCCACCCTTCTGAAGTTGTTCTAATATTTGTGGTTAAAAATATCTCACCTTATACGGAAAATCGGAAAAGTTGATTATATCGCTTTTTATAAGTTCTCGAAATGCGATATTCGTGTAACGTTCTTATACCCACATTCGCTGACGTTATCATAAAACCGATTACAGAATACTGATTTTAATCAAAAATCGTTGTCCAAACCTAAATAATTTAGCATAATATTCACATAACTATCCATAATGACCGCAGACACAAAAGCTCACAGATAAATCACTGCCACGATTTTGTTCAATTGGTTACATTTGTATTTAAATGTGTGAATTGGCGCCAGAAATAATGAAATGTCAAACTGTTGGAGGACGTTGACATTGCTTCAAATTGACACATCGAACTGTAAACCAGTTCAATGACAATAACTAAAAACTTCCACTTGCGAATATTGCTACCTACATTTATAGAGTGTATTGTTGAGTTTTGAGTACATTATTACACATTCGCAAGAATACGCGAACGCGTAAAGTTTAGATCACGATAATTTTCATTTGTTTAGATATTCAAAATATTTATTTGAACAAAATTTGTGCGTATTTGATGACATTTGAAGGTTCTTTTCGATGAACGAATGTTCTTTTCGAACTCATCAAACTGCTTTAGCAACTGCTTTGTTAGTTATTTGATAAGATAAGATAAGATTTTATTTCAGAATAATTAATCCATATAAAATTAGACAAAACACATTACACATTAGACAAAACACATTAAAATTAGACCAGGTATAATTGAATTAAAATCAAAATCAAAATTGAAATGCTAAGGTAAATTGATAGAACCCACCCAGAGCACCTGGTCAGCCCTGGGTGGGTCCCATCACCCTCAGCACGAAAAATTTCCACATAGGAGATTTGAGAGTAATTGATTTTTTGAAAGTTCACAAATTCACGATTGTAATTCCAGGGTTGATAGACATCCTTTCAGATCTCAAATCTTCAGATCAAAACTTATTTTCAAAGAAAAGACAAAATGTTAATTTTTTCTGTTAAAATGTAAAAAAAAATTGCGTACATTTCGTTTCAGATAGGTTTTTGGAACCTAGATAAATACTGCCTTCAAGTAAATAATAAATAAATAATGCTGGACATTAATCACACAGCATCATGGAGCACCAAAGAAAGCAAAGCTTGTGTGAAAGCACCCAATAAAATCAAAATAAAAATATGCTCAAATTTTTATTTTATTGTGTTATTACGTTTGCATGGATAATTCGTCCTCCGCCGGCCCTATACTGGCTTGAACGAAACTTTTTTCAGACTATACTCAAACTCACAAAATTAATGCTTGCTTTAATCTCATGATGAAATCTCGTATCTTTCATTAATGGCTTAATTAGTGACGAACAATGACTACTAAATCTGTCACAGATATAGTTAGTTTTGTTAATGATAACAGTTCTTTGTCGTAATTTGTTCAGGTTGCGTAATAGTGAGCTTTGCCTTGCATAGCTGATGAATAGGATTTTGCAAAAAAAAACTTGAAATTTTCTTAATTTATAAATAAACAACATAATGCTGAATATTTCACACATAATCATCTAGCCCCAAAGTAAGCAGAGCTTGTTTTATGGGAACTACATGACTGAAATACTACTTATACTTGAAGGTTGCTTCTGTGTTTCAGGCGGGCCTTTGCCCACTGCGCCAAAGAGGTTGTCAATATTTCAATTTGCAGCGAATAGGTGAATGATTGTAATATATGCAGTGTTATACATGTAGCCTGAACATGTAGCTATATTAAAAATAAAAATAATTCGACTTTAATGAAAGTATAAGCTGAGCAATTTTTGTACTCTCGAGGTGCATTTCTGTTCATAACTCCGAAGATCCTCAACAGATCCTCACCAAATTTTTGTGGCACCAATTGGAAAGTATGCCCTTTCAAACAAAAATAAATAATTTTCCAAATCGGCCTAAGCGTCTTCGAGTAATCGGTGAACATAAGACGGTACATTTTATAAAAGCACACAGAAAAGCAGTAAAATTCATACTCATTTCCACAAATTTTGTTAACTATGTACCTACGTAACTACGTGCAGTTTCTTCAGAATTCATTAAAGATCTCAGTTTTTCATTACAAAATAGTAATTTTTCATCTATTTCAAAACCCCCCGATATTTTAATCCTAATCTATTCACACTGAAACGGATAACATCTGTGTCACTACGATAGACATGACAGGTTTAATAAGCATGAAGTTTTAAATAAAAATGCCGTTAGTCTGAAAACTGGCGGCTATGTGTACATAGCTGTTTATACTTTATCAGGCTTTTTTTTTTACTTTGAATTCTTGAATGCGTTAATTTAGTTATTTTCTCAAGTAATCGTTAATCAAGTATACCCACGTTAGTAGTTCATTTTATTTTGTTATCTGTATTACACAAATATTTTTTAACGTACATACTTCGTTCACTGCTGGACAAAGTTTCTTAAATCATTCACTATTTACCAGCGGCTCTTTAAATGCTATTTTATTAGTTTTAGCATCATCGGAAACTAAGGAAAAGCCTACATATGCATTGCATCGATCAATAGTTTTTCATTGATAGAATCCCGCTACATCAGTTCCACGGCTTCTTTCAGTCATCATGACCTGATTGCGGCAGGAGGATTACTATCAAAGCAGCCGTCGATGTTCAGTCAAACTAATTCCTTAAGCCCGCCATAATGCCACAAAGATCGCAACTATGCATTAAAATTTATTATGCAAGATGTGCTAATTATGATTAAGAAATACTAGTAAATTAAATGAAATTTTGTAAAATACGAGTAAAGCCTAATAACTGTATTTCCAAGGTTGATAGGATATATATGTTCGTATGAGCTAGTGTCAGATTATTTAGTTCGCCTGAAGGCCTCCGTCATGGCTTAACGACTTAAAAGCTGGGACAGCTAATTTTACTTGACCTCCGAAGCTAGAGGGGAAGTCTAGGGTGCCTAGGTCATCGATGATCTTGGTATTTACATTTTTAAGTGCTTACTAAGTTAAGATCGTGGGATGCACGTTGAGGCTAGCGCAGGATCAAGGCTAATGGCAGACACGAAGGGAAGCCTAGGAGTATTGGGTTCAAAATATCTGATGATGATGATGATGAAGTGCTTACTGATAAAAACTTGACAATAACAATGAAAAGAGATGCCAATAGAAGTTGATAGAAGTTGCAGCTGTTTAATCAACAGAAAGTTTATTGATAAAGATAGATCGTAGGCTGAATAGATAGATCGTAGGCTATCACTTTGCCATGTTACATCATCATTCAGAAACCTTAGAACTTAGATTCGAACCAAATGGTTTGCAATAGTTGAAGAACTTAAATTTTAAAACAACAAAAACAAGAGTGAACAAGTATAGTGAACCACGCACGTGCTAATCCGTGCTAAGAATGAATACATTTCATTCAACACGGGTAACATCGGCTTACTGGAAATGTTGAGACGGATTAGAGACATACGTATGGATGCGTAATGGATATACGCTTTGTTTAACTTATTCATAAACTGTCGCTTAGAACAGTGTTCCGCAAACTTTTTGTGTTCAAGGTACATCTTGGAAATCGGAAAATATTGGAGGCACACCATAAATTAAAAATCAAACTTTTAATATTAATCAACACAAGAATATTTGTATTAATAATCAGCACCAATACCTAAGTATTTATTAGACGCTCCAAATTTGGAGACCTCATAACTAGGGTAAAAGATATCTAGAGAGATCTTTCACCCTTATTTTTGTTCACTTACCGATATTATTATAGTTCAACGCAAATGTATTTGAAAACAAGACAAAGTATAAAGTCGTTTTCGATTTAAAATACCTGTTGTTATAGATTTGGTTAAACAATGAAGACAGCTGTTTACAAACATGGACTATAAGATGTAAATAGAACAGAATAAATCAAGAGTTGTCTGTATTATTCCGGACTTTACGACTGTACCTCGCACCACAACCACAAACTTTACATACGGTAGTTTTAACACGGTATACTCCATTTTATTACAACTAAAACTCTTGAATAAACAGCAGTTCTTTGATAGACTTCGGTATAATTTATTGGAACATATTTTTTTGTCCTTTCAAATCGCCTATAGAATAATTTTCATTTTTACAGACTTGTAAATAATGATGAAAAGACGATATGCCAGGAGTTTCTAAGAAAAATTTGGAGAAGGTTGTGCAAGATTTGTAAAAAAATTAATGGTCAGCAGTTGGGCATTCTAAGACTGAATTCGTCACGTGTACTGTAGGCTATAAGTACTTCGTGCGCGTAAGAGCAGTTCGACCGATCGAGATATCTCTCTCGAAGTTGTGCATGTTAGGTTTACAGGGCTAACACGCGGGAGCATAAGGGCCAAACCCAAAACTTCGAGTCTGACCTAACCGAGTAGCACCTGACACATTCAAAATCAATGCGACTCTAAGCAATTCATATACATTGCCCTTAAACGTAGTAGGTCCGTTTTCAGACTTAATGCTGACATCACAGCAATTATCAACTGAAATCTCAATCAGGATGTGGGCATGAATGAAACGTTCCACTTCTGGGCCCGATGATCCGAAACGTCGCGCTCTCGTTGCCACAACGCATCCACAATGGACCACTGTTACTTTGTCACTTCGGAACATGTATGCAATGAATGATGACGCTACACATCTGCATTGTCTGCTGACGCTACAACATGGGATCTGTATTGTCCTTTTCGTTTTAGCTTTGAGGGAAATTGTGACGTCTATATCTACTGAATCAGCAGTAACGTCCTAAACCAGAGTAGGTAATGTCCTAAATTATTTCTGCTTGATAATATAAAAAAAACCTGGCTTGGGCTATCTTTAGTCTGTTGTTGAGGTAGTTTGGTTTTTAGGAGAAGTTCTAGTGGAATTAAAATCTTTAAATTTTTACTATCACTACAATTTTTCAATCTTACAAAATCAAAGTTTGAAAATCTGAAAATTTGGATGTTGTTTAATTAATACTTACTTCAATGGTTGATTCAAAAATGTTGATAATGCTTTTGAATTAATAAAAACAATCTGAGTCCGGATCTAGAAATTGTAACAGTAACTGCATTATGGTGTAGGTAAAGCAGTAAGTAGACAAAATTATTTTTATAGGTACTTACTTAATTAAATCAAAAGCGTGGGTTCATTCTCACCTTGCAGTTATAATTTAACATATAGATTTAAAATATTAAATCTATTCAACAGCCAATTATTATCAGCCCCACCTAACTTAATTTATTTTTCTATAGTGTTCACTAAACTCTCATTTAACCTTATTTTCAATTTTACTTGCATATTACATTCCTTTAACTAACTGTTATCTATTTTTATCTGTCTCGCGCGATAGCAGGGTTGCCCAACTTTGGCTCTCCGGTCTTCCATTGAGCAACATTATAAATCATATTTTCTCAGTGTTATTGTGCTGGTTATGCTGTATTTTTTATTCAGAACGCGCCCTAAGTTTATACTGGAGACTCTACTTTAGCACGAGGCTTTAAACGACACGAAAGAAAGCGTCGTGAGACAGTTAGCTTTTTAATAGCGTCGATGGGCTTGCAATCTGTCACGCATGGAATGGTAATTTCTGTAAAATGTTGGAATTCTATTTTCTAATTACATTGCCGGCCGCTCGAGCAGGCCAGATAAGAAATTGCTGGACACTTCCTGACCCAATACTGCAAAAACGATTTATCCTAAAGAAGGTTGTGTAAAATAATGTAAGATATGGTCGTTGGTAAGTGTGTTTGAGAAATAGATTATATCGTTCTTTTTGTCAATTTCATGCTTCGATCAACAGATATTTCACATCAACGAAACAAGACAAAGTTGCTAAACATTTGGAGTTATAAAATGTTGATACGAATAATAAATTAGAAGGCATTTTTTTACGAACGTTTTGCTCCACCAGTCAACAAATGTCTGAGTATAAAATCACCTCACAAACTAGTTTTGATTGATTTATTAGTCTGTGGATCGAATTCCCAACTGAATGGTCAATTCATTCATTTCGCAAAATCACTATTTCGTCTCCTTGTGTGGCGTCGACTCAAAGAAATTTCATACATAGTAGAATGCTGACTGACATTTAATGTACAAAGGATTTTGAACCTTATCACGACCACACAACGATCTATTATCATTTAATCTTGGTTATAAGGATTGTTGGTCTTGTTGAGAGGCTTTCTTGGGTGCTTTGTCTCTTTCACACAGTTGCAAAAAGAAAGAGACACAGCGCCCAAGTTTTATTTCAAGCGGACCGCGTTTTCTGTATCAGTGCGCGTTCCAGTTACGTTAGTATAAAAATTCCTTGCGTCGACTAGACACCACAGATTACTACGCAGTTTGTATGACTAGAATGCTTTTAGTGTACACAGATAATTATGTAGTTAGTATGAAATGCTTTGAAACAATTACTTGAACTCGTATTTCATCTATTTAAATTACAATGACGCTATCCATAACTGTGTACGCACTTCAAAGTCTAGGCAAAAACAGCTGATACTTAGTTCAGCTGGGTCAGTTAATAATCGACAGGCTGTAGGTAATTTAAAGTACAAAAGTTATCGAAGTTTCATTATGTGTATTTTGGTAAATTAATATGTTTTTAATCATTCACCAGCATTACAGAGATCGTTCTATAATTAGTATTTTGGACTCGGTCTGAGGTCGTTATTAGAAAATCTTAATTTCCCAACATCGTGAGGATATGTTTAAATATGTATTTGGACGTTTCCCTGACTATTGGTGCAATTTTAAAGAATTTTGAATGCCTAAAAATCTTAAGGAATGTCTACTTTGGACACATCCGTGATCCTATTTCGTTGCTTTGTAATTTCATAAGTGAAGTTTGTTGATCGTTGATTTGACTTGATTGATCGTTGAAGTTAAGCAACGTTGTGCGTGGTCACTCTTGGGATGGGTGACCGCAAGTGGTATTACGAGCTGAGCGCTTCCGTTATTCGGAGTTCGGAGGGCACGTTAAATGTCGGTCTCGGCTTTTAAGTCGTTAAGCCATGACGGAGGCCTTTAGGCGGCCTAAAAACTCCGTCACCAGAGTTGGCCACTTGCTCATACGAACTTACTTTTTTATTTCTTACGTAATCGTTTACATTGCAAGACTTGCCTTTCATCTTCCAAGTAAGTGATGAAAGGAATAAGGATTATACCAGCTTTTTCGTTTAGCTATGTAATCTATTCGCGTACACTTGACATTGAAATACAGTTTCTTATTAGATAGCAGTAGTAGATCGATGTAACCGGTAGTAAGCTTTGATTCAAGAGCCCCGCGTGAATTACGGACCCTGTTACATACTGTATTGCCAATAAATCCGTAGCCAACTTCAATATCTCTAAGATCTACTTACCAGAGTAAAACGTCCATAATAGTGGATATTACGGACGTAATTGTTTGTTGACGATACAGTGTTTGGTGCTAAACTATTTTTTTTGACGTGTAAGTTTAATCATAATGTCTATAACTCACGAAAGTTATGAAGTCTTTGGACTTTGTTTTTGGGATACAGTTGTAATATGATCCAATTTTATGAATAGAGCCGTGTTGGCCGAGGGGATCAGTACCTACCTAATGTATGACATGACTTTCGAGCCAAAGGTCGTGGGTTCGAATCCTTGCAATGCATCAATGGGTTATTCGTTTCGGAAAATTTATATGCGCATTAACATGAGCTCTAAACGGTGAAGGAAAACATCGTAAGGCAACCCGCGGCTTAGTCAGCCCCACACGTATTGACCAGTCTTTCCTGTTGTTATGGCCGGTTAAGCTGAGAGTATGGTTTAGGTGCTGTGCAAGCAAGCCTATAAGCCTATTCCATCTCAATATTGTCCCAGACACAGTGTCCCGTTAAGTGTAGGCAAAGATTTGCCTCCTGACACTACCTATATAAATCATCTAGTAAAGATGTAAAGGCCTAAGTTTATGTACGAGTCTACTGACCAACTTATTTAGTAGCTTAAAGCATAAATAATAATCTTCTACTACCTACTTACACTTACGTTTACTTCCAGTATTTTACGACCTAAACTGACTAGGTTAAGCCTTATTCTTACACCGTGAAAACGCCATAACCCTACCATAAACTGTAGAGAAACCATCGCATAGCGCCACCAAACATGCCGTGAATACGCGAATGCATGGCGTGCCATAAATTGGGATTCCATGTGGCGATGCGCAATAATGTATGCAGCCGGCGCTTGCATGCGTGGGCAGTGCATTTTGGACTATGTTGGTATGCTCTACCACAAAAGGTGAAAAACGAAACAAAAACGTTTTAAAATTAGTAGGTAATTAACCTAAAGACGCCGACACGTCGCGATCAGGAAAGGAAATAGGAGTGAAACCGCAGAAGATCGCAATGAGTGACAGAAGACTGCTGGAAGGTAACGGCGCGGCGGGGGAGGCCTTTGCCCAGCAGTGGGACGGTTTGAGCTTATAAAAAAATAGCGTAAGTAATAAAATCATTCTACTTCAAGAAATGTAAAGTCACAGATGTTTAAAATTTAAAATTATAAGTAAGTACTTACCTACTTAATATTTTTACAAAAATCTTGTAACTGGCTTCAACGCTCTACTGTTCAGGTGGAGGATCTATGGTCTTTCTCAGGGATTCTGAGACGCATCAGGTTCGATCCCTGCCGCGGGACAAATGTTTGTATGATCTGCAAATATTTGTCTCGGGTCTGTCTGGGTGTTTTCTTGAAAAAAAAATGTAAGGATGTAAGTAGTAATCAGTCATGTGGTTCCCATAACAAAAAACTCTGCTCACTTTGTGTGCCTAGATGCTGTGTGAAATTTACAGCATTATTTATTTAATAGTTCTAAGCGATTACCAAATTAAGTACTTTATCGTCATCATCATTAGCCCTATTTTCTCGCTTCTGGGTATAATTTACCCATTTATTTAAAATTTTACTTTGACTCTACGCTTCATGCATTTCATGACCAAATACTGAAAAAAAACTGAAATTGTTTGTTTTACTTTTGTTAGTTACTGTACACACGTAGCTGTATTATGCCTAGCCATGCACTACCTGTCAGGCCTAAACTACGGTTTTGTTTTGATATTAGTCTACATAGAGTCAACTCTAAAAATATATCAACAAAGACTTTTTTCCGTTGCGATTTTTAATGAATTTAAATATAAAATTCAGCAGGTTCCTAAGTAACATAGGTAATATTCTATTGACCTGTTATCATAATCAAGCATAGGTAGTTGTTTTTAGATTAGTGTATCATAAAATTAAATAAATAAATATTGCTGGACATTTCACACAGCGCCATCTAGCCCCAAACTAAGCAAAGCTTGTACTATGGGAACCAGATAACTGATAGAATACTTATATATTTGTAAATACATACTTATAATACTTTATAACACCCAGACACAGAACAAACATCTATGTTCATCACACAAATGTTTGTCCTGGATGGGAATCGAACCCACGACCTACAGCGCAGAAGGCAGAGCCACTACCAACTGAGCTAAGAGGCCAGTCAAATTGCTCTATAATTTCAAAGAATTATAATAAGGTGTTAATTTATTATGAACACCTACGCACAAGACATGAGCAAATCATATTATTAGCTGATTTCTAGCTATTATAATATTATAAATTGTTAAGAAAGTTCAACAACCAGCGTTTGAATGAAAGTATAAGGCGTATAAGCAAGCGTATAATGTTGAACGTAACTTTTTCTTAATATCTTTGGTAAGTAGGTACCTATAATATCGCTAATGAAAAAAACACAATACATATTGATTCTTCAGTTTGTCATGTAATACCTACCTACGTGTTAATTGTCATTTCTAGATGTTTCTCTAATTCTTGTTTTTGGACCTATAAACCTATAGATTTGGATACCTATAATCTCAAGCACAGAATACCAAGTACATTTTACCAAAACAATCCCTGCTACACACACAATCACAATTTGAAAACAATTGCAAATGTCAGTCATAAAACTCAGTCAAGTCAAAATGCATTAGTTACTTATTTTCAACCTTACATCCTAGCCAACAAAGGCTAAATTTGAACAAGGATTGTTTTCCCCGATGAATTGGCGCCAACTCCCGTCGCGACAGTTTTTGGCTATTACAATCGGCAATTGTCCTGAAACCAAGCATATCATAATTGCTACAATTATTTACTACAAAGACAATAGATGTGATTTCCATTCCAGGGAGTGTCATTTTGCCACTATCGAATGATGTCACGTAGTATTGCATCATATTGACAGTTAGGAACAGCTAAAGAAACTAAAACATCACTGTCAAACTTTACTTATGTATGACTGAAGTTTTTGTAATGTGAGTCACCTGGTAGATAAAATATCGTTTTTAGACCCAGAGTACTTTTTTTTAGAATTCAAAGTCAGTGACCATACGGTTATGAATTTCGGTTCCATTACTTTGGTCTATTCTATGTAAATACTATGTTACGAAGACTCTTTTTTGTGGTTTCTTATTCGAAGTTTCAAACACATTGGCTCAATTGGGCGTCTGAACGAAGGCACTTTGTTGAAAATGTTTGAATTAGAAAGAGGATTTAGATAATTTGGCGAACGTTGGAATTACTCTTTAAGGAGGATTATAAAAGTTATATGTATTTATAAGAGAGTACAAAAATTCGCAAAAATAACAAAAATGTAAGTATTTAATTTATTGGAAATGTGAAAGACAATTCGTAATCCTAGGACTATCTGCTATTCGGACTTTATGCAGTCAGGACATTCGGGAACTTAGTCATTTAAAAATCTAGACAATTTTCCATTAAAGACAATTTTCAATTTAGACCATTGAACCCAACCCAAAATTTACCCGCTAGGTAGATATAAGGAGAGAGTACTGATATGACGAGTGATAGAGGAAAATGGTGAAAATCCTACTTACCGGAATAAGAGCTGAGAGACGATAAAAACATCAAAATTTACAACGTGTATAACAGTATTACTCAAAGCAATATTTATTCGCTTTCATTGGTTCCATTTTCCACGAGCGATGTTGACGAATGGCACCATTTATATTTAGGGCTACAAAAGGCCGGTTCCAACAATAAAAACATAATTTCACTACCGTGCGGGCAGCGCTTTGCATATTACAATCATAAATTAATGTCTGGTTAACGGGTGCTGCGTCCAATTAATAAACTTGTTTATTATGCAGGTATAATTAGTTCTGACATAAATATTTGTAAATTGTAATTAGATTGGATTGGGGAAACGAGGCTTACTTAGTAATTGATTTATGACTGATTTAGGCTTTATTGTCTAGCTTAATTGGTACACTGTTCTGCTAAATTCTCATCACACTTATAAACGGTTAATCCAAGTCCAAAGTTTCTTCATTCAGCTGAAACAGTTTTTAAATTAGGGTGCTTATAGAGTGACAAAAATAGTTTTCTAAGGGCTGATTTTTCAATCGGTAAATAACTTTTATCCGACGAATAAATATGGCGTTATGACATATTTTCAATACAATATCTGTCAAATCGCATACTTGTTTACTCAGATAAAAGTTACCTAGGTATTGAAAAATCAGTCCTTAGTCTTACAAACTTTACATGCAAAATAGAGCCTTGTTTGGCTCGACTTTCGATCTGATCACGTCTGACGTCTTGAACCGTGAAGGAAAACAGCGTGAGGAAATCAGTTAGAATTCTAAAAGACGTCGGTCGATAGGCCTGCAACCTGTCACGTATGGACTTCTGTAATTGTTAGTACCTACCTATGTTTCATATAGGCACATACCTATTTGGCAGTGCCTCTATCCTAGGCCACCTCTAGACCTCTAAATGGAAACCTCTACTTAGATATCTTTAAGAGAAGCTCTACCATTGCTTCAGGATACAGTCGTAATCCATACAGGATTACGACTGTATTTACTTGTATGAATAATAGAATCACTATTCTATCAACAACCCTACTCGTAAATCGGTGTGGTAATGCATAAATTCACACACACTTTTTCTAAACCTAAGGACATTGTAAACATTGTCCTAAACAAGATTGTGTCATCGCAAACAAAAGACGTTCATAAAAATTAGTTGTAACATTCCATGATTAAAGTAGCCCCGTTGTAATTTGTTAAATGAATTCATTGATCAACACTTCAATAATGATGTGATTGGCGTTTCACAGACACAAAGAACAAACCCAACTAATTAACCTGTTTTTACGACAAAAAAAATCATGTAAGCAGTGGGACGGTTTGAGCTTATAAAAAAATAGCGTAAGTAATAAAATCATTCTACTTCAAGAAATGTAAAGTCACAGATGTTTAAAATTTAAAATTATAAGTAAGTACTTACCTACTTAATATTTTTACAAAAATCTTGTAACTGGCTTCAACGCTCTACTGTTCAGGTGGAGGATCTATGGTCTTTCTCAGGGATTCTGAGACGCATCAGGTTCGATCCCTGCCGCGGGACAAATGTTTGTATGATCTGCAAATATTTGTCTCGGGTCTGTCTGGGTGTTTTCTTGAAAAAAAAATGTAAGGATGTAAGTAGTAATCAGTCATGTGGTTCCCATAACAAAAAACTCTGCTCACTTTGTGTGCCTAGATGCTGTGTGAAATTTACAGCATTATTTATTTAATAGTTCTAAGCGATTACCAAATTAAGTACTTTATCGTCATCATCATTAGCCCTATTTTCTCGCTTCTGGGTATAATTTACCCATTTATTTAAAATTTTACTTTGACTCTACGCTTCATGCATTTCATGACCAAATACTGAAAAAAAACTGAAATTGTTTGTTTTACTTTTGTTAGTTACTGTACACACGTAGCTGTATTATGCCTAGCCATGCACTACCTGTCAGGCCTAAACTACGGTTTTGTTTTGATATTAGTCTACATAGAGTCAACTCTAAAAATATATCAACAAAGACTTTTTTCCGTTGCGATTTTTAATGAATTTAAATATAAAATTCAGCAGGTTCCTAAGTAACATAGGTAATATTCTATTGACCTGTTATCATAATCAAGCATAGGTAGTTGTTTTTAGATTAGTGTATCATAAAATTAAATAAATAAATATTGCTGGACATTTCACACAGCGCCATCTAGCCCCAAACTAAGCAAAGCTTGTACTATGGGAACCAGATAACTGATAGAATACTTATATATTTGTAAATACATACTTATAATACTTTATAACACCCAGACACAGAACAAACATCTATGTTCATCACACAAATGTTTGTCCTGGATGGGAATCGAACCCACGACCTACAGCGCAGAAGGCAGAGCCACTACCAACTGAGCTAAGAGGCCAGTCAAATTGCTCTATAATTTCAAAGAATTATAATAAGGTGTTAATTTATTATGAACACCTACGCACAAGACATGAGCAAATCATATTATTAGCTGATTTCTAGCTATTATAATATTATAAATTGTTAAGAAAGTTCAACAACCA
Source organism: Camptogramma bilineatum (assembly GCA_958496255.1). Lineage (NCBI taxonomy): Eukaryota > Metazoa > Arthropoda > Insecta > Lepidoptera > Geometridae > Camptogramma > Camptogramma bilineatum. Next base: position 7,231,405 of record OY292467.1, on the reverse strand, counting down.
GCGTTTGAATGAAAGTATAAGGCGTATAAGCAAGCGTATAATGTTGAACGTAACTTTTTCTTAATATCTTTGGTAAGTAGGTACCTATAATATCGCTAATGAAAAAAACACAATACATATTGATTCTTCAGTTTGTCATGTAATACCTACCTACGTGTTAATTGTCATTTCTAGATGTTTCTCTAATTCTTGTTTTTGGACCTATAAACCTATAGATTTGGATACCTATAATCTCAAGCACAGAATACCAAGTACATTTTACCAAAACAATCCCTGCTACACACACAATCACAATTTGAAAACAATTGCAAATGTCAGTCATAAAACTCAGTCAAGTCAAAATGCATTAGTTACTTATTTTCAACCTTACATCCTAGCCAACAAAGGCTAAATTTGAACAAGGATTGTTTTCCCCGATGAATTGGCGCCAACTCCCGTCGCGACAGTTTTTGGCTATTACAATCGGCAATTGTCCTGAAACCAAGCATATCATAATTGCTACAATTATTTACTACAAAGACAATAGATGTGATTTCCATTCCAGGGAGTGTCATTTTGCCACTATCGAATGATGTCACGTAGTATTGCATCATATTGACAGTTAGGAACAGCTAAAGAAACTAAAACATCACTGTCAAACTTTACTTATGTATGACTGAAGTTTTTGTAATGTGAGTCACCTGGTAGATAAAATATCGTTTTTAGACCCAGAGTACTTTTTTTTAGAATTCAAAGTCAGTGACCATACGGTTATGAATTTCGGTTCCATTACTTTGGTCTATTCTATGTAAATACTATGTTACGAAGACTCTTTTTTGTGGTTTCTTATTCGAAGTTTCAAACACATTGGCTCAATTGGGCGTCTGAACGAAGGCACTTTGTTGAAAATGTTTGAATTAGAAAGAGGATTTAGATAATTTGGCGAACGTTGGAATTACTCTTTAAGGAGGATTATAAAAGTTATATGTATTTATAAGAGAGTACAAAAATTCGCAAAAATAACAAAAATGTAAGTATTTAATTTATTGGAAATGTGAAAGACAATTCGTAATCCTAGGACTATCTGCTATTCGGACTTTATGCAGTCAGGACATTCGGGAACTTAGTCATTTAAAAATCTAGACAATTTTCCATTAAAGACAATTTTCAATTTAGACCATTGAACCCAACCCAAAATTTACCCGCTAGGTAGATATAAGGAGAGAGTACTGATATGACGAGTGATAGAGGAAAATGGTGAAAATCCTACTTACCGGAATAAGAGCTGAGAGACGATAAAAACATCAAAATTTACAACGTGTATAACAGTATTACTCAAAGCAATATTTATTCGCTTTCATTGGTTCCATTTTCCACGAGCGATGTTGACGAATGGCACCATTTATATTTAGGGCTACAAAAGGCCGGTTCCAACAATAAAAACATAATTTCACTACCGTGCGGGCAGCGCTTTGCATATTACAATCATAAATTAATGTCTGGTTAACGGGTGCTGCGTCCAATTAATAAACTTGTTTATTATGCAGGTATAATTAGTTCTGACATAAATATTTGTAAATTGTAATTAGATTGGATTGGGGAAACGAGGCTTACTTAGTAATTGATTTATGACTGATTTAGGCTTTATTGTCTAGCTTAATTGGTACACTGTTCTGCTAAATTCTCATCACACTTATAAACGGTTAATCCAAGTCCAAAGTTTCTTCATTCAGCTGAAACAGTTTTTAAATTAGGGTGCTTATAGAGTGACAAAAATAGTTTTCTAAGGGCTGATTTTTCAATCGGTAAATAACTTTTATCCGACGAATAAATATGGCGTTATGACATATTTTCAATACAATATCTGTCAAATCGCATACTTGTTTACTCAGATAAAAGTTACCTAGGTATTGAAAAATCAGTCCTTAGTCTTACAAACTTTACATGCAAAATAGAGCCTTGTTTGGCTCGACTTTCGATCTGATCACGTCTGACGTCTTGAACCGTGAAGGAAAACAGCGTGAGGAAATCAGTTAGAATTCTAAAAGACGTCGGTCGATAGGCCTGCAACCTGTCACGTATGGACTTCTGTAATTGTTAGTACCTACCTATGTTTCATATAGGCACATACCTATTTGGCAGTGCCTCTATCCTAGGCCACCTCTAGACCTCTAAATGGAAACCTCTACTTAGATATCTTTAAGAGAAGCTCTACCATTGCTTCAGGATACAGTCGTAATCCATACAGGATTACGACTGTATTTACTTGTATGAATAATAGAATCACTATTCTATCAACAACCCTACTCGTAAATCGGTGTGGTAATGCATAAATTCACACACACTTTTTCTAAACCTAAGGACATTGTAAACATTGTCCTAAACAAGATTGTGTCATCGCAAACAAAAGACGTTCATAAAAATTAGTTGTAACATTCCATGATTAAAGTAGCCCCGTTGTAATTTGTTAAATGAATTCATTGATCAACACTTCAATAATGATGTGATTGGCGTTTCACAGACACAAAGAACAAACCCAACTAATTAACCTGTTTTTACGACAAAAAAAATCATGTAACACAATAATTATTTACAACAAAGATTTCGAGCATTCCTTTGGGTATTTTCAGGATTTGTTCTAATTCTCGAAACTCTTTGTCATCATTGAAATACGTAAGAATAAAAAGGGCCGTATTAACCAAATGGAATAGTGCCGCTACTCTCGATCCAAAGGTACATAAGTAGGTCTTAGAGTATAAGCAGGCGCTTCAATTTCAATTTCAATTTCAATTTCTTTATTTGTTGCTTGTTTATACAGCATGTCCATTTCGGACGTGCAACGTTAACAATTGGTGTAGGTAGACTGTAGTTTCCTGTCGGAAAATTGATTTGCTATAGCTCTAAACGGCTAAAGAAGAGATCGTGGTGACTGCAACTAGCCACTGCTTTTTTTTGTACCTAATACTAAAAAGTAGTAAATTGTTTTTTTTTTTAATAAATAGTTTTCATAATTAGGCATTTTATTCTGAAACTGAGTTATTTTCAGCACAGTGTGTTTGTTTTTGATACTTTGATCTCCCGTATTCCTCAGTATTCCTCTTGACTTAGGCCTCCTCTAATTCATTCATTTAGTTATGCCCTGGGAAATTGTTGGAATTTACTAATAAATGCTGGATATTTGGACGGGCCAAAAGAAAAGTAAGTTCAATCCATTACAAAAGTTCAAGTCATCAATGACACGTTGAGCTCGCAAGATCACAAATCAATGTCCCACTGCTGAATTCCAATTAGGCACATTTCGAGTCCGTGATCTCATTCCAATCCATGCCGATCCAGAATCGAGTGATTTACAACTCGGAGGTGACGCAACTGTCCACCAGTCCATGACTGAACACTCCTCAGTACCTAATGACCTAATTTTTACACATGCCAATGCAGTCGATAACTAAATGATTGTTTACCGAGTACCTACCGGTTTGGTGTTTTTTTTTAGATTCGGTTTTTTATTGTGAATTTTGATTTAAACTTACACTACTAGGCCCTTACACTACTAGATGATTTATAGAGCGTCAGTGGCAATCAATACTTATGCATTGCCTATGATTACTAGATGGAGTAAGCTTGCCTAGCACCTAAACCATCTCCTTAGCTTTATCGGCATTTTAAACAGAAAATATATCGTCAATTTTCTTCCCGTGTAAAGGTCGTATCAAAGTGCATTTACATTTTCCGAAATGGAAAATTCATTAATACTCGGCCAGTATTCAAAATTTCGACCTTTCGAATCGTTACATCGGAAGTTATTTTCTTGGACATAAGTAGGTAGGTACTTCTGTATTAGAAAGATGCCAAATTGCAGAATTTATTTCTTATTAGGTTTCGAAAAGAAACAAAAAAGAGATTAAAAAAAATAACAGTAGGTTACATACACAACCTGTAGGGTCAAGCGGGGTAATTATAAGACGAAAACAATAACTTTTGCATTTTCAGGCTTCTAAAAACCGTTTATGTAATTACTGAACTTGTAAATACATCGACTGACATGCAACCTACTCTGTAGTAGTATCAATTTCTTAAAAAAGCTTCAAATTACTAGACTTTTTACCTAAAATGTGTGTCTCATATTTTTCCGCTACCATGGGGTAAATATGAAACATCGTAGTCCAAATATAAGACAGCATATAATTCCTACGGTTTACGTATTATTCAACTGCGTGCTTTATTTTAAGACAGAGATGGGTAAAAATAATACAAAATAGCTTTGACAGTCCAAAAAAACTTTCAATTTCCATTTAAAAAAAATTAAAATGAAAGATACCATATAAAGCTTTGCTTAACTTCTAAAATCTTTGTTATGTAATTATTTGGTAAACAAGTATTTAGTTTAGATTAATAGTAACACTTATACAACTTTAATAGTGGGATCTGAATTACAACAAATAAACGAATTAGAGCCATAAAACTAGAAGTGAGGTACAAAAATCAAAGTGGGGTCAAATATGAGACATTTTTACGCTAATTAATATGATACTTTTTAGGTTAAAATCAAATTTATGTGCACCTCTTTTAATTTTTTTATTGGGATTTGGCAGTTTTATGACAATTTCGGCTCAATTTCGGTTTTTTGGATCGAATAAATTTTATTAGTAGCGAATAAAATATTTTTTATTCGTTTAGTAAATCACTGTAAAGTTGTCGCTGTCCTCAGATCCTTAAATTTTAGCTATATAACACTTCTTTGCATTTTTCTGAAATAATCCTCCCTAGAGATCTTGTCTTATTTTTTCACGATAGCTGTCTTATATTTTCCCGAAAACGTGTCTCATTTTTTCCCGAAAAAAGAATACGTTCACACTGTGCCCTAGCAAAAGATAGACAAAAATGGCGAATCGCCAGCGCAAGAACAATCCATGCAGCATTGCGAGACGGGAAGCCGTCTGCGTGCGGGTTATAGCCGTGCGACAATTAAAAAAGTTTGTCAACGCTGACGTAAAATTTTCGCGCCAAATTTTGTGATCACAAATATTTTGATCATTATTTCTTGAACACTATTAGTAAAGATTTCCAAAAAAACACAACTTATTAACTACAGTATAAGGTTCATTTTAAACTGAACAAAGGTTAATAAAAGATGCTGTATTGAGGTTTTTTGGATATGTCTTATTTTTACCCGAAATTTCGGATGTCTCATAATTACCCCGCCGCACCCTACCTACTTTAAATAGTATCTATATTTAAAAAATTCTAGCCATAGAACTAACTGTATGTACCATTTAGAAGATAATAATTACAAAGTGCGAAGGTAGTTTTGTATAGCCAAATTGGTCAATTTCAAAATAAACAGGTCCCTTGACCGAAATCTCAGCTTTAGCTATTTTATGATAGCACTTAGCTTCGACAATTGACACTTTGCTCACTGACATCTAATTTGCAAACCGACACTGTTCTACTTGTAATGACAATGACAAGCTTACACCTCTTAAAACTTAGGTAATATACACTAAACCAAGATTAAAGTCACACCGACTGCATTAAAAGGCGAATCGGTCACAAGAAGGTGGTAACTGGTACAGTTGAAGGCAAAAGGCCAAGAGGCCGAAGCCATTAACAATGGGTCAATCAGGTGTCGGAGTACCTTGAAATTCCGGTGAACTCGGTCCTCTAACAGGCAACCAACTGAAACTCCTGGAAAAGACTACTGGCTATGCTACGTTGGCAGAGTCACGATCCTCAATCATGAGGGACCGATTGAGGAGGAGGAGGTCACAAGAAACCCCTTAGCCTGATTCACATTACGAATTGTCATTGTGACAAAAACAGAGGGGTAATAAATTAAGAATGTTATTCTGATTTTTAGAAAGAATTGTTTTACGCCCATTTTAGCACACACAGAATTCAATGACCAGACGTTATTCAATCTGTTTTATGATGATGATCGCTTTGAAGCTACACAACTCAAAACATGACTTGAAAGTAATACTCTGAAAGTGAAAAGTCCGAAGCTATTAAAGTAAGTTGAAATGGCAATTCTGATGATGAAGTTCTTAAGCCGCCTGAACGCCTGAACGCCTCAATCATGGCTTAACAACTTTACAGACGGGGCCAAACTCCACGAAAGCGTTTTAGAAAACACTTTTACAACTTGCCGATGTTACTACTGATTAGTGCAATGCTACAATGTCATTCCTTTGTCGTTCTGTCATCCGCATGTCAGTCTAAAAATGTCGATGTTGTGACGTTACACAAACAGCACTTATGTTTATTTAAGATTCGTTAACACCATTCTTGTTTTATCCAGATACACTCCAAATGGCGCTTTATTTAGGGTTGCCATGTAGCCAAGACAAAACTTTTAAAAACACCTTACCTTACCAAATTCATAGACCAAATGCATTAAAAAAACGTTATTTAAACTTAAAATTTATTTAAAATAACCTTCACTTTCGCATACATACATAAAGATACACACTACACAGATACAATAATAATCTGATAATAAAGAACTAATAATAAAGAACAAATACAATAATAATCTGATTGATGAAGATACAACTAGGATTTGGGCAACTTTGACTGTCGTTGACCAATAGGATTTTCTATCATCAGTGTGTACCTACATGACAACTGGCTGATTCCTCAAATCAAAAGTAATTTGAACTATGTATTATGTCAAGTTAGTTATTTTTAAAATTTTGTTAAAAAAAGATTTTTTCAGATTATTGAGAACAAAAAAAAAAAAGAATTAATCAAATCGTTCCAGCCGTTCTCAAGTTTTGATTTTACCAAAAACAGCATTTTATTTTTATTAAATTGAAGAATATTGAGTTTCGACAACCCTAGATAAAACACTTCATTCTATAAACGGCGCGTCCGATAAATCTAAATTTTGCTTTGTATTCGCTTTGCTCGAGAATTTTAGGCCATGCTGTTTACAATCTAGCTGTGTGTCTAGTCTGTATAGGTGCTACCCTATTGTGTTCTACAAAGGCTGATAAGGAGCGCAGACAGGTATACACAGATGGTCAAGAAAATGCTTGCTTTAAACAGTGAGTCAATTTATAGTGAATTCCATAATGTAAATTCACAAAAATCAATTAAAATTTGTTTAAAAATTTATCGTACATTTTAATTTCTCTAAAAATACAAATAAAATTATATTCTTTGACTTATAATCTGAAGTAAATAAGTCATCGAATAGTAAACCGAAAAATAAATTCAGTAAGAAGTCTACTTAAATCAAAATTTCTAAGCTATTCACCTCCATTGAAATTTTGCATTTCGTATTGCATTACATGCTAGTACAGTCACCAACAAAATTTGATGAACACTTTCGATCTTCCATAATTCCTATACACAACCTCAGAAGTAGCTAATCAAAAAGGATTTGGCCGAATACTGCCCCAGAGAGCCGAATATCGAATTAGACTATGCGTCTGAACAATATTATTTAAATAAAATATCACAAAATTAACTGGTACATACAGAATACTTAGATATATCTCGTGCCATGTGGGAATATAATTATGTTATTTTATTAGTAACTTTAGTCACTTCCGGTACTACAGTCCGTAATGCCTCTCCAGACTCACGGCGAGAAGTTTCACCGAGACTTCTCGAAGAACAAACAAATTATCCACACTCTCAATTTTCTCACTCGTGATCTGTTTGAAATCCTTTGTCTCGGCCAAAAATAGGTACTGACACCGAAGCGCGAGAACAAGAAGGCGAGAAACTCCTCACATTCACGCTTCTCGGGTGTTGTCGGGGTTTCTTGCCGAGAGTCTGGAGGGGCTATTAGGTATCACAGAGAATATTTTTATCAGATAGACCTACCTTCTTTTTCGCGGTTGACATGACACTCAAATAGTAAACAAAACAGACGGACAAGAATTTGACAGATGTAAAAGGAATTTCGTTGAGTTTCAGTTGTGTGATTGTGTTGTGATGTGATTTATGAGGATTTATCACATTTTATTTAAAATTACAAAAAGTACTGACGCCTTGGGATATGCATACTGACTAAAATGGAAATGGGCTGGACATGTAGCCCGTCTACACGATGGAAGATGGACTAGGAGAGTTACGAATTGGGAGGGTCCAAGAGGTCGACGCTGCATAGGAAGACCATACGCTCGCTGGGACGACGACATCAAGAAAACTGCTGGACCAAACTGGCTCCGAGTAGCACAAGACAGGGACAGATGGCTGGCTTTGGAGGAGGCCTTCACCTTAGGGGTTCTCTAGTACCTACTTAGATTATAAGCATTAGTGATAAGAAAAAAATGTTAATTATAGAGAAATAAAAGGCTTTTTATTTTATTTATTTATATCATATTTTATTTTAGGTGGTAAGTACAGAATCACTGCACATGAGTGTAGATAATTTTATTGATGAAATTCCCAATTTTTCCTAAGTACTTTTCTTTTTTACTTTAAATTGTAGGTACTGGGAGCAGCTGTGTGCGTCAAGCTGCAACAGCCTCCTTCAGGCGATAGCCGACAGGCCTGACTTTCATCTTATTCAGTCTTGGGAGTCAAGGCATGCCATCTTGGCAACCTATACTTGCCATTGACTGTCCGGTTGTACCTACTTACCACTCAAATGTGCCACCGATTTTTGCCTACCTACTAATACTAACATAATATAAATGAATGATAATATTTTCACGTGAAAATTCCCGTGTGTATATGGATGAAAGTCTGAAATAAAGAATTTTTATTTTATTTATTATTTTATTTATTTTCCATACCCTAGTTCACTTAAAATTCTGCCAGTCCATAATAATACTTACTAAATAATTATTGTTGGACATTACACACAGCGCCATCTATCCCCAAAGTAAGCAAAGCTTTTACTATACGAACCTAAAAAATATAGTTTCCTAGGTTCATCCGTTCATGCTGGGCGTCACAGCCTGCTGCTTTAAATTAGATTATCTTTTAAATCCCACTTTAAAAAGGAAGAAGATGAATGGAGTCTCACTATAAAATAAAAAAACAAACCCAAAAATCCCAATTTGATCATGACGCAAGCATTCTTTCCTGTGGGCATCTGTGGGGCAAAATTGTTCTAGGAATCGGCCATGTCCTTTGCATTCCATAATCCATTAAAGCATGCTAGTACATTATCAATCAAGGAAACTAGAAGCACCGAGGCTGCATAAATTATAATCCTTAGACGTGCTAAAATAACAGCAAACTATAAAATCTAATGGACACGCGATTTAAATACAATAACGAAAGTAATTGCCGCATAGATACTGTCTGCATTTACTGTGTTGAGACTATTTTATTGCATTAGTTAATTAATTGCTCTAATCAGACTAATGATCAGATTGTGATGAATTAAACTTTAATAGGATCTTCTGAGGACGTGCGCGAGAGTTTCTGGCCAAAAAAATGTGTTTAATATAAAAAACTAGAGAAATAAAAAGTAGTCTATGAGTTATTCCAGGTCATAAACAAAGTTCCAAGTTTCAGCCAAATCTGTTTAGTGGTTGATGAGTTATTGACAAACATCCAAACATCTAAACTTTCACAAAGTAGGATAGGAAGGATTAGGGCGATTTGTTATTAATTAATACATTTCTGCATTTCCCATGTGCTGGACTGACCAAATCCGTACCATACTCGACACTCAGCTCCACGACGCCATCCATGTCGCAACGGAACGAGATGGAAAACTCTAGTGTCGTAGAAAATCTTAATGAGAGGTCACGACCCTCAGCAATGAGGAAACGAGGAATAGAGAGAGAGAATAGGTACATTTCTTAGTGACAAAAATATTGCCGAAATAAACCGTAATATTTTACGACCTCCATTGATAACTGCTTGGTATTTCGTAAAGCTAAGCCCTTTTCGATGGTATCTTAATCATTTGTATGCAGGATGGGTCCGTCGGCGTAACAGAGGTGCCGTTGTGATTGAAATTATAATTGTTGTAAGGTTTTAGCCCTTTGTTTTGTGTACTAAACTGTTTATGAACAATGATTAGGAATTAAGTATTTGATTACCTTTATTTAATTCTGCGAATGAAAAATGACTCATCCCGAAATATGTTAAGTAATTTTTGTTAGAACTTTGTTTTTGAACATCTTTACTCATTTTATAAATACTCTTATACTGTTAGGAAACAAAATAAATTACTTCTGTTATTTTTTTTTGTGAGTATTATAGATATTCTTTATTATTATTATTTTTAATGTTATAGTTGAAAAAAAAACAGGATCACAGCTGACATTTCAAAGCACAGTAAACATTCTATTAAATCATTTCGGCATTCAAAAATCATTGAAAATATCTTAAAGCATAGGCACATAATTATTTGGCAAAAGCACACGTTTTTCAGAAGCAAAGTGTAACAGATTGCAAGCCCATGGTCGGGATTCAAACCCACCTTAACGAAAGTAAAGTTGCCTTCCCACTCGACCAACTAGGCTTGGATATTGTAATGCTAGTAGATTAAGAGTCCTCGCATACTGCAGACTTCTCTATCGGCCGATAGTTTGGTCGGGCTGCTAGTGCAAACATGACCGATACTAAATCATTCGTGGCGTAGCTTGCTGAGACGTTCTTGATTGATCGTTGAAGTTAAACAACGTTGTGGACGGTCACAATTTGGATGGGTGACCACAAGTGGCATTAGGAGCGCTTCCGTGCTTCGGAGGGCACCCGCCTTTTGAGTTGTTAAGCCATGACGGAGGCCTTTAGGCAGCCTAAAAACTCCGTCATCAGAGTTGACCACTTGCTTATACAAAGGTGTTGCATACAAGCCCGACCAAACAATCGGCCGATATAAAGTCAGCAGTCGGCGAGGGCTTCAAATGAAGCTGAAACAAGAATTCAGCAAAAATAATACCAGTTTTAAGACAAAGAGCTTTACAAACCGCGGATACGCAATCTGTAAACAACGAATCATTTCGTCAGCTCGTAAATCGAAAGCTTTCCCTAAGCTGAGTAAATTTCATAAATCTTATGAGTAATGCGGGTAGAGCAGCACCTTATTTATTTTGGTCGGACAGGTTTATTCGGTTTTTTGCTTTTGGATCCGGAGTAAGGCAAAACTTGCACTTAATCAACCATGAAAATTAAAATTACTAGTAAGCATTTTATTGATGTACTTAAATCTTTAGATTTTGATAATCCAGTTTGGGCACCTGGCTAAGCTTTTTAAACAACAGCGTAACTCTCTTATTGATAGCGGACTAGGTTTTGTTTTCGCTTGCGCTATCCCTCGGGAACAGTATTTCTTCTGAATTAAGATTTTTTCTATATTCCTGACAACGCGTACCTATACAACATTTTATAATGTTCAATTGAGTAGTTAAGGCGTAAAAATGTAACAAACAAACAAACTCACATTCGCATTACAATCATATTTGAACAACGGAAGAGCTTTTGTCCGGCTCACAATCTTTTCCGGCATTTCAATTCTCAAGCTCGCTACTCTAGACGGGACACAGATTGAGGTATGGCTTATCTAAAAATAATGTTATTGTTTCAGAGTGTTCGCGGTTTGTTCAAGAGATTCACTAATACAGGCACAGACAACTAGCACGGAATTTGGACCGGTAAGATATGATAGAATTAATTATTTTGCATATGGCTATTTGAAGAAGATGACATAAAATTCATAAGGTTTATATTTAGGAATGTCTGAATATTTCTTCTTCAATGAGCATTGGTATTGATGGTAACAATAGCTAAAACGAATATTAAAAATATTGTGGTTTTAAAATTAAACTGAATGACAAAACACTTCTCATGAAAAATTTTCTATATCCTCAAAACAATGTTTTACATTCTTTTCAGTTTTTTAGGCATCAGAGGTCTGAAGATTTAACCCTATACTATTCAAAATCCATTTTGTTCACGAGCAAAGGTCATTATAGGTACTGCTTATTTACTTTTTTGTAAATACATAGGTACCTACATTATTATACATAGAAAAACACTCAGACCCCGAGACAATTATTTGCAGATCATACAAACATTTGTAACGTGGCGGCAATCGAACCAGCAATCTTCTGTGTTTCAGGCGGGCCTTTGCCTACTGCACCAGAGAGGTCGTCAAAACTGTTCATGAAATGCTGTTGACTGCACACAAATAGCCCACTTATGTAATTACTCCTACGTAGTAAGATTGCTTGACATTGCGAATTAAGGACTACTCTACGATAGAATGCACTTTAGATTTAGATGACCGCTAGCCTGAGAGAACTGCTAGCTATTATGACTTATGATCATGACGCACTTAATCTTTACTCTATTTATTTTTGTTGGCATAGTGGCTTTTACCTTGACTTTTGATCTGAAGTTTGTGTGTTTGAATCTGGCCGGTTTTTGATTGAGTTCGCGCTGGTGCTACTCCCGGATTTTGCCCTGCCTAGCCTGGTATTGTAAGGCTCAACTGTGAACAATGGGTGGTTGGGTGGCTTTAGCGTGAACATCGAGGAGTACTATTGAAGAGTAATAGATATTTTACAACTTTCAATAGGTATCTGAATATGAACTTCCGCAAAGTCACGCCTGAATCAATTCACTATCGAAATAAAAAAATGACCTGGCCACATAGACACGATAATCGCAACCCGTAAAAAGAATCAAACAATAACTCCTTCCATTTTCAAAGTTGAAAATCATTCAATAATATAACTCAAAAACGTCAAACAAAATACTGGCCACCTAGAATCATACATCATCAATCTATTGCGAAATTAAAAAAACGTCGAACAAAATACTGGCCACCTACAACATCACGATCAAGCATATTGATTTGAACTTTCTTGAAAGTAGTCCAAACTTATATTGCGCGCTGGCCATCTGGTCTAGATTCTCCAAGGACCAGCCTAGGTCAACAGCCAATTCCAGAGCGAAACTCTGATATGTCTTCAATGACACTTCCATCAGTCCGCCATTTAGCTAATAGAAATGGCCAGTAACAATCAAATGCACCTCATGATATACGTAGGTATTTTGTAAGACTGATTTAATATCCTAAATATCGAACTACCTTGGTATTTTACAATCCGAAAGTCGTTGGTTTGAATCCCGGCCGCGCAACAATTGATTTTTTATTTCGAAAAAAAAAAATGTAATGTCGCACACACGAGCTCTAAACGGTGAGGGAAAACATCGTGAGGAAACCAGTTAGCTTTCAAATAGCGGGGATAGGCTTGCAACAACATTGTCACGTACAGTACGGCCAACGGATCTCGGCGTGCGTGAAGTTAGCCGTTTCGATGCGCAGTGCAACTTTTTCATACAAAATTTTCTACTGCGCAGCGCAGAGCCTGACTTCACGTACGCCTAGATCCGTCGGCCCAACTGTATGGAATGCTAGCTTCTGCAAAATATGGAGAATTGGAGTTCCTGTTGTTATTTACTCAAGAAGCCAAGAAGAATTACATAAGTAAGTATATTATGTGAATCTTTCAGCATAGGTACCCACACTAAAAAAAATGGACACTATACCGAATATATATTTGGTTTGGGCATACGTTTGCCTGAAAATCTGAGAGAATGTCTACCGTGTCTTAGGGATACAGTCTTGGTCATATTTTATTTCATTTTTCCAGGTGCGAACGACAGAGAGAACGAACACGACGATGTACGCCTGGAGCGCATGGGGAAAGTGGACGTCTTGCTCCAGGACCTGCGGCGGTGGAGTGGCCGTGCAAGAGCGCCATTGCTTGCCGAGAGATCCTTCCAGGTAAGTTTGGGTAAACTTTAGCAGCAATGCGCAAGATACAGGAGTAAGAGATTCAAATAATTGTGAAGTTGAATTCTTGATCAAATCCCGTCATGCAGATTTTAGAAAAAATATTATAGGTATTTTGCCTACACTCAGAACAGCAGTAATGTGTGCTGATTAGATAGAAAGATACATTTTGTACGTTTACATTTTTTGTAAACGCCCACTGAACTCTTTTTCAGTAGATCTTCTAGTTTTCAGAAATTCTAGATACTTACTTGCATTGAGAATGTCTAATGGTGTAATCAAACGCAAGTCAAAACAAATCGTCGGGGATATACACATACACACAACATACACACCCTTCGGTCTGGCACACGGTCTTGCCGAAGCCATATAGTTGACATCCCTTTGCTATAACATTCGGATTCTCTGCGGACATTCTCTTGAATCTTTTCTAATGAACTACAGGAAAATTCAAAGAATCCTCTCCGAGAAATCCTAAGGCGCTATTATCTCGATAGATTATCCATGCATTTATTCATTCGTTCGCATTCTACCCGCCACCTTTCTATGAAAGTCGCAACATACTAGCACTACTAAGCGTTTCAACTACTCGCTAATACATTTTCTAAACATGAAACACCGTGTAAATGAAAGTGTTGTTGTTTTGAACATTAAGGCCGGCCGCAGTTTGGATGCGTTTTCATCCGAATTTTAGACGTACACGTACGAACACCCACGAACGATCCCAACACTCCGAGTACTACGGGGCCTCGCACACTCTATCCGATTAGACGTGCGTGTTCGTGCGTATAGTTCCGAGCGAGACGTCCGAAATTAATCCCAAATTGCTCTGATTTTTTAGGCGTTCATACGTAAAATGCAATATGGATAAAGAAAAAATTATTAATTTGGTGTACGAATACAAATGTAAGAAATGTAACAAACACAATTGTTAAAAAATGTTGTAATTCATACAAATGTAACGGAGAAAAACGCAACCAGTGTGCGAGGTCAATTCGACGTACGTATACGCACGTTGCAAAATCGGATCCAAACTGCGGACGGCCTAAGAACTCGTAAATCTGAATTGAAAGATGGTTAGCTCTCGGTTCTAGAGATTTATTTATTCATCTTAGTGTCTAGTCTAATTCAAACAAACGTATTGTGACAAATTAGGATTTTACTACCTCAAGTCAATATTCCTAATAATGCCATCTTACACCAAAATGATTATTTGTTTAGAGCTCTTTGAAAATTTTATTTCGATTTTATTTTTTTAACTAAAATAAATTATGGGGAAAATAATTATCATCCAAGATAAACGTATCTCTATTTCTATTCTGTTTCTCATTGCTATTGACTACAGTCGAATAAATTTTCCAAAGATAAAAAAAATAGATCAACTGTGATAAAACTTTGTCTAACATCCATCACATTAGAATCCAATCTTATTTAATATCTCACTAAGATCCAATAACGATATCTGTTTTAAGGATTAGATAAACTAATTTATGCATTTGAACATGATATCCTTTAAAAATAAAATACATGTCGGACACGAAAACAAACACTGACGTATGAAGAAGATTAATGTGAAGGCCTAAAACCCGATCTACACTCACGCCAAAGATACGAAAATAGAGCGAGAAATTTCTACCTTGGCAAGTATTTTATTTACTTAAGTATATCTTTTTTTTACTTCTAGGTTAAGAAGTAACGAATTATTTTTAAAGAAGCCATATTAAAAAAAAAAGAAAACGAAAATTACCACTTAGTTTAATTTTTTGATGAATAAAGAAATTGTGCTGCGATTTGGATGTTGACTCTTTACAGAATTTAAAGTAAATTTTAACAATATTTAACAATAAAAAAAAATAAGTATAAACTTTTTAAAATACCTAGTCTTAACTTTTAATACTTTATATTTAAATAGGTACTATTAAGGATTCACTTTGTATTTTTACTAATAAAACTGGCCCGCGTTTTCCTATCATGTAGAAAAGCTACATATTTTATCCTCTTTTAAATATTATTGACTTAATTGTTTCATTAGAGTCCCTTACAAGCTATTAAGATAAGACCGTACGGATCCTTTTTTGGAAATAAATATGTCAGATAGAGGATCACGTCGGAAATAGAGAAAGGGATTGTGGTCCCATTCATTGATGGGCATTACATCACATTACTTTCAGTTACCTAAGTAGATCATTACCATAACATTATAATAAGACTTACGAATTATGTATAATTAGTAGGTATAATGGTGATTATATAAAATTCTAATATGGCAAAACCTAGAGTTCGATCAACAAATATTTTTAGGATTATCATTCAAATATTTTAATAAAATTTTATAAGTAATTGAATTCAAAAATTTCCTTAAACTTTGTTGTACGATGCAAAACCTTAATATTTTCGGAGAATTGTTGAATGCCATAAATAGGTAATTTACGGAATTAGAAAATTATTTACTTTACTTTATGTTTCCGTTTTTTCCAGATAAGTATGACTTTAAAAATCTGGATGTGAAAAAATATTGCCATTTAGTTCATTGAGAATATATTATTATATTATTGAATTTTCAACTTTATGATCGTTAATTTGATAGTGGATAATTCAATCATACTTTCTTCGAAATGGTGCAACAGTATTGAAAGTTCAAACTACCGTGTCAAAGTGTCAACCTCTACCGGCAGTCGATCGCAGTTCACAATGTTAGCTAATGATCCGCTGATCAATGATCAATGCTGATCAATGATCAACGCTGACCACCGCGGTTGTGATTGTGTAACTGTTAATGAAGATGTAGATATTGTGGTATAGTTGCATTGAATAAGATGACCAAATATTGAGGCTATAAATTGTGGCCGCGAGATTTTCTCATAGACTCCGACATCGATATTAGAAGCTACGAGTATTTATTATTGTATCACCAGAATTTTACGTTCTTTCTTCTTATAGTGTATAACAATATAGTGTATAGTAATAATAAAGTGATAATTTACATGTTATTTTAAAGTTTCCTTAACTCATAATTTTTAAACTCAAATAAATTTAAATAATATTACTGGACATTTCACACAGCGCCATCTAGCCCCAAACTAAGCAAAGCTTGTACTATGGAAACCAGATAACTGATAGAATACTTATATATTTGTAAATACATACTTATATTACTTTATAACACCCAGACACGGAACAAACATTTATGTTCATCACACAAATGTTTGTCCTGGATGGGAATCGAACCCACGACCTACAGCGCAGAAGGCAGAGCTACTACTAACTGAGCTAATAGGCCAGTCATAAATACGACATACGCTAATATATAACTATACTAGTATGTATAGTTTTACGGCTGTCTTGAAGAAATCGCCACGAGTGATAAGACCGCCAATGGTTGTACATTGTAATTCCGGAACGGTGCAGCCTGAAAAGCAAACACAATTATAAATATGCACATAAGTAGGTAGTATGTTTTTTTATTTTGTTTTTACTATTATTATTATTATTATTTTTCCATGACGCACGTGCGGATGTTGCGTGTAGTTGACCACGGCGGCGCCGGCGCTCTCTTTCGGAGACCACCGCGTGTCAGAGCAGGGATTGTGTTAACACTAAACAAGACAGGTTGGGAATCCAACAGGTAACAATAGTAATAAAAGTTTCTTATGTAAAATCAATAAGTAGTCCCTACTTATTCAACTACTCTATTTATTCAATCCGGAGTTAAACTTGTGTGTTATCTAAAGTTCTTATTTTAATAGATACACTTAAACAAGATGTCCCTGCCATTGACCTGTAAAACACTTAATGATTCATGATCATCAATCCATTCGATGCAATTCATTTATCCTATCGAGTTATCCCTTGATCCTTTTGATCGATCGACTCGATATTTGCAAGTGCACGGCTATATCATTAGGGAGATCAATCGTTGGTCTTATAGTAGGTACCTACTTGGCCAAACTAAGAATAGGTACTTACCTTAAAATCTTGTAATAGATGATTTAATTTTATCCAGTGAAAACAATCTGCCAGCACCTAAACCATCCTTTCAGCTTAACCAGCCATATCCACAGGAAATACATGGTCACTACGTGTGGGGCTGTCTAAGCCACGGGTTTCCTCAAGATGTTTTCCTTCACCATTCAGAGCTCGTGCACATCATTATATTTTTTTCAAAACGAAAATCTATTGATGCACGGTTGGGTTTCGAACCCACGTCCCTCGGATCGAAAGTTGAGATACTAACCCACTCGGCAAACAAGGCTCCATCAATGTCCACTGGTCAATGAGGTAATTGAATTTTATTGCTGCTCTTTGGGATCATTTTTTACCGCATTAGAATCACATAACTTTATCAACGTTTAAAAGAAGACTTGAGTAAAACATGAATGAAATAGATTAAGATGAGACAGGTATGGTCATCGATTGGACACGACACTCACGGTACAGTCGTGCCGAAAGATATGACAACTTTCTCTATTTCCTGTATGAGGCCACATTTTTAAGATTATAAGCTTATGAAGCGTATCTCGCTTGAGTTTAAAAGTACAGTTATCAACTAAAATAAGTTGGCTACATTTTCGGAAAAAATTGTAGCAAAAATTATCTTTTTAAACCTTAAATTATAAATCCAGAATTCCGGATAAACTTTTGTTGGTTATTCCTAACGTATAACTGTAGGTACTTATAGTAAAGGGTAGACAACGAAAAGTCCAAACGCACTTGGCACATGCCCGTTATTTGAAAGCTAATTGTCTCAAGTTTTCTGTCACCATTCAAAGCGTAGTTGGTAACCTTCAAAAATCTAGATAAAAATCTCAAACCCAGTTAAATTTTAACTTATTTAAATTGATAACAAAGACTTTAAAATTTTAGATACTCACTAGCGTGGGTGAAAATTTTTTTTTTTCGATTTTCAACTTCTAATAGCGATAAAAAGTGGCTAAATATGGTTGAAATGAGACGTGCAAAATATGGTTGCTTTATAATAATGTTAACTGCCTCCGAATTTAATTTGAAAATTCAAAAAATCTTGAAATTGGTGTTGAATTCATGAACTGATAAAAGTACTATGCAGGTAGTTTTTGGTTACAGTTTTGCCTTGAAACATAAGATAGATAAGATATATTTACTTATTAATTAACATTATTTACCATTTTCTTAGGAAAAGTGAGATTTTGAGAGTTTGCAATCTCGAGCTTTTGTCGCAAAAGTGACGTGGTACGTTTGAAGTTCGAAGATTACTTTTTAACAATGGAAATGTCTTAAAAGTGTTTTAAGCATTCTTTAATTGATTATAATAGCGATAATAAAGATAATTTACTACCAAGTAACAACGGTATTCTTAAACATTATGAAGAATTGAGGTGCCAATGGGAATTCGAAAATGACTTACAAAAAGAACCAACTTGCATTGAGATATTGCATAATTTTTATTGATTGAATTAAAAATAATGGACAAAAGGACTTATTATTATAAATTCAGATAAAAGGGTGTTACAAATGCTTAAAGTACATCATTTGAAGTCTAAAAACCTACTAAAGTCCTTGCCCAAAACTTTACCAAAACATTACAGATTTCAAGAATAGCAGGAAAGCTCTTTTCGACATTTCTAGCTGAAAAAGCATAGATTTGAATGAGGGCAGGAGGCCTGACGATCTCAATGTACCTACAAATTGACACAATTGATGAAATATCAATTCAAAAAATGATAAAAGGAACATCCATGATGCTACCACCAAAATACAATAGAAATACTTCTTGCCTGTATTTCAATGGAGTTTTTCGTGATTTTCACCATGTAAAATGCCTCATGCTCGTTGGTTCACACAAACAAGTTGCATTTTTTTTAATTTATTCATCCACAGAAGCTTCTTCAATAAATCTGGTGATTCTAGCAACGAAAGATTTAAAAGTTTTGGTTCACTATTAAGATCCACGCTACATGCAATGAAAGACCGCAATACAACATGCAAAAGATAATTGCCATTTGCCACATCAAGATAATAATCAATAGAATTCAAAGGAATAAAAGATTTTGTCATATTTAGCCTGTATTTTGCTCATCCTGATAACTTTTTGCTAGCAATGTTGTCTAATCTACAAAAAAAACATTAGAAAGTTTACCGCTCGTCGAATTCTGAAAGAATGTTTCATTTCTCGCACAAAACTAAGATTTCTCAAGTTCCTGAACAATTTTAAATGCATATTCTTATGTTGATCTGATTTATTAGTGACTAAATGCTACCGAACCATCGATTCAAAGGTGCAAAATGACGAAAACTTACAAACTTTTGTTGTACAAGTGGGCGAAGGCGAACTGCCTCTGCTTCGCATGCCATGTCATCGTAAGGTGTGGAAAGAGCTATTACGACTTTGGTGGAAGCATCCAACACTTTAAACACCAAATTTGAGAGAAAAGGACTTATAATCGGTTCAGCTAAAGTCACGCAAACATATGCGCACATTTTACAGTAAAGAAGGATTTTGCTATTCTTTGAAGACCTAACCTGCATTTTTTAGATAAGTAACTGAGTAATTTATAATTAAGTATACAAATATGACTTCTTGTATCGTGGTTTGTTCCAAAATAAACCATACACAAGTATATTTTCATAGTTTTCAGCAGGATTTTCCAAAGACCTTTTTTTGTAATTTTTTAAAAGTTTAACTTCGATTCGGAGGCAGAAGATGATTTTCAATCCGTGTCATATTTTGCAGGTGGATTATTGACGTAATATGGCACCTTTTTATCACTATTAGAAACTGAAAAAAAAAATTTTTTTTTTCTCCATACAAGAGTGACCCACCCTAATACTCACCTCACCTCATGTTATTTCCGTGAGGTTCACTTGTTTGTCAAAAAAAAATAGATTTCATAAGATAGAAACTGTTCCTCTTGTAAGAAGTCTATGACCATAAATTGTTTACACAAATCAGTATCATTAGAGTATTTCCCAGATAATCAATCTACATGATTACAATGATTCGCCATGTCAAAGGTCAACAGTCGACCTGCCCTTTTCGCCCAATGTATCAAATCAAGCCAATGTGAACTTACGGCCAAGTTCGAGGTTCTAGTGATGGCAATTGAGTGTGTGATTTCTCACGATAGTTGTATCGTTCTATAACTATTCTCTATGACTATTCTGAAATGAAATAAAATAAAAGATGTATGTGTGTCTCCTCTACAGCTTGAATATGAGATATATTATAATTTCTCTTGATTAAGAGAAGCAAGTTACCTACTTAAAAACTGAAGTAGGTAACTTTACTAAAAATAGCATATATTCCAAATTTCAGGATTATTGTTCCCTAAAAACATTAGTATGTTTTAATATATGACTTATTACGACACAAAGAAGATTGGAAGTTCGATTCTCGCCGCGAGGAAAATGTTTGTATAATCTGAAAATATTAGTCTCGGTGTTTTTCTATGTACAATGGACGTATTTATAAAAAAACGTAAATAAAGTAGTAAGTATATCAGTCATGTAGTTCCTATAACACAAGATCCGCTTACTCAGGTGCTAGTTTATGATGTGTGAAATATCCAGAATTATTTATTATTTATCTATAGGTATTATTATTGCTAAAATGAAAACAGAAAACAGAAAATTTTAAAAAGTTATTACTTAGCAAATAGGTATTTAATTTTCATAAATCGATCACAAAACTTAGAATCAGCCCACGCTTAACCAATTTTAAACGTTAAATAGCGGCAGGCCATATAATAATATAAAAAATATTAAAGACAAAACCGCACATCACTAGCAACCAGAATCATTTTTATGTTATTATTGTGATTGACAGCAAGCAATGTTTGGGACTCATTCACTAACACATGATTTGTTTACAAAATGAAAATTGTATGTTCATGTAGCTTTAGTATAGTAGGTAGGTAGGTATTCTTGCGCTTGTTAAGTCGTTCTTGATGAATCGACAAAGTTAAGCTACTCAAATGCCGGATAAAACCAAATTTTTAACCGATTTTTAAAAAAAGGAGGAGATTCTCAATTCCTCGGAACATTTTAATTGTGCTTGTTTTTTTATGTATGTTCACCTATTACTCAAAGACGCATGGACCAATTTGAAAAATTCTAGTTTTTGTTTGAAAGAGCATACTTTCCGAATGCTGCCACATAAATTTGGTGAGGATCTGTCGAGGATCTTCAGAGTTAGGAACAGAAATGCACCTCGAGAGTGCAGAAAATTGCGCAGCTTAACATAGAAGTCGGTTTTTTAAAAAGTCTAATTTAGCCACTTATAAGTATTTCAATAGTAGATAAGTCGACGAAGAATCGACTTGACGGCAAGTCTCATGCTTAGAATTCCACTTTCGTCTATTTGACATTGCGATCATTCCCCAGACCATTTCTGTCGCAGATGAGATCTACTCGTTCCGTTTGAGTTGACGATTTAATTATCTACTTACACAAGAGGTATAAATAACTCGCGAGTTAAGAGTATGAACAGAAAGCAATGTTGGCTTTGTTCATACAATCATCTTACAGCACAGCATCAATTTTGTTTATTTGACAATAAGGTTGACTCTTTTGGGACAGATGATTGATGATTTTGTTATGGTACTTAGATAAATTCTGAGAACTAAATAAGTAAGTACTTTTCTTATCATTACAAGTAATAGATTATAAAAGCATGGAGTCGTACCACGAACTCTTAGAGCAATGTTAAAACAAGTTTGAAACAGTCCTGCTTTAGACTTTTTTCAACATTTCTAGAGCAATAGGTACTGTCTCGTTTTGACATTGCTTTGATTCGTACTAAAACAATATTGTTTCAGTCCTGCTGCATGAATTTTTTTTTCAGTAGGTATCATTTATTCTATAAGTATTATCTTACCTACTTTACTAGATAACAGATACCTAATCGACACAGTATCTCTTGAAGTATGGAATACATTTGAAACAAGGCTTTGATTCATTAAGGACTTCCAAATGTAAAATCAACTGCTACTCTATTGCTCGTTCACTTTTCTTGATATTTTTTCTGCTTTACCCGTTTTATTTTAACCAGGGGTTAAGGGAAACGTCTTAGTTACTACTCTCGTATAATTAAGTTACTCGACACAATTAACTTTCACGGCAAGCTTGGCATCTTATTTTCCAATTCGATTAGTTACATCCATCTCTTCCTAGATCCTAGGATAACATCTCAATAGAATCGCATGTTGTTAAATCTACCGTTTAAGAATAGATTTACTTTGACCAAGAACCTTCTATATCTTTGACCCTTACCTACGTGTTACAATCGTTTGTTTAAAAGCTTGTGTTCTTGGCAATTGACAGATTGATTATTGCTTTCTAAAATACGTTAAAACCATTTTTTTACAGTTAGAAATTAGAGATAATTTAGAGTTAAAAATTTGACCCTTGAAGGGTTAAGGTAACTTACTTATAGTTTGGTTACGCTTTTATATTATTATTGTCAGTTTGTGCTGGCCCACTGCTGGGCATAACCCCTACCCTTTTTTCACTCTATTTTCTGTTTGTTTTGGACACTTTCATATCTTCATATAACCTCTTCTATCAATCGATATTATTCTTATACTATCTGTCGATAAGTAGGTATATAAAATTTAGTCTAATCATAATTATTTTGAACCCTGAGAAAGGACATAGGTAGACTTTTTATTTCGGAAAAATTCCAATTTTACGATTAAAGGTTCCCACGCGAGCGAAGCCGTGGTCGACATCGTATAAAACATAAGTACTTAAAGTGTAAAATGAGTAGGTAAGTAGATACATAAGAAATTTTAAAACTTGCACCTAATGATTACACAATAAACATACTTACTTACTTCTCTATTATCTACTTAAGAACAAAAAAGGTACCTACATAAACAATTTTATAGGACGAAAATCATTATCATAGGCATGGGCTATCTTTGGTCAAAAGATCCCCGATTACATCCCACACAACATAATGAATTCACATTGTTTCAGTGCCATACAAACTATTCACTCATCTGTACTTTCACCCTACTAACTATTAATTAATCTGTGGTTCAGTCATTAGTGTATAGCGAGCGCAGTTGGGCGCCATCTATTGTCTAATAATTAAAATTATGAAAGTATTTGATTGGAATGATATTGATACTTTGATGATGTAAACTTTTTTATCGGTGCTTTGATTGTCCTAAAGGAGACAGCACTCTTATGCACAACTAGCTACCGCCTGTAGCTTCATTCGCATGGTACAAAAATGTAAAACTAAAATGTATCAATATCCTATTTCAAGTTTCCAAGTTTGAAACAAAAAACGAGCGATCCTTTTAGTAAGTAATCGCATAGATGTGTAACATCTGACATCTGACCTTTCTCCTGAAAAAAATTATTCAGGTAGGTAGGTAGGTACTTAAGTAGGTAGGTACTTAAGTAGGTAGGTACTTACTTATTATTTGAAAATATTTTTCAAAACGAAGAATAATTACTTACCTACCTAGGTAGGTACTTATTTTTAAAGAAAATTGAACTTTATTTAATTAACATAACAGTAGGTACCTACTAACCTCTCGGGAAATGGGTCGGTACCATCTGACGGTACAACTCCACCACTGCGAGCGCTCTATGGTCAAATCAAATAGCGGACTTTCCCGGCTTCTTACACACTTTCGTCCTTTTTTATGAAATCACTCCCACAGATTGCAGGAAAGCTAAAGGAAAGCTGTTACATAATACTTATCAAAAATCTACAAACATCCAAAAATATTCAAAAACTTTCAGATGAAATTAGTAGCATGATGGCGGTGATTCCGTTGCACACTAACTAAATAAACTTATCGTTAAATCTGAAAGCTCATATTTATTTCGTTCACTGTAAAGATCAAAACAAAATAACAGCCCGAGTGATATTTCAAAATGGGTTTATGTAATTTATATAATTTCCGTGTTTAAAACACGAGAAAAAGAAAATAAAGTAACAGACTTGTGCCCAAACACTAAAACTCCACTTAATTTGAAACGGACTTATCTATTTGAGGCGTTCTTACCTACTCTTTAGAATCGCATTATTATTGCTACCTCAACTTTCTTAATTAGTGTAATTGGTTGTGCCGTACTAATTAAATAAATAAATAAATAAATAAGTAAGTAAATAAATAAATATAAAAATTACTTACAGTTAATGTCAATGATAAGCGCCACGTTTCAGTATTCTGGTTTTGAACTTCCTTCAAAAATGGCGAAGCACAAAAGCCTTCCCTGTTGTGTCAATCTCTGCCTACCGTTTCGTTCCAGTGACATACTGACATCCACGTTCAAACCACAAAATGCACACTCAATCAATCGATCAATCTGCGGTTCAAGATAGGTAACGCAAGGAATTTCTATACTACGTACCTGGAACACTGACTGAGACAGAAAACAAGGTCCGCTTGAGAAAGAAAACTTGGGCGGTGTGTCTCTTTCTAAAGGGTGACCATGAACTAAACATTCCTAGTCCCTAAGGGGCCTTTTCCATCATTTTCTGATTTACGTGATGTTTCAGGGCATGATTTTTGAATTAAAATACTGATACAATTTTGATCCTTCATTTTGATTCTTGAATCTTGAATCTTGATTCTTTAATCTGAAAACTGAAATTTTGAATCTTGAATCTTTGAAGTGACAGCTGTCAAACCTAAAACCGCCATATCTCGGGAACTACTCGTCCTAGACTCCCCGTTCTCAGTTCAAATGAAAGCTATTGAAGAGATCTTCATTTAAAGTGACAGATGTCAAACTTCAATCAGCCATATCTCGAAATCTACTCATCCTAGACTCTTCCTTTTTAGCTCAAATGAAAGCTATGACCAAGATCTACATTTTCAATAACAGCTGTCAAAATGACATCTGTCATCTGAAATGTAGGTCTTGGTCATAGCTTTCATTTGAACTGAGAACGGGGAGTCTAGGACGAGTAGTTCCCGAGATATGGCCATTTGAAGTTTGACAGCTGTCACTTCAAATGAAGATCTTGGTCATAGCTTTCATTTGAACTGAGAACGGGTAGTCTAGGACGAGTAGTTCCCGAGATATGGTCATTTGAAGTTTGACAGCTGTCATTTCAAAGATTCAAGATTCAAGATTTCAGATTCAAGGTTCAAAATTCAAGAATCAAGGATCGAAATCCAAGATCGAAACCAAGGATCGAAATCAAGGATCGAAATCAAAATCAAGGATCAAAATCAAGGATCTAATTCAAGGATCTAATTCAAGGATCGAAACCATGGATCGAAATCAAGCGCTGATTTTGTCGAGCGCGATAAGGTAAAAATATCCTGAAATTTAAATGACATGGGCACACTACTAATCCAACAACGAGTGTGAAAGAGACAAAGCACCCAAGAAAGCCTCTCAACAAGACCAACAATCCTTATAACCAAGATTAAATGATAATAGATCGTTGTGTAGTCGTGATAAGGTTCAAAATCCTTTGTACATTAAATGTCAGTCAGCACTCCAGTTACGTAGTTTAGAATCTTCTTGAGGTAACGTACCTACCTATGTCATGTACATGACAATAAGATGGTGATAAGAAAATTCGTATTTGCCTTGCAAATTGGCAAACTGGTCTTAGGAAATAGGAGTTCGCAAGAACTACGTGTATGATTTATTTTATGAATAAAACAGTGCATTCAAGGAAATTCCAAGGAAATTAAACTGGTCGAAAACTAGATGAAACTACTTAATAGGTAAGTATAGGGTTTTTTTTAGTACCTAAGTAAGTTTTCACTCACTGCGTTAAGTGGTGGGATATTATATTTATGTACCTATTGTAATAATGTATCAGTTTATCTTGTTTAACTATAAACTTGAAATTTATTAATTACCTACTTAGGTAACACTGGATGAATGCACAAGCCGTACGAAGCCAAAATAACGAAGAAAATAAAAACAAAAAATTACCACAGAGATAGAGCGATACATTTGGTAAATTTAAGTAGGTAGGTAAGTAAGTAAAACTTAGGCACTTATTTGTTCAGTATTGTAAGTATCTGTATTGTTTTATTGATTTAAGAGAAACTCAGACACGTTCTAGGCTTTGCGCGTGCGTTGTTGAACGTGTTTAAGCGCTACACAAACACTAGGGCACTAATTGTGTGTTTCACGTAAAGATTGTTTACGTGGCTCACACAAAATAATTTATATTTAAAAACAAACACGGATATTTGTTCGGAGAATATCTGTTACTTAATTTTTTATTTTTACTAGCGGACGCCCGCGGCTTCACCCGCGTGGTCTACTACTTTTTTATCCCACGGGAAACATACATTTTTTCTCGATAAAAAGTAGCCTATGTCACTCTCCAGCCCTCCAACTCCACACAAAAAATCACGTCATTCCGTCTCTCTGTTTTGATGTGAAAGCAGGACAAACAAACGAACAAACAAACACACTTTCACATTTATAATATGGGTATGGATTAGTTTTTCTAAAATATCATTTCAAGTAATAACCATAGCAAAGAGAGTCTGTGTATCTAAATCTGCATTCAGGCTTGAGTCTAACTATTTTTTTACTATTCCCAACGAAAATTGAGTAAATCATTGCTTTGTAATCATTGATTCACAATTAATTGCAGACTTAAAATACGGGATTTAATTAATATGATTCTCTTGAATCTGCAATAGGTACGTACGGACATATTAATAAGCAACTTTATTTTACATACTTACTATGACTATTAGGGAGTGTACACATTGCGTTTTTTGCAGCGCGTTTGTATCGATACAAACGCGATTCGAACGCGATGCGAACGCGCAGCCCCCCTTCCGGTTCGCTTTTGTATGGAAAAAAACGCGTTGCGAACGCGCGTTTGTATCGATACAAACGCGCAGCTCAAAAACGCGCTGCAGAAAACGCAATGTGTACACTCCCATCCGGTAATAGTAGCGCGTTTATATCTTTTACTAGTAAAACTCACACATCTATTCTAATTTAGATGAAAAGAAAGCAAAAATTCTCAGATCTTTAGAAAATTCCTTTCGAGATGTTGGTGGTAGGTCTAAATATATATTTGGCACACATGTCCACATTTTGAAGAAGTAGTATACCATAATGTGACACTCAAGCCCATTGGCCGCTCATCTAATTTTCATATTTTCTTATTTCAGATTACGCCGAAGCAGAAAAAGAAGGAAACTAGTGCGGAGACGAGTCCGCAGCGTGGAGACGAGACGGGTCCGGGATGCGTCAGTCCCGGCCTCGATCCCGGACTGTCCCGGACTCGCGCGGCGGTATCATGAGTGCAATACTGCGGTAAGTATTCAACATTAAAATTTAAAGTTATTAAAACGACTTTTAAAAATTAGATCATGACTGTATGTATGTATGTATGTGCTATGGCACGGTATACATTCTTTCAGATCTGTAGGGATTACTTTCTACTAGCAATTATATTTAGCCCAATTTAGCAAAATTATTATTTTTCGTACGTGTTTCCGTCTTCATATAACCCGAACAACTTTATAAGGAGAGTTTATATTAATATGCATTTTCTAGGGATGCTCGCTCCATCGACGACTTCATCCACGCTTAGGCAATGAGCGAAGTCAAGTGCTAACCTATCTTTAAAAAATATATATGTATTTATTGTGTGGTATAGAAACTGAACAAATAAGCAGAATTTACAATTTAAATAACTATTTAGAATCAGCCCTAGTAGGTCCTACTACAATAAGTAAGGTAATTCTTAAGCACCTTATAGGCTGCTAACATAAAACTGTTTATTTTTTTTATTACAGCCATGTCCGGGATTGCAGAAAGATCCCCGAGCGGAGCAGTGTGCAATATACGACCGCAGGCCTTTTCGCGGTCGATTCTACACTTGGGTGCCTTACGTCAATGGTAAGATTATATTCAAGATTGTCTTAAGTACTATTTTATTAATGAAAAGAAAAAGATAAATATAACCGTAAACAAACCATTAAAATGTTGTATTTTAAATAATTATTTAATCAGCGTCAGTGTATCTATGCCTAAATTAACGGGACACTGTAGTGCATGGGACATTGTTAAGATGAAGTAGGCTTGCCCAGCACCTAAATCAACTTTTCAGCATGCATATCAAATCAACACGTGGGGGTGACTAAACTGCGGATTTCCGCACGATGTTTTCCTTTACCGCTTAGATATTAAGTGCAAGTGCATATAACATTTCTAAATTCAAAAATCCATTGATGCAATGCCGGGATTCGAACTTACGACCTTTAAATCGAAAATTGTTTCACTTATTCACTCAGCCGTTTATAGCCGTGTTGGCTTTAATCAATAGGGAAAATCAATAGTAAAATCACAATTATTTATATAATTAACCTTAAAAAAACTCAATTTCAATTGCAATTTTGGGTTATTTCAACAATCAAAGCTTCAAAAATGTACTAAATTATCGGGCTAAATATAAATCCTACTAATATTTTAAAGGCGAAAGTCCGTGTGTGTGAATGTTTGTTCCCACGTATCTCCATAACTACTAAACCGATTTTAATGAAATTTGGAATGTAGATAGATAATGACCGGGAATAGGACATAGGCTACTCTTTATCCCGAAAAAATGCACGGTTCCCGTGGGATAAAAAATAGTAGTGCACGCGGGCGAAGCCGCGAGCGTCCGCAAGTTATTAAATAAATAAGTTATAAAATACTATAACATCCTATATCTTTAATTCCAGGTGACGCACCCTGTACCCTCAACTGTCGACCGCGCGGGCAACAGTTCTACGCATCGCTCGCGCTAGTCACAGACGGCACGCCTTGCACCAAACCTGGCTTCCGAGCCATTTGCGTGCAAGGCACTTGCAAGGTAAGTCACGACAACACGAGAAATGCTTTGATTGCAATAGAATCAACTAAGTACCTACTTACATATTAGAATTTTTGAAGTAAAACTTTTTTACGCACGCTTGACTTTGGGAGTAAGCTGGTGAACGCGTGACGAAAGCGTTACGAAAAGTGTGATCGGGCGAGGGGAACGGAAGTTTTATTTCAATCGTGTGCTTTAGACCACACCCATTTTTTTAAATCGCGATATCTTAGAAGTGGTGAATCTTAGGGAAAAAAAAGTTAGGGCAATTTTCGTTAGAGATAATTTTTTTTACAACTTTCAACTTGAATAAAAAATTAAGCATAATTATGTACCTACATGAGATCCTTTTCACAGTTGGTTGACAATGGTGTTCCTAACATTCATGCCAATTTTAGCTTTCTGGGAATTTTTGCAAGGGTCAAAAAATCCCGAAAAATAGGGGTAGAGTTTTTCGGGGTATTTTGACCGACTAATTTATTATTCTCTACATTAAGTTTATCAAAATGAGTCTGGAGACAATGACAGATAGTAAAATAGAGAGGATTTTAGAGAATCGAAATCTATAAGAAAAAAAATTTAACTATGACTATTATTTCTAAATATTTACCTACTATGTTTAAAGTAATAATTATTGAGAATAATTCCCGGAACAAAAATCTCGAACAACATCCCAACCTTATTTGTATATTTTGGTTAACAGCGCCATCTGTTGACGAGTAGCGGTCGTGTAGAGGCTTATAGTTTAAATTAAAATGGGAACCTTGGGTTCTAGAGTGCTTCTAAACTACTGCTGCGCTTCAAGTTAGCCCTGGAGGCTTTTTGGCGGGAATTTGAGAAGTCAAGTTTCATTTTGTTTTATTTTCCAAAACTTGTGTTTCTTCGAATGTTAATGTGTAATAATGGTGGATTATTAACCGTTAAGTGTTCGTGAACGTGCATAAGTGTAGGGAAGTGAAACAAAATTGGATAACATTGCTTTTCAAGTTCTCCCAAAAAGTCCGTGTTGATGTTTCAGTAAAGCCCCACATCTTTACTGAGGCACAAGGGGAGGGGTGGGATATTATATTTATGTATTGTAATATGTATTTATATATCTTATTTATCTATAAACTTGAAGTTTATTTAATTACTTGACACTGGCTGAATGCACAACCGTGCGAAGCCAAAATAAAGAAAAAAAAAAAAAAAGTTAGCCCTGTAAAATCACAACTTTGTGACAACAGAAAGTTGTGATTTTACAGACGTCTCACTCAAAATGAAAGATCAATGAAAATGTTATGCGTTATAAATCCGTAACAATACCGTAGACCTAATTAAGAAAGAAATCAATGTAGTTCTACAAATAAGTGCTTCTATTATTCTTTCTCAGTTCTATTTTTAAAAAGTCCTATAGCCTAAAAACTCTAACGCGCTACCATTTGTCCAATAGCTCACACTAACATTTTTAATCAAAAATTTAGTAACGCGCTCAGTGCCAAAGATACACGAGCAGATTTTGATGTTGCGTACGGTGCCGAGCAGAGGCGCAGATTTATAATCTACTAGCTTTCGCCCACGGCTTCACTCGCATGGTACCCGGATAAAAAGTAGCTTAAGTATATTCCCGGTTGTTATCTATCTATATTTGAAATTTCAACCAAATCGGTTCAGTAACTGTCGAGTTATAGAGGAACAAACATACATACATCCTCAATTCATCCATCCTAACATCCAAACTTTCTCATTTATAATATTAGTGTGAAATCTGTGTGAAATAGGAACTTAAACTTAAAACAAGACCACTTTCTGTCACCTGCTTTTTAACTTTCCATTTAAGTTCAGATAGCGCGTCTGATCCGAACCATTTTCTTCAAACCACTTTCGTTTGATTGACTTGACTTTCTTAGACAAGCCTTCCTTAAGTTAGCTTTATTATACTATACCACAGATAATATAATACTATACTAGTAACTATACTTAAATTGATAGTCTATGAATGTACTAGCCGCCCAACAGACGTCTTGTCCAAATTTCAGTTCAGACAAATAACAAAGGAATTTTCCAATTTTTCAGACAACTTTTCCGATTATATTCCGTTATTTCTCATTAATAATTAACTAGCCAAATCGTTCTAATTATTCTCAAGTGTAGGGAAATTTACAAATGCCGAGTGTAATACCAACGAGAATCCCATTTATATTTTGTTTAGGTACAACTTTTTTGGTACCTATTGGTATTGGTAATGGTAGACATTCATTCAGACTTTCAGATAATATTCAAGTTCCTTCAAAACTTTGTAGAGAAGTAGTTAAAAACTTCTAGGCACTTTTTTAACTTACCTCAGCAAATACCTAGGTAAGTAGGTATATATATTATTTTTAAGAGCAGGTCTTGTCGGGGTGCAACGATGCAATTCTTTCCATCTATCTCTTTCCAATGCGATTTCTTTTATTTGTTTATGGGCGGATTTTTTTAAATTTGTACATTGCATTTTCAGCGTGTCCATCGACTTCCAGTGCATTATTTTAATACTTCTAATAGATTTGTGGTACGGGTATGGTGTTTTTCGGATAGATTAACAATCTTTTATCCATTTTCAACGTAAATATATATAGGGTACCATATAATTTTAATTAAAATAAAACAAAATAAGTAATACTTTACTGCATTTTTACCATGTCCCCTCGTCAGTTTGCAACTTTCATCGTGTCATTACAACTCAATAGATCGAGTTTTGAGACACATTTTCTAGTCTATTATCATGATAAATTCACTGTTTTCCGAATAATAGACAGCAAAACCATGTAAGTTAATTAAATTATTAGATATTTAGCTTTAAACCTCAGTCCAGATTTTTGGCATTTTTGGACATGTCCGGCTGACTAACGGGTTTTGAGCTACTTGGATTATTGCAATCCTACTAATGTGGTATTTTTTTGAATAAACTGGTACTCTTGCTGGCATTCTGACTGCCACTCTGATGTATTGATGTAATCAGACTGTTTTATGAGTCAGTGAAGTGTGTAGGTAGGTGAAGTGCTGTCCGAGGTCCGCTGATGAACTGCTGTTTTTTGAAGGTAAGAAACAACTTTTTGGCATATTACTAGTTCGCAATGAATAGTTTAACTTCCGGTTGCATGAAATAATAGCAGTTCCACAGGATTATGTTATTACATTCGGCAGAAAAGTTAAAAACATTTTCCTTGCCACGGTTTCGTTACTGTCAGCTGAGGAACATTTGCAAAAACGTTAGTCATCCGAACAAATTGTTAGTCATCTGACCTGTAAAGTCAAGTGCATATTGCGGAATTTTTGTATTTTTAACCGACTTAAAAAAGGAGGAGGTTCTCAAGTTGACTGTGTTTTTAAATTTAAAAGCTTTTATTTAACTTGCAATGTATGTACCTAAATGTACCTGCTGGATCAAATGCTGAGGGGTAGCCTTATTTTCTTGTCACTGTACCTACTATAACATTTTTGATTTGTGTGCATGTACCGTATAGTGGCGAAAATAAAACTCTTTTCTATTCTATTCTATTATCTAATAAGTACCGATTAAGTGGTATTTAAGTTTTTTTTTTCAAGTTTATGTTATAAAAGTTACCGGATCTCATAAATAAGATAGAATATATCTTAGATTGAAGTAAAAATGTGTCATAATTGTTAAATAAATGTGGTACCGTGGGGCAGTCCCGGGCATCATCAGTGACTTCACGGTTGAGAGGTAGTTCAAAGCACTATGCAAAATAGACGTATTTTATTAATAAAACGCTCACTCTATAGTTGTAAAAGTCAGAATATCTTGCCATTGTAAACACAAGCCTTACTTGTCCTCTGACTAACATCGACGGTCCACTGACTAACTGTCCTCTCGAAAAAGTTTTTTGAAATCGTATTTTAGATATTAAGCCCACTGTTTTTTAACAAACTTTTGTGTTCCTTGGTGAGATAATATTAAATAGTATTATGTGTAATTTACTTGATTTTGTACGGGTTCTAAATTCTAAGAAACACTAAAAAGTCTGAGACAAATTTGACCAAAAGTTAGTCACCTGACATAAAAGTTGAAATATTTAATATTTCTAGTTAATATTCAAAGGATATGCACTGATTATTCTATTGTGATTTTAAATTGGATTCAAATAAAAGGCTTTTTACGATTATACGTCTTTTATTTTTTCATTTATCCAGAAAACAATTTCGTTACTCATTGGACAATTTTGACCACAGTATCAGTATTAAAATACCAATAAATCAAGTTTTCTTCAGTAAATTACATGACTTTTGGATTTTCCTGAAACTTTTCATATCTTGCTATAAGATCATTATACCCAGAAATAGATATTTGAAGAAAAAAATTTTTTACAACATTTTCAGAATGGTACAAATTTAAAAAAATTTGCCCTTATACGACATGACAGTGACCTTCTTCTTAATCGGACTCATGTAATTAATTCTTGGTCTTCCCCTTCCTCGTCTTCCTACTACTATTCCTTCTAAGTATGATGTTCCCTATGAAGCTGTTATGTCGTATAAGATTTCCAATCATTTTTCCTCTTTTCAAATAAATACAATTTAAAATTACAATTCGAAATTTTTAGGTTCAAATAAAGCAAAAAGTTGCTGCGTTTGTATAGCAACAGCAAGGAATTTCTATACTACGTACCCGGAACGCTGACTGAGACAGAAAACACGGTCCGCTTGAAATCAAACTTGGGCGGTGTGTCTCTTTCTTTTTGCAACTGTGTGAAAGAGACAAAGCACCCAAGAAAGCCTCTCAACAAGACCAACAATCCTTATAACCAAAATTAAATGATAATAGATCGTTGTGTGGTCGTGATAAGGTTCAAAATCCTTTGTACATTAAATGTCAGTCAGCATTCTACTATGTATACAATTTCTTTGAGCAACAGTGCACATTCTATTTATTTAATATGTAGCTAAGACATTTTAAGTTCGCGTACCTTAAATAAGCTTTTACAACGTAGATAGCGGGTAATAAGCAGGAATTCACGAACAATAAAATAAATCCCCGGCACAGCGCAGTATCGGGAATCAGGATAGTGCACTTGACTGGACCAGTCGATACACACATCGTATAGATGAAGTTACGGTATTGCAACTTTATCACTTATTTGAATAAATGAACACTTTAGGTTACGCATAAAAGCAGGATACAAAACTTAAAATGTGCAAATTAGTAGATAAAATAGGCGGCCTTATCGTTTAAAGTGATTTCTTCCAAGCAACCTTTGAGTGGAGTAAAAAGCCAGTGAAAGAGAATTCAAATCCAAAATAAGAGAAAAAGGAAGGTTTAGATAGTTGAATTGAACTTTGACCATTAGTTGAATCGACTTTCAGCTAGGTCTTTGTTGTTTAGTGACAGTTTGATAAATATTGGTTTCTATACTTGTAGTTTTGATACCAGTCAAAATTAAGAGTGTACTGTAGGTATACTAAGAGAGTTAGTGGTGTGTTTTGATAATTATTAGACTAGCTATTCTCTAGTTAAGTATATTTATAAAACAACCGTTGTGACTTTTAGTCTCGTTCTCTTACTAAACCGATTGCCGTCGACCGATTGGTCGTCCCAAGTATCGCTGGAGCGACAGAGTAGAAGCTGACCTGCGCGACCTCGGAGCCGACAACTGGCTAGAGGCAGCAATGGACAGAAAGAAGTGGCGAATTCTCGTTTCGGAGGCCAAGACTCACTTTGGGTACCTGAGCCAATGGAGTCAGAGTCAGTCTCTTATTACACAAAGCTAAGATAAATGTAACCTGTGTTAATCCAGGATATAAGCTATGTTCGTTCATTCTAAAGCGCTGGGCAAGCTCATTCCATCTCAACAATGCCCTAGGTACTACAGTGTCCTGTTGAGTATAGGTATCTTTTACTAGACGGTTTAAACGTCAGAACTTTTTATAAACCGTCTAGTAGTCTAAAAGCCAAAGTTATCTTGGATTGAATTGCGTTACTGCTTGTGTGTACTATGTCGAGGGCACCGCAGGCTATAACGGGACACAGATCGGTTGCTATTGTTCTGACAGTAATTGTTGTGTATTGCTCAGATTGCGCCGACTGACCCACAGATGGTGTTGGACTTTACCTACTTTAACAAGAGACTGTAAGTGACAATGAATTTACTTGGAGCTATGATTCGTTTTCATCCTTTTAGAAGTTTTTTGCTTCTCAAGTCTTACAATGACATTGCAGTCAAATTAACCATGAGTTTGAACCATCGTCTCTGCGCTACGCTACCCTCATTCACAGCCAACTCACGACGCTATTCCCAAAGTCAGTAGAAAATTTTGTGGAACAAACAAACCTTTTACTAGTAGGTAAGTCTCGATCAAGATTTTTGCCAAGATTAATTTATCATTCTGTTAAACTCATGACTATAAGATAAAAGAGTAAGCACCTGTTTTTCGAATCGCAATAAGTATTTCAAAGTAAATATTGAATTCTAATAATGATCATCTACTTTTGGATGAGTAACGTACTCGTACCATCAATAATACTTCAGTCATTCAATAATACCTAGATGATCGTTATTTGAATATTTATTACGTACCATTATTTGAATTCAATCTTTACTTTGAAATATTTATTGCGATTCGAAAAAACAAATGCTTACTCTGTTAACAAACAGTCGTGAGTAACACGTTGGTGTTACTTATTTAAAAATCAAGAAGTAAGAGCTACCCAGCACGATATTGAGCCAACCATTAGAATATTCTACGTCTAGATTACATTTGAAAGTACGGCGCCTCGAGTGTTCCGGCGATTGCTCAGTTTCTATCAATCTTACCGATACCGGTGATTTTATGCTAAAACCAACTGACAGTAATCAGGGGGGTCCAATATTTATGGTTCTACGAAATAATGAATTACACCTCACGGCTGTTGACCTGGCACAGGCTGGGGGCAGGAAATCGTATTGTAATGTAGAGTCGGCGTCAGAACTGAAGTCCGATAGACGCAGCGCTGCTATCGCAGAACTAGGTTAGGTAAAAAATTACTAATTGTCCAAATAAGGCTTGAACAATAATATTTATGCTATTTTATTTAATTCTACACACCAGAAAAACTGAACGACCGTGACTAAAAGAGCATATTAAAGTAGATAAAACAATTAATTCCTGCTTTTGCCGTAAGACTTGAGTTCTGACGCCGACTCTACTCTGAATATTTGTACATTTATTTGTTTATTCAACACCTTTAAACCAAATGCATCCGTTGCGATCACAGAGATTGATATTTTCACGTGTGTAATAATTTTTACGGTATAGTATGCTGTTTGTTGCTGGCTCGTCCGCACTATAGACACAAGTGACCAGCCTATATATACTTAAACACCTATCTCGCGACGAGACGGCCCGATGCAAGATGTATCATTTTGGGAACAATTTTGTTTCTGAAATTCATCAATCATTCAGAAAGTATATTTCCCTGGTTTGAGTATTACCTGAGTATGAGTACGTATTGTAAAAAATATATAGTTTCGTAAAAATTTAAATTGTTTTTTTATGATATAGGTAAGCATTTGTGCCAGAGTGGAGTCCTTTACTTACAAACAGGTCGCGCTCGAATTCCGAAGCAAATTGATAATGTCTTACTTTATTTGGTAACTCTCAAATTATTGGTTGAGATTCCGATTCTGAATTTGAATAATTGCTTCTTCTGTACCTATAAATGTTTGATTTGATTAAACCAATATTTAAGGAATAGAAGTGAAGAATTTGAAACATCTCAGATCTCAAGGTGCGATGAGGCCGCCTAAGAAAATATTTGTAAGACTATTTGGGCGTTTTTCCATTAGCACGGCACGGCAACGGCGACGGCGACGCGACGGGCCGGTGGTGGGGATGCAAAAATGTATGAAACCGTGCCGGTGCCGGCGCCGGTAAGTGAAAAGGCGAGCCGTACATTTTCATACATTTTTGCGTCCCCGATTGCCGTGCCGTGCCGTGCCGTCTAGTGGAAAAACGCCCTTTGGATAGGTTTGAGAGAGAATATTAGGAGATTGCAAAGGTTAATGATTAGGTAATATAGGATTTAAGAGTGACACACATTAAGCCATGATGGAGGCCTTTTGGCGGCCTAAAAACTCCGTCACTAGAGTTGGCCACTTACTCATACGAACTTACTTACTTATTAATATGAAAAGTTCAAGAAGCGTGTTAAAATGTTAATCTATTCTATCCAAAAGGGTAAAATCTGTAACTTTTATATTTCTGTGCTTAGAGTTTTGGCTAGACATTCGACATTCTATAAACAGAAAAAAACTTTTCATAAGCTACTTTTTTGTTTCTAGAAGTATTAGGCGCTGGACACACAGAAAAGACGTAAGACGCAGACGGGGCGCGGATATTTGTCTCTTCCGCGTGCCTTTCCTACAAAATGTATAGAAGCGTCGCGACGCAAAACATACAGAAGAGAAGGAGCGCGGACGCAACACTGTTCGCTGGCGCCCTGTCTGCGACGCGTCCTCGTCTTACGTCTCTTCTGTCTGGCCTGCGCATACGCTATTTTTTTGTTTCTAGGAGTATAATATAGGTACCTAGGACTCTTTGTCTACCTGATAACTATCTTCCCAAATCTTCAAACATTCAATATCTATAACATATCTATGATCTTTGAACCCTTTTTACAGACAGTGTAAGTCTGTAAAAAGGAAGGTCTAAAGACATCCACATTTTGCAACATTCGTTACAACTTGCAAGCCAAATACCAGTTATAAAAATACTAAGAAAATAGTCACATTTACTTTTTATCTGAGGAAATAATTAATTCAAGTTCTGAGACACCCAAGCTAGCAAGTGTGTATATCCTATGGTCTTGCATTCTCCAATACACCAATACAGGATACTCGTTCAAAACTCGTCTTATCTAAGTATCTGCAAGTACATTAAGCTACAGCTTAATATAAATAGCTAGGTAGTTCCAACATGCTACAAATTAGATTAAACTCGGATAATCATTATCATAAAACGTAATTCCCTTCATATTACTGGCGGTGATCCGCAACAGTTAAGTTATCTATGGATTGGTTTTGATATCGATCTCGAATAGGTAATAAACTTGCAATTCAAAATAATTTGTTTCAACCTAAAAACGCCTCTGTAGACAGTAGACAGCAGAAGACTAAAAAACCTGTTAAAGACTGAAAACGAAGTGAATGATATACCGACAAGACTGCGCTGAGTGTGAACTTTCCTTGTTTTGCACTGATTTGACTGTATTACAAACTTACACCATAACTTCTCTACTAAACGATATAAATAACGTCGGGTGGCAATCAATGCCAACACATATTGAGACGCTGCTCACTGAAACATAAGTAAAGTAGTCAAGTTAGTCATGCATTACTCCAGATTTATTAATAAGTGCCTAAGAGAAGGCTTGTTTAGCATCAAAACCGTGAAAGAAAACATCTATCGTGAGGAAATCCTCAGTTCATCATAGCTGTAGAGAGAGAGAGAGAGATCCAGATGGATGCATTATATAATAGAGAACTAATCTATCTATCCTAAAGTTGTGCAGCAAAGCGGTACTAGAGCTTGTCATTACGTTACAATCAGGGTACAATTAATTCGCCGTCCGGTGAGTAAATATGGCCGGGGGCAAAATACGACGCCACACGGCCACTGATTTATTGATCACTTCCCAATACAAGCTGATCATTTTACAATAAACTGTCCTTTTATTGAAAGTGGGAAAGTTTTGATCAAGTATTTCTGTGATCTTAGTTAGAAACAAAGTAATAGAGTGAATTTTTCGATATTGTACGAAAAATTGAAAAATATCGTTCTTCACGGTATTGATCGCGAAGGAACATGAGTCACTTAACTTTTAAGACATTTCAATGTGATCTCAGAAATTCTACTACTTACTTATTTAAATAATGTTTGACTTTGAAAAGTACGTAGGTAAGTATAACAAACAATAATTTTCCTCTACGGTGACAAAGAGTGATACATTCATTTACGGTATTACAATTCACTAGACAATTCACATTATGAATTCCCTGGTTTTATTAATAATGATTTTGATTTGAATGAATCAGGGATTGGCGCCCCGTCTGGGCATGCGCAAACAAACCGTATAACTTACTAATAAAAGCTCTAATTCCCAAAGGTCATGGTGAGCCAACTAACGCCATTGATGGATATCTTCATGGATCCCACACGATCGGCAATAAACGTATTATGATATCATCAGTACATACATTCTGCTACGCTACTAATGCCTGTAGCTCACTCACACTTCCGCTGCGAAACAACAACTGCGAAACCGCTGAGCGTGTTTCGCTGGGCAACAGTACTTCGGGAAATAGCGGACAACGGGCGGAGATGTAGTAGGCGCCTGAGCAAATGAGCGAAATCATGTTAGAAAGAGACAACATCATAGTCAGTTTTGTACGATAGAGCAGGGAATTTCGCTACTATTTCGCCGTCAAAGAACTCACAACTTACAGCGAAACTATTGCGGTTTCGCCCTTTGAGTTTCGCAGCGGAGGTATGCTACAGGCATAAAAGTCCCTAAGGGTTCAGACAAATCGCAGTATATTCTTCGTCTATTTTCGGAATCTTTCGAATATTATTAGCATTATTATGTTTTTGTTTGCTAATATTATCAAACTTTCCTACAATAACAGGAAAAAGAAAGGAAAATAAATATTTTGACTTGCTATGACGTAGCGGAATTTGGCAAGTGTGGTTTTAGCGCGTGGAATTCGGCTTAGATAATTTTCGACGACCTAGTTTTTGAAAACACAATTCGAAGCCAGCCTTTTACATCTTGTTTAAACAACACATTTTAACGTTTTTTTTTTTTCTATAAAAACAGCTGGTAAGGTGCGCTATTTTAAGCACAAACATGTACTTCAAAAAAAATATGAAATTGAAAAACGTCATCAAACTACGTATAATTTGTACCATGATTGATTTTATACTAAACTAGTGTACGCCCGCGGCTTCGCCCGCGTGGACTACTATTTTTTTATCCCACGGAAATCATATTCCCGGGATAAAAGTATCCTATGTGTTATTCCAGAACCTTAAATATCTATATTCCAAATTCCGTCAAAATCGGTTTAGTACCTAGTTATAGTGATACGTGGTAACAAACATTCACAAACACGGACCCCCCTTACTTATGAAAGATGTTTAAAGATGAACACTGGTTAAACAACGTCCTGTCTCTATTCGTCACTATCCACAAATAAAGACGACGTTGTTTAACCAGTGTTCAACTTTAAACATCTTTCATAAGTATGGCCCGGACTTTCGCCTTTATAATATTAGTAGGATTGGTACCTAAGTATTTCTGCCACTGTTTTAATTTAACATAATTTTATTTTTATTAAACGCAAACATGAAACCTTACTCAATACTTATCTCAGAAACTGTGTAGGTAGTTCTTAGCATAGTTTTCTAAATTACATAACAAGGTACAATCATGTGCTTTGGGAACTAGCACTTAGGTAATTCTAAACCACCTATGATTAGTGAGATCTTGATTATTCCAATAGAGCGATTAGCACAAACGATTTCAAATTGATAGGTTATAAATGTTGCGTGATTTGCAAATTGTACACAATATAACGGATCTGTGGTTACATAAAGTACGATAAACTTTAACTTAAGGAACTTTGCTAAGTTTTGTATTGAGTTACGAGTATTTGGGCAAAAAGTGTTCATTATTTTCGTATTGTTCGAGTCCATACAATTTTTTTATTACTAAGAATTAAAATTATAGCTGAGTAGATTTAAGCTTGAGTGCAGTTCTGAACTAAAACTGAAACGTAAACTTGAATGTCTAATGTTTGATAAACAAAACTGAAAGCATTTTACAAAATTTTAATCATTCAGACACCATGGCGAAGAGAAAAATAACAAGCTCAAATCCGGCAAAAAATAATGGCCATTTTTGTTGCTGTAAATAAAAATACAAAAATGTTGCCATCGTTGCTCATCAGTACAGAACAGTATCTCACAAATTAATTTTAACTTCCTCAATTCCGACCTAAAAATAACATTCGCCAAAATAACAAGAGCAAGAATGCAGGGCGCGCCATCGTAAATTTTTCAAAAATCAAAATATTTTCAATTAACATTCCACATCAAACTCCTTTTGTTTGAACAGCATATTTCATGTCGGTTAGCATGATTGTTCTATAATGCTTTTATACATTTTTCCAAGCTTTTGAATTCACCTGTTCCTCTGTCATTATCATGCCTTAGGCTTAGACCATTGAATTAGCTGACAACTGTTTAAAATTTTTTTGACATTGTTTTTTTTTTACACTGTTGCTGTTGCCAATATTTTTGTGTACTTAAATTAAAGTGTTGAGAACAGGATCATGATGATATAAACCGTTTATAAAATGCCACTTTAAACTTTATGAGCTGTGGAAATGAAATTATATGTGTGAATTGCGATCGCAAACGTTTAAATAATCTCTCTTCAGATGGCTTTAGCACGTTAAACTGTCGATCGTGGCTGCGTTTAAGCCACGACGGAGGCCTTCAGCAGGTTGATTGTCTATCTTGTCTCAAACTGTCAAAACGATTGCGTAGGCATCCTTTGTCGCGTTCGGTCACTGAACACCATGCGCTCGTTAACATACCTACTATCGATCGCTATTCTGTCGTCGAATATCACAAAAAAACATTTTTTGTTAAAATAATGCTTAATACCTATACCTATTAATATTTTTAAGTAATATTAAAGTAATATCACTGAGTATTTTGAGCACTGTTGCGAACAATCATTTTGAACAATTGCTCGTTTAAATTCCAAGGGGTTTCGTTTCATGAGTAAACGAAACCCTGAAAATACACTAAGTATAACGGAACGTTTTATCATAAATGTCTGCAATATTTACATTAAGGGTCTGGGCTCACTGCGCAGTATCATAAGCGGGCCGAGCCATGACCGAGCCCGTCACGAAAATAGCACCTTACACACTAAGACCGTATCATACTAGGACCGTCGCATAACCGTTTTGCGAAGCGTAATCTGCCCACCCGAGCCTATAACACAGTAATAGACATTTTGTTGGTTTTATGCTAAATACACAATTATTCTGAAAGCCCATTTTAAAACTTATCACTCAATTTTTTTGTAAATATAGAGCGTTTACAAGCTAAACCACACTAAAATACATATTTCACACAGTTCGTTGTGAAATAAAAAATAAAAAATAAATTGATTAAAAAAATCCATAGTCGTTATAGGATTTGAAGCCGAACCCGGACACACGCAGGAGCATTTCAACCAGGTGTTGCAACCGCTATTCCATCTGGTCGCACAGCAGAGTGCGTGAAATTACTGTTAAATTATTAATTATTAATTATTTCACATTTAAACTGTAGTATTCTTACAATAATACCACATTTTAGTTAGTAAAATGACAGAAAAAATGATCGAAAACGCAGTAGTAAGAAAATTTAGTGCGTTAATAATAATGTGTTTTGAACGGATTTCACAAGAAAACTAATTGCAATAATAGGGGATATATCACTCTACTAGGTAGTACTATAAAATGGCTATAACTGTTATGTTTTGAAGAAAAAATAAAGTAAAAACGTTAAGAAATATAGTTTACTAGCAGTGCCATCGTAGCGTTGCCCCCATAGTGATGGTATATGGTGATCATGATGATGATGATGATAAAAAGTAGCCTATATCCTTCCTCACAGAGTTTAGCTATCAAATGCAGAAATAAATTTTCAAATCCGACTGGTAGCTCCTGAGATTAGCGTGTTCAATGTTCAAACAAATTAACAAACAAACTTTTACGCTTTATTATTGGTTGGTACCTATAGATTATGTGTACTTTCACTCCACATTCAAGGTTTTATTAATATGTAACCTCTTCTGAATATTTTTATTGATTGTAGCTTCATCATTTTTCTCGAAATCGTGTTTTTGCTGTTACTACATTTTGATTTCGAGAGGGCAGTATTGTACCCGATGGGATTTTGACGTTTGATAATGTCACATAACGTGCGGAACGCATTAAGTTATGCTAGATGGGGGGGTTTTCCAATTCAAATAGATGGAATGAAAATTAAATTTTCTTACGCTCTCAATAAGTTTTTCGTTATCCATTTCAAAATTAGTTTCATTCAAACGAAACCCATAGCATAGAATAGCACATTATGTCATAAAGACTGCCAGTGTGCATGCTACTAGTAAGTTCAGAACATAGAGGTTTCAACCAAAGAAATAAGCGGCACGCGCTAAGAGAAAAAAAAAATGCTTTGTTTTTTTTTTTTGCTAAGAATTTTGAATTATGATTAGGTAAGTACCTACCTAATAAAAATAGGAAAAGGTAACTAGGTGCATATAGGCCGTTTAGGAGCCGCTCCCATCGAAAGGCCGCCTAAGCCTTTCAACGGCCGAAAAGCGGCCCCTAGGGGCCGACCTGGCTACGCTACTAATATGTGTATTGACAGATGGGCGGGGATTAAAAATATAAAGGGGTGTCTGCACTACTAAAAAAAAATGTACGAGAACGAGTTGGGAAACTCAAAAACAAAATATTTCAGTTCATCAACTAATACTACTTTTTAGGGTTCCGTTGTCCTGACAAGAAACCCTAATAGTTTCGTTATGCCCGTCCGTCTGTATTTTTTAAGTATTATGTATAAGTATCATAACATAAGTCATCAATATCATAAGTTTTCTTACAATATATCAGTTAAAATTTATCTCAGAGTTTTAAAGATATTAGACTATGAACTATCCTTTATCCAGGGTGTGAGGACTGCGGACCGTACAATGTAAGTATTCATAGTAGATGTTCATTTCCAAAAGTACCTTTCTAAATTATCGCATTGGATGTTTATCTGCAATGATAGTTTAAATCTGTAGTAAATAAATAACTGAATAACT
This sequence comes from Camptogramma bilineatum, assembly GCA_958496255.1. Classification (NCBI taxonomy): domain Eukaryota; kingdom Metazoa; phylum Arthropoda; class Insecta; order Lepidoptera; family Geometridae; genus Camptogramma; species Camptogramma bilineatum. Next base: position 7,187,026 of record OY292467.1, on the reverse strand, counting down.
GAACAATACAATAACTTTTTTATTCTCAAAAACTTATTTTTAAATACGTCTCGACAACACTCTTTTCTACTCGTTTCTTTTTAAAAATAAAGGAATGTTTCCTTTAAGTAAAATACTGTATCTCAAGGACTTTAAAGTAGTTTCCCTCCGGGGCCCATTCATTTTTTCCACCCTGTATATGGAATTTAAATTTTTCTACTCGTACATCAACTCGTACAAGGTTGTCAATTTTCAATTTTAGAGATGCAATGTGAACTCAGCCTATATTTTTAAAATTGTTATTTGTCAGCGGACGTCAGTCGAGTGTCAACTCGACCTGACATGCATGCGACCGTCTCAGTAGGGTTGCCACTTTTTTTTCGAATAAAGGAGTTTGTAGGAACTTACAAATAAATAGTAGATTTTTCTTAATAAAAAATGTGATTGAAAAATAAAAGTTTCCTTGCTTCTGTCTGACTACCCCTACAAGTTTAAGTTTACATTCACATAATTAATATGACAGCATAACATGGTTTTGTTGAGTCTGCTTTAAGGGCGTTCCCTGAGCCAAATACTGTATTTCCCTGTATAAACCCTCGATAAATAAAGTGGAAAGTAACTGAAAAGCCAACATGCATCTCTAACATTTTATCTTGTAATATACCGTTTAATTTTAGTTTTAATTTTTATTTAACATCATATTTACTTCATAATAAATCAACGAAAATCACTAAAAATAAGATAAATCTTCATTTGCTTTTGAAGTTGGTGTAGGTAATTTATGTTTTTGGTTTGCTCCATCGGATAGGTCATTCAATTAATGACATAAATTCCGTTCACTTTTTCGATTGGTTGTTATTAGGGATGAGAAAGCTCCAAAAAACTGCATTTTTGTCGTGTTTCGGAGCGAGCAGCGCCGATAAGCGCCGCGACCGGACGCATTCTAAATTTATCTTTAGTCTAACAAAGCTAAGACAAATATTTGAAGTTGCACTCATCGATGTGCTAATTTTAGCTCTAGGCTAGGGTATTATTTTTTGCGGCAACTCTAAGAGCAAAATTTGTAAGTCAGAAGAAAGGGTCAAAGCCATCACACTATCACATCACACTAATAGTTTGAATGTTTGGATGGATGGATTGATGTTTGGGTGGTTAGATGAATGTTTGGATGTGTTTGAACCGATTTGGCTGAAATTTAAAATATAGATAGAAAATAACCGTAAATAGGACATAGGCTACTTTTTATCCCGGAAAATTTTTTGAAACACATCTACTAACAAACAACATAAAATCGCCCAAGTTGCCATTATGATCTTCGCCTAATATATTTTTTCCCCAAAAATATATTATTTAGGATTCAAGTAATATTAGACTTATATTAAATATAATATTAGGTGTTGCAACCCTACGTGTCAGCAAAATAATCATGGCGGCCGGAGATTGACAAGACGGCCATGGCAGGGCAGGACACGCGACGGTGTGGGAACGGTCTGGTGTGGGGCGTCCGGTACATTTCAATACAAAGAATATCATTTTTGCCGGGACGGTGTTGCTACGGTCATACTATGCGACGGGGTAGAGACGCGATAATGTGTCAGGACCCTAAAAGCAATCTTTGTACAGAAGGCTTCCTAAAAGCTTGCGAGGACAGACTCTCGTCCAAACTTGTTATTTAACCATTATTCACGTCAAATTTGACATATTTTACGTGTTAGGTTTATTTATGCTCGTATTCAATTAAATAATGGTTTTATTTTGACACACTGGGCCTGAATTCTACTAGATGACAACCGCTTTGGTTTTGGTTCGATCTCTTAAATGTCAGGCATTTGGTGAAATAGTAGAATAAACTTCACAAAATGCCCTGTCTCAGGCACGCGCCTTAATAAATAAAACTTACGAAGATTTAAACCTGGATTATTATTCTACAAACGTTTACTATTAAATTATGCTACTGATTTTCAACACCATTATAATTGTTGTTTATTTCATCGCGAACTAATTGACAATACAGAAACGTAGCTAGAGTAAAGAAAAATTATGTACTTATTACCTACTGAGCAATAATAATAATGAGAATATTAAACTTACTTTGTAATATGTTACCTGATTCATAATTCATTAATAGTTTATTATGGAACATAGGAGATTTAAAAGATTTTGCTTACCTACTTATTAAAATTGGCTACCATTGGAAATTGGTGTACCGAAAGCGTCATTAATTGGTATCCCCCTAGTAAGAGGTCGGTTTGCAAGCCGTTGATCTCAACTTTTGTAAAAACTTCCTTGATATCTAATTTCGCTCGAGTTCCTAAACGAGCCGATGCAATAGCTGTTATAATACCCGACTGAAATCCAAGGTTGAAATGAAAAGGGTCTTTGTTCAAATCAATAGGGGGATACCGATTGATGACGCTGACTGTACAATATTTTTACAATTAGGTACGATTACGATTAAACAACGAAGTGTACAATTAATATTACGACTATATCCCCGCGGTAGACATTTTCGAAATATCGTTTTTTTTTATATTCCTAGGTAATTTTGTAACAAGCCTATTATTTGTCATCTGGCACAGTTATAGTATCATTATTTGCGCTGCATGACAAATGCAAAATTTGATAAGATACGGGCCGTGCAAAACATTCGCGAACGCGTCAAGATTCGCCAAAACAAACAGTGAATGCATTCCGTTTGTGTTCAGTGAAATTCCTTAGATTGTCTTGATTGCAGGCAATGATATTATACATAAAATAGCATTTTTACTGTTTTTGTAGTTCATTTCACGTGACAAACACGTCCAGTCTACATCGTCGCCCTGCCTGCTTGACGCGGACTAAAGACAAGACGTCCCAATTGGAACGTTTTCGAATCTTCATTTTGCGCGCTAGAAACATATCTATTAAGTATTTCGAAATATCATTGATTGCAGGCAAATATTTACTTTAGTCATTCCTGTTGTTGACATAAATATATTTTTGGTATTTTTGCAAGCCTTTATGGTTCTAAACTAAGACCAGCCAACAACAATTTGCTTGCTAAAGTAGGTAATAGTCGTAGCTTAAGACTTTTTTAGTATATTTTTATTTCTTTATCATCTAGTCTAGAAAATGAGTACTTAGTTAGAAAACGTAAAGCCAAAAGTACATAGGATGAAAAAAAAATTACAGGCTTTGCCCTTCAGTGGAACGTACTTATAACCAAATCCTTTAGAGAGATTTAGAATACTTATAAGTAATAGTTTTTAAAATATGTTTAATACTAGTGAACGCTCGCGGCTTCGCCCGCGTGGACTACTTTTTTTCTCCCACGGGAACCATATATTTTTCCGGGATAAAAAGTAGCCTATGTATTATTCCAAAACCTAAACTATCAACATTCCAAATTTCATCAAAATCGGTTTAGTAGTTATGGAGATACGTGGTAACAAACATTCACACACACACACGGACTTTCGCCTTTATAATATTAGTAGGATTAGTAGGATTTGATATTTTATTTTATTAATATTTCCGAACTAAATCTCATTCGTTGTTCCGGTAAAACTCCGCTCCAAAACATCGGCGCCAAGTGTTAGCGCACTGACCGAATAAATTCGTCTGAATCACACGCATGCGGTGTTACTTAACATTCCTATCCTAGAAGTAGTGATAACTAGCAGTAGACCTGATCTAGATGGGTATGAACCGGCTGTATGAAGATTGCAGTTAGCCGAAAGTTGTGTGCAAATTGAAACGATATTTTGGCCGTCGACTTTTGGTAGCAATGCAAAAAAGTTCTAAGTCTTCTTTGTGATAGGTACTTAGCTCCAAATTTAAGCGACGTAAAGGAGGTGTTTTATAGCAGGCCTGGTCTTTGTCCAGCAGACAGACTAAAGTGAAAAATCAATGAATTTCGAAAAAACTAATCTAACTTTAAATTGAAGACTAGTTCTCTGCAGCAAAATGCTTAAATTTGGCGTCTTTTTACAATAGTAACATGTTTTCCTGGGCAGCCATGACAGCGTAACAGTTCGTAGCTGCTACTGTCACTTGTATTTCGACAGGTTAATGTTTCATTCTACATTCGTTCGTTGAAGTTGTGTAGTGCACTACTTGTAGACATTTACATAGCACCCGCAATACCATCCCGCCATAATTGTTTTAAGTTTTGTGTTGCTCTACGTAAGATAGCTATTTTAGGAACATGCACTAAACAAAGCAGAATTTTATAAAAATTACAGTGGGAAAAGGTTTTACATAACATTTAGCTATTTTTATACAAATGAACACCGAACTAGTCTAGGCTCCATAGATCCATGAAACATCTCCTTTAAATACGAGTATGTATCCCCAAAACTAGTAGACAATATCAGCGCATAAAAAAAAACTTTTGATCTTGAAATCTTTAGATATTTATTATATTTAATGTCTAAGGGATAATCAGCAAAACATAAAATTCAAATAATAAAGTGAAAAATTTTAACACATGGTAGTGAAATTACATTTCAAAATGTTTGGCCATGAATATAAAAATTCTTTGTCAGAATTGCTCTGTCCTAGATGCAGTTTTTAATTAACCTGATGGCATAGTTTGAATATCGCATATTTTCGCGTGCACATGGCCGGTATTTTCTAATAAAACTGAAAAAAAAAAGTAAAACTCTTTTATCTTGCAAAAAATACATTGCGCTTGCAACTGTTAAAGCGGGTATGTCTGTAGCCCAGTTTTAAAATAAACAGAGAAAAAAAGTTTTTCTGAAATAAGTTTAAACAAAACATTCTGTCTCAAGGACTTTTTTCACATCATTGTTCCCCTCGATCGAATGTTTCGGTTCATTTTAGTTTGCGTTTTTAAATATTTTACAATCTATAATTGTGAAAACAAAGTAAGAACCCACATTTTGTATATCCTACTAGCTCAATGTAAATGTGGCTTTAGTACAAATAAATTGCACAACCTGTAAAATATTGTTCATATTTACTGGTTGTGCAATTTATTTGTGTTTCTCTTCAGGAGTTGGCAATGAGGGACAAAATGATGAAGCCTATAAGTAACTAGGCTATCATCCTTCTATAGCTAGATTGTTATAGCTCTTTGTTTCTATCGGTTGTACAGTATACACATAATTACTCAAATAAATCATCTAATCTACCGCTCGTCTCGATCGCTGAGTAAACTTTATTTATAAACCGATTGTTCTTTGTCAGTTAATTGGCTATTTTTAGTAGCAGCATGTTTTACTGGTGTATTCTTTGTTTTGACTACCAAATGTGAAAAGATATTGAGTAGGTACCAATCTTTGTTTTGTCTAATGATGGATCCTTGGAAAAAGTAGGATAGACTAAACCTTTTAATTGAAGTGTACCTATAACCTACATTAGTTATTTGGCGTAGGTAGAGGGATTAAATTTAAAAATAATAATGATCAATTTAGGCCAAAATGGTTTTTGTTATGAAGTTAGTCATCATGGCTCTTCTTGACCTATAATAACCTACCTAGTTCACCTAAATAGATATGTATGTTACCACATGTGAACCTACTTCATCTTCTTTCAATGAAAAATGCTGCTATTGTTTACTTTAGGGAGTGTCCACATTGCGTTTTCTGAAGCGCGTTTTTGCTACGCGTTGCGAACGCGCGTTTGTATCGATACAAACGCGCGTTTGTATCGATACAAACGCGCGTTCGTAGCGCGTATCCGCGTTTGTATCGATACAAACGCGCGTTTGTATCGATACAAACGCGCGTTCGCATCGCGTTTGTATCGATACAAACGCGCGTTCGCATTGCGTTTGTATCGATACAAACGCGCGTTCGCATCGCGTTCGTAGTTTACTAGTTTGATTGCTAGTTTGCCTGCTAGTTTGTCTGATGTTTGTCTGCTAGTTTGTCTGCTAGTTTGTATGCTAGTTTGTCCCTTATCAAAAGTCCCTTCGTAAAAGTGTCCCGAAGCAAAAGTTTCTCGAAGCAAAAGTGTCCCTTAGCAAAGTGTCCCGAAGCAAAAGTGTCCCCAAGCAAAAGTGTCCCTTAGCAAAAGTGTCCCCAAGCAAAAGTGTCCCAAAGCAAAAGTGTCCCGAAGAAAAAGTGTCCCGAAGCAAAAGTGTCCCGAAGCAAAAGTGTCCCGAAGCAAAAGTGTCCCCAAGCAAGTGTCCCGAAGCGAAAGTGTCCCGAAGCAAAAGTGTCCCGAAGAAAAAGTGTCCCGAAGAAAAAGTGTCCCGAAGCAAAAAGTGTCCCGAAGCAAAAAGTGTCCCGAAGCAAAAGTGTCCCGAAGCAAAAGTGTCCCCAAGCAAAAGTGTCCCGAAGCAAAAGTGTCCCGAAGAAAAAGTGTCCCGAAGCAAAAGTGTCCCGAAGCAAAAGTGTCCCGAAGCAAAAGTGTCCCCAAGCAAAGGTGTCCCGAAGCAAAAGTGTCCCGAAGAAAAAGTGTCCCGAAGCAAAAGTGTCCCGAAGCAAAAGTGTCCCCAAGCAAAAGTGTCCCGAAGCAAAAGTGTCCCGAAGAAAAAGTGTCCCGAAGAAAGAGTGTCCCGAAGCAAAAAGTGTCCCGAAGCAAAAAGTGTCCCGAAGCAAAAGTGTCCCGAAGCAAAAGTGTCCCCAAGCAAAAGTGTCCCGAAGCAAAAGTGTCCCGAAGAAAAAGTGTCCCGAAGCAAAAGTGTCCCGAAGCAAAAGTGTCCCGAAGAAAAAGTGTCCCGAAGCAAAAGTGTCCCGAAGCAAAAGTGTCCCGAAGAAAAAGTGTCCCGAAGAAAAAGTGTCCCGAAGCAAAAAGTGTCCCGAAGCAAAAAGTGTCCCGAAGCAAAAGTGTCCCGAAGAAAAAGTGTCCCGAAGCAAAAGTGTCCCGAAGCAAAAGTGTCCCGAAGCAAAAGTGTCCCGAAGCAAAAGTGTCCCGAAGAAAAAGTGTCCCGAAGCAAAAGTGTCCCGAAGCAAAAGTGTCCCGAAGCAAAAGTGTCCCGAAGCAAAAGTGTCCCAAAGAAAAAATGTCCCGAAGCAAAAGTGTCCCGAAGAAAAAGTGTCCCGAAGCAAAAGTGTCCCGAAGCAAAAGTGTCCCGAAGCAAAAGTGTCCCGAAGCAAAAGTGTCCCGAAGCAAAAGTGTCCCGAAGAAAAAGTGTCCCGAAGCAAAAGTGTCCCGAAGCAAAAGTGTCCCGAAGCAAAAGTGTCCCGAAGCAAAAGTGTCCCAAAGAAAAAGTGTCCCGAAGCAAAAGTGTCCCGAAGAAAAAGTGTCCCGAAGCAAAAGTGTCCCGAAGCAAAAGTGTCCCGAAGCAAAAGTGTCCCCAAGCAAAAGTGTCCCCAAACAAAAGTGTCCCGAAGCAAAAGTGTGCCGAAGCAAATGTGTCCCGAAGCAAAAAGTGTCCCGAAGCAAAAGTGTCCCGAAGCAAAAGTGTCCCGAAGCAAAAGTGTCCCGAAGCAAAAGTGTCCCGAAGCAAAAGTGTCCCGAAGAAAAAGTGTCCCCAAGCAAAAGTGTCCCCAAACAAGTGTCCCGAAGCAAAAGTGTCCCGAAGCAAAAGTGTCCCCAAGCAAAAGTGTCCCCAAACAATAGTGTCCCGAAGCAAAAGTGTCCCGAAGCAAATGTGTCCCGAAGCAAAAGTGTCCCGAAGCAAAAGTGTCCCGAAGCAAAAGTGTCCCGAAGAAAAAGTGTCCCGAAGAAAAAGTGTCCCGAAGCAAAAGTGTCCCGAAGCAAAAAGTGTCCCGAAGCAAAAAGTGTCCCGAAGCAAGTGTCCCCAAGCAAAAGTGTCCCTTAGCAATTGTCCCGAAGCAAAAGTAAAAGTGTCCCGAAGAAAGTGACCCGGAACAAATGAAAAACTTAGAGCAAATAAGCAAATTAGCAAACAAACTAGCAGAGAAACTAGCAGACAAACTAGCATACAAACTAGCATACAAACTAGCAGACAAAGGAGCATACAAAAAAGCAAAGTACAAAAGCAAACCCTGCTTAAACACGTTTGTATCCATAAAAACGCGATGCGAACGCGCGTTTGTATCGATACAAACGCGCGTTCGCACCGCGTTTGTATCGATACAAACGCGCGTTCGAACCGCGTTTGTATCGATACAAACGCGCGTTCGCATCGCGTTTGTATCGATACAAACGCAAACCGGGAGTGTACACATTGCGTTTTCTGCAGCGCGTTTTTGAGCTGCGCGTTCGCATCGCGTTCGCAACGCGTTTGTATCGATACAAACGCGCTACAAAAAACGCAATGTGGACACTCCCTTACACGGCGAAGGCACAAAGATAAGCTTAAACAAATTTGAAGACGCTCGTAAATTTGGTAAATTCGTTGGGCTATTTTCGACCAAGGTTGTAGGTTCATTGCGCTACCGTATACGGAATCCGAACGAGGAATAACCATGGAAATAAAATAATTAAACCATAGAAAAACTCGTCAAAGGAGATTGACCATTTTTGTATGGACGTTGGACCAAGTGCTGCCCAATATTGAATCATAGTGCATAATGTTCCTTAGACTAATACTAGTCTGTAACAAAAAGCGCTTCAGAATCTATCCGAGGAGTATTGAGAAAAAAATATATAAGTATAGGGTGAATTTTTGAGACGGGACAGTAGGGCAGCTACCTTAACCGTTGTAGCTAGAGGAAAACGTTCTTAGGAGACTATCCTTAGTTTTTGAAGATATATCGACCTGCATCCTCTGATTTTGAAAAAAAATGTACAGTCAGCGAGAAAATGGGCAATTTACACAAAAACTTTTTTTGATGCCAATCGATCCTGTTTCATCTAAGGATTAAAAGGCTTTATCGAACCAACTGAGGTGAGAGTACTAGAAAAGTCAAAAAATGCTAAAATGTATTTCTGAGACAAGACAGTAAGAGCTACCTTAACCGCTGTAGCTAGAGGAACGCTTTCTTAGGAGGCTATCCTTAGTTTTTGAAGATATTTCGACCTGCTTTCACAGATTTTGAAAAAAATGTACAGTCAGCGAGAAAATGGGCAATTTACACAAAAACTTTTTTTGATGCCAATCGATCCTGTTTCATCTAAGGATTAAAAGGTTCTATCGAACCAACTGAAGTTAGAGTACTAAAAAAGTCAGAAAACGCTAAAATGTATTTCTGAGACAAGACAGTAAGGGCTACCTTAACCGTTGTAACTAGAGGAAAACGTTCTTAGGAGACTATCCTTAGTTTTTGAAGATATTTCGACCTGCATTCACAGATTTTGAAAAAAATGTACAGTCAGCGAGAAAATGGGCAATTTACACAAAAACTTTTTTTTGATGCCAATCGATCCTGTTTCATCTAAGAATTAAAAGGCTCTATCGGACCAACTGAGGTAAGAGTACTAGAAAAGTCAGAAACTGCTAAAATGTATTTTTGAGACGGAGCAGTAAGGCCAGCTACCTTAACCGTTGTAGCTACAGGAAAACGTTCTTAGGAGACTACCCTTACTTTTGAAGATATTTTGACAAAATGATGAAAAATTATGGCAAATGACCAAAGATTTCGTACGAAATGTATAATCAAAGTTTTTTGCGTTTTCTGATTTTTAGTACTCTTGCCTCAGTTGGTCCAATAGAGTCTTTTAATCCTTAGATGAAACACGATCGATTGGCATCAATAAAAGTTTTTGTGTAAATTGCCCATTTTCTCGCTGACTGTACTTTTTTTTTTAATCTGTAAATGCAGGTCGAAATATCTTCAAAAAGTAAGGATAGTCTCCTAAGAACGTTTTCCTCTAGCTACAGCGGTTAAGGTAGCCCTTACTGTCTTGTCTCAGAAATACATTTTAGCGTTTATTGACTTTTCTAGTACTCTCACCTCAGTTGGTTCGATAGAGCCTTTTAATCCTTAGATGAAACAGGATCGATTGGCATCAAAAAAGTTTTTGTGTAAATTGCCCATTTTCTTGCTGACTGTACATTTTTTTCAAAATCAGAGGATGCAGGTCCAAATATCTTCAAAGGTTAGGGAAAGTCTTCTAAGAACGTTTTCCTCTAGCTATAACGGTTAAGGTAGCTGCCCTACAGCCCCGTCTCAAAAATTCACCCGTATGAACCCGTGGATGTTTTTTTTTAAATATTATTTTTTTAATATCTCTTCATGTAAGGAAAAAAATAAAAGTATACCCATGCCTGGGCAGCATTTGGTCCAAAATGGTCAATATCCTTTAAATGATGAGCTAAGCTAACTATTTGATTAAGGTCTTTCAACACGTGTGATGACGCTTTCAAACAAATTAGCAATGAGATTTTGCAAATTACTGTCATTTTGGAGAACGAAATAAAACGCAGCGGTAATGCTACCGGAATGGTTGACGCTGAAAATTAGAAGAATTGGGTCCCTGGTGTCCGCTTGGTTGCATTTTCGTACAATTTGTTTGTGGTGGCGCAACCAAGGTGTTCTAGTAAGACAGGGCCCTAAGAGATGACCAAACTGTTTGCTGACCTTATAAAGATGGTTTTATGATCACTGGCGCCTAGTTATGACGTATAACTACTACAGTGAAACGAATATGAACACTCGTTTACCTACGAAAGCTTACAATAAAGCTAAAATACAATAAGGCTTACTTCAGTCTTTTCGAAAAAAAAAACCGTTACCAGAGTTGGGCACTTGCTCATACGAACTTACTTACTTTTTAGTCTTTTCGAGTATAAAAAACTAGCAACATTATTATCATGTTTAAAAAGCAATACAAAAATAATAAGTAACCAAACAACTAAAAATCCTTCACTCTGAGTTATTTGCATAGACAATTAGACATTTCCATACTTAGGTTACTACTAAGTCCTACTAAGATTTTAAAATTTCCCAAAGGTACTGTTATGATCCTATTGATCATATTTATATTTACTTACGGTTATTTTAGTATCTTAAAAGTTTTTTTAATGTTAAAACTCTGTGTTAAAAGCGATCCTAGTACTGAATTTATGATTTTTGAATATTTTTGAATTTTTTAAATAGTCATATTATTATTTTAATTTCCATAAATGAGGAATGTCTAGTTTTAAAGTATAACGTGGTGAAATATGACTTAAAATAAATAAAGGTGTTTTTCATAAGAAGTGTCCTTATTTATAATTGACGCACAAAATAAGTATTGACACAGCTGACACAATGCACTTCCAAGAGTTAAAACACAATGCAGAAACGAAACGGGCTAAATACTCGTACTTAAGTCTTGTATTTATTATTTTACAAATGCACCTACTTAAATACCCAATTATCAATTATAAATGTTTAAAAAAATATTATTATTTCTTAGGATGACCGCGCTACTATCAACTTCAATTGGAATTCGAAAATTTATATTCACAATTTTAACTGTTTAAAAAAAATCTTAGGATGACCGCGCTACTGTCAACTTCATGTTAAATTCGAAAATTTCTATTCACTCATCATTAAATACCCTGTTTATCAGTATTCTTCTTCAAATAGATCAAATTTTATCAAAAAAATGTTGAAAAATTACAAAGAGGCATAAAGGAATTCGCACACTAACACCCCATTTACCAAAACATCCGTCTCGTAACCGGGTCACCTATAAATAAACTTTACTAATAATAGAGTGTTTCTCAATGGAAAAAGTTATGGGAGTTATTCAGTGGAGCGTGCAGACCATTCATGTTTCCGCTTGTCGTATCTCACCTGAAGTTTATCTCACGTAGGCAGAACAGCTGAGTGAAGTGAGTTCTTTTACCTATTTCATCGCGTAATGTACTAAAAAAGCTCAGCGCCATTAATAAGAAACTAACCTAAACTTAATAACAAGTACTTCCTTAAGTCACTGATTGTATATCTCACTGCTACTGTACTGTATGTCTCAGATGAATGAATGAATGACAACTCTTTATTGTATACAACTTAAAATAACATTAGGAAAGAAATAACCCAATGAGTTATTATACAATAAGCGGTCTTATCGCTTAGAAGCTCTTCCAGACAACCTTTGAATAGAAAGAGTTACCAAGATTAAACGTATGGTCAGATCTTTAGGCATTCAAGATCCTTAGACAGTCACATTTTGCAAAGGTTAGGCTAACCTTTAACCAATTAGCAGCTTTTAACAGTTTAGTTAGCCTTCCATATGTAACAGGTTAGCAGCTAACTCGCTCACAATTTTTTGCTTCATCGTTTGAGCTCGTGTAATAAAATTATTTTGAAACGAAAAATGAAAAACCATACAAATCCTTAGTAAAAACTTGCACGTACTATTTTCACGTTTGCGTACCGTGTTCGAGTTTAGCTGTTTTGCATAATCTCCTATTAGGTTCTTTGGTTAGGATAAGCTCCACTTTTTGAAATGTTATCTTCTGAAGTCTCATCGATTTGACACGTGATTTGAGATATAATGTGCTTCATATTGGCTTCACGGCAGAAGTCCCTAAAATTTTGAGGCAAAAACATCTGGAAAATTATTTTCAAATATTGATAGTAGCTAAGGAGTGACTCCGTTCTTTAAACGGACTTATTGTCTAGGTAGGTACTTACTTCCTTCTAATGTTTCGAAACAGTTTTCAAAATAGGGGGCATTGACTTAATGGTCTTGACATGTTACAGAAGAAGTTGGAATATCGCCAAAGAGATCAGTGTTGTATTTTGAAGGGGATCTGCCCGTCGATTCTACTAAAAAAACTTTTTCTCAACCAAAGCAAAACTTATTTCATAATCTGCTCTAATTTCCAATGAGGTTAAGTTACTCTGTTGTGATGATGTTTTCAAACAAATTACTAATGAGGTTTTGCAAAAATTTCAATTCACAGACATTTTCAATCTTTGTTGGCTTAATGGTTTTTTTGTATAAATGCCTGAAAATCTTAATGTTAAAAATCATGTCAATGGTCATGAGGTCAAAGTTACTAAACCAAAAAGCCAGACTGTCCTAATTTGAATGAGAAAGTCTTACAGACTTTGTGGTAGGTACATAAAGGTACAAGTCCGAGACCGACCGCAGACTGCAAACTGCAACCGCAAACTGCAAATCTCTATGAAATTGACACAATACTAATGATCAATCTGTGTCAATTTCATAGGGATTTGCAGTTTGCGGCCGTTTGCAGTCTGCGGTCGGTCTCGGACTTGTACCTTTAGTGTTATCGAATACAGTATTATACATACCTATATCTAATCTAGCGAAGCACCATCCAAAATTATTTACTTAGGCGGGATGTTTATGTGTAAAAGTTAATGAACTGAAAAACGATGAAAGGCTAGGGGCGGTTTAAAATAGAGCCTTTGTTCAGGGAGCAAGATGCCTAGTTATTTATACGAGACAGGGAGGTGAGCGTAGGCTTTATTACTGCCTACATTTCACTTCTAACTTTTCATTTTAGAAGAGTACTAGTCTTTTTAGGTTTATATTCCTATACAAGCGTGTTTACCGCCATTTTTTCACTGTACCTATTGGTTTATTGTGAGTTACTAATTGTAATGTGATGAGGTGTGATTCATATTTTGCTGATTGAAGTAAAGTGATATTTCTAATTATTTGTTTGTTTACTTACTTATCTGTTTTTATTGTAAATCGTTCATTCTTCGTGATAAAGGTCGAAAGCGTGACCACAGACGCATTAGGTAATTTATAAAACCTAAGATATAAAATTACTAATAAAAAATGGTGTGCTAGTCAAATCTGATTCCAGAATTCAAAATTCGGTAGAAGGCCTTCGTTATGGCATAAACTAATATTTTCTCACAACAAGTCATGGGCTTGAACAAAACAATTTATAACACGTGACGCTAATTACGGTGGAATGCAATGTGTAAGCAAAGTTATCAGTTTGCCAAATATTGCATAAACATCTTGTGAAATATTTGCAAAATCAAACAGTTGTTATCGCAAGAATGCGCAAAAACAGAGAATAGTTTATTCAGCTTTTTTCAGAGTAGCTAGAAAGCCAAATAGAAAAGCAAACATTTTTTTACTCCGCATGTCCTTAATTTTGCTATAAACTAAACTAATTTATATTTTTTTTTATTTTCTTTGCTTTTATTATTCAGGTTCTAAAAAACAAACTGATTTTAAATGTATCAAGCTCGAAATAATAGGTATAAATTAAACTTTAAATCTTAGAAACCAGTCGACTTCTAAGTGCTATATTTTATTATCGTGACACGCACACCAATTTTTTTCGATAGAGATTATACTACTATTCTTTATCTGATTCATCCGCTATTTAAATATTTGAAGATTTTTGCACAAGCGATTCCTTATTGATAGGCGCTAAGAGTCAATATTGAATCAATAGATTAGGTGTCAAATTGATACGATACAAGTTGAAGGTCGAATTATCGAATTTTCAAATTGAGTTAACACTCTTTTGTCTATTCCACGCTTATTTGTTAGATAGGCTTTAAAAGCGCCTACGCGCATATTTGAAGCGTCTGTTTTACTATTTTAGATTAGTCATGCCTTCTTGATCAAATACCTACATACCTACATCATCATTATCAATAGCCTGGTTTCGACAACTGATGGGTACCTATCTACTAATATACTGAGCAATCCAGCACAGTTTTGTGTGTCGTCATGTACTATATTTTAAAGTTGTGAGTGGCCATTACCTATTTGGATAGGTGGCCTCTAGTGGCATTATAAGCTTAGCGCCCTAAAACACGTTAAATGGTCGATCCCGACTATTATGTCGTTTAGCCATGACGGAGGACTTTAGGTAGCCTAAAAACTCCATCACCAGATTTAGCCACTAGCTCATACTTACGAACTTACTTACTATTGACTAAATCATCTGTCTGTTCTCTCAAACGGTTAACTTTGTTGAATATCAATATATGCCAAATTTTTTCTTGTTGTTTTAACCCCACACTAGGATTTATTGGGTTGTATAAATATTTGCATCATAAATCTTATTAACACCACGCCTTTTTGTCTCGTTATGGATATCAAATTTGATCTACGGCTCCGGTGACGTACAACCACCTGCTTTGCTAAAAAAATTAGGTCAATACTAACTCCTTACAATTTGTTCTGAGAACGGGTCTTTTTGAGAATGAGCCGATTTGAGAATGGGCCGTTTGGAGAATGGCCGTTTTGGGAATGGACCGTTTTGAGAATTGGCCGTATTGAGACGCGGGGCATTTTCCGAAAGGGACATTACCCTCAGAACCGGTAGCTTTGAAACTATTTCGATAAAATTACTTACTTTTGATTATTTTGGTATTGTCATACAAATATTTTTTAGCTCAAAACTATCACCAACTTATTCAACCAATTATAGTACCTATTAGACCAATTTTATTTCAACTTGATTTGATATAGTAATTTATCTAGATAAGTACAACAGTTGAGCGAGATGTCTGAATACAGGCCTTTTAGGATTAGCCATTTTATTTACTTAAGCAAATCCAACGACTCCTTAGGTAAAGACGTCTATAAGTACTAACTTTTGTAAAGTTTGACTAAAATAACTATCAATAACTTAGTCTTAGTTAGACCATGAAAATAGCAGCCAGATGGTCTACTTCAGAACAGGAATATCAATTGACTTGTGTTTTCTTCGAATAATTGAGGCATCGCTCCTCTGACCCATTTGCTCAATTGAAAAATCCAGGAACGTTCATTCACAGAGTTTAATCTCATTCATTAGCTTTCTAACGTAACAGTGGCTATTATTTATTTCTAAACGTTTTGCAATCCCATTTAACCACTTAGCATGAGATGTAATCTGACCCAGGGACGGAATAAGGAAACAATGGGATTTTAACTCTTTCAGGGTTAAACTCGCCTTTATACATTACTTACTTACTGCTGTGGCGCAACGACCCGAAGTGGATCTTGGCCTCCGACACTAAAGACCGCCAGGAATCCCTGTCCAACGCCGTTTGAGTCCAGTCGACGGCCCCGAGGCCCTTTATACATTAACTTTAATAATTTAATTTTGTCTGTACTTAAGTATATGTATTTTTTGTGTAAATAATCATCATCATCATGGTGACCTTGTAGTGATCCAATCTTGGATGCAGGCCTCTTCCCTTTTCTTCCACTCTCGACGATCTTGTGCCCGACTCAACCAGTCTCGGCCTCCGTGTCGTCGGATGTCGTCTGTCCAGCGCTGCGGTGGTTACTTAATAAATATTTGAGTAGATATTTAGATTTAAGTACCTAAGTAAGTAGTTTGTTCGTTTTTAAAATCATATTTCAAATGAAAGTTACCGTAGAAATTAAAAAAATGTATCTGGATATTTGAGATCTAGCCTAGAATAATTTTTATTGTTATTTTGTTAACAGAACAGGTGCTCGAACACTCAGGTCACAGGTGGTAGAATAATTTTATCTATGATGATATCGATCGATGATATTGATAAGAAAGACTGACTGATGGTAAACGCAGATAGAGCTCACTAATAAATATGATAATAGTGGGCCCATAACCTAATAAAACTTAAATTTATATTGTACCCATACTTTTTTAAATAAAATATAAAGAAGAAAGTAATTCTCACTCCTTCTCTGTCTGAAGGGTGCAGTTGTTTACTCAGCAGTGGGCAATGTTATCACCATGCTTCCATTTGCCGGCACCGGCTAATTACACCTGTCTGTCAAACAACATATCTACAGCTTTATCACTTGCCCACAGGAAAGACGTTCGTTATTTATTCAAACATCTGATAGGTAATGGTCATGAGATATCTATGGTCAAGTTTACGTTAATCTTCGCTTGGAAGACAGCCTTGGGCGCGAGGAATACGCGTCACCTAGTTAAATGGACGATCTAAAATGACCCATACGATTATAAGAACAGAGTTGCCTTTTAAAATCCAAAAGTGAACAAAATAAAACTATGAAGATACTCTCCTGTTGTGAAGAAAGTCGTCTTGTTTTACACGACAACAAAGGAAATCAGATCGAAATTAGATTCAAGGCCGGTATTTGAAACAAGCTTTGACATTCTCCTCATTCCAACATTGTAAAAATTCCTCGATCATGATGTGATCAATACCTAATCTATTTCAGTACTCCTAAATATACGTATTCAATCACCCGAAGTAGGTGCAAACCTACAGAGCAACCGCTATGAATTTTGTCCATTTTTGCGTCACGCTCGTAAATCGTAAGGTAGTGAGATGGGGCGCGCTCCTACCACGCCACAGTTCTTCACGAGAGCGCACCGACGCGCCATCGGCCACGAGTTTCCCGCGCGATCCGGAAAATTGGCGCGAAAATGACGATTTGTCAATGTCAAACAGTTTTTTCTTTTTTGCATACAGCCAGTGTGAAGTGAATTTTTGAACTTTATTCAGGACTGTATGTTTGGTTTGTGCTTGGTATTTTTTTTCTGAAAAACTTGAATGATTCAGCTCCTTGACACCAACAAAAGACATCTTACTTTATTTTAAATTAAACTAGTTAGGATTTTTTTCCTTCTCTTGAAAACAAATCAAAAACCCTTAGAAAATAAATCTTACTGAAAATTTTAAATTTAAACACGGTAAATATAATTAGATGTTCAGATATTCCGTCAACAGTCTGATGAAAACCACACACACGTCGTCAATAAATCGCCGATTGTTTTGACAAAAGTAACGAGTGGTCATTATTATACTCGTAGTTTTTCTACTTTATCAGCAACATTGGACAAATTGTAAGTGATGTTAAGAAATATTGGATTAGTTATTTAAATATTTTACATCACACAGTCATTACAATTCTCTATATACCTACGTACTACCTACAAAAAAATGTTAATTAAATTATTTATGTAAGTAACCATTTACCTATTCAAATAATATGTTAAGTAGGTTAAATTAAAAACTCTTTTTTCAAAGTAAATTAAAAAGCAAATTTTTGAAGAACGAACGTTGATTTGAATTTCGAAAACATTTGAATCAAGTCAGTGGTTCATATAAAACTAGGTTTGGGAAACACTTATCGCTGTTCAAATAACTGCGTATCTGCTAAATTGTATGTATTTACATTCGCTCTGTGGTATGTAAATTAGTTCCTGATTGTAGAAAATCCTTCTCAGAGTAATAGCTTCTACCTGATTGCAAATAATAATAATACGAGTATTACATAGTTTTCTAATGATAGGGATTAGCTGTGGTTTGTGCATGTCGGTTCTTTCTGAATACAGTATTTTACATAGTTATTATATCATCTTTGATAGTTATGATATACCTACCTACCTACCTACCTGATCCATCTACTCTTTTTGCAAGTACCAGGATTTTCTATTTTCGTTCCATTCACTGTATTTCTAAGTTCGTACAAATTAACCCGCACTGCCTTTTCAATTGCGGCAACGTTGGCGCATCAATAAAACATCCAAGAATAGACCGCGGAAAAAGTTAGTTCAGAGGTTAATCCTGAGCCATTTTCACAATTGACCACGTCGAGTGACCACGCTCACGGAATACATACTAGTTACTATAAAATTGTATTTATACTTGTATAGTTACTATGGGCAAACCCACGTTCATAGATTACATACTAGTTACTATACCAGGGCACTGATACTTGTACAGTTACTGAGAGCATCGAGAGGCCCAATTCACAGAATACACTACTTTACTATGCCATGATACGATATTTGTATAGTTACTAGGGCATGCTCCAAGCTACACAAAGGTAAGTACACAGCACATAGTCTTATATGCTAGGAAATCTGAAAAGGTACCAAGCGCCAGGATGGATGGATCTGTGCTTCGGATGGCACGTTTAATTATCGGTCCTGGCTTTCAAGTCGTTAAGCCTCCGTCATGCTTTTAGGCGACCTAAAATCTCCGTCACCAGAGTTGGCCACTTGCTCATACGAAATTACTTACTGGATCTGTCACTCAATAACTTATTGAAGGTATTAATCTACGTGATCCAAATATGTAAGGATTAGGTATTTATCCGGGTTCCAAATTATTGATACTTGGATCATCGGAGCCATCGAAATAAATCAGTAGGTGCGTGTTAGCGGCGACAATAAAACCGTGATTTGAATATTGTTAAAATACGATCGAGGCTCCCAAGACATGTTTTAAAATAATTGATTTTTTTTTTCTGGGTATGGATACTTAGCATTTTGTGGTTCACTTTCATTGTAATCGTTTTTGACTCATAGAAAACGTTAGGTTATATATTACATATTACACTAGTGAACGCCCGTGTAGACTACTATTTTTTATCCCACGGGAATCATACATTTTTCCGAGATAAAAAGTAGCCTATGTGTTATTCCAGAACCTAAACTATCTACGTTCCAAATTTCATAAAAATCGGTTTAGTAGTTATGGAGATACGTGGTAACAAACATTCACACACACACGGACTTTCGCCTTTATAATATTAGTAGGATTATTACGAGTATATTACAGAGAGAGCAATATTAGGGATATATCAAGGAAGTTAACATTAAATTCATTAGTAACTATTTAAATAATACCTATGTATTATTTTAATTGTTTAGTTTAGTTGAATAAAAGATAATTATAGAATGAATAGCCACTCATCTAGTTACTGAAACAACACCGCAATAATCTAAATTATCCTTGTTTTCGTAAACAAAAATCCCTATTTAAGGTTTACAAATTAATAAAAAGGTTAATTTTCCTGTTTACCTTCAATAGACTAAGGCTTGTTTCACTCTTCAGCGTGTCGCCAGTCGCGTCCGCGAGTTGACCATTCACAGCACAGATAAATTAATTTTGACCATTCACAGCACATATAAATGTGACACCGGCGACACGCTGAAGAGTGAAACAAGCCTAAGTACTTCGTAGTGCACGTTAAGGCTAAACGCACACCTATCCGTGCCGAACACTCGAAGTACCTACTGCCAGATTCGGTCGAATCGGACGATTTGACGCGGGCAGGTGTGCGAGGTTTTATACGATTTCCTTTAGATAATTCTAAAATTCGTTTTGGTGGATTCGTTCGGTGCATTCGGCGCAGATAGGTGTGCAGCCACCTTAAACTGTCGATCCCGGCTTTTAAGTCGTTAAACCATGATGGAGGCCTTAAGGCGGCCTAAAAACTCCGTCGCCAGCCGAGCTCATACTAACATCATTTTGGACGTCAGACCGTATCTATGATCATCATCATCATCATCAGCCTATAGCAGTCCACTGCTGGACATAGGCCTCCCCTAATGAGCGCCATCGCGCCCTGTCTTCAGCTTGACGCATCCAACTTGTGCCAGCAGCCTTTCGTCACTCCACCTGGCAGGCGGGCGTCCTACACTACGTTTGCCGAGACGTGGTCTCCACTCGAGAACTCGTTTACCCCAGCGGTTGTCAGTTCTACGGCAGATATGGCCATATCTATGATCAATGTCACAAAATAGATAAATAGTTAAAAACAGTAAAAACGTCAAGGTCATCTCCAAGTCATCGTATGCTTATCAGTGCCTATCCAATTTCTGTTATCTGAGCGCCAAGTGGGTCACACGAGCTAGATGGGTATTTGCATCTCAAAGGACTGCGCTTCTATTTGACTTAATGTAAATTCGTATGTTTTCTTACTATCTTCTAACAATTACAATATAAAGCCTACTAGTCCACGATTCTAACGTTTGAGCGATCATGAACTTAGGGCCTTACTTAAAAAAGATGTTTAAAGTTAAACACTGGTTAAACAACGTCCTGTCTTTACTATTTGTGGATAGGGACAAACAGAGACAGGACGTTGTTCAACCAGTGTTCAACTTTAACCATCTTTATAAGTAAGGGGGTATGTGTTTATGATCGTTATTCTATGCAAGTTATTCTCATTATAATAGCTAAAAAGTTGACTTTATTACAATAGCTGTCTGATAGACTCCAATCTAGAATCTGAAAAGCTTTCACGATCATAACTCACATAACAAGTAAGTACCTACTTATATAGCAAAACATCGTCCATATACGGCATGAACCAACTAGTTTAAATGAGTCCTTAGTTTTATTCTTACATTCGCAATTAACAAACAAATTGACTCAAATGACTCCATCTTCATCTTGAAAGTTACCGCAGGAAGTAATATAAAGTGAGTAATATTCCGCTCTTGATCTCCAAACCACACACCTAGCTTCGGGTTACATTAATTACTAAGAATTGTTTAAACGTACCGTGAAACGAGCAACTGAATATTGTTGCTAGCAGTCAATTAGTCATGAAAACTGATACCGCATCAGACAACGCGAATTTAATAACCATAAACAAGATTAATTATTTGATGCTAAGCAATTGGTATCTTTGCTTGCTACTGTCCATAGAGTTTTCTTAGGATTTCTTATTCATTTTTTTCAACAACGAAATAAAACTCACTTTGTTAGATCACAAAAAATCGCGTCTTCGTAGACATTATCTCAGATATCTTTTAGTCCAAATTTTGTTATTTTTTGTGAGGTTACGGTAAACAATATAATTAAAAATAAAATAGGCAAATTGGAAAAAAAACAACTTTAGCGGTAAAACCTCGTTTTAGAAAAACAAAAATTATCCAAGACAAATTATCTCACAGAAATAGACAGGCATTCTGTTAATGTCGTTATTTTCGTAGCAAGTGCTACGAAGTCTAAATTATTGGTTGAGAACTTTGGCAATATTTTATCGTCACTAAGCAATCAAAACTAAAACGGTTATTTTAACAGTTAGGTACCTATAATTTAAATGTGTATTCGGCAGCACTCAAATCATAGTACCATGTACTTACGTTAATTTTAATAGCTTCGACGTAGTACAGAAAAACCGTTTACCATGAAGCAACAGAGGTAATATCTACATCGTTTATAACACGTAGTAGATTACTATGACAGCGTTAGATAAAAAGGTGAAAAATGGGCCAATTACAAAATATAATAAATATTGTGAGTGCGTCCTTGGTGGCGCCCTACAAGCATAATAGTTTACATACCCCAAATTAGTACGAAGGTACATAGGGACGAGTTATCTTTTTAAGTCAATTTTGCAAGATGTAAGAAAAAACCGCCTTGATGACACACATAAAAAAAACACTCCGACAAACATAATATTATGATATTTCGGAGTATTAATATACAAGTACCTAAAGTTTATTGATGTAAGTAACCAATAATGGTCTAAAATAATCATGTCCGTTTTTTCACATATCCTTTCTTTATTTTTAACCGACTTCCAAAAAGGAGGAGGTTCTCAAGTCGACTGTATGTTTTTTTTTTTATTTTTTTATTTTTTGTATGTGTGTTACGCGATTTCTCCGTCAATTGTGGACCGATTTTGAAAATTATTTTTTTGTTACAAAGGGTATACTCCCGAGGTGGTCCCATCGTCACCAAATCAGGATCTGATGAAGGGATCTCATGGAAATCGAGGGAAACCCTCAAATTTTATGGTTTTTATTGTGTTTGTAGAACTATCGGGCTGAAATTTTGCACACTTATAGATTCTCGGTGACAATGAAATATTATGGTATCAACAAGCTGATCTGATGATGGAATCAAGAGCTGCTCAACAGAACTCCTCAGTAAATAGGCCGATTGAGTTGAAACTCGGCATATTTGTCAAGTTCCGACCACAATGTAATAATTATGGTAACAGCGAGCTGATCTGATGATGGAGTCAAGAGCTGCTCATCAGAACTTCTCAATAAATTGGCCGATTGAGTTGAAACTCGAAACTCAGCATATCTGTGAAGTTCCGACTACAATGTAATAATATGGTAGGTAATAATATGGTCACAGCGAGCTGATCTGACGATGGAGTCAGGACCTGTTCCGTGGAACTTTTTAGTGACATGGGTATCAAATGAAAGGGCTTGATGAGCGAAACACAATAAGTAAGGTGACGTCATTCTAAATAAAAAATTAAACACTAAAAATGGAAAAATAAAAAAATTTCAAAAAAAAATACTCAACCGACTTCAAAACATCTTGCTCTGAAAAGCAAAAAATAAGAATATAAACAGATTTGTTTCATTACTAATTAAATTATTTATGTTATAATGTTGAAGTCGGTGTAAATAAAACAATGACTAAGAATATTAAATTTTATGCACACCGATTTCAACATTATAACATAAATAATTTAATTAGTAATGAAACAAATCTGTTTATATTCTTATTTTTTGCTTTTCAGTGCAAGATGTTTTGAAGTCGGTTGAGTATTTTTTTTTGAAAATTTTTTATTCTCTATAAAATATCTCTAGGTCTACTCACTCTCTATTCACACAATATCCACACACACTTCATTATTCTTCACTTGAACCTGCCCCTATCGGTATATCCATCTACATTCAGTAGTGTAACATGACTCCCATCCCTTTAAATGCTATGCCGCATTTACCTATTCCTCAACCATAAATCGATCTTCAAAAAATATTATATTCATTCAGCCGTTACGTTAAGGTTACTACATTTATGAAAACGTTGCATTGCCAGAACTATTTCTTTAAATGTTATGTTCTGTACAACCTAATTTTTCCAGTAGTAGAACACTGAAAAATGAAAAAATAATAATTATGTAATCATTAAAACGTCACTGTTTTCGAAGATAACATTATTACTCCTGGTACCTACAAGCTTCTTCAAAGAAAACAAAGATAAAAGATCGTATCAGCCGTGGATAACATGATACTAGTAAGAGCCAGTCTAACACGATACAGCTCAATTTTCTATCAGCCAGTATGCAAAGTAACAACTAGTTTGTACCGTACGACCATTCAGGCAGAAACTTTTGAATTATAAGGCTCGTTCACACTGTGGAATGTCCTGTCAATGTGTATGTATATGTTACGGGCAATGTGATAAATCCGGTCATTATGCATAATGACCGGTCCGTATGCATAATGACCGGGTCAATTGGGCAATGTGATAAAACTGCATGATTAATCACTTTGCCCGGTCATTATGAATAATGACCACCCTATCTTGGGCAATGTAATAAATTAGATGAATTGCGGTGTTTTAATTGATTTACTACATTTCTGGCGCTTCGGCGGCCGCTACCGCGGCACGCTTCGCTCGCCTCGCGCGTAGTTTTTTTACTAACCTAACATAACCTAACCTACAGATTTTAATCCAATTTATCACATTGCCCGGCTAGAAGTAGGGCACTATTCATACTGCCCGGTCTAAGTGATAAATTCAAGCCTTGATTTATTAAATGGACCACGGGCCGTCGGGCATTATGAATATGGACCGGTCAAAGTAATAAATTTATCAAACTGCCCGACGCTCTTGGTCATTATGCATAATGACCGGTCCATATGAATACTGCCCGATTAATCAAGTTGCCCGTAACATATATATTTGATATCCAGTTCCGTCCCGCGGTCATGCAGGGTCTTTATTTTCTTATCATTTTTTCTGGGATAAAAGGCTTTAGTTGTGATTTTTATGTGCTATTGTCGCTAACTATGTATACTCGTATTCTATGCTATGTTTAACTATCATTATCGCTCTCGCGCTTATTGATTTTCAATTTATGTCTTGGAAATCATTATGCAATAGCAGAAGTTACAACAGAAAAAAAATATAGTAAGTAGGTACTTAATTATGGTACATACTTATACATATACTTAGTTGTTCTATTTTAAGTTTTTAAACTTGTATTTAATGTACTTAGATCTCTCTAAATATATTTTTGTTTTCTTTTCAGCCAGTTAAAGTCCAAGTTTGCTTATGATTTTAAAGTTGCTAATTTAAGTTTAAGCTTCATCTGATACGGTTAAGATGGTCAATTTGTGATAAAATAGGATGACTATAACATCTTATACGTGTAATAACAGATGCATCCGCTTATAGAAGCTTATAGGCAAATATAATTACTTGCAAACTAAAGTTCATAAAAACGAGCCTTTATTGGACCTTATGAGAGGAATGCAAGTCTATCGCATAAACCTACAATTTAATGAAATTAACTTTCAAGACTAGATTCTTATTCAGTGATAAAAAAAGGTATTAATTGGGTAAGTTTAATCAGACACATCCTTTATTTTTTTGCACAGATACATAATACATAACACCCACTTAGTTATGCCACAAAAATCTCAAGCGCTTGATCAACATTAAATTATAGTTATAGTTTACCCATACTACATAATGTACAAATAAAACTGTCACACAGCCATATTAATGGTATCAAATACGAATACTTGACGGTCGAAATAAGCCGATTTAAATTCATAACGCATTAATAATATTCTAATTTGAATGTTAAACGGACGATTACAGGTTGATAATGATAGCATTAGTATACTTTCGTAAAATAAAATGAAAAACGTTCCTGGGTTAAAAAAAACGTAGAAGAAATAGCACATCCATCGCAAAAGATATGTATAAATCGAAAAGATTGATGTGTGTACACTGGCCCTTTTTTTCTTCTAACGTTTTTTTATCTTGTCACCTGGATCAAAGTACCTATGATTGATTCATTATTATACCTACCTAGTCTTTTATCTATCCCTATGTGTGAAATTTTTTCCGTATTTTTTCCTACTGAGTGTCTGATAATTTGGAGGAATAACTACCTTCATTCACGAATTTGATTTGCTTCATTTTCATAAGAGAGCCGTGTTGTTTTGACTTGTCTCTGACTTTTCCCTTTTGTTCAAAGCCCCGCCGCGCCGTAAAGACACGTTCATTCAAACAGTTGTGAAAATAAAAAGACAACAATCCATAAGACATCGGGTTGAAAATCTTGATAAGCTCTTTGTCTAAAGTCCTAGTCTCACACTTAGAACATACTTATAGGTTTAACACTAAAAGAAATACTATACTATCATGTTCCTGTTTCAATTTCATAAATTAAACTAATTATAAATAATTTACAAGATTAAATAATAAACAATGTTCAGATAAACCAGTAAACCAATTTACACGTACACACCTTCTCAGTTATTATCATCAGTATCTACCGAGCATCGACACGGCAATTAACGCCTCTAGGCCTCAATCTAAAAACATAAGGTACACCATATTTTAAAACCAGCTTACAAGAATAAACTTTACACCATTGAAATAAAGATGAATTTGACTTGAGTGATATAGATCGCATATTTTAAAATGTTTTCTAATGTGGTGGAAGTTGAAGAGGCGCGAAGCTGTTAAAATTGATTATCTGCTGAGTTTCTCGTGCCAACGGTCGACATTTCAACGGATAGGGGATTTGAATCCTTATTATTTTTGTATGGCAATTAAGAAACTTTAACGTTGCCTTACAACACTCAAAAATACGATTTGAATTCATATTACTATTATGTAACTTTTTATATGCATCACCGAAATTAATTAGGTACTACATTGATCCAAATTCTTATTTTTTTCTAATCTAAGTATATTTTTCCTTATAAAGAGATTGCCCTTTCAGTTGTATTATTTGTAGTGATAAAAAAGTGGCAAACGGCTTATTTAAAGGTATCAAGTTCATCTCGTCAATGTTTTCTCATAAGAAGAAAATACACTATAAAGAAATGATTCAGTTACTCATCCATTTATCACGAGGTTAGTGATATGATCAGCATTCTTGGATAAAATGTCGTTTATTCAAATTAAATGCTCTAGATAAAACTACAATTGTTACGGAACAAATGCTAATAAATTCTCAGTTTTGACAACGGCAGATAAAGAGCACTATAAAATCAACATAAAGAATTTATCCATTACAATACAACGCTACAAAAATCTATGTTTCGCCAACCACATCAAAACACTTTAACGACTTTGGAACCATTAAAAAGCTGAAAAGTTACTTTAACGCACCGCTTTTTATTTGATTTATGAGTTTCGAAAATAAGAGATTTTAGTTAATCTGTTGCTACAGGTGTATCATCTAAAACCATCAGCTCCTACCCGAGAGACAAATTTTTCTTTGGAAGAATTGATAATAATTACAATTTGGAGTTTGATGTAGCGATATATCAAATTGTTATTATTAATGAAAGAATAGCCAAACTTTTACATGAAAATTCTTCTCGCTAGCATGAATTTTTATAGCGTTCTCAGAAAAGAGACTTTTGAGTTAAAATAAAAAAAAAAACGATGAAATACCTATAAGAAATCCATTTAGTAGAAATTACCGCAACTACTACTTACTATGAATCACATTAGAAATCCTGAATTTGAAATTGAACTAATAATAATTGAAAATTCATCGTTATGAATCAGACAAATTAATAGCTTAGAGACTATTTTAGCCCCTAGCAGACACAGGCCCATATAACAACGCAATTGCAACGCAAAGCAACACATTGGTATACTAAAAACTATACCGATGCGTTGCTCTTATCGATACAATGCCTATCATAAAATTGCTAGGCCCACAGAACAAGCTAATCAGCAATTTTGGCGATCATCCAATAAGATTTCATTCAAAACTCATCATTCATGTGAGGTAAAAGCATGCCTACGCAAAAACATATGAAACAACAGGTTTTACATATCAATGTTATCTTCTATTCAATAGATACAGGCCACATCAAAAGATGATTCAACAAAGTGGAAGGAAAAATTACTATTATTTTAGAAGCTAAATGATAAATGTTTATTTTTGGATTGTTGTTTCAATGTCCGTAATTGGAAATTATTTTACAAAGTAAAAGATAGGTAGGTACTTACCTACTAATTAGTCAGTAAAACTCATTTCAGTGGGTTGTATTTCTGATTTGTAATTAATTTACGGGTGATTGCAGATCTATCATTTATTAACACCTTTGTTTATTCGTCAAAAACGTATGACTCTTTTTGATGGATAGCAACGTTGCCATGCCAAATATTGTCCATTCGTCAAAATATAAAAACTGGACATTAATCGTTCTTGATTTGTTGTTACAACAATGGGTAAACGTTCGTGGAATTTACAATAGAGCGCTTCTGTGCTTCGAAGAACATGTCACGGAGGCCCTCGTTACATTTGGTCCATAGCTCATAGTGAACTAATTCTATATTTTAGGTAGGTACTTTTGCCTTAATTTGGTAAAAGTACCTACCAAAAGGCAAAAGTAATTTTTTTTTCGTAACTCAAATTATAAGTACCTACCTAACTAGGCAGACGCAGCTACGCCCGTGTGAGAAAGGACCTAACTCTACCTATTCATATAGCTATACTTACAGAGTATGAGATGGTAGCAGTGTCGAGAATCGAACCCGCACCACCAGTCTAAGCAGATTAACACTTGTCCTACACATATGTAATGAATTGCTTAATGATCAGGTACCTATTAGGCTACAGAGTAAGGACTAAAAGGAAAAGTGTCGAGAATCGAACCCGCACCTCTTATCCAAGCAGATTAACTCTTGTCCTACACCTAATGTATTGCTTTGTGATCAGGCACCTATTAGGCTACAAAAAGGACTGAAGGGAAAAGTGTCGAGAATCGAACCCGCACTTCCCATCCAGGCAGACAAACACTTGACCTACACCTACCTAGTAAGTTATTTAACTAAGTACCCTATTAGGTTGGAAAGTAGGGATTGAGAATTCAAATTCAACTATAAGTAGATAGATATAATACACATTTATTAATAACATAAAACATTAAGACTTTCATGGGCGTTATATCCTAGAAACACAAGCTAATCAATAGATTTAGATAGGCATGGCTTGTATTAAGAAAATCATACAATATGTTCTAAAAATAGACTGGTTTCGCATAAAAAAATGGAACTATGAGAAGGTAGTTAAAACATGAAACAGTTTAGGAATACCTGCAGCAAATATTGTTACGATCATGGAACTTTCAAAAGGATTCATAAAATAGTTTAGCAATCCAGCAAGGGCACAATAAATCAAAGAGGGTAGTGAGCGATTTGAATTATGAATTACGAATTACAATAAAGTTATGAAACTGTTTAGCAGCCAAGCCAAGAAACAATACAAAATAAATAGTCGGGTGACTAGCAGATTTATCTAGCAGACACAATAAATAGGTACACAAAATGATCACAAGAACATACACAGAATAAATACAAGTAGGTACAATAAAGTAATGAAACAAGTACTTAACTTTCGCTGCACTGGATATCACAAAGTATCCAAATGAGCCTTGTCCTGCCTTTTTATACAATTCTAAAGGTAATAAAAACCACCCCTTCTGCCATCATTACTTCGACCAATCACAGAATAGTTAGAAATATTTCTATACATTTATATTGTATAATGAACCTAGTGTGATACAAATATGTTAAAAACTATTTTAAGATACATTGGATTCATAGTTTTGATATTCAAGTCCCAAAACAGTATATAAAAGCAATTTACATTAGGTAATTGTTAAACAGTTTGTTCAGGAATCTAAATCTTGATCACAAAATGTTTTGTTAATAGTATTATTATTTTTAAATTAATTTGGAATAACATCTAGAAAACTGTTTGTTATTTTTATAAACATGTACATAATTAATACACAACTTTATTGACCTATGTCACTGCGTTCAGAAATCACCCTGGTTATGAAGACGCCATCTGTGATCATATCTGTAAACTAATTTGTAAAGACATATTGTGTTTCCATTCGTAAGCTAAGTAAAATAAATCCGTTGAAAATGCTATCTATGAATTTCTGTGTGAACTATTTCAAGCTTATACTGACACGGCCATTCTGATAAGTACTTCGCTCTCGAAGTACCTAGGTAAGTATTTACATTTAGATAATCTTAAAAATTTAGGTACTATTGTCATTTTATTGTCAGGTGTGTACACATCATTTTAAAGTCACTATTAGTCATGTCCCTATCCACATCCCTATCCACATCCTATCCACATAAATCATTTCATTTCATTTATCGACAGCCCTATCCACATCCCTATCCACGGCCCTATCCACGGCCCTATCCACTTTCATTTCATTTCGTTACATCTCGTTACATTTCATTACATCTCGTTACATCTCGTTACACTTCGTTACATTTCGTTACACTTCGTTACATTTCGTTACATCTCGTTACATCTCGTTACATCTCGTTACATCTCGTTACATCTCGTTACATTTCGTTACATTTCGTTACATTTCGTTACATTTCGTTACATTTCATTACATTTCATTTCATTTATCGACAGTCACTAAGTAGGTAGTATAGGTATTAGAGAAAAGTAAATAACAATAAGAATAAAAATAGTTACAACCAAGCACTTTTGTGGTGTGTGTGTGAGTGGACGTGTGTGTGTGTGTGTGTGTGTGTGTCAAGTTATATAAGACAGGAATAAGATTTCTGGATGATTATATTAATCGAATTCTGAACTTTAAATTAACCGCTTGGCCAATCTGACTAGCAATTAGATACAGGTAGTATTTAAGCATAGATCGATTTATGTGTTAACATATTGTTTTGCATTTTTTTTTTATGAGATACCTATTTGTTGGATTTTATTTTTTTATCTGTAAGAAGGTAGTTTTAGATTTTAACTTCAAACGATTACAGGATTAAAACTCTTTTATAGAAACAACACAATAATTCATCATGGCCAGTCTACTTATGGAAAGCACAATATGTTTAGTTGAAAACCTTAGGTGTTAACTGAACCAAGTTGACAATAGTGAAAACTAGTGCTGAGTATGACGTGACAGACGCGGCTCTTTTGTCCGTACAAAATTCAACTTTGTGTGATCGGCTCAACTTCTAAAAATGTCATGCTTCAATTCGAATGTCATGTGACCGTACACACTATGACAAAATCAGAAAATGACGTTATTATTTCCTCAAGATAAATTCAATTTTCAATCACTCCTTGCTTGATAATGACAGAAAGAGAATTCTGAACTGTTCGGACAGATTGTCAATTATGAGAATGAGTGAGTAGTCCGCCAAAATAATGAACAGTCAATTGAAAATGACCGGCTCAAATGAACCGGCTCACGGTACCGGCTCAAAATCAAAATAAACCTACTCTGACAAAAGTCAATCTAAAATCATGTCATACCCAACATTAGTGAAAACAGAACTGCTGTAAAGGTGGTAACACCATTCATCAATCTCACCACAAAAATTACTATCAATGAGTAGGTATCGGTGAAAATAATCTTAATATTAAAAAGTATGTCATCTAATCTTATATCTAGCATATTCACAGTAGAATTTCAACGAATCAGGTCTATTCAAAAACTGTCTCACTAAGTTTTTCTTCTGAGGGTAAGCATCAATAATATCAGTCCAAAATTTTTTTCAAGAACATTCCTCTGGGGGGATCCAAGTCTTAAACCATTATTAAAGCAGAGCCTCGAACGGCCTTACCAGCTTTCGCTGCCATTTTGATGCTGCTCCATTGCAACTCCTTGGAGAGAGTCTCGATGATAGTAGGTACACCAGCTGGTAGCTCCGTAGTCATTTTTCTCAGGGTCATACTTGTACTTGCGCTTGCGGCACCGTAGTTGAAGCATTGTGGGTCGCCTTAAGGGTACCAGTGATAGTTGCAGTGTCCAGTGATAGTTGCAGTGTCCAGTGATAGTTGCAGTGTCCATTCTGAAATAAATAATAATTTTAGAAACATGTAAATAGTGGCATTCTATCCCACTTCTGATGTGAGAAAGGACCTAACTCTACCTATTCATATAGCTATACTTACAGAGTATGAGATGGTAGCAGTGTCGAGAATCGAACCCGCACCACCAGTCTAAGCAGATTAACACTTGTCCTACACATATGTAATGAATTGCTTAATGATCAGGTACCTATTAGGCTACAGAGTAAGGACTAAAAGGAAAAGTGTCGAGAATCGAACCCGCACCTCTTATCCAAGCAGATTAACTCTTGTCCTACACCTAATGTATTGCTTTGTGATCAGGCACCTATTAGGCTACAAAAAGGACTGAAGGGAAAAGTGTCGAGAATCGAACCCGCACTTCCCATCCAGGCAGACAAACACTTGACCTACACCTACCTAGTAAGTTATTTAACTAAGTACCCTATTAGGTTGGAAAGTAGGGATTGAGAATTCAAATTCAACTATAAGTAGATAGATATAATACACATTTATTAATAACATAAAACATTAAGACTTTCATGGGCGTTATATCCTAGAAACACAAGCTAATCAATAGATTTAGATAGGCATGGCTTGTATTAAGAAAATCATACAATATGTTCTAAAAATAGACTGGTTTCGCATAAAAAAATGGAACTATGAGAAGGTAGTTAAAACATGAAACAGTTTAGGAATACCTGCAGCAAATATTGTTACGATCATGGAACTTTCAAAAGGATTCATAAAATAGTTTAGCAATCCAGCAAGGGCACAATAAATCAAAGAGGGTAGTGAGCGATTTGAATTATGAATTACGAATTACAATAAAGTTATGAAACTGTTTAGCAGCCAAGCCAAGAAACAATACAAAATAAATAGTCGGGTGACTAGCAGATTTATCTAGCAGACACAATAAATAGGTACACAAAATGATCACAAGAACATACACAGAATAAATACAAGTAGGTACAATAAAGTAATGAAACAAGTACTTAACTTTCGCTGCACTGGATATCACAAAGTATCCAAATGTTTTTTTTTTTTTTTTTTTTCGGACGGACTTTTATGTTGACTGGTCACGTGTCGACCTTTGCAACGTTACCGGACTATGGCGAGAGCAGAAGGCTCTACGCCGGCTAAAGATAGGTTGGGGCAACATGCGCAAGGGCACCACTTAGGTACGGACCTCGGCTTGGGCTGTCGCCAGGGGAGGGTTTTTTGAGGACGGCCGCGGCCCAGAAGGGGCGGAAACGGAGAGAGAGACTACGTCTTCGACCCCGCCGGCGGGGTCGGTGTCGTGTGGAGTGTATTGTGTATACTATCTAACGCGGATGACTAGATCTCCGCCGCGTTAGCGGCGGTGATCTTGTCGTCGGGGTCACCAAGAACGTGTCTTGGTCGACGTCGGGATAGTATCCAAATGAGCCTTGTCCTGCCTTTTTATACAATTCTAAAGGTAATAAAAACCACCCCTTCTGCCATCATTACTTCGACCAATCACAGAATAGTTAGAAATATTTCTATACATTTATATTGTATAATGAACCTAGTGTGATACAAATATGTTAAAAACTATTTTAAGATACATTGGATTCATAGTTTTGATATTCAAGTCCCAAAACAGTATATAAAAGCAATTTACATTAGGTAATTGTTAAACAGTTTGTTCAGGAATCTAAATCTTGATCACAAAATGTTTTGTTAATAGTATTATTATTTTTAAATTAATTTGGAATAACATCTAGAAAACTGTTTGTTATTTTTATAAACATGTACATAATTAATACACAACTTTATTGACCTATGTCACTGCGTTCAGAAATCACCCTGGTTATGAAGACGCCATCTGTGATCATATCTGTAAACTAATTTGTAAAGACATATTGTGTTTCCATTCGTAAGCTAAGTAAAATAAATCCGTTGAAAATGCTATCTATGAATTTCTGTGTGAACTATTTCAAGCTTATACTGACACCCGCGTGGACTGTTACTGTTTTATCCCACGAGAAAGAAGCATTTTTTCGGGATAAAAAGTAACCTGATGTCACTCTCCAGCCCTCCATCCTCTATCTCCACACAAAAAAATCACGTCAATCCATCTCCTGTTTTGACGTGAAAGCAAGACAAACAAAGAAACAAACACACTTTCATATTTATAATAAATATATTGGACCAAATTTTAATTATTTCTTTAGCTGACTGTTAAAAATGATCTCGTCTCATAACAATAAAAATAAAACTAGATTTATATCTAAGTTGTAATCACCTTTACTATCTAAATAAAATAATAGGTAGGTATTATCGGTATCCGTATCCTATAAATTATCAATTTTAATCCCCTGATACTAATATTGCGGTTTATTACAGGAATCATGAGTTACGACTTTATGCTAAGAAAACAAATACATAACTATTACGCAAGTCAATAAACGTTTTATTATTGTAGCGATTGTTATCATAACCTTCCGTTACATGTGAATTAAACCAAAAATAAAACTAATGACGCAGAAAACTAAGCCAGGGTTTCCTTAAAATAGGGAATACAAAATACTATGGCCGTCATTTTACGGGAATTTAAAATATTTTACTGGGGGCTTTATATTTCATCAATACGACGAGGACGACAAATGACGATCAATGCATTGAGGACGACCTCTGTGCGCAGTGGATGAAGTTGCGGGTTCGATTCCCGCATGGAATAAATATTTGTATGATCTGCAAATATTTGTCTCGGGTCTGGGTGTTTTCTATGTATAAACAATACATTTCAATTTCAAATTTTAGCGAAATATTAATTAGATATTCTGCTTTTGTCTCAGGCCCTGTAGCGTCCAGCTGAGTAGTAACCACAAACCACATTGAGTAGGTATCAATTACAATCATGTTTTGGGCAATATACTAAAGTAATAAAATATAGAGAGAACTCTAACATTATCACAAAATTTTATAATTATGTTAAAGTTTTACAGCATTAAGACTGTCTATAAAAGTGGTGATCTTTTACTCCTAGAAAGATACAACTTTTCCAAATAAAAAAATACATAACAGTCATTTTTGAAAACAATTATTTTTCTTGCACTTTGAGCATTGTTTTTAAATTCTAACGTAATTTAACGGTCTCATATTTCCAAAAATTGTACCTTACCTTCACAGTCTCAACCAGATGATATCAATAACTGAAGCTATTTGCAGCAGTTGTAAAATTTGTTTGCTTTTTACATCGCGCCCTTGGTTTACACACGAGATGAAAAAAATTACATCGTAAACGTACCTACGTTATTTATAACCGAAACGCGGAATTTGATTTATTTGTGACGTAAAAGTCATGGTTTGATTGATGTTTCACGTACGTTTAGTTTTGTTACAAACCTTTGGTAGTACCTTGGTTTCTTAGGCAAAGAAAAAACTAACTAAAATCTCTACAAATCATCTATTGTAAGTATCTATTTTTTTTATATTTAGTTTTTATATTTAGTTTTAATTTAATCACGATGTAAGTAATCAACTGATTTGAAAAAAATATAAAAACACGGCTGTATTTCCAAAGTGCGGTAGACATATTTTCTTAAATCTTTAGGCATTTTAAGACCCCTTGAAGATGGTAGTCGGAGGTATGTCCAAATAAGAAAATATTTGGCACATGCCCACATTTTGCAGAAGTTAACATTCCACACGTGACAGGTTGCAAGCGCATCGACGCTATTGGAAAACTAACTGGTTTCCACACGAATGCTTTCATTCACAGCTTTAGAGCTCGTGTTATTGCGCATTTATTTTTTTTCGAAATTTTAACTCTTGGTGCACGGCTGGGTTCGTACCCACGACCTTCGGATCGAAAGTCGAGGCACTAACCCACTCGGCCAACATGGCTGCGTAATAATTAATTTTACTTCGCAAATGTAGATTTTTTTCTTTGAGAAGAAAATTAAAGTAAAGCAACGCAAAAAAAAGTAAAGCTTCTAACCAGTTTTAACTCTGAATCTGAATAGTGAATGGAATTCGAAAAAAAGCGCTAAAACGTTATCGCGTCTAATGTTTGCTTATCTCAATAATCATGTGTTTGTGTTTGAAATTGCGAAAGAATTTGGAATTTACGGTTCGAAGGAAATCTTTAATATTAGAATATCACGAGATGTGTCTGTCTGTAGTGATCAAACGAGGCAACATTAATCAATCTTTAGCAACGAATCTCGGGATCGGAACTACTACAACTGGTCTCCTATTCTTCTAATTTACAACCATTCCGGTATAATTACCGCTGCGTTTTAATTCTTTCTCCATAATGACAGTAGGTAATTTGCAAAACCTCATTGGTAGTTTTTTTGTAAACGTCATCACAACAGAGAAACCTAACCTCATTGGTCATCAGTACCTAGATTATGAAACAAAACGAAATAGTTGATGTTTTGCTTTGGTTGTCAAAAAGTTTGGTAGTAAACTCGAGGGGCTCGTAATCAGTAGCGAACGAAACTGATAACGGGATCAGTGAAGACCTAATATTATATCCCACGAGATTGTATTGTCCCATATGACTTACTTAGATGCGAAATGTGATCTGGAATAGCACGTACACTTCTCACAATGGATCTAGGCATTCGTGAAGTTAGCCGTTTCGCTGCGCAGTAGAAAATTTGGTATAAAAAAACTGCACTGCGCATCGAACAGGCTAACTTCACAAATGCCTAGATCCATTGTAAGAAGTGTAGGCTATTTTAAAATGTTGATACCATGCAGGCAAAGCAGCGAGCGGACGCTGATATTTTTATATTTATATATTTTTCTTCGCTCGCTAAGACAGGTGTTGTATTAATTACAACTGTAGAAGAATGTAGGCTATCGTACAATAACAAACCATAAAGTCTTATCAATGTTATTATCTTAATAAAACGATTTGGTGTCCATGGAGTTGAAATCATTCAAAATCGTGATATTTCAGAGCCAGTGAACTGATTTGAAATATTTGAATAAACAATTCTTTACTGACAAAGATATTTGTCTAGTGTAAGATAAAGTGTAGAAACAGTGTTTATTATCATCACGAACTTTCAAAATGGTGAATTTTGCTGGGACGCTATTTTTGACCCTGATATTGGTAAGTACCTTTCTATACTAATTTAAATTGTCGATCGTTATGCTCGGCCTACAAACGGCCAAAAAACTCCGTCACCAGAGTTAGTTCCTAACTAGTTCATATACGAACTTACTAATTTGAATTAGGTAAGTATTTTTTATTTTGTAAAGTGTAAACTCTGGAACCACTGATGATCTGATTCTAATAATGTTTTAATAGTAGGAAATTACACTATTCCTCCTAATCTCGTAGGTGTTTTACTTCGTTATAATGTGCCTGTTTGAATCTCAATGATGGTATACTTATGAAATATTATTCAAGAATTTGATTGAGTAATATTTCCCATGTTAGAACATTTTTCAGGGCAGACTCTGCTAGTGATTGCACCTCATCCCAGCTGTTTCCACTAATGACGAGTGCTGTATCATCAGCATAAGTGAATATAGAGCAATTTGTAAGAGATAGTTTACACAGGTCATTAATGAAGACAAGAAAAAGCGTGGGGCCAAGTACGCTACCCTGAGGAACGCCAAAAGTTACAGGTTCCTCATCACTGAAAGTGCTTTGGACCTTAACTAACTGACTGCTAACTAAATGTTTGTTGTTTTTTAACCGTAATTGTCAGACAGCCAGTCAGCGAATTCGCAATATTTAAATTCAGATGATTTTAGAAATGACTTTGATTGGGCATTGCCAACGGCATTTCATTCCGAGAGCATGAATTATTACAAATTGCACCGGCGCGTCTAGACGTTCAATTTTTATTTATTACTCTCATCTAGAGCTCATTGCTAAAATTCAAATGAACCAATGCACTTGATACCAATCAATGATTGTAGGTCATTTTAATAGTCAGGTCAAAATGAAGATTATTACATTATAAAGTTAAATTACCTTACAAACTAGGAGTTAAAATATAAAGACTGCTTGAAGCTGGTCAAGTGTTACAAGTTTCTCAAATATTTTTGTCATTCAGATCTGAAGTAAATAGGTACCTACTTATAGAAATAACATTATTTCAAAATAATAGATTAACAGAGATCACGGATACCACGATGCCACAGTATTTCAGAAAATACTTCGTCTATTTGTATGACATACTTACATAAAATAATTTAATGTAATAATTTAATGCAGGGTGCTCCTCTTTTTTACAATGCGCCAAAATTACCAGAAAGCATAATTTTACTTCAAAATCTTTATACCTACCACATAATTATGAAATAAACAAACATAACTCCATATCAAAGAAGAGTTTGAAAAAATTAAAAAATGTTGTTATTAGTTTATTGGTTTACCCATTGTTTTTGAAAAGATGTTTAAAAAGGTTATCGGCAGACATCATCAAAGGATGTTTTCTTGTGATGTCACAGCTCCGTAAGCCACTCCACGATTAAAGGCATACTTCGAATTCCTATGAGATTTACACGCGCCGTTTCATTTGCAACTCGTAAAGTCTGACATTGAAACCATTTGCTCATCTTTACGACCAGGAAGTGTACGCAAAAATTCCATCTTGGTTATGCCACATTGGTCAGCAATTATTTCGTGGATGCCTGAGCAAACTAGGTATCTATTTGTCTAAACGAATTCTCACATTGTTCAAGGAATGTTGGCGCCGGCGCCGGCCGGGTCTGTTTGGATTTGACAAACGGATCTTGCATGTCTAATGTAAACTCTCAAATCGCATAGTCACGAGTTTTTCGTTCGCCTTTATTGCTCTTCAAGGCGGGTATCCATATAGCGAGGCTGCCTCGCGAGCCAATTTGAACGCTGTCTTGAAATGAGCCTCGCGAGGCTGTCTCGCAATGTCGATACACACGTTCAGACATTCTGTAAGTTAAGCCGCATTTCCACTAAGCAACATTTGGCGTGCGACATGTTGAAAGTTAGCGCGGAACTTTTGTTTAAAAACGTTGTCTGTCTACGCATCTACTATGTCATGTTGCATGTCAGCTGGCAACGTCACTCGCACAACAGTGCAACGTTGTCGTACATGTCGAGCGTCATGTAAATGTTGCCTAGTGGAAACTCGGCTTTACTCTCACTGGTCTCAATTTGAATAATGTAAAGTGGTACCATTATTTGTCATTTTCGTATTTGTTTTGTAGACGTCGGTATTTATTCGCATTGAATAAGAGCTATTATGGCACGATAACGTTCGCGACCCAGTTACAATCGTGCACTGCAGATGGGTGTTTGCATAGCCGCGTCACACTACCCAGTCACCTTTGTTTCTACTTCGAATAAAGCCTAGTTCTCCTGATGAAATGAAAATATGTAAAACTAGTGGACTCCCGCGGCTTCACTCACGTGGACTACTTTTTTATCCCTTGGGAAGCATACATTTTTCCGGGATAAATAGCCTGTGTGTTATTCCAAAGCCTAAACTATCTACATTCCAAATTTCATCAAAATCGGATTAGTAGTTTTGGAGATATGTGGTAACAAACATTCACCACCCACACACACACACACACTCACACACACACGTACTTTCGCAAAAAAACAGTGTGAAGTGCGCGTATTTTAATATTTTTCTGTGATATGTAAATCCGAGTTCCGTCAAAGTGGACAAAACACGAAAGCACATAACAGTTTGAAA
Source organism: Camptogramma bilineatum (assembly GCA_958496255.1). Classification (NCBI taxonomy): domain Eukaryota; kingdom Metazoa; phylum Arthropoda; class Insecta; order Lepidoptera; family Geometridae; genus Camptogramma; species Camptogramma bilineatum. Next base: position 7,148,078 of record OY292467.1, on the reverse strand, counting down.
TGAAATCCGTACAATGACTCATCTATTAATTTCAGGTGATGATCCTTGTGCTAAAGTTACATTACGAAACCAAGACCTAACTGAATAGCTAATTTAGTGCTATCTGATTCCATTGCTCATTCGACCAGAATATTCGTCTTTAAACGCGTTATAATCGTGAGGAATGCTATTGTCTTTATTTCAGCCATCGATTACGTCTGACCAGATTATCTTTGAGACTAAGCATTGAAGGATAAAGCGCATAAAGTACTGAGTGATAACAACCAGGCGCTCGCTGCAAATTAAGATGGATGGATGCAAACCAGCCCTAGGACTCAGTTCCGGAATCAATGAGTAATGAACCTCGAATTTAGTTCGAAAATTAGCTCAGGGAGGAATTCTTGTTAGGAGTACATGGAGTTGAATTATGAATATGTAATGCCCCGAGGTAGCCTCATCACGTATGATAATTGGGAACGAAGTTGTGTCAGAACTGCCATGTACCGTAGTAATTACTTATGTTTATATGATACTGCAGTGCCAACATTTTCGTACTAACTGTAAGCTATTCAAACTGCAGACTAAAAATTATTAGCCTTACATTGTCAAAATAAAATGTTTTATAATTTGAGATTTAACTCTGTACTAGCCAGCCCTAGACCGCTGTCCATTCAAACTTTAGTGTACAACGAAAACGCCATACTAAAACAGATGCGTAAACGAAGTTAGCAGACACTATAATATCAATAATGTATGTTCTATTTACAATACCAAAAATGAAACCATACGTTATTGCAGTACAATATTGGAGACAGATGCTTTGTCATTCGCTACTATGTAGACAAAACACCAGTCTTCTAGGCATATCTTTGCACAATGACCTGTTTCTCCGAACAACACACTTGCACACCCTAAACGTTCCGGCCTTGTCCACGTGGCGTCCATAAACGACAAACAATTGAAAGTAATAAAGTGACATATGCGTTGAATCTAGACAACTGCGGTGACATTGCAAACTTGTCTTAGATACCAACAGCTGCGCTTGCGTCTTCAATAGAGCCGTACTGTCTGAGTTGGGCTAAACCATAGAAATAATCATCCTGTATAGTATTAGAATAGGAACCATACAATATGCCATAAGAACAAGACAAAGAAGTTAATTTTATAATGTTGTGATTGAGTTGTTATCACATTATTTTCTGATTACCATGGGTATGTATATTAACATCCAAGTTTTAATTTATGAATGCGAATGTGAGTTTGTTTGTTACGCTTATACGTTGTAAATAACGTTGTAAGGGGTAAATACAGAAAAAGACATGGGATACCTTTCTTATTAACAGAATCTACATTAACGCCGAACGAAGACGCGGGCAAAAGCTAGTTATATAACTTTCATTGTCGTAATACAGAAAAATCCAACGACTTCTCGTAACTTAAAATCCTTCAAACTGTTTGGACTACTAGCAACAACCAAAGGATCATAAACACGCACTTAGCAATACTCCAAAAGCATAACCACCTTTATCCAAAAACAAGAATATCTTTTTCACTTCTTCGAGTTAAGGTCTCATTTCTTCATCATTTTCACTAGCTCACTGATACTCAAAAGCATAACCACCTTTATCTAAAAACAAGAAAATCCTTTTCACTTTTTCGAGTTAGTCTCATTTCTTCATCATTTTCACTAGCTCACTGATACCCACTGATCGGGTGGAATTCTCTCCAATATACCATTTCAATGTTGACTTTGCAATATTTTGCATCTCCTAATTGAAATATTATCTGAGTCAAGGTGAATGTCTTCCCTTGACTCATTGACTTTGATTAGATAAATTCTAAATACGATATTCAATAACATGTCGGCATCGACAAAAGCAAATGCAATTATATGCATGATTAAAACAAGGGCTATCTGTATCTATCGTTCTAATTATTGCCAAATCAGGTTGCAATTTCAGATATTGAATAAAATCATTCATCGTAATGTTTCAATGTTATGGATCAATGGTTTAAAAAAGGCATTAACATACAGATACTTAACTTATTTAAAAATATCAGAACACCAAAAACAACAGTGATATAAATGTGTTATATTATAACAATAATATTTCCACTAGACTCACCACCGATTCACCAAAAAGTCCCAATTTATAAATTACTGCTTATTCATTTGGATAACTTATTTTGTATGCTCGAAAATCATCCATAGCCAAATAATAATAACACATCCTTGTGTACCTAATAATAAAAACAAGCCCGTTTATTTCCAATCTACTGCTAAAATAGGTACATGTGTCCCTAATACGAGCCTCGAACTAAGATTCTCATAATCGTGGGTATCAGAAACAACCATGGTACCATAACACCCCAAGTAAACAATTTTCTGATAACTCTACATACTGATACATACATGCTGATCTACAGAACTTGGAAGTTCTGTAGAAAAGGTGCCAAGTTCTAGGATGCTAAAATGACTGTTAACCCTGTGGAAAAAAATCTCCTGCTACTGGCACTAGCCTACCACATTTATTTTATTGAGAGATAAAAAATCAAACTAATTCACTTATTCATTCAGGCTCCCATGTTGTCACATGGGAAGTCAAGTAGATGATGGTGATGATTCAAAAGTACCATTACAACAATGGCGCCTGTTCAAATGTTTCCACATATTTAATTAAAACTTATAGTCATGAAGTTGATAGTATTAGTTACCACATGACGTGTGAAGCGTCAAATGTGTCAAATTTAATGCTCATCAAATTGGCGTTCAAGAATTTTTATTGATCACATGTTGGAACTTTATATAAGAAGTGACAACACTCGTATCTTATACATTTAATAGCTAGGCCAGAAGACATTGTAAATGTTACTAGGCTGATTTCGAACTGGACAATATAGACAGAGAGCTGGTGAAGAATTTATTATATCACAGCCGACATCGTAAAATTTAGAATATCCAATTTTTGGCTAACACAAAATCAAGAATAATTAGAACGTACGGTAATGTTTCAATTTATTAAACGATAAGTATAGCGGTGGTGAAGTTCATAACTAATGACTAAATAAAAAGTCATCATTTACTTGAAATATTGTCTAATTTTCTTCAGCTACGGATTAAATTCCTTCAAGTTTTTATTAAATAATGTATGAAAAAACTCGGTAGCTTCCGATAAAAGTGACCACATATTGATCAAATGGATATAGAAGAAACATTTCGATTCATTAAAATAAACGACCACTATAAGTTACGACTATTGTCCACCAACTCATAACCAGCTCTTAGACCAGGGGCCATATCATGAACTCTTAGAGCAATGTTAAAGCTTGTCAAACTTAAAACAGTCCTACTGCTTTAGAAATGACCGTCGTTGTCATGGTTCAAGCTTGTTTTAATATTGCTCTAAGAGTTCATGGTACGGCTACAGCAGTGTGATTCAGACCTTCTCGGAATGTTTTCCAAATTCAGAAAGTGAGGTTTTTTTCGCTGAAAAAACGTCAACTTTCCGGAGAAAATCATCGAATAGAATGTATTTTCGGAAATCTGAGTCGCACTGCAGATAGATTTTAATTTATCAAGGTAATTAAATAAAAAGCTAGACCTAAACTGTGTTCGGTGACTGTTTCTTTCTTAACTTAAAACTATTTAAGAATAATATCTAATAATAAAAACTAAGTATGTGTAAAACAGTTAGATATAAATAAATTTCTTAAAAGTTGTTGATACATTTTGTCTTTAAGCGTGTTATATATAACCTTCTGATTCGTGGTAACCGCTGGTTTAACTGTTGGTGAACAGCAGTAATAGATTAAGGACAAAAGAATATAAATAATATTTATACCATAGAATTTTATTTCCCATTTAAACGACATTTTGTTCTAGTTGAGTCATCTATAAACTTTTATGGGTTTATTGATGGTGGCATCTATATTTTTTGACTTTATAATAGATTTTGCATAAATCTTTTGTGTGTGTATTGTAATTTATTTCAAGGTCAGTGTCCTACTAAGTGGTGATAGGATTGCTACATGTCATGTATAAAATTTCGGCTGAGTGCTTAAGGTGGAATCAGACGGTTCACTTTTCGTTCATTTCCGTTGTTCATTTTGCATACCTTCACTTCATTTCACTTAAAGTGAACATAAAATGAAAAATCTGAACATGAAATGCAAGAAAAGTGTCATACAAAAAGCCCCAGCGTTCATTCGAGTGACCTTTCACTTGAGTGAACCGTTTAATTCCACCTTTAGTGTTTTTTTAATCTTGAAGCTTAGTACAAATGCTTTAAGTATCCGAGCAAATTAAATTTTTTTTTGGTAAATAGACTTATCGATAACAAAATGATCGGATATGGATTTCATTTTGATTGGTTTACATTACTAAACATAAAGTAAGCACTCAATCTATCTTACTAAAGCATTAGGAACCTACACCCCAAAGTGCAATTTAAGCAATAATCTTTCCTATGTAGCCATAGATTATGGATCCCTGAATATCTGTTATCTTCCCTGCATGGTCATAATTCTTCCCTTACTTAGCTAAGTAATACGCAACGCAGTACTTGACAATACAAAGCAAACTGAATCATTGGTTGGGGTGATTCATAATACAATTAACAGAGTAATTAACAAAGTTATACTTCGAAATGATGAAGAATGGGATCATCTTACTGAATTATTGCAAGTGACCGAAAACTTTCCTTTCCTTAAACACGTTGACCGTAATAAAACGTCCTTACCATAGGCATCGATTTTTTTAAAAATAATTTATTTATTTCCATTAGACGAAGATGAGGCATAGAATTTGTTTAGTATTTTATGTTTTTTAAATTAAATTGACAAGAAATAAGCACCTAATCGCAGTAGGTAGGTACCTACTTAAATTATGAATTTTCCCTTTTTCAAAAAACAATGAAAAATAATTTAATCACAACTGAATGATTAGATAATTATTACTACCATTTGTTAAATGTATATGTTAATCCAAAGTACAAGCAATCTCATCTAAATCTATTAAGCCGTTTCAACGTGAAATATTATACTTAAGTAAAATATTTACATATTCACACAAATGTGTGTCCATTAGACAGCAACTGTTTCATGAAAAAACTTGCAATAAAACTGCTGTTATTTGATATTGAGTGGTCTAAAGATGAGTTGCAAAGCTTAAAAGCTCAATGGCTTGCCGTTTATGAATTAGTCTCACTTTACCCTTGACATTTAAAAATGAAACAAAAGTAGGTACAAACGGGACCTTCGAGAAAAAAGCCTACTCCTATCTCAGAGGCCGGCAACGTACCTGCAGTTCTTCTGATACTGCAGTTGCCCGTAGGCAGCGGTAATATTGCCTTTGTTCGGTGCTGGATAGATTCGTAATTTGGCAGATTCGCTACTCGACAGATTCGGGATTGGGCAGATTTGTAATTCGGCAGATTTGCTACTCGGCAGAAGTACCAGGTGTAAATAAAATAGCAAATTTTACCATCAGGTGAGCCGCATGCTCGTTTGTCCCTTTTTCCAATAACAAACCCATAACCTGTTAAGCAGGCAGACTTATAAAATTTTCAGCTGATTTGTGTTCCCGTGAATCGAAGTCACAACTCATGTGTCTCAGTTGGCACTCCCAAGCCATCAAGGTCGTCGGGAATATCCAAGTCAGCCCATAGGCGCCGACGCTCTCACTGGTGCCATAAAAGTGCACATAATGAGCCACTAATGCCCCACACCCATTACTGTCACATTAATTATTTCGTAAGCGATGCTTGCTTTATTTATTGGCCATATGCAACAAAGAAAGACAGCAGGAGTTGCGAAATGTTATGGGAAAGTATCTTACTTACGTTGTGAACGTGCTATGAACCCATTAGCCAGTAGTTTGCGGATGGCTATCAGTTACCTAAAAAAAATGATAACTGCGAAAACTATGTTTAGTACACTTTGAATTATTAATTCAAAGCGTACTAATAAAATAAATAAAATCTAGCACCAAACAGCAAAGCTTACTTATATATTTTTATAAATACATAGGTACTTATTATATTTTATAATACCCAGACACAGACAAACATCTATGTTCATCACACAAATGTTTGTCCTGGGTGGGAGAACCCACGACCTACAGCGCAGAAGGCAGAGCTCCTACCAACTGAGCTAAGAGGCCAGTAAAGAAGAAGAATACTCTATCTTAAATATAATTAGGAAATAAACATAGGTTATTTATTCCTTAAAACACATCCTTGAAATTGATTTGAAAATTACAAATGACGAAAATTGAGTAGAATTTTTAATTAAAAAACATGAAGGTCCCTTTAAAACCTCGTAATTACAAAAAGCACAAATTAAATCCTTTTTGTTATTTTTTTAGGCCTTTGTAATCCTCAAACAATATGAATTATTAACACGTTAACAGGGTCTTACCAACGTTTAAGTACCCAAAAGTATGATCCGCACAAACATTTTTTAGGGTTACATTTAGGGTTTTCTCGCTTTTAAAGTATTTTACTAATATCTTTTTTCAAATCAAAATTATATAAACTTACGATATTTTAATTTTAATTTTATTCATTCAACATCAGAGCTTTTATTCTCAATACTCGATTCGATTCCGACCTTAATTACCTTGAGATTTGGTTTTGATCACATTTAGAATTGAATGATAGATTTCATAATTATCGTGAATTCGTGAGGTACTCCTACTTCCTATGTATATAAGAGTCAAATCTAGCAAAATTGAGATTTGAAGAACGAGATTTGGCAGCAAAACCTTAAACCTATTCGAAAATAATGAATAGCTAAGAGCTACTGAGCAAGTTACATCACAAATGTTTCCTTCTAATAGATCCTGAACAAACAAAGCGGTGAAAAGTCCTATCCGATACGGCTAGTCTAATACGATTATGGTACGCTTGTTCGACATAAGTGCATTAAATTGGTATTAATCTGAACAGCAGGCGGGATTAAACCGATGCAATGGTCAGATTAAGCTGTACATTTACGTTCTGTGAGTCTTTGTTGCGCCTGACAAAGGAACTCACATCAGTATTTTTGGAGATAAGTTTGGATCAAGTAACATTGTATGAAACACTCACGCACTTATGAACACAAATAGAACAGAATCCGTATAATATCTTCTTTAACGTTTTCTTCAATTGTCGTATTTGGATACTTAATACATTATTTTTTAACATTGCTCATAATTTTTTATTTATTCACGATAAATAATTTTGATAGTTTTTTGGGAATTGCTTTTCGGTCCCTACATGCCCCTTTCGCATCCGACAGGGTTTTTTTACACGCTGTATTAATCTAGATAATATTACTTTATAATTTGGCAGAAAATCACTTGTAAGAAAGTAAAAAAGCATAATTTTTAATTTTCTTTTTGACCCGGAGAATATAGATTCGTGGCCAAGTTGGTAAAGGCACTCTGGCTTAAGGAGGATCGCTTGTATCAGTGCGGGTTCAAATCCCGTCGGAATCACAAATTTTGATAAGACTTATAATTTTTAATAAAAAGCATAGATTGCGGCGATGATGATGAAACACCCAGTTTTTATTTGATGTGCAAACTAATTAAACTGAAATGGCCGACATTTTTATCAGGTCTAAAAAATCGCTCGTATTCAAACATTTCTAAGGAAAGTTGAAAAAACACTGACCTAAATAAATAAAGCGTAGCATTTAAAAGGCAATAAGCTCCTCTTACCGGCGAGAGCAATGAAAGCTAATGAGTCGCCTGTCAACTGCAGAGCATAGAAGCGGACTTTAGGCTAATTGCACATGGGCGACAACTTTGACGTCATTTAAAAAGACCGTAAAAAAATATAAACATTCGAAAATGCCCTGTTTTTCATACTCGGCCACGTGGGTACTCATACAAAGAATTATTATTATTATAAACTTTGTATAAGCAGTAGTCGCGCTAATTAATTTAAACATTGACGAACCTAGTGATTTGATGGTAAGTATAATTTACAAACCATTTTCGTTATTTATATCTTGGCAATGATTTGTTTTCTATTTTTCATCTTTCAAATTTCCAATCCTAGACCAAAAGGACGAACGTTTCAAAAGTCTCGCGATAAAGTCGTTCTTCAGGTCTTTTAAAACATCTTTCATCATTTCCATTGAAAAGTAATCTGTCAACCAAAAACAATAACAAAAAGGTTCACTCAAGTGAAAGATCACTCGAATGAATGCTGGGGTTTTCTAAGACACTTTTCTTTCATTTTATGTTTAGATGTGTCACTTTGAGTGAAATATGCAAAATGAACGACGGAAATGAACAAAAAATGAACCGTCTGAAAGAACCTTTACAGCTTAATTAGTTTTTTCACTTTAATTTATTACAAAATTGTCTCAAAGAAAATTTCTTCAAGCAACTAGTTACCTTACAATGGTTGTCCTTGTATACTCAGCCTAACACAGCTGTCAGACACATAGCATAGAAGCCGACAACTTTATACAAAAACGCAAATCATCACTATATTCGCGTGACTAATGCGAGCTTTATTGCCACTTGCGATGCGGCTTTTCGTCTCAATTAAATTTTTATTGTATTGGCTCCATTTCCTTGGTTTGAAATACACAAATATATAAGAATCTATTCAGTCTTTAATTAATTTTGAACTGAAACCAGTGGCGGCCTTTGGGGGTGGCGAGCAGGGCACTCGCCCGGGGCCTCGCGCTTGTAGGGGCCTCGCGCAGCAAACCGACTAGAGAAAATCTTTTATACCTAAGCATAAATCTTAAAGATTAAACATAGACAAATTCCATTGTGGACTTTTCTGAAACCTATAAATAAGAACAATGCCTTCCTACATTATTTTATTATTACTTATCTCAAAAGAATTAGGCAGCTTTTTCTATGAAAACTCCCAGTTGACTATATTTTTTCAGACATTTTCGACAATCATCGTCCTAATTCAACCAATTTACCCAAAACCTTAACGAATTCTAAGTATTATACCTAGGTACACTGAAACCTTCCTTATGAATCACTCTGTCTGTCTTATGAAAATCTGTTCAGTACCTAGTTATAATATTATGTGCGCGATTCAAAATTTCAATACATAGGTACATTGGTAGGGCCTCGCAATGACTAGGCAGGCTCGGCCCCAGGGTCATGTCATGTCATGACGTGCCCTTGCGTTTTTAGCCCTTTTCATCCCGTCATATCAATGTGTCATCATTTGTCTTAAAAAAATCGGCTCACTTCTCTCGCATTTTAGCTTCATGTGTAAGTGTTTGAAGTGAGTTATGTCTGACCGCAGAATATAAACCGACAAGCTGCCAGCCTTTTCTTTGAGCATCGTACCTAACCAAAATCAAGTGTCATTATGTTGCATTTGTCTTTAAAAGTTCGGCTCGCTTCGCTCGCGTTTAAGCTTCATGCGCATTATGCGAATAGAGTGAGCTATATCTGAACGCAGAAAAGAAACCGACAAGCAGCCAGCCTCTTCTTTGAGCACCGTACGTAAGCCAAATCAAGTGTCACATGTTACAATGTTCTTTAAAAAATTCGGCTCGCTTCACTCGCATTTTAGATTCATGAGTATTTTGCGAGAGTAGAGAGCTCGCTTTGTTTGCATATTAGTCTCACCATTTTGCTAGCAAAGTGAGTTATGTTGCAATAATCTCAAAAAAAGTCGGCTCGCTTCGCTCGCATATTAGCTTCATGAGTACCTAGATATTTTGCTCCCCCCCCCCCTTCCTCAACATAATATCGTGTGACTCCCCAAAAAGTCATGGTCCCGCGCCCGTCACCAGGGGCCTCGCAAAGATCTACCGCCCGGGGCCTCGCGATAGCTAAGGCCGCCCCTGACTGAAACTATAACTTAGGACGATAACAATACTTTTAGGAATAGTTGTAGCGCATAGAGTCCAGTAACAATTACTTAGAATAAATTAGAATAAGAATTATTCTGATTTTGAAAATTAGAACAATTAAAAAATAATAGAATTATGACATTAATAAAAAAATACTCGTATTGTCTCTAATTTTTAATGACATTCGAGACAAAAAATGTTCGTCAATGTTTTACTTAAAAATTTTTGTGAAAATGATTTATCTATATTTCTCAGGTGGTGGGCAGAGAAGATGTCCTGGCGTCGACAGAGTTGCGTGACCTGCACTGCGGTCGGCGACTAGTATCGGGTCTATTCTCCCGACCACGACTGCCCCTCGGATACTCGTACGTGACGACTGTGCCTCGCGGCGCCTGCCGGCTGAACGTCTCCGAGATCGTCTCCAGCGAGAACTACATAGGTAGATATATCAGGCTTTTTCTTGATCAAAAAATAGTAGTAAACAACCTTAATAAAGGCTTGAAAAGCTCTCGCTACCGGTGTTGTAAAGGTAGGTTACTAATACTTCTGTTCCTGCAAATCGACAATCATCTTAATGGTTCTTTGATGAAGGCTAATAGACTGAAAACATGAGGTCACTCAGATTACCAATCAATGCTGCCGACTATAAATCACTTAGCTACAAGTACTTCAGTCTAGATGCAGCTCAATTATTACAAGAAAAAATCTGACCTACATAACTAAATAGGCCGCTGAAATGTAATGAGAAATTATGGTCGACACAAGGACGCCTGCGACATACTTTGAGAACATAATCATGTCAGTATCGATTCGTGATTGAAGACTTCATGAAGTACAAATAGTAGGTCACAGGCACGGGTCCTAATCGAGAAATAAAGTGTTTGCTAGTGCAAAGATCGATGTCGAATCGATTAATCGGAATTGCACATGCGCACTGGCGCTACTCTTCAATAGAGGCGCCTACGCCGCAAATTGTGAGATAAATGGAGGTAGCCGGCGCTCTGCAATTGATGGTTAATTATTTGCATGACGCAGCCGGTTACAATTTAGCTCAAGATAGCGATTTATTGAATGTTCTTATTTAGCCGGTTTTGTTGCTCATCTTGGTATTTTTGTTCCAGCATTGAAGGTGACCAATGGGTCTTACATCATGAACGGGGAATTTGCTGTGAGCGCGCCGGGCTCGTATGAGGCGGCTGGCGCCAGATTCCTTTACACACGTGAGGCAGGCCTGGATAAGGTACTCGCTCACGGGCCGATTCACCACTCAATCGACATTATGGTATGTTCACAAGATAGTACAACAAGTTTATTTCTTTGTAGTATGTTTCAGTCATTAGACATTTGTGATTTATCCACAGATCCTATATACTCAACCGAACCCGAACATAAAATACGAATACCTAACCGATGTAGCACAAGACGAAACAAGCAACGACATACCGACGATCAACACTCAACATCACATGCCGCGACACCACAGGCATCACAGCGCCGAGTCGCATCTCAGGGATCTCGAACGAGCTAGATCTATGTCTTCAAAGCAACCCGATTCAAACAAGTTAGAAAGTCAATCGCAGATTGAAAGCAACGTAATTGGTGACAGGACTTTTGCATGGAAAGTCTTGTCTTACACGACATGTTCTCGGACATGCGGTGGGGGTTTACAAATCGGCAAGTACAAATGTGCCGAGTTAGGAGAGAAGGGTAGAGAAGTGTCTCCAGTGCATTGTTCAGGGTCTCCTCCTCCGTCTCGTCGGAGACGGTGTGGAGCGATGCCGTGCCCTCCGAGATGGCGAGCGGCTGCTTGGGGCCCGTGTCCGGTTTGTGGCCCTGCACAGAGAACTAGAATAGTAGGATGCGTTCAAGACCATGCTCGAGGCATTACTAAGGTTAGTTGCTGTTATTTGTTAGTTTACTGCCGCGGTTTTCCCCAGTGACTACAGCATGGGGTTCTTCAAAAAGGGTGTTTTGAAATTTTTAAAGGGTCAGCAGTGCGAGTGTGACTCCTCTGGTGTCACAGGCGTCCATAGGCTACGGTAACTGCTTACCATCAGGTGGGCCGTATGCTTGTCTGCTACCTTAGTAGTATAAAAAAAAAGTTACTCCTTCCGAAATAGAGCTCTCCTTCCTTACGATCTGATAAACAAAATAAGTTGTTACGTTGTTTTTTTTTTAGATCAGTGACCAAAAATGCCCTCTTCCAATGCCTTCAAGCAGCGAAGCATGTGATATACCCAACTGCGATAGAACACCTGTGACACCTGAAACTCCACGTCTTGACACAAGACGTCAAGTACGTCCCAGAGACAGGACAGATAACTTTAGAGAGGGTCCTATCATCACACTGGCCACCAACGTGACTGAAGAGTTCGGGTCTACTCCAGCACCTGCTTCTTACAGTTATAGTGCTGCTGGTGGTTGGCTGTACACCGAATGGTCTGATGTGAGTGTTTGGATGTAGATACACTACAACAGTTGTTGCCTTCAATCGAAGTTAATAAATGAATATGTTGCCTTTTGATTATTAAAATTGTGTGAAACATTGTAATGCACCTTTATATCTGAACAAAGGGAGCTGTGTTCTCATTTGAATAATATTTTCACCATTAGAAAACTACATTAACGAGAAGGAATAAAGGAAAATGTAGATTAAAAAATTCATATAAAAACGTATTTGTTTTTTATAAGCATTGTCATCGAGTTGTGAGCTACCCTGAAAGTTTCAGGCGGATAGCTAATCGGGAAGTGCTTGAAATTTGAGTTGCGAGATTTCACCCGGAACGACAAACATATAGACAATGCTTTAAAATTTATTTAGTAATAATAAAATTTCAGCCAGAAAAAAATTGCAAAAGGGTGTACTTTTTGTATGAATGCTAGTAATTTGAATAGTGAAGTATTTTTATTATTCTATGTTTAGTGTGTAGGTTGGTGCGTGGGTGGTGGAGTACAATCCCGCGGAGTGAGATGCGCCGATCCTACCGGTTGCGCCAGTGGTCGAGCGCCTGAAGTCACTCAAGCTTGCTCGATCAGGAAGCAATGTGAAGCACAGTGGTTTACTGGTAAGAAAAATAGCTCACACAACAAACCTGTTCATTGATTTATTCAGCAAAAAATTGTACTGGAAGTTTAAGAAAATGGTATTAACCAGAGATTCGAGAAAACATTCAATAAAAATGTTCATGGTTTATTTCTGTTTCACGAGATAAGTGATGAAACTTTTTAAAATTTTATTACTAACAAGCGAACTCCCGTGGCTTCGCCCGCGTGGACTACTATTTTTTATTCCACGGGAACCATACATTCTTCCGGAATAAAAATTAGCCTATGTGTTATTCCAGAACCTAAACTATCTCATCAAAAATCATCAAAATCGGTGTAGTAGTTATGGAGATACGTGGTAACAAACATTCACACACACACACGCACACGCACACACACACACACACACACACACACACACACACACACACACACACACACACACGCACACACACGCACACGCACACGCACACACGCACACACACGCACGCATACACACGGACTTTCGCCTTTATGATTTAGTAGGATTAAATCATAAAAATAATACAAAATATTGATATCAGGTGACTGGTCACCATGTTCCGCGGCTTGTGGAGGTCGTCAAGTGAGAGGAGTGATCTGCATCGGAGGGAATGGAAGGAGACTAAGAGATGGCTCCTGCAGTAGACCGAGACCTGAATCAGAGCGAGCATGCGGAGGGAAATGCAATCCATCCTGGTACCTTAGCGATTGGAGTGAGGTTTGTGCATTATTATTTTGTTTTATTTGGAAACTAAGGCCTCTATTAATTAACTCGAATTAACTTCTGTCAAAGTTGCGCCACGGATTTAACTATTGCCATCCTTTTTAACCGACTTCGAAAAAAGGAGGAGGTTCTCAGTTCGTCGGAATCTTTTTTTTTTTTTTTTTTTGTGCTTTTTTTTTTTATGTATGTTCACCGATTACTCGAAGACGCCTCGACCGATTTCAAAAATTCTTTTTTTGTTTGAAAGGGTACACTTTCCAATTGGTCCTTTTGGTCATCAGGTCAGGATCTGATGATGGGATCTTGGAGAAATCGAGGTAACTCTTCAAATTTTATAGGCACACTTGAAGCGATTAGGGTATTTTTTTAAAGCTTTATAGGTTATCGGTGACAATGCAATATTATAGTAACATTGAGCTGATCTGATGATGGAGTCAGGAGCTGTTCAACGGAACTCCTCAGTAAATAGGCCGATTGAGTTGAAACTCGGCACGTATGTCAAGTTTCAACTAGAATGTAATAATATGGTCACAACGAGCTGATCTGGGGATGGAGTCAGGAGCTGTTCAACAGAACTCCTCAGTAAATAGTCTGATTGAGTTGAAACTTGGAACTTAGCATTTCGGTTAAGTTCCGACTAAAATGTAATAATATGGTGACAGCTAGCTGATCTGATGATGGAGTCAGGACCTGTCCAATGGAACTTCTCAGGGAATAACAGTGGAACATCCATGTTTGGGCTCATTTTAATTAGCGCACCCTTAGCCTTACCCAATAACAGTTTGTATGGAAGTCGGTTTTTTAAAATTTTTAATTTAGCCACTTGTTGTTAGACAATAGTTAAATCCGTGGTGCAACTTAGACACAAGATGAACGGAGTTTATTAATAGAGGCCTAAAGGTCTTACTTATGAAAGATGTTTAAAGTTAAACACTGGTTAAACAACGTCCTGTCTTTATTTGTGGGTAGTGACAAACAGAGACAGGACATTGTTTAACCAGTGTTCGACTTTAAACATCGTTCATAATCATAAGTAAGGGGGTAACTGTTTTACTGCCTAGTTATAAAATAAAACAATTGAAATGTCTACATGCATAAAGGCAATTAAATTATTGTATTAATCTTGTGACAGTAAAGTAGAACTGTTTTTCTACGAGTCTTCCTTTACACATATTAGTACCTATTCATCACTTTTTAGGGTTCCGTACCTTAAAAGGTAAAAAAAGGAACCCTTATAAGATCACTTTCTTGTCCGTCTGTCTGTCTGTCCGTCTGTCTGTCTGTCTGTCCGTCTGTCTGTCCGTGTGTCACCATCGATTATCTCAGGAACGGGTGGAGCTAGCAAGTTGAAATTCATACCATATACTGAGGTTCATAGTCCCTATTGTGAGTATAAAAATCAAGGTCCTGAGTCAACACTATAAAAAGATATAGGCAAATTTAGGTTTTCGTGAAAACTTGTAAGTACCAAAACTTACCTTAATTATCAATTTTTTTTATTTTTCGGAATTTTTCCTTTACTTGTGCTATAAGGCCTTGCTTGTAACCAAAATTGACAATTCTAGGTCAACCGGAAGTACCCTAGAGGTTTTGGGTCGAAAACCTAAATGGTAGTTCCCGTTGACCTAGAATAACGAAATTTGGCAAAAAGCAAGGTCTTATAGCACAAATAAAGGAAAAATTCCAAAAAGTTAAAAAAGTTGAAAACTAAAGGGTGTTCCCATACATAGTTGACGCCAATTAAAATTGTCCTCCGAGTTGTATGGGCGCTCATACAATTAAGCGGAATAGCTTAATTGGCACCATGGCTAGGTACGGAACCCTCGGCGTACGAGTTCGACTCGCACTTGACCGGTTTTTTATTGTTAACCAGTTCTCTTATGCTTTTTGTATGAAGCATCGTTGATTGAAGCGTGGCTTTTGTAGCTTGCTTAATAAATTTTTACGCTAACCTTATTTTCCTCGTCAATGGACTTGGACGCATTTCTGTGTATTATTAGAAGTGTTTAGAATATCAGGGCTATGTTACAGGGTTATAAGTGTTTAGTATCCTTCCTCACATTTTGATGTAACACAAAACATAAACAGAAATGTTCGCACTAGCGAAGGTTACACCGGAACTCTATACACAAGTGTTATGCAATTGCAACAATATTTCAGTCTCGTACATAAAATTGCAACTATTAGAAATTCAAGCAAAGTCAGATAGATATTTTACAAAAAGTGTATAAACCTGTCTGTCCAGCCTAGTTGAATTATGGACGAGATGGATAAAAGGAAATAGCAAACAAATATGAGATTCATTATGAGAATATTATGAGCTAAAACTATATTTTTCACCGACTTCAAAAAAGGAGGAGGTTCTCAAGTCGACTGTATGTTTTTTTTTGTACGTGTGTTACGTAGGTACGCGATTTCTCCGTCAATTGTGGACCGATTTTGAAATTATTTTTTTGTTACATTAGGTATACTCCCGGGGTGGTCCCATCGTCACCAAATCAGGATCTGATGAAGGGATCCCATGGAAATCGAGGGGAACCCTCAAATTTTATGGTTATTTATTGTGTTTGTAGAACTATCTTGAACTATATTGAGTTGTGAATTTCCGAGGCTGGGATTCAGTCCCACGCCTCTTTTCTACGCCACTTTTCCCGATCCCTACTCCAATCAAATTACAATGTACATTTTACCCCAGTGCCAAGGTCCATGTGAAGCCGGGGTCCAGTCCCGCACGGTGTGGTGCGCCCGCGGCGGCGTGGAAGGCGCGGCGGGCGCGGCCAGGGATATTGAATGTCCCGGCGTGAGGCCGCCTGCGAAGAAGTCCTGCGTGCCCGCTCGATGCTCCACAAGACCAGTGGCAAAGCCTCAAGTACTGCCGCCTACACCTTCGGGTATGACACTTTTACATATAACTTGACTGATTCTCCGCAGTTCTCTTTAGGATCTTTGCACTTTTATATATTTATTTATTTATCAAACAAAATCCACAGCTCTTAGTAGTAACAAGTCGACTTATTTATATGTTTCTTACAGCCAATAACGGATTTACATTTTTTAGAATAAGACTTATATTACGACAGTCACTAAGTAGGTAGTATAAGTATTAGAGAAAAGTAAATAACAACAAGAATAAAAATAGTTACATTTTATATTAAACTAGCAGCACCCTCGCGGCGTTGCCCCCGCAGTGATGGTTATAATATGATGATGATGATGATTTAAAGTAGCTTATAACCTTCCTCAAGTGTCGCTATCAAATGCAGAAAGAATTTTTCAAATCCAACTGGTAGTTCCTGAGATTAGCGCGTTCAAAGAAACAAACTCTTCCGCTTTATATAATTTGTATAGATTGAGTTTCTCTACGGTACCTACGTCATTGTAGGCTTGTCATAACTGTGTTCAAAGTATAGTCATGATTTAGAAAAATATCTTAGTTATAAAAGAGATTGATTTATTCTTAAAGCTGAAATTGATGATCGTTTAGTTTCAGACCCACAACAGCGAGTGCAACGACACCAAAGCCATAACACAATAAACAGAGACAGATCTTACGCAGCCGGTAAGCCTAATAATAATAAATGCATTGACCACTCTTATGTACTTACTCATACGGTATTTTTTGCTACTGTAAAAAATGTCAATCGAGCAAGATTGAAAAATTCAAACCCTTTTACGAGACTTTAGAATTCATATTTTACTAGCTGCTGCCCGCGGCTTCGCTCACGTGGTACCCGGATAAAAAGTAGCCTATATTATTTTCCAGCCCTCCAACTATCTCCACACAAAAAATCACATCAATCCGTCGCTCTGTTTTAACGTGAAAACAAGACAAATAAACACACTTTCACATTTATAATATGGGTACGGATGCCACCTGTACGCCTCATGGCTTTGAAAGCAAGGGAGCTCTCATTTATTCCACTTCAATGAAAAATCAATTTTATTGCTATGACAATGCTTATGCTTTTGTGTGGGATGGTAGTTTATAAAGTCCTATTGTTACAGGAGCCTGCAAAGATAAGCTGACCAACTGCCTCCTGGCAGTTCAAGCTCGGCTCTGCCACTATCCTTACTACGCAGAGTATTGCTGTCTCTCCTGCCATGGACGGTAAACTGAACAGATATTGTGATACGTACAATAGTGAGACACCTATTTGATCTTCTTTTGGCTACCTTCTGAACCCCAGTGATAAAAAATCTAAAAAGCTCATCATTATCCAAGCAACATTATGTTCAAGCGTTTTCTTGTAGATTATGGTAGGAGGCCATATAGATTTATAGAGATATGGAACTTCTCAATTTTCAATGAAAGGGTTCCTTCATTGATCAATCCCAGTATCATCTCATAAACATACCTAATGATTTGACTGCCAAGCAAGGCAAGACATCTCACTTTTAGGAATACCCAGCAGAAAGGTAGCCTTTTCTGTTTTTAGCCAATAGGGTCTAAGAAATCCCTCAAGTCAAAGAAGTTTCTGACATTTCATTGGTCAATAGTTTTGTCATATCCAATCAAGAACATTGAACAATGAGTAGTGACGATACGCACATGTTTGTTGGAAATGGACCAAAAGTTTTCCAACACTTAGGCTGGTTTACTGTCACACGTACCGTCGGCGCTGATAGATGAGTGATCTTTATTACAATGAAATAAGGATACTGATTGTTTAGCAAAAATGGCAACGCTGATTGCGCTCGTCAGTGCTGAACAATCAATATTCCTATTTCATTGTAATAAAGATCACTCGCCTATCAGCGCCGACGGTACGCGTGACACTAAAACCAGCCTTAGTTGGTCTGTCAGTTGATTCGTGTTTTGTAAGTATTAGGGATAGTTTCGTGATCTCCAGATATTTAGTCGATTATGGAGTCGATCTGTGGACTGTAGAGTTTTATATTCTCTTAATTAACATAGTCACTTTAAATTGCACCAAAATATTTTACTGTAAAAATGTAAGCTACGAGTATATTTGTGGAAGGTTTACATTGAGTTATTCTTGTTTACTACGAATACGTTAGCTTATCGTGTAGATAACATCGTAGCATCGTGATTCGATAAATATGGATTTTACATCTCTTTTTGAGCAAGTTTTATCTGAAACTACGTAGTTTACTTTACAAACAATATACTTAGGACCTATAACCTAATGTATTGCTTAAATCATTAACTGGTCTAGTAGATAACAGAACTAAGTAGTACCATGGATGATATAAGTTTTGTCCTTAGTAGTACGAATGATGTCTTCATATTAAAAAAAAACATGTAAGGATGAACTTTTATAGTGGCTTCTTAAGCTTGTTTCTGACTCAATGTAGACCTTTCTATATCGTTGTTTTTATAAGTGTAGTGTGTCTGACTGAAAGAGGAATCATTCTTTTGATACGTAAATGAGGCCTATAGAGGTCGAAAGTCCGACTTCGGTCAGTCAAATTATTCGCACAATTTAGTACTGTGCATGTCAGAACTGTAATATTCAACATAATATTGTAACTTAGAAAAAAAAATCATACCTATTACTAAACTATTATAAGTATTGTTCGTAAAAGTTCTAGAGATTCTGACAAACACACACACACAGCTATTTTCGCATACTTATTTACTTGCCTTATTTACCACTTATTTTCTGGATTGTTATTTTTTCTTAGATTTTAAATGACAAAAGTCGTACCCTCTTACTAAAAAACGTTGAACATTTTAACTGTTGGTTAAATTTCATGACAAAATTGCAAAGCAAAAGATGAAATTCTTAATTTTGTACTGTTGTCAAAGTTTTTTAGTGAGATGGTTAAAATGCAATATTTAGGCTATGTTATGTATAAGAACAAAATAGTATTCCTTACATTAAAGATAATTTTATTATAGTTATTATTGCGTGTTTTAGTGTAGGTCGAAGTGTTCATAATTTATTTTATGGTAGGTACATGTATTAGTGCATATATTATTTTGAAGTAAGTCAATTGTAACTATATATTAACTTCAACTTTTCTTATATTATAATGTAAGTTTCGATTTTTAATGAAGTCTTTTTTATTGCATCAAATTTTTATTTATCTATTCAATTATTACTATACTTAAGTTTTATATTAATTTAATTTTTTTTATTTTATTTTTATTTTTATTTTATTTTTATTTTTATTTTATTTTTTGTTTTATTTTAATTTAATTTAATTAGTTTTTAGTATTCTATTCAATTATTACTATATACGTGAATAAAATAAATATTTTCGTTCATAATTATTTATTATGCTTTAATTTATTTTACTATTTGTATATTTATTAACCTTGAGAGCTATCTAAATACCACTCCAAACGATCTATAGATAGCTCAACTGGTTTAACTAATTTCCAGTCGGTAACCAAGACACTGGCTATTTTTGCCATTACAATTGATTTGTATTATCATGTATATTTTAAGAAGTTTTTCATGTAAATAGTTAATTTTATATGTATAGTGCATTTACTTACTGGCTGTTAAGTATTTATACCTACACCTAGAATTTACTTACCATCACAATTATTTGGTTTACTAAAATAATCTGTTCTGTATTGTCTAACAAGAAATATAATAACAATGTAAGTACAAAAAATAATAAGCTTTAAAACCTAAATGTGTTTTGTTTATTTCCCTTACAAATGTAGGCACGGTTTAAGTTATTGAAAGCATAATAACTTGTAGCTTTTCCTATTGAGTGAAGCACTAGTGGCGTAGCTTGCTTAGACGTTCTTCATGGATCGTTGAAGTTAATGATTTGGAGGGGTGACCGCAAGTGGCATTAGCAGCTGAGCGCTTCCGTGCTTTCCGATGGCACGTTAAATTGTCGGTCCTGGCTTTTAAGTAAGTTAAGCCATGGGGGAGGCCTTTAGGCAGCCTAAAAACTCTGTAGCTAGAGTTGGCCACTAGCTCAATACGAATGGGTATCATACTCGGAACAGATACTGATAGCAATATTTTTGTAATTATAGAAGATATGAGCGTACCTAATACAAATAATTGCGTAGGAAGGTGTAGCGAAAAAATATGTTTTAACATTCGGTCAGAAGGTTTTGATGGCCTATTATTTTGTGTATTAAGATAACTCCTGAAAACTGAAAAGGAAGCATTTGCTAATTAGCCGTGACAAAAAATAAAAATTTTTTTGATTCTTGGAAGCCAAATCGAAGCGTAAAATTTCGTAATTTCGCGTATCGATAACATTATCATATCAGCTTTCCGTATGTATAGCTTATCGTTGAATTTGGGTCCGGTAGATAAATTGAAATACCAGTCCAGTTGTCCAACACCAAAGCTCTGTGAAGTGTGCATCGGAAACACAGTTCAACTTGAAAATTACGATTTAAGCGAAGATGGAATCGAGTAATAAGAACCAATGGAAGGAAGAAACGCCAGCTTTTCTGGTCATGATGAACTGCATTAACACCATCACTCATCTCATGCTGGGAGCTATTATGTTTTATGCATTCACGTACGCTTCGGCTTTGCCGGGTAGTATAAATATTGGTTCGTGGACCATTGGGTCATCGTCGACTCGTTCGCATATCTATTTATGTGTTATTGGGGTAAGTAACAAGAGTTTGAACATCAAGTTGAAAGGTCTACGCTGGACACGCGATCAGAGCTCCACTGAAACGCCGCGGTGTATTTTATCTATTACACATTACCTATGTCGATTTAGTATGAACATAACAGCTTTGTGTGTTACCAGTAGGTACATCGATATGTAGAGTCTCTGTATGAATATTTTTGTTACGTTTACGTGTACGTGTAGGTATACGATTGTTCTTTTTCACATTGGCTTAGAGAAATAAACCAAGCTTAATTTACCAGATAGACCAGAGGTTGATTTTTTTAAATACACTTAGGTACCTACTAATTTTTTGTTTTTCAAAGCTGAATTATGTCAAAGATACTTAGTTACTTACCAACTTTGAAATTTTGATCTTATTAAAAGCTTACTATTTTCAAAGGGTCTTACTTATGACAGATGTTTAAAGTTAAACACTGGTTAAACAACGTCCTGCCTTTATTTGTGGATAGTGGCGAATAGAGACGACGTTGTTTAACCAGTGTTAATCTTTAAACATCTTTCATAAGTAAGGGGGTATGTCATTTATTTAACTTTAGTAACAAGATACCAGGAGGAGACTAAAGTTACACTACAGTCGGATTGCTCATTCTACTGACTAAAATTTAAGGAAAAAAAATGACATTTTTCCTTCAATTTTGATATGTTTTTAGTCCGTATAATGAGCAATACGACTATATGCCCGGGTTACACGAGGCTAGTTTTTCAAGCTAGGATAGCAAGCTAGTGTTAGTAAGCTAGCAAGCTAGTACTTCTAGCTTCGTGTAGACAGAACTAGCTACATTTCTAAGCTAGTAAGCTAGTTTACAAGCCAGGATAGTTTTTACTATCCTGTTTTGTGTACTAGCTTCATGTGGCCGGCGAAGCTAGTTTTGGGTTGGCTAGTAAACAATAACCACGCATTTTGTCATTCGCAAAATACTCTGATATTCGCCTAAATCTTCATTGCGAAATTCTTCCAAAGCAGTATGAATAAAATAAAGTAAAGCAGAGTGATCCACGTTCATCTCTTCTTAAAATTCATGGTCTTGTCCATACCCGGTTTGGTAATTCATCTGCTAGTTTCTAGTGGAAATTGGCACAGTGTTCAAAGTAACTTTTTCAATAGAATAGTGTTTTTTTTTTCGCATGCAGTTCATTTTGGACGTGTGGTCACTTCAGTCACTGCAATAATACTAGCTTAAAATAAACTAGACTCATGTAAACAGAACTAGCATGTTCCAAGCCAGGTTAGTAAGCCAGGATAGTTTAGTAAAAAACTAGCTTGCTATCCTAGCTTGAAAAACTAGCCTCGTGTATTCCGGGCATATAGGAAAACTTCGACGCACATTTGTGAGTTTTTTAAATTATTGATCTTTTGACAGTTGTTTAAAATACAGCATTTTATTTCCAGTATGTTATTCTGCTGACTCAAACAATGCTAGTCTACAACCCCTATGTGGGCTGGGCCACCAATCTGAAGTATCCTCAGAGGAGGATAGTCCACATTGTGATGCAGACCCTCGGCTCTACCCTGGCCATCATTGGCACGATTGTCAAAATGAGCGATAATTCTCGCAACTTCGATTCTGGGCATGCAGTTCTGGGTAAGTTCAAAATTATCCAATCGACTAAATAGTCGTAAATTAAATAGGTAATAAGATGAGAATCAGAGGAGCTTCAAATTAATTCAACAAAAACCTATAAATAGACAGCAAGCAAAATTCAAGGATCATAATAAGTATGTAGCCTCCTTGACCACAGAGTGACAAGAACTACATAGAGGTTACGTCACTCTGACACAACTACGAGCGCTGGTGCTGAGCGAGGAGACGAATTCGATTGTCACACTGACCTGTATCTATACAAGTACGCTGGACCTCTGATACCCTTTGAAATGACAGCTCTTGAATGTGCCGATTTGAAGCGCCCCCAATGCGGGGGAAGAGAACTAAATCTGACGTAACTGACAAATGGCCGTTGTCTCGTTTGTATTGTCTCCCGTGTTTTCAAAGTGTTTTTGGAGGATTAACGCGATTAAGCTTGTTTGTTTTGTCTTATTTATTTAGTTGATACATAAATAAGTGGTGGGCATTCATAGGTAAACTATGAAAGAGTGTGTGCTAAGCAAAACTCGTTACCAGAAGGGAAGTGGGGTTACATTCCACAAGTAAGTGAATTTACGGCTAATCTTCGGCTAATATTCAACAAATTAAACTTATCTTAAGAGGCATTAGACAAAATTTTCTGATTTACGTGATGTTTTGGGGCAGGATTTTTCAATGAAAACACTGTATTTATAAAAAAATTATGGCACAGCATGAAATATCATTTCAATTTTGTACTATTAAATGAGCTACTTTTGTATTTTTATTATTTCTTTTTGATTAATCGACCTCAAACCGGCGACTGTTTTGTGAATTTTTGCTGTAAGAGGTTTAGAAATCACCATATTTACGAATCATTTTGACGTCCAAATGGTATAAAAAAATTACGATGTTTTGCTGTGATAGTCAACCAAACTATTAAATGGATCACTTTTTACTACCTTTATTTAGTTTTTGAGTAAAAAAATCTTTAACTTAGTCCAAATTTCGAGAAAACGGCCAAAGAATTGCTTTTGATTTTGGCTACTTAGAACTGACTTAGAACTCTTGTTCGTAAAATTAACAAAACAGAAATAAACTTTAGTTCAAAATCAATCCTTTTCTGAAAAAAAAAATGCAAAAAGATTAAAAAATTGGCAATGAAAAATCTTTTAAAACAACCTAAAACGCGTCGTATCTACTACCCTATCTACTCGACGCAAGCAGACCGCGCCGAGCGCTTCTAGGGGGTGGACGTATCGCTTTGCATCCCGGAGCTCGCACTGAGTCGACTCGCAAAGCACGTCGCCGGCTACGAAGAATATAGCGAAATAGGAGCGTTTGATACATTGGTTGCTAAGTTATTAATTACCTATTTTTAAATATTTTCTGCGGGGCTAAAAAGGCCGTTAAAGCAGAATAATGATCTGAATTGTTGTGTAACTAATAATGTAATAATAGGGTGACAGCGAGCTGATCTGATGATGGAGTCAGGACCTGTTCCATGGAATTTTATGATGATATGGGTATCAAATGAAAGGGCTTGATGAGCGCAACACAATGCTGATCTGATGATGGAGTCAGGACCTGTTCCCTGGAACTTTTTAATGATATGGGTATCAAATGAAAGAGCTTGATGAGCGCAACACAATGCTGATCTGATGATGGAGTCAGGACCTGTTCCATGGAACTTTTTAATGATATGGGTATCAAATGAAAGGGTTTGATGAGCGAAACACAATGCTGATCTGATGATGGAGTCAGGACCTGTTCCCTAGAACTTTTTAATGATATGGGTATCAAATGAAAGGGCTTGATGACCGAAACACAATGCTGATCTGATGATGGAGTCAGGACCTGTTCCATCGAACTTTATAATGATATGGGTATCAAATGAAAGAGCTTGATGAACGCAACACAATGCTGATCTGATGATGGAGTCAGGACCTGTTCCATGGAACTTTTTAATGATATGGGTATCAAATGAAAGGGTTTGATGAGCGAAACACAATTCTGATCTGATGATGGAGTCAGGACCTGCTCCATGGAACTTTTTAATAATATGGGTATCAAATGAAAGGGCTTGATGAGCGCAACACAATGCTGATCTGATGATGGAGTCAGGACCTGTTCCATGGAACTTTTTAATGATATGGGTATCAAATTAAAGGGCTTGATGAGCGCAACACAATGCTGATCTGATGATGGAGTCAGGACCTGTTCCCTGGAACTTTTTAATGATATGGGTATCAAATGAAAGGGCTTGATGACCGAACCACAATGCTGATCTGATGATGGAGTCAGGACCTGTTCCATCGAACTTTATAATGATATGGGTATCAAATGAAAGAGCTTGATGAGCGCAACACAATGCTGATCTGATGATGGAGTCAGGACCTGTTCCATGGAACTTTTTAATGATATGGGTATCAAATGAAAGGGTTTGATGAGCGAAACACAATGCTGATCTGATGATGGAGTCAGGACCTGCTCCATGGAACATTTTAATAATATGGGTATCAAATGAAAGGGTTTGATGAGCGCAACACAATGCTGATCTGATGATGGAGTCAGGACCTGTTCCATGGAACTCTTTAATGATATGGGTATCAAATTAAAGGGCTTGATGAGCGCAACACAATGCTGATCTGATAATGGAGTCAGGACCTGTTCCATGGAATTTTTTAATGATATGGGTATTAAATGAAAGGGTTTGATGAGCGAAACACAATGCTGATCTGATGATGGAGTCAGGACCTGGTTCATGGAACTTTTTAATCATATGGGTATTAAATGAAAGGGCTTGATGAGCAAAACATAATGCTGATCTGATGATGGAGTTATGACCTGTTCCATGGAACTTTTAATGATAATATGGGCATCAAATGAAAGGGCTTGATGAACAAAACACAATGCTGATCTGATGATGGAGTCAGGACCTGTTCCCTGGAACTTTACAATGATATGGGTATCAAATGAAAGGGCTTGATGAGCGAAACACAAAGCTGGGTCGGGGTTTACTTTGACTTTGATTCTTGATTTTGACTTTCACTTTGATTCTTGATTCTTAATTTTCAATTTTAGTTTCTCTATTCTCGGATCTCGGATTCTTGATTTTCGATTTTCGAGTCTCAATTCTTGATTATCGGATCTTGGATATCGGGTTCTTCATTCTTGATTTTGATTCTTGATTTTCAATTTTCGATTATCGATTCTCGGATCTTGTATCTCGGATTCTTAATTCTTGATTTTCAATTTTTTAATTTTTGATTTGTGATTCTTGATTCTTGTTTCTCATTTCTCGATTCTCGGATCTCGGATTTTTATTTTGATTTTTATTTCTTGATTTTGATTTTAAAATTAAAATCAATATTAAAAATGAAAAATCAAACATCAAAAATCGAAGTCAAAAGTAAATCCTAACCCAGCTTTGTGTTTCGCGCATAAAACCCTTTCATTTGATACCCATATCATTAAAAAGTTCCATGAAGCAGGTCCTGACTCCATCATCAGATTAGAATTGTGTTTCGCTCATCAAACCCTTTCATTTGATACCCATATCATTAAAAAGTTCCATGGAACAGGTCCTGACTCCATCATCAGATCAGCATTGTGTTGCGCTCATCAAGCCCTTTCATTTGATACCCATATCATTAAAAAGTTCCATGGAACAGGTCCTGACTCCATCATCAGATCAGCATTGTGTTGCGTTCATCAAGCTCTTTCATTTGATACCCATATAATTATAAAGTTCGATGGAACAGGTCCTGACTCCATCATCAGATCAGCATTGTGTTTCGGTCATCAAGCCCTTTCATTTGATACCCATATCATTAAAAAGTTCTAGGGAACAGGTCCTGACTCCATCATCAGATCAGCATTGTGTTGCGCTCGTCAAGCCCTTTAATTTGATACCCATATCATTAAAAAGTTCCATGGAACAGGTCCTGACTCCATCATCAGATCAGCATTGTGTTGCGCTCATCAAGCCCTTTCATTTGATACCCATATTATTAAAAAGTTCCATGGAGCAGGTCCTGACTCCATCATCAGATCAGCATTGTGTTTCGCTCATCAAACCCTTTCATTTGATACCCATATCATTAAAAAGTTCCATGGAACAGGTCCTGACTCCATCATCAGATCAGCATTGTGTTGCGCTCATCAAGCCCTTTCATTTGATACCCATATCATTAAAAAGTTCCAGGGAACAGGTCCTGACTCCATCATCAGATCAGCATTGTGTTGCGCTCATCAAGCTCTGTCATTTGATACCCATATCATTAAAAAGTTCCAGGGAACAGGTCCTGACTCCATCATCAGATCAGCATTTTGTTGCGCTCATCAAGCCCTTTCATTTGATACCCATATCATTAAAAAGTTCCATGGAACAGGTCCTGACTCCATCATCAGATCAGCATTGTGTTGCGCTCATCAAGCTCTTTCATTTGATACCCATATCATTATAAAGTTCGATGGAGCAGGTCCTGACTCCATCATCAGATCAGAATTGTGTTTCGCTCATCAAACCCTTTCATTTGATACCCATATCATTAAAAAGTTCCATGGAACAGGTCCTGACTCCATCATCAGATCAGCATTGTGTTGCGCTCATCAAGCTCTTTCATTTGATACCCATATCATTATAAAGTTCGATGGAGCAGGTCCTGACTCCATCATCAGATCAGAATTGTGTTTCGCTCATCAAACCCTTTCATTTGATACCCATATCATTAAAAAGTTCCATGGAACAGGTCCTGACTCCATCATCAGATCAGCATTGTGTTGCGCTCATCAAGCCCTTTCATTTGATACCCATATTATTAAAAAGTTCCATGGAACAGGTCCTGACTCCATCATCAGATCAGCATTGTGTTGCGCTCATCAAACCCTTTCATTTGATACCCATATTATTAAAATGTTCCATGGAGCAGGTCCTGACTCCATCATCAGATCAGCATTGTGTTTCGCTCATCAAACCCTTTCATTTGATACCCATATCATTAAAAAGTTCCATGGAACAGGTCCTGACTCCATCATCAGATCAGCATTGTGTTGCGCTCATCAAGCTCTTTCATTTGATACCCATATCATTATAAAGTTCGATGGAGCAGGTCCTGACTCCATCATCAGATCAGAATTGTGTTTCGCTCATCAAACCCTTTCATTTGATACCCATATCATTAAAAAGTTCCATGGAACAGGTCCTGACTCCATCATCAGATCAGCATTGTGTTGCGCTCATCAAGCCCTTTCATTTGATACCCATATTATTAAAAAGTTCCATGGAGCAGGTCCTGACTCCATCATCAGATCAGAATTGTGTTTCGCTCATCAAACCCTTTCATTTGATACCCATATCATTAAAAAGTTCCATGGAACAGGTCCTGACTCCATCATCAGATCAGCATTGTGTTGCGCTCATCAAGCCCTTTCATTTGATACCCATATCATTAAAAAGTTCCATGGAGCAGGTCCTGGCTCCATCATCAGATCAGCATTGTGTTGCGCTCATCAAGCCCTGTCATTTGATACCCATATCATTAAAAAGTTCCATGGAACAGGTCCTGACTCCATCATCAGATGAGCTAGCTGTCACCATATTATTTCATTGTAGTCGGAACTTGACTGACATGCTGAGATCCAAGTTTCAACTCAATCGGACTATTTACTGAAGAGTTCTGTTGAAAAGCTCCTGACTCCATCAGATCAGCACAATATGGTTTATGGGACAAAAAAACAAACATTTATTTTTTTGTAATTATTTGTATTCAAAGTGTAACTAACCCGACTTTGTTTTGTGTTATACCTATAGGTACCTACCTAAGTACCTACCCAAAAAGTATTTTTACTATCTCAAATAAATCAATCACATGAAAATTACCAAAACCGTTTAGTCTAAGAAACGGAGCGCTGTTCATTGGGTGTTAGAATTTAGCAACTTTTGTCCCTCCGAGCGCTGATTTTGTCGAGTGCGAAATTGTCTAATGGCTCTTAATTATTATACGTAATAACAACATATTTATCTTCATATTACCGGTTTTTATAAACAATAAAATTTAATAGTGTTGTCAAAGTTACCTGTCGATAAAACTTATCGATATTTTTCCTATAGATATCTATTTACTTTCAAGAACGGAAATCGCCGATGACCGATTTTTATTATCAAATACATATAATTTTTAAATAATTCACAGGTTTCCGACAGACATAAGACTGGAATTATGGCTGAAAAACATTGAAAAACCTAGTTGGCGTCCGAAAAAATATGATTAAATCTGTTCAAAGCACTTCTCTGATGACTGTTTTATTAAACATAACTCATGCACTACTTTGTAGTGCATGAAACTGCACTAAAGTGCAGTACTCCAACAATTTTCTGTAGCAGTGCCGGTTAGTATAAAAATACCGTATTATTTCTAAAATGTATAGATAGATAGGTCATACATAAAATTTTTATTCTGATTATTCGAAATTCTGAAATTCCGTAGATATTGATTTTGAATGATGGGCTATACTCCCTTCCAGTTATTTGGGAAGCTGTCCTTCCACCATGTGTTAAAATAGTATCTATATTAATAATGAATACTGTTTTTTTTCTTCCTTCTGATTGGTTAAGATTACGAAAAAGGCTGTTTTATTTCAAATTAAAATATCATGTTTTTGTAGAAATCGTATCTTCACCGCATGAAAGTAGGTATAGTTTTACCTACACCTTCTGTATCAGGAACAAGGGTGGTTACGCCTACTACACCCTCCATATCTGGTACAATAGCTGTAAAAGTAAAAAGAAGACTAATTATGGAACAGAACGATACCAACTTCAGTTCTAAGTACTTCTACATTGGCCACAAACATATTGCTTAGCTGATATTAAGTGAGCTGAAAAATATATAGCTCCATCAGTACCGATATCGGGTCGATTATGTACCTTCTTATGATTTGTAGTTTAATTGTTGATTAACAGAAATTTTGTTTTCAGGTCGAAGGCGTCGAAGTACAAGCTGTGACCCGCAACAGAGTACTCCTTCAAAGAAGGTTAGGTCTCTCTCCGAAATCTGCGATAGTATCAAGCATGATCATCGTTATGAAAACTCTCCTAAAACATCCAAAAAAGCATTGCAGAGAGTTAAAAATTATTTGATAAAGTCAAGAGCTCGTGTAAAAGTCTTAAAATTTTTTGATGTTACCTAAGTAACTATGAAAATGATGACGGAAACTAATAAAAAATGATAAAGGATTGTACAAATATTTTTATTTTCTATAAATACCTTACCTATTCCACTCCATTCTGAAAAAAACACATTTCTATTTAAAAAACGTTCCCTATTTATTTTTGGATCTAGCTAGCCACATACTAAGTACCCGTTAGTCCGGCTTCGGCTTAGCCTAAGACTAGCAGTTTCTGAGATTTGCGCGTTCAACCTAACAAACAAACTAGTCAGCTTCATAATATTACCTAGTATAGGTAATCAATTATACAACTCGTCGGAAATGTCTTTTATCGATGTATTTCATCTCATTGTCCCATCTCTATTATTAGTTCCTTTCCCACCCACTTCTGCGATCAGCGCCAAAATGGCGAAAATCAAATCGCCTCACTATGGCCCGGCTTGTCAGAGGTCCAGCGTACTTGTATAGATACAGGTCAGTGGATTGTCATCATTCAAGATTACACATCGAACCGGCTCTCATCGCGGACGGGCATCACGTGTTCGGCGGAGTGTCTTTCAAGGATTGTTAATAAGATTATCCTACATCTATCCAGATCAATATTATGATGAACAATAGCAGAGCTCCGGATATATTTTTTTCTCGGTCATATTTGCTTATATATTGCATACATTGCGGTTAGGAAACTATGAGCAAATGGTCTGTAGGTATAATATCGGGCAGAGCACACTCCTGCTTTCTAGGCATTTGCATTTGGCACTCTTCATTTTCAGTCAATGAGTTGCATGACATCTTTTCTCTTCAGTCTCCTTCTGTATGAGGGTGTTGTGAGCTGGATCATAATAGGTATATGTAAATATAATAATGGCCAAAAACTCTAAATAAATCCTTTGTGTAATTGAAGTAAGTAATTCTTTTCATCGAGTTGGTACTTTCATGAAGAAAATTATGTTGTTAGTTAGATACGTAGTGGAATAGCGAATTAGTGAAGAAACATTTTTTTTGTTCAATATCTTTTAGTTGGTTGTTGTTTATCTACTTTCCACAGAAAAAAACATTTCCTCGAAACCTATGCAAATTAATAACATTGTAAATCAAAGATAAAAATAATCTTATGTAATTTTATTTATAATTTCAGGATTTATCGCGATGCTACTAACAATTCTGAGTTTAATCGGAGCAATACTGAATTTGGTATTTTCTAACAAGACGGAAAAGAACTCATTTTACCAAATCTCGCTGACCTGTCTCGGTGCTCTCACGATATTCTTCGCGTTGATTTGCCTCGCAACTGCTTTTGGAAACTACAGATTGGCAGCCAATCAGGTTGCATCTAATTTGGCTATAACATTCACAGTTTTTGCAATGATTGGTCTTCTTATTTTATTTTTCATGACTTTCATTAGGAAATTTCTGAAGTTCTAAGTATTAGGGTGTTAAGAAAAAAATTTTTAGTTAAGTACCTACCTACAATTAGGTGTTTTTTAAATAAGTACCTACCTACTTATAGTTTAAAATTTTGGTTTCGTATTTTTTTGTATACTTAATAGATGTTATGTTCATCTATACATTTTGAGGATTGAAGGTAAAATGATAGATCGAATTTAATTTACTGAAATACATCTATCAAGATACTCAAAAAGGGCAGGTTGAGAGCATGTATGCAAGAAAGCTATTTTAGTTTAAAAAGCGACTCAATCACCTCCGTTTTGGGAACAGCGTAAAAAAAAAATCGACGCCTGAGACAAAACATTCAGTACCTATTCACAAGACTTATTTTTTGTCTTAAGTATTTAATACGTAAACATGTAAAATTAATGTTAAGAATGATGTAAGTACATAAACTAGATATTTTTTAAATCTCATTGTTTCTCTATGTGTCAGATTCGGAAAAAATATACTATTAATGTTACGAGTCTTTTATTTAACGAGCAAAGACCTCCCATTCTTATATACATCACTATGATGTTGTGATTTTCAGAAAATTCCAATGTCTGTCATACTGTTCCTCCTCCTCCTCCTCAATCGGTCCCTCATGCCTGAGGATCGTGATTCTGCCGACGTAGCAAGGCCAATAGTCTCTTCCAGGAGTTTCGGTCAGTTGTCTGTTGAGTGTTGGAGGGCCACATTCACCGGCATGTCAAGGCATTCCGACACCTGGCTGTCATAATGTTACATAGACGAATGCGTGGCCAGGATTTGAACTCGGATTGAAAGTCCAGGCAATAATCCCAAAGATAGCTGGTGATCTTTGGTGGCTGAAGATAACAAAAATCAGTACCACTTTGGTATAAGTACATTGATGTTAGGACATGCCTAGTTAACAAATAATAATAAACGATTATCACAAATCGATAACTTATCAACGAGATACCCACCTCAAATGGATGGCACATAGATAGTGACTCTATCGAACTCTCTGTTAGACGGAATAAGATTCAGTATCATGTGAAATTTAGAATAATTTTGATTGAACACCTTACTTCACTACAGCCGTTTTTGCCCAGTGGAAGTGCTGTAACTTTCGATTCGTAGGCGGGTTCAAATCCCGGCTATGCATCAATGATTTTTTGTTTTAAACTTTATGGAATTAACATGGGCAAGGCTCAAACGGTAGAGGAAAACACTAGAAAATAATAAGGTTTCTAATTGGTGGTGACAGGGTAAGAATTCTGCAGCAAATGGCCAAGTACCTATCAAGTATCCATTGATGCATTAAAGTGGAAAAAAATTAGAAACAGATCCATTAATGGGTTTGTGCACTGGATTAGAGTAGAATAGGCCATTTGGATGGACGTGGACGTGCCTCTGACTATCCCTTTAGACATCTTTATTGTACTTTCTTGTATCCACCTTCATCGTCCGCACTGCTAAGGTCTGGAACTCGATGTCGGCTTCGGTTTTACCTGAAAACTAAAACCTGGGTCTCTTCAAGTCATGAGTCAGGTAAGATTGTGGCTAAACAAAGGTGTTTCAACATTCAAAAATATATAAGTAGGTATATTGAATGTCTAAAGAGCTCCTGCTACACAAATAAATTATCATAATAATGTAGTAGTTTTGGAAGCGTCGTACTGTCTATTCTAAATAGTCTGCAAGAGGAAAAGCGGTTGCTATATCAAAGATACAAGTTAGGCATCATTTACCTACGCCTTGCATACTCTACTGTCAACATTTGTCCCATTTTTGTAATTCTCTAGCTTTTTCTTTTTCCATTTTTCTGTCACCAGTACTAGTTACGCCTAATTGAGTTTAATCCAATGGACCTATTGTTATAGTTTACGTGATCAAACACAGATCTCAGTGTCCACTTATGTGATCTTGAATCGAGTGCCTTTACAGTGTAAAACAATTCAGTTGTTACTTAATACGAGACAATACCTATTGTGTGTCACTCGTAAAGATACAAAGAAGTCAGGATGACAGAATCACAGGATTCAATCAAGCCTATAGAAACAAATGATAGTGTTTTTGTAAAAACCATAAGGATGACGGTTAATTTGCTGACAAACATACTTTTGTGTTTGACAGTTTTTGTGTGCGTTCTTTATGTTTATAGTGCTGATGTGATGACTTTGTTCCATTGGCATATTATTTTATGTGTTTTGGGGGTAAGTAATAAATTATCTATTATGATTCTTTTCCAGTTATCATGAAAAACACAGGTCGTTATTTGCACGCGTCGTATTTTGAGAACTACATCTTTGATGATAGAAGTTAATCAATAAGTAACAAGCCAAAAGTACCTATGTAAATAAGTTCATATGATGAAGTTTTCAGGTTCTCTGAAAGTGTGTCCGTTTATAATGGACTTAGAATTTACAGTGCCCTCTAAAGAATGGGAGTTATATAGTTTACAGATTTCTAAGGCCCAGTTTACGGTTTCAGTACCAGTTCTTCATGAGCCAAGGAACTTTAGTGCTGTCTCGATACAACAGCTGGTCTATGTACATCAGCAGACGGCGCAGAAAGCAACTGCACGTCGCCTTTCAGCTCATAGGCTTTGTTCTCGTGATGGCAGGGACCTCGATCATCGTCTGCCAAATGCCCAGTCACTTTAAGAGAACTCATGGAAGCTTAGGTGAGAAATGTATCACGAATGTGAGACTGCCACTAAGGGCAGGTGTACCAAGTTTTATAATATACGAGTATTTTATAGGTACTAAAACTAGCGGCCTGTTTCGACTTGGCTTAAACATTTATGTAATTTGGCCTGTGTTTCAGTTCATGACATGTATAGTAACTTATCTGGTAAAATAGTATATAGGTAGAAAGTTAAAACTCATTATTCTCATTTTTATATTGTCATCCATGCCTTTTCTTCTAAAGCCTCTATATAGTTCACTCACCTGGCTGATTGTATGCCCCTGCTCCTATTACTCTATATTTGTCACCACTTGGTCACGGCCTTATACCATCTGCCACAGTAACTAATAAATAAATCCAACCTGGATTATGGAACTAATTTTTTTTTTCAGGTCTATATGCTGCTATGTCGAGCTTCATAAGCATCCTCAGCGGAGCAGCAGCGAATTATGCTCACAAATTAAGTCGTTCATACATCTTATGTATAAAGTACTTACATTATCTGTTCGGTGTTCTTACTCTGTTCTTATCCGCTGGAAGTCTTTCAGCAGGATTCGAAGTCCGTTCCTTCAGAGTCTGGCTGTCCAATGACGATGTTTTAACAGTTTTGATGTTTGTAACTTGGCTTTTCACTTTATTCGTAGCCATAGATTTTTGGGTTGCAACGAGCAATCGACTGCGAAACTTGCTATGATACAGTATAAAAGTAAATGCTATGATACAGACTATTTAGATAGATGCAAGAGACATCGCATAGGTACTGCCACTAATGAAGACGAAAAATAGCAGACATTATTGTTTTGTGCAAGATAGCGCAGTCGAATAGATTCCCTTACACTTCTGGAAAATATAAAACTCAGAGCTCCCAATAACTGAGTTTTAATTTTACCAATTACAGACAAAATTCATTCTTAAGTAGAGCAGCACTTACTTTTAATGAACTAACTGATGCCTGTCCTTGATCTCTTTAATACCTACTAAACCTCAAAAAGTAAAAAAGGTAATATCAAATCTTTGGTTTGGCACGCATTTACTTTAGGCTTTCCACCATTTCCTTGGTTTACTTATATGTTTTGTTTTTTTACAGTTATTTAGTTTTAATTACCACGCGTTAGATTTTTTTTTAGTTTATGCTTTTTCTCTTAATTTGTTGTTTTTTTTTAGTTTAGATAAGCAAGGAACTTAGGTTCGATATGCGGAAACTTTTAAATGGTCCATAGTTATAAGGACTTGATTGTTATTAGTTTTAAGACTGGTTATTTCCCCAGGAAGTAAAAATAAAATAAATAAGGAAATACCTGCTCGATGGATATCTTTTTACCCGGCTAGCTGTCAAATCATAGGGTTATACAAACAAATGAGTTATGCGAATAGTTCAACAAAGGAGAACATAATCAAAATATTATAAAATCAATACGGATACGGATAGCGAAATATCTCTCTTGAGTCATCGATAACTTATCAAGGAGATAATCCTACCAAGATAACTGCCAATAAATAAATGTATCAGTAGTTTTTCTTTTTTAGATGTAAAAAGGTTCCGTGTAGTGCGTGGCCGTGCTTATATAAAAAAAACTCCTACTTCGTGTCATAGATTCTATTTCAAATTGTAATAATGATGTCTCCACCACCACCTCCGGCCTACGACCCTCACCGAATGGAAGCTAATGGAGGGCATCAAGGAAAATCAGTGGAAACATCATCATCATTCCTGCTCTGCATGAATGTTATTAATCTCCTAACCCATTTCTTCCTAGGAGCCATTACCTTCAGTGCATTTTCTTACGTTATTACCGTCACGTATTTTACTTCTCTTAATAGGTATTGGCTCAATTTTCATGAACACGTTTATTTGTGCATGATTGGGGTAAGTCTGATTTTCACTTTCAAAACTTTCGTGAATTGTTCTAGTCATTAATTAACACACGGGAATTACTCAAGTAAAAATATCAACTCCGCAACTAATCAAATAGCAATTGCCGCAGCTCCCTCCTTACCCAGATGAAGATTCTCCGGATGAATCGAAACATTGTCGGTATCTAAATCGACGATATTTTTACGTGAGTAATTCCCGTGTGTTAAATAATGTCAAGTTTCATATTATTATTGCTTTCATTCCAGCAATCATTCTATCAACCACAGTTTCCATGCTTTTACACTCTGCAGCTGTTACCAAATGTTCAATTAATTTACGCGATTTTACGACTATTATTTATTATTATTATCGTTTATTCTATATTTTGAAAAACTATTTTGATTCAAGTTAAATTAATAAATAGGTACCTTTTGGTAACAGAAACGTGGATACTAACTGATGTGAAGTGACTAACAAAAACACCGTGTATTTTTCTTTAGAAAAAACATTAGTTTTCAAAAGAAATTGATCTTACAAATATCTACCATCAACACGCATCACTTGATAAAATCATTCTACAATTTATTGGTAACTTAAAAATAATCTTGCCTTAAAAAAAGCCCTTGGAGGCTAAAATGGGCGTTAGCGCAATTCCTTTGAGGAATCATTGTTTAGTAGGTACCCTAAATCCGCCCTTGATCCTGGGTTAACTAAATAAGTAACCCGACGTTTCTTGTTATCGATTGGTGTAAGCATTCAAAATGTCTGTGCACTTATCAAAGACGTAATATACCCGATCAAAGATCGTCTATCTCTTTAACGCTACGGTATAATTTATAGACTAGTAGGTAATATTATATTAAGTATAGACTTCCTGGCTTATTCCATTATGCTCCCACTCCCACATCCCAGTGGGATCATACAGAACTTTTTTTTTTCATTAATGAACTCAAAAGTTTTGTCTGTTCCCAGTGGGAACTGGGTTCCACGAGAGTGGGGCATAATGGAATAAGCCGACTTCCTTGTTTGTCCTTTTTTCACATCCTAACCCGGGGTTAGTCAATTTAACTCTCGAACATCGGGTTAAAAAATATAAACTTTAATCCAGGTTGACGTCTAACTCTTGATGACGCAAGATTATTTTTTTAGTGGTCCACTAAGCAATCAGAGTTATATTTTAAGTACCGAGTTAACTCGCGCAAATAGGCCTAAGTGAGATCGGAACAACATTTTTCTCCATTTTCCGTCATCTCATTACCTACTCTCTTCATTCACTATCCGACTGACTGTAATTAATGTTTTCAGTACGGCATTTTGATGTGCAATGCAATACTTGAGTTCAACCCTTACGTTGGCTGGGGCATTTACTTACAACAACGTCAGAAAACGATGATTGGAATAATAATGCAAATCTGTGGCTCTGGACTCGCAATCACAGGCAGCATGATGAAATATTTTGACTGGACATGGTCCTTAAATTCCACTCATTCATACCTTGGTGAGTAAAATCCAACACATACAAAAACCTTGTCCAATCCATGAAAGTGTTAAGTGGGTGATCGACGTACGAGCCTATACCGCGGTTTTAAAGAACGTCTGTTTTACTCGCGGCTCGTTGGTGCTGAACGACTAGCGAGTGAAACAGTCGTATCGTAGTTGAATTGAGGTTTTGAATTTTGAATTTGTTCGAGCTGAGTAAAAAATGAAGCAAACATGACGAGCCGCGAGCCAGGCTCGTCAACTCACAAAACCGCGGTATTGCAATGATACACCAGCGAGCTTTGCCGACGAGCCATAAGACCGCGGTTTTACTCGCTCGTCGATCAGGGGGTTTATGCCCGGGTTACACGAGGCTAGTTTTTCAAGCTAGGATAGCAAGCTAGTGTTAGTAAGCTAGCAAGCTAGTACTTCTAGCTTCGTGTAGACAAAACTAGCTTCATTTCTAAGCTAGTAAGCTAGTAAGCTAGTTTACAAGCCAGGATAGTTTTTAATAGGATGGAGTTCTATTTTTCAGGCTAGTAGCGCCCCCCACCACTGATTTTACTATCCTGGCTTGTGTACTAGCTTCACGTGGCCGGCATAGCTAGTTTTGGGTTGGCTAGTAAGTAGGAACCACGCATTTTGTTTAACTGCGACGTGTTTTTGAGATTTTAAGATGCCCAAACTACGTACGGAGATTAATTTAAAGTTTGTACAACTGTACCGTGACCATGAATGTCTGTGGAACGCCACTCTTCCAAGTTACAAAGACAAGTCTAAACATGATTCAGCACTACAAAAAATGTGTGGCGAATTAAAGAAAGTGGGTATTGTTATGACTACCAAAGACGTAAAAACTAAAATAAAAATTTACGAGCAACGTATTCTCAAGAACTGACAAAAATTGATAAATCAACCCGGTTTGGAGCAGGTTCTCAAGAAGAATCTACGTCGAAGTTAAATTGGTTCCAGGAAATGCACAGTTTCATTAAAAATGTACCTATGAAAAGAAAAACAACGGTAAGTTGTTTGCTATCGTTTTTTGGACGTGTGGTCACTTCAGTCACTGCAATAATACTTGCTTAAAATAAACTAGCCTCATGTAAACAGAACTAGCATGTTCCAAGCCAGGTTAGCAAGCCAGGATAGTTTAGTAGAAAACTAGCTTGCTATCCTAGCTTGAAAAACTAGCCTCGTGTATCCCGGGCATTAGATATCGAGATTATATTCAATTTATGACATTATTTTCAAAAAATAAGTTTTAAAAACAAAATTAATTACCAAATACAAAAAACAGGATCATGGATGTGTGTTTCGTCCCCATGTTCCTTATTTAAATTCTTTTGAAATTAATTTACAACTAGCTACCACAGCAAAGCTTCATTCGCTATCATGAAAAATTCAGTTCAGAGTTTTGGATTTGATTTCTATTACTTTATCTAAATAGGCTAGTGGCCTACTGTTAGTAAGGCAAACACCACAAACACGTGCATTTTTATAAGATTTAATAAAAAATACTCTTGAGATCAGATTTCAAATCAATCTTATCATTGTATTATCTTTTCAGGGTTCATCGCGATGATACTGACTTTTTTCAGTTTTTTCGGAGGAATTGTAAATTTTATAGTAACTCAACAAGGCCGCTCGAAGAGTTCTGCATTCGATCTTGGCTACGCTTGTGTTACTGCTCTCACCATGACTGTGGCTTTTCTTGCCATCATTTTTGCATTTAATGATGCGCCCTACAGACAGGCATTTAACCATCCCGCTGCAAGTTTGTCAGTTTCATTGACTGTGTTTACAATGACGGGATTACTGATTTTGATTTTTGCAAAATATGTAAAAAAGTAGATTTGAAGCGCTCGATGTGGATCGTCGAACTGAGCAATATTTTTTGTTTTTAACAACAAAACATATCTAAACTTTCTAGGGCAAATGAAAACGTATTTATAAATGTGGCTCCTTCGAACCTACTTTTATAGAATTAGGTAACAAAAATAACGTAACTCATGGCCATATTTTTAGGTATCTACGATAGACATCGTTAGGTAATAAGATTGAAAGATATTTTGGAATTAAGGGACCGGCGAACGTATCTACGTACCTAGGAACGTAATACCAAAATAATTTAAAATTTGAGCATATTTGTATCACTTTATGTTATTATTTGGATAAAGGCAGTATTTATCTAGGTTCCTGTTACACTTTTCTTTCAAAAAACTTACAATTGAACAAATGAAAAGAAAAAATGCCGTTTTTGGAGTACCTACAAAGATTTCAATTCAATTTGCTTACATTTATTTTTAGGTAAGTTTTTCGGAACAAAAGTTTAACAGGAACCTACATAAATACCTACTCTCCTAATCTAACAACATAAACTGATAAAAATATGCTTAAATTTTACATGATTTTGGTATTACGTTTTTATGGAAATTCGTCGGTCGCACGCCTCTTAAGTAAATATAACTATGAAGTAAATAGTCAGGATCGACTATTTCAAGCTACCCGTTAAGCCCGGCCTAAGGCGCGGGATACACAGAAAAGACGTAAGACGCAGACGGGGCGTGGACATTTGTCTCTTCCGCGTCCCTTTCATACAAAATGTAAAGAAGCGTCGCGACGCAAAACATACAGAAGAGACGAGGCGCGGGCGCAACACTGTTCGCTGGCGCCCTGTCCACGACGCGTCCTCGTCTGACGTCTCTTCTGTCTGGCCTGCGCCTAAAAGTTTGTTCGATATTCAAAAGTTGTGATTTTACAAACCAGTATATTTTTGTGATATAGGAAGATTTGTAAAATCGCATATAACTATTGTTCATTTCAATTTGTGGAATGCTAAATTGTAACTGAACATTTATTACTTAGTTAGATTTTAGGTATATTTTAAACACATAATAAAGTTTATAGAAATCTGACAACTAACCAAAACCTAATTCTAAATCCTCATGTACCTACATGAGTATTGGTAGGTATCTTTAGTTTTTTATTTACTTTAAATCAATAGGTAGATATGTGGTGGAAGCCGACTTAAACCGACCAAATAATAAATACCTAATACCTTGTAAGTTTAAGCATAAAGTTGTATCAAATAATCAACCACTCTCTTTGTATATTTTACTTACATTTGTATTTATGTTATCTCAAATAGAGTGTAAATCTGTGTCTTCTGCCTAACCTTACTTGTTTTAGGTAGATATTAGATTTATTGAGATATGAACATAGATGTTTGTTCTGTGTCTGGGTGTTATAAAGTATTATAAGTATGTATTTACAAATATATATGTATTCTATCAGTTATCTGGTTCCCATAGTACAAGCTTTGCTTAGTTTGGGGCTAGATGGCGCTGTGTGAAATGTCCAGCAATATTTATTTATTTATATTGGTAGGTATATTGTATCTCATATCTAGGTACTTGGTGTAGCTTTACAGCAAATATTATATTTACTTACTTAAGTACTTAAGTACCTACTTATAAGTTAAAAATACATTATTAAAACCTTACATTACTAACATAATTTTTTCATTAATTTACCTATCATATTTTAATAATCCTTAAAGTACAAAGGAATTTCTTAGATAACAATTTAGTAACGATATCTAATACCTAGGGAAATTATCACCACAATACCTGATAGTGTCAAAACAACAAAGACTACAGTACTTCAAGCTTTAGAATGGATCTCGGTTATGTTCGTGTTTTCCGAATATGTCCTACAGCAGTGTATGATTTCACAAAACAGAATGCGACAGAAGTATACATCATTATCAGCGTTGCTTGTAACTAATTCACTTTTGTTAAAAATGATATTGATATTTATTTGTTTGCGATACAGTTGAAATTATGCGTTATTTTCATTTCCAAATGACTTTTCGTCAATTGTTTTTGTAATTTTATGCGATTGTTTCCGATGTCTTACGAAAACCATTCTTTTTCTGGTTTTACTGTAAGTACCTACTCGTATATTGTGTAGCATTAAAAAAACTATCAAACCGGTCAAGCATAGTTTGTCGTAGCATGTTTTGATGATAATTTCATTTTATATTTAAATGAAATAAAATATTCGTTAACAGAAAATGGTGAAGTTGCATCCTACTCAGGTACCTTAAAAATCAGCTAAGTAAAAATTTTAAGAGAGGGTAATGGTATTTTTTTTTTATTGGGATCCGCAATGAGACTATTGAGCAGAGAACCAAAGTCAACATAGCTCAGAGAATTAGCAAGCTAAAGTGGCAGTGGCTGGCCATATCTTTCGGAGAACTTACAACCGCTGTGGTAAACGAACGAGTTCTCGAGTGGAGACCGTGACTTGGCAAACGTAGAGGAGGGTAAGACGCCCTCCTGCTAGGTGGAGTGACGATCTGCGAAAGGCTGCCGGCACAAGTTGGATGCGTCAAGCTGAAGACAGGGCGCGATGGCGCTCATTAAGGGAGGCCTATGTCCAGCAGTAGACTGCTATAGACTGATTTTGATGATAATGATGATGATAGGTATTTAGTTTAGAGACTTGTTAATCTTTAACAATTTTGAACTGAACATGAAAAGTATCTTGTAAGCACTTCTGTCTATAATCTTTATGAATAATGTAGGTTTTGTACAAATTAAACAAATGAATCTCTTCTAAAATATTATTTTAATTCCATCTTTTCCTAAACAAAGCTAGTTATTTACATACATAAGTACCTACTCTGGGTTCCAATTAGAAAAATGATTTTATTTCATTTTACATTCTAATCATTCTAAATTTATTTAAATAATACATTTTTACTTTAAAAACTATAATATTACTACTACTTCGCTCGCGTGGTTCTAAAGCTGGGTATCCTATCCACTATTTTCACGCACCAACTGTCCACACACACACAACACAACTGTGCTCCACGCGTCTGTAACCGCTCCTGTAGTGGACTGGTTTGCGCTCTTGGAGCGTTGAACGGTGAGCGCTCTGTGGTGGTTTTCGAAAAGCATGCGTGTTTCTTGTAGAGATACGCGTACTATCTCCATCAGAGCAGCGCGGATGCGCGGAGCACAGTTGGCGCTAACATAGCGGATACCCAGCTTTATATTTGATGTGGCCTCACGATCACCATTTAAGTACTTACTAAGTATAATATTTCAGCGTCCGTTAGTTTCAACTTTCTGAATTTACTAGTTGCGCCCTGGCGGCGTTTCCCGCGTAGTGGTGATTATGGTGATGATTATGAAAAGTAAATGGTGAAAAACCTTCCTCAAGAATAAAGCTTTCAAATACAGAAACATTTTTTTTAAACCAACTTAGGTAGGTATACTTACTTAGTTCCTGAGATTAGCGCGTTCAAACAAACAAACAAAAAAACAAGCTTTTCCACTTTATTATTTTGAATGCATAAATAGTATAGTTAGATAAATATGACATATTCCTATGCATAGTTATTTATTAAAATCAGTTGAAACATTGAAGACTTAAAAACTTAAAAATAAATATCACACCGAATAAAAATACAGATTCTTTAATACTAGCTTTCAATTATTAAAATTTATTTAACTTACGCTTAACTTATTATGATGTTAACTTAAAAATAAGAGAGAAAGTAAAATCTTACTAGGTACCTATAATCAAGAAATACTAACCTCGTCATTCATAGTTAGTTTGTCATCCTAACAAGGCTTTAGAGAATGTTTTTTCTTATTACTCTCAAGTCAATGAAAACAGATACAGATTTAGCAGTTCAGCTATAGAAAACCTACACGTCCATAATGAATATCACGTTCAAATTACAACATTAAAATGACATCGGCATTATTTGAATAAAGTTACTTTGTATTGTTATTTATATATAGTCAGAAAGACAATAAGAAGTGGTTTATGAACATTTACAGGATAGCTTAAACGTAAAATCTCGTAGCTTAAATAGAAAAAATCGAGTAGTTTTATCTTCCCCGACAAGAGTCACAGCAGTTCTGTACGTAGAACTTGTAATGGCAGAGTCTAGCCTGAACTGCTAGAGAACAGTTAGGCAGTTTATCCTCACAGTCTGAAAAAATAAATAAATGTGTTTGCAGCAGGCATAGACATATTAATTTTTAAGAATCTTTGATGATCTATTCTATTCTTTTGAATACTGAAAGCTTCATTCAAGTGAAACTTTTATTGTATGAAAAAATCAGTGTGAGACGATCGCGCGAGGAGTAACCTTGCCGCAACTCCCTCCTTACCCAGATGAAGATTCTCCGGATGAATCGAAACATTGTCGGTATCTAAATTGACGATATTTTTACATGAGTAATTCCCTGTTTTGTGTTCCCTTCTAATTGTGTTAAATAATGTACTTATATGAAAAAAGTTAAATACCTAAAACAGTATGATAAAAATTTCTAATTATAAACTAAATTATGACACAATATCATGCATTGAACTTAATAATTCAATTATGTTCAGCTATTAACAGTCAAACCACGAAAATTCAAATATGAAGTGGATTTTTCAAGCTTTTACAGAAAAAAACGTGATAATGAGGCAATAAATAAAACTGTTTGGGAAATGATGTTGTAAGTATTGTAGTGTGTTTTAGGATAGCAAAGTAATACAAAAGAAGTACACAGAAGTGTGAACTCACACTTTTTATTTGTACCTTTAGTTTCAATTTCTCTCGGTGTCGCATCCTTCTGTATATTCGAGATTGTTGTTTCATAGCTTGAGGATTTCTGAGACTCTGCAAAATATTGGGATTATAATTTATTTTACAAACATTACTAATCACAACAACACAATCTTCCACTTCAAGTTTTACGGTCATTGGTTTTTGAAGATAACTTCTCAGTTTCTTGCTAATCATTCGAAGATTCAGAGTACCTACTCATTGAAAACTCGGTGTTATTTATGTTTATTTACAAAAATAAGCGAAACCGGGATAAATGTAAATTCAGATATACTTTTGACTACCACCCTTAAACATTTGTCTTGGAGATCGACCTGACAGAAACTACTGACCCAAGGAGACCCGTTATAGAATAATACCTATGTATTGTCGTAAATATATATAAAATA
Source organism: Camptogramma bilineatum (assembly GCA_958496255.1). NCBI lineage: Eukaryota > Metazoa > Arthropoda > Insecta > Lepidoptera > Geometridae > Camptogramma > Camptogramma bilineatum. The sequence continues at coordinate 7,103,713 of OY292467.1, read as the reverse complement.
TAAAGCATATATTTATACCTATACATATCATCCAATCCATCTATCTTTGGATAGCCAGAGATTTTCGTACTAAGAAATTGAAGATAAGAGATATTCACCAGCTTGAAAAATTATCAAACCATAACTCTTATCTGTAGGTATAATAAAAATAAAATGCTTATCATTGGTAGGCACATAAATTGAGCAGCTGGGCCGATTTGTTATTTATTTTTATATTTACAATAGTCCAAAATATGTTTAAAGGGATTTTTTGTTTCAACTCGAAATTAGGACGAGACAAAGTTAGCAAGTTCAGTCTCACGCTCACCGTCAGCGCTGATAGGCGAGTGATCTTTATTACAATGAAATAAGGATACCGATTGTTTAGCTAAAATGGCTACGCCGATTGCTCTCGTCAATGCTGGACAATCAGTATCCTTATTTCATTGTAATAAAGATCACTCGCCTATCAGCGCTGACGGTGAGCGTGAGACTAAAATCAGCCAAAATAAGACTGTGAAAGTACTCACCAATTGTAAGATCTGGTGGGAAGGATGAAGTGCATCTCGGTTCACAGCTCCTCGAAGCTTCAGGTCTTATTGAAGTACAATCGCTGTCAGTAATCCCTACTGTGGAGTCTGCTCTAGCGCACAGCACTGAGCGTCTTTGTATCCCAGATGGGGGACTGCTAGAGCAGTTTCCTGAGCACTGGACAGGAAAAAATACCTTTATAATGAAGCTAGGTTACCGAAAATATAAAGATGCTGAACGAATATCATTAAAGGTAGAATTCAAAAAGATAAAGCTGCTTCAACTATTAAAAATACTTCTTATGTTAGACTACGAAGCTACATCTTAAATTAGTAAGACAATCTTGACTTGTCCTGATATAAATCTGCCTACTGTAGATACATGCCTTAATTTTTAATTTGATGTGCCACTGACCACGTCTGCAAAGGACCTTATTTTCTAGAATATATTTATAGGAACTGTTTTTTTAGAGTGTATGGTCACAAAGCTTCGTAATATTGACAGTGTACTGTCAATATTAAGCTCAAATTAGTAAAAAAAAATCGAGAATCTACAAAAATCTCAATATAAACCAATTCAGAACAGCTGCGGTTAGGAACAGAATCCCTGATAATGTATTGTCTTTCGGAATAATAACAAATCTTCTACATTCCAGAAAACTCACGGCCACAAACAAAATATGTCGTGAATTAACAACAAGCATTTGTCTAATAGGTGGGCGTCTCGTTCTGCCTATTAATTAGGGTATTAATCACATGTTGGACGCTCCAATTAGACACTATTGTACTGGGTATTAATTAGCTACTGTTCCATTGAATGCTGAGTTCCTGGGAAGCTGTTCTGAAAGTTTTCAATGCACGTGCAAGGCCAATTGCTTTGAACCACCTTGCCACTCTTTGTTAGAGCGGCAAATCAGCTGGTGTATTGCGAACATCATAGAATTGACATAATTTGTACCCGATACTCTTGATCAGAGACAGCATTGACCTATATTTTGCAAATCTAACAGACTCATACAACGATTCATGTTGAACTACTGCTGAAATCAATGAAACCCTATCATTGTCTAATTGAAAATGTGCTCAAATTATCTCCATCCATCTCCTACATCTCTAGGAAGCTTCTAAGTCCATTTAGAATGACAGGGTCAGAGTTTAATATAGTTACCTTGCCCCAATCGCTGTAATACCACGAAGGAGGACAGTCAGTCCCACACTCTCTCTCGTGCTCTGGTCGAGGACTCTTACAGGCGGAGTCGCGGAGATGTCTCCCAGTCCCCCCAATACATAGCACCCCTCGAACTTGTCTGCCAGAGCAGTTAGATGAACATCGAGACCACTCACCTGTGAAGAATTTCGATGTGAGCTGAAAGACTCATTATTGTTATAACTTTGGTTTTAGCTACAGCAAAACTAATTAAGTAGGTAGATCAAAAATACAAAATTAGGTAAATACATTTTAAACGTATTTTCATTGTTATTGGCTCATCTTTAAACTTCATGATAAGCCTAATCTAAAACTCGAAATATGTAAAAAGACTTACAATAATTCACGCGAGCACTTTAACACACCTAAACATGAGCCGAGATCTTAGCTAGCTTTATTGGCGTATCATATCTAATCTATCTATCTATCATTAACTGGTCTATAATTTTCAAGGCATAATACTTTATACTGGATGTTACATAGAACCTAGCTACATGTAGAAAAGTCTTACCAACAAACCATTCTCCATCCTGCGCATCACAATCCCCCTTGGGCGAACAGGTTCTCTTGTACTCTGGCGCTTTCCTCGGAGCACACCCTGAGGGGTCCGCACATCTCACTCCTCGAGTTTGGATACCAGTTCCCACACACCAGCCTACACACTAAGATAAAAAAAAACATATTTTGGAACATGATGGAAACTTACACATCATCATATTTTCTGGTGGCTTTAAGACGGCCTAAACACGGATTTTTACTATTATTCAGTGAAAAGTTCCATTGGACAGCTCTTGACTCCATATTCAGATCAGCTCGCTGTCCCCCTAATGTAACATTGTCTTCGGAACTTGACATGGATAGCAAGTTTTGACTTATATACAAGTTAAATAAAAGCTTGTAAAAAGAATAATTACTTAAAAGTTATAAAACTCATACTAACTTCTGACCACTCTGTATACAGCCATCCAGCTGCAGCGCTAAAGCTATATTCCGGTCCAATATCCAAATCAGTACTGTTCACAGCCACAGTGTAAACTGGTCCATCTCTGAATGTGTCAGTATGCTCCCGAGGTCTCACTCTTGACTTGGGCTCTATATGCCTCACTTCTCCAGTAATGACGTCATCGCAGTTCGGGATGTCACATTTATCTATAGTTGGAGGTTTTAGTGCAGGGCATTTTTGGTCACTGATCTGTAAAGCAACTGTTACACTTAGCTCATGTTGCACAGTCTTATAAATAAGCTAGCGGTCATTTAGAGTGACGAATAACTCGCACACAGTGTTCATCATCACTGATTAGCAATAATCAGCTGTCATTTGTAGGAGTTACTCGTTACTTTCACGGACCAAACGTCCAAGCACTTACAAAGTAATGAAATTTAGGCATTTAAACAGTAAATTAATTTATTTGGTGATAAATAGTATAGATTAGCATGCCTAGTAGGTATATAGGACAGACCTAGTAGTAATAGGTATACAAGATTAATTTCTTCGTGCCTAAAATCTGGTAATGTTTACCTTAGTGATTCCTCTAGCGTGATCCTGAACACAGCCAACGATCCTCGTTCGACTCGCAGGTCCACACTTAGGGCAGGTAGACCACGCAGCAGCCCTCCATCTTGGAGGACAGGGAACTCCCCCACATCGTCGTCTTCGACCTGCGGGGGGAGACCCTGAGCAGTGGACCGCTGATACTTCCCGGTCAGGGAAACCATTACTTATTTCCACACATCTGAATTTCCCGAGCTATGGATGAAAATTTTATTTTAATAACCATAATCATATACAGACATACTTACATACATAATGGAAGGGAAAAGCATAAATAAGCAAAAACCACAAATTTCCATTTACCAGAATCCTGATCTGAAATAATTTTTTTGCCTCATTCACTATCATTATATTTTTCATGCAAGCCTCATAATCCTATCGTAATTTTTTTTTTTTTTTTTTTAATATTGCTGGACATTTCACACAGCATCATGTAGTCCCAAGCTAAGCAGAGCTTATCTTACTTATAAAAATTACTTATCTGTAGGTACTTTACTTTTTTTTGAATTATCATCATCATGACTATTTTCTGATCCGATTAATTTGTTAAACATGAATAAATAAGTGAGTCATACCTGAATTCCTCCACCGCAAGTCCGGGTACATTGAGTATACGACATTATCTTCCAAACAAACTTTCTTCCTCCTACAACAAATGACTCAAAATCTTCATTATCAGCACTGTCTTCGTTGTACATGCTGCTAGAATCTGGATATCTTGGCACAGTACTAGGTTTATATGACTCGAAGCTGTGATGTCTTCGCGTGTGTTTGGAAGTAAACTCAGGTTGGTCTGGTCTAGTGGGTTCAAGTTCAGTTTCTCCACCAAGACTTTCCGTGAAATATTCATATTTGATATTAGGACTAGGTTTAGTATATAGAATCTGAAAAAAAAAAAATCAATGTAATAAATAAAATCCATTTTTCACATTAAAATAATTGTGTTATAATCAGTTGAAAATCTTACCATAATATCAATGGGGTGGTGTATAGGTCCAAGAGCAAATACTTGATCAAGACCTGCAGCCCGTGAATAAATAAACCTAGCTCCGGCCGCTTCATAGGTTCCTGGTAAGCTGACAGCAAACTCTCCATTCATAATATAAGATCCATTTGATATTTTCAATGCTGTAATAAAACAATGGAATTTCTGAACTGTTCGTTTACCGATAATATCGTCTGATTTGAAAATTAGTACCTATTTGCAAGGACATTAATCATTATGCTAGATGGTTATTCTAAACCACCCATCAACAGGGTGAGAAATTGATTCCGCAAATGCACGTCAGGTTAAAGTGAACATTAATATGGGAGAGTAGGCGTGCGATACTCTAACCGTGATAAATTATGTTGATGATATCTCATGCTACTTGGAGCCGTACCTTGATCTTGATGAAAGGACAATAGGTATAATGTTTAGTTTAAAATATTCGGCATCATAGTTCACACTTTCATCTCATCCAGGCGATTAGTTTGTTTTTTTTGCTTCCCATTAAATTAATCGTATTGTTCGAATGCCACTGACCCTAAACTCAGATGAAGAGTTACAGTGTTGCAACCATATTGAAAAAAAATTTACTGACCCGTAGAGGTAGGTACTTACCTACAACAATTTACTCAACTATACCGTTTTTGACAGTCTCTTTACCTAAATGCTTTTTTGTAATTTTAGTTCATACCTATGTAGTTCTCGCTGGAGACGATCTCAGAGACGTTCAGCCGGCAGGCGCCGCGAGGCACAGTCGTCACGTACGAGTATCCGAGGGGCAGTCGTGGTCGGGAGAACAGACCCGATACTAGTCGCCGACCACACCGCAAGCTCGGAGTTCCACCTGCTAAGACTGTTTCTCTTCCCACCACCTGCATTAAAAAAATTAAATAGTATGATCGCAACTGTATCACCAAGGCGCGATAAACATTAAGTATTTTATGATATCTTAAGGAATTTAATTTTGAGATCCTTTGAAGACGTCTAAGGGTTATCAATTAATCCTTTCCTTTGATTACTAAGACCTACCTATACCTAAGTACAACAGCTTTGAAATATTCTGATTCTGATTTCTTATTAGTTTTAACGTGTAATATAAAATTGACCTTGCGTGAAAATAACTCTAGAATGTGGAGAGTAACAAGAGTCGGTCGTTTTTCGTTCGTTACCGATTCAGTAAGGCTTTTAAAGTGATTAATTTGCTATAATCATACTTAAAACTGTCTTCGTTCTAGAATCAATACTGTCATCTCGCGTACCAATAGGCATGGTTCTTTACTGAAGTGATGAATAATGTGATTCTTGTGTCTCTACTTCTAGATTTATTTGCATCTGAAGTATAGTAGTGTTCCAGTAATTGATCATCAATCGACCGTCCATAGGAGCGTTCACATCCTGTTGGCACAATGAGGAAGCTTTCAGCATTCCTTCGTAGTCACTTTAAACTGACACGTGGAAACAAAGTCATAACACAATTACCACGTGGAGTTTACGAGATGGCTTTTGACGCCACCGATACGCGGAGACGAGAACAATGGTTCATGATCGTTATGGACGTTCTACGACGTATTGTTAGATTGTCTGTAGTAGCTCTTCTTACAAAGTTCGATTTATGATGCTGATGCCTTTAACAGAACATTGTAATGTTTTTCATTTTTTAAAAGGAGAGACTAAACTTTTTAAATTTTTATAACATTTATTGATGACACCTATGATAAAATGTTATAGTTTTCATAATGCACCAAATATTGTATTTTTATAGTCCCCGATGTAAACTGAGTACCTAACAAATTCATGATAAGAGAACGTTTTAATTCAGGTATAGTTTTATACATACCGGCCTTTGAATATCAAAACACAAAATTATCTGTGTATGTTAGCAGTCAGTTTCAAAATAAAAAGGAAGGTCCCAGATGTATAATTTCGACGCCCTATACAAACACGTGGGCTCCTAGATAGATTTAGTTGAAATTGTTTTCATTTTTGTGGTGGTTTTACTCGTAGAATCTGTCCACGCAAAATTACGAGTATGACGAAGCACATTAAGTTGAAATAAAATTATATTTAGATGCCATTCAAGTGTACTAACGGATAGATTGTGGCGAATGAGATTATGATGTCGACGGGCGCAAGCGCAGACTCCATAACGCAAATGCTCATTTTGCTGTCATGAAATGCAGATAGCGGCTTTCTAAGTTCTCGTACCTGTATATATTTCCTTAAGGCTTAAGATATAAACTACTAAAGTCTTGCATAATTAATTTTAAAATTTATAAGTAATTAAAATTACGGAACAGTTATTTGGTTTGGATCTCACCGCGCACAGAAATGTAAAACTATTGAATTGTTAGTCCAGTAGAACATTCCTTAGATTATCATCTTTTATACAATTTTAGCTTTGGCATAATATTCTCGAACCACTTACGAACAAAATGTCTTTATTAGCATTTTATCGCGTGAAGAAATCGCTATCCCTCCATTTGTAATATCACTACAAGATATTAAACCTCGCTTTAGACATCGTAAAGTATGTCTGTTATTAAGAGCTATGTAAATTAGTGTTTCTGAGTTTTGCTCATAATAAAAATAGTTTTAATTTTAAACAAAACCTACGCGATCTCAGAAGTTGGTAATGTAGAGCAGCGATAAACATTATTTATGAAGATGTTACAAGGGGGTAAGCCATCTTAATGGCTTATGTATCTTTATTTGCGATAAATAAACATAAAATGGCACGAGTCATATCATTTACCATTTACATATGCAAATTTTTACCAGAGACTGTTCTGTGGCGCCAATTTTAATGACCACGTTAAGAGAATGGCTTAATTTTAATACCGGTACTAAATAACGATCTATTAAATTTTAGTTTGAAATGGACAGAGTTTTGAATAGGTAATTATCCGACTAAGCATTATAATATCAGATAGAATGTATCAATTTTCAACCATCTGCTGAAAATTTCGTTCTATTATTTAATTCAACTATGTCCCTAAAAAGCAATCAGTAAAGTCTAACAATATGGTAAGCACCTACTTTCTCACTATGCTATTTCTTCAAGGCACGGCCAAGTGTCATGGAAATAGGCCATTGTCTCGGGCACAGTAAAGCTCTTATCATCAGATGGGCCATCTGCCAGTAGGATAATATGGCTCGAAATACAAAACAACTGTATAATATCATAATTAGATTGTGTGTACTATGCCAAGTCGTGGTGTGACTTTATTGAATGAAATTTTTACAACTCAAATTCTTGTGTGCATTTTTTGTTCTCTTTCTTAGTACTTACAATTCAATGAACTATTTCATTACATTCTGGACTTGTAAGAAAGCTAGCAGACGTCGAGATCATTGTACTAAGATGAGACCTACACGACATTACAATGTATCTTACATTAGTTATCCCGGTCATTCTCAGGCGCAGCATTTTTTTCGGTGGCACAATTTTTTTTAGAATTTGGATGTTTTGACATGAAATATCAAATCTATATTTAATTTAGTAATTATTAGTACAAGAGGGAACTCTTAAAGCCTAACGGTTAAAAAGTTATTTGATTTTGAAAAATTGGTGCCCACCGAAGTCAATATTCTAATCACCGAAATCAAATACATTAAACTTTGGTTAAAAAGTCAACAGTCTTTAGTTCGATCTATAATTATTACATAAAAAATTAGGTATTTGTTGATAAAAATCATTTCTAAAAGGGGTTACAGCATTAAACCCCTTGAAGGAGTTAAATTATGTTTCAAAGTTTGTATGGCGATTTATTACTAGTAGTTCTCCCCGAACTGAGATCTCGCGCATCGTAGATGGCTTACATTTGGACTTTCTTCTGACTACCCCTATACTTTCAAGTGCTACTACTGCCGAGTATGCCTATTGCGCTAGCTCGTCATGGTAAAATTACTGGCATGCATGCAATACATAATGTCGTCTAATTTTTCATTCATTTCATATTTATTACGAATTCTCGTCGTATTTAAAAAAGTATACGCCCTAGAATAAAAATAATAACTATTTTGGAATTTACAAATAAAGACCTTTCATTTCACTCAACTCAATATATTTGATTAACTTTTTTTTACCCCCCTTGGGAACCCAATATCCACCCATGATTGGATGGTAAACGATTCCGGCTGTCCAAAAGTCAAAAGCTAGGAACACGTCCTGGCTGGCATCCACCCGAGCATACTCGTATACTACTTAAAGTTAGTCTCTCTTGCAGAATCCAGCCGCTTCAAACCTTGTATTAGGTACTACTACAGGTGGCTGCCTGATTCGGCATCAGCTCCTCTCATTCACATACTGACGGATGCTTTCCTCACTAGGGTCTAGTTGGGATATATTATAAGCCAATGGTCGTTTCAACAGCCTGCAGGGCGAACCTGGCAGAGCGGAGGGCTATCCCACGTCAGTTGGGGGAAGGCTTCGGCCGATGCTTCTACGAGAAAAAATCCATCCGCGTCAGTCCTCCTCACATCACAAATGGGTATTTCCTGTTGTGTCAGAATTTTCTGTCGCTTTCACCGCGTCAGGTGTCGCTTTAACGCTTGGCACCTGACGCGGTAGCAGTCTGGCGGAACAATCAGTGGACTCCCGTTTCCGCATTTGGACTCGATGGTGGTCCTTTATGCGTGGGGATAACCTGGCTCGTTAGGTACGTAGCCAACCTAGCTCTCCTAGAAGCACAACAGCTTCCTGGGGTCTTCACCGGCTTATAGGAGCGACCTCGGGATACTGAAGATTTGTTGCCATTGTGTTGCTACTCCCGCACATTCCAGGACTACGTGAGCAGCTGATTCTTCTTCGCTTAGACATCCCCTGCAGAGTGGACTGTCCGTGGCACCAATGTTGTACAGATGTGTTTTGAGGGTACGGTGTCCTGTCAAAGTCCCTAAGATTATTTCGAGGTCTTTTCTTTGTAGGTTCATTAGACGACGCTCTGAAGTGTCGGATTGTCTGTCTCCAGCGATAGTTGTGTAGGTTTTGGGTATGTTGCCGCATCCAGATGCGTAGTTGAGAAAAGGGCGTAGGCAAGAATGAGGTTGGGCTCTAACTCTTTAGGTTGAAAGCTGCAATTGAGCTGTTCTTTTATTTTTTATAGATGCCGACATTAATCTGGGGCACCTTTTTTATGCCAGCTTTCTCTATGATTCAATACAATTATCATAAATCAGGAAACAGCACTATAAGTGCTATGAAACTGTCTTTACCCTTCATATATTTCCACGGAAAACACTGAAATCAATACCACCGGAATTAAAATTATGAGCAAAATCCTAGATATTTTTAAAAGTAACCAAAATTTTGAATATTAGTCTGCATAATGGAAATCTTGTACCACTTAGATACACTTTTGTTATAATTCGAAAATAATTGCTTGAATGGATTTGAAAAAAATGAATACACCGAACTCATCTTGGAGGGTATACCAAGCCACCGAAAACGATTTTGTTCCTCAATAAAAGAGACACACAGAGACCCACAGACCTGGTGGTCCTCTCCACCAATGCGGAGGGGCTGATAGTTATTCTTACTCTAACAACTGTTCTTGCAGCTATTAGAGAACAGGGTATATGCGTAGATCGGTGCGCGCCACCGATATCAATTCAAAACCTCGGACGCGACTAAAACTACTTGTAACTTATCAACGAAAGACTAATATTTATTGGGAATATTATAAAATAAGCTAGTAATTATCTGGTTTTTTGTGAATACATTCAAAGTAGCGCCACGCTTTATAGAGAAAAAGATAAAAAATAATTTACATCGCAAAATGTGCTTGGGACATGCCACCGAGGCTCAAATTTCAGCGGTTTTTATTTTTTTTAACTATTTTAAATTTATTTTATCTAAAAGAAAACATAGACTTCTTCTAGTATTTGATCATAACTATCATACAAAAAAGAATCAAGCTTTTAGAAATCTATTTAATAGAGGTTTTTGGCCCGGACGGTTTTTTCGAGCCGTTTGCGAATGGCCCATCCATCATCATCACAATTTTTCCATGGTGTTACTACTGATAATATCAGTGACCATGGAAAATGTGACAATCTCAAAACGAAAAGACATGATCATGACTTTACCTATCCCTAAGGCGCTGTAGACATTTTCTAAGATGTTCAGGAATTTAAGTTTGAAAATGCCTAATGGGGTACTCAGCGGTATGTCTAAATTCACGCCTACATTTTATTTATATTTTATTTTACGATTTAAATTTAAAAGATTGTAAAACCATGTATCAACTACTTTTGGGTATGGCAATCCATGTTAGATGGAAATAAATGTAATTGTTGAATTAGAAGGTATAAGATTTCTTACCATTGCTAGCTAACCCATAATTATCAATATCCAATCAAACGCACATTAACAATGGTAGTAAATTTGTTAGGGCAGCCACACTCAAAACGGCCGTCGCTCGACCAAAGCAGGTGATTCGATAACCCTCACTAATCCTAATTAATAGCCTATTAGTAGACATTTTCAATTACCACTTCGCCAGATTTATTTCTGTTCGTGATTAGATTTATTGTGAGCGTGTAATAATAGAGTAGTCGGATCATCAATGTAAAGTAGTTACAAGTTCAACATACAATTTATTTGTTGTTGATAGTGAATTTGAGATTATTTTGCAGTTTTTATAGAATCCTAATTAAACGACTAGGTACGCAAGACAAGGTAAGTACTCGTAGCAAACCCGCAACTCTAATAAGAGATGATAAAAATATAATACGATAACGTTTGTACGACAGGATGAAAAAGTATCCTAAATTAAAACAGTTGCGGGCATTAAGATATGCATTTGGACTTAACTCTGATACCCTTAGACTTCTTCAAAGAATCTAAATTCTCAAATATCTAAGGGAGTGGACACACTACGTTTTTGGCATCGCGTTTTTGAGCTGCGCGTTCGCATCCATACAAACGCGATAGTTGCCGTCTCTTCCATTGACACAGCGGGACAAAAAAAAAAAAATCTTCAAACCCTAGCTAAATTGACAGTTCAGTGTGCGTAATAGGGTAAAAATACAGACTCGTGTGATAATGTTTTTAATAATTTAGTAGGATACCTTATTTTAATTTCCGCTAGAATTATTCACACTAATTAATAAAATGCCTCACATGTTCTCTGTAGCGCGAATCGCTGAGTATGCAAACGCTTGACCCGTGGGTCAGTAAGTACCGTTGAGGGTAGGAAGTGATTCGCTACATCTTATACAAAGTGTGTGCGAATGCTCCTTGGTACTTATTCAACCTGTTCTGATTAATGATGTGCGCATAGTAGCGGTTTGCAATTTAAAAAATTATACTTACCATTCTTCGGGCATAGATTAAAATCTCCCATTTTCTCCTCTAGGTCAAAACGTCAATTGAACCTTAGACTTTCGTCTGTTTCTCTACTAATGACAAACGACTCTGTTGTGGTAATGATTTGAGCTCTAGCTAATGGTTCAGTCTTCGGTGTAGTAGAAAAAACGTTTGAAAAAGCTATTCTACTGCTTAAATCAAATGACTGACATTTTGGAGAACGAAACAAAACGCAGCAGAATAGTAGACGTTGTAACTTGTACAAAACTGACCAACCAAGTGACACACCGCGAGATCTAAAGCCATCAGATAAACCAAGTATATAAGTGGCTTAAAGAGTTAATGCTAATGCTAAAGAAATAAGGGTGATCAAAAAACTAGTGATAAAGTATATAAAAACAAGATCAATGACCCTTGCGGTTTGCCAACCTTTGTAGGTTGTGTTTGTAAAGTGATGACACATCGGTCAATTAGCAATAGGGAACTCCCACAATTTTTTTTTATGATTTTATACGATAGGTTATATCGTCAAATAACCGTAACAAAAATTCCAGCGTCGAAAAACTAAAATTTTATAACAAAAATAATTTTTAAAATTTACCAACATTTTCATGCACTTGAAACGGACGTGACGTCACAAGTCACCAAAATTACACGCGCTTGTAGGTAGAAAAAAAAAACTTTCTGTCGAGTTTGAAGGAGTGTGACGTCACAGCATATGTGACAAATAGCGTTGCGTTTCAAGTCTTATGAAATTCCCACTATATTTTTGCACTTTTTAATTATTAATTTCTAAGCGAAAATGAAATAATATTAAAAAATAATTACACACACATAATTCTAAAGCCATAATGTTCATAGAAAAATACGTTTAACCCGCTTTTGAATCAGACGCATATTGCCTATTCGAGGAAGTGAACCGACAATTTCTAACAAAATGTGTCACCCACGAAAAGTGACAAGCTGAATAATCTACAGCCCAAAGTTAACACGATAAAAGAAGCGCCTCCATAAGCTGTTTGTAATTGGACAGAGAACTTTAATTGGTCGTAATGTGTTCTTATAAATCAATTAACAACAACCTCCTTTCTTGGACTGCACTGATTAGAATCTCGACGTGCTCATTGGACGTATCATTTATAAATCTTCGTAGCAAATGCAATAAATGTGTTGGCTACCGGCCGGGCATTTGTCTATCGCGTTGGTATGTCAGTTGGGAATGTTTAACTTTTATCACAAGATTATCGCATTATAAAACAAAAAGATAGGATTAGATTGCGATCAAATTTAAATACTTACTTAATAATAATCTTTATTTTATCTATATCCTTTAGTTTTATCTGTATCCGGTACAACGTTCTTTTTTTTTTTTCTTTTAATGTTTCTGAATGTGGGTTGAAGATGATGGTGATGGTTTAAATATTATTTTGGTTACCTAATATCTTTAGATTTCAGATGCGTGTGTAGGTATTTCTGGCAGTGACGCTGTTATTGCAATTAAGTTTCCGGAAATGTTTGATACATTTCCTAAACTTATTTAACTAAACTTAAAAAAAAGAAATGGGTTAGAAAGATCATAAATAGTGGTGTGAATTAAGGAGTGTTGAGTAGTAAATGTAAGCTGATTGATAAATAGATACTCGTACCTAAAGAAATTTTTAAATTAGGTGAAGTTTATACTTACAACAGTGAGGCAAATGAAAAGTAGGCCGGATGCTGCTGACACCATGTTTCTCTTGTCAATGTGTGTCATAGATAACTCCTAGATGAATGATTTACACACAAATACACTTTGACGCAAGGTGATTAATGGGTTTCATCTTATAAGGGCACTTTTTATATGGATCACTCATTCGTCATAAAAAAAAACGGACTAAAAGTAATAAAACATTAGAATTTTACAACCTTTTTAGCCTTATTCGTATGTAGTTACGTCCAAAATTTCAAGTGAATGCTGTTTATTATTATCATTGAAAACGAAGAAGGGTCAGTCTTCAGAATCAGCGCACCTGGTTGATCGCTATGGCGCCCCTTAAATGTCGATATTATTGCTTTTCTGCCCCTTCAGGCGCAAATATGAAAATATGCTTATTTAGACACCTCCTTTTCGAAATAAAAACACAGAAAAGCAATAATATCGATATTTAAAAAGCACCATAGCGATCAACCAAACACGCTGATTCTGAAGATTGACCCAGAAAACGATGTGGCATTTGCACTTTGCTGGATGTTTCAAACGTTAACGTGAAATGAAGATGACACGACATGATTGAGTTGAGCTCATAAGAAACACTTAGCAAATTACTTAGGCAATTATTTTGATCCCAAAAACGGAGTATGAATTAAGGGAAATTAAGGGAATTATTGAAACACTCAACTCGCTTGAAAACAAATGGAACAGAACCCATTTGCTCGTAAATAAGATTAATACTCGTGAAGGTTGCGCTTGTAAGGTGAGCTACCTACCTTTTTAAGAAAAATTATAATAATCATAAAAATAAATAGTCTTAAAATCAAAATCATTGTATTTTATTATAGTGATATACTTCTTTGAAGAACTACCTTTCCTTAAAACTAGGTAAATCTTATATTAAAGTTTATTACTTTAATCTAGGACAGCCAAATAACCTTTTACATAAAATATTTGAATGTAGCGAACAGCAATGAAAAATATAGCGATAAAAATTACTTATCTTGTTTTAAGATGGGTAGGTAGGTACTCAGAGCCGGACAAAACGCCGACAGGGTGCAAAACAAGTATTCCCAGGTACTGCCTCTCTCGTGTCTTCCAACCAACTCTATCCAACAGAGTCCAACTGAGCCAAACTGCCAAACTGACCAACTATGCCAAAACTGACGAACTGAGCCCCTTATCGACTTTGACACCGTTTATATAGTACCCTACTTGTTCTGCACCACCTCTGACTACCAATAACAATTTATTTATTGAAATAAATTGTTATTATTATTGAAATACACTTTAATAATTATATTACGAATTTCGACACTTATATATCACATTTTAAACAATTAATTAAAATATATTTTTAATTTAACGGATGTCCGTTAATAGATATCAAAATAACTTGTTATGAAGTTGAATTACATTCTAAAAATCATAGATATTATTAATTATAAATACCTATACGAAATTATGTTTCTTTTCAACAGTTATTATTTATTCAATTTAAATAACAACGGAAATGTGTCTAATATCAAATAATAAATCCGAAATACTAATAAAATATTCACTTTACAATTACCAAGGTATCTAAAAAATTACGAATTGATTTATGTTATTTACCAATATATTTATAGAATCTAACACGCTCGTGTGATGAGCCAATATTCAAGACGATATTTAACTAAAGTAATTACTCAGCTCACAATATTTCTTTATTGTTCGTTAGTGCCGCTGCCAAGAGTACCTCTTTGATCTTAATGCAATTCAATTGAATTTTAATGAGTAGCAAAATCCTTGCTGATATCTTTATTTGAAGTTGTGTGCGCGTACGCATGAACTAGCCGTAAAATATTGCCTCAGTTTAGCGTAATGTTTTCATGTATTCTAAATTCGGTGATAAATTTTGTATTTTACCGGATATTCAGATTAACATGCTATATTTCACGCCATATTTTGTGAAATAGTATAATCTAGTAAGGTGTAAATGGGGCGCAGATTTAATAATGACAGGATAAACTGTGTCAATTGTTGAATTCAGCGAGGTGCTACATATCAAGCTATTGAACCGTCTTATTTATTCGCATTGCCAGCTTCTATGTGCCGGTAACAAGAAATAATTTATTCAAATTATTACAGACCTGCTTGCCATTTAATAAATCCAACATAATATGCACCTAATATCAGCATGACTACTAAATAGATTCAATTCGTATAAATAAAGATTAAAAAATGATGCGTGTGACTCTATTATTTAAGAGAACATTTCAATGACTCATCTTTACAAAATACACTGCAGTTAAACACATCAGCTGCTGTGGTTAAGCATGAAATCAAATTCAAACATAAACTATTTTGAACGCAGTCATCTGCTTAAACTACATTCCTGACAATCTATTTGTACTTTAGTCCAGTGAATACTAATAGTAGTACGACATAATGGGTAGATCTAGTGAGCCGAGCTGTGGCGGTGAGCCAACTGTGGGTGCTGGCGATTCATGGTTAGATGCTCGCATGCATTAAGTATTAGCTGAATGATGTACCACAGATTAGAGTAGAGCTAGGAGCTGGTAGCGTTAATTTTACTTTGTTATTTACTAGCTTACGATTTCCTGTCAAAATTTCAAGTTCATTTGTATTTCGAATTCAATTACCAAACATTTAAATTTTTCGGCCTTTTTTTGCCTTATGCACTTTTGAGACATTAACAAAAAAATTACCAAATCGTTCTCAAGTGATGCATTTTCTTTTTTAGAAAATAAAATAAAATTAAAGCTTTACAAAACACTAAGAATTGAAATAAACTCAGTGCGAATAAGATGAAATGTACAATCAACTCTCGGTTCAACAAAGTAAGCGTGTTTGTCAGTCGAGAACTGTTAGAAAGCTGTCCTACAACTGAAGATTTGTAGTCATCCGACGTTAATTTGGCTGGAGGTGTGAGCAGGTCATCAAGATGTGAGTTGAACATCTTAGTCCGTGATTAGACGACAGATTGTGCGTTTGCATCTTATTACAGCTCACAAAATAGCTAGAGCTAAGCCTAAAGCTACGAGTATAACATTTTTGTTTATAAATAATGTCAATTTTACTGTGAGTACCTCATTAGATACTAATAGTGCTAATAGACATCTTCAAAAGATCTTGAATAACTAAAAACTATAATTTTTTGGTATTATTACATTTGAAAATGAAAAATCTTATCATAATTTTAATTCCGACGGGATTCGAACCCGCAATGATACAAGCGATCCTCCTTTAGCCGGAGTGCCTTTACCAACGTGGCCATGGAATCTTTAGTCGTCAGAGTTAAAAATCTTGATAGGGCTATTTATCGATTGAAGCATCGATGAGCGCCATCTATTGCGGGTTCGAATCCCGTGTAACTAAAAACTGTCTACTGCGCCCTTGGTGGAATACAGTCGTGATCATGTTTCGTTTTGTAATTATTATTTTTTTCCTCAATTTATATTTGACGACAGTCCGGAAATTTCTTTTTTACTTTATTTTTGACTTTTGACCTTATGCAACTTCGTTAAAATAATAAAAAGTCTTATCCCGTATCCTATAATATTTTATCCAGGAAAAACATAACCTTGTAATTTATAGATTTAAACATTCCAAATATTTATGAACTCATCCTAGTATTAATACCGTTGCAATAAAATATTTATTTACTAGATTCAAGTGGATTACAAAATTGTATTGAAAATAGTCGTAAAACTAAATCAGTAATCCTTGTTTTATGCGATTACACCAACATTACTGTATGAGCTATAAATTACGTTCCATCTTGAAACTACTTTCTTACGTAGTATTTTTTACAAAAACTCACCAAACAATCGTAATAAAAAATACATTAAGGACATTTTTAAGAACAACCTTATTTTATTTTCATTTAACCTTAGGGTTTATAGTCCTAATAAAAATGCTACCTATTCCGGTTACAATTTTCTTTTAACAGAGTAATACTCATAAGTATTGTAAACATCATTGGGAATAGGATAATCCTGTATCTCAAGAAATGTTGACTTAAAACTTATAGCTTATTTAATCTAGTAGGCTTTATAAGAATTTATCTGTTACCTATTATACATTCTTACGGATATGAAAACAGTAGAGCATTAATTGCATACGTAACAGGTAGGCATTTTGTTTTGAAGTTAATGTGTCTATTATAAATAGGTAAGTAATAAGTTTACAGCTGTGAAAGATGAATGAATAAATACAAATTTAAAAAAATTTGAAAAAAAAAATTGATAAGATTTTTCCGTTTAAAAATACAAATTAAAATTTCGCTATTTCAATATTGGCGGGAACATAAAAACACTTGCTAATCATTGCTTAGATTTTCCGATGAAATATAATTGCTGTGCAAATTAAACACGTTATTTTATTTTTATTCTTGGCATTATGTTCAAACAAATGTTTATTTATTAATCTGTTTGTCAAAATATTGATACAGCAGTAAAATCATATGTGGGAAATGATCGATGAACTAGAAACATCTTGTAAACAAGGTAGGTACTAAATTTTAATGCAAGCCGCTTCAACGGCACGAAAACTGCCACAAGAAACATTCATTTGTACCCCTTTTTGAAATAAATAATTTGTAAGTATTTGTATTTCCTTCAGTACGATTGAGACTTCCGAAAATGCATCCGATACGATGACTTCGTTTGAACAGCAGAGTCATTCTGTAAACTCACTTCGAATTCACTGAAGTGACCGAGCTCACTAAATACACAAAAATGTATTGTGAGATTCAAATTTCGAATAGGTACGAAATTCCAATTTCGAATTTGAAATCTCACAGCGGATTCAGCTCTTCGACGTTCGAAGTGAGTTTACAAAATGACTGCAGTTGACGTTTTTTCAGCGAAGAAACGTCACTTTCCGAATTGGGAAAACATCCCGAGAATGTCTGAATCGCACTGCAGAATAGCTTTCTATCAGTTAAATAACTTTAGAATTAATAAAACAACATTACCGCTTTATGATATTTCGTTTTATAAAACTGAACTAAAACTCAATATTTGAATGCTTGATACTTTTAGTTACTCTTAGCAATAAACATATTTATTGACAACATAAGTCTCAGTAATTTTTCTTCTCTACGTTGTAAGATCGTAGGTAGTTCATCATTGTGCGTGCTCCACTCATTGACAGTTAGTATTAGCTCAGTGACATTAAAAACATTTTACAAGCTAAAATATAAATCGGGTGGTTTTTATTGGTCGTAAATCATATCGAATTATATCCCTCTTTAACCCCGAT
This sequence comes from Camptogramma bilineatum, assembly GCA_958496255.1. Lineage (NCBI taxonomy): Eukaryota > Metazoa > Arthropoda > Insecta > Lepidoptera > Geometridae > Camptogramma > Camptogramma bilineatum. The sequence continues at coordinate 7,085,190 of OY292467.1, read as the reverse complement.
CGCGTGTCGCCACTAAATATTTCAATTATTGTTATTATGATATTGCCGTCCTGATTTGGTCTATTAGAAAGCTTCAAATCATATTTAAGTTTGTGATTTATAGAGATTTATTTTTATTTGTTGTAGTATGGTTTTAGATTTATCGTTGCAGTATGTAGTCAAACATTTTCAAATAAATATAAGTGCTTACTTAAAGCTTTTAACTTATTAATTTGTTCATATACCTAACCATATATTTATGTCAATTGAAAGGGTTCGACACGAATTTAAATTATATTATAAACAAATTAAACTTATCTTTCGATTCCATTAACGTATGTTCACAAAGTATCATTTAATGTTATATCACCATTTTTATTGCAAAACTTCAGCACTTACAATATTCAGGTATATATTAGTAGGAGGTAGACCAGTAAACTAAGTAACTAACCTAACCGCCACCCGATGGACCAACATTGTAGGGGTCTGGAAACTAAGAGACTTTAGTGCACTACCACACACACACGCACGGAAATATCAAACGCTGAAACTATAAGTTGCTGTGCTGTAAGCATTTTGTATTTTAAAGAGGCTGAAATAAGAGTCACTCAGACAAGACGAAAATAATGGTCGATAAGAATGAACCAGGATTTAAGACACCAAACATAGTTTGGGCTTTTTCAAGGGGAAGGGTCCCTTACTCCTATATACCGAGTGAGTGTTGGCCAAGTGGGATAGTATGACCTGAAATTGAAAAATCCCTTCATCTGAAAATAAATAACAAACCATTATGGTGGTTATCAGGTTTGCTTTAAAAATAAAATGTTTTCCTTGTATTTAACCTAAAAAGCAACAAAAGCTCTGCCACTCTGCTTCTTTATGAGACGATTCGCGGTACTTAGTTGAGCAAAGTGCCATTAAATACAAATAGATGTTTATAACAGAACAGACCGTGACAAATTTCGAAGAAGGACAATTGATGATGAATGGCCACATTTGTAATAGAGATGTGACTACGGATTGTGTGCTTATTACTTATGCAATCAATAAAACACAATGACACGTTAATTGTCGGTCCTGCATGCCTAGCATGCGTAACGTAACAAAATGTTTTCGACTCATTTTCTCGTGCAAAATCTAGTTATCTCGTCATGTCAAACTGGGCTAACAAACGCGTTACGTCTTCATTTGATAGAACGAAAAGAGTTCTTTAGGCTTGCGCTTAAGTGGCTTTAACATAAAGGAGATAGCTCTATTTGGCACGAGAAAACGAGTCGAGAAAATATTGTTACCTTGCGAATGCTAGGTTTTAGAAAAATATGACTTTAAAATAGTAATGAAAATTGGATTTAGGTACAATTTATTTCCATTTGGGTTTCAGAAATGTGTTACCACTGAATGTGTTAGGAGTTTAGAAATTTATTTTTAGAAAAAATGAGACACGTTCAGAAAATATGTGTTGTGCAAAATATTGACATATTTCAAGTAAGCCCTATTTTGTTTTGAGGAGGTATTCAGGTCGCCTAAAACTCCCTCACCAGGGTTGGTCACTAGCTCATAAGAACTTACTTTGTTTACTTTACGACAGCGACTTTTTTATTCACAAAAAAACATAATCTGGTTTGAGATGGTTGTTTGATTCTTATTAAAATTCATCTCCTCGCTAATTATACTCAATACATCTACAGTCCAACACATGTTTTGACCAATGTTCATTCATTTAAGCTAATTTTAGTGCGTGATTGAGATGACGAAAGACGTCCTTTTATGAATCCTTAATTACCCATGTCAACCCTACAACACAGAATAAACACATACAAAGAACAGAAGTGTCACTTCTGGACCTTCTGCAGTGAGATTCAGACTTCCGAAAATGCATCCGATTCGATGATTTTCTTCGGAAAGTTGACCTTTTTTCAGCGAGGAAACGGCACTTTCCAAATTCAAATTACATTCGGACAAGGTCTGAATCGCATTCCTGGTTAGTTAGTTACCTGTTCACTGGTATCAAAAAGTCTTAGCTATTCTTCATTTTAGCAGTTGCAATTTAGGCTAGCCGGGAAGGATACCAGACTGGACAATTAAAGTTGTCTGAGATAGAGACAGATAAGTCGGCAGAAGGGGGTAAATTACATAAATTCAGGTGAAGTCAAAAAATTATCTAAGTAAAGACGTTAAAGTTCATTTTACACTGGTGAGCGTAAAAGAGAGTGAAATATGGTCGACTGATGCGAACCGACCTTGCGCTAACCCCAATTAGTTGTTGTGGCGGTCTTATAATAATCTCAACGAAAATTAACAGATATGGTGTCGCGAATGACGCGCGAAAATTAGCGGTCAATGTGGACACATCAATTAATCTAGTTGTTATACGGAGAATCAGCATTGGTAAGAAAAATGGAGAACATTTTGTTCTGCACAGTTAATCGGCAAACTTATTATTTTTCAAAATTCCTCTTACAATTTTTACTCGTTCTTAGTAAAAATACATTGCTTCGTAGTAAATAAGGAGTAGTAATTCGTAGTAAAGTAAGTACACTCAGTCCAGAATCCGTAATGATAAAATTGATATTGTATTTAAAAAAAAACAAAAAGTGTTAATAAAATTTCTCACTCCACTTGCGTCAACTGTCTTTGGTTTTGTATGGTATTACGGTGCCTACGAGCACCATAATACCATACAAAATGTTTACAGTGATTTAGCTTACAAACACAAACAGTGACTCTATCTGAAATGTACATAATAATGCAATAATGTAAAAGCAGGAAGAGCAAATCAGAAGCAAATGGTTAGATGCGTGCAGTCTCGAGTTACGTCTATTACAGGTCACCTACATCTTACGAGGAAATTAACTACGACCCGCGAAATACTTTGTAGGTCAGTGAACAAGAAGCAACTGTGGATTGCACGATGGTATAAATAGTAGTGTAGCAAGTGTAGCCTATGATGAATAGAGATTTTCCTAATAGATAATGTTCTTAATTATCTGTATTAGTCAAAGATCGAATAATTCCATAAATATGCCTCTAAAAAGATCTGAGAAAATGTCTACCGCGCCTTGGGGATATAGTCGTGATCATATTTAATTTTTTTCTTATGCCTCTAAAAAAGAGCTGTGTTGGCCGAGTGACATCGAATTTTGATCCAACGGTCGTGGGTTCGACTCCTGGCTTTATATCAATGGATGTTTCGTTTCAAAATTTATACCACGAGCTCTAAATGGTAAAGGAAAACATCGCAAGGAATCCCGCGGCTCAGTCAGCCCCACACATATTAACTAACACTAACATGAGAATACGGCAGGTTAAGCTGATAGGATGTTTTAGATGCTGGGTAAGCCTACTCTATCTGAACGTTGTCCCAGGCGAGAATTGCCTCCTGACACTATATAAGTAAGCATCGTAAAGATGTAAAGGCCTATTATAGAGGCATAAATAGTCCAAGGATTCATTCTTGTACACCTTTAGTCAAGTGATAATACTAAACAACTTTTTTTAGGTGTATATTTATGGATTTGTAAGAAGTTAGGATTCTAATATTATGTATATCCAAAAATATACTTCTAAAAAAACATACATACAACGGAACATAGAACCTCCTCCTTTTTTGAAGTCGGTTAAAGACAAGGTCTATATTATAACATTATTTGTGTGTTTATTTTCGTTTAGAGGACTTGGCGTTTTAGTAAATAAGGTTGAGCCAAAACTATGTCACCATTATTTAGAGCTACAAGTTTTGTAAAAGTATGTCTCGCAAAATGTTGAATAATGTTTATGATAAGACTTTAGTAAACTAGTAAACAAATTAGTGATTTTATCCAGAATTCACGGGTTTTCTAAGCTAACCACCACATCTAGAATCTTATAATATTAAGATTCTGATGATGATGATGATCGAAGATGACTATCAAAGAGGTGGCAAGGCAATTCATAATTTATCTGTTGGTAAAAACTTTGCGTCTGCATGAGAAATACTTTCTGATTTTGTAATGCTTAATTTTCAAACCACATGTTAAATACTGATAAAGTATTCATCCCAAGGAATTAAGGGCCCAATCCACTCAACATCGATTTGACAGCCATTAAATTAAAAACGGATTGTCATTGACCGATAGTTACTGCACTTAACTTGGACCAACATAATTGCCGGCGATAAGGGCTTTTTAAAAACTCATTTGGCTTTTTATGCATTCACTGTTAGATGATGAAATTTTGGACGCAAACTGTGTACAATAACCACTAGAACACTTATAAAAGATACGATTCAACGCACTCAAAATTCAAATACTTAATTGAATTTGATGTTTTCAAAATTCGTGTAATATGGAACGTGTTTTCGGATCGTTCGGTTTGCTGCGCTTGGTCGCGCGCCGCGATGCTGTGGAGTACTGGCGCGTAAGCCACGCGACTCCCGCGCATTCATATGTGGAAAATCGACAATTTGTAAACGTCTTGCACTGGCGACGTACTGGGGGATATTTTGTAGTCAAAGAAACTTCGCACCCAAGTTGGCCGCTGTAGATCATTGTGTGTTAAGGAAATCTAGTCTAGGATATTGTGATTGCGGTGCTCCGGCAAAATCCATTCCGCACCTGCTAGTAAGCTCTTTGTCCCAAAGACCTGCACAGAGGAAGACCTCAAAGCAGTGTGGTTGAGGTGACAAACTTTCATGCAAATGGTATCGATACAATAATAAAAGTCATAGAAAGCTTTAAAAACACTTTAGTACTTGTTTTATAATTTTAAGGAACAATAAAGCAAAATAAAGATCACGCAATCTGATGCATACTTTCTACGTCTAAAATATACGAAACAAAAACAGTTATAAGTAAACTTGCCAAATAATCTCATTGTTTTGCTAATGTGGCTACTGCTTCTAATAAGGAACACTAGAATTTTAGAAAATATTAATTGTGTCAAAACTGCAATAAAGCTGTTACGAAGATTAGAACGCAGCGAAAATCCGTACCCATATTATAAATGTGAAAGTGTGTTTGTTTGTTTGTTTATTTGTCCTGCTTTCACGTCAAAACAGAGCGACGGATTGACGTGATTTTTTGTGTGGAGATAGTTGGAGGGCTGGAAAGTAACATAGGGTACTTGTTATCCGGGTACCACGCGAGCGAAGCCGCGGGCAGCAGCTAGTAAGGAATAAATTGAATAGCTCATTGTATCACCAGCTGAAAACTAATGCATTGGACGTCACACTGAGTTCAGAGATTCAATTTCGTAAAGCTCCCGCCGAATTTAACGATTTATTCAATTGATCAACATCTCTCGGGTAACAAAATAAGATGACTTTATGGACATGGCCAGATTAGGAGATGTTACAGCCAAAACTGTCGTACGGCAATGTAGCTATTCAAAAGTTCTTGTTTGGTAGGGTTTGGTAAATTTATTGTAAACAGTGCTTAGGCTCGTGCAATGTGCATCAACACTTTAATCAACTGATTAAGTTGTTTAAACTGTGGTCTAGCAAGATCATGGCGTGTAGTCGATTTGGTTCCTTAAGTTTTTACTTGTAGGTATTATGTACCTTAAATATATTTGGTTGTCTAACAATGTTAAGTACAGCCTAAGCATAAGTGACTTATGTACGATCTAGAAACATAAAATAAAACAGAATTTATTTTTTGCGTTCAAAGACAAATGATATACCTAATGATTATTATTATTACGGGATTTTATCGCGTACCTTTTATTTATTTTGTTTCCCGACGTTTCGAACACGTTGCAGCGTTCGTGGTCACAGGATGACTGAAGTACCTACTGGAGCTTACAGAAAGTTTTTTTTTCTACCTACAAGCGCGTGTAATTGCTGTGCATTGTGACGTAACGAACGTTTAAAGAGCCTGAAGTTGTTGGTAAATTTAATAAAATGTTTTTTGTTATAAAATTATCGTTTTTCGACGCTGGAATTTTTTTTACGGTTATATAACGATGTAACCTAAAGTTTAAAAACATAAAAAAATATGCATATACCTACTCTATTGCTATCCTTTTTTGTTAGATAGAGTCAAACAGTGACAGGGCGAATCTTGAGCATTATTTAACCAGTGTTTAAGTTCATAAGTTACCTAGGCCTTTTATGTATTTATTTTAATTTAGGAATGTTGAACTCAAAAAAGTGTTGAAAATTAATTATTGTGATTTATTACTAAGTTTACACAAGGTGTTTGTAATAAAATACAAGATTATATTAAATTAATTATACAACTAGTGAACCTGCTTAAAATTGATTAATATTACGCTATGTATTTGTGTAAGACAACACTTTGAACATCTCAACGTAGGTATTTACTATTGGCACGCATTTGACCATAAATTTAATTTATGAGTCAATGTTGAGAGGCAATCACATTAATTTAACCCCAACATGACCGGCGATTCTGTCAGTTTATGTTAATTTATGTCATGTTTATATTACCAGATCTGTCAAACATCTGACAACAACGTTTAATCATCTATTTACATGACCTAAACCCCTGGTGTATAGTTTCTAGGTTTTGGTGTGGCACATGAAAATTAGAAATGTTTGAAAACTCAAAAATTACCTACTAATTCCATACTTCTCTCGAGAGTGACTTCCTCAAACTTATAGGTACACTCGTACGCAAATTGAAAAGTCAATGAACATGTCTTTTATTGTTTCAAATGTGCTGTAGAAAAGCCGGAGACTGTTTCGTGTAGATTCTCGTATTCCATGAAAATAATACTGCTCATATCTTACGCTTACCTACGCCTTGTCGTGAACTAAAGGTCATTATGGCGCTTGCAACTTCTAGTAGCCGACACCTTAGGAAGGAACAAGGCTACGATTACATTGCCAATAATATATATTTATTTACATTTTAATGTTTATTTATTTACATTGGCTAATCTATTACATACTAGCTGCTGCCCGCGGCTTCGCTCAAGTGGTACCCGGATAAAAAGTAGCCTATGTTTCTTTCGAGCCCTTCAGCTATCTCCACACACAAAAAATCACGTCAATCCATCACTCTGTTTTGACGTGAAGCAGGACAAATAAACAAACAAATAAACACACTTTCACATTTATAACATGGGTACGGATTAACATAACTTTACAAAACAATTTGATTACTGAAAGTCTGAAACTTGGCCAAGAAACTGACAGCATTACCACGCTGAGTGGCAATCCGTAGAGTCAAATATGAGTCAGCAATCGGATATCGCATCATTTTAACCAGACGCCCTGAGAGAAATTTGAAAAAGCGATAGACCCAGGTACCCCATAAACCCAGGGTCTCAACCCCAAAAGGTTCAAACAGGCTAAATTATCATGAAATTTTTCAGGACTTGATGTCTGTCCTCTGAATTCTCTACAACTCTACATAAAAGCATGTTTTACTATTTATCAACCATTTCTTGGGGGAGGCCTACGCCAAGGAGGCGACTGCTACTGAAGGCGTAATTATAAGCTAAAACACTAAGTATAAAAAAAAATATAAGTAAGTACTCGTATTATTTTTTTAATTTTTTTAATATTATTGTCTCTCCTTATATTATAAGTAAAAGTAACTTTAAAATCATAGATATGTTTAGTTTAGTTTAGTAAGTAAGAAAATTTGTGAAAACAGTACCTAGTAGAATAAAGGCTTTATTTATTTATTTAAAACCATTTCTTACTAGGCACTTGTTGATGACAGTAAAATAGTTTTGTTATAAAAAATCTGGATTGCGATGCAGTTTAGTCATAAGAAAGATAATCTAAAATTTACACATTAAATAATATTAGGACAAATCGTTGCCTACTCGTATATTATGTATAGAAGAACGATTTAGAATTATATTAGTGCTTGAACATAAATTGCAATGCTATAATAACGAAGTCGACTCAATAACTCACTTTAGTTTATACTCTTGTTCTTCCGACATAAAATCACCATAAAGACGTTATCTAGAACGTGCAAACCATACATAACAAAATATAACACTAATAACAGGAGATTATAAACATGTATTTCCATTATTTGCCCTTTTAGCACATAAACGTAGACCACACAGATCTAAAACTCTTAAAATAAGTATTTCTAAAAATTAATTTAAGTGCTGCTGTGTTATTTATATTATTTGGTTCTTTTTTTTAATTGGATTAAATAATAGTTTCGAAGTACGTGGAATTTAGTTGGTATGTGGAGTTTTTAATATGCAGGTAACTTTTAAAAAACATTCATCAAAATAATTTGTATTGCCACAATTTAAACATTTTTACAGGAATACAATAAATAAATCAATAACGTGATGGTGAGTCATGGTTGTTTTTGACCACATGATGATCTAAGTCGAAAGTATAGTTATGTTGACACGAAGAACGCAATATTTTCAATTAATTGTTTCAAAATAACAATAATGTTGTTTGTGTATCTATATTCAGATGTTAAAGTATAATTACAGACGCTCTTGTAGGCATTTACATTTTCAAAAAGATCCATTTGAAAAGTGAATTCCAAAATAAAACTGGAAAAAATGAGAAACGTTACATGCAAACATACTAAGGATCTTCTTTGCTTTTTTTATAGACTTTGCTGTGTATCACTGTAACCGCAATTTCAGCAGACTAAGGCGAGAGCAATCGCTTCACCGCCGGAAAAGCTTGACCAATTTTTTTTTTTTTTTTTACTTTATGAAAAGGTCATCCGGATAATTTTTAGATAAAATATGTAGTTGGACCCGGACTCTGTTGACACGATTTAGATTTTTATTTTAATTAGCTGTACCCGGTTTCCCTAATAATTTCTTTGTCATAAAGAATAATTGCTGTTTATTTATTTTTTTTCAACACCCGTGATCATACGGATAGGTAATTCACCAAAGTTGCATCATAATCGGAGGAATGGTTTAGGAACGTATTAGAGCAAAGAGATATTAATTTTTTTCTAAACAGATTTCCTTAGCTAGTTATGCTTTCAATTTTTGCTATTAAACTTTTATACAAGATTATTTAAAATCATGCTCCATCATTTTCGCAACATATCCCAGTACAACTCGTACAACTGTCCATTACTTTTAATACTGTAGACTCGGCTACTGTCTTCGGGCAAAATGTTAATAACGAACGGTCTATAATTAAGGTGTTATGTTAGACGAAATTGTAACACAACAGATTTAAAATGTTATAGTAGGTACCTATAGACTGATTATAAATATTAATTTTAGCGGAAAAAATGAAAGAAAATTTTGGTGCGTGAGTCTCTTAGCAACAAAACATAATAAATAAAAAAAAAATCATTTATTACCACATGTGATAATAAAAAAAGAAGAACTAACAAAGAAACTACTTGTAAACTTAATCTTGTTCTCAAGGCAAAGGGGATAAATTCAGATAAATTGCTGCACATAGGTAGGTACAGCGCTGATTTTCAATTTACCACCGGATAACATGATCTGTAGCCCTAAAGCGAGTAGTCAACCACCCAACGTTTCAAAATTCTTTGAAAATGGCTATGGAGTAATCAGAGGTAAGTATATCCATTTACATAATAATATTAGGTAGGTACATACCCGTAAACCATACATACCCATATAGATATGTCTTAGGAATTATAGTCATGCAAAACGCTCACATCCAAGAGCATTTTTACGATTTTTTTTAGGCTGAGATTTCACTAAAGCGGAGATGAGAGGAGATTCTTTAAACAACCAATAGAATTTCGTTATTCACACATCTCGTGATACAGACGAGATGACATGTTTGAATAACGAAATTCAATTGATTGTTCAGTCATCTTCTCTCATCTCCGCTTTGGTGGAGTCTCAGCCTTAAACTGGATTAATGTGAGTAAGTACGAGAATTAAAAGCCAATATCCAGTCACTGATCAGTATTTGTAGACACGATTTCGCGTTATTCAGAATAGCGCCAGCAGCGACCCGGCTGGGTGGCAATCAGAGATCGCATACCGGCACGGCGCCGTCAGACAGATCCTCACGGCGAATCCCACCAGGCTGTCTGACCACCTGATTCACTCAAGATTTCACTGTCCTAGTTGACAGAACTGAACAGTTGCTTAGTAGCACCGGAGTAGAATAAGATAAAGATGTGTAGTGTCAACGTAATCAAAGTAATCATATTGAATAAATGATTTAACATTTTGACTACTTCTGTGACGTGATGAATTACTTGGCTGAAATAATTTTTCAACGATTTCAAGCGATAAATCTTACCTACTGCGTGAAAATGTTGTCATCATGGGAAACTAAGCAATGACTTGGGATGTAAGTATACAGTGTGTAAAAAAACCCTGTCTGAGTTTGAGGGAGGTTTGAGGTTATGGCTTAATGACAGATAAGTTTTGTTGATTGTCACATTAAAGCCAAGGATACACTAGGGAACATTTTGTCCCGCAACATGACGCGCAACACATAATTTACGTGACGCTGCAACGTTGCATATTGTCCCGCAACATGCCCCGCAACATTGTACGTGACGCGGGGCATGTTGCTTGCTCCCGCCTCGAGAGCGAGCGCACGTGTCCCGCGTCAGTGTCGCGCTATTTGTCACCAAGTGTAGTCGCATACGCAACATGCGTCTTAACTATGTACGCAGCACTAATAGCCACAACCTCCTCGGGCGACATTTCTATAAACACTGACTAGTGTAGCCGGCAAAATGTTCCATGACAATTGTCGCGGGACACTTCACGTAGTGGTTGAGGGACATGTTCCGCAACATGTCCCTTAGTGTATCCCAGGCTTCAAAGTGTGCCTCGAATTTTTTGAAACATGGAGTTTCTAAAATTTATATCCTTGACTGAAACGAGGTGGTTCATTCGAGGGGGACAAAATGTTTGCATGATATTTTTGTTAGTAAAACTCACGGAAAAACATCAATGAAATTAACGTTTAAGAAAATGAATGTATCTTTTGATCTAAATTTTAGGGCAAAAATTCAAAGGGTTAGAGTCTAACTAAAGGGTGAAATAAAACATAGGGAGATAATCTTGCAACATGTCACATAAAGAGTGCTTCTGATAAATATGGGCATTTACTAAATCTACATTTGGATGTGTTTCCAATTAACCTCTCAGGCATCTTCAGGAGAGCAGTTCCCATTTCGTACTGAAAATTCTTGTACCAGGTACGAGTTGGGAAACTTAAGGTATATTGAATGCCTAATAATCTTAAAAAACGTCTTTCACATTGATGATACAGTCACTATCCTATATCATCTTTAACTGCAAGGTAAATTTACTGAAATAATAAAAGCTGTCTGCAAACAGCTCGTCTTGTTATAGGTACCGTAATATCATAAGCTGCATTCACTGCCAAGCACCATAACTTATGCCTGCCAACGTTTCACATGACCTGCGATCATCATTAAGATTTTAAGAGCTTATAAAACGGATATTAAGCCTTGATTCTAAAGACGATATTCAGGCCGCCTGCGCGTCTTTAAAACCTGAGCTTACCAAAGAGTGTTAGCAACGATTTGATTTACAATAACAATTAAATTGAAAATTTAATGAGAAACACCCGATATTCCACGGGTGGAGGCTAGTATAACATATTCTACACTAATATAATTAGGGTAAATTCATCATCATCATCATTTTTGTAGGACGCGGCCTGCATCCACCGCCAACCTGCAGTTTTTACTTTTACAAGGTCGTCTGTCCATTTTGTCCGTGGACGTCAAACGCTGCGTTTTCTGGCCCGTGGCCTCTACTCGAAAACTTTTCGGCTCCAACGGCCATCTGTTCTGCGTGCTATACGGCTTGCCCATTGCTACTTCAACGTGCTAATCCGTTTAGCTATGTCGGTGACCCAAGTTCTTCTACGTATCAAATATACATTTAAAAAAAAATATGAAAAATGAAAAACAATTTATTACTGTAAAATAAGAGTAGTTTACAAATTATAGGTAAGTAAGTACTTAAATTATTAACTTAATTTACAGACAGCAAAGAACAAAAACATGAAATTATCTGTCAGCCTCCTCACTAGGCACTCATTTAACACACGGGAATTACTCACGTTAAAATATCGTCGATTTCGATACCGACAATGTTTCATCCGGAGAATCTTCATCTGGGTAAGGAGGGAGTTGCGGCAAGGTTACTCCTCGCGGTCGCGTCTCACAACGCGTATCAAATAATATAATATGCATTAAATCTACATTAAAATCTATTTTACATGTTACCCGCGGCAACGGCTAATCAAATGGACCTTCCACTGAAACGAAGGCTTAACCGCTAGATGCCCCGCCGTGTTTGATATTAAGATAGTTTAATAAGCGTATTTCTTGTCTTCGACGGATGAAGTGCGGAAATACTCAACTCTCATGAAACACGAGCTATTTGAACTCTGTCTTACTTTCAAAAGTTAAAGATACCAAGATATTTCATTGTATAAAACATTGTAAAGGTTACATAGGACAAATAAACAAAACAAATAAAAGGGCAAATAATTTATAATGAACCCCGCACTAGGCCAAGCCTGTATTGCGAGTGAAAGATATTAAGTATACTTACTTAATATCTTTCACTCGGACTCCCGCAATACCATATAATAATACAACAATAAATAAATAAAATAAAAATATTTTGGTCTATTTCTATGATAATACACCTTATTTACGATAATAAACTACTTATTTAGGTGTACGACGCCGCCGATGACGAAAACGGGGTGTCACGTCACACGTGTCAGTCTGCCGATGAACTTCCTGAACACAGTTAAGTATTTAAGTAAGTACTAAGTATTTGTAGAAAATGTAATGCAATAAACGAAACAGGATCAGAACTATATTTTAAAGATAATAATAGTCGTAAGTAGTCAATTCATTATGAAGTAGGTTGATAATATTCGTGAGTTTTTTTTTTTAATTCACGAAAAATGGATTTGAAACAAAAGTACTTACCTACTTACTTAGTTTAGAAATAAATGAAACACGAAAAATGTGGTTACAATAATCTTAGGCACGTTAAATTCTGATTCATAGATTTTAGTTTCTAATCCTAAAGTTCACAGGTGCCAAGTACTCTCGGACCAAGCAATTATTTGATCTAGGTTCGTAGAGCTAAGGTTGCCGAGGTGTTAGCAGTATTTATAAGGATGGTCTTTGTATTTATTGTCCAACGGTTCTGTGGCGCCATGGGTGTGTCAACAGAAGTCGGATGAATCACAAGTAGGTATTTTTTGAGGCTACAGTAATATTGAGGCGTCTAAATTATGACCATAAAACCGCAAAATTGTGAGCAATAAACTTCACCGCAAATTAAGGTAGTTTTTTGTGGCAATATCTGTGTTTAGGTATGAATGTAGGTACCTATAGTCGAATTGCTCATTGTACGAACTAAGAATATATGAAAAATGACATTTTGATCGTCAATTTTAGTGCGTATAATTAGAAATACGACTACATATAAGTATAATCTTGTCAGTTGATATTTCTTTTGATTTTCTATTTCCATATACCTACTCCATATACCTACCAATCCAATTTTAAAGGTATGGAATTCTTTTCTTCGTACTTACCTATAAGTTTTATTTTTAAATCTATTTTCTATTTATTTTTCTTTTACGATTGATGTATAAAATAATTTTATAATTACTGGACAATGGAAAATTTATTATTGAAATAGTATTTAACTTAGACTGAATTACGCAATTGCCAAAAACCTCAAACGTGCAACTTTAAACTTACTTTACAACTCCGACTAAATTAAGGTTTAAAGTTAGTTCAAGGAATACGCCGACCTTTAGGAAACAATGCGAAGCAGTTAACAAGGTACAGTTTCAATAAAAAGTAAGCAGCAACTGATCTTTAAAATAAAACAGTGAATATTGTTTTCACACCTACTCGTTATAGAGTACCTAGCTTGTTCTATGAATCCAAAAATGTCATTCTGATATTTTTTGTCTCTAGTATTCTCGATAATCATCGTAACCTAAGCTCATATTAAAGATCATCCATACTTTTGTCTAAACTAGATCTGACCATAATTAACAATCATCATCTAGCCCCAAAGTAATCGTAGCTTATGATATGGAAACTTCATGACTGGAAATACCACTTATTATACTTTTTTTGTAAAGAATTCGTCAATACATTTATAATATGTAAGTATGTAAAATGTATGCGAACGTTTAGAAACGCAATGGTAGAGCCGCATTGGGTGACGTACAAATACATAAAAATTAGAGATTATCATAAAAAATAAACTCAAAACGTGATGGACCTTAAGAATTCATAAAATCTGCTACAGATGACTGTACAAATTATGTTCAGCAACAGTTTAAGAGTAAAGTGCGAGTTGTAAAACACAAGTTAACGAGCAGACAGACGAATCATTATCACGTAATAACCAAAGCAACAATACACGAAATAATTTAGTGTTTGAGCTCGTCCTTGTGCCTACACTGTTGCATCCATTGATATTTTATAGAGCAGTGGGCCATACTCAATGGACAATTCATTTATTTTATTGCGAACGTAAATTATTCCATGAAGTAGGTGAATACAGATCGACTCAGAATTGAAGTCACATCTCCACTTGTTTCATGGATTCACATATTACACCAGGCCCCAATGCAATATACATTACAAATTGTAAAATACAATTAATTGTAACGGCTACAATTGTACAAGTTTCTGTTTAATTAAACATACAATTTACATATTTGTTTAGGTGGAAAATTCACAAAATTGTAAAATTGTACCTACAATTCTACATATTTCAGTTGAAAAAACTTTTTCTCCCTACAGGCGATATTTTACATATTTGTAGGAAAAATCGTTTTATTGAACACCAATTGTAATTACAAGTTTACATATCTACAAAATTGTAGTACAATTCTGACAGGCGGGCTCACCCTGTGTAGAAACTCTACAATTCTAATTCAATACAAAAAAATGATGCTAACGAGTATCTTAACTGATCGGCAATCTCTTTCCACTTATTTATATTCTTGTTGTGAGTCATATTTTGACTGAATCAACCAAATAAATAGTAGATAGGTAGAAAGATAGATTAACACTTTATTGTACACCACATGAACATCAAAACAAATTACAGACACACAGAACATAAGGAGCGAAGTACAATGGGCGGTCTTATCGCTATGAGCAATTTCTTCCAAACAACCTTAGAATTAGTAGATTGTTACACAAAGGTTGAAAGTAACCCATTGAGGCACGAGATGTTTTGGCGCACGAGCGTAGCGAGGGCGCTAATAGTTCGAGTGCCTAAATAGGTCTTTCACCCGAGGTAAACATTCTGTTTTTCATTTCGAATATGAGGAAAGTAATTAACTTTGTAAGAGATGGTAAGTTATAAATAACACGCTGAGACGCCATTTCAACACGAACTGTTTGGCCACGTGGCCGGCGACGTGGCCAAACAGTTCGTAATAAAATGTATGACAGATAACTCACTTGACCACGGTCTGGCGTCAATTTCCTGATCCTGTGATCCTGATCCTAGGTGATCCTAATCCCGTGATCCTGATCCAGTGATCCTGCGTAATCCTGATTCCGTGATCCTGATCTATGATCCTGATTCTACGTGATCCTAATCCCGTGATCCTGCGTAATCCTGATTCCGTGATCCTGATCTGTGATCCTGTGATCCTAATCCTACGTGATCCTAATCCCATGATCCTTATCCTACGTGATCCTAATCTTGTGATCCGGATCCCGTGATCCTGATCCTGTAATCCTGATCCTGATCTTAGGATCACGGGATTAGGATCACATAGGATTAGTCCTATGTGATCGGGATTAGGATCACATAGGATTAGTCCTATGTGATCCTAATCCCGTGATCCTGATCCTGTAATACTGATCTTGTGATCCTGATCCTACGTGATCCTAATCCCGTGATCCTGATCCAGTGACACAGATCCAGGTGATCACAGAATCAGGATCACGGGATCAGGATTACGCAGGATCACGGGATTAGGATCACGTAGAATCAGGATCATAGATCAGGATCACGGAATCAGGATTACGCAGGATCACTGGATCAGGATCACGGGATTAGGATCACCTAGGATCAGGATCACAGGATCAGGAAATAGACGCCAGACCGTAGTCAAGAGAGTTATCTGTCACACATTTCAATACAAACTGTTTGGCCACGTCGCTGGCCACGTGCCCAAACAGTTCGGATTGAAATGGCGTCTCAGCGCTATATAACAATATAGCTCTTACTTTGTTAATTACTTTCCTCATATTCGAAATGAAAAGCAGAGTGTTTACCTCGGGTGAAAGACCTATTAAGGCACTCGAACTATTGCCTCAATAACTCGTGCCTCAATAGCATTATCTATTCTACATATGTCAATAGGTTACTTTCAAACTTTGTGCAACAATCTACTATTAAAAACGAACTTACATTTTATGTAAATTGTAACTTACTGCTACATATTTGTAAGAACAATATTGTCAGCAACATCTACAGGCGTTTTTTATAATCATGTAATCCATATTTAGTACAAGCTTTGCTTAGTTTGGGTTTAGATGGCGCTGTGTGAAAAATGTCCACCAATATTTATTTA
Organism: Camptogramma bilineatum; assembly: GCA_958496255.1. Classification (NCBI taxonomy): domain Eukaryota; kingdom Metazoa; phylum Arthropoda; class Insecta; order Lepidoptera; family Geometridae; genus Camptogramma; species Camptogramma bilineatum. Next base: position 7,068,689 of record OY292467.1, on the reverse strand, counting down.
TTTGTTTATTTAAGTATTTATTTATATTTAACGAATTTTTGGGCGTTACAATTGTATGAAATATACTTGTAGATTTTTTACATAATTGTAGGTTTTATTATACAGCACTTGTCGAAAATTCGACAAAATTGTCACTTTTCTACAAATTTGTAGACTTGTAACGTTTATTATATACGGGCCAGAACCAAAACAAAAAAATTAAGACGACATAACTTAAAATGAAACTAGGATTGGTATTTACAATTTAGAAGGATCTCTTAACTTCAAACTTTGGTCAAGTTTGAAGTTCAGGAATTTTCGTTTCACTTCGACAAAGAATCTGAAATACCTTAATTAATGGTTTTAAGAGAAGACCTTTTAATGATAACAACTACTCAACTGTGAACTACTCTGTAAAAAAATCATCGATTTAGATACTTACAAATAATGTTCGACGATAAATATAGTTTTTATATTCTTGGAAAACAGACAGTACTTACTTAATAACTAAATAACTATTCTAACAATTTAACTATTAACCATTTCAATATTTTTCTAAGTATTTCCCGTGTGTAATTATTAAGCGCCGCTTACATGGTCCTAGAAGATCCGATTATCGAAAGCAAATGTCAAAATATGACTATGTAAACTAAACATTAATATCATACGAGGCTAAAAAATCGCACCATGTAAACTCACAAAATTTCTGAAAGGAATTAGTCCTATTGGTCTTCAAATTCAATCTTAATCAAACGCTTTCCTTAAGTATATTTTTTACCGACGCTTCTTCTATAACGAGTGGAGCTGTAGTTATACGAGGAAAGCGCCATTGCAGTGAGTTGCCGGTGTTGCCAGGGAATAATAGCCGATTTTGGTTTTAGTATGCTCGATTGTGTACATTGTTAGAGGTAACAACCTCACTGTCACATTATACATGTTTGTTTTTACGAATCTCTCCTTTTTGCGATTGTCTTTGCAAATACAGTTCCAAGATTTCTAATATTTGAGGTATAAATATTTAATTTGAGACCACCTCAGAGTATTCAAATTAGGTAATTGTACAAATTGAGGAGTTATGATATGTGATTCTTGATTTACGGTTATGGCTATTGCAATATCAGAGATGTTAGGTCAAATGATGCAATGGATATCGTTATATTAAAAACTATCAAAAGTAAATATGTAGTTATTTTCACATATCAAAAACGAAAATGATTTAAGATGTTCCGATGAGTTTCTCACATTGCTAAGGTGCATCTGGACCAAAGTTATTTTTAAGACCTATTTGATTAATACCTAATAATATTTTGCTAGATTTATTTACATTAGAGTTTCTGTATATCAGTTTTTACTTAAAAAATAACTACTCCCGTAAACTGAAACCACAGATGATTCTATGAGAAATAGACGAAAATTCATTTTATTCCAAATTTCAATACAGCAACGTGGGCGTAGATCCGACCGGTAGGTCGGAATATTGTATTTATTTATAAAAACTTTACTTACAACGAGCAAAGAGTATTTAATTGAAAAACACAAGAGAAAAATGGTTGCTTACATTTAAAACCCAAGATTTCAAAAATCCCCTTTGATAAAGCATTCGGAATTATAACTATACTAGCTTCCACCCGCGGCTTCGCTCGCGTGGTACCCGAATAAAAAGTAGCGTTATGTCTTATTTCAGGTCATTATCTTTCTATATTTTAGCCAAATCGGTTTAGCGATTGTCGAGTTATAGAGGAACAAACATACCGTCCTAACATCCAAACATCTAAACCTCCAAACTTTCGCATTTATAATATTAGTGTGATAGTGTGATTAGTCTGATATATACTTACCTACCTCCATTTCTCTTGCTTAAAAAAAGGAGTTCATTTCCGCTACACTTGAATATCGAGCTCGTGAACTATTCAAAAAGTTCCCCTATAAAAGAAACCACACATCGTATACATTTCAATTGGGGCTAGGATAATTGCGCGGTCTGCCTAGATTGCAGTAATTGCCCCAATTTACATGTAACTATTGACACAGCGCGAGGATGCTGTCATGGCAATGCCTTGATTGATGTATGTACGGTGTCTACAAACGATTTGCGTGTTGAACTTTGTGAAGGTTTTGAAGGAGAAAATAATGCTCTGGGTGCTACATTTTCTTGTACATAAACTCACGCCTGTTTCCCATCATAGGGGTAGGCAGAGACTACAGATCGCCACTTGCTACGATCCTGACACTTCTTTGGCTTCATTCACTCTCATCACATTTTTCATGCAAGCTCGTCGGTTTAGTTTACTCTTGACCTGGCCTTTTTCCAATAATTCGCCAACTTGGTCTAGGAATGTGCGCCTAGGTCTTCCCTTCCGACGTATTTTCTTGTATAACAGCTAAAATATCCATTATACAGCTGAACACTTCAGAAGGCACGTCAAATTCTCGTCAAGCCATGACGGTGGCCTTCAGGCGGCTTAAAAACTCCGTCACTAGAGTTGCTAGACCGTATGAACACATAAATAAATTGGTTATCCTAAACTTACCTTACACTCGCCTTGTACACAGATGGCGTGGAAGCCAGGCTTGGTGCACGGCGTGCCATCCGACACAAGCGCGAGTGACGCGTAAAAATGTTGTCCTAGGGGTCGGCAGTTTAATGTGCATGGAGAATCACCTGGAAAGGAATAATATTTTATTATGGTGAAGAAAACTTCTAAGGATGGTGTCTAGTAAGTTCATGAACGCAGTTAAAATTAGATCATTTTTTATATAGAACTTTGTTTAGCCACAATCTCAACTGATCGTAAGCGACGATGTGGCTAACAAAGATCTAAGAAGCCATCTATTCACTCTTGACTTGAAGAGACCCAGGTTATAGTTTTCGGGGTAAACATTGCATTTCAGTTCTCCCAAAAAGTTCATCTGAGTAAAGCCCCACGTCTTTACTGGAGGCACAAGGGATCGGTTGGGATATTATATTTAAGTATCGCAAAATGTCTTCATATTTCTTGTGTATCAAATAACTTTCATTATAATAAGATATAAAAACATACCGTCAATATAAGGCACCCACGTGTAGAAGTGTCCTCGAAACGGCCTCCTGTCGTAGGCAGCGCACTGCTCCGCTCTCAGCCCTCTCGAGTTGCCAGGACACGGCTGGAAGGTTTCATCTTTTAGGCTTGTTCGTATTTGCTGGCATTTGCTTTGCAGTGTAGGAAAAAGTACAAGGACTATTTTTGAAGTAAAACTCTACGCACGCTTGACTTGGGAGTAAGCTGGTGAATGCGTGACGAGAGCGTTAGGAAAAGTGTGATCGGGCGAAGCGAACGGAAGTTTTACTTCAGTCGTATGGTCTAAATCACACTCGTTTTTTTTAAATTATTTATTCAGTAAGACCTAAGATCACTTTGAGAAAGATCACTGTTTATTAAGATGCTGGTTTAATTTACCCTATCTTATCTTAGAATTTTACCGTTAACCCTATTCATAATGCACTTACAAGCTTCCTAGAGCTCTAACAGCTGCTAGCTCTGTCCGATCTCTTTTAATGACATTCCAGCAATAAGAATATAACACCCTCAAGGAATTTATAAACTATAGTCCTTGAACACCCTCCAAACGCTTGTCAACTTGATAGGTGAATATGAATAATGGGGTTAGTTTCTAAAATTTACTAGTTTTAGGTTTTCCACCCAACTTGGATGTTTTATTTCTCAGTAGCCAACTTATAATTAATGTTAGTACTTACTGATTTTATAATTACATTTGCATTACGCTTTCGTGCTTTGGAGGGCACGTTAAATTATCGGTCCCGGCTTTTAAGTCGTTAAGCCATGACGGAGGCTTTTTAAGCGGCCTTAAAACTCCGTCACCAGAGTCATCCATTTGCTCATACTGACTTTTTTAGTGCAGATTTTTCAATTTTATACCACAAATAAATCATTACAATGTAAATAATGAATGTCCGATTCAATACAATACATTCACAGCATTTGTACCGCATTTTGCACAGGTAGTTGTGGGTTGTTAAAGTAATTTACGGCACCTATCGTGGGAAAGTTTGCTTTATTGGCGCTACAAATTAAGATTTATACTGGTGCCTAGCTGGCTGTTGATATATGGGTTCAAAGGCATGGGTTCATCACTTCATCAGGTAACTTTATGTAAAGCTAAGCGGAAATCAATAATGCTATACAAAAGGGTATGTTTTAAGAAATTTAGGTTCATCGCTTTACTTTTCAATTAAGAAATCCCTATATACCTGAAGACAATTGGGCTGGGCTGATTGACCACTAAACATATTTTTTACCTCCTGTAATTTTGTGTTTTTTACCCTACCCTATTATGTGCCTATTACTCTACAAACCTGAGTATTTGTAAGTGCCATGCTTAGAAAAATGTAGGTATTGTTAACTTTTTAAATACCTACTTTTAAAGGAATAAAAAATCTTGAAACTAAATTCAGTTTTAGTTACATCTCTAGGATAAGGTAAATATTCCATACAAACCTCATTATTACATTGATGGTACCTCCTAGCCACTCCCAAGCATTCAGTGCTGTGCGTCTGCCGCGTCACCCTGACCGTCACAATGGGAGGCGCCAGAGTTCCTTCAGGTACTGTCGACCTCCTGGAAAAAATAAAATGCGTCAGAAAAATGTAACATGATTCCAAAATGTATCCCGAAAATTTCATTTAAAATTGGGTTTCAATAAATTTTTTTTTTTTTGACTCTTTCACATAAATATTATTACAAAGTACTAAATCATTTAAAACATAAGCCATCACATCTTTACAAGATGATAATGTAAGTCAGGAGGCAATCTTTGCCTACACTTTACGAGGCACTGTAGTACCTGGGAGATTGTTGTAATGAAGTAGACTTGCCTTTAATTGCCTTTAATCATAATAAACAAGAAAACTATAAGACCCCAGATCCCTTCATAACAAGATAAGCTAAATAAAGGAAATAAAACGTGCCGCGGCACACCAAAGCATCATAATGAAATCAACAACATTAGTTACAAATATATCTTAACGTTAATCTAATTTGAAGAAAAAACTTGTGATATATTATCCAATTTATGTGTCTTGACAAACGCTTTTTCTTAACAGGGATTATATTCAAAGGTAGTTATTAAAAACATACATTTCTCGTCTTTTTCTTTACTGCAAAGTCACGAAAAAACGTTTGAATTTACCAACCTAATTTTTTTTTTATTTGAGAACGTTGCACTATTTAGTTATTTTTATGTAATAGTGACTAAAGAAAAAAAAAATGTAAAATGTTTCATGTTTTGTATTGGAAAATGAAATGCTCTGCATTAGTCTAATGTTCCCTATAAATATTCATATTCTACGATTCCTTGCATTAATCAAGCTTTGATTCTCTAAAACTCTGCGATAGTCAAATAGCAGCCGTAACAATTAATTCGTAAAAACGATAACAAAATGTGGTAAAATATGCTCTAACGAATAGACGTGTTTTTTTAGAAATCTTCAAACGTTTAGTTTGAGTATCGTTTATATTTTAGGTAACGTGATTTTTACAAAGGCAACAAAACCTACAATTCAAAAATTTTTTTTAGTGATGTTTGGTTTTTCTGGTTATAAAATTATTACCTACAAGAAAATAGCTGTTACGTTTTACAATATAAATTAGTTCCGTCATATAACGGCAATAGTTTTCTGGGATAGCAAAGCTTTAAGCGAGTGGACAGCGTCATTAGATTTCTTGGCGCCGCATTAGGAGATGTCCAAACATTTCTGCATAAGCTCTTAGATAAATTGATTGTGTAGGTAATACGAAGAGATATTTATGTGTATGTGTAATGTCTCTATTTATTTATACTGTACGGAATGTCACAGCATGGCGCGCTTGTGTTTATAAATAAGCAATTCTGCTTAGTAATTTTTCAGTGTACTTACACAGTATTATTGGTTTATAATTAATTGATAGTTTTTGTTTTGATATTTACGGATCGATGATGAAAAATATGGAGTAAATCTGTAGGTACCTTTATTATTTTTAAGTATCGTATTTATTTATTTATATAGACTATCTCTAGTGAGGTATTAAATACCCAGTCTGTCATGATGACAGATTACAATCAAGAGCATGTTTTGTGTTAACATCCATGATCGCTATGGACAAAGTTATTAGTAACTTAGCTATTTGTTCCATGAACTATTTTACTCCATTTAACAAATAGGTTAGGTACACGATGTATGTCAAAATTGTCTCAAAAGCCAAACAAAATTAAAATCACCCTCAGGCACTAATTTGAACCCTCAATAATAATAAATAACCGATTAGTATTACTCGACCGAAACCATATTTCATGCTCGGTTTATTACTCTACCGAAACTAAAGTTTCTTTATAAACGTAACCGTATTTTAACCACGGTAAAACCGGAACTCGCGAGGGAATGCAATAGAAAACTAAAATAGTAGTGCACGTAACCGAATAGATTCCGTTTAGTTAGACCAAAATATGACATTTGCTGTACGCCGTGTACTTTTGTCAGAGAAGGCTTTTGTGCAACTTCGGACATCTTACGACTGCAATAATAACACTGACAATTATAACCCGTATTTTAGTTTCTGTCAAGTAATATAAAGTAGCTGTCAATTTCGTTACTCACTTCGCTATTAAACGGTCACCGCTTTTTGAGAAAAACAAGTTTAATGAAATGCGTGTGCGCACCGAGTTATGACAAATGACGCTCATCCTAATTTGTCTAGCGAGTTATACGACATGTGATCGTAAGGATACAACATGTGAGTAATTGTATGATGGAATGTCCTGAATATCGGGACCATTGAGTAACGGACTCTTAGAAGACATTTGACTGCTTTAAACCTTATAAAATAGGATCTCATACTCATTGAGAATAATGTTAGGTATCTTATTTTGACTTATTTTAGTAGGTATTTCAACCAAAAAAAATGTTTTTTTTTTGGTAATTTTAAGAATAAAATACTTATATAAGAAAATAGATAATAATAGGAGTAAAATTTTTAAACTAAACTAAAACGAAATGCAATCAAAGAATGCCGGCGAAGTTCTTTGAAGCTACGACCCAACTATAATCTGCCTCGTTCATGAACGAAATAAACCAAGATTTGTACAACCTACCACCGCAAACAAAATAATACTAAAAGTTACCCTCTAAAAGTTGGGATTAAACACAAATTAAATTAAATAAACACCACGAAATCTCTGCGCAAACAAACACGAACGAAATCGAAGTGAAAAACTGAACTCAATGCTACTAGCTTAGATAATGTCAGTCTGACATTTTCTCATAACAGATAAGTTTCATTTAGTTTTCGCATCCTTGAAAAGGTTTTGTTGTCAATCTTACACACATTTTTGAAAATTATTTAATTTTTTATACCCAGCTTTAAAAAATCACTAGTTTTTAGGATGAAAGTCTGACAATAAAATAATATTTATATTTTATGTTCTTCACCATGCACGATTCTATAAAATATTGGGTCGACTTTCGCCATACTTCTTTAATTTTTAACCCTTTTACAGCAAAAATGTCAAAATACTGTCATAATCTAAATAATAGCATAAAGTGTTGAAAATATGTTTAAATAAATGATCTTGGTATTATGTTTGTATGGACAATTCCTGTGTCGAAGGCCTCTTAATACGGATCTTAGAAAACAGATTAAAGTGAAGGCAGCCTTATTATTCACATTAAAATGAAATTTTACTTCTGGCTTTTTAATTAATTGTTGCCTTAATAGACACATTTTGTTGAATCCTTTAATTGAATCCTTAATTAATTTTCATTAACATGTTTCCTATTCTCGTTTCTATAATCCATTCGAGATAGGGTTTCTTGTGTAAAACAACTTAAGATAATGTTACTGCGATAATCTGAACAAACCAATCATGGTACCCGTTACTCCGAAAGGAAAACCGAAGTACTCGTACAGGGTGTCCTAGAGACGAAATATTTATTACCTTTATTGTTACTATCAGCATTGCAAGTACATACTTCTTCTTCTTCTTTTATTTAAGGGGTAGCCCCTTGTCGGCACAACTGATGTTTCTTTCTCCACGAAGCTCTTTCCAGGGCAGCCTCCTTGACTTCCCTATACGACATGACAGCAACCTTCTCTTTCACTTGGCTCATGTAGCCTATCCTCGGTCTTCCTCTTCCTCTCTTTCCTTCCACTTTTCCTTCAATGATGTTCTTAATGAAGCTGTCATGTCTTATAAGATGGCCAATCATCTTCCCTCTTCTGTTCTCGACAACTTGCAAAAACCAAGTACATATACATACCGTTCTTATCGATCGCCAAATTTGACATTTTAGAATCGACAAAATTCGATAAAAATGGATTTTACATTGATTAATTTGAAAGTGTTTCTTGCATATAAAACTATGTACCCGGATTAAAAGTAGCCTGTGTAAAATGTCCTATTCCCAGTCATTATCTATCCATAAATTAAATAGGCAAATCGGTTCTGTGGTTGTCAAGTTATAGAGGAACAAGCATACATCCAAACATCCAAACTTTCGCATTTATAATGTTAGTGTGATGTGATTTACACACACAATTTATGTCTGTTTTCCCAAGTCTCGTGAGACATTTGCTCAGTAGGCTTTCAAGTTCCTTTGGAGATGTCAAAGGGAGGAGACACGTACAAATATTGTACATATTCAACGAAGTTAACTTTAAAGAATCTTGGATTTCCTAAAGATCTGAGATTTATTTCATACATTGGGGAAACAGCTGTGATACTGTTTCGATACACTGTCCATAGCTCTTTTATTTTATTTATTTGGGTAAACTAAACAAATTAACACATAACAATCGAAGATATTATTCTTTATAATAATTGACAAAAGTGAAACCAACATCATTTACCAAGGTCTACTAAACTTGCTGAAGTTTTGTCGAAGTCTGCTAGTCAAAACACCCTGTACATGATGAAACTACAAATGAATGCTCGCTGTAGATAATTGTAACGATCCGTGGCGCAGGATTAATACGACCGATATGCAGTCCTGTTAGTAAGTAGGTAATCAAAATGCCGTCATCCTTAATTAGTTGGGGTGCTGGCGCCAGTCAGCACAGGTTATACTCGTTATGATCATTGCTTTACCTTGTAGATAGCTAGGAAATTATTTTTATTAAGCTCTTTACCCTATGTTTTGCAATAAATGACCTTCTAATTCTAATTCTTAGCCGGTGAAATTGAAAAGATTGAGTTCAAGTTATGGTTCCCGATGTGATATTGTTATTATTACTTATCCCCGTAAAGTTCAATTAATAATTTACTTTTTACCTCGTAGTAAATAGACAGTGGTTGAGTGGTTTTATCGTGAGCTTCTTACAAAGTAGGTACCTACTAGATATTTTTGATTTCTAAATTTCTGAAGATGGATTTCCACAAAGCCCTGAATCACTATAACTAAAAAAATCAATATTGTAGGTAGGTACTTACTTATTTAGTTATTCCAAAGTTATAATTTAAGAAATTCTTAAAACGCTCTGTTTTAATTGCATAAGTAGGTACCTACATATTCATTAGAAAATATAAAACGAAAGAATAAAGTTTAGCCGTTTTGACAAAAATACTGGCAAAGAATTGTGTATTGCTAGTTCACAAATGGCTATAATATAGAAAAGTCACAAATTCTCTAAGCCCTTTGTTCAAAGCCGAGACGCCAACAAAGGCAACATTATTCTCAGTTCACTCGTACATCTTATTGCGAAAATTCATTCGTCTTTTAAGCACTATCGGCCCAAGACCCTAAACAATTGGCCATAACTCTTGCGCGAACACATTCTATGACCGTCACACTGACCCTCACAGCATAACTAACAGTTACTACAACCTCTGACACAGATTAAAAAGTAGTATGGAAACTCCAGTCACGCTATGCACTTTCATGGGAAGAAATAGCTACTTTAAATAAACACGACGTCAATTATAAAACGTCTAAAATCCGACGCTTATACTAATGAGCGTGTACAGATGTAGCTACATGTACAAAATTGTCTTGTTTGTGAAATGGGCGGTTATCGTCTCATTACCGCTTTAGCGGGCTGATGCATGTCAATCATGGTAGTGCTGTTGCTGTAGCACTGAGATCGAATTTTCGGCTTCGAAATCGAGCCGAAAATATGCTACAAGCGAAGCTGCAATTTTCAATTATATTCCAACCATAGGTACATTTACGACCATTTTATAATTCAAAGAATCAGTCCATCATATTAAAAATATTGATTTTTTTTACTTGTGATTTCACTTACAGTTGACTGTAACAAACTTAGTTTTCCATTTCTCATACACATTTAAAATAACCATAGTTTATCTAAAATAACCATAGTTTATCTTAAACTTGCACAATCACTATTTATGCATAGTATTTAGTAGATTCTAGGTATTTAGTAAATAACTCGAGAATTTAGCATATCATTTACCCATTTTTATCACCCTACATTTCAACATTCGTGTCACTAAAATAAATACTTATACTTAACACAACAACCTTAAAAAATTAAGAGGACAAAAAAAACAATGATATTAATTTGCTTAAAGACAAACAGAAAATACATAAAGAATTCGGCTTCAACATAGTTTTCGGCTGTAGCCACACATCACTAGAACGCCGCAAGTGCAAGCAATCAATGGCTAAACGCACAATAACAGCTTGTTACGGCGCCGGCGCAGGTTTCCATTACCTTAATTTAACCGATAAAAACCTCGGGCATATTTAACCTTTAACCCACGTTAGAGCGCTTAGCTAGCAAAATTTTTAACTTTAGGTTGAGCTTAAACGCTTTTTTCTTTTTAATTTAATCGATTTTTAAAGTGAAAGATAGGTTTACGTGCTCACTTAAAAACAATTTACGGTTACGAGGCAGTAATTGTCCTATTAGGGACAAATTAAGTAGAAAATTACTACCAATATGGTATAAATAGGTAATTTCTAATGAAAGTACTTGCCCTCGTCATAGGTTTCACACTATATTATTTATAATCTATCTAGAAGTCTAGAGTAGTACCTACCTAATAAGTAACTGAATAAACGTATTAAATCTCACCAATAACTGAACACATTTTTTCAAAATAGGACTAATTATGATTCCCAAGAAGCTCGTTGTTCTTTGATAAGAAATTTAAAAAAATCACAGTGTGTGTAATAATTAAACTAATTTTGCTACAAATATTCTCTTTTAAATGGCTAACTGATAGCAAATCATAAATTCCTCTCTAAGAAACTACAAGTTCCAAATGAATTAATCCGTTAGTTTCTCTGTATTTTTAAGCAAGCAATTTATTCCAGATCTGCCAACCTTTAAACCGATTGCTTTCTCTCTAACGAACCCAAACAAACTACATACAACAAATTGTTTCCGACAAGTGCCGACACGACACGTGTTCTAAAGCGCGGACAAAGGCAAGAAGTGTAGCCGGCAATTTTCCACGCCTATTACCGTAATTCTTTAAGCTGTGTTCACACCAGCAGAAATTGCCGCGTGGTGTGTAGTCTCGTCATAGTTTGATGGAGTTACATGAGATACAATGTTAAAGGAACCTACTCATATTCATCTGAAAGTGTGTGTCTTTGAATGTTTGTTTCATGCCTCAATCAGAGCATTGTGTAGAAGGTGGCCTGGAATAAAGTTATAGGCTACAATAATTGCCCTGATAAACTAACTCATAAATTCAGATTTCCATATTTCTTAAGCTGAATAATCTTCATGCGACAACTAAATCTGACTTAATGTAAGCTCTACTAAAAAGTAAAATATTTAATATTGTGGGATTCAATTGTATTTTACGAGTCTTATTAAATGCTCGTAAAATAAAACATGATTAGAGATAGTGTTGAGACTTAAATACATCTGTTTTTTTAATCTGACGAATAATGATTTAACATAGAATAGTGCCACCAGCTTTACTGTTTCATTGGAAATATTGGAACTAGCATGTTCAGTTTGATACAAATATAATTAAAAAAAAAATCTTTATTTTTTAGGTAGGCACCTACCTACTTACGTACCGATCTTTAAAATTTTAAAACTTATCCTTGTGGGATAATCCAGACTAATCTAACGACGACACCTCAAATTTAGGATGCACACTATGCACAGCATGCCAAACGTACATTTATTCATACATAAATACATACACATAAAAAACTTAACCCTTATGATAATAGATATCAATCCAACTGCGTCAAATTCTTTTGGCCTTATAATCTGACGCCTTCAAAAGAAGTAAGTTTTCACTTGAAGGATTCAAGCGTGAACTAGAATCCTTTTCATGAAAAAAGTCCCATTCTTTAAGAAAAAGTTCCTTCGTAGCGGCAAGGGATTTAAATTTTTACCAATGTACATTAAAAATTTCAGACATCGAAATAGAAATATGAAATAAATATTATTTCTATCTCCATAAGTTTGAATGTTCACTGGTAAAATTTTTAATCCTTTGCCATGCCGCTTCAGTCTGCGTAGGCCTGTATTACGCATGAAGATTTTGTTATAGGATTTTCTTTAGTTCCGTGAAATTCCGCGTGACTTATTTTTTTAAAAAATAAGTCACGTCTTTATCCTCGACACTCAGCTACACGATGCCATCCATGTCGCAACGGATCGGACGAGATGGAAAAGTCTAGTGTCGGAGAAAATCTTAATGAGAGGTCACGACCCTCAGCAATGAGGAAACGAGGAATAGAGAGAGAGAGAATCAACTGATAAGCTGATGACACTGTAAGTTGTAATTCATTTGATTGAGCGCTCCCGAGTTCGGTGGCATCCCTGTCTTCGGAAATTAGCGACGGCTCATTTGCGTTTATCAGTCGATGACATACGGTTAGTGCCGCATGATTGCAACTCAATGGCTGGCTTGATTTGTTTCGGGTGGTCTGTGCATTTTCATGTGATATTTAATATGTTTTAATTCTTAATTATTACTATAACTGAGCCGAGCGGATTAGACCTCGACTTTCGATCCGAAGGTCGTGGGTTTGAATCCTGGGCGTGCTTCAATGGATTTTTCGTTTCGAAACACTTCGAGCTCTAAACGAAGGAAAACATCGTGAGGAAACCCGCGGCTTAGTCAGCCCCACACGTATTAACCATGGTATTTGCAGTGGATATGGCCGGTTAAGCTGAGAGGATGGTGTAGGTGCTGGGCAAGCCTACTCCATCTCAACAATGTCTCAGGCACTACAGTGTCCTGTCAAGTGTAGGCAAAGATTGCCTCCTGACACTGTGTAAATCATCTACTAAAAGATGTCTAGTTTTTTTTTAATCATAAATTATGATATTTAGGTATGTTTAAAGACTAATTGAGAGAGATGTTCTCAAGATGTAGTTACAGGTGCTTAAATTCTGATTTAAGAGTAAGGGATTGATTGCCATGTTTCTTTCAGCCTAATCTGGTAACCCATCATCTTAGTAGTACCTAGGTAAAAATATAAAAAAATTGCACCTGGAAAGACACTGCCGTTCCTGCATAGACACTCCTCCGCCACAACTCCTGGAACACCTGCTCCAACTGCTCCAAGAACTCCAGGCGTAGATATTTGAGCTTTCCGTCACCTGGAATCAGCCATTAAGATTTATCAGTAAGTCCCTTTCAATAATATTAATATCTACTTTCCTAGAGATAGTAAAAAATATTTATAATTTAAAAAATAGAAATAAATCTGTTAAATAATTATGTATTACACGTTTGATAAGTTTATATCAAAGTATATAGAAGTAAATGAAAAGAAATAGCAACTTTTCACAATCGTTTGACCTAAAAGAAGTTTACTACAAAAAACTTCAAATCATGACTTAAAATTGCAAGAAAAACAAATCTTTAAAATTACATCTGAACATAATATCATAGGGTTAGGTGTTTAGGTGTACATTTCAAATAGATATAATTTGAAGAAAGTTCTAGATATCATAGTGTAAAATCTAAGCATACCGGTGGCAGAAATACGAAATTAAACCAACAAGCGGATAATCAATCAATCAACGTCTTGATTGAATAGCTGCCTATTGAGCTGAAATGCAGCAAAACTAGTTCCAACATCTCAATAACTGACATTGAATGACGTACCTGCGCCTGCGCCGAAGCCGGTAGTTCGGGATTTGTCGCTGTTGACATTACAATTTGAACTATTACTGAAGCCCTGGGAACAGAGAAAGTAATTATTTCAATAGAATGGAAATTCACAAGTCTTTAAACGTATGTTTTAAATATTAACCTTTCCAGTAGTAATTTCGATCATAATTTAATCATCTTTAGAATCATTCTGCTGGCTATGTTAGACCACAGATGTTTATGCATTATGTACCAATTTAATAATCTAGCTAGGAAAGCCCATAGGCTACCGATTTTGAAAAATTCTACCCTGTACTCTATACTCGTTACCTAATTTACATTAGACAGTGTCATAAATAGTATGCTCGACTTGGCGGGACTTCCATGCCCCCAGATCGTTCGTCTAAATAATCATGGAAGCTATGGAAACTACGTTAGACCGGTAACCAGACCAATACTTTTTTCCGTAAGGTTTTCTTCGCGCATCTCATGTGCTCGTTTTATGCACAAGTAGATAGACAATTGAAACTAAAGCTACCAGGATTCGATTAAGTAACCAAAGCCTGACCTGATCTTTATATTTAAGAGCATGACGATCCAACGGGGCAGTGGTCGGTTTGCATTACAATCTAATCTTCTAACAGTACCGTGCCTTATGTGAATTTCAACCGTTCGCAAGTCTCCTTGCATACTCTACTTGTTCCGCAAGTTTAGTTTTGCATGAGATAGCCCAGCATGGTTTGGAGCCGGTGCAGCGAATTCATAAGTTTTTGAATGTAGGGTGTAATATACCATTTTGATTATAGTATAGATTGGTTTTACTTGGTGCTTCGTGTCCAGTTGTATGAATTCTAAAACTTATCTTTATGTTTACCGTTATGACCATTTCAAGTTGATTACAAAACTAAATAACATAAAATAAATCAATACAATGGCCTGAAAGACCATATACTCTGTTATTATAGTACCTACCTGGATAAAACTAAGCCTACCTATCAGTAGGGATAAAATTAGCTTCACAACGAATCGGATCATTCGTTTCAGAGATTTTTTTTACAAACAAAACTACCTAAACTTTTTTATATTATTCGTATAGTAGACAAATAATAAATCTAATGGGCACTAAAGATTTTATCATACATGTGCGGTTCAGTTGTTATTATTTGGAATCACTTTATATATATAAGCAGATTAACAAATATTGGTTGGTGGACATTTCACAAACGCCACTAAGCCCCAAACTAAGCAAAGCTTGCAATCTGATAGAATCCTACTAATATTATAAAGGCGAAAGTCCGTGTGTGTGTGTGTGTGTGTGAATGTTTGTTACCACGTATCTCCATAACTACTAAACCGATTTTGATGAAATTTAGAAGGTAGATAGATTAGGTTCTGGAATAGGACATAGGCTATTACAAATTCACAATTTACAAAATCACTCTCAAAAAGTGGTAAAATGGGGTGTCAAAGATTGTACTATACAAAACTACCATACTATACCAACCTCCCATACAAAATCGGCAAGGCCATTTGGTTCCAATACTTCATAAATATAAGTGTCACATGTTAAATTTGTCTAAAAAATTTCCGCTCGCTTCGCGAGCTGGGGAAGCTCGCTTCGCTCGCATGTTACTTTCATAAGTATTTTACGAGCAAATTAACTTACTGTTATGAACCGACAACCATCCATCTTTTTCTTAGAGCACCGTTAGCAAAATCAAGTGTAACATGTTGTATTTGTCTAAAAAAAATTCCGCTCACTTCGCTCGCGTATTAATTTAATGAGGATTTTACAAAATCACTCTCAAAAAGTGGTAAAATGGGGTGTCAAAGATTGTACTATACAAAACTACCATACTATACCAACCTCCTATACAAAATCGGCAAGGCCATTTGGTTCCAATACTTCATAAATATAAGTGTCACATGTTAAATTTGTCTAAAACATTTCCGCTCGCTTCGTGAGCTGGGGAAGCTCGCTTCGCTCGCATGTTACTTTCATAAGTATTTTACGAGCAAATTAACTTACTGTTATGAACCGACAACCATCCATCTTTTTCTTAGAGCACCGTTAGTAAAATCAAGTGTAACATGTTGTATTTGTCTAAAAAAAATTGCGCTCGCTTCGCTCGCGTAGTAATTTAATGAGGATTTTACAAAATCACTCTCAAAAAGTGGTAAAATGGGGTGTCAAAGATTGTACTATACAAAACTACCATACTATACCAACCTCCCATACAAAATCGGCAAGGCCATTTGGTTCCAATACTTCATAAATATAAGTGTCACATGTTAAATTTGTCTAAAAAAAATCCGCTCGCTTCGCGAGCTGGGGAATCTCGCTTCGCTCGCATGTTACTTTCATAAGTATTTTACGAGCAAATTAACTTACTGTTATGAACCGACAACCATCCATCTTTTTCTTAGAGCACCGTTAGCAAAATCAAGTGTAACATGTTGTATTTGTCTAAAAAAAAATCAGCTCCCACCGCGGGTAACACCGCGGGGCACAGCTAGTACATAATATATTGTTGTACTTAAATACTTTCTTAGTTAAAATACTGTATAACATCCTGACACAGAAAAAACATCCATGTTCATCACACCATGTTTACCCTTGGTGGGAATCGAACCCACTACAGCGCAAAAAGCAGAGCTGCCAACAACTGAGCTAAGAGGCCAGTCATCAAGATCCTAAGACACATTAATGATGTAAACGCAAACCCTGACAGTTAACATCTCATCCAATTTGTCAGTCACTTCACACGATTTACTCTTAAGACACGGATAAACGGACATCCACTTAAACCTTTGTTTAAGTTAAACAAGTTTATAGTAGTGTGGGTGAAAGGTATTCACTTTGTATTTCTTGCTTTCCCAATTTGGAGTAGTTTTTATAGGGATGTAAGAAAACGTCTAGGGCTGGTATAAAGCTGATCACACCATAGCGGCCTTTACACGGTAGAGTTTAACCGCGCATCTGGACTGCGTTCCGAACCGCGGATAAATCTGTGCAGTTTTAACCGCGCATAAATATATTTTTTCTAATGAAAAATCCATTGATGCACGGCTGGAATTTGAACCCACGACCTTCGGATCGAATGATGAGGCACTATCGCACTCGGCTAATACGGCTTTTTTTGCCTGGAAGAAATCGCTCTCAGCGATAAGGCCGCCCATTGTACTAACTTAGACTTTATTCAGTTGTTATATTTCACTTTTCTTTGTGTACAATAAAGTGTTTATTCATTCAATCATTCTTTTCTAGGAAATGTAAAGTGCCAAATGAAAGCGCGAATCGTCTTAAAAGCAGAGCAGTGGTTATCACAGCCCTGTGCCGACGGCGCCCACGCAGTTCTCATGCATACCACTACTGCCTAATCTATGATACTTGCATACAACTGTACTACAGGGTGTACCACGCTACTGACCACCGTACTTGTTTGCTTGTGTTTAATGTGAGCTTAGCCTTGTTTGGGATGTGATTTCAGCGATTTAACGATCGTAATCTGTACTACTAACTTAACTACTGTTTTCTTAACTTTACGTGATTTCTTTGTAAAAAATGATTACAAGAAAATGAGTCATTTTACGTTAGTAAAACCTACCTACGGTTTGCACGACTGTCCAGAATACAAAATTTTATCGTCAAGTCATATTTTAATAATCAATTTAACCTATCAATTTGAACAATGGACAACGTAAATGGAACCAAAAGATGCTTAGACACCCTAGGGAGCCGTGTTGGCCGAGGGGTATAGTACCTCGACTTTCGATCTGAAGATCGTGGGTTCGAATCCTGGCCGTGCATCAACGGATTTTTCGTTTAGAAAAATTTATATGCGCATTAACACGAGCTCTAAACGGTGAAGGCAAACATCGTGAGGAAACCCGCGGCTTAGTCAGTCCCACACGTATTGACCATGTCTTTCCTGTGGATATGGCCGGTTAAGCTGAGAGGATGGTGTAGGTGCTGGGCAAGCCTACTCCATCTCAACATTGTCCCAGGCACTACAGTGTCCCGTTAGTGTAGGCAAGGATTGCCTCCTGACGCTATAAATCATCTAGTAAAGATGTAAAGGCCTAAGTTTTTTTTTTAGACACCCTGTAGAATCTGTTGAAGTTGCGCAATCCAACATCTCCATTAGATGTCCGGCGTTTGATCGGGACGCACCACACTACATTAAAACGATCAAACGACTCAGTAAAGTGAACTAATGATCTTAAGTGGTTACAGAGTGCCGATAGCCGTTATTTTTATGGAAAACTGGGGTTTGACTATGAGAAATCGATGCGGTGACGCAAATCATAATCTTATATAAATTATGATATTGCTATGTGAACTATGGCACTAATACAACGAATTGTAAAATAAACTTTTATATGTTAACCTTAGGAATACCTACTTAGGAATCCTAAAGTTAAAATTACGCTCATTATGTCTTTTGGCCAGTAGCTCAATTGAACTACAACGGGTACAGTCAAGCCGAAATCTGGGTGCCATTTTTGGGATGCATTTCAAAAATCGTAGAGGGAGAAGTCTTATTATTTAGTTAAAAATGCTAAAGGACTGTTTATATAATATATATATAATATAAATCATTTATTTCAGGCAACAATAGCAAGTAAAAGATGTAAAATACTTAAAACTACGGCCCATATAAAATATATACCTTATATAATCTATATATATATTATATTTATATATAATCTACTATTAGGGTCACAAATATAGTCAAAAAATTTATTATGAAGAAAAATCTCTAACATAAGTCACTCAGGTCAGTCAGACCGATACATAAATATTGAATAAATAGCGTAGAGAGAGCATAAAGTCATATACAAATCCCAACTTCCGTATCAAAAAAGCACCTTATATACAGTTTAATAAGCAATACAGTTTATAACAAATATTATATTTACTAACAAATTGAGCAATGCTCTCCGTAGGCTATATTTTACTCACGCAAAAATGTTTTTTTATGAATAGACGCGTGAAGATGAAGCTAATCGTAAATTGCTCTATCAAATGCTGTCTCAGTCTATCTCTACCTTATTTTTTGTTTTTGTTTAATATTTTTAAAATGACAATCCTATATCTTTATAAACAATATTTAAAGAAGAATAAATGCGTACACAGAAGCGGAACTCGATAAACTATATTTTGTAGGTCAAAAATTCGATTATGACCAATAATCAAAGACAAACGTTATAAACCAAATCTAAAGTTTCACACAAATAGACATAAATTACAATCAACATACAACAATCGTTGTGAAAGATAAATATGTCAATACTCTAATTGGATTTATTCTGAGCCCTGCGGCTATTGAGACGCGAAGTATTACTGTGAGAATCGGTCTCATTGATGTCTGTTTCGAATAATGAGCTAGTTTATACGATGTCGTAAAACTAGGTGGGTTATCCAGTGCGTTCACTGGATAACCCGCGATTCTGTTTGCAAATATTTTTATTAACAGAAATATTTTCGAATTGTGTTTTAAATGAATCCTAGAGTATTAATAAACCACTATAGTTTTTATATAATTTTTAAAACCGGTTATTGCTATAAAATATAGTTTTAACGAAAACGCTAGCCGCCATAGTGTACAGCTCAGGGCGTCGATTCCGGTACCGAACTTTTTATCAACCTCAACCAAAACCTCAACTAAAGCGACTGTTTCCATGACTACTAATAACAAACGACTCAGTTGTGGTGAGGTTTTGAACTTTGGCAGTACAAATTTTTGAAAAGCTATTCTACTATTTCACCAAATGGCTGACATTTGGCTGACATTTGTGTTTGAAAAAGTTCGGTACGAGAATCGACGCCCTGGAGTCTGGACGTCACTATTATGTCACGTGACGTGTAAAAAACTTGAAAATTTTCAAAATTACATACAACACACATGAGCGGTTTGACGCCACGGCGGCATTAATATGGCAAACAGCGTTTTGGAAATCTGAGGTACAGACAAAAAAAACACATTCTTGAGATTGAAAAAAACTTTTTTATGCATAGATTATCAACATTTCTCGTTTAATTTTTACAGAAGCTATCATAAATACGTATTTTTTTATGTTTTCTTACTTGGTGTAAAATACCTTATTGTGAGAACTTTTATACTTTTCTGTGATTGGTTAAGACTGTAATACTTAAACCACTGTATGAATTTCCTCTACTTTCATGTCAGTGCCACTGTTTTAAATCACAAGCAATAGATTCAAATTATTTCACATTGATCCTTGCGATTTCATTGAATGCAAACTATGTACTTTGAATCGAATTGAATTTAACTGCAATGAAATACTAGCTGGTATTTTACTAACAAATTTTTTAAGAAATGTAATTTCTTTGTGTAGTGCTCTCAAAATTAAAATAATTAAATAAAATATACCTACACTTTTAGGGAGTTGTCACATTATCACGTCTCTACCCCGTCGCATAGCATGACCGTAGCAACACCGTCCCGGCAAAAATGATATTCTTTGTATTGAAATGTACCGGACGCCCCACACCAGACCGTTCCCACACCGTCGCGTGTCCTGCCCTGCCATGGCCGTCTTGTCAATCTCCGGCCGCCATGATTATTTTGCTGACACGTAGGGTTGCAACACCTAATATTATATTTAATATAAGTCTAATATTATTTGAATCCTAAATAATATATTTTTGGGGAAAAAATATATTAGGCGAAGATCTTAGTGGCAACTTGGGCGATTTTGCGTTGTTTGTTAGTAGATGTGTTTAAAAAAATTTTCCGGGATAAAAAGTAGCCTATGTCCTATTTACGGTTATTTTCTATCTATATTTTAAATTTCAGCCAAATCGGTTCAAACACATCCAAACATCCATCTAACCACCCAAACATCAATCCATCCATCCAAACATCCAAACTATTTAATTTATAATATTAGTGTGATGTGATAGTGTGATGGCTTTGACCCTTTCTTCTGACTTACAAATTTTGCTCTTAGAGTTGCCGCAAAAAATAATACCCTAGCCTAGAGCTAAAATTAGCACATCGATGAGTGCAACTTCAAAATATATTTGTCTTAGCTTTGTTAAACTAAAGATAAATTTAGAATGCGTCCGGCCGCGGCGCTTATGACAGCTGCTCGCTCCGAAACACGACAAAAATGCAGTTTTTTGGAGCTTTCTCATCCCTAATAACAACCAATCGAAAAAGTGAACGGAATTTATGTCATTAATTGAATGACCTATCCGATGGTGCAAACCAAAAACATAAATTACCTACACCAACTTCAGAAGCAAATGAAGATTTATCTTATTTTTAGTGATTTTCGTTGATTTATTATGAAGTAAATATGACGTTAAATAAAAATGAAAACTAAAATTAAACGGTGTAACATTGCGAAGACACACTAGTACAAGCCTAACATTTTAGTGTCACCGAAAACAACTAGATGGCGCCACAGGTAAAATTAGAACGCGCTATCGAAGTGTTTTGCCTTCGGAAGGACCTCACAACTGCAAACATCGATTGGTATCCTAGCTTAGCTCCGTCTACGCGGCAAGCAGATAGCTTCCACCTCGCTGGGACTATACTGTTGAAAGCGTTAGACATCCTGATCCTATGTATTTTTACTTATCGCTAATAAAACCCCCCCTCGTCGCTGTCGTACAAAGAAGTCGTTTTATTCCCCGTCACCGCCCTCAACCCCGCTACAACGGTATATTCCAAGATAAAATGTTAGAGATGCATGTTGGCTTTTCAGTTATTTTCCACTTTATTTATCGAGGGTTTATACAGGGAAATTCGGTGTTTGGCTCAGGGAGCGCCCTTAAAGCAGACTCAACAAAACCATGGTAAGCTGTCATATGTGAATGTAGACTTAAACTTGTAGGGGTAGTCAGACAGAAGCAAGGAAACTTTTATTTTTCAATCACATTTTTTTTTAAGTAAAATCTACTATTTATTTGTAGGTTCCTACAAACTCCTTTATTCGAAAAAAAAGTGGCAACCCTACTGAGACGGTCGCATGTCAGGTCGAGTTGACACTCGACTGACGTCCGCTGACAAATAACAATTTTAAAAATATAGGCTGAGTTCACATTGCATCTCTAAAATTGAAAATTGATAACCTTGTACGAGTTGATGTACGAGTAGAAAAATTTAAAATCCATATACAGGTTGGAAAAAATGAATGGGCCCCGGAGGGAAACTACTTTAAATCCTTAAGATACAGTATTTTACTTAAAGGAAACATTCCTTTATTTTTAAAAAGAAACGAGTAGAAAAGAGTATTGTCGAGACATATTTAAAAATAAGTTTTTGAGAATAAAAAAGTTATTGTAGGTATTGTTCAGTTATTCAGTTATTTATTTACTACAGATTTAAATTATCATTGCAGATAAACATCCAATGCGATAATTTAGATAGGTACTTTTGGAAATGAACATCTACTATGAATACTTACTTTGTACGGTCCGCACACCCTGGATAAAGGATAGTTCATAGTCTAATATCAGTAAAACTCTGAGATAAATTTTAACTGATATATTGTAAGAAAACTTATGATATTGATACTTATGTTATGATACTTATACAAAATACTTAAAAAATACAGACGGACGGGCATAACGAAACTATTAGGGTTTCTTGTCAGGACAACGGAACCCTAACAAGTAGTATTAGTTGATGAACTGAAATATTTTGTTTTTGAGTTTCCCAACTCGTTCTATCTAGTACATTTTTTTTTAGTACGTAAGAAACTGAGTGCAGACACCCCTTTATATTTTAATCCCCGCCCATCTGTCAATACACATATTAGTAGCGTAGCCAGGTCAGCCCCTAGGGGCCGCTTTTCGGCCGTTGAAAGGCTTAGGCGGCCTTTCGATGGGAGCGGCCCCTAAACGGCCTATATGCATCTAGTTACCTTTTCCTATTTTTATTAGGTAGGTACTTACCTAATCATAATTCAAAAAAACAAATTCGGATTGTAAGTACAGGTAAGTACATAGATAATGAGATACTGCGTTTAAAAAACCGGTCAAGTGCGAGTCGAACTCGTACGCCGAGGGTTCCGTACCTAGCCATGGTGCCAATTACCTAAGTTAGTCCGCTTAATTGTATGAGCGCCCATACAACTCGGAGGACAATTTTAATTGGCGTCAACTTTGTATGTAGGTATGGGAACACCCTTTAATTTTCAACTTTTTTAACTTTTTGGAATTTTTCCTTTATTTGTGCTATAAGACCTTGCTTTTTGCCAAATTTCGTGATTCTAGGTCAACGGGAACTACCATTTAGGTTTTCGACCCAAAACCTCTAGGGTACTTCCGGTTGACCTAGAATTGTCAAATTTGGTTACAAGCAAGGTCTTCCAGCACAAGTAAAGGAAAAATTCCGAAAAATAAAAAAAGTTGAAAATTAAGGTAAGTTTTGGTACTCACAAGTTTTCACGAAAACCTAAATTTGCCTATATCTTTTTATAGTGTTGACTCAGGACCTTGATTTTTATAGTCACAATAGGGACTATAGACCTTAATATATGGTATAAATTTCAACTTGCTAGCTCTACCCGTTCCTGAGATAATCGATGGTGACACACGGACAGACGGACGGACAGACGGACGGACAGACGGACAGACGGACAGACGGACAGACGGACAGACGGACAAGAAAGTGATCTTATAAGGGTTCCTTTTTTTACCTTTTAAGGTACGGAACCCTAAAAATATAAAAAATAAAAAAATATAAATAAAAGGTAAAAAAAAAATTATGTCCACCCGTGCGAAGCCGGGACGGGCCGCTAGTACCTAATATTTTTCCCTACGAAAATCACCCCAAAGGATTTGTCCACCAATAATTCTTCCTTGACCCGATAAATACCTACCCCAAATTTGAATTGGAAAACCCCCCCATCTAGCATAACTTAATGCGTTCCGCACGTTATGTGACATTATCAAACGTCAAAATCCCATCGGGTACAATACTGCCCTCTCGAAATCAAAATGTAGTAACAGCAAAAACACGATTTCGAGAAAAATGATGAAGCTACAATCAATTAAAATATTCAGAAGAGGTTACATATTAATAAAACCTTGAATGTGGAGTGAAAGTACACATAATCTATAGGTACCAATCAATAATAAAGCGTAAAAGTTTGTTTGTTAATTTGTTTGAACATTGAACACGCTAATCTCAGGAGCTACCAGTCGGATTTGAAAATTTATTTCTGCATTTGATAGCTAAACTCTGTGAGGAAGGATATAGGCTACTTTTTATCATCATCATCATCATGATCACCATATACCATCATTATGGGGGCAACGCTACGATGGCACTGCTAGTAAACTATATTTCTTAACGTTTTTACTTTATTTTTTCTTCAAAACATAACAGTTATAGCCAATTTATAGCACTACCTAGTAGAGTGATATATCCCCTATTATTGCAATTAGTTTTCTTGTGAAATCCGTTCAAAACACATTATTATTAACGCAGTAAATTTTCTTACTACTGCGTTTTCGATCATTTTTTCTGTCATTTTACTAACTAAAATGTGGTATTATTGTAAGAATACTACAGTTTAAATGTGAAATAATTAATAATTAATAATTTAACAGTAATTTCACGCACTCTGCTGTGCGACCAGATGGAATAGCGGTTGCAACACCCGGTTGAAATGCTCCTGCGTGTGTCCGGGTTCGGCTTCAAATCCTATAACGACTATGGATTTTTTTAATCAATTTATTTTTTATTTTTTATTTCACAACGAACTGTGTGAAATATGTATTTTAGTGTGGTTTAGCTTGTAAATGCTCTATATTTACAAAAAAATTGAGTGATAAGTTTTAAAATGGGCTTTCAGAATAATTGTGTATTTAGCATAAAACCAACAAAATGTCTATTACTGTGGTATAGGCTCGGGTGGGCAGATTACGCTTCGCAAAACGGTTATGCGACGGTCCTAGTATGATACGGTCTTACTGTGTAAGGTGCTATTTTCGTGACGGGCTCGGTTATGGCTCGGCCCGCTTATGATATGACGCAATGTGTCACCACCTTTAACTAACATTTGATTCATATTTACATCTTATTTAAACTTTATAAGATAAATAAATAATAAAACCTTTATCCTCATCTAAAAGCGCAAGTCTCGTCTCAATGTGCCCCAGATTTGTTTAAATCTACACACCCACACCATTATAAAACTTTTTCTATATAAGCCACAATCTACTCGTCCCATTGGTCCCTATAAGGTTATATGAGCATAAAAATAAACAAGCAAAAAGGAACGATAAAGTCGTTAAAGCCCGCGTGTGTCCACGTGCCAGCATTATTGGATGTATTTATTCAGTCTAGGAGAGGACACACCATGTACCTAACCAACGGTGACTTTAACCATAGTTTAAGACGAGAGTTATCTATAAAAACTTTAATACTGGTTTAGTTTTCATCGAAGAACTTGGGCTACGCTCGAAATATTTTGATGAGCATAGATAGATAAATGGTTTCGAATTCCTTTTATAATTGAGTTTATCTGATGAAGATGAGATTAATTATTATTATTTTATGCGCCATATAGAAAATAATTGTCCAAGATGTGTATTTTTTATGCTTAACCAAATATAGTCCAAAGTTTTATTAGTTTTAGAGTTATGATTTAAAATTGCGACTTTTTTGATTCATTTGAACCTTTTCATTTTTTCATCATGTGTTTCCAAACTAGAAAACATACAGACTGTCATTATTATACCTTATCTAGTCTAATCTTAACTTCATATGCTGCCTAGTGCTGCACTAGGGACACATGATAACATCAGCAGTGATGTTATCATGTGCCAATTTCACTGAGACAATGTTTTGAAAGGGCCCGATCAAATACAGGAACAAACACCGTGTTGATTCATGCCATCAAGGAACTTAATAGCTTGAGTCATGAGCGGACTTTAATAACACGCCTATCACTTCTTAAAAACACAGAAACATTTGCTGCAAAACCTTATCCCAAGGTTATTAGAATTTAACACGGAAGGGACATGGTTAACGCAATATTATTGAGGTTAACAAGATTATACTACTAAGGCGAGACATTTTTAGACTCTGCAGTATTAAATCAACATTCAAAAACTATATCACTTTCTGTTTTATGATCATAATTTACATTGCTCTAGAATTTTAAAATTTAACCAACAAAAAACGTAAACTAGTTTTAAATGAGCCAATTTGTATCAAGTCGTGAACCAAAATCATTGGCACTTTGTATAAAATATCAATATGATTGAACATCGCCGTGGTCGAGCTTCACATGTTGCCATCAATAAAACAAATTATTATGACTAATGTTATCTACAGAAATGTTGCAGATCGTAAAATAAAGTGAGACGAAATAGATAAAATTATTTGTAAGTTCTGTGGCATTTTACACAGACACAAAATACCTCGCTGAATTCAGCATTGGAATTTTAATAATATTTCAGAAAGCTTAAATTACAAACTAATTTAATTCAACTTCACTATGCATTTTTTTCAGAACATTTGACATAAGTAAGTATATTTTTTTCAGAACACTCGATCAGGGTAATTAAACCGGGTGCAAATTCGGAACTTTCTGGATCATTAGAATTCAAAGAACTTTTAAAGAAGAAGAAAAAAAAAGAATTTATTCATACCACCACACCCACACCACAAAAAACTATAAGTTATATGGTGAGTATTTTTAGTAGAACCTAAAGTTACACATAACTAGCAGCGCCCTCGCGGCGTAGTGATGGTATATGGTGGTGAAGATGATGATGAAAAGTAGCCTACAACCTTCCTCAAGAGTTTAGCTATCAAATGCAGAAATAATGTTTGAAATCAGTCCAGTAGTTTCGGAGCCTATTCGTTACAAACAAACAAAAAAACAAAAATCTTTCCTCTTTATAATATTAGTGTAGAATACAACAGATGATAGACATAAAATGTAAAATACTACAAAATAATGTGTACTGAGACTTTGACTGCAACAAAATACTATCACAAAATGATTGCCTCAATACAAGATATGAATAGTTACGATTTAGCACTGTTATAAACAGTTATAAGCACTCAGTTAAGTCAAGCCCCAGGATATTGGTAGTATCAAACATAGACAATGATACTTCAATATGCATAGAAATGAAACTTCTTTGTAAGTATTAAATGACACACTTCCATGAGGTCAGTGTCGCGT
Source organism: Camptogramma bilineatum (assembly GCA_958496255.1). Taxonomy (NCBI): domain Eukaryota; kingdom Metazoa; phylum Arthropoda; class Insecta; order Lepidoptera; family Geometridae; genus Camptogramma; species Camptogramma bilineatum. The sequence goes on along the minus strand of OY292467.1, from coordinate 7,041,457 downwards.
TTTTACATTCGGCGGTTTGGGTCATTCAATGCGTTCAGTGCCAGTGACGCACATATGAACTTGTTTCAGTGGTCCTGAAGCCCCCTCTTTCGGCATTGCAGAGGCCTGGTACTGAAGTTACTGAACGCGCTATTATCGACGAACGACCAACCGGGCGTTTGAACATTTTTTTAAAATATTTTATTGAAATACTTAATAATAATGTTTTTTAAAACTAGCTCCACATTTATATTATTTCAAAGTCACGAGGATTTTACCTAGTTCATATTCTAATTTAGAGCCTACTTTACAAGGTACTTACAACTGATGTGATTTGATTAGTTAAGAACTTACTAATCGTGATGAATACGCTAAATGATTTGTTATCTTATCCGAACCCCACTTTAAATAACTTGCCGACTCCTGATAATAAATAATCATTTTGGAGTTACACTTCTATACAGTTGTAATTGTCATTATGTTTGTTTGTATGGTAGTGTCGTGACAGTAGTGAAATTGCTGGTCGTTTTACAATGTTGTTTAATATCACTTCATAAAGCTGTTAAAGCTGCATGCTTGTTAATGTACTTTGAGCACCCATTAGATCGTTCAAGTGACTTTAATTGAGACTTTCATCGCTATGGCTAGTTTTATTAGTTTTGAATAATGTATTAGTTTGTTGTGAAAAATTCTTTAATTAATTTTTTTAACCGACTTCCAAAAAGAAGGAGGTTCTATGTTCGGCTGTGTTTATTTTTTTATAAGCTTTTTTATTTTTTTGTAAGCACTTATTTTTATTTAGAAAAATACTCAGTGTGTGCTTATGATTATACCTACTGTCTAATTCAATAAAAAATAATGTTTGTATATTTGTCCCCCATGCGTTCCTAAACCATTATTTATATATTTACTAGCGTACGCCCGCGGCTTCGCCCGCGGCTTCGCCCGCGTGGACTACAATTTTTTTTCTCCCACGGGAACCGTGCAATTTTTCAGGATAAAAAGTAGCCTATGTCCTATTCCTGATTATTATCTATCTACATTCCAAATTTCATCAAAATCGGTTTAGTAGTTATGGAGATACGTAGCAACAAACATTCACACACACACACGGACTTTCGCCTTTATAATATTAGTAGGAGTAGGATAGTAGGATGGGATTTTATAAAATATTAAATTGATCAGATTGTAATAAAACTTCAGAAGGATTTTCTGACAATGCAAGAGTCTTTTGCCCAAAAAAACGAGTCATTCCACTAAAACCCCTAGACCAGTCCCCCAGTCCAGCAAAGGGGATCGTAGTGGAATATTGAGCTTTGTGTAATCTCCTGGGAGACTGATCTAGGGGATTTTATTGGAACGATTCAAAAAATCTATGTAAATAAAAAACCGAGGCGGTACAAAGTTCGCCGGCTCAGCTAGTACTTACTTGAATATAATTCCTTCCTTTTTGTTTCATAAACATGTGCCCTCACGTACTTACCTTTAAACATTCTTAAATATCAAAAATCCGGAATAGTCCTAGTCTAATTTTTTTTCCGAACGTCTTCGAGTTTCACATCATTAGTAAGAACTTACGAAAGAAAACCTAAGCGCTAGAAATAAAAAATAAGCTTTCTAGTAGTGAATAATGTACGGACTATTGTAGATGGTATTTGTACTGTGTCAACAAGTTGCATGCATGCTATCCCACGGAATTATGCACAGCTAAAACAAGCAAAGCTGGTTTAATGTTGTCAGTACAGTAGCCGTACCATGAACTCTGAGCAATGTTAAACAAGCTTGAAACATGACAACGAATGACATTCTTAGAGCAGTAAGCCTACTTTAAGCTTGTTTTAACATTGCTCTAGGAGTTCATGGTACGGCTACAGTTAGACTAGGTTAGACTTCGTTATGAGTCAAAAGATATTTAACTAACGAAGCGTCCTATCCTACTTAATATTTTATTTATATATGAATTTTAAACAAAACACTATCTTTAAAGATACATGCTATCCTAATGTAGGATCATTTTAGCTTGAGAAATTAAAAAAATCATTTTCTAGCTAATTGTTATGTATTTTTTACAAACAATACATGTTTCAGTATTTGAATTGACCCGTATTTATAAAAATAATCTTTTATTTTTTCTGCTAGACTAACCTGAATGTTTGAATGAAAGAAATGTTTGCGCGCAAGTGAAATGCCTACAACAATTTTCATAATTTTGGACACCTCAGTAGTGGAGTGTATCAGCTGTATACTTTTGGCTGTTTCTACTGTTTACCTGCCTTCAAAGGGTCCCGTTGAGCTCCCAAACTATAAAAGGACATTCTCAACTGTTCAACTCACTCTTGACCTTATTCCTAATTCGACGCGTGTCATGAATGGATCGTGTAATTTTTATTTACCTTTGCTTTTGAATAGGGCTGTTCGAAGCCGGACAAACCAAATCCACAAAATACCACAAAAGTATTTTTACGCCTTAGGTACGTGACGAATTTTGAAAAACTTCAAATTTTGAAATATGTGATTAGTATAACAATTGCGAATTTGCCTAAAATGTAAGAATGCTCTGTGTATTTTAAAACTTTGATGGCAGTATTGAAATTATCGATAAAGTATCTACTGACAAGAAATACATTATTCAGTATAAAAATTATTCTATTGTTCATCTATTTATAAGATTCTAAAATTTTATAATCATTGAAATAATAATTTCTTTGTCCTAATATTACTTAACAAATTACTAACCTACTGATCACATTTTTATATATTAAAGCCGGACAAATGTAAAAAGCCGGACCTTTTCGAACACTTTCAAGGAGCCTCCTACTGCTTTCTTTACCTTTTCAACTGCTAGAAAAATATTTATAAGACAAATGTTTCTGTAACGGCTGAACGTAATTAGTAGCTACATTGTATTCTTTATTTTTAGAAATGACGTAGCATAACATTAGCATAACTTTACCTGACTAGGGGAAATTGAAATGTAAATAAGGGTAAATAAAACTTTCGAAAAAAGTTTTGAAGTAGTGTTGATTTTTGTTCTTGCAAATATTTCCATAGCACTGATGGTTTATACATTCGTAGATAGAATAGCTACTGTAGAATGCTTTCGCTATTTTCCGTTTTATTTTTTAATTGTTCTATGTAAAATTACTTAGCCATCCGGCACGATGGGTTGACAACATCCGCTTTTTTCGTCCGTTTATCCGGCTCGCGTTCTTGTGCAATAGTTATTACTTCTAAATTCTATCACTAATTATTATTTTCTTGGCACAGTGGTTAATCGTGAGCATTTACCGGTTAAATCGTAAAGTATTTCTTGTCATATTTTCTCCTGTGAATTTGTGTGATATTCCTATCAAGAACATAATTTTAAGTGCTTATAAACTGCCCATCCATATTAATTTACCTAATCAAATACATTAAAACACTCACCATAAAATACTTTTCCATAAACTTTTCTTCTCCATTTTACTGCCTGGGCTTATCTCTCATTTTACTACAGGAAAGTTCCTGTTAATAGATTTACGGCATATTAAAATCCATAGTTATGTATTACGTCACGCCCCAGCCGAACATTGCGGACATGCATAATAGTCCTATGTTGACATAACTGCTTCCTGCAACAGAAATAAGATTGACTTTGATCTTTGCAATATTTATGATCCATTGCCGGGTCAGCCCGCTTTGAATACTTCTAATAAGACAATCTTTTTCATTAGTTTGAACATTAGTAACTTTTATACTAATGAATTACGAAACAAAATAATAAACGATGTAGAGCCGAACTGATCAAGTGGGGGTAGAGCCTCGACTTTCGATCGGAAGGTCGTAAGTTCGAATCCCAGCCGTGCATTACTTTATTTTTCGATTTGCAATATTTAAGTTTAGTTTTTTTTTTCAAGCTTAAGGTATCTCTAAGTACAATATACACTTTCTATAAATTAAGTATCTAAGATTCTACGGAAAAGATGTTGATGTCTGTGAATACGTTAGTAGGATCTCATAATAGTAGGTAAGTCAAAACATAATATTGGGTTTTCCTTTTATGGCTTACAAGCTCATCGCGTCTTGTGAAAACCCCTTATCAAAACATTCTGTAAGCTTCCGACCAATCTATTAAATATTATTATCTTCATTTCACGTTCAGTAGGATTAATTCAATGAAAATTTCATATAAACTTAAGAGAATACTCTTAAATATTTCCTTTAGATAGGGCAGGATACGCTGAAAGCACGGTTAAGATGGACAAAACTACTCTTATCTCAACAATGTCCCTGGCACTCGTCCGAAAAGTGTAGGCATAGATTGCTCCCTGACTGATAATTGATAAATCATCTAGTAAAGGTACTGTGAGAACTTTCACTATAAAAGAACTTGCAAATTAATCTTAAACAGACCCATTTCGACATGAACGGAAGTCCTACGATAAGGTGCAAACAATACGTGTCTACCTACTTACAATAGTGCTACGAGATGAAAAGTGTATAAAGACGAACGAGTTTCAGAAAAGCCGGAGTAATCTTCTATATAATAAAACAAAGTCTGGTTTGTTACTGCGCACAGAACTCGAGATCTGCTGGACCAATTTTCATGGTTATTGATTTGTTAGATTTGTTTCAGCCTATTAAAACTATTGCCATTCTTTTTTGTTAGATAGTGAAAAATAACGAATATTGAACACATTTAACCAGTGTTCAAGTTGAGAGGCATTTATAAGTAAGGTGGAGTGCCGTAATTGCAACTGTCCGGTAATTGCAACTGGAGTCAATAACTCCCTCTAGGATCACTTTTTTGAACATCGATAGATGTGGTATTGAACTTCTTCTAAAAGTCTCAGTCTAAAAATATAGTTGGTGTTGATAGGACCAAAACTAAGCAAATGACAGGCCTTTTTGTAAAACTGCCAATTTTTCGGAAGTGACGCCGCTCGGACGCTCTTCGTAATTTATTGAAAAACATTGTTTTTCGTGGTTTTTCGCCGGTGTGTTCACAGTGAGAGTAATTATAAGACACAGTAAGTTGTTTTTTATGTGTTTGTTGTATTCTACGATAAATCTACTCAGAGTTATGGATGTAGTTACATTTGCCAGACAAAAAGTGCATAGTCTTGTAATTGTAACTATTTTGTTTCTTTTTTGACAGTTGCAATTTAACGACCGGTTTTGTATGAAGTTTGTAAAACCCAGTGATGTAACAATGACGATGACTATGTCGATACGTAATATTTTATTGAAAGGGATACTATCTACTTCCATACTATGCTATGAGTTCTTAGCAATTAGTTTGAGTGATTGAGTCCCTTCATTATGTTGGTGCTAGCGGAGCCCTTTCCAAAGCCGTTCAATATGTGAAACTAATATAAAAAGGCTGTTTAACTTCTAAAATATTACTTATTGCGATTGAAATAACGTTAAAAAAAATAATTAGTAAAAGATAATTGAAGACTTTAAAGATAAGAGTAAAAGAGGCTGTTTCAAAACTAAAAGATTACTGTGATTAAAATAAACATCGAGTCGATAAAAATCACGATAAGGTTCCCATCACTATTTGTAGTAAAATAGTTGCAATTACCGGATTCTTTGCTGAAAAGTGTTTTCGCGCAAAAATTGACATTAGTAGAAAGGGCATAGCTATATAAATCGAAAGAACGATATTCAAGGCATGTGTTCTGTATTTTCCAGTAGTAAGCGCCATAGAAAAATAAAAAGTAAAAACAAGTAGTTGCAATTACCCGCAAAAACGGGTAATTGCAACTATTGCTCCCTCTGTCATGAATTTATGCAATATAATTTTATTCTTTATCGCTTTACTTTATTCATAACAATGATATAAATCTACATAAAATTTACTATAGAACAGATCTTTCAAAAAATACATTTCTGATACAAAATATAGAATTATCAAGCGATGAAGTTAGGACTCCACTTTTTTTAGTTGCAATTACGGCACTCCACCTTATACCTCTCATGTTTTATATTGTATCATATTACATTTTTTCGTTATTCGATTTTAACTAAATGGAAAAAGATCATTCATATTCATTTATTCATTGCTAGCAAGTATGTACATTGTATAGCTTAGGTCTAGGTAGGCTTAGTAGGCTTTATACATATGCAATTGGCACTGCAATTTAATTTAAATTTAATTCAAAATTAGTACTAGATTAAAATTTTAAATAAAATGTCATAGGGTATTAATGTCATGTCACAGTAGAAAAATTAAAATGTCAAGATAAGTTAGTAAAATAGGAATTGTAATCTGAGTCAACTTTTAGGTAGTTGTTATAATAATGGCCGGATAAAACCCTAAAAAGTCGGACGTAGAGCGTTCGGTTCACTTCCCTTCTCTTGTGATTTTCACTTATGAAACATGAGTCACAGGAATCTGGATCATTCTAATGCAACAAGTAATTAATGAGTTTATGAGCACGCTAAGCTTTGTTCATTACGCTTACGCTTTTGCTTAAACTTCCTATAAGTCAACAAACTTGTAAGTAAAAGCTTACAAGCATAATTATTACGGTTCGGAAATCATAAAATGTATTCATTAGGATATGTGTTTATTTTCGACTTTATCAAGGCGTTGGTAACTATAACTGTGACTTGTTTTCAAATGTTAAGTAGGTACCTAGGTATTTTATTTAAAATACTTACTTTTTTATTACAAAACTACGATCAAACAACCTTTCGAAATAATTCATCAGTCAGAAACAGTACCTAGTAGGTAGGTACCTAAAACTAAACAATTGGAATCCAATGACCATTTAAAAAAAAAACTGTTGGTTGGGTAAGTGCAAACTAAAGGTTATCAGTACCTACTAGCTAAAAAAATGAATATGATTCCAACTTTTTGAAAATGCAAATATCACACATTTCTGCGGCTGCCTATCTCGAGAGCAGAGTAAATAAAAAGGTAAATATTATCAGAGTGCACAAGTATTACAAAACTATTACGACATGCGTATAGTGTGTCACTGTCTTATCAGTGCAAACAAACAGTGTGAGACTGAGTTTTTGGTCACATGTCAAACTCTTGCATATTATCTTTACCATATCTTATTTTTAACCGAATTCAAAAAAAGGAAGTTCTCAAGTCGTCGGAATCTTTTTTCCTATTTCTATGATCCGGTAATGGAGACAAACATGGAAGTATAGAAGCATGTATGGAGAGAAGCATGGAAGGAGAGAAGCAGAGAAGCAAGGATGGAGAGAAGTTTTAATGCGCATATAAATTTTTCAAAACGAAAAATCCTGTGATGCACGGCCGGGATTCGAACCCACGACCTTCAGATCGAAAGTCGAGGTACAATCCCACTGGGTCAATACGGCTCAGTAAAGAAACTAATAATAACATAAAAAAACTATTCTACTATCTACCTATTTACATACTCGTAACTTTACAAAATACATTAGCACCAGTTGAGCCATCAAAGGATCGTTGTAAACTATCAGCTAAACTAATTAAGATGAAACTTGGGAGAGGTTTTTGGAAGACAGGTTACACAATAGTTCCGTTTAAAAATCATTTTCTTTTGGCGTTACAAGTAGTTCTACAAAACATCGGAAAAGTTAATTAAAAAAGTACTACTTACAACTTTTTCAAAATAAGGATAAAAAAATACCCAATTTCTCAAATTGAGAAGCGCGTTGAAGTCTTCGATATAGACGTCGTTTTCAAAAGTTCAGAAACTTTAAAAGTAACACAATTTTTTTATGAAACTATTTGATTGGAACCTTCCAATTTTAACGCGATAACCGATATGTTTATTTTCATTATACTAAACGACAATTTGCTTTTTATTATTAATTACGTAATTCAATTAGCAAAATAAATATTAATTTAGTCTTTTTAAATTTATTCTAAAACAAAATTTGAAAAATTAACATTCATTTTTTTCTGCCACTGTCACCAAAAAGTTCCATCTACAAAGTTCAAACTTCTAACTAAAAAGTTTTTACACTATTGTTCCAAATTTGTATTCCCTTGAAAAGGGCGGGACGCATGCGTGGCCCGATGTACGACCGACCGTGTTGCTTTTAGCGTACTGGACACTGGACGCCTCTATGACTACCAAAGTGGAGTGGAAAGTACTCTATCATGAGGAAATTCCAGAGCTGGCAAGGGTCTTGGCAGCCCATCAACAAAAAATAAAACGAACGAAAATTATGTCATATTTTGATGGAACGCGAGCTGTCTTTATAAACGCACCCAGAAAAAGAAACTGTAAACTTTTTAAAAATGATTCAAATTTTGGCACAAAAATTAACTATTATTCCGTAATACCTATAGTAATATTAGGTACATCATTATTCTAGGCAATTTGAAGAGCAATAAAGATCGATATCACGAATCGATGTTTCGATTGTAAAAGTCGTTTATCATTCAATTGTGCGATACATTAATGTCAGAATCGATCATCTTTCGTTATTTTGTTGGGCATGACACCATGTTTGCGGTCAATTTGGTACATTATTTGCCTAGGTAGGTAGGTACGTCCGAAATTTTTCTTTATCAGAATATTTTTTACTAGGTAGTTTAAAAGATTGCTGAAATACGTAATAGGGGTTATAGTTAGGTAAGTATATTAGATTTGTGCTGAAAACGATATTTAGTGTTTTGTGTGCAGTGAAATGGTTTCCATATTCAATTAAGTAGTATTTAAATAGATAGGTACTTATCTAAATAAAAAATATAAAAAACTACCTATTGAAACAGATAAAAGGTCTAAGATTGAAACATACGTTCTAATAAATATTGTCATATATTTTTAAAATATGGGTCTTTGTACATTACGATATAATCTGACGGTCATTTCGAAGCAGTCATTTGAAGAAGATTATTTTGTTTTACGATAGTAAGCAGACTTTCTATAGTACTGTAAGTACCTCTTATTTACACTATGAAACTGGGTTGTTTAAATTAATTTATTGGAAAGAGACCTCCTACTTAGTACAACTTCCTAGTTATTACGATGTTATGATGATATTTTCATTTTATGATTAGAAAACTACTTGCAAAATTCTTGCAAATGAACACCTGCTATGCACTGGAAGTTAGTGGGACACTAAGAATCGGCTGGAAAATAGTACTGAGTATCTCCATATTTTTCGACCTCTGTAGCGCAGAAAGCCCGAAGCGAAGAAAGCGGTGAATGCCCGCCTGAAACGCAGAAAGTTGCAGGTTCGATTCCCGTCGAGAGGCAAATGTTTGTATGATCTGCTAATATTTTTGCCTCGGTACTGTGTTTTTCTATGTTTAATAATATAGGTATGTATTTACAAAAAAATGCGTATGATATCAGGCGTGTAGTTCCCTTAGTACAAGCTCTGCTTACTTTGGGGCTAGATAATGCTGTGTGAAATGTCCAGCATTATTTAAGGTGGAGTGCCGTAATTGCAACTAAAAAAAGTGGAGTCCTAACTTCATCGCTTGATAATTCTATATTTTGTATCAGAAATGTATTTTTTTAAAAGATCTGTTCTATAGTAAATTTTATGTAGATTTATATCATTGTTATGAATAAAGTAAAGCGATAAAGAATAAAATTCTATTGCATAAATTCATGACAGAGGGAGCAATAGTTGCAATTACCCGTTTTTGCGGGTAATTGCAACTACTTGTTTTTACTTCTTATTTTTCTATGGCGCTTACTACTGGAAAATACAGAACACATGCCTTGAATATCGTTCTTTCGATTTATATAGCTATGCCCTTGCTACTAATGTCAAATTTTGCGCGAAAACACTTTTCAGCAAAGAATCCGGTAATTGCAACTATTTTACTACAAATAGTGATGGGAACCTTATCGTGATTTTTATCGACTCGATGTTTATTTTAATCACAGTAATTTTTTAGATATGAAACAGCCTGTTTTACTTTTATCTTTAAAGTCTTCAATTATCTTTTACTAATTATTTTTTCTAACTTTATTTCAATCGCAATAAGTAATATTTTAGAAGTTAAACAGCCTTTTTATATTCGTTTCACATATTGAACGGCTTTGGAAAGGGCTCCGCTAGCGCCAACATAATGAAGGGACTCAATCACTCAAACTAATTGCTAAGAACTCATAGCATAGTATGGAAGTAGATAGTATCCCTTTCAATAAAATATTACGTATCGACATAGTCATCGTCATTGTTACATCACTAGGTTTTTCAAACTTCATACAAAACCGGTCGTTAAATTGCAACTGTCAAAAAAGAAACAAAATGGTTACAATTACAAGACTATGCACTTTTTGTCTGGCAAATATAACTACAACCATAAATCTGAGTAGATTTATCGTAGAATACAACAAACACATAAAAAACAACTTACTGTGTCTTATAGTCACTTTCACTGTGAACACACCGGCGAAAAACCACGAAAAACAATTTTTTTAAATAAACTACGAAGAGCGTCCGAGCGGCGTCACTTCCGAAAAATTGTCAGTTTTACAAAAAGGCCTGTCATTCGCTCAGTTTTGGTCCTATCAACACCATCTATATTTTTAGACTGAGACTTTTAGAAGAAGTTCAATACCACATCTATCGATGTTCAAAAATGTGATCCTAGAGGGAGTTATTGACTCCAGTTGCAATTACCGGACAGTTGCAATTACGGCACTCCACCTTATTTTATTTTATTATTTTTCTTAAAAGTGGAAACACCTGCATTCCGACACTGAAAAAGGGGGGGGGGGGGGGGATTACTATTATGTATTGTTGAAGAACTATCGACTTGATGATGAAAAACAATTATGGGCATTGACGACGCCAGTTTCTTCTCTCGTAAATTGTTTAAAAATGTTTATGGGAAGAAAGTGTCGCCGCTTGCGATAATGAAGTGCTTTAGTATCGTCAAAATAAACATTAATCGAGATTTTATTGCCCGAATTGAAGCTCTCTTAGCGGATTCCATTAATTCCGTGAGAGGCGATCAAAATCACATAAAATCGTCTGTGTACTCAGAGGCTCATTAATACTCAATTTAAGCATTGTTTTTTTTAGAAAAGTGATAACGTAGTTTGGAGGTGTCAAATACGATAAACCTAGGTAATTAAACTTCAATACTTATTCGACAATCATTTTGGAACATCAGAGCCTTTAGCACGAGTATGCACAAAGTCTACTATTCGATCCGTGACTGTAGTCTCTCAAATGTATTGGGATTTTAGTTCAGTCAAGTTACCACTGGAGGCGCTGCACCGGAATCCCATACATTTGAGAGCCTTTACTACAGTCACGGATCGAATAGTAAACTTGTGCATACTGGCGATCGAGGCACTGAGCAGCTGAATAGCAATCGAATCATACATCGATTTGTTGACCTCACTAAACGTTGCCTAATAACTTTGATTTCGGATTCGAATAAATGTAAATCGATGAACTGTACAGAAATGTTAACCCAAATCTTGAAAATTACATCAACCTAATGTAACGTACGCTTTTTAGATCATCCTATACTTAGTAGTAAGCCGTATACAACACAAAATCACAGATTAATCAAGAGTATGTTCTCGCTAGGTGGTCCACTGACACCCATACGTTTCATTAACTACATACCTGCCTAACACTTTACTGATAAACTTTCATAGACTTTATTGTTCTTTTCCACTTTAGACCTATCGCTTCTTTGTTCCATTAGATGGGATAAATAGTGAAGGAAATACGGCCAATTCTACTTAGTTTAGTGTGCATTGTAATAGTTTTGTTACTTGTGTAAATAGATAACAAAAAAAGCTTATCCTTTTGTTTAGAAACAAAAAGATAAGTTGATCTTTTGTTGTTGACTATCAACTCAAAAAAAAAGTTATTGCAATCTTGGTACGGTCACCAGACAATGGTAGACAGACATATTTTATATTATACACCACTTGGTACCTACCCAACACAAATCTCAGAAACATAAACAGAAGCAAATTAAAGAGAGAGCTGATATGTGCGTCGTACGTAAATTATTTCTGTTATTTTAAACGTATCAATTATTTTACGAGTTTGATAAAAAAATATAAATTATCACTGTTATTATTATTGTTTCTAAAGAATATTTAACAACTTTTACAATAAATTCCTTTAGGCGACATAAAAAAAACTCCATCAACCAATACAAATCTCATACAAACTAACTTCTGTGAATGGCTGTACATTATTGTATTAAATTACGTATTTTAAACGACTGACACAGACTATGAAGCATGTTATTAGTTAAAAAGAGGTCCTATCTTTAAAATAACAACCGTGAATTTTTCATTGTGCTTCGTTCACACCACAATATTTATCGTCCATCGAAAGCTTTATTACTCTGATTAGAAAGTTATCCTTCAAATTCTTTCATAGTTATTTTTAGTTGTTATAATTAAATCAGAAGTAATACTTGGCGTCAATATTGACAGCTGAAAGTTCTGGCCACTTGAAGAGCTTTTTAATTCAGTTCTAATTTGAGATACTTATATGATAACATAAGTGGAGTGGTTGGTCTGCTTATAGTTCGATTTGTCCCTAAATAGCGTCTATTTTGGGACAATTTGAATTATATCGAAGAAGTATAATAAATACCAAATTAGAAAAAACTTAGATATAATCTTTGAAGAATCTTAGTTGCCAAAAAAAATTATGGAATTATTACCATGTTTTGGTAACCTTTTTTAAAACTTTTTTTTTCGAATCTGCAAATTGTATTTGCATCAATAATGGCTTTTGAAAGTTTATAATTTTACCTTATAGACTGTTACTATGTAACTATTTTAACGTAATTTCGAATCGAAAATCAATGCAAGTTACACGTAGGAATGATGCACTCTTTCCAGATAAGAAGCCGCCGCGACATCCAATAATGGGCAGTAACTGTTTGCGCACACGGTGCCAAATTAGTGTTGTGAGTGGGGCAAGTTAGGGCCCATTTAGCACCCGTTAGGACCCCACTGTTATAAAGGTTCTGTAGTAGCGTAGCGTAAAGCTGTGCGGAACTATTGTGAAACAGACGGGCAGACGGACAACCAAGTAGGTACTTAATCTAATTAGGGTTTCGTTTTTAATATTTTGGAGTCTTAAAAACTATTTTCTGTCTTCAAAGGTGCAGTTGATATTGAAAGTAATTTTTTTTAATGGTTTTTGAATAAAAATATTTTCACATTTTTTATAACCACAGCAGGCATAGTAGGTACTGAATGTTTTAAGAAAAAATAGTTCATTTATCAAAATAATTTAAATTTAAAAAAGAGTTTTTGCCAGCGCTGTTTATATATTTATTGGTAAAGCATGAGCTGACTCTATTGATATTTTTTACGCCACCTAAAAAACTCTGTCGAAGCATATTTTCTAGCTAGGACTGACAATGTAACGCCCTCCGAAGGACGGAAGCGCTCTTATTGAACAGATCAATGATAATATGGAATACCTCAAAATAAGTTTGTCTACTTAGTTCATATTTTAGGAGTAAGTAAGTAAGTTGGTATTGAGCATACAGAAAACGTCAATATCTCGCTTTGCTAAACGCCAAGTGAAACTCCCAAGCTAGGCCTTAGTACAACTACCTCTGACCCCATACAGGGCCTGACCCACACCATGTGGTAGCCACGTTGAGAGTAATTGCTATTTATACGGCAGATACGATTATGACTTTGTTTACACTTCTCTATTAGGTTTATAAAATTGTTAAACTTTGATTAATCAGTACAAATTATTATTCTCTGAAACTTTGATTAAGTATGAAAAGTTCTGACATAAAACTTTTCACCCATCTAGATCGTCTGAAATTTCACCACACAAAAACATTGCTTTAGTGTAAAACTTTCTAACAAATAAGTCCTTCCTATATTTAGTATCTTAATATTAAGATAATATTCAAATGCAAATATGAAATGGCGCTAGTTTTCCCCTAGCACTGAGGGATCTCTACACAATATGGTGATCTGTACCAGTAACTTAACTAAACAAGAAGCAATAAATAAATAAAATAAATTTGTAAGTAAAGTAAGGTAGACTTTTTATTAAGTCTACCTTACTTTCCTTATAATTTTTTAGGGAATTAAAATTTCCGCATGTGTTTTGTGTATAAATTATAAGAACAAAGATTATTCTAATAAAGGTATCTTTGGAAGTTGTAATACGACTGTTAAGACAGTAACTAGCATGATTATGAATAAGCCCGTTTTATACCATTGTTTAATATTATATTAAACATTAATACGTTTTTGGTCTTTGTCGTAAACATGACAACAGTCTTTGATGGATCTTACCGAATCTATTAAAAATCAATAAAGCGACCTACATTATAGCGCTATCTTGCAGAAATACGTAGTTACTGATTTGTTATATACTGTGACTCAGTTCTAGGTTCTAGTTAAGTAGCAAAAACCGCACATCAGAGGCAAGTGGGTAAAGATGCTGACATAAGCTTGCTTTCGTCGGGGAAAAGCCGACCGCAAATATGTCGTGAATGTATGCACCTACATGCAGTTCTACCTACTACCTATAATTATTTAGAATGCACTAGTTCAATTATTTTCTAGATGTAGGTATTGTGTGAAAAGGGTTTTTTTTGTGACACGAGTTTTAATTAAAAAATCTACACCGTAGAACTCCCGCGATACAGGCTTGCCTCGTGCGGGGACCACCAGCAAATCCACTGTAACTTATGTTAATTTGGTAAACAAACTAAATTGTATTTTCATTTGTTGTATATCATTCGAGATCCTTATTCCACAATGTGAAAATCCACAACTCGGAAAAAACATCCCTAAGATGAATTGTAAAATATAATGTTCCGGAACCTACGAGTCAATATAAACGCTGCTCTAGCAATGAGCTGCACAAAAACCATCGACTGCAGTCCAATCTATTGCCATTAATCTGAATGCTCTCCCTAGAGCCTCGTTTGATACACCTTCACTGTACAATTGTCGGCTCACGCCATAGCACATGAATAAAATACATAAACAAAACACACATAATATTCACGTCTGTTTTGCAAATTAGGCAAAGAATATGGGTTTAGTTTAGAGCTTTAGTGACATTCAGGAAAGTATTTTTAATAATAAAAATATTTTAATACAATTAGTGGAATATCTGCATTCCCCAATCAAAAATTGTTTTGAAAAACTGTTTTAAAGGTGAGAAATATTAATAAAAAATTGTAAAATGGCCGCGTAAAAATTAAAATTTCGTTAAAAATCATTAAATGTGACTTCGATATACTTACTGAATTAACTATGTCTGTAGTGAGTAACGACCGTAGGTAGTTGTTATCACCTACATACTGTGTATAAATGTACCAACATAGGTATTGTGTTTTATACATACCTAATTGTCTTAAATTATATTCACAATGTAAATTTTCACATTATTATGTGCCATAGCAACATCCACTGACTATCATAGAGATTTTTCCATTCATGTCTCTACCGCTCTATCTAAAAAGCTCACAGGCATTATGGTAATAGGGAAGCAAGTAAATATTTGCAATGTTATCGGGAACTGTGGTTCGATATCATGTATTTGATTAATGAGTGTACTGATGTTGCTTTTCTTCAAGTTAAATAGTCAGCAATAAATTTATTTTTTTGGTCAATTTAAACATAAATCTTACGAAGTGAATTTTTAAATCACTGTTTCTATGTGAAATAAACATCAACGTGGGTAAAACCTAGGGCACAGCAAGCTCTCGGAATATGTATTGGTTTAAAAAAATATATATGTATTTTTTAATACTGAAACCTTAAATATGGTAGTTATATTTTGGATTAGGCTAAGGGTATTCAATATATTTGAAAATGAGAGGATAGTCAGATCAAGACACTCAAATTAACTTGAATAAGATTTTATGTTTTTATTCAAGTTCAGATAAAAAAAAATAACACCATGTATGACCATAGACTAGTGCTATGTTGACTGTTGTGTCTAGTTTTTACAAGTATAAAACTAATTCAAAGGAATTCATTGATGATGATGAAAATCCATAAAATCTGTCACAGCTCATCAAGAGAATACTTGACGTCAATCAATAGTACGCGTAATAACAATAAACATATCAAACGCCTAATTTTTACTATGCAAACCAAGGATACATCTATTAGGCTTTTACACACTAAAACTTTACAGGTTATAAGTTTATGAAAAAAATATTATACTCAGTCAAGTTTCAAAATAATTGAAACAATAGGCAGGCTTTAGGTGTTTTAATTATTTCTGTCTAATAAGTAAGGATACAGTGACATCAAGTAGGTATATTTTTAGTGTAGGTAGTAAAGAAGTTGCAGATTTGAGAGATCTGCAGCGAAAATATTGAACTAGATGGACAAAATCCATGTTAGACCAAAACGTTCCAAACGATAGACAATACGAATAAATTATGATCGGTGACAAAAGTTTAAACTTGTTAACATTTCTAATGAGATTATTTGTATAAATCCCTACTGTGTCAAATTTTTTTAAGAAGACAATTTGGGACTTTGAAAGGCCTAGCAAATAAGGCACATGATGTCCGCGAAGTTGGCATTTCTAAGGCCAGTTATGCACTGTACAGGGTATGAACATGCTAAAACACATTTCGAATACTCGCTTCGCTGTAACACATTTTGAAGTCATGTGAAACGAGCCTAACCCATCAAATGCTAAATAATTGAAGTGGTAGATAAATAGATAGAAACAGGCTACTTGCGGTAGAGGTCAACAGGCGGGAACAAGTTAGTTACGATGTAAATGACAACTGGACACCCGTGATTTCGGGTCAATGACATGTCTAGATTGTTCCTGGTTGGCTAGTAATAGACGCGACAGATGTTCCCGACGCGACGACAAATAGCATTCTCACATGCATTGAAGCTTGAGATTTGCTTCTTTTTCAACCCTCGCAGTAGGTCTAATGTCTGTTTGAGGTCCTCATTCGTACGGCACAACTGCCCTGGGCCTCTAGCCAAGTGGCATCAATCTTTTCTATTCTACAATAAAATCGCTTCGCTATCGCCGATGTTTCATTGGTGGAAGACCACGTGACGTTCGACCTTGGTTCGACCAATGAAAACCTCACGTTCGAGTGTTAGCGAAGTTAGAAATCGAATCGCTTCATAGCGAAGACCGATTGGCTAGGCCCTCTGCTTACTAACCTTATCCACGGCTAACAGTTTAAGACAGTCCCCAGTTCTCATATTTCTCATGTATCCAGTTTGGTACACTTCGTGATGCGACTAACAATGATACTTTAGGTTAACAAAACAGACATTTATTATGGAAATTGATCAGCGTCACAGTCTATCAGCAAATAGTTGTACAACTCATTATACAGGGCGATGTGAATGAACGCAGAAGTCGCTTGAATAAGAAAACGGATAAAGTACATGCTCACGGTTGTATTGTACTCCTGTGAACGGTAAACATTCATTTTTAATTTCAGACAGCCAAGATCTTTCAAAACTACTCGTATATTACGAGATACTTACTCAGAAGCTTGTCCAAAATTTAAGTGAATTGACCAATGTGTATGCATAATTACACGTAATATGTATATTGCAAGCCAATCGCAACCTATTAGGCAATGGTAAGCTTACTGATTTCCGCAGTATGTATCTTATTTGTCTTGTCACAATTCTAAATATTTCCTTAAACGATAAAAGCACACTTTTTGGATCTATAGTTGAAAAGACATCTCACTTGACCAACACGATTGTTATGATTGGAGATTAAAATAGTATGACTACCATCCAAGTGAACCAAGGAAAGAATTATAAAAAGCAAATTAATAGCTATAGATTGAAAAATTAATCTGTAAACCAAGTTTTTTTAGAATGCATTGTCGTCGAGTTGTGAGCTACCCTGAAAGTTTCAGCCAAATAGCTAATCGGGCATTGCTCGGGAATTTGAGTTGCAAGATTCCACCCGGAACGATAGACAGACAGACAGACAAACAAGAAAGTGACTTAAAAAAAACGGTAATCCATCTGTTTTAGTTCTCACTGTGACGCAGTGCTAACAAAAATGCATTCACATTACGCAAATTACTTTAACGGAAATGGGCCTATTAAATCTGTATTTCGCTTTTATGATAAGGGCCATTGGGCAATGCAATCAAATTCTTCCAAAAGTGACATTTGTTTGTATTGATGCAATTGCCTGCAAACCAGTCTAAATTGCATCGATTAAATTTAATTGTCAATTTAAATAACCTTTGAAAACTCTACTTAAAGCTCTATTGATGGTAATAACACGTTAATAAAATCACCATTACATGCTTGATTAGATTTACCATTGTTCGAAAAAAAATCATTTTAGAGCCGTAAAGTTTTATTATGGGCTTAAAATGGAGTTGGACAGGACACTTGGCAAGATTTGGTGATGGCAGGTGGAGTAAGGCCTTAACTGAATGGTGGCCCCGGGGATTTACTAGACCTCTTGGCAGACCACCTGCCAGATGGACGGACGACATACTTGCCGTACCTGGATGCAAAAGGTCCAGAATAGAAGGTTTTGGCGGGTAGGGAAGGAGGCTTATGCCCAGCAGTGGGTCATTAAAAGCTGATAATGATGAAAGTTGGATCAGTATATCTAAAGCATTTTCTCTCTTCTAATCAAACAATACTTTTCCCATTTTCTGAATTTGTTAGTGATAAAATAAGCCCTTTTGAAAGGACACTCTTCAATTACACTCCTTTGATATATTTTCAATAGCTCTGCTCAGTTATATTATAATCGGTGTATAATAGATTACAAAGCAAAGTTAAATTGTCTTGTTGAGCCAGAGTAATATTTATGGCTGGCTCTGTTAATATTGTTACCCCGGGCTTACACTGATCCAATTTACGAGAACTTGCACCAAATTACTTCTAATACATTTTGATGGAAAGCAGGTTATCTGTTTGCTGGGTGATTGTGTTGTGTACCTACCCAAATATACTCATTATTCATTTATAAGTATTGCTGAACATTTTACACAGCGCCATCTAGCCCTAAACTAAGCAAAGCTTGTATTATGGGAACCAAATAACTGATAGAATCCCTACTTATATATTTTGTAAATACATCATCATCATCATCATCCACAGCCCGACTTTACCCACTGCTGGGTATAGGCCTCCCTAAGTTTGTGCCATCCAACACGATCCTGTGCTAGCCGCATCCACTGACGCCCCGCGACGTAAATACATAGGTACTTATAATACTTTATAACACCCAGACACAGAACAAACATCAACAACATGTTCAACACACAAAATAATGTTTGTCCTGGATGGGAATCGAACACACGACCTACAGCGCAGAAGGCAGAGCTACTACCAACTGAGCTAACAGGCCAGTCATAAGTACCTTCTATTATGTAAAAATCAAACTAAAATTGTCTTAATGAGAATTCATATTAATAAATCAGACAAAATCAATCTACTTAGTGACCATGTCATACAACGAGGTTAATACAATAATAAATCATTGATTTCATAATTATGTTCCATTATAACCGATTAAGGGTCAATCTTCAGAATCAGCGTGTTTGGTTGATCGCTTTGGTGCTATTTAAATATCGATATTATTGCTTTTCTGTATTTTTATTTCGAGAAGGAGGTGTCTAAATAAGCATATTTTCATATTGGCCCCTGAAGGGGCAGAAAAGCAATAATATCGATATTTAAGGGGCGCCATAGCGATCAACCATATGCGCTGATTCTGAAGATTGAGCCTTAAACTCTTGTCATGAAACAGGCAACCTGTTTTTATTGTAAATGTGTTTTTATTTCATAGATCTTGCTCTTGAACTTTCGAAATTTAATACTTTTTTATAGTTTCTAATATTAAACATCCATCATCGCTAACGATGCGCGTTTCGTCAAAGTTTAGTACAAAATTTATGTTTTTATAAAATATCATAGCTCAAAGCTCGTTTATCCTGTCTATTATGTGTAAAGTAGTTTATTACTGGACTTTCGAAATATATGCAAAATTGAAACTAGGTATTTGTGAATTATTGCTCTTTTTTCCGTCTATTACCAACCGACCAACCACGCTGTCCACCTAGTTGGACGGTCAGTATGGTCTAAGATTTTTAATAAACACATTTTTTTCTATTTAGCTCCTTTTAAAATAAAATAAAATAAAATAAAAATAAACACGTTGCCGGCTAAACCAATCATGATAAACCTAGAAAATAATGTAGTCCGTGACCCGGACCATGCTCATTTTACCTTATGTGAGCGCCGCCAACAAATGCTACTACTTAGTAACCGAAGATTTATATTGAGTTCTATCGGCGATAGTTTAACATCTAGTCCAGTCTCTAAGCTTATTTTGCTAGGCACTGCGGTCAGGAAGGGAATCCGATACTGCTTTTAATGGCGCTACTCGCGACGTCTTCATGTCTCCGGTTACACTTGAGTCCGTGATACATTATTAGAGAAGACGTCGAAGACTTTTTTTTGTCTGCAGAAATGAGGCATTAATGTTGAAGTAAAATCCGTACCCATATTAATGTGAAAGCGTGTTTATTTGTTTGTTTATTTGTCCTGCTTTCACGTCAAAACAGAGCGGCGGATTGACGTGATTTTTTGTGTGGAGATATTTGGAGGGCTGGAGAGTAACATAGGCTACTTTTTATCCGGGTACCACGCGAGCGAAGCCGCGAGCAGCAGCTAGTAAACCAATAAAACGGCTTTTAAGCCTTTCTATTAAAACAATACTAATAAAAGATCAAAATTGTCAATAGGGCTCTGTATGTTGGCTTCGGCCCCATTCGTGCCTGTCAAAGGTCCGGGACTCCATAGTCCCGAAATGTTATAGCACGGAAGCGCTCAGTTGTTAACGACACTTGCGATCACCAATCCAAATGTGACCGCTTAATTATATAGGTACTTAGCAGATAATATATCTTATGAAATATAAATCTTGACAGATCGCACCAAATATATTTTGTAATTTATATTCGCTGTGTGTGGTCCTCTATAAAATTTGGATACGGGCACGATCTCAACATTTATATTTCATAAGATATATTATCTGCTGTGTGTGTGGGCTTTAAGCAAGCTAGGTCACTTTCATTATGTATATTGACATATTATTTACGTCCGTCATATGTAGTTAAACACGTTTTTAGATAACCTAGCTTAAGAGTAAGTGTCTGATAAGGTCATGTGTAGAGTCTACTATACTTTATACTTAAGGTTGCGGTGAGTGGAGCTCGGAACTTCTCTTCCAACGTATCTATCTAAATTGTTCGTCCTTGTCACGCAAAAAACTCTATGTAGTATAGTATAGGTGTACTACTCAGTCTACTATGAGCAATCACAGCCCCGATTGGCAGTATTACCTCTACCTAATCTGTGATTGGCAGATATGAGTCTGACATGAGGCCCGCCCTTTTTGGCGCGATTCAGGACGCATTACGCGCAGCTACTGTTCAATAATTTCAAATACAAATGCATCAGGACGTTTGGCTCAGCGGTTGTGAGCTCCGCTTGCAGCACGGTGAGTGCTTGCGGAATGGAGATCAATTCCTGCTGATATTGAGTTTTTGCATCTTTGGAGAGGCCAAAAATGTTATATTGTCAGTCACTAATGAATAATGTTCATTTTATTTCATGGAATCGTTAGATAAATGTAGGTATGGTAAAAATGCTTTTTTTGGAAATTTATCTACAATATCTAGGTAATTACCTACCCATCTTACTCTCAAGATTTTTAGGGAGGGATGAGATCGATATTATGACGCTAGACAGAATATGTGGGTTGTTACCTATATAAGTAGGTACACAATTACCTAAATTTTCAAAGGGAAGTAGGTACCTAAGTAGGTACTTACCTATGTTTTTTTCTGTCCAATGTCTATAGGTAAGTAGGTACTTACCTAACCTACCTAACTACTGAAGTCACAACGGATGTTTGTCCCTCTGAAATTAGGGGGCGTCCATTAATTAAAATTAAAGAATAAAAATTAAAGGTGATTTTTGCGATTTTTCAACCCCCGCACCCCCTCCCCCCTTGGTGAGATGTCCTGAGATTTGGCTCGATCCCCTCCCCCACCCCCTAATCTCACGTGAGAATAAAAAAAATAATCTTAAACAGGTACCTACCTAGATTTGCCGAGACCTCCCTTTCATTTTTAATCCCACATGGGATTAGGTGCGATTTGGCTCAACCCCCTCCCGCCCCCTAAAAGCCTGACGTAATTAATGGATGCCCCCATAAGTGCAACAAAGGATAACGCATATTTAGGTACTTATGACGTGGCGAATCAATTGGTGGTACCAATAGGCTGAGAAGGCTGGACTCGGCTGGAGCCTAGGGCGGCAGATTTTAGGGGCGGCAAATAGGGAAAATTTTTTTTTGTGTTACAGAAAAATAATATTTACCTATATTTATTGATAATGCTATGTTATTATGTACACACAAACAATTCAACATGTAAGTAATGTTTTAAAAATTGTTAGAGTGAGAGCTTTTCTTGCTTAGAACTTTTTTCCATAATTGGATTGGAAACGAGCGATAAAGGCGGCGCGTTTAGATGGGCCCGCGAATTACAGTAGTATCCCGAAAATTTCCAACAGTTTACCTGTTGATCATGTTTGTTTCTGTAGCTGTAATCAGCACGTGTAAGGTCGTCATGTACGAAAAATCCCTATGTGTACCGAAGAATTTTTATTTTCATTAAGTAATCATTAAATTTCACATCATCAATCAATCATCATCAATCATCAACCAATCAAACATCAATAGGTATCCGTACCCCTATTATAAATGTGAAAGTGTGTTTGTTTGTTTGTTTATTTGTAGTTGAATCACGTCAAAACGGAGCGACGGATTGACGTGATTTTTTGTGTGGAGATAGTTGGAGGGCTGGAGAGTAACATAGGCTACTTTTTATCCGGTTACAACTCGAGCGAAGCCGCGGGCAGCAGCTAGTTTATAATAAAACTGTAACAGGTCAAATTCTGTACATTGAAGATATTTTGAAAATTTTTTTGGAGGGCTCTCTATTGTCGATACTGAAGCCAAAACTGTAATTTTTTTCATTCATGTCTGTCTGTCCGTATCATGGCCGCGCATTACGTCGAAACTACTGGTTGGATTTAAATGAAACCTGGTATTATTTGAGTGCATACTACGAGGTCTAATATAAAATACTTTTAATCCTGAAATTCAGCACGGTTCCCTAGGGAGAGGGGATGAAAGTCAAAATAAGTATCTGGTTGTAATTCATGAGCGCGTAGTCCGATTTCATTGATTCTTTTTAGGGTTCCGTACCTTAAAAGGTAAAAAAGGAACCCTTATAAGATCACTTTCTTGTCCGTCTGTCTGTCTGTCTGTCACCATCGATTATCTCAGGAACGGGTGGAGCTAGCAAGTTGAAATTCATACCATATACTGAGGTCTATAGTCCTTATTGTGAGTATAAAAATCAAGGTCCTGAGTCAACACTATAAAAAGATATAGGCAAATTTAGGTTTTCGTGAAAACTTGTAAGTACCAAAACTTACCTTAATTATCAACTTTTTTTATTTTTCGGAATTTTTCCTTTACTTGTGCTGTAAGGCCTTGCTTGTAACCAAAATTGACAATTCTAGGTCAACCGGAAGTACCCTAGAGGTTTTGGGTCGAAAACCTAAATGGTAGTTCCCGTTGACCTAGAATCACGAAATTTGGCAAAAAGCAAGGCCTTATAGCAGAAATAAAGGAAAAATTCCAAAAAATTAAAAAAGTTGAAAGTTAAAGGGTGTTCCCATACATACATACATACATAGTTGACGCCAATTAAGATTGTCTTCTGAGTTGTATGAGCGCTCATACAATTAAGCGAACTAGCTTAATTGGCACCATCCTCAAATAAGGTAAATAAATAAAATTGTGCTATTGTGTGAAAGTAAATAAAAGAAAATATTTATTGCAATATTATGCTCGTGTGCGCAGAACATTTGCGGCGCTGCTATCGCAGAACTAGGATATGTACAAAAAAATTACTAATTGTTCAATAACTTAATGGGTATAATGGGTAGGTACGGAACCCTCGGTGTACGAGTTCGACTCGCACTTGACCGGTTTTTACTTTGTTTGAAAGTAAGTACTTTATATATTGTTCCGTAAAAATTTCAAGGTCATCGGTTTTGTAGTTCCGAAATTACAAACAGCCGGAATCCTTGACACCCGGAATGCACAGGAACCGTTGAATGTACGGCTCATCTTAAGCTGGTGTGCAAACAACTCCAAACGAGTTGTCGGTGCTGGTTGTTGTTGTTGGTGCTGGTTGTTGTTGTTGGTGCTGAGGTAATTGTCTGGGGGTCTAAAGTGGCCACTTTTGATGAAAAATCAGATGTTTCATAGATGCTTCATCTATGAAACATCTGATGAAACATCAAATGCTTCATAAATGCTTCATATATATGCTTCTTAAATGAAGCATCGATGCTTCATCAATGCTTCATCGATGCTTTATACACCGTTAATTCTGGGTCAGTTTAAAGCCAGCACCCACTGCTTGTATTGCTTAATCGTATTCGTGTCGTTGGTTTCGTTTTTGAATTTGATAAGTATTTCATACGAAACTAAATAGTTGAAAAGATTAACAAAAGTGAGTAAAACACTTGTTATGGTGTCGTAGGCGCGCAGAGCTAATGACCTAGGTATGTATGTATGACTACGACGTAGCATAGACTCTATGCCGTAGCAACAGCTGAGCACAGAGCACGTATCTCCGTGATTTATCCTGCCTATGTTTCGTGATATTATTAATTGCAAAAAAATAGATCTCATATTTATTATTATTTTTGAGTAAGGTTATCGATATAGATTACGTAGGCGCTGGCTTTAAACTGACCAAAAATAAACGGTGTAGATGCTTCATATATGAAGCATCGATGAAGCATCTATGAAACATGGGTTTTGCATTCAGCCATCCGTTTTCCATTCAACCTATTTTCTTTCTAAAAATAAATTTAACCTCGCACATAGATCTGTCAAAAAAGATGTTTTGTGAAATGCTTCATAGATGCTTCATATATGAAGCATTTATGAAACATCTATGAAACATCTATGAAGCATCGATGCTTCATAGATGAAGCATATGAAGCATTTATGAAGCATTTGATGAAAAGTCAGATGTTTCATAGATGAAGCATCTATGAAACATCTGATTTTTCATCAAAAGTGGCCACTTTAGACCCCCTGTATTTGGTAGGATCAGAAGAATCTCATCTATTTTGAACTGTTAAAACCTAGTGAAACGATCACGGGAGGCCGAAAACAGCCACAATATGCGACATGTTATGAATCCATTATTATTCATCATGACAACAATGTTCTGTGGTGCTGAGGGCGAAGGCCCGCCTGAAACACAGAAGGTTGCAAATTTAATTCCCTTTGCCTGCCTGTGAGACAAATGTATGTGTGATCTACGAATCTCTGTCTCAAAATGATTCTCTCAAGAAGGCAAAAAGTCGTAGATTCTGACGAAAACTTTGAATAAAATACCTACGTTGTAGCACAGAATTATGCGACAAAGTTCAATTCAGCTCGCGTAAGCGTTCTTTGCCTAGTGCAATATGCACTGACACGTGCCTACACAAATTCTCTCTTTCTAACGCATAACTCTGTCACTGTCTGGCGCGGAGTGACGCGGAAGGGTTGTCGAGTTGTCACGCGATAGGTATTAGAGCCGAGTGGCAAGTGGGAACCCTGCTAAGGCCCGCCCGGGCGGGCCCACCAATGTACTTGTAGCTTCGTACCTAAAGTGCGGAGTGCGCGTAATTAGTAATTAGGTAAATAAAACTGTTTATATTCTTATGTTTTGCTTTTTAGTGCAAGTATGTTTTAAAGTCGGTTAAGTATTTTATTTTTTATTTTTTCATTTTAGTGTTTATTTTTTATTAAGAATGATGTCATCTTACCTACTTATTGTGTTTCGCTCATCAAGCCCTTTCATTTGATATCCATGTCACTACTACTATACTACTATACTACTAAAAACTAAGATACTGAAAACCAGCGCTCTAACAGCCATGGCGCTGCTGGAGCAAATGCTGAGGGGTAACCTTATTTTCTTGTCACTGTAATGTAGCATTTCTGATTTGTGTTGTATGTATCGTAGTGGCGAAAATAAAACTTATTTCTATTTCTATTTTACTAAAAAGTTCCATGGAACAGGTCCTGACTCCATCATCAGATCAGATCGCTGTCACCATATTATTATATTACATTGTGTCGGAACTTCACAGATATGCTGTGTTTTTACTCAATCGGCCAATTTATTGAGGAGTTCTGTTGAGCAGCTCTTGACTCCATCATCAAATCAGCTCGTTGTCACCATATTATTAAATTGTAATTGAAACTTGATAGATATACCGAGTTTCGACTCAATCGGCCTATTCACTGAGGAGTTCTGTTGAACAGCTCTTGACTCCATCATCAGATAAGCTTGATTGATACCATAATATTTCATTGTCACCGAGAATATATAAGTGTGCAAAATTTCAGCCCGATAGTTCTACAAACACAATAAATAACCATAAAGTTTGAGAGTTCCCCTCGATTTCCATGGGATCCCCTCATCAGATCCTCCACTTCTGGAGTATATCCTTTGTAACCAAAAAAAAAATAATTGTCAAAATCGGTCCACAATTGACGGAGAAATGGCGTAACACACACACAAAAAACTAAAAAAAAATATATACCTAAAATAAAAAAAAACACACAGTCGACTTGAGAGCCTCCTCCTTTTTGAAGTCGGTTAAAAATAATATTACACAAATCATAAAAGTTACAATTTCATTAACAAAAAAAATGTAATTAATATGATTGTGATGTGGTATCGAGTGTAGGGGCGGCAAAAGTTGAATAGCCTACTGGCGGCAAATTTGGAAATCCGCCACTGTTATAGGCAGTAGAGTAGGTAGGTATCTATGTAAGCGAGATAAAACATAATACCTACCTAACAGCCAACATCAGAGAGACAAATGTAAAATATACTAGGTTCCGCCCGCGGCTTCGCTCGGGTGATACCTACCCGGATAAAAAGTAGCCTATGTTTTATTCCAGGTCATAAATTATGGTAAGTATAGGTACCTACCTATATGTATTCCAAGTTTCATTAAAATCCGTTCAGTAGCACTGGCGGCGGTCGCAGACTTTGATCTTGGGGGGGGGGGGTCACTAGTTTTGGTAGTGCGTACCTACCTCTCTTTTTGCTGGATGTTACAGGTTTCTCAAGGATTTTGAGGGGGGGGGGGGGTCATGACCCCCATGACCCCCCCCCTCGAACCGCGCGTGTATCAGTAGTTTTTGCTTGAAAGAGTAACAAACATACAAACATCCCTAGATAGCGGTACATCTATACATCCATACATCCTCACAAACTTTCACACTGTAAAATTATTAGTAGGATGGAAAAGCCCCTCTTGGCAGATTCAAATGGCCCGCCGTCATTTTGTGACGTCATTACAAAACTACTACTGTTCTATTTATAGACTTTGAAGTTTAAAAACATAACTTCAACTTCTTTCATAACTTCAACTTCATAACTTTAGTATGAAAATTACTTTCTTTTTAACCGACTTCAAAAACAGGAGGAGATTCTCAATTCATAGGAATATTTTTTTATGTAGGTAGGTATGTTTTTGGAATTTTTTTGATTTGAAAATTCTTTTTTGTTTGAAAGGGTCCCAGGTGGTGCCATGGTCATCAGATCAGGTCAGGATCTGATGATGGCGTCAGGAGCTGTTCAACAGAACACATCAGTACCTACCTAAATCTAAATAGGCCGATGGAGCTGAAACTCGTCATCATCATCACCAGCACCATTTTTTGAACAGCTTCTGATTCCATCATCAGGTCAGCTCGCAGTCACCATAGGTACGCATAGGTATTACATACCTATTACATGACATTGTAGTCGGAACGAAACGGAACAAGACAGCTTACATTATGCCGAGTTTAAACTCAATCAGCCTATTTACTGAGGAGTTCTGTTGAACAGTTCCTGACTCCATTATCAGATCCTGACCTGATCTGATGACCATAGCTCCACCTGGTACCCTTTCAAACAAAAAAATAATTTTCCAAATCGGTCCAGGCTCACCTATTCAAGTAGATACTCGAGAAACATACCTACCTACATAAAAAAATATTCCTATGACTTGAAAATCTCCTCCTTTTTTTGAAGTCGGTTAAAAAGAAAGTAATTTTCATAAAAGGGTCTACAAAACCTACCTACCTACATACCATTTAAAATTGAGATAATTGTTCAAAGTAAAAATCAATTCTAATCTACGCTAGGTACACCTATCTAGTTAGTGTGTATTAGGGCTTGCAAATATTCGAAAATTTTGATATTCGAATATTCGATTTTTTTTCGGGTAATATTCGAATTATTCGAATATTATTCGAATAATAGACAAAAATCTTTGTTTTTACTAAAATCACATCTTTTATTCTTTCAAGTGTTATTTGCATAAACAAAAGATTGTGTCGCCGTAACGAGACATTGGCGATTATTACACGCACAATCAACCACAAATTCTCAGTAAAATCAGTCACCAATATCTGCCCCCATACCATGAGCTTTAAATGCGATTCAGTTTAGGTCCTAAACTGCTTCGCTAATTTGTCACATGACGTATGCTATGACGCTGACGAAATATCGGAAACTGAAACAGAAAACGCGGTCCGTCACTGAAACGGAAAACCTAAACTGAACTGAATTGTTTACTAAGACGTCATGGTACGGCTGCTGTACTTAATATTATAAAGAGGTAAAATTTGTTTGTATGTATGAGGTAATCTCCGAAACTACTCATCCGATTTCAAAAATGAACTTTCAGGATGAACAAAGGCTATTAAGTTATGTAGGTACCTAGCGGGCAAAGCCAGCCGGAAGCTAGTCTACAATAAAATGACTACCTATGCTGATTTTGTATGAAAGGTTGGTGCCTTTTTTTTCGCGCAGTCATCAACCAAACAAAAATCACCTGATGCTTGGAAGAATGCAATTGTCACCATTTTGCACAAAAAGGGATACTGCTTGAAACTGAGCAATTACAGTCCCATAAGTCTCTTATCTCAGGTGTACAAGCTATTTGCCAAGGTGGTATGCAATCAGCTCACTCGCCAGTTAGATGAGTACCAGCCCGTCGAGCAAGCCGGCTTCCGTAGTGGTTATTCCACGATCGACCACATCCACACCATGAAGCAGCTGATGGAGAAGAGTTCAGAATATAACCGGCCCCTGTGCATAGCTTTCGCCGATTACGAGAAAGCATTCGACAGCGTCGAGTACTGGGCTGTGTTTAACGCTCTCTATCGCTGCCAGATTGACGCACGATACGTGGATGTGGTGCGGGAATTATACGGCACGGCAACCATGCAAATTCGCCTTCACGACACTACCAACCCTATTAACATCAAGAGGGGAGTGTGGCAGGAAGACACACTGTCACCCAAGCTCTTCACGGCGGCTCTTGAAGATGTTAGGAAGATGCTTGCGGAATAAACATCAATAGTGCCTTCCTGTCACATCTCAAGTTTGCCGATGACCTCGTATTGTTTGCCCACAACCTGGAAGATCTCCAACTCATGATCCAACAACTTCTTGATGCATCTTTAGCCGTTGGCCTTAACATGAATATGTCCAAGACGAAGATTATGGCGAATGCTTCTGGAACCTCGAATTTTACCGTAACGGTGAAACGAGAGACTGGAGGTAGTTGACAAGTATCTTTATCTTGGGCATATTCTATCTTTTGGTAAAGAGCATCAGAGTAAGGAGATCTCCAGAAGGATACAACTCGGCTGGGCCGCGTTCGGAAAACTGGCAGATGTGCTTCAGTCGAAGAAAGTTCCACAGTGTCTGAAAACCCGTCTCTTTAACTAATGTGTCTTCCCAACTTTGACTTGACGTGGACGCTTACTAAGGAGACTGTGTTCAAAGTATAAGCTACACAGAGTGCCATGGAGCGGGCCATGCTCGGCATTAAACTCAAAGAACGAATTCGTAACACCGAGATCCGGCGCCGGACTAAAGTCCAGGGCCTGAATTCTACTAGATGACAACCGCTTTGGTTTTGGTTCGATCTCTTAAATGTCAGCCATTTGGTGAAATAGTAGAATAGCTTTTCAAAAATTTGTTCTGCCAAAGTTCAAAACCTCACCACAACTGAGTCGTTTGTTATTAGTAGTCATGGAAACAGTCGCTTTAGTTGAGGTTTTGGTTGAGGTTGATAAAAAGTTCGGTACCAGAATCGACGCCCAGGACGTCGAGTTAGGGTTACGAATCTTAAGTAGAATTGGGCTGGACACTCGGTTAGACGAGGTGATGGCAGGTGGCAATAGCGACAAAACACTCAAAAGAGTCTTGGGTAACCAATTATGATAAAAAGGTAAAATTGCATCATTAGATTTTAAAATAATAATTCTCCTGGCCAGGAATCAAACATGTAGATTAAAAAAACCTCTTTGTGTAGATTTGCATTTTTCTGACAAAACACCTCCACTGGGTTGCCGGCAAATAAGCGAAAGCACTACGCAATCACGCGCGGCACTCTCGAGTGTTTCCGAATCCTTTATAAGTGGCATTTTATGCACATCAGAGCTCTGAGTTTGGTGTTATTCATTTTAATCGAATATCGAATATTCGACTTCAGTATTCGAATATTCGAACGAATTTAATATTCGAATTATTCGAATATTCGAATATTCGAATGCAAGCCCTAGTGTGTATACTACCTACACCTATACCTACATACCTATACATCGAGCGAGCTAAAAATGCTAAAAATTATAAAAAGCGGTGGTCGTTGCAAACCAATTTTGCGTTAGTGTGAGTGTCGAAACTCCGCCTCCGGGACTATACACACACATTGAAGACATCCGAGCAACGCGTACGGCAATACTCGAGTTCAGAATTTACAAGAATTTACGATGTATTCCGTAATACCAAAAATGATGAATGAAAAGTTAATGATTTCGCAATTTTTTTTGTATGGTCTGTAACTAGACACTCTAAGCTGTGTTCCTATTAAAAGGATATTACAATCATTGTTGTTTATCATACAGAACAAATGCAACGAAAACACGATATTTTTGCTGTAAAAATGTTAGAAATACAATTTGGTTACATTTTGTTTCAGGTAAGTTTTTTAGATCAAAAGTTTAACAGGAACCTAGATTAATACTTCCTTAATCTAAATAAGTGCATAAAGTGGTGAAAATACGCTCAAATTTTAAATGATTTCGGTAGTACGTTTGTATGGAGAATTCGTTCGTCGCTGCCCTCTTAACGAGATAAGTTAACGGTTACATGTAAAATAAATAAATAAATAAAAAGAGCCTTTATTCTCTGACCTTATTATAACATTATGACTTAAGCTTAACTTAAATTACTAACTAAACCTATACTTAACTATTAAACTTAGATGTTTCATTGACATCGAAACCTAGGTCAGGTTGTCCTTCGACAAAGGCCTCCTCCAGACTCTGCCATTGAGCGCGGTCTAGGCACGCTCTGCGCCAACCCTTGGGCAGATCGTCCTCCCATCTCTTTAACTGTCTCCCTCTACTGCGTTTGCCATCTCTTGGGTACCAAACTGTACAGTCATATGCCCACTTGTTCTTCCGGGACCTCATCATATGTCCAGTCCAGCGCCATTTCTGCCTTCTTATTGTTTTAGTGACATCCTTCACTTTAGTTTTCTCTCTTATGTCCTCCAGCCTCTCTCTGTCTTTTAGTTTTATATTTATCATACTTCTTTCCATTCCGTGTTGGCAAACTTCTAGTCTGTGACTGTTTGCTTTGGTGAGTGACCATGTTGGGCAGCCGTATGTTAGGATTGGTAAGATGCACGTATTGAAGACCCTGCTTTTGTCTCTGATGGGGATTGATTTATTTTTCATAATTTCTTTGAGAGACCAGTAGCGAGACCAGCTGTTTGTTATTCTTTTTTCGATCTCTTTTGCCATCAGATTCTTTGGTGAGATTATCTGGCCTAGGTAAATATATTGGTCTACGTATTCTATCGCTTGGTCTCCTACTACAATAGGGTCGGGTGGGGCACTTTCGATGCTGCTGGACCAGTTTGTCATTGCTTTTGTTTTGCTTGTATTCATTGTAAGACCTACTTTTTCGCTCTCCTCTTTCAGCTGCAAGAGCATGATCTGCATAATCTCGGCGTTTTCTGCAAAAAGTATTAGGTCGTCGGCGAATCTTAGATGGGTTATTTTCTTTCCATCGATGTTGAGCCCGTAGTCGTCCCAGTCTAAGTTCCTGAATACGTCTTCCAGGACAGCAGAGAAAATTTTTGGGGAGAGTGGGTCTCCTTGTCTCACTCCTCTTTGAATCAAGAATTCTTCTCCTACCTTTTCTAATTGGATTTTTGCAGTACTTTTACTATATATTTCCTTAATTATTCTGATGTACTTTTTCCCTACTCCCTGATTTGTCAAAGCTTTGTATATAGAGTCATGATGCAAAGAATCAAATGCTTTATTGTAGTCAACAAACGTTAGATAGTATTGCTTTCCATATTCGTTATATTTTTCGAGAAGCTGTTTAAGTGTGTGGATATGGTCCAGTGTAGAGAAGTCGCTTCGGAACCCAGCCTGTTCTCTCGGTTGTTCTTCATCTAAGCGTTTGGTGATCCTGTTCAAGATTATTTTAGAGAATGTTTTATACATGCTGGACATGAGACTGATTGGTCTATAGTTGTCTATTGAGCTTTTGTCTCCTTTTTTATGTAGTAATATTATTGTAGAGGTTGTCCATTGAGTTGGAATGCTCTCAGATTGTAGTATATCATTGAAGAGTTTAGTGATTGGTTCAAGTATGACATTGATTGACCCTTTCAGTAATTCATTTGTTATCTTGTCTTCTCCTGCCGCTTTCCCACTCTTTTGCGATAGGATTGCTTTTCTCACTTCGCTGCAAAGTATTGTAGGAACTTCCTGGTCTTCTATGTCGCTCCGTCCTCCATGAGGCTGTGTCCCTGTGGTAACTTGGGTTGAGCAGCTAGGAGATAGCTTGTACAAGTTTTTGTAGAAATTAGTAGCGATGTGACATATCTCTGGTCTGTTTGCTGTCAAATGTTTTCTCCCAGTTCTGTCAGTGGTTTTCATGTTAGGTATCCAGGTTTTATGATCGCTAAGTTGCTTCAGGGCTTTTTTGATTCCTCCTGTTCTTTCAATTTCATACTTAATTAGATTATTTCTAGTGTTCTCTTTGTGTTTTCTTATGTTTTTGTTTATTCTTTTGCTAATTAGTTCTATTTCTTTTTTGTTGTTTTTCCTGTCTCGTAGCATTTCTTTTCTTTGTTGCAGTAGGGTAGTAGCTTCAGTTCCTAGTTTGTCTGACTTGTTCATCTTGGTTTGTGCTGATAGTTCTTTAGCAAACTCCGTTAAGGATTTTTCAACATCATTGTAGTGGTTTTGTATTGTTCTTGAAGGTTTTTTCTTGTTTAGGTTGTTTTCTAATTTTCTGAGTAGGTTATCAGGGAAGGGGGGTGTAAGAGGTTTGATTCTTTTTGTAATCATGTTTTTTCTTGAGCTTTTGTTTGTGCTTGTTATTTCTCCTCTCACCATTCTGTGGTCTGTGCTGAAGTTTAGCTTGTTGATGACTTGAACATTGTTGAATGAGTGTGGACAGTTAGTGAGTATGAAGTCGATTTCGTTGCAGCTTATCCCATTGGGTGAAATCCAGGTCCATTTTTTGGAAAACTTTTTTCTGAAGAATGTGTTCATAATTTTTAGGTTATGTTCCCTTGCAAAGTCTAACATTCTTTGGCCATTGTCGTTTCTTCTACCTGTGCTGAATTCACCTATGTTATGGTGCTCCCCCTCTTGTCTTGCACCTATTTGGCCATTGAAGTCTCCCATGATTATTTTTGTTTTGTGTGTTTCTCTTAGGGTTTCATTTAGTTGTTGGTAGAAAAGGTCTTTTTCCTGGATGCTTGCTTCGTCGGTAGGGGCATATGTCTGAATTATTGACAAAGGGTCCTTATGGCCTGGTAGTGCTATATCTAATACTGCTATTCTATCGGATTTGCTTCTAAATTGCTTTATGTTACTTTTTAAGTGTCTCTTGACCATAAATCCAACCCCATATTGTCCCTTGATCTCGCCTTTGTAGTAGAAAATAAAGTTTTCATGTTCTTGGATTTCTTCACCCAA
Source organism: Camptogramma bilineatum (assembly GCA_958496255.1). Lineage (NCBI taxonomy): Eukaryota > Metazoa > Arthropoda > Insecta > Lepidoptera > Geometridae > Camptogramma > Camptogramma bilineatum. Next base: position 7,007,383 of record OY292467.1, on the reverse strand, counting down.
TCTTCTTGTCTCGCAAAGTCCTAAGATGTCCCAGTTTATGGATTGGATAGCCTCTTCTAGTTCTGCTAATCGTTCACTTGTTCTCAGAGTTCTTGTGTTTAATGTTGCTATGTGGGTTAGGTTTTTCTTTAATTTTGTTGACTTAGTGGGTTTAGTCGAAGTCGAATCTGGAGGGGTTTGGTCGATCTCCCCACGGTGACCAGCCGGCTTGGGGATATAGGTTGAGTTGTGTTTATTTTGTGTTGTGGGTTGGTTGCCGATGTCGTCTCCTCGCTACTTTACGTATGTATTTTTTTCCGACATGGAGTAAGCCCTGGCCCTCATGTATTGGAAGGCATCCGCTTTTGGGATTTTGGCACTTGATTTGGCGGGGCTGTGTGCTGGCACTGAGGTTGGAGACGATGACATGTACTTAACATGTACTTAACATTAATATTAGTATGCTAATAACATTATAAAAGATGGTATATGTGGGTAATATGTGTCATTATGTAAGTAAATTAATTAAACTAAATTAGTAGTGGTAGTGCGTATTCAGGATGTTAAAAATAATATGTGCAAGTTTTAAGTTATTGGAGATGTTCGAATAATTATTTAGTCATTTTCATTTTTTAACGCTCTTCTATACAATCATCGTACAGGCAAAGAACAATAATAATACGAGTAGGTACTAAGTATATACCTAGGTATTATTTTTAGACTAATAGTGCTATTTATAAAAAAAACTGTCATCTTAGCAAGGATTTCAACTGTTTCTTTTCTTGTCACTCTTATGTCAATGAAAAGTGTTAAGTGTCAGATGATTTTATTCGTTTGTGGCAACTTTTTTCTTTTCTTCTTATTTTGGCAACATCTCTCTCATTCCTATGAAAGTTTTTTGTCCTGAGTCCGTTCGGGAACGCAATCCGGGTGAGACAGGATGTCGTAAGTGCAACGCCTCGGTAAGCCGATAACCGTATTAATAATTTAATAATTATCATGTTTCTTTTAGGTTCAAAGTGTGCAAATTTTATGAATAAGAGATATTGCATTGTAAAACTATCGAAACCGCTAACTGGGAAAGTGTAATAGAGTTGGGCCATACCATGAACTCTTAGAGCAATGTTAAAACAAGCTTAGAACAGTCCTACTGTTTTAGAAATGATATTCGTTGTCATGTTTCAAGCTTGTTTTAACATTGCTCTAAGAGTTCATGGTACGGCTACTGGATCTCAACTTCGATGAATTGATGGTGATATTTATCTTACTTTTTAAATTTTGAAATACGCAATGTCTTTTTGGGTCATATCGATATCGTCAACTGTAGACTGGCATGGTAAGCCAGCGACCCGAGTAAGCTTATGCTTATTGTGCTTTGCTAAAGAAAGCCCTTACATGTTTTCAAACCTTTTGAAAACTACAATATTATCTGGCATTTCCGATGCGAAAGTTCTTTAATGAAGTTCATGAACAGTCGTTTGCTAAAGTTTCTTATTTCAAGCAGTCAATTCTTTCGCTTTCAAATTCTTGACATGAAAAGAGACAGAAAGAGATTTGTCAGCCGTAGCTATCAATATAAAAGCCCACTTTTATTTGCAATTTCCTTTGAAAACAAAAACAATGATTAATAAATTACCAAGCAAACTGATCAAGTAGTCAGAAATTCAGTAGATTTGCAGAGGTTCTCTCGATGCGTACCTAGTATAGTAATCTATATACCACGTGCACGATAACAGGTTATCCACCATAAAGCTATGTGCATTGTGGGCAGCGACGCTGTAAGCCGAAGCGAGAAACGGTGGTAAAACTTCACTATAGTTGTGTTCCATTTAAAAATAATTTTGTTTGTCGTCTGTCCTAAAAACAATTTCAATTATTATGGATAAATAATCCTTACGGTGTTATGTTGTTGGTAGAGGTTGATTTGATCTATGATCTAAATACGTACTCGTGGAGACAGTGGATATCGGCGACAGGTGTTTGGGCAGCAGATATCAAACAAGAGACTCGACGTTGTAGTTGTTTATTGCTCAGAATAGACAGGACCACAGCACCATCGTTATGGGTTAGTTAGAATAGGAATCACACTCACATTATGATAATTACATTATTATATAAAGCAAAGAATTGCATAGTCAGTCCGCCATTGTACAGTTGCAAGGGAAGAAGAGAAGACCGAGTAACCATAGACAATAAAACACAATAATTATCTATGATAAAGATTAAAGGCATATTCACACGATACTTCTAATACTTCCCCTTGACTTTAAGATATCTCAATAGTTATAGTTATACATAATTAACATGAGCTCTACATAGTCACAGAAACATAAAACATTATTGCTTACTCTACATTAAGATAGTTAGTAAATATAAAACATTACATTAGTTTATCCCTAACCATCATACTTTTAACAAAGTCACAATGTTTCTGCTTACACAGGGGCTTAGTCAATACATCCGCTATCATTCTGTCTGTAGGTTTATACATAACATTTATCAAACCATTTTTAACTAGGTCCTTAACAAAATGATATCGGATATCTATATGTTTGGTACGCTTATGACACAAATCTCTAGATTCCAATAATTTTTGAGCACTTTGGTTATCATTATAGACAATACAGTTATTCAAATTGGTAGATGTCAATTCTAAAATTAAATTCTTAATAAAACAAATATCTTTACAAACATCACCTATAGCCAGATATTCTGCTTCCGTACTGGATAATGCGACACATCGCTGCTTGCGAGATTCCCAGTTAATGGTACAGTTACCTAGCTTGATTACATAACCAGTATATGACCTACGATTGTTGACATCATTTGCCCAATCGGCATCGGTATATGCGCTCAAATTCCAATTAACGCTCTTTGTAAAAAACAAACAGTAATTAATTGTACCAGCTAAATACCTAAGTACTCTTTTGGCCGCGAGCCAATGACTTTTCTCAAAACAAGTGCTAAACTGGCTTAAATAACTGCAAGAATATGCAATATCTGGCCTAGTGCATACACATAAATACATCAGACACCCTAAAAGTTGTCTATATTTATATACACTATCATCTAAATGTGCACTTGCATTTTCAGATTTAAGTAATTTACAATTTGATGGCAAAGGTGTGTCTACAGGTTTACAATTTTCCATTCCAAATTTTACAAGTAAACTCTTAATATATTCAGACTGATCTAAATATAAAGTGCCCTTTGACTTATCTCTAGTGACTCTTATACCTAAACAATTTTTCAGTGGGCCTAAGTTTTTAACATTAAATTGTTGTTCTAATATCTTCTGTAAATGAATTTTAATATTGCTATTTTGACTATAAAATACATAAAAATCATCCACATACAATGCTATCACAACAAAATCATTGCCCACTTTCTTAGTGTAAACACATGGTTCACATTTACATTGCTTGAAGTCATGTGAAACAAGAAGATCATGAACCTTTTCATTCCACATTTTGCTAGATTGTTTAAGTCCATAAATGGCTTTTCTTAATAAACAAACTTTACCATGAACTTTATCTGAAAATCCCATAGGTGGCTCCATGTAAATTTCCTCATTGAGATCACCATTTAAGAAAGCTGTAGCAACATCAATATGATCGATATCTAGATTTAATTGATTGCTAAGACTAAATAAGATTCTCATTGTGGAATGGCGTACCACCGGTGAGAAAGTATCATTATAATCGATTCCCCGTTTTTGCGTGAAACCCCTGGCAACAAGTCGCGCTTTAAAACAGTTAAAATTACCATCAGTGTCATGCTTAACTTTATACACCCATTTACTTTTAACTATATTTTTGTTAACTGGCTTATCAACCAGCTCCCAAACCTTGTTAGCGACTAATGAGTCATACTCACGCTGCATGGCAGCTTGCCAGTCTTCAGACTGTGGAGAATCTAAAGCCTCTTTGTAAGACTGCGGCTCATCTAATAAACCCTCATGCAATGACATATAACATTCATAATCCCCATACCTTTTTGGAGGAACATTACGCGTAGAGCGTACATTACGACCTGTAGTCACAGTATTATGCTCCGGAGCTTCCCCTGCAGCTGACGTCACGCCAGAAGTCAGATGCTCAGAGATAGAACATCCTTCAGCGGACTCTTCAGCGGAGGTGCCAGAGCCATCTGCCTCCCATTCACTCCCTGTGCAGTAGTCTCCTTCAGACTCTGAAACATCACAGATAGAGTTTTGATTAGGTTGAGTTAATGTTATGTCATCATTATTATTATTTATTATAGTATTATTTGAATCAATATTATTAGAATTTCTTAAAATGTCATTATTATTCAAATTATTGATTTCATTATTAGAATTACTAGCTTCTTCATTAGAATTAGAATTATTAATATTAAGTGGAATGTCACAATTATTTAAAATGTTATCTAAAACAATAAAATCATGTTGATCTCTGACATTTTGTCCCAAATCCTTACAAAATTTGTTCTCTAAAAATGCCACACTGCGTGACAAAATAACTTTTTGTGGATTTGTAGGCTCTATAAGTCTATATCCCTTACAAGTATCACTATATCCCACAAAAACGGACATTTTAGCTTTAGGATCAAGCTTCTGTCTCTTCTGTGGCGGAATTAGGTAGTATGACAGGCATCCAAAGACACGGAGGTGGCTGAGATCCACAGGAGAACCAGACCAAACTTCCTCCGGTACACGACCAGCTAAAGCTACTGTAGGGGACCTATTTTTCAAGTAAATAGCTGTCATTACAGCTTCACCCCAGTAATGCTCACTGAGACCAGACTCCATTAACATACACCTAACTTTATTCATCAATGTGCGGTTAAGCCGCTCTGAAACCCCATTTTGCTGAGGGCAGTAGGGCACCGTAACTTGATGAACAATACCGTGTTCCTGTAAGTATTGGGAAAACTTATGATTGCAGTATTCACCGCCATTGTCAGATCTTAAAATTTTAATCGGCAAACCGGTCTGCTTTTCTACACATGTTTTAAAATTAATAAAATGAGTACGTACCTCAGATTTTTCCTTCATGACATAGCCAAAGGTCTTTCTAGTGTAGTCATCGGTAAATGTCACTAGATATCTCGCCCCTCCCCAGCTAGGCTTTTGCATGGGCCCGCAGACGTCAGTATGAATCAGTTGCAGTGGTTTAGAAGCACGCGTCGCCTCTTTAGGATAAGATGCGGCCGACATCTTGCCCGTAATACATGGGACGCAGCTCTTCAAATCTTCATTTCCATGCTGAAACAGAACATTCATACCGCATGCAACCTTTTGTAAACTTTTCATACCTTGAAGGCTCAGATGCCCTAGACGTCTATGCCAAAGCTCCACTGCTAAGTCTGCTGTAACTGTGGCACTCAACAAGTCCTCTCTGTCATCAAGGAGTAGAGAGTGCGCCTGTGTTGGCGATGACCCTGACCTGGTTAGTTCACTGTCCATAGACTTACATTTACATGCAAAGGACTTACAATCAAATCTATACAACCCATTAAAACATGCAGCAGATGCTACTAAGTTGCCAGAAATTTGACCAACATTATTGTAAACATGACATCCATCTTTATTAAAAACAACGCAATGACCAGACTGGACTAACTTGGAAACGGAGATGAGATTAACAGATAACTGAGGGACATACATAGCATTTAAAAGTCTTACCTCATGCAATGTAAGAGAACCCATCCCTTCACTATTTATAGTTTGGTTGTTAGCAACAGTGATAACTGCCTTCTTAGTGTCTTGAAAATTTTGCAACAATGCCTTATCATTCACCATGTGGTTAGTAGCACCACTATCAATGTAGAAATCACTAGATTGTGATGATATCAAGGCAGACGCTGAATAAATCTTCTCATTTGATTGTTGCTGCTTCTTCGTACGCTTCAATTTAAAACATTTAGCTTTAGTGTGACCGCTCTTCTTGCAATAATCACAAACGATGCTCTTTGTCTTCATGGTAAAAGCTGTTCCATTGTCATCCAAGCTGCTCCTCCGGGAGAACTCCTGTAGTAGTCTAGCACGAACCAACTCACTGGATATTCTGGTGGTGACCGTTGCAGTAGACAGACTGGATACCACAGAGTCATACTCAGCCGGTAGACCGCTCAAGAGAATTTCAGCTACCTCTTCATCGTCCACAGTTTTGCCTATGTCAGAGAGTTGTTGCACTGTAGTAATAATAGCTTCAATGTACGAAGTCATACTATTGTAGTCATTGTAATGAATCTTGTGTAATTTCCGCAGCAACAAGACACGCCGAAAAAGTCCCTTGTCTTGAAAGACATCGGAAAGCTTATTCCAAGCTTCTTTTGCAGTAGTTGCGTTCCAAACATATTGGTAAAGAGAAGTTTTGATGGAGAGACAAATGCGCGCTAGGGTTTTACGCTCTCTGTCACCATTCGGATCCGCGTTGGGTTCGCCCTCGATCAAATCCCACAATCCTTCCAATAATAGTAAATTTTTCATGGAAAACTTCCAAGTGTGATAGTTTGACGATCCATCCAACTTTTCCACAATGTGGTGGCCAACCGCATGGCCATTGCCGCCATTGCCGGCTTCTGCCGCCATCTCGAAATCGAAGTGCTGTGCCGTCCTTATAATTTTGCGCCCAAACTTTAGCCTGCGCAAAACGTATACAATCAGTGTTTTCGTGCACTGGGCTCAGAACCTGTTGTTGGTAGAGGTTGATTTGATCTATGATCTAAATACGTACTCGTGGAGACAGTGGATATCGGCGACAGGTGTTTGGGCAGCAGATATCAAACAAGAGACTCGACGTTGTAGTTGTTTATTGCTCAGAATAGACAGGACCACAGCACCATCGTTATGGGTTAGTTAGAATAGGAATCACACTCACATTATGATAATTACATTATTATATAAAGCAAAGAATTGCATAGTCAGTCCGCCATTGTACAGTTGCAAGGGAAGAAGAGAAGACCGAGTAACCATAGACAATAAAACACAATAATTATCTATGATAAAGATTAAAGGCATATTCACACGATACTTCTAATATGTTATGTGTGTTAGAATTTTTTTCATGAATCAAATTTTTATTCGATAGTTATCATAATGACAATTCATAATGTAGATCAATAAATTAAACGACCATTCTAGCCCCACAGGTAATCTCATTTCTTATGGAATAAGGTAATATAATTTAAATTTTAAATAATGCCGCGTTTTCTGTTTTCAATAATTCCTTGTCCTAAATGTATTTCAAACGGCTTCTAAAGTGCCCAACTTTGAAGCATGTACGGCAGTTTTAACTAGCAATTTGTTGGCAGGCATTTATGTAATTAATTTTATCAAAGCATTCCGACGTAGTAATTTAGTAATTTTCCCATTTTGCTACATGTTCCGCTGCCAATTTATCTGAACTTATAGGGTAAATTTTATGCAGAATTAATGAAGTTCAAAGCTGTCTCTTTCAAATCACCAAATAACTAAAAGGATCAAAAAATACCAACAAAACACAACAAAAGCTTTATGACGGATGGCTTGCTCATTATAAAACTGTTTTCTGTTCTTTTTCTTGATGGTGTAAAAGATTCACATTAATGCAAGAACCACACGGTATGACAAAAAGAACAGGTGGCTGCAGCCTGACACCCCAAAACTAATTAAAATATCGTAAATGAAACGAAAAAAAAAACTGACAAAACAAAAAAAAACCTGTGTATGGCCAAGATTCGATCTCGCAGCCTTCGGCGTTGCAAGCCGATACTCTAACCGCTTAGCCACTCAGTCAACAACAGTAGTGAAACTACGAACCACATTGCACTGGTACCTAAGCCTTTTTGCGTGACAATGCCGAGAAAACGAATTTTTCCAGATATGACCTACCTAAGTCGACTTTTCGCCTTCGTAAACCTCACAAATTGCAAATTTCATCGAAATCGTTAGACCCGTTTTCGAGAACGCGAAAACAAACATACAAGAATACAAGCAGGTAGGTACCTAAGTATTAGGTAGGTATAAACAAATATTGTACGTCTAATAGTAAAGGATATGCTTGGATAGGATAAGCGACAGTCATGAAATGGATGCGTGACCACCCATCCGTTTTATGACTGCCGCTTAACTTCGACGTTCAATAACAAGTAAGAAAGCTACACAATTATCACCACAACCACAGCTTATTCAGCGCTCCACCTGTAATGGACGTCAGATGGTTCTATGACACGTTTCTGAGTACGTTCATATTAACTTTGGATCGTGCGATCTTATCTCTACTGATTGGACATGCTTTTTTGCAAGTACAATGAATAATTCATGATCTAATGTTAATGAAACGATCTCTTGAAAAAGGTGTGACTCGAAGGTGTTACTTGTTTATTGGTTGGTTTATAAAAAAAAAAATATGATTAAGACTGTATCCCCAGACGCGGTAGACATGCTCTCAGATATTTTGTAGGCATCTTATAATATCGATAAACGTATGTTTGTGTGTTAATCTATTGAAAATAATAACTACTCGTCTATGACCCATTCTCTGCCCCGGCTCCGCTGCTCGGAGCACATGTGCGTCATGGGCACTGAACGCGTTACCTATCTATCTCATTCACATAATTATTATAATTACATCTTTTAATATTTCGTGACTTTCAAGGACATCGATTGGCTTAAAATTTACAAAAACCTCGCTAATTTTCACTAGTTTCAAAATCGTCGAATGATTTAACGAAGGTAGGTACCTAAAATAATATCGAGTTATTACATTTTATAAAATTAGTATAAAGTATTAAAAAAAAACCAAAAGTTAATGTTAAAAGTAAAAAGTTTTCTAATTAAGTACCTACCCTAAAATGTACATAAAAACAATCAATGTTTAATTTACCCTTAATAAATTATCCTTTCAATTCTAAAAGGTCCTAGTTACACTAAATACGTACCCTTCAATAAATCTTCAGTGTTTGCACAACCGAAACAACAAAAACTCGGAGTAAACGTAAAAACTCAGAGTAAACGTAAATCAGTGAAAGTTCAGTTTCCACGAAAGTAGGATTTTCCACAGACGCGACGCACGCGCACAGTCCCTGCCACTAACTGACTGTCGGGAAAAGGGCTTCGAGGAAAGTAAAATGTGAGTAGGTAAAAGTTCACTGATTACGAGCTACTCTATTTAGGGCTTTGTTGGGTTTGTCTAATTACCTATTTGGTACGGTAGGATGTGGGAACAATGTAGGAGTAGAACAATGAAATTGTATAACCCTATATATGTTACGTTCATATTACGGACGTTTAAAATCTGGTTGCACTGGCATACATACCGATATAGTGCACGCTATGTAGAGTAGAATGCTTAGTGCGAAGAACGACGTGACGTTACTAAAAATATATAATTGATTGCAGACCTTTTCGATTCTGAAGTATGAAAAAGGCTAAAAATAATAATATGTCGGAGATTTAGTGTGGCAAAATCTAGAATTTAGCAGCGGCAACACTGCTGCGGAAATACTGCAGCGCCATCTGTTATTATTTGGTGGCAACTCTGTTTCTCTGCGGAAATACTGCAGCGCCATCTGTTATTATTTGGTGGCAACTCTGTTTCTCTGTCGATAAAACCCGAACGCAAGGTGGCGACAGAGTTCGTCATTCTTGGGTGCGGCCATTGGAGCGAGCGGTCACTTTAGCACCAGAGCTCGAACCGAGCGGACGTGCCTGTTTGGTTTTATTAAGACTGTTAAAAGTTACTTCGTTGGTTGTTAAAAGTTTGGTTAGGTTACCGATTGTGATTTATTTGCTCGAAGCCATCCACCATGTCATATCTAGACGAAAATAGGAGCCCACAGTATCCTGAAAAACTCGGTCATCCCCGACATCAGAAGTGTGGGATGATACCCGGAGACCCACAAGTGACCCCCCGATTATCTGGTGAGCGCGTTCCATTTTATTTTGACTCTGGTGCTAAATGTTTTCTTATGAAGTACGTTCTAAAATCAGTAGATTCCACTGAGTTTAGAATTTCTTAAAAACGTGATAAGATAATGCTGTGACTTATTGATCATTATTGTGTGTAGATTCATCATCATTATCCTACCTTTAGCCATTACTCAACAAATTTTATGAGAGGCTGAGTTTGATGAGTTGAGTTTAGAATTTTTAATCGTTAAGAAATTGTTCGATTTGTTGGGTTGGTGGCATTGTTTGTCCATTGGTTTCTTCATAAACTGTGTGCGAGTTTTTCTTGAGATGTAGATAGTCATCACCGAGTGTTTAAATAATTTCGTGCTGCTGGTTGATGTATTGACGGTAGATCGAAAATGACGGTAGGTTAGGTATTGATGACCTAGAATCTAGGTCCTAGATTTTCTATTTGCGACTAGGAGTGGTTTGATGCAAATAAGGCTGAAGTCTGAGTGACTGTTCACCTGTTGTTTTGTTGTTGAAAGTGATGAAAGGAAGTTCGGTTGAATTAGACGTTAAGTTTGAGACATTTTGATGTGTTAGATAAGATGGTATGACAAGTACTTGCTGAGATCGTTTACCTCAAAAAAAGAATTTACAACTACCCTCATTATAGAATACGAACGGTATTGTTTACTACCGACTGAGTTTCCCTACTGAGTTTACTTTATTTAACCTTCACTTTTTGTGGTTATAAAGCGAGTCTTACGTGTGAAGTTTAGTGTGCTGTGATATTGTTGGATGAGTGAGCAGTCATGCTTTGATATCGCTGGTGGGGCGATGGTGTTTCGGTTTTGATTGTTAGGCGATGACGCATTGATTTCGCTGGTTAGGCGTTGATGTGCAGCACCGATTTGGAGCTGTGTTGTGTGTGTGTGTGGTTACTGGACGTCGAAGCGATAAATTGAGCGAAGTGTTATTTGGCGTTTAGTTTCCTAAATTGAAAATCGATAGTAGTTTGTTAAGTTTACCCTCGATAAATAAAGTATCATGTTAACTGTTGGTACATTGCTGGGTTAACTTTGTTGAGTCTTCACTTTTTGTGACCGTACCCAGTAGCGCCGGAGCGTGTAAAAGGTGCACGTGGCCTGCTTTTTATGCGCAGGATATCCCTTGGAAGAGGTAGCACGTACGCGGCTACGGCTGATATGGTTAGCTTCTGTGGATGGATCGCAGAGCCAATGGACTGGCTACTGCCGATAGTATGTCAATTTGTGTTGAAGGTGGTCCTTTCTTTAAAGTACCCTGATAATTGAGTGAGGAAAATACCTGATCATCAGATTCCCAAAGAATTAGATTTGTAGAGTGTAGAGTCTGATGATGTTAATGATGTTAATGATGTCTCGTGGTGCAACCGATGGACTGAGTTGTAACCTAAGCCGATGGACTGGCTGAAATGGCCGATGGACTGAGCCATGAGTATCCGATGGACTGGATACTGGGTGTTCGATGGACTGAACGCCTGGAGAGAGACTAAATGGCCGATGGACTGAGCCATGAGTATCCGATGGACTGGATACTGGGTGTTCGATGGACTGAACGCCGAGAGACTGAATTAATGTTCTGTTGTGTAAAAAATTGGAATTTAAATTTTGGGAGTTTGATTATCAGAGTACCTACTCGTTGTTAGCTGGTGGTGAAATTGCTTTATGGTAATTGTGTACAATTGTCGTTTCTCATTTTTCCGGTTAAGGCTGTGCCCTGTGACGTAATGATTGGTTCTAATTTTGAAATTAGGTGTTTTCTTTCGTTGTTGCGAAAGAGTGATAAGTCGTTGGCCCGACGGTGTGTTCTTTTGGTTACCCTCTCTTTCGTCGGTGCGAAAGTGAGATGAGTCGTTGGTGTGACGGTATGTTCTTTTAGTTACCCTCTCTTTCGTCGGAGCGCAAGTGAGATGAGTCGTTGGTGTGACGGTGGGTTGATTTAGTTAGGTGCCCTCTCATTCGTCAGAGCGAAAGTTAGAAGTCGTTGGTGTGACACCGTGTTCTTTTAGTTACCTATACTTTCGTTGGTGCAAAGTCAAGTTCAGTCGTTGGTGTTACCGCGTGTTTTTAGCCACCCTTTCTTTCGTTGGCGCGAAAGCGAGTTAAGTCGTGGGTGCAACACCATGTTATTTTAGGCATCCTTTCTATTGCTGGTGTGAAAGCGAGATGTGTCGTTGTTGAGATGTGTTTTTCTGAGTTACCCTTACTTACTTTGTGGCAATAGAGAGATAAGCTGTTGAGGCGGTGTATAAAGTCATTGTTTACCTAGTCCTGTACTTAATGATTGTGATCAATTCTCTTGAAGTTAATGCTTGATGGAAGAAAGAAAAAATGGTTTTGGGTTGTTTGTCCCTAATTTAAGTTGTGTTATCAGAATGGCCGAACGGAATGGCTGTGTGGTTGTGGTATACGGACGCCATATAAAGGTGTTCTTGATGTTGGTAGACTGATGCTGGATGGAAGTGTACAAGATTCGTTGGTTGAAAGCGACAAAAAAAAGGTGCTAGGTAGAATTAACTAGACTTAGACTACTCAATGTACCCTTGGTATCTAGAGGTTTGACTCGGAGTTGCGAGTTGTTAAGTTGAGTCTAAATTGCGAGTTGTTGAAATGAGTCTTTGTAAGTAGGTGCAGTAGGTTGGCGATTTAATTTGCCTTGTTTGTCGTGGTATAACGTTAGAGTTCACTTTTGATAACGTTAGGTACCTACTGTTTAACGCGAAAAACTTCATCTAAGTGTTTTTTTATGACCTTGATGGTCAGGTATGGCCGAGACGTGTTACTGTGCAGAAACGAACTGAGTGATCTGCCCACCCTTTTGCGGGGTAGGTGCAGGATAGGTAGGAGCCTCAAGCTGGGCTCACTGCTCTGGTTTCGATTCCAGTGGTAGCTGGCCCTGGGTAACGGGATGTTGCCCTAACGTTACTGTGCTGTGTTATCCAAAAATCCACGCGAGGACGCGTGACTTGTCAGAGATGGCCGTGTCGGAGATTTAGTGTGGCAAAATCTAGAATTTAGCAGCGGCAACACTGCTGCGGAAATACTGCAGCGCCATCTGTTATTATTTGGTGGCAACTCTGTTTCTCTGCGGAAATACTGCAGCGCCATCTGTTATTATTTGGTGGCAACTCTGTTTCTCTGTCGATAAAACCCGAACGCAAGGTGGCGACAGAGTTCGTCATTCTTGGGTGCGGCCATTGGAGCGAGCGGTCACTTTAGCACCAGAGCTCGAACCGAGCGGACGTGCCTGTTTGGTTTTATTAAGACTGTTAAAAGTTACTTCGTTGGTTGTTAAAAGTTTGGTTAGGTTACCGATTGTGATTTATTTGCTCGAAGCCATCCACCATGTCATATCTAGACGAAAATAGGAGCCCACAGTATCCTGAAAAACTCGGTCATCCCCGACAAATAAAATAATGTCTAAATAAAAATACGATGCGATGTAGTCGTGGAAACATGTTTTTTTTTTTTTTGTTGTAGGTAAACCTGAATACTCAACATTTACAATAACTAAGTAATCGTGTGCTGAAAAGATTATCACATTATTATACTTACCTACTTCTTCTAGAATTGACTTCGTTCATCTAGCTAGATTAATTAGATCACATACAGCAAAAGAAACGAAATAAAAGCTTTTAAAATAGAGCTTTATTATTATCCTTTTTACCCGACTGCAAAAGATGGGTTGTTTTTTCTAACTTCTACAATTTTTTCGAAACAACATTTTCAATAACATAATAACAAATCGCAGTAATTTCTTCCAGGAAATCTAAGATGATTTATCGCAGACAATCTGAAAAGGATTTTCTCGACATAATAAGTCTGAGTGGAAAACAAAAGACAAGTATAGAACTGAAACTTACTGTACTTAGTACCTATTAGTAGATTTGTTTCAATATTCCTTGCAACTTCTGTCTCTGTCTCTGGTCTCAGTCTTCGGTCTCCGTCTCCGGCGCGAACCGTCAGCTTAAGGCTTGTTTCACTCTTCAGCGTGTCGCCGGTCGCGTCCGCGAGTTGACCATTCACAGCACATTTCTCTGTGATGTGAATGGTCAAAATTAATTTCTCTGTGCTGTGAATGGTCAACTCGCGGACGCGACCGGCGACACGCTGAAGAGTGAAACAAGCCATAGACACAACTGTTTGCCTCATACTTACGTATAATTTTGTAAATACCACGAATTAATTATTTATTTATTTATTTAAAGTTCACAAAGCAGATTACAATCGGTATAGCGCTTATATTTATGGATTCAAATCGAATTGTTCTAGATTCGTAATCAATATATGCGAACATGAAAGAGTTAGTGTTGCAAGATTAAGATTAAAATTACCCTAAAAAACTAGAACTTGAGTGAAAGTAAAAATTATACATTGCAAAAGAAATTTAATATTAAGATACTATTAATAAAGTAGGTCGACGGATGCCCCATAAAAATCCAATAAAATAAAAGAGTTACACCTCTATGTTACTTCGTACTATTTTATGGTGTTAGACACCATCGTTGATAGTTATACATTCGCCATAGGACATCTAGTAGTCATCAACCGTGGCTGATGTCCTGCTGCATCAGGAAGTACCATGATGGGTTAGTATTTTCCTGTATATTACTAGAATACTTAGTCTTTCATAGTCATCCTTGTTGTTTTTATTTAGGTAATAATTTGTGAAAACATAGGTATTTATTCAATACCTATATTTTAAATAAAATCTAGTTATTTACATACAGGTAAAATAATAATACTTACTACATTAAAATTGTAAAACGAACATTTTTAAACAATTTTAAATATGGGTTGGCAATTACATAATTCGTCTTCGAATAGACCGAACCTAAAAAATCTCGAAGAACTGAATCTCGAAGAACTCGAAGAACATCTTTGTAAACTAAATATTCCAGATACTTAGTTTGTGGAATATTTTGTTTATTTATTCAGGAAAAATATAATTTTGGCACAGTAGATATCATGCATATTCTTCCCTCTTCAACCTCAAAAAGGAAAGATGTATCTTTTACGATTAATTTAGATAATACAACCTTGTTACAGAACTAGTCTACCCCGAGCAAAATAGCACCCAACAGGCGATCTTTCGTTCCCGTATTTATCGACATCCAACATCCTGACAGGACCACACGTATTCGCAGATTACATAATAGTTACCAAGGCAGCTATTATTCTTCATCTAGGAATTTTAAATGAAGCCAGTGGAGGATATGGTTTATAATCTTACCACTCGTAGCGCGGTTGTGCGCATTTATGCAGAATGCATTGAAGACGTAGGTGAACTAAGCACAGTCTACCTAGCGTCACAAAGCAGTCAGCTTGATACTATAAAATGTTACGTGCGTACACAGGCTGATGCTACAACGTTGATTATCAGTGAAAGGATTTGGGTCATCTCCTTTTAAACACAAATCTACCAAACTGACTATCCTACTCCTCGTAATCCGTAAAACACGCTGAATCATCCATTCATTTCAGTGCAGAAGGGCTATAATTTATTTTATGAATCGGTCACATTTTACTTAATTTTTCTATAATAAAAGTACCAAATGTTCTACAGTGGCATAAAATAAACGGCTAGAAAGAGGAATGTAGACCTTTCCTCTGCTGTGGGAGTGGGACACTAAGAGCTCGTAATAATTATCATCTATCAATTTAAACTACCAGGTATACTTCATTAGTTAGGAAAAACTCCGTCACCAGAGTTGGCCACTTGCTCATACTAACTAACTAATTACTAAACTTGGTAAAATGGAAATACCTATAGATAGTAAAATACTACTTATTATAATTTTAGTAAGTAGGTGCTTTATTTTCATACTAGTTGCGCCCTCGCGGCGTTACTCGCGTGGTGATGGTATAAGGTGGTGATTATGACAATAAAACCTTCTGTTGTCCTAAATTTTCCACAAGAATTTAGCTTTCAAATGCAAAAATATTTTTTCGGAAATAAAAACAAAAAAAAAAACAAATCGGAATTCTAAGTAGTACCTACCTGAGATTAGGGCGTTTCACCAAACAAACTCTTCTGCTTTATTATATTAGTATAGATAGATTGACCATAAAATTCAAAATGTGAATCAGTAAATAAGGTGCGAACGGTGGCGAAGGGACTAGGGTAGGGACCCTTA
Organism: Camptogramma bilineatum; assembly: GCA_958496255.1. Taxonomy (NCBI): domain Eukaryota; kingdom Metazoa; phylum Arthropoda; class Insecta; order Lepidoptera; family Geometridae; genus Camptogramma; species Camptogramma bilineatum. The sequence continues at coordinate 6,991,364 of OY292467.1, read as the reverse complement.
GCCCCCAGTTCATTCAGTTCTTGAATGATATACCGCATCCACTCTTTTCTGAACTCCTCACCAGGCCACCCAGTACTGTAATCTCTATTGCTTTCTTATTAAGATATTAACTACCGCTCGCAAACGCCATATTAATGGCCAGCTCAAAGATCTATGATTGTGGATTGTCTTCTATAGACTATAGAAATAGGTTTCTTTTTCTTTTAAACGCACTGAGGATAATAATTGAATGACAAGGCAGGCTAGAAATCATGTCTAAATTATTACCAGACGTAATTGCCTAGTAGTCCAGTTTATGAGATTATTGATGCGTTTAGATGTGCGGAGAAACTGAGTGAAGTCTTCGATCGAGTTATCTTAATAATTATCGACAGCTTTCTATCTGGAAATATTGAAATACATAATTTTTCAAATATAGGTACTCCTCAAAACAAAATAAGGCCCACTAAGAAAAACATGACTTTAAATTAAAATAGTAATGAAAATTGAATGTAGGTACAATTTCTTTCAATTTTGATTTTAGGAATATGTTACCTACCACTGAACTTAGGAATTCAGAAATATATTTTTAGAAAAAAATATAGGACACGTTCAGAAAATATGTGTTGTGGAAAATATCGAAATATTTCAAGTGGGCCCTATTTTGTTTTGAGGAGTATACATAGTGGTTCTTAAATACACAAAAACTCACACTCTCCTTTTACAACATCTACATCTGTCTTATAAATACATACCTACCTACGCGTTTATAAAACAAATTCAGGTTAGCTACACCTTTTGTAACTCAAAAACGGATTGACCGATTTTTTAATCTTTGATTTGATGGATTTGACTCCGGCCCGAATAGCAGATTAACTATTAAAATATCGAAAATATTCACAAAAAATATTTAAAGAAAAATATTTTCTCACAAATTTTGTATGGAACAACTTTGTTCATGATTATTTAGCTAGTCAGTTATTTTGACAAGGTCCCACACAACAAGCTCCTAATTATAATGCGTCCACTAGCTAGAACCTCATCTAAGTAAACCTAAGCCAGTCATTACCCATCAACAGGTCCTGGGAAGGATAATGGATTGTCGGCACGACCGTGTATCGATTACCTTCGATTATTGATTCTGATTTATCGATCGGCCGACACGATCTCTAGATTGAGGATACGGTGTGATTAATAACTGGAACCTAGGTTTCCTTTTCCTTATACGTGTGAACTTCTTCAAATAACATTTAGTTTAGAAAGAAGACACGAGAGTGACCCTAGTAGGCCGATTCTACTAAAAAAACTTTATAACAACCAAAGAAAAACGTCACTAATGACTACATACCTATTTCGTTTTGTTTCCTATTCTACTAATGACCAATGAGGTTAGGTTACTCTGTTGTGATGACCAATAAGGTTTTGCAAATAACTGTCATTTTCGAGAACGAAACAAAACGCACCGGCAATGATACAAGAATGGTTGACGTTGTGAAATAAGAGTTTCAAATTGAAACGACTCTCTGGGCCCCAATTCCTTTGAAACTTTCAAAAGTTCAAGAGATTTTTTGGTGATGTGTTAAAATTAAAAGCTGTCAGAGATAAATATTTCTATTTTTTAAATCTACTAAACTTTTTATGCGATTTTCAATTTGATTTTGCATTGAAACTACTTCTTGGTTATGTGTAGTACCTATTTGGACTTAAAAATTCAAAATTCAAATATCATTTATTCAATAGGACCTGTAGACCTGTAGGACCTTGTACTCCTGTTCTTTCGCAACCAACACCGTGAAGAATCAGGGCAACAAACTTCCTTGCTTCGGAGGGCACTTTAAATTGTCGGTCTCGGCTTTTATTTATTTATTTATTCAATATTCACAAACTAACAGCTTGAGCCAAAACGTTTGCAAGCCACTTAAATTAAAACAACACACATAATTATATTTAACGGACACAAAATCAACTTAAAAAACATAAGTAATACACAAAGAAAAACAAATAAATGGGAGCGAATAACACGCTTGAAGCTTTTTAGTAAATACATCTACATCTGGTTCCTGAGCAATCATTGCGTTAAGTAGTGCAAGTGCACTCGCCATTAGTGCATACTGAGCGGTGTCAGTACGGAACGGAACACAGGTGTAGCAAATTAAAGATGCGCTCGCGCGCGCAGGTACCGATTGGGCACAGATAAATTACACCAAAACAAATCAGTGCCCCGCAGCTAGCGGGGCAATATCGACAACCCCACAAAGCTTTCTTTTCGGTGATCCATCCGCTCAAATCTAAATAATAGGTAAAGCTCCGAGGGAGCCAGTCGAACAAAGTGAGTCTCGTCTAAGTCGTCAAAAGAAAAAATGTCGCTTCGTGAAATAAAACAACTCACCTATACCTACCATTTAAATAATTAGGTACCTACCTACTTGTTTATCTATTGTAGCAATATTTAAATGGAGTCTAAATGGGTGGTTGATTATAAGTTTCGTAACCTGGATTTATGGCATAAGCTGCAACAGACTGTCATATTTACCGTTCCACGTCGCTTTATCAGAAATACTAAAGAGCTGAGCATTTCCGAGGTAAATCACCGGATCGCACGCCCGTCATTCCCATGCTTGTTAATTGTTATAAATCGATGTGGTTTGATGACAGGGATGTATCTAGGCTAAACTCTACTGTCCTACTTCGGCCCCTGCTGCTTGCAGGTTGTCAGCTTGCAGATGTTTGCCTAGCCGCCGTACTAAAAGTGTTAAAGTTAAGCAAAAAGTTAACTAAGTAGATAATTAAGTTAAGTTAATCAAGGTAAGTAAGTACCTAAAATCTTTATAAGTATTTAAAAATAGGCAACATTATTATACTTACTAAAGACTAGTTCAAAAATAGTTTCGTTCGTTCGTTTGTATTCATGAGTTAGTGGTTAATTCTGGAGACTGAGTTTTAAGTTGTCCGAATGACTACGTTTTTGGTCTTAATCAGGCTTAACGTTCTTGTTTAAATTTAAATTAAGTTCTTTTATTTGTTTAAAAATACTTAATGTAAAAACAACCTCTCAAACCAGCAAAAACTATTTTAACTGTTTTAAAGAGACTGGGTCCAGTTTTTGTCCCTTAATAAGTCCCGGTGCGTTGCTGTCGAATGCATTCGATTATAGAGATTTATAGTCGGACGGATGCCGGCGCGGGCGCTGCCAGACTCTTACAACTATCTTCTATTCTAATACAGTGAAACCGTGACCTTATAGTATTTCAATCCTATCCTAAGTAGATACTAATAGATAATTAGGTACCTATCTATTAAACGCAAATGTTGTGTGTTGGCCATTTTTTGTTCTGAGAAAAATAAGACTGAAACAATTATCATAAAATTTTATAGATAGATGGAAAATAGAAATAGCTCCGAGAAAAAAATTAAAAATAAGCTTATTTATGATTTTATAGTGTGCTACTTTAAACCGCGCAGCAACCACAGACAGAATCTAGTAACTGTTAGATACAATACCTATTTGAAGTCTTTATAATGAGACCTACCTATCCAGGTAATAATTTACCTTCATGACTATGAAGATCGTCAAATTAATTATCTTGCCCAATTAGTTGAAAAAATCTGCCAAATTAATACAACAAGGTAACGAAATGCAATATAATGATAATCAATAATTTAGACTATTCACAAATTACACTAGACTGAATAATGCGATCCAAAAAGTCAAGGGGACATAAGGCCCTACCCTGACCCAAACACTGTATTTCCTTTCTATACCCTCGATAAATAAAGCATGTGGAAAGTAACTGAAAAGCCATGTAGATATCTTTAACTTTTCTGCCGTCCGCTAGCTAAAGCGCCGATCAGTGACAAAACCATTTTTTGAGATATCGCTAAAAAACGCGCCGCTTCTTTACTATCTTGCTTCGAGCTTGCTGCTTTCTTAGTAGGTATCTCTAATTCGAAAACTATAAACGATAGGAAGCTTTTATAAGTTCACTCATCGATGTGCTAATTTTAGCTCTGGGTAACGTCTTACCACAGGTCTTACACATTTGGCGTGAAATGCGCGCTTTGAAAACGCGCGTTTTGGCCATTTATTTTTAAATGGCCAAAACGCGCTGAGTGAACTTATAAAAGCTTCCTATCGTTTATAGTTGTGGAAGGAAACTAATCAGAAATATATCAGCTTATTAGTTTCGATTCCTGATTCCATTTATTTTTCATGAGTAATATTTACTCTCAAATATTGTAACAGCTAATGATACTAAACTTGACCGATAAACTTAAAAGTACAGTGAACGCAAGGGATAAGTAGAGCTTTCTAGCATTTCAGGTTTTATATAAAAATGTTAATGTTGGTTGGGCCCAATAATTATTCTATTTTCCAAGTTTAGCGTGGTAGGTACCTACTCAAATAAAAAGTAAACTTTGCTTCAGGCATCAACGTTCTCCTTTCCAAGTTTCAGAGTTTACACCACACACTTTGGAACTTTAATATTTTCAGCCTACTTTCTATATTTTTTATGAAATTAATACAATATTTTATATGATTTTTATACTTAGGTACCTAATCACACTATCATACATCACACTATCACATTCACACTATTCACACTATCACACTACTTCACATCACACTTTAGTTATAAATGCGAAAGTTTGGATGTTTCCATGGATGGATAGGCTCTTTTAGTCACGGTCGTTCAGTTATTCTGGTGTGTAGAATTAACGAACGTACAAACTTGCATAATTATTATTCTTCAAGCCTTATTTGGACAATTATAATAAGTATTTTCCTTTCATTTCGGAATGAACCAATCCGACCGAGAGGGTATCCGACAGTGTTGGATTGATTGTTTCATTATTGAATTCACTTTTCATTTTTCTTTCATTTCAAGATAGAAGTATGTTTGTTCCTCTATAACTCGACAACCACTGAACCGGTTTGCCTGAAATTTAATAAATTAATTAATGACCGCGAATACGACAAAGGCTACTTTTTATCCCGGAAAAATGCACGGTTTCTGTGGGATAAATAAATTGTAGTCCCCGCGGGCGAAGGCGCTCTCCAATAAGTTTTAAAACTATAAAATTTTATTCAAATGCTTCTGCTGACTTTATGTACCAATGAAAGTGTATAAATAAGGTCCCAATTTGAAGTCTGATAGGATTTCATTCAAACGTCGCAAGGATAGCCATTTTATGTCAGTTCAGTTTTGTGTCGTGATTTGTGTAGAACTAGAGTATTGAATTGAACTCACTGCAAATTAGTTGAAAGATACAGCCAACCAAGTAATATCCGGCACTGATTTGCAACTAAAAATTTAAGTACCTATTTTTTTAAAACAATTTTGAAGTAGAAAGTGCCAGTTCTGTTACGGTAGGTACGTCAGGATTACTTATCTACTACCTATTACAAAGGAGATTTTATTTAGTTGCCTAATAAGAAAAAATCAAGACTAAGTAATTCTAAGTAATAATAATCATATTAATTGAATTAGAGGCTTCCTAGAGTTCAAATGGCTGTTACTTTACCTACTACATCTTTTGCCGTCTCATTTCATTTACTCTTTGAAATTATCTATAATCTAGCTAAATAGACGGTTCAATAGGTAAGTAGGTATAAATAATGGTGTTTGTTTTCAATCTTGGATAAATTAGGATCATGAGATCATTTCTCTCTAAAATTTATTATTTTTGTTGCTGACTGTACTTTAATGGTCTCTTCAAGACAGTAATGGACAGCCGTAACTGTTACAAGAGTCTAAATTAAATAAGTCGTACCTACCTAGGTAGGTACTAGGGACGTAGGTAGGTGCCTCACACCACTATCGAGCATATTGGAAATTAATCTACGGAATTCGATATGAAAAATGCGGGATATACCTACAATGTTAAAATCTACAACCACAGACACCGCTGCGGGGTGCGTTGTCAGTGTGAGAACTGCCCGCAGTCGGGTAAATTGGTAGGTACATTCTTAGTAGGTAGGTATCTACCTACTCCCTAGGTAGGTAAGTAGGTACCCTACCAAAAAAAATAAATACGTTCCTCTTGATACCTACGTAGGTACCAACAATAATTCTTATCCTGATCCTCAAATTGTTCTTTTTTTCATCAAATTAATAGGTGAGGGTGCCATATTATCAAACGTAAGATTTATATCACCGCCTTTGTCTTTGAAGCTTCGTTATCGCCATGTTGACAAATGGGTTACGCCTAGTAGAGCCTTGCTACAGAGAGAAATAGACAGCTCACTCACTTTGGTAAACACTGTGCCCGAGTTATTATGACCAATTCATGCAAGACATGTGTGTAGGTTTGACACTCGTGATTAATTAATTAACTAGGTGGTTCTGTGGAACACCAACAGCACAATCGTGTAAGTAGGTAGGTATTCAATCTTCCTAGGTGTCAACCAAGTGACAACCGATGCACATGTTTCACTTGATCGGGCCGTGCTGCGGCCTCATCAGTGTGGCAGTAAACGCAAATTACTTGATTTTATAGTTTGGTTCACAGAACAGAGAAACGCTCGCTTACGCAAGGTTTGGTTAGAAAACTAGATGTTCTTTTCTAGCTGTGACGTCCCAGCCCTTAGGTGGGAATTCATTAACACTTTATAAATTGGAAGGCGGTCACAATCCCTCCATATCCTAGCGCGCGGTGATTTTTACGTTACTTTCAAATTTCATCTAGAAGCGACAATTGGTTTGCAACCTATCATAATTATAATAATAATAAGAAATGCTAAGGACATGCCTGCTTATTTAATTGATGCTTAAATTTACTAGGCTAGGTACAAAAATAATAAGAGAGAACGTGACAAAGAGTAGGTAGTTTTATTAAGCTAAATGGTTTTATAAAAGAATTTATAAATACCTTAATTTAAGTGTCTGGTAACGCCATCTATACAAATTCAATAAAACAATTATTTTAGCGACATCTAGTGAGGAGTAGCAGAACTATATTTAAAAAAATTGCCAGTTGACACTCTCGCTAGATTTTAGTCATGTCATGCTCTTCTCTACCTACTCCTACGTTTCATAGTCGGGACAAATCCTACCGTTAATATTTTGTAAAAAAAAAACCATAAAACGCGCACATAATTTTACCTTTTTTCTAAGACATTTTTTGACAATCCACCTTGCATCCGTTTTTGAATTTTTGTTCTACGGATACGGGTTCAAAGGTCAAAGGTCAGTGAGGTACAGTCGATGAAAAATTGGTTACTTCGTGAAATTTTGTGAGCAGGGTTCGATAATTTTATATTTTTTTTGTCATCGGGGATTTTTGATTGGGGGGTAAGTAGGTCCCTACTTCCTTCAAAAAGGGACAAAAAGGGGGATATCTCCGCCTTACTTATGACATCCGATTTCAATGGTTCTGTTTTGTTTGAAAAGTTGTAAGTTTAAATTGGTCTCTTAATTGGTCTCATAAAAATATGGTGAAAATCTTATGAGGATCTTCATCGTGATGAGCAGAAGAGATCCTCAGAATGCAGCAGGTATATTGCTCACTTTTCGATTTCTACCAGTGGAATAGGCCCTTTACCTATCTACTAGGTTAGGTAGGGATTGATGAAGCACGTAGGACTCTCTCATCGCAAAACTAGAGAATTGTGATTAGGTATTTATTCAGTTTTATGCTAATATGCAAAGATAGACTCGCGAGGTCTACTGCTCACAGAGCCACTAGTAATAAACCAGCTCCAATGATAGGATCCATGAGGAATTGATGAAATTCCTCAATCATAGGCATAGGTAGGTACATAATAGGTAGGTACCTAGCAATTTTTCCACTTTCAGCAACAAGTCAAGCATTTGCATTCAGTACCTAGTAGGCCACAGGAAAAGCTCTAGTATTTGTATTTAATTTAGATCACATTGACAGAATTGAAATAATAGGTAGGTACCTACTATGGATAAAAAAAATTGCATCATAATGTACCAAAAGAATGCGATAAAACGAGATTAATCTCTCAAATTCTCAGTGAATTTATCATCATCCCACCATGCGATAATCAATAGGTTGGTACCTACTATACCTTACGCAAGATTATAATCTTAAACTGTCAATGATAGGTGATAGACTTCCAGCGTTATCTGCACACTCACAATGTTCGACTTAGTACCAAATTTGAACTCAACCGGGAGTGTACAAAACCGACGAAACGGTTCGCGGGAACTACTCTGTGGCGAGGATAGCAAAGATGGATAGGCCTAGTACAAGTCAACAGTCTGTTGAGAAGGTGGAAATGTTCGAAGTTAGGGAACATGTGCCTTATCAAGCGGAGGTCACCAGAGCTCCAACGGCCTATGATGAAGAAAGTCAAAATGTGTATAGCTCCTCATGGGATTCCGCTTGGCTTGCCATCTGCCAGCTATTTAACCTCCTGCAACACATGCAGGTTGCAATAGTGGTATTCTGTTTGTGGCACTTTGCATTGACTTCTGCACCAAATGGCTCTATCAGTAACATGGAACTGCACATCATTTTTGCGGGCACTGGCGTACGTACTGTTGTATAATGATTCATTTTGGTGTGTAACTGAATCGGTATTCAAAGATAAATATTTAAAACCCTGTCCTGGCTACTGCATGTACAAACTGAAGAATTTAGGAATAATCAGGCTAGGTTCTAACCGATCCTTATTTTTAAGTCTCAGTTCTCTCACTGACAAAATGTTGGCCTTATCGTGTACTTCCCGTGAAGAAAAAATCCATCTTACTAAATTATAATTTAATTTCAGTACCAGTTTTTCCTAGTGGAGGCAGTGCTAACTCTCCACAGACACAACTCGTGGTCGTCACAGCTATCGAAAGACGGCAAGCGCATCGTCCATGGATGTCTTCAGGTCATCGGTTCAATTCTCGTCATAGCCGGCAGTTTTCTAGGCTTATCTCACGTTGACATGGCTGTTTCTACTCCACATGGAATATGCGGTGAGCTTTTTTCCATTAAGCTTTACTGAATTAGGTACCTACACATTATTCATCTTATGAAATAAAATTAGTTTCATCTAATTTGATAGAACGAAAACTGAAGCCATTAAATTGCTTGATGTAGGTACCTTAAAATATGAGGAACATTATTATTACTATTAGGCACCTACATCAAGGTTTTTTACTCTCTACTTGATAAATTCTTAATTAAGTAGGTAGCTAGGTACTTGCTCGTTTTATTTATTATTATTTATCTTATAAAATACAATAAGAACCAGTTGAGCTACCTAAGGACCATTGGAAACGATCTATACCTACTCCATCTATAGATAGGTCAACTGATCCAAGCCACTGCCAGACGGAAGCGTGCCCAAGAAACTGGCAGCATTACCGCGCTGGATGGCAATGCTGATACGTTGAGCCAATTAGAAGTGCCAGACTTGTATTGTATATTATAAAGTTAGGAAGGTACTTAATGTAAATTATGTAGGTACCTACCTAGTAGTTTAGTTTCTGTAAATAAATTATTATTATTATTGTGGGAAAGACCCACCAAAAACCAGATTGATTACCTAAACCAAATATTTTAATGGTCATAACTCATAATCATAAGTCATAAATAACATAAGTAAATAAGAAATTTTTAGTTTTATCAGTAGTTCGATTCAATTTTCAAAGTATTAGCACACAATTCTGAACTCAAGTGATAGATTGATAGGTAGATAAAATTTGACAGTATCATTTTGCAATACTTACCTACGTAGGTACTTAGACGACGATGTGTAGGTACCTAAATACAACATACCTTTTACGTGAGCGTTAGACATTTTTTTAAGAGATTTGTAGAGCAGAATACAAGTAAATGGTTCATTTTCAATAGTATATGATTACCTATGTTATGAACATAAAATACCTAAATAATTTATGTAAATACCTACTTGATCTAGAGATCAAGTAGTAGAGGTGAGTTTTAAGTAGTCGTGAGACTAGCTAGAGCTAGTCTCACGACTACTTAAACCTCACCCCAAGATCCATCTGATAAATTGCTAAGTGATGCCCAAATTATAATAATATAAATAAGATGGTAGGTACAATGCCCACATTTTAATATCTTATAGAGAATGTTGTGGTTCTTATGTTTTGTTCCTTTTCTAATTATACTAGTCTCTCTCAACCCTGCTCGGCTTTGTCTAGCGAGCTGGTACCACAACTTTCAGTCCATTAGGTAAATAGGTACCTACCCTACCAGCCATACCTACCTTACCTACATTAATTTTATTATTATGCATGTAATCCATGTTATTCCTAATTTCAGGTGTGGTGGCCTTAGCATTTTCCTTGGTTAGCTTCATCACCGGCATCGTGGCGCTATTTTCATCAAAAGTACGATTATTGATAAGGAATGGACCGATCAAAATCTTCCACATGGCAGTTGGTCTATTCGCTATATCTATGGGTCTTATTACTATAATTTTAGGTTTCAATGATGATTATTTCACAGTTGGCGTAGAAGGCTCCTCTCTTGGAACAGCATTAATGGTATTCGTTATTATGATTTTAGGTTATGTTATTGTTCAACCCATTGTTGACTTAATCTCGACTACAAGGAATTCAATGTGACTGGTTGATGTTGAAGGTTCCACGGGAGGAGATAGTCTAGCCTGACATAAATTATTTTAGTTTTGTACATAATAGGCGTAAGAACGAATTGGTAGGTACATTAAATTACTAAGTAGATATTATGCTAACTACTTACTGATAATCTAATGGGTAGATACTAGATATTATCAAATTATTCCCTTTATATTGTTGTTTGCGGTGCGTTTTGTATGAGAGCATTTATACATGATTTTTATGCGTAATTAAATATTACGATCTTATAAAAATCCCATAGGAAGTTCTTTCGACATTCATTTAAGTTTAAGTAGGTAGGTACATTAACCAACACACTAAAAGCATACTACTTAAATAGGTAAGCCTAGATTTAAAAAAAATAGAATTGGTGGGTAGGTATATATACATTGTCCTACCAGTTAGGTAACCTGGTAGGTAGGTACCTACCTACAATGTTTAATTTCAGGAATACATTGGTCATATCATAACATAAGCTTAGGTAAGCATAGTGCATAGTTATAATACCTAGGTACCTACTGTAAGTTTTATTTAAGTATAATTATTTTGATAAATACTTGTGTTGTTATTACAATATAATAATAATAAGTACAGTTTATGTATGTTGTGTCTGAATGATTAGTTATTTTATTAAAATTTTAGTTTATTTAATATAGGTTAGTTAGTTAGGTACTTAAATAAACCTGAGTAAATAAAATTACCTCTTACAATTAGTGTCGTGAATAGTTTTTTGTAGGCTAAAATTATACCTATATGAGTTGGCAACACTAGTTTAGTGGTGAAATTAGAAAACTAAGACGGCAACACTGCGTGGAAAAACAAGATGGCTGAAGCCTTTGCTTTAATATTCTAAATATTGTATTTGTTCAAAAATGTAAGAACCTGAAGAGAAATAAAGAACACTATGTCATGGACAAACACGGTTTTATTTCCATGACAATTAGGTACCTACCTATTTTAAAATGGTTGTTTTATTTCTGATTAGTAGGTTGGGTTAACCTACTAATAACTACCAATGACGATTTATGTAAGGTAGATCCCGACCTAAGTAGGTGCTAATTTAAAAAAAATATTTCTTTGGCTTGATTTTTATATTAGGTACCTAGTTAATGTTACCTATTCAAAATACTTAGGTATAATACCTTCTAGTAGTACCTATTATTTATCTGTTCTATGCTACTAGGTAGGTAGGTGGCAAAAAGCTGATAAGTAATTTTTTTCCTGACTGTACACAGTGTACCTACACCTAATAATCTGTGCCTACACTGAATTTTGAATAAAAGCTGTAGGTTTACACCGGTTGGTACCTACTCTATTTATTGTTTTTCTAATTTTGTGGCTACCTACCAATATTTTTTTGAATAAAAATTTAAAATAATTACCTACCTATAATAGAACCAATTCAAACGCCTTCTTTGAAGTTCCACTAACTCCTAGCTATACCTACCTAACATCGCTCGTGACCGGCCGGTCAGAAGTTCGGTTTTGGTTTCGGCCCAACGCACTTATAGGCAGTGTTGCCAATTTAGCGACTTTGTCGCTAGAAATAGCGACTTTTGGACCTGTGTTAGCGACAAAAAATCGGTTTTAGCGACATAAAATATTTAGCGACTTATCTAGCGACTTTTGGACTTCGACCGAGAAAGAAATTAAAAGTAATTTATTGGTGGACTTGGTGAGTGACACTCACCAAATGACAGTAATAGACGCCAAGCGACAGTGACAGACACCAGTGGCGGCCTTTGGGGGTGGCGAGCAGGGCACTCGCCCGGGGCCTCGCGCTTGTAGGGGCCTCGCGCAGCAAGCCGACTAGAGAAAATCTTTTATAGGCATTAGTAAACCTATCCGTTAAATTAAAGATAGACAAATTCCATTGTGGACTTTTCTGTATACTTACCTATAAAATAAGAACAATGCCTTCCTACATTATTTTGTTATTATCTCAAAAGGATTAGGCATCTTTTTCTATGAAAACTCCCAGTCGGCTATATTTTTTCGACATTTTCAACAATCTTCGTCATATTTCAACTAATTTACACAAAAACTTAACGAATTATACACCTAAACCTTTCTCATGAATCACTCTGTCTGTCTATTGGTGAAAACCAAATGAAAATCCGTTCAGTAGTTTTTGAGTTTATCGCGAACAGACAAACAGAGACAGACGCTGAGCTGGGGGTGAATTCGTTTGTTTTAGGGAGTGTACACATTGCGTTTTCTGCAGCGCGTTTTTGAGCTGCGCGTTTGTATCGATACAAACGCGCGTTCGCAACGCGTTTTTTTCCATACAAAAGCGAACCGGGAGGGGGGCTGCGCGTTCGCATCGCGTTCGAATCGCGTTTGTATCGATACAAACGCGCTGCAAAAAACGCAATGTCCCTTATAATGTGCGCGGCTCAGACATTTCTTCATCAAAATTTCAATACCTTTATGTACTTTGGTAGGGCCTCGGAATGACTAGGCAGGCTCGATCCCAGGGCCATGACTCCCCTCCCCAAATCTTTGACATAGGTAACTCTAATATCCAGCATAAACCTACTAATATTATAAAGGCGAAAGTCCGTGTGTGTGTGTGTGTGAATGTTTGTTACCACGTATCTCCAAAACTACTAAACCGATTTTGATGAAATTTGGAATGTAGATAGTTTAGGTAGTTTAGGTTCTGGAATAACACATAGGCTAATTTTTATCCCGGGAAATGTATGGTTCCCGTGGGATAAAAATAGAGTCCACGCGGGCGAAGCCGCGGGCGTTCGCTAGTATATTATTAATGTGTTAAATGTTTAAATGATAAATTTCGAATTCTAAATTGTTGATCCAGTACGGCGTCGAGCTGTGGGGCAGAGCCGCTGACTGGGAGCGAGTGTTCCGATTGCAGAAAAGGGCAGTACGCGCCATAGTCAGAGTTGCCTGGGATACACCAGCTCGTCCAATCTTTCAATCTCTAAAGATAATGACAGTGCCATCCCTTGTCATTTATCAAGCGGCTATTTATGCACGTAATCATCTGACGGAGTACCCGAGACTCGGTGATGGTCACAGATACCCGACGCGGAATGCTCTGAAGCTGAGAGCAGTGCCGAGGCGCCTCACTAAAACGTCGAAGTTGGTTCACGTGTTGGGGACGTCAGTATAACCGCTTACCAGAGGCTATTACGAATGCACGGACAACACAATCCTTCAAGCATAAACTGAAAGAGCTGCTGATTCAGAAATCTTATTATAAGTTTGATGAATATTTTGGATAATTAAATTAGTAATTAATTTTTAATTGCAATTTAATGTTAATAGGTACTATTATTAAGTCAATTCTATTTAACTAATTAACGTATTAGTTAGTTATTGATATTATTTTAATCTGATCTATAAATTGTTACTATTGTAACCATATTAAATTGACCTGTAACTATTTTGTTATTAATAAATAAACTAAACTAAACTAAACTAAACCTTTTCTTTGAGCACCGTAAGCATAATAAAGTGTCATTATGTTGCATTTATCTTTAAAAATTCGGCTCGCTTCGCTCGCATTTTAGCTTCATGCGTATTCTGCGAATAGAGTGTGTTTATATCTGATTGCAGAATAGAAACCGACAAGCAGCCAGCCTCTTCTTAGAGCACCGTATGCAAAATCAAGTCTCACATTTTACAATTTTCTTGAAAAAATTCGGCTCGCTTCGCTCGCATTTTGATTCAAGGGTATTTTGCTGGTGTAGGGAGCTCGCTTTGCGTGCATATTAGCCTCGTTATTTCGCTAGCAAAGTGAGTTATGTTGCATAAATCGTAAAAAAAATCGGCTCGCTACGCTCGCATATTAGCTTCATGAGTAGGTATTTTGCCCCCCCTCCCTCCCTCAACATAATATCGTGTGACCCCCCCCCCCCCCAAAGTCCAGATCCCGCGCCCGTCATCAGGGGCCTCGCAAATATCTACCGCCCGGGGCCTCGCGATAGCTAAGGCCGCCCCTGACAGACACCATTAAAGTATGATATTGTCTTGTGTACATTTTGACGGAATAAAAATACGGAACTTCATGTGTGTGATTACTACCTACGGTGTATGTCAATGTCCCACGTATCAACCTTTGACTATCAAACTCTATCGAACTATGAACTATGGTCAATGAATGCTGACGAAGATTTTGAATTAAAATAATATTTTAAAAAAATTTCCCCCCCCCCCCCCCCCCCTCCACTAGCTCCTTTTGCCTCGTTTAGCGACTTTCTAGCGACTTTTCGCACTCAATCTAGCGACTTTTATTTTTTGGAGTTGGCAACACTGCTTATAGGTATTTTGGCTTTCTAGCCGGGTGAAATTATTTGTGCGGATAAATAAGTTAAAGAGTCAGTAAGACTTACTAAAATGTACAGACGACCACATTGAAGAGGCCTTTAACCGACAGAAAAAAATAAAGGAATAGGTAATCATGATTTGGATAGGTTTTAGATTACCTAGTGTGTTTTTTATTCATCCAAGTCAAAAACCTCGTCAAAAACTTATAAAAGCCAAACCGATTTTTTTTAATGCTAAAAGTAATATAGATAAATTTTGAATCGCTGAAACGCAAACCGAGCTGTCAAATTCAAAAGTTGTCGATCACGAAAACGTCAAAATAATTTTATGTCATCTTCGTGTTAGTGATCTTCCGGCGAATCTTTGATTTTGTAAAAACAAATCAAATAGCAAATACAAACAAAATCTATTGTTTTCTTGTGAAATAAATCAAGCTAAATCTAAACATGGTGAGTTTGTTGAAATTGTATATGAATTGGATGCACTTTACCTATCGTATAGGTTAGCATAGCTTCTTGCTTGGTCATCCACCGAAGTTTATATTTACTTATTTCACAGGCTCGGCGTTATGATACCCGTACGACTATATTCTCGCCGGAAGGTATGATTCTATCACTAACAAACTTTACTATTTACCATAGGTCCTTTTGAATCGTCAAACTATCACATTTCTGTTTGATGTTTCAGGGCGTTTGTACCAAGTTGAGTATGCAATGGAAGCGATCAGTCACGCCGGTACATCACTTGGAATTCTCGCGACTGACGGAATCCTCTTGGCTGCTGAGCGTCGTAACACAAATAAACTCCTCGATGAAGTATTCTTCTCAGAGAAAATCTACAAACTGAATGATGATATGGTCTGTTCGGTCGCTGGTATCACTTCAGATGCTAATGTGCTGACGAATGAACTGAGACTGATTGCACAGAGATATTTACTGAATTACGGAGAGTCAATTCCTTGTGAGCAGTTGGTGTCGTGGCTGTGTGATGTGAAGCAGGCATACACTCAGTATGGAGGTAAGTTGCATGTTCTGTAAAGTTCATACAAGTCATAATTATGTGTTTTGGCCCCTCTAAAATCCTTTCAAATTGCAGAAGAACATTTAATAAATTTATTCATATCATCCTCTTGGAGTTCCTTTTGTATCTATATATAAATAGCAAATACAAAGCAATTAAAGTGTTTAAGAAAGCCAGGCCCACTACTACCGAAACCTAAAACAATAAATCGTGTCAATTTTCGTAGTTCAGCTATGTTGGTGAAAACTGAATTTGGAACTATGAAATTTTCGGTTTTTGGTGTAGGGGTCCTGGTGGCATTAATTGCTTAGTGTAATTTCTCTGTAGTAAAATAGAAGTTTGTCTGAACGCAGTATGACATTAGATTAGCCCTTTTAAAATAAAACTTATAATTTTATTCAGGTAAGCGGCCATTTGGTGTGTCAATCCTGTACATGGGCTGGGACAAACACTACGGCTCCCAGCTATACCAGTCTGACCCCAGCGGTAATTATGGAGGATGGAAAGCTACCTGCATCGGAAACAACAGTGCGGTATGTAGTCAACTGGAAGAATATTTTAGTTTTAGTACTTACTTAATTAAAGAAACAGAAACCAAGATGGATCTAAATAACTTATTAAACTAAGCACTGAGTTTAATAAGTTATTTAGATCCATCTTGGTTTTTGTTTCTTATAATATCCTAATATTTCAAACATTAAAAATATGCTAAAGTAGGTAAGAAAGAAAGTAATCTATTGGGGTAAATATATAAAAATTAAACGAAAATGAATTACAAATTGATTTGAAAAAGTAGTTTGAGAATATACAGAAATATGTCAAAATTATATCATTTTGTGTACCTACTAATAAGTCTAACATGCAAGTGTGATCTTTTAAAGAATTTTTTCTTCACACAGGCCGCAGTCTCGAGCTTGAAACAAGAATACAAGGAGAATGAGACCACCCTGTCTGAAGCGCAGGCTCTGGCCATCAAAGTTCTCAGCAAAACTCTGGACATGACCAAACTTACTCCTGAAAAAGGTAATTTACATGTGTACAAGATTGAAAGTATTGAAGTCATAGGCTAATCTTGTTTAAGTTGAAACATTCTATAGTACCACCATCTACTGACCCATGACTCTATCAGACTATCTCTATCATATTTATAAGTATTATAAAACTAGAGGTTTGTTTGTGTGTCAAGCATACCTTAACCAGTCAACCAATTTGATTAAACTTTGAATAAGGTGTAGATAGAGAGATAGAGTGGCCTGGAACTTATAGGCTATTCAAAATGTTCCTACTTTGCAAAGCTGTGGACAGAAGCTAGTTTAGCGCATGACTCTTAAAAATACAATGCCACCTGCAAAATGCATACCCTTCCAGCTATTTAAACCAGCAGGCAAACAATCTATTGGTTTTTTTTTCAGTTGAGATGGCAACTCTAACCCGTAAAGACAACAAAACTATCATCCGAGTGCTAACCAGTGCTGAGGTGGAGAAACTCATTACTACCTTCGAGAAGAGCGAGGCAGAGGCAGAAGCCGCTAAAAAAGCAGCGCCTAGGTCGTAATCATTCTGATTTTTAAGTAAATATCTGCTTTAATTGTGTAATAAAAGGTTCACTTTCTAGTTGGTGTTTTAATAATCCTATTGATTCTAAATTCTTCCAAACTACTATTTGTACTGTTGTCACTAATGTTTTAAGTTTGGAGGTACTGGAGGTAGTACCTTCCCTTGTGGATTAGTAAATGTTGAGTCTACGACTATCTATCTATTATTCAGGTGATTTCTAAGGCCCATCGTTATTATATAATTCGTTTCATTAATTCAGCTGTGAACGTGACCATGGCTGTTGTAATTTCCCTGGTTCAAAGGTTTAACCCAATTTAAATTGTATGAGATAGTTAAGTAAGGCGAATTTATAATAAATAATTTATTACTGATTTTGTATGATTTTTTTAAAATAGGTAACTAAAAAGACTAGCATCCAAGTCATCAAAGTTATCGATTGCCTATGGTTTTAATATGACATTGACAGTTATGTACATGTGACGTGTATGAAAACAACAACAAACAGCTGGTTGACTGACAGATGAAATAGGCAATCGTAGCAAAACAAATTGAATGTGGAAAATCAATTTACTGTGTACATTAGACTAGCATTTCGATTTATTTCAATTATTATAATGCCAGCTATCGTAAATCCAAAGTTTGAGAGGTCGACGGTGTTCGCCAAGCAAACACTTCCTAGGAAATCCAGAGAAGAAATGGACGTGAGACTGCTCCTCAATAAATGCGAAACTATTGCTAAAGAAGAGCCTTTGGAAGGGAACTGGCGACTCAAACAATACGTGAACAGTCTCAGCGATATGATCACTGATATAAAAAGGAATCCAGAGTAAGTATAACATTATTTAAAAAATGTTGGCAAATTATTGAACCGATATTGAATTTTCAAGAACGAAGCGTTTTCAACTTGGTGTGGCTTAGATTTAAGAATTTAGTTTATTTTCGTATGGAAACTAACAGTTTCGACTAGAATTAGAACTATTGAGTAAAGTTTTCACAATAAAATAAAGATACCTACCTAAGTACCTAGGGGCTATATTATATTGCCTATACATGATAATCCAAGCCTCACACATTACCTGGTAGATACTTTCGTTAAACTTTAATGTTAAAAGGTACAATTTCTATTAATGTATAGAATTTGATTTTTTTTTTTTGCACAGAATCAATATACCGAAGGAAGCTATGACGGAATATGTAAAAAGAACAGCATTTCTAAAAGGGATCATTGAAACCGCCTCATTGAATACACCGGTAGAGAAAGTAAGTAAAGTACAATTTTTAAAATTGCATTCATTTGTGTCTAAAATCCTTGTGTTCAAATAAAACTGTGAAGAAAAGTCACTTAATTTTCTTTTCTATGTTCATTTACGTAATTCATTTTTAAAGTTTGGAACCTTGTGCTTTTACCCTGTATGCGATTTTTAAAGGTCTATAGCTCTAAGACTAACCCTGTTCAGTTTACTATCATATAGTACCAGAAATTCCCTACAAAATTGCATTCTTAGAGTAGTATGAAAAAAAAAGTGACAAGTTCGTCTTTTTCCTGGTCTTCATATGTTTTAGTTGGAAGCAGTTCAGCTATTGTCCCACGGAGCTGCTACTATGTCTGCTGATGCAGCGGCACAAGAGATCCATCAGAAAACAGTCGTCAAGTACAATGCTGATCTGCGATCAGAGCTATTCGGTTTAGGTAAGGTTTTAGTCATTCATAAGCAATGAACACAATAATATTGAGGATTCCTTGGAGATATTTATTAATCAGTCAAAATACTGACTTGTTTAAATTGTAAAATGCTAAAATGATTATAAAGTAAGTAATTTTGTATGAGCTAGTGACCAACTCTGGTGATGAAATTTTTGGACGTCTGAAGGCATCCATCAAGACTAAAACAAGTTTTAATTAATAGCTGGGATCAACAAACAATTTCTTACCATCCAAATTAAAACAAATCTAAAATGATGAAATAGAACAATTGACAATAGTTTTTTAATTTTTTTACTGTGTTGATAATGGCTATGTATCATTATAGTGTGTATCTTTCCATAATCTAAGCATAAATCATTGGAAAGTGCTACAGTTTCAGACCTTAATTTTCAGTATATTGAGTTTTACAACAACTGCTACTCATCGACAGATGGCGCTATACAACTTGTCAGCTGACTTCTATGTTAATCACCGATAGATGGCGCTTCTCTTGATTCAGCATTTTTACCACAGAATTGAGAATAAGACTAGAAATAGTAAGTAGGCGGGGCCCGCGTAGCACCAAGTAAGCGCATTGCGCGCACTTCAAGCTCCGCATACTTTAGTCGTGTTTGAAGTCTGTCAGAGGAAACGTAACTCGAAAAAATCACAAAAAAATATAAAAATGCCGTATTGCGCTGTTTTGGAGTGCAAAAACGATAGCCGAACAAATACATTAATAACAGGGGGCATATCATATAACCTTTTAATATTATTTAATTGTTTTTAAACGGTTTTGTTTAGTTTGTTTAAAATGCAAAACCGTCAAACAAAACTAGCCTGTGATTCACACTACTTAAGGTCGCGTTTCTCTTAAACCTCAACTTTCGCTACTCAATTAGGGATGTGACCCTATATACTGATGAATGTGCTATCGATAACTTTAATCATTAAAGTGATTTCTAATCATAACCATTAAAGTTTAATGGTTATGATTAGAAATCAGATTATAATATGCAACACAAAAAGCTTGAAATATGCCCCTATTTAGTCAGAAACAAGGATCGTTCGCGGTTCATCTAATACAGTGGTTCTTAACCTATGGTCCGCGGACCACTGGTGGTCCCTGGAACCACTTGAAGTGGTCCGCGAAGCTATCCAAAAAAATTAAACAAGCGACAAAGGATCAAAGTTGAAAGAGAAAACTTACTGTTGGTGGTCCGCGGCAAGTCAGAAAGTTTATCAAATGGTCCCTCATCACTAAAAGGTTAAGAACCACTGATCTAATACCTAACATGTCTTAAAAGTAATTGAATTGAATTGAATTGAAAATTTGTAATTTTTAAATTTGTAATTTTTTACCTAATCTGTCAATTTTGACATTATCTGTCATAAGTACATCTAGTGTCATTTTTGACATGATCTGTTATGTTTGACATTATCTGTCATTTTTGACAGAAACAAGATCAAATCTAGGCTCTCAACGGTGCGCGCCGTGCGCTGTATCTTATTTCGGGGCAAACTACCTACTAGTTTTTACCGAAACTGATGCTTAGCTACGTCAAACAAACTTGCTTCCGCCCGCGGCTTCGCTCGGGTGATACCTGGATAGAAAGAAGCCTATGTCCTATTCCCGGTCTTTATCTATCTATTCTATATTTTAAATTTCAGCCAAATCGGTTCAGTGGTTGTCGAGCGGAACAAAAATATATCCAAACATCCATCCATCCAAACATCCAAACTTTTGCATTTATAATATTAGTGTGATGATAATCAATAAACTTGATAAAATTAAGAAACAAAATCGCCTAACTTACACTAAGATCTTCGCTCACTTCGCTCGCTCGATCACTAATATTTTCCAAGTATTTAGAATACATAGAATATAACTTTATTGTACGAGTACTGTACCTATACCTACACCATAAAAAGAAAACACAAGAAAAAGAACCATTATTTTAAACAGTGATACAATTTACGAGTTTTAAACCTTTGATTGTGTAAATTAGGAAAGAAAGATAAGAAAAGCTTTTTATTTCGGCCACCACAAATATAACCTGACGTGCTACCGATCGTTACACATCATTCGGTAAATAATAATCGATTTCGATACATTCATCTTGTATCCTCATTGGCATTGGCACAACACTAAGCGAGTAGCTATGTTGTCAAGTATTTAGCCATTGTAATATCAATCTTAAATCTTGTTGGTAAAGACTATTAACAGAATTAACAGCGATAACGCCATCTCGCGTCAAGTAGCTTAGTTTTTTGGTAAACCTCGTAACAGCCATTGCATTATCAATCTTATTACTACTTGTTAGAGACTAATTAAGGAAAATCCAGAATGAAAATCGCCATCTCGTGACAAGTAGACAATCATATTATTTTATTATTATTTTATTAAGTTTAGAACCATGTTCCTATGATGTTATGGTTTATTATCTATAAAATTAGTTTTATGGTTTTAGGTCCTTTTTAACGTTCTCTTTCGACCAATTGTAACTTTTATTTCTAAGTGTGTTTTTTTTTACGTGTATGAGTTTGGCGACACTGGTTCTCTTAGTAATAAGTCAACATGCTGCTTCTACTTGCGTAAGCGAGCGATTCTCTTTTCTGTGATTTTTACTGACTTTAAATAATTCACGCCTGAATCAACTAACTGACTTTAAATATTTAAAAACCCTACTCTTCATTTATTTTCTAGAGGACAACGACGATTCCCTTCGGAAACGCAACATAATAAAAGCGCCGAACTTCATAAGCGACAGAAAAGACCAAGAGACAATAGACTCTCTGCTTAAAATACATCAGAACATGCAGGAAAAGGTGGCTGAGAATATGGTGATGCTTACCAAAAGTCTTAAGGAACAGTCACAGATTGCTAGCACTATTATTAAACGCGATACTGAGGTTTGTAATATAGTCTTTTTATACTTTCGCGATCACTAAGTATTCATATTGAAAATTGCATGGACATATTGAATATTATAGAGTCTGCCCACAACCATGGCTGTTGTAACATAGCCGAAACGTCGGGATAAGTGTATAAATAAGGTAAATTACGCGATAAAATCCCGTGTCCATATAATTTTCAGTTTGTAATACCTACCTACTTACTTATATTTTTTTTATAAAAAGTTAGTTCGTATGAGCTAGTGGCCAACTCTGGTGACGTAGTTTTTAGGCCGACTAAAGGTCTCCGTCATGGCTTAACGATTTAAAAGCCGGGATCGACAATGTACGTGCCTTCCGCACCACGAAAGTGCTCAAATTGCGTATTGTATGTAGGTACTTACTTGATTCATTATCATTATAGAGAATCTCTATTGTCTATCTATTGTATTTGTCAGTCAGTAAATATGGTTTTTAATATATTATTCACCTTCCAGGCGTTGCAGAAGTCATCAGAGCTGACGGATCGTAACGTGATGTCCCTCAAAGCTGAGTCAGATAGACTCCAGGTGCACAGTCGCAGCGCCTGGAAGTGCTGGCTATGGATAATGCTGGCCGTTGTCATGGTCATATTCATCAGTAAGTCACACTAATCACACTATCACACTGATATTATAAATGCGAAAGTTTGGATGTTCAGATGTTTGGATGTATGTTTGTTCCTCTATAACTCGACAACCATTGAACCGATTTGCCTGAAATTCAAAATATAGATAGATAATGCCCGGGAATAGGACATAGGCTACTTTTTATCCCGAAAAAATACACGGTTCCCGTGGGATAACAAAAATAGTAGTCCACGCTGGCGAAGCCGCGGGCGTCAAGTAAATAAATATTGGTGGACATTTTTCAGTAACATCTAGCCCCAAACTAAGCAAAGCTTGTACTATGAGTACTAGCGTGGGTCACTCTTGTATGGAGAAAAAAAAAAGTTTAGTTTTTATACGGGCACAGTGACAAAACGGTGCCAATCGATGAGTGTAAATAGATTATGAAGTTTCATTGCAATCGGAATTGATCTTCTGCCTCCGAAATCATGTTGGGTTTCAACAAATATGGTTAAAACAGGCCTAACAGCACGACATTCAAAGTTACACTAAAAAATCACTATTCATTAAAAAAAGTCTTAAATCATTGGTAATTAAAGGTTTTTTAGAGAGCAAACAATTTTTACTTTAAATATTATGGAAAACAATACTAGAATAATTATTAAAGTGAAGGGTTTAGTCTGTGGTGAAATCCTTTTTGCTGTCGAATTTCAGTATCGCTTTTCTCGAGTCTATCTGGGTTTTAAGAATCTTTCTGTCATTGTTTTATTGCATAAAATAGCTGATACTTCGGTCACAGCTTTAATTCCTCCTTCTACTGCTTTATTGTGACACAGAAGGTGAAATAAATCCAATTCCCCTTTACTTTTTTTGTAGAATTAATAATCGGAGAAATTTTAATAACAATAGCTTAGTGACACTTTTACACCAATTCAAAAGACCGAAATAATGTTGATGCGTTAAGTTTGTCTTTACTAACTGAAACAGACGCATTTTGATGCTGTTTTTGACTTTTCTTTCAAAATTTGATATGGAACTAATTCACGAACGTGCGGCTGGAGATCAATCAACATTGCAAGCAAAATGTTTTCCGGGTGTGCGATAAAGCTGTTTTTTTTTAATTCTGGATCGTTAACGGAAACGAACTAATACATTTAGGAATAAATCTCGACACATGCAAGCCGAAATATCAAAGAAAACGTTACTTCCAAGCCGAGACTCTTCCACATTGTTTTTAGGTATTTTTTGGTGAAAATAAAGAAGGTTTTTGCATTTTAAATGTTAAGTTTGTAATAATCCCTCATTTGTTTTGGTTCTACTGAGGGGTTAGAAGATTTTGACCATATTTAAATCAGGTTTGCAACTAAAACGGCTTCTATTTCTTTATACGTTGGAGATTTTTTTCGTTTCTTTCTTAAATTTCAACTTGTGTCGGGTCCACTCATAAAACATCATTAGATCTTCGTGATTTTGCAATATGCTATCTTTAGAATCACGTAATAACCAAATAAGGGGCCCTTCCAACTATTTCGAGTGCATTTCATTTTTCTAATGTCGTAAAACCAATGACTGGCACCCATGCGTTTTACCTATAAATTGTGCTTCACTTGTCTCAACTTCCACCGCACCCTGTCCCTCCCTTCTCCTTTGTACTTAAACTACACTAAACACTTATGTTTTTGTCATAACTAAAAACTATTACGCATGAAATCTGCTGTAAAATAACTTTTAAAAAAATTTGTGAAGTGACATCAAAAATCTACTTTTTTAAATAACTCTATGACAATCCGGAGGCAATAAACCTTAAAATAATGGGATGAAACTTTACATATCAATTAACAACACCATTTGGCACCTTTTTAACGCTGAGCGTTTTTAAAAATCAAGAAAAAAAAAAAATGACCCTCCCTAATGAGTACCTACCAGCAGTGCGATTCAGGCCTTCTCGGAATGTATTCCGAATTCGGAAAGTGAGTTTTCTTCGCAGAAAAAAGGGCGCGTACTGAATAGTATCACCTTTGAACGAGATGAAAAAACCGACTCGCGATTGATCGGACCGTACCTCGGTCCGATCGAGACGCCCCGTACCACCGTACCCGTTAAAGATACAAGTTGGATAAATAATAATAAATAATGCTGGGTATTTCACACAGCGCCATCTAGCCCCAAACTAAGCAAAGCTTGTACTATGGGAACCAGATAACTGATAGGGGTACACATGAAAAGTCCGAAAACCGAAATGCCGATCCTTGAAATGCCGATGCTTAAAATAGCGAATGTACCCAACTGATAGAATATTTTATTTACTTACTTTTTTTTTTCAGTTAATTTCCACACACTTTATTTATCGAGGAGATAGGGAAATGATGTGCTCATGTTAGCGCCTTAAGCTGATCATTACTATAAGATGCGTTCAAAGTTTTACATAACTTCATTATTTCTTTTACAGATATGGTGATGTTTATGAAAGTTATGAAGAAAAGGAAATATGACCTGTAGCTTTGTAAGTATTGACAACGTTTTTAACTTCATTCCAAAGTGTGTCTATTTTCGTCAAAATAACCTATGTTAATTCAATATGGATCATTATAGCTGCTCCTAAATTTTACCAATAGACAGTTTGGGTTTTTCAATTACAATCTAATTTTCTGTGATTTATTATATAATATTTAGTGTATAATTTATTTTTACGGTTCTTACTTATAAGTATGTTCAAATTATTATATACTTTTATGTATATTAATAAATTTTGTAATATTTGCCGACTAAATTATTAAAAAATCTGTTTGAGTATTAAATAAAACATTTTTATTTATACATTTTATTTGCTAACGAAATGGTATACAATTCCACAAACATCAAGTTCTACAATGAAAAAATATAGTGCAATGATTTATTATACAAAAAAACGATAGTTTATATTGAAAAGACGGCTTGGTCCGTATTTTGAATACTACGAGTTACAACGTGAGCATAATTATTATTTATACATATTTATGTAATCAAATTAAATAAATAATATTTAAATTACTTACTTATAGCAATTGCAAATTCGTTTACAGTAAAATTAAATCAGTGATATGAATAGTTAGATTATCTACGCCATGTTGTTTTTTGTCGCATTGTTTTTTCGTTTGTGACAGTCAACGAAATATTGTCATTCTTTTATCTCATACCAATTTCAACGTTACTTTCTCTTATACGCGTCCGAACACTGATGTTTCACGTGTGAGCTCACTCTTTCAAGATTACAACTTTTCCAAGCTCACTTCTTCACTTCCATGGTCACTCAACGCTAGTGGCGCATCTAACGATATTTATTATTTATATTTATTTATTATTTTTTTATTTATATTTATTTTAGCGCTTTCGACCTAGTAAACTATGATCTACTTTGGAAGAAACTAGAAAAAACGAATGTCAATGGCAGTATTGTGAATCTGTTCCGATACTGGTACGAGAACCAAATAAACAATGTAAGATGGGCTGAAACGTTGTCTAGCGATTATAGGTTAGACTGTGGTGTTCGGCAGGGAGGGTTAACTTCTCCGGACCTATTTAACTTATACATGAACGACCTGATCGTTGAACTGAGGAGGGCCAGGGTCGGCTGTCATATCGGGAATGTATGCTTTAATAACTTCAGCTATGCGGACGACATGGTCCTCCTCAGTCCATCGATTACAGGCATTAGAACGCTACTAGATATATGTGTCAAATACGCCACGCGTCGCATGGACTGAAATATAATGGTAAAAAGACCGAAATGGTTATCTTCAAATACGGTGGAGGTCCGGAGAGAGTACCCCCGGTATTCTTAGATGGGTCACCAGTGCAGGTTGTCAAAAGTTTTAAGTATCTGGGTCACATTCTGACCGATGACATCAGTGATGACGCGGATATGGAGCGTGAACGTCGCGCCCTAGCCGTTCGGTGCAACATGCTCGCTCGCAGATTTGCAAAATGTAATGAACAAGTTAAACTTACCCTCTTTACAACATATTGTCAAAATTTATATACATGTCAACTTTGGACTAATTACTTTCATAAATCGTATAGTACGCTTAGAATTCAATATAATAACGCCTTCCGTATTTTAATGAGAAAACCCAGATACTGCAGCGCATCGGGCATGTTCGCCGAGGCAAGGATTCCTGACTTTTACGCTATTCTCCGTGCTCGAATCGTGTCCTTCTGGGCACGCTTACGAGCATCTAATAATAGTATTTTAAAGACAATCGCTGAATGTCCAGATAGTGGTTTCTTTAGTCACTGGATATCTGTGCACCACAGCCAGAATAAAAAATAATTGTAGGTTTGTTTGTCATATGTAAAAGTATGTATTTACTATTTGAAATAGTATAGTGTAGTGACTCTTTATGTAAGTACCTATAATATGGAATTTTGTATTCTGAAATAAACGTTTATTATTATTATTATTATTATTTATGCTTAAATAGGTTAATAACGATTTATAAAGTAATAAAACAT
The DNA here is from genome assembly GCA_958496255.1 of Camptogramma bilineatum. Taxonomy (NCBI): domain Eukaryota; kingdom Metazoa; phylum Arthropoda; class Insecta; order Lepidoptera; family Geometridae; genus Camptogramma; species Camptogramma bilineatum. The sequence continues at coordinate 6,964,272 of OY292467.1, read as the reverse complement.
CTAGCATTCGCATCTAGCATTAAATAAAATAACACTCATGATTACTCCACAAAACTAAATAAAACAAGTTACGTGCTTGATGATGATGATGATACAGAATAGTAAATCAATGCAGATTTTTAGTTTACGTTGTCGAAGGACCAACATTCTTTAAACATTCTGTGCGTGGTTACACTTTTGGACCTTTCGTACCAATATCGTTTCTACATTACAATTATCACTATTTATACATATAGATTCAGAGAATGCAAATAAAACAGGGTCGCATCTTTTTTACTAGAAAATGACTCGACGCAAACTGAGCCGCGGTGGGCGGGGCTTACCGACTGAGCCGAAAAAGAAATCCAAACTAGCAGGAAATAAGATCTATTTTTAACTACGAATAACAGTCGTCATGATGAATGTTGGCGAATCAGTGAGTGTTCAGGGGCTTTATGGTAAGCGTCCACAGGCCCGCATCGCACGCAGCGGACGGATCGCATCAAACGGATTATCTGTGAAATGCGATGCGTACGATGCGGACATGTGGACGCACTTATATGAGTTTCTATACAAATAATACTACGATCCGTTGCGTGCGATGCGTCCGATGCGTACGATACCGACATGTGGACGCTTACCATTACTCTACAAATAGACAATCAATATATCGGGCCAATTATCATGGCTCCGCGTATATTGGCGGAAACTGAACTCAGAACATTTCACCATCATTGGTAAGCTGAACATATATCGTGCCACAAGCCACGATATATCGTACCTACTTATTTTATAGACTAGACCCGGGGCTTGAACCAAAAGTACGTCTAAAGGCCTTACCCACTAGAACGTATTAGTCCATGACCGTGCCATAACCGTAGGTAACAGGAACGTGTTAGGCAAAAAAATAATTCTTTGTATTGAGTAATATGAAACGACACCCAACCCACCAGACCATTCCGTCACCGACCAACACTGTAGCGTTTTTGTTTTTATTTCCGTGCCTGATACGGTCATGGCACGGTCCTGGTATATGATAATGGTAGTCGGCAAAGTCCATAATTTACTTGAAAGAATGCTTCCATGTTTTATTTTATTTATTTACGTTCACTGAATAGTTTACATATTATTAAATAGGTATTTGATTAGGTTTCTACGTAATAGAAATATTTTTTATTTATGACAAAAAAATCGTAGCATGAGTTTTAGTAACAACTTTTAATTCAAGGGACAATAGTTTACAAATTTGAAGCGTAGCTGCTGCAATATATTTTTCTAACAAATCTCATAATGGCGCGAATTATATTCGTCGTCTAAAAGCGGTTTTTAAGTACAAGACTATCCATATATTTAGATTATTAAGGATGACTCAAGACATACCGTGTCGGGTTCGAGCCTAATGGCACGGTCACAGAGCCGGCTTTGCCCGTTGCTCGGCCGTCACTCGGTATATCGTGATTGTGTTCATACAAAATATATGTAATAATTAGATGACCGTGCAACGGCTGACGCTCGGACCCGGCCGGACCCGGCACGGTCTAGCGTGAATCATCCTTTAGTTTGATCATGAATGAACCGGAAGACAAGTTTTCAATGAACTGGTGATTTATGACTTGAAACTTTCATAAAATAGCAAAACTAGCGAACCCGACAGGAATTTGTCTTGCCACAGCCTAAAATTCAAAATCTAATGGATTTAAAAACACATCACCTACCGGCTTCTATCTAACTAAGATCCATCCGGGTGACCCCTTAAGTGCAAATTAATAAACAAAATTGGTAAAGCTGTTAGAAGGAAGAATTACTAACACACGCAACCCACATTATAATAAGATTGGCTGATAAATCTATAATTATAATGTTCTAGTTAAAACTAGCAACAGATTTTACCCGATTCTTCCGGTAAATCGAAACATTAGTCTCTAAATCTACAATGTTTTTACGACTCGTGTGCTATTATTAGAAATTAAAAAACAAATTAACTTTTTAGTTCAAGTTTCAATTCTAGGCCTCTCTAAAAATCGATGTACAAAACAGTCCCTCGTGGCATTCGCTAAAGGGGGCCCGAGACGATCAAAGCCCATTGTAAATATGCTACGCCATTAGCAATTGCAATCGAAGTGCCTTTCGTCTTTGAAAATGAGCATCAGTTAACATTTTCATTAATTGCCTTCAATCAAGTTAGTTCAATTGACAATAGCCTCAATCGGATTAGTAAACGGTCAATAGCGATTGTCAATCACGTAGAATTGATGTGCCAATGATCATCTCGAGGCCCCTCGTCTTCCGGCTGATGATGACTATTTACTTCTTATCGTATACATCGGTTAGCTCAAACTTCCATATCTTGTTAGGGCCTATCTCTGTGACGTAGAGGTGGGAACCGTTTCTGGTGACGGCGAGTGAGTGGGGGTTGGTGAAGCCCTGAAAATATATGCAAATGTAAGAACGTCGAAAGAACTCCCAAGTTTAATCATGACGTCGATTTCCCCGACAATTGGCTAGAGCAAGGCCACTGCGAGGTCAATGTTGCAAGTTCAAACCCTGTCTGGATATAATTTTTGGGTTTCATTTAAAAAAATAAAGATTCGTAAGTGCCCACTGCGTAAGTTCGTATGAAAAAGTGGCCTTTTGAAGGCATCTGCTGTTGTTTGTGAATGCTCAATGCAGAACTGATTACCTTAGAAAAATAAGTACCTATAATACAAAATCCAACAGAAAAGCAACAAACGAAAACACCCAACAAACTAATCCGTCTTAAAAAATGTCAAACCAATCTAGATCAAGATAATCTACTCACAGTGCTCGGCTCCCAAGTGTCCAAAATATTTCCATTCACAGCATTAACAGTAAATCCTCTCACTGCGATATTCTGAGATGTGGGCCCGTTCACAGCATAAAGCGTATCTCCATGAGACGCGACCGCAAATACTCTACCCAAAGTAGGATCTTCAATCACAGTCGCTGGCTCCAAAATATCTACATAGCTCTTCAGACCTGCTTTAGGGCAGACGATTCTCATATTCTCTCGATCGGCTACACAGACTATGTCCAGATGTTCTAGTAAGGTTACGCTGTGCGGGACATTCAGTGTCAAAGTGTCGGAATGAGTGGGTATCGCCATAAGAAGGGTCCCAGCAGCGTTGAATTTCAGTATCTGGTTGTTGCAGTACCCATCGGCCACGAATACTTCGCCTAAAATTTATAAATGTTACTTTAGCGTCCAGTTTTAATATTCTTTCTATCCGCGATTTTGCTTACTTATACCACTTTATACATTAAATTAGTAACCGATTTGACATCAATTCTCTAAACATTTCAAATATCTTACCGCTGTAAGCAAAACCACAGATAGATAGATTTATTGAAACTGGGCGTAAATAGTCAAAATGATTTTTTTATAATCAGTATGGATTCGGATTGGTAGAATTGTTTTTTTTTCTAACACATCATCATTATTATATGCCATGCCTATTTCAATGAACTAACAACTTATTACACTATGTCTAAGTAAGGTCTAAAGTAACTTAAATGCCTGTTAAAATAAAAATTACCGCTCTTGACACTCCGTGTGGCATTAACCAGCAGTCATTTGTAGAAGTTCTTGCTTACTTTTGCTTTCTGAGTAACGTTTGGAAGTAAATAATCAAAAGTTTACTCACAGATGGTCAAATACCCTTAGGCTGATTTTAGTCTCACGCTCAACGTCAGCGCTGATAGGCGAGTGATCTTTATTCCAATGAAATAAGGATACTGATTGTCCAGCACTGACGAGAGCAATCAGCGTAGCCATTTCTGCTAAACAATCAGTATCCTTATTTCATTGTAATAAAGATCACTCGCCTATCAGCGCTGACGGTGAGCGTGAGACTAAAATCAGCCTTATTGAAATAATAGATGAGGACTTGCCTGTCGTAGCGATAGCCACAGAAGTGGGCATGCATAGTAACACGCGGCGACGGTATGGGTAGCCAGCTGTGAAAGCTTCCCCGATGGTCAGCGTCGGGTATTTGTGGTTGCTCGGTGTGTACTGGAATTTAATTAATAAATTAACACTTTGAGTGTTACGCACATGGTGTACTATCCGCAAAGGGTGGTAGAGAAGTGGACGGTGGCGTTGCTTGCGGTAATTATTTTGGCAATTATTGTTAACTACTACCTAAACGCGTGTCATAGTAGTTGATGCGCTACTCATTTCGGAGCCACTGAAAACCAGCGCTCTAACCGCCATGGCGCTGCTGGAGCAAATGCTGAGGGGTAGCCTTATTTTCTTGTCACTGTAATGTAGCATTTCTGATTTGTGTTGTATAACGTAGTGGCGAAAACAAAACTTTTTTCTATTTCTATAACAGTTTTTGTAAAACAAACAAGATGAGGATCAGGATGAGGATAAAATGTCACAACTTGCTTTACCGGTAGGTACCAGTGTGCAAATTAAAAGACAGAAAACAGAGGCGTGTCATTTGAATTTATTAGTTACTTTCCTCATATTCGTAATGAAAAGCATCTGTTGAAAGACCTTTAGGCACTCGGAACTCTTGACGCCCACGCTTCGCTCGTGCGCCGAGCCATTTCGTGCCTAAATAGGTTCCTTTAAACCCTTGTATAACAATCTATTATTACCTAAGTACCTCGCGATCAATCCAAGAAAAAACGCCAGTGCAAATAACTTCATATAACCATGTTTGTTGTAACGATTAATGGTAAGCGTAGATTCTCACATAAGCTTGATTGAAAAAGTAATATCATATCGCGCTAAAAATATGTGAACAGTGTTCCTGAAATTAATCCCTACAATTTGGCGAAAATTTTGTGTGGATGATGTCGTGGAATTTCCCTCGGGGGAAAGTAAATTTGCTTTCGGCACAGATAATATAATACTATGCTTTCGGTAACATCGTAATAGGATATTATGTTATTTTTGGTTCATATGAAACCTTATAATCAAGAAAACTACAAGATGAATTGCTAAAGTTATACTCAATGGAAAAGTCTCGCAAAAATTATTCCTACCAAGACCGATATTTTGTTCACATTCAAAAAGCCGATAACATTCAGATAATTAGTAACATATTTCGCATAAAATCATTGATTTTAGGATCCAAAAAAATTTTGAAAGAAAGCATTTTTAGACTTAGGTTGTAAATTGGCTTTTTCATAGATTAAAGGCATTAAACTTTCTGTGAAGAGTCTTCACAGGAAGTTTAATGCCGGAATCGTGACCTTGGACGGTCTTCACTGAAGACCGTCCAAGGTCATTGCGCAAGCTTACCTTGAAAACTTGGTGCTTAGCCACGTCCGTGACCCACACATTATCATGATGGTCCACGGTCAGACCATGGGGCATGTAGAATGAATACGACCCCCAACTGTGGAGCACGGAGCCGGTGTGTGGGTCTAAGACTAGGATCGTATCTTCGATGATCGGACCTTTGTCTAAATTCTGGTAAGCGTTGGATTCGTTGAAAGTGCTGTAAATAAAGTCGTTTCAAATAAACTACATATTGGGATTAATATAAAAGTAAGATAAATATGACTAAATTAGACAAACATTGTTTAAATTATGATTTTGTTATGTGGAATATGGTATGTTCTACCTTCTAGGTATCACATAAACTCGAGAAGTTATAGAAATTAGTGTTCTTTATTGGTAGTCAAGTCTACTATCGTATAAAGGGAAAGTGCAAAGATAAAAAACAAAATAACATAAAGCATTATGTTCCTTATGTCGTACCTATATACAAATATACATAGTGTTGTAAAAAAAAGTAATGAATAAAGGCAGTTAGTAGTCATATACACTTTCGCGAAGACTTACGTTTACCAAAGGATTTTATTCCTTTATGAATGTAGGTAATACACACAAAACGTAACAAACAACCTTGTTAATATGAATCTAGATTTTTTTATGTAATTTGTCAGGAAAACTAAGTCATTCTTTCCATGCCAAAGAATAAGCTAGAACTATATTTACAGATCATTTTTAAGTTTGCATATTGCATCTAAATAACGCTAGCTTAGATATGAGAAAATAAAACTAGGTATCTAACCTTTCGTCCCATACTCGTTCAGCTCGATGGAAGATGACCGGCTGTCCCAACGAGTTCAGAGAAACAGCAGTTATCTGACCCACGTTCAAAGACTGCTGAGGCCAGTCCTTCACTTCCTGAGGTCTCAGAACTATCTCGTCTTTCGGCTGAAAAACTAGTTAGGTCAATATTTCTTTTACATTAAACTTTTCTTTGTGTATGTCGTAACAAGAAATACGTTTACCAAATGTAGATCCAGATTCTTCAGCACATCTTCGTTGGCACCATAGTTAAAGTAATCGAAATTATCGCGTACAGTTTCCGGCTCACAATTTATGGCACCAAAAGCGAAAACTAAGAGGACAAGCTCCAGCATTTTGGTATTTGTTGTGATTCGTCTATTGTTGAAACACGATTGCTGTGTTCTGAAGGCGTATTGATCTTCTCAGTCGTTGTTTCAGTACGCATGCGTGTTTTTCACGCACCCTCAAGGTCGACAGAGAGTTGGGGGAGTCAAACAAAAATCCATATCACAAAACACTCATTTATTCACACATAACCCGAACAGAATGTCGAGCGAATTATTTCGTAACAGATCTGATTGAAGGTACAATTTATAAATACCAAAATATTAGACGAAATTTTATTTCATTATTCAGTCTCGAAATGCATCGTTGTATTTGGCACATTATCATTCTCACATGCTTATCTACAACAATCATAAGCGAGAGTTTCATAGCCTGATATACTTTCATTATACATTTGGTTACATACATTTCACTTTACTGTCCACTTTTGAACTCTGAGTTGGGCTGATCCCAGATGTAGCCAGTTTCTGTCATTGAGCAGATGGCGTTGTAATACCTTCCGGGGCTCCTGCAGTAGGACCACGAGGGGCATTTACATCGGAAGAGTGTTTGAAACTCTTCTTTGCATACTTCATTCCACCAGCATGTTCTCTGTGAAGAAATATCTTGTTTGTTTACTCATTTTAGCCCTTGCTACTTGATTTCAGTAACAGGGTTCCTATCTACTGCTATAAATGTAGGTATATCCTTTTGTAGGGTTTCTTTATTTATTAATAGAGAGATAAGAAGTATGAAATCCATTTAGGTACTTAAATTGGTAATGTGTTAATGGTTTTTTTACTTAAAATTTTGATATGAAATGCTTAGACACATTCGTAAAATTACACTAGGAGAGTCTTAGAACTCTTACATTGTGTTATAATAAAAATAGTATTAAGTACCTCAGTTACATATCCTCTGACGCTTTGATCTGAGTAGCTTCTTTTAGTTGTCCCCAATTCCGGCATCGTACTCAACAAAATCAAGAACGAAAACATCACATAATGCACCTGAAATATTACAGTCTTTACACAAATTCACACTTTAGATAAATAAGAATTCAATTTACAAACTGAGTCTTACCTTATTCATAGCAAAGATTTGGTCTGATATTAGTAAGTACTGTTGCCAACTAACACGGGAGTAAATTGCAGGAAAAATGTAGCTACTTCTGTAAAAGCTCCTATCATAAGTTAAGATAAAACAGTGAATCCTTGACTAACTGCTCTGTAGTACAAATAAAAGAGCCTTTTGCCTTGTATTGGAACGGGCTCCATGTAAAATATCTTTGAAATATCTTAAAACATATAAATTCATTGGTTGTATTTTAAAAAATCTATAACAAACCGTATCAAAGTTGACTTTTCTAGTAGTAGGTACTTTTAAAATTGAACTATTATAATATTACGTGTCAGTTGCCAGATATAGCAAAAAAATCTGCGTTGGCAACATTGTCGTTTCTCACCCCCTTATTTCCGAATGTCTGTAGGGTAGGGATGCGACCGACGACGTTCCCGTTTTAAACAATCGACAGTTCTCCCGATAGATTGTAAATTGGGTCGAACTAAGACTGTATAGATTTGTTCTATTTAAGTCGGTCTTGTCATACCAACATTCAAAATATCAAGAATATAATTATTAATTAATATAGCTATCAGGGAACTAAGCTATGGCATGGAGTATACTCTATAATTTTATCTTATAATTAAAGGTATTCTTATAAACGTACTCTTCAATAAAATTCGTTTAATACTTAATATTAAAAAAAATACCTACTAAATTATAAAAATCACAAGCTATGTAGACTTTCGCAAATTACAGTAAAAATGCAGTCGCAAACTTAAAATATAAGTAAGTGCTTATAAAAATAAGTAAAGTTAAATAGGGTTAGTAAAGGATAAAAGTCAGAAATCTAACAAATGTTATAGAATGGCACTTAGATTAATAATAAATAAGGTCAAAACATCTAATTTACAACTTTGGTCGGATACTACCGCTACATTTGGGACGAATTTATCTACATATCTCTCTCTTGGAAAGAGATGTCACACATTTAAGAAGAACCCGCTTAGTACAAACATTTGTAAGCTATTAACCTACTATTTCTTGCTAAGATACCGCTAATGTTTCTGGATATTTTGCAAAAAGTTTATCTCAGACCACATTGTGATCATACTAAGCGGGTTCTGTAAAAAAATTCTACATTGCTCTATCTTCTAAAACTACATTATCATCGACGTTATTCTGATCGTACTCTTGCCGCCTATGATGATCCTCGGCGTCTTTTCTGTAGAAAAAAACGATAATCGATTTAGTTTTCACATAATATACTTCTTCCCTTCTTCCTGCCCTTATCCCACGTGAGGTCGGCACTTCTTTCACATTTTTCTTCCATTTTCTAATCTGTAGTCCTCTCAAAACTCACTCCTTTATCTTACTCTGGTCATCCCTCACACAATTCATGTTTTCTCGGTAAACCTCTACTTACACCTATATCTCTGCATTAATATCGAATACTCTCCTGATTACGTAACATTCTTTCTTTCTTTCCTCTTAACATGACTACGAATACTAATACCAAGTCAATCTATTGCTCCTCACCTCTTAATTCACTGGAGTCACTTTCACACTTACTCTTAAGTACTCTTAAGTAATATCTTTATACTGTCAATTTTTTACATCATTACAATGGATATGAAGTCTGTATGTAATATTGAAAGAAGGAAAACATTTATATTCAGCAAAATTACACAGACAATACAAGACAGTTAAATAAAGATAGTTAGAATTAAAACATTGTCAATATGCTGAAAAGGCAAGAGCTTAGCTTCAGTCTGGTTTTTGAGACCAGGCGCTGTTTTTCAGCCTTAGGAACCCAGGAGGAGAGTATTGATGTAGTTTTTGTTTACTTTTAAATTGTTTATTTTAGTGTATCACAATGTGTGCGGTTCAGCTTGAACGTGCCTTTGACTACTTACTCCCTTACACATCTTCAAAGGATAGAGTGCTAAGATCTGAGAGAATGTCTACCGCACATTGGAGATACATCATGATCATAATACTTACGAGTATTTATTCGCGGACTGGAACAAGCTCTTCGGGCAGTGCCGGTAGTAAGGCCAGCATTCGCCTCCTGATTCACCCGCTTTCTGTGCCCCCACGTACTCATGTAGCAGTTCCGCGTACGGAGATTTAGATGGCCTGAAATTACCAGAAATCGTTATAATCATCATGATCATCCACAGCCAGATTTTACCCACTGCTGGGTATAGGCCTCCCTAAGTTTGTGGCATCCACCACGATCCTGTGCTAGTCGCATCCACTGACGCCCCGCGACGTGAACTATGTCGTCGACCCACCTCGCCACCGGTCGCCCGACACTCCTTTGTCCCATTCTCGGCCACCATTCAGTCGTGGCTTTGCTCCACCTGTCATCACCACGCCTCGCAATGTGTCCAGCCTAACTCCACTTGAGTTCCATTATCCTTATTCCGACGTCTTGGATTTTCGTCCGTCGTCGGATATCAACATTAGGAACCCATTACAATAGTTTTAACAAAAATATATAGGTACAACCGTGTAATGAAACCGGGCTGTAATGACAATGATTAATTACTTATCGAACCTACTGACCAAGAAAACACCAGTGGTTTGACGAACGAAAGCAAGTCTTAACAATTTGATGTCCTCAGTAACCTTGTAAGAACGTGTCAAGTAACAGCAATGTGAATTACTCTGCTCACACGCCTTTCGCACATTAAGTTAATGCAATTATCATTATCAATTACAAGATATATGTGGGGATGTTTCTTGTTTCTTGTGTTTATCACGTTGTTAAATACTCGAACTATTGTCTACAATCCGACTTTACTTTCTGTTCTGCATAGGTCAACCTCTTGGTTGTACCATCTACCTGCACTTTTACCACATCACGTGGGGTCAGCACAACATATTGTATTCTTCTTTATTTTTCGTCTATCAGCCGTCATCTCAGCACTGACTCCTTTCTTACTCATCTTTCACACATCCATGTTTTCCTTTGGGTCTTCCTTAAAAGTAAGTAAATTCGTATGACCAGCACATACTCATGGCCAACGTCTAGCTACGCTAGGTGTCTTTTGATATAAAATTAGGTCAAGAGTTACGTGTACTGGCTTACTCTATTGTAAAAGTAAAATAACATACGTAAAGAACAGCTTCATGACTTCTCCTAGAAATCCAAAGTTCTTTAACGGATGGGCTTGAACTTCACATATCGTTCGAAGTAGACACTCCTTGCCGGCCACTCCAAAGTTTGATAGGAGATCCTCTACTATTCCGTACAAAAGGGCTCTGAAAATTAAGAGAATAATTTATTGGAGCCTATAAATCAATCTCTAAAATTTAAAGTTCCTAAACCAAACTTTTCTTGATGTTGTATTTTCAGTTCCAAAAAATATGTTACTTGCGCTTGTAAAAAAATATATTTTATTCGAGTGTTTTCATTAGTCATCAAATATATTAGGTACTTAAAATCGTAATCGTAAGACAAAGATGACAAAGGTTTGGAGCGTTTTTAAGAGCAGCTTAAAACACATTACCCTTTCTTTTGCGTTGCGCAGTCGGGTAAAAAAAAAAGCCCATACTTATCCGCCCGACCCACCTAAGACCTACGCCCCCCGCGGTTCATCTAGCATTTAAAGTCGCAGGCACGTTTACATAGTCCAGTCAAATTAGGAATTAACCTCGGAATGAGAGATAATAAGCTGAATTTTCGTATGTACCTTCATTTAGGCGCCCTAAAAGTTGTCTCAAAAGTCTCATAAAATCTCGTGTCTGCGTCTTAAGTTATTCAAGGTCAAAGGTAAAAAAAATAGTTTTTCGCGAATATCTCGGTTGCTATTGGTCCAGTGATGTTAACATCTATTATGAAGTTGTAGAGCTTAAAATTTGCGATCAATTCATAAAAAAAAAATTCCATGCGCTCAACCGTTTTTGCGATACAGGGCCGTGAGCGCAAAGCGTTCAGTATGTGTATTTCAAAAACTATACTTCCTAGAACAAAAATAAAAACTATTTCGGAATGTACAAATTAAGTCCTTTCATATGACACCCCACTCAATATATCTGTGTAACTTTTCTCTTTTTTACCCCCTTGAGATCCCAATATCTTAACAACCCCTCCATCGATTACGCTCATATGCTCCTCAGCAAATTTTCATAGCACAACCTAGTTATCTACCAAGTTTCATGCAGATTGGATTAACGGTTCAATAGTTATGCAAGAACATAAAAATTACACATAGAAACATACAAAGCAAAATCGTAAGATCTTAGCTCGCTTTGCTCGCTTGGTCGATAATTAACTGATAAATAAAACAAATTATTCAAAATTCAAGGTATTCACAGATATTCACGTTTGACTTTGCGTTACAGTACCTACGCGTATGGCTGAGCGCTGCGCACTCACCCTACTCTATCGCGAAAACGGTTGAGCGCATGAAAGAATGGTTTAAACAAAATTTGTCGCAAATTATATGCTCTACAATTTTATAATAGATGTTAACATCATTAGACCAATAGGAACCGAGATATTCGTGAAAAACTATTTTTTTTACCTTTGACCTTGAATAACTTAAGACGCAGACACGAGATTTTATGAGACTTTTGAGACAACTTTTAGGGCGCCTAAATGAAGGTATATACGAAAATTCAGCTTATTATCTCTCATTCCGAGATTAAGCCATTTTTTATGCTAAGGTGACTGGGCTATACATTGTTCAAACACTTGCATGCATTGAATGACGCCACATTTGCGTGCAAGTTACCTGAATCTTAAACATGATTGCTAGAACTTGCACCTCTCCTGCATGTTTTATATGCATCATTTACAAGTTAAAACTACCTCCATGCAACTTGCAGTTTGCACTTGCCTGACAAATCTCAATAATAATGAGACATTTTAAATTTAAATTTTAGTTGGTGTGCCCATTATGCAATTGAACGCCGGGTTTCGAATCGCACGTAGAATTCCAATTCACTCACTTCCTTTGCCTTGTCTGCAGAATCGTGAATAGAATCCCTGATGCTTGAAGGTGAAAGTTATGGCTACTGTTAACTCCACGTGGTTACTGATATAATGATCGTAGAAATGTATCAATTGGATTTCTGTGTGGTCTTTGTTTATTTATGGAAAATTTAGGTCAATGACTATACCCAAAAAGCTAGCAGATACTATCCTTTAAATCTGATTGTACGATTAAAATTTTAATATAAGATGTAAGTGCCACGATTTCAAAGAGGGCTCGTAACGTAAGGTGAATCGACATTTATGATTTCTAAGCCTAACGCCCGATAATTGAAACGCTACTTAAATATTTGAGACGTCCATACTCTTCAGAATCTTATAGGTACTTGCAAAAATGTTAATTAATGTCTATGATAAGCACCACGAGGCACCACTTAAACTAAGTAGAGTTTCAGTATTCGTGTGTAAGGTACCTACTTAAATCCAGTTTGGTTCAAATAATTAAGAAACGGTACCGTACCTCTCTCCCCCACGTAGTTTATCCATCACGGCGTTTTCCACTTCGGGAGCGATGTCAGCGTCTCGCTTCCCCCTTCTCCTGTCCAGGTACTGTCCTACGTAGTCTGCCATCAGAGACACGGCTGCTCTGCCCATGGACCGCCCCAGAAACGGAGGCAGATCTCCGTAAGGATTCTCATTGTCGGTCAGGCCGAGTTTATCAAATTCAACTGGAAAGAAAGAGTACATTACCTTCGATGTAAATACAGTTAGTGGTGGGACCACCGGTGACAGACGGAATGTCCATACAAACGTAATACCAAAATCATTTTGAATTTAAATATATTTTGATCACTTTGTGTTATTACGAGTATATTTATCTGGCTGTGGCCACGTGTTCCGCATAGTTTGATGAATCGGACTTTAAGAACTTTTTACCATTTGGTTAGATTTTAGAATATGGAAACTTGCTTGACCCTAGGTAGTTACCACTTGCAAAAAATGTAAGCCAAACAAAAATTTTGATTTACCTCTGATAACTAAACGTCTACAAATAAAATCTTAAAATGCTTTTTAAACTGAGTACTTATACCTTAGCTTAGTGCCTAGTCACCATGTACCTTATTACCTTAGTTACTATGTGAATAACTAAATAAATAAACATTCTGGACAATTCATACAGCATCATGTAGCCCCAAGCTAAGCAGAGCTTGTATTAAGGGAACCAAAACCACATGATTGATTCTATACTTATATACTTTTTTTCTGTAAATAAGTACCTACGTATTAAACATAGAAAACAAAAATAACACAATATTAAGTTTATTAAGTTTAACTCACTTGTAAATGGAAAAGAGATCGTCAGATTAGACAGAAACCCATTCGGTGGATGCCTGACCAGAGGCATCGATAATGACGGTGTTATAGCCATAGATGTCCCAGGGGGCAGCGCCAGTCTGCCGTCGTTCGTGATCCACAAGACCCTCTTCTGCCGCGAGTGGGGTATGTTCTCTTTGGCCGGGGTATCGTGGTCAGAGGAGGCCATTGGTAGCAATGCCGCTAACGCTATGCTCAGTAGTACTCGGGGTAATGCTGTGTCCATCGCCAATCTGAGAAGTTATTTGTTAATTATTACAGGACTGCAGACATCATGGTGACGAATGCGGACAATTAAACCTTCTTGTATTTTAGGTTAAACTTTTTACGTAAAATTTGGATGAAAGGGATGAAAGTCACTTTAACACGTTGACATTCAAAAGAAATTTGCTTGTCAACTATTGTTTGTAAATATTTACATACCTTACCTACTCTATCAATTTCCGAAGTTTCTCTTGAAATTACAATCGGTAAAATCTAAATCATGAAGGTTTCACAATGCAACCATATCCGTATTAGAGACACAAATGAATATGATATGGATGTAGAGCGTTTTATAAGATCTGTAGAAAAGCAATACAAGATTGACTTCAAGTCTATTCCACAATGGAAAGAACTAATAAAACTGCTGCACGCTGCTACAACTGAATGCAAAAGAAAAATACAAGCATCTAAGCAACGGAAGGCTTGTATTATAGAGAAGATTTATACTCAGAGTACTAGACCTTCTCCGTTTCAATTGTCTGAAGTACTCGCCAGAACCGCAAAGAAATGGGAATCACTAGAATCTAAACGAAAAACTAAAAATATATCTACTAATGAAACTCCAGAGGATATAGTACCCGATGCAGCCGAGTATGGTGAAATATCAGGAGAGCTCAGTGAAACAAAATTCACTGCACATCCTAATACAGAAATATTACCTTCGGAAGATCTTATTACGCAACAACATAAGTCTGATGTTGAAACAGAAACCAATCTTGAAACAACACATTTACCAACAAATATCTGCATCAATCAACATAAACTCATTTCTCCTTTGAGATCGAATGATAGTTATTTGAGCTACAACTCTGTTGTCGATGAAATAATAGGATCACCTGAAGAAGAATTTAAAGAATGGTTAGCCTTAGAACCAACAAAGAACGTAAAATGTATTCCACATGAAATTATAGTTACAAATCCAACGCTGGAAGAACAATGTTTTAAATTTTCTATAGTGAATTGTAAACCCGAGTACATGAATGTTAGATTTAAAACCGTCACTGAGAAAACTCCTTTCAGAAGAGTAAAAATACTGCCGGCTACGCCCATTAGGCTTTATCCAGGAATACCTGTCACATTCAGAATGATTTTTAGACTTTTGCAAACAGATGATTTCCCACCAAGCAGCCTTTACTTTAGAACTGGAGCGAATGTCCTATTTCAAGAACCCACTGAAGCTCTGTTGGTTCCAATTCTTAGCCATTTAAAAGTACTACCTAAAGTATTTGTTCCTAAAAAGGTATCCATTGCTCCGGCCCAGTCCTGGCATATCAATAAAAAGGTTGGGTTTCCTACAAAATGTATTAAAATAACTAATAACGATGATTGTAGCTATCATTTACGTATCATCAAAAAATTTTATGACTTTGCCAAAGAAGATGTGGATAGTCTTTTATCTGTAAACGTTATCAGTCCAAATACAGAAAGTATGCTAGAGAGAGTAGATGACAATGAAGTTGAAACTTTAAACAAAATGTTTTCCCCTTCTAAAGGCAATGCAGCAACTGTAACTGAAGTAGAATTACTCGAAACAATAGATATTATTGCTTTAGTGGTTGACGAAATCGTGGAACTTGCCCTCGAAATGTTTGTTTTCGAACACACTTATCTAGACTTACATCCGCATTCAAAGCGGGATATACCTGTTTATTTTACCAAGGTTGAGCACATTGGCTTTCATCAGTGCTACTATGATTTTGAGTTTTATGACCCAGAAACACAGGATATCATATTGACAAAAACAGCTCAAATACACGCAGAAGTTTTGCCACATCCAGTCAGAGTGTACCCTGATATCCTAGACATGTCTGCATCTCCTATCACTTACGGCTATTGCGAAGACGCTTTCACAGTTACAAATACTCATAAGGTGTATAGCGTTGCTGTCAAAGTTAAATTGACTACGAAGATGAAGAAGCTATTTCGTATTACACCAATGGAAGCAACTATTTCTGCGAGTTCTAAAGTGAGATTTGTAGTCAGACTGTGCTCTAAAAGTTTTGCATCGGAGAGTAAATCCGAAGACTTCGCACATTTTACTTTCAAGATTATTTTTAGCGGCCATAAGTCTGTCTACAACAACGTTCCTTCATTTTTTTACGAAATTATCGCTCCTTGTGCTATGGAATTCAAAAATATTTATAATGAAAAGTTCTATTCGGATGTGCCCGAACGAAGTCTACAAGAATTTTCCCGCAGTAAAATCACGATTAGACCAACTTTGTAACCTTTCTATATATACTAAGACTTTCTTACTTTATTACTAGGGTATTAATAAATTAGCAAAGTGCAAATGAAGTCTCTAAGGAATGTAGTTCGGAGGATCAGACCTGTTGCGTCGGCCTACTTGTGTGGCGGGTCATGCAGGTCCGTAGTGAGAATTTGTCTTCGAAAGAGGGGCTGCAAATAATATGAAACGAGCTCTCGATGTCCATTGTTTTTCTCAGACCGACCGATTTTCAGATGTTTGATGATTTTATTCGCAGCACTATTTTCAAAATCAGTGAACAATCAAATCGAAAATTTGTAGGTAAGTATAAGTATATAAAATGTATATACTTAATTAGTATATTTTAGGTAGGTACCGTGCAATGCGAACCAAGGGTTATGCATGCATGTAGTACAAAAATATATTATTATTATTTAAAAGCATATGGCCGGAAGAGCGGTTGTAGTTATTTGACATCCACAATAATCCATATAATCTATGGCCCTAAGGTCAGGTGAGTTAAACCGCATAGTACAGTAAGCAAAAGAGAAAATTGATAAACAACACTGGTTTTGCAAAAAGATTTGTGAAATTAATAAAGAAATGAGAAGAATACATTAGTACCTCTGACGATGTAAATTCTGGGCTGTCTGAAGGCGGTTGTCCTATAACATCCTAAGATCTTCAGAGTAATCTTCAATTAGATGTGACCTGAAGTACAGAAGCACTCAGATACTGGTAATTTTGCTAGTGGGTATTCATCAAGTGATAAAGTAATTATAGTGCATTTACAAAGTCTGGTTTCAGTTCTATGACATTTCACGAAGTTTAGCGGCTGGCTGTACAGACTAGATTTACAGGTCTTCCCAGTTAGATACGACAAATGGGAATAAATCATGCTATATAGTCTGATGAGGTCGATAAATGCTCCATATCATAGGTTATTGAACCTTGCTTCGTAACACTTCTATCTGTAGATCTGTCTCTCGAAGACAATTATAATGACTCAGGCAGCATTTTCGTGGCATTTTCTGCAAAAAAAAAAAGCTGCACCTACCGGTTTGGCAAATTGCTTTTGCTGGCAGCGAATTGCTTGAATTATAAGTATCCTGGCTATCTCTCGATCTGGTGATTTCAAAGAATATAAATGTCTTGTTTTAACGTTAGCTTGAGCTGTTTCAGAAAATCGTGACCTACGTTTTCTTTTTAGTTTAACTATGAATAAAATGTGGCTCTGACGAATGCTTGTTCAGACACTGTTTATAAATAATTTATTTTATTACGTTCGTCACGTCATTATAGGAACCAAAACCAGGGACCCTACTCTTGAAACTAAATGCGACTAACTATCGAAAAAGAAGTGCCTTAAAGCATATAAAGTAGAGTTCAGTTGGTTGAGTGCCATTTGAAAGAGGCAGCACAAAACCGTTCGTCCTGCAATTTTATAGAGAGAGGCCTATGCCCAGTGATCGATTTATTTGACAAAGACCACTCTTTACAAATTTTTATAAAAAATATACTTTTATAGTTTTAAAATATACCTGGGTAGGTATTTGGTTTACTTAATAACTTTTATAATATTTTACAAATAACATGGTCAATACATTTGTAATAGGTGTGATACCTAGACGACAATAGACGATCGAAGATTAAAAGAAAACAAGTTTATAGATGTTTTCTCATTACCACAAGGCCCGTTCAACCACTTGGATTTAAATGTACCTTCTCAGTACCTACTCAAAATCCATTAGGTCTACCAACTTCCTTATTCGTCAAATCGTAAACCTCTTTATCATTCAAGTATGTGCGCTCTCTCTATAGTCAACTGAGAATTGGCGATCGATTGATTTCAAACGATTTTGTATCGATCAAAACGAATCAGTATTCTATAAAGCATGCTACTTTCTGTATGCTCTCACTTGGTTAATTTTAAAAGTATCTTTGACATTGTAGGTATTACCTACCTGTTTGATTTCAGTAGGTACCTTGGTAGGTACCTATCAAAAAGTTTTAAATCGATTTTAGAATCGGATAAGCTGGCGATGAAGCGATATGACGCGCTTAATTGTTGCAGCATAAATATCTTTCAAAATCTAATCCATTGAAGTTTTGTGGGTTAGATAAAAAGGCCATTCCATTATTATTTGTTTATCTAATAAAATGTTTTTAAATTGATTCTTATATAGTTTTGGTTTATGAATAAACTACACCTGGAATAAAAATAAGATCATGCAAACATTTCAGTGATCGTTCGATTTTCGCTGAGAACAGTTGTGTTACTCGCGACCGCGCGTACCAACAGTGCAAAGTGCTTACGCATCACAACAATGCCGTCGCGACACGGCCTGACCGCGAAGATGACCTAGTTATACATCGCGTACGGCTCGTTTGCATAGACAGCAAATCATATTGTTAAGGCGACGCTACTACTTGTTTTAACAATGAATACCTCACCGTCTAAAGATGGCAGTATAACGCTGCGAACAGAAACAGAGCATTTATTGTTCAATCGCTTCAAAGAAGAACGGGACCGTCTTTTTGAAGAAAGACAAGAACGCAAAAAGCTGGAGAGCCTCGTAGATGACTTAAAAAGTCAAATCGAAATTCTTCAGCAACAGCTGAAATGTGTAATGAACACCAACTCAACCCCACCAGCAACTACAAACGACGAAAACTCTACATCACATGCCGAATATGGCACTGATGAGGAGGAACTAGCCAAGGAAACAGAGTGGATCAGAACCAAGACAAGGAAGAAAAGAAAATTGAACACCTCACCTTCGCTCTCACCCCAGGAAGACAGAACTACTTCCAATAAAGAAAAAACTAAGAAAGTTCTCTCACCCCCTCCTATTATAGTCGACGGGGTGAATAACTACCAAAACTTTTATGACTTCTTGTCAAAAAATCAGCCATCAGCCACCTTCACAGTAAAGATGATGAGCGGTGATAGCGTTAAAGTCAATTCTTGCAATGAAGATGCATATAGGTGTTTAACAAAAACACTCTCAGACAATAACTGTCTCTGGCATTCTTATGAAAACAAGCAAGATAGACCAATAAGAGTAATGGTCAAAAAATTACCTTCAACCTGCAAACCTGAGAGGATCATTGAAGACCTCACAAACCAAGGGTACAAGATTGAGGATGCGGTAAACAAACTGAGCTGGAAAACTAAGGAACCACTCAATATGTTCATGCTAACCTTTAGCAACCAGGAGGACATCAACAAAGTGTACGATATTAAATACATACTGGGGTGCGTTGTTGAAATGCAACCACTACGATCAACAAAACTTATCCCCCAATGTAAAAGATGCCAGGCGTATGGACACACTCATAAGTACTGTGCTAAAGAGCCAAGATGTGTTAAATGCACAGGTAAGCACCTAACCAAAGACTGCAAAAAACCAGCTGGAGAGAAACCTAAATGCGTCCACTGTGGAGAAGCACACCCGGCCAACTATAGAGGTTGCATGATAGCCAAAGAAATCCAAAAAATTAGGAACAAGGCCGCCAAGAAACCATTAGTTGGCCGGCAACAGCAAACACCAAGAGTACTGGTAAGTGACAGATCATTAGATACTAACCAGCCTAAACCACAAATAAGGCGCACAGGCACCGCTAACAAAACTGTGTCCTACGCCCAAGTAGCAGCAAAAAACATTCCAACTACTCACCACAATGAGCAATCCAGTCACTTGAACAGCAATAAATTAGACGAAATCTTAAAACTCATGACAACATTCGATGAGCGGCTAAAGAAAATAGAAAATAGCGACAGAACAGCTATACCTAAGGCCAAAAAATGACTCGCACGATTAAAATAATGGCATGGAATTGCAATGGGCTACTACAACATCAGAACGAACTGCAAGTAGTCCTAGATATGGAAAACATTGATGTTTGTCTCATATCAGAAACACATTTTACAAAGCAAACACATATCAAATTCAAAGGCTACAAAGTTTACCACGCACTTCACCCAGCTAATAAAGGCAGGGGAGGCAGTGCTGTTATTGTAAAGGAATATATCAAACATCATGAAGAAAGCAAATACGAAGAGCCGGATATTCAGTCTGTTTCAATTCGAATTGCTACTGAGCAGTATCCCCTTACAGTAGCAGCCATATACTGCCCACCACGGTATACTATTAGAAAAGATACCTACATGAACCTTCTACAACAACTCGGTGAGAGGTTCATAATTGGAGGTGACTTCAATGCCAAGAACACGTACTGGGGCTCTAGGCTAACCAATACAAAAGGAAGAGAACTTCTGGGAGCTATAAAAGAAATACACTCTGATGTTGCATCAACAAGATCGCCAACCTATTGGCCTACAGATCCTTTTAAAATACCTGACCTGATAGACTTCTTCATATATAAAAATATCTCACCAAACTACTTCAAAATAGACCAGAGCTACGACATGAACTCGGACCACTCTGCAATACATTTAGAAATTAGTGATAAAGTTGTGGTCAAGGATATTACTCCAACCCTAGTTAATAAATACACAGACTGGGAAAGTTTTAAAATTGAGCTAGACATGAATATTGAACTCAAAGTCCCAATAAAAACTCATGAACAGCTAAACAAAGAAGTTGAACATTTTATTAACGTGGTGCAGCAGACTGCTTGGAACAATACACCAGATATTAAAAAAAAGATCACTAAAAATAATTACCCTAAAGAGATTAAGCAACTCATATGCGAAAAAAGAAGACAAAGAAAGCGATGGCAACAATCCAGGTGCCCTCACGACAAAAAAAAGCTTAACAATATGACAAAACAATTGAAGAATGAAATACAATCAGTCATCGACAGCACAACCACCTCTTTCCTACAAAAACTAACCAATGACCGCAAAAGTAACTATTCGCTATGGAAAGCTACAAAAAACATGAAAAGGCCAATGACCCAAATTCCCCCACTAAAAGAGGAAAACGGGAAATGGGCAGTCAGCAATGCAGATAAAGCAAGACGGTTTGCCGAACACCTAGAAAACATCTTTACGCCAAATGAAGGTCCAACGCTTAGCACAGAAGCTACGACCTATGACGTGTTGGATGAACAGCTTTATATACCGCCAGTCTCTCCTAGAGAGGTCCGAAGTGAGATTCATAAGAACATAAATCCAAAAAAATCGCCAGGATTCGACCTCATCTCAGGCGAAATATTACATAACCTACCAAAAAAGGCTCTAGTGAAACTTACAAATATTATAAACGCTGCGCTTAGGTTAAAATATGTGCCTGACTTATGGAAAGTAGCTGAAGTAATAATGATAGTAAAGCCGGGTAAACCGCCTCGTGACGTAAAATCATACAGACCGATCTCCCTACTTCCAATAATTTCTAAACTATTTGAAAAATTGTTACTCAAAAGATTGAGACCTATAATAGAAGCCAAGAACCTTATCCCAGAGCACCAGTTTGGATTCAGGGAAAAACATTCAACCATCGACCAGGTCCATAGGATTACAAATGTTATCGAAGGTACCCTAGAAAATAAAAAGATCTGCTCTACCGTATTCCTGGATGTAGCACAAGCTTTTGATAAAGTGTGGCATGAAGGCCTGATACTTAAAATGAGGAAAATTCTTCCCAAACCTTATGTAGATATTCTACAATCATACATAACGGACAGAGTTTTTAGAATACGGCAAGAGGATGCCTACTCTGATATTAAAGAAATAAAAGCTGGGGTGCCACAAGGAAGCGTACTAGGCCCGGTCCTGTATCTTTTATACACCAGTGACATCCCTGAACCAGAGAATAGTATGATCGCGACCTTTGCTGACGACACGGCCATAATGGCAGTTGGCAGTACACATGCAGAAGCGGCAGAAAAAGTGCAAAAGGCAGTTAACAAAGTATATGATTGGACAAAGAAATGGAGAATCAACCTTAATGAATCAAAATCAATCCATATAAACTTTACCAACAAAAAGGAGGAGTATCATCCAGTATACTTAAACCATAAGCTCATTCCGCATGAAAATACAGCCAAGTATTTGGGTATGACGCTTGACGCAAAGCTACGCTGGAAGGCTCACGTCAAGAAGAAAAAAGATGAGTTGGACCTACGCTACAAACAGATGTACTGGCTGCTTGGCAGACAAGCCGCTCTATCAGTACACAACAAAATTATCTTATACAAACAGGTCCTAATGCCAGTATGGACCTATGGTATACAGCTGTGGGGCTGTACCAAAAAAAGTAACATTCTCATCATCCAACGTTTTCAAAATAAAGTTCTTAGGGGTATCGTTAATGCCCCCTGGTACGTAAGAAACGAAGACCTTCACCGGGACCTTAACATAGACTTCGTTGATAAAGTTATAAAAAAATACGCAGAAGCTCACGAAAAAAGACTTCATCACCATGTGAACGTCGAGGCCATCCAGCTCCTCGACAACACAGACCTAGTGAGAAGACTCAAACGAACTAAACCATTTGAGTTAGTGTAGTGTAAAATTATATGAAAGTGTTAGTGAATAAGTGCTACATAATATAAAGAACACAAGAACAAAGTGTCTTCCCCTTAAATAGAGACAGTAAGAAACGTGCCGTTGGGCACATTCTTAGATATAAGCAACTTTATAAAACTAAGTCAAATTCAAATTGCTCATTGGCCTACTTGGCTAGATTGTAATTTTATTAGGGTATAATTAACTATTTAATTTTACACTAAAGAACGAAAAAAAAAAAAAAAAAAAATAATGCAAACATTTGTACCGCTGCGAGAATCGAAGTCCTTGTTACAGGATTTGGGTTCAAAGCGTGATTTCCTACAATTTTATTCACGTTAAAACAGCTCGCGTTTACCTACTGAAAGCACAGAATAATGGTACTACGTACTGAAAGCTTGTTACTTGAAAACCGTGGTTAAACAAAAACTTATTCAGATTTCATTCATAATTTTTATCTCGAAAGTGTAGGCTGCGAAGCTTCATCTATCACCATCAGACATTCTTACAGTTTATAAGTGGCAGCGCACTGTGCGGTAATTTCAATAGCGGTCTCTATTGAAATTACCACATCTGTAATGACTTTGATAGATATCCACCTGTTATATGTTGTTGGATAATATCTTCTTGTTGTACCTACCCTCGTTTGCGCAGGTAATGGTCATCATCATTTTATCGCTGATTGCAGACTTTAGGCTGATTTTAGTCACACGCTCACCGTCAGCGCCTGATAGGCGAGTGATCTTTATTACAATGAAATAAGGATACTGATTGTTTAGCAAAAATGGCTACGGTGATTGCTCTCGTCAATGCTGGACAACCAGTATCCTTATTTCATTGTAATAAAGATCACTCGCCTATCAGCGCTGACGGTGAGCGTGAGACTAAAATCAGACTACATCTTGTCTGATTTTTGATCGCGTGTAAAACATTGTTCTTATAATATTTCGATCCATATGGCATTTAACTCGTAGTATGTTTAGCTACTAATGTCGTAGATAGGTGAATATACATTTTCCACCAATTTCCTTATTTACTCAAATATCTCAATAAACTAACAATACAAACATAAAACAAACATTTATGTAGTTTACTTAATTTACAAAACTATGGTTTCTTTAAAAAAAATAAGGCGTAGTATTCTTTAGTTTTTCTATTTAATTGGTTACGTAAGAAAAGACTTTCATAAAAAACAAATATTACTAAGAAATGATTTCTAAAAGGATTCGAGGAGTGGTCGTAAAGTTTGAGAAAGTAAGGAAAATTAAACTTCAGGAAATCTTAATTCGCAGTGGTAGCTACTGTTTGCATGCAAATGGTGATATTGACTTCGACCTTGGGGTCAGGTTAAAACTATTTTAAATTGCGAGATGGACAATACTTGTCGGCGGAATTTTTTTGTTGGCAAAATTTTGAGTTTTTCAGTAAGTAAGTTCGTATGAGTAAGTGGCCAACTCTGGTGACGGAGTTTAGTTTAGTTTTGACTAGTTTTTCAGTAAATTATAATTTTTGTCATCTAAGCAAAATTTAAATACATATCAAACCTAATTTTAACAAATGTATTATTTTTCTGGTCCTTATGATTCCCACCATTTGCCAAAGAAGTGTGTCAGGACCGTAGTAAATGGAGATCTGTGGTCTCTGCCTACCCCTATGATGGGACACATGATTTTATGTATGTAGATATGTACCAATCATTTATACTCTCCCATTTATCGAACTTTAAAAACTAACCCAATTATTAACAATCAACTGTCATTTAACGCATTCAGTGCCCATGACGCACATGTGCTCCGAGTGGGTGCTGTCCCACTTCTCTCTCCTTCAGAGAGTACCGCGGAGCTTGGACAGGGAATGGATATAGAATGTATTTTTTTTCTTTGTCTCTTACATTTCATTAAACAGAGATGGTAACAAATTTAGCAGCCGGTTGAGCTCTAGTAAGCTTATATGTCCATAATGAATAACAGCGCAAGAATGTTATAACTCTACATTCATTTCTTCCAAACCACAGAGGCACTAAATAAGGCTAGCCATAAACACATGTGTTCTATATAGCGGCGCACGATTTAAAACTATAAGGCCGGCCGCAGTTTGGATGCTATTCATCCGAATTTTACACGTGCGTACACGTACAAACACCACGAACGATCCCGACTCCGAGTACTACGGGGCCACACTCTATCCGACGAATAGACGTGCGCGTACGTGCGTATGTTTCCGAAGTCCGAAATAAATCCCAACTTGCTCTGATTTTTTAAGCATTCGTACGTATAATTAAATATGGTTAAAGAAAAAATATTAATTTGGTGTATGGATACAAATGTAAGAAATGCAATACAAACACATGTTAAAATTGTTGTAATTCATACAAATGTAACGGAGAAAAACGCAACCAGTGAGCTCAATTCGTACGTCCAATAACGTACGTACCTATACGCACGTTGCAAAATCGGGTCCAAACTGCGACCGGCCTAACACATCTCGACTGAGATGAAATGTTACGATTGTGAATTGTCTAACATAGTTGTGGTTCGCAATTCGCGGTGTGTCTTTGGGGTCATAAGGAAAAAAAAAATACTCTACCTACTGTATCAAACAATCGACATTTACTCAGATCTACAGGTACCTATAGATGATCATTTGAAGCTAGAGGTTATTCAGTGGCACGTCCAAATCACACTAAATCCACACAATTCGTGAATAATATGCATTCTAATGTGACACATTAAAAGCCCATTACCACTGAATATTAACCAGATACTTACCTCACAATGTTTTACTATTATTACGAGTAAGTATAAAGTTGAGTTCCACGCGAAATGTTAATTTACAATTATTATTATCATTATCTTCATTGGTATTTTTGAACCAAAACCGCGTACTATTGTTCGATAAAAAAGACATAAACGAGCACATCCAAAATCGCGTAAATAATACTTTGAAATATTTTGCACAGGATTTTACAGCGTTATTTTTTTTTGTTACCTAATTATTCGGGAAATAATTAAAAAAAATATTGCGCGGTAAAATCGAAAAAAAAACCTTTTTCAAAGTATGAGCGAAGATAATTCAACTTAATTCCTGCTTAAGGAAATTGTCGTAGCTATTAAAACAAATTGTGTTCAACTCTCGTAAAAACCACGTTATCCAGGGTTATCCAGGGGGCTGGTCCAGTGACACCATTGGCACGATCCGGTTTGCCAGTTGAACATTTTATCAAATACAAGAAACAGCATAAAATAAAGCTGTAACCAGTATCAAATACATTTTACTTTAAAAACACGATAAGAGAATGAATAAACCGAACAAGAGCCTTTTAAATTATGCAAAGTGCTTCATCCGACCGACGCGACGACGCGAATTATCGAGGCTGCTTTTCAATAGATTAGTTATTACAGACTATAATAATATTGAACTTGACACTCACCTAGATAACACAAGTTTAAGGAATAATATCAATCACCACACGAAACGTCCTTGCATCAAGCACTATCAGTCACAAAGCAGTCCTTGTGGAGTGAACATCGCAAGATGTACCGTCTGATTGGCAGGTCACAGAGTCCTTGCCAAAATTTCGCAAACTTTCGGCAACGCTCTCGCATAACAAACACTTATAATCCTTTTCTTTCCGAATTGAGAAATATGTCATCCGCGCTGTCACGTTGTCCTTCGACTAATTTGTTCCACCGTTGCGGTATCGACGAGGACTTGGCATTCGCATACTGCCGAATCTCTCTCGTGATTGTGATGCGTAGCGCGTGCGTCGCTTTCCGCATTGTAAATCGTCACCCGGGGGTGGTAGGTCGGTCGTTTATGGAGCCATGGCGAGGTGCAGCTTAATGAAGGCAGTACGTTCACTGGCTCGGCGCTACCGGTACAGAATGGAGCCTACCTCGTGTAATCGTTCGACGTCAACTCGCCAGTTGGCCACTGGGTTAGCGTGTTCCTTTTCCTGCTTTGCTTCTTTCTTAATAGGTAGCACACATTAAGTGAATCTGCTCGGGCTCGGAACTTGTTATTGAAGAGTTACTGCCATGACACTTGTTTTCTTGAACTTGCCCTGTGGGTTTAGTTTGTTGCTCTTTGCTAGGCTTAGATATTCTATTCCAGACAACACCTTATAAACGCCCTCTCATATAAAATGGTTTCGTTAATCTACATTTGTCGTACTCACACTACTTTTATTAAAGTTCCATTTTAAAATGTATACCAATTGACAAGTATTTAGCCAATACTTATTAATAAGACATTCATATTCAAATGATTGCCATCAAAATTTCGCACTTTAAAGATCGCATCATTTATTAAATCATAACAACACTCATAAATAAGCTGGTGAATGATTTCAACTTTATTACTCCGATGGTTTATGCTGACTCGCGTCACGAAAGCGAAATACAATTTTATATGTTCTCATAAGTTATACTAGGTAAGTAGTTGAAATATTTTAAAGTGGAATAGAGTAAGGTTTAATTAAGACTGAGCTCATGATTTAGTAGTTTCCGAATGATGATTCATTATGAAATGAATGAAAAAATCATGAATATGTAGAGTGTAAGATAACACTACATATTCATGATTTATTTTACGAGAAATAAACCAGTTGTATCAAAAGCACAAAGAAATAAAAAAAAATACCTACTTACATTTAAAAATAAATTAAAACTACTGCTTTTTTTGGATTTATTATATAGTAAGTAATAATATTTGATCATCTAATATACATATTATTTCTCATCAAAGATCATCCTCCCATATTCGAACTAAAAAAGTGGCTACCCTTGTCTGGATCCCCAAATACGGTGGACAATTTTCCTGTATACATCATTATTAGTTCAAACTCAAACTTGAAGTCGTATTTATGGAAGGATTGAAGAGCGGATTGTATTTGAAAATGAAAATGAAAAATCTTATCAAAATTTTGATTACCACTATAACAAATAAAAATTACGGATTGTATTGTAAACAATTATTCAGATATTTGAGTTTCAATACTGAACCGACTGAAATGAAATTAGCATAGATGTAAATTATGATCTGGAATAGCATCAAGTTTTCTTTAGAAGATTTCTTTACAAGGAATATATTGTTTACAAGACAGCTAGTAATCTGGCCAGCTCGGAAACCAGTAAAATTGTCTTTCTTAAACTTACAAACTTATTGCAACATCAAAAATTACGCAGCATCCCACAGAGCGCTCACAAAATAACCTACCAGAATTAGGTTGGAACATTCGTGACTTCTCGACTTCGTTACGTATTATTTCGTAAACTAGGTTGGTTTTGCTGTATACCAACAATGTATACCTATACTACTCAGTACTGCTCTGCTCGTAATATGACTCTCTCACCCGCAAAGATGCTAAGATTGCTAGGTGCCTTATGATGACATGATTGCTTTGATTATGGAGTAGAATTATAATGGAGCATTAACTTATTTGGATAGGTCCTAAGTAATGTGAAGTAGGTAGGTAAAATGTATCATCGTAATATTGTAGTCATGAAAATTATGCGGGGATTCCAGATACAATTGAAAATCAATTGTGTCTCACCCGCTCTTTTTTAAAACATTATATCTAGTCATACTTATTTCATAGTTACTAGTGGCTCTGTGAGCCGTAGACCTCGCGAGTCTGTCCTTGCATATAATATTCACAATTCCCTAGTTTTGTGAGATGAGATGAGATGGTCCCAGGTGCTCCATCAATTCCTACCTAGTAGTTAAAGGGCCGATTCTACTTCTTTTTGATTCTACGCTGAAGATCCTCTTCAAATCCTTACCAATTTTTTATGAGACTAACTTAAAGTTACAACCTTTCAAATAAAAAAGAACCATTGAAATCGGATGTCATAAGGCGGAGATATCCTTTACCCCCTTTTTGCCCCTTTTTGTAGGAAGATTTTGATTGGAAGTATCCCCCCTCCCCAATTAAAAATCCCCGACGACAATAAAATTCTATAAAATTAATGAACCTGCTTGCAAAATTTCACGAGAATTGATTGTGAAATGCGACCTGTAGAGGAGAACATACAGACAGACAGACATCCGGACAAACTAAAGCTGAAGCAGAGATGCTTCGCTCGCCGCAATCTATATGTACATTTTAAGTTTCTAGTCTCAAAAACGTTTTAAAATGCGCAATTAATATACTTATTTACTATTATATATATAGCAGTTGTCAACATACTTGTTGACAACTGCTGACCTATTCAGTAATCGCTAGAGCCATGATTAGCATATGCGCTGTTAATGTACACAAATAAGTAGAAACTTGGCACCCTGGCTATAAATAATGCATTTAACTGACCATTGTTATGGTAATTAATTTGGCACACATTTGCACCTGACACAGAATAAATAAGTACTTCAGGGTGAAAACTTGGCTTCAGTTATTGCTGCATATTTATGTAGTATAGATGCGAAACTGCACTGCTATGCACAAGTTGGTCGATTGTCGGTTTCTACCGATGCGGATAGGAGAGGAGCTGTGCGGAGTAGAGCTGCAGAGTGGGCAGTGTGTTTCCATATGATTGCTCTAGACTAGAGTAACTTACATTCGCTGCACATGCACTTAAAATGAAGACCGTCTCTGCTTCCCGCCTAAATAATATCTAATGAACTAAGCGGATAGGTGTAGAAATAATTTATTGGTCATTTTTTATTAGCTTACATTTACTTCATCTTAGGGAACAGTGCAAGTTTCATCAAAATCGGTCCAGTAGTTTTCAAGATAAGGACTGTGAAGTCTAGTTTTTTTGAACAAAACATATTGTAGTAGCGGTAATACTCTAATAATACTAATTCATTTTGTTTCGTGACAATTCAAACTAACACTTACCTACATAACGGATCCCATTTTCTCTCATAAAAAATATCGTCTGAAACTATGTTAGGGGGTTTGTATATTCTAATATTACATAAATAACATTTGTTATGAGACAAAATAGAGAACCGGTAGAGCCACCGCGCATCTTCATGTCCTACTCTCAGGAGACCCACAATCTTATAGGCTGCGTCCAGAGTCACGGCGTATCGCGGATGCGGATTCGCCGCGCACAAAACAAATGCTCGAAATGGTTGAATCTGTCCAAACTGCGAGTGGGCGCGGACTCAACCATGTCGAGCATTTGTTTTAAGCGCGGCGGATCCGCATCCGCGATACGCCGTGACTCAAGACGCAGCCTTAGTTTGCATACGGGGGGTTTCACTTCTACTGCACACTTGCATTTATTGCTTGTCTTCAGTTTTGTATGCGTGACCGAAGCGACACAGATTCTCCAGGAAGCCATCTTTCATGAGTTATGAGTACTTTAATAACAACACGGAGAAATGAATTCTATTGTTTATTGTTAGCTCAGTTGCTACAGTAACATGAAAATTGGAAAGTCCATACCAATTAGACGTAGGCTTATATTAGTAGGTGAAGTACCTGAACTTAGAGTAACTTAGGGTTTGAAAATAAATGAGGTATTACAAAGTAAGTGGACAATCTCTTACAGTTTTGTTATGTTCGACATAGTGTAGTTGAGCCGTGTTGGCCTAGGTCTCGACATTCGATCTGAAAGCAAGGGTTCTAAGCCCAGCCGTGCATGCAGATGTATTATACTACTAGCGATCCGCCCCGGCTTCGCACGGGTCACACAAATAACACATCACATTAGAAACCTCTAAAATTATAATTTTATATTTTTATACTGATAATTATCAGTGTCTCTACTATATTATGCATGTATTATACATATAAACCTTCCTCTTAAATCACTCTATCTGTTAAAAAAAACCGCATCAAAATCCGTTGCGTAGTTTTAAAGATCTATGGACACAGCTGTAGTGAAGTGATAGGATTACTGATCGCTGGAGGTATAGGTAGTACGAGTATAAGGTATAAGTCTGATCACGTATCCTTGATGTAAGGTAAGTGAAACCTATTTAGCTGGATTATTGCCAATTCTACCTGTAAATTTATTTTTATTTCCATTGTATAACATTTTCAATTTTCAATCTATGGTTTGTATTGGCTCGGAAAATTTGACCAACAAACTACGATAATTTGCACGATAACATCTTTTTTGGTTTTGGGAGTAGGGGCCATCGCGTTGTGCTGCTAGTTCTATTAGTTCTTATATATTTGACACTTGGTCTCTTTTTGCAAGAAGTAACTAATATTTCACGTGACGCGTATATCGTTGCCCAACACAACACCGCCTATTAATTAGATATTAAGTATAAATTTTCGAAAATTATCTATAAAAACAAAGTTACAGGTGGAGTGGTAGATAGCAGTGCAAAGTTGCTTACCCTGATTTGAAAACTGTGAAACACGGTTACTTGCCTACACATCCGATAATTAATGTAATTGACGACATTTCTCTTCATGTATCTTAACGATAACATCGTCTAGGTCGATAGAATCCGCAATTAATCGATCGAGCGAGCGAAGCGAGCGAAGATCTTAGTGGTAAGTTGGGCGATTTTGCTTTGTATGTTTGTATGTTTATATGTTTGTATGTTTGTATGTTTCACGAATTGTTGTTCGCGCATAACTGTCGAACCGTTCATCCAATCTGCATGAAAGTTGGTAGGTCAATAGGTTGTGGTAAGGAAATTTACGGTGGAGCATATGAGCTCAATCGATGAAGGGGTTGTGAAGATATTGGGTTCCCAAGGGGGTAAAAAATTATGAAAGTTACACAAATATATTGAGTGGGGTGTCATACAAAAGGGCTTATTTTGTACATTCCAAAATGGTTTTTATTTTTAATCTAGGATGTATAGTTTTTGAAATACGACCAAAGAACAAAAACTACGAAACCAGAGCTGCAAGAGCTCCCGTTTCATAGAGTTTCGATGTCTTCGTAGCTCATTGACTGGTCGGTCTTAAAAAGAGAGTGGCATCATTGCGGTTTGGTTTGCAATGATTTTAGATGCTACTTGATTTATTTTCATGATAAAAAAAATTTTTGATAAATAGGTAGGTAACGAAAATAATTGGGGTAAAAAAAGTTAAGTAAACAAATATATTGAGTGGGGTGTCAAATGAAAGGTTTTTATTTGTACATTCCAAAATAGTTATTATTTTTATTCTAGGACGTATACTTTTAAAAATACGACGAGAATTCATAAATATGAAATAAATGAAAAATTAGACACGACATTATGTATTGCATGCATGCTAATATTTTTTACCATCAAGAGCTAGCGCAATAGGCATACTTGGCAGTAGTAGCACTTGAAATTATAGGGGTAGTCAGAAGAAAGTACGCTGCGCGAGATCTCAGTTCGGGGCGAACTACTAGTTAATTAATGTTGCATACATACATACATACATAAAATCACGCCTCTTTCCCACAGGGGTAGGCAGAGACCACGGACTTCCACTTGCTATGATCCTGACACACCTCTTTCGCCTCATTCACTCTCATCACATTTTTCACACAAGCTCGCCGGTTTAGGGTACTTTTGACCTGGCCTTTCTCTAAAATGTTAACAATCTGATCCAGGTATGTTCGCCTAAGTCTTCTCCTTCCAGCTGTTCCATTCACACTCGCAATTGTTGCAGTTGTAATAAAATTGTCCTACACATTGTTTTACAATGTTCGTATGTAAGTAGATGTAAGTTTTCCGTTTTAAAAACAACCAAGATTTGAACCACTTTCCAGTACCTGATTGAGCTGAAATTTAGCACATCTATTGATTCTGGGTATTGATGAAAGTCATGCCCCCCCCCCCCCCTTACAAAGCTATATCTACATATAGCTTTGTTAAGGGGGGGGTGCAAAGGTTCCAAAATACAAAGATCTTTGTTAAGGGGGGGGGTCCAAGGGTTCCAAAATACAAATAATAAAAAAACCGGTCAAGTGCGAGTCGAACTCGTACGCCGAGGGTTCCGTGCCTAGCCATGGTGCCAATTAAGCTAGTCCGCTTAATTGTATGAGCGCCCATACAACTCGGAGGACAATTTTAATTGGCGTCAACTATGTATATATGGGAACACCCTTTAATTTTCAACTTTTTTAACTTTTTGGAATTTTTTCTTTATTTGTGCTATAAGACCTTGCTTTTTGCCAAATTTCGTTATTCTAGGTCAACGGGAACTACCATTTAGGTTTTCGACCCAAAACCTCTAGGGTACTTCCGGTTGACCTAGAATTGTCAATTTTGGTTACAAGCAAGGTCTTCCAGCACAAGTAAAGGAAAAATTCCGAAAAATAAAAAAAGTTGATAATTAAGGTAAGTTTTGGTACTCACAAGTTTTCACGAAAACCTAAATTTGCCTATATCTTTTTATAGTGTTGACTCAGGACCTTGATTTTTATACTCACAGTAGGGACTATAGACTTTAGTATATGGTATAAATTTCAACTTGCTAACTCTACCCGTTCCTGAGATAATCGATGGTGACACACGGACAGACGGACAGACAGACGGACAGACGGACAGACGGACAGACGGACAGACGGACAAGAAAGTGATCTTATAAGGGTTCCTTTTTTTACCTTTTAAGGTACGGAACCCTAAAAACCGGTCAAGTGCGAGTCGAACTCGTACGCCGAGGGTTCCGTGCCTAGCCATGGTGCCAATTAAGCTAGTCCGCTTAATTGTATGAGCGCCCATACAACTCGGAGGACAATTTTAATTGGCGTCAACTATGTATGTATGGGAACACCCTTTAATTTTCAACTTTTTTAACTTTTTGGAATTTTTCCTTTATTTGTGCTATAAGACCTTGCTTTTTGCCAAATTTAGTTATTCTAGGTCAACGGGAACTACCATTTAGGTTTTCGACCCAAAACCTCTAGGGTACTTCCGGTTGACCTAGAATTGTCAATTTTGGTTACAAGCAAGGTCTTCCAGCACAAGTAAAGGAAAAATTCCGAAAAATATAAAAAGTTGATAATTAAGGTAAGTTTTGGTACTCACAAGTTTTCACGAAAACCTAAATTTGCCTATATCTTTTTATAGTGTTGACTCAGGACCTTGATTTTTATACTCACAGTAGGGACTATAGACCTTAGTATATGGTATAAATTTCAAATTGCTAGCTCTACCCGTTCCTGAGATAATCGATGGTGACACACGGACAGACGGACAGACAGACGGACAGACGGACAGACGGACAAGAAAGTGATCTTATAAGGGTTCCTTTTTTTACCTTTTAAGGTACGGAACCCTAAAAATGACTAGGTTTCCTCCGAACTTAATTAATTAATGGGCTAAGGGGGGGTCCGGACCCCCTTAACCCCCCCTTATATACGTCCCTGATGCAAGTATTGACCATGTCTTGAGGATAAGGTAGATTGTCTGTGGGGATATTAAATGCTGATCTAGCCTGCATCATCTCCATAATGTTCAAGTCATGACAGCGCTCCGTTAAGTGTAGGCATGGTTTGCCTTTAAACATAGAAAAGGCTTATGGTAGACCCATACATTTATATTAGAGACAAATAACCACTACTATAACTTAACTTACATTCTAATCTTCAACTTTAAGCATGGACCCGGCTCCATGCTTAAATTGGTCAATCCACCGATCAATCGTTGTATTATATCCATCCATATCACTGTATCATTTGTACCAATGCCATAGACATTGCATTGGACAATCAAGTAACAGAGGTTGGTGGCTCATAGGTATTTCAACTTGACACTAAAATCTAGCTTTCTATAGGGACCTGGCAAAGTCGTAAACAGGATATAATTGTGGCATAATTGACCAACGGCAGCATATAGACCGGTCGGGCCAGAATCTTGTTTCATCTTAACAGATAAGACTGAAAGTCGTAAAAATAGAAAAAATAAGATAAACCATAACTACTACAGTCACTCACAACAGTAAAATAACTGTTAACGACATTTAAAACTATCACATCGATTTTTAAAATGGTAACAGTTTTTGTCAAGGCGAAATATCAAACCATGGTATTATGATCAAACAATTTGATCAATAGCCTCAAATTTTCAAAGTTATTTCAATTTTAGCAACTAGAAATGTTTATCAAATTTTGTGGTTGACTGTACAAGGTCACTAACTGACCGAATTCGTACAGGGAGAGTCAAAAACGAGAGTCTTCACTTGTCTTTACCGTTGTATCGGCCTCCCCTAAAATATTGCAACCTCGAATCCTACATAACTGATAACTTTCTCACAACAAGTATTATTTTTATGAAGAGCAACCAATTTATTAGTTTTAAGTTTCCTCAGAATTTTTACGACCATTACATCCTTATTTGGTTGTTTCTTTACGCGTGACATAACTGGTTTTATTTGGTAGTTGATTTGGGTCTTCTCTCATTCACTCTCTATCAGCCCTTTGAAGCGCTCGTGGCTCTATCTTAGCCATTCTTGATAGATCGTCTAGTTTAAGCATTGTTCTATAGTGTCAAAATGGATGTTTGTCTGCTATTGGCGTTAACAAATGAGCGCTTCCTTCCAGCAGTGCAAGTAGTTCTTATCGATCACTTTTAACGTTTAGAATCGACAAAATTCGATAAAGTTAGATTTATTAATGAAAAATCCTATTTTATTGTATTTTGTCGATTCTAAATGTCAAATGTAGCGATCGATAAGAACGATACTTGCACTGCAGGTTACTAAATAGGCGGTCCCTACTAGCGGCTAAGAAACTCCATCACTAGAATTGGCTAATGATTGGCATAGCCTTCAAACATCATTTGAACGTCAATACAGACTTCTCATAATTTACTTGCGTGGTTCTATTGGAAAATAATATCAAAAATCAAAGAAAGACCTTAGTTTGAAAATTACAATAACAGACAACATACTTTTACCGAGTCGTTACCTGCATGTCGATTCCTCACATGCTATGTGCCTCAGCATTTTTCATCAAATCATAATTAATTGATAAAGATAAATTACGTTAATCCTAAGCATTAATCTGATTAATTTATGATTAGAATAGCAAAGTTTTCAAAAACGGCAAAAGGTGCCTTGAGGTGTTTTGATTTTTATACGACCTATGTACGAGTAATATAATAACTCGTATTATACTCGTTACCAAATTTTAAAGAAAAACGATGGTGAATTCATCCCAGCTCTTTAGAAATAGGTAAGTAGAAATAGACAGTTAATTTTTACAACAGTCTTTTATTTCACGAGAAGTTTGCTAGATGCAAAGATAAGTTTTAGGGATTAGGTACTTCCCTAGTTAAATCTTTATTGTTAACCAACCTAAAATCAGGACTAATCTAATCACCAGAACTGTAATGATATTTGCCTATCCGTTGCCTATAGGTACTATGCTATTCCTATCCAACTTAGCAATGACATCGATATCTTATCACAGAGATTGAATCGCCTGTAATCGTAGATAACATTATTTGATTAAAAAACGATTATACTGAAACCAATTTAGTCTACAATCGTCCAAATGACGGAAAAGGCGAAGAAAAAGTCGTCCTTCTTCAGTTTAAGAAGAGGGAATAGTAGTTTGAGGGTTGGAGATGGATCCCTTTCAACGCCTGCAGCGCCGAAGATGGACAATTTCCACTATTTTAGGTCGATGGGCAATAAAGCTGAGGCAAAGCCTAGAAAGTAAGTCCGTATTACTTATACTATTACTTTTATTAATCGTTTTCGATTAGCCACCGGTTTTCATTTTACAGTTATAAGTAATACCTCGACTCGATGTTTTGCAAAGGTTTAGATTAGTTTTTATAGGATGTGTAAGTAATTATTAACTGAGGAACTTCGCATTCACACCCAAGTTGGCCGCTGTAGAACTAACAGTGTGCATGGGGGTTTAGGGACCCTAGTCTAGCACATTGTGACTGCGGTGGTTCAGAACTATCCATGCCGCACCTATTGGTGTGCCCTTTGTTTCCTTTGTGCCCCAATAAGGATGACCTCAAAGCTGCCACAGAAAGTGCAGTTGAGGTGGTTACACGATAAGAAGAACCTTTAAATCACTTTAAAATGTTGGAAAATTTGATCCAACAAGTTGAGTGTTCAAGCTATTTGAATGTTCTATGATATTTATTTTGTCAATAGGTATTTCCCCGATATCTTTTTTGACTTCAAAATCCAACTAAGTCATTAGTACCAGTTGTATTATAATGGTATATAAATACAACTGGCAATATTTTACAAAAATGTATTATTTCAAGCAACTGTCTTTAGTTGAAAATAAAAAACATTATCAAAAAAATTACTTAATATTGAGTTATTTATAAGTATTCTTTCTACAGAATGTCAGCGGGAGGTATAAAAGAGTTGGTGCAATGCACGCTGTGCCTGGAAGTGCTGAACAACCCGAAGATGTTACCGTGCCAACACACATTCTGCATGGGATGTCTAAGCGTTTATGTATTAGGTTAGTATAAGGCTATGCCACATTGTGGCCCCGCCGACCATTTTTAAATGGCCCGCGCAAGCCTGAAAATACCCGTCAAGTTGAGAGTCCGTGTAACTGTTTGGGTCATTTCAGAGTGCACAAAGTAGGTAGGTATGTTATTTTTACAAGCAGATTTAAGCTTTATATCTCAATTCTGGGTGGCCGATTTCGCGAAACCCGTTCGACCTGAATCTTTAAGCCCATGTTTTGGATGCACTCTTCTTTTTGTACCATTACGATAAACAAATCAACGTCTCGTTTTGGAGATATGAACTTGCATTTTGAATTAAAAAAAAAAAACCGGAATTGCTATTCAACGGTGACATAGTAAAAAATACAAAAAACTTCAAGGCAATCCAATATCAGCGGGGCTAAAAAGGCCGTTATAGCAGAATCACAATAGGAATTGCAATATATACCGTTCATGTCACTCTTAGTCTATGAAAAGAGACGGCTTAAAGTACAATTCCTATTTTGATTTTGCTATAACAGCCTTTTCAGCCCCGCAGAATAGTACCTACTAGTATTCTGTGGTATTACGAGCTGAGCGCTTCCGTGCTTCGGAGGGCACGTTAATTGTCGGTCCCGGCTTTTAAGTCGTTAAGTCATGACGGAGGCCTTTAGGCGGCCTAAAAACTCCGTCACCAGAGTTGGCCACTTGCTCATACGAAAGAGAAGAAGAATGTGAGTAAACGTTACGATTTGAAGTTTACTACGGTGCCGGTGGATCCATTTACTGATTGGACCTCAGATGGTTTATCTTGGCCTCTTTTAATTGCAAGACAGTCAATTACCTACCTATACAACGTGAATACCATTTTTATACCATTAATCGGGACCACATTGGGTTCACAAGTTAAATAAAACATAGAAAGACAGATACCTGTCTGCTTTAGTTTCTAGATTTAAAACTATCCTGCCCTTTCAGACGCACCAATCTTCGACTGTCCCATCTGTCGGACCAGGATCCAGGTCCAAGGGCCCAACTTCCTCCGAGACTTGCCATCGAATCTGTACATAGACTCCATCCTCTCAATATACGGTATAAGAAATAACGTGACCCCACCGCCCACGCCGACTAATGTGCAAAGTGTGGATCTGTTCGCTTCTGGCACTCGATGCACGAACTGTAAGAGTTTGTGCGACAGTGGGGATGTGACTTTATGTGAGCATTGTAAACTGGTAAGATAATTGTATACTTACTTGTAACATATTATCATCATCCTCGATCCATATGTAGATTCAGAGTTGCATACAAAAAACCTGCAACAAATTTCGTTAGAAGCTGCGCCCTCGCGGCGTCGCATAATGATAGTTTATGGTGATGATGATAAAAGTAGCCTATATAGCCTTCCTCAATAATTATGTTATGAAATGGAGAAATAATTTTTCAAATCCGACTGCTAGTTCCTGAGATTAGCGCGTTCAAACAAACAAACAAAAAAACAAACTTTTCGGGTTTTTAAATTGGTAGTAGAGGTAAGCAGAGCTTGTGTTATAGGGAACTTCGTTACTGGTATACTAACACTGTTTTTGTAAATACATAGGAAAATACCGAGACCCGAGACAAATATTTGCAGATCATACAAACATTTGCCTCGCGGCGGGAATCGAACCAGCAACCTGTTTTACAGGCGGACCGTCGCCGTCGGTCGCCCACTGCGCCACAGAAATCGTAAAAAAAAACCGGTCAAGTGCGAGTCGAACTCGTACGCCGAGGGTTCCGTAACTAGCCATGGTGCCAATTAAGCTAGTCCGCTTAATTGTATGAGCACCCATACAACTCGGAGGACAATTTTAACTGGCGTCAACTATGTATGTATGGGAACAATGTATGTTTTGTTGAGGTATTAATCCTCCTTTTTTTCTTTTGACGACTTTGACGAGACTCACATTGTTCGACTGGCTCCACACTGGAACTTGACTATTTAGATTTTAAGCGGATGGATCACCGAAAAGAAAGCTAGGCCCCATACCGTGTTTGTTGCCCTGATTCTTCACGGTGTTGGTCGCGAAAGAACAGGAGTAGAATCACCTAGCTCTTAAGACGTTTCAAAGTGGTCATAACGGTCCTACTGAATAAATGATTTTTGATTTTGATTTTGATTTTGATTTTGAACACCCTTTAATTTTCAATTTTTTTAATTTTTTGGAATTTTTCCTTTATTTGTGCTATAAGACCTTGCTTTTTGCCAAATTTCGTTATTCTAGGTCAACGGGAACTACCATTTAGGTTTTCGACCCAAAACCTCTAGGGTACTTCCGGTTGACCTAGAATTGTCAATTTTGGTTACAAGCAAGGCCTTACAGCACAAGTAAAGGAAAAATTCCGAAAAATAAAAAAAGTTAATAGTTAAGGTAAGTTTTGGTACTCACAAGTTTTCACGAAAACCTAAATTTGCCTATATCTTTTTATAGTGTTTACTCAGGACCTTGATTTTTATACTCACAATAGGGACTATAGACCTTAGTATATGGTATAAATTTCAACTTGCTAGCTCTACCCGTTCCTGAGATAATCGATGGTGACACACGGACAGACGGACGGACAGACGGACAGACGGACAGACGGACAAGAAAGTGATCTTATAAGGGTTCCTTTTTTTACCTTTTAAGGTAAGGAACCCTAAAAACTACACTGTTGTAGGGAATTCGCCAGTCGATCTCACATCTAACATTTCATTAGTTTCAAACCCATTTATATTCTACACCCGTCTACATATTAAGCCAATTTGTCAACTTTTATCGTGTTTGCAGAAATTCTGCACAATATGCTGGTCGCAGCATTTGGACGACATGAGAATTCAAATCGAGTCTATTTTAAAGCAGTTGGACTCAGCAGCGGGTCGTCTCGAGCACAAAGTAGATCACTATAAGGTAATGGATATGTTATTGCGTCGTATTACTTTTGCGTGTATGTTATCTATGATCGAGGAAAAATACCTTGTAGAATCGAATTGAGTTTAAACTATGTGTATTTGTTTATAAGTTTAAGTAGGGTATTGATAAAAGTTACTATCTACTTTAGTCGGCACTTACCTACCTACCTTCATTATTCACTAGCGGACGCCTGCGGCTTCGCCCGCGTGGACTACTAGGTACTTTTTTATCCCACGGGAAACATGCATTATTTCGGGATAAAAATTAGCCTATGTCACTCTCCAGCCCTCCAACCACCTCCAAACAAAAAATCACGTCAAGCAGTCTCTCCGTTTTGCAGGACAAACAAACAAACACACACACTTTCATATTTAGAATATGGGTATGGAGGTATGGATATTCACTTCGCAGTTAGGAAGGCTTTAGAGAATTTTTTTTTCTTGTCACTCTCATGTTATCTCAGATAGCACGGATGTAGCAATCATTTGTCATGAATAACAGGACTTTTTATTAAGACTTTAGCTACGTAGTACTAGTATTCTGTGCTTTAGCTTTGAATCCAAAATCGTGGCTCGAATCTCGCCAATAAATTTTTTCACAAGAATGTGCTTTTCAGGATCGATGCGAACGCATAGCCGAACAAATAAACATAGCAGCTGATGATAAGATTAACGCCATCAAACAATCCCGAGATAAAATGCTAGAGCAAGCGGCGGTGCTCCAGAAAACTGGTGATATGTCCGCTTTGGCGTTGAAGACTTCGCTTCAGGAGGCCAGGGCTGTGGCTGAGAAGGCCATGAATGACACGGTCGAGGCTAAAGATGCTGAACAGGTACTATTTACCTACAATTGCTTTAATTTAACTCTACTCTATCTCAAACAATGTCCCAGGCGCTACAGTCTCACGTTAAGTGTAGGCAAAGATTGCCTCCTGACACTGTATAAATCATCCAGTAAAGATGTACCTAAAAACCTTATTTTTTATTTTTATTTAAAATCAAATCAAAACTTGTTTATTTTGTTACCAAAGATTTTAACATTTTAAATCAAACTACCTAATAACCTAATATGAATCATAATATGAATCATAATATGATTCATATTATGATGACAGTGCCTGTAACATATTAACATATGACTTATGATTTTTTTTCTGTGCCGCTTCCATTATTACAGGATCAGTTTAAAAATCAAAACAAAGCCCCTATCAACTGATTAGATTTGTTCTTTCGCCTGTAGATATTAAGTATTAGGTAGGTACCTAGGTAGATATTATGTACATCGAAATAATTGTGATAACAATTATTTTCAATATGAACAGTGATCGCGAAAGTTTAAAAAAGACTATTGTGATAACAATAAAATACTAAGTTATAGATAACGAGTAAATACTCACTAATTAGGTAGGTAAGTACTACTGTTTGATAGAAGTAGATTAGTAGGTAGGTCCCTACGAGGATGAGTGTTATAGAGATTCTTCCGTAACTATATTACTATATGCATGTATTATAGTTACATATAAACCTTCCTCTTGAATCACTCTATCTACAAAAAAAACCGCATCAAAATCCGTTGCGTAGTTTTAAAGTTCTAAGCAAACATAGGGACAGACAGCGGGAAGCGACTTTGTTTTATTATTATACTATGTAGTGATGCATTCATTTTCAGGTGAACACATTCATAAACCTCCATCAAAACGCAATTCAACTTCTC
Organism: Camptogramma bilineatum; assembly: GCA_958496255.1. Taxonomy (NCBI): domain Eukaryota; kingdom Metazoa; phylum Arthropoda; class Insecta; order Lepidoptera; family Geometridae; genus Camptogramma; species Camptogramma bilineatum. Next base: position 6,922,641 of record OY292467.1, on the reverse strand, counting down.
TCTGACGTATCCAAATGGGACACGGAGAAGTTTGTGTTCGACAAAGAGACGTTCCGTATCGAAGTGGACTCCGCTACGCCAGTCGACGCGGAGTCAGATGAACCGTTGCCTGAGGGGGCCAAGCAAAACAATCCTTTGGAGAGTGAAGAGAGCTTGGTTCAACATTATAGGTAGGTCTAGTAGTCCTAGATGTTGGTTGGTATATTGATGTTACGTAGGCATATCGAAATGGGACACGGAGAAGTTTATGTTCGACAAAGAGACGTTCCGTATCGAAGTGGACTCCGCTACGCCAGTGGACGCGGAGTCAGATGAACCGTTGCCTGAGGGAGCTAAGCAAAACAATCCTTTGGAAAGTGAAGAGAGCTTGGTTCAACATTATAGGTAGGTCTAGTAGTCCTAGATTTATGAAAAAAAAAAAGTTTTCAAACGTAGTGTTGGTTGGTATAGTGATGTTACGTATCGGAATGCATTTCGCAACGCTAGCCGACGTAGTAATCCGTGGCCTTATGCAAGCCTTAGGTGAGTAAGGAACGTCTAGTTTTAGATTACCGTAATCCTAGATTTATTTTAGTTTATAGAAAGGAGTTTTGTAGCCTAAGAATGTATTATTTCTAAAGAGACGTCCGTATCGAAGTGGCCTATACAACGCCGTTGGACATAGAGTGACGACTGTTGCCTGACGGTGCTAAGCGAAATACACTTTTGGAGAGAGTCTGTTTCAGTTTGTGAGAAGGATTTGGTCTTGAACATTTTAATACAATCAGGAAAGAGTATTACTTATAGTAATCTTGGTCGATAAAGCGACGCCCTGTATCAAAATGATTTTATGTTTTTAACCGACAAGCGATGGCGTGACGAGCTAGACACCTTCAGTGACTATCAGTGGCAGGATAGGCGTTAGACCGAACTACTTGGAAAACTCGAGGGGAGGCATTTGCCCAGCAGTGGGACAGTGTAGGCTAAAAACAAACAACAAACACAACAACCGACTTCAAATGAGGAGGAGGTTCTCAAGTCGTCGGAATCTTTTTTTTTTTAATTGATTTTGATTTTTAATTTAAATTAACCCCCTGATGTTCTTTAGTGTAGAGGAACTTATACGATAACAGGTTTCTAGACTTATACAAGCTTGACAATAATTTACAAGGGCGATCAGGTATTCCCTCTAGGTAACAAGTAAAAGTTAGGAAGGAAGTGAATTTCATCAGAATTCAACACAGACCTCTATGTAAAAGGGTTTTAATTAAAATTCATTAGGTCTTGGAACGCGAGGTCATCAATATTTACCAGAGTTCCTTTGTTTGCTTTCTAGTAAGTTTTGAATTGAGTGATGTAAACAATAATAAATTCACTGTTTCCTTATTATCTACGCTTGATAAAGTTATAAATTTATTCAAAAGGCAACATAAAAGCTTTCAAAACAGACCAACATGAATTACAATAAATACAAACTTACCTACCTACTAATTTAAAAGGGCCTTACCATTTTAGCGCGTCAGGTCATCAATATGAGGTTATGGACGTTTTCGGTAGGTAGGTACCTACATTAAAAAGAAACTTCATCATCATCCGCAGCCAATGATATCCCACTGTTGGGTGTAGGCCTCCCTTTGTTTACGCTTTGTTTTGTTTTTATGTTTAAAGAAACTTAACAATGAAAAAAAAATATTTCTTACGAAAAAATATTATTGACATCTTTACCGTGTATCTTCATTATCTAGTAGGTATACAGGGTGTGGCAAATTCTTGGTCACTGAAGGGTAGCTACCTTTTCTCTTGTAGTTAGAAAGTTTTGTTCTTAGGAAACTTCAGTTTTATTTTGAAGAAAAAAATAATTGCATTTTTAGATTTTTGAGAAAAAGTACAGTTAGCCTAAAAAATTACATTTGTCAAAAAAAACAAGTTGGTCTTAATCGACTCTATTTCCCACCAGGAACACTTCTCCCAAAGTAACTTATCAAATCAAATCGTAAGTTTTTGCAATAATTCAAAAAAACACATCCCATACATTTTCTATGAAATTAGTAGTTGTAAACATTATAGTGCCACTTATTCGATGGTTATTAATTTAAATTCGTAACTGCTTCGGCATGCTGGGAGGCTATTGTAAAGCCTTAGGCGCCTAAGACAGAGCCGCAAGAGAGAATGGTATGCATGGAGCATACCATTAGTACATCTGCAGGGAAGCACTTTGTTCTAAATTTAAATACGCGCTTTACAATAGCCTCCCAGCTTGCCGGAGCAGTTATGAAATTAAATTAAGAACGATCGGATAAGTGGCACTATAATGTTTACAACTACTAATTTCTTAGAAAATGTATGGGATGTGTTTTTTTGAATTATTGCAAAAACTTACGATTTGATTTGGGAAGTTACTTTGGGAGAAGTGTTCCTGATGGGAAATAGAGTCGATTAAGACCAACTTGTTTTTTTTGACAAATGTAATTTTTTAGGCTAACTGTACATTTTTTCAAAAATCTAAAAATGCAATTATTTTTTTCTTCAAAATAAAACTGAAGTTTCCTAAGAACAAAACTTTCTAACTTCAAGAGAAAAGGTAGCTACCCTTCAGTGACCAAGAATTTGCCACACCCTGTATACCAGGAACTCGACTTTTGAGAGGGCTTGGTGGGAAATCTCGAAGGACAGAGATGATTGGAGCAATATAGGGGATACCTCTGCCTAGTTGGGACGACATCCGTACCTCCGTATCCATATTATAAATGTGAAAGTATGTTTATTTGTTTGTTTATTTGTCCTGCTTTCACGTCAAAACAGAGCGACGGATTGATGTGATTTTTTGTGTGGAGATAGTTGGAGGGCTGGAGAGTGACATAGGCTACTTTTTATCCGGGTACCACGCGAGCGAAGCCGCGGGCAGCAGCTAGTAGGTTAATAAAAAAAAATCAACTCACCAAAGTTTTGAAGTGAAACAATTTGTCTTCAGGTCTCGAAACTTCATACCACATTATGTATGGCGTAAAACAGCCCGTCCGTGCGGCATCGGCCTTAGTCCATGGGACAACAATCTCTACATCTGTGGAATGGATAGTCACAGCGTTTTGGTCGTGGAGCGGACTCAGGCCAAGATTGTGACTAGGTTGTCCTGTGAAGAGATGCTGTGCCCAGCGCATATTGCGTTTATGAAGGGCTTAGGAGAGATCTATGTCACAGGTAGGTAAATAAATAAATAAAATATTGCTGGACATTTCACACAGCGACATCTAGCCCCAAACTAAGCAAAGCTTGTAATATGGGAACCAGATAACTGATAGAATAGGTACCTACTTAAGTTTATACCTTTTTGTAAAACATACATAGAATATTTTAAAACACCCAAACACAGAACAAACATCTATGTTCATCACACAAATGTTTGTCCTGGATGGGAATCGAACCCACGACCTACAGCGCAGAAGGCAGAGCTACTACCAACTGAGCTAAGAGACCAGTCAAAGTTAGACAGGTCAGTTATATAAATTGTTTAATTTACGTAGCCATCCTCTACGGTGCCTTCTAAAGAACTGCAGCATCGCGTTGCAGATGGTACCCATGTGCATCGGTGGCATTCAATGTATTAAGCAGATCGTAAAGTCGAGCTATAGTAGGTACACATTTAGTCAAATGACAATAATTATTATAACTTGTTAAACTTTCGCGATTTGTTGACATAAGTATTGATAATTATTATTACGGGATTTTATCGCGTACCTTTTATTTATTTTATTTTCCCGACGTTTCGAAAAGTAAATAAATAAAAGGTACCTACGCGATAAAATCCCGTAATAATACCTACCTAATTATCAATAATTATGTTATGTTGACCACTTACTTTTATTAAAAAAAAAAAATTCCAAACCAAAGCGAAAATTCATTAGAATCATTCAGAATTATCCGTAGTTGAGAAAGTTGCACTAGATGGCGCTAATCCTATAAAACTTTTTCCAGATAAATGGAAGCACTGCGTCCATGTTTTCTCAAAAGAGGGAGAGTACTTGAGGTCGTTCGGTCAGAAGGGCAGTCGGAGCGGAATGTTCCGATCTCCGGAAGGAATTGCTACGGACAACGCGACAGAGTACATTTATGTCGCTGATACTGGGAACGACAGAGTACAGGTAGAATAAAAAAGTTACTTAGCATGTTTCTTAAAGGAATAAATCCTAACTAGGTATATTATTATTACAATTAAAACTTAAAAAATAATGCATAGGTGCACCTAATAACTCCCCGATATGCATTATTTTTACCGATTTTTTCAATAAAGGTACCAAATAGTACTAATTGAGTACTAAATATCTATCGCAAAAGAAACCGATTCCTTCAAGGGGCGCCGCCATCTTGACGTTTACGCCTTAGAGAAACCGTCGTTTCATCTTCAACATATTATTTACAGATACTCCAACCTGACGGAAAATTCATCGACAACATCGGAGTAGTAGTAAAATCCCAGCCCACCGACAGATTAACATCTGTTTGGGAAACCACTGGGGTTACTTGCACCGAGCTAAACGCACCCACCAGTGTAGCCATAACTTCCGATCGAGTTATCATCTTAGACAGCGGTAACCGTCGAGTGAAAATATACAATAAACAAGACAAGGGAAAGATATTCGAGTTTGGTTCGTTAGGACAGAGAAAGGGACAATTCAGGCAGCCCGAAGTACTAGCAGTAGATCCTATGGGATATATCTTAGTAGGAGATTCAGGTAACTGTAGGATACAAGTTTTCAAACCGAACGGGCAATTGGTAAGGGTTTTTGGAGGATTGGGGAGTGATGCTGGGAAGTTTGGGTGGATTTCCGGTATACATGTGACGAAGCAGTTGGATGTTATTGTAAGCGATACGAAGAATCACAGTGTAAACTTCTTTTGATAGTTCTAATGGTTTAACTAGATGGCGCTGTTAAAATATTCTATAGAAATGTGTTGGTACGATTAGTTTCGTTTTGTCAGATTGATTTTGTACTTGTTGTTTGGTTATTATCGCTTAGGATATCACTAACTATACAGGTTAGTTTTGATAAATGATATTAAACATTTTCAATGTATAACAATATTTTATTTGATTGTGGAATCATTTCCAATAATTATTATACTTCGAACTAAAATTACAGAATATAGCACTGGTGTAAATTACATAATTATAAAAATAAATTGAAATGAAAAATAGAACAGATTGTTTTTCTTTTAAAATTATTTAAATATATGATTAAAGTACGAAATAAATGTAACTTGCATTTCATTAAATCACAATAAGTTGTGTAGTGTTTGTACTTTGTATCTATACAATAGATATATTACATTGTCTCATGTACACCAGTTGAGGGCAACACTGAGCCGTCAATCGTCAATCGTCAGTCTAGCGGTAGACGCGGTGCGGGTTGGACGTGCGCGTGTGCTCGGATCTGAGTGTAGTAGTGAGCCAGTGAAGCACCGATACATTAGTGATTTCTCTTTGTGTGATAGTGATCACTACAAGTGGCGACGAGTATAAAAATCAGTAAATAAATTTATTTATTCGTTTAAAAGGGAAGGAAGGTGACAATAAAAAATAGTTGAATTTTATACAATCCATACCGGGTATTTTTATACCGTATTTATACTTTCTTACTGGGCGGACGTAATAGTTTAATCCTATTCTATTAAACGAGCAATATTTGTTTGTTGTTTGAAATTTGAAGTTCGTTTGTATGTACCTACTGAAGTTCTCGAAAACGGCTCTAACGATTTCGATGAAATTTGCAGTACGGGTGTTTACGGGGGCGAAAAATCGATCTAGGTCTCATAACTGGGAAAAGCCGTTTTCTCGGCATTTTCACGTAAAAAGTTTTACCAGTGTAATGTGGTTCGTAATCGAACCACTAGATGGCGTTATGCATCCTAGCAGAGCTCGGTCGCCCAGATATTAGTAAAATTAATCTGATAAAATCTAACTGATCGATTTAACAGTTAGATCGATAAGGAATGTTTTTTACGCAAAATAATTCCAGTGAGTCATCCGTTTCATTCCACTCTTTTCTACTTGAATCGTAAAAGTTCAAGTTGGTATGGATGAAGAGAAATAAAAATAAAAAAAACCATTAGATGATTATGTACCTTCCTTATCTTTTAACAAAATTAAAAGAACAGAAATTGCTACTTACTGTTAAATTATTCCGTGTAGATAAAATAGGAATATCTAGTCAAATGAATCATTGTTGTTTATTGAGTAAAGTGCGGGGCAATTCCATTGAGCGACATACCTACCTATCTAGATTTTTATAAACTTTCCTAGTGAGGTTAGCGACCTACTAATATTTTATAGGTAGGTACAAGGAGTCGTAATGATAGGGACGATTCCTTAGGTAAGTATATAAAGGTTGTTTTCCAAACCTTTTATCGAGTTGTTTTGTTATTGTATTTTGACTCAGAAGGAGGGTAGACCGTTTTGTCTGCACATAACTTAACTACCTACCTTCTATCTCGCAAAGACTTCAGTTACCGTGATCATGGCGCATGCAACTGTGTTGAAATATCGGGAAGCAAGAAGACTCAATACAAATACAAATATATTTATTACCAGAAACATTTAACAAAAATCATAGATTACTGGTGGTCCCCGCACGAGGGGTTAGCCTCATATGAGTGTTTTCTATATGAATAATCATGAGTGTTTTCTATTTTATTCGACTGGCCTCTTAGCCCAGTTGGTGGTGGCTCTGCCTTCTGTGCTGTGGGTCGTGGGTTCGATTCCCATCCAGGACAGGCTTTGTGTGATGAACATGGATGTTTGTTCTGTTTACAAAAAGTATATAGGTAAGTGTTCTATCGGTTGTCTGATTCCCATAGTGCAGGCTTTGCTTATTTTGGGGCTGGATGGCGCTGTGTGAGGTGTAGCGCTATTAAATGATTTATATTTATTCTATTTTCAATTTATAATTTGTATAGATAGATTTTATGTAAGTACCTATAAGTACCTAAGATTTAATATATTATGTTTATTAACGTTTTCGTTGAAACGGAGCATACCTAGGTAAGTACTATAAATATTAATTAATAGGCATCAAATAATAATCATAACAGCATAGGCCTTTCATTCTATTAGATATTATTATTATTATTATTTATGTTTTTTTTTTGGTTGTAATCTCTCGCTCTTAGGTGAGGGGTTTACGTTCTTCGCGGGCTTTTGGCCAAACGAAAAATTGTTGTTTTTTTATTTAATGGTTTAGTTAGAGATAAAAAATTCCGGACAATGCGACAAGTGTTTAATATCACTGCTTTTTGAAGTTGTATGTAAGTGAGTTTGTCTATATCAAGGTTCTGCAAGTTATTATTATTATTATTATTTATTTTCGATTCTTATCGAATCGACTCATATGAGTCGGTTGATTAATGATGAACATGGGCCAAAGCCAAGTGCACATCATGTGGGGTTGATATGAGGTTTGATGTTATTATTATTATTATTATGGTTTTTCGATTTTTATCGACTCGACTCATAAAAGTCGGTTAATTAATGATGAGCACGGGCCTAAGCCAAGTGCACATCATGTGGGGTTGATAAGGGGTTTGATGTCTGCACATCACTGGAGAGGTCACTTTGCAAAAATTTGCGCACAATCCTACAGGTGTTTAAAATTACTGCCTTTTGAAGTAATGCAAAAGTATGCTTAGGTAAATCGAGCATAGTAAGCGACTGGAAGAGTTGATTAGGGATAACACCGGTAGAAGATAATACTATTGGTATTATGAAGACCTTTTCCAGTCTCCACATTCGTGCTATTTCATTTTTGAGGTCAACATACTTAGAAAGCTTTTCTGCGATTGTATTTTGTAAATTATGCGTGTTGGGAATAGCGATATCTATGAGGAGTGCTGTTTTAGTGGTCTTATCGATAAGTGTTATGTCCGGTCTATTGTAGTGAATGGTCTTGTCTGTAAGAATGGCGCGATCGAAATAAAGCTTATGAGTTTGGTTTTCCAACACAGTGTCGGGGATGTATTTATAGTACGGGGTTGGTCTTGCAGGTGGTGTTTCTATTAGATTGTATTTTGCCGCTAGTCGTTGGTGTATAATATTGGCTACCTGGTCATGCCTAAATTTATAGTCCGTTTGAGCGATCGCTTTACAAGCCCCTGTTATGTGCTGGATAGTTTCGGATGAGCAGTTGCAACGTCTGCACATATCTGTAGGTAAATTGCGTAGTTTAACTATATATTTTTGGTAGTTTCGGGTTTCTACCACTTGATCCTGAATAGCTATCATGAACCCCTCAGTCTCAGGGAAGAGTTCGCCTCGATGGAGCCATTCGTTCGACGCCTGCATGTCGACGGTGGGTTGGCTCAAGTCGTGGCGATGTCTTCCGTGTAGAGACTTAAGGGTCCATTCAGAAATTAGGGTCTGTTTGTCAGTAAGTTCCTCATTTTTCTGCTTGTTGTGGTCTTGTAAGTTAAGTGGTGTAAGCTTTTGATCCAGATCAATTACGGACTTGTGGAGATCAGATGTTTCAGATTTATTGTGAAAGTATGTTCTTAATGTTGTGATTTGACGGTTGTGTAGGTTATGAATATTGATAATGCCCCTTCCCCCGTCTATTCGTGGCAAAATCTGCCTCTGTATACAAGCTCGCGGGTGGTGTTTGCGGTGTTTAGTCATAGTGACATTTTTATTATTATTATGTGTATGTCAAGGGTTTAACATCTCGGGACTATGGAGTCCCGAACCTTTGATGGGTATGCATGGGGCCGAAGCGAAAACACAGCCCTTTTGACAACTTTGATTATTTGTTATTATTATTGGGGTCATAGTGCCTACTTACAATCAATAAAATGAATAATCATAGATTTTTATTAGAATTGAAATAAACCAACTCTTTGATTTTCATTAAATTAAAAATATGCAGATACCCACAACAAAATAAAAATCTTGATTTTCATTTAATTGAAAATAAACTGGATTTCCATTAAATTGAAAGTACCTATGTTATGTTACAAATTGAATTTGAGACTGCAGACTTCTTTTAAATAAGAGGTAGGTATTATACGTAGGTGCGTACCATATGTATGGACTTTCATTAAATTGGAGGTGACTTTCATTGAATTGGAGGTATCTAGACGTCTATTTAATTGGATGTATGGACTTTCATTAAATTGGAGGTGACTTTCATTAAATTGGAGGTAAGGACTTTCATTAAATTGGAGGTGACTTTCATTAAATTGGAGGTAAGGACTTTCATTAAATTGGAAGTGACTTTCATTAAATTGGAGGTATGGACTTTCATTAAATTGGAGGTGACTTTCATTAAATTGGAGGTATTGACTTTCATTAAATTGGAGGTGACTTTCATTAAATTGGAGGTATTGACTTTCATTAAATTGGAGGTGACTTTCATTAAATTGGAGGTATGGACTGTCCGTGGCACCGATGTTGTACAGGTGTTTGTTGAGGGGACAGTGACCTGTCAGGGTCCTGTGATTATTTTGAGGTAGCTCTTTTGTAGGTTCATCAGGTGACGTGTCAGTCGTGGTGTGGCTGCTGGTATCGCTGCTCTGGACTGTCTGCAGTCCGTCCACCGATCATTGTGAAGGTTTTAGGTGATTTTCCGTATCTAGGTGTGTAGCTGGGAGAATGGCAGAGAAAGGATTGGAGCTGGGCTTTCCATTTGTGTTTTTGCTTTCTGACTAGTCATCTGCGGCGTCGTTTCCCAGTGATCCACTGTGTCCCTTGATCCATTGCAGAGTTACCCTGTTCTTTGCGGTGATACTCTCAAGGGCAAGGTGACATTTGTATATGAGCTTGAAGTTGCACGTTTGGCTCTCCAGTGCTCTGAGGGTTGCTGTACTGTCGGAAAGTATTCGTAGGCCGTAGTCTTCTATCCCTCTCCGCTTGACAGCAGTGGCAGTTGCGGTTATGGTCACACATTCGCATTGGATAGTGGAACTGTGTGAGCTTAGTGTACTCCGACGCCGGTTCCCTGGTTTGTTTCGATCCGTCAGCATAGACCTGGATTTAGTTGTTTCCTGACTGATGTCTTTGGTTTTCATGTATCTGTAGTTTTTAGAGATGTTGATTGTCTGGGGATCTTATCACAGTCACACGGGGCGCATATAAGCGGTTCGTGTGATATGGATCTGTCTAGAATACATGCGTGAGAGCTCCTGGTGTTCCTCCATAGGTTCAGATGTGAGTCTGATCGGCCAGTGTCGCTTCCTGGTGTACGTAGGAATCTAGTAGGATGAGGCCCAAGATTATCTCCATGGCATAGCTGTCGGTGTTGTTCTCATGCAAGCCGTTATTGCAGAGCATGCCAGTCTTTGAAAGCGTTGTAGTTTGGTAATTGCAGTGTTGAGTTTAGTCTTTTCCACCGAACAATAGCACCATATGTCACTTTTGGTCTTACTATGTCTGTGTATAGCCATATGGTTATTTTGGTGTTAACTCCCACAATTTCCCAAGTATGCTGCTGCATTGAAAGAAGAAAGTGCATGCTCTCTGTAGTTGTGGTCAAGATGCTTATTCCAAGCAATTTTCTATCCAGTATGACTCCGAGATACTTGACTTCGTTGGTTAATTTGAGCTCAGTACCTATTGAGAAGTTTGGGGGGTCTTATATTGCTAAGTTTCTCTTGTGTAAACATTATGAGTTCTGTTTTGGTTGAGTTGACTGATGTACCGTGGCTAGTGCCCCAGGTTTTCACCATTTTTGAACATTTTTGACTGTTTTCATCGTGTCACACAGTGTACTCTCGAAGCATCCAGTCGCTAGGATGGCGAGATCGTCTGCATAGCCTCCGGTGACGAGCCCGCGACCATTTAGTTTGCGGATAAGTCGTCAACTACTATGTTCGAGAGAAGGGGTGAGAGGACGCCGCCCTGGGGGCAGCTCTTGCTACAATTCCTCTGGTCGTTTTGTTAACTGTTAGCTGAATCGCTCTGTATGTTGTTTATCCATTCTGCTAGCGTCGGCGCGATCCCGTATCTTTCCAGTGCTAGGTTTATACTGGTAAATGTCGTTTTATCAAAAGTGCTTTCTATGTCCATGAAGGCACCTAGTGTCGATTGTTTTGCTGATCGTCCGTCTCCGATCCGGGAGACTACGCTGTGGAGAGCGGATTCTGTCAGCAGGGCTATAAGCATGCTGGTTGGGGTGAAGTAGGTTGTGTAGGAGGGTGTTACCTCTGATTTCCTGGTCACATGATCTCTCGAGGGTATTGAGAAAGACGACTTTAGACTGACTTGCTGGAATGATTTTGCTAGTGCGTAGTCGCTCTTGCCTGGTTTGGGTAAAAATACTATCTTCACTTCCCTCCATTTTTTTTTGGGTATGTTGCGATGAGCTATTCTCCTCCTCATGTTGACTAGGTGGTCGGCTATTAGTGAGCTACAACATATTAGTAAACCCGGGAATATTCCGTCTAGTCCCGGTGATTTGAAGGGAAGAGAGCTGTTGATTGCCAGTGCACATTTTCTCTGGAGACAAGATTTTGGGGCTACGTTCCAGCCTTGGTTGCCTGCTGCCCTGTCGCAGTGCAACATCCATTTGTGAGATGCCGTTATTTGGCATCCAGGAAAGTGAGTCGTCAGCAGTAGTTCGCTGGTTTCTTCATCTGTTTTGTGTAGTTGTTATCGTACCTTTTAAGGTGTCCGATGGTACGTTCGGGATAAGGCGATAGTATGCCTTTGATTGTGAACAGGCATAAAGTACCCATGTTGAAAAATATAAATGAGACAGATAATGACACTGAAGTTAGAGATCGAGATAAGTTACAAAAGAAAAAAGGAAAGGAATGAAGGAACTGGACAGGGACTACGAAGGAATGTGGTGTGAAAATGAAAATTAGTGGTAGAAGAGACCAATGGAAATGAGGATCAGATAAATTAAATTAAAGATAAAGATATAAATAAAGCTATAAAATTAAAATTTAATGCTATATTAGAAATGATTGATTGAATGTAAATAATAACTAAATGATTATCTAGAGTATTGATTACATTTAAAACAAAATAAAATTTGTTAAAAAGGAAGGGATGTAGTGTTTGTACTTTGTATCTATACAATAGATATATTACATTGTCTCATGTACACCAGTTGAGGGCAACACTGAGCCGTCAATCGTCAATCGTCAGTCTAGCGGTAGACGCGGTGCGGGTTGGACGTGCGCGTGTGCTCGGATCTGAGTGTAGTAGTGAGCCAGTGAAGCACCGATACATTAGTGATTTCTCTTTGTGTGATAGTGATCACTACAAGTTGCATAAAATATCTGATAAACTTTAAGAACTGACTTGACTACATAATAAATATAAATCGAATCAAAAAAATTAATTCAAGAATGTAAAAGAATTTTAAAAATAACACAGATAATAATTGTTACTTATTTTTTGTTTTTAATTATTACTGAAAAAGTACAGAAGTAGGTAAGTATTGAGATTCAACTTGAGATATAAAAAAATATTAAAGAAAGAATTTTTAATTAGCCCCATGAAAATCTATTAGGTCTGGTCAATAAACTGTAAATTCATTTTTCATAAACATTGTTATTAATAAACTACGCATTACTTATAACTCGGTTCATTAAAGAAAGGAATCTAATCGAACGAGGCGCTTATCATGTTCTCTCGCTTCCACACTAGTTCCGTCTATACTTACGGAGCGAGAGGACATGATAAGCGCCGCCATTTTGGATTCCTTTCTTTAATGAACCGGGTTATATCATGTTCTATCTGTGACTACTTAATCTTAAGTGTAGATATCTTTACATAGAACACTAATAGTGAATAACTTGGTGTTGAGGTATTTTCGCAACAATTGATAATTACTTTTTCGACTTAGTTCAATCGACTCTACTTAAGTACTACCTAAGTCGCAGTGACACTTCCTATACTTACATAAATATGTATATTCACTGCGTTTTAAACCTAACGTTTTTATTTGACATCAGAATGAATGTAAAATGTCCAAAACTGAATTCCCTCGACGAAAAAGAGAGGGGTGTTATAAGTTTGTAGTATGGTATCTGTGGCATCAGCTGCTGTCGGATGAACCGATTTTGATACGGTTTTTTATGTTTGAAAGGTCGTCTTAATCGAGTGTTATTTTCTAGATTTCATTTGTGTCGGGGGTTTCATTGAATTTATGATTATTACTATTTTTAAGCAAGATGGATATCACCATTAACATAATTGTTTCTTGCATTATTATAGAAGTTTTAGTAGTTAGTTTTTAGTATTATAGAAACGGCAACTAAAAATAGTTAATTTGTAACTATTTTAAAAACAAAACTGTTTCGTTGTCCGTTAGATAAATTAATTCGGGGTTTTTTGAAATTTTAAGATCTAAGTATCCATAAGAGAGCGTTGATCTAGAATTCTAAATAAATTTAATTTTCCTAAATTTACTGGACGCCACACCTACAATTCCTATTTTATTAAGACGGTGAATGATTAACATTATATGACCTATTCATAAACTATGATACACTTGCAATAAGAATGCCATAACTAAAAAACAGATATTTAAAACAATTACCCCTCAATTTAAAATTGAATTTACATCCCAATAATCTCCATTTTTTCGGTTATGTCATTTTTGTTTGTTGCAAATGCGCAATAACACGATAATATTAATATACAATTAAATTATTGTATTCTTTGAAAATCTAATTAAAGTACCGAACACAGTAAAGCGCACCACACACACAGCAGATATCTTATGAAATAAGTATAAATCTTGACAGATCGCACCAAATATATTTTGTAATTTATATTTGCTGTGTGTGGTCCTCCATAGAATATAGATCTCAAGATTTATATTTTATAAGATATATTATCTGCTGTGTGTGTGATGCCCTTAACAATGTGACAGAATACAAAACACCGCTTTAATCTATTTGAAATCTAAATATTTGTATATATTTATATAAATTGCAAATATCAATAATAATTATAAACAGTAAAATTACGTTAAATGTCACATTAACAATATTGCTTAGTAATTTATTAAATTAGATGTATATTAATTAAGAAATCATGACAAGCAAACCACTTTTGCTTTTATTATAGGGATCCCGTAGTTTGGTTTTTTAAAAGCCCGTATGCGTTTCTAAACTATTAAGCAGATTGTGACGAAACTTTGGTAGGTTTCTGGCCCAAAAAATCTATATATTAAATGAAAATAAAAAATCTATTTATCTAAGTAACTGAGGTGGTACAAAGTTCGTTGGGTCAACTAGTACCTAACCATAATAAATTCAATAAATATGAAAGTTTAATTTAAATTAAATTTAAAGTGTAAGTTTAGAATACGGGCTTGAATTGTCAGTTATTTATAGTAAAAAGTAAATAATCTCTGGTCCAGTGCGTAAAATCAAATACTATTCGTATGGCTCAATCAGTCTCGACTAAAGGTGGTCAAATGAATTAAATCTAAAAATATTTACATAACGTCGAAACTGAATATAACTAGGATAGAAATTAAAGTTATACTTATAAGATTTATAAGTAATTAACATAAAGCCAAATTATTATTAATAATTAGTTATTACATCTATGTAATTGAGTTTCGATTCTTACATTAATATTTTTTTTATGAAATTATGAGATTTTACAATTACTTATCAGAAATCTCTGGTGTTTTGTCAAAAAGGTTTTTTCATTACTTGTTACTTACTTACCGTATAACATGGTTTGACAAAATGTTAGCATAAGTAAAACTACCCAAGTGTCTTTCCTCTCTTTCTAAACTTTGAGAAAAAAGGGAGACATCTTTATTTTCCCACTTCTAAATCTGACGTTTATATGGATATAGTTCGTTTAATTTTACTTAAAACCTCTACCATTGTCATGCGATCCTAAAACATTTCAATTTGCATTAAATGCTTCGAACTCATACAAAAAGCTTAAACCATGACTACACGCCATATTAAGTCTACTTAGACTAAAGGCACAGATTGATGAAGGAAATTAAGGGGTCGGCAACAGGCAGAATGTCCATACAAATACCAAAATTAATAAAAAAAAAACTTACTTGCTACACAACAAATGAAAAGAAAACATGACTTTTTGTTGTAAACTGGTTAAAAATTCAATTTGCTTGCATTTCGTTTTATTTAAGTTTTTTTGAAAGAAAAGTGTAACAGGAACCTAGATAAATACTGCTTTAATCTAAATAATAGCATAAAGAGATAAAATATGCTTAAGTATTAAAATTATTTTGGTATTACGTTTGTACGGACATTCGTCTATCGCCGATCTCTTAAACATTCTATTTAATTGTGACGAAACAGCACCTTAAGCCGGGAGATCTCAAAAGAACCGTCATCTTAAGGGACCGGCGAACGTACCTACGTACCTAGGAACGTAATACCGAAATAATTTAAAATTTGAGCATATTTTTATCACTTTATGTTATTATTTGGATAAAGGCAGTATTTATCTAGGTTCCTGTTACACTTTTATTCCAAAAAACTAACTATAGAACAAATGAAAAGAAAAAATGGCATTTTTGGTGTACCTACAAAGATTTCAATTCAATTTGCTTACATTTCTATTTAGGTAAGTTTTTCGGAACAAAAGTTTAACAGGAACCTAGATAAATACCTACTCTCTTAATCTAACAACATAAACTGATAAAAATATGCTTAAATTTTAAATGATTTCGGTATTACGTTTTTATGGAAATTCGCCTGTCGCAGGCCTCTTAAAAAATAAACTTAAAGTAGAGATGAGATTATTATCTATTTGTTTTGTCTAAAAAGAACATACTTTTGACTACTACTTTTGTAGCTTGTAAATCTAACAATTTCAAAGTTTTTTACGAATTAAACGAATATACTTTCTGTTTCAACAACTTTTTTAAATGATTCTGTGTATAATAAATCAATAAGAGATTGTATCAACTATCAACAATAAACTTTGGTTAACATTGTCGGTGATAACTTGAAATAAAGTTAAGGCAATTTCAAAGGTACATAAATACCATATAAAGTACGGCAGTAGCTACAATTCGTTCGTTCACTAATTAAAATTTCGTAATATATGTTATACCTATATCATACACACCTTGTTTTAAATTCGCTTAGCATTCTATGTGCTATTGAGTTTCAAACCGTATCAACATGTATTGTATTTTATGTTGACTCAAGGAAAACAGATCGTCTCAAACAAAGTTACTTATTTTTTTTAATTTATAAAGGCGCGTAGGTATTAGGTACATAATTAGTACACTCGATATCCAGCCGTGTCCAGATTTGTATCATTTGCCCGATCCGATCACCGTATCCGTATCGCCGACTCGTATCATGATCGCATATGTGGACGGGTGATGATAGGCCTATCATGATACGCAATCTCGATACGCCGTTGTGATTCGGCCCGTCCCATGTCGTGTCGGGATTTTGTCCGATCATCAAAGACGAAGATGCGGATACGGAGCCAATCGAGGCGTCCACAACTTGATACGGGACTTGATACGTGATACACTGATACATATCTGGACCCGCCTTGTGTTGCTTTTCTTATATAACAGCTAAAAACTCCATAATAACGTGCTTAATCTGTTATTTTGTTACAGCAGAATAAAATTACAACCGAAGAAGCAGACAATAAGAAGAATAAGCACACAATGCTCCGATTTTTCCAACTTTAGCTCCATCATAACGTACATTTCCGAAATTTTAGTTAGTGAACCAATCGTATTGCCGCCATTCGGCACCTTACAGTGTAACATACCTCAGAGGTTACGGCGATATAAAAGGAACTAGGTTCTCTTAACTCATTACGAGGAACGGCAGGGTTGGCATCGTCCAATCGCGTGACTTTCTCCTAAGATGACCGCGTCAGAGTCTGCCGGTGGACCTTCGCTACTGTCGTGCTGTCTCTGAAATTTTAGAGTAAAGTCTTATTATCGCCATGAAAAAAACACAAACATAGTATAGAAAGATTATTAAGAGAGCGATACCATGGCTGTTAGAGCGAGCTGGATAAATAAACAAAGATTTTTTTTTAAGAGTATAAATAGACAGTAGAATACTGAACAGAGAATGTGACAAAGTTTAGGTACCTACTAAACGCTAGTATGGATGTCAAAACTACGATTTTTTGGAGAAGTCTTGAGGGAACCTATTTTGCTAAATTTTCTCAATATCCAGATTTAGCCTGTATTTTTGAAATGATAGCCGCCATTTTTGAAAAGTCGAGAATGCATCCCACTAGTCACTAGACCAACTCATATTATGAAAAATGGCGCCATAGAAAGGGAAATAGAAATTGACTGAGTGAATACTCCGCATATTTAAACAACATGCAACCATAGTTTCAACACGAATTGATCAAGATAACCGACTATTATTTACGCAGGTGATATACTGAGTGCAATAGAAATCAAACCATGATTTTCGATCTATTAATATTTTCTATAATCTTCCAGTAAAAAATAAATCCCAAATTCGTTTAGGTACTTTTATGAAATCTGTTAGTAAATTAGTGTTCTATCCCGTTTGCGTATCTTTGATAGCAACCAAAATTAATATACATAAGTAAGTAATTAATTATTACAATTATCATGGTATGAATGCACTTTTTAAATTTTCGTGTGATTTTATTACAGCCTGTATTGCTGTAGGTAGAGACTAAAATGTATTCTGTGTCATACGTGGAACAGAAATTAATTCACAGAGCTATTCAATAATCACACGGTCTAGTGTGATAGATGTGACGGTAAAAATCAATAAGATATGTAGATATCTAATAATTTCAATTCAACGTAAGGCAGGTATTATGATCTCTGCCTATGCCTTCACTCAACGGGACACTGCAGATAGTGCCTGGGATATTGTTGAGATGGAGTAGACTTGCCCAGCACCGAAATCATGCTCTCAGCTAACCACAGGAAAGTCATGGTTTATACGCGTGGGACTGACTAAGCCCCGTGCTTCCTCACGATGTTTTCCTTTACAGTAGGTACCTACTGGGGGCTACAGTTCTACTACAGTTTCTCATTGAGCGTTAGCATTGCCGTCATCGTTGTATAAATCATCAATAAAGATGTCAAAGCCTTGGACTATTAGGTTTACTATAACTGAAACGGCTTCTAAATCTGCACTCATTTCATTGATATAAAAACTACAAGGAAAGAAAGCCATGCTATGTTTTTTTCAGTATTATTGCGATCACTTAACTATAAGAAAATAGTCTGTGTGTATTATTTCCATACGAAGGTCGTGGGTTCGAATCCCGGCCGTGCATTAATGGGTTTTTCGTTTCGAATAATTTACAAGCACATTAACGCGAGCTCTAAACGGTGAAGGAAAACATCGTTAGGAAGCCCGGGGCTCAGTCAGCCCCACACGTATTGACCTTGGTCTTTAATGTGGATACATAATGGCTTTATTTAGGTGCTGGGCAAGCCAAGGGCATCTCAACAATGTCCCAGGCACTAGTGTCCCGTTAAGTATGCCTCCTGACATTGTATAAATATAAATAATCTACCTAGTAAAGATGTAAAGGCCGGAGTCACATATCAAGTAGAGCACACTCCTGCTTTCTTGCATTTGGCACTCATCATTGCTAAATGTGAACAACAAGGTAATTATATTTTAACTTACTTTTAACTCTGTAGCTAGACTGTGGAATGTGTCCTCAACATTAGTGTTGTCCTTCGCCGACGTTTCCATAACGAACATAATCTCAGGCACATAACGGCAGAAGGACTGAGGTTCGTCCGATTCGACCTCTCTCTGATCCGTGAGGTCACATTTGTTGCCGATAAGAGATACGATAACATTCGATGATGTGTACCTTCGCACTTCCTCTATCCATTTTTGTAGGGACAAGAATGTTGATCGCTTTGTTATGTCGTACACTGGAATTAAAATTTGGTTAGGGGGCGTCATGGGCGTAGCTATAGCTTTGTCCCGTCCCCCCCCCCCCCCAAATCGAGGGGTTCTAAAATACAAAGATCTTTGTTATGGGGGGAGGTCCAAGAGTTCCAAAATACAAAGATTGACTAGGTTTCCCCTGAATTCAAAGGGTTTGACTGTTCAAGGGTTCCTAAGGGGGGTGGGGGTCCGGACCTCCTAACCCCCCCCCCCTCTTTATACGCCCATGGTATACGTCCAATAATTACGTGAGGCGATTTTGGCGATTTTTCGGAACCAAAGAGTCCATGTGGTTTTAAATAATATTACAAGGCCTTTCACAACGGTTTTTGCGCAAAAAAAATTAAGTATGTGATACGTGTTGAGACCCACCACCCTTCTCCCCAACGTGAGATTGGGTAAGATCTCGACTCGACCCCCCCTTGTATCCCTAAGGTCGAAATTGTCTCGGATCTTTAGTCATTCAAGGTGTATTAAAGATGTCATAAGGGGTTTCAATAAATCTAAAGTCTGGGACACTTTAGATTTATTGGCTAAGCCCACTTCTTAAGATCATCGGCATACTGTAGGTACTTATTTAAATTTAAATTTTAGCTGTCATAAAAGCCAGCAAATGTTAAAAAATATTGTGAAAATTTCGCGTGTAATTTTCGTGAAAATTTCGCGTGTTTTCTAAATCTGATAATGTTCATCAACTTTTGTGGCCCACTCTAACATTCAAAGTTGTCATTCTAAACTATTTTAGTAGGTAGGTACTTATCAGTAAATCTTGTAAATATTATTATTACTTAAAGAATGCATTGTTTCCAGGAAGCCAATGTTTGTGTTCAACAAACAAACAGAAAACAATACTGTTGGATCAATATTGTTATGAATGCATTCATAAATTCACGATTTTAAAGTTTTGATACAGGTTTTATTGCAGTACTAGCTTTCGCCCGTGGGTTCGCGCGCGTAGAACTTACATTTTAAATAGCCTATTATGCTTTGAAGAAATAGATGTCTAGAACGAGTCTTTCGCTACAATCGCAATAAGAACAACAGGCCAGGTTTGAAACGCTAGTGTGCGTATTACGCACACAAGTATGCGAATCGTCTATGTCTATACAGGTGCGCTGCGTCAACTGTCAACATTGTCGTCCATTTTTAGTGATACCAGCTCTTGAAAATTTCCCATAAAAGTAGGGGAAAATATGTTATAATTTCGAGGTGTCTCTAAAATTTGTTTCAAATTTTTTGCGGTCAATACTGGTTTTTGTTTACTTAATTTTTCTTGTAAGTATTCGATCCTTGGTTTCGATCCTAGATTTCGATCCTTGATTTTAATCCTTGATTCTTGAATCTTGAATTTGAAATCTTGAATCTTTTAAGTGACAGCTGTCAAACTTAAAACGGCCATATCTCGGAAACTATTCGCCCTAGACTCCCCGTTCTCAGTTCAAATGAAAGCTATGACCAAGATCTTCATTTTAAGTGACAGCTGTCAAAATGATATCTGTCATCTGAAATGTAGATCTTGGTCATAGCTTTCATTTGAACTGAGAACGGTGAGTCTAGGACGAATAGTTTCCGAGATATGACCGTTTTAAGTTTGACAGCTGTCAGTTCAAAGCTTAAAACGGTCATATCTCGGAAACTACTCGTCCTAGACTCACCGTTCTCAGTTCAAATGAAAGCTATGACCAAGATCTAGATTTCAGATGACAGATGTCATTTTGACAGCTGCCACTTAAAATGAAGATCTTGGTCATAGCTTTCATTTGAACTGAGAACGGGGAGTCTAGGACGAGTAATTCATGAGATATGGCGGTTTGAAGTTTGACAGCTGTCACTTCAAAGATTCAAGATTCAAGATTTCAGATTCAAGATTTGAATCAAGGATTGAAATCAAGGATCGAAATCAAGGATCGAAATCAAAAAGGCACACTACTAATCCAACAACGAGTGTGAAAGAGACAAAGCTATCAAGAAAGCCTCTCAACAAGACCAACAATCCTTATAACCAAGATTAAATTATAATAGATAGTTGTGTAGTCGTGATAAGGTTCAAAGTCCCTTTTACATTAAAGTCGACTTAACCATCCTGTTTGTTTATAAAATGCTTGGATTCAACACTTTTTTTTATTTGCTCACGCTCTCACATGGGTAAAATCAAAGAATAATTATGGCAACCCTCCTAGAACATGTTAGGATAAAATTACAAAGTTTTATTTTCTTGTTTTCATAACTTACAGTTATTTATAGTTTACTTACCGATGCTATGTAACTTCCTTATTTATTTTTAGTCGTCTTTTGTAATTCCTGCACACTTTGATGGCACAAATCGCCATTTTTGTTTGCCGCCAAATTCATGTTTACAGTACAACGACCTTAGCGCGACTGAATGAGCGAAACGAACGAGTCAACCAACAATTGGTTGATCTTTTGTTTGGCGTTTTGACGCTCGAAATCGGGGTCTAGACATCTAGTTCGTCCAAGCTATTATGCTATTCCAGGCCATGATCTACATCAATTCCAAGTGTCATCTAAACACAAACATACTTACAAACTTTCAGATTTATAATATAGTGCCTATGTATGATACTTTACACCTATAATAAGCAATTGGTGGATGTGAGCTGCTAAGATAGATAGGCATCTTCTTTATCACGCCCTTTTTTCTTCTGAATCCTATGTAGGTATTTAATGTATAATGACATCTGACCATTATGTGCTTATTCATAAGAAATCAACTATAGTCAAATTGCTCATTGAACAAACTAAAAATATATGAAAAATGACATTTTGACCGTCAATTTTAGTGCGTATGAGCAATCCGACTATATGCCACCTTGTGGCACAGCTAGCTGAGTCATTGTTAATTGACTTAATGAAGTAAATTACCTTACTACACAGTCACAGAAAAGATAGGTAAGAAGTGCTTAATAGTTCATCAACATACCTACCTATATAATTAGATACAGTTACCCCCTATTTATAAGTTTAAAGTGGATATAATATCTCTGCCCTGCTTTAAAAAGATATATTTGAAACTTGTAATGGTATAAAAATAACATAAAACAGTAGGAGTTAAAAATAGCTTAACCTTCTACCAGTTATGAGAGCTACAAGAATAGAATATTATTGATTTTAGATAATCCTTGACTTGTATTCAATATAAAGGTATGTTTGTATGAGCCATCACTTTTCGCTGATGATGCATTTGTAGGTCATGTGAAGGCCCCTTCTGGGTCCCACAATTTAACCTGCCATCTAAAGCACAGAATCTTTGCAGTTAAAACTACTAGCTGTCGCTATTCCACACTGTGACAAAGGAGAGCTCATTGAATTTCAATGGGCTATCAAGAACAGCATCACAAGCATTTCTTATACTCTGATGCTTTTTGTAAAAAGAGTTGCAACCATCTTTAAATTTATAATTGTAGATAATAATATCTTACCTATGATTACTCCATTAGCTGATCGGTAATAGCTCTGAGTAATAGTCCTGAATCTTTCCTGGCCTGCGGTATCCCATATCTGAAGCTGAAACAGATCATGTGTTTAAGCTAAAGCAATACAATTACAGAAATCCAATAATACAGACTGCAGTTAGTCTTACCTTAACTTTCTTTCCATCTACTATTAGCGTTTTCATTGAAAAGTCTACGCCTATAGTATTTCCGTGTCTTTCTATGAAGTTCCCAGATTTTAAACGTTGCACAATGCATGTTTTGCCAGTACCACAGTCGCCGATAAGCACGATTTTAAAGAGGTAATCAAATTGCTCGTCTGGGACGCTCATTAGCGTGTTGGGGTTGCGGCTACTCATGGTTTAATTTATAATTAAATTACGGAGATCGTCGAATTACACCCACTGTTTACGTTTTTCATTTGTGACATTTTTTGGCGAATGAATTTGTGAACAAGTTTGACATTGACTGCCATTATTTCGAAATGTCTTTGTCAAAAAAAAAATGGATACCCAACAGAAATATCTGGTATTCTACCATCTCGTTGAATAGGGGAAACAAGCAATTTATTCAAAAATAAAAAAACCCGGCTGAACTGAAAAGTTGGAAACAGCATTATCATATTATCAATCACAAAACCAAATTAAATTACAATGTTATTATTATGTAGGTATCTAGGGTTCGATGCCGTGCGCATTTTCCTAAACGTTGTTGTCACAGTTGACACACAGATGGCTCTGTGAGTTTGAAATTAAATGCGTAAGTTATTTCTTAATTATGAGATATCTCCTAAATGGCTGAATCTATTTCGATGCAGTTTGTTCTAAACGTTGCGTGTGACTAAATAGAAAGTGTTAATATGCGTTTTGGTTAGCAATTCTGTTTAGGGCGAAAAATAGATTTTCAAAAATTTTGAGACTCGATTTAGTCTTCGAAGATGTCATGTTAGATTTTAAAAAAAATTATATTTGATATCAGTCCACCAACCTCTTGATTTTGACATGGATTTTGTTAAGATAGCGTGATTTTCATTTTGAAAATTCACACATTGTTGCATTTTTTAGCCGCACTATTTGATTTATCGAAATAAAAAGTATCCTAGAGCACAATCGAGATGGAGACGATTCTAACGATACCTCATTCATCAAAATCCATCCAGCCGTTTAGGAGAAACGTGGTAATAAAGAATATTACTTACATACGAACGAACGAACCCACATACATAGAAACGCGCGATCTACATAACCCGGGTGACTTGACAGTCAGCCGGGTAAAAACACTGTCCTCGTGTAAAATCATGACCATTAAACAATCTTTCAAGATCAATAGAATTGTCACTGTCATGTCAATGTCAATTGTCAACGTCAAATTATTGGACGACTGGTGGGACGGCCCGGGGCGCACGATTCAATTTTGGCAAATTGTTTGTTATTTTCCTTTGTAATTTGTATGGCAAGAGCATTATCATAGTTTTTCTCAAATACAAAATATTGTGATCATCGAAGATGCGACCTGTAGGCTGGCTTCACTGTGCTATATCACTCATCACTTTCTTTACTTTTGCCTCCGGTGTCCAGGTAATCCCTAATTCAATGCATGTTTTAAGGGTTTTATGCCCATTTAAACCAAGTAGTGATGAAAAAGTATTATTTCAGATACCAGAAGAATTCCAAAAGTCGAACCACTCTAATAATTGGGCTGTTTTAGTCGATACCTCACGATTCTGGTTCAACTATCGTCATGTAGCGAATGTTTTATCAATATACCGTAGTGTAAAGAGACTGGGCATCCCTGACAGTCAGATCATCCTGATGATATCGGACGATATGGCGTGTAACCCGAGAAACCCACGACCGGCGACGATCTTCAATAATGCGCATGAACAGATCAATGTCTATGGAGATGATGTGGAAGTAGATTATCGAGGATATGAGGTAAGTTCCTTCAGCCAGAGTCAAAGATTATTTATTCAATAAGATCATGTAGGTTGATCACTTTGACACGTCAATTATTAAGAAGAGTTGTGTGTGACATTCTTGTTATGACAAGTTTCAGATAACCATTCTTTTCTAATCATTAAGTTAAATCTAGTACGTACAATTTTACATTGTTATCTCTCAGGTATCAGTAGAAAACTTTGTCAGGCTTCTAACTGGCCGAGTGCCACCAGACACCCCTCGTTCCAAGCGCCTCCTCACAGATGAGGGCAGCAACATCCTGATCTACCTGACTGGCCATGGGGGAGACGGGTTCCTCAAGTTCCAGGACTCGGAGGAGGTCACAAGCCAGGAACTGGCTGATGCACTGGAACAAATGTGGCAGAAAAGAAGGTAGATTGTACAATCTAACATTGCACTCTAATAGGGGACAAAGTCTCAAAAGAATATTTTTAAGCATATAAAGTACTAGCTGCTGCCCGCGGCTTCGCTCGCGTGGTACCCGGATTAAAATTAGCCTATGTTACTCTCCAGCCCTCCAACTATCTCCACACAAAAAAATCACGTCAATCCGTCGCTCTGAAAGCAAGACAAATAAACACACTTTCACATTTATATGGGTACCCAAAAAATTAATAAGTTTTTTTGTAGTTTGTTTTTAGCAGGATGTGATATTAAAATCTGTAGGATGAGATAGGTCTATATAAAAAAACATTACTAGGTATATTAGATGGAATAGATTTACCATGTAAAGATGGACATATTACAAACAACCCTTTTTAAAGGTTCATGAGTGCATGTAGGTCATAGAAATTATCTACAGTTCCTGAGGAGTAGTGTGTAAATGGTGTTATGTTTTATTTGTGTTTTTTTTTTCAGATACAATGAAATATTTTTCATAATTGACACCTGCCAGGCCTCCTCAATGTATGAAAAGTTCTATTCTCCCAATATTTTGGCCACAGCCAGTAGTTTGGTTGGAGAAGATTCACTTTCTGTAAGTATTCTTGATATTAAAGCTATATCCTTAAAGGACTTGTTCAGTTCTCAGCCTTCAGCCAACAGTAATCGAGCACTAGGTCTCCCTCCGCTGGTCAATCGGTGAACTAAAAAGTGCATTTATTTGTTTTCACCTATTGCTGCTCTGTTGCTAGTGTTCACGGGGAAAGTGCATTCAGCGACAATTTTGCAATCGGCGGGCGACAGGCTTCCGTAATACCGTTTCTAGTAACATTTTGCAACAGATCGCGTAGTGGTCGCTGTTGCTCTGCTGTTGCTGTCACTATTGCAAAGTTTTACGTAATAGGCCTGGCGGGCTCGCATTGCCTCTCTATCTCTCTCGCCTTGCATCGATTCGCCTTCTCGCTCGCGCTCGCCTAGGCTCGCCTAGGCTGGCCCAGCGTGTATTCGCGCCTTTAGAATACTGAGTCCTTAATAATCTACTTTCTTTTCAGCACCATGTAGACTCTGCAATAGGAGTGTACATTATAGACAGGTACACATACTATGTGCTAGAGTTCCTGGAGAACGTACATCCTAATAGCAAGAAGACCATGTCAGAATTTGTAAGTCATTTTGTTTCTTTGCTAGTTGTGAATACTTACACACACTGCTTAGTGTGTGTAAGAAAAAAAAAAAAAAATTATAAATTTTAAATTTAAAAAATTTAAAATTTTTCATTTAAATTTTTGAAGAATTTAAGTAAACCGTGGTGTGACTAATGTCGCCATTTTTTTTAAATGTCAGCCTTCATAATATCAAGTTCACTTTTTTTTTCAAAATGGCGGCCATTAATATAAAAAAAAATAATTGCTAAGTAAGTTTCTTATTTATTTATTAATTACTACTTCATTCATTTATTTATTTTTTACTATTCATTTTTTTAGTCTCGTTCTCATTATATTTTCTCTCTGGTTTTCAGCTAGCGGTATGTCCAAAAAGCGCCTGCCTGTCCACAGTAGGCGTCAGAAAGGACTTGTTCAAGAGAGATCCTGCTAAAGTTCCCATTACCGACTTCTTTGGGTCAGTGAGACCTGTCATCGTCACCACTGACCCGATAAACATATTGGACGCGCCGAAGCGAAAGAAAAAGTCCGAGTTAGTATTTATTTAATTACTAGCAGACGCCCGCGGCTTCGCCCGCGTGGACTACTATTGAACCGTGCATTTTTTTTTTTCGGGATAAAAAGTAGCCTATGTCCTATTCCTGGTCATTATCTATCTATGTTTCAAATTTCAGCCAAATCAGTTCAGTGGTTGTCGAGTTATAGAGGAACAAACATACATCCAAGCAAACATCCAAACTTTCCGATCTTTTTAAGCCCGCAGAGCACGTTCACCCAGCTATTGTAGTTTATAATACCTAGAGTAAATGCAATGGAGATCTGCCTACATCTTTGTTAAATAAACTGTAACAATTTGTTTATTTCAGGAATTCAACCAAAGTACCAGAGAAGAGGGAGTACCTACCTCAATTCCCCATGCACCTTGTGTCAAGCACATGAACAAATGAACTAAGTCAGTATTATTAGAGGTATGTAAATAAATTATACCTACAACTTAACTTTTGTTTCAATATCAACCAAAAACAACTAGGCTAGATTTTACCAAACTGAATTAAGTTTTATCTTGAGATTAAACCACAGATTAAACTGCTGTTTGTTTGAATATTTTGACATTGTAAAATTGACACCTTATAACCAGGATAATTTGAATGCACCTAATAATGTTCGGTTGCGCTTTCTAAACAATTTTATTTCGAATTCTGTCGGCTAACGGAATAACTACTCTGAGAGTAAGATGACAGTTTAGTCGAATCCAGCCTTAGACTTTTAACTAAAATTAAAGAGAAAACAGGGTTTTTGCAACATAAAACAGAAAACAAAAACGGAAATGGACAAAAAACAGAATTACGTCTTCAATAAAACAACAAAGTATTATTAAACATTTATTCATCTATAAGTACTAATAATTTCAACACAACCGACTCTCATCGATGACTTAACCCTTTCTTGCACAAAGCAACTTGTTCAACAATTTGAGAACTATTTTTTAATTGAGTGAACTTTCAATACATTTTTAAGATCCAACTTCAGTTAACATTTTTAATAGGTATTCTATTTTATGCAATTGTCAAAGTTATATAGTTGTACTTTATTATATAGTCATACGTCATAAAACGTGTGAGCAGATTAGAGCATATTGCGTGCTCACTCGCACTTACAGGTCTTATGGAGTAATGTAGCGTACTGGTCGAAAATAAAATAATTGCACTATGCTCTTCATGCGCGCCATTTGTTATTGCAGAAAGAGAGCAAGTTACAGTAAGTCATAGTATCGATAACATGATTATTGATCCCGCCTGCAGCGATTAGGCTGAGACTCCACCAAAGCGGAGATGTGTGAGATGTGTTTTAGTCAACCAATAGAATTTCAAAAGACGAGATGACATGTTTGAATAACGAAATTCTATTGGCTGTTTAAAATACATCTCACACATGTCCGCTTTGGTGGTGTCTCAGCCTTTTTTGTCCAAAAGCGAATTGCATAGTAATTGCTCACTTTGTACGGATTGCGTTACAGTTGTGGTATACCAACGGTTTGTTGTATTAGCATAAAATTGTTGGTCAAACTTGTTAGTTTCAGTTCCTCGGTGCGAGAAAGGGATAGCATTACATTATAACACGTGCCGTCTCACATACTGATATGAGATCAATATCTAGGACTATTAGCACCATTACTGTTACGTTCATAGGCCTTTATAGTTTTTGGTCTAACTTTATGGTTACACCCGCGTTTTGGATACCTATTGAAATTACGTCATTGAACTGCCATCAGTTTCATCTAATCATATTACAGAGCTTCATGGTAGATTTTTTTTCATTGAACTGCCATCAGTTTCATCTAATCATATTACAGTTTCATGGTAGATTTTTTTCATTGAACTGCCATCAGTTTCATCTAATCATATTACATATTCATTGTAGATTTTTTAAAGGTTCTGTAATGTATAGAATTTGGCGAAAAAATTATATTTTACAAATAAGAATCTCTTATTATTTATTCAATGCAAATAGTACTTAGGTACTAATGGTAGTTTAGTGACCATTATTTATGCACTATTAGAATGTGAATTGAATTTATTGAAAAATAAGTAAGTTGTAATAATAAGACCGCAGTTGAAATAATATATATTTATATTCGAGAAGGCTATTTAAAGTACTTACCTATTGTTTTATAGTTCATGTAATTTTTATAGCCTCTAACTGACGTACTATTAACGCAGGTGCCTACGTTATCGTTCCATTTTCCTAAATGTAACTATTTGTACAATTCATTCCGTAAAGCAAACTACGGGAATCTAAAGGAATCCATCCACACAATCACAGCAAAACCGTTGATCTATGCTTTGGTAGTTATATTTCTTAATATTCAAATACATATTACGTATTTGTTTAAAATATTACGTAAAATTCTGTTAAATAAAATAAAATATTCGAAATAAGTAGACATAGAGGCGTCGATTAACCACGAAATGTACAAAAACGTGCATCTAACTCTAATTGTAAAAAAACGAATAAAAAATATAGTTCAGTTCTGAAGGAACTTGTAAAATACAAAACAAAATTAGTTGCGTGTACACTTGGGCCAACGGATCTCGGCATTCGTGAAGGTGGCTGTTTCGATGCGCAGTGCAACTTTTTCATACAACATTTTCTACTGCTCAGCGAAAAGCCTAACTTCACGAATGCCTAGATCCATTGGCCCTACTGTACTTGCGTGTACTTGCGTTGCGACTGATGAGGGTTTAGTAGGCTCCAATCTAATAGATTTGCTGAGGCTTAGCCGTATTAATTTTATCAATTATTAATATTTAACCTTTCCTACTTATCTCTCAAATATCCAACAATATTATCATTAACCTCATTAGTTTTATTTTGTGCTTCTGCTTTGTGGGGCTCACCATAACAATTAAGTAATGATATAATTTTAAATTAAGTTGTACTTACACTAAATTCTAGTATCAAATTAATCAAAACGCTAATTAAATGCGAAATATTATCTAAGCTCAAAATTTTGTAAACGACTAGTATAAAGAATGCGTGTATGACAATATAATTGCATGATAGCACTATATCGCGTAATTATATTGACACGCATAGAAAGTATAACATGAAAACTGCATTATTTGAACTTGTTCAATAATCTCACACAATATACCGCATTATTGGGTATATCATTAGGTACACTCTTTTCCTCTTGTATTAATTACATTAAGCATTTGAAATCTTTCGAGGACACTTTGCATAGCGATAATTGCGCCGAAAGAATGTGTTCGTCTAAAGGCAGTTTATTTTCTCAATATTTCGCCAACGTTAGTATAAATATTAAATGTGTATTTGATCAACATAATAACTTTAAAATACATTCTTGACATATCAAATCATTCTCATAATAAAAACATGCAACTACCCATACCCACTTTAGTGGAGAGGTTTCCTAATTAAAGTTCTATACTGTCAATGAATAAAAATAACGGTAACTAACTTTACTACGTAAAATTTGAACTATTCTTCTAACAATTGTTTATATAAAAAACAACAAAATAACAACAGATTAACGATGAAAACAGAACTACACTTAAAATAAACTTATTTCTATTGGTGCATTTTTAAATTTTTCTGATATTTTTCAAGTCATTTAAAAGGCCATTTCAATGTTTTCAGAATGGAATGTCTAAGTCCATCGAGATCAGAAGAATTTGAACGAATTAATGAATTTTTAACCTAATTTTTTTAATTATTAAGAATTTCGATTTTACAAGTTAGAAGCGTAGTATACAAAGTGTTTTAAAAAAACTTTGTAACAATGAATTGTTACACGTATTTTTAATAATGATTTTTTTAAACCTAGATATCTGATTCAATTTTATTACAAATCGAAGACTAAAGATAGTGTTGGTTTCAACCAGATTTAAATAACAGACAAAAATATTATTACAACAAATTGAATTACAAATTAATCACGTGAATTAATGCATTATTTTTAAATTAACATTTTGATTTATAGGACTAAATTTAGTCTTCGTTTCTTAATAAAATCGAATAAGTCTAAGAGAGCGATGTTTTAAGTAAAAATACATTTATCACGCAAATTTTCCTGAAGAGTGAATTCGAGTTTAAAAACTTAAAATATTAATCTACTTTTATATGCGACTTTACTTTTAAAATTTTCCAAAGAAGGTACCTACATAGTAGCTAATGAATATAAATTACTATTTTTTTTTCGGTAACAGCCTTAAATCGCTACTAGTTTACGAAAATACTAAATTGTACGAACAGATCTAAGTTTAATTTGATGTAATCGATATTTGAACTAATTTATCTTAAAAACTAATCTATAGATAAATAAATTGACAGTAAATCTTTAGAACAAAATCGATAGAAGTAAGAAGTCAGTGAATATTAAACCTAGATAGAGACATTATAGAAACACATTTAAATTGACATAAAACTTGCCAGAGTAAAAAATTACTACGGAGTTACATAGCTCCTTTTTTTCACATGAATAAGCGAACCTGTAAGTGTTGAATATGAAGTTTTTTTCATACTAAATCGAAAATATTTGTACAATGTAAGAAAGCTTGCGCGCATGTGATTGACCGGAATTATGTCCGTATTTATTATTTGACAAACGGTCTTCAGTTCTTAAAGTATTAAAGTGAGACTGTTCTGTATAAAGTCATACCTACACTTTTTGACACATAATGTTGCTATGGTTCTCTGCGAACATTCGTAAGTTATAGTCAAATTGCTCATTGTACGAACTAAAAATATATGAAAAATGACATTTTGACCGTCAATTTTAGTGCGTATAATGAGCAATCCGACTATAGATGTAGAAATCTGACATGAATGTGATATTAGAATGTTCAATCAGAATATTCACAAGCATTTTATTTAATTAACTTGCTTTGATTTCACTAAACAATTAATTTAAAGTGAAAGGCAAAACAAAATTCGAACCATCTTAAATCGCCTTTACAAAAACTATTACTTAGGCAAGAATAACTTTTAAAGAACAATTTGCTCAAAATCTTCGCTGTTGGAAACCACTTTCCATTACGTATTATAAACTCCGTCCAACCGTCGGCCGCGGATGATAATGATGAAGCGAGTCAGTGCCGCGCTCGCTCAACCGTGGTTGTCCGGTTGGACTATCTCGTAGTAACTATCTATGGTGTAGTTGAAGAGTTGGAAGTCGTTTCTGGAATATACATCGAAAATAAGAACACAAGCCAGTTTGATACACTTGGGCCAATGGCTCTCGGCATTCGTGAAGTTGGCCGTTTCGATGCGCAGCGCAACTTTTTCGTACAAAATTTTCTACTGCGCAGCGAAAAGCCTAACTTCACGAATGCCGAGATCCGTTGGCCCTACTGTAATATTGAAGACCAGCGGATTTAAAAGAGCCGTTAAAGCTGAATCACAATAGGAATTGATCTATATGCCGTCTCTTCATAGACTGAGAGTGACAAGAACTGCATATATTGCAAATCCTAATATGATTCTGCTATAGCGGCCATTTTAGCCCCGCAGCATGGCCATTCACACTTCTCAGAATGTATTCCGAAATGCTTCCGATTCGGAGATTTTCTTCGGAAAGTTCTCGTTTTTTCAGGGAAGATTCCGTCACATTCCGAATTCGGAATGCATTCCGAGAAGTTGTGAATCGCACTGCTGGTGTCTCTTGGATATATTTCTTTCAATATTACTGAAATGGATTTCGAGGGATTTCGGTTAATTAAATAATCAAAATTTACAAGGAAATAAAAGGATATAAAAGTCATATTACAAGGAAAGTGTTGGATATGAATGTGGAAGGATACATAGGTAGAAGACGGCCAAAGAAAAGATGGATGGATTGTGTGAGAGAGGACATGCGTGTGAAAGGAGTGACTGCTGAGATAACGAGTGATAGGAGGAAATGGAAGAGGAGAACATGTCGACCCCACCTAGTGGGAAAAAGGCAAGGAGATGATGATGATGAATCACTGGATATAATATAGAAGGGATGGTAATGTGCAGTTCTACATAACCACCCTAAGAAAAAGGATGTACTAGAAGGCGCAAGAAAAGCAGACCATGCAAAGTATCTTCATCCTTCACTAGCACTAACAAATTAGGATAGAAAGAGTAGAGGATACGTTACTTTGTGCGTCTTAATTCGTAGAATGTCTCCATGTTGACTATTTAGTACTATTATTTATTCTGTGATAAACTATACAATAAACTAAGACACTATTCATTAATCTGTGAAGACACTACAATCTTGTTATCCAGCTGGATAAAAAACAAATATGACATCCGCTATACGGGCGGCGCGCTGATTTTTTAGCCGCACGCAGTGGCTATTGTATTGACGTCTCTTTTTAACACAGGTAATGTGGGGGTTAGTGTGACTAGCATGAATGATGACTTTGATCATACAATTAAAATTGGTTTCATCTACAGGAGGAACGACAACGATTCTTTATCTACTTATGTAACCACTTACCTATATAGTTTATGCAGCCCGTCCAACTGAGATTTCCTCAGCCTAGAATATAGATGGTTGATGTTGTGCAACGTGTTGGTTCCCTTCCCGCTGTTCCTCCACTCCGGCTTCACCACCTCGTGGAGTCGCGCCAGCTGGATCAAATACTTTTGATCCTCCTAGAGAACAAAATGAATTTTAATCCTTTTTAAATAACTTCAAAAGTTCAACTTCTCAATTCGTCGGAATCTTTTTTTTTGTGTTTTTTCTTTGTTCACCGATTACTCGAAGACGCCTGGAACGATTAGGAAAATTCTTTTTTTGTTTGAAAGTGTATACTTTCCGATTGGTGCCACAATTTGGTGAGGATCTGTCAAGGATGTTCGGAGTTATAAACAGAAATGCACCTCTAGAGTGCAGAAATTTGCTATTTAATACTTACCTATTGAAGTCGGTTTTTTTTTATTTTTAATTTAGCCACTTGTAAACTACGCTTTGTTTGACGCTACGAAACAGGATCAAACAAGAGAGCATCCTTCGAAGATAAAGATGAAACAAAACAGAGTGCCTCCCAAAACTAAAAATGACATAATTGCCGTGCCAACCTTCGTAGTTCAGCTTAAGTTGGTCAAATGTCCGAATTCAGTTTCCACCGTCATAAGCTAAACTACGGAAATTGGCAAGATATATCGTTTCCGGTTTTGGGAGTAGGCTGTTAGTTTCAAAGTAATCGAGTAATTCATAATCAAGTTCAAATAATAAATGAATTGATACATCGAGGTTCATTATCCAAACAGGGCCAGCCCACGTCAAAAAAACCTTCGTAGGCGAAAATGAATTCGTATAAAATTATGTCGTGTATGAAATTGATGTCAGCAAGTCTATTTGGGACTCGTTGGTTTTCCCTCGAGGGATGACAGTATTAGGTCCCACCCCTATTACTGAATATAATGATATCGACACCGTATCTATTGCTAGTTAGGCACAAATTGATATTTGACCGTAACGGTCCACTGGGCTATTGGGATGATAGGTCATTTGCCGCCAATAACCAATTTAAGTGCCTATAATATTGTACATACATGAGTTTGTGACCAAAATTGCAGACTCGTATCTCGAATGGGTAAGTTCTGTTTAGTAAATTCGTATAAGTTAGTCACTAAACACAATTTCTCACTGCAGTTTGAGTCATAAAACGTGTTAGCAGAGCAGATAATATTGCGTGCTCGCACTTAGGTACAGTCATAATTGCAACGACTTGTCGAAAATAAAACAATGCACTAATATGCGCTTTACACGAGCCATTTGTTATTGCAGGAAGTACCTAGGTGCTTATTGGAGCTTTAGACCGTTTGATGCCACTGCCAAGGCTATCATGATAATTTAACTTAGTGAGCTGAAGCGGTCGCTTTTAAATTTCTTGATCACGCTAAACATCGCTTAACTTCGTCGATCTATTGAGAACAAGGCAAGTTACACTGCAAGCGTTTCAACAGTAATTTACGTGTGATAAAATCTTGAATATATTGTCCAAGATCATCCCTATAATCTTCTGTGCCTGAATCCTTTTGAAAACAATAGGTGCCTACTATAACTACTCCTACACAATGTGACTAGGTTTTATTGAGGTAAAACGTTATAGTCACCCGATCTCCCATTACTCACTTCCCGAACTAATAATACGAGGCGCGACTACGGATGACATCATTCAATCAGCCGACCGTCCACTTCCTCTGTCTTCGGGCTTGCCCATCCGAAATGGCATTCAAATTACAATGGTAATTGTGCTGGCCACAGCCCTGTTTTGTTGTAAATAACTTTGAAATGCCGCATTTTCATCGGGTCACTAACTTGTGGTGTGGTTAATATTTACACTCGCGGTATGACATGATATGAACACTGTTTTATAAATTCAACATCATCAGCCTATAAAGTTCTCTGCTGCATATAGGGCTTCCCAATCATTGATTATATCGTTAGAAACGCCATGATGCCTAAAATCTGTGGTTTTTTTTTCGTATGCGACGATCAACAAAACAACATTTCCATTTGCTACGGTCACAACATAGGTGCTGCTTTTTTAAAGCTGGGTAATGTGTATCCATTATGTTGGCGCATCTACTGCGCTCGTCGCTCCTGCAACTGCTTCCGGTAGTGGGTTACGTTCGCAAACATGGAGCGAATTAACTAAGAACTTATTCACTACCGGGATAACATAATGAATATCCACTTTTACATTCAATTTCACGACATTCTCCAAGAATCGAAAGTTTATTATTACCTACTTATTAATAAAAATCTCTCCGGTCTCCCACCTTGATTTTCAAGATTTGAGCTCTATTCAATCTTTGCGCACTACAACTGTACTCGTATCTTAAAGCTTCCGTAGTGATTTTCTAGTTGAATGAACCATCTCATTTCGACGGGTTCAATGGCTAGCGGTAAGGATAGAATAGGGCAAAAATAAATCCCACGGTTGGTATTGGTACTATGGATTCCCATAACGGTACAAAATGTGGTTAGTGACCACAACTATTGTGTGAAAACGCGAATGCGGAGACCATTTTGAAAAATTACGATCAAAACAAAATATTTATTTAACAAAATGCAATTTTCCCTGTCGGTCGCGATTTCTGCGTTAAATCGCGAAGAGTGGAAAGAGGGAAGGGTTTGCCTTTGCCCTGCAGAGGGACAGTAAAAATATAAGTTGTGATCGAGTCAGTTTAAGAAAACATACATGGGTCCTGTTTTGTTAAGCTAAGAAAAAACTCACGTCCAATGTCTCAAACTTCAGTACAACATCGAAGGCGAACCGGCAAGGTGTGCAGAAGTCTGAATAAGGCGTCCAATGCATATCCAGCGAGCGTTTCATCCGTGCCTCTTCGAGCACATACGCTACGAACTCCTCGAACACAGGGTATCTTTCTGTGGGCGCTGGTCGCTCTGGAGTGGACTTCTGGAAAGATCAGAACTGATTATTGTTCATCTGTTAGAGTTGGAGTTTGGGAGAACTTCAATGAAATGGCAAGTTTAATCAGGGCTAGGTAGCTTAATCCGGCTTTCCTTTTCTGGAATATGAATGTTAGATTTGGATTAACTTTTAAGTTTTTTGTGATTTGTACTAGACATTACAATAACACATGAGAATCAGTCACGTAAATAAATCGATTAAATTACTAATCTAATAATATACAAGAAATGTTTGCAAGCCTGTCTGGAGAATCTCTAGGCAAAAAGCGACTCGCGGTACGGTCAATTCTCAGTCACATTTTGGCAGTGTCTCAAAATGTGTTATTATAAATTGTCTAGTTGATTGGTCATTCCTTCAAGCAGTAACGAAACTACGGATTGTGCTACGGATTTTCATATTATTTTTCTTAGAGATAACAAACCGGAAAGTTAACTTTTAATCTAGTAAAAAATACGGTTCGTGTGGAATTTTTGATGTCTTAGTACGATAATGGAGTCGCCTGTTTCACATGTGAAAGGTACTGGTAATATAAACAACTGGTCGAAGATCCTTACCTTCCTAAACTTCCGTATAATCATATGCCCCATCTTATCATGAAAGGACTTAGGCCATGCGTGCACTATCTTGTCATTATACGCAGAAGCCAGTCTCTCCAATGGATGTCTTACTATCAAGAATGATATGGAGTCTGCTTGGGCTTTCTTGATCATCTCTAGCGTTGGCCTTGCGTATTTCTTCCTGGCTAGAACAAGAGGAACCTCCTTGGTTTTGTCTAAGAAGGCAGCTGTGTAGTTCGCCATTAGGTTAAAGTTGTACATCCAGGAGGTGGATGCTGCTTTGAATATGTTGCACCTGTAAGTAGTGAAGGTATTTTATTTGCTTATGTGTGTTTATTATTATGTGCGTTTGTAGCTTTGCTAGAGGAAGGTACCAACGTATGATGGTTATGGCTTCAAATCTAAAACCACCGGATTGAATGTAGTATCAATGTGTTTCAATTTTATTTTTGTTTCGCTTTGTGCAATACCCCTATCTAATCAGCCCACCATCTGCTGAGCCAAAGGTTCCTCATTTTCACGCCACTTTTCCCGATTCTGTGCCAGTCGAATCCAATGCTTCCCTGTTGCCTTTAAGACCATCTGTTGGTCTACCTTGCATTGCGACTGTGTTATGCTAGCTACTTGCTAAGTATGAGCAAGCCGAATACTGTGATTTAATCTACCCCACTGCACTTTCAGACGGATGCTTTATTTCTTTAGTCGCTTATTTTCTTGATTTGTTTTCCAAATAGCTTGCAAAATCATCAATAGGCATGATGACAGTAATCAAGTATCGCCAAAATATTTATCTAATCTACTGAAATAGGATTCAAAGATTTTGAAAAATGTATTTATTCTCTTATTAATGGCGAGATTAATAATTTATTTGTAAAAATAAATCTACAAAATACAACAATCCGCCATGATAGCTAAAACACCCATCAGAGCGAATTAGGTACGTCACGTCTCAGTAAATGTCATTTTGTTTCTAGGTAGCTAAGTTGTCATCACTGGTCGATATACTGAGCCGTGACGTAAAAACAGACGCCATGACACCGGCGAGCGTTTTGGCGTGAATTTGAAAATTTAAATTTAAATGTACTTTTATTGCACAAAAACCTTAGTTTTCTACAGAAATATGATATATTTTAGACATAATAGATACTTCTGAATATTATAGAAGATATTTTAAAAATTAGTCATCATGCCTATTGCATCCTATAATCTAATTCTAAAGTGTCTAATCTAAACCTACGTCATAAAATGTGATGGTAAGTATATGAAAAATCCTTACCAAATTACATGGTACTGCCTATTAATCAGGTACTCCCAAGCATTAGCCTTGTTGCTCCTGCCATCCAGGCCCAGTCTGGAACATTCGCTGGTGAGGTACTCCCTCCTGGCGTCCATCCTCGCGTTCACCTCCATAAACTTGTCTCTCGTGAGGAGGCCGTCCTCATGAGTGCCGTTGTCGAAGATATACTGTAACAAGAATGGAAGTTGAAGGATTTGTTTTGAAAGTTGTTTCCTTGGTATTTCTGGAAATATGGAAAATTTGAAGTTTCACCAACACATCAGTTTTCCAAATCTGTTAAAAATAGCGTTCAAAAATAAAATGTTAATTTTGCTTTTAAAAAATATTTTGGAGTGAAGGCAAGCTCTTGCGATCTTGGTAAATTAATTAAAAATTTAGAAAACAACACAAAATTTGACTTATAAAAACACAAACTATTTGTGCCAAATACCTTGACCTGTATGTAATGTTGGAATTATATATTTTTTTTATTGAAAGAAGCGAGGACATAATAACAAAAGCTAGGTAGGGATCAGCCCTTGTTAATGGATAAAGTGTCGTATTCGACTAAAGCTCTTTCTCATGGTGATAGGTTGGGTTAGATCGATATCAAAAGAATTGAAAAATACCCATGAGTTGTCGGAGTCGCTAAGTATTATCAATATAAAGTGGATCTACGAGTATTCACTTTATTTAAATTCTGTTATATCATATTATATTATAATATTCAACGAAGTTTCCGTACCGTTTACCAAACTGTCAATATCACAATAATCACTAGCACCCACCAAGTTTACCTACTCGATACAGCAAAGGCATTTTCGAAGGTAAAAGTCGACCAAGCTTCGAGCCACCCCATTTCGGGTGAGTGTTAGTTTTACCCTACATAAACAAAATGCTTATCGATCGATGAGTACCAATGGATAATTTCTTTCAATTTGTGAACTAACCGACTTGTGTGTTCAAGTTACGGTGACAAGGACATAAAGTGTAAATAAAGTGATGTTTTTCAGCCTTCGTGGAAAATTTACCTACCATTAGCTAATTAGAAGTAATTAATCATTACTTAGGTGTTTTCTACGTGTTAGTAAATTACCTTAGTTGTTGATGGTGGAGTAAAATAGAGTTAGGTAGGTTTAAAATACAACTTTGTAAAAGGTATCGCGAGGGAAAACTAGTGATTTTAGTTTATTAGCAAACATAGTCCTATTTTAACCAGGGATATTCCGGTTAAGGTTAAAAACCGTAATGAATCGGTTGTTTAACAGTTTGAATACCGGTTAACCGAAACAATGGGTTACCTACCGAAACGATATGGGTTTTTTTCTTAAGGTTTAAATTGGCGCATTTTCGGCGTGTGCTGCGAGTAGCGTAATGTGAGTGCGACGGAAAATAATGTCTCACTCATCTTCTGTCGCGTTTAATATTCTTGCTTGCTTGAATTTCTGTCGTTGCGTATTTTTGTAGTTTGCGTGCGAGTATCGCCGTGATTATTTTGTTTATGCACCACCTACCGTACCTATCCGCTTTTTGGCAGATTATTTCTTGCCAAAGCTGTAGCGAATGAATGTATTATTTAGTTATTGTGAGTACTGAATTAGTAGTGAGTTGTTGAATAAGTACTACAAATAATTTACTTTAAACGATTAAAAATTGGTATTTTTTACATTTAAATGCCTCGCAAACAGTCTAACGCCGTTCACAGACATTTTGAATATAACAAAAGGACTGGTTGCAGTTTATGTAGGTATGCTTTGTGGAAAGCAGTTAAAGGTAAGTAGGTAGGTATTATTTTAGTTAGGTATTAGAATCAGACAAAATAAATAGGTACCTACTTACTTATTTAAGTAGATTAATATCTACTATCACCTAAATGGAAAACTATTCAATGTTGTTTTAGTTCGATTGTTGTTAGTAGGTACAGTGTTGTTAATATATATTCATTTACTTACTTATTGTTATGCCGTTATATCAAGAATAATAGGTAGGTAGGTTAGGAGGACCTTACCTACACCTACTACTGAGTTGTCATGTATGTACTTACCTATGTCCTTTATATTTTGTTAACTTATAGGTAGGTAGGTACTTAGGTATTACCATACTAATTATTTACCTACCTACCTAGTTAAATAGAAAAGTCACGAAAACAAGATAAATTGGCTAATGTGTAAAATATAAAATAGGGTAAAATATCCAACAACTAGCCGGGATCAGTAACGGGACACCAGTATTCAAAATTACTAGAAATTTCTATAAAAACGTATTATTAACAGTAACTTCTAATAAGATGCGAAGTTACGAAGATACGAAGATGCGAAGTTGCGAAGATAAGAAGATACGAAGATACGAAGATACGAAGACACGAAGTTGCGAAGTTACGAAGTTACGAAGATGCGAAGATATGAAGATACGAATACATATTTGAAACTTTCGCGACTTGAACACATTTTTTAATTTATTAGTGACCACGGCAACTGTAATGTCGCCGAAACGTCGAGGTAAATAAAATAATTTCATTACGCGATTAAGTCCTGTTACTAATAAATTAAAAATGAAGATACGAAGTTGCGAAGTTACGAAGATACGAAGTTGCGAAGTTACGAAGTTACGAAGATGCGAAGATGCGAAGATGCGATGATGCGAAGATGCGAAGATGCGATGATGCGAAGTTACGAAGATATGAAGATACGAAGTTGCGAAGTTACGAAGTAATTAAGATGCGAAGTTGCGAAGTTGCGAAGTTACGAAGATACGAAGTTGCGAAGATGCGAAGTTGCGAAGATACGAAGATACGAAATTACGAAGATACGAAGTTGCGAAGTTACGAAGATACGAAGTTACGAAGATACGAAGTTACGAAGATACGAAGATACGAAGTTACGAAGTTGCGAAGTTACGAAGATACGAAGATACGAAGATACGAAGTTACGAAGATACGAAGTTGCGAAGTTACGAAGTTACGAAGATAGGTAAGAACGGCGAAATGTAGGTAGGTAATAGGTACCTACCTAATTTTTATTCTGACCCTGGATAAAACGCATTTTTCGCATGCGAACATTATGTACATTGTGTACCTACATACCTACCTTACTTTATCTGTTGAAATTACAGAAGCAAATCACTAACCATTATTTTAAAAATATCAATAGCTCACACTCACAATACCTAAAATTAAAATAAGTAAAATACGCCTATCTAGAAAAATACAGTCGCCGGCGCCGTGGCCGAAATCGGCTAGGAAGTCATCATCACATTAAATAAAACATTTTCTGTGAATTATGCGTAAACTGCTTTAGGTACAGTACGGCCAACGGATCTCGGCATTCGTGAAGTTAGCAGTTTCGATGCGCAGTGCAACTTTTTCACACAAAATTTTCTACTGCGCAGCGAAAAGCCTAACTTCATGAACGCCGAGATCCGTCGGCCCAACTGTAATCCTGTCGACAAATAAGTCAAAAACACGAAATACTTACATTCGCTGGCAACAAGCTGGCAACGTCGCACTCAATGCATCGCTCTCTTTCTACGAAATATTTACGTAATAATGCGACAAAAATACAGTTATAAAAAACCCAATCATTTCGGTATACCGTTTCATTCGGTATGGGTTATTATTTCGGTTAATACCCAATCATTTCGGTATATCGTTTCAATCGGTTACCGTTTCAATCGGTAAGCGTTTGAAGCGGTTACCGTTATGAATGGGTTATCCGATCCCTGATTTTAACACGATTTGTTTGTCAAAATGCAAAATAGTTACATAAGTAGGTACTAAGATTTTTCTAGAGTCATAAAATGTTCTTGAAGACAAAATGACCATAACAATGAATTATCTTGCTTTGTGATCATAAAACTCTTATTTACCTCTCCTACGTCGTACTCCTACGTACTGTCGTATAATGTAGGTACCTACCTACCTATACAGGGTGTGGCAAATTCTTGGTCACTGAAGGGTAGCTACCTTTTCTCTTGTAGTTAGAAAGTTTTGTTCTTAGGAAACTTCAGTTTTATTTTGAAGAAAAAAATAATTGCATTTTTAGATTTTTGAAAAAAAGTACAGTTAGCCTAAAAAATTACATTTGTCAAAAAAAAACAAGTTGGTCTTAATCGACTCTATTTCCCACCAGGAACACTTCTCTCAAAGTAACTTATCAAATCAAATCGTAAGTTTTTGCAATAATTCAGAAAAACACATCCAATACATTTTCTATGAAATGAAGAGTTGTAAACATTACAGTGCCACTTAAGGGCAGGCGGTATTACAATGATGATTGTTTGCCTGCAAATGGTGAGTAAACGGAATATCTCATCAAGCTAAAACTCCAATTATGTGATTTTTTAATCTTTTTTCTATTCAGTTCTAAAGGCAGAAACACGATTAATAGAAATTTACATGATACTTTTACGTTTTGAAAATGATACCTTTTCTCAAGATTTTTGCATTTTTCTTGAAAACTAGTTCAGCTACATATACAAAATAAATACTCACAGAAAGGAAATTTAGTCTTTTATTTGCTTCTAAGTTATCGTTTACCTAGACTGCTTATTTTTCTCATAATAAGCAAAATTAGTTTTGAGCTTTACTTCTGAGTACAGAGAGTTAAACGGATCAACCGAAAATCAACCTTATTGAGTCCCGAGTTGCTATATAAATAAGCACAGAATCGAACGCAGCTCATTCCGCTTCTGGGCGGTCACAAGGTCGGATCCACGCGCGTTTTGACATTTTGACATTTGACAAACTATTTGCCCGCCCCGGCTTTGTACAGGTAACAGAAAATGAAACCAAAAAGTCATAAAGTTAGTAAGTATTTAGTTTTTTTTCGATTAGGAAAAACAATACTAACTTTACGACCTTAGTAATAATGCACAGTCCCTCCCTAAGGGTAATTTTGAATAAAATAAAAATAAAG
The DNA here is from genome assembly GCA_958496255.1 of Camptogramma bilineatum. NCBI lineage: Eukaryota > Metazoa > Arthropoda > Insecta > Lepidoptera > Geometridae > Camptogramma > Camptogramma bilineatum. Next base: position 6,880,142 of record OY292467.1, on the reverse strand, counting down.
TAGGTACCTATTTAATTACTCTGGTGAATCAAACCAGAAAATATTTATTTGAAATAGAACTTTATTGCAACCCCTTTAAAAATTCATAACTTAGTACTTATTATTTTATTTTTATTTAAGAAATTACATTTATTTTTTAGAAACTTGCCTCCTTTTTTCACCTTCTTGTTAGATAGAACAGAAGATCGAAGATCACTAAAGATTACGAGTAGAACAAAAAATCGGCAAAATTAGTTTAGTAGTTACGGAGATACGTGGTAAAACAAAAATTCACACAAACTTCTCTCATTTGTTATATATAGGACTAGTCGAAATCGAATGTCATTCGGAACAAAATGGAGTGGAGTCGCATCCTCAACTATATAATTTGGTTTTGGTTCAAGGACTGTGTTGGCCAAGTGGGATATTACCCCGAATTTAGTTTTTTTTAGCTTCACTTGTATTCATCTATGTCAACAGAATCTTAGAACGTAGTTTTAATCCATTTCAAAACGTCGGATCAAAATGTGCAGACTTATCAAGGATCAAAGACATTATTATTTTACCACGTTTTTATTATACCTATAGGTATAGTCACTTTCTTGTTCGTCTGTCTATCTGTCTGTCGTTCCGTGGAAAATCTCGCGCGACTAAAATTTCGAGCACTTTCCGTGTAGCTGGTCCGCTAAAACTGTCAGGGTAGCTCACAACTCGATGACAACGCATTCTAAATAAATAAATAAATAAAGACGTGGTTTTTAGTTTATTTTTTAAATGGTGATAGTAATTCTAATCGGCAAAAATCGAATCCATCCTCTGTTTAAGTCTTGTGAAAGTAATTGTAATTATAAAATAGACATCCTGACTACACGTTACATTGGTTATTTCGTGTCTTTGAACATATCGGACCATCCATACTTCACGCCCAGAACCTCTCCCTGACAAGTATATGATCTTCTTATTTCATATTCTATTAAACGAGCAATATTTGTTTGTTTGTTTATTTGTACTCACGTTCTCGAAAACGGCTCTAACGATTTCGATGAAATTTGCGGTAGGTACAGAGGTTTACGGTTTACGGGGGCGAAGAATCGATCTAGCTAGGTCTCTACCTAGCTAGATCGATCGAGACCTAGCTTTTTTTAAATAGGTACACACTGCGTCACCAATTGGTAACCCTTTATAGTGTAAATGGAAAGTTGCCGTATGCCGGCTACACTGACAAAATTGTTTGCCTGAACGACTCAAATAAATAAAATCTTACAAAAACTTATTTACTTGCTAGGATTCGAACCACCGATGCCCCAATTGCACGTGAGCGAGTATTATTAGCAGCCCACGCTTTTCCAACTGAGCTACCGTATCAGTTGGCAACAGCGCTGAATTTATAAGTTACATTATTCGTTTACAAAATAATAGTAGGTAACTCTTTACACGACTACCATCAACTAATAAAATTGTATTGAAGGTAGCTGTGCACTAAATTCTATTGAACAATAAAATTAACTGACTGGTTTTGTTACTTGTTTTATTTTCGGTGCGTGTAGCATAGCAATGGTGCATTTTATCAATTTTGAAAGGACAAAGATAGTTGTTCTTGACGAACAAAATATAAGCAAAAGAGATTGCTTGGCATCATGGAATAATGGTAAGTCGTAAATATTCGAAGAATCTTTGTGAATAAATAATTGCATGAGTATAAATGTATAACACTTATTTTACTTTTCGTAGGTCAAATTGGTGCAGACTGGTGATATGAATCATATATATAAAGCCACACAAATCAGGCCGAAAGAACTAAGGAGTCTAAACAGATCTATGTGAACGCCACAAACATTATTATTAATACCAGCAAGTTGCAGAATAACGTTAGGTAAGTGGTATGATAATTGATAAGTATTACAGAGGTTGTTTTTTTATCTTATATCTAACCTATGCCATTATGTAATAATGTTCATATTTTCAGGTTATTGGGGATGGAAAGATGTCATAATATTGGCCCAACGAGTTGCTTATCGAGAAGGTATTACCTTGTGTATTTAGTTCATGATAACCGCGCTTCATCGTTCGCGAGCTGTTACTAACTTTTATAAAATTGAAAGATAACTGATATTGTTTTAAATTGTAAGTAGATAATATTACTTAGTCTGATCTGATTTGCGAGAGATCTAAATTGTTTATTTTTCATTGGATTTTATACGACAAGTATAAACTGTTCCAATGATAACATGACATGTTTGTTCACTCGTTAATTTTATTGGATTAAGTATTAGGTTTGTGTTTAAATAAATTTACTAAGACCCTACTAAAAGTTGTTTCATCTAACTATAACTTTACTAGGTAACTTACTACCTACATACTCACAACGTAGTTGTGAAAGCAAAAATAAAAATAAAAAAAACAAAAAATACATAGTCGTGACAGGATTTGAAACCAAGCCCGGACCCATGCAGGAACATTTGAATCGGGGCTCGCAACCGCTGACCCATTTGGTCGCACAGCAGAGTGCGTGAAATTACTTATCCGTACGTAAGTAAGAATAAGAAAGTAAGAATGACAAATCTAATAAAAAAGGTAAATGTTTTACAAAAAGTTGAGATCAACGGGTTGCGAACTGACGTCTTACCAGGGGGAGTATATATTGGTGACGCTTTGTGTACATACTTAACTCATTTTTCTTTTTTTCTCGATTTGCACCCAAGCAGAGCTTGGTCGCCCAGATATTCTATAATAAGTAGGTAGGTAATAATAATTATGAAGGTAACAACTAGGTATCACTTCCATCGAAAAAAAATAATTGATGAAGTCTCCATGACAATGTTCGCTACTTCAACAAGATGTAAAAATTATAATTATTCTAAGATAGTTTCAAAAGTTTTAACATGTCAAAATATCGTGAATAGATAGAGGGTAGAGGGGCGTTTGGGGGGAGTCAACGATGACATTTCTTTTGAAAGCTTGGTCTTAATTGATCGTTCTTAATTTAATTTCGTAACTGCTCCGGCAAGCTGGGAGGCTATTGTAAAGCGCGTATTTAAATTTAGAACTAAGTGCTTCCCTGCAGATGTACAAATGGTATGCTCCATGCATACCAACATCTCTTGCGGCTCTGTCTGCAGCGCCTAAGGCTTTACAATAGCCTCCCAGCATGCCGAAGCAGTTACGAATTTAAATTAATAACCATCGAATAAGTGGCACTATAATGTTTACAACTACTTATCTCATAGAAAATGTATGGGATGTGTTTTTTTAATTATTGCAAAAACTTACGATTTGATTTGATAAGTTACTTTGGGAAAAGTGTTCCTGGTGGGAAATAGAGTCGATTAAGACCAACTTGTTTTTTTTTTGACAAATGTAATTTTTTAGGCTAACTGTACTTTTTTTCAAAAATCTAAAAATGCAATTATTTTTTTCTTCAAAATAAAACTGAAGTTTCTTAAGAACAAAACTTTCTAACTACAAGAGAAAAGGTAGCTACCCTTCAGTGACCAAGAATTTGCCACACCCTGTATATCGTGCAAGTATAATAAAAATATACTTTACCTAAGTACTTTATTGAAAGTGCACAAGGCCAATCATCCCCATTATTTATATTAAACTGTCAAATTAACTAGGCTTTAGAGTTTAGAGAGTATTCTTTTCTTGTCACTCTTATCAAAGAGACGACAACTGATTTCGCAGATAAGCATTGCAAGTACCTACCGTACCTAGTTATCGATCGCTAAATTTAATATTTAGAATCGACAAAAATCGATAAAATTGGATTTACTTACCTACTTATCAATAAAAAAACAATTTATCGAATTGTGTCGATTCTAAATGTCAAATTTAGTGATCGATAAGAACGGTAAGTACTTGCACTGCAGAGCTCTAGGTAGCTTGTAAGTCCATTATGAATAACGGGATAGCAGTCTTTAAATTAAAATTGTAAACGAAATAATTCTGTCATGTCAACTCATGTTACGTACGTTCTCGTATGAAATAAAACAAGCTTCAAGTAAATGGAATGGAGCTCCCCAAAGCTTGCAAAATTTTAACAAGCAATTACCTACAAGTATTCTTGACATTCTGCGTGATATGTTTGGCTGAAGCGCAAAATTTAATTAAAATGTACAACCGGTTACAAAATACGCATGTCTTATTGTTTAATACTAGCTTCCGCCAGCGGCATCAAATGCAAACGGGGAAAAAGTAGAGCATAGATAGTTTTCAGCTTTTATTGTTTGGCGAAACCTATATAAAATATGTTGTTGTATTAAATATATACCTACTTGTTATAAAACAAAATTCGTGTTAGACATTAATCTTAGTTGGACATTTGGACATTTTGTATTTTGGACATTAGTCGTGCAAAGGAAATAAACGCGCGTTGATGTCTTTTGTATGAAGATTTTTTAATGGCATTCTTGTTTGGCAATTAAATGTTATCAGGTTATTTTATTATTGTATGGGATGTTATTGCTTCAAAACAGTGCTTTCTTCCATACAATCATCAACATCATTATGTATTTATGTATGTATGTTTCGTATGAGCTAGTGGCTAACATTATTATAGCCCGTTTACACCCATTGTTTAGAATAGGCCTTGATTTTATGACATCCTTCCTTCTTAGTGAGAGTCATTCAATGATTTTCTGTTAGGAGGCGGCACACTGACAATATCGTCTGTGTGAACTGTAACATTGTTTTCCAAAGAATTCGACGTACGTGGGGCTTTGCATGCAAACTGTCGCTGAGTGGAGCAATCTACCGTTCAAAGAAAGTCAAAGTGCCAGTTGCACGTGACTGTACTTGACGCACCGTGATAGATGCCTCAATTTAAAACGACTCAAATTCGTTCCCCTCTATATTCTACAGTGAAATTCAACTTATGTCTGTATATGCGCTTATTCACGAGTCATTTACCTACTCGTAGGTACTTTCTTGTTTGATACTTTTACAAATTGCTTGTGTTTTCATTTCTTTTAAGAGCCAGTATACAATTTCGCACTCGACAAAATCAGCGCTCGGAGGGACAAAAGTTGCTAAATTCTAACACCCAATGAACAGCGCTCCGTTTCTTAGACTAAACGGTTTTGGTAATTTTCATGTGATTGATTTATTTGAGATAGTAAAAATACTTTTTGGGTAGGTACTTAGGTAGGTACCTATAGGTATAACACAAAACAAAGTCGGGTTAGTTACACTTTGAATACAAATAATTACAAAAAAATAAATGTTTGTTTTTTTGTCCCATAAACCATATTGTGCTGATCTGATGGAGTCAGGAGCTTTTCAACAGAACTCTTCAGTAAATAGTCCGATTGAGTTGAAACTTGGATCTCAGCATGTCAGTCAAGTTCCGACTACAATGAAATAATATGGTGACAGCTAGCTCATCTGATGATGGAGTCAGGACCTGTTCCATGGAACTTTTTAATGATATGGGTATCAAATGACAGGGCTTGATGAGCGCAACACAATGCTGATCTGATGATGGAGCCAGGACCTGCTCCATGGAACTTTTTAGTGATATGGGTATCAAATGAAAGGGCTTGATGAGCGCAACACAATGCTGATCTGATGATGGAGTCAGGACCTGTTCCATGGAACTTTTTAATGATATGGGTATCAAATGAAAGGGTTTGATGAGCGAAACACAATTCTGATCTGATGATGGAGTCAGGACCTGCTCCATGGAACTTTTTAATAATATGGGTATCAAATGAAAGGGCTTGATGAGCGCAACACAATGCTGATCTGATGATGGAGTCAGGACCTGTTCCATGGAACTTTTTAATGATATGGGTATCAAATGAAAGGGTTTGATGAGCGAAACACAATTCTGATCTGATGATGGAGTCAGGACCTGCTCCATCGAACTTTATAATGATATGGGTATCAAATGAAAGAGTTTGATGAGCGCAACACAATGCTGATCTGATGATGGAGTCAGGACCTGTTCCATGGAACTTTTTAATGATATGGGTATCAAATGAAAGGGTTTGATGAGCGAAACACAATTCTGATCTGATGATGGAGTCAGGACCTGCTCCATCGAACTTTATAATGATATGGGTATCAAATGAAAGAGCTTGATGAGCGCAACACAATGCTGATCTGATGATGGAGTCAGGACCTGTTCCATGGAACTTTTTAATGATATGGGTATCAAATGAAAGGGCTTGATGAGCGCAACACAATGCTGATCTGATGATGGAGTCAGGACCTGTTCCCTGGAACTTTTTAATGATATGGGTATCAAATGACAGAGCTTGATGAGCGCAACACAATGCTGATCTGATGATGGAGTCAGGACCTGTTCCCTGGAACTTTTTAATGATATGGGTATCAAATGAAAGAGCTTGATGAGCGCAACACAATGCTGATCTGATGATGGAGTCAGGACCTGTTCCATGGAACTTTTTAATGATATGGGTATCAAATGAAAGGGTTTGATGAGCGAAACACAATGCTGATCTGATGATGGAGTCAGGACCTGCTCCATGGAACTTTTTAATAATATGGGTATCAAATGAAAGGGCTTGATGAGCGCAACACAATGCTGATCTGATGATGGAGTCAGGACCTGTTCCATGGAACTTTTTAATGATATGGGTATCAAATTAAAGGGCTTGACGAGCGCAACACAATGCTGATCTGATGATGGAGTCAGGACCTGTTCCCTAGAACTTTTTAATGATATGGGTATCAAATGAAAGGGCTTGATGACCGAAACACAATGCTGATCTGATGATGGAGTCAGGACCTGTTCCATCGAACTTTATAATGATATGGGTATCAAATGAAAGAGCTTGATGAACGCAACACAATGCTGATCTGATGATGGAGTCAGGACCTGTTCCATGGAACTTTTTAATGATATGGGTATCAAATGAAAGGGTTTGATGAGCGAAACACAATTCTGATCTGATGATGGAGTCAGGACCTGCTCCATGGAACTTTTTAATAATATGGGTATCAAATGAAAGGGCTTGATGAGCGCAACACAATGCTGATCTGATGATGGAGTCAGGACCTGTTCCATGGAACTTTTTAATGATATGGGTATCAAATGAAAGGGTTTGATGAGCGAAACACAATTCTGATCTGATGATGGAGTCAGGACCTGCTTCATGGAACTTTTTAATGATATGGGTATCAAATGAAAGGACTTGATGAGCGCAACACAATGCTGATCTAATGATGGAGTCAGGACCTGCTCCATGGAACTTTTTAATAATATGGGTATCAAATGAAAGGGCTTGATGAGCGCAACACAATGCTGATCTGATGATGGAGTCAGGACCTGTTCCATGGAACTTTTTAATGATATGGGTATCAAATGAAAGGGTTTGATGAGAGAAACACAATTCTGATCTGATGATGGAGTCAGGACCTGCTTCATGGAACTTTTTAATGATATGGGTATCAAATGAAAGGACTTGATGAGCGCAACACAATGCTGATCTAATGATGGAGTCAGGACCTGTTCCATCGAACTTTATAATGATATGGGTATCAAATGAAAGGGTTTAATGAGCAAAACACAATGCTGATCTGATGATGGAATCAGGACCTGTTCCATGGAACTTTATAATGATATGGGTATCAAATGAAAGGGTTTTATGCGCGAAACACAAAGCTGGGTTAGGATTTACTTTTGACTTCGATTTTTGATGTTTGATTTTTCATTTTTAATCTTGATTTTAATTTTAAAATCAAAATCAAGAAATAAAAATCAAAATAAAAATCCGAGATCCGAGAATCGAGAAATGAGAAACAAGAATCAAGAATCACAAATCAAAAATTAAAAAATTGAAAATCAAGAATTAAGAATCCGAGATACAAGATCCGAGAATCGATAATCGAAAATTGAAAATCAAGAATCAAAATCAAGAATCAAGAACCCGATATCCAAGATTCGATAATCAAGAATTGAGACTCGAAAATCGAAAATCAAGAATCCGAGATCCGAGAATAGAGAAACTAAAATTGAAAATCAAGAATCAAGAATCAAAGTGAAAGTCAAAATCAAGAATCAAAGTCAAAGTAAACCCCGACCCAGCTTTGTGTTTCGCTCATCAAGCCCTTTCATTTGATACCCATATCATTGTAAAGTTCCAGGGAACAGGTCCTGACTCCATCATCAGATCAGCATTGTGTTTTGTTCATCAAGCCCTTTCATTTGATGCCCATATTATCATTAAAAGTTCCATGGAACAGGTCATAACTCCATCATCAGATCAGCATTATGTTTTGCTCATCAAGCCCTTTCATTTGATACCCATATGATTAAAAAGTTCCATGAACCAGGTCCTGACTCCATCATCAGATCAGCATTGTGTTTCGCTCATCAAACCCTTTCATTTAATACCCATATCATTAAAAAATTCCATGGAACAGGTCCTGACTCCATTATCAGATCAGCATTGTGTTGCGCTCATCAAGCCCTTTAATTTGATACCCATATCATTAAAGAGTTCCATGGAACAGGTCCTGACTCCATCATCAGATCAGCATTGTGTTGCGCTCATCAAACCCTTTCATTTGATACCCATATTATTAAAATGTTCCATGGAGCAGGTCCTGACTCCATCATCAGATCAGCATTGTGTTTCGCTCATCAAACCCTTTCATTTGATACCCATATCATTAAAAAGTTCCATGGAACAGGTCCTGACTCCATCATCAGATCAGCATTGTGTTGCGCTCATCAAGCTCTTTCATTTGATACCCATATCATTATAAAGTTTGATGGAACAGGTCCTGACTCCATCATCAGATCAGCATTGTGTTTCGGTCATCAAGCCCTTTCATTTGATACCCATATCATTAAAAAGTTCCAGGGAACAGGTCCTGACTCCATCATCAGATCAGCATTGTGTTGCGCTCATCAAGCCCTTTAATTTGATACCCATATCATTAAAAAGTTCCATGGAACAGGTCCTGACTCCATCATCAGATCAGCATTGTGTTGCGCTCATCAAGCCCTTTCATTTGATACCCATATTATTAAAAAGTTCCATGGAGCAGGTCCTGACTCCATCATCAGATCAGAATTGTGTTTCGCTCATCAAACCCTTTCATTTGATACCCATATCATTAAAAAGTTCCATGGAACAGGTCCTGACTCCATCATCAGATCAGCATTGTGTTGCGCTCATCAAGCCCTTTCATTTGATACCCATATTATTAAAAAGTTCCATGGAGCAGGTCCTGACTCCATCATCAGATCAGAATTGTGTTTCGCTCATCAAACCCTTTCATTTGATACCCATATCATTAAAAATTCCATGGAACAGGTCCTGACTCCATCATCAGATCAGCATTGTGTTGCGTTCATCAAGCTCTTTCATTTGATACCCATATCATTATAAAGTTCGATGGAACAGGTCCTGACTCCATCATCAGATCAGCATTGTGTTTCGGTCATCAAGCCCTTTCATTTGATACCCATATCATTAAAAAGTTCTAGGGAACAGGTCCTGACTCCATCATCAGATCAGCATTGTGTTTCGCTCGTCAAGCCCTTTAATTTGATACCCATATCATTAAAAAGTTCCATGGAACAGGTCCTGACTCCATCATCAGATCAGCATTGTGTTGCGCTCATCAAGCCCTTTCATTTGATACCCATATTATTAAAAAGTTCCATGGAGCAGGTCCTGACTCCATCATCATATCAGCATTGTGTTTCGCTCATCAAACCCTTTCATTTGATACCCATATCATTAAAAAGTTCCATGGAACAGGTCCTGACTCCATCATCAGATCAGCATTGTGTTGCGCTCATCAAGCCCTTTCATTTGATACCCATATTATTAAAAAGTTCCATGGAGCAGGTCCTGACTCCATCATCAGATCAGAATTGTGTTTCGCTCATCAAACCCTTTCATTTGATACCCATATCATTAAAAAGTTCCATGGAACAGGTCCTGACTCCATCATCAGATCAGCATTGTGTTGCGCTCATCAAGCCCTTTCATTTGATACCCATATTATTAAAAAGTTCCATGGAGCAGGTCCTGACTCCATCATCAGATCAGAATTGTGTTTCGCTCATCAAACCCTTTCATTTGATACCCATATCATTAAAAAGTTCCATGGAACAGGTCCTGACTCCATCATCAGATCAGCATTGTGTTGCGTTCATCAAGCTCTTTCATTTGATACCCATATCATTATAAAGTTCGATGGAACAGGTCCTGACTCCATCATCAGATCAGCATTGTGTTTCGGTCATCAAGCCCTTTCATTTGATACCCATATCATTAAAAAGTTCTAGGGAACAGGTCCTGACTCCATCATCAGATCAGCATTGTGTTTCGCTCGTCAAGCCCTTTAATTTGATACCCATATCATTAAAAAGTTCCATGGAACAGGTCCTGACTCCATCATCAGATCAGCATTGTGTTGCGCTCATCAAGCCCTTTCATTTGATACCCATATTATTAAAAAGTTCCATGGAGCAGGTCCTGACTCCATCATCATATCAGCATTGTGTTTCGCTCATCAAACCCTTTCATTTGATACCCATATCATTAAAAAGTTCCATGGAACAGGTCCTGACTCCATCATCAGATCAGCATTGTGTTGCGCTCATCAAGCCCTTTCATTTGATACCCATATTATTAAAAAGTTCCATGGAGCAGGTCCTGACTCCATCATCAGATCAGAATTGTGTTTCGCTCATCAAACCCTTTCATTTGATACCCATATCATTAAAAAGTTCCATGGAACAGGTCCTGACTCCATCATCAGATCAGCATTGTGTTGCGCTCATCAAGCCCTTTCATTTGATACCCATATTATTAAAAAGTTCCATGGAGCAGGTCCTGACTCCATCATCAGATCAGAATTGTGTTTCGCTCATCAAACCCTTTCATTTGATACCCATATCATTAAAAAGTTCCATGGAACAGGTCCTGACTCCATCATCAGATCAGCATTGTGTTGCGTTCATCAAGCTCTTTCATTTGATACCCATATCATTATAAAGTTCGATGGAACAGGTCCTGACTCCATCATCAGATCAGCATTGTGTTTCGGTCATCAAGCCCTTTCATTTGATACCCATATCATTAAAAAGTTCTAGGGAACAGGTCCTGACTCCATCATCAGATCAGCATTGTGTTTCGCTCGTCAAGCCCTTTAATTTGATACCCATATCATTAAAAAGTTCCATGGAACAGGTCCTGACTCCATCATCAGATCAGCATTGTGTTGCGCTCATCAAGCCCTTTCATTTGATACCCATATTATTAAAAAGTTCCATGGAGCAGGTCCTGACTCCATCATCAGATCAGCATTGTGTTTCGCTCATCAAACCCTTTCATTTGATACCCATATCATTAAAAAGTTCCAGGGAACAGGTCCTGACTCCATCATCAGATCAGCATTGTGTTGCGCTCATCAAGCTCTGTCATTTGATACCCATATCATTAAAAAGTTCCAGGGAACAGGTCCTGACTCCATCATCAGATCAGCATTGTGTTGCGCTCATCAAGCCCTTTCATTTGATACCCATATCATCATAAAATTCCATGGAACAGGTCCTGACTCCATCATCAGATCAGCTCGCTGTCACCCTATTATTACATTATTAGTTACACAACAATTCAGATCATTATTCTGCTTTAACGGCCTTTTTAGCCCCGCAGAAAATATTTAAAAATAGGTAATTAATAACTTAGCAACCAATGTATCAAACGCTCCTATTTCGCTATATTCTTCGTAGCCGGCGACGTGCTTTGCGAGTCGACTCAGTGCGAGCTCCGGGATGCAAAGCGATACGTCCACCCCCTAGAAGCGCTCGGCGCGGTCTGCTTGCGTCGAGTAGATAGGGTAGTAGATACGACGCGTTTTAGGTTGTTTTAAAAGATTTTTCATTGCCAATTTTTTAATCTTTTTGCATTTTTTTTTTCAGAAAAGGATTGATTTTGAACTGAAGTTTATTTCTGTTTTGTTAATTTTACGAACAAGAGTTCTAAGTCAGTTCTAAGTAGCCAAAATCAAAAGCAATTCTTTGGCCGTTTTCTCGAAATTTGGACTAAGTTAAAGATTTTTTTACTCAAAAACTAAATAAAGGTAGTAAAAAGTGATCCATTTAATAGTTTGGTTGACTATCACAGCAAAACATCGTAATTTTTTTATACCATTTGGACGTCAAAATGATTCGTAAATATGGTGATTTCTAAACCTCTTACAGCAAAAATTCACAAAACAGTCGCCGGTTTGAGGTCGATTAATCAAAAAGAAATAATAAAAATACAAAAGTAGCTCATTTAATAGTACAAAATTGAAATGATATTTCATGCTGTGCCATAATTTTTTTATAAATACAGTGTTTTCATTGAAAAATCCTGCCCCAAAACATCACGTAAATCAGAAAATTTTGTCTAATGCCTCTTAACAAACTTCGAAAAGAGGAGGAGGTTCACAATTAGTCTGTTTTTTTTAATTGTTTTGGTGAATACCAAGTCATAAGATTATATTAAAAATAAAATGTATGGTGTAGTAATTACCTCAATTTTCTTGAAACTTTTAAGTAGGTACGTACCTACTTGTTCTAATCCGTAATGTTGTCCATTGCACCTGCTAATCAGATTGAATTTCATTGAAATTTAATAAAATATCCTTTCCTTTACGCAAAAACTTGGGTAAGTACCATTTAGACACTTAGTTCATTTTGCTAACCAAAGCTATCGGTGTGCAATCTAATTACTTTTATCAACACAACGGAATGAAATAAAAAGGTATGGTTAGTGTTTAATTAAATTGTATGTCGTCATTAGCTTTAATTAACTTCTACCTAAATTAATTGAGTTAATGTGTTAGTTGGAAGTCATGTTCATTAATTTTATAGGGAATAGGTAATAGGGGAAGGGATAGGTACCTACGTTAAATGAAAATACGAAAGTTTTTGTAGATAAATATATTGTTATGTTATACTTTATTGTAGGTAATTATGCTTATGCTGATTGCTACTCCGCAGTTTGTTGTAAAGGGAGATTCAACTTCGACCCTATTTCAAATATTATAAAATTTGTTCTGTGTAGTTAAGAGAATCATAGTTTTTCTTTTCTTTTCATCGATATTATTTCTAACAAGCAAGTTTGGTACAAATAATGCAACTTTTCGCATTTAATTAAATTAAACGGATTTAACTATTGCCATCCTTATTTGTCACTGTCTAACAAAAAAGGATGGCAATAGTTAAATCCTTGGCGCAACTGTGACAGAAGATAATCCGAGTTTATTAATAGAGGCCTAAAGTTTTTTTTTTTTAATGAATCGCGAATCGGAGAACGTTTGTTTGCAACTGTCATCATCATCTCCGTTCTTGTCCCGCGCTGCGAAAATGTTATTTACAAAACTGTACCTACTTACCTAACGGTATAGGATAGGTACCTACGTAGTATTATTATCTATTCTATGGTATAGGTAAAAACTATTAGACTGTTCTAGGCATTATCTGAACTAGATACGGAAGTAATGTCCCTTGTTGACACGAAACCTTTTCATCTTTTGACGTGACTCAAAGCGGAAACACTAAGTACCTACTTCCGATTCTAATCATTATGTAAGTAAACATGAAAATTAATATAATGTACCTATACTTACCTACCTTTTGAAGTTATAATTTACTAGTGAACGCCCGCGGCTTCGCCCGCATGGACTACTATGTTTATCCTACGGGAACCATACATTTTTCCGGGACAAAAAGTAGAATAGAATAGAATAGAATAGAAAACACTTTATTGTACACACAAAAGAAAATACATTACAGATATAAAATAAAATAACAAGTACAATGGGCGGCCTTATCGCTAAAAGCGATCTCTTCCAGGCAACCTTTGGATGGACTGCAGGGGCGTAGCTATAGCTTTGTTAAGGGGGGGGTCCAAAGGTTCCAATATACCAAAGATCTTTGTTAAGGGGGGGGTCCAAGGGTTCCAAAATACAAAAATTGACTAGGTTTCCTCCGAACTTAATGGGCTAAGGGGGGGGGTCCGGACCCCCTAAACCCCCCCCTTATATACGTCCCTGATGGACTGTCATAAAAGAAGAAATAGAGAAATGGCGGTGTACAAAAAGACAAATCAACATAAAATCACTAATAGCAACACTTAATTTTAAAACTAAAAAAGTAGCCTGCGTTATTCCAAAACCTAAACTATCTGCATTCCAAATTTCATCAAAATCGGTTTAGTAGTTATGGGGATACGTGGTAACAAACATTCACACACACACGCACGGACTTTCGCCTTTGTAATATTAGTAGGATTACCTAGTAGGATTATGATTGTTACGTAAGTACCTAAGTTCGTATGAGCAAGTGGCCAACTCTGGGGACGGAGTTCTTAGGCCGCCTAAAGGCTCTGTCATACATAGCTTAACGACTTAAAAGCCAGGACCAACAATTTCGTACCCTCCGAAGCACGGAAGCGCTCAACTTGTAATGCCACTTGCAGAAAAATACAATCTACACACGATGTTATCGACTCTACCTAATGGATGATTCCCCTGCACTGGCCCGATACTTAAGAAATCGTCTTGAGTCTTATTAGCAAGTCAGTGAAACTTGCATAGGTACTGACGAAATCAAGTTGGCATCGACGCACCCACACCTAGACACGTTTGAAGGGCGCCTACTCATTAATTCTATTGTGTTTGATAATGTTGTCATGTTGTTTTTGAGCCATGTTGGCCGATGGGTGTAGTACCTCGACTTTCGATTTGAAGGTCGTGGGTTCGAATCCTAGCGGTGCATCAATGGATTTTTCGTTTCGAAAAATTATCTCTAAACGGTGAAGGAATATTATGGTTTCTGCACTTGTGCACAGTTTTGCACTATATTTTATGCATCTCTTCATATTTGCCTCAGCCATAAGGAATTCTCAGTAACGTTACATAAAACGTGAATTTTACTTGTGAAAGTTGTACTGCGCTCATAATACAAGTATTATGCAAAATTAAACGTTTCTTGGGTACCATACGGGTAACTAGGGTTCTTAGTAAGTAGTAAGCTATCAGTAGTAAAAAAAAACTAGTAGTACGGTACAGTCTAGTGACAAACACCGAGCAACAAGAAAACTATGAATATGCTACTCAACAACTGAGATTTTAGGCTCGGCTGAGGCCAAACGAGCGTAATTTTCTGAGTTTTGAGTCGCGTAATTTCGGTCGCGTAATCTACTTTCAGCAAAAACAGACAACTATTTTGCGTCGCCGTGTGAATCAAACACTCGGACGAAAATCAAACAGGACTTTTCTATGAAAACAAATGCAGCAGAAATTACGCGACCGAAATTACGCGACTCAAAAATATACTTAGGTACATACGTTCATTTGGTCTCAGCCGAACAGATTGTTACTCAAGCCATAGAATAAAAACACGTTTGAAATTCGTATAAATAAGTTTAACAAGCAATTTATTCAAAAATAAAAAAACCCGGCTGAACTGAAAAGTTGGAAACAGCATTATCTTATTATCAATCACAAAACAAAATTAAATTACAATTTTATTATTATGTAGGTATCTAGGGTTCGATGCCGCCGTGCGCATTTTCCTAAACGTTGTTGTCACAGTTGACACACAGATGGCTCTGTGAGTTTGAAATTAAATGCGTAAGTTATTTCTTAAATATGAGATATCTCCTAAATGGCTGAACCTATTTCGATGCAGTTTGTTCTAAACGTTGCGTGTGACTAAATAGAAAGTTTTAGTATGCGTTTTGGTTAGCAATTCTGTTTAGGGCGAAAAATAGATTTTCAAAAATTTTGAGACACGATTTAGTCTTCGAAGATGTCATGTTAGATTTAAAAAATATATATATTTGATATCAGTCCACCAACCTCTTGATTTTGACATGGATTTTGATATGATAGCGTGATTTTCATTTTGAAAATTCACACATTGTTGCATTTTTTAGCCGCACTATTTGATTTATCGAAATAAAAAGTATCCTAGAGCACAATCGAGATGGAGACGATTCTAACGATACCTCATTCATCAAAATCCATCCAGCCGTTTAGGAGAAACGTGGTAATAAAGAATATTACTTACATACGAACGAACGAACGAACGAACCCACATACATAGAAACGCGCGATCTACATAACCCGGGTGACTTGACAGTCAGCCGGGTAAAAAATAGTTTATTGTAATAATAGGAGTTAGGACCGATACGTGAGTAGGGTACCAAGTTTGAGTACCTACCTACCTTTACGGCGCGGCGCCATAAAGGTAAAACATGTTATCTTTCAAAAGCAAAAGGAGCTTCCTCGGTACATAAATTTGAATATACAAACAGGAACATTTTCGTCGGAAGCTTAATGTATATTTTGCGTGTTTACTGATATAACAAGTTTTGTGCCGAGCACTAAACTCACCAAATAGTTTATGGGGTGAATCTATCGCGTGATGCAAGGGAATAAAACGGGGAACACAATATTTATGCGGAAATACGAGTTGCTGTCATAAGCATAAAAATTAGAACTCGTAATTTCTTTGTGATTTTATTGTTGACATTAACGCATTCAGTGCTCCTGACGCAGTGCAGATGTTGCGTGTCGGCCACGGTGCGCCGTGATAGAAGATAGATTTTATTAGAAGAGCGCCGCCGGAAGCGCTCTTGTAGTTCCCTGCTTGCTTTGGGGCTAGCTAGATGATGCTGTGTGAAATGTCCAGCATGATTGAAGAAAAGCTTCTTTACGCATGCTTGACTTGGGGATTTAGCTGGAGAATGCGTGAAGAGAGACGAGAAAAGTGTGATCGAGCGAGGCGAAAGTTTTACTTCAGCCGTGTGGTCTAAACCACACTAGTTTTTTTTTATTTGCTTCGTTTCGTGAAAAATCCAAAGAAGCAAAGTCACGTAGCTTTGTTTGGCAAAAGCAAAGTAAATGTCAGCCGACAAGGGAAAGGGGAAAGTCGACGCACAAGGGAACCGGTACCTACTGAATGTCAACATTGCGTTGTTGACACAACTAGCTCCAAAGACGGTTATGTTCTGTTTGCTTAGAAATCACGTTGCCAAATCCTCTTGCCTGGTAGATCCAGCAAAAATGTTGACAAGAAAATATTAAGAGGGTTTAGTACTTTATAACCAGTTATCAATATCATCATCATCATCATCATCAGCCTATAGCAGTCCACTGCTGGACATAGGCCTCCCCTAATGAGCGCCATCGCGCCCTGTCTTCAGCTTGACGCATCCAACTTGTGCCGGCAGCCTTTCACAGATCGTCACTCCACCTGGCAGGTTATCAATATGCACTCTTATTATCATGGGCACAGTGAACGCAAACATGGACGTCATTGGTGTAAAGGTTTTTCTAAAACTTATTTTTTGCCATATAAATCCACAAATGCACGGCCGAGGTTCAAACACACAACCTTCGAGAGGCACAATCCCCCTTGGTCAACTCGGTATCTATGTGATACGAATGAAAATAATAATATAAATACTGAAAGTTTAAAGTAATTTAACTAATAGTTCTAGTGAAGAAACGCATGTTAACTGTTAAGGGCTCGGCGAACGTATCTACTTACCTAGGAACGTAATACCAAAATAATTTAAAATTTGAGCATATTTTTATCACTTTACGTTATTATTTGGATAAAGGTAGTATTTATCTATGTTCCTGTTAAACTTTTGTTTCAAAAAACTTACTATAGAACAAATGAAAAGAAAAAATGCCATTTTTGGTGTACCTACAAAGATTTCAATTCAATTGGCTTACATTTCTTTTTAGGTAAGTTTTTCGGAACAAAAGTTTAACAGGAACCTAGATAAATACCTACTCTCGTAATCTAACAACATAAACTGATATAAACATGCTTACATTTTAAATGATTTCGGTATTACGTTTTTATGGAAATTCGCCGGTCGCAGCCCTCTTAAGTTGCTTACATTCTCTAGCTAGTGCATTCTTTAAGGTGCAATTACATCTGTTCAACAACTGGCAATTTTTTGTAAAGCAACATGTCGAAAGCAACTATGTTGCCGTTCGTTGAATGAGTCTTCAGTTTTGCAAAGGAGCGTCTTTGACTTTTAGGTCGGCGGCGCTCTGCAGGGCTGATTACTTGTCTCAAACCTCAAATTGGTCTCAAACTGTCAAAACGATCGCGTAGGTATCTTTTATTGCGTTCGGTGTCGTTGAGATGAGTGATAGAGCTACTTGTGTGGTCACTGAACTGTCATATTTGATAGTTTGAGACTGATTTTGGTCGCTATCAAAGATAAACAATCAAGAGGCAAGACTCATTCAACAAACGGCAAAAGTGGAGTAGTTCCCATCTCGTACTGAAAAGTTTTGTACCAGGTGGTACAAGCTGGGAATCTTAAAAATACAGTTAAGTACTTATTTCAACAAAATTGACAGTTGTTGAACAGAATGTAGGTAAATGCACCTTTATGTGCATTTCCTTTCATTGTAGCCATGAAAATTACTAGTTGTTGGTGTATGTGGAATGTCCTTATCTTCACTGTAATTTTAAACACGCTCGTAGTTTGTAGATAAATGCATTGTGATGATAACTGGGGTAATAGGAAAAATACTGTTTGTTTGGTAACCTTGGTAAGGGTATGCACGCCACTGAGCCCGTATTGTTTGTCATACAGACCTTAGGTTAGGGTATACATAGGTAATTTCATATTATGCATATTGGTAATGCATTCACTTATTGTCGTGCGTTCTAGGGAAAGCCACAATGTCATGTGTTCTGAAGGTTTATGTTATTGTGTAAAAAATATTTAATGTTTGTGATGCCCTTAAATTAAACCAGCTTACAATAAAAACAAGCAGATTATAGTAAATTTCAAATAACCTTGTTTTTAATTTAAAAATGCTCTGACAATAACTCGGTCGAATTACACAATTTCATAAAATGAAGTGGAATAAGCCAATTAGGTCGGTATTGTGCGTGGGAACCATATATGTACAACTGTTGGAGGATGGCACAATACCTACCACATGCCTACATAGCTAGTAGGTGCTCGTACCTCGCTATAGAAGCATGTAGAAGCGAAATCCATTTTTAATGTCATTATAAGGCGCTAATGAAAATGACTTGTAACTAGATCCAGTACAAAAAATATTATTTATTTATTAATTTAAATTCATTTGACTGGCCTCTTAGCTCAGTTGGTAGTAGCTCTGGCTTCTGCGCTGTCGTGGGTTCGATTTCCATCCAGGACAAACATTTGTGTGATGAACCATAGATGTTTGTTCTGTGTCTGGGTGTTATAAAGTATTATAGGTAAGTATACATATATTTACAGATAAATACTTACCTAAGTATTAGGTATATCAATTACCTGGTTCCCATAGTACAAGCTTTGCTTTGTTTGGGGCTAGATGACGCTGTGTCAAATGTCCAGCAATATTTATTTATTAAATTTATTTAAATAAAAAATTAAGTTGCATAGATACGAAGTAAAAATATTTTCTTGCTGCTTGCTACACGCAAATTCGTATTCTCTCCGTTTATAATTTCAGCGTATCATTTGACTTGTACTCCGAGATTCATTTCTATAGACCGTTCATTGGAATGGATACAGAATAATTAAGCACGTAGGTAGAGTAATAACAACTTTCATATACACTGCTATCACATAGTACCTATAAATTATTACAATAACATGCAGCTAAGGCCTTCGAGGCTCACATTTCGCATACGCACCTTTATCCCACCTACTCACGCGAACAATAGGACAGTTAGACCTGATTCTGGTAGGCAGGTAGGTACTATGTTGATTCATTTTATAGATACACATTGTACCACGTGTAGACTTCAGAAAATTCAAACGGAAAGACAAAACATCATATTCATTGAAAGTAAAGTTTAAGAATATAAAAAAGTTACTTTGGTAAGTATCAACATAAAAAATAATAATCTTTAAAGATCAGGCACTTGATAATAATTCCTATTTTTTGTTCCTATTTCGATTAAGAGAGTTTTTGTACACAAAAACCCAATGTTATCGGGGTGTGGGTGGGTGCGAATGACGTAAGCTCTTTTAAAAACCTACACTTATTTTTTTTCTAATCTAACGGACCACACTAAGTATTACTTACAGACATATAATTGAAATAAATTTCCATTATTGATACTTGGTTTTCTATTATGTTAAGAGGCATTGGCAGAGTGTGAGTTAGACGAGACATCCTCATCTGAACAGCCTCTTACGGTGTTTATATTTGTTTATTACTCTATGTGTGCTCTATTTAAATCAGTACCTACCTCACTATTCATAACCTTTCAATCAAGGAAGTCTATAATTACGTTTTTTCTTGTCTCTCGCACATCAATGAAAAGAAACAGCAAGAGATTTAGCAGCGGTTTGAGCTACGGGTAGCCTATAATGGTCATTATGAAAAATACGATAAGTCATAAATAATTCTAAATTGCACACAGTAATGAGCACTTAAAATCATCGGTAATAGAACTAAAACTAACGGAGTCTACATTTAATGGACTATAAAATGTACCTACCATAATGGCCGTCTGACTGAAGGCCTTTGAAAAGTCTCAATAGAATTAATTTATGAATTAAAATAAACAATTTCGTACAAAAAAGGACACAGCAATTTGGAAATTTCCGTAGCTCAAAAGTACAACGCCGCTTGTTAAAATATATTTATTTACCAACTGGTTATTTTTAGAGTCCGAGATCCGAGAACCCTCAGGCCAACACGTTTTAATTACAAAAGTATGTCCCCTCACTATATTTCCATTATTATTATAAAGCCCCAAATTATTTGATTTGATTAACTGTGTCGTTCACATCAGTTTTTAAAATAATAGGCTTATTTTTTATTGTATTACACTATCCCTACCTAAAAATATGTCACGAGCATTGCCATAAAAGCAAAAGCTCAAATCGATTCATTCCTATCGCACGTTTCTAGGAAATGGCTTTGCATCGGAAACGCGCGCAATACTGCGGAACCCGCTCGCCCGAGTCACGGAACCACTGCGACGGAAGCGTGTCCGGCCTTTTGTTTACGGAACTCTATTTTCCTGTTCTATGAGTTATGGTATGCCAACCTATCTGTTCAGTTTACCAGTTAGTGGAGCCGTGTGTCTCAAATGAATGATTTAAGTGAACCACTTTAGTTATGTTCTGTCCTTGTTTCTCTATTTTACAATACAATTCTTGTATTAAACTTTCTCTTCAATTTATTTCACCTGACCAGTTAAAATGGTGGCAGTCTTTTACTAGCTTGTTAGGTACCTAGTTATTTTCGCTGTCCACACTGTAATCGGAAACAAACTGATAATTTTGCTTTCAAATAGCTAAAGAGAGTGAGCTAAGAGAAAATATATTTCAACATAAAAGAAAAAATGAGCTTTCTTATTTATTATTATTATATTTCTTATTTATTATTATTATACCTATTTCTTATTTATTTTAATTAACTGTAGTTATTAACTTTTGTAGCTGATTGTACATTAATAATTTACAAAGTTAACTAGGCATTGGTTGTAAGAAGAAAAATGAAACGATAAACTCTTGATTAAATCAGGGGAATTACCGTGTAGAACTTGGAAGTGTTAACACGACAATACAGGTTTTATTGCTTCCTCACAGGCTAGGCTGAGCTTTATTATTCAGTGCTGGTTGAAAATAAAGTGACTGGAATAAAAACAAAGAAAACAAATTGTTGAACTCGTGTCTTGCGGAAAATGAAATGCATGACAAAATGCCATGTAATATACATTGTGCGGAAAAGTGACTTAACTTTATAAATACCTACTACTACTAGGTACGGCATGCTCAATGGATCTAGGCATTCGTGAGAAAGTTGCATAGTTTTGTCAATCTTTCAAAAACGACTTCTATAGTCGTATTGCTCATAAACGGCCTATGCTTATACGGACTAAAAGTGAAGGAAAAAGTGTCATTTTTCCTTCAATTTTGATTAGTTTTCATACGTTTTATGTCAAAATTGAAGGAAAAATGACACTTTTTCCTTCACTTTTAGTCCGTATAATGAGCAATACGACTATACTTAAATCTTACAAACAATAGGTATAACAAAGTAGAAGGTACTAAGCTAGAACGACTCATTGTAGTCCCTAGAAATGAGATCCAGGCTATTTGCGTCCCGTGACGTCACAGCAACAGAATACAAGCCTGGTACTGTTATGCAAGCG
Organism: Camptogramma bilineatum; assembly: GCA_958496255.1. Classification (NCBI taxonomy): domain Eukaryota; kingdom Metazoa; phylum Arthropoda; class Insecta; order Lepidoptera; family Geometridae; genus Camptogramma; species Camptogramma bilineatum. The sequence continues at coordinate 6,858,013 of OY292467.1, read as the reverse complement.
ACCTTGACAGTCCCCGCTTATTGGATGATTGCAACCATTTAGATAAATCTGCGACTACTGTACCCAATACGGGGCAATTGATCAGAATGATGTAGTTCGTAATATAAGGCAATATAAGGTAATCTAAGGCAGTGGACAGGCATCAAAAAGGCTGAAGACCTATTTACCCAAACAAAACAAAACAAAGAAGAGTTTAAGAGGATGACCGCCGACCTTCAATAACTGGAGAGGCACTATAAGAAGAATGTAGTTCGTATGAGCTAATTCTGGTAATGGAGTTGTTAGACCACCTGAAGGCTCCAGTCATAGCCCTCCGAAGTATGAAAGCGCTCAGTCTAGACGTCACCCATCCAACGGCTACTAGCAGTCTAAAAGTGATTCAACAATCTATTAAGAACACTACAAGCGCTCTACATATTGGCTTTAGAGGGTATATTTTGAATATCTCTTAGCCTTTATCCTTCTCTGGGTCAGCACGGGTTTAAAAAGGCCGCTTTAGCTGAATCATAATATGAATTGTAATATATGCCGACTATTTTGACAGACATGACATCGTCAGGTTTATGGTAAACTCCCCTATCTGCAAAAAGCAAAATGTTCAGGAGAGAGAAAAGACTGGAAAAAAAACATACTTTTGCACTTTTGAAATAGTTCCTATAGACCTATTTAAAAAATTTAAATACATTTGTGTATTTAATGGAAAGCATGTTTATATGTATTATTTAATAATACATAATATTGTTTAAATAGCGTAATAATGCAGATTCGCGACTTTACAGCTACATACAAAAATTTTGTCAAAACATTTTTAGCCCATGGTAAACTCTCCTATGTGTCATATTCGCTACTTTGCACCGTCAAAATTGGTTTTCGTTTAATTTTTCGACTGCGAAAAAGTGAATCTAGTATAGAAAATGAGTTTAAAAACTTTTTAATAGATTGGAAGTCTTATATTTGAGACAATTTAGGGGTACAAATAACAACATTACACACAGACACACTAAATTTAGTAATTTCTATAAAAAACAGCCAAGTACAAGTTCTGTGGTTTGAGGTTCCGTAGTTATTTATCTTATTACTATCTGTTACCTGTGACGTCGTACGCGTTAGATTACTTTGATTAGTACCTACGTAGTGCAGTAACGTTTTTAACGAAGCAAGCTTCCTTTTTGTAGGCCAATGCAATATTGGAACACTTGATTTTGCTAACCGTAATCAAAGGAACGGCTAGGTGCTTGTCGTTTCCTATTCTGTGGTCAGACATAACTCACTTTGCTCGCAAACACTCATGAAGCTTAAACGTGAGCAAAGCGAGCTGCCTCGCGAGTATCCTCGTGAAGTGAGCCGAAGTATTTTTAGACAAATGCAACAGGTGATAGGTACTTGATTTTGTTTACGATGTAGAAAGAAAAGGCTGACTACTTGTCGGTTCCTTTTTTTTGCTCAGACATAGTTCACTTTGCGTGAAAAACTCATGAAGCTAGAACTCGAGCAAAGTGAGCTTCAGATTAGGCTGATTGTTTTTAGACAAATGCACCGTCTTACACTTGGTTTTAACTGTGATCATAAAAAGAGCTAGCTGCTTGTTTGTTTCCTATTCTGGGGTAGACAACTCAGTGCACGCAAAATACTCATGAAGCTAAAACGCGAGTGAAGTGAGCTTTCGTTTCTCGTCAACAGAGCCGATTTTTTTAGACAAATGCAACATTGTAACACTTTGTTTTGCTAACGGTGCTCAATGAAAAGGCTGGCTGCTTGTCGGTTCCTATCTGTGGTCAGACATTACTCAGTGCGTGCAAAATACTTATGAAGCTAAAACAGGACCGGCTGGATTTTTTTTAGATAAAATGCAACATTATGTAACACTTGGTGTTACGGTGCTCAAAGAATGGGCTGGCTAATTGTCTGTTCCTATTCTCTCGTCAGACATTACTCATTTTGCTTGAAAAATACTCATCCTCATGCGAAAACGCGAGCGAAGTGAGCTTCCTCTTCTCGTGAAGCGAGCAGATTTTTTAGACAAATGCAACATGTGAAACTTGACTTTGCTTACGGTGGGTGCTCAAAGAAAAGGCTGGATGCTTGTCGGTTCCCATTCTGTGGTCAGACATTACTCACTTTGTTCGCAAAATGTAATGAAAAGCTAATGCTAAGCTAAAGAATGCGAGCGAAGCGAGCCGAATTAGTTTTAAGGCAAATGCGTGATGATATGATTTTACGTTCAAACATTTTTACCCCTTTTCATCCTCTTTGGGGTATAATTTCCAAAACTACTTTTTTAGGGAATCATTATAGGTACCTACCTTCCTGTCTTAATCCATTTAAGGACACTTATAAGATTGAAGCAAATCGAACCACCTGTTAAGAAGTTCCACCAATGCAAAACTTGAATACCCTCTTCTGGCACTCCCTTTGAAGGGTAGTTTTGAGAAAACTTTTAAATACTGGTTTTTCTTAGGTATTTCTATTGCAAAAAAATTATAGGTACCTACCGAGTTTCAAGCGAATTCAACCACCCGTTATAAAGTTCCCATACAAACTTAGACACCCGTTTAACCACTTTTTAAGTGTTGTTTTGAAAAATCCCGAAACAGTGTCTATTTATTTTGCACTAACAAGACCTATTAGAATCAAGTTTCAAGCAAATCGCTCTACTACGCGTTACAAAGTTACATTCAAACGTTTTCAGTTTACCTTACCTTAACTTTTTACGTTTTCAACCCTTTAGGGGTTGAATTTCGAAAAATCCAACCTTAGTGAGTGGTTTCAAGTATGTGCTTTCTTAGCTAAATAATGTTGGCAGAACGCGAATCTGCGGTATTCGCTAGTTTACCGTGATCATTTTTCTGTTTCAAACACAGGAACTCGGTAGTAAAATGTCTTATCTACACTTACGAGAATTTACCTTGGTGCAATATCAAAAATTGCTCTGATTCGCTTATTTACTGCTATCGTATCTCAAAAACTATGGGAGCTACAGCCATGAGAATTTTACACAGTGTGTATCACCGCATTTTAAACTATTTGGCATTTAAAAGTCATTTTCGTCAAAAACGCAGATAGGGGAGTTTACCATAAACCTGACGACATGAGAGTAGCAAGAAAAAAACTTAATACGAATCGTTATGATTTTTAAAAGAAATTGCGATAACGGCCATTTTAGCCTCCTGGGTCCTCTTGATTCTGCTCCTCTCTTTCTCAAGTCGTGTTTTACCTTGTGCCACAGAACCGATAATAATATCTACAACGTATTTCTCCTCTTTTCTTTATTTGGAGATTCACATCCTGTTTGTTCATTTTGCTCTATTACCCGTCATTTCAGCATTCACTCCTCTTACTCATCTTTCATACAGTCCACCGTGTCCTCATATCTCACTTTTTATGGGGTCGACGCATCTTCCTCTTCCCCTTTACTCATTGTTCCAGCATTCATGTACTGTATAGTTATCTTTCACACATTATTTTCATCTTTCCATGGACATTTTCTCTAATAGGGAAGAAATGGGTTATTTTGAGGATAATATCTATTATTTTATATTTATTATGGTCAACTCATATAAGTACCTACACTAGCACATTAAGGGCGTCTTGGCACCACATTCTTAATAATATTGAAGCTAGCCTAAACGCAATTTTTGGACGCCATAAGTGTCACCGATGCATATTGGTAGACCGCATTATAAAGCCAAGAAACACTAGTGGGCTAAAAGTAGGTTCAACAGAACTTTTAAGGAACAAAGTCGCAATGTCTAGACCTCAGTCATAAAGAAATAAATCCACAGCTAAGCTGAAGTTCAACGATTGGTACACAAGTCACGTAATGACCTTGGACGTCACACTCGCCAGAACGATGTAATGCCTATAATCCGCACTAGGAAGCGCGAGATCCAATTATTTGCATTCTTCGGGCTATTTTCACACTTTGTTTTGTCTTTCTAAGGCTGGACTCGACCAAACTGTCATCTTACTCCCAGAGTAGTTATTCCGTTAGCCGACAGAAGGCCTATTGTTTAGAAAGCGTAACCGAACATTATTAGGTGCATTTAAATTATCCTGGTTATAAGGTGTCAACTTTACAATGTCAAAATATCCAAACAAACAGCAGTTTAATCTGTGGTTTAATCTTCAGATAAAACTTAATCCAATTTGGTAAAATCCAGCCTAAGAAATATTACTTACATCGCGGTCATGAGGTGCGAGTTTGATTCGTTCGGGGGGACGATTATTTGCTTGATCACGAAATATTTGTTCCGAGTTTGGGTGTTGTGATATGTGTAAGGAATCAATACTACTTATATGTATTTTGTGACAGTTATAGTGTAAGTATAAAAAACTCTGTGCGATGATCCAATCCGAGAGGAAGAAATCCCGATAACATTTTCAAATACTTAACAAAATAAGTGGATTTTTTTCATGTAGGTACCTAAGTAAATAAAACTGACTAAAAATATTGTTTTGCCTAGTTTTATTATTAATATTTTTTTAGCTAATTTTTTTTACTAATTTTTTGGAAATGATGCCATAAAAATCGAATCTTAAAAACAATAACACTCTCACGGATCGAACATGAAATTTAAAAACTATGAAACTAGAGTCTATGAATTTTAAAAAGGTTTTTGAGTTTAAAATTTTCATCAAATTCTTCACGTGATCTCATATACTTTTACTCTAACTGAAACAGTCAATAATTTTGTTTTTAACACCTAGTAACGGGTCTGAAAATGGTCTCATAACTTCTTCAACAAACAATTTTGTACATTGTGCTACTTTCGAAATAACGGTGAAGAAAAACATTGTGAGGAATCCAGTCTAGTATTCCAATAAGCAGCGATGATCTTGCAACAAGTGACGTGAATGAGACTACAAAATATGGCAATGTGAAAAATTCAAAGTGGTCATAGCGGCCCTACTGAATAAATGATAAAATAGAAAAAAAATAAAAAAGTAACAAAACATGCTTTCTGCAGCATCTGATATTAATTTCGAAAAATTTATCCTCAATAACACTTTAAAACTCTTATCTGATGTAATTTTTATCTTAGTTATGTCTACCGCACCTGAAAATAAAATGTTAGCGAATTTTGTTACTCAAAACTAGAGCTGCACTAAATATGTCAAAATGATAGATTACTTCAGATAAATTATATTATCTCATTCTATTCGCGAGATAAAAGATTATCTTACTTACCTACTAGGTGACGATTCCTTCAAGATTATGATTCAAGACAAACAGGTTTAGGCAGGGGCGTATTTACCCTTAGGCCAAGAGGGCCATGGCCCGGGGCGGCAGGCTACGAGGGGCGGCGTAAGCCGCCCCTCTCTCTCAGCTTGCACATTTCTTTTTGGCCTTATAATGCCAAAATAAATTTAAAAAAAAGCTTAGGTTCCTAATTAACAAAAACTAAAATTTGGTTGGTGAGGTGGTTTGGCGAGGGGCGGCTTGCGCCGCCCCTCGCTCTCAGCTTCATGAGCCTTTCTTTTTGTCCTTACATGCCAGAAGAAATTAAAAAAAAAAGCCTACCGAACTAAACAAAGGGTAGTAAAACTTATTTGGTTGAGAGAGAGGGGGGCTTGCGCCGCCCCGTACTTTCAGTTTCATGCGCCTTTCTTTTTGTCCTTATATGCCTGAAGAAAGTAAAAAAAAGTCTACCTAACTAACAAAAGCTAAAACCTATTTGCCTCGGAGCGAGGGGCGGCTTGCGCCGCCCCGCGCTTTCAGTTTCATGTGCCTTTCGTTTTGTCCTTATATGCCTGAAGAAAGTAAAAAAAAGTCTACCTAACTAACAAAAGCTAAAACTTATTTGGCTCGGGCCTAGGGGCGGCTTGTGCCGCCCCGCGCTTTCAGTTTCATGCGCCTTTCATTTTGTCCTTATATGCCTGAAGAAAGTAAAAAAAGTCTACCTAACTAACAAAAGCTAAAACTTAGTTAGCTCGGAGCGAGGGGCGGCTTGCTCCGCCCCTCGCTTACAGTTTCATGCGCCTTTCTTTTTATCCTTATATGCCCGAAGAAATTAAAAAAAAAGCCTAAGGACCTAATTAACAAAAGCTAAAACTTATTTGGTTGTGAGCGAGGAACAAAAACTAAAACTTATTAGGTTGTAAAGTTTTAGACATCAAGACTATCGTTTTACTGACTGGCCATTTTAAGAGATTTTCATTTGACAGGAAACGTAACCTACGTTTAACCTACATTCTTTTAAGCTCGAAGGGATAATTCGTTACAATAAATTGATATTTTGGGAATAGATCCTCGAGACGATTTTAGGAAAACATTTCTTTGGGTGTCACATGTTGCATTTTTCTTCAAAAAATTCGGTTCGCTTCGCTCGCATATTAGCTTCATCAGTGTTTTAGGAGCAAATTGAGTTATATCTGAAAGCGAAATAGGAACCGACAAAAAGCCAGCCTTTTTTTGAGCTCGTAAGCAAAATCAAGTGTCACAATATGTTGCATTTGTCATAAAAAAATTCGGCTCGCTTCGCTCGCATGTAGAATAGGAGCCGACAAGCAGCCAACCTTTTCTTTGAGAACCGTTAGCAAAATCAAGTGTCACATGTTGCATTTGTCATAAAAAAAATCGGCTCGCTTCGCCCGCATGTAGAATAGGAACCGACAAGCAGCCAACCTTTTCTTTGAGAACCGTAAGCAAAATCAAGTGTCAAATGTTGAATTTGTCATAAAAAAATTCGGCTCGCTTCGCTCGCATATAGAATAGGAACCGACAAGCAGCCAGCCTTTTCTTTGAGCTCGTAAGCAAAATCAAGTGTCACATGTTGCATTTGTCATAAAAAAATTCGGCTCGCTTCGCTCGCATGTAGAATAGGAACCGACTAGCAGCAAACCTTTTCTTTGAGAACCGTAAGCAAAATCAAGTGTCAAATGTTGAATTTGTCATAAAAAAATTCGGCTCGCTTCGCCCGCATGTAGAATAGGAACCGACAAGCAGCCAACCTTTTCTTTGAGAACCGTAAGCAAAATCAAGTGTCAAATGTTGAATTTGTCATAAAAAAAATTCGGCTCGCTTCGCTCGCATATAGAATAGGAACCGACAAGCAGCCAGCCTTTTCTTTGAGCTCGTAAGCAAAATCAAGTGTCACATGTTGCATTTGTCAAAAAAAATTGGGCTCGCTTCGCTCGCATGTAGAATAGGAACCTACAAGCAGCCAACCTTTTCTTTGAGAACCGTTAGCAAAATCAAGTGTCTGTTGTTGTCTTAAAAAAATCGGCTCGCTTCGCTCGCTTATTATAAGCTTCATGACAATTTTGCGAGCAGAGTGCAAACTAAGTTTCAAGCCCGAGACAAATATTTGCAGGGGGCGGCAAACCTTACTGGCCTAGGGCGCTGAATCTTAAAATACGCCTCTGGGTTTAGGTATATAAAATCACGTTACTTCACTTTCACTGATGACTGTTTGTAGTGAATGACATTGAATGCAACTAAGGCCTTCCTTAATAAGTAAGTTAAGATCGAAGTCTTCTGGATAAAGTGTTAAAACGATCGCTCCCGAAAACTCAAATGGGGGTTTCATGCCATGCACGATGCATCCCATACTCCCAAAATCGATATTTCTCGTTTTTTCTAGCTAATTATCGTAGCTCAGCTTATGTTGGACAAATGTTCTGAACTCAGTTTCCTCCAACATACCTAAGCTGAACCACGAAAATTGGTATGATTTATATTTTTTAGCTTTGGGAGAAGCCCACCTGATTCAATACGAAAATATAAAAAAAAAAATTGGTTGTCTGATATGATAATGGACGATAATTTTACGTGATAACGTCATAAGAAAACATTGATGAGCGATCGTGCCTCTCTATCGCTTGTTCCGCGCTCTCACTTGCACGCTCGGCTCAGGCGGAACGTGACAATGAGTCATGCTTTTCCGTGCGTGCAGCCGGCGTTCGTCGATTTATAAGACGTTATCACGTCAAAAATAAATTGTTAATATTTTCAACACAGAGTAGAAAAACTGAGTAACCCAACCCACCCCAATTTACTATAGTCGGATTGCTTATTATACGCACTAAAATTGACGGTCAAAATGTAATTTTTCATATATTTTTAGTTCGTAAAATGAGCAACTCGACTATAGTCTACTAGGAGTTTTATAGTTTGGAGTATTAGAACAATAACAGAACTAGTTATTGACGTTATTGTCCTAGTTATAGTCTGCGTGATCGAACCGTGCGTGGTCGGGGTCGAACCGCACTATTCTCAGCATTACAACAATCGGATTCTGTTACAAATGAAATTGTACGTCTGATACAGTTTCGCGGTGTTGTGTCTCACGATGTCACGCACAGCACGAACTGTCGTAGGTAAGACAGATCAGCTGGTATACGTACCCATATTACTAGTAGTTCGCCCCGAACTGAGATCTCGCGCACCGTAGATGGCCAACATTTGGACTTTCTTCTGACTACCCCTATAATTTCAAGTGCTACTACTGCCGGGTATGCCTATTGCGCTAGCTCTTTATGGTAAAAAATACTAGCATGCATGCAATACATAATGTCGTGTCTAATTTTTCATTTATTTCATATTTATGAATTCTCGTCGTATTTTTAAAAGTATACGTCCTAGAATAAAAATAATAACTATTTTAGAATGTACAAATGAAGACCTTTCATTTGACACCGCACTCAATATATTTGTTTACTTAACTTTTTTTACCCCAATTATTTTCATTTTTTATCAAAATTTTTTTTATCATGAAAATAAATCAAGTAGCATCTAAAATCATTGCAAACCAAACCGCAACGATGCCACTCTCTTTTTAAGACCGACCAGTCAATGAGCTACGAAGACATCGAAACTCTATGAAACGGGAGCTCTTGCAGCTCTGGTTTCGTAGTTTTTGGTCTTTGGTCGTATTTCAAAAACTATACATCCTAGATTAAAAATAAAAACCATTTTGGAATGTACAAAATAAGCCCTTTCGTATGACACCCCACTCAATATATTTGTGTAACTTTCATAATTTTTTACCCCCTTGGGAACCCAATATCTTCACAACCCCTTCATCGATTAAGCTCATATGCTCCACCGTAAATTTCCTTACCACAACCTATTGATCTACCAAGTTTCATGCAGATTGTATGAACGGTTCGGCAGTTATGCTCGAACAACAATTCGTGAAACATACAAACATACAAACATACAAAGCAAAATCGCCCAACTTACCACTAAGATCTTCGCTCGCTTCGCTCGCTCGATCGATAAATGTGAAAGTGTGTTTATTTGTTTGTTTATTTGTGCTACTTTTACGACAAAACAGAGCGACGGATTGACGTGATTTTTTGTGTGGAGATAATTGGAAGGCTGGAGAGTAACATAGGCTACTTTTTATCCGGGTACCACGCGATCGAAGACGCGGGCAGCAGTTAGTACTTCATAAAAAAATAAACCTAGTCTCAACGGGCATATAAAAAAATATTTAGATAAATAGGTAATTGAGTTCCGAACGATATCATCAAAATCGAGCTCCATATCTAGAAATAATAATGAATATAACTACAGAACTACGGATTGTAGTTCGTCATGGTGTACTCCTTTCTTTCCTAAATCTGTAAGGCAATCAAAATCCTTTGAAGTTTTATAGAGGGTTGTCAAAGGTATGTCCAAGTATATATTTGACATACATCTAAATCGTAAAAAAAACTTTTTAGTATCCCAGCTGAAATACATTTCACTGTGGCTGATGCTGCGCGTGACTGTATAAACGGCATAATCTGTGTCTAATGCGGCGAACTTACTTCTAATTACACGACTTAAGTATTGAACACATTTTAAACCCTATGCAGTAGAGAATAAGGCTGAAAAATCTGGTTCAAAGTTGAGCTTAAACTTCACGTGCTCATTTCAAGTCTGTTGTTATTTTGCTTTATTTGTCTGAACTATATTTTTTTGTGAAAAATCAACAGCGGTCAGTACCTGAGTCATATACTTTTAAGTGCCTTAGGCCCCTTGCAGATTGCAAGCTCTGCTGTTAAATTGGTCGAATGAAAGGAAAGGAGGGTAATATGAAGAGTTGCTTCTTAGGATATAATGAAGTTATCAGTAAGTAGGTATCACTAAAACCGGAAGCACTTATTTCGTTCTCGCTTATGAAGTTATGAGTTATGATATGACCAAAACGAAACGAGTCTGACACAAAATTGGTCTTGCCTAATTCTAAAAAAAATTTTACTAAGTAACTTTTTTTAGAATTAGTCATGACCAATTTTGTTTCTGACTAAAATTACATGCAAAGACGAAAAACAAGGTAGGTACTTATAGAAATGTCACTTTCAATGTCATGCATGGTCTTTAGCGTGAATTACTGAGCTTTCGAATTTGGTGAACAACAGAATCAGCGCCAATATTGATTTTAACATGAGGTCCTGCTAAGTGTCAACATATAGGTACACATACACAAGTAATGTAAGTAGGTATGTAAAGTAAATTCATTCACATGTCATCGAAACTCAGCTAAAACAATTTTGTCTCACACTGTCTCTCGCTTGCAAATCGTGACACGGTTTTTGCTATACATTAACACTTTAGTTGCCAAGTGTCATAGAGAAATTGGCACAGTGAATCAAACAGGTCAAACTATCCAAGATACACCTATAGTTATATTAGTAGTAGGTATTTAGTTATATTCAGCAAAAAAACATGAATTTTTTCAGTCATTTTCAGCGCAGAAATAATTAGGTAAGTACATGTTATAAAAAGTAAACGACGCTGACGTTAAAATAACACAGTCTCATACTCAAATGAAAATTCTCTGGATGAATCGAAATATTTTGTTTTATAGTTAAAATAGTACTATTATTGACTTGACCGTTATTCGAACCTTATTAATTGAGATAGGCACTGCGTTTCCCGACTTCCGTTTCCTTTAATTTAATGAATTCACCCTTGACTTCCGGCTGCTTCCTGTGCTTACGTCACTTCCACCAGGCAGGGTGGCGCGCGATCTGAGCGGCGACATCTTTATTCCTCATTGGCGTCTTGTTTCCCGCCGAGTGCGGACGTGTCTTGCTAAGTGCAACCACGTCTTGAAGAAGTTATTTTATTCCTTTGAATAATTTAAAATTGCAGAGAGATTGCATATCTCTTGTGTTTAAAAGTGAGTTTGTTCCAAACCGTAAGTAAATTTATTCTTTTCTTTTAGAGGCTAAAATATTCTGCTGTAAAATGCAGAAAAGTATTCGTAAATCATTTATAATATTTTAAATTTAAATATGTCTACAGTGTCTGAACACGTGGATTAAGTATGTATGTAACTTTAGTTATGATTTGATTTTATTATAAAGATTTGTTGGCATGATTCGGTCGGAATTGTTCCGAGACTATCCGATTGTGTGAACACTTCATAAAAAAATTGTGGGTAATTTTGTTATACTTACTTCGTTGAATTGTTTTTCGCTTGAATCAGTCGGTATTGAACCGAGACTATCTGGATCTGCGAATACCTTTCAATGTGTAGGATGTCAAGTACCCACAATATAATACAAATCTCAAATCATAATAATTATTTGCCTAAACTTAACCATGTTTTTCTGGCACGGGCCAGTCGGTACTGTACCGAGATTATCTGACCGTGGCAGTTTAATTTATGGTAAGGGCCAAGTGCCTGGATATTTGAAACGATTGAATGGCTTTTCGTTTTTCCTTTTAAATTATGATTTTTAGATATTTAACGGTTTACCGTTCGATTTTTTTTTTTAATTGGATTACTTATTTAAAAATAATTTTATTTTCGTAAGTCCTTAGTGATAAGCTCTTAGCTTTTCAGTATTCTAAAGTGGTAATTCCTGCACAAATATGTGGGTTATAATTTATAGTGCAGTGACAGAGTGTCTCCCACGTGCTTTCTATAACGTCGCAGTCAGCGTGTAAAAAAAGAGGGGGGGTACAACACCGCTAACGTATATTTATGAATATTTCGTTATCTGTCCTATAAAGTTTGAAATTTTTAATTCGTTGATAACAATTAAATGTTTCGTCATTAGTCTTAACCTATTATGATGAGAGTAAATTGTGTACCTACCTACATAAAATTTCGTTGAACATGAGACGAAATGGATAAATATCTAGTTCAACTGGTCGTTACATTATAATGTATCTTGGCATTCGAAGTTCCTAGCTCTGAAAAAATCGACCAAGTTCTTTTTCCAGTCGTGTTTGCTATTTCATAGTTATGCTTAATAATAATTTTTATTATGGGTGTGGTCCTGTGCTAAAATTCAAAGGCAGGTAAGGTTGTCACCTTTGTGATAAAATTAATTTTGAATGAGCTAGAGCATGGTAAAGTGCTGCAATTTTATGCGAGATAAAACACCCATAGATTCACTTGTTAAGGCGACACTCGCTACACAGGTACCTTTTGCTCGAGCTGGTTTTTCATTGGAAAAAAGTCTAAAACGTGCGGCCTCAAACATGTGGCCGCTAACCTCATCCTCGCAGGTTGAGACTAATAAAATGAGCGTCTCCTCGCAGGAGCACGTCAATTCAAAGGAACCCTCGCAGGGTTTTCGATACGGTTGTGCCCTCGCGTCTCCTCACAGGAGCACGTAAGTTAAAAGAAACCCTCGCAGGGTTTTTGATACGGCTGTGCCGTCGCGTCTCCTCGCAGGAGCACGTAAATTAAAAGAAACCCCCGCAGGGGTTTTCGATACGACTGTGCCCTCACGTTTCCTCGCAGGAGCACGTAAGTTAAAAGAAACCCTCGCAGGGATTTTGATACGGCTGTGCCATCGCGTCTCCTCGCAGGAGCACGTAAATGAAAAGAAACCCTCGCAGGGATTTCGATACGGCTGTGCCCTCACGTTTCCTCGCAGGAGCACGTAGATTAAAAGAAACCCTCGCAGGGTTTTCGATACGGCTGTGTGGTCGCGTCTCCTCACAGGAGCACGCAAATTAAAAGGAACCCTTGCAGGGTTTTTCGACATAGCTTCTTGTGTTGTAATGTTAATCTGATCTGTCGCTCGACACACAAAATCAACCCAAGCAGGGGCCGTGATTGAGGCATGTGACCTGACCGCTCATCGTTCGACAATAAGAGTTAAGAGGAAATAAATACCGTAAGTAATGACATGACTTTTAGAACAGGCTTGCCTTGCGCACAAGACCTTATAAGGGTATCGCATACCCTGCAGGAATCTTACTCTTATTTATTCTATAAAACTAGGATGTTAAAAAGTAAAGACAACCCGAGTTTCCATTATGCTTCGTAATGAACGTTGTTAGACAATGGTGTTATCGAATGGTACGCTCAGCTACCAAGTTTCCAGTCGTATAAATTGCTGGTTAAGATAAGAGAAACTTAAAGAAAAATTTAAAATGGGTCGTCCTTTTTAAATTTTTGTGGAATGTGGTTGCGTAATTATGACCGTAAATTTCAATGAATATTGCTCTGATCCTTTCTTTAACTCAGACTATGACCTTGCAGTGTAGCTAGTCTATTCTCAGGTACAGTCACCTGCCACTAAGAGATACTCATGCCATATTCTATACAATAGTATTGGGTTAACTTATACGAAATAATAACATATGGTGACATACGGTCAAGGTACGGATAGTGTAGTGTTTTGTGGTGTAAATGCAGCCGATCCGAAATCTGAAGATCAGTGAGGGTAGTCGTGGATACTAAGTACCACCGCTTCACAATGGACCTTGAATACATACCTATACCTACTATATAGTCTGTCCGCGACCATGGCTATTGTAACATAACCGAAACGTCGGGATATATACATAAGTACACAACAAATATCTAACCATCCACTAATATCATTATCGTTATTAAACGTCGAAGGTTACTTTTATTGGTTCCAACAACGACGTTTTGAAATTTGTTGAGTGGATCTATATACCTTAAAATGTATCTTGGTGCATGCGACTGTACCTGAATGTACCTAAACGTTGCTCTCAGTCGCTTACTACCTACTATTTTTCGCCGGATTAGAAGTATTTCAAGTTTCAGTAAAGAAAAATAAAATAAAAGTAGAACTGATATTGATAAATGTCGTCCATTTGATCTGAGTACTTACAGCGTCCAAGGCTTTTTGCTACTAATGATCAACTTGATTATCAAAGCGTTATGGCTGGTTTACATTTGCTTTGGATTTGTAGATTTTAAAGCTTGCTAAAAAATCTTCCAAAAGACAAATTTTGTACCTAATAATTTAATTGCTTTTTAAATTTACATTCCAATCTGCCCAGCTTGCCAGATTTTTCAGTCTTAAATGTATCAAATGGAATCAACATTGCAGTCGGTTGTTATTTTATCACAGTTATTCACATAATTTAAACGAACTAACTGGACTAAAAGTTCGCGAAAGTTTAAAATGTGATACAGTTATTCACATTATTTATTAGGTACACAGAATTCCAAGGGCACTCATATTTCTCATACCTATTCAGTGAGTAAATTTCGTGTCAAGGACTCCGTCCACTTCACCGCCGCCATTTTCTTTTGATTTTAAAGTACAAGCGCAATCCCAAATCTGACAGCCGCTCAGATTGGGATTTATAGCAAACGAATTCATCCAAGCAGGTTCACACATGCTAGGTGGGTGCTTTTTTAGGAACATATCTCAAGCCGTGCTAAAAAAGTACGATGAAATAGCAAATGTAAACCAGTTAGGAGATTTTAAATTCTAGTGTAACTTATAGAATTCCTTACTTAATACCTACTCACGAAGGGGTAGGTTACTGATCATTACCTACATTATGTAACTTGATAATTGCTATGACTTGATTAGACCTGGAAATGATAATAATAAAAGACGGCTGGTGCCAAAGTGGGTTTTGATCTGAATTTATTATAAATTTAAAGTAGGTATCTACTTGTTATGCACAATGCCTTTTGTGCTGAGTGTGCGTGCAGGTTGGCCTTTACACATGTTTCACGCATCCTGCGAGCGAGCATTCATCAAAAGGAATTCCAAAAACCTTTACGACAACCAAAATGATTTTTTTTTCAGTTTATCCTATAAGTATATTCCAAGTTTATTGTCAGCCACCAGAGCAACAGTTAGCTGGTTCTCTGCCGAGTTTTCGATTCGTTCCAGAACGGCACTTGTTGAACAAATGCACAAAGAATTTTTGCTAGATGGGGTATCAATACTGTTTGCCTGTATATAGGTAGATAAGAATAGGTAGTAATAATGTTTATGGTGCAGTGTAAACAATCACTGAGCATTTATTCGCGACGCGTTTGGTCGAATGTGGCCCCTCTCACGTGTGGGTTGGGTACCTACCCTCCATCCTTTTCCTAATACCGAAAGTACATTTAAGCATCGTGTTTATGGGTGAGCCGACCTCAGCCGACTACTAGCAGCTGCCTTCATCCGTCAATTTCTCTAATTCGTCCGATGTCCGATGTCCGATGTCTTGCAATGTTTAAGCCATGTTAGGCGTGACGACGAAGCTGCCATGTTTTGTCTCCGTCAGGGTGCGCAAACGTGTAAACAAGTGCACAAATGAATTAAAATACTGAAATGGCAGCCAGGTTAATCTGCCGTAAGAATGACGTTCTTCTTAGCTCCTTATATGGCTCAATTGATCCTAAAATATTGATCCACTTTATCTGGAAGATAACAAAGTGGTTAGATTATTTTGAATTTTCCTTTGGTTCACGATTTATCTTGAAAGTACAAATTATTCTCTTGCATGAATCTGCAAATGCAAAATATTACTGAATGAATTAGTTCCATATTTTGGTGTACCTACCTATCAAATTCTTCAATCCAAATATTTAGACCAATTCAAACCAAGCAAGTATGGGTATAGAAAGAAGTCTAGCTTCATAATGTATTATTCATTCATTCATCGTGTCAAATGAACTCAAACAAAATATTCGGTTTTAAATCTGTTTGCTCCAACAGGAAGCCTATTGCTCTGTGCTAGCTATGAATAAAGGCATCGAGTAAAAATAATTTAGGAATTATTCTTTTAGTTTTCAAGTGCAAATATATATTGGTACTATTTTGTGACCTTGATCCTTGTGCATTCTGGTCGAAAGTTAAACGGATGCTGAGCATTACATTAAATTGAAAATTTCTGGCGACCCTCAGGCCTGCTTATGGGTCGAAGATAGATTGTAAAATCGTGCTGGAGACTGTTTTTCAAACGTAGAAAATTGGGTCCAATATTTTTGTTTGCTAGGCTACATCTTTTGTTCTGCTACTACATAATATCTCCTAAAAGGTCATAGTTTACTCATTTTCTGCAGAATAGGTGAAATAAAAGTTAAGTACCTTTATAAAAGCGATAGAAACGAAAGTATATCGCTACACATCTTTGAAGTATTATAGTTATTGGTTTTTATACATATTATATCTATGCATAAAATCACGCCTCGTCCCCATACGGGTGGTGAACAAAGACTACATGTTTTTCTTGGAAATTTCCAAATAACTTTAAAAGGGAAGTTAATACCTACCTTTTGTAAAGCAATAAGCAATCAGTTCTAGCTGCAAGCTATAATAATATTATTATTATTATTATTATTTTTTTTTAACTATGTAAATCGATTTGATTTACTTCTACCTAGGTACTTATGTTGAATGTAGAAAGTTCAATACTTTTTATTACCAATAGGTAATTTCTTTTTGATATTCTTGCTGTAAAATCCTTTGCTTCTGGCTCAGCTTGTATTATGAAGTTTCTGATAAGTATATAAATTACGAACTAAAGTTCAGGTTCTCGTACTTTTGACTTAAAAATTCAATACTACTTTCATGTTATTAGTATGTCTATCACATTGGCATCACTTCTTCCACCACCAGGCGATAACAAACACGTCTCAATTAATAAGGTTCGAATAACGGTCAAGTCAATAATAGACGCGTTTTACCTACCAATAAAACGCATATTATTTACTTACCTTATTCGAACCTTACACTTTAATCCCTGCCTGGTGATTTTCGACTCAATGAGGAATAAAGATGTCGCCGCTCAGATCGCGCGCCACCCTGCCTGGTGGAAGTGACGTAAGCACAGGAAGCAGCCGGAAGTCAAGGGTGAATTCATTAAATTAAAGGAAACGGAAGTCGGGAAACGCAGTGCCTATCTCAATTAATAAGGTTCGAATAAGGTAAGTAAATAATATGCGTTTTATTGGTAGGTAAAACGCGTCTAATAAAAATAGCTACGTAGGTACCCATACGTGAATATATCGTTACAATGTACAGAACCTATCGATTCGCGTAATTAGATTGTGGGTCTAGTCAGAGTTTAAAGAAAACATCTTAGGTATAGTACCTACTGATAACGCTAGCGAAATGTGAAAAAAATCAGTGCACTAACTCTATAAATTTGAGAGTGCAGGCGACTGAAAGCACCCAATAGTTTTTTTGAATCGGTCGACTGGACCTACCGATTACAAAAACAAACTTTAGCGGATCGATATTGTTCATCTATATACTTGTGCTAAGGTTATCTTTGTTTTCTATTTACAAATACAAATACTTACATTTATTTACCAATAGAAAATACAACACATACAAACATTACTGATGGTCCCCGCAATAGGGCGAGCCTATATCGCGGGAGACCGAATAACAACAAACGATTACCTACCTAATACATGAGAGAGGATAACACAAGACAAGGCAAACCACAGAGGACAGACTAAAAAAAAGAAAACGACAATAGTGGGTACCAGTGAGTGAGTGCGTGAGTGTGTGTGTGTGTGTGTGTGTGTGTGTGTGTGTGTGTGTGTATGTGTGTGTATGTGTGTGTGTGAGTGAGTGTGTAGGTGTGTATTTTGGTTTAAAATTCAGATTTAACTTGGTTTAGACCAGAACTATCTTTGTTAAAAAGCCGATTATGTTTCAACATAATGCAATCACCAGTAACTCAATTCAATCATTTTTATCTGATTTTAATTGAATTCAAACAATTAACAGTACCACCTACTTAGGTACATAATTTGTGTGAATGAATGTGTGAAAAATGACCAACCTATTTTTATGCATATTTCAACGTAACAGCTTGAATCGCAAAACTCAACTTAAATTCTTATAAAATTTTATAAAAATGGTAAAAGTAACTGTTTATATTTTGACATTGGTAGGTACATGCTTAAAGCTTCGTACATAGGTACATAAAGCTTGGAAAAGTATTTTTTTTTATTGTTTTAGCCTGTTTAGTAGTCTTATTAATAGCGTTTCTAATTTATCGAGTTACTCTAACTAAACGTTACAAAACTCGGACTCTACACTCAGGATCTATTTACAAATCGTTTAGGAGAAGCCTTTGTTGATGTGTCTATAGCAAATTGAGTAAGTTTTTGTGATGCTTAGTTAATGATGTTCCCATCTGCCTAGCATTTAACTAGTTATCAGAAAAGGTAGGATGTAATTATGTTCATAGAAAACATCTAATTAACTTGTGTTAATTTGAAATACCTAACTATTATTTACATAATAAGAGAGTCGAATAAAAAAAAATACAAAGCTAGTATGATTTAGGTATTTATAGACTATCCAACTTTACAAAATAAATTGTTAATTTGTGCATATTTTTGAATAAAAACCAAAAAGATTTAGAAGAGCAAAATTAAAAATTAAATCGAGAAAATCCGATCCGAGAGACCGATTTGAATGAAACTTGGAATATGTGTAGATCGTAGCTTAGAAAAACTTAGTAGACAAATGTTGTTTCCACGCGAACGGAGTCGCAGGCGGAAGCTAAAGCTGGACATGGGGTCTTACTTATGAAAGATGTTTAAAGTTGAACACTGATTAAACAACGTCCTGTCTTTATTCGTTGATAGTGACGAATAGAGACAGGACGTTGTTTAACCAGTGTTCAACTTTTAACATCTTTCATAAGTAAGTAAGAATGTAGAGACGATGCATCGGTATGTCACTCAAACACGTCGAACCTCTCCATTGTTTAGGCTTACATTCGGGTCCGTTACTCTGACCCGCGGTTGAACTGCATACCGAGTGACATTTTACTAACTGGATACCTTACTTATAACGGTACTACTGTTCTATGTCACGAATTCTTATGTCTGTTGCTGACTATGGCGTGACAATTTCGTATAGGTACCTACAGATGTTAGCTTATGAATGAATGATACTTATATAATTGATGAATACATTGTTATTTTGCCCAGCAGTGGGACATAGATGGCTCATACCATCTGTCCCATTGCTGGGCAAAGACCTCCCCCATTTCCTCCATTCTTTACGGTCTTGTGTATTCGTAGCCCATTTTTTTAATACTTACTTATAATGTTTATACTCGTATAAATATTTTACTTAAATGCATTATAAAATTATAAACTCTATAGAAACCAGACACAGACCAAACATCCACGTCTATCATACAAATGTTTGTCCTGGGTGAGAATCGAACCCACTACAGCGCAGAAGACAGACAGAGCTACAACCAACTGAGCTGAAAGGCCAGTTAGACTATATCACCTAAGAAGCATCCAAAAGATCCAAAAAATACTAGTAAAATCTGTAAAGCCATTCAGAATAAGAAAAAATACAAACATACGCACAACGAAATTTCATTAGGTCTATTAACAATGTAGAGAAAAGTTTCTCCAATTTAAAGAATTCTTAATTCTATAAAGTAGGTACCTAGTCCCACTCAGACAGACTTGAATTCAAAGGAATGGAGAAAATTTTAAGAGAAATTTCAAAAGAATGTCGCATTTACTCCGCTCGTGTAGAGTGCCTACAACCCTCGTGTACTTACTCAAGGACTTGGCACAACAAAGGGTCAATGAGGCCGTCTAAGCACCATGCAAGTTACCACTTACAAACTCTGAATGAGTTCTAGCTTGAAAGTTCTACAAATGTAACTACATTTGTAGAACTTTCAATTTAAGCTGAATTCGACCAAACTGGATTAAGTTTAGTCTCGAGAGTAAACTACTGTTTGTTTGAATATTTTGACATTGTAAAGTTGACACCTTATAACCACGATAATTTGTATGCACCTAATAATGTTCGATTGCGCTTTCTAAACAATTGTATTTTGAATTAAGTTGGTTAGTTTACTCTCGGGTATAAACTTAATACAGTTTGGTCGAATCCAGCCTAACAGAGTTACTTGTAACTCTCTCAGTTGAAAGTTCTTTAAACTGTGTTGGTCTTACTTATAAACTTGAACACTGGTTAAATAATGCTCAAGATTTGCCCTGTCACTATTTGACACTATCTAACAAAAAAGGATAGCAATTGTTTAAACGGTGTTTCAATTTTAACACAATTTTACAAGTAAAGCGGTGTATTTGTAAATACACAGTTTTTTTATTTATTTAATGCTGTTCACTAGAGTGCATGGCATAATGTTGCAATGTCACGTAAAAGAAAAAACATTAAAACTGTTTTTTTTTAAAGTACGAGTATGTTTTTTTTTGTGCCAGAAACCCTCGCGGGTGTGTCTTCAGAGGACCCTATCAAAATTGCATCACAATCTGATCAATGGTTTAGGTATGCTAAGAGGACAAACATAGGTAAAAACATTTATTTTTATTTATTTATATATAGAAGAAAACAGGTGCAGAAAATGAGGAAAGTTATTAAAATCATTATTCCCACAAAGACAATCTACTTGGCAGAACCAGAAATGCTAAAAGAAGTCAACAATGCATTTATTCATTACTATCTCCTGCCTGCGACTTCACCTACCGTAAAATACGCCAACATTGCCCGCTTTTTAGGGTTCCGTACCTTAAAAGGTAAAAAAAGGAACCCTTATAAGATCACTTTCTTGTCCGTCTGTCCGTCTGTCCGTCTGTCCGTCTGTCCGTCTGTCCGTCTGTCTGTCCGTCTGTCCGTGTGTCACCATCGATTATCTCAGGAACGGGTAGAGCTAGCAAGTTGAAATTTATACCATATACTAAGGTCTATAGTCCCTACTGTGAGTATAAAAATCAAGGTCCTGAGTCAACACTATAAAAAGATATAGGCAAATTTAGGTTTTCGTGAAAACTTGTGAGTACCAAAACTTACCTTAATTATCAACTTTTTTTATTTTTCGGAATTTTTCCTTTACTTGTGCTGGAAGACCTTGCTTGTAACCAAAATTGACAATTCTAGGTCAACCGGAAGTACCCTAGAGGTTTTGGGTCGAAAACCTAAATGGTAGTTCCCGTTGACCTAGAATAACGAAATTTGGCAAAAAGCAAGGTCTTATAGCACAAATAAAGGGAAAATTCCAAAAAGTTAAAAAAGTTGAAAATTAAAGGGTGTTCCCATACATACTTACATAGTTGACGCCAATTAAAATTGTCCTCCGAGTTGTATGGGCGCTCATACAATTAAGCGGACTAGCTTAATTGGCACCATGGCTAGGCACGGAACCCTCGGCGTACGAGTTCGACTCGCACTTGACCGGTTTTTTTTTTCGAATAATTTCAATTTTTGTAAAAAAATTCTATGGGAACGTAAGTATTTTCTTTTATCATCTGCTATTATAAGATTATGTGCATGTATTACTTTATCAGATTTTATGATGCGTCAATATTTAATTAAGTATTTTATACATTTTGATGGCGGGCAAAGTTATCTGGACTTTTAGCCAACATTGCCCACGTTGATTTTTGACGCAAATATAGCCTCTAGAGCAGTGGTTCTTAACCTATGGTCCGCGGACCACTGGTGGTCCCTGGAACCACTTGAAGTGGTCCGCGAAGCTATCCAAAAAAATTAAACAAGCGACAAAGGATCAAAGTTGAAGGAGAAAACTTATTGTTGGTGGTCCGCGGCAAGTCAGAAAGTTTATCAAATGGTCCCTCATCACTAAAAGGTTAAGAACCACTGCTCTAGAGAGATGAAATAAAAAGCCAATACAAGAATTTAGGCAATAATGGCGTTTACTTTAGGTTTTAAAACGATACTATAGAAGGTTTCCTAGCAAAGTGGCTGGGCAAAGTTACCCTGACATTTTTTGTCTTTTTCATACAAACCGCATTTCACAAATTAAAAGTGCTAGGGATGGCACTTCTTAGTTAACTGATCTTGTGATCGTAGTTGTTGTAGGTATAAAAAAACTGGTTATTTTTCATTCAGGTATTTATTTAATAAACTTTAATCAACATATTTATAAAGGTACCCAAATGAAAATGAAATACTAATTGAGATCAAATGATGTTAGGAGCTAAATTAAAATAATTACTAAACTATTAGACATTTTCAGCTAACTGTCACTATTATTATTGCATTGTCACCGAAGACTCATAATTTTACCTAAATTCAGCTCAATTTGACACCGGGAAGTAGGTCAAATTAAGCTTGCAAGAATTAACCCGGACAAACATACTTACAAACATAGGAACTTACAAACATACAAACATTGCAAGTTAATTAAAAGCTTTAAAAAAAACAAGTTTCTGAAGTGCCAACCCTAAGCTTATTTTGATGGCGGGCAATGTTGTCAATAGTAGATCGCTACATTGCTGGATAACTTTGCCCACCGCTATAACTCTTGTTTGAAAAGACATTCAGCAACGATAACAACATATTAATACTCCTAAAATGTTCTTACATATCATAATATTAATAAAACTAACCTGTGTTTTCACCATAACTCACAATTCACTTATGAATTTGCACCAAAATTTGCCCGCGAAAATACGCACCGTACTCGAAGAGTTCCAACAAGTTACTGAGTGAAGCTAGCGACACACCAGATAGACAGTGTTGCTAGACACATAACCTATTTTCTATCAAATTCAAAAAATGTTAACATATTATTCAAATATTTTTGCAATTTAAAGATTTGCTTAAAAATTGATCTTCGGGCAAAATTACCCTTGGTGGCAATGTTGGCGTATTTTACGGTATTAGGTATGCTATCAACATCTTTTCCAAGTTTCACCAAACCGGTCCATTGGTTTCAGATTTACATTACATCGTAGGAAGATCAATTGGGTCATTTTAATCGTCTTAAGAGTTAAGTGACTCTCTACTCCTGTTTGAAGGACTCTTCAATAAAACCCGTTTTGAGTGTAAGCTTTCTTTTCAAACATCCATCCTCTTAAATCTAATTAGCCACGCTCCAGCGGGAAGCCAATCGAACAAAATGAGGCTCGTCAAGGTAGTATACCTGTAGTACCTACCAACTCGTGACTTGGAAAATCACAAGGGTATCGACAAAAGTCAGTCTGCCATCACCCGCTAGACTTGGCCACAGATAATAATACTATAACTTGGCCAACAATAGGGACCACCATTGTTATAAATCATAATACATCGTGATGCCTAAAACCGTGGCATTGTTACCCGACTGTTTTTCGTATGTGATAGTCAACAAAACAATTTCGTAATTATCCTTTTTTCGTATACTTACCTACGAAACATAAAAAAAATGCTTATGAATAAAAAAAGTATTTTTGTATAGCGGTTAAGTGACAACTTGTCATAATATCAATCCCATTTGAGCCAGGCGCGTAGGTACACTTATTTCTCTGTTTCGAAGTTTTTTTTCATTGCGGGCCCTTCGAATTCGAACGTTCTGACCATAAACTTTGCAATAGTTCTGAAAGCCCGAAACGAAAAATAGGAAAACGGATGAGAAAACATATACGAGGCTGGTACATTTTGTTCGGGAAGTTTCGAGAAAGTTCCAGAAAGGTTCTCAACTGTATCCTTCACACAGGTACTCAACAGTTCTTGTAGGTATAACTAAACACATATACACACGACACACGTCTAGGAAGTGCTTTTGGGGTTCAATGCATAGCTTGTGCACAGTCGTCTTTAGACTTTTGTAAAACCGCTGAAGAAACGTATCGAAATTTGTTACGTATTTTTTGTGCATCTTGTTTACAAATTGATTTATAAAACGGTTAAAATCATTAACTGTTTTCTCGATTTCATTCATTCATGGTTGATTTTTATTCAGGTAAAAAATACATGTTTATTGTAGTTGTAGATTGTAGTTTAGGAGAAGCCTTTGCCAGCAGGTTAAAATGTTATTTCAAAAAGTTATTTCAAAAGGTGGTTATTTAAAGCTAGACAACTATAATTATTATTCCTTCTATTACGAAACTGCGTAAATAAATGCATAATGAAAACCAGGTAGGTAAGTAAACCTAGGTTATTAGAAGTCTCCATATTCGCCTAGCTGTGCTTAGAATATCATTGATTCTTATAAAAAAAAATAGGTATACAAAAAGACGTAGTAGCACTGTGTATAAATTATCCAAAAATAGTTTTACTTTTTTTTGTAGAACTGTTTTTCAAAAATTAAGCACATTTAAATCGGATTAAAGATCTAGTTTTATCATAAAAGGAGGTTATTTTTTATCTTAGAAGATGCACAAAATATCAATACGTTTCAACACCAATCAGTTTGAGTTCAAGCGAGTGCGTGGTCAGCACAGTATCACATTTATAACAGATCTGTCGGTTACCTGCGTCCTTAATAATGTAGGTGTTGTTATCGTGTATGCAGGAGCATAATATGTCCCGTTTATTTTATAGAAGTCCCTCTGGAAAAGAAGAAAGAATGGAATATAGGATCGGCCCACATCTGATGGAAAATGCGTCGCGTATTGTTGCGTAACGCCAGAACGGACAGGTAGGTAATTTAAACAATAAACCGTACACACTCAACCGATGAGTCGTAAACTAGTGTATCGAGTGTTTATCACAATACGCCCGACGTATCTTCCATCAGATGTGTGACGACCCATAGATTGTACTCCGAAATCCATTGCACTCAATCCCTACAATAGAAGACACATACAATTGTTCAAAAAATCCTATTAAATTCAGACACGTACGGCAATTTGATATTGCAATAAAATTCTCCTGAAAATTTACCCGTTTGCGACACGTGGGACACTTTTTCATAGACTATCAGAATACGGTGTGCTTGTAAATGATTGAACGACATACCTATACTTTTATACATTATTGCGTTAGCCACAAACAAGTTGTGTAAAGCTTTACTTTTACTCATTTTATTATCAAGGTATGCAATGCTCTCATGGTTCAGGAAATGATAGGTGTTATCATAGAAATGCAGCTTGGTAGAGCTTGAAACATGTATTTCGTGATGTATTTGAATAACGATTGCCTCGATACTGTGATGAGAACTATTATATTTATTAACGAGTAGAAATAATATGTTTTTCTGACATAATCATTAATCATACGTTCCACATTGATTGCTCTGTGAGCAGTTTCGTGTTTCAATCTTATCGTCATAATCTACAGCTACAGTACTCACCTCCTGGTAAAACACCCGCTTAGAGCTATAAGTCAAGTTGTACTGCTGGTCAGCCACCATCAGCAGAATGGTGAAGGGCAGTAAGAAGGCAGCTGCAGCCAGGAATGCGATGCACCGCCCCAGTCGCATCATGCTTACGTTTCTGCGACCAATCGACATCTTCACACACTATCTGACACCTTCATTTGTTTTTCTTCATTTGTTTAGCTCACACGTCTACATTTATTTTTCTCACACTTCATTTGTTGTTTCACTTTGAATTCGGAATGTTCACTTATAAGTACGCAAATTTGTTCCTAGCCTTCATTTGTTTTAGCGTATTGTTCACTTGTATTTGAGGTATTATTCACTTCTTTTTTAACATCACTTGTTTAACACATACTACAGCTTTTTAGGCTTTTCGTTTTCTAATGGAAAAAAATATCGTTGAGTAAAATGAAGATTATGGCAATAAGTAAATTAATAGGTAGAATGTACATTAGTGAAAATATCGAGTATTATGATTTATCGAACGTAGACAACAAGAAGCAGTGCTTACTTGCCATAATTTTGTTGTATTGTAAGCGCAAATTGAACGAAATTGGTGCAAAGTTTCAAAGTTTCTCTACTCATAGCTCTTGTAGTTGATCTTCTATCAAACGGTAAGAAAGTTTTGATAAAGTTTTCGTCGTTTCTCATTAGGTAAGTAATGATCTAGATAAGTATCTAGCTTACATAAGGTTTACTTAATATAATTATTTCAAAATTGTATAATTTTAATTTATTTGTTCAATCAAAGCGTTAAATCATAAACTTTTTTTCAGTAAGTAAGCAAATATTTATTTTATTAAAACATAAAATTTAAACATTTATTGATGATTAAACGAACCTACCTGGTGATGTTCTATCATAATTATACGAGCTTCGTCTGAAGAGACTAAGGATAATTCGTAGTACACGTAAAGTGTCGCCATTCTATGCCACAATAGTTTAAAAAAATCAAATAAAAACTTTTTGGTAGAATGCACCCGCATCCCGTTGTCTACGTTCTGTCTGTCATTCATTTAGTTTAAAGCTATCTAACATAATATTTCACACAGGGTGTTAGTGGTGGGTGGGAACTTAGTCTCTTCAGACGAAGCTCGTATAATTATGATAGAACATCACCAGGTAGGTTCGTTTAATCATCAATTATACTACTTCGTCTTCCGAGACTAAGGATAATTCGTAGATTTTGAAAGCCATGTGAAATATTATAGAAAAAATTACAAAAAAGTTTTCATTTTTGAAACAAAAAACGATCACAACGATCTTTTGCAAACTAATTATTGCAAACATAAATCAAATTTGATTCTAAATTACCTTATTAATATAAGGATAACAAACCTAGGTGTAATCATTGATTATGAATCGAAAAATAAACTGACTTGAGCTTTCAGTAATAAAATTACGGTTTTAAGAAGCTTATAGACCATGATCTAAGATCAGAAGTGATACTTCGACAAGCATTATTTTTAATGTGATCAATACTAACATTCTAGTCTACTATCACTAGATGTATACGCATGTCTGGTTAAATGAACATGAGCAGTGAAAATAAAAGTAGGTACCTATCAATATCATGATAAGTTTTGATTTATCCACCGACTAAGCATTTGCGTTGAAACAGTGTTCTAAGGTGCCTTAAAACTGATAAACAATACATCTGATGTTCAAGAGTCTTTGTGACTTTGACATTATTACGTTGATAATGGTTCTAATGGACAACTTTCTGGGCATGCTTAAAAAAAAATGGTAATTTTAGAAGCGGTTGCAGTGCTCCTGCACGAGATCTTTTAGAAATCTGGAATCTTACATTATAAAATCTTCAAAAAACGTCTGTGTTCTTATTATATAATTATTTGAAAGGATTTGGACTTTATGTTCAGTAACTAAATTAAGTAAGGTAACAACCGTTTTAGATAAAAAACTAACTGCAATTAATTGTTAGGTCCGACTTGTGAAAGATACTCTAGCTAGAATAATTATCGGATCGCAAGTCACTCATATTTCGGAACTGTTGGTCGAAGTCTATAAAATTCCTTTCTGCTTTCTAAGCCTTCTGACCTGTGCGTCACTTGAAAACTTAACAGCAAAGGTCAAACAGAACGATAACTGTTAAGCATGCCGTGTTGAGCACCAGATTTGAACATTTCTGTTAAAAAACCTATTATTTTAGCTTTAGACAATTCATATAGATACTTCCTAATGAATTGTCTTATCACTTGTACAATTTACAAGTTATTACAAAATACAAATCATCTTAGAGCAGCAACCTCGTACTGATTAAGTGTGTTCTCAGATATCGAAGCACACCTAATGTTAATAAATTCAAGGGGTACACCTCGATTCACGAACGCCTTGCGGATAGTCGTTCTGCAATCAATGCAAACTTCAGGGGCTAATCTTGGAGTCTGTTGGATAATACACATCAGAATTGTATCAAAATTAAGAACAGTAATTTCAAACAATGTTGATTTCTGGATAAACGTGGAGAACCACGGTTGTATAGGCCAGTTTGAAAAAAAACTAGTATGCCTTTAAACTTCGTCATTAATTATTTTTCTAATAAAAGGTGAGTAGAAAACCTGGTGTTAGTCCAATTTGACAACAAAAGCATTGATAGCATAGGCTTCTAACAAGACATATACCTTCTATATTTCTTGTTAAATCTTGTTGCAAATAAGTCAACCTCAGGACGATTAAAATAGTTTACAATTATATTGAATTTAGATACGTACAACTCTCATTCCATATCGGGGTGTCATCGCCTTGACTCTGCGTCTGCTATTCCATTCGCTTAAAAATTTATTAAAATGCGAATGCACAAAAAAACTATATGTTCCTTGATGGACACCATTACCAGAGGTTTTGAGACCTTGGTCAAGAGTGGAAATCGATTTTTTCGCTATAGCGGTTGTATTGTCGATTGAAATTAAAATCTGACAATTAAGTACGGTATTCCTTAGAATAAAAATAAATAATAATAATATTCCGAAAAAACTGCTTTCAGCTCTAAATGTATTTTTCGTCTTTACTCCACTGACATGACAACTAGCAGTCTTCTCAACATAATATGCCCCCCCCCATCCTGATTTAGATATGTTATCAGTAAAATCAGAAAATAAATTCAAGACAATAGTTGTCACATTTAAAAGAAATTTTGGGAAAAAAAAAATAATTATTAAAAAATAAGATTTTTTCCACCATTAAAAATCACATTTGAATGCATTGGGAAGGTTAAGATAACCATCAAAATCGCTACATTCTATGAGAGCTAAATATTTATACCATTCAAATAATTTAAGTAGGTATTTTAACCAACCATAATAATGGATGGCGGGACTAATTGAGAAGAGAAGACACACGAGTTGCGCGAAATTCCTTGTCGTAGGCCTAATACCTACGTCTAATAATACTGAACTTTAAAAAATATTAGTATTATTATTTTGAATGTACTACAGTAAATCTGAGGTACTTGCACGATGTTGCAGGCAAACAGCTTTTTATTGAACTCTAAGCTAACCAATACTGGTTCTTGTAAGCGTGACATTATTTTTATAGTTTGCTGTACTCCTGTAATGAATCGATGCTAACAATAAAGTAGGCATTTATCAATTCAGGAATTACCTTAAAATCATTTTTTAAAATCAAATTTTAATCAAATTTTATACCTACCAAGATGATCAATCTTTAAATACTTTGTAAAAATACATTAAAGTAAGTATATTAAGTAAGTATAGCAGTTAGGTTAAGTATAAACCTATTCTTTGTCATTGCTTTTCTTTATGTGAAAATAGCTTGAAAGAAATTTTCTTCCACAGAGTTCACACTCGTACACAGCGTAGCGCCAACACTAATAAGATTTTCAATATCTTCCTGGTAATCAATTATTTCAGATTTTGAAAAAACGTCTAGATGCAGGTACAAATCCTTGAGTGAACTGATATGAAAAAACGGTATCCAATACCCTCTTAACCAAGATAATATTACTGAATCATCAGTAATAATGCATCAATTTTCATAGAAGTTACTTAATCGCCCAGAACATTCATCAACATACGAACCGTATCCAGCGCCGCTGGTACGCGCTGACGCGCGTGTGTGAGCGCTGAGACGTTGCCTCGGCGGAGGAGGCGGACGCGAGCAGGCCCTTTTTGACTGCCACCACGAAGCCGCTGATGTTGAAGGCTAGACCTCCTTTGAACTGTAGACTGCCTGCCAGGTGCCAGTAGGGGAAGTTTGAAGTTTCCCAAAAAACTAATTCCTTCCATTAGTAAAATATTCTAATGATTGAGAATTTTTATCTTCCATCCACATTTATTTAATACCTTTGTTGTCCTTAGGGCATTGAAAGGTTTTTCACCAATCTTTATATTCTTCGATTCTGTATATTGTTACAAATTAGACGTCCCGCGTCAATTAATAAATATATCAATTAATAATTAATATTTATGACTTCAGAATTTGTATGCTAGGAGCATATAGGTAATATATGAATATGAACATAGAAAAGACAGTGTCAATTCATTACCTAAACATGATAAAGCTGCAGCCATCTGCTTTCTTTCGATTGCCTTGTCTTATTTGATAAGAACTTTCATTATGGTAGCCTTAATGTCTGGATTCATAAATGGTGAAACAACCTTGGTGCAATCTTCTAGATTTGTATATCTTCAAACCCTTCGATAAGCTCGAAGTAACTATCATTCTTTGGTCCAAATTTCTTAAAATGTTCGTCGAGCTGCATGGTCAACTCATCAGGTTTATCTTGGCCTGGGGAATCTACAGCTGTTGTAGGTATACCTAAGTAAGATAGGATCTTTACTCGTTGCCGTAGATATAGGTAGGATGGGATCTTTACTCGTCAATAATCGGTTCTTTAACAATAATGTCTGTAAAAACCTTAGGTACCTACCCTAAAAAATAGGGTAGGTCAAATCTTTTAGAAGTAAGTAATTAAATGTTGCAATGATTATTTTACAATGCATGGCGGTAGTCCAACAAAACAACCCACTTGCATTTTTGTAAGAAAGTGAAGGAAGCACCCCTTGCAGGTGAACACAACGCATCTTTGTTGTGAAGGAAACACCCCTAGTAGGTGAACACATCACGAAACCATAAAAACCTTATGTGTGAGGGAAACACCCCTTGCAGGTGAACACAACACATCTTTATTGTGAAGGAAGCACCCCTTGAAGGTGAACACATCACGAAACCATAAAAAACCTTGTGTAAGAAAACTCCTCTTGTTCAAGAAACGACTGTCTTTTAATTTTAAGGATAACTTTATCAAGTACAGAACCACGTGGTTATATTACAAGTATAGGTAGGTAGGTATCACTTGGTACCCTTGCACCCGTGCAACTCTTCCAAGCGCCTTCAACCGAATGGTCATTTCGAGTTTCGATCTACCAACGCCATCTTTCTGCAGGAAGTGTTGCCCGGGTGCCAGTAATACCAACAACACAATTTCAATTTACAAAGTCATTTTACAGAAAAACAAATAATAAAATATCAAATAATTATTATAAAGTTAACCAGTAATTTTAACAGAATAATCAACTGAAATTTAATTTGTTTTACCAACAATCATTGAAAATAAATAAGTACTTCTTTTAAATCAATTGACTTTCATAATTTAGTTACAAAATGACCAATACTTATAAAAACATTATTTAAAATCTATATTCAATTAATAGAACCTAACACTCGTCCATCCTGACGACGTGTATGTCCCCATACACGTTTCAAGTGAACACTTAACATAGCACTCGGTCTTAAACTATGTCTGAAATCCCAATCAGACAGTATCTCTAACCTAACACTCGGTCTTAAACTATGTCCGAAATCCCAATCAGACGGTCTTAAACTATGTCTGAAATCCCATTCAGACGCTCTGAAATCCCATTCAGACGGTCTTAAACTATGTCCGAAATCCCAATCAGACGGTCTTAACTATGTCTGAAATCCCATTGTTGAAATTTTACAATTGAGCATCACATCATGTAATGGCTCTATGTTGTAGTACCTATCATTAACCATAACCTATTTCTACATTTTGATTATAGATTGTACCTGTAGGTACTTATATAATTTTGATTAATATAGATTTGATTCTATTTTTGATAAGTTTAGAATATACATTTTGATAACGATGCAGACAGTGTTGCCAACCCCAGCTTCGTGAAAAACTACGAAAATGCTTAACAAAAACTGTAGAAAACTGTGAATTGCCAAGAATCAATACATTTTTTTTGCTCGTATTTAACTACTTAGTCGACGCTAGCAAACTGAACACTGTGAAAACATTTCCAAAACACTGTGATTCTACAGTTAAAACTGTGGTGTTGGCTACACTGGATGCAGAGTACCTATTTTCACAATAAAAATTATTCGAAAGATACCAACCCGACCTGGCCCATACAACGTGTATGTCCTGGAAACCGAGTAGGTATTTGTGCATTATAAGATAAACTATCCAGGTCCGCAATGTCCTGGCAGCTAGTTTATCTTTGTCTCAGTTGAGATAAACTATCCAGGTCCGCAATGTCCTGGCAGCTAGTTTACCTCTCATCTTTGTCTTAGTTGAGATAAACTAGCCAGGCCCGTAATGTCCTGGCAGCTAGTTTACCTCTCATCTTTGTCTTAGTTGAGATAAACTAGCCAGGCCCGTAATGTCCTGGCAGCTAGTTTACCTCTCATCTTTGTCTTAGTTGAGATAAACTAGCCAGGCCCGTAATGTCCTGGCAGCTAGTTTACCTCTCATCTTTGTCTTAGTTGAGATAAACTAGCCAGGCCCGTAATGTCCTGGCAGCTAGTTTACCTCTCATCTTTGTCTTAGTTGAGATAAACTAGCCAGGCCTGTAATGTCCTGGCAGCTAGTTTACCTCTCATCTTTGTCTTAGTTTTAGATATTATTATTGTAATGATTATTTTAAATGTACCAATATTATTTTTCTTAATTAATGAATTATTGTGACTTATTATTATTTACAATGACATGACTAAAAGATACGTTTTGGGCGCTTTGGTCGAATCTGTAAGCCCAACTCGTGTGTTTTAAATAAATAAATACA
Source organism: Camptogramma bilineatum (assembly GCA_958496255.1). Taxonomy (NCBI): domain Eukaryota; kingdom Metazoa; phylum Arthropoda; class Insecta; order Lepidoptera; family Geometridae; genus Camptogramma; species Camptogramma bilineatum. The sequence continues at coordinate 6,825,715 of OY292467.1, read as the reverse complement.
ATACAATACAATACAATTCAGTTTAGGTCATGTTTAGGTTCTGATATTTATAGCATACGTCAAGTGAAGCAGTTTAGTTTAGGACCCAAACTGGATCGCATATAAAGCTCATGGTAGGCGGCCTGAACTAACTCTCTCTCCCTCTGAATATTTGAATGCGAGAAGTCATGTCAAAATGTTGCTTTTGCATATCTTGCTCCTCACCTTACTATCTTTAGCCTATTAAAAAAATGTGCTAAATGTAGTGCATTCTGAGCAAAGTTCCGAATAAAGTTGAATAAACATCCGAGCATGCGTTCTCAACAGGCTGATAAGACTGCTATTTTATATGTCGGGGAGAGGGTCCTGGGCGCGCAGTCTGGATGGCTCGATATGGTCAAAAACAACAGCAAACTGATTTGTTGCACGCTTGATTAGCTATCTTTTCCAGCTCCAACTCCGGCACGGCCTTTCTGACAAGTCACGCGTCTTCGCGTGAATTTTCTGAAACAGAAGAAAAACTCTTCACAGTAACATGTCTCAGCCATACCTGACCATGAAGGTCATAAAACTTTTAGAAATTTTTCGCATTAAAAAGTAACGTTATCAAAAGTAAACTCAACTCAATTAACTTCTCTTCTAATAGTAACGTCATACTAAGACAAACAAGGCGACAAAATCGCCAATTACTAGCAGTAACAAGAAATTTAAACTCTGAGTTAAACCGCCATATACAAAGAGTCAGTAATGTTAAAACATCAAACACGAATTGGAGCTTCTAACGCTAAGAACTCCACAAATCATTACGCATCGCTACTGTTGCATATCGAGGGAGGATTAATTACTGACAACGTTAGGTTTAACTAAACATAACAATTCTGAAATGAGGCTGAACGTGCCGCACGAGTATGTGCACAGGCGTAGGAGACCACAGCTGTTCGCGGTGTCTAGCGGAAGAACGAATCTGTTGGGCAAAGCGCCATTGACGCGCACCTTGCACACACTCAATAAAGTTGCAGAAAATATTGATATTTTTCACTGTTCTCTGACCGAATTCGTAAAGGCCACACTGTTTGTATTATTATTATTATTATTATTATTATTTCTAAATGTATCTAACATAAGTGATTTATTATAACATTTGGACGACTTGGACCTTTCTGTAAGTCCATTTGTGTTTTTGTATAAATAAATAAATAAATGTTATGGTAATTAATTGTATTTTTATATGGATTTATTGTTTTTATTATTTTCGATTTTATTTGTGTGAATTAAGAATAAGAATGACTACGCTATTGCATTAGGGGCAACCTGTTATAATAGATGTATTGAGAAATAAATAAATAAATTCACAAGTGCGAAATGACTGAAGGTGGTTTTACAACATCGAAACAATTTCTCGCTAGAACTATGACTTCATCATCAATATCATCACATTGCTCAGAAGATCTCAATGTCCACTGAACTACAGCGTGAGAGTCACCAAACGCTACGACATCATGCCACCAACGCCTCCATCGAGCGTTACACACGGAACACGCCTTCATCGAGCACCACTAAGCACTATGTTGACCTTCTCTAGACTCAACAGTCTCATCGATCATTAAATTTTGTACCACAACCTTCAGACATTTTTCACAAACTAGTTATTTCTAAACTCAGGTTGTCGAACTCAACATTTTTTTTAGTAATCTACCACAATAATTATCTTCGCCCTTCAATAAATTGCAATTTCTTCAAGAAATTTGCTCACTCGGCTCTTCCTGACTCACTAAGTACGCTACCTTTATGATTGTGATCAACGTTTTTAAAATAAATAAACTTTTTAACTCTATCGTTTACTCATTTACCATCTAATCTAGTTGGTAGGTACGATTGAAACAAAATCACATTTAAAATTAGCCAACAGAATAATCTTAGGGCTCAACCACAAGATGGCCCAGGGCCGCATTGCCTCTATCGATCTCGTTCGCACTCGCCTAAGCTGGCCTAGGTTGGCCCAACATGTGGTTGCAACTTTAAAGAAACAATAATCTGCCAGAGCCACGTACCATTCGTTTTATCACAAATCCAAAAAATACAATAATAATCATCTACCTTTGTGATTGCACGGTTTTCGTTTTGCATGCATTTAGAATAAATATACCTACCTACGTAAAACTAGATACATTTGTGCGTACCTACTCAATGCATAAACTAAATATATTTGTGCTTGCATACTTCATTTGATTACTTAATTAATTTGCATGCCTATTTTCAAATAAATTATGCATGCTATATACTAACTAAATAGGATACTTACTTAAATAACCTCATTTAAATAGCATACCACCCTAAATACAAACTATTTGGATAAAAATAAACACATTTAAATAACCCTTTAAAACTCAACTCATTGTATCCCCCACCTAACATCACATTACGCACACAACGCAACACTGCATAAAAACTACAGCGTACACGAAGTGCTACACAATACACACAAGATCATCATAGAACCACTCTCGCACACAACGGCTACAATTCACATTCCTTTCTGTGAACCTGACCTACCCTCCAACAGTAAAAATAGCTATAATTTATAATTCTAATAAGTTTTAAATTACTATTAGATACGTACTTATGAAGTTAAAGTTAAAGTCCGCTTAATACTAAATTGAAAAATGTACCTACCTAACACCTAGCTTATAACCTTTAATTATCTGATACCCTCGGAAGTACCTAGCCACCCACGACACAGGGTATCCTAGTGTGGGGGCTACTACATAACTACATGATTTGACTATAATATATCTACTGTCAACCTTAGCCTATATCTACCTACCTTGTTTAAACTACGTTAAATTGTGTTGCGGAAGCACTGTACCTTTTGAAACAAAATAAATGTTTTTGTATTTTTTTCTAATCCAGTTAACACAAAACAAAACACAGAAACATCGCGTATCCACTCCCATCACCACGGCTTTCCCTAGCCGACCAGCTGATCGCTACGGTCTCTGCAGACCCCGACCTCAAAGCTCTAGAGCTAGCCGCGCATCGCGCACCCACTGACTACTTGACGCCGGCTCCATACGTTGGGAGAGGCATTGGCCCCAACGTTGGCCCCAACGTGTGGATGCGGGGTGCGACTTCAAGAGACACCGATTTCTAACGGGCTACGACTACGAAAAGCTGCTAGTACGGTCGATTTTACTACGGCTGATGGTTGTTTGGTGAAGCGTAGCGCAAGGACTCCAAGACTTAATCTTGCTCATCATGATTATCATTGCTTTTTACTTCGACTGGTACATGACCTACTGGCATAGGTACTGGCCTATCGATCAAAGAATAGTGAAATCAAAGTATCTTCGCTTAACCATCGAAACCGAAACACCATCGCTTTATCAGCGATTTAAAACCATTTCCTCACGAGAAAACATTTAGCCCCCGAGTCAAAGTAAAATGAAACGTGCTCACCAGATAGTCAACGAAGACTGCTGCGCCTCCGTTGGTGGCTGCCCTCACGGCTGTCTCCGGCTGAGCCGTCCTTGACTGCGTCCTCGGCTACTTCCCCGGCTACGCCTTCGACTGTGCCGGTGGCTGCGTTGACGACAGCTTGCCCTCGTGGTTCCTCCTCCTGGGCCCTCGTCTATTTGGTGCGACTCGTTCCGGGGTCCAGGTGTCCGTAGACGTCGAGGATCTTCATTCTCGTGAGGCATTTTCTGGAACTCGGAAACAAAACGGTTTGACTATGCATTCTAAAAAAAAAACCCAATTACAAATCACCAATACATAACAATAGGCACATAACTCTTAAACGGTGCGTCCTATCGTAAAAATAACTAAAATTTGACTACCCTTTGATACCCCACGTACACTGGTACGGATGCACTGGGTAGGGCACCTTTTTTTTTTTTTATTCACATTCTCCGGTATTTAATTGTAATGAATTGTACCATACAAAATCTTATTTGGTTAGGTTCGGTGGGGCTTTTATAAAACTGTTAAAAACTATTACCGATACTTACTTTATGAACAAAGATTCAGTAAAAGACTTGAAGCTAGAAGTAATAGTGTGACTTGAAGGTAGTTCTAATAAAATCACCACATATAATATTATTAGGTTAGGTAGGTATGCAATAAATTCACTTGGCTTAGCGGGTAATTCATGTCCCAAATAATTGAAAGGTATTCGCAGATCCAGATAATCTCGGTTCGATACCGACCGGTTCAAGCGAAAAGCAATTCAATCAAGTAAGACAATGACATCACCCACAATTTTTTGAAATGTCTGCACAATCGGATAGTCTCGGAGTAATCCCGACCGAATCGTGCAGACAGATCTTCCAATGAAATCACTACATACATAGCAAATTAAAAAAAAATATTTTTCATGTCACGCATTATTTGTACGAGTAGGTACAGTTAACTACATATATTTTAATAAAATGGGCGTGTACTTACCACTTCGGATATGTAAGAAAACTCCTCTTGTTCAAGAAACGACTGTCTTTTAATTTTAAGGATAACTTTATCAAGTACAGAACCACGTGGTTATATTACAAGTATAGGTAGGTAGGTATCACTTGGTACCCTTGCACCCGTGCAACTCTTCCAAGCGCCTTCAACCGAATGGTCATTTCGAGTTTCGATCTACCAACGCCATCTTTCTGCAGGAAGTGTTGCCCGGGTGCCAGTAATACCAACAACACAATTTCAATTTACAAAGTCATTTTACAGAAAAACAAATAATAAAATATCAAATAATTATTATAAAGTTAACCAGTAATTTTAACAGAATAATCAACTGAAATTTAATTTGTTTTACCAACAATCATTGAAAATAAATAAGTACTTCTTTTAAATCAATTGACTTTCATAATTTAGTTACAAAATGACCAATACTTATAAAAACATTATTTAAAATCTATATTCAATTAATAGAACCTAACACTTGTGTGAGGGAAACACCCCTATTAGGCGAACACAACACTATCAGGTAAAATATGGATTATTATCTTTATGGAATTCACCTTCATGTTCCGACAATAAAAGCGAAACCGGCGTAGTAGGTACTGCTACTGATTGATCTCGAAATACGAAGCAAACGTTTCCTCCTCTTTTCAATCTTCTTTAATCTTCCTTCAATACACACATCCATCACTATCTCGTTATAGTGTCGTTTAGGCATTTTTGGAACCTAAAAAACCTTAAATTGAACTTATAAAACACTAAAAATTGAGAAATTGTGTGGCGAACGGCGGGGCACTAAAACGCGAATGAATGACAGACAGAACGTAGACAACGGGATGCGGGTGCATTCTACCAAAAAGTTTTTATTTGATTTTTTTAAACTATTGTGGCATAGAATGGCGACACTTTACGTGTACTACGAATTATCCTTAGTCTCGGAAGACGAAGTAGTATAATTACTTAAATCTCTTATTTGGTCTGACAACTAAGCAAGTTCCTTGAACAAAAAAAGACTCACAGACACCTATCCACGGCTACGTCAAGTTGGTTTCTGAACAAACATTTCAATTCACACGTTTCGTGGCTTCATGTTCATAAATTAGGTAGGTATGTAGATATCGCTATTCGAAGAAACGAAGGTAATCATGACTAAATTAGGACAAAAAGCGAGACACTTTCGGAGAAATGATTGATTCGCTTTCGACTGCTTTAATTTAAAAAGTTTGCTCGCTTTAGTGAGGCAGTGTAAAATTACAGTAAGCATCCACAAGTAAAAACAAATAGGTACTTTCACTACGGACTTGTGCTCAAGTGATTTTTATACCTACTTAGATTATTATCTCCTTTTTTCCTAGACTTCCCATAATATTCTTTTTTTTTTTTTTTTTCAATATACTTAGGTAGGTACCTAATAATGGGTTGTTTTGTTGAGTTGAATAAAGCATGAGTTTGCCTAGCATCTAATATTCTAAACTAAACCATCCTCTCGAATTAATCCTTTTCAACAGGAAGTTGATGGATGGTTAATACCTACCTACAGGGGCGTAGCTATAGCTTTGTTAAGGGGGGGGTCCAAGGGTTCGAAAATACAAAAATTGACTAGGTTTCCTCTGAACTTAATGGGCTAAGGGGGGGGGGGTCCGGACCCCCTAAACCCCCCCCCCTTATATACGTCCATGCCTACCTACTCAATATTTTTGGCTTGCGCATATTTAGCGGCATTTACACGATAGAGATTATCCCACGGATCCGGACTGTAAAGATATCTGTAAAGATATCTGTAAAGATATCTTTAAAGATAACTGCGGATAAAACTAGCGGCTTTTAAACGCTAAAGATTTTCCCACGGATCCGGACTGTAAAGATATCTGTAAAGATATCTTTAAAGATATCTGTACAGATAACCGCAGATTTTGGACTGGCGCGTGGAACGGTATAAATTTACAAAGTTTTTTTCTTGATTCTTGAATTTTGAACCTTGAATCTGATAGCCCCTCCAGACTCTCGAGAGAAAGCTCGGCGAGAAGTCTCGCCGAGACTTCTCGAAGAACAAACAAGCTATCCACACTCTCAATTTTTCTCCGTCGTGATGTTTGAAATCCTTTGTCTCGGCCAAAAATACCGACACCGATCGGAGAACAGGCGAGCCAGAGAACGAGAAGGCGAGAAGCTCCTCACACTCACGCTTCTCGGGTGTTCTCGGGGGTTCTCGCAGAGAGTCTGGAGGCCCTATCAAATTTTGAATCTTGAATCTTTGAAGTGACAGCTGTCAAACTTCAAATGGCCATATCTCGGGAACTACTCGTCCTAGACTCCCCGTTCTCAGTTCAAATGAAAGCTATGACCAAGATCTTCATTTCAAGTGACAGCTGTCAAACTTCAAACCGCCATATCTCGGGAACTACTCGTCCTAGACTCCCCGTTCCCAGTTCAAATGAAAGCTATGACCAAGATCTTCATTTGAAGTGACAGCTGTCAAACTTCAAATGGCCATATCTCGGGAACTACTCGTCCTAGACTCCCCGTTCCCAGTTCAAATGAAAGCTATGACCAAGATCTTCATTCGAAGTGACAGCTGTCAAACTTCAAACCGCCATATCTCGGGAACTACTCGTCCTAGACTCCCCGTTCCCAGTTCAAATGAAAGCTATGACCAAGACCTTCATTTGAAGTGACAGCTGTCAAACTTCAAATGGCCATATCGCGGGAACTACTCGTCCTAAACTCCCCGTTCTCAGTTCAAATGAAAGCTATGACCAAGATCTTTATTTGAAGTGACAGCTGTCAAACTTCAAACCGCCATATCTCGGGAACTACTCGTCCTAGACTCCCCGTTCCCAGTTCAAATGAAAGCTATGACCAAGATCTTCATTTGAAGTGACAGCTGTCAAATTTCAAATGGCCATATCTCGGGAACTACTCGTCCTAGACTCCCCGTTCCCAGTTCAAATGAAAGCTATGACCAAGATCTTTATTTGAAGTGACAGCTGTCAAACTTCAAACCGCCATATCTCGGGAACTACTCGTCCTAGACTCCCCGTTCTCAGTTCAAATGAAAGCTATGACCAAGATCTACATTTTCAATAACAGCTGTCAAAATGACATCTGTCATCTGAAATGTAGATCTTGGTCATAGATTTCATTTGAACTGAGAACGGGGAGTCTAGGACGAGTAGTTCCCGAGATATGGCCATTTGAAGTTTGACAGCTGTCACTTCAAATGAAGATCTTGGTCATAGCTTTCATTTGAACTGAGAACGGGGAGTTTAGGACGAGTAGTTCCCGCGATATGGCCATTTGAAGTTTGACAGCTGTCACTTCAAATGAAGGTCTTGGTCATAGCTTTCATTTGAACTGAGAACGGGGAGTCTAGGACGAGTAGTTCCCGAGATATGGCCATTTGAAGTTTGACAGCTGTCACTTCAAATGAAGATCTTGGTCATAGCCTTCATTTGAACTGAGAACGGGGAGTCTAGGACGAGTAGTTCCCGAGATATGGTCATTTGAAGTTTGACAGCTGTCACTTCAAAGATTCAAGATTCAAAATTTCAGATTCAAGGTTCAAAATTCAAGAATCAAGGATCGAAATCCAAGATCGAAACCAAGGATCGAAATCAAGGATCGAAATCAAAATCAAGGATCAAAATCAAGGATCGAATTCAAGGATCGAAACCATGGATCGAAATCAAGCGCTGATTTTGTCGAGCGCGATAAAGTAAAAATATCCTGAAATTTAAATGACATGGGCACACTACTAATCCAACAACGAGTGTGAAAGAGACAAAGCTACCAAGAAAGCCTCTCAACAAGACCAACAATCCTTATAACCAAGATTAAATGATAATAGATCGTTGTGTGGACTGTACAGATATCTGTAAAGATATCCGCGGATAAAACTAGCGGCCTTTAAACGGTAGAGTTTTTAGCACGGATCTGGACTGTACAGATATCTGTAAAGATATCTTTACGGATATCCGCGGATAAAACTGTCAAAGGTTGGAATGACAGAGATCGATCCGCGGGAAAATCCGCAGGCCGATCTCTGCGTGTAAATGCTGCTATTTTCCGACACAAATTATCGATTGATGACACGGCCAGCATACTAGGTCAAAAGGAACAAAAGTCGTGGTAGGTACTCCCCATTAAGTTATTAAAAATTCAGCAGATTACCTACTTCTTCCTTGTTGGTTGTTGTTCAATGTTACAGCATGAAAGGTAGGTACCTACTTGCAATTTGATTGGATAAAACGACCTCAATTTTTTGGCAAAGAAATAAACTTGTAAGATCGCCAGCATAAAGTTCATTTTCCCTTGGCTAAAAGTAAGGTAGAGTTTTCAAAAGTGGGATATTTTTCCGGTCGTAAGATTGCCTTCAGATCGGAAGACTGGATTGGATGACCCCGCCTTTGAGAACTGCGCGATTGCAATACTTACAATGATGGTCGTGAAAAGTTCCTTGGATTCTTGGTCTCTTTTAAAACGAAATTCGTACTAACGCGTTTACTGTCAAGCCTCTACGGTACCTCCTAAGGGACCGTAGCACATCCTGCTCTTATGTGCGACGATGGCACTTAACGTGTTAAAAGACGGAATAACTTAGGTAACCTACAAAAACTGTAAATGAGCTAAACTATGTTTAGAAATGTTAGCATATTGCGTTATTTACTTATTTTATATTATTTTCCGAAGATATAGCTGAGCTAAAACCGGGGTAAAAGGCACTAAACTAACTAAATGGATTTTCTTTCAGTTCTTAGAAATGCCTTCTTACCTACTTAGGTACTTCTTTCTACTAAAACCTAAGACTTCCTTACAAAGATCTTGACTATAAAAGCGCCCTAATATTTAGAAGTGCCAAACTATAAAAAAATCGCCAGAATAGTGAGAGGGGCTTTCTAACGCATGAAGAAATAAAAACAAAAAAAATGCAAAAAAACTTCTGTAGTAAAACCTACATTACGTTATCAACTACCGTAAAATACGCCAACATTGCCACCAAGGGTAATTTTGCACGAAGATCAATTTTTAAGCAAATCTTTAAATTGCAAAAATATTTGAATAATATGTTAACATTTTTTGAATTTGATAGAAAATAGGTTATGTGTCTAGCAACACTGTCTAACTGGTGTGTCGCTAGCTTCACTCAGTAACTTGTTGGAACTCTTCGAGTACGGTGCGTATTTTCGCGGGCAAATTTTGGTGCAAATTCATAAGTGAATTGTGAGTGATGGCGAAAACACAGGTTAGTTTTATTAATATTATGATATGTAAGAACATTTTAGGAGTATTAATATGTTGTTATCGTTGCTGAATGTCTTTTCAAACAAGAGTTATAGCGGTGGGCAAAGTTATCCAGCAATGTAGCGATCTACTATTGACAACATTGCCCGCCATCAAAATAAGCTTAGGGTTGGCACTTCAGAAACTTGTTTTTTTTAAAGCTTTTAATTAACTTGCAATGTTTGTATGTTTGTAAGTTCCTATGTTTGTAAGTATGTTTGTCCGGGTCAATTCTTGCAAGCTTAATTTGACCTACTTCCCGGTGTCAAATTGAGCTGAATTTAGGTAGGTAAAATTATGAGTCTTCGGTGACAATGCAATAATAATAGTGACAGTTAGCTGAAAATGTCTAATAGTTTAGTAATTATTTTAATTTAGCTCCTAACATCATTTGATCTCAATTAGTATTTCATTTTCATTTGGGTACCTACATAAATATGTTGATTAAAGTTTATTAAATAAATACCTGAATGAAAAATAACCAGTTTTTTTATACCTACAACAACTACGATCACAAGATCAGTTAACTAAGAAGTGCCAACCCTAGCACTTTTAATTTGTGAAATGCGGTTTGTATGAAAAAGACAAAAAATGTCAGGGTAACTTTGCCCAGCCACGTTGCTAGGAAACCTTCTATAGTATCGTTTTAAAACCTAAAGTAAACGCCATTATTGCCTAAATTCTTGTATTGGCTTTTTATTTCATCTCTCTAGAGCAGTGGTCGTCACACTTTTCTGGCCAAGGGCCGCATAGGACAATGTGAGGTATCACTGCGGGCCGCACATTCTTGAATTGTTTATTTGACGATTTTTCGAAATTCCTATACCTACTTATGGGGTAAAATCCTAGTAAGTACTTAACTACCTACTAAAGAACTTGAAACTAGGATAATTTTGCGGTGCTCAAAGACTCGTAGCTTGTTGGTTCCTATTCTATGGTCTTACATTAACTCACTTTGCTCGCAATATACCTACTCATGAAGTTATAATGCGAGCGAATAGAGCTCCGAACCAAGCGAGCGAAGCGAGCCGAATTTTTGCAAGTCAAATGCAATATGTGACACTTTAATTTTTTTTGCGGTGATCAAAGAAAAAACTCGCTACTTATCGGTTCTTATTCTGTGGTTAGACTACTCACTTTACTCGCATTATATACCTTACTCATGAAGTTAAATGCGAGCGAAGCGAGCCGAATTTTTTAAGACAAATGCAACATGTGACTTTACAAACTTTTCTCGCAAAATACCTCACCCATGAAGTTTTAGGCGAGCGAAGCGAGCCGAATTTTTTAAGACAAATGCAATATTGTGACACTTGATTTTGTTTGCGATGATCAAAGAACAAACTCGTTGCTTATCGGTTCTTATTTTGTGGTTAGACTTTTCTCACTTTACTCGCAAAATATCTTACTCACGAAGTTAAATGCGAGCGAAGCGAGCCGAATTTTTTAAGACAAATGCAACATGTGACGCTTGATTTTGTTTGCGGTGTTCAAAGAAAAAACTCGCTGCTTATAGGTTCTTATTTTGTGGTTAAACTACTCACTTTACTCGCAATATACTTTACTCATGAAGTTAAATGCGAGCGTAGCGAGCCGAATTTTTTAAGACAAATGCAACATGTGACGCTTGATTTTGTTTGCGGTGATCAAAGAAAAAACTCGCTGCTTATAGGTTCTTATACTTTACTAACTTTTCTCGCAAAATATCTTACTCATGAAGTTATATGCGAGCGAAGCGAGCCGAATTTTTTAAGACAAATACAATATTGTGACACTTGATTTTGTTTGCGATGATCAAAGAACAAACTCGCTGCTTATCGGTTCTTATTTTGTGGTTAGACTTTACTCCCTTTATTCGCAATATATACCATACTCATGAAGTTAAATGCGAGCGAAGCGAGCCGAATTTTTTAAGACAAATGACACATGACATGTGACACTTGATTTTGTTTGCGATGTTCAAAGAAAAAACTCGCTGCGTATCGGTTCTTATTTTGCGGTTAGACTTAACTCACTTTATTCGCAATATACCTTACTTATGAAGATAAATGCGAGCAAAGCGAGCCAAATTTTTAAGACAACTACGACATGTTACACTTGATTTTGTTTGCGGTACCTACTTACTCATAGAACAAAAGACTCGCTGCTTGTCGGTTTCTATATTGTGGTCAGACATAAATCACTTTGCTCTCATTATACCTACTCAACTCATGAAACTAAAATCCGAGCAAAGCGAGCTCCAAACCAAGCAAACAAAGCAAGCTTCCTTATCTCGAAGTTTTTTAAGTCAATTACAATTATTATTGTAGCAACGTAGGTAGCATCATTCATTATCATAATATCCTTGCCCTTTTCCTACTAGGTTGGTAGGTATGTTCTCCTCTAACGTGGTAGAATCATTATCTACTGAAATTGTTTACTTGGTCGCGGGCCAATATCGTCCGCGGGCCGCACCAATATCGCCCGCGGGCCGCATGCGGCCCGCGGGCCGCACTTTGACGACCACTGCTCTAGAGGCTATATTTGCGTCAAAAATCAACGTGGGCAATGTTGGCTAAAAGTCCAGATAACTTTGCCCGCCATCAAAATGTATAAAATACTTAATTAAATATTGACGCATCATAAAATCTGATAAAGTAATACATGCACATAATCTTATAATAGCAGATGATAAAAGAAAATACTTACGTTCCCATAGAATTTTTTTACAAAAATTGAAATTATTCGAAAAAAGCGGGCAATGTTGGCGTATTTTACGGTACTGCAAATTATCATGATGGGGAAGATTAAAGGCAAAAGATCTGTTGGTAGGAGAACACTTTCATAACTGCGGAATATAGGACAGTGGACACTGTGGACAGGCCTAATAAAGGCTGAAGACCTATTTCGAATAGCCCAAAGGATGAGTTTAAGAGGATTATCTCCGACCTTTAATAACTGGAGTGGCACTATAAGAAGAAGAAAGTGTACATTCTTCTTCTGCTACTATTACTGGGCCCTCAATTATTCTTATTATACCCGCAGTCGGGTTTGTTTGTAAATCAATAATTTTTGCTTCTTCAAAACCTCATTTTTGAAAATTACCAAACTTATTTACTCAAACAATTCCGCTAAATAATTTGTCCTTTGAAGTGGGTCGGTCAAATTAGAGCGCAGAAAATTACTCTCCCAATTTATTTTTTTTACCTTCAATTTACCGACGTCAATATAGATGAATCACGTAATGGCCTAGTTGCACAATACGAGTTGCTGACCAGACAATAGACAGGTACTGAGGTGAGAATTAAAATTTAAGTAAGTACTTAACTAAGTGTGTCCATAAAACTTTTCAATAAGTAACTAAGATACTGATCGATTTGACAGTAACTCGTAAAGTTGCCGTCGCACGGGGAGAGACACAGCAGTACCTAACTGAATATTGCATTCATTAACTGTCAAGTCAAGCCTCCGTAGGACGGAGTCATTTTAGATCCTTTGAAGAGATCTAAAGATAGTCAGTCCATTATGTCCAAAAATATAATATTTGTGACCTGTCCACATTTTGCAGAAGTTAACATTCTATACGTGACAGGTTGCAACTGTTGCAAGAGCATTGTTTAACCAGTGTTCAAGTTGAGAGGCGTTTATAAGTAAGGCCTCTATGTATAAAGCCAGCTCGCACTGTGTAAGCAGGCCTTAAGAGAGTTGCAGGAAGGTTCTGACGACGTGATCGCGTGTTCGAGTTCGAATTTCAAAATGATCGGATCACAAAAACTTTCCAACGAATAAAAGTTGTTTCATTACGATTGGATTGGGTTTCATTACGAACGTTGGGTTTTTTCTCGGCGCTAAATATTTCATGTGCTTTTGTACGTTGCCTTTTCGAAGTTTCTTGTTAAAAATAATCGGATTTATTTATTTTTATCGATTTTAATACAGGTAACTTAATAATGTAGGTTGACACGTCGGTCGGTATGTAACGTACTATGTAATTTTCTATTTCTATTTATTAGAGAAATAGGTACATAATGATGTTTAACGGTAAAAAAATATGACTCAGTCTTGTAAGCAGTTACTCTAGTGGGGTACCTAGACCTAGATACCTACCTACCTACATAATTGGATCATTTTATTAACACGGAATTTTAATTGTTCCTACGCTAATGAATGGGTCATGCCTGCACGTTATGTAATTGAGGAAATTACGCTTATTTAGAACGTTGTGAGATGTTTATTTAAATATTTTGACACATTCAGGCTTTTAAAAAACACGAAATAAAAAACATAATTTTGTAATATTAATTGATAATGAGATAATTAGTACCTATTTGAATTTTTATTACGATAATGTCGGCACAGGTGAATGCATAATATCTGCGAATATTTATTGCAAAATTCCTGGACATAAGTACAAGCACCACAGCAAAAAATATTTGCAAGCAAGTGAAGCTTTTAAAATAGGTAGGTACTTATAAAAATTCAAAATAAGTTTTTTCTTGGCGTTCTTACAGCACTGGGTCAGAAAGTGTCCAGAACAAGAAGATTCTAAACTACGTAACTGGAGTGCTAACTGACATTTAATGTACAAAGGATTTTGAACCTTATCGCGACTGAACAACGATCTATTATCATTTAATCTTGGTTATAAGGATTGTTGGTCTTGTTGAGAGGCTTTCTTGGGTGCTTTGTCTCTTTCACACAGTTGCAAAAAGAAAGAGACACACCGCCCAAGTTTTATTTCAAGCGGACCTTGTTTTCTGTCTCAGTCAGCGTTCCAGGTACGTAGTATAGAAATTCCTTGGTCCAGAATTTCTTATCTGGGCCTCGAGCACGAGTATGCACAAAGTCTACTATTCGATCCGTGACTGTAGTATAGTCTCTCAAATGTATTGGGATTTCAGTTCAGTCAAGTTACCACTGGAGGCGCTGCACCGGAATCCCATACATTTGAGAGACTATACTACAGTCATGGATCGAATAGTAAACTTGTGCATACTCCTGCTAAAGGCTCTGGCCTGCTCGGGCGCCCGGCAATGATTATAAATTAAAAAAAAATTAAAACGGAACGAACTTTTTTTTTAAACTATAAGCACAGAATACTAGTACTACGTACAGAAGGGTCACTTCGCGAGTAAATTTGTTTAAATAGAGACTCTCGCGGCGAAGCTATAAAGTGCAATTCAACTCGCCTATGGGCCTATTACCTATCGAGATATTTGCCTAAACATTCCCATCCTGCTCTAATGCGTAACTGTGTCACTGTCTGGCGCGGTGTGACGCGACTCGTAAGGGTTGTCGAATTTTCGCTTGCGACAACACAAATAAATTAATTTATTTTATCTGTCACAAAAACAGTACCTACTTAAGTTCTAAAATAAGTAGGCCTAAATATAATTTAATCTACCGTTACCACAGAATAAATAGTAGTAAGTAGGTACTACGTATTGTACGTAGGTAGGTGAAGTAGGTAGATACATTATTATCTCGTTCGTTTTGTAAAAAATTGCATTTCAAAATATCTATACCTTCATACCTACGAGTACCTAGACATCGATCAGACACACACAATCATCATCATCACACAACTAGACCGGGAGCCGTTATCCGATAATCACCCTTTTAATGTTAGGTTTGCAATCACATTTGCAATTTAATGCACGGCCAGGACTCGAACCCACGACCTTCGTCTCGAAAGTTGAGGTACTAATC
This sequence comes from Camptogramma bilineatum, assembly GCA_958496255.1. Taxonomy (NCBI): domain Eukaryota; kingdom Metazoa; phylum Arthropoda; class Insecta; order Lepidoptera; family Geometridae; genus Camptogramma; species Camptogramma bilineatum. The sequence continues at coordinate 6,810,316 of OY292467.1, read as the reverse complement.
ACTTCGACCAACATGGCTCTATGAATGTAATGTAACTTCTAAACACTTACAATTATTATATTAAGTAGGTTAGGTACCTTACTTAATGGATAAGTTACTTTTAGGTACATATGTAAATAAACAAAACTGTAGGTACCTACCTACCTACAGTTTTGTAGGTAGGTAGTTTTGTAGGTGTATTATGTTTGTTTATTTGTAAACAGGTACCTATTCAATCAAAAAGGAATCGAATAGGTACCTATAAAATCTCGTTTTCATTATGCACCTACAGTTACAGAGTAAAAGTAAGTACCTACCTAGGTATTTATTGATGATTTATTTAAATAGGTACTTACAACAAATTATAGAAAAGCTTAGTAGGTACCTACCAACCGTCCGGAATTTTGTGGAATGCTAATGTCCATTCATTGCTTTTCCTTTTGTTTAGACACCCGTAGACACAGCAGTATCTTTTATACGGATTAGATCGTTTAGTTATCGTGCAAAAATCACAAGAAACGATGTATACGAGATCACGATAATTACGCACAATACGTCTAGTCCGCAAGCCGAGCGAGCGGCAAGTGGCAACCTATGTCGCGCGCCGCCCGAGGCGGCGCGCGTCCGATAAATACCTAAAGTGAGAAGTGAGACAGGCCTGCTATAAGTACCTAACTTTTGACTAAAGAGGACCTTCACCTGTCTGTTTTATTTAAATTTCGAACTGGTACCTACGACAAAAAGAACGCGTCATTAGAAATATGAAAGAAAAGTAAAAAAAAAAGAAATCCATTAATCAAAATTTGAGTGCGGCTATTTTTATTGATTATAAAATTTGTTTACGTTGACTTTACCTACTTTAATTTACCCGCATGTTTGAGAAAAGCACTACAAGTCTTGGCCACAACACAACTGAGCATTGCCGGAATCTGTAATGCGTGCCTCGGTTCCGCCACGGCCCGCATACTCACGAACTCACGATCTTCCAGCAATGCTGCACTTGTGGTCCGCGGCAGTAATGCACTATTACCTAGGTATTCAGTTTATTGATATTTGAACTCTGGTGTGTGACGATATCGACCTTTGATACTTCATTTGGCCTTTGGCCTAACTCGATAGAGATTTCCTATAAAGCTAGGCCAAAGCTATTTAGATAATTAATGTTTATGTTTACTATTTGATTTTGCTATTCCAAAGGCCAAGAAACAGAAGAGTATGTACCTAATTTAATTAAAAATAAGACGTACGAGAGACATTTCAGAAAAAAACTTTTTTCGGAAAAATACTTTGGTGAAGATCTGATGAGGATCTTCAGCGTGATGCGTAGTACTAGTATTCTGTGGTGATGAGCAGAATAACTCCTAAAAATGTAGTAAATTTAAACTGCTCACTTTTAGATTTAAGTATTTAAGCTATGCAAACACTGACTCTCGAGGTCCACAGCTCACAGAGCCACTGAATAATATTTTTATAACTCCGGTGACGGAGAGACCACCTAACTAAACTAAAGGTTACCTATATCATGCCATAATCATTCTTGAATACCTAAACATTTAAGCGGATGTCTGTCTACTGTCCTTGAGAATACATTTGTAAGCCTATTTTTCTAAATATATTTACTTACATAAAATAATTTATGTTCTAATCGTGGGAAAGTAATGGAGTCGTCGACAGTAACGAGTTGGAGTAGACGAGTACACCATTTGGCAATGGTCCAAGGATTCTTCAATTTTTACTGCTTTGCATGCCGGTCTCAGGATCGTGAAAGTGCCATTTCTGGGCATTTTTAGGTCATAATATCCGTCTCTTTCTATTTACTGCAGGCTAATAATCGATATTTTGTTTCATACTGTGACAAACTTGGTTAGAATGTGACAAATATCAAATAACAAGTCATTTAATACGGAATCGCAAGCTGATTCAACTGAACTTTTAATGTTATTTACTGAGGAGATCCGCTGAACAGCTCCTAACTCCAACATCAGATCAGCTCGCTGTCAACATAATATTGCATTGTCACCGATAAATCTATAAGTGTGCCAAATTTCAGCTCAATCGGTTAAAAATAACTGCTTTAAAATTCAGTTGCAAGATTCTACCCCAATGGACAACCTATTATACGACTATTACCTATACGATAATATTTAATAGGTAAATAATTAAAATAAAAGGCAATTTAAATAAAAGCTTGTAAAAAATCTATCAAAGAAATTCGTTCTAATGCAACGAAATGCTAGGTTTGTATTAAATTGTCGAATTCAAGGTGACACAGTCATCACCTTTCTATATTTAACCGAAAAATGTCTGTAATGTTTTCTACTCAAACAAATTAAAAAATAAACATTTACTGGCCGGCGAATTGAAAAGAAAGTTACACCCTTTTTAAATGTCACCCATGTCAGGAGGTACAAAGTTTTTATAAATAGGTACCTACTTATATTATCCGGGTATTTATCACGTAAATTACCTTGTTATTTAGCCCGACTTTTCATGTTTTTTTTTTTCGGATACCTAAATAACATGTACCTAGGTAGGTACTTACCTATTTAAAATAATTTATGTTCTGAATTCTGATCGCAAGTGTAGTGTTTTTTGGAAAATTAAAATTTACCTTTTGGGATTGACTGGTCTCAAGTTGAGACCCTCCTTTTAGGGTTGGGTCCGTGGGGTATACGGGGCCCATCGCGTTTTCATAATTCTTTCAGGCGTCTGGTGGAAGCGAGACGTGTGATCCGAATTCTGCAGTTATTTCGCTCAACGGCCGAGCTAAAATGGTCGCTAATGCAGATTCACAATAATATGATTCACGGGTGATTTGTATTGATATTGCTAAAGCATTTCATCTTTAATTACCGTCAAATGTTAGCTGAATTGTACGCAATTCAATTCACAGCAGAATCACATGCTAGGCCTTAAATTGCCACACGAAAAAATAATAACCCGGTTGGTTTTCATTTAATATTGCATCGTATTATTACTACTAATACTCTGTAAATAAGTATTTGGTTTTTAAGTAAGTATTTAGTATGTTTTATTATCATTATTAAACATAAATAATATTTGATTGACACTTAGTGCAATTTCAATTCATAGGTGGCCATTTTATTTTACGATTCTCCACAAAACTGTCAAACAATAAGATGATATTGCCGGTACGGAATTGTCAACTTTGTGATTTCTAATACGAGAATCTCGACGCAAATCATTTGTGAATCTGCATTAGCGACCATTTTAGCTACGCGGATCAGCAAGGCGCGATAATGCTGCCAGTGTTTTGGGCACGCTTCCGACTAGCAGTGGCTTGGATCAGTTGAGCTACTAATAGATCGTTTACAACAATCCCTAGATGACCCAAACGGTGCTAGTATTTTGTTAGGTTATGTAAATTTTAGTTAGGTATTATTACTAGTTTAGTTTTTGTGAATAAATGTTTATTGTGATTGTATGTTTGTAATAAAATTGACTGGAAATTTTTGCTTATGCCAGACACGAACAAATAATATAATAACGTAGATCAATGATATATTTGAACTATGTCCTCTAATATGCAGATGGACCGAGTAATAAAGATGTGACCATGAATATGTCGGCAGATAAATCGAGACGACATAATTTAGAGATCCAAACAAAATTGTATCAGATTTTCACGAAATTTTCAATTTAACCGACAAAAAAAATGAGAATTCATTGGATTTTTTTGTGCATTTTTATGTATGTTCAGCAATTAATTACTTAAGATGCCTGAACCGATTTGGAAAATTCTTTTTTTGTTTGAAAGGGTATAACTTTTCGATTGATGCCACAAAAATTTGGTGCCAGTTTGTCGAGGACCTTTGGAGTTATGATCAGAGATGCACCTCGAGAGTGCAGAAAATTGCTCAGCTTATATCATTGAAGCCGATTTTTTAAAAATTTTAATTTAGAGTCTTGTCACTATAATTAAATCCGCATTACTTATACGGAAATGATAAAGATGTCATAGGTCATGGTTATTATTTAATAAATAATTAAATAAACCTCATCAACATGTGACATCCTGCCATTCGAATACCTCACTAATAACAAGAAAGTGAGCACTTACCGAGTGATAATGAAAGAACCATCCAACAAATCACACAAGGTCGGCTAATCAATAGGTACCTACTATTGTATTGACAGCTACCACATTACCTATACCTAACGAGAGCCCCTGAAAAAAAAAGTTATCGATGGTTCATTTGTATTTATTCAGATGTCACTCGGTGTTTTTGATGCTCAACGAGAATTTATTTTTCTGTAGATATAAATTCGCACCCCTAGATGAAAACTCCGGTAACTCGAAAAACCTACTTTTTCAGAAATGACAAAAAACTGATTTAAAAATCACAGATTATGAAAAATGTAACTTTATGAACAAAACCCTTGAAGGTATAGTTACATGAGTTAATCACCGTATAGGTAATCACCAGTTTAGGAATTCGAAAACGCAACTAACTCCAAAATTAATGAATTTATTTATTTATAAACTAACAGCTTGAGCCAAAACGTTTGCAAGGGACATAGAGGGTAAACATAACACACATAAGAGCATTTAACGGACACAAAATCAACTTACCTAACTTACTAACTTTATTAACTTACTTACTTACCTACTTAATTACCTACCTAGGTATTTCTTCAAGTATTGCATTATACCTATATTTACCTATACAGCAAGAATATGAAAGAAACAAAATTAAGTAGGTACCTACCTACCTACTTAGTTGAAAGCGAATCTGTTAAAATTAAAACCAACCAGAAACAATTATAGATTCCTAATTTATAAATTTATAAATAAAAAATATATCGAAAGAATCTTCTGACCAGTTTAAGGCTGACCTTGAAATCAACATTTTGTTGTGTAACCTTGTTCACACATTCTAGATTATGTTTATTGAAAATGATAGTGTCATCATAATATTTTTGGATGGTTTTTTAATTAAGAGTTTTATAATTTTTGGTTTAGGTATTGACGTATTTGTGAATATTTTTTTTTTTGTGTTTTTGACTTGAGTATTGAATGATTTTGTATGTTGACTTATATTTGGAATAATTTTGATTTTTTATTATTTTGTGTGTGATTTGTTTTAATTTTAATTGTTTTTAAATTTGACATAATGAAATTATTTTTGCTGACTGCTCTATTGTATTAGGTTATACCTGTAAGGATAGAGTAATGTTTCAAATAAATAAATAAATAAATAAATAAATAAAAATAAATAAATAATGAATGAGACTTGTGTAAGATTTGAGATTTTAAAACCTTAGCTATGTGGAAGTAACAGAATTTTTGATTGATTGAGAGCGCAAATTCCTGTAAACACCCAGGCTTTCTAGGTAAGTAGGTATAGGTAAGTACATTAGTGTATTAGTATCTATCATTCTATTTATTCTCGATCGCATTGTATTCAATTCAATGGCTCAGTAACTGCGGGGGCAAAATGCATCGCTCTTCGTTGCCAAATTGTAGGTATAATACCAAGATATTGGCCCGATCGCAATCCGCATTGTCAAACAACATGATGGGTTGATGATAACATCTTACACCACGATACAGATACACCAGAATCAGATAAAACACAAAATAATCTTTTAGAAACCGCTTCAAAGAGTAAAAAATGCTATAGTAGCCTTACCTCAGCTTGTACCTGTTATGTTAACTTATGCCTTGATTCTTAAAAGGGTAGGTAATGTCCTTCAAATCTACTCGATCAGTTGAGTTCACGATCAAGCACAACTCTGAAAGGATTTCGTCAAAGTAGCATTGAAAAAAATCACAACGAGACACGCATACTACAGGCAATAGAAGTTATAGTCAAATGTTATAGGTAAACTACTATGACGTAGTGTGTTAGATGTCACTAGTTGACCTCTTACAAGTGAATCGTATAGATACACATTTACTGCATCTTTAGTATTTAGAATATACATTGTATAATTCTAAATACTAAAGATCACAGATCTAACACACAGGTTCCAACTTCATTACTCATCAAGCTTGTGAAATAGGTGAGCATGACAACACTAAATACCTACTGTTATTGATTTTAATGAGGATAAAGTGAAAGGTGTTACGATACTACGTAACGTTATGACGTGAATAAAATTTGCTGATGAAAGAAAAAAAAATAAAGAATAAGTGAATAAAAACTCAGAAAGATATTTCAGAATTCTTTGGTTAGCTTTTAAATACTGTACGTACTTAGTGTTTTACCTACCTACTACTACTACGATTACCTTAAAGCCCGTCACAGACTTAGCTATAATATATATTAATATTTTTATAGCTAGGCATATTACTATATATTTTCTATACTAATTTTCGCGTGACCGCACACTCAGCTATAATATACGGTATAATAGTACGGTATATTAATATATATTATAGCTAAGTCTGTGACGGGCTTTATGGTCAAATTAAAGTAGGCACTTATTCGTTTATTTAACTATTGGCAGATTGTATCGGTAAGTTCAAAAAACTCATTGTCGACACGCCTCGGCGACCAATTCATTCATTCGTGTAATTATATAATTAGTTGCACAGGTATTTTGTTTGTCAACAAATCGATGCTCTTAGTGTGCTTTGATATTTTTAGCGACTCGCTATTGATTTGATTTATCTACAACCTTTGGACATTTTAAAATTATAATTTATCTGCTTCGCAACTTAACCCGCTCGTCAATACGAAATTATTGTGGGTGTTAAAAATGTTTAGGCAAAGACATTCATAAAAAATTATAGAGGAGCTTTTTAGGAGCCCTCACAAAACATCTAACAATTCCTAACAGAATGCACATAGCTTCTGAACGGATGGACCGATTTTGATGCGGGTTTTTTTTGTTGAACGAAATGATTCATTTGTAGTCCAGTCACCTTAGCATAAAAATGGGCTCAACCTCGGAATGACAGATAATAAGCTGAATTTTCGTACGTAGCTTCATTTAGGCGTCCTAAAAGTTGTCTCAAAAGTCTCATAAAATCTCGTGTCTGCGTCTTAAGTTATTCAAGGTCAAAGGTAAAAAAATAGTTTTTCGCGAATATCTCGGTTGCTATTGGTCCAATGATGTTAACATCTATTATGAAGTTGTAGAGCATACAATTTGCGACAAATTTTGTTTAAAACATTCTTTCATGCGCTCAACCGTTTTCGCGATAGAGGAGGGTGAGTGCGCAGCGCTCAGCCATACGCGTAGGTACTGTAACGCAAAGTAAAATGTGAATATCTGTGAATACCTTGAATTTTGAATAATTTGTTTTATTTATCAGTTAATTATAGACAAAGCGAGCAAAGCGAGCTAACATCTTACGATTTTGCTTTGTATGTTTGTATGTGTAATTTTTATGTTCTCGCATAACTATCGAACCGTTAATCCAATCTGCATGAAACTTGGTAGATAACTAGGTTGTGCTATGGAAATTTGATATATGACATATGAGCGTAATCGATGGAGGGGTTGTAAAGATATTGGGATCTAAAGGGGGTAAAAAAGATAAAAGTTACACAGATAAATTGAGTGGGGTGTCATATGAAAGGACTTAATTTGTAGATTCCGAAATAGTTTTTATTTTTGTTCTAGGAAGTATAGTTTTTGAAATAAACATACTGAACGCTTTGCGCTCACGGCCCTGTATCGCAAAAACGGTTGAGCGCATGGAATTTTTTTTTAATGAATTGGTCGCAAATTTTAAGCTCTACAACTTCATAATAGATGTTAACATCACTGGACCAATAGCAACCGAGATATTCGCGAAAAACTATTTTTTTTTACCTTTGACCTTGAATAACTTAAGACGCAGACACGAGATTTTATGAGACTTTTGAGACAACTTTTAGGGCGCCTAAATGAAGGTATATACGAAAATTCAGCTTATTATCTCTCATTCTGAGGTTAATTCCTAATTTGACTGGCCTATTGTAGAATTTATGAAGATCTGAGGCGCGATTCAGAAAGTGACGTTTATTCGCTGAAAAAAAGTCAAATTTCCGAATGAAATCATCGAACCGGATACTAAGTATACGAAAGTCTGAATCAGGGGGCTGTTCAGACGTTTAGAGATCATCAGCTCTTTTCTTGTTGATGACGGGATTATGTTGGGGGTTTTTCATTATTTATTTAATTAGGTAGAACCTTCATGACCTTCTTTTGATAAAAAAAAGATAGGTCGGTACTTCCCTAATTAATTTTTCTAGGATGATTAAACATTTTGCGCATATTTATTCAGTTCAAACTTTGAGGGAATCCCTATAATTATAGCTCCGCATAATCCGAATGTATGACAAAAATATTTCTGTCTAGGTACATAATAATATAATAAGGCCGATGGGCAGACGATATAGCGAGTGTCGTGGGACGAAATTGGATGAGGCTAGCACGGGACCGTGAGGAGTGGCACAGAAAAGCGGAGGCCTATACCCAGCAGTGGGTGAAGTCAGGTTGCGGATGATGATGATGATGATAATAAGGCCTGCTAGGATGAGTAAAGGCACAGGTAAAGGTGTGGTAAAGGTATGTTTGTTAAAGGGCCATCTAAGTCCTACCTAAATAATTTTTCTCTGTTTCTTCTTAGTCTCAGGCTGGAAGCTAGACCAAGGCTTCCAGTCAAACGCTGGGTCGTAAAAAGGAGCCATAGAAATAATAAGAAGTAGGCAGGTAGGTATATTAGGTTACAGCGGGGCTAAAAAGGCCGATATAGCAGAATCAGAATAGGGATTGCAATATAATGCCGTTCTTGTCACTCTCACTCAGTCTATGAAAAGATACGGCATAATACTGCAATTCCTATTGTGATTCTGTTCTGCTATAACGACCTTTTTAACCCCACTGTTCTAACCTAATATACCGCAGAGCCTTTTATGTGTTAGGTTTAAAAAAAATGGTTTAAGTATCGTTTTATGAAGGTAGAAAACGTTTAAAGTTATTAAAAAGCTGCACCACTTAGGTACGATTATTAACATGGTTAATTACCTTTCTAGGTAGTTAGGTAAATACCTAGGTAAGTAATAGGTTTGATTAAAATTATTTTGTATTTTTTTACAACACTCCATAATACGAAAAAGGTAAGTTTCTACATAAATAAGGCATTAATGTAGGTACCTACTTAAAGCTTTCTCTTTAAGGAAAGCTTATCACGATCGACTCTCCCTACAGTATCTTTGTTAGATAATAATAACCTTTCATTGCTAATGAGAACCTTTGCCAGAATTTCGGGTTTATGTAATTATCTCTCCGTCCACGACCGCTTTCACGTTAAACATCGATAATTCATAATCGTTATTTTCACTAAGGTTACCCAGCATCCGAATAAATGAAACTGGTGTCCATTATACCTCAATCAGCACTTAACACAATTTGTTTATAAATAAAAGCTTTACGGTTCGCGTGCCGGTTGCGCAGTGCTCTGGTTCGAGAGAGGAGCAACACAGAGCTCGCTAGAAACGACCGCGTTCGGCAGAAGGCGCGGCGACACTGACTATATCGATATCGACCTCTTCAACCTCCCATGACAGACAATGCCCAGCTTTGCGAACCCGCAGTCGTAGTCGGTGCAAGCTCTACTGCACTGCAGCTTTATTTCTGGCAGCCACCCCAAAAAAAAACATACCCTACCTACTTACCTATATATTTCTGGTGCGCAAGCTATTTGCAAGCTTCCCAAGTTCCCAGCTGATTGCTGTGCCAACTTAGAGTGAACATGCAGTGCAGTGATTGATGATTTTTTAGCCTTTTTAGCCTCGCAGAGGCCTCTAAAAAGGCTTTTAAAGCAGAATCTTGTATTCTAAATTTTACTTGCACTTTATGTGGTAGGTACGAATCAATGATTCTGCTATAGCGGCCTTTTTAGCCCTGCTGGTATGCTAAAATGGCTGTTAGCGCAATTTCTTTCATTAGTGAAAAGAGTCGTTTGATTCGTCTATGATTCGTATGTACCTACCTACTCTATTACCTACCTCGGTACCTACCTATGATTTTTTCTTGTTACTCCACTCATGCATATGAAAAGAGATCAGATAAAACAGCCTTTTAGACCCCCGGGTTCCAAGAATTTTTGGTAGGTAGGTACTTACCTATAATACCTACCTACTTATTACCTACTACCTACTTATTACTACCTCGTCTCGGAATCAATGCGGGACTGCCGCACTGACGACAGAAACGATGCACTTGCTGCGCGCTGAGGTTCCTACAACTCAGCTCTACGTGTCCCGGGTTCACTTCGACGTGAAGCCCGAGAACATTGTAGAGTATGTAAAGCGGAAGATCCAGCTCACATTAAGGGTAGTGCGGTTGGCATCTCATCGTAATGTGAGCTTCAACTCATTTATGGTGAGAGTGCCGACTGCTCGTCTTTCAACCTTTATGGATGCAGCGTTTTGGCCGAAGGGTGTTTTATACAGGCGGTTCCGTGGACGCCTGCGAGACACCCCGTTAGTGCGTACAGATAATACGTGACAATTTAGTGTAGTGTTATTTATAAAATATGTATGTTAGCTGTAAGGTATTTATTGCTATGGGCCGTAGACTAAGTAAAATAACATCTTGTAACTTATTCTAATGTTGCCTGAAATAAAGTTTATTATTATTATTATTATTATTATTAGGTACTAACGTGAAAGCTTTCTGAAAGTTCACGCATGCGTCTGGATTGAACAGCTGAGCGATTATGATAAGTTTAGTTAACCTACCTAGGTAGGTACCTACATAATATAGTAGGTACCTACCTACCTACCTTAGGTATATGTAGGTGGGTAGGTACCTACTTACCTAAAGGTACCTACCTAAGTAGGTAAGTAGGTAGGTAGGTACCTATTATTAATTAATAAACCGTGATAAGTAAATGATATTCGCTCGAATTTAGCTTCATGTCTATTTTAGTCATAGAAACCGACAAGCAGCCCGCCTTTTCTTTGAGCACCGCAAGTAAAATCAAGTGTCATCTCATTATGTAGCATTTGTCTTTGAAAATTCGGCTCGCTTCGCTCGCATTTAAGCAGCAGCCTTTTCTTTAAGCACCATAAGCAAACTCAAGTGTCACATGTTACATTTTTCTTTAAAAAATTCAGCTCGCTTCGCTCGCACTTAGGTTCATGTATGTTTTGCAAGAGTAGGGAGCTCGCTTTTATGTTGCAATTGTAAAAAAAAAATCGGCTCGCTTCGCTCGCATATTAGCTTCAGGAGTACCTAAGTAAAAAGCAAAAGCGAGCAAAGTGTAAACCGAGTTTCAAGCCGGCGGCGGGGCGCGACGCCTACGTTACACATATTTGCATATATATCCAAACATTTATTTCTGTGTCTTGCACCCATATTGTCAGAAATTAATTTTTGGAGGGGGGGGGGGTGCTCAATAGATACCGCCCCGGGTGCCAACCCATGCTACGCCGCCACTGTGAGTAGGTACCTATAGCAAACATTATTGTGAGAACAGTAATCTGTGGAACAGTATACAGCTTCACTCAGTCAGGACCGACTTATACAGGGTGAGTTTTTCAAGAGTGTCTATAAGGCCAAATCTAGAGACTATTGAGAATACTAAGATGGCCGCGCGAATCAAAAAAGGCACCACTTTCCGGCATAGGCTTTTAACATGCGAAGAAATACAAGTACCTACCTACTTAAATAATGGAAAATAAAACAAAAACGAAAACAGTTTAGTTCCTTGCAAAAACATGACTTATAGTAGGATTCAGCACTCAAGGCCTACGGAAAAAGCGAGAACTAATTGTTTTATTTACTTTATTAAGCTCTTTTATTTAAGGTCGTTCAGTTGTTTTGGGGTGTAGAGCTAACGAACATACAAACTAGCATAACTATTATTGTTCAAGCCTTATTTGGACAATTAATAATTTTTTACATAACCTAGTTCTGCGATAACAGCGCTGCGTCTATCGGACTTCAGTGCTGAATCCAACTTTACTTCTCAAATTCCCGCCAAAAAGCCCGCGCTGTCTGTTCTGTTGAGTCCATAACAATGTCAAAGTCATTCTGTCATTCATTGTGGACGCATTGTTACGTCATGGTCGTGATGTCATGTCAATGTCATTTCCATTAAACTTCAACTTCAAAGTAGGTATTTCATTTGTTTGTAAACAGTGAATAAAATAAAAACAACAGTGAAAACGAGTGTTTTATTTACTTTGTTGAATTAAAACTGCAAATATGCAAGCTATTACGGAAACCATTCGTAAGGAGCTCGCAAGATTACTGCCCTTGTCCATGGTTAACGAAGTTGCGTGTTTCGTTTTTTACGATGATCATCCACAAGATGTGAGGTGCATTGATATCACCGTATGCACTAAAAATGGTGAGCTAAAGGAGTATTTTCAACGAGATCTGATATCTTCTATCCGAATGAAAGTTTCTTCACCACCAACTGAGATAATAATCATGCGAAACAGTGCATCTGAACTTTTCTATTTAGTGGGAACTAAAGACGAGCTTTTCATCGTATCTTCCAAAGTTGGAACGCTGCATTTGTTTAAGAAAATTTCGGAAGTCGATTCATTTGCAGTGAACGATTGGAACGGTGATGGCCAATCGTTCCTCAAAGTGCTGAAGCAGGATGATGCAGTCCCTATATTTTTTGATGAAAACTTCCAAAGTATCGAGGCTTTATACAATACGAAGTCTAAAGAAGATTCTGTGCCGAGATTTTCTGAGCTGAAGAGAAAGTATATAGAAGCTCAACACAGTGTTAACAACCATGAGAAGTCAATAAGAGAGTACATTAAGCTGCGACATGCTGCTACATTATGTGCTCTTCAGGATATACACCCAAATGAAAAAGATTGTCTGTTCAAAACCAGTTCTGATGTGAGTATTTGTCTTAGATTTATCAAGAGTTTCTATTGATATCTGTAGAGATGCTAAAAAATTACATAAATTATAATATTGAAGATGCGTGTAATAAAAACTCAACTAAAACCATAATAATTTCATGCTCTTTCTTTGTTTATATCTTCCTCTTCTTTTGGCTCTCCACTACTGAAGGTTAGCAATCATCTCATTGAACTTTTCTCGGTCTTGCGCCAAGCGAAAGAGGTCTTCGAGGCTGGAGATATTTGTCCACTCTTGGTTCCTGAACCAAGACTTTTTGTGTCCACCAGAGGATATTTTACCCATAACTTTGCGCAACATAATTAGTTGGAGCAGTTGGTACCTTTTCTTTTAAAAAATAGGTTGTAATCTAGGAACTTATTTGCAATTAATTAAGTTTCTTAACTTATCCCTTCCAGGTATATGGATCTCTAAAAGTTAAAACTCAAATGCCATGGGTAAAGGTTTGCAACACAAAATTAATTGTTGCCTTGAATGTGCTAAATGATTACAAAGAGTAAGCAGATTATTTTTATAAAGGTTGTATTTCATTGCTTTTATTAACCCCCAGCGATAAAGAGAGATGTTAAAGGTTTGTAGTGTGTATGCATGTTTCTGTATTATCTGTGTTGTGGCATCATAGCTCCTGAACTGGTGAACTGATTTTGATGCGGGTTTTTTGTTTGAAAACAAAAGTAAAGTAAGAAAAATGTATAAAACACTCTGTGCATTTGGCTTGCTAAATTAACAACTAAATACCAATAATGCTGTCTATTTATATTATACTACTGATATTATAAACTGGAAAGGTTTTGAGTATGTTTATGCTTCAATCACACTTTAACCAGTGGACCAATTTGAATGAAACTTGGATTAGATGTAGATTGTGGCCTGGAACAACATATTGGCTACTTAAAATGTTGCTACCATGCAACCGATTCTGCAGACAGAAGCTAGTGTTTAAAAAAGAAAACAGTCTATTTCTGTGGCTTTATTTACTCAAAAATGCTTAAAAATTCTTTACTAATTAAAAAGTACCTAGTGCAAACCATAAAGATCTGTAGAGAATGACAAAAATTATTATTTTTTTCTTTTTTCAGGCCTATTAAAGAAATCCACATACTCTTAACATCAGCAACGAGAATCTCAATAGTATATTCCACAAAAGTTTTCACAAAAACTGACACACTCCCATTCTGGAAGGAAGATGCATGTACTATCTTACCCGACTCTCAAGCTGCTGTAGTTGCGGTGATGTCATTAGATGAGCTACAGCCGAGTGTGACAGATCAGATTGAGGTTAAAGGAGCATTATCCTATAAAAGTGGGGGGAAAACTTACCTGATGCCATTTCAAGAAGTAGTCATTTCTTCGATGATGACTTACGGTGATGCGTTTGATGCTATGTCCTCAAAGGAGTTTGGTAAGTGTTTTAATTACGTAGAGTAGGTACCTATCCTACTTCCTAAAAGTTATTATTTATAGAAACAGGTTTTTACATTACCTACACAGACCGGGACGGCATGGCAAAGGATTTAAATTTTTACCAATGGACATTCAAATATATGGAGATAGAAATACGATATAAATTCCTGTGCTTTTAAATTCGAAAATATCCCGTCTCTAAGTTTGAATGCCCATTGGTAAAAATTTAAAATCCTTTGCCATGCCATCTCGGTCTGCGTAGGCCTTTACTGTCTTACTTCTATCTAGATACTTATCTATATCTATACTGACGATAAAGCGGAAGAGTTTGTTTGTTTGTTTGAATGCCCTAATCTCAGGAATACCAGTCGGATTTGAAAAATTATTTCTGCATTTGATAGCTGCACCTTCAGTCTTGAGGAAGGTTATAGGATACTTTTCATCATCATCACCTACGGAGGCAACGCCACGAAAGCGCTGCTATAATATAATAAAGCGGAAGAGTTTGTTTGAACGCGCTAATCCCAGGAACTAGGATTCAAAGAAAAATTCTTACTGCATTTGATAGCTAATCTCTTAAAGAAGATTATAGCCATAGGTACTTTTCATCATCATCACCATCAATAAGGAGGCAACTCCGCGCTTAATTCTTGAGGGTACAGTCCTTGGGGGTACAGTCGTGATCTTAATCTAATTTTTTTTTAAATTTGCTTTCAGATGCCGACACAATGCTCGCCATACTCTCAACCACACAGAAGTCAGATTTGCGCATCAGACTGCTCACGCCTGGTTATACGCTTGTAAACCTGCTGACTCAGTATCTACAGATGGAGAGGATCGGCCCTGACTTGGTTCTGTATAAGAAATCTCCGTACCACGCGCTAAATGGAGCCGTGTTACATGTTACTGGGGGGACTGAGCAATCTATTACTGCTATTGCCTATACAAGGTGAGTCGAACTTCACTTGGGTCTAAATAATATCCCCATTATCAATACTAATATAATAAAGCGGAAGAGTTTGTGTGTTTGAACGTGCTAATCTCAGGACCTACCAGTCCGATTTGAAAAATTCTTTCTGTATTTGATAGCTAAACTCATGAGGAAGGTATTTTTCATCATCATCATTACCATTATACAACACCGCGAGGGCGTTGCTAGTTGATAATAATTCGTCAATTTAGCAAAGCTTTAGAAAATATTTGATTATTGACACTCATTCTATTGAAAAAAGGTAGCAACAGAGTTAGCAGCTAATTGAAGTCCTGAGCAGTCCATTATGAATAACAGAGTACTATGAATAACAGAGTGTCTTTACTAAATAATTGACCTTAAATTTACTTAGCAAAGGCTTGGAATACACATGAATTAAGTAAGTATACATTTAATGAACTCATAAGATTTTCTTTTTATTAAATTTCAGAACCAAATCTCAGCTCCTTTCACTCATCCAATGCATCAATGACATGGTACCAGCTCAGATCGTCATCACACCAGCCAACTACGCGATATATACAGAAATCCCATCATTAGCTCAATTCTCAGAACAAACACCCAACCCTACTAAAGTGGACTACATAGGATATGCAAAAACCGTAGTCAACCGAACCACTAGAATTCTGGAGTACCTAGATTACTCTATGGTCAAAATGGGAGAGAGTAAAGATCCAAATGTACATAGACAGATTGGATTTCAAATTGATTTGTATGGAGGAGGTAAGACTAGTTATAAAGAGTTTAGAGAAAAAATGTTGGAGGAAGAAAAAAAAGGTGTTGAATGCTGGATGAATGTGAAAACGGATTTTGAGCCGATGGCTGTAGATTAGTAATATTTTCTCGTATAAGTAAATAAGTTTAAGTACTTACCGCTCTACTTATAAAATTCTGTTAAAATTGAAACACCATTTAAAGGTGAACGCAGACCTAGGCCGCACCGCACGCGCCGCAGTCGCCGCATTCGAATTCTATTCATATAAGTGCTTCAGGTAAGTACTGCGGCGAATGCGGATAGGTGTGCGAGGTTGCATAGATCTTCATAATAATGAGTTCGAATGCGGGGACTGCGGCGCGTGCAGTGCGGCCCAGGTCTGCGTTCACCATAACTTTAAACAATTGCCAATTGCCCTTTTGTTAGATAGTGACAGGGCGAATATTGAGTATTATTTAACCAGTGTTCAAGTTTATAAGTAGGTAAGTAAGGCGAGTTTGGTCTATCTGTGATTTTAATAGTTTATGTGTTTTTGATGTGATCAAAACTAAAACCTATTACCTACTGGGATGCCAAAGCCATATGCCAAAAGTTTCGTAGTGCGAATTTTTTTTTATGTGTGGATATTGTACGAAATTGGATAATAGAAATAAGACAGTTTTATTCCAACTTTTATTAAAACATAAGTCTTTACATTTATTAAGTATAATTTGCATTTATTATTTTAGTATAGGTAATATAAAAATATTTCATGGAACATAACATGACGTAGTCTAATAGTATTTTACATTACATCAAAATAAACTAACAGTTGAGCTTTCATATCAGTTCTTCTGTGTAAAAAAAAATCACTAATTACAATACAGCAATATCTTTGATAAAGTCTTAGTCTAAATACTTTAAAATGGGCAGATATTATTTATCTAAAACCAAAGAAACTCGCTGGGAAAAACGAAAAATGCAACGAAGAGTCGAAATATAGCTCTCTCATGTAGCGTTTACACGCTTCCGAGTAAACAGACATTCAACAAGCACGTTATCTTTTGTCGAGTTCGGTCTCGTTGATATGAGAGTGACTGAGCTACTTGGTTACGTATTTATGTCACGAAAATTACAAGACAGATTTTTGAAATCCATAGGAACGTTTGACAGATTTTTGATTTCTTTTTTTTCATAATACAGGAATTCGAATTCCATAAATTCTTAAGCCAGATTTTCATTTGTTTTATTTTTACAAGGCAGAAATACAAAATACATCTAAACATTTTCCAGAAATTTTAACATCCAGATAATTCACTTTACCGCATGTTTGTTTTCCATATAAATTGTTTTCCATATATTTTGTGATCCCGAAAAATCATGGTTCAGGAAAGACCTATTACAAAATTATGTATTCAATCTTTCTAAACGCCTACTAGTAGCGCCATCTAGTAATAATTCAGAGCGTTATAAAGACTAGGTACCATAAAATTAAATGACCGATGTCCATTATGTAGCTTGAAGTACTGTAGGTAGATATCTATTACCTAACTATTGTACCTAGTTACTGTTTTTTATTACCTTTAACATTTCTTAACTAATTTTGTGCTAGATGGTTAAGTAACCTCACAAAACACTTTTGGCAAATTGTCAAAGTTTAACCTAAATCTTCCATCCATTTCGAATTTGTGACGGCTCCGGCGCTTCGGGAAGTGCAGCCCCTCCGCCCTTGCGTAACAAAACGCAGCATCAGCACGAGCCTTCGCAGCTTCGGCTGTTTGGTCGCCACCTTCGGCGGCGACCAGCCTCAGCCGCTCCAGCTCGTGCTGGTGCCGCGTTTTGTCACAGCGGGCGGGGGCTGCATCTCCCTTCGCGCCTCCGAGTTCATAAAAACACTCTAGGGTAGGACAGACAAGACTACGTGGAAGTCGGGGTGGGCAGATTCGCTTCTGAGGCTGATAATAACCTAAAAACGTTTCGTTTTACGGTAAGACAGACGCAGCATGAAAAGTAACACAAATTACGTAAATAATATAATTGAGTAAGATGGAAAAGGTTTTATATGGCTGGAAATTTTCTGGTAAGCGTTACTTCTGTCTTTTAAAATAAGGTATAAGGATATTGTTGTCGAATGAAAAAAAAACGAACTGATAATCTGGCATTAGTGTTTCTGTCAAATGAGACTTCTGTGAAACGTTTTATCGGAGTAATAAAATTATGTAAAACATAGTATCTGGATTGCGAGTTTCTATCAAACGTTTTATGGATTTCAAAATTCGGTGTATCGTTTTTCGAAAGATTGATAGGTTACCGAGCTACTTGCGCGGTCACTGAGTTAGAAGATAAATAAAAATTGCTAAGTAAGTATAGGTTTTTTTGTTAGTTCGGCAAAATCCGTCGTGATCATTTCGTCAAAGCCACTCTAGTAGAGTCATTCGGGGTAAGTGATCGCAGTGGGTAAGTGGGCGCAGTGCCATTATCTCCGAAACGGGGCACGGGGGGTATACAGTTTGTTTTGGTAAGTTGGCAACGTTTATGCAGACAACTAGTTGCGACACATAGTTTGACCGCGCTGTGCGTGTACGAGTTGGTAAGGAGCGAACTACAATTTTGACAATTTAAAGTTAGTTTTGGGTTATTTTACGAAGCGTGTAGCATATACGTTCTAAGGCCGATAGTGGTAATGCTTTTGCTATAGATTTGGAACTTATCTGAGCGTGTTTTGCAAAAGAAAGTTCTTGGCTGAATGAATAATTTTCTGATTTTGTGTGCATTCATTCGTAATTTGTCCGTTTGGGGTAAGTGGGCGCGGGTAAGTGTTCGCACTTTTACGCTAAGCAAATAATTAATAATAATTAATTTTTTTAGGTTTATGAATTTTATAATTATTAATTATTTCATTTGCCAACTTACTTAATATAAGTTCTAGGTTTTTTTTTTAACTTGATGTGAAATTCGATATACTAATTATGATTAACTGATCTCTAAATAGGTAAAATCTATGCAACCATAAAAGTTAAAATTTTGTTTATATGTATAGGTACATAACATAACGTTTTATTAGGTATATAAATTTTATGATGATTGATTATTTCATTTGCCAACATGCTGGTATAATATTTAAAGTGATTCTTTCTTATGTGTTTTCTAAGTGTATTTTATACTTGTAATCGGAATAAATAATGCTTGATTTACTTTTATTTTGCAACGCGAACACTTACACCACATGCAATCACTTACCCCGTAAGGGTGCGCCCACTTACCCGGAAGTCGGGGCAAGTGTTCGCATTCCGATTTTTCGTCTTAAAATGCATTTATTTCAAAAACTGAAATAAATGACAGTACAAATTTCATTTATTTTAATTGACAGATAATTTTTCTAACTAAAAACAATAATTTAGGTGCTCTAAATACTAGATCTTGAGCACAGTGAGGTGTCAAAGTGGAAAGTGCGCCCACTTACCCCGAATGACTCTATCCAATCGATTTGATACGCATAAATAAGTAAAGGGCTATATTTGAACTAAATAAGACAAATCTGAAATTTTTTTGATACAAGAAGATGTTAATACGGTCCTTTTTTTGTTTTACAGCATTCTCTCTAACAGATTTGGAATGTGAATAAAAATGTTCGTGATAAAATTTTGTACAAACAAGTGGTTTGCAATGTATTCGATTGCTTGGCTAATCACTTCACTAAACACTTACAGTAGGTACGGCCAACGGATCTCGGCGATCGTGAAGTTAGCCGTTTCGATGCGCAGTGCAACTTTTTCATACAAAATTTTCTACTGCGCAGCGAAAAGCCTAACTTCACGAACGCCGAGATCCGTCGGCCCAACTGTACTTAATATGAATTAGGCACCATCTATCGCTCAAAATCTCTGCTAGCTGTATCAAGTATAAATTACACTACTTATTTACTATAAAATTCTTACAGCGAAACTTATAAAATAATCAAAATTTATAAAAAAATATTCGTCATTGAGAGGGTATAACTTAGAAATTCTATCTAATAGATGTATTTAAAACCGCCTTAGAGGCGCGTATTTATTGCTATTATAGAACTTTGCAAGCTCTTTTACACTTTTTATAATTTTTTTAATAAAATCTAAATAAAATTAATAAAAACATTTACAAAAAGTCAAGATTTATTCTCCTATTTAAAATACGTACCCGGTTTTACCCAATTGCGTTTTCTTAGCACCATTAAATCAGCCATAACATTTAATTAAAATTAAGTAATTATGTAATTAATAAATGTTTTTGTTCTTGTCGCTCTCATGTCTATGAAAAGAAACGCCATATAGTGCAATTCAGATTATTATTTTTTAATGGCAGTTTTAGCCCCGCTGTCTAATTTATATTTGATCTCATTTAACATAATAAATTACAGATCTGTATAAAATAATTCT
The DNA here is from genome assembly GCA_958496255.1 of Camptogramma bilineatum. Lineage (NCBI taxonomy): Eukaryota > Metazoa > Arthropoda > Insecta > Lepidoptera > Geometridae > Camptogramma > Camptogramma bilineatum. Next base: position 6,789,981 of record OY292467.1, on the reverse strand, counting down.
ATTTTCTTACCCACCACCGAAAATAAGGAAGAACCCGTGACTGTTGGTAACAAGCAATCTGAAAATGGTTTTGGATTTGTCTCTGATTACGATGCCCCCTTAAATAGGTTTGGCTCAAATAATTATTTAATGTTGAATTTTAACTAAATTCATAACTAAAAAGCTTGTTGTCTCTTACCTAAACTTTGTAAGTATAAAATATTTTATTTATCTGCTTTCGCAGGCATGGATACTATATTCCTTTGATAATAATGTTTGTTATAAACAAATATTATAGATTGTTTGTTCCCAACCAACGTCTTAAGCCACAACCGTGTGCTCAACAGAGGGGACTTACCCGAACATTAAAACAAATAAAAATATTATAATATTTCAACATTCGATTCCCTCTCTGGAGCAAAATAGTGAATTGGTAATCAGGTACTAGGAAGCTTGGTATTGCCGCCCGACTCTGTTTACAAAACTTATCTATACGTAAATTAAAAACAAAAATATCGAAATGTAGGGGAACCTGTTGAACCTCGGCCACACGATCTTATTTAATTTTTTTTGCCTATAAAGATTGGAATTAGGTTTACCAAATATGGACACATGTAAAGATACACTATTTGACTACATATTTATGAAATAAATTTTTAATTTTTAATGATACTTTAGAAGATAAAGAGATTTGAACAAAAAATGGGAATTTGTCGAAGGTACAACACACCAGATATACCTTGGTCACTGCAAGATGTACCTTGACCTTACTAGTTTTTTTTCATGAAAATACCATGTTATCGAATCAAACAATGCTTTATTTTTAAATGAATGAAAAGAACATTTTTATGGGATATACTTTAGATAAAAAATAATAACAATTTCCATTTTTATCTTAAGTTATGCTAGAATAATAAAAAACCAATAGGTTCTTAAAATTTCTGTGATCTTAAGATCATTATCGCGTCCTATTATAAAAATTTATCAACAAAAGTCCAAATACTTTACAGCTTTTAGGACAAAATAGGCTTCTCTCTTTGTATAAACCTTCTTCGGTGTTTTTTTTTTCTGTTTGATATCTTGATAGAAATTTGTACGTGAGCCCCTGTCCAAAGTACAAAGCAAATATGGTGGCAAAGGTACAAAATTGCCTCATTTTAAATTAATGAATTTTTAAAATGCACTTTGAGTTCGATTTGGGTCGATATTTCTATACCTATCTAAAGTCCATTTCACCTATATTTGATTGCACGAAATGGTTATCTCGTAAGTATGTACTGTTATATATGAATTAACTTAAAGTAAAATTAAAAATACCCTCTTTTTGAGCACTTTTTTATATTTTCAATGCGCACGCCTCACTCACTCCACGCTGGTTTTTCGATTCTAGCTTCATGTTGGTATTGACCAATGACGATTATAATACCACAGACAAAAACAAAAAAACTCGCACAGATTACGAAATAAGCCTTGGTGGCCAAGGGATATCAATGGACGAGGTTCAACAGGTTCCCCTACCATTGATATAATTATCGTTGGATACATTAGCTTTGTGCGCGTGGAAATGTAAAAGAGTGAGCTCACATGTTAGAAAAATAGTAATGTTGCAATTAACAAGAGAAAAAGAGAAATTGTTGATTGTTATAAACCACAAAAAATTACACCATTTTACACATCTTTGGCCTTTACATCTGTAGTAGAGATTTATACAACCAGCGTAGCTAAAATGGTCGCTAATGCAGATTCACAAATGATTTGCGTCGAGATTCTCGTATTAGAAATCACAAAGTTGACAATTCCGTACCGGCAATATCATCTTATTGTTTGACAGTTTTGTGGAGAATCGTAAAATAAAATGGCCACCTATGAATTGGAATTGCACTAAGTGTCAATCAAATATTATTTATGTTTACCTAATAATGATAATAAAACATACTAAATACTTACTTAAAAACCAAATACTTATTTATAGAGTATTAGTAGTAATAATACGATGCAATATTAAATGAAAACCAACCGGGTTATTTTTTTTCGTGTGGCAATTTAAGGCCTAGCATGTGATTCTGCTGTGAATTGAATTGCGTACAATTCAGCTAACATTTCACGGTAATTAAAGATGAAATGCTTTAGCAATATCAATACAAATCACCCGTGAATCATATTAATGTGAATCTGCATTAGCGACCATTTTAGCTCTGCAGGCACTACAGCCGCGTCCCTTTGAGTGTAGGTAATGTCCCAGGGACATTGTTGACATTCTTGAGTTGTTCAATTATAGGCATCATGCATGACGTATCTAATGATATTATATTAATGGTTGGCATGGTATTTAACATTTAGTTTTTTTTCTGACAAATGCTGGTAATGCCCAGTCATTTTGTTTTCGGTGTGTGTAAGTTATGGTATCCTATCTATGCAAAGACCGAAAGAGAAAAAGTATAACTTCTTACTCTTCTCTCCAGCTTCTAAAGTAATAGAGTAAAATAGGTGTGAGTGTAAAAATTAAACGTAGGTAACTTATCATGTAAGTATTAAATCTATTATTGCATTGCACGACCGGCCTTCTTATATATATATATATTACAAACTTTCTCATTTATAATTAAAACATTAATAATAAAGTCATGACAGGTATTTTCTAACTTCCTGTATATGGCTCTAAAAATAATATTATTCTAATAAATATGAACTTATCAATTGTATTGCTTTACTATCTACTCTATTACGAACATCGTTAAAAATATTATTGCCACTCGCTTTACAAATATTGCACTTTATATTGCACATTTCATAACTACAATTAACTATAAAATTAACCTTTATAAATCCTCTACTGTTCGTTTACTTCTTCCACTGCCTCGTGAACTTTTACTATTATTGTTATATCTGTAATCACAGTTTTCGTTCGATGGCTTTCTAAAATTGTCGAAATACACTGAATGAGTCTCAACGCTTTCCGCCCCTGATTCACTTCTAGCTTCGTTCTCTGTATCGTCACTTTCACTACAACTCACTATTTTGGCGACCACTAGTTTCCTTGGCATTTGTCTAGAACTGGAATCACTGCTGAGATAGCCAGAGTCTTGCACGTTGGACTTTCTTCGACGGAACCGTTTGCTTTCCGTTTTGTTAGTCTTCACAAATGTATCTGTGTTTATACCTCTACCTGACCGCTTCCTGCTAAAAGTTCTACCAGATTCACCTTTCCATTGTGCGAGGGTGTCTGCGTTGTCATACTCCGAGGACTGTGATTGAACAGAAGCTCTCATCGGACGGGAGAGTCCATAAGACGAATCAGCAGTTAGTAACGAGTTATCGCTTGCAACGAATTCAGTCGAAATGGTAAATGTCCTCGGACTGAGGCTTCTGCCATTCAAGTTTTTTGAATGTGTTTCTATTGGTATTCTCTCGCTTTCTACTTTCCTCGGTGGGAAAGCAGGCTGCTCGTATATAGCGTCTTCAATGCCTGGTGGTAAAGGAGGTAAAATATCAGGACGTGCTAGATTCTTTAGTTGTTTGATAGTCGGAGGAGTACTTTGTCTCTGCCGTTTAGAATGACGATGCTCTAGTGTTAAAATTCTGCCTTCCTCAGTAGTCCATTCTGGTGGCGTCTCCTCCCATGCATCTTCAATCGTTTCTTCGAGGCTTTTTGATCCACTAAATAGTTCTGTAGATAATTTCGGACGATCGAATGTCCGATGCTCATATTCGTTCCTCAGACTATTAAATTTCAAAGACGGCTCAGGAACGGGTTTTTTGAAAGTTCCACTACTTCTCAGTTGTATTCTTTGACTGGGTCGGTTATCACTGGTATCGAGATTTAAAACGCTTGTACCAAAGTCAACGCTTTCCATAGTGCTTTTATGCTTAGGATGTTTTCTATCCAGAGTATCTGGTTCAAAACCGTCAGACTCGTGAATTTTAATGTAATTTTCTGGAGAGTCTTTAACTTCTATTGTCAAACATCCCGGCTTTTCCTCTAAGTCATCTTGTGGAATTATCAACTTTCTACTCCCTATAGAACATTCTGAGCCGCTAGGTGATGTTGGTGTACTTCCAAAGTTGTAGTTATTGTTCACGTAAACTTCGCTCACTAAGCTGTAGTCACTTTTTGCTTTAGTAGTATTCTTCTTATCTAAAGTTGCAGTAGAACTGGCCTTTCTATGTTTGCCAAGTGTTTCATAATGATCCATATCTATGCATATATCACCGTGTGGGGAAGGTGTATTACTATTACTACTCGAATGTGTTTTGTATACTGCGTTCCTCATTGTTAGTTCTTCTTCAAGAGGCAACGCATTGCTTAGACTTGGGCTTGCTTGAGAAGATGGCACGTCCGGATACTCAGTCGTAGAAGCTGAAATAGCCTTTTTGTTTGAATTTCTTTCTAAACTATCTGTTTCATAATCATTTGCTACGGGGCTTTCAGAGTTGTTCCTTGTGAAGGGATTTAAGTGTTTGGTATTTAAATTAGCTCCAAATCTCTCTTCATCTGAGCTGCTTTGGTTGTATGATTTCGTACTATGATCGAGGGCTATAGCTTCATTGACCATATCTGGCAAGTCATTCTTGTTTCTAAGCTGACAAATTGCCTTGTTTCTCAGACTGCCTGAGCGATAGTTGTTGAGGCCTATCGGATTGATATCGCTTGTTTGGGCAACAGTCTGAGCATAGTAGTTGTTGAGACTTTGATGATAGTCTGCAGTCTCGAAATCTGGTAGAGGTATATTGTAATTATGTGTGCGAAGCATTGGTTCTGACCTCACAGACATTGAAGATGATTTCTTTGGTTTGGAGTACTCATCGCTCATAAATAACGACGGGGATGTAAAGCTGTTTTGCTTCTTAATTTTGTGTCTTTCTGAGAGAGACATGAGCGATGTCGCCATATTTATGTTCGGATTCGGCATGTAATCGTTGTATGAATTTTTCGCTGAAGGAATATTTTCTAACCATTTTCGTATACTGTTTTGTTTATCCCCTTTAGTACCAATGCAGTTCGTACATGGTGGTACGTTGTACTTCATTGAATGTTGGATTCCATTTTCGTCAATTTTTGTACAACCTGGGCATCCTAAACAATTCTTCTTTCTACTATTTTCTCTCTTGAGACTAACAACACTTCCACTTCTCTGACTTCCCATACTTTGATAAACATCTATGCTATTTCCACTGGCTGAATATGTTTCTTCTTCTGGTATTTCATTCAAAATTGGATGGAATTTCTTAGCTTCCATTTTGTGCTTCGCTATCGATATTACTTCTCTTATTTTTACTAGGAACTCTAAAGCTGCTGGTGGGGGTTCCTGAAATATTACAGTAGATATTTTATTGATATTTTAGCTAAAATATGCTTTGAACTTAGTAAATGAAGATTGCTCTGCTACTTACGGCCATTAAATGGGGTTCAAAATAGGCTGGGTTGAAGTATAGTTTTCGTCTCGTAGTACCGACGGGGCGTGCTATCTCCCTATCGTCTGTAGTTTCCACTATAGACACATGTTCATCTGGAAGTCTTTCGATCCCAGATTCGTCTCGATGGCTCAGTTCTGGGTTATCATTATTCAGTCTGAATTCATGATGTTGATGTATCAATGCTGCTGTGGTTTTGACCTGTAAAATGTTACAATGTTACCTACTGAATAATCCAAGATTTAGTCAGATTCAACAAAATGATACTTACGTTGAACATGTTATCCTCGCTTCTGACACTTATATCGGTAAAATCTTCTGAATCGGACATATTGCTTCCGGAGTCGCTAGTAAATCCTTTACCATCATGAAACCTGTTCATATTTAGTAGCGGATTTTTCTTAACTATTCCATTATCTTGTCCCATTGCGTTGGGTAACGTTTGAATCCTTTCGTTATTCACTCGGACTATATCTCGTTCGGTTATTGAAGATCCATCCTTCTTCTTGAGTCCCTTTAGCCGACTCAAACTATCTCCTTCATCGGAGGCTGCTTTTCTACGTTTTCTGATATGTAGAAAAAGGAAAACAGACGCTACGTATACGAGACCAAGTAAGAGAGAGCTAATGCCTATGGCTACGTATTCTGTAACTGAAAGACCAGATGAGCTGTTACCTTCTGATGTTTGGGCGTTCGATGCAAATTGGACTTCAGTTACATCTGAAATAGGAACAACCATTTTAGTTATCTATTGTATGCTATCTATATCTATACCAATATATAAAACGGAAGAGTTTGTTTGTTTGTTTGAACGTGCTAATCTCATGAACAACCTTGATAGCTAAAATTGATAGCTAAACTCTTGAGAACGGTTATAGGCTACTTTTCATCATCATCATCACCATATACCATCACTACGGGGACAACGCCGCGAGCGCGCTGCTAATTACCTATAATATTCAATCATTTTATTACTAGTAGTTCGCCCCGAACTGAGATCTCGCGCACCGTAGATGGCTTACATTTGGACTTTCTTCTGACTACCCCTATAATTTCAAGTGCTACTACTGATACTGCCGAGTATGCCTATTGCGCTAGCTCTTCATGGTAAAAAATACTGGCATGCATGCAATACATAATGTCGTGTCTAATTTTTCATTTAGGTATTTCATATTTATGAATTCTCGTCGTATTTCTAAAAGTATACGTCCTAGAATAAAAATAATAACTATTTTGGAATGTACAAATAAAGACCTTTCATTTGACAGCCCACTCAATATATTTGTTTACTTAACTTTTTTACCCCAATTATTTTCATTCTTTTTTAAAAAAAATTTTATCATGAAAATAAATCAAGTAGCATCTAAAATCATTGCAAACCAAACCGCAACGATGCCACTCTCTTTTTAAGACCGACCAGTCAATGAGCTACAAAGTCATCGAAACTCTATGCAACGGGAGCTCTTGCAGCTCTGGTTTCGTAGTTTTTGGTCTTTGGTCGTATTTCAAAAACTATACATCCTAGATTAAAAATAAAAACCATTTTGGAATGTACAAAATAAGCCCTTTCGTATGACACCCCATTCAATTTATTTGTGTAACTTTCATAATTTTTTACCCCCTTGGGAACCCAATATCTTCACAACCCCTTCATCGATTAAGCTCATATGTTCCCCCGTAAATTTCCTTACCACAACCTATTGACCTACCAAGTTTCATGCAGATTGGATGAACGGTTCGACAGTTATGCTCGAACAACAATTCGTGAAACATACAAACATACAAACATACAAACATACAAAGCAAAATCGCCCAACTTACCACTAAGATCTTCGCTCGCTTCGCTCGCTCGATCGATTAGTACAAATAGATACCTACACCACAACCCGTCTTTCGGCACAAAAACATTACAATAACTTAGGTACTGTAGGTACTGGAATTCTGAGTCCTTCTCTCTTATTCAGATGAAGATTCTCGGTATGAATCGAAATATTTTCGCTAGTTTTCCGCGGTACAACTCACGAAAGTTTGTTTATGAAATCGTATCAAAACTCCGTGTCTACTGTTTTGTCGATCATAATCAACTTCATTATACTTACTAGACCTATGTGGTGTGCCCTGAACCCTGAATGCGACGCAAGGAGTGAAGACTCCTCGCAGATCGAGAGGGGAGGTAGGAGTGGCATCCACATCTCGGCAAAGCAGTCGGATTACCATTAGCCGACCCGACATACGCGCACGAATGTCATTTTCGCCACTCCACTGAAAAGTTCGAAAATGTTCCTTCAATCCAAATCTTCCTTCAGTCTTATCTAGCAAGCAACGACACGACAAGATCTCTTGAGCAATGCATATCTTTTGAATGAGCAAGGCTTAATTATGTTAGCTAACTCGCTCGCTCTCGTGAGCTTATGGATTATAATAGAAATCATCAACATCATCATCATCATCCAACGGTCTGACGTACAACGGCTGACCGTTGGACGTCCACTGTTGGACATAGTAATAGAAATGATGGTCGATAATTATTAATGATGGATCTACTACCGATTTCGATACTCATTTAACGGTTTTCTAAAATGTCGAATGAAATCCGATACATTTCAATTGGTACAAAATTGACTATAGTCGGATTGCTCATTATACGCACTAAAATTGAAGGATAAAATGACATTTTTCATATATTTTTAGTTCGTATAATGAGCAATACGACTATAAGTGTACATAGATAAGATAAGATAAGATAAGATATTTGTTTATTTAAAAAAACAGAAAAACATAGAATCCAGAATTCTGACACCGACCGCAGCAGGTAGAGTTCCCAAAAGGCTGGGGGCGTTACATCGATAGTTGATATTTTTACCTATTATTATAATGTTTATTTCACCAAACAACACTAAAACATAAAAATAAATTAAAATTACCTGCAAGAAAGTCCTCCCTTCATCTCGGAACAAATTGAAAGGCACGTCTGCATCCAGGGTGTTCTGTAGATCTAGGAACCCCTTTCTTGTTAGGAACTGCGCACCGGACACGGCACATATCGGCGTTTTTACGCCTGAAATTAGAACAAAATATACCTAATTACATAATTTTATTGCCCGTTGAACTTTGTTAACTAACTAAATTAATTATTTTTACAATTTATTGTATTTTTGTTGTTTAAGGTAAGGCGTGTATAGTCTGGCAAAAACGGATAGAAACGGTAACAAAAATTTCATTATAATGGAAACCCTTTCTCTACTAATCTATGGTAAAGTACATGTTTCTTGTCTAAGGTACAGGTACCGAACGTCAGTCAGAAGTACTTACCTAATAGTTTCCTTCTAAAAGAGAATTTATCTATTTCGCGTATTTAGCTTGCACAGTGACGCCCCTATTTATGTCTATTATTTTTTGCCAGACTGTATGTTGTATTCATTACCTACCTACTCATAATTAGTTCATATTTATAATTTTACAAAAATAATCGTCAGGAAAATAAATACTAGTACAGTCGTAGTTAGAAGATGTTTATCACAGAAATATTTGATACTCAACGTGGTGGTCGTTGTTTTAATAAAATACACACAAGCATTCAGTTTTGAAACTATACAAAAAATCGTCTTAATTTGCATGCGGACTGTTCCTACATTTTCTTATTTAAATGATAAAGAAAAAGCAACAAAACGTATTCTAATATTGATATAGTTAGGCTGAATTCGACGAAACTGGATTAAGTTTAGTTTTTAGAGTAAACTACTGTTTGTTTGAATATTTGTAAACTTGACACCTTATAACCAGGATAATTTGTATGGACATAATAATGTTCGGTTGCGCTTTCTAAACAATTGTATTTCGAATTACTTATGTCGGCTAGCTAATAGTCTCGAGTAAATACTTAATCCTCTTTTGGTCGAATCCAGCCCTAGTCAACTAATAGACTACCTTTACCTTTGAAGGTGATTTCTTTCGATGGATGAATTATTTGCCCTTTTAATGGCAAGTACACGAAAGGTATTCTCTGCTCTCCAATTCCAGTCCCAAATGTAGCCAGGGAACATTCTGAAACATTTAAACATACGAATAGTTTTTAATGTAATTAAAAACAATAAACCCTTTTTGGTTTGGCCGAGGGGGATAGTACCTCGACTTTCGATCCGAAGGTCGTGGGTTCAAATCCCGGCCGTACATCAATGGATTTTTTGTCTCGAAAAATTTATATGCGCTCTAACACGAGCTCTAAACGGTGAAGGAAAACATCGTGAGGAAACCCGGACACGTACAAAATAAATATTTGCCTAATTCGTTACAATATTAACATCGGCCATATATTAAATTTTGGCATTTATTGACCGTCGCTGTTGTAGGTACTTTCGAATTAGACTAATCCTACATTATAATCGACCATTTCATATGCAAATTATATTTTACGGCATCCGAATATAAATGGCGGTGTCAAAATTCTGCGCATTCAGATTTTTTTCAAAAGGACCGTATAATAACTGGCTTTTGTGATCTTGAAATATTAGGGATACAGCAGAATTGAATAGCATTCTCTCTTTGTATCTCCAACAAATATTAAAGCTAATTTTGATTGCTTATTTTGGTACACATACCTACTAATTATTTATCTCATAACAATTAAATTAAAAATTCTATGAAAAAGCCCCCTCATAAACTAGAAAAGAGATGATCTTCAAACGGCTGAACAGATTTTCATAAAACATAGCTAACTAAGACACTTTCGATAAAGACACATACCTATCAAACAAAGAAATAATTATTAAAATCGGTTCATCCGTTCACGAGCTTTGATGCCACAAACATACCTACACACAAATACCTACAATACAAACTAACATCCCTTTTTTTTCAGCGAGGGTTAAAAACAATTTAAAAGTGCCGTACTATCAACATCAGGTTTGGTTTAATTTCTCGAAAGTTCTCCTTTTCTGAGCTTTCGCATTTTGATTTAAATCTTGTTTTCGGCGAAACGTTGATCTCCCTATTCGTCAATGTAAAGCAGATTAAGATAATGTAACTTTCTTTTACGTTACCCTTTGAATATATTTAAATTACTTTGCAATTCAAACTCTAGATTTATGAATTAACTTATGTGAACACACATTTTAAACTTTCGCGACTTGAAATACATACATACATGCATACATAAAATCACGCCTCTTTCCCACAGGGGTAGGCAGAGACCACGGATTTCCACTTGAAATACATTTTTTAAATATTATCGGGACTTATGTGCGTGCACTGAGTCGCAATCGGAGTGTACGGAGCGACAGGATTGGTTGCTTTGTATTGATTTCTATGGTACTGCGTGCAATGCATCTGCATTTCTGCGCCAGAGACCGGTATTTCTGCCGATGACGTCATCCGCGGAGAACGTCCCATTCGGATCTTGATCGCTTTGAGTTCTGACGTGTTGTGTATTGCCGGTGCCGATACAAAATCCGAAAGTCACCGTTTGAACAGTGTTGCGCCCGCGCCCCGTTTCTTCTGTATGTTTTGCGTCGCGACGCTTCTATACATTTTGTATGAAAGGGACGCGGAAGAGACAATGTCCGCGCCCCGTCTGCGTCGTCTTTTCTGTGTGCCCCGCGCCTAACGTCATCCAAAACGACGAAGTAATTTTTTTTTTAAATTAACTTGGAAAGTTCGTATCAATTTAGATGAAATTATTTAGTGTTATAGTATACTTAGTTATAGTTAGTAGTAAATTAAACATTAGAAATTACATTTTATTTTGCAGTTTAGCTGCAAGTTTTCAGTTTAATCATTGTTATTTGTAATGGACTAAGAGGCTTCCTAGAGCAAAATTTTCTACTGCGCAACGAAACGGCTAACTTCACGAGGGCCTAGATTCATGGTGCGTACTATCTTACCTTTCCATCGCATAACAAGATAATCAAGCAAAGATAAAAATACCGACAAGACTACATAAATGTCAATCCTCTTTGTTTTGAAACCACACTCGCAAAGATAACCTTCACCGATGACTCCAATGATGTGGCGAAATTCTAATTAAAAGCTTTCTCAACGAGCAATATTATGTTTTAATACAATTTTGATGTCAGGTTAGTGCTTAGCTTTCAAAGATCAATCCGTATTTTAGAAAGTTGCTAAAAGATGCCGAAGCTTTGTAAATGTACATTTCTGATAGTCATTCTTCGTATAATGGTTTTCGTACTTGAGCACTAGGATCATTGATTTAAATTGAATTGAAAACTATTGGAAAATTGCAAGAAACGGTAAACTTTCCGTGTCTCTTTTATGTTTGTCCGATCGATCATTGACTATATTTGAAAATAGGTACTTAGATAGTTATGTTACGTAAGAACTGTTTTCTAAATGCTGTTTTCTAAAACTTTTCCCGTTCAGTGTCAGTTCAGTTCAATAATTATTACAAATATTATTTAAAAATAAAAAAATCACGGATGGTTTTTTTGATATCTCAAATTCTGATGCGGGTCAGCTAGGGCCTAAATAACTAACCTGGTAAATCATCCACACATAGCTCTCTGTCTTCCCTGAAGAGAGGAGCGCGGGTGGGGCACGCGCACGCGCAGCTTCCGAGCGGCTCCTGCGTCGCTTCCTTCGCGCCGTGCTCGCTACATTGTGATGCATTGCATTCACCTGGAAACCATAGATTTTTTTTTAATTTTTATAGTATTAAACCACACTTAGGTAGGCTTATTACATTTCAAAATGAAAAATCTTATCAATTCCGTAGCCGAATTGGTAAAGGCAACCCGGCTAAAGGAGGATCGCTTGTATCATTGCGGGTTCGAATCCCCTCTGATTTGAATTTTTTTCTTTTTTCATTTTCAAACACAGTCTAAATGTTTTTAAACATCATAAAACTTACATAGTAATAAAACAAAAAAAGTAAACATGATCACGAGTAGAAGCCTGAACTCGAGGGGTTTGTTAGTCCACTGAATAAAAAGGTCCACTATATCCACTTTTTGTTGCTCATGATTCCAAATTATCGTATTGTCATCCAAACTACATAAACAAACAAAGTTTCATTGCAATACGACAATTTAAAGTAAGTAAGTAGGTACCTACCTAAGTTAAAATTGACTTCGTAGATTTAATACAAATGAAGCGACTAAGGGTGGGTTGCACCAGCTTACTTTAACAATAACAAACATGTTAAAGTACCGGTTAGGCAAAAAATGCGTTGCACCATCTGACAATTGTTAAATGACGTCATAACTTAACTGCTAACCGTAACCGCCCAATCTTCGCTGGTTAAAGCTATTGTTAAAGTTAAATAGCTGCCAGATGCGTCAAAATCATAAAAACCTCATACTTTATAAAGCGTTTGTGCTCAAAATAACAAACAACATGTCCCTGCTTCTAGAATTTACAGAGGAATCTAGTAGTTCTGAAGACGAAAGTAATAATATTATGATTAAGTAATAACAGGTCTAGGAAAAGAAAAGTGTAAGTACCTACCTATTTGCCTAAACCTGCTGGGATATAAAGTCGCTAACTCGAATTCGTTCCAACAAAATGATTTTTTTACGAACAACATTAAAGTTATTTAATGCAAAATTACTTTACCTACATATTTTACACAACAAACATGTCTATCACTTTTTCAACGATCTACTACTATTTCAAAGAATTCACCGTAAAAAAACATTTTTTGTTGGAATCAAATCCGAGTTTCTCGAGCTTAATATAAAGTATGAGCAAAAACAAAGGTTTGTTGCGGAAACCATTTTTCTATTGGACTGTTACGTTTTCGAGAAATAAATAAATTAACTACGTCACTGACACATTTATCATCGATTTTCTCAAAAACAAAGTCGGACAAAAAAATATACCTACGGTAATAGTGCTTACACACGTATAGACCAAACCGCAGACACAGTACTCTGTCTCATTTGTTCACATGAATTTTGTATTTTCTGTTCCTTCTCACTCGCACAAAAGAAGAAGAAGGATATATACAAAATTCATGTTAACAAATGAGACAGAGCACTGTGTCTGCGGTTGGGTCTGTGCGTCTGTTACGGCTATTAAAAATTACGAGATCTAAAAAGTCATTAGTACCTATGAAAAAAAAATATTTTGAGTCTCGGCTGTCAGTGTCATTGTCTCGCAGACAATGACACTGACAGCAAAATTGGTCAATTGACTGCGTCATTTGAGTTTTCGTCTAGTATAGCCATATTTAAAAATGTTTTTTACACTGATTTTGGGGTAAATAAGATCTCATTTGACTTGTAACCCTGATAACTTTAGCTATGCCAAGAAATACGATGGTGCAACGCATTCCGCAGTCAATGTTAAAGTCAACGTTAAAGTTATCGTCAAATTTGACATAAACCTTAACTTTAACAGCCAATATGGTGCAACCCAGCCTAAGCGTGTTAAAAATATCGTCGATTTAGATACCGACAATGTTTAGATTGATCTGCAGGGGTCGCGACTCACTGATTTTGAGAACTTTATAAAAATAATATGGTCAGTATCCTTTTCTTTCTCAGATTAATGATCTGAATACTCCTTATTGCAAGGTAGTGCGTGACTGCTGAATGTAAACTTCCTGCCTATCATTCTTAAAACTAATCGTAGATATAATTATTTTAACGAAAGTTCGTAGAATAGAAGTAAGTATTCATATCCCGAATCACATTTCCAAAACATTTTAAGAAAGTCGAAGTGCCAATAAATACTATGGTTTTCGGCTACCGAGTTCAAAGAATGGCTTTAAAGAGGTCAAAAGGTTCATCTTAACACGTGCCTCGTAAGTTTTATAAGCGTGATTTGTAACAACTTTAAGAGCCCTCGTAAAATACTGATATTGAAAAATAACGTTAAGGTAACAGTTTCTTTTCTGCTCCAGTTTTTCTCGCACTTGTAAATTGCATTGTCATTTTTCTGCTATTCCGTCGTCTACATTTCGGAGACATTACCCAAGTACCATGGTTTATTTCACTTGAGTTTATTGCTTATGAAAGGCGGACAGTAATTTTGAGATTTGGGTAAATATTTGAGCTCGCAAACAAGAACGTGGTTGTAACCGTGTTTGCACCTGAATTGGCTTTACAATTTTTTTGTTTGTGTAGTAAAAGTTCCATAAAGCTGTTAAGATTTTAAGTGTTGTACGTGTTGGAACAATTTTGCGTTTTTATTCGACTAAGGCAAAGCCAAGAGACTCCAATGTATTTTTACAATCTTATCCGATTTTGATAAATGTTGTGTCAATTAAACCGGTATTATAGTTCTTGTGACATAAGCTCTATTGTTATTGATTAATTTAGTTTTACCTATTACTTATTTCAAATAGTTTAAACACTATTTTCTGAATTTGCACATGACACTGAACTACCTACAGGTGGCTATAGAGATTCACTATAAATATTTACCTACAAGTGCCTTTAGTTAATTCCCTACATTTCCGCCCCTTCTGTGCCGACCCACCTAAAAAACCTTCCCCTGGCAACATCTTAAGCCAAAGTCTGTCGTAAGTGCCCTTGCGCATGTTGATGCTCCAACTTAACTTATTCCTCGTCTCCCTGACTCTCCGTCAGGAACGAAATTCCTCACTCCTTTTCTTCAATTATGGATGGCGGCCAGCGCTTGACGATAACATCCGAACTGTACCAGACGGAACAGAATATTTTTTCGTTTTGTTACGATTTCTACCTGTCAACTCCGAACTTCGTTCCAATTCCAACAAAAAACTTTAGGTCATTTCACAGCAGGCATGTAGTAGATACTTACCAGTTATAGTGAAGATGTCGCCAGTATCGCGCCTCGCCAACTCGCCGAGCCGCGCGCCCACTGCGGCCGAAGCCAGCAGAAGCAGCAGCGCGGCGGCCATGCTACCCCCCTCCGCCCGCGCACCCACCCCCCTCCACCCGCATTGCTTAACACCTGCAACAATATGACATCTGTGAGAACAAACAACAACAACAAGAGCGCTTCTGTGCTCCGGAGGGCACTTTAAATTGTAGGTCTCAACACCTGCAACATTCATCTGTTAGATCTAGGATAATCACGCTTCCATGCCTCTGAGGGTTTAGATTATCGCTCCGAACCCTTGCTACATTCATGTGTGAGATCTCTATTGAATTAGTTTTTACGTTCTCCGGAGGGCACTTACAGTAGGTAGAAGCTTGAAACCACTCAGTTGTCATCTCACAGATATATATTGTTGCAGGTGCTGAGCTGCAACAATATATATCTGTGAGATGACAACTGAGTGGTTTCAAGCTTCGGAGGGCATGTTAAGTTGTCGGACTCAACACCTGATATTCATTTAGTCTCCAATAATCGTGCTTTCGTGCTTCAGAGGGCTTTTAAATTGTCGGTCTTAAGTTAACACTTTGCCACTCCCAGACTTATCTGGCTCGCACGCAAATTCATATCAACGAACTAATGTTTGTAAGACCTGGGTCACTGAACTTTTATACTCTGCAACGTTAATCACTTCGACCATGAACGAATGATTCGGATGGTTTTTTGGCTATGGTTATTATTACATTGGCGCCCAACGCGGTACCTGTTTATGAAAGTTAGAAGATCATCGATCAAAATGTTTGGCTAGATCGGGTCATTATTTAAGCTTTTTTGATTTCTCTACTATTTGAGAAGTACCTAGATAATGTATTAGTCAGTCCTTTTCTTGGCAGCAAAATGATCAAGTCTTTCGAAATCGTGTAGGTATCGGTCATAGAACTCACTAAATATCTAAGTAACTTTAATTCTGTTAATTCTTCTCAACGTAGGTACCTACAAGATGTAGATACGAGTGAGAGTTTGTAAAAATGCACAGCCATTGTTTATACTTAGCTCGATTTCACTTAGTTCACATGATTTCCTATCTATGTATGGAGTCATCGTAATTTACATGAGAAAATATTACTTAGTGCAGTCACCCATTGATTACAAATACCCGACAATGGGGTAAAAGTTTCCAGATAGTGTGGTTTTACTATAAATCCGAGTTATCAAAACGATACAAACATCTTTTATCTCAATTATTATACTGCTGATGCTGACCTTTGCCATGCAAGCTCTACGTCGTCTACAGTGTATTTTAAAAGCAATAACCTTGTAAAAACAAAATAATCTAACTAAGGTTCACCACTGCTATGTTTATACATAGCACAATCTTGCAAAAAGCTTCTAAGTACAAATTATTCAAATCATAGTTCAAACCATCCAGTTTCCATTTATTCAACGATTGTTCAACAAAAAATCGTTAAACCTCACGCAGCGCGTGTTGTTTATTCTTCGTAATTGCCTGATTTACTCCACAAGTTGTCGGATTTGTTTAACTGTTATCCTAAAATCGCACTTTACGCAGAACGGTATAAGTTGATGTGACAATGTTACAAGCAAATGACTTGGTTAAACTGACGTGGTGGGCCAACACAGCTTGTGGTCCACTGATCTTGAATTTCGACAAATCACGCGGGGACGCTACTGTTTTAGAGTGTTCTAATACTGAATTTGCATTTTTAGAAACTCAGGTCACCCTGACTTGTAGGTTGTAACTTAAGTGGTCCAATTTTTAATTATTGGAGTCACGATTTTTTTAATGATTACTTTTACGTTCATTGGCGTTTTTAAATTGAACAGTTCACTGCGTGTGTTAAATAGCCTATTGTGGGAATAATAGTAAACTTGACACTAAGATACAAATGGATTTTATGTGAAAAATTATTTTGAGTTTTTATAAGTATTTCAGAAAACAATTTAAAAAAATTGTTTAGTGGTAGATGTTTCCTAACTAAAGGTAGCTAATACCTAAGTAGGGTGCCTATTACGAAATTTTCTTTTTTTGGGATCGAATATTTTAGTTATATAAAACAACAAATAAAATCTTTGAATATGGTAGATATATTGTTAAACACGCCCACGTTATCGATTTAACCAAATGTTCCATCGTTTCCATTCGATCATTTGTCAGAACATCGTTTTCTGCATTAGCTGTGAAGGTTGAAATATGGACGGCCGTATCTCGACAAGAGTGATGACGATTTATACTTCGTATCCATCCTTCTGGCTTATAACTTCCGTAATAACTGCTAATCGTTTGCTACCTCGTGATTTTAAGATTAAATAGTTTATTTGTTTGTAGTTTCATTATGGTTTTTGTGTCGTTCAAAAATTTTGTTTTTGTATTTTCGTTACGTTATCTTGCACTGAAGAGCTTATTTCGCCTACTCTTAGTGTTAGGGGTAATTGAGGTTCAAAACGTAAGTAGGTACTGAATAAATAAATATAATATTGGTGGATATTTCACACTTTAACGAATGCCCGGCTAGCTAGCTCCAAGGGGGTGTTCGTGGGTATCAGTCCAAACTCGCACAGTTGTAAAATGTAAAATATAATCATTTAAAACACACAGAGACAATAAAATACAGTAAAAATCACAATAAAACCAAAAGAGTCTGTTCGCGTCCCGGCGCGTCCGTCCGTATTTTTTTTTATGCCGCGGTTGGCGCGAGAGCGCGCGGCCGTCGTATCTCACACGCGTCCCGGTAGATGGCGCTGGTCGCCAAGGGATTGTAACGCGTCACGGAAGTGGATACGACTTGTTTCGGCGCGACATGGTCTATTCAAATTTAAACCTGGGAAAACCAGTACTGCGCGTTATATACTCCCCTTCCAAGTTGGGAGCTCGTCCCGAGTTCAACTTGGGACTAAAACGACGATAACGGGGTCTCCCTCTGCGCCTTTTAGGTCTAATTGGGACAGAAGAGTTAAACGGAGAAGTAAACGGAGTCAAGTCCATGCAATGATACTTTCCTATGACATTGCCCGAGAGAGATGATGTCGTCGCAGTTACCGTGGTGCACGCAGCGCTATTGGTCTTAAATGGTTGAGCCTGGGTGAACCTACACGAAGGAACTGAAGGTGATTGATCACCTACGAGGCGGTGCTCAGTGAAAGGTGTAGGCTCCCCTTGCATTTTAACGTGGCCTCTCGAAGAAGAAATTTTACTATGGCCACGGCACAGCAAATCAGCTGTGGAAAAAGACATGATTGGCAGAGTTGAGTTTTCGTACTCGAATGGGTATGTGACGTGGTTACCTGAAAAGTGCCAGGTCGTTAAGCCAAAATCAAGCACAATACCCGCTGCCATTAGGAAATCCATCCCGAATAAGGTCTCATTATTTTGAGCGTCAGGGAAGATAGTGAATTCAAGGGTCACTGACCTATCAGGGGTGATTCTCACTTCCAGGGTAGTGAGAAGAACGTTTCGGGTACTTTGAGAACCGTCTGCAAACCTCACCTGTCGGGTAGCTTCCACGCAAGGGTGGTTGTGTTTTTGCAGCAGTTCGAAGAGCGAAGCACCAACAATACTGCTCTTAGCACCGGAATCTAACATTCCCCTACCTCTAATTCCCAATATTTGAACACTTAAAATAGGCCTTAACCTAGCCTGGTGCTCAACAGAGTCACTCAGGGAAACATTTTTATCATCACCATGCAATGCGGAAAAATGTCCTAAATTTTTCATTGTCACCCTACTTTTCGTTGACTTGGTCATCCTACTTTTATTAGTAGGAATTGCGGGTGCGGAGTCTTTCGAAATAAGATTCGCATGATCAAAATAACGCGACGTAGGCAAAACGTAGGTATCATTGCAAGCACTAGACCCCACGCGGCTATAAATAGAACCGAAATTAGACTCGCGTTCGCGACACAAGGAGGTATTATCGCGTGAAGGGGTTTGTTTGTTTTTACGAAGAGTATGAGTATGCAATGATGAATCTGCGCTTGGAAGGGAAGCAATAGGTATCGAGACATCGCGTTTAGTACATCTTGGCGTACTTACCTGAGGGGCTATCTCACCGGTAAATGGATCGGGTGCGGGCAGGGGCGGATTAAGCTTCAAGAGCGCCCTAGGCAAGCTCCCCATAGGCGCCCCTCTAGTAACAAACCATCAAATACCGTATTTGGACAAGCCTCTGACTACCCAAGGGGGTAGCTCTGCTCTGACCACCTAAGGAGACATTTGCAATGGATCTAGAATGTCTAATAAGTGCTTAGAAAATGTCAATCTAAGTACCGAATTTTAAGACAAGTGCAACATGTGGCATTTAAAAACAAATTCAAGTGCCGCACTTGATTTTGTTTTCGATGATCAAAGAAAAAGCTCGCTGCTTGTCTTTACTCACAATATAAAATCTACTCATAATATGAAGTAAAATGCGAGCGAAGCGAGCAGATTTTTTTTAAGACAAATTCAACATGTGGCACTTAATTTTGTTTTCAGTGATCAAAGAAAAAGCTCGCTGTTTGTCGGTTCTTATTCTGTGGTCAGACATAACTCACGTTACTCGCAATATATCTATTTACAATATGAAGTTAAATGCGAGCGAAGCGAGCAGATTTTTTTAAGAGCAACGTGGCACTTTTTTGTTTTTGGTGATGAAAGAAAAAGCTCGCTGTTTGTCGGTTCTTATTCTGTGGTCAGACATAACTCACTTTATTCGCAATATTTCTACTTACAATAGGTATAACATGAAGTTAAATGCGAGCGAAGCGAGCATATTTTTTTTAAGATAAATGCAACATATGGCACTTGATTTTGTTTGCAGTGATCAAAAATAAGGCTCGATGCTTGTCGGTTCTCATTCTGTGGTCAGACATAACTCACTTTATTCGCAACATACCTACTTATGAAGTTAAATGCGAGCGAAGCGAGCAGATTTTTTTTAAGACAATTGCAACATGTGACACTTGATTTTATTTGCGGTGCTCAATGAAAAGGCTCAGTGCTTGTCGGTTTATTTCTATCCGGCTATATCTGATTAAATTCAATCGATCCGCTGGAAAAACTAATGACTTTCGATCGATCCAAAAAATCGCCAGATCGTACGTCTATGATCGCGACGCGATTATCATCCCTGTCGCTCGGCTCACGACCGACCCGCGCCCTCCGCGCCGCCCCAACCGCTGCCATACGGGGCGCCCCCGTAGCCCGCACCTCCAACATCGTAAATTTTCTGTCTTATTTGAATCGAATCGGGTGACGGGCGCTGGACACACAGAAAAGACGTAAAACGCAGACGGGGCGCGGACAATTGTCTCTTCCGCGTCCCTTTCATACAAGATGTATAGAAGCGTCGCGACGTAAAACATACAGAAGAGACGGGGCGCGGGCGCGACGTTGTCTGCTGGCGCCCTGTCCGCGACGCGTCCTCGTCTTACATCTCTTCTGTCTGGCCTGCGCCCGGAGTAATCAAGAAGACGGGACGCACTTCGGAAGCGCTATGGAAGTAGCTAGCGCTTTGTAACTATTCCTACTTATAATTTTTTTTCTTAAAAACTTCTTTGCGCGCCCCTCTGTAACCTCGCGCCCCTAGGCAGTTGCCTAGTTTGCCTTAAGGATAATCCGCCACTGGGTGCGGGAATGGACCATGTCGCGTCGACGGCGTAGTAATCGGCGTTGCACTTTGTACACTGAGACCGCGTTACACCTTTCGCGTTGCAACCGTAGCAAGTAGGTACGAATTGCATATTATCGACATTGTCCGGTTTTCCTTTTATTCGAAGGCACTCGTCACGCAGATGTCCATGTCTTTTGCAGTAAACGCAATATCGGCTTCTATTTCCGTCGGCCGCTGCAGGCCGCGTCGCAGGAACGTCGCACGAAGCGCCGGCGCCTGCGCTGTTGCTAGGCGCGGCGGAGTCGCTGGTGCTCAGCGCGGGTGGCGCGGGCAAGACGCTGGGGGCGCTCGACGTAGGGGGTCCGCGTCTGATAGGCGGCGTCGTCGGCGCGAACCGATTAGGTTGCGGCAGCGTTGAGTTTAGGGCGGGGGCTCCCCCCGCAGTAGAAGATGATGGAACCGTTGGGTACGGGAACTCATTGATGGCTTCGTCGGTTGCATCTTCGACATGTCTCGCTTTCCGGAGTAGCATATCGAAGGAAGTTACTTCGTCTCGACGAAGGCGTTCACGAACTCGACGATGTAAAAGGCCGTAGAGCATGTCTAGCTGTACCTTCTCGGTGACGTCGCTGGGAGGAAGGCGGGCGAGTAGCGCTCGCGCCTTAGCGACGAACAGCTCGGTCTTCTCCGAGGGACCTTGAGACATGCTGAATAGTTCCATGTAGATACGGTGAGGCGGACGGCTGTCTCCGAAGGCACTTCGCAGTGACGTCACGGCTTCGCTCCAGGAGGTGATGGTGGACTTGATGCCCTGCCACCACACGGCTGCATCTCCTGTGACCAGCATTGATAATCCGCGTAGGGCGTTGTCGTCTCCTACGCAGGCGCAGTCCTTGTAGGCTTCCACAGCATCGATGAATCCATCGAGCGAGTCGCCACCGGGCGCTCCGCTGAACCGCGCGGTACACAGCGCGAAGGTTCCCAGATGGTGAGCGGGCGCGTACGCCGAGCTGGCGGGCGAAGGCGCCGCCGCTGCAGGCGTCGGTGATGACGATCCGCGACGAGATTCATGTGAGAGAACTCGGTCGAGTAGGCGTTCGAATGCTGCGGTTTGCGTTTGCTGTAGCGTTGCCATGATGGACGCCATATCGGTGAAACTGAAGCTTGGCGTCGCTGTTGGCGGCGCTGCGATGAAGTCTGTTTCAATCGCGTCTTCGAAGTCCGATTGACGGTGTGATTGTCGGCGAGTACGTGGCATGGTGATTGTCTGTTGTTAGAAATTGTAATTGTCCCGGGATTCACTTTTCACTGCACAAAGTTCAAAGGCCCTCGCTTGGGTAGCCAGTTTAACGAATGCCCGGCTAGCTAGCTCCAAGGGGGTGTTCGTGGGTATCAGTCCAAACTCGCACAGTTGTAAAATGTAAAATATAATCATTTAAAACACACAGAGACAATAAAATACAGTAAAAATCACAATAAAACCAAAAGAGTCTGTTCGCGTCCCGGCGCGTCCGTCCGTATTTTTTTTTATGCCGCGGTTGGCGCGAGAGCGCGCGGCCGTCGTATCTCACACGCGTCCCGGTAGATGGCGCTGGTCGCCAAGGGATTGTAACGCGTCACGGAAGTGGATACGACTTGTTTCGGCGCGACATGGTCTATTCAAATTTAAACCTGGGAAAACCAGTACTGCGCGTTATAACACTATGCCATCTCGCTCCAAACTAAGTAAAGCTTGTATCGTGTTTACTATGAAAACCAGATAACTGATAGAGTACACCTAGGTACTCATATTATTTTTCTAAAATACATAAGTACTTAGGTACTTATATGCATAACACCCAGACACAGAACAACCATCAATTTTCATCACACAAATGTTTGTTCTGGGTGAGAATCGAACCCACGATCAACACTGTAGAAGGCAGAGCTACTACCATCTGTGCTGCAAGCAAAAGACACTAGTAACTCCTACAATTGACAGCAAACAATATTAATACAAGAGATAAGAAATAGGTAGGTGCTTAGGTACCTATAATGAAATAAGGCATTTTTGTTTTCATGATGATTTCATAAACACAATGTTCTTATGTAAACAGTCCTACTTGCTTTGAGTCTACTGTTATGTAAATGAATTTGAACCAAAGTTATAAATCCAGGAATGTAGGAAATTCTCATTTCAGTCTGCAGATGTTCCTAATAAATACTCTGTAGGTAGAAGCCTCAACTATCAATAGAAATAGACTGAATGGCCGACACAGCACACATTTATCATCATAGACAATTGTACAAGTAGGTAAATAGACTATTGTTTTTGAGAGGAACATTTGGTTGAGAACAGATATTTTGGTGAACAATGACCACAGTTTCGTTGAAGTTTTACGGCTAGTCGTTGGTAGAGGAATAGAGATAGTTTTGAGCGGAACTTTGATAGAGATAGACTTGTTATTAGTTTTCGTGCTGAGATTGCGAGAGCGGTGTCAGAAAATGCAAGCGAGCGGTAGTACTACTAAGTAAGTAAGTACTACTAAGCTAATAAACATAGGTACCTATGTTTATTAGCCTTAGTTCTTTTGACTTTTGAACAGTTCTTATGCTTATTATTTAGCAGTTAAGTTTCCAAGCAATCAGTATTTCTACTAATAGTAGTATAAAAATCCAAAGTGTTTTATTTTATTACTCACTCTCATTTTGAACAGTTACAATCTCAAACTACCAATGTACCTAATATAAATAATCTTCAGATTCCTTCCATATACATATTACAAAGATGGGTAGGAAGTTATAGCAACATAAATGATAAGTAGTTACTTACATAATTAATTTGTCAGTTACTTACCTATCACTTTTAAATATTATTGGGGCTTAATCGCATAAATAAATTGTTCCATTTCGCAAGTCCTAATTTTATATTCTAAAAATGTATTCAAGTGACGATTTCTATTAAAAAAAAACGGCCTGAAAACTCCGTCACCTGAGTTGGCCTCTAGCTCATACAAAACTTACTTGGTTTATCGATCGAGCGAGCGAAGCGAGCGAAGATCTTAGTGGCAAGTTAGGCGATTTTGCTTTGTATGTTTGTATGTTTGTATGTTTGTATGTTTGTATGTTTCATTTTTATGTTCTCGCATAACTATCGAACCGCTAATCCAATCTGTATGAAACTTGATAGGTCAATAGGTAGTGCTATGGAAATTTGCTGTGGAGCGTAAGAGCGTAATCGATGAAGGGGTTGTAAAGATATAGGGTTCCCAAGGGGGTAAATTTTTTTCAAAGTTACCCAAATATATTGAGTGGGGTGTCATACGAAAGGGCTTATTTTGTACATTCCAAAATGGTTTTTATTTTTAATCTAGGATGTATAGTTTTTGAAATACGACCAAAGAACAAAAACTACGAAACCAGAGCTGCAAGAGCTCCCGTTTCATAGAGTTTCGATGTCTTCGTAGCTCATTGACTGGTCGGTCTTAAAAAGAGAGTGGCATCGTTGCGGTTTGGTTTGCAATGATTTTAGATGCTACTTGATTTATTTTCATGATAAAAAAATTTTTGTTAAAGAATGAAAATAATTGGGGTAAAAAAAGTTAAATAAACAAATATATTGAGTGGGGTGTCAAATGAAAGGTCTTAATTTGTACATTCCAAAATAGTTATTATTTTCATTCTAGGACGTATACTTTAGAAATACGACGAGAATTCATAAATATGAAATAAGTAAATGAAAAATTAGACACGACATTATTGTATTGTATGCATGCTAGTATTTTTTACCATGAAGAGCTAGCGCAATAGGCATACTCGGCAGTAGTAGCACTTGAAATTATAGGGGTAGTCAGAAGAAAGTCCAAATGTAAGCCATCTACGGTGCGCGAGATCTCAGTTCGGGGCGAACTACTAGTTATTATCTTAGCCAGTTTCATACTGCTCCGTTGAAACGGATAGTTTGCGGCTCCAGTACATCTGAACAGGGCAGATTCCATTCCTCAATGAGACCACGAACACGCTTAAATATAATTAAAGGGAAGTGTTGTTGTAACAGAATAGGCACATCTCATACACCAGTGCCTGTAGCCAAGTTACCTAACACAGAGGAAATGTATGGGAATTGTAATTCAATAACGATAAGTCAGAAGTATCAAAACAAAAGATTAGTTAATAAAAAGAAAGAGATTCGATACGAAGGGCTTATAATTTGGCTAGAGCAGCAGACATAGACACAATTTTTTAAAAACTTCTGCAGGTACCATTGTTTCAATAGTTTTGTAAGCCACTGTAACTGTTCCTCAATAAATAAGTACTTATTATAATTTATAGAAGAGCTAGTACTTAAGTATCGTAGTTTGCTTAGAAATTCTTGATAGATCGTTGAAGTTATGCGACGTTCTGAGATGTCATAATATGGTTGGGTGACCGCAAGTGGCAGTAACAGCTGAGCGCTTCCCTGCTATGGAGGGCATGTTAAAGTTGTCGGTCACGGTTTTGAAGTCGTAAAGCCATGATGAAGACCTTCAGGCAGAGAACTGTTGTAATAGAATGTCACTGATATACCAAACATCCGCATTGAGAATACCAGTTAGGCACTTAGGCACCTACTCTAAGTACTTACTACAATTTACCTCTTTTCCACAAAACAAACGATCCCTTAGAGGTCAGGTATGAATTATGAACCCTGTTAGGTTGTAGGTCAAGTTAATTGACATTTGTTTTTCTAATTTAGTATCTGTTACTATTTACTGCGTAATTACTTCCTTGGCCCTTTGTTCTATAGTATCTTCGCATACAGTGTAGGTAAGTGATCCGCGTGCATACCAGTCCGAGAAGATTCTAGCTATTAAAAAGTGCCTAGGTGCTGTCTACAACGAAAACTTTAAAATAAACCTGGGTCATGGAACAAAAGGAATTTAATAAATGACATCCTATTTCACTTACGCACAGTCTTCTTTGTCTCTTTATTAAATTAAACTTGCTGTCGCTCGAGTTTTATCAAAGTCCGTTGAAAAAGCGCTTTGGCGAATTAAAACCGTGCGATAAATGTTAGAAACTCATATGTTTCAATTCAACGCTTCTTAACGGACCTTAATAAAACTCTTGTGCGAATAAGACCTTACAGTACAGTTACCCCTAAATCTAATTTTATACGAATATTTTAATCCAACAGTTGAATATATTGAATCTACAAAATGATCGGAACTAGCCGTGCTAAATGTAAGGGCTAATCATTCGTTTCATAAAAATGTAGAGGAAATCGTCTAAGTTCTAAAATTAGATAATTATATTTGCAATGATGGAAAGTCGACTGGCTAGCAATTATTTTAGTCTCATACGTGTAACTTAAATATTCATGAGTGCTAGTCCTTCCAGTGTTATTAGTACCGCCCAGGAAACCTACGTCTATTGCGCTCATTTCATGAGCTGAGATATAATTATTAATAATAAATTATTTATTTCAAGACAGAACACCTACAAAAGATATAATGCCACTGGGCCTGTATTCTACTAGATGACAACCGCTTTGGTTTGGTTCGATCTCTTAAATGTCAGCCATTTGGTGAAATAGTAGAATAGCTTTTAAAAAATTTGTTCTGCCAAAGTTCAAAACCTCACCACAACTGAGTCGTTTGTTATTAGTAGTCATGGAAACAGTCGCTTTAGTTGAGGTTTTGGTTGAGGTTGATAAAAAGTTCGGTACCGGAATCGACGCCCCCATATTTATAAATTCCTAAGATTAACTGAGATGGATGGATGTTTGTTCCTTTATAACTCGACAACCACTGAACCGATTTGGCTGAAATTTAAAATATAAATAGATAATGACCGGGAATAAGACATAGGATACTTTTTATCCGGGTACGGATAAAAAGTATCCTATGTCGAATCCGCGGGCGGAAGCTAGTTAAGAATAAGGTGTCTAATTTGGTCAACTAAAGTAGCTAGCCTGTAATTTGTTTGCCGCGTAAGATATTCTTAGAGCTAACTGTCTATTTTATTCTTCACACCTAAACCAAAAACAATAAATGTGGTTTACCTACTTGCGAAACTAAAGAATGCGGTCTACGTGTCTTATGAAGCTCGTGCTTAAACTGACATAAAGACTGTAAAAATAGCTGTTCTTAAAATTGTTTTGGGTTGAAAACCGAGGTAAGAATTATAGGCATGTCTAGCTTTAGGCCATAGTTTCTCAACTTTATTTTGCCCACCACCCACTTTGTGAATATATTTTTTTCAAGAGCCCCCTCCCCGTATCTTAATGCGCCATCTCAATGCCCCCTAATTTTCTCTGGGTCTTCTACTGCCCCCCTGAAAGCCTCAAACGCTCACAAGGGGGCGTTATCGCCCATGTTGAGAACGTATGCTCTAGGCGAAGTGACACCGGTAGAACAGGTTAATTATAAGTGTCAGTGTCATTACTCTAATACCTCGGTACACTTCTGATGATTGGCAGGTTGGGATTCTGTAATCGGTTCCGGTTCGGTTCCTAGTAGGCCTTTCATTCATACAAATACTTTACCCTTATCCTACACTGTTGTATAAATAGTAACGGGTAAAATTGCGTTCATACTCAATTATCTGTTCTGTTTGTAAACTTTAGCGAGCAAAGCAAGCCGCTCTTTTTGTAGAGTCGTAGAGAAGTAAACTTACTAAAAGATTTTGAAGCAAGCGGCCTAATAATTCCAGCATAAGAACTAGTCAATATGAACTTAGGTACTTACCTAGGTAGGTAACTAAATGTCTAGGCCTCTATTAATAAACTCGGATTAACTTCTGTCAAAGTTGCACCACGGATTTAACTATTGCCATCCTTATTTGTCACTGTTTAACAAAAGAGGATGGCAATAGTTAAATCCATGGTGCAACTTTGACAGAAGTTAATCCGAGTTTATTAATAGAGGCCCTAAAGTTTGCTATGAAATATACAACCCGGAACAGCGTGTAAAACTCTGCATAAGCACTGCGGCTTCTTTATGGTGTTGTACAGATAATATCAGTTTGTAGGAAGACAGTACAAAATTGATGATACCCATCTAGGTAGTCTAAATCACTGTTTCTACTGTATTCCCAGTGGTTGTAAATAATTCGTACGTTTCCTGCGAACAGCATTACGATATTTATTATTAGGTCCTTGATAGTAGCTAAATAGTTTAGCTTAATAGTTAATAGCTTGATAGTGGCTTAGCGGTACTAAGGGTGGTTAAAACGTGATGATACATAGTGATTTATGGGGCATAAAATACATTGTATCTAGCTTCTGCTTAGTGATTTGTTGGCCGAAGGTTTTCATTCTAGGTATTTTTTACTCTTTATCTTGCTTATTCTAAGGTGTGCAATAAATAATTTTCATTCATACTCATTACCTATGTTAAATTCATAATCATAATAAATATAGAGCTTGGCTTAGCCCCTAGTATCAGTAGTGCTTCGATTTTCGTGGGTTCTCTTGGGCGCTGGTACCGGACGCAATAAAATATAGTTACAGTACTTCAAGCTTTAAAATGAACATCGGTTATTTTCGTGTTTTGCGAATATGTCTGACAGCAGTGTATGATTCCACAAAACAGAATGCGACAGAAGTGCACGCATTCGCGACAGAAGTGCACGCATTATCAGCGCAGCTCGCACGGCTTGCAACAAATTTGCTTTTCTTAAAATGACATTGATATTATTTGTTTGCGATAAAGTTGAAATTAAAAAGAAATTTTTCCAAAAGACTTTTTGTCAATCGTTTTTGTAATGTTATACGATTGTTTCCGATGTTTTCCGAAAACCATTATTTATCTTAAATAACTGTATACCACTGCACGTGACAAAAGGAAAATCAATCGCAGATCACTATAATCTTCAATTTCAATTGACATCCGGTCTAGTAAACCTCCTGACCTATTGAATAAGCTCCATACGGTATTGTGGATAATAAAAGGTGTGGCGCCAACGCAGCCAATCATAATGTGATTATATCGACACCTGCATTACTTTCGGTAGCTGTCATTAACTAATAATCGGCAACAGGCTCTCGACTTTACCTAACCCTAGCGATAATCATCTGGCATTTGAAGTTTTTTTGAAAATGTTTTGTTTAGTCTACGACGAAAAAGCCTGGACTGACTGTTTTAAAGTGCCCTCCGAAGCACGGAAGCGGCCACTTGCGGACCCATCTTTTTATGACCGCTCACTCGCTTAACTTCAACTATCTATCCTAGATCGTCACGGCACTATCAAACAAACACTTCCGATATTGCGATAGTAGCAATGTTAAGTCTCTACTAGATGCTGGCGCAGGCTCGCCGAGTGAACGCCAGTGCCAACTTGTGGGCAGCATCATTTGCCTTGCCTTGCCATCGCCTAGCTGGCCGAGTGAATACAAGCGCCAATTTTCATTGGTTTGCATAGACTAGCCAAGCGTCTGGACGGTAGCATTCGCCTTACATCGACTAGCCTTCGCTCGCGCTGGCTTAGGCTCGCCCAGCATTGTATAGGCGGCTTTACATGTTTTGTCATTAGGGTGGTGGACCGGTAAGAAGTAAGCAAATCGAGTCAGGATGGGAGAAGTACATAATGAAGTTTATTAACAGTACCTTACCTATAAGTAAATATAGAGATACTTAGATGATTTATGCAGCGGCAGGAAGCAACTTTTTATTTAAGTAGGTACCTATATAATATTACTCATATACGGGATCAGATAGTGAATGATGTAATTACCTAGATTCCATTCTACTTTAGTTGCCGTTTTATGTCTGTACCTACTTTAGGCCGATTCTACTAAAAAACTTTCTATCAACCAAAGAAAAATGTCAACTACCTATCTATTTCGTTTTGTTTCTTAATCTACTAATTACCAATCAGGTTAGGTTACTCTGTTGTAATGACGTTTTCAAATTACCAATGAGGTTTTGCAAATTACTGTCAT
This sequence comes from Camptogramma bilineatum, assembly GCA_958496255.1. Classification (NCBI taxonomy): domain Eukaryota; kingdom Metazoa; phylum Arthropoda; class Insecta; order Lepidoptera; family Geometridae; genus Camptogramma; species Camptogramma bilineatum. The sequence continues at coordinate 6,760,323 of OY292467.1, read as the reverse complement.
TTTGGAGAACGAAACAAAAGGCAGCGGCAATGATACTCGAATGGTTGGCGTTGTGAAATAGAGGAATTAGGGCACTGTCTTATAATCTTGTAATCAACAAGAATGTTTCAGTATCTCCATTGATAAACAAATGACAGTTTGTGAATAACCTAAGCAAAATTTGACATTAAAAGCCATACTTAGTTACTATGTTTTGACACATTCAATTACGAATGTGATGGTATTGACTTATGAATAGCCGTAAGTCTATGTTTATATGATGATTTTAATAAAATAATGGTTCATGTGTAATATGCTGCCATGACAATTTAGAAATGGCTATAGGTACCTATCATTACAAATATTAACCTCGACAAAAAAGGAAACCTTACTACATTGTTAAAAGGTAGGCTAATAAATAATGATAGAGCAGTGTGGAGGAACATTGGAGAGGCATATATGCCCTGCATTGGGCAAATATATATGCTGAAGAAGAAGAAGAAGAAGGCTTAAGAACCTTTATGCAATTCATTTTATGAACCCAATTAGCATTCTGAATTTGAAATTATGCTAAACTTGTCATTATGTGACTTAGACAAAGGAATTGCTTAACGGCCATTTTAGCCCCATATTAATAAATCATATTCAATACTTACATATGCAACTATCAATACAGACTAATGCATTTTACGATGGGTGCGAAGAAAGGAATCGTTTAACACTCTGCAATGATATTATTACTTATATGTTAACGAGCTATGGAGAGGGCTATGCTCGAGGTTTCTCTACGGGATCGAATCAGAAATGAGGAGATACATAGAAGAACTCGGGTCACCGACATAGCCAAACAGATTAGCACGTTGAAGTGGCAATGGGCACTAATGGGCAGGCCATATAGAACGCAGAGCAGATGGCCAGCCCATGGGGCCGAAAAGTTCTCGAGTGGAGGCCACGGACCGGCAAGAGCAGTGTTGGACGTCCACCGACAAGATGGACAGACGATCTTGTAAAAACTGCAGACCGCTTCCAACCGTAATACAGAATTTTTTGAGGGAGGCCTACCTGTATCAAACAGTGGACGTCCGACGGCTGAGATGATGATGATGATGACGACTTATATGTTAATAAAGTACGCCTCTCGAGAGATCTTTAGTGACCTGACACTTTCTAAGGTAATTATTATCTACATTCTCGTCAGTTTGTTTTTACTGTAGGTACCTACCTATGTAAAAGTCGGAAACATACAGTCCATTGCTGTGATTACTTCAATCGTTAATGCGACTTCTTAGACTATAAGTAATCGACTTAGGTAATATTGCGTGTAGGTACTTTATCGAGGTGGTTAAACTGAGGAGCATTTTACTGACAGATTTCGGCTAATTTTTAACCGACTTCAAAAAAAGGATGAGGAAAAAAGCTCAAAAAAAAAGATTCCGACAAATGTCGGAATCTTTTTTTTTGAGCTTTTTTTATGATGTCCACCGATTACTCAAAGACGCCTGGACTGATTTGAAAAACTCGTTTTTTTTTTTAAACTTTACGATTGGTGCCACAAAAATTTGGTAAGGATCTGTCTATGATCTTCGGAGTTATTAACAGAAATAGACCCCGAAGTGCAGAAAATTGCTCAGCTTATAGGTACTATAACATTGAAGTCGATTTTTTTTTTTAATTTAGCCAGTTGTAAGTAGGTAATGTAAATCGCACAGTGGAGCTTATAAAAGAGAATCTATACCTACCTGAACGTAATGAGGCAGGAATTACTTTTTATTGTTGAGATTCTATACCGGTTGTTACGAGGGCGGATTTTTTTAAATTTGTACATTGCATTTTCAGCGTGTCCATCGACTTCCAGTGCATTATTTTAATACTTCTAATAGATTTGTGGTACGGGTATGGTGTTTTTCGGATAGATTAACAATCTTTTATCCATTTTCAACGTAAACATATATAGGGTACCATATAATTTTAATTAAAATAAAGCAAAATAAGTAATACTTTACTGCATTTTTACCATGTCCCCTCGTCAGTTTGCAACTTTCATCGTGTCATTACAACTCAATAGATCGAGTTTTGAGACACATTTTCTAGTCTATTATCATGATAAATTCACTGTTTTTCGAATAATGGACAGCAAAACCATGTAAGTTAATTAAATTACTAGATATTTAGCTTTAAACCTCAGTCCAGATTTTTGGCATTTTTGGACATGTTCGGCTGACTAACGGGTTATTGCTACTTGGATTATTGCAATCCTACTAATGTGGTATTTTTTTGAATAAACTGGTACTCTTGCTGGCATTCTGACTGCCACTCTGATGTATTGATGTAATCAGACTGTTTTATGAGTCAGTGAAGTGTGTAGGTAGGTGAAGTCCTGTCCGAGGTCCGCTGATGAACTGCTGTTTTTTGAAGGTAAGAAACAACTTTTTGGCATATTACTAGTTCGTAATGAATAGTTTAACTTCCGGTTGCATGAAATAATAGCAGTTCCACAGGATTATGTTATTACATTCGGCAGAAAAATTAAAAACATTTTCCTTGCCACGGTTTCGTTACTGTCAGCTGAGGAACATTTGCAAAAACGTTAGTCATCCGAACAAATTGTTAGTCATCTGACCTGTAAAGTCAAGTGCATATTGCGGAATTTTTGTATTTTTAACCGACTTAAAAAAGGAGGAGGTTCTCAAGTTGACTGTTTTTTTAAAATTAAAAGCTTTTATTTAACTTGCAATGTATGTACCTAAATGTACCTGCTGGATCAAATGCTGAGGGGTAGCCTTATTTTCTTGTCACTGTACCTACTATAACATTTTTGATTTGTGTGCATGTACCGTATAGTGGCGAAAATAAAACTCTTTTCTATTCTATTTTATTATCTAACTAGCGGACGCCCGCGTCTTCGCCCGCGTGGACTATTATTTTTTTTATCCCACGGGAACCGTGCAATTTTTCGGAATAAAAAGTAGCCTATGTGCTATTCTCGGTTATTATCTATCTACATTCTAAATTTCATCAAAATCGGTTTAGTAGTTATGGAGATACGTGGCAACAAACATTCACACACACACACACACGGACTTTCGCCTTTATAATATTAGTAGGATAAGTACCGATTAAGTGGTATTTAAGTTATTTTTTTTCACGTTTTTGTTATAAAAGTTACCGGATCCCATAAATAAGATAGAATAAATCCTAAATTTAAGTAAAAATGTGTCATAATTGTTAAATAAATGTGGTACCGTGGGGCAGTCCCGGGCATCATCAGTGACTTCACGGTTGAGAGGTAGTTCAAAGCACTATGCAAAATAGACGTATTTTATTAATAAAACGCTCACTCTATAGTTGTAAAAGTCAGAATATCTTGCCATTGTAAACACAAGCCTTACTTGTCCTCTGACTAACATCGACGGTCCACTGACTAACTGTCCTCTCGAAAAAGTTTTTTGAAATCGTATTTTAGATATTAAGCACACTGTTTTTTAACAAACTTTTGTGTTCCTTGGTGAGATAATATTAAATAGTATTATGTGTAATTTACTTGATTTTGTACGGGTTCTAAATTCTAAGAAACACTAAAAAGACTGAGACAAATTTGACCAAAAGTTAGTCACCTGACATAAAAGTTGAAATATTTAATATTTCTAGTTAATATTCAAAGAATATGCACTGATTATTCTATTGTGATTTTAAATTGGATTCAAATAAAAGGCTTTTTACGATTATACGTGTTTTATTTTTTCATTTATCCAGAAAACAATTTCGTTACTCATTGGACAATTTTGACCACAGTATCAGTATTAAAATACCAATAAATCAAGTTTTCTTCAGTAAATTACATGACTTTTGGGTTTTCATGAAACTTTACATATCTTGCTATAAGATCATTATACCCAGAAATAGATATTTGAAGAAAAAAAATTTTTACATTTTCAGAATGGTACAAATTTTAAAAAATCCGCCCACGAATTAAATACGAGTCTCTCTCTCTCTGTAGTCGGCCCCTCATGACTGAGGATCGTGGTCATCATCGGGTGGTCTGCATCTGGCTTGGATGATCTGTCTCCAAATACGAGTACTTATGTAGTAATCTATGCCGGTAAGCAGACGTCCTGTTACAGACCTTGTTTCGAAAATTTGGGATTTCCTTAGTTTATGTTTTATTTTAATAAAAATCATTGAGAGATTTAAAAAAAAATTATAGATCTCGACAAAGCCGCCTTGTATGTTCAAAGAACCATCCAGGCGTCGCGCGCGTCGTTGGTATAAGTACAAAAAATAAAAAACAAAAATCGGTCAAGACATTTAAGAGTAAATAATTACGAACACAAGAGAAAACTTTAGTATATGAGGTACGTTTAAAGATACTTAGTGCACATACGCAAAACTTAAAAATACCTACTTACTATTATTCAGACCGTTCTTTTCTCTGTACTGTACTTTAGACCGTTGGCTTTAGGTCCGTTTTGTGACAATAATGTGTTTGCAATCTTCAGTTCCATCTGTTGTGTAAGCTGAGCGATCCCGAAGAGTTCAATCATCGGGTCTACCGAGGCTTAGCTAATGGGGTATAAGACCCGCAGTCGGCATTTTACCTTTGTTTTGAACAGGGTTGCACCATCGACCTCTCTAGCTAAGTAAATATTTTCTTTAACAATTTTTACGTCCCTACTTTAAGCACCTGACTATTCATTTGCACCTGGCATAACAGTTCAAGTGGGTTATACGAGTAGGTACTTAATATAAATCTAAATATGTAGACATTAGTATTTATTCAATAATTCCACTTTGAAACGCCCTAAGAGCTAACCTGGGTAACCATTTTCTACTTGTTTATTTAGGCTTGACTTGTTTATTTAGGTAAGTACCTAAGTACTATTTTTATTTAGAATCAAGTATTCTAAAATCAGCCGGTTAATAAAAGCAATTATTAAAAGCTCCCTTAGTTGTTCTTGATAGATCGTTAAAAGTAAAGTGACATTCACAAAACGGATGGGTGACAGCAAATGGCATAGGTAAGGTGAAGAGTTTTGGCCGAGAGGCGTGTCAAGTTCCGACGATTCATGGGACCGGAGACACATTACGAGAATTTTTTTGTTTGTGTTGTATTTGTATAAATACTTTAGCAAATTAAATTATTTTTGAGCTTTCTGAGCTGAGCTTTCGTGCTTCGGAGGTAGAAAATTGTCAGCTGATGACAGAGGTCTAGCGACCTCAAATGCCATCACAAAGCTGGTTAAGTTCATACGAACTTAATGAGATTATAATTGATTGCGTTGATCCAATATTTTTGATATCGATATCAAAGTCGCGTGCCACACTGATTATGATGACTGATTCCCATTACAGGCAGAAGATCCGGTAAGCTATGGTCCAATATTTATCAAACATAAATTGTCAAATAATGGTGTTGTGTTAATGTTTGTTTTGGTAGTTATCGGGTTTCATCCGGCCGAGCAAAGCGACTAGCGGAGAGAAAATTAAAACTGTGCATTACTCCTCGATTTGAAGAGTAGGTAGGTATCGATATATCGGGCAATTATCGAGGTTTAACTTATGTTGGTGAAAATTGATCTCAGCAGATTGTTGATTAGTGAGCAAGCAACATATTCGTAAAAATATTTTTCTGTAAGTATACCTACTTCAATATTGAATTTAGATAGCGCTTCTGAGTCTTCGCGTTTCATTACATTTACTTAGCAGAGCTTTTTGGCCTCGCAAGATGTTATCATACCTAGATAAAAACAATAAGTATGTACCTACGACCATTTTACTATGGAAACCCAACATGAGACAACAGTTTTACTCGAAATTTCCAAAACTAGCCTTTCTTTTAACGTAAGAAAAATGCTTCATTGCCTCTAAGGCCAATTTGATTTACTTCTGTAAATCAAGAAAAGGAGAGGACCTAAAATAGATCCTTGAGGAACCCCGCATACTAACGTGCTGATCTACCTACCTAGGTACTTTGATTGTTATCGATTTTGACTATCGGTAACTAAATTTTTTGGGTGTACATTGTCATTAAGGTCCGCTTTGAACCACAAAAGCTTGCTTAGGATTTAGTGAATGTTCTAGAATTATTTTGTAAGTTTGAATCTGATTTTTTTTAATCTTGTTATTCTACGGTATGCTTATCGCTCAGTCTATGGCTGTACGAATTTCGCTCACGCACCATTAGACTTGTATGAAATTTTATTTCGGTGAAATGTTTGCATTTCTTGCGCACGCTCGGGATGTCGTCAAGCGAGTTTATTTTTATGAACACTTGTCAGAACTCGCTGTTTAATGGACATGTTACTATGAACTTGTGAAGTGGGAAGTAAATGTGTGAACGTTATTTTTTGTCAAAAGCCCATTGGATTTGTTTTTATTTTACAAGCACTAGCTTGAGCCCGAGGCTTGGCTTGCTTATCATTGATGTTGATAGTATGAAATCCGAATGATGCCTTTTTCATCTTAATCAAAAATGAATTAATAAAACAATATACTTACTTAAACAATTCATTCCCAACTAGGGATTGCAATCCCGCAAAGCGGGATCCCGCAATCCCGCGGGATCCCGCAGCTTTTATTGGGCTGCTGGATCCCGCACCTTCAAAGCGCGGATCCGTGGATCCCGCAAATGAAAAATTTGGCGTTAAAACTTTCGCGTACATCGCGAGTAGCACGAACGCGACGTTGCCGTTTCGCACAGACCACCGTGCCAGCGACTAGCAGACGGTTGGCGGGCTGTCCTGTCATCCGTACCCAATTACAAATGTGAAAGTGTGTGTTTATTTGTTTGTTTATTGGTCCTGCTTTCACGTCAAAACAGAGCGACGGATTGACGTGATTTTTTGCGTGGAGATAGTTGGAGGGCTGAAGAGTAACATAGGCTACTTTTTATCCGGGTACCACGCGAGCGTAGCCGCGGGCAGCAGCTAGTTGTTTATAAATGGCACTGCGCTGCGCACGTCTTTCTGTAGGTGACGAGTGTTTTCGTACTCACCGTCCGGCATTTTACGTAAGTAGGTACCTAAAGACCTACACTTTAATGTTTTTGATTTAGTTTTTTTCTGTGATATTTTAAAAGCTGATTGTGCCGTAAATAGAAATATAATTAAAGTTGCGTGAAACATTATGGTGGTTTTGTTTTTTTGAATATAATAGGATATATTAACGTTTATTTGACACACACAAGTTACAGTAAGTACATTGGGAAAAGCACAGCATAAAGTAGGTACCTAATAGCAGCATTTACACGCAGAGATATCTGTGCGGATATCTATAAAGATATCTTTACAGTCCAGAGGCCAGAGCATTTAAACGCAGAGATATCTGTGCGGATATCTGTGAAGATATCTGTACAGTCCAGATGCCGCGGGAAATAGCACGCACCATTCCAACCTTTGACAGTTTTATCCGCGGTTATCTGTACGGATATCTGTAAAGATATCTTTACAGTCCAGATCCGTGGTAAAAACTCTACCGTGTAAATGCCGCTAATGAATAAACAATTACACAAACAAAAATAACTAAAATCTAAAGAAAACTGTTGACAATAATGTGCGTGCGTACCTGCCTACTACTCTTTGTGGTGCCAAATAGGCCCAGTCTCAGTATAATGCTGGCTCCTGTTGCTTAATGTAAGAAACGTTTAATAAGAGTTGATTTTTTACTCAAAATCTGTTGTTTTAATTTGATTTTATACATAATTTCTAAGATGCGGGATCCCGCGGGATCCCGCGCGGGATTGACTAAACACGCACTAATCCCGCGCGGGATTGAATGGGCTGCGGGATTGCAATCCCTATTCCCAACATACAACATATTTTTTAATAACTTATTTGAATGTTTTAGGTCAATTAGTATGTTCTCTTTAATACCTAATCGTAAGATAAAAAAAATTGAGAATGTTATCTAAAGATTTTTCGGTTCATCTTTTTTACGCTAGTAAGTACCTACAAAAAGGTAAAAGATTAGGTATTCTTATTTCTAACGAAAAAGGAAGATTTTTCGGAATTGGCGTTCTCAAAAGTGAGATTACAGGGAATTTTTCGAAAACATATTGACGGCACAACAACGGTAAAGTGTTTCAAGAATATTCAAAAGCAGTTAGCCACCATGAAGTCTCGTTAGGTTTTATAATATTTTTAATTGTAACAACCTTCGAATACTTAGAAGCATCAACTTTGTGAATCGTAAAATTAACTAAGGTAGGTAAGTACCTACCTAAACGAAAAGGACTTTTTGCAATAATGTTTTTCAGCAAGGCAACTAATAAGTATAATAAAAAAAATATGGTTTTATATCGTTATTACTGTCGTTATCATCGTTAAGCTCTATAGTACTTCTAGAGTACGCGACATCTTCTTCTATACAATAAAGCGGAAGAGTTTGTTTGTTAGTTTGAACGCGCTAATCTCAGGAAGTACCAGTCCGATTTGAAAAATTAATTCTGCATTTGATTGATAAACTCTTGAGGAAGGTTATAGGATACTTTTCATCATCATCATCATTAAACCATCACTACGGGGGTAACGCCGCGAGGGCGCTGCTAGTAGTGTATACACTACTAGCAGCGCCGCAGAATTAATTTTTCAAATCGGAAGTGTATACACTACTAGCAGCGCCCTCGCGGCGTTACCCCCGTAGTGATGGTTTAATGATGATGATGATGAAAAGTATCCTATAACCTTCCTCAAGAGTTTATCAATCAAATGCAGAATTAATTTTTCAAATCGGACTGGTACTTCCTGAGATTAGCGCGTTCAAACTAACAAACAAACTCTTCCGCTTTATTGTATAGAAGAAGATGTCGCGTACTCTAGAAGTACTATAGAGCTTAACGATGATAACGACAGTAATAACGATATAAAACCATATTTTTTTCTTTTTTTTACTCACGTCATCCCTCACACATTCTTTGGTCTACCTTTACACCTATATCCATCAACATTCATTCATTCATCATATTACTTTAAGTATGAGATATTAGCAAGTAAATTTTGTGAAAAAATTGCCAGTATCTATTAGAAGTCGGTAAGCGCCGTAAACATCTAATTGGATGTCCAACCATGATTGATTGTGATTGCCCAGACGCATCTGTGTTTTGTACCGCAAAACATGCAGTACTTAATAATGATTGATTCGGTTTAAATATTGGTCTTTTTTCATAATTAATCATGAGCTATGAATGTGCTTACTTTCGTTGGGTAGTACGAGAGCCTACTTATGCTTTTGTTTTTTTCAGCATCAAAAAATGCACGTGCTGTTGAATGTGTCTTCTTGAACATTATGTATAATGTTCAAGAAGACACAAGATGAATGAATGAATGTTGATGGATATAGGTGTAAAGGTAGACCAAAGAATGTGTGAGGGATGACGTGAGTAAAAAAAAGAGTGAGTGCTGAGTTCGACTTTCTCTGGTGACGGAGATTTTAGGCCGCCTGAAGGCCTCCGCCATGGCATGTAACGCCTTGAGCATTGCAGTAGAGTCGCTAAGTTGGTGGTTTTTATCGGATACACTTCGGAGAGTGTGCTCAGGAACTGTACGATTTAGTCCCGCCGTCTCCTTTCTTCCATCGGGCATCCAGACACCCGGAAAGGCGCCACTTATACATGGTTGATATTCGCAGTGTTTCTACTAAGCGCTTTGAATCTATATTTTTCATATGCGCTGCGAAAATGTGGAACTCCTTGCCGGGGTCTGCATTTCCAGAAAACTATAATTTGGGTGTCTTCAAATCGAGAGTCAAAAGGTTCCTTCTAGGTCAGCGTGCTCCATCTTAGACCACACTGTTGCCTTATATCAAACGCAAATTTAGTTAAAAAAAATGAAACGAGTGATAGAGGGTAATGAAAGAAAAATACATGTGGCCTACCAAGATAGTAAAATAAAGGCAGGAAGAAGAAGTACCTACTCGTAGCGGGAACATGCGTTATACTTATTCGATTTTTGCTGCACAGAAAGCTATGCTAATTCTTCCCCTGAGGCGAGGAACACCCGTTAGTGAATGCGAATAAATCCTAAAATGTCAATATACCTATATCACAGTAGGTATACCTACCTAATTATAAAGCAAATAAGAATAAATCAAATAAGAGCAACCGTTCCGAGTGTCATTCAAGTATTTATGATTTTATGTTTAGCATTATTGAGTAGGTAATATTTAGAACTATTAATTGGTGTGAATTAAAAACGGCTATAAAACATTCAAATTCAATAAATCAAAATAAGATCGCAATATACCGGGCGACCTTGGGGATTAAAATGTCATATATCTAATCAATATCTGTATTGACCTCATAAACCGTTCTAGATCAATAAATTGCATAATGAAGACGTTTTTACTGTTACTTTATCTTGACGCAATATCCTATAGAATTTGAATAGAAAAACAAATCTGATAGATTAAGTTTTTTATAATTCACTAAAGTATAGTCTTCTATACTTTTATACTTTTACAGAAATTTCCGTCAAACCAAGACAAACATTTTTGCCATTAAAGTCGTTACGCCATAACAGAAGCCTTCAGGCACCATAAAAACTACCACTATAGCTGTCCACTACCTCATACGAAACTGCTTAGTTTAGGTGATGCTCACATTAACTGACATTTTTGTATACGATTCTAAAGAGTAAGAACGTCTCAAATAGATAAGTACGTCTAAAATATTTTAAGTAAAGTTTGGGTATTTGGGCAAGTTCGATATGTGCCAAAGATGCGAAGATGTGATGCCAGATGTGATGATGGTTCATACGATTATTTTTTCGCATCATCTGTTCTGTTCAAAGGCCATCGGCCATCGCCTTCGTCATCGGCTTAAAATCTTGAAAGAAACTAGGTCGTACAATGATCTAACATCAATCTTTCTGCACTCATCTTTATAATTACAAGTAAGTATTTCTTTCTTCAGTTAGGTATGTTGAGTTGGATCTAATTGTTGTTTAATGACTTTATCAAGGTCAATCACAAATTGATTGAAGGAAATTGATTTATAATACCTACTTATCCCTTTTTATTCGAAGGTAAAATCCACCTGTCTTATTGAGATAGTTTGGTTTAAGTACCTACGTCTATCTACGTTGGGAATCTAACTACAGCAATGTCTATAGGAATTTTAATTACAAAACAATCAATGTCATCTCTCCAATTTTCTTTATTATTTCTGTTGAGAATAGAGCTTACAGTATGACACATCTGTAAAGTTTCAGCTTCTATGTGTAAACTATTAGGCCTCTATTAATAAACTCCGCTCAATTTCTGTCAAAGTTGCACCACGGATTTAACTATTGCCATCCTTTTTTGTTAGACATTGACAAATAAGGATGGCAATTGTTAAATCCGTGGTGCAACTTATGCCCGGGTTACACGAGGCTAGTTTTTCAAGCTAGGATAGCAAGCTAGTGTTAGTAAGCTAGCAAGCTAGTACTTTAAACTAGCTTACTAGCTTAGAAATGAAGCTAGTTTTGTCTACACGAAGCTAGAAGTACTAGCTTGCTAGCTTACTAACACTAGCTTGCTATCCTAGCTTGAAAAACTAGCCTCGTGTAACCCGGGCATGAGACACAAGTTGAGCGGAGTTTATTAATAGAGGCCTAAAAATTTTTGTAATAGGTATAGGTGATGTAAGCTATTCGTTAGCTGTTGTTAGTTGAATAACTGAAACGTCAAGTTTCAATAGTCGATCTGTGGTTTTGCTTTCTGTGGTTAATGTTTGTCATTTTAATTTACAAGTAAAGAGGAATGCAAATATTCTTACCACAGTAGGTAAGCAAAACCACAAACAGATGGAATATTGATACTGGTCGTATGACAATTTAAGTTACTGGGTGTTATTATAACTTATTATTAACTAACTGGTATTTTATGTTGTATTTGCCTTATTTCATTTAAAGCTTGTAACTTTTTTTAACAGTTAAAACTTTGTTTTTTATTTCAGTATTTTTAAAACACTAACTTTAACACTTTTTTTTTTAACTTTAACACGACTAACTTTTAAGTACTTACCTATAGATGTTTTGCTCTTTGCTGTAAAAAATCACGTTCTTCTAAAAAATAGTAAACTAGCAAATCCGTAGTAGTCTCTTTCGATTTTGACTAACATAGTCTATTTCTATACTTGCTTCGTGCTAAGAAAACTTGTGTCTTTACCCGCGGCACCGCTAATCATGTTCTACTGTAACACCGATTGTAACCGTGTGAACGGTGTATCGTGATGTGTGACGTCAAGACAATTGTCGATCGCTCGCCATTTTGCTGGGTTCAGACATCAGATGGGATTCCCATGCCTGGTGCTATTTCGCATGCATATGCTACCCACTATTTGTTGACACGAACATTTTTTGATTATCCGGTGAAAGTTTCACAATTGCCTGATCACGAATTAAACTAAATTGCATAAGAGTAAATAAGTGGATAAAATTACGAATTTTTTCGAAGGCAGATTAAGATTTTCTTCCACTCGCTACGATTCTGACTCAGATTCGCACTCACTCTCATCACATTTCTCATACTAGCTTGCTGGTTTAGGATATTTTTGACCTGGTGCTTTAAACTATCATAAATTTGATTTGGCCCAAGATATGTTCGTTTATATTAAATTCATCAGGCCACAAGGATCACATAAAAAAGTCTTAAAAGCTAGGCGACTTTACTCCTATTCCTTCGCGACCAATAGCGTGAAGATCCACGCCAGCAAACACATAGGGAAATAATTATGGGTCAGATGCTATTTAAGGTATCTTACCCTTACACCTGTACAATTACCTACAAATTTTAAACGCTTGCTCATAATGACCGATTTAGGAGTTCTGTGAATTTATGGGTGTTTAAAAAGACACCGTTTTAAGGAAAACACAAAATAATATGTTTCGTTTACTTTACGCATTGCTGGGACAGTCAAATCAAACTCCTAATTTATTTTACTGTCCTTTCTGAAGTACATTTTCATGGCAAGTGGTCTGGTGTCTGATTCATTTATAGCACCTGTACTAATGTGTTGGCATCCCAATCAACGTTTTAAGTGTCCAATATAAAAATGTTCGTTTATCGAAATTTTACACTTAAACTGCAGTAGCAGATCAGTAACCGAAGGCTGATCAGTAAAAGTCAAAATAAAATTGATATAAATGTTCTTTTTGAAGTACTTAAGTTAAGGGACAACTGATTTAACTGCTATGTTTAGTGGTCGTCAATAATGGTACGTTAGAGTTCAGGTGCGAGATTCTGAAAGGACGTTTACCGACACTTAACTGTTGAAGTGTTATGTGATATTTTTATTATCTTTATCTTTGATTTTTGTAATGAGGACTTAGCACGTGTGACAGGCATAAAAGACTTAATGTAAATTTTATGTAATAACATAAAAAATATTTTTTCTTCAAAGTAGAAATAACCAAGACATTTCATTCTTTATGTTGTTCGTCTTATGTGGTTATGTATTGATGTTATATTAAATAGGTTAGAAGAGATGTCGTAAACATCTTTTAGAATTATGTACCTACCTAATTTACTTTGTGTATGTAAAGATATGTTGAACATATCGTATTAATAAGATTGTGATAAATAAACTGTGTGAGAAGTAACATAAAATATGGATTGATGAAGAAAAGAGTAAATACGTAGGTACCGAGATTAAAGGTTTTCCAAGAAAATCTGCTCAAGTGAATGAATTAACAGGAAAGTAAATATTATGTTAACATACACTAATCGTGATACCAAACAAATCTTCCAGATATTACACTCAAGCTTGTAGGATATTTAATGAAAACGATAAAAATGAATACACCATACATCAAACATCACATAAAAACCAACACTGCAAGCTCTAGATCCATACAATACATTCCGTTACCACGAATTCGAGGTTCTGTTGATGTCTATTACCAAAACCATGATACACGATGTGTCGTTATGATCCACGCAGGTCACGGCACTAACGATGGTCATTGTCCACACATGGCCACAATGGTCACACGTTTGACAAACTGTCTGGACACGATGACGGCGAGTAAAAAACGAGAAATAACTTGCAAGGCAATATTTTTTTGAGGCGTTGTCACTTTGTAATGTAATAAGAACCTACACGTAGATTTGTTACTTTGATGGTTAACTTTTTATGAAACACTCGTTTAGCTAGTTTAGTAGCTCTTTCAGATAAGTTGACGTTCAGCACTTCTACAGGATTTCCATTACAGATTCCCAATTTAACAGATCCCAATCCTACAGATTCCTAGTTTTATATGTAGATTCTCAGTCCTACAGATTCCCACCTCTACAGATTCTTAACTGCACTGATTCCCAACTCTGCAGCATACCTATTCCTAACTGTACGGATTCCCAATTCTACAGATTCTTAACTGTACGGATTTCCAACTCCACCTAACTGTACGGATTTCCAACTCTACATATTTCTAACTGTACGGATTCCCATTTCTACATATGTTTTTATTGATTTGTCAAACGGTCGTTCTAAAATGTTTAAAGCTTTTCTAGGTGTACAGACTAAAATACTTCTGTTTATGTAAAAAACCACAATCTACATAGTCTCTTACGAGTTACGGCAGTGGCGGCCTTAGAAATCGCGAGGCCCCCGACGTTAGATCTTTGCGAGGCTCCTGTGACAGATCTTTGCAAGGGCCTGGCAAAGTACGTAAGTTGGAATTATGATGAATGACGAGAAATTCAGAGAGGAATAAATAAACGTCGATTTTGTTTAATTGTGGGAACACTTATTTTTTTGTTATATTAATTCTTTAGTCGGTTTGCTGCGCGAGGCCCCTGTTCGCCACCCCCTAAGGCCGCCACTGAGAAGACCACATAGAAGACGAATTTCTAATATCTATTTACAGTAATTTCCAATATTTCCGTGTATCGAAATCCATTTAAATAAATCGCCTTCCAATCCAATGGTTAATTCAACTAATCTGCTGGATGGAGCGTCTAAAATCGCAGATTTACCTCGCTCTTGAATTTGTTACGTGTCGTTATTAGTAGCCTTCATGTAACGGATGCGCGTGCGCACATCTCGGGGAATAAAAAGTACTAGAATGGGCATGTAACTTTTTTTAGAGTCGTGTGAGTGGGATAGTGCCTCGACTTTCAATCTGAAGGTCGTGGGTTTGAATCCCGGCGGTGCTTCAATAAATTTTTATTTTCAAAAAATATGTGACGTTCTGGGCAGTCACATAGTTGAGTTAAGCGCATTTCAGACTACGCTATAATGTATAGCACATAGCATACCTATAGCTTATAGCACAACAATATCGCGCACCCTACATTTTATAGCAAGCCAATAATATATCGTAGGTACAGTAAGGTGTGCGCGATATTGTTGTCCTATAAGCTATAAGTTATATGCTATCATAATATTATAGCCTAGTCTGAAATTCTCTTTACAGCTAGTGTCATTACCAACTGACCGCTTCGGTGGGTATATTTAATTGTCGGTTCCTGCTATAAAAATATTAAGCCATGTCTCTTAAAACTCATTTTTCCATAAATCAAAACCACATGTTGCCTGCTCTATAGCATTGGTCATTGATCAAACTTTGCTTGTCCTGTGTCAATCTAGCACTTACGACCTGTTTTTGAATAAAATTAAATATTTTAAAATATTCATGAGCTATCTGTTCTCTGTTTCTGTTCATGAGTAATCTCTGATCATTAACATTTACACTAATGTGTGACATTGAAATATTTTGTAGATTACTCCCTGTGATGCTTGTGCCGTTGTTTTATTTTGCGAAAAAAAATGTGATTTTTTTCTTAGACTTACACCAATAGAAACATTATTTTCTGTTTTACGCGTTCGAGGACGGATTTCTAATGTGTCTCACTCTTCCACTAATACAATATTTTGGTGTGGTCATTCAAAGCTAGAACCATATCTAACTTTTTCATGAATATTAAACAATTTTGATAAAGTCATCAATATTAAAAATTAAAAAAAAACAAATCTTGCACATTTCTCCAATGATTTATCGAGTGATGACCTTTCATCGGTGTTATTTCTCAATTTCTATCTACTAGTCGACCTCTTCTATGTAACCTATGTCTGTGTCTGTCTGTATCCTTGAGCGTCCACGTCGAGATTGCACACGCAACGTCGACGTCGACGTGACATCTCGAACGCATGGATTGTCGCATGCTTGGGAATAGGCCCTCGGTGCGGATCTCACTTCTCGTTTATCGATGGGTTCTGTGGGGTCGATTAGTAGACTCGTTAACGCATGGTTGACTTTAAATTATCTGAGTAAATTTACAATTTGCGTGTTCGTCTATGTTATAATTCCAAAAGTGGCTAAAGGGATTAGTTTGGACAAGTTGCGCATCTGCGTATCATCTACCTACATATTATATTTCTCTATAATGACAAATCATATATTATGTATGCTGTGAAATATTCGGATTTATAAATCTCTAAGACTAAAATTATACCTACCTACTTAGGTAGGTACTTATTTTTTTAATATTTCTTGGTTTCTTTGTATGAAAGCGAAGTCAATGGATATCAACATAATATGTTAGCAAGTGGCCAACTCAATTTAATATTATTAAATTGAGTTGGCTACTTGCTCATACGAACTTCCTTACTTTAACATTATAAAATATAAATATAAATGTCAACGGAAGAAGAGATCCTCTACAGGTATTTTCATTCAGAGAATACAATACAGGTATTTTCATAAGAGAGTCCAAAAAACCCATGAATTGTATTTTAGTCCAAGATACATAAATAGAAATAAAATATTTGTAAGTAAGTATACTTATATATGATCAAACGAACTTCCAAGTGAAGTTCGATCATTATTATATGAGTTGCTTCATTAGAATATATGAATTTATACACTGTAGTATCCTTATCTACTTGGTAACTCCGCACAATTTTTAAAGATTTTTTAAACAATTACAAAAACGTATTTCCGGTCTACTCCACCCTAGCACGCCATCTTGTCTTTTGCTCATTTTTTAGAGTAGTAATTATCTTGTATATGTTTACAAAACTTTCTATTATATGGGAAAATATATTAAATATTGGTAATATTTAATATTTACTTGCTATTATAAGGGTGGGAGGGTTTCATATATTCTAATGAAGCAACTCATATAATAATGATCGAACTTCACTTGGAAGTTCGTTTGATCATATATTATACCTCGTTGCTTCATTATTCATATATGAATTTATACACTGTAGATGTTAAGAGCCGAAAGTTTTGAAATTAAAGGCATAATTTTAATAATTATGGATTTTAAAGTAGGTAATATAACATTTTAGGACATTTTTCCCGTAATGATTACCTACTGTATCAACTTAAATTATTTTGATCACAATAAATCAAACAACAATTAAAGTAGGTAGGCCTATTAAGTTTGTGACAATAAACAGACAGTTTAGGCGAATTCACTTTTGATCAGTATAATTCTGTTAAGACCTGGAAAATTCGTTGGACGAGCTAGTCCAACCGCATCTTGCGCATGTTGTTAGCCGCGTGGTGCGTGTTATGGGCAGTAATACTTATATTCAATACAACTGCTGATAGGCTGCGTTGTAGCCGCTCAATGTGGGCGCTTTTGCATTAACAGTTTTGTTTATTATTTTGTTTTAGAAATATAGTCTTAGAAATGTCCAGCTACAGGTCTGGTGCTGGGCATATATTTGTATTCTCCTTAAAACATGACAGAAATAATATTGGTTGATAGAGATCATCATGAAAACAACATAACATCAGTATTCAGAATCCTTATGCTCGGAGATTACGATGTTTTGCACCCATAATAAGGGAACCCTGTGAGCGATAGAAAGCTAGAGAGATAACGTGTATTTAAATTTTTAATTGATAAGATAAGTTTTTTGTGATTATTATTTCGAGATCATCTAAATAAGATTGAGTGCCAATAAATTGAGGCTCCCAGGTATTTGGGCATTATAGAGTTCAATTTATACCATGCAGCTTTATGTAACTGCTTTACACACTGGTCTAATACAATATTATTTCCTATTAGGACTGATAGGTAATTAGGTATAGTTAAGGTAGAATAGAATAGAACGATGAGAATTCAGACTAGGTACCTTATGCATGCGCATACGGTATTAAACTGACATTATACGAAGATGTTAGAAATGTAAACACTGATGTCTTGCAAATGCATCCAGTTGATTTCGTTGCAATTGCAATACAATGTTCCCACTTTAACTGGGTGAAGTGTTTTATTGCTTAATCGTACTGTCGTCAGAGAGTGATAACAACATTTGTCGATGATTAGTCGATAAACGATATACGCAGAGCTTTGCGACCACCAGAATAAGGTACTTACTTGTGTACCGGATAACGATCGTTAAAATAGATGTTTTTATTGGTAGTTAATTAGATAACGTCTGAGACTATAGTTTCTGTAAGAGTAGGAACCATGGTTGAGATGGCCAGTAAGGATACACTAGTATTCTTTATGCCTGATCCTTAGTAGTTTTCTTGAGGCTTTTTATGCTAAAAGGAAATGGAGAAAAAGTAAAAATAATTGGCATGTCAAATTAAGGTAAATGTGTCAATGGTTTCTGCGTCAGGGTCTCGTTTCCATGAAATGGGTCTTAGCGTTATCTCGTGACGCGAACAGATCTAAATGTGGTTGCCCAAAATATTGTGAAAACCTCATCGAACAGGGAACACTCAGTGTCCGGATTTATTATTCTGGAGGCGGTATCAACGTGGTTTTGCTGTGTATTCACATATGACGTGAAAATCCAAAGGCTGCACTCCTGACACAACTTCTTAAGTGGCCGGAGTAAGTCATTAAGGTGAGGTGTATTGTATACATCCTCTAAGGTTAACATAAGTGATCGTAGTTGGTGTGTTATCAATACGAAGTAAAACTATAAAGGGCCCAGACTTCAAAACTCTAAGTAGGTACCTACCTAATTTTAAGGTTTGCTTTTTGTGAGGCACTTTTGTACAGACAGCACCCTAACCTGATCAAGGCGTACTTGACCACTGGGCAAGCGGCGATCAAAATGCCTCGTTTGGCGATTTTACGAATATGATGGTAGTTTTATAAACTTTGTGACCACCTGTGCACTCTTAGAACATTAATCAGAGGGAAGACCTAGACTAAAATCTGTATTGTAATTTTTTATAAATAAATCCCAAATCAATAAATCCAATAAAACTATTTGTAGGATTGTTGAGGTGTTAAGCTATAAGTACTTATCGTAGTTGATGTTAAACTAAATGGTAAGGCATTTATTACCTAAGCAACATTTATAATACAATACTGAATTATTAATTTATAGTAGGTACCCTGAGATCAAAGTGCCGAACTGGCAAAACAAAATAAGCATCTTTCAGGTCGATGGTGATTAGGTTAGGTAGTACACACATTTTGGTAATCCTCTATTTTAAAATGCTTGTTTCGAACTAACTTGTTTAAAGTTTTCAAATTCAATATGAAACGTTTTATCACCGTTAGGTTCAAGAGTGAGAAATATCTGATTCCGCAACAATATCTTGGGAATAAACAAGTCTTTGGGACTTTGCCTTATTTTAACTTATTAATGGCCACCTGCATAATTAAGTTTTCAACTTCTGAAAAGTTATTCTGAGGTATTATGGACTGATTTACAGTGGATTGAAATAGTATAGTAGGTAAAGCCTGGTTTTATCTAATTATCGTAAAAAGGGTAAGTCTACCCGCGTGTGCTGCTAGTGGTGAATCTGCACCGGGGCACGCGATTTGTGACTGATCTGATTTGATCTGAGCTTCTGCAGCTGTTGCGCTGACGCTGTGTAAGGTAGGCGGACACCTGAGGTCTCCTCGCCGCACCCGCCCCCCCCCCTGTTTGACAGATACCGGAGAGGTGACCTGATAAGAAGACCTGTTGCAGGGCACTGAAGCTGTTGTGAGGCTAGCGTTGAGCCAAACAGCGATTCGTTCCGTTTCAATTCACATTAATACCATGTATTGTGTGAGAACAATTTGTAAAAACTGTATGAAATCAGCTAAATCAGACTTTGTATTTATTTATTTAAAACACGAGTTGGGCTTACAGATTAGACATAGACTTAGTGTTGATAAGTACCTAGTGTGAGTCACATAGCAACTGACACCCATTGCTAAAATGCTTGATATAACACATGTATGGCTCGGTTGATGGCAGTAATGACTGAAACCAGCTGTTGCGATGCCATGAGAGTCTTATCACGATTAGGAACCATGGCTGAAGGAGCCGACAATTGTCTGGTAGTAGACTGTCGACAGTATTCCTTCCGCAATTTATATTACTTTTTCCTCGACATTCCTTGAAGAAGAAGAAGAAGGAAAGCCATGTTTCGATAAGTTATCGAGTAGGTACCTATATTTTTATGATTAGGGGTAGGTATAGGATAAAGGAGGCGTATGCCCAGCATTGGGTCACTGCAAGCTGACAATGATGATGATGATATTTCGTCCTAGTCAGGTGAATCGTCTAGGTGTTATACTAGCCGTGAGATCATCCTGTAGACTGGATACAAACGAATTTTCATTAAGGTAAAGATCATCATTTCATTCCGGTACCTACTGCATCTTGTACGACGTCTAGTTCGGTAGGAATTGACTCGGGAATTGCATAATATGCTTCACCATGATCTCCGTAATCTAGAATTGCAATTTGCAATTTAGATTATGAAGATATGAAATTGAGGGTAGTTGAAGAAATAAAATAAAATAAACCCTTACATTTTGTAAAGTTTATGATTTTGCATAGGATCGTTACATCTGTTTCAGATTGTACGATTTTTATGTTTAGGTCATCGACCCCGATGCTAGTTTGGTACGAAAGTAGGTATATGATTCGCAGATGATCGTTACATCTGTTTTAGAATGAACGAATTTTCTGTGAAATGAAATGAAATTAAATCATCTTTGAAGGCTCGCAGTCAATCCAGATGCCAGTTTAGTAACAAAGTAGCTATATGATTTATTTCGCAGAGGATCGTTACATCTGTTTTAGATTGTACGCATTTTCTGCATGGGTCATCTTTGAAGACTCGCAGTCAACCCAGATGCCCGTGTAGTACCAAAGTACTTATATGATTTCATAGAGAATTGTTACATCTGTTTTAGATTGTACGAATTTTCTCTTTAGGCCATCTTTGAAGACTCGCAGTCAACCCAGATGCCAGTTTAGTACTAAAGTACTTACTTATATGATTTCGCAGAGGAGCGTTACATCTGTTTCAGATTGTACGCATTTTCTGCTTAGGTCATCTTTGAAGACTCGCAGTCAACCCAGATGCCCGTATAGTAACAAAGTACTTAATTATTATGATTTGGCAGAGAATCGTTACATCTCTTTAGATTGTACGAATTTTCTGTTTAGGTCATCTTTGAAGACTCGCAGTCGACCCGGATGCCAGTTTAGTACCAAAGTACCTAGGTATAATGTATGATTTCGCAGGGGATCGTTACATCTGTTTCAGATTGTACGAATTGTCTGCTTAGAAGACTCGCAGTCAACTCAGATGTCCGTTTAGTAATGGACTCTGTCAAAGTTATTAACTCACTTTGTAGGAAAAATACGAAGATTTAGTAAACACTTTACTAACCTTTATCATTCGACGACGAATCCATCGGGGATTTTTATTTAACACTTTCACTTTTGTTATTATACTTCACTTTCTTCGATTTTTCTTATTTTATTTTGATAAAATAAAGACTGCGCACTTTGCTTGAAGCGCGCGTGCGAAAGTTACCGCGCACAAAAAAGGAATGAGCAAAAGACAAGATGGCGTGCTAGGGTGGAGTAGACCGGAAATACGTTTTTGTAATTGTTTAAAAAATCTTTAAAAATTGTGCGGAGTTACCAAGTAGATAAGGATACTACAGTGTATAAATTCATATATGAATAATGAAGCAACGAGGTATAATCAATAATAGAAACCACATCAGAAATAGTGATCAACTACTTGTAACCAATAAATAGAAACATTTACACCATCAACCTATTCAATTAAACTCCATTCATTACCTTGTTACTCATTGGGAAATAATTACGGGACCGACAAGTTACTTCGTTTGAATGTCCACAATACAATAGTAACATTATAGAAGCATTGGGTTTAAAAAATTTGATGAGATTGATAGGTCTACGTCGGACAATCAGCTTTCATTGAGTTCTGAGAATGTGGTTAGTAAAAGAAATATTCTTTTGGGAATATTCTTTGAATCAGTACCGCAGAACCAGCAAATCAAATTATATTCTAACTAAAAACTTTGTTTTTTTTTTATAAAACGTGTGAGCCCGGTACCTAGGCAGGTGTTGTCCTGCCACAAACAAAAAATGATCAATACCTTTTATGTACCTTCTTATTTAAATCAAACTTATAGATTCATTTTATATTCAACTTGATTTTGCTCAATTAGATTCTCATTATGACTTGCCTCTAATTTGACAGGTATTTTAGTAATTATTTAGTGAAATGTTGAAGTGTTTACAATAGTTTACATTTAGCGTACTTATATGTTATTTTACCAGAGTTTGGCCACTTGCTCATACGAAAGAAAAAGAAGAAGCGTATATGTAGGCGGACCGGACAGATAAACATTTTTACGAAAACGAAACGAAAAGAAAACAGGTTAAAGATGGTTTTTGAACAATTTTTCTGAGTTATAATCAAAATAGGTTTATTTCTACGAGTAGATAATACTACGTCCACGAACAAAAACCCAAACTCAATAGAAAAACAAATCTTGTAACTATAATTTATTTGAACTGGTGGTATCAAACTATCAACATATTAAATAGCCTAGGTATACCTAATGCTACATTTTGCTATGCCGGACCACAATCTAATCTACTCTATAGGTTTTTTTTTTAAATCCAAATCGGTCCACACGAACATTACAAACTTTCAGATTAAGTAATTATATTGTGGAATCTCTATCTAAACCTAATACTAACAAACCTAAGAATATCTACGCTCTATCTATACTATAGCCTATTCAAACTAAATTAGTGCTCACGTACACAAGCAACAGTGCTCGGAACAAAGTAAGCATGATACTCAATGATTAAACATGGTTACAATAACACACAGCATTGAAGTTGCATCGATATACCTTATCTTTACTAATATAATAAAGCGGTGGAGTTTGTTTGTTTGAACGCGCTAATCTCAGGAATTACCAGTCCGATTTGAAAAATTATTTCTGCGTTTGATAGCTAAACTCTTGAGGAAGGTTTTAGGCTACTTTACATCATCATCATCACTATCATCACCACCATATACTATCACTAAGGGAGCAACGCCTCGAGGGCGCTGCTAGTTATGTATACCCAGCTAAACGACACGTTCTGAGCGGTCACAATTTGGATAGGTGACCGCAAACGGCATTAACAGCGCTTCCGTACTTCGGAGGGCACGTAAAATTGTAGGTCCGAGCTTTTAAGTCGTTAAGCTTTCTCTATTTCTACCTTCCAGTTTGCAATGCTGATATAATGCATTTAGTTAGACTAGCAAACAGTGAAGTTTTATGTTTTAAAATCTAGGTAGGTACGTAAATAAATAGGTGTAAAAAAAATCAAGACGTTTTTAACCTTTCAGGCATAATATAAAAAAATCTATTCAAACTCAGTAAGTAATCAGTTTTTCGTTCATTCTCGAAGATTTTTCTCAATGCTGGTGCAGCTTCGATACTTGTCGTGCTGTAGAAACGGGACTCCATATAATAGTCGGGTAAGACAGAAGGCAGCTAATGACCACCTAGGAATAGGCCGGGTAATGTAATGTCGAAGATGTATTACCATAAGAATAAGTAATCTGCTAGATTGCACTGCGCTGTTTACTTGAACCACCCCGGGTGCTAAAGTATCGTTAATCAAAGTATCTACTACGGGTACGATACTATAGCTATATTTACTAGCATTAATGGCTCTGTATTGTATGATCTCCTATGAAGGTGAACGCACACCTATACGTGCCGAACGCGTGAATGAAACGAATTTTCATGCATGTCAAATTGTCCATCTAGTGAATTCCCCGCATTATGAAACCTCGCACACATTGCCCGCGTCCATTTGTCCGAATCGTCCTAATCTGAAAGGTGTGCGAGGTTTCATACGATTATAAAAACCTTTGTCGGTTCAATTTCGTAACATTTTATAAGTCCTCGGCGCGGCCGGCGCGGCGCCGGCGCACCCTTTCAGGAATAACATTATTAGTGATTGCGTTGCCTTGAAATAACTAGCACTGAACAAATACTGCTAGAGTCACTTCCATAATTATTTGATATTTAATAACAAAGTGAAATCCAATGATTGATAAGGTCATTGAAATGATAGCAATAAAATATCATCTCCCGTAATTAAAATAAATGGGTAGGTACCTACTTATGAAATAGAAAGGATATAACGATTAAGACTAGGTACCTACTCCCAAAAACTTAAACGGGAACTTTAGACCAGCTAGACCACAAAAAAAGTGACAAATGAACGCATTTTTGGAGATATTTCATAATCTCGGTATCGAATGAAAGCAATTAATTTTTAGACTTTTGTGTGATTTGTGTATGTATTCAAAATAAATAATTATAATCATTTGGGACAGATGTTACCTTAGGTCTAAGTTTTCAACTCGTAAAAAAACAATTTATCATACCTATAGGTACAGTCAGCGTCATCAATCGGTATCCCCCTATTGATTTTAACAAGGACCCTTTTCATTTCAACTTTGGATTTCAGTCGGATTTGCTAGTATAGGAACTCGAGCGAAATTAGATATCCATAAGTATACTAGCAAATCCGACTGAAATCCAAAGTTGAAATGAAAAGGGTCCTTGTTAAAATCAATAGGGGGATACCGATTGATGACGCTGACTGTACCTATACCTTTAAAAAGTTACTCGATATTTTTTTATTTAAATACACAAACCGGTGTCTACAAAGTATCTTTTAAACTTCTAATTATTATCAAAGCTTCTGGAATTACAACTTTATATAACTCAAGCATAAGGTTAAGATTTATTATTTCTTTGATTTTACATTTATAATAATGATCCTACTAACCTCTATTATTCGAATAAGAATAAGTAGATTTTGTTGAAAATCGATTGTAATTTCCTTTATAAACGAGACGAGCAAAAACTCTAACACTAAATAACAATAGATTTATAACTAGTTTGATTATTTGCACAAAAGGGGTTAATGAGATGATAAATTGTGTTAACAAGATATTCACGAAGATCGTTAGATATTGTTCTATACAAACCGGATTTTAAATAAACTTTTATTTAGTTCGGAAACAAGATTTACACACAACGTGATTGTGAGCTTTGTGAGATCGATAACCCAAAAATATTTTTGTATAAGTACCTAAGTAATTTAAATTCTGCAAACAGAATAAAACAGGTTAAAATAGATTAACATTTCCTGTAAGTAGTTGAGTTGGTACCAATTATTTAACGACTCATGAGATTATCCCCTTATACTTTACGCCCTCCCTTACCTTCTGAAACTTTTACCTACATGTTACACACGCGTAATAGAACCACAATAAATAAATAAAGTGGTGGGTAAAGTAATGAAGTGGTAATCTAAGAGCGATTGCATCTAGACCAGTTTAGACGAGGTAGGTAGTTGATTTAGATGTTGTTGATTTAATTGCCGTGGAGACACGGGTGTTTACATTGGTTAAAGGATAGTAACCACCATGTTTTAGTTTGTAATTTGTAGCGCGAGCGTTTATTATGCGAGCACCGTTCTCTAGCGAATCAGGCATTATTTTAACCGACTTTTAAAAAGAGGTTATCAATTTGACTTCTTTGCATGTGCACCTCGAATATGTGAAAGTTTGTGAGGATGGATGGACTCAAAAGAGAATTTATCCCGTGATCTTGGCGCCTGCAACTGCGTCGAAATATCGGGAAGCAAGAAAACTCATTAATCATGGTAATTATCTCGTTGATAAAATAATAGACAACATAATGTCAACTAGTTTTTAGAAAAAAACATGAAACACATAAGTATAAAACATTATCTCAGATCCTATAAATATTTTAAAGGGATTTCCAAGTTGCAAATAAATTGCAGCAAATTGCGTCGTCAAGTGCACACCATACGGCAGACGTAGATATCACGACTGCAATGATTATCTGCCAGATTGTCACATGCTTTCTCCATTGAGGAGAAAAATGCCGGCAATCTGACATTAGAAGGAAAAACATAATGTTGGAGAATCATGTCGTGAATCTGATACTAACCGTGCATGTGTTTTTTTTTGGAAGAGGGCGGCAGACGGTCAAGCTGCTCACCTGATGATAAGTCTCAAACTCACTCAAACTCAAATTCATTTATTCAATAAGATCACTTTGTGTATCACTTTGAAACGTCTTAAGAGCTAGGTGATTCTACTCCTGTTCCTTCGCGACCAAGACCGTAAAGAACCAGAGCAACAAACACAGTTTGGGGCCTATCGTGTTTATACTTAGGGCGTATAGTGATTACCGCCACCCACGGACAATAGCTACATCAGAAGTGCTACAACTGCGTTGCTGGCCTATGAGGAGTAGGTTCTTTTCTTAATGATTGAAGCGCTCGTGGCGTAGCTTGCTTAGACGTTCTTGATTGATAGTTGAATCGGCAGCGTTGTGCGCGGTCACAATTTGGATGGATGACCGCAAGTGGCATTACAAGCTGAGCGCTTCCGTGCTTCGGAGGGCACGTTAAATTTTCGGTCTCGGCTTTTAAGTCGGTAAACCATGACGGACCCCTCTAAGCGGCCTAAAAACTCCGTCACCAGAGTTGGCCACATGCTCATACGAATCTTGTAAGTACGAATAGCTTTGACGATTCCTTTGCGTACTTTCCTTTCTATTTATATTTTTTTTATTTAATTGAATTTTAATTTTGGGAATACTTTATTTTAATTTTTAAATAATAATTCCATGTTGTTTCATGTCCGCAGTACAATCCTTTAAAAAGTTCCAATACAAACTTTGACACCTCATTTCATCCCTTTTGATGAATGGTTGTTTTGATTTATTTTGCATGTACAATATCCGTAGAATCCGTACCGTTTTCAAGCAAATCACACTACGCGTTAAAAAGTTTCATACAAACGTTTTCATCTTCTTTCATCCCTTTAGGGGATGAATTTTGAAAAACCCTTTCTTAGTGGGTGGTTTTACTATAGAAAGAATACCTAGCTTCCTTTTATAGCTTCCAAATTTCAATTTTCTAGCTTGGCTTGGCGATGATGAATCAGTCAGTCAGGTTATGCTAGCTATAGTGGCTTGGCTATATTATAAAGTGGTTTCGCATACCTTATTTCTTATTTTTTGTCTTCACCAATATTCTTTACATTAACTAGCTACGACATTGTCCAGTTCACAGATAGCAGACAATAGATACGATATGACCTCAGGTCGTAAGAGTCAGTGAAATCCCCTGAGGTCAATCTGTTTTGACATCTCTTTATCGTATTGTACCTTTTATTCGAAAGGTCTATGTCGGCGTGCCTTTTGTTGTGAGGTGGTATAGATAGACTGTTTTTTTATATTATCATATACTTAACCATGAGTTTGTTTATCATTAATATAAACTTGTAGTTCGCTCCGAACTGGGATCTCTTTATTTTTATTTTTTAAGGACTCATTATGTTTACTGGTCTCGTGTCGACCTTTGTAACATCACCGGACTATGTAACTGGGATCTCGTGCACCGTAGATGACTTATATTTGGACTTGCGTCCACCCCTAACATAAGTTCAACTGCTACTACAGTTACTGCCGAGTTGTAACCTTGTAACTAAGTATACAATTATGACTACTGCGCTAGCTCGTCATGGTAAAAAATACTGGCATGCATGGAATAATTAATTAGGATTCAGAAATCGAGATTAATTTAATGTGTCTAGACTATACCAACCCAGTTTCTCACTAGGTTGAAGCAAGATACTTTAAATAGCATCATCTGCTTTCTGTATACGAGTAGATCCTGTTTTAGAAACCCATCCCAACCTAAGATGGAAGATATATGAGTACAAACGCAAAACGAAACTAGTTTGAAAACTAAACTATATAATTTCACTACATAATATTGTAGTCCATACATTTTTTTATATCTTTACAAAAAAACTAGAAAACAACTTCAAATGGTTCCGGTGACCATCTAACTAATCTATGGCTATGGTCTTTCTCATCACCAATCGGATATCTTTTCAATTATGAAGAATCTCCAAATCGGTTTACAAACGATTTAATTCAAAATCAGCATTAAAACATAAAAATGTAGCCGAATTGAAAACCTCCTATTATGAAGTTGGTTATTGGTTGGATTTATGAATTGTGTGGATAACCACACTGACCAATACAAGCGTGCTCCGTCGAAAGTGAAATTAACATTGGATTTTTAAATACGTTTAAGGTTCAAGATGCAGTTAGTGCCTACTAGCATCATTCTATCTCTGTACCTGCATTTTAATCTTAATCAGCAAACATAGTCAAAAGTCGTTTGGCAACTTGGTCAGAAGATCTTGAGCATGGATTCTAGATTATTAACAACACCTTTTACACCTTATGTCATACCAATAGAGTTCATTAATTGGGTTTTAAAAGAATTTTTGCTTGATTTATCATGCTCATTAATCAAGAGATCATCAAAGACGCATTACATCGGTTTCTTTATTCGGCGGCAATTAGCACGAAAGTTTGTGCCTTATGCGACTTGTAACTAATATACAGGATGTTGATATTTGATAAAAAGAGAATTGCTCTATTTATCTTTCTCATTGCCGCCATGGAACTTTATTTACCTACCTATAACTTTTCTCAACCAGATTTTTTAAGCTACATCTTAATTTTTTTAGTGAATATCGTGTTAACATTTCATGTCAACGTATTTAAAATAACTCTCACTTAGTTAATACCTTTTGCAAAATGTGGGGATGTACCAAAATGTGTTTGGACATACCTCTGACTACCCTCATAGACATCTTCAAAGGATCTAAAAATGCCTAAAGATCTGAAATGTCAACCGCAGCCTGGGAGTAGTAGGAATACAGTCGTGATCAATTTTTTTTTAATACCTAACTACAGTTTTGTAGATATCGATTATTGGATCAGCCTATAAAACCAGAAGCTAGATTTGCAACTCATTGTTGTTAAGCAATTTGCGTCCTATAGTGTTACTTTTTTGTATATACATGACAGACTTGTCACTCACTTTTAAACTTGGGACTTTCTCTGTAGCGTCAATTTTGTACGATGGAGGTATTTTTCGTCAAAAACGTAAGGCGACGACGACGAGGCCATCTGAGAAGACGGCGTTGGCAGGAAGCGGGTTTGAAAAAGTGTGGTGGGAGATCACCAAAAGGTGTTTACGAACAATAGTCATGCGCGGTCCGAGGTGGGGGGGTCATGGGGGTCATGTTACCCCCCCAAAATCCTTGACAAACCTGCAAAAAAATAGATAAGTACTAGCAATATAGGTAGGTACGTACCAGAAAATAACGTGACCCCCCCCAAAATTAAAGTCTGCGACCGCCCCTTACAATAGTAAACATTTTCTTAGCAAACATTTGATCACAGTATTAAGAAAATGTTTTCAGGTTAGGTAATGTTTATAAATACTTCTGAAGGAGCCTTCTAGGAGCCTTCAAAACATATAACAATTCCTAACAGAATGTAACAATTCCTAACATATGTTAGTAAATGTATTAGTGTTAGAAAATGTTTATAAACATCTTTTTAACAGCAGTGTGGGAGCACCAAAAGACAGGGATCAGCGGAAAATTTTGAGGCAGACCTTAGTCCAGCAGTTGGACACGATTGGTTAACAATGGAATGGTTTGAAACGATACAAAAGACCGTTAAAGATTGGTAGCCGATTGCCACTTTTTGCATGACAATAATTATAACAGATCGCTTGCAATACAGTCGTGATGTAGTCGTTTCCAGAATTGTGCTATAATCAGTTCACCGATTCAGTTGCGTTCCAATTAAAAATCCTAACGCGATTCAATAGCGTTTTCAAATCTCGCATTGCTACTAAAAGAGCCCTTTTCATAGAAAACCTGAAGCGGTCCTAAAACTACTTATCAATAATCTAAAGAGAGCGCCCTTTTTACCCAACAAGAATCATAGGCCTTTTTTTCTTTCTTTCTTTCTTTATTCTACTATAACTGCCCATCAATATTAAAAGTCAGAAGGGAAATGTAGGTAATATCAATGATTGTCCAAGTTTTAACTGAATGGGGAGACATACATATAATGAGTCTAAGTAGGTAGGTACGGTCCCTGCGGTCTCAGTACCTAGTCATTTCCTCCTACGCCTTCAAGTAATAGGGATGGAACATCCGAAAAAACAATATTTCTTCATGCTCCTATTGGTACGTCCGTATGAGCTGGCTATAGCTCTGGTGATGGAGTTTTCGGGTCTCCGTAATGGCTTAACGACTTTAAAGCCAGGTGAAAGCTACGTACTCTTAATAATGGCTTGTCACCTAGATTTCTGAGATATGATTCTGAGATTTTTAATTATGCTATTCCATAGTTTTCTTGAAAACCATAATCACGCCCTCTATTCTTTAGGTAGGTACTATCAAAGCTTAATTGTCGAAGGGCTTTTTAGCAAAGAAGTTAGGTGCATAGTTTTTTAAAGATGGTTGCGGTATGGTTTTCCTTTCCACTATTCTTTACCTTTCTTAATTTTTTTTTACAGATATTAAAGAAAAGTTGTAAGTCAGTTTTGTTTTTGCAGCTTTCTTGGCAGCCCTACTCCACTTCAATTACTGTCAGTCCACTCGGCTGCGACCGTCAGCTGGTTGACGCAAAAACCACATACCACAGGAGATGCGCACGCGACGTACATTAGACATGCATTGTAGCATGCCTGTTGAAGTGCCGATAGCATTCACACTAAATTACAATACATCAACCTGGTATGGTATACAGTTGTTCCACTGAGTAGTCCGTTTTTAACCGACGAAAAAGGAGGAAATCTCAAATCGTTGGAATCTTTTTTTTCTTTGTGCATTTATTTTTATGTATGTTCAGTCACCGCCTCTTTCTTTCTTCTTTGATAGGGTATACTTTTAGAATGGTGCCACAAAAATTTGGTGAGGATCTGACAAAAATGCACCTCGCGAGTGCAGGAAATTGCTCAGTTTACTTATAACATTCAAGTTGGCTTTTTTAAATCTTTAAGTTAGCCATTTGTTAACACGCTTTTACTAACTTTAAACGGAATCTTTAACTATTTTTATCTTTTTAGGAGTTAAGATTAAATAAAAACTTTGCACACTTATCAAGGGCTGATGTAGTTGTACAAAATTACACTCTTTGAAAATAAATTACCAATGATTAGTTTTTAAAAGAACCATTAAAAAATACATTATTCCAGATACCTATAAGCGATTCCCGGTGAAGTCGGAGCGGGCTGCTAATAGTCCAATGCAATATAATACAACGTAAACAGCACCTGTAAGATTACCTATAATTGTCTGGATTTGTTTGTTTTTCTTGTGCGATGTAGTGGTTTTGTTTTGTGCTGATCGCGGGTGCGTGGTCGCCCGACCGCGTCGGAAATGCTTATAATAGCTTACCGCGAAACAAACGAAACGAAGCTTGCTTCAACATTCTTGATAGTTTGTTAACGTTCTGAGATATCAATTTAGATGGGTGACCGCAAGTGGCATTAACAGCTGAGCGCTCCTGTGCTTCGGGACGTTAAATTATCGGCTCTTACTTTTAAGTCGTTAAGCCTGAGGTCTTCAGGCGGCCTAAAAACTCTGTCGCCTGAGTTATACCACTTGAGTTGGCCATATTGAATCAGTGTCATGCCAATCATATTAATTCTCAGTTTTCTGTGATTGGTCTATTCCTGCTATCAGCCGATTGATCTGTCAGTGCAATGTTAGCAAATATTGTACATTGGTTTTGGCTAGAGTTATAGTCACTACCTAGCTCAGGAGCATCGTACTGAAATCACGAAGTTTTTGAGTAGGTCTGCGCACGCGCGCCCCTGTGTCATCGATCGCGTGCCGCAGCTAAACGCAGCCATTTGCGGTCGGACCATCGACGTGTGCTGATGGAGGCATTACATTGGAGACGGTCCGTTTGATGGAAAATGTACGGAATGTTTATGATTTATAGCGTCTCGGCATTCCACGTTTTATTAAATGCTTCCAATTTATCTTCCATTTATTTCATGACATTCATGTTTAGAAATAGCGTTCAATGGATTGATAATATTGAAAAAGCGCGGGTTAAACTTGGATGAAATAAATGATAAATGAAGTAAATTTTACTAAGCAGTTTAGGTGTCACTGACCAAATAGTTGAGGTACCTATGCCACCACCATTACCTACTATTTAGTTTTTATCCTGTCCATCTAAAGCAGTGGTTCTTTTTTTTCTCATGGACCCCTTTCAAAATTTTACTGGTTTCGTTGGACCCCCTGCTCCTACATTTCTACCATATTCCCAAAACTCGTCAGAAAATGAGAACCATCGTGGACCCCTTTTGAGTCTCCCGTGGACCCCTGGGGGTCCACCTGGACCACTTTGGGAATCACTGATCTAAAGGTTACCTGTAAGAGATCGCTTTCTGCGATAAAGCCACCTATTGTTACACTTTTTTTTTAATTAAGGCTTATTTAATTTTTGTATTTTTATGATGTGCAATAAAGTTATATTCTATTCTTTAGTGTTATTTCAACCCATTTTCCAAAGACACGATCAAAATAATCAAGACACGATAATATTAAGTACCTACCTAGTATCTTCTGCTACATCCCCTAAACTGTTTATTGGGCACTAGGTATAGGTACATCACATAACTGTAACATCTATAAAAGTAGGTGCAATAAATTACTTAACCACTTTAATGACTGCTACATTGTCGTAGGAGAAAATAGTTGGTCCACACTTGGTTCAACTATCTTAATCTCAGATCGAGGATAGAAAAAAGTTAGTACCTACTTAAGTTGAGTAGCTTTCTAACTCACTAGTGGCTATTTTTTTTTAAACTGACTTTAATGTCATAAGCTGAGCAATTTTCTGCACTCTCGAGGTGCAGAACCTCAACCTGATCCTAACCAAATTTTCGTAACACCAATCGGAAAGTAGGTACTTATATCCTTTTAAACAAAAAAGTATTTTCTAAATCGGTCCAGGCGTCTTTGAGTAATCGGTGAACATACTTACATAGAGCACTAAAAAAAGATTCCGATGAATTGAGAACCTCCTTGTTTTGAAGTCGATTAAAAATATAAAAAATCTCAAAAATATTAAAAAGTAAGTACCATGCTATGTCTCTAACTCACGTCTATCTCATAAATAAACATTAATTTAGCAAGGCTAAATAATGTTTTTTTTTTTTGTTACTTTAATGTCACTAACTGCATGAATAACATTGTGATAAATAATTTACCTACCAATTTACTATTTGTATGTATATGTATATGACATTATGACTGAATATGCTGGACTTTAATTGAAATGTACCATACTTTATGACCATATTCAAAACAAATAAATGAATTTTTATCTTTTAAAAAATACATGGTTGTGCCGACCGACCGACGACGACAAAAAAGGATTATTATTATCTTGCCATCTTTTTGAGCAAAAATAGAGTGCGCTAGGAAGTTAGAAAAGGTTATAGCAACATTGTCATGGTTTATGGCCCCGTAACAAGGTACCCTCACGATAAGGGGCCAAATGACCACTTTGATGTTTAGTTTTATAGAAGGAAGAGATGAATAATTTTAGTACTACATCTAAGCACATAATAGGTAGGGGAACCTGTTGAACCTCGTCCATTGATATCCCTCGGCCACCAAGGCTTATCTCGTAATCTGTGCGAGTTTTTTTGTTTTTGTTTGTGGCATTATAATCTTCATTGGTCAACACCAACATGAAGCTAGAATTGAAAAACCAGCGTGGAGTGAGTGAACCGTACGAATTAAAAATATAAAAAAGTGCTCAAAAAGAGGGTATTTTTAATTTTACTCTAAGTTAATTCATATAAAACAGTACATACTTACGAGATAACCATTTCGTGCAATCAAATATAGGTGAAATGGACTTTAGATAGGCATAGAAATATCGACCCAAAACGAACTCAAAGTGCATTTTAAAAATTCGTTAATTTAAAATAAGAAAATGTTGTACCTTTGCCACCATATTTGCTTTGTACTTTGTATAGGGGCTTACGTACAAATTTGTATCAAGATATCAAACAGAAAAAAAAAACACCGAAGAAGGTTTATACAAAGAGAGAAGTCTATTTTGTCCTAAAAGCTGTAAAGTATTTGAACTTTTGTTGATAAATTATTATAATAGGACGCGATAATGATCTTAAGATCACAGAAATTTTAAGAACTTATTGTTTTTTTATTATTCTAGCATAACTTAAGTTAAAAATGTAAATTATGATTATTTTTTATCTTAAGTATATACCATAAATATGTTCTTTCCATTAATTTAAAAATAAAGCGTTATTTGATCCGATAACATGGTATTTTCATGAAAAAAGACTAGTAAGGTCAAGGTACATCTTGCAGTGACCAAGGTATATCTGGTGTGTTGTACCTTCGACAATTTCCCATTTTTCGTTCAAATCTCTTTATCTTCTAAAGTATCATTAAAAATACAAAATTTATTTCATAAATATGTAGTCAAATAGTGTATCTTTACATGTGTCCATATTTGGTAAACCTAATTCCAATCTTTATAGACAAAAAAAATTAAAGAAAATCGTGTGGCCGAGGTTCAACAGGTTCCCCTACTTAAATATTAACATCTGGCAAGGCGAGGTGACGACAGGTGAGGCCATAACTGAATGAAGTCTGTGAACAGGGTACAAAAGCGTCATTTGTCCAGCAGCGCGATGGGCTGATGACGACATAGCATCCGTTTCAGGTCGGACTACTTACTTACTTAGGCCGCACTACTTACTTAGGCCGAACTACTTACTTAGGCCGGACTACACTTAGGCCGAACTACTTACTTAGGCCGGACTACTTACTTATAGGCCGGACTACTTACTTATAGGCCGGACTACTTACTTAGGCCGGACTTGGATGAAGCGAGCGGTGGACCGTGGAGTACCTATTTTATTTCAATAGCATATTTTTTCTGGCGTTGGTTCAATAGCGAATAAATTATTATAAGTAAGTTCCTACCTATATAAAAATGTAAACACTTGTTGTGTTTTTTTCCAACACTTTTGAGTTTAAAGGACACCGTTTTTGATGTGAATGTATTGTAGGTACTTAATAATCAGTAGGTAGGTACCTACCTAACTTAAGAGTAGGTATCTACCTATATAAAGTATAAAGTTTGAAATATCAAACATACCCAGTAGGATACCATTTACTTTATCTGGAGTGAGTAGGTACTCAAGCATTAGAGCCTAAAGCCTAAGCTAAGGGTGTAATTATAATAAAAGCTACATTAATGTCCTGACTCCATTAACCTGTCACTTGTGTTAGTGTAGAACAATGCTCTATTACTGTCAGTGTCAGAGGAAAGGTCCACAGATTATAACACTAAGTAACTAAGTGAACTTAAGGTGATCCATTGGTGAGTAATTTAATACAGCAGTTTATATTGACCGACCGTCTCGCTTGGTACCTAACGGTTTTACTCGCTAGTAGAACACTCGTTTGAAGGCCGATTTACACCAGACGAGTGAATGCTCATTCTATCTCCTCTAAACAGAGACAGAACATTCCTTCGTTGTTCTATCTTAGCTCGCATAGATTCTATGGAATATTCGGAATGCTCGCTTGCTTGATGTAAACGGCACTAAAGCGCGCGAACAGTAGCTTAGAGCAGTGTTCCGCAAAGGGTGTGCCGCGGCACACTGGTGTACCGTGGTCATTAGTTGGTGTGCCTTGAAAAAATAAGGTAACTCTCTCAGTTAAGTACCTCTTTGGACCGCATATGCTCAACTAAACAAGCCCATGTTTCGCATTAAAAAATGATTTTTCATTTATGGTGTACCTACTTACCTCAAAGATTTTCCGATTTCTTAGAACACAAAAAGTTTGCGGAACTGGCTTAGAGCGTTATTTAGTGTTCGGACGTGCTCGCTTTTCGGAGCGATATCAATTCAAAGTGTTCTTGTGTTCTAGCGATTTCTAGTTCTTGGTTCCCATTCTTGCTCGTTGATAATTTTGGTGTAAAAGCTAAAAACGAGCTTTCGTTTAGTTAGCCTAAAAAGATCAAGAATGAATGCTCTTGTTCTAGCTTTAGCTCTTGTTCGTTTGGTGTAAATCGGCCTTTACATTGCAATAATGCTAGATTTGCATCAAACAGTGCGAAATGTTATTGATTATACGATCAGGGGCCATACCATACCATGAACTCTTAGAGCAATGTTAAAACAAGCTTAAAACAGTCCTACTTCTTTAGAAACGACATTCGTTGTCATGTTTCAAGCTTGTTTTAACATTGCTCTAAGAGTTCATGGTAGGTACGGCCACAGTGGCCGTACCATGAACTCTTAGAGCAATGTTACTTTACTACTTTTTTTACTGGGGCTTCACTACCGACACTAGCTAGACTAGATACCAATCGCAGTTTGATGTGTGAATTCTAATAATAAATTAATGATTAGTATCGAGTTAAGTATTGGAAGTTCTCTGATCAGTAATAAAGAAAGAACAGGCATACCTAGCTCATTGGAATTAGATTGAGAGCAGAAGTAATTACTCTCATCAGTAATAAAGTAAGAACATGTTAAAGCACAATGAAATTAGCCTTGTATTTTGATGTAATTGAATTCTGGGGTTTATAGTAACAAACAAAAACAAATCTGTCGATAAAATAGTAATTCATGAATGTGTAATCGATATGACAATTAAATGGTCAATAGTAATAGTTTTAGTTAAGTATATTATTTTTGAGGACTGTTTGTTTTCCAATCGAAATGTGAGAACATTTAAATGGTCAATAGTAATCGTTTTAGTTAAGTATATTGTTTTTAAGGACTGTTTGTTCTCTTAGTAAATGAAAAAAATAAGTAGGTAATGAAGTCGTTCAGTTCATACTACTACGAAGCAATTATTTTATAGGAATTTATATATTTGCACTGTTTTATCAATCTGTTAGTTATTTTTTTAATGCTTTTGTTACCTCTACTTTCGTGTGTTATGCTCATTAACATCATCTTGCTCAGTAACATGAGTTAGAGCATAGGTTCTCAACGTGGGCGATAACGCCCCCTTGTGGGCGTTTGAGACCTTCAGGGGGGCAGCAGAAGACCCAGAGAAAATTAGGGGACATTTAAGATGGCGCATTAAAATATATTTATTTTTTTTCAAAAGCCCCTCTTGGAAAAAATATAAACTGGGCGGTGGGCCAAATAAGGTTGAGAAACTATGAGTTCTAACTCATAGTTTCTCAACCTTATTTGGCCCACCGCCCAGTTTATCCTCTAGGATGAACTATGAGTTAGAGGATGAGGAGAAACTATGATGATGGAGAACCTATGAGTTAGAGGATGAGAATGGTGAGTAGGTAATGTCTATGCCTACTTTACGGAACGCTATAGTGCCTGAGTCATTATTGAGATGATAGACTTATATGGCTTCCTCAGTACTTAAATTGTCCACTCTGCCTTATCCACAATAAGGACATGGTCAATGCGTGTGTGATGCTGTTTTCTTTCACCATTTAGGCTTGTTTCACTCTTCAGCGTGTCGCCGGTCGCGTCCGCGAGTTGACCATTCACAGCACAGAGAAACTAATTTTGACCATTCATAGCACAGAGAAATGTGCTGTGAATGCTCAATTCGCGGACGCGACCGGCTGACACGCTGAAGAGTGAAACAAGCCTGAGAGCTCATAAAGCGCATAGTCCACAAAAGTAGAGAAGACGAATCAACGGATTCAATAAAACGGTCCAGAGTACAGTATCTGTGTGAATTAATAATACTTACAACTGTAAAAGGGCCTCCAGACTCTCGTAGAGAACCCCCGAGAACACCCGAGAAGCGTGAGTGTGAGGAGCTTCTCGCCTTCTCGTTCTCTGGCTCGCCTGTTCTCCGATCGGTGTCGGTATTTTTGGCCGAGCCAAAGGATTTCTCGGGCGAGAAAAGAGAAGGGTCCTACACTCACGTTTTGTCTCATTGCAGATTAATGAGCGGCGGTGGGCAGACATCCATATTGTTTGTTTTTTTCGAGAATTTTCTTTCGTAAAAATGTGGAATAATAAATAGAGTTGAAATTTATCGATTTTTTTCAATCAGAGCCTATTTTATGGGATGCTAAATATCGAAACTACTAAGATAAAAGTTTTTTACATTAAGTATTTTTTTTTAACATTATTTTTAGTTACAACATTCACAAAGTTACAGTATGCAATGGCACACAGAGCCAAACCGGCTGCAGTTTCAATATCGACGTCCATACCGGATAAGCAACAGATCACGACTGAGAACAATTGAGAGTGTGGATAGCTTGTTTGTTCTTCGCGAAGTCTCGGGCGAGACTTCTCGCCGAGCTTTCTCTCGAGAGTCTGGAGGCCCTATAAATTATTATGAACCCTAGATGACAGGCGTTGGGATAGCTTAACATAATGTCGTATTATTCGCAAATAAAGCTACTGGAAGCGGCATCAAAATAACGGCTCATGACAGTTGGTTTCAATTTATCATCAGGGAGGGAAATACGAACAAACATTATTTTATAAGTTTTAATTTTTATAGTGTTAAACCACGCTTTGGTATTATTTCATTAGAAATGAAAAATCCCGTCGGAATTGAAAATTTTGGTAAGATTTTTCATTTCTAATGAAACATTATTTTGTTCGTAAGCTAGCTTTGAAAATTGTGTTTGAATTTTAATGCAACTGAAACTGTTCCAGTAGGCAATAACAAAAGTAACTCCTCTCAATCAACTTCCATCCTCATATAAATTCATAACCTGAAAAGTGTGTCACCGAAAAGAGTGTTAGGCCCCAAACCGTGTTTGTTGCCCTGGTTCTTCACGGTCTTGGTCGCAAAGGAACAGGAGTAGAATCACCTAGCTCTTAAGACGATTCAAAGTGGGACACTTGTGATCTTATTGAATAAATGAATTTGACTTTTGACTTTTGACCTGAACGTTATACCTACTTGGTGGTGCCCACTCAAGGGCTATTTTCGACCTGGTTTTGGGATTTTGAATGCCAGTCACGGTTAATAAAAAAGAAAACCTGCGGTTTAGTCAATGCTAAACTGAGGTTTACTGTCTACTAAACTGAGCAGATTACAAGATTGTGTTCGGCAAGTTGACTCCATTTATAACTAACGTAGAAAGTGGTTATTTTCTGAGAGTGGTAAATTCTTATAATTCTTGTTTTTTAAAACAATATACTTACATAAGTACAAATAATTTAAAATTCATGATACAGTACTTTCTATTTTAAAGGTACAAGTTCGTAGCCGGCAGACCACAGCAGCAGACGACGTGTCGCCCTGCGACAGTTTTGTCTACCATTGACCTGGCGGCGACGCGCGACGTATCGCTAGCCAAACCACGAAAGGTATTACATAGAAATACATAGAAACCAGTTGTGTCGCGGGCGACATTGTCTTCTGCTAATGCTGTCTGCAGTCGGCTACAAACTTGTACAGTTGTTCTATCTCACGAAGTCCGTTTGGTCTTAACTGTGTGTGTGTATGCACATGCACGTTGTTTCTGTGTGCGTGGGCTGATTCGAAGCACTCCCTAGCTTACGCACACAGAAACAACGTGCATGTGAACACACACACACAGTTAAGACAAAACGGACTTCGTGAGATAGAACAACTGTACCTTAAAGCTTTTCTTATTAAGAAGTCACTTCTAGTATTTAGTCGTCAAGTCAAATCCCGTCTGGTAATCACCGTTGTGTGATAAATGCAAGCGACGATCTTGTACTAGTCGTAATGGAAATCGCTGGTCTCCATACAATCTGACGTGTGCATCGGCTCGTTATGATGGGACAGATTATTTCGAGCTTGTAATGAGGTTACTATTCGATATAACAGCCACGCACTGTAGTCCTTGCATATCTCGCTGAAGAAACAAACAAAACAGTAACCGTACTATGAGCTCTTAGAGCAATGTCAAAATAAGGTGAAATCCATTCCTGCCTTAAGCTTGATTTGACATTGTTTTCGTCCGAAAACAATCTTATTTTATTCCTGCCTTGGTCTCGACGCTCTCTCTGCGCATGTCTTGCTCGATGACACCGAGCAGGACATGCGCAGTCCTGCATCTAGTCGATGTCATGTCCAAGGAAGTTATATACATACTGGAATGCTACCTGACATTTAATGTACAAATTATTTTGAACCTTATCACGACTACACAACGATACTCGTATATTAGGTATAATTTAATCTTGGTTATAAGGATTGTTGGTCTTGTTGAGAGACTTTCTTGGTAGCTTTGTCTCTTTCACACTCGTTGTTGGATTAGTAGTGTGACCTTGTCATTTAAATTTCAGGATATTTTTACCTTATCGCGCTCGACAAAATCAGCGCTTGATTTCGATCCATGGTTTCGATCCTTTAATTCAATCCTTGATTTTGATCCTTGATTTTGATTTCGATCCTTGATTTCGATCCTTGGTTTCGATATTGGATTTCGATCCTGGATTTTGATCCTTGGTTTCGATATTGGATTTCGATCCTGGATTTTGATCCTTGATTCTTGAATCTTGAATCTGAAATCTTGAATCTTGAATCTTTGAAGTGACAGCTGTCAAACTTCAAATGGACATAATCTCGGGAACTACTCGTCCTAGACTCCCCGTTCTCAGTTCAAATGAAAGCAATGACCAAGATCTTCATTTGAAGTGACAGCTGTCAAACTTCAAACGGCCATATCTTGGAAACTACTCGTCCTAGACTCCCCGTTCAAAGTTCAAATGAAAGCTATGACCAAGATCTTCATTTGAAGTGACAGCTGTCAAACTTCAAACGGCCATATCTTGGAAACTACTCGTCCTAGACTCCCCGTTCAAAGTTCAAATGAAAGCTATGACCAAGATCTTCATTTGAAGTGACAGCTGTAAAACTTCAAACGGCCATATCTTGGAAACTACTCGTCCTAGACTCCCCGTTCTCAGTTCAAATGAAAGCTATGGCCAAAATCTTCATTTGAAGTGACAGCTGTCAAACTTCAAATGGCCATATCTCGGGAACTACTCGTCCTAGACTCCCCGTTCTCAGTTCAAATGAAAGCTATGACCAAGATATTCATTTGAAGTGACAGCTGTCAAACTTCAAATGGCCATATCTCGGAAACTACTCGTCCTAGACTCCCCGTTCTCAGTTCAAATGAAAGCTATAACCAAGATCTTCATTTCAGATGACAGATGTCATTTTGACAGCTGTTATTGAAAATGTAGATCTTAGTCATAGCTTTCATTTGAGCTAAAAAGGAAGAGTCTAGGATGAGTAGTTTTCGAGATATGGCTATTTGAAGTTTGACAGCTGTCACTTCAAATGAAGATCTTGGTCATAGCTTTCATTTGAACTGAGAACGGGTAGTCTAGGACGAGTAGTTTCCGAGATATGGCCGTTTTAAGCTTTGAACTGACAGCTGTCAAACTTAAAACGGTCATATCTCGGAAACTACTCGTCCTAGACTCCCCGTTCTCAGTTCAAATGAAAGCTATGACCAAGATCTTCATTTGAAGTGACAGCTGTCAAACTTCAAATAGCCATATCTCGAAAACTACTCATCCTAGACTCTTCCTTTTTAGCTCAAATGAAAGCTATGACCAAGATCTACATTTTCAATAACAGCTGTCAAAATGACATCTGTCATCTGAAATGAAGATCTTGGTTATAGCTTTCATTTGAACTGAGAACGGGGAGTCTAGGACGAGTAGTTCCCGAGATATGGCGGTTTTAAGTTTGACAGCTGTCACTTCAAAGATTCAAGATTCAAGATTTCAGTTTTCAGATTCAAGAATCAAGATTCAAGATTCAAGAATCTAGGATCGAAATAAAGGATCGAAATCAAGGATCGAAACCAAGGATTGAAATCAAGGATCGAAATCAAGGATCGAATTCAAGGATCGAAACCAAGGATCGAAATCAAAATCAAGGATCAAAATTGTATCAGTATTTTAATTGAAAAATCATGCTCTGAAACATCACGTAAATCAGAAAATGATGTAAAAGGCCCCTTAGGGACTTTAGGGATGTTTAGTTTATAAATTATGGTCACCCTTTAGAAAGAGACACACCGCCCAAGTTTTATCTCTCAAGCGGACCGCGTTTTCTGTCTCAATTAACCTTCCAGTTACGTAGGTATATAACTTCCTTGGTCATGTCACCAAAACATCCCTGCGTTAAGATTGTTTCCGTCCTAAGGCAGGATTAAAACAAGGTTGATTTAGGCCTGATTTATGCCTGCGTCAGTCTTACTTCAGTCTTATCTAAGTACGGACGAAAGTAATCTTACTTTGACATTGCTCTAAGACTTGGTAATACGACCGCAGGATGTTGTCTGTATGTATAGGTATTTGAAGAACGGTAGACATTAGATATTTCAGTTTTTTAAGCATTTAAGATTTTTAAAGGGCTAGTCTGAGGTACCTAAGGCTGAATAAAAATTTGGTGCAAGCCCACATTATGCAGAAAAAAACATTCCACACTGGCCGCAGCAAGCTAATTGCTATTAGAAAGCTGTCCAATTTTATCGCGATGTTTTCCTTCATCGTTTAAAGCTCGTGATAATGTGCATAAGTACATTTATGAAGACAAAAAATACATTGATGTATGGCCAGAATTCGAACCGATAACCTTCGAAAGTCACGACACTATCCCATTTGGCGCATTTGGCTCACGACTGGCGGCATCTTAAAGCTAACATTAGACGATGCTGAATTCAGTGTGCTAACTGCTTGTTCATTCATAAATTAGCGCTCTGTCTCGCTCTTTGGCCTTATAATTGCGTATTGTGCATCTTACTTTTGCTGAGGCTAACTGTGGCTAACATGAACAAGCAGTTGGTGCACTGAATTCAGCATGGTGTAATGTCGGCTTAAAGCAGGTTTGACATTGCGATGTGCCCGTCATGCATGCCTTATCGATACTCTGACTCACTCATCAATAAATGGCTCTTGTAAAGCGCATAGTGCAATTGTTATATTTTCAACCAGCGCGTGCGAGTGAGCATGTAAATGCTTTGCTCTGCTCATACGTTTTATGACTTAAAATGCAGGGAGAAATCATGTTTACTATGGACACACGTAGTACCTACCTACTTGTATCGGATTATGGTTTCGGCACAAGTTAGTAAACGAACTTAAGCAAAAAGAATAAACAAATAAACTTTCTGCATTAATTTTGATTTAATGATGAATTCAGATACCTCTTGCCTACTGTGCAAATTCCCCCATTGTTATTTTTAATAATTATGAGTTTTATGCTGTGGCGATCTGTGGTCTCTGCCTACCCCTATGATGGGAAACAGGCGTGAGTTTATGTATGTATG
Source organism: Camptogramma bilineatum (assembly GCA_958496255.1). Taxonomy (NCBI): domain Eukaryota; kingdom Metazoa; phylum Arthropoda; class Insecta; order Lepidoptera; family Geometridae; genus Camptogramma; species Camptogramma bilineatum. The sequence goes on along the minus strand of OY292467.1, from coordinate 6,716,892 downwards.
TATGTATGAAGTAGGTAAATAGATATAAGTACCTACCTGCTTAATGTTTGTATCTAATACACCGAAAAAAAAACACATAAAACCTAGAAAAAAAGAAATAAATGGTAAGTACCTAGGTGTTTATTTGTGACTTACCTTATAATCCCATTTTCATAGTTTCTCTGGACTTGTACCTGCAACAAAACAGGAAATTTAAAAATGTTTATTATATTTCATCACAATAATTAGCGCCAAAAGTTACCTAAACATAAGCCTCTTACTTATAAAAGATGTTTAAAGTTGAACGCTGGTTAAACAACGTCCTGTCTCTGTTCGTCACTATCCAATAAAGATAAGACGTTGTTTACCTAACCAGTGTTCAACTTTAAACATCTTTCATAAGTAAGATAGAATGATTTGAACTTTCTGAATAATTGGCGAATTTCAGATAGGTATTAGAAATTATTAGAATCGGAATCAACTTGAACGGAAACAAATTGCTTTTGAAAACTTTTTTGTTTTGTTGTTTCTACCAAGATTGTTATCATGCTAATTATTTTATGTTGTAGGTACAGTGTGTCTTTCGAAAAAAACTATATTTTGTTCATTAATTTGTTCAAAGGTTCAAACGTGCTTATAATGTATGTGCAATGGCGTTACTATAGGGTAGCAGGGTTAGACAAATGCCACGGGCCCCGGCCTAAGAGGCCGCAAGCTCGTGACGATTTATCTATTTTATCTGATAGGGCCCCACCAACAGATTTTGCTACGGGCCCCAGACGGTGTAGTTACGCCACTGTGTATGTGCCAATGGGTGCTGTGTTTTTGACTGATGGCCATACCCATATACGTTTGCAAATAATCTTATCGCCTACGTGGTGTTACATAGGCGTATTTATGCCCCGCCCTAAAATAGCTGGTGAGTAGGCAGGTCTAAATAATATTTGATTTGTCGGTATATTTATAGAAATGCTAATGATGTTGAACGGGTGGATGACCTGTGATTACGCAAATAATTAAAGTCATTTGGTTTTGGGTTTTTCATTTCGAAGCGAAAGACAAATAGGTAAATATGTTTTGTCTAAGATGGAAATTTCGCTGTGCTTTATAACTGTCATTTATTCATTCAATTTCAATAGTGGCCCATGGTGAATTCGCAAAATTCAAATTTTCTTGCGTTTTTTTCCAATTTGCAGGACTGCATCGTGGTATCTTAATCAAAATATGATTCACACCAATAACTAAGCCTGGCCGCACACGGGCCACCGACCACAACCACAAAACGCCGCCATCGACCTATTTCCTGTAGTTTTCATACATTTTATTTGGACTCGCTGCACACGGTTAACGCGGGTGGTCGTCACACTTTTGTAGCTTCTAGCTTCAGGTGGCGGAGTTCGTGGCTGTGGCGTGTGGCCCGTGTGCTTCGACCCTTAGTAAGTATTTCCATATAACAAACAAAAGAATGTCTTCAATAACTTTCTTTAACTTCATAAAGTCAGATATTCAATACTTTGATAAAATTAATGAAAATCTTTGATAAGTATTTTGTTTGTTAATTAAAAAAAATAACGAAAGAAAAATTGAATTTCGCGGGCTACAGAGGCCCACATCCAAGTAGATAACGTTTCTTAACATTAATTATAGTAAACTTTTGTAAGTGACCCCAAAAATCATACATAATTTGAATTTGAATCAATATTCTAAGTAAATCGAATATTGAAATCATATGAAAATAAAATTATTGTGAGAGCACGTAGGTAACAGAAATCTGTTTTCTCAACACAACTAAACAGATTGTACTTAGGAAATGAGTTTACTTGAAGAGTGAATTGTAATGGCTTCTGTATTGTTCAAACATAATTTACTTAAACTAGCTTTAATGTTGACAAAGAACAAACATGTTACGAAAATGCTATACATATCTAAGTTCAAATAGTGAGCCTCTAATTCTGGCAAAGGTTTCCATAAAATGTTATTTTTTTTCTCTCTCTCTCGACTAGCCTCTCAGCTCAGCTGGTAGCTGGTAATCTATCCTCCTAGTTTATATAGTAGGTAAAGCTCCAGTGGGGAGCCAATCGAACAAAGTGAGGGTCGTCAAACTTAGCAAAAGTACTTGTCAAAAATGCCTCTCCACACATAAATTAAATATTGTTATGTAATAATGAGAATTACAAAATGCCATTAAATTTACCGATATGCCGGTAAGGTCATAGTTAAATGCCGTTAGCATTTATATTTTCACACGTTTATTTTCAACTGTTTAAAGTAGATCCGAGAAAAGCCCATATTGTTTAAGGTGCTACGCCGGTGGTCATTTCAAAGCATGTCATTGCGTTCTGTACACGCACTAGTGTTGTACTGATAGAATTCAGATTCGGCTAACCTTTCGTAACCTGAATCGACCGAAAGATTCAGTAAAAATACTTTGTCTTCATCAAAACTGAAAAAAACTTACATAACATTGAAAATTTCTCAGTTTCCATTAACGAAGGAATTTTAATTTTATAATTAAGTACAAATAGCAAAAGAAGCTGTGTATGAAATTAATTTAATTTCAGTTTGAATCAATAAATCGGATTGTGGAGAAAGAATTTCACTCAACAAACATCAATGATTCTAATGGTTGGTTAATAATAAATATTCTCTCAATCGTTTCGTTTTATATAGATTTTATTTCTTTTATACTGTGACTAATATTTTTAACTGTGATTTTTACACTGCAGACATAGATTGGAATCATCTAATGAAAACGAACTTTATTTTTGGTTTCACCTAAGATTCCATTTGGTATACTCATAATCAATTATCGATCGAGCGAGCGAAGCGAGCGAAGATCTTAGTGGTAAGTTGGGCGATTTTGCTTTGTATGTTTGTATGTTTGTATGTTTGTATGTTTGTATGTTTGTATGTTTGTATGTTTCACGAATTGTTGTTCGAGCATAACTGTCGAACCGTTCATCCAATCTGCATGAAACTTGGTAGGTCAATAGGTTGTGGTAAGGAAATTTACGGTGGAGCATATGAGCTTAATCGATGAAGGGGTTGTGAAGATATTGGGTTCCCAAGGGGGTAAAAAATTATGAAAGTTACACAAATATATTGAGTGGGGTGTCATACGAAAGGGCTTATTTTGTACATTCCAAAATGGTTTTTATTTTTAATCTAGGATGTATAGTTTTTGAAATACGACCAAAGACCAAAAACTACGAAACCAGAGCTGCAAGAGCTCCCGTTTCATAGAGTTTCGATGTCTTCGTAGCTCATTGGCTGGTCGGTCTTAAAAAGAGAGTGGCATCGTTGCGGTTTGGTTTGCAATGATTTTAGATGCTACTTGATTTATTTTCACAATAAAAAAATTTTGATAAAAAATTAAAATAATTGGGGTAAAAAAAGTTAAGTAAACAAATATATTGAGTGCGGTGTCAAATGAAAGGTCTTTATTTGTACATTCTAAAATAGTTATTATTTTTATTCTAGGACGTATACTTTTAAAAATACGACGAGAATTCATAAATATGAAATAAATGAAAAATTAGACACGACATTATGTATTGCATGCATTCTAGTATTTTTTACCATGAAGAGCTAGCGCAATAGGCATACCCGGCAGTAGTAGCACTTGAAATTATAGGGGTAGTCAGAAGAAAGTCCAAATGTTGGCCATCTACGCGGCGCGAGATCTCAGTTCGGGGCGAACTACTAGTTATAAATTATAGGTAGGTACTAAAAAGTGGGATTTACACAAAAGGAACAAAACGATAACTCGGACGGCATGTTGTCTAATCGGAGTAGTTGTTTATTTTATGTAGGTACTAAACTACCTATAATATTTTTATGAATGATACTACACACACAACCTGATTATAAATTAGTATTTTTTTTGAAGAAAGCAGCGGAAATTGATTTAGAAAACCGAGCGTGTGCGGCCGGCTTTAGGTTTCCAATGTTAAGGTACCTACATACAACGCTCCTACCTCATCTTAGGTAGTATTAAATTTAGCATAATTTTGAATTTTTTGGCTTCGGCTTTATTCGGTTTTAGGTGCTTACTTTTTTCGGCTTTTTTCGGTGTAACAAATCCCGCTCTATTGCCCTCCTGCGATGCTAATGGGCCCTGAACCAACGTTGTAAACCACAGTAATAGCGCTCTCATGTAGAAACAATCCGTTTGAAGCCCACAACTACCGCAATATTAATTATTCTGAATACATTTAAATATATTAAATATTTGAGTGACGTAAACTCTTTCCCTCTTACTTATGAAAGATGTTTAAAGTTGAACACTGGTTAAACAACGTCCTGTCTCTATTCGTCACTATCCGCAAATAGAGACAGGACGTTGTTTAATCCGTGTTCAACTTTAAACATCTTTTATAAGTAAGGCCCTTTATGGCTGTAAAATAGTATGAAGTTGTGGTATAGACGGTACCTACTCTGAAAAATAATATCACAAGGTGTCGATAACTAAGTCTAGGAAATATTAAAACGTATTTTCCTATAATAACTAGTTCCTAAACCAAGTTAAATAAGTCCTTTTTTTATTTTAGAAGAGAACCGTGAGCTCAATTTAAATGAGCCTATAATAATATTTTATTCTTTTACTGTTAATCACTAAGGAGTTCCGCTGAACAGCTCCGGACTCCATCATCAGTTCAGCTCCCAGTTATAGGTACTACCTATTGTAGGTATTTTCACAGAAAATCAATAAAGTCCATTGAACCTGATGAACTTTTTCCTGATAAGGTACCTATTTTGGCGTTAACTCTAACATTACTTATGTTGTAAAATTGTTTAGACCATGGCTTTTTTTTTGTATCTTCATTCTAAACCCTGACTTTTATCGACATCTTAGCGCATAATTTAAAAGACATGGTTCTCACACTCCTTGTAGATTTTCATCCGGATCTCAAAGGCTTAATTATCGGAATATACTCATGTTTTTTTTTAATTTAAAATTAAATTGCAATTTATAGTTGAAGAAACATCCGTTGGATTAGTGATCCAAGACAGAATGACTTCACTAAAATAACAACACTAATCCTATTTCCGTAAAACACACAATGCAATACATTATAATTCCAAAGATTAACATGGCACTTGAAGTCACGGGCATGCTAGTCTATACAAATAAAATAATGAGCATAGTTCATTCACTTAGAGCAATTAACTCGAAGCCAATGAGTAGAGCATGGAGCTTACATTTTTTAATTCTTGTGGCCTCTACCTTCTTTGGAATAAGTGTGAGAATGGCGTATCTTATGGATGCCGTGTTATGACAGGTGCGATATGGTAGGATGGGCGGCGCTGAAGCGTGCTATATTGCTCAGCTACTCCGTTTGAGTATCTTCCTAGTATGTACAGTTAAATGCAAAATTTTAATGTAATAAACCTTATTATAGTACTATAGGAAGATAAGACAAGGTAAGAGAGAGGCAAGATTTTAAGTGAAACAAATTTACGCTTAGACTCAACTACCAGTAACAGGTAACATTTATACCAATATATTCGTAAATAAAGCGGAAGAGTTTGTTTGAACGCGCTAATCTCAGGAACTAGCAGTAGGATTTGAAAAATTCTTTCTACATTTGATAGCATAATTCTTGGGGAAGGTTTATATGCTACTATACTTTTCATCGTCATCGTCACCGCCTTACACCATCAATACGCTGGTAGCACCGCGAGGGCGCAGCAAGTTTAAAATAATAAAAATAGGATCACGACCTCATTCCTAGACACGGTAGACATTTTCTCAAAAATTCTAGCCATTCGAGGATCTTTGACTACGCCTAAGGAAGTAGTCAGACGGTCAAAATCACGCTCTAATTTGACACATCACAATTTGCAGAAGTTACCATTTCATGAGAGATACGTAACTTACGACTAAAAGACTAACTGGTTTCCACATTTAAATAAAAATATGTAAATAAACGAATGTCAGTTTTTTATAAATTGTCTAATAATAGAGAGGTCCATATAAATCATGGCAGTGAAAACTAATACGCAACACTTTGTTCTCCGATTGTACATGAAATTAAAAGTTATATTATGAACGGTTATAAAACGGAATAACTAGCTTTCATAGAATGTATAGCAGGTAATTCAAATCGGAATTCCAATAAGACGATCTGCAAACGTTTGTGTTCCGTAAGCTAACTTGAAAGTCAATATTAGTTATGTGTAATCCACTACTAATCGAAACGCGGTCCAATACCATAATAATAAAAATCGAATTCTGAGAATGACGTTGATATGTTTACTAGTAGATCCGGTAGGCGGACGTCTTACCATTTCGACTGTATCTCCGCAGACTACAAACTTTTCTATCGGCCGATAGTTGGCCGACCAAACTGTTGGCCGATAGTAACTTGGACTGCTATAACAGTCCAACAGTAAATACTTGCATACATACTTGTATCCATCTTCATGAATGCCCTACGGGAACCGTGCATTTGGATAAAAAGCCAATGTCCTATTCCAGGTCACTATCTATCTAAGTATATTTTAAATTAAATTTAAATTTCAGGCAAATCAGTTCAGTGCTTGTCGAGCCATAGACATCATACATAGCTATAGCTACAAACATACATCCATCCATCCAAACTTTCGCATTTATGAATTAGTGTGAATACTGTGATTAGTAAGATAGGATTCTCTTCAATTTACTCACGATATACTTGTCACTACACTAACCACGTTATTTTTTGGTGAGACTGACCAATGTGCGTCTGGTTCCCACAGTAAAGTAAGCAATAAGTAGATAAGTAAATTCAAAAACCGCAGTGCTTACCAAATGGTTAACCAGAGTGCATCGCGAAATAATTGGCAATGAGGCGAGCTTACTTATCAAGTTCCCATAGACAAGGTTGGTACAGTAAATTCAAGTAGGTAGAGTCGGCGTCAGCACTCAAGTCCTACACTCAAGTCCGGCAAAAGCCGGAACTAATTGTTTTATTTACTTTAATAAGCTCTTTTAGTCGCAGTCGTTCAGTTCTTCTGGTGTGTAGGATTAAAGAACATACAAACTTGCATAAATATTATTGTTCAAGCCTTATTTGGACAATTAGTAATTTTTTACCTAACCTAGTTCTGCGATACCAGCGCTTCGTCTATCGGACTTCAGTGCTGACGCCGACTCTACCTACTGCCTGCACTGTAGGTCGTGGGTTCATATCCCAGGACACATAGATGAACATGTATGAACAAAGATGTTTGTTTCGTGTTTGAAAGTTGTAAAACATAGCCTAACTTATAAATAAAAAACTATGTATTTTATGAGCTATATGCTTTGATTATGCTATGTGATTCCTATAGTACAAGCTTTGCTTTGTTTAGAGCTAGTTAGCGCTGTGTGAAACCATCGACTTTTATTATTTTATTTATTTATTACCTTTTTTCATAGACTAGGTCGATCAGATACAAGTTAATTCCTAGCAATATTTTTAATGTGAAAGTTTATGAAGATGTTTATTTTTGTTACTTAATTATGCATTAGCTCATCGGATTTGAAACTAAAAAGAAATGTTTATTTCCTGTTTTTATGTATTTTGATGCATTTCAACTTTCGGCAATGATTTTTAATTTTAAGTATTCAAAGCATTGAATGCTTATTCAAGAAATTAAATAGGTAGATAGTTATGAAATAAACACAAAAATTTATTTAAAAAATCTTCATTGAGAACATACAGCAATAATTACCTAAACAAAAAAAAATACTCTATGGGTCTTACTTATGAAAGATGTTTAAAGTTGAACACTGGTTAAATAACGTCCTGTCTTTATTTATGGATAGTGATGAATATAGACAGGACGTTGTTTAACTAGTGTTCAACTTTAAACATCTTTCATAAGTGTTATTTATAAAATATGTATGTTAGTTGTAAGGTATTTATTGCTATGGGCCGTAGACTAAGTAAAATAACATCTTGTAACTTATTCTAATGTTGCCTGAAATAAAGTTTATTATTATTATTATAAGTAAGGGGGTATAAAAATAGTAAAATATAAACATTAATGATAATGATTATTCCTACAAACATTCACATATCATTTTTCATAAACAATACACTCCATTTGGCCTTGAGAACCTACCGGTCTTTATAGAAAGCTTATTTAAATTCCTATTATTTCTAAGTGTTTCCAGTATCTAGAGAATTACTTTACTGAACCATTAGTAAAGGCAATGTTTGCACTGTCCAATCCAATGAATGTGATTCGTGGGTAATATCAGGGTCTATCATAACTGTATATTACGATAACCCATCTACAATAATACATTTTTAACCGTCGCGACTTGAACACATTCTAAAATAGTCGGGACGTAATGAAATATTTTTTTACCGCATGGACTACTATTTTTTATCCCACGGGAACCATACATTTTTCCGGGATAAAAGTAGCCTATGTGTTATTCCAGAACTTAAACTATCTACATTCCAAATTTCATCAAAATCGGTTTAGTAGTAGTTATAGGGATACGTGGTAACAAACATTCACACACACACACGGACTTTCGCCTTTAATATTAGTAGGATACGTTTCAGATGATACGCAGAGCTCACGAGTACTCTGTCTTTAAGCCACTAAAATATGTAGTAGATTTAACTTAAAAGCGGTGAAGATGGACTTTTAAAATCATATAGAATAGACAAAAACACTAGGTATAGTCGTATTGCTCATTATACGGACTAAAGTGAAGGAAAAAATGTCATTTTTCCTTCAATTTTGACATAAAACGTATCAAAACTAATCAAAATTGAAGGAAAAATGACATTTTTTCCTTCAATTTTAGTCCGTATAATGAGCAATACGACTATAGTTAGATTTTCCAAAAGATTGTAAACTAGACCTGATAAACTAGTGGCTCTGTGAGCTGCAAACCTCGCGAGTCTGTCTTTGCTAAGCTTAAAACTGAATGAACGTTCACAACTCTCTAGTTTCGTGATGAGAAGGTGGTCCCAGGTGCTCCATCAATCCCTGCCTAGTAGTTAAAGGGCCGATTCCACTGGTAGAAATCTCGTTCTCGAAAGTTGTCGTTTTCGGAAGTTGCCATTTTAGGAAGTTGTCGTTGTCACCCTGAGGGTTTAAAAGTAAATCGGTCAATAAACTTATTTTAGGTAAGTAAGTATAATAAAAAAAACAGCAAGACACCTGACACATTATTATTATATTTGAAGTGATATCGAATTTCAAATTCACAGATTAAAAAAATTGAATAAGTTTACAAACCAGTGGAAAGTTATTTGGTTTCGGAGAATACAAATGTCATATTAGCTTTTGAGAGTTATTAATTAATTCATCTCATAATATTAACGTTATTTATAATTGTTTATTTAAATGCATCAATGTTATAAAAATAAAATAAAACTGTGAAGCAGCACTCTCGTTGAAGTTAAATGACGATCTTAACGGTCACAATTTGGATGGGTGACCGTAAGTGGCATATAGCTGACTTCCGTGCCTCGGTCAGTAGGTACGTTAAATTGGAGGTCCCGGCTTTTAAGTCGTTAAGCCATGACGGAGGTCTTTAGGTGGCCTAAAAACTCCGTCATCAGAGGCACGAACTCACACGAACATAAAAACGCTTAGTTTTATCTAAGGGCTAGAATTGCTGAAAATTTAATTTTCTACCAAACTACATCAAAAAAATCATTTTCGTCAAAAAGACGGAGTTACGAGGTTTTCGAATTTAGCTGACGATAAATATTAATTTTACGCCACCTACCGGGTCCAAGTAAAAACCATCGTGACCTCATGAATACCAAAATAACATCAAAATCGGTATAACCCGTTTATTAGGAGAATAATCATGATCATGCATACCGAAATTTCAAAAAGAAGAAAACTACCTAACGCATTGGTTCTCAACGTGGGCGATAACGCCCCCTTATGAGCGTTTGAGACTTTCAGGCGGCAGTAGAAAACCCAGAGAAAATTAGGGGACATTGAAATGGCGCATTAAGATCTGGGGTGGGGGCTTCTTAAAAAAAAAATTCTCAAAGTGGGCGGTGGGCAAAATAAGGTTGAGAAACTATGATCTAACGTATCTACATTGTATTTTCTTTTCAAACATACATGTTGTATGTTCATACAATAATATGTGTAGAGATTTTCTCCAAATAAAAATCTACAGTGCAAGTCGAGTTGAGTGACAAAATCGTGATGTCTAACCACTTTTACATTCGTAAGAATCAGAGCGTGATGTGTCTGGCGGCTTCAATTCTATTGAACATGTTATTTCCTATTGGGAAGATGACGTCTTTGGTATTTTGCTTGTGTTTTGACATTTACATTTAGGGCCCTATCTCACTTGGACACCATGGTGGTGCAAATACCAGTCGCGCCACCTACAAAATGTATTTTAAAAAATATTGTAAATTATTTATTGAGCACCTTATTAAACAATAGCGTACATTACAAATATACTTAGGTATCTAATAATTAGTTAGGTACAGGTTCTTTTTGTACAGGTTATACAATTGTATGTAGGATACCTCACCTGGTGTCAGCTTGGTTGCGCAACCAAGCCACATTTTGTTACTAGCACGACTGTGGTGGCGCCACCATGGTGTCTTTTTGACAATTAAAAAAATATTAAGGTGGAGTGCCGTAATTGCAACTGTCCGGTAATTGCAACTGGAGTCAATAACTCCCTCTAGGATCACTTTTTTGAACATCGATAGATGTGGTATTGAACTTCTTCTAAAAGTCTCAGTCTAAAAATATAGATGGTGTTGATAGGACCAAAACTGAGCGAATGACAGGCCTTTTTGTAAAACTGCCAATTTTTCGGAAGTGACGCCGCTCGGACGCTCTTCGTAATTTATTTAAAAAAATAGTTTGTCGTGGTTTTTCGCCGGTGTGTTCACAGTGAGAGTGATTATAAGACACAGTAAGTTGTTTTTTATGTGTTTGTTGTATTCTACGATAAATCTACAAAGAGTTATGGTTGTAGTTACATTTGCCAGACAAAAAGAGCATAGTCTTGTAATTGTAACCATTTTGTTTCTTTTTTGACAGTTGCAATTTAACGACCGGTTTTGTATGAAGTTTGAAAAACCTAGTGATGTAACAATGACGATGACTATGTCGATACGTAATATTTTATTGAAAGGGATACTATTTACTTCCATACTATGCTATGAGTTTTCAGCAATTAGTTTGAGTGATTGAGTCCCTTCATTATGTTGGCGCTAGCGGAGCTCTTTCCAAAGCCGTTCAATATGTGAAACGAATATAAAAAGGCTGTTTAACTTCTAAAATATTACTTATTGCGATTGAAATAAAGTTAGAAAAAATAATTAGTAAAAGATAATTGAAGACTTTAAAGATAAGAGTAAAAGAGACTGTTTCATAACTAAAAGATTACTGTGATTAAAATAAACATCGAGTCGATAAAAATCACGATAAGGTTCCCATCACTATTTGTAGTAAAATAGTTGCAATTACCGGATTCTTTGCTGAAAAGTGTTTTCGCGCAAAATTTGACATTAGTAGCAAGGGCATAGCTATATAAATCGAAAGAACGATATTCAAGGCATGTGTTCTGTATTTTCCAGTAGTAAGCGCCATAAAAAAATAAGAAGTAAAAACAAGTAGTTGCAATTACCCGCAAAAACGGGTAATTGCAACTATTGCTTCCTCTGTCATGAATTTATGCAATATAATTTTATTCTTTATCGCTTTACTTTATTCATAACAATGATATAAATCTACATAAAATTTACTATAGAACAGATCTTTCAAAAAATACATTTCTGATACAAAATATAGAATTATCAAGCGATGAAGTTAGGACTCAACTTTTTTTAGTTGCAATTACGGCACTCCACCTTACATTGTTTATAATCGCTTGAAGACTTCACTGAGCGCACTTTGTAACAAAAGACATAAATGCGCTTCTTTTCAATGTGACAATTTTACAACTATTAAATTAATTTCCAATATCAATTAAGCCTTTCATAATAATATTACGAGTATGTTATTTGTAGATAAGGATGACTCACAGGGGGGAGGGGGGGGGGGTTCCAAGGTTTCCAAAATACAAAAATTGACTAGGTTTTTTCCGAATTTAATAGGTTAAGGGAGGGGTCCGGACCACCTAACCGCACGTCCATGACTAACCTCTTGCTACTAAGCGTGCCACCTGCGGTGGGGCCTTGGCCTAAGGGAGGCCTATAACAGCGTAAAATCAGCAGTGGATAAAATCTGCGGATGATGATGATATTTCTTGTAGATTCACAACGATCATTAGATATTTGATGAAGTTTTGCGTGGGTTCCTAAATACTAAGTAAATATGCAATTAAATGGCAGTGTTTCGCATGTTTGGTAAACGGAAACACTGATGTGCGAACCCGTTTACAGCTAAGGTAAGACAGACACCCGAATACTGAAACGCTGCTTAGTTTAAGTGGTACTTATCATTGACATTAACTGTAATTTTATACGATTCTGAAGAGTAAGAATGTCTCAAATAGATAAGAGTGTTTTGAATATTTAAGTTGAGTTTCAGTATTCGGGCAAGAGCAAGACAGTTCTCTCATGTTCTTTCTCAATAACCACGTAACTAAAGTTTTGAAAGTTTTATGTAAATCTTTGTATAATCTATTCCAAACAACATGACTAGTTGTGTTTTTTTCTGGTATTTTTATATTTTATGGTACGTTTAATGTATGTTTTCTATTCATATCATTTGCAGAAAGATTTCAAAAATAATCATTGTTTAATTTTTTAAAGTTGACTCTTCCCAAATTATTGACTCAATAGCAAGAAAAAAAAACAACAAGAAGAGTAAATCCGTAAACTTTCTAGTTAGATTTTGTCGTTATTTTCAAAATTTATTTCATTTATTTTAGTTGATTAAGTTTTGTACCTTTTTGTAACTTTTACTTATTCATTAGGTATTTTGTGTACTTAGTGGCGAATAAGCGTCTATGTCTTATTTAAAATCCATAGATTTCCACATATTTCGAAATCGTGTTCTGCTTATTCATCTTCAATGTAAATAATTCGTGCTATCTCTTTTTATTTTAATTTTTTATAGTGTTAAACACAGAATGAGCGTTTCTCTGTTCTGTGGTGTTAAACCACTTTGGTATTATTTCATTAGAAATGAAAAATCTTATCAAAATTTTCAATTCCGACGGGATTCAAACCCGCAATGATACAAGTCATCCTCCTTAAGCCGGAGTGCCTTACCAATTCGGCCACGGAATCCTTATTACGTCAGGATGAAAATCTTGATAAGCTCATATTGATCGATTTAAGCATCGATTAGCTTTTTCTTTTGACGTTCGTTATCCTAGAGACGGCGAAATTACATTAGTTGGTTTATTGCTGGTAACACCCGGCTTTGTTTGGGAGGTCGTTTCTAAGGAAAACTTCGAGCGTGGGTCGGTATTTGAAGAACTGTCTGTATTTTACTCTGTATTTTACTACTCTAGCACAAATAGAACAAATATAATTTAAGTATTTATTTATGATGATTTTATTCGAGGTTTTGTTCTCAGTAATTTATTATAGATACTGCACTGAATGGCATAGAGATGCTTAGATAGAGATTAAAATAAATAACCTAAATCTTACGAGTAGGGTATCAAAATAAAGGAATAATAAATTGGTTGAAAAAGTTTATGATAGCGTAATAAATAGGCCATTTATTTGTGTTGTGTTGGACCTCGTGTTATCATTATGAAATTTAGAATAGTTATAATTTATAACTGTGTGTGTGAGACGCGACCGCGAGGAGTAGCCTTGCCGCAACTCCCTCCTTACCCAGATGAAGATTCTCCGGATGAATCGAAACATTGTCGGTATCTAAATCGACGATATTTTTACGTGAGTAATTCCCGTGTTAAATAATGTCTAGTACCTACAACTCACGAAAGTTTTGAAAGTGAAATAAAATAGATGTACGTAAAACATCTAGTTGTTAGTGAAGATGCACTTAATACCTGTGAAATCATAAAGTTTTAATGTCTTGTGAATCAATTACTTTGGTTTAGAGTACTTCGGCTTAAAGGTTTGAACTCAATGCTAATGGTTTTTTAATTAACACATTACCTGCTCCGGCGCTGCTGTGTATAGTGCCAATTCTACTAACAAACTTTTTATCAACCACAAACAAAACGCCAACTAAACCTAAGATTTTCGTTTGTTTCCTATTATACTGACCAATGACGTTGTGCTGACGTTTTAGCTATGGTTCAGTCTTCGGTAGAACGAATTTTTGTAAAAGCTATTCCACTATTCCAACCGACTGACATTTTGAAAGAAACAAAACGCAGCGGAATGGTAGATGTTGTATATTATAGTAACGGATAAATACCTCAGAAGCAGGAGGCACAAACTCCTTACTGTTCCTCGTTGCCGAACTGTCGCTCGCGCAAATTTTCCTTTACCTCGCACCCTTACCGCCCTCAACGAGCTACTTGAACTCATCCCAGAACGTGACGTATGAATGAATGAAAGCACTTTTTTGTACACAACTTAAAATAAAATTGAGAAAAAGAAATAACCCAATGAGTAATTTGTGTTATCGCAAAACTTAAAAAATCTATAACACAAAGGCTTTATCCCGAAAAAAGGTAAGGTTCCCGTGGGATAAAAAATTAGTAGACCACGCGGGCGAAGCCGCGGGCGTTCGCTAGACATATAAAAAGAAAAATGATAAAATACCTACATAATACCGTATGTCATGTCCAGTCTAAGTGTATAACGTGATACGGAAAATTGCGTGATATAAAATTTGCCCGTTAACCCGTTATGGTGAGTGCCGTTACCGAATTGACCATATACCGAAATAACGGCAGCGCATGAGCCTCTATTTAATGAATACTCGTCATTTTTATAGAGTGATCATGAATTACATCATCATATCCCTAAAACGAAACGAAACATAATCCCGAATGATTCCCAAGGTAATTATTCTCGCAGGGTGCCCAGTAAGAGTTTTTTTACTATTCGTAAACGTGGATCATAACAGCGTCAACTAGTGGCTAAAATGTGAAACTTAATTTGCGAGTAGGTACGTGAGTTTTTTACAAGGTCGATACACACTCGACTCGCAGTTAATAGGGAGCGCGTTAGGGCTTATGATTGGTTGTTTCGGGGATTTTTCAGAGTAAGAGTTACAACTTTGACAGTTCGAACTCGACGTTTCTCGACGCGTTTGACGTTGGCTCGATCAACGCGATGGTGAAGTCATTTGAGAATAATTTTGTACAACTCGTACTAGGCACCCAGATCTAATTCTAATCTAGGCATTTAAAAAAAATCTAATCTAATCAAAATCCTTACGTGCAAAAATTACTTATGTACTGAATCGGACATTTTTAGGTGACCGTAATAATTAAACATTTCGTACTTAATTCAGCGTTTACATCGCTAATCATGCTGAAAATAACCGGATAATCGATTTGTGAATTAAATACATACGTGATGAAGTTTTGTTTAGCTGTTCTTTTTCGTCTATTTTTTATACTACTAAGGTAGCAGCCAAGCGTGCGGCCTACCTGATGATAAAGCGGTTACCGTGGCCTATGGATGCCTGTGACACTAGAAGAGTCACACTTGTGCTATAATCACTGCGCCGACAAGTATGGACAATAATGGACAAGAATGGTCCACCAGTCGTCACTGCAGCGCTTCCTCGCAGATCGCTGGCAACTCACTACAGGAACATAGCACTATTCGAGAATAATGATGTTATTTGGCTGCGATATTCTGTAAGGCGGAGGTACTGCCCCAGTCGGACTGCTCGAGTGAGAAAACCCCACTATGCCCTTCCTCTCTTATAAGGGCTCTATCTCACTCACTATGGTTGCGCCACCACAGTTGCCAACTCCTGGTGTTTCGCTCGGTTGCGCAACCAAGCGGACTCCAGGTGTCATTTAGGTACATTTTGTGCATGGTGGCGCAACCATGGGTTAAGATAGGGCCCTAAAGGTACTTATATTAATTTTAGAAATGATTTGTCTTTTCTATGATATCTTTCTATTAGCAGTTTATTGATAGGATTACTTATTTAAACCAAACAAGTTTGAGCGAGACTCGTTGTGAAGGGTATTGCACAGACAAGCATATACTTTAAACATTAACTAATTTAATCTAATTAAACTTAAGTAATTATAAAGAAAATAGTTTTTTGAAAATATTTTGTATTACGTATCATTTAATTTTACTCTTTTTTCTATTACTTTTTTGAAATTTTTTTTTTCTGTTCTAACAACGGTAGACATTTTCTTCTTTTTAGGCAAATCTTCCTTTGAAGATGTCAAAGAAGATAGTCAGAGGCATATCCAATTAAATACATATTTGTTAGGTACATGTACACATTAAGCAGAATTTAGCACTCCATACGTGATAAGTTGCATGCAGTTGTATCAGAAAGCTACACAAGTTTGTTATATCAAGTACCCACGCATGTAACATAAAAGCTTTTCAAGACTAGTAGGCCTGCTGATTACAGAGACAACTCCACCTGTCCATCAGCCAGTGAGTGGCCCAGGTAAGTATCTAAGCAGCTATGAGCGCCGTTATTGTGCCTACATTGGCTAGTCTGTGGTCACACCGTCAAAGCTACATGTTTTTTGTCAACAGGCTTGTACGTAAACTACGCTGAATCGCCATTATCTCGATCTAATACACGAGTAACCCTGATTCTTCATAATGGACTTAGATACAAGCTTACTAGAGTTCAAGACGAAAATGACTCAGTTGGTAGTCGCTGCGCTGTGGGTTGTGAGTTCGATTCCCATCCAGAACAAACAAATCCACTTTCGTAGCTGTATGCATGTATTTATAAAAAAAAGTAAAAGATAGTAAGTAGGTATATCAGTCATATGGTTTCCATAAAACAAGCTCTGCTTAGCTTGAGGCTACATGATACTTTCTGAAATTTCCTGCATCATATATTAATTTATATAACGGAGGCTTTCATGCGGCCTAATCTCTTTACAAGTAGAGTTGGCCATACAAACTTAGTTTTATATGATTTGATTGAATTATGATTGAAAATATTTCTAAGATTTCATGCTTTCATTTCTAAGATGCAGCTGATAGATTTCTTTTGAATTTCATTGAATATCAAAAGAAATATTCAGCCTTATGTGAAACTACTCGTTTCTGATAAATTGAAAAATACTTTACGATTAGGTACTTAGAAGTAAAATTCTATCAGACTAGATTACACGAGGCATAAGTGAAAATAACTGTTTAGATTCATATCTTTTATAGATTACTAGCGGACGCCCGCGGCTTCGCGCGCGTGGATTACTACTTTTTTTATCCCACGTGAAACATTTTTTCGGGATAAAAAGTAGCCTATGTCACTCTCCAGTCCTCCAACTATCTCCACACAAAAAATCACGTCAATCCGTCTTTCCGTTTTGACGTGACAGCAGGACAAACAAACAAACAAAAAAACCCACTTTCACATTTATAATATGGGTATGGATATAAATGACGTCAGGAGGAACGCTTAATATTCCTCCTACGGTTAAATAAAATCTGGACGCTCTGTAGTGCCGCGGACATTCTTGAGATGGAAAGCTTACTGCCCAGCACCTAAACTATTTTCTTAGCATAATTAAATGAAAAAAAGTAACCAGCATTCATCGATCCAGCATATTAGATTTTAATACTTTTCGAAGTAAGTATAAGGTTATTTTATTATTATTTTAGTTGACTAAAAATATCGTTTGAATTTTTTTTTTTTTTTTTTTTAAGTGTTTCTTTTTTTTTTAGTACCTACTTATAGCATTTCTTATTTGAACCTTCTATTAAAATGGATAGGAAATCATGAGAAAATAGCTGCAATAATTGAATAGTAACGCCTAGGTTCCACCATTATCGCCGCTACATTGATTGACGACCACGCCCTTGCACATGAAGACTTTTTTGCGCTGCATATAACAGACTCCATAATACCTACATCTACCTACCAACATTTTTTTTATTAGATGAACTATACAATGTCAAGAGTCAATCTTTACCTACAATTAACGGGAGACTAACATACGACGATTTACAACAAGGTATTACATCAAGTAGGTTTGGGATCTATTCTGCTAAGTTATAAGGTTGTTTTTAGAAGAGTCCCCACTTTTTTTTGTGGCCACATAAAAACACTTGTTAACCGAATGCTGGCTCTCGGAGGAAAAACCACTACCAGCTTTGCCTAATTATAAATCCGCATCTACTAAACATATTATTAATAAAAATGGTGGGATTGTAATATATTATAGATCAAATCTTCACTGCGTAATAGAAGAACCCATATTTCAAGATTCTAATTGTCTGTTGCTAAAACTAGGTAGTAAAATTGCTATCATTGCACTGTATAGATCACCTTCCTTCTCAAACATAGATAACTTTTTAAACTCTTTAAGCAACATCCTAACTGCCGTTAAATCATTTGATACAGTGTCTGTCATTGGTGATATAAATATTGGCATAGAATCCAACAACACTGACAGACATTCCCCTAGTTACTTGGAACTTACAGCTTCCCATGGATTACTGCCTAGTCATACACTGCCAACAAGAGCGCATAGATGTCTCGATCATGTGTTATTAAAAAGCAAGTACCAATGCACCACTGTCGTACTAAAGACTGCCTTAACTGACCACCGTCCCATCCTCCTAAGTATCAAAACCAGTCTGGTGAATACTAATAAGCCTAAACAAATAATTACTAAATTTAATATTGACGACGCTCTTATTCAAATTAAACTACTAGATTTTTCTAATATATTTTATAATAACGATGCCAACCAAATAGCAAATCTCTTTATAAACAAGATGATGGACATCATCAAATTAAGTACTCGCATTTTTCGTGTACCACAATCGCAGCGCATCATTAAACCCTGGATCACCCCTGGTCTCTTACGGTGTATTCGTAATAGAGATAGAATGCACATCCGCAGTAACCAGAACCCTACTAATCAAATACTAAAAACGACTTATATACGCTATAGAAACTTTTGTAACAAGTTACTGAGAAAAGTCAAATTAACCTACGAAAAAACAGAACTACAAAAACATAAAGGCAACTTAAAAAAGACATGGCAAACTATAAGACGCATAACATACACTGAAGAAACTAGATCAAAGAGTGACTACTGAACATAAAGCCAAACCCACAATCATCAGTGGACTACGTCAATAATTATTTTGCAAATGTAGGCAAAAACTTAGCGGACCACATTACGGCACACGGAACAACCACCTATGATAGTCTTACGCAAAACAAACTTCCATCTCAGGCCAACTCGATCGTTATGCTGCCGACTGATGAGAACGAGGTCCTCAGTATCCTTAATGGCCTAAAAACTGACAGCGCCGTTGGTTATGATGGAATTTCGACAAAATTACTAAAAATGTCTAGCCCTTTCTTAATAAACGTTATTACATACATATTTAATGTTTGTCTTGCAACTGGGAAATTTCCAAAAGTCTTTAAAACATCCATAATTACACCTGTTCACAAGGGTGGTAAAGGAGACAGTGTCAATAACTATAGACCAATTTCAGTACTGCCTAGCTTGTCAAAAATATTAGAAAAACTTATAAATAAAAGGCTTATTAGCTACCTAGAAAAATATGAATTGTTGTCCCCAAACCAATTCGGATTTAGAACTGCGAAATCTACAGAGACTGCAGCTACTGGACTAATAGATCTTATTGCCTCCGGATTAGATAAAAAGAAAAAAGTCATTGGAATATTTCTAGATCTGGCCAAAGCATTTGACACTGTCTCCACCTCCTTACTCATAAGAAAACTAGAACTTGCTGGCATCCGTGGTAGCTTTTTAGATCTTCTTCAGGATTATCTAATTGATAGAAATCAGAGAACCAGAGTGGGAGATTTAATAAGTAAAGACGAACCAATGACCTATGGAGTCCCTCAGGGTAGTGTCCTTGGTCCAACTCTATTCCTAATGTATGTCAATGACCTGTGCAATCTTAAGTTGAAAAATGGTCAAATATTTTCCTACGCTGACGACACAGCAATAATCTTTCAAGGCAATACATGGGAAGAGGCTAGGTACTACGCTGAAGAGGGACTAAAAATAGTAACAAACTGGTTGCAACGCAATTTGCTATCCTTGAACATAGATAAGTCCAAATATTTGACTTTCAGAAATTTATGTGTTAAAAAACCTACTCTTACAATAAAAGCCCACCTCAATTGTAACTCGTATTATGACTGTAATTGTGCAACACTAGAGAGAGTGGACAGTATTAAATATTTAGGACTAATAATTGATGATAAAATAACCTGGAGAAAACATATTGATCAACTCACTAAACGAGTGAGGAAATTTATTTATATGTTTAAATATCTAAGAGAAGTTGCAGATAGTAAACTAATTATTAATATTTACAACGCATTATGCAAACCTATACTTGAATACTGCAATGTTACCTGGGGTGGCGCATGCAAGTCCTACATGCTCAATCTGGAACGTGCTCAACGTGCTGTACTGAAGGTAGCACTGTTCAAACCCTACAGGTTTCCCACTCACGATCTGTATAGAGAAAGCGAAGTCCTCTCTGTGCGACAATCATTTATCTTTAACATTATTCTTTCCCAGCATAAAAGCATAGATGTCCATTCTAATTTGGCTGTAGGAAGAAGGAGAAAAGATAAAGTCATAAGTATCCCAAAATGCAATACAAAATCTGCACAGCGTCAACAATACTTTCTAAAACCTTTTCTTTACAACAGCATCAATAAAGCTATCCAGGATTTCATATACTTAAATAAAATAGAGTGTAAAAAAACACTAAAAAAGTGGCTAATGTCGTTAAGCTATGAAAATACGGAGGAATTGTTAAAAATAGTGGAATGAATAATGGACTTACTAAACATAAAGCAAGAACAGAAATATATATACATACACGCTCACCCACACGCTCTCACACACTAACACATCCACACACACACAAACTACACACACACACACACACACACACACACACGCACACTGATTCCAATTTTACACACAATACACATTCTCAGTTATTCTAATCCTAAAAGTATAAAATATTGTTATATTATAGAACATAATTATAATATATTACAATATTTAATTATGAAATAAGATATTTACTACTACTACAATTAATTAAATACATTTAATTCTAAATTTTGGTATCTACTTAACTTAATTTATACTTATTGTTATATTATAGAACATAATTATAATATATTACAATATTTAATTATGAAATAAGATATTTACTACTACTACAATTAATTAAATACATTTAATTCTAAATTTTGGTATCTACTTAACTTGATTAGAAATAAAATATTCTAAAACTTTTATATAAGTACCTACAATACATATTATAATATACATTACAATATTTTATTATGAAATAAGATAATAATTAAGTATACAGATTACTAGGTACTACAATTAATATAAATACATGTAATTCTAAATTTTGGTACTTACCTACTTAAATTGATTAGAAAATATTCTCAAACTTACCTACTTTCCGATTAACTATATGATTGATTAAGATGGCTACGAAATGCGAATAACCAGAAGGAAGCAGGATCTACAACACAAGTTACCTAAACTTAGTGTAGGTCCTGTCTACTCCCTAAATTATGTACAAGCCTACTATATAAATTTTGTTATTTTTGTAGTAAATTGTGTATTTGTGCTTGCAATGGAACAATAAACGAATTGAATTGAATTGAATTGAACTTGTAACTTAATAAAATATATCATAATAGATTGGTAACTTAAGACTAACACATGCTTGTAAGTGTCGTTCTTTGTGTACCTATATGTAGTTTGGTTGTATAAGCAACAGTTAAGACCACTTACATTCAATCAAGATGAAAATTATCTAACGTATCATTTGAAGCACGAGCTCCATGTACTATGCAGTTAATTTATAAGCGTTTTTAAGTTTTCGATAGTCTTTGGTGATTTACATGACGTGACAATGACAGCAATAATTTTTTTTAGCAATAATGTGATTTTTAATTGCTAGATACATCTGGCCTTGAATTCATTGATTGGGTACCGGAAAATAATGTCTCACTTATTTTTAGGTACCTACCTATGAATACCTATTCAATGTTCTCTTATGTTTAGGATGTTATTTGCATAAATAAAATAAAATATAAATATTTTGTGTTTGAAATTCATTTAAGCATCATTTAGTTTTAAGAAATACTTTTAAGACCTAAATAAAATGAAAGTAAAATAAAAAAACATGAAATAATTAAGTAAGTTTATTTTAATTTATTTGCAACCGATAACTAATTCGTTGCTACTCTGGTGCGGACAAGCTTTAACGCCATGTCCATTTGACACGCCATTTGCTGCCCCATGTGCGAAAGCCTAATGCTATGCGCATAATTAAATACCGGCAATAATTAATTTTAAATTACGTAAAAATGCAAAGCGAAGCACGGTTGCCATATCAGATAGTCACAGTCATGGGTATTTGATGGACCGAAACCAGATGTTATTATGAGCATTAGGTGCGTAAAGCTTGTTGAAGTGAAGCAGGGCAATTCTACTAATTGACAACGTCCGCTGCGTTTTGTTTCGTTGTTCAATGTCAGCTATTTGGTCAATACTTAGTAGAATGGCTTTTTCAAATATTTGTTCTGCCAAAGTCCAAACCATAGCTAAAATGTGACCACAGAGTCGTTGGTCATTAGTAGAATAGGAAACAGACAAAAATCTAAGGCGCAGGCCAGATAGAAGAGACGGGGTGCAGACATTTGTCTCTTCCGCGTCCCTTTCATACAAAATGTGACGGCGTCCCGTCTCTTCTGTATGTTTTGCGGCGCGACGCTTCTATACATTTTCTATGAAAGGGACGCGGAAGAGACATAGGTATGTCTGCAACGCGTCCTCGTCTTACGTCTTTTCTGTATGTCCCGCGCCTTAGGTTTAGTTGACGTTTGCTTGTGGTTGATAAAAAGTTTGGATGTAGAATCGGCAGCACAGCTTGTAGATTATACGAGATTGTACCAATAATAAGCTATCGTTCCAGGAAGATTTAATTTTATTGTGATTTTCAGGAGATGATATTAATCTTATTGTGATCTTCACACGAATACTAGATTTTAAGATGAGATTGGGGTGTCGTCTTGAAATTTTTATAGGTACCTACGCGATATGGAAAAATTAATGCCTTTCTTTACTGTAATTTTACAACCATTTTCGCACAGTAATATTGTAATAAAGGTGTTTTTGTTTATAATTATTAAATGTGTAAAAAATGGTGCGAGAATAATTTAAATTGACATGCAAATGTTTTAACCAGTTTTTGAATACACCTCGTACTAGACAGTTAATTAAACAAATTTTAATAACACATCGTTTTTAACGATCCTCTGATTCTTTTGTTTTTTTAATTTTTGTAAATATGGTAGGTACAAATATGATACCTAAGTAATTTTATATTTATATTTAAGTAATTAATAAATCTTAAATAATTTTGTAAAAACCTTAGATATACCTTAGATCTAAGTATTTTATAACTGTTTCATTTGTGCAACAAGAATAAAATAAATGAATAAATAAATGGATCATCATCATTTACAAGTAATTCTAGTTCTTAAACTCCATAAATCCGTAGTAACTCATAAATTTACAGGTTTAATATTATACAATACTCGTATCAGTATCTTTAAACTTTGAATACAGAGGTCCAATTACCTCGTTAACCGACATAAAAAAAGAGGAGGTTATTACTACCAGGCACGAGCCTTCTACGGCGATAACTAGTACAAAATACTGGGTTCATACTATTCGCCATATCATGCAGGAAGTATGAAATCACTCAAATTGGGTTTCAACGGATAAACATTAAATTGTGCTTTGTACCCTATTTGAATGGGTCCATCTATCGATTTTTTATGAGTACGTTCCACAATTTGAGAAGCGTTCTTATGGTGTTACCTTTAATATAATTACTCAATTATTACGAACTTGGAAGTTTATGAATTTCATCTCTATTTCAATTAGGGTATGATTTAAAATCACGACTGTGCCTGTGTCGTAAATAGTTTAAAAGGCATTTATGTTTTCACCTTTCAATAAGTAGTTGTTATCAATTTTATAATTTCTTATTAAAATTTAAACTAGCTCCGAATCTTTTGATCTAACTTGATTAAATTAAGATTGAAAGTGAAAAGTCTTATCAAAATTTTCAATTCCGACGGGATTCGAACCCGCAATGATACAAGCGATCCTCCTTTAGCCGGAGTGCCTTTACTAATTCGGCCACGGAACCTTTGTCGCCAGAGTTACCTAAGTGTGGTTTAACACTATAACAAATAAAAATTAAGTTCGTTTATTTTCTAATGTTAGTCCATTTATTTACTTATTTGAATTTAATTTATTTATGTAGTTTTCACAATACAAACTCTGCTTACTTTGGAAATAGATGATGCTGTGTGAAATATTCAGCACTATCTAAAAATATAAAAGAACTACTAAAGAAAGTAGGTAAGTACTTATTAATTTTATTACAACACGTTAAATCTCTTGAAACTATAAAGTTGATTTTGATATTTATTTTTCACCTGGATGTCAGGGGTCACCTGGATAGTTGTTATAAAAGTTATACAGCCACCCAATAAACGATGCTGTTGCCGAGATCCAGAATTTGTTAAAAAATTAGATTTTAAAAAATTAGAATCAGATTTTAACAGTTATGAACTCATAAACAATCTGCGACAAACCGCAACAATCACCTTTGACATTCAAGAATTCGTGTTTGATTTTGACCTGAATTTTAAAAATTAAATTTACACTATTGATTGCTTTAGATGCGAGAGAGACAAGTTTTAAATGAAGCAACACGATTAGAGACTCCTATACTACAGTTATTTAGTTAGCGAATGATCGTTAGCACTAATGTGGGTATAGGTTCGATCAGACGTCAGCCATTACCGGTTGATTATCGCCGATGATATTCAAATCTAAGTGGAATGACTTTTTTGGACATGTTATCAATGGATACAAAGCTCCGGATAAATTTGTAAATTTCAATTTATAAGTACCTAGCAGATTAGAGCAGAGGTTGTACAAGAGATGAGATGTAAAGAAGTACAATTAAGCAGGTGGTGGCACTATTATTATAGTGACAATAAGCATCAACATGCGTTGCAATGCCACGTAAATTAAACAAGTAAAGTAAAGCAAAGTAAAAAAGTGTTAGGTTGTATATTCTGAATATAGATTTTTTGGGCCAGAAACCCTCGTGGGCATCCTCAGAAGACTCTACCAAAGTTTCATCACAATCTGATCAATGGGTATGAACGCATAAGGTACAAACATTATCTATTTTCAAAACAAACATTCTGATTAATCAGCATGCTGATTGTCTATCTTTGATAGCGACCAAACCGGTCTCAACTCTCAAACTGCCAAAATGACAGTTCAGTGACAACGCAAGTAGCTCTGTCACTCTCATCTCAATGAGACCGAATGCGACAAAAGAGACCTACGCGATCGTTTTGACAGTTTTGACCAATTTGAGACAAGTCAGACAATTAGCCCACCGATCTGGGCCCTAATTCCTTTATTTTACAACGTCGACCATTTAAAAATATTATAATCAACGGGATAATAATAATTACCATGATTATTGAGTTTTCTTGCTAATGGTAACTATCCCGTTGATTATAATATTTATGTTCGTATGTTCGTTACCATGATAGTTTCAAAAGTCATGTCAACCATTCAAGCCATTGCGTTTTGTTTCAGTCTTCAAAATGACAGTAATTTGCAAAACCTCGGCCTGCTGTTGAGTTTCTAAAATCGATCCACGTATTATCAATGTTGTGTAAGTTTAGAAACTGCACTTTTACCAGGAAATTATTCAGCGAAGATAAAATTACAAAATTTACTAAAAACAGATCACGTACGTAACATCTCGTTCAAAGACGATCCGCATATTGTTAGTGCAATCTTTTGCAATGCGATCGACTTTCACTTGCTGATGATTCTCAGATACATTAAGACTAGCTTACACCCGCGGCTTCGTTCGCGTGGTACATGCCTGGATAAAAGTAGCCTATTGTGTTATGTTATTACCTACAGGTCATAATCATGTGTTCTTTCTTTTAGTCTATTCCCGCCCTTGCTTCTTCTTCTTTTGTATTGTTAGTCGATCGAGCGAGCGAAGCGAGCGAAGATCTTAGTGGCAAGTTAGGCGATTTTGCTTTGTATGTTTGTATGTTTGTATGTTTGTATGTTTGTATGTTTGTATGTTTGTATGTTTGTATGTTTCATTTTTATGTTCTCGCATAACTATCGAACCGCTAATCCAATCTGTATGAAACTTGATAGGTCAATAGGTAGTGCTATGGAAATTTGCTGTGGAGCGTATGAGCGTAATCGATGAAGGGGTTGTAAAGATATGGGGTTCCCAAGGGGGTAAATTTTTTTCAAAGTTACCCAAATATATTGAGTGGGGTGTCATACGAAAGGGCTTATTTTGTACATTCCAAAATGGTTTTTATTTTTAATCTAGGATGTATAGTTTTTGAAATACGACCAAAGAACAAAAACTACGAAACCAGAGCTGCAAGAGCTCCCGTTTCATAGAGTTTCGATGTCTTCGTAGCTCATTGACTGGTTGGTCTTAAAAAGAGAGTGGCATCGTTGCGGTTTGGTTTGCAATGATTTTAGATGCTACTTGATTTATTTTCATGATAAAAAATTTTTTGATAAAGAATGAAAATAATTGGGGTAAAAAAAGTTAAATAAACAAATATATTGAGTGGGGTGTCAAATGAAAGGTCTTAATTTGTACATTCCAAAATAGTTATTATTTTCATTCTAGGACGTATACTTTAGAAATACGACGAGAATTCATAAATATGAAATAAGTAAATGAAAAATTAGACACGACATTATTGTATTGCATGCATGCTAGTATTTTTTACCATGAAGAGCTAGCGCAATAGGCATACTCGGCAGTAGTAGCACTTGAAATTATAGGGGTAGTCAGAAGAAAGTCCAAATGTAAGCCATCTACGGTGCGCGAGATCTCAGTTCGGGGCGAACTACTAGTTTACAGTGTGTGCTAAAAATAAATGTTACCTAGTCTATTCTATTCTAAATTATGTATATTCCAAGTTTCATTAAATTCAGTAGTTTTGAAAGAGTAACAAACATCCATCCATCCATCATACCATACATAGTAGGATAGGATAGGATGTGTGTGTAATGTCTGCACTGCATGTATTTGGAGGTACAGGGAGTAATATACTTACCTACTTAACTTCTTTTGGTAACAACAATTCAATTCATTCCTAAATTATGAAACAAGAAGGAAATATCTGAATGTTTTTGTAATAATTAAAACAGCAGACAACGTTACAAAAACACCCTTTTTCATAACTTATACGATAACTTTTTGTTTTACTGACCGTTCCAGCAGTGTATTCATGATTTTTATGATTTCCGTGTTGCTTTTTGTGTTATAAATTTTAGTATTCAGCTTTGTTGTAAATATTAATAGGTTTATTAGAATAAAGTAGGTACTTATATTACTCTGTTTTATGCCTATCGTATATTACTGTGTGTTTTTTCTTTGACTCTGTTTTTAGTTTCCTAGAAATACCGTGTATACAAATACTCTAATTTTTATAGTGTTAGACCACACTTAGGTATCATTTGAAAATGAACATGGTAACATTTGAAAATGAAAAATCTTATAAAAATTTTCAATTCCGACGGGATTTGAACCCGCAACTAAGGATTCCATAGCCTAATAGGTAAAGGCACTCCGGCTAAAGGAGGATCGCTTGTATCATTGCGGGTTCGAATCCCGTCGGAATTGAAAATTTTGATAATATTTTACATTTACTCTATCTTATTCAAAGAGATCACTTAAATTACGTTGAATCATTTTTATATGAACTAACTTCCGCCCGCGGTGTTGCTCGGGAGGTGCCTACATAAAATATAGCCTATGTTCATCCTGAAAGTTCATTCTAAATACTGGTGAAAGAATTTTTGAAATCGGATGAGTAGTTTCGGAGATTACCTTCTACATACAAAAAAACTTTACCTCTTTATAATATTAGTATAGATAACATTACAGTACGGCCAACGGATCTCGGCGAACGTGAAGTTAGCCGTTTCGATGCGCAGTGCAACTTTTTCATACAAAATGTTCTACTGCGCAGCGAAAAGCCTAACTTCACGAACGCCGAGATCCGTCGGCCCAACTGTATTTAGGAAATTTTTGTTCATTTCAATCTTCAAGACTTCTGCGGCCCTAGCCATATTACACTATCTATCGTCGCTGTAGAACGATCTATCGTCGCTGTAGAATAGAACACTTCAAAATGTATAGGATTTGACGTTCTGACCACGTGACTCATCTACTTGAAACGTCAAATATCATCGCTGTCGTTGCATCTATCGCGATAATAGCTCGAGATAAGTTCCTAGCCATATTACAATTTTGTGCCGATAGCTCAATCTACAGCGCCGATAGATATAGAACAGAAATTGTTTATGGTCAGCGATCTTAAACGTCAAAACGTCTTGTGAATTGTGTGAATGTGTGTGTACGCGGGAGAATCGATAGTTTTGGAATAAAAAGTATCTATGTAAGTAAATTATGGCCTTGATGATTTATATTTACATTAGAAGTCATTTTTAATTTCTACTAAGTCATTATTGTAAATCTCTCTCAATGTGTCATATGTTTATTTAATTATAGTAAATATTAATTATCGTAGTGAAATTAATACTTATCGGGTTGCCGCGCTGCTATGTAAAAGCCTATGCCGGAAAGTGGTGCCTTTATTTGTTTCGATCGGCCATCAACCAAACATTAAAATATAAACTCAAAGGCCTCTATTAATAAACTCGGATTAACTTCTGTCCAAGTTGCACCACGCCTTACTTATTGCCATCCTTTTTTGTTAGACAGTGACAAATAAAGATGTCAATAGTAATCCGTGGTGCAACTTTGACAGAGGTTAATCCGAGTTTATCAATAGAGGCCTTAGGCCTTAGGCCTCTTATTAATAAACTCGGATTAACTTCTGTCAAAGTGGCACCACGGATTACTATTGACATCTTTATTTGTCACTGTCTAGGCCTGTATTAATAAACTCGGATTAACTTATGTCAAAGTTGCACCACGCATTAAACTATTGCCATCCTTTTTTGTTAGACAGTGACAAATAAGGATGGCAATAGTAATCCGTGATGCAACTTTGACAGAAGTTAATCCGAGTTTATTAATAGAGGCCTTAGGCCATTTTTTTTTAGACAGTGACAAGTACAGTACGGCCAACGGATCTCGGCGTGAGTGAAGTTAGCCGTTTCGATGCGCAGTGCAACTTTTTCATACAAAATTTTCTACTGCGCAGCGCAGAGCCTGACTTCACGTACGCCTAGATCCGTCGGCCCAACTGTAAGGATGGCAATAGTTAAATCCGTGGCGCAACATTGACATAAGTTAATCCGAGTATATTGATAGAGGCCTTATATATTATATATTATAGAGTTTATATTTTAATGTTTGGTTGATGCCCGCGCGAAAAAAAAAAGGCACCAACCTCCAAAATCGGCATGGCCATTTTTATTAAGTTATTGGTAGAATGGAAAACTGATTGATGTCAAAAAACTAAGTGAGATGGAAAAAAGTAAAAATAACACGACACATAGTCCGAGCAGCAGTAGCTGTTGCCATGGTTACAGCGCTTTCTATTGGGTTTGGCGATAGCTCGGCGAGCTATCACAACGATCGTTCCGTTCCGCGAGCGCTTGTCAAAAAGTGTAATATGGCTAGCATTTGCAGCGATCAGCGGAATAGAATCGACAGTGATCTATAAAAAGTTTCTAATTAAAGAAGTTATTATTCAACATCTGAATTCATGGAAGATGATTTAACAAATTAACTGTTAAATTCTCCTTGTAAGTGCCATTATTTATTCTAGAAGTATATTATGCGATATTATTAAGCAGTTTAGTGTAGTTTTTACCTAAAATGGTGGTAAAAATGGTCAAAACAAAATTAGTGCAGAGCACTAACCATAAACAATTTCTACTATAAATTCTCCTTGTTGTCAACTGAGATGTATCCAAAGATGCAACTGAGCGATTTTTACTGTAGAATAGATCGAGCGACAGCGCTGATGAAATAGAATAGATACGGAGCGATTGTAATATGGCTAGGGGGGCTGTTTGGACTGTGCACGATCTTTCAGTAATTTATTTTAGCATAGGTACCTATATCTCAGAATGATTGATGTTCAATTCGATGTACTGAATTTCGAATTTGATTACAAAATGAGTTATTGCACTTTCATATAATCACCGAGACCAGCTACCATGACTGTGACATTCATAGTACTTTCAAAATATCATAAGGATTATTTTACGGTGTGCTCTTACAATTTTATTAGTAGGTAAGTATACCTACTAAGGTAAGTTAAATAACGAATTCAATAAGTAGGTAATTATTTTTTAATTGAATTGTGGAAAGATTTATAGTCGATCAGCCGATAAGAATATTCTCAATTTAAATATGAAATAAAAAGTAATTAGGTCTAGTATATAAATTATAGTATATATATTTATATGGGCCGTAGTTATAAGTATTTAACATCTTTCACTTGTACTATTGTTGCCTGAAATAAACGTTTTATTATTATTATTATAAAATATAACAACTGTATCCTCAAGGCGTGGTAGACATTTTTTCAGATCTTGATTTTAAGATCCTTTGTAGATGTCTAAGGGGGTAGTCAAGAGGTATGTCCAAATACATATTTGGTACATGCCCACATTTTACTAAACTGATCGCAAAAACTGTTTTATCCATCTACTTCACGCTGAAACATAAATAATTGTTTGTATGAGTTTAGTTTAAAACAAAAAGTTGCATGATTTATGCGTAGTTTCGCCTGTTTTAAGATCTTGAACCATGTTAATTATGATGTTAAGTTTGAATTTCATAGAATATTTTTATGCTCTTGGAACCATGTGTAAAATTAGGCTCATGTATTTAAGACACTTATTTTTATAAAAATTGAGATCACACTACTGTGTCTCCAGTGACAGTACTAATAAGAAGAAGTAAATAAAGCTGATTAAAAGAAATAAGAAGTCTCTTGAAAACCCTGAAAATCCTGAAAAATCCTGCATCTCTTGAAAATCCTGAATAAGTGCAACAACAATCAATCAGCAAAATTACAGTCCACTTCAGTTCTTTTTACAAGTTTTTATTAACTTGTTTTATTTGTTTTATCGGGTGGAATCTTGCAACTGAATTTTAAAGCAGTTATCCTAAAATTTAGCATTTTCATAGATTCTCGGTGACACTCCAATATTATGGTAACAGCAAGTTGTAGCCGTACCATGAACTCTTCGAGCAATGTTAGAACAAGCTTGAAACATGACAACGAATGTCATTTCTAAAGCAGTAGGACTGTTTTAAGCTTGTAAGTAACATTGCTCTAAGAGTTCATGGTACGGCCCCTGATCTGATAATGGAGTCAGGACCTGTTCAACGAAACTACTCAGTAGGTACCTAAACAAGATTAAAATACCCGTGCATAAACATTTAAAGCTTGTGGTTGCCTAATAAAGGCTTGTGGATCAAAAAACGTATTCTATTCTGTGAATAATACCTACTGAATGTGGTGGGTAATAATAATATTTTTTTTTTACCATTTTTTTTAAGTTCGGCATGCAATTTGTAAGTAAGTATAGGTACTTACTTATTTCAAAAGTGGACTATTGGTGGTAAATTGCGAGCGAAACCGCTAAATTAGTTAGATTAATAATATTTCATTTCTCCCAACACTATTGGTATCTTCATCATTACAGCTTGTATGCGTGTGCAAGTAAAGCCAATTACCCGTACCTACTTAATTATCGAGAGCTCCCCATTAATGCGGCTGGTGGGAAAGATGGAACACTGTAAGGAAAGCCTGTGTACCTTATACTACTTATCATAATCATAGCAATATATTCTACCAGGTGTTTCAGATTAGATACCTACCTACCTACTTCTAAAAACTCAAAAGTGAAGTTATGATTTTCTGAATTATTACAAGAAAGTAAAAATATAGGTAGGTAGGTACTTATAACTACTTATGTACTTAGATCATTTTTTGAAAACTTTTGCATTGCCTTCAAGAAAAATTAAAAGCAGATTTTTTTGTTAGTAGGTAAGTATTTGAAATATTTTGTTAAAGACTCAGTTTATGGATTAATAAAGTCTGTCATAAGTTTTAGTCATCAACTGATCATTAATATGCTTTTTGCAATCAAGACCCCGCCAAATATCATAAATATTTAAATATCGCATATTAATAATTTTTAATACATTCAATCCTTCGCAAAAATCAGTTTTGATCGGCTTAAAATTTTAAATGATCACGAATTTGTCCTGCAGTTTCATTTCATGTCTTTTACGTTTACATTATTATTGTTTTTTCACGTATTGATCAATTGATTTTTGTAAGAATCTCGATAATGTTCTATCAATAAGTGTTAAGTAATTGTAAGAGTAGGTAATTCATTTTAAATATCCCCAAACAATATAGGAAATTAGACGGTTTTTGTAACAACAAATAAAAATAACTTTTAACTTTTCACAGTTTGATGTTACGAAATTGTTCCAAAACGGATTAACGGTTTAGTATCAGAATAAAAACAAAGCGCGTCTAAAATTATCACTAAATAATGTTAATTTTGACATTTTAGTTAAGTAATCCTCAGTGGATCAGACTTTTAAATGTTATGTAAGCTGTGTTAATTGGCAGATTCATTTTAGTTTAAATAATAAAACACTAACTTCTAAAAACTCAGGAACATAATAAATTTAAGTGCTTATCAGAAAAAAAAAGTCGAATGGTTTCTAAAATCTTTTAAAAGATGATCAGTTTTGGCAACTATAATAACCTACAGCTATCAAAAGATTTTAGTTAAGAAGGTCCTTACCAGAAATACTAGAAATAAATAGAAATGTCCAATGTTAAAGATAACACTTCCTAACTTTTTGAAAATACCGGCTCTATATGTAAGTAGGTATTTACTTACATCACATTTAAACCCACATTAATAATAGAAATATATCTATTTATTAGCACATTTAATTCCATAAACATACTTAAACATAAATATCTTACCAACAATCTTTGGCTAAGAGAGCGTGCGAAACTCAAATGCTAAAAAAACAAAACATGGCCTCCAAACTGTCCAAATAAAACTCACTGAACACTGGCTGAAATTTTCAAAATAAAAAACGAAACTTGATTTTAAAAATGGAACGCATAGGGTTGGGGCACAAGCGCATTCGCGGTGTCGATGGAAATTCGCGAGCGTGCGGAGATGACTCGCTCTCACAACGTGTGTCGGCTAAATGGCATAGTGCAGGCACCTGTGCCTCGGTATTGCACCGGCACACATTACACGCACTGAAAAATAATTTTAAACCTTATTGGAATTCAAAGTTGAAAAAACTTTCGAATGTTAACGCGTGCACGTTTGTGGCAATTGGAGAAACATAAATATAAGTTAAACGCATTTTGTAACGCATTTTGTTTGTGTAAGTGGACTCTTGGTAATAGATCAGAAACAGATTTTTTTACTTATTCAATTGTATAAATTACTTATTTAAGTATATGAATTTACTGTATTTCCTATTAATAACTGTAAAATATAGAATATAAAGTACTAGGTAACAACGTTGAATATGAGGTCATTTGATGAATAATTGACCGACCGAAGCTTGCGAAGCGTCTCCGTTTCAGCGTGGACAAAAATGCTTTCGTATGTCCGGTTGCCCAGACTACGTCCGGATGTCCGGATGCCTGTTTTTCTTTACAAGTCGCCTTTCTCAATAAATTCTCGTGAAACTTTGTGAGCATGTTCGATAATTTTATAGAATATCTTTAGCGTCGGAGATTTACTTTAAACGTAATCTTACTCCAAATAATAACATTTGACGAAAAGTAAAGGTGGAGTCTCGTTATAAAATGAAATTAATAAAATTACGTAAAATTAACGTATTTAAAACATATTTACTGGCGTGTAAATCAATATTAAACCTAAACGTGGATTTATTTCATGTTTTTATTCTCAATAATAACATTAATAACACACAAATATGTTATAATTTCTTTGTTATATCTTAATAGATTTGTATTTATTACGTTATATTTTTAAAGTAGCAAAACATATTTGGCAGCGGTGGGATTCGAACCCACGCCTCCGAAGAGACTGGTGCCTTAAACCAGCGCCTTAGACCGCTCGGCCACGCTACCACGATAAAGCGGCTTGAAATTATACATTCTATGATCTAGCCCTTTATTTGCTCAGGAAATTCTGTTTTCTAAAATTCATGAGTTCTAATTTTAATAATTATCACATCAATAGTGTAAACGCAACTCAACAAAATGGTAAATCGTCATTTATTTTTTGTAAACAATGTAAAAAAATTATAAGTGCCTAAGTAATTATTTATTTATACCTACCTACTTACCTACATCATAACAATACAGTTTTTATTAAAGTCAGGTCAGGAACAAAAATAAAATTAAAGTGAAAATGTACGAGCTACATTTCGCATCTTTGACGTAACATTTGCAATTTCTAGTGCTCTCCTAATGTTTTAGTTTTGCTTAGAAAGCTGCTAAAAACGTATGTGAGACGATACCATGTCATTTGTAGTACGTGATCACGAGACAACAACATCACTAGCTGTGACCGTAATAAGTAATATGTAATCTGTGATGTACGGTAAGTGACATGCTATCAATATAGTAACAGCTATTTTGGTAAGCTCGTCTCGTACCTATTCTGTGCCCGACTCTCCCGTTATTAGCTTCAAGTAGGGTTTGACAGATGGCGCTTTTAGATGTTTTTTTAATTAATTATATAAAAGTGAAGTAGGTAGGTATAAGTATAGGTAAGTAGGTACTTACTCATAGAAAATAATTTAGAAATATTTTTACTTTTCGATACTTACTTAAAGGAAGGAAGTTTAAAATTTAGACTTACCTACCTAATTGTCATAAAAAAACTATTTTGAAATAACTTACCTACTTACTTATACTTTTTTACTTTGTTTTTTCTTTTACCTAATATTATTAAAAATAACACCGACCTACAATCTTGCAATAAGTTTAAGACAACATTTACATAAGCATGCTACGTAGTAGCAGCAAATAAGCATGTTTTTAGTAGCATGTTTATTCCAGGCATTATAATGATTGAGACTAGAATCCAACTAGATTGGTCATAAACAGTGATCGGAATGAGGCGGGCTAAAATACCTAAAGTTCGAAAAATAACAGAGACAAATGGAGACGCCTTAGGACTAAATATTTTTCGACCCAATTATTTCCGTTTCCGGGACATTAATAAAGAACATCTAACATTTAGGTGAATCAGTTTTTTACCTGAGTTAATAACAAAAACTAAAATGTAAATTATAAGGATAAAAAACTTTTTTCCGTCGGTCAAATAGAAAAATTATTTGAATTAGTTCACAATATTATTAACATTAATTTGAAATGTACTTACTCACTGTGAAAATTGTGCCAACTTTCAATAAAATTCTTACTTACTACAAGAATAAAATTCTTGTAGTAAGGAAGTCTCCCCTTTTTTGCCTCTGTTCTTTGAACTTTAGGTATTTAAGCCCGCCTAATTCCGATCACTGGTCATAAACCTTGGTGTTTAAAACCAATAGGTAGTAACTTTACACTAACCTGTATAATGCTTACACACAAATTACACCAAATAGCCAGTAGACTGCTGCCTACAAACATAAACATTTATTATGAAAACATCCTCATAATATTGCACTTACAAGCGCTCGTGGCGTAGCTTGCTGAGACGTTCTGGATTGATCGTTGATGTGTGCGCGGTCAGAATTTGGATGGGTGGGTGGCATTACGAGCTGAGCGCTTCCGTGCTTCGGAGGGCACGTTAAATTGTCGGTCCCGGGATTTAAGTCGTTAAGCCTTATCAGAGGCCTTTTAGGCGCCCTAAAAACTCCGCCACCGGAGATGGCCACTAGCTCATGCCTACGAACTTACGTCTTAATTTTACTTTTAATGTTGCAGCTTATTATTATGCCTTTGTAGAGTAGAGCCATAGAGTTGTTTTATAATTCTATGAACCAGCCCTATTCACACGCGGCTACTGTGACTTTTGTTGCCAGTAGGTAGGGGAACCTGTTGAACCTCGGCCACACGATCTTATTTAATTTTTTTTGTCTATAAAGATTGGAATTAGGTTTACCAAATATGGACACATGTAAAGATACACTATTTGACTACATATTTATGAAATAAATTTTGTATTTTTAATGATACTTTAGAAGATAAAGAGATTTGAACAAAAAATGGGAAATTGTCGAAGGTACAACAAACCAGATATACCTTGGTCACTGCAAGATGTACCTTGACCTTACTAGTTTTTTTTCATGAAAATACCATGTTATCGAATCAAATAACGATTTTTTTTTAATTAATGGAAAGAACATTTATAAGGTATGTACTTTAGATAAAAAAATATATATATTTACATTTTTATCTTAAGTTATGCTAAAATTATCAAAATAACAAAGTTCTTAAAATTTCTGTGATCTTAAGATCATTTTCGCGTCCTATTATAATAATTTATCAACAAAAGTCCAAATACTTAACAGCTTTTAGGACAAGGTAGACTTCTCTCTTTGTTTGAACCTTCTTCGGTGTTTTTTTTTTCTGTTTGATATCTTGATACAAATTTGTACGTTAGCTCATGTCCAAAGTACAAAGCAAAAGTGGTGGCAAAGGTACAACATTGCCTCAATTTAAATTGACGAATTTTTAAAATGCACTTTGAGTTTGATTTGGGTCGATATATCTATGCCTATCTAAAGTCCATTTCACCTATAATTGATTGCATGAAATGGTTAACTCGTAAGTATGTACTGTTATCTAAGAATTAACTTAAAGTAAACTTAAAAATACCCTCTTTTTGAGCACTTTTTTGTATTTTTAATGCGCACGCCTCACTCACTCCACGCTGGTTTTTCGATTCTAGCTTCATGTTGGTGTTGACCAATGACGATTATAATACCACAGACAAAAACAAAAAAACTCGCACAGATTACGAGATAAGCCTTGGTGGCCGAGGGATATCAATGGACGAGGTTCAACAGGTTCCCCTACCTATTCGTTTCTTGCAAGTTGCATATATTTTTCTAGAGGGTAGTAAACATGTAGATCATATAAAAAATCTGTTTTTTTTTTAATAATGTTTAGCTGACACGTCAAGCGCCTTGTGCGGTTAGGTTACTAGCAATAGTACAAACCTCAGTGGTTTTTAATTGCTAAGATTATCATTGTTCTTTTTATAAAATTGTAAATCATTAATAAATAAAAAAAAGGTTTTCTTTGTATGGAATTCTATGGACCACGCTCACTACATCAACTCGGTAGCGTCACCGGATGAAAAGAATTGAAAGGCGATGCGGTGTGGCTTGAATGCGGCATTGAGGTGGTCAGCTATAACTATAATACCTACCTACTAAATAATTTTATTGACTTGATTGATCTATTAAATACAATTAACTTTTAGAATTCCTACTTCATTATCTTGATTTATTGTAATCCAGATCTAGAGCGTCTTCATCTTCCGGTCAATAATAAGTCAAGGTTAGCTAGGTAGGTAAGCACATTTATTTCAATTTTTTTAGTGTAGGTAGGTAACTAATTTAGGTATTTTTGTAATTACTCAAGACCCATTTGAGTCATCTAAAGATCGAACAAACGATCTAAAGTCCTGGACGCTGCGCTGGCAGTATTACCACAGTATTACCACGCTGAATGTCTATGCTAATTCGTTGAGTCAAAGAACCAGCTTTTGGATCACACGTTGCTTTATCTAGCTTGTCACCTGCCCTTATAAATATTAAAAATTAAAAATAGTTAGTATAGGTAGGTAGGTACCTACTTATAATGACAATTGAAAAGTCGAAATGGTTGTTATAAAAAATATTTTAAAAAAACAAAAACCCGACTGCGTCAAAACTAAAAAGAAAAAAACAAGCCTGCAAAGAATTACTCACAGTCGGTACCCATTCATTTTATTACCAATCAAATCTTCCCAATGTTATGGGTCCCGACTGTGAGTAATTCTTTGCAGGCTTGTTTTTTTCTTTTTAGTTTTGACGCAGTCGGGTTTTTGTTTTTTTAAAATATTTTTTAATTTAACACTTTTTAGTTATGATAAAGTTGATTTTAAAATACCTATTCAACGATACCCCACTTGATATAGAGTGACGATTTTGATTCTTTTAATTTTGACAATATGGCGTCTGGTTGTAGCCCAGGTGAATTTTGATTACTGTCATATCTTTAGTGACACTCCCAAGGTTGAGACAAATCGATTGACGTAAGAATCATCAAAATCGGTCCACGCGTTTGGCCTCTAGAGTGCCACATAGAAACATCCATAGCGAGAATAATTATTAATCAACTTTAAACCGTTATTTTTCCTAAACTATTACTTAAAATGAAAAATGGTAAAAGAAACATAAAGTTGATTTTGAAATACCTATTCAACGATACCCCACTTGACATGGTGTGACGATTTTGATTTTTTTAATTTTGACATTAAGGCGTCTGGTGGTGGCACTGGTGAATTTTGATTACTTTCATGTCTTTAGTGACACTCACAAGGTTAGGACGAATCGATTGACGTTAGAATCATCAAAATCGGTCCACGCGTTTGGCCTCTAGAGTGCCACATAGAAACATCCATAGCGAGAATTATTATTAATCAACTTTAAACCGTTATTTTTCCTAAACTATTACTTAAAATGAAAAATGGTAAAAGAAACATAAAGTTGATTTTGAAATACCTATTTAACGATACCCCACTTGACATGGTGTGACGATTTTGATTTTTTTAATTTTGACATTAAGGCGTCTGGTGGTGGCACTGGTGAATTTTGATTACTGTCATGCCTTATTAACACTCCCAAGGTTCAGACGAATCGATTGACGTAAGAATCATCAAAATCGGTCCACGCGTTTGGCCTCTAGAATGCCACATAGAAACATCCAAACATATATACATAGACTGATAAACACATTACCCTTCCTTTGCTTTGCGCAGTCGGGTAAAAAAGGTTAAAGTTTTAATCTGTGGTTTATGCTACTTTAAACTAGAGCAGAACATAATTATAATACCTAGTAGTTAGATACTTAGAAGCAAAATGAGATTTCATCATGGTTCACAAAGAACAAAACTATGAATCATTAAACCATGGCTTAGTGGGCCTCTTTCGGACGATAGCTTTATTAACGTCTGTTAAAAAAGCGTGTTAGCGAATTTAAAACTCGAATTTAATTTTGCCTTACTGCTCAAAATCGAACGTAGCTTGTTGCCTTTTAAAAGCTCTGACGTGCGAATAAATACATAGAAATACAAATGTTTCGTTTTTAACGGACGTTAATAAAACTCTCGTGTAAACGAGGCCTTAAACTTATTTTTGTTAACACGTTCCCTGTCCCCATACAAAAACAAAATGATCTGACAACTTCATATGTCCAAGTGTAGTTCATTGGCTATTGAAGTTACCATAGTGGAAGCACGGACTCCTGAAAAAAGTTTCATGGCCCCACATTGGGGGCACCTGGACAGGGAACGTGTTAAATCTCTAATTTAAAAACATAATCTACGGATAGAATGAATAAACTCGCGATACACCCTCACCTCAGTAGGTATGTTTAAAATTATATACCAACTCTACTGAAAGTTTACAAATATTTTCGTCGGCCCATTAGCTCAGTTGGTTAGAGCGTCGTGCTAATAACGCGAAGGTCGCGGGTTCGATCCCCTCATGGGCCACACTATCTTTTTGTATCAAACATTTTTACGAAACTCTTTAAGTATTTCAAAAATAGGAGAGGTTTCTTTCACTTTTCAATGTAGACTGTAGGTAGAGTCACAATATTGTGGTAGAGTCAAGGCTCTACCTAGTAAGTATTATAACTAGTACCTAATCACTTGGTGGTCGAAATGGCCATGCCGATTTCGTATGGGTTGATGGTTTTTTTTTTCGCGCAGCCATCAACCAAAAATTAAAATAAAACTCTTAGGAGAACCTACCTATATCAAACAAAAATGGAGTTTTACTTTTTATTGATCGATTGATTGATTTTCGCTATTGCCTAATAGTTTCACACAAAGGGTTCCATTTCCATACAAAACCGGTCTTATTGAACACGCACTGAAAAACACGTTACTTGTATGGGGTAACCCCTTTAAGTTTGACCCAAATGGTAGTTTGGTTTGTAACCCATACTTTAGTTACGAACCTTAAAAGTATATAAAAATGAGGTTACACTTAAACGAGGTTTCATTGCTCTATTTTCTAGCCATAAACACGTGATAGTTTAACGATTACATCTCCATTAAAGATGATCTCGAACACAAATTATTTCGATTAACAAGTAGAGCTCGATATGCAATTATTTTGTGGTTACTTTTTATAAAACTAGTATAAGTCTGCGAATTCAATTGAATCGAGTTTCCGAGAGTGCGTAAGCACACGTCTTAGTTATTTTTAACACCTTTCATATTTACCTACTTTGTCATTTATTTTAAAAATACTTATCTGTGGAAGAAGTAATGACAAAATAAGGTGGACCTAAAAACTAAACTACCTAAATATGCATACTTAATAGTATTCTTGGTTGTAAATTAAAAGGAAAAAAATTTAACGCATAACATGAAAAAATATTTTTGATTTTTTTTATATTTTTAGTAAGTACCTAACATTTGTTTCTTCAGTCCGTATGTTAGTAAATGAACTATAGAAACTTATTATTGCTATTTTATTTCACTTTATTATCGATAGAACCACGTCCGTACAAACTGACGCACATAACTCTACATTTTAAATATATACAATCCAGAATTGATTGGTGTTGAACGGTCTTTATCATTATTTAATCATTAAAAACGGTGTAACTGTTCCATTATGGTAGGCTCTTTTTAGCAGTAGGTAGTACTTATCTAGTTATAGAGTTTTACACCGATATGTAACAACATTGTGTTGCATACAGTTAAGACCCTCTACCTACTAAATCCTACTAGGAGATTAGGTTTTTGAGTGTGTAGGTATGTATGTAGATAGTTATCCTTGGGTACGTTCTGCAGCCCAAACAGTTTGATATAAGTAATATAATAATAATAATCATCATCATCATCTTCCTACTTGTTCCACATTAGATACGTGAAGTCGGCGCAACTTTTTATATCTTCATTTTCCTCTATCAGCATCGTCTCACTTTTTTACTCTGTAGGTATATTCCCAATAGGTATACCTACTTATGATTAAAAAAACCCCCAACTTTTCGCTCTTTTACTAATCTAATGATAGAGTCAGGAGCCGTTCAACGGAACTCCTCTATGCTAATACTTATTTGAATTATTTATTTTTTCTGCTTGTGAATGTTTCTACGAGTACCTAGGTAGGTATATATTTTGTTAGTTTATGTATGTAAAAGTTTAATATAACTATCATAATGTAAACATACAAAACATTGATGATCACGCTTTCGAAATATGCAGGTTAATCTTGTCTGGGGCTTAAAATACACAATATTATACTAATATTATAAATTTCATACAGTTTGTGTGTACGTTTGTTATCTCTTTATGCTGAAGCAACTAGGTAAATTAATTTGTATAAAAGGAGTAGTTAGTTTTTACTTTAAATTCTGGGACTCTAGTAGTTCGTAGGATGACAGAAAGGCACTAAAACAGTCTGTAACGAAACTCGCAAATGCATAGAATTACACCAGAATTAAGAACTATAAAAACCTTAGAAATAACAAAATAATCGTGGGTAAATCCGAATGGCGCAGCTAGTGTTTAGTAGGTACTTATCTGGGTGAGATTTGCATAATTTGAAATCGTTCTTTACTTTCATTCTGCTTACATTATTTAGTTTGCAAATTCTTATTTACATATCACATCAAAAACAATGTTTTTACAAATCGGACAGATGATCAGGCTTACCTAAATGGTTAAGTTATCCTTACTTGTTATTCAGAATTTGAGTAGGTACCTACCTAACTGAAATCATGTACTTACCTAATGTAAAACTATAGCAACTGGTGATTTGAAAGTGCCTGGTTCTAAAGAGACTCCACTACTTTTGAACTAAGTACTTTTTTGCTCTTTTTCGGGTAAATTTTATTTTTTCTCTATTGGCTCCCGAGCAGAGCTCGGTCGCCCAGAATTCCTCAATATTCCTACATATTAATAATATGACAGTTTTTAAAAGACAAGTGTTACGATTCGGTGTAAACAATGCCAAAAATCTTCTCACGACTGAACTAATAGGAAGGTATCTGCGGCCCGTGTAAAATACAATAGGTTAACAATTTTAATAACTACCTAAGTACCTAGGTAAGTACATGAGTATTTTTCAAAGTATTCATTACAATGGATCAAAACGGCAACATTGTCTAAAACTGTACCATTTTCTATGGTGTTAGTCGTATTATCTTTAGGGCCGTGTCGAAGGGGAAAGTACCTCGCCTTTCGATCCGAAGGTCGTGGGTTCATATCCTGGCCGTACATCAATGGATTTTCCGTTTCTTGGAGGACATTCAACAAGACTTGGTGGACATTCTTTCACATAGGTATTTTAAATAGATATTCAATTTAAGTATTTTGAAAAATTCTCAATGAGCGCTTGAGCAATGTAAACAAAAACTCAAAAATAATAACAAAATATTTTATTCATACAATTTTTTCTGCAAAACTTTGCACGCAAAGTTGAAAAATATTTTGATCTTTAACACTTTAGTTAGTTACTAAGACTTATCAATAAAACTTACACTGGTAACTTAAATGTAGATATATTTAATAAATATTTGAGCCTCTTATTAATTACCAAGCACCATAATCTTTATTTTAGCTTCAAATTAATTTGAATCCCAAAAGTCGATAAAAGTTTCATTGCACGACCGGCCGACTATAAAAATGTACAAACATGTGTATGACATTATAGTTATTTACATTATTATCTATATATTTTATGGTACTAAGGTCTCTTTCACCATCGATATTACTGTAACACTAATGTGCAATCGAATGATCTCACTAAACTGAAAACGCTATGTTTTTTTTCCACCTTATTATATTGAGTGATGTGAGAATTTAATTTTTTCAAATGGAATTTAAAATCATATACAAAATTATTTGAGTTTAAGAACTGAAGGATTTAAACTCCATCATTATCTCTATGCATTTTATTGAAAATGAAAATGTTATCGAAATTTTCATTGAATATTCATTTTCAATGTAGTTTAACACTAAAAAAATTTAAATTAAGCATTTTGCCTGTCAATGAGTGTAACGTCAAATTTTATTGTCCGATATTGAACTAACTTTATTACCACCCAATTTATTTGTCGAAAGTCCTATTGAATAAAGAAAGGAGAGTGGCATATCAGTCACCCTTATATATTTGTATTAGTTTACAAGAACAGTAGTACGTCCATGTTTACAAGTTGTTTTTTTTAATTCGACATGATGTGTCAATGCTATAGTAACTATACAAACCTACTTATATACCTATTTATTTTAATGACGATGAAAGAGGCCCTTATATTATGGGTAGATTACACATGAGTAAATTATTATGTGTATGTAAACAGATATAGGTAAAACAGTCTAGTATGTACCTATTACCTAGTACAAGAGTGTCAAAATAAAAATAAACTTGGCACACATCCTAATGGTGGGTTAATATTTACAATTTAAACATATTATTGAAAAACTTATTTTACTTATGTACTAGTCAAAAGAAAAACAAAAAAAAACTTAACTATGGCAAGAGTTATACTAAAAAATTTTCAAAAAAAAAATATAACCGACTTCATAAAATACTTGCACTAAAAAGCGAAAAATAAGACTACAAACAGATTTATTTAATTTGTTATTTTATATTTGTTATAATATTGAAATCGGTGTGCATAAAATATAGTCATTGTTTTACTTAACACCGACTTC
Source organism: Camptogramma bilineatum (assembly GCA_958496255.1). NCBI lineage: Eukaryota > Metazoa > Arthropoda > Insecta > Lepidoptera > Geometridae > Camptogramma > Camptogramma bilineatum. The sequence continues at coordinate 6,672,842 of OY292467.1, read as the reverse complement.
AACTTTATAACAAATATAAAATAACAAATTAAATAAATCTGTTTGTAGTCTTATTTTTCGCTTTTTAGTGCAAGTATTTTATGAAGTCGGTTATATTTTTTTTTTGAAAATTTTTTATTTTTCCATTTTTAGTGTTGTGTTTTTTTAAGTAGGAACTTACTTGTTTCTGTTTTTTTAATTAAGAAAGACGTCACTTTACTTATTGTGTTTCGCTCATCAAGCCCTTTCATTTGATACCCATATCACTAAAAACTTTCATGGAACAGGTCCTGACTCCATCATCAGATCAGTTTACTGTTACCATATTATTACATTGTAGTCGAAACTTCACAGATATGCTGAGTTCCGAGTTTCAACTTAATCAGACTATTTATTGAGGAGTTCTGTTGAGCAGCTCTTGACTCCATCATCAAATCAGCTCGCTGTCACCATATTTTTACATTGTAGTTGGAACTTGACAAATATGCCGAGTTTTAACTCAATCGGCCTATTTACTGAGGAGTTCTGTTGAACAGCTCTTGACTCCATCATCAGATCAGCTTGTTGATACAATAATATTTCATTGTCGCCGAGAATCTATAAGTGTGCAAAATTTCAGCCCGATAGTTTTACAAACACAATAAAAAACCATAAAATTTGAGAGTTTCCCTCGATTTCCATGGGATCCCTTCATCAGATCCTGATTTGGTGACGATGGGACCACCTCGGGAGTATACCCTTTGTAACAAAAAAAGAATTTTCAAAATCGGTCCACAATTGACGGAGGAATCGCGTAACACACATACAAAAAAAAAATAAAAAAAATAAAAAAAATAAAAAAAAACATACAGTCGACTTGAGAACCTCCTCCTTTTTGGAAGTCGGTTAATAAAAGTAAATATAGAAATTGAGGTATATTGGCTTTTTATATTTGATGGAACATGATATTCTGTTTTTGTAATTTTATCCTGTGATTTAGTGATAAAATTAATATTGTGTAAAAAATTATTGGTAAGTAAGTACATTTATTTTCATGACACGCTAAACTTAACTTTCTAAAATACGAAATCTAATTGAATTTGCTCGTAATATTATAAAAAATCTGTTGTTATAAATCCAATTAGCATAACAAATACTTACAAAATACTTATTATTAAAGATACAATGTCATGTATTTTATTAATTCAATAAGTGTAAACTTTACAATTATTTTAACACTCAATGGTGTGCTTATATGATTTATCTGTCTTTTTGATAGATGTCGCTGATGCTCGCCCAGTCATTATCGAAATGACACTCCTATGCTCAGAATCACTGTCCCCACTCAATATAATATTAGTTTCACCCACAAAACCTGAATCAATCTGCTCATGAGTGTGCGACAGTTTACTATGCGGCTCAAATGCACTCAAACCTAACTCTTTAAGCATTTCTTTCGAATCATCAAAGTTCCCGAAGAACACAGAATCCGTTTCCACACTTTCACCTCCTGACTCACTCCGGCCATCACATAGTGATTCCAAATCATCAGTATCAGATTCTATGGTTATAGCAGCTTTGTTAACAGTTCTCATAACCTGAATCAGATTTTGTTCATTGATAGCGGTTTTCGGTCTGAGTTGCAGTAGATACTTAGCTCTGCGTTTAGATTCGTTTGAATCTGTGCTCATGTATCCTGAATCTTCCGTACGGTAAAGTTTTCTTAGATCAGTTCTTCGTGATCTGGTTCTGGCTGAGCGTCGTCCAGAACGTCTAGCGTTTAAGTTTTCGGCCCTTGAATACACTCCGAATCTATCCCGTTCCTCTACTCTTCTTCTATCAGGTGGGCTTTCTCGCAACGAAGAAGAAAACTTAGCTGACGCGTCAGAACCACGTCGTAGTTTTGGAGGTACCGGTGGCTTATCTTTGTGTCCGTCAACATGACGGATCAAATCAGGAGCCTTCAAAGCCCTCATAAAGTCTGCCAAGTCCTGTCCCCCATATTGTAAGCTTCCTCGTCTTTTATATATTTGCTTCTCCTCCTGATGGGCTCTCAATTCCTTGGCTTTCATTTCATAGATTTGCCTCAAATTACCAATTTTGTTCTCTAATTCAAGCTCTGGAACCTTTTTGCATTCTTCTTTTTCTGGTGATGGTGACTTGTGCTTGAAGCTTCCGGCAGATTTTAGAAGTATTTGTTCAACACGTTTTTTTACATCGTGCTTGGGTTTTCGATCAAGAGTGTCTGGGTCAAAGTCTTCATACGTATTACGTCTACGTTCCACTGGAGAACCCGTCACTTGAATTGTTAGAGGTCCCGGTTTTGAAATGTTATCATACAGCGGTTCGGATTGACTTATAATAATTTCATTTACAGAATTGCTTTCTAAGTGTGAAAATGGATTTTTTCGATTTGAAGTATCATCTACAACTTTAGTCATATCAAGCCAGCTGCTCGTCAGTCGATGTCTATCAGCCATTGGTCTGAATTCATCTTCAAAATCATTCATGTAGGTCAACTCTGGCCTACAAGCTAGCGAGAACCTTCGTCTTCTTACCATGTTGCGTTCTAGACTATCGAAGTCTATCGATTCCTCTCCAAGCAATACCTTCTTTTTCCTCGGATTCGTTAACACATTATCATCACTGTAGTAATGCGAGTCAGCAGCTAAAACTGGTATCACTAATTTAGGTGCCCAAGCTATTGGTGAAATTGTTTCTAATTTCATTTCTTCTAGTTCGACTGGTTCAACTCTTCGACAATTGTTGAGTTCTTTAATAACTGCTTCCATTTTGACCTTTACTTCTTTTGGGATTGGTTCTTGCTCTTTTTTGGGTGGTGCAGGAGGTAGTGGCGCTAGTCCTTTGCTTGGTGGTGGTGGTGGTGGGGGAGGCAGCTTCTTTCTGATTCGTCTTGATGCGTGATTGGGTGGACTTTTCTTCTCTGATTGTGTCACAAGTGTGATAATCGGGTTTGATATTGTAAGCTTTACTTCACCTGATGTGTTTGCAGTTTTGATCTTAGTAACTTTAACTTCTGTTGCTTTATTACTCACTTTAGTTTCTATGACTGGTTTTGATAAATCCTTTCTGTCGAGAATTTGTTTTTTCGGAGCCATTTCTACATTATCTTCTTGCCTTACTGGCTCGGTGATTGCCAGACTTGATTCCTTTGGTTTTGCTTCTACGACTCTTGGTGTGCCACTGACCTTTGCAACTGATTTCACAGGTTTAGGGGCTATTGTTGTGGGTTGTGGTAGTGGCACTTCGTCTAACCACTTCCTAACAATACGCTGCTTATAGTCCTCACTGACACATGATTTACAAGAGCTGGATCTGGTAAGGGCTACAGCTTTAGTCCTCCCGTTGCTGTCACAACCAGGGCAGCCTCCACAGGGGACCGACTTTCGACTGTTTTCTTGCTTCAGACTTATAGCACTGAAACGTCTACCCCGTCTTGCACAAGGGATATCCCAGCCTAAGTCTATCGTGTGGTAACGGTCTTCTTCAGGAATGTCAGATAGAATAGGTATGAACCTTTTAGAAGCCATTTTGTCTTTGGCAACCGACATGACTTCTCTAATCTTGATTAAAAACTCTATAGCTGCTGGTGGAGGGTCCTAGAAAAGACGAAAATGATTAACACTACTTTTTATTTTCGTAAGCACTAAAATTGATTCTGAATACTTCTAATAATTCTATTAGATTACCTTGAGATGTTCAGTTTCAAAGAAGATCGGATTGAAATACAACTTCTTTCTTATCACTGGTTCTCCATCTGCTTCGGGAGATATTTCTCTTCCGTAAGTATGCTCCACAGAACAATCCACTATAGAGAGTTCTGAATGTGGTGCTCGTTCAAAGGCATCAGGTGATGAAGAACGTCTTTGTATCCTTTCATTCAGTCGGTCGGTGTGCGATGCTTGTCTTAGAGAGGGGCGGCTTGGTTTCTTCCTTTTCGAGTGGACCATAGCTGATACTACATTTGAGTTCATTTTCTGAAACTGATTGTAAACCTGTTTACCAACGGAAATGTCAGGAAAAATCAAGAATAAACTGGAATTTGGAGTCAGTTTCATAGTTTACCTTATTACTGTTGCTATGGCTGTTGCTCTTAGAAGACTCGAGAGTGTTGTCATTGCCGCTATCAGACATTCCACTATCGTGCATAAAATCATTTCCCATGTTGCCGAATTTCAGCAGTGGATTTGTCTTGAGCATCTGTATAAAAACATTATAGCTACTATAAATACTATTCATATTGTTTTTTTCTTGCTAATATTAGCCCCAACTAGTGTTCAAATCATGGTTATTCATGTTTATCAATGATAGGGTTCGCCTCCTCCGACAATAGCTTAATTTCAGGATAACCAACTTGCTGTATATTTCATTTACAGGTGAAATTGCAGGTCACATGAAAATAATTCTTTGTTAAAAAATCATTAGGTAAACCCTTTTTTCAGTTACTTAAATCGTGAACATTCTTACCACATTACTCATATCAATCCTTGACTCCAGAGACGATCCGTTCTCCGAAGAATTACTCGATATGTTGTTCTTTGATTCCTTCTGTTTTCTCTTCTGTTTCTGCTTGTAATGCACATAGAAGATGATGCCGGCTGCATAGATAAATATCAGCATCAGAACACAGACGCCGATGGCTAATGCTTCGAGAACACTGAGGCCTTTTGACTCGGTTGGGTCTGTTGAGACTACCTCTCCAGCGTGGAATGGAATGGAACGCACATCTGTAGAAAAATACAAAATTGCATAGACAATAATTAAATGGCTGATACAGCAGAGTGAAATAAGAAAACCTGTAGACTCCACATAGAAGTGGGACAAGGGCAGGAAGATAATGATGATGCTGAGAGCATATAAAAAAAAAAGAGATGTGGGTATCGTGTTATAAATATGAAAGTGAGTTTATTTGTTTATTACATTTACGCCTCAACCATTGGATCGATTTAGATAAAACTTGAAAGACATAGACTGTAAACTTGGAATAGCTGCTGGTACCAGGTAAGATAAACCGTGACTAAGCTAATAAAAGTACAACGACCTAAATGGTAATATTCAGAGTCTTCAAATGATAATTGAGTAAAAACTTCCAGAGGTAACTTAAGCTCGTACTTATATTTTATTTGCGTGAATCGTGTGTCAAGTGATGGTAATTACTCAATTAAATTAATTAATTATTACTTACTTATTTTTATTTTTACTCAATTTACATAGAAAATGTTAAAAGACAAAGTTTGAGTGCGAGCTCTGAGTACGGACCTAATAGTCTCTCTATAAGCAAACCCGTAAGTGTAATGCCTATGTGAAGTTTTTTCCATACCGTAGTATGTGAGGCCCCAGTCACAGACAGAATACTTACCAAGTAATCCATTGTTAGTGGCACCAGCGACCCTGAAGGCGGCACACGAAGAAGGGAGGTCGGAGTCCGTTGAAGAACAGAGCACGTGGACAGAAACCAGGCGCCCTTCCAGCCTCGAGTTGAGGGCTGGTGATCCTCGCCACTATTTAAACAGATAAGTGTAATGTCATTAAAGCGCGTGTGGCGTAGATTGTTTAGACGTCCTTGACTGTTGTAGAAATGTTCCGAGCCAGTCACAATTTGGATGGGTGATTGCTAGTAGCATTAATAGATGAGAGCTTTCGTGCTTTGGAGGGCACGTCCCTGCTTTTAATGACAGCCTGACAGCCTGACAGTATGATAGCCTGAAAACTTCGTCACCAGAACCACTAGCTTTTACGAAGATAAATTTAATGAAGATCGTGTAATACCTATCTAAAAAATCTATTTTATCTCAATTCATAAATCAGGCTCACAATGGTTTTTGCAGACACAGTAGGTAGAGATCTTCAGGCACTCTATCCTATAAAGATGTCAAAGGAAATTCAATGATGTTGGTGGCCAATGGCCGCAATTACCAATGTTTTGTCGTAATTTGTTTGTTTCTGCAGTGAATGAACACTACTTTTTATGTATTAACGGGCCTATCTACAAGGACGTGCGCCCGCAAAATCTCAGTCTTTGTGATTCTTTTAAATTTACCAAAATCGGCTTAGAGCAATAATTTCAGTTTAGATGAAAAATTTCAATAAGCCTTTTATTCAGTACCTTTAAGGAGATTAAATCTTATAAGGCCATAATTTGCTGATGCAATTTGTCAGAAGATACGCGTCTTAAGCTAACTGTCCACAAATAAGAAGGAAGTTTTGTGAAGATCCAAATACCCCTTAACTCCTTTCTACAAACCATTGGTTTCAATGATATATTGTTTTATTCCGGTTTCTTGGCCACGCTACCTGCATTGAGATTAATCTTGTAAGAGTAATAACAGTTTTATTAATCAAGTTTAAGTGTGGAAGCGAGCACATTTTGTAACCTACATCTAACATATCGCAGTTTCGTTTGAGCTCGGTAAATTCTTTACGATTATCAGCGTGAAAGATCTGAAGGTGTTAAATTCGGACGTATTATACAAATTGCCTGTTCGCCGCCTTTTGGGCTATCTCCGCAAGCATCGACCGACGTTTTTCAACACTTGACTTCTTTGCGATTGATGAATCGTATAAAATAATCGTATTTCGTCTTGTGATCCCTCACGCCGCCTAAAATAAGTTGAATTGCTGAGATAACATCTTCATTTTACTGTGTGCTGCTATATTGAATTTAACTAATTTAATTCTGTCCAGTTCAAAAATACGGCTATCATGAAACGCAGCAATTAAAATTTGATTCGAACTGCCCTTGGCAGAATTTTTACTTCCTTTTGAGATTCTACGTCAAAAAAAGTAATAGGTATCGAATTAAATGTCTTTATGAGTTAGAAATGAGACTCCTTAATAATGAAAAAAAAAGGTGGTTTGATTGGTTTGCGCACTGAACAAAAACAATGCATAAGTAAAGTCGGAGTTGGAACTGGGCAGGACATGTCTGTCGGATGCCAAATGAGCTGTGGGCGAAGGTAGCCACCGAGTGGCAGCCCGACCCAGCGAGAAGGCGACGCGGTAGACCAAAACGGAAATGGTGGGACGAACTCGAGCAATTTTTGCCGGACTGGAGGATTGTTGCTGAAGACTGCGATGTCTGGAGGGAGTGGGGGGAGGCCTTTGCCCAGCAGTGGGACACCTACGGTTGATAATAATAATAAGTAAAGTCAAAGACCTAGTGCATCTGACTGTAATAAGTTGATCGATGATAATGAAATAGGACAAAACCAAAATATAATGTTTGAGGACACTGAGTTGCATTTAGACGCAGTCGCGCGGTGTGTGGTCATCTGACAGTAAATGGTGTAAGTAAACTAGATTGCAACATTTGTATACGAGGTGACATGTCTGTGTCAATTCTCAGTACTGGAGCCATTTCTCAAGATGCTATCGGGGACTCGAAACGAGAAGATCCGGATCATAGTTGCAACTTGTCTTTCAGGAAATAAACGACTTGGCCGAATAGCAAAAGTTTTTATGTATATTTTGACCTGTTTTATAGAATGCTAGAAAAAAATATAGTGGATTACCTGTGACTTCGTTCTTACGGCAATATTTTTTTATAAAAATACTGCCGAGTCTCATAAAATTCTGATCGTAAATACTCCGGTCAAATTACGGAGATGATACAATGGTATTAGTTTTATGAAAAACTCTATTTTTATTGAAATTAACAGCTTCTTCTTCTTTATTAAGATAATATCTGTATTCAAAATTATATACAGTGGAATATGAGTAAGTCTACCTGTATGTTTTATAACAATAATACCAACACTGTTATCTGAAGCTGTCCTCATAACCGGTCTTGTCTTGAGTTCTCGATAATCTTCTAATGAGATTGGCGCGTGCTCATAAACATAATTATGATCTGTTATCGAAAGAAGATAAAAATAATACATTAAAGAACTTGTAAAGGATATAAAATGAGATAACGTACCTACAGATAATTCGAACCAACTCTAAAATTACGTAGTATTTACCTAACTAAATACATTTTTTTTTAATTACATAGCGATTTTGAAAAATACCTAGGTAATTAATATTCGTAAAAGCTAAGTAAAGGTTAAAAATAATTTTATTATTAATTAATTAAACAATTAAGTACCTACCTACCTAAATATATAAATAAATATTGCTGATCATTTCACACAGCGCCATCTAGCCCCAAACTAAGCAAAGCTGTATTATGAGAACCAGAAATCTGATAGAAATCTTATATATTTGTAAATACATACTTATTATAATACCTTATAACACCCAGACACAGAACAAACATCTATGTTCAGCACACAAAAGGTTTGTCCTGGATGGGAATCGAACCCACGACCTACAGCGCAGAAGGCAGAGCTACTACCAACTGAGCTAAGAGGCCAGTCGATATTATAAGCATCTACGAATATTTTACGCACAGCTTTATATTATGTCGCCAAATATCACAAAAATATTTTTAACTATCAGAATAGTTGATCATATTTTTATAGATGAATGATAGTATTAAATGTATAAACCCCGTGAAAAAAAGTTCAGCTATTCTGATAGCCTTCATGCCTACTTTTTAAATACGCCCGAATAAACTCAGATATTTTTACAAAAACAATCTTTTGCTTACATTTAATTACATAACACTTTAATTTGCCCGAGTTTTAATAGTCGATTAGTATGAACGTTGTGTCGCTACATTATTCAATATATAACATAAATAAGCGTCGATCTGTTTGTATTGAGTTTCAGCTATCATGTGTTTTGTGTTTTTTGAATTTATCAAATGTATCTTATCAGATTTTGCCTGCATTTTATGATTTTGTTTTATTTCTAAAACCAAATGTTTGTTATAAAGACTTTATTCTGACATTTAATCCTATCGATTAGTAGAATTAAATAGCGAGGTTTGTTTTTTGAATTTTTAGCTGGTTCGATTCCTAGTGAGGCAAGCGAATTTTAGAAAATCTATGAATGCAGTTTTGTTTTTTTTTTTAAATAAAGGAATGTTTCCTTCAAGTTAAATACTGTTTCTTAAGGATTTAAAGTAGTTTCCCTCCGGGGCCCATTAATTTTTCCACCCTGTATAAAGAATTTGGATTTTGAAGATTTTTTACAGCTCAATCCGCGTGCAAAAGTCACTAATTCAGTAAGTAATTCTAAATTAATATTTTTTATATGTTAACGTGTTCTGGTCATTAAATGGGAGAAACGGGAGTTATTCCTGGGTGGTAATGTTTGGACCACCGAGCTTAAACGGCTCGCAATAGGATTGGCGGTCGGTTTACGAGCTTGACATAATTTGGCAGTAATTAATACGTTTTCCTTGTACAATAATTAATGTCTCTTTTTGTGCCTTGGAATTCGTATAAATTTTTGGTACAGTAAAAATCAGAATAATTTTAATGGTTCGGAAATTATTTTGTATAGCTGTGGCCAATGTTGGCAAACTTTTAAGTACTGCGGGCTTAAAAAGGTCGCTATTAGAGAATCGCAATAGGGAATTGAACTATAATGCCGTCTCTTTTCACTCGGAGTCAATGAAAAGAGATGGCATATAGTTCAATTCCTTAATGCGGTTCTCTAATAGCGACCTTTTTAAGCCCGCTGCTTGGAAATGTAGTACTTATTTTTTGGTGTTGTTAGCTGATTGGTTATTATTTAAACAGGCTTACGACCGTATCCGCAGGAAAGCTAGTCATCTCAGATATTCTTTAACAGGTTAAGGGCCCTTGACACACATGAGTTGCGTCTGCAGGCTGTGCTGCAGTACTCTCCTTTGGAAAACCGCAGAGCCGGGGCAGGAAAATGAATAAATCGCTGTCCTCTAATTGTCTTTTTCTTTAAGTGTCAATCGTCTGACTTTATTAAAAAAAAATACGACTGTATTCCCAAGGTACGGTAGACTCGGGTTCAATTCCCGGTATCGGAATAAATTTTTCGTTTTTTAATATTTTAAATAAGTTGAATTCCCAAATATCATCATGTACCTTTTTGCCTACAAACACAAAATAGTGATTTAAAGTACCTACTTACCTACTTTTTTTTATTAATCCCTGTTGAGTAGGTACTAGGAAGCTATTGTGGCCACCTATTGGTCAAAATGGCTTTAAAAACTGGTCTAAAACTTGATTACATCGACTTGAAAGAAGAAGAAGAAGACTAGGAAGCATCTAAGTATATTCTATAGCAGGGTATGAAGTGAAGTAAGAAGTAACAAACCTGTAAGAAAGTGCTGCCTTCGTCCCGATAAAGGCCGAATGGAACATCGTTGTCGACCAAGTCTCTGAGGGTCACCCATCCCGACGTGGACAAGTACTGCGCACTGGTTACTGCGCAGATCGCGTTCTCAACATCTGCGAAAATTATATGTAAAACTAGTGAACGCCCGCGGCTTCACCCGCGTGGACTACTATTTCTTATCCCACGGGAACCGTACATTCCGGGATAAAAAGTAGCCTATGTGTTATTCCAGAACCTAAACTATCTACATTCCAAATTTCATCAAAATCGGTTTAGTAGTGATAGGGATACGTGGTAACAAAGTAGTAGGATACGTAATTGAATGTTTAATTGTTTTGTTCCCAGTAATTCTGAGGAATTTACAGATGTAGGTATTGTAATTCTCTAATCTAAGACCTGTCTTATCAAAAGCTCCTTTGCGTCATGCCATTGATTTTGTAGTTTTGATAAGAGTTTTTTGATAACCTGATTTGGAAAGCAGAGCTTCAAAAGATGGACGGATGTTTTATTTTTTAGCTAATAATCTTGAAAAAAACTCTAAAAAATGTCAGGAAAGTATAAATAGCTAAATCAACAAAATATGTCTTTGATAAGATCACACAGGAGGAAATATTTATAGTCTCTACATTTTGTGACTCCACTTCATGGTTAAATTATTTAATTTCAACTCACTGAATAACATCCGATATGGTCTAGTGGCTAGGATACCTGGCTCTCACCCAGGAGGCTCGGGTTCGATTCCCGGTATCGGAATATTTTATATTTTTTAATATTATTCGTTTATTTTGAAATTTTTTAAAGCAAAGCAAAATGTTCGTACCAGTAAAGATGATTTCTTTCGATGGATAAATAATTTGCCCTTTCAATGGAAGAAAGACGAATGGTATCAAAGGTTTCGTTGCACCACGTCCAAAACTTGCCATCAGACATTCTGAAAGAACAAAACACAAATTATAAGTCGTATTGCTCATTATACGGACTAAAATTGAAGGAAAAAATGTCATTTTTCCTTCAATTTTGATTAGTTTTGATACGTTTTATGTCAAAATTGAAGGAAAAATGACATTTTTTCCTTCACTTTAGTCCGTATAATGAGCAATACAACTTATAGTAGGTAAACTAAGATTATGAAATGCTAAATAACAAATTAGTTGTTTACCTTCACTTTTACGATAAAATTATGTTTATTCGATCTAATGCTATCAATGTCATTTTTACAACTGATAAATTAACTCCAAGGAGAATTTCAAAATGATATCTAATAAGTAGGTAGGGTCAAGCGGGGTAATTATAAGACGAAAACAATAACTTTTGCATTTTGAGGCGTCTAAAAACCGTTTTTGTTATTACTGAACTTGTAAATACATCGGCTGACATGCAACCTACTCTGTATCAGTATCAATTTCTCAAAAGAGCTTCAAATTACTAGACTTTTTACCTAAAATATGTGTCTCATATTTTTCCGCTACCGTGGGGTAAATATGAAACATCGTAGTCCAAATATAAGACAGCATACAATTCCTACGGTTTACGTATTATTCAACTGCGTGCTTTATTTTACGACAGAGACGGTTAAAAATAATACAAAATAGCTTTGACAGTCTAAAAAATCTTTCAATTTCCATTAAAAAAATTGAAAATGAAAGATACCCTAAAAAGCTTTGCTTAGCCTCTAAAGTCTTTGTAATGTAATTATTTGGTAAACAAGTATTTAGTTTAGATTAATAGTAAAACTAATACAACTTTATTATTGAGATCTGAATTACAACAAATAAACGAATTAGAGCCACAAAACTAGAAGTGATGGACAAAAATCAAAGTGGGGTCAAATATGAGACATGTTTAAGTTAATTAATATGATACTTTTTTGGGTCAAAATCAAATTTATGTGCACCTCTTTTAATTTTTTGCTATGGATTTGACAGTTTTATGACAATTTCGGCTCAATTTCGGTTTTTTGGATCGAATAAATTATATTAGTAGCGAATAAAATATTTTTTATTCGTTTAGTAAATCACTGTTAAGTTGTCACTGTCCTCAGATCCTTAAATTTTAGCTATATAACACTTCTTTTCATTTTTCTGAAATAATCCTCCCTAGAGATCTTGTCTTATTTTTTCACGATAGCTGTCTTATATTTTCCCGAAAACGTGTCTCATTTTTTCCCGAAAAAAGAATACGTTCACACTGGGCCCTAGCAAAAGATAGACGAAAATGGCGAATCGCCAGCGCAAGAACAATCCATGCAGCATTGCGGGACGGGAAGCCGTCTGCGTGCGGGTTACAGGCGTGCGGCAATTAACAAAGTTTGTCAACGCTGACGTAAAATTTTCGCGCCAAATTTTGTGATCATAAATATTTTGTTCAATAATTCTTGAACACTATTAGTAAAGATTGCCAAAAAAACACAACTTATTAATTACAGTATGAGGTTCATTTTAAACTGAAGAAAGGTTAATAAAAGATACTAAAATGAGGTTTTTTGGATATGTCTTATTTTTACCCGAAATTTCGGATGTCTCGTAATTACCCCGCCGCACCCTACGTGGTTTAAGTTTAACTCAATGTTGGAGTAAAAAAAATTAGTCCAGCTAAGAAACATCAGTGTTCCTATTATAACAAACAAACATCAAAATCGGTCAAGTTTAGGAAGAGTTATGGGCACGCACACCAGAATTTTATACGTAGAACAGTAAGGAACTTATGAAAATTGAAAAACCTAATCAACCCCCCCCCCTAACAGAGCTGTAGCTACGCCCATGTCATCACCGAATCTTACCATGAATTGACTTACCATCAAGGAAGTTATATACCTACCTACGAACTTCTTTGCTTACCATCGATATGAGTGACGCAAACTCGACGGTCCTCTCTGAATGCGGGAGTGTCACGGTGACAGCGGCAGACACAGCCGTTGCCCAAAGCACCAATCGCTGTCCCATGGGATTCTTCCATGCAACGAGTAGGTCCACAATCTGTGCCTATAACCACAGAATACTAGTACTACGTATAACACCAAAATAGTGAGAACATTCTTAATAGATCGGGGATTCTTCCATGCAACGAGTAGGTCCACAATCTGTGACTGTAACACTAAAATAATGAGAACATTCTTGATAGATCGTTAAAGTTAAGCGACGTTCAAAGCGCTCACAATTTGGATATCTAGTACAGTCAGCGACAAAAAGCAATGAACATTTTGAATTTTCATAAAATCTACTGAACCCGTGGAGTTATAAGTACTTAATCAAAATTCTAGCTAAAATTTTATTTTAGAGATTTGCCCTGCTATATTACTAATTTCAAACGAAAGTTACCAATTTCGCACATACTTAACGTAAAGAAAAAGTTTACCTACTTGCCTACTCTGACTTGAAAAACACACTTTGTTGCTGACCGTTCCTACCGCTTGTGAGAAGGTTCTATGTTCGACTGTTTGTATGTTTTTTTAATGTAGGTAGGTAAGTAAGTAAGTATCTATGTTAACCGTCACTTATTATTGTGAACAGATTTGGATGATTATTTTTTTTGTTTGAAAGGGCATTCCAATTGTGGTCCCAAAGGTAAGGATCTGCACTACAGTGCGATTCAGACTTTCGAAAAGGCATCCGATTCGATGATTTTCTTTGAAAAGTTGACGTTTTTTCAGTGAAGAAACGTCATGTCCAAGAGTCGAGAGAAAACTTATGTTTAGCTAAATCTAGATGCGGATTGATAGTTACATACCAACTAGAGAGAAAAGGTCTCCAGATGCCAATCTAGTCACATTGGCAAGGGTCATTTCAAGAACTCCACCAGTTGATGCACGGGAAACACTCATGACCACCATCAAAATGATTTTTAGCACCATCTTGTAGGAATTTTTTGAACTTCGATGAGCTTCAGTTTGTATACTTCATTCAGGCAGTAAAGTGTAGATGGCGCTGTCTCGCATGTTAGTTTTGTAGAGCTTCATTTCAGCTGCAAAAATTGATGGCAGCAATTTTTATTTTCTGTAAAAAAAGAAAATAACTTACTTAAACTTATTAAATACTTACTTATAAAAACATTCATAATATCCAAATAAAGGATCGTATATTTGGGCTGACTCTGCTAGTGCAATTTGGGCCTTTTTTTCATCTTTTTCATCCTATAGGTGTAATTTTGCCTAAAGCTAGCCTTATTCACAGTGAACTTTTAAGCTTACCTACTAGAGTTCAAGCGGCTGCTAATTCTGTCGCCATCTCTTTTCAATGAAATGTGAGTGACAAGAATAAATAGACCTACTCTCCCAACTGTTGATTATGAATAATGTACCTACCTAGCAGGTGGGACTTTGGCACCTTATTATCCTAACTTAATTCTACCTACATAAGGGCAAGTTTTTTTTCTAAGTGTAAATTTTGCCTACAACTAAGTAAATACCTACCTGCTTAGGTACTTAAAGTTAAATTTATATAGGCCATAGAAAAAGTACTGGAATCCACCTTTCTAAAAATTACTTGTGCTTGTGCATTGATTGACAAGCAGTCAGGAGTCACGGGTCAAAACGGTTATAATGAGTTGAATTTTCATGTTGCTTACCGTTGTAGGTAAGCTACACTAAAATGTTTTAAATTAAACTACTGACCACAGATTCAACGATAAGTATGCCTCCATGGCTTTTGGTGAAATTAATTCTATTGGAACTCTTAACAGGTATTGTTTTCTAATGATTTATTCTAATTTTTACAAAAGAATCGAAAGAAAACGAACATGGGTTTATTAGCTGTTACCTCAGATTAAGTAGCCATTCTTGGCTGTTACATACAAACATAGGACCTCCTCCTTTTTTTAAGTCGTTAGTTGTCAAAATACATCGAATCACACTCATAAATAATTTTACACCCATATAAAAACATTCCAATCAAATATTTCTGTAAGCTACGACATATTTTTTCAGCTATTAAACACCGGTCGGAGTATTGAAGTGTTGTTAATTTAGATAGACCGTTACTTTTAACTACTTGTCAAGTAATTTAATATGAGCATCATGATTGAGTGTTGAACTTTTAAGCGCCTGTTATGATAGCTAAAGATTAACAAGGTAAGTATATATTTTGGTGATTATGTACTCTTAAAAGTACGAAGCTCATACTTAACGAACGAGTGTACTTCGGGGGGTAAAGTTTATCTGGCCCAACTTAAAAGTTTTTTCAAAATTTCTTAAAAATCACCTAAAAAATAAAACAGTTCATTGTTCAAGTTATTTTGAATTGAGTTAGTAGTCCAGTGACGAAACTTTTAGGCCGCCTGCAATGCGGCTTACGAAAATGCATACGATTCGATGATTTTCTTCGGAAAGTTGACGTTTTTCTGCGAAGAAACGTCAGTTTCCGAATTCGGATTACATACAAGGTCTGAATCGCACTGCTGAAAACTATCATGGCTGTTCATTGATACCATATTAAAGTTTTCCAGTACCTAGATAAAAAGTACTGTTGTGAAAGTTTCTTAAGTACTTAGCTCTAAAATGGCCAAGTCTGTGCTCTTACAAAAGACATCAACGCGTATTCAATAAAATTCATTTTACAAAATGCAATTTTTCGAAATGTTTTTAATTTTTAGGTCAATATATTTCAAAAGATAAGTATATATTACACGTATAGCACTAAACTAAACTTATGCTTTGATATATTCAAGATATAGAAAGATGATTTACACAACGTCACTATGCCTATACAGGGCGCTTTAATGCCTAGGTCATTGTTTGTGATGGACAACAAAAGATTTAACCAATAGAGTGATGAGTATAAGTATGACTGGGTACGCAAGTAAAAGAAGGTCGAATAAGAAGTGGTATGATTGTGTGAAAGAGGATTTGAATGTGAGAGGAGTGGATTCAAAGTTGACGAATGATTGAGGTGAGTGGAAGAGAAAAACATGTGCCGAACCCACTTAGCGTGGGATAAGGGCAGGAGAATGATGATTGTTTGAGATGGAGTAGGCTTGTCCAGCACCTTACCCATCCTCAGTATAATCGGCCTAGATACTTAGGTACAATGTAAAGTTACATTATAGGTATCCAGCAAGCTTTCAAAGCTCTGCAAAATGGCAAGGGCAACCCAACAATCAGTTTTGCTATTTAGATATCCATCATTACCAATGGCTGCCCTCAAGATATAATCTTCATATTACCATTGAAATGGGACTTGAAAAGGTTCATAAATACAGTTATAAGTTGGACCCAAATACATTGTGAATATTTGTGAGTCAGCACCAATTGGATATCATTTAGATACTTACTCGTCATAATCTTTACAATCGACTCCAATCAATCAATCTATTCTTACTTATTATACGCTTACACTCCAAGTAAAGTAATAATTATAGAATAATAATAATTGCGTGACTGACAGATACCCAAACTTATCTAGGTCTTGATCGTTCAATACATCACATAAATTATTATTAGTTAATGAAAAAAATGTATTAGTGATGTGATCAAAGGCCAAAGCACGATCAGAAATCAATAAGCACCTGTTGAAAGGTAAAATTTCACTTTTTAAAGATTCACGAAGCAGGTTTTGATGATCGGAATAGTTAGAAGATAATTAGGTATGATTGAGAGATTTTTATCTTTTACAAAATGCCCATACAGACTATGCAAATTTGAGCTTTTATCCTCTTATCAATTAAGTAAATATTTTTTAAATGTTTTTTGTAACAATTTTGCAAATGCTTTATCCCAGTAGAAGCGATTAAATAAACGTACAGAACTTTACTCACAATTTTAGTACCTACTTAATTCAAAAATTTGTTACAAAATCACACCATCACACTAAAATTATAAATGCGAAAGTTTGGATGGGTGTATGTGTATTCTTCTATAACTCGACAACCGATTTAACTGAATAGATAATGACCGGGAATATGACATAGGCTACTTTTTTTTCGGGTACCACGCGAGCGAAGCCGATGGCGGAAGCTAGTAAAGTAATAATTTCAAAAGTCGACACAATCTTAATTAAAAACCAAAAGTTTCACACGTGTTGATGTAATTTCACTATATTTAAAGTATTTTTGATTAACCTCCACTTTTCCTCCTTGAGAAATCAAAATCAAAAATTAAATTTCGATTTGTAGAATTTTAATTTAAAAGTGGGAAATACCCTTAATTTTTTCTTAGTTCCTCCTAAGTACATTTCCTTAGAATTATTTAGTTTTAATAGAAGTTGTTGCAAAATTTGGTGAAAAAATGCATCGCCTAAGCTCTTAGATAGTTGGAGTTAACATTTTATTGCCTCCATTCATCAACATAAACCAACGCCATAACAACGTGTGGAGCCATGTTAAACCGGCAGTTAAAGTTATACTGAACAAATGATAGAAGCGAATGTAATTGACACATGAATGGTGTAAAATGAGCGCTTCCAATTGGTTATTTTGTACCTCCATCGTTGAAACTTCTCTCCTGGGTAATGTGCTTAATAGAGTACGACTATAATCATGACATGAGATTGGATTCTCGTGATTTTGACTTCATCAGTATAACATTGTCAATTTGATTGTAAAGGTACAATCAGCGTCCGCTTTAACTACCAATTATATTTTGTTTCTTTTTGTGGGTTACCAATTACAATTTGTATTGGTAACTCAAAAAAATAATGTTACCAATAACATTTTTGAGTTACAATTAATTTGTAACTCAATAAAAATATATTGTTGTTTCACTTATAAAAAACTAAACTAAATTCACAATTTTTACTCATTTTGAGTTGAATAATAGAGATGTAAGATTTTCTTCTATACGAGCCAATCTCAGATATTTGGCAATCAGAGAGAATTTTAATAGAAGTAAGCATTCGTTATCTCATTCAGTGCCCGTGACGCACATAATGCTCTGGGTAGAGAATGTGTTTTACACTCGGTTTTACATCAACATTTAAAATTAAAGTGGCTTTCTTGGGATCTTTTCATTAATCGTTAATGTTTTTTTGTTAATGCGCATAAAACGATGAAGTTTTGAACTCACTGCTTCTGGATTGAAAATATTCCACTAGGCCAACAGAACTCATTGTGTCCCATTGTTTATAAATAAGCACAAAGGCCGATGCTTGATTTTTTTAATTTATTTTAAGACCTTCAAGTCTAATGTAATTTATATCACTGACTGTACCGCGTATGCAAAAATCTTTGAAATGTGAAAGTAGGACAAAATCCTAACAGTTTCGATTCTGAATAACGAAATACTTTCAATAAAACTCAAATTGAATATATCTCAATAAATAGGTACGCTATTACTTTTGCGAATACTATAGATTGTATAAAGCAATAACCATTCAATTTTGCCTAATTGGTAGGACTTGAATAGGCCCGCTATTCAAGTCTACAAAAAAAAATACTTGATTGATAAACGGCTTTACTTTCTAACGAAGAAGAAACATTTCCAGGTAATATAGGTACTTATTTATACATTTTCAAAGGGGTAGTATTTAATTGTATAACCCTAATTCCCGTTTTTTCGAACAAAAGATAGTCAATAAGATAATCAAATGTTTATTTGAGGAGACACTTCGTGGGGTTACATTAACAGAGGTGCAGATAAAGATTCCCCTTTGCACATATGAATTTTTTAGGCTGATGTTCATAATAGTCCGAATAAAAATAAAATTCATAATGGACTATTATGAGTTTTATTTAAAGAAGAATAAGAATAAGGTTCTTTATTTATAATAGAAAATTATTCGTAAATACGGGAAATTCTAAGGGGTTTCTTATACCTACAAGACAATGTCTGCCGTGCCGGGTAGGCTAATTTAACTGGCCACGTTGTCGCTTACCACCAGGGCCCCAATTCTACTAATTTACAACAACCATTCCGATAACGTTACGCTTGGTTTTGTTTGTTCTTCAAAATGATAGTAATTTGTTTGAAAACGTCACCACAACAGACGTCGTTGGTTCTTAGTAGGAGGAGTTCTTAGGAAACAAAACGAAATCTAAGGTAAAAGTGGACGTTTTGCTTTAGTTGATAAAGAGTTTATACCTAGGTAACTGGAATCGGCCCCGTGAGATTGTGGCCAAACAAAGGTCTATCTCGACTAAAAACTTCTGTACTTTCCTCTAAAATTATTTCTCGACACTACAATATTCATAAAAAGAACATGCCATTATAAATTGAATGTCCCAAAAACATCAGCGCGTCATCTTCGCACACGTAAATAATATACAACCAAGAACGTGTTTTTAAAAACCGATCGTGCGAAATCTATGATCACAATAACTTTTCAATTCATTAAATTAATTAATACCAATCAATATTACGCCTTACTTTCCAAAACGCCCAAACTTATAATTCGGGTAATTATTAACTTGTGATCTACGGTAGGCTTTCACTACGAAATTCTGAATATTCGTCAGATGTGCGTAAGCGCATATTGATATTAGCCGCTAATCTATCCGTTGACCTACTGCTCGTTATGACCCCGGTAAATTATGTTACCATGATTTACCTACTATAAGATAAGATGTAGCTTTCGCTAATATAAAAGTAATAGGTAAGTATACGGAAAAAAAACGATTAATTGCCCGGTAGATACCATAGAAATCTAATCAGAACGACAAGCATTTAGGATTCTTTATTATCTAGAGAGGTCAACTTTAATCACAAAACGGAAATAAAAATGCATTATCGAGTTTTGATTCTGACATTTGCTGCGCCACATTTTCCTGCACGCGCTTCGAAAAACGAGCTTTATACGCTTGTGAAAAATGCTAGTCTGAAAAGACTTTAATGACTACTGTCTGAAAAGACAAGGATAATTTTATTTTTGAAGTAGGTACATTTTATTTCCTTAGTATAAAAATACATTTTAGGAGTTTATAGCACAATAACACGGCTTGTTAATTTGACCGGAAACAGACATTTTTAACCGGGCATTGTGTCTCCTTAACCTTATAGGTACAGTTACTTATTTTATTTACCTACCTTGCTTATTATTTGTGAAGAACAAGAAAATTAGTTTTTAAATTAATTTATTTATAGAAAAAAGTCGCACTAGACAACAAATTGTTGTAGGAGAAGAATCATCGACACTGTCAAACTAGACTGGTTTTAAAAAAAGTTCCGTAAACTTTCCGTATTATATCAAAGGAGATAATTCCCAACACTAGAAATAAACCACTGAACTATCAATTACTTTTAAGTTTTCTAACCACGCGTTCAAAAAAACTTTTATAAAACACATTATAAAATGAAATACCGTTCTCAAGTAGATTATTTAAATGGTTTAGTGCTAAAAAAGTCATTTGTAGTTCGATATTGGAAATGAAAAAAAGCACTTTTGATTGTGCAGACGTTTTTTATAGCAGCTATAACGTCGTGTGAAAGAATACAATTTTTGCAATAATGTAATTGAATGTTTCTCAACCGCTCAAGGGTTATAGTTCCACCATCCTTATAGGATGTGAAAGGATGTTTAAGATACCTTGAGAATGTTTGATCGTGTTGCAATTAAATGAGTCGAGATTTGAGTCTATTTAGGCCTATTTCTTTAATAAGGATTTATTCACGTTATAACATAAAGCCTACACTCTATGAAACGCAGTAGTGCCTGGTGAAGAAAAACATCATAAGGAAACACGCTTATCTATTAGCCACACACGTGTACAGACTCACAAGTCTTTAGTGTAGGTGAGACCGAAAAAGCTGAGAGGATAGTTTAAGTAGGTACTAAGATAGCCAACTTAAGGTGGCCGCACACCTATCCACCCCGAACGCGCCGAACGAATAGACCGAAACTAATTTTAGAATTATTTATATGAAATCGTATTAAACCTCGCACACCGAGTCGAATTGTCCAATTCGACCGAATCTGGAAGTACTTCGAGAGCACGGATAGGTGTGCGCTCAATCAATCTCAACGATGTCCTAGTCCAAAATAAAAAGTTTTATTGACATAAAGTAAATCAATGTAGGTACTTATTTTTGTAAAAGTTATCGGGATTCCTAAATGCCCCTTTCAGATTGGAAAGTGTGGTTTTAAATTGCATCTATATTTTTTCTGTTTGTTTAACTTGTACCAGTGTAAAATGACACAACTTTTTCCCAGTGGCTGGATGATCAAGAAGCAAAACAAATGACTATCAATACTTTCATTTGGAAAGGTGGTGGCCTTGCGGTTTGCCGGCGATTGGATACCCTTCGTTTTACAGGGACGACCTAATACCATTGATTTAGTAGATGATTTGTATAACGTTAAGATTAACGTTATACAAATAAAATAAAATAAAACGTTGCGGCCACCATAAGTGTAGGCATAGATATGCCTACACTTATGGTGGCCGCACACTTGTTAGAATTATTTGTATGAAATTGCATGAAACCTCGCACACCTGTGCCCGCCGAATTGTATGATACGGCCGAATTCGGCAGTACTTCGAGAATTCGTCGCGTTCGGCGCGGATTAGATGTGCGTTTTTTTTTTTTTTTTTTTTTATACTACTAAGGTAGCAGACAAGCATACGGCCCACCTGATGGTAAGCGGTTACCGTATTAAATTTCTTATTAAGCGGGAGGAAATTCCTCTGAAATCGCACCGTACGTGACCACATTGGTTTCAAGGTGTGAGGATGGATCCCCTTAACAGGAAGAAGTAGTGCCTGGGACATTGTTGAGATTAAGTAGGCTTTCCCAGTATCTGCATTATGTGTGCTTTACTCCTTTAGCTTAATAAGTCATATCCGCAGGAAAGACATCGGTAATACGTGTAGTGCTGGGGCTCGATTCCGGTACCGAACTTTTTATCAACCTCAACCAAAACCTCAACTAAAGCGACTGTTTCCATGACTACTAATAACAAACGAATCAGTTGTGGTGAGGTTTTGAACTTTGGCAGTACAAATTTTTGAAAAGCTATTCTACTATTCACCAAATGGCTGACATTTAAGAGTTCGAACCAAAACCAAAGCGGTTGTCATTTAATAGAATACAGGCCCTGATCAAGCCACAGTTTCCACACGATGTTTTCCTTCGCTGCTTGAGTTCGTGTATTTAAAAAATAGGTAAGGTCAATGCGGGGAAGTCCGTCTGCGGGGCAAGACCGTACACTGAGCTTTTTGACGAAACTATGCACCCTACGCATGTTTTACCTATATTGGCAAATCAATCATATCCATCTGGTTTCAGCTAGCTCTAATAGATGTTTCTATGTCGCAACAGTTCGCGAAAAAACGTTCACAAACTTTTCGTGTAATTTTAACTCGAATATCGAGATAGACATGTGGTGACAAAAACGAATATTTTAAATATAAAGAGTGAAGTTGTCGGATGTAATTATGATAAGAGTTTTTTAATAATATTGCCCCCTCCTATTTCTCTTATCGAATTTCAAAAGAACGCCGTATCTTCTGAGATAATCGCATCCAAAAATATCTACCTTCCAAAAGTTCAAGTTGGGAAGTCCGTCTACTTTACGCGGGGCAAGACCGGCATATGCCGGGCTTGCCTCAAATCAGAAATCGTAAACCTTTTTATTCCAAATATATTGGATATGACCTCTTGATGACCTTTTGACCTCACATGACCCCTTGACCTGTCATGACCCCTTGATCGTGTCTTTTATTTCTTTAAAATTAGTAATAACTGTTCCTTATTTTCTTTCTATTATCTTGTGTGGTTTGGCCCTGCAATAAATTATGATATAGTAGAGTAGAGGGTTGACGATCATAATAGGTGTTAAACTACATAACCAGAAAGTCTTTACTTACTTATAATTTTTTTTCTGTTTTTAGATATAGTCCCTACTATATCTATACACATAAACTATATAGGTATACACATAAAAATCACAAACCTAGTAAAATACTTTAAAATTGGCGATTGATTGCTCTAGTAGATTGTTATTGTGCTGCATAGATTTTTAAATTTACTAAATTTATTTTATTTACTCGGGTACCTACTGTACCTACCTACTTTAATAATTTTAATAAGTTGAAATAAGAATAAAGTGATTAACACAAAAAATCACAAGTATTCATATCCCACGAGAACCGTGCATTTTTCTTACAATAATAACATTATTTTTATAGAAATAATGTTTCTTTAGAATGTTTAATAAGAAAAATAATGGTTCTTAGTTTGAAAGTAAGCCCCTACCAAAGGATTGGATGCTTTGGTAGGGGCTTCCTTTCAAGAAAATGTTGCAAAAATGTTCACCACCCCTGAATCCTAAAATGTGACGGACTTACCCCGTTTTACACATTTTTGACAATATCTTTGGATTGGGACCTTATTTCGAATCGTTGAAGACATAAAATTCATTGTTAAGATGTAATACATGCTGTGAGTTACTTTAGACTCTTCTAAACATCTCCTGTCGCCTACAATAACTCCTAGACGGACTTCCCTCATTTAGCCGGGGAAGACCGTCTACTGCCCGAGTTTTAAAAAACCTCCGATTTTATTGTTAATTTTATATAGTTTTAAAGGTTTAATAGCTTTTTCTGATTCTTGGATAAATTTGCTAACGATGAATATCTTTAACTTTACAGAAAAATGCATAGTGACTGAGATATGATCAATCAAACCGAACTTTGAAAAAAGTATGCCGGTCTTCCCCGCATTGACCTTACGTCATGTTAAATGTAAAACACAAGTAAGTACATCCGAAACCAAAAATCCATTGATGTATGAATTGATGCAGACCGGGATACAAACCTCCGACCTTCGGATCGAAAATCGACGTAGTAAGTAGAATATCGCAGTCAAATAACATCATTTTTCTCGAATGGTGTTGTGCTCCTGCGGTGAGTAAGGTTGCCATAGCTCTGCGAGAAGCGCTGCGGTAACGGTCCATTGTGTTGTCGTCGCAGTGATTACTCTTTTCAAGGGTTGGCAGCGCGAGTGTGACTCCTTTGGTGTCACAGGCGTCCATAGACTACGGTAACCGCTTACCGTCAGGTGGGCCGTATGCTTGCTACCTTTGTAGTATAAAAATTGAAAAAAAAAAAAAAAAAACTTTCCCGCTCGGCCAACGCGGTTCACTGGAGTCTATACACTAGACATGTGCGCCGCGTTGAAAATTGTCGGCGGCGGCGCGCTGCAGTTTTTCGTCCGGCGGCGGCGCGGCGCCGGCGGCGTGGCTTTTTTTTTTTAAATAAAAATATACTTACTAATAAAATCGATCTCTAACGTTTTACTACAGCACAAATGACTAGGTACTTACTGTTCAATAATACTCTATCCATCATATCCAGACTAGATCTCTTACAACCACTTTACGATAAGCTGGAATCGTCTGAAGGGCAGAAGCTCGTCTACAAGCTAGCACGTTCAAGGGTTAGACAGGCTTAGACCTTTCTAGGATGAAAGGCCTAAGGGCACAGGATATCTCCAAGTGCCCCTGTATAAAAGACCCCCAGGGAAATCTGATAAGCGAGGACCTCGCAGTGAAGGAAAGACGGCGCTCGTACTTCCACGACCTGGGCATTTCTCCTCAAATTGTTATTTTTGACGATTTTTTAGTCACTTTTTATCCCTTTAGTTTAGGTCTAATCTTTGATGCTGGAATGATTTGTATGTTAAAAATAAGTTATTTAACGAGGGGTATCCATCAAATTAACTGATATTTTAGGAGATAATCAAAATTGTCGGTTGCTAGGAATGACCCTAAGTGAGAAAAATGATTAAATTGTAGAGAAGAATGACGGTGTGTTGCTAAAAATGATAAATCCATCAAAAACACATGTTTCTGATCATAACAGCATAGATTAAAATTAGCTAAGTATAAAATAGCTAAGTGTATATTCTCAAAATTAGCTAAGTGTATTATGTTATGTAAATAAGTGGGATTTGTAAGGATTGACAAAATCACCATGTTCTTAAATCGATGCCTATTTTTATAATATTCCTTAAAAAATCTTACTTTTAGGGTTCTGTGCCTCAAAAGGTAATAAAAAGGAACCCTTATATGATAACTTTCTTGTCCGTCTGTCTGTCTGTCTGTCCATGTGTCACCATCGATTTTCTCAGGAACGGGTAGACCTAGCAAGTTGAAATTAATATTATATACTGAAGTCTATAGTACCTATTAGGTGTATAAAAATCAAGGTCCTGAGTTAACACGATAAAAAGATATGGGCAAATTTAGATTTTCGTGAATACTTGTAGGTACCAAAATGTACCTTAATTTTCAACTTTTTTTACTTTTCGGAATTTTTCCTTTATTTGTGCTGTTAAACCTTGCTTTTCACCAAAATTGTCAATTCTAGGTCAACCGGAAGTACCCTATAGGTTTTGGGTCAAAAACCTAAATGGTAGTTCCTGTTGACCTAGAATCACGAAATTCGGCAAAAAGCAAGGTCTTACAGCAGAAATAAAGGAAAAAATCCAAAAAATAAAAAAAGTTGAAAATTAAAAGGTGTCCCCATACATACATAGTTGACACCGATTAAGATAGTCCTCTGAGCTGTATAGGTGCTCATACAGTTCAGAGGACTAGCTTATTATGGCGGTATAATGGGTAGGTATCTACGGGAACCTCGGCGCACGAGTTCAACTCGCACTTGACAGGTTTTTTTTAGATATAATTACCTAATACCTCCTATCATTTGACATAAAAGTAAATCTTCTCAAAATTAAGGAATAGTAATAACAATAAGCCCGCAGGGCACCTTTGAGGCGAGGTGTCGAATGAGTAGCAACCCCGCGGACCCGTGTGCTCCCAGGGGGAGGTCACTGTTCCTCATCTCAGCTTGCCTTGATTGACACCGACGAGAAACAGTCCACCTCCGTGTTGTCTTCACCGGCCGGACGGAGTGGAGTCGCTAGAGCATTGCTCGGGGGCTGGAAGGTGTTACGTACGTAAGTGATGGGTGGGGCACGCTGAAGTGAAGTGAAGCTGGACCCTCAGGGAGCTCGTGATAGTCGTTTAAAACCCGGTACGTATACATCAGACCACCCTCTAGCAACTCACGTATTTTTGCCCCCTTCTTGTCACACGAGTGACTGTTTTGGGGGAACCAGTTGTGAGTTGGCGAGTCTCCACTCCACCCGCCATTTTGACCATTTTGTACGTGTTTGTAATTGTTTCTATATTTTTTTAAACCAAAAATCATCATTCTTAGCAACAATCATCATTGTTATCATCATTTTTAGCAACACGCGTCATCGTGTTTTTGTCGTTGTTGCTTGTAATGAGGTTGTGAAAAATGACGAACTCCAGAAAACAATTCGTAACTTGTATTTCCGAATGCAGACCAAAAGAAAAATGTTAGTGATCAATAGCTGCATGTTTAATTTAGCTTAAGTCGAAAAATAATGTAAATTTGACGCACTGATTTCATAGTTATAGTAATAAATCAGAATGACGAAAAAAGTGTCACACCTTGGAGAATCATATTCAATAGCTCACCTTTCCGAAATACGACGCGTCTTGCCTCCGTGAAGTGCTCTGGCCGATTGGTCCAGGAGGGCACGACATTTGATGTTCAACACGATCTTTCAATGCCTTTCGGTTTACGTATTAAGATGAAAACAAAAACTGGCGACTGTAATGATGCATATTTTGTGACAGGATTTTGATTAAATCTACCATCGAATTCTAATCAAATAATTAAAACTGTTTCTTGGCATTAGATTACAGAGTTTGTTATCTATAAATATCAGTAATTACAATTAAACATAGTAAACAAATGAATATTTTATGACGAGAAACTCCTATGCGCAGGTCATTTTCACATGTCGAAAATGGCTATTTTTGGAGGTTTTTTGTAAATATCTTTTTACCTTATAATTTAAATGAAATTTCACTGTCGATACCTTTTTTGTAATATATCTAGACATTCAAATCTAAGCTTTTGTTTACAAAATAATGAACAGTTTAAGAATAATCTTGAGGAACCTAAATTTTGGCCCCCCTGGAGAAATGCCCACCTGCTGAACAAGATAGCCACCGGACCTCCCTTTAAATCAAGAGGGCCTAGCCAACCGGCCTTCGCTATGAAGCGATTCGATTTCTAACTTCGCTTACACTCGAACGTGAGGTTTTCATTGGTCGAACCAAGGTCGAACGTAAGGTCACGTGGTCTTCCACCAATGAAACATCGGCGATAGCGAAGCGAATTGTAGAATAGAAAAGATTGATGCCACTTGGCTAGAGGCTCTGGACTAGTACCGCCAAAAACGCCTGAAGAAGTAGAAAAAGCTCTTCGCCGCATGAAAAATCGGAAGCCGTCAGAACCGATCCCCATCGAGGCCAGGGCGTCGATTCCGGTACCGAACTTTTTATCAACCTCAACCAAAACCTCAACTAAAGCGACTGTTTCCATGACTACTAATAACAAACGACTCAGTTGTGGTGAGGTTTTCAACATTGGCAGAACAAATTTTTGAAAAGCTATTCTACTATTTCACCAAATGGCTGACATTTAAGAGATCGAACCAAACCAAAGCGGTTGTCATCTAGTAGAATACAGGCCCTGGACTGGAAGGCAATGGGCCCTCGTGGTGTGGTGTGGGCATCTTAACAAATTTTTACAACCGTATGCAAGTAAATGTTTTTAACATTATTTTAACACACGGGAATTACGTAAAAATATCGTCGGTCGCGTCTCACGACCGCGAGGAGTAACATTGCCGCAACTCCCTCCTTACCCAGATGAAGATTCTCCGGATGAATCGAAACATTGTCGGTATCTAAATCGACGATATTTTTACGTGAGTAATTCCCGTGTGTGTGAGTAACTCACAAAAGTTTTGTAAGTAAATGTTTTTTATTGACTGATTGACATACTGCACACTGGAGGGATCCCTCGCCAATGGAGACTGAGTGCTATCACTCCGGTCTCCAAGAGTGTGACAGCTACCGTGGTATAAATCATGTCCCCACACCATGAAACTCTTTGAGCGGATAGGAGACTCTCAGATCCGAAAAGAGTGTGCGGTCTCGGAGTGTCAATATGGTTTTCACCTTGGCCACGGGACCATGGATCCAGTCTTTGCCCTACGGACGGTCCGTAGGGCAAAGACATGGAGAAATACAGGACGAAAAATACACCTCTATATTTCCTGTTTTTGAATATGGAGAAGGCCTTCGACTGTGTTCCTCGTGCAATGATCTATTGGGCCTTGCGGTGCAAAGGTTTATATTACCAGGTTTATAGTACCAGAGGTTTATATTGACACCATCCGAGACATGTACCTACCACGATTCCGATTCTGTGGTTAGAACCGCTGTTGGTGACACCAAACCCTTCCCCACCACTGTTGGAGTAGGTACACCAGGGAACCGTCCTTAGCCCGTTCTTATTCAGGGTGATATCAGACGTAGTGTCGGACAGTATCAGGGACAGACATGAGTGGCTTGGTTACATATGTATGCTGTCGATATCGCGCTGGCAGATGCGGCCAGGGGACGTCTGGTAAGACGTTTGAATGTGTGAAAGGAATCGCTTGAGAACGGTGGTCTGAAACTCAACGTGGCGCATGGCGTGGCGAAGACGGAGTACTTGGCCTGCAATAAGCAGATCCCACATCCGTACGCTTAGGCGAAGACATAGTCGAGCGCACGGATCAGTTAAAATATTCTATTCTTTATCTGTGACCCCAAGATGCCAGTTAAGTTGAAAGGACAGGTTTATAAATCCATCATTATCATTCCCTTTTATATGGCAGTGAAGCGTGGCCGGTACTTAAGCAGCACAAGCAAGAACTGCCGGTCATTGAGATGAATATGCTGCGCTGAATGTGTGGGGTTACGCGGAAGGAACGCGTTAGGAACTCTTGCATTCGTGGCAGCCTCCATGTTCGTGACATAGCAGATAAATTGCAGGAGTGCCGGCTACGTTGGCACGGACACGTCTTACGGAAACCGGCAAGCTACGTGGAGAACAAATGCTTAGCTATGTTGGCTCCGCCAGGCCCCTGTAGGAGGGGTAGACGAAGAAGTGCTGGCTTGACTTCGTAGCAGATGACATGCGTGCAAATGAACTCACCAAAAAGGATGCAGAAGACCGTCTGAATTGGAGGCAAAATACTAGGAAAGCGGACCCCGAACTTCGAAAGGACGCAACAGGGAATTCGCTAAGATGATGATGATGAATACTTTATCCATGCAAAACCTCGTCAGTTTATAAAGTACAACCTACTTACAAACATACAAAGCAAAATTGCCCAAGTTGCCACTAAGATCTTAGTTCGCTTCGCTCGCTCGATCGATAATCTCACGCCGCGCACAAACGGCGGCGGCGGCGGCGGCGTGCCGAGAGGCAACGGCGGCGGCGCGCCGGCGCGGCGCTCATGTCTACTATACACATTCTGTTTTCATGACTTGTCCTATTACAATCATTAGTCTTGCACAGTATTTGCCTGTCCATCAATCTCGCAGTATCATTTGGAAACCAGTTCTACTGTTACACAGTATCAGTTCATCTCACTTGGAACAGTACGTAGGCACCAGCTCAATTAGGTAGGCTTGATACGGTATTATTTGTTATAATTCCAGGAACTTGCACAGTAGTGCAGTTATGATTGAAATAATTTGAAACATAGCTGCTAGGGACTCCCGTTATTACGACTTCTGGCCTATTTTTTCTATTAATTCTTCTTGGAATATTGGTTAAAATGGCGTAATTAGATGATCCTTTGAAGCAGCAAAAGGTTGAGGCCACCAAAAGATGAATGCAAAAATGAGGAATGATATTATTTAACCGTGAGGCGTCAAGAAGAAAAATAAATGATGACAAATAAATATACTTACCGAATAAAATAATACGTATTTAATATTTATTAATTAATTACTTAACCATATTAGTTTTGTTTTTATTTTATGTTTTTTTATGCCTTTTATTATTATTATTTTTTACTTTCGTTTACAAACGTACCAGCATAATAGGTAGGGTGGGTTGTCCACCTGTGAACCAGGCAGATGCAATGAGCCACCGCTATATTTCAAAAATGTGACATTGCCGTTCTTTACGATTACTGCCAACAGGAACGCATACGCATCCCTCACTCTCTCCCCAAATTACAAGCAGCGCAAGCTTAAGACGTACGCCCAGTGATCAAATTTATAAAAATGTATCATAAAAGTCAGTTTTTTGTGTTGATTTCATTCTTTTTCTACATTTTTTGGGTGTTACCTACAGTTTTTTTTGCCTGTTACGTATGATAACACATACATAACGTTGTAAATTACACTATAGTTAGTATGCTGTATCATCATTTACCAGGTGAAATTCTGAGGTTTGTTTTGTCAATGGGGTGTGTCCAGCAATGAGCCATGACATAGTGTCCTGCATTGAACCATGGTACTCACATACATTTTCCCAGTCCGAGCTGCACCTACCATTCTTAAACGTTGATAAACTAAACCACCACTTATTACAACTAGATTTGTATGATAACCTTCTTATAATTAGTATTATGATAAAAAAAACCATATTGCTTGATGTCAATACATAGATTTTATTAAGACTAAAATACTCAAGCCTAAATATAATTAACAGTACCTCTAACGGCTTATATTTCGTAGTTAGTAATAATTTTGCTGATAGGTATTAATAATAAAGTAAAAACATTGCCCTTTCTCTTGGTAAATAGGTGGTTCATTGCAGAATTCGGTCTGGTTCAATGCGTACCACCCGTGTTACGCAATGAACCAATTCTCATTTTTTGCTAAATCTGTATTTCTAAGAAATCTAAAGATTATATGAATAAACGAATAATGCACAATCTTAGCCAGATTAATCACCTTACTTCACGCCAAATCTTAGATCCGTAAGTCAAAAAATGTAAAAGATATGGACATTTGAATTTTACCTGGTTCATTGCTGGACAACCCACCCTACATATTTACTTTTTACCTTCTGATCTAATTTTGTAAAAATAGAATGCGAACTTTTGAGTTTGTGTGTAATCTCTCTTGTATCTTCAGAATCGATATATTTAAAAAAGTCTTTCACCATTGAAAGGTACAACTATTTAAGATTCAAAGTCAGGGCGGATTACCAGCTTCCTATAAAATAGTCATACCTATACACCCGAGGCACAGAAAAGCACCCCTATTTTGTAACACACGGTAAGTCGCTAACTCGGATTCGTCCAAACAAAAATTGTTTTTTTACCATGAATACTTTGAAATGGTAGAAGATGGTTAAAAAAAGTGATAGACATGTTTGTTGTGTAAAATAAGTGAAGTAATTTTGCACTAAATGTTGTTCGTGAAGGTTGTTTTAACGAATCCGAGTTAGCGACTTACCGTGTGTTACAAAATAGGGGTGCAGATAATAATACTACGAAGGTGCTAATTGGATACAAACTGGTAACCCTAAAGAATCCTAGAATTATTCTAGTAATAAAAAAATAGGCAATATACTGCACCCAAAGGGTAATAAAACACCGCTTGAAATTTTTACCATGTGATAGGTTAGGAACATATTGATCGTAAAAATTTATAATGAATAAATCACGTTTATTCGATAGTTTACTGCGCAATTAAGAAGAAGGTTAAAATAGCATGTGAACTTTCTTAATGTCTTATATCTAGCTAATGTCATAAATCATATAAGTTGACGAAGGATAGTAATGATTTATTTTATAAGTAATAAAATCCATTTTATTTTATTGACAAATTATCACACATGAAGAAAGCCCGTCTGTGACCTAGCTATAATATTTATCAATATTATGTGCTAAATATTTTATTAAAGCGAGCAACCACACACGGTAGCTATACTATACTATATTTTGGTCTGCGGTCGTATATTAATAAGTCGTATATTAATACTTATATCTACCAACACATTTTGGTGACGTAATAGAAAATGTAGGATTTATGTTCGTCTGTCGCTCGAAGATTTCTATGTAAAATACAAATAGGTATCGTAAATTTCTTGCTATAATATACTTATCAAAGCTACGTCTGTGACGGGCTTAGTTAGATAAACGGTATATTTACCAAATAGCTCCAAGCAATATTTGAAAAATAAGCTCATTCATTTTACTGTTCTCAAAACAATCGTCACCAACAACTTTATCCCACCAAAAATATTTTCATGTAAAATGTTGCCAAGACGAGACTGTCAAAAAGTTACCTGCGGGCTGATTGTCTAACTTGTTTCAAACATCGAATTCGTCTCAAACTGACAAAACGATCGTGTAGGTATCTTTCGTCGCGTTCGGTCTCGTTGAGATGAGAGTGACGGTGCTACTTGCGTGGTCACTGAACTGTCATATTTGATAGTAAGACCGATTTTGCTCGCTATCAAAGACAAACAATCAAGGGGCTAATCTCAGGTACTGTAGCTTCTAACTCTACACGCCCTAACTCTACAGCCCTAGCTTCTCAAACTCTACACCTTAGTCAAAAGGTGGCTTGGTCGTCAATATCCCACTTTTACTGTCTTTGGCAGGACCTCGCAATGATTTGTCACCATAGATCTCATTAAGATCTACCGCCTGGGGCCTAGCTAAGGCCGCCATTGGAAGACAGGTTCCAAGCGCATCGTGCATAATAATAAAATCATTTTATAAATACTATCTTTACTTTCAATATCGTCCGAAATTCTCACACGCAATTATTTTTAATAGTAGGTGTTATGCTGTAAATCACCAACCTGTTTTCATGACTTTATTGCTTTGGAGGTGTGGTCGATAGGATATTCTATTAGACATATTAATAAAAGGTGATTAACACAAGCACTTTAAATACAACTCAAATTATAAAGCCATTTTGAATGGAGTACCTATATTTCTTACACAATGTAGCTTCTAGTGATAGTAAAAATTACTTTTTATTAGATATTATGGTCAATGGATGTCGCGTGCTTAAGATTGATTGCTCGTAAATCCCCTTGCCTAATATTGAGGATAAAGATACGTACTTAAAAAACATAACCCTCCTTTCTGCGGCCAATCTGGTAAAAACAACAGTTCATTTTCTTTTTAATACCATAAACATTTTAGTAAGTGGTCAAATTCTGAAATGACTCCAAAAACTTGCTCATGTCATGATAATAAACTACTTAATAAAAGTAAAAGAACCGGAAAAGTGGTTTTCTTTTTGTAAAATGTAAAAAAACAAGCCCTAACAAGGTCACATTGCCTCTTGAGAAACAGACATAATTCTGAGATAACATCTTTGTAATCTAGTTACAGATGGTGAGGTGACTTTGAAAGAATCCGGCATGGCCTAATTTTGAAGTTAATGAAGATAGCGCAATAAACTGTTATTCCCGCTCCTATAGTGATATCCATACCTCCATACCCATATTATAAATGTGATAGTGTGTTTGTTTATTTGTCCTGCTTTCACGTCAAAACAGAGCGACGGATTGACGTGATTTTTTGTGTGGAGAGAGTTGGAGGGCTGGAGAGTGACATAGGCTTTTTATCCGGGTACCACGCGAGCGAAGCCGCGGGCAGCAGCTAGTAATAGATAAATGTGAAATCCTATGGTAGTTCTTGATCACTTGATAATCGTGTTCTGAAAAAAAATCTGAAATTATGATCACAACTGTATTCCTCAGGTGGGGAGACATATTTTTTCAGATCTTTAGGCAGTTTTTAGATTCTTTGGAGATGGCATACCTACCAACGGTAAGTATACTTATTAATGGAACACCCCCTTTATACACTTGCTAGCTTAAAAAAAAGCATTGCTTATTAAATAAAAGCACGTCGTAACGATCACGTGGCGTGCAAATGTCGATGACAGGTAATGCGTACTAGAATTTCCATGTAGACCGATCTAACAGCTAAACGCACACGATTGCATTTTTATGCAACAGACAAACAAACAATTATGTTGTGGAAACCGCTATTATGATGTCCAACCAGTTTTTACAGGTTTAATTTATTTGCAGATGGTACAGTACGACACAAGACAGAAGTTACGAGCTATTTACAATTAACTTTGCATTTCGCCAACTGTTGACTAGTCTAGTAGATACAGTCAAATATTTTTTGTTTAATACGCCTCTTTTATGATTTAGTAGGTAAACAAATTAGTTCTTATTATTATTCATGATTTCGGGACTACCTACTAATTCTTATACCATAAAGTAGGTAGGTATTAAGAAAGCTTAATTCAGTCAATAATCTTTTCATGCTTTGCAGAAAAAAACTAAATAAGTACTCAAAACTATAAAATACTGATAATTAGTATAGGTCACGTCACGTAAAAAGAACGCTGGAAGACAGTGGCTACGCATGGGTACACTACATATGCACACAAAAATACAAAGCCTGTTGTCATTTTTAATTGTTTGTTTTTTTCTTTAGAAAACCATTTCGTAATTAAAAATTTTTGTGCGCGATTGTATTAATTTGCCTAAATTTTATAAATTGCTTACTGCGCAGCTTTGACAGCCAGCGTTCTTTTTCCATGACGTGAACTTTACCTACTAAAAATAGAAATACCATTTCTTTTTTACAAATGCAACTTCGAGTTTGAGCCATCGTGTATATTACAAGTCCATTCTTGGTTCTGTTACATTTAGTATAGTAACGGATGACCGCGTGTATCAAATGTACCTAAAAAATGTAACGTTTTTCGCGAGCGTTTTGTCATGAATATGGAAATGTCTGTGAACTGCCCCACAACAGAGGTTCTTTATGTATATACAGTTGTCTGTAATACTCGTAAGTAAGTTCGTATGAGCTAGTGGCCAACTCTGATGACGGAGTTTTCAGGCCGATTAAAGGCCTGCGTCATGGCGTGACGACTTAAAAGACGGGACCGACAATTTAACGTGCCCACTGAAACACGGAAGCACTCAAATGCCACTTGCGGTCACCCATCCAAATTGTGATCGCGCACAACGTTGCTTATCTTCAACGATCAATCAAGAACGTCACCGCAAGCTACGCCACGAGGGATAATGGCACACAGAGTATCATTTGCCCAGTACCAAAATTGCTCTATGGGGTGGACCAGTGGGGTCGTTGGGAACGACTCTTCAAAAATTTCGTGACGAAATGAAAATACTCTGTTGATAAAAAAAAATATTAAAATATTATAATAGAGTCTGTTAAGGGAAAGTGGTTTACCTGACTTTCGAAAATCAATACTAATGTAGGTAGTTATTCACAAATTACAGATGCACGAATGCTTTGCATAATTTAACGATTCTCATTTCATTCTAAATCTTAAACACCAGTATGTGTGTCTGCATCTAATAAACTATGTCAGATAGAAATTGGGTTATGTAATGGAAATCAACAATGGTAAGTATTCTAAATATCCAAATCAGTCAAGTGTCTGTGACTTGAGGTGCCACAAACAAACATCCAAACATACTCACAAACATTCGGATTTTTAACATTAGTCTATTTTTCAGTCGCAATCAATTTGAAATTGGATCTTAGGCTTTTCCAGCCACTGGAACTTTTAACCCTTCATTCACTTCTAGACGAACAAAAAGACACAACAATTATCATTATCCAACTTGCTATTTTAGCTCCCGCGTCGGCTAAACAACATAACATAACTTCAAACAAACAAACTTACTAAAATATCATCTCTATCATCCACAGTCAAATAAAAACTAATGTCTGTACTCACAAAAACATCAAGATTCTAATCAATCAACTCAGCTCATATCAAAAACTCAACACATTCTCTAATGAGATGGTTGTAAATGGTGTCATTTGTGTAGGGCTGCCAACAGACAAATTCTCAATGTATTCAACCGAGGTATAATTTATTATCTATTTATGGGTAAGCTATAAAACCTCGAGATAAAAAGACAAACGATGCAGTTTCACTTTTACGGAAGTGATGTTTATTAACATTTCCGCGTGATAGGACTTTCGTAGAATAAATTAATCACTATACGAGTGTTTGTGCGCTGGGTAAATCCGAATCCGACAAAATCTCATGTCAATTTTACGCTGAACACCGCCGGGCGATGGCGTTTTTCGCCCTACAGGGTTTCAAGTGCAAGTTTCTTTACCTAGTCAATCGCGCTGACGTAACCTACGATTTCTATAAAAAATAGCAACGCCATCTATTGACATAAATATAGCAAAAAAATAAACGCAATCGAATAGGTAAAAAAAAACTCGAAATCGGCACCCAGAATGTTTTCATAACAACCAATACACATTTGATGCACCCTTTTCAAACATTTTTTTTACTAAATAAATAGAAAAAAGCCCTAATTTGGAATTCGTGAATGAGATAAGATTCGATGAGTTCAATAAATTAATAAGATAATGTAGAGCGTAAGACATATTAACTAGAGAGGTCAATGCATGACTCTACGCACCAACATCTTCCGACAAGAAAATAGCATCCGATTTACTTCGGATTTAAGTCGACGCAGTGCACAAACACTTTTGATGCCAATTTAAATAATTATTCATTCTAATTAATCTTTTTAGATA
The DNA here is from genome assembly GCA_958496255.1 of Camptogramma bilineatum. Classification (NCBI taxonomy): domain Eukaryota; kingdom Metazoa; phylum Arthropoda; class Insecta; order Lepidoptera; family Geometridae; genus Camptogramma; species Camptogramma bilineatum. Next base: position 6,636,313 of record OY292467.1, on the reverse strand, counting down.
AACGCTGATGAACAGTTTAATTGTGAAGTATTCATTTTATGTAATTAGCATCCTAAGTTTCTCCTAAGCTTAGCCGTTAGCGGAGCTAACATTCTAAAACTAAAACATTAATGGAATTGGTGAAAAGATTTTTTTCAAATTACCCACGACTATAGAATTGATTAATTTCTACAGATTTATCACGAGATTGTTCAAAAACGAAAGATTTGAATTTTCTCTTCAATCAATTTTAGCTTTTAAAACACGTTTTGGCAAATAGTGAGACGTTAATATTGTTCTGATTAAGAAAACATTATTATTTTTTATGGTTCTTTTTGTTTCCGATTATGACCCGGATTTAAAGTCTTAATCTTGACCCGAAGTTCAAAAATCTAAAAGTATAAGTTTCCGATCCGAAATTTAAGAGTTTGCGCCTTTTCATACGTCCTGGTTTGCCGGGTAGCCGGCGTACAATGCGTACATGCCCATACACTTCGGCGGTGGCAAAGTGTATGGGCATGTACGGTACCTAGCTTTCATATGTTAATACCTACCTACGTTTTTTTAATATTAATTATTCTGTATATTTATTTTACTATTTTTAATGTTTGTGAGAGAAATAAATAAATGATAAATGATAAATATGTACCGGCGTAATTTGCATACAATCGCCGCCAGATGACAGGCACCGGCCACCCGGAAACCGGAACGTGTGAAAAGCCACTTTAGACGTAATTTTGTGATTTAATCTCACTGGAACTACAAAACCGATTTATATGAAACTTGTAAGTACTTAACACAAATATTTTTTTTTTTCAATATTTTTTTTTTGCTATGAAAATGGAAAAAATTACCACCTTGTATAGAAATAAGCACTTCAAAAATAAATCACCGTAAGTTATTTTTAAACTTTATACTTAAAAACTTTTTGATAGGGTTAATATCCTTTTTGCCTCTTCTGAATGGACCTGCTGGGTCATTCCTGTTTGTCCCCGCGTCCTGTCCCCGAGAGGGGACAAACAGGAATCAAAATTCCAGCCTGTCTGCGTGAGAAATGAGTTACATAATCCAATGTCATGTGAATTGGGACTTGGAATAGCAAGTGTCTTTTCCTTCCCGACAGTTAAGGCTGTGTTTCCATTCAGAAATCGCAAAACATACGTCGTGCAAGTATTAAATAAGTTATTACAAGATGCTATAACAGTTTCTGGGTATACGTGATTGTATCAGACAATTTCCGTTCTCGTGGGAGTTTTGAACTAACATTGATGTGAAGTGTCATCGAGAACTAACCTAGGTCACAGAAAATATAATTACTACGTAGGTATAGTGTAACTAGTATTTTATGTAAACTTTTTGTAATTAATTTTAATAAGTTAGGTACCTACTTATATAAACTTTATGTAAGTACTATTTATATATAAGTACTTAAGTAAAAATAATTCATTGAAAAAAATATTCAAAAATTTATTTTTTATAGATTCTATGTTTGACTGTATGTGTATGTTTTTCTTTTGTATGTTAACCGATATGTCCGTTAATTGTCTTGACTTCCAATGTAGTCCTATTTATTGTATCATATTACTAGCTTCCGTTGCGGTTTTGTTTGTGTAGTGTAGTATACCTACGTGTTTGAGTAGGTATCCTATAATTTATTTTGAAGAAGGGCCAGGTCAATAGTACCTAGCCGTCGAGCTCGTCTAAAGAGAAAGAGATGTGTCAGGATCGTACCAAGTAGAAATCCGTGGTCTCTGCCTACCCCTATGGAAACGAAATAAGAATTTACGGATTTTGCGAGAATTTAATTAGTAAGTTTATTACAGAATCATTACTAAGTATTTAATATTATTTAATAATAATAGCCATAAGTTTACTGTTAGATCTCTACGTACATCCATACATTATAATATGTAGGTACTTACCTACTTAGTGTTGTTGAACCCTGTACATAATGATTTATGACTTTTGATCCGAGCGCGTTGAAATCTTTTGTAGGTAGGTATTTAATAATTTATACCTAGTGATTATTTTTAATTTGTTATTTGTTTAAATAATTAAATATCAGCTTAAACTTTCTCCATACTAACTTCAGCCCGCAGTTTTGTTCACGTGGTCCAATCTTTTTGAATAAATTAAAAATATTCCAGGCCAGTTTCGTCCAAAGCTGTTCACCCGTTTTTAAGTGATTCAGTAACAAATTACGAAACTTTAACATTTATAATATTAGTAAAATATAAGTAAGTTACTTAGTAATTTGTTTGATTTATGCTTGTTTCTTTTATAATTATTCACAGATGGGATAAGTACTTACCTAAGTATTTGTTTTATTTGTTAAGAGGCATTATACTAGTACCTATGTAACCTGCTTACACTGAATAGCTTTAAGAAAAAAATAATAATGATAGGTAGCAAGGGAAAAGCTCATCCCATTTCTCATGGCATGCCGTGCGTTAATACTTTTTTAATTAATAGCCTATTAAGCATTTACGAGCACCTACTTGACTAGTTTGTAATAAAGCGGCATGCGATGTGCACACGGCTTAGGGACCTATCAGACAAAGAGCGGTCACGCGGTCAATCGTTCAAGCGGTCAGTTTTGCGTTCTTTGTAGAATACAAAGACTGAACTGACCGCTTGAAATTACGTTACATACGAGTATATATACTCACACAGGAGGTATTCTGACCGCAGCGGTCAAGTAGAACAGCGGGGTTCGTGAGCAATTGCACGCTCGAACGCAGAACGTGAACGCAGAACGCTTGACCGCGTGACCGCTCTGTCTGGTAGGTCTCTTAGATATGGGCATACCTAAGTGTTAGTCGCTTGTGGTGTCCACGCACAAGCGATTTGTTTGTACCAATTTATTTTTACGGGTAGTTCCTATTTTGTTCTATGGAACATGACGTCATCGAACAAAATGACACACTATCTTCCCTATTTACTCACTTTAATGTGTGACGCTATGGTTAGAATAAAGCCGCGTTTTCACTAGGCAACATTTGGCGCGCGACATGTTGCACAACATGTTGAAAGTTAGCGCGGAACTTTTGTTTAACAACGTTGTCTGTCTACGCTTCTACTACTATGTTATGTTACGCGCCAGCTGGCAATGTCACGCGCTGTTGTGCAACGTTGCCGTACATTTTGAGCGTCACGTGTTGCGCGCCAAATGTCGCCTATAGTCGTATTGCTCATTATACGGACTAAAATCGGACTAAAATTGAAGGAACAAATGTCATTTTTCATATATTTTTAGTTCGTATAATGAGCAATACGACTATAGTGGATACGAGGCTTTTGTTTAACAACGTTGTCTGTCTACGCTTCTACTACTATGTTATATTGCGCGCCAGCTGGCAGCGTCACGCGCTACTGTGCAACGTTGCCGTACATGTTGAGCGTCACGTGTCGCGCGCCAAATGTCGCCTAGTGGATACGAGGCTTTTGTTTAACAACGTTGTCTGTCTACGCTTCTACTACTATGTTATGTTGCGCGCTGTTGTGCAACGTTGCTGTACATGTTGAGCGTCACGTGTTGCGCGCCAAATATTGCCTAGCGACTACGAGGCTTAGGGAACTAAAGAATAATTTAATCCCGAAGAGCATTTTGATGACCCGCGCAATACGAAAGAGTTGAATTGAAGATACTTTTTGAATGTCTTTTTAAAAGGGGCGCGGCGCTTGGGCGGCAAAGTTTAGTCGAGTAAGGAAACGTCTGGGCGGTTATGACTACTTATGTCTTTTATGGATATTTCAAAGGCACGTGGGCGCTACGAAGTACCTACTTTATCGACTCGACCGTAATAAAATGTGTTTAATTTCTTTCAATCATAGCTATTATATTGGTAAAATAAAATAAAAATAGTAGCATAAAATCACAAATTCTATGCTAAAACAAAGTCTAGGGAATTAACACACAAACATCTTTTTATAATAGTTTGATTGATCAATTTATTAATCTATCAAAAGCCACCTCTCTAACATCAGTTATAGGTAATTTATTTAGCATCAGTTTTTTCAATGGATTCAGTACTTGTATTGATCAATGTAGTGATCAATAAATGTCGCTTGAGGAATTTATTCAAGACCTACCTACCTGTTTAGATAAAACCTAGGTGAGTAATTATAATAAGTACCTACCTAACTTAATTTATTTAAATTTAGATAAGTACCTACCTACCTATCTACTTATAACTCAGAACAATACAAATGTTCAGAACACATAAATATCTTTGTGGCTAAGTTTTATGTACTTATGCATATTTTACATTCCAGGAGATACTTCTGTGAGGCATGTCAAAGTTACGGGAGGTGAAGTGGGTGGCCCTTTCTATGTAGATTTTTTTTCAACGGATTGACTTTTGAAGAATCTAACAATGGTAAATTAATACAAAGCTTAAGTGCATGTAATGCTTTTAAATATTGTTGACTTGTAATGTAAGTGTTAAGTATAAAAATGTTAAAAAAAAATCTAAGGATCTATTACGCTTTTTTTTAGTACCTACCTACACAGGTAATTTTTTTTTTTTTATTATTGATGCAGTAGCTTATTACTATTTTGTCAATATTTCAAAATAATACTCACGTTACGCATCCATTTTCACAATCACAATCATCCATCACAACTTCAAAACAGAACAATCCAAATCACAAACGTCACAATAAAAAAAAATCACATTTTTTTCAGGGACGTCAACGTCAAAGTTTTCCCGCGCGAAAAGGCATGCTGTGCCAACAGTGCGATGTTCAATCGACGAATGTTGACTTTCCGTGGCTGAAGTCGCTACAGCTATTCTGCCATTCGACTAGCAAAAACAAGGTCAGTGTGCCTTATTGACAAAATTCGGTAGAGGCGGGAACGTTATGGGTTACACTTCGAAATTCAAATTGCGAACTATGTTTTAATAACTTAGGAACTTTCTTTAGCTGGATTAATGGTGGCAGAATTTGTTTGCAATTAGTGAAGTGAGAAATAACTTTAATTATAATTAATTGTTGTGATTTTAATGATTTAAACGAAAGAGAGAGATGTTACTTATTTTAATGTCACATTTTTTTTTATTACATAAAGAAATTCTGATTCTGATGCATTTAATAACGTAGGTATTAGTATAGGTACCTACCTACTTTTTTATTGCCTGTCCAACAAAAAGAGGGGTTTTTATACTGAGGCGTCACAACAAGTTTTCTTTTCTTTTCCGCTTTATCAGCCGATCTGTCAACTTCAATAAAATTTTACTTAAAAAATAAAATAAATAAGTAGGTACTTACTTAAATAAATATATTATAAGTAATTTTTATTATTTTCTGTCTTTACAAAGTCGATACGTAGACATTAAACAAAAAATATATCTCGATAAATAGTGGAAAGATATTGGGAAATATTAATTATTAATAAGCCTCACCAATTCAACCTAAGTATATTCAAATGTTAATTACTTATACCTACCTACATAAATACTTAAAAGGTAATTTATATCACGGATCGAATTCTGAGCAAGGTCATCGAAAGTGGAAAATATAAATAATTCATAGCTAAAGGGACAAAAAATTGTAATAACCCAAAAACTAATAGATTCCACAATACACTTTCACTACGAATATTTTTATCTAAATTGAAAGAATCTGTAGACCGTCCATCACGAACTTCGATTAATTCGGTATCTATGTTATTAGTTACGGAATTAAAAAGTTAAACTATTGAAGATGTTATTTATGGTTGTGTGAATTACAAAGGAGGTTCATAACGCTCTACCTTTTATGTAATGGCTTAAATATCAGTAGATTGTGACTGTCACTTAATGATTTAATGGAAAAAGAACATAAAGTATGTTATTTATAACTCAGTGACATAAAACATATCACTCATAATGAAAAGACTTATCAAAATTTTCGATTCCAAATCGGATAATTTCGGGTCGAAAGTTTTGGTAAGCTGATGGATTCCATGGACGAGTTGGTTAAGGCACTCCGGCTTGAGGAGGTTCGCTTGTATCAATGCGGGTTCGAATCCCGTCGGACTCAAAAATTTAAATTACTTAGACTTTTCATTTTCAAAAAAAAATTTATCCTTTGATAATAATATTTATGTTAGGTATAAGTACTTAGTTTAAAACAAATTAAAATTATAAAATGTAGATCTAAGTTCATTATTATAATTTAAGTAGGTAAGTAAGTATATTTTTTTATTTCAATTATTTTTTTTTAAACATGATGTGTCAAATATACTATTCTACAATTAATATATTTCACAAGTGATAGGTATTCCTAACTGTGTCTATTTTCAACCCACGACGAAACCGACGGGTGTTTATTATAATACTTTTTAAATATTATGACCAGATAATTACTACACATTACACCTCTAAAACAACAAGTAAAACAGTAAATACAGTTATTATCAGTAAATTTAATTTATTTAAGTACTTATACACTTCAGTTACTAATTGAATTTCTCTTGTATCGCCCTAAAGAAAATTTGTGGCGATGTTTAATCGAGATGTACAATGTCTAAGGTTTATATCAAGCAATAACAATAATCTATAGTCGTATCACAGTCGCTAACTATTAACAAGTATTATTATGTTCTGTGCTATTACTTAGTTCAGAGATTGCGGTAAAGTGTGCCAGTGAAAGAGACAATTACTGTAAATATGAATTTCGAATCCTATAAAATATTTCAAATTCAGGATGCGGAGAATATGGCGCATTTGGGAAAGGCCGTGACACATGAGGTATTACGTCCTACTTACAAATAATTATGGTATGACTGTAGAAGGAAATCAAAAGTATCCACGGCACAACCAGTTGAGCATAGTAGTTGTGCCTTGGGTCCGGAAGGGTCCCCAATTCCTTTATTTTACAACGTCAACCATTCAAATATCATTGCCGCTGCGTTTTGTTTCATTCTTCCAAATGACAGTAATTTGCAAAACCTCATTGGTAATTTGTTTGAAAACGTCATCACAACAAAGTAACCTAACCTCATTGGTCATTAGTAGTTTAAGAAACAAAGCGAAATAGTTGACGTTTTGCTTTGGTTGATAAAAAGTTTGTTAATAGAATCGAGGGGCTGGAATGTTACTCTTTTGCCTCTTTTCTAGATGATTTATTAGCAGAGGTCGGAATTTGGTAGAGTTATTTAAGTACTTGCATCGAAATGTTGATATTAATATGGATATACCCGGGATTTCTAATGGACAATCCCGTGTGGCCAACAATATTACAAGTTAATAATAAAAACCTCAGAGATAGATAAGACAAAAATAACAATAATAATTAACGTAATAATAATTAGATTAAAAAAAATTACAATTTATAAATTTATTAAAAATAATAATTATTATTAAATAGTTTAAATTGTGTAAAAGTAGGTATATAAAATATAGTAAGGTGGAGTGCCGTAATTGCAACTAAAAAAAGTGGAGTCCTAACTTCATCGCTTGATAATTCTATATTTTGTATCAGAAATGTATTTTTTTAAAGATCTGTTCTATAGTAAATTTTATGTAGATTTATATCATTGTTATGAATAAAGTAAAGCGATAAAGAATAAAATGCTATTGCATAAATTCATGACAGAGGGAGCAATAGTTGCAATTACCCGTTTTTGCGGGTAATTGCAACTACTTGTTTTTACTTCTTATTTTTCTATGGCGCTTACTACTGGAAAATACAGAACACATGCCTTGAATATCGTTCTTTCGATTTATATAGCTATGCTCTTGCTACTAATGTCAAATTTTGCGCGAAAACACTTTCCAGCAAAGAATCCGGTAATTGCAACTATTTTACTACAAATAGTGATGGGAACCTTATCGTGATTTTTATCGACTCGATATTTATTTTAATCACAATAATTTTTTAGTTATGAAACAGCCTCTTTTACTCTTATCTTTAAAGTCTTCTATTATCTTTTACTAATTATTTTTTCTAACTTTATTTCAATCGCAATAAGTAATATTTTAGAAGTTAAACAGCCTTTTTATATTCGTTTCACATCTTGAACGGCTTTGGAAAGGGCTCCGCTAGCGCCAACATAATGAAGGGACTCAATCACTCAAACTAATTGCTAAGAACTCATAGCATAGTATGGAAGTAGATAGTATCCCTTTCAATAAAATATTACGTATCGACATAGTCATCGTCATTGTTACATCACTGGGTTTTACAAACTTCATACAAAAACGGTCGTTAAATTGCAACTGTCAAAAAAGAAACAAAATAGTTACAATTACAAGACTATGCACTTTTTGTCTGGCAAATGTAACTACATCCATAACTCTGAGTAGATTTATCGTAGAATACAACAAACACATAAAAAACAACTTACTGTGTCTTATAATCACTCTCACTGTGAACACACCGGCGAAAAACCACGAAAAACAATGTTTTTCAATAAATTACGAAGAGCGTCCGAGCGGCGTCACTTCCGAAAAATTGGCAATTTTACAAAAAGGCCTGTCATTTGCTTAGTTTTGGTCCTATCAACACCATCTATATTTTTAGACTGAGACTTTTAGAAGAAGTTCAATACCACATCTATCGATGTTCAAAAAAGTGATCCTAGAGGAAGTTATTGACTCCAGTTGCAATTACCGGACAGTTGCAATTACGGCACTCCACCTTACTTAAATAATTTTTTTTACTTAATAAATCACGGGATTTTTCTGCTCTTTATTAAAATTAACCTCGGGATTTGAGGCGTATCCACTTTATTCTTCCGCTGTATGAAATCAGTGCAAGTACATAAATAACTCTACCTAATTCCGACCTCTGTTTATTAGACATCAGGAGGCAATACATCAGCCCGTTTTCGCTACATAGATCGTAAGTCGTAACTCGGGAACTCTAAACTCGGGAATTTTGTGATTAATCCATGGATTTTGTATTTTAGAGTTATTTTAGTGTCTAGTTTTCGCTAAAGAAGCATCAATATTTTATTATTATTGCCACATTTATATGTTAATTATGTTTTTGCTTTTCAGTCAGACTGGTTGAGGTCATAATGCAACTGTTCAGAAGAATCTAATAAATAGCCTTTTTTATTAGTAAGTAGTTTTATTATATTGTAATATAAACTTACAGGTGTTAATTTAAGTGTCGCGAGATAATCTAAGGTAGAGTTATTACCAAAATATGTTGTTTTACATCTTTTGCCTTCAATTGTCTTTGATTAGGTTAAGAAACTCAGTTACTTATACTTATCTTACGCTTTCCTCGCTTTCGTTTTCATTGCAACTAATTTAAATACCTGTGCAAAGTTGATCTCCCTAATCTAAAGCGTAGCTAAATTGTCTTTCTTTACGCATTTACCTTGTCTCGAATGCTCGCACGTGCTAATCCATAAACAAGTAAGTAAACAGTAATATGTATAAATTTACAATTTACAAGCACTTTACAGTTTAATATAAATGTGATGGCTCTGAGGTTATTTCTTGGGGGGTCAAAGAAAGTTTAAGATTATAAAATTATTATAAGATACAACAACTTTCAGATTTATACGAGATGCGCATATTATTGTGCACACTGCAATAAAATTAAATTAGTGGATTGGATCAGTTGAGCTACCTATAGATCGTTTCGAACGATCCTTAGGTGGCTCTGGTTCTTATTGTATTTTTTAATTTTATGTAAATATAGTACTTAGTAGGTAGGTAGTTTAGTTTCTGAAAATAAATGTTTTTATAACAAAAAAAAAATCACGACTGTATTCCCAAGGGGCGGACATTCTTCAAACTCAAGAAGATCTTTTGAAGAAGTCTAAGGGGATAGTCAGAGGCAGGTCAAGATACGTATTTGACAGAAGTCCTCATTTTGCAGAAGTTTTCAGCCCAAGATTGCAAGCCCATTACTGCCTATACAAATACAAATATATTTATTTGGAACCATTAACTTAGATATAATTCAAACGATACTGACAGCAATAGTATTAAACTGTGTCGCTATCAGTAACGCCCTCCTCTTGACAAGTTATCGAAAACAAAATAAAGTAAAACCTAATTAAATACTTACTATGTTTTTGATATTGTATAAATCATCTATAATTTACATCGGGAAATCTAAACCAACCTCTCGTCGAAGGGACACGATCAATATGAGTAAGAAAATAATTAAAAACGATGTGTAATCGCGCCAACATTAGTGTCAGTCAATCTCCGCGACTAGGCAAATGACTGGCCACAAAAAGGCTTTAACGGAATGTCGGAGGGAGCTTAATGCCCTCATTTGTGGTGTAAGCTTAGTCATTGAATAGTACCATCTGTTTGTGAAGCTTGCTTAGATATAACTTTTGAAACTATCATGGCTACGAACATAAATAACTTAGGCCTTTACATTTTTTACTAGATGATTTATACAGTGTCAAGGAGGCAATCTTTGCCTACACTTAACGGGACACTGTAGTGCCTGGGACATTGTTTAAGATGGAGTAGGCTTGCCCAGCACCTAAACCATCCTCTCAGCTTAACCGGCCATATCTACAGGAAAGACATGGTCAATACGTGTGGGGCTGACTAAGTCGCGGGTTTCCTCACGATGTTTTCCCTCACCGTTTAGAGCTCCTGTTAATGCGCATATAAATTTTTCGAAACGAAAAATCCATTGATCCCGAAGGTTGTGGGTTCGAATCCTGGCCGTGCGGCCAGGATTCGAACCCACAACCTTCGGGTCGAAAGTCGAGGTACTATACCCCTCGGCCAACACGGCTCTACGAACATAAATATCAACTGCATAAATATCAATAGCAACTGCGTCGAAATATCGGGAAGCAAGAAAACTAAATAATCATGGTAATTATCCCCTCGATAATAATATTTGCTTAGATATTATTGAAAGGTCGTTAAAGTTAAGCTACGTTCTGAAATGCCATAATTTCGATGGGTGACCGCAAATGGCATTATGCGGCTTAAAAACAAACGTTACCTACCTCTTTTTATGAATAGTATTAAACTCTACCCATTTCTCCACATTCTTCATAATCGTTTGCATTTCCGTCGACAGATTGTGTTCACTTTCTTATGGATCGGTTATTATAATACAAGGAAGCGATGTGTTGTGAGAAAAACAGTCTATCCGGGAAGTTAGCGTTGTGTTCAACATCCATTGTTTGTGGGGCATCTTCTTCGCCGAAATGATTACTGGGTTACTCAGTTTTTACACAACGGCAACGTTGGAAAACTTTGTCGAATAATCCGGATAACGGTCGTATTAGAAGAAGAAGATAGCTAGAGTCGTGTAAAAGGTGAAAGCCTAAGTTAAGAGTGTTCATCTTTCCAAAACAAAGATGTATGACTTATCAAACCCAAAGTTTAATTAAAAGTTGAAGTACCTGACACTAGGCCAACACGACTCGTAATAAAATGAAGTTGTAAAATGTAAATTCCAAACATAAATCAACTTAATTGATTTAAACTGTACTCGCCTACGTAAAACACGGTAATTTAAATCAACTAAACACTTACAAAACGAATTTAGTTACCTAATCGGAAGTGTGTAGTATTCAAGATACGTATTATTTTAATTGTAACGAAATTGATGTAATGGTGTAATAAATTGTTGCAGGATTAAGTAATCATAATTTATACTCACTTCAATAGGCGTACTTATTAACTATCAATCTCAATAATAGCTGAGGATTACTTCCATCTACCACTTTATAATTTTATTTGGATTAAGGCAGTTTTTGTCTAGATTCCTGCTAATCTTTTTTACCAAAAAAACGTACTTACCTTAAGCTATATGTAAATAGGATAAGTAGGTAGGTATTTAACATTTTTACAGAAAAAATACTTACCTACTTACATGTTTACTTTTTTTGTTTTTATAGTATAAACATTAATATTTGTTACTTAAATTGTTTTAATGTAAAATAATAAACCTAGCTTAAAGTGTATAATTATTTTTTTATCTAATAGCAGTCGTGCGTTTGGTCCTCCCATAAAAACCACCCATAAGAAATATAGGTATAAGTATATAAAAAACCGATTTGAATGATAAAAGCTGAGCAATTTTCTACTCTCTCGAGGTGTATTTCTATTCATTATATCCTCAACATATCATCACCAAATTTTTGTGGCACCAATCGGAAAAAATACCCTTTTAAACAAAAAAAGAATTTTTCAAATCGGTCCAGGCGTAATTAATCGGTGAACATACATAAAAATAAAGGATAAAAAAAAGATACCGATGAATTGAGAACCTCCCCCTTTTTTTTAAGTCGGTTAAAAATGAAGTTCTCAAGTCCAGAAAGGCTTATATTAATTTTTCAATTAAATTTCTAATGCTAGCCACAAACGGTGGGTGGTTTTCCGCTTTCACATCATTAGATGCTATAACAAGTAACTAAGTATAGCTTCCTCCTTAAATTATTCTTAACTAGATGAGCCATCCATCGTTACAAACGATCTATAGATAGCTCTACTGATCCAAGTCAATTAAAATTAATTGTTAATCTGTTATGTTCATACATAGAGTTTCTCCTAACACTATATAAATTATGAAGTAAATATGTAAACTTTTATCTCCTTCTTTTCTATCCAATCCTTCCTAGGTTGCCTGGAAGAGATCGCTTTAAGTGATAAGGCTACCAATTGTTTCCTATTCCTATGTTCCTATGTTTTATGTCAGGTTCCACAACGTTGTGAGAGATGCAATGAATAGAAGCCGATGGAGACAGATCATCCAATCTAGATGCAGACCACCCGATGATGACCACGATCCTCACTCATGAGGGGTCGACTACAGAGAGAGAGATGTTTTATGTGCCTAAGTTTTTCAGTGTTAGTCTATTATTACCTTAAAATCCAACGTTTGTGACCTGGATTTAGGATATACGATAACAACTAGAATGTTCTTTGAAATAGTAATGTAATTGCGTATTCAATTGAAGATCTAAGAGCACCTTGAGTTTGGAGAGGTCCCTTCTAAATCTAGCCTAGGCAATACAAACACCATACACCTTTCATTTGAGATCTAAGGTCATAAGGAACCGTGTCCGAACGCAAGGTCGAATGGATGGGTTTTGGTAAATTCAGATGCTCATAAAAACCGAACAGATGTCGAAGGGGTAGCTTTTGGCCAATTGCTTACCTCCTCCTTGCGTCTTTTTCCCAATGCTGGGGGTCGTGACCTATTACGAAAGTATCTTCTCCCGCACGGTGTTGCGCCATTTGTTCCGGCTTTCAGCAACATGCTTCTGGCATGCTGAGGTCGAGTGTGTCGTGAATCTGGTCTGGGGGTCTAAAGTGGCCACTATTGATGAAACATCAGATGTTTCATAAATGCTTCATATATGCTTCATCGATGAAGCATATTTTAAAACACCTTTTTTTGACAGAATTGGGTAAAATGGATTCTATAGAGAACTGTCAAAAAAGGTGTTTTAAAATATGCTTCATAGATGAAGCATTGATGAAGCATATATGAAGCATTTATGAAACATCTGATGTTTCATCAAAAGTGACCACTTTAAGTACCCTGACCAACGTATCGGGCTCCTTCCTCTCGGCCTTCTTCCCTCAACTTTTCCCGAGACTATAAGCTTTTGGAGATTGTCTCAGGGTTTGCGCCAATTAAAATTCAACCATAACTGCGGTTGCTCAGTATATAAAATGGTATAGCAGTGGCCAAAGAATCTTAAATTGTTTGTCCAATACACATAGTATGAATAAACATACTCATAGTATGAATACCAATACACATAGTATGAATACACATACCCCTAGATGAATACCCCAATAACTCAAAAAACATACTTTTTCAGATATGACAAAAAACTGATTTAAAAATCTATGACAGACTATGAAAAATGTAATATTATATTCATGAAGGTAACACTATTTCAAGCTTGTTCAATATTAACTCACAGTATCACCGTATGGGTATTCATATTCAGTTTAGGAATTCTAAAACGCAAATAACTTCATTTTTCATCAGTTTTCATCTAGGGATGAGATACTATGAATAAACTACACCATGTTTCTTAGTTTGGATCACAAAGAAACTATTGCAAAAAATAAAAACTCCCATCAGCTTGACCGACTCACCAGTCTGCGAATGCAAAACATAGTTCATGTCGTGGATTCACAGAGGAAGTGTTTATGAAAACAGCATTCTTTGCACGCCCTGCTTCCTAAGCCCCTGACTATGGGAACTTTTGCAACATTGTTGGCTCTGTGGGCTTAAAAAGGTCGCTAAAGCAGAATCACAATATGAAATGAACTATAATGCCGTCTCTTTTCACTCTCAGTCAATGAAAAGAGATCATTTCATATTGCGATTGATGGCATAATAGTTCAATTCCTATTTGCGATTCTGCAATAGCGACCTTTTTAAGCCCTTTTTAATATTACAAAGCTATCAATGTCTGATTTGCGTAGACTCAACATAAAGGAATGTATCTATCTTTACCCCGTCGATGATTTATTTATAATAATAATAATAATCTGTCATGGCCGATTTCGACCACAGCGACTGATTTGGACTGGACAGGCATATTTAACTTTGAGAACTTGGGTGTGGTTGTTCCACCCTTTGGTGCGCTCTCTGGTGGCTTGCATACCCGAGTTTGTTGGTGAAGGTACGAGCGCACTTTGGGCATGTTAATACCCCGCCGACGTAGTTAATTTATTATTATCGTAGATTTATTTATATCGACCAGCGGAGCTAAAAAGGCCGTTATAGCAGAATCATACATAGTATGATCCATATTAGAAATTACAAAATTGACAATTCATCATAGGATTCGTATAGTGATTCGTATCGGCAAATTCATCTTTTTGTCAGTTTTTTGGAAAATCGTAAAATGGCCACAATGAATAGAAGAATTTACTGAAGTTTCAGCTGACATTTTACGAAAATAAAGAGGAATTGCTAAGGACACTTTAGCTAAATTATAATATGAATCATTAATGATTCTGCAATAACGGCTTTTTAGCCCCGCAGTTTCTTTCCAGCCCGCAAAATGATATAATAACCTTCAGACCCGTGTGGCAAAAACAAAAACTATAGAAACTGCAAAAATTTCCTCCGCCGCGGGAATCGAACCAGCTCCTTTTACACCAGACAGTCCGGTAAATCATCATGGGTTGAGAGTTTAATTTGTTAAAACTTATAAAAATGCAGTGTTTTAAATGTATCCTCTCTATTTTATAATCTTGACAAGGATTAATGAATTTCTACCCACGACAAAACACTTTCTAGACTTTAGACTTTAAAAACTTTGACATAAAACAGCGATGCTATCTTTTAGAGAGTTATACGTATTTAGAAGATAAAAGCTAGTTTTTCTACAGAAACACATTAATTAATTGTGTGCTCATTTAATACTTTGTGTCTGACTTGACTAAAATTCTGCAACTCATATTTGGTAAGTGCCAAAAAGAACAATGCCCAAAAATGTATGGACACCGTCCCCACCCTTGTAGCACTTTAAAACCTATGTTAATCGAAGGGCCATAGTCATCTTATCATTTTATTGTATTACAGCGAAACTGAAATGTGAATCCGAAAAAAGTTATATCGACATGAAGAAACCGGAATCAGTCACAATTATTTTGCCGTTTATTATACTTTTTCGCCACAATGTTTTTTTTAATAGATAGAGTAATTCAAGAGGAAGGTTTATATGTATAACTAGCGATCCGCCCCGGCTTCGCACGGGTGCAATGCTCCCATATACGAGTATTAAGTAAGTATCAGAATTGCACCAGTGCGAAGCCGGGGCTATAATATGTATCTGTCGCAGCCAACTGGCTGAATAAGCCATTCAATTAAGTGCCTAGCCATTTTATTGAGCGCCGCCATTCAATTAAATGGCTAGGCGCATAGTTGAATCATTGAAGCATTTAAAACGTTCAACACTCTGCTGCTCACTGCTTCTGCTGATTATCGTTTTTGTGAAGTAGCCATTGACGTTTTTTTAGGAGTTTTCAAATAAAACTACCTTCTTTAAATACAAATAAAACCGTTGACTTTTTATTAGGTACAACAAATAGATTAGCCGGTGTTATCAGTATCTATTACAATATTGTCCCAGGCACTGGCTGGCCCAACGAAATTCTCTAAACGCCTTCCTATCCCATAGTATCACACGATACTGACAACATGCGCGCGTATAGATTATATAATATCTTATATAATATATTATATAATTGGTTGAATTAGCCCTTCAATTAAATGCCTAGCTATTTCATTGAACGCTGCCATTCAATTAAATGGCAGAACGTCGGTTAGTCAAATAGTTGAACACAACGTTCAACACTACGGCTAAAGAAAGGTCAGCCATTTAATTGAATGCCATTTTTAAATGAAAAGCCGGTTCACTTGCTTACAGAAAAAATAAGTAGGATTTGTTTTTTTTATAGCACGCGCTTCACACACCCACGCAGAAAGGCTGCTCGAAGGTAAATCTATTATTTTGTGGCATACCATAACACTGGGAACTTATTTTCTATGTTTTTCACGACAAAAGAACACACAACTTTAGAAAAACACCAGCTGTAGACGTCATCTTGTAAACAAAGCGAAAGTAGTGCCGCGCTGGCGGAAAAACATAAACGGCGGCCTTTCAATCAGGCAGTGAGCAGCAGAGTGTTGAACGTTTTTAATGCTTCAATGATTCAACTATGCGCCTAGCCATTTAATTGAATGGCGGCGCTCAATGAAATGGCTAGGCACTTAATTGAATGGCTTATTCAGCCAGTTGGCTGCGACAGATACATATTATAGCCCCGGCTTCGCACTGGTGCAATTCTGATACTTACTTAATACTCGTATATGGGAGCTTTGCACCCGTGCGAAGCCGGGGCTGGTTGCTAGTTATACATATAAACCTTCCTCTTGAATTACTTTATCTATTAAAAGAAACGTTGTGCCGAAAAAGTATAATAAACGGCAAAATAATTGTGACTGATTCCGGTTTCTTCATGTCGATATAACTTTTTTCGGATTCACATTTCAGTTTCGCTGTAATACAATATAATGATAAGATGGTTATGGCCCATTGATTAACATAGGTTTTAAAGTGCTACAAGGGTGGGGACGTTTTGAACATTCTTCTTTGATGAGCTTCATGGCTTTATTATTAAATGAAGGTTAAAGATAGTCTAAGGTTATTAGGTTATTATTAGGAGATTGAACTAAAATGAGGAACCAAAAATAAGTAGGTAGGTACTTACTTAGATACTAAAATAAGACTCTGGTGACGGAGTTTATGGCCACCTGAAAATTTAACGTGCCCTCCGAAGCAAGGAAGCGCTCGGCTGTTAATGCCACTTGCAGTCACCCATCCAAATTGTGACCACTCCGAACGTCGCTTAACTTTAACGAAATATCAAGAACGCCTAAGGTGCAGGCCAGACAGAAGAGACGTAAGACGATGACGCGTCGCGGACAGGGCGCCAGCAAACAGTGTTGCGCCCGCGCCCCGTCTCTCTTGTATGTATGTTTTGCGTCGCGATGCTTCTATACATTTTGTATGAAAGGGACGCGGAAGAGACAAATGACCGCGCCCCGTCTGCGTCTTACGTCTTTTCTGTGTGTCCAGCGCCTAAGCAAGCTACGCCACAAGCGTTTCTCTAATTGGTCCAAATGTAAAAATATAAAAAAATCATGTCTTACTAGCTGATTTGAAATTAGCTTTTTAACTTTGGAGATAACTATTTGGTAAGTTTTATTTAGTAGCTTCATTATTAATACCCACTATTTCTTCAATTCTCATTTATTATGCGCCGTGTATGATAATTATTGTCTGTGATAGGTACTCAAGAAAACCAAGAGCATCTAAAGAAGGGGTGCTCAAACGACTTATAGTGTCGGCGATCTACCAGAAAATATTAGTTCTACTAACTAAACTACTATGTAAACATTTTTTAAAATATGTTTTTACTGCACCTATCGCGATAACGTTTTGTCGTCGATATCCTTTCAATGTGGTACCTACTTATTATGTTAGGAATGAGTACTTACCTATTAATAATAGGTATATTGCTGGCGATCGTTTCGAAAAGCGCTCGCGATCGACTGTTTGGGCACCACTGATTCTAAAGTAATCAAGCGAATGATCTTTAAATTAATTATGCTAATGTTGTGACATTTGATTTGGGCAATCTATCTACAATATTATTTCAAGATGACCCGCAAACTATAAGTCAGTAGAACATTTCCTGGTTTGATAAAACTTAGGCCATCTTTAATTTAAGGGGTAGCCCCTTGTCGGCATAACTGATACCTCTTTCTCCAAGAAGCTCTTTCCAGGGCAGCCTCTTTGACTTCCTCTATCGACATGACAACAACCTTCTCTTTCACTTGGCTCATGTAGCCTTTCCCGAAATCGCGACAACCGCCACGCACCTAGATTGCCACCTAGATTGCCCCTGCGGCAGGTGTGTGAGTAGCGCCCTTATATCCTCGGTCTTCCTCTTCCTCGATACGTACGTACTATTTTTTATATTCATAAATATTTGATGATTTATTACAACGTCATACGTTTCAATTTCTTTGGACGAGACAACGACAGTCGGGTCGACTACAAATAGAATCATTGAGACATACTTTACATTACCTACGTATAATAATCTAAGCGACCGAGCTCTGCTCGGGTGAAAATTCCGAGAAAACGAATTTGCCCAGATATAAGACTTGGGTAAATCGATTTTTCGCCCTCGCAAACACCTAAATTGCAAATTTCATCGAAATCGTTAGCGGCTCTAACGATTTTCGAGAACGCGAATACAAATATACCTACAAGTATACAAATATTGCGTTTAATAGTTTAGGATTACTTTTGCATTAAAAATCTTACTAGTTCCATGTGACTAGACTTTAGAACTAAGTACCTAGGCACCGCAAATTATTCACCACAAAATAACCATAATGCGTTAAAACGAACGCTCGCAAAGTTCGAGCTATACCTAGCTGATTAAGATTACCTAACATTCAAAATTAGGTACAATCCTAGATAATTTATAGCAAAATAAAGTCGTATTTTATACAATTCAGAAACGTCAACTTAAAATTAGATAACCTAGTTTTTCATTATTAGAATGTAAAACTACTGCGCATCCTCTTTTAATCAGGTTTTGTTATATAATTTTATTCAAAAGGTTACGTTAGGAGAACTTAGCGATTAAATAATTTTATTCCTCAACTTAGGGAGTGGACACAATCCGTTTTTTTGCAGCGCGTTTGTATCCATCCATACAAACGCAATATGAACGCGCTGACCCCCTCCGGTTCGTTCGCATTTGTATAGAAATAAACGCGCTGCGAGCGAACGCGCGTTTGTATCGATACAAACGCGACGCGAACGCGCAGCTCAACAGAAGACGCAGTGTGGCCACTCCAAGTGGCCACACTGCGTTTTTGAACTATGCGTTTGTATCAATACGCGCAGTTCAAAAACGCGCTACAGAAAATGCAGTGTGGCCACTCCCTTAGCAAGAATGTGTTTACTCGTCTAATTTCTTGCCACTCTCATGTCAAAGAACATGATAGCAACGATTAAAGCTGCGCACACGCATGCAACTTTAGAAGACGTTTGAATTATAGTAAGACCATTATGTGTCGGGCGACCGGTAGCGAGGTGGGTTAAGTGGGTGATCGACGTACGAGTCCATACCGCGGTTTTAAAGAACGTCGGTTTTACTCGCGGCTCGTTGGTGCTGATCAACTAGCGAGTGAAACAGTCGTATCATAGCCGAATTGAGGTTATGATGAATTTTGAATTCGATCGACCTGAGTAGAAGATGAAGCAAACATGATGAGCCGAAACCGCTGTATTGCAATGATACACCGATGAGCTTTGCTGACGAGCCATAAGACCGCGGTTTTACTCGCTCGTCGATCAGGGCCTTTTTTGTGAATAACAGGGAACTTTACAGTATACAATGACCAAATTAATCGATAATTTATGCCCTTTTAAACTATGGCCTCTAAACTTAACTTTTATGGCCTCTTAACTTAACTTCACTTTTAAACACAGTTGATGAGCAACTGTGTTTAAAGTTTATTGACGTTCATAATCATTAAAACTTACTTTTCTATTGTGATCAGTAAAAATCGATGTAACCGTCTTCGTAGTAGCTAGGTAGATAATATTCTAATGAGTTAACTTTCTTTCATGAATGTTTATGCAAAATATGACAACTCCCACTGAATCAGCTTCGTTCATTTGTCTGTCCTTCTCATTGAATTCGGAGTCAAATGTCAACTTGTTTATACTTACATATTATTTACGATTTGCATAGCTCTCCAAACTAAGACTACTAAATATTTATTTATTCGAGTGACAGACATGCAAGAAGACTCGTTCCAGTATTTCTAAAGTGAGAAACGGCCTAACTAATTTATTGATTTATTTACAAACTCAAACGGTGAAGTAACACATCATGAGGAAATCAGTTTTTCTAATGGGCAGCGACGAGTTTGCAATCTGCCACGTATGGAACGTTATCTTCTGGAAAATGTACCAAATGTAGGTACTAAATGTATCAAATATTCTGCCAAAAGAAGCATAGGGTGAAAGTGCTTCGTTGTAATTTTACAGGAGCCAAAAAACGTTTTTTTTTTAATTTAATCTCTAAATATCTCTGAGTTTGTTGACACTTTACATTTTGTTACGTAGTATTATTATCTATTCTATGGTTTGAGACAAGTTAGACAATCAGCCTGCTGAAGTTCTCGGTCGCAGCTCAGTTAGTAAGCCCCGCCCACCGCGACTCACTTCGCGTTGTGAAATTTTGTAGCGATAGAGATACTTCTATGTAGGTACTATTTGTGTAGGTACATTAAGTAGGTACTTATAGATACAAACATTCGGTTAATCAGCTTAAACGAAGCATAACTGTTTAGATTAACTACTATTTCTAGAAAGCCTATCCTAGTCTGAATGGTAGTCGAAAGGTCACGTCGTTACTTGGCGAAATGGGCTCTAAGGCTTACGATGAGTATCTTTGATTGGTTTCAATGCATAAATGACCAGCTAGGAAGACCGTAAAGTCATGCCTTTGAAATGGTCCGATGACTGGATAAATGAAACAGAAGGAATTTTTCCTATCAGGATAATTATACATTTATCGATAGAAAAATCAGCCCTTAAACTATTAAATTAACCTTTGGGCAAAAAAAAATACTTTTATTTACTTAAGTAGGTACCCGGGTCGATCAACCATTTTACCCACACTTTGGACAGGTTCAGACCATATTTTTTGGAATTTTTTTTTTTTTTTTCTTTATTCTGGTTATAGTAAGGCATTAGAAATATTATAGACTATTTCTCATATTATATTTTAAAATATTATGGACTTCGCGGACTGGCGGCTCGACGGTGCTATCAAAGAACACCACCACGCCACACGACCAAAGGAAAACACAAATGAAGCTATCTACGGCAAACATGGCCTTCTCTGTGTTTCCGGGTCAAATTTAGGAGGGTAACTCAGCATACACAAGTAAGGGGATTTTAGTGAGGGACAGATTTTTGAGAATTTTTTTTGGAAAACTTAATTAGCCTATTTCTATTTTGTTAAGTTCACGATAAACTATAACATACTAACTTGTTCTAATAAAAGAATTAACTAAATCCTAATGAGCCTAATGAGCTTAGATACCATTGTTATGTTCGTTATGTGTGTCTAGATAACCTTTTAGCGTATTTTAATAAAAAATGGTCGGGGACAGCAAAGTGTGGGTAAAATAGTTGATCGACTCACCTAGGGTGGTGGCACCAGTAATGAACAAGCACCAGTGTTCGACATTTTTTTTTAAATTGACTTATAATAAGATTTAGGTTGAATAAATCTATGGTAAAAATACAAAACCGTAGACAACACATTTCCAGTTGTTATTCCTGAAAACGTCACGAAAATTGGCCATTTCGTTTTCAAGTTATGAAGAAAAAGCTGTGTGTTGGTGCGCTGCTGAACCAAAATACACTTTTACTAACGAAATTACTAAGAAGTTAAGTCTACATTTTTGCCAGCAATTTTGGCATTATTCAATTTATTCGAATTTCGATTGATTTTATGGAAAGGTTATATTATTCTGGATTTAATTTTATATCAGTAACGCACCTACGCATGTTTAATTTTATTTTATAGTCGATGTTCATTACTGGTTCAGCAAAATTCACCTTCTCCAGAAATCGACAGGTGTCCATACTTAGTATTTTACGTACTTTCTTAGTTTTTAACCAAATTTAAGTCTAATTCATGAACTGGGGGTCTAAAGTGGCCACTTTTGATGAAAAATCAGATGTTTCATAGATGCTTCATCTATGAAACATCTGATGAAACATCAAATGCTTCATAAATGCTTCATATATGCTTCATATATGAAGCATCGATGCTTCATCAATGCTTCATAGATGCTTCATCTATGAAACATTTATGAAACATCTATGAAACATCTATGAAGCATCTTACAAAACATCTTTTTTGACAGATCTATGTGCGAGGTTTTTTCTTTTTTTTTCTTCTTTATTTTGGCTTCGCACGGGTTTTGCATTCAGCCATCCGTTTTCCATTCAACCTATATTTACTTTCTAAAAATAAATTTAATCTCGCACATGGCTTTTTGGCGGGAATTTGAGAAGTCATGATTTCGTTTTGTTTTATTTTCCAAAACTTGTGTTTCTGTGTAATGATGGTGGATTATTAACCGTTATGTGTTCGTGAATGTGAATAAGTGTGGGCAAGTGAAACAAAATTGAATAGCATTGCTTTTTGACTTCTCCCAAAAAGTCCGTGTTGATGTTTCAGTAAAGCCCCACCATCTTTACTGAGGCCAAGGGGAGGGGTGGAATATTATATTTATGTAGGTATATTATGTAGGTATTTGTATATCTTATTTATCTATAAACTTGAAGAATATTAATTACTTGACACTGGCTGAATGCACAAGCCGTGCGAAGCCAAAATAAAGAAGAAGAAAAAAAAACCGGTCAAGTGCGAGTCGAACTCGTACGCCGAGGGTGCCGTACCTAGCCATGGTGCCAATTAAGCTAGTCCGCTTAATTGTATGAGCGCCCATACAACTCGGAGGACAATTTTAATTGGCGTCAACTATGTATTATTATTATATGTATGGGAACACCCTTTAATTTTCAACTTTTTTAACTTTTTGGAATTTTTCCTTTATTTGTGCTATAAGACCTTGCTTTTTCCCAAATTTCGTTATTCTAGGTCAACGGGAACTACCATTTAGGTTTTCGACCCAAAACCTCTAGGGTACTTCCGGTTGACCTAGAATTGTCAATTTTGGTTACAAGCAAGGTCTTCCAGCACAAGTAAAGGAAAAATTCCGAAAAATAAAAAAAGTTGATAATTAAGGTAAGTTTTGGTACTCACAAGTTTTCACAAAAACCTAAATTTGCCTATATCTTTTTATAGTGTTGACTCAGGACCTTGATTTTTATACTCACAATAGGGACTATAGACCTTAGTATATGGTATAAATTTCAACTTGCTAGCTCTACCCGTTCCTGAGATAATCGATGGTGACACACGGACGGACAGACGGACAGACGGACAGACGGACAGACGGACAGACGGACAAGAAAGTGATCTTATAAGGGTTCCTTTTTTTACCTTTTAAGGTACGGAACCCTAAAAAGAAAAAACGTCGCACATAGATCTGTCAAAAAAGATGTTTTGTGAGATGCTTCATAGATGTTTCATAGATGTTTCAAAGATGCTTCATATATGAAGCATCTATGAAGCATCGATGAAGCATCGATGCTTCATATATGAAGCATATATGAAGCATTTATGAAGCATTTGATGAAAAATCAGATGTTTCATAGATGAAGCATCTATGAAACATCTGATTTTTCATCAAAAGTGGCCACTTTAGACCCCCTGATTACGTTAATGTTTGAAATTCACCGATTGATACATGTTCTCCAATAAAGAACATGTGTCGAACACTGGGTAAAATAAGTGTTCATTACTGGAGTTGGTTTCAGATGCCTCCCAGAAAAAACTACACACGCGAACAAATGGATTATTAATTATAATAAAATAATAAGAAATGTTTCTCATGGCTGACTTGTCTAGTTTTTAACCAAAAAAGGAAGAAAAATTGTTTTTGTTCTTTTTTTATGTATGTTCACCGATTACTCAAAGACTCCTGGAGCGATTTGGAAAATTCTTTTTTTGTTTGTAAGGGTACACTTTCCGATTGGTGCCACAAAAATTTGGTGAGGATATGTTTAGGATCGTCGGAGTTATGAACATAAATGCACCCATAACTAACTCAGCAAAATACATTATCAATATTATACATATTAATCGATCGAGCGAGCGAAGCGAGCGAAGATCTTAGTGGTAAGTTGGGCGATTTTGCTTTGTATGTTTGTATGTTTGTATGTTTCACGAATTGTTGTTCGAGCATAACTGTCGAACCGTTCATCCAATCTGCATGAAACTTGGTAGGTCAATAGGTTGTGGTAAGGAAATTTACGGTGGAGCATATGAGCTTAATCGATGAAGGGGTTGTGAAGATATTGGGTTCCCAAGGGGGTAAAAAATTATGAAAGTTACACAAATATATTGAGTGGGGTGTCATACGAAAGGGCTTATTTTGTACATTCCAAAATGGTTTTTATTTTTAATCTAGGATGTATAGTTTTTGAAATACGACCAAAGACCAAAAACTACGAAACCAGAGCTGCAAGAGCTCCCGTTTCATAGAGTTTCGATGTCTTCGTAGCTCATTGACTGGTCGGTCTTAAAAAGAGAGTGGCATCGTTGCGGTTTGGTTTGCAATGATTTTAGATGCTACTTGATTTATTTTCATGATAAAAAAAAATTTGATAAAAAATGAAAATAATTGGGGTAAAAAAAGTTAAGTAAACAAATATATTGAGTGCGGTGTCAAATGAAAGGTCTTTATTTGTACATTCTAAAATAGTTATTATTTTTATTCTAGGACGTATACTTTTAAAAATACGACGAGAATTCATAAATATGAAATAAATGAAAAATGAGACACGACATTATGTATTGCATGCATGCTAGTAGGTATTTTTTACCATGAAGAGCTAGCGCAATAGGCATACCCGGCAGTAGTAGCACTTGAAATTATAGGGGTAGTCAGAAGAAAGTCCAAATGTTGGCCATCTACGGTGCGCGAGATCTCAGTTCGGGGCGAACTACTAGTTATTATCGATCGAGCGAGCGAAGATCTTAGTGGTAAGTTGGGCGATTTTGCTTTGTATGTTTGTATGTTTGTATGTATGTTTCACGAATTGTTGTTCGCGCATAACTGTCGAACCGTTCATCCAATCTTCATGAAACTTGGTAGGTCAATAGGTTGTAGTAAGGAAATTTACGGTGGAGCATATGAGCTTAATCGATGAAGGGGTTGTGAAGATATTAGGTTCCCAAGGGGGTAATTTTTTTTTTAAAGTTACACAAATATATTGAGTGGGGTGTCATATGAAAGGGCTTGTTTTGTACATTCCAAAATGGATTTTATTTTTAGTCTAGGATGTATAGTTTTTGAAATACGACCAAAGAACAAAAA
The DNA here is from genome assembly GCA_958496255.1 of Camptogramma bilineatum. NCBI lineage: Eukaryota > Metazoa > Arthropoda > Insecta > Lepidoptera > Geometridae > Camptogramma > Camptogramma bilineatum. The sequence goes on along the minus strand of OY292467.1, from coordinate 6,610,810 downwards.
CTACGAAACCAGAGCTGCAAGACCTCCCGTTTCATAGAGTTTCGATGTCTTCGTAGCTCATTGACTGGTCGGTCTTAGAAAGAGAGTGGCATCGTTGCGGTTTGGTTTGCAATGATTTTAGTTGCTACTTGATTTATTTTCTTGAAAAAAAAAAAATCTTGGTAATGAATGAAAATAATTGTCCGGGAACCTGAAAATAAATTACGTACGTAGGTTACGTTAGGTAAGCTAAACTTGGTAGGTCAATAGGTTGTGCTATGAAAATTTAAGGTGGAGCATAATGAGCTTAATTAATAAAGGGGTTGTCAAGATATTGGGTTCCGAAGGGGGTAAAAAAAAATTTAAACAAATATATTGAGTGGGGTGTCAAATGAAAAGTTGTACATTCCAAAATAGTTATTATTTTTATTCTAGAACGTATAGGTACCTAGGTACTTTTTGAAATACGACGAGAATTTCATATATTAAATGAATGAAAAATTAGACACGACATTATGTATGGCATGCATGCCAGTATTTTTTACCATGACGAGCTAGCGCAATAGGCATACTGGGCAGTAATAGCACTTGAAAGTATAGGGGTAGTCAGAAGAAAGTCCAAATGTAAGCCATCTACGGTGCGCGAGATCTCAGTTCGGGGCGAACTACTAGTTATTTATAATTAATAAAATTAGCAGTCACTGTCCCACTGCAGGGCAAGTCCCTCCCTTCCGGTAGGTAGGTAGTTTAAATCATGTTAGTTATTACATGTTTTGTGTTTGTTCATTACTGGGTGTTCTTAACTGGAGTGTCGATGACTGGTGATTTATCACGGTTTATCACTGGATTATTGGTGTTCATTACTGGAGATTCGGTAGGTATTTTGGTTTTCGTCTTCTGAGTAAAAACATATAGCTTTAATGTGAAAAAACTTGCTACCCAAACTTTTCTTAAATATATTATTTATCATATGGACTAACTACTGTAGATATAATAGTAAAAATGACGAAATTATTTCAAATTTTAGTCACACACTTCCCTTAAAGTGTCGAGCACTGGTGCTTTCACCCTACCTATTTTGGAAAATTAGTATAGGTAGGTAAGTATATCAAATACAAAAGAACAAGATGCAACAGCTGATGTTATATCATTAGCTCATATCTTTAGATCACATGCAAAGGATCCAGCCGGAAGCAACCTAGATACCTTCTTTTGCCTAGATGCCAAGTTATGCATATGCCTGTCGCAACTTTTTAACAAATTAACATAAATTATACCTTCAATAATATAAATCATAATTTGTCATACCTAATAACATGTTAATCGTTTTAAAGGTGGCCGCACACCTATCAGAGCCAAACGCACCGAACGAATTGAATTTTAGAATTATGTATTCATAAGTAATCGTATGAACCTAGCACACCTGCCCGCGGTCGAATCGTCCGATTCGACGGAATCTGACAGTACTTTTGGAATTTGGCGTGGTCGGTGCAGATAGTTGTGTGGCTACTATAATCATCTATCTGGCATGATTTGCTCTCTGTTTCAACTGGGGTTAAGTCAAACCACAGATCTAATAACAGTTTCCTCAGATACAATTTTTGAAATCTCACAGTATCAACAACAGTTTCTATGAAACCCACCACAGCTGCCTTACCTACTAGTACAGACTGTCCATAGATTGATAGGTAGTTTGTACGGAAACGTGAATTATGAAACAGTGAAAGCGAATAAGTAACATGGATGAACAGACACGAATTACCCTTGTAACGCCAGAAATTACATTTTAATAACATAATACATTTGTTTTTAGTTGGGTAAGGTGAGGCTGTGGGTGGTAATCTAATATTGAGCAAAATAGCTGCCTCAGTTACCAAAGTAGAGTACTTCCAGATAAATAATGCGTTTCGGAAGCCATCGGAAACAATCGTAGGTACTTATAACATTACAAAAACGTTTAACAAAAAGTAGTTTGGTCATAAAAAACACCCACAATTTCAACTTTATCACGAACAAATAAATAGCAATGTTATTTTTAAGAAAAGCAAATTATAGTTGCAAGCCGTGCGAGCTGCGCAGCTAACAACGTGCATTTCTGTCACATTCTATTTTGCCTATACGGCCTAAGTGCTGTCGATGTGGTTCAAATTCGGAAAACACGAAATTAGCCGATGCGCATTATTTGTCTTGAAGCACTGTATTTTAATGTTCGTAGGTAAATATAAAGCAAAAACAAAGTCTTCACTCTCTATTTCACCCTAGAATCGCTCAATTGAGAAAATTGCAGGATCAAACAATACATTATTACAGTAAGGTTCGCAAAGAACAGTTTTCACATAAATAGCTGGGACCCTTTAATCTTGCATTGTAAGTAAACTAGCCTTGAGGGGATTTACTGTCCGATGCACGAAAGCTTTTGTAGGCGGTTTTTGCCTACATCTGTTTGTTTTTACCCGACTGCGAGTTTTTGAGAGTTTCTGCAAATTAAATTACTATTCAAATACAACGCGACCTCGGAGCCGACAACTGGCTAGAGACAGCAATGGACAGAAGGAAGTGGCGAATTCTCGTTTCGGAGGCCAAGACTCACTTTGGGCCCCTGCATGGACGTATATAAGGGGGGGGGTTTAGGGGGTCTGGACCCCCCCCCCCCTTAGCCCATTAAGTTCGGAGGAAACCTAGTCAATTTTTGTATTTTGGAACCTTTGGGGTTAATTTTTGAGACGGGGCAGTAAGGGCAGCTACCATAACCGTTGTAGCTAGAGGAAAACATTCTTAGAAGACTATCCTTAGCTGCCCTTAGGTACTGCCCCGTCTCAAAAATTACCCTATATAATGGTGATGTGAACATAGTTTATGAAAAAAGATTGGCACTTAAATTTTACTGGAGAGTTACTGCTCCTCCAGCCGCAGTTATCCACAATAGAAAGCATTATCTTTATTATCTAAAACCGCGATGTCCCCCATCACGTCGGATTGACGCTCTGATACCCATTTGGATCGGTACGAACACAGTAGGTATCCTATAGCTTATCTGTATAGTTGATAGTTTTGCTATACTGCCCACCTAACGAAGAGTACCTACCAAAAATCGAGCCAAAAATCGAGTTACTGATTGTAAGACTTGATTTTAGTTTTTGCCAAAAATCGAGTTACTTTACTCTTCATTAGGGGGACAGTAGGTATAAGTAACAAATAAAATTTCTAGCTGTAGTTTGAGTTATAAAACGTGTGAGCAGAGCAGAGAATTTTACGTGCTCACGGCACGGCAAAGTTTGGATGCAGATCGCATAATCGCACTATGCGCTTTACACGAGCCATTCGTTATATTACAGTAAGCGCGTGAGAGTGAGGCATTTAGTCTCTAACTTAGTCAGCCCCACACGTATTGACGTTTAGGTGCCGTTCCTGAGAAAATCGGTGGTGATACACGGACAGACAGACAGACAGACAGACAGACAGACGGACAAAAAAGTGATCTTATAAGGGTTCCTTTTTTACCTTTTGAGGAACCCTAAAAATGACCTCACTTCTACTATTTTCCATCAGTACAGATAAGCTAGTGGCACTATACCTACCATTGTGGTTATGGTCTGTGATCGTTAAGCTTGAGTGTCAAAGGTATTAGGTGCAATTTGCTACTTTCCATGTGTTATGAAACTTATGACTCAACGAAAGTGAAATATTAGTTTTAGTTTCTCATTAGTTCTATAATTTTACCAAAATGGTTTTTAATATTGAAAATGTGGATCTTAACTAAGTGGCATTACGAGCTGAGAGCTTTCGTGCTTCGGAGGGCACGTTGAAATTGTCGTTCTCGGCTTTTAAGTCGTTAAGCCACGACGGAGGCCTTTAGGCGGCCTAAAAACTCCGTTACCAGAGTTGGCCACTCCGGAACCGACAATTTAACGTGCCCTCCACTAATCACGAAAGCGCTCAGCTCGTAACGCCACTTGCGGTCACCCATCCAAATTGTAACCGCGCACAACGTTGCTTAACTTCAACGATCAATCAAGAACATCTAAGCAAGCTACGCCACGAGCACTTCCTAGCTACGCCACGAGCCAGTTTCAAAATTGGTAAGGCGGAACTTTTGGTGATGGTATTAGCACTATGACGTTCCGTTAAAACATAGGTAACCATAGGCCTTCAGGAGTTGTGTGGTAATCTAGAATCTATGTAAACGCCCAAGTACACAGTAAGTTCATAATTTTATTCACACTTCTTAACACAATTATAATTGCGAGCACACTTTGCAATACTTTACCAATTTTTTGTTTGATTGATTGATTGCTGGTTTAACAACATTAACACGGCTGTGTCGTTACCGTTCGAAGTATTTAGTAGGAGGTAGGTACTTACAGTCACAATCAATCATAATTATCTATACAAATTATTTGGTCTTATGTAAGTACCTGAACAACTAAATTTCAAAAGAATCTATTGCATGCTGTGGAATCCTGAAATTGAGAAACTTATAAGTACCTAGATTTATGAAAAGTAGGTAGGTACGAATATGATTATTATACTTAGTTTATAATTTTTAAAGAATTACAGATCATTTATTTCCAATGGCAAGTGATAATAAAAAAATACCTAATATTATTTCTTATTTACCTATTATAATAACCTCTGAAGAATTATGAAGACATTTTGGAAAATTGATACTGGCTGAATACACAGATATTTTAAATTAAATGTAACCAAAGTCATAACCATAAATACGTTAACACTTTGTTTACACAAGCATGTGTGAAAAAATGCTAACGATACAATCATAAAAGCGTTAAATTAATAATTACGCAGTGTTGTTATGTGTACGAGTACTTCAGACGTAGAGCTATTTCTGTCTGAATGTATGTATAACACAAAAATTATATTGTGATAACTTTGTTGTGAACTGTTATTCTTAGTGGTCATTACGGTGCGTGATTCGCCATATTTGAAAGCACTTCACTTAGCATACGTATTTATAAAGCAGGTGCAATCAGAAAAAATATTTTGAGCATGTCTAGACTCTCTAGGTACTTGCATAGCAACAGTATAATAGCTTAATAGCTTTGTTAGGTATAATAACTTTGGAAAGGTAGGTAATATTCAATCACATTATTGCATTATACACATTTTTGGCACACACAAACTGTACCTACGAAACATCGTCACGACTTTATACCAAGAATAGAATTGAATAGAATAGAACATTACTTTATTGTACACCATAAAAATACAAAAATTAAATAAGCCTTAATTTAAAAAAAAAGTGTAACAACGATAGACCTTATCGCTGAAAGCGATCTCTTCCAGGTAACCTTTGGATGGATGGGATAAAAATTAACTAGTAATGGCAAGGCACTGTAGATAATTATTATCTCAGATATTAAGATATTAAGTATCCTTTGAAGATGTCTAAGGGTCATATTTGGAACAGGCCCAAATTTTGCAGAAGTAAGCATTCCATACATGACAGGTTGCCAGCCCATCGCCATAGAAAGCTAACTGGTTTCCTCACGATGTTTTCCTTCACCATTTTATAGCTCGCGTTAATGCGCTGATAAGTTTTTTGAAACGAAAAATTCATTAATGCAAGGTCATTTAAACGACCTTCGTCGAGGTCCCACGAGATCCCACTCGATTAGCTCGGCTCTCAATTTAAGAATGATCCAAATTATGATGTTAAGATAAGTACTTGACTCCCACAATAGATCTTTCTAAAGAGATTCGTATTATTAAACTTAATAGACTAAGAAAATATTCTGCTTGCAAAGTGGATATGTCCGTTTTCTTCGTTCAACAAACACAATACATCATTTTATAATATTTTAGGTAAATCTTGCTTAAAAGTTTAACTTCTCTAATACTTTTACCGTGAGCTGTCAATCAGTTTCATTTATTCTTGTATCATCTCACATTTTTATGTCAGTAGGTTATTTTGTCTTTGTTTGGCACTTTTTGATAATTCTTTGACACTGATCACCACTTTCACGATTATTGTGTAGATCAGTGGTCGTCACACTTTTCTGGCCAAGGGCCGCATAGGACAATGTGAGGTATCACTGCGGGCCGCACATTCTTGTATTATTTATTTGACGATTTTTCGAAATTACATAAGGGGTAAAATCCTAGTAGGTACCTACTTAACTACCTACTAACGAATTGAAACTTGGCATAATTTTGTGGTGCACAAAGCTCGCAAACTCGCAGCTTGTTGGTTCCTATTCTATTGTCTGATATAACTCACTTTGCTCGCAATATCTCGCCTAAGCGAGCGAAGCGAGCCGAATTTTTGCAAGTGAAATGCAATATGTGACACTTTATTTTTTTTGCGGTGATCAAAGAAAAAACTCACTGCTTATCGGTTCTTATTCTGTGGTTAGACAACTCACTTTACTCGCGCAATATATACCTTACTCATGAAGTTAAATGCGAGCGTAGCGAGCCGAATTTTTTAAGACAAATGCAACATGTGACACTTGATTTTGTTTGCGGTGATCAAAGGAAACACTCGCTGCTTATAGGTTCTTATACTTTACTAACTTTTCTCGCAAAATACCCCACTCATGAAGTTTTAGGCGAGCAAAGCGAGCCGAATTTTTTAAGACAAATGCAATGTTGTGACACTTGATTTTGTTTGCGATGATCAAAAAACAAACTCGCTGCTTATCGGTTCTTATTTTGTGGGCCTTTACTAATTTTTCTCGCAAAATATCTTACTCATCACACTATATCACACTAATCACACTTCACACTAATATTATAAATGCGAAAGTTTGGATATTTGTTTGTTCCTCTATAACTCAACAACCACTGAACCGATTTGCCTGAAATTTAAAATATAGATAGATAATGACCGGGAATAGGACATAGACAACTTTTTATCCCGAAAAAATGCACGATTCCCGTGGGATAAACAAAATGGTAGTCCACGCGGGCGAAGCTGCGGGCGTCAGCTTGTAAAGATATATGCGAGCGAAGCGAGCCGAATTTTTTAAGACAAATGCAACATGTGACACTTGATTTGGTTTGCGATGTTCAAAGAAAAAACTCGCTGCTTGTCGGTTCCTATTTTGTGGTCAGACATAAATCACTTTGCTCTCATTATACCTACCTACCTACTCAACTCATGAAACTTAAATGCGAGCAAAGCGAGCTCCAAAGCAAGCTTCCTTATCTAAAAGTTATTAAGTTAATTACAATTATTATTGTAGCAACGTAGGCTTAGGTAGCATCTTTCATCATCATTTCCTTGCCCTTTTCCCACTAGGTTGGGTCGGCACAACATGTTCTCCTATAACGTGGTAGAATCATTATCTACTGAAATTGTTTGCTTGGTCGCAGGCCAATATCGTCCGCGGGCCGCACCAATATCGCTCGCGGGCCGCATGCGGCCCGCGGGCCGCACTTTGACGACCACTGGTGTAGATACTTATGATTATTTGTTTGAATTACAAAAGACCAATTTATGCTTACAAATCTTACAATGCTAGTACAGTATCATAGTGTAATTGTTACCTATTGTTTGATTGTGATTTTTTTCATTCGATCTTTATATTGTGTAGGTATTTATTTCGTCTTTGTCAATTTAGAAATATTAAAATAAAGAGGTCTTAAAATTTACTTCAAATTAAAGTACGGTATAAAATTATGACTTGTTTATTTTACCTACAGTCATTTTATAAATATTTAGTATCAGAAGCAGGACTCAAGGCACCTACATAACGTTCAATTTATTTATTGTTTTAATGTGGAACCGGAAGTTTCGAAATATCGTAGAGTTAACAAAATTAAAAAACTTTACATAATTCCTCTATTCTTACATCGATAAATAGAGTTATTAAATAGGTAAGTAATTATTAAATAGGTAAGTAATTATCAAAATGTGATTCACATTTAACAAAAAATAGCTCATCGTATAACATGTATAACTTGTAAGTAACTGTATAGTGTTTTACGATCGTAACTGATTTCTTAAAAAAATATTGCGATTAGTAGGGATTTCGGTCAAGCTGAATTCGTAATCCATAATTCACACAAATGTTGCTAACAGTTACTCGCTATTTGAATGTGCCCAGTTACAAATGGTACGGTTATTGCCTCGTAAATTCATATTGCTACCCAGAACAGTAACTGTCAGATTAGTGTACAATCGGAAAATAAACTGTGAATAACTCTATCATGTGGTAGGTACGTTCATATTATAATAAACTATGTGTAGGTAACTATAGTGTGGTATTTTGTATTAAAAGTAACATCTACTGTCTGCTCATTTTGATTAAGTAAGTGTATAGCTATATTTGGCGCATAATTTATGAAGGCACTTATGTTAGTAACTTACTCGTAGAACGAAGTGCAATTAATAAACTACCATATATTTATGGGCACCTTTCTTTCAGTTGGTAGGGGAAGACCTAGGCGAACATTCTTGGACTAAAGTGTCGATTTTAACCAAAAATTAAGCACTCGTGGCGAAGCTTGCTTAAGCGTTCTTAATAGATCGCTGAAGTTAAACGACGTTCTGAGCGGTCACAATTTGGATGGGTGACCACAAGTGGCACAGCTGAGCGCTTCCGTGCTTCGGAGGGCACGTTAAATTGTCGGTCCCGGCTTTGAGCCTTGGCGTCATTAGGCGGCCTAAAAACTCCGTCACCAGAGTTGGCCACTAGCTCATACGGACTTACTTTAACCAAATATGTATTATTCGGAATTTAAAGTAACTTTATACTTATGCACATGGTTTTCAAATTAAACATTTATAATATCAAGGACCCACATTATCACACATAGGTATATGTATACCTAAGTTCAAAATAGGCAGAACTATGCTTAAAATTACACAATTTTTTTTACAAGCAACATCCACATTCTAATTTTACTTTTTATCTGTTTTGTGTAGCAATACACTACACGTGTAACAAAATCGCATACCATCAATTATTGTGTCAAAAGCACATTAAAGCATTACCATAATAGCATTCACATTAATTATACAATAATTTAACACATTAGACATGCAAATTAGTTTTGTATTCTTGTAAGTTCATCTAACGCGTTTATGTCTTTTGTATGGAAAAAGAGAGTAGGTAGTTGTACAAATGTTTCGTACGAAACTGGTTCGCGAATGATTATACTTAATTAATTTATTGATAACTAGCGGACGCCCGCGGCTTCGCCCGCGTGGACTACTATTTTTCTTATCCCACGGGAACCGTGCAATTTTTCGGGATAAAAAGTAGCCTATGTCCTATTCCCGGTTATTATCTATCTGCATTCCAAATTTCATCAAAATCGGTTTAGTAGTTATGGAGATACGTGGTAACAAACATTCACACACACACACACACGGACTTTCGCCTTTATAATATTAGTAGGATATAATAACATTTAAATCGGGCATTAATGCCGGAACATACGCACATTAACACGAGCTCTAAACGGTGAAATGGAATTTTAACTTCTGCAAAATGTGGGCATATTGCACCAAATATTATAGATCGAGCGAGCGAAGCGAGCTAAGATGTTAATCCTCTCAGCCAACACGGATCTAAAATAATTTTTAACGAATTTCAAAAAAAGGAGGAGGTTCTCAATTAGTCGGAATCTTTTTTTGCTTTTTTTATGTAAGTTTACCGATTACTCGAAGACGCCTGTACTAATTAAAAAAAAATTGTTTAATACCTATGGTACCTACCAATACTTTCCGATTGGTGCCACAAAAATTTGGTGAGGATCTGTCGAGGATCTTCGGAGTTATGAATAGAAATGCACCTGGAAAGTGCAGAAAATTGCTTAGCTCGAATCGAACATTGAAGTCAGTTTTATTTTTTATTTTTAGTTTAGCCACTTGTTACTCTCGACAGTCACATACATACTTACCCTATTATTCATATTCACCTTCTGTCTGTCTTTGTGAGTTTTTTCTTATGCCTACCGGGTCCGCTAGTTACTTTTACATATCTACAGATCATACATCTAAGCAGGGCTAGCGACTGAGGTCAATTCTATGGTGTAAAAGTGTCGTAAGTGTCGCACCGAAAAAAGTTACTTTCATCTACTATCGGAACATCAATCATGACAAAAAGTGTAGATATGTCGCGAGAAATGTCTCGCTTAGCTTCTTGGAATAGGGATGTAGCTAGTATAGGAATTACCTTTACAACAATACCTATTGTTACCATTTGATGACGAAAGCGTCACCGGGCAACATATTTAAATGAAATGAACCAAATGAAAAGAAGAAAAAAAACCTGGTGGACTGTGACGTGTTCGTAAGGACATGATTATTACAGTGTTAGAAGGTAATGTTTGCCTACACTTAACGGGACATTGTTGAGATGGAGTAGGCTTGGCCAGTACCTAAACTATCTTCCCAACTTTACAGGCCATTTCCACAGGAAAGACATGGTCAATACCGATATTTTTCCTTGCTATGCGATGTTTTCCTTCACCGTTTTAGAGCCTTAAATTTTTCGAAACGAAAATTCTTTTCATGTAAGTAGGTACTTAAGTTTTCCAATATCATCTAACGCGTTTATGTCTTTTGTAAGGAAAAAGAGTAAGGGAATGTTTTTTTTTATATCAATTAAATTTATAATAGCTTTAAACAGAATAAAACAGGCTCACGACTGTAATTCTTAGGTACGGTAGACTGTATTCTTTAAAAAATAATTAACCTTGCATTAATAGCTTTTATGATGGGTATTCATTGTAATATTATTATATTCTATTCTTGTTTTTTTATTATTCTCATTTTTACTCTATTTAATATCGACCTGGCGAACTTTGTAATGCCTTAGGTAATTTTTTTTTTGTTCAATTCGATTTTTAGGAGCAGAAACCCTCCCGGGCGTTCTCAGAAGACCTTACAAAGTTTTATCACAATCTGATCAATGGTTTAGGAACGCTTAGAGGACAAACATATTTTTTTTTCTAAAATTAAGTAGGTATACTTACGTCTATAAATTAACAGAAACACAGCCCTAGCGAACGCGTGCCCATCGTAGCATCTCATTTAGACATGGATTTGCGAATCAGTTCCACTTCGCGATCACAATGATTACTTAGAGAATCGTTTATTTACTTTTCCTCTCGTCAACACCATACTACGTTGAAATCCTCATTGTTTTTGTCTTGTTTGTTTAAAATTTAAATAACATCTGCTTACTCTTGATTCTGAACATGTAAGTATATGTACCTAATACTTTCTCATAATGTTTTATCTGAAATACTTATTATTAATCACCTATTATTTATTTTAGGTGCCGTTGGCCGAGGGGACTTGACTTTCGATCCGAAGGTCGTGGGTTCGAATCCTGGCCGTGGATCAATGGATTTTTCCGTTCCAAAAATTTATATGCGATATACACGAGGTCTAAACGGTGAAGGAAGACCGGAAGAAACCCGCGGGTTAGTCAGCCCCACACGTATTGACCATGTCTTTCCTGTGGATATGGCCGGATAAGCTGAGAGGATGGTTTAGGTGCTGGGCAAGCCTACTCTATCTCAAACAAACGTCCCAGTCACTACAGTGTCCCGTTAAGTGTAGGCAAAGATTGCCTCCTGACACTATAAATCATCTTGTAAAAGATGTAAAGGCCATAACAGTCCTATTACACGCTCATTTAGATTAAATGCATTTACATACGAGAAATCACTTCCCTATACATATTTATTTCCTTGGTATTGCGATTCAAAAACCGGTAGAATTTAAATATTTATGTAGAAACATCAAAATCGTGGATATCACCATTTTTTTACTTTCTAGTTCGTGAGTGAATGAGGTGTCTGCTACTAAAATTTTCCGATGAAAGTTACAATTTTTGTGGCAAGGCAGCACGAGTTGAATTTGAGATGATGCAGCTCTGTTTATGCAAAATAATGTATATATTAACACAGAAACACTTATAAAATCTTTTAACTTGAGAACATATTCCGTGATTTGGCAACTTCAATGACATATCTTAGGGGCCACCCATAAATTATGTCTCACTATAGAATTTCATTATTTTTTACCCCCCTTTGATGCTGATGTTTTGATGTTGATTTTATTAAAAAATAATTCAAATGGTAGGTAATACCTAAAATTAATTTCGGAACTGCTGTTTTAAATAAATTCTAGATGCAAGGGGAAGCCTCACAAATGTGACCAGCTGTGACAAGGACGAGCCACAAAAAAATCAACATCAAAGCCTGGGCGAGCCTATAACATGACAATTTCCAGTAGAGCTTCTTCGTTGAGATTCCACAGCATAGATTGCCCCCTGACGCTGCTGATGAATAATTTAGCAAAGTAGTGAATCTAAGGCCGCCTAAAGGCCTCCGTCATAGATGACTGACTTTATTGTCAAAACCGACAATTGTATTAAGCGTTCTAGTTAAAAAAGGTTATATTATCACGACATGTTGAGCGTCCTGACAGATTTTATTTTTCAATCCAACCTATCAACTCTGGTGAGTTAATTTTTTATGCTACTTCGAGTTGAAAACATCACCATGCGCAGTGTTCCGCCGGTACACATACTAAGGCTCGAAGTAGGAGTCTGAATAAAACACTATTAGGTACAGTAGGCTATAGATGCAATATCAGAAGCTAACTTTACAGTTTTATAGCCAGTCTCTACAATGTATCTATTTGTGGTTGCAAAGACCTTTAATTATAGAAGTATAAGTGTCAACTATCTAACCACAGCAAGCAAAACCAGATAAGTAGGTACCTACCTACCAAGAATATGGTAACTGGCTATAAAACAGCAAATTCGGCTTCTGAATAAAGAAAGAGGGCCTTACTTTAGTTGAGCACTGGTTAAACAACGTCCTGTATTTATTTGTGGATAGGCAGGACGTTTTTTAACCAGCGTTTAACTTTAAACATCTTTCATAAGTAAGGGGGAAAGGAACTGGTCGTTCGCTGTCATTTCCTCGTGAAATTCTGACAACTTACTAGTAGCAGTAACCGGTAGTCAGAAAAAAATGCTGCTGATTTTAAACACGCCAATTTTACAAAAAAAAAGTGAGTAGGTACGAGTGAATAGTTATGTTATGCCGACCTCATTTAGGTGGTTTAACAGCAAAAATAAGTTAATTGTGGAATACACATGCTTTTTTAGTTTACGCGAACGAAATTAGAGCGTATTTTTCATTAAAAGTTTCATGTAGGTACCTAGGTACCTACCTAGGTATAATTTTCATTATGTATTGGTTGCCATAGGTTTTTCTGCACACGAAAAAGACTTTTTGTGAAAACTCTCTAGTTTATAAAACAGGGAGTCCAGTCTTACCCTATTCATAATGCCCTTATAAGCTTCCTAAAGCAAGAACGGTTGTTAAATCTGGTTGCTCTCTCTTTTCATTGTTGAGGATGACAAAAAAAAGAACATTCTTTCTCCAAAGCCTTACTAAATTCACCCGTACATAAAATCATCAAGATAGGTATGTACCTATGTATGTAGGTGAATGTACTTACCAATATGAAGTAAATGAAAGACACATTTCCACACAAACACAATTGTACACAGACACCAGTAATCCAACACATTCAAACTAAGTCTTTATGGATGTCCTTACACAAATACGATTAAAAGATTTTGTTTGGATATTTTGAAACGCAAAATGTCACGAACTGAATTAAATATGAGGCTACTCATTTTGTATGTGATTATAATTAAATTTGATGATTAATGTGTTGGCCATCAAGTCATTTCCGATGAAATATTTTACCTAAGTTTTTACATTCTTCTACTCAAGTATCTTAGACCTACAACTCAGACAAAAATTATGCCGGCTGAAATCTATTGAATGAACATAAGTTATGTAAGATTGACATGCCACTTTTCACATCATATAATGTCTATAATGAGATGTCATTGCCTGAATCGATTTGTCGAGATTCGATGCGAGATTTTATCGCGAAAATTGCTCTATTTCACAAAACGTGCGGCATCAAAGATGCGAGTATAACGTGTGAAGGCATACCGTGATTCTGCATCATGTAACTCGCGTGCATCTGTTACATGAAGTAATTACCTAAGTGTGAGTTTTGACTGTAATTCGGTATTTGTTTCACATGATTGGAAAGCAGTATTGGCTTAGAAGAAACTTCTTTTCCAAAGATAGTGGATTCGAAACTCGTATTACTATTGATTTTTACATACCTACATTGAATCTTGAAACGTATGGATAACTAATTAAAGCACTTATTGGTATGCGACTATTGGATTTAAAGATCATTATCAAATTAAAATTAGCTTTTAAAGTTGTATACTTATCTCATAAAATGTCGACAGAAAATCTCATTTATTGTGCTTTGTTTTCCATGAAAATTGCATTTTGATCTATGTTAGTACTCATGTAAAAACTATTTTAAGATATTTGTATAGGTACTGTAATACAAATAATATGGGGTGTGTCTAGAAATCTAATAAGAATAAATAAGTACAAAAATAAATTAGTAAAAATATTTATTTCGAATTATTCTAACAAACTAATCTATAAGAAATGTATCGCCCTGCTGTTTCTGAAGATCGGATGATTTTCACCACCTGCAAAGAATAATATTACTGCTATACTACAATAATAACCTGTGCGACCGAGCTCTGCTCGGGTGCAAATAGAAAAAAAAGAAAAAAGAACTAAAAAACTTTAGAAAAATAAACTTTCATTGGCCGAGATTCGAATTCGTGGCCTTCGGCTGGAAGGCGGACACCCTACCGCTTAGCCACTCTGATCTCAACAAATTCCGTGAAGTTACGAACCACATTGCACTGATAAATCTTTTTGCGTGAAAATGCCGAGAAAACGAATTTTCCCAGATAAGAGACCTAGCTAGATCGACTTTTCGCCCCCGTACTGCAAATTTCATCGAAATTATTTGACCTTGACGATCATCATGATCAATAATCGTGATGATCATGAGGTGATGATAATCTGATTAAGTAGGTAATAATACTTAATAATTTAAATAATCACTGTGTCTATAATGATGTTTCATACAATCAGATAACGTGAGCGTCGCTCTGCCAAAAATCGGTCAAATCCCCGCAGTAGATGTTTCACACCAAAAGTAAGTAAGTAAGTAAGTTTGAATATGCTAAGAGGTCCAACAAACAATAAAAATATGTATATTTTTTGGCATATAATTAGAATGGTAACTTCATTCATAATATTTAATTTTATTTAGGTATTCTAGAAAATATTAGAAAACTATTATAATTTACAGATTTCGCTGTTTAGTAATTTTACTATAGTAAGATATTGTGCAATCGTTTAGATCGTTTTGCATATTACATCATGGTATAGCCGTAAGGTGCTTTCGCTAAAATGTAGTTTGTGCTGCAAATGTATGCATGATATTTATGCAAGACTGGGTGATAATTCATGCGGGTATATAGGTAAAACCAATTGCAACAGCTTCTTATACTTACATAAGGAAGATTTAAAAAAATATTATAATGACTTAAAACTTAATGGGTAAGTATGATAAAAAAAATGATGTTTCTCGGATGAACCAACTACTGCCATCTAGTGAGTAACAGAAAACTTTTTTTTTGCGTACACAGTACGCAAAAATGAAAAAATATGCGTACCGTTACCGTTGCCATACGACTTGTAAAAGCGAGACATAACATCCTCTGCTCTGCTCACGCTTTTTATGACTCAAACTATTAAATTAGGATAAGTGAAGAAATAAGTTACCTGTCCTCTCTTCAGTCCGAAGTACCTCGCAACTGGATCACCGGCTTGTATCCTCATCAGCATGTTTTCTTTTAGTTTACTATTTGCTTGGTTAAGGAAAAATTATGTAAGTATAAAAAGATGTAAAACATACTCAAGAACTTTTAAAAGGTGTAATAACATAGTGTTGTCCACACTATGTCAATTTAGTAGAGAACAATTCCTGTAAGGTCAGGTAGTTTAATAGCAATATTAGCAATGGTTTAAAGTTCCTCTTTAGTAAGTATAGAATTTGTTTTTTAATTTTGTCTTTCTTACTGCTGGGCAAATGTCCTTTGCCTCGCTTCGAGCATTTAACAATTGCTAAAATTCTCGAATACTAAATTCTCGAAGTTCCCTAACCACTTTCAAATGCATCAATGTTGTCTCACCAACATTTCAGCAGTTGACCTAGCTAGACGAAACTCTAAGCCTAGACAGCATTCAATGTGTGAAATATTCGTCCATTTTTGGGGTCCATTCGGCTCATATGACCTGCTTAGTCCCATTTAAGCCCTAGGCAGTCTTGGTAACCCTGTACTTTAGTATTTATAATTTTTTTAGATTTTACAATAAAAAGAGTTGTGTTGTCCAAGTGGGTTACTGCCTCTACTTTCGATCCGAAGGTCGCAGGTTCGAACCCGGGCGTGCGTCAATAGATTATGGATACACTTGTGATCATATTTCTTTTTTTTTACCAGTATTTAAAAAGGATACTATCTAGTAAGTAACTCCTGCTTCTCATCGGTGGTCAGCACAATATGCTCCGGAACCAGCTCGTGTTCAGTAATGTTGATTAGCAGCTCCGACTCCAAGAACTGTTCCAGCATGTATTTTGGAGCCATATCTACTAGGGACTGCTTGGCGGATGGTGTCATACCTAAAAGATTACGAAAATAATAATGTAATGGACTCTCAAGGACTTATCAATGTTATCAATATCCATAGGTACCCATATTATAAATGTGAAAGTGTGTTTGTTTGTTTGTTTGTTTGTTTGTCCTGCTTTCATGTCAGAACAGAGAGGATTGCCGTGATTTTTTGTGTGGAGATAGTTGGAGGGCTGGAGGCTACGTTTTATGCCGAAAAAAAAAATGCATGTTTCCCGTGGGATAAAAAAGTAGTATTCTACGCGGGCGTAGCCGCGGGCGTCCACTAGTTTATAATATTTCATAATATATTTGATGATGATTTTAGAACCAACCTGCTTGTACAACAACAATGGCTCTATGGATATTCTCTTCCTGCATTCTCGTACAATAAGTCTTGATGGTTTTAATTCCGATCTTGGCTTCATCAGGGAAGAAAACAAACATTTGGTCTGTAGGGTCATCATTGTGAGCTACTAATACTATCAAATCACTCCTAGCTGGCCGCTTTTCACTGAAAAAGAATAGTAAAAAATTATATTTTAAAAATATCTTGGATTTTTCCCGGAACGCTGACTGAGACAGAAAACAAGGTCCGCTTGAAATAAAACTTGGGCGGTGTGTCTCTTTCTTTTTGCAACTGTGTGAAAGAGACAAAGCACCCAAGAAAGCCTCTCAACAAGACCAACAATCCTTATAACCAAGATTAAATGATAATAGATCGTTGTGTAGTCGTGATAAGGTTCAAAATCCTTTGTACATTAAATGTCAGTCAGCGTTCTAGTATGTATAGAATTTCTTTGGATTTTTCATGTTTCAATATGGCATTTCATTTGACATTATACCTTTTTGTACAAAATGTAGAAAGAAGGATTTGTTTGATACCTGACATTTGTCAAACACTTCTGATATCAATGTTTTGGTTGCAAATTCATCAAAATAAATTATTAAAATCAATGCAAATTGATATCGTAGTAACATTGGCTTTGGATTAGAAATTACAAGTTGTAAGAATTCTCTTGTGTATAAAATATGCAGATGTTAGAAGAGCAAATCAAGAAAAACATAGTGGATAGGACATTATCCCAAAATACAAAATTACACATTGGTAAGCAAATAATTATTATTAGTGCTATGATAAGTAAAACATGAGAAGTCAATTATTATTATTGGCAAATATATTACAATATTCATTGACAACTCAACGAAAGTTGACCTACTCAAAAGTTATTCATTCAGCATTCAGCATTCAACTGAGATCAGTATTAGTAGTTATAACAATATTGAAGGTAATGATAATTATTATTACGGGATTTTATCGTGTACCTTTTATTTATTTTCTTTCCCGATGTTTTGAACATGTTGCATAATAACTATGTTGTAATAATAATTATCATTTTGTTGACATATCGCGAAAGTTTAACAAGTAATATTGAGGGTATTTGCTGGGTTAGAAAGGCCTTTATAGCAGGCAGCATGCCATCTCTTATTATAGACTGAGAGTGACAAGAACGGCTTATATTGTAATTCCTATTGTGATTTTGCTAAAGCGGCCATTTTAGCCCCGCTGTTCTGCAGAGGGTGTATTAAGTTACTGGTTCTGTTACCTACCTATAGATGTTGCAGACTCCAGCAGTGTTGGCAACCAGGTCAAAAAAACTTTAGGTAGGTAGGTAAATACAAAAACAATGACAACTTCACTCACCTAGGTTTATCACCAAATTGTTCTTTGAATTGTTCTAAAGTTTGATCCAATTCATCTTGTGTCACTAGGTATCCACGGTCATGGCATAGCTGTAAGTAAACAACAATAATAACAACTATTTTACAAAACATACATACAGCCGAACATAGAACCTCCTCCTTTTTGGAAGTCGGTTAAAAACTTGCTCAAATCGCACAGACAAGCTTGCGTGAGTTGCGTGCCAGCATTCCGTTAGCGAGATTGTGGTGATCCTTACTTAAAAAAAAAATCAAATATCATTTATTCAGTAGGACCACTATGACCACTTTGAAACGTCTTATAAGCTAGGTGATTCTATTCGTTCTTTCGCGACCAACACCATGAAGAATTAGGGCAGCAAACACGGTAGGAATACACAGATCCTGGTTCTTTCTCCGTTTCCTCCAATATCTGTGAAACCAAAGCCAATCATAGCGATGATGAAATAACCTACCTGCATTACAGTTTTACGAATACGCCATAGTTTATAAGTCTCTGCGTCATCATCCATGTTAAATACTAGATAGTTTTGCTGTGCTGGAATGTATAAAAGGTAAAATTATTACGAGAAACTTATGTTTTGTTGTTGCACATAACCTCAAAAATATACGCGGCGTTTGTTTTGTTGTGGTTTCTGTCTGTAATTATTGTGATACTGACACTACTGACTACTGACAGTGACATTGACAAACACTTGACATGCACTTGAAATTTTTTGTACAAAGTTCACACCACAACGATTTTGTTTACCTTGTGAATTTAAACTGGTACTAACTAGCGCCATCTGTGAAATTTTTTTTTTTTTTTTTTTCTTTATTTTGGCTTCGCACGGTTGTGCATTCAGCCAGTGTCAAGTAATTAAATAAACTTCAAGTTTATAGATAAATAAGATATATAAATACATAATACAATACATAAATATAATATCCCACCCCTCCCCTTGTGCCTCAATAAAGATGTGGGGCTTTACTGAAACATCAACACGGACTTTTTGGGAGAACTTGAAAAGCAATGTTATCCAATTTTGTTTCACTTCCCTACACTTATGCACGTTCACGAACACTTAACGGTTAATAATCCACCATTATTACACATTAACATTCGAAGAAACACAAGTTCTGGAAAATAAAACAAAAATGAAACTTGACTTCTCAAATTCCCGCCAAAAAGCCATCTGTGAAATTTAAGCCAGCTGGCTGTCATTTAACTGTCAAAAGTAAGTACTCACAATGATGCCAGATGAGGGGGATTCCCTGCAGATTCGGGGGGAAAAATTAGGTTTGGGAAATGAATTTATTTATTTATCTACGGAAAGTTTCTAGTTTGTTGATTTTTTTATTGACAAAAATAAATTTACAAATAATAAAATAAAATTTATATTACAATACACAATTCATGCAACAGGAGGCCATATAATAGACTATTAGAAAACCTGTACTTATGATTAATTTGTAAATTTATAACCTTTTTTATGTGGTTGGGGTTTTATTTCGGCAAAACCTGTTTTTCGGGGAGATTTAAGATTCAGTTTATGGGTAAATTCATTTAGCTATCTGGCAGCACTTCTGTAAAAATAAGTTGTTGTTTGTCTGTGGTACGTACGGTGGTTGGTTCGTCTCGTATCGATGTGATTTGTATTTTTGTACAAAAAACTGCGGAATCTTCCCTATTGTGGAACAATTTGTTGCTATATAACAATCTTACAATGGCTGGAATAAAAGGTAATACGCATTGTCTCGAAATTGCGATTTTAATTACATAAACTCCCTAAGGGCCCTTTCACTCTTCAGCGTGTCGCCGGTCGCGTCTGCGAGTTGACCATTCACAGCACAGAGAAATTCGAAAATTCAAAATTCTCTGTGCTGTGAATGGTCAACTCGCGGACGCGACCGGCGACACGCTGAAGAGTGAAACAAGCCTAACTCTGATGGCTCGAAGCCTTGTGAAAGTCATCATTTTCTTCGCATAGAGTGACTCATATTTATTTACAAATACTTACTTTATGATATCTTTGACCATCTCTGATGTATATTATGTCTTTTCATGTAATCTTCCTGGCTGTTTCGGCGATTAGGGTAAGTGGATCAAACGTATTTGGAGATAAAGTACATAATGTTTGCAGGGTCGAATCAAATTCCTAATGGAATCTTTGAGATTAACATTTTAAAATCCGTTTTGTTGACGAGGTCCAACCCAATAAAAAGTACTTTTATTGTTTGATGTCTTATCAGAAACTAAACAAAGAGTGTTTTCTGTCTATCAAAGTAGTTAACTGAACAAGTTTTTAAACAAACCAAGCCAACTAGATTGATTATGTATGTAGGTACCTATACCAAACTGTGTAGGTACCTACTTGATGCAAATTGATGTGTTTATAAATCATGAAAATTATCCTCAAGTGAGATAATATTTATAACTGCCTACTTTTTGCTCCAATAAATTTTAAAACAAAAGTCTATTACCATTTTTTTCCTTCTTACCTGCTACTGTTACATTCTCATAAAGCAGTGTTTAATCCGAGACTTCTAAAGATATGTCTGCCATTCTTACAGACTTATAAGACTCGTTAGTAAAACCCGCGGCGCAGTCAACCCCATACATATTGACCATGTCTTTCCTGTGGATATGGCTAGCTAAGCTGAGAGGATGGTTTAGGTGTTACGTTAGCCTACTCCATCTAAAACATTGTCCCAGGCACTACAGTGTCGCGTTAAGTGTAGTCAAAAGATTGCTTCTTGACACAGTATAAATCATCTAGTAAAGATGTAATGGCCTAAGTTTTAGTAAAACTCATTTTATTAACAACTTTTTCAGTTTGGTGTCTCTGGCCTTCGCTGGTTCGATTGGAATGACATTTGTTATTCTAGCATGTGCACTACCACAGTACAAGTAAGTTTCACAGCTCTGTCACAATTTTAATGTTAATGATTACATGGACATAACCTAAGGAATAAACGTAAGGATGGAGACCATACAGAGCTAGTTCTCTTTGTAGGTCAGTCGATGGACTTAAAGCCCTGCCCTGAGCCAAACACTATTTCCTGTCTATACCCTCGATAAATAAAGTAACTGAAAAGCCAACATGTATCTTTAAAATTTTATCTTGTAATTCACCATTTAATATTTTTATTTAACATCATGTTTGCTTCATAATAAATCAACGAAAAAACCACTGAAAATAAGATATCTTCTACTAAAGTTGATGTAATTTTTCAGATTATGGTGGCCATTCTTTGTGGTCCTATTCTACATGCTTTGCCCGATCCCAACTATGATAGCTCGAAGGCACGCTGATGCCACCGGAGGCACCAACTCACCGTGCATGGAGACAGCTATATTCATCACCATGGGTTTCATCATCAGCTCGTTTGGACTGCCCATTGTACTAGCTAGGGCTGAAGTGGTGAGTACATACATACATACATAAAATCATTCCTCTTTCCCACAGGGGTAGGCAGAGAACATGGATTTCTACCGATCCTGACACACCTCTCTTGCCTCATTCACTGTCATCACATTTTTCATACAAGCCAGTATAGGGTACTTTTGACCTGGCCTTTCTCCAAAATATCGCCAATCTGATCCAGGTATGTTCTCCTAGGTCTTCCCCTTCCAACCGGTTCATTCACACTCGCCTCATAGTGGTGACTGATTTATTCTATTACTTCTTTTTGACCCCTAATGAAGAAGAGGGGTTTTTAAGTTTGTAATGTGTACCTTGTGTAGTATTTATTTATTTAATAGTGCTCTATAGGACACCTAAGCGCTTCTGTAATGTTAAGATGAAGCTGGTTTATTCAGCAAAATACCATCCTCTCAGCCTAATCAGCTTTAGCCTTATCCACCTTATAAACAAGCTAATAAAGAAATAGATTATGATAAATATACCCCAAAAAGCCCCTAATTTGGCACACACCCCCCTTATTATTAATAGTAAGTAAGTATAGATGTATGAAGTTGGTTATGCTGGTTTCCAGCAAGATTTCCTACTGAATAAACTCATTAGGAGTTGTCTGCGTCTATAAGTACAACATTTTTTTTTTTTTTTTTTTTTGTGTTCTATTTTTATCTGCGATCAGTCTCTGACTATAAGCAGGTTTGGGGTAGGTAAAGAGCTTTGCGAGGAAGTGCTCCAGCGATCATTTCCCCCTTTGTGTTTCATCAGGGCTGTCTAGCTCCATGATGTGTTGTCTTTTCAGTCTTCTAGGGTACCTAATGGCGGTAAGTTGTGATGCTAGGTGATTTGGGTGGTTACTGAGGCGCTGCTTGTACTTAGTCGAGTACATTTTAATTTCATCGTAGACGGTGTTGGTGTCTAGTTCATGATGTAACTCCTCAATTTTTAGAAACCATGGTGCATTGGATAAGTTTCTCAAGATGCCATTTTGTGCTCTTTGGACTATTTGGACATTGGATTTGCATGCTGATCCCCAAAGTTGTATGCCGTAGGTCCATATAGGCTTCAGCACCACCTTGTACACCAGGAGCTTGTTGTCTAGACTCAAGATTGAGTTCCTGCCTAGTAGCCATTGCAGGTTTCGGCATCGGAGGTTCAGTTCGTCTCTCTTCTTCCGTAGGTGGGTCCTCCAGGTCAGCCTGCGGTCCAGGTGCATCCCGAGGTATTTTACTGACTCGTTATGTGGTAGTAAGTGTGCTCCCAGGCTGACAGGCGGGCAATCACCTCGGCGTAGAGCAAATGTTGCGTGAGCTGACTTTGAGGCACTGGCTCTGATTCTCCATTTCGTAAGCCACTGCTCGATTCTGTCTAGACCGGTTTGGAGAGTTATTGAGGCTTCGTTTGGGTCCTTGTTGCTCGCTAGAATGGCAGTGTCGTCCGCAAATGTGGCTGTTATCACACCTGGTGTTTCCGGTAGGTCTGACGTGAATATATTGTACAGCACGGGGCCTAATACCGAACCCTGGGGTACTCCCGCCTGCAGTTCATAGAAATTCGAGGTGTATTCACCATCCTTTACTTGGAATATTCTTTCGGACAGGTAAGAATTTAGCAGTTCGAAGAACGAGTGTGGTAGAAAGTTTTTTATTTTATAGAGTAGGCCCCTATGCCAGACTTTATCAAACGCTTGTTGGATGTCGAGGAAAGCTGCCGAGCAGTATTCTTTTAGCTCTAGGGTTTTTCTGATGTGGTCGACGACCCTGTGGACTTGTTCAACGGTTCCGTGCTCTTGTCTAAATCCGAACTGATGGTCTGGAATTATCGAGTCTTCTGCCAGTACCTTTAACATGCGTGAAAGAAGGATTTTTTCAAAGAGCTTGGAGATTACCGGTAAAAGACTAATCGGTCTATACGAGCCGATCTCGTTAGCGGGTTTCCCTTCTTTATGGACCATTATGATTTGCGCAGTCTTCCAAACGCTTGGGTAATGACCAACTCTAAGTATCCCGTTAAATAATGTTGTGAGGAAGACTATTCCTTTCTTTGGGAGTTGTACAAGGATTTCTTTCGTTATTTGGTCAAACCCTGGGGCCTTTTTGTTGTCGAGTTTAGAGAGATATTTCAGAACTTCTCTGGGATTAGTAGGCTTTAACGGTGAATCCAGCTGAAAGTCTTGGTTCAGTATCGCTTCGATATCGGGGTCATCGTTGCTTGCGCTATCGTTGGGTTTGAACACATTTTCTAAGTGTCTTGCAAAGGCATCTACTCTTGCTTGCGCTGTTCTGGCCCAAGTAGATTCAGAAATTCTAAGTGGTTGTCGAGTTCTTTTGGGTTGGTTAAGGTTTGATGTGGCCTTCCATAGTGAGTAGTTTGTAGACTTTGTCGCTGTTAATGATTCCAGGTGTTGCGTCAGGGTTGCGTTTTTGGCGTTGTTGATGAGTTCTTTGAGCTCGTCTATCGCCTTGTTCAGGGCTGTTTTATCTTTAGGATGTCTGCTGCAATGCCAAACTCTACGTAATCTTCTTTTTTCTTGAATTTTAGATCTTATTTCCATGGGCAAACAATGTTGTCTAGATGTTTTTGCGGGAATGTCTGGAGTAGTTAACCAACATGCAACTTGGATGAGATTCGTGAAGTTGGTAGCTGCGTCTTCTATGTCTTCAGGGGTCTTAAGAGCAATCTGCAGTACGAGTCTCCTTTCAATGATGTCTCTGAACGAGTCCCAGTCAGTGTTTTTGTTGTACATTTTTGGGACTGACTCATACTCTAGGATAGTTGTACCAATAGTAAGTAGCACTGGGGTGTGTGCCGATGAGCTGTCTAAGCAAGAGTTAATCTTGGCAGAATATTGTGACATTCCTTTACAGATAAAGAAATCAATAACGTCTGGTAATCTATTCTTGTCAGTAGGCCAGTGCGTAGGTTCTGAGGTTGACATTGTTGCAAGGTTGTTGTGGTCAATCGATAGCTTTAGTTGTCTTCCTCTTGTAGTAATTAGTCTTGAGCCCCAGTGGAGGTGCTTTGAATTCCAGTCTCCTCCTGCTATGAATCTAGGTCCCAGAGTATTGAAGTAGTGTGTAAAATGTTCTTCTTTAATATTATGCTTTGGTGGACAGTATATAGCAGAGACGTTGAAATTACCGGTTTTTGATTCGACCGCAATTGAGGTTGCTTGGAGGTGTTCGGTTTGGTATGCCGGTAATTCGTGGTGTTTTATGGACGATTTTATTATTAGTGCTGTTCCTGCATGTGCTGTGCCATCTGGGTGTGGGGTGCTGTAGATTGTGTAGCCTTTAATGTTGACTGAACTTCTGTCAGTGAAGTGTGATTCGGCTATCAGGAGTATATCAAGTTTGTGTATTTTTAGCAACGTTTCGGCTTCATTGGTGTTTGGAGCTAACCCATTAATGTTCCACGCAGCTAATAAGTACAACATACAACTACTTGCCGATTTTGTGTTGATGATGTAATTACAAAAGTATATTTGTTCATCCGTTTATTCAAAGTTTAGATACAATTACGTCATATTTAGGATGTGCCAAATCAAATGAATGAATGTGATCTTTTGTGTTGAGACGCGCCCTTTAAATGTTTTATTCGTTTATCACATTGTACTCTACATTCGAGTTTGGCGAAGGTTCGTGTGTCTCTGTCTATCCTATGATAAATAATAGTTGCACTTGTCTCACAATTTTAAACTATTAGTCACTAATAGACTGACCTGTCTTGGTTCCTCGCGATGTTTTCCTTCATCGTTTAGAGCGAATGCGTATATTTTACAAATAAGTCATTTAATATAATATGTACCTCCTTCGTCTCTTGTATGTTATTTGTTTGATTCACTTTCCTCTTTGCCCGCAAGCTGTGTTTTTAGATAATCATCATTATCCTACCCTTTTCCCACTTTACGTAGGGTCGGCACAAAATGTATTCTTCCATTTCTCTCTACAAGCCGTCATCTCATTATTCACCCTTTCTTCTTCTTTCGTATGACCAAGTGGTCAACTCTGGTGACGGAGTTTTTAAGCCGCTTAAAGGCCTCCGTCATGGCTTAACGACTGCAAAGCCGAGACCGATAATTAACGTGCCCTCCAAAGCACGTTCTGACTGGTAGTGTATTAAGATAATATAATTTTAAATTTATATTCCATGTTCCCAGATCATGTGGGGTGCCTGCTATCTCACACTGGCCGGAAACGTAATTGTGTACCTCACTATCATCGGCTTCTTCACAATCTTTGACATGGACGATTCTGACTATACAATGTGGTGAGAAATCTAAACGCCGTGGTTCGATACCAAGCTATGGACTAAATGTATCTCAAGACAAGTGGTTATGTTTCGTTTTAAGTCTGATATTTTATACTGGATCTTGTGATGGTGTAAGCAAAGATTTTTATGCTTTGATTTAGGCCAGGCGACTGGACCTCAATCAACGCAAATAATAGTAATAATGTAAGCATTTCTTCCATCGAAAATTACGAAGGATGTCGCACTGTTTAAAAATCGATCTGATTTTCTGGGTGTTTGAGTTCCTCCCTCGCGGCTCAGTTGGAAAGCCCCGCTCACCGGAGGCAGCTTAGTTTGCGTTGGGTTAATTTTTATCGATAGAAATGTTTTCATGTTATATTTGCGTTGACTGCGTAGCCGTGTCCCGCGTAACATCTGTATCTATAAAACTTGGAACATACTAAGGGCTTATTTATTCATCTCTGAGTACCAAGTAAGCTAACACTCAAATAAAATAACTATCACACTTTCACGAAAAGTAGGATAAATCAACATTGTGCTATCATTGACTTCTTGCAGAGTAAAGGGCATAGCTCATTAGAGCCACCCGGCACCCGACCGCACCATCTCGTCGTTCGGCGTC
Organism: Camptogramma bilineatum; assembly: GCA_958496255.1. NCBI lineage: Eukaryota > Metazoa > Arthropoda > Insecta > Lepidoptera > Geometridae > Camptogramma > Camptogramma bilineatum. Next base: position 6,584,267 of record OY292467.1, on the reverse strand, counting down.
GCGACGCCACGTGACGTTCATTGGTGACAACGCGTTGTCACGTGGTCAACCAGTAAATCGCGCGGTCAATGCAACGAGTGAACGTCGGGTGATGAACATCGCATGGATAGAAATACTAACCGCAGAGGCGAGGCAGTGCATGTCAGGCGTCGGGTGGCTCTGATGATGCCTTTATTTTACTTAAAAAATAACTAATCTATCCTTTACTTGAAGATGGTAAATTGAGCCCTAAATGTAATGATAAGGTTACTCTCAAAAACTAATGAGACTTTCTCTAAATCTTGACAAATGTAATAAAAAATATATTGGTAATTTTTAAGCTTATGAAGGCATTTGTAATCATAAAAGTTAAATATTTTTATTGTAATTGAGTCTCCAGATTATTATAACACTCCACACTTCGGAAATTTCGAAATTGTCCATGCATACAATATTTGTTAAAGCCCACACTGAAGCCATATTCACTGTTTTCGAAATAAAAATATTTTATTAATAAGTTCATACTCAATCTCAATCATAAAAATCATGATCTGAAGTATACAGTTTTGAGTTTTTGGGAGTAATCTTATTACACCTGTATGTACAGTTGTCACAATGGATCTAGGTATTCGTGAAGTTAGGCTTTTTGCTGTGCAGTAGAAAATTTTGTATGAAAAAGTTGCACTGCGCATTGAAACGACCAACTTCACGAATGCCAAGATCCGTTGGAAGAAGTGTAGTTTGATTGATTGCACAAGTGTGCCAGTTATTGTAATATCGAGCTAGGTAGGTGTGATGATCCAAACACCACAATATGTTCACCAGTCTTAGCTTAGCTTGGTTGAAGTAGCTTGACCCAGTCTGGCTTGGTTGAGCCAAAGAACATCTAAAATCTTAAGTAATTTATTTAATGGCTATAGTATTCTATCGTGGTAAGCTTTTCTTGAAAGTTTTAAAATTGTAAAAGTTGATCTTTGAAAGGCTTGCTTGCCTGATCAGTGTTTGTCATTATAGCGAAATATAATAAGACATTAGTGTAAATTTCACCAACGAAACTGCCCCCTGATTGTCCATCTTTGATAGCAACCAAAATTGGTCTCAAGCTCTCAAATATAACGGTTCAGTGGCCACGCAAGTAGCTCTGTCACTCTCATCTCAACGAGACCGAACGCGACAAAAGATACATAAGTCATCGTTTTGACAGTTTGAGTGAAACAAGTTAGACCATAAAAATATAATATGTACTAGAACCCACATTAAAAGCAAGACCCTGCGAAGTAACTTTATTAATTAACATTAACAAATTGTCATATGATAGAAAGAGTCAATAATATGTTAGTTTGTGTGTCTTAATCCGCAGAATGTCTCCATTTTGACTATGTAGTACTATTATTTATGTGATGTGACTATACAATATACTTACTATGGCACTATACAATCTTGGTACTATAGTCGTATTGCTCATTATACGGACTAAAATTGAAGGAAAAAATGTCATTTTTCCTTCAATTTTGATTAGTTTTGATACGTTTTATGTCAAAATTGAAGGAAAAATGACATTTTTTCCTTCACTTTAGTCCGTATAATGAGCAATACGACTATAGCTGGTACCAAACAAATACACACACGCACGCCTATCAGCGCTGACGGTGAGCGTGAGACTAAGGCTGGTTTTAGGCTGGTTTCGTGACACTAAAACCAGCCTTAGTGTCACGCGTACCGTCGGCGCTGATAGGCGAGTGATCTTTATTACAATGAAATAGGGAAACTGATTGTTCAGCACTGACGAGTGCAATCAGCGTTGCCATTTTTGCTAACCAATCAGTATCCTTGTTTCAATGTAATAAAGATCACTCGTCCATCAGCGCCGACGGTACGCGTGACACTAAAACCAGCCTAAAACCAGCCTAAATCAGCCTAAAGAGCTGTCAGCGTCATAATTGCTATGAAAAATTGACACTGAATGAATTAATCGCGATCAGTTTCGTTGGTGAAATTGGCACTAAGGCCACAATAAGGCTCGTATTCTTGAACTGTATTTAAACTGATTTTATCTGAGTGTAGTTTCGGAAGAATTATGCTTGGGGTACGAGAGTAGAGTTAACTAGCATAGGTACTACTCTACTAGTTCCAAGTACTCTACCAGCTTCATTATAATAACTATTGACTCTACCTACATTGTCTACATTGGTAGATATAGTTAGATATACCTACTCTTCTGTGATACCACAGAATAATAGTACTAGTGATACTATGCCATATACTCTACTTGTGTAGGTACCCCAAGCATTAGGGCTAAAATGATCGCTCTATCATCCCTCATTTAAATAGATTTTTGTATGTTTGGGAAGGATTACAATGTTTTGTAATTATTAATCTCATGGTCGAAATAATCAGACTGGTAACTCTAAATAATTTCTAAATCTGATTTATTTCAAAGCATCAAACTAATCATAGTTTTAAGCAACGTAAATACGATTATTGGTTGTAGACATACATCTTATATTTGATACAAAATTTTAGTGTAAGAAAAATTACAGTAGATTATTTTTGTAATGTTAGAATGAATAGTGCAATTTTGTGTTAGACTTGCAATTGTTAGTTCAATTGTAGGATGTTATATTCTCATTGATTGGAGTATTATTTAAGATATACTTACTAAATACATAATGTTCATGTCTAATTGAATGGTTATATTGCATTATATTTTTTTTTATCGTAATTTTACTCAGTAAATGTGTATGCCGTGGTTACATTCCTGCAGTGTAAATTATGTAAATATTAACCTAGATAATCAGGTCACAATGAATAAAGTACTACCTGCTTTACTAAGTTTTTTATTACAAGACTTATCATTATAGGTACCTATTATACTTCTACTACCCCCTTAGACATTTTCAAAGAATCTTGAATGCCCTAAAAAGTTAAAGAAAATATTATATTTAACATACCTACCTACCTACATACTGTCATGGGGTGTAGTGGGATGTCAGCGACCTGCTCTGCCAGCCGGCCTGTCTGACAGGAGGTGGAATGGGATTTAAATTCGTTGACAACCCACAAACTCTCACCAGTGGCTCCCAGTAGCTGTCCTGCATGCAGCGGCCACACCCCGGCAACCACACATCGGCTTGTGGGCTAAACCTGGTGAGGGGGGACTTACTGCCTTGGCACTAAGCCCTGACGGCTGACCCCCGTCCAGTGCAATGAACCTCGGCCTTTGGCAATCCACCTACGGTGGCGAGGCTAGTCGGCGACAGGGTCTTAGAGCGATCGTCGACTACCACTAACAAGTATTCCCAAGGAGGGTTGACGTCAGGCAGGCGGCCGGTCATAAAACTACTAGCCAATACTTTTACAACATGGATTTGAATATGAATAGAATGCGCGATAATGCTAGGGCGTACCCCCCAGGCGACGCGCAGGGGCAGCACCCGGCGCCTGTGAGAAATGGACTAGGGTTGTCGCATCAGGGACGGGTGCGACGTAAGAGGCGAGTCCAGGAAGTAAGAATGAGGATGGCAAGTTGGAATGTGGGAACGATGACTGGAAGAGGAAGGGAGTTAGCGGATGTTTTAGAAAGAAGACGGATAAATGTTGCATGTTTGCAGGAGACGAGATGGAAGGGTACGAGAGCTAGAGAAATTGGAATGGGATATAAGTTCTTTTATTGTGGAAGTAATGGTAAGAGTAATGGAGTGGGAGTGGTTTTAGATAAAGACTTGAAAAAATGTGTGACGGATGTTAAGAGAGTGAATGATAGAATTATAGTAGTAAAGGTAATGTTACATAATTTAATTGTGAACATAATGAGTGTCTATGCGCCGCAGGCTGGGTGTAAGGATGCAGTGAAAGAGAAGTTTTGGGAGGACTTGGATGCGATTTTGATGGGAATCCCACAGAGTGAGGGTCTCTATATAGGAGGAGATTTTAACGGGCATGTAGGAAGAACGAAAGGAGGGTATGAGAATGTACACGGGGGATGGGGCTTTGGGAATCGGAATCCGGAAGGTGAAACATTACTGCAGGCTGCCACTGCTTTTGACTTGGCGATCGCTAACACTTTCTTTAAAAAACGAGACCAACATCTCATAACATACAAAAGTGGCAACCACAATACCCAAATCGATTACTTCCTCTTACGGAAAAGTAATATTTGCGCAGTAAAGGACTGTAAAGTAATACCGGGTGAACCACTAGCGTCGCAACATCGACTGCTTCTACTGGAAGTGAAGATGACCGCACATGCGGCCAGGTTTAAGCCTAAGCCCCCACCGAAAGTCAGGTGGTACCTATATGTTAGAAAAAGAAAAATGTGCGAAGGAATTTCAAAAGAGAGTGGTTGATAAAATGATTGAGATGGATAAGAGAATTGAAGGAATGTCGGTAAATGAGTGCTGGAATGAAATGGCTTCATGTATAAGGAATGTGGCGAAGGAAGTTTTTGGTGAGACGAAAGGCAAGGGTAAGATTGATAAAGATACATGGTGGTGGAATGAGAATGTGCAAAAGGTTTTGAAAGAAAAGAAGAATGCGTTTAAAGAATGGAAAGGTGTGCATGATAGTGACTCTAGGTTGAAAGAGCAAAAAAGACAGGAGTATGATGCATGCAAGAAGAAAGCAAAGAGGGAGGTAGCTATTGCTAGAGGAAAGGTCCAAGATAATTTATATGAAAAACTTGGAAGCTCTACAGGACAAAAAGAGCTATAGGTACCGCATAGCAAAAATGAGAGAGAAGAATGCTAGAGATATAACGCACGTGAAATGTATAAAAGACGATAGTGGAAAGGTTTTAATGCAAGATGAAGAAATAAAAGATCGTTGGAAGGGTTATTTTGAAAGGTTAATGAATGAAGAGAATGTGTGGAGTGGAAAACTAGAGGACGTGCCAGTAAATTTGGGTGTGGTAGAAATGATAAGTGTGGATGAAGTTAAAATGGCTGTTCAGAGTATGAAAAACGGTAGAGCGGTTGGTCCAGATGGAATACCAGTTGAAGTATGGAAGTTTTTAAAGGCGGATGGATGGAAGTGGCTGACTTTATTCTTCAACAAGTTGTTACTGGAAGAGGCGATCCCGAAAGAGTGGTGCAGCAGTTCACTGGTGCCCATCTTCAAAAACAAGAGTGATGTACAGGACTGTAACAACTACCGAGGAATAAAGCTCATGTCACACAGTATGAAAGTTTGGGAGAAAGTGATAGATAGACGAATGAGAGAAGAGTGCACGATTAGCCAGAACCAGTTTGGTTTTATGCCAGGACGGGGGACAACGGATGCAATATTTGCATTACGCCAACTCTGCGAAAAGTACCGTGCGCAGAAGGACTTGCACTTAGTTTTCATTGACCTGGAAAAGGCGTACGACCGTGTCCCCCGAGAAGTTCTGTGGTGGGCTTTGAAAGAAAAAGGAGTGCCAGGGAAGTACGTTAGGCTTGTGAATGCGATGTATGCAGGAGCACGCACGAACGTCCGGTCCGAAGCCGGCGTCACTGACGAGTTCAATGTGGCAGTAGGTTTGCACCAGGGATCGGCGTTAAGTCCTTATTTGTTCCTCCTGGTAATGGATGCTTTGACATCAGACATACAGGAGGAGGCACCCTGGTGCATGCTTTTCGCCGATGACATTGTTCTCGTCGGAGAGGAGGCAGCCGAGGTACAGAGCAGACTGGGAAACTGGCAAGAGAAGCTAGAGAAAGTGGGCCTTAAGATCAGCCGCACTAAAACAGAATATCTGTTCTGCAACTTCAGTGGCTCCTCTAGTTTCTCCCAAATTGCCTTAGATGGTGTAAACCTACCAGTCTGCTCCGATTTTAAGTACCTTGGTTCGCTTCTCCAAAACGACGGCAATATTGACCGAGACGTAAATAATAGGATGAATGCGGGATGGATGAAGTGGCGACAGGTCTCAGGGACGATATGTGACCCGCGAATGCCTCTTAGGCTTAAGGGAAAAATGTATAAGTCAGTTATCAGACCTGTCGCGATGTATGGATCAGAGTGTTGGGCAATGAAGAAGACTGATGAAAGGAGAGTGCATGCTACTGAGATGCGGATGTTGAGATGGATGTGTGGGGTGACACGTTTGGATAAAGTAAGGAACGAGCATGTTAGAGGAAGTTTGAAAGTGGCGCCTATTATTGAAAAGGTGAGGAGTGCTAGGTTAGCTTGGTATGGACACGTTATGAGGAGGGATGAAATCCATGTCACAAAAAAAGTGATGAGTATGAGTGTGACAGGGTACACAAGTAGAGGAAGGCCGAAGAAGAGGTGGTTGGATTGTGTGAAAGAGGATATGAATGTGAGAGGAGTGGATTCAGAGTTGACGAATGATAGAGGTGAGTGGAAGAGAAAAACATGTTGTGCCGACCCTACTTAGCGTGGGATAAGGGCAGGAGAATGATGATGAGAACCTCCTTTTCCTTTTGAGTCGGTTAAAAATAAAGTAGCAACTTTTTATTTTGTCCATAACCAACACGTGGAACGGAACGTCTGAATTTGAATCAGTATCTATTTCTATCTGTCAAAGAAACAAAACTGTCATCAGTCAGGAGTCAATAAAACAAAACGTCACGTCAAGTCAAGTCAAAGTTAGATGGAAAAAATCGTAGCGACAAAATACCGCACCCACAAGTTTATCTATTTTTTCCTATTATTTGCTACAAAAGTGATTATAAACAATGGGAGATCATCTGCCAGCGTGTGTGATCGATGTGGGCACCGGGTATACGAAGCTGGGCTTCGCCGGTAACAAGGAGCCGCAGTTTATCATCCCGTCAGCCATCGCGATAAAAGAAACTGCTAAAGTCGGTGACCAGTCAACACGACGGATGACTAAGGCCGTCGAGGACTTGGATTTCTTCATCGGCGATGAAGCGTTCGATGCCACCGGCTACTCGGTGAAGTATCCCGTTCGTCACGGCCTTGTGGAAGATTGGGACTTAATGGAGCGGTATATCGAGCAGTGTATCTTTAAGTATTTGAGGGCGGAGCCGGAAGACCATCATTTCTTGCTCACTGAGCCGCCGCTAAATACTCCGGAGAACCGAGAGTACTTAGCTGAAATAATGTTCGAGTCATTCAATGTTCCCGGGTTGTATATAGCTGTACAAGCCGTGCTAGCCCTCGCTGCCTCTTGGAAGTCGCGTACTTCCGCCGAACGCACATTCACTGGCATCGTCGTCGACAGCGGCGATGGTGTCACTCACATTGTGCCTGTAGCTGAAGGTTACGTCATCGGATCGTGCATCAAACACATTCCCATCGCCGGAAGGAACATAACTTCCTTCATACAGTCCCTGCTTCGCGAGAGAGAAGTAGGTATCCCACCGGAACAGAGCTTGGAAACTGCCAAGGCAATCAAAGAGAGGTACAGCTACATCTGCCCTGATATAGCGAAGGAGTTTGCAAAGTATGACTCTGACCCTGGAAAATGGATGAAGAAATACACCGGTATCAATGCCATCACTAAAAATCCATTCTCGGTTGATGTTGGTTATGAAAGGTTCTTGGGTCCGGAGATTTTCTTCCACCCTGAGTTCTCAAACGCTGATTTCACTGTTCCTCTAAATGAGATGGTAGATGAGGTTATTCAGTCCTGCCCGATTGATGTGAGGAGAGGATTGTATGGCAATATTGTGTTGTCTGGTGGATCTACAATGTTCCGGGACTTCGGCAGAAGACTACAGAGAGATATCAAGAGGACTGTAGATGCGAGGCTGAAGCTTTCAACTCAGCTGTCCGAGGGACGTATTACTCCGAAGCCGATTGATGTTCAAGTTGTGTCTCATAACATGCAGAGATATGCTGTGTGGTTTGGTGGTAGTATGCTGGCTTCCACTCCGGAGTTCTACCAAGTTTGTCACACTAAGCAGGCATACATGGAGTATGGTCCGAGCATTTGCAGGCACAACCCTGTTTTCGGCACAATGACATAAGGGTCTCTATATCTAGTATTAAAGTGCTTCTCTGTACTGATTGACAAGAATATTTGCAACCTTACAAACTATTACTCACTTTTAACTAGTCACCTGTTCATCAATAGTGACCTTGACAGTACTTGCAGTTGCAGTAGCAGATGTAATGTAGCGTGTTTAGGCATGAAGTCTTATTAGTTGTTTTGAAATGTAATTGATCAGTTGACAGTGTGTAATAGCTGTTATACTTGCTGTAGGTATACCTGTTCCAAATGTAACCAAATAGTTCAGTATAATAGTTATCTTTGATTGATAAAATCTTTGAGAATAAATTCTTTAAACCTAAACCTAAAATGGCCAGGTAAAAATGATAGGGTTGGATTTAGTATTAAGAAGCAGGATTTTGGGGGCAGAGTGAGGGGGGGAGGTGAGGGGGGGGTTCCCCCTCCCCCCTGGTACCACTCCCATCACAAGGTAACGCACCGTTCTTGAGAAAATCAAATGTAACCTAACCTAACCTAACCTATACGGGGCAACCGAAACGGGGCAACCTGTAGGTTAGGTTAGGTTTGTATATAAAAAAGCGAGCGAAGCGAGCCCATCCACAAAATCTGGTGGCACAAACCCCCATCACATCTAAAAGAGAAACTAAATCAGATCCGACACGGGACACCCTGTAGGTTAGGTTAGGTTTGTATATAAAAAAGCGAGCGAAGCGAGCCCACCCACAAAATCTGGTATCACAAACCCCATAACATCTAAAAGAGAAACTAAATCAGATCCGACACGGGGCACCCTGTAGGTTAGGTTAGGTTTGTATATAAAAAAGCGAGCGAAGCGAGCCCACCCACTAAATCTGGTGGCACAAACCCCCATCACATCTAAAAGAGAAACTAAATCAGATCGACACGGGGCACCTGTAGGTTAGGTTAGGTTTGTATATAAAAAAGCGAGCGAAGCGAGCCCACCCACAAAATCTGGTCGCACAAAACTGGTATTTGGGGGGGGGGATCCCTCCCACCCTCCCCCCCCGTAACGTATTTGGGGGGGGAGGGTGGGAGGGATCCCCCCCCCCCAAATACTGTTACCGAATACTAAATTTTTACCATTTTTACCAGTTTGTATATAAAAACAAAAATTTGATTATCTCCAGAACGGTGCGTTACCTTGTAATGGGAGTGGTACCAGGGGGGAGGGGGAACCCTCCCCCCCCTCCCCCCCTCACTCCCTCCCCCAAAATCCTGCTTCTTAATACTAAATTTTTACCCTTCAATGTCAACATTACAGTAGAAGTATTTCCAAAGTCATGACTGTAATGCCTGTATTATTAAAATCATTGTGACAAATATTAATAAGATTTAATTATAATAATGAAATAATTAAGATTTTTTTATCAGACTTATTGTTTTAGGAAGCATTTTTTTTGTATTTCATCATAAAATTAATGTCACAGAGATTTATTAGAGGTATTAATAATTAGAATGAATAATTATTTCTTATGCAAGCATTTCACAATGCATTCCAGCATTTTTACCAAATAAAAGCTCAAAAGTTATTGTTTATTTCAATCATAAACCTTTTTACCTAATACTAACAGCGCCCTGGCGGCTTTGGCCACGTAATGTTGGTAGGTATTATGGTGATGATGATGATAATAATGAAAAGTAGCCTAAAAACCTTCCTCAAGAGTTTAGCTATCACATGCAGAAAGTGTTTTTCAAATCCGATTGGTAGTTCCTGAGATTAGCGGGTTCAAACAAACCCTTCCGCTTTTTATATTTATTGATACGGAAAGGAAAATTTGAATTCAAACAAAAATAGAGTACTAATTTCAACTTCAATTTCTTAGTATAAAGGTAGGTAGATAAGGTGCGTTTCTATTCAGCAATGCTACACAACTACGAAAATTACTTTTCAGCTGTAAGTAGGTACCTACCTACCCAGTTAGTTGGTAGAGAGAAACTCGTCACATTCCGAATCCTGTATTCATTACGTCCCAGGCTCCACTCATCAAATCAGTTGCTCTTTTCAACCCTCGACTTCGTTAATTAATTTCTAGACTACTTACAATCCTATCTATAAACCCTAGGTAGGGATACCTAGTAACTAGATCTGCGCTTGTAATTAAGTGGGGGAATGAATAGTGTAGGTACGTAGGGTAGGTAATAATGTAACGAGTTGGGATTTTTTTCCCATTCTGATGCTGAGAAGGACTGATTGGGAATAATATTAGGATCTTACTTAGGGCAACAAAGTGTAACTGCATGGAAAAATAAGTCAAAACAGCTTTAGGTATTGTAAGATGATACAAAATAATATAAGTAAGTAGGTAGGTACTTACCTACCTACTTACATGGATCTTGTAGGTATTAGTAGAGGTAGGTAGACCTAGGGATCTACCTAATAGGTACCTAGGTATCTTATAAATAGGTCTGTAGGTAGAATAATAACTTTGAAGGGTGTGTTTGTGTCACGTTTGTGAATAGGCAACCCATGCGCAAACATGAGACAAAACACCCACCCCAGTGGCGGATTATCCTTAAGGCAAACTAGGCAACTGCCTAGGGGCGCGAGGTTGCAGAGGGGCGCAAAGAAGTTTTAAAAAAAATATACATACTTAAGTAGGTATAGTTACAAAGAGCTAGGTACTTCCATAGCGCTTCTGAAGTGCGTCCCGTCTTCTTGATTACTTCGGGCGCAGGCCAGACAGAAGAGACGTAAGACGAGGACGCGTCGCGGACAGGGCGCCAGCGAACAGCGTCGCGCCCGCGCCCCGTCTCTCCTGTATGTTTTGCGTCGCGACGCTTCTATACATTTTTTATGAAAGGGACGCGGAAGAGACAAATGTCCGCGCCCCGTCTGCGTCTTACGTCTTTTCTGTGTGTCCAGCGCCCTACGTTACCCGATTCGATTCAAATGAGACAGAAAATTTACGATGGAGGTGCGGGCCGCGGGGGCGCCTACGGGTCGAAGCGGTATGGAGGGCGCGGGTCGGTCGTGAGCTGTGCGACAGGGATGATAATCGCGTCGCGATCATAGACGTACGATCTGGCGATTTTTTGGATCGATCGAAAGTCATTAGTTTTTCGAGCGGATCGATTGAATTTAATCAGATATAGAGTCGGATAGAAATAAACCGACAAGCACTGAGCCTTTTCTTTGAGCACCGCAAACAAAAGCTAGTGTCACATGTTGCAATTGTCTTAAAAAAAAACAGCTCGCTTCGCTAGCATTTAACTTCATAAGTAGGTGTGTTGCGAATAAAGTGACTTATGTCTGACCACAGAATGAGAACCGACAAGCATCGAGCCTTATCTTTGATCAGCGCAAACAAAATCAAGTGCGACATGTTGCATTTATCTTAAAAAAATATGCTCGCTTCGCTCGCATTTAACTTCATGTTATATTATGGGTAGGAATATTGCGAGTAAAGTGAGTTATGTCTAACCACAGAATAAGAACCGACAAGCAGCGAGCTTTTTCTTTGATCACCAAAAACAAAAAAGTGCCACGTTGCTCTAAAAAAAATCTGCTCTCTTCGCTCGCATTTCACTTCATATTATAAGTAGATATATTGCGAGTAAAGTGAGTTATGTCTGAGAATAAGAACCGACAAACAGCGAGCTTTTTCTTTGATCACTGAAAACAAAATAAAGAGCTGTTGAATGTTGAATTTGTCTTAAAAAAATCTGCTCGCTTCGCTCGCATTTCATTTCATATTATGAGTAGATTTTATATTGTTAGTAAAGACAAGCAGCGAGCTTTTTCTTTGATCATCGAAAACAAAATCAAGGGCCACATGTTGCACTTGACTTACAAAAATTCGGTACTTAGATTGACATTTTCTCAGCACATAATAGACATTCCAGATCCATTGCAAATGTCTTCTTAGATGGTCAGAGCAGAGCTACCCCCTTGGGTAGTCAGAGGCTTGTCCAAATACGGTATTTGATGGTTTGTTACCAGAGGGGCGCCTATGAGGAGCTTGCCTAGGGCGCTCTTGAAGCTTAATCCGCCCCTGACCCACCCCTTCACTTTCTTCCAGAGTTCTTTTTACATGACGCGACCTTTATCTACCTACCAAGGTAGAAAACTACTTAGGTAAGTACCTACTACCTACCTAGGTAGGTAGCTACTTAGCAAAGCATTATAATTTTCAAAAAGGAAAACGAGACCTAGGAAAAGTAGGAAAGTTATCATGCGATAACCCTGGTAACCCAGCTCACGGCGGAACGAGCAGGTGTTGCCAACTTATTATTTTTTACAAAGCCCTGCCGGCACTAACTGCTGCGTAATCTGCGCCCCTCTAATTAGTCGACAGCGCCAACAAAAGGACTAATTTCCTGAACGTTGATTTCCGAACGGAAGTGAGCCAATCTTCGCTTGGTTGAAGGTAAAGTTGTACCGCGATTGAAGAACCATTGGTTCGGTTGTACGAATAGGGACCTACTTAGGTCCCTACCTACTCTATCTTAGAACTATGGTCACAGTGGCGGATTATCCTTAAGGCAAACTAGGCAACTGCCTAGGGGCGCGAGGTTGCAGAGGGGCGCAAAGAAGTTTTAAAAAAAATATACATACTTAAGTAGGTATAGTTACAAAGAGCTAGGTACTTCCATAGCGCTTCTGAAGTGCGTCCCGTCTTCTTGATTACTTCGGGCGCAGGCCAGACAGAAGAGACGTAAGACGAGGACGCGTCGCGGACAGGGCGCCAGCGAACAGCGTCGCGCCCGCGCCCCGTCTCTCCTGTATGTTTTGCGTCGCGACGCTTCTATACATTTTTTATGAAAGGGACGCGGAAGAGACAAATGTCCGCGCCCCGTCTGCGTCTTACGTCTTTTCTGTGTGTCCAGCGCCCTACGTTACCCGATTCGATTCAAATGAGACAGAAAATTTACGATGGAGGTGCGGGCCGCGGGGGCGCCTACGGGTCGAAGCGGTATGGAGGGCGCGGGTCGGTCGTGAGCTGTGCGACAGGGATGATAATCGCGTCGCGATCATAGACGTACGATCTGGCGATTTTTTGGATCGATCGAAAGTCATTAGTTTTTCGAGCGGATCGATTGAATTTAATCAGATATAGAGTCGGATAGAAATAAACCGACAAGCACTGAGCCTTTTCTTTGAGCACCGCAAACAAAAGCTAGTGTCACATGTTGCAATTGTCTTAAAAAAAAACAGCTCGCTTCGCTAGCATTTAACTTCATAAGTAGGTGTGTTGCGAATAAAGTGACTTATGTCTGACCACAGAATGAGAACCGACAAGCATCGAGCCTTATCTTTGATCAGCGCAAACAAAATCAAGTGCGACATGTTGCATTTATCTTAAAAAAATATGCTCGCTTCGCTCGCATTTAACTTCATGTTATATTATGGGTAGGAATATTGCGAGTAAAGTGAGTTATGTCTAACCACAGAATAAGAACCGACAAGCAGCGAGCTTTTTCTTTGATCACCAAAAACAAAAAAGTGCCACGTTGCTCTAAAAAAAATCTGCTCTCTTCGCTCGCATTTCACTTCATATTATAAGTAGATATATTGCGAGTAAAGTGAGTTATGTCTGAGAATAAGAACCGACAAACAGCGAGCTTTTTCTTTGATCACTGAAAACAAAATAAAGAGCTGTTGAATGTTGAATTTGTCTTAAAAAAATCTGCTCGCTTCGCTCGCATTTCATTTCATATTATGAGTAGATTTTATATTGTTAGTAAAGACAAGCAGCGAGCTTTTTCTTTGATCATCGAAAACAAAATCAAGGGCCACATGTTGCACTTGACTTACAAAAATTCGGTACTTAGATTGACATTTTCTCAGCACATAATAGACATTCCAGATCCATTGCAAATGTCTTCTTAGATGGTCAGAGCAGAGCTACCCCCTTGGGTAGTCAGAGGCTTGTCCAAATACGGTATTTGATGGTTTGTTACCAGAGGGGCGCCTATGAGGAGCTTGCCTAGGGCGCTCTTGAAGCTTAATCCGCCCCTGTATGGTCATAAATACAGGTTATTAAGGGCTCGGCGAACGTATCTACTTACCTAGGAACGTAATACCAAAATAATTTAAAATTTGAGCATATTTTTATCACTTTACGTTATTATTTGGATAAAGGTAGTATTTATCTAGGTTCCTGTTAAACTTTTGTTTCAAAAAACTTACTATAGAACAAATGAAAAGAAAAAATGCCATTTTTGGTGTACCTACAAAGATTTCAATTCAATTGGCTTAGGTACCTACATTTCTTTTTAGGTACCTAAGTTTTTCGGAACAAAAGTTTAACAGGAACCTAGATAAATACCTACTCTCCTAATCTAACAACATAAACTGATATTAAACATGCTTAGGTACATTTTAAATGATTTCGGTATTACGTTTTTATGGAAATTCGCCGGTCGCAGCCCTCTTTAAGAGCTGTTAAGCCAACTTCAAAATCATACAAAAACATTTGTCGCGCGACGGGAATCGAAGTCGTTAAATGCGTTGCGTGCGCGTACGGTAATCATAACGCGTACGAAGTCGCTGGTCACAGCTAGTGGGTATTGCACCTAACTATTGCCTTTTTTGTTTTTTCATTCACAAGGTACCTAAGGCGTTGTCCTAATAGAACGCGACTACGCGATCATCGCAAGTTCGTGCGAATTTTAGTCGTACGAATCCGCGATCAAACATACTGATGTCGAATAGGTGTCCTAATTGACATTCGCGCGATGCGATTGCGCGACTATAATGATTGATGCGAACACGCGATGGCCGCATCGCTCGCATCGCGCATTCGCGTTCTATTAGGACAACGCCTAAGTATTTGATTTTGCATTTTCCGCTAATTTATTGGGCGGCAAACCATAGGTACTGGCCCAGGGCGCTGAGTTTTAAAATACGCCTCTGTGCAGATCTAACTTTGAAAAATCAAATAATATTGTAGGTATGTCCTCCTTTACAAGGTTACGTTGTTGAGTTTCGATGAAGTGTCAAATGTGATCGATTAAATTGGCCCTACTGCAGCTACCTAAATAAGTAAGTAGGTAGGTACCTACTTTTAATTTTTGGATTTTTACCCAACATTAGGTACTTATTATCTATTAATAAAATATATATCTATCTATCTATCTACCAGTATAGTTCCAGAGATTACAAAAAATAAATAAATAAATAAAATTGTTTTATTTCAGACCACTAAACTTAATTAACAGATCCATATTAAATGTTAGTAGGCAGATTAAAATAGCTATTGTAAATATACAATGATAGACACTACAGAACAGAGATGGTACAGGGCCTATACCATCAATGTTCTAATACAGTGTCTAATCATTGGACTGTCCCATTTATTGGACAATGTGTTCAGGATGTGAGGACAAAAAAGAAACAAATCCTTTTTATACTTAATAATTGGTAAGCATTACTCGTACTTTAATCTTAATCTAAAGTGCATTCAATTATAGTTTCAAAAGTCTAAGCTACATTTGTAGCATAGATGTAGCAAAGTCGTAGCTAAAGCTACAGCGTAGCGCGTACTACGAGCTACGCTGTAACTGTTTACGTTTTTTCAGCGAAGAAACATCGCTTTCCGAATTCGAAATACATTCCGAGAAGGTCTGAATCGCACTACAGGAAAGGTTAGTGAAGTTTTGGAGCACTTTAAAAAAAATTGTATTTAATTCTATGATTTATTACGATTTATTATATATACTATGATTATTATACATATATACGCAATTATTATATATATATACTATGATTTATTATATATATACGCAATTCTACAGATTGGTGTTTAGAACACCAATCTGTAGAATGAGGATCAATCAGTAAACGAAATATTAGGTTTCTAAGTATGAGGGCGTATACTCTTTAGCATTTTGAGCATTCTGTTTTTTAAATAATTAAAATCCATTAATAAATGACGAAGTTATTCAAGTTTTCTTTTCGGCCATTTCAAAACGCGCGCTCGGAGCTTCGCGCTGCGTCTGACGTCACCAGGCGCCCGCGGCTCGGTCTACTAGTACAAAATCACTAGTTAATTTCAAACTAGCTTCCGCCCGCGGCTTCGCTCGCGCGGCACCTGGATAAAAAGTAGCCTATGTCCTATTTCAGGTCAAGAACTATCTATGTTTTAAATTTCAGCCAAATCAGTTTAGTGGTTGTCGAGTTATAGAGGAACAAACATCATCCATCCAAACATCCAAACTTTCGCATTTATAATATTAGTGTGATAGTGTGATAGTATGATTAGTGTGATGTGAAAGTGTGATAGTGTGATTTGAAAACCAAGTTTAGGTAGGTAGGTATGTAATTATTTTGACTCGTACATACAAATTATTAATTAGGTATTACGATTAAAAGTATGTATAAAAAATACCTATTCACTAAAAAGTTTAAAGGCGAAAATTATTTTTAAGTAGGTACCTACCTAGGTAAGTAGTAAGTAAGTAGGTACCTACTTAAAAATAATTTAAGTAGGTAATAATTTAAGTAGGTAGGTAAATAATTTAGGTAGGTAAAGTTAATATTAGTGTGATTCGACTCCTGATTGTTAGTTTTGTTTGTTATTGTTTTCGGTAAGTACCGGTACTTACCTAAAATACCTATTCAGTAAAAAGTTTAAAGTCGAAAATTATTTTTAAATAGGTACCTACCTAGGTAAGTAGTAAGTAGGTAGGGACCTACCTAGGTAAGTAGTAAGTAGGTAGGTAGGTACCTACTTAAAAATAATTTTCGCCTTTAAACTTTTTACTGAATAGGTATTTTAGGTAGATACCGGTACTTACCGAAAACAATAACAAACAAAACTAACAATCAGGAGTCGAATCACACTAATATTAAAATGCGAAAGTTTGGATGTTTGCATGGATGTTTGGATGGATGGATGTATGGTATGACGTCACATCTAGTCGCGAACTTCTCGCGAGAGTTTTTTAGATTGTTGCACTAAAATCTCTGTCTGTAATAAAACTCGGTCATTTTTGATCCGATTAAAAAAACAAAAACACAGTAAGTAGGTATTTATTGTTTTTTTATATCTAAGGGGTAGTCCGAGGTATTTCCAAACACATTTGATACATTCCCACATTTTGCAGCAGACAACATTCCATACGTGACAGGTTGCAAGCCCATCGACGCTATTAGAAAGCTAACTGGTTTTCTCACAATATTTTCCTTCACCGGTTAGAGCTCGTGTTAAAGCGCATACCTACTTAGGTACCTACTTATACATTTTTCGAAACGAAAAATCCATTGATGCACGGCCGGGTTCCAACCCACAACCTTCGGATTGAAAGTCGACTAGCGCACTCAGCCAACACTGCTTCTCTACCTCTGACTACCCGCTTAGACTTTTTCAACGGATCTAAAAATTCCTAAAAGATCTGATAGAATATGTCTACTGCGTCTAATATGTCTAGGAATACAGTCGTAATCATATTTAAAAATAAAAATGAAATCGTTTATAAATTTTTTTAATCTACAAATCTGCATAAGTAACTTACTTAACAAAAAACGTGAATGACCTCGAATGTTTGAATGTTTGGATGTATGTTTGTTCCTCTATAACTCGACAAATACTGAACCGATTTGGCTGAAATTTTAAATATAGATAGGTAATGAGCGGGAATAGGACATAGGCTACTTTTTATCCAGGTGCCACGTGAGCGATGCCGCGGGCGAAAATTAGTTTGAAAATAACTAGGGATTTTGTACTAGTGGAGCGAGCCGCGGGCGCCTGGTGACGTCACAGCCAGTCGCGGCCTTCCCGCGAGCGTTTTTTTGATTGGTGCACTAAAATCTCTGTAACTCGGTCATTTTTGATCCGATTAAAAAACCAAAAACACAGTATTTTTTATTTTTTTTGTATCTACAAATCTGCATACTCAACTAAAATCGTGATTCTTTCTCATTGCGTCTGTAGAATTGCTGCTGTTTAAATTGTTCAGTGTTGGCAGTTAAAATAAATATAAATCTAGTTTCCAATCACGGAAGTGTGAACGGACATTTTTCGCTCATGAGAGGACGTGATCCGTTTATCTATTTTATAGCTTAATGTACTATTTCTTCACTTTCCTATTTTATTATTTTTAGTTAGATTTGTGGTTTAGTCAGATGTTTTATTCTATTTAAAAAAATAGGATTACTATCTAATTTAATCAAATTTTGGCTACTAACTTTTACTTACGGTGTACCAAACTGGTCCATGTTTATGTTTAAGTACCTACATTCCTACATATTATCCCCCTTACTTATGAAAGATGTTTAAAGTTGAACACTGGTTAAACAACGGCCTGTCTCTATCGTCACTATCCACAAAATAAAGATAGGACGTTGTTTAACCAGTGTTTGACTTTAAACATCTTTCATAAGTGAGGCCCTATAATATTTTATCTTTGGTCTTTGTTTTATAATGAAGCTTAGAGGTGTACCTACCTATGTGCGTGTATGTCAAAGTCATTTGCAAAACAAACACATCCTAGGTATACTTAGTTATTATTTTCCCTATTTCCGCGCGATATTTCACGTCTGGTTAGAAGGATAGTTAATCCATCAAGTCACCACCCACGGTTCTTGTCCGACACCATTTATGTAACAAATGACACGGAAAACACGACCACAAAGTACTTTGTAAGCGTGATACCGTGCTAATATCACAGTTGTTTTATTTCACGTAGTCCGTCATAGTATGTAGTTTCCTACATAACGTGAGAGTAAGGCATTTAGTCTCTAACTAATCAGCCAAGTCTTTCCTGTGGATATGGCCCGTTAAGTTGAGAAGATGGTGTATAGGCGTTGGGTAAAGCCTACTCTATCTCAACATTGTCCCAGGCATTACAGTATAGCTAGGTACAGTAGGTACCTACCTACCTATACTGTACCGTTATTGCCTCCTGACACTGTATAAATCATCTACATAGTAAAAGAGGTAATAGCCTAAGTTTTTTTGTAAACAGTAACAAAATTCAGCGCTCGATCAATGAGTTATCTGACCGCGAACCTTATTATCGCATCACTATTCACAGTCTACCAGATAGCCCCAAATTCAATGTTCGCCCATCCCATAACTCACAACCTTTGTACCTCCCATTGTTAGGCGTCGATATATGACCCTCACCATTCCAGGGTTCAAACGACCAGCCAGGGTCTTGGTTATGGCTTTTCCTGGTTTTATAAGGCAGCGTGCCAACGGTGATTTAGTTTTAAGGGCTGCTGTGACTTATTAAAATATTAAAAGTTGCTTTTGGATCGATGAATATTGTTCTTATTACAGGGCCACCCAGAAAGGGAAACGAGTTTTTAGAACAAAAACATAAAGTTTCACGCAGGTTTGACACACATTATTAACATTTGATAGGCTAGCAAAAGAATTTAGGTAATAAAGACACCTTATTAAAGTAGTAAACTACCATGATCAACATACCACCCGCCACCCGCCATGAACATTGTGATGGTTTTATCAAAAGTAGAGTTAGGTAATCGAGGAAAGTGCAAAAAAGACTAGTTAAGTTAAGTATTACCTTTTCCTCAAGTGTTTGGGCTGAAAATTTAAATATGTCTAAGGATCTATGGTGGCTGAAGATTTGAGAGGATGTTTAGTCTAATGTCATTGGGATACAGGAGCTGTTTCCCAATGACATTAGACTAGACATCCTAATCATCCTAGGGTTTTTAACCTCCGACAAAGACGAGGGGTGTTAAAAGTTTGTAGTGCCTATCTAGGATAACGAAACAGTCATTTTCGAATTAGGTTCAGTGTTCGCTCAGAGCCGTCTTGGCCGAGGGGTATAGTACCTCGACTTTCAATCCGAAGGTCGTGGGTTCGAATCCTGGCCGTGCATCAATGGATTTTTCGTTTCGAAAAATTTATATGCGCATGAACACGAGCTCTAAACGGTGAAGGAAAACATTGTGAGGAAACCCGCGGCTTAGCTAGCCCCACACGTATTGACCATGTCTTTCCTGTGAATAAGGCCGGTTAAGCTGAGAGGATGATGTAGGTGCTGGGCAAGCCTACTCCATCTCAACACTGTCCCAGGCACTACAGTGTCCCGATGAGTGTAGGCAAAGATTGCCTCCTGACACTGTATAAATCATCTAGTAAAGATGTAAAGGCCTAAGTTTTTTTTTTTCAGTGTTCGCTCATACATCAAGTTTTCTTTGTGAATGGTTTAATGCAGGCGCAGATCCACCCATATGGGCACGGTGGGCATGCCCACAACCCTAATTGAGTTTATTGAGGAACAATTGAAATTTGATTCGAAGAAACGAAAGCTTGAATTCGTTATTTATATACCTAACTAAGCACATAAATATAAATATTTTTAGGAGCTTTTAATTAAATCTGTTAAGCTTTCAATTCAACATAACGATATCATACTTCGGCTCGCACTTGGCCAAGTTTTGGGTGGGTGTGCCCATGACCTTTTTTGAGGGCTGGATGCGCGCCCAGTTTAATGAAGGTATCATTAGAAACACGATAATTTTTCTAAGAAATTACAAACTCATTTTGTACACTTAGGCTAGGTTTGCTAAAAATATTATTTGTTGGGATACGGTTGCCTTTGCATAATAGGTAATAGTACCTACCTACCTACATTACATAGCATAGTGTAGTTTTTTCTGCGCATATAGTAAATAAAATAATTCCGCTTGAGCTAGTGCTCACTCTTCTGGAGTTTTGAGACCGCCTCCGTCATGGTATAACATCTGAAAACCAGCATCCCTATTTTGTAACACACGGTAAGTCGCTAACTCGGATTCGTTAAAACAAATTGATTTTTTACGAACAACCTTAAAGTTATTTAGTGCAAAATTACTTCACATATTACTTCACACATTTTTTCAACCATCTTCTATCATTTCAAAGTATTCATCGTAAAAAAACAATTTTTGTTTGAACGAATCCGAGTTAGCGACTTACCTTGTGTTACAAAATAGGGGTACTGGACCAGTATTATTTTATATCAAAATTGATGCCCGCATATTTATTACACAAGCAATCTTAGTTCGTAGATATTATGTAGGCTCATTTACCGACAAACACAAGAAATGCTCCAGGGTTAGTGCTAATTGCGAAGTGCAGTATTGTTTTGCCGTGCGTGTGCCCTCCACTCGGCACGGCTAGAACGAGCTATGGCCGCAGGCAACCCTACATCAAGTACCAAAGTGCTTTAATTATTTATTTATTTATCAAGCGGAATGCTAGAAAGCTAGAAAGCTACCTAGCTATTAAAGTTGCTACCAGTAGGTACTTTCGGAGTGGGGGGCCTGGTGACCTGTAATACGGGTTCTTTCAGAACCTACAACAGGCACCAGTCTCTCACAAAGAACCAGTACTTACTAACCTACTGCAGCTACTATAAGATAGACCTATTTACTCTAGAATTGAAGTAGGTACTGTTTTTGGGAGAGAAAAACAAACGAATTTGAATTTGAATTTGAATGGACTAATAAAATCATTATTAAAACCTACTTACTTATATTTTTAAAATTTACTTCATGACGTAAGTATGCCTACTATACAGCTGTCGCTTGGTCGAGGAAAATGTGCTACAAAACCACGAATGAAATAGTTATACCTACCCACCTATTTGTCTATGAAAGTTTTAATTATTTCGACTCGAGAAACATGCTTGCTTGTGGAAGTGTTGTTTCGACATTTTGATGGAGAATAGAACTACATACTCTACCACTACATTACCCACACTTTATTGGCAATGCAGTCATGCACACCCAAGCAATTTACCTTATCTGTGGACAATCTTAGATTCAATCACGCTACATAACAGAGGCGTTCCTGAAATTTGGCAAAAATGTTAAGAACTTGAGAAGAATGAATGTTGTTGAAATATTGGTGCACCGGCAATTTTCAAGTTAGACTTGGTACTTACTTATGAAGCTGTGTTATAGGTTTTCCTTGAAATTCAGCCCTGTTTCAGCAACTCATTTCTTTTTCCGTCCGCTCCTGATTGAAAAGCTATCAGTGGAGCCAGACCGCCGACGGCTGACCTACCTCGATCTCTCGTTTTAGCTGCTCCAAAATATCTCCCGAGATCGATACTATTCCGGGCTAGAACGGGTAACCACTGGATCTAATTTATGAGTAGGTACCTAAGTGCTTTGTGGGAAAATGGAATAAGAAATGCGACATGAATGATGTTCCATTTCTTTTTATACCTTCTATATTCATAACACTTAATTTCAGATACCTCCTTCAATAGAAAGAGTTTTAGTTTGTTATCTGCATTGTCTGTATCATGAAAAGATTTACAATCCAGTATAGTGAGTGATATTGTCAGATTTCTTTCTAAAAAACAGATTCTGATCAGTTCAGGGAATTTTACAAGATTTTAGACTCTATTAGGCAAGGCAAGTGCTACCGTCTAGTTTAGAGTCTAGACGTTTGCAAGTATAATATAGGTACTTGCCAAACGTCTAGATACATATAATGCAAACCAATGCAAACTATCCGCTTGTATTCACTCGACCAGCTAGGCGAGCAACACGAGCGATGGCAAGGCATGGCAAATATGCTGTCTAAACGTTGGCCTTCGCTTGCGTTGGCCTAGGCTCACCAAACATGTTTATAGACGGCTCAGTGATAAAATTTACAAGCTTACGAACTAACCATTCCATTTGTGCCATCTTAGTATTTTTTTGAATCCAGGACTGCATTGTTCTAGTCGGCTTGTCTCAAAGGTGTATTCCACGTTCCGTATGAATTATGTCGGTTTATTTGCTGTTAGCCGGCGATGCCTTATCCGGAATGGGAGCGTACGATCGCTTTATTTGTCCGATTGTAGGCACGAATTTATTGTTGGCTCTGGGGAATTTTGTTGCGTTCATATTACTTTGATCGATTTAGAAGTCACCGCATAGGCTTACACAAAAGTCTTTATGTAGGGTAGACCGAGGCGAATCGGATCAATTTTTTTTTGAGTTCAAAAAAATCACACTACAGTATAATATATTAAACTTTTATTGACAAAATAGTAATCAGTAACAATCTAGCTACGCGATAAACATTTTAAAACATTAATTTTTCATTAATCCTCCAAAATATTAACTAAAAACTTGAAAGACAGAAATATCCGAATCGCCCCAATTCTCGGGGCGAATAGGATCATACATAACTTATATGACTGAATGAAATTTTCTTAACATTTAGCTTTGGAATCATTACTAACACTTAAATAATTAATAATAAGATCAATATTAATTAGTAACACATAAATCTCATACTATTTTTTTCTTTTTTCCTCCCTTATCTGCACATTTTTCGTGGCACCATTCTTCGCATGCATGCCACTGAATACAATCCTCTGATGGTAGATGGATTTTTTTTTTCTGAGCAGTAAATGCAATGCCATACTCTCTGTTTTGCAAATGAACTTTTAATTTGTATTCCAGGCGTTCTTTTATTCTTCTTCTTCTTCAAATTTTCTTTATGATCAGTCTTTTTCTCCTTTTCCACAGTTTTTTTGTTAGTCTTAAGCTTTTTTAAGGCTGGCTGTCCACCATGAGTTTAAATGACACCTCTGGAGAAGTTAACTCTTCTTATAGACTCTTGTTTGGTAATTCGTAAACTCAGCACCCCGACGTAAGGTTGCCACTGTGACAAAAAAATTTTTTGCAGCTTCTCTCATTTTTTCTTGGGACCATTCTCCCGCATTAGTATTTCTTATGAACGTGCAAACTATCTACAAGGAAATAAAAACGCATCATTGACCTCAAATATAAAATAAATAATTTAAAAAAAATGATCCAATTCGCCCCCGATGACGTGATCCGAATAGCCCCATATTAAAGACTTTTGAAATAAATATTTTACACATTAACCTATAATATTTTAATTAAAAACTTAAATGTATTCTGAAATAGGCCCTATTACCAATCATTATAAGACATATAGTTCAGAGTTTTAACACAAATCCTTAGAATTACACAAAGAAATGCTAAGTACCTACATTAGTTGCGCACCAAAATTGTGACACACACAAATACCCGACGCACTGGAGCGCAGTTTTGACACTGATGTAAAAGTCGAATAGAAACACTGCCAACGGCAGAAGGTGCAGGGTGAAAGGGTGTCTTAAGGCACCAGTCGCTTATGTTCCGTGTCAACGCGTTTTTCAAAATATTTCCAAATTTCTTATTTTGATCCGATTCACCCACCGATCCGATTCGCCTCGGTCTACCCTATGTAGCCTAGTGGGCCGCCTCCATATCAACCGAGTTAATATAGCCTATGTTTATCTAAAACAGTACCTACCTTTCAAATACTGAAAGACTTTCAAATCGGAGCTGTGGTTCCAGAAATTACCCGCCACATAGGTATGCGCCACATAGGTATGCGGTAGGTACTCTTTTATAATTTTAATATACTTAGATGATTTGAAGCGACATTATAAATTAGCTATTTACTCAAATACTAGGGGCTATTCAATCTAAATTTGTATCTGGTCAAAGTCTCTACCTTTATATTTTTCTATGCGTAGATATGCGTATGGTGGTTAGAGAGAACCAAACAATTTAGGCAAGCGTTGTGCGTAGTCGACGAAGATGCGTATGCAATCAATTACTACACAGTTACAGTCGCGTTTTCGACGGAGTTGCATTATTTCAGACTGAAATGGTAACGTCGAAGTATTTATCACACTATTGCCAAACAACTTGTGTGAGTTACTTAAATGGTTTGTTTAGTCGCTCTAAAACACTTGAAACATGTTGTTCGACTGGTCTACTCATCGTGGAGTTCGGCGCTAGTTTTTAGGAACATACCTACCTACTTGAATACATACTTACATACATCGTGGAGTTCGGCTATTTCGTAGATGCTAATTTTGACTTGGTGTAAGTATGTCTACCTATACCTACATGCTAATCAACTTGACCAGTCAGAATAATTGTGTGTAAATTAATTGTTACTTATTTGTAAGGTCCATAACCGGTCAAAAAACTATGGATGAAAAAAACACAATTACCGTTTCTCTGTAAAAAATCACAAAGTGTAGTCAAAAATTCTGATCGGAACTTCGGACAAAATTAGGTACTTTTGATAGCTGTATCGGTCAAAACTCATAATCTATCCCAACTAAAATAATACTTAGTTGAAAAAGATTTCAGTTGGCTTTGGTTTTTAATTTTGGTAGTAATAGACATTATTACAAATACCTGCTAGGTAGGTAAGTAGGTACGTACTCAAAAATTGTAACTAACACTCATATCATAATCAAAACCACTTTAATATTTTTCATTTCACTTTCTTCCTTCTTCACGTTCTTACTTATAATTTATGGCAACTCTGTGTACCTGTAGTTAAAATAAGCTTGACTATTTTCAGTCTAACTTACTTTTGATCATTATGAATTACGTATGTATAACAAATAAATGCAAGAGCCCATGCATTACATGTCGAAGAGTAAAAATAACTGGCACTATCCACATAAGTTCGCACAGTACAACAAGGAAGTTACTTCCATTACGAACTTCCCAGCAGTAAGTTTAATTTGGGATCTGTCCACAACTACGTGATTGATGGACTGGGTCGTGCCAAAAACAAAGTTATGCCTCTAACGATTACTAATGATTCTATCTGGGTCAGCTGAGTAGGCTGCAGTTTTGATACTGTTTTTTTCAGGCTTTTGCAACGCTTGACGTCTTGTACTGGTAAATGATTGGGAGCAAATTTGAATATGTTCTCTCTTTGATTGTTGAAAAAGGATCTTCTTGACAGACGAGACGGACAGACGCAAACGGACGGATGGATAACCAAGTGATCCAATAGGTTATGGGTTCCGTTTTTTTTAATGTTTTATAATATTCGTTTGTCGTCTTACTTTGCATAAAGGACGACGCTAAGAAAGAAGAAAGAAAGAAACTACTTAAGAAAAAGTAAAATATGGAGTGTTACTATACCAAAATACAGTTTGCAGCTTGCTCTAAACTTATTAACGCGTTAATGCTTATGATGCACGTGCGGATCTTGTGTGCAGTCTCGGCCAGAGAAGGTGACTGCGCAGGGAATGTGTTAAAAATAAATACTAGAGTGTTATGCTCCTACACGGTTTTAAAAATTTATCGGAAGACGGAAGTTGCAATAAGGATCGTTTTTAATTTTTCCGAGCAACGTGATTTATTCAGGTAATAGGCTATAATTCCACATAACCACAGATGAAATAATACGTAGATACTACGTTGGTTAAGTACTTTGATCAACAAAACATGCTTGGTAGCTAATCTAATTTTATTGAACATAGAGAGATTTTTTCCTGTGGTCTACTCTAAATCTAATCTAATTTTCTTCACTTCTGTAAATATTTTTAATAAATATGTAATCTATTAAAAATATATATATTTTGCAAACAGTTGAACTTTGAGTTTGAATTAATAGCAAGCAAGCTTATAATGTGTTCTATTCCAACATCACATCAAAATAATTTAATCTCGAAGCAGAGTGTAATAACTGTATGCTCCTTTTAATATCTGAAAAAAAAAAACAATTAAGTATTATTACATAGGTACCTATAGATTTAATCTTAATCTAAAGATAACTTCCCCCGAGATACAGTTTCTTAACTAGTTCGGGGGCTGGTGAATACCAAAAGCGCTGGACATTGTTCTCTGTTGTGTGACACTCCATCTAGTTTTAGTATTTAGTATAGTTTTACGGTTGTCTGGAAGAAATCGCCACGAGTGATAAGACCGCTGATCGTAGGACATTGTATTCCGAAAAATAGCCTAGATAATACTGTGAAAATTGTGTCCTCAATAAAGTTCTTATTTATTTATTTAGGTATTGAACTTTACCAAAGACAAAGTCAAAAAGTATTTATTTTTTTAACTGGAACACTCATTTCACTTGTAAAGGACTTTTATTTATGAGCTACTTGATTCTACTCCTGCTCTTTCGCGACCAAAATCCCTAAGGAAAAAAACAAGTTTGGGGCTATTTTCTTTCCGTTGATTCATTTTTATCCACTTTCTTAAATCTAAGTATTTATATAAGTAATATTTAAATAAAATTTGTAGTTGAAAACTTACCGTAACGAAAGTTGGTAGGTTTAGGTCAGTAAAGGGTCCAGCTGTTAGCATAGTAGCCCGCCGAAACTGACCACACAAAAGTAATACGTCTCTTTTCTGGCGTACAGTAGCATTGTACTTCCACCACTTGCTTTCATATGGTCCCATTGCAATTTCTTGACTCTAAAACATATGATTTATTTTATAATACAAGTAGTAAATTAATTATTGGAATTCAAAATAAATAAGCTGGCTACAGCAGAATTTTGTTTTGTAAGCCTCCTTAAACCAACCTACATATACGACACAGTCGGATAAAATAAAAAAAATTAAGGTACCTTTCTATGGGTACAAATGAAAAACAGACTACATTTCAGCGTTTTCTTTAAATCAGGCTAGCAGTACCATGGCTGTTGGAGCGCTAGTTTTCAGTGACGGCGTAATGAGTAGCGCATCAGTTCAGTTATTTAAAAACAAAGTTTTTACTTGGATATTAAAGGCAAGGACCTACTTACTTTTATGTAAAAATTGTTACTTGGCAAACAGACTAAAAAGAGTTGTGCGACTCCAAATATCAAATATTCTGCCAATAGTAATTTCTGGAATAAATCTGTTGCGGTCTGAAAAAATTAGTTATAGTTAAAAACATGATAGTAGGTATAGGTAGATAGGTACTGAAAGGGTGCCATCATTTTAATTTAACTTACTGTTAATTGAAAAAGGCTGGAACACAACATCAAAGTACACAACATGACGTAAAAGAACATCAAAGGTGACAATAAGGAGTTCAACAGTCTGAAATGTCTAAAAATACACAATGGTAGGTATTAAATAAAATGCACAAATTGCATAGAACTTACTAAAAAACGTTGTAACCTACTAGAAACTCACTTCAGCAATTCCCCATGCATTCGATGCAAATCGCGTATATTGACCCGAAACTCCTCGTTATCTGGCATTTCGTTCTTTCCAAATAAGTTTTTACACCTTTCGCGTAATAAGTCCGCCTTTCCTCCAAAAAAAACCATGAACGTAACAATGCCAGCATCATAAGCTCCTAAAACTGAACCACCATAGGCACAAATAAAATAATGCCAAACCAGCAGGAACCAACAACCAGGAGATTTTTGTTTATTAAATGGCGTCCAAGTGCTGAAGATGTGTGGAAAGGGTATGGTTTCGTTGCGGTAGAATTCTCTACGTTCTGCGGAAGTTGCGAAGAAGAATGGTTGCACGCCTACGACGACATGGGCCAAATGCGTGTTGAACATCAAAAACCAGTACCAGTAAGTTACTTTTCGGGAGTACCTTGTGTACTTATCGATGATTTCTTGTCTAATCTCATCCGCATTCTCTCTTTCATATTCATCAGCATCTGTTATGTAATCGAATATCTGATGCCACCTTTTTTGGAAAAATATGAAACAGCAGATTTTCATAAATCCTGCCAAACTCAGCATCGCTATCTTCAGATTGGTAATCAGAAGACCTAGGTCATCTTTTATGAAATAAGCCTCAATGAATTCAGTGACGACGCAGATGAATACATTAAAGTGAAAAAATAACTTTATAGATGATTTAAATTGATTTTTTGGGAGTACCAATCCTGTGAGTCGAAGGCTCCAAATGGTCGGTGCTAAATACCGCTGCTTTGGGTCCTCTAAACTTTTGAGAAATGACTTTATCATTTTGAAGCTGGCACATAACTTCACCTAACGTTCATAAGCAACGTTTATATACACACCTCGGTTTGTTAGTGTTGATGCTAGTGAGGTAAGGTGGTTTTATTGATATTGGAAAATTAAAAAACATGGTACCATCACAATCAGACCTGTAAAATACTTACTTGCAGATCATGCAAACACTTGTTCTGTCACTGAGGTTCTGCCACGTGAATCAAACCGTCTTAGCCGGGGACTCCACTAGTAGATTACTACGACACTGAGGTACCAAATCAAATGTTAGAGAAAACGTTAGATTCTACTTTATTAAGAAATCTTGGTAATAACCTACCGGTCGGTAGATTATTTTATGATTATAGGGTGAGTGGGGGCAAGATCGAACGGTTTTTTGATGAGATGAGCAGTGTTGTGTTTGATCCCTTGTAGAAAAAAATATATTCACTTATGCTAAAAATTAATTAGTTGTCCTTAAAGAGGAAAGAGTCTACTTTTATATTACATCAATAATTGCCTGTTATATCTGTTCCAAAAGTAGAAAAAAATAAGTTAAAATATTTTATCACGAAAAAAAAGTTGGGGGAAGATGAGAAGGTGGCGGGGTAAGATCGAACGTTTTTCTAAAATCGTGAAATCAGACAATAAATTAATATTAGGACGTTGTTGATGGCCCCTAGTCTATAGCATTTTTTGTCCTGAAAACTCTAAACTGACTCTTGTCCCAAAATTCCTGTTTTTAACAAAGTTATAACAGATTTTCATATTTAGAATATATCAATCTTACCCCACCGGGGGAAGATTGAAGTAAAGGTTCTCAAACTTTTCCACTCGAGGTCAAAGGTCAATGACCCCGGGGTCAACGGTCAATGACCTCAATTTGACCCGTCGTCGTTCCCCCACCCTAATACTCCCGCATCCCAAAGTATGATATGGCTTTGTTTTTTGTGAAAAAAATTCTAAGTATATACTTAGTGGTGCCTTTTCTACACCTTGCAAAATATCTCAGAAATTATAATTATGACTTACGAGATTCAATACTTTTTGTTTGTATTGTAATCACTTCCTCTATCGATTGACACATTATGTTTCATCTCTGGTTGCCAAAACTATTTTTTTTAAATGGCGGACAGTAGGTATGCATGGCTCCATACATAAATGTTCGCACCTCTTTGAAACATAAGAGGGTACCTACATACCTATTTAATACATCCAATATCTGTTCAGGAAAAGTTTGAGAACATCTGACTCTTACTATGAGTTTTGAAAATGAGGTAAGATTGGTACTTGTATATGTTCGTCTTACCCCGCAAAATTGAGATGGGGAAAGACTAAAAGTTGAAATAAATGCTAAACTACGAGAAGTAGCCATATTTAGACGTAATAACAAAAGTAAGAATGAAAAATAATGAGTAGATATATCAATAAAACACTCGTACTTACCTTGTAGCTCAAGTTACTGGACACGGGGTAAGATGAAAGGACTTGAGCACTTTGCGTGAAAGTCACTGTGTCAGAAAATTGCACTTTTTACACAACCCCTGGATCTAAGCAGGAAATGTTGACTGAGGAATGTGACGTGACAAAATGGTGGTCTTGACAATGTTACCAGCACTGTAAAAAGATTACTCAATCGGGAGTTAATGACTAGGTACTTTTTGTCTTACCCCGTTTTCGATCTTGCCCCCACTCACCCTAACTAAAAGTAAACTAAACTAACTATTATAATCAAAAGTTCACCTAAGTTTTCAAATGCAATCTTGTTATTAAAGTTAGTTTTTTAACTTTTTGTTACAAGATAGTTTTCTTTTTGGAAATCTATTTTATATGAGACAAAAGTTTTTGATCTCTTTATTTTACACCGAAGTTACCCCAACACTATCCATTATTAAACTGTCATTATTATGGTATTCGAAATGGTACAAATGCATTTAATTTTAAAATTATGGACAACCCGTAATCTAAAGACACGCCAGCATTCACGAATTATGGGCGTATTCTCTCACACTGCTTGATTATTTGATTAGAGAATAAAATGATAAAAGTTTTGGCAATTTTTATTACCAAATAGTACGGGGGTCATTTTTACGTTAACTGAATTAGTAAATAATCCATGAAATAAAACTAAAGTGTTTACTTATAGGAGGTTGTGCAGTCGACCACCCACAGTGCATAAGCTAGGCATTGTACTCTATAACAATCACTGGTAAAAAATAAATAAAGCATTTGACATAGAATGCTCTCAATTTGTTTCTGTCCATCAGTTGTCTTGGCTTGTACCTACAAGTTAGCTTAGAGTTGTTTTCACTCATGCAAAAAGCTTAGACTACTTGTGCGTTAGAGTTCTTATCCTAATAAACTATTCATTCCACATTCCGTATTGTATCAAGACAAGGATACGACGTGTTCGAGCTCGTGAAATATGAAAATTTAATTTCTAGACATATCTCGAGTGCTTTTCGAAAATTCTGTCTCTGTATTAAATGTTTAGTGGGTATGTTCGAAGGTGTGTTTCTAGGTCAATAAAAAGGGGTTGGGCTGATTTGATTGATATAGGTACCAAGATCCTAAACTACTACATAACTTTACAAAAAACAATTAGAAAAAGTTGAGCTATTTAAAGATCATTGTAAACGATCTATAGGTAGCTCAAATGCACTTTTTAAAAGCCAAGATTTGTAAATGTTGATGTAGTGTGAGGATCTTCGATCCACTTGCGAGTTCAAATCCCGACCATCGTAAGTTTTTATGTTAGTAAAATTTGTACGATCTTATACGAATGCTTATTTGTTCGATCTTTTTTGAGAGGAAAGCTAGTATTAAGCGAAGATTGGTTTGCAACATCTCACGTGTATTTTACTTGTAAAATGTGAGTAATGTAACGCCAACTGTATTATTTAGACTTACCACTGACTGTCCCCTGGACTTTCTCAAAGGATCTTGAATGCCGGCAATTGAGAACACGTTGTTTTAAATTGGAAAGTAAAGTAGTCCTTCAAAACACTACTTGAGTTTTGTCGTGTTTCACGTGTAGATTTTAAATAATAACATATTGAAAATAAAAGAAGAATCGGTACACAAGTTAAAATATTTATTCATTTAAACGCACAAATAAACAAAGGGCACCGACCAGAGGGGACACTCGTCACCTATTACTAATTCATACCGTATAACCCTTTGGGGCATTGAAGTGCCCTTTCGAAGCGCTGTCCTTTAGCACGGAACCTTTAGGACAGATCGCGACCTGCAGTCACCTGTGACAGCAGTCAGCACAATGGATACCCCCCCTTAACCCCCCTCCCCCAGAACCCCCTCTCCACTGGGAGGGTGTGCATCGGTGTCGCTCCGCAAAAATACCTGAAATTTTGATGTGCCTCGTTTCCGCTTTTTCGGGCATTGTTAGGCGTTACATTTTCATGAACCGTGGATTTATGAGGATAACGTCGATTTGGTTGACATGCTATTGGTATTTAAGGCTGCAGAAATGAAGTGTGTTTGTTTAAACGTCAATTTGCTAAAGCGCTCGTGGTGGAGCTTGATTAGTGGTTCAGACTTTCGAAGCTTAGCATTTTGTTTGGCAGTCAAGTCACAAAGTAGATGTCTGGTTGTGGCTACAACTGAGCGCTTTTGTACTTCGCAGGGCACCTTAGTCTCTAGGCCATGACGAAGGTTTACATAAATACACTAGAACTAGACATAGATCAAACCTTTTCATCACAAAATCTGTTAAAACTGAGTGGGAATCAAACCATGGCGCAAAAGGCAAAGATGTTGGGTTTGTCAATCTTGATTCCAACAGTGATTATATTTTCATCGAAAATACGGTCGAGTTAACCCGACTAGGAAAGTTTTTCTCCTCCCGATGCTCAATCGAATTGGCGACCCACTTCGAAACTAATCTCTATGGCTTAGCTGGCCACGTGTTTCACTTTAATTTTATAAAACATGCCAGATATTCTGCTTCCTATTCACAAGTAGCTCTTGGTTTAGTCTAGGTACCTATTCTTTTTAACCGACTACAAAAAAAGGAGGAGGTTCTCAATTCGTTGGAATTTTTTTTTGAGTTTTTTTTTATGTATTTTCACCGATTACTCGAAGACGCATGAACCGATTTCAAAAATCTTTTTTTCAATTTTAATTGGTTCCGCAAAAATTTTGGTATGGATCTGTCGAGGATCTTCGGAGTTATGAACAGAAATGCACCTCGAGAGTGCAGAAAATTGCTCAGCTTGCAGTTTGAAGTCGGTTTTTTTTTAAGTTTTAATTTAGCCACTTGTTTTTAATTCCAGTTAGACTTTTGCTTGGCCACACTCTCACCTGATGGTATGGTAAGCCACGATGTGGCCAACGATAGGCTACAAAGGTTTAGAAGACACCTATTTACTCTTGACTTGAAGAAACCCAGGTAGTAGTATTGACCAGGTTGTAATATATGGCTCTCCTGCATCAGAAGTACGTCAGGTTGTCGGTTTTGACTGGTCTTTCAGCTGTAACGGAAATAACTAGTAGTTCGCCCCGAACTGAGATCTCGCGCACCGTTGTGTTGATAGCCTAGATTTGGACTTGTTTCTGACTACCCCTATACCTACGTTAAGTGCTCCTTCTAGTGTTTACCACACAATGATATCTAATGCACTACCTCAGTATGGTAAAGATTATAGGCATGCATGCAATACATTAAGTCGTGTCGTGTTTATATTCAATAGTTGACCCCGCGAACTTCGTACCGCGCCTCAGGGAAGGCCTCTTAGTTCGAGAAATTATTAAAATAGCAGTTCAATACAAAATGTATGAGAAAATCAATTCCCTCCCCCTCCCCCTCCCCCTCCCCCTCCCCTCCCCCTCCCCTCCCCCTCCCCCTCCCCTCCCCCCTCCCCTCCCCCTCCCCCTCCCCTCCCCCTTCCCCTCCCCTCCCCCTCCCCTCCCCCTCCCCCTCCCCTCCCCCTCCCCTCCCCCTCCCCCTCCCCCTCCCCTCCCCCTCCCCCTCCGTCTCCCTCTATAATTTTGGTACATGCCCAGCCCACTATTTGCAGGAGTTAGCATTTGCATACGTGACAGGTTGCAAGCCCATCGCCGCTATTAGAACGTTAACTGGTTTCCTCACGATGTTTTCTTTCACCGTTTAGAGCTCGTGTTAATGCGCATTTAATTTTTTCTAATCGAAAAATCCATTGATGAGCACGGCCAGGGTTCGAACTTACGACCTATGAATCGAAAATCGAGCACTCTTCCACTCGGCCAACACGGCTTTTATTTTCAATCTCAAGGAAAAATATCAAAAAGCAACTAAAATCATTGCAAACCAAACCACAACGATGCCACACTCTTTGTCTGTTAACGAGACCTCCGAATACATCGAAACTCTATGAAACGGGAGCTCTCTCCATACATCCGTTAATTGGTTTTCATCAGTTTTCTTTTTCACTGTATTTCAAAAACTATAGAACCTAGAAGAAAACTAAAAACCATTTTGGAATGTATAAATTGAGTACTTTCATATGACACCCCACTCAATATATTTGGGTAACTTTGAAAAAAATTTACCCCCTTGGGAACCCCATATCTTTACAACCCCTTCATCGATTACGCTCATACGCTCCACAGCAAATTTCCATAGCACAACCTATTGACCTATCAAGTTTCATACAGATTGGATAAGCGGTTCGATAGTTATGCGAGAACATAAAAATGAAACATACAAATATACAAACATACAAACATACAAACATACAAAGCAAAATCGCCTAACTTGCCACTAAGATCTTCGCTCGCTTCGCTCGCTCGATCCATAATACATGGGTACCAAGAAGAAAACGTGCCTTACGAAAAAAAAGCTTCATTCACGAAGACTTTATTAGGATTAATATTTGTTATTCGAGAATAGTTCCAAGCATAAATTTCTTATAATCCTAAGTAAATATCTTGAAATCAAGCAAAATACTAATGGCCTATAATAACTACTAATTTATTATACCAAGTTGTATTTATAGCATCCATTCTAGTTGAATAGGAAACTCAGAAAAGTTCCAAAATATAAATCTCAAAGGGGGTGATCCATGTATCTATGTGAAATAAACCCACGGTTGTTATAATTTCACATACTCTGGCTTACAAAGTAGCAGTTGAGTTACAATTTACATTTTGACTAAGGTTAACCCGGCAGTGTTTTCCCATAGGTCCATGTAGTTTCAAATAGATCCAATGTATAAATAATGCACGCTATACTTTACAGTTACTCATAAGCTCATAACCATTACTACCTCGAGGGATGGAGAAACATTCTTCCGGGAGAAAGCCGAGTGAATATTTAGTATGTGTTCCTAAAATTTGTACTATCTAACATAATTTGCAATGTCGTATCCATGTTAACATGAAAACATACGTTTCTATGTCTTTTAAACACTCAGATTTCCCACTTTTTCATGTATACCGATATCGGATCGGCTAACGTGGAAACAGTCTTAGCGATTGTACCAAGCTTGGGCAAAGTCGAATGCATTTTTGTCTCCTGGACTTTAGGTCTAGTAAAATACAATTAATTCATTTAATTCCTCAAAGCTCGGACTTAGCACTCAGGTTGGGTCTTACCCAGCTTGAATTCACTAATTTACAATCCCAGAATGAATATTTAATAGTAAACTTCGAATAGGTCGTAGATCGCCTGGCAGATTAATCTAAGAACTTCGGCTGTTTCTTATGCAGATTGTTTATGTTCTGTTGGTAATTTAGGGTATTTGGCTAAAACTAAATTAGGGCAACCTTGTTTTGGTAATACCTATTAATGGGTTTTTGTATCAACTCTACCTAAAAGTGATTTTTATTGATTTTCTCGACTCAGCCCTGTCATCAAAACACCTAGAACCAAATCCTTCAAACTATCACACATTTGTCGAACTTGTAATCAAAGCTGCTAAACGGAATATCCCCAGAGGTTACAGAAAAGAATATATCCCAGGCTGGAGTACGGAGAGTGAGGAGCTTTACGGAGAATTCCAAAGAACTGGAGACCATAATACAGGAGCCAAGCTACTGAAGTCACTAGATGAACAAAGGAAAGCGAAATGGGAAGCTACAGTCGAAGGTATGGACTTTAAAAGATCAAGCAGAAAAGCCTGGAAAGTGCTGCATGGTCTCACTGGAAAACAGCACCCAGATAAAAGGCCAACTGGCGTCAAGCCAGATGCTATCGCGAACCGGATGGTGGATGTCACCCGTGTGAAAAGAGACAAACTCTTCACTAAAAAAGTCAAACAGGATCTAAAGACATTAAAGCAAAAGTCGCCAACAAACCAACACATATCGAGACCCTTTTCCATTGGGGAAATCATCGAAGCCATAAAGCTTTTAAAGAACAACAAAGCCGCTGGTCCCGACAACATGTACAATGAGTTTATACGCCATATGGGCCCTCGAGCTGTTGGCTGGCTAACAGTATTTTTCTCTGTTATCCTGCAACATAACAAATTACCAAGATATTTTAAAATTTCCAAAGTTATAGCAATTCTAAAACCTGGCAAATCCGAACTTCAACCCGAAAATTATCGCCCAATCGCTCTCTTAAGCTGCACTTTCAAACTGCTAGAAAGGGTCCTTCTGACTAGAATAGAGCCATACATAGACGCTGTGACACCTGTTGAGCAAGCAGGATTTCGACGAGGTAGAAACTGCACCGACCAGGTATTAGCCCTCACAACTCACATCGAAGCTGGCTTCCAAAAGCAATTAAAGACAACCGCAGTATTCATAGATCTGACAGCAGCCTACGACACAGTTTGGAAACAGGGACTCGTCTGCAAACTTTTATCGGCGATCCCGAGCCGTGAAATTGTGAATCTGATATCCAACATGCTGAGCGAAAGAGAGTTTGAGGTGCACTTAGGAAACACCAAAAGCCATATGCGAAAACTGAATAACGGTCTACCCCAGGGATCTGTGATGGCTCCCCAACTTTTCAACCTATACATTCACGATCTCCCTGCTACTACAGGTACTAAATTCATTTACGCAGATGATATCGCACTAGTCGCACAGAGCACTGACATGAAAACCAGCGAAAATATCCTGACTGCGGATGTTGAGGTGCTATCAAAATACTTTGAGTCTTGGCGACTAATACCCAGCCTAAGTAAAACGGAAGTAACATGTTTCCATCTCAACAACAGCCTCGCAAACTACGTTCCTACAGTAAATTTTAACGGCGAAAATCTAAAATTCAATCCTTTTCCAAAATATCTTGGCGTAACTCTCGACAGATCCTTAACATATAAAGAACATTTAACTAAACTCTCCCTTAAACTCTCATCCCGTAACAACATACTCCACAAATTGTGTG
Source organism: Camptogramma bilineatum (assembly GCA_958496255.1). NCBI lineage: Eukaryota > Metazoa > Arthropoda > Insecta > Lepidoptera > Geometridae > Camptogramma > Camptogramma bilineatum. The sequence goes on along the minus strand of OY292467.1, from coordinate 6,547,365 downwards.
GAACGACCTGGGGATCATCCGCTGACTGCCTCCGCACGACTGGCATCTCCCTTGTCTACTCAGCTGCGGAATACTGCTCACCTGTGTGGCTAGAAAGCGCTCATGTGCACAAGGTGGACACGAAGCTTAATGCCGCCATGCGTTGCATCACTGGAACTGTGAAATCAACACCACTTCACTGGTTACCAGCCCTGAGCCACATAGAACCTCCATACCTCCGTCGAAAGCACGCGCTTAAAAGAGAAGCTGCCAAAATACTTTCACAGCCTGCTCTCCCGATCCACGGTGATTTCTTCTGTCCACCACCTCATAGATTGAAGTCAAGACGTCCCCCTTACGCTGCTGCCCAACATCTAGACAACTTCCAGATAGCAGAAAGATGGAAAAGTGACTGGCTGGAAAAAACAAGAGGCTCGTGCGCCGAATGTGTTGACCCCACTTCCAAGCACAAAGGCTTCTCCCTGCCCCGTAAATTATGGTGCCGCCTTAACAGGCTTCTCACTGGACACGGCCGATGCAACTACTTTCGGCAGAAGTGGGGCTGGACAGACTCGGCGCTCTGCGAATGCGGAGAGGAGGACCAGACGATGGAGCACATCATCTCACGCTGCCCTATCCACTCGTACCCAGGACCCTGGACTGACCTACTAGACCTACCTCCTGAAGCAGTATCCTGGCTAGGGAACCTGAACATTGACTTGTAAATTAGATTAAGTATAGTATAGTTATTATTTTTTTAGTTTTAGAAGATTTTTAATTTTGTAAATTTTTATGTTTTGTTACCTACGCCTTTTTTAACTTGTCATACGATTAAATAAATTGATTTTCTTACTACGAAGTGGAGTACAGTATGTGAATTATAAAAAGCAATTATGCAATATTTAATGTAAATGCCATTCAAGAAAAGCCGCAGAAGGAATCTAGACATTCATATTTTCTTGAACTCATATGTTTTTTCCTTTTTTCCGACACGATCAAATACCATCATCCCATGAGTTCCACTACCGAAAAATCTAACTATACTAATTCTATTATCAACATGGAAATAGAGCATTTTTCTGAATTCGACGCTGAGACTAGCGGGGCGGGGTTGCGGGGGTGCGGGGCGCACGCAGCCTCCTCCCGGCAACGATTACTGATTAGTGTGGCTGTGGCGGCGAGAGCGGGGGGCCGCTAGCTCGCGATGCCGCCGGAACACCGCGAATCTCCACAACCCCTCAATAAACTCACGAGCCTCTTTGTGCCAAGCTATAGGCTCCGCGGTGCTTCCAAGTGACGCGGTCAGCTGATCTGCAGACACGCCTCACATGTGCTACGGTTACTACACACTTACTACGTTTGTGCGATGATGTATATGAATGGTTGACTGGTATTTTTGGTGAATGTGCTGTGTTCTACTACGGTGGTTCTCGGTGAGTATTTGTTTTACGCCAAAGATTTAATCTGTAATATCAGTGTGAGCAGTACCTAATACTCAAAGAGCAATAGTCTTGTTTCAAAATATGTCCATTGGTTGTGGGGTTATGAATTTTTTTTGGTTTGATAGTCAAAAAGAAGATTGAAAAACGACATGTGCATCTCTACTCTTTCAATAAATCTACTCTTTCAATAACAAAAAGGTGCTTTTCGAGCCGGTTTTAATACAAATTACATCCTACAACTTCCTTCTAAATGAAGTGCTTATGAACCGGCTTGTTAGAGAAATGGGCTAATTAGTACCAACAATCTTGCTTCCAGGATTCCATGGAAATGCACTAGTCTTTACTATGCGCATTTATTACCTCGTAGCAGTTCGTAGCATTACGTAGCACCACGAGGTTTCTTGTAGTTTTCTAGTTCCCTGTTTACATAATAATGCTGGGTATTTACGTGTTGCCAGGATTTTGCTGTGTATATTTTAGCTCGTAGCTCGAAGCTACGCAACCGCTACGAACTTAAAATTACAAAAGTGGCTACATACTATTTTGATAAGGATCAATTCTATATGTATTTTGTAAGGTTACCGGTAAGAAAATATACTGCAACTAGCGGCCCGCCCTAGCTCTTCCCGGTTGAATATACAGCATACTAGCGGAGGCCCGTGGCTTAGCCTGCGTGGACTACTATTTTTTTTATCCCTCGAGAACCGTGCATTTTTCGGGATAAAAAGCAGTTAATGTCCTATTTCCGGTCATTACTCGTATCTATGTATATTTTAAATTTTAGGCTAATCATTTCAGTGTTTGCCGAGTTATAGAGGAACAAACATACATCCATCCAAACATCCAAACTTTCGCATTTATAATATTAGTGCGATGCGATTTCCAATAAGAAAATGTAAAAGATTTTTTGAATTCGTATGAATAGTTACGAATATTTCCTCCAACATACAACTTTTTTTTTTATTGTAGATTTATAAGAAAATAACATAATACCAAGCAAGCTATACTTAGTCTCGATATGGTGAGAACATGTAAATGGTCAATAGTAATAGTTTTAGTTAAGTATATTGTTTTTAAGGACTGTTTGTTTTCCTAGGAAATAAAATAAAATAAAATACACAAATCTTAGGTCCGAATACTACATAGGGAGTTAATATAAATACAATATATACTCGTATAGACGTTACTGTGGTCACGAATACAAGTTTAGGGTTCAGAGAGCTTAATATTAATTGTACTCATTCATTTAAAGGGGATTGGGTTCTTGCTATGACCCACAACGTGTTTCAGTTGGTTTGAATTGACTTTATCATTTCAATTGACATCAAAGCCTTCTTCTCATCAGCCCTTAATCATTCAAGCTCAATAGTAAAGAAGTAATCCATTTCTCGCAAAATTTGAGGTTTTTATGATAAACAACTTATTCATTATTTAACACACGGGAATTACTCACGTAAAATTATCGTCGATTCAGATACCGACAATGTTTCGATTCATCCGGAGAATCTTCATCTGGGTAAGGAGGGAGTTGCGTTAGTTAGTAATAATGTCTAGTACAACTCACGAAAGTTTTGAAAGTGAAACAACTTATTCAGTTAATAAAAGTGGCTAAATTAAAAAATTTAGAAAACCAATTAATTTTTATGAGCTCAACAATTTTCTGCAATCTCGAGGTGCATTTCTCTTCATAACTCCAAGGAAGAGTCTTTAAAAAAATTGTGAGGATCTGTTGAGAGCAACAGATCCTCACAATTTTTTTGTAACATCCATCAAAAAGTATTATACCCTTTTAAACAAAAGAAGAATTTTTCAAATCGGTTGAGCCGTCTTTGAGTGATAGGTGAATATGCATTAAAAAAACAGCAAAAAAAAAAAAAAGATTTCGACGAATTGAGAACCTCCTCCTTTTTTTGAAGTCCGTTGAAAAATCTATCTATCTATCTATCTACTAAAAAACAACCAAGCCGTCTTATCGATCGAGCGAGCGAAGCGAGCGAAGATCTTAGTGGTAAGTTGGGCGATTTTGCTTTGTATGTTTGTATGTTTGTATGTTTGTATGTTTGTATGTTTGTATGTTTCACGAATTGTTGTTCGAGCATAACTGTCGAACCGTTCATCCAATCTGCATGAAACTTGGTAGGTCAATAGGTTGTGGTAAGGAAATTTACGGTGGAGCATATGAGCTTAATCGATGAAGGGGTTGTGAAGATATTGAGTTCCCAAGGGGGTAAAAAATTATGAAAGTTACACAAATATATTGAGTGGGGTGTCATACGAAAGGGCTTATTTTGTACATTCCAAAATGGTTTTTATTTTTAATCTAGGATGTATAGTTTTTGAAATACGACCAAAGACCAAAAACCACTAAACCAGAGCTGCAAGAGCTCCCGTTTCATAGAGTTTCGATGTCTTCGTAGCTCATTGACTGGTCGGTCTTAAAAAGAGAGTGGCATCGTTGCGGTTTGGTTTGCAATGATTTTAGATGCTACTTGATTTATTTTAATGATAAAAAAATTTTTGATAAAAAATGAAAATAATTGGGGTAAAAAAAGTTAAGTAAACAAATATATTGAGTGCGGTGTCAAATGAAAGGTCTTTATTTGTACATTCTAAAATAGTTATTATTTTTATTCTAGGACGTATACTTTTAAAAATACGACGAGAATTCATAAATATGAAATAAATGAAAAATTAGACACGACATTATGTATTGCATGCATGCTAGTATTTTTTACCATGAAGAGCTAGCGCAATAGGCATACCCGGCAGTAGTAGCACTTGAAATTATAGGGGTAGTCAGAAGAAAGTCCAAATGTTGGCCATCTACGGTGCGCGAGATCTCAGTTCGGGGCGAACTACTAGTTTATATAAACGTTCACCAAACTGATCCTTTGAAGATACTTTGGTTTATATCAAAGTATCTTCAAAGGATCAGTTTGGTACAAATATCTGAAAGATGACATGAGTAGGAAAGGAGTGAGGCTGAGTAGAGTCTCAAAAGTAGTAAAGTCCAAAGCGGAGACGAGAAAAACCAATATGATTTGCTTTTTTACACATGCCATCTCGTTTGTGTCATGAGATGTGTGAATAACGAAATTCTATTGGTTTTTTTAAACACATTTTCTTTTGGTGGAGTCTCAGCCTTATGCAGCAGATTGACAGAAGGAAGTAGAGAAAACATACTATCCCAATCCCTTATAGTTATGACAAGAGTAGAAAATAGAAGAATTCTTCTATGTTCTAGCTAGTGGAACGCAGCGCCTTGCCAAAAGTGAGCATGTTCCTAAACGTGACTTTGATTGATTAGCCTGTACAAAAATTCATACACATTTTTGTATAAAGGGGTAGTAGAGGCCTGTACTTCTAACTATCCCTTAAACACTTTCAAAATGCCTGAAGATCTATCGAGAATAGAGAAGTGAGCTAACGTTAAACACTCTCAAAAGAAACGCTGCTTTCAGAAGCAAAATATAACAGAATACCTTCTAGAGATCCAAAATGAGACCGCTTTATTCCTAAAATAGACTATTAAGAGTCCTGTTATAACGAACCCCAGGATATACTTCGAAGCCGACACGTTAACAGATGAAATCTAGACTTAAGCTCTAAGCTCTAAGCTTAGTAAATCGACTTGTCTAAGCCACGTCTAGTCGTATCAATTATTACAAATAACAACAGATTTCAGCTATCAACGAGTAGATTACCTACTATTACACGATTTGCCCCAGAGACTACGAAATGGGGTTCTTCAAGAAGGGCGTTTTAAAAAATTAAAAGGGTCCGTAACGCGAGTATGACTCCTCTGGTGTCGCAACTCGCAAGCGTCCATCCATAGGCTACGGTAACAGCTTATTATCGGTGGGCTGTATGATAGTTTGCTACCTTAGTAGTATATAGTATATCAGTTTTTTCGTAAAAATAGCCACTTCATTAACATTATTAAATTGTAAGGAGTAGAGGTGGCTCTGTTTTGACGAAATTATCATCATAAATCTTCTATAGTTACAAAATGATACCAGATAGGTGATGGTTTTACTAAATAAATATAAACTTGCCCAGTCTTAACAATTTTGAAAACTGTCTTACTGCTATTGTTCTGTTACTGTATTGTTCTGCACCCGGGAGCAGCTAAATCAAGCAACTGATGAAACCGTGAAAGTTGCAAAATGCTGGTCGAAGTTAATATGAGTGCCATTGACTCGAAATTTATGAATGAATTGTTCTGTTTTTATTTTGAAAAATCATAAGATTTAGCCCTAACTCAAAACTGATATCTATGGTTTAGATACAAAATACGAGTATTATGATTGTAATACCTGGTGAAGTCTTACGAGATGAGAACAGAATGACGTTTTGGCACAAAATGCACAAACCGGCTCATCTTTGGATTTCCCAATAGACGCGACACAGGAAGCGTGCATAGAGCTTCATTATCACGATATTCTATAAACCGTATGCTATAGTTTTGGAAGCTAATGACAACGAAACTAATAGCTTAGACTCTAAGCTATATGCTAAGCCTTAGAGGCTTTAGTAGTAAATTTCGTTCATTCAGTATATTGAACTACTTGTGTTGTAACATAAACTTAATATTTGAAAATACAGATGTTTGAACTTCCACACAGGATCGAGTTTGGCGTTTTGTATTTAAGTGTTTGAAATATTCTATGCAATTCTGTTCTATTGAAATGTAATAAGGGAACTCTATTAGACTTGTACACTTAATTGACAAAATAGCTAATAAAAAGAGTTAGAGACATCGAAAAGGATAATACAATTGTAAGTATTCAAAAACGCGAAGTCTTAAACACAGATAAAAAAAGAAATTGTTTTATATTATAGTATCTATTATCTAATCTCACTCTAGACGATATGCTCCAGACAGAAAATAAGGAAAATTGAAAGGAGGAACATGAAATATGGAAGATAAACAGCGCAGCTGCCGACTAAAAATACAGCCTCATAAAAAAGTGGCACTGCTTGGATTTGCAGTTAGGGTTTGCTACCAGAGCTGGAAAAATGCAGCCGTAGGTTAAAAATCCCATATATTTTCGGGCATCAGTTTATTTTTTGGCTAACTTACCGAAAAGTTTGATGAAGGGTAGTTTTCAATGATTGGTTCATTTTGGATTAAGAATCCTAGAACCCTATGATGAGTAAACTTTGAAATATCAAATAAATTTTCAAAAAAAAAGCATTTACGTTGAAATAATATATCTTTATAGTAACAAACAGTAAAAATTATATCGAAATCTTCTTCTTTCCATTATGCAAAGGAAATCGTTCAGTCTAAAGCTTCTGTTCTAGTTTTTGCGAGTATTTGATCCCTATATAAATAGAGTATGCATAGATGGCATAGATAAAGTTACCTAGGGAAGTTTCAATACCAACATTTGGTGTAAAAACAGAATGACTGTAATACCCATGAAAAATAAATGATATCCATCTTCCAAGTTCCATAAAATACTTTAAAATTTATCTTATAAATCTTTTTTTTAAAGTATTTTTCGACTATGAAGCGCGACCAAGCTGTGCAGTTTCAAGAGGAACCTTCGAGACCAAGCCGCGCTGCAGCCGCTGTAGGTAATATAAAGGGGTCCATATTACTGCAGCGCTGCTTTAGCGTGACAAACGCCTATCTGTGAAAGCGCTATAATAGTCAGAACACGAAGACGATTCTAGATCTAGCTGGACAATAATTCTTTGATCCCCTTCTTTCTACATACTCTCCTGTAAAAAGCAATTTAAGACAAATGCGTCAGTCCCACCGTCAAGAGACTCTCCGAAGAGTCATTCCCAGTCGGTAACACCCTGTGGTCAACACTGTTGACGATTGGGAAATAAAAAGTTGCACTCGTTCACAGTGTTGACGAACGCAACTTTTTATTCCCGATCGTATCCATCTAGTGCAAGAGTCAGACCGTTATAATTTACACAAGCTCATAAAATCAAGACTTTTGTGTATCTACTATTTTATAATGTTTTCAATTGTGCGTTCACATTAGACGGAAGTTCATATAATTAAGATGCAAAATGCATATGTTTCAGTTTTTGTTCAGCTTTAGTTTTTAAGCTTTTTTTCGCTCTTCAGCTCGCTTAGACGTAAGAATGACGTGATGTCGTGACGTCGTCGTGACGATACGATAGATCGTTGAAGTTAAGCGACTTGAGCGGCCAAAATTCAGCTGAGCTCTTCCGTGATTCGGAGCGTCCGGGCTTTTGAGTCGTTCAGCCATGACGGAGGCCTTCAGGCGGCCTAAAACACTCACCGGACTTAGCGGTTAGTTCACTTGCTTACCTAACTTTTTGATAGAAGTTTTAATACAACCAGGAAGACACGATCGTACAATATATCCAGGATGGACGAATGGCATTGTCCCCGGGCCCGGGCGAGGGGTAATTGGCGAGCATTAGTAGCTGCGCAGGACGTTAACTTATCGGATGCGACGAGCTGACCTCTTGCGAGATTATTCTGTTTTCTACGAGTATTTAAATTCGAGTAGAATCAGCGTTACTGGCGACGGAAGAAGGATTTAGTGAAAGTAGTTTCTTGGAAATAAAGTAATTTCTGGCTTTATTTCTAGGTATACTTAGTAGACTATCTCTATGACTTTCAGGTACTTCAGATGAGTCACTTTTAAAAATTTCTAGGGGCAGACAGAGACAAGATTGATACATTTTGAAAGAAGTATTTTACTTTACAGTTTAAAAGCCTGGTAGAAGGTGTTTAACGATTTTTTTTCTGTCAATATCGTTTTTCGAAAGAAAAATCCATTGATGCATGGCTTTGATACGATAAGAGTAGGTACATCCAGCTAGAAAACGAAAACGAAGGATATTGCCTGTATCTCCAAGCGCTATAAACATTATCTCAAAGCTTTTTAAATACGTTCAATATATTTTTGGCACATGTTTACATTTTGTAAGTAGTAACATTGCATTAGTAAGTTCGTATGAGCTAGTCACCAACTCTGGATCCACGGACCGACAATTAAAGGTCGATTCACACATTATCAGTGAAGCCACAGTTCCGACAAAGTGTCCGCTCAGTTCAGTATCAGTGGTACAGTGTTGCGTTAGTGATTTAATTCACAATGTCAGTACTCAGTTCACGGAGCTTTCGTGATTGCCGGTGTCGTCACTGACACTTAGAGCACTGTGTCGTCACTGACACTGACAAGTGGAGATGTTTTCATAGAGAATGTATGAAAAAATATTTCACACTGTGCCGGTACCGTGTCGGTACTGTGTCCGTACTGTGTCGGAACTGTGACTTCACTGTTATGTGTGCGCTTATATTGATCGGATATTGTTTACCAAACGAAAAATGCCACGATGCACGTATGAATTCGAACGCGCAACCTTCGGCTCGAAAGTCGGCAGTACATCCCACGAAGCCAGCATGGTTCAATTCGATTAAGTAACTAAACTTTGGATTTAAACGATTTATGAAGGCGTCTATAGTCTTTGCTCACCCTCGTGGAAAAGAGGCGTGATTTTATGTGTGTATCGAGATATATGACTGACCTTTGTCCAACTATGGGACGGAATGGGTTAAATAAAACAGACGGAAAACAGAGCACATTCAAATTTCGTCTTTCTCTGATTCTGGAGTTTTATTGTCTTCAATATTTCAGTTTTTCAGAAGCTGTTTTAGATCAATTAAAATTTAAAAGGACTTAGGCTACTTTTTATCCCGGAAAAATGCTAGGTTCCCGTGAGATAAAAAAACAGTAGTCCATGCGGGCGAAGCCGCGGGCGTCAGCTAGTCAATAAATAATTATGTTTCAAGTACTTACTAGCTGATGACCGCGACTTCGTCTGCATTGAGTTAGTACTTTCATTCCCTATTTCACCCCAATCAAGTTTTATATTCGGGACAAAAAGTAGCCTATGTCCTTTTCCAGGGTCCAATCTATCTCTATACCAAAAAAAGAAGCAAGAAAACTCAAAAATCATGGTAATTATCCCGTTGATAATAATATTTATCTCTATACCAAAGTTTATCAAAATCGATTCAATGGTTTAGGCGTAACGTTTATAAAAAAAATTAGGCCTTTACATTTATACTAGATGATTTGCAGAGTATCAGGAGGCAATCCTTTGCCTACAACAGTACTAGTATTCTGTGCTACAACGTAAAAAACAGACCACTTTCATGTAGTACAAAGTAAGTTAGCTTAAATTATTTATTTACTCTCCAAAACACATTTCAACCTTATCTCCAGGGAATACAGTATAATTCAGCTTGAAACTACGACTATAAATAATGAAAGTACGTAAATAAAGCAAACCCATGAGCTTAAAATGTTGTAAATCAACGTTTTTTGACTTCAAAGAATTTATTATACTCAACTACCCCTTTTGGGACAAAGGCAATGAAAAATTTCGCAAACACTCTGCAAATCCTTCGTTCATTAAAATAAAAAATGGGTCAAGAGGGAAATGGGTGTGAGAGTGGGGTTCCGTAGGTCCTACTCTAGAGCAATCGACTCTGTACAGGTCGTCTCGTAATGGTAGTTTCACCTATACACCTAGTTACACGTTAGAATCTGACGTGATCGTTGAACGTTAGATCATTGTATTACCAAAGTCCATCGCCAATTTATTGCTGTCGTAACATGAAATGAAAAAATAATAGGCGAACATAGGCTATACATATTTTAGGCATTCTAAGAATTATTTTACGTTCTAGGATGTATAGTGGAGCAGTTAACAATTTTATGATACGTTGAAGGTTATTGAAAATTCGCCATTAATATATACAGGGTGTGGCAAATTCTTGGTCACTAAAGGGTAGCTACCTTTTCTCTTGTAGTTAGAAAGTTTTGTTCTTAGGAAACTTCAGTTTTATTTTAAGGAAAAAAATAATTGCATTTTTAGATTTTTGAAAAAAAGTACAGTTAGCCTAAAAAATTACATTTGTCAAAAAAAACAAGTTGGTCTTAATCGACTCTATTTCCCACCAGTAACACTTCTCCCAAAGTAACTTATCAAATCAAATCGTAAGTTTTTGCAATAATTCAAAAAAACACATCCCATACATTTTCTATGAAATTAGTAGTAGTTGTAAACATTATAGTGCCACTTATTCGATCGTTCTTAATTTAATTCGTAACTGCTCTGGCAAGCTGGGAGACTATTGTAAAGCGCGTATTTAAATTTAGAACAAAGTGCTTCCCTGCAGATGTACTAATGGTATGTTCCATGCATACCATTCTCTCTTGCGGCTCTGTCTTAGGCGCCTAAGGCTTTACAATAGCCTCCCAGCATGCCGAAGCAGTTACGAATTTAAATTAATAACCATCGAATAAGTGGCACTATAATATTTACAACTACTAATTTCATAGAAAATGTATGGGATGTGTTTTTTTGAATTATTGCAAAAACTTACGATTTGATTTGATAAGTTACTTTGGGAGAAGTGTTCCTGGTGGGAAATAGAGTCGATTAAGACCAACTTGTTTTTTTTGACAAATGTATTTTTTTAGGCTAACTGTACTTTTTTTCAAAAATCTAAAAATGCAATTATTTTTTTCTTCAAAATAAAACTGAAGTTTCCTAAGAACAAAACTTTCTAACTACAAGAGAAAAGGTAGCTACCCTTCAGTGACCAAGAATTTGCCACACCCTGTATATATATGTAAATTTTGTAAGCTGCTCCTGAACCTGCAGAAGAGCAGGTATTCGCTTTAATATAATTAAAAAGCGCATTGTCGAATTTAAAACTCAAGTTTAAATAAATAACTACCGCCTAGCGATCAAAATATGCATAGTTGGACGCGTTTTAAAAGCGCTGACGTGAGAATAAAATTCATGATGTGACAATACGTGTGACTAAGCTGCGGGTTTCCTCACGATGTTTTCCTTCACCGTTTAGAGCTCGTTTTAATGCGCATATATATTTTTCTAAACGAAAAATCCATTGATACACGGACAGGATTCGATCCCACGACTTTCGGATCGAAAGTTGAGGTACTGTGCCCTTCGGCCAACACGGATTATTAAAAAATAGGATAACAGGATTTATGTTTGCCGATGTAACTAATGAGTTGACCTATATTGTATTTCAACGTTGCTATGGATCGCTGTATTTCGCGCATGATACGATTTTGAATGTTGATTAGGCCCGGATTTACGGTTTTAATAAAAATCATTTTATGATGTTTGCTGATATCGGCGTGATTTGATAGCGTCATAAATATCTGATTATTTTCTTCATAAATAACATGGAAGATATACTTATTAGGGAAAGATTTTGTTGTGAACAAGATTATGTTTTTTCGTCTATATTATATTACAAAATATTAATATTATCACAATAAAGAACGTTTTCCAAACGGATAATACAAATATTATCCTAGGAATCTCAAGCACAATAGCAAAGCCGAGTGAAACAGGTATCCTTTATCTTATGAATTCCGAGTTTGCAACTATACTTAAGCCAGTATTATGCTAAGCTCCATGCTACTAAATAACCAAGTTGGCAGCACCAGGTACAGATGTTGAGTGAATTAGGTAGAAGCTTTTGCAGGTATTACTTCGATATTAGATTCCTTGATATGGGTTTGACGGAGAACAATATTGGGGATAATGGATCGCTAAATACTCTGTTATTCATTTTCCTAACGTATTAATATTATAACTGGCAGACCCGATAGATGTTGTCCTACTGTTTCGATTTGGTACAAAACTTTTCCAATTTTTTAGCTTCAAATCCTAAATGACCTTTAATCAACATTGATAAATTGGTAACTTAGGCCCGGCGCCCATTGACGGCACGACCTAATTGTATGGAAATAAAGTTGAAATTTCAATGTTAACGGTCATAAGTACAAAAACAACATACCGCGGTATGCTTAGGCATACCGTGTCGACAGTTTCAACTATATTTCCATACAATTAGGTTTTATTTTTATTCAACACCTAAAAATACCTTGCCATGCCGTGCCGTCAATGGGCGCCGGGTCTAAGAGACTACGCACACTGAGCCAAAAGCGACAACACAGGTCGGCGACTAAACGCAACTTTCATACATTTCATTCAAAACTGCGCAAACTGTGCGTCATGTCGCAGTGACTATAGACGCCCAGTTTGGACACTTATGTATTACTAGTTATTACAAGATGCTTCCTTTAAGCTGAAGGGAATGCTTTTGTTAAAATCTTCAATAATTCTAAAAACAATTCTACATATACAATGATAGATAAGTGTATATTTTTTATTGGATATGTAGGTACTTAAATCTAAAAAAAATATTATTCTTTGGTTAAAAAGTTATTCATCTGACTGTTTAAAAACATTTTAACCCGATGTGACAAAGCTTTTAAAACATAATCTGTTAATTCAATTTCATTGCTGATTTAAAAACATTACGTTTCGCCGTCAACCAGTAATTAATTTATAATTAAAACATCTGCTCGTTGAAATTACTATAATAGCTGCACGCACTTGCACTATATAACAAAACTAATTTTGAGTACAATGCACCAACAATAGCCCTTCAACAAATAAAATCTGGTGTTCATAGAACAAAAAATAGCGTATACAGGGTGTAAATAGGTAGTCCTAAATCCAATTCGAGCATGAACTCGAATAGCTATAATTTGATAGATTAACTATGTTATCGCATAATCCGGAAGCTGCCAGATCAGAACCAAAGCAACTTGTTTTGCGTCTATGGATAGTTTTAGTCAGAAACAAAAATGGTTTTGACTAATTTTACCCACGAAGACTCAAATTTTACTAAATTAGGGTTAGTATCTATTGGTCTTCGTTTCGATATGGCTAGGTAGCAAGTACGACCAATTCGCTGTGTAGTTAAAACCAACGAATCAACGAAAAAAACATAATACTTTTTAATAAAGCAAATTAGTTTGTGTACAGCACTGTAGAATCTTCATCTAAATGTATTGTTCCAGTTATCGATAGTATTTCTATTACACCCGATACAGGGTGTATTTGAATAGTAAACTCCACAGCGAAGCGTCAGCATCACGTTTCAAGATGGGGCCGCCACTTTAGTCGGACGTGACGTGACGGCAGACGTCCCAAAATAGGTACCTATTTAATTGTGGATGTGGTCTGGGATCTGGCACGTTATCTCATTTGTATGTAGCGAGCGCTTCTAATGTGTTCAACTAATTTTGGTTCTTAACTTGTTTAAATGTATTTTGGGTATTCCGCCGCATAGGTACTCTCATACTTTGGCCGTATTATGGCGAGGCGTGGCGATGAGTGTTTCGAAAAGATTGTCATCATTGGGAAAGTGAAGGAGACGCGGGAGATCCCCAACTCGATGAACTTACTAGCCCCAGAATAATAAAGCCAGGTTCTACGATGTGGTTCACCTGGCCACTAATAGAACTCGTTGGAGGCAAGCTGTCCATTATCACGAAGACATTCAGTGATCACGATCTTCAAAGATGAAGAGCTGACTACAGAGATAGATTTTGACATGAATTATGGTGATGATGATGATTGATGCCTCTGATAGATCATCAACACCTACAGTATGATTTTATCCAATGCTAGGCATTGGTTGATAGATTTATCCTTCTATCTTTTTTTTTCGGGCAAGGCTTGTCGTTGTACAACAAATACAACTCACTTAAAAATTCTTTACTTTTCCCATTTTGTAATAACTTCATTAATATATTTTAAGAACTTCATTGTACCATACAAGCAAATAAATGATTCTATTTTATAATAGTAAAGAAAGAAATGAGCAATACTCACCGTGAGACCAAATAAATGGTAAATAAGCAACTGAGAGCAAAGAATTTGTTACTTACAGACGTGAATAGAAAGCGTGGCTTTAGCTATAAGCTCTCGGATTGAAAGGACTGAACGAGTGGCAAAATGGACTACGCTCTATTTATTGTAAAAGAAAACGAATGGAAAAAGTGACGTTACAGTCATTACAACGAAGGTTTCTGCGAAAAAGTTTTTTTATAAGTTTTGTCTATGATTTTGCATGAAATTTGAGTAAAATGTGGGCTTATTCCATCCAGTCCTACTAGTAGTTCGATTATCTACCTATTTGGACTGAAAAATTTTAATACCAATCAATTTCAAGTTTGAGTCAAGTTAGTTTCACCCGAAAACATAATGATAATTTGGAGGTTATGCAATAACATTCAAATAATAATATTAGTAGGATACTGTCTAATTTATTTATTATTTTATTTAAGTAAGTATTTTATTTTACTTATGCTTGATTCGACCAAAAGTGGATTAAGTTTTTACTCGAGACTAATAGCTAGCCGACATAATTCGAAATACAATTGTTTAGAAAGCGCAACCGAACATTATTATGTCCATACAAATTATCCTGGTTATACGGTGTCAAGTTTATAATGTCAAAATATTCAAACAAACAAACAAACAGTAGTTTACTCTCGAGACTAAACTTAATCCAGTTTGGTCGAATTCAGCCTTAGTTGGTTAAACTATAAATTACATCTTCAAAAACTTTAGTAAGCATTTATAATGTTAGAATAATTTAATGGTGCTTACAATAGAGCGAATCGTAACCCGAAGCGTTTCGTAGACCTATCACACAATCTTAACTCGTTGGATAAGACTAATTGCTTTAATTATTATGTTTATCGCTACATGGTTTCGTAACTGAGTGTAAGTAATTTGTAATTTATTGATTAAACAAATAGAAATAAGTAACATGACAAACTTATTTATATAAAAAAGTGTTTTAAATATTTATTTATTTAATATTCCTTTTTTTCCTTTCCTTAATATTCAATAAAAAAGTTTTTTTATATAATTTTTTTGTGAGTAAGTAAATCTTTTAACTCAATGACTACACATCAATATTTTCAAGCTTAGGTAGGTAATTTTGTCTACGAAAAAAAAACAGTTGTTAATTTCAACCTTTAAAATATATTTAGATTTTTTAAAATTATAACTGAGTTGATACTAATAACTTAAAACAAGTTAAATACAAATTTTTATATTTTACGAGAGCCTAAAACGAAAAAAATGTCTTAAAATTAAAAATATAGGTATAAGTAAGTAGGTACCTATTTACTTATGTGTTTTATAAACATAAAAATAAACAGAGGATAAAATAATGAACCATTCCATATAACCCCGCATCCACACGTTGGGGCCAACGTTGGTCCCAATGCCTCTCACCAACGTGTGGTGCTGACAAAATAGCTTGGCGCCAACGTTGGGGCCAACGTTGGGGCTTGGCCGTGCCGTGTCGGTTTTATCAAAGGAAGTTGGCGCGCCAACGTTGGGGATCCGTCCACACGTTGGCGCTATGCTCAGTCCCGTTTCGACGCGCATCGTGAGCGCACGTGTCGACTGACGAGCGAGAAAATCATCGTATTCCTTATTTATTTTGTTTGTAGAACTATCGGGCTGAAATTTTGCACACTTATAGATTCTCGGTGACAATTAAATATTATGGTATCAACAAGCTGATCTGACGATGGAGTCAAGAGCTGTTCAACAGAACTCCTCAGTAAATAGGCCGATTGAGTTGAAACTCGGCATATTTGTCAAGTTCTGACTACAATGTAATAATATGGTGACAGCGAGCTGATCTGATGATGGAGTCTACTATTTTTTTTTATGTTACGGGAACCGTGCAGTTTTTTGGGATAAAAAGTAGCCTATGTCCTATTTCCGGTTATTATCTATCTATATTTTAAATTTCACCCATATCGGTTAAGTGGTTGTCGTGTTAGAGAGGAACAAACATACATCCAAACATCCAAACTTTCGCATTTATAATATAGTGTGTTGTGTGAAGTGTGATAGTGACATGATGTGATGTGATTGTGATAAAATTGGTATTCAGTAATGTAAAATCACTTCGAGAAATTTCAATTTCTGTATCGGACGCGCAGACATCGGACGTCTGCACGTTGGCTCTGACGGAACAAGACTGGTGTGTCGCCAACGTGTGGATGGTTCACGAAATCTTGGCCCCAACGTTGGGACCAACGTTGGTCCCAACGTATGGAGCCGGCGTAAGATGTCTTCAAGTAGGTTCAAAAGTATTAAAAATGAAACATAAACATTGCTTTGTTACATAATACTTTTAGTTAAGAGCCGGTTCACGCTCGACAAAGTCACCTCTCGGAGGTATAAAGTTGCCTTATTCTAACACGCGAAGTACAGCGCCGCCAGTTTCGTAGGTCACTGACCGATTTTGTTAATTTTCATGCTAAGTATGTGATTGATTTATTTGAGATGAGTAAAATAAAAAATACGTTTTGGGTGCAAAAACTTTTTTTTTCTAGACTATCTATTATGTAGGTACCTATATAAAACAATGATGGAGTCAGGACCTGATCCATGGAACTTTTTATTGATATGGGTATCAAATGAAAGGGCTTGATGAGTGAAACACAATGCTGTTGACTTGATGAGCGAGACACCATGCTGTTCTGATGATGGAGTCAGGATCTGATCCATGGAACTTTTTATTGATATGGGTATCAAATGAAAGGGCTTGATGAGTGAAACACAATGCTGTTGACTTGATGAGCGAAACACCATGCTGTTCTGATGATGGAGTCAGGACCTGATCCATGGAACTTTTTATTGATATGGGTATCAAATGAAAGGGCTTGATGAGCGAAACACAATGCTGTTGACTTAATGAGCGAAACACCATGCTGTTCTGATGATGGAGTCAGGACCTGATCCATGGAACTTTTTTTGATATGGGTATCAAATGAAAGGGCTTGATGAGTGAAACACAATGCTGTTGACTTGATGAGCGAAACACCATGCTGTTCTGATGATGGAGTCAGGACCTGATCCATGGAACTTTTTATTGATATGGGTATCAAATGAAAGGGCTTGATGAGCGAAACACAATGCTGTTGACTTGATGAGCGAAACACCATGCTGTTCTGATGATGGAGTCAGGACCTGATCCATGGAACTTTTTATTGATATGGGTCATATGGGTATCAAATGAAAGGGCTTGATGAGTGAAACACAATGCTGTTGACTTGATGAGCGAAACACCATGCTGTTCTGATGATGGAGTCAGGACCTCATCCATGGAACTTTTTATTGACGTGGGTATCAAATGAAAGGGCTTGATGAGCGAAACACAATGTGTTCTCTTGATGAGCGAAACACCATGCTGTTCTGATGATGGAGTCAGGACCTGATCCATGGAACTTTTTATTGATATGGGTATCAAATGAAAGGGCTTGATGAGCGAAACACAATGCTGTTGACTTGATGAGCGAAACACCATGCTGTTCTGATGATGGAGTCAGGACTTGATCCATGGAACTTTTTATTGATATGGGTATCAAATGAAAGGGCTTGATGAGCGAAACACAATGCTGTTGACTTGATGAGCGAAACACCATGCTGTTCTGATGATGGAGTCAGGACTTGATCCATGGAACTTTTTATTGATATGGGTATCAAATGAAAGGGCTTGATGAGCGAAACACAAAGTGTTCTCTTGATGAGCGAAACACCATGCTGTTCTGATGATGGAGTCAGGACCTGTTCCATGGAACTTTTTATTGATCATTGCTGGGTATCAAATATAAGCGAA
Source organism: Camptogramma bilineatum (assembly GCA_958496255.1). NCBI lineage: Eukaryota > Metazoa > Arthropoda > Insecta > Lepidoptera > Geometridae > Camptogramma > Camptogramma bilineatum. Next base: position 6,529,386 of record OY292467.1, on the reverse strand, counting down.
ACACACAACAATGCTGTTCCAAAAAAAAAATCTGTGGTTTGACTTATTATTCCCCAATCACACTAATATTATTAATGCGAATGTTTGGATGTATGGATGTATGTTTGTTCCTCTATAATTCGACAACCACTGAACCGACTTGTTTCTAACAGCCAATAACGGATTTAATTTTTTTAAATAACGCTTATATTACGACAGTCACTAAGTAGGTATGTATGTATAGGTATTAGAGAAAAGTAAATACTTAACAATAAGAATAAAAATAGTTACAACCAAGCACTTTCGTGATGTGTGTTTATGTGTGTGTGTGTGTCAAGTTATGAATAAGACACGAATAATATCATAAACTACAATACCTACTGTATAATACACAGTTCCATGGACCAGGTCCTGACTCCATCATCAGATCAGCGCGCTGTCACCATATTATTACACTGTAAGCGGAACTTGACAGATATGCTGAGTTCCGAGTTTCAACTCAATCGGCCTATTTACTGAGGAGTTCTGTTGAACAGCTCCCGACTTCATCCTCAGATCAGCTCGCTGTCACCATATTATTACATTGTAGTCAGAACTTGACCGATATGCTGAGTTTCAACTCAATCGGCCTATTTACTGAAGAGTTTTGTTGAACAGCTCCTGACTCCATCATCAGATCAGCTCGACCTTACCATAATATTACATTGTCACTGAGAATCTATAAGTGTGCCAAATTTCTACTCAATCGGACAATGGGAAGTGGGTCAAATTTAACTGGCAATATTTGACCCTATCAAACATACATACCTAAATAATATAGGTACAAATACATTACAGTTACAGTCAATTAATTTTTTATTTATATATATTTTTTTTATTACTTATATTAAAAACTACATTAACGTATAAAACGTGGCTGATTATTCACGTGTGGCTAGCGGCTCGCGGCGAGAGTAAGAAAGATGCCAAATGCGAGTAAAAGAGATAGCGAGAGCGCTCGAGCAATTTGACGCAGTAACCACCTCGACGAGCGCCGGCGCGCGACTGACTTGGTAGACTCGGTGCGCGGCAATAATATAGGCTAACTTTACTTGATTTGTTTATAATAAAAAGTAAGTTAAAAAAATTTGAAAAAATTTGAATATTTCCCCAATGAATCAAGTTAGTTACTGTATTATTTATTTTTTCTCTAATTCATTACCTTATAGACTAGAATTACGTTTGATCATTAGCGTATTTTTGTAAATCTGTCGAACGTTTATGATTTAATTTTGAGATTTTAAAGAAATTTAAAAAAAATGTAGCTAATTATGCCTCAATAAGAACATATCCTGCTTCTTGCAGTCTATCTTTGAGCAGGTTATAGTGAAGGGTAACTAAGATTTAGGGCTTTGAAAATACCCCTCTGAGCATTATTTTTAAAAACCGCCACCGAAAAGAGCTGATTTTAAGACTTCTAAGCAATAAATTTAAATTCTATTCAACTATGCCTCGACAACATGAACCGGACTATAATATTCCATTGACAAAATTTCAAATAAACACCTCTATTATTGAAAATTAGGACGCCAAAAATAGCAAAAACGTAGGTTTTCCGTAAGAGGGCTCTTAAATTATCATTGTGTTATGTTACCGGTTACGCCCGAAATCAGACTAAACTATGTAATTTATTCCAGGCCAAAGTTTATTCCATGCGTGTTAAGATAAACTACTCTACTCGTAGTTTGTCCTTGAACAAATGGCAACATAATTTGTCTTTCAACTTAAATAATTTATTTACTTAGATAACTATGTAAAAGCAGTTCTGCTTAGACCAAAACATATAAGACCAAGTGCTAATTTCAACAACGAAACTGATCGCGATCAGCACTCTAAAGTTTAGAGAGCTAAAGTCTAGAACTCGGTTTAGAGTCTAAAACCAATCACACACACAGCAGATAATATTATATCTTATGAAATATAAATTTTGAGATCGCACCCATACAAATTCTATGGAGGACCACACACAGAATATAAATTACAAAATTTATTTGGTGCGATCTGTCAAGATTTATATTTCAAAAGATATACTTATTAGCAGCATTTACACGCAGAGATATCTGTGCCTGTGCGGATATCTGTAAAGATATATGTGCAGTCCAGATGCCAGAGCATTTAAACGCAGAGATATCTGTGCGGATATCTGTAAAGATATCTGTACAGTCCAGATGCCGCGGGAAATAGCATGCGCCATTCCAACCTTTGACAGTTTTATCCGCGGTTATCTGTAAAGATATCTGTACGGATATCTGTACAGATATCTTTACAGTCCAGATCCGTGGTAAAAACTCTACCGTGTAAATGCCGCTGTTATCTGCTGGGTGTGTAGTACGCTTAAACCGAGTTTGAGAGTCAATTTTTAGAGGAATTATAACACTGACATTGACAGCTCTTGAACGCGGTTTATATGTGCTAAACGTTGGCTAAACGCGATTAGTTTCGTTGGTAAGATTGGCACTAAAGTTTTTAGAACAAAGTAGTTTATCTTGACACATAAAGAATAAATCGAAATGACCTAAAACAAACTAGTTTAGCATAAAATTGGTCCTGACCTGTAAAGGCGCAAACTCACACTGGCCCAGGCTTGCCGAGTGAACGCCATCGCCAGTGCCACGTGTAGGCAGCGCCACTCGCCTCGCCTTGCCATCGCTCGCCTAGATGGCCGAGTGAATACGAGCGCCAACTTACATTGGTTTGCATAGACTCCGCCTTACATCGACTCGCCTTCGCTTGAACTGGCTTAGGCTGGCCCAGCGTGTGTTTGCACCATAACATAATATAAACAATTACAACTATTGTAACTTTGTTTTAATTAACTTGGCACAAACAACGTGAATATTTTATTCATCACATCACAGTAATAAAAAACTTTTCCCTCCGTTTTCAAGAGGAAAACCCTATTATATAACCAAAGAAATATCTGCCAAGGAAATGTAGGGCCTTGTTAAATTACATATTGCAAACACCTTCTACTGTTACGTAAACCTTTTTAGGTCGAATTGTATAAATGTTTAGCTACCTGTTCTTTTTAATATCATGTTTTGAGACGTGTTTATAAGTACAGGCTAAAATAGAGAACAAAGGAGAATAAACAAAGCAATTGAAAAACTTCAGCTTTTTGTAATAAATTGTGTAAAAAAGTAATTTTGTAAAAAATCAATAAGATTAGATTAATGGGGAAACACACTTTTGGCTCTTCCTGGATAGTCTGATTTAATATAAAAAAAAAACAAGGAGAAATGTATGAAAACTGGGCAATATTACATTTTTTAAATTACTTACTTATAACATGCATAAATATATTATATTACTAGCTGCTGCCCGCGGCTTCGTTCGCGTGGTACCCGGATAAAAAGTAGCCTATCTTACTCTCCAGCCCTCCAACTATCTCCACACAAAAAAACACATCAATCCGCTGCTCTGTGAAATCAGGACAAATAAACAAACAAATAAACACACTTTCACATTTATAATATGGGTACGGATATTCGGTACCTAGGGAAATTTCATAGGAAAATTTCATAATTTTTACTACCTACGTGCCTCTTTCGGATGGAACAGGGTATTCTTATCCCATTGTACTTTTGTTAGCTGTACGTTCAAAATCCAAACATTTGAGGTACAGACACGTAGTTCGCTTGAAGTTTGAGGTACGTAATCGTACACCCAAATACCTCGGTGCCTCACAACTCCTTACCACATGAAGGTGGAAACATAGACAAGACCTTGTGGTTTCTTCAAAGCTTTGTAAGTAGTTGCTTACAACATAAATTCTCAGTACTTTGATTAAACAACTTTATACGCTGAATTGACTGAAGCATCTTGTTTTTAACTTCTTAATTTTCAAAAAAAAAAAACAATTACGACCGCTTCGGACTTCACCAAATCCCGTGAATTAAACATCGTAAGGAAACTAGTTAGAATTACTTATCTATATAATCTGGTGGTTTATAAAAAAATAAAATTACCTATAAAAAAATCCCAACTGAAAAAAAATGAAAAAAATTTAGATGACTTTCGTTAGATAGCGTTCGATAAAACGATCTCACGTGGTACGAAATTCACCGGGTAATCTAGTACCTTACTGAATGAATATCTACGTTTATTACACAAAATATTTCTCATGGATGGGAATCGAACCCATCAGCGCAAAAGCATAGCAACTACCAACTGAGCTGTGAGGCCGAATAGTAATTTGTTGATGGTCAGACCTTAGTTGAATTCCATTTGGTCGGGTGGGCATCAGGAGCGATTGGACGAGGGACGCCCTACGGAGTAATAATTACACAGACTGTGGTGTAGGTTGTGACTGAATTGTGTTTTATTACGATGGGATGAAGATACATAATTGATTGACCGAAGTTAGATCTTTCAGTTTAGTTTATAGCATAGTAATAAATAAATAATGGTGCATTCTAATTATGTTTTGTAGTTCCTACCTTAGATACCTTCTTCCTCAATTTGAGTTAGTATTGTTGTCTACATTATACACAGATGCACACCACAGACATAGACACAATGTAACGTGATGTACAAAAGCGACCATTAACCTAGAAAAAGTTTTCTTCTAGCAAACCTTTGAGGTTAGGTGAGGTGCAAAAAGTGAGTAGTGTCACAAACATTTTAAAATACTCTGGGGAATTTAGTACTTACTTCTTTATTTGGAAATCCCACTGCTTTACAACCATTTACAATTGTTGTAGACACAAAAACTAATTTTACTCTGGTAAATTCGTACCCATATTATAAATGTGAAAGTGTGTTTATTTGTCCTGCGTTCACGTCAAAACAGAACGACGGATTGACGTGATTTTTTGTGTGGAGATAGTTGGAGGGCTGGAGAGTAGCATAGGCTACTTTTTATCCGGGAAGCAGCTAGTAATATATATACAATGGTTACATAAAAAAAGGGGCCATGAAGAAAGACTAACACTTGTCAGTAATCCACAATCAATCGCGTTCCGCCACGTCGTAAAAATCTCAGCGATTCAGTATTTCAGCCGTGCCTATCCGTCCAAATCGTTTTAATTGAATTCAGCTGTGCCCGGCATCGTGAGTGGTTGTACTGATATTGAACCAACCCCGCGTGTTCTTGAAAGAACGGATAGATTTTTAATTTTAAAGGTTCACTGCTTTACTTCTACCACTATCAACCAAAACTTTAAACAAACGCAGCGTAATATATACGTACAACACCAGACGCTACACATTTTATAATTTTTGTTCCAACGTTACTGTATGTGTAACGTCTAGTCTAGGGTCACGAAACGAGAAAAAACGAAACCAAGATCACAACTGTATCGCCAAGGCGCGGTGGACATTCTCTCAGATGTTCAGGCAGTTATACCTAACATTCTTTGAAGTTATAAGGGGGTAGTCCAAGGAATGTCCAAATACATATTTGATATTCTATCAGTTATCTAGTTCCTATAGCATACAGGCTTTGCTTAGTTTGGGGCTAGAAGGCGTTGTGTGGAATGTCCACTAAAAAATATTTATTATTAAAATGCTGGATTTTTGACTACAAAGGTCTCCAAAAGCTCCTCTCCAGGCTTTGTCAAATGGCCTTCCAATGTGACAAGGGTCATGCAATACGAGAGGGTAAAACTTCCACAACTTTAGGGATAAAAACTTTCACTAACTATTAGTTTTATGTAATGTTTATTCGTAAATATGTTGGGACTACACGAATGGGTGATACCAAAGTTGTGTGTGACAGAGGGGATTGAATTGTACGTTTGTGACGGACAGATTCGTTCAAATAAAGAATCAAGCGAGAACAATTGACGTAGGCATTGTCACACAGTGACGTTATGCCATTTCTACATTTGAACGTGGAACATTTTATTCAATTCAATTGTTTTGATTCTTCACTTCACAATACCAATGCAAAACCTGTTGTTTTTAAAAAAATGCGGAAAAAACTTTTGGATGAATAAATTTACTGAAACTCACTACCTCCTGTTTGTTGTTCAAGGAGGTTAATGAGATACAGGACAGGTGCTAGCGAAACTGCTACAAAGAAAACTTTACCCTTGCAAATGTATGCCAAAAGGTTTTGTACACGAATGTATTACGGACCGTTATTCAGTCCGTCAGGTGCAGATGTCGACTCCGAGCGATTAACCCATTTGAGGGCCAGAGCACACCGACCAGTATGTCTAGATCCCCAGTCATCCTTACAAAATATCCTTGAATCCTCGCATCTTTGATAGCGTTAGGAGACGCGAGAGGTCGACTAAGCTGGTGTCACTTCCTCGGAAATGGAATGTTTGCGCCAATACTTGAGTATTGATATAGCTGAAATATTCGAATATTGAAATCCCTCTGGGTTTGGAGACAGATGTATGGAATTGCGCGATCCTAATGCTGTTGCTCATTGGCGGACGAATTTCAAATACATAATTAGGGATGCGGGTGCAAATATTAAATTGAAGCCTGCGAAATATAGGCACCTACTTACTTACAATATTTAATGGACAAACAGCATGTTCTACGTATAATTCCTCCAAATAATTACAACTTTATTTCAATATACACGTGAGCTGAATAATTAATATTTATCCAAATATTCATACTAATTCGTTTAGAAATCACAAACATTCACATAAACGAAAAAACACAACGTGTAGTCTACAAAAGTTTTCAAAAGAAAAACTTTTTAAAGAATATTTCTAATTTAGAAAATTTGTTCGTGCTCGTTCAGGATGTTAAGTTTTGCGCCTTCGGGTATCGCCCAGCATTAATATTGATGGCGATAGAACAAAACACAATAAATTGTGATGTATGTGAGGAAAGGAACGTGTCCGTTTACTTACGAGCTTTTACTGAACACGTGTTCACCCAATTCTGAGTCGTTCAATTCTAGCGTTTGATTTGTGGCGATTTTGCCAAAAATGTATAGGTATCTTAATAAAGAATTATAGTGTGAATCGTATACATATAAACCGAAGTCAAATAAAGAGTTCACTACTGATGAAGTCAGGTTGGAGGCAAATCATGAAGTAATTATTTTGTATGCGACTTTAAAAATGAAGTAAGGAAAAAAAATCCGATGGAAATTTAAACAAACATACTTGGATCAGATTGGTGATGTTTTGGAGAAAGGCCAGGTCAAAAGTACCCTAAACCGGCGAGCTTGTATGAAAAATGTGATGAGAGTGAATGAGGCGAAAGAGGTGTGTCAGGATCGTAGCAAGTGGAAATCCGTGGTCTCTGCCTACCCCTGTGGGAAAGAGGCGTGATTTTATGTATGTATGTATGGAAATTTAAAGTTGGCTTATACACAAATGGTTTCCAAGTAGGTATACTTACATTCCCTATATTTTAAACGTGATTCTTCGACTATATTTTTGATGAAGTTCAGTATTTTTCTAGAGCACGTTTTGAACACTTTAATAGGACTGTCTGCGCAATCATAATAATAAATTACAGGCAACAAGTGTCAGTAATGGGGACATTTCAGCTATAATAGGATCTTTGATGTCAATTACCATTAAGTAAGCTCGTTTTAATTATTTTTATTTCATTCGCCACGTCTGAGAAGTAAGAAAATAAATTGGATATTTTTCCTCGACGATTTTATGATGTTTAGAAAATATGGCGTTCTAGTTTCAGAAAATCAGTTCAGAAGCTTTTGAAATGTGGTGTTGGAGGAGAATGTTGCGCATACCATGGACAGCAAAACGAACAAATAGATCCATTCTCGACCAACTCAAGATCAGAACCCGGCTGTCCACGATCTGCTACCAACGAGTCCTAAGCTATTTTGGTCATATCGCCCGGAGACAACCAGATAATCTGGACAAGCTGGTTGTAGTAGGGAAGATAGAGGGGAAACGACCTCGGGGGCGTTCACCTACCCGCTGCACTGAGGGGTATTCGACCCGAAAACACGTATAAAAGTCAATGTATGCAAAGTATGCAATTTTCAAAAACAGATTATATAAGTTGATACCTAGATACATTTAGCACAAAAGTCAACTGCCATTTTATTTTCGTAGGCTTCCGTTAAGTTATGGGTAAACGTTTTATAAGTGCTTTGAACCAAGTACGTAAATTAACACTAAGTAAACGATTTTGCAGTCCTGCATTCAGGAATATTTTAAAGAAGTGGAGAAGTTAGGAGTGGTTATCTGTATGATTGATACTATTTAACGAGGTATGGACTATTCGTTTTAATTAATAATTTTAAAATAATACGAGAACTTTAGTAGATATTGTAGTTTTTATGAACCGCAAAAAAAACTCATGATATTTTGTTTCAAAAATGTATACATTAGAGTTTTTGTTGTATTGCCGGGTGTTGCCCGGCATATGTTTTGTATTCGTGAGTTGATGTAACTATCTTACTTTTAGAATAAGTAAAAATTGGGTGCCAAAATGTGCCTATTATAATTTTTTTAATTTTTCTTTGATGACGATATTTTACCAAACAAAATTAATTTTGCACTTCATACTTTAATATCTGCGTTTTTTCGCATGTAGGTGGTTCTGGTGTCAGCATTAAGACCCGAGAATATTTATTTGCTTAATATAGTGAAAGCTAGCACAGTGAGATAATTTTCAAAGTGGGATTTTATGGAGAACTCGAGAGCCATCATTTTCCGTTGAACAAATACAAGAGTTTCGCTGCAAATTTTCTAAGATTAAATAAAAAATGAAGACCAGGCTTGCTGCCCACAGGAGTGAAGATGTTTTCATCAGGAAAATATTGTGATTACAAGGCACAGTGGTAAGGATGAGCTGATTCAAAAGAGCCCAAACACGGATGTTCTACTTTTATTCACTGAGAATTTCAATTAAACGGCTCCTGACTCCCATCATCAGATCAGCTAGCTGTCACTATATTATTACATTTTAGTAGGAACGAGACAGATATGTCGAGTTTCAACTTAATTGGCCTATTTACTGAGGAGTTCTGTTGAACAGCTCCTGACTCCATTACTAGATCAGCTCGCTGTTTCCATATTATTACATTATAGTCAGAAATTGACAGATATGCCGAATTTCAACTCAATCGGCCTATTTACTGAGGAGTTCTGTTGAACAACTCCTGACTCCATTACCAGATCAGCTTGCTGTTACCATATTATTACACTATAGTCGAAACTTGACAGATATGCCGAGTTTCAACTCAATCGGCTCATTTACTGAGGAGTTCTGTTGAACAGCTCCTGACTCCATGATCAGATCAGCTCGCTGTCACCATATTATTACATTGTAGTCAAAACTTGACAGATATGCCGAGTTTCAACTCAATCGGCTTACTTACTGAGGAGTTCTGTGTAACAGCTCCTGACTCCATCATCAGATCAGCTTAAAAAAAATATTTTTCGATCTTATTTGACATATTATGTCAAAATTATGTCAAATAAAGCGAAAAATAATTTTTTACGTGTTTTTGGGTCTAATACCCCTATGTGCGCTGGTCAGACCAAATCAAAGCGATAACGGGACTCACTATACCTACTGCCCTGAGACAAGCCCAGGATAGAGCAATGTGGAGAAAGATTGTCAACGTTTCCGTCAAGGCGTTTCAGGACGGGCACGACCTTCAGCAATGAAGTTTACGACGAAGAAGAAGAAGAAGAAGTTTCAGAAACTAGTTTGAATTGTAGGTAACGTGCTATGCAATTGTAGTTTATAACCTCATAAATCGTTTGATAAATATCTAAAGAATAAGTTTGCAACTTGATACCTTGTGTCTGTCAAACATTTTCATTCATTGCCATTTGAAAAATCTGTAAGTATCTTTTAAAAAAAGAGAAAAATATTTTTCATCAACAAATTATTTTGATAAGTTACCTTTTTTATTATAAATAAGATCATCTTCTTTTCGTTTTCAGTTTTTCATATTTGTTCTGAGAAGTCTTATACAAGTCATATACCTTGATATGATTCATTCATTCATTCATAAAAAACTCTTTAAAAAGTCCCTACAGATTAAAATCTGTCAAATCCCCATCTGGGTAGCGGAAGGCCCGTATTCTATGCTCAAACATTTACACACAACGTTGGTCCGTTTTTCCGTTCCATTCAGATAATCAATAATGAATGTTCCTGCCAAAAATTGACAAATACCATAATATTTGGATCGAGAATGCTCCGTTTGATGAAATTCCTTACAATAAACATGAAACGAACATAGTTTAATAAAATTGTTTTAAAAGAATAAAATAAAATAAGTAAATAATTCAAGATTTACATTTATTTATTTATGAATTGGTATTGACATTATGTTTACTCTTAGAAGCTTACCCGAAAATCGTAATAACCAAATAGCTCATGTTCTGGCTACCACTACCGGACACGTAAGAAACGAGATAAAATAATTCGTTTACATTAAAGGTAAGTATCTAGAAGAATTAATAAAAATAAAATGTTAACAGATTCTTCTTCTTCTTTCATATGAGCAAGTGGCCGACTCTGGTGACGGAGTTTTTAAGCCGCCTAAAGACCTCCGTCATGGCTTAACGACTTAAAAGCCGGGACCGACAATTAACGTGCCCTCCGAAGCACGGAAGCGCTCCGCTCGTAATACCCTTGCGGTCACCCATCCTAAGAGTGACCTCGCACAGCGCTGCTTAACTTCAACGATCAATCAAGAAAGTCCAAGCAAGCTATGCCATGAGCGCTTCAGACATAACTATTAAATTAACATTTTCAGATGATGTAAACCTATTTAAATCTATCAATTTAAGAAGATTCAAAATAAAACTGGTTGGAAATCAGTAATGCCCATAAGCTTCAGCAAACAAATAATTTGCATGTAAATTTGCAAGATACTTGTCCGAAAATAATCGTTTAAAAGGCACTTAATGCTTCCACGGATAAATTATGCAAATTTTAAAGCAGTATACACAATTTTCAGTAAAGTACTTTTATTAAATTTATTTTGAAAGTTCGGTAAAAGGTCAAGCTCGTTAATGGCACCCACACACCGGCAGAGTTGGTAACTTGGTAGGTATACAATATACATATATCGTAGGTATACATATATGTATACTATCTACAGATAGTTCATCAGGCTTCATAATTAGTATTTCGAAATAGCGGAAATCGAAATCATCGAACCCCAAATGAAATTCTGACCTGCAATCATGCTTTTGAAGAACAGGATGAAAATGTAAATGTCGGTGAATACATGAAATATGCACACACACTCATTATTTCATTCGAAATTGGAATTTTCATACTATTAAAATATCAACTGAATAAAAGTAGCGTTTATGTACCTGTAGTTAACATCAGAAATCGATCTGTTTTCAGGAATTTCGAAAATAGGTAGGTAGGTATACTTATCCTTATTTATTAAAAAAACATTTTTATTTGATGTTGTTGCACAAATCCGCGCAATACAATGATTCGTAATTAAAATGCAGACTAAAATACGTAAAACTGTTTTTATAAATCTTTTTCAACAATACCTACGTTATAACTTTATTATTATCAAAATAGATTCAAAATTTATACTATAGTAATCAGTGATGTTAAATTTACTCTACTTAAGGTACCCACTCTCTACGTAATCAATTGAAATAATTATACAAATAGTTTTGACCCTAGGTCAAACACACTTTTCAAACAATACATGGCAATTCGTAATTACCTTGCGTAAAAGGTCCTATACCCACTTAGTTTTTAACAGCAATAAAGATCGAGATTTATTAGACAGTCCTAAAAATAACTTTTATAATGTTGACGAATCTGAGCGAAAGAATCAGTTGCAGCAAGTTAGCTAGTTAGTTCAAAAGCCTTCCAAACTGAAGCGGTTGTGACAAGTGTTACTGTCAGATACGTCGAAAGCCTTCAAGTGGTTGTGAAAAATGCAGTAATAAAGCGGCTGATGCGGCGGCACGTAGCTTGTTACGAGCCGAGGCTATGGAGAATTGTGCAAATATGCGCCGTGGATGCACTTAAGCCGCTGTTCGTATGTACATGCAGTTACTGTAATGCCTAGGTTTCGGTTGGGACGTGTTCGCTGAGTGAGTGGGATACTTATATACCAATAGTGGTGTATACATATTTTAAACTTTCGCGACTTGAACACATTTTTTTGACATTACAGTCGCCGTGGTCACGAGTAGACTACTCGTGACCACGGCGACTGTAATGTCGCCGAAACGTCGAGGTAAATAAAACAATTTCATTACGCGATTAAGTCCCGATAATAATAATTTTAAAAACAATAGTGGTGTGCTACTAATGTTATAAATCTGAAAGTTTGTATGTTTGTGTTTAATTACACCTTACCAACGGATCAATTTGAATGAAACTTAGACGTTGTGCCCTGAAATAGCATATACCTACTTAGGCTATTTAATTGTTGTTCTAAATGTATTATGGAACTAACATTGAGATGAATCAACGTTTACCTTTTGCTTCCTGATTGAATACCATCGCAAAAAAACAAAAACCATACTTATAAAATCTAAATTTCTGAATGTAATATTCTTTCTATTGTATTTGTTATTGTAGTCATTGAAAAATTTAGTATTGTGCATGCAAATCTAAAATAAAGGTGAGCTTTTTTAGTATCCCGTCAGTTCTATTTCTAGTTATGTATTCTTTACCAATTAGGTATTTTCAATTATCGTTACATTTACCTACGAGCGCTAGACTCACGTCGATTTCTGGGAAACCATATTCGATTTTGGAACCTCAATTAAGACTATGCACTTACCGAGATATAGTACAGTCAGCTTTAGAATTACCTGCATATTTTTTGATTTCAACTGCCGAGATTTCAACTAGCCTAGACAAAAACCGTTTTTTTTTCCCTATTTACTTTTATCCTGACAAGAAGAATTGAAACGCAGGACCTACACTATTCCAGTTTTACAAGATTGTTTTGTATCAACAAAATTAACATTTGTTCTTCCGAATTCTCAAAACTCGCTTTGACTATGCTAAGTAATTCCGCCTCCAAAACCAGTCGCATTCACGACATACTCGTAATTTCCCGATAGGTTCGCTTAAATGTTCCGAAAAGTCCCGAAGCGTTCCGAAGTTCTCCGCAGATGTTTCCAAGTCTTTCAGGAAGCTGTCTCCGGCAGTAGTTATTGCATATTGCGCTTACAGTTTATGCTCTACCGCAATTTTGAATGCGAAGCGAAAATTACTTCAAATTCAACAGTTCTTGGATAAGTTTGGCAAAGTTGCTAAAAAGACAGTGTTCCTTAGACTATGAAAAAATCTAAAGGGAAATAAAAAATTAAAGGATTATGAAAATGAAAAATTATTTATTCAGCAAAAACAAGTTTCGGTGTGAAAATACATGTAGGTATGTAATGTAATAACTTATCAACTATGTATTACACTGTATTATAGCAACGCTAATTTACTAGCGGCTTGGGTTAGTTGAGCCACCTATAGATTGTTTCCAACGATCCCTAGGTGGGTCAGCTGGTTCTTGTTATATAATATAAGTGTTATTATATTATTATTAATGAATAGTTTCTAGTAAAATCCTATTTTTGGCAATGCAATGTTCGTGAGAGTTTTGAACCACCACTCCAAAGCTTCAAATTTCCTGATACCTTATTCTATTAAGTATTTAGTCAGCGAACTCTCGTCAAACTGTAAAATAATTTAAACCACGGCACCTCACAGAGCTCACTCAATTTAATTTCCACGTGTACCGAATGTGAGCGTTTAAGCACATAGTTTAGCACGCCCCACATTGTTCCACAGTATCTTGTACCTGACACAATGTACAGTTTACAGAAGTTTATCATAATATTAAAAAAGTTCTTTAAATCTTTTTGTAGGCTAACTTGTTCGAATAGTGTGAATGAGACAGCTAAAACAAGAACGTCAGGATCGTAGCAAGTGTGTTTTCTGCCTTTGTAATCTGTGGTTTCTGTCTACCCTTATGGGAGAGAGGGGTGATTTTATGTATTATTAGCTGACCCGGCGAACCTTGTACCCAGTGAGTTTTTTTATTTATTTGTATAGATTTTTTGATCCAGAAACTCTCGTGGGCATCCTCAAAAGACCTTACCAAAGTTGAAATCACAATCTGACCAATGGTTTAGAAAAGTATGGAGTACAAATATACAAACAACATATTTACATAGAAAATATAATTCGTTACGTGAAGATTGTCACCTTCAATAACTTACCATCTGTAATTATGTTGGTTTCTGTCAATATGGAATATGTTGGTTCCTCACACTTAAATTCACTAGTAAATCACAAATAACTTGGAACGCCCGATAATTTTAGACGTCTTGAACTCACAACCTTCATCAAAATCGATTAAATTGGCAGTTTCTCGCTTAGCCAACACTTCTCATAGCTGAGTGTACATTGCACATAGTATTTCCAGTTTTACTATGATGAATTCGTTTTAATAAACGCGCTCGTTGCGCAGGCACGTTCGCCCACAATGCATCCCGACCGCGCCGAGAAATAGCGCTAAAATGCTTTACATTCTAGCAATTGCTCCATACCGATACTAGTACGTATAAAATTTAATTATATCTTCCTGGATATACCTACTATCAAGGTGTGCCGGGTTTTGTTTAATGTCTATTGGACGATGACGACGACCTGTGTCTACAAAAGTCAAAACATGAATGGAAATACCAGATGTTTTATCAGATGTTTTGTGGCCACTTTTGATAAAACATCAGATGTTTCATAAATGCTTCATATATATGCTTTATCAATGCTTCACCTATGAAGCATATTTCAAAACACCTTTTCTGATAGGGCCTCCAGACTCTCTGCGAGAACCCCCGAGAACACCCGAGAAGCGTGAGTGTGAAGAGCTTCTCGCCTTCTCGTTCTCTGGCTCGCCTGTTCTTCGATCGGTGTCGGTATTTTTGGCCGAGCCAAAGGATTTCTCGGGCGAGAAAAGAGAAGGGTCCTACACTCACGTTTTGTCTCATTGCAGATTAATGAGCGGCGGTGGGCAGACATCCATATTGTTTGTTTTTTTCGAGAATTTTCTTTCGTAAAAATATGGAATAATGAATAGAGTTGAAATTTATCGATTTTTTTCAATCTGAGCCTATTTTATGGGATGCTAAATATCGAAACTACTAAGATAAAAGTTTTTTACATTAAGTATTTTATTTTTTTAAACATTATTTATAGTTACAACATTCACAAAGTTACAGTATGCAATGGCACACAGAGCCAAACCGGCTGCAGTTTCAATATCGACGTCCATACCGGATAAGAAACAGATCACGACTGAGAAAAATTGAGAGTGTGGATAGCTTGTTTGTTCTTCGAGAAGTCTCGGGCGAGATTTCTCGCCGAGCCTTCTCTCGAAAGTCTGGAGGCCCTATGACAGTTCTCTATAGAATCCATCTGTCAAAAAAGGTGTTTTGAAAAATGCTTCATAGATGAAGCATTGATGAAGCATGGATGAAGCATGGACGAAGCATCAATGAAGCATATATGAAGCATTATATACTTCATCAATGCTTCATAGATGAAGAGTAAAAAATAAAGAGTTTACATTCATTCCTTTATACTACTTAATTAAATAACTTTACAAAATACAATTAGAACCATTTGAGCCATCTAAGGACCCTGGCAGCATTACCGCGCTGAATGGCAATGCTGATCCGTTGAGCCAAATATGTGCCAGACCTCGGATCACACGTCCCTTTGACCAGACGGCCTGAGGATTAGGCAATCCGCAAGTAAATATAAATAATGAGTTGATGCTATTAGCAGCATTTATGTCAGAAAAGGCTTATACGAGTACAAATAGAAAGTGTGTTTATATTTGACGAAAAACATTGAATTAAACATACCGAATAAATGCGAGCATAAAAGCAGCTTTTTGGATTAGTAAGCACAATTCGGAGTGAGCAATAGGTACGTACGTACATACGTATAACGTTATACGTATGTACGTCGTGCCTAATCCTCAGTTGCACGTCTGTTATTAATTTTAGGTTATTCATATAGGATTTCACATTTTGATATGCTAGCCGGTAATAGTATTTCTTTAATTTATTAAAATTAGTTATTATATCTACTAGTTTCTTAGAAATATCTTTTGAAAGTTCCTTTCTCTCGATACCATAACATTATTCATATTCATTTGATTCCGTAGGATAATAGTATTCTGTACATTTAATACTCTTAGTCCAGCCGTGAACTACTACTAATAGTAGTCTTTTTTATTAACTTTCGAGATCACTATTCATATTAAAAAAATAAATGGACACGTGATTTAATCGCGTAATTGAATACGACTAGCTAAAGATGAGAAGGGTGTGTGAAAGGTGGCAATTCTATTGTTTTAAAGTCCAAAAACAATGACCATTCTACTCACTTTTTTGACTGGCTGATTTTTTAATAGTCAGAATCAGTGCCTTTTTACAAGTCCCGGTTTCCGGTTTTAAACGCTCCAAGCTCCAAGCCGGCACCGGCTACCCGGCGGCGTTTGTATGCAAATTGAGCCGGTACATGTGAAAGTTATCGTACATGCCCATACACTTCGCCACGGACCGGCTACCCGGCAACCGGGACGTATGAAAAGCACTCATGCTAAAGGAAGAATTTTTACGATTAGAAAGCTCATGCGTTGAAATTATATCAAAGAAGCATATTTATTTTTAGATTATATTTTTGATATTTAGTTAAAAAATTGATAATTTTTATTCTATTTTAGAAATGCAATTATAAGTTTCGATTTGATCCTTACGACACCGAAGAAAAACTAAAACTAGTCTGCAAACACAACGCAGCTTTCATTTGATTTCACAAACACTTTACGTATTTAGTCGTTTCAAAGGGGTAAAGTAGGAAATGCCGTAGTTTTATAATTCGTTTCGTGTTGTTGGTTTTATGTGTACGCTGTTTATTGGGTAATAAGCAGCTAAGTTTCAGACTGGGCATATAAAGTGTAGCGTTAGTCATGTTAATTGCCACACAGAACTGCGGGCAGAGTTATATGGAGCTATTCGTTGTTGTCAATTCCGGCTTTTGTCTGAGAGAAATTCTACGGAAACTCGGATGAATTTATTTATAGGACTTGCCTTTGAAACAGAAACAGGATTTCAACTATATCGTCACAAGTAAGTAAGTTTGTAGGAGCAAGTGGCCAACTCTGGTTACAGAGTTTTTAGACCGTCTAAAGGCCTCCGTTATGGCTTAATGACTCAATTAAAAGCCTGGACCGACAATTTAACGTGCCCTCCGAAGCACGGAAGCGCTCAGCTCGTACTCGTAATACCACTTGCGGTCACCCATCCAAATATTGACAGTACACAACGCTGCTTAACTTCAACGATCTATCAAAGCAATTTACGCCACGAGCGCTACATCTTACACATCGTCACATCATCTTACATATTATACATCTTTATTTGTGGAAAAACAATTCTTACTTAAGTATGAAATATATTTTTCAGTGCATAGTAAATTCTAACTAAACTGAAAAATATCATTGTATTCTTATAATTTCATCTTAGGCCGTTGCGTTGTATAAATAGAGCCTGTTTAATTCCGTTTTGGCGGAAAATTCTCCTTCTGATTATGCAAACGTAGCTTTATTCACTACCAACAAGTATCATTATTGGTAAACGATAAACAGGAGGTAGGTACCTATTTCGTGCGTAAGATTTCAAGGAAACCAGGGCCGCAGACAATGGGACAAACAAAGTAATAACTACCCTCATAATAAATAATTTGCTTATTTTTGGGAAATCATCCAAATTGCTCAATTGCCGAATCTCGTAACATTTTTCTTATTTCTTCTGCTTGAAATAATTCAGAATCAAGGACGGATTTATGATGTAAAAGTTAAATACGTACGGATTTTCCGATTTAAAAATTATCTTTGCCTTTGTTTTGCTCGTGTGCAAATATAATATTTAAACAAATTATGTCTAAGAACTACCTAGATAATGTAAAGTTTATCCCTATATGAATTATTCCACTAATGACATGACATCATTATGAATACCACCATACCACCTAACTAAAGCACTTGAGGAATATCTTACTTAGTAAACTGTCGTAGTTATGCATAGTTCTGAACAAAAATGGATAGGTGACCGTTAGCGGCATTAACTGAGCTTTGCGTTCTTTAGAGGGCTTTAATTGTTGATCCTAGCTTTCAAGTTATTACACCATTAATAAGACTTAAGGCAGCCTAAAAATGCCATCAAAGTTGGCTCTTAGGAGCTCACTTATCTTTCTAATTATCCCCAAAAAGGTGTATGTTATGTGACTATTTCATGAAAAAGCTTCTAAACGGATATATATCAAACTATGCTATATTATTGCAAATTTTTATCAAAATACGTTCAGCTTATACCTAGGTACATTAGAATAACACATTAGCTATAATTAATAAAGATATTTATGAACAAAATATATAATTTGTATGGAAACGCAGAAGAAGTCGCGAGTGGCCGCTAGTCAATAATTTCAGCTTTCACATTCCCTTTAGGCGTGGTTAACGAACACATTCTTTCTTTACAATATCAATTCGATGTGTAAAGTGGAATACAAATTCTGGCTTCGGGCCTACAGCCTAGTCCTACATTTGAATTTTCAAAGCGTATTATGCTAATGTACCGGTATTAGCTGCGCTATGGTGTGTTAAACAAGTTAGATGGTGTGTGATTGATTCACTTGGTACAGAAGTGCTTGGGAGAATGAAGATTGATGATTGTACTATGCGGTTCAGTTTGCCGTACTAAATTATTATTCTGATTGTTTTGATGAAATATTCCAATGGGAAGGTTTGTGGGTGTTGTATAAAGTTGTATAAATTAAATTCATCTCCAGTTACTCAGACACGTAAACATTGAATTGGCATTTGAGAATTCGTAACTCAGGAAAGTTTTAATAAACCGTACTATATCCACAAAAGTTTGCGGGAACTCTTTTTTTTTGTTTATAGCATTGTCTAGTCGACGTCAAGCTTTCCGAGAACATAAAATCACGCTTGTTTCCTAGAGTAAGATAAAATTTCAGATTTTTACTACGCTTGTTATAATACCTACCGAAAAACTTTTTTTTGCTTCAATCATTTATTATCACACTCTTCATACATGTTTAGAACTATTGCCACGGCTTTTTTATAAGATACTAGCTGCTGCCCGCGGCTTCGCTCGCGTGGTACCCGGATAAAAAATAGCCTATGTTACTCTCCAGCCCTCCAACTATTTCCACACAAAAAATCACGTCAATCCGTCGCTCTTTCTTGACGTGAAAGCAGGACAAATAAACACACTTTCACATTTATAATATGGGTACGGAGGTACGGATTTGTTTCTAAGATGTGCGAGTTATTTCCTCACTTGACTAGTTTCAAAGGCTCATAAGTGGACCCCATAAAACTTGATACTTACGCATATCCGTAATGTTTATAATAGATGAGCGATTTGGACCCTAATGCGATTGGGTGCCGGGCCCGCGTCGATTGGCTCATTAATATCCGGATATGTGGGTTCGCCAATAGGGTTGCTATCTTGATTACGAATCTCAAATTATTTGGGAACTTTCTCAGGCAAAATGGAAAACAGAAAACATTCTGTATTAACCACAAAGTCTATTTTCTGGGTTCAAAGAACTTCATTTAAAAAATTCTGCATATCAGCATTTTTACACGTGACTCTAGGGTAACAGGCATTTTTAGCACGTTAGTATATCAACGGCCTTAACTATAATCACATCTCAATTTAAACACTGTTTAATTAAACACTACTTAAGATTCGCCCTGTCTCTATTTGTCACTATCTAACAAAAAACGATAGCATTATTTTACACGCTGATTAACCTTTGACAGTTGAGAGGAGTTTATAAGTAGAGATATAAGTATTTATTATCTGTGATTTATAGGTACCTACGATTTACGATTACTTTTGTTTATGTGTCCAGCCTTTAGAAATTTAACGATAACGGGCACTATAAAAATAAACAAAGGAGATTACATGTTTTACAGCCTCCTTTATTTTTTTTTGCAGATTACTACATTTGTACCTTGGCTGGGTACAAAATGTAGAAATCTGTATAAAACACAATTCAACAATATTTCAACGTATGTTGCAATGTTTGTTTTTCATACATTGCCTTGTATGATAGTGTTTGCAAAGGTTTGATTATTCAACTAAGCTATAGTTTTCAAAGATCGGCCAATATCTAATCTTTGTCGAATTGTAAATATTATAACTTATTTATATTCTGTACCAATGTTTCAAGTAAAATTAAGCAAAGTGCAATACTCGTGACTGTAGGTAAACCACTCCTAAAGAAACTACCTTTAGTTGATCGTATATCCTTTTGAAATAGGGAACCATGGTTCAATATATGTATTTTGGTTATAGATTTTATTAAGTTACACGCAATATCGAAAATAGCCTAGCAGCCCTGAAGGTTATAGATATTGGTAGGAGTTACGCCCCGATCATTATTAGTGACGTCACATGCCACGTTTCGAATCCTTACCCCTTTCTGGTGGCATTTGGAAATCAATTAGTGCACGACATGAGTTCCGCACAGCTTCCTGTTAAGATCCATTTTCTGAGAAGTTACGGCCCTTATTGCCTTATTACAGTATATTATTTAACATGTTTATGTCCATAAGAGCCCGACCAAACTATCAGCCTATAAAAAAGTTATCTGAACTGTTGTCTGTTGTTAATAAGTGATTTGTGAATCTAACCTTCATTGCTTGTGGTAGTCTTTTTGCCATTCCTCTTCTTTAGATCATTATCATCATCATAGATTGGTTCTAGTACATCGTCGTATTACATTATAGAAACTTTGTTAACTACACTAGTAGTGCACTTACTATGTGTTGTGTATGAAGCCTAACTGCTAACGACATAGCCACTTGGAGTTGGCAACTTATACATGTGTTGTTTGCGCGAGCATAACTCACTTTCATGAAAATTTACTGCTTCATTCAGATGTAGTTAGATTTTAGCTCACACAAGCTCGGTGAAAGAAAACATCGTGAGGAAACCAGTTAGATTTCTAATAGCGACGTATGGTACGCTTACTTCTGCAAAATGCGGGCATGTACCAAATCAGTTTCTGGACATACCTCTGACTTCTTAGACATCTTCGAAGGATCTTAAATGCTTAATAAAAATATCTGAGAAAATGTCTACCGCGCCTTGTGTATAATATACAGAAGTGATTTTTCGTTTCGTTTCGTAGTTAAGTTTTAAAAGCGAAACTCTAGAAGTTACGACCTTGTTTGATGTGGAACGGCATTGGCATAGTGACAACTTCAACTTGAAAATGGTGGGTGCAAATCTTGCTTAGTCATAAAACGCATCAACACTTATCAGTCAGATACACTTGCTCATACGAACTTACTTACTTAGTCGGATACTAATATCTGAACAATAGACAACATGAACCCTAGCTGACTAATCCTGACCCCGCAAAGGCTCATGTTGTAGGTCAACGACAACATGAACCCTAGCTGATTAATCTTGACCCCGCTAGGGTTCATGTCGTGTGCATCGGAAAAATGTGGATACCATGGTGATACCACAGTGTCTATACAATAATCCAAAGTTCTTAAGTGGGTCAAAATCACGTTCAAAAATTCCGTTATTTAGTTAGATACAGGTAAAGCCTAGAAGCGTGTTAAAAATAAATAATCTCAGTGACTGATTAGCAAAATAGAAACTCGACAATCGACTTGTGTCAAAATCAATAGAAATAACCGTTGGTAGTTTCACATTACTTTTAAAAGTGTAAAATAAATAGATTGCCGACTATACCACAACTCCCAGACCACAAAAAGAAGAGTATTTATTTCAGAAAAAATTACACACGTGCTCAAAACGATTAAGGAAAACATTCAGAGAAAATCCGCAGCTTCGTTAGCTCCACACATAACGACCACGACTTTCCTGTGGATAATGCCAATAAGACCGGATACAGCGTCCAGTAAGTTGTAGGCATAGGTCCAAATTAGATGGTTCTGGCTAGCTATGTTTTGAGTACTTGTTTTTACCTACTAGATAATTTGTACAGCGTCATAGGGTAATCTTAATGTCTGAACTAAACGGGACACATCTTAAAAAAAGTTTCCCGTAAGTTGTAGGCATAGGTCTTGATGCCTGTATAAATCAGCTAGAACCCTAGAACAACCATAGTATTACATCTGCGGCTAGTCTGGGTGCCGCGTGCGTCTGAAATGAGAAATGAGGCGCATTAATCTACAACTAGTGCTTGGCTGAATTTCACACTACGGGGAATTGGGTGTTTTTCGTTTATTTTCATATTTTCATGGAAAGTTTTATTCGTTTCTAAAACTAAATACGAGTAGGTACTGGGCAAGGACGGTTTTATTTAATAATGCTAACCGTAGATGTTCATATAATTTGAGCATTATAAAAAGTTACAAAACTAGAGGAATGACAAAGAAAACATAAAAAAAAGATAGCTCTCGATATCTTCATGTTTCTCATTTAACTCAAGATCCACAGTTTTCAAAACTTACTAGATTGTGTAAATATATTTCCAAAAATACACCCTACACATTGCAACTTTGAGGATAATGTTTTTATCCGAAATCTACGTTCGCAGATTACGACCCGTTTATAGCTTGGGAACGGGTTCGCTCGTTTCATTACCTACTCCCCTTAGTTGTCCTTACATAGTTGTCATGGTGTTTCTTGAAAGTCTTGGTTCTCCTCTCGGACGACAACGAACGATCGTCAGTTTATAAGAGTGGGGTTTTACCTACCTACTCATTCGTGGACGACTATCATTTCATGGAAACAATAATTAGGTATACACTCCGTATTCCACGAGGTTCAAGTAGGTACTCGTATCAAGTTCAACAAGTACTTACTATTTTAATTCAAAAATCCCGACCAGTGATCCAGACTTATTTAAAGATAGGTAGGTACCTTTGTTTTATCTAAATTGTTTTTTTTTTTGCTTTGAATGTGTTTAATTCATCATATAAAATGGCTTTTCTGAGGCACCCTTTTTGAAGTTATGACTATGTAGACTATGTCACAAGCGTGATCTTGATCACTCCATTATTGTCGAAGTAAAGCGACATTCTGCGTCGTCCTAATTGATGGATTGCCGCTCGTGTTTCTACAATTGTTATCACGAAAATCATAGAAATACCACAAAAAATTGTCTTCAATATTTTTTGATAACATAATAAAATTATGTACCTAAGTTATGTCCTTAGAATACAGCTAAGTGGCTTTTCACACGGTTCGGTCGGTGTTTGTATGTTTGCAAATCACGCCAGTACGCAGTACGCAGGCACATGCCCATGCATTTCGCCGCCGACTTTTTTTCTACTCTCTATTTTTCTTGCGACGGCCGTCTTACAACGTCAAAATCCGTCTGGAAACCCAACATATACATCGAACTCTGGCTTGGAATGATCACAGCATGCAAATTCGGTAAAGTTTCCCGGAAACGCCTGCTCCTCGTGTTTTCGGAGGATCTTTTGGGTCTGTTATAAAATGATTCAATTAGCTAAGAGCATTCGTATGCATGAAATTATACCTTGATGTTTTCGCTTTGATATTTTATTTATAGGTTTGAGCTTAGGTAATTTGCATTTCATTTTGAACGTAAGGTAAGATGCAAGATTTTTTCATGATCATCAACATGATTTTGTTCACTGCTCGAAGCCTTATTGACATTAACATGGGACTTCTTCGACTTTGAAGGACTTTGCATTCATGAGTGTATATGTACATAATCTGATTTTGGAAAAAATGAATGACATTGATATCAAATTGAAATACAATTTCATCATTATCATTATTTATTTTTAATAATAATCTTGAAGAGGTGAAAGTTTGTTTGTAATCAGTAATCTCTAGAATTACTGATCCGATTCTGAATTTTTTTTCACTTAACCAGAAAGCTGTATTATCTCTGTTTGCCATAGGTTTCATTCATAAATGTGATATGGGTCTGTTAATAGCATAACAATAGCTAGGTACCTATAAACCTATTATGTTGTATAGGTATATTCACAAACTCAGTCGTTAGCTAGTATCACCAAATTTATGCCTTCAGAAATTTAAAGGGAGAACTCTACCAAATCTCTACAGATTAGAATGTATAATACAAACCAATAGATCGTCAAAATGACATCACGTTCAAAAGCGGCTTCAAATTGCGAATTTCATGTCCCTCGTCTCAAAATACAAATTACCTCCGCTTCTCCGTTCTACTTTGATCGATGCCAGCCCTTATGTTTCTTCTTTGAATAAGATTCATGGCTTGATTTTGTTGCTCATTTACTGTTATGTGTCCTTTGGGATAGATAACGAATAATATAACAATATTACGAAGGTACTTATTGTTACTCTTGCGGAATATCTTTGTTACTGTTTTGTCTTAGGTCTTGTTTGACATAGTTAGGTGTTATGTCCTTCAAATTCAAAACATTATTAGTATATCCAATGTTCTGAGACCCTTCTAAAATTTTATAAATATACTTAACTTGAATTTTAGAATACCAATCACATCACTTCACATCACACTCATCACACTCATATTATAAATGCGAAAGTT
Organism: Camptogramma bilineatum; assembly: GCA_958496255.1. Taxonomy (NCBI): domain Eukaryota; kingdom Metazoa; phylum Arthropoda; class Insecta; order Lepidoptera; family Geometridae; genus Camptogramma; species Camptogramma bilineatum. The sequence goes on along the minus strand of OY292467.1, from coordinate 6,504,864 downwards.
TGGATGTTTGGATGTATGTTTGTTCCTCTATATCTCGACAACCACCAAATCGATTTGGTTGAAATTTAAAATATAGATAGATAATGACCGGGAATAGGACATAGGTTACTTTATATCTGGGTACCACGCGAGCGAAGCCACGGGCGGAAGCTAGTTATTATATAAATGTTCAACCTCTAGTGACACTAACTGTAAGAACATTCTCAGTTTTGTCAATCAAAGAATCATCTACAAAAATTAGTTATGAGTCAAAATACTTTTTTCGGCTAAAAGTCCAAAAGACCAAAATTCCATTGACTCCATTGCACCCGGCCAATCTTCCATTATTTAAGATTCTTGTCCATCCAAAGGTTGCCTGGTAGAGATCGCTTCCTAGCGATAAGGCCGCCCATTGTACATTGTTACTTTGTTCTGTCATTATTGTATTCTGCTTATTCTAAGGTGTGCAATAAAGAATTTTCATTTATTCTTTCATTAAACTGTAAACGCTCATAACTTATTCCTTTATACTACTTGTATCCTAATCAATCTACTCACTAAAGCTTAATTAATTACGTGCTAGAAATTATTTCAAGACAGACAAGACCCGGAAATAGGATCGAATCTATTTTGAAGCCTATAATTGTACAGAAACATTCCCATAGGGCTCGGGTCGATCTCGCTTGAATTAACATTAATGATAATGAATGCGATCGAACCCACGCTGACCGTCTTCCAGCCTCTTCCCGGTAGATTAAGGGATAAACACTTTATTGCGTGAATGTCTACTGCGTGATAATACTGATACAAAAATGTGTACAATCCACAAAAATGTACAATTCACAGAAAAACTTTAGCAAGAACTAAAACTTTATTCTTTATTCACATAGGTTTAACTTTACAAAACAAATTGAAATCGTCAGTTATTAAATATAATTATATATTTAATGTATTTTAATAGCTGTTTAACTTCAGAAAATAAACACAAACAAGAAATATTCACAAACTTAGGTATAACTTACAGAACAAATTCAAATCGTCAGCTATTAAATAAAATTATGAATTAAGTATACCTATTGATTAACCTCAAAAAATAAACACAAAAAAAAAATATATAGATATCGTACCTATAAAAGGTAAAATTACAGGACGAATTGTGATCATTTTTTATATAAACTACTAAATCATATTTTCTGAAACTGAATGTACCAAGGTACTTATACCATTGTGCATTGTGTGTCTAGCTAAATTGTCTTTTCTTTTTTTCCAGGAAACCTGAAAAGATGAAGATCTGCACGTATTTGCTGTTGAGTTTCTTAGGTAAGTATTCATGGTATTTTACATTTAATAAAGTTAAAATTTAGACACAAATATCTACATTTATTACGGAGGGTTTATGTTGACTATTTCAACAATTAAACTTCGCAATGAAACACGAGCCTAAACTTTATGAGAACTTCCATTTGAACAGACAAAGGAACGTTTAAACTTTTCGACAAACATTAACTTTATATTTATGCTGCTTAAATAGAGGAATCAGAAATCTTGTAAATCTATTTAATTTTCTCCTTTGTAAACTAGCAGAAACTGAGTTCGGTAAAGGCTGCACGGGAAAGTTAGACAGTCTTATCTTTGGCACAGACTAAGATACTACCGTTAGTTCATTTATACATTTATCGTTAATTAAATAAAATAAATATTGCTGGACATTTCACACAACGCCATCTAGCCCCAACCTAAGCAAAGCTTGTACTAAGCAAAGCTTGTACTATGGCAACCAGATAACTGATAGCATACTTATACATACATTGTACATACGTTTTGTAAATACATACATGGAATACTTTATAACACCCAGACACAGATCAAACATCAATGTTCTTCACACAAATGTTTGTCCTGAGTGGGAATCAAACCCACGACCTACAGCGCAGAAGAAAGAGCTACTACCAACTGAGCTAAGAGGCCAGTCAAGCCAGTAATTCAAATAGTTGTCTTTTGAAAGACTTATAATGCTATAGAACTTTAATGAGCTTCACTACGAGTATACTTGTAGATGACTCGTAGCTTCTACAAGCGTAGCTTGAAAGTCTACGATGATGCTACGAGAAATGTATTCCATGCTGTATCGAGCTAATTAGGATGCCAGTTTTCTCATGTTTTCCTTCACCGTTTAGAGCTCTTGTTAATGTGCCTATAAATTTTCCAAAATTTAAGACGTTTTGGGCTGGATTCAGGTCCTACAGATCGAAAGTCGTGGTAAATCTTAATATTCCAAAATAACTTTAGGCTTTTAGGATCTTTTAGGAACAGATGAATGTATTTTACACTATCGCGGCTTGAATACATTTTTAAATCATACTTAATATACTTATATTTAATTTCGTCAAGAAACCATTTTATTTACCCTGACTCTACTCGTAACCACGTTGTTTGAAATGTCTTCCAAAATGTCCGTCCAAGTTAATAAAATTACGCCTTTACGCCCTTATGTTTATAAAAAAATACTATTTACAACATAACCCTAAAAAAAACTTGCCTAAAAACTCCGTCACTAGAGTTGGCCACTTGCTTACTTTTTGCCCTAAAATGTACCAACCGAAGTTCTACGAGAGCTGAATTTAAAACTCCACAAATAGGTTAAATAAGTGGTTGAGCTTATCCTTTAAGGCTGTGTCTGTAACACATCCTGGCAGTAGTTTGTTCTCTTTTACTTGATTTCAGCAATGTGGCTTTGTGCTGTATTCAGTTTATAGAAAGTGCGGGTGAAATGTTGTGGATACAGTTAGGAAGTTCGTAAAGATATAAGTTAACTTTGTGTGGTATAATTTTGTGCGAAAGAGTATATTAATGTATCTAAATAGTATACAAACAGGCTTGCCCTCATTAAATGTTGAAATTCTATAATCTTTTGATTTAAAAGATATTTTGAAAAATGTCTAGACGGTAGTCAGATGAATATCCAAATCCATACATCGTACACACCCACATTTTGCAAAAGTTAGCATTAAATACGTTACAGGATGCAAACTCATCAACGCTATAAAAAAACTAACTGGTTTCCCACTATGTTTTCCTTCACCGAAATTGACCAGTATGAGATAGTGGCCCATTTTGATGACGAAATTCTTGGCCCACCAGATAGCGTCCGTCGGTCCCTCATTGGCCTTACGACTTTATAAACCAAGAACTCCACGCTTATCTAAATATCATAGTCATGTTTAACTTACTATATTTCAAGTAACCGTGTTTCGGTATAACTACAAGTTAATTCGCGACATGAGATCTACTGACACGTGACCAAAGTTTCGCTGCGGGGGAAAGTTGCAAGTCCACAGCTGGCAGCACTAGTTGGCAACTTTGAGGAGTATTAAATTCCGTTTTGGTCACGTGGAGTCACGAGCTGTAGCCGTACCATGAACTCTGAGCAATGTTAAAACAAGCTTGAAACATGACAACGAATGTCATTCCTAAAGCAGTAGGACTGTTTTAAGCTTGTTTTAACATTGCTTTTAGAGTTCATGGTACGGCCCCCTGCACGGAAAACTCTTACCCTTTTACTCATAATGGACTAAGTGCCCAGATGTCTGCAATCTGTTGCCATCTCAATACCATTGACATAAGAGAGCCATAATAACAATAAAAAGCATATTCTAAAACCGTGCTAATTTTTCAGTTGAAGAATCAGAGTCAATAATTTTCTGATTCATTTGAAGTGAAGAAATAAGCGTAGAATTATTTAGCTCTTAAGACTATTTTCTGTGATCCCACGGATTATTTATTCCTGTTATTATATACCACACAAACTAAAAAGGAAAACAAAAAAACTTAAACTGTAAAGGAAAACTACATAAGGCTATAAGTCAGAGCTCAACCAAGACAGAAAGAATATTACTTATCAAGATTTTTGACGCCATAGGGTTCTGTGGCTGAGTCGGTTAAAGCACTTTAGCTTTAGGAGGATCGGTTTGATCAATGCGAGTTCGAATCCTGACGGAATAAAAATTTTTGTTTCATTTCGATGAAATGTCTACCTTACCTAAAAGATACATACTCCCGTGATCCAGTTTCATTTTTTCTCGGGAAGCACCTCTTCAAGAACAGAGAAGAGAAAAATAAAAATACCGAATACCTAGTGTTAAGAGTACCTAAGAGTTTGTTTCTGCGGCGAGTAAGTTTGTCTAATAGTTGATAGCGTTCATCCATTTAAATTTTTATGTTTTTTAATATCACGTGCAACTCGTGACAATACGTATTTGGCACATGGGACTAACAGAATACGTCAACTGAGAACCCAAGGCCCGGGGCTCACTGTTAGAATCTGTAGATACATTTAGCTAGGATGTTTTCTACTACCTAGTTTATTATTAGGCTTTGCAGACAGCTGTTTGCGTGTTAGAAATGGGAATTTGTTTGCCTTGAAGTTTACTGAAAGTTGCTGGTCTGTACACACATGTCCATATTTGTTCTGGCATCTGTTATTTCTGAGAATTCTTGCTTCTGGGAGCTGCCACTTCAGTTGAGCTGTTACTTCTGAGAATTTATGTGGACATTAATTATTTGGCATTTCGCTGGTGACCTACTTACCTTCCTTGTGTATCTTAGCTTTGAAGCCGATCAGATTTGCTAGAATGGTACTTGAGGAGCGTGCCTCGTGTAAATAGTACATATTTAATTATTTTCTGTTTCCATACGGCTTATGTTCGACGTTTGACTTGACTTTACAAACCTTACCTTTCTAAAAAAATCAGTATCTCCAAAACACAATACACATACTCTCAGATGTAGTGTCTACGTTGTCTAGAAAGGGAGTCAGACCCAACTATACACATATTCGCCAGAAGTATGTTGCAATAATAAGTAACCTTAATTTAAACAAACTAACGGGACTTTATCGCATGGATTACCTTTGTTTACTCGTATTATTTCCCGACGTTTCGTGTGCGTTACAGCTCTCGTGGTCACGGGTAGACTGATGTACTGGATCAGATACAGATCGCGAAAGTTTAAAATGTGCTATAGGTAACCTTAGTAAAAAAAAGAGAAGAAAAAAAAATTGTGCTATGCCTAGATAAACACTGGGTTAAAAAAACGGTGTATCTGTGCATTTGACCGTAAGTTGGTAGCATCGCCGGCTGTGCGTGTGCACTCACTCGTGATGTGTAAATTTCAAGCTCAATTTACAAAAGTGTGATCGTTTGCACGACCGGCCGAATGGCCGCGAGTAGACTTTGTTGTTTACTATATTTTTCATACAGAAGCAAACAATAACATCACGACTGTACCTACTTTGAATTTGTACAAGCATCTCATACGAGTAATTTTATTTTGTTATAGTGTTAATCCACACTTGGGTATTTTACATTTTTAAACTGAAAAATCTTATCAAAATTTTCAATTCCGACGGGATTCGAACCCGCAATGATACAAGCGATCCTCCTTTAGCCGGAGTGCCTTTACCAATTCGGCCACGGAACCTCTGACGCCAGAGTTGAAAATCATGATAAGACCATACTATCGATTATAGTATGGTCATACGAGTATTTAGAAATACATGGACACAGGATTCAATTTCAAATTCAAAAATCATTTATTCAGTAGGACCACAGGTAGGACCTAAGCGATCACATTGAAACATCTCAAAAGCTAGGTTATTAATCTTCACCAGTTAAAGATTTTTGAAAGAATTGTGTATTCTAAAGTCTATTTATCCGTACCCATCCGTACCCATACTACCCATATTTTAAATTATGTAAAAATGTGTTTATTTGTCCTTTCACGTCAAAACAAAGCAACGGATTGACGTGATTTTTTGTGTGGAGATAGTTGAAAGGCTGGAGAGTAACATAGGCTTCTTTTTATCCGGGTACCACGCGAGCGAAGCCGCGGGCAGCAGCTAGTTGTTCAATAAAAAAAACCGAATTTCAGTTATTTTAAAATGTAACACCAAACCGCGGCAGGAATAAAATTTCCGTTCCAAATACTATTTTAACTTTCGGAATCAAAACTACACTGTTCCTATTTCCTGTAACTGGCAGATTTCTAATTTGGTTACCCTCTGCATAAATAGTTCATTTGGTACAATCGATTTCACTGCGGATTTCCCAGAAACAGTTACGAACTGAGGTTTATTAGGTTTACTATGTCTGGGATATTGGAACGGTGACTAAGATCTTACTAATTGGTAGCTGGTCATCTAAAACGCAATTTGCCTTTGTAGCAAAATGCATACCACGAATGTCTAAAAAGTAATGTGCCTGCCTGAAGCCTAGAACGGTTTCTTTGTTACTAAACAGTTAGTCGTTCTACTGTAGTTACAAAGATCAACAAATATTTTTAAAAATAATAATTTTAATAAGTATTTATATATTTTTTTAATAATATAGAGTTGATAGAATTGTATTAATGTATTTGTATTGAAGACGTTCTTGTTTGATCGTTGAACTTTAACAACGTTGTGCGCGGTCACCATTTGGTTGGGTGACCGCAAGTGGCATTACGAGCTGAGCGCTTCCTTGCTTCGGAGAGCACGTTAAATTGTCAGTCCAGGCCTTTAAGTCGTTAGGCCATGACGGAGGCCTTTAGGCGGCCTAAATACTACGTCACTAGAGTCGGCCACTAGACCGCTTCTTTAACATTCAAGTTGTCTAGGGCAGTAGTCAGAGGCACGTCTAAATACATAATTTGGCACAAGTCTACATTTTGTGCAAGTTAGAATTCTATACATGATATTTTGCAAGCCCTTCGCCGCCTATTAGAATAAATGAAAAACTAAAAATCGTATGATAACATTGTAATAAAAAATATTTAGTAGAATCCTAAAACTTCTAAGACTACAGCCTCAATAACTCCGAACTTGATGGAATGGAATTAAACTTCTCCTAAGATAGAACTCAGGCGATTAAAGTTAACTCGAGTAGGAATAAAACATTTGTAATTACTTCGTAAAGTTCTAAGGAAGTGTTCATTATCTTTCTGATAGTGTTCAATTGAGCTGTAAGTACGTAAACAGCCTAAAGCTGACTTAGAACTTAGGCCTTTACATCTTTATTATTACTTGTTGATATTTATACAGTACCAGGAGGCAATCTTTGCCTACACATAACGGGACACTAATGCCTGGGACATTGAGATGGAGTAGGCTTGCCCAGTACCTAAACCATTCTCGCGGCTTAACCGACCATATCCACAGGAAAGACATGGTCAATACGTGTGGGGCTCAGTAAACGGGTTTCCTCACGATATTTTCCTTCACCGTTTAGAGCTCGTGTTAATGCGCATATACATTTTTCGACATGAAAAATCCATTGATGCACGGCCAGGATTCGGACCCACGACCTTCGGATCGAAAGTCGACGTATTAACCCACTCGGCCAACACGGCTTTTTTGGCTTAACTCAAGTAGGTATCTTTGTTTTTCAATGAAGAGCTTCTTGATAATTAATAGGTTGTCTATAGAGTTGGCCACTTGCTCATACGAACTTACTTTTTAATAGGTGCCGTTCTAAGCTCTCAAATTTGGATGGGAGACCGCTAGTGTCATTCACAACAGATAGAACGCGTCCGTGCTTTGTTTTTTAATAAACGGCTTTTTATCTTTAAGTCAGAGGCCTTTATGTGGCCTAAAACTTTGCCACTAAAGCTACGAACTTACTTTTATTGACTAAAAAATAGCAGCTTTAAGAGAAATTCCCAAAAGATATTTATATCTAGCACAATTATAACTTTGAGGTATCGGTGGTCATGACGTTTTATCGTGGATTACAAAGACCACGGGGGATATTAGATACTCCTTTATTCAGACCTGTGAAATAAATGTCGCTTGTCCTCTTTACAGGAACTTATTTGCGTAGTCATCTCCCGAATTAAAACGTCGTTCAAAAACGTAGCACACGAAACGGTCCAAGAGCACGTATTGCTAAGCTTCACTCGACCTCTATACTAAGAGCTCTGTTATATAGAATGCAGAATATCGAGTTGAGAGCGGGTACACATTGGGCGCTTTCAAACGCGCGCTTTGCTAACGCGCGTTTCGAGAACTAAGAGAAGCGGACAAATAAACAAACAAATAAACATACTTTCACATATATTATAATATAATATATATGGGTACGGATTCCTACAAGTACCTTGAAACATTTTGCTGTTTCAAAACGACAGGTAGTTTGATAAAGAATGAATAGTCCTTTTCTTTCATATTTAAAAGTAAAGTGATAAAAACAAATTGCCTTCAAACGTAATTCACCATTACTAAAAGTCACACTAAACGCGTTTTATGACTAACATTTATAATTCCATCAAAGCATACCAATCTCCATTGAAAATCGTGATTTCTGTTACTAGTTTACGAGACGAAGGACAGTTCTAAAAAACAAAAACAGAAAAACCTAAGATAAAGAATCTTTCCTTCCTGAAAAAATAACAGTCCTCGTTTACGTAATGCTTTATTGGTTGAAATCTAATTTTGAGTGTTGATCTCAAGCTGATATTGCCGGTATATATCGGCGCTTATAGCAACCTGTTTTTTCCGTAAATCTAGTCTTATTCTCTCGCGTCTGCTTACCCCGTCCGTACTGCACCCCCGGGGTACATTACTGAGGTCTCTACTTTGTTATTTCAGCAAGGCCACTCCAAAACACGCTTTATCTCGAACCTAGATGGTGTCAAAATGGCCTGTTGCACTTCTCGTTAACACGTTCGCTGCCAAATACGAGTATACTCGTAGCACGGTATCTGGCACCCAGTGCCAGCTACGAGTCAACTCGTAGATGTTTAGTTGAGGCTACCTACAAAATTAAAAGCGTTGGCAGTACAAACAGGACGGGAATCGATTGATTGGCATTGGAAGTAAAACTTACAAAAAAAACTGAGAACTCTTTCATACATTTTTTTTTCATGACAACAAAAAAAAGACGACGAGGTATGATCGATTCTGAAACAATTTTCCACATATAAAGCTAAAATTTAGGGTCAAACGGGACAGTAATACACTGCTTGACGGCATTTATTTTGCTTACTGCACATGCGGAATGGATTTGAAAGTTTCTATTTATCTTTTTGAGTCGTTTGTAAACGGTTCTAGTGATGAAAATAACCTGAAGAATTTGCTTCTTGAGAAAGTGAGATAGCGCACCAAGCAAATACTTTATGACCCCATCCTTGAATGTCAGAGTGTCAATTTCTGTATTTTCAGGCAGAACTCGTTTTACTATAAATAAGTGCAGGTAAGTAAGTTTCGAAAATGTAAATACTAAGATGGACTTGGCGTTCTGAACACGCGTAAACTGACTACGCTTACCAAGGGTAAGCGCTATCCGTACGCACTTTTAGGTTTTTTTGATACTTTTCCGTTCGCGTTTCGCAGCTATTGGCCAATCAAACGCCAGTATTGGATACGAGTATATTCGTTGTATGGCACTATAAATAGAAAAAGTTTGATCTAATGCCAAACTACGACTATACTCGTAGGTAGAGATAACTAGGATGTGCTGCCAACTACGTGTATACTCGGGATGATGATTTTGTATGGATGGCAACAGGGATAGATTTTTTTTACTACGAGTATACTCGTATGGCAGCGAACGTGTTAATCATAAGAAACTTTGATGTTTTGATAAGTTATAAGCACCTCCAAGCTATATTGTACAAGTGAAATATCAGAAATAAAATATCTTTGTTTTATAAAATGTATTTAATCCGCATCAACACGAGCTAGAAAAATACCCAATCCACTCATTGCATTCTTCTTACAAAGGTTTAGGGAATTTTTGACCTGACTTTTTACCAAATGTAAATCAATGTGGTCCAATCCAAGTATGTTCGTCTACTACTTCTTCCTCTTCGAGCTGTCCCATTCAAACTCGTCTTATATTCCTTTTTATTAGAATAATACTTATTTGGAAGACAAATTATTACCAGGCGAGCAGAAATAAATAGAAGTCACTATGCCAGAAATTGTGGTGATTCGATTTTATTTCACACGACATGGTTTGTATTTTCGTTCCGAACACTAGCAGAAGAGTAAATAAGGGGTGTGTACACAAGTCACCATGTAAATGTAACCAAACACAGGTGGAGATAGCATTAGTACAAAACTTTTATTTGAAGTCCATTTATTGGAAATTTGGGAAGAGTTTTTTAACCCTAGTTAGACAGCTGCTGACCGTTATGTTTCTCACACGTTGTATGTAAGTGATATTATTTATTCAACATAATTCCTAAACAGTTGAGTGTTTTTTTTATAAAGACATAATGGTACTTAGTTATAATATTAATTTATGTATCACTAGTACCATGAATGGCACTGTCCAATCATACTAATAATGTAACGGCATAATGGTTTGGCTTTTCATTATAGCAATCCATTTATTTTATCATCAAAATTTAAATTACCTAGATAATTTCCTGAGTTTCGTATCCTTCAGCAGGTGAGTGATACACCTTACATCTAGGCATTTTCATTGGCCAACAAAGATCCATTTTCTAGATTTAAATAAACTATGTTAACCTGAAAACTAGTGCTGACTTCCATAAAGCGAGGACCCGAAGGCCGCGAGCCCTGGGGCTACTGCTCAACTCGAACAAACTTACCTCCAACTTTTACCTAAGTGCCTTAAAATTTAAGTCAATTTCGTGTCCGTTCTTGGAACGAACCACTTTGGATTTGAGATGCTTACGCTGAAACTAAAGTTCATTGGTTCTGATAAGATCATGCAAATAGATATTTTTATTCCTGGCTGTACCGTAACCATGATCAATCATGATCATGATCTGATCAATCATGATCATGATCAATTAATAACCTACTGGACAATTTCACAGCTGGTAGCATGTTATTGGAGTAGGTACATGATTTTAAAAAACAGAAAGTGATTATGTGGTTTACGACATTACTTTAAAACACCGACAAAATAAAATCTCCTTCACCAGAATTGGCCACTAATTCGTACTAACTTTGTAGTAACTTTGTAGTATTTAGTTGAATTCAAAACTAATATCAAAGTTTATCGGTGCGGAATAGCCTATACAATGAAATGAATGTAGTTTTTCAACTGAAATAAAAGTCAAATCCATTCACGAATTTAGTTGGGCACGGAACAGAGCAGTAGTCATGAATTCTGACTGTAAAAAGCTTACGGTCTGCAGTTGGTATTTTATGAACCAACACAATTAAAAGGGGCACATCCAAAGCTATCTATTTTAAAGGAATCGGTGGCTACTAGCACCAAAATCTAGACTGCGAGTACATACCTACCTAGAAACCATATTTTTTCTTTGTAAAGTAGAAAAACATTTAGTAAGTTTTTCATCGTGTGAATTTTAACAAGTGTCAGTAAAGTCTTGATTTACTAAAGTGGCCATAAAATTTTAATCAAAGTAAAGGAGTTCAAAAAAAGTTACAATTCTTTGCAATGAGTTTTGTTTTTTATTTACATTATTTTTATTTGTATTGTAGTTTTGGATAGTTTTTTCTATGTTTAAAAAGCTAATTTTCTTGTTTGTTGACATGGTATTTTCTCATAACACAATCTTAGTATGATATTCGTAGGAATTATGAGGTAATTCCAGTGCAAGCCAAATGCAAAGCACATGATGTCCATCTGCTGCATTTCTAGATTCGCGACACGTAGCGACAGTTTAGAGAACTCCTTCCCAAAACCCATGGGGAATAGGAATAGGGTTGATATCTGTGATTTACAAGGTACTTGCCTTGAATGTATGTAATCAAATAAGGCATTTGATAAAATACTCATCTATATAAATAAAACTGAATATTTTAATGTTCGTCCTCTATGCGTTCCTAAATCATTGATCAGATTGTGATGAAACTTTTGTAGGGTCTTCTGAGGCCGCCCGCGATTGCCCAAAAAACTATATGGAAAAAGAAAAACTACGTTGATAATAATAAACCTTATAAAACGATGATGATAAATAATGATTTATCATTTATTTAGTTAATTAAAAATTGCTCTTTCAAACACGATGCACTTATATAATATACTTATTTATTTCCGAAAAATTCACAGTCAAAAGCTCCAACGAGACAAAAGCTCCAACTCCAAAAGATTTTAACTGCCTTATTAATTACAAAGGGTTACAATTTATTCTGACTTGGTACTTTCATTTCATCCCTACTTAATTATGTACTAGAAGAAAGCCAAGGACGTGACGAGTATGAAATGTATAAAATAAATTAACTTTTACGACCTTTTTTGTAATAAAATTACTTAATTCCTTCTCAAGATTTAGGCCACGGAAAATTTATGCAATTCTGCTAAGTGTTTTTCGGACGTTTTTAACGGAATTAATTTAAACCATCTTGGGAGGCACTGGGATAACAGCCATAGACTTATTTTATGGTATTATTTTAATAAGCTTCCTGTTTTCTTCGTTAGAGTTTCAGCGGTACTTTAATTAATGTAAACAGTGAACAGTATTTATCTTTGACCCCTTTTTTTGAGCACATCTGGTCATTTCTGTACCCTAAAATCATCTGATCTATGGCCATCGTTTTTTGTGATAAAATTAAAATATTATAATAATTACAAACTTATTTTCTTACACTGTTACTGAGCACTGGTTTTGCTGACAATTAAGAATTTAACTTTGTTGTATAATAAATAACACTTTGATCTCTATTAAAATATTATCAAATTGTTAGCTAATACTAAACTGGAATACAAAAAAAAAATACCTGGAAAACCTACAAAAAAACACTTTTACTTTAGACTTTTCTCGCGGCGAAGATTGTATCGAAAACAGCTATCATCTATTGATTACAGCAATTTTATTCTACCGTATAATCCGGCCCAGTCAGCACTCGGCTTTATACGCTCGTGAAATACAGCGATTATCATAAACGCGACGTTTTCGTCATCCAGCGCGCGCCATTAGACCGTGCCTTTAGATCCAGAGCTGGTGGGGTTTTCCTACATCATTATTTTTGATAGCATTTTTGTTTAAGGGTTTTTTTGAAAAATGTAAGGCTATAATGTTGAGAATTGGTTACAAAATAGTGAAGGATTTCAAGCTTCAATAGATTGTATTATTATAAGGAAAAGTAATAAGTAAGTACCTACTAAGAACTTACTTACACCTAAACATAATTATTATTACTTATTTGCATTGGTCAGTAGAAATAACAAGAAAATTAAATATGTATTTTTATTAATTTGATTTTAGTTCAATTTATTCAATAACTTTAAGATCATTGCCGTTCAATAAGCAATTAGGTAATTATTTTATTCCATGACAACTTCCTATTGAAAGTTTGTGCTCTTGTTTATTGATATAGTTTTACCATGCTTTCACAGTGGCCTTAAAGCTTTAATTGTCGGTAAGCCTTGATGGAGGCCTTCAGGCAGCCTAAAAACTACGCCACTAGCGTTGACGAACTTACTGTCAGAGTCAAGAGCATGACGTAAATATGATCGTATCAGCTCTCGGTCTAAGAACCCGTGTCTGGCAGAAAACTCGCGAAATGGTCGCCGTAACGGTCCCCCTTGTACATATTAGGTATATTTTCAAGCTTCACTGCGTATGTATTAACATTTTTTTACTATGAGAACCTTTGGGGAAGACAGGTTAGGCTTATTACGAGCTTATGCGGGCAGGAATTATTCGGTAGTTTGTGGATTTTGTCGTATCTTTTATTGAGGATAGAAAATTTCGGTTGGGTTGCCTTTTGATTCTGTGAAAGGTGGGCTGAAATTACAAAGGTCTTAGTTTCAATGTGAGTAAACGCAATGGGAATATGGCATTTTATGAGGCAACCATGAACATTTATGTTTGTTTTCTGTCTGGGTGCTTTAATCGCTACATTATAAATACCTAGCAGTTTGTCTTTCTGTATGCTTTGATCTCAGAATTACGAAGTATAATTATATCGCTTCAATAATGGACAGGGTGGTTTTTGTGAGAGGCTTAATGACTTGGTTCCAAGTTGATCGGAATTTATCGATAAATACCGGGAAAATATTCAAATATTCAAAGGCTTAAAGTGAAATTTGTTTTTAGGGAAAAAAAATGCCTCAGAAGCTTTGATTAGGTTGGATAAATTACAATCTGTGTAATGTCGTTAGTAGTTAAAGGTTTAGATTGGGGTTGGACGATAGAAATTTACCAATATCTTTATGTAAGTATAAACTGTTTGTAATTCTTGACCGATATTGTTATTTTTTTATGCACTTTTAGGGACATCTGGAGGGTTCTTAGTTTTGTGTATCAGGACTTACACTACTCTTCAATCTCAGCAAAGGTTAAAAGGAAAGTAAGACTTTAAACTTCACAAGAGAAGTCAGTAACCGTTAAACTATGTTATCAAGTTTAAAAACCCTCGGGTAACGCCGGCGCCCGATGAGTTTAAAACTACCGCCACGAGATAACCTCCATTGAATTAGTACATGCTGACTTCATCTCTCTCGTGCACGTGTCTAGCACTAGCTGGTGCTATTTCAGAACTTTATTTAATTTAAAATAGTAATAAGTTCTTTTGTAATCGGTATAAAATGTTTTATACTCTCTGTCTGGAAGCTTGGCTTATGTATTCATTTTCCTGAAGTGGTAGCGGCTATAGATTTACAATATGTCAAGTGGGTTTCTGTACCTACTGCTTAATATACACTGTGACTGACATATAAGGATTGGGTTGAAAGGCTATAAATACCTATTGGGATGAAAAATGTTGGGTTGAAAGGAGAAGCTCGGAATCCGAGCTACTAAAAAGTTGACGTGTGCCAATTGTATATTTGGATATGACTCCTACTAGGTATAAACATTTTGTAAGAATCACATATCCAAATACATATCATCATCATCATTCTCCTGCCCTTTTTCCATGCTAAGTGGGATCGGCACAACATGTTTTCCTCTTCCATCTCTATCATTCGTCAACTCTGAATCCACTCCTCTCACATTCATAGTCTCTTTCACACAATCATACTACAATAAACACGTGTCCACGTCCAAATACCTACAAAGTTAAATATTTTCGTATTTATCTATTATCTGAAAAACTATTTAGTACTCTAAAATGTAGCGATGGAATTGCTAACAGTTGGATTTGGAATGATAACTACTGAAAAAATATGCATGCATATTGCATGTGTCAAAAGAATATAGACATCTTCAATAATAATCCTTATTACCGGAAAATCTGAGCGAATGCCTGCCGTGTACCTACAGTGATATTCTTTCGTCAGAGTGTGCTGTAAAAACAAAGAGATATTGTGCTTACGAGCAAAAACTTGATGTTTCTTGATTCATTTCCGCTCTAATTTTCACTTTGTAAGCTCCAATTCTGTTTTGATAAAGGAATGAATTTCTCCCGACAGCACATTAATAAGGCATGGGTGCATCGCATTATTATTCGAGACAGAGATGAATCTTGTGTAACTATCATCACTATAACCCGATATATCCATTATCCACAGCTACATAATAATGCAACATTGAATTCCTCTGTATCTAGAAAAGATATTAGATTTGAATGAAGATGTATGAGTAGATATATGAGTGGTCCCGGAAACTATAACAGTTCATTCAGACCATAATAGGGCCTCACACATTTTAAACCTTTGCGACTTGAATAAGTACATTTTTAAAATATTCATTCCATTTACCTCGACTTTTGGATGACTTTACAGTCACCATGGTCACGAGTAGACTGGGCCGGTGCCCACTCACATCTTCGACTGATAAAGTTTTTGAATACCCTCATTCAGTCATTTTATTTTAGTTTATTTCTATTTCTTGATAGACTGTAGACAATTCTCGGTTACATAGTATACTAATCGGGTAATCTAGGGTAGATCCAAACACACGATTGCCACATGCACACTTTTTTCATTTTATACCTACGTCGCAAGTTGGGACTGTTGCAAACGCCCCTACTGGCTTTTCACGGTGCTTTTCTTCACCGTTAAGAGCTGAATTAACTATCATAAAATATGAATTTAATCCACGCCATTAGTGTGGAAAGTGTGCAGCGTTCATTATCTCCGTGGCAGAGATGAATTTATGTGCACAATATGAAGGAGCTACGGCTAGATAAATACTGGCAATGTCTTGAACGCAAACAACTACGTACAATATTGCCCTGATTGAATCCTTCCCACGAACTGAAATGCAAAGCGGGATGTGCTGCGAATACCAATGCTGAATTAGAATAGTGCTTACCAGACGTCAGATGTCGACTGTCGGGTTTCATAAATTGTTTCTCAAGAAGCAGCGGCCGCTATGAGCCAAGACACATAACGCGATACATCCCGCTTGTGTATTGACACTATTCGTGTCGCATTTAAGGCATACCCAGACTCTCATAAATAGCGACATTTCATGCCCAAATTACTCTTAACCCTACTGTATGATATTGAAATTTAAATGGAAGAAACGTCACAAATCGACCGAGCCCGAAATAATTATTAAGTTAAAAGCCTCGATAGAATTTGCTGCCAAACATAGCTCTGAAAATTGAGACTTGCCCTGATTTCTCAGAACCAATTTTAATAACGATAAAATTTCTTGAATAACTTTAAAATATAAAAAGCTTCCAAGAAAAGCACTTACGATAAGACTAAGAGTAATGCATTATTGGCATGGTATCATATTCTCTTCGATGTGGTAAAGAAATGTTGGTTTACGTCTATGAAAGGATAAACCGATCTAATTGGTCGAAAACATTTAGTGAGAGTAAACTACACTATTCCTAGAGTAATTAGCTACGGCTACTATTTATCATGGATAATAATATAGTTAGATCCCGCGAGAATTAAACTATGTAACCGGACGACTGAGATAGTTTACTATGAAGCAGTTTTATATGTGTGACCAAGAACCGTAAAACGGAATGTTACTTTGCTTTTACTCTATATTATTACATCTTCAAATTGGAAAAAACTGGTAGAAACCGCTTAAAATTTACAAATTTTATAGTCTTTCGAAGAACATTAGGCCCTAAGCTATATTTTTACCTGAGAAACATGCACAGATTTCTCTCTTTCAAACCATTTGATAAAAATCTTAGTAATTTATGAACAAATGCCTACTATTGGTTCTACGACACTTCGCAACGTTTCGATCACATGTGGGGCAGAGATATCGGACTGCAAAAATTTTACATATCACCTACAATTAGTATGATATCTAAAACCTACAGTATGAGGTTAACTTACGTAAAACTGCGGTCACTGTTTAATGAAAGACTCGAGAACTGACGTAGAGTTGTGGGTAGGCCATTAATGTAGAGGCTTTTAACGTAAGCCGATACCAGCCGACTAGACCAGCTGGGTTGAGTCAAACCTGAAAGGTGTAAATCCATGAAGTTTGCAACTTTTAATTGGATACTGGACCACGTCAGAGTCTTTTAAATTTTGACTTGAAAATGTCTAGTTTTTAGAAAAGTTTTCAACTACGAAAAATGCTTTATAATTACGCCTGTGTCCCCAAAGCACGGTAGATATTTTCCCGATCTTTAGACATTTAGGTAAGTCCGTTGAAGATGTCTGTCGTTTTCAACTAAACCTTAGGGAAAGTAAACCTTAAGGTATGAGTGTGATTACAAAGAAGCTCTTAATTTGTAATCCTCATAAAACATTCAGGATGACTGTCTAAGCTTATAGATACAGTTTAACTGAGTTCTTGTTATCTTTAGTACTTGTAAAGGAAATTTCCTGGAAGGCGCGCACGCCACTCAAAACCCGAGGTTGTAACGATAAAGTGGTATAAACTCGTATCAGATGTCTTAACTTCTTCATAAAACAAGCCAGAGGTCTTATAAACTGAAGTATTTTATGAAAGTTTATTTAAATTATGCAAATAACATACTTAACAAGTTTAAAACTATAGTTTTCAGTTTTTATTGTGCATGAAACTATTGCGGTAGAACAAGATGTCTTTGTGGTCCTGCTTGGATCCTGGGGCTAACCACTAAGTCAATGGATTCACTGTTTCTTTTCAAATCTCATTTCAACACAACATAATCTATTCGTAGTCATCCCATATAGTACCTAGTTTAGTTTTTGTAAATAAATGTTCGATCCCATTGGCCTAAGTTGGCCACTAATTTTTACAAAGTTACTTTTCACAATTACCTTGACCTTGAAGTTCGCACCAAGCTCGAAAATTCGAGGATCAGCCCGACCTAGTCTTGGCTCGGTATTGTATGAATCATCCCTAACCCGCTTGCTGCGAATGTCAGTCAAAAACTCCGAGGCAGTAAAGAAACATAAACCCATACTTTGTTGTCTCACCCTCTATGAACCAAAACGGCATAATATAATATAAGTAAATAAAGCCGCTCACGTCTGCCCATATAATAAAACGTGGTACGTTTGAAGGCGCACCAAATATTCAGTTACTGCACGAGATACAAACAGGACGCGCGGACGTGACCGGCAAGCCGAGACATGAACTAACATTTAGCAGATATCATAAATGACTGGGTTTATGCAAGTTGTTACAAATAGATCAAATCTGGAGTTTAAGTTAGAGCTATAAGCAAATATAGCTTAATGCCACGTGTAGCTTCATACCATGGAGCCTTTTACTACCCTCAAAAGTATATCCTTATGCTCTAAGGATTAATAAAATAATAGTGTCAAAGAATAGTCTGCTTTCCCAAAAGTGGCTTATACATACAAAACTGCAAGCATCTACGATAAATACGGCCTTAATGAAATAATACAAACAAGTAAGATTAAAATAATCAATTACAAAAGCCAATAAAATGAAACTTTCATTCTCTATCTCTCTGTTTCGGTTGAATTCTCAACAAAAACGATTCTTGTTCAGTCAAAAGCAATGGACGGTAAACGTAACTGCGCAACACTTTCTGTACAGTTCACGACAAAAGCATAGCTTAGTTTTTATATCCCTATTTTTGTTCAGTATCTACGACTTTATAAAAAAAAAAAATGATTCTCATTTTGAGTATGCTGTAATATAGAGTGCATTTAATTGGTGACTTTTCGTGTTGACTGTACATTGTACAAGCTGTAGCAACTGAACTCTGCAAATGTATCTGATTTTATATTATGTAAGTACCTAAAGAGTCGAATAAATGCTTCCTTTGCAAACTTTTTCTCTGTTGCATATTGTTGGTTTTGATTTCTTTATTATTGTGTAATGTTGTACCTACTAGAATTATTATTATGAAATGAGAGTAGGTGCTTTCCAATCTAAAAAGTCGTATAAAAAGTGTTGTTTCTGGATACCTACGTGGTAAGTTTTTAAGGCTTTTTCGGGGACAGTATCAAGAGCAAAAAGAGACCTACTTATAGTTGTGGATAAAGGCTTTACTGAGGATAATGATAATGATATAAAACGTTTTAGATTTACAAACTACATCCTATGTGATTCTAACATACAGAATGTGAATTTGTGCTATATAATGTAATTTTTAGACTTACTGAATATCTTCTAAAAGTCTATAAAACTGGATTATTTAATCCAGACATTTGTCTATCGTACTTCTGGATATAGTTACTAACCTTTCTTTTTTAATTTAAAGCACAAACAGAAAGTTCCACGAGCTACATCTAACATTTTGACGGGTAATTTGGCACAGGCACCTGTACCAACCACTGAAATATGAACCCCGGCGACGATGTATTCACGAATTTCCTTTTCTAATTTCGAAACTGAGTATGAAGAGTGAGGGGTCAGATTTCACTGGTTTTGTGTAAAAGTTGAACAGCAAAGTTACAAAGTTATTGGTTGTTTAGGTCTCGCGTGGATTTTGTGAAATAATTCGATGGATATAGTTTAGGTAAATTTTATTAGAAACAACAAAAAAATGTGTTTTGTATAATACCAGTAGGAGTATGATACTACCATAGAATAGACTATTGGTTATAGTAATGAAATATTTTGTTCTCGCATTTATTTTAGTAATGTTGTATTGAAACAAATCTAAATTTCAAGCCACAAAATATTGCTATTTCACAGTTCCTACAGACAAATTAGAGATGGAAGAACAACGGAAAAGGTTTGATACTGAGGTCATCTTTCATCTTTAATTAAAATTCCGATCGAGTTCCAGATTAATGGCAATTTTCATAACATTTCTCAAACCATTTAATATTTCATTTTCGCTGTCGAGGGATTTGTATTGGACTGAAAAGGCTTCTATTAAGATTTTTGGCAGAAAATGGTTGTATTGTAGAGTTTGATAAGAGAAGGTTTTCAGAATAGCTATTGAAATTATTATACTGCTTTCTAACAATACAATTACTTTAATGGATATAAAGGATTATGACAATGTTACACTTAAACGTATAACAGACCGACAACTCATCGAATATTTATATTCAAAATTCATATTAGATTAAAATTAAGCAAGGTCTGAATATTTTTTCTTGTCACTATCATGTGAATTAAAAAATAATAGGAACCAACTTTCCAGATGCTCTATGAATAGCAAATATAGCAAGCCTAAAAAGTGTAGTCTCTACCATAATTCATAGTGGTGACAGAACCATTAATTTTATTTGTTTCTGTTGAAGATATTTTTGTTCCAAATATTTGCAAATATTAGGCAAACCTAATTCGTCTTTCGGGATCCTAGTTTTAATAAAGAGCGAGTATTTCCCTCGCTACACTTGAAATATATTCAATTCGGGCATTTCTCTTGGGGCTTCTAGTTTGGATCGCGCGTTTTGAAATATTATTTATTTAATTCCACACCGTACTGTCCCGTGTGATGAGTGTGCTTGCTGGCGGTGTTTTGACTGCATTTACTTAGAAAACATTATATACTCACCTTAACAAGTTTCACAGAAGTAGCTTTAATTATATTATCTGTGGTTTTAGTAATGACTAGAACGTAAAAGCAACACTAAAAAGTTAATTAAACTTTTGTCTACACTTCACCGTGTCGCATTATCGGTTTTAAACATTTCGTATGGTGATATTCATATTTACGTGTTGTGACGTCGTAACACTTTGGTAAGATACGAATGGATCGCGTCACGACACATCCATAAAAAGTAATGTGAATAATTTTGATATACTAGCTTCCGCCCGCGACTTCACTCGCGTGATACCTACCCAGAAAAGTAATAAGTATTTCAAGTTTCATTAAATCCGTTCAGTAGTTTTTTCGTGAAAGAGTAACAAACATCCATACATCCTCACAAACTTTCGCATTTACAATATTAGTAGAAAGGATTTGGATGCGTGTTTGACTGCCATAGAAATCTTTACTGCGGAAGGTCATAATCTTTTTTTTAATTTTGTTTAAAAATACTCTTAAGCATATCAGTTAAGTACTACAGGTAAAAGCCGAGAGAAGTTCTCTCCCGCTTCTCACACAACTGCGTCCTTCCGCTAAAATCGTATCAATCATTTACACGTTTCCTATGTAAATAGGACGACGCGGCATATTTCAGGGGATAATGTGTTCCCGTGGGCTGAGTGCCGGGATTTGTAGGCACGTGTGCGTAATGCGTGAGAAGTGCGGGTCCCGTGTTGACACGTAAGTTCTGTTTAATTTGCGTATTGACAGAGAAACGTCTGTGCTGGTAAGCACCAGTGGGGCTATAAAAGTGATCTAAGTAAGCAACCTTTGAATTGTATGGAAACAACAGAATAATTGTAGGTACCTATGGTAACTACAAAATAATTTCAAAACTTGGGCTAAGCTTTAAAGCAACAAGTACCGCACGTCAACATTACCACTAGGTATTCTATTTATGTCAGTTTTACTATTACAAATTACAAACATGAGCTGAAATACAATAAGTGCCACTTCACTTTGCTTGTCGCTTCAGGAGTAAAGCTACTGTAAATGATCTTATTTATTTATAAAGCTATCATGGTAGCTTCATTGTTCACTTGTCAGCAACTGTTTCTGAAAGGAAATGGTTAAAATTATAATAGGTATTGGAAATGCTACACCCCTAATGTTAAATATTATTTAAAACGAAATATTATACAGATATACGTTATCATAATTATCTTTTCATACAATTATCATTATTTTGTTCTATTTTCTCATAACATAACCCAATTCTCATTCTGAATGCCATAATAGTAAAATAGTTATTTGTGCAACAAGAGAGCAAAGTTGATGTTTTCCTCGAGTGCTGATTTTGAATCCCGAGCGAACGAGGGATTCTAAGAATTGAATCACGAGCGTAGCGAGTGATTCTACGTTAGAATCCCGAGTCTAGCGAGGAATTCAAAGGCACGAGATGTAAAAAACTTTGGTCTCGTGTTGCACACAAAATTTTTCACCTCAGCAGCGAGAACATTACTACCTACAAATAAAAGATACAACTTTGTACATAATGAAGCAACTAATCCATAATAGGTATTCATTTATATCTATTTAAAAATAAAGCATTTTTTTAGAAATTAAAAGAACAACTAACAGTTATTGTAATTTTGAAAATTAAAAGTTTCTGTTATGTTCGGAACTTACATACGTGCTTCTCAGGAAGGGAACTTTGTTCATCACAATCACTTTTTGTCTCAACTCTTCTCTCTGGAGATAAATTAGTGTATTCGCCACTGGTTTCACTCATCTTTATTGTTTTATGAATTTTCAACAAATAACTAGCGTAACAGAAACAAATTCCCGCTATTTTATTTTTAAAAGGTGCGTTATTGTTTTTTTTTCATAGACAGGCTAGCCAATGACCGCCATGCACTATCACGTGTCAATACTACGACATTCGAATTTCAAATCACTTTTCCTCACTGAAACCAGTGTGCAAAATGCGATTTTGCACACTGGTTTCTCGCAGCAAAGGATGCCATTTCGAGCTGCTGAGGTGAAAAACTCATTTTTCTTTCAAAACTGCAAGATCATTGCAATTACAAAATGAACTGCATTAACATACTCTGTGCTTCAGAGAGAGAGAAAGAGAGGTACGCTAAAAACTTCGTCAGCACTGCACCTGCGAATGTGAACTTACTTATGATGAATATTTAAGTCAGATTTAAGACCAATACCTAAATATCTTATCTGCCGTACCGTTCTATACACGTATCTGTTTAATATACCAGAAAAAAACTACTAGGTACTTATATTAGCAGGATTCGTCACAGATCACATTCACGAGTAAAATATTGAAAAAATCGAATTAAAAAAATCCAATAAATACTAATTACTGATCAAACAATAGCATTGCTTCATGCCCGCTTCGTGTATGATGCAAAACATTATCCTCGGAATAGTAACCCCATTCCAGAGAATTGAAACGTGTATAGATAGCAGATGTTAGAAAAAGCTAGCAATCTGCATTCTAATCTGCGCGGCACGAAGGGCGGTAATTAGGGTCCCTTGGCACGGAGCTGATACCGCAGAGGGTTCATCAGTGATGTCGATGCTATAACCCCTACTATGAAAATACAAGACTTAAAACGCACTACTAGATTTTCCTTTTTTTTCGCTTAGAATTTTGGACAGACAAATGTAAGTTTAGACTTTGCATAATTCTCAGTTCATTCTTGAAACAACTACAAACATAGTTTTGGAAAACACTGGAATATTTATCAGTTTCATTGACTACGTAGGTATGGAAAGACCAAATGTGGACAATAATGTATTAGATAGTTTGGACTTGTCTATGAGAGAGTCTACCATGCCTTGGGGATGATGCAGGTGATCCTATTTCGTTTTGTTTATGAAACATTTCATTGCAATTTCATTCAAAAGTTCAGTTGTATTTTCAAGCTCGCAAATTGATTATATTGAAATTGTTATTATTTTTACAATAAATAAATACACTATAGTAAATTAGCCTAGAAACTTTATAAATATTTTTCAAACAATATTTGTAAAGCAAACAGTAAATACACGAGAGCATTGAATTGTAAAATGTATTTCTGCGATAGATGAAAATAAAACTATTAAAACTGGATGTGTTTGACCCAAAGCAATATTGAATGGAAAATAAAGAACCAATGTTTTATGGTTTTTCCTTACGAGTATGGAAGGCTATGAAATTGGATGCCTAAAACAAGAAGATAGGTCTGCTCTCGTAAATAGTGAAAGTGATTAAAAATATATTGAATTGGTTTCTTTTCGATTATCCTTTAAAAATAAAATTACAATGCCTATTAAATTCAGCAAAATAAATATAACAAGTAAGCTACTTCATTCATTCTTATGGGTAATTTTTCCAATTGGCACTTGGTCATTTGTCTAGTAATTTATCTAAAGTGTGCAATGAAAACTGTTGATGCCAAAGAAAACTGGCGGTGGATGATGATTAGTACCTACCTATCAATAATAATTTTAAAAAATAGGTAATAAATCCACAATCTACATTAACATTATTACATAGATAGAAATAAGCCTTTAAAAAAATAAAGAAAAACTTTGCCCGTACTTATAACTTTTTGATTTTACCCTAACATTTTGATTTCATGCACCGGGCTTTGCTTACTATTTGATTTATTTCTTGCATAAAAATAATATGTTTGCTTTCGAGTTTTGTTAGTACTGCGCTATTTACTTTCTTTGCGCCGCGCACGCTAGGAAGATTTCCCAGTTTCAAACAATAGATACGCCAAATGAACTCACTTTGTTTAAAAAGATATTAAATGAAAAGATTCACTTAAACTTTAAAATTATGAGAGATTTTTTTCAGTTGAAGTGCTTGGTAGGTACTTGTATTATAAATTACAAGTTTATACACCGCGGTTTGGCTCGCTTAGTAGGTATATAAATAAACACATTACCCTTCCTTTGCTTTGCGCAGTCGGGTAAAAATGAATAAAATATGATCACGACTGTATTCCCAATTGACTTTCGATCCGAAGGTCGCGGGTTTGAATCCTATATGTACATAAATGGATATTTCGTTTCGAAACAATATTATAAGTATTCAGGCGGCTGGACCACGAGACTCTGTTACCGCGGTTTCTGTCACCCAAATATTTGTACGCATGAACACGACCTCAAACGGTGAGAGAAAACATTGTGAGGAAAGCAGTTATCTTACTAAAAGGCAGCGACGAGCTTACAACCTATCACTTATAGATTGAACTTCTCTAAAATGTGGACGTGTACACCTACCAAATTTGTATCTGGACGTGCCTCTGCCTACCCCCTTATACATCTTCAATTAAGATCTGAAAGAATGTCTACAACATTCGTGACCATGTTTCTGTTTTTACTATTCAGCAGCTGCCCTAGCCAAGCTACTTATCTACAATCGCTAACGCTAAAGTGAAAATGTATGAAGGAAATTGTAATTTCACGACGATAAGCCACGTGGTCAGAATGAATGAATGAACACTGAATAAATACAATCAGAAGTGTCCGAACAAAAGATTATAGGGATGGGTGATAAAAAAAAAATCGATATGAAGCGCTTGACATTTGGCTAAGGCTGCCAGTAAACAATAATGTGTGTGAAACTGTTCTCAATGACGTATTCTGAGAAAAGCCTACGTCCAGCTGAAGGCTAAATGCAGTAAAAGCTATTGAGATTAATATGATGATTCCATCAGTCTGTTACCGTTATATCACGGTCAAAGAATGTTCCAAAATCAAATAACCTGTTGTATTTGACAATGAATATTAAGTAAAATCTCATCTTGGTTGATGTGAGTGATAATGAATGTTAAATCTCATCTATTAAGACGGAGTACGAATAATCAAAAATTATCAAATGTAAATCCGTTATTGGCTGTAAGAAACATAAATAAGTCGATTTGTTACTACTAAGAGCTGCGGATTTTGTCTGATAAATAAATAAATAAAAATATTAACCACCTTAACATACGATTTGGGAGACGAACACGCCGGCACCGGAATCAGGTTAATGAAACGTCTGTCAAACAGGTGAAGGCGAATTTAATTGAAAATTGCTTTTTGAAACCTTGTTGTTTAACCAATTTCTGTTTGCCACCACATAGGTTAATCAACCCAACTATTAAGATAAATTACATGTAGTACTGTAACGCTATGGAAGATCGGTGACGAAATCTCCGCTTTAGCGTAAGACAAAAGTGATTGAAGAGAAATTCTGTGAAACCAATGATTTCGTTTTGCTAATTATTTTACTATTGGAAGGTACTACAGGACAATTCCGTACTGTGTGGAATATATTTCCAGAAAATCTCTATATGAGTGGAATTGCCTGCCTTAGTTTATTCCACAAAATATCTATAGCTTTATCATATCTCTCGTTATTACCAGCCTACAAATTACTACAGCTTCCTTCATTTCGCTCTATTTTGCTCAGAAATACCGGTAATGGCTTTCCTGTTTGGGATAATCCTTACGTTTCCGCCGCCTACCGATGCAGACAAAAGATTGCCTCAGACAAAGACTAGGAAGTACCTACGAATGTAGCCGGAGCTAGCGAAGGTTTTCGCACATAATAGCGCTCTCACAAAGGATTACGCTTGCGTGATTTCTTCATTTTTGTAAGAATTTAATACATACATTGACGGAAAAATAACATTTGTTGGCTTACAGCTTGTCTCGTATGAATGTATCATAAACGCCTAAATATGTTTACAACCGTGTGCACATTTGATATATTTGATAATGTAAATACATTTTCATTATTAGTCACTAGTACTGACTTAAAAATAATAATTAATTTACCGTTTCCGACTGTATACTCAGCCAGAGACATCCAAACACACAATATTTGAGGTCATAGGGAATGGTGAAATAATCATAAGATGCTTGTATTCTTCCAAGTATGCGTGCTCCGTCTTAGACCACACTATTGCTTTAAATCAGGCTGAGTTTGGCCAAACGCAAATCTATTTTATTAAAAAAAAACATGGGAAAAATTTGACCCAATAATGTGTCATAAAAAAGTAACCGTTGACTTCTTGACTAAAAATTCTGAAGGATAAAAGTTAATTGCTGTACCAAATGAAGACCATAACTAAATACGTAATTTCTAAGAACTGAAAACCGCCATAATACAGTATCTAAAAGTCTGTTTCAAAATATTAAATGTCATTTGTTAGAAGAATCTTCTAACTGACAATCGCTAAGACTATAGTCGGATTTCTCATTCTACGGATTAAAATAGAAAGAAAAAATGTCATTTTTCCTTCAATTTTGACACAAAACATATCAAAAATAATCAAAATTGAAGGAAAAATGACATTTTTTCCTTCAATTTTAGTCCGTATAATGAGCAATACGACTATAGGTACAATTTTTACGTGTGTCATTTGACGGTAAACTTTTCTTAAGAAATCAAGAATTAAGCAAATGAGAAATTCTTCCGATGATAGAAATACTTGAGGGTAGGTAAAATGGAACAGCTCAAGCCCAAGTTCCATGTTGAACTAATGGGGCTACTTCAAAGTGCTCTTAAAGAAAGTAACAATGAAGTGAAATTCTTTGTATTGATTGAAATCAATGTGCTTTTTAACAAGCTTTTTTAGCACCCAATGGCTTCACCTCTACCTATGTAAACTGAATCTTTTAACGTAATTTTTAGCCACTTCAAAACGTCAGATTAAACTGAAACTTTGCACACTTATCAAGGACCGAAGACACTACAATTTATTAAAAGACAAAAAAAACAGAATAGAAAAAAATTAAGAAAGTATGACAAAAACAAAAAAAAAACTTTTTTTGTTCGATTTGCTACAAAACCGTGTCTTTTTCGTTTTTTTTTTTACTCTACGTACTTGCACTCACACAGAAGTTTTCAAAAGATCTAAGAAAAAACTACTTACTTTACTTACTTAATGGATCTTAGACACGTATGAATATACATTAAAAAGATGTGTGACCACATGAACCGTGTTTTTTTTCCAACTTCATTTCCTATGATTTCCGACAACAATATCGTTTTTTTAGGAAAATTTACCATGTTTGAAATGCTCTTTCTCGAGTTTCAAAGAACTGTAGTTACCTAGTCTTCGTAGCAAATATTATCAATTTTAAAAGTATATGACTCAAAATCTAAATTAAGTAAAAAGACACCACGTACTTAGCACAGTTCTTTAGAAGTAAACTTAGCAACATGCAACATCCCAAAAAATCAGTACAGGACAATTTTTGCCATCGGAGATTTTTAAAATGCCTAGCATCATTCATTTGAACTCTCATTATACAGGGTGTGGCAAATTCTTGGTCACTGAAGGGTAGCTACCTTTTCTCTTGTAGTTGGAAAGTTTTGTTCTTAGGAAACTTCAGTTTTATTTTGAAGAAAAAAATAATTGCATTTTTAGATTTTTGAAAAAAAGCACAGTTAGCCTAAAAAATTACATTTGTCAAAAAAAACAAGTTGGTCTTAATCGACTCTATTTCCCACCAGGAACACTTCTCCCAAAGTAACTTATCAAATCAAATCGTAAGTTTTTGCAATAATTCAAAAAAACACATCCCATACATTTTCTATGTAATTAGTAGTGATAAACATTATAGTGCCACTTATTCGATGGTTATTAATTTAAATTCGTAACTGCTTCGGCATGCTGGGAGGCTATTGTAAAGCCTTAGGCGCTTTTGACAGACCCGCAAGAGATGTTGGTATGCATGGAGCATACCATTTGTACATCTGCAGGGAA
This sequence comes from Camptogramma bilineatum, assembly GCA_958496255.1. Taxonomy (NCBI): domain Eukaryota; kingdom Metazoa; phylum Arthropoda; class Insecta; order Lepidoptera; family Geometridae; genus Camptogramma; species Camptogramma bilineatum. Next base: position 6,476,382 of record OY292467.1, on the reverse strand, counting down.
GCACTTTGTTCTAAATTTAAATACGCGCTTTACAATAGCTTCCCAGCTTGCCGGAACAGTTACGAAATTAAATTAAGAACGATCAATTAAATGGCACTGTGATGTTTACAACTCTTCATTTCATAGAAAATGTATGGGATGTGTTTTTTTGAATTATTGCAAAAACTTACGATTTGATTTGATAAGTTACTTTGGGAGAAGTGTTCCTGGTGGGAAATAGAGTCGATTAAGACCAATATGTTTTTTTTGACAAATGTAATTTTTTAGGCTAACTGTACTTTTTTTCAAAAATCTAAAAATGCAATTATTATTTTCTTCAAAATAAAACTGAAGCTTCCTAAGAACAAAACTTTCTAACTACAAGGGAAAAGGTAGCTACCCGTCAGTGACCAAGAATTTGCCACACCCTGTATATTCTTATCGCGCTCCTTGTGAAATTCTTAAACCCAAGGCACCGATATTTACCGTGGTCGATACTAAACGTGTCATCGATCAAACATGTTGGTAAGTAACACTTAGATCCACTTACGTTTGAGTGAGGTAACAAGATCCTGTGCTTCATACCTTGTGGCTCCAAATACTCCTTTGATGTGTAATGACATGTGGTAAGACGGGTATGCGGTTTCATTGAAGTCTCAATTTTTATTTTGTTTCAAATAATAGCGAAAGAAGAAAATGAAAAATTAAAGAAATCGTTTCTTTGTTGGAAGAGGCAAAATAATAACAACAAATAATATAAATAAGGTCCTTGTGGTAATGTTTGGGTTTTGATGGAAGTCAGATTCTTAGAACAAAGAAGTTAGATCTCTATATTGTCTCTAGCCTTCACCCTCTCTTTATTTCAAAGATAACAAAAAATGCACATGTAAACTCTTCAAACTATTTATATCGTGACAATTTTCTGACGCAATGTTTTGAATATTCTGGTACGTTTTTTGTTTAAAATTATTTGAGTCAAGATACTTTATCATTACATTACTTAAACTAATTTTATTTCATATCCCCAAACGAATTGAATTCCACATCGATTTAGTTTGAAAGCCTTCAAATTACCCGCACATTAGATCCGCAAACTATCAGTTCCAACACACCCCTACGCTTAATTGAAAAAACACCAAAAGCTTATTGACAAAGGCTAAGCCATCCGTTTAATGGCAGTTCGTTGACCTCGCCAGGACAATACGTCCTGACGTCCGATACATTGACACAGGCACGCCTTTAGCAAACACATTGCCTGTCCTTATTAAGCGGGGTTGTAAAAATTATTACGCTTTAATTATGTGTTTTCTAAACCAAATTGGATAGCGTGAAGTTTATTAGTAATTATCATTATCATTACTCTGCTCTGGTTCTTTCAAATTTTTTTATTTACTTACTACCTTTTCTATTTATTGGATTTTTAATCCCGCCCGGTTCATTGATCATGTTCGAAGTCACATAATCTCAGTTCCTACTCAGACCACAAATATGTTATTAACTGTAAAAATATAAGGTCTTTCTATGCAAAAATACCAGCCGTAAATACACGTAGAGTAGAAATTAAAAACTGAAAATGAAATAAGATCTCGTCTGTGTCCCCAGGCGCGGTAGACATTCATTTTTTAAGATCATTTGAAGATGTCTAAGGGGGTAGCCAGAGGTATGTCCAACTAAATTTTTGGTACATGCCCACATTTTGCAGAAGTTCCATACGTGACAGGGTGCAAACCCATCGACGCTATTAGAAAGCTAACTGGTTTCCTCACGATGTTTTCCTTCACCGTTCAGAGCTCGTGTTGAAAAATCCATTGATGCACGCCCGGGTTCGAACCTGCGACCTTCGGATCGGAAGTCGAGGTATTACCTCACTCGGCCAACACGGCTCTCACTGCATGTCTAAGATAAAATAAAGTCGGGCTTGTTTAAATGTGGCTTCCTTTATAAAAAGTAAATAAGGATTTGAGCTGTAGATATCTAAAATGAGCCGAGATTTATTTAGAGTTATCCTTTTAGCAAGCGAGCTTAGGCGGGCTTTTCCTGAACCTTTTACGGAAGCATAACCTTGGCACATATCCCTTAATAATGGAGGGAATGCTTTCTTGCGCGTATTTTTTGAGAGGGAAAACTTTTTGCGGTATGTTTTCTGAGATGAAATAAACCAAGTTGAACTGAACCGATAAAAATGTAATAACATTGCCTGAGATTTCCGCCGTTTATAACCAGTTATAGTTTACTTTGGAAAAAAATTGAGACTTTAAAAAAAGTTTTGCCAGAAATCATAATATTTCAAAGCCCGAACTTCAAGATAGGTAATCGGTTATTAGAAAGTATCTTTGGGGATCACGTGAAGAGAAAGCTAAGTTCAAAATACGTTTTAAAAGCAATTTAGAAAATCCACTCTGTTTTGGATTTCTTAGATTTAGCTTTCCTGTATATATACCTAGGATATATATAGATATACCTAGGATACAGTACTGAGACAATATCTGCACAATATAGATACTGACTAATTTACAAATGCGGGACGGATATGAATCATGAAAGCAAGACCGCGGACTTATGATAGCTACATAGGAAACTATTTGAGTTAATCGAGCACGTTTAAAACCTCAGCTATCCGTTTAATCTCAGCAAAAAATCAGCGATTCGCGATGCGCCACAAACATTATAATAAAATCGCAATCAAACCATTGGCGAATAATTTATTTTGCACTTTAAGAAGTTCCGTGTGGTCGTTACTCACCTTTACGAGGTAAAAGTCGTTTTTAACAGAGTTAGCTTGCACGCAATCTCAGTACTGTTCCGACCGGAATTATTTATGTGGCAGAGCGACGGGGAATTATATCGCCCGTGTACAGGCTGTGCTAGGTAAACTGTTCAATTTTCTAACGCTTTCACGATATAACGAGACAACACTTATTTAATATAACTAGCGTCCCGCCCCAGCTTCGCACGGGTCACATCACATTAGAAACCTCTAAAATTATCAGTGTTTATCTACTATATTGCGCATGTACTCGTATTATACATATAACCCTTTCTCTTGAATCACTCTATCTATTAAAAAAACCGCATCAAAATCCGTCGCGGAGTTTTAAAGATCTGAGGACACATAGGGACAGACAGCAGGAAGCGACTTTGTTTTATACTATGTAGTGATATACTATATTTAAACTTATTTTATAAAGTGAAAACATTTGTTCGTAAAATTAAATCTTTGGAACTTTTACTGATCCGATTCTAGGAATGATTTTACTACGAAAAAACTACAATATTCTTACGTAGGTACTATAAACTACGTTTTATCGAGGTTCGTGTGAATGTTACGTGATAATTCGTTATAGTAGTATAACCCTATGATTCATAAAAGCTGTAAGTAATTTCACCGAGAATTTGAAGAGTGAAAACTGCGTTTTTTGAAGAGGGTTTGTATCGATACAAACGCGATGCAAACGCGCTGCTCAAAAACGCGCTTCTAAAAACGCAGAGTGCTCAATCCAGGTTCGCGTTTAGTATGGATACAGACACGCTCAAAAAAACTTTTCAATTTCAACTAATGTGATAGCATGATTCAAATGGGGTGAGTTTCATGTAACTTTTTGGGTATTTAAGCAAAATATGCTTAAATACCCAAAAAGTTACATGATACTATTAATATCGAGTTGAGTATTAAAAATAGCTCATATAGCATCTCTAGGTTTCAGCCCGTGGCAATTTACGAGGAGAGAAGTTCAATATTGTTTTTGTGTAGTTTTGTAGTTGTGTAGGAGTATTGTAGAGACGTCTCAAAAAGAGTCACTCAGCTCTCGCATTATTCAAAATGAGATCTTTCCTGTTTTGTGAAATGTTCCTGTGACACCCAGTATATTTGAGAGACAAGTGGTTTATCTAGCCTCGTAAGGCATTGGCTGGGGATCGGTAGTGGCATAAAACATTAATTCAGTGTTTTTCTTTGAACGGCTTTTGCATAGCTGCGGGAATAGCTATTAAAAACATGATCACGGCTATCCTTAATGCTTGGTAGACATTTACACACAAGATCTAATCTTTAGGCATATAAGATCCTTTTGAAGATGTATAAAGGGGTAGACAGAGGTATGTCCAAATTCGTGCGATGTATCCGAAGAACTCCAGAATCTTGCGTAGACAGATGATGGAGGCAGTCCAAGGAATTTACAGTATCTTCTTCCAACACCACATCTTGAAGTCATCAATGGGGTCTATCATGTTGTACTATATTATATTGAAATTTGACATTTCCATAATATTCAGTTTGCAATATTCTGTATCGAAGTTTACATAATGAATTCAAAATTCAAAATTCAAAAATCATGTATTCAGTACCACTTTGAAACGTCTAAGAGCTAGTAGTAACTTGTACTATTGGTAATATTCAATAACTAGTGTGATGCGACTATATATATTCTTGAGGATCTTCCATTTTAACCGATGCCAAAAGCAAGACAAGAATAATTTGAGTTGCAAATGTTGCAATTCAAATTCTGCCCTCAAGCGAAGGAAATGAGCGAGGCCGTTACCCATTTCAGTTAATTATTGGCTAAGCTTTGTCGGTCCAATCTTCAATCGACTAAAGTACAGATTACATCATTCCAAGTTAAGTCCTATTATTAAAATACTCGAGTCTACGCACCAAAACGATAAGTAGGTACCGAACAAAACAAAACTTTCTAAATTATTGTAACGAACCGAACAGAGTTTAAAGGGCAATTTAAATTTTCATTTTATTTTGCTACCGATATTCTGGAAGTTTCGACAACAAATATTTTGTCAGGAAACTTTTCTATTTGTGTTACCAGTGGGTACTTGGGAACTTTTCTGAGGCTTGCCAAAAATGCTTTTGTAATGTTTAGGTTATTTGATTGAAGATTTTAATACGTCTTCTGATGTTCTCAAAAATAAAACATTTTCTTCAGCCTACTTAGAAATTCAATATAAAAATACTTAGGCCAACATTCATTGTAGCAGCTGTTACTCCAAACAAAACAACTTGGTTTAATCTTGTATTCATAATAAAACCCTCATTTATATCGATGTAACAGAGTTAACGAAAAAGTTTAGGATAAGGCCAAGGCCTTAAAATCCAAGGCCTTGGATTTTCAAACTAAACTTTTTAATCGGAGTTATTTGAGTAAAAAGTCGTAGGCACCCGAAAGAGTCTTTGGTTTAACAACTAAATAACTGTGGGACTGATAACTAAGCGCAAGTAATATCACTAGCAGACACTCTTCCGCTTTATTTATGCATACCTAACTTTTTTTCAATTATACATTATATATCACATACGTGATGTATAATCTGTCTCATAACAGACCTAAGGCCCAGACACAATGGTTGCTCTACCACATTTAAAATTTACCTAGTGTCCCGCTTGGTTGCACTACCAATATGACACCAGCGAGCTGATTGTCTAACTTTTCTCAAACCTCAAATTGGTCTCAAACTGTCAAAACGAGTAGGTGTGTTTTGTCGCATTCAGTCTCGTTGAGAGTACAGTGGCAGAGCTACTTGAGTGGTATCGGTTCCAAACAGTCAAATCTTTGACTGTTTGAAACCGATTTTAGTCGCTATCAAAAGACAATCAAGGGGCAGGTGGTGACATTTAAATACATTTTGTTGGTGGCGCGACTGTGGTAGGCGCCACCATGGTGTCCTAGTGAAAAAGAGCCCTTATGGTATCCGATATCTCAAATGGCTGCGAAATCTGGTGTCATCTTTATCATTGAAATGAGAGTGAGTGACAAGAAAAATCATTCTCTAAATCCATGTTAAATTGACAGTTTTTCAATAAACATACCGTAGATAAGAATATACATTAACTGCTTCATAAATTTTCCACAAAATATGAAATAAGCAAATCCGTAAACAAGTAATAATTCAGCAATATTCTATTTTGCTGATACAAAGTTTTTCCTGAGCTAATATTATTTATACCTAAGTAAATACGATCCGCGAAGGATACCTATAGCCTTGTGCTATATGAAAATATTTTCAATGTAGCAGTGTTAGCTTAGGACCTCGGGTACCTTACATAAAGTTACTGCAACTGAGTTAGAAATATACTATTATGTAAGTTTATAACATAATACTTACCTACTTCATATTATTTTATCCACACTAAGTTCTAATTCGTAAGCGACTATAACGCTGAAAACTAAATTATTTTCTTATTGGTTTTAACGTTTGGCGAAAGTGGGGGGAGGCCTTTGCCCATCAATAGGATAGTATGGGCTAAATTATAATAGCTATGGAGCTTCTTTTTTGGTCCATGTTAATAGTAATAATATGGTTTTTTTTATTTATAATTATACAGAAAATAAAGTTTTAGATTAAAAGCTCTGTAAAAACCGTGTGACGGTTTGTCCGCATCCTTGTGAGTCTCTTTTAAAAAGTAGTTGGTTTTTAATAAAAAACAATATTACCTACTTAAATCAAATGAAACGAATACCCTACTTAAGTACTATAAGAACAAATGTAAGATTCTAATCTCACTGAGATTAGAATTGATTGATTTATTTTATGCAGATTTTTTACTGATATTACTGATTAAATATTTTGGAATTTTCAAAAAAATCTGAATACGGACTTCCGCAAAGTCACGCCTGAATCAATTATAACTAATTTTATGCATTAATTGAACGGATTAATTTGGATACTTTAATCCGAAAAATAACAGCGCAAGCGAAATAACGAACAGCTAGTTGTAAATTAAAACAAACTTTAAGGTCCACATAAGTTTTCAATGAGAAATCAGAACTGTGACGTGTTTCTTGAAATTCACTTAATAACTAGGTTAGAGGGGAAGCCGAGTAGCCTTTGGTCGGGCTTCAATTCACGTAACATCTTTGAAACTATATGAAGTAATAACTCTTGATACCAACTTGAGTTTACCGCAGTAAAGGTACATGCATACTCTGGTAAATTATTGCGAAACATGATACAAAATTACAAACAATCGTTTGATATGACAAATGACATACAACATTCGCAGTAGACTAATAAATTCATAGAAATCTGCCAATAAATTAGATGTCGATTCGACGTTCATCATTAGGTACACCCACTATGATCGAGTTACAATGATTTTTTCATTTCTCATACACGGAAAGTACGCTTGAAGTTACCTAAACAGAGGGATGAAAGTAGTACTTTTCCGCCCTGGGAAGCAATTTTCCCTGCTGTCAAATTAAAAAAAAATCATTCTATTTTGACATTTCTATTGAGTCATGTTGAAACTTTTTACACAGCAAAAGTAACATTTGACTTTTCTATTTTACCTTTTTATTGAGAATTGCTGTAAAAAATATTTTCAACAATTATTACATGAGTATTGTTATTAATCATTACTTTTCACTAAATTATTATTATTTGAACAAGATTTTGAGCTTGAAATATTTACCATCTTCAATGACAAAAAATACTGGCTGAAAAAAAAGGTGGGCGCTTTTTTTGTTTTTTTTTCAGTGGCAAGCTACCAGCCAGTATTTTTTTTAAAGCACCAATTCGATTTTTATCTGTTTTGTCGATCGAGAGCAGAGATTTTTATAAAATGAGCTAATCAGGTTTTTATTTACTTTCCTAATATTCGAAATGAAAAGCAGAGTGTTTACCTCGGGTGAAATACCTATTACGGCACTCGAACTATTAGCGCCCTCGCTACGCTCAGGCGCCAAAACCATCTCGTGCCGCAATAGGTTACTTTCAACCCTCGTGTAACAATCTACTATTACGTGAGGGGGTCTATTGCTAAAACTGGACTGATCTAGCACTAATTTATAAGGACTGAAAACGGGATATGTAGGTACCATTGTACCTTGATTCATGGTTTTTAGAGTTTCCCGATATTTCAGCAGAATTATTATGCGCCATGATCACGGTAAAATGAAATATCAGGAAACTCTAAAATCCACGGACTTATGGTAAATATCCCGTGTGTGTGCTTATAATATTCATAACCTCTTTTTTTCGAGGTATAATCATGACATGACACAATCACAAACTATTAACAGTTTTACCAACAATATAGGTAAAACAGTAAAAGCGGGTTAGCTTAGAAAGTTTGAAGTAGAAAGTTTTATAATGTAACCACCATTTTATTTATGTAAACCAGTACCGCCTACGGCGCTTGTCTGCATACATGCAACTTCGTTGACTGCATGCACATTGAAAGGACAGCCTGCCGATATTTACATAATCTCGATATGACGCCAAATCGAATAGCAGTTGATGGCTGATATCATAACGTTATGCACGGCATTTATATGTTCTGTTCTTTGGGCGAAATGCTTTGAACATTTAAAATAAATCATGTTTTAATTATCCATTAGAATCTGGGCATACATATTTTTTTTTAATATTTTGAATTTACAATTTGTACCTAAGTGTTTATAATAATAACGTTAAAGATCCTAATAGCCGGTCCAAACAGGCATGTCTTAACCATTTAGTCAAAAAACTAAAAGGTTAGTTAAAAACTAAACTAGTTTATCTTTATGAAAATAATTTAATAGTATAGATAGCTATTGTTCAAACGGCTCTATTAACCCAACGGTGTAAAATTAGTCAGATCGACGCCTCGTGACCACTTCACACGGCCGTATTACCCGACCCTCAAAAATCCCAATAACCAAGACGAACCCTTCAGAGTAATCGTAAAGTTGTACACTCACCCACTCCATTGACCGTCGACACTGAGGGGGGCGTGCTCTATCAATGCGATCGACCCCCACCCTACTGAATAATAGTACTCTACATAGCCTTTACAGCAAAAAACTGGTGCGAATCTGTGGACAAGCGTTATTGAATCTTATTGTGATGTCGTTAGAGCTATATTATTTTGACAAAACAATGAAAACCCCACGAATTTGTAGTTTAAGCTCTAAAATTATTTGTTAAACAGAACCTAAAGAGAATGCGTTAAAGGTTATTGTTCAATGTAGCTGAATAGGAGTAATAGATGAAGTTATGAAGCGACCTATCGGGTCCGATATCAGTTTTGAGCATCATTTACATCCGCCGCGCCAGATCTTTGAAGCCCTAGTTAATGCTGTGTACAGGATTATTGAAGCATGAGGAAGCGTTGAAGTTGTGACTCAACACGTCTGTAGCATTAAATTATTATCAGAACAAAAGATAAGTACTTAGTGTATCAGGGGTTGAATCTTTAAGAACTTCCAACATGAGGGCATGGTACCAAAATCTCTTCTAAATCAAAGGGTGGGTGTTGAGTGGGTGAAAATAAACCCTTCACAGGCGCTTTGATTGCTCTATTCTTTGAATTTGTATAAGTTACCAAACAATCGATTTGATTGCCATTTATCAATCGAAACTACAAACATTCTATTTTAAACCACAAAATAATAAAGACAATTCCATGTAGGTACCTAACACTTTTTTATTTTTTATTAAGTATTTTATTAGGCACATATGATAGAAAAAGAAAACAATAAAAACAAGTTGACAAAAAGCTTAAACTTTATTTGAATTTAAGGAAGTTTTGTTACATGCAAGCAACATGTAAGTAAGTATTTGTATTTATTTATTTTTTAGATAAATGTGCTCTTATGGCAATGCTTGTTCAAACCAAACACCCAACATTAACATAGCTCTAAAACCTCTTTTGTAACAATCAAACAATTGCAGCACTTTCTCGCAATTACTAAAATGCATCCAGAAACAATCCGGTGCAATTATTGGCGGAGTGCAGTCCCGGCGTAGTTGCGTAGTGTTGCCAGCTGATGGCTCAGCTTTTGCCGGATGTTTTGAACTGTCTGGCCAATTTACGTTGCGATTTTTCACGGGTTGGAAGCTTGCAACTTGGCTAAAACTTTGTGTTGTTAAAAAGTAATAAGTGCTAACCTCTATTCGATTTTGGATTTTTAATATGAAAAAATGTTATAATTTCATTCCAAAGACTTATCGTGTTTTCTCATCATTCACATTTTATGTCGCACTTTCGATTTTTTTGTGCTCTATGCGAGATCTTCTTTTCTGTAAACTCTGCTCGTAAAGCCAGTAGATTATCTACCAAGAACATCAGTTTCCCTCGAGACAAAGGCGCTTACCGATTCATCCGGTTATTTCTGTTTGCATGACGTTTTTTTGAGTTTTTCTGCTATTTTCCGGCTTTTCCTTCGGCCCTACTGTCGATCAAACTATCGAGAACGCGTCGAGGGCCGCACAATGGCGACGCGACGGTCCGTAATTAAAAATGGCCGATTCAAAGCATCGAGACGGTCCCTGGTCGTTAAAACTTTAGAATTATATAATAAAATGTCCATAGACTTTGAACAGGCAAATCAAATAGTCCCTAATTTGAAACTGAACGAGTAGCTCTTGTATTTTTAATTTGAGAAAATATTTACAATCATTGAAATAATAAAATATGCTTATTCTCGCTAAAACAAACTTTCTAAACTAACTATTTGAACTTCTTTGGGTTGAGACCCAGGGTCGGTGGAATACCGGGGTCTATTACATTTTCAAAATTCTTACTAAACGTCTGGTCGAACGGAACCTATTTTGAATGATACGGTGATTGAAACATGCCCATATTTTTTTACGAACATACATACGTAATTTGATACAAAATCTTAATACCAAAACACAGAGAAATGTAAGTCTACAAAGTTTACAAACCTTATCACTTCTTACTTGAAAAGTGTTTAAACGAAACACGTACTAAACACGCTTTTTCCCGTCACGCATCACGTACCTACCTCATAAAAAGTGTTATCACGCACCAGTCTCCTATTATTTATCCTGGAATTAGGTACGGGGAGGGTTGCTTACCGCAACGTTATTAGCAGAAAAATTGTTGGCAGACACCTTGCTGAATTTCTAAATGTTACACTGCATGAGTGTAGTAACATCAAAACTTAAGGTTAAAGCTGATCACGTCAACTCCGCACCGCACTGCCTCGTCGTAGGCCGTTTTTCTTTGTATGGAATTATATGGACCAACGCTCATTACATCAACTCCGTAGCGTCACCGGATCGCCGCATCGCAGGTCAAAAGTGAAGGAACAAGTGAACGTTGAAAGGCGATGAGGCGTGGCTCGGGTGCGGAGTTGACGTGACCTTTAAACACCTTATTGAAATTGAAATTGAAAATAAATTTATTCAGACATAATTATCCAATTACTTATGTACCTACCTACAATAAAAAAAATGTAGAGTCTCAAAATTAGAAGTCAAATAGAAAAATACGTCTCAGAAGATCCAATGAGTCCTACTGCTAAGCATAGGCCTCTCCCAAAATCTTCCACTGATCCCTGTTCATTCTTCCCAAAATGTTTTTTGGGGTTTAGAAGTTATTTTATAATTTTGATTAGATTTACTGGAAGGAACTTCTTTTAAAAAATATTTTGTTCACAGAGCACAGCTTCCATTTTCATTGAAACAGCCAGTGAGTGTAAACTCTATCTAGCACGATTATACAGTCCATCCTTCTAATGTCACTTAAAAAGTGCCGTAAAACTAATAAAGTAGGTATTAACCCAGCCGGAATAGTCGCTATATTTTATGATTCCCACAAAACTTGTAGAGCTAAGCTTATTGCAAAGTTTCGCGAACAAAACAGTAAGTTGTAAACAGAGGGTCTACTCCCTAGGGTCTCAAAGACATGGAATACAGACAAAGTGATAGGACCTTCTGACCTCCCAAGAGTGAAAAGTCTTCACCTAAGTACCTTTAGATTCTGTGCAAACGTAGATACTTTAGAATGTCTCGAAATCTGGACACCTTAAACACGATGTTGTTTTTTTTTGTGTCGGTAATAAAAAGTGCCCGCGTTTGCACCTCATATTTTTATGTTTCTAGTTTTTGTTGTTAAACTCTCCAGTTTATTGAATTTATAACTACTTACACTAAAATAAAAAAAGCGTTAAAGCTGGGCGCCAAATCCTAACAGTAGTTTATTCTGCAAAACAATGTTTGATAAATTTTTTTGACATATACCTCAATGAACTAAAAATCAGTACCTAAGAAGTGTCTTTGATCGGATGCCTATGGCATAGTCATTAATTGAAATGTGAATGCCATTACGTTATATACTCGTATATTCAAGGTGAATGGTGATGGCTCAGCTCGTGGCTCAGTGACAATATCCTTTTTGGATTTTAAAAGTTTAGTGTTATTTTAAGTTTGTATTCTTTCAGAAAAAATAAAAATCCTGGGATATCAACTTAAACCGTTAAATTAGTAATTTTATTGGTTGGATGAGATAATATGTCGAACAGTAATTGTTGGCTAATATTTTGATATTTCGTATTCGTACCGATCCGAAAAACGAGCGAAGCTAGCTCTCTGTTAGCTCAGCTACCGTGTCAAGCACGTAAGTACATTACAAGACATCTTGCGGTATATTGACTCCGGTATTGGCTTGCGAACTTTGCTCTCGTAGTCACGGCTCCAACTTCGAAACTATTCTCGCGCTGATTGTATTTTGACTTTCTTAAGTTGTTTTCTTATTCGGATCAATGATATTCGAGTTGAGCTTTGTTACAAAGGCAGAAGTAAATATCCTTCTTTGTTGTTTTATAACTCCGATTTTCAGTTGCAATTGTGTAATAATGTATTTTTATTATATTAGAAGGTAATGTTGTTTTATAATACAGAGAGAAAGTTTAACCTTTCCTGAACAAAATGTACGAAATTATCCTAATATTTTTAAGCCCCAAAAGAATAAGTATAAATAATCTATCTATAGATAGGTACACTTCGTACATTCAACGTTGACCTATTCACCAAAGTAGGCTTGGAAGATAAGTTTACCAGTATAAGTATTATTTATTTAAAAGTTTAAATACTTTCATCATCATACCAATTGAACCAAGGACTGAATAATTGAAAATTTAAGTTACCTTTATATAACGGTATAGCGTCATACCGATATATTCCGGTATACGTATATATTTCAATACTTAGCGAAAAAAAATCGGTACTTACCAAAGTATTTTTTTTTATTCCATAGACATTATTAGACTTAGTATTATTACACAGACATTATTACATAGACATTATTAGACATAGCACCAACAGCCTCCTGACCACCGTAGCAGAGCGGTTGGATGGCCCGTTTCTCAGGCACTGGACCCATATGCATGTGTTACCTTGCAACGCAACGCGGTGTGCCAAATAAATGTCCATGTAGGTACCGATTGTAAGTGTTTTATTTTTATTTTTGAATTTAATTAATTGCAATGTTGACATGATCTGATTTATTTATTTTTATTATAATTTATTGTATTTACTAATATTTAGGCTAAGAATTCTACTAATACAATATGGTGAAAACTGAAATAAATGGATATAATAATAATAAAAATAATTATTATTATTGAAATACTAACCAGTATAAAAAGGAAGCGCTACCTAAACCCCTATGATAATGGTTTTCTTTAATATCACCGCGCCCGCCCGTTTCAGTTTATATACGTCATTTCGGCTCGACTTATTTTTTCGGTAACGTAATTTTATACCGGTAAAGTAGCGGTATGTCCATACCTCTATCTGATAAAGGTATCCTTACGTTTTAGCGGTACCGTAACGATAATACCGTACCGCTTTCAGTCCCTGAATAGAACATTCAACGCTTATTCATTTCATAGCAACAGAGCTGTCAGTAGTGGACTACAGAATTGCGTCCCAAATTCTTAATTGAAACCCTTTGAAATATCTACTAAAATGCTCATTACAAGTGAATATCCAAGTGTATCTTCACTAAAGCCGAACGGTTATGAGGACTATCATGCGCGGGAGAATATAATCCTTTGCCAAGTTACACTGTTCACGACAATGATGTTTTAACGAGTTTGTCTGTGTCCATTACCAATAGTGGTTTGACTGCTTTGCGCCAAAATGTGTGCTTCCTAGGAAGCAGTCGGCGTCATTTGACCGTTACAAAGTGACTTTGCTATCTAAAAAGTAAAAGTCGCTGCATACGTAACGGGATAAAACCACAGAATACTAGAGTACTACGTACAGAAGGGTCACTTCGCGAGTAAATTTGTTTAAATAGAGACTCTCGCGGCGAAGCTATAAAGTGCAATTCAACTCGCCTATGGGCCTATTACCTATCGAGATATTTGCCTAAACATTCCCATCCTGCTCTAATGCGTAACTGTGTCACTGTCTGGCGCGGTGTGACGCAACTCGTAAGGGTTGTCGAATTTTCGCTTGCGACAACACAAATAAATTAATTTATTTTATTTGTCACAAAAACAGTACCTACCTACTTAAGTTCTAAAATAAGTAGGCCTAAATATAATTTAATCTACCGTTACCACGGAATAAATAGTAGTAAGTAGGTACTACGTATTGTACGTAGGTAGGTGAAGTAGGTAGTTACATTATTATCTCGTTCGTTTTGTAAACAATTGCATTTCAAAATATCTATACCTTCATACCTACCTAGACATCGATCAGACACACACAATCATCATCACTCAACTAGACCGGGAGCCGTTATCCGATAATCACCCTTTTAATGTTAGGTTTGCAATCACATAATTATGCAATTTAAAGCACGGCCAGGACTCGAACCCACGACCTTCGTCTCGAAAGTTGAGGTACTAATCACTTCGACCAACATGGCTCTATGAATGTAATGTACCTAATGTAACTTCTAAACACTTACAATTATTATATTAAGTAGGTACCTACCTACTACATATAGGATAAGTACCTATCTACATATATTAATTCAATCGGCAAAATTATTACTATTCAGCCATCCTAATTTCTCGACGCGGCGCCATTTGTAGTCTAAGAGCTGGCAGCTTATTTATGCTAAGTTAATTATTAGGGAATATGCATATGGTTTAAAATTTATCTACACTATTATCTACACTATCGGATGGTACAATAATACAGAAAGTTTTTTTTTTATATTTAAAGTAGTTTCCCTTCAGGGCCCATTCATTTTTTCCACCCTGTATTATCAATAGGGAAATTATAAATTTTTGTTGCATTCATTTTATGTTAAAAAGAAAAAACAATTAGACACCAAAGGTTCTTATTTACGGAAATGTTGCTATAGCTCTCGGACTATAATATCCATCGTCTACTTACTTGACCGCTTACATGATATTTTTTGTGAGTTGGCTTGACGAACTCGTATGGTGTTATGTTTGTTCGTTATATTTATAAATAAATACCTAGGTACTTACTTATAAAAAAACCTTAGCAAGTGAATAGGTAGAGGTAGGTAGGTACATCTTAATTACTCAGGCTATTGTAAATTATCAGGTAAATTATCAGGCTAGGTACCTACCTACCTAGCTAGGTACTTACTTTTGTTTTAAACTGGGTCTAAAGTGTGTTGGCCGAGTAGGTTAGTGCCTCGACTTTCGATCCGAAGGTCGCAGGTTCGAACCCGGGCTGATGCACATCAATGGATTTTTGGTTTCGAAAAATGTACCTACTTATACCTAATAAGCGCATTAACACGAGTTCTAAACGGTGAAGGAAAACATCGTGAGGAAACCAATTAGAGTTCTAATAGCGTCGATGGGCTTGCAACCTGTCACGTATGAAATGTTAACTTCTGCAAAATGTGGGCATGTAGGAAGGTACAATATGTATTTGGACATACCTGTGACAACTCCCTTAGACATCTTCAAAGGATCTTAAAATGCCAAAAAAGATCTGAGAGAATGTGTATCGCGCCTCGAGGATATCTACAGACGTGCGTGATCATCACTCCTACCTATTTCATTTCATTTCATTTCATTTCTAAAGCGTTTACTTTTAGGTACCTAGGTAAATAAACAAAACTGTAGGTACCTACCTACCTACAGTTTTGTAGGTGTATTATGTTTGTTTATTTGTAAACAGGTAGGTATTCAATCAAAAAGGAATCGAATAGGTACCTATAAAATCTCGTTTTCATTATGCACCTACAGTTACAGAGTAAAAGTAAGTACCTACCTAGGTATTTATTGATGATTTATTTAAATAGGTACTTACAACAAATTATAGAAAAGCTTAGTAGGTACCAACCTTTCAATATCTTCCGGAATTTTGTAGAATGTTAATGTCCATTCATTGCTTTTCCTTTTGTTTAGACACCCGTAGACACAGCAGTATCTTTTATAAGGACTAGATCGTTTAGACATCGTGCATAAATCACAAGAAACGATGTATACGAGATCACGATAATTACGCACAACGCGTCTAGTCCGCAAGCCGAGCGAGCGGCAAGTGGCAACCTATGTCGCGCGCCCCCCGAGGCGGCGCGCGTCCGATAAATACCTAAAGTGAGAAGTGAGACAGGCCTGATAAAACCTCGGACGGGACGGAGACGTGACATAACATCGTCCTTAACACAGAACACTAAGGTCCATAACGATGTTTTTTCACCAGCCGTCCCGTCCCGTCCCGTCCCGTCCCGTCCCGTCCCGTCCCGTCCCGTCCCGTCCCGTCCCGTCCCGTCCCGTCCCGTCCCGTCCCGTCCAGTCCCGTCCCGTCCCGTCCCGTCCCGTCCCGTCCCGTCCCGTCCCGTCCCGTCCGATTTCTCGTGACGTGTATTTTGTTACTATATTTTATATGAAACGATGTCAAGAAATCGTCACGTTCCGTCCGGGACGAGAAAAATCACGTTACGTATGCAGCGACTTTAAGTTCGTATGAGCTAATGGCCAACTCTGGTGACGGAGTTTTCATGGCTTAACGACTTAAAAGCCAGGACCGACAACTTAACGTGGCCTCCGAAGCTTGGAAGCACTCAGCTTGCTATATCTGGACTTATGTCCAGATGTACTTTATAAAAGTCCCAACACAAATCACCAGAAAATTGTACTGTTTTTTTTTTTAATATTCTTATCCCACTAACATGAATGTATGATACTTTTTAGTACTTTTTATTTTATACTTAAGAACCAGTAGGCTTTAATTTACAATGAGAGGTGTTATCAATTGTTGTCGCTAGGCATAATTATGTTACCTTTTGTTCTAAGGGAGCTCCCCTAGAACAAAAGGTAACATAATTATGCCTATGACGAAATCGCTTTCACCAGTGTATTTGTTATCTTGATAGGTCTATTTGTTTCTCTTCAGCTACTCAAGCCGACATTCGACGATGCTGAATTCAGTGTGCTAACTGCTTGTACATTCATAAATTAGCGGTCTGTCTCGCTCTTTGGCCTAAGAATTGCGTATTGTTCATCCTACTTTTACTGAGGCTAACTGTGGCTAATTTCAGTCAGTTATCATCGGTAAAAAGAGGATGATGAACAATTCGCAATTCTTAGGCCAAATAACGAGACGGAATACTCACTTATAAGTGAACAATCAGTTAGTGCACTGAATTTAGCATGGTATAGTGTCGGCTTTACAGCCGTCATGCCTGGCCTATTCTTTTGGAGACAAACGACCGTTTTGAATTGAATTAGAAGCTATTCATGGGACGGTATTCATTCAGCGCAATAGAGAGTTAAAAGCTATTCTATTTCAGAACTAAGTTTCGGTCTTGTTCAGTATATTTGGGAACTAATGGAAGATAGATCTATGTAAATGGTTGCCTAAGATGTGATTCTAAATATTGCCGGAGATATTCTAAATGTGATAATCTTAAATCGTACAACTTGTGGATAGTTCTAAAGTGTGTCTGATTAAATTCAAATATTATTTATTAATGTATTATAGGTACTTCATCATCGGCCATTTTGAACCCACTCCTGGGCATAGGCCTCCCTTTGTGTCTGCCATATGCCTCGATCGACCCATTGTGCCGGTGGACGTCCCTTTATAGCTACTTACTGAATAAAAAAATGTGGTTTATTGAAATATGCACGTAATCAACGTGTTTTTTTCCTAGTTAAAAATAGTTTTAAAAATCAGTACAACAAATAACTTTCCATTTATCTGGTAACTTTTGGCCTTACTGTAGCCTAGTATTAACTGCCCTATAGATTTATATAAAGTCGATATTAAAACAATTAATTTTAAGTGCTATTTGCATACGCCCATTTAAGCGTAGGCTTAATCTCTATTTGCCTATTTTCAGGTGTGGAAATAATTTCAATTAAATTGCGTTAAATTAAACAAATTGTAAGCTAGGATCAATAAATCAGTTAGAGTAGGAATCGACCTATTTATATGTAAAATGAGGCGCAATAAAAAGTGGGGTGAGTCGTAACTTACTCTGTACCCCGTGGATTCGCCAAATATTAGAACCTCAGTATATGCAAGTGGCTTGAAAATAGCGTAAACGAATGCGATAGACAGTGGCAGAGCATAGCTCATTTTTATGTTTTATATGTATAGGTATTATGAAAATTTATGTGTGTATGAGTATATGTTCCCTAAGGACGCCAAAACGGCGTTGACCGATTTTTAAAAAAATGTTGCCCTGAGGGTGAAACTGTGAAGTTTTGTAGCTATCGAATCAACAGAAACCGCGTGCGAAAACCGGGTGCGTTGCTAGTACTAAAAACCAACACATAAGTGTTCGCAGATCACTTAATATTTTTTAATTCTTTTAGGGTGAATAATATTTTCTAGTAAGTACTCTTAATTGTAACATTTGTGGTAGGTACTCGTATCAACGCCTTTTTATAACTGCCATAGATATTGTAGAGCCACTACATGGTATTGATTCAAAATTTTATAAAACAAGATATACAGCTACTTTGTTATAATGACATCATAGAAGTAGAATTTAGGTAAATTACTAAAATTTAAATTTAAGAAAAGCTTAGAGCCAAGCTTCCGAGAGCACGTAAAGTTTTCGATCCAGGCTTTTAAAGTTGTTAAGCCATGTCGGAATCGTAATAGTAGGCTTTTGGTAATTAATTTTGGCCAAGTTTTAAGCAGCCTTTGACTTCATACAACTTGAAAATAACAATAACCATTTGAATTATGGATTCCTATGTAACATCACTTTAAATTATAAAACTGTTAACTGTTCATCTATGAACGGATAGTTATTGCTTTTGTTGCTGACTTAAATTTATAACTATTATTATATTATTAATATTCGTTTTAATTTCGAATACGCTTTTGGGGTCATTTGTCTAGAGGCAGCGGAGACCCAAAGACCCGGAATCACCCACCGCCAATGAATTAGCCAATAAAAACAAATTGAACCAAATAAATTTCACATTACGCCCGTTTTTCTATTGGCTCAAGTTCCGGGCCGAGTTTTGTAAGTAAATGCAATGTTATTTATTCAACAACCTATTTTCGAATACCATATTACTTTTCATTAGATCATAATAACATTGCCGCTAATTGTACTTTGTTACTTAGTTATATATTAGTTGTATCGTTTCATAGTTATTTATCGTGAATCCGGATTCTATAACAAAAAAAGCATATTCATGTTGATGAATGTGTAAGTAAAATGATGAAAGTAAAAAAGCAAAACAAAATCACAGCATACCTACTCACTGCCTAAAAATACTGCTGGAAAATCGGGAAACTTACCTACCTAAAGGTGGCGGTTTGCACCCGAGACCGAGACAGGAGACCGAGACCAGAGACTGAGACAGGAGACCGTTATCATATAAACTAACGATTCTCTGTCTCGTGTCTCGTTAGGCTGGTTTTACTGTCACGCGTACCGTCGGCGCTGATATGCGAGTGATCTTTATTTCAATGAAATAAAGATAGAGATTGTTCAGCACTGACGAGAGCAATCAGCGTAGCCATTACTGCTAAACCATCAGTATCCTTATTTCATTGTAATAAAGATCACTCGCCTATCAGCGCCGACGCACAATGGTCCCGAATTTGGTGCTCCATACACATAGAAACCAAAACTCGATTTTTCAATTTTTTTTTATTGGGGATTGTTCTAGTACACAATTCTTATTCAAATATGTAGGTACAGTCACCATAGCAAGCTTCATGACGGAATAAAAAAATATTTAGTTTTTTTTTGTATGGAGAAAAACACTTAAATTGGATTATCTCTCGACTCTTAGAAACTCAAAGGCTGCCGCTTATAGAGGAGGTACACCCACATGAGGTCTTCCTCATAAGCCACCAATCTCGCATGGCTGGGCACGGTTTTGGCGCCCAGAGCAAACTTATTATTCAAAAATTTGTCAACTACACTAGAACTAGAATTTCGTAAATGTTTGCATGGTAGATTGTTCTAATTCACTATTTTTATCTAACTATGTAGGTACAGTCACCATAGTAAGCTTTACGTAAGAAAAAAAAAATATTTCATCTTTTTTTGTGTATGGACGAAAACACATAAGTCGGATTATCTCTCGACTCTTAGAAACTCAAAGGCTGCCGCTTATACAGGGTATATACACACATGAGGCCGTTTTTATAAGCTACCAATCTTGCATGGCTAGGCACGGTTTTGGCGCTCAGGGCCAAATAACTTATTGTTCGAAAATTTTACAACTATCCTTAAACCAGGATTTCAAAAAAGTTTGCATGGGGGATTGCTTCAATACACTATTCTTATTCAAATATGTAGGTACAGTCACCATTGTAAGCTTCATAACGGAATAAAAAAATATTTAGTTTTTTTTTGAATAGAGGAAAACGCTCCAATTGGATTATCTCTCGACTCTTAGAAACTCAAGAGCTGCCGCTTATACAGGGTGTACACCCACATGAGGCCGTTCTTACAAGCCACCAATCTCGCACGGCTGGGCACGGTTTTGGCGCCCAGAGCAAAATGATTATTCAAAAATTTATAAACTTCACAAAAAACCAAAACTTTATATATGTTTGCATGGGGGATTGCTCTGATACACTATCCTTTTCTAAATATGTAGGTACAGTCACGACAGCAAGCTTTAAATTTTACTTTCGGTGTAGTTTACATATTTTCAAATACTCATTTGGCTCGGGGCGCCAAAACCATGCCCAGCCGTGCGAGATTGGTGACTTGTAAGGACGGCCTCATGTGAGTGTACACCCTGTATAAGCGGCAGCTCTTGAGTTTCTAAGAGTCGAGAGATAATCCAATTTAAGTGTTTTCCTCTATACAAAAAAAAACTAAATATTTTTTTATTCCGTTATGAAGCTTACAATGGTGACTGTACCTACATATTTGAATAAGAATAGTATAATGAAGCAATCCCCCATGCAAACTTTTTTGAAATCCTGGTTTCAGTATAGTTGTAAAATTTTCGAACAATAAGTTATTTGGCCCTGGGCGCCAAAACCGTGCCTAGCCGTGCAAGATTGGTAGCTTATGAAAACGGCCTCATGTGTGTGCATACCCTGTATAAGCGGCAGCCTTTGAGTTTCTACGAGTCAAGAGATAATCCAAGTTACCTATACGTTTTCATCCTAGTAAAAAATATACAAAATATTTTTTTTTCTTATTTCTTATTTCTTACTATGGTGACTGTACCTACATATTTAGATAAAAATAGTGTATTAGAGCAATCCACCATGCAAACATTTACGAAATTCTAGTTTTGGTGTAGTTGACAAATTTTCGAAAAATCAGTTTGCTTTGGGCGCCAAAACCGTGCCCAGCCGTGTGAGATTGGTGGCTCATGAGAAAGGCCTCGTGTGGGTGTACAGCCTGTATAAGCGGCAGCTCTTGAGTTTCTAAGAGTTGAGAGATAATCCAATTTAAGTGTTTCCCGGCATACAAAAAAAAACTAAATATTTTTTTATTCCGTTATGAAGCTTACAATGGTGACTGTACCTACATATTTGAATAAGAATAGTGTATTGAAGCAATCCCCCATGCAAACTTTTTTGAAATCCTGGTTTCAGTATAGTTGTAAAATTTTCAAACAATAAGTTATTTGGCTCTGGACGCCAAAACCGTGCCTAGCCGTGCGAGATTGATAGCTTATAAGAACGGCCTCATGTGTGTGTATACCCTGTATAAGCGTCAGCCTTTGAGTTTCTAAGAGTCGAGAGATAATCCGAATTAAGTGTTTTCGTCCATACACAAAAAAAGATGAAATATTTTTTTTTTCTTACGTAAAGCTTACTATGGTGACTGTACCTACATAGTTAGATAAAAATAGTGAATTAGAACAATCTACCATGCAAACATTTACGAAATTCTAGTTCTAGTGTAGTTGACAAATTTTTGAATTATCAGTTTGCTCTGGGCGCCAAAACCGTGCCCAGCCATGCGAGATTGGTGGCTTATGAGGAAGACCTCATGTGGGTGTACCTCCCCTATAAGCGGCAGCCTTTGAGTTTCTAAGAGTCGAGAGATAATCCAATTTAAGTGTTTTCCTCCATACAAAAAAAAACTAAATATTTTTTTATTCCGTCATGAAGCTTGCTATGGTGACTGTACCTACATATTTGAATAAGAATTGTGTACTAGAACAATCCCCAATAAAAAAAAATTGAAAAATCGAGTTTTGGTTTCTATGTGTATGGAGCACCAAATTCGGGACCATTGTGCGACGGTACGCGTGATAGTAAAACCAGCCTTAGCGCCCCTACAAAGCCTGACTCTCTCGATCTCCTGTCTCGGTCTCGGGCGCAAATTGCCACTTGGATCTGTGTATTTCATTCATTTCTTTGTAATATTTATGTTCATAACTTTTGTAGTCTCATCGTTGTTTTTTATAACCAAGCATATTGTACCTACCTAGTTCTGAATAAATATTTTTTATCTTTTTATCTTCTACTCACAAATCATCAGACATCATGACCTTTTAGGAGGATAGTCAGAAGGGTTCATATTTTTTCATTGTTTTTAAATACATTGCTATTTTCAGTAAATAAATGTTTGAGTAAATAATTGTTTGATAAAAAAATCCATTGTTTCTAAAGTCTCACTGTAAATTCATTAAAAACGGGAAGTGCTTGAGAAGAATTAAAGCGAGAGAGTTAAAAAGGAAAGTTTGTAAGTCCGTTGAAACTGATAGCGATATTCAGTTTTCCGGTCGGCTTGGCGCTTCTTGCGAACTGTGCTCTTTGTTCGAGATTATAATTTCACTTTAGTTTTCACGAGTTTCTCCACAAATTTTATCTAATATTAAACCCGATTCATCTTTATAAAAAAGGCTATATATTACTGATCGTCCATTACGGACGGTAAGCATTTCTGATCATTAATTAATAAAGATAGATAGAAGGAAGGCTGTTAATTCAAACACCGATATTTATAGCTGAATAACCTCTAGGTAAAAAAAACAACGAATTATATTTTCCACATTCACACTTTTTAATGCATGGCTAAAACCAAATCAAATAAAAACCCTAGGTACTGATTCATCAAATTTTGTCAAGAAAATAAAGATAAAACCGTTTAAAAATACAAGTAGGTTTCCACGTGATATGTTAGAAATCCAAATCCTGATTTTCTTACGATATTTTTCTTTAAGCTCGTATCAGGGGCCTTACTATGAACTCTTAGATCAATGTCAAAGTAAGATTACTCTGATTCCGTGCTAAGATTATACTAAGGTAAGGTTAAAGTAAGCCTAACGCAGGAATGTTTTGGTAATGTCTCTTCGTGGAGTGTCAAGTGTCAAGTCATTGACGCGATGCAGGACTGTTTTCACCTTGTGTTGACATTGCTCTTTACAGTTGGTGGTACGCCGGCTGGGTGCATTTTATACATTTGAATCGGTAAAAATAATGGATGTCATTCATTGATGGTGTATAGTGTATAACGCGTTAACTTACACTACGCCAAACAGCATGTGAGTCGGTGGCACTAGTATCAATCACGCACATCGTTCATAGAAAGTGGACAGTAGTCCAATGGACAACCTCGACTTAAAATAGTTTTACCAAATCCTCCTACCAACGAGTCAGACCCGAGCGCTGCACTATAAAAGGCGGCGACAAGCGGCACTCGAGCTCATTTGGCGCGTGGCGTTTGGTTGGGACGGACGTTTTAGTTTATTTAGTACATAAAGGGTTATGTAATTGGTACATAGTTATAGTTTACATAGTCGAGTTATCTTGTTGTTTTAGTTGCCATTATTGGCGGTAGATTTAATTGTAATCATTTAAAATAAATGAGGTTAGGTTGATTGGGTGTGTCTTTTTAAAAATTTAATTTCTCTTGTGTTCGGTAAGATCATTCGTGGGATGTCTCTCGTGTCTTTTGATCGTTTTGCCATCTAAAATCCAGGACAATTATCTTTTGTGCATATTGTGTAAAGTTTGCAGTGTTGATTTGTGTTAAGTGTTGTTTTGTCGGGTAAGTCTGATTTTCTTATTTAATAATAATGACGGGCCGTTCTTCTAGATCGAAAGATCGTGATTTATCCCGTAGATCACGACATAATAAGGCGAGGTCCCGTGATAGGTCTCGTGATGATGAAAGTAGGTCTCGTGATCATCGTAGTGGTCATGGAAATAGGTCTTTGTCGCGCCGGCGGGATAGTGATCGTTCATCTCCTCACCGAGAACGATCTTCTAGGGGCCGTGAAATTACGCGCAGCCCACCTAGCTCACGCAGGCGTCGCGATAGGTCGCATGTCCGTAGTAATTCCCGTGACGGGGCCTTAAGCCAAATTCTCACGAGATTGGATGCGATTGAGGGTAGGACTAGATCGTCATTAACCACTGACGTTCCGTCGCAACCAGATTCCGAACGCCACGCGTCATCGTCGCTTCTTCAGCCTTTGGTGACGTCAACCCCGGTCAGTCAACAGGCTACAGGGTTGACGGAAGAGGCTTCACATGGGTCAAACGTTGAGAATGAAACAGAAAAGTTAGTGGGGGTACTTTCAAAGTTAATTTATTCAAAGCCTCAACATTTTTACATATCCCCTTTCGACCCAAGTGTGCACGATTTTGATACTTGGTGCGCAGAGGTGGATCGCGGTCGGTTGATCAACAAATGGGATGATAGGGAGTGTCTCGGTCGGATAGGCGGTTGTTTACGAGGTGATGCAAAAACTTGGTTGAACGAATGGGTGACGAACGACAGAACGTGGAGCAATTTTAAAGTTGAATTTCGCTCATTGTGTCCACGTGAGATAGACTTCGCCACCGTCCTCTTCGAAGTTATGTGCAAGAATTCTAACCAGTTCACAACATATGCTGAGTATGCTCGCAAATCTCTCCTGCGTCTTAATATTGTGAAGGGTCTTTCTGACGAATTGAAGTCAGCAATCGTAGTGCGGGGTATTATGGACCCACAGGTTAAGGCGGCAGCAACAAATGCCAAGTTGCTACCTAAAGATTTGGTTGAATTCCTCTCCATCTATACAAAACCGAAAGCAGATCCGCGTCGTCCTCAGGATGCAAATCGTTCTAATACACAGAACCATCGTAAACGTGACCATTCGAATATAGGTGATAGGAAATTTACATGTCGTAATTGTGGTCAATCAGGCCATAAGCAATGGTTCTGTCCTAAAAAGCAGAAAGTTGGAACAACAGCTCCTAATCAGGATTCATCTGATCCTAAGCCAACTTCTGCTGAACCTAACAACAAGGATAGGTCCTCTAAGCATTGCACGTTTTGTAAACGCAGTGGGCATTTGGTTGATACTTGTTTTCAGCGACAACGTTCTGAAGGGTCAGGCAAGAAAATCAACGAAGTAAATTTTTGCTCAGGGTCGAGTCAAGACATAATAACGTGATGTCAGCAATTGTTCAAAAAGTACCTGTAGATATTATGGTAGATAGCGGGTCTGATATTTCATTAATATCTGAATCAGTCCTTAAACATTTTGTATTTAATAGAATTCCAACTTATCGAGTAATGAGGGGTATAGGGAGTCAGGAGGTCGAGTCAACATCATATGTGACAACCGTGCTAGAATTTCCTGAAGTCTCACTTGAGGTTGATTTGTATGTGGTTCCATCTGAATGCATCAACGCTCCCATATTGATAGGAACAGATATTTTAAATCGAAAGGGAATAACTTATATTCGGTCGAATGATGAACAAAGGTTGATGAGATCAAATGGCCCTTTGACTGTACATCATGTGTCTACAGTGGAAGTTGATAATATCAAAACTCCTTTGGTAGGTGAAGATAGGGAACGCCTTCTAAACATCGTACGGGAGTTTTCTGGTTCATTTATTACTGGAACCGCCACTTCCACTGTGAACACAGGATGTATGGAAATAAAACTAACTTCTGACACACCGGTAAGCCATCGCCCTTACAAACTTTCTGTAGATGAAAAAGATAGGGTCCGACAGATAGTCAATGACTTACTTAGTAAAGGGATTATTCGTGAGTCACAATCGGAATACGCAAGTCCTATCATTCTCGTCAAAAAGAAAGACGGGAGTGATAGGATGTGCGTTGATTACCGAGCCCTTAATGCAATAACCGTGAAGGAAAGGTTTCCTTTACCACTGATAGACGATCACATTGACAAGTTAGGTAGGTTCAAATTGTTTACAAGTTTAGATATGGCCACAGGATTCCATCAGTTACCTTTAAAGGACGATGAATCCATCAGTAAAACCGCTTTTGTGACTCCTGAGGGCCACTATGAGTACCTTAAAATGCCGTATGGTCTTGCCAATGCTCCGATCGTCTATCAGCGGGTTATAACCAAAACATTGAAACGACTTATAGACGCTGGTAAAGTTCTAACGTATATTGACGACGTATTGATCATGTCCAACACTGTCGAGGAAGGTTTAAGCACATTGCGTGATGTATTACAGGTTCTCTCTGATGCAGGTTTCTCAATAAACCTTAAGAAATGTACCTTTTTGGATACAGAGATAGAATACCTAGGACGGTTGATTGGACATGGTCAGGTACGGCCGAGCCCAGTTAAAGTGGACTCTCTCATTAAATCACCTAAACCCACTAATGTAAGGGGGGTGCGCCAGTTCCTGGGGCTTGCAGGCTATTTTCGGCGTTATATTGCAGGATACGCCTCTAAAACTGCATGTATAGCCAAGCTGCTCAGGAAGGGCGAACCCTTCATTTGGGGCTCCGAACAAGATGCTGCCCGAAGTTACATTTTACATTGCTTGACTACTGAACCAGTTTTAGCGATCTTTGACCCCCAGTTACCGACTGAACTGCACACTGACGCCAGTGCTATAGGATTTGGCGCCGTTCTTTTGCAGGAGCATGCTGGTAAGAAAAAACGTGTCATAGGTTATTTCAGTAAATCCACACAGGGCGCGGAATCGAGGTACCATAGCTATGAATTAGAGACTTTAGCAGTCGTACGAGCGCTTCAGCATTTCCGTCATTATTTAATCGGAATCCGATTCAAAATAGTGACGGACTGCAATTCCTTAAAGCTAACGGAGCGGAAGAAAGATCTGTTACCTCGAGTCGCGCGCTGGTGGGTTTACCTACAGGATTTTCAATTCACTTTGGAGTACAGGAAAGGTTGTTTAATGCAACACGCTGACTTTTTGAGCCGGCATCCTCCTGTGAACGTGGCACACATACGTAATCCAAATAACTGGGCAAAGATCGCTCAAACTGCAGATGGTGAAACCCAAGACCTAATGTCTAAGGTAAGGGATGGTCAAATTGATACATCTAGATATATGATTAAAAATAACTTGTTGTACTATAACTATACTCCGACTGGCGAGGAACCGCGATCCCTGTGTTTTATTCCTAAGGGTCACAGGCTCAGTTTACTCAGAGTGTTCCATGATGATCATGATCACATAGGTACTGACAGGACTACGGATTTGATCCTACGACATTTTTGGTTTCCTGGCTTACGGCAGTTCGTGAGGAAATACATAAGTCACTGTCTTATTTGCCTATCACATAAGAAGGTACCTAGGGCCCCACTGCTACCTATCGAGTCCTGGACAAAACCAGATACTCCTTTCACCACAGTTCATGTTGACGCTCTTGGACCACTTCCCGAATCTAATGGCTTTAAATACATCCTCATACTGGTAGACTCGTTTTCCAAGTATTGTCTGCTGTACCCTTTATATAGGCAGGACTCCGATGAGCTTAAACGGGTATTTTCTAACGCCGTATCTTTATTTGGTACACCAAGTACGGTCGTGTGTGATCGCGGCAGAATGTTCGAGAGTGCTGCGTTTCAAGAATGGACAACTGAACTTGGTTGTTCATTACATTTTATCACGCCCGGCATGCATCGTGAGAATGGCCAAGTAGAAAGGTACTGCAGGACTGTCCTCAATATGTTACGCATTGAGGTAGGTAACAAAGGTTCCGAGTGGTCTAATGTGTTATGGAAGGTACAGTTAACTTTAAACATTACCAGGCAAGCTACCATACAAACTTCACCACTTCAGTTGTTGGTAGGTATCGATGCAGCGACACCGGTCATCAGATCATTGGTTCGAGACGTCGCACTCGAAAACTCACATCCCAATCGAGAGGCCCTTCTGACTTTGAGAAGACAACGAGCTTCAGATCTACTTGCTGCCAACCAACATCGACAAGATGCATACGTGAATGATGGCAGAAGACAACCACGCACCTTCGCAGTTGGTGATTCTGTGTTTGTCAACAAGGCTTCTCAAAGTACCGGAAAGTTAGATTCTGGAATGCGTGGCCCATACAAGGTCCTGCGCGTCCTGCCACATAATCGATACAAGTTGGAGCTGCTTGCAGGGTCTTATGGCAAACAGACTGAAGCAGCTGCTGAACACATGGTGCTGTGGCGCGGTGAATGGACACCCGAGACCTGTTCTGCCTTTTTCGTGGGTGGTGAGTCTTTTTGTGAATAGATATCGTTGGATTTTTATCACTCTTTTACAAGGGTATGGAAGATCTAACGTGTTCTATGTCACTTGTGAATGGTGTAAGCTATGTCACTTATTTTTGTAAGTAGATAGCATTGGTTAAGTCGCTCATTCAAATGATGGGTGAATTGCGAATGTGTTCTATGTTACCCGTGAATGGCCAAAGCTATGTCACCCCTGTAAGTAGAAAGCATTGGATAAGTCACTCGCTCAGGTAAGGGGTGAATTACTAATGTGTTCTATGTTACCCTGTGAATGACCTATGTCATGTCACCCTTGTCTCATGAAACGTAAATGGCCCAAGCTATGTTACTGAAGTTTCATGAATGTGAATAACTCTAGTAGGTTATGTCGCCTATTTCGCATTACAGTAGTCTTGTGAAATGGTAATAATCGATGTGGGTTATGTCACGAAAATTTCATGCTTTCATGTTATTTTCCACCTATCTAATGTATTGCTGATGATTGAAGTTCGAAATTCAATTAGTAGCAATGCATTACCAATGTACCTACCTACACCTTTTTATGTTCTTTTGTGTTACAAACTGAAGTCGCTTCAACAATATTGGCTTAGCTTTTAAAGGCTGTTTTTTGTGAAAGCTTGAGTGCACGCTTGCTTTCATAATGACTTATAGGCCTATCTCAGTTTTGTTTTGCATTCATGGCTGTGGACTTCAGATTGTAACATTATCAACCGTTGGATAAATGATTGAGATCTGTTCATTTTTCACAGATGATGAACCAATGGTCGATGAAGCCTTGCCTTGCCTTGAAGATGCGATCGAGGACGTATCGCTGCCAGGAACGGCCGTTTTACCAAATCCTCCTACCAACGAGTCAGACCCGAGCGCTGCACTATAAAAGGCGGCGACAAGCGGCACTCGAGCTCATTTGGCGCGTGGCGTTTGGTTGGGACGGACGTTTTAGTTTATTTAGTACATAAAGGGTTATGTAATTGGTACATAGTTATAGTTTACATAGTCGAGTTATCTTGTTGTTTTAGTTGCCATTATTGGCGGTAGATTTAATTGTAATCATTTAAAATAAATGAGGTTAGGTTGATTGGGTGTGTCTTTTTAAAAATTTAATTTCTCTTGTGTTCGGTAAGAATAGTATAATTCACTCTTTTTGCTTATTGCGTAAAACGGTAGATGTGTCCACTGCTCCATACCATAAACTACCATTGTTTGTTGTCGCTGTATCCAATATACGACCTGCACGTTTTGGCAATATCGTAAAAACATTTGCGTATTGAGCTTCCAGCATGGACCAATAGACGCATACAAACCATTAAGATATTGTGTTTTGATCGAGCAACGCCGAATACCTACCTACTTATAATATGCGTTGCGTGGGTTTGAATTGGCTTAGGTACGGATTTTACGTTTCGGAAAATTTATATGCGCTTTGACACAAAACAGTCAAGTAAAACATCGTAAGGAAGCCCGCGCTCCACACTAAAGCCTAGACCAAACCAACGCGTTCAGCTTGCGTCCGCGTTGGCGTGCACGGTGGCGATTACTTCGCGTGCAAAAGTTGTGCACACTGACGCGTTGGTTCAGGCTTTCACCAGCCTGGAGTCACGTCACTACAATGCCGTCTGACATACAAACTCCTTGTGCAAATACTTAAGTCCTCGAGATTTGATTGGTCGACATTTTCAACATGGAGTTTAGCATTCAAATAAAAACTGTTTTGTGTTCTTTACTGCCATTAGTAAATTGACGTTATTTTGAATACTGGCAAGCGCGATCTGATCGCCACCGCCGTGTGCATACGCTGTACCGGACGCCGCGGCTATGAGAGGCCATCGTACACAACAACTGATCGCCACCGCGCACGCCACCGCGGACACGAGCTGAACGCGTTGGTTTAGCCTTACCTTTATTGTTATTGTCTTTCCTGAGGATAAAGTCGATTAAAGTGAGGGTATGGTTGAGGTAAGCCTACTCCATCTGAAACAATGTCATAGGCACTATAGCTTTAATGACCGTATAGGCATAAGTTGCCTCCTGACGTTAACACACATCGTCTCGATGTTAAGGCCTAAGTATACTTGCAATAATAAAAATAAGGAAAAACATTGGCAGTCTTTGCATATTCTAAGCTGACTTTCCAAGTATCTCACCTAAATGGAATATTTTCTCATCAGTCATTTTCTCTAATTTCACAATTTACCTTCTTCATTTTCAAGAAATGCTGTTTCATCAAATAAGACTAGCGAATTTACTTGATTTGGAATAAAAATGATTTATTTTTTTTAAGTTTCCTCCTTTTTCTGTATTCTTGTTGAATATTCAGTTGTTTGAATTAATTAAACTGTTTAATTAATTTTTATTATGTAGTGTCTTGCTTAGACGTTCTTGGTTAATCGTTGAAGTTAAGCAACGCTGTGCGCGGTCACAATTTGGTTGGGTGACCGCAAGTGGTATTATGAGCTAGGCGCTTTTGCGCTTCGGAGGGCACGTTAAATTGTCGGAATCGGCTTTTAAGTCGTTATGCCATGACGAAGGTCTTTATGCGGCCTAAAAACTCCGTCTCCGTGTTGACCACTTGCTCATACGAACTTATTTACTTTATGGTAGTCTGCGATACACTACCGAGGTTGTTTGTGGGTTCAAATCCCACTGAGTGCAATTTTTTGTTGCGTTGTAACTCATAATACATAATGTATCGGGGTATTTATCATAATCATAATACATAATTGTGTTCTTTGTTTCTTCTGAAGTTAAAAGAAAATCAGACGCTAAGACACCGTATCTGCAAGCGTAAAATTGTAATCGCAAAATATTGTAATGCAAATAAAAATGTATCGCATTGCCTTATCCAGAAAGAAAGGTAGGAACCAGTCAACCTGTGAATTTTAATATTTGAGAATCGACGATGAACATTTTATCTGTAAAAATAGAGCAATGGGTATTGCAGATAGTGGTATCCATTTCAGAAGCTTAATAATACACTGCATGCTGCAGCATAATGCACTGAAATGCTTATATACACTGCATAATATTCAGTATTTAGGTAAACATGCTTTCAGCTTCAATGCTACAATTTCCGTTTGATACTGGTATTGACAGAAACTGGTATGGTTGTATTAGGTCTGGACCCCCC
This sequence comes from Camptogramma bilineatum, assembly GCA_958496255.1. Lineage (NCBI taxonomy): Eukaryota > Metazoa > Arthropoda > Insecta > Lepidoptera > Geometridae > Camptogramma > Camptogramma bilineatum. The sequence goes on along the minus strand of OY292467.1, from coordinate 6,444,689 downwards.
CCCCCCCCTCCCCCTCCCTCTCTCTCATAGGTCTTCTCAAAATCATCCACTGATGATGTCTTTGACGTTTGTTTCCTTTTTTTTTTTAGATAAACTTCATGTCAATAAAAGTAATAGGTCTTTACCTATGAAATTGCCGTTTTTCGGTACTGGTCATTTCAAATAAAAATATTTTGTGGTTTGGCTACGAATTATAATTTCAAATTAATGTTATATTAAAAACATGGGATTCTTTTTTCAAAATTAGTCATTTGTTTATTGATTAGCGTTATGTTTTCATCGCATTTGAATCTTTTTCGTCATCGTGAATACGTTAAAAATTCGAGTAATTATGGAATATGAGTCCCGTCGTGGCAGCAACGCGCCACAAGCGGCACGCAACATCAACGACGCTTACGGAGCGAACAGAACAAACGAACGAACCACCTGTTATTGGTTTGCCAGCTTCCATTCTAGAAATTTCAACCTGAAAATGAACCCCGTACTCATCCGAAAACTTTGGTTGACAATGACGAATTAAAGCCGATTGTGGAGTTCATCACAGCTTCTTAACAAACGGGATAAGCATTACTGCAAATGTGTAATTTGAATAACTGAACACAATGATGGAGAAGCTTGCAATCTCCAATCATCTTTGATCAATCGCTCGTCACCGATGCTTCTGCACGACAACGCGCGACCTCATACTGCATAGTAGACGGTCTCCAAGTTACAAGAGCTAGGGTTGGAAGCTCTCTGTCATCTACCGTACTCACCAGACCTTGCGCCTATAGACTTCCACTTTTTCCAGAATTTGGATAACTTCTTGGTGGTAAAAAAATTGAATTCCCGAGAGGCAGTACAAAATGCCTTTGAAGAATTTGTTGCCTCCTGTCCAGCTGATTTCTTCAAGAAGGGCATAATAAACTGCCACGGCATTGGCAAAGATCTATCGATTGCATGGGTGATTACTTTGATTAATAGAAATAAAAAATATAGAAAAAAAATGACGTTAAAATTTTTCATAAAAAACGGCAATTTCATAGGTAAAGACCTAATATCATCGCTTACGACTTGAGAAGTACTTGATTCAGTTACATAATATCAACATTATAGTGGTTATATTTTTAACGAGAGGGCTTACTCGGAATTATTAAATCTAATTACAAGCTGAAACAGCCACCTTGAAAAAACGGGCCAGAGATAAATAAATCATAAAGACACCCAGTGTGCCTCATCTTTAAATTTAATTACAGTCACAAAATGAATCCCTCTCCTCTCATTACTCATAATTATAGCTTAGACTTGAGGTTTCTTTATGTGCCAAGTTAAATTGTATTTCGCGTTTAATGTTGTTTACAAAGTTGAGGTGCTTGTGTCATGCGGGATCAAGTTGATTACGTTATTACGGTGGGGTTTGGTCGACTTAAGTGGAAACTAGACCACATTATTGTACAGGTCCTAATATCCTTATCATCAAACTAGTGCTGTTCACTCTTGGATTGGACGAGTCTTTCACGACTTGCTGTCCAGTTTTAAATACCTGCTTTTTCTCTAATTTTCTTCTAATCAGCAACACTAAATAATAATAATAATTTCATTTATTTCAGACACAAAATTGATCCATAGTTTGCAAAACAAAAACACAAGATTAAAATTACAAAACAAATAAGTAGGTACTTACATAATATATTAATAACTTAAAATAAAAGATCAGAATCTCAGGACATGGGCTCTCAAAGACAGGACTGTAAGGGCTAAAGGTGGCGGTTCGCGCCCGAGACCGAGACCAAAGACCGTTGACAAACAAACTAACTAACAAACAGGAGACCGTTGTCATATAAACTGACGGCGCTCCCCTACAAAGCCAGTCTCAACTGAACCAACTGAAAAAAAAGTTATCGAACTATGCGATCAAACCACGTGGCCACAACCAACTAAAGGTCGTTATTGTAATAACATACCTACCTTTCATACTAAATATATTGGAAATTTTGAGAATTTTAAAAACTTCATAACCTTTTAATGCTGATTGTTTCATAGGTTTATACGACAATGAATTAGGTCGATTGTAATGAAATAGTGGGATTCATTATACAGAGAGATCAAGTTTTGTTGTTATTACAAAGATGAGCAGTTCTGAGAATACCTTTTGAGTTTCGAGTGATCCCAATTAGGTAAGTACAAAAGGCTTTGTCAAATAATATGATTCAACTGAAAAAGATAGGTTTTCTTCATATTACAGTGCTAAAAAGGTTCGTGTAAAATAAAAGGATGTTGTGATAATTTATGAACATGTAATACCCTCGTAGGCATGTAATGTGCCAAAACACACATACGTTTTCATTAGGTTTCCTTTCCATTATCATGACAAATATAAAATGAATAAAACAATTGTCTGGTTAAAATTCGGGCCCTCATATATTACGTAAGAATATAAATATTGTATTCTAGATGGTTTATACAGCGTCAGAGAACAACGCTACGTTTTTAGTGCCTCAAACGTTCTTGAGATGAGGCACCCTTTCCCAGCAATTACTAGATTCATCATCATTATCATCTCAGCCACTGGACGTCCACTGTTGGACATGCCTCCCTCAAAAATTTCCATGTATTGCGGTTGGCAGCGGCCTGCATCCACCGCCGACCTGCAGTTTTTACAAGGTCGTCTGTCCATCTTGTCGGTGAACGTCCAACACTGCGCTTGCCGGTCCGTTGCCTCCACTCGAGAACTTTTCGACCCCATCGGCCATCTGTTCCGCGTGCTATATGGCCTGCCCATTGCCATTTCAACGTGTTAATCCACGGGCTATGTCGGTGATCTGAGTTCTTCTACGTATCTCCTCATTTCTGATTCGATCTCGTAGAGAAACCCGAGCATAGCCACTAATAGAATAATCTAGGTAAAATGTTGTATACTCGTATAATCAACCAAAAAATGATGATTATTATCATGGACTGGGTCTGCATAGAGTAGGGTCATGATTCTATTATGGATTGGAGTAAACTTTCAGTCACTAACTTTCAGTAATGTTTAGTAAGTTTAGTTTAGTTAGAGGCAAAGAGTCCAAGATCCTAAAACATCTCTTGCTGGAATGAGAAAAATAATAAAAATCGCGGACGAACATTTTCAAAGCTCGTCATATTTTACGAACGATAGTAAAAAGCAAAGTTTCAAGAGTTTGACCTCATTATCACTATCGGCTGGAAGAGTTCCAATCTCTGCCATTGTCTCAGAACAGAACTGAGTGGACCCGTCCATATATTACATCACGAGTTTAGAGGCGAATGGAATACGTGTCGTGCATTTGTCTTGGCCCGGTTGATGGGGGTAATTTTGCTCCTTCGAAACGAATGAGGCAGTTATTTACTCTCGCAAATTTTCAATTTGTTTCCAACTTTTATCTACAACTAGCTTTGCCCAAGGCTTTCAGTGATACGTGACGCCAATTTAATGGTTATAATTTATGATCAACATTATTTTTAAGATTCTTGTACACTAATGTAAACAAATATTAAATACTTTCTATGAATACTAATTTACTAAAGGCACGCGAAAGTACTTGAAATAAAACTCGAACAAAAATGATCGTTAATTAAATTAAAACGTAGTACTTGAAGCTATTCAAATAATGGTCTACACTTGAAATTCTGTACAATGGTTCATCCACCCTTTGAACCAAGCCCGAATCGAATAGCTATCGAACAATTACTTAAGAGTCCCTTGACCTATTTTGCTTGAAGCTGGTTATTTCAATCTGGCTCCATTCGCTATGCCGCGTGTTTTTACAAATGTCAGTATGAAAGTGGATATGATTTTATTTCAGTCAGAGTATGTGTACGGTGTATTCTGTATGAGGTGTTTTTTTGGAAATTTTGCGACGTTTTAAGTAACAACTGAAGCATAATTATTTGTATCGACAGTTAGAATTTCATTAATATTGAAACTCATACTGTCCACAATGGACCATGTTAGCGCAGAATAAAGATGAGTGGAAGGAATGAAGGGAGGTCTTGCCCTGCAGCGAGACGCTCATAATAATAATCACGGAGTTGTAAGTACTTGTTCTATTATTTATTCTGTGTTATAAGGAAAATTGTTTACCTGTGGTAGTGTCAAAGTTAAAGTGGTTCAAGAGCGAATAAGCAGTTCTGTAGAATTTAAAAATATTTAATGAACTTCTTTTTGCAAATTATCAAAAACACTCGCATGTTTTGAATAAAAATGATGTTTAGATATGGATTACGTGGAATCGACCTCAGGTGCAAGCCAGACAAAAGAGACGTAAGACGAGGACGCGTCGCGGACAGGGCGCCAGCGGACAGCGTTGCGCCCGCGCCTTGTCTATTCTGTAAGTTTTGCGTCGCGACGCTTCTATACATTTTGTATGAAAGGGACGCGGAAGAGACAAATGTCCGCACCTCGTCTGCGTCTTACGTCTTTTCTGTGTGTCCGGCGCCTTAGAAGCTAAACAAAAAAGATGATCGGTCTGATGCATAAAAACTTAGTGCGCCGACCAGGTTTGCCAGAAGGCTCTTTTGTTTTTGGAAACAACGCTCTAGTGAACTTGGTCAGCGCACTCAGTTTTATGCATAAGACAGGATGTTTATTGTATTATTATGGAGTGAAGATACATTTTAAAGTGCCTAATGGCCGAGATGGTGATGATGTAATATTAATATAGAAACATTAGCATACGATAATCTTTATTAACTCGATTATAAACGTCTCAGTAAAATTAAACACACAAAAGTACGGATGAATTTTAATGAATGATAAATATACATGAGCTGATCCTGATTTAGAAATTACAATTACAAAATTCTTGATTTTAATCTTGGTGTTTCTGCTCTGTCTGTTAATTAAAATAAACAAAACAAAAATAAGCCAGCACTTAACCCCGATATCAAAGAGCTTCGCAAAATTGGGATGTCAATAACATAAATTGGTCAAGTGCTTGTCGATCACGCCAACACCATAACTAAATTAAGTTTTTATTTTCTACAACCCTTTTTCATGAGCTTAAAGTTTCCCAAGCTAACAAGAAAAATGTAGGAAACATAATTTGGAAACAAACACCTACTCGTTTGTGAAAAAACACCGAAATACAAAAGAAAAGGAACGACTTACCCATACATTACCGCCTAATGGGTCGCATAACTCGCTTTAACTACGGAAGGTACCGTACTTGTTGCAAATGTGAGTAAAATAAACGCTGTTTAAGATATTGCCGCAATAAATGGTTCGTAGTTTGGGTGTTGCCAGCTTTCGTTCAATTTTGTTACTTCTTATAAATATGATAAAAAATAGGAATGCGTACGTGCCTAGTGGTACTTCCCTCGATTTTACGTACGGCAAACAGCTTTAAAGACATTCGAGATTTGGAAAACGTCTAAGAAAAGAAGTTAAAGGCAGATCTCAACGTTACATTTCATTATAATGTAATACCTACCTTTTACAGTAATTTAGCGTTAGATTTTTGTAAAGGAGGCAGCAATTACAATTTGAAATGAAGACCTATTTGTGATGGATAAGTATAATAAAGTCCTTTTTTAAACTTTTTTATTAAAAACAAATTAATAACAAACACATTAAAAATAGGGCAAAATATTGCGAAAGTAAACAACGAGATAAATTCTCGTGTATTTTACGATAGGTAGGTATGTATTAATATCTTCAAAAATTTTAAAAATGGACCATTTGATTATAGGTTTAATATATTCAAACCAGTCCTTGACAAGATTCTAGAATCAAGTACAATTATTATGATATAGAGTAAGTTCAAGTGTTTTACAAAGTCACTTTTTCGTCAAATGAAACCACTAAGGTTCTAGCAGTTGGCAACACTGCGAGTGAGTTGTAAATAAGTAACCGAACGCCTGTTGCCTAATGGCGCGTTCTTGTCGAACTCTCTTTAGCCAAATAAAATTCTATTGATATTGCTACGGGGTGGGCGGGTTTAGAGGAAAATAGACCTTATTTTCTTACAGCGACAATACTAAGGAATGTCTTTGGGTGATAAATGAAAGCTTAGGGTGTATCATCATCAACACAACTGTTTATTTTTTCTTTGTACATAGTTAAGAAAATAAACATAATAAAAACGCTGCCGTGCCTGCAGGGCGATTTATAACTTTTCTGAATGTATTCCGAATTCGGAAAGTGACGTTTCTTTGCTGAAAAAAAGTCAACTTTTCAAAGAAAATCTTCGAATCGGATGCATTTCGAGAAGTGTAAATCGTACTTCTGGCATGCGTTGCAATGCCACGTAAAGTAAAAAAAGTGTTTTTTTATTTATTTAAAAGTGGTTGATGTTTTTATTTATTAAATAGACTTTTTGCGGGCATTCTCAGCAGACTCTACCAGAGTTTTATCACAATCTGATTAATGGGTTAGGAACGCATAGAGGACAAACATACAAAATATTCGTTTTTATTTATATAGATTTTACTATAATTTACGGGGTATTTTTGTTTAATTATTCTAACATAGTATTGTAATTTATTTTAACATAGATATCATTTTTTTAATCAATTACTTATATGGATTGATTAAAAAAATGAAATCTATAAACAAACCATCACCGACATTATTCAGAAAAAAAATGCTACACTTATAAATGCGACTTTATTCCCAAGGCAGACATTCTCACAGTTATTTAGACGATCCTTTAAATATGTTTATAGAGGTAGTCAGAATACATGCCCACATTTTCCCATTATTTTTTTTAGTTAACCTGTCATGTCCCACTGCTGGGCAAAGGTCTCCCCCTTTAACTTCCACACATCACGCTCCAAGGCCACCGTTTGCCAGTCTGGCTCGAACGCATCCAGATCGTCTCGCCATCTTTTCTTGGGTCTGCCGCGTCGTCTCCGACATTTTCCCATATTTTGCAAAAATGTTTGCAGACTATGTTCAATTTCAATATTACTAGCGGACGCCCGCGACGTCGCCCGCGTGGACTACTACTTTTTTATCCCACGGGAAACATGCATTTTTTCGGGATCAAAAGTAGCCTATATCACTCTCCAGCCCAGCTTCAGCCAACTATCTATCACATAAACAATCACGTCAATCCGTCTCTCCGTTGTGACGTGAAAGCAGGACAAACAAACAAACAAACAAACACACTTTCACATTTTTAATATGGGTATGTATTTTACATACCATTGCATTAAGCAATACAAAAGCACGCATGCTTTCAACCAAACTTAACTAAATAGGTCAGTGGTCAGAAGTGCGCCACGAGGGCTGCCATCACACGTCAGTAGGTTTTATTTTTTTAACAGCTGCCATGTTGATGTGGGTCCGTTGGTACAGCCATAAATATTTACCGTTTTAATTTTGCTCCAAATACGTATGAATAAATCAGTTATTAGCTATGCCTTTTTTTAATCCATCTTGAGAATCTTTTTAGAAAATTGATCTTCTGAGGATTTTTTGCTTCACTTGTAACAATTTATTTACACAATGTACGACACAAAGAAAAAACTATAATTAATTAAATAAATATAATAATTTAATAAATAAAAGTATAAATATAATCCTTATAACAAATGTAGGTAATAAAATTTAGTAATCACTAAAACCAAAAGCTTTTATTTCGTTCACGTTTAAAGTCCAAAACAAAGTGACAGCCTGAGTGGCATTTCTAAAATCACTCTAATTTTGTAGAATTGAAGTATTTGTGAAGCGGGCTCTAGACCTAACCTAACTAACCTACTTCTAATTACTCAAAGACCATTTTTTTCTGACTAAAACTACCTAACAAACATTTTTGAAAGTTGCGGGAACTTTCAAAAATGTTACTTTCAATGTCATGCTGGATTGCTCTTTAGCATGAGCGAAATAAGAGCTTTTTTGAGTCTGTGTGCAACAGAATCAGCTCCAACTTTAACCTACTTTTATTTATCGTATCGAAATGATGCATGTATTATAGAGTTGATATCCTGACCGAGCCAGGAAGATAGTAGGTAGTGAAACTTTTCAGTGGTTTGGTTAGGTACTAGTAAACCCTTCGGATTTAGACTCATATGATTCGTTTCAACGAATGGTTTTATTAGTGACAGGATGTTACTGACTCGAGAAGTGTGTTGATTAATTTTTTTAACCTATGTATTCAGCCTTTTTCTTGCCTTACTGAGTCTCTTCCGTATTTTTTCATGCACCTAGTTCCTGGCCTCCTCCCATCTGCTTTTTCTTACGGCAAATACTAAAATAAGAAACAAACGAATGCGTTTAGTATAGTATTATATATATACTGTATAGTTTTACCCCTGACTACAATTTTATTACATTTTCAAAAGTTAATTTAGGTATTTTAAGATCTGGACGGATGTCTTCCATGCTTGAATTTTCACAACTGAGTATTTTTTTGTTGTGAAACTCCAGTAAGTCTGGTCTCGCTACTGTATATTTATGTGTTCATCTACAAGTTTAGATGAAGTTACCTGGGCACCTGGCCATAAATGTCTAAGTTGTTTGTATTATGTTTGTTTGAACAATGTTGATGTTCAATTAATATTGAACGGAACAATACCAAACTGAATACAATGATAATTAGAAGTGATTATGTTCAAAGACTCGTTGGAAATTATGAATGATCTCTGTTTTTGTGAACGTCACGATATTTCAGTGAAAACTAAGTGGAAATAAAATAGACGTACCTATTTCATGATTAATGAAGTAAGATATCCATTTACTTGTATTGTAAAACAAATATTTTAATTCACTCGTTAACTTGGACTACTATCCGATAGCTGTGCTTAATAGTTCCAAAGCTTACTATAAATACCAGTTAGCTTTCTAATAGCGTCGATGGGCGTGCAACCTGTCACGTATGGAATGTTAACTTCTGCACAATCTGGGAATGTACCAAATGTGTTTCGGCATACCTCTGACTACCTTTAGACATCTTCAAAGGATCTAAAAATAGCTAGAGACCTGATAGAATTTGTCTACCGATTATTTCAGTTTTTTTTTCTATCAATATTTTGAACTAAAACAGCATCAACACAACTATCATATGATTAGATATATCCTCCCATTAAATATATCCAAAAACAACAACAACCTAGATAGGACATTTACAAAAACTCAACTAAACTCGAAAAGTTCAACATCTGTCGGATCCAATAGCAAATTCTAAAGAAAAACAAGCCGAACTAAATTTGGCATGCCCTCTCGGATATGTTAGCTCGTAGTTTTACTTACTTCCCAACTGGAGTTTCTCTAAAGCCAACTGTTTGCAGTTTGCGTATACCAACTTTGATAACATAAAACTTTTTGGCTGACATTTGGAAGTCAAAAAGTCATTTTTTTTTTCTACGACTATTCAGCTATAAACATACATTCATTTATAATAACATCGTTTTTGCAAGTTTTTCAAAGGTTGCCTGTAAGAGATCGCCTATAGTGTTTATGAGGCCGCCCATTGTGTCTTCAGTTTTTTGTTTTTACCTTTTAGTTTTTTTTTCCTGTTATATTTTTTGTGTTTGAATTAAATTGGGTACAATGAATAGTTAGCTAGATAACTATAGATATCTCTTCTACTCAGCCAACACGCTTTTTAATAAATATTTTCATTATAAAACCGATTTAAGTACTACATAATCACATTATTTTAGGTACTATACGAGTCGTTTTTGCCGAGTGAAATAATACATTTAGAATACCTCAAATTTCGATCTTCGGGCTTAAAAAGGTCGCGAAAACTGAATCACAATATAAAATGAACTATAATGCCGTCTCTTTTCACTCTTAGTTAATGAAAAGAGATGGCAATAGTTCAATTCCTATATTACAATTTTGTAATAGCGACCTTTATAGGCCCGCTGAAGGTTCCGCCTTTTCGAAAATTGATAAAAAAGCCATGTTTTTTTTTAGTTTTTGTAGTTGACTGTACTTGCCCTTCTGGTTTATGTAAAATGTCACTCTATTCACGTTTTTAAAAGAATTTCAGTAGACGTCGTGAGCTTCATGAAAAGATGAGCTTGGATTCTTTTTATTTGTGTTGTTGCTGTTTCACCTCAAAACTTACCAACAAAAGTTGAATGTGAACATACTTTTGAAGGTTTTTGGAGTGATTTTCACCATGTCAGGTTCTGGTTACGATTTTCGGACTTAAAATTTTATTTTTACTAGTCTTGCTACACTATCTTTTCTTTTCAGATCCATATCTATTTTTAACCGACATTAAAGGAATTAATTGAACATTGAAATTTATTCAGTCGTTGAAACGACTAAAGCAGAAATAACATAAAAATTAGTTAATATTTTACTGATTTTTAACCCGCGGCTTCGCTCCTGTTAATATAGATTTTGTGATTTTTTTTCCTTTCCCTCGGGAATGGACATAGTAGAGTTACTCTAATTCCGTACCCCTGACAACATGTATGCAAAATTTCATGATGATCGTTTCGGTAATGAAGGCGTGAAAGCGTAACGAACAAACAAGTACACAGACACGTAAGGATTATGTCGCCGCCCAAAACCAAATTGTAAATCTTCTTATCCATGACCCACATAAAAAGTTTTAGTTCACTACAACTAAACCGCTAAATTGATACAAAATTGAATTTTATCCGGCCGTCTGTAACTAAATAACCATCAAAGGAAGTTTGTCGTAGCTCGTAGCGATGTGCTACGGCGTAGCGCTACGCCGCACCGATAGACTCGTTGACTCATTGATTTCTATTTCCCGGGTGAGAAATTGGTGTTCTTGTTTCTATAGGTTCTTTTTTCTCAGATACATATTCCTTTCTGAGGGAATTTATGAATCCCATTCGTTATCATAATCGTACGAGCACAAAATCAGCGCGTATTTTCCGTCAAGGTTGCCCCATTTCATTTATTTATTTACTTTGAGAGTTGCTGATTGGACGTTGTTTATAGAAATAACATCACTTGATTGAGGATAACGTTTATTATAATAGACATTCGGAACAGACACATGTTTTATTCATTGAGGATAAAAATATATTACATATTTCTAGCGGGATTTTTATGATTAAGGGAATAAAACTATGCCTTGCAAGAGTCTCAATGCCTTAGTCTATAGCATCGTTTCATGAACAAAAACTCACCGATTTTCCTTTTGGTCTCGCCTCTGTCAGTAGTATATCTATTCCTATGGATGTAAGTTTACTTCCCATTTCAAATTAGAGCAAACACTCATGCGATAAAAAAAAGATATTCGTCCTGTGTCTTAATGTTCTTTGTCGTGTATTTATAAAAAAGACAGCGTCTGATTTGCTTAATTTGGAGCTCACATAACGTAAAAAATTCAATAATTTGTTTTATTATTAGAATCTCCATGCTAAACCAGTAACGAAAACGTGCTTACTTTCACATAAATATTATTAGAAAGTATGATAGTTATTTTCCAAAGATTGAAAGGATATTCTCATAGTCTGGCTAACCTTAGGGTGGCGTCTAAAGCCCTTCGCATTGTATCGTAAGCTATTGTAGCGCTAATGAGCAATCAGCCCGACTTCACAGGCCATTCAAGAGATATGTTTTTATGAGAGAAATTCACGATATTTTTCATGTCTGCGTAAAAGTGAAAGCTTTGATACGTGTATCGTGTATGAGATAATGAATATGAATGAAAAATAAACAGTATGCATTGAACAACATGCGGCATATGTCTCTATCCATAAAGTCAGTTCGTATGAACTAGTGGCCAACTCCGGTGACGGAGTTTTTAGGCCGCCTAAAGGTCTCCGTCATGGCTTAACGACTTATGGACGACTCCGTCATGGCCTAAAGCTGGGACCGACACTTTAAGGTGTCCATCTACTATAGATGATGTAATTTTATAATACTGAAAAAGCAATCTACGAGACTACGTCAAACTTGGAGCGCGTTAAACACAGGAAAGTCTTGCAGCTATGTAAATTATCTAGAATAATTTGAGTCTAAGTAACATTAACATAAAAGTGTTTACTCAAGCTAAGTATTCTGTTATGTTTAAATAGGTTTAAGTGGGCGGAAAGATTCCAGCTGGAAGTAACCTTGATCGTTACAAATGATCTATTGATAGTTCAACTGATCCTTCTATTTTATCCCGAAAATAAATAGTAAATTAGTTTCTGTACTTAAATTAATTTATTTTTTAATAAGTATAATAAAATGTAAATGTAAATTAATGTGTTTTAAAATACAATAAATTAAATTAAAAAACCTAAATGAATGTTTAGGAATTGTTATTGAGCAAAGTTTCAATCGAAATAAAACTTGTACTTAGACCCTGGTTTGAAATAAGTTTGTTAATTATTGTGCAATATCTTTCTAGCAATGAAAAGGATGAAACTTCGCCCCAAAGCTATTGCCATTATTACGAATAAAGGCTTTAGGCTATTTCAGCCAATAATCCTAACATTATGAAATTGAAAGGGTCCCACTTTTCTCGCCAAAGAGATTTCGGTTTCCTCATAACTACTTAATGTCTAAACGATTGTGTGTGAGGTTTTTTGATAAGGCTTTGTGAGATGGAAGATTTAGAAAACAATCTTTGTAGTAAGTATTCAATATGGTAACTACAGTTTACTATTGAAAAGTTTCTAGTATTAATTATTAATTAAGTGCTTGGTTGGTACTATTATTCTTATTGTTATTTACTTTTCTCTTAAACTTATACTTACCTACATAACGACTGTCGTAATATTAGCGTTATTTAAAAATATACATATAAATCCGTTATTGGCAGTAAGAAACATCGATTTTTTACTACTAAGAGCTGTGGATTTGGTTTGATAAATAAAAAAATGTATATTATGTTTTTATTTATTAGAATTATTATTTATTACAAGATTTTCATAAGCTTTCAAAACATACCGATTAAAAGAAAAGAGGTCAGCGGACAGGCGTGCCTCTAGATATTGCATGCCGCCCATACCTTCAACGTTCCTTCTTCGCATTTTTCTGCCACTATTCAATATTCATGGTATTTCTTGCAGCTTCGTTCACAAGGAATGAGTCCTGTTTTGTACTAGATAAATTACTTTACATTTTGACAACATAAAATATGCATTCACTTATCGGGCACACTTATTTTTCTTACCATGACTAAGAATAGTTGAATAGGAAATACTTTAATACACGTCACATACAAAAAAAGAAACAATAGACTCAAACTTTTCATTTCATTACATTTCATTTCAAACAATTTTGAAATACAGTCAGAGTTCTTCTGCTAAAAAAAAACAATCTATCTACCACATAAAATTTGGATAGATACCTAATGAACAATGTAAAAAGCTAAACTGCCCTTACTCCTCAAGTGGTGTAAAGTTATTTGTCATAAGCACAGAATTTGATCAATATATGTATACCCATACAATGTGATGGGTTGCCAATAACATTCACTAATTGTGGATGTTTTTATTCACAAAATGTTCCGAGGTGTAATTATTTGATAGCATAATTGTATTGTATGTGGTTACACATAATGTTTATAAACCCATCGAATTTAATGGAATAAATTAAAATTTCCATTAAATAATTTAAATTACGACAATGGTTACAATAAATGCCTATTAAGGTCTTCGCTCACGTAGTATCATAAGCGGGCCGAGCCATGACCGAGCCCGTCACGAAAATAGCACCTTACACACTAAGACCGTATCAAACTAGGACCGTCTCATAATCGTTTTGCGAAGCGTAATCCCGAGCCTATACCACAGTAATAGACATTTTGTTGGTTTTATGCTAAACTAGCTGACGCCCGCGGCTTCGCCCGCGTGGACTACTATTTTGTTTATCCCACGGGAACCATGCATTTTTTTGGTATAAAAAGTAGCCTATGTCCTATTCCCGGTCATTATCTATCTACATTCCAAATTTCATCCAAATTGGTTTAGTAGTTATGGAGACACGTGGTAACAAACATTCACACACACACACGGACTTTCGCCTTTATAATATTAGTAGGATACACATATATTCTGAAAGCCCATTTTAAAACTTATCACTCAATCTTTTTTGTAAAATACTATAGTAAATATAGAGCGTTTACAAGCTAAACCACACTAAAATACATATTGCACACATTTTGTCGGGTTTACTAGCAAAGTGCAATATTTCATCATATTTTGTGTAACTTTAAATGGGAGTTTTATCTACAAGGTTTAAAAAAACGGACTTTTAAGAAACCCTTTTAGAAACCCAATTATAATCCATAGTGATGGCATAATTATTATTGCGATCATGATGATGATGATGAAAAGTAGCTTATATCCTTCCTCAAAGCTCCTGAGATTAGCGTGTTCAAAAAAATTAACAAACAAACTTTTCCGCTTTATTACTGGTTGGTTGGTATAGATTAACTGTACTTTCACTCTACATTCAAGGTTTTATGAATAACCTCTTCTGGATATTTTTTAATTTGTAAGCTTATCTTTTTTTTCGAAATCGTGTTTTTGCTGTTACTACACTTTGATTTCGGAGGGCAGTATGGGATTTTGACGTTTGATAAATGTCACATAACGTGCGGAACGCATTCAGTGATGCTAGATGGGGGGTTTTTAATTCAAATTTGGGGTATTCATCGACTCAGGAGGAAAACCTTTGGGGGAATTTTCGTAGGTAAAAATTATAAATTATATACCTACTTGATATTTAGGGGTGATACTTGATAGGTTTTTAGAATGTGTACATGTACATGTGTATAAATGGGGGTACTTGAAAGACTTTGTGAAGTGAGAAAAATAACTGAATTATTATCTAACCAATATTGGAGCGTTTCCTCTTGCTCCTACTCGATTCTCCTACTGCTCCTGCACGAGGACCAATACATCCTTATGCTCCTACCAGTAGGAACATAAGGATAAGCATATCCTAGTGCTCCTACTGTGGATGGACAGTCAAGGTACAATACCCCGAAATAAAACTATCAAATAGGGGCACAGCCGCGAAGCCGTATTTTGATAAACTTCAAAACAAGATAACATCTTCATCATCAACAAAATATAAAATCGTTATTGTTAAAAATAAATACTTATGCTATGATCAAGATCTACATTTAAAGTGACAGCTGTCACCAAATGTACCAATATAGTGTATAAAGTTTACTGATGAATAATATCAGATGTTAAATTGACAGATTATGTCAAAATGACAGATTAGGACAGATTAAATTGACAGGTTGGCCATATCTCGAAAACCACTTATCTCAGACTCTCCGTCCTCAGTTTAAGTGAAAGCTATTGAAGAGATCTACATTTAAAGTGACAGTTGTCAAACTTTAAACAGCCATTATCTCGGAAACTACTCGTCCTAGACTCCTCATTCTCAGTTCAAATGAAAGCTATGACCAAGATCTACATTTAAAGTGACAGCTGTCAAACTTTAAACGGCCATATCTCGGAAACTACTCGTCCTAGACTCCTCATTCTCAGTTCAAATGAAAGCTATGACCAAGATCTACATATAAAGTGACAGCTGTCAAAATGACATCTGTCATCTGAAATGTAGATCTTAGTCATAGCTTTCATTTAAACTAAGAACGGAGAGTCTAGGACGAGTAGTTTCCGAGATATGGCCTTTTAAAGTTTGACAGCTGTCACTTTAAATGTAGATCTTGGTCATAGCTTTCATTTGAACTAAGAACGGAGAGTCTAGGACGAGTAGTTTCCGAGATATGGCCTTTTAAAGTTTGACAGCTGTCACTTTAAATGTAGATCTTGGTCATAGCTTTCATTTGAACTGAGAATGAGGAGTCTAGGACGAGTAGTTTCCGAGATGTGGCCGTTTAAAGTTTGACAGCTGTCACTTTAAATGTAGATCTGTTCAATAACTTTCACTTGAAGAGAACGGAGAGTCTGGGATAAGTGGTTTACGAGATATGGCCCATCTGTCATTTTAATATACACCTAATCTATCTTTTTGACGTAATCTGTCATTTTGACATAATCTCTCATTTTGACATGATCTGTCATTTTGACATAATCACGGGCAGACTGCCCGCAACCACGGCTATTGTAACAGCCAAAACGTCGCGTCGTGTTATATAAGGTAAATTACGCGATAAAATCCCGTGTACATAAATCAACATCCAGTACCAACAAAACGAACCAACTCGGTGGCGCAGTATGCGAAGGTCCAGCTAAAACACAGAAAGTTGCGGGTTCGATTCCCACTGCGACGCAAGTGTTTGTATGATCTGCAAATATATGTATCGGGTCTGGGTTTTTTTCTATGTAATATTATGTATTTACAAAAAAAAGGATAGGTACCTACAAGTAGTTTATCAGTCATATAGTTTCCATACAAGGTCTATTTACCTTGGAGCTAGATGATGCTGTGAAATATCCAGCATTATTTATTTATAGAAAAAGGCTGAAAAGCTGCCCCTAGGGGCTGACCTGGCTACGCTACTAATATGATGGCAAGAAGATTCTAAACTACGTAACTGGAGTGCTGACTGACATTTAATGTACAAAGGATTTTGAACCTTATCACGACTACACAACGATCTATTATCATTTAATCTTGGTTATAAGGATTGTTGGTCTTGTTGAGAGGCTTTCTTGGGTGCTTTGTCTCTTTCACACTCGTTGTTGGATTAGTAGTGTGCCCATGTCATTTAAATTTCAGGATATTTTTACCTTATCGCGCTCGACAAAATCAGCGCTTGATTTCGATCCATGGTTTCGATTCTTGAATTAGATCCTTGAATTAGATCCTTGATTTTGATCCTTGATTTTGATTTCGATCCTTGGTTTCGATCTTGGATTTCGATCCTGGATTTCGATCCTTGATTCTTGAATTTTGAACCTTGAATCTGAAATCTTGAATCTTGAATCTTTGAAGTGACAGCTGTCAAACTTAAAACCGCCATATCTCGGGAACTACTCGTCCTAGACTCCCCGTTTTCAGTTCAAATGAAAGCTAAGACCAAGATCTTCATTTGAAGTGACAGCTGTTAAACTTCAAACGGCCATATCTTGGAAACTACTCGTCCTAGACTCCCCGTTCCCAGTTCAAATGAAAGCTATGACCAAGATCTTCATTTGAAGTGACAGCTGTCAAACTTCAAATGGCCATATCTCGGGAACTACTCGTCCTAGACTCCCCGTTCTCAGTTCAAATGAAAGCTATGACCAAGACCTACATTTCAGATGACAGATGTCATTTTGACAGCTGTTATTAAAAATGTAGATCTTGGTCATAGCTTTCATTTGAGCTAAAAAGGAAGAGTCTAGGATGAGTAGTTCCCGAGATATGGCCATTTGAAGTTTGACAGCTGTCACTTCAAATGAAGATCTTGGTCATAGCTTTCATTTGAACTGGGAACGGGGAGTCTAGGACGAGTAGTTCCCGAGATATGGCCATTTGAAGTTTGACAGCTGTCACTTCAAATGAAGACCTTGGTCATAGCTTTCATTTGAACTGGGAACGGGGAGTCTAGGACGAGTAGTTTCCAAGATATGGCCGTTTGAAGTTTGACAGCTGTCACTTCAAATGAAGATCTTGGTCATAGCTTTCATTTGAACTGAGAACGGGGAGTCTAGGATGAGTAGTTCCCGAGATATGGCCATTTGAAGTTTGACAGCTGTCACTTCAAATGAAGATCTTGGTCATAGCTTTCATTTGAACTGGGAACGGGGAGTCTAGGACGAGTAGTTCCCGAGATATGGCCATTTGAAGTTTGACAGCTGTCACTTCAAATGAAGACCTTGGTCATAGCTTTCATTTGAACTGAGAACGGGGAGTCTAGAATGAGTAGTTCCCGAGATATGGCCATTTGAAGTTTGACAGCTGTCACTTCAAATGAAGATCTTGGTCATAGCTTTCATTTGAACTGAGAACGGGGAGTCTAGGACGAGTAGTTCCCGAGATATGGCCATTTGAAGTTTGACAGCTGTCACTTCAAATGAAGATCTTGGTCATAGCTTTCATTTAACACTTTCGTTGCCGACGACTCGCCGGGCGCGTTCTCACGATTCCATATCGCCATGCCGCGAACTCGCCAGGCGCGTTCTCGGTTTTTCATGGATAAATCAATGATTTGGGTATATTTTCCATCAGAAAGCGGAGAGCATAATCCTCATGCCCTAAGCTAATGAGTTTTGAAGTGGCCCGCAAGTTCTAACAATTTTTTTATGTTATCAAAAAAAAAGTAATTATGTAATGCCGCGAACATGCCAGGCGAGTTCAACTACCAGGGGTTCTCAACATTTATGGAGTACCTAGTAGATTCCCAGGGAGCGTGCCGGCCAAACATACAAAAAATAATTATTTTTTTTGTTATAGGTGGGTAGGGTAGGTACGGTCAATGGCAAGAACATACAGTACGAAAAAATTACAAACTTCATAAAATATTTAAGTTCAATGATGATGAATGACAGGATGTCCAAAATGACACGAGACGTAAAAAAAAGTTACGTGCGAATAAGACGTTAAGTGCGAGTCGAACTCGTGCGCCGAGGGTTCCGTACCTACCAAAATGAATACCTACCGCAATGAATTTAGAAATGAAACGAACTTTTCAAACACGAACATGTTGTTTTTTGTTGTTGTCCTGTCGTTTTTTTTTGTAGTTTTTATATTTTTTTTGTTGTTTTTAGGTTTTTTGTTTTCATGTTGTTTTTGTTGTTTGTTTATTTTTGTGGGTTTCGTTTTTTTGTTGTTTTTCTATTTTTTTATTTGGTTTTGTGTTTGATTTGTTATATTTTTTGTTTTTGTTTTTTTTTGGTGTTTTTGTTTGTGTTGTTAGTATTTTCGTTTTTTTGTTTTTTTGTGTAATTTTTGTTTTTCTTTGTTGTTTTGGTTTTTTGGTTTTTTTTGTGGTTTTAGTTTTTTTTGTTAGTTTTTTTTATGTAGTTTTTGGTTTTTAGTTGTTTTTTTGTGATGTTTGGTTTTGATTGTATTTTTTTGTTTTTATTTTTAAATAGTTTTTTTGTTTTTTGTTTTTGAGGTGTTTTGTTTTCTTAATACAAAAAAACAACTAAAAACTACATAAAAAAACAAAAAAAACTTAAACCACTAAAAAAACAAAAACTTACAAAAAAAAATTAAAAAAATGAAAAAAAAACAATAACTAATGAAACAAAAAAAAAACTATAAACAAAAAAAACCTCAAAAACCAACAAAAAACACAATAAAAAAACGAAAAAGAATTAACAAAATTACTAAAACCACAAAAAAAAAACAAAAACACGAAACAAAGAAATAGGTGCCTCAAAAAAAAAACAAAAAATAAAAAAAAAAAACAATCAAAAAACTACCTCAAAAACCGAAAACAAAAACAAACCTAACAAAAAACAAAAACAACAAAAAAAAACTAAAACTACTAAAAAAAACAAAAAACAACAAGAAACTAAAAAAAAAAACAAAAAAAAAATACCATTATAACAATAAAAAAAACCTCAAAAACAAAAACTAAAAAGAACCAACAAAAAAAAACAACTGAAACAACAAATACCTCAAAAACAAAAAAAAAACAAAAAAAAAAAAACAAAAATAGACAAAATACTAAAACCACAAAAAAAAATAAAAAAAAAACACAAAATCAAAAAACGACCTCAAAAACAGAAAACAAAACAAACCTAACAAAAAACAAAAACAACAAAAAAAAACTAAAACTACTAAAAAAACAAAAAACAACAAGAAACTAAAAAAAAAAACAAAAAAAAAATACCATTATAACAATAAAAAAAACCTCAAAAACAAAAACTAAAAAGAACCAACAAAAAAAAACAACTGAAACAACAAATACCTCAAAAACAAAAAAAAAACAAAAAAAAAAAGAACAAAAATAGACAAAATACTAAAACCACAAAAAAAAAATAAAAAAAAAACACAAAATCAAAAAACGACCTCAAAAACAGAAAACAAAACAAACCGAACAAAAAAATAAAACTACGAAAAAACAAACACAAAACCTACAAAAAAATGAAAAAAAATGAAAAAAAAAATTACCAAAAAAACAAAACAAATAACCAAATTACCATATAATAACCAAAAAAAAACAGAAAATACCTCTAAAACAAAAAAAAAACAACAAAAACAATAAAAAAACTAAAAAGAACCAACAAAAAACTAAAACCACGAAAAAACAACAAAAATCAAAGAAACACAAACAAAACACCTCGAAAACAAAATACAAAAAACTAATAAAAAACAAAAAATACAATTTAAACCAAAAATTACAATAAAAACAACTAAAAACCAAAAACTTCATTAAAAAAAACAAAAAGGACTAACAAAAAAACTAAAACCACAAAAAAAAAACAAAAACCAAAACAACACAAACACAAAAACAAAAAACCGGTCAAGTGCGAGTCGAACTCGTACGCCGAGGGTTCCGTACCTAGCCATGGTGCCAATTAAGCTATTCCGCTTAATTGTATGAGCGCCCATACAACTCGGAGGACTTTTAATAGGCGTCAACTATGTATGTATGGGAACACCCTTTAATTTTCAACTTTTTTAATTTTTTGGAATTTTTCCTTTATTTGTGCTATAAGACCTTGCTTTTTGCCAAATTTCGTTATTCTAGGTCAACGGGAACTACCATTTAGGTTTTCGACCCAAAACCTCTAGGGTACTTCCGGTTGACCTAGAATTGTCAAATTTGGTTATAAGCAAGGTCTTCCAGCACAAGTAAAGGAAAAATTCCGAAAAATAAAAAAAGTTGATAATTAAGGTAAGTTTTGGTACTCACAAGTTTTCACGAAAACCTAAATTTGCCTATATCTTTTTATAGTGTTGACTCAGGACCTTGATTTTTATAGTCACAGTAGGGACTATAGACCTTAGTATATGGTATAAATTTCAACTTGCTAGCTCTACCCGTTCCTGAGATAATCGATGGTGACACACGGACAGACAGACAGACAGACGGACAGACGGACAGACGGACAGACGGACAGACGGACAAGAAAGTGATCTTATAAGGGTTCCTTTTTTTACCTTTTAAGGTACGGAACCCTAAAAATGACACAAAAAACAAAAAAAAAATAAAACAACAAAAAACAAAATCACAAAAACAACAAAGAAACTAAAAAACCAAAACAACAACAAGCAATTCATTCAAAAATAAAAAAACCCGGCTGAACTGAAAAGTTGGAAACAGCTTTCATAGAAATCACAAAATTAAATTACAATTTTATTATTATGTAGGTATCTAGGGTTCGATGCCGTGCGCTTTTTCCTAAACTTTGTTGTCACAGTTGACACACAGATGGCTCTGTAGGTATGAAAATTAAATGCGTGCGATATTTCTTAAATATTAGATATCTCCTAAATGGCTGAACCAATTTCGATGCAGTTTGTTCTAAACGTTGCCTGTGACTAAATATAAAGTTTTAGTATGCGTTTTGTTTAGCAATAACATTTAGGGCGAAAAATAAATTTTCAAAAATTTTGGAAGACGATTTAGTCTTCGAAGATGTCATGTTAGATTTTTCAAAAAATTATATTTGATATCAGTCCACCAACCTCTTGATTTTTACATGAATTTTGATAATGATGGCGTGATTTTTATTTTGAAAATTCACACATTGTTGCATTTTCTAGCCGCACTATTAGATTTATCGAAATAAAAAGTATCCTAGAGCACAATCGAGATAGAGACGATTCTAACGTTACCTCATTCATCAAAATCCATCCAGCCGTTTAGGAGAAACGTGGTAATAAAGAATATTACTTACATACGAACGAACCCACATACATAGAAACGCGCGATCTACATAACCCTGTGACTTGACAGTCAGCCGGGTAAAAAAAACAAACAAACCTACAAAAAAAACAACAAAGAAATAAAAAAAAAAAACAAAAAAAAAAGACAAACAAAAAACTATCATAAAAACCAAAAACAACTAACAACCAAAACCTACATAAAAAAAAAAACAAAAAGACTTAAAACACAAAAAAATAAAAACCAAAAAATACCAAAAAAAATTATCAAAAAAACAAAAACAAACTAAAAAATACCATAAAAACCAAAAAATACACAAATAAAACAAAGAAAACAACTAAAAAACTACATGAAAAAACAAAAAAAAAAATAACAAACAGACTAAAACCACACAAAAAAAAAACAAAAAACCAAAATAACTCATTTAAAAACTACCTTAAAAACAAAATACAACAAAATAAGCAAATAAAAAAAACAAAAACAAAGAAAAATCCATAAAAACCAAAAACTACAAAAAAAAACAACTACAACCATAAACTACATAAAAAAAGAACTTGCAAAAAACTAAAACCACAAAAAAGAACAAAAATCCAAAAAAACCCAAACAAAAACAATAAATACCTCGGAAACAAAAAACAACAAAAAAAAACAACGACAACGACAATAAATACATGTTTAAAAGTCTCAAACATGCAATTAAAAAAGAAAAACTAACAAAAAAAAACAAAACCAACTAAAAAAAATAACATCAAACAAAAAACCAAATAAAAAAATAGGAAATACAACAACAAAAAACAAACAGCAAAAACAACAAAAAAATCAACATTCAAGAGAGTGTCCAGCAATTTCTTATCTGGTCTGCTCGAGCGGCAGTCGAGCACACCAGATAAGAAATTGCTGGACATTTTTGGACCCACTAGTGCAAGAACGATTTATCCCAAAAAAGGATGTGTAAGATATTACGGTCGTTTATCGTAGCATGTTTGAGAAAAAGTTCCCTAACAGAAACCTAACAAAAGGTTGAGATTCTCTGATCAATTTACGAAAATTGCTGTCAATCATGCAATTTCATCTTGCAGTGCCGAGAGCGCGCCTGGCGTTATCGCGTTCTTTTGTATGGCGGCATCGCTGGGAACTACTAGAAAATCATGGTGGCAATGAAAGTGTTAAACTTTGACCCCGCATCCACACGTTGGGGCCAACGTTGGTCCCAATGCCTCTCACCAACGTGTGGTGCTGACAAAATAGCTTGGCGCCTTTGAAGAAATAGATGTCTAGAACGAGTCTTTCGCTACAATCGCAATAAGAACAACAGGCCAGGTTTGAAACGCTAGTGTGCGTATTACGCACACAAGTATGCGAATCATCTATTGTCTATACAGGTGCGCTGCGTCACCTGTCAACATTGTCGTCCATTTTTAGTGATACCAGCTCTTGAAAATTTCCCATAAAAGTAGGGGAAAATATGTTATGATTTCGAGGTGTCTCTAAAATTTGTTTCAAATTTTTTGCGGTCAATACTGGTTTTTATTTACTTAATTTGTCTCGTAAGTATTCGATCCTTGGTTTCGATCCTTGATTTCGATCCTTGATTTCAATCCTTGATTCTTGAATCTTGAATTTGAAATCTTGAATCTTTGAAGTGACAGCTGTCAAACTTCAAACCGCCATATCTCATGAATTTTTCGTCCTAGACTCCCCGTTCTCAGTTCAAATGAAAGCTATGACCAAGATCTTAATTTGAACTGACAGCTGTCAAACTTAAAACGGCCATATCTCGGAAACTACTCGTCCTAGACTCCCCGTTCTCAGTTCAAATGAAAGCTATGACCAAGATCTTCGTTTTAAGTGACAGCTGTCAAAATGACATCTGTCATCTGAAATGTAGATCTTGGTCATAGCTTTCATTTGAACTGAGAACGGTGAGTCTAGGACGAGTAGTTTCCGAGATATGACCGTTTTAAGTTTGACAGCTGTCAGTTCAAAGCTTAAAACGGTCATATCTCGGAAACTACTCGTCCTAGACTAACCGTTCTCAGTTCAAATGAAAGCTATGACCAAGATCTACATTTCAGATGACAGATATCATTTTGACAGCTGTCACTTAAAACGAAGATCTTGGTCATAGCTTTCATTTGAACTGAGAACGGGGAGTCTAGGACGAGTAGTTTCCGAGATATGGCCGTTTTAAGTTTGACAGCTGTCAGTTCAAATTAAG
The DNA here is from genome assembly GCA_958496255.1 of Camptogramma bilineatum. Lineage (NCBI taxonomy): Eukaryota > Metazoa > Arthropoda > Insecta > Lepidoptera > Geometridae > Camptogramma > Camptogramma bilineatum. The sequence continues at coordinate 6,420,848 of OY292467.1, read as the reverse complement.
ATCTTGGTCATAGCTTTCATTTGAACTGAGAACGGGGAGTCTAGGACGAAAAATTCATGAGATATGGCGGTTTGAAGTTTGACAGCTGTCACTTCAAAGATTCAAGATTCAAGATTTCAGATTCAAGATTCAAGAATCAAGGATTGAAATCAAGGATCGAAATCAAGGATCAAAATCAAGATCGAAATCCAGGATCGTAACCAAGGATCGAAATCAAGGATCGAATTCAAGGATCGAAACCAAGGATCGAAATCAAGCGCTGATTTTGTCGAGCGCGATAAGGTAAAAATATCCTGAAATTTCAATGACTTAGGCACACTACTAATCCAACAACGAGTGTGAAAGAGACAAAGCTACCAAGAAAGCCTCTCAACAAGACCAACAATCCATAAAACCAAGATTAAATTATAATAGATCGTTGTGTAGTCGTGATAAGGTTCAAATTCCCTTTTACATTAAAGTCGACTTAACCATCCTGTTTGTATATAAAATCCTTGGATTCAACACTTTTTTTTATTTGCTCACGCTCTCACATGGGTAAAATCAAAGAATAATTATGGCAACCCTCCTAAAACATGTTAGGATAAAATTACAAAGTTTTATTTTCTTGTTTTCATAACTTATAGTTATTTATAGTTTACTTACCGATGCTATGTAACTTCCTTATTTATTTTTAGTCGTCCTTTGTAATTCCTGCACACTTTGATGGCACAAATCGCCATTTTTGTTTGCCGCCAAATTCATGTTTACAGTACAACGACCTAAGCGCGACTGAATGAGCGAAACGAACGAATCAACCAACAGTTGGTTGATCTTTTGTTTGGCGTTTTGACGCTCGAAATCGGGGTCTAGACATCTAGTTCGTCCAAGCTTGGCGCCAACGTTGGGGCCAACGTTGGGGCTTGGCCGTGCCGTGTCGGTTTTATCAAAGGAAGTTGGCGCGCCAACGTTGGGGATCCGTCCACACGTTGGCGCTATGCTCAGTCCCGTTTCGACGCGCATCGTGAGCGCACGTGTCGACTGACGAGTGAGAATGTCATCGTATTCCTTATTTATTGTGTTTGTAGGACTATCGGGCTGAAATTTTGCACACTTATAGATTCTCGGTGACAATGAAATATTATGGTATCAACAAGCTGATCTGATGATGGAGTCAAGAGCTGTTCAACAGAACTCCTCAGTAAATAAGCCGATTGAGTTGAAACTCTGCATATTTGTCAAGTTCTGACTACAATGTAATAATATGGTGACAGCGAGCTGATCTGATGATGGAGTCTACTATTTTTTTTTATGTTACGGGAACCGTGCAATTTTTTGGGATAAAAAGTAGCCTATATCCTATTTCCGGTTATTATCTATCTATATTTTAAATATCACCCATATCGGTTAAGTGGTTGTCGTGTTAGGGAGTGTCCACATTGCGTTTTCTGCAGCGCGTTTTTGAGCTGCGCGTTTGTATCGATACAAACGCGCGTTCGCAACGCGTATTTTTCCATACAAAAGCGAACCGGGAGGGGCTGCGCGGGGGGCTGCGCGTTCGCATCGCGTTCGAATCGCGTTTGTATCGATACAAACGCGCTGCAAAAAACGCAATGTGGACACTCCCTTAGAGAGGAACAAACATACATCCAAACATCCAAACTTTCGCTTTTATAATATAGTGTGTTGAGTGAAGTGTGATAGTGACATGATGTGATGTGATTGTGATAAAATTGGTATTCAGTAATGTAAAATCACTTAGAGAAATTTCAATTTCTGTATCGGACGCGCAGACATCGGACGTCTGCACGTTGGCTCTGACGGAACAAGACTGGTGTATCGCCAACGTGTGGATAGTTCACGAAATCTTGGCGCCAACGTTGGGACCAACGTTGGCCCCAACGTATGGAGCCGGCGTGAACGGGGAGTCTAGGACGAGTAATTTCCAAGATATGGCCGTTTGAAGTTTGACAGCTGTCACTTCAAATGAAGATCTTGGTCATAGCTTTCATTTGAACTGGGAACGGGGAGTCTAGGACGAGTAGTTCCCGAGATATGGCGGTTTTAAGTTTGACAGCTGTCACTTCAAAGATTCAAGATTCAAAATTTCAGTTTTCAGATTCAAGAATCAAGATTCAAGATCCAAGAATCAAAATGAAGGATCAAAATTGTATCAGTATTTTAATTCAAAAATCATGCCCTGAAACATCACGTAAATCAGAAAATGATGGAAAAGGCCCCTTATGGACTAGGAATGTTTAGTTTATGGTCACCCTTTAGAAAGAGACACACCGCCCAAGTTTTCTTTCTCAAGCGGACCTTGTTTTCTGTCTCAGTCAGTGTTCCAGGTACGTAGTATAGAAATTCCTTGTATGATGGTTACATGGATTGACAGATGGGCGGGGCTTGTCATTGATTGTCAGCAAAATAATCATGGCGGCCGGAGATTGACAAGACGGCCATGGCACGGGCAGGGCACGCGACGGTGTAGGAACGGTGTGGTGTGGGGCGTCCGGTACATTTCAATACAAAGAATATCATTTTTGCCGGGACGGTGTTGCTACGGTCATGCTATGCGACGGGGTAGAGACGTGATAATGTGACAACACCCTTAATTCAATACGCACGTTGCAAATAAACATTTACAACGCCGTATCCCTAAATTGAAGCGATTTTAAATTAAAGTCAAATAATATATTATATTATACGTAATTTATCGGATAATTTCTAAATCCGTATGTTGAAATTACGGTTCGAAACATATCTGGAAGTCGAAAGTTAATTAAGTGCCGGAATATCCGGCAGTTTGCGTAAATTGGAACGTTAATTAGTACAGCTGGTAAAAACGGCTTTGGAAAAAAATCGTATAAACAATATCGAAATTAAAACGAAACGAGAAATCATCAATCAGCAGCGGGAGTGGTTCCGAGATTACTTGAAATTAATTGCTTTTGAAAAGCATTTTTCTAAAGTCTTGAGCGTTTTTCTTCGGAAAAGTTCGCGATTTGCCTCGAAATAATGCAAATAAGGAAGGAGTGTCAAATCGTTTAACCGATACGTATTTTAAAAAGTAAAAGTTTATAAGTTATCTGTACTTTTTTCTACCCTTCACAATGAAAACAAAATGATATGTATAGGCATATTCTCTCTCTTTTAGGCATTTTTAGTTCCATTAAAGATGTCTAAGGGAGTAGTCAGAGGTGTGTGCAAATACATATTTGATACATGCCCTCATTTTGCAGAAGTTAACAATGTAATCTACAAGATTTAGAAAATGAAGGAAAATTAAAACCACTATCGTAAATAATAACTTATATTTTCTGCTAATGCGGATGCTAGTTCAGATAACTTTACTTCCTAATTAGAGCGTATAGCCTGCTGCCATAAGTATTTAGACGTAGTTGCTATCAGGTTCCTAGCATACCAGTGAATGAACTAAGGTAGACATAATTATATAAATTGATTAAAAAGAAAGACGACGCGGCGACGTACCTACAAACAATAGGGCACGTGCGCTCGGCAGAGCGTGCTCCGCGCTCACCCGTGAATAGTCGCTTACTCGCTCAATTCAAACTATTGTCGCTACTTCATGGTTCCATTCCACTATGTATACATCCTAGTGTCTTATATTAACCTTAAATATTAACATTCATAATAGACTTAAAGGCTTCCTAGAGCTCTGATAGCTGCTTAATCTGTTGCCATCTCTTCTGATTGACATAAAACTTCTCTGAAGCCTTGCAGTTCAATTTGAATAATGGGGTAAGTGTCAAGGCAGTTAAATCATTATAGGTAGGTACCTAAATCACAATATACCTAAATACAATATTGAGGAATTCTTCAGTGATTTAATGTAGGTAATTGAATGTTTGTAAGTTTTAGTTTGTAAGTATTATCAATGTTGTACGTCCAAAAAGGGCAAACTGTTTGCACTTTTATTTTATAAACAAACTTCCACCTTTGTAATTATTGAACAGTTTACAATAAAAAACTACTCTACTCTACTCTACTCTTCTGCATTTGCTAATCAAACATAACAATTTTGAACATGGGAATTACTCACGTTGAAAGAGTTGGTTTAGATTTCGACAACAATTGAGTACCTAGTAATTTTGCGTTTGAAAAAAGGATTTTCGTACTTATAAGATGATGCAATGTGCCTTATGCTTGGGACATGTATCGGTAAATTATTAATCGATAGTAGAAAGCTCATACACAGATAATTAGCGAGGTTTGCAAGATCCGATGTAGAGCGAACAAGCTACACTATTGACGCTGTATATTTACTTCTTATTCTTCGAAACCTAAGGCTAGACAGAGACATCTGAAGGCAGCGTAGATTACGGAGCTTAACGTTTCGACGAGGAGCATGAATGGAGGCAATCAGGACTGCATTGGAGACGGAGTGCATTCGCACTATAAATAGCAGCTATTTAGCTATAATAGCTGTTGTAACCTCCGATATTACTCACGTCACTATACCGTTCTTAGGAATTTTTTTTTAAATCATTACTTAAGTATTTCACTTTCAAAACTTTCGTGAGTTGTACTAGACATTATTTAACACACCGCGAGGAGTAACCTTGCCGCAACTCCCTCCTTACCCAGATGAAGATTCTCCGGATGAATCGTAACATTGTCGGTACCTATCTAAATCGATGATATTTTTCCGTGAGTAATTCCCGTGTGTTAAATAATGTCTATTACTTAAGTAATTTATTTTTGTTGGGCAATACTGGGAATCTTTACAAACTTGTATAAAAAAGCACTTGAAAAAATAAAAAGAATTTTTTTGTACCTCTTGTATATTTACTTCTTGCTAGGGTGATTCGATTTTGTCAATCAACTGCCTTGCTTCCGACTGACAGTGACTTTACCTTTCAGTTGAGTTACCATAGATTACAAACGTCTACCACGATTAGATAGCTAGCACAACGTTATTTTAATATAATTATGTACCTACCTATCTAGTAAACGTTTTCAGTAAAACTAAATTATACTTAATCAAATGCAGAAAATAAAGAAAATGAATTTAACCGTTTCAATATACATTTAATTACCTCGAACTATGTTTGTAAACCGTAATATTGATTCTTGGTACTCTTTGGTTCATTCTTCGTCAGCATAATGAAAAAGTTTATTATTAAAATAAACAATACTTAACATTTATGAACAACAGCAAAGCGGTCTTGTTTCAAAATTAACATTCAAAATAATTACATCTTGTTAAAAGTTCTCATAGTTTCGCCCCAGGAACACTCCGCTTGTTGGAAAAATGAATACTTACAGCCCGCAAAAGTTTTCATCTTTGCTTACATAATGTTATATTGTGTTCTCTCCGTTTCCCTGACTTTCCCGATCCGCTTTTATTATAGGTTTGAGAAACTGACTCAAGACTCCCTTAATGCTTTATTACAAAGCTGACTGGAATAACTGTTATTTCAAACCACACATCACAAAGACTGTTCGCGTAATCTTATCCTAATAGGGAAGTTTGTGAGCATGTGTGTGTTTCACTCATGTTTCAACGGTTGAATGGATTTGAATGAAACTTGGATTTTCAACAAACCGTTAACTTGGTCCCAACTCTACTTTTCACAGGACATAATTTTGTTATAGTCAATCAAAACTAAGGTTCTACCTGTCTAGGTATATTATTACTGCAACCTGTCTAGGTATATTATTACTACTAGCAAACAATGGGCATGCACTAAACGAACATCTGCAGTGCGATTCACACTTCTTGGAATGCAACCGATTCGAAGATTTTCTTCGGAAAGTTGACTGACGAAAAACTTTCCAAAATTCGGAATTCATTCCGAGGAGGTCTGAATTGGCCTGCTGCATGCAGGTCTGACAGAGAAATCTTTTAATAGGCGGGTCCACACAGAGCGAGCAGCCTCGCGAGGCATTTGCCGCGCGAAGCAGCTCGGTTAGTGTGGACGTGTCTCGGCCGAAACAATCGCGCGCGCTACCGCGGGCGAGCGTCCGAGCGCCCGAGCCACACGTCCACACTAACCGAGCTGCTTCGCGCGGCAAATGCCTCGCGAGGCTGCTCGCTCTGTGTGGACCCACCTAATGAATTTCAATGAATGAATGTCAGAAGATCTGAATGGATGTCTACCGTTCTTGGAAATAAAGACGAACCTACCTACTAAATAGAGACATAACATGAAACTTGGCAAGAGTGTACTTTACTTAAGCCTTTATCTGATGCACTAGTTTGAGGAGACCATAGCTTTAGCACCTAATTATGTTTATAGGTATAAGTTGAACAATGCAGACGCCGCTCGTTCGTCCGACAAAGCGCAATCGGAAGCCTGTTGCCTTCATACTGCCAACAATAGTCTGAAAACTACACAATGCAAGATCGCTATTGGAGAAGACGATCGTAATTGATATCTTCAGGGATGCGTTTATTTATTTAAGTACACACACATCATACATTCAACACTCAATAAAAAAAAACTTAGTAAAATTGAGTTTCAGGGCTTAGACTGCAGTTCAAATTATAAATATCAAACCAGTTAGTGTTACTTATATGCGGTTTAACCATCTAGATAACTTGGCTTTGGTCTAAAAGAGACCTAAGCTTTTCAACTGTGACTTTTCAATCAAATTATACTAGTAAACTTGCATAAAACTCTAGAAAATAAGAGCTTCGCATTAAGCGTTCTCAAATTATTATTTAAAAAAATAGGTCCCAGAACTCATGAATAAGTAGATACAGAAGTTATTCGAGACAAAGTCGCCTCATAATTGGCACATTCGGAGTTCCCATCTCGCATGGTCTCACGTATCCGAGGCAAGTTGGCGTGAATATTGGCGCACTAATGTAATAAACGTCCGTGCGAGCAGCTGCAGGCACTTATTAACGCGTCAGCATTTCTGTGACATTGTTATATCCAACTTATCTTTGACCACATTGCTGGCGGATACTACGTATTCCCATCCATTCTTTTATAAAAATCTAATTTATCTTTTCTTTGACCACATTGGTAGCAGGAACCACTATTTAATATTTTCCCTCTACTTTCTTTTATAATTTAGTCTAAAGATATTAAATAAAGAGATATTGTATGAACCAGGATTAAATCCTAAGAATACAATAAAATTGGTCTGTCTCTAGGACCAAATATACATGGTCAAATATACTTGGTCCTGTCACGCTCATGTCAATGAAAAAAGATGGCATCATTTTAGCAAATACGCAGCCAATTTTAGCGAATTCCTCCCATCTGTCACACTGCTCTGTCCACTTTGGGGGACAGTTGGGAAACAAAAGTTCGAACTTTTATTAATGGAAAAAGTACTATAGGATGCATATAAGACAAGTATCAGATTTTTTTATTAATAACTTCATGCCATAACCGTAGAACTGACAAAAAACCATAAATTAGTTTCAAATGCAGTACAAACCGACACCAAGTCTAGAAAATCACAGCATAACATAGATAGATATATGTGTGTAGATAGATAAGGGAGCCCAGACGGCGACCGCAAGCCGCACTGTTCGATTTCCGTTTCATTCCGCGACAACCACGGCCGAGCTGGCTCTGCTATGGTAGGTACAAGCTTTGATTCCTTGTAACATCAAAACAAGGTTGTAATGACAATTTTGTAGGTGATTGAGATGTTAAGCTTTGAGATGAGAAATTATCTTATATGTATGGTGGATGGTATGATGAAAATATTACTTAAGGGACTTAAACGTCTCCATGCCAGAAAATAGTGTAAGCACTGTATTGATATAATTTGTGCGTGTTGCGATATAGGTACCTAATATTAGAAAGCAGAGTTAGGTTTAATACGGAAATACATGATGGAGTTCTGTACCTACCTAAGTTCGTGTAAAAGCAAACCGTAAGCAAAGTTTATCCATCTTGTTTTAACCAAAGCATAAATCTACAAACGATAACAATCTTTCTCCGCAAAACACTGTCGGTAAACAAACGAATAGATCAATATAGATAAGTATAGACGTCTTTGCGTTTCCATATTGCGTTGTCAATTTCCCCATACATCTCCGGTTTCCCACATAATTATGTGTCGCAACACGTCGCCACTAGTTCCGTCTTCATTCATTAGCGATTAATCATAGTGACGAGACTTGCGACGAGTACATTGAACGCGCGCACATAAAGGCTCAAACACATGTAGGGCCAGCCTAGGCCAGCTTAGGCGAGAGGCTTAAAACGCGCGTTAAAACGCCTTGAATAAATTTTATGTAGTTGTAAACGCGCGTTAAGAGCTTGTCTTAACGCTTTTTTAACTAGCTCTTTGCGTATCGCCCAATCATCTATCGATAGATATCAAAAGAAAATCTAGAAACAAAGGAGCCATTTAAACTTTGTAGTCGGAAGAAAATCGTCAAAAATCCAGACGTACCTTTTGTTGTTGTCTGAGCCTGTAATCAATAATGCCTGTACTATTATACTGACTTACGTAAAGATATTTCAATGCCACGTTGAGTGGACGTGTATAGTCTTACAACTAGCCTATGTTAGTCTTTATTTGTGAAATAGGCGACGGCTAATTTTACCTAAAATAATTTAGATATTCAGTAAGGATAATCTGTATACGAAGGTAATCTTGCGATATATTTTTACGGTTGACTACTTATAGTCCCGCGTTGTATTGGAACCAAATGGGGTTTCACGGAATGAAACGGAAATCGAACTGTGGTGTGGTGAGCTCGTTGTCGTCCTTCTTGCCAAGTACCTATTTCTTTCATTGTACCCTGTTCAGCTATTCTTGTTTAAAATTTTGCTGAATTCAATTTTAAGGTCCAGACTCCAGAGTCCAACTCGTAGCCCTGTTACTTTAACAGAATTATCTGTGTCGTGGGTAACTTGAGTACCATGTTACCACAATACCAGAACATAAATATCTGCAGATCATGCAAAAAGTTGAAAAAGAATGTAAATAAGAAGAAAATCCCTAGTTTCTGAGGACAGAAGGTTTACTTTACTTAGTAAAGTTTCATGAAAGTTCTATGACCACAGTGGACTGCAACTTGCTAACTTGCTGTTACTTTATAGCTCGATTTTGCACGAGAAAAGTAGTCGAAAAAAGTCACATTGAGCATGCTAGGCCTGCATAGCAGTGAATGTCTACAGTTCATCGAGATAACTTTATCTATCGCCAGCCTCGTATTTTGTGCAAAGTTTACCAAAGGTTATCTTAGCTTGTGAAACCATATAATATAGCTATAGCATATAGCTTTCATATCAAAACACATTAACACCTAACCTTTATTCCATTAGAACACTATTCATGGGGAAATCCTTAAAGCCTTGTGTGCCAACTATTTAATTCCTTCCAGTCCACAGTTCAAACTGGAATCCGTACCCATATTATAAATGTGAAAGTGTGTTTATTTGTTTGTTTATTTGTCCTGCTTTCACGTCAAAACAGAGCGACGGATTGACGTGATTTTTTGTGTGGAGATCGTTGGAGGGCTGGAGAGTAACATAGGCTACTTTTTATCCGGGCACCACACGAGCAAAGCCGCGGGCAGCAGCTAGTTGGAATATAAAAGTTTTAAGCTTCTTTCACACCAAGTCTCACAGTTAGCCGATTTAGTACGACTTTGAGTGAATTAGTGACTAATCCGTGCGGTGCGTAATCGAATCAGTCGCTGACTGCAGCTTAGTAATCTAACTTACGCACTGCAAATCATTTGTCCGAATGAACGGCCGTGTAATTAAGCCGAAGATTTAGTTGCTGAAAGCATAGTCAGAATGCTCATTTTAAAGTAGTAGTAGTAGTAGAAGTAGTAGTAGTAGTAAAGTAGTAGTAAGTACCTACTTATCTAATAATAGAAGTGCGAATGTGAGTTTGTTACACTTATACGCCTTAATTACTCAACCGATCATATTGAAATTTTTGCATACGTTGACAGGGGTAAAACAGGACTGTTTACGAGTGACGAATAAGGGAGAAAAATAACAAAATCTATATAAACGCGAGCTTAGTTGCAGGCAAAAGTTACATTACTGGTCGCGGTCAAATTGTTAAGGCGATTGTGACGCGACACAAAGTCTCTGGGTATCCTGCATAAACGACACAAAGAGACGCGATGTGTGACGAATGTTACAATTTGGTCATTAAGTACCTACTTTTTGAACCATGAGAAGACACCATGAGTTTTGCTTGAAAGTTCACACTTAAAATACTAAAATATATGCATACAAAAACACGCATTATTTTGAGTCTTACAAAGGCCTAAGTAGGAAATACATCATGTTGGCAGCTTCACGTCGCGTTTGTAGCTTTCGTAGCACATTCCATTACAAAAAAAGCAAAAACTTCATCACCTACAATATGAGATGAATATTATTGTCGAAATCGCTAGAATGACATCGGCTTTATGGTAAGCGTCCACAGGCCCGCATCGCACGCAGCGGACGGATCGCATCAAGCGGATTTATCTGTGTAATGCGATGCGTACGATGCGGACAGGTGGACGCACTTATATGAGTTTCTATACTTTCTATACAAATAATACTACGATCCGTTGCGTGCGATGCGTCCGAAGCGTACGATACCGACAAGTGGACGCTTACCTTTAGACGCCGCGCCGGCGCCGCGCTGTAGGTACGTCTCAAAGAGCGCCACTAACTAGTTTCTTTTTAAAGTGCCTTTGTTCAAGATAAGATAATCGATAGAGTTGCAAGATTATTCAATTAGCATCGGAAAATAGCTGGACTTTAGTTTGCATTAGCTATGTTGATTCAAGGAAAAGTTAATTGGTTGACCAAGAAAAATCAAGCGAGAAGTAGATCGGCTCAATTATTTTATAAAATGTAACGTAACATTTTTTGTACTTACAAGAAAATAATGAGAAAACATAGGTCCTCTTATATTACGAAACTAATTGGAGGATTATATTTTTATGAAAAACTAGCTGAGGTATCATTACCTAAAGGTATCATTGATACAAAAATTTTCCAGGATAATACATAATCTTTCACAATCAAGAATAGAGTAGTTTTAAACGCAGTAATCCTTGTTGTTTGAACTTAAAAAATATAAGTAAGTTGGAATCAGATTTTAAGTCGAACTAGCAAATTATAGGTTGAAAAGTTGGGTGCTTAGTTACATGGAAGATTGAGGGCCCATCTGTAACAGATAAACTATGCGCATTAGGGAGACGGTCTCATAAAACTTTGTCAATTTAGACTTTTAGGAGTATAAAAATACACTTTTATATCCATGAAAAGGGATGCCAACAGATTTTGTCGCCGTTTGAGCTATGTAACGGTGCGCGAGATCTCAGTTGGGGGGAACTATAAAGTTAAAATGGTAAAAATGTGTTCAAGTCGCGAGAGCTTAAAATATGTAAGAACCTACAAATTTTACGTGGCATTGCTCTGTATGTTGCACCCAAAGGTTGCACCTTCTGGTTGTCAAACAATGTTTGACGACCTCTGTGGCGCAGTGGGTGAAGGCCCGCCTGAGACGCAGGAGGTTGCGGGTTCGATCCCCGCCGCGGGACAACTGTTTGTATGATCTGCAAATATTTGTCTCGGGTCTGGGTATTTTCTATGTATATTATGTATGTATTTAAAAAATGTAAGTATATAAGTAGTATATCAGTCATGTGGTTCCCATAACACAAGCTCTGCTTAGCTTGGGGCTGCATGATGCTGTGTAAAATGTCCAGCAAAAAAAAAAATGTTGTTTGTTGCAGTAGTTCGCGCGTCCCCAGAGCCACGGAAGGCACCAAGCATCCAGGAACCCCCGCACCACGTCGAGTTCTCCAACGACACAGGGGTCATCCTTAGCTGCAGCACGCGAGGGGAATACCAGGTACTCCAGCTTTCTTTTTACGTCTTGAGGACTCAAAGCGGCCGGTATGTGACTATTTTGTAAATATTATTAACGTGTTCGATGCCACGTTTTGAGATACCTTCCAAAAGATGACGCAGCAAAGAATAAAGTAAGCACAACATGTGCGTTACATTCATACTCATTACACACAGTAAGTAAAATCACAGATAGATAGATTATTGAAACTAAACATTAGTAAACACACTTGAAGCGGCTTTCCACAAGTACCATAGGTTTCCCGGTAATATTTTGGATCATTTTCTTTGACTTGAGCTAAATCATGAATCTGATCAAAACATGAATCTGAATTGCTGAAAATCTGAATCATTTGATGTCAATAAGACATAAGAATCAAAAATCTCTTGATATACTTAATTTTTAAATTAAGGGTAGGTATTTTATGGGAATTTTATTTTTCCTTACTAAGTATATCCTTTTTAACCGACTTCCAAAAAGGAGGAGGTTCTATGTTCGGCTGTATGTATTTTTTTTTTTTTTTTTTTTATGTATGTTCATCGATTTCTCCGTCAATTGTGGACCGATTTTAAAAATTCTTTTTTTGTTACAAAGGGTATACTTCCGAGGTGGTCCCATCTTCACCAAATCAGGATCTGATGAGGGGATCCCATGGAAATCGAGGGAAACCCTCAAATTTTTTGTGTGTTTGTGGATCTATCGGGATGAAATTTTGTGCACTTATAGATTCTTGAGAACAATGAAATATTATGGTATCAGCAAGCTGATCTGATGATGGAGTCAAAAGCTGTTCAACAGAACTCCTCAGTAAATAAGCCGATTGAGTTGAAACTCGGCTTATCTGTCAAGTTCCAAATACAATGTAATAATATGGTGTCAGTGAGCTGATCTGATGATGGAGTCAAGAGTTGCTCAACAGAACTCCTCAATAAATAGTCTGATTGAGTTGAAACTCGGAACTCAGCATGTCTGTGAAGTGTCAACTACAATGTAATAATATGGTAACAGCGAGCTGATCTGATGATGGAGTCAGGACCTGTTCAATTGAATTTTTTAGTGATATGGGTATCAAATGAAAGGGCTTGATGAGCGAAACACAATAAGTAAAGTAACATCTTTCTAAATTAAAAAAAAAAAACAGAAACAAGGAAAAAAAAACCACAACACTAAAAATAGAAAAATAAAAAATTTTCAAAAAAAAAAATATAGGTAACCGACTTCGTAAAATACATGCACTAAAAAGCGAAAAATAAGACTACAAACAGATTTATTTAATTTGTTATTTTATGTTTGTTATAATGTTGAAGTCGGTGTTAAGTAAAACAATGACTAAGTATATTTTATGCACACCGATTTCAACATTATAACAAACATAAAATAACAAATTAAATAAATCTGTTTGTAGTCTTATTTTTCGCTTTTTAGTGCATGTATTTTACGAAGTCGGTTATATTTTTTTTTTTTGAAAATTTTTTTTTAATTTAGAGATTCAAAATGTATTCAATTCCTGAGAGTTTATAATATGTAGGTAAGTAATATCTTGAATAATCATTAAAATGAACTGGCATCTCATAATTGATCTGATCTTCGGAAACTCCGCGTGAACAACTCCGGAACATTCATTATAAGTCGTAAAGTCAAAAGGCTAAGAGCAAATTAACTTTTATGTGTCGGCCGTAACTCTCGCTGTCGGTATCCAGAAATCAAAGTCAGAGCATGTTAGTAATGGACAGGGCCGCAATAACAAATCGGCGACAGTGGGCGGTCTAAACGATATATTTCCTAATTTGCTCCATCTCGTAATTCTTCCGAAGAGAAACAAATCCTTTCCTGCAGATATTATCTTCAATCTTGATATTTCGATGCTGACCTAGTTTAATTTTATTCTACTTTTAGAGATTCCCGTGAATTATTAACTTGGAAGAGCTTTATACAACTATAAAGTGTTATTACTTTCATCTCTAGAAAATTGCTATTTGCTAAATCAGCGAAAAGTTAATATCGTTTGGGTGATGCATGAGAATCATAAAACGAAGCCGTGACTCAGACTATCTCAAATAAATTCAACACCTACTCAAGTTTTTGACTGAATATCACGCATTAAAAGTGAAATATGTTGTTCAGAAGTAGGGTGTCTCGGTCCTGATTTAGTATTCACAAACCAGCTTTTCTGACTCAAATATAAATAAAGTTTTTCCATTCGAAGAGTTTCCTCAAAAGTTTACGGTCGTGGGACCCTACCGGGAAATAAAGATATGCGCACCGGCCGGCCCATTCATAAATATGTAAAAATGTCAGTAGTGAAGGCTAAATATTCTCATTAAATCACCCCCATTAACCCCTTGGCTTACTCAGGTTTTGCGCTTACTATGAAATTGTAAGTAGGTATGTAAGTTCGTATAAGCTAGTGGCTAACTGACCTGTCCGACCGCTGGCGAGAAAACGACTAACTATCGACTATTTTCTCGCTTAAGAAACGTACAATAGATATACATTCCGTAGAAACAAAAGAGATGCAATTATTAATAGTTCATCGCTGACTGTTCACACTGCCGGCAAGGACTCTCTCTCTCTTTACTAGTTTATCGCTCAGCGACAAGAGCAATCAAAGATAATACTCGCTCAGTGATGCTAGCTGAACTTGCCGAGAGGCCAAGTAGCGGTCATTTCTGTCGCTGCGAGCGAGTAGCGCGAGTAATCGCCCGTCGCACTCGCACACTCGCTTATAGCAGGCCTGGCTCACTTCTCACTTTAGGTATTTATCGGACGCGCGCCGCCTCGGGGGGCGCGCGACATAGGTTGCCACTTGCCGCTCGCTCGGCTTGCGGACTAGACACGTTGTGCGTAATTATCGTGATCTCGTATACATCGTTTCTTGTGATTTATGCACGATGTCTAAACGATCTAGTCCTTATAAAAGATACTGCTGTGTCTACGGGTGTCTAAACAAAAGGAAAAGCAATGAATGGACATTAACATTCTACAAAATTCCGGAAGATATTGAAAGGTTGGTACCTACTAAGCTTTTCTATAATTTGTTGTAAGTACCTATTTAAATAAATCATCAATTAATACCTAGGTAGGTACTTACTTTTACTCTGTAACTGTAGGTGCATAATGAAAACGAGATTTTATAGGTACCTATTCGATTCCTTTTTGATTGAATACCTACCTGTTTACAAATAAACAAACATAATACACCTACAAAACTACCTACCTACAAAACTGTAGGTAGGTAGGTACCTACAGTTTTGTTTATTTACCTAGGTACCTAAAAGTAAACGCTTTAGAAATGAAATGAAATGAAATGAAATAGGTAGGAGTGATGATCACGCACGTCTGTAGATATCCTCGAGGCGCGATACACATTCTCTCAGATCTTTTTTGGCATTTTAAGATCCTTTGAAGATGTCTAAGGGAGTTGTCACAGGTATGTCCAAATACATATTGTACCTTCCTACATGCCCACATTTTGCAGAAGTTAACATTTCATACGTGACAGGTTGCAAGCCCATCGACATTAGGTACATTACATTCATAGAGCCATGTTGGTCGAAGTGATTAGTACCTCAACTTTTGAGACGAAGGTCGTGGGTTCGAGTCCTGGCCGTGCTTTAAATTGCATAATTATGTGATTGCAAACCTAACATTAAAAGGGTGATTATCGGATAACGGCTCCCGGTCTAGTTGAGTGATGATGATTGTGTGTGTCTGATCGATGTCTAGGTAGGTATGAAGGTATAGATATTTTGAAATGCAATTGTTTACAAAACGAACGAGATAATAATGTAACTACCTACTTCACCTACCTACGTACAATACGTAGTACCTACTTACTACTATTTATTCCGTGGTAACGGTAGATTAAATTATATTTAGGCCTACTTATTTTAGAACTTAAGTAGGTAGGTACTGTTTTTGTGACAAATAAAATAAATTAATTTATTTGTGTTGTCGCAAGCGAAAATTCGACAACCCTTACGAGTTGCGTCACACCGCGCCAGACAGTGACACAGTTACGCATTAGAGCAGGATGGGAATGTTTAGGCAAATATCTCGATAGGTAATAGGCCCATAGGCGAGTTGAATTGCACTTTATAGCTTCGCCGCGAGAGTCTCTATTTAAACAAATTTACTCGCGAAGTGACCCTTCTGTACGTAGTACTCTAGTATTCTGTGCTTATAGCCCAGCTTCGGAACTATCGGAACCACACACTCGCTTCTCACTGCTCGTCAACTCGTTTATAGTCCTAGTTCTACTCGTTACTCGTTCATCGCTGGCGGTCAGACAACTGCCTAACTCTGGTAGTAAGTAGGTACAATACAGAAACAGCCATTTTAAAGTTTATGTACCTACCTAATATTTTTGTTTACTTATAGTAAACATTCTTATAAGATTTAAAATAGTTAGGTAATGATCAAAGGAGATCAACCGACGGACGACGAGGAAAAAGCTTTCAGATAAATTGAACCATGGACGCGTAAGTCAAAAACCCTTACTTATTTTCTTCTCAAATTGATATTCTGAAAGCTATGGCATCAAGGACCTCTCAAGATGTACAGCAATTTATTTAATCCGATCCTCAAATAAGCTTCGAGTACCTTTCTATTATTTTATAAATTGTATGTTTCCTGGAAATGCTTAATGTTTATTATCGTATTATGTTTTATGACAAAAATTCCGTAGACATGAGTTGAAGAATTTGCGAAAACTTTTAACATTCAGAGCCGACGTTCCTTGGGGAGTTCTACCAGCTCGACATAGATAGAACAAGCCAAATTTTTGCGATGAATTCCATAACTTTACACTCGGAATTTTATTTGAATTTCACTCATCATTTTCAAACTCAATCATAATACTAGAAGACTTGTTTAGCTATTTTCGTAATCCTATTTTAAAACAGTGGAGAATTATAAAATAAAATTAGTTTGTAGTGTTTCCTCAGCCTCCTTCATAATACCGAGGAATTATCCTGAAAAGTTCAAAACAAAGCCTTCGTAAAATCTGTACTCTACTTTATTAATGGAGATGAGGAAAACATTTAAATTTTAGTCTCATCACGTGAACTTTACGGTTGAAAGTTAATTGGACGGTGCCGTGCCTATGTGTCAATGCAGGGCAAGAGTCGCGAAGCAAACAATCACAAAATGCGGGTCGCAGTTGCTCGGGGAAAACTAATGAAGTGCTGCTGTAAAGCTTTTAAGAAATTGAATATTACTACTGTTCTGTAATTTTCTGTAAGCCGAATGCGACGGAATAATAGCCGGTATTTACACGCTTTTGTAACTACATATCTTTGAAGTTATGCTTTTCATTTGAATTTGGGCACTTTAAATTGTCGGTTCCGGCTTTTAAGTCGTTAAGTCATGACGGAGGCCTTCAGGCGGCCCAAAAACTCCAGAGTAAGCCGCTAGCTCATACTAACATACATCCATACACACATTTTTTGAACATTACCTATAAGTTTTTTTTTAATTTTTATAGTGTTAAACCACACTTGACGTAATAAGGATTCCGTGGCCGAATGGTAAGGCACTCCGGCTTAAGGAGGATCGTTTGTATCATTGCGGGTTCGAATCCCGTCGGAATTGAAAATTTTGGTAAGATTTTTCATTTCTAATGAAATTATCTATAAGTTCTAAATTTTTTATTAGATTTTTATAAACTTGTCTTATTTTTTTTGATACATTTTAAATCCTTGATAGTGTCAAAGATTTAAATGTTCTACTTTTTAATCATTTTTTTTTTACTTTTTGATCATCATGTCCTATTATCAAGGAAAGCCAGTCTACAATTAGAAAGTCACCCATATTTCCCAACAATGTATTGTGTATGTATAGGATGGACATCACTTCAGAAAACTTCCTAACATGAAGGCTGAAGAGTTCTTTTAAAAAAAGAACCCTTCAGAATTCTTCCCAGATTAAAAAAATATCAGATCGGAGAGATTCGATCCAGATTCTTTCTAATGTAACTTCAAAAAGCAGTATCTTAGATTCCACATCTCAAAGTTTTGTATCTTACATGTTTGCATGTTGTTGCGTATTCATTTCAAGCCGTGCCAAGAGTCTACAATTAATTTAACTTGTACATTTCACACGGTTGATGTTTTAATTGAAAAAGTTTGAGAATAGCTGTGTAAAAATTCAATTAAAAAATGTTAATGTGAGCTTAGGATGGGAGCTTTTGGTGTGTTATCTTAATTGGAAATCCACTCATTTATGAAAAAGATTATGACACGTTGGTATTTTATACAAAAAGGCACACATGTTAGTCTATGATAATTATTAGAGCATTGTAAAGGCATTAAAATAAGTACTCTTAAAATATAAAGACACCCAACATTCAACGACCTCTGTGGCGCATTAGGTGTAGGCTCGCCTGAAACACAGAAGGTTGCGGGTTCGATTTCCGCTTCGAGGCAAATGTTTGTATGATTAGCAAATATTTGTCTTGGGTCATGCTGTTTTTCTATGTATAATTTTAAGTAAGTATTTACAAAAAAAGGATAAAATTAAGTGGTATGTCAGTCATGTAGTTCCCATAACATAAGCTCTGCCTGCTTTGGGGCATATTTATTAAGTAGTTCTGTCTCACTCTAATTTCTTGTCGTGGATTTAAAAACATCTAGCCAGATATGAACCTAAAGCCACAAAGAATTCTTAAAAGCGTTCAAATGCTTGTACGTACCAAAT
This sequence comes from Camptogramma bilineatum, assembly GCA_958496255.1. Taxonomy (NCBI): domain Eukaryota; kingdom Metazoa; phylum Arthropoda; class Insecta; order Lepidoptera; family Geometridae; genus Camptogramma; species Camptogramma bilineatum. The sequence continues at coordinate 6,402,362 of OY292467.1, read as the reverse complement.
TGATAAAATATGTAAGTACCTATAGACCTACAATTGTATACCAAGTTGGATGCATATTCTCCTTCTTCATTATCGTAAAGTCTCCAACAAATCGAAACATTATTATCACACATCTTCATCTGCTCAGTAAAAGCCTGACGATGATGTGTTTCCAATATCAATATACAAATATAAAAGAATGGAACAAACTGACTGACTGCACGGTGTGCACAATACAACCAACCGGTCCAGAGGCTTAAAACATAGACAGTGGTGTTTATTCGATAAAATAAATGCAGGTACCTACACATATCAAAACGTAAAACGGAACGAAAATAATTAAAATGATGATGTTCTTAAATAGGATTACGGTACTATCTATACTGAGATGTCGTTTGATAAAAAAAATAGGTCTGATTGAAGTACAAACAAGACTTTGTAGTTGATTAAAGTGTTTCTTCATAGGTACACAACGTTCAATTCTCAAACTGCTAAATGTAAGTTTGTAAAGCTAAAAAAACTTAGCTGTAAGTAACTAGAAATTAACAATTTTTAGAATTGTCGGTAAACGCATAGAAATATACAAACGCACTAATAAAATAATCCCTTAATACAAAACTTTGTTGCGTGTAGACAAGCAGGAACAAAGTCACCGGCGTTCTTTGTATGCCTATATAGCCTTATCTCGCTCATTCCCGAACCGAAAGCACACGAATGCTTCCGAAAACGAGCTGCGTGCGGTAAATAAACTATTGAGGGAAATCTGATGAGAATGTTTCGATGTGATGTGCGTATATAGGCGCTACGGGTGTTGAATTCACTTAGGGGAAAATGTAGGTAGAACAAAGCCTTTGTTTGTTAAGAGAGGTATTAAGGCATTTTATAAAATTCATTTATTTTCGATATATTTTAACTTTAACGAGATCTTTATTCTTAGGCGTAGTACTTACCAGGTAAGTATTACAGGTAATATCTTATCCTCCCAGCCGAACAAAGCTACTTAGTAGAAAACCCAAGCATAAAAGAAAATAAAACTTTCAAAGGGATGACCCCTTTTGATAAGAAACCTTTGAATTATGGTTTTTTGACAACTAACCAAGCAAATAAAATAAAACCTGAAAATTATTCCGCCTTCGATGATCTGTTTTTCTGTTTAAATAAAAAACACCATAGTCAAAACAGAACACCCATCGAATTGAAAACTACTAGCAATAACAACTAGCAATCAACTTCGATCGATTCAATTACATAAGCTTGTTCTGTAATATGTGGTTAACCAATGTTTAAATTATGTTAACCGATGTTTATCATAAACATAAGACATAGAACATTATGTAAATGAAACTTGAAATATTATTACCTAGAATTACAAAACAGATCTACTTTTTTTATGCAAGTAACGTAATCACGTAATCACAGCCGCTGTTGGAAGCTTGTAAAGTAATAAAGTCGAGAACAGTGGTGCAAAACGTGTACCAAAACCCTTGTAGGTACAAATAGCTGGCGATTAGATTTATCACCGTACGGCTTATTTGAACGATACGACAAAACCCGCCCCTAGAAGTAACTGGGTATGAGATCAAAGACGTACTTGCATTGAGTTTCAGTACAGCATTAGACAAGTTTTTTTTCAGTTTGAGAATTTCAACTGAACAAGTAAGTAAAAGTTATAAGTAATCTGGTTTTTGATAAGAATCAAATGTGGTTCAGCGTACACATTTAACTTTGCACGTAAAACCGCTTTAACTAGATAAAATCTTCGATGTTCATTGCCTGAATGATAAATTACCTCTGATCAACCTGGTGCAATTCTCTTATATTTTCTTGGTTTGATCGTTAAGATATATGTTTTTAAAAGGTTTTTTTTTATAGACTGAACCTTTTTTCAATACAATGCCTTTGAAAAAAGTCTGAAGTTACTTTTAACAGTGTAACATACACTCTGTGTTTCAAAATCCTTCAAAGACTTGCCGCTCAGTGAACCAAAAGAACGGACAAAAACAGTTGTCGTAAAAACGTTTGATATCGACTTCTGATCGAATGCCTATGAGTTGAAATAAAAAGGTCTTTGTTCACAGGCACACCGTACTCATTCATCCGGCATAGAACATTCGTCTAAGTAAAGAAAGGAAATATATTCCCTCTTAGAGGAATTGGAAGCGGGTGTGTCGTACCGTCAAAGAATTGGGAAACGCAAATATTTCGATATTGAAGGGGTCGACACAATGACAATGTTGTACTACTGATTTACGATAGTAGGTACAGTACTACCAGATAAATAATGGGTATCGGAAAAGATCGAAAACAATCGTATAAAATTACAAAAACCTTTGACAAAAAGTAATTTGGAAATGTAAATTCCTCACAATTTCAACTTTGTCTCAATGTCAGTTTTAAGAAAAGCAAACTAATTTGCTTTTCTTAAGAATGACATTGGCAACCCGTGCGAGCTGCGTAACTAACAACGTGCACTACTGTCACATTCTGTTTTGTGTAATCATACATAAATATCAATACCTACTGCCTAGATGCTGTCGGTCATATTCGGAAAACACGAAATTAACCGGTGCCCATTATTTATCTGAAAGTACTGTACAAGAATACACAATTCTATTAAGTAAAATGAAATAGATAGATACTTTTTTTGTTACGTTGGTTGGATAAATTTCAATTCAAATTTTTACTTTCACACAATATTTTTTTGGGTCTCATTTGCTTACGAATTCACAATTTCATCGAAGGATTTGCAGTTGACTTTATATAATGTTTAAATAAAAATATCCAGCGAGAATTGAGTCTAAAATGAAAAATACGAACGTTCCTATATTATTAACTCCGAAAAATTGTGTTAGGATGGAAGGGCCTGTCAAACCCCAACCCATATTACCCACAGCTTTATATTAAACTTTCATCCCTTCCCTTTTTAGGGTTTCGCCACTAAAGTGTAAAAATGAAACCTGGTACGTGATAGCGTCTGTTATGGTAACCTATCAATCTTTCGAAAAACGATACACCGAATTTTGAAATCCATAAAACGTTTGATAGAAACTCGAAATCCAGATACTATCTATGTTTTACATAATTTTATTACTCCGATAAAACGTTTCACAGAAGTCTCATTTGACAGAAACACTAATGCCAGATTATCAGTTCGTTTTTTTTTTCATTCGACAACAATATCCTTATACCTTATTTTAAAAGACAGAAGTAACGCTTACCAGAAAATTTCCAGCCATATAAAACCTTTTCCATCTTGGGTTGGATTTAGTATTACGAAGCAGGATTTTGAGGGGGGCGGTGAGGGGGGGAGGTGAGGGGGGGGTTCCCCTCCCCCCTGGTACCACTCCTATTACAAGGTAACGCACCGTTCTGGAGATAATCAAATTATTGTTTTATATACAAACTGGTAAAAATTGGTAAAAATTTAGTATTCGGTAACAGTATTTTGGTGGGGGGGAAGGTGGAGGGATCCCCCGCCCCCCTGGTACCACTCTCATTACAAGGTAACGCACCATTCTTGAGAAAATAAAATTATTGTAACCTAACCTAACCTTTTTTTTTTTATCTAACCTAACCTACACGGGGCAACCGACACGGAGCACCCTGTAGGTTAGGTTAGGTTTGTTTATAAAAAAGCGAACGAAGTGAGCCCACCCACAATATCTGATCGCATAACATAAACCCTCATAACATCTAAAAGAGAAACTAAATCAGATCCGACACGGGGCACCCTGTAGGTTAGGTTAGGTTTGTATATAAAAAAGCGAGCAAAGTGAGCCCACCCACAAAATCTGGTCGCACAAACCCCCATAACATCTAAAAGAGAAACTAAATCAGATCCGACACGGAGCACCCTGTAGGTTAGGTTAGGTTTGTATATAAAAAAGCGAGCGAAGCGAGCCCACTTACAAAATCTGGTCGCACAAACCCCCATAACATCTAAAAGAGAAACTAAATCAGATCCGACACAGGGCATCCTGTAGGTTAGGTTAGGTTTGTATATAAAAAAGCGAGCGAAGCGAGCCCACCCACAAAATCTGCTCGCATAAACCCCCATAACATCTAAAAGAAAAACTAAATCAGAACCGACACGGGGAACCCTGTAGGTTAGGTTAGGTTTGTCTATAAAAAAGCGAGCGAAGCGAGCCCACTTACAAAATCTGGTCGCACAAACCCCTATAACATCTAAAAGAGAAACTAAATCAGATCCGACACAGGGCATCCTGTAGGTTAGGTTAGGTTTGTATATAAAAAAGCGAGCGAAGCGAGCCCACCCACAAAATCTGCTCGCATAAACCCCCATAACATCTAAAAGAAAAATTAAATCAGAACCGACACGGGGAACCCTGTAGGTTAGGTTAGGTTTGTATATAAAAAAGCAAGCGAAGAGAACCCTTTCTAAAAAAAAAAAAAAAAGGTTAGGTTACAATAATTTGATTTTCTCAAGAACGGTGCGTTACCTTGTAATGGGAGTGGTACCAGGGGGGCGGGGGATCTCCCCCCCCGAAATACTGTTAGGTACCAAATACTAAATTTTTACCAATTTTTACCAGTTTGTATTTGAAAACAATAATTTGATTATCTCCAGAACGGTGCGTTACCTTGTAATGGGAGTGGTACCAGGGGGGAGGGGGAACCCCCTCTCCCCCCTCCTACCCCCACCCCCCCAAAATCCTGCTTCTTAATGCTAAATTTTTACCCGAAACGTTTTTAGGTTATTATCGGTCTCAGAACCGAATCTGCCCACCCCGACTTCCACGTAGTCTTGTCTGTCCTACCCTAGAGTGTTTTTATGAACTCGGAGGCGCGAAGGGAGATGCAGCCCCCGCCCGCTGTGACAAAACGCGGCATCAGCACGAGCTGGAGCGGCTGAGGCTGGTCGCCGCCGAAGGTGGCGACCAAACAGCCGAAGCTGCGAATACATAATTTTGTAATAGGTCTTTCCTGAACCATGATTTTTCGGGATCACAAAATATATGGAAAACAAATTATATGGAAAACAAACATGCGGTAAAGTGAATTATCTGGATGTTAAAATTTCTGGAAAATGTTTAGATGTATTTTGTATTTCTGTCTTGTAAAAAAAAAAACAAATGAAAATCTGGCTTAAGAATTTATGGAATTCGAATTCCTGTATTATGAAAAAAAAGAAATCAAAAATCTGTCAAACGTTCCTATGGATTTCAAAAATCTGTCTTGTAATTTTCGTGACATAAATACGTAACCGTCTGTTATCAATTTTTCCTTATCGTGCTAAATTCTGTGACAATAATTTCTGTTTCTCTATTTGCCCTTAGCATGTTTCTTGATAACTAGATATAAAATAAAAACCGGTCAAGTGCGAGTCGAACTCGTACGCCGAGGGTTCCGTACCTACCCATTATACCCATTAAGTTATTGGACAATTAGTAAGTAGTCCGCTTAATTGTATGAGCGCCCATACAACTCAGAGGACAATCTTAATTGGCGTCAACTATGTATGTATGGAAACACCCTTTAATTTTCAACTTTTTTAATTTTTTTGGAATTTTTCCTTTATTTGTGCTATATGACCTTGCTTTTTGCCAAATTTCGTGATTCTAGGTCAACGGGAACTACCATTTAGGTTTTCGACCCAAAACCTCTAGGGTACTTCCGGTTGACCTAGAATCACGAAATTTGGCAAAAAGCAAGATCTTATAGCACAAATAAAGGAAAAATTCCGAAAAATAAAAAAAGTTGATAATTAAGGTAAGTTTTGGTACTTTCAAGTTTTCACGAAAACCTAAATTTGCCTATATCTTTTTATAGTGTTGACTCAGGACCTTGATTTTTATACTCACAATAGGGACTATAGACTTCAGTATATGGTATTAATTTCAACTTGCTAGCTCCACCCGTTCCGGAGATAATCGATGGTGACACACGGACAGACGGACAGACGGACAGACGGACAGACGGACAGACAGACAGACGGACAGACGGACAAGAAAGTGATCTTATAAGGGTTCCTTTTTTACCTTTTAAGGTACGGAACCCTAAAAATATGAAAAGTGGCCCTATGTTACGCTTCCTATGTTTTTACAGATAAAGTCCTCGCTAAGATCTTATTGTCTCGGAATACTTTAAACATTTTAAAATATTCAACATCGTCCCAGCAAAGGTCTTACGGACAAACACAACAACATTTAGGGAAACCTAACAAAAATACCTTAGCTAAAGAATTAATTTAATTAATTAAGAATAATTTGTCTTTTACTTAATGAAACGTGCTTAGACTTAAACATTTTGGTTTTAATTAAAGTCTTTGGGTTTTTTATTTGTTGGCTAAGGTTAATTTATCATTTTTAACGTTTAATTGCTTTGGAGACTGTAGATTAAGAACGCACGATGTTTTTGAGAACTTCAATTAAGTACTTACTTAATTATTTTTTTTGTGTAAGTACACGTTATAGGCAAGCCAATTGTCCTTTGTTATCACAACTCAGTTTAAATAATATATAAATAATATTAAACTATTTATTTATAGGAGGTTTTATACTTTAACATTCCTCACAATGTTTTCGTTTACCATATACCCACTTTTACTCTTTTCACTTTTACTTTGAATATGCGTATTTTCCTGCTAAGCTAAAGTAATGCTAGTATCTGTGGTAATACAGATATTTTTCACTAATATCATATCAGTAGCACTACAGCACAATTAGAGATGACGGGGAGATAATATCATTGCTTCTTTGGAAAATGGAATGAATAAAATTCAGATTTTAATATCTGGTAACCCAAATCACGGAGCTAATCGAGGCGAACCAAGCATATATGTGCACCACCTATCTATTCCCAAACCAGACCATAGCATAGCTAAACTATGATAATGCTAGATCACTCCAAACATTTTGGTAAGTTAAGTTAGCTACCCATACATCTAATAGCAACACATACTTCCCGACGGTTTTGGACCTATTACAAGTTTACCTAAGATGATACCGACATCTCATTTTGCATTTTTTCTTTTAACTTTAGGTATTCGTAGACAACGTAGCACCGTAGCGTAGCCTCGTAGCTTCGTAGCGCTGAATGTATGAAGTGCTTGATTTATTATGTGGTTGGTTTAACCAACTACATTTCAATCATTTGGTGGCTAAAAGCACAAGTAAGCAAGTAAGTCTACCTGCCCCGTAGATACCTATACCGCATACATTCATAAGTATGAAGAATACACTTAGTAAGCACCTACCATAAACTTAACTTTGAAGAGTAGGTACTTACCTACTATTCAACTTTTTTTTACAGTTGTTACCTACAAGTGTGACTTGCCCAGTCATTTTGATAAATTGACAAAATATAGCGATTATTTTATGACCACACCAAAAATACACCAAAAACTGAGTGCTTTAATAGGGGCCTTGAAGCAGGCCTTTAAGCGGCCGCAAAACTCGCTACCACAGTTTTTTTTAGTAAAAAAAAATAAGAATACTGCTATTTCTAAACAGCCTGTGGCCGAGCGGAGTAGCACACCAGTAAATGGTGCGGAAAAATGCAAATTTACTCACCGCAAACCACGAACCATCGCGTTCGACTTGATTCGAACATAGTTTATACAGATAGTTTCAAGTGCCTAACTTAGCTTCAATGCTACGAGTATTTTAGAAGTTAGCAGTTTCTATTTCTGGTCTGCTATCTCCTGAATAGCAATAAATGTTAAATTTTGTGTAGGCAGGTACCTACCTACTTTTATTTAAGTATAAATTTTGATAGCAGGATTTTAAGTTTAATTCCTCAATGACATAGCAGAACTAAAGTGGAAATGACGATTCAAATAAAATTAAAACTAAGTAAGTAAGTACTTATATAGTTTGTTGGTAATACCTATGTAAATTTTATTATAGATAGACCTTAGACGACCTATGACAATATCTGCTGATCTAATGGCGAATTTTGTAACAAAATTACCAATACAAAATTATACAAATATACTTACTTTCATTTACTCTCTAGGATTCCCAAGAGATAAATAAATCTGTTATAATAAGGTACCTACCTACTTATCTTAAAATTTTCAGCAGAAGGTGCACAAAAATATTCCCTCCAGTACCTATTTAATGTCACAAGCAGCGCCATTTTGGATCAACTTTTATTTTTCCTGCTAAAAGTTTAGGAGTTGAAATTCCCTGAGCTCCGGCGAATGTACACTATGTGAGATGCCAACATTCATATTTTTAAAATAGTTGGCAAAAGGGACAATACCTAGGATCTGAATCTTGATAAAACATTTTGGAACAAACATTAACAAGACTTTATTTATACTTACCAAGATTACGTTTTAAAAACCTTACCTATATCAAGTACCTATAGTCTAGCAAAAAATAATAGACATAATTAGGGGCGCCACTGTGCAAGCTAAATACGCGAAATAGATAAATTCTCTTCTATAGGGAAATTATTACTTCTGACTGACGTCTTCGGTACCTGTACCATAGACAAGAAACTTGTACTTTACCATAGATTAGTTGAGAAAGGGTTTCCATTGTAATGAAATTTTAGTTGCCGTTTCTACCCGTTTTTGCCAGACTATAGGTACTTACCTACCTACAACATTTCATTAGAGCAAACAAATTAATAGAATTATCTTTCAACAGTTGGACTGGCTACTGATGGACAACACAGCCGTGACGTTGGTGACTGGCTTACGAAGAATCCTCTCCAACGGCTCTCTGGAGCTGGCCCCGTTCCACGCAGATCACTTCAGGAGAGACGTCCATTCTACCTCGTATCGGTGCCGGCTGCGGCTCGGCGGCTTCGCAATGCTGTCGAAGAACATCCATGTGCATGCAGGTAGAGTCAGACATCATTCAAAATTATTTATATTTTTCCTTGTTAGTTTAGTTGGTTTTAAAAAAAAATATTTGGCAATTAACAAACTACAGTAAGTAAAGCCACAGAAGATGGAATAGAAACTGGCCAATAAGTAATCATTGGCCAGTAATCAGCCAGGTAAAGAGAAGACCAAAAATAATTATAATAATATTAAAAAAAGCGTTATTCTGTAATAAAATTATTATGAGCTTCTATGCAATAAACGAAAATAGCCTCAGGTTATTTCGTCGGTATTTTGAAGGATATATTTTTTTTCTGCAAATGCCATGTAATTTCCTGGTATAATCAAACCGTGCGCAGCCACGCGGTGATAAATAAAAAAACTAAATATTATCTAGGCTTTTTGGCGGGAATTCGAGAAGTCGTGATTTCATTTTGTTTTATTTTCCAAAACTTGTGTTTCTTCGAATGTTAATGTGAAATGATGGTGGGTTATTAACGGTTGAGCGTTCGTGGACGTGCATAGGTGTGGGCAAATGAAACAAAATTGGATAGCAGTGCATTTCGAGTTCTCACAAAAAGTCCGAGTGATGTTTCAGTAAGGTTTCAGTAAAGCTCCACATCTTTACTGAGGCACAAAGGGAGGGGTGGAATATTATACAAGCTTTACCTTGAATTCTTATAGCCTAATTACTATTTACTTACCTACGTAATTCGTGATCGTTTGAAGAAATAAAGATGAGCCAAACGAAGCGTTTAAAAACGGCTCACAGTTTTGTGAAATCGCGAAGAAACTCAACACTGGGCTGGATTATAGGGATAATGCGTATTCAGCAGCATTTTAATTGCGTACCCTGTGAAGTGCTGACCCAAAATAATTAGAAGGGATAACAATTATTTTAAAGGGGTTTTTATTTCGAATTCGGTTCATTTTTATGGAGAATATCTAAAATTAGCAGAAGCTTTTCAAAGCCTATCGGAAATTCTCATTGCCTTTCGAGATTTTAATCAGTTCTGAAACAGTTTGTTAGCACAGAGGAAAAATTTCTTTGTAACTATAAAAGTAGTTAAAAGTCGAATAGAAGAGTAAAGTGAGTGCCGTGGTGGTCTCCAACAACTTCTAATCACATCAAAAGACACAAAGTAGGAAGCTTGTAAAGTCTTAACGACTTCTGATAAAACTTTAAAGTGAAGTTTCATTGTACTACCTAATGATAATTCTGTTCTAGTGATAAACGTGCCGTGGGAGGTTCACGTGCCAGATGAGTACGTGATAGCTGGTAACGCCGCAGTACTGCGATGTGTGGTGCCATCTCACTGCAGCGAACGCGTCAGCGTCACCGAGTGGCTCACTGAAGATGATGTCAGTGTGCTGCATTACTTAGGTAAGATAGCACTTACTTATACCTTTTTTAGAATGAATAGAACATTTTGGAATGAGCCTTAGTGCATGTTTGCAACGCCGCAGTTAGTACTGCGGTGTATTGTGCCGACTCACTGCAGCGAACGCGTCAGCGTCACCGAGTAGCTCACTGACGATGATGTCAGTGTGCTGCATTACTTAGGTAAGATCACTGTCTGTACTAATAGGTATTGTATATGCATAGAATGTGCCTTTCAGTAGCGATTACAGTATCCAGTTTGTAAGAAATTGATCTAGAATCATCGCTCTGTCTCGTTCTTTGGCCTACGAATTGCATGTTGTGCATCCTACTTTTTTCTTCCTGCATTTGACTAAAGTTAGCAACATTTAGTATAATTAAAGTACAAAGATGCATAAATTCGTAGGCCAAAGAGCGAGACAGAGCGATGATTCCTAGATCGGTTTCCTACAAATTGGATAGTGTAATCGCTACTTTAGAATGCGATAGCCAGCAACGCCGCAATGTTGCGGTATGTTGTACCGGCTCATTGCAGCAAACGCGTTAGCGTCACCGGGTGGCTTACTGACAAAAAAATTACGTGAACTGAAGCAAAAAAGCTACTTACTCTACTTTTACTTTAGTCGAATATAATCTCCATCATTCTACTCATATTAGGTACACATCCATAAATAGCGCGTAACTGAAAACATATTTCTAAATCCATTCAGAAAGTTCTAAGTACCTATTCATGGTAAAACAATTTATGAGATGTACAATTTCCTGCTTTCATTTAGCATTTGGCAACATCTCCGGCAAAGTATACGAATTTTCTCATCTAAATACTTGTCAGGTGACGACACACGCAATTACTTTTTCATCACAAATCTTATTTTCACGAAAAGAAAATCCTTGCGCTTAAACGGAGCCCCACTCTCAATTTGCCCCCTTTTGATTGGAAGGTAAAATTGGGATTCACCCTTGTTTTTCACTAAGCTCATGGTGTTTATAAACGTTATTTTTTGTGGTTTACATGTCTAAGGATGTAACAAAAACCATTTAGATCAAAGAAAAAACCTACATTTACCTCTCAAAAATCTACTTTTCTCTGTTCCTTCATTACAATTTCGAGCAAATAAAATTGATTTTGTTTACATAAAACATCACGTCTCTACATATAAAGTAGACTCATTAGAATACGTAAGGTGATCCCGTATTCAAATCAGCATTCTCAGCCTGTCTTAAATATCAAAATCTGTAATCAACAACTTAAAGATGTGAGACTTTTAAAAAATAAAAAGTTAAAGCCATTACTGAGACTGGTGTCTGACTAGAATTTTCAAAGGATTTTAAATTATTTAGGACTTGACTCTCGTATTTCAGTAACTCACGAAGTGTTTACACTCTAATCACCTTATTTCAGCTTCAACACTGCAAATGCAGTAAAACGTTTCAGACCTCTTAGCTCAGTTGGTATTGGTAGTAGCTCTGCCTTTTGAGCTGTAGGTTGTGGGTTCGATTCCCATCCAGGACAAACATTTGTATGATGAATATAATGTTTGCTCAGTGTCTGGGTGGTCAATAAGTATGTATTTACAAAAAATATATAGGTAGGTAATCTATCAGTTATCTGGTTCCCATAGTACCCTACAAGCTTTGCTTAGTTTGGGGCTGGATGCCGCTGTGTGAAAATGTCTACCAATATTTCACCAATACATAGGTACTCGTTTAGAAAACCACGCCTCTGTTTTCAAGGGCGTAGGCAGACACCACGGATTTCCACTTGCTACGATCCAGACACACCTCTCAGTTATTCACTCTCATTACATTCTTCATACAAGCTTACCGATTATAGGTGCTTTTATCCTGGCCATTCTCCAAAATGCCACCAATTTGGTTCAAGTATACCTACCTACTTCCCTTCTTGCTGTATCAATCACACTCGACTCGATTTAAACTTTATTTACTACGCCAATGCTTGATCAACAATCTTTGTTTATTCAGTAAAATAAAATAAATAAAAAAATAATGCTGGATATTTCACACAACATCATGTAGCACCAAGCTAAGCAGAGCTTGTGTTATGGGAACCACATGACTGATATATTACTGAAATAATTTTTTTTTGTAAATACATACATAATATACATAGTAAGATGAGATGAATGAATGAATGTACCACAGGGTCGAAGTACCAGCGTTTAGATGACGGGTCACTGTACATCAGCGCGGTCAGCACAAGCGACCGACATCATTCGTTCCGCTGCCGGGTGCGGGATCGAATCACTGGCGCTACCTACACAAGTGATTATGTTGGTAAGTGAAAACTTACAAATTGATAATTTGTTTATCTTTGCCAGCCTCATCCATGAGTGAAACCAAATGAAAGTCTTATGTCGACAGGAGGCAATCTTTGCCTACACTTATCGGGGCACTGTAGTGCCTGGGACCATGTTGAGATGGAGTAGGCTTGCCCAGCACCTTCACCATCCTCTCAGCTTAACCGGCCATATCCACAGGAAAAACACGGTCAATACGCGTGGGGCTGACTAAGCCGCGGGTTTTCTCACGATGTTTTCCTTCACCGTTTAGAGCTCGTGTTAATTAATGCGCATATTTTTTCGAAGCGGAAAATCCATTGATGCACGGCGAGGATTCGAACCCACGACCTTCGGATCGAAAGTCGAGGTACAGTCAGCGTCATCAATCGGTATCCCTTTATTGATTTGAACAAAGACTCTTTTCATTTCAACCTTGGATTTCAGTCGGGTATTATATCAGCTATTTTTGTTTAGGAACTCGAGCGAAATTAGATATCCATAAGTAAGCAAAGATGTAAAAGTTTTTACAAAAGTTGAGATCAACGGCTTGCAAACCGACCTCTTACTAGGGGGATACCAATTAATGACGCTTTCTGTACTATACCCCTCGACCAACACGGCTCCGGTGATAGTTACTAATAGTAAGTTAATTCCAGGTCATGTAATAGTGACGGAGCCGAAGGGCGGCGTGCGTCCGCGCATGGCGGTGGAGGCTCGCACGCGGCGAGTGCTGGCCGGGCGCGACGTGCGCCTGCCCTGCGCCGCGCACGCCTGGCCCGTGCCTACTTACCGGTAAGTGATCATTATAAACACTATAAACGGGATATTTACCATGATTTTTGGATTTTCTGAGTCTCCCGATATTTCGGCACAGTTGTATGCGCCATGATCACGGTAAACTAAAGTTTACAATGTTTGCAACCATGATAGTTTCAAAAGTTTTAAGTGATCATTAGGCTGGAATAACACTTGAAACTTTTTACGTAAGTTTTACTCATCTATGTGACTGTAGGGTTCTACAGTTATAAGTTAAGATAGTTAGTGAGTACGATAAAGTAATAATCAAACCCAGTAACATAGCCTATCGTGCGGTTCTCCGTACAGTGACAATGCAAAGGAAAAGCTACTCACAGGGAGTTACTTACGCTCCCTGTGAGTAGGTTACGCATACGTTAAAACCTACTAGTGTAAGTGCAGCCTTACGCTGAGCTCAGACCTATCCGAGCCGAATTCTCGAAGTACTGCCAGATTCGGTGGAATCTAACGACTCGACGCGGGCAGGTGTGCGATGTTTTTTCATACGATTTCATATAGAGTTCTAAAACTCGATTCGTTCGGTGCGTTCGGGGCGGATATGTGTGCGGCCACCTTTACATTACAAGTCGATAAGTTAGCTAATTTCTCAGGTTCGGTGAACTTGGGTAGGTACTATTGTTAAATATCTAGACGACCGGCCTCTACTCGGGTGGGAATAGAGAAAACAAATTCTCCCAGAAATAAGACATTTCTATACAAAAACAATAACAAAATATTTACCCAAAAATAACAAAATTAAAAAAAAAACCTGTCTACATCTGGAAATCGAATCGCAGACTCCGGCGTTTCAGTCCATCCCACCGCTGCGCTATCTAAACGATAAATAAAACTGAGTTCTGAACATTTCATCTAGGTACCTAAACTGATGAAAATAGGCACATTAGTTTCAAGAGGGCCTAGTTAGGGCCTTTACAAACCGATTTTCAGCACAATTATGGATTATAAGTTCTGGTAATCAGATTTTGTTATTGACTGTACCACTTCAATTTAAAAGTCTTAGAGCTTCATGCTTCGTGTCTTAGGTCCTGTTTTTATTAAAGTTTACGGTGCCGTATTTATCTAGTTATTCCACGCCAGCTAAAATAATGGTATCACTTTATTTTAATTAAACAACTCCAGAGAATAGAACTGAGAAACGTGCTTCGTGCTAAATAGAAAAGAAGAGCTTAAGCGGACTTTGTATCTGCCGGCTAAAAGGTATCGCTACTCCGCTGTGCAAACAAATGTGTCGCGACTAGACTAGAAGCCCACGCTACACCTTATTTTATTGACAATCAGCTGTTATTTCAGCATTGGAGTGTTTTTTTCTTATCACTAACATTTTATTGAAAAGAGATGGCAACAGATTCAGCAGCCGCTTGAGCATTTATGTTGGAATTTAAGCTCATAATAAATTTCATAATGAATAATATGGTTATGCTTTAGAATTTTATCTAGAATATTTATATTCAAGTTATTCTATTTCACGCAGTTCGTTTACATAGACATAGACATAGACATAGAAACATTTATGTAGCACACACACAAATGATGGTTTAAGAAAAATACAAAATGAGAAAGGACTTATACTAACTAAGGACACATTCTGTGACATATGGTAGGTAGGTACATAGTAGCAAAATTACACACAAGATTAAATCAGGCGGCACCTACCTTTATACCTACAACTTTGAACAAAATTAGCCCTTCCCTTTGCGATGGTGTGGCTAAAATGGTCCAATCTTAGTGTGGTCTACTTCCGAACACAATGGTAAGGAAGTAACACTGGTTTACCTGAATTTATTGTTGTGCATTTATATTCACGTGGTTTTATCTGCGTTAACCGTGTAGCAAATAGCTTAGAACTCAACAAAGAGTTTAAAGATTCCAATATTTGCAATCAAACTTCTGTTTATAAAGTAAAAACATTATGTATCACCTATCTTCAACAGCTCAGCACAGGAAAGCTTACCGCAATTGGTTCGATCCAAAGGATTATTTAGAGTGCTGGATTGCAAGGTAGCGCATCAATCTGAGCCAGCTAAAGTATCACTAAGTACTTCGCTTCGCAAACAAGTGACGCAGCAATTCAGTTGCATTCGAACATTTCCTGAGAACTGTGTGTGATGATAATTTATTCAAAGAACATTTTTAGAATAGAGTCGTAATGTTTCTAGCAGTGAGCTCTCACACTTTGGCTTTAATACAGAGCTGAAAGAGGCCCTTGAGTTACTTCAGAAATAGGTCTACTATTTCGAAACCCATATGAGTACGACCAATTCTTTTATAATTTCGATTATAATGGGTTCGACGAGTAAATGTTGAAAGGACGTTACTAGCAGCTGCTAAGTAGAGAGATATGTTTTACTAAGAGTGGGCTATTGAGTATGAAAGACGATGATAACGATGACAATTCGTGATCATGACCAAGCATTTCCTGAAACAAGCTCTGTTATGAATAGATATAGACTTTTTATTGCAATTATATTGAACATTTTTGTTCCTAATTCACAATAATTAGTACCTAGTTAGCTAGTAAATAAATTTGCAAAATACTCGACTATTTAAACTAACTAACTAACTAGGATAGCGCAGTGACCCAAAGTGAGTCTTGGCCTCCGACACTAAGAGCCTCCACTTCGATCTGTCCTGCGCCACCTCCTCCCAGGCTTCCACTTGGAGCTCGCGCAAGTCCTTTTCGACTTCATCTTTCCAGCGGTACTTGGAACGGCCGACCGAGCGTCGGCCGTCAGACTCTAGGTACTATTTAGGTACTCTAAACAAAATAAAATCATTTTTGCTAACCACATTCAAGGAAAAATTAAGTTCTTGCGTTGCTAACATAGTAATGTTGCTTTGTTAAACAAACAGAGTCTGTTTAGTGGAAAATTCGAGCCGGAGTCGATTTTAGAGCTGAATCTGGTTATGACTATTCAACTGTAATTAACAGTCATCAATTCGTCATCATGCTTAATAAACAAAAAAATATTTAATAGACTAACTTCGTAAAGCTTCCTACAAAAAAATATAGCTAAAGAATCGAGTGAAATCTCATTCATCAACATCGGATGAGTAGCTTAGGCTCTACAGTGGAACTTTATAAATAAAAAGATACTTCGACAGCTAAAAACTAACCTTGCTATTCATAATGGACTGAAGAGGCTTCCCAGAGTATGGATAGCTGCTAAATCTGTTGCCGTCTATCATAGTGACAAGTTAAAAACATTCCCTAAAGCCTTGCTTAATTGACAAATTATTATGAATAATGGAGATAACTTTTTCTTTTAGATTTTCCTTACTCAGGTACCTACTAAAACTATATCACAAACTACAAAACAAGGTCTGAATGCTCAGTTTAAGTTTTCAGAAGTTATAAATAAAATAAATAAATAAATAAATATTGCTGGACATTTCACACAGCATCATGTAGTCCCAAGCTAAGCAGAGCTTGTGTTATGGCAACCACATGACTGATATACTACTTATATACATTTTTTTTTGTAAATACATACATAATATACATAGAAAACACCCAGACCCGAGACAAATATTTGCAGATCATACAAACATTTGTCCCAAAAACAAAAAAAAAAAAAAAAAAGTTGTTTTATTATACCAAATTTAGTATATAAGATGTATATAACAGCTACTTTATACATAAACGGGAACAACACAAAGCAAAGCATCCGCCAATCTACCCGCATTCTGTGCAACATTGAATCTGCTGACGTCATTCGGGCGGAAATAGTGCACAGAGAGTTTACTACCTATTTTACTTTACTACTAGTAGATATTAAACTATTTTGTTTTGAGGTCAACTATTAATTAAGAAGATTATTACGCATTGATGATGTTTTATTATTTTGTTGGTAAAGTACACTGTTATCAAATAACAAAATAGAGTTGTTATTAAATAGTAAAATATCTAAGAATCTAGAATGTATTTAAAAATCTAAAGAATCTAAAAAATGTTACATTATTATCTTAAAATCGCTTTTCCAGGCAATCTGAGTTTCATGCAAATTCAACTATCTAAGGCGAGATTTGAACGCAAACATTAAGACACTTTACACATAAGTACTTCCAGATTTTTTTATATTATTAGTACTTTAGCACTTTAGAGCAGGTCTATATTTTATATCTATCCGTATCTCAAAGGCATCGAGAAGTTAAATTGGAATTTTTGATCTTTATACATTAAGGTGGCATTAACCGCAGTTTTATAATCCTTCGCGACGTGATTCGCTTTAACTGCCAAGGAGCAATTTAGGTCGCCGCCCAAATGGCATTATACCGTTACATTCCCACCTCAGCCGCAGAAGAGGCATAGGAGTTGAAACTCGCGACAATTTTGTTGGCCATAGTGCCCACTTTGTAAGAATCGCTTTACGGGACTTTTGAACAAAATAAATGAACTTTATAAAAAGAAAACTTAAAAACCCGTCATTTTACTTGAAAATATTTGTCTCAGTTATCTATATTTATACTTATCTATACTTAATATAATAAAGCGGAAAAGTTTGTTTGTTTGAACGCGCTAATCTCAGGGAACTAGCAGTCCAATTTCAAAAATTATTTCTGTATTTGATAGTTAACTCTTGAGGAAGGTTATAGTTATAGGTTATATCCTACTTTTTATCATCATGCTCATCAGCATCACCACATACTCGTACCAACACTAGACACAGGGGCGACACCGCGAGGGCGCTGCTAGTTTGTTTTAAGGCGGAAAGTTTAATCTTTAGAGATTCCACTTCACCTGAAATTACTAATAATATCTATCAATTTTAATGCCTGCGGATTTGCGGAACTAGCGAAAACCCTATGTACAATTTATCTTTATGCGTAGATGCTATAGTGCTCGCTCCAAAGGGACTTCTTGCGTGAATTTTCTTCTAAATGAAGTGTAAATTCTTAAGGTTGTACGTTACATAGTTTCTTTGTCATTTAAGTACCTACTTTGTCTTGTTCAAAGCCGTTTTGACTACTGGGTCGAGGGTCGAATCTTGATAGATAGTCTAACTAAAGCCAAACTTCTAGTTTAACGGTAGTTTCGTTTCTATATCTTTTTCTTGTTTTGCCTATTTAACACCCCTGTGTGAAGCTGATTATGAAAATGTGGTGTAATTGAAATGGCTTTCTTTAATGAGATAATTTTGTTCCCTCGCACCCGTTGGGGCGAAGTGTAAATAATTTAATAGGCGAGTGGTGGTAATTGAAATGTTATTAAAGTACGTTCGATGTAGGTACATGAATTGAAGTGGGGAGCGTGATGATGTTATTAGATCAATCTTAATGCATCTAAACACACGGATAACGTTGAATAAAATAATTGATTACAAATTGGTCGCGAAGGAACAGGAGTAGAATCACCTAGCTCTTAAGACGTTTCAAAGTGGTACACTTGTGATCTTATTGAATAAATGAATTTGACTTTTTGACTTTTTGAAAATAATATAGTCGTAGATCCGTTGGCCAGACAGATGGTCTGATAATCTTGCAAGTTTGTGGCAAGCAGTGTATGCGACTGGCGCAGGAACGGAGAAAGTGGAGGGATAACGAGGAACCCTTCACCCAGCAGTGGATGTGGGCTGAAATATATATCATCACACTATAATATTATAAATGCGAAACTTTGGATGTTTGGATGTTAGGATGTAATGTTTGTTCCTCTATAACTTGACAACCACTGAACCGATTTGCCTGAAATTCAAAATATAGATAGATAATGACCGGGAATAGGACATTCTTTTTATCCAGGTAACACGTGAGCAAAGCCGCGGGCAGAAGCTAGTAATGAATATATTTAGGAGGCTAGTCAGCAGAGATAAAGATAAAGATAAAGATTATTTATTTGCTTAAACATAATAACAGAGGTTACAACTCATCGCTGTTTATTAGAACTATCAACTGGTTTCCTTCGAATATGTGAAAATAGATGAAATCCTAATATAATAAAGCCGAAAGCATATCTTTTACTGAAATATTGTCTAGTGATAGCCAACAACACTACATAATTGCAAATACTGTTCCTTGCAATAACACAAAGTTATTGGTATACCTACCTACCTAAAGATACCTATTTACCTACAATGATGTCAGTTGCATACATAGCTTGCTTAATCATACGTGAAACCTAATAGTTACATAAACATACTACAGTACACAAGGCACACCACGTCACCTAATTATGTAATGATTATTTATACTTACCCACCTACTGCGACCTCGCCAACTAAGTTTGTGAATTTGTTAGCTAGATAGGTAGGTAAGTAATAAGGCCAAGCTGTTCAAAGTTGAGCTCTACCAAGTTTCAGTGTAAAACATATTACGTATTTGCTTCGATTTAAAACAAAAGTGAATTCGCCGTAGGTAGGTACTGAAGCTAATTCAGTAGGTACATATTTAACAGCTAGGTATATAAAAAATCTACCAAATGGGTTTTAGGTAATAGCAGCGATTTTGGCTTACCGAGGTTAGAGCGGTCTCTACCAGATCCAAATTGATAGAAATTTTGAGGGAGATACTTTTTTGGCGTTGCGTTGTTCTGATTTTTAAGTTCTTTCATATAGGTATTCTTATAATAGGGTGTTTTTGTTAGATTGTAACCCCATTTCTCTGAAACTTGAATGTTGCTACCTTGTATCCTTGGTTATAATTGCAATGCCGATGACATATTCCTGATTTTTTTAATGTTTGCTGTCAAACTATTCAACTAGAACATAGGTTCTCAACGTGGGCGATAACGCCCCCTTGTGGGCGTTTGAGACTTTCAGGGGGGCAGTAGAAGACCCAGAGAAAATTGGGGGGCGTTGAGATGAAGCAGAGGGGGCGATAATGTAGTCTAAAATAGACAAAAAAACACCCTAATCCAGTGGTTGTCAAAGTGTGGCTCGCGGACGGTATTGGTGCAGCCCGCGGCCAAGCAAACAATTTTGATTCTTAGATAATAGATAATGATGCTACCACGTTAGAGAAAATGTTGCGCCGACCCAACCTCGTTGGAAAAGGGCAAGGAAATTATGATGATGAATAATACTACCTAAGTTGCTACAATAGTAATTGTAATTGATTATAAAATTTCGAGATAGGGAAGGTCGCTTTGTTTGCTTTGTTTGGAGCTCGCTTTTCTCGCATCTAGCTTCATGAGTACGTATAATACGAGCAAAGTGAGTTATGTCTGACCACAGAATAGAAACCGACAAGCAGTGAGCCTTTCTATGAGCACCGCAAACAAAATCAAGTGTCACATGTTCCATTTGTCTTAAAAATTTTGGCTCGCTGCGCTCGCATTTAACTTCATGAGTAGGTAAAGTATATTGCGAGTAAAGAGCGTAAAATGTAACCACAGACTAGGAACCAATAAGCAGCGATTTTTTTCTTTGATCACCGCAAACAAAATCAAGTGTCACAATCACAATGTTGCATTTGTCTTAAAAAATTCGGCTCGCTTCCCTCGCATTTAACTTCATGGGTTAAGTATATTGTGAGTAAAGTGAGTAAAGTCTAACCACAGAATAAGAACCGATAAGCAGCGAGGTTTTTTTTGATCACCGCAAACAAAATCAAGTGTCACAATGTTGCATTTGTGTTAAAAATTTGGGCTTAGATTAAATTGGAGATTTAGGGGGGCTCTAGAAAAAAAAATATTTTCAAAGTGGGCGGTGGGGAAAATAAGGTTGAGAATCTATGAACTAGAACATCAAAACAACTAAGAACTAACTTACCTGAGACTGGTTGAGACATGTTCTCGCCACAAGTTTCCGTCCAAACTTACTCTGTATTTAGTCAAATAACCGAGTGAACAAAGCATAGGTACCTACCTACGGCTAGGAGGACCACCAACTTGTTTCAGTATTTGTCTTGCAACGTAAACAAAAAGTTAAACTAAAACAATATTCGGACACATTTCTATTCATGCGATGAACAATAACAGACTTGTCTGTGTTTGACTTTATAATGGAATGAAATTAAATTTTCACGTAAGGTGCGGACTTCTCTATTACCACAGAATAATAGTGCTACGCTATTACTGTGCCATATTGTCGAAGCCCACTAATAGTGCTACGCTATTAGGTACTGTGCCATATTGTCGTAGTCCACTGGCTGACCATCACATACAAAATTACCTTTTTGAAGCTTAGGTAGGTACATTCTTAAACCTGGGGGCAATGTAAATATTATCAAGGGATAGCAAGATTTACCTTAGTTATTAAGATTTCTCAAGCGCGTTTTATTGTAAGTCTTGATTAGTATTAGCACAGATTATAATACTCTTATAAGTACTTAAGTAATGTTAGAGAATGATCTGGACAAAGTCAAGGGACTAAAATGGCTACTACGCAGTAGTCTTCTTCCAAGTAGTCTAAATAAATAAATATAGGTACTTATATATTTATATAGTTGTCATAATGACTATTCATAATGTGAATCAGACCAAGGTATTGCTTAGAGCATTTTATCCTAACCCTATACGTCGAAGTAACATATTTATATCAGCTCAGTACCTAACTTACCAGTAACTTACTATTCCAACTACTCTCAGCTAGATACGAATTCAGAATCGACCCTTGAGCCTCAGCAAAACGATACTTCCGAACTACGTATTAGAACTGACAAGACAATCCACTGAAATAGTGAACAGAGCCCATAATTCCCGGCACGTCTCAAAGTATTAGAAGCAGTCCTTCAACTTGAATACTAATATTTCACCGAATCAACCGATAAATTTCCCGATTCCGCAACATCAAAGTTACAGAGCATAAAACTTCGCAAACGTTCCTGGTGAACTGATAACATTTTATGTTTTCCACAAAAATTACGAGGAAGCACGGGTTTGTGTCACTTGAAATTATGGTTTAGTATTCATTCGAACCGATTCTTTTGTTATTTTCAATATAGGTACTTTTCTACTTAAAAAAATTAAAATGCAAAAAATAAACCGGCTGTAGATACTCAAGCAATGATCTATAACCAGATAGAGTTGTTCTAATCTAAGATATTTTAGCCTAAATATTCTTTGGCACAAACATGCTAAATATTATTTAAGAAATTGAAACTTTTACACTTTCGAGGAATGCTAACTTAAACAATTTGTGACCACGCCAAACACAAGGACAAAAAGTTATTGAAGCGATTTTTCTGTCCGTTAGTAGATATTTCTACGAACTGCTGAATTCGCTATAAACTTTCACATCCAGGAACCTTTTAGAATGCAAATGTCTCGTTGCATTCCAACTCCTTTCAGAACTATTTCTAAAGGGTACCTAACTACGAAGATTTCGCGCTCTACAACCATTTCATTTCCGTTGAAATTTTGCAGGATATTAGACTGTAGCCTTGGAGATCTCGTGTGTAATGGCACTCTGGAGCTAAGGGACCTTGTAGGCCAAGAACTTTTCGGTCCAAGAGCCTTATTCATAACTAAAGGAATGCTCCTAACATCGTTCCCGTGGCGTTATTATGATATTAAGTTTCTGTTGCACCCTTTAAGTTAAATTTAATTTTAATTCTTTTAAAAAGCATGGGCTCATTTGAATATCACCCTGAGTAGGCATTACATGAATAGGAATACAAGCAGTATCTCTGACTCTAGAGTTTTATTAAAAATACGAGTTTTGTTAACCAGCCACAGTCAGTATTATCTACTCATATTCTTGTTGCTCTCGTATCAACCACACATAGGTACATAAAACCACTACTTTTTCCCATAGGGGTAGGTAGAAACCACATATTTCCACATGCTACGATCCTGACACATATATTTTGCCTCACTCATTCAAAAAATTGCGATAAAGATGGTGGTAATTTGTATCCATTTATTTTTTCATAATGAATTTGGCCTTGAACAACGTCCCTTACTAAGCCTCAACTACAACACTTGATCTTTATTATATTTTAATTTAAGTACCATAAACGTCGACAGTTTTGTCAGCGGATCTATAACAATACTTGGTCTGAAAGACCCATGTTCTTATTTTCCTTTGTCAATCTAAAGAAAAGGAAAGCTCAAAGCTATTTTGCTTATTACAGCCAGCTGGTGCTCGGTCCTGACCCTGAGAACTATTAGTAAACTGTGTCCACTATCAATAGAAAACATTTTAGTAATGGGTATTATGAGATGGAGTAAAGGAACTATCAACTGAAAATATTCTAGTAATGGTTGTCTATCTCATATTAAACAGGCGGAACCCACAGATTAAAACCATATGGCCTCAATTATGACCCCTCGTTTCCGTAATCAAATACAATCACCTCATGTTGGACACTAACAGTATAATTCAATGATTTGAATGCTGGAACCGGGCATCGTCTATTTGTTTTGTTATTATCACGAAACTCATTTCGTGCTTGAAACAAAACATTATTCCGTAACATGTGGTACCTAGCGAAAATGAAGGAGCTATCATTATTAGGCTACAATAGATAAAAAACAAATACAAAGGGGGCATATCCCTTGATTAGGTTTAAAAGCGCGCTTGGTTTGGATTAAGCTCTTTTGAATCACGTAAGTAGCAAAATAATGAGGACAGGATAAGTTCAAACGTTCTATTTCACGAATTCCGTTTAGCTAGGTTTGATGTTGTGCATTTCATTCATCCCAGGATCTTTAGCTTACACACACTAAACAATATGTGTGTGAATAATACTTATTATGTTAGTTAAGCCGTTTTCGGAACTTTTGAACAACTGTCACAACTGTATTTACAAGGCGCAGTAGGCATACTCTCATTTGACACAAGATTCTTTTCAGTAGGTACCTGCCCGTGGTCCACCTACATACTCGTAGTACCTACCTGGCTAAATCAGCGGCATTTTCATATAGAATCAGATGTCTAAGGAGGTAGTCAGAAATACATCCAAATACTTCCATATATTTGTTGCTAGCCCACCAATCAGTGTCTACTAAAAAATTAACTAGTTTTCTAACTATGGATGTTTTCGTCGATTTAGAGATCGTGTAAATGCGCAAAAAAACCGAAATGAATCCTACTTAATGCACGGCCGAGATTCGAATTCATTATCTTCGGAACGAAACTATCCCACTCGGCCAACATACCTAGCTCTTTATTTTATTAAATTATTCTAGGTAAGTACCTATTTATAAAAAAGTGAGTAAGCAAAACAGCCGTCTTCAATAAAAGCTCAGGCAAGAATATTCTGCAAAGGAAGCCTGTTATGGAACGAAATGTATTATTCAATTCAATTTCAAAGTTTCTTTATTTTATTCATTTGCACATTTCCAAGGCACATTCTTCTCTTTTTACTAAAAGACTACTTTAGGTACTGAAACAACTTTACCTATACGGGAATGGTCAGTATTTCTTAATTAACGTAGTTAGATTAGAAATGAACAGAGATAATAAATATCAATTGCGCAGTTCACCTCGATGCAGGGGATGTGGAAGGGGAGGGGCGAGCAGGCAATAATTAAACCAAAGGAATTGCACCAGACCAACAAACCACGTATTTATTATGCTATAAACTTAGGTACCTGGAATTAAGGAGAGCACAATGTATTTTACTGAGAATGAACAAATAACTTTGTTTTGAACATTATTTAACACAAGGGAATTACTCACGTAAAAATATCGTCGATTTATATACTTACCGACAATGTTTCGATTCATCCGGAGAATCTTCATCTGGGTAAGGAGGGAGTTGCGGCAAGGTTACTCCTCGCGGTCGCGTTTCACACAAAAAACTTTGTTTTGTGCTATAATTTGTACGGTATCTAATCTATACCAATTTAGGGACTCGACTGTGACATGCTGTGTGTATCAATGTCCGATAACATTAATAACTAGCCTAGACAATGTATTTTATAGGGAATAAATAAAAATATAACTTTGTGTGGTGGTTTGCTGAATCCATACCAATCTAAGTAAGAATTATGTCTTACTGTGTAGGTATAGGTATAAGTTCTTATCTACATATCTGTAGCGCCTATGTAGGTAGGTACTTGTTATTGTTACGTGCGGGGATAATAACCGTTACAAAATTCCTTTATAGAATAACTTTCAAAATATTAAAATATAAGTAGATACTAATATGAATCGAAAGTGGAATTGCTTTGCAACCATTTTAGCCTCAATTACCAATAAAGTTCTGAATTAGCAATTACTTAGCTATAGCTTATGTGTTCTACGTAAACTTTTAAGGACTTAGAACATCTTCATATACCGATTCACATAACATTGATTGCAATATAAATAAACTTGAAAGTTTAGTGCAAATAAGCAATATAATTTATTTATTCGTGTCTCTAAAAATTTCTGAATTGCTACACAGAGATGCGGTTGTAAAAGTCTGCATTATAATGTAAATAATACAATCTCTTCTAGTTTATGGTCGGGATCTACCAGACCACATGCTTTATGATGTCTTTATTACCTACCAATATTTATATGCGGAAGAGTTTGTTTGTCCAAACGGGTTAATCACAGGAACTACCAGTCGGATTTGAAAATTCTTTCTGCATTTGATAGCTCTTGAGAAAGGTTTCATCATCATCATCATCTCCATATACTATCACTATCGAGACAACACCGCGAGGGTGCTGCTACATAAATATGATCATGCCTTTAACATCCCTAGACTACAACTGATTTTAGTCTCACGCTCACCGTCAGCGCTGATAGGCGAGTGGTCTTTATTAGGTACAATGAAATAAGGATACTGATTGTCCAGCACTGACGAGAGCTATTAGCGTAGCCATTTCTGCTAAACAATCAGTATCTTTATTTCATTGTAATAAAGATCACTCGCCTATCAGCGCTGACGGCGAGCGTGAGACTAAAATCAGCCTAAGGCTGATTTGAAGTAAGGATACTGATTGTTTAGCAGAAATGGCAACGCTGATTGCACTCGTCAGTGCTGAACAATCAGTATCCCTATTTAATTGTAATAAAGATCACTCGCCTATCAGCGCCGACGGTACGCGTGACACTAAAACCAGTCTTAGACTTCGTCTGTGACTTACCTACATTTTTTCCATAGGTGGTTTCGAGAGCACCATGAACAGTTAGTTCCGATAGAGAAGACTTCTCTCTGGGCGCGCGCAAGAATCCTCGGAGGTGGCTTGCTCAGCCTTGAAGGCATCCGGCGGGAAGACGCGGGCAGATTTGTCTGCTGGCTCAACAATACTGTGGGCAGCGAGTCTGTACATTTCACTGTCACTGTTACAGGTAAGACCCTGATCGCTATAAAACTTAGGCCTTTACAGCACCTTTAGGCATCCTTACTAGATGACATTATTTCACACACGGGAATTACTCACGTGAAAATATCGTCGATTTAGATACCGACAATGTTTTGATTAATCCGGAGAATCTTCATCTGGGTAAGTAGGGAGTTGCGGCAAGGTTACTCCTCGCGGTCACGGCTCACACTCAGATTACTAGATGATCAATTTACTAGATGATTTATACAGTGTCAGGAGGCAATCTTTGCCTAAACTTAACAAGACATTGTATTAGTGCCTGGGACATTGTTTGAGATGGAGTAGGCTTGCCTAGCACCTAAACTATCCTCTCAGCTTAACCAGCCATATCCACAGGAAAGACATGGTCAATACGTGTGGGGCTGACTAAGTTACGGGTTTCCTAACGATGTTTCCCGTCACCGTTTAGTGCTCGTGAATGCGCATATAATTTTTTCGAAACGAAAAATCCATTGATGCACGGCCAGGATTCCAACCCACGACCTTCGACTCGAAAGTCGAGGTACTAACCAACTCGGCCAACACGGCTCTTTGCTATAGATAAGATTTGAAGATTCAGCTACATAAAGGTGTAGTACATCTATAGGTTATTTTTTTCTATTTTCCAATGATCTTTGGTCTACCCTGCAGGGAAGTATGGTATAAAACTTTCGTAAATGTTTATTGTTCTAACCCAGTTACTTTACATAGGTAGGTACTGGTTAGTTTCGAACGTAGTAACTTATGTAAAATTCAAATCAAACAGGAATAGTACTTATAATTAAAACTTGTTACTAAACTGAATTGCAAGATTCCAATGAATTCCTGATTGCAAAACCGCAGGAGTAAAACATCCTGCAACAAATTCAGCCAACTCTTGTTCCAGAGCCGATCTCCGTCCGAATGAAGCCCGAAGTTCTCCGAACGAAACCGAACGCCAACGGCAGTTTGGAATGCAAAGTCACGGGGCACCCCGTCGAGTTGGTTTATTGGATACATAATGGGAAAGTCCTAAAGCCAAGCGAAAGAATTAAAATAACAGAAGATGGCCTAAGAATACATATCAGAAATTCGCAAAAGGATGATCAAGGAATTTATCAATGCTTCGCGAGCAATTCAAGGGATCAAGCTTACGGAATTTCAGAGTACATTATTGACGGTAAGTTTACGCTATGAAATTCCGATTTCTAGAAATTAAATTTACTGCAAACAATATTTGAAATTCCATCTCCAAGAAATTTCCTTTTTTATAAACAGAATATTTCTTTAAACATTTAACATCGAACGAAGCCTGGAATCGTAATTAAAAAAATTGATTGGATAACTTTTCTTCATTGATCAACAAAGTTTGAGAAGTTAAGCTTTCTTTCTTTTAAAATACAATAGAAAACTTTACACCGGGATTCGGTTTTCTCTTTGTTGAATTGTTGGTAAAGGATAGCTTAGTTCAGAAGGTATTTTCTTTGTAAAACATCCTGTCACGTTAGCAAAAGAATTGTGCTATAAAAGATCATTTTTACAAGAAGTCTGTACACTTTCCTAAAACATAAACATGACTGTTTCCCACCTCCTAGGCGCGGTAGACACTCTCTGAGATCTATAGGCATTTATAATCCTTTTTAGATGTTTGAAGTGAAGCGGTAGTCAGAGGTATATCCATATCCAAATACATATTTGGTACATGACCACCACTTTTCACAGAAGTTTGAATTCGATACCTGACAAGTTGCAAGCCCATCGCCGCTATTAGAAGGTCTCAGCTGATTACGATGTTTTCTATTACCGTTTAGAGCTAGTGTTGCGCATATAAATTACTAGCTGCTGCCCGCAGCTTCGCTTGCGTGGTACCCGGATAAAAAGTAGCCTATGTTACTTTCCAGCCCTCCAACTATCTCCACACGAAAAATCACGTCAATCCGTCGCTCTGTTTTGACGTGAAAGTAGGTCAAATAAACAAACAAATAAACACACTTTCACATTTATAATATGAGTACGGATTTTGAAATCGAAAAATCCATTAATTACGGCCGGGACTCAAACCCACGACCTCGGATTGAGAATCACTATCCCAATCTACCAACACAGGTATTTTCTTTTCTAACCTATAATAAATTTTACATACTATTTTTCCTTTTGTCCCGAAAATAATTAAAATTGCGTCACCGAGGGTGATAGGAGCGGCTAGTTATAATATACGAGGGAGTAAAATAGGCGTGTAATTGCAGCATCTGACAGCAAACAACGGTCTGCGGGGAACCGCTCCAGACGGACGCCATTTGCGCGGAGCACGCACACACACGACGCCGACTGGAATTTCACAGGAACTAGAGGTATTTATAACATATTTTACTCTTGTTAAACTTTCGCGATTTGTTAACATAATGATAATTATTATTACGGGATTTTATCGCGTACCTTTTATTTATTTTGTTTCCCGACGTTTCGAACACGTTGCAGTTTCGTGGTCACGGGATGACTGAAGTACTGTAGCTACCGCCGAGAATTGAGAGTAGGATCCACGACTACCCCCAATTCGTCTTCAGAATCAGAAAAGTCGTCGTTCATCAAAGTCATCCCGTGACCACGAACGCTGCAACGTGTTCGAAACGTCGGGAAACAAAATAAATAAAAGGTACGCGATAAAATCCCGTAATAATAATTATCATTATATTTTACTCTACTAAACACAATTTTCGTTGCAGTTTGAGTCAAACGTATGACCAGAGTATAATATGCTGCTCACACGTTTTATGACTCAAACTGATACGATAGTTGTCTTGATATTAATTTTGTAAGTAAGTAAAGTAAGTTCGTAATGTTCGTATGAGCAAGTGGCCAACTCTGGTGACGAAGTTTTTAGGCCGCCTAAAGGCCACCTTCATGGTTAAAAGCCAGGACCGACAATTAATTAATTAATTTTGTAATTTATTGATACTTACTTCAATCTTCATTTTTGCATTTGATTGGATCTACGAGTAAAATATATCTTCTTACTTCCTACAAAAATTTAGACTACTCACATAATAGCATACCAATTGTGTGCTTTCGGATCGAAGAATTTCAAAACTACAAATTATTTTTTCAATTTAAGTTTTAATTTAAATTATTTATTCAGATTTTATCTTCAATATTTCGCCTACGCACGTAGCGACGCTACGTCGGCGTCGTAGAAACTCAATAGTTATCTAGGGGCGTCTAAACCACAAAAAGCCACAAATTGTCGTAAAATATAACCCGTTTAGACGCCCCTTAAGAAAACATAAATAGTCTACCTAACCTACCCCAGAGTATGTTTAATGTTTTGTGTGCTTTCGGATCAAAGAATTTCAAAACTACAATTTAATTTTATCCTCACTATTCCGCCTACGCACGTAGCGTCGCTACGCTACGTCGTAGCAACTTAACAGCATTATCTAAGAAAACATAAATACTCTACATACCCTAGAGTATCATACTTAATTGTATTGTTTATGTTATAAACCTTTAAATTACCAAAATTTTGCATTGTAGGGGCTGAAAATTTATGAAAGAAAAGTGTCATCTTATTATCTCCAAACAAAAAATGCGTATCTTTTTCATGAACAAAACAAAAGACTTTTGAAAAAACTTTTCTTACCTCCGTTTGCCCAACTCCCTCCTGACCCTACGAAATAAAATTGTCACGTCATTTACTTAAAAAGAAAAGCCCAGAATCTGGTTAAGCAAATTACTTGGGGCGATACAACTATCTGAAATAAACAAGAGGCCTATATAACTTTTCCACTTACAGCTCTGTGTCGCAACTGCTCCCAACTTTATCATAAACAAAAGGTAACAAAGTTTTGACATTGAGCTACGATACTGGCCCGTTTTTGCGGTATGTAGGTACGTAAAGTAGGCAAAGTTAATAATCTTGGATAGCGATGTCCTAACTAAACGTTGGTGTTGGAACCGTGGGCTTACCTAAAGTATAACTTACCTACTCACATAATAATAAACCCTCGAAATTAATATCTTCATTCAGAGCACGAAATTTTAGCATATTTCACAACATTTTATAATACTGATTATTGAATGTCCTCCTATAGTAATAAAAACAAACAAAAATAGCTATAGAATCCTCATGATTCGTTTAACAATATTTTCTAAAGCTTTTTCCGCCACTTGTAAGATCTTTGTGTAGTATTTATTGCGTTTAATTTCTGCTCTATAAATAAGAACCTTTTCGTGACTTCTAAGTATTCAGAAGTAGGCATATTTTTTGATAATAAATAGGCATTGTGCCCGTATTAAATGAGCCGTTTACCTTCCAACAATAAAACACCTTTTGTTCTCACAAAGGAAATTCTCAGAAGACAAAATTTAATTTCGTTCGTGGCTCAGCAACTTTTGTAAAATATTATCCCATAATAAAAATCTGCCGCCGTTTTATGTCCCCGCAATGTCACGGCATGCACTGGTTTGCATGTAGATAGCCAGTAACTGGAGATATATGTACATAAATACGAGTTTTTTATTCGTCCTCCGCTCGACTTCTTCATAAAATATTTAAAAGTCCATTTTAAGCGCGGATCCGCTGCAAGCTATTAGAGTCAGCTCTTCAGCTCAAACAAAGAGCTTCAGTGACGCAGCACGCGGCCGCTGGCGCATCCCGCTGCCGCACTAAATACTAAACCACGAATCTACCAATTAAGATCCTATCTCGTACCTCATAAGGTCGTTTTTCCCCTCCCCCGAGAAGCAATATAAGCCGCTTTGTTTCATTATTAATTCGTTCCCCGCTATTTGGTGTCGCTGCTCTTCAGCGGTACGGCGTAAGTAGGGCCGTGGCGTACACCCAACCACTTTTTTCGCCGTCGATTTTTTATACGTTTTCCTTGCATCACCTCTGTGATTTTCCTTTTAAATGAAATGGAACATGAATATAAACTACGCTGTGTGATATACGTAGTTTCGACCTGACCGAATTGAAACGACTTTCTATAAATTTTATTATTATTCACTTGCTTGGATACGAATTGGAAGAAACCATAGATTTCGAAGAAGTTGATTCGCATCTATTGTGTTGCGAAGGATAAATCAGAGCGAGTGCTCCACTCGATGAATTAAACAAGTCACTGACCCTCTGTTAACAAGAGCCGTTTGTTCTCTCGTATCGGTCGAGCGAGACTAAGGATAAACATGAAGACAGGGAAGAGTGATTTAACCACTCTGGCTACAATAGATATAATCTTCTAGCGGAAAAAATCTTAACCGCTTAGTTCTATTCAGCCACACTTCACTTGGAAGTTGGTTTATCTATCCACCTCATTAATTTCACATACTTAGTTGAATAAAAGCTTAAAAAGTGAGTACATTACCTCACCGTGAGTACATTAGCATCAACCAGTTTGTGGTATGCAGAATATTGATCAGGAGGGCAGCTAAAGCAGCTCTGCAATTTTACCTTTTATGAAATAGATAAACATTCTAAACTCATTAAATAAGCACTACTTATATTTTCCAAAATGACAATTCAGAATGTTTTTAATTGCTTGGCCCCACAGATCTATGAAGATTTGAGATGCCATCATGCTTCACAATAAAATAAACCGTTAATTTTATGTAATCCGCTATTATTATAGCGTAAATACAGCCAGCTTTGAAAGACGTGTGTAGGTGTATCAATGTCAAAACTTTAGCTGCAGGTGTGCTAAACAAATCCGAGGAGTCTGAATATTTTATAGTGTAATTTATCGAAATAAGTTGCACACTTAATTAACGCAAACATTATTTAAGCGTCCGTATTAATATAGTAAAAAGTATCTTTGATGTTATTTGCAGTACGCAACTGCAAAACTAACAAGAGCGTTAAAAAAATCACGACTCCACTTTAGTTTTGCGTTAGCTCTATAGTTGGTTAATTTTTAAGTACTCTTCCAAAGTCAAGTCTAATTATACCTAATAGCTACCTATTGACCGCCGGCGGCGAAGTTCACAGACGTGCAATGCCTCAGGAAACACACATACTGTTACAAATAGCGAACTACCTTCGGATACTAAGTATTTCCACCGCTGTTATGGCGCGCTTGGTTTCTCAAACGTGCTCATTGTAGAACACATACTTTATATCAAACGCATTTGAAAAACGCCACATTTAAATAATTATATGACTTTTTGACAACACAATAAAATTCTAGGAGACCTGAAATGTAAAACCTGAAAAATACATAAACTTTGATGCGTTGTACGACGCATCTGTAGATTTCAATGGTAAAAAAACTGTATGTTATGTACGTACATAACTGTTTTTTATGTTAAAAAAACAGTTAACTATTTAAAATCTATAGTGAGATGTGCCTCTAATATCCCAAAATCATCTTGCCTTGAACATTTTTGAGACGAAATGATGATAATGTGTTAGCATTATTGGCTTACACAGTTATTCAATAGAAATACTAACGCTTCCTCATATTTTCTCCATTCTACAACTCCTTTGTTGAATAGCTATCCAGTTAGTCTGAGACCACAGATGATACTAGCCTAACAAAGACTCAGCGCATTGAATGCACAATGAAATTAGACGATAGTTCGTATCGCATAGCTCTATGCACCGATTGTTTCGAATACTGGTGTATATGTTCGAGATAACGTCACTGTCTAGAGCTGATATGTTAAATTATTGTCTTTTCATACGATATGCTTACTTGAAATGTTACAAGCGAGCGAAGTCTTATAGCTGAGAGCAGTAGTGGAATTAATAACTAAAAGTTCTTGTATAACTCTATCATAAAAGCTTTACGTGGCTGGGTTTTAAGTAAAACTAAAGAATTGAAACGAAAAATCTATTGGAGGCCGAGATTTGAACTCGTAACCTACACATCTAAAATTGATAATTAGTAGTAGGTAAGTAGTTGATAATAGTAAATCACACTAGCTAGACCAACAAAGCTAAAAATAATGTAAAGCAAACAAATAATTTGAATAGAACCAGAATATTTCGTTAATCTAGCTTTGTATCCGGAAAAGAACATAATAATGAAAATTCTTCGTGAAAATTAATATTTTTTTATTCTTTATCTTTCGAGGGTATTTCAAGATAGGGAACAAACCAAGCAAAAAAACAACTTAATAAAAGAACAGAAATTTTACAAAAACCATTGAAGTCAGAAATATAATGTTTCCTTTCTTCAAGTGGTTCGTTGGTCCTGATTGTATGCGCAGACTGTGAACTAATTTGAATTTTACACACCACTCGATACTAAAGGTTCAGCTGAAACTCAAGTGCCCACTTCAACAAACTCGACGTATCCTTCGAGGGTAGATGTCCTCGTAAGCATAGTCTACAAAAGTAGGGATATATTTTTAGAGTAGGCATCATCTTTGTAAGGGTACTGAATAATAGGAAATTTGCGCCGTAGACTCTAGAACCTTCTCCTGTAAGTATATAAAATTCTGAGAGTGTCAGTAATAGTGGGATAGTAATAATGTTGTGGGCGGGTATGGTATTCTATGAGTACCTACCTCACTAGTTATTTGATAGTCTTCGAATCATTAGATTAAAAATTGTAGGTAGGTACAACTTCAAATAAAAATAAAATATTGATTCACTGGAAAAATACCAAAAACACAAAACAGGTTTCAAACGAAATTCACAAATGGGCTAATACTTCCGAGAATTCACAACGAACCTTTCATAGCATTTTATCGGAAGTGAATCCTGAAATATTCCCCGGGGCCTACCCAAATTTAACTGTCGCAAGGCATTATCGCTAAGCCCCCTATAATTCTGGCACATTAATTTAATTTACTAGCTGTACCTGGGCAGAGATCAAATCGGGCCGTCCCTATTCAAAGCCGAGTATTATGACCGATACATAGGCCCGGCACGCGTGCCCATACTAGATAAATGTCGCAATATACGAACTCTAATGAAGGGACATCTTCCGTTTTAAGTATCTACTGAAAACCGGAAATCCCTTGAGCAAACTTTAGGGGAAAGTAATCTTTCGATTCAAATAAAGATATTTTATGCTTGATATTTTATGCTTCCGGCCTTGTTAGCGCGAGCTACCTACTTCTTTACTAATGAAATTGAAACACTAGTGTTTCAATTTCATTAGTTAACACTTTTATTATAAACTTCCAAGAAGCGTTTGTTAAGACTCAAGCAAATTAACTTAGTTACTAAAACAGCGGACCAATATATTTTCTAGGATAGCACCTTTTCACCTTTACTTTTCGAGAAAAAGTACTACCTAGATAAAATCAATTCAAAGAAAGGTTCTGTTAGTTTCCTTTACAAAATTTCCAGATTTATTTACCGAAACACCGTCTTTTGGACTGAAATCTATTCGAGAGTAATTGAAGGAAGATATTGTTAAATTATCTTTTAACTTTACTCAATAGAATTCTAAAGGAATGTAAAGTTCATAAACATTTTAATGGAGTAACGTCGAGGGTAGTTTACAAATGTATATTTTAATTGAAGCAATCTGCACACTTGGTCGTAAAATGTTTGCGTTGAAATATTTATCTTTCGTCCGTGCATGCATACCTATACATACTAGTATTAAGATACCCCCGCTCTTTATGATATATCAATGGGCGTTTTTCCACTAGCCGGCACGGCACCGGCATCGGCACCGGCACCGGTGGTGGGGATGCAAAAATGTATGAAACCGTGCCGGTGCCGGCGCCGGCAAGTGGAAAAACGAGCAGTACATTTTCATACATTTTGCGTCGCCGGCGCCGGTGCCGGTGCCGTGCCGGGCTAGTGGAAAAACGCCCAATAGATATACTGAAGACTAAACGGTACAAGTCTTCACCTGAAACTCTGCATTTTACTAGATTATTCCTCAAGGCTTGCCAAACATCCATCTGTATCAAAGTGCGGATCCACTTCGGGGATATGGAATTGCTATTGGTTATAGAGCATCCCTGAAAGCCTGTGTTAAGTGGATGGAAAGTCACGTTCTGTGTTCCTTGGCTTGGCAAGATGTCTGTGCAACAACACCATATAGTTTGTGCACAATTATGTTTACTTAGTTCATCTTTCGTAACAAATAACTGAGCAGTTGAATAATAAAAAACTTCCCCTCACCTTTTATATCGTCATCGTCAGCCACATCGTCACTTACCATCAGGTGAGATTGTGGCTAAACAAAGGTCTATATAGAATTAAAAAAAAAATATATATATAAAAGAAACATATTATTACGATTTTTGATTCATAAAAGAGAGGATTAAATATTTTTGCTGTTGTTTAATTTGGTTATCGTCATAACATAAAACCGCTCAAATAGGAATCATTTTGTAACAGAAAACTAATTTTCTTACCAAACTCCTTCATTCGTCACGCTTCAAACGCAACTTAATTCCAGAATTAACATAACACCTAGCACTTGCGAGTTCCTAGTACAAATATGACTCAACTCACGTTCTAGGCGTCCACATTTGTTTGTAAACGTTATACGGCTGCACCTGACAAACCCCTTGTACGCGAAATTCAAGAAAACTGCAGCGATATTATGTAAATTGTTTAATCTAGCGTGCACCACAAACTACGCAAACAGAAAATCTCCCAGCTAGTGTATTTTTTAGCTTCAGCTGTTTTGTAAATGTTTCCTTATGGAATTAAGTGTTGTTGGCAGATAGTATTTTACTTTTAATTATGTTTCGTTTTTAATTAAACATCACCTAATATAAGTTTATAAACTAAGTCTCTTGAGTTATAAAAATGTTTTACTAGCTTGAAGAACTCAAACACTATCTTTGTCTGATGTTTTCTACATTTTCTGTTCGTACACATTGAACTTACTGATATATTATGTTAGACTGCTTTTGGATAAATATTCTCGATTAAATCTATTCAAGCTGTTGAATTGGAATATCCGAGTAACCTACTTGACGAATCATTTTCTAAACGCGGTACGATTTCGCAGGATCTTTAATTTCCTCTTCAACTTCAAAGCAAATTATAAGGACATTCTTTTTTATTTCAATTTATCATGAAATAAAAGTATTTCAGGTGAAAAATTAAATAGAATGAGCCGTGCCTTAAAGGCGGACGGACGGATTTGCGATATCCGGCGTACAGCCGGTCTTAGCTACTACTTAGTACCGAGCTGATACTTTAATTAATGCAATGTACTCTACTATTCTGGTACACTTTCACGAAATATACGTAGCTCGTCTTGGCGAGGGCCGTGCCCCCAGATATTTGCAACGATGAAGTTCAGCACAAAAAATATGTTATTGGAATTTGTAATTAAGACCAGAAGCGAGTTTGTTTCTTTTTCTTAGCTCTGAAATATTTAAAAGTACCTATAGATATACATATTCAGAGAAAATAAACAAAAAGGACCACGACACCGTATCCTCAGGGTGAGATAGACAATCTCCCAGATTTTTAAACCTTTAAAATTCTTTAATAAATGTAAGGAGTCAGAGGCACGTCCACAACTCTAATTAGCACATGCCCATCTTCAGAAGTTATTATTACTTTCAGAGAATCCAAATACTATTCAATATTAAAAATACAATGTCTAAAAAGTACAAGGATAAAACTATCATCCTCAGACGTCAGAAAGCAGCAAAGACAATTTTTCATACGCTCAATGCATTACATTTCTTTTACTTCGCCCGTTTAGAAATCTAGAATGCATTGCAAGTTCCCATCCAACAAGACGATAGCCCAAGGGTAGCTTGCAGATAAGCTTTGTTAAAACATAGTTGATGGACGCTCTCAGAGAAGCATCTCTCTTTCAGAATGTTAAGTAGTCTGTCTTTGTAAATAGATGTTAATTTTGAGACTGCGTGAGCCCCTTTCCTATAACTTTTATGGCTTAAAATATGCTTTTGACGTGATGTGATCTAATTTATGAGACAAATCTTTAGTTTTTATTGAATAATATCTCATTCCTTAGAATTTTCTGTGTTTTAGTAGAGCCCTTTTGGCCGTTTGAGGCCCGGCGATTTGTAAATGTACATTATTTATCTATCATTTAACGTTGCCATAATCAAATAACAGATAAGGGTATATATTTATATTACCGTATCTTAGACTATGTAGTATTGTCCTGCACACAGACAAATGCTTTCCACAATATCCTCCTTCTCACAATCTTGTTTGATAAGCAACCTTGTTACCCGGATGCACAGCACAATATGCACTAATCTAATGTTATATTTTGTTCGCAGAATCAAAGCCAGAGCTAGTGTACTGGTTCTCAGAACAGACGCTACAGCCGGGCCCGAGTGTGTCCCTCAAGTGTGTGGCAATGGGACACCCTCCACCACAATTCACGTGGCTTCTTGACGGATTTCCAATTCCCACAAATTCTAGGTACCTACTCAAAGCAGACATTTGCTTTCCGAAATATTCTTCGAAAAACACATTACTTTCAAATTGATTTTATTAACTTCAATGTTGTAGAGAATTTCTCGCTATCGCTCTTCTCTTTCTAACATAAAGCTTTTAGTAGGAAATTGGATTAGTTTTTGCTTTTAGCTAATGTGCCAGTTTTTGAAGTCTTTTGAACTAAGTATTTCATTCGTATGAAATGAACTTTTCTCGTCGCGGCAAGGTGCAAAAAGCGAATGATGTTTATTCTCATTTTGTTTCAACAATGGACGCCAAAATTAATTTTTATTTGTTATAGTGTTAAACCACACTTAGGTCTTTACATTTGAAAATGAAAAATCTTATCAAAATTTTCAATTCCGACGGGATTCGAACCCGCAATGATACAAGCGATCCTCCTTTAGCCGGAGTGCCTTTACCAATTCGGCCACGGAACCTTTGTCGCCAGAAAAATTGCCAAAATTAATGTTCTATTCACAGGTTTGTGGTCGGCCAGCACGTGACACTACAAGACGATGTGGTCAGCCACTTGAATATAAGTCGGGTGACAGAACAAGACGGTGGGGAGTACGCTTGCGTTGCATCGAACACAGCCGGCAAGGCACTCCACGCGGCGAGAGTGAACGTGTATGGCCTACCTTACATCCGTGAAATGCCTAAAGTCACAGCTGTGGCTGGGAGTGACCTGAATATCAAGTGTCCAGTTGCTGGATACCCTATTGAATCTATTACTTGGGAAAGGGGTAAGCGTTTTTTTCGTCCGTCTACATACTACTCGTATCATTGCTATTTGTGCCCGGCGGTTTCACCCGCCATTTAGTTTAAAATAAATAACCATCCTCTAGAATTGAACAATCAAATATAACAATATTTTTCAAATCCGACTGGGAGTTGCAGATACGAGTATATTAGTGCGTTCAAACAAACAATGTACCTATTAGGGTAAAAGCGGGTATCCCCGGTCAGGTGACAATGCCGGTCACCTCATTATCTTCCAAAATATAGCGTATATTCTCACGTACGCATACATAGAGGGTGGCGTGAGTATTCCCTGCGCCAACGCCTTTGCCCCCGCTCAGTTCCGAGCACGCGTTTGGGAGTACCATACGTTAGTATGTTTCGCGAAGTATCGTTGTAACTTTTTGGTCGCGGAACATAAGAGGTGAGTATTTTGATTCTCATGTTTCATTTATTTTCAGTAGTGATTATAGCCAAGTAGCTATTTATCTACCCATGTAATCACAAGATTCGAGCACTTTGCACCAGGTTTTCGTTAAAAATGTATTTAATCTGAAAAGTATACGTGCGGCTAATGCCGGTCATGCTGACCGGTATTTCCCGCAAGTTAATTTTGCAAGTATCTAGATGATATTTTTGACTTTTTTATCTTTTGTACCTAATATTATTATTACCCGACTGCACGCAGAAAGGATGGTTATGTTTTTCGAGTGTTTGTATGTATTTAAGTAAGTATTTTCTTAGGTATGTATACATAAAATATGTCTATTTCTTTGTGCCGCTCTACAGCCTAAACAGTTCAATTTATTTTAACGTATTGAGGTGTCATTAGATTTGGCTTCGTTGTGGGAGTGCTTTTAATAATGTTATTTAGGTTATAAAAATTTTCGTTTAAATTAATAATTTTTGCTTGTTTTCTTTTACAGGATATCGGGAATTAAAGTAATACTTAAGTCTCGAAGGGGAAATGGAGCCATAAAGCACCAAAGTGTGCGATTTGTGTCGCTAAAAACCTTGACCGGCATTGCCAACCTACTGACCGGTATTACCCGCCATGTCGGGCAATGGCGGTCAAAGCCGTTTTATTTTGAAAGTGTTTTTTTTTGCCAAAATTTGAATAGTTCTGATCTTAATGGTTGTGATTATGTTAGAAGAATACCTAAAGTTACCTTTAATAAGAGTTTTTTTAATAAACATCAATTTTTGAATGAATAGTAGTGATTCTTGCTTAAGTGACCGGCAATACCCGTTCTTACCCTACCCAGCATTAAGATGGTCCTATAACAATAATTAGTTTTTTACACTGCCTTACTTGTTCATTTTTGCTAGTGCAGACAATACTGATGAAAAGTGTTATTCTATTCCTTTCTTAGCCAGACACTTCGTGTTTTTTAACTCTTTGCCAAATATTTCAACGGAAGTATTTGGCACAAGTTTCGATGCAATTTCACTGAAATTATATAGTTGGTGATTGAAGCTAACTCCGGAATATTAATTGGTTTCTAGATTAGGTTACGACGCTTAATTATATTAGCTGTTTCGAAATTGATGGTTTATTAAGCAACGTGGCTCATTACCCACTCTTTATTAACCTCTTAGATATTTTGATTTAGTACCCACAAGCTAATTTATTTGGCATCGTTTACTGGTTTAATCTCAGATCATTTTATGCTAAAAGAACTAATGAATTTATGAAACTGTTATTGAACATTATTGTAACAGGATTAGCCAAACTTAATCTACACTTCTTTCTTTCTTTCCAAAGCCACATAGGGTAATAGTTCTTTTAATAAAATGAAATTACAAAATTCAATTTCTATATTATCACTACCTTTACTACTATAACTTAGACATAGCCGTTGTAAAAGGATCTACAGAATTATCATTTTACCAGTCCCATTTCCTTTCTTCATTTTCTTTAGCGTAAAATAAATTATTTTCTCTAATTTAAGATCCGTTGAAAGTATACCATGGAATGGAATAATGAATATTTTCTTCCCAATAACCCGCAATTCAATCGCGTTAATGATAGAAAATTGACATAATTTTCCTTAGTGCCTCGTTGGAGACGTCCCCGCCGCGCCCAAATGAACTTGCTCCGTTATAATATAACCATAATTTAGTTCAGTAAGACCTTCTTGATTTTACCACGTTATTTCAATTTGGAAAATGACATCTGCGGGCGAAGAATTCCAACTTTATATCTAACGGAGACAAAAAAATATCGTTTCCCAAAAAGCTCAAATTAGGTTGTGCAAAAGCTGCTTATCCGTCCCACCAAATATTTATCGCCAAAAACCGTAATTTCATTACGTCTATTCTATTCAGTATAATTCTCTCGGCAACAAAGACGTTGTTTACCGAAGTTTGCCAACAAAATATCTCCAAAGAGAAGTTTTTGAGCAAAATATCGCGGTTACCAGCAGGACACAGAAAAGCCGATACTACGTTGTATCGAATTAAAGCCCTGGGAGAGATTAGTTCTTTGCAGCAACAGGTTTGGAAGTAGGGCGGCTCTAGATTTGATATCCGTGATTTATCTAACGTTAAGAAAGTGTTCAGCTGTTTAGGTCTCGTGCGGCAGCGCGTTTAAAAATCGCAGAATTTAAGTTTTATATGCAAATAATACCTATTAAGTATAAGAAAGAAAGAAAATGTACAGAAAGAAATATGGGTGTTAGAATAAATGTCGAGTCGGTTGTTTAATTACACGAAAAACAAAAGTATACAATAAAATCAACTCGAAAGGTTCAAATGCTTATTTGTTTCAGACTTTACGCCTTCAATTTAGTTTGTAATATGAATTCATTTATCAGAATAACAACAGGTTATGTTACGACATCACCTACAAAATATTTCACCACCACAATCTACCATCCGATAATTCAATGTCTGAAGCCGAGATTTTATGTGAAGTTATGGATGTATTTTCTCCTTGTATATTCGAAAATTCCTCGCGGCTTGAAAATTATGGTAACGCCTTAGCTATATTGAAGCAACAGAAAATTGCGACGAGACACCTCAGTCCAATCCAATTAGGGAAGGATATAACCTGAAGGCACTATAGAACCGCTGTCTGATAGATGAATATTTTTGTGCTTCACAGTCAAAACAGCGTTGAGAAAGGAAAAATTTGGAAAACAACAAGAAAACCAAGCTACCTATGTATTCACATCTATATTTAACCCCCGACGAAAAAGAGGGTGTTTTAAGTTTGTAGTTTGTATCTGCGTGTCTGTCTGTAGTATCATAGCTCCTGTAGGCCGATTCTACTAAAAAAACTTTTTATCAACCAAAGCAAAACGTCAACTATTTAGTTTTGTTTCTTAATCTACTAATGACCAATGAGGTTAGGTTATTCTGTTGTGATGACGTTTTCAAACAAATTACCAATGAGGTTTTACATATTACTGTCATTTTGGAGAACGAAACAATACGCAGCGGCAATGTTACAATTACAACAGTTACTGATTTTATACATAATATGGTGTCAGCCATTTGATGTGGTATAGTTAATAATTACTACCGCACTAAGTAGTCAGTGACAAAAATCGATGAACATTTTGAGTTTTAAGTTTTTATATATCTACTGAACCCGTAAAAAAAATAGCTAATATTAGATACTTTGCCCTGCTCTATTACTAATTTTAAACAAAAGTTACCAATTTCGCACATAACGTGAGGAAATAGTTATTTGAAAAACTCAAAATGTTACCTATTGGAGATCAAATTAGAATGAGGTCAACCCACAATTTCCATTTTTATAGCAACCCTTGTCAACATTCCTATCTCGTCCATGGAGCTTCGTAAGCTGTCCTAGGGCCCCCACCTGATCTGAAAGCATTTTAATGGACCTAAGCAGTATTTCACAAGAGATAAGCGAAAAGTGTCTTTCTTACTTATCTCTCCCCAAAAGCTCCAAGAACAAACGTTTCTGATTGTACTCAGGTACTTTTACTTTGGCCTAAAGCAAAAGTTATATTCATTTACTCAGATTGGATAAAACCACCTACAGAAGCTTTTCGTGCCTATAATAAACAGTAAATTACATCGAAGGCTTAGGAAAGATTTTACAGTCTGGCTAACAAAGAACTCTCCTAATTTTGTTTCGCAATTTATATTTTGGCGTGGTTAAAATTTTATATTTTATACTGCGACCGACTTTTTGTTTTGTATTTAAATTTAAAATTTTGTGTTGGTGTTGGCGCATTTGG
Organism: Camptogramma bilineatum; assembly: GCA_958496255.1. Taxonomy (NCBI): domain Eukaryota; kingdom Metazoa; phylum Arthropoda; class Insecta; order Lepidoptera; family Geometridae; genus Camptogramma; species Camptogramma bilineatum. The sequence goes on along the minus strand of OY292467.1, from coordinate 6,359,634 downwards.
ATAAACTTTCTGCCTTTTAGTAGCTGAAATTTTATTTCGGTCGGCTACTGGCGAACTCTCGACCGAGTTCCGCGTCGCTGCCCCGGTAGGTCCGCGAAATTAGAAATAATTTTACAGTTCATACTTTGCAAACTCTAATCAAAATTAATTTAGGAATACGCTTTCCGAACTAAGCTCTACTTACGGCGCTGGCTGGAGCAAAAGTGTTATTACTTTTATTCAAATGTATATTATCATTATCACAATCACACTACGTAACAGCTATGTATATTATTTGGAACTGTGTTTGAATTCAGCACATTTGTAATAGGCACACGGCATTGAAAAGCATTGCCATAATATTCGACAAAACAAAACACTCTGACGTGGGTATCTCGCGAAATGAAATGTTTCATCACGGTGCCATGTGTATTGTTTGCCAAATATTTAATATCTGCGTCAAAGACGAATGGCCCAATCACAAAATGGCTTTATTTTATGGCACTGAAACGGCGAAACGTTATTACGAGATGTGATACAAAAGTTCAGTTTGAGCTGCAGAAATTGACTATCAGTGTCTGAAAAGTACTATAATATTTGGAAAGATAGCCCGCATAGTACTCATTATTTAATCTGGAGCAACTTGAATGCATATATGGCTTTGTTTGTTAGTCTCGTGAATATGTTCGTTTGCAGCTTAGCTTTGCAAGACAAGAACAGCTCTAATGATACCGCGGCTAAATGTTACTTACGTTCTTGTATAATGAATTAGCTTCTGCCCACGGTATGACTCGCGCGATTTCAATATTTTATATAATGCCATGTTATAATGCTAATCCACGTCATGGTCTATTCAAAGTTTAATTTATAAGTACTCATACGTTCTATTGTAATAAAATAAGGTTTAATTAAAACGAAAAAACGAAAACGAAACATGGTCAAGACTGTATCTCCAAGGTGCAGTAGACATTCTCTTAGATCTTTAGGAATTCTAAGATCCTTGGAAGATGTCTAAGAGAGTCAGAGATATGACCAAATACATATTTGGACATCTCTGGCCCACATTTTGCAAAGTTAGCATTCCATACGTGACAGGTCACAAGCCCATCGCCGCATCGCGTAATTAAAACAGAAACAAACAAAAACATTTTAAATAGATGAACATTCAGCTTTATAAAATTAGACGACGGGTTTATCCATCACTTTACCCTAGACATTTTCAAGTCGTCAATAATTCAATACTTTTGCAGAAGGACAGACACTCCCGTTGAACAGAAGACAGAAAGTATTCCCGAATGGCACTCTTATAGTAGAGCAGACTCAACGCGGCGAGGACGCCGGTACTTACACCTGTCAGGCTTCGAATCGACAGAGGCACGCGGCAAGAAGAGAGGTGGAGGTACAGATATTGGGTAAGATATTATTATTTCACTTTCAAACTCTCGTTAGGTATTCATGACATTATTATAATAACACACGGGAATTACGTAAAAATTTATTTATTTATTTAAAAAAAAATAGTAGGTATACGTAACGTTAGTATGAAACGCAAGGTGGAGGGACGCAAAATGATAACTCCGCGAGGAGTTACCATACTACCCCAATTAAAATTCTCCAGATGAATCGAACAGTGTCGGTTTTTACGAAAGTAGTTCCCGTGTGTTATTATAATCTCATTGTATTATTGAAATAGTAAAGGTCCAGAAAGAGGTGTGTTATTATAATCTCATTGTATTATTGAAATAGTAAAGGTCCAGAAGGAGATGGCGTGACGAGTTGTATACCCATTTAAGATCTTGGCGTGGAACGGCAATAAATCGCGAAGAGAAGGGAATATAGGTATTTGCCCTGAAGTGGGACGTGGACAATGGCTTATAAATAAAATTAAATGCAACATTTATAACATTAACGCCCGAAGAATTATATCGTAAATGTTGCCGCTTTCAACATCTGCCGCGTTTCAAGCTTTCATCATCAAAATATAGAAAATGTAATTGCAAAAGTACAACTTCATTTTCATGAAAAAACTCCGGAGTTTTTCTTCCTTTAGCACTTGTTTGAGAAAGAGTGAAAATGGAGTATCTCACTGTTACTAGTCGAATATTTTATTTAATGCTCACACCTTTCATTTTATCAATATCGTATAGATACCATTCTACTTCAGTTAACAATAGATAAAACCCTCATATCAAAGCAAAGACCTACAAAATTTATCTTCAAACAGAATAAAGGAAAATAAAATAATTGTATTGAAGATATTCAACGATTCCTTGTAAGAACATCTAGCCATTCTTTGCAATATCATTCAAAGTTCCGATATCTTGATATGAAAACAATTACTTACAATAAATATCAGTAAACCTAGAATCAAATAATAAATGTAGATCATTTTTATTAAGGTTGGATCCGACCAAACTGTCATCTTACTCCCAGAGTAGTTATTCCGTTAGCCGACAGAATTCGAAATAAAATTGTTTAGAAAGCGCAACCGAACATTATTAGGTGCATTCAAATTATCCTGGTTATAAAGTGTCAACTTTACAATGTCAAAATATTCAAACAAACAGCAGTTTAATCTGCAGTTTAATCTCCAGATAAAACTTAATCCAGTTTGGTAAAATCCAGCCTTATAGTATAGTTTACAAACTGCCCAAAACATATACGGTCTATTTTTTTCGTGTATTAGACTCTTGGTAATACTTGTTTAATTAACTAAACTTATAGACACTGTTTCCTAGTTTTATTCAGTAATTTGGGCGGATCCAGGGCTTTGCTTAATACTTTGATCATAAAATCCGACAGAAGTCTTGTAACTCTGTAAGTGACACATTCTGTTATAATCTTAAGCATTCGCGACACGTGACAAAACTTCACAGATTGTACCAAAGTCTTCTCGTTATGTAGTGCGGGAGCCAATGATAGCTTTATTTTATTATACACTTAAAAATCAATAATTTGGAACATGATTCTGTTCGATCAGAATTGCTAATTGGGCTAAAGTAAAAGGAACTCGGTTAGTTTTTTCAGACCAAAAACCGAGTAAATCAAGATGGCTTTAAATTGGTTTTGGCTAAAATCGTTATTGTACTTAGTTACCAAACTTTGTCAACTCGAAGTTGTTATGTTCCGATTCTATAGAAGGTTGAAGGTTTTCAGTTGGTTTTCTACCTCACGAATTTATAACATTTTCCATTGTTCTGCGCAGTAATTTATTACGAGAACAAAGATAAGGTAATGATTTCACAAATAAAAATTATCATGCTCCGCACCGAGGAGTTACCAAAGTCATTTGACATAACTTTCTCATTTCTTTAGTAAGATTTAATGCGCTATAAAATCACGAATCCTGCGAGGGTGGAGTCACTCATCCGTAATTCATTAAAGTTGGCGCGTTTACCATTACCGAGCATCCACGGAGCGTTAAACTTTTAGCTTTCACAGGTTAATAGGGCAATAAAATTAAAATATGAAAAAATCGAAGTTCACGGCTCGATGAGGCCTTTTTCCTCAAAGCATTAGATGTATAAAGGTTTCACTGTCATTAACTTTTAAGTAAAGGATTATTATGGCTTTACTCCGATCGTAAAAGTTTTAAAGCCTTATTAGAAGCTATGCTAAGCTTATTACGGTAAGGGGCCGAGAGGAATGGCGCATTAGAGAGGAGGCCTACACCCAGCTGTGGGTAATAACGGGCTGATGGACATTTCTTATTTTATGAACACAGTGTATTTCATTTGCAGATACAAGAAGCGAACATCCTGTATATTCGCTTCAGTTATTTTCAGTATACTTTTCATCTGGAAAATATGAGTGTTTGCCGGATCTGTGCTTCAAATTCTAAGCAGGATATTTTTTGCAGTCCAACCGAAAATTCTTCCGATTCCCGCGCTAACGAACCTACTTCGCGAGGGTATGAGGGCGGCGATCTCTTGCCAAATATTGGAGGGTGATTTACCGGTGGCGTTTCGCTGGGAGAAGAATGGGCAACCTGTGACGTCATCGCCTTATGCCCCCAGCGGGATTATAACGAGGAGGATGGACGAGTATAGTGCCTCGCTGGTGATAGAACAGATAACTTCGTTGCATAGTGGAAATTATACGTGTATTGCTTCGAACGTAGCTGGTTCAGAACGGTATACCGTACCGCTTACTGTCAATGGTAAGAAAAGCAATTACTAACCTTACCTACTCATTTTTAGTTGACTGTAAAAAAAAAAATTCTAACTGGCGTTGTGCTAGTGTTTTCGTATGCTATTCTAGGCTGCGATAAACAAAGAACCTATTCCTAGTTCCATCCAAATCGGTCTCTTAAACTTTGAAACTAAAATATTGGTAGAATACACCTACTTATTCCTGAGTTATTTAAAGTAGGTATAATTTGAACAAGCTGTTACTTTATCCTGTCCTTTCAATAAACTTTTTAGTGAAACATTTTCATATAAAACAAATCGCAGATATGATCTAGGGATTATACCGCCTTCACTCTCAGAGAAGATTACTATGTAGTACGTCAGTACTCGCGTGGACAATGTCGCACAGTGTTCAGAGGTAGAAAGAAAGAAAACCGTAGTGCCCTCTCTTTCTATCCTCACGCCGCTCAACTCATTCTGTTTCGTGCGCGCACGGCGTTCGCACAGTTATAAAAATATTTACAAACGTCGTCATGAAGAATCCAAGGAGGATGGAAGCGGAGGATGGAATCGGAGGATGGAAGCGAAGGAAGAAGCGGAAGAAGAAGAAATATGTGAAAAAGTTGTCAGAAAGCGATGTGCAAACTCAAGGTACATTTTATTTTATTATCCGTTGAATTCTTCGGATACCCTCGTTGCTTTCATCGAGGTTGGTTCAAACCATAGTACCTAATACCGACCTAATTTAATGACTCATATTTGTGAGTGCTGGTTTGATTGTGCACAGGCTATTTTTTCGTTGTATTCAACGATAAAATTTATTTTTTCCCCTTGAATTCTTGGGATGTGCCTGGAGATGACTATGAAAGATAAATTTCCATATTCGTTGTATTCTTCGAATTATGAGAATTATGGCGAAAAATATCGTGATTTTTTGAATTTATTTTTTCCCTTGAATTCTTGGGAGGTGCCTGGCGATAACAATGAAAGCTAATTTTCTTATTCGTTGCATTCTTCGAATAATTAGAGTTATGGCGGTTTCTGTTTATTAAAATGCGTTTTTTTCTCTTCGAAAAACATCGTGATTTTTTGAACGTCTGCTTTAATTACCTATATTTTGTTCTACCGTCAAAACATTAATATTCTCATACGGGTTTTCTCGCCTAAATTAGAGTTTTACAAAGATAATACCTACTTACAAATCTATCAGTCACCCTGGTTCACTTTTTATCCAGGGTAATATTGAGGTAAGTACTTACTTACCTACTTACCCACACTATAGGCCCGAAGTTGTCTCAAGCCCCAATATCGATATTATTACGAATAGGATATTTTAGATCCTGATTTGCTGCAAGCACTCGGCGATTCAAGGTCGGACGTAATGGAGATATTATAAGCAGCGAATTAACCTTCAAGGTCCACCTAAAATATAAGCGGTCTTCCGAAGGATAATTTGTTTAATTTTTTTCCAAAAAATTTCCTCTTATTAAGGGTTCTACTCTAAACGGTGGAGTTTGGTGCCATGCCGGTCGAGACATGTAAACTGAGGGTTAAGCGCTTGTTTACCAAGCAAGATCAAATCGGTACCTAAATCGCTTTTCGCTGAAAACAGTTCGGCATTAGAATACTTTTATCAAAGACACTCAATGCGTCAAGAAAAAGGAACAAATTAACCGATTCAAGCTTAGATTTCGTCTAACAAAATTAAACGGAAGAGGCTCATCGTTCCGCGGAGTGAAGAATCAGCACGGGGAGTCGGCAAGCTGACGTACTTCAACGTCAACTAGTCGTATAACAAGCCAGTGGCAGGCCAAGGCTGACGACCGTCCCGAAGCCGCGCCGCGCCCCGTGCACCGCTCGTTGCACCGCGCCCGCGCCGCAACCGTCAGCTGGCGAGCAGCGATGAGTGCACCGCTACCCGCCACTGTCTCGCAGGTACGCGCAGGACGTTTGAATTAATTTTTTAAACTAATGGAAATCTATTCTATTTATTACGAGTGATAATTTTATACTCGATGTGGGTCTGCTTATCAAAAATCTTTTACAGGATTTCATAACTAAACTCCTGAAATGTACCCGCGCTGTAAGTACTTATTCTAAAACTGAAACCGCAACTATGCCTAAGTTAAAATGCGAACTGACTGCTGGACAATTTATTTCGGAAATTCTCTTTATTGCCAAAGCTGATGGAAGCAGTCAGTTCATCCTGAATTTAATGAAATTAAATTAATGAAGTGATTAATGAACAATTTAATGGAACATACTCCATCTTGAAATATTCTGTATGAATGTATCATACGGTCCATTTAGATCAACTTTTGTTCACGAATAAGTACCTACCATAAACTATATTTTTTACGGTTTTATTTTCAATACATGCATGAAGCATGTATGAATTTACAACGCCTAGCATTTGCTTTGTGTTTTTTAGTTTTTAAATTTTTACGGAAATAGTAATCCCTTCATTTTTTACATGAATCTTTATGTACTTATTGATTAACAATCAGCAAGTGGTTGCCTAGCAAATGCAATAATAAACTATATCTACTTAATAGCAATATATACGATTAGAACTAATTGTAAAAAAAAAAAAAAAAAATATATACCAAACAAAGACTTCTTGCTAGATTCTGATGGGTCATTATAATTATTCAATGTCCATGACTACTTATACAGTTTCCAGACTTAGAGATACAAAAAATCTTGGAAGATACGAATAAGTAGATTCTCTTTAAACATATTTAAACACTGTTTGGTATTTAAATGTAAAAAGAGTTTGAAATTTAAATAAGTAATGCATATTAGAACTTTTGTTTATTGCAGTATTAGAACGATAACAAGGATCTATTATTATATCTATTATCTAGTTATCTATAGTTACCTATCGTGGCATGTCCATTTCATACAGCTGGTTTTTTTTGCAAGAATTCTATGGAAAATTCTACAATAATTTTTCTTTGTCTAAAAGTAACGATAACTTAGACGTAGTTCAGATGGAACTACTTTGATGGAGAAATAATACTTTGTTAGCTGTCCATCCTATTCGCAAAAATATGATTAGGTACAATATTTTTACGGATGCTTCATCTACAGCTTTTGTAATTCTGGAATGAATTAAGTACATGGTTTTACCACAGAGGTTGACAATTTTTTTTTAACTACTTAAGTACCTGGAATTTGATGGCGATTTTTTAGTCTCAAATCAGTTGCAGAAGACAATAAACTGGGTAAACATACTTTAAATGTATGTAAGTCTCTAGTGTAGACAATACCACTACTTATTGTCATATATTTTAATAGGATGGTCGAAGTGCATCCATATTTTAAAAAGTTAGCTAACATGATTTGGATTTGGAACGAAAAAAGAAACAATGTTCATTTTCGCGTCATAGGTGTAATTATTATTCTTATTTTTTATTTTTTGTCTCCCTAAATGTGGAAGCAGATAAAAACTAAACCTTTCATCAGGCTAAATGTAGATAGATACGGAGTGAAAATTAGATTCTCAAGAAGTCAGGGAGATTGTCTGTCTGTTTAATAAGACACATAATAGATTTATTTGCGTCTTGTATAAACCCGAAGTGCTTATTAAAATTATTTATATGCCTTTATAATATGTACCTACTTAAATTATTATGGTCTCAGTTCTACTTCTACTGTTTTATTTAGTTGAAAAACACTAAAAAAGGTTTATATCTGATGTGGTAGGTAACTGGTATGTAGTCAGGGTACCATTACTATGGTGGTCGTGTCAACCGTGGTACCCTCTATGCAGATCACTCTGTGTTACAGAGATGATGTTATTTTCCCCTAGTAAATCTACTTCTTTCCTCTTTCAAGTCCATTAACCCGCTGTACTAAAGCAATGGTGTAGGTGTACATATTTTTTTTTAGGAACTAACTACCAGATTTTCTCACAACTTTTCTCGAAAAGACTCATGCTATTATGCCTTCAATAATTTGCTATTTTTTTAATGTATTAAAACAAAATAGATGATGGTCTAGTCTAGAGGCTAACCACATTATTCATAATTCGACTGTCAAATTAGTAGGTACCTACCTACGGCTATATTTTTATTTTATTTGTTTTAGTGTTAAACCACACTTAGAACACACTGCCTACGGCTTTAGAGAATGTGATTTTTTCTTGTTACTCTCATGTAATTGAAAAGAAATGACTGCAGATTTAGGGGCCGTTTTAACTTAAACAAGCTTATAAGTAAGTCTATTATAAATTATGACTATAGAACGTTTTAAGCGGTATTTTTAGAATTAAAACCGAGTTTTCTCTCACCACAATGTTACTTGGGATCCAAGTAGGTATTGTGATTATTAAGATAAATAATCAAAGGCCTCCATTATTTCGGAAAATCCAAAAATAATTAAATAAGTAAATAGGTAATAATAAAAACTAATAATAATAATATTTTTTTTACTACTATTATTATCAACTAGCCAGAAAATCCAAGCTCATTGATTCTAAATTACTAATGATCTTAAATAAATGGTTACCTATGGTAATTTCGTTATCTACGTAATTGAATTAAAAGTTCAAGTAGTGGCAGAATGCAACTTTCTTTTAATTTTCCTAATTTGATCAAAAGCTTGGTCGAGCATCTGTCCAGTTTCTATTTAAAAATAATAAATTAGAAAAGTTTTATTATCAATAACAATAATAATAAAAAAATTAAGTAATTACGCGATGAAGACCCGTTAGTTCGCTTAAATTAGTTTTATTATCCTTAAGACAAAATTAAAAAAAAAAAAAAAAAAAACTTTAAAATAATAGCTATGCTATAGTGTGTATGAGCCTGCCTGTCGGTGTCGGTGAAAACCTCCTCTAGTTGATACATTAGAGAAATGTAAATTAATTAGGTACATCGGTAATCAGATTAAATTTAGAATATTGGGTTATGTTAACCCACTTTAAGCACCTTATCAGACCCTCGGATGCTGGCTGAAGCAGTTGCTAGCTGATAGTGGTATCGATACTACGATTTTAGAGCTGGCAGCACGAGGCATGCCTCTATTTCTGATAGCAGGAGTTTGTATCGATGTTTTCAGGACAGCAGGCTGATCCATACAATCAGCAGTATTTACCAACTTTTACAATGGATCTGTGGTTGAATCAAATACCTAGTAGTTTATTACAGGTTTTATCCATTTAAACTGAGTACCTATGTAATATTTCCATTTAAATCTTAGTTTTTCTGTTGTTATTTGTAAAAATCAATATAGCTACCTACTTACTCGTAAGCAGGCTTCTCACATTAACCATTTATGCTCGTCAAAAATTTATTGCAACATCGATCTTATATATTCTCTGAACATCTACATAGTAATCTTCTCTGAGAGTGAAGGCGGTATAATTGAATGATCAAGCGAGCTTACCTGAAGCGAAGCTCGATCTTGATTATACCGCCTTCACCGAAGAGAACCAAGGTCCCTCCCTACCCTAACGAGTTGCCCTTGCAGATCTATGTTGCTGTATGTATCTAGGTCTACTCTAAAAAGAATGAGTTGAGCGGCGTGAGGATAGAAAGAGAGGGCACTACGGTTTTCTTTCTTTCTACCTCTGAACACTGTGCGACATTGTCCACGCGAGTACTGACGTACTACATAGTAATCTTCTCTTCGGTGAAGGCGGTATAATCAAGATCGAGCTTCGCTTCAGGTAAGCTCGCTTGATCATTCAAACATATTTCAGTTCCGCCGCGATGGCGTTTAGAACCGAACGACGTGGCAGTAGCTGCTGGCCAGGATGTAACCCTGCCATGCCAGGCCGAAGGCTATCCTAAGCCTGCCATCACGTGGAAGAAAGCAGTTGGTAAGTAACATTGCTATTATAAACTAGCTAACCCGTCAGAGGTATTTCTGTTAAAATATTGGAGTTAAAACAAAAAATCCCTAAAATCTTTTTTAGGCTAATAAGAACTTTAAAAAAATGCCAAAATGGTCTGTTCTGAAGTGTTTTATTTTTAAAGTATAGATAACTTTAAGGATCAGTGGAAAATCTTTGCCCAGCAGTTGGACAGAATAGGTTACCAGAAAAAAGTGCTGACTTATTATAATAAAAACGAATACTTGGAAAATCCTCTTTCTAACGGTCGGGTTAATATAACGATCTTAAATCTTTGAGAATGGATACTTAAAATTTTAATGGAATGAGCTAGCTTCGAATCAACACTAACTGTGAAGGCGAAGCTACTAACCTTTGTATATTATACCGATTTTTATGTACAAGTTGCCGAAATAGCACTTTTTCTATGAAAGACATCGATTTTGACAATTCATACTCTCGAACTCTTAGTTGAGTTCGATTTAATAAAAGCCTAGCTTTGGTAGCTTCAGAATCTAAAAATAATACTAGTAGTTCGCCCCGAACTGAGATCTCGCGCACCGTAGATGGCTTACATTTTGGACTTTCTTCTGACTACCCCTATAATTTCAAGTGCTACTACTGATACTGCCGAGTATGCCTATTGCGCTAGCTCTTCATGGTAAAAAAATACTGGCATGCAATACATAATGTCGTGTCTAATTTTTCATTTACTCGTATTTCATATTTATGAATTCTCGTCGTATTTCTAAAAGTATACGTCCTAGAATAAAAATAATAACTATTTTGGAATGTACAAATAAAGACCTTTCATTTGACACCCCACTCAATATATTTGTTTACTTAACTTTTTTTACCCCAATTATTTTCATTATTTATCAAATTTTTTTTTATTATGAAAATAAATCAAGTAGCATCTAAAATCATTGCAAACCAAATCGCAACGATGCCACTCTCTTTTTAAGACCGACCAGTCAATGAGCTACGAAGACATGGAAACTCTATGAAACGGGAGCTCTTGCAGCTCTGGTTTCGTAGTTTTTGTTCTTTGGTCGTATTTCAAAAACTATACATCCTAGATTTAAAATAAAAACTATTTTGGAATGTACAAAATAAGCCCTTTCGTATGACACCCCACTCAATATATTTGTGTAACTTTCATAATTTTTTACCCCCTTGGGAACCCAATATCTTCACAACCCCTTCATCGATTAAGCTCATATGCTCCACCGTAAATTTCCTTACCACAACCTAGTGACCTACCAAGTTTCATGCAGATTGAATGAACGGTTCGTCGACAGTTATGCGCGAACAACAATTCGTGAAACATACATACAAACATACAAACATACAAAGCAAAATCGCCCAACTTACCACTAAGATCTTCGCTCGCTTCGCTCGCTCGATCGATAAAAAATCTTAGCCTATCTTCATGTTTCCCAATCGGGCTGTGAAACGTGGCTCCATAAAAAACAAGATAAACCATTTGAAATTTCCCAACCAGGTAACACGCCCGGCGAATACAAGGACTTTATGTTTGAAGGCAGCTCACGAGTCCTAGAAAATGGCTCGTTGGTATTCGAACGCGTCGCCAAAGACAGTGAAGGGCACTATCTGTGCGAAGCGAGGAACGATATCGGAGCTGGTCTGAGCAAGCTCATCTTCCTGAAGGTTAATGGTAAGTGAAACCAGGGACCTTACTATGAACCTTAGAGCAATGTCAAAGTAAGATTATTCTGATTCCGTAATAGATAAGACTAAGGTAAGATTAAAGTAAGCCTAACGCAGGCCTAAGTTAACCTTGTTTTAATCGACATCGTGGAGTGTCAAGTGTCAAGTCATCGACTCGATGTAGGACTGCGCATGTCCTGAAATAAGCCTAACGCATGACTGTTTTCACCTTGTTTTGACATTGCTCTAAGAGTTGGTGGTACGTCACCAGATGACAATACAATACAGGCTCATCAGAGACCTAGTGCAGGGAATAGAGCTCAAATTGGTACAATCTACTTTACCTATATGATCGTAAACTTTATAAACCTTGCTGTCTCACTAAGATCGTAAAATTTTACTAACACTTGATTACTATTGCATTTATTGTTAGTGTAAAGTATGTACCGCAAATTGTAGAGCTTAAATAAACACATTTTTAATTTTCATTTTCAAACTTACACTGTTATTAATAATGGACTTAGAGGCTTCCTAAAGTTCAGATGGCTGTTAAATCTGCTACCGTCTCTTTTCATTGATATGAGTGACAAGAAAAGAACTTTCTCTAAACCCTTGCTGAGTTGACTACAGCTAGCCCAAGGATTTGTTTACCAGGACAGTTTCCAAGTGATAAAACAGGCAGATAAATATTGAATACTCGCGGGTTTTGAACGTTATCTGAAAAATGATGAAACTGCTGGTTCTACAATTTTTGTTGGGACCTGATGTAACATTTACGCTGGAATATTATTCCGTTCCGCTTATAGCTCAGGTGTAAGACTACCGCTACAAAAATTAGCAACAGTTGCGTAAAAAACTAAGAAAACGTATACAATCCTACTAATATTATAAAGGAGAAAGTTTGTGTGTGTGTGTGAATGTTTGTTACCACGTATCTCCATAACTACTCTACTATTTTGATGAAATTTTGAATGTAGATAGTTTGGGTTACTGGAATAACACATAGGCTAATTTTTATATCGGTAAAAAAGTATGGTTCCCGTGGGATACAAAAATAGTAGTCCGCGCGAACGAAGCCGCGGGCGTTCTACATATTTCTACAATCTTAGGCCAATTTTGAAATATCTAAAAAAGTTGGATATGTATTCAGTCCAAAAGTTATTTTCAGATAATCAGAGGTAAGCCCTGATGAATTTAATTTGCCACGCAAAAAGTCGATACCTAACAAAGTTACGTACGGGAGTAATGAGAAATTTCACCCAAAAGCCACAGCGCCTGAAACTCGAATCTGTACAAGCGAAGGAATTTTTAATACCCGCGACACGCCTACACATTAACATCAGCGTAGGTATAGTGCAAAAAGAACGTTGGATCATCTTTTTGTCGAAAGCCTGTTGTGAAAAGTTGTGGAATGTCTTGATGGAAGCGATGAGACCGAGACACCGCCTTGCATTCAAATGAAAATTCTTTCCCGTCATTATTGTTTGAACGAAACTGTGGAGTCGACCAAGAATATTTGGAGCGTACCGTATTTTAATTGCTGTGTTCCTCAGAAATTGTATTGTACTAGTTTCTCGACTTGTCACTGTAATCATTCTACGTCCTTTGGATAAAGATAACCGGCTTCCTACAATATTAATGGGTTATATAAATCACGTTTTGCACGATCTTGGTACAAAATATACCACGTCAAAGTTAAAAATTGGTAAGAAAGTTCAATATAGGGAATACCTAGATAGATCATCTCAGCTGCAATGCAACATCACGTAGATAATAAAGCTCTCTGCACGTACGCCGATAATCCATAAGAAACCGCAGAAAATTCTACTCAACTTTATTATCCCACAATTCTGTCGCACCTTATTTAATTTCAGAGAACTCGGTTCCGATAACTCGCGCAAATTGCTGAACTGGCGTCGTTCTATCTATTGTACCTTTTTGGAATTAAAGGAAGTCCATTTTCTTACCACTCTAGGTCCCAACTGTCTCTACTTTTCAAGTTAATTTAGATGGCTTCGGTTGAGCTAGCAGTCTAGCAAACTTTTATGAAACTGTAGGTGGAATGGTAACTCTATTACCAACTATTTGTAAAGTGATTTTATCAGTTGGATATTTTCCCTTTCGAGCCAGTAAGTATTCGGTAAAGTTTTATCTTGGCTCGCACAGCAAAAGTAATTTTGTAAAAATGTTTTCCGTAATTTATCATTGAAGACTCAGCACTCGTTTGTAATAAAGACGCGCATTTTTAAGAAAATAGATTTATTATTCGTAAGCAATTGAGTTATCGTTTTAGGGAAATATAAAAAATTAAGATTACCCTGTGTTACACTGAAAACAAATATCAGAAACTGAAAAATCTGGAGCTAACTATCGCGTAGTTAAAGACTATTTTAGATTTCTGTTGGTTATATGATTTTCGACAAGCACGCGTTTTCACAGAATAAATAAGCTTTTCATGGAATAAATATAATAATGTTCGAGTAGGATTGTGCCTCGGCTCTCAACACGGGTGGTTGGACTTTCGGACTTCCGGGCTGTGCATTAAAAATATATTTTATTGTAAACTCGAAAAAATATTTATACTAGCACAGGCTTTCAACAGTCAAGGAAAACATCGTAAGAAAACCAGTTAATATTCTATAAAGTGGCGATTGTCGTGCAAAAGCGTAGATAAAGAATCATGAACTGTTTAAAGATCAGGGGGTCTAAAGTGGCCACTTTTGATGAAAAATCAGATGTTTCATAGATGCTTCATATATGAAACATCTGATTTTTCATCAAATGCTTCATAAATGCTTCATATATGCTTCATATATGAAGCATCGATGCTTCATCGATGCTTCATATATGAAGCATCTATGAAACATCTATGAAACATCTATGAAGCATCTCACAAAACATCTTTTTTGACAGATCTATGTGCGAGGTTTTTTCTTTTTTTCTTCTACTTTATTTTGGCTTCGCACGGCTTGTGCATTCAGCCAGTGTCAAGTAATTAATATTCTTCCAGTTTATAGATAAATAAGATATACAAATACCTACAAAATATACATAAATATAATATTCCACCCCTCCCCTTGGCCTCAGTAAAGATGGTGGGGCTTTACTGAAACATCAACACGGACTTTTTGCTAGAAGTCAAAAAGCTGTTTCACTTGCCCACACTTATGCACATTCACGAACACATAACGGTTAATAATCCACCATCATTACACATTAACATTCGAAGAAACACAAGTTTTGGAAAATAAAACAAAACGAAATCATGACTTCTCAAATTCCCGCCAAAAAGCCATGTGCGAGGTTAAATTTACTTTTAGAAAGTAAATATAGGTTGAATGGAAAACGGATGGCTGAATGCAAAACCCGTGCGAAGCCAAAATAAAGTAGAAAAAAAAAGAAAAAACCTCGCACATAGATCTGTCAAAAAAGATGTTTTGTGAGATGCTTCATAGATGTTTCATAGATGTTTCATAGATGCTTCATATATGAAGCATCGATGAAGCATCGATGCTTCATATATGCTTCATATATGAAGCATATATGAAGCATTTATGAAGCATTTGATGTTTCATCAGATGTTTCATAGATGAAGCATCTATGAAACATCTGATTTTTCATCAAAAGTGGCCACTTTAGACCCCCTGAGCGGATCTTTACCGTCGTCGTGATCCTGTTCATGTTTAAGTTCTTACTTTTCATAGTAAAGTTTCCCGTATAGATCTTTGATCGATTACACAATAAAGGCATCCGTCGGTTATTCAATTGTCACGCGGGGCGTCTGAGCAGAAAACTCAATGGCCGCACGGCAATACGTCTCCTCTTTATTGGAAAACGAGACAGTTGCCTTCCACAAGAATAAGCCCGCGGTGAACGTGTTTGTGCCCGACGATATTGGCTTTTGTTAGGAAGCAAATATCGTGAAACGACGGCGGACGGACAGAACAGATGATGTATAAATATAGCCTGCCTTTATAACATTGTTGTTTGGTTTTGAAATTCTTTTTCTTGCGTGAAATGAACAGTGCGAACGAAGAGAAGTAAAATCTGAAAAAGCTATTATCAATACGTAGCCAAACTATGTATGTATATCAACAATATTAACACAATAGTACTCCTGCAGAACTACAGCTGTCACAAATAGTAAAGTTTACACTGCATCATAACATAATACAAGGTTGGAAGTTATGACGGCTTACACAGTTGAACGAAACTTAATAGTCAGCACTCAAAAGCAAAGCGTCACAAACCTCAGATTTAATGCTCGAAATGGCGCAAAATACTCCTTACCGTCCCGTTTCAGTGCGCCCCTATACCGTCACGTTCTAGAACTGTTCGCAAACAGTTCCGTTCCTAACTTGCTCGAATCGTAATCGTATTTCCCGCTTGTTTATTTCGGTTTGACACAGGCTCGCCGCGATTTACACGCGCGTTAACTTTGCAGGCGTTCACTTGAGTCTGAATAAGTAATACCGCTGAAATTTTACAAGCATAAAAGCATTGAGATTAAATATGGTATAGCGATTAGACGAGGTACCGCCGCCAGACCTTTGGGCAATCTACTTGCGATCGGTGATAAGTTTCTATCCATAGTGAAATTAAGATCGACGAACAGAGTTCTCTTTTTTTATTTATGTTATGTGGTATATGTCACTTTAGATAAAATATACAGGACTTCGTGCTCTGAAATTAAATAAAATCAGCAATATTTACTGAGATAGATACCTACTCGACGAGTTAACTAACAAGATAGATGTGCGTAGCTGGACATAAAAGATAAAACCAAATAAATCTAAGCGCTGCTGATTCAAAACATATTCGCTCCGACGAATTGAGTTTTCCACTAAGATAAATATATCCACGCCAAAACAAAATGAGAGCAGTTTTTCAGTTACCATCCGGTCAAGAGCAGATAAATCGTCCACTTATAGCCTCTACAACTTCCAAACTCCTATCGACCGGAAACAAATACCTAAATTCTGAAATATTGCTCCAGATTTTCAGCGAAGCAGCACAAATGGGGTATAATATTTTAAATACGCTGTAGATCATAAAAATACGAGGGTTTCGTAAACAAAGTGCCTTTGCCCCAATAAATAAGGATGGTGAAACGAAACCGCATAACGAGACGGTTTTATGGCGCCGACCACAACCTTGAATTGCTGTCAAGATGTAAGGCAAGCAATCCATGAAATTGTTTTAGTGATCGAAATAAGTGGGTGACTTCAGTAGCTTTTAAACCAATTTAGCTCCTACGCAGTTAATAATAAACTTGTCGGCAATAAAGCGGCCATATGAGTTTCCAATAACATTATTTTCCTTTGAAACTCGACCTCACATGTTGGAGATTGTATTACACAATGTACTTTAGGGTTAATGGTGTTTATTTCCAGCCCCGGCACGGTTTCCGATGAAAAGTAAAACGGTACAAGTGACTGCGGGGGAGGCGGCTCATCTCCAGTGCGCTGCGTCCGGCGACGCACCATTAGAGGTCAGCTGGCGCAGCCCACATCATCACACCATCGCTCATCATTTGGACCAAAGGTAACAAAAACAATCCTTCAAATAGAAACTAACTCCCAAGGTAAAAAACAATTCCTATTTTAGATTACGTCAATATCACTGTAGGCGACGACGGCGACGTGATAAATTATTCAACAGCATTTTCGAGAATCTGTCTTCAGGAAATATGTTTCATTTCAGATACACGATCCGAGAACAAGTCCTCGACGATGGCCTAGTTTCCGAGTTAAGCATATTACAAACGTACAGACAGGACACAGGTGCACTGACGTGCCGAGCGTCTAATGCTTACGGCCAAGACGAGATGCTCATTCATCTAGTCGTTCAAGAGGTAAAAGTGTGAAACCATCTCCTGAACTTCAAAGAACTTTAGTCTATGGAGATTATCTCACCCTTTTTTCAGGTTCCCGAAATGCCAAAAAATATAAGGATCATAGATCAACAATCGCGGTCAATACAAATATCCTGGACCCAACCCTATGCTGGAAACAGTCCTATTATAAACTACATAGTTCAATACAAAGAAGCTCCAGGTAAGCTCTTAGAAATAATAACCTACATCCAAAATTCAAAACAGGCTTTAGGCCTGTTGAAGACGTTAATTCAATTCCTGAAAGATTTACGATATCTCGTTGCAGAACCCTGGCCATCAACTCCTCAAAAAGTCATAGTACCGGGAAGTGTGACTTCAGCTAGCGTTCAAAATCTACAACCAGCTACATCCTACCATTTGAGGATCATAGCTGAAAACAGATTAGGGCAGAGTGAACCGAGTCAACTCATCCAAGTAACAACTACCGAAGAAGGTAAACAACTTTCTAAGTAGATACTTAGTACCTACGCTTATTGGTAAACATTCCTTAATCCCTCTCTAATACATTTTGTTTCAGTACCAAGTGGTCCGCCATTAGATGTGCGCGTAGAAGCCAAAAGTTCCACCGAGCTAATCGTCAGCTGGGATCCACCACAAAGAGACCTTTGGAATGGAAATATTCTAGGATATTACGTTGGATTTCAAGAGGTAAATTCTGGGGTATTTCGATAGTTTTTTCTTTTTGAAATTTTCCATACCTCTATTTGTTTGATCGGATCTTTCGTTTTAACGAAAGAGATAAAAGCTCTTTTCTTGCAACAACGTAACAGTAATTCCCTGATCCTTTGTTTGAAGTCTGGATGTTGTGCTACCATGATACTTTGAGTTTCTGATACCCCACAACTAGAATTAGGTCAAGACTATGAATGAATGTGATTGTTCGGTGATTTCTTTTGTTAGTCCTAGCTTTTACCCGCAGTGGCGCTATCGTGGTATCAACATTTATGTACACCTGGAATACACGATATAGAAAACGCTCACGATCATAAACTACACTAATCCCAAGTTTTATTCAAACCGGTCCACTGTTTAATGCATAATTGAAAAAGTAACATGCAACTTACAAACTTGATTTATGATATTAGTCGAACGTAGAATAGTAGGATAATCATAATTTATAGTCAAATGGTTTTTCAACACAATTTTTCCAGCTGAATAGCAATAGCACTGTTCTAAGCGCTAGTGGCCCAGGTGGAGCATCTTACACCGTTAGAACTGTAGAAGGCGCTGGTATGGCCCGAGCTAGGACTACTCTATCTGGGCTTCAGAAGCATGCTGCGTATGCTGTTGTGGTCCAAGCTTATAATAGTAGGGGAGCTGGGCCTGCCTCTCCGCCGACTACTGCTACTACGATGGAAGATGGTAAGTTTCTAAACAGCTTTAGTTGTAAATCTTCCCTTATTTTTGTAATGTTATCGAAGTTTAGAATACTCCGTAACAAAGTCTGAAGTAGGAGAAATTTGTTTTTTTTTTTTAATTATTAGATGTGTTTTTGGCAAAACTTTTTGTGGGGATGTTTCAATTAGTTTGTGTTTTAGCCATGGTAATTTTGTCACCTTCATCACCCTTAGCATCATCTATTTACAACTACGATAACAATAGTAAGTTCCAGTATTCTAAGCATAAATGTTGGCATCTTGTTTTTATCATCATACTCATTGGCAGCTCAAATAATAGCCCACTGCTGGGTATAAGCCTCCTCCCTCAAACGCCACTCTAATCGGCCCTGTGCCGTTCTCATCCATGCCTTTCCCTCTATGGCATCGATATCTTCCATCCACCTGGCTGATCGTCTGTCCCTACATCTATCACTCTGTTTTTATGGTCTTGAGTAATTTAAATTCAAGATTGTTTTGTATTTTATGTGTATAGACTCGTTATTTGTTTCATGCAGTTCCAAGTCTACCACCCGGTGCCCTGCAATGCACAGCGCTTAGCTCTCAGTCTGTGAGGGTTGCTTGGGAGCCACCTCCTCTCAGAGGACGCAATGGAGTCCTGCAAGGGTACAGGGTGACTTACGCTCCCGTGACGGAATGGTTTGGTAAGTACACTCACAAAGAGTCAGTGTTCTTTACGCTCTTGATGTAGCTTGCTTGATAAATCGTGAAAATCAAGCCAAGATCTGTGAGGTCAGAATATTAAAAGGTGCAGTCACCTTTCATATTCTGACCTCACAGATCTTCTAGTTGCATACATAACTACGAGTAAGCGCGTTCGCGCTTCGGAGGGCACTACAGAGTCGTTAAGTCATGACGAAAGCCTTCAGAGGGCAATATCTCTGTCACTAAATTTGCAAGCCCATCGGCTCGTTAGAAATTTAGAGTTGCTGAATTTACTTTTTATTGCTTTTTTAGGGTTCCGTACCTTAAAAGGTAAAAAAAGGAACCCTTATAAGATCACTTTCTTGTCCGTCTGTCCGTGTGTCACCATCGATTATCTCAGGAACGGGTAGAGCTAGCAAGTTGAAATTTATACCATATACTAAAGTCTATAGTCCCTACTGTGAGTATAAAAATCAAGGTCCTGAGTCAACACTATAAAAAGATATAGGCAAATTTAGGTTTTCGTGAAAACTTGTGAGTACCAAAACTTACCTTAATTATCAACTTTTTTTATTTTTCGGTATTTTTCCTTTACTTGTGCTGGAAGACCTTGCTTGTAACCAAAATTGACAATTCTAGGTCAACCGGAAGTACCCTAGAGGTTTTGGGTCGAAAACCTAAATGGTAGTTCCCGTTGACCTAGAATAACGAAATTTGGCAAAAAGCAAGGTCTTATAGCACAAATAAACGGAAAATTCCAAAAAGTTAAAAAAGTTGAAAATTAAAGGGTGTTCCCATACATACATAGTTGACGCCAATTAAAATTGTCCTCCGAGTTGTATGGGCGCTCATACAATTAAGCGGACTAGCTTAATTGGCACCATGGCTAGGCACTGAACCCTCGGCGTACGAGTTCGACTCGCACTTGACCGGTTTTTTTTAACCTGGGAGCCCTTAAAGAAAACTAGTCCTTTCTCTTTCAGGAAACGAAGACGCAGTGACTAAGCAAATATCAGGGCTGCACACGACCCTGTCTGGTCTCAAACGGTTCACAAACTACTCCGTCACCGTCTGCGCTTTCACTGCAGCCGGCGATGGTGTTAGAGCCGCTCCTGTTTATTGCCATACAGAAGAAGATGGTATGTTCTGTCATTGTAATTCTATACTAGCGGAGCCGATATGCATACTGCCCACCTAGACCTTGGGACTTTAATTAAGCATGTGTTTTTGTTCGAGAAATGCAAAAAATAACATAAAAAAAATGATGGTCTCATTTGACAACAGCGCCTTTTATCGTGTCCAATCATTGCTAAAAAAAACATCCAGCTCACTCCATAAGAACAAAAAACATTCAAATCGGTCAACCCGTTTCAAACGAAAAGAATTACGAACACATGCAGTAGGAAGGATGTTAATGACATGCTCATTATATTCCGTCATTTCTTCATTACATGCAATGAGATTAATGCTTACGTGTTCATTGACTTAAACTTCTGAGCTTCTAATACTTTCAACTGATGCCACCTTCGATAGGATGCTCAAAGGATGTCATAAAAAAGGAGTCATGTTCAACAACCTAAATTAAATTATGTTGTTTTCAGTGCCATCATCCCCAGCTGATATTAAAGCTGTTGTGTCATCACGAAACAAGATTTTGGTATCGTGGCTACCGCCAGCGGCGCCTAATGGAGTACTTGTTGGTTACACGCTGTATATGAGTGTCATTGAAGATGGGAGAGAGGTAAGTCTTGGTATTTTCCTTTACATTATTGTATTTTTGATTTCAATAGTCCACACTAACTAGATTAGATTCCTTTATCTATGTTCCAAATTAGCGTACATACGTATAGGCTTCCATATTTCACCCTGTGTCAGTCAGAATCCAGTGCTTTCCCGCTGTCTTTACAAATTCATTAAACCATCTGATGTGTGGTGTATCTGGTATACTGTGACCACAGCATTACTTTCTTACTGCCTTATTTAAACGTATGATTTTGTTAAAATAACGTCTTGTTTTTCAGGAAGGAACACACAAGCGAATGCTGTCACCAAGTACACTATCTCACGAGACCTCTAGATCGCCACCCAGGGCCACTCACCAGTTCTGGGTTTCTGCTTCCACCAGATTAGGTGAAGGAGAAGCTACAAGGGTCGTTACTGTTCTACCAACGGATTCAGGTACATGTTCCCTTAAAGAATAATAAAAAGTTTTTCTAACATTCAAAGTTTTGCTCATGAGTGAAAGTTCCTCAGAGGTCAATGTAAATTCAATGTTTATGTTAAACTTCGAATAGATATATTAGACTTAGTTTAGGCTCAGTTCATCATTATCTTTTTTTTGTCTTTATCTCACTTTTTTTGTTGTTTTCTTCTACCACTTTGCTCCCCTATTAGCCATCCCCTCAATGCTCAATCCTTACTTCCCCATATCGTTTTTAACACGTTCATCTATTTTGCCTTGGGTCTGTCTTTATTTACTGAGTTATTTTTCTTTATTCCAGTACCCGCAAGGATAACTTCATTCAGCCGCAACATAGTAACACCTTGGAAGGAGAACATTTCTCTCTCTTGCAATAAAGTTGGAGTTCCTACTCCATCTACTACTTGGAGCATGAATGGAGTTGTCTTGGAGTCTACTTTGAGGAAGAATGTTACCAACGACGGTACACTTATTATCAGGTTAGTAAAAGAAAAGCCCAAGTGTAACTTTTCTAATCATTTTCCTGCCCTTTTCTGTCCCACATTACGTGTCGTATTCTTCTTCTATTTCCTTCTATCAGCCGTCATCTCTCAGCACTCTAAATTGTATTTCGGCAACAAATCATGGAATGAAATGGAACTTTAGATAACGTTTTGAGTTGAAAGCCACGTTTAAAATAATTGCATTTGTTTGCACCTTTGCCGAACAATATAATATCCTGTTTATCCCTCTTCAGCATGACACAATACACCGATTCAGGGAATTACACCTGCCTAGTCGAGAACATCCATGGTCGTGATGACGTCACATACAGTGTGGAAGTAAAGGTTCCGCCACAACCTCCTGTCTTAGCTGTTGTGGACTCTTACGCGGATTCCTTGCATCTTCAGTGGAGCGATCAGGGCGACGGTGGAAGTCCAATACTCGGTAAAGACTTGTAACAAGACTATTTACAAGTAATTGTTTAGTACCTACTTAATTGTTCTTTTTGAGAAAGATCTTCGATCACTTGAGAACTATGTAAAATAAAAAAGGTTTTTATCCGATTGCGGGTTATGGTTTTGTGTTGAGTGTTGAATTTTGAGTTAGAATAAAACGTTTTTCTATTTCTTTGGCAAACTCTGCAGAATAAACGGCCGCCGTGATAGATTTTAATATTATAAAGTTTCTTTCGATTCTTGTGACTTGTGACATAAGTTATACATAACAATTCATATAGTCAAATGATATTTCATTTTTTTTTAAATAAAATTTTACGTCTTTTTTTTTTATATAACATTATCATTATATATTCTTGTTTTTTTCAAACTAATTTTATTTCAGGATACGTAATAAACTACAAACGTGAGCACGGTGATTGGGAAGAGCTACAAGTGGAAGCTGGCACGTCAGAGCACGTTTTACCAAACTTATGGTGCGGGACTCGATACCAACTATACATAACCGCTTTCAACAGAATCGGCACTGGACTTCCTTGTGATATCGTCCACGCTTACACTAAAGGAACAGGTAAGATTTCAACAAAACTGTTACATTAGATCGAAGGGTAATAATTTGGTATATTTTAAAATACTGAATTAGATTTTTATGTTTAACTTAAGTGTTATTTCTTATTTTCTTTCACTGTGTTCTTTTTGTTCATAAAGGCAATCAACAGTATCCGTTCTAGTTAATGAAGAAACTGTTAGGTAGGTACTCGTTGAATTAATTTAGGACTAGGTATTGTAAGAAAAATGGGAAGTTATAATATATTTGAGATGCCGTTTGGTTTCGAAAAAGCATCAACGACATTTTTCTACTAACTGATTACGTTTCTCTGATCATTTTCATCGTACAAATTAATACTGGGCCCCTACTCCCAAAACCAAAAACCGAGCCAGTTATCGTAATTAAGTTTATCTGATCATTTTCATCGTACAAATCAATACTGGGCCCCTACTCCCAAAACCAAAAATCGAGCCAGTTATCGTAGTTCAGCTTATGGTAGTGGAAACTAAATTCGGAACATGATCAACATAAGCTGAACTACGATAATCGGCGCGATATATCGTTTTTGGTTTTAGGAGTAGGGACCCGGGAATCGTGATGGCAACAACTATTTTCTTGTTTCCAGTACCGGTTAAACCAAAACACTCGCAGATGATTACTCTGAACACGACGACGGTCACCGTCTGGCTCGACTCGTGGGGCGATGGCGGTTGTGGAATACTCTACTTTGTGATAGAGTACCGGGAGATCAGTCATTCTCAGGTCAGTGGTTATTTCTATAGCATTAGGATTAGATATTCGTTTCTAAAGCAAAATGTCCACTAGTAAGTATCTTCCACAATTTCTTGCAAAAATCAATTAACGACTAGTTTTCACTTAGGTACAGCAATTTATCTATTTGCATACACGTGGGACTTGCAGCAAGTTCGGCAAGTCAATAAAAAGTGTAGATATCTACTTGTGCGAGCGTTTTCACATTGGAAGTCGCTTGCGCAAGTCGTCAGCTTGTGCAAGATTTATTGCCAGTGGACACTTTGCTTTTATAACATGTTCTTTTAGAGCATTTAGAGTCTGTACCGCTGAAAATGTACCTCATAATAAAGTTGCTCATTGTTTAAATAAAGACGTTAGTGTAAAAATTAAATTATGGTAGCCTCTTTAAGGGCATTTTTATCTCAAGAGTAACATAATAGTGTAAACGTGTACTTTCGAGACAAGCTTTACTGACGACAGGACAGGACAGTAACTAACGACAAATGCTTCGAGAGACTACTCAAGTAATTTATTCACACTATAAAGTCCAAACTATAAAAATAATCTTAAAACTAAAAACTCTGAGTGGATGTCGACCATCACCGTATGACTCGGTCGACTTGGCCGTTTGCTTAGTTTGGGGCTAGATGGCGCTGTGTCAAATGTCCAGCAATACAATTAAGGTTTGAAAACATTACAACTGCTACAGATGTCTCGTTGTACGGATGCGTCATTGTGCGAATCAGAATGTATGGGTCATTTTTCAAATCCGTCTAAATACTGATTGTGTCAATTTGTGAATTGGTTATTATACTGATGTATCAGTTTACAAATGCGTCGTTTTGCGATAAAAACCAGATTATATTGGTCATTATGCGTCAGAACGTATTTATTTATTTATCATTCCGTTTTTTATTGTATTGTAACTTTCAGTGGCGGCTAGTATCGAACAGCGTCCAAGCCACAGAGCGAGTGTTCAGCGTGCCAGGTCTGACTCCCGCCACGCAATACCAGCTGAGAATCACGGCGCATAATAACGCGGGACACGCTGTAGCATTGTATAACTTTACCACACACTCTCTTACTGGATGTAAGTGACACTGAAGTCTTGATCTTGGTTTTTTGTCTTTAGACTCTAAAATGTCGCATTATATTAATTAAACTTAGGCCTTTATGTCTGCCGCATGTCGAATGATCTTTGGGCCAAAACAACGACCAAGTGGGCCCCCAATGGCGGAAGACGACAACGCGGCAGGCCCAGATTAAGGTGGCGGGATGAGCTAGACTCATTTTTGGAAGACTGATCCTCCACAGCATTATACCGAGAAAGGTGGAAAGGGGATAGGGAGGCCTTTGCCCTGCACATAGGCTAGAAATAATAATAATAATAGGCCTTTACATCTTTACTAGATGATTTATACAGTGTCAGGAGGCAATCTTTGCCTAAACTCATCGGGACACTGTAGTGTCTGGGACATTGTTGAGATGGAGTAGGCTTGTAGCATCTACACCATCATCTAAGCTTAACCGGCCATATCCACAGGAAAGACATGGTCAATACGTGTGGGGCTGACTAAGCCGCGGGTTTCTTCACGATGTTTTCCTTTACCGTTTAGAGCTCGTGTCAATGCGAATATAATTTTTTTCGAAACGAAAAATCCATTGATACACGGCCAGAATTCGACCCCACGACCTATATCTAAAGTCGAGGTACTATACCCCTCGGCCAACACTGCACTGGATGTAAGTGTGACACTGAAGTCTTGATCTTGGTTTTTTTGTCTTTGGACTCTCTAAAATGTCTCATTACTTCAATTATTTAATTATTTCAGTGGTAGACGGATCCCTAACACCGCCAGTACCAGCCGGAGCAAGGTCTTTGGGAGGCGCCCGAGTCATTCTTCCAGCCGCTCTCTCGCTTCTAGTACTGGGAGCTTTAGTGGCTATAGTGTTCCTAGTTAGGAGAAACAGTGAGTACACTATTATTATTATTTATATAAGCCTGATGTTTCCCACTGCAGGGCAAAGGCCTCCCTTTCCTTCCTCTACTATTATTATTATTTATAGAGTACACTATTATTTCTGAATATTTATACATATTCATGTTATGTTCCTATCCTAACACCTCTGCGAAATCTCTAGGAGGCGCCCGAGTTATCCTTCCAGCCTCTTTCTTGTTTGCTTACTTCCAAGATTTATTGGAAGAACAACATTTCCAATATAAAACATTCCTACATGATAAGCTAAAACTAAAAGCTAACAAAATACTGTCAGCAAGAGTTGATGAAAATCTGACGTTGTTCAAGTTCATATACATCTAAGGAACTTTGCAATTAATAGGCTAACAATTTTAGCCAAGATTTAAAGAGCCACTTTATATCCTAACCAGTTGAAAAACAAATCACCATTTGTATTAAAACCGAAGCTTAAAACATCAGAAACTGATACTTGTATCAACTTGTATCAACCGAATTAGAACGACTAAATAAAATCAAATGAAGTCCACTTGATAATTTCAGAAGCAGGCACAACAGAGACCGTGGCGACAGAAAGCGGTGTCGGGGAATCCCCTTCAGTAGCGCAATTACAGAACAAAGTGAACCGAGACCAGCAATACTTGGCGGCGAGGGCCCAACATCCCGCGCCTCAACATCATTACAAACACGCTTCTAACGGTAAGGCTGAGACACCAGTAGAATTCATAAAAGTATTGAAGTCTTCTTCTTTCGTGTCGTTGTTACAACCTTTGACTTTGGCCAGTATGTAGCCACATCCACGGCATTATCCGAGCAGGACATAAGATCAGCCATAGTGCATGAGTTGGGGCAGGAGGGACATACAAGTATTGAAGTGTTAGGCTGAGACTCCACCAAAGCGGAGATGTGTGAGATGTGTTTTAAACAACCAATAGAATTTCGTTATTCAAACATGTCATCTCGTCTTTTGAAATTCTATTGGTTGTTTAAAACACATCTCACACATCTCCGCTTTGGTGGAGTCTTAGCCTAACACTTCAATGCTTTTATAAAACCTACTAATATTATTATATGGACTGGACTAATCTGTCTGTATTGGCCTGGACTATATGCTCATGAGCCGAGCTAAAGACGGTGAAGGAAAATATCGTGAGGAAACCAAGCGTTCCAATAGCAGCTAGAAGAGATCGCTTCTAAGCGATAAGACCATCCATTGTACGATTACTCATTGGGTTATTCCTTTCTTAATGTTATTTTATGTTATGTACAATAAAGAGTTTTCATTCATTCATTCAGCGGCGATGAGCTTGCAACTTGTCACTTATGGAATGCTAACTTTTGACATACCCCTAACTACCCCCTTCGACATCTACAAAAGATCTTAACTGCCTAAAAGATCTGAAAGAACGTCTGCTGCGCATAAAGCGAGTCGTGATCATATTTCATTTAATTTTTCATACGATGTTTGTGTCAGTATCAAATTACACGTAGTTTAATTATACTTGAATGATGTATGATGAATGACTTTTTAAAATTCCATATTAATGTTTTAGCTAGGCCCCATACCGTGTTTGTTGCCCTGATTCTTCACGGTGTTGGTCGCGAAAGAACAGGAGTAGAATCACCTAGCTCTTAAGACGTTTCAAAGTGGTCATAGCGGTCCTACTGAATAAATGATATATGAATTGAATTGAATTTGTTTGACCTTACCACAGAGTACATCGAAGACATCTGCCCGTACGCGACGTTCCAGCTGACGAAGCCGACAGCCTACAGCGAGAGCAGCTACAGCGGGAACGTGTACAGCGGACCTTACCACTCCGTCCGTGGCTCCTTCGTGTACCATGATCTGAAGCAGAACGATAAATATAAGGTAAACATTTATCTAACAACGTGCCGTGTTGGCCGAGGGGTATAGTACCTCTACTTTCGATCCGAAGGTCGTGGGTTCGAATCCTAGCAGTTACAGCGGCAACGTCTACAGCGGACCTTATCACTCCGTCCGTGGATCGTTCGTGTACCATGATCTAAAGCGGAACGATAAATATAAGGTAAACATTTATCTTATGACGGGCCTCTTAGCTCAGTTGGTAGTAGCTCTGCCTTCTACGCTGTAGGTCGTGGGTTCGATTCCCATCCAGGACAATCATTTGTGTGATGTTTGTTCATTGTCTGGGTGTTAAAAGGTATTATAAGTATGTGATTACAAATTAAAGTTTATAAGTATTCTATCAGTTTTCTGGTTCCCATAGTACAAGCTTTGCTTAGTTTGGGGCTAGATGGCGCTGTGTGAAATGTCCAGCAATATATTATTATTAATTATTTATTTATCTAACAACGTGCCGTGTTGGCCGAGGGGTATAGTACCTCGACTTTCGATCCGAAGGTCGTGGGTTCGAATCCTGGCCATGCATCGAAAAATTTATATGCGCATTAACACGAGCTCTAAACGGTGAAGGAAAACATCGTACGGAAACCTGCGGCTTAGTCAGCCCCGCAATTATTAACCATGTCTTCACTGAGGATATGGCCGGTTAAGCTGAGAGGATGGTGTAGGTGCTGGGCTAGCCTACTCCATCTCAATAGTGTCCCAGGCACTACAGTGTCCCGATACTTAAGTGTAGGCAAAGATTGCCTCCTGACACTATAAAAATCATCTAGTAAAGATGTAAAGGCCTACGTTTTTATCTAACAAATAGTTATGCAAATGAAACCAGTACCATTGATAAAATCAGTAACAAAACAACGAAAAAAAGTGTGCAAAAGATAACTCTAAGCTGTATAGTATTATTGATTTTGTCAGTGCGTAAGGGTATTATGAATTTTTGCAAATGACCTTCGGCTTGACTGACAAACCTTCTTCCCAGTCATTGAAATGGTGCAGCTTGCTAATGATTTATTGTATCCAGGGTAAGGAACCAGAGTACACAAAGGTGCGAAGAAAAGGGAACAGACTCCGCGACCCTCACTCAGAAAGTCAAGGTACGAACTTCTACCAACTATCACGTAAGCAAACGTCCCGCAATCTAAAGCTTTGAAGTAGTTAGCTACATTTTTGTTACGTAGATTGCACTGAAATTTAATTTGTCCCGTTATGTTTAAGTAATGAAATTGAAATTTGACGTAATGATCACCTTTTATGCAACCCGTTGGGAGCGTAAATGGTATTATTCGTGAGGTAAGCATGCACAGTATGTACCGACAACTCGAGAAAAATGTACTTTAGAACGCTTTCTACGCTTTTGGACTCGTCATGGACAATTTTAGATGATTAATTTACAGGATTTTCTAATTTACTGCATAAACTCCTTACATCTTGATGAAATAAAGCCCAAAAAATATACCAGATTGTCTTATGGCCACGAACATTCACAATCATGAGTTCCATAGTATATTTTCTCTCAGTGTAACATAAATTTTTTTGTTTTTTCACATTGGGTGTTCCAGTTCATCATCATTGTTTTATTAGTTCGCATTTTTGTGACATTGCTTGACTTCCGTTCCCTTGTTGCAAGTAGAGTCGTCATTACAGGGTGGTCATATGACACGTCATATCCATTGGTCAACGTTTTGTCACTTTGTCACGTGCTTTACGCTGCGATAGTCACGCCACGGAAATAAATGGAAATTAAAATGTGGTGAAACCCATGTGATCGTAAAATTTACAGCTTAATCCGGTCTGAAGGAGCATTTAAATAACTAAGGGCTGATTTTTCAATCGATAAATAACTTCTATCTGACGAATAAATATGGCGTTATGACATATTTTCAATACAATATCTGTCAAATCGCATATTTATTTCCTCAGATAAAAGTTATCTAGGTATTAAAAAATCAGTACTAAGTTAAAAAGATAGTGGTAAAAATAATAAAGTTACTGTAACTACACAAGATTTTTAAATGTTCGTTATCTCACTTTTTATAGATACATACTTCAAGACATTCAGGGAAAGCCTTAAATGCCGTGTCATTTTCGCAAATATACAAACCTCCGTAAAAATACGTATCTAATAGTAATTTTATTATATTCTAAGAGATATTGAAAGCCCCACGTTACTTTACCACATCAATCGATCCACGGGTCTCCACAAACAAATTCTAGTTCACCAAGTTCAATTTAGTTCCGTGGCAGCCGGCAGCTTCACAAATCCCACCCTCCCTTCACCCTCTAACATTTCTCTGTTCGCAGAATCGGATAACCTCGGCTCGACCGACTCTGAGGTGAAGAAAATCCTGACGCTGCACCTGCCCATTACAGAATACGAGGATGACGCGAGCGATGACGCGAGCGCGCCGCATTCTGATAGCGAGTCGGCTGCTAGGCTGAGGCCGGCACATCCTACTGCATGTAAATAAAAAAAAACTTAGGCCCTTACATCTCTACTAGATGATTTATATTTCAGGAGGCAATCTTTGCCTACACTGTAGTGCCTGGGACATTGTTTGAGATGGAGTAGGCTTGTAGCACCTACACCATCCTCTCAGATTAACCGGCCATATCCACAGTCTCTACTAGATGATTTATACAGTGTCTGGAGGCAATCTTTGCCTACATTTAACGGGACACTGTAGTGCCTGGGACAATGTTGGAGTAGGCTTGTAGCACCTACACCATCCTCTCAGCTTAACCGGCCAAATCCACAGGAAAGACATGGTCAATACGTGTGGGGCTGACTAAACCGCGGATTTCCTCACGATGTTTTCCTTCACCGTTTACAGCTGTTAATGTAAACCGTGTTAATGCGCATATACATTTTTCATAACGAAAAATCCATTGTAAATCTACCCGAAACTAAAGTTAAGAACCGTCCGCACTTAATGCCAGACAAAACAAGTCTAAATACATACGAGATGATCCTATAACGGGCTGGCACAATATTCGGGGGGTTGATTTGTCAATAGGTGGGCTGATCTGGGAATACCAGAACACGGTAATTTTATCTTTCTATACCTACAGTATTGTTACTCGGCCCTGTCCTTGAAATAATTACCTACAACCGCGTGGTACTAACTACTAGGTACCTACTACTGCGGCGCATTCGCTACTGAAATTGTACCGAGTGAGTACCGAACACGAGGCATGACATAAGACTCAGGTTCTGGCCGTTTGTATGAAGATAGAATACTGTAAAGATAGCATTACCGTGACCAGAAAATTCATTAAATTCTGATTAATTACCATATTCCTTACCAGATCCGAGCGTGGAGCGCGAAGAATCCTCATCTTCCTCTGAGACGTCAGTAGGCGGTAGTTGCGCGGTGCGTAAAGCATTCCCCTCGCGCAAGGGGAAAGCGGGCGCGCTGGGGAAGCGACACGTTAGGTCATCTAGCGGTTACAGCAGTCATAACGACGAGACCACATTCAGGTAACTACATCAGAAATACCACATTCTTACCAGATCCAAAATTAGAGCGCGGTAGTTGCCTCTGAGATCCTGTAGCGGGTTCAGCAGTCACAACGGCGAGACCACCTTCAGGTAACTATGTGCATCAGAAATAACATATTTCTTACCGGATCCTAAATAAGAGCGCGGTAGTTTCGCGGTGCGTAAGGCGTATCCCTCTGAGATCCTGTAGCGGGTTCAGCAGTCACAATATCAAAACCACATTCAGGTAACTACATCAGAAATACCATATTCTTACCAGATCCAAAATTAGAGCGCGGTAGTTTCACGGTGGGTAAGGCGTATCCCTCTGAGATCCTGTAGCGGGTTCAGCAGTCACAATATCGAGACCACATTCAAGTAACTACATCAGAAATACCATATTCTTTAACAAATCCAAAAAAAAAACGATTATTTCAGGCAACAATAGTTAAAAAAGTAAAATATATAAAATACTTAAAATTATTAAAGTTTGACGTCAGAGTCTTTCTGAAAATAGCGTTGCGTTTCAAGTCTTATGAAATTTCCACTAGTTTTTTGCACTTTTCAATTATCACCTTAACAAAAAATAAATAATACTTACTTATTAAAAAATATTAACAGAGACATAATTCTAAAGCAATAATGTTCAAAAAAATATATTTTACCACTTTTTGAAGCAGACACGAATATCTCTATCATAATAGGTTATAGTTTTAAACCTTTCCAGCATATCGAACTACCCATCATTCAACGAGCACATCCACCCTCCGTCCCGTTTCTCGGACGACACGGAGTGCGAAGGCCACCATCGCAGGAAGCGCCATCCGGACGGAAAGATGACCCGCGAGGCCTTCCAGATCAACGTATGAAATAAAGAGCCTCGGTACGTCACTATGACTGGGTAACTCAGTGCTGACGTCACTGAGGGTACTTTTAACGCCTATTAGTGTGATAATTTCCGTGTGTGGACTCAAATTTTAGACAACGCAAGACACTACTGGCATCTAGATCAACGTATGAAATAAAGAGCCTAGGTAAGTCACTATGACTGGGTAACTCAGTGCTGACGTCACTGAGGGTACTTTTAACGCCTATTAGTGTGATAATTTCCGTGTGTGGACTCAAATTTTAGACAACGCAAGATGCTATTGCGTTTTTGGCATCTAGATCAACGTATGAAATATAGAGCCTCGGTACGTCACTATGACTGGGTAACTCAGTGCTGACGTCACTGAGGGTACTTTTAACGCCTATTAGTGTGTGGACTCAAATTTTAGACAACGCAAGATGCTATTGCGTTTTTGGCATCTAGATCAACGTATGAAATATAGAGCCTCGGTAAGTCACTATGACTGGGTAACTCAGTGCTGACGTCACTGAAGTTACTGTTAACGTCTATTAGTGTGATAATTTCCGTGTGTGGACTCAAATTTTAGAAAACGCAAGATACTATTGCGTTTTTGGCATCTAGATCAACGTATGAAATATAGAGCCTCGGTAAGTCACTATGACTGGGTAACTCAGTGCTGACGTCACTGAAGGTACTGTTAACGCCTATTAGTATGATAATTTCTGTGTGGACTCAAATTTTAGACAACGTAAGACACTATTGGCATCTAGATAAACGTATGAAATAAAGAGCCTCGGTAAAACACTATGACTAACTCAGTGCTGACGTCACTGAGGGTACTTTTAACGCCTATTAGTGTGTGGACTCAAATTTTAGACAACGCAAGATGCTATTGCGTTTTTGGCATCTAGATCAACGTATGAAATGTAGAGCCTCGGTTAGTCACTATGACTGGGTAACTCAGTGCTGACGTCACTGAGGGTACTTTTAACGCCTATTAGTGTGTGGACTCAAATTTTAGACAACGCAAGATGCTATTGCGTTTTTGGCATCTAGATCAACGTATGAAATGTAGAGCCTCGGTTAGTCACTATGACTGGGTAACTCAGTGCTGACATCACTGAGGGTACTTTTAACGCCTATTAGTGTGATAATTTCCGTGTGTGGACTCAAATTTTAGATAACGCAAGACACTATTGGCATCTAGATCAACGTATGAAATAAAGAGCCTCGGTAAGTCACTGGGTAACTCAGTGCAGACGTCACTAAATGTACTTTTAACGACTTTAAGCAGTGTGTGGACTCAAATTTTAGATTATTGGACGTACTTGACTTAAAAAAATCAATACGCTCTTGAGTTTTCTAGGACATAAAGATGAAGCATACAAAATGAAGACCCTCGATACGTCACTATGACTGGATAACTCAGTGCTGATGTCACTGAGAGTACTTTTAACGGTTATCATCAATGTGTACCTAAACTTTTTTAATTTATTTTTTTGCGCGCTTAGTACATAAGATCGACGTATGAATAAAAAGGTTCGGTATGTCTCTGTAACCGGATAACTCAGTGCTGTGATGTCACTGAGAGTACCTACTTTTAACGACTATTAACAGTGTATCAAACTCAAATTTTGAATTGTTGGTTCAATCATTCACAAAATAACGAAAGACGTGAAAGGCGATGTAAGTAATTAATTACTGATCTGTGTAATTATAATTAATTACTGACGTCAATGACAGTACCTACTACTAGGAAACTAAAAATTACTTTGATTGTAAACTTTATCTTGGTAAGGGTGAAATTGTAAAATTTTGATGTGTTCCTCACACCATCCGAGAAGCTTACATGATGACGTCAAAAGGGTCTTTAAAGAGACTAAAACACAGTTTGTAAACTTTTTAAACCTTATGGTTTTGAGAGTGAAATTCTAAAAGTATTCGACAGAATAGCACTTATCAAAATTGTTGCCAAATCGAATAAATCTTCCGTATTTTTAACTGTGTAAATAATGTTGTAGATATCATAGATAGGTATAGCCAATATTTAGTGCCACATAATCCTTTTTATACTCCAATATCGAGTATGTGTTATTAATGTATTAAAAATGGTACGTGTCGTTATGTAAATACTAATGTAATTTATATTACACATATTGATTATCGGAAAATATTAAAAGAACAATAATTAAAATAAAAATATATATTTTAAACTTAATGCCTTATTGACCAAAGTCTTAAAACTAGTTGCGGATAAATATATCCCGTTATTAAATAAAATACGGATTGTTTGATTGTTGTAAAGTTTATGAGAACATAATGTTTTCATTTACAAATCGATGTCTTAACTTTAGGGCTTCAAGTAATTGAAATGTTTTCTGTACCTACCTTACATCATAAGAATATACTGGTTTCTTCTTATAAAGTGCCAATGAGTTTCGCATGAACGATTGTGTCTTATAACCAGTGATCGGAATTAGGCGGGCTAAAATACCTAAACTTCAAAGAACAGAGGCAAAAAATGGGAGACTTCCTTACTACAAGAATTTCATTCAGCCCAATTGGGCCGAAAAATGGAACAGTTTTCGCAGTAAGTACATTTAAAATTAATGTTATTATTAATGTGAACTAATTCAAATCATTTTTCTATTTAACCGAATGGAAAAAGTTTTTTATCTCATAACTTACATTTTAGTTTTTGTTATTAACTCAGGTAAAAAATTGATTCACCTTAATGTTAGATATTCTTTAGTAATGTCCTGAAAACGGAAATAATTGGGCCGAAAAATATTTAGTCCTAAGGCGTCTCCATTTGTCTCTGTTATTTTTTGAACATTAGGTATTTTAGCCCGTCTAATTCCGATCACTGCTTAAACAGTTCACGTTACTTGTTATTTTCGAGACAATACCATGAGTAGGTACTGCGTGGCACTAACTTAGTACAAAAATACTATAATTCGTATGATACGCTATACATTAACCTAACATTACAATAATGTGTATAAGCTTCAATTCCCTGACTATTTAGGACTTTGGAAATTAATCAAACATTGGGTCAAACTACATAAGGAATGTTTCAGCGGCGCAGGTTTCCGTTACATTTTAAATGGGATGACATTCAGACATTCTATTTAAACCAAGTTCTGCATATTAATGTTGAAACATAAATGATTATGTAGCTTGATCTTAGCATGTGTATCCTCAGAATACAGCAACAAGAGACAATACATTTACCTACATATAATTTGGTAAATATGACGAAATGTTAGTACTTATGTGCTGTAAGTAGATAAGTGTTGAACACTAAGTTACGTGTTAAACGAGTCTTTATGTAAGTTGTGTGATTTTTTTGATATTTTACAATTGTTTGCGTTGACGTTCTTTAGTAATTCCAACGAAGACTGCCCTATATTTAATTGAGATCTATTTTATATAATCTAGACACAGACCTAATGCTAGTCCATACTTAGAATTTTGTAGCCGATATCTAAAACAGTTTTTACTGATATCAGACACTATTAGTTTTCTACGGCGAAAGGAGTGATAAGGACAGACTGTAGCTTCATTTCTTTCTTTCATTTGCATATTGATGCAAAGGAGACTGTTTTTAAGTGGTCTATGAACCAATAGCCATACTGCTGTGGTATTTCTGTGGGGATACCTCAACTACATCCTTGTGCAAGGGGGCATCAAAATCCAACCCGGCAGTTTTGAGAAAAATAATACTTTAGAATTCACATTTCTTGCAAAAATGTTTTTATTTTAGAAACGTTTTGAACGGTTATTGTGGTTAGTGTCTGTAAAGTTCGGACTACAATGTAATAATATGGTGACAGCGATCTGATCTGATGATGGAGTCAGGAGCTGTTCAACAGAACTCCTCAATAAATAAGCCGATTGAGTTGAAACTCGGCTTGCCTGTTAAGTTTCAACTACAATGTAATAATTTGGTGACAACGAGCTGATCTGATCATGGAGTCAGGAGCTGTTCAACAGAACTCCTCAATAAATAAGCCGATTGAGTTGAAACTCGGCATGCCTGTCAAGTTTCAACTACAATGTAATAATATGGTAACAACGAGCTGATCTGATGATGGAGTCAGGAGCTGTTCAACAGAATTCCTCAATAAATAAGCCGATTGAGTTGAAACTCGGCATGCCTATTAAGTTTCAACTACAATGTAATAATATGGTGACAACGAGCTGATTTGATGATGGAGTCAGGAGCTGTTCAACAGAACTCCTCAATAAATAAGCCGATTGAGTTGAAACTCGGCATGCCTGTCAAGTTTCAACTACAATGTAATAATATGGTGACAACGCGAAACTGCAACTAATAGGGACTGCAAACTCGAAAACTATAAAAATAATAATGCTAGTGTACTTAAATGAGTAGACAACTACAGAGAAACAGTCGTCTAACATAGACTTGACAATTGATAGTGATCAGTCATTGTACATGCATGTAAAAAATGTAACAACTGCGAAAGAATTGTGGGAAAAACTACAGCAATTATTTGATGACAACGGCTTTTCGAGAAGAATAAGTCTGCTATGGAATTTAACAAATTAATATTTTTATTATTATTTATTTAATTTAATTTAACTATTGTGTAGAATTATTGTATTGCATAGATGGATGTTTGTGATTATTTGAAATATTGGGGTAAATAGCGCCGCCATTCAATTAAATGGCTGGCCTTCGTTTAGCCGTAGTGTGGAACGTAGTGTTCAACACTACGGCTAAACGAAGGTCAGTCATTTAATTGAATGGCGGCGCTCAATGAAATGGCTAGGCATTTAATTGAATGGCTAATTCAACCAGTTGCCTGCGACATGTACATAAGAACAAGTGAATTTATAATTTATTGACATTGTCTTAGAAAACGCAACATTCTAGTTACAAACCAATAAATGAGGTTACTAGCTTACTAGTAAAATAAGGATTATTATAAAGATATAATTCAGCACCCCCAATATTTCAAATAATCACAAACATCCATCTATGCAATACAATAATTCTACACAATAGTTAAATTAAATTAAATAAATAATAATAAAAATATTAATTTGTTAAATTCCATAGCAGACTTATTCTTCTCGAAAAGCCGTTGTCATCAAATAATTGCTGTAGTTTTTCCCACAATTCTTTCGCAGTTGTTACATTTTTTACATGCATGTACAATGACTGATCACTATCAATTGTCAAGTCTATGTTAGCAACTGTTTCTCTGTAGTTGTCTACTCATTTAAGTACACTAGCATTATTATTTTTATAGTTTTCGAGTTTGCAGTCCCTATTAGTTGCAGTTTCGCGTTGTCACCATATTATTACATTGTAGTTGAAACTTGACAGGCATGCCGAGTTTCAACTCAATCGGCTTATTTATTGAGGAGTTCTGTTGAACAGCTCCTGACTCCATCATCAAATCAGCTCGTTGTCACCATATTATTACATTGTAGTTGAAACTTAACAGGCATGCCGAGTTTCAACTCAATCGGCTTATTTATTGAGGAGTTCTGTTGAACAGCTCCTGACTCCATCATCAAATCAGCTTGTTGTCACCATATTATTACATTGTAGTTGAAACTTAACAGGCATGCCGAGTTTCAACTCAATCGGCTTATTTATTGAGGAATTCTGTTGAACAGCTCCTGACTCCATCATCAGATCAGCTCGTTGTTACCATATTATTACATTGTAGTTGAAACTTGACAGGCATGCCGAGTTTCAACTCAATCGGCTTATTTATTGAGGAGTTCTGTTAAACAGCTCCTGACTCCATCATCAGATCAGATCGCTGTCACCATATTATTACATTGTAGTCCGAACTTTACAGACACTAACCACAATAACCGTTCAAAACGTTTCTAAAATAAAAACATTTTTGCAAGAAATGTGAATTCTAAAGTATTATTTTTCTCAAAACTGCCGGGTTGGATTTTGATGCCCCCTTGCACAAGGATGTAGTTGAGGTATCCCCACAGAAATACCACTACAGTATCGCTATTGGTTCATAGACCACTCCCCATATAAAAAAAAACAGTCTCCTTTGCATATTGGTCTAACTAAACAAGTTAATCAATGTAGAACAAAAAATTAATCTAAAAACAACGGTTACCCTGAAAGTTTCAGCCGAATAGCTAATCGGGAAGTGCTCGAAATTTGATTTGCAATATTCCACCCGGATCAACAGACAGACAGACAAACAAGAACGTGACTTAATAAAAACGTCGTATAAAATCCGTAAATTAAGTAAAAATGCATATTTATTGAGTCAATTGTTCAATCAACTTTGTTCAAATCAGTTTCTAAATAATAAATACAGATAAGTACCTACACTACACGTTTTACTAAAGTATTTTTCCTATATCAATACTAGTAAATGGGCATTACCGTATGCCGGAACTGGCTCCAAAAGTACCTACATTTGAATATTTATGGACATTATCAGTCTAAATGGCATACTAAAGTCAGCCTTTACCATTCCTTGAACCGCCCATGTAATAAATTAATTTAAAAAAATATCCCGCTGAAAAAAAATTGTATTCCGACTAATTAAGTTTGTTACTGTATAAGCCTACATTTAAGAGTGTACCTTCAACGAAACCCCTATCAGTATTTTGTATATAATCGTATAATTTTCATCAGAATTATCATAAATGCTATCATTTATTCTAGTCTTTCTAAATTATTAGTCAATGTACCATATCATTTACATTCTGTTAATAACACACAAGTATGTAAGTAATTAGTTATCATGTTGTTAAATAAATATGTTTTTATAATGCAAACAAACGAGTTACTAGGACAGTATGATGTGAAGGAAATAAAACAATCATTTACTTGGAAATTGTATTTTTATTTGTCATTTATCTATATTTACAGACTTACGACTGTATAGGTACCCAGGAATGGTAAACATCACAGATTTCAGATAGTAGTTCACAAAATAAATATTTTCAAGGAATATTTTGTACTCGCTTACTTCTGCAGCTTCATTCGCTTGTTACACAACCAATTTTTGTTTCAATTTTTACGTAAGTTTCAGAAAAAACAAACATGATGATATTTATGATTTCTAATAATAGTGCAATGCATTTTCATACAGAATTTATAATGTAATTTGGACAGTTCTGGACTAGCATTCCAAAAACAAATTGGTTCTAAACTGTAGCCACTCAAGTGATAAAAAAAATCAGATTACAAATCATTACGAATTCGTAAGTGACAAGTTAAGTTAGAGGACAAGATTTTAAAAACACAATCTCACTTTTAAAATAAAATTTAACGATTCAGTTTTCAATTTACTATTAATTTTATTATTCAATTTTACTATTCACATTGGTAGCACGTTAGTCACTATCACTTTCGTCCTGAGTAAAGTCGTAAGGTCTGTACTTATCTCTGAAGGACGCTACGTGAGCGATCTCTTGCTCCTTATCGAGTAAGCAAGACCGCCAGTCAGCTTTGTCCTCGCAGTTTAGAATAGACTCGCTGGATAACACATCCCTGGAAACAAATTATTCATATTCATTTATTCATAGCCAGTATGTTCATAGGTCCATTTTTTTTTAGTTAACCTATCATGTCCCACTGCTGGGCAAAGGTCTCCCCCTTCAACTTCCACACATCACGCTCTAAGGCCACCGTTTGCCAGTCTGGCTCGAACGCATCCAGATCAGAGGTTGGTCCATTATCAATAAATTTTATACCTAGCTTTTATAAACAAAAAACACATTAATTTCGTCCTAAGATTGTGTTGATATTAAAAAATACGATCGTGGTAAAAACTACACTCAAATCCGAAAGAAATATCTGCAGATGAAGCAATAATATTTTTTAAGTATTAATGATGATGACTTACCAAAAAACAAGCGTATTTAACACAACTAAAATTTAAATAACAAAAAAGGTATTCAATAACGTGATATAAATTCCACGTCTAATACATTTGAATATGGGTTAGTTATAAAGAAGTCAGGAGCTGTTCAAAAGAACTAGTTGGTATTGATAACAATAAAATCAAATCTTATTATGGATGGAACAGTTACTGAGGCTTGACAATACAAAAACACCAATGTTATCCGGAGAAGTTTATAAAAACTGTGTAGCTGACGCCAAAGCCTCCACATACCAAGTTATCAAGCTTGTTTTGAAAAAAAATAA
This sequence comes from Camptogramma bilineatum, assembly GCA_958496255.1. NCBI lineage: Eukaryota > Metazoa > Arthropoda > Insecta > Lepidoptera > Geometridae > Camptogramma > Camptogramma bilineatum. The sequence continues at coordinate 6,319,274 of OY292467.1, read as the reverse complement.
AATTGTGCTAAACAATATAACACTATCCGCTCTACTTATAGACTCCACTCAACTTAAACTATTGCCATCCTTTTTTGATAGATAGGGACAAGGCGAATCTTGAGCATTGTTTAACCAGTGTTCAAGTTGAGAGGCGTTTATAAGTAAGACCTATATGTTGTGCGTCATGCGCACGCATGTTGCGTACACTCGACCACGGCGCTCTCTATGGCAGGGAATGGGTTAAATAAGCATATTTACCTGCCAAACTGTAGAGGGAAGTGTTGCTTGGTCTTGGCAAATAGCTGGTCGCCGGAAGGCAGCTCAACATGGAAGTAGGTGGCGCCCGGCAGCGCCATCTGGGTTATGTCACTGAACGGCGGTAGCACTTCTATCTCTATCCTGTTTATACCTGCTTCATCCTGAAAACATTTACATAATAGTCTGGCAAAAAGGGGTAGAAACGGCAACTAAAATTTCATTACAATGGAAACCCTTTCTATACTAATCTATGGTAAAGTAAAGGTTTCTTGTCTATGGTACAGGTACCGAAGACGTCAGTCAGAAGTAATAATTTCCTTCTAAAAGAGAATTTATCTATTTCGCGTATTTAGCTTGCCTAGTGGCGCCCCCATTTATGTCTATTATTTTTTGCCAGACTATACATAAACCAATATTTAAAGCGAAAGAGAACGCGCTAATCTCAGGAACTACCGGATCTGAATGAAAAAAGTTTTCTGCATTTGATAGCTAAGCTCTTGAGGAAGGTTATAGGCTACTTTTGTTACTACATAACAAATGAAAAGAAAACATAACATTTTTGCTGTAAAATTCAATTTGTAGATTGTTTCGATCTTTCTCTAACTATATCGCCTTAGACGTAATTATTGAAGAGAAGCCACAAGGGCAGAGAAATCTTCTGAAACATCGCAGTAAAAGATATTCGAAAAGAGTAGCGCCATCTAGTTACACATTCAGTACTAAATTTACCTGAAATACTTCTAACAACTGCGGCTCGCACTTCCTAGGGACCGGCACGCATTGTATCTGCATATGCGACGTTTTGTAGTTCCGCTCGAAGAAAACGGCCAGTTTACCCATCGAGTGGTACAGCTTCGTCAGGGACTCTTTGAACTTCTTTATTTCTGCTAACACTTCTTCCGGCGCCTGTGGGATTTCAAATATTATTTTCTGTCCAAATTCCGACTCATAAATTATGTATTACGGAAGAATTGCATTGCTCTTTGGACTTTGGTTATTGTTAATCATCTAATTTACGTCAGTAGGTGATATTTGATATAAGTAAATATGCCCACATTTAAGAAAGTAATATGAGTGGTTTCCTGTTTTTCGTAACCAGTGAGCCTAACATGCGCAACATCGTCGAGAAACGAGATTTCTCGATCGGTCAAACTGCTCTAATGTATACGTTAGAACAGTTCGACATATCGAGATATCTCTCTCGATGTTGCGCATGCTAGGCGCACTAGTTACGAAAAACAGGAAACAACTCGTATTTACTAAAGAAACGTAACTATGTACTTCTTAAATGTGGGCATATTTATTTATATCAAATGTACATTTGGACAAGCCTCTTGACTACTTTTATTGGATGATCTGAGCAAATCTTATAGCTGGTCCATTCATACAGTTTTCATTTTGTATAGACATAAAAGTAATACACCATAACTGACCCGGACGTAATCAAGTAAAGTCTGAAATACAAACTGAAATCTCAGTCTACATTAGAGCAAGAAAAAGTAACATGAAATATTTACCTTAGTAGTGGACTGATGGTGCGTAATGGGTAATATTAGAACATGATGCGGCGTGAGGGGTCCTTTTGCAAGCGCCAAGTAGCAATGACTGCCGACGCTGATCACTAGATGTTTCTCAACTGTGGGCGAGGATAGGCAGAACCAACACTGATCTGAAATGTAATTATACCTCTCTAGAATTCATTAACAACTAGCTTCAACCCGCAGCTTTGCTCGCGTGGTACCTACCCGGATATAGAGAAGCATATGTGTTATTCCAGGTCATAAACTATGTGTACTCTAAGTTTTAGTAAAATCCATTTAGTATTTTTTGCGTGAAAGAATTACAAACATCCTACATCTATTACATCCAGACATCCATACATCCTCACAAACTTTTGCATTTATAATAATACTAGCTTCCGCCCGCGGTTTCGCTCGCGTGGTACCCGGATAAAAAGTAGCCTATTATCTATCTTATGTTAAATTTCAGCTAAATCGGTTCAATGGTTGTAGAGTTATTACAGAGGAACAAAAATACATCCAACAACCATCCATCCAACCAAACATACAAATATCCAAACTTTCGCATTTATAATATCAGTGTGATAGTGTGACTAATAGGATTCATATTATGCCATTGCATTGGTCCATAGGCTAATGCAACTGACTATATTACTTGTTTTAGAAGAAAAATGTCTCACATACCTGGTTCAGTGTTCCTTTTCGTATCATCATGTCGTCTTTTCCTGTTGCCGCGAGTGTTGTCGTCCTCAGCTTCCATGTTGTAAAAGAACTGACCATTGCCTGAATACTGTGAAATACCAAAATCATTTTTATACGATACTAGATGAGCCCGTGAACTTCGTACCACGTGAGACCCCTTTAACATCACCATTGCGACTTGATGCGACACGCCCATCTCCATTAAACTTGAGACTGTATGTTGTTTGTTACTGTGTGTGTGTTTAAGAATCCTTGGACCCCCTCATAACAAATATCTTTGTATTTTGGAACCCCCCCCCCCCCCCCATAACAAAGCTATAGCTACGCCCATGGATCACGGGATCGGATTACAAAACTGATCGATCCATGGCAAACGAAATAGACAACCAGGGGGCAAATCACGGGATCGGAGTACAACTCTCTGTGAATGTTAACCACCGTTCTCTGTGTACCTTAACCACTTTCCCGGGTTGATGTTGCTTCAGCAGCTCCGGATCAAACGGACACGCCGTCTCATCCGTCGTGCCCTGCAGTAGATCCGTCACTCGCATCTTGGAGATGGGTTGGAGGGAGCAAGCGTATATCGACTTCTCTTTCTGCTTGTTGCCGACGGGCGCGAGGGCGATGAACCGCGTCGCGCACTCCCGGTAGTCTTGGTGGACGCCTTGGTTTCTGGAAAAGTGGTGCTGTTTGAACAGAAAGTGTTGGTCGGAAAGTGTTGGTCGGAAACTGAAGGAATAAGCTAACTTAACTGGAAGTTAGAAAGAACAGCGAAGCTAAAAAGGCCGATATTCGTGAATCACAATGTGTTTATTAGTGTGAATCGTATTACAATTCAGCTAAAGCAATTCCTCTTTAATTTCGTAAAATAATGACAAAAACTTGTAAGTTACTACACAGTTTTCTAACTTTTGTAGTCTCATCGTTGTTTTTTGTAACCAAGCATATTGTACCAAGTTCTGAATAAATATATATATTTTTTTTAACCTACATAGACAATTTACAGATTGAGCAAAATAATTTCAAACCTAACAACAAAATGAAACAGAATAAGCTTACAAACCTGTAGGGCTGCCTTTCAAAATATTTCTCTGGTGAAGGTACAAAGTGGTATCTGGGCTTTAGATGTATTGCAACCCACGAAAGCAAGTCTGATAGGTTCTCTTTTGGAACCTCTACCTGAAAGAACGGAAATTAGACATCATCAGAAATATAGTAAGCCATGTGCTTCGATAGCACATAACTTATAAACTTGAACACTGGTTAAATAATGATAATCAAGATTCGCCCTGTCACTACCTAACGCTATCTAACAAATAAGTTTCTATTAAAATAATTTTATAAGTAGAAGAGAAAGTGTTTAGTGTTGTTCATTGCTAACACAGTCAATAAAACTTGTATTAAACTTGAAATAGAAGTATTGACTATCATGACATCTCAAGAGATGGTGATGCAAGTTTTATTTAAGGATCTAGTTTCAATTTCACTAGCATACATTATTTTTGTTGCTGAAGTATTTACACTTGAATCCTAAAATGTATTTTTTAATTGAATTGAAAAATTACTCTATCCAAATCAAACTTAAAGCTGACCTTGTTTGCATCTTTATACCTTTTGAATTTCATCCTGCTCTACGCCCGATGGCCACATAGTGGTGATAAGAACATCCACACCTCTGTATTCAGCCTGAGATCTAAAGCAGGCATCCCGGAGAGTGCTGCAATCACTCGGCTCAAATGTACACATGGGGATATCTTTGCCAAGTTCCCTTCTTGAAAGACCGGTTAGATACGCTATTTTAACATCAGCACTGGTGGTGAATATACCCCTTTTTCCTGGAAAATGGCAAATTAAATATATTGACTTAGAAATATTAAATTAATTTAAAAAAAGCCTTTATTGTTTATATATTGTTTACTAACAAAATGGACAATCCATTTTGTTGTCCACATGTATGAAATAAAAACTTTTTGAATTTTTATTTTTATTTATTGTTCCTCAACTGAAAAATTTGAAACTAATCTAATCTAACTCTAAAAAAGGGTTTGCCTAGTTGAAGACTCGTCTATGGGTATAGGCCTCCTCCAAAGCCTTCCAGTCTTCTTTTTTGTGCTTTCTCAGGCCACAACTTGCCTGCTTTGGCAACTATGTAGTGTAGAGCAATGACTTAGAAACATTGCTGTACATAAAGTCTTCTAACTTTTGAAACTATCATGGTTACGAATATAAATCATGGTAATTATCCCATTGATAATTATATTTATAAAGTCTTCTATTTACTTACCCATGTAAATAACATTAGGCACTATTTCTGAGCCCTCCTCAACGTAATATGGGATATGTTCTTTCAGAGATGGTCCGAACACATAAGTTGTAACAGGAACTGAAATAATAAATATTTCAACATTTAGTAGAACTAATTTAGATCATTGTAAAAAATGAGTGGGAAGATTCAGATGAGTGACTAATGAGAAAGGAAGGGAAGACAGTCATGAACACAAAACATTACTTTTTTTTACTTATTTATTATTACTCACTCATCAAAACTAGGTGGTGCTTACATACTGATTTTGAAACTTCTTTCACCATTTGAATGCCAATTTTCCTAAGACTGAGAGTGACAAGAACAGCATATATTGCAATTCCTATTATGGTGATTTTGCTACAGCGGCCTTTTTAGCCCCACAGGTTTTGGTGGTAAGTAATGTTTTGGTTGTTATTTCCATATGCATACCTTTCTTGGTTCCCATTCTGTAGGCATCCAGTTGTGAATTATCATCATTGAAGAAGTTTCCAACACACAACAAAACATCGAATGGGCCGGACTTACTAACAATAGATTCGACGCGGGAAAACAATGTTTTGAAATTCCCATTGACATCCCCACAAACCAATCTGTAAAAGGTGAAAGTTGTTTAATGAAATATTCAGAATTTTAGTAAATAACAGAGAATACCTAGAAAAATAGTAGGTAGGTAATTTCCGTAGGGACTTTTTGATTGATAGGTGCTAGGAGATGCAGGATTCTTGCTTAGCTGATTGAGTAAGTTCAACAAGTTCTACAGTAGGAAGACAAAAACTAATTCAGTATCGACGTGACTATGATAGGTTTTAGTTATTTTCGTCATTGTTTGAATTTTAAAGAGATGTAAACATACGTTTTCTGTTTGTCCGACATTATTTTCTTCTTGGTTATGTTTTTGTCAGATGAAACAACCGAATACTAACACAGCAACTTTTAGAAAAATTAATCACTTTCAGAGGTTCTCGTTTTTCTCATTTACGAAAAAGCTCAGGAAATTCTTGAGAATTTGAGAAACAAAATCCAGTATTATTTGTTTACAACACAACAGCGTTGTTTTTTTTTTTTGACGGTGGTGCGGCGGTCATGCATGTCATGTCAAGGTGCTGTCAATCCAACAATGATACTGAAAGTTCAGTTTCATGTCAAAATCAGTTTGACACTGGCATACGCCGGAATCCGCCGGATTGCATCGTCGCATCGCGTCGCGTTCGTTCGAGTGAGCGAGCGAGATCAAAATTCAATCAAATTGTTTTCTTTTCTTTTTGAGCTTTGTTGTGTACACAGACCACAAAGTACTTTGTTTGTTAAACAATACAATAGCTCCAGGGACAACTCTCTACCGAGAGGTATAACAATTCTATCTATTTCACTCTAGAATATTATCAGCAGAAACTTTCTCAGTATGGTACATCAATGTGTTTACTTACAGAAATATTGAATCCAGTAAAACAAATGGCATCTTCAAATAAGTTGCCTGGTACAGGACTGGAAGATGTCGGCGTTCCTGGCCAAACGTTTCTGCGAGACGCCCTCACAAGTTGCACTGACCCATTGAAAGCAATTGAAGAGTTTCAACTAGAAAATGGCATATTGCTCCCATCTCTCCGGCCAATGCTTCCGCTGCTAGACCTTCACGGAGTTCGAAGACTAGACTTTCACACTTCTGTTTTAGAGGAACTAAGAGATAAACTGATACAACACATCAATGAAGTCGGCACTAAAGAAGGTAAAGAAAGTGACAAAAAACTCAAAGAACTGCTACAAAAAAGCTTTTCTGTTGTAAGAGTAAAGGCTCTTCGTCCAGTAATCATGAGCATACTGAAAAATACCCCGCATATTGATGATAAATACCTCAGAGTACTTGTTAGAGATCGGGAACTGTACAATGACACAGATACTGAGGTCAAGAGACAAATATGGCAGGACAACCAGTCACTGTTTGGTGATGAAGTGTCACCGCTACTCAGCCAGTACATCAGGGAAAAAGAAAATGTGCTGTTTGACCATGAGAACCTAACTGGTCTATTCTTCTCGCCATCTCCAAAAGTCAGAAGACAGGGTGCTGTAGTGCAGAAACTAGCTCACATGATTGGTAACAGTGTTAAGTTGTATGACATGGTTCTGCAGTTTCTCCGAACACTCTTCCTTAGAACAAGAAATGTTCACTATTGCACACTCAGAGCTGAACTCCTGATGGCTTTACATGACCTAGAAATCCAGGACATAATATCAGTAGACCCTTGTCATAAATTCACATGGTGCTTAGATGCGTGCATTAGAGAGAGAAATGTAGACATCAAAAGGTCCAGGGAGCTTCAAGGTTTCCTTGACAGTATTAAAAGAGGTCAAGAACAAGTTTTGGGAGATTTGTCCATGACTCTGTGTGATCCATATGCAATAAACTTTCTAGCAACATCAGCCATCAAGATTTTACAGCATTTGATAAACACTGAAGGGCTTCCAAGAGATAATACTATATTGATTCTGTTGTTGAGAATGTTGGCTCTTGGTTTGAGTGCGTGGACAATGATTGATTCTCAAGAGTTCAAGGAGCCTAAACTTGACAGTCAAGTTGTCACTAAATACCTACCAGCTCTTATGTCTTTGATGGTGGATGATCAAGTGAGAGCTTTCCATAACAAGTTGCCGCCTGATGAGAGGGAGTCGGCTATTACTACTATTGAGCATTCAGGCCCACCTCCAGATGCCTGTGAAGCCTACATGAGAGAAAGTTCAGTTTGTGGTGTACTAGCTATGTACTACACACTGCATGCAGCCAAACTACGCGACCGTGGTGCCTTACTTCGAATCCTGAGTATACTCGGCAGTTGTAAAGATGGAAGGGCTTATGAAGATCCCTTCTTGCATGCTCTTGTTGCTCTACTAATACAATTCCCTGATGAATTCCAAGGAGAAGACTTCAGCACTGTCCTATTTGATGAGTTTTTCTTTGCTGGTCTTTCTAAAGACAATGTGACAAGACATCTATTGAAGCTACTATGGTACATTCACCCTAAGCTGCCTGACACTAGAATCGTGACTCTTATGAAGGCTTTACAGCCGGGAACTCAGCATAACGACTCTGTTCATAAACTGCACGATGCCTTACAACAGAAAATGGCTGTTCAGACTGAAGCACTTGTACCTCCAGCTAATGAGATGGAGTACTTAGACTCGCCACTCATGAGCGTTCCTACCCCTGCACCTTACCACATGTAGATTCAATAAAACAGTATATTAATGTATTAAAAAGCATTTTTTTATTAAAATTGTTATAGTGTTAACATAAATGCATTTTCTATTGTATGGGAAAATGGATGAACTGAGCAGGTTTATGGGAGGATAGTGTGAGTGATTTGATTAGTGAGTTAGATTGCTTAGGAGCGGTGGTCGCGTCGTTCGGGCTTCAGGTCCATGGAGTGGAGGGAGCGGAGAGATCGCGAGCGTTCGAAGAGCGACGGGTCGGTGTAGATGGGCTCGCTGCCGTCGTCGAATGCTGCAGCCAGGCGACCTGACGAACCTGCTTCTTCGCCCACCTCGGCGAACGTTCTGCCTAGACCACTGCAAAAACCAAAAAATATTCATTGCAATTCAAATAATTAAGACAAAAAGTACGTAACAAAAGACTAGCCATCTTGGATTGTGTTGGGTGGCATGAACAAAGGGAGGCTTATGCCCAGGATTTGGCGAAATTAGGCTGTGGATGATGATGAAACGAAGTGCGACCTAAACTACTGTTTTACAGTGTAGGATAGGAATACATAACTACTCTATTTACCTCAAAGAGAAGGGTTTGTGTAGATGTGAGGCGGAGAAGAGCGAGGGGCGCGCGGGGCGGGGTCCCGGGGTCACTGACCGCAGCGCCGGCGCGGGACTCGACGCCTGAATGTTTTTGCGGAGCACGCGCCAGTAACGCCTGCATGAATAAAATATTACAATAAACATGCTATGATATTGTTAAAACCAGTGATAATACATAGGTAGGTATAACTAAGCTCTTGCCATCGCATTGCTTGATGCTGTAGCGTCTGGGAGTCAAGATGGAAAACTCTATGCCTTGTAAGTAAGGCTCCAGTGCATGGAACTGCTTATATGTTTCCTCACGTTGCATGTACCTACTATATTGGTTAAGATGATGTTAAGGAGAGGGGTAGGATATACGCGCGGTAGTAATGCGGCGAAAGTCTCACGTCAACTCATGAGGCTCAAACACACGCTGGCACAGGCTCGCCGAGTGAACGCGAGTGCCAACGTGTGGGCAGCACCACTCGCCTCGCCTTGCCATCGATAGCATAGCTGACAGAGTGAATACGAGCGCCAACTTACATTGGTTTGCATAGAATCGCCAAGCGTGTGGACGTTAGCACTCGCCTTGCGTCGACTCGCCTTCGCTCGCGCTGGTTTAGGCTGACCCAGGGTGTGTTTGAGCCTTTAGATACTGTCAGTATTTACCTACTCTTTGTACACCTACCTATAGATATATAGCGCAGCGGTGAGCATAGCGAGCAGTAGCGACAGAAGCACACACAGTGCTACTAATAGTGCGCGGTAGTGGTGAGGCGACACGCAAACACCAGCCGCTGCCACCACGGGCGCAGAGTCTGACGGACCGTTCTCTTCTATCAACTCGTTCCTGTTGTCGAATACCTGGAAAGAGAATGAAAAAGTTCTACAGTGCGATATTAAAACCAGCTGTGCGATTCAGACTTCCGAAATGCATCCGATTCGATGATTTTCTTCGGAAAGTTGACATTTTTTAATCAAAGAAACGTCTCTTTCCGAATTCGGAAGACATTCCGAGAAGGTCTGAATCGCACAGCTGGTTTTAATATTTTGATTATTGAACTAGTAGGCACCTAAGTACCTACCTACCTAAGTTTGTATGAGCTAGTGGCTAGTTTTTAGGCCGCCTGAAGGCCTCCGTCATGGCTTAACGACTTAAAAACCGCTGGGACATTGAGATGGAATAGGCTTGCCCAGCTCCTAAACCATCCACTTAGGTTAACCGGGCATATCCACAGGAAAGACTAGTCAATACGGGTGCGGCTAAGTAAGCCGCGGGTTTCCTCACGATGTTTTCCTTCACCGACCTTCAATTTTTCGAAATGAAAAATACATTGATGCACGGCCCAGGATTCGAACCCACGACCTTTGGATCAAAGTTGAAGTACCTACTGCCCCCCTCGGGCCAACATGGCCAACAAGATGCAAAACAAGGCAGGCAAATAGGCAGGGTTTTTATAAAGGTAAAACTTACCTAGTACATTAGACGTGACCGATTATGATTTTGTAAAGGAAGTTAAATCAGAGATCCAGTAACAGATCTGTGTGAGAAGAAGTAGGTAGGTAGGTAGGGAATTTTTTCCTCTTCACTTTCATGGACCGAACCCACATTAAATCAAATGTTACCTACTTGCTACATTTATACCTAAGTTTACCTATAACATTCAAAAAATATTAACTTACCTCGATCATTTTTCTCACGTGACTAGGCGTCTCAACTTCATCCTTCAGATACTTATCAACCGTCGCTTCTTCGTAAGACACCTTGTACACCTTCGTCCCTTTCTCTGCCTTCTCATCTGTTTTATCTTCCGATTCCTCAGTTTTAACTTCGACAGTGTCATTGGTTTCTGCGCCGAGTGTACTGTTGACATCTCTCCTGCGACGGCCGAATGAAGGTTCCGACCGACCCGTGTGGCTGGGACAGTAGGCCTGAAATAGATTTGTAAAATGCATTAGGTATGATGTAGATTCCCTCTGCGTACTTTGGGGCTAGCTAGATGATGCGTGTGGAAGTGAAATATCCAGCATTATTTGATTTTATTTTGTCTTACCTCAGTAGGTTCAGTGGTTTAGGCGTGAAAAGGTAACAGACAGAGTTAGTTTCGTAGTGTAATATTAGTAGGTTTAGATTCGAAAATATATTTAAAAACAGACAATGTCTTCTCATGCAAAACTTTATGCTATGATGAAACCCAAACAAATATTATCTTTATGTTAGGTAGGTACCTACCTACTATTTTAAATTTCTGTTACTTACCTACTTATAATAATTGCAATATGATTAGGTACTGATCATGCTTTGAGCACGTGATAAAACTATAAAAGGTCAAATGATAAGAATTGCGAAAGGATCGGTAATATTGATGTTAGAATTGCACAAACAACTAACAATTAAGCACTGGAAAGTCACGATAGCTCGATAACCCCGTTACTGGATATGACTACAATGTTTATTTTTAAAAGCGATTGACGCAAATGGTTTGACCTGTTAATAAAAACAATAGATAAAGTTAAAATTCTGACGATCCACTAATAGCGCAGTATGTGCACAGATATAGAATCAATGCAAAATGATGCTGGGTAAATAGATCGTGATCAGTGAGAAAAAACATAACTGTGGTTGCAATTATGTTTCTATTTGAAACCGGAGACGGGTCAGTCTGGTTGCGACGAAAATCAGAGTGAGCAACAAAAGTTGATGTTCAATTTATTATTTTAAATCTTTATAAAATTACGGAATATATAACTACTGGGGATGACATTAACTAGTGTTCCTTCGTGACAAATAAGTACCGTGAATCAGGGCAACAAACAGTTTGGAATTAGCTTTCATAAACTTACAGGCTGGCATCCATCTCTACAAGTGCGCACTGTTGCTTCGAAAACAAGGAAGTTGGATTCTGGGATCTTGAAAGCGTTGAACCGAGCTTCGAGAGAGTCACCACTTCGGCCCTTATCCAGTTCCGGAAACACATCTGGATCTACTGGACAACTGGAATGGAAAGGATAATTTGAACCATGACACTCTTCCACTTGGAAGCGAGATGTTTCGCAGTTTATTTTCTACGAAGTTCTGAGCATTTTTATTTTCTAGGATCCTAAATTTATAAATAACTTCATGGTGATCAAACCAAAAACTCTACATGGTACCTAAACTGCAGAAAGTGAAATTAGGTAACTTCGGATGACCTAGTTGGGAATTCAACGTTTTAGGAAAAAGTCGACGTAATTAATCGTAGCTGCAACATTTTTGGAATTCAACATTTTGGGAAATCAACGTTAGGTATTACTCTGATAGCAGGGGTTTAGGTCACCTGATGGCCTTCGAAATAGAGGGTGAAGTCGTTGGTCATTTATTTAAAGACCCTCTCGTTTCGACACATACGGAAAAGATAAAAGTTTAAAGTTCTGCGAATCCTTATTTACAAGTTATACTTACCCAACTCGATCAATCAGTTGAACAGATCTTCCAGAGTACGGGTCTCTGGCTATGACATTAGTAGCGAATATATCCGTTGCGTAGTTATATCCGTCTTGAGATTCAAGTCTGAAGGTCAGGGGGTCTCCAACAGCGATGGTTGTCGTTGGCCGTCCTTGGTATAGGATCATCAAACGAACCTTGGAGTTCAATGAGCTTTCTTCTGGCAGATACTCGATTGGTATAGGACTGCCCGATCTGTCAATCAAATCGTACCCCAAACTGCAGTTAGATTTGGAAATGGCTCTTTGATTTCTAGTTTCGACTTTGAATGAGTTTTGTTTGAAATTCCGACATAATTGCGTAGTTCTAGGAGTTTTACTTTGAAAACCCGTTCAAAGTCACTCGTTAGTAGCTGTTAGTGAATAACAGCACTCAAAATCTATTCTACAACCCCCGTCAATTAGATCGTGTTATAAGACCGACCAAACACGTCAATAAATATCTGGTTAACGAAATAAACACAAAAATCGTTTCTGCAAAACCACTAAATGATTTCCCACACTTCCAAGTACACCACAATGATCTATCCAAACATAAACACAACAAAACAATTATTGCAAGCCAGAACTTAAACAGTTAGATGGTTTGGAAGCGTTCCAAATGGGCGAACAGTAAAACTAACTAGAGCTTTCGTAACTACATAAATCAGTCAGTTAAACGGTTAAACTATTTTAGGCCATGTTTCATAATCAGTTAAAATTTCTCTCAAATTATTTTAGACACTACAATCTCACCCTGCTCCGATATAGTTGGATGTTACAACAGCCTCCGCAGGGCCTCTGAAGAGACAGGTAAGGTTGAAACGTTTATCTCTCGATGTCTGAACGTTGTCACTGAATTGGACCACTACTATATTAGTCATAGTATCTCCGTACTGCAAAAAAATACATAACATATTTATTTTTTGAATTGGAGTACCACAAGGTCCTGTTTCAGGACCTCATTTATTAATAGTTTATTTTAGTACCCGCTGAGTTCCACACTCTGGATAGCCATGAGCGCCAGTGATGCGCAGAGCATTGACGTTTCCACCATTTCCTCTGAAGAAGCAACGGTCATAGAAACCGTATGTATACATTCGTCCGTAAAAACCTTCGGGCAAGCGTAGAGTAAACTCCATTCCATCCTCATTGCAAACTTGGGACACTGAAAACAAGATCTTCTTTTAGATCAACAATTTTAAAACTAAATACAAATATCATGAATTCATGACTACTTCAAGGTGATAGTTTGTACCATCCAAGCAATCGTCGGCCATTCTTCCGAGAGCTCGCTCATAGAAATCATAATCATTGGCCGTATTATCGAAATGAGCTGGGTTAGCTGCGTCCAGTTCCCTCGTATCGCGATCACTGAGTTCACAATTATCTCTAGGTTCTCCTGCATACCCTACATCCCTGAGAAAAATAAAAATAATGTTAGTAAGATTATCGATTTTTCTATTGTCTTTTTATAGACGAAGTTTTACCTGTAGTTGAATGACCGACACATAAAGTCTCTAGCCTCTATGCATTCTCGTTGGCAATGAGCCAAGGAGTGTGCCGTTGTGAATCTGCGTACATATCGTCTCTGCATGCGTTGTCTGCCGACTTGTCTGAAGCTGTCATCTTCGCATCTAGTTCCTTGCCAGGGTCTGTGAGGCTGTGGCGGCCTGCCTATTGGACCTCCAATCGGCCCTCCTATAGGACCACCGACGGGACCGCCCAGAGGTCCAAGTGGCCCACCGATTGTTCCTCCAATTGGGCTGTTGACGGGGCCTACTACTGGTCCTCCAACTGGTCCTATGGGACCATCTGGTTCATAACCTCCGTAACCACCACCTCCTAATCAAACAAAAGCAACAAGTGTTTTAATATCTCCTATCAGTACTTTTTGGGTTTTAGATATAACAACAGTTTCCTTTCTTACCAATAGGTCTATCGAGCCCTCCTTGTGGATAACCTCCACGGTATCCTCCAGGTCTTTCAATTGGTCTTCTTACTCCATAACTAGGCCTTGGTTCTGCTGCTGGCGGAAACCTATAGAAATAATCTCATTATTGTCTTCTTCTTGAACCTTCACCTAGAGTCAGTATAGTTGTTATTTACTTTACCTGTCTACAGCAGGTCGCACCCCATCTACTGGGAATCGATTGGGTCCCGTGTAGTCCGGTCCGTAGTACCCTCCGCGCCCATAACCTGCTATGAAACTCTCATGAGAACAATGCATTAAACGCTAAATCCAGAAGTCATTCAACGTTAGTTCTCACCGGGATACGAGGCTCCGGACGGCGGATATGACGAGCCGGTCGGCGGGTACTTGTCATACATTTCTGGGTAACGGTCCCCGCCAAGCGGTACCGGGTCTCGGTTCACTCCAACGGGATACCGACTGTACGGGTACCGTCCCCAGTCACTGCCCGGGTAACGTTCCTGGTCGTACCGATCAGGATAGCGGTTATAACCAGGTCGTGCAGGTGCCACCGGGTACGCCCCACCGCGCATCGGATATCTGTCTGCTGGATACCGATCGGCAGGGTATCTCTCCGGGTATACATCTATTGGGTATCTACTGATCGGGTATCTATCGTTAGTAGGGTATCGCTCATTAGTTGGGTATCTATCAGCTGGGTATCTCCCGATCTCGTTAGGGACTGGGTCGTAGGCTGGATATCGTCCACCGTCTATAGGATATCGTCCACTGTCTACTGGGTATCGATCCCTGTTGGGGTATCTATCGACGCCTGGTGGATAACGGTCGACAGCTGGCGGATAACGGTCGACAGCTGGTGGGTACCGATCTAGTGTCTGAGGATATCCAACTCCTGGCGGGTATCGATCGACTGGATACCGGTCGGCTGGGTACCGATCGGCGGGATAGCGATCGACAGGATATCTTTCAGATGGGTACCGATCAGGACCAACTCCAGGTGGGTATCTGTCGTCTGGGTATCTATCTGAAGGGTATCGGTCGGGGTAGTCAGGTGCTGGGTAGCGATCGTCAGGATACCGGTCCGGACGACTCGGATACCGGTCGTCGTCAGGGTACCGATCGTCGTCGGGATAGCGGTCTACGCCTGCAGGGTACCTGTCGCGATCTCGGTCCCTATCCCGATCCCGATCGCGATCTCGATCGCCATTGTTACTACCACCTTGAAAAATTATGATTATTAATATACTTAAACGGTATAAGAAATGGTGTAACTAAAGTTTTCTACGTGCATGCAGTAATCAAATCATGCATATTCTAGACTACGAATTTAAATAACAGAAAAGATGATCTCAAGATATGAGATATAATATAACACAAGACATAATCAGACAATGTTTACAAATATAATCTAGTAGATAATAGTAGTAGGTACTCGACAACTAAAAAAAACAAGACTATTCACACACCAATCCAACTAAAGAGACAGTAAGTACAAGAATAAACTACAACCCCAATCTGAATAAAAACAATCTTAACACAGCTAGCTAATGCAAAATCCCAAACACGACTTCATTGATCGCCATGCTTATAAAAACTTTCTAAAAATCTATACACACTAGTAAATAGTACAAATCGATTGTTGAAAACCTTTGGGTTACAAAAAGAATGGCCATTTTTAGCTCACAGAGAATGTTTGACGACTAATACTAACTATTGTATTGTACAATTATTCTGTGGCACCCCTCCATTTTTAAGTTTATCCAAAACATAACTAGATGTCGCTAGTAAAAAGGGCCCAATCCTGAATCGCGCTGACGAAAACACACGGCAAAGAATTACCTACCTCAGAATGTTTTACTACGGTATCGCTTCTCGGCCTTTTGGCTAAGATCAAAGTGTAGTATCTGTTCTTTTCAGCTTAATATCTGAAAGTTCCCTCACTGAGGGACCAGTATATTAAACTGATTTTTGTAAAGCGACGGGATGTTCGGAGCTCGCTCCACTCCCGTCACGGGTCGGCCCGGCATTGCAGTGCCGCCGGGATCGGCCCACAGAAACTAAAGAAACAAAATCTCTTCAAATGAAGAAAGCAGTAAAAAGCACACCGATTAATTGATCACACTGTGTAATGTGTTGTGTACGATAGCTTTAGCTAGTGGTATTTAGTTTTATTAATATCACTATGTTGATTTCCCCTACATGATGGATTTTGTTAAAATGGTTTTATTTTTTCAAAATGTTAAATGCCTAAAATGCAGAAAGTTGGTATCAAACAGCGTGCCCCCACAACTAAAATGTACTCGTATTTCTAGTCTAGTAACTCTCGAGAAAGGGCCCATAGTTCTAATTTGCACATTTGTAGCTGTTCTTGTTTACTTTACGCACATATCATGTGCACTAAATAATGGCCATTCAAGTTATTCAACAATCGCTTTCTCCTCTCTTCCTCTCGTCCTCATCCCCGGTCATGCACCGAACCTGTGGTGGTGGGGCGTCCCCACGTCTGCGTTCCACCGGTCGCTCCGCCCGCTTCGCTCTCACCACTTACTAGCTGATCTGGATTCGATAGTAGCCAATTTTTAGGGGTCATTTTGGAAAAAAACTATACAATCGTGACCGAAAAAGGGTAAAAAAATATTTGAGGTGGCCTCACCACCTCTTTGTTTTAAATATTTCTTGTGATGTAAGTCAAACTCTCAGATCATTAACTATATTGTCAAATCATTATCTATTAGCTCAGATGGTTTATGTTTTCATCGAAAATGATTGTACCTATCTATGTTTTGTTTACGTTCGCATTTCAGATAAGTCCCTATATTAAACCTTATTTTATTAGGCTGTTTTAAATCAATGTTTTTCAAAGCTAGTAAATATTGTTATCAAAGTAGGAATGGCGTACGTGATCTATCAAACGAAAATACCAAAATTGTTATTGAAATTAGATGGCGCGACCTAGTATTTCTAATGCCTTATCAAGACAAGACTACAAGGCCTAGTAATCCTCATAGAATTAGATAAGATAGGTAAAACATAATAAACAAAACAACATAATAAAAATCTACCTAGCTGAGGGTCAATTTGGTAATTGCATAATATAACTGAAGATTGCGATTTCACTTATTTTCAATACAATAGCTTAGAAATCGTAAAATTGACTAGAATTATGGTAATATTTTATCATGACATTCTGTCTTTGAAAAAAAGAAAAAGGGGAGACCTATGGTGAGTTAAACTCACCCTACGAAACCGTGGTTTTAAAGGATGACGGGTTGGTTCACTGGCTCTTTCTTAAAATCATTAAAATCATATTTTTTTATTTAACATCAGAATTTGCAAGTAAATATTCTTATTCTTATTTTTTTTAAATCCCCTGAGCATAGAACGTCGACTGTTCATGTTCAGTTTGTCAATGGATCACCCTATTAAGCATACCAAAAATATACCCAAGATTAGGTAATATGGTTAGAGAAATTTATTGACTCATAAAAGAACAGAGTTCACTTATAATGAGCTTAAAAGTATTCTTCTATCTTAATCCAAAAAGTATTCTATTTCTGTAATTCTCACTGGCTTGTTAACCAATAGGGAACTCCCACAATTTTTTTTTATGATTTTATACGATAGGTTATATCGTCAAATAACCGTCATAAAAATTCCAGCGCCGAAATACTAAAATTTTATAACAAAAATAATTTTTGAAATTTACCAACATTTTCACGCATCTGAAACACGATTATTATTGTTGTCACAGATTACTGTTGTAGTAACAATTTGTGAACTTTGACGTGTGACGTCAAATTGATACTAAGTACAACAGTAATCTGTGACAACAATAAGTTCGAGTATAGGAATTGTGAAAATTAAAAAAAAAACTTATCTATGGATCGTCATATCTGACTCGTCCTTGACTTTTCTTATGAACTCGTGTCGTCACATCCTTTCACATCCTTTTCAAGTATTTTGAAATTCCTACTATTTTTTGCAATTTTTAAAATTTATTTTCTAATCGAAAATGGTTTAATATTAAAAAATAATTACACACACATACCTCTAAAGCAACAATGTTCATAATAAAATACATTTAACCCGCTTTTGAATCAGACGCATATTGCCTATTGGCCACTTGCGTCAATGTTTTTATTGAGCTATCACATTACTGGTAGGGGGTAGGTACTTGTGTGAGTATTTTTCCGTTGTCCTTTGAACTTGACTTGATTGCTTAATTCGGACTAATTGCTAAGCTAATTTGGCAACTATGTCCTAGATTATAAGAGCTTTAAAAAGGTAGATGGGTATTAATTAATCATTATGTTATTAAAAAAGCAGATAATATAATAATTGGGTCATCATGAAAACGCGAACTCTTGAAGAAAATAAGTTTACGTAGTAAGTTGATATGCTAATTCTTGAAAAAATAAATGGTTTAAATTAAAATTTCCCTCCTCAATAACAAAGGATGAACCAACCAACCCTAGGAAAAGTTGCATGCTTAAAACAGTTACCTACGGATTTGATTATAACGAGAATTAGCCTAGGGACTTATTTCCCCATCATATTTTATGAGTAAATCATTATTAAGGTTTAAGATTATTTATCGGTACTTACGCATCAAATTCTCATAATAATCGAAGTCGGGATCGTAAAGCAGTCGCATGCCATCCTTTTGATTGTATCTGCTGAGTCGGCAAGTCCGTGCACGATCACTGTACACTGCGGACCTATAAAAATGAACAGCGTTTACGACTGTATGTTCCCCAGGGCCCACCAGGGGGTCTAAAGTGGCCACTTTTGATAAAACATCAGATTTTTCATCTAATTTTTCATCAAATGTTTCATAGATGCTTTATATATGAAGCATTTATGAAGCATCTATGAAACATCTATGAAACATCTATGAAACATCTAATTTTTCATCAAATGTTTCATAGATGAAAAATTAGATGTTTTATTAGATGAAAAATCTGATGTTTCATCAAAAGTGGCCACTTTGGCTCCGCAGACCAAGACACACGCAACAGAGGTCGTATTGTATACCAACTATACGCGACCACCAATCCGACAACTACCAACAATCTCTGTGGCGCAGTGGGCGAAGGCCCTTGAAACACAGAAGGTTGCGGGTTCGATCACCGCCGCAGCTCTTACAAACATTTACATGTTTGTATGATCTGCAAATATTTGTCTCGGGTCTGGGTGTTTTTCTATTTATAATGTATGTATATACAAAAACATGTATGTATACATAGGAAAATCAGTCATGTAGTTTCCAGTAACACAAGCTCTGCTTATTTTGGGTACGTAGTATTATTATCTATTCTATGCTTTGGGGCTAGATGATGCTGTATGAAATCAGCTAACCACATTATCCATATTCTCCTATCATGTGTTTTTTCCTGTTGCTCCTAAATATTACATTACTTACAGTAGTTTCTGCTCTGACATTAATAAAAAAAAAATCTTACAAAGCTATGATATAACAAACAAAGTATTATCTTCGATCATGATCGATTTAATAAATTTACCAAAAACTTGTTTAAAATCGCGCAATTCATTTCCATTTGTGAAGACTCAGTAAGTAATCTTGATAGAATGAGTTTAAAGTTAGATGTAGGCCTAGATTATTGCATGAGAAATGGATCCCAGACTGCGTGGGTACTTAAGATCTTCTATTTATAGTAGTCTGTAGTTACGTCTAGGTTAACTGGCTAAAGACTAGAATGTCATTTCTAATAATATAAAGCGGAAGAGTTTGTTTGTTTGAACGCGCTAATTTCTGAAACTACTAGTCGGATTTAAATAATTCTTTCTGCATTTGACAGCTCATTTCTTGAGAAAGGTGTCTATTGAAGACTTGTTGAAGACTGAAATAATTGGAGGGTGAAACCGATGGGCACAGTTAGTTTATAGTATGGTTACATTTTCATGTCTACAACTTCTTGAGATCCAATCTCGTTAAATTTTAGTTAGTTTTAAGCTATAAGGGCAAGTCTTTTATTGAGAACTTTTGTAATGAATTTGAATTAAAAACGGCCTTTCAGTAGTACAGCGGGCTTAAAAAGGTCGCTATTGCAGAATCGCATTAAAGGAATTGAACTATTGCCATCTCTATTCATTGACTGAGAGTGAAAAGAGACGGTATTATAGATCATTTCATATTGCGATTCAGCTTTAGCGACCTTTTTAAGCCCGCAGGCCAAGATGGGGAGACGAATCATATGCCCCTTTAAAGGATTGGTGCACAGTGGCCCAAAATAGGGATGATTTTAAAGAAGGAATGGAGGCTTTGCTGTAGGACATCACATGCTTAGTAATAAATAGATTTCAGCTAGACAATATAAACATGTCAAGCTTAATTAAACATAGTATATGGATACTTATGGTGGGAATGAACGGTTTGTTCCAGTAAATAAGTGTCCCTAACAAACACGATCAAAATAGCACAACATTGGCAGACAGAGTTCATTGCACGATATTACATGACGCATTCATTGTGCAGGTTCGTATACTGCGACCGATATTATCAGTTACCTGTGTAGTACACCGGTTTAGTTTAGACTACCAAACGAATGTTCCAAATCTAAGTATAACCGAAAATAGCGCAGTATTAGCAGACGGGTTCATTGCACGATATTGCATGACGCATTCATTGTGTCCATTGTATACTGCGAGTATGTGACATGTACCTTACATTAAGTTATTGTAGGTTGAAAACCGACATGAAAATGCAGAACATGCATTATGTTCAGTCTTGTGTTCAGTCAATATTGTTCCGAAACTTTTAGTTTTCTCGTTGGTAGGTTTTTTCTTGTAGATTTATGATCGAAACGGGAAATTGTAGCACGTGATCGCAATCGATTGTACTATCTAAAATTTAAAGATCTTTGTTATGGGGGGAGGGGGTCCAAGGGTTCCAAAATACAAAGATTGACTAGGTTTCCCTCGAAATCAAAGGGTTTCAACTGTTCAAGGGTTCTTAAGGGGTCCGGACCCCCTAAACCCCCCCTTATATACGCCCATGTGCGCAGTCTAAGAAAGAATTACCTGCACTGAAAACTGGTCTGCCTCAAGCACTCATCCAGGCACTCGCTGAGCGACCTGCCCGTGATCTCCGAGTGGAACTCCCCCGTGATTCTGCTGTTCCGGTATCGTTGGAAGGCGGTGTCCGGCCGTCTCCCCGGGGAGAAGAGGTGTGACGTCACGCTGTTGTCCGGGTACTCCGTGCCGCGAGCTGTCACCCGATGAGAGACTGATCATAATTGTGAGAAAAACTTATTTCAATACATTAGTCTTGTTAGCATTTAGTAAAAAAAAACATGATAAAGACTGCAATCCCCAAAAAGCTGTTAAACACTATCATACTAGATCTATAGATGTGATGGTTTGAAGATGCCCACATTTTACAGAAGTTAGCATAATATTTTAGTATCGGGTTATTTTTGGCAATTTGATACTCACGATTGTCCAGGCAAACGAGGTCGTAGAAATGGTGCGTTGGCGACGCGCTAACGGTCACGTCGTCTTTCTGAGATACAGAATCCTCCTCGGACAGAACGCATTGTCGGGTAACGGCGTCGTGCTCTATCGAGCGGCAAAAATACCTGACAAACAAAAACTTGCAATACTGGGAACAAAATATTTACACATTCACGAGATATATCTCAATATTTGCTGCAACTCAGTACGATAACAAGGCATTGACTTACTTTTCCGCCCGGACGCACATCGCCTGACATTCATCGAGGGTCATATTGGAAAACACGTCTGCCTCGAAGGGTCCTCCAAGACGCTTGTTTTCCTCTTTGATGAAAACTGCTAAACCATCGCAGCGACGTTCAGCTATGAGAAAATAACATTGAATAAGTTTTGCTGTTATTATTCTTGATATGCTTATCTCGATTGTTGTAAGTGCTTACCATTGAGACAAGTGTTTTCCAAATAATCAGCATTATGATCATCCTCAAGCATCTCAGGGTGTGTTCTCCTTGTAAATCTACTCAAGGAACAAGTCCTCAAAGCGGAGTCATACGTCGCCGAGCGGCAAACGAAGCTAAACTCCCCCAAGCATTTGTCTTCACACTCAGTCCGGTTAGCGACCATGATCTCCTTGAGATCCGAAGGTGGTAGTTTCAGACGCTTTCTGGCATGACGTTCGAAAACATACCGACGGGAAGGACACTCGCGTTCCGGGCGGTTCGCTAAAACAAACCATTGTTATCAAGCGGTTATCAACATTTCGAAAGGAAGTTTATAAACAACAATAATGACACTTACAAGTCAAACAGATTTCGTTGAAATGCACACTGTTTGGGACAATCATGAGCGTGCCGATTCCTTCTGGAGTGGCTTGCTCTCTCGTCAGGTAGCACGTAGACTCTTCGTACTCCGGCTCGGGGCTGAAGGCAGCGATGCGAGCTCCAGGTTGGAAGTCTATAGAGTTGCAAGTCCTGACGAGGCTGTTCCCAGAACGGTCCCGTAAACATAAGTCCTGGCATTTCTCCAAAACACGGAACGGGGGTGCCGTCTCTCTTACCTTGAATAACAAATTATGGCGTGAATGACGTCTCTATCAATATGTACACAAGACAAATGGTACAAGACAATAATATCAACAGATTTTATTTAGTGATACCTTGAAAAGGAAGCAAACATTTGTACAGGTATCTATGTCGATAATTGATTTGTTTTGTCCTACCTAGTTAAGCAACTGGCAAACATGTAAAACAAATTATGGCAAGGAGATGTTGAAGAAGTCGAGATGTTTCAGTTTTAGCTAGTTAGCATTCATACTTACAACATCATCATCAAATCCATGAAGTTGCTGGTTTGGCAATCGCTCGTACATTACACGACCCATCCCTTGGTTGCATGTCGTCTGAGCTGCAAGCAAATGCACATGCATTAGAAATACAAGATGTCGATACTATTTTGATACGATTTCGTAACATTCGATGTAGGGTTTAGAAGTACCGTAATTGATGCCAAGATTGCGAAGATCCATCGACGCAATGTTTTCACTGTCGTCACATTCAATGAAGCCACTTCTGATTTCACATAGGAAACTCAGTTAAATACAGTTTATAATTAACATTCAATACTGTTACTTATAAAAACCAAGTCTCGTTTCCTTTGGTCTTTCTAGCATAAATTGATCCTGTTCGAAGGACCAAAATATGGACATCGTTTATAGGATTTAGTAAAGGCGTATCACTAATGCTGTAAGTCTTACCATTGGCCATAGTGAGCATAGTGAGGGCAGTGAAGGCGTGCATCACGCTCGCCCCCCGCGGCTTCATCTTCCAACGGTCTCTCGAGGACGGTCACCGACCACGCATGTGGCCTAGTCGCAGCTTCACCTGTCAATAAAGTCACCTTCAAAGGTTTCATGCTTTAAGACTTAAACGTTCTTCTTTCTTTGAATACTGGATAAAAGGGCTTGTTCACCATCTACAAGTAACGTTTCGACTAGTTACTCCCTGTATATACTCGGGAAAAAAGAGTAGCCTACAAGTCCTACAAATGCCAGCTGGTTAATGCTACTCCTTACTTCCAGCTGTCAGTTAAAATGAGGACTTAAGGAGCTTACTCGGAGATGGTGGATCATACCGCTCTATTTATTCAGTGCTTATCATCAAAATCCTTCATATAACCTGATGATGAGATGTCCGGTCCAATGCACCAACTGAATGAGATGAGACAATCGGGAGCAAGGTTGCAATAACTACGCAATACATGGCATTTATGACGACCTTCAGATGGAAATTATATGTGCCATTACTGGACATGTTCAGCTAGTTTATCTAATGGCAGTGACTTATGTAACTGTCCGTGCAACAGTGTACTTACCTATGCGTACTTATATACTTACATGACTTTTTAGGTGCCTTCTCAAGGGTCACATCAGTTCACTTCCACTACCTACTAAGATGGTCATTGATGGTTATTGATGTCAAAGGTTAAACTTGCAGAAGTTGATCTTTAGCATATTTTTCTTTAGGAAACTTTTAATTTTTTGCTGAACTCTAAACCAAAAGTTTTCAGGCTCGATTTTCCGCAACATGAATCTTATTAAGGTTCAACGGTGAGACAGATTTTCCTGACCATTTCCTACGCTACCTACGTAATTGCCTATTGAGGTTTTTCTACTTGGCTTGTTTTTCTGATCGTAACAACCACAGAACAGTCTTGTGTATTTCATTTTTTTTTACTTGCATATACTTTTCAAGTGTTTCTTTCTGCCTTCCGTCCGTCCTTATTTGAAACAATAATATCTGTTTTATTAAGTGCAAAAAAGATTCTAGAGCATCCCAATTGTTATTCTGAACTGCGATTAATTTCACTATTCACGGTGACATTTTGGTTCGCAATCACAACTATCGGAGCATAAAGCTATGTATTCTAAATACAATGAGCACAATATAAGTGGTAGTAACAGTACTGTTGGGCTATTTATCGATTTTTATTGAAACGGATCCACATGACATCGACACCGTTAGTTTGCGCAGGCGCGTGAAATTATTGCAATTGTTGCTCATAAAATATTTTAGAGATGTCATGTTCATTATATTCATGGTGTACTTAGGTAAGTACCTATAGGTAAGTCTGCTTTCTACCGCTGAACCTACACATACGAGTATAATTGAGTACGTATAGATTACAAGAAAAAATAGTAGGTAAGTCGGTCAATCAACTTTTAAGGCACTCCTTTTTGTGTCCCTGACATGAAAGTTACAATATAACGAATTATTATGAAAATACAGTATTAACGTTTGCACTATTTATCCTATTTTTAGGTTCTGCAGCGTGGCATGACTACTAAGCTAACCTGAACGAGTTTTATTAAGAAACCCTGACAGAATTCCCGATATAACGCTGTAGAACGACAATAAAGCCGTTTAAAACTTACCGCAGACTGGGAAGCGGGTAAAGCGAGGTTGGCCATGTCGGACCATACCAACGAAATATTAGACAATTATCGCCTTTGATTACACCAAGTTAAACGCCATCACTTGAAAACGGTCATTAACTTTTATCGGTAACGCAGTAGAAGTGATGTTTTAATCAAAGCTTGGGACAAAAGTTGAGGTACATGAAATATCTATAATTTAAATCAAACTTTTATGAATGTTAACTTTAAAGGTAAGCTTATCATTTTTTATGTCCTAATATTATGTGAAAATACTGTGCATTCATACATTTTTTTTAAGAAATGTCGTATATTGTTTCGTCACCCAGGCCTGGGGACACATATTTTTGCTTATGTTCTGCTGCGTTACCATAAAAAAATCAAAAACTTTGCCATAAACTAATAAACTTATGAATTTTCCATGTTAGCAAAGCATCTAATTTTACGTTAACATCAAAACTACCATGTTTTAAACTGAAATACAGATTAATTTATGTTTTACGTTCAGCTGTTCAAATGTTGTTAAAGGAGTGCCTTAAAAGTTGATCCACCAAGTACCTATACGTAACCTACCTGTTATTATACCTAAGTACCTAAGTATTTTTTCCATAATACAGTTACAGTAAATTACAGACGCCAGTTATTATACGTAATTACCTAAGTATTCCTATTGTTATCGCTAATTACAGTTAGACCTAATTTATTTATTTATCCAGTGTCCGTAAGTTGTTATGAAATTGTTGCATTTTAAATGCTGGTTCGCAAT
The DNA here is from genome assembly GCA_958496255.1 of Camptogramma bilineatum. NCBI lineage: Eukaryota > Metazoa > Arthropoda > Insecta > Lepidoptera > Geometridae > Camptogramma > Camptogramma bilineatum. Next base: position 6,293,660 of record OY292467.1, on the reverse strand, counting down.
GAAACTCAGAACTGATCTTATAGCAAAAAAAAAATACATTTTAAACATAATATTGAATGATATTTTAATCGAGATCCAAGCTGAATAAGCAGAACTCTAAACAAGAAAATACAAAACAGTAAAAAACTTAATAAAAGATAATAATAGTTCTGAATATTTGATCAAAATTCGTTTCAGCTTTATACCGGTCAAAGAATATACATATAGATTTTCAAATTGAGCCATACAGTCTACACTACAGTGAACTTTGTCAAATGGACTTTCTGAAATATATCAACTAGGTAGGTATACCTACTTACTAAGGTAGGTACTATAGAAAGAACACTATTATCCTATAAGTAGGTACTCTATGTATGTCTATAGGTAAGTAATTGCGTCTGTTGAGTCAACTACCGCGGTTTGGATCTACATGACAAAGCTGGCTATGAAAATTTTGGCGTTTCCAAAAACGTGGCGATGGAAAGCGGAAGCGAACATCCGGCCTTTTGTGTCCGTCCGATGTCCTCGCCAGACCAGTCCATATGACGTATTTCACTTGTAATACAGTTATCTATGCCGTGAAATCGCTGTGCAGATTTAGATGTGAATTAGTTGAGGCTATTTTGCATACCTAATAGTGGATGGTTTTTAATGCTAATTAGTTTAAATTCGTTTATATTTTTGTATCTAATAGTCTAAGCTGATCCATTTTGCTTATTATGTGGGTATCAAGCAATGATTAAAATCATTGGTATCAAGTCTACTAAACAATGATAGCCAAGAAATTAAAAACACCTTTCTAGATGAGGATAAAGTCTATATGCAAGATCGCGTTGCATTATGTTAAAAAAATCGAGAAATAATGGTACAGTCAGCGTCATCAATCGGTATCCCCCTATTGATTTTAACAAGGACCCTTTTCATTTCAACTTTGGATTTCAGTCGGATTTGCTAGTATACTTATGGATTTCTAATTTCGCTCGAGTTCCTATACTAGCAAATCCGACTGAAATCCAAAGTTGAAATGAAAAGGGTCCTTGTTAAAATCAATAGGGGGATACCGATTGATGACGCTGACTGTACCTACACATTCTTTCAGAACTTTAGGGAATTAAAGATCGTTTGAAAATTTCTAAGGCGAAATCAGAAATTTTGCAGAAGCCAACGTCCCATACGCTTTTTAACCAAAGCTTATCGCCGCCTATTAGAAAACTGATTGGTTTCATCGCGATGTTGTCCATCACCATCTAGAACTTGTGTATAAAAACATACTTCTAAATATGTATCAGACTCAAGTATCTACCTACCAAACAACCAAATACAATTCAACCCAATCGACCTAGTGAAAGTCCTTTGTACTCAATTCAGATAGGTATAGCAGCCAATTGTATCGCGACTTTTCTTTTCACGGTACTCAATCAGCCGTAAAAAAATGGTGTGAAAATGGAAACATTTGCATTTATACCGTAGACAACTAATAGTTTTCCATTGTAGGGCCTGGGATGGGCAAGGGATTGCCCCCGTGGGAAAGCCACTTGACGCTGCACCCAATGGGAATTTGGCAATTGTATAGATTGTCTTGCATAAGTTCAATTAGGATGACAATGGTGAATGATAATTAATAGGTTATGGAGAGGTGCGGGGTTTTCTGATGCCCACGTGGATTAAGGAAATTGTTTTGTGATGAAACCTGTTTCCTGAATAGTGATAGTCTGGGAAAAGGGCAAGGAAATGATGATGAATATTGTTTTCAGTTTCTGTACCAAATGGCTCAAAATATTTGAGGACAAAATTTTAAACTACTAGGATCAATAGATCAATCAAAAGTAAAAAAGCTACTAAAAAAAGCTTCATTTGCCCATGCTGGAAAAAGTTCATTTTTTATTTTTAAGTCATGTGGTTTTTGTCATTTTGTAAGTAGATATAGCTAAATAATATAAGAAGGAAACCTTTTTCATTGAACTTTAATAAAGCATCAATCAAAAATCTAGTAATGCAGTATGTTCTGCTTTAGAGATCATCTGTTGGTTGGGTGGACGTTTTGTTACATGGACATTTTACTAATTAGGCTTACTGCTCATTAGACGTTTCACGCTGTTGGACATTTAGCTACTTAGACCTTCTGATCAGGGGAGCAGATCATCATTTAACATTCTTCGCTCTTCTTCCTCGCTTAACCTGGTTGTTTCTTTCTCAAGATATAACCTGACCACGCTAAGCTATTGTTTTATAAAAAAAAGCTCGAAAAACTTTAAAAGCTAGTCATTTCACAAAATCATCAAAATAATTCTGGTTACAAAGACATTTTTAAGAGGATATAAGAAATATTTGAAAATAAATAAATAATGCTGGACATTTCACACAGCGCTAACTAGCCCCAAACTAAGCAAAGCTTGTACTATGGGAACCAGATAACTGATTTAACTGAACTGAGAAACTTATATATGAAAAGTCTAAATGGATTCAACAGTTTCCCGCGGAATAAAGGAAATTGAATAAGAGACGTGTCATATTTTAACATGCACGTGTCCAATGCACAGCGTGCATAGAGTTGCATAATGTCACACAACGCTGCGCCGGCGCCGATCTAGTGCTATTCGAATTTCAAACAACAGTATTTCGCGTTCTGTAAACGAAGGAAAAGAAATGAACCATATTGCTATAGGCACCTCTCAGTATAAGACTAATTTATCCTTTTGTTTTTCAGAAGCATCTAGCGCCAAAACCAAACTAGATAAAGTCATGAAATTCAAAACGTAATTCAGTTTTGAAATAGAGTCAAAGTCAAAGTCAAATTAATTTATTCAATAAGATCACAATTATCTCTAGATATCTCTTTGAAACGTCTTAAGAGCTAGGTGATTCTACTCCTGTTCCTTCGCGACCAAGACCGTGAAGAACCAGGGCAAACACGGTTTGGGGCCTAACTTTCATTTCGGTGATACACTTTTTGTAGGTACCTAAAATATTTTTTTAGAGTTCTATGCGAGGAGGTCATATCAGAGATACAAGAATTTACAATCTAGATATACAAGAAAAGAAGGCTGTAGACTGACAGTAACACGAGTATTTTTAAACTATTTTGTGTGTCTTGTTAGCCGAGTGAGATTCCTCGACCCTCGATCTGAAGATCTTGGATTCAAATCTCGGCCGTGTATTAGTGGGTTTTAGGTTTAAAAATGCGTAGGTACTTATGTGATCTTTAAACACGGGAACCAGCTAATTTTTTTAATAAGCGTCTTTTTATACTTACTCGTATGTCACTGTGGAATGTGTACCTACTAATTGTTATTCTAAACTGTAAAAAGCAGTAACTAAATTAAGAGACATAATTAAGGTTTCCTGACGGGCCCTAATTTCGCGAGCGCGGTTCTCACTTGACCATTTTATTAGTCACTATCGTCATGTAACTGCGCAGTTTTCGAATAAGTATCGTTATAAGCTATTTTATCATATTCAATTATTGTTTGGAAATTAATCAAATTAAGTATATTTTAAGTATTTCAAACTGAAAAAAATAAATTTACCTATGTAATTTCTTATTGTTAAACTTTCATCATCATTTTGGCTAAAAACTTAACAAAATAACTACTTATCTAATTACTACGTAGCTCCAGCTTTTCATCATACGCGTCGTTTTTTCATGTTAACAAAATTACGTTATTCATTTGGAAACTGGAAAATGTTATTACGCTTTGCCCTCATTAGGCGTAGAACTAAAACTTCTACATAATAAAACAAGACAATGAAAATTGGTGCTACGCTTTCTCTCCAACTGCTACGAGTCTACGAAAGGCGGATCGTGACTTACAAAGCGAGCTTCGAGCTTCCAAGGCGTTTCCGCGTAGCACCTCCGTAGCACTTCAGTCTTTCACAGTTCACCCACACACCAGTCTGATGATCACAACACCGTCACACTGGACATCCAAAACCGAATTGTGGCCATTTCTACACCATAATTCAGTTAAATCACATTTAGGGGGGGACGACAATAGGAGAGCATTGATGTGAGCGAATCACACCATCGACACGCATCGCTAATTTTCCATAGTGTTTACCGTCGGTGACCAAATGATCATGCACAGTAAGCAAGGACAATTATTAAACTATTTTGAGCCTTACTCCCGTGTCTTACCGTACATCAATCACAAGCGACGGAGTGGCTTGCGTTGCTGACTGTACGCAGTAGTCCATTTTACACTAAAGTCAGTGCGATTGACCTGGCATCATTAAAATTTTATAGCAGGCTTGTCATTTATCTATATAGTCTACTTATGCGTTTCACTATCATAAATCAAATTATTATTATTATTATTATTTTAGCCTATATTGTCCCACTGCAGGGCAAAGGCCTCCCTCCCCTCTTTCCAGATTTTTCTGTCCTTGGCAGCATTGGGCCAATCTGGATCATGCGCATCTAGTTCGTCCCGCCATCTCCGTGGTGGTCTGCCACGCGGACGTCTTGCATTGGGCACCCATTCGGTTGCGGTTTTAGCCCACAAGTCGTCCGACATGCGGCAGACGTGGCCGGCCCAATCCCACTTGAGCTGAGCAGACTTTTTCCCGACGTCGAAAACTTTTGTTTGGGAACGCAGCACTGAATTTCGTATTCGGTCTGTTAACCGAACACCCAGTATGCTGCGTTCCATAGCCCGTTGACACACCTCGAGTCTGGACTTTTGCTGAGCTGTCAAAGACCAAGTTTGTGCACCGTATGTGAGGATGGGGAGAACGCACATGTCCATGAGTTTGCGTTTGAGGCAGAGAGGAAGTTCGCCTTTCATTAGCTGTTTCATCGACCAATATCTCTTCCAGGCGTTTTCGGTGCGACGAGTAACTTCTTTCTCTTGTCGCGCCTGGAATGAGACAATTTGGCCGAGATACACATACTCATGGACATATCCTATCTCAACCCCCTCTACGTGTAGTCTACGTTTTGTGCTGTTTGTCATTAACTTGGTCTTCGACATGTTCATCGCAAGTCCAACATCGAGGCTGGCTTGGTTTAGATCGTCTAGCATGCAGCCAAGTTCTGTGGCTGAGGAGGAAAACAGAACTATGTCGTCGGCAAAACGGAGATTACTTAATCGCCGTTTCCCTAAGACAACCCCCTTGTCAACCCAGCTCGGTGCCAACTTCCTAAAAACTTGTTCGAGAGTTGCTGTGAAAAGTTTTGGGGAAAGAGGGTCTCCTTGCTTCACCCCTTTTTGAATTTGAAAAGAGGGACCAGTGGATGAAAGTTGAATAGCAGCTGTACTATGTCTGTAAATATTTTTTAAAAGGTTAATATAAGTTGGTTCAATATCCTGTTTATTAAGGGAATCGAAAAGTGAAATATGTTTAATACTATCAAAGGCTTTTGAGTAATCAATGAATGCTAAATAAATAGGTAAATCGTATTCTGAATGTTTTTCTATTAGTTGATTTAGAGAGTGTAGGTGGTCTGTGGTTGATAAGCCTCGGCGAAAGCCAGCTTGTTCAGGCGGCTGATGTAGGTCAAGTTGGGCAGATATGCGAAATTCAATCACCTTAATAAAAGCCTTATATAAATGTGAGATAAGACTAATTGGCCGATAATTAGTAATATCAGATTTATCACCCTTCTTATGAAGAAGGATAACATTGGAGTGACAGAATTTTTTGGGAAAATTGCCGGACTGGAGTATTAAATTAAAGAAGTTGGTAATATGAGGAAGCAGTGCAGGTTCACCTATTTTTAGGGCTTCAGTAGTAATGCCATCATCGCCAGGACTTTTACAGTATTTTAAGCTACATATTGCACGATGAACTTCTGAATCTGTTATCGGCTCCATGTCTGCGGAGCAAGAGTATGCAGCACTTTCAGCGGAATCTGCATGTGGGTCGGAGTAGAGACTGCTATAGAATTTTGTACAAATGTCTAAAATTTTATCTTTTTCGCCATGCTTAACGCCATCTTTATCTTTAAGTTTACTGATTGATGATTTTCCTTTATCCATACTTTGTTTTGCTGTCTTTAAAGATAGATTTTGTTCTAAAGCAGATTTAATAAGATTTATATTGAAGTTTCTAATGTCTTTGCGTATATTTCTTTTAACGGATTTATCTATGCTTCTATAATCAGGCGTGTTGAACTTTAATGTAAGTCTCTTTTCTATCAGGTTTTTGGTGTGTTGACTTAGTTTTTCATGTTTCTTCTTATTGGGTTTTACTTTTATGCTAGCTTTTTGAATACTATTTTTAATGTTATTATATTGAGTTTCTATATTATTTGAATCTATATCTAAAACATCAAAACTATTCTTTAGCTCTAAATTAAATTGATCTTGACATGTTAAAAGAGAAACTTTATCTAATCGTTTGATGCTATTTTTTATCATTTTCATTCTTTGTATTTTTAAGTTAAATTTTATAACTGTCCGGAGAGGCCGGTGATCAGAACTAAATCGAATTTTATTAATTACTTCTACGTTTGTAATTATATGTTTGTTGGAAGAGAGGCAGAAGTCTATTTCGTTCTTTGTAATTCCGTCTCGAGAAAACCAAGTCCATCTACGTTGAGCCTTTTTGTAGTAGAACGAGTTGCTCACACTCAGGTTTTGTCCAAAAGCGAAGTTAAGGAGCCGTTTGCCTCGATCGTTTCTGTCTCCTAGCCCATAAGGCCCGATAACGATGGGGTTGTCTTGCGGATCTCCTACCCCAAGCTTGGCATTAAAATCACCGATAACCATCGTCCAAGTTCCCCGGTGTTCGTCGCACGCTTTGTTTAATAGATCGTAAAACTCTTCTAATTCGTCGTCTGATCTCTTTGAATGGGGTGCGTAAACTTGGACGATCGTCAAAGTTTTATTTTCCGTAATTTTAAATTTTAATAAAGCTATTCTATCAGAGTATGAAATGAACTCAATTATATTTTGTTTCCACTTCTTGGAAACTAGGAAACCTACGCCGTACTGGCTGCCGCTTCCACTGTAGTAAAAGATGTTCTTACTACGTTCGAGAGTGTCTTCGCCTTCCCTTCTTACCTCGGCCAATCCTACCACATCCCAATTTATAAAATCTAAAGCGTTTTCTAATTCTATAAGCTTTTCTTCTGTTCTCAATGTGCATACATTATATGTTAAAATATTTAGTTTATCGAAGTCCGTTAGGCACGCGTTGGTCGTTTGACAGTTTAGGGCTCCCGCCCGGAGATTCACCTCGCCCCTGACCCTGTGGGCTCTTGGCCTACTGTCATTAGCCTCACCCACAGTGTCGCCGGGCACTTGGGGACAGTTTATTCTAGTGTGCTTCATAATGAGGAGGGGTTTGGACCATAATCCACCACGCTGGTCCAGTGCGGGTTGGTGGATGGGGCGCCAGAGCCTCGTTTGTTGGTCGGCAGGGTGTACCACGGGCCGGTGAGGTTGGCTTGGGTTCCGAAAGATGTTATTTGGAGCCCCTTACACCCCATAAATCAAACCAAACTAGAATTCATATATCTAGAACAATCCGTAAAAATAACTTAGAAACTTACCCATCGTAAAGTTAAAGTTGATTTGGAAGTAATCCAGGCTATGTGCCAAAACAGAGCTGACCTCAAACTCCTCCGTATCCGGAACCAACAACAGGATCGGTCTACGTCATCGCAGGCGCAGTCGCAAGCTTCCAAAATGGCGGCACATTTTCCCGCCTTCCACCATGACATCAAAATGGCGCGCAGACAGATAAAAATCGTTAATGAATTAATTGTAAATTATTTGTTTCACGTGCCCTTGGACGTGGTCATCACTCATCATCGCTGATCGAAAATGGCGATAGGAGGTCGATCGTCGGTTCAGAGGATTTGCAAAATGAGTGTATAATGTTGGATAATGGAGCGGATTTGCAGCCGTGTATGGCTTATCTTGTCAATCTTGAAAAGGGCGTTTACTTAGCTGGTAGTGGACAAGGACAATAAAATACGTAATTAATCGGGTAATCTCAGGTGGCTTAGAGTCATATGATGTACAGAAACGGCTGCTGAAATATTGAAGAACTGTGGGAAAAACACATAGTGTGGGCAACAGGAGTGTCACGATTAGGGCTTGCATTCGAATATTCGAATATTCGAATAATTCGAATATTAAATTCGTTCGAATATTCGAATACTGAAGTCGAATATTCGATATTCGATTAAAATTAATAACACCAAACCCAGAACTCTGATGTGCATAAAATGCCACTTTTATAGGATTCGGAAACACTAGAGAGTGCCGCGCGTGATTGCGTAGTGCTTTCGCGTATTTGCCGGCAACCCAGTGGAGGTGCTTTGTCAGGAAAATGCAAATCTGCACAAAAAAGTTTTTTTTAATCTACATGTTTGATTCCTGGCCAGGAGAATTGTTATTTTAAAATCTAATGAAGCAGTTTACCTTTTTATCAAAATTGGTTACCCAAGACTCTTTTGAGTGTTTTGTCGCTATTGCCACCTGCCATCACCTCGTCTAACCGAGTGTCCAGCCCAATTCCATTTAAGATTCGTAACCCTAACTCTGACGTCCTGGGCCTGTATTCTATTAAATGACAACCGCTTTGGTTTTGGTTCGAACTCTTAAATGTCAGCCATTTGGTGAAATAGTAGAATAGCTTTTCAAAAATTTGTACTGCCAAAGTTCAAAACCTCACCACAACTGAGTCGTTTGTTATTAGTAGTCATGGAAACAGTCGCTTTAGTTGAGGTTGATAAAAAGTTCGGTACGAGAATCGACGCCCTGGACTTTAGTCCGGCGCCGGATCTCGGTGTTACGAATTCATTCTTGGAGTTTGATGCCGAGCATGGCCCGCTCCATGGCTCTCTGTGTAGCTTATACTTTGAACACAGTCTCCTTAGTAAGCGTCCACGTCAAGTCAAAGTTGTGAAGACACATTGGTTAAAGAGACGGGTTTTCAGGCACTGTGGAACTTTCTTCGACTGAAGCACATCTGCCAGTTTTCCGAACGCGGCCCAGCCGAGTTGTATCCTTCTGGAGATCTCCTTACTCTGATGCTCTTTACCAAAAGATAGAATATGCCCAAGATAAAGATACTTGTCAACTACCTCCAGTCTCTCGTTTCACCGTTACGGTAAAATTCGAGGTTCCAGAAGCATTCGCCGTAATCTTCGTCTTGGACATATTTATGTTAAGGCCAACGGCTAAAGAGACATCAAAAAGTTGTTGGATCATGAGTTGGAGATCTTCCAGGTTGTGGGCAAACAATACGAGGTCATCGGCAAACTTGAGATGTGACAGGAAGGCTGATGTGCGGAATGTTTATTCCGCAAGATCCCATGCAAGCATCTTCATAACATCTTCAAGAGCCTCCGTGAAGAGCTTGGGTGATATTGTGTCTTCCTGCCGCACTCCCCTCTTGATGTTAATAGGGTTGGTAGTGTCGTGAAGGCGAACTTGCATGGTTGCCGTACCGTATAACTCCCGCAGCACATCCACGTATCGTGCGTCAATCTGGCAGCGATAGAGAGCGTTAAACACAGCCCAGTGCTCGACGCTGTCGAATGCTTTCTCGTAATCGGCGAAAGCTAAGCACAGGGGCCGGTTATATTCTGAACTCTTCTCCATCAGCTGCTTCATGGTGTGGATGTGGTCGATCGTGGAATAACCACTACGGAAGCCGGCTTGCTCGACGGGCTGGTACTCATCTAACTGGCGAGTGAGCTGATTGCATACCACCTTGGCAAATAGCTTGTACACCTGAGATAAGAGACTTATGGGCCTGTAATTGCTCAGTTTCGAGCAGTCTCCCTTTTTGTGCAAAATGGTGACAATTGCATTTTTCCAAGCATCAGGTGATTTTTGTTTGGTTGATGACTGCGCGAAAAAAGAAGGCACCAACCTTTCATACAAAATCAGCATAGTCATTTTATTGTAGACTAGCTTCCGGTCGGCTTTGCCCGCTAGGTACCTACCTACATAACTTAATAGCCTTTGTTCATCCTGAAAGTTCATTTTTGAAATCGGATGAGTAGTTTCGTAGATAACCTCCTACATACAAACAAATTTTACCTCTTTATAATATTAATTACAGATATTGTTGACTGATTTTACTGAGAATTTGTGGTTGATTGTGCGTGTAATAATCGCGAATGTCTCGTTACGGCGACACAATCTTTTGTTTATGCAAATAACACTTGAAAGAATAAAAGAAGACGTGATTTTAGTAAAAACAAAGATTTTTGTCTATTATTCGAATAATATTCGAATAATTCGAATATTACCCGCAAAAAAATCGAATATTCGAATATTAAAATTTTCGAATATTTGCAAGCCCTAGTCACGATAAAGACATCCCTACCTTTTATTACTAAGTTTAAGGTTATTCATGTCAACAATAGGTAAGAATGTAATGTAAATAGTAATATTCAGATGAAAGCTAATGTAAAATACTTAATTCACTTCGAAATTGATAAAAATATAAGAACCTACCTATATAAGTACTAGAATAATATCACGCTTGTTTGCCAAAGGGGTAACCAGATTTCCATTTACTTACTACGACCTTTCATATTTATTTTGCTTCATTCTCTATTTACATTGTCTAACTCTAAGCATACTCGTCGTCGCGTCGTTTATACAGGGTGAATTTTTGAGATGGGGCAGTAAGGGCAGCTACCTTAACCGTTGTAGCTAGAGGAAAACGTTCTTAGGAGACTATCCTTAATTTTTGAAGGTATCAGGACTTGCATTCACAGATTTTGAAAAAAATGTACAGTCAGCGAGAAAATGGGCACTTTACACAAAAACTTTTTTTGATGCCAATCGATCCTGTTTCATCTAAGGATTAAAAGGCTCTTTTAGACCAACTGGGGTTAGAGTACTAGAAAAGTCAGAAAACGCTAAAATGTATTTCTGATACAAGACAGTAAGGGATACCTTAACCGTTGTAGCTAGAGGAAAACGTTCTTAGGAGACTATCCTTAATTTTTGAAGGTATTAAGACTTGCATTCACAGATTTTGAAAAAAATGTACAGTCAGCGAGAAAATGGGTAATTTACACAAAAACTTTTTTTGATGCCAATCGATCCTGTTTCATCTAAGGATTAAAAGGCTCTATCGGACCAACTGAGGTAAGAGTACTAGAAAAGTCAGAAATTGGTAAAATGTATTTTTGAGACGGAGGAGTAAGGGTAGCTACCTTAACCGTTGTAGCTACAGGAAAACGTTCTTAGGAGACTACCCTTACTTTTGAAGATATTTCGACAAAATGATGAAAAATGATGACAAATGACAAAATGATTTCGTACGAAATGTATAATCAAGGTTTTTTGCGTTTTCTGACTTTTGTAGTACTCTTGCCTCAGTTGGTCCCATAGAGTCTTTGATTCCTTAGATGAAACAGGATCGATTGGCATCAAAAAAAGTTTTTGTGTAAATTGCCCATTTTCTCGCTGACTGTACATTTTTTTCAAAATCTGTGGATACAGGTCGAAATATCTTCAAAAGTTAAGGACAGTCTCCTAAGAACGTTTTCCTCTACCTACAACGGTTAAGGTAGCCCTTACTGTCTTGTATCAGAAATACATTTTAGCGTTTTCTGACTTTTCTAGTACTCTAACCCCAGTTGGTCTAAAAGAGCCTTTTAATCCTTAGATGAAACAGGATCGATTGGCATCAAAAAAAGTTTTTGTGTAAAGTGCCCATTTTCTCGCTGACTGTACATTTTTTTCAAAATCTGTGAATGCAAGTCCTGATACCTTCAAAAATTAAGGATAGTCTCCTAAGAACGTTTTCCTCTAGCTACAACGGTTAAGGTAGCTGCCCTTACTGCCCCATCTCAAAAATTCACCCTGTATATTTCGGCCTATGCAATGAGATGTTACGTTTCCTATGGAAGAATATAAAGAGAGCATCATAATGGTGAAAAACTCATTGACGGTAAGTAAATAGACGTTAGATTTAAGCAAGCTTGTAGTTGCTCTATAAATACCATAAAATAGGTACCTAGTGTAGTGATAATACACAGTAGGTACACGATTACACAATAACATTCTATAAATATATTAACACTTAGCAAAGAGCGTGACAACTGACGCCAGTGGCTAGATAAGCTTGATGAGACACGAAGAATAGTAAATAATAAGTAAGTAGATACATTTGTACTCAATTTCTCGCACTACTTCAAAGTTGGCTAATACATATAGAACTAAGTATATCTATGCTAGAATAAAATTATAAAGTAATTTAGATGTGGGATGTAATCTCCGAAATTGCTCATTCGATTACCAAACTTTTTTTGCAAAATTAAATGATAAACTGCAGTATCCCTGAGTATATGCTATTGGAAGGTGTGAAGTGTGAAGCTGTGCCTAATGAAACAATTTATTATAGTACTGATGAAGACAAGCATTTACAGTTTCTACTCATGAATACAGGTATAGTTGCATGTTTGTAAGAGGTAAGTAATCCCTTTTATAACTTGTTAAAATCTACATTATTCCTGAACGTCCATAGGCTATGTTTTATTCGAGAAAATTAGGTAAGTATCAGTTCTTGGGAGACTCTCCCTGTTGGGTAAAACCGCAAGTTTATTCTATTTTCCACACCAAAAACCCCAAGGATATTTATAAATCGAATGCCAAACATAAACGAAAAACAGTTTATGTAAATACTGAGAGCTATCAACAGAAGTAATCTTCATAACAAACACCGCTCGTTTTTATCATTATGTAAGTCGATGCAAGCACGTAAACAATTTAAATTACTAGCAATATACCATGGAGGTAAAACCAGTTCTATATGAGACGAGGGCAAATAAATCATTACGAGAGTCAACAAGGACTTGTGCCTGCATGTGCAATAATGTGCATGCGTCTGTTGATTGATGAATTTATTGATGCAGCTATAAACACCGCTGTGAATAAAGCTAGTCCAGTTAGTGAGGATCTGTTGAGGGACGGAGTTTTTTTTTTCATTTTTTCATTTTTTTTCATTTCAAGGATGACTTTTCTTTATCCCACAGGAACCATATATTTTTCCGGGATAAAATTAGCCTATGTGTTATTCCAGAACCTAAACTATCTACATTCCAAATTTCATCAAAATCAGTTCAGTAGTTATGGAGATACGTGGTAACAAACATTCACACACACACACACACACGGAATTTCGCCTTTATAATATTAGTAGGATCGTATCAAAACGTTTGTCAGTGTATCATCAGCTCTTTTCTAATTGATGAAGAGATGTGTCGGGGGTTTTTCTTTAAATTTTTAATCTAATTACTTAATACCTGAGAAGTGAGACTAGTGAGAACCTACCTCGGCTGACATGTATTCACCTTGAACTTCATCGTTATCACGCCGTCTCCGCGTGAATTAGCACTCAGAAATTGATTATGCATTCCGATAGGCAAGTAGTGTGACTAACTAGTGATACGAGTGTAGTTAGTGTTATGTTTACAATACTTTATCGTTGTTACACAATCTGGTAAGGAAGTATTGGTGCGCTCTAGAACTCAAATAATTTAAACTTCCTGTAAACAGTTTGAATTTATTGAACGTAATTCGGGGTTTGTATTACCAGAAAGTATAATATAGGGTGTCTTACAATCGAGAACCAATAAGTTCCTTCTAGGTAAGTGTGCTCCATCTTACCTTACACCACACATTGCTTTACATCAGGCAGAGTGTGGTCAAACTTAGTTAGTGATCTCTTGCCGTCCAAGGCCGTGAGTAGAGCTCTCAAGCAGTGAAGGAAAACATCTCACATCACATCACGTATTACAACTTTACAAGTCGATTACCTACAAGCTGTGGATTTCTTACCTCTTAATAATAACGTTATTTAATCATAAGCATTCACTTAGGTGCATGTGTAGGTACTTCTGAGATTTCATAAGTAAATGTCTCATATAAATACCTCTCAGAATCTTCAATAAAAACCGGTCAAGTGCGAGTAGAACTCGTACGCCGAGGGTTCCGTACCTACCCATTATACCCATTATGTTATTGTAGCCCGCTTATTTGTATGAGCGCCCATACAACTCAGAGGACAATCTTAATTGGCGTCAACTATGTATGTATGGGAAAACCCTTTAATTATCAACTTTTTTAATTTTTTGGAATTTTTCCTTTATTTGTGCTATAAGACCTTGCTTTTTGCCAAATTTCGTGATTCTAGGTCAACGGGAACTACCATTTAGGTTTTCAACCCAAAACCTCTAGGGTACTTCCGGTTGACCTAGAATTGTCAAATTTGGTTACAAGCAAGGTCGTACAGCACAAGTAAAGGAAAAATTCCGAAAAATAAAAAAAGTTGATAATTAAGGTAAGTTTTGGTACTTACAAGTTTTCACGAAAACCTAAATTTGCCTATATCTTTTTATAGTGTTGACTCAGGACCTTGATTTTTATAGTCACAATAGGGACTATAGACTTTAGTATATGGTATAAATTTCAACTTGCTAGCTCCACCCGTTCCTGAGATAATCGATGGTGACACACGGACAGACAGACGGACAGACAGACAGACAGACAGACAGACAGACAGACAGACAGACAGACGGACAAGAAAGTGATCTTATAAGGGTTCCTTTTTTTACCTTTTAAGGTACGGAACCCTAAAAGTAACTTTTGTTATAGCCAATAGTCGATGGGGATTCATGAACTGTTGATGAATGCCCATCTACTAGTATTCTGTGGTACCTACTACCGCATCTACGTTACGTCTACTTAGTTCCAAGTAGAAAGCCAGTTCAGCAGAGTAACATTGAAGTTAGCGCAGAATATTCCGTAACTGAAGGTTTCATTGACCATTGCATCAGGTAATGTTACGAAAATCTATTTAAGTAGTACCAAAGCAGAGTTTATTTATTACCAAAGTTGAAATGTTCTCGAACAAACAGTTATGAAACGTTTACCGCGAACGGAAAAGAAAGCGCATTGGCCCTGAATTTATCAATTTCTTTTTATACGAATGCCCTTCAGTATTGCATTTTGTCATTCTTTTAATTAACAGTCATTTTTAGGGTTCCGTACCTTAAAAGGTAAAAAAAGGAACCCTTATAAGATCACTTTCTTGTCCGTCTGTCTGTCTGTCTGTCCGTCTGTCCGTGTGTCACCATCGATTATCTCAGGAACGGGTGGAGCTAGCAAGTTGTTTATACCATATACTGAGGTCTATAGTCCCTATTGTGAGTATAAAAATCAAGGTCCTGAGTCAACACTATAAAAGATATAGGCTAATTTAGGTTTTCGTGAAAACTTGTAAGTACCAAAACTTACCTTAATTATCAACTTTTTTTATTTTTCGGAATTTTTCCTTTACTTGTGCTGTAAGACCTTGCTTGTAACCAAATTTGACAATTCTAGGTCAACCGGAAGTACCCTAGAGGTTTTGGGTTGAAAACCTAAATGGTAGTTCCCGTTGACCTAGAATCACGAAATTTGGCAAAAAGCAAGGTCTTATAGCACAAATAAAGGAAAAATTCCAAAAAATTAAACAAGTTGAAAATTAAAGGGTGTTCCCATACATACATAGTTGACGCCAGTTAAGATTGTCCTCTGAGTTGTATGGGCGCTCATACAAATAAGCGGGCTACAATAACATAATGGGTATAATGGGTAGGTACGGAACCCTCGGCGTACGAGTTCTACTCGCACTTGACCGGTTTTATTTCCAATTAAAGACCTTTGGTGTTTTTTAAATCAATTTACAACCTACCTGTGGTTCCACTAAGATCGTGAAAACAAAAAATTCTATCAAATGTGGTTTTTTATGAATTAACGGATGGAATGCCTTTCGTGTTTCTTATGAAAACATGATCAAGACTGTATCCCTAAGGCGCGGAAGACATTCTCTCAAATCTTAAGGCACACAAGATCTTTTGAAGAAGTCTCAACGGCAATGAAACCTTTGGTCACCTACATTTCTAACACAGGTTGATTGATATCTTTCCGATAACATGTGTTAAATAGAATGAGGTTATCTTAGAAGCTATCTATTTTGTATGTATATCCATGATCTATAAGCGTGGCGACCTCGTGGTAAGATCATAAGTGAAAATGCTACAATATTAGTAATGATAAAGTATCTTTGTGTGCATTGCATGGACGTAAGACGTGCATCTTCGTATTTTAAACAGAGTGTAATAAAACTACTGCCGGAACTCAAACGTGAGCTTCAGAATCAGAACATCCTTCTTGATAGACTACATATTAAAATAAAAAACTAAATTGAAATGATCTACATATTTCTAAAAATGTTTAGGAAGCGAATGTATAAAATAACAGCTAGCATTGGCAGAAACTATTGTTCTGTTGCATTCATGGACAAATGTAGTCAATATCATGCTGTTTACTAGCTTCAGCGTATTATGTGCTTCAGCGTTTTCTGAATCCCAAAGTTATTTAAAACAAAATAAAAATTACCACCCACAGTAAGATTTCTTTATTTCGAATAAAGCAAATTTGACTATGTACAAAACCATGGCACCAATCTGTACCATGGCACAAAATAAATACTTATGTGACCATGGTCTGAATGCGCTGTTTTAGCTTTCGGATGATGTATTATTTATTTATTACAGCTTGTATTATTAATGTAAAAGATACATCATCATCATCTTTCTGCCCTTTTCCCAATTAAGTGGGGTCGGCACAATATGTATTCTTCTTCCATTTCCCTCTATCAGCCGTCATCTCAGCATTCACCCCTTTCTTACTCATGTTAACTTTCACACAATCCATCCAACTTTTCTTTGGTTTACCTTTTATATCCATTCCATCCACTTTCATATCCAGCACTCTTCGTCACATGAGATTCATCCCTTCTCATGACATGCCCATACCATGCCAACCTATTGCTCCTCAGACGTCATAATAATTAATGTTAGTGTAGATAAGATAAATGGCATAATTATGCCATCACGTAATTTATGTTAGACTAGCTGTGCCCGCGACTTCGTTCGCGTATGCTAATTCTACTAATTTGCGAAATGTGAAAGTTTGTGAGGATGGATGTATCGATGGATGTTTGTTACTCTTTCACACCAAAACTACTAAACGGATTTTATTGAAACTTGGAATAATTACTTACATAGATTATGACCTGGAATAACACATAGGCTAGGTTCTTTTTATTCAAATTTTTTAAAACTCATTAGGTAGGTATTGCACTGGTAAATCTTTTTGCATGAAAATGTTGAGAAAACGAATTTTCCCAGATAAAAGACCTAGCTAGATCGGCTTTTCGCCTCCGTAAGCCCCCGTACCTACCGCAAATTTCATCAAAATCGCATAGCTTGTACTATGGGAACCAGATAACTGATAGAATAGGTACTTACCTACTTCTATATTTTTTTGTAAATACTTTAGGTAGGTAGGGACTTAATACTTGAATATCTGGGCGACCGAACTATGCTCGGGTGCAAATAGATAAAAATTAAAAAAGAAAAAGAAATAAAACTTACAAAAAGTAAACTTTTACTGGCTGAGATTCGAACTCGAAGCCATCGGTTGAGTTGAGAGGCGGACACCTATTTCACTTGGCCACTTTAGTTTCAACAGACATTGTAAAATTACGAACCACATTGCACTGGTAGGTAAACCTTTTTGCGTAAAAATGTCGAGAAAACGAATTTTCCCAGATATGAGACCTAGCCTAGGTAGATCGATTTTTCGTCCCCTTTAACCCCCGTACCGCAAATTTCATGGTCCCAACGTATGGTGCCGGCGTATACGTTGGGACCAACGTTGGTCCCAACGTTGGGGCCAAGATTTCGTGAACCATCCACACGTTGGCGATTACACCAGTCTTGTTCCGTGACGGAACTTCCGTCAGAGCCAACGCAACGTGAGGACGTCTGATGTCTGCGCGTCCGATACAGAAATTGAAATTTTTGTATCGGATGTATATGAAATAGATTTTTGAAGACTTCTATGTTCAAATTACGATTTAAATACTTGGCTATAATTTACTTTGGCGCTGCGCTGAATTGGGGAATTTGTTTTCTAAAATATTGAATTCATTTAAAGCTCTGATTTTTATATTTTCGAAAATTTAAGGAAGATTAATATTCAATTGAGGTTTTAATTATATAACATTTACAGATTTAAGTCTATTGCGCTGAAACAACATACGGTTTTGAAACGCAAAAATTTGTATATTCCTGCTTGTTTTCTAATAGCAAATCGCAAGAAGCTATTTCTGTTTCGTAAAAATAGCTTAGGCGTGCTATCTAGTTACCTATTTTTCCTATTTACAACTATCTACTTGGGGTTTGGGTGTTTTAATTTCTAATCTATCGTGATAAATACTTTTTAAATAAATACATAGGTATTTAACATAATTAATACACGGATAGAAAATTTGAATAAGTACTTGGAAATAATTTACTTTGGCGCTGCGCTGATTTGGGGAATTTGTTTTCTAAAATATTGAATTCATTTAAAGCTCTGATTTTTATATTTTCGACAATTTAAGGAAGATTAATATTCAATTGAGGTTTTAATTATATAACATTTACAGATTTGAGTCTATTGCGCTGAAACAACATACGGTTTTGAAACGCTAAAATTTGTATATTCCTGCTTGTTTTCTAATAGCAAATCGCAAGAAGCTATCTCTGTTTCGTAAAAATAGCTTAGGCGTGCTATCTAGTTACCTATTTTTCCTATTTACAACTATCTACTTGGGGTTTGGGTGTTTTAATTTCTAATCTATCGTGATAAATACTTTTTAAATAAATACATAGGTATTTAACATAATAAATACACGGATAGAAAATTTGAATACTTGGAAATAATTTACTTTGGCGCTGCGCTGATTTGGGGAATTTGTTTTCTAAAATATTGAATTCATTTAAAGCTCTGATTTTTATATTTTTAACAATTTAAGGAAGATTAATATTCAATTGAGGTTTTAATTATATAACATTTACAGATTTGAGTCTATTGCGCTGAAACAACATACGGTTTTAAAACGCTAAAATTTGTATATTCCTGCGTGTTTTCTAATAGCAAATCGCAAGAAGCTATCTCTGTTTCGTAAAAATAGCTTAGGCGTGCTATCTAGTTACCTATTTTTCCTATTTACAACTATCTACTTGGGGTTTGGGTGTTTTAATTTCTAATCTATCGTGATAAATACTTTTTAAATAAATACATAGGTATTTAACATAATAAATACACGGATAGAAAATTTGAATACTTGGAAATAATTTACTTTGGCGCTGCGCTGATTTGGGGAATTTGTTTTCTAAAATATTGAATTCATTTAAAGCTCTGATTTTTATATTTTTAACAATTTAAGGAAGATTAATATTCAATTGAGGTTTTAATTATATAACATTTACAGATTTGAGTCTATTGCGCTGAAACAACATACGGTTTTAAAACGCTAAAATTTGTATATTCCTGCGTGTTTTCTAATAGCAAATCGCAAGAAGCTATCTCTGTTTCGTAAAAATAGCTTAGGCGTGCTATCTAGTTACCTATTTTTCCTATTTACAACTACTACTTCATGGTCATCACCTACCTAAAACCAATTTAAGTAATTATCATTAAGTAATTTTGAAATTCGTAGGTAATAAAAAAATGTTTAAAAATTTCCATGAGTGCAAAAAGAGGAGGTCAGACGGTCACCCATCCCAACATTTTCTTCCCCATACAAACTTTCAACCCTTATTTTTTTATCTCAACCATGATAACATATGAAAAAAAGTAGCCTACGTCCTTTCCTGGGATATAATCTATATCCATGCCAAATTTTATCGTAATCTTTTCTTTAGAAAACAAAGTGTTTAGAAATTTAGATTGAATTCTTTAAATGTACATATCTTTTTTATTTGTGAACGGATTTTGATAAAAAAACTTTTATTTTTTAATCCCAACTTACCATAATACAACAGTCAAAACTACATCCAATTCAGTAGAGCCGTTTTTGAGATTAGCAGCAATAAACACACAGAGAAACTAAAGTCACAGTAGAATTCTTTAAATAGATATATCTTTTTTATTTGTGAACGGATTTTGATAAAACAACCCCTATCTTTTAATCCCGGCTTACCATAATACAACAATGAAAACTGCAACCAAATCAGTTCAGTAGTTTCAGAGATCTTAGTGCTCAAACACACAGAGAAACGAAAATTTCAAAGTCACAGATTACTAACAGTTACTATGAAGTGTTTGCGTTCAAGGTCAACGTAGATCGCGCTTATGACATTTTTGGACGTGAAAAGGTTATATGGATCAAAAACTGACATCACTTAATTGAATACTTATAAGTTTGTTCTTAGACTTCATTCTTATTATATGTATAGATAACTACTTACTTTACTTGTCTTTTATTTTGGGTTTCACAAAGTAGGTAATACTCAATTGACCCATTTATTTTATCGATCTTAATATATTTTATCAGATCAAAAGTCTATATAAAGATACGTAGGATTGTTGTACCTAGGTACAGTTAATTTTTTTTTTTCGTGCTGTCGTTTTTTTCTATTCCTCCAACACTTATAAAGTGTGAAGTGTGTGGATCTAATTTACGCAAGTAAAAATTTAGAAGTTCTTTGTGCACCACACTTCACGCAAATAAATAATTTCATTAATCAATAAATGGGTTAGTCATTCCTGCTATTCCGACTGACCAAAATCCCCGAGACAGTTAAACGAAGTTTAACGAACGTTGATTGATCAAACTCTCCTCGACTTGTGTTGTGTGACCTCACTTCAATAAGCTGACCTTATAATGATTCCGTTAAAACTGGTCCAACCAAGTATACTGCACTGCACATTACTTACCTTGTACCTAAATTATTTTTATTCCATATTTTTTTACGATGAGCATCAAGCAAAGGTAATAATAGGTAGGTACTTACCTAAATGTTTTTAACACTTACCTGCTTGATATATACTTGATACCTTTTGACAAAAGGCACAGTAGGTACATTTTGATCATCAAAATCGATGAAAATGAAAAAAGAGCTAGTAAAAACTGCAAAACCATTGATGGATAAGTAGGTAGGTCAACCCGTTTCCAATGGAGTACCAAGTCAACCTTCCAGTCTAGACTCTAGAACGCTGTGAAAGCTCCAATCTTCTAGAAATCTAGTCTCTAGAATGCTGTGAAAGCTCCAGAATCTAGAGCTTTCACAGCAGCTACCATGTCATCTGTGGTAGCGCTTCAGTTTTCGTTACCTACGTGATCGAAAGCTGGGTCACGCCATTGAAGAGGTAATAGTATGTCATTGCAGTTTTGGGTGGAGTCGTTGCTGACTGTTTTATAAACTGTGGTGCGTAGTGATGTCACGGGATTTCGTTGGGAATTTTGGGATTGCTGATTTATGAAGTCAAGTATCCCTTGTCTAATCGAGACATATGTTGTGTTTATTGAATTAGCTAGGTACTTAGTTGTTTTTTAAGCAGTTAATGGAATAGCGGGGTCTTAGTTTTTATTGCACTGGTATATTTTGTTATTATAAATTACTAAACATTATTAAACAATAACCGCATATAATGACATACAAAAACGACCTGAGTCACAAAAACAATAACAATGCACCTGTTCAAAGAAACCGTTAAGTAGGCACTATGAATTCCGGAAGGTAGGTAGGTATCTTTTGTATTTCATATTTTTTTATTGTAGGAAAGTATTTTAAAATGGAAAGATTTCTTTGATTTAAAAGTTACCCTATTCTAAAGTCTTAGTTGAACTTGAAACGGGAGAAGAATCAGAATTTATTTTTCAGGTTTTATTCTCGTGTCCCAATTACAATAGAGATATTTCGTATGAATTGCAATCAGTGCGGAGCAAAGCAACACATCACTAGCAGGGATACGCTATATTAATGTAGGTACCCTACGCTATAAATATATTTCCCGGGATATATTCCCGAGTCCCAATTATAACAATTTTGGTATGAATTGCAAACAATGCGTAGCAAGTAGCAACACTAGCACGGGTACGCCATGGCCTACGTGACGAGAACCGCGTGTTGTATCAGCCGGGAGGGGAGCCCGGCCGGTTTGTTTTGTTGCGTGCGCATCACTAGTGATGGACGTTGTCGATAGATATGAAAATATCGATAGACTTTAGATTGTTTTATGTTACAGCCTTGTTTTGTTAGGGCTTAGAATTGAGAAAACGTTTTTCTACCAAAGTTCGGCGGTCAAAGACTATTTTTTTATTAAGTAAGTATTAGGCAATTCACATTTATTATTCAATTGAACTAAGTGAGTTCAATAATGAATAACTGTGAATTACTTGGTAGGTTAGTTCTATTTTACTTATTATTTTATTATTCTCTTTTTTGGTTATTTAATAAAATCATAATATTAAATTATCTTCTTACCAAGTAGGTACTTAAATCAAAAAACAATATGTTTTTTTTAATTTCGTACACACTATCTCCTTATCGTAACTACGTGTACTTACACGTCAAATTCCGTATAATAAAGACTTTTTTGACACTCAAAACTGATATCCGTTGTTTGAATAACCTATTGCTTCATTGCAATCCACTAGTAAACCACCATTAGGTAAGTACACAAAGATTTGAAAACAGCGGTATCCATTACATAATTAGGTCACCCATTGATAAAATATCACATGTAACACACATTAAAAACATGATTAGTATGACCTATCTATAAAAATAGGTACTCGTTTGTGCTAAAGAGTTCAACGAACACGATAAGGCCGTCGATATCGATAAAACAAATGTAAACATCAAATACAACATTACTGTACCCCGCTAAGAAGGCGAACCAAAACACAACAAAGAATCAGTCGGTCATAACCATTCGTTGCGAACAGACGACAACCACTTGTTTTAGTAAACGCTATCAGTTTATTGAATTAAACAAATTGTTTTGAAGAGCAGATAGTTGTATGTTTTAAAAGTAAGATTGAATATCAAGAATTCGAAGATGTATTCGTCCAAGAAGGGTTTGGAGAGGATCCTGCAGGTGTACAAGAATGAGCTTCGCCGACAAATTAGCAAAACGACGAGCGTCACAAATTCCGATGCCATGGCTCCGAGACTGGACCAACCATCATCCAAGATGCCACAAAACGAAGATGTGGGACTGCCGAAGAAACTGCTCAAGTTGCAGAAATATCACAGGTCAGTGAACTAGAACGAACTCTCGTTTGCGTAATAGGATACAATAGAAGCCATGCATTTTCTAACCAAGTAGACACTCAATGGCTAAACAATAGGGTAACTCGGCGAATAATTTAACGAACGTAGCCGATTATGTCCGAACGATAGCTTTTTACATATTACTTCAATTACATTACATGCTAAGCAGGTAGGTAACTCATAGTGTGCCTGCAGATAAACTTAACATTTGGTCTCTAAATAAGTACTCGTTCTGGCCACTATATCTAATGACTAAACCAGTTGGCCACGACGCATTTACCGTCAATTTGGTTGGCCGGGCCACAAGCAGTAGATTTCTAATGAGCTTGCATTTACCGATAGATGCAAGATAAGCAAAGATTTACTTCTTGCATGCAAAGTAAAAAATGTTAATGGTTCTTTTTGGGACTCAATTTACCGTTTTTTTTTATACCTTACCATTCAATAGCATCAAAAACTTGTACATAAATAACTCCAAAAGACTACAGTTATAAGCAGTATCAGTCACAATTTGTATTTTAAATTATTAATATTATTCACCAGCTAGTTCACCCATGTGTTTTGAAACTCAAAACATCGATAGTGGAGGTTTACGAATATGAGCTGTATAAGTTTAGCTTACTTAGAATCATTTTAGGTGCCTATACTGTTTACTCTTTTAGTAAGCTTATTTGCAGTTTAACTTTCCGCAGAACAAGACTATTGATTGTTTTGTGGTTTTGCATAGATACCTGTCGACGCTCACGCCGCAAGAGCTGCCAATGGCTACCCGTGGACTGGCCGTGTCCAAGGACCAGTCCAGGGAGTTCATGGCTTGCTTCCCGGACATCGTGAGAGAGCTCACGGAGACAGGCAAACACATCGACGTGCCCGAAGCCAGCAAATGGTTGGCCAAGGTACGTTGTGTGTTAGTCGAAATTGGGTATATTTGCAAATGCCCTCCCACATATTCGTATATCTTTGTCACTTTGCACGTTTTCGGAAACGTTTTGCTAAATGTTGTCTTTAAATATTCGTATAATCCTCGGTCACTTTGCATTTATACCTAGGTATTTTATATTTTCGGAATTGTTTTATGGATTCGCGTGTTCGTGCGAATATGTGGGACCAGGGTTAGAATTAATATATTTTAACGAAACTATTCTCAAGAATTCACGAAAATGTATTTGTCATCGAAGCGAAACCCATTCAATCAAGTCTACGAACCAGCTGTAATCAAGAAACAGTCTGGGAGTATTTTTTGTGATACAGAAACATTCATTTGGGGCGTATCTAACTTGCAATCGTTGGTTGGGTTTACTCGTTGCTACGTAGTTTTTGTAGATGTTTAGTAACTGGGTATTTTTTGTAGACACCACCAGTACCACGGTGTACCAAAATGCATTGTTATGAGAACTTTGTTATGAGCATATAAAATTATTGACTGTAGATACTTAAATACAGATTTGGTATGACTTCTCCATATTGATTGTTTGGCGTGTCCTTCAGATATTACGATTCACCCTGATGCAAGAAGATTCTAAACTACGTAACTGGAGTTCTAACTGACATTTAATGTACAAAGGATTTTGAACCTTATCACGACTACACAACGATCTATTATCATTTAATCTTGGTTATAAGGATTGTTGGTCTTGTTGGGAAGGCTTTCTTGGGTGCTTTGTCTCTTTCACACTCGTTGTAGGATTAGTAGTGTGCCCATGTCATTTAAATTTCAGGATATTTTTACCTTATCGCGCTCAACAAAATCAGCGCTTGATTTCGATCCATGGTTTCGATCCTTGAATTAGAGATCCTTGAATTAGATCCTTGATTTTGATCCTTGATTTTGATTTCGATCCTTGATTTCGATCCTTGGTTTCGATCTTGGATTTCGATCCTGGATTTCGATCCTTGATTCTTGAATTTTGAACCTTGAATCTGAAATCTTGAATCTTGAATCTTTGAAGTGACAGCTGTCAAACTTTAAATGACCATATCTCGAGAACTACTCGTCCTAGACTCCCCGTTCCCAGTTCAAATGAAAGCTATGACCAAGATCTTCATTTGAAGTGACAGCTGTCAAACTTCAAACCGCCATATCTCGAAAACTACTTGTCCTAGACTCCCCGTTCTCAGTTCAAATGAAAGCTATGACCAAGATCTTCATTTGAAGTGACAGCTGTCAAACTTCAAATGGCCATATCTCGGGAACTACTCGTCCTAGACTCCCCGTTCTCAGTTCAAATGAAAGCTATGACCAAGATCTTCATTTGAAGTGACAGCTGTCAAACTTCAAATGGCCATATCTCGGGAACTACTTGTCCTAGACTCCCCGTTCTCAGTTCAAATGAAAGCTATGACCAAGATCTTCATTTGAAGTGACAGCTGTCAAACTTCAAATGGCCATATCTCGGGAACTACTCGTCCTAGACTCCCCGTTCTCAGTTCAAATGAAAGCTATGACCAAGATCTTCATTTGAAGTGACAGCTGTCAAACTTCAAATGGCCATATCTCGGGAACTACTTGTCCTAGACTCCCCGTTCTCAGTTCAAATGAAAGCTATGACCAAGATCTTCATTTGAAGTGACAGCTGTCAAACTTCAAATGGCCATATCTCGGGAACTACTTGTCCTAGACTCCCCGTTCTCAGTTCAAATGAAAGCTATGATCAAGACCTTCATTTGAAGTGACAGCTGTCAAACTTCAAATGGCCATATCTCGGGAACTACTCGTCCTAGACTCCCCGTTCTCAGTTCAAATGAAAGCTATGACCAAGATCTTCATTTGAAGTGACAGCTGTCAAACTTCAAATGACCATATCTCGGGAACTACTTGTCCTAGACTCCCCGTTCTCAGTTCAAATGAAAGCTATGACCAAGACCTACATTTCAGATGACAGATGTCATTTTGACAGCTGTTATTGAAAATGTAGATCTTGGTCATAGCTTTCATTTGAGCTAAAAAGGAAGAGTCTAGGATGAGTAGATTTCGAGATATGGCTGATTGAAGTTTGACATCTGTCACTTTAAATGAAGATCTCTTCAATAGCTTTCATTTGAACTGAGAACGGGGAGTCTAGGATGAGTAGTTCCCGAGATATGGCCGTTTGAAGTTTGACAGCTGTGACTTCAAAGATTCAAGATTCAAAATTTCAGTTTTCAGATTCAAGAATCAAAATGAAGGATCAAAATTGTATCAGTATTTTAATTCAAAAATCATGCCCTGAAACATCACGTAAATCAGAAAATGATGGAAAAGGCCCCTTAGGGACTAGGAATGTTTAGTTTATGGTCACCCTTTAGAAAGAGACACGCCGCCCAAGTTTTATCTCTCAAGCGGACCTTGTTTTCTGTCTCAGTCAGCATTCCAGGTACGTAGTATAGAAATTCCTTGCCCTGATGTTTACTACTGACAGAGTCGTAGTAGGTAGGTATTTAGGACCAGGAAATTGAAATCATGAAGAATGATAACATAGCAGGATGTTTTCATTTATATCGTCACGGAACATGTTGACATTTTTTTATAACTAAAGGATTATTTACCTTAAATAGAAATAAGGGCTACGAATTGGAACAAAAAGTAGTTTATAAAATTCTTTGGTATTTAGATTAGAGAATCTATTTGAGTTTCCTCCCACGCATCGGATGAATTTTTAGGTCCAGTATCAATGTGAGTAATTCTTTCAATGTGTATGTTCTAGTACTTAGGTATAGGTAGGTATACTGTAAACAGTATAATCTACTTCGTTTAGAAATCTAGTAACGCAACATCTATTTCTGGAATGGACTTTAGACTCGCTATTTGAATTAAATAGCTGCCTTACTAAGCTCTCTAGTTACATTTAAACCTATCGTTAGTAAAGAGAGACTTTTAGCAGATATGGATGTTTAATATTCAAGTACCCATATAGTTACTTGCACATGAAATTTTGTTGTATGTTTCCACAGCTCTTAATATTAAATAATCAACCAATTTCAGTATTTTAAAAACGCTTTTTTTAATTAAATTTAGGACACAATTTTACAAATCAAGAAATTTCTGTCCATTCTAAACACGTTCTTTCTATTTATCACGTTTTATGGACCTAAACTAAAATGAATTAGAGGGATAAGGCCATAATTTAAGACTGTCGGATCTTTATCCAGACGTATTTTTATATCAACACAACATGTGTTTACCATCTAAAATACGGTTTGATATATTTATCAAATACAAACATCGAAAATGGTGGAACCATGTCAATAATATTAGCGATAAGCATGTGCATAAATATAGACGGTAAAGTTTTGCGCATCCATTTTAGCAGCGCTTATTTTGGGCACTGGTTTTTAAACCGGTTCTTCACAGCTTGTTATTGTATATTATAATGTATGTATACGTATGTGTATATAATGGACTGGAGCTAATGAATAATGAGGCTATTAAGCCGGTTTCAAGTTTTTCTTTTGCTCAGGACAAAACAGAGTGGGGCTTGCATGCTCTTCTGGAAGAAACATTTGATGTAGGCACTAATAAACAAAATTATATTAATGAAATGACTTTAAATGTGAACGAAATGTTTAGATAGATTATATACCTAGGTATAATTCACCTTTAATATGTAATAATAAGTAAACACGGACTGCGTCTCGATAGTTTCAAGGCTGCATTATGTTAACGAATAAGAGTTGATATCATGCTAATATTTGAATGTAGGTACTCATGTTAAGTATACAAATGCTACCGAGCAAAGAAGATATCTAGTCTAACGTGTGAATTGAATAATTTGTAGATTCATTTTGAAAATAAAACGAAAAAGTTTCGAAATATGGTAGAGATCAGAGAATCATAAAATCTCAGATCAGGGGTAGGTAGAAAGGTCCTATAAAGTGATTCTTTCTTCTTTTGTGACCAATACCGGAAGAGTCTGGGTAACAATTTATTTCGTGTTTCCCACGTAGCAAAGTCAATACGCATTTATACGTTTCTTATTTAACGTCTATTCAGAAGGACTACTGACTGACTGGTATCATTTAGAATAGTCTTCATTAGGAGCTATGTAATTTTACTCCTGTTCCTTCACAATTAATAAAGTACAGATCTAGTAGGCCTAACATGCGCAACATCGAGAGTCGAGATATCTCGATCGGTTAAACTCAATTCGACCGATCGAGATTTCTCTCTAAATTAAATTTCTTGTTGCAGTTGCTGCAATACAACGTGCCGAACGGTAAGAAGAACCGCGGCCTGGCGACCGTGCTTGCATACAAAATGGTGGAGAAAAACGAAAATCTCACACCGGAGAATGTCCACTTGGCGAACATAATGGGATGGTGTGTTGAAATGGTGAGTTTACAGAGACTTCTACATTTTCTATGAAAGCTAAGGTCATGGATAGACACTTTAGGATAGGAGATAGCGAAGAAAAGACTGCCTTGCAGTGGGATGAAGCGGAATGGAATTAAATTCACTACATCGCTTAGTGAGACATTTCTAAAATATTTTCATAAGAGTTGTGTTTGAATTTTGAGAGAGAGGTCTTCTAAAATAAATTAAGAACATTTTACATATTTAACTAGTAATTATAGGGCTTTAGTATTCTATGAACTATCCAAAAAGTTACATTTTTATTAAGTAAACAATGAAATACAGTTTGTTTTAGTCCAGATCTTGATTCATGATTTTCAAGAATCTACATCATTTCCAAAGTTTCAAACATAAATAAGTTTAGAAGAGTTGCACCATGGAGGGCTCAAAGCTTCCCATCTTTAAAGCCTACGATATAAGAACTATTTTTCCCTGGCAATGATGAGAATACACCCATATTTTTTGGTATCAGGTAGCAGATGGGGACGAGCGGGAATAACCCGAATAATCGATCCCATTTTAGCTAGGTACTTACATCTATTTTGATTTCGGCCATATCTTATCTTTTGTATTTACATACATCTAAAACACTTCGTGGGGTGGTTATTCCAACAGTAGAATTTTATCTAAATGTTGACCTTCAGTATAGTTTGGTACTTCAGATGATAAAAATGGGCTTATCGTAATTAATTTCCATAGATATAGCCAATGTGGCCTGTTGTTATGATAATTTGAGTTTCAATGCTAATTTGATTATACCCCGGAGACTATTCTGCACAATTATCACGTTTTGTTTCAATGATTTTGATGATTTGTGCCAAAAATGCCTACTAAATGGAAACTTACATAGAGGACGAGGTTTTCTGACACCATAATTAACCATCAGGTACGCTTTTCCAAACTTATCTCTTATCTATAAAACTTCTAACAACAGTTGAAAATACGAACATAAGCACTCCTAGTCCAATTAGTTCGATTGAGACCCCTATTTAGATCAGTTTAAAAAAATTATCACAAAAAGAAAGCTAAGTCCCAAACCGTTTTGGTTGCCCTGACTGTATTGATCGCGAAAAAACAGGAATACCTACTGGTTTCAAAGCAATTCCAGTGCCGCTGTGGTTAAGGTTAGGTCTAAAGAATACTAGCTGCGGCTTAGCTCATGTGGTACCTACCTGGATAAAACGTAGCTTATTGCATGCAGGGATTATGTAACTTCCTAGTGGTGAAAGATTCTACAATAGGATTTCGGAGACTACCCATTACAAACAAACCATTTCTGCCTCTTTAAACAGAGATGCTTTTTCATCTGTTTCCAGTTCCACACGCACCAGTTGCTTCTAAGCGACATAATGGAAGGCAGGGAGATGCGTCGCGGGATGCCTTGCTGGTATAAGCGCCCGGACGTCGGCTTAGACGGCGTGTATGACGCTACCCTCATCCAATCAGCCATGTATACGACGCTTAAGAAGCACTTCGGCACCAAGCCTTACTACAAACATGTGCTGGAGACTTTCAATGTGGTAAGTTTTCAATTAGGTACTATTCGAAAATTTCAACAGTAGGTTACCCTATTTCAATGTTCACTGTCAGTTTTAACAACGTGCGATTTGTGACTTGGGCCATGTCTTCGAGTGGCTCAATAAGTACCAACTGGATTTCCATCTATTTATTTCACTTCACTATCCCTGTTCATCTTATCTTTCAAACTTATCAAATAAAGGTACGCAACGCACATCTTTCATATTTTAACTGTTTTGAACAACATGGACAAAAAAACGATAGGTGATAAAGTTTATTCGACTATCAACACCATCAAATCAATTGATATCCTAAACCACAAGATATAATTAATGAAGTATCTAATTTATGGTTCATACTTTCATTATCATCGTCCTTTTAAAGTGGTCAATACACCTAACGGTACTTTATTTATTACACTGCAATACAAAACGTGATGCAGACGCCAAAACAAATTGCATTCAGCTTTCTCGGAAAAGTATTAATCAAAACGGTACTCGCAACGGACAAAGTTTCTGTCTTAATTTTAATTGCTTAGAAGTTTTATCCTTCTATATCACTTTGTGATACTAAAATAACAGTGCAGTTATTACAAGGTTATTCTACCTAGGTACCTACATAGTTGTGGTTGCAATAAACTAGTGTAGGTAGATTAAATGGAGCACTATTGATATTGTTTAAATAGAGTCATTCTGCATTTTCCACTTTGTTCAGAACAGTTTTATTATAGGTAACTCTATTGTCTAATCCAGAGGTCGGCGAAGCTGTGACCGCGGGCGCACGTGCGCCCGCGGCAACTTTTTGATGCGCCCTCCGATGTAAATTTGGACCATTGTATGAGGACAGGTACTTCCAATTATGAGCCAGATTTCATCAGGTTGTCGGAAGAAATGCAAGGCCAAGGATCACACTAATAATTAGTGACTATGTACATAATGGCTCATGTAATAAATAAACATCTTGTCTTGTCCTTGTGTAAAAATTTTTTTGCGTCAACCATACATGCGCCCTTCATGAGTAATTTATTTTAGAATTAGCTCTTAGGCTTGATAAGGTTGCCGACCCCTGGTCTAATCTTTTAAAATTTGAATCATCTATGTATCAAAATACAAAATTTAACAAAATAACAGTAAAATCAAATCTATGTCATGTGATAATAACGGGCTTTTAAAGTGACCAGTAATCGGAAAAAATGATTATCATAAACAATCGATTTTTATGCTTCTAGCATAAAAATCAAGCTTTATCGACAGAAAGATCTTAAAACCTTGAATCGTATTTGGAGTCATCGCATTTTGAATTTACGTCACGTTTCCTAGTGTCTTTATTATCTTTTGTTTTCTAAGACACCTACTTCTGATGTTCATGCGCAATGTGAATGTTTATTTTTGAGACGACACGTAAGTTTAAATAATGGACACACTTGGGACCTTGAAGTGACTTTGCTTTGTATGTTTTCCGTTACCGGTAAGAATAGTTAGGTAGTATACATTATTATAGTAGATCCGCGACCTCTTTTGTTTGTTTACCTTTAGGCATAATCGAACGACATTTTTCATTATAAATGAGAAAGTTTGACCTAGATGAAACTTAAAATATTGTCACTACCAACTGTTTCAAATTGTTTCAAATATTGGCAGCACACGAGCTAAGCCGCAGGCGGGTTATAATATAACACAATAAAGTGCAATATTATCAGATCAGCAATACCGCAAAACAATAATATAGAAAACAACCGACCACTCCATCACATTTTATCATGACTATGCAATATTATTATACAATTTGAGCCACACGTAGAGTTGCTCGTGATAGCGCGAACGTGATTAGGTATATTAAGTCACAAAAAATATATACTTACCTACAACACAAATATTTAGGTTTATTAAAACCTGCTCAATAAAAACGTAGGTTATGTACAGTCGGCGTCATCAATCGGTATCCCCCTATTGATTTGAACAAAGACTCTTTTCATTTCAACCTTGGATTTCAGTCGGGTATTATATCAGCTATTTTTGTTTAGGAACTCGAGCGAAATAAGATATCCATAAGTAAGCAAGGATGTAATAGTAGATTGTATTATATGGGGGGAAAATAATATTTTTACGGCGAGGGCGCTTTTTTGAATCCAGAGCGAAGTGAAGGATTCTAGAGTAGAATCCCGAGCGTAGCGAGGGATTCTTTAGTAGAATCCTGAACGAAGCGAGGGATTTAAAGTACGTCGCCCGAGCCAAAAATATATTTTGCGCCCGAGTGATACACTCTACTTTTCATTACAATCTATGAGAAAATAAAAGGGAGGAGAAAGGAATGTGTTAAATCAACGAAGTTCCACTTGAGAAGAGTAATCGGGGATTAATTTTTTTTTATTCAGACGGTGGCCGCGCGCCGGCTGAATGGTGGGCGGTATGTTTATCCGATACTAGCAGCGCCCTCGCGGCGTTGCCCCCGTAGTGATGGTTTATGGTGATGATGATGATGATGATGAAAAGTAGCCTATAACCTTCCTCAAGAGTTTAGCTATCAAATACAGAAATATTTTTTCAAATCCGACTGGTAGTTCCTGAGATTTCATTTCATTTCATTTATTTATTTATTTCTCTCACAAACAATATAAATATAAATAAATAGCTAAATAAATATACAGAATAATGAATATTAAAAACGTTGTAGGTAGCTATTATAAAAACCTGTTTTGTGAGATTAGCGCGTTCAAACAAAAAATCTCTTCCGCTAGAATTGCTCAATAGTTCCACGAAAACAAACTAGATGGCGCCAGTAGACCATCGTTCTAGATCGCGCTGACGAAAACGCACAGGATTTTATCAGGTTGGAATTACAATTATGTATGGATAGAAAACTGAAGAGTAATAAATCTCTAAATGTGATTACAACTGTGGTGTTTTTGGAAGAGTCCTCCCTCATTCATCTTGGTAGATTTGAGATGAATGTGGAAAGTAGTTGTACCTCAAAAGTGCGCGGCAAAGATAATTCATAGATAATTCCGGCGCACTTAAAGGGGATTAAAAACTCATTACTGCCCGCTAAACTTATAAAGAGGATTAAAAACTCATTACTGCCCGCTAAAAGTTCCTTGAAGAGGAATCATCTACTTTGGGCGCACTTAAAGGCGAACAAAGTCGTCCTTTTCGAATAGATGGAATGAAAAAGTTTTTACAAAAGTTGAGATCAACGGCTTGCAAACCGACCTCTTACTAGGGGGATACCAATTAATGACGCTTTCTGTACATGCCGGATTTATCCAATTTGACGCAATTGAGAATAAAATGTCGGTTGCTGAACTAGAGTAGATATAAGTAAATTAAAAAAACCCAGAAATACAAACCAAATAACGTTTAGAAACTTATGTTCATGTTGAATTAAAGTCGTCGGACAAGACCTTTTTAGACCTGGATATAGAACAACTAAATCAACCAATAATCACACGATTAAACGTAATAATCAGTAAACAGTTCATAGAATCCCAGGATAGTCTTACGGCTGTAGTAAGTTTTAAAGTAGGTAGGTAAGAACTAATAGGCATATGAACATTGGAAACAGTATTGTTGCATTTTGTTGCAATGCAATTTGTAAATTCTAATAACAATCAAACAAAATTTTCGCAGATGCTGCTAAAATGCTCAATGGGACATTACGTCGAGAAGCAAATGCTGAAGACAGACAAGCCCGACCTAGCACAATTCACGATGGAGAAGTACGAAGCTATAGCCAAATACAAGACGTCCTACTACACCTTCCAAATGCCAGTCAGCGTGGCACTTCTGATGGCTGGAATTGACGACCCCGAAACGCACAGACAAGCGAAGACGATTCTACTGGAGATGGGAGAATTCTTCCAGATTCAAGTAAGTTACCTGTCTCACTCCAGAACAAAGGTCTTCCTCCCTTTCTCTCCAGTCATCTCTATTTGGGCCACTGTGGATCAACTTTTAAACTCTTCTCTCGTTTTTGCTCGTAAAATAAGTAAGAAGCCCGTTTAGCAATGTTTTTTTTTCTTGACGCGGATGGAAAGCTCTGGGCCTGAAGGTCAATAGGCATTATTCAATAAGACTTAGATAACATAATACGAAGCGTTTTTGATATGGTTAGGGGGGCTGATATCAACTTATAGATAATAAATACAGTTTTCGAACCAACACACAAAGATAAGCAGTTGAGCGGACTATAGTCTAAAGTTCTTGTTTTTTTAGGAATTAAAATTAGATTAATATTGGATTTTTATCGATGTTTTATTTTTATTTATGGAAGTTTTAACTTGGTTTACACAGTATTTAAAACGTCTTATCTAATCAATACTAAATCGACAAATTAAGCCTGCGATATATTTCATGATTTTAGTTTATCTTTACTGTTCCTAAGCCACAGTATTCTACCGCTATTTAATCAATGTAGGTAATTAGTAGGATATCTATTCCGGTTTCTTAGCAACTAGATTACCTAATCATCAGCACTTACCAGGGTATATTAATCTAGATAGATAGTTCTGTTATCTGTCCACTATCTTCAAAGTATTCGTAAACATGGAACTGATTAGAACATTATTCTTTCAGGATGACTTCCTGGATTGCTTCGGAGATCCAGCTGTCACAGGCAAAAACGGAACCGACATCCAAGACGGAAAGTGCACTTGGCTCGCTGTAGTCGCATTACAACGCGCCAACCCCGCCCAAAAGCAACTCATGGAAGAAAACTACGGAAGGAACGACCCAGAATCAGTCGCCAAGATCAAGGACTTGTATGAAGAGTTGCAACTACCCCACACATACTCAGTGTTCGAAGAAGCCACCTACGATCTGATAAGAACACAGATTCAACAAGTCACGAGAGGATTGCCACACGATTTGTTCTTCAAAATATTGGATAACATCTTCAGGCGAAGCATTTAGATGTATTATAGGTTTATTGAATTAGATCTCAGTAGGTTGTTGCAGGTATCTATGCTGAAGTAAGTAACCATGGTTGCGGAAGCAATGGTTACGTATTTAAATTCTTAAATTAATAAGATGCGTTTTACATTGCTTTCGAAAATGGCAGATTGAATAGCAACGGTTGACCATCCGATGTTTCGATGACATTCTAAAAGTTATAAGATTTCTGGATGTTTAGTAGGTAAGGCAGAGGACGATTTGATGATCTATTCAAAAGATTTACCAGCTAAACCACTAATAAACAGATCGAGTCTTGCATGAGCAGCTGAATTGTATGATTATATAAATCTTTGTTTATCGTAAGTGTTTTGAAATCATTTACTAAATAAAATAGATAAATTATTGCACGAGATTGCATTTAAGAAACATTCGAATATTTAGCTTACTAGAGTTAGTTTAGGATACTAACTATATACTTATTTACAGGCATAGTGCATATACACACAAAGAAATGCGAGTGAACGATTGTGTAAGGTCTAATATGTTTTAGCTGGGTTTTTAATTCGAGTAGATGTACTGTGTGATCTATAATGTAAGGCCTTTCTGACCAAATCTCTGGTTATTTTTTCCCAGTTTAAGATTATCGTGGGTAGATCTTTTTATGAACCACATTAATTTTGATAATCAGAGATGCTCTTTTTGCAACTGATTCTAATGCACTGGATATCTGCGGTTCGTGACCAATCATGGTCTAAAAATATATGTAAATAGAGATATATAGCTTTTACTAATAGTGATGTAACTTAATAATAATGTAAGATTTTATAACTGTATTGAAAATCGGTTGATATGAAAATGAAATAAAAATATTATAAAATACATGCTGTATTATCATTTAAATATTCATATACTATAAGGATTATCATAATCGATCGAGCGAGCGAAGCGAGCGAAGATCTTAGTGGTAAGTTGGGCGATTTTGCTTTGTATGTTTGTATGTTTGTATGTTTGTATGTTTGTATGTTTGTATGTTTGTATGTTTCACGAATTGTTGTTCGAGCATAACTGTCGAACCGTTCATCCAATCTGCATGAAACTTGGTAAGTCAATAGGTTGTGGTAAGGAAATTTACGGGGGAGCATATGAGCTTAATCGATGAAGGGGTTGTGAAGATATTGGGTTCCCAAGGGGGTAAAAAATTATGAAAGTTACACAAATATATTGAGTGGGGTGTCATACGAAAGGGCTTATTTTGTACATTCCAAAATGGTTTTTATTTTTAATCTAGGATGTATAGTTTTTGAAATACGACCAAAGACCAAAAACTACGAAACCAGAGCTGCAAGAGCTCCCGTTGCATAGAGTTTCGATGACTTCGTAGCTCATTGACTGGTCGGTCTTAAAAAGAGAGTGGCATCGTTGCGGTTTGGTTTGCAATGATTTTAGATGCTACTTGATTTATTTTCATGATAAAAAAAAAATTGATAAAAAATGAAAATAATTGGGGTAAAAAAAGTTAAGTAAACAAATATATTGAGTGCGGTGTCAAATGAAAGGTCTTTATTTGTACATTCTAAAATAGTTATTATTTTTATTCTAGGACGTATACTTTTAAAAATACGACGAGAATTCATAAATATGAAATAAATGAAAAATTAGACACGACATTATGTATTGCATGCATGCTAGTATTTTTTACCATGAAGAGCTAGCGCAATAGGCATACCCGGCAGTAGTAGCACTTGAAATTATAGGGGTAGTCAGAAGAAAGTCCAAATGTTGGCCATCTACGGTGCGCGAGATCTCAGTTCGGGGCGAACTACTAGTAAATCTTAGGTTATAAAAACTGATTTGTTTGACGATGAAGAACACTAAATCGTTTATTATTTTGATATAATATCAATCACTTCTGACTTGCCTAGACTTCTTGCAGGATTTGCTTTAGCTGTTTTATTTTTAAAATGTTTCAAGTGTTTTTGTTTAGCTTTTCAGAAATATTTAACTTTTATGGCTTTGATTTTTTTTTATAAAATAAACTAAGTATCTACATAACTATCTACTGACTGATAAACAATATAGATAAGTACCTCATTTTTTCCTCTGATAGGTAATCCCCAACAGCCTGTGAAACAGTCTTCTCAACTCATCCGTCGGCAATTCTCGTATCTTTTCCAAAATTTCATCATAATACTTTCCTTCGACTTCTGCATATAATTCCGGGAGCTTCAGATCACAATAAAGCTGCTTACAGCGCTCGACGTGAGCCGGTTCCTTACTTCCGTAACAAGCGTTGAAGACAATCCGCTGAGATGCATTGCAGCGCTTTAAAGCGTTTACGGCGAGCCAGGAGCATTTGCCCTCTTGGATATCTGAGCCGAATTTACCTGTTAGTTTTTCATCACCAAAACAGTCTATGTAGTCGTCCTGAAACGAACAAATATAAATTATACCATTCAGCGCATCGTTAGGAATACCTCAAGGGTGTATGATTGGCCCTATTCTATTGCTAGTTCATAACAAAAACGAAACATGACAGAATACTAACCTGAATTTGAAACAGCAAACCAATCTCCAAAGATACTTCCTGCATCTTTTTCTTTGTGTCTTTATCCACATTATAATCGGCTAGGAGCATACCCAGAGTCACAGGTAGATCGTAAGTATAGTAAGCTGACTTATACTTGATGATGGTTGTATGTCTTTCTGGTGTGAAGAGACTGTAATCTTTTGACTTCTGTTCAGCTGTTTTGTAGTCTAGGAATTGGCCGAATGAGGAATACAGCATTGTCTGAAAGGGAACAATGACCTGTAACAATTAGCTGTTCGACACACGGAAAGACATTATCTGTCTGGTTTCACAGAACAGTAGTATCAGTCTGGCACAGAGTGAGTAATTTTATTCTTAGTCTCTGTCGTGGCCAGGGTTTTGATTGTTTCTCACGTGCTCAGCATTTATTCTTCTAGGTAGGTAAGTACTTATATTCGCATTACGAGAGGTGCATTATATCAACCTTACTTCCTATCTTTTGCCCGTAGCTTAGCTCGCGTGCTCGCGTGGTAACAACATTAAAAATTGCCTGTAAGCTATTTTGTTGCCGATCTACACCTATTCAAAGTTTCATCCAAAACGGTTCACTAGTTGAGGTATGATTGAATTGATACAAACATTCAAACATTCTCACAAACAAAGAGCTTGCAGTGAGAAAAAAAAAATAGGTAGGTAACACGTAGATTTGTTGCAGATGTACTGTTAGTTAGTCTGTTAGTTATGGAATATTTAGGCATAGGTACCTAAATTATTGAGATGGCGCATTAAAATATGGGGTGGGGGGGGGGGGGGCGGCTCTTGAAAAAAAATATTCTCAAAGTGGGCGGTGAGCAAAATAAGGTTGAGAAACTATGAGATAAACTAACTCGGTGAAAAACAGCTACATAATACCTTTCAAACAAGGAGTAATGTAATTGTGGATGTATTTGACCTCAATGGCCCTATTGTATTTGAGAACCCAGAATAGGTTAGCTTAGATAAAATCTATGCTAATCGAATTCAGTTTCTTAACGAAAGAACGTGTTATACTCGGATGTTTGAATTTACAGTTAGCATATAAATCAAGGTTTTTTTTTCAAAATGTCGCCAATTTAGACCTATCAGCTGTCCTATTCAGTTTCATGTTATTTCTTCATGAACCACTTTTAGCACGAATGACCGAGAGAATGTCTATCTAACTTTGGATACAGATCTTCATTTTTTTACACAAATTCAAACATCGGATTCATCCCAAGAATCTTCAGCAGCGGTCGCAAGTGACCGTACCGCAAACACAGAATAATAATAGTAGATAAGTCCTTTTCTCCTACCAAGATGAAGATAGATACTCCGGTTGCATTAAAATTCTGTCAGTATCTTATTCGAAGATATTTTTTACGTGAGTAATTCCCGTGTGGCCTCTCTAAATTTCTCCATGCGCCCCTCTCCCTTCCCTTTCTCATCCACTCCGGACCACAACAGACCATATAAAAAAACCATTTAAAAAAATTATCACGACCGTTCCCAAGGTGAGTTAGACATTATTATTACAGATCTTTAGACATTTTTCGATCCTTTGAAAATGTCTAAAGGGGTAATCAGAGGTATGGTTAAATACATGTTTGGTACATACCCACATTTTGCAGAAGTTAACATTCCAAACGTAACTGGTTGCAAGCCCATCGATACACATACTTACTAATCATCATCATCATCAGCCCTTCTCATTCCACTGCTGGGCATAGACCATTAAACAATCTCTTTACTAATAATACTTATTAATGATGCCTACCTCGTTAATAGCATCCAACATCTCCCTATAATTGTTCCTCTGGCCAAAGTTCTTCTTCAACAAATAAAACATACAATTGTAAAGTAGAACAGAGTCGTTGGCGGCGCAAGCGGTGCCGACCTCAGGTAAAAGATACCAGCATGGTTTGCCTCGACGAGTCTCGGAACCGTCCATTATATCGTCCACTATGCAGACGAATGATTGAAACTGGAAGAAATGTTTGTGTTGAAAAAATAATCAACTAAACAAGTGTAGCATAAAAGACGTGAGCCGATTCAATTGAGCCGTAATAGGGGTATTTATTTTCAGCATGAGTTTCGTCGATCAACTTTGACTCCATCAAATCAACCATAATTGAATTAAGTATGGGAAAAATACCGAAATAGGTCCAGCAGTTCTCAAATCATCCAAGTATTTTTCATGTAAATTACCTTTTTAATTAGCCCGACGTTTTGACTGGATTGCACCAGCCGTGGTCGCGGAAAGACTGAAGGGAAGTCTTCCCGCGATCAGTCGAAACGTCGGGCTAAATAAAAAGGTAATTTACATTAAAAATACCTGGCTGATTTGATGTGTTCTGATCGCGAAAGTTTTAAAAAGATAACCTTCTTCAGTTAAAAAGAAACTGACCATTTCACAACACCACCCAAGTGTCTGCGCCAGGTTTATTGACTCCTGAGTAAGCTTCTCTGGTTTCTCCAACATTTGATGCGCTATCACCACTGTAAGACCCCTGGCGCCTTTTCCACCGGTCATGTTGTGAGTTAGCAGCTGAAAAAATGAATGCAACTTCAAAAATTTGTCTTAGATTCGTTAAAATAAAGGTGAATTTAGAATGCGTTCGGCCGCGGCGCTTACATAAAATTCTTAAAAAATTGAAATAACGGATTTTATTCCGGACTAAAAAAATTTTTTTCAAGACCCTGGAGTGGGGTATCAAAATAAAGGGCTACAAAAATATAGTACAATCTACGTTAGAAAACATTTTTATTTCGCAGTAGATTTTTTTTTTTGTTTTTTTAAAAACTGCCTCTCGTGTTTTTTACCTTTCTGATCCATTCTTTCAGTGCAGGTATTTCTGCCACTTTTGGATTTTCCAAAGCAGAGTCTATGATACTGGGAAGGGCATTCTGAAAAGATTTCCTCTCTTCACTCCTGATTCCATGCTCTGTATAGATTGAATGGTTTCGAGGAGCATAGTATCCTGCAGACAGTCTGCAAAAATGTATTAAGTACTTAGTTAGGAGCGAGACAGGTGAATCAAATCCA
Organism: Camptogramma bilineatum; assembly: GCA_958496255.1. Lineage (NCBI taxonomy): Eukaryota > Metazoa > Arthropoda > Insecta > Lepidoptera > Geometridae > Camptogramma > Camptogramma bilineatum. The sequence continues at coordinate 6,253,277 of OY292467.1, read as the reverse complement.
TCCGTCAAATGCATCCGACAGATAGGCAAAGATCGTCACGCAATAGGTGCCTGAGATTGGGCATATCTGTGACTACAGTAAAGTATAAACAAATTGTATAGGTTCCGTCAAGTTAAATAGGTACATTCTTCTAGCCCTAGCTAGGTAATGGGGGTAAATTATCAAACAAGATTTAAAAAATTTATAAATTTTTAATAGATCTATAATATCACAGTAAAAACTATTTATTATTTGGCTATTTAACTATTTATTAGATATTCACATTCTTACTGAACTAGTTTCAGTTTAATCTAAAGCATCACTTGCTTATGGTTAAGAATAGTATTATTTTTAGCACATGCAATGATACTTTGCCAGTGCAAGGTGAGTAGTACCTACACGCTTGCTTATGCTAAAAAAAATATAGGTACTTAATACATATTGCATGTACTAAGACATAGACTAATTTCAATCAAACATGCACAGCTGGTTTTTAAGAATCAATAATGAATTACCTTGATTTACCAGCATATCTGTGTAACGAATTGCATATAAGTATAGTTTTACTTAAATTCATTTTTATTTAACACAACTGTCTACTTCAAAAGCCTTTAGAAGAATGGAAAAAAACAAACATCCTTTCTGTTGAGCATAACATATTCTTTACAACTTTATCTGATAGGAACTCTTAGGTCAAAAGCTATCACACATTCAATCTTAGATCTTAAGTTTTAATGGGAATAGGGAACATAATAGAATAGTAGAAACGAAACATTTAAGAGGATATGCGGTGGTATTTAGACCATACAAATGACCTACTACTACTACTAGGTAGGTACTCTTCTTCTGTTTTCCCTGGATAATGACACTAGCTAGAGCAAATATTATTTTACCATACAATCTCTAAGTACCACTGTAAGCCTCTATGAATTAATTATAAATTAATTATTATATCTATAAGTTAATTATTTTATGAACTAGAAACGTTCTAAAATAACAAAAAATTGTTTTACCGCCCCTATCAGACGTCCAGTCTCCAGACTCTCCAGTAAACAAAGACGAATATAAAAAGTAAAAGGAAAACATACAGTCATAGCCAAGACCCTTATGAAAAATATATAAAAATCGATCCAGTTCTGGGAAAGAAAACAGGGGGATATGAAATAACGATTTCATATAAGTATCTTAAAATCAGTCTAACTATCTCTATTATGTAATATACCTATAAAAATACAACTTTAACTTCTTGAACTTCTTCTAGACCGCGTTTCCTCTTAAGACACTACCCCGACTTAAAATTAGCATAAATGTTAAAGATACATGATGGCTTTTCAGATATTTTACACTTACTGTATTTATCGAGGGTATAGTATAGACAGGGAAATACAGTGTTTAGCTCAGGGTAAGGCCTTAACTCCTTACAGAAGTATAATACTTATCTACATTATATTGATATAAGTACCTAGAAAATAGAGATGCAGTTTTTATTCAATGCATCATTATATAATGAGCGCAACAAGAAAGATTCTAGTTTTTTTATGGAGGAAGGTATAAGAAGCAGTCTAGGTACGTACCTATTTTTACTTCTTTTACAAGTCCTCCTCTTACTGTGTACCGTACCGACCTAATTATACCACGCAAAAGAAGGATTAGGTAAGAGTATTCCTATAAATTAAGCTATCAGGTTTCTAATCCTACAGTATACCTAAATCTATTTAAATTCCCTTTACAGAAACACATTACATTTTCATTTATTATTATTACTTATCTCTGTAATCAATAAAAAATAAAGCTGAGGTATAAAAGGTATTCTTATAAGTATATATTTCTTTCTATAGGTATTCTTTGTAATGTTCGTAACGTAGTACCCAGGTAGTAGGTATGTCATACATAGTTTAAAAACTATAGGTACCTACTTAAAATTTTATCTTACAGCTAATTTGCACTTAAAAAACTCTTGCAGAGTAAAAACAGTTTTTATGCAGATACATTTTCAAAGATTAGCCCTATACTAAATACACTTTTACACTTTTTATACTAATGGTATAAAAAGTGGGTATGGAATCATCAAAAATAACTGAGTAGAACTAACCCCTAATAGCCGTCAGTTCGGCTGAAAAGTCGCAAGAGCTTCCTTAATCTCACTGCATCAACGAAGCTCAATCCCTCGGATGCAAGGTATAACATCTGGCAGTCCAAAAACCCTCCCCTCCGGATTATATCCTTCCATCAGAACATCTACCTCCTGGACATGAGCTTAAGTGGTCAACTTGGAAGTCCCTCAACCGACTTCGGACTCAAGTTGGCCGATGTAAAGCCAATCTGGTAAAATGGGGTTATCTGGACCCTTCCCAAAGCCAGTATGGTTGTGGAGCCCCTACGTTAGGATAAGCCTCATCTGCTACGATGTCCACGGTGCACAATCACCTGCACCAGGGAGGACCTTATGCAGGCTTCCGAAAAGGGTGTAGATTTGTAGAAGTCGCCACCTACTGGTCCAATACTCTGTAGTATTTTAAAATAAGTTGAGTCTCGATACGAAAAGAAGAAGACCCCCTAATAGCCGTCACCAGAGTTGGCCACTAGCTCATACGAACTTTCTTACCCCCCAATGGATACACAGCACAGAGAAAATGCAAGACCATCTCACACAGGTTTTGTGTGATAGTCTTTGAAGCACTTAATGCATAGCGATACAATGCAGATGTCGCACCGCCAAGAGGTCCGGGCACTGCGATCTTGTTTGTAGCACCACTTGCAACGATTACGGGGGGTTGGCGATTTCTCTGGGTAGTGTCCACCTTGCAATATCCTGCACAAGCTCTTAGAATTTGGGGCGACGCTGATAACAGCGCCGACAGTTTGTTCTGGCTTATACTTGGCCAACACTTGGTCGACCAGTATTTGCCGGAACTTCCGCGCTGATATCTTATGCGTGGTGTTATAAATAATGCCAGCATTCATGATGGATATGTTAAGAAGGCGTCGAAACACCTTCTTATACCAGACTAGATTGCGCAGCCGTTCCATCGGAAAAGCGGACAAGAGCTGGTCTTTTCTGTCCACTCCCCCCATGGCCATGTTGTAGTCCAGGATAACCTGGGGCTTATATTTATATCTCCCATGTTTCTCCTTACCACCAACTTCCACTTTGTGGTAAGTGGAAATCATGGCCACAAGATTGGTATCTCGCCAAGCCACAACTGTCATATCATGGGTTTGGCTGAAGGCAACTTCGCCTGTCTGCAGGCGAAGTTGTACTGGTGTACTGGTCCTTAAAACACTTCAAAGATGGTGGAGCGAACTCACGATTCAATCGCAAGGTGCCCATTGTGTCCGTCTGTTGTTTTTTTAAAAGACGTGAGAGGAGTGGTGCGTTGTAAAAGTTGTCCATGACTAAAACATGGCCCTTTCCCAAATAAGGACGCATCAGATCGAAGACGATCCTAGACGTTGCCTCCTTTGACTGTTCTTGTGCCTCCAGTTGGGTGTCATTAGACAAATCTTTACCTTTACCTGCATATATGCGCATGGCTAACAAGTAACCAGTCTTCGATTCGCACAGCTCATATGTTTTAATGCCAACTTTGGCAGCTTTATTACGTATGAGCTGTGCAAATGACAGCCTTCCTTTCCATTTTAGTAAAGATTCATCTAACGCCACCTCCTGCGCTGGAAGGTACAGTTCGGCGAATCTTGCATTCAAAAATGAAACAATTGGAGAAATTTTTGCCAGCCTTCTGTCTCCAGTAGAAGTGGCTGCAATTTGTGTGTTATCCACAAAATGCAGACACTTCTTGATGAGGAGAAAGCGCCGTAATGACATTAATTTTCCGAATTGTTCCATTTTTACATACTTGGACTTTGTAGTCCAGTATTCCGACTCTACTGGCAAGGGGGTAAGACCCTGAAATATAAGGACTGCAAAAAATACCCACATTTCGTTAATGTCAACGTCTTTCCATTTCGACATTCTGCTGGAACTGGAAACATGGCGGGCCAGGTGATGAGCATACTTGTTCGTTTCACGAACAATTAAGCTCATCAACTCAATGTCCCAAATTTTTTCTAGAATGACAATGGCGTGCCACATACTGCGAACGTAGGCCCCGAGGGACCTACAAAGGGTTCCTTAGTCCCGGTAAATATCGAAGTGTCGTTGCTCCATTGAAATTCCGTCACCACTTCTGCGCTCGCTGCTGCTCGCTGCAATTCCATATCATCATTAGCATCAACATCCGCCAACGGGTCATCAATATCATTCTCAAAATTAATGCGGTCCGGAAGTCTGTCATCTTCTTCTTCGAGGTCACTTCCCTCGGACAGCTGCACCGAAACATCAAAATTATCCTCTTCGTCGAAAAGGTTGGGTGAAGCTGCAACGGAAAATGCGTACAATGCTCATAATTCAGTAGCAATCTACTTAGTTTTTCAAGAGAGAAAATTTTGTACCTAGTCTAACTATAATGTAAGTAATTAAAACTCACCAGGACGCTCAGTGACCAAGTTAAAAGACGACGATGACGGCGATGACGATGGCGAGGGCCGAGGCGGCGAATTGAGTCTTGCGGTAGATGGTTCTACGAAAAAAAAAAATTTTTTTTAGATTCACTAGATTTTATATCAAAAAGGTTAGGTAAAGCTACTTTGAAACATGCATGTGATGTCAATTATTCACATTGACGCAATCTACTTGGATTTTTACGAACTAGTAATAAAATGGACGTGTGCATTCTTCCCATCCTTACTTATGGTGCGCAAACCTGGTCTTTGACGGCTCTTCAAAGGTCCAAACTCGGGGTTTGCCAGAGAGCGATGGAACGTAGCATTTTGGGGGTAAAATTGACAGACCGAATTAGGAACACAATGCTACGCTCGAAGACGAAAATCGCTGATGTCAACCAGAAAGCTGCCAAACTGAAGTGGGACTGGGCAGGTCACGTGTGCCGTATGCCGGAAGAATTGTGGGCAAAGATTACCACTGAGCTGAGTGGGTCCCACAAGGCGTTAAGCGGCTTCGTGGTCGGCCCAAGCGGAGATGGCGGGACGAACTCGACGACTACTCCACTAACTGGCCGACAGAAGCCTTACACCGGGGTGAATTGAAAAAGGGAAGGGAGGCCTTTGCCCAGCAGTGGGATCCAGTGGGCTTATTAGATTAGATTAGATAGTAATAAAATCTCACCAGGACACGCAGTGAGGAAGTTAACAGACAACAATGACGACGATGGCGAGGGCTGAAGCGTCGAGTTGAGTCTTACGGAAGATGTTCCTACAAATAAAAAGATACCATTAGATTTATTATCGCTTCCATAAACCTGAACATTTATTTATGTGCCCCTACGGGACAGAAGTTAGTTTGATATGACATGCAATTTTACATGCTGAGGTTTCATTATTATTTATACTTACCGGGCCTTGATCCAATAATAGGCAATATGCGTCTGATTCAAAAGCGGGTTAAATGTATTTTATTATGAACATTGTTGCTTTAGAGGTATGTGTGTGTAATTATTTTTTAATATTAAACCATTTTCGATTAGAAAATAAATTTTAAAAATTGCAAAAAATAGTAGGAATTTCAAAATACTTGAAAAGGATGTGAAAGGATGTGACGACACGAGTTCATAAGAAAAGTCAAGGACGAGTCAGATATGACGATCCATAGATAAGTTTTTTTTTTAATTTTCACAATTCCTATACTCGAACTTATTGTTGTCACAGATTACTGTTGTACTTAGTATCAATTTGACGTCACACGTCAAAGTTCACAAATTGTTACTACAACAGTAATCTGTGACAACAATAATAATCGTGTTTCAGATGCGTGAAAATGTTGGTAAATTTCAAAAATTATTTTTGTTATAAAATTTTAGTATTTCGGCGCTGGAATTTTTATGACGGTTATTTGACGATATAACCTATCGTATAAAATCATAAAAAAAAATTGTGGGAGTTCCCTATTTCGGCGTCTACAAGGAAGGGCAGTGAGTCTATTTCAGCTTCTTCGACTTTGATCCTCTGACTCCCAGTAGACGGCGATGTCGCCAGCACCTGGGCATATTGACAATTTGGCGAATTGATCGGTGACCTGCGAAAAAATAACACGGTCAACGAAGGCTCTAGGAAGCAGCAGACTTTTAAAAAAATGATTCAGACTTCAATTATTACCTGATTAATACAGAAATCAACTATTATCTAAAAGGTGAAGAAACATCGTGAGGAAACCAGTTAGCTTTCTAAAAGAGTCAATGGGCTTGCATTGCAACCAGTCACATTGTTGCTGACTTCTGCAAAATGTGGGCATGTACCAAATATGTATTTGGACATACTGATTACCCCCTTAGACATCTTCAAAGGATCTTAAAAATGCCTAAAAAAATCTTAGAGAAAGTCTACCGCGCCTTGGGAATACAGTCGTGATCATATTTAATTTCATTTTTTTATTTAATAATTATTTTTTAGTAACCTTGCATTATTTCCATTTGCTGGAGGGATTGGGGTGCTCGCTGCTGCTCGCCGAAATTCCATATCATTATCATCAATCAACGAATCTTCAAGATTATTCTCATATTTAATGCGGTCTGGAAGATTGACATGATCTTTTTCGTCGAGGTCACTTCCCTGGGACAGCTGCAACGAAACATCAAAATTGTCCTCTTCGTCGAGAATGCTGGGTGAACCTGAAATAGAAAATGCATATGCTCATAAGACAGTAGAGACGCAATCTACTAAGTTGTTCACGAGATAAATTAGTAGTCTGACTGAAATGTAATAAAAACTCATCGACTGGTTAGAAGACGACGATGACGGCGATGCCGATGGCTAGGGCTGAGGCGGCGAATCAAGTCTTACGGGAGATGGTTCTATGAATAAAAAATATACAATCAAATGGCCATGCCGATTCTGTATGGAAGGTTGGTTTATCAAAATCGCTTATGAGACTCCTTTGTGTGTTTTTCGCTTTTGCTAATAGTTTCAGATTTGGCCCTAGAGGCACTCTTGAAAACTCACCCTGTATAACTTGGCCCTGGCTGAGTGAAGCTTTATACTGTTCTCACAAATATTGTTTGTTATACTCCCAAGAGTTTATATTTTAATGTTTGGTTGATGGCCGCGCGAAAAACAAAGGCACCACTTTCCGGCATAGGCTTTTACTGGATTTATATTGAAAAGTTTAGGTTAGCCTTCAGGCCTTGTGTATGATGAACTACCTCATAAGTTATGTTACTTTTCTATCTCTCTCTCGTTCACACGAGTCGTTCATGTCACTCGTCTATCCGTCTTGATGTTTGATTTGGTGTCCCATAGTCACTCATTTTATTCTGTCTTTTAGTTCACTTTTCTTTTTCTTTTCTCTAGTTCGTTCAAACGAGATCGCTTACTGAACGAACTGATTTGAGGTGAGTGAGGTGAAAGCGATAGGCAATAATCGTCAGAAAGAGATGTTTTTGCAGCAATATAATTGTGATCCTTATGAGTAACACAATAAAGTATAATTTGCTTCAAGGAAATTCTTGAGCGTTTATTTGAATTTTTAAAGAGACAAGGCAGACTTTTCTCTTTCACCAACTGAACTACAAGTGAAAAGTGAACTAGAAGAAAGATACATTTCTTTTGCTTTAAAAGAATCTCTGTTTTCTTTTCAGTGAACGACTTTGCGCACCGCTATTAGGTAGGTAAGCTACTGTGGTTTATTGCATACCTATTGTGTAAAAAGAGACAGTGTATTGACTAACATACTTGTGTAGGTACCTGCAGAATATGCTTGCAAGAAGTTTCACAATTCCCTTCAGTCTGTTTTCAGTGGCGACAAGAAAAAAATCGCAAAATATTAAAAAAATTACATTAGATTCGAAACTTTTGTTTATGACATGCAATTTTACATGCTGGGTTTTCATTTTTATTTATCCATCTACCGGGACTTTAGGCGGCCTAAAAACTCCGTCACCAGAGTTGGCCACCTGCTTGCACGAACGTACTTTACTTACCGGGACTTAACGAAATTAGATCAATAATTTCGTCTTTTACAAGGAAGGGTAGTGACTCTATATCAGTTTCTTCGACTCTGATCCTCTGACTCCCGGTAGACGGCGATGTCGCCAGCATCTGGGCATGTTGAGGATTTGGCGAAGTGATCGGTGACCTGCGAAAAAATAACACTTAATGAAGGCTCTATGAAATAGCATACTTTATATAATATGGTTCAGGGGCGCTACACACTTAGCGGGTCGGCATTAATCGGCACTGTCGATGCCGGGCGGTAAAATCAAATATCTGAAGATGAATGGTCGGGAAAAAGGCCGCCCGGCTTAGCAGCACATTATACAGTCGGGAAAGCTAAGCCAGGCAACAGTTACTTGGCATTCATCGGCACTGCAGGGCGGCAAAATCGAATACATAGGTATTTAAGTATATGAATGCCAGTCGGGTTTTGGTATTGCCAAAACTAGTGCCGATCGGGTAGTCTATTAAGCCGAATATGTGTAGTAATTAAAGTAAGCTTATATTATACTATAGTAAAGCGAATTTTTGTTGAGTGTAAAAAATAATAGACAAAATGCCTAATTATTTTTTCGATTGGTTGTTATAGTGATGATAAATCTCTAAAAAACTGCATTTTTGTCGTGTTTCGGAGTGTACAGCTGTCGTAAGCACCGCGGCTGTAAGAATGGTAAATTCATATAATGTCAAGGTGTTAAGCTCAGGGAAGGGCTTTAGGACGATTCAAAGTGATCATAGTGGTCTTGCTGAATAAATGTGTTTTGAAATTTTTTTCTTAATTGCTTTGGGCCAGCGGCAGGCCAGTGGTGACCTGCTTACGTGTGTAGCTCCCCTAAGACTTTGATTAATATATTTTTTTTTTTTAATGTAAGTAGATACCAATAAGTATAAAATGCATTTTATTTTAGTTGCATGTAAAAATCTTTATTCAATCAATAAGATGTGCTATCAACTCCAAAACAAATATCTGTCTTAAAGAGAGCTCAGAACATGATGCTGTAATCATAGCTAATGTCCCCTGGTTCATAACCAACACAGAAGTACCTACATGAGCACCTCCAGATGAGCACAGTTAAGGAAGAAATATAACTAGTAGTTCGCCCCGAACTGAGATCTCGCGCACCGTAGATGGCTTACATTTGGACTTTCTTCTGACTACCCCTATAATTTCAAGTGCTACTACTGCCGAGTATGCCTATTGCGCTAGCTTTTCATGGTAAAAAATACTAGCATGCATGCAATACATAATGTCGTGTCTAATTTTTCATTTATTTCATATTTATGAATTCTCGTCGTATTTCTAAAAGTATACGTCCTAGAATAAAAATAATAACTATTTTGGAATGTACAAATAAAGACCTTTCATTTGTCACCCCACTCAATATATTTGTTTACTTAACTTTTTTTACCCCAATTATTTTCATTCTTTATCAAATTTTTTTTTATCACGAAAATAAATCAAGTAGCATCTAAAATCATTGCAAACCAAACCGCAACGATGCCACTCTCTTTTTAAGACCGACCAGTCAATGAGCTACGAAGACATCGAAACTCTATGAAACGGGAGCTCTTGCAGCTCTGGTTTCGTAGTTTTTGTTCTTTGGTCGTATTTCAAAAACTATACATCCTAGATTAAAAATAAAAACCATTTTGGAATGTACAAAATAAGCCCTTTCGTTTGACACCCCACTCAATATATTTGTGTAACTTTAAAAAAAAATTACCCCCTTGGGAACCTAATATCTTCACAACCCCTTCATCGATTACGCTCATACGCTCCACAGCAAATTTCCATAGCACAACCTATTGACCTATCAAGTTTCATACAGATTGGATAAGCGGTTCGATAGTTATGCGAGAACATAAAAATGAAACATACAAATATACAAACATACAAACATACAAACATACAAAGCAAAATCGCCTAACTTGCCACTAAGATCTTCGCTCGCTTCGCTCGCTCGATCGATTAACTGCGGCCAAATACAAACAACGCCTAGCACATCATCCCAACCAGCTAGCAGCTCCACTCGCTCAAACTAGCTACAGAAAACAGCTAACTTAATCAATAATGCTGGACATTTCACACAGCATTATGCAGCCCCAAGCACCGCAGCAGAGCTTGTGTTATGGGAACCACATGACTGTTGAAATTACTTACTTTTTTTTATAACACATGACATCCAAACGTTAGATCAAAGACATAGCAGTAAACATACAGAATTGTATCCAGTTATACCTCTCTAGCTCCCACGGCCTAGGGATATATGCCGGAGGGACTGCGGGGGTACCCTCAACAAGCGGGCATGCAACTCGCTCCGGTGACATTTTTCTGAAATTAAGGATAAGTAGGTACTTATATTAGGGAATTTCATTTTTATGGTGCGAATACACGCTGGGCCAGTCTAGGCGAGCGCGAGCGAGAACGCGAATCGATGCAAGGCGAGAGCGATAGAGGCAAGGCGAGCCTAGGCCAGCGTGTATTCGCGCTTTTAAGGCTCAAACACAATGTTGGGCCAGCCTAGGCCAGCTTAGGCAAGTGCAAGCGAGAAGACAAATCGATGCAAGGCGAGAGCGATAGAGAGGCAATGCGGCCCTGGGCCAACATGAGTTAGCGCCTTTAGAATCAACAAAACAGAAAGTAATATAAATAAATATACGAACCGATGCTTTCTGGGCGGTGCATCGGGCATAAGAAAGAAGCCGCACTCTTTTTTTACATTCATGGCAAAGAGTTGCTGGCGTTTGTGGACATTACGGCTTTTTATCCGCTTTTTCTTTTTGTCCTCGACCCGGTTCACCAATGCAAGGTCTTTCCTTATCCTAATATTCATTTGGTTGCCCTCAGAGTTATCCATTTTCTTCAGTAAAGTAGAGACAGACAGGGGAATTCATCCGCTAAAACCACACGCACTGAAATTGAAATTTTGAATTGAATTCAATTCAAAAAAAACCATACAACCAGGGTTGCCAACCCAAATTTTTGAAAATTGGTAGATGAGGGGCCAAACATTGGTAGAAGTTGGTAGAATTTAAAATGAAAAATAGGTAGATCTACCACCCTAATTCAGAAGATTTTATAGAGAATAAAAAATATTTATTATTTAAGTTTATCCGTAGGTAATTCAATTTACAAGTTTCAAATGTATGATCTAAGTGGCCCGCTTTTTGAAAAAATCTTTAATAATCATTTTCCTGCCCAGGAGTTGAACCTGTTGGTTCCAGATTTAGCTACAGATTTGATAGTAGGGTATTCATTTCTCTGTGGTAGGGTTGGCAACACTGCCATCAATCATCCAGTGAATTCCAGTGACAGTGACATAACCATAGATGTAGTGTCTTTGGACATGACTTTGACATAGTCTTCTGCAATTTGCATTTCCACTATTTACCCGACTGCGCAAAGCAAAGGAAGGGTAATGTGTTTTATTATAGGGATGTTCGATATTTCGGATTGTATCGATATTTCGTACGGCAATGTTTCGTAAAGCATTGTATCGATATAGGTATCGATACGGGGGATTTGATACGATATTTTGTATCGATACATATAAAAATAGATATAAAAATGTAACTTTTTAGTAAACCGAAACCTTTATTAATCTACACTAATTAAATTAATACCTACTGAATATAACATTGTAGGTAGGTATCTATTTACAAACCCTGCTATATTAATAAGCTTGTTAAATTCCGATTCCAATGATACCACAAACAGGTTTAGTCCAGGAATAAAATCACTGGCAAAAAAAGTTAAACCGCTGGCAACAGTTATTGCGCGGGCGTTGGTTAGGCTGGGCAGGCAATCGGTCCGGGGGGCGGAGCACCTCAACGGATAGTAATTTTAAACAAAAGTTACCAATTTCGCACATAGCGTGATAAAAAAGTGACCTGCTGGCAGTGGCGTAACTATAGGGTGGCAGGGCTGGCGAAATGCCACGGGCCCCCGACCCAAGAGGGCCCCGGCTCAAGAGGCCGCGAGCTCGTGATGATTTTTACTGATAGGGCCAGGGACGTATATAAGGGGGGGAGGGGGGGAGGTTAGGGGGTCCAGACCCCCCCCCCCCCCAAATTATTTTAAACTTATAAAAAAATTGGAAACTATAAAAAACCACAACTTCTATTATTAAATACCCCTGGGCCCCCCGGGCGTAATGTTCATCTTTGTACATTTTGGAACCAGTGGTGTATTTTATTTACCCTTGGGTCAAGAGAGCCATGGCCTGGGGTAGGCTGTGAGGCTCTCAGCTTCATGCGCCTTTCTTTTTGTCCTTATAATAGCAGCATTTACACGCAGAGATCGGCCTGCGGATTTTCCCGCGGATCGATCTCTGCCATTCCAACCTTTGACAGTTTTATCCACGGATATCCGTAAAGATATCTTTACAGATATCTGTAGAGTCCAGATCCGTGCTAAAAACTCTACCGTTTAAAGGCCGCTAGTTTTATCCGCGGATATCTTTACAGATATCTGTACAGTCCACACAACGATCTATTATCATTTAATCTTGGTTATAAGGATTGTTGGTCTTGTTGAGAGGCTTTCTTGGTAGCTTTGTCTCTTTCACACTCGTTGTTGGATTAGTAGTGTGCCCATGTCATTTAAATTTCAGGATATTTTTACTTTATCGCGCTCGACAAAATCAGCGCTTGATTTCGATCCATGGTTTCGATCCTTGAATTCGATCCTTGATTTTGATCCTTGATTTTGATTTCGATTTTGATTTCGATCCTTGATTTCGATCCTTGGTTTCGATCTTGGATTTCGATCCTGGATTTCGATCCTTGATTCTTGAATTTTGAACCTTGAATCTGAAATTTTGAATCTTGAATCTTTGAAGTGACAGCTGTCAAACTTCAAATGACCATATCTCGGGAACTACTCGTCCTAGACTCCCCGTTCTCAGTTCAAATGAAAGCTATGACCAAGATCTTCATTTGAAGTGACAGCTGTCAAACTTGAAACCGCCATATCTCGGGAACTACTCGTCCTAGACTCCCCGTTCTCAGTACAAATGAAAGCTATGACCAAGATCTTCATTTGAAGTGACAGCTGTCAAACTTCAAATGGCCATATCTCAAGAACTACTCGTCCTAGATTCCCCGTTCTAAGTTCAAATGAAAGCTATGACCAAGATCTTCATTTGAAGTGACAGCTGTCAAACTTCAAACCGCCATATCTCGGAAACTACTCGTCCTAGACTCCCCGTTCCCAGTTCAAATGAAAGCTATGACCAAGATCTTCATTTGAAGTGACAGCTGTCAAACTTCAAACCGCCATATCTCGGAAACTACTCGTCCTAGACTCCCCGTTCCCAGTTCAAATGAAAGCTATGACCAAGATCTTTATTTGAAGTGACAGCTGTCAAACTTCAAACCGCCATATCTCGGGAACTACTTGTCCTAGACTCCCCGTTCTCAGTTCAAATGAAAGCTATGACCAAGATCTACATTTTAGATAGATAGATAGATAGATAGATAACAGCTTTATTGACACACACTTTGACAGTACAGACACACAAAAAATTAGGTAAGTAGGTACAGAAAGCATTAAACATTAGCCAAAGAAATAGACAAAACGAGAAGGAACGAAGAAGAGACGAGTTACAAAAATAGTATAACATAGGTAGGTAGGCACTAGGTACACAAATCGAGAATGTAGGCGGGTGAAAAAAAGGTCTGCGCTGTGGTGGGTCAATAGGAACCAGTCTCAGCTTTTTGTTACTCTGCGCCATCAGAAGCAGAGCAACGCTGATTTTCAGACTGGGCCTGGGAAGTGGTGACTCCACGAGCAAGGAGAAGTGAAACATCTTAAAACTGAATAAAATAGGTAGTAAAAGGGAATAATATATAATACACACATAATTATATGTAATAAAATGAATTAGGAGATAAACCGGTTTACACTAAAAATACACAAATGTCTACATATAAGGTAGGAAGTAGGTAGGGGGTGGTACAGAAATAAATAATGATTACGGTAAATAAATGTAGGGTGCGTTTTGATACTTATCGTGAAAAGCCAAAAAAATATTAAAAATAAAAAAACCAGTTACTTGTCAAAGTCACGTAGTACGCCATTGACTTATGATTAGGACATTGACATTTACCAAAACCAACAACAGAAATTGAGGTTATTTTTTTTACGAGAAACGTGAAACGTGGTTTGGTTTTTTGCCACGTCACATTGGATTTGGCATCGGTCGTGGCGAAAAGTAGAAGTAGATGAAACTGAGAAAAGGCGGGACTGGGAGAGAGTGGGAATCGGGATATGAAAATCTGGAATGGAACTTAGCGAAGAGTGCAATCAGGGAAGATTCGAGTGATGGGTGAGTATGCACACTTACGAGCACTTTTGCGTATTGATGAGATGTTTTTTGAGATTACGTCTAAATGAGTGAATTGTTTTTAGGTCATACAAAGGAGGGGGAAGATCGTTCCAGCACCGAGTGGCAGCAAAACGAAACGATCCACGAAAAGCTACAGATTTGTGACTCGGCGCGAGAAAAACGACGTGATTACATGCTCGTTTAGGGTAACGTGAGCTAGCATCGGCCCATTTAAGCTTGGAGTACAGGTAGGTGGGTAGTTTGGTATGGGTCAAGCCAAAGAGAAGTGTTGCAAGGTGGAGTTTTCTACGCGCTTTCATTTTCAACATGTTAGCGGAATTAAGGAAGGGAGTAACGTGGGTACGGGGGGGAATAGGGAAACAGAAACGTGCACATGAGTTCTGAACCCGTTGCACTAATTTTTCAGTTCGACTCAAAAGGCAGGGTCCATAGACCGTGTCACAGTAATTAAGGCGAGACAGCACTAGAGATTCACACAGAGTGACCCGCACATCCTCACTCAAAAAAGGACGGATTTTATAAAGAGCCTTGAGGCGAAAGAGGGATTGTCGAACACATTCAGCTACATGGGCCTCAAACCGAAGATGACTGTCCATGACTAAACCAAGATTCTTAACCTCTGTAACGCGTTCAACCATCCCATCGCCAACCCTTATTACAACTTGTGTGTTAGCCAGCTTATCAAGTGTTTTCTTGGTTCCAAACATCATATATTTGGATTTGGAAGGATTTAGAACTAGGGAGTTTTGGATGGACCACAGAGATACCTGTTTCAGATCACCGTTGACTGCAGATACAGCGCTGGCACAGTCTGAAGGCTTGAAAGAATAGTACAGTTGCAAGTCATCTGCATATATATGGTATCGGCAGGAAGTTATGTTGCTGACTATATCTGCGCTGTACAGGATAAACAGGATCGGACCGAGGATAGATCCCTGTGGCACACCGCACGGAACAGGGCAAGGTGAGGATCTAAGTGATTTACCATTTGGCAACTGTAATTCAACACATTGAGATCTATTTTTCAAGTAACTGGAGAACCATCTTATTGTTTTAGGGTCAAAACCGTAGTAACAAAGTTTAGACAGCAGTAGTGGGATATTAATCGAGTCGAAGGCCCTAGAGAAGTCCAACAGAACAAGGATACTACACATCCCCTTATCCTGAGCCGCCAGTAAATTATCAACCACATCCATGAGGGCGGTAGATGTGCTATGTCCTTTACGGAAGCCAGACTGATATTGTTATTTTCAATAACAGCTGTCAAAATGACATCTGTCATCTGAAATGTAGATCTTGGTCATAGCCTTCATTTGAACTGGGAACGGGGAGTCTAGGACGAGTAGTTCCCGAGATATGGCCATTTGAAGTTTGACAGCTGTCACTTCAAATGAAGATCTTGGTCATAGCTTTCATTTGAACTGAGAACGGGGAGTCTAGGACGAGTAGTTCCTGAGATATGGCCATTTGAAGTTTGACAGCTGTCACTTCAAATGAAGATCTTGGTCATAGCTTTCATTTGAACTGAGAACGGGGAGTCTAGGACGAGTAGTTCCTGAGATATGGCCATTTGAAGTTTGACAGCTGTCACTTCAAATGAAGATCTTGGTCATAGCTTTCATTTGAACTGGGAACGGGGAGTCTAGGACGAGTAGTTTCCGAGATATGGCCATTTGAAGTTTGACAGCTGTCACTTCAAAGATTCAAGATTCAAAATTTCAGATTCAAGATTCAAAATTCAAGAATCAAGAAAAAAACTTTGTAAATTTATACCGTTCCACGCGCCAGTCCAAAATCTGCGGTTATCTGTACAGATATCTTTAAAGATATCTTTACAGATATCTTTACAGTCCGGATCCGTGGGAAAATCTTTAGCGTTTAAAGGCCGCTAGTTTCATCCGCAGTTATCTTTAAAGATATCTTTACAGATATCTTTACAGATATCTTTACAGTCCGGATCCGTGGGATAATCTCTATCGTGTAAATGCCGCTATTGTCTAAAGAAATTTAAGAAAAGCCTACCTAACTAACGACAACTAAAACAAACTCATTTGGTTGTAAGTTTGATAGACATCAAGACTTGTGTAATTTATTAGTAATCTAATGACTAATTGACAGACCATTTTATGAGACTGGCCTTGCGATTTTTAACTTTACAGGAAACTGTAGGTACCTATTCATTAAAACTTGAAGGGATAATCCGTTACAATAATTGGGATTCTGGGAATAAATCCTCGATGCGATTTTAGGCAAACATTTCCTAGTATCACATTTGTCTTAAAAAAATTCGGCTCGCTCGCATACAGCTTCATGAGTGTTTTGCGAGCAAAGTGCGTTATGTCTGACCGCAGAATAGGAACCGATCCTTTTCTTTGAGCACGTAAGCAAAATCAAGTGTCACATGTTGCATTTGTGATAAAAAAATCAGCTCGCTTCGCTTGCAATAAAGAATAGGAACTGACAAGCCACCAGCCATTTCTTTGAGCACCATAAGAAAAATCATGTGTCACTTGTTGCGTACCTATATCTTAAAAAAATTCAGCTTGCTTCGCTCGCATATTAGCTTCATGAGTGTTTTGCGAGCAAAGTGAGTTATGTATGACATTTGAGTGTTGCATTTGAGATTGGAAATTGGTTCGCTCCGCTCGCATAATAAAATAGGAACCGACAAGCAGCCAGGCTTATGGTGCTCAAAAGCATCATAAGAAAAATTAATAAATAAAACCGGTCAAGTGCGAGTTGAACTCGTACGCCGAGGGTTCCGTACCTAGCCATGGTGCCAATTAAGCTAATCCGCTTAATTGTATGAGCGCCCATACAACTCGGAGGACAATTTTAATTGGCGTCAACTATGTATGTATGGGAACACCCTTTAATTTTCAACTTTTTTAACTTTTTGGAATTTTTTCTTTATTTGTGCTATAAGACCTTGCTTTTTGCCAAATTTCGTTATTCTAGGTCAACGGGAACTACCATTTAGGTTTTCGACCCAAAACCTCTAGGGTACTTCCGGTTGACCTAGAATTGTCAATTTTGGTTACAAGCAAGGTCTTCTAGCACAAGTAAAGGAAAAATTCCGAAAAATAAAAAAAGTTGATAATTAAGGTAAGTTTTGGTACTCACAAGTTTTCACGAAAACCTAA
This sequence comes from Camptogramma bilineatum, assembly GCA_958496255.1. Taxonomy (NCBI): domain Eukaryota; kingdom Metazoa; phylum Arthropoda; class Insecta; order Lepidoptera; family Geometridae; genus Camptogramma; species Camptogramma bilineatum. Next base: position 6,235,801 of record OY292467.1, on the reverse strand, counting down.
ATTTGCCTATATCTTTTTATTGTGTTGACTCAGGACCTTGATTTTTATAGTCACAATAGGGACTATAGACCTTAGTATATGGTATAAATTTCAACTTGCTAGCTTTACCCGTTCCTGAGATAATCGATGGTGACACACGGACAGACAGACGGACAGACAGACAGACAGACAGACAGACGGACAAGAAAGTGATCTTATAAGGGTTCCTTTTTTTACCTTTTAAGGTACGGAACCCTAAAAATCACGTGTCATTTGTTGCATTTGTCTTTAAAAAATTTGGGCTCGCTTCGCTCGCATATAAGCTTCATGAGTATTTTGCGAGCGGAGAGTTTCAAGCCCGAGACAAGTATTTCCAGATTATACAAACATTTGTCCCGCGACGGGAATCGATGTCGTTAACGCGTTGCGTGCGAGCACGGTAGTCATAACGCGTACGAAGTCGCGGGTCACAATGTACAATGTATTGAACCTATCTATGGGGTGGCAAAAGCCAGGCTGGCCCGGGGGTTCTGAATTAACATACGCCTCTACTTAAAATCCTTCAACCCCCCCCCCCCAGGATCTACAATTTAAGTGCGGCAGAAAACTAGTCAATCTTTGTAATTTGGAACCCTTGGACCCCCCCCCCTTATCACCTTATCAAAGCTATAGCTACGTCCCTGGATAGGGCCCCATCAAAAGAATTTGCCATGGGCCCCAGACGGTATAGTTACGCCACTGCCTGCTGGCTGATAAACTCAAAATAGATAATATTTTTCTCTGACTGTCCTTACTTATTACAAATAAAATAAATAGGTTGGCAGGTTAATTTAGACTTTTAGTGTGTTTCGTCTTGAAGTCAAAACAATTTGATACGATACTTTCGATCCGATACACCTTGCATGTGTTGTATCGATACGCCGTATCGTATGCCATTGTATCGATACACGAAAATATCGTATCGTATCGAACATCCCTATTTTGTAATAGTTTGTTTTGTGAAATCGTCTTGCTTGTGGTGTGTTGTGTTTCTTTCTTTCTAGCTCAAGAATTCATTCGACCAGAGAAAGTTTAATTTTTATAGGGCACCGCTTTTTCAAATTATGAATACCAACAAGTCAATTATTTGGCTGGCTAAAAAAGCCAGACAAATTTATGGATCCACAAATCATTATAGGTATGTTACTTCACTAAAAAAGAGCAAATAAAAATCAATCTTATGTTTGTTTCATACTTTCTTATTTGCCTGCAGGGTCTCGAAGCATCCTGGAAGTTGTATGTCAACCAACGTTTCCATATCTCAAATAGCGAAGGAAAAGGAAACATTTCAGGATGTTCTACCCAGTATTATTGGTTCTCTAGTAACAAACCCAAAGTTTTCTCAAGTCCCCGAAGTTGGAAGCTGGGTGAAACAGGTACTACTAATGTACTTCAAGCTTTCTAATGGACATCAGTTATTTATGTGTTTTCCGAATATGTCTGACAGCAGTGTTTGATTCCTTAGAACAGAATGCAACAGAATTTTACATAACTATCTTTTTGGTGCAGTCATCTACATACCTTATTAAACAAACTTTTTTTATAATTTAAGTACCTACCTACAATTGACATTGAATCTTAAAATAAATAAATAAATACTGCTGGACATTGACAACTCAGCTAAGAGGCCAGTCAAGTACCTACTTTAGAAGTTAATTAACCAACATAAAAATAATTTTCTAACTAAAAAGATAGCATCTAAACTTATTGCAAAATTTAAAATTAATATGATTTACAGGTACTGGACTATAATCTCATTGGCGGGAAGAAATCACGGGGATTGGCAACAGTTTTTGCATATGAAACTATTGAAAAACCAGAGAACATCACCGAGGATTCCCTAAGACTGGCTCGCACTATGGGATGGTGTGTGGAAATGGTAAGATACCTTGATTTATTTTAATTATTTATTTGTCTACACCGCCGACTTAAAATACAGTTGTATGAGTATAACTGTTTTTTTGATCATTTGATTAAGTTTCCTTAGGGGTCATCCTTAAAAGAAGGTCACACTAATTTCGTGATTTTTTTACCCCTCCCCATCCTTGTCATTGTTGGTCACATTTGTGAGACCCCCCCTGTCTAGTGTGACATCACAAACCTTACAATTTTACATCTAAAAATTATTAAATTAAAAATTTATTAATCTTTTAGTAAGTGAATAAGTTAACATTAAAAAACTTACATGTAAATAATTTATCAGCTATACATATAAAGTTAAGGAACTTTATTTTCTCGGAGGATGTCTGCGACACAGTTTTTCATCGACTTTCATTGCATAAGTTCATTTTGCTTATTTGTTCTAAATAAAGTTTTATTACTTAGTTATTATTATTATCTGTTTACGAGTTTATCCTAAGACTAAAGACAAAGCCCATTTGTCTTATGGCTATATCTGGAATTCTTACGTCGTACGTCGAACTCTGGCGGTAGGTACTTATGGTACTCTGTTTAAAATAACCTTGTTGTAAATAGGCATTTAAAACTGATGAAATCATGAGCTAAAACTGTTATTTATATCGAAAAGTGTCTGTTTTCAATCATTTTAAAATAACTAAGTTTTATAATTCGAAAGTTATCCTATACCGAAGTACTATACATACGAGTACCTAGGTTTAAAACAATTTTGCAGCTGGGGCGTAGTTAAAATGTAGATTCTAAAGTTATATTAAATTGACTGGTTTCACTGCCTGCAGAAAGATGGGTTATGTTTTTCGAGTGTATGTACCTTTGTAAGTACCTATGTCTATTTCTTTGTGCCGCTCTACAGCCCAAACGGCTCTATGGATTTTAACATAGGTACTTATGAAGTGTCATTTGATTTGGCTTGATTATGGAGCGGGTCTCTAAATTTTTTTTTTTTTAGAATGATAAAAATTTTGGGCTTAAAATTTTGTTGTTTATGTTTTAATCTTTCAAACCCGCTTTTGGGGTTTTTTGTTTCAGTTAATTAAAAATTTTTCCTTGTTAATACTCTCACCTCACACTACATGGAACCAGTTCAATTATTTCAATTCAATTCATTTATTTCAGGCAACATAATAAATTAATTACTCAATTTCCTCGCATTCTATTCTTTTAAACTTTTCTTGTCCACAGTTACAAGCGTACTTCCTAGTAGTAGACGACATGATGGACGGTTCTAGCACACGACGCGGCATGCCCTGCTGGTATCGACTGCCTAATGTTGGCTTGGGAGCTATCAACGACTCCATACTCATACACTGCTCAATATACGAAACGCTGCAAGCCAACTTTGGCAAGACGCCACTCTATGTCGAAATTGTGGAGCTTTTTAATGAGGTAAGATTGCGATGGCTCTGGTACCTACAGTTGTTCTATCTCACGAAGTCTGTTTGGTCTTAATTGTGTGTTTTCACATGCACGTTGTTTTTGTGTGCGTGGGCCGATTCTGAGCGCTCCCGAGCTTACGCACACAGAAACAACGTGCATGTGAACACACTCACAATTGAGACCAAACGGACTTCGTGAGATAGAACAACTGTAACGTAGTTTTTAGACCGCCTGAGGCCTTCACTCTTCAGGCTTAAAGCCGAGACCGACATGTGATCCCATTTACGAACTGAATTTATAAACGATCTCTGTTAAGCTGGGAACAAATTATCGGACGCGGCTGACGGACGCGGCTGACAGCCGCGACTGAATAGGTATCTGGATATAGAACGAACATAGAACTGTGCACATTATCTGACGAAAGTCGCGGACGCGTCCTTGGACTTTCAGACGTCCGAAGGCAATCTGGCCCGCTGGGTGTTCGGACGGTGTGCAGCCGCGACTGAATAGGTATCTGGATATAGAACGAACATAGAACTGTGCACATTATCTGACGAAAGTCGCGGATGCGTCCTTGGACTTTCAGACGTCCGAAGGCAATCTGGCCCGCTGGGTGTTCGGACGGTGTGCACACTTATCAGTCGCGGCTAACAGCCGCGACTTATGGATGCGTCCGATAGTTTGTTTCCAGCTTTAGTTGCACACCAATTTTAGCGAGACGTGTAATTTACCTGCTACTTCAACAGGTTGGAAAAGTTTCCACGACCTTGGCCCAGTGGAACAGAATCCGTCATTTCATATTGGTTGACCTTTTCTCGCCGTACAAATCTTTAAAGTTAAATAACCTTTGCTTCATATGTAAAGTGAGTTATAATGGCCATGGTTCATCGTTGCACATCGGAGTCCCCTACCGAAACCACTTCGTTTATTTGGTTCATGTTGAATGAATGAATAGATCTCACTTTCAAATCTTGAATTGTACTAGGACTAGACATTAAAATAATAACCCTCTGGCATTACTCATGTTGAAATATTGTCTATTTAGATCCTGTCCGTTTTTCGATTCATCCGGATAACCGACGTTACATCAGTATTAAGGTGAAAGCATACCTATCGGAGCCGAACGTGCCGAACGAATCGACCGAAACGCATTTTAGAATTCTTTATATGAAATCGCAACGCAAACTTATCCGAACGCGTTTTCATACCCATAAAAAATTCTACAATTCGTTTCTGTCGATTAGTTCGGATAGGTTTGCGTTCACCTTTACACTGTATCCTCAAAGCGCGGTAGATTCTTTTAGAACGTTTAGAGGGTTCAAGATCTAAGAGGGTAGTCAGAGGCTTGTCCAAATACATATTTCATAATCCTTAATTTGCAGAAATTCTCTCTTATCTTTTCAATTAAATAACGATAAATATCTATATTCCAGGCAATTCTATTCACAAGCATGGGCCAACACCTAGACTACACCATGGCCCACAGAAACAAGAGCGACTACAGTCTGTTCACGATAGAGCGTTACTATTCTATAGTGAAACACAAGACTGCGTACTACACATTCAAGTTGCCGATATCTCTGGGATACTTGCTCGCAAATAATTCAGATAAACATACGCATAAGAAGGTTGAAGAGGTTTGTTTGGAGTTGGGGAAACTTTTTCAGATACAGGTAAGATTGATGTTAGATTTTGATGATGAAAATAGTTTTTCAAAAATTTATCGCGTAAATAATGCGATATTTCCAACCCCGTCTCAAAAAGAGGGGTGTTTTAATTTAAGTTTGACCACTGTATGTCTGTCTGTGGCAACGTACCTAGCTCTTAAACGGGTGAATCCTACTATTAATTATTTATTGCCATCCGCGTAGATTATGGATTTTAAAAGCAATTAGAACTAAAACAGAAAAAAAAAGTTACTGAACATTTTCACCAAAAAACCCAAAATAAAATTATTTGTTTTGAGGAATAATATGATCGTAAACGGTCTTCATTATCATAATTTTCTGTGACGTCACACGTGTGATTCGACACTTGCTCTCCTTGTTGCTCTTCAATGTTTTCCGAGGTTGATATAAAGACAATGACGTCACTCGTCTGACTCGACGCCCACAGAATTGAGAATAAGACTAGAACTAGTAAGTAGGCGGGGCCCGCGTAGCACCAAGTAAGAGCATTGCGCGCACTTCAACCTCCGCATACTTCAGTCGTGTTTGACGTCTTTCACAAGGAACATAGGTAGGAAAAATCAGAAAAAAATAGAAAAATGCCGTATTGTGCTATTATAAGCTGCAAAAACGATAGCCGCACCAAAAATGAAACAAAAGGGAGCATATCGTATCACCGGTAAGTATTATTTTATTGTTTTAAAGCGGTTTTGTTTGGTTTGTTTACAATTCAAAACCGTCAAACAAAAATAGACTGTGAACATTATTAGTTAAGGTCGCGTTTCTAATAAACCTCAACTTTCGCTACTCAATTTAGGGATGTTACCCCATTATACTGATGAATGTGTTATCGAATACTTTATTGGTTATGATCATGTAAATAGTATTAAGGCGTTGATTTTTTTTTTGCAATAGTGATGATTTTTTTCTGAACTGGCTGACGCCCGCGGCTTCACCCGCGTGGACTACTTTTTTGTTTATCCCACGGGAACTGTGCATTATTTCGGGATAAAAAGTAGCCTATGTCCTATTCCCGGTCATTATCTATCTATGTTTCAAATTTCAGCAAATCGGTTCAGTGATTGTCGAGTTCAATGATTTACTATAGGACTAGATCCGCAGTGACGGTGCCGACTCGCTGCCACATCGCATCGGGCCACAGCCTTATCTGACTTCAGTTGTCAGCTTGACACACAGCACACAACTACTCTCAATTGCTAGGATAAAAAAACAACCAAAATGGGAAAATGTGTAGTCAAAAGTTGCACATCACGCTCTAAAAAGATAAACAAACTAAGTGGTGTGACTTTTCACAAGTAAGTTTGTTCAATTTTCTTCAAATTATCCAAAAAAACTTATCGAGACGTAATAAATACTATCGAACATCGTTTTTGTCACCAGTGCTACCAGCGAAAACGATTTTGATTTTCCCCAATTGTTGGGAAATTTTTGAATGACGAATGCATGCAGTTCCTGTCAGTCTAAATTATTATTATAATCTGTTTGGTTTACACTTACTGACCGGTAAAAGTAACACATTCACGTGTATGTCCAGAGTTTTATCTTAATATATCACCACTTTTTAATTTTTATTAACAATAACCGTAGGTATTAAATTTTGAAATTAAAAAATATTTTTATTGTTTTACTAACACATTGTGTGAAATAGTTTTGTGCTGCATGTACGAACATAAATAGATCGATTATTATATAAAATAGTTAAACAACGATCTAATAGGTAGTACAAGTTAGTTTATAAATCCAAGATACCATTCAGAATTTTGAAAGTGCCTTTCACATAATACCCTGGTACAGATCGACATACCTATCATACTCGGTAATGAAAATTTTAACTGTCATTGTAATCGATCGAGCGAGCGAAGATCTTAGTGGTAAGTTGGGCGATTTTGCTTTGTATGTTTGTATGTTTCACGAATTGTTGTTCGCGCATAACTGTCGAACAGTTCATCCAATCTGCATGAAACTTGGTATCTCAATAGGTTGTGGTAAGAAAATTTACGGTGAAGCATATGAGCTTAATCGATGAAGGGGTTGTGAAGATATTGGGTTCCCAAGGGGGTAAAAAATAATGAAAGTTACACAAATATATTGAGTGGGGTATCATATGAAAGGGCTTATTTTGTACATTCCAAACTGGTTTTTATTTTTACTCTAGGATGTATAGTTTTTGAAATACGACCAAAGAACAAAAACTACGAAACCAGAGCTGCAAGAGCTCCCGTTTCATAGAGTTTCGATGTCTTCGTAGCTCATTGACTGGTTGGTCTTAGAAAGAGAGTGGCATCGTTATGGTTTGGTTTGCAATGATTTTAGTTGCTACTTGATTTAATTTCTTGATAAAAAAAAAATCGTTAGCTACGAGAAGCCAGAGTGCAAAATCACATTTTGCTTACTGGGTTTTGAAGTTTTGAATTTCGAATGTCGCAAATTGTAATTTTTGGTGCGTTAGGAAACACTATTAACTAAACATTAAATTAATCTGTTAAAATTTTAAACGTGATTGTTGTACAAATCAAAAATAAATTTTGCTTTCTTGTTGCGCTAATAACTATTGATTGAACTTGAAGATGAATGTTTTAAGCTTAATCTAAATAATGTGATTCCATTTTGTGCAATAACTAGATAAAAGGTTTGAGAAATAACATTATTCACGTTAACCTACGCACATTTTATTTCTTCCTATAATATGTACCTACTACCTACATAATCCTTGTAAATATCTGAAATCTTTAAAATATTGAAAGTTTCAATAAACAATCTTTTATAGTTCAAAATTGACTCAATAAATTTATTGAATGATATTTATATCATTCATTACGCATACATCATTAATTTTGGGAAAAATGTTTGTCGTTGGCAACTCTGGCTATTTTCCCGACGACGATGTCTTGTCTCTTTCCAACGTAATTAGTTTGACGGTAGAAGAAATGAGACAAACATAGATTAATTGTACAGATTGACATAATATCTATCCGTTTCAAAGCTACGTCTTTAAAACTCATAGGTGGCTACGCTTTTCTCAAATGTTGAGGATGACGTTGCGACTCTAGTTATTAATCTCGTTGGTCGAGTTATAGAGGAACAAACATACAAACATCCAAACTTTCGCATTTATAATATTAGTGTGATTCGTATGATTTATTTACTATTCTTATTCTTTTCTTATTCTTATTTAAGACTTATGGTGCCCGCCCAGTGGCTGGGTAAGATGAAAATTAGAAATATTTTGAAGAAATAACGTAAAATCTTCTGGTTTCAGTTTTCCCAAGGCACCAGATAAAAAAAATATGGATAGATGCAACTGTACCTACACCATAAAAAGAAAACACAAGAAGAAAAAAGAACCATTATTTTAAACAGTGATACAATTTACGAGTTGTAAACCTTTGGTTGTGTAAATAAAGAAAGAAAGATAAGAAAAGCTTTTTATTTCGACCACCAGAAATATAACCTGACGTGCTACCTAGGAAGATTAAACTGAGCGTGCTACCGATCTTTACACATCAGTAGGTTGGTAATAATAATCGATTTCGATACGTCTTGTATTCTCATTGGCACATCACTAATCGAGTAGCAAGTATAGTCATTGTATTATCAATCTTATATCTGGTAAATATAAGATTGATAATAAAAGACTATAATATAGACTAAGTCCTATCAAATGCTCGTACACCTGAGCTTTGGAAAAATTCTTTGGTCACTATAATTCACAAAAAAGGCGACACATCAAAGTTATCCAATTATAGGCCAATTAGTTTGCTCTCACAAATATATAAAGTTTTTTCTAAAGTCATCTGCAACCGTCTTACCCGATCGCTTGACCATTATCAACCCATCGAACAGGCCGGCTTCCGGAGTGGTTTTTCGACCATTGACCACATACATACCGTTAAGCAGCTGATGGAGAAGAGTCAAGAGTACAACCGGCCCTTATGCTTGGCATTCGTAGACTACGAAAAGATTGATAATAAAAGACTATAATATAGACTAAGTCCTATCAAATGCTCGTACACCTGAGCTTTGGAAAAATTCTTTGGTCACTATAATTCACAAAAAAGGCGACACATCAAAGTTATCCAATTATAGGCCAATTAGTTTGCTCTCACAAATATATAAAGTTTTTTCTAAAGTCATCTGCAACCGTCTTACCCGATCGCTTGACCATTATCAACCCATCGAACAGGCCGGCTTCCGGAGTGGTTTTTCGACCATTGACCACATACATACCGTTAAGCAGCTGATGGAGAAGAGTCAAGAGTACAACCGGCCCTTATGCTTGGCATTCGTAGACTACGAAAAAGCTTTCGATAGCATAGAGCATTGGGCTGTGTTTGACTCGCTCCATCGCTGCCACATCGACAGTCGCTACGTGGACTTACTCCGGGAGCTGTATAGTTCAGCTACTATGCAAGTAAGGTTGCACAGCCTTACTAACCCTATATCAATCAAGAGGGGGGTGAGACAGGGAGACACCATTTCACCCAAGCTTTTTACGGCTGTCTTAGAAGACATCATAAAAATGCTTGCATGGGAAGATAGTGGCATAAAAGTTAACGGTGTATTCCTGTCTCACCTCAGATTCGCTGACGACCTTGTTCTGTTCGCTGAAAATCTAGATAATCTCCAACAGATGCTTAAAGACCTCAATGATGCATCTCTGAAGGTCGGCTTGAGAATGAACATGACCAAAACAAAAGTTATGTCAAATATCTCCAGGGCCTCATTTCCTAATGTTACCATGGGAGGCGAGACCCTGGAGATGGTTGACTCATATGTGTACCTTGGGCATGTTCTATCTTTTGGTAAGGAACTGCAGGCCAAGGAGATATCCAGAAGAATTCAATTGGGATGGGCGGCATTTGGAAGGCTAGATGATATTTTAAAATCATCTACTATACCACAGTGTCTGAAGACCCGCCTCTACAACCAATGTGTCCTGCCTACTATGACCTACGGTGCCGAGACATGGACGCTCACAAAGGAGACTGTGCACAGGATCAGAGTAGCACAGAGAGCCATGGAGCGCGCCATGCTCGGCATCACACTTCTAGATCGAGTCCCCAATACTGAAATTCGCAAGCGGACTAAAGTACATGACGTAAGCAAGCGAATATTGGGGCTCAAGTGGAGTTAGGCAGGACACGTGGCCAGGCGTGGTGATGACCGGTGGAGTAGAGTGCTTACCGAGTGGTGGCCTAGAGAGGGGTACAGGAGTGTAGGTCGTCCACCAGCAAGATGGGTCGACGACATAGTTAAAACCTCAGGTCGTACATGGGTTAGATTGGCGCAAGACAGGGGCGAATGGCAGAAACGAAGAGAGGCCTATACCCAGCAGTGGGATGAGAAAGGCTGATGATGATGATGATGATGAATAAAAGACTAACTGATAGCGCCATCTCTCGTCAAGTAGCTTGTTTTGTTGTCATTCAAGTAACAGCCATTGCATTATCAATCCTATTCCGACGTGTTAGAGACTAAAAGGAAAAAAATACTGAATGAAAATGTTTCGCAAAGCGCCATCTCTTGACAAGTAGCAGTACTGTTTATTTTATTAAATTTAGAACCATGTTCCGATAGGCCTAAGGTTTATTATCAATAAAATTAGTTTTATGGTTTTAGGTCCTTTTTAAGGTTCTCTTTCGACCAATCATAACTTTTATTTCTAAGTGTGTTTTATTTTACGTGTGTGAGTTTGGCGACACTGGTTCTCTTAGTAATAAGTCAACATGCTGCTTCTACTTGCGTAAGCGAGCGATTCTGTGTTCTGTGTCGACGCCATATTGCAGTAGCAAGCGTTTTGACAGCCTAAATAAATCAGTGTATTTTGTAATTGTATTTTTAACGTAGGGTCAAGGAGGCTAGGTTGGCTCGGATTTTTTCAGAGGGCTCTAAAATGTAGAAGAACTCAAAGGATTAACCTGAAATTTGCACATGTTGTTGCTAAACTATCCTAGTTTAATATGGCATCATTATATTTCCATTAAATACTGCTAAAACAAAATTACAAACCAAAAATCAAAAAGTGAGAATTGAGCAACTGTGTACCACCAGGTGTACAGAGTGGCTCAGTGATTCAGTAGTGGTAATTAGTATTAATAAATTAAAAAACGTTAATTATTTATTTTCTATTTTTTAATAGAAATTAAGAAGAATTATTCTAGTCTCAAAATGTTGTTCATATCAACCTAAAAGCATTTTTACTGAAATCAACCTTATCCCCTCTTTTATTCTTTCAGCCGGAGTATTTCCTATTTTTCTCGTCGTGGTAGTCGGTGGCCGTGGCATTCTATTGATGAAAAAATAAAAGTAGAATTATAAAGTGCTAAAATAATTTATTTTAGGTCTTTACGCTGCACCAATACACAGTGACTCATGAGTCACTGTGTACTTTTTAAAATTGAGTCACTGTTCGCAACTACGCCGTTTTGAAAATATTCAATGACGACAATCGAATCAGCTAACAAACACATCAAAGAACTACACAAATAAGACTTCTACAATATCTACTATACGGCAAACATAATGGTCACCACAAATTACGATAAACTAAGGTATGACAAACAAAATAAACTTACCTTAAAAGTAATTTTGTAGGCGCGGAAACTAAGAAATGCGATGACACCTCGGTACTGCGCTCGATCTGCCGCCTGATTGGTTTGAACACATTTGGGGTACACACGCTTCAATTGTGCGATAGAAATAGCCATCTAAAGTACGCCGTTCTAGTCGAAACACGTGTGAGCCACTGTTGTCTCCTGAGTCACCGTACCCTCCCTGACCCTACTTAAAATAAATGAAAATAAACATTATATTTACGGTCCATAAACACCATTAAATAATGTGAAACGGTTGTTAGAAACTCGTCAAATAGCCTATTCATATTTGTGTTTAAGACTGACGTAAGATAAAGAGAAAGTATGCTACCATAGGTCAGCGACGAAAGGCCATTGGATGTTTACCTTCATTGTTTGAGCAGTAAGTAAGTAAGTTCGTATGAGCAAGTGGCCAACTCTGGTGACGGAGTTTTTAGGCCGCCTAAATGCCTCCGTCATGGCTTAGCGACATAAAAGCCGGGACCGACATTAAACGTGCTCTCCGAAGCACGGAAGCGCTCAGCTCGTAATACCACTTGCGGTCACCCATCCCAAAAGTGACCGCGTACAACGTTGCTTAACTTCAACGATCAATCAAGAACGTCCAAGCAAGCTACGCCACGAACGCTTCAGGTTTATTCAGTTTGAGCAGTTGCTGTCCTGCGCGGAACCGGAATTAGTATTTCAAAACTTTATTGATAGAACATCGTATATTTTTCCGTAATAGTGAAATTCGAATGAATCTGATAAATTAGGGTCATTCATTATAGATTCTGTATAAGTGAGATTGTATCTGGCCGACTCATGTAACTAAGCTTTTAGGCCATCTTAAGACCTCTGACTAAAAGCCAGACCAAATGCGGTAGTTTGTTCTCTGTCCTTTCTAGTTCGTACAAAAGTACCTATTTCTTTGTATTGTGCCAAATTATTGTGTTTGCTGAAATAAAAAATAAAAAAATACAATGTATTGTTCTCCACAGGATGACTACTTGGACTGTTACGGCGACGAATCAATAACAGGCAAGGCGGGTACTGACATCCAAGAAGGCAAATGCTCTTGGCTCGCCGTCAACGCAATAAAACTCTGCAACGACTCACAACGGGACATCTTCATCGAAAACTACGCCGACAAGGACACATCTAAAGTAGAAAGAATCAAATCTCTATACCAAGAATTAAGACTACCAGACTTATATAAAAATGAGGAAAGGATTATATACGAAGGGATTATTGAGAAAGTCAATGCGCTCCCGGCGAGTAATGCGAATCTCTTTTTGAAGTTGTTGGATATGATGTATAAAAGGAAACAGTAGGAGTAATTCATAATTTCTAAATCTGGGATTGGTATGTGGTGATGACAGGTGGTAAAAGTAAGTAAGTTCAAATGAGCTAGTAGTCAACTCCGGTGAAGGCAAGTAGTGTGTAGTGTAACTCTTTATTTTGTTTGTTTTGATAGTAATTCCATTGACTAAATATTTAGTCCATGGTTATACATACAGCTATAGGCCTCTATTAATAAACTCGTATTAACTTCTGTCAAAGTTGCGCCACGGATTTAACTATTGCCATCCTTTTTTGTTAGACAGTGACAAATAAGGATGGCAATAGTTAAATCCGTGGCACAACTTTGACAGAAGTTAATACGAGTTTATTAATAGAGGCCATAGTGTATCCTATTAGCAAATCTTTCAAGTAAACTACTTTAGTTATGTTCCGTCCTTCTTGAAAATATTGTCTATAGATAGTCACAAAATAAATAATAGTAGACTTGCTTCATTTTTTTAAATGACAAGTTGTTACTAATTAATTTGTCAAAAATATGTTGAGCTCTTACAGAAATCTTAGGTTGACTGTTCTTATTAGTTTTATAATAATAATTTATCTTAGTTGTTTTGTGCAGGGTCATTTAAAAAGGTCACAACACGGTCACAACGAAGTAACCGGCGTTATCTACGTATCTACCACGTTTCGTTTTGTCAATTACTGTTTTAAGTACAGATTTTAATTGCTCAAATTATGTTCTTTAAGTTTATTCGAATACCTCATTCTTCGAAATATGAATCAGGCACTTTCAGGCAAATGTAAAGATTGATTTTGTATCGATCGGCGACATTCGATAATAAGTCGTTTAATGTTTAAAAGTAGGTAATGTTTTAAATATCAGTGTCAGTCAGGGAAAAGCAGAATACAGGAAAGACATTTTGATCTGTTGTGTGGTTTTTTCTGTTCTGTGGTTGAATGCATGCTGTAGTTATTCATAGATTTCTGCTATGCTGTATTTCTAGGTACGGTTAGCAACACAAGTGAATTTACATTATTCACATTTACTTCATTAGAAATGGTCATTTTGGTTCTCAAATAGGAAGGACTTTATAACAACACAAGACAATTATTACTCGCATAATATCATCGACCCATGCCAACTGCAAACTTTTCTCGTCTCAAACTTCGGGTTGGGCTGCTAGTGCAAATATGGCCGATACTGAATCGTTGTAGTACTACTATCTTTATACTGACCGACCAAGCTATCGGAAAACAGAAAACTTTGCAGTATGCGAGGAGTCTGAGTTTAGTTTACAACTCATAAAAGTGAAAGGTAAAATAGAATGATTCTTCAAATCTTAGCCAAACCACCAAACCACTAGTTAAAAAAAATATCATCGACTTTTGTTGTTGACTGTACAAATTTTATCTGTTTGATTATGTGGGTCTTCCTAATAACTTTAAGATTTTATGGGCATTTCATTACGTAATTAAACGATTACCATAAAAATCATTTTATAGACTAGAATAATGATTTAGTTTTAGCAAATATTTATTGAATTATTTATCATATTAAAAAGATATTTTCGTATTTTAATTTGGCAAGGAAATGTTTTTATTAATAACAGGCAACTTTTTAATCTTAGGTAGGTACAGAATGACCGATGAACGCTCTCTAAATCTATTGTTTCCAAAGTAAAATGTAATTCCTTTCTCATTTTATTTAAGTACTTTTACTGTCTTTTATAATATTTATTGAACCAACCATGTATAATAAAATACATTCAAATAAAGCTAAACAATATAATTATATTTATGAATATGTAGGTATAATAATAGGTATAATACCTAAAACTTTCGCTGCTGATTTTACTAGCTACGGCGCCGGCCGCAGTTCTTTCGCGTACTTGGTGTGGTCTATGGTTTATTTATTGTCTGTGGGTTAATTATAATGTAAATTCGAATATCAAATATTGTAATATCAATGGTGTCTAGTTTAATTAATATTTAATAAAATTGCGGCAGTTTTATTTAAAAGGTATAGAGGTATATAAAGGCTGTCTATTCAGAAACATGAAATATAAATTGTATGGAGGAAATTGTATAAAAAAATATAAATTTGAGGGTACCTAGCAGTAAAATATGTGGTTTTATTTGTACTAAAAATCGTCAGCAAGTAAGTTCGTAAGAGCAAGTAGTAGAATAAGTAGTAGTTGATAAGTTATATTGCGACCTCGACCTAGATGTTTTATGTCCTTATAAAAAGGTAAAATTACAAAGAGAAGAGGTTGTTTCATGTTTGTTAGTCTTTTTGAATTCTGATCCGATTTTGATAATGATGTTATCGATAGAGCGAGCGAAGATCTTAGTGGCAAGTTAGGCGATTTTGCTTTGTATGTTTGTATATTTGTATGTTTGTATGTTTCATTTTTATGTTCTCGCATAACTATCGAACCGCTTATCCAATCTGTATGAAACTTGATAGGTCAATAGGTTGTGCTATGGAAATTTGCTGTGGAGCGTATGAGCGTAATCGATGAATGGGTTGTAAAGATATGGGGTTCCCAAGGGGGTAATTTTTTTTTAAAGTTACCCAAATATATTGAGTGGGATGTCATATGAAAGTACTCAATTTATACATTCCAAAATGGTTTTTAGTTTTCTTCTAGGTTCTATAGTTTTTGAAATAGTGAAAAAGAAAAATGATGAAAACCAATTAACGGAAGTATGGAGAGAGCTCCCGTTTCATAGAGTTTCGATGTATTCGTAGGTCTGGTTAACCGAGAAAGAGTGTGGCATCGTTGTGGTTTGGTTTGCAAAGATTTTAGTTGCTACTTGATATTTTTTCTTGAGATTGAAAATAAAAGCCGTGTTGGCCGAGTGGAAGAGTGCTTGACTTTCGATTCATAGGTCGTAAGTTCGAACCCTGGCCGTGCTCATCAATGGATTTTTCGATTAGAAAAATTTAAATGCGCATTAAGGGGGAGGGAGAGGGGGGAGATTATCATTCTGAGTTAGCGCATTATATATCATTGTGTGGTAAACACTAGAAGGAGCACTTAACGAAGGTATAGGGGGTAGTCAGAAACAAGTCCAAATCTAGGCTATCAACACAACGGTGCGCGAGATCTCAGTTCGGGGCGAACTACTAGTATTATAACGTCGTCCCTCCCTAGTCAATTGAATTTTTACATTGAAAACATTTTTCTAAATAATTTTGACTAGCAAGCATCATTAACTGATTAGTACTATGTACCTACTAACTAAAGCTACGAACGCACTCGGCGGCCAGTGAGATCTAAATCTAGCTATTGTTCATAAAATACCGCACGCATTTAGCGACAAGCAAAACATCCAGCGCGGCCAGTGATATCGAGCGCGACACACGCGACCAGCGGCCAGCCGCAGAACCGCCTGGCCGCCGAGTGCGTTCGTTTCGTACCCTTAAGATCTCTATACGGCAAAAAGCTGTTTGGTCCCGGAAATTACTGTGAAAATTACTTATAGGGTGGAACTGGAGGTAGCTTATTTTGAATAAAACTCAGTGTGGTTCTATTATCATATATTCCAAAAATATAATGTTATCCGTAATATTTTACATTAGGTTACATGGACCAAGATACTGTCCTTACTACGGTAGATACAATAAAAATTAGGTACTTATAACACTATTCCATTTTGCAAAAAGGTTTTTTATTAGCCTGTGTTTTCTTTTATAGTCTTATTTACTTACTGCATAGAATTTTGATTGACACTAATGAATTAAATTTTACGATAAAGTCAGTGTATCAGGTAAGGTCATTCACATCTGATATCACTATAATTGGCGACGAGGTTTGACAACACAACAAAATCTAACATAATATAATCATCGTGTTCTAAGTTACAAATTGTACGCGCATTTTCTTGTTCACTGCATTTGCATTCATTGCAGTGAACAAGAAAATGCGCGGGAGATTTAATATTAAACCTTATTCCAAACTTATAGATTATTATGATTTTAAAAATAAAGCAAAACTTGTAAGATATATAACACAGGTGGTACTATACGTACTTAAGAATCATAATAGCTGTTTCATGGTACAAAATAATTTACCTCTAAAAGTCAAGATATTTTATACTAACATAAGTTCCATTTAATGAAGATAACATACCTACTCATAACATTTCATCCCAGTTATAGACGCAAGTATGTGTGGGTGGATTAATTATTAACAAATACATGTAACAGTTAGTATGCATAACTAATTTATAGTAGCAAAATGGGTTGCAAGTTGCAAATTAAACACCTGCGTTGAAAAGATTGTGCTAATATAATTTTGACTAGCAAGCACCAATTGACTAATATACATAATGAACCTTACAAAAAATATTTACATCACTTTGCTGGCTAATAAAATTTAGCCAATTACATGCAATTACACAGAATTATTTACCTCGTATGGATACATAATTTATTATACACAAAACTTCCAACTTTCATAACACCTGTAGCTTTTCATTTTACTCAGTTTAAATCTATCTACATCTATTTATTACGATTGAAACCTTTCAAATTATATTACAGCAGGCTTAACAAATCTGGTGCTACATTTTGAGCGCTTGTGTAACTGACGTTGAATAAATGAATAATGTACAGTCAGCGTCATCAATCGGTATCCCCCTATTGATTTTAACAAGGACCCTTTTCATTTCAACTTTGGATTTCAGTCAGATTTGCTAGTATACTTATGGATATCTAATTTCACTCGAGTTCCTATACTAGCAAATCCGACTGAAATCCAAAGTTGAAATGAAAAGGGTCCTTGTTAAAATCAATAGGGGGATACCGATTGATGACGCTGACTGTACCTATTCATAGTTATATCAAATAATGCAAAAGACTTCATATTTTCTGTGCGTATTGAAGTAGAGAAAGTAAAGTTCTACATTAGTGCCTGGGTTACACGGGTAGTGAACAGTAGAGTCAAATAGCATATTACTCTACAAAGTTCTAAGACTTACCTACTCTAAAGGCGCAAACACACGCTGGCCCAGGCTCGCCCAGTGAACGTTGCGTTGCCTTTCGCTCTAGCCTTGCATCGATTCGCCTTCTCTCGCCCAGGCTCGCCTAGGCTGGCCCAGCGTGTGTTTGAGCCATACATAACAGACCCAGTTTCCGTACCGTAACCGTTTTCTTTGTCTACATTGGTATAATTAGAGTACTGTGATACTATGCCGTTAACTCTACCGTGTACCCCAAGCAATATTGCGGTCCAAAAGACTAATTAGTTGCCATTGCGCGAATATGTCGAATAGCGCATTCGTGCGATTTTGTTCGTGAATATTCGCCATAAGCCGATCATGACCGCAAGCATATACAATCATACATAATTAGGTATACAAAAATATTACAGTGAAATTGTGATTATAAAAAAAAGTAAATTCGGTGGTACTATATTATTAATCTACATGCTCTTACAGTAAGTTAGTAACGAATAAATCTATTGTAATATTTCAATTCGTAAACGACACCTTACTAACCTATGTCACCGAGTAGATTAGATACTCGGCGCCTATGTACAAGGTATCTGAATATGAATAACAGATAAATAACCACACAAAAGCATTTTTAATTTAAAATGAAACCATTGACCAATTCTTATGTAAAGAATTAGTGTGTTTTTGTCTAATCCTAGTAGGTAATATATTAAAATATCGCGATATAACCACGCCGTATCGGATAAAATTTCTAAAGTTTTTTTCAATGTCTTTTCCTTATCAGTCATTTCTGCTTTAGTTTTCCAAATCCTGTCTGAATAGATCGAATCTTCTAAAAGTTTATTTCGATTGTGATTATGTTTAATGGTAAATTAAAAAAAGGGCTGCATGTGTTTGGCCATTATGTTATCAGAGCCATCAATCCTATTCTATATCAAATTGGACGACAGATCAACTTCGATACAATATTTCAAATTTTTTGTGAATTTCTAATTTCTAATGAATAATAATGCTCTGAATAAAATTTTCGCGCGTCCACATCATGGAGCTGCGACATCAAAAACTGAAAACCATCGTGAGGAAACCCGTATTGGTTTCGTTTCAACATACGAAAAATTGCAGGCGTCTACCGTTAGCAGCGGCAAAACGCAACAATAGCGCGTTATATCTAAGATACAATGTAAAGTTTATTCCCAAATTCTGAGTAGATAATTCTTTTATTGCTTACAGTACTTCAAGATATCTATCGGGTATCGGCTAATTTCGTGTTTTCCGAATAATACCGACAGACAGGTTGGTTATCTAGGTTGGCAAATAACATATTTAAATAAATATATACACACTTCAGATAATATAATCGCTCTCACGAAACTTAAAACCCTTACTTAAAAATATTAAGTCAAAATAAAACACGATTGGGGTACACAGCTCTTTAGGATTCTACAATGTGACAGAAGTTGCATGTCGTTAGCTGCGCAGCTCGCACGGCTTGCGGATTTGGTTTTCTTAAAAATGACATTGATGTATGTTCACCGATTACTCGCCTGGACAGATTTAGAAAATTCAACAAACAAATAAACACACTTTGACATTTACAATATGGGTACGGATTTTCTGCACCTAGAGAGTGTAGAAAATTGCTCAGCTTATATAAAATTGAAGTTGGTTTTTTAAATTATTTTTTTTAGCCACTTGTAGGTATGTTTTAGGACGCCCTCCTGCCAGGTGGAGTGACGATCTGCGAAAGGCTGCCGGCACAAGTTGGATGCGTCAAGCTGAAGACAGGGCGCGATGGCGCTCATTAGGGGAGGCCTATGTCCAGCAGTGGACTGCTATATGATGATGATGAGGTATATTTTCTGATACCCATTATTTATCTAATCTGTCATTCACCATGGGAGAACTCCGAAGGCGTGGAATGGGAGTTTGGTGGTTCTGTTTTTTAAGAAAGGAGATAAAACTCTTCTTAAAAACTACAGACCCATCTCTCTCCTAAGCCACGTCTATAAGCTGTTCTCAAGAGTCCTCACGAATCGTCTCGCACGAAGACTCGACGAGTTCCAGCCTCCGGAGCAGGCCGGGTTTCGCGGAGGATATGGCACCATAGACCACATACACACAATAAGGCAGATTATACAGAAATCCGAAGAGTATAATCAGCCCCTGTGTCTAGCTTTTGTGGACTATGAGAAAGCCTTTGACTCAGTCGAAGCCTGGGCTGTACTGGAATCCCTGCAGCGATGCCAAGTAGACTATCGTTATATCCAAGTGTTGAGATGTCTCTACAATGCTGCCACCATGAAAGTTCAACTACAGGACCGGCAGTCTAAACCCATCCAATTGCGCAGAGGAGTGAGACAGGGGGATGTTATATCCCCGAAACTGTTCACAGCCGCGTTGGAGGATATGTTTAAGACGCTGGCCTGGGAAGGTATGGGCTTAAACATCAACGGCAGTTACATCTCACACTTGAGATTCGCAGATGACATAGTCATAATGGCGGAGTCGCTTGAGGAGCTGCAGGAAATGCTGAACGGCCTAGCATCGGCCTCACGGCAGATAGGTCTCGGCATGAATTTGGATAAAACCAAAGTCATGATCAATGATCAAATTGATCCGAGACCTATCAGCGTTAATGGTCACCTTCTTGAAGTTGTTTCGGAGTACACATACCTCGGGCAGATTTTGCGATTAGGTAGAAACAACTTCGAGAAGGAGGCCAAAAGGAGAATCCAGCTAGGCTGGGCAGCATTTGGAAAATTGCGTCGGGTCTTCTCGTCACCTATACCGCAGTGTTTGAAAACGAAAGTTTTCAATCAGTGCGTTCTACCCGTTATGACATACGGAGCTGAGACGTGGACACTCACAGTACGGCTGGTCCACCAATTTAAAGTCGCTCAGCGAGCTATGGAGCGAGCTATGCTCGGAGTTTCTCTGAAGGATAGGATCCGCAATGAGACTATTCGGCAGAGAACCAAAGTCGTTGATATAGCTCAGAGAATTAGCAAGCTGAAGTGGCAGTGGGCCGGCCATATCTGCCGAAGAACTGACAACCGCTGGGGTAAACGAGTTCTCGAGTGGAGACCACGTCTCGGCAAACGTAGTGTAGGACGCCCGCCTGCCAGGTGGAGTGACGATCTGCGAAAGGCTGCCGGCACAAGTTGGATGCGTCAAGCTGAAGACAGGGCGCGATGGCGCTCATTAGGGGAGGCCTATGTCCAGCAGTGGACTGCTATAGGCTGATGATGATGATGATGATGATGATTATTTATCTGGAAGTACTGTATGTATTCGAGGAAACCTGCGATAGTACAGGATACAATTGATATTTTTTCGAGTGGAGGTATCTTAATATTCGTAGTTTCTGATTCTAGAATTATATTTAATACTTCCAGGTTTATTTCGAGCTGCTTTCTAATCACATCGTGATTGATTTGGTTCTTTCTTTACATCCCACAGTCAATAAGGCTGAGACTCCACCAAAGCGGAGAGGAGAGGAGATGTGTGAATAACGAAGTTCTATTGGTTGTTTAAACACATCTCCTCACGTCTCCGCTTTGGTGGAGTCTCAGCCTAACAATCGACGGCCTAAACAAATTTTGAGGTATAAGTTGAAGGTAATAAATCGCTACGCGAATAAACGACCGACGTGTGAAGTTTGCTAATGTTCAAAATTTCAACTAACTTCTAAAGGCAATTTAAGCGAATCAATTGAGGATCGAAGGAGTCACTATAGGCTAGGAAGTTACCAAAAGCGTGACATGTTTTGTGAGTTATTTTGCAAACAAGCAAACAATTTCTGTATACTTAACTAATTTATTGTTAGTTCGAATTGATAAGTTCACAACATCAAAAGAAATATCTATAGTCGAATTGCTCATTGTACGAACTAAAAATATATGAAAAATGACATTTTGACCGTCAATTTTAGTGCGTATAATTAGAAATACGACTATAAGTTCCCGATTGATAACTTCACAAACCGAGCTATAAGAAGCTATAAACGCGCGATTGATATTCACAAATATAGCCGCGGTGACACGATCAGAGTACGCTCGGACAGAGTTGACTCGGATGAGAAAGAACACGGTCCGAGTTAGCTCTGTGCCTCGAGCACCAGTTTGCACGAGTTTACTATTCTATCCGTGACTATAGTAAAGTATCTCAATTGTATGGAATTCAGTGCAGCGCCTCTAGCGGTAACTTGACTAAGTTCAGTCCATACAATTGAGAGACGTTACTACAGTCACGGATAGAATAGTAGATTCTGTGCATACTCGTGCTTGAGGCTCTGATCGCGTCAACGCGGCTTCAGGCCCCACTCCAACGACCTAACATCAAAAGAACTAGACGCGTGATAACTTTCCCCGTATCAACCTAACACAGACGTAATACTCAAGCGGGGTCGTTTTGCGGGCTGCCAGTACTTCTGTTATCGAGTGTAGGTAGCTGTGAGGCGATCATCAGCCGCTGATGAGCCTCGGAGCCGGTTAGAACTGCGATGGTAATGCCGGCTTGGTACGCAGCTGGGATACGGACGTAGTGGGCGCGAGGGTTGGAGTCCTGGCGCCACGGTAGACGGGATTCACGGAGCACGTTCGCTACTTGTCCTGTGGATATAAGGTTGAATTTAGTAAAGCTGGATTCGACCAAAAGTCATCTTACTCCACAGTAACTAATCTAATCTAAGCTCTGCTTAGCTTGGGGCTACATGATGTTTTGTGAAATGTCCAGCATTATTTATTTATTTATTTAATCAGCCCACTGGATCCCACTGCTGGGCAAAGGCCTCCCTTCTCTTCTTCCATTCACCCCGGTGCAAGGCAGAGTAACTAGCCGACATAATTCGAAATACAACAGGGAACTCCCACAATTTTTTTTTATGATTTTATACGATAGGTTATATCGTCAAATAACCGTAACAAAAATTCCAGCGCCGAAAAACTAAAATTTTATAACAAAAATAATTTTTAAAATTTACCAACATTTTCATGCACTTGAAACGGACGTGACGTCACAAGTCACCAAAATTACACGCGCTTGTAGGTAGAAAAAAAAAACTTTCTGTCGAGTTTGAAGGAGTGTGACGTCACAGCATACGTGACAAATAGCGTTGCGTTTCAAGTCTTATGAAATTCCCACTATATTTTTGCACTTTTTAATTATTAATTTCTAAGCGAAAATGAAATAATATTAAAAATAATTACACACACATAATTCTAAAGCCATAATGTTCATAGAAAAATACGTTTAACCCGCTTTTGAATCAGACGCATATTGCCTATTGTTTAGAAAGCGCAACCGAACATTATTATGTGCATACAAATTATCCTGGTTATAAAGTCAAACTTTAGCAACTTTACAATGTCAAAATATTCAAACAAACAGTAGTTTCCTCTCGAGTAAAACTCAATCCAGTTTGGTCGAATCCAGCCTAAGTTGTATTGGCAGAATTGAGCCGTGTTGGCCGAGGGGTATAGTACGACTTTCGATCCAAAGGTGGGCTCTAATCCTGGCCGTGCATCAATGGATTTTTCGTTTCGAAAAATTTATTTGTGTATTAACTAAGCTATCTAAGCGAAGGAAAACATCGTGAGGAAACCCGCGGCTTAGTCAGCCCCACACGTATTGACCATGTCTTTCCTGTGGATATGGCCAGTTAAGCTGAGAGGGTGGTGTAGGTACTTACTGCTACATTTTTTAAACTGAATTAGTAATTTCCACCCTAACTCTTTAAAATATAAGTGTAGATGCTTGAACACTTACCAAACACATTGAATGTGTGAAACCTCGCATCCGGCACATACATAAGTGGCGTAAGGTCTGTATCCTCGGTCAGCCTCGACGACACATCTTTTGCTTTTATTAACAACACCGAAGGAGAGACCAGTCTGGGCCATACTGTACTCTCTCGTAGACATTCGATGGGGTTGCAGAGGTATATGCCTTGGGTGGACACGCCAAAGACCATTTGGTGGTGCCACGCGTCGGGGATGACAGCTTCGAAGCTGTTTTGTAAGTTCAGAGTTAGAATTGGTACCGCTCCTGAAAGAATAATGCGAATAAATCTGTTATTTAGTTGTTTGTTTGATCGGCAATTATTCTTTCTACTATAAGGCGCAGGCCAGATAGAAGAGACGGGGCGCAGACATTTGTCTCTTCCGCATCCCTTTCATACAAAATGTGACGGCGCCCCGTCTCTTCTGAATGTTTTGCGGCGCGACGCTTCTATACATTTTCTATGAAAGGGACGCGGAAGAGACATATATATGTCTGCGACGCGTCCTCGTCTTACGTCTTTTCTGTATGTCCCGCGCCTAAGCAATGATTTGAAATTTTCAATTTGCGCAGGTTCGTAATTCTTATTCTCCTAAACAGTTTGACCGATTTTGAAGTATTTTTTGAGTAGACCATGATGAGGATTAGGATTCAGACCCTTTTTACAAATCATGACCACAATTTTTGTTAGGCCCATTAATTTTATTACTATCTGGAATATTTATTTAATTTTTAGAAGGAAAAACACAAATGTTTTTGCAAAATTTCTACTTTTTTCCAAGAAGTAGTGGTGCCTTACCACACCCCGGACACTCGACGAAATCTCTATGCAAAAGGGGCGTCTAACTACCTATTTACACAGACACTAAACAATGTAATTTTTGTACACGCGCATTGTGTGCGTGAAGGTGCCAAGTAAGTGCGAAGTAAGGTTGTCACCGTATGAATAATTACTGTACACCATGGTCTCGGTCTTGTCGTCGCGACTGCGCGCGTGGCGCGTCCCTAGCTCAAAGTCAGCCCCTCGCCAGCTCAAATTCGCTCGCGCGGTGAGGAAGCCCCGATTGGTGGGCGGGGGTGACAGTGGCCATTCTATACGTAGAATTATTATCTATTCTATGGCCTTACCCAAGGATATCCAGTCAGCGAGGAAGTGTGACAACGACATGGCACGCTCGGGGTAGGTCGGGAAGAAGCGCGCAGTGACCAGACCACCGGACGCTATCTGTATGCCATTGATTAGATCTGCCGCGGTACAACCCGCGACCGCACGCGATAGGATATAGCTAGAAAAGGTAATTTTTATACGGTTAACCAGTCTTTTATTTACAAAAAAAAATCAGGAAAACACGGTTCATAAGATATTCAAAATAATACGGTATTCAAGATTGTACAAATTGTAATGATTAACGCCATTTAGCCGCCTAACTAGGCTAATCGCGTTTTCGTCATCTATTTTACTCATACCGTAGAATCGGTTAGTGGCCATCTAGCGCACCTGTTTTTCTAACCTCTACGAGTTTAAGGATAATTTCTTGTCATTTGATTAAGCCATGACGGAGGCTTTCAGGCGGACTAAAAACTCCGTCACCAGAGTTAGCCACCACTCATACGAACATACATACATTATCAAAGAATATCCTTGTAATACCAGGGGGTCTCACTACGCAGTTTAGGTACGTTCGGTCGCGCGCCTCTTCGGGCAGGCGTATGTCCGTGGGTTCCCACTTTCCGCTCGGCTCGCATGCTAGCCGCCCGCGTCGATTACCTATTTATGCGACAAGTCGACAACCCTTCCGCGTCACTCCTTCCCTTACAGCGACAGAGTTTTGCGTTAGAAAGAGAGGCAATGTTTAGGTGAATACAGCGCTAGGCACTAAGCGCTTATGCGAGCTGAATCGCACTTTGTTGCGTCGCAGCAAGAGTCGCTATTTTTAATTTTTTTTCGCGAAGTGAGCCTTCTGCGTATTTATTCTGTGGTAATACCTCGGTATTGTTGCATTGTTGGCCCGCGATCTGGTGCCGACCGCTGTGTTTATCCTCTCTATGTCAATAGGCACGCCCAACGCATTCTGTAAATAATCAACAAAGTTTCGATTTTATGATGCGTTTTCTAAATGTATAAATTCTGTTCTTCAATTCTGCTCTACAACTATTTATCACGTATAATCGTCAGAAATAATCAGTACTTCTCAAAAACAGAACTTCCTTATTCCCAAACCAGCGGGCTTAAAAGGTTGCTTTAGCAGAATCACAATATTAATTGAACCATATGCTGTCTCTTTTCATTGTCTGAGAGTGAAAAGAGACGGCATATAGTTCAATTCTTATGCTATAGCAACCTTTTTAAGCCCGCAGTTTAGTTCGTATATTCTTAACCACACCTTTATATAAAAAAAACTAGGCCTTTACATCTTTACTAGATGATTTATAGTGTCAGGAGGCAATCTTTGCCTACACTCATCGGGACACTGTAGTGCCTGGGACATTGTTGGGATGGAGTAGGCTTACCCAGCACCTACACCATCCTCTCAGCTTAACCAGCCATATCCACAGGAACGACATGGTCAATATGGGGCTGACTAAGCCGCGGGTTTCCTCACGATGTTTTCCTTCACCGTTTAGAGCTCGTGTTAATGCGCATATAATTTTTTCGAAACGAAAAATCCATTGATGCACGGCCAGGATTCGAATCCACGACCTTCGGTACTATACCCCTCGGCCAGCACGGCTCATCTTGATACAGCCATAAGTTTGAACTTACAAAAGCATTGACAACAGCAGTGGCCCCGCAAGCCGAGGTGCCGATCTGCGTGACCTGACGCTCGCAGGCCGCCTCCTCCGACCAGATCATACTCCGAGGAGGTTCTATGCAGGAGGAGGTCGCGGTACTCGTGCTTGCCACTGGCTCTGCAGCCATCTGGAATATAAAACAAGTTTTTAAAAAACCTTTTTTTTTGTAAAATCCTTTTCTTCTTTCAATTAAACCATTCCTCAAACTCATACCAGCGGGTCATGTCTACAATAGTGAGAGCAAATGCCTACTTTTAGTATGCAAGTTACAAAAAACCTAGTAAAAAGATTACCAAGCAATAACCCTAGTCATGGTAATAACCCTAGAAACAGAAACAGAAAATGGTCTACAGTCTCTACTCGATACCATGAATAATATTTTCAAAGAATTTTCTCTCAAAATAAATATCAGCAAAACCAAAATACTAACTGCATCCAAAACAGACAATTCAGTATTTAACACAGTAACTTTAGATAACACCAATTTAGAAAGAGTAAAGTTCAGATATTTAGGCAGCCTTATAACTTCAAATTCAAGATGTACACCAGATATAAAATCAAGAATTGCAATAGCTAAGCAAGCATTTAATAACAGAAGAAACATTTTCACATCTAAAATATCTAAAAGGATCAAAAAGAAATTTATCAAAACATACGTTTGGAGTATAGCTCTGTATGGGTGTGAGACGTGGACAATGACTAAAAGGGACAAAGAAATATTGGAAGCTTTTGAGATGTGGTGTTGGCGTAGAATGGAGAGGATCAGCTGGACGGAAAGAGTCACCAACATTGAGGTGTTGCACAGAGTAGAGGAGGAAAGATCGTTGTTGCAAGTTGTCGAGAACAGAAGAGGGAAGATGATTGGCCATCTTATACGACATGACAGCTTCATTAAGAACATCATTGAAGGAAAGAGAGGAAGAGGAAGACCGAGGATAGGCTACATGAGCCAAGTGAAAGAGAAGGTTGCTGTCATGTCGTATAGGGAAGTCAAGGAGGCTGCCCTGGAAAGAGCTTCGTGGAGAAAGAAACATCAGTTATGCCGACAAGGGGCTACCCCTTAAATAAAAAGAAGAAGAACCCTAGTCAGAGAATCTACCTAAAATCCTACAACCAATTTCATACTACTTGTTTCATTTTGTAAACTTACTAATTTATCTATTATCTAGAAATCCTATTATAACAAGGTATACTTACTTCACACGGAGCAGGAATATGTTTATCTCTGTTTAACTGTTTGTCTACCAATAAGGTACTGCTCTTGTTAGCATGGTAGACAGTTGTTGGCACCAGTATGTCAAAGTCTACAAGACTGAAGGTCTCCTTATATTGTGTTAGTTGAGCTTCTGTTTCTGTGCCTGAAAGAAAAGAGTTTATGATAGAAAAAATTACGAAAACTGGTCAATGAATGTTGAAATATATTCAAATTAATGGAGGTTGTAATCACTATCCTTTTCCTGCAAACCAAAATATACATATATGGAGGCAATGTTATTTTTATGTGAAATATATATTTGACCTATTATTTGCCTGACTGTACTTCACCTTAATAGTGACAAAAGGTAGCCATTTTTTGTCATCAGTTCACTGGAGTTTGGAATGCGGGTACAGATTACAGATAAAAAATTCGGTACTGGATTATAGGGACAGACTACAGAAACCCTTTTTTATGGAGTTAGATTAAAGTAAAAGTAAGTTTGTATGAGCTAGTGGACAACTTTCATGAAGGAGTTTTTAAGCAGCGTAAAGGCCTAAAACCTTGGATTGAAAAACAAATAAACAACCACACAAAACAAACCTAAAATAGGCTTTATGTGCATTAAGATTTGTTTTTATGATGATAAAGTTTCAACAACCAAATCAATCTCATTCTTTAGAAATTAAACACAAAAATTTCAAATTTTCTAATTAGAACCTAGCAAAGTTTAATAATAGTCTTAATATTAAACTTACAAGTCAAAGTCATGATTTGAATATCAATTAAACTTACTTAGTGGCCTCGGTGGAATAATCTCTCCTCCAAACAAATGATAATTGACAGGCAACGCCCAGCGAGCCATGGTTCTCCTAACCAAGACTGAATCCCCTCTCGCATTAACATGCACAATGGTTGGCCCATACACTATCCGAGGTGCATTCTGCACTGGCCTAGAATTTACCTCTCTTGATGTACTGGGCCTGACCTGACTTGAACTAGTTCCCCTACTAGTGGAAGGCCTGTTTGTATCACAGCTGACCACAGGAATGTGTTTGGAACAAGATGTAACTGCCTTCTCTGGAGTAGGCCCTCTAACTGGCACTACCTCTTCCGGCATTTCCATAGCAGCATCCAAGTCAGCGTTGGGGGCAGATTCTTCTCCACTATCGCCTTCATTGGAAGGTCCAGGGTCAAAATCCATTTCTAAGAAATCCATATCGGGACTCTCAGCTCTGGAGCCTTCTTCTCTAGCATTCCCGGCTCCTTGTGGAGCAGCATAGTTTGGTAGTGCCAAGCGATCAGCAGGCAACCCCATGTCCAGGCTGAAAAATGAACTTGGTAGGTCTGCCAAATGTTCTCCACCCCTGTATGTGTAAATACAACCATCTTCAGAGCCTAGAGAATAATCTGATAAGCTGGAGCTGTCATCATCCATGTTAGGTCTGTTCAACTTCAGACTAGAGGGTCTCTTCCTGCTTTCTCTGATAATGTTCTTTTCATCTACTGAGTCTTTCAAATGTTGTTGCAGAGCGAAGTGTCCTAAACCATCTTTATCTACTTCTAGCTTGTATATTGCTTGAATACCATTATTAATGTTCAGACTAGATTTACTGCTGCCAGCGGCGGTGGAACCTTCGGCTCCGACGTTTGAGTTTAATTTGACATTTGATGACGATTGACCAGAGCTACCAGCGCCGCTATCGTTTTCTCTAGCTGGATCGACTGGCCTGCCCGGCCTTGCGTCGTGATACAGAGACTGTGAACCTTGATTGGGCATATTTGGCCATGAGTTCGGTAAATTAGGGTTCATATCGCCTTGCCCAGCATCTAGCTCTCGTGGTGTCCCCAGTGAACTTCTGTTTACTTGGACGTCACGCTCGGCGTTCGTAGAGTTCGTTATAGGTGCGAGTTCTTTATTAGGATCCATAGCGAAAAGTTATCGTTGTACAAGAGTCGGCATTGAACAAGATCTTTGTCTAGTTATTATTTGCGGAAGCAAAAACTAGAATTAAAGAGATTCAAAAACACAAGTGTCAATGTTTTCAAAAGTAACTCCTGTTCAGTTCTGATTTTCTGAAGAATTCTATCCAAAAAACTTAATTTTATAAACAACAAACCATCATGGTCACATCGAAAAACGTCTAGATCGTTTTGATTTGACAGTTGACAACCAAACCAAATTGACGCTTGTCACTTGTACAAAAACATCGCAAATGCACAGACTAAAAATTTAACCCTTTTGGCAGTCGGTGTATCCATGCGGCTACCATAAATAGCTACTACACGTTGGTTGGCACAGGCTCGATCACCGAGTGAACGCTTGCCAGCGTGTGGACAGCACCACTTGCCTTGCTTTGCCGTCGCTTGCATAACTAGACGAGTGAATTCGTCTTGCATCAATTCGCCTTCGCTCGCGCTGGCATAAGGGCAAACAAAACATTCTTCTCTCTCGCAGCTCGAGCAGCGAGCACGAGTCGAATAGTTCGCTGGCTCGATATGTCAAGATTTCAAGACAATAGCGCTTCTTCATCGTGCATGATTGTGAATAGACGGCTTAAATTTTTGTCCATGGTTTTTGTTCTTGGTTTAATTGTCAAAATTGACATTAGAAATTCTCCCGAACAAAACGACGATGACAAATTGATTCAGCCAGCCAGCTGTAAGCTGTGGATTTTGTTAAAATTGCGTCTCGAGATTTTAATATTCGCTTCCTCTTGTAAATCATTGTGTTTTATTGATACTATTCGTGTTATCCAGTAATTACAAGACATTGTAGTGAAAATGGCGTACGCCTACTTGTTCAAATACATCATCATCGGTGACACAGGTATCGATTTTATTTCCTGATACAATATTTGGTTGGTACGTTTTTATCAACGACGCCTGATCTGTTTCATGGTCTTTGTTTGTGTTGGATTCTAATGTGAGGGGAGAGCTTGTTGTTATCTGTTTGTCTATCGATTATGTATTAGATTTGTTTGTGTACATAGGGGCGTGAACAAAAGCTCTTATCCGCCTACGCTCATCTTTTCTGCGTCAAGGGAATAAAAGTGCGCACTTTGTTATAATATAAAACTCTACCGAGTACCTGCTCTACCACATGTCAACAAAACACACAACTCAATCAAGTGTATGTCAAGGTTTTTCTTTGTTGTTTGATTTTGTTGCAAATCGTCTTACAATGTTCTTTTGCTAAAATAGGTGTGGGGAAATCATGCCTGCTGCTTCAGTTTACCGACAAAAGGTTCCAGCCGGTCCATGATCTCACAATCGGAGTGGAGTTTGGAGCCCGCATGATCACCATTGATGGAAAGCAGATCAAATTGCAGATATGGGATACTGCTGGACAAGAAGCTTTCAGGTAATTTAACATATTCATGTTGATTTCTATAATTATATAGGTACTGTTTTTGGATAAGGCTGTTATTCAGTTTCATACAACTTTAACATACTTAGGTTTTTTTTTTCATTTTTTTATTCTTGCTTTCTAAGCTATTGTATTGTTTTTGTTAAGTAGAAAGGCTGTGTAAGTTTTTCTTGATTAATTACTGTGCAAGTTGAGTTTTGAATGTCAACATGGATTTACAAATCTGGCTGGACCAGACACAAACGTAAGCCAAAAGAAATCCGTAAAAAAATAATTGAAATTATTATTAATTTGCTCTTAACTGCAAGCTTTGTCTTATATTTAATTAAAAAAAGAGATAGCAACAGAGTTTGCACCTGCTTGATCTCTTTGGCATGGATTTAAGTTGCATTTAATTCAAATCGGATTCTTAGATGTATGTATGTATGGGGACTCCCTTTTCCGCAATTGGACTCAAATGTGGTCCTTTTAAAAGGACCACATTTTCTTAGATTCTTAGATGAGAAAGGGCATCCTCAAAGAAATGAGAATTTTAAACTTTAACAAATGGCATAGTAACACTAAACCCAGACTTGATAAAAGTAAAAACAGCTGTTCTTTTAAAAGCTAAATTATTTACACACTTTTGAAACAATTTGCATACCTCCATTTCTGTTCTGTGTCCATACCTATTACTTTTAGGTGACATAGTGCTTTTAGAACAAAGAGAGTAAACCCTTTGTTATACCACAGAATACTAGTACTACGGTTATACTAACCTATTTGTTTACTAGGAAGTTTTTTTATCAAGGTTACCAACTTAACAGTAAAACAATAACTTTAGTGTTGTGTTGATTGGCCTGTTAATGAGGTTATTGATTTTGTTATCTGGAAATGGCAAAAATTTTAGTAAATATTAATATAAAAATAAGATTAAGAGTAAGTATAGAATATCGATATATTTAATTGGTCTAGAAAAACAATAATAACATTAACTTTTGAAACTATCATGGTTACGAACATAAATATTGTTATCAACGGGATAACAATATTTATAATAATAACATTAAGTTTGAAGTATTATGAATCTAGGTTAGTATATAAATAAACCTACTAGCTTCCGCCTGCGGCTTAGCTCAAACATGGTACGTAAGTATTTTAATTTAGCTATTCCATTGAAAGTACTCATTAATTTACTATGGATAAGTGACAAAAATACAAGACTTTTTTGAGATGTTTGTTGGAAAGTGTATTAGTTGAGAAAGGCTAAACCATTTCAGCCAATTGATAATTTTTCTCTATGAAATGAAATGTGATTGAAACATACATATAAGATAAGATAAGATATCTTATAACATTTTCCACCCTAGGCTATGCTAAAAATATCCGTCACCAAAATTAGACACTAAGGTACCTAGTTAACATGTTTACTATCACCCTCTACGGTGGCCTTCGAATTCCCTATCAAAAAGACAAACTAGCAAAATTCCCTGAGTCACACCATGGACTAAATAATTGGTCCATGGTATAGTATGCTAGAAAGAAGGCAGAAGAAAAGATGGGCCAATGACATAACAAACACAGCAAGAAAAAACTTAATGGACACTGCCAAGGACAGGGAGAGATGGAGAGAAATGGAGGAGGCTTTTACCCTTAGGGGCCATACAACAAAAAAAAAATAAGAAACAAAAGAATACATAACATTTGAAAATAATATGTTGTATGGTTATTACAAGCTATAATAATAATAGTATGCTAAAATGTACCTACATTAAAGTGCATTAAATTCATTCCATTGTATGGGTCTGTTGTGTAAGTACTCCATTATGGTTGGTCAGCAACACCCCTTGCAGATGCTATCCATGTGCATCATTATCATTAAACAAATGTGTACCTAACTAAAGTAATTTTTTCCCAGATCTATCACACGTTCATACTACCGCGGCGCAGCGGGCGCACTACTGGTGTATGATATAACGCGACGCGACACATTCAACCATCTCACCACTTGGCTTGAAGACGCGCGCCAACATTCCAACTCCAACATGGTCATTATGCTCATTGGCAACAAGAGGTAAGCTCTCTTTAATTCTTTATTGTATAAATAAAACACCTAGAACAACGACATAAAGTAAGGACATGTACAAAGGCTATCTCTCTGACTGCAAAAGGTTTCTGCATGCATGTGAGTTCCGATGGAGTTGCAGTCCAAAAGGCTGGACGGATTTTGATATATCCGTACCAATGTTTTACATTTGGTTGTTAAAAAATTACAAATAGATGAGCAGGTTTAAGAACCACGTCTATCGGAATCGTGACTATATTATTGCTTCCTTTAATTTTTACGAATTCCTATACTTAGCACTTTTACAAACGCCTTACCTATTACACCTATTATACCGCCTTACCTATTATACAAAGTTGATTACTATTTATTTAAATTAGAATTTTTTACAAAAATGCTTTTTTGTAAAAGTGAGGTTTTGAAGACTGAGGGATCATACTTTTTAGGTAATATCTTTTGAAGATTGAGGGACCATACAAAATGTGTTGTAACTTTTTTATTTCACGATTTACAAATTCGCCGATCCTTTCTAAACTGCTTGAAAACTTTTACAAACCCTCTGGTAACTTTATTTGCTGGTTTGCGAAATGGTCCCATAATACTCACACACGAGATTCGTTCGGCTCCTTCGAGTATTTATAAAAGTCGAAGTTCGGCTCCGATAGGTGGGCGGTTCAACTTAAATAAAACATTGATAAGTATAAATAATATAATAAATTTTGTACTGTCTAATTGTAGATTTATAGTTTTCAACTAGATAAATTTTATTTTAACTTATTATTTGTACCTACTATTTTTAATTTAATTACCTATGTAAAATATGGACATTTGTCTGACATAAATGAATTTATTATTATTATTATTTTCAAATCCCAGTGATCTGGAGTCCCGTCGTGAGGTGAAGAAGGAGGAAGGCGAGGCGTTCGCCCGCGAACACGGGCTCGTCTTCATGGAGACGTCGGCCAAGACCGCGGCCAACGTCGAGGAGGCCTTCATAAACACAGCCAAGGAGATCTACGAGAAGATCCAGGAGGGCGTCTTTGATATCAACAATGAGGTATAGTCCGACACAAAATAATAGAAATAAATGGGGGCGCCACTGTGCAAGCTAAATACGCGAAATAGAATAACTGGTTGAACAACGTCCTGTCTTTATTTGTGGATAGTGACGAATAGAGACAGGACGTTGTTTAACCAATGTTCAACTTTAAACATCTTTCATAATAAGGGGGTAAATTATTACTTCTGACTGACGTCTTCGGTACCTGTACCATAGACAAGAAACCTGTACTTTACCATAGATTAGTAGAGAAAGGGTTTCCAAAGTACTGAAATTTTAGTTGCCGTTTCTAACCGTTTTTGCCGGACTATACTTAAAGCATTTTTTTTTCCTGACTTCATAAACTGTCCCACTACTAGGCAAAGGCGTTCAGCAGGTGATTGTCTAACTTGTCTCAAACCTCAAATTGGTCTCAACCTGTCAAAAAGATCGTGTAGAGTACGCTCCACCTGGCCACCACTGAAGTCCGATAGACGCGGCGCTGCTATCCACGATGCTGGTTGAAATGTCCAGTAATTTATTATTTTATTATTTGAAATTCCAGGCGAACGGCATCAAGATCGGCCCGCAGCACTCGACGGGCGGCGGCGCGGCGGGCGCAGGCGCGGGCGCGGGCGCACAACCCGGCGGCTGCTGTTAGGTGCTGCCTTGCACACACTGAACAGGACAGGCGAGAGCCTAAAGGTACATTTCTACCAACGGATCTAGGCATTCGTGAAGTTAGCCGTTTCGATGCACAGTGTAGCTTTTTCATACAGAATTTTTTACTGCGCAGCGAAACGTGCGAACTGTACCTCACCCTTTATAGCGGCCTATGGTCACAAAATATATAAGCAGTATTCCGTCTTCATGCAAACGGCCCGAAACGAGGCGAAACGTATACTTCAGTATATGGATGTGCCATTTGTATTTGATCATTGGATTGATATTGCCATATTTGGATTTTCATATCAAATACATTTAACCATTACGTTTTGTTTGGACTTACTAAATAAGGCCCCTGAACTATAAGAGTGGGCACACTGCGTTTTATGCAGCGCGTTTGTATCGATGTTTTTTTTTTTGTATTATTTCTGTATTGAGCTGCGCGTTCGCATATTTGAACTCTGTGCGTAGGCGCAGTTCAACAACGCGCATCAGGAAACGTAGTATGCCCACTAAGATTTCCACATTGTCAATTGTGTTTTTCTGTAACTCTGTAATACAAATAATAAAAAAAAACGTGTTTTGTTCCAGGTGAGATAGCAGATGTGTGCAACGAAAATTGGTATGGAACTATTGCTGGAATATTGGGATTATTTTATAATGCTACAGAATTAGCTTCGCTCTGGACTCATATTAGCGCCGCTCGGGCACTTTTAACTCCGTAGAACTTAAATGTTTGATCAAAGTCAATAGACTTAGTCTATCATACATAACTTATTGGCAGGTTTACACTAAACTTTACTTCTATTTGATAAAGTTACTTTATACAAAAAAATGATAGTGCAATAAGTTTAATTTCACAGCTGTAGGTAGACATAATGGGAATGTTAAATAGGTTCTGACCACCCATTTAAAAACTTAGTTGTATAATTGACTATAGATATCCATCTTATATATTTGAGCTTTGTCATTCTGTGTGTAAATTGTGTAGAGATTTTATTTAGCCAAATTATCACTTCTCATTATTCAGGCATTTATTTTAAAAATACATTGATGTTAGTATCTATGTCTTAACTTAATTGTTGTTTCATTTAATCAACTTAAGAATGTATTAGGTGATGTTTAAATTGGTCTCGACAGAATGTTTGATGCATAAAAATACACAGGATGTAGCATTGAAACGAATACAATTTTGTTACATTATTTTTTAATTTTATAAATTTTATTAAGAGTTTAGTCAATTTTTTATTTATATACCAACTTAAGGGCTCGGCGAACGTATCTACTTACCTAGGAACGTAATACCAAAATAATTCAAAATTTGAGCATATTTTTATCACTTTACGTTATTATTTGGATAAAGGCAGTATTTATCTAGGTTCCTGTTAAACTTTTGTTTCAAAAAACTTACTATAGAACAAATGAAAAGAAAAAATGCCATTTTTGGTGTACCTACAAAGATTTCAATTCAATTGGCTTACATTTCTTTTTAGGTAAATTTTTCGGAACAAAAGTTTAACAGGAACCTAGATAAATACCTACTCTCTTAATCTAACAACATAAACTGATATAAACATGCTTACATTTTAAATGATTTCGGTATTACGTTTTTATGGAAATTCGCCGGTCGCAGCCCTCTTAAATCACGTATGGAATACCTGTACTGTGATGTAAATCTGTGTTATTAAACGTTGTATGTATTATTGTTATAATCTAATGTTTCATTTATGTAATTGCTAACATTTGCCTTGCATTAGTGATCAAAAAGACACGTAATTATTGTGTAAATAACATCTTATCAGCACTTTGGTGTTTCCATCATTTTGGACTCTTTATACGAAATTAAATAAAATTGAAGTATTTTAAACGAACTAAGGTGGGGGCCTAGGTATAGTATTGCACTAGATATCCCAAAACCAATCATAGTTTTGACGGTCAGTCTCGATCGTAAAGGACTGCTTGCAAGGTACGATGGAGACAGATAAACATAGGTTATGTACTTTAAGTTTAGCACATTGTAATGTTAATGATATAAAAATATTTTGTAAGGTTACAATATGCAAACACATTTGTAAGGTGTATGTAATTCATGAGAGTAAATGTTGAAAAACCCATGTTTGTTTCTATAAAACTAATCAACTACCATTATGTTCAACTATGGATCACCTCATTTACATGGCTTCTTTTATCTACTGGGTACTTGGAGGGTACTTGCTCATGAGTGACAATGACAAAACGACATGGATTGGCTAAAACCTAGTAATTTATCGCAAAACAAGCCCCTCCCCAATTTCTTAATATCAGAAAAACTACAATACTTCTGAGTGAATTTTATATTTGAGAAGCTTTAAATTATTTCTTGTTATATATTTATTTATTGCCGAATACCGCGCTCTCTTTCTCATGACAAAGTTATATTTCATCACACCACTTAGATTTTGACGTAGGCAATGCCTGGTGCCCTGACTTAGCTATGTTTCTCAAATAAAATGTTACATTCATTCTTCCATAGTTATATTCTCATCATCATCAAGATTCTTACAAACACTAATATCTAAATCATGAACACTTATTCCATTTAGCACTGTGAACACACTATTGATAATTTCAGGTGTTTTCATCTTGACAGCACCATTGCTCTTCACTTCAGCCTTGGAGAGATTCACTTCACAGAGGTCAAATACTGTTATGTCGAGCTCTATCATGTAGAAAATCTGGTTCTGTAGCATTTGGTATGTCAATGAGACTAATTCTGATGGATGGGACACTTCATCTTTTACTCTGAAAAAATAAAATTAAGTTTTTAATTTTTATTTTTTGAGGATCAGTATTTTAAAATACCTAGTTCATTATTCAGGTTAAACTCCATTTTTATATTTTTTCAAGTTAATAAAACTAAGACGGAAGGACAGATAAAGGTGAGCGCATACCTATCCGCGCCGAATTAATCGACCGAAACGAATTTTACAATTTTTATATTATTATGAAATCGTATGAAACCTATTATACCTGCCGGCGTCGAATCGGACAGTCTGACAGTACCCCGAGAATTCGGTGCGGATAGGTGTGCGACCACCTTAAGAAAGACAAAGCCCAAGATGTATGATGGAAGGAATATCCTCCCCCATTCATACAGTTAGGCATATTTATTTGCTCAGCAGTCACTTGGAAATGGCTAGTAAAATTAGTTCAGTAGAGATAGTAGCACAGTACATACCCATTCCATATTATGGTAATATCGCCAACTTCAAAAGAAAGGCTTAGTTTGTCTTTATGTTCCACCTGAGGAGTCTTGTATACAAGGGTGAAAGGATCCGTGCTCCTAGAAGAATCATTGTCCACAAAGTTGAAGCCAAATTGGAGAAGTTGATACTGAAAAAAAAAAAAAAAAAAAAAATAAGATGAAATTTTTAATTAAGCATAGTTACCTATATAGGTTCTGTTTATTAACTGTGCTTGAATAGAATTCGTTATTTAATGGTATAAAATTCTAGGATTGCTAGTATCTGGATAATAAGAAGCTAATACCACTGACCTGTGTAAATGAATACTGTCTTATATTACAGTCAAACAAACTCTGCAACATCGCTCTGACTGAAGCACCAATCCTTTGCTCGCCTCTCTCCAACATGTAGGGCAGGTGCGTAAATTTGTCCAGGGTCTTTTTGACCCCCCAGGACAAGAGTACCGCTAGGTATGCTACCTTAGTCTTTGATATGTCTTGAGTGGATGATGATACTGTTATCTGAAACATAAGACTGACTACAATGACTACAAGGGTGGCCAAGCCCTAAAGGATAATTAGAAATTATTATTAAAAAACAGTTTTTTGACTTGAAGATAATATGCACTTACAAGCCAGGAAAATCAAGGGTCGTGTGTACAAAAGATTTATGTACAATTAGTAGGATACACAAGATGGATCTACGCATTCGTGAAGTTAGCTGTTTCAATGCACAATGTGGCTTTTTCTTACTTGCTTTGCTTAGCTTTGCTTTTTTATTTCTTACATTGAAACAACTAACTTCACAAATGCCTAGTTAGATCCATCGTGCTTACTGTACCTGATTACACTGAAGGAATGAATAAAATTATAATGTTGCACATTTAAAATTCTTCATGATCCTGTTCCAAGTGAAAGTCTGATAGTTGAAAATAAGTAAATATCTTACCATCAAACCACTGGCATCTTCGTCACTATATCTCAAATAGGGCTGCTCATCAAATGTAACTTTATATTTAGCCGATGTAGCCTGCACAGCACTAACCAGACCTTGTCGAACTTTTGCGGCATATTGCTTTAGCTTTATTGGCTGGTACCGCAAGTTGAGCAGTGGTGTGACTTGGCTGATGCGCCACAAACCTTCATTATAAATTACTGGAACAGGGCAAAAAAGTTTTAGGGAGTGTCCACATTGCGTTTTTTGTAGCGCGTTTGTATCGATACAAACGCGATTCGAACGCGATGCGAACGCGCAGCCCCCCGCGCAGCCCCTCCCGGTTCGCTTTTGTATGGAAAAATACGCGTTGCGAACGCGCGTTTGTATCGATACAAACGCGCAGCTCAAAAACGCGCTGCAGAAAACGCAATGTGGACACTCCCTTATAGAAGAATTTATGTTACCATCAGTGTCCCTACACTATTTACAGTTTTCAAAGTAAAATGTTGCTTGATTCTTGCCATATGTTCTTAGAACTTACCCGCAAGGGGATCACCATTTGGTACAGGTTTAGCGCTCGAGTTTGTATCGCGTTTCCACGACGTATCCTGCCGCAAAGGCGTCATGGTAAGCTGATAGTATTCAGCTTTTGTAACTTTTGTAACCCTCAAATCACATTATAAGCATTTTCAAGTTATTTTGAGCTATTTTTTCGAAGCAGGAACCAGGAACCAGGAAGGCGAAGGCAGCAAGGCAAGAAGCAATCCAAAATTCAAAAATTTCAAACCAAATCAAAACAAACAAAACAAAACAAAAGTGACATAAGGGACGGTTGGACAGTGTTGCCCACAGAAAACTAAAGTGATTTTTTCCCTATTTTATTAAAAGCTCTGTGGGTTTTTTTTTCTACGTAATAAATATTATCTGTTCTGTATTATGTCAAAAGTCAAAGCACCATCAAAGTCAATGTCAAAGTCAACAGAACAAGTGTAGAAAATTCGAAAGGAAGGACGATCACAAAACTTGTTTTGCTGCGAATTGGACTTTGCATCTTTGATAATTACTATTTGACGCGCAATCTTATCGTGAATAAAACATAAGTTTATTGTACTGCTGCGGTTTCAGTTCGCTCGTAGCCGCCAGGAACTATGGACCAATTGCGTTTTGACGGACGGGTAGCGGTGGTGACCGGGGCCGGTGGTGGCCTCGGGAAGGCCTATGCCCTCCTGTTGGGTTCCAGAGGAGCAAAGGTGGTGGTCAATGACCTCGGCGGTGCTAGGGATGGCGCTGGCAAGTCTAATTTTGCCGATGCAGTCGTCAAAGAGATAAAAGACAAAGGTAGGTCTTTGGACTTTGTTTGACTTGGAGTGGACTTAGTTTATTGTGATATTCAGTTCCATTAATTCATCATCTTCCTGCCCGTGTCCCAAATTACGTGGGGTCGGCACAACTCTTCCATTTTTTTAACCTAATTTTTAAGGAACTATTCTCGGTGCCAGACTAACTCTTCCATTTGTGTCTGGATTAAAACTATGCTTCTTTCAAATCTGTTTAGCTTTTGGTGTGTGATTTTAGCATCAAACATCAAAATTTGATAATGTAACAATGGGCAAATTTGTGTGGCGCTTGGCCTTTATGCCATTAATAAACTATATTTTAAGTATATTTTTTGACGGAGTTTTTAGGCCGCCTAAAGGCCTCCATCATGGCTTGGTAAATTGTAGGTAGGTAAATTATTAAGTATGAAGGTATTTTGAATGGTTTTATGATAAACTAGCTGACGCCCGCGGCTTCGCCCGCGTGGACTACTACATATTTTGTTTATCCCACGGGAACCGTGCATTTTTCGGGTTAAAAAGTAGTTACTATCACACTAACATTACAAATGCGAAAGTTTGTTAGGATGTATGGATATTTGTTACACTTTCGCTCTTTTTTGAGACCCCAGTGACACTCGCGCCATCAAGACGAATCGAATGACGTATAATTTATCAAAATCGGTTGAGCCGTTGAGTAATTACGAGGAACTTTTGTTAACGCGAATTTTTGTTGATGTATTAATCCTCCTTTTTTTCTTTTGACGACTTTGACGAGACTCACATTGTTCGACTGGCTCCACACTGGAACTTGACTATTTAGATTTTAAGCGGATGGATCACCGAAAAGAAAGCTAGGCCCCATACCGTGTTTGTTGCCCTGATTCTTCACGGTGTTGGTCGCGAAAGAACAGGAGTAGAATCACCTAGCTCTTAAGACGATTCAAAGTGGTCATAACGGTCCTACTGAATAAATGATATTTGATTTTGATTTTGATTTTTTTTTGATTTTGAACAAAGGAATGGATACAAAACATACATACTTAAGTGTAAATATAGGTAACATACAGGTCAAACACATAACCCTCCTTTTGGGCTTCTCAGTAGTTGGGTAAAGAGCGTGCACAGCTGCACACTGCACACATACATTATTAAATTGAGTTCGTACCCACAAACCTCTTCTGTTACGAGTGCTAGTATTATTAAGCGGTAATTTTGTCTAAAATAAGACTTTATTATTCTTAGGTGGTGAGGCGGTCGCTGATTACAACTCCGTGGTAGAAGGAGAGAAGATTATTAAGACGGCTATAGATAACTTCGGTCGAATCGATATCCTTATCAACAATGCCGGCATTCTGCGTGATAAGAGCTTCGCGAAAATGTCTGATCAGGTAAATGTTCTTCATGGTTTTTTCCTAAGCTGGGTTTCAGTGAAAATGAAAAGTCTGATCAAAATTTTCAATACCGACAGGATTAGAACCCGCAATGATACAAGCGATCCTCCTTAAGCCGGAGTGCCTTTACTTATAGGTATGCCGTTCTTGTCCACTCTCAGTCTATGAAAAGAGACGGCATATAGTTCAATTCCCATTGTTATTCTGCTATTGCGGCCTTTATAACCCCGCTGTTCAAATGAACTCCTTAGTGAAATACTTGTATTTAGGATCATTTGAATCAGCTAACTAAGGCGCGGGACATACAGAAAAGAAGTAAGACGAAGACGCGTCGCAGACATATGTCTCTTCCGCGTCCCTTTCATAGAAAATGTATAGAAGCGTCGCGCCGCAAAACATACAGAGGAGACGGGGCGCCGTCACATTTTGTATGAAAGGGACGCGGAAGAGTCAAAGGTCTGCGCCCCGTCTCTTCTATCTGGCTTGCGCCTAACAGCAGGTCACCTACTAAAAACTTTAAGGTACCTAATTGAAGAATATTTTATCAACGAAAACATTTTATTAGGACTGGGACCTAGTCCACGCTGTGCACCTGAAGGGCGCATTCAAAACCACTCAAGCCGCATGGGATATCTTCAAGAAACAGAAGTTTGGACGCATCATCATGACATCTAGCAACGCTGGAGTCATTGGCAACTTCGGACAGGCCAACTACAGGTTTGTACGATTTAGAACCTTATATATTTACTAGCAGTGCCCTTGCGGCGTTGCCCCCGCAGTGATGGTACAATGGTAATGATGATGATGATGAAAAGTAGCCTGTCTGCCTATTAACCTTCCTCAAGAGTTAAGCTATCAAATGCAGAAAGACAAACAAAATTTTCAAATCGGACTTAGCGGAGATTAGCGCGTTCAAACAAACTGACTCTTCCGCTTTATTATATTAGTATAGATGAGCTAACTAAACTTTTAACTAAACACAAGTTATTTTTTTATTTTCCTTTTAAAGTTTCGTGAGTTGTACCTACTTGACATTATAATAAGACGGGAATAAGTCCTCCTTTCTTACTCAAATGAATAAAAAACCTAAAAACTCCATCTAGCTAGATCATAAGAACAAACAAACTCAAATGACCGTTTTTAGATGTTATACAGGGTGTGGCAAATTCCTGGTCACTGAAGGGTCATAGAAAATGTATGGGATGTGTTTTTTTGAATTATTGCAAAAACTTACGATTTGATTTGATAAGTTACTTTGGGAGAAGTGTTCCTGGTGGGAAAAAGAGTCGATTAAGACCAACTTGTTTTTTTTGGCAAATGTATTTTTTTAGGCTACCTGTACTTTTTTTCAAAAATCTAAAAATGCAATTATTTTTTTCTTCAAAATAAAACTGAAGTTTCCTAAGAACAAAACTTTCTAACTACATGAGAAAAGGTAGCTACCCTTCAGTGACC
The DNA here is from genome assembly GCA_958496255.1 of Camptogramma bilineatum. Lineage (NCBI taxonomy): Eukaryota > Metazoa > Arthropoda > Insecta > Lepidoptera > Geometridae > Camptogramma > Camptogramma bilineatum. The sequence continues at coordinate 6,192,755 of OY292467.1, read as the reverse complement.
AAGAATTTGCCACACCCTGTATAAATAAATAAATAAAAAAATTTGTTGCCTACTGGTTTGTATCTATTCTAATCTAAACTCCTAAATACGTTGTAATGGTAGGTAATCAAATTATTTAATTCGATTACATAATCTTATCTTGTTTTGTAATATGTTACCTATTACTTTTTTGTGACAAAGGTTACTAAGATAAATGCAAATAAGACTAGATTAAGGAAACGAAGAGTATTCTAGGCTCAATCAAAATTCGCCTTTATTTTCACTCTTGGCTATAAACTTAGAAGCCTAGCATCAAAAGCTTACAAACAATATACAACTATATGAACAACTTGAATGAATGACCGTAAGCGGCAGTAACAGCTGAGCGCTTCCGTGCTTCGGAGGGCACGATACATTGCCGGTCCTGCGGGCTTAAAAAGGTCGCTAATGCAGAATCGCAATATGAAATGAACTAAAATGCCGTCTCTTTTTTGGAAGAAATCGCTCATAGCGATAAGACCGCCCATTGTACTTCGCTCCCTATGTTCTGTGTGTCTGTAATTTGTTTTTCATTTCTCATACACAGAAAGTACGCTTGAAGTTACCTGAACAGAGGGATGAAAGTAGTACTTTTCCGCCCTGGGAAGCAATTTTCCCTGCTGTCAAATTAAAATAAAAAACATTCTATTTTGACATTTCTATTGAGTCATGTTGAAACTTTTTACACAGCAAAAGTAATATTTGACATTTCTATTTTACCTTTTTATTGAGAATTGCTGTAAAAAATATTTTCAACAATTTATTAGATGAGTATTGTTATTAATAATTACTTTTCACTAAATTATTATTATTTAAACAAGATTTTGAGCTTCAAATATTTACCATCTTCAATGACAAAAAATACTGGCTGAAAAAAAAAGGTGGGCGTCTTTTTTTTTTTTTCAGTGGTAAGCTACCACCCAGTATTTTTTTTAAATCACCAATTCAATTTTATCTGTTTTGTCGATCGAGAGAAGAGATTTTTATAAAATGAGCTAATCAGGTTTTTATTTACTTTCCTAATATTCGAAATGAAAAGCAGAGTGTTTACCTCGGGTGAAATACCTATTACGGCACTCGAACTATTAGCGCCCTCGCTACGCTCAGGCGCCAAACCATCTCGTGCCGCAATAGGTTACTTTCAACCCTCGTGCAACAATCTACTATTTAATGTTCATGTGGTGTACAATAAAGTGTTAATCTATCTATCTATCTTTTCAGTCTCAGTCATTGAAAACAGATGGCATTATAGTTCATTTTATATTGCGATTCTGAAATAGCGACCTTTTTAAGCCCGCTGGCTTTCAAGCCATGACGGAGGCCTTTAGGCGGCCTAAACACTCCGTCACCATAGTTGACCATTAATTCAAACGACTACTTACTCTATGAACCTTGAAATAATTGTCAATCTCTTACAGCGCCGCAAAGCTCGGTCTGGTCGGACTAGCCGGTACCCTAGCCCTGGAAGGAGAGAAGTACAACATCAAAGTGAACTCCATCGTGCCGACCGCCGCGTCCAGACTCACAGAGGACATCCTACCACCTGACATGTACCAGGCAATGAAGCCAGAACTCATCGCGCCTGTCGTTGTAAGTACCTACATTTTTAAAATTATTATTATCGGGACTTAATCGCGTAATGAAATTGTTTTATTTATTTATTTTATGAGGGTAGTTCTAACCTCATCAGTCAAAAGTGCGAGCAAACAACGGCCGCCAGTCTACTCGTGACCACGGCGACTGTAATGTCGCCGAAACGTCGAGGTAAATAAAACAATTTCATTACGCGATTAAGTCCCGATAATAATAATTTTAAAAATGTGTTCAAGTCGCGAAAGTTTAAAATATGTAGTACCTACATTATTATCCTATTCTATTAAACGAGCAATATTTGTTTGTTTGTTTGTCTGTACTCACGTTCTAGAAAACGGCTCTCACGATTTCAATGAAATTTGCAGTACGGGTGTTTATAGGGGCGAAAAATCGATCTAGCTAGGTCTAATATCTGGGAAAAGCCGTTTTCTCGGCATTTTCACGCAAAAAGATTTACAAGTGCAATGTGGATCGTAATTGAACCACTAGACGGCGTTATGCACCCGAGCAGAGCTCGGTCGCCCAGATATTAGTTGTGATACTAGAAAAGATGGTTTTAGAAATTGTAGAATTATTCTTGTAAAAGTTTACCGCCTTAGAATTTAGGGAGTGGGCACATTTGCGTTTTTTGCAGCGCGTTTGTATCGATAAAAACGCTATATTCAAAAAACGAAGTATGACCACTCCCGGTTTGCGTTTGTATCGTTACAGACGCGATGCGAACGCGCTTTTGTATCGATACACACGCGCAGCTCAAAAACGCGCTATAGTAAAGTAGTGTGCACTGCACACTCTCATAAAGCACATTAATAAAATTATTTTATCTGTGATTTCGTCTTTGATGTGACAAATGACTAATGATCTGACTAGGATAGACAGAGATGGCATTATGGAAATGTAGGTTCTTTAATTTTGAAATGGACAGGTATAGCGAGATTTGCGGACGATGGAAGGCCATAAAAAACCTAAGAAATTGTTACACCTATTTCGCCATGGCGAACATATAGGGGTCACCCCTGGCCTAGTTAAAGAAAGCATACGAGCACATACTTTCACTTTTAATTACACACACGTGTATGTGTCGTGGCTTATAAAATATTTTATCTGTAGAGCACGAGAAATATTTTATGTGCATGCAAGTACTACAGAAATATAATTACTGTGCTATTTTTATCTTTACATCTATTCTAGATGACTTGTATAAAGGAAAACTATACGTGACTAATCTAAGACGGATGACAAAATTAAAAAAATACGGCTAATAAGCAGCATCTACTTATACTATACGAATTATAAAGCGGAAGAGTTTGTTTGTTTGTTTTAACGCGCTATTCTCAGGAACTACCAATCGGATTTGAAAAATTATTTCTGCGTTTGCTAGCTAAACGCTTGAAGGTTATAGGCTACTTATCATCATCATCACCATATACCATCACTACGGGGTCAACGCCGCGAGGGCGCTACTATGATTTCTAAAATGTATAATGACAGCCAAAACTCGACAAAATATCCATAAAAAACGGAATAAAATATCTTAGTATTTCAGCTTATAAAAAATTGATGTTTTTATAGGCCTACATGGTGCACGAATCATTCCCCGATTCGGGAGTGGTGATCGACTCCACTCTTGGATTCGCCACTAAGACACACTTCGTTAGAGGCCAGGGTACTCCTTTGAGGTGAGTGTCGAAATGTAAGCTCTGACGCAAGTCCTTCACGTACAAAATGCATGAAAATAGAGTAGCAATTTGAACTGACATGGCGCGCCATACGGGCATCCGTGCCATATCATTCAGTGTGATCAAATTGCGACTCTATTTCCATGCATTTTGTACGAAATTTGAAAGACGCTTGTGGCATGTCCGCGCCCGTCGCCATTTATATGCAACAGTGGTTACTATCCTTTTCAATCTTGGTATCCCTGTGACGTGACAACGCAACAAATTTTACCCCAGTTTAAACCCCGTTCGCTTTTAAAATGTCATAATTTAAATACGGTAGGTATGTGACACTATGTAAAGGCATTTGCATAAGCAAAACCATACCAAACTTGTTTGGTGCAAAAGGAAAAAAAGTCTAGAATAAAATCTACGAATAATGAAGTTTTGGTTCGAAATTTTGGCTTTATGTTTAAAACAACAAGGCTAATGTCATTAGCCATTATAAGCCATTATTATGATAGTGTCTAAATTACTAAATTAATTAGTGGCCACTAGCGTTATATAACATTTTAGTTTTCGCCCGCGGTTTTGCTCCCGTGGTACCAATATTTTAAATAGCCGTTATGCCATTCCACATAAAGATCTAAAATTTGGTCCATGTTCTAAACATAGTCTAGATCAGTCCACTGGTTATTCTGTAGGTTATTTTCCCAAATCACTAGCCTATTTCCGCTTAGAATGGATTGCATTGTGTGGTGTTTTTCAATATTTATCTATTTCTACAGAAATAAGCCCACAGACCCCGTGACCATCGAGTCGGTGAAGGAGCACTGGTCCAAAGTGGTCGACATGAAGGATTCCAGACACATCAGCAGGATTGCCGAAGTTACTGTGGATTTGGTCGAGAAGTTGACTGTAAGGACTTCTACTATTCTTTACTGCGGCCCTTAGGCTGATTTTAGTCTCACGTTCACCGTCAGCGCTGATATGCGAGTGATCTTTATTACCTACAATGAAATAAGGATACTGATTGTTTAGCAGAAATGGCTATTCTGATTGCTCTCGTCAGTGCTGGACAGTCAGTATCCTTATTTCATTGTAATAAAGATCACTTATAATTACTTATAATTCGGTCCTTAAAATTGTTTTTTTCGGCTGTTATTTCTTGAAAATCTGTGTATGTATAAATTTCGTTGTTTTCAGGACTTCGAAGAACGAAGCAAGTTAGACGCCGGTCGCGAATCTTACTGGTCAACATACGACTACACTTCAAAGGATTTAGTGATCTATGCCCTTGGAGGTAAGCTCAATTTCTTGTACTTTTTTTCAGTGTAGCGTTTTTTTTAGTTGGTAACTAATGAACTCTTAACTTGGAGATTGTGAAATAAGCCTACAAATTATTTATAGCTGTTTTATTCCTAACAATTTATCAATAAAATACTAGAGATAAGAAAATAATCAGCGGTATTAGCACATCACTATCATGTGTTTATATTTATGACCAAAAGGGGTCTTATAAAAATATTAGTAAGTATCAAACCCACAATATTCTGGGTATAAAGTCATTGACATACTTTTGTAAATTATTTCTTAATTGCATTTCAAGATAAAGCAAAAATATGGGAAAAGATCACCCAAGGCATCCCTAGGCACAATTTTTGTATGACTATGTAATTGGATTTTTTTTCCAATAATTTGAACTTTGTAACTACTTGACGTACTTTGTGAAAGTTGAAAAAAAAAATCAATTATTTCAACTTTGTAACTACTTTGTGAAAGTTGAAAAAAAAATATATGAGATATTTACCATTTATTAAAAAAAAGGTACCTATCTAAGTTATATCAGTAATGTAATGAATTCCCATAACACAAGCTCTGCAGAGGCATTCTGTACTAGACTCACTTCGAATTCACTCAAGTGACCGAGCTCACTAAATACGCAAGAATGTATTGTAAGTGTTTGTAGTAAGATTCAAATTTCGAATACGAAATTTAAAATCTCACATCGGATTCAGCTCTTCGACGTTCGAAGTGAGTTTACAGAATGAGCCTACAGCTTTGGGGGTCGAAAGTTGTGTGAAATCTCCAGCGTTATTTATTTATTTAATTCCACAGTCGGTGCGTCAGTGGTGAACTCAAGCGACCTCAAGTACCTTTACGAGAGCCATGAGAACTTCGTAGCTCTGCCGACATACTTCATTTTGCCGGGCATGTGTATCGAGGCGCCGATCGTTTCCCAGTCCATGCCACCGGGCAAACACGCCGATTTCACCAACGTAAGTTTCATTTATATCCCACACTAGCAGTGCCCTTGCGGGGCGTTGCCCCCGTAAATGGTGATAATACGGTTACGGTTAAAGATTATTTATTTCTCATAAAATTTATACAATAAATTACTTACTGAGAAACCTTAAGTATACTACAAAGTATTTACAGTTTTCTTAAATACAGTGAGCACATAGGTATTGTAGCTAATAAAAGATTAATTATATTTGCATTATCACATAAACATCGTTAAAATAAACTACCTAGTATCAAAAAGTAGGGTAGTTTTGTAAAACATGCAGACAATACGCTAAACCGAAGCAGAACTTTTGTGGTACCACTTGCACCAAGAAAGTGTGTGAGCTAACGTTTTATTTTATCCTCGGTTAGGTCTGTCTCTTACCCACCTAACATGCAATAGGTACATTAAAGAGTAATTTAGGTAATTTAGTTATTGTACATTAAAGATTTAAGTATAGAAATTTTAGAATTTTATTTATAGAATTGATTTAATATTAAGTAGGTATTTAGGTATGAGCGAATTTTTAGCTCTTATTTTATTTTATAGGTAAGTATTATTTATTTATTATTATTGTTGTTCGTTCTGTCCCATTTAATGATAGTAGGTATGTATAATAAACATATATGTAGGTATTCAAATAAAATTATAATAATGATTTGGTAAGTGTTTTATGTAGGTACTTAATGATGATAAAAAGTAGCCTATAACCTTGTAGCGACATCTACCTGTCGCTAGATGAACTACATAGACATGCTACGCACTACAGATGGTGCCACTCAACATCAACATGTCTAGAACTCGCAAGCAAAGTTTCCAACGGAGTTAGACATAAGTAGGACTATCCGACATCAACTGTCGGTCGAAAGACCACGGGCAAGTGGGCCAGATGGGCCGGCCCATTGCAGAGAACCACCTACTCTGCCTTTGGGGAACGATTCCACCATGTTCCCCAAAACCTTCCTCAAAAGTTTAGCTATCAAATGCAGAAAGAAAGTTTCAAATCCGACTGGTAGTTCCTGAGACTAGCGCGTTCAAACAAATAAACTCTTCCTCTTTGTATAATTGGTATATATATACCTACCGCATTAGTCATATTCAACTGTCAAATTAGTACGGCTATACGAGGGCTATACAGAATGTTTTTTTCTTGTCTTGAAAAGAAATGACAACAGATTTAGAGGCAGTTTGAAACAGCTAACTTCACGAATGCCGAGATCCGTTGAAAGAAGTGTACATATACAATACAGGCATGGACGAAATTCTTCATTACTTTGTTGGAGTGATTAAGTCTCAATGTTGTATATTTAAATGAATCAGACGAGCAATAATTTATGCATGTCTTAGTGATGCAGCATAACAATAGGTGAATTAACGACCTTAGCCGTTTGATAATGAACTGTTTAGTGGCATTTTGTGTATAAGCGAATGAACGTCAATGATAAGCAACTTTGTTATGTAAATTTACATAGACATCGAAGATTACAAATTGTGAATAAAAAATGAATGAGTGTGAATGTGTGATGTAAAAATTTGTTCATAGACATTTTACACAGCGCCAAACTAAGCGAAGCTTGTACTATTGCAACCAGATAACTGATAGACTGCTGGTATATTTTAAAATCTATACTAATACATATAATAAAGCGAAAGAGTTTGTTTGTTATTTTGTTTGAACACTATAATCTCAGAAACTACCAGTCGGATTTGAAAAATTATTGCTGCATGTGATAGCTAAACTCTTGAGGAAGGTTATAGGCTACTTTTCATCATCATCATCATCATATACCATCAATACAGGGGCAACGGCCGCGAAGGCGCTGCTCGTACTCGAACATAAAAGATTCATCACACAAATGTTTGCAGAAGGCGGCGCTACTACCAACTAAGCTGAACAGTCTAACATTAGATATCTTTATTGCTCAAGCAACATTATAGATCACGATGAAACGTCTTGATTGTTATAGATCCTTCACGGCGAGCAGTACATAGAGTTTGTGGGGGACTTCCCCGGCACTGAAGGAAACTTCACGACGCGCTGCTACGTCGCCGATTTACTCGACAAGGGGTCTAGCGCGGTCGCTGTTGTCAACAGTAAGTTTCATACATTACATTATTACATAGGGAGTGGCGACACTGCGTTTTCTGCAGCGCGTTTTTAGCTGCGCGTTTGTATAGCAGAAAACGCAGTGTGGCCACTCCCTTACTTAGCTGTGCCCTCGCGGCGTTACCTGCGTAGTGATGGTATATGGTGATGATGAAAAAATAGCCTATAACCTTCATCAAGAATTAAGCTTTCAAACTTAGAAGATTTTTTTCAAATCCGACTGCTAGTTCTTGAGACTTAATGCCATTTGTCACCCAGCTAGTAAATTATAAGGTAAATTTTCCTTCCATAGGCGAAGTCTACTCAAACAAGCAGTTGGTGTTCCGCACACAACAGCATATCTTCGTGCTCGGTCAAGGTGGCTTCGGCGGGCCGAGGAACAGCCAGCACTCTGTTGGTGTTGAGGCGGCTCCGAAGAGGGCCCCCGACGCGGTCGTCGAACAGAAGACGGCTGAGGACCAAGCTGCTCTTTACAGGTAACCTCTTTGCTAGTTATGCTTGCCTGGTACCGGTACTGGTACTTTAATTTACATTCTTTGTGAAGGACACTCTTTTGAGAGCTTACGACTCGGTATTCGAACATAAGGCTGCTAAGAGTCAAGTTTCTCTTTACAGGTTTCCTGTTAGCTAATCATGTCAGCTTGGTATTTTATTTTAGTACCCTTTCTGCATGTTTTGAGTTTTAGTTTACGACGCCTAAAAGACGACCTAAATGGCGCGGGCGTGACGATACAGATGCCTTCCAGGAAGAGTGGTGGGAGGCGGTCCGTGATCGTAACTGGAAGATGGGAGGAGACCTTTGCCTAGCAGTAGATCATACTATATTATATTATTAAAAAAAAGTGGTTAAAATTCCTTGGTTAAATTTTAGTTTTTTTGCAGGTTGTCAGGCGATTTGAACCCTCTCCACATCGACCCGACCGTAGCAACTGTGAGCGGACATCCCCGACCAATTCTACACGGACTGGCGTTCCTCGGCTTCTCTGCTAGACATGTCTTGGCCAAGTAAGTACATCTATCTATAGGGACTTACATCACCGTTCTTCATCGTTTTGACATTATTTATAGTTCCGTAGGCAGGCTAAGAATTTTTTATTGTTTTTAATAAAGAGCCACTTTAAACCAATTTAGTTTTCAGAACACAACAATCAATACCTAATCATTTATGGTTTTGATAGTTTAAAAAAATATTTATTGTATCCAAACAAGCCAACCAAGGGTCAATCAAAAATCTTTTGCAGAAGGCACTGTCCCATACTAATATTCACATTCACAAAAAAGACAACCAAAGTGAATTACAATACCTATCGGCTTATAACTGCTGCGCCTTTTCGGAGCTATTTGATGGTTCTAGGACTGAGAGGCTGGATGAAAATGAAGTCTCTCCACTCTTTCATTTTTTAAACAAAATGCATGTTACAGAAATGAATCTACTAAGTACTTATTTGCATAACATTACAAAATACATTAGAACCAGTTGAGCCATTAGGGAGCGTTGTAAACGAACGTGAAACATTAAATGAAACTAAACTATTCAACAGATATGGCGGCAACGACCCCAACAACGTGAAGGCGATAAAGGCGAGATTCGCGAAGCCGGTGCTGCCCGGGCAGACGCTCATAACGGAGATGTGGCTGAACGGCAAACGGGTCAACTTCCAGACCAAGGTTAAGGAGACCGGCACTGTTGTTATTGCAGGTATGCTTTGCTTTATCTTGGACTAGCTTCAGCCCACCCATTATTATTAAAATCGGTTCATCCCTTCAGGAGCTACGATGCCACTGAAAGACAGACAGATACACACTACAAACTTATAACACCTTTCTTTTTCGTTGGGGGTTAGTAAATGAAGTCTAATTTAATTTTCATGAATGAAGTCCCTATTATCTCCTTCGGCGAGACGAGAATGCTATATTATAAGGCAGTGGTTCTTAACCTTTTAGTGATGAGGGACCATTTGATAAACTTTCTGACTTGCCGCGGACCACCAACAGTAAGTTTTCTCTTTCAACTTTGGTCATTTGTCGCTTGTTTAATTTTTTTGGATAGCTTCGCGGACCACTTCAAGTGATTCCAGGGACCACCAGTGGTCCGCGGACCATAGGTTAAGAACCCCTGTTATAAGGCGACACTTGATTTTATGATGGAATCAGAAGCTTTTAAACAAACGACAAATGTCTGATTAAGCTGTCACTGACAATGTTACGCAATGTAACATAGTGATAAGGTGACAGTGAGCTGATCTGCAGGCTGATTGTCTAACTTGTCTCAAATCTCGAACTGACAAACGATCGCATAGGTATCTTTTGTCGCGTTCGGTCTCGTGACGGAGCTACTTGTGTGGTCACTGAAGTGTCAAGCTGCGTCCAGATATCGCGTACCCTGGGTACGCGTAGTCAGGTTACGCGTGTCCAGAACGCCAAGTCTGTACCTGTAGCTACGCGTACACTGTACGCGTAGCCACAGCTATGGACTAGGCGTTCTGGACACGCGTATACTGACTACGCGTACCCAGGGTACGCGATATCTGGACGCAGCTACATATTTGAGAGTTTGAGACCGATTTTGGTCGCCATCAAAGATAGACAACAATCAAGGGACTGGTGATCGGAGTTAGGTTGGTCAAATTGTAGTCTGAAGAAGGCTTACTGTGAAAAATGATTTAATAAAAAACTTATTATTTTCATAGGAGCCTATGTGGACTTCAAGAACATAGTATCTGGCGAGACATCATCACCATCAGCCGCCGCGTCCGCGCCCTCTGCCGGGGCTTTGAAGAGCGACGGACTCTTCGCTAAGATTGTTGAGGAAGTCAAGAAGAACCCCGACAAGGCGAAGAGTGTCGGTGGAGTATTCCTTTACAACATCACTGAGAACGGAAAGACTGTGAAGCAATGGAGTAAGTATCTACAACAAAATATATAATATCTATAAATGTCTATTCTATAGTATCTATGGAATGGTCCACTATCATTGTACTTAGAATATTGTCTTCAGCAAAAACAAAGATCTGTATTACTAGTGACCATTGTTTTTTGCTGAGCATTTTTCGATATTATGTTTCTTTTGCAAGAATCTGACCATACAAGTTCAGAAAAAACATGATGCTTTATTTATCTTCCATTAAAGTCGGATTGCTCATTATACGGACTAAAATTGAAGGAAAAAATGTCATTTTTCCTTCATTTTTCATACCTATGTTTTTAGTCCGTATAATGAGCAATACAACTATAGAACTTAAATTTTCACAAAATCCTAAAATGTCTGATCTGAATGTTACTACATACTCTTCTGTAAATCCTAACGAATTTTTACTTTCAGCTTTGGACCTGAAGACTCCAGATGTTTACAATGCAAGTCCCAAGTCGGGCAAAGCTGACACAACCATGACTGTCTCCGATGAGGATATGGTTGCTATTTCCAGCGGCTCACTCAATCCACAAGTTGCCTACTTGAAGGGAAAACTTAAGATTGCTGGTAACATCATGCTTGCTCAGAAACTTGGACCCCTGCTGAAATCTGAAGCCAAATTGTAAATTCCGAAATCAAAAAGATTTTTTGGTATGGTTAGAGTCTATTATTGTCTAATGCATTTTGTTAAATCAATTTAAATATTTTTTATTTGATGGCAACACTAAAGTTTTGGGCTTGTAATGTTTCTGTGATAAATGCAATAACCTCAGTGATCAATGAAGGATTTAAGAAGTGTTGCCATTTTGTTTATTCCATTAGTTTAAGGTATAACTGTTATATTTTTACAAGGGTGAAGGAATAAACACCACTTTTTATGAAAAAATGTTTTATTTTATAACAGGAGTTACTTTTCCCTCCATAAACAGACCAGCTTCTTTGACTTCATTGTCCCAAGCCATCTTCATCTGAGGTTGTGAAGTCAGGTCGATTAATTTTGTGGCTTGTATTTCTGGTAGGCCTTTAGTTTTAACAGCTACTCCAATGATGCAGCAATAGGTTCCTAGTAATACGATAGCAATAAACTTGGGAAGTACCTACATAAAGGTACTTAAGTACATTTTTTTTATAATGTAGCTAAACATTATAAAAAAATACTAAGCAACTGGATTATAATTATCTGGATTAAAGCTATGTAAGTAACTTAGATTGTGACTAAAGCAGAATCGTTAAGTTCAAAAAAGCACCATTAAAACTAAGATAGCGTTTCAGTATCCGGGTGTACCTAAGTAAAATACAGTACGGCCAACGGATCTCGGCGTACGTGAAGTTGGCCGTTTCGATGCGCAGTGCAACTTTTTCATACAAAATGTTCTACTGCGCAGCGAAAAGCCTAACTTCACGATCGCCGAGATCCGTCGGCCCAACTGTAAGAAGCGGAAGCTATTTACATAGGTACTTTTACTTCTAGTCTAGATAAGTAAGTTGGTAAGGAAACCATGATGTGGATTTTCTATGTAAAGTTGGATACAAGCAAAATCAACTAAAGTTAAAGTTACCTTTACGCAGCGAGTTTTTGTTGATAATTCCATCAGCAGATTCACATTTCGTTATTTTCGAGCGTCCGGAAGCATCGGCGATTATGAGAATGTCTGTCCCGACAGTTTGTTCAATGGTGCCTTGGACCCAAACGTCTAAAGGTGGAGTTTTGTTCACCAAATCTTTGATATAATACTTTCTCGGACATACTGCCATTATTTTTACCACAGAGAAATTGACGGGTGTAGAATCAAAGTGACCTCAGTCCAAATTCGAATATTTTTAATCTATCAATGTAATTTTCTGCATCTCGTCAATGTCAATTGATTCAAATAAAAATTTACAATAAAAACGGCATCAGTCCTGAGTAAATGCATAGCATATATCAGCGTTACAAGCAAAGGCGCCTCAGTCCTCAAAATGTGACGTTCAAAATCACCTCAATCCATTTCGACCAATCACAAACCAGCATTTTTAAATTTTCAACATGCCTGATCTGTTGTTTTTCAAGGTGAATTTGTGACTGTGTAATAAATTTAAATATAAGATTAAAATTTTCATAATTTCGTTTTCTTGTTTTCCAAATGAGCCAAAATCGATTTTTTTTGCTGTTAGTACCTCTAAGCAAAATGGATGTCGTACACAACTGTGAGATGCAAATACACCTCAATCCATTGATGAAATTCAAAGACGCTTCAGTCCATTATAATTTTGTGTATTTTGCTAATTTCTGATCAGCTGTCATTTTAAAAGTATAGTTTTTTAGAGATCATCATTTTTTACGGATCTATTGTCCCTAATTTTAAAATAAAGCAGACATTCTAACTAAGCGAAACAAAATAACATGATTTACTCAATTTCAATGTTCTGGGATTGAGGTCACTTTGCTTTTATACCCGTCAATTAATACTACGTTTTAAGAGACGGCAGTTTCATAGACGGGGTTGAGCTCACTCACACAAACATAAACTGCAAGCAGACTCATACCAACCAAATAGTATAGATAATTCTGCCAACATAACAATTCGATTCGTTCTTGACAGCCATAGTGATGTGCAGTTGTCTATCGATATCGATAAAATAGTGCTGTACCTACTTTCGATATCGATACCCTACTGGTATTATTATAGGAATTTAAATTGCCAAGGTAGGTTTAATAAATATGTCACACAGAATCATAAGAATCAAATTATTTGATAGGTAATGATAATACCTATTCATCCTTCGTAGACAATCTGTGTGACATTGTTATTTTAAAATAAATAACAAATTGAACATTATACTTTTCTTTATTTTGTTGTGCCTCTTTTAATTCTAGGTACCTAAAACAACATGTTCCGATTTTATAAAATCACCAATATCAGTTTGCATAATTTTCATACAAACTTACTTGAAACTGGCTAAATGCACAGTCCGTGCGAAGCCAAACCGAAGGAAAAATAAAGGAAGTTCGTATGCATGAGCTAGTAGCCAACTCTGGTGACGGAGTTTTTAGGCCGCGTAAAGGCCTCCGTCATGCCCTGCGAAGCACGGAAGTGCTCAGCTCGCAATGCCACTTGCGGTCACCCATCCAATTGATGAGGGCGCACAACGATCAATCAAGAGCGTCTAAGCAAGCTGCGCCACGAGTGCTTCTACATGAATACCTACTTATTAAATTATTACTACTCGGTACTAGGTATCATGGACTAAATAGGATACTACCATTATATAATATATAGGTAGGTAACTAAGTACTATTTCGCAGATTTTCCATGAGACTTAGATTTAAACCATTCCATAATGCAGCGAAAACTCGGATCCAAGGTAGGTACTCATTGGGCAATGTGCAACTGGTGCACAACATCTTCTATGCTCAATGTTTTTGCCTACAACATCTGAAAAATAAAGTTATCTAGATAAATAATTGATTTCCAACTCACACTCTTATTTTACACAACCTTATTTTACCGCTCGCTGGATTCCACTGTTGGAACTGTTGGATTGGAAGGAGGGAAGTCTTTTCTGAGCAATGGGATCCAGCTTCACAATAACCGTGTAAAATCATCAATAAAGATAGTAACTTACCTACTGATCAGGGTCTAGAGGAAAACTTGTAAGAAGCATGTCCGTTATAAGCAGATTTCGTTTACCACAAATGGCACACTTCCTGTAACGCCAACTTTCCATCGCAGAGTACTATATTATAATATTACATGTTACAGATTATTTGGTAATATTCGTAATAAATAATTAAAATCTCAATCTAATCCAAACGGATGAAAATGTCAAGCAATGTCAAGATTCGCCATTTTATTTTTTTGCTGCGCCAAGGCGGCAACTTGTTCAAAAAAATGTTCATGTGTTGTAAGTTGGTATGAATCTGCTTGCATTTCACGAAGAATTTGTTATTCCAATGTAGACTTTGTTACAGTTATATTAGGCTTTATTTGGAGTGATAAAAATTACTGTTCATATTTTCCTAGGCAGTGTCGACCCACTGATTTTTACTAAAGTGTTTGGGTTCGTGTTGACCACAGAGAAATTAATACTACGTTTTAAGAGACGGCAGTTCCATAGACGGGGTTGAGCTCACTCACACAAACATAAACTGCAAGCAGACTCATACCAACCAAATAGTAGATAATTCTACCAACATAACAATTCGATTCGTTCTTGACAGCCATAGTGATGTGCACAGTTGTCTATCGATATCGATAAAATAGTGCTGTACCTACTTTCGATATCGATACCCTACTGGTATTATTATAGGAATTTAAATTGCCAAGGTAGGTATAATAAATATGTCACACAGAATCACAAGAATCAAATTATTTAATAGGTAGGTAATGATAATACCTATTCATCCTTCGTAGACAATCTGTGTGACATAGTTATTTTAAAATAAATAACAAATTGAACATTATACTTTTCTTTATTTTGTTGTGCCTCTTTTAATTCTACCTAAAACATCATTTTCTGATTTTATAAAATCACCATTATATCAGTTTGCATGATTTTCGTACAAACTTACTTGAAACTGGCTAAATGCACAGTCCGTGCGAAGCCAAACCGAAGGAAAAAAAAAGGAAGTTCGTATGCATGAGCTAATGGCCAACTCTGGTGACGGAGTTTTTAGGCCGCGTAAAGGCCTCCGTCATGCCCTGCGAAGCACGGAAGTGCTCAGCTCGCAATGCCACTTGCGGTCACCCATCCAATTGATGAGGGCGCACAACGATCAATCAAGAGCGTCTAAGCAAGCTGCGCCACGAGCGCTTCTAAATGAATACCTACTTATTAAATTATTACTACTAGATACTAGGTATCATGAACTAAATAGGATACTACCATTAAAAATATAGGTAACTAAGTACTATTTCGCAGATTTTCCATGAGCTTCAGATTTAAACCATTCCATAATGCAGCGAAAACTCGGATGCAAGGTACTCATTCATTGGGCAATGTGCAACTGGTGCACACAATCTTCTATGCTCAATGTTTTTGCCTACAACATCTGAAAAATAAAGTTATCTAGATAAATAATTGATTTTCAACTCACACTCTTATTTTACACAACCTTATTTTATCGCTCGCTGGATTCCACTGTTGGAACTGTTGGATTTGAAGGAGGGAAGTCTTTTCCGAGCAATGGGATCCAGCTTAACAATAACCGTGAAAAATCATCAATAAAGATAGTAACTTACTCAGGGTCTAGAGGAAAACTTGTAAGAAGCATGTCCATTCTAAGCAGATTTTGATTACCACAAATGGCACACTGCCTGTAACGCCGACTTTCCATCGCAGAGTACTATATTATAATACTTCCCATGTTACAGAATATTTGGTAATATTCGTACCTAATAAATAATTAAAATCTCAATCTAATCCAAACGGATGAAAATGTCAAGCAATGTCAAGATTCGCCATTTTATTTTTTCGCTGCGCCAAGGCGGCAACTTGTTCAAAAAAATGTTTATGTGTTGTAAGTTGGTATGAATCTGCTTGCATTTCACGAAGAATTTGTTATTCCAATGTAGACTTTGTTACAGTTGAATTAGGCTTTATTTGGAGTGATAAAAATTACTGTTCATATTTTCCTAGGCAGTGTCGACCCACTGGTGTTGACCGTTGGCTTTTGAGCAATATTACAAACAAAACTTTGATGATACCAACACAGATCAATAACAATTCCACAGATTCCACTTCTCTCTGCCATAGAGACCACAGATAAAAAATATATATGAAGCTCTTGTGAGAGTTGATCGATTTCTTTCTAAATCTATCAACTCGCGAAGGATGTAGCGCCCTCTATTGACACACCAAAAAACCCCGTAGCGAAAATAAGAAAGCGGGAAGTAAATACAAAAACAAGTCTCAGAGATGCAAAATTACTTAGCTCTAGTTTCTCGTAGGTAAATCAATTGTATAAAAAAACAATTACTTACCTAATTAAGTACTTACCTACTTACTTAGTACGACTTACCTACCTAACCTACCTACTAACCTAATTTTTTTTTAATCTAAAAAAAAGACATTTACAAATGAGTAGTACTTACATAAGTGGGTACCTACCTACCTTACCTATGTAACTAAGTAGCTACATGTGCCTAACTACTACCTACAACCACCTACAACAAAGTATCAAAGCGCGCGAGACGGTGAAAACGGTCGACTCAGGCGCAGAATCAAATGAAGTTACAACAAGAGAAGGGTGGGTGGCAGAGGGACGGGCGGGGAAGATTATGAAGCTGTCATCTGCGGGTTCGAAACAAACTCGACTCACGAAACAGCTCACTCAACTCGACACAAGAGAGCTAAACTACACTACATCTCTCTCTACAATGAATGCCTCAATCGGTTGCGAGCGCGCGCGCGGGAACCACGTATGTTCGGGTTTCGCGCGTGAAAATTCACCTTTCGTCTTTCATAAACACAACAAATCAATCTGAAAGCAGAATCGTAAATGAAACTTGACGTGAATTATGCACTGCAGTGTTGTTTTATAGTGACGTTGGCGTTCAGTGATAATTTTATGTGGGGGATCGTAAAAAGTTAAGAAAAACAGGAGATCTAAAGTTTCCGTCGTTCAAGCCATGTGACTGAGAGCAGCAAAGCAAGATTTGTAAGTAAATTTTGAACTTAATGTTGTGATCCTGTTTTAACTTTAGTAGGTTGGTAAGTATTTAAATTATTATGTTACTAAATTATATTTTACGAATAATAAAGGCAGGTACCTAGGTAGGTGCTTGAGTAATTTTCCTACTGAAATTCTAATTTTATTAACAGTAATCTAATTTTATTAGGCTTTTGAGTAGATTTTTAAACCTTAACATCATCATCATCATCATCAGCCCTTCTCATCCCGCTGCTGCAGCTGGGTATAGGCCTCTCTTCACTTTTGCCATTCGCTTCTGTCCTGTCCTGCGCCAATCTCTACCCATGTATAGTTCGCGTCATGTAAAGCGTTCTTTTTACATGACGCGACTTAAACCTACTTAGGTACTATGTCGTTAATCCATCTTGTCGGCGCGGCGGACAAACCTAAACATAAATCTTAAAAAATGTACTTAGGTGTAAGCAAATATGTAGGTAAGTAGGTACCTACCTTCTTACATAAAAAAACAAAAAACTAATTCTTTTACATATTTACTAGATGATTTAATTTTATACACAAGACCTAAACTCAACGGGACACTTGCTACTGAGCGCGAGTGTGGAGACTTGTGGAACTAACTAAGCCGCGTGTTCTTTATGATGTTTTCCTTCACCATTTAGAGCTCGTCTCAAAGGGCATAGGTACCGTACCTATCAATATGACATTAGCGGCATTCTTTTTTTTCAAGTTTTTAGTGGGGTCATTCGTAACAATTCTACATACAAAAGATTTCAACGCGCTGCACTCTTAGCACTAGCACAACAAATTGCGTCGCGCCTTCCACCTTCGGATTGCAAGTCGAGGAACTATCCCACTCGGTCAATGCGGCTCACAATTAAAAGATGGAATGAAGATTACCTAGTAGATATATTTAAATGAGCCGGTATTCACAAAGAGCCTAGTCGTCACAAGCTGCAAAGAGTAATGAATCGCTCGTGATGCGCCAATAACAAGCTTCGTAAATGTTAATTCGCAAGTAAACATTTGCATACTCGTGATATGGCATAGAAATAGCCCGTAAAGATTGACTGTAACATAGACAGAAGAGAACAGTTGGTCAATACAGAAAACTGAACAACGATACCATAGGACCTACTAACATTACATAAAAAGAGAGTGTGAATTTCGTGTTTGTAAAAATGAAAATGTTTCAGGAATAGAACACTAGCAGGGCTATTTTGACTCACACGTAAAGTCACTAGCTCGGATTACTTCCTACAAAAATTGATTTTTTTACGATGAATACTTTGAAATGGTAGAAGATGGTTGAAAAAAGTGATAGAAATATATTGTGTAAAATATTCAAAGTAATTCTGCATTCTATAACTTTCATATTGTTCGTAAAAAATCAATTTGTAGCAAGAAATCCGAGTTAGCGACTTAGTCAAAATAGCCCTGCAGGAAGGAAGTAAGGGAAGACCAAAGAAGTGGTATGATTGTGTGACAAAGGATATGAATGTGAGAGGAGTGGATTCAGAGTTGACGAATGATAGGGGGTGAGTGGAAGTGGAAAACATGTTTTGCCGACTCCACTTAGTGTGGGATAAGGGCAGCAGAATGAATGACGAGGAGAACACTAGGAAGTAAATGAGAGGTTTCGATGAAAAAATTTGATGGCAGAAGTTGACTTGTTGTGCTGACCGCTTTTGTAGACAGGAAGATGATTTTCATCCTGAAATTGATTTCCCGAGTAGGTATGTGTCGAGTACCTGTACCAAAGACTTATTAAATTTACTCGCTAAATCAGGCCACGTTTGTGTAAAGTGAGGAAGCCTTTCCTACGCCGTAAGACAAATAGTCACATTCTATATCAGGCAGCATTGTCACTCGTCTTTCGTGTCCTTAGCTGTTGTCGAGACGTGGATTGAACTAATGAAATGGCACATTAGTTGATGACGCAAATAACATGACATACAGACTATGTGAGCTGATTTACTTGCAGAGTTTGAATCAATTGGAGGGTGGTCAATAAACATCTCAGATAAAATCTTCGAAGTCATCAAACAGTAAAAGCTGGCTCAGTGACGTAGAAAAAAAAATCTTATTCATCAACAAAGTACGCAGCGAACTTATTTACTTACAAAAAGAACGATTATGGGTATTTATATTATGCCTAGGCCTACCTATATTTATTGGATCTATGAAAATGTATGCTTCGTGGAAATTCATTTCACGAAATTAAAAATATACCACATCGTTCCGCTGAGAACTCTAGGACTGCCGTATTGACTTGACTGACGTAGACAATAGACATTAATCACCTTATCTTTTATTAGAAAAAAAAAAAAATTACACAAACTGTAGTAATGACTTCCTTACCTACTGCAGAATAATTAGTAACGCAGGTACTGATGTAAGCTCTAGTCAGAAGGACGCACGTACAAACTATAAAACTACGCACACGGCTTTGATTGATTTATGGCATCCCGCTGTCCATATTGATGTTGTTTTCGTTGTTACGAATACTTTTGTAAAGGATCGCTTATTAGTCGCTTGGAATGCTGACTGGAATAGAATACTAAAGTGGTAGGTATGTATGGCTGATATAAATTGCAAGCTAAATATAGAATTGTCAGAGCATATTCCACTGCTGTTAATTATTTTACAAGTATTGAGAAGTGACAACCCATAACCATAATGGGTAGGTAAGTATCTACTTTTTAAACTGATGAAGATAGGTTGTAGGTTTCAAAATAAATTTAACAAACAGATATTGAATGATTGACCCCGGAGAGTAATAAGAAAACAGCTTGAACATTTACCACGTCGTATGATGAGAGGTCATTAAAAACACAATACCAAAAGCCACAGCAATTCTTAGCTCGAAAAGCTCTTTATTTAATGGCCGAACACTTCGCGATTTCTCAGAATGAGACCGAACATTAAGGTTGATACTTTGGCAATACTAAAGTTGATGGAGGATGACAGTTGCTGTGCTGGACTAATTATTAGAATCTTGTCTTGAAGAATCTGAAATTATGATAACGACAGCCACAAATAGAAAAATAAACCGAATTCTTATTACCAAAGAAAAAGTATCATCCTTTTGTTAGGTAAGTACTTAATTGCTATATTTTCAGACAGATTTTTCAGTTTGAATCCGATGGGTTTATTTATAGAGTAGATAAGTACCTAACTACCTAATAAAGCGCGTAAAATGTCACTTAACCATGTTTACATTAATAATTAACTCTGAATGAGCTACCTTCAAAGATATTGCGTTACTCTATCTAAAACAACAGTTGTATTCCGTCTCTCATTCATGTTTAGTTAAGCTTTTGATTTCGTACGTTCTCGGTTCGTCTGTATAATATTTATCGGAGTTATTATTAGCCTTCACCGGCACCAATAGTCGATATGCTTACAGAGGATAAATAAATTGCACATTTTACGAGGTGTCACATATACAGCTTGGCGTTTATCGACCGTTATATCGAGCTTGGTCAAATCTCGCTCCGTTTCGGTGTTTTGGTTTTAGTCACGCCTCTTGTACCCTTCTCGATTTTTTCTTTTGATTTTTACAGACGATAAAAAATGCACGGAAAAAATAATTGAGATGTGGTCCTTGCAGCTGCAGACCACATGTCTTAATTTGTCTCTGGCGACCTTTTCGGTAATTTATTACGTGGGACTAGGCGGACGTTGTCTTGGCTTGTAAATTAATGCCACCTACTTTTGAAGTGCATGTGTTGCGTCTGTCTCTTCCTTTTCGCTAAAATTAATTTTGATCTAAAAATAACAAGACTAAACTCAGCTTGAGCAAGTATTTAGCCGGGTTTCCACGGCGAAAGGGTAATGAGTGGGAAATGGCTGTGCGGAACGGACTCTTTTTATATGAAATAGTTTTACGTTTCCACCGACACAGTAAAATCTATACTTGAGTGAGTTCATTTTAACTCCTTCTGCTCTAAGATAAAAGTATGAACGATACTTTTATCATTGCTCTACTCGCGTCCTTTCCGCTCGACTATTTGTTGGTGGAAATTCTAGTAAGTTAGGTGCAGCTTTGCAGTTTACTCTTGCGAGTTAAACTGGGTCCTCTCTGCTTGCGGTGGAAACCCGGCTTCAGATTAAGCAACACAAATAAATAACACTTTCGTTATTATCTTTTTACGTATTGCCGTATTGCTGAAGAAATTCATCCTAATGTTAGGAAATTCTCGGTAGAGATGGTGCTCAATGTCGCCCATCGCTCGAATTTACCCACTGGCAGCTTGGGTTCATTGTATTTGTATCACAACAAGTTATAGGTAAGTTATAGGTAAGTTACTACCTTCCGACTACGACTTGTAATTTCGACAATGCCGTCCAAATAATGAAAAACTAGGATTTAGCATTTAGTGATTGGAAAAAAGCAGTTGAGCAAGATCTTTTTTGGGATGAGAGGGGATTACTTTAAGTAGCAACTAATGTGTTCCATCTGAATGCACAACTAAACAATTACTGCAACTATACGCAATAAAGTGTAAAAGACGCTACCTGATGCCCTTTCAAGTGTCTCTCTACTCGCTACCGTTTGTTCAGTTTTTTGGGCTTTTTGAATGTCGGTTGTTTAGTGAGGGTTGGGTTGTTACCTGAGCGTTGGTGTTTCTCAATTCAATAGAATAAACATGGTTGTTTTTTTTAAACTCGTTAAGAAAACATCAGCTAACTGTTTTTGATATTACGCTATGATCGAATGCACTAGAAGTCTGGAACATGTATGGTGGAAAAAATAACCTGGATTTATAGCGCATTATATTCGCGCTATTTTGAGCACTAATAAATTTTACGATCTCACGAGCATACGATGAATGTTTAAATTACCGCGAAGATAGTCTCTTTTATTTATTGTAACTGTGAGCGTATCGTTCGATTTGGAATCTATGTCTCTCGTGGGCTCAAATTATAATGTCTCACACTAAAGAAACAAGATATTCGTGAGATTTTGAGTCAATAGAAAAGCCCGCATGTTCATGTCGTTCAAGTCGTTAAAATTCACTTTCTTAAACTTTACCACGATACTACGAGCCCCTGACTGATACCCTCACAAATATACTATTTTTTTACATAAAGGTTATTGGAATGGGTTTTCATGACTGATTAAGTAGCACATATTCTCGATAGTATTTGAAGAATAAACATTTATTTACTTAGGTATACGGTTTTATGTTTATGTTATTTAAACCGATACGAGAACTATCGTTTGTTCTCTGAAATCGAGTTGCAAGAACCACGCTATCTAGAGTCTAGATGTTTGATGAATATCATCATAGGTAAGTAGAATCGAAGGTATCATTGTAACTTCTAAGAAATGCTGTACAGTTTCTGCAACTGTGCAGTTTAAGTGTGGGAACAGAATCTAGTGTTTATAATCATGCGGATATATAAGTTCTACCGGTCTTGCGAGATGTCGGTGACAAGGAGGCACCTACATTATTATGTCTACCATACAAAGTTTAATAAGGAATAAGTACTTATTAAAATATTTATTAAAGTGCCTCATGTTAATTTTGGACTATTATTATGGTAGTAGAGGTACCTGTTAACGTTGTATAAATAACTAGACCAAATGTAAACGCGTCAATTTAGTTCCGCTTTAAAACAACTGAGATCCTGAATACTCTTAATAATTGTTTTTACGTTTTACGTCAATACAGTCATAATCAAAATAAATGAACTCATTACAAGTAAAACAAGTGATTTAGATACGTTCGTTATCTCCAAGATAGCACCTCCTGTTATTTGATCTTAACGTCCACAGTAACCTGACCTTTCATACTGCGGTTCCAAGACTGTATCAGAATATTTTTACGACATGACTGCAGAGATGGTTGTCTACTAAAGTACTAACTATTAGATCTTCTGTATTTAGTAAGATCGTATTCCTTACTGACTCTTCACGTATCTGTGGCTTGGGTATCAAGTTGTAACGGTAGATATTACTAGTTATCGTAAAATTAGCGAGTTGTAAATGCCTGTAAGCAGGCATTTCTTGTGTTTTGTAATGAGGTTATCGCTTCGCTTTGTTTGATTAGCACCGTACATAAAGACCTTGTAATTGTTGAGGAATTTTGTAAAACGTATTGTAATCTATATTAAAATATCTTGAACATGGCTTAGCGATTTATGAACATTTCGTAACCTAATCAAATACAACAATAACAAAAATTCAAAAACTGTAATTCAATTATTCCATCTACCAAAGTTGATAGTAAAAACACAAAAATACTGTAAAATGTAAACTATCTTTGTCTCCAGAGTCTGAGTTTTAGAAAGTACTTTAATACGATCGTTTATATTCGAACAAAACGTGCCTTAGTCCCACTCTCTATAGCCATAAAAAGTGGTACCTTAAATCAGAGTGCACGGGACACCGAGTTTTATACAAACCAACGTAGGTAGGTACAATAAAGTTGTGGAGATAGCCGAAGTACTTATGAATAAATATAAATCTATTGTAGAAAGTTTGAAAATACCTACATAGTTTTTGCAGCTGGTAGAGAAACGCTCATCTGTGAATATTATTGTTTATATATTTATTTAAGTTTGTTTTATTTTATAGCACTTGAAATAGAATAACTAACTTGATATTTACCTAAGATAATATTCTGCAATCGTAAAATATTTTGCCGTAAAACAAATGGTCTTAGAATATTTTTTTTCATTGATGGCTCAGGAATAAACATGCCTATGAACATAAACATACCACGGCATAATCTTCAATAACGATATTATTATGATATTTTTGATTTTATTATGTACCTACTTATATTTGTATTTTAATTAGACAACCATCTAATTTATTTAATAACATGTCTAGAAAAAAATAATGAACAATATTTGAAGTCAAAAATGACCTTTTGCATATCGCACCTCCGGCAGGACAAGGTCGTAACTGTCAAAAATTCCAAAAATGAGTTGAGTATGCCCAAGGGCCTAAATAACGGCCTTTTATCTGAAACGACAGAGATTCTTTCTTAGTTTGGCTTTATTTCGCTACAGGGCAACAGTGTCTTTGTCAGATTATTGCGATTTTTCGTCAATTCTGGCGCGACAACGCCGTAAAGGTTAATATAGGGCATATTCAAAGACCGCATATTTTTGTTTTTTGTTTAAGTTTGTGGAGGAACAAAGTCATATTTAGTACTTATTTTATGTTGTATATGCAACCCTAATTACAAAGTTATTTAACTTTTGGAGGACAAGGGCATAAATGTGACCCCTTTTTTTAAAAAAACCTTCTTTAAAACAAATAAAAATTATTTCACTCATTTATGAAACATGCACCGATTCATAAAAGTTTAAAGTAGTATTGTGCAAAGAACAATCTCTTCAGAGCAGTTTATACAGAATGATACAACGTTGAATGAATAAAAATATTTAAAATGGCTCTCCTGTAAAATCACAAAATGTGCAGTTGAGACCTTGTCCTGCCGAAGGTGCGATATGATGAATGATAAACTTACTTTTGATACCTAAGTTAACTTATCAATCAAGTCCCTACATATGAAACCTGTTTCATAATCTCTAAAATTCAATAGGAAAGTTAGTAACGCTCTCGTTTCGAAGGAGTTCAGTCCATCTCAGTGATGTTTGCCCAACCAGTTGGCGCCTAATGACATGCAATAATGAGTTGCGCGGGAGTGGAGTTTGCTTCCGTGGTTAGAGCAGCGCTGCTCGACACGCTAAAATGTCAGCTTTGAAGTCAAATATTCTTAGAAGTTTTGAAATTTTCTGTCGATGTTTCTCGTCGCTTGTCGGAAATAAGGTGACTATTAAAGATTTTGAGCCTAGATCATGATAAGTGATGAATTTTAGTTTTTTTGTAATTTGTCTTACCTACAACCATATCATAAAAAGTGAAGTCTTATAAGTATGTATTGTCACAAACTACATAACCTCAGTAGGTATATGTGAATAATAAAAAGTATGAAGCGAGTTTTACATAGACATATTAAGGTACCTACCTACCTATGTCATGAAAGAAGATAGTGCTTGATTAGACATTTGCGTAATGGATTGTGTGAAAAATGAGGAGTAAGAATGGAATGAGAGCTGACATGACGGCTGATAGATAGAAATGGAAGAAGAATACCTACATACTGTGCCGTGTGGGACAAGGAAAGAAAGATGATGACGACCTATATTAGATTTACCTACAGGCCTTCGTATTCCTGGAGTTAGATTAACATTTGGCAGACACCGCATAGGTGTTGGCATCCCTTTGTTCAAAGCTATTTACTTAAAATGAACTTTCGGGCTAGGGATTCCTTATAAGTGTCTTTGGCGGTGACCCCAAGTTTCTAACAAAGGTCTTGCGAATATATTACTTGTTTTTTTAGGGTTCCGTAGACCTGACAAGCGACGCGCACTTGGCCGGTTATTTTTTTTTTACATAGTCACAGTCTGTGTCACTAATTTCACAGACTAGGATGAAAACAACATCCCTGCACCTTACACCACATAATACTCGTAGAATCGTGATGTTGTTTAAGTTTTAATATCAATCTTGAGTGTTTTTGATCTTTTTCGCAAGTTCTGGATAATGTTGTTGGTTTTTTTCCATTGAATTTTGAGTCAAGAGTCAAGTTTTGAATGTGTTAC
The DNA here is from genome assembly GCA_958496255.1 of Camptogramma bilineatum. Lineage (NCBI taxonomy): Eukaryota > Metazoa > Arthropoda > Insecta > Lepidoptera > Geometridae > Camptogramma > Camptogramma bilineatum. Next base: position 6,166,922 of record OY292467.1, on the reverse strand, counting down.
CGATTGTTGTAGGTACCGAACACATAAAATAAAATATTATTATACCACAGATAACAGAAAAAAATGCCACGTATGCATAAATTACAATAGGCAATTAAATTCATAAAAACACCTAAACGATTAAAATTAAATTCTAACTACCGTACCTACCTACCACAAAATACTCAATTAAAGTGAGTATTCAATGTGCTAAGAAAGATAACTTCGCTGATAATCGTAATCATCCAGTTTTTATCAACAATATTTTCAATCTTATAGTTACTACAACTTCAATTAACATAACGGTGACGCCCTTCAAATAATTTACCGTTTTAATTGACGTCTCATTCCAATACCCAAAGCAAGTCGACCATCAGCATTTCTAAAGCCGTTTTAAAACTAATGAACCGTTAGTTTTTAAATATGTTTAGAAATGTTTTAAAATGAATTTGGAAATGTTGAAAGACACTTGTCTAGTCACGATCCGTTGCGCTTGTGGACACTGTGGGCAATTACTGATGCTTTTCACACTTGTCCGCTAACCGTCCAGATTATGACTTGAAATGTCACAGTATTTCGAACATTTCCATGCATTTTGGGTTACACCAGCTTAGCCGATTGGTAGTCGGTAGGATTTATTCAGTTGAGTTATCTATAGATCGAGTACAACCATCCTTAGATGGTTCAACTGGATCGAGTGTTTTTTGTTAAGTTTGTAAATAATTGTACTGGATTCGTTTGTGTAATGTTTTTCGATCGAGCGAGCGAAGCGAGCGAAGATCTTAGTGGTAAGTTGGGCGATTTTGCTTTGTTTGTTTGTATGTTTGTATGTTTGTATGTTTGTATGTTTGTATGTTTGTATGTTTGTATGTTTGTATGTTTGTATGTTTGTATGTTTGTATGTTTCACGAATTGTTGTTCGAGCATAACTGTCGAACCGTTCATCCAATCTGCATGAAACTTGGTAGGTCAATAGGTTGTGGTAAGGAAATTTACGGTGGAGCATATGAGCTTAATCGATGAAGGGGTTGTGAAGATATTGGGTTCCCAAGGGGGTAAAAAATTATGAAAGTTACACAAATATATTGAGTGGGGTGTCATACGAAAGGGCTTATTTTGTACATTCCAAAATGGTTTTTATTTTTAATCTAGGATGTATAGTTTTTGAAATACGACCAAAGACCAAAAACTACGAAACCAGAGCTGCAAGAGCTCCCGTTTCATAGAGTTTCGATGTCTTCGTAGCTCATTGACTGGTCGGTCTTAAAAAGAGAGTGCCATCGTTGCGGTTTGGTTTGCAATGATTTTAGATGCTACTTGATTTATTTTCATGATAAAAAAATTTTTGATAAAAAATGAAAATAATTGGGGTAAAAAAAGTTAAGTAAACAAATATATTGAGTGCGGTGTCAAATGAAAGGTCTTTATTTGTACATTCTAAAATAGTTATTATTTTTATTCTAGGACGTATACTTTTAAAAATACGACGAGAATTCATCGAGTGCGCGAGATCTCAGTTCGGGGCGAACTACTAGTATATTGTCGGTCTTATGAATAACCTAGTGCGCCGACCAGGCTCGCTAGAGCGCTCTTTTGTTTTTGGAAACAACATAAGTACTTACAACATTGCTCTAGTGAGCTTGTTCGGCGCACTAAGTTTAATACATAAGACAATATAGGTAGGTAGTGTTTCAAGTTAATATTTTTGAAGTAAGTTTATTATCTGAAGTACTTTTAGTATAACGAGAAATAATTGTTGTACACTTACCTACTTTAAAAGTAGACTCTACATTCTTGAGAATTGGAATGTCATAAAATTCTACGATAGTAATGTAGGTATGGGTAGAAAAAAGCTGATAGAAATCTTAGATGTCAGTTTAGTGCTTCAATTCTTTGAATATAGTGGTAGGTAAACTTGATTTTTTCCTTGTTTTTTGTAGACAACTAAATACTTACAAATGCTTAGAAAAAAAATCCCATTTTAATAGTCGCAGACAATGTTTTTTTTAAGTAGTTAGTAACGTTATAGGTAATCTTTTATTAACTTGTGTCTATTATTTTGTTTAGTAAAATGTTTCACTTAGATTACGCTGCATACGAAAAATTATATGAGTTTCCAAGTGTAAATTATATGAGTTTCCATTTATTTATTTATTTATTTATTTATTTATTTATCATGTTTTTTTACTTTCTGTTGTAAGCGCTCGTAGCGCTTAGACGTTCTTGATAGATAGTTGAAGTTAGCGACGTTCAAAGTGGTCACAATTTGGATGGGTGACCTCAAGTGAAATAACAGTTGAGCACTTCCGTGCTTCAGAGAGCACGTTAAATTGTCGGTCCCACTTTTAAGTCACTAAGCCATGACGGAGGCCTTCAGGCGGCCTAGAAACTCCATCACCAGAGTTAGCCACTAGCTCATATAAACATACATACCTACATACATTTACCTACTTTGTGATGCTTATCTTCCAAATGGTAATGAAAAATATACGCGTCTTGAACGCCCAACATAGAATTAAAACCTAGAATAAATATTATCTCGGTTCATTATGTTTACAAATCAATAGAATTAACAACGCCAACAAGTTACTCACGAGTCTTTATTGTGATGCAAATAAGGTTGAGGTTGGTACAATAGTATTGTTATTGTAATGTAACACTTGGCAAGGAGTGGACATCTTCAGTTGTCATTTTATTTTCTTTTTGCAGCTGAGTCTCGGCCGTCGACCTTACTTACGTATCTCTATCTTATAGGGTTGTCCTTTTATTTTAATGAGGCTTTTAGGTAAACCTATGTTTTATTTAAATTTGACATTTAACAACAAAGGTTTACTTGATTACAAACATTATTGTAAATGTACGCTTAAGTTTATCTCATAGCTCCTCTTTTTATATGTACCATTTTCCTGCTAGGAATTGTAATTATTAATAGGTAGGTATATATTTTTTGTAAAGTTATTTGATATCAAATGTTTGTCAGGCTAAACAATAGGTAGGTAGGTACATGAAATATTTTAAATCTAGTTAAATATACTTAGGTTTATTACGTTACGTAGTACGTAGTTACGTTACGTAGGTTACGTTTAATGCCACCGACCAACGCTTATGTTGCACTTGTTTAGGGTTGTGCTGCGGCCCGCTCTGTAGTGTAGGGTACCACGCGTTAAACTAAGAAACAAACTCTAACTTGTTAAACTTTCGCGATTTGTTAACATAATGATAATTATTATTACGGGATTTTATCGCAAACGTCGGGAAACAAAATAAATAAAAGGTACGCGATAAAATCCCGTAATAATTATTATCATTAAACAAACTCTATTTCTTATTACAAAATTTATTTTATTTCTTATTAAATGGCAGCCCTAAATCTGTTACGGTACCGTAAACGTGTAAGTTAGTAGCTAGTGACGAGAGGACGTGACTCGATTTTGTTTGTTTAGAGCGCGGTGTTCCGAGAACGGGTCTTCGAGGCCCATAATAAGATCATCTCGCGTCCATATAAGCTGTTATTGTTTAAACTAACATTGACGTGATCGTGTCCGAGAGCGATCTAGGTGATGTTGCTGGGAATGCATTTAAAAGGACAAACGTGATGTAATGCACCTGTGCAAAATACTCGTATGTTGATACTCGTAGATATTATATGTATAAAAATATAAAAAATTACAATCGTCTTACGGTCATTCTCAGGCGCAGCATTTTTTTCGGTGGCACAATTTTTTTTAGAATTTGGATGTTTTGACATGAAATATCAAATCTATATTTAATTTAGTAATTATTAGTACAAGAGGGAACTCTTAAAGCCTAACGGTTAAAAAGTTATTTGATTTTGAAAAATTGGTGCCCACCGAAGTCAATATTCTAATCACCGAAATCAAATACATTAAACTTTGGTTAAAAAGTCAACAGTCTTTAGTTCGATCTATAATTATTACATAAAAATTAGGTATTTGTTGATAAAAATCATTTCTAAAAGGGGTTACAGCATTAAACCCCTTGAAGGAGTTAAATTATGTTTCAAAGTTTGTATGGCGATTTATTACTAGTAGTTCTCCCCGAACTGAGATCTCGCGCATCGTAGATGGCTTACATTTGGACTTTCTTCTGACTACCCCTATACTTTCAAGTGCTACTACTGCCGAGTATGCCTATTGCGCTAGCTTGTCATGGTAAAATTACTGGCATGCATGCAATACATAATGTCGTCTAATTTTTCATTCATTTCATATTTATTACGAATTCTCGTCGTATTTAAAAAAGTATACGCCCTAGAATAAAAATAATAACTATTTTGGAATTTACAAATAAAGACCTTTCATTTCACTCAACTCAATATATTTGATTAACTTTTTTTTACCCCCCTTGGGAACCCAATATCCACCCATGATTGGATGGTAAACGATTCCGGCTGTCCAAAAGTCAAAAGCTAGGAACACGTCCTGGCTGGCATCCACCCGAGCATACTCGTATACTACTTAAAGTTAGTCTCTCTTGCAGAATCCAGCCGCTTCAAACCTTGTATTAGGTACTACTACAGGTGGCTGCCTGATTCGGCATCAGCTCCTCTCATTCACATACTGACGGATGCTTTCCTCACTAGGGTCTAGTTGGGATATATTATAAGCCGATGGTCGTTTCAACAGCCTGCAGGGCGAACCTGGCAGAGCGGAGGGCTATCCCACGTCAGTTGGGGGAAGGCTTCGGCCGATGCTTCTACGAGAAAAAATCCATCCGCGTCAGTCCTCCTCACATCACAAAGGGGTATTTCCTGTTGTGTCAGAATTTTCTGTCGCTTTCACCGCGTCAGGTGCCGCTTTAAGTGCTTATTCACGTAGGTACGCGCCTGGCACCTGACGCGGTAGCAGTCTGGCGGAACAATCAGTGGACTCCCGTTTCCGCATTTGGACTCGATGGTGGTCCTTTATGCGTGGGGATAACCTGGCTCGTTAGGTACGTAGCCAACCTAGCTCTCCTAGAAGCACAACAGCTTCCTGGGGTCTTCACCGGCTTATAGGAGCGACCTCGGGATACTGAAGATTTGTTGCCATTGTGTTGCTACTCCCGCACATTCCAGGACTACGTGAGCAGCTGATTCTTCTTCGCTTAGACATCCCCTGCAGAGTGGACTGTCCGTGGCACCAATGTTGTACAGATGTGTTTTGAGGGTACGGTGTCCTGTCAATGTCCCTAAGATTATTTCGAGGTCTTTTCTTTGTAGGTTCATTAGACGACGCTCTGAAGTGTCGGATTGTCTGTCACCAGCGATAGTTGTGTAGGTTTTGGGTATGTTGCCGCATCCAGATGCGTAGTTGAGAAAAGGGCGTAGGCAAGAATGAGGTTGGGCTCTAACTCTTTAGGTTGAAAGCTGCAATTGAGCTGTTCTTTTATTTTTTATAGATGCCGACATTAATCTGGGGCACCTTTTTTATGCCAGCTTTCTCTATGATTCAATACAATTATCATAAATCAGGAAACAGCACTATAAGTGCTATGAAACTGTCTTTACCCTTCATATATTTCCACGGAAAACACTGAAATCAATACCACCGGAATCAAAATTATGAGCAAAATCCTAGATATTTTTAAAAGTAACCAAAATTTTGAATATTAGTCTGCATAATGGAAATCTTGTACCACTTAGATATACTTTTGTTATAATTCGAAAATAATTGCTTGAATGGATTTGAAAAAAATGAATACACCGAACTCATCTTGGAGGGTATACCAAGCCACCGAAAACGATTTTGTTCCTCAATAAAAGAGACACACAGAGACCCACAGACCTGGTTGTCCTCTCCACCAATGCGGAGGGGCTGATAGTTATTCTTACTCTAACAACTGTTCTTGCAGCTATTAGAGAACAGGGTATATGCGTAGATCGGTGCGCGCCACCGATATCAATTCAAAACCTCGGACGCGACTAAAACTACTTGTAACTTATCAACGAAAGTCTAATATTTATTGGGAATATTATAAAATAAGCTAGTAATTATCTGGTTTTTTGTGAATACATTCAAAGTAGCGCCACGCTTTATAGAGAAAAAGATAAAAAATAATTTACATCGCAAAATGTGCTTGGGACATGCCACCGAGGCTCAAATTTCAGCGGTTTTTATTTTTTTTAACTATTTTAAATTTATTTTATCTAAAAGAAAACATAGACTTCTTCTAGTATTTGATCATAACTATCATACAAAAAAGAATCAAGCTTTTAGAAATCTATTTAATAGAGGTTTTTGGCCCGGACGGTTTTTTCGAGCCGTTTGCGAATGGCCCCTTAATCATCGTCCACTGTCTGACTTCATAGTAGCATTCACTACTGGGTATAGACCTTCCTTCGTTTATGCAATTTTTATACTTAGATAGAAATAGAAAAAAGTTTTATTTTCGCCACTACGATACATCCAACAAAAAAAAGTTTTTTTTTCGCAGTCCTGTTCATGTTTCACAGTCCTGTTCTGAAACAGGGCTGTTAAAAAATTGTATAAACGAAACTTGGAGCATCAGGCTAAGTTTGCTTCTTCATTCTTCTATCATTGATCAAAGGCTAATTTATATGGATTAAAAATGTCTAGAAAGTAGAGTATGACTGAAAGATGTATTGTTTTAAATAGTTTTACTACTATTCAAAAAAATCCAATTAATAGTGGTAAAATTACACTATTAGGTGATGTCAGAACACTTGGCTTTGTTCCACAATTCACGTGGTACACCTTTTTTCGCTTGATCCTCAGCACTTTGTGCTGATCTTACAGAAACGAAACATATTTTGCACATAAATATAAGAGCTCAGCTCCTGTCAGTGCAAATTTCCTCCATATACCTATTTATTTTCCAAAGAGATCTCTTTTACTTCTTTATACGACACGACAGCGACCTTCTCTTTATCTGACTCATGTAATCAATTCTTGGTCTTCCCCTTCATCGTCTTCCTTCTACTTTACCTTCTATGATGTTCTTTATGAAGCTGTCATGTATAAGATGTCCAATAATTCTCCCTCTTTTATTTTGAACATTGTTCATCGAAATCCTTTTCTCCTCAACTCTTTTCAGCACTTCTTCGTTAGTAACCTTCTCCGTCCAGCTAATCTTTTTCATCCTCATCCAGCACAACATTTCGAATGCTTCATCATCTCTGAAACAGAAATGTTAAATCTATCAAAATAGATTGCCTTGAAGTTTGCACTGAGCTTGAATTAGAAAATCAGAGTGCTGCCGGCGCGGCGTACCAACAACTCTTAGAGCAATGTCAACTCCTGTATGAACATTATACAGGTACTACCAGTTTCTTCGACCAATACCGTGAAAAATTGACTCATTTTACTTATTTTTTGACGATCTTTCTTCCTAAATCCAAGTTTCAGTACATCCAAGTTTAAAACAAAGTTAGGCTCTATAATAACGCGATTTACTCACGTAAAATTGTAAGAGAATTTTTATCTGGGTGAGACTAAGATGTACCAGGCACTCTTAGCAGTCGCGTCCCACACTTCACTTTTGAAAATGAAAAAGTTTATCAAAGTATAAGTTGATATAGTTATTCATACTAGATTTGTTCTTCCAGGTGATGTGGTTGCTGGCCGCATTGATGGCTGTATCCGCTGTGTCGGTGACGTCCACGGCATGCGTGCAAGCGCGCACGCGTTGCGCGTATCGCACGGGTTGCGGTGCGGCGCTCAGTAACTACATGATGATGTGCGAGCCGGTGCTCTCGGAACCTTCCAAGTACTGCCCTAAGGAGTGCAGTCATGCTCTGATTGCTCTAACATCTACGGAGGAGGGAAAGGAACTTATGAATGTAAGTATTCAGGTTGTTGTAATTGTAATAAACAGATATTTCAGAAAAAAAAAAAACATAAATTCCCAGATGGATTTGTCCGTTGAAATTGGTGATGTGTAAACCTGCTATAGGCTCATAAATCTTTGTTATTTTTCTATATTATTTTTCTTTCTTTCACGAGAAACATGTTACGACCAAATTAACTAGTAAAACTCTGAAGTTTGCGACTTTAAAATATACTAGCAGTTTAGCATAAATTAACATAGGTAAGAATACATTTAGTATAATTTTTACGAGTAGCTTATTTGACTAACCAATAAACTGTTTACGACGAAGTGGAAATTCATATTGCTTCGTATTTACGAGACGAGTGTATCCTATCCTCGTTTAATTGATTGATGGCCGTTATTTTTGTGTAATTTATTTCTTTAGAAACTATTATTAACATTGATTAGGCACGTATTTGATAAAAACTTAAATATTACCTACAATGTAATTAAAATGAATCATTTTTTCTGAAAAAATAAATGGTAACTTAATTCTTTTACCAAAATAGCTACTTGGAAGAACATTCTCGGCTGCACGTTTCTAGGTAATACTATTTCTGAATTATTTTAGCTATACTTTATTGCTGCCAAATGATCGGAATACGTGGGAAAATCCATACGGGTGAAACTAGGAAGCTAGTTAAATACACATTCTGAGCTCAATTGATATATCTGAATAAAACAGGCCACTTTAAAGCAATTGCATAACCAAATCGTTTGTCCATTGAAATTGATGTCATCTCAATCATGCGGGGTTATCCAGGGTCAGGCATAACTGCCACTTCAATCTCAACTTTACAAGTGTAACTACAGATTGAATATAGGGTGTGGTCAACAAAGAGACTTAATCATAGGTACTTTACCACTTTGGAATTGAGTAAGTACCTAAAGTTTAGCCATGGTATGGTTTAGGACCTAAACCATACCATGGCTAAAGGACCTAAACTTTAGGTCCTAAACCATACCATGGCTAAAAATCGCATGGACTGTTGTTTTGACGGAGTTTTTAGCCCGTATGAAGGTCTCTGTCTACTGTCAACAATATAGGTACTCGCAGTAGTTCCGTTAAAATGTTCCATAGTTGAACAAATGGGATTTTTTTAGCGATAGTCCCGTGACTTAAGATTATAGAGAATCCACCCCTATGAATGTTGGCCGCTCTAGAGAAAATCTGGCCAAATGGGGATTCCAGGACCCTGCACAAGTCCAGAGCGATTGTGGAGCTCCCATTCAAGACATGGTGCATTTACTTTCATGCCCTCTGTGCCCTACCAGCCAGCTGCACCCGAGAAGATCTACTACATGCCACCGAAAACGGAGTTAAGGCGAGGCTTACCAACTGAGCCGGTAAGGAGACAAGTTTTTCGCATTATGAGTCATAATGTGAAAAAAATTGTCTCCATCGAGAACGATTGACATTAATCTCAATATCAGTATATCTCACTCTACAACTACCTACATAAAAATCATCGGCCGTGCGAACGAACCCAATATCATCTGCAAATACACTTTTATTTTCCATACATTTTTACTGCCGTTGCAAATGCATCTCAAGTTCAGAATGTCACAATTACTTCTCATCCAACCGTTTACATCTCACGACGAACCAATTGACCGGGATGGCCAATAAACCGAGAGCCGTAAATTGTTAGCAATTGGTCCGGCAGGGAGGTTTTACTTACTGGTGGTGTGGTGTAGGTGTGTGCAGACGCAATAAAATCTAATTTAGACGTCGTCGGTCGTCGGGATTTGTCCGACAGTCAGGACAGTGGGGTTGCGGGTGACGACCTCGAGACTGCGCTGAGGAAAAATCCTTTTTTGTCTTCGAGCATCAAAAAAGCGAAGAAATTCTGTGTTTTAACTAAGTAGCTTATATTATTTACCATGTTTAGTAGGATACCAACAGTGGATCGGAATTAAATATCCCTTAAAAACGCGATACTATAAATGAGAAGGTATAGGGAATAGCTATAGATAAATTCCAGCGTCAAATATGTGATTCGGTACGATTGATAATAAACAAATTAAGAAGGTAAAAATCTTGAAAAGTGGCTGCGTTTGGTGAAACATTATTAAAGTTTATATGTGTAGCTGATCTGTCTGACACTGATTATTATTATAATGTAGTGAGTCTACATTTACTATTCTCTACATGTAGGTGAATGTATCATGCGATACAAATCTTGAGAGAGCACGGCAATTGTATCAACAAAAACGAGGGATTGCGACGATGTTCAAGACCCCCCTTGTAGTGCAGGTGTCAATGCATATGCATACTTAGCGATATTTTTAACTTCTGCATTATTATTGACTTGAATAAAATTCTCCTTGAACATGTAAACTCAATTTGCTGATAAGAATTTTATTTGGCAAGTCGATAATTATTTGGCAAATCCACCTTTGGTCATTAAATTTTTATTTTGCTAACAAAAGTTTTTGTGGAATTTGACCTATTTGGGATTAGTTATTTTCAAATTTTGGTTTCGTAAAGACTGTTCACACCTACAGGCCTTTACTGGAACTACTGATAGTACCTAAATAAGGAAAATAGAGGTAGCCGTTTTAGTTCACACACTTTTATCAAAGCCGAAAACCATCAATAGTTTAACTTGATCCATTGTTGAGACCTCTACGACCTCTTGCAAATTTTTATATCAAATAACACCGAATCGAGTATGCTCTAAAATTCTCAACAGTTTGTAACATAGAAGGCTTGCCATACTAGTCAGTAAATTTGACCATGTTTGGCATACTGCTTAAGTAAGTCATAGACATAAAGATTATGTAGAGAACCGGTTTCGCCCTTAATGATTACACCGCAGGACCAGAATCTGAGACAAGTGGTAAAACGAAAACGATAAGCTTATTTGCAACTGTTTCGAGACATGATTAATAAACAATGTCACTTACTTATTCGCTTTGCTAGCTTAATTACCCTTGATCTACCTATAGAAACACAGTTACCCTTGATCTATGTATAGCAAACTAACTCAGTTTCTAGGCTTATCCGCGTAGAGTCTGCCATTCAATGATTCCTTTTTATTTTGCCTTACCTACCTATAATAGTGATGAATATATAAATCGTTAAATATTTGACAGAATCAGATCAGTAGCTCCACACAAATCTAGCATGATTCTGTACAGCAAAACCTCCCATAACTGGATTAGTCATCTGGTACTTCAAGAATCCAGTCTACTGAGTCTCTAGACTTGTTGGTCACTGACCGGGAATACAGGCACTTGTCTGGGGGCAAGTTGGGCAATGTATCGAGCAAAGAAGCGGCCGAACAGCCTTGAGATTTGACGTCTTGATCGGGACCTACCGCAGCGCCGTCTCTCGCAGGTGTTGCACACAAAAACCGAGCGTAAGACGGCTGCGTCTTCATTAATCTGTGAAGGCCGCAAATTGACCTTAGAAACCATAGCGGATCGGTTTAGGATCCAATTAAATTAAAGACCCGATCTCCGATTTCAGTCCAGTCCCGTTGGCCGTTATTATAATATACAAAATGTTTCTTAAAGTATTTCTCTCGTATGAACAAGTTTATCAATGAACCTGATACAACTGAATGATAGCCAATTTAGACCAGCTTGGCTTATTTGGCTTTCCTTAGAAGGACAGACCCCAAGACTTAATGATAAGAACAAAATCTCTATTAAAATATAGGTTTGTGATACTAATGAATGTTCTTCTGTTTTAGTCGACTTAAAAAAAGAGGAAGTTCAATTCGGTTGCATGTTTGAATTTAAATGTTAATGGATATCCGTAAAACTGAGCTTATTCTAAAGATTTTTCATAACAAAATATTTTTTGTTATAGTGATGAACAAGTTGTCGCAATTTGATTCTCTCGATCGGCCTGAAATAATTACTGCACCTCTGATTCCACAGCTTAAAATATCCGAGCATAAAAATGTGATAAAATAATTTCACACAATCCTTTTCTCATGCTGATGGTGTAACACATGTGATCAATCTCGACAAGGCCATAATTTCTTTTGTCAACTTCCAAAACCATCTAGTTAATCTTTTACTAATCCGAACTTTAATCCAGTCGCATTTATTGAAATTTCAAAACTCGTGTTTTGATAGAGAAACCGGTACGTTTTGTCGTAAAAATATTTTACGAGGGAAAATGTTGTTATTATTCGTATGGGCCGTGGTAATTTACGACTTTCCCTCAAATTTATAGCCACGGCTTAATATTAGACTGTGTAAAGTTGAAATTTTGGTGGTCGTCAATATTCCTGTTCTCAACATTATACTTACATTAAATTTAGCTATAGTACGTTGAGCAATCGCTTCCATAGAAAATTACTCAAATAACCTATTAATAAGAGTAATTACTGGCTGTATTTTGAGTTTTACAACGGTTGTCAACCCAAAAAGAACCCAAGTTCTTCGTATTAAAGTAGCATTTCTTTTGTTACAGTGCGAATGTGAAGACGACGAGTTCTGCATAGAGTCAAAGACCCGCATCGACATCTGCCGGCCTCAGGTCTTGAGAGAAGCTGAGAACGCCACATCATCATGCACTCTATCCCAGCTTATCTGTATAGCCAACGCACAGTGTGCCACAGCGCTATCCTACTACCACCAGTTCTGCCGGTCAATGTTCCGCGGCAGAAAGTGTTCAAACAAATGCCTCAACTCCATAGAAATTTTGAGGAAGCAGGAGAAAGCTGCTGCCTTGACAGTATGCCAATGCGACGGAAACGAAGACTACAACTGCCCGCAAATGCAAAGCAATCTCGAAAGGCTATGCTTTCATAAAAAAGGTCACGGCAGAGGTCACGAGAGAGGCCATGAAAAGCATAAGAAAGTGCCAAAAGAGCCCATTTCTGACTCTGGCAGTACAACCGCCGTGTCATGGCTCATTTTAATGAGTGCGGTGCTTTTAAGTTTCAACACGTTATGATAAATGAGGCGTGAGGCCTTCAATAGTTCATTACCGTAAAGACTTTCTGTGAATAATATGTTTAAGATGCAATCAGCGGTAATTATACTCGCCGGGTAAAAACAGGGTCCACCGTTATTTCTTCATTTAAGTAAAATCATTTCATACTTTTTACAGCAGTGACTGATGGTCTTTACTATTTTATTTTGTTGTTCGTTCTTCACGGTGTTCTGTTTTTTCTCGGCGATATTGAAAGTACAATGTAAATATATAGGGTTACTGATAGCCAGTAGATATTGGTTCTTCACGAAGCATTGCTATAATGCAGTGGAAACCTTGTTTTTCAGTGTTTGTGCCAAATTATATTCAATTTTCGATGGGCTGGAACCGTCACCCGGGGATGTATTATTATTTTTATCGACCAAATTAGGAGTTCTCCGCCATATTGCGTTCGCGATAGGACGTCGCTTTAAAACAAAAGCAAGGGTACCTATATGAGTAATGAGACTGCGTGTGGTAATATTTCGCTTCCCTCAGCTACTAATCATTGTCTATGGTTTAAATCTATTCGGATTCAAGCCGCCCACGGGCCTGCGCAGGCGTCGCTATAAATATGCCGGTGCCGGTGGTCCGGTGACAAATACCCGCCTGTTCCCGATGTGGCGCCACGCCGATTGATCTAGCGACTGTTCAGAAACTAGGGTGGAAAACGTAATGATAGATTTTTTCCAAAATTATCAAAGGAAAACATTAGTAGGTACCTACCTAATTGTGTATGGGTAAAAATTGTGAATAAGACTGAACGATAGAACGAACTTTTACGATTGTAACAAATGGGAATTGGTGGTCTCTGCGTACGGGAAAGAGGCGTGAATCTTATTTTGAGTACTTTTCAACGACAAGAGTCAATATGACACGTTCAAACTATGTACTTTCATAAAATTGGCAAAATTGACAGGAAACTGACGGAAAACCTACCTGCCTTTACATCAGTTAATTTTAGACAAAGGAGTGTCCCAGAAAAAGAAGGAAGTAGCGCTAATGATACAGCGATTCCGGTAGCGCGACACTAATCGCTTCTGAAGGGTTAACGTTTTAGAAAGCGTTCTGGAAGCGTCTGTAGTTCAAAGTGACTTTAGAAATCCTTTTCTAAAATGCTATCTATGTAAAGTTGTGTTTGTTCCAAGTGGCTTTAGAAATATGACCGATATCTACCTATTAATATAATTGAAAATGTGACTATTACTAATATGGAACGAGAGCATTAATGAAATCTATTTTAGGTTGTTGAATACATTTTCACCCAACGATTTAAAATGAGTAATAGTGTTGTACACCGGAGTAACTAAATATTGAACCTCATGAAAAACTCAAAAATTACTTAAAAGTAGGTACTTATAAGTGTTCGATGCTGATTTGCACTATTAAAAACCCGCGTCAAAAAGTGTAAAGGCAAACATGACTTACGTTTTAAATGATTTCGATGTTTCTTCTTATACAACGAAGTTCCTCCTAATTAATTTAATTCAGAAATCTTATTTTTTTTTAAATACGGCTACAAATAATTCTGATAATCAAATTCGAGTTTACATTGCATTGCTTACCGTCAAAGCTTTAGGAAGCGCTAATGATATAGTGATTCCGGCGAAGCGACACTAATCGTCGCGAGTGATGGAGGGTTAATGTTTTACAAAGCGATGGGATGTCGCTTATTTCATTCAGGAAATTCTTACCCTGAACTTTCGGTTTTATAGTCGTATACTCCGAACTCTCCGAAAATCAGTATGAGATCTCGCGCACCGTAGATGGCTTACATTTGGACTTTCTTCTGACTACCCCTATAATTTCAAGTGCTACTACTGCCGAGTATGCCTATTGCGCTAGCTCTTCATAGTAAAAAATACTAGCATGCATGCAATACATAATGTCGTGTCTAATTTTTCATTTATTTCATATTTATGAATTCTCGTCGTATTTCTAAAAGTATAGATACGTCCTAGAATAAAAATAATAACTATTTTGGAATGTACAAATAAAGACCTTCCATTTGACACCCCACTCAATATATTTGTATACCTACTTAACTTTTTTTACCCCAATTATTTTCATTCTCTATCAAAAAAATTTTTATCATGAAAATAAATCAAGTAGCATCTAAAATCATTGCAAACCAAACCGCAACGATGCCACTCTCTTTTTAAGACCGACCAGTCAATGAGCTACGAAGACATCGAAACTCTATGAAACGGGAGCTCTTGCAGCTCTGGTTTCGTAGTTTTTGTTCTTTGGTCGTATTTCAAAAACTATACATCCTAGATTAAAAATAAAAACCATTTTGGAATGTACAAAATAAACCCTTTCGTATGACACCCCACTCAATATATTTGTGTAACTTTCATAATTTTTTACCCCCTTGGGAACCCAATATCTTCACAACCCCTTCATCGATTAAGTTCTTATGATTCACCGTAAATTTCCTTACCACAACCTATTGACCTACCAACTTTCATGCAGATTGGATGAACGGTTCGACAGTTATGCCCGAACAACAATTCGTGAAACATACAAACATACAAAGCAAAATCGCCCAACTTACCACTAAGATCTTCGCTCGCTTCGCTCGCTCGATCGATAAATAGAATCCAATTTACCTTAAACAAGTTAATTCGAATTACTAGAAGAATTACTGGAATCTATCCTTAGCCTCTATCTCCATATTTTCTATGTGATTTTTCAATTTTACCATTGCACAGCCGAATGTATACTTTCAGCCCGATAAAGAGTATCGATTCTGAATTCGGATCAAGGTTAGTTATTTCAGGATGTTCGACAAAATCTGCATCGGATATAGACGCGCTTTCAACACTTTATAAATAGGTACTTTAAAACAATTACTTTTATTGCTTCAATTCTGGTTTGTACTGGTTACAAAAAAACAGATAATTTGAAAAGAAATGGTATAGGAACTAGAAAAAAGCTTAAAAAAAAGAAAAAAGCTTGAGGTAGATTACGCAAATAATATTTTGACGTGCACACTGTTTTGGATAAAACCATAGATAGATACTATACTTATATTGTCTCTTCCGTAAAGTTGTGTTCGTGCAAGCATGTACTTTCAAAAGGTTTAATAATTTTGTTCGCCAGTTCAACTTCCACTACAAAACCGGTCCAGCTAACTCGTTGGAAGTTCTTGCAAAACAAATGTGGAGCATTTTGTCTTACTATAAATATTTGTTTTAGTTTTGGCTTGTTTGATTTGGGTTATAGTGCTATGCTTTTGTTATGGAATAACAGGCAGTAAAGAGAATTATGTTTGTTATTTTTGCGTACTAGATCTATCTACGTTCCTCTATCAAATGGAAATTAGAATTTATAGCAGTTTGAACATAAGCACAAAATAATTTGACTTACTGATTTGACTGACACGACTAAGTTATTGTTCTGAACATGTAAGTATTTCTTATAGTACCTTGCACTGGTAGGTTTACCAGCTGATCACAAACAAAAGTTGATTGACAGTTTCCAATCATACAAACAGAAAAGTAGAGTCTCCCAATTTCAAATCTTTTCTACTAGTTTCAAAGAGTTTTGCGAGTGAAATATTCATTAGCTATATCTACCTAGTACTTATGTGCCTCGGTACAAAATCGTGGTTGATCTGCGGCCGATCTTGGATGGCTACTTTGTATGCACATCGGGGGCGATCCGTACTAATGTTCTGTCGCCATCGTCATGTCGCAATGTATAATGCATCGCATGATGGCATTATGCGCGGAATCTTGTACTTCGGTACCAGTTGTAAGGGGCTTGGGAGAATGCGGCCTGGTGGGAAATTTGTGCTCAAAGAGACATGCGCACTTTATCACCTTGCCTCAATAATAGTTATCATGTCATTTTCTGGATCCTTTCTTTTATATGTCAGTCAACGTCAATTTATTTGCCTAATAGAATCATGTGGAAAACGCTAATTGTTACTGAAAATCAAGGTCCCAGCTTTAATGTAAACTTCTGATACTTTATCTAACTTTAGTTTTGTAATTATGGATGTAGTTATTATCTTATAAATCAAAAAAGATTAATCGAAAACTTTTTATAAGAAGTTAATTGTAATTGTGTTGACCTCATGTTCGTTTGATTGTGTGCGTGAGCGTGCTTGTGTGTTTTACTATAGCGGAAATGAATTTGTGTGTGTGAAATAGATTTTGAAAGGGCCTCCAGACTCTCGTAGAGAACCCCCGAGAACACCCGAGAAGCGTGAGTGTGAAGAGCTTCTCGCCTTCTCGTTCTCTGGCTCGCCTGTTCTTCGATCGGTGTCGGTATTTTTGGCCGAGCCAAAGGATTTCTCGGGCGAGAAAAGAGAAGGGTCCTACACTCACGTTTTGTCTCATTGCAGATTAATGAGCGGCGGTGGGCAGACATCCATATTGTTTGTTTTTTCTCGAGAATTTTCTTTCGTAAAAATGTGGAATAATGAATAGAGTTGAAATTTATCGATTTTTTTCAATCTGAGCCTATTTTATGGGATGCCAAACATCGAAACTACTAAGAAAAAAGTTTTTTACATTAAGTATTTTATTTTTTTTAACATTATTTTTAGTTACAACATTCACAAAGTTACAGTATGCAATGGCACACAGAGCCTAATCGGCTGCAGTTTCAAAATCGACGTCCATACCGGATAAGCAACAGATCACGACTGAGAACAATTGAGAGTGTGGATAGCTTGTTTGTTCTTCGCGAAGTCTCGGGCGAGACTTCTCGCCGAGCCTTCTCTCGAGAGTCTGGAGGCCCTATAAAACTATCAATATTTTAGTTTTAAGGTAAGTTAATTAAATAAAAACCTCATAGTAATTAATTAAAAACGCACAAATGTTTGTCTTAGAAAGTAGAACGTATTTTATAAATAGATTTTAGTAAATACTGCCTTAATTTTTAGTAAAACTCATTAACCACAGTTTACCAAAGTGAGATTATTAGAAGTACGGAAAATTGTAAATATTTTGCTTTAGTATAATTTTAGTGCATAGTAGGCAAATGCCTAATTTATTCTATTTTAAGAAAATTACATAATTACGTACAAAGTATTTTAGAATTATAGTAAAATAATTATTTATTTTATATTCGGTAAGTATTTCATTTTAAGATTGTTGCATTTGTTTCGTTTTTGTGAAATAATGTTAAGGATTTTAGTTGTATTTAAGTATTTATTAAATAAATTGCAATAAATTTTCTGTTTTCTAAACCCTCATCGTTTTATTCAAATTTACCTTTATAATCTATCGAAAGAAAGTAATTCTTTTGCTTACGATGTTTTTGTAATACGAATATCATAAAAATAAGCAAATAATGATAAAATGGGCACAATAGTTTAATTTATGAAGCTTGGTATGTAAGATTGTCATAGCAAATATGCGCATAATTACAAGAGCATTCAGTTGTTACAAAACAATAAGCAATTTGTCGATTCAAATCATGAACTACGAATGAGCAGGGTTTGTTGCAAATTTTCAATCTAGCAGTTTGCGCATTTCCCAAATAAATGAATGCATAATATCAACAGGTAAAATAAATAAATAATAGTAAAAATAAATGGCTAAAATCTGAGAGCCAAGTGCGTTTTCATTCAAGTCGATAAATCGAAATTATTGTTTCTTCATTAGGTAGATTAATGCATTAATTTAGTGATTACGCATTACAGGAAACAGGCCTACTTATTACATACAAAATAAGTATAAGTACCTATATATTTTTTTTTCATATAAATTGTACAAAGTTTACATGAGTGCGATGGGTATAAAACTTGGTACCCTGTTACATATTATGGCATGGCTCTCAACTTCAGATGAACACGTGAACACAAAGCACCTATTTGCTAGTTTTTTGCAGATCCGAACGATTTTGCACAAGTTGAAACATCCGTTCCCACGGACATGGTCTAGTATCGCCAAAATAGTCACGTACAGTCGATAAAAGTTCTACATAATACGTACTTAGGTACCTACTTATTGTAGGTACAACATGCTTAGGTGTTCCTTCGATGTACCTATACGTAGAGGTAGGTCCCTACTAAGAAAGAACTGAAGTAATAGCCTGTAGGTATTTTGAATGGTGGCTTCCAGGAAGTGCTCAATTTTGGACTGAAGAAAGAAAACAATGAGTTAAAGTAGTAAGTACCTACCTACCTATTTGCCCATTATGGCAAAATATACTTATTCAATAAAAAATAAAAACCACACGTTCGTCAAATTGAGGGATTACATATTTTCACTCTCTAGCAATTTTTTCGCTGACATCCTTTCTCACGGCTCAAAGTTTCGCCAAAATCACGTTCGGGTGCTTGATACACAGCATCCACTTTGACTCCTCAAATACTCACTCATGGATTAGCACTCAAGTTGAAGTTCATCCTGTTATATCCCGGATGGAGAAACTTGAAACATATAATCGTGTGAAACTGATAATTTTAGAGGGGGAGATGCGACTTTGTATTTGAGGACTACAAACATAAAAAAGTTTGCGAATAAATATGAATGAATATCTTGAGTCGAACTCTTTCTCTAAATATTTAATTAAGTAAGTAAACAAGTTTTGTGCCAACTAAGTATTTGGGAAATTCACAAAAATATTTATGAAATGTTAAAAAATGCTGAGTATCTTTTAAGATAGGTTAATCTGGGTTTAGTAGTGGCAGGATAATAAAAAACTGTTGCTTATTTTAGATTTTTGCAATTCAAGATAGCCATGTGCCCTGATTAGACAAAATGACTATCTACAAAATGGCACGGACTAAATTCGCAAATCGTTGTTACGAGACCGCTACAGATCTCCGCGGGTGGTCCTACAGAACCCTAATTACTACTACTTCAAGTAAAGCATTAGACAAAAAAGAAACTAAGCTCTATGAAATATTTATAATGATACCGATGGAATGCCTAAATTGGCTCCAAAGACACGGCATTTCTGTGATGGACGATGATTGTGGAACTTGGAGCTCTTTCAATGTTTCAAAGTTTTTTGATGTGAAAATAATTATATCAATTGAACCAAGGTTTTGAAAGTTACCAGTTGGTAAAATGTATGTAGCTTAGGGCTTGTTTCACTATTTTTGAAGTCGCCAGAAAGCTTATCCAAGTATAATCAAGTAAGTATGTGTTAGTGAGACGTAAGGTATTCACCATCGCTAAGTTGCAATATGCAGCGGAAATTTGTTACCCGACAACTTATTTTCATTGATATAAATAAATGGATAAAAATGCATTTTGCTTTGCAAGGTACTGCGCCGTGCGTCTGCTTGTCCTGAAGTAGAATGAAGATGGTGGAATCAGGTCGTGGAGTTCTTGGGAACATTTCCTGAAATTAAAACTTTGAATCTTAGTCTCCGCAAGACACTGGTCATCAATGTGTCTGAAGGCTCTGCGTTCAATCGATTAAGGCAGCCAGCTGGTACTTGGCTGAACCATCCCAAACATGGCAGTAGTACCAGACCGGACTTGTGCTTAGTAAAGAGACCTTAGCTTGGCTTTGGCTTTCTTTTCCGTGATCTATCCTCTTAAATAGATAAATGTTAGGTACTATTTACGAGTTCGAATATACTACATACGGAGCTGAGACGTGGGCACTCACAGTACGGCTGGTCCACCAATTCAAAGTCGCTCAGCTAGCTATAGATCGCTCCATAGCTCGCTATAGGATAGGATCCGCAATGAGACTATTCGGCAGAGAACCAAAGTCATTGACATAGCTCAGAGAATTAGCAAGCTGAACTGGCAGTGGGTCGGCCATATCTGCCGAAGAACTGACAACCGCTGTAAACGAGTTCTCGAGTGGAGACCACGACTCGGAAAACGTAGTGTAGGACGCCCTCCTGCCAGGTGGAGTGACGATCTGCGAAAGGCTGCCGGCACAAGTTGGATGCGTCTAGCTCAAGACGGGGCACAATGGCGCTCATTAGGGGAGGCCTATGACCAGCAATGAACTGCTCATATTATACCTACCTACCTATGTCAATGTGTCAAATAAACTCAACATACCTACTTATTGTTGGTAAACTTTACTTATCGAGAATCTTGTAGAAGGTGAAATAATACCTTGATTTTCATGAGGTACCTACAGTAATATTTGCAGTCCGCTACAATTAGGCGTAGTTCAGTAGCCTTGCATTTGTTTAAGTGCCCCAGGTTCTAGCTTTGGTCGTAAAGAGACCACCGGCTAGGGCATGACTATCCACGCCTCTCTAAGTTCTTCAAATGGATACACAAGTCTAAATGCCTAAGGTTTTATATCTTTTCAACATTTTTTTACTCTTTTTTTATATTTTCGATATCTGTTTTTGCTCAACAGATCTCTTACTTATGAGATTTGTGCAGATTATGTATAATGACCACTCTGTGCATTAATATGTAAGTACAAAAACACATAAATTACAGCATTTTTCCGTTTTTGTTGCAAATTAAATCGCTTTACTATAAAAAGAACCTTAAAGTTTCCTTAAACGTTTGATGTTTCAATCCGAAACGGGCACAGTAAAAGTAGTTGGCTTGTAATAAAGGCAGCCTAGCAGGGACCACCGGGCCGAGACATGATGCTCCACGCCTCTCACGACATGCCCGTTTAGCTCTCTATTAAATGCGCGGAAACAGACTCTTTGATCTGTGGGGCTTAAATAGTCGCTATTTACCGCTATTCTCATGTTGTCACTATAAAGCCTTGTATCCAATAGGCAACATTTGGCGCGCAACACGTGACGTTCAACATGTACGGCAACGTGTCACAACAGCGAGCGATGTTGCCGGCTGGCGCGCGACATGACATAGTAGTAGATGCGTAGGCAGAAGAAATTATAATCAACACAATCTGAAAATGATCTGAAAAATTCAATCAAACATGTAGGTACCTATCGAAAAGTGTAAAGTTGACTTTAAGAAATGTATTACAACGAGCGCGTTGAAGTCTTTTGTATAAAAAACTGAACAAAACATTTTACTTAGGTACTTACAATTTTTTTGGCTCGTCATCGCATTATAGTTTCGGCACAAATAAACGGAACGGAATGATTAAATTAATGCTGAATGATTGAGTTTTAGACACATAATATTGTGCTCTATACAAATATTTTACCCTAATAACACACATCACACCATATTTAAATAATTCCTGCACTCTTAATATGGCTTCGCGCAGGGCTATGCATTTGGCAGTGTTAGTTCATGGCCTTATGGCATCCGAAACCCCGGAGTACCTCTATGTTAAGCTCAATCGACGGCGGAGTAAGTACAGCACCAGACCCACGAGGGACTTACTGCATTACTCCACACATAAAACTGTGGCCTTCAGGGGCAGTTTTCGGTACCAGGCAACCAAGTGTTGGAATAACATACCGCCACCTCTTCGAAATATTCCTTCAAAAAACATTACAAAAAATATTTAATGGATCTGCAGAAAACTGGGTTGTCTGGTACCAACAGCTGCGATGCGCCCTTCGTTTGCTGAAAGCTTTCTTTTTTGGTGCGCGTAGTCTTCTTCTAAATTATATAAGTAATTAATTTCAGTTTACGTAAGTATATAGCATTATTATAAATAGGATCTTATTAGCACATTATGTTTTTATTTTTTTAATTCTGTTTATGCACATATAATATATTTATTTATTTCATTTTTAATACTGCGGTTCGTAGGGTTGAGCGACTGGATCGAAGGTCTCGGCAGAATAACAGCGCTGACCTGTCATCTGATAGGTTAGCATAACGCTGAGTCGAGATCTTTTTGCTGCTGTAGCACACAGGCACACAACATTTTTAGGCTAAGTTCATAATTTTATCCATTTTTACTTTTATTGTTTTTACTGTGTTATTATGTTATTATTATTATGTTATGTCTTATTTCTTTGAATCTGTATTGTTTAGTCTTCTTCTGATATTGATGTATGTGTTTGTGTGCTTATGTAGTGAATAAAGAAATGTCTATGTCTATGTCTAATGCGGCTTTTATCTAGGTAAAACATTGTAATCAGAACCATGACTACCCATACCCATGTAAGCCAGGGAATTTAACGGCTTCCATAATTTCCATCAGCCATGAGAATTGAAGGCTTGCACTGCCGTCGGCACAAGCCATTAACTGAACAGTCTACTAGGTATTAAGACGTGGGTTAGAGGGCAGGTCGTGTCTAAACATGACATGGTGTTAATTCTGTTGTCTATAATGCGAAAGCTTTTGACATTGAAACTAACTATCTAACTTTTTGAAGCAAAAATGGTTTAACTTTAGTAACGGCATCTTTGTGGGTATACCTTCTCAAAATAGGCGTTGTTCTTCCCTAAGATTTCGTTTATTGCTCGCAACAATCAGTGAAAATGTACGTAAATAGCTGATCGTAAATTATTATTTACGACTTCAGCTCAATTGATCTATATTCTCATACGCTCACATTCATTGTCCATCTAACAGTAATGTTTGTTTTTCTAAGAATTGGCGAACGTCAATATTACGACCGTATTACTAGTGATGAATGATTTCACTATAGACCAAGACACATGTGACGTTCCTGCAAATCTATTTTCTTTTTATTTTCACAAAAAATAACGTTAATAATCTTGCTTAATTTTAATCAAATCAATTCAATCTAGCTCTTTTGTATAAAGTTGGTTAAAACTAAAAAATTGGGTGTTATAATGATCCTACTCTATTTCAATATTTTTCAGTCACTTCATTACTATAGTCGTATTGCTCATTATACGGACTAAAATTGAAGGAAAAAATGTAATTTTTCCTTCAATTTTGATTAGTTTTGATACGTTTTATGTCAAAATTGAAGGAAAAATGACATTTTTTCCTTCACTTTTAGTCCGTATAATTAGCAATACGACTATAGACACCGATACATTAGTAAAACAGGTAGCCTCCTTAGTAATTTTACAACTACATATATAATAACCTAGAATAGAGATTTCAAGCTACGTATTTTGCTATAGTAGAAAATTGCGTCAGAAAAACTAGTCAGAATATAGACTCGGCTGTAATATAACGTGCATAGTTATTTTAAAACATCTGAAATCCAAGACGTGGGTGGCAAGTCGCCTGCAGTACCTACCTACCTACTGATGATGCTTTCGGCAGTAATTATACCTCAAATAGCTGTTACAATCATTTTGATACAGCGTGTGTGGTTTGTAATGATCATTGCTAGACGTGGGCCTGTCAATTCTATTTTAAAATTGTTTTTGGTAATGCTTTCTGACACGCTTTGGAGGTATGCTCATAATCATTCATAGCTCAGTCTTCTACTAGTGTGTGTACACACTTAAGAATTTTCTAAGACAGCCTTTGTTGTGGAACTTATATAAATTATCGTGAGTTATAATATTTAATTGACGAGAGACTGCTTCAGAATCAGCTTAGCTATTTTTCTTGTTTCTTGTGATTAGGTACTTTTATTTTTCGTTGTACAATAAAGCATTATCTATCTATATATCTTAGGTTTGGTAAATTATCTCAGAACTTCAGCATTCTAATTTATAATAATAATATTAGCTACCTAATAATCTATTCTGTGTGCTTGTCTACTAAAAGAATCTTTGTGATAATTTCAAAATTCCTCTATGGCCATGGTTTGCTCTAATATGTTAGTCAGTCAGTTTCTCTTTTATATATTTGGCTCTCAGCATCATCATCAGTAGTATCATCAGCATCTCTCTGCTTTTAACCCATTTTTATGTGGGGTACAAATGTACAATGTCTTCTTCTATTCAGCCCTATCAGACGTTATCTCATTTAATCTTTTCATCGCATTTCGTCTTTTATACAGTCCATCCATCATTATTTAGATGTTTATTACACTGCACTATGTAATCAGAATAGGTACTTATATTGTGAAAATGGTGGTGAACACTGAACACTCACTTGGGCAGCAAGTCGCGGTTAAGTGTGGTCGCGTTTCGTGCGTCGTCATGTTTGAGTAAACAAGCTAGTTGGTCGCGATTCGGGCGTTTTACAAAACGATGAAAAAAATACCTACTCGGTTGGTAGCGGTTCGTGATCTTTTGAAACGCATTATGAGTAATGCCATAGAGCTACGAACAACAATGTACTAAATCGATAAAATAATATTGTAACCCTATATATCATATCCAGTGATCGGAATCAGGCGGGCTTAACTACCTAAAGTTCGAAGAACAGAGGCAAAAAAGGGGAGACTTCCTTACTACAAGAATTTTATTCTTGTAGTAAGTAAGAATTTTATTGAACGTTGGCATAATTTTCACAGTGAGTAAGTACATTTAAAATTAATGTTATAATATTGTGAACTAATTCAAATAATTTTTCTATTTGATCGACGGAAAAAAGTTTTTTATCCTTATAACTGACATTTTAGTTTTTGTTATTAACTCAGGTAAAAAATTGATTCACCTTAATGTTAGATGTTCTTTATTAATGTCCCGGAAACGGAAATAATTGGGTCGAAAAATATTTAGTCCTAAGGCGTCTCCATTTGTCTCTGTTATTTTTCGAACTTTAGGTATTTTAGCCCGCCTCATTCCGATCACTGATCATATCATATCATATCATATCATATCATATCATATTTTTTTCATAAATACATTGTTACATACAAACATAGTTATACTATACTCTACTTGGCAAGATATTTTATTTTGGAAATGTTGATAAATTTTGTTTGAGCTGGGTTCTAGGGTCAATAAAGAGTAGAGATGTGCGAAAAAAAATTCATTAGGTACATTGCCAGGTGTGTCAATAAATAACTTTTCTAATTCTACGTGTCATATTTGCCACACTGCCAGGCTAATATGAATTTGTGTTAAGCACATTTATTAAACAAAAATATCACATTCTTAGGAGAAAACATACCAAAAACATGCCTAAATATTTTTTGTTCTATATAATATTATAATCCACAGAAATTTAAAAAACTCTGAAATAATCTATATAATTTAACGAAACCAAACCTAGTATGGTCTTTGAAATACCAGTAGGTATCTCGTAAATTCAAAATTAGATCAAAATTAGGTTTCAAGTCCATCATCTTCGGTGTAATTTTAGTCAAGCCATGTGTTTTTGGCGTTGTCTTTATTGGCAACCTCGTGGCGGGTGCTTCCTCCGCGGGCCAAGGAGCCGGCACCGAGCCGGAGACCTTATTTGCTGTGAGCAGGTGCCGCCTGTATTCAGTTGTTGAATGTTGTAAAATATCTAATACAACTCTTCCCTCCGCCAACCCATTCCAAAAAGTTTTTCAGGATGTTCACGCTAAAGCAACCCAGCCACCCTCTGTCTGGGGCTGGGCCTTGCTGTGCCAGGCTGGGCGGAGCAAGCCCGGGAACAGCACCAAATACTTATAGAAGACCGTCACGGTTTTTCATTGAGTTTACGCTGGTGCTGCTCCCGGATTTGCCCTGCCTGGCCTGCCTTAGTGGGGCTTGGCTGTAGACGGAGGATGGTTGGGTGGCTTTGGCGTGAACATCCTAAACTTCCTAAAGAATCTTGTTTGGTGTGGATTGACTGAGGAGTACTAGATATTTTGCAATTTTCAGTGGCTGAATGTGGACGGTGCTTGCTCGTGGCAGGTAGGGTTTCTGGCTAACCACAAACCGAGCTTTAGGAACAGATATTGGACTGACATGTCTAAAAGTTTTGTAGCTCTATTGTCATTCTATTCAAAACAATGAAAAATATTAAGCGCTCGAACCGCTACCAACCGAGTAGGTATTTTTTTCGTCAAATTGTAAAACGCCCGAATCGCAACCAACTAGCTTGTTTACTCAAACATGACGACGCACGAAACGCGACCACACCACTACGATGTGGGCGTCGGGTTTAAATGAAATCAACTAGCTGAATATTACCGGGGCATGACGGTCTTAGCATCGAACATCTGCGGCATGCGGGGGTACACTTACCCAACACTCTGGCTATGTTCTTTTCATTATGTATAAATCATACTTACATGCCTTCTGATTTTATGAAAACAATTGTCGTACCAATAGTCAAGAACAGAACGGGAGATATCTCAAATAGGACTAATTATAGACCAATATCACTAGCGACTATAATAGCCAAGGTCTTTGACCGGTTGCTGGATAGTCACCTGGAAATGCACTTACATCTGCACGATGGGCAGTTTGGGTTTAGACCTGGGCTGTCCACCGAAAGTGCTATACTAAGCTTTAAGCACACGGTAAGGTACTACGTGGATCGGCAGACGCCGGTCTACGCATGCTTCCTGGATCTGTCACGGGCATTTGATACGGTGTGCTACGACATACTGTGGAAGAAGCTCCGTGACACGTCGCTACCGAGGGAACTCGGTTCTGTTCTTGAATATTGGTATAAACATCAAAGCAATGTTGTTAAATGGGGAGGAGCTCATTCAGACGTATACGGACTGGAGTGTGGTGTGCGGCAGGGGGGGGTGACCTCACCGAAGCTGTTTAATTTGTTTATTGACAACCTTATAGCTGGCCTCAGCAGTCTACCGGTCGGATGCACTATTGACGGAGTGTCTGTCAATAATCTTAGTTATGCAGACGACATGGTACTGCTGGCGCCATCTATAGGGGCTTTGAGGAGCCTATTAAGCTACTGTGAGACTTATGCTACGAGCCATGGCTTGCAGTATAACGTCAAAAAATGTGAATTTATGGTGTTTGGACCTGTTGGTAAAAAAATTACTGAGGTGCCCCCTATTCTGCTAAATGGGTTAATAATAAATAGAGTAAATAAATTTAGATACTTAGGACATATAATTGTGGATAATTTAAGAGACGAAGAGGATTTAGAAAGGGAGCGAAGAGCGTTGACGGTGAGAGCTAACATGTTGGCCCGCAGGTTTGCTCGTTGCTCAGTGGACGTAAAAGTAAATCTTTTCAAGTCATTTTGTCAGTCATTCTACACGAGCAGCCTGTGGCTGACCTATACGCGAAAATCCGTGAACACTCTTCGCGTCCAGTACAACAATGCCTTCAGGATGTTGTTGGGTCTCCCGCGTTTCTGCAGCGCATCCGGCATGTTCGCTGAGGCGCGTACGGACGGGTTCGCCGCCTGTATGCGCAAAAAAACAGCCTCACTGATGTGCAGACTTCGCCGGAGCACCAACACCATCCTGAAGATGATAGCGGAGAAACTGGACGGACCGCTATACAAACACAGCATTGCTGTACTTATGAATTAAGCCTGCCTAACTAAACTAGAAAATAAGCTAACATAGTTTTTAAGTCAATTAACTAACAATTTGTATGGATTTATATCTGAAATAAATGATTTATTATTATTATTATTATTATTATTATTACTTAGTGGGTTGATAGTAGACACTCATGTTTGTAGGTAGTTAGTAGTTAAAGTGGTTTTTTTTTAAACAAGTGCTTATTTTATACAATTTTGTAAATTTCCCATTATTGATCAGCGAAATAAAATAAACAATAAAAAAAAATCAATTTTGTTTTTATTGTATTTTTTTATTCCGACATGCTTGTTTGGGATTGGCAATAGTTTTCTAAATACACATTTATGATGAATCATAAATGTATTTTAGATTTGAATAGAGTTGTGCCACTAGATTAAAAATCCTTGTTCATGGCTAACATGACAGGTCACTGACGGGTTGTAATCCAATCAACGGAAGGCTTCTTGCCATGTTAAGAATTTTGAGATTACAAAAAATAGTTATCAGACCGCTCAGCATGAAACCCTGTCAGTCTAAAGTTGTAACAGTGATGATGATGTATTCGTCATCATCATCAGGATAAAGAAGTCCACTGCTGGATATTGCCTTCTTAACGACGCGGCGACCGACGTGAGGATTTGTATCGCCTCCCTACATCGATCGTCCAAAGGCAAACGTGATAAATCTTCATAGATTTGCTATGAATACAAATAAAAACTCAAAAGGCATTCGTGAATATAGTCCTATTGAGGTAAACGTAGAAGTTTGTGAAAATTGTGAATGAGAGCTAAGTTCACATTAAGCGTTTTGAAACACAAGCTTTGCTAACGTGCGTTCTATGAACCAAAAAGTTCAATATATCCAAAAGTTCATAGATAATACACGGATATATTGGACCTTTTGGTTTCAAAATACCTAAGGACAGGAGACCGAGACCTGCCGGCCTAACATGTGCAACATCGAGGTTGAACTGCTCTAACGCATATGTAAGAGCAGTTTAACCGATCGAGAAGTCTCTTTTCTCGACTCTCGACGTTGCACATGTTAGGCCTACAGGAGATAGCTTCGTGGGGGCGTGCGAAAGTTGTACTAGGCTGAGAACCGTCAGTTTATATGACAACGGTCTCCTGGCTCCTGTCTTAGCCACCAAAATCGGACTCAAACTCTCAAATATGACAGTTCAGTGACCACGCAAGTGCTCCGTCACTCTAATCTCAACAAGACCGAATGCGACAAAAGATACCTATGCGATCGCTTTGACAGTTTGAGCCCAATTTGAGGGTTGAGACAAGTTAGACTATCAGCCTGCTGGTCGGTCTCCTGTCTGGGTCTCGGGCGCTAACCGCCATTTCTACTAGTTCTGGATTTCTGACAGACCTGCGCAACCATTCCTATAGGAATGCAATCAATGATTTTAATTAAAAACATTGCGTATAATGTAAGCAAGTTTGCGTGTCCCTGGTAAGGTAATGATAAATCTACTCAATTATTCGAATATTATCTGACTTTATGCTCTTAACCGACGCATAAAGTCAGATAATATTCAAATGTTCAATCATAGTAACACAATAAATTGGCCACGCCTTTGTCGTTGCTCAATCTGAGTCCATAAAATTGTACATTTCACCGATAGATCGAACGATGGTGATATCAAACCAGAACAATAAACCTAAGTCGTGGGCTTACATAGTTTTTTTTACAAGGATTGCAGGTTTTTGGTTCCTATCTATCATCTACAGTGCCGCATTGCTTGAAGAGTAGTTTCCATGATCGATGACTAGGCGCCAAGTAACTTTTATCTGAAGAATTAATTTTCCGATTAGGCAGCTATTGCTTTGAATACGAAAAACCGGGTGGTAATGAAAGACTTGTTTCACCATCTCCAAGTAAAGCTTTGATTAGTTACTGCCTGAACAACGTTACCTAGTAAAAGTAACCAAGCCATTACCTCATACAAATGACAACTGGTTAGTGCCACTAGCAGTGGTGAAAGCCGTGTGCTTTTTCGATAGATGGTTAAGTAGCATTTGACGTTGAAGGTAGAATCAGACGGTTCACTTTTCGTTCATTTCTGTTCTTCATTCGGCATCTTTCACTCAAAGTGACACATCTAAACATAAAATGAAAGAAAAGTGTTATAGAAAACCCCAGCTTTCATTCGAGTGATCTTACACTTGAGTGAACCGTCTGATTCCACTTTGTTGCCAGCTTTCTGTATAAATGTGGAGCGAACATGAAATAGTGTTTCGAAACCATCGTTCGAAACGCTCAGAAACATAGATAAGGCTGTTGAGAGAATCACGAGCTCCATTTAACATCGGTCGTAACTATTGCTTATTCTGTTTGGTTTTATCTATACAGCTTTATGTATATTTCTATAATCTAAAGTATTTTTTATTATATAATCTATTATATAAAATAATATAAATAAATATAAATCTAAAGTTATTTAGGACATGTCATTAGACATGAGAGATATGACCTACTTCAACTAATTATGATGGGAAAAGTTGCCGGCAAGAGGCGTGTTGGTCGGAGGAAGAAATCTTGGTTGCGGAACATCAGAGAGTGGACGGGGATAGCGAGCGCTGCCGAACTATTTCGCCTCGCTAAAGATCGGGAACAATATGCCATATTGACTGCCAACCTTCGCTAGTCGGAGAGGCACCATTAGAAGAAGAAGAAGAAAGTATTTTTTATTAGAAACTGAATCTGATTCTTGGATTGCTGAGTTGGTGAATAGACTGGCTCACCTGTCTTTGATGATCGTTTTTATAAAAAAAAAATCTAAAAAAGAAAAAAAAAGGAAAAATAAGAATTACAAAATACAAGAATTTTACTTTATTTAACTACTAGTAGCCAGTTAACTACTCTCTCTCTCTCTCTCTGTGGTCGGCTCTTCATGCCTGAAGATCGTGATCACTGGTCGTCTTCGTGATAGAGTGGACAGCTTGCCTCCAACGAGTTCTATTAGTGGCTAGCTGGACCACATCGTAGAACTTGGCTTTCTTCTTTTGGAGCTGGTCCGTCCATCGAGTTGGGGATCTCCCGCGCGATCTCTTTCCCTCGACGTTTCCATGGATTGATGCATTCCAGATGTGGTGCTGGCGGCGGATGCTACGGATACCGTGGACAGCTAAGCGCACCAATGTATCAATCCTTACGCATCTAAAAGTGAGAGATAGACTTTCCACAATTTGTCACCGCCGCATACTCTCTTACTTTGGCCATATAGCGAGGCGCGGCGATGAGAGTCTCGAAAAGCTGGTCATCGTTGGAAACGTCGAGGGAAAGAGTTAACTACTAGTAGTGATCCAAATATTTTTAGTACATTATTATGTTGGTAAGTACCTAGGTACTTACAATAATCGTGTCCAAAATATTCATAGTAATGAGAACCAGCTTAACCCGAATTATCATAAATAAAAAAATAGACACAAATTAATCCAAGAGGCTGCTACCGGGCGTCCTCTCAACACTATTCTTCTTTAATCCTCTACATTATCTTTGTATCGTTTCCTGCTTAGTGCAACCGGCAATCCTTTAGTTTCAGAACTTACACTTAAAATACTTGAAAACGTCCCATCTTCGTACATAGCGAGCTGTTTTCGGTCATTACAACTGATCCCTATTGAGACTTTTACAAAAGATTCGAATATTAAGTGAAGAAAGCAATATCCCATAGAAACCCGTAAAAGACAGGTAGCGTCGTTAGAAAACGGACCGTATCTACTTTTTATTGCTACAAACGTCCATCAGCTCACCGAATTTCGAGTTTCAATAAAAACCGTGAGTTTTATCACCTCATTCCAAGGAAACTATAATTGCTTTTTTTATTAAAACTGCTCATAAAATAGTAAATCCACGCCGGAGCCATCCCGTGCCATTAATTTTGGATTTATAGTTATAGCAATTATTTCTGTGGAGCTATTGATTGAGACATCATGTGCGCCGCTTCGCCTGATGTAAATCATTGGTTTTTATAAAGGCATCATCGCCTCTGTCACTGCGAGTCGGCGGCGACATCAAAAGGAAACATAGCTTTGTGGAGCCGCCAGCGCGCGCCGATGAAGGCTTCATTAAAAAGCTTGGTTCGATCTATGATTTTGGTTGTAGAGTTTGATTGGTCGAAGATTATTTTGACGTTTAGATAATTGCTTGAAAGGGTGAATAATGTTTCGTTATTTTTGTATGTATACTGCATTCTTTACATAGTTAATTGATTCAGGCGTGACTTTGCGGAAGTCCATATTCAGATTTTTTTGAAAAGTTTGGCGGAGGAGTACTAGATATTTTGAAATTTTCAAAAAAATCTGCATTCTTTACCTTATAGTGAGCGTCTTCCGTATCTTCTATCATCGTCAATGTTGTTTAAAATATGTGTTCGCACGTTATAGTAATTTAATCTGGTATTCTGATATTCTTCGGTAGAGTTGGTGGTGCAAATCCCCACATTGTTGACGCGTTGATTTATTACCGTCGTGATGTTCTGAGAAGCTACAGGCTTAGGATACCTACGATAAACATTGTAGAGAATAGAGAATGGTATTTCAACACAATAAGAAGAATTATAGGAAAATAATTAGGAGTTACTTAAATTATAGTTTTTGTGAATAGAAGCGCAAAAAACGAAAACTGTCCAAGAAAAATAAATTTTAACTGCTTTTCATGTTTTACTCCAAGTTTATCTCATTGAATAATTAGCTCTGAGTCTTTTACTCCAACTAACGTAGTTGTAATTTTGGTAGGGGCTGCCTGAAGTCCGCCCTATAGCTTTACAACTTTAGCTTTAAAATATCCCGGCATATAAAAGTGCTCTAGTAAATGCCAGAACGGCTATTCAATTACTACTAATGGCATGGAAACTAGGTAATTGTACTAAAAAGGTTAATTCAGTCATATTCAGTCAATTTCATTTAGCATCAGCGTTTTTGAGAATACGTGGTATTAAGCAAGCTGTGGTCGGTGGCCCGTTTGCGCCGAGCTTAATAAAGGTACATTAGTAAAGAATCTATAATTTTGAACCATGTCTAGTAACTACGAATTCAAATAGATTATCCATTCATTTCTTTTCGTACGGTGCGTGCGCCAAGCCATTACTCTGAGTTACTGGTTCCTGTATTACTTTGTGGTGCACAGACCTCTGCCCACAGACGAGCCAGCAGTTACTACGTAATAATTCTTGGAATACGAACATCCTTTGAAAAAGCGGAGGCCGGTCTAGCTCGCGGCCGCCTCGCCGCCGCCGATAGAGTCATTATGCTCCATTATTCAACACTGCTTCTCAATTAAAGAGCCTTCAAATTACGGAATTTGAGTGCGGATCGCCTTTGAAATGGTGATTTGTTTTTGGTATCTTGGTATTACTACCACGGTTACCCGTGTGGCTTAGAGAGATGTATTTATTTTCGATGGATGGGAGTTGGAATCTTGGCACTGGATTTTCCATTGGAGGGCCAATTGTTTCGTTTCGGAAAAATCGATGTATTAACATATTGATGATAAAAACTTGTAAAAAGCGACAATGAGCTTGTAACCGAGAAATGTTGGTAAGTACTTGTTTTGGGCATAAGCCAAATGTATAATTGGTAGTCTGGTAGTATCACTGACCACCTAGACGTCTTCAACGTATCCTGATTGTTTGAAGATTTAAGCGGTTCATTTGTGGTCCGTACTAGGTATATAGGTAGTGGTGTTCGTAATATAGTCCGTCCGATAGTGGCCCCAAAACATGAATTAAGTAGGTATAATCAATTGAATCCTAGAACACACTCCCGAATCATACAGTTTTGATACTCATGAGCTAATCTCAACATGAAAATCACGAAATCATAAACAATCTATCAGTGAAAGTTTGAGCACCAGCGGCCCGTGGGCTGATTAACTCGTCGGGATGGGCAACGGAGGGAGGGGAGGCTGCACTCCATAATATATATCATTTTCTTACTTTTTGTGACTTTTTCCTTTCCCCTGACCGTACCAACTGGTACTTAACCTGTGGCGTTGACTCCGAACACGCAACCGGCTCTTTTATTTGGTTGTAGCGTTGATTTTTTTCTGTAGCCGACAATTGAGCGATTAAGTCGAGAGGAAGTGATGTTGGTTGAAATTAATGTTGTGTACATATGCTGTATTTTACATCTGTAGCTTTTACTAAAGGCCAAGTCTTTTCCATATAAATTGCCTCAGCTCTATAGGGCTCCGCAGTAAAAACACAGTAAAAATCACATCCCACTATTTAGACCAATATAGGCGTAGAAGCAATAATGTCTACACACAGTCATGCATAAAAAATAGGCGACGTCTTTCAACTTTTTCACCCACGTCATACTTAGGTAGGTACATTCAAAACTTTGCAACAAAACAAGCTTTTTCATCGATGGCACCTAATTAAGAAAGCAATTTGAAACAGTTCAAACTGAATACAATGGCCACAATTCCTTCAAACGTTCCATTATCCTAATTAAAATACAATCGGTCTGTTATGAATATTTAACTAGATTTTTCCTGTTGCTCCTCCCATCTCATCACTTCGACAGCATAAAAGTTTTTATTGTGCATAGGCAATAATAATATAAAAATATATAAAAATTAGGTGAGTAGGTAATCTTATTAAGCGGAAATTAGAGTCCCAGTATTGAATATGAAATCCCTCAAATTATTGGTGATGGTAAATCTATGCTTCGATCTTGATTCCCGCTAGACTTTCAATACTAAGAGCGTTTGTCCACCGCCGCCGTCACCGTCACGTCACCGTCAACGAGATTATTTCTGTATGAGATCAAGATGACGTGACGGTCTTCTGGTGGACAAGCGGCTATAGTAAATGTATGGTCGCTACATCGGCGCCGTCATCTCGTTCTCGTTGACGTGACGGTGACGGCGGCGCGGCGGTGGACAAACGCTCTAAGGGTCTGTTCGCAGCGGCGCGATTAATACTTTCTCAAAGAAGTACTTAATTGACATGAGCTGCTATAAAAAGGCTGGTAGTTAAGTTAGTACTAGGCCAGCGCGTGGGCTGATAGAAACTGTTGGTATAATCTGTGGCGTGGGTGGACATCCCACGGACACGTGTGCCGGATGTGGGATTTGTCACGAGAACTGAAAGGGGAAATCCGTTGGGATTAGGCAATTTGAATAGGTACTTCGAATTTGGAATTGCGCTGACGCGGCATGTCGGCACTTTTTTCATGATCTTTGTGTAATGTTTTTTTTTAATTTTATCTCTTCATGGAGCAAATAAATCCATAGGACATTTCAATTTAGAATTAGGTCGACGAACGCGGCAAAGGTTAGCGTTATAATAACTTTCAGTATGATTCCTGCTGCTGAGTTTGTTTGAATCTTCATGGATGATAAGCGACAAGGGGGTTATGATATGAATAATCTTCGGCTAGCTGCAGCCAGCGAGTTTGAGACATAATTATAACTAGCAGCGCCCTCGCGGCGCGGCGTTGCCCCCGTAGTGATGGTAATGGTGACGATGGTGAAAACTAGCCTATAACCTTCCTCAAAAAATTATTTCTGCATTTGATAGCTAAACTTGTCAAATGCACAAACAATTTTTCAAATCTGGTAGTTCCTGAGATTAGCGCGATTAAACAAACAATCAAACAAACTCTTCCGCCGATCCCGACAAAAAATTTCGCCTCTCACGCTGCTGTCACTTACAGCATACTTACAAATATGATATGTTTTAAGATGAATTACCTATTTACGCTTACCTAAAACAAATCAAGAAGTGTTGTAATCAACAAACGGTCTTTTTTTGTACCCAAATCTTTTACATTTATCTTGCTCATCGGGAAAAGAACTCGTTCTTTCCGTGTCTACTGGGCATTCTCCCACCGAAGCACCAATTATTTATGACCACGCATCTCAGTAACCTGTTTTAGTATTATTTCAATAGTGTTCGCTGTTCTTGTGATACCTACTTAATTGAGTAATTTATATCAGATCCTGTTCAAGAATTTGCCGCAGATTAAACACGAATGGCGTCGCTCGACAGAAAAACAGGCGCGAGCGACGCTGTAACAACTTCATCGGCGATAACGAGCACCGAACCTGTTCCTGCAGTCGCGATACCGATCACACCTACGTGTCACTTATACAATACTTGCAAGTAAAAGTCAGTCTTATTAGCTCACTGTTTGGATTTAAAATGACTTTTAGAAGTGAGTTATCGAAAGTCAAATTATTTTTGGATGAAATCAAGTGACACGAATTGGTTCCAAAGCAAAGTATTCGAATTTTGAAAGCGATGATCACAATGACATAATCGTATACGTTACTGCATTGTTTCGATTAAATAGTGGTGCAATAAAAGGGTTTTCTCATCGAATTTCATCCTATGGTCTGATGAAGCTCCACAGCCCGCGTTGACTTGAATTTACACAAAATAGACCTGTATCGCCATTGACCTCTTGGTTTATCTGGATCCTGGTAAATTCATGACTTTATAGTTAGAGAGAATTAAGTAGCTATTTTACTAAAGGAAAAGTATATAAATGAACTAACCTAAATGATCTGTACTGATCTTAAGGTCCAAATTCAACGCTACATTAGTAAAATTTTTTGCTTGTGTGCTTGTCTATCAACTCCTACGCCTAAATAGCTGGGCCAATTTGGATGAAACTTGGTATTCCAAAAGACCTGAATAGACAAACTGCTGCAAATAGTCTTTTCAGCAAACGAAGACGAAGACGGAAGTTATTGAGTTTTGTACCACCATGTTAGATTCTTACTAGGTACTTATATTTTTTCTATGTTTTATGTACCTTACTTAGGTACCTATGAATTAGGACCTACCTGAAAGCTAAGGTCATTAAAATGTTTATTAGAAAACTCTCTCAATCAACGAACTCATTAGGCAGCTCAAGCGATTTTTATAGGCGAAAATATTTAAGTCGTCGTAAACGACAATTTCAAATTGCACTTTATAACTTCACCTTATCAGTTAATTTCAAGGTGAAATCTATCTTAACGCAATGAGAGACGGTTTCAAATTGCTTGAATAAATGTAAGTGTAAAATTTTTGAAGCTTTCGTTCCGCAGCACGAATGAAGTTTTTTTTTTTATTTGAGATTGTGAAGGAGTTTTTAATTGAGCTGTAAAAAGTACTACTTTTATTTTTAATGAGGAGTTACTGGGAGACAAGTTGATTGGTCGAAAGCTTTGAAAAGAACAGACTATTAGACAATACAGGCACAGGCATTCTATAGTACCTATTGATCATTTAATTGTGGTAGGTATAGGAAAGAAAACTAATAAAAAGCTTTAAAAATTCTCAACTGATGAAAAAAAAATTTCGTAAAAAGCTAAATGTTTCAGGTTATTTAGCGTTATATAGGATATTAGTTAAGTTAAGTATAAGGGTATAAGTATAGAAATATCCTTACCTAAATATAAATAGATACAGATGAAAAGAATATGATTAATGAAAATAAGTACCTACTCACTTAAAAATGTGAAATTCAACAAAAAAAGAAACATTATTTACATACTTTGAAGAAATATGTAAACTAGAACGGACACCGGCGAACTCACACTTGACGCCACAATTGAAGCCGATCGGCGTCAGCTCATTCATTCACTAGCTTACGTTCATCGCGATCGGTCGCTGGGTTATGATGTCGAATGTCGTCAAAAAGTCTAAAAATGAGTGTCAAAAATGCCTCTTGCATATTAAAATCGTGCAAAAACGAATCTACTACAAAAAAAAAAGGATAGTAGGTACCGATATCATCGGTAAATAAATAAATCATCAACTAAAACCAAGCAAAACAGCAAAAATAATTTTTGTCATAATTTGCCGCCATTTCTAGAAAATCATAGATTATGAAAATTGAACTGTACAGATTGGACACATTGGACACGGTAGGTAATAAAATAAGTGTTGGTGAACTCATAATATAGGAACCTTCTTCGTCCAAGATAGGCACATAATTATTTGAACTCAATTAGGTAGGTACCTATAACTGATTATTTATTTAGCTTATAAAATACTCAGCATAAGCCGTTTAACTGTCTGTTTGTCTATCAGTACAAGACGGTGTGCAGCGATTTAGAAGCAGTTGGATCTTAGATTTTTTATTGACTTTTAGTAAATAATAGATCTCGAAAAATAAAGTTATTTTACAGTATGTATACTTAACTTTTTTTGTCCAACTTTTTATCTTATAATAGGGTAGGTAGGTATTTTATACCAAGTAAGAAATAATAAAAAAATATATTTAAATGATAGGTTTTTATACATAATAATACTATAAAACACCAAGAGACAGAACAAACAACTATAAATTCGTCACACAAATGTTTGTCCTGGGTGGGTAACGAACCCACAACTTAGTCAATTTATTTAGATAAGGCAGAGTAACGATTAGGTAGTAGTAGGTAAAAAAGCTGTGTCACTTCTGTGCGGTGTCTAATCTCTCATTAGGCCCCGCCCATGGCCCACCGCACTAGTGACACGTCTATGGTTTGTACCAGCTTCTCTATTTATTTATCTCGATGTTTACATACTAGGTACTACTTAACTAAGCGGTGCGCGTTGATGTCTTTAACTTACACTTTGTCGTCGTCTATTTTGCATTTTACTTTATGTACCTATAGACTTTGCCTAGTAAATTGTATCAATAAACTTTATATTTTAAGTACCTAGGTAAGTATATTTCTTCTTGTAGAGCATATTGGTACAAATACTGGAAGTTTATGATCAGCGGCATCAGAATCTTTAAAAACGTACTAGGTACCTACCTAAAATAAATCATGCCCCTCTAATTTTTTTTAGTTTTCGGTTTTATTGCGCGACAGTGGTAGAATCATGGTGATATATTATATTTGCATGTACAGGGGATACACCAATATACATCCACAGTGATGTTCATTTGCGTAGAGCTGCTAGCTTACCTAAAGCCTTGTGTATCCCGAGCATTACTGAAGGCTTCGAGTTCAAAACTCGGCCAATCAAGATTTATTTTTCGTAAGTTTTTTTTTCTTTTCTTTTTTAATTTTTCTCTATTTGCACCCAAGCATAGCTCGGTCGCCCAGATTTTGTTAAATTAAAATACGTTTTTTTACCTATAATAAAATACGAAAGTTCATTTTGAATGAACGACTGTGTCAATCGTACCTATGTTTTCATGAATAAAGTCATATCCTGTCGGAGAAGAGGCATTGTATAGCATTGTATTCATTTTATCTGAGTGAGGTTCTGTCGTGCTAGCGTGGATGTTGGGTAGCAGGTTGACAACATTTGGAAGATAAACCTAGATTTTAATTTTGATTTCATTTTTATTCTATGTAATATAGAAAAATGAAATAATGATCATGACTGTAGCCCCAAGGCGCGGTAGACATTCTCTCAGATCGTTAGATTACAGTAAGATATCTAAGGGAGAAGTTAGAGGTAGATAGTAAGTAAGTCCAAATAATACGTATTTGATACGTGACCACATTTTACAGATGCAATTAATATCTATTACTAAAACTAAAATCACTACTCATCCCTTGTTCACATTATTCATATCATCCATTATTATTTTCAATTCATACATTTCTATTTTCTATTTCAGTAAGTATCTACCTAAGTCAAAGTTGCATCATGTGCTTCCTTTTTTGATCATCTGAACTTTTAATTTTCTCAAGATAATAAAAATCAATTTCTAATAGTTTAGGAATAAAAAAAATACAACTAAGTATTTTTCAAGGTACCTACATAAGTACCTAGGTACCTAAATTAAATTCTGCAATTAAAAAACTATAGAAAATATATCATTTTAGACAAAAACATCCATTTTTATTAACGTCTTATAGAAAAGGTGTGTTACCCCTGCGCTCGCTTCTCTCGCATCCAGCTGCGATATCTTCATTTGGCGGCCGGCAGGTGTCACGTGGCTCATCTTCTGTCTCTCTTTAACTTACACAAACTGTTATCTCCGTCTCACCGGCTTTCGTTCTATAGGAAAGCTTAGTAACGATTGTAGCTTTTTTCTTTTTAGTGAAGGCTTTATTTATTTGTGTCGAGCTCTTCCAGTTACAACTAAATGTGTCTGTGTGTGTGCACATAACCTTGAGAAAACAACTAGACACTTTAAGAGAGAGTTTTTTTTGGGAAATGTATAAATAAATAAATAAATAAGAACTTTATTGAGGACACAATTTCAAAGTATTATCTAGTTAGGCTATTTTTAGAAATACAATGTCCTACAATCGGTGGTCTTATCGCTCTTGGCGATCTCTTCCAGACAACCGTAAAACTATACTAAATAGGTACTAAAACTAGATGGGGTGTCAAACAACAGAGAACGATATCCAGCGCGTTTGGTATTCACCAGCCCCCGAACTAGTTAAGAAACTGTATGTTCCTTGTTTCTTCTTACAGGTAACAAGGAACATACATTTCCCAAAATCAATCCTTCGTGTAAATATTATTTAAAATCTCAATAAAGAACTAGGTAGATAGGTAAGTACCTACCTACCTAGAAAATGAAAAATTCACGTTTCGATTTTTACTTGATCTAAGATCTAACAAACCTACTGGGACATTTTTATTGTTTCAATTTCAATTTAAATAAAATTTTAACTTTGCTTTTGACAGCAAGCAAAATCTTTTCAAATAAAATAAAGGTAAATACAGATTAGCGACTGAGAAAAACAAAGAGACACTTGTGGAAAACGGGAGCTGTCATCAATTTTCTGATAAACCCAAGGGATAAACCAAACTCCCGAAAAAAATATAAACAATTCTGAACTCTATTGCTATTTGAATAAAGAGACTTGAGTGAA
Organism: Camptogramma bilineatum; assembly: GCA_958496255.1. Taxonomy (NCBI): domain Eukaryota; kingdom Metazoa; phylum Arthropoda; class Insecta; order Lepidoptera; family Geometridae; genus Camptogramma; species Camptogramma bilineatum. The sequence continues at coordinate 6,126,255 of OY292467.1, read as the reverse complement.
TTAAGAATGTAGAGTTGTATGGTTGCTGTGTAGGCTTAGTTTACACAATGCTGAGTAAATATTTGTTAAGTTTAGATTGTAGTCGAGTCAACAGGGTAATCTCAGTTGCGTAGATCTTAGCGGATTATTTTGGACCGGAAGCTAAAATTATGTGACATTGTGACAAATAAAGATAAAGATAAGTACTATAGTCGTATTGCTCATTATACGGACTAAAAGTGAAGGAAACAATGACGTTTTTCCTTCAATTTTGACATAAAACGTATCAAAACTAATCAAAATTGAAGGAAAAATGACATTTTTTCCGTCAATTTTAGTCCGTATAATGAGCAATACGACTATAGGTACCAAACTTAATTTCTAAGTACCTAGGTACCTAACACATTGTTAAAATTACATACCTACGGCAAATGAATAAATGTGCAAGAGCAACAACTGGATTTTGTTTACTTACTTTAGTTTTATGGAAATACCTGTGTACCGAAGTTCTAGACTTTTTTCACACAGACATTTTGCTTTTATGAACGACTCCAGCAGTGCAATTCAGATCTTCTCGGAATGTATTCCGAATTCGAAAAGTGGCGTTTTTTCCCTGAAAAAACATCAACTTATCAACGAAAATCATCGAATCGGAGGCATTTTCGGAAGACTGAATCGGATTGCTGATTTTAATTGAACTGCTTGTTATTTCGCTAGACATCGATATTAATTGAATTAATGAAGGAATTAACAATATTTATATAGGTACCTACAGGGTTAATTTTTGAGACGGGGTAGTAAGGGCAGCTACCTTAACCGTTGTAGCTACAGGAAAACGTTCTAAGGAGACTATCGTTAACTTTTAAGATATTTCGACCTGCATTTTTCATCATTTGTCAAAATATTTTCAAAAGTAAAAGGTAGTCTCCTAATAACGCTTTCTTGTGGTAGCTGCCCTTACTACTCCGTCTCAAAAATACATTAAGTAGGTATAGCAATTTCTGACTTTTCTAGTACTCTAACCTCAGTTGGTTCGATGGAACCTTTTAATCGTTATACTTAAGTAATTATGAAATAGGATCGATTGGCATCAAAAAAGTTTTTGTGTAATTTGCCCATTATCTCGCTGACTGTACCTACATTTTTTTCAAAAGCTGTTTATGCAGGTCGAATTATCTTTAAAAGGATAGTCTCCTTAGAACGTTTTCCTGTAGCTACAACGGTTAAGAGCCATTAGACAATTTCGCACTCGACAAAATCAGCGCTCGGAGGGACAAAAGTTGCTAAATTCTAACACCCAATGAACAGCGCTCCGTTTCTTAGACTAAACGGTTTTGGTAATTTTCATGTGATTGATTTATTTGAGATAGTAAAAATACTTTTTGGGTAGGTACTTAGGTAGGTACCTATAGGTATAACACAAAACAAAGTCGGGTTAGTTACACTTTGAATACAAATAATTACAAAAAAATAAATGTTTGTTTTTTTGTCCCATAAACCATATTGTGCTGATCTGATGGAGTCAGGAGCTTTTCAACAGAACTCTTCAGTAAATAGTCCGATTGAGTTGAAACTTGGATCTCAGCATGTCAGTCAAGTTCCGACTACAATGAAATAATATGGTGACAGCTAGCTCATCTGATGATGGAGTCAGGACCTGTTCCATGGAACTTTTTAATGATATGGGTATCAAATGACAGGGCTTGATGAGCGCAACACAATGCTGATCTGATGATGGAGCCAGGACCTGCTCCATGGAACTTTTTAATGATATGGGTATCAAATGAAAGGGCTTGATGAGCGCAACACAATGCTGATCTGATGATGGAGTCAGGACCTGTTCCATGGAACTTTTTAATGATATGGGTATCAAATGAAAGGGTTTGATGAGCGAAACACAATTCTGATCTGATGATGGAGTCAGGACCTGCTCCATGGAACTTTTTAATAATATGGGTATCAAATGAAAGGGCTTGATGAGCGCAACACAATGCTGATCTGATGATGGAGTCAGGACCTGTTCCATGGAACTTTTTAATGATATGGGTATCAAATGAAAGGGTTTGATGAGCGAAACACAATTCTGATCTGATGATGGAGTCAGGACCTGCTCCATCGAACTTTATAATGATATGGGTATCAAATGAAAGAGCTTGATGAGCGCAACACAATGCTGATCTGATGATGGAGTCAGGACCTGTTCCATGGAACTTTTTAATGATATGGGTATCAAATGAAAGGGTTTGATGAGCGAAACACAATGCTGATCTGATGATGGAGTCAGGACCTGCTCCATGGAACATTTTAATAATATGGGTATCAAATGAAAGGGTTTGATGAGCGCAACACAATGCTGATCTGATGATGGAGTCAGGACCTGTTCCATGGAACTTTTTAATAATATGGGTATCAAATGAAAGGGCTTGATGAGCGCAACACAATGCTGATCTGATGATGGAGTCAGGACCTGTTCCATGGAACTTTTTAATGATATGGGTATCAAATGAAAGGGTTTGATGAGCGAAACACAATTCTGATCTGATGATGGAGTCAGGACCTGCTCCATCGAACTTTATAATGATATGGGTATCAAATGAAAGAGCTTGATGAGCGCAACACAATGCTGATCTGATGATGGAGTCAGGACCTGTTCCATGGAACTTTTTAATGATATGGGTATCAAATGAAAGGGTTTGATGAGCGAAACACAATTCTGATCTGATGATGGAGTCAGGACCTGCTCCATCGAACTTTATAATGATATGGGTATCAAATGAAAGAGCTTGATGAGCGCAACACAATGCTGATCTGATGATGGAGTCAGGACCTGTTCCATGGAACTTTTTAATGATATGGGTATCAAATGAAAGGGCTTGATGAGCGCAACACAATGCTGATCTGATGATGGAGTCAGGACCTGTTCCCTGGAACTTTTTAATGATATGGGTATCAAATGACAGAGCTTGATGAGCGCAACACAATGCTGATCTGATGATGGAGTCAGGACCTGTTCCCTGGAACTTTTTAATGATATGGGTATCAAATGAAAGAGCTTGATGAGCGCAACACAATGCTGATCTGATGATGGAGTCAGGACCTGTTCCATGGAACTTTTTAATGATATGGGTATCAAATGAAAGGGTTTGATGAGCGAAACACAATGCTGATCTGATGATGGAGTCAGGACCTGCTCCATGGAACTTTTTAATAATATGGGTATCAAATGAAAGGGCTTGATGAGCGCAACACAATGCTGATCTGATGATGGAGTCAGGACCTGTTCCATGGAACTTTTTAATGATATGGGTATCAAATTAAAGGGCTTGACGAGCGCAACACAATGCTGATCTGATGATGGAGTCAGGACCTGTTCCCTAGAACTTTTTAATGATATGGGTATCAAATGAAAGGGCTTGATGACCGAAACACAATGCTGATCTGATGATGGAGTCAGGACCTGTTCCATCGAACTTTATAATTATATGGGTATCAAATGAAAGAGCTTGATGAACGCAACACAATGCTGATCTGATGATGGAGTCAGGACCTGTTCCATGGAACTTTTTAATGATATGGGTATCAAATGAAAGGGTTTGATGAGCGAAACACAATTCTGATCTGATGATGGAGTCAGGACCTGCTCCATGGAACTTTTTAATAATATGGGTATCAAATGAAAGGGCTTGATGAGCGCAACACAATGCTGATCTGATGATGGAGTCAGGACCTGTTCCATGGAACTTTTTAATGATATGGGTATCAAATGAAAGGGTTTGATGAGCGAAACACAATTCTGATCTGATGATGGAGTCAGGACCTGCTCCATCGAACTTTATAATGATATGGGTATCAAATGAAAGAGCTTGATGAGCGCAACACAATGCTGATCTGATGATGGAGTCAGGACCTGTTCCATGGAACTTTTTAATGATATGGGTATCAAATGAAAGGGCTTGATGAGCGCAACACAATGCTGATCTGATGATGGAGTCAGGACCTGTTCCCTGGAACTTTTTAATGATATGGGTATCAAATGACAGAGCTTGATGAGCGCAACACAATGCTGATCTGATGATGGAGTCAGGACCTGTTCCCTGGAACTTTTTAATGATATGGGTATCAAATGAAAGAGCTTGATGAGCGCAACACAATGCTGATCTGATGATGGAGTCAGGACCTGTTCCATGGAACTTTTTAATGATATGGGTATCAAATGAAAGGGTTTGATGAGCGAAACACACTGCTGATCTGATGATGGAGTCAGGACCTGCTCCATGGAACTTTTTAATAATATGGGTATCAAATGAAAGGGCTTGATGAGCGCAACACAATGCTGATCTGATGATGGAGTCAGGACCTGTTCCATGGAACTTTTTAATGATATGGGTATCAAATTAAAGGGCTTGACGAGCGCAACACAATGCTGATCTGATGATGGAGTCAGGACCTGTTCCCTAGAACTTTTTAATGATATGGGTATCAAATGAAAGGGCTTGATGACCGAAACACAATGCTGATCTGATGATGGAGTCAGGACCTGTTCCATCGAACTTTATAATTATATGGGTATCAAATGAAAGAGCTTGATGAACGCAACACAATGCTGATCTGATGATGGAGTCAGGACCTGTTCCATGGAACTTTTTAATGATATGGGTATCAAATGAAAGGGTTTGATGAGCGAAACACAATTCTGATCTGATGATGGAGTCAGGACCTGCTCCATGGAACTTTTTAATAATATGGGTATCAAATGAAAGGGCTTGATGAGCGCAACACAATGCTGATCTGATGATGGAGTCAGGACCTGTTCCATGGAACTTTTTAATGATATGGGTATCAAATGAAAGGGTTTGATGAGCGAAACACAATGCTGATCTGATGATGGAGTCAGGACCTGCTCCATGGAACTTTTTAATAATATGGGTATCAAATGAAAGGGCTTGATGAGCGCAACACAATGCTGATCTGATGATGGAGTCAGGACCTGTTCCATGGAACTTTTTAATGATATGGGTATCAAATTAAAGGGCTTGACGAGCGCAACACAATGCTGATCTGATGATGGAGTCAGGACCTGTTCCCTAGAACTTTTTAATGATATGGGTATCAAATGAAAGGGCTTGATGACCGAAACACAATGCTGATCTGATGATGGAGTCAGGACCTGTTCCATCGAACTTTATAATTATATGGGTATCAAATGAAAGAGCTTGATGAACGCAACACAATGCTGATCTGATGATGGAGTCAGGACCTGTTCCATGGAACTTTTTAATGATATGGGTATCAAATGAAAGGGTTTGATGAGCGAAACACAATTCTGATCTGATGATGGAGTCAGGACCTGCTCCATGGAACTTTTTAATAATATGGGTATCAAATGAAAGGGCTTGATGAGCGCAACACAATGCTGATCTGATGATGGAGTCAGGACCTGTTCCATGGAACTTTTTAATGATATGGGTATCAAATGAAAGGGTTTGATGAGCGAAACACAATTCTGATCTGATGATGGAGTCAGGACCTGCTTCATGGAACTTTTTAATGATATGGGTATCAAATGAAAGGACTTGATGAGCGCAACACAATGCTGATCTAATGATGGAGTCAGGACCTGCTCCATGGAACTTTTTAATAATATGGGTATCAAATGAAAGGGCTTGATGAGCGCAACACAATGCTGATCTGATGATGGAGTCAGGACCTGTTCCATGGAACTTTTTAATGATATGGGTATCAAATGAAAGGGTTTGATGAGCGAAACACAATTCTAATCTGATGATGGAGTCAGGACCTGCTTCATGGAACTTTTTAATGATATGGGTATCAAATGAAAGGACTTGATGAGCGCAACACAATGCTGATCTAATGATGGAGTCAGGACCTGTTCCATCGAACTTTATAATGATATGGGTATCAAATGAAAGGGTTTAATGAGCAAAACACAATGCTGATCTGATGATGGAATCAGGACCTGTTCCATGGAACTTTATAATGATATGGGTATCAAATGAAAGGGTTTTATGCGCGAAACACAAAGCTGGGTTAGGATTTACTTTTGACTTCGATTTTTGATGTTTGATTTTTCATTTTTAATATTGATTTTAATTTTAAAATCAAAATCAAGAAATAAAAATCAAAATAAAAATCCGAGATCCGAGAATCGAGAAATGAGAAACAAGAATCAAGAATCACAAATCAAAAATTAAAAAATTGAAAATCAAGAATTAAGAATCCGAGATACAAGATCCGAGAATCGATAATCGAAAATTGAAAATCAAGAATCAAAATCAAGAATGAAGAACCCGATATCCAAGATCCGATAATCAAGAATTGAGACTCGAAAATCGAAAATCAAGAATCCGAGATCCGCGAATAGAGAAACTAAAATTGAAAATTAAGAATCAAGAATCAAAGTGAAAGTCAAAATCAAGAATCAAAGTCAAAGTAAACCCCGACCCAGCTTTGTGTTTCGCTCATCAAGCCCTTTCATTTGATACCCATATCATTGTAAAGTTCCAGGGAACAGGTCCTGACTCCATCATCAGATCAGCATTGTGTTTTGTTCATCAAGCCCTTTCATTTGATGCCCATATTATCATTAAAAGTTCCATGGAACAGGTCATAACTCCATCATCAGATCAGCATTATGTTTTGCTCATCAAGCCCTTTCATTTAATACCCATATGATTAAAAAGTTCCATGAACCAGGTCCTGACTCCATCATCAGATCAGCATTGTGTTTCGCTCATCAAACCCTTTCATTTAATACCCATATCATTAAAAAATTCCATGGAACAGGTCCTGACTCCATCATCAGATCAGCATTGTGTTGCGCTCATCAAGCTCTTTCATTTGATACCCATATCATTATAAAGTTCGATGGAACAGGTCCTGACTCCATCATCAGATCAGCATTGTGTTTCGGTCATCAAGCCCTTTCATTTGATACCCATATCATTAAAAAGTTCCAGGGAACAGGTCCTGACTCCATCATCAGATCAGCATTGTGTTGCGCTCATCAAGCCCTTTAATTTGATACCCATATCATTAAAAAGTTCCATGGAACAGGTCCTGACTCCATCATCAGATCAGCATTGTGTTGCGCTCATCAAGCCCTTTCATTTGATACCCATATTATTAAAAAGTTCCATGGAGCAGGTCCTGACTCCATCATCAGATCAGCATTGTGTTTCGCTCATCAAACCCTTTCATTTGATACCCATATCATTAAAAAGTTCCATGGAACAGGTCCTGACTCCATCATCAGATCAGCATTGTGTTGCGTTCATCAAGCTCTTTCATTTGATACCCATATCATTAAAAAGTTCTAGGGAACAGGTCCTGACTCCATCATCAGATCAGCATTGTGTTTCGCTCATCAAACCCTTTCATTTGATACCCATATCATTAAAAAGTTCCATGGAACAGGTCCTGACTCCATCATCAGATCAGCATTGTGTTGCGCTCATCAAGCTCTTTCATTTGATACCCATATCATTAAAAAGTTCCAGGGAACAGGTCCTGACTCCATCATCAGATCAGCATTGTGTTGCGCTCATCAAGCTCTGTCATTTGATACCCATATCATTAAAAAGTTCCAGGGAACAGGTCCTGACTCCATCATCAGATCAGCATTGTGTTGCGCTCATCAAGCCCTTTCATTTGATACCCATATCATCATAAAATTCCATGGAACAGGTCCTGACTCCATCATCAGATCAGCTCGCTGTCACCCTATTATTACATTATTAGTTACACAACAATTCAGATCATTATTCTGCTTTAACGGCCTTTTTAGCCCCGCAGAAAATATTTAAAAATAGGTAATTAATAACTTAGCAACCAATGTATCAAACGCTCCTATTTCGCTATATTCTTCGTAGCCGGCGACGTGCTTTGCGAGTCGACTCAGTGCGAGCTCCGGGATGCAAAGCGATACGTCCACCCCCTAGAAGCGCTCGGCGCGGTCTGCTTGCGTCGAGTAGATAGGGTAGTAGATACGACGCGTTTTAGGTTGTTTTAAAAGATTTTTCATTGCCAATTTTTTAATCTTTTTGCATTTTTTTTTTTCAGAAAAGGATTGATTTTGAACTAAAGTTTATTTCTGTTTTGTTAATTTTACGAACAAGAGTTCTAAGTCAGTTCTAAGTAGCCAAAATCAAAAGCAATTCTTTGGCCGTTTTCTCGAAATTTGGACTAAGTTAAAGATTTTTTTACTCAAAAACTAAATAAAGGTAGTAAAAAGTGATCCATTTAATAGTTTGGTTGACTATCACAGCAAAACATCGTAATTTTTTTATACCATTTGGACGTCAAAATGATTCGTAAATATGGTGATTTCTAAACCTCTTACAGCAAAAATTCACAAAACAGTCGCCGGTTTGAGGTCGATTAATCAAAAAGAAATAATAAAAATACAAAAGTAGCTCATTTAATAGTACAAAATTGAAATGATATTTCATGCTGTGCCATAATTTTTTTATAAATACAGTGTTTTCATTGAAAAATCCTGCCCCAAAACATCACGTAAATCAGAAAATTTTGTCTAATGCCTCTTAAGGTAGCTGCCTTTACTGCCCCGTCTCAAAAATTCACCCTGTAGGTATAACACTGACTCATGTAGATGACCGTACCTACCTTATTGCAAGTGACATTAGGGTAGGTAACCTACCTATTCACATTTTATAAATCACCTAAAGAAGCCATCATTTTACGGACCATTTAAGACACAAAGCCAGGATTTAAAACTCACAGTCAAAGAGCACAGAGAACCAAACCGTCAAATCAAAAGGAAACCATGATTGTTGTTCGAACCTACGAAAGAAAGGATTTTTTGTGCCTGCACGTCACTTATTCAGAGCAACTTCGATGAAAGAAAAAATCATTTTACAGAGGTTAAGCTTACTTTTGAATTGTAGAAAATTATGTTGAGACTATTATGTCTGGTATGGCTTCGCTTGCGTGTAAGAGAAATAAAATTAGGTAAGTAAGTAAATGATTAAGTATTTTATCCTACTTCATATTAATCTTACTATTATTGCTATTTTAAAGGACTAAATAAATGGTAACCTATTAATCTTCCGAAAAACGATACACCGAATTTTGAAATCCATAAAACGTTTGATAGAAACTCGAAATCCAGATGCTATGTTTTACATAATTTCATTACTCCGATAAAACATTTCACAGAAGTCTCATTTGACAGAAACACTAATGCCAGATTATCAGTTCGTTTTTTTTTCATTCGACAACAATATCTTTACACCGATTTTTATAAGACAGAAGTAACGCTTACCAGAAATTTTCCAGCCATATAAAACCTTTTCCATCTTACTCAATTATAAATATTATTTACGTAATTTGTGTTACTTTTCATGTTGCGTCTGTCTTACCGTAAAACGAAACGTTTTTAGGTTATTATCGGTCTCAGAACCGAATCTGCCCACCCCGACTTCCACGTAGTCTTGTCTGTCCTACCCTAGAGTGTTTTTATGAATTCGGAGGCGCGAAGGGAGATGCAGCCCCCGCCCGCTGTGACAAAACGCGGCACCAGCACGAGCTGGAGCGGCTGAGGCTGGTCGCCGCCGAAGGTGGCGACCAAACAGCCGAAGCTGCGAAGGCTCGTGCTGATGCCGCGTTTTGTTACGCAAGGGCGGAGGGGCTGCACTTCCCGAAGCGCCGGAGCCGTCACAAATTCGAAATGGATGAAAGATTTAGGTTAAATTTTGATAATTTGCCAAAAGTGTTTGGTGAGGTTACCTAACCATCTAGCACGAAATTAGTTAGGAAATGTTAAAGGTAATAAAAAAAAGTAACTAGGTACAATATGTATTAGATATCTACCTACAGTACTTCAAGCTACATAATGAACATCGGTCATTTAATTTTATGGTACCTAGTATTAACCGTTGAGGTGCCCCGCCCCCCGGACCGATTGCGTGCCTAGCCCAACCAACGCCCGCGCAACTGTTGCCAGCGGTTTAACTTTTTTTGCCAGTGATTTTATTCCTGGACTAAACCTGTTTGTGGTATCATTGGAATCGGAATTTAACAAGCTTATTAACTACTTACTTACCTGCTCAAGGGGATTACATTGTCACCACCAAATAAATTGTTTATTCCATTCCGTAAACATGTTTGGCACCTTGCAAAATAAAAACTCACAATTGTTCAAAATTGGTAGCAAATATCTGCGTCAACATGGTGCACACACTTAGTACACTACACACCTTTATTATTTAACACAAAACATATACACATCGACATTAAAAGTAATTATCTATTCGCGTTTGCAAAAGGCCAAATTACGCCATTTTGTTCCGCGCGCGAGGAGCGGGAGGGCGCTCACGGCAAATAAAAATTCAATACTACTTCATTTTTCATCCTATAGCCTTGTCTGAAGTCTTTCTGATTGGTAGAAATATGTAGTTAGCCAACAAAACGAACAAAACAAACCTCATTCACTTCAGTCCTATACATCAATCACAATAGCCAACCTTCAAACAGAAAATTCACCCGCAACATTCAAAATGTTGATCAAATTCAAATTTTTTACTATAAAACGGGGTTTTAATGGTTCAGTAATTATCCTAAATACCTGTCAGATTTAATTAATGCAAAACATGTATAGGTCATCGCTGAAAATCTTATTTGAACCTTCTTTCAAAAATAAAGTTTTTTTCGTATATTTCTCTTCCGGTATTTTGACACATTGTAGAAATATTATATATTATCTATGACTTTTAGTGTTACCAGTAGTGGGACAATAATGTTACCAACAAATAAAGACACTTTCCACGTATGGGGAAGCCCTAACACCATAGAAATCGTGATTTTAGTGGCCGCGCGACCCCTCAAGTGCCCTTGGCCATTGTAGTGGCCTAAGGCAATCGGGCGGTTAATAACGCTCTGAATTATTACTAGATAGCGCTACTAGTAGGCCTTTAGAAATATTGAATACATAATTTTGTAATAGGTCTTTCCTGAACCATGATTTTTCGGGATCACAAAATATATGGAAAACAAATTATATGGAAAACAAACATGCGGTAAAGTGAATTATCTGGATGTTAAAATTTCTGGAAAATGTTTAGATGTATTTTGTATTTCTGTCTTGTAAAAAAAAAAAACAAATGAAAATCTGGCTTAAGAATTTATGGAATTCGAATTCCTGGATTATGAAAAAAAAGAAATCAAAAATCTGTCAAACGTTCCTATGGATTTCAAAAATCTGTCTTGTATTTTTCGTGACATAAATACGTAACCTAAATAAATGCCTAAGTAGGTATCTAAGGTAAATAAATAAAACATCATGGCGCAATTAAAGTTAAATAGAGCTATAGTGCTCTTTCAACTTCGACTTAAAAATGTTAAGCTTTTAATTTTTAACTTTATTATTTAAACAATAGATAAGTACCTACCTATCTTACAATTTAATTTCCTTTTGAATTCTACCTACTACGTGCTATTACTATCCTATTTGTAGGTACCTATTTGGTTAGATTATTTCAAATAAGTATATTTGGTAAATAACCCTAAAAAGCCATCTTTTGAATATTTTTAGATTATTTCTAACACCAGCCACGAGTCAAAATATACTGAGTTAGATAAAGCCGTAAAGATAACGAGAAGTGAACTCAAAATTACGGTCCTCTCAACGTTATAAATATTCAGAAGGTCCAAAACGGGTTTGAAAAAATTGACGTCTCAATTATCGGACTCGGTTCGACGTCTTAATTTATATTATTCTCACGACTTTTATTTCCTGTTGCATTGGCTGGCCTATACATACCTACCTATAAACTATGATGGGATGGAAAAAAATGGGGTGTTGATTGTACATTTTTACAGCATAAAGTGGGGCTGGATTTGGTGTTGTCTCGTCATATTTATATATCTTAATTAAAGAGGCATTATTTTTGGAATCCATCGTTTTTTAGTTTGTCACACACGTTTAAATTGATCAGAAGAGCGGGGAGAGGGATCACAGATTAAGTAGAGATTGGGATATGGAAAACCGGTACTTGGGAATAGGGTGCCTTCTGAAGCTGTAAAATCTAAGTAACGACCTCTGTGGCGCAGTGGGTGAAGGCCTGCCTGTGACGCAGGAGGTTGCGGGTTCGATCCCCGCCGCGGGACAAATGTTTGTACGATCTGCAAATATTTGTCTCGGGTCTGGGTGTTTTCTATGTATAATATGTATGTATTTACAAAAATGTACTTATATAAGTAGTATATCAGTCATGTGGTTGCCATAACACAAGCTCTGCTTAGCTTGGGGCTACATGATGCTGTGTGAAATGTCCAGCAATATTTATTTATTTATTTATTTATTATTTACCTACTAGATACCTAATAACTGAATTCACTGATGATGTTATACAAGTTTAAATACCTACTTAAATAGGTAGGTAGGTACCTACTTACCTATTACCATTTTTAATTATGAAACATTGCCCTCCCTTATGCATAGTCGGTCAAAAGCCTGTTTAAAAAAAACAAACAATCCCAATAATGTTCTGAGTAGGTAGTGACATCTAGTTTAAAACGACGACACCTCACCATTATTGTATAAAATGCCATCTAGGTAAATAAGTTGGCAACTACAGTCAGCTTATGAACACTAAAACTACAGACTTTATCTAAAATGTAATCTAAATTATTAAAAAACTTCTTTACCATGTTATTAAATAGATCTTATGTTAATTATTGTACGAAAAAAAAAAAATGGTTACTTTCGTCCGAGGGTTAATTCTGTGTATTTTGCAAGGAATTTTTATACTAACGTAACTGGAACGCGCACTGATACAGAAAACGCGGTCCGCTTGAAATAAAACTTGGGCGGTGTGTCTCTTTCTTTTTGCAACTGTGTGAAAGAGACAAAGCACCCAAGAAAGCCTCTCAACAAGACCAACAATCCTTATAACCAAGATTAAATGATAATAGATCGTTGTGTAGTCGTGATAAGGTTCAAAATCCTTTGTACATTAAATGTCAGTCAGCATTCTACTATGTATGAAATTTCTTTGGTATTTTGTGCTTTGTTTGGTTTCCGAATCGAAAGCTTTTTGGCCTGTGTGACAGCCAAGATTGTCAGTCATCTTGTCAGCTGTCATCACGCGCATCACCTCGTCACAATGTCAAAACAAGTTTGACAGATGTTTTTATTTCGTCTTTGACGAAAAATAATTTAATTTTACTCAAAATTATAATAAAAACAAGTCTTGAGCAATAATACTATTCACCTTATTAATTATTAGGGTTTTTTTAGAGTAAGGAAAGGATTATTTTGTTGTACGAATCAACAAGTGAATAAATGGATAGTTGGGTACGTATCTCGTTACTTTTACTCATTGGCCTAATATTTTGAGAGCCAATTACCTACTGCAGAGAAGTTTCAATAATCTAAATCCATGTGTGCTGTCAGTTGCTTCCATTTACTATTACATGCTATTGATTACTTTCTTTGCTTCTCCTCTGTAAAGAATGACTGTGGGCATTGTTTCTTGACCACAGAATCAATGTCGTGGGTTAGATTACCCACACTCGTGCTAAGTGGTTCAGCAAATGCTAGTCTCAGATTTTTGGGGACTTTGTCCTCTAAGTTTGACATTAAAAAGGTTACACTCTCACAGTAGGTACCTAAATATTAAAAAAAAACTTTCACTTTCAGGTGGTTATTATGCTGAAGAAATAAGGTGTTAAATAAACGAGTGCTGATAAGATTTAAACATGAGTGCTGCCGGACCTCCTGTTATGAACAACTTACCGCCTGGAATTAATCCGGACAATAACCTACTGCCTGGAGGACCTTTGATAAACCCTGCACTACCTAGGACTAGGAACAATAACCCCAATCCCTTATTCAATGTGCGAGAGAGGCTATTCCATGCATTGTTTTTCAAGTTCGCAGTGGCCTATGCCCGTACATTTCCACGGCCTGTGAGAAGATTCTTTGAGTTCCTTGTTCTTTTGAAAGCTCTTGTTGCCTTCTTTGTACTTGCTTACATACACATAGCATTTTCAAGATCTCCGACAACATGTTTGAATCAAGTGAAGGACTCTTGGCCTAGAGATGGGATATTGAGAGTGGAGATACTCCGGAATGCTGATCAGGACTACTCGCTAGAACAGAGTTATGCGAGAGAGCAGAAGTTGAAAAAGGATAAAGTAGATCACAACACTCTTATGGGAATGATAGCTACTGAAGGGTATGTACAAACATTTTTTTACTGATTTACAATTCAGATCGCTAAAGTTGATTTGCACTAATTTGCATATATGGTTCATAAATTTCCATTGCTTAGTCAAAGTCAACTGATTACTCAATACTATCACAAGGATTACTATGAAATACTTTGTCAATTTTAGTCTATTTTATTAAAGGCTATGTCCATTCCATTTCTTTATCCCTTAAAATGTATCCTAGCATTGTTGAAATATTTTATTTCGCAACACATTGTTTAAAAATGCTAATAACCTTGGGTAGATTTAAATAGTAATTACAACACTGTTCACTATGATTCAGCAAGTTATTGTTTTTTTTTTGTGTAGTTAGTAATTTTTTAGATTATAAAAGTTGGATATTGTTTCTTGGTGAATGACATGCAAATTTTACATTTCATTTCATACATTTCATAAGCAAAATGACAATGAATTACCCCCTTACTTATGAAAGATGTTTAAAGTTGAACACTGGTTAAACAACGTCCTGTCTCTGTTTGTCACTATCCAAAAATAAAGACAGGATGTTGTTTAACCAGTGTTTAACTTTAAACATCTTTCATAAGTAAGGCCCTTAATGTTTTGCACACCCCCTATAAATTAATTTTATCATCAACATTATAAAACAAAACATTATTTTTACTCAATGTTCCTGATAACTTAATTAAGAATGTGCACTTAGCTGCAAATGTCACTAGTGCAATGGTCACTTATTTGTTTTTAAACAAAATACTGTTTTATCTATGAAGATAATGCATGCACACTATGCACAGTGAGTTCTTTTAAATAATATCTTTAATAATGCTCACATTACTAAAGTAGTTTTTTCAAAACTCAAAATGCAACAGCAATAGCAAAGATATTATAAAGAAGGTTTGCACTACTAAAATAAACTAGCTTCATAATTTCGGATTTACTGAATGTTGATTATATTTTATCACTTGTAAAATGCTACTTGATTCCATTAAATTGATATTAAAATTTATGATGGAACTACTAAATATTTTGACAAAAGGCAATGCCACATATACAAGTAATGCAGCAAATTCGAGCATATGCCATTTTGCTAGTTTAGATGTTCCAAATAAATAAAATAAATAATGCTGGACACTTCACACAGCATCATTTAGCCCCAAAGTAAGCAGAGCTTGTGTTATGGGAGCTTGTGTTTCTATGTAAGTACCTATAATATGTATATATATTTTTTGTAAATACCTACATATTATAGGTACTTACATAGAAAAACACCCAGACCCGAGACAAATATTCGCAGATCATACAAACATTTGTCCCGCGGCGGGGATCGAACCCACCACCTCCAGTGTCTCAGGCGGGCCTTCAGCCACTGCGCCACAGAGGTCTTCCGGTTTCCAAAGATCCCTGTTGTAATTTTTCCTTTCCTTCCTTGCCCATTTTAGCTTCGCTGATCACTGAAATGAACACACTAACGCCGCTATTTTATTTCTAAAAAAAAAAACAATTATAATTATAACTATGGTAGCTTGAAATTTAAACAAATAATACATCATAATTATCCCAAAAAATAACAACCGCAGACAAAGTCGTGTTCCACTTGTAATTTAATTTAATAAAAAAAAAAATACTTACATTCTATTTTGACATTTCTATTGAGTTATGTTGAAACTTTTTAAACAGCCAAAGCAATATTTGACATTTTAATTTACCTTTTTACTGAGAATTGCTGTAAAAAAATATTTTCAACAATTTTATTATCTGACTATTGTTATTAATTTACTTTTCACTAAATTATTATTATTTATACAAGATTTTGAGCTTGAAATATTAACCAACTTCCATAAAAAAAAAAAATACTTGCTAGTAGATTGCAAAAAAAAAAAAAAAAACAAAATAAAAGGCGGGAAAGCACCAAACAAAAAAGGCGGGAAAGCACCAATTCGATTTTTAGCTGTTTCGTCGGTCGAGAGCATAGGATAGATCTTTATAAAATAAGCTAATCAGGTTTTTATTTACTGTCCTCATATTCGAAATGAAAAGCAGAGTGTTTACCTCGGGTGAAAAACCTATTAAGGCACTCGAACTATTAATCTCGTGCCTTAATAGGTTACTTTCAACCCTTGTGCGACAATCTGATATTATTACCAGTAGTGCGACTCAGACTTCCGAAAATGCATCCGATTTGATGATTATCTTCAGAATGTTGACGTTTTTTCAGCGAAGAAACGTTACTTTACAAACTCCGAGAAGGTCTGAAACGCGCTCATTCCCAAATATCTTGACTTCCAGTTTCGTCAACATAGAATCATCGACCAGCGACGACACCGACATAGAAGAAGACGAGTACATCCGTGACGGTACAGACTACGGCAACATAACGCGCTTCCACGAGGAACTTCAAGAACTCCTGCCGGAGCACCTCATGGAGACTGCTTATGTGGACAAGCCCGGGGATAAGGAAGACGAAGCTGTTGATGTGAATGTGACGATTGTAAGCGGCGCTGATGTGAAACCAGCGTCTTCTATCTGGGAAGGGATCATTGGATTGGTCGATGATAGTGATGCTAGCTCGACGTTGGCTGAAGTAAGTATTTGATAATTAGTGTTGGTTTACTTAAGATCTAGCATCGCCCTCGCGGCGTTGCCCCCGTAGTGATCGTATATGGTGATGATGATGATGAAAAGTAGCCTATAACCTCAAGAGTTTAGCTATCACATCAGAAAGAATTTTTCAAATCCGACTGGTAGTTCCTGAGATAAGCGCGTTCAAATAAACAAACAAACTCTTCCGCTTTATTATATTAGTATAGACTAGCAGCGAACTCGCGGCGTTGCCCCCGTAGTGATGGTATATGGTGATGATGATGATGATGAAAGTAGCCTATATCCTTTCTCAAGAGTTTAGCTATCACATGCAGAAATAATTTTTCAAATCTGTTTGGTAGTTCCTGAGATTAGCGCGTTCAAATAAACAAACTCTTGCGCTTTATTATATTATTAGAGATTAGTAGAGATAGTTATTAATAAACAGAAGTTTATAATAATTAAGCTCGAAATTTGCCATATTCAATATCTCCTACTAAAATACTTCCTAAAGTTTCGTGCCAAATAAAGGCAGACTTGTTTATTTGTTGTAACGAGTGATATTATAGTTGCGAAATAGTATAAATAAGTATACCTACATATAATTCTAAGTTAATAAGCATTTTATTGGTACTCAACTTAACAAATCTAGAGTTAAGATTAGATTAGTTTGAAATTTTATAGTTGAGGAATAATGAAGGCTTTTTTATTTTATTTATCTTTAAGCATTTTATATATTTCAGGATGGACCAGATGAAGATGGTGCTGCAACTAATGAATCTATGAAAGGTTAGTTTGTTAAAAAGAAAGAGACATCATTTATGTAAATTCTTTAATATACCTAAAACAAATTAATAATGAACAGCCCTATAGAAAGGATGCCAGTGTATTTATTCATTATTTGAATCGTTAGCCAAGCATAAACATAATATTTAAGGTGAACTCACACCTATCGAAGCCAAAGGCGTCGGAACGAATCGAACGAAACGAATATTAGAATTCGATACATAATTGAAATCTTAAGTAACCGCATTATCTGCCCGCGTCGAATCGTCCGAAACGTTCGAATCTTCGTTTCTTTCGATTCGTTCGAGCTAGCTGTGTCACCTTTAACAATTAATAAAAAGGTACAGAAGCCTGACTTCCCGAAAACATTTATTAAAATAGCGACTCTTGCTACGACGCAACAATGTGCAATTCAGCTCGCGTAAGCGCTTATTGCCTACCGAGATATTTACCTAAACAAATCCTCTCTTACTAACGCATAACTCTGTCACTGTCTGGCGCGGAGTGAAGGGTTGTCGACTTGTCGCGTGATAGGTATTTCGCGCGACGCGGTTAGCGTGAGAGCCGAGCAAACAAGTGGGAGCCCTAGCTGCCAAGGCCCGGCCGGGCGGGTCCGGCAATGTACTTGTAGCTTTGTACCTAAAGTGTGCGTTTCTGTGCCTTTAACCAAGTATGAATTATTTTTTTTCAGATGAAGAGTACATACTCGAGTATTCGCTTGAGTATGGCTTTCTCCGTCTCTCTCCCAGCGCCCGAATCCGACTGAAGATCCCCGTGAAGATAGTTACTTTAGACCCGACCAGCGACGAATGCTTCGGAGACCCCTTCTCAAGATTTGTACTGGACGAGTTTCTGGGATACGATGATCTGCTGATGGCTTCTATAAAGACTTTGGCGCAGAATGAAGATAATAAAGGATACTTGAGGTTAGTAGATTTTAACTAGGCTTAGACTGGATTCGACCAAACTGGATTAAGCTTTTACTCGAGAGTAAACTACTGTTTGTTTGAATATTTTGACATTGTAAAGTTGACACCTTATAACCAGGATAATTTGTTTGCACATAATAATGTTTGGTTGCGCTTTCTAAACAATTAGATTTCGAATTATGTTGGCAAGTTACTCTGGATTAAGATGACTTTGATCGAATCCAGCCTTAATAAGGTAGAGAGCCGGGTTGGCCGAAGAGATTCGTACCTCGACCTTCGATTCGAAGGTCGTGGGTTCGAAACTTGGCCGTGCATCAATGGATTTTTCGTTTCGAAAAATGTATATGCACTTTAACACGAGCTCTACGGTGAAGGAAAACATCGTGAGGAAATCATAAAAACAATTAAGACAAATATTTACTTACATTAACTAACTCACTCGATGCACGCCCAGGATTCGAACTTACGATGGGTTCGAATCCTGGCCGTGCATCAATGGATATAGATGGATACTTCGAAAGTCGAGGTACTATTCGAAAAACGTATTGACCATGTCTTTCCTGTGGATAAGGCCGGTTAAGCTGAGAGGTTGGTCTAGGTGTTGTCACAGGCACTACAGTGTTCCGTTAAGTGTAGGCAAAGATTGCCTCCTGACACTGTATAAATCATCTAGTAAAAGATGTAAAGGCCTAAGTTTTTTATGATTTGTTACAGAAATGTGATAACTGGCGAGCACTACCGCTTCGTGTCGATGCAGACTGCTCGTAGTTCCTACATCGGTGCTTTCTTTATCATGATCGTGTTTGTGAGTACTTTATTATACATTACTAGCTTCCGCCTGCGGCTTCGCTCGCGTGGTACCCGGATAAAAAGTAGCCTATATTCCCGGTCCGAACTTCCACGAACTTCCTTCCTTTAGTGTAGGTATATTGACTTCATACAATTTTATACAGAATACGACTTCTGCAATTTAGGGCAGAGAACTTTTCTAACAGCTTGAATAATGCACAAGCTATTAAGTTTAAGAAATTAAGTTTGATCGAGGCCGCGAGGTTGTGAAACTAAATTTAATTTTACTGCCATCTAGCCGTGGGTAGCACACTGAAATTCTGGAGCGAATTTGTTCTGCGTTTGAAAATTTAATTGGGGTTCCAACAGATTGGTTCAAAGGTTCAAATAAATCTAACCGTCTACTGACATCTAGTGGCGGGTAGCAGCTTGATTTGTAAACAATTCAAAATGGTGCTTTGAAAGAAAAGGGGGATTATAGGGGATTATGCACCTCAGATTTCGGTTCTGTCTCGAGTAAGATGGCGCTTGTATTCTATTCTAGTTCCTTGAGGATAACATGGGATAACAGGTTACGTTTTGCACCACCCGTAGGTTACCTGATGGAAGTTCGCTTAAACAGATGGCGCTGTAACTACATTTCAACATTCTTGTTCATATACTTTAGGCCGCGTCCCCATTAGGCGAACGGCTAACTGTTTGCTTCCAGTTTACTTCCCTATAATTTTTAAATGGAGTGTCCATACAGCGCGTAATGTACGCAGTTTTCGGCGTTTCGCTTGCTTGCCGACTCATTGTGAGCGGCTGATTCGCGTTTCTTTCTTTTGATTTTAGAATTTCATTCGACATTGAGTAAAGCTGGAAACATACTGTCGGACGCGGCTTACGGACGCGGCAGACAGCCGCGACTGAATAGGTATCTGGATATAGAACGAACATAGAACTGTGCACATTATCTGACGAAAGTCGCGGACGCGTCCTTGGACCTTCAGACGTCCGAAGGCAATCTGGCCCGCTGGGTGTTCGGACGGTGTGCACACTTATCAGTCGCGGCTAACAGCCGCGACTTATGGATGCGTCCGATAGTTTGTTTCCAGCTTTAGCGACCGATGGATGCGCCGCTCAGAGACGTCATCTGACGTCAGCCGATCTTTTTTGAACAAGAATGTTTATTTTTAGGGTTCCGTACCTTAAAAGGTAAAAAAAGGAACCCTTATAAGATCACTTTCTTGTCCGTCTGTCCGTCTGTCCGTCTGTCCGTCTGTCCGTCTGTCCGTCTGTCTGTCCGTCTGTCCGTGTGTCACCATCGATTATCTCAGGAACGGGTAGAGCTAGCAAGTTGAAATTTATACCATATACTAAGGTCTATAGTCCCTACTGTGAGTATAAAAATCAAGGTCCTGAGTCAACACTATAAAAAGATATAGGCAAATTTAGGTTTTCGTGAAAACTTGTGAGTACCAAAACTTACCTTAATTATCAACTTTTTTTATTTTTCGGAATTTTTCCTTTACTTGTGCTGGAAGACCTTGCTTGTAACCAAAATTGACAATTCTAGGTCAACCGGAAGTACCCTAGAGGTTTTGGGTCGAAAACCTAAATGGTAGTTCCCGTTGACCTAGAATAACGAAATTTGGCAAAAAGCAAGGTCCTATAGCACAAACAAAGGAAAAATTCCAAAAAGTTAAAAAAGTTGAAAATTAAAGGGTGTTCCCATACATACATAGTTGACGCCAATTAAAATTGTCCTCCGAGTTGTATGGGCGCTCATACAATTAAGCGGACTAGCTTAATTGGCACCATGGCTAGGCACGGAACCCTCGGCGTACGAGTTCGACTCGCACTTGACCGGTTTTTATTTATTTGTCAACTAGAACTGAACAGGTTGACTAAAGAGGTAACTCACCTAAGTTTTATTTAAACTTCGAACTGGTACCACAAAAAGAATGCGCCAAATTAAATGAATTAATAAGACGTGGATCTGGACTGAGAGCCCAACTGCGCTGATAAAGCTGAATCTTTGCGTGAAGCGATGAAGCGTGAAGAATTTAATGAGAACACCTATGTCCGGGCGCCCCGGTTTCCGGCAAATCCGCCGGTCCGGCATAGTGGGAACGTGGCTTTACGTGGAGATATTATAAACAAGTTCGTAAACTTGTACTCATTGGTAACTTCGGGTAACACGAGAAAATCCTACTACGAATCTAGTAATAAATTGAACTGTCACAGACAATCAAATTAAACCAAATGCTATTATTTCAGCGGGAACATAAAAATATCGATCCGAACACCTCACCAACGTATCAATTAATAGGTATTGCGTTCCCTTCTCGCACTAAAATCTGTGCCTCACGGCCCCACCCCAAGTTACAGTTATAGCTCTTTTACTGCCCTTTCTAACTTTATTACGGTACCAAATTCCATTGCGACTTGTGTTTGTTTTACAAAGCTCAGGTGAACTGACAATTTGCCTCAAGCTCATGAAAGAGTTCTTATTTGTTGGTAGATCTAATGAAAACCTCATGAGTTCATGGTATCTGTACGGTTTATTGCAACCGCACAATATTCGTGCATGTTCTCGAGTCAGCGTTTTACGCTATGACGTGGTTTTCTTGTCTATACTGGACAGTTGCTTCCTACCACTAACTACGGAAACATGTCACAGTGTACTTCGCGATCGCAACTCATAACCTAAAAACCTGAACGAATAAACAGAGAACTTTAACAACTGTTTTTCTTAGAACTATAAGATAGCAGGATTCAGACCCTGCATCCTTGTTTTTTTTAATGTTTTTGCAGTTGGGTTCATCCACAATTAAACTAAATGTTTTAATATCTCTTGATAGATCTACAATGGAGGATACAAGAAGCACTGGTAATGTAGATCGCTTAGTCGATCTTTATCGTAAAAGTACTCTAAAAAAATAAAAACCGGTCAAGTGCGAGTCGAACTCGTACGCCGAGGGTTCCGTGCCTAGCCATGGTGCCAATTAAGCTAGTCCGCTTAATTGTATGAGCGCCCATACAACTCGGAGGACAATTTTAATTGGCGTCAACTATGTATGTATGGGAACACCCTTTAATTTTCAACTTTTTTAACTTTTTGGAATTTTTCCTTTGTTTGTGCTATAGGACCTTGCTTTTTGCCAAATTTCGTTATTCTAGGTCAACGGGAACTACCATTTAGGTTTTCGACCCAAAACCTCTAGGGTACTTCCGGTTGACCTAGAATTGTCAATTTTGGTTACAAGCAAGGTCTTCCAGCACAAGTAAAGGAAAAATTCCGAAAAATAAAAAAAGTTGATAATTAAGGTAAGTTTTGGTACTCACAAGTTTTCACGAAAACCTAAATTTGCCTATATCTTTTTATAGTGTTGACTCAGGACCTTGATTTTTATACTCACAGTAGGGACTATAGACCTTAGTATATGGTATAAATTTCAACTTGCTAGCTCTACCCGTTCCTGAGATAATCGATGGTGACACACGGACAGACGGACAGACAGACGGACAGACGGACAGACGGACAGACGGACAGACGGACAGACGGACAAGAAAGTGATCTTATAAGGGTTCCTTTTTTTACCTTTTAAGGTACGGAACCCTAAAAATGGGTGACTGCTTGTGGGATTACCTCGTTCACTGCCAAGCAGTAACTACATCAACAAGTACTCTATGTGCGTCGCTACTCAACGTGTTATTGTATAACAACTGAGAGGTGAAGTGCTCCGGGCGTTATCATCATCATCCTATAGCAGTCCACTGCTATATAAGCTTCTAGTACGCGTCATAACGCTCTGTCATCAGCTTGACGCATCCAACTTGTGCATCGGGCGTGGCCGGCCTAAAAACTCCGTCATTAGATTTGAATTCATATTTTTGCTTTTTTAAGTTAATTTCTAAACTGTCTAACCACGTGACCATTCATTTAGGATTTTTATGTGAACAGGCTGTCAGTGAACTTTGACCGAATACCTACCTAATATCGTGTCTAGACTACGTCCGTTTCAAAAATAGCTTTCTTACGCGTTACGTAAGAAATTAAAAACTTGTTTCAAAATTGTTTTCGTGTTTGTTTACAAATGTAATATGGTCAATCTATAATCTAAACTAGTATAATAAAGCGGAAGAGTTTGTTTGTTTGAACTTGAACGCGCTAATCACTGGAACTGCCAATCGGATTCGAAAAATTGTTTTTGTAAGTATTTGATAGCTCATTACTTGTGGAAGATTCTTTTTCTGAAATGACGAGTGAAACTACCAGCCACAGCTAGTTACTAATAATCGTACTTGGCCAACAAATACCAATCTCTCTCTATTTTTCTAGTTTAAGCCGGAATTCGTCATCGTGGTCTTAGACTCTCAACTAACATGGTATGTCCTAACTCAGAAACGATAACAATCTAAGTTATGTTTCAACGTGTTTAATATTGTAATACAACACAAATAATTTAGAGATTTAAAATACTGTACCTGCGAAAGCAGTTATAAGTAGTTTCGTAATAAGGATGCACGTTGATCATACCATACAACAAAACCGCCTATTGACGCTGGGGTCGGATAAATTATAATTAATTCCTATAACAAGGTATCGAATACCGATACCTGAACAATGCACGCGTCACATACAATATGTTAGGATTAATTCCATCCGCTCGAGTCGGGAGCCAGAGAAATTGCATTAATCAATTGTCAAACTAGATCCACGAATTGACGAACGCATATTATACTACTGGCATTATAGTCTATGCTATGTCTGTGTGCTCAAAATAGCTTTACTATGAACGAGAGCATATTTATGTTCTAAAACTCTTCCGAACCTAAACTACAATTCCGAAACTAGGCCTTCCATGGTTATAATTAATTTTATAATTAATTTTACTCCTCACTATAAAACTCATATAAAATGAATAGTGATCTCATGTTTTTTTACAAAAATCGCAGCTATAAATTATTAGAAACATTAATTTAGCGCTTATTGCGTAAATTATTTTTATAACTTTCATTAGTTCTAAGTATTATAAGAACACACGGTAATTAAATTATCCACGTAAAAAATTATTTAAAGTAAGTTCGTAAAGGCCGCCTAAAGGCCTCCGTCATGGCTTAGCGACAGAAATCTGGTTTAATATGACTTATCAAAGGAACGCCTAACTCAGTTAGGTACATATGCATTGGTTCGTGTGGTTTTATTGGTTAGTTCGGTTCGCCCCAGTCTATCAAAGGTCAAAGGCAATTGAGCTATGCGTGTATGCATTCGTTCGCGGAAAATATCACCACAATACCTGCGAGTACAGGGAACTATGGATTCCACGACTTCAGTTCAATACCTTTGACTATACGCCACAGGACGGCTCAAAAAAACGTAAGATTAATCCATAATATTTGAAACTTTTGATTGAACTTTTTACGGTGGCCATTCAACAATAAAATATTTCACTAAAACCTACTCTGATCAATTTACTAAACCTTAGCTGAAGTAAAGATGAGTGTTGGGAATTCCCCACGACTTGAGGTTCATCAAGACTTTTTAACCTATATCGTCCCACTGCTGGGCAAAGGTCCCCCCCATCATCCTCCAAGTCTTGCGATCGCCTGCTTTGTCAAACCAGTCAGCCCGGAATGCGTCTAGCTAGCTAGATCATCACGCCAGAGTCTTCGAAGCCTGCCCCGCGACGATCGATATTAGGCCTTTAGGCGGCCTAAAAACTCCGTCACCAGAGTTGGCCACTTGCTCATACGAACTTACTTTTATACTAGGTAGGTACTTTTACAGAACGACGAACGTCTTATTTGTCGTACTTCACCCAAAACTTTAAATTTTTCTTCATTAGTTAATATCTGCATGATTTTTGTTCCGACGAATCCAAAAATTCAACAATATTATCCGTACCTACATTTTATTGAGCGCAGCTCAGATTCCCGTTTCATTCTCTATAAGTTCTCTGTGTGGTTCGGGAAAAGTTATATATCAAGTCCAATAAATATTTTCCTTTTCGATCCATATTTTGAAACGTTCTGCGAAATTCAGTATATTGAATTGGATACACATTTTGTTGGTAGGTTCCGATTGGCTTTAACATAATAGAGTGCTGTGTCTGTCTCTGTCTGTGTTGTGTCTCTAAAAACATCATTAAAAAAAAACTCTTACGAAATGTTGAGTAAAAATAAAATGCGGAGCAACGAGTCACATTTTTTCATTGAATACGTTACCATAAAAGTACACTTTGAAAAAACATTTATAGAAATGAGCAAAACTTGAGTTTTTTTTGCACAATTGCCCTGAAACTCCCGAGCCATACAAACAAAGGGGGAACTTACTGCGAAGTTATTACATTGGTAGTGCTTCATCAAGGTAAACCGAATCGCGCTACAATTCGAACTTGTCGAACAAAGACGAATTTCTCTGATAACCGAAAGTGGTAACACACCGACGATTTTAATTGAGCAATAGTTAATTGAGTATAGGAAACTTGTTGCAACTTACTAAATTTTTATTTTGAACCATAATTGCTGTTATGGATGCCTTCCACTGCTATGCACACTACATTCAGGTTATCTTAAAACAATTTTAACATACGATTTTTTGCTCAATTGATCGGCGATTATCAAGACTAAGCTGGTGGTTAAAGTTGCCGGAGTATGAGCGCCCTTTTGCTCGAGTTTGATCGATCACTGGAAGGCCTGTAATGAAGGCACGAGCTGGCTTATTAACCAATCTTATCGAAACCTAACCCTATTCCTATGGGGTGATTATCTAACTACCTCAGAATGCGGTGGGCGAGTGACCACCTGAGAAAGAAAACGAGGCGGTTCATTTAACTTGATTCTAGCGGGTTTTATACAGAAAACAAAATTAGCTTTATGTCGTAGAAAACTGAAAAAGTAGATGTCGTTTCTCAGCTCTTACCTTTAGATTTGACTTTGATACTATTTCTTGAACATGTCCTCTATTATTCATGTTTAGCAAGCCTTCAAAAAGTGTTTTTTTTTACCACTTTTTTGTCAATGAAAAGAGATGGCAATAGATTCAGCCTGTAGGACCTGTAGGATGCATAAGAGTCCATTACGTCCACGATATTTACATACATTAATTAATTCACAACTTGACTGATACCACCATACGAGTACACTGATGTATAGTTTACCGCCATACATCGTTTTACGGTCGCGCCAAAACCAGTAACTCAGAAAAAAAGCCTTTTAATATTAACGTGTGGGTATACGATCGATGTGTCGGTCGCTCTTTAGTTTACTGCCACCGTAAAAACTAACAGCTAACGGTTGGCTGGATTACTCTCGGTCGATTGCGTGCAGATGCACCGGCGCAGGCCGGCCTAGCTAAAATAGTTTACCTTTACGGGTACATGGGCAGAAGGTATACTACACAATTTGAATCTTAAAATGGCTTTGAGATGTTCTAAAAACAGTGACTCAGAGGTTTTTGAAAAATGATGAATCGTGTCTATGAGGGCTAGCGCTATGGTTCAACTTATGGCGGTATATTGATCTCAACTCAGTTTTAACCGTTTTAACTTGGACCACGATAATTGTTTCCATGTATCTTCTAAACGAAGACCTGAGCATCACTAAAAACTCTTGAAAGGCACGATAAGAAATAAAATTGAATGTAAGTAATTAAATTATTCTCGAAAATTCAAACATTCTTCTTGATCGATAACAACCAGATACAAACAAAAATTTAAAAAATCTCTGTCTGTTCTCGGTTTTCGTATGTGTGACCACTACTTAGTAACGACTTTATTCGAACTTATTCTTGCTTTAAATGGTTAGTTATACTCAAGACTACACTGATTTGAAGCATAAAATCTCTAAATAGCTACAGGGAGCGAAACCACACAAGGAAAGCTACAGTTACTGTGCGTCCTCTATCAATCTTTTCGCCACATCATTTGCTACCCCCCGCGCGCCACCTCGATTGAATTTCATTAACGAAACGCTTAGTGCAGATTGAATCCATTTAAGTAACTGAGAATCGCGATCTCCCCTTATAAATGTTGCCTTATGTTATGCACTAGTTTAATACAGTTGGATTTATCGAAAATACAAAGAAATAACTATTGTTTTGTCGAACTGTTCTGGTGTTTCAATTAATTCATTATGTTACCATTTCGTTAGATGTTGTTTATTGATTTTATTATCAGTATTATGTACAACCAATGAACTTTTCTTTTTCCACTGTCTACCAAAAATATATTTAAATGTGCCTCTCCTACCCCTAGACATCGTCTACAGTGCTTTGGGGATCCTTTTTCTATTTGAGTCATACTATCTCACACAGATGACTATCGCCGTGGTCTTGTGCGTTTAATGTTTGAGATTCAGCCTTCAGTACCAGTCCACGATATATCATGCTGCTCGATACGTTGAAAACCAAATATTTTTATATCTAGTTTTAAATTTCATCAGATCGCGTTTGGTTTCGATGAGAGTTACGCGAATCGAACCAAACGTAGATACACAAAATGAAACAGTATAGTTGGCAAAAAAATGAAAAAATCGAATGGAAGCGCAGTAAAGTTCCCGGTGATCCCTAAAACTTTGTGGATATTGCCTATGACGTAAAAGTATAATGGAACAGTGTTGCATATATATTTATATTCATCGTAGGTAAAACTACCGACTAACCGACCGGTTGCGCAAACCGACTAGCACTGATTGATATAAAACATTTTGAACCTCTTATGCCATCTTTCTCTTATGTAAGGAAAAAAAAATGCTCAGACACTGCGTTTCTGGCGTTATTGAGTTATAACATCACAGATCATTAATACCTATCGTTGTGCATAGCAATTTAGAGTTGCTCAAATTTTTTTTTTAATATTCATCTACTATTTAAAATTTTAATTATTAAAGATTCTTTAAGTAATTACATCACATAAACAAGTCAAGAACTTTGTTAATAAAAGTCGTATCTACATCTTGTTACTTAATTTTTTAAACTTATCCTACTTCTTGTTTCAGACTGTCTCCATCTCTATGCTGCTTCGTTACGCTCATCACCAGATCTTCGTGTTCATTGGTAAGCATTTTCTAAACTCGCTCTTTTCATCTTGAAGTTAATTGCATACATACTTTACTTCGAGGTTATTGTTGAATCATTACGTTATTTCAACTAAGTGGGCACACGACGTTTTCTGAAGCGCGTTTTTGACCATTTTGCGCGTTCGCAGCGCGTTTGTTTCCATACAAACGTGAACCGGGAGTAGGGCAGCGCGTCCCATCACTTTTTCATCGCGTTTATATCGATACAAACGCGCTGCAAAAAACTAAGTGTGCCCACTCCCTAATGTGTTGTTTGCTATTCGGATTAAGATAGTAAGATAACATTTAAAGTACAGATAATCTTTTGATATAGATAGACCCAAATTATCATCATGCACGTTACAGGTGGAGAGACGTTCTCAAAGTTTTTGCAAACAAATATTTGGGCAAAAATCTTTAAACTGACCAAAAACAGAACTTCGGTATTACAGACACACCAACAAAAGATACCTTCAATTTCAGAGTTTAGAGAACCTACGGGGTTTAGGAAATGCTTAAAAGGTAGAGAGACTAGAAACAACTATGTTTATATTTAAAAATAAATCTTTTTCCACCTACAATATTCTCTCGGGCTTCACTTAAGTGGGATTATACCGTAATTGCCCGGCTCCTGTTAAAACTCGATGTAAAATTGCTCTTTGTACAGTTGCCAGAAGTAGCTTTACACAAGTTATCAGAAATAAAAAGATATGCCATTAGTAGGTTCACATCAATTGTGCTTTTGAGGGCATAGGTAAAAGCTGACAGGTGCTTATTTGATGTAATGGCAAGACTTAATGACTCAACCCACGAAACTATGTTTTAAGGCGCAAACACACGCTGGCCTAGGCTCGTGCCAACGTGTGGGCAGCACCACTCGCCTCGCCTTGCCATCGCTCGCCTAGCTGGCCGAGTGAATACGAGCACCAATTTTCATTTGTTTGCATAGATTCGCCAAGCGTGTGGACGGTAGCACTCGCCTTCGCTCGCACTGGCTTAGGCTGGCCCAGCGTGTGTTTGCACCATTAGAAGAGTGTTGTTATCCTTTCATGGTTATAATTTTAGTATGAAGTTGTTTAATAGGCTCGGAAGACATTTAAGAATACTATTTGCCTCTAAGCATATTGACTGCTATTGTGAAATGTTCGATTCGACAAAATTAGTTGTAAACCAACTTTCGACTGTTTAGGATTTATTTGTTGCATAGTTACTCTGTGCAATTAGAAGAGCGAATTCAGTGAAAAATTCCTGAGTCCTGAGCCGGCTCAGCGGTAACCTCTTTGTAATAACAATAATTGCGTATAGAGCCCGCGGCCACCCCTGAAAAAGAAATAAAAATACAAAACACGCTGCCTAGCCATCCTAACCTGTGGCACTTGAGTTGATTTTCATTCAAAATTGAGTTTTGTCGCGCTGACTTTTGATTCAGAATTCCTTTAAATAAAGATTTCTAAAAGGTTCTCGTTCTGCTTGGATATGCAAGGCATTGGATAAAACAATGACGTAAATAGGCTGCAATTGATGAAATGATAATGATTGCACGGTACAGATATTCTTCTTTCTCATGTCTACTTTGATCTGCGGGGCTAAAAAAGCCGTTATAGCAGTATCATAATTGAAGGCAATTAGCCCGATTCACGAACAATGCCCAAAAATGTATGGACACCGTCCCCACCCTTGTAGCACTTTAAAACCTATGTTAATCGAAGGGCCATAGTCATCTTATCATTTTATTGTTTTACAGCAAAACTGAAATGTGAATCCGAAAAAAGTTATATCGACGTGAAGAAACCGGAATCAGTCAAAATTATTTTACCCATTACGATGCTTTTTTTTTAAATTATTACTGTGGGATGATTTCGTTCGGAGTTTTCAAACAACTCTTTAGAATTAAATGGTGACTCCCGCACGTGATCAACTCACGGAGCAGAAAAAAGTTCAATTAAGAATTCTGCTGATTATCGTTTTTGTGAAGTACCTAGCCATTGACGTTTTTTTAGGAGTTTTCAAATAAAAATACCTTCTTTAAACACAAATAAAACCGTTGACTTTTTATTACAACAAATAGATTAGCCAGTGTTTTCAGTATCTATTGAAATATTATCCCACGCACTGGCTGGCCCAACGAAATTCTCCAAACGCCTTCCTATCCCATAGTACCACACGATACTGATGACATGCGCGCGTATAGATTATATTATACCTATATTATATTTATATATTACATATGTCGCAGGCAACTGGTTGAATTAGCCATTCAATTAAATGCCTAGCCATTTCATTGAACGCTGCCATTCAATTAAATGGCTGAACGTCGGTTAGTCAAATAGTTGAACACAACGATCAACACTACGGCTAAACAAAGATCAGCCATTTAATTGAATGGCGTTTTTCAATGAAATGGCTAGCCTGTTCACTTGCCCACAGAAAAAATAAGTAGGTTTTGGTTTTTTTTATGGCACGCGTATCACACACCCACGCAGAAAGGCTGCTTCAAGGTAAATCTATTATTTTGTGGCATATGAATATCACTGGGAACTTATTTTCTTTGTTTTTCACGACAAAACAACACACAACTTGTGTGTGGAAAAGTTGTGGCGAAAAAGTATAATAAACGGCAAAATAATTGTGACTGATTTCGGTTTCTTCATGTCGATATAACTTTTTTCGGATTCACATTTCAGTTTCGCTATAATACATTATAATGATAAGATGGTTATGGCCCATTGATTAACATAGGTTTTAAAGTGCTACAAGGGTGGGGACGTTTTGAACATTCTTCTTTGTGCTTTTCTTCTGCGCCAATTAGCCAAAAAAGCAACAACAGAACGTACAGTAGTAATAAATTGTTTTAAAAAGTCTCACTTTGCTGTTGAATTTATTCTTTTTGATAAAATAGTGCGATATCGAAACTTCCAATCTTATTTGGTGAAATAACGTAGGATTTTTTCAGTCATCGCCACATGGAATCTAAAATCATAGCCATAAAGTTCATTTTACACTCCAAACTGATTCGATGTGACGAGCCCAACTCAGCTTAGTTTTTCAATACGGCAATTGTTTTTAATGTCTAATCTCTCTGGTTTTCATGGAAGATTTAATTCCAATTTTAATGTCGTTTTTTGCCAGAGGATTTTGTTTGCAGGTGTTTATGTTTATGAAATGTGAAAGATAAAATGTTTAATATGTAGGTAGATTTGAAAATCTCTCTTACTAAAAAGTCACTTTAAGGATGGGCATATTGGGCATACCAAGTTTAGTTAGCTTGTAACGTCGCTATTTAAATAAAACAATCCAAAAAAAATCGTATTATTAGTACACCACATTTACACGTCTATTAAATGCCATGATGATATTTCAGTGTCTTCTAAAGAACTTTAGTTGAACAGCTTAAACAAAAGTTTACACAAGAAAAAAAAAATCGACTTAACTTGATATTAGACAATAATGGGACAACCTAGGGATAGGGAGTATAGGTCGGTACCCTAGCAAATAAAAAATAATATATTCAGAATCGGTCCACAATTGTCGGAGGAATCGGTAAACCTACATCAAAACTTGAAAACCTTTTATGTTATTTTTAAGACCTATCTTTCTCTTTCTTAAGACTTCAAAGATGTTAAAAAAATCGAGATAGTAGCTACCGTGATTCGAGATAAGATCTCTTCTGGTTTTTATGATTCAAATACTTTCCTCAAATTTCAGAAACCATGAAGAAACATTAATCGCGCAAATCTCCACGTTTCCCCGGTTTTATAAAAGCAAAATAAGATTTATATCTAAGGCGCTTGTTCGGAATAAACTATTCAACCCACAGTATCAGATAAGGGTTAAGCTGTTCAATGGGATCCGGTCTGGTCTCTATGGCGATCTCAGAGGAGAAATATTATAGAATGATTGAATATTGCACGTACGAACTGGCATGTAACATTTATACTCGGACAATAGCAGATTGTCCTATGACATAAAAGAGCACTGCAGAAGTTGGCCAGGGAATGTGTTAACACTAGCACGTTCAAAGCTCGCGACGCATATGCCCTGCCCGAGCAGATTGTCCTATGAAATGAAATGAAATGATTTATTTGTAACATAAACAACATAAACACACACAGTAGAAAAAATACTACCTAAGTAATAATAATACATAATACAAAGCTTATGTTACAATGGCGCTGACTCATCCCTATGACAGCGGCGCTCTCCTTCGGATAGCACAGTATTTTTATTTTATTTTATTTATTTGGGTAAACAAACACTAACACATTACAATAGAAGTTATGTTCGTATCGATAGATGAGTAATAAATGTGAAACCAACACCGTTTACCACCGTTTACTTAAATATCTTACTTATACTTAGGAATAGCTAAAGATAGGTAAAGACAGTAAAGGTGGGACAGGGAATGTGTCAATACGATTACTAGTTGTCTGGGAGGAAGTATAGTAAAAACCATAAATAGTTTTCATTGTGCGTTCTGTAAAGAATTATACCTCTTTAGGCCCCAGGTTGGTATCTATGACGACTCATCCTTTGCAGATACGAATGCCGATCTACTAAATGGATTTAGGCCATGTACTTAACGCAGTAGAGTTGGATTTTAAATAGCACGATTTATTTTAATTTTCGCTTTTTGGTTCTTTATAATTGTGTGTACAAAAGTTCCGCTGAATATATTTTCGACGTAAACCCTAGCAAAATTATTTCCGGGTAAATACATAATATCCATTGGACAAATCAATTTCCATTGAAACTTACTGCTTATAAATAGTTCGGCTTTTTGGAAATAGATACACATATATAATATTATGTAACAAACATATATTAAACAGGTACTATATTATCTGTATATAGACATAAAAGACCAACTAAATTATTCATATTATGTTCATTCGTAAATGTAAAATTGTAGCAATTGATATGACATAAGCAAACAATATAAAATGATGTATGATAAAAAGGTAAGTAGTTAGAAAATATTTTTTATCGCAAATACTTTAAGAATTTCTAACACTTACAAAAGCTCAAGGAAAGTTTCCCTTACAGGTGGAAAACTATTGAGAGATTTCAAGCAGATCTAAACATCTAGGTTTCTAGGTTCTGAGGATTACGCGATCTTTGATACCATTGTGTACCTTTGTGAAGCCGCTTTGTGTAGTGTATCCATGTTCTAAACTCTAGCTGGACTATAGAAACCAACATGCAATTGTGAAGAATATTGACCATAAATCAGAACTAAAAACTGCATTCTATGCAATAAGCCATCGCAAGTGCAAATATAAATAAAATCTAAAACGAGAAATATCTCCTAACAATATCTTTAGTTCGTGTTGTAATTTTATTGAATGAGTGTCTCTCAGAATAAAGTGAAGATGGTCACTCCACTATAACCTCTACTTTTGTCCAGTTCCAGCTGTACGTGTGTAAACCCGTCGCTAAACCTGTGAATCTCTTTGACGCTCGCGTGTTGTCTAGCACTATACAAAGGTGTTCGGAAATGTATACGAAAATCCTTTCCTTTTGAGAAATTCTAAACTGGATCGGGGCATTCTTTTGAGTCGGAAATATTGTGGTGCATGCCCCTTTGTTTGTTCCGTCTGTAAAATCCTGTTTGTGGTTTGCAAGAATACATCTTTTTGTGCTGTTTTTTTTGACCTTTTGGTCAGCTTTTCGAAGTACTGGTTTAAAATACCTGGGACTACAACACCCTGATAGGTTTAGGCATGGAATACCTCCTCAAGTTTTTATTTAATAAGACTTATGACGACGTTTTAGTATCGATATTTTCACTTTTTATGTCATTACTAGCTGCCGCCCGCGGCTTCGCATGCGTTGTACCCGGATAAAAAAGCCCATGTCCTATTCCCTGTCATTATCTATCTATATTTTAAATTTCAGCCAAATCGGTTCAGTGGTGGTCGAGTTATAGAGGAACAAACATACATCCAAACATCTAAACATCCAAACTTTCGCATTTATAATATTAGTGTGATTATTATTCGCCTGTATCGTCCCACTGC
Organism: Camptogramma bilineatum; assembly: GCA_958496255.1. Lineage (NCBI taxonomy): Eukaryota > Metazoa > Arthropoda > Insecta > Lepidoptera > Geometridae > Camptogramma > Camptogramma bilineatum. The sequence goes on along the minus strand of OY292467.1, from coordinate 6,091,922 downwards.
AGGGCAAAGGCCCCCCTATCCTCCTCTATGTCATATGATGAATTTATTAAAGCAAACAGTCTCATGATTATATTATCAAAGACAGTAGACAACCATACAGATGCGATTCGAAATCCTGAGATGTCTTGAGATATCAGACACTCGTCCAAGTCTGAGACACGCCCAATTATGCATTTGGCACTACTTTTTGAAAAAGGTAGATATGTGACCGTTTGTCAATAATTTACCACGATAATGATAACGATTACTGTGTGACACTTTTAAAAGTAAATTTAATAGCTATAAGTATATTTATTTTTAATTTTAATAGCTTAAATAAAATCCTATCATGGTATCTGCTTGTAAAACCTTTCGGTATACATGGCCACAATTTAGTTAACGTTTTATTCCACCGATCGTGATGATCGGTGCTTGCTTCACAACCACCGAAATCAAACGCAACATAAGAAATGCAACAAAAGAAGAAACCTACTTATTACAACAAAAGATGATATCAATTCAATATTCCCATTTTGATGCTATTGATACCCTTCACAAAATAACCACAGGTGATGGACAATGAGACCGCATCACAAGCTTCGCTTTGCTGAATTTAATTAGCACGGAATTATTTTAAAATGTTATTCAGAATATCCATAAAATTAACTGAATAGCATATTCCTGGACCCTCTGTGTGTTCAATATGCAATAATTGGCATTTGGATAAAGCGATTTTGGAAAGTCGCATCATTTGGGATTATCATATCAAAGCTGCATGTCAGATCAGCTTGTATGGTTCTGACTCCATATATTCTACATTTTTAAATATAAAACTTTTGAAACTATCATTAACTAGTAGTTCGCCCCGAACTGAGATCTCGCGCACCGTTGCGTTAAGAGCCCCTGAGTAGGTTATATGTGTGTATCTGTGTATTCTACCAGTTATCGGGTTCCCATAGTGCAAGCTTTTCTTAGTTTGTGTCTAGTTGGCACTGTGTGAAATGTATATAGGTACCTGTATAGATATACTCGTATATTTACTGACCGAGTTCTTTCAACGTTATCATCAAACAATTTCCGGTTCAAAATACTCTTAAAAAGCGGTGTTCCGTAACAAAGCAACCTGCACGATTCACTCACCCTAATTAATAAAGCCTAAGAGGTTTTAATTCTAACTCCCGGAAAAAGGCTTGTTCATTTGCATAATTAAATATCGGAATTAACACAACCATCCCGAGGTAATAAAGTGTTCAACAACCTTAAAACATATATTTTTTCAATCTCTTCCGAATAAAGCTGTTATTTCAACTCGTAATTCCCAAAAGCTGAAGTATTTTCATTACCCCCGCTAATTGAAGATAGAAAAAAACATCGGTTAGAAACAATGCTTTCTGTCTGAGTTAATGAATGTAGTCCTACTTTGTTAAATACTCGTATTGACATAATTAAAGGGGAGCGGCGGTATTTTCGGTCAGGTTTGCTGGATTACGCTTCGTTTGTCAATGAGCTTTTCTATTTCATGTTGTGTATTTTGAAATTGATGCAAGTCAGTGGTCTATACATTTCCTATTCATATTTGACGTTGGTAAGGAAATGCCTTCAATAACACAGATGACTTGAAATCCTATTTTTATTCCATCTATTCGAAAAAGACGACTTTGTTCGCCTTTAAGTGCGCCCAAAGTAGATGATTCCTCTTCAAGGAACTTTTAGCGGGCAGTAATGAGTTTTTAATCCTCTTTATAAGTTTAGCGGGCAGTAATGAGTTTTTAATCCCCTTTAAGTGCGCCGGAATTATCTTTGCCGCGCACCTATGAGGTACAACTACTTTGCACTGCAAAGTAGTACCTCATAGGTGCAAAGATTCCACATTCAAGTCTCGAATCTAGCTAGATGAATGAGGACTCTTCCAAAAACACCACAATTGTAATCACATTTAGAGATTTATTACTCTGCGGTTATAGCATAGCTATAGATAGCCAGCTACCCATACAAAAATTGTAAGTCCAACCTCATAAAATCCTGTGCGTTTTCGTCAGCGCGATCTAGAAAACCGCCATCTAGTTTGTTTTCGTGGAACTATTGATGGCTGTTCTAGAGTTTTTTTGTTCGAACGCGCTAATCTCAGGAACTACCAGTCCGATTTGAAAAATTATTTCTGTATTTGATAGCTAAACTCTTGAGGAAGGTTATAGGCTACTTTTCATCATCATCATCATCATCATCATAAACCATCAGATAAACATACCGCCCACCATTCAGCCGGCGCGCGGCCGCCGTCTGAATAAAAAAAATTTAATCCCCGATTACTCTTCTCAAGTGGAACTTCGTCGATTTAACACATTATTTTCTCATAGATTGTAATGAAAAGTAGAGTGTTTCACTCGGGCGCAAAATATATTTTTGGCTCGGGCGACGTACTTTAAATCCCTCGCTACGTTCAGGATTCTACCAAAGAATCCCTCGCTACGCTCGGGATTCTACTCTAGAATCCTTCACTTCGCTCTGGATTCAAAAAAGCGCCCTCGCCGTCAAAATATTATTTTGCCCCCTTATAATACAATCTACTATTAATAGACTTCAAAAAAAGGAGGAGGTTCTTTATTCGTCGGAATCTTTTTTTTTGTGGTTTTTTTATGTATTTCGACCGATTACTCGAAGACGCCTGGACCTATTTGAATAATTTTTTTTTTAGTTTGAAAGGAATTTTCCGATTGGTGCCACAAAACATTGGTGAGGATCTGTCGAGGATCTTTGGAGTTATGAACAGAAATGCATTGCTCAGCTTATAACATTGAAGTCGGTTTTTTTGTTAAATTTTTAATTTAGCCACTTGTATAGGTGATGAAGTAGTAAGATCAGATGTTTTTTTTAAAATACATGCGAAATCCTAGTTCATCATATACCTCGTAATTCGTTTTACTAGCGAAGAAGATACAAGTCCTGGCACAAAATAAATACAGCAATAAAAAAATCCAACAATTATACCTAACGCAGTGACTGAAATATAATCTACACCAAGACCATATCACACATCAATAAACATTCAACTGCTGAGCTGGATAATTATAGCGAGCGTCACTCTTGCACCGCGCACGGATTTGCTCCTTGCGCTTCGCAAGGCAAATTGCCTCGCTTTTGCCGGTGACTTACCGTGATTCCGGGTAAGTAAGACGTCACAAAATAGGCAACAGCATTACTTCGTAGAAACGCAAACGACATGAATAAATCGACTTGCTTTTGTTTTATAATTTTCTAAAATAACTGCTGAGTGTTTTTACTTTAACAAAAATAAATCGAATTACAAGGGACTTGAGAAATCATAAACTAAACAAAATTAGGCATTGAAGATCATTGTTTTGATGTATCTATACTTTATAACATGAGCAATTATCTGATACAAAAACAGCGAGATAAGATTTTATTCGACGGATTTTTTGAATGTGTTTGTTGTTTCATGTATTTTATTAGAATTTTCTCGGTATCAGTATTAGATTTTAAACCAATTTGCAAATTTACTACTTAAGCCGGGTTGACACGATCCAAGTCAACTTGGACCAAGTCCAACTTGACTCTGATTGGACGCCGTCGTCTGAGTGCGTCACGTGAGTCCGACGGCGCGTCCAATCAGAGTCATTCAAGTTGGACTTGGTCCAAGTTGACTTGGATCGTGTCAACCCGGCTTTATCCTACATTTATTAATGCAAATAGAAGTGAAGACGCGATGAGTTTGTTGAATAATTGCCTGGAATCGTATATCGGAATTCCTTTTTAGTTTTTTTTTTCTATCTGATGCATAGCGCTATACAGTTGCATCTGATTAGCATTAAACGAGTTACTAAAATTACCCCATTTTTAGAAATTAAATCTGATTCACCTACGCTCGAATACTGAAACGCTACTTAGTTTAAGTGGTGCTTATCATGGACATTAACTTTCAATTACTGATATTTTTGTATAAGATTCTGAAGAGTAATAACATCTCAAATACATAAATCGGTCCCAAATATTTAAGTAGTGTTTCAGTATTCAGGCACAAGACTTTCATCGTGAAGTGAAAATGTCATAAAATATAGGTAGATCCCTAAAATTAATTTAGAAGTTCGTTTAGATGTGTTCCGTGATCGATCACTTGTAACACACACAAATTGTAGAATTTGTAGCATCTGTTGAGACTTTCTATCTTTCAATAACAATCATTATTTTTAAATATGAAAAAGGCAAAAGATCAATCAGAAAATAACCTGGCGGAGCGTAGGTTTGCAAATCCTTTAAGTATCTAATTTGCAATTTTTCTCTAAGGAGATTTTCTCGAAAATTCTTCCAATTATTGACTTCAAACTGGCCGTAATTTTCCTTACCAATGAAGCTGCATTTATACGGAAAGGCGGTTACTGTCTGATATTTTGATGTGTATTTTTTTTTATTAATAACTTTGTACGTTTGTCGCTTTTAAGCAATCGATTCTTCTCAAGTTAAAGTGACCAATGCTCATACAAATTACCATTGGTTAATGCTGCTGCTAAGCCCTGTGCGCGGTACTGCTCTTGTAACCTTACTTGGTAGTGAAACAAGCACAAAGATAAAATTTGAATCGTTTTGCTTTACTTTAATTTTAATATTAATAATATGCCGCTTTAAAACGGGTACAGGAGGGTACGTCGCATAAACCTGCTTTCTACACAAACACCTTCCAAGGTATTAAGGAAATAAGCAGATAATAATGAAGTGTCGATACTCATAATGTCTGCCAGCCCTTAGCTTAGCTCCCCTGTTTGTATCTAATCGAATTGTAAGAACGATTATTTTTTATTTTTATATTGATAAATTGTTGGAAAAAATATGGAAGGTGAGCTCCACCTCGTAATTAGTTAGAAATACGAGAATAATTAGCTGCCGGTGTAAAGGCCTATTTATATGAACACGAGGTATTTGTATATCCTAAAACTATGCGGTATTGTCAGCATTTCACGCTCCACTGCTGAAAATTGGCTTTGTTTTCGGTCAGCGTCCATTTTTTCCCAGTGATCTTTACTTTTTTCTTTTGATTCTGAATGTCTTCATCTCGCTTTCCGGTACGTGGTCTCTTGCCGAGAACCCTTTTAGCCCAACGACCATACGTTTTGCCAATTTCAAATAAACTAAAGTAAGTATGACATTTTCACAAGTATGACAAGAACTCCGTCACCAGTAGCTCAAACCACACACATAAAATAAAGATATTTAATAATAATCCATATCGAAAAATATTTTAATAGTTATTATATTTTGAAAATGTTTTACTGCCAATTGAAGAATGCCGCATAAGAATGCCGCTGACAATACGGAAAATGAAGTGGATTTAAAAAAGTATTTTTCAACACAATGCCAGGCTTATCGGTTTCCCGATTTTTAGCTTTAAAGCATGAAGAGAATTTTGTCGGATTCGATGGAGTAACAGATCCTCTTTAAAATTGTTGTGGAAATAACAGGTATGCCGAATGAATATTGGACTGAAATTCGGTGTTGTGAGTTTTATACTATAATATTTGTATTCTATACTAACAGTATAAAGAAATAAAATTTACTACTGAGTAATTAGTTTAAAGAAATGGATTTGCTTTGTTGACTTTTAGAACAACTGATACTTGTCTCACAATTATTGGAAATTCAATCATAAACAAACACAGATAAAGTTTATTTTATGAGATCCATTTCAAAATGTTTATTATTTTTGAATTTACAAAAACAGGATTCACAGAATCCAATAAATCTCTTGATTTTAAAAACGAAAGCTACATTTTATTTGCAAAAAGAGGGCATATTGCATCCGTGTTATTTAATATCGGCGCGGCTCGTCTTGCTCCCAATGCTACGGTAATATGAATCCGGGCAGTAAATCGCAGAATTCGCTACGAAACGGGGAAAGCGAAGCGAAATTAATTTCACATGATGAATGATGAACGATGACGATGCAATTCACAATTTTTCAACTGCTGTGAAAGAATATTGGATGGCGAATCTATTTTGACACTACAGAGCCTGGTCGGCTCTCTTTACCGTTTTTAAAATACACACACATTGCGAAAATTTAACTTGCATGATCAATTTTTAGTTTTATAGCAGTTTTAGGCCTTGTTGGCCTGGTGGCCTGAATGCCAGCCGTATATCAGTATATTTACGTTTGTGAAAATTAAATGCGCTCTATGACTAATCCCTTAGAGGTGAAGGAAAACATCTTGATGGAATCAGCGAGTTTCCATTCTAATAAGCGATGATTTGTCACAAAATGATGGGCCTGTTCCAATAATGTGTTGGGACTTGGGACCTGCCTTCGAGTACTCGCGTAGACGTTTTCAAAGAATATGAATATCTAAAGTACTTTTAAAACGTCTATTTACGTTTACATTGCCTTACAGTAGAGCCAACGGATCTCAGCGATCGTGAAGTTAGCCGTTTCGATGCGCAGTGCAACTTTTTCATACAAAATTTTCTACTGCGCAGCGAAAAGCCTGACTTCACGAACGCCTAGATCCGTCGGCCCAACTGTAACTAATTAGACGCGGCTACAGCTGTAGACATTTGTCAGCTAGATTTAGCAAAAGTTTATTCTCGGTCACATATAGCACAACTTCAGCGTTTGAAGAACCGAACCGAGACGTAATCATACTGACCAAACCGACCCTCTTATTATATTTCAGTCTTATGGGACTGAAATAATCAGACACTGTAATACAAAAAATCACTCCGCGTGTGACATACCCATTATATGCCAGAAACGTACTGACCCCCCGATTTAGGACATGTCACCCCTTCACCCAGTAAGATGACATCAAAAGACGTGACAGCTGAGAGCAAAAGCGCTTATTTTCGATATGGAAACTGTATGGGGATTATCCCGAGGTAGGTAAACAATCGCACACAAAGTCCGATAGTTTGAGAGCAAGTTGTGATCTTCTCATGTTATACTATTAAGTAGATTGACGAGAGGAATGAAAAGGATTTACATTTGCTGATTTTTTGTATTAATATGACTTTGAATCGATTGAATTTATTTTATTTTGGAATCAAACTGCACAATAACTTAAACTAAAACAGATATGAACCTATAAACCAATTCAGTTTCACCAATTTCTTAAATCATTATTGATTTGATTAAAAACAGCTTTACTATAAATAAAATTGTATTGAAAGAAAACATCGATAAATAATCGTTAAATAATATAACTTTATTGGATGTAGAATTAAAGTGAGACCAAGGCAATGATAAAAACTATAAAAATTAAATCAATAATTAAATTAATAAATCAAAAATTAATAATTGGGTAGACTAGACTGTATAAAAAAATATATCGCTAAGAGGGGAATTCAAACCAAACTAACAATAAACAAAATTAGGTGCAGTAAAAAATGCACAAAAAAAAAAACATGTAAGTACTGTGTATGAAGATGACTTTGCGTAACTTACAATCATTTCACTGTTTAATAAACCGACTAAAATGTAAATAGCTTTTATTGCATCTTTTTAAAATGAAACTAGTCAACCTACACTGTGTAAGAGGAAATCCGATGAGTTAACAAAGTTGTCTTCAATCACGTTAAAGAAATTACCTTTAGCTTTCAGACTAACGGAAGCACATTTGTGAGCTATGCTAACGAAAAGAACATAAAACCCTTATACTCTTTTTCAGGCAGGGTAGCGTCACTTTGAACAGATTCCTATTGAGTTATCCCTTTTTGACGGTTTTTGTTCTGTCCGGTATTTGTTGGGTTAAGCTAATTATGTGACTCATTTCATTGTAAGCTTACTTCACCTTTGTTCTGACCGATAGGAAAAATATTGGTAAATATTCTTCAGGAAACGATAAAATTTTACGAATTTACTTTGTTTCAAGCTATTAGAAGATCTTTAGCGTTTATGATTATCTATCTAACAAACTTAAGTTTTAAACACCTTTCAAGGCAGAATATTTTCTAGGTTTATGTTTAAAAACAAATCATTCTTACTGTCAAAAAAAGAACGTAATACTCTCAAAACAGTTAAAGTTAGTAAGAACGTGTCAAATAAGTAGCGTTTCAGTATTCGGGTGTTAGTCTAGTTTAAACATAAAAATACATGTGTTAAACATAAAACGCGATTCAGTTTTATCGGCCGCGTTTAAAGCACGACAACCAATGAAATGCAATGTCTTAGTCTGGAGAGATCTCAGCGGGCAGGTTGAGTGTGGTTTTAGAGCAATAGTTTTGGAGCGCTGCCGTAAGCCGTGCTAGGGCTCCCGAGGGATGAAGCATGCGTACGTCACGTGTTAGTACTATCACGAGCATGTAGTGCTTTCCGTTTTATTGTCCTAGGTGCCTAGGTTAAGCTTTGGTCTCTTGATCGGAACGCACAACGCTGCGGTATGCGATGCCGGACACATAATAGTATGAAAAAGGTCTTTGGCTCCGTCGCAGTTTGCATCAGCAGCGGTGAGAGCCAAGCGCGGTAAAATGGAGAGAATCCGCACAGCGCGGCGTCGTGTTCGTTCTACGTTGCGGTGCGCGTCATGGGTCGACAATGGATTTGTTTGAAGACTGCAGATTTCTGCGGTAAATTAACTGACCGCTTCTCCGCATGCTGCGTCGTGACGCTACGTTGGAACCGCCTACCACAGCGTTGTGCGTTCCTATCAAGAGACCAAAGCTTTAAGCTCGATCACTTTTAAAAGCGAAGTGACTTGTGATGCATTGTTATGAAGGCTATTAGTGCTTGCCCAATGTTTCTTATATTTTCTCCATACATTTTAGCATTAGATTGAAAGTGTTCTTATTTTTAGCCAATTTTTCAATATATCAACAGCCAAACTAGTAGCTATATCCCCAGCCGTTACTTAGCACGTGGGTCATCGAAACTATCCACAAAGGGCTAACAAGTCGGCAACACCGACTGTATGAATTTTTCATGCTCGACGAGAAGTAATGGTGTCGCCCGAGACGTAGGATCATTCTTTACGAGTCGACAACGGGAAACCTTTAAAAATATACGGTTTATCTATTGCCGAGTCTCGGTTGGAATGCTGTGTCTGCGCTCTTGGCTTTCTTTTTTTGAATGGTTATTCTTCTAGTAAAAAAAAAAAAAAAAAAAAATTACGACTCCCCAAGGCGCAGTAGACATTCTCTGAGATCTTTTTAGGCATTTAAAAATCCTTTGAAGAAGTCTAGAAGGAGGTAGTCAGAGGTATGTCCAAATACATTTAAAAATAATATATTTACAAACGTATCGACCATGTGTTATTTAATTTGTGTGGTATGCTATTTTTTAGTTTTAAAATTTTTTGAAACTATAATGGTGATGAACATTATATATTTGTAACATTATATTGTGTATGGGTTGGGTATTTATCAATTTACCGTGATCATGGCGCATGCAACTGTGCTGTAATATCGCTAATCATTGTAAATACCCCGTATACTGTGCCTACAATGATTTTTTTGCGTCATGCTCTTCACTCATTCAGTATTTTTGTTACAGTTGATTTGCTTCAAATGCTCGAGTTTAACGTGACTGTATCGTTCCCTGCTGCACCGCTTCTCACCGTTATATTGGCGCTAGTTGGTAAGTCATATCATACTTGAACTTAGCCATCTCTTATAGTGTTTAACAATATTCCTTGTCATTTAGACCTGATTTTCCAGCCATTCTCATCTTGCGTCTGCATGGTTTGTTGTATCTCAAAACTGCTGTTAATACCTATATAAACAGTTATAAAACTAGCTCTTATCACATATTTGTTTAGCGAATAGTCAATAATTTGTTGCATTTTGTGTTGTTGTAAAGGTCTGATGAATTTAGGTAAGTACAGGATTTGTTGAAACGTAAGAAATCTTTTAAATAAGCCTGTACTTAGATGGATCGCAACAACATTAAATACAAATCATTCATCACATATTCATTAGAGTTTTGCCTCATGTCCTTGACACGTAAGAAAGACGTTAGTTTCATGCGATTCTGTCTTCATATTTTTATATAACTAATATGCGACGGTCCATGTGAAGACCAGTGCTAGTCAACGGATGCATGTTGGTTTTAAATCACAACTGTGTACTAGTATTTTTTCCGTTACGGTAAACAACGTAGCTTAGCCAACTCGTAAATAAAACAGTATTAACTGTAGGTGCTGATTACAGTCGAACCTGGTACTGGGCAAACCTACTCCATCTAAACATTGTCTCAGGTATTACATCGTTCCTTAAAGTGTATAGGATGCCCCTGACGCTGTGCAAATCATAGATATTCAAGCAAGTTTACAGTAAGTAGTACAACCAAACAGAGATGTGTGGAGTCAGCGTATACATAAACCCTTGCGGCACACAGAAAGCTGTCAGCATATCAAAAGGTGAAGTACTTGAGCAGACGAAGCCGTTTTCCGTTTACGTGCACTTTATATGCGAGGCAGTTATTGCTTTCGGGTATATGTTATCCCCCTGGGGTTTTTGAACGCTATTTATACCGAACTTACACTACACACAAAAATAAAACTTTTTACTATACATCTCATTATTCATAGTCGACAGTTACTTGCTAAGTTACTTAGATTTGTTGCCTAGAAAGTCTGTTTCTAAATAGAAGGGAAGTGGTTTTCCTACTTCACCACAGCTTCGCACGTTTCATAAAAGTGGCCCCTTGTTGGGCGCCAGTTTAGGCTCAATAAAAGACACATTTTCCTTGTCATGAAATCGTTTATTATAGGAGTTGTAAGTAGGTCGATGGTTGCTGAAACGTCATCACACATGAAGTTGTTCAAACTGGTTAACATAAATGCAGGTGAGTAGGAAAATTCCTATAAGTTCTACATACGTTCGAGAACGTCTGTGAGTATGATGATATAACCTCCCCTGGGGCGCCATTTTGCCGCGCGCTGCATTCTGCTCTATCGATGCATCTCGTTCTTTCATTTTGGTATACATCTATACTAAGATTTTGGTGTGTCTTCATGAAAACGTTAGTAGGTCGGTCGATTCAACAAGTAAGTCGAGCACTGGCGCCTGTTGCGCGACTAGCGACAAAGGGGGAAGGGGGGCGGGGCATCTGTTGCGCCTCGTAGACGCCACCGCCGCCCACTCCAGCTACGCCCGTGCTTCGTCCACATAAAGGAAGATACTTTTGACCCACTTCCACACATATTTTTGCACGTTTTCTCTGTTACACTTGCACCCGGTGGAGTATGCAGTCCCTGAGTGTGAGCGGCGTCGTACTAGTTTCCACCTTCGAGCTCTTGCCCCACATTCGGAGCTTTTTAATATTCATCCAACTCGCTTTATCATACATTATACCTGCAAAGGATCTTGTAAAACTGAACGTTTACATAGTTTTTTATCCGGACCTCGTTAGAAGGGGAAAATCTCTACCTTCCGTTTTCAGAAACTAATTTAATGAGGGTTCCCGGTAAAACCGGTAAGGTTAATCCTGAGAAAAAACATCGTTAATTTGCAATCCGCTTAGGGAAAATTCTACTTTTAAAACTAAACGCTTGATTTTATGGAAGCCAAATATACATAGAAAAGGTTTGGCCCTATGTATGTGTGTTCGTGTAAGCTGGCTAACTCTGGTGACGATGTTTTTAGACGGCCTGAATTCCTCCGTCATGGCTTTACGACTTAAAAGCCGGGACAGTTGTAAACAGGCACACGACTGTATGTCAGACATTTGCTCAGATTTCTGACATTCAAGATCCTTTGAAGATATCTTAAGGGTAACCCAAGTCATGTCGTTCAACCTATTTGATAATTTTTGTGATAAAATACTCTGGTATGAAAATAGGTACTGCTACACTTCGATATTTGCATGCCTTTTATCGCTAACGATTTGTATTCTTGTCTGATGCTATCGAATGTGACTCATATGAAACATGAGTGGGTTCCTTTGTAGACTTATGGATGTCGTCAGATTGTTGGAACTCTGAAAAATTGCTTGTTACGTGAAGGTATTGAAGATGATGTGGGAATTCTATAAAACCTCGTAAACAGGCAATTATGGTATATCTGCTTTTACAACTTATGAAACCTCTTTGCAAATGGTGGAAGAATAATCTTTTGTATGTTATCTGATTGTTAAGCTCCTCAGTATAAGCTTGTTCATGTTGTTGTAATTAGAGCTTCATGCGATTGGTACAAAATTACCTACCCAATCGTTTATTTTATCTTTTGTTCTTTTATTACTATGGCAACTATTCTGTTGTTCTGTGTTTATATTGCTAATAGTTTCAGATTTGGCCCTAGAGACATTCTTGAAAAACTCACCCTGTATAACTCGGTCCTGACTGAGTGAAGCTGAATACTGTTCTCACAATATTGTTTGCTATACTTCTAAGTGTTTATATTTTGATGTTTGGTTGATGGCCGCGCGAATTAAAAAAGGCACCCACCTCCCATACAAAATCGGCATGGCCATTTGCCTCGTCACTTATTTACTCATTTTCATTTACATGCACTTATCACATTCTTCATATAAGATCGCAGGTTTATTGTACTTTTGACAGTTTTAAAATACATTTTTTTTCTTTTATTTCTTCTCTCTCTGTCTTTCTGGCTGTTTCAAAATACATTTGTAACATAAAACTTGTACAAAACGAATTTGAATATATTTTATGCCATGAACCAGTTCTCTATTCTTTAGGAGTTTAGGAGTTGAATTTGATTCAGTATAAACATAAGCAAAGACTTCGTTATATACTTGGTAAACAATAACAAAAGCAAACGGGCAGGCCGCAGCCCGAGTAGAACAAAAGATCGATTGGTTACGAATATGAGTGTTTATTTTAACTTAGGTTGGTTCCTAGGAATAAATTGTTGTTAAAATTTTCCTTGAAAGAAGCCTTGAAGTCTTATAATAATTATTTTAGTTAGATCGTTGTAACCTGTCCTAATAAAACAAAAAGTTTACTAAGTTTACTATAAATATAAAATTCATCTTTGTCTGTTAGAAATCGCCTTTAGTTGCGTTCAAAGGAGCAGGCAAGCGGGATTCCTAATTATCTTCGAATGTATTAGGTACTTGATCCTAGGATGAATTAGAAATCCTTGTAAATATATTAAAAAATAAGTTTCTAGGAATTTGAAAGCAACGTGCACGATAACACAGGTTCTGTAAGGGTCAAAATTGATTCTGAGTTTATGATAAAACTAATCTGGAATTTGTATAGTCGCGTAGCGCATCTATTTTGGATAAAGTTGTAAACCAAATTGCAGTTCGTCTGACTCAATTATTGTTAGGAGCCAGTACTGAAATTCTAATCTTGAAGTTGAGCACGTGTGCCCGCATTGCATATCCTCTGATTAATATCAGCCCCGCAGTCTGCTTCGTACGGTTTCAGACAACTTTCAAATTCAACCACTAGATATTGCACCGGTACCTTTCGCGAAATCTGTTTGCTGCCTCGTACGGCAACTACTTTATCCGCATCTGTGTGCTGGCTGACACTTTGATTTGGAATTCAGAGTACTGAGGTGCAAACTCGCAATACTATTAGCTTCAGTTGCCATGTAACAAAATAAACAGCAATTTGTTTACTACGAGATGCAACGAGACATTTTATCCGCTTAGCTGATTCTTATAAACTAGTTATGAATAAAACTCGTGTACAACAAGGAACTTGTTATCGCGCGGAATACTTAACGTATTTTTCTTCACTGCGAACAGCGAGTCAATATTATTTTTCTCGGAGGGAGATTTTTATGTGACGTTAGTAAATTGATAAGCTGACAAGATTCAATGAACTGTGAATAGCGGACATTCCTTTTCGTCGTTTCATAAGTATTTATGGATCGGAAAATATGTCATCTTTTTAATTTCTTATCTGTACGAAGTTCCTTTCACTCGTCATTTCGGGGAGGCTTACGCTTTTTAAATTTCAATCTAGCGACGGCGATGCTATCATGCCTCCGCCGTCTGTGCCTCTCGTGAACTCTTAAAAATGACTGCCGAAGGGATTATTTTCAATCCGTTCGCGAAAGGCGGCCCGATGTTCGGCATATTTAATAAGTTCCATTATCTACATCGCGGTCCCCGTTTCATGGACGTTTCAATTACTAAGATTTAGATTACACTTTAGACATCGTCTTCACTTCTTTTCTTTTTCTCGAAAGTTTTGATTGCGATATTTTGGAATTCAATACGGAATCTTTCCTTTCTCATTCCACAATGGCTGCACAATAGAAAACAATAACTGTGGAGGTGACACGAGGCGCACGGGCCTATTTCAGTCGTGTTTTTGTTTGCGCGCCGCATCACGTTCACGGAGAGCACGTCCCGCGCGTACACAGAATACTAATGCATGGACTTGTGTCACTGAGAGATAGTGAAATGCAACACATATCTGTGTCTAATTGATCGTTCGCTCAATAAGATTAAGATAGGCTATTTGTGCGTTACTAATATGTTTGTTACTAATATCTCTTGTCATTTTCTAAGTCTTACGATGTTTTAGGCTAGACCTATAACTCAGACGGTCCTTTATATAAGACTGAGGCCTCGTTTTACGTAAAAAAATTAGATATTCTTGTTCGTAGCAGGTCAACTCTTGGCAGTTTCTAGGCCTACGGACTTTTCCGCTACAGATTAATGAAATTTATTCTATTTCTTTGACGTGAATGATACAAAACACTCTGAATCAGCTAATACATGCCATCGGGTCGGTGGCCCGTCCGAAAATTGGATTCGCATCGCATACACTGCACGGTATTAGCGTCCATCCGAATAACAATCCCCAATCAAATGGAGTGCGCCCGGTGTGCACTTTGATTCTGTTATCATATTGAGCCTTTCAGTCTTTTCAAAGTATTCCGCCTATGGTTTTAGGTCGACCAATTCATCACAGTGAGTTGAACTGTGTTGACGGCACATTATTCAATACGAGTTATGTGTGTGAAGAGTCTTGTTGACCTAGTGGGAGATAGAGCAGTAGTTGTAGCTCTATGCTCTATGTATATATCCATGTAAGTATATACAGGGTGTGGCAAATTCTTGGTCACTGAAGGGTAGCTACCTTTTCTCTTGTAGTTAGAAAGTTTTGTTCTTAGGAAACTTCAGTTTTATTTTGAAGAAAAAAATAATTGCATTTTTAGATTTTTGAAAAAAAGTATAGTTGGCCTAAAAAATTACATTTGTCAAAAAAAACAAGTTGGTCTTATTCGACTCTATTTCCCACCAGGAACACTTCTCCCAAAGTAACTTATCAAATCAAATCGTAAGTTTTTGCAATAATTAAAAAAAACACATCCCATACATTTTCTATGAAATTAGTAGTTGTAAACATTATAGTGCCACTTATTCGATGGTTATTAATTTAAATTCGTAACTGCTTCGGCATGCTGGGAGGCTATTGTAAAGCCTTAGGCGCCTAAGATAGAGCCGCAAGAGAGAATAGTATGCATGGAGCATACCATTAGTACATCTGCAGGGAAGCACTTTGTTCTAAATTTAAATACGCGCTTTTCAATAGCCTCCCAGCTTGCCGGAGCATCTATGAAATTAAATTAAGAACGATCGAATAAGTGGCAGTATAATGTTTACAACTACTAATTTCATAGACAATGTATGGGATGTGTTTTTTTGAATTATTGAAAAAACTTACGATTTGATTTGATAAGTTACTTTGGGAGAAGTGTTCCTGGTGGGAAATAGAGTCGATTAAGACCAACTTGTTTTTTTTGACAAATGTAATTTTTTAGGCCAACTGTACTTTTTTTCAAAAATCTAAAAATGCAATTTTTTTTTTCGACAAAATAAAACCGAAGTTTCCTAAGAACAAAACTTTCTAACTACAAGAGAAAAGGTAGCTACCCTTCAGTGACCAAGAATTTGCCACACCCTGTATAAGTTGTGGGTTTCGATTTCATCATATTTTTTATTGATATTGATTGATTTTGATGTAGATGCCGTTTACACTAACGTAATTTCAAAACTAGCCTTATGCAATCCGCAAAGTACACGCTGTGGGCTATTATGTATTAAGCATGATCCGATTCATCATATTGTACATTTTGCGGCCGTGAATATCGTGTACGTACTGGATAATGAGATTGGCGGCACGCACGTGATGAATTATAATTTCCATACTGATAATCCCTATGCATTGTTTTGATAAGTGTATTAAGCACACGTGTACTGACACTAGCTATTTGTAACACTTGTACAAACATTTGTAAACCTGTGGTAGCACGTAGAGCACTAGTTTAGTATTTGCATTGAGTATGAAAGAGACAATATCGAAATGTGAAACAGTAACAAATTGATATTGATGATACTGTTAATAGCAGCGCTGTGAAAAATCCCGCTAGCATAAACAGTTTATGTTGTATTACTTTTTTAATTCAGCTAACTCAATTGAGCTTACATAATAAAAAGAATCGTGCAATGCACTTAACGTAATCGTGTCTATTAAAATATCGTGTTCTGAAAGCTAAAATACTAGTTGTTTCTTTTTTAAAACTAAAAAAATAAAAAATCATAAGCTTATCCGATGAAATCAACTAAAAGCTCTAACAATAATCTGCAATCTCTAGTCCACTAATATTAGCAATTTGAATGTTTGTAAAGTTATTTGTTTATGATATTGGTTCTGCAATGATGCCGAAAGTTCAAACTTGAGGTGCTATTGCGGCCTTTGCAACAATCTCAACTAATTAAGAGCTTTCGGTTTAGTGATAATTGAATTAGTCAGTCAACAGAATCATGGCCATTATGAATGTAATTACAATCCCAAGATTTGCTGGGTTCTTTTTTGTTTTATATTGATACCACGAACGAAGCAAAATGCGAAAGCCAGTACAAAATATTTCAACAATATGCGTTATTAATTTGCAAAACTCTCGTAGATTCTCCTTGGAAGCCTATAATCTCCGTTAGTAGCGCACGCCGGACTACAATGGTTCCGGACACGATCGTGGATTACCCTCCCCCTGTTATGGGGCTTCTACACTTGAGTATTGGGAATAAATTTGGATAAAATACCGATTTAAACAAAAAAATTAAAACTTAATAAAATAATAAGACAAGATTGGACCGGTGGGATGAAGCTGGCGATTGCAAGGCTTGGAGGATGATGGAGGAGACCTTTGCCCAGCAGTGAAACAATACAGGTTGAAAAAAAAAAACAATATTTAACGGTCATGTAGCTATCTAGGTACAGGTAAACAAAAAAAAAAGATGTATGAATCGTGAAAGTGTTAATGAGAACTGGGTAGTGCTAAGATTGTATCAACACACGGGAATGACTGACGTAAAAATATCGTCGATTTAAATACCGATAATGTTTCGATTCATCTGGAGTATCTTCATCTGGGTAAGTAGTGAGTCGGGGCAAGATTACTACTCGCAATCGCGTCTCACAGTGAGACACAGACGCGACTGCTAGGAGTAACATTGCCCCAACTCCCTCCTTACCCAGATGAAGATTCTCCGGATGAATTGTACATTGTTTAGTACTTTTATTATTGGTTGTATTTTTAAAGCATTTTCATTTATTCATTCATTTAACGTGTCCTCCGAAGCACGGAAGCGCTCAGCTGCAATTTAAAATAGTATATTCGTTTAGTTTGAACTCTCCGAAGTATACGTGCCTTAAGCCCTCCCCCCTTCGGTGTACAAATGGGGATTTAATTTGCCGTACCCGTAAATACAATGGCACGGGTATTTGTTTGTACCCGATGTCCGATGCAGTAAGGCTGTGCCAGCAAACTTTAGTAAGGGCAATCCGATTTGTGTTAATATTATAACGTTTACTACTTTGTTTGTGAGCTCTAAACGGTGAAGAAAAGCATAGTGAGGAAACCCGCAGCTTAGTCAGCCCTACACGTATTCATCATGTCTTTCCTGTGGATAGGGCCGGTTAAGCTGAGTTAAGCTGGTGCTGGGCAAGCCTACTCTATCTCAAACAATGTCCCAGGCACTACAGTGTCCAGTTAAGTGAAGGCAAAGATTGCCTCCTGACACTGTATAAATCATCTATAGTTAAGATGTAAAGGCCTAAGGTTTTTTTACTACTTTGTTACGTAAGGAGCTGTGGTGGCCAACTGAGATAGTGCCGCTGTTTTTATTTAAACTGAAAAAGTTCCGGGTAGCATTTCTTTTACCTATGTTGGTGTTTAATGCACTATTATAAATGCGAAAGTTTAGATGGACGGATGTTTGATACTCAATCACGCCAGAACGGCTGAACGGAGCTGGATAAAAATTAGAATATCCATAGTTTTCAATATGGAATACCACATAGGCTACTTTTTATCTGGGTAGGTTATCATGCGAGCGGATCTAGTAAATTACACATTTTGAAGCGGAAATTAATCAAAATTGTATTGCACATTGATCTCATATATTTTACTTTCATGCATATATGTATAAACGCGAAATATATTTAAAATATATTTATAAAATATATTTAGAGTTAATTAAAGGCAATTAAAAATTTGAATGAAAATAATAAAATCATAATTAGGTGCATTCCCATTTTGAAAATTTCATTAATCGTATTATACCAAGTAAAGCAGTTTTCTAATGAATCTTCCATTTCGAACTACAAACGTTATAAATGTAATAGTTTCATATAGTAACTAGCAAAATGTGTCTCATTTTTTTATTACTTTTCGCCCGCGTAGTTCTAACATACCTAGGATTCTTAAGGATAGTGTAGCTTTCCATTCGTAAAATATTTTTTATTGGATGCGTGGTTTCAGCGATTACCTCCTACACCCAAACTTTAACTTTGTATAAATATATTAGTCTAGGTTTATAGTATTTATATCGCGTGCACACTCCAGGATAAGCGCCTGTACAGTCCAAGATAAGCGGCGGCGTTAGATTGACCAAATCCCATAATCTGCTTGTACGTCAAAGCGACCTCTAGGTCTAGCATATTCTATTTCTAACTTCAACCATCTTAGATACAAAGCTCACCGTTTGATTTACATTTTAGATATAAAAAGTATAGTATTCTATCGATGTGCATTTCTCTTTGACACTCTTATAGGCACTATGTGTGTCTTGTCTTTTTAAAAAATAAGCCAAGACTAGTTTATAAATATCGTAACATGACGAAAGAAAAAGAAAAAGGCTTTGCAAAGAAAATCGATCTTTATCAAGAATCGCTAGCTTCAACATTTTCTTAAAAATATTCTCTTGTCAAGCTTGGAATTTCGTACGAGTACTCGTAGTAAATGAAACAATGCGAAACTTTAGGCTCTCTTGTGGTGCAACCCGAGATCGTACTGTGTAATGGTATGTGTGTGGTGAAAATGTAACTGACAAGTCTAACTGATAGTTTTATGACCTTCAACTGGAGCTCTAAACGGTGAGGGAAAACATCGAAAGCTGCAGCTTAGCTCCACTTGTATTGGCTATGTCTTTCCTGTGGATAAGGCCTATTTAGACAACAGTATGGATTAAATGGTGAAGCCTATTCAGACAACAGTATGGATTAAATGGTGAAGCCTATTCCATCTCAACAATGTCCCATGTACCGTCCCGTTAAGTGTAGGCATATGATGCATCCTGTTCTTATAAATCATCCAGAAAAGGTGTAAAGACCTAAATCGCACCTGTGTGCTACATTGATATTTTTATTTCTTAAACCGCCAAAAACCGGCTCACATATAAAAGTACACAGTATATGGCACACACGATGACAGTAAATTGAACGAGCGGGCGCGGCACTGTTTGCCGGTCTCATCAATCACCCGTGTGGATTTCATTTTAATGCGACGTCATCGGCGTCTCGCGTGCCCACCGACGCATCGTCATTGCTGTCTATTGTTTCACGTATCGCATTAGGCTAGACTGGATAATGAGGGTAGACCGCATGAATCAATGCACCATTGAAGTTATCCGGAATGTCCGTTACTTTAAATGCGTATTCCTACTATAATCGCATCGGCATCCCTTCTGCACCTTACGATGCTGTTCAAGGCATCACCCAGTTTTGTTAATACCACTAATATAAGAAATCGAATAGTTTGTATGTTTGTATTTCAATCATGTCTAAACTAGTGGATGAACTTTGAATAAATGTAGATCGTGGCTTGGAATAGGCTGTTTCAAATGTCATGGTTGAAATTCTGCCATCGTTAGGATATTTAACAAACAACTCCATATATTTTTAGAAACCATTTTAAACTTTGTTATGCGAGTTTGATTAAAATATAAATTCCCACCAACCCACTGACCTAGCGCCATTTGAAGCTTCGTTTGTTTAAATAATGTGTCCAGTCCATCAGTGTTGTTATGTGCATGTAATACGAGGCCAGTGTTTCACCCGCCACAACCTCGAACTGTGATAGATTTCCCTACGTTATCCCTGACAGATTTTATATGGCAGTGTGTAGGGACTATCTCATCTTTAGTCAGGTTGTGTGTAACTTTAAATTTTGTACTGTCTGTGTTTATGTTGCAAATATATAATTTAATTTAATTTTAATCATTCAATATATTGTGTCTATGAGGAAAACCATTACTAACAAAACGTAAATTATAGATACATTCATCGATCCTGAATATGTTTTAAATAAATATATTATGCAATCTACTTGCTTAGTTGTTTTTGCTTGATCGTCAAAGTTAAGCGATGTTCTTCCCGGTCTCAAAGTGGATGAGCTAGACCACAAGTGGACACCCATTCAAAAACAACTAAGCGCTTCCGTGCTTCGGACTACACGTTAAATTATCGGTTATAATTGTATTTTGGCCAGGACGGAGGCCTTGATAGGGTTTAAAAACTCCGTCACCGTAGTTGGCTCATACGAACTTACTTTATGCAAATAAAAGCAGTCCTCGTTATGCATTAGAATTTACTATCTAAAAACAGTTAAAATACCTTTACTTTACCCAGAACTTTCTCAACGATGCATTCAATTGACCAAGCCTTCATTTAAAGCGGGTTTGTCTGTGAAAGTAATGAGGCCATCAGTGGCTGTCACGCGCAGGTAATCTGAGAGTACATTGTTGGCGCAACCTCGGACAGCGATGCATTTTACCCACGCTGACAGTACTTTGTCATAGCACAGCGCAACCGAATAATTCACCGGCCATACGAGAACTATTAATGCAGCTTTTGCGGCACGAATTCGAAAGCTTATGTCATAGTGGTTCTGATGCGATGATGTACTTACATGTACGCATAGATTAACCCCATTATTTATAGTAATTTGTCAATTTAGCAAAGCTTTAGACAAGGTTTTTTCTTGTCACTCTTATGTCAATAAAAAGAGACGAAAGTAGATTTAGCAGCCGTCTGAGTTCTAAGAAGTCCATTAAAAATAACTTAATAGGTAATCATTTAATAATAGCACAATGTGAGCATGTGATATTATGTCTAATCTCCTCATGTCTCTGATATCAAAAAACAACAATTACGACTTCTTAATATTTACTTTTTACGCCGCAAGTTTTCTACAGATTAAAAAACACAATTTTTTAAATGTTTTCAAATTAACTTTGGCAATTGGAAAAAATAACAGTTACAACTTGTTGTTTCTCGTTCTTCTTTGTGAATTTAATTTTTTACTACGACACAGCGATGTGATTATCTCTATTATTTGTCTCGGTACTTGGTCGGCTTTACCCGTTTCGCCCTGAATGTTACAGAAAAATTGTAGTGTTAGCGTTCAGACGTTTCACTCTCACGAAAGTATAGGTCCATGTTATTATAAAATAATACATGCCAAAGTTGGATAAAATAATTTTAATGAAATATGCTACAAGTTGTAATCCAGTGTACGTTTTCACCTGACTCGTTCAAGTATATTATTTATTCTTGTTACTACCGTTTCTTATGGCAATTTGCTGACTGCCTAGTGGTTGTTTTTTTGTTTTGCTGCATACAACTAAAATAGAGTATTTACTGCAATTTGGAGTGACATAGGCGTGTTGGTGTTTTTATAGTGGAATGCAGGTTAAGCCAGGCTGGTCCGACACAGCTGGAAAATTAACCAGAGTGCTTTCTTATTGCATTTACTCGCCGCAGCGTTGAAATGTAATTCGGTTTGATGTTCATTTTTGCCTTCTTTCATCTCTGGGATTGTCTGGAGTTTTATAAAATAACAAGTGGCTAAATTAAAAATTTTAAAAAACCGACTTCAATACAAACTGTTATTGAGTAAGGCTAAGGGTGAGCTAATTAAAATGAGCCCAAACATGGATGTTCCACTGTTATTCAAGAAGTTCCATTGGACAGGTCCTGACTCCATCATCAGATCAGCTAGCTGTCACCATATTATTACATTGTAGTCGGAACTTGACCGACATGCTGAGTTCCAAGTTTCAACTCAATCAGACTATTTACTGAGGAGTTCTGTTGTACAGCTCCTGACTCCATCCTCAAATCAGCTCGTTGTGACCATATTATTATATTGTAGTTGGAACTTGACAGACGTGCCAAGTTTCAACTAAATCGGCTTATATACTGAGGAGTTCCGTCGAACAGCTCCTGACTCCATCATCAGATCAGCTCAATGTTACCATAATATTGCATTGTCACCGATAACCTATAAAGCTTTTAAAAAATACCCTAATCGCTTCAAGTGTGCCTATAAAATTTGAAGAGTTACCTCGATTTCTCCAAGATCCCATCATCAGATCCTGACCTGATGACCAAAAGGACCAATTGGAAAGTGTACCCTTTCAAACAAAAAAAGAATTTTTGAAATCGGTCAAGGCGTCTTCGAGTAATCGGTGAACATACATAAAAAAAAAAAGCACAAAAAAAAAGATTCCGACGAACTGAGAACCTCCTCCTTTTTTCGAAGTCGGTTAAAAACTGCTTTAAATGCTCACCTGTCTGCCTTGTTCAATTTTCAATAAACAAATCTTTCTTAAAACTACATTGGTTTATTACATTTAGCTAATCTAGAATTACCAACTTGTTTTACGCGAAACTTTGTCCACCATCCCGTCCGATTCCCGATATCCCAGTGAATTGTAATATGATATTATTTTCAGTAGTTATAAGAGGAATTTCTATCGGAGCGGACCGAACAAGTTTGTAATAAGAGTTAGTGTCTGGATGGAGGCAACAACTCACCGTGGGGAGTTTTAAGAAGTTCTTCAACGTTTGTTTGATTCTTCCATCGTTCTCGGCTACTACTTGGACCTCTCCAAATCTAATACTTTTATTATTTCCTTATACACTTACTGCAATCAAGTTCTCATATCTGAACTTATCGCGTTATTGGAAACGTGTTTACGTATATTGGATACGACAATATTCGATTTTACTTAACGTATCATGCAAATATTTATAGTTGATATTGCATTTCCGATGTTGAATGTCATTCGGTGCGCGTTTTCGAGGAAGCAATAAACCAATTTATGACAAGATGTAATATCTGCGCTGAAATATGAAGCCTACTGGGCGGTATTTTAAATTAAATTCCAATTGCTTATCGATTCGGCACCCGAGCATTGACTTTGAGATTTTATTATGTTTTAAGTATTGGAACTCTATAATGCCCTATTGACTTATGATTTTAACAATAGGCATGATGACTAATTTTCAAAATCTCTTCTATGATATCCAGAAGTATCTATTATGTCTAAAATATATCATATTTCTGTAGAAAATTAAGGTTTTTGTGCAATAAAAGTACATTTAATTTTAATTTTTCAAATTCACGCCAAAACGCTCGCCGGTGTCATGGCGTCTGTCATTACGTCACGGCGCGGTATATCAACCAGTGATGCCTACATAGTTACTATAGAAACAAAAGGACGTTTACCGAGACGTGACGCAATGACAGACGCCATGACACCGGCGAGCGTTTTGGCTATCATGGCGGATTGTTGTATTTTGTAGATTTATTTTAACAAATAAATTAGTAATCTCGACATTAATAAGAGAATAAATACATTTTTCAAAATCTTTGAATCCTATTTCATTAGATCAGATAAATATTTTGGCTATACTTGATTACTGTCATCATGCCATTCTACTCGTGAAAACCTATAATTAGCTTTCTGTATTTATTAGTCTATTTAGTTTAAGTTATATTTAGCTGTTGGTTTTCCTTAAAAATATTTAAATAAATAAATGCCTATTAACAGAATCTATGTGGAAACTAAGATTCTATTGATAAAAAAAAACAATTTAATGGTTTTGAAATGATGGTTTTTCTTGTCATGAAATAAATTTGAAAATGTATCACAAATTGTCTTCAAGTCTGTGATATTGGATATAAAACTTCCAAATCTTCCCGTGAACTATCAAATCGAAATCTAATGTACCTCCTTTATTATTAATCCTCTGTCGAGAAAACCGTCAGAGTTCAGTTTTCAGTTTTATCTTGGTTGAAAACTGAAACTTCGCCCGTACGTTCTTTCGCTGCATCTAATTGAGAAAACTTTATTTTTATTCAGGGTGCAGTTTAAGAGATTAGTTGTGAGATATTCGTGCTTTGTTCGCTGTGAAATGAGATTTTTTGCGACTTATTTTTTGTACGCCCGGTATGAGTTTTCCGCTTTGTTTACATACACAAAGACATAAAGTACCATGAAATAACGTTTTATCTTATTTCGCTTGTGAAGTGAAAATTGTTTAGACTTAGTTTTAATGAACCTGATGAATTCTTTACCTAGAAACATAAAATATTTTCTGTAGCACGATGCTACGAGTACTTCGTAGCACCGCTACGCTTTCGTAGCACAATAGAGAAAACTATTGCCATAAATGCTTTTTAACTTTATACTTATCTAACTATGTAGGTACTTGTTTATCTTAGAGCCAATCTTTAAAGAAGTCAGTGTAATCTAAAGAATACATATATGGATGTTTAATACATTTTCTAGTATACTCGTTTTGCAATTTATTACTAAGCCAAGACATGATCACTAACATTTCGTCACACCAATCACTTTGCCACGACAATCCCAATAGAAACATTCGAGGACTTACAGCAATCAGATCCATTCCGGTCAATGTTAGGGTATTCCAGGGAGTCCACCGTACTCGGGGAATTCACTTAGTAAGATTAAGCCAGACTGGGTTTACAGTTTACACCTCGCGAGCCCCAACACCTATCTAATGTGCTTTCACACTCAAATAAAAGAACGAGCTGTGTTAAAGAGTTTATTAAATTGTTCGGGATTTGTCGGGTTTCGTTATTTCTGTTTGTTAATCCCGTTGGATTAGAATACTGTGTTCTTTTATGCAGTATTTAAATAAACTTTATTTCTCAAGCAACTTCAAAAAAAGAAGGAGGTGCTCAATTCCGTTGAATTTTTTTTTATTATTGTTACGTCGAAACTACCTACTTCATTTTTAAACCGATTTTGAAAACAGAATAATAGAGTTCAAAGTGTGTTTATAATTTTTTTTGTAAAAAGATTTACTCTTATTTGGAAAGAAATTGATAGTTTTTACTTAAAAGTTTCGACTTAATTTACGACTCGTCGAACTCTAATGCTGTACAAATAGAAAGTGTATAGCAAGGATGTGTTCGGTTATGATTGTAACTTGCGTAAAAGATTAACAAGACATAAGAAAGCTACACAATTTACAGTGTTACAAAGTAAAGTGCATTTCTAGAGTTGTAACACTGCTTTGCCACGAATAGGTATTCTAAAACCGATAATCAAACCATTTCCTTCGCAGCTACAAAACTGAATAGCTGCGACCATTCCTTCCGTAGCTATCTTCACACTCGATTCTCCCGGCGCGCAATAACGTCTAGAAGCCTGTTGAGGTTGTTGATTTTTCGTTTCCATTTTCTTGGCCTTTTCAGAGGGTCTCATCTGTATACACGCTCGGGGGAACGAATGTTCTATCTAATTAACTTTATCATAAAACGCCGGTTATTGCCTTGTCGGCCGTCGGACGGCTTAATCGGAAACTCGCTTCGATGTTATAGCGCGGGATTTTTCGCTCGGATAAAGGTAAGTAAGCTCACTGAGCTAGTACGTTGACGCGGAAAGCAGGTAGTGACCAAGCTTTTTTTTTAATAATACTAAGGTAGCAGACAAGGATACGGCCCACCTGATGGTAAGCGGTTACCGTAGCCTATGGACACCTGCGACACCAGAGGAGTCACACTCGCGCTGCAGACCCTTTAAAAATTTCAAAACGCCCTTTTTTAAGAAGCTTGAACCTTGAAGCTTACTGGTTCTTAAATTTACAACCGGTCAAGTCATTCGAAAGAATATTTTATTTCAAATTAAACCCTTGTTTGTTGTTTTGTGAGGAACTGACGAAGAAATCTTGGTATTCTGAAGTTGTACTGCAGCGAAGATGAATTGTATTCGATTGACACAAGATCGGAAAAAGTGACGTAAAAATTAGGAGGCCTTTTCTTAGTACTGGGTGAACTGATGTGTGAGCTGATTAAATAGATAGAAACAGTTGTTCTATCTCACGAAGTCCGTTTGGTCTTTATTGTGTGTGTAGATGCACATGCACTTTGTTTCTGTGTTTGTGGGCCGATTCTGAGCGCTCCCGAGCTTACGCACACAGAAACAACGTGCATGTGAACATACACACAATTAAGACCAAACGGACTTTGTGAGATAGAACAACTGTACCTATATAAAAATTTATTGCTTCTGCCTTTTATCGTATAGAAATGCAGTGGTATCAAGAACTTGACAAACATGTTTTTAATGCTTCTGTGTTTCGTGTTCTGGTTCAAAAGAAAGTCAGGTAAAAAGTGTAATCTGAATTATATGTAAATGCGTCTTTTAAGTGCAACGTTGCAGACGACGTAACAGCAATTTGAGATCGGTTCTTTGATAATAGAGGCTATTATTTGAATATTCCTGATCGGAAGCTATTAACATTGTTCATCTTGTAAGAGACATATTGGAAATCTTAATTTTTAACGGTATGCAATTTCCTTATGCTTTCTAAGTAAATTGTTGGTTTTGTTATAAAATCCTATCCTACTAATCTTATCCTGTCCTATAATACTATCCTACTAATATTATAAATGTGAAAGTTTGTGAGGACGGAAGGATGTTTATTACTCTTTCGGAATATACAAACATATACATAGTTTAAGACCTGAAATAACACATAGGCTACTTTTTATCTGGGTAAGTACCACGCGAGCGAATCCGCATGCGGTTACTATTGTTCTATAAAGTACAGTTCGTCTTATAGTGAACTTCGAGAGTATCCAACCAGTGTCTACTACCAGACCTTTGTTGGCTAAGTGGGATTGTACCTCAACTTCTGACCCAAAGGTGGTTTCTACTCGAAACTTGAACGTGACTCTGACTACCCCGCTAAAAGTATTTGAGAATCTTCTCTCCGAAGCATGTCTTAATACATATTTTAGTACATAGGTACTTACATTAAACAGATTTCAGCATATCATACGCGACAGATACCTCTAAAAACAAATCTTGAATACACATTTATCTAACATGCATATTGAATATCTGAAGATCAGGATGTCTACCTACAGCCCTTGAAAATACAGTCGTGAGCCTTTTTATTTTTTATACTAGAGAGTTCGGAGTTCACGAAACGCGACTCGTGTCACAGAATAAATAATAGCAGCGCTCTCGCCCGCCCCGAGGTATAATTAGTTCCGTGATCGCCGACAGACGGAAAGTCAAACAACAACATGGATATCGGAGTAGGTGGATCTCTAGTCTCTAGACACGACGTTACTTGAAACTATTATTTATGATTCGAATTCTTTGTTACTTCAGGTGATAATTCCGATTAGGCTTTTTAACCGACTTCAAAAAAAGGAGGTTCTGAATTCGTCGGAATCTTTTTTTTTTGTTGTGGTTTTTTTATGTATGTTCATGTTCACCGATTACTCGACCGACATGGAATTTATTTTGAAAGTGTATACTTTCCGATTGGTGCCACAAAAATTTTGTGAGGATCTGTCGAGGATCTTCAGAGTGATGAACAAAATGTAACTCGAGAGTCGGAAAATTGCTCAGCGTATAAATTTTTAGCATCGAAGTTGGTTTTTTAAAATGTTTAATTTAGACACTTGTTGTGTCAGATGAGTGGGTCTTGTTGCCATTTCATTTCAGGTCTAATAGTCATCACCTTGCATTTGTGCCACACGTTAGGTTGGCACAACATGTATCCTTTTCCATTACCCTCTATCAGCCATCGTCTCAGCCATTCTTAAACTAAATTAGTTATGATGAAATATCTCTTGTCCAGAGAAAGGAATGGTCACAGTATTAGGCGCGTGCCATTTGATAAAGTTCCGAAACCTACCAGCGTGATTTTCCAACCAACGTTCAATGCAGTACAGACAATACTACTCTCTAGATATCTTCTAAGCAATTTGAGTATCTGGAAATCATCTAGTAGACCGTCCACTTTACCATTAGATACAAGCGTGATCTTTTTTTTGCGTTAAAAGCTATGCTAAAAACAATTTGAGTAAATTTAGGTGGTGTACGTATACCTGACATCAATAGTAGTTTAATGAACTACAAAAATTCAAAATTATTGCAGAGTACCTTCATATTTATGAATGTGATTATATATTTATGATTCCATCACAGGAAGGTTATTTCAAAATATGATCTAAATTGACCTATTTAGATCAAAGCCAAAGGGTGTAAGTGGTGAAGAATTAAGGCAGTTTGTGTAAATTGCCAACATCCGGCGCGCACCGGAAGCCGGGCGAGCCGCCGCACAAGTTTTGATTATACGACGCCCTCCTGACTGTCGATAGAGTAACTAGTTTATCGACGGCGACTCTTTTATTTATTGCTTGATTTTTGTTTGAAAGCTTAAAGCATGGCATTTTTTTGTTTGTTGGTCTAGGTTTTTAATTCTTTGCATAAAGTGTACACATTTGTATTTAGCTAAAACTGAAATATTTTTAGTTCATCCAAGTGTTTTTTTATATATTTTTACGTATGTCCTTTTGTGAGAACAACTTTACTGTCCATGTTATAAGATCGCTAACTAAGCCTTCATCATGGTTTGTTCATGATTAAATCAGTTGAAAATACTTTTATGATAAATACGTTCATGTGGAATAAAAGATATTTTTGATAACGTAGACTCCAAAGAAACCATAAAAACAGAATCTAAAATTTATCTCGATACGTTTACTTTTTCAAAAATAAGTAAGTTACTAAAAAAGGAATTATAATAAATGAGAAAAATATTAAGTGTAGGTAGCATTTATTGATTGCTATATTTCGTTATTAACGTTGTGCTGAAAGTCATCGTAGTTTTAAATCGAATCGTGCAATATTGCGCGCGGTCCCCTGGTGACTTCTACTTGTTTTTCATTTCGCAATGCATACAGTGTACTCTCGATTCTTTTATCAAACTAATAATATTAACTTTATTATTGTCACAATTGTGCAGGACATAACTTTGCGATCCAATGACTAGGCAATGCCATATTGTGTTTTGATTTCAGGGAAATAAGGCTTGTTACTTTGTGAACTATATCATACACTGATTAAACTACATGATTATAAGCGTCTCTCTATTACAGCCATTCACTGCGATTCTATGCTTGTCTTACAATAAAAAATGATGGCTTATTCAGAATCTTAGTGTTAATAATGGTCTTATTCCGTATCTAATAATTTCGTTTCTCGGGCAAAGACAACATTCAGAACACTTCACAAAACTGGGAGTTTTTTACGCACAAATGATTGGCATGCAACATTATGAAATCAATCTAAAAACAAGCTTTTAAATCCACCTAAGATTTTAAAACATTTTTTATTTTATAAGACTCAATATCTACACTAGCAAAAATCCTTTACCAATCTACATCTCCAATATTAATGAATATCGTAACCATTCATAGTTGCAGCTTCTCCGTTCACACGTCAAATTACTCCTTCAATCTTCCTACGCACACAAGACGATTTGCGTGTCCCGAGAGCGGATCATTCAATCGATCATTGACGGAGCAGACACATCCCATCACGACGGACAAATAAGTTACAAGTATGATGTATCGACGCGCTACATCATACCTATTCCGTGCGGCAGTGCATCCATGCCACGTGCAATTGGATGCCAGACGACTCGGAAACAGATAGGAATACTTTGCTAAAGAACTGGAGAGATGTGGGTGTAGCAATGTGGATGTGGACTGGAAGATAATTGAACGGCATTGAAGATAGCACGTGTATTTTAACATAACTTTGTTCGATTACACCTCATGGAGCACGGGTAAGATTAATTAACTTACCGAAAATAAAGCCGAAAAAAACATGAATAAAATCACGTTGCGTATAAGACTGTCAAGCCGATTAACTTGTCTTGACTTCTTTTGTTTTTAAGTTAAGTTATGTTAGATATTTGGTGACACATGGGACAGTATGGGCTAGTAGTGATAGTAATCTGGTGAAAATTGTAGTCTAGCACAGTACGTGAATGTTAGTATGACGAATAACTGCAAAAATAGCAGTTCACGTTCATGAAATTCAAGTGTAATATTTACAATTTCAATATTTGCTACCTGAGGCTTTGAAATATAAAAATATGGAAATGCAACCGCTTTCTTGACCAAGAAATATGTGGATAGTGCTCGATATACTGGAATATTTATCACGTATCGTAAGGTACCTTTAGTTGTAGCACCTTTCCACAGAACTAGAATAGCGCGATATTAGATTTGCGAACAAATTTCAGTTCCACCTTGTCACATTCTACATGAAAATTTACTCCTGAGTTCTTCTAATGCAGGAAATAGTTTACATATACGTCGATGGGAACGTTTGACTTCTACCGCGTTTTATTGGCCCAGGAACATAAAAGTGTATTTAGAGTATTTGTTTGTTCTGTTTATGATATCACACTCATATATTTCATCGTTTACATACATTAAATAAATCTCTTACGCTATTTATTCTCACGCTGTGAAAAAACATCCCAAAAAAAGATATTACAAAACAAATACTTAATCAATTTACGCAACAAAACTCAGTTATGATGATTATGAATTTCTACAACTCAGTTAATTTATTAATTTATTGATCAACCGTTTAATTAGAAGAGGGTCGGGGAACCTGGAAGTCGATCATCCGCCACTGAAGAGGTTAATTTTGATAATCCTCTTTGCGCCGAAAATCTGCCGGTCGGTTTAGGTCGGTTTACAGATTATACGTTATGGGTTTACGCCACTAATGATTTTGAACTGTGAAACCGTGCTATTTCAGTGCAGTTTATAGTTTCAGATGCTACTTCGTGTTTATCAAGTATTGGATTGTGCTTGGGTGTTTGTTTCAATTGCACCTAGCCCATTGAACGGATTTGGATTTGAAACTTAAAGTAGATAATAAATAGATCGTGATCCTAATTATGACCTACCTTAACCTTTAAACCTTAAAATGTGTAGTGACATTTCATGAAAACAGCCAAGAGCGGAACCCGGTAAAAATTAAATGGCTTGTTAATTACCTTCTATGCCTGTGATAGAATTGCTACAACACTGTCTTAGCTCCAGGAAGAACCTTTTTCGTGTACTTCCCGATTAGCTATCTGGCTGAAACTTTCAGAGCAGCTCACAACTCGATGACAATGCATTAAAAAAAAAATACTTAACCTTTATTTTACTTGTTGAAACAGTACATTTTTCCAGCTGGTAGGTATAAGAGCAAAATAATAAAGTAGACATCCTTGATCACTTTAAATAGGCTTTTAGTTAAAATTGTGATAACGTTTCATCAAAACCACGATCCATCATTCTTCGTAGTTTTCATATGGAATGCTGCAAAAAGCAGGAATGTGTTTCGTAAATGTTGTATCTGATATCATTTGTTTGTTTTTAAAAGGCGGGTAATGATAAAATAGTGTAATATTGATTAAGTATTTAATTTTAATCAGTAAACTGAAGGAAGAGATATCTTTTCTTTACGGGCTCTTTAAAATAATAGCAATATGACGTTCATAGAGGTAATTTCTTATAAAAATTAGCGATGTTTAAAAATGTATCATCTAATCTTGACTAGATGGCTTGATTTCATATTAACATGGCGCATTGGTTGCCCCATATGAATAAACACTTAATTATAAGGTATTACGTACACCTAATATATAAGTGTTTATTTCTTTATTCATATGGGCCATAGATTAAATAAATTAACATCTTGTACATTTTTCTTATGTTTCCTGAAATCAAGTTATTATTATTTTAGTGGAAGATGACTCTTATTAGCTTACACCATTGGTCAGTTCGTATCATCAGAGAGACTTGGGCAACATAATTACTGCTATTTGTTCTGTGAGCGGGGCCGAGGCCAGGTAGGTCACCGGACATGCCTGCGGTCGAATCAACATTTGCCGAGAGATCGAATTACCAGCCGCGTCAACGTAATTGATTCAACGTCGGCACGCCTTTTTGTCTGTCCGACGAAAAATGCAAAATCCACCGCTAATTCAATATCCTCACACTTTCCGAGTTTTAATCTCGGGCGAATATTGCAAAATCCCGTTGCAGATTTTACCATGGTCCATTGACTAGAGAATCGCAAGTGTAAATTTGTGTGGTACCCAATTTTACGCTCATTTGATTATAGGACATAAAGTTTATGCCTCACGAAGATTTACTTATCTTAGGGCTGATTTTTTAATCGATAAATAACTTTTATCTGAGGAATAAATATGGCGTTATGACATATTTTCAATACAATATCTGTCAAATCGCATATCTATTTCCTCAGATAAAAGTTATCTAGGTATTGAAAAATCAGCCCTTAATGTAAATTCTTTCACAATTTTTTTATCATTTCCTTGTCCATTTCTTTTCTAAGTAAGCTCGATTAGCAAACATTGTTCTCGTTCCCAATCTATATAATAAAATTACGAATCTAAGACTGTTGCTATTTTGTATATCTGCGTAAGTGACGCACAAATACATTACTATGCTGTAAAACAACGTACAAATAAATAAGACCTTGTTTGTCACTTATTAATCTTATCGATCGCACTTCAAGGTTTCAAAGGTCATTCACTTCCGGCGTTGCCGAAAGCTGTCAGATTAGCTATCATCTCGTTAACATGCCGTGTTCCCAAGAGGCTTAGCTCATGAGGCTACCTCGTCCGTCGCATACGGCGACTCATTGCCAATTTGTGTAGACGCGCACGTTAATAAAGCCTATTGTAGCAGGCTGCATGGAAATTAGGGAGATACGATGAACCGGTACAGACGTGGATATGGTTAAGTAATACAAGATCATTGAAAATTTGTGTGATGAAAAGAATAAAATTGTTTTAAAAAAATTATCTCGTAATGGGGTTTGTGAATCATTTTCTGATAAAATAACTAAGACCATGTTTAATTAAAATGTAGTAATTAGGGTTCCGTACCTTAAAAGGTAAAAAAAGGAACCCTTATAAGATTACTTTCTTGTCCGTCTGTCTGTCTGTCTGTCTGTCCGTCTGTCTGTCTGTCTGTCCGTCTGTCTGTCTGTCCGTGTGTCACCATCGATTATCTCAGGAACGGGTAGAGCTAGCAAGTTGAAATTTATACCATATACTAAGGTCTATAGTCCCTATTGTGAGTATAAAAATCAAGGTCCTGAGTAAACACTATAAAAAGATATAGGCAAATTTAGGTTTTCGTGAAAACTTGTGAGTACCAAAACTTACCTTAATTATCAACTTTTTTTATTTTTCGGAATTTTTCCTTTACTTGTGCTGTAAGACCTTGCTTGTAACCAAAATTGACAATTCTAGGTCAACCGGAAGTACCCTAGAGGTTTTGGGTCGAAAACCTAAATGGTAATTCCCGTTGACCTAGAATAACGAAATTTGGCAAAAAGCAAGGTCTTATAGCACAAATAAAGGAAAAATTCCAAAAAGTTAAAAAAGTTAAAAATTAAAGGGTGTTCCCATACATACATAGTTGACGCCAGTTAAAATTGTCCTCCGAGTTGTATGGGTGCTCATACAATTAAGCGGACTAGCTTAATTGGCACCATGGCTAGTTACGGAACCCTCGGCGTACGAGTTCGACTCGCACTTGACCGGTTTTTATTTTTTAACGAATAATTATACGAATAAGGCTGGATTCGACCAAACTGTCATCTTACTCCCAGAGTAGTTATTCCGTTAGCCGACAGAATTCGAAATAGGTACAATTGTTTAGAAAGCGCAACTGAACATTATTAGGTGCGTTCAAATTATCCTGGTTATAAGGTGTCAACTTTACAATGTCAAAATATTCAAACAAACAGCAGTTTAATCTGTGGTTTAATCTCCAAATACAACTTAATCCAGTTTGGTAAAATCCAGCCTTAGTTGTCTCGTGAACATAAATTGTCAAAAACAATTTGAAAGGAGTTTGTCTTACGACCAGTTTCTATATTTTCTCTGTCTGTGGTTTGGCTTACTGTGGTTATACTCTGCTAATACGTATTAATGTCTAATACCTAACCACATTAAGCAAAGCTATTGATATAAGAAACTGACCGTTTAAGGATTAATGTCATTCGACACCTACCTACTAAGGTTCTTACTAGCCCTGCAATCCCGTACGCAAAAAGCTTTTGAACCAAGTTTATTGGCAATTATAATACTCTGTGACTGACCCACTTTATTGAAAATGCATTTTATAGAGCATGAAGTGTACGTAGAATGAGGTATGATAAAATGGTAGACGGAATCAAAAAGTCGGAAACTATGTTTCCATTACCCCTGTGTTTTTAATTTTAATAAAACTAATTAAAATTAAAACACATGAGGGATAATGGAGACATATTATTATGCCCGATGTTACCGACCGGGAATGACTCGCCCTCTCCGCTTCGAGTTTGAGAGTTTATTCTGCATTTTATATTTTTAGAGTAGTTAAAAGGAGAAAACGGTGTCCTTAATAGATCACTTATTTGTCACTCTGTTCGTATGACTTTTCCAGGTATGGGAGGATACACTAGACCAGACCGACAAATATTGCAAGTGGCAAGTTCACACAGACCAAATACAGTAAAAGAAAAGTCTGTTTTTAGTTATTGGCATTACAACATATTTCCCGTTAAATAATTTATTGTATATAAGTTTGTATCGAGCCCTCAGTGCATGAGTCCGAATCGCATGGGCCTTTTTTTTAAAGTTCGTTTTGTTTAGTCAGGTTTACAATAATCTAAATTAAACAGATTACCGGTTTTTTGGTTCCAGTATCGAACCAGTTTGCAAACTCTAGTGTGTGCATTAATAAATTGACTGAAACGGCTCCTAGTGTTGACTTAATTAAAGTAATGACGTTTTTACTCAGTAGTTATTTTGTGGTTTTTATTGAAAACAATATAGAGTGTGTGGTTGATGATGTTTAAACAGTAAAACAATTTATCATCAGCTGGTTATTTCTGTTTTTATCAGTGAGAATTAATTTATGCAAATATTATATCTTCATTTTCGTAATTATTTATTGAGACTGATTATGATGATACTGTGTGGGTTTAAAGCTTAGTTTACTGCCGGTATTACAAGATGGCTATTGGCAATAGTTTCTACCATGTTTGAAATACAAGTGATACAAGACTGAAAGATAAGTGATATAAGAACTGCCCCTATTCTTCCCTACCGAGTCAAGAGTTCATTAAGGCAAATTCTTGTAGCTGCCATCAATTACAGTGTACAGGTCACGCTAAGGTTTAATTTTATGGGTTCAAGTCATTGAATCGCTCCCTCAGGATCTGGATCATTAAGTGGGTAAATGGTTAATGAAAATAGAATGAGCACTAAACATCGAGGCGGAATTTCGCCAGTCACCTAGCCGTCGTTAAATGTTATTATCGTCGCGATTAAGTAACAAAACAACTTCGTTCAGGACACAGCCCTTCGGAGGAACCGTTGGGTTTCAAATATGCACGACACTCGGGCGAGGATTCACTGCAAAAAAAATGAAACATACCTTAATCTTCTCACTATTATGTTGATTTGAAACGATCGTGGAGTAGCTTACCTAGTCATTCCTGACGACTGATAAGGTTAGCGATGTTCGGCGTGGAAATGGATATGTGGCCGCTTGTGGCACTGACAACTGAGCGAATTCGTGTTTTAGAAGGCATGATGTAGGCATGACGGTAACCTTGAGGGGGCTTAAAAATCTTCCTAAAAAGACTTTACTACTTTACTAACTAACTTGTACTACCAATAAAAGTCATCATATCTTAACTTTCGTCGCATGCCCGTCATAAGCTGAACTATGTTAGCACTTCTTCTTCTTCTTCTTCTTTCGTATGAGCAAGTGGCCAACTCTGGTAACGGAGTTTTTAGGCTGTTTTATGTTAGCACTGTACTATACATATTGCAAATCGTTTTTAGTTTCTAGCCTGATGATACCTCATCTTTGCTACCAACTCTAGTCTCGTAGTTAGTTTGCTGTGTATACATTGGGCTGTGCCTAGAAGGCACTGAGAGAGCCAAACGGGGCGCGAGGGGGCAACGTCGCGAATAATAATCTCAGTTTACGACAGCAGCCGAGTAAATCAATAAAAACACTAATAATGCAGACGTAATCCCCGTGCAACGATTACCGGCACTAACGAGCTCGTAAAGACGGATCTCCGATGCACGGCTTAGCCGAAACATAAGCGCCGCGGGGTCCTAGCGACACTGTAATCAACTATTGTAATAACTCAATGAGTAACATACAATGTGGCCAATCTTATCTCTCACCATCAGAATAGTTCATTCAATATAACACACGGGAATGTCTTACGTAAAAATGAAGTGATTAATTTGAACTCTTCATCTGCTTGAGAGGAAGAGACAAGGTTCGAGGTCGTGCACACCATGGGTTTGGTTCTTAGGGGAGAAAAATATTGCTTGTAGTGAATGACTAATAATATAAGCAAAGTCAGGATAAGCCTACCTTTTGGAAAATAGTTAATTTTGTATGCCTTTGGTAACAATTTTTATCATCTCGGAACCAGCTGCTCTTATGCTGCCTTCCTGTTCTCCGCATTGCTTTGGGCTTCATAATACGCATTCAATTCATTAAGGTACTTCGATGTCCTCCTGTGAGTACCGCTTCGCAATTAACAAACTAAAATACTTTTTGTGCTTACTTGTTTAATAATACGAATAATTCAACTGCACTGAACGTGAAATAAAGAAACAAAATTAGTAAGACGCTACACTATCCAATTTTTGTCTGGAACCCCGTGCGGTTGTCCATTATTCTCAATTTGCGCTCCGTGGAAGCAGGCCGCGGCGCGACGGGTGTCCCCCTTGATTAAACCAGGGGATGTGAGGACTGAGGAGTCACAATTTGTGTGCACTCCCAGACTCTGTGCACTTCTTACAAACTCGGGTTGATGCACTGACAAGTATTTTATTTTACACGGAAATTTTTAAGCCTTTGTCGCGTCAGTGCTTAGTATTTGTCAGTAGTTCTTAAATAAAATCAGACACCAATTGAATATAGCTTTACAATTTATTTGTGCACTTCTTACATTAATGCAATTTTTGATGATTAATTTTATTGAACAAGGAAATTTTGTGTTGTAGAATGTTTTCTTCTATTTATTACTATTCAGATTTTAAAAATGATATTAAATTTTAATATTTGTAGACATTTCTCACAGCCACTCTGACAACAAACTAACACTAGGGGAACATTATTAAGCAATCTGATCTGACACTGGTTCTTTACTGTGCCGGTGTTGGAACAGGACCTGTGATCCCAGATGAAGCCTTCGTTGATATTATATAAGACTGATCACGTCCCCTAATCAATATGAACTATGATTTCGTCTCTCAATATTTACTGCCCGAATATACCTGTCTAAACCTCATGCAAAATATGAAAACAAATTCAAGTGGCAACAAGCTACATCGATGACGTGCGTCGAACCCAGGCCGGACCGCCTGCAGTCCGCTGCAGCTGACAGCTTGCTTGTCAGCCATTTAAATAACTACCTGTATCAATGAAAGTATTGTCAACTTACTACGAACTTTACAAATGGCTCGTTTATTTGTTGCAAAGGCTTTGAAAGGTTGTCTAATTCATAACTTGTATTTTGTTATAAATAAAATATTTAAACATTGGGTAAGATTTGGTATAGAAAGCGAATAATTAGTTGGTTTGACAAAAGATAGTCGAATTTACCTCTCCAGAGTAATTTTTGCGAAAAGTGTAAGATAAATAACTTGATTGTTGTTAATTTAGCATTTAAAAACGTTTTTCTTATATAGTAATATAAGCCTTACATTGGTGTTTATCGATAATTTTACCGATACTGTAAAACAATACAGAAAAGCCTTGGAAAGCAGCTTGTAAGCTTCTGCATTCACTGACAGCTGTTTTCTATAGGCCATCATCGATTCGCAAGCGTGCGTGCCTTCCGCCGACGCTCGGCGATCTCCGGCCTCTCTCGGAATTAAAATTAATAGCAACGGACCGACCCGGTCCCGGTAATTTGTTTACTCGTCTCGCACCGGATTACGTCGCATGCTCCGCTGAATAGGTAACTAACGGTGACTTTCATAAGCACCCCGCTTTTATGGCTGATGATTGTTTTAGAGATATTAAAAGATATTGTAAGCGGAGATTTTAAGGTCACAGCTATTTTGGTTTAAAATGTAGAAAATTAAATCATATAGTAACTGTAATAAGGTTTCACAACAATTGTGTGGTTACCTATACAATTAAAGAATTTTTTAAATTGTTATGTAATATGGGCTTGCAACTTGTCATGTTTGATATATAAGGTTCTTGTGTTTGAATTACTAACTTCTGAAAATTGTCGGCGGCAGGTCCTAAATATGTGGAATCTTCAAAAACGCTTACATGTTACGCTATCTTTTCTATGTTGTTTTCCAAGTGCGATCGCGAACAAAGGGCTTAAAAGTTCACTAAATGCTAAAATTGGTCGCCACAATAGAATATTAGTAGACTGCCTGCATTCTATTGGCCTAAAGACATTTCTATGGTGATATAAGCGTACGGTACGTTTCACGCAGCCCGGATTATAACTCAATACAGCGGCGACAACTGTCCGGCGTCGGGTCCGTGCCGTATTTGCATTTTGATGAGCCCCGACAGTGATACAATAAACACGTTCCTACTATAGGAAGTCCGATTGGTAACTTGCGAGGTTTTGTTCACCCGATATATTGCAATATGCGCATGAATATTTGCCGAAATAAACGTGGATTTATGCCGAGTTTTGGAATGCTTTGATAATTCCTGGAACATTTCTCGTTATTGGTCGCTGTTGAATCAAAACTGTACCGCTCCAATTATTTGATTGGTGCACGTTTTGAGTATATATTTCTGTGAAATGGTCTAATCGTTATTCGAACAAGCTTTAGTTTATAATCGAATATTGGTGATTCATGCACAAATATAATGTTTTTTGCGTTATATAGTATCTTGAAACTGCATCAAAATTAGCACATAAATATTATTAAAAACAAGATCAATTTTCCGCCGTAAGAAAGCAGTCCCCGTCGTCTCAGGATGCCCACAACACTTGCAGAATTACAAATTTTCCATTAAAGTACATCCTTATTCAGTTTCCTATCAAAATCTGCATAAAACAGAAGCTTGGAGCACACGAGTCGTCTCAAGCGACGGCGTTTAACCGTATCATCCGTAGCTCGGTCCGCTCAATTAACTCTTGCTGTGAATAATAGCAACGCTTGTTCGTCGCATGAATATGGAAATTTTATGAAGTTCCTTGTGACACTCATTTGAAATCAACTTAAAGCAGTTATGGAGCGAGTCAAGTATGTGTAACTGAATTTGACCCTTATCTGTTAGGGTTACTTTCTAATGCGAGAGATATACCTACGACACTAGACACTTTATACGAGTAATTTAATATGTGATGTAAGAAAACGATTTGTCACAAGTCAACGCAACGGTGTGATTTCAATTCGGTCGCCGCTTTCTTGTACGCGCCGTAGCATCCGTGTTGTCGTCCTATATAACGATGAAGGTATAATTCTGCCCTTCTTACGATAAACAGCGTAAGTAACATTTTTTGCGAAAATGAGTTATTAGCATATTTGTAATCAGCTAAGCGAGATCTATCTGGAAAAATTATCCATTTTTCTGTATGTTTGATAGAAATAAAAAAAAACATAAGTATAAACATCGTACGTGCACAATTTTCACTTTATTTCTAAACATAAACAACGTATTGTCCACTACGCTCAGAGATTTTAATCAATCTCCTAGTCATAAGTATCGCACGATCACTAACGTTGTTTATGATTAGTAGTACCTTCAACTGTCGGCTCAACTTACAAAACATAATGATTATATGAGCCACTTACGTTGTTTATACCTTGTACTTATTTAAGAAAGTTTAACAATATTCTAGAAATAAACATAGTACTATCTCCTACGCTCTTTATCTGTTGCATAAAATCTTTATTTTATTGCGTTATTCTATACACACACAACGCAAGTAGCGCACATACGATGTTTATGTCTGGTAAATACAATACAGAAACGGTGGGGCGGTGAGGTAATCGGAGGGGAGAACATTACTAACAGTGAACAAAAATATCATTCGCGCGTCGGCAAATATCAGTCGGCAAGTTCTTTTAAAATAGGTTATATTAAAGAAGTTTACCGTAGACCACGTTTCGGGTCATTTCTTTCTGGTGCAATTATCACCAAGCTACTGGAGGAGCTCACCCTGGAGCAAGCCACATAAAATTTCACGTGTGAATAACAATCCTGTCATAAATCTATTCCAGCTAGCTGTTAAGTCTGGCCCTGAGCCTATGCAAGCGAAGCATCGAGTTAAGAAAGAGAAGCGATCTTTTTTAGACTAATGCAACATGTGACACTTGATTTTGCTAACGGTGTTCTAAGAAAAATCTGGGTGCTTGTCGGTTCCTAACAGTAAATTACTTTGCTCGAAAAGTAGGTACTCATAAAGCTACGAAATTTTGTAGACAAATGCAGCATGTGTTAAGTACTTGATTTTGCTAACGGTGCTCTAAGAAAAAGCTGGATGCTTATCGGTTCCTAACAGTAAATTACTTTGCTCGCAAAATACTCATGAAGCTAATATGCGAGCGAAGCGAGCACTGACCTAAGCAAGCGAAGCGAGCTTCCTCTGCTCGCGAAGCGAGCGGAAATTTTTTAGAGCAACATGACATGTGTCACTTGATTTTGCTAACGGTGCTCTAAGAAAAAGATGGATGGTTGTCGGTTCCTAACAGTAAATTACTCATGAAGGTAATATGCGAGCGAAGCGAGCTTTCCTAGCTCGCAAAGCGAGCGGAAATTTTTTAGAGCAACATGACATTGTCACTTGATTTTGCTAATGGTGCTCTAAGAAAAAGAGGGATGGTTGTCGGTTCCTAACAGTAAATTACTCATGAAGGTAATATGCGAGTGAAGCGAGCTTTCCTAGCTCGCAAAGCGAGCGGAAATTTTTTAGAGCAACATGACATTGTCACTTGATTTTGCTAATGGTGCTCTAAGAAAAAGAGGGATGGTTGTCGGTTCCTAACAGTAAATTACTCATGAAGGTAATATGCGAGCGAAGCGAGCTTTCCTAGCTCGCAAAGCGAGCGGAAATTTTTTAGAGCAACATGACATTGTCACTTGATTTTGCTAATGGTGCTCTAAGAAAAAGAGGGATGGTTGTCGGTTTCTAACAGTAAATTACTCATGAAGGTAATATGCGAGCGAAACGAGCTTCGAATTAAGTGAGCGCAGCGAGCTTCCCTAGCTCGCGAAGCGAGCGTAAATTTTTTAGACAAATGCAACATGACATTTGTCACTTGATTTTGTTAACGGTGCTCCAAGAAAAAGATAGATGGTCTAATGGTGTTTTAAGAAACAGCTGGGTGCTTGTCGGTTCCTATTCTGTTGTCGGACAAAATTCACTTTTCTCGCAATATATTTATTATTGGTAGGATTATGAAGCTAATATGCAAGCGAAGTCAGATTCAAGCCAAGAAAGTGAAGCGAGCTTCGATTTAAACAAACGAAGCGAGCTTCCTCATCTCGAAATCCAATTTTTTTCATGTTAAATGCTTGATGATACGATTTTTCATTCAAACATTTTTAACTGTTTTCTTCCCGTTAGGGGTAAAATTTTCAAAAGTCCTTTCTTAGAGATGTTTTTTACCTTTATGAAAGTACACATACAAAGTTTGAAGCAAATCGAACCACCCGTTAAGAAGTTCCATTACCAACTTGAACACCCTCTGGCACTCCCTCTGATGGATAATTTTGATTTTTTTTGTACAGATAGTTTTTATTTGTACTGAAATATATTTGTACCGAGTTTCAAGCAAATTAAACTACCCGTTAAAAAGTTCCCATACAAACTTTAACATTCCTTTCATCCCGTTTTGAGGGTAGTTTAAAAAAAAACTAGTCATAAACATCGCAACTGCTGCACATGCGATGGTTATGTTTAGTATTTCAAAACAAGAGACATTACTTTTACTAATCATAAATAGTTTTTAAGTTATAATAACTCATAAATAAAAGAGAAAACAGAAATATGTAAGTAATTATAAAATACACACTTTAACCTACAAGTAAAAGTAAC
Source organism: Camptogramma bilineatum (assembly GCA_958496255.1). NCBI lineage: Eukaryota > Metazoa > Arthropoda > Insecta > Lepidoptera > Geometridae > Camptogramma > Camptogramma bilineatum. Next base: position 6,049,519 of record OY292467.1, on the reverse strand, counting down.
AATTTTGAAAATAACATAATTAGTGTAGTCGTGACACCAAAAATAACATTAAAAACTTTAGACGCGATTTTCTCGAAATATGCCGAACTGCACTTACGTTGTTTATCATAAGAAGGGCAGAATTATAGTCGTAGGACGACAAACATGCTTAGCACAAAACTGGTAGGAAATAGGACGTGGTTGTCTCTGTTTTTTTTTCAGCCATCTTCCGTTCAGTCGATGCCCAATTATGTACTAGGAACTGCCATTATGTGCCAGCGAAGCGCTCGTGTCGTAGCATGCTTAGACGTTCTTGATAGATCGTTGAAGTTAAGCGACGTTCCGAGTGGTCACGATTTAGATGGGTGACTGCAAGTAGCATTAACAGCTGAACACTTTCGTGCTTCGGAGGGCACGTTAAATTGTCGGTCCCGGCTCTTAAGTCGTTAAGCCATGACCGAGGCCTTTATGCGGCCTAAAAACTTAGTCACCAGAGTTTGCCACTAGCTCATACGAACTTAGTTCGAGCGATGGAAATATATTATTCAGTACACCATATGAAAGTACTCAAAATACGTGTGCCAGAATATATAGTTTTAATTTATTGTACCATGAAATATTAGATAAAGGTATAGGTACCGGTTTATAATTTACAACCGTATTGCAGTTTATGAGTTATTTGCCCGTAATTGGCGACAATCAAGAACTCGCATTCATCATTCTAAGCAGCTTATAGAATCAAATGCAAACTTCTGCGGAGACGCCGTATGAAGTATTTAGGAGAATCAAAGCATTATGACGACGACGAATCTGTGTAATTTCAGCTTAAACTATGCCTTTTTGACTAAATTTTTATTATAAAAATGAAATTGTAAGTATAGTTGTGAAAGAAGGCACGCATATAAAAAATTAAGTGTAGTCTAGCTATTTAGATAAGTATGCAGAAGATACAATCATTCGTTTAACCTTAAATGGTCCAATATTTGTAACAATTTATTTATTTCGTGTACGCCGTGTTTGACCTTCCATAAGTTTACTTCACACTTGAATCGATACCCGCTAAAGCACGACTACGCCGAAACATAGTTCTGTTCATTTCGTGTCCGGTGGTGTAATGTACAATCAGTATATTTGTGCGGTGGCTGCATGTCGCCGTTTAATAAGCTCCTACAGGGTGTTCTCGGATTTCGGTCGTTAGCGCGTAATTGTCGACACCTAATTAGTCCGACACCCGACGACGCGGCTCTGGTGTTGAGCTCACACATGACCCGCAGTATTTGAGGCGCTGACGTCACAATTGCGCTCTGCTTTAGCTGAAATGCATCGTCTTTGTCTGGAGTTTGATTAATCTTGTCTGTGGAAGTAATGTATCCTTTGAAGGTGTATGTTTGATCTCTGTGATATGGTTTCACATTGGAAGGAATGTCTCAGTTCTGGTAAATTATTCCTGTAACATGTTTTCCTAATAATTGGCTTTGAGCACTGGTGGTCTTATGGTGGTAATTCCGCTTTACTATCTTTAGTAAGTTCAAAGTTGGACGTACACTAATCGTCTAGTTAATATACTCATGAGCCGTGTCGGCCAAGTGACATAAGGTCTAGACTTGCGGGTCATGGTCGCGGGTTCAATATCTAAACGGAAGGAAACCATCATGATGAAACTCGCTGTTAAGTTTCACACAAATGTTTGACGAATATGAACTATATATTATTTTATCATGGCGCATGCAACTGTGCCGAAATATCGGGAAACTCTAAAATCCAAAAATCATGGTAAATATCCCGTTAATAGTGTTTACTATATATTATGTATGAACTTGTGGATTAGGCCGAGAAGATGGTTTAGGTGCTGGTAAATCCTACTCAATACTACCTTAAAAACGTTCCGATCACTCTAGCGTCCTGTTAAGACACTCCATCGCTGCATTAATCATGTTATGTAAAAAACAAATGCCTAAGTTTTTAGTTCGCATTAAAATAATTAACTCTTGTGAAACTAATTATTAACCACTTTCTTTGTAGATATCAATTTATTAATATTTCCCCGTCTCTGTCAACAGGTATGGAGGCCATAATGTCTGAGTTTTTTAACGACACCACGACAGCATTCTACATCATCCTCATCGTGTGGATAGCGGATCAGTACGACGCGATTTGCTGCCATACAGCTATCGCCAAACGCCATTGGCTGAGGTAAGTCCTTTTATAATAACAGGCAGTAGGAAACAGACTCATGAGTGTTTCGCCAAAGATAGCATCTATTTATTAGAATTTAGATCTAAGTACAGATATTTAGAGTTCTGTCAAAACCAAGATCTTACCATCGGTGGAACTTTATTTATCCATGGGGACCATCACAAGTATACTTGGACATCACCCGATGGCAACACCAGGAACCAGATTGACCACCTTGCTATCAGTTCGAAATGGCGCTCCTCGTTGCTTGATGTGCGCAATCGTAGAGGCGCTGATATTGATAGCGACCATCACCTGGTTGTCGCTGAAGTGCGTCTCAAAGTTGCAGTAGCACGACCAGCTGGCGGACCTGGTAAAATTGGGAGACGATTTGACGTCTGTAAGCTACGTGACCCAGCAACCTACGACAAGTTCAAACTAGAACTACGCAATCGTTTCGCCACACTCGAAGAAAGTAACGACTCTATTAACGAGGAGTGGAAACAGATCAAAGTGGCGTACACAGAGGCCAGCTCCATCGTTTTGGGACACAGAACGCATACGCGCGACGACTGGATCTCGCAATCTACCTGGGACCTTATTAGTAGAAGAAGAGAGCTTCATTTGAAACTGCTAGAAACGCATGACGAAGATGAAAGAGCCAACCTTAAGCAGCAATACCGCCAGATCCGCAAAAAAATCTATCGCAGCACGCGCACGGACAGAAGGAAATGGGCTGACGGTATTGCTGAGCATGCCCAACTCGCTGCTAATACTGGCAATTTAAGGGAGCTATACAAAGCTACAAAAACGCTGGCGGGAAACAAAGGTTTTAAAAAGAAGCCTCTGAAGTCGAAGGAGGGACAGTTCATTGTGACATCGGAAGGGCAACTTCAACGCTGGCGTGAACACTTTGCAGAGGTCTTTCGAAGCTCGGCAGCGACGGCTCCGGCTAATGTACAAGTCAGTTCATTACCACCTCGGCTCCTTGACATCAACACTGCTCCACCCACACATGACGAAGTAGCCAAAGCTATCCTTACTTTGAAGAGTGGCAAGGCACCAGGGCTCGACCTTATATCTGCGGAAATGCTAAAAGCTGACCTACCCTCCGCTGTCGCAACTCTGACGCCTCTACTTGAAAAAATATGGACTACAGAAGAGCTACCTGCGGACTGGAGTAAAGGGCTATTAATAACTGTGCCAAAAAAAGGTGACCTTAGTCAGTGTAGCAATTGGAGAGGCATCACTTTGCTTTCGATCCCTTCTAAGGTTTTCTGCAAGATTATTTTGGATAGGCTGTCGAAGGCCGTAGAACCTCTTCTACGCAACGAGCAGGCAGGCTTCCGCCCGAACCGCTCGTGCACCGACCAGATCAACACTCTACGTATCATACTTGAACAAGCATCAGAATGGCAGAGGGAGTTATATCTCACTTTCGTCGACTTCGAAAAGGCTTTTGATACGTTGAGATGGTCTAGCTTATGGTCGCGCTTGCTTTCCATTGGTGTCCCGCCGAAAATAGTAGACCTTATCAAAGCCATCTACAAGAACTATTCTTGTAAAGTGACGCATGATGGACTCATTTCTGAAGACATAGACGTGCACGCTGGAGTACGGCAAGGATGCCTTCTGTCGCCTTTGCTTTTTCTAATCGCCCTAGACGGAATTATGCTTCGCATATATGAAAACGGCCGCCGCGGAATAGAGTGGGGAATCTCCAATGTCTTAGAAGACTTGGATTATGCCGATGACCTATGTCTGCTAAGTCATACACGAGCCGACATGCAAGCTAAGCTCGATGATCTAAGGGTAGAGGCTGCAAACATTGGGCTGAAAATCAATACCCGGAAGACCCAAGAGATAAGATCTGGAGTGGTGACCTCAACACCTTTGCTGATCGGCACAGAGGTTGTGGAACGAGTCCACAAGTTTACATATCTCGGTAGCGTCGTGTCAGAAGCCGGAGGAACTGAAGAGGACATCGCTTCAAGGATAGCCAAGGCTCGAGCTACTTTCGCGCAGCTGCGACCAGTGTGGCAGTCACGGAAATTGACCCGTAGAGTCAAGCTCAGAATTTTCGGGTCCAACGTCAAGTCCGTGCTGCTATACGGCTGCGAAACGTGGAAAGTAACCAAAAACATCTCGCATAAGCTCCAGGTTTTTGTTAACCGTTGTCTTCGCCGTATTCTCTCGATTTACTGGCCAGAGAAAATCTCTAATGAAGACCTGTATGAGCGCTGCCACGAAACCCCGATCGACCAGCAGATCAAGCGCCGCAAGTGGAACTGGATTGGCCACACGCTCCGAAGGTGTCCCGACCATATACCTAAACAGGCTTTGGATTGGAATCCCCAAGGAAAGCGAAAACGTGGCCGTCCCAAACAAACATGGCGGCGCACGGTGCTAGACGAGGCGAAGCAGATCGGGAAGTCTTGGAGCGAAATCAAGCGCGAAGCTCAAGACAGAACGAGATGGAGAGTCACTGTGGACGCCCTCTGCCCCATCGAGGGGACATAGGAACTTAAGTCAAGTCAAGTCAAGTCAAGTCACAGATATTTAAGAATTTTGAAGATATCTACGAGTAGACAGGCACGTTGAAATATTCATTTGATTTATTTCAATTTTTGGAAGCTAATTAGTGATTTTGTGTTTTTTTTCTGGAACGGAAAGTGCATTTGATATAATTACTATGATAATTGTGATCATGAATATAATTATTACCAGTAATATTCCTGATACTGCCATGAAATATTTTTGTTTTGTAAAATACACAAAATGTATGTTTCGTACTTTGAAATGAGTAGTTTTTAGGTTTCTTTAAAACTCATGTTACTCCTACAAAACCAAATACTAGTCCTGTTAAAGGTGCTCTTATGTTGATGCGGCTTAGAATTGTAATCTCATTTCATTTGATAATGATAAACATGGACTAAATGAAGCATTTTAATTTTAAATACTGGGTCTAGTCGCAATAAGTAAAAGACTCTAGCTCCATTGAAATACACCTTATAATTGCGGTGGATGCATAATTGGTTGACCAATTAGCGTCCGTGGCCGCACACATGTTAGTTTATTGAACCCCGGTAGGAATCAAATTAATTTGTTTATTGAAAGCCATCGGCAGACGCCATTTTAGCACTAAAAGGTGTATTGTGCGCAATGACATTTTAATCAGGGTCTGATAATTATTCTGTAAGTTTATATATACCTATATATAAATATTAATGTTTGTATGTTTGTCATTTATGCTTTGTATGTTCTTACGCCCGCGAGGCCGAGGGTTTCTGGCCCAAAAAAACTTTAGAAGTGAAAAAAAAATGGTACGAAGTTCGCCGGGTCGGTCGGCTAGTTATCTGATGATGAATGTTTGTAAAAACAAAATACGAATATGATACAGGTTCGTGTAATTTAAAAGTTGCATCAGATCTTCACCGCAGCAATCTAATTTCAATTAAATCGACTAAATTTGATGCGGAATTTTACACTTGTTCCGCACAAGTGAAACCGCATAAGTACCTACTAGTCAAGAGTAAAACAAAGCATAGTTCATTTTGTCACCGACCGACAGCTGATGGTTTGATTATAGCCCACACAATAATATTTATCGAAAATTACTTATTACAGATTTGATAATTTATTAGTTTCATGTGCGAAATTTAGGATGTAACAACAATTAAAAAATGCCATCGACAAGTTGGACTTAGTGCAAGGCTGTGTTGCTGCTCCCTTTTCCCGTATCGGAAGGCACCACAGAGGCTTTAGGTGGCGTCACTCTGGTAACAATAACTAATAGGAGATGAACACTTTTACTCGCAGTAAAAGAGGCCTAAGGCTAAGACCCTTGTTCCTAAGACACTATCAGTGAAGAAGGAGTGCCAAATTATTTAACGTTATTTAGTTTTACGATTAAGCTACCAAGTGTCACATGGCTGTCATTAGACTGAAATGCTAACTCTATTTCAAACCAATTGGCTTAAAAAAGGGCTAGAATTTCGGCTTTATTCCATGCTTTAAAAGCGAAACAGAGAGAGCTAAGCGGAAATTGATTAGCTGTTTGTAGCTCCACCGAACAACACAGGTGATAATTAAATTAATCCAACCGGCATCGCGACCCAATGAGCTTGGACATCGGCACCCGCCAGTAATGTGGTTACGGACTGCGAGCTTGAATAATGACTTGTTTTAATGAGCTTCGTTTTGTGAAAGCCGATGTACTTTTGTATTATCTCCATCAACATTGATACCTATCGGTGTATCTACAGATGTATCGGTAAATCCTTACGTATACGATATTTTTATTGCTAAACCAGAAATTACATTACAGCCGTATTGTTCTCCTAGATAAATCCGATTTTCATTCCAAAATTCGTGGTCGTTGGAACCATGCAACAATTGATGAAAAAGTGTACGCCGCTAAAACAAGCTGCGTTAAGAACCCAGGGCTTAGTCATCTCTACTAGAGCCTACGATTTTTATATGGAGAAGACATAGGCTCTACATTGTCTGAAAAAGTATAGGCCTGACGGGTGTATGAATAGAACATTAACGGAATTCAACAGAAATATTTGAATAAATATTTGCTAATTACGGGTATTGATCACCTTCTCTGGTTACAAATCTTGTCTAATATAAAAAGAAATGTATTTATTTATTTTTATAAAAAATAGCAACATACCGCGCTCCTTACATTGTGACCGTACACCAGCCATATTTGCCCATGACTCATTATTTCGCGTACCATTCCCTATGTTTGCTGAAATATCGTATCGCCTCTTTTCCGTCAATATTTACCTATTATTTGATTGATGCAGTAACAAGGTTCGGGTTTCTTCTACTATTTTCCTACTTTGTATTTCTCGTGTAGTCATTTTCTCTAACACGATATTTGATGCACTACATTGTTGGCTTGCAATTTGTTGTGAGCTTTATGCTTTGAAAGCCTTAAAGCACTTTACAGTACATTTTAAACTCCTATGTACACATTGACTTTAAATTACTAAGTTAATAGTTATAAAATATTTTGCTACAACTGGATATATGTGGTTCACTTTCTATAATCTCTCTTCTCTTTTCCCAAATCTTTTTTCCCTTTCAGTAATCTTTCTGAAAGGCATACGATCATTGCACTGTTTCTCTTATCAACACCAGAAAAGTGGGTGTTATACACGTTGAAACACATCTATAGTCATATTGCTCATTATACGGACTAAAAGTGAAGGAAAAAATGTCATTTTTCCTTCAATTTTGACATAAAACGTATCAAAACTAATCAAAATTGAAGGAAAAATGACATTTTTTCCTTCAATTTTAGTCCGTATAATGAGCAATACGACTATACTTATAAAATTCTGTTAAAATTGAAACACTGTTTATACAATTGCCATCCTTTTTTGTGTGTTAGATAGTGACGGGGCAAAGCTTGAGTAAGCTTTAAGTAAGCAAGTTTATAAGTAAGGCCATGTGAGTATGTAATTGAAACTGTTTCTAGTTCGTTCTGGTCATATTAGTTTTAATTTATGCTCTGACTTCATTAGCCAGGCCGGCACAATAACTCTTGCTTTGTTTGCCTTCACTATTTGTCAGGGGCGTTCTGTTTTTACGCGTATTTCCTCAGCGCGTGCCGTGCCACAACCAAACCGACCTCCTTAATCGAAAGGCGTCCGGGCACGAACCAATTTGGTCTCGCAATAAGGACTGGCCGCTATTAAAACAAGCGCAAATAAAGCAAATTGAAAACGGCGCCCATCTCGAGATGGCTAGTTCCCCCCAGCTCTTTGAAAAAACAATGGTCCATACTTTTGTACATTTGTTTTCATTCGGGAGTTTGAAGGATTCATGGGACAGCTTGTAATAGTCGCTTTTGATTGGTCGGTGAAGTTAAGCGACATTCAATGCGGTCACCAAACGGATACTTATAGTAATCGCTTCTCTGCTTTAGAAGGTATGATAAGTTGTCGGTTTCAGCTATAAGCTTAGTCCAAGCCACTACAACTAACTCATTCGAACTTACTATTTTTTCATCGAACAAGCAAAGTCGACGAACTTTCAGCGTAGTTCTCGCATATCTTTGTAATAGCTGTAATATAATCTAAATAGAATAAATGGGTATAACGTGGCGTGTGGGCGGTGTGTGCGAATGTTTTAATTTACCTTGCTAGGTATTACTTGATAATACCACCACATACTGTTCACGGTTAGTACATACTTTGTAACTTTATATTTTCAAAGCGCTTCATTGAAATATGTTTGTAGGTAATTGAGAAATAAACATATTTTTATTTTATAGAGCGCGTGATCTTATCATTTTGTTACAAAATAATGTAATGGAAAATACGCTTTCTTTTCAAAATAGCTTTTATCTAGAAGAACAAGTTAAAAATAAAAGCAAACTGTGCAAAGCACTTGCGCGACTTCAGAGCTTACGGTCTTTGTCAATTTAATTTCTAATACGCTCACTTACGTGGAACCTGATGTAGTCTTATGCCATAGGATACTTAATTAAGTAAGTAAAGTTTCTAGACAAGTATTTGCAAAAGAGTTTGTTATAAGCTTAAAAAAAAATAGAAGGCAGCCATTGTTCCGCCAATACTCATCATCATCTAGTTGTTCTCAGTCAGTTTTTTTTCTCATTTTTTCGTTCGTGTATTTTTTTTTATCTGCCGTGCCGTGCATTTTTTCCGGGATAAAAAGTAGCCCATGTCCTATTCACGGTTATTATCTATCTATATTTTAAATTTCAGGCAAATGAGTTCAGTGGTTGTCGAGTTATAGAGGAACAAACAAACATCCAAATTTCCGCATTTATAATATTATTAGTGTTATGTGATTAGTATGATTATACTCGTATTTCAGTTGCATCCATTCACCCGATACGTGTTATACCACGAACATCCAAAAACCCTCAAACTTATTAGTATTACCATGATAGATTTAATTATACCAAGAATGAGAGACGTACTCGGATGCGTTAATAAGTGTTAAGAGCGAGTTTCCGGAGGGTCGGTCATTGCGGTTCGTGCGAATTATGTGGTTTTGTGGTACCCTGATTTCGGGCACTTCGAATTAACGTGCTGTTCGGACGAACTTGGCGAAAAGTAAACTGTGTAATTTAACTGTTACGGATTCTTTCTTAGCGGATTCTTCCTAAGACCTGCGGGCTTAAAAAGGTCGCTATAGCAGAATCTCAATAGGAATTATACTATATGCCGTCTCTTTTCACTCTCAGTCAGTGAAAAGAGACGGCATATAGTTCAATTCCTATTGTGATTTTGCTATTGACCTTTTTAAAGCTCGCTGTTAATCGCAATGATTCATGATTGTGAGTATTGGATAAAAAAATATTTTGAGGTTATTCTTCGAAATTTATATTCAGCTTGTAGACCATTTTAACACTAGCTTCCGCCCGAGGCTTCGCTCGCGTGGTACCCGGATAAATAGCCTATGTCCTCTTTCCGGTCATTATCTATTTATATTTTAAATTTTAGGCAAATCGGTTCAGTGGTTGTCGAGTTATAGAGGAACAAACATACAGCCACACATCCAAACTTTCGCTTTATAATATTAGTGTCATTAGTGTGATTAACCCAACGGTCATATTTACCTACTTGTCAATTCAACAGGGCTTTAGACAGTAAGTAAGTAAGTTCGTATGAGCTTGTGGCCATCTCTGGTGACAGAGTTTTTAAACCGCCTAAAAGTCTCCGTCATGGCTTAACGACTTCAAAGCCGGGTCCGACAATTTAACGTGCCCTCCCAAGCACGGAAGCGCTCATCTCTTAATGCCACTTGCGGCCACCCATCCAAATTGTGACCGCTCAGAACGTCGCTTAACTTCAACGCTTTAGACAGTGTTTTTTCTTGTCACTGTTATGTCAATGAAAATAGATGGTGATGGCAGAAGCCATTTGAGCTATTTTAAAACAAACGAACATAATTTAACAAATTTTGTAGCGGACAGAAATGCTACGCGAAAGCACGTGCTACGTCGTAGATGCCTACGCATATGCTACGCATGAATTAGTCAATGGCACTACATACTCATCTAACAAAATGATCTAAAAGCCGAATCGTCAGCCTGTATTCACCAGGATTAAGCTAAGTTTACGTCATTCACCACGATAACTTAACTTTGACAATAGCAATTTAATAGTAACTTTGACAATGTTCTTTGATTTTTCGCTGTAAAGCTATAGGCATTTATAATTATCCTTGTTTTGTAGTTGATTCCATATAAAAATAAACCTATAGTGTTTCCGTTCACTGCATACGTCTGGCTACTGAATGTTATCGCTCGTTAGAGTATAAAACTGCAGGTATCAGAAGTCATCACGTACAATAAGTGGCTACAAAGGACGCCTGGCATGCTACTAAAATGGCCTCAACCCCTAGTTTGTATCGCTTTATATCTCACATTATACTATCATTATTGTTATTGAATTATAGTGCAAATGTAATGGCGGCTCCTCACTTGGCTTAGCGTATTCGTGAGTCGATATTGTTGTGTTTGCCTTCAAATAATCAAATATTTCAAATACCGTCAAATACGTCATCCACACATGGACTTGTACGGGCAAATTTGCTATTTGCGTTGTTTGCCATATTCGTGCAAATAAAACAAATACAATCAAATAGACCGTCTACACATTGCTATATTTGGACAAATAATGCAAATACACGAACACGATACGCCAAGTGAGGAGCCGCCATAAGGTCAAAAGTTTTTGCGAAAGTGACTTAGCTATGGTTCTTCTAATTCGTATTTTTGGTCTATTTTTCTCGGGTGGTAGAAGTCATGTCTCAACTATTATCGAAAGAGAGACTTAGTGAAAAAAAAAAACGTACAATAAGAAGACTTTTATTATTTTTAATAAATAAAGTGATGAAAATTAAAGACAAGTTTGATAATTCAAATAAGGATAATTCTGCGAGATGGCGACATCAACTGCCACATAAAATAAAATAAAGAAATACACACTACGAAACCTTGAAAAACACTTCCCTAACCCCCTGTCAGACAACAAATCATATCTGTGATTTGCAGACATTCATTCGCTTCAAAGAGCCCCAGCTAAATTATAGCACTATTTGGGTTCCCTCATAATAAGGTCTGGTTCTATATTAACGCGTAGAGCGTAAGAAAACTGACCTCGGTCGAGTGAATAAACCTCTAATCGAAGACGCGGGGGCGCGCCGGGTGCCGGGGCATAAATCAGGCCCTGGCACACAACTACACTGAAACCAGGTGTGGTGTCTTGTGTACCGGTGTGTATCGATGCGATATCGCGTACAAAACAGCAGGCTGATTGTCTAACCTAGACCAATTTGAGGTATGAGACAAGTTAGACTCTAACTTGTCTCATACCTCAAATTGGTCTCAAACTGTCAAAACGATCGCGCAGGTCTCTTGTCGCGTTCGGTTCTTTTTGCGATGAGAGTGACAGAGCTATTTGCGTGGTCATTGAACTGTCATATTTGAGAGTTTGAGACCGATTTTGGTTACTATCAAAGATGGACAATCAAGGGGCAGGTCTATGAACTATTTAGATAAACAGGTTTTACATGCTTACAGTTGGCGTGTACTTTGCATTCGATATAATAGTTTGCCGCCTACTAAAAATACTAACTTGTTTCGCATTTATGTCTTTCGAAACAAAAAATAGTTCGCGCCCGGTATGGATAGTATATACTGTGATATATGAAATTACACGCTTACCACTAAAGAACTAAGGTAGACTAATTCTTACAACTTACGAGACTTATGTATTTGCAGTGTACTTATTTATGTATAAATTATACGTTCTAATAAATTATTGTTTTAATCCAGTAAAAACGTTGGGGTATGTCGGTGTCACACAAAAAGTTGTATAAAAGAGTAATCTAACCTGAAATAAAGTTATTTGACTACCATCTTATAACACTACCTGTTAAAAAGTTGACCCAGACTTAAGAATCATTGTTTTTGATGACAAATAGTTTTGTGACTATTAATTGATCATCAAATCTTTCTTGACACTCAGACCACAAGTAGTTCCGTGTCGATTTATTTATATTAAGACCATAAATAGATCCCTATACATACATAAGCGCTGGTAGTAAAATTCTTGAAACCCGCTTTCTACGTAAACGCACCTTGTCGCCCCTCTGAGCGCCTCAGCCTTCAATTTGGCACATCCTTAAAATGACACACGAGAAGAGAGCGGTCCTAACGACACCCGCGTCAACTCTCACGCCGGCCTTATAAATAAATACGTACATATTATTGCCTTTTTATATATATTTTGTAATGAGGGAATGGGGAATTACGTGGAGTTTCGCGATAGCGGTGTCAGGTTTGGAAGTAATATGCTTGGGGATTTTTTGAGAACTTGGTTGAAATTATAGGCGCTTGGAAAATGTGTAGGATTATGACGATATTTAATGTGTTTTCTCCTAATATCATAAAGTAAGTTTGTACCTACGTTTGTGAATTTGAATGTTACAGGAAATCTTCGCAACTACTTAAGGATCCGATTTTCAAAAAATATTTCACGTGTGCAGTATCTCTGAGTGTAATTGGCTATGTTGGTACCAACTACCAAGTGAGCAAAGCCGCAAGTGGGCTGCTAGTTCTTTATAAAGAGATCACTCTAACCAATGGAAAATGCGAAGAAGTAGAAGGTTCATATTTAAAGAAGCTAGGCCAAACTTTTTTGTCCAAGTTTTTCGATTTAATCGTAGCTGAAACGTTTGATAATAATCTAGGAGTTCTGATTTATTGAAAGAAATTCTTGCTATTTTCGCTTTGCTATTGTTTGCTTGCATGGATAAATATTACAAAGATTTGACTAATTACTACAATGCTTGGGGATTATGTCGTGTGCATACGTGAATTTATTGTAAATCGGAACATTTTGGACAATACCAGTACTTTGAAATAAAATACTACAATACTATAATATAGTGGCTACAAACAGAATCAAAAAAGGTGAAATTGAATGCGTCGACACGATTCCTGTGAAAGGCATAAATCCGAAAGCTTTTTGCTTGATTTGCACATGCAAATAAGTTAGGTAAATTGATTTTGGTTATTTTTTATTTTTCTTCACCAATTTCTAAATTGTTCCTGTTGGAATAAAGCGAGTAAATCTGAGCTTTTCAGTATTTGTGCCCAAAATTTAATGAAATGCATGAAAGTGTGTATTTATGTTATGCAATAACATGATGAGCAGGCGATGAGTCTTCTTCTTTAATTTAAGGGGTAGTCCCTTGTCGGCATAACTGATGCCTCTTTATCCACGAAGCTCTTTTCAGGGCAGCTTTCTTGACTTCTCTATACGACATGACAGCAACCTTCTCTTTCACTTGGCTCATGTAGCCTATCCTCGGTCTTACTCTTCCTCTCCTTCCACTTTTCCTTCAATGATGTTCTTAATGAAACCGATGAGTCAAGATGTATATAACTATAAACAACAATAGAGTAGGAACACTCTCAAGTTTGAGAGTCGAAACTTACAGCGGTTTCTTCTCTAATTGACTGTGAGATATTCCTAAATTAACTCCTTGGAGGGACCAAAAATAGCAGCCAAACACAGATAGGCAAACTTGTCGAACATTACTTTGTGAAAAGGTCGATATCGTGTCGCTGAAGCCATGTGGCTTTTAGACAAGCGGTTTTCAAAGCGTAATAAAAAAAACTCTCATTAAATTAATAAAGAAAATGTCGAACTTTTTAAATCCATTGAAATCATTTATCACCACCGTATTTCAACTCGACGACACTCTTTAACTGTATCTTTTATACAATACATAATATTTTGAAGCTTAGTCAAATACGATGAGATGAGTATTTTTGAACTAATAATTCATTTATTTAGTGACCGTTCGCATCTTGCCGTTGCATACGTAATATAGCCCAGTCAAATTAGGAATTAACCTCGGAATGAGAGATAATAAGCTGAATTTTCGTATATACCTTCATTTAGGCGCCCTAAAAGTTGTCTCAAAAGTCTCATAAAATCACGTGTCTGCGTCTTAAGTTATTCAAGGTCAAAGGTAAAAAAAATAGTTTTTCGCGAATATCTCGGTTGCTATTGGTCCAGTGATGTTAACATCTATTATGAAGTTGTAGAGCTTAAAATTTGCGACCAATTCATTGAAAAAAAAAATTCCATGCGCTCAACCGTTTTTGCGATACAGGGCCGTGAGCGCAAAGCGTTCAGTATGTGTATTTCAAAAACTATACTTCCTAGAACAAAAATAAAAACTATTTCGGAATGTACAAATTAAGTCCTTTCATATGACACCCCACTCAATATATCTGTGTAACTTTTATCTTTTTCACCCCCTTTAGATCCCAATATCTTTACAACCCCTCCATCGATTACGCTCATATGTCATATATCAAATTTCCATAGCACAACCTAGTTATCTACCAAGTTTCATGCAGATTGGATTAACGGTTCGATAGTTATGCGATAACATAAAAATTACACATACAAACATACAAAGCAAAATCGTAAGATCTTAGCTCGCTTTGCTCGCTTGGTCGATAATTAACTGATAAATAAAACAAATTATTCAAAATTCAAGGTATTCACAGATATTCACGTTTGACTTTCCGTTACAGTACCTACGCGTATGGTTGAGCGCTGCTCACTCACCCTCCTCTATCGCGAAAACGGTTGAGCGCATGAAAAAATGTTTTAAACAAAATTTGTCGCAAATTGTATGCTCTACAACTTTATAATAGATGTTAACATCATTGGACCAATAGCAACCGAGATATTCGCGAAAAACTATTTTTTTTACCTTTGACCTTGAATAACTTAAGACGCAGACACGAGATTTTATGAGACTTTTGAGACAACTTTTAGGACGCCTAAATGAAGCTACATACGAAAATTCAGCTTATTATCTGTCATTCCGAGGTTTAGACCATTTTTATGCTAAGCTGACTGGACTAATAGACAAAAAAACAATGTGAAGAAATGTGAATGTGTCTTCAGCGACATTACGTGCTAGTTTATACGTTTATTTATGCATTATTATACTATAAGGTATATCATACAGTTTATATGAGCTATAGTTTTAAATATTTTGCATAACATCTCATACTTGTTTAACACCTCTGCGGTGCTCTCCGATGTCATAGGACAATCTGTTCGGGCATGGCATGTGCGTCGCAGGCTTCGAACGTGTTAAAAACACTAATAATCAAAGTTTGTTACAATTTTAAGGAAAAAAAAAAACATTCATCTACCTATTATAATAAAAAAAATCAGTTAAACGGCAAACAAGCATACTGCAAAATTTTCGTAGAATTTCGCTCAAATATGTTGCGCCAGATTTTCGTAAAACATCTCATATGGACAGCCATTTGTCTACAGCCAGAGCCCGTGGAAAGCAATCAGGGCGTCGTCGTAGACAAACTGTCGGGGTGGGCCTTAATTGGCGGTCGCGGAGATTTATGCGGGGAGCCGATCGTCACTCGGCCGGCGAGCCCGCGCGACCGCACCGACCCGGTCGCGGCCCGCAATACTGGTTAACCCGAAAACAGTGTGTCCGTACCTGAGAAGGATGTTTAATCTCTGCTTTTGTAAATAGATATACCACGGATGTTATTATAAGCGTTCTGTTTTCCTTGTGAAATACATAACTCTTAAAATAAGTTTAACAATGTTCACTGCTCCGCATCTCACATAAAACCTAGAGTTAATTCTACATAGTGTTTTAATCACACTCTGGGTATATACTTTCTCCAATTCTAATTGCATTTGCTTTCTATCTCATACTCGAACAATTTCGTCAGATCTTAGCCCATTTTACGCCATATTACCATAACCATGCCACTACTTTAAAAACTACAAAGTGTATAAGACTTAAATGCTGAAATATCAAAGATATTGTTTATTATAAGTTCACCCAATTTCATTAGATTACTCACAGACGCCGACTTCAAAAAGAGAGATTGATTAGAATTATATAAGAATTGTAAGGAGAACTCTCTCGAAAATTAAACAGTGCATTCGGACCATGATTTAAGAAGCGTGAACCAAGACACTGTGGTCTGGGCCTGTATTCTACTAGATGACAACCGCTTTGGTTTGGTTCGATCTCTTAAGAGCCATTATACAATTTCGCGCTCGACAAAATCAGCGCTCGGAGGGACAAAAGTTGCTAAATTCTAACACCCGATGAACAGCGCTCCGTTTCTTAGACTAAACGGTTTTGGTAATTTTCATGTGATTGATTTATTTGCGATAGTAAAAATACTTTTTGGGTAGGTACTTAGGTAGGTATAGGTATAACACAAAACAAAGTCGGGTTAGTTACACCTTGAATACAAATAATTACAAAAAATAAATGTTTGTTTCTTTGTCCCATAAACCATATTGTGCTGATCTGATGGAGTCAGGAGCTTTTCAACAGAACTCCTCAGTATATAGTACGATTGAGTTGAAACTTGGATCTCAGCATGTCGGTCAAGTTCCGACTACAATGAAATAATATGGTGACAGCTAGCTCATCTGATGATGGAGTCAGTACCTGTTCCATGGAACTTTTTAATGATATGGGTATCAAATGACAGGGCTTGATGAGCGCAACACAATGCTGATCTGATGATGGAGCCAGGACCTGTTCCATGGAACTTTTTAATGATATGGGTATCAAATGAAAGGGTTTGATGAGCGAAACACAATGCTGATCTGATGATGGAGTCAGGACCTGCTCCATGGAACTTTTTAATAATATGGGTATCAAATGAAAGGGCTTGATGAGCGCAACACAATGCTGATCTGATGATGGAGTCAGGACCTGTTCCATGGAACTTTTTAATGAATGGGTATCAAATTAAAGGACTTGATGAGCGCAACACAATGCTGATCTGATGATGGAGTCAGGACCTGCTCCATGGAACTTTTTAATAATATGGGTATCAAATGAAAGGGCTTGATGAGCGCAACACAATGCTGATCTGATGATGGAGTCAGGACCTGTTCCATGGAACTTTTTAATAATATGGGTATCAAATGAAAGGGTTTGATGAGCGAAACACAATGCTGATCTGATGATGGAGTCAGGACCTGCTCCATGGAACTTTTTAATAATATGGGTATCAAATGAAAGGGCTTGATGAGCGCAACACAATGCTGATCTGATGATGGAGTCAGGACCTGTTCCATGGAACTTTTTAATGAATGGGTATCAAATTAAAGGACTTGATGAGCGCAACACAATGCTGATCT
Organism: Camptogramma bilineatum; assembly: GCA_958496255.1. Lineage (NCBI taxonomy): Eukaryota > Metazoa > Arthropoda > Insecta > Lepidoptera > Geometridae > Camptogramma > Camptogramma bilineatum. Next base: position 6,032,138 of record OY292467.1, on the reverse strand, counting down.
GATGATGGAGTCAGGACCTGTTCCATGGAACTTTTTAATGATATATGGGTATCAAATAAAAGCGTTTGATGAGCGCAACACAATGCTGATCTGATGATGGAGTCAGGACCTGTTCCATGGAACTTTTTAATAATATGGGTATCAAATGAAAGCGTTTGATGAGCGAAACACAATGCTGATCTGATGATGGAGTCAGGACCTGCTCCATAGAACTTTTTAATGATATGGGTATCAAATGAAAGGGCTTGATTAGTGCAACACAATGCTGATCTGATGATGGAGTCAGGACCTGATCCATGGAACTTTTTAATGATATATGGGTATCAAATGAAAGGGTTTGATGAGCGAAACACAATGCTGATCTGATGATGGAGTCAGGACCTGCTCCATGGAACTTTTTAATGATATGGGTATCAAATGAAAGGGCTTGATGAGCGAAACACAATGCTGATCTGATGATGGAGTCAGGACCTGTTCCATCGAACTTTATAATGATATAGGTATCAAATGAAAGGGTTTTATGCGCGAAACACAAAGCTGGGTTAGGATTTACTTTTGATTTCGATTTTTGATGTTTGATTTTTCATTTTTAATCTTGATTTTAATTTTAAAATGAAAATCAGGAAATAAAAATCAAAATAAAAATCCGAGATCCGAGAATCGAGAAATGAGAAACAAGAATCAAGAATCGAAATCAAAAATTAAAAAATTGAAAATCAAAATCAAGAATTACGAATCCGAGATACAACATCTGAAAATCGATAATCGAAAATTGAAAATCAAGAATCAAAATCAAGAACCAAGAACCCGATATCCAAGATCCAATAATCAAGAATTGAGACTCGAAAATCGAAAATCAAGAATCCGAGATCCGAGAATAGAGAAACTAAAATTGAAAATCAAGAATCAAGATTCAAAGTGAAAGTCAAAATCAAGAATCAAAGTCAAAGTAAACCCCGACCCAGCTTTGTGTTTCGCTCATCAAGTCCTTTCATTTGATACCCATATCATTATAAAGTTCCAGGGAACAGGTCCTGACTCCATCATCAGATCAGCATTGTGTTTTGTTCATCAAGCCCTTTCATTTTATACCCATATTATCATTAATAGTTCCATGGAACAGGTCATAACTCCATCATCAGATCAGCATTATGTTTTGTTCATCAAGCCCTTTCATTTGATACCCATATCATTATAAAGTTTGATGGAACAGGTCCTGACTCCATCATCAGATCAGCATTGTGTTGCGCTCATCAAGCCCTTTCATTTGATACCCATATCATTAAAAAGTTCCATGGAACAGGTCCTGACTCCATCATCAGATCAACATTGTGTTTCGCTCATCAAACCCTTTCATTTGATACCCATATCATTAAAAAGTTCCATGGAACAGGTCCTGACTCCATCATCAGATCAGCATTGTGTTGCGCTCATCAAGTCCTTTAATTTGATACCCATTCATTAAAAAGTTCCATGGAACAGGTCCTGACTCCATCATCAGATCAGCATTGTGTTGCGCTCATCAAGCCCTTTCATTTGATACCCATATTATTAAAAAGTTCCATGGAGCAGGTCCTGACTCCATCATCAGATCAGCATTGTGTTTCGCTCATCAAACCCTTTCATTTGATACCCATATTATTAAAAAGTTCGATGGAACAGGTCCTGACTCCATCATCAGATCAGCATTGTGTTGCGCTCATCAAGCCCTTTCATTTGATACCCATATCATTATAAAGTTCGATGGAACAGGTCCTGACTCCATCATCAGATCAGCATTGTGTTGCGCTCATCAAGCCCTTTCATTTGATACCCATATCATTATAAAGTTCGATGGAACAGGTCCTGACTCCATCATCAGATCAGCATTGTGTTGCGCTCATCAAGCCCTTTCATTTGATACCCATATCATTAAAAAGTTCCATGGAACAGGTCCTGACTCCATCATCAGTTCAGCATTGTGTTGCGCTCATCAAGCCCTTTCATTTGATACCCATATCATTATAAAGTTCGATGGAACAGGTCCTGACTCCATCATCAGATCAGCATTGTGTTGCGCTCATCAAGCCCTTTCATTTGATACCCATATCATTAAAAAGTTCCATGGAACAGGTCCTGACTCCATCATCAGATCAGCATTGTGTTTCGGTCATCAAGCCCTTTCATTTGATACCCATATCATTAAAAAGTTCCAGGGAACAGGTCCTGACTCCATCATCAGATCAGCATTGTGTTTCGCTCATCAAGCCCTTTCATTTGATACCCATATCATTATAAAATTCCATGGAATAGGTCCTGACTCCATCATCAGATCAGGTCGCTGTCACCCTATTATTAAATTATTAGTTACACTACAATTCAGATCATTATTCTGCTTTAACGGCCTTTTTAGCCCCTCAGAAAATATTTAAAATAGGTAATTAATAACTTCGCAACCAATGTATCAAACGCTTCTATTGCGCTATATTCTTCGTAGCCGGCGACGTGCTTTACGACTCAACTCCGGGATGCAAAGCGATACGTCCACCCTCTAGAAGCGCTCGGCGCGGACTGCTTGCGTCGAGTAGATAGGGTAGTAGATACGGCGCGTTTTAGGTTGTTTTAAAAGATTTTTCATTGCCAATTTTGTAATCTTTTTGCATTTTTTTTTTCAGAAAAGGATTGATTTTGAACTGAAGTTTATTTCTGTTTTGTTAATTTTACGAACGAGAGTTCTAAGTCAGTTCTAAGTAGCCAAAATCAAAAGCAATTCTTTGGCCATTTTCTCGAAATTTGGACAAAGTTAAAGATTTTTTTACTAAAAAACTAAATAAAGGTAGTAAAAAGTGATCCATTTAATAGTTTAGTTGACTATCACAGCAATACATCGTAATTTTTTTATACCATTTGGACGTCAAAATGATTCGTAAATATGGTGATTTCTAAACCTCTTACAGCAAAAATTCACAAAACAGTCGCCGGTTTGAGGTCGTTTAATCAAAAAGAAATAATAAAAATACAAAAGTAGCTCATTTAATAGTACAAAATTGAAATGATATTTCATGCTGTGCCATAACATTTTTAAAAATACAGTGTTTTCATTGAAAAATCCTGCCCCAAAACATCATGTAAATCATAAAATTTGGTGTAAGGGCTCTTAAATGTCAGCCATTTGGTGAAATAGTAGAATAGCTTTTCAAAAATTTGTTCTGCCAAAGTTCAAAACCTCACCACAACTGAGTCGTTTGTTATTAGTAGTCATGGAAACAGTCGCTTTAGTTGAGGTTTTGGTTGAGGTTGATAAAAAGTTCGGTACGAGAATTGACGCCCTGAAGTTCCCGTTTGAATTTTTTGGAGCGGCTTCCTTACAATCTGTACAAACACAATATAGTAAACTTAAGAATATTACTATTCTGGCGACTGTATTCTCTTCTATTAAAATAAATACATTATAAAGCAAAATATCCAACACGTGTGAACGGCTGTAGAGCAATCGCGTCCAACCATGCGTGTGAATGCGCGATGACATCCGCTACGTTTCGTTAATTACGCTCGACCAAACGTTGTCTAGGTTATTTATTATTTATTTATGTATTATTGCGTCTTTACTGAAAACATTGGCCGGTATTTGTTGTGCTCAACTCAGGGGAAAATAAATAAAAATTAACACTGTTGAATATATCCTCATATAAGTATAAATATACAGCAGGTATGAAATATCTCTCCAAAAGATACAATTTAGCTTGAGGTCTAGATGTAGTTCTATAAAAAATAATTTCTTTAAAAAAATATTTGGATTTAGCATTTAAATTAAATTTAGGTTTAGAGTACACTAGAGTTGCACTCAAAGTAGTCAATACATCTTGTTTACATAGTTTCCAATATTATATAACCTAGTATTAGAATTCGAGTTTATATAATTAAGATATTCTTAAAACAATAATTGTTCAATTTCTCTTTTTAACAATATTTTAAAGGGTGACAGAGGTAACTAAATGAATAGGTAAGTACTGAATTCATGTATAGTTTTTTTTTATTTTTTTTATTTATTTATTAAGGAACAACAAACAGCTATATACAGGGTGTGGCAAATTCTTGGTCACTGAAGGGTAGCTACCTTTTCTCTTGTAGTTAGAAAGTTTTGTTCTTAGGAAACTTCGGTTTTATTTTAAAGAAAAAAATAATTGCATTTTTAGATTTTTGAAAAAAAGTACAGTTAGCCTAAAAAATTACATTTGTCAAAAAAAACAACTTGGTCTTAATCGACTCTATTTCCCACCAGGAACACTTCTCCCAAAGTAACTTATCAAATCAAATCGTAAGTTTTTGCAATAATTCAAAAAAACACATCCCATACATTTTCTATGAAATTAGGAGTTGTAAACATTACAGTGCCACTTATTCTATCGTTCGTAATTTAATTTCATAACTGCTCCGGCAAGCTGGGAGGCTATTGTAAAGCGCGTATTTAAATTTAGAACAAAGTGCTTGCCTGCAGATGTACAAATGGTATGCTCCATGCATACCATTCTCTCTTGCGGCTCTGTCTGAGGCGCCTAAGGCTTTACAATAGCCTCCCAGCATGCCGAAGCAGTTACGAATTTAAATTAATAACCATCGAATAAGTGGCACTATAATGTTTACAACTACTAATTTCATAGAAAATGTATGGGATGTGTTTTTTTGAATTATTGCAAAAACTTACGATTTGATTTGATAAGTTACTTTGGGAGAAGTGTTCCTGGTGGGCAATAGAGTCGATTAAGACCAACTTGTTTTTTTTGACAAATGTAATTTTTTAAGCTAACTGTACTTTTTTTCAAAAATCTAAAAATGCAATTATTTTTGTCTTCAAAATAAAACCGAAGTTTCCTAAGAACAAAACTTTCTAACTACAAGAGAAAAGGTAGCTACCCTTCAGTGACCAAGAATTTGCCACACCCTGTATATGGCTTGGTTACAGGTGTTAATTAGGTGTAGTTTAAACTGTAATTGCCTTATCTCCGAGCTTTAAATCCAGTCTCAAGCATCAAATCTTATTTTAAAACTCAACTTTATAACAATCTGTGCGCCTTGTGCGCAGAAAAAATGAGTAGATAACTACGTAAGTTTTGACTTCATGTCCATGATGTTACGTGTATTATATCTAATGCTGTATGTACTCGTACCAACAAAATTAGGATTCCACGCACAGCGCGTCCATGCGTTAGCATCGCGTGAGAGATGTGTCATCGCACTTCGTCTGACGCTGTCATCAGCTGATGTGGGGTCACGACGGCTCAGCTTAGTGTCACACCGTCACTGCTCATAGTGTGTTTCTTGTTTGTAAGGCTGTATCGATGGTAATGTTTTTAGAAATGTGTGTAAAATCCTCATAATATTCCACAATTTTTTTGTTATGTTTTCAAAACTGAGGAGAAATATGCCATAGATAGTAATTACTGCATGATTACTTTCAGAAGAAAGAAGAGAAAGATTAAGATTTTTGGTGGAATTCAACAAAGAACATTGTATCATATCGTTAGGGATTTAAAGATCCTTTGTAGATGTCTAAAAGGGTAGTCCATCAGGTCCATACATATTTGGCACATGCGTGGGCATGTGTCATCTTGCAGAAGCTTCTTAGCATTCATATGTGACAAGTTACAAGCCCATCACCTCCTATAACTAATATCCTATAACTAATTGGTTTCCTCACGATGTTCTTCTTTACCAAAGCTTGAATTCATGATCGTTTAAAATTACAAAGAGTCTTGCAATGTGCTGTATGTATTTTCAGCGACCTGAAAGCCTACCTCATGGCTTAGCGCCTTAAAAGCCGGGATCGATAATTTAACGTGCCCTCCGAAGTATTCAAATTGTGACGTCACTTAACACTTTAATGACCAATCAAGAACGTCTAAGCAAGCTACGCCACGAGCGCTTCACAATTATGTTGTAACACAAGTGGTCAGTGTCATTGAATCGGCTCCTTGGTTTCACCCCAGTAGCAAAGTTCAAAATTCGTCTCAGCATATTCATCTCAGCAGCACTAATGAGCGAAAGGTCCCAGCGATTAGTCGGTATCGCCTCTCCGGCGCCAAACACTGGTGAAGCATCTATGCCCGGCGCCTGCCTCGACGCCTCATTTGCATCTCGACACCGCGTCACTGTACAGATAAATTTACTATGAAACGCGGGTAAACGAGTTGAACTGCTAATGTCATTCATGGCGGGTTTATTGGAGCACGGAATTCTGTATATAGAGTAGAAACTGATAAAAAAACATTGTTTAACAGGCGTTGATGCTTTTATGTTAGATTTTTTTGAATTTTTCATAATGTTATCTATTAAAAAGAAAAATACAAAAATGTGAAAAAATGAGCTATTATTTAATTAGGTGACGATAAATAAGATCATGACTTGTCGCTTTTATTATAGTAATTAATTGCTGACGCTGTGCATGTTAAGGGCGCGTCCTGATTAGGCGAACAGTAAGCGGTTGACTGTCAGCTGACGTCTCTAAGCGGCGTATGAGCGGCCTATAGGTCGCAAACTCAATGTCGAATTAAATTCAAAATCAGAGGAAAGATATGCGAATCAGCCGCTCACTAAATGAGTCAGCAAGCAAAACGCCGCAAACTGCGTACAGAATCCATTTAAAACTATTGGGAGGCAAACAGTTAGCTGCTCACTGTTCGCTTAATCGGGATTGGCCCTTAGCGTCAAAACGTTGTATTCCTGAATACCTCTTTAGAATTAGTTTTTTCTATATCTTAACTTGTAAAATTAAATAGTTTCCTGATCACATCGGCTATTACTTAATGAAAGTTTGGAGAATCTTGTGCCAACGAGGGTTCGATAGGCTGACATAAATGTAATTTAAATTTGATTGCTCAAGATATTGAATATTTTATCATAATTAGACTGGTGTGTATGAAATCCATGGGATAATAATATGGAAATGATTTTAGGTACGTTTGTTCTCAAATTCATATTAATGTATATTATCATATTGTGATAATTTTGTGCTTTAAAATGTATATTAAGTTTACGAAACTAACAACAGTATTATTCATAATAGTCTTTTGGTCTTCCTACAGCTTAAACGGCTGCTAATTTTGCAATCTGTTTTCATTTACATATGAATGAAATAAATAGAAAAAAATATAGGAAAGCCTTGGTATATTGTAAGTTGAATATGAATATTGAGGTATGCCTTTTAGCCACGACGAAGACCTAGAAGATAAAAAATTAATGGGCTACCATAACAACCACAATTTTAAGCCATGACGGAGGCTTTCTGGCCGCTTAGCCACTAGCTCATACAAACACACATACGTATCTTTTAGCTTGAATTAAAGTACAGTTTTCTTGCTATGTAGCTTTTGCTGAGATTCTAGCTAGAAATGTCTTTCAAAAGACATTATCTCAATTGTAATTCAACCACTAGTTCATCTTGAACATTATCGTTTATGGTGATGTCCAAAGCTCGTCTAACGAGAGTTTAATTGAGGGCGCGGCGATCCGACGGATAACATGATTAGGACTGGACTCCAATTAACTTACATAATGTAATTGTGCCGTTGGGCGGTTTCACGCGTTTGGCTTATGGCTGTATCGGTGAATGACCACGTTCTTTTATGAAAATGTCATCGTGTTTAAAAGTACTAGTATGTGCCTATTTCGCTTTCAAATCTTTTGAGAGTTTACAAATACGGGAATTGCTCATAGAGAATATAGATTTTAAAATAACACATGTCGAAATACCACCACCGACCGAAGATGTTTCACACCGAGTGTGAGACGCGACCGCGAAGAGTCTTCAGGAGTGTTCAATCTTACAACCTGCCGTCTAGTAGTCTTAACTTTGAACATTTTTAAGGACACTAGGTATTCTCAAGTGCGGTGGTGAACCGTTCAGTTCATTTGTATATCATTAGCATGACATACGGCTCGGCAGGCGCACGTCCCGACTCCGCTTGCGTCGCCGTCGCTAGATACGCACTGACATGCTATTTTCATAATCGACAACATTGATCAACAAAACACCACACGCAAATATCAACTCTAACCTCTACAACACTGACCCCACATTCAAATAAGGCGACACATGTTTGTGCACCACGTCAAAAGTATTTTAATGATGGAACAAATTGACAATTTCGATAGGTCTTCACTGAAAAGGGGAGCGGTGAGGGATCAAGACATGGTTATTCATAGAATACAAAGTGTGATCGTAAATAACAATTTTCATTTTAACTGTCAGTTTTATGGTTATGTTTTATGAACATCTTTAAATGACATTTTTGTTTAAGACTGGTATCAAATGCTATATTATGCTATCGAGGTCATTTGAAACCTGCCCTAAAATAAAAGTAATTTATTAGACCAATTTGTAAGAAACTGTAGTTCCTTACCAACACAATTTTAGTGGCAGCTTGTAAAGGTTGAGCCACACTTAATGTGTGAATTCAGCACATCACTTCTAGGAAGTGATGATAGACTTAACATTCTTCATCATCATAAATTCGCTGCCATTGTCCCACATTTCGAGGGGTCGGCACATGTTATTATTCAATTTCCCTCAATTAGTACACTGTCATCTTTTACAAATGATATTAAAGGTTGAGTGTTCCAACATACATGTTAAGGCTCTGAACAAATCATCGTTTTCGTCATCAAGTCTATCAGGCTTCTATCGGCGTGCTGAAGCATATTATGTAGTTGGACCGTCGATGGCCCGTCGTCATAAAGAAGGCGCTCAAACACTGGCGGCAAACAGAGGAGCGGCACGCCGCGCCCTGCAAACACCACTTGACCGATCATCCTTACGATGCCGTATTGAACAGAACTTACGATATTTTCATACATTTCTTTCATGGAATCTAAGAGTCCGCCCTTAGACTTGAGTCTATAAGATTTTTAAAATGCATTCCCAAACAGACATAATTATAATTATTATTACGGGATTTTATCGCGTACCTTTTATTAATTAATTACAGACATAATTACTTTCGCATTTATAATATTAGTTTGGATTTAAATTACAAATTATTTCATAAAAACCGTTCATATTAAACGCTGTACCTGTACCTGGTATTCGAAATACTGAAATAATCCGGATTCTGGATAAGTTCAACATTATTATTTTGTATTACATTTTACATTGAATTATTCACGGAATAATTCACTAGAATGTATCCTTTTTGATAAATAACATTCATCAATATGCTACGTAAAATATACATGCAAAATTAACTATTTTCGTTCCCCATTCTGCGTAAGCCTATTAAGATTTTAAAATCCGCAACATTCAGACGTATTTCCAGTAAACAGTATCGACAGGCATCGAAACCTGCACAATAGCTGTGAAACAATATTCCATGTACCTGTCGGTTTACGTAAAACTTATTTTAATAATACTTAACAAATTCCCTATTGTGAGAGCTTCCAAAAGGATTTTGTTCCGAGCGGGCAGCATTGTGTTTTTGATTTAATTATGTCAGCGGAAATTCAGCACATATTTTGTATTGAAAAATCTTTTACACGTGTAAAATTTCTGCTGTGAAAATGTTGAACCTCTCTGTTCCTAAGCTTAGTATTGTGAAGCTTGAAAGGAGCCATTGTTGTACTGTCAAAGTAGGTAAGCGCCTTTACCTATGAATCATGTTTAATTTTGTAAAAAAAATATTGGACAGTTTTCTTCAATAAAATTGCAGTTTATTACTTAATGGCCCGTATATTAAGTCAAAAAAATCTTGACATTTTACTGAAATTATTCAATTTTGAAATCCCCGGAATTCCAGTTATCGGTACGGATTGACTGCCGAAATACCAGACATGGACCGGGCTTCCGCATTGTGTTTTGTGCATTCATTGTTGTGCGAGGTCGGGTGCAATTTTTCACAGTATTTGCGAGTGGAGCCGCGGCTGCCTCTCCGTTCCCTATGATTTCATTATTTGCTTTCAATCAGCATTGTGAGCCGTCCGCTCCCCGCGACTCCATCCGAAGCGATTTTTGTTTGGTTTCGTTTTCGGATGCTGTTTGTTGTCGAGTTTCGAAGATTTTTCCTCTATAACAAAGCCTTCCTCGCTCGGTTATTCCACTTTAGAAAAGTTTTCCTATGTTTTGAATTTAAGATGAAAATCAAACAGCGTTTACCCGGTAGTTGGTGCTTGAGATCGCAATATCAATTTGATTTAGTTCGATGTTACGTAATCTGAAACAAACGTTTTCATATCAGTATTATTATTGACAAACAAACAAATTGTATCAAGTCATCCAGTGATCGAAATTCACCACTAAAAGGTCGCTAGTCTCTCAATCTTTTATAGGTTATTCAAGAACTCCACGACCTGATACCACCATCTCCATTCCTCTCCAGGACAAGCTGACGCACGGCGTAGTATTATCCTTATCTTGTGGACATTCCATCCACTCATACTATATCCTCCACCTTCATCATACGCACCGCTAAGGTCTGGAACTTGCTGCCGTCTTCTGTTTTCCCCGAAAACTACAACCTAGGTCTCTTCAAGTCAAGAGTGATCAGGTGTTTTCTAGACCTTTGTGATCTATCGTCGGCCTCATCGTCGCATACCATCAGGTGAGATTGTGGCCAAACAAAGATCTATCTACGTACAATAAAAAAATCCACAGTTACTCTTCTTGAAACTAGTATGTAAAGAGTACGTTACAAAAAATAAATCTAGGTAATAAACTAAGTGCCAATTCAGACGTACCACAACCACACGACACCGACAACCACACCACAACGACGCGACGTGGTCGGGCGTATATGTGTATTGAAAATGAATTTCCAATTCACACGTACCACATTTTGTCGTTGTTATCGACCACCTGTGTAATACGACCACATCGCAACCACATCGCAACCACATCGCGATGACATGACGTCATCAACAGCGCGCGCCTAGCTGGCGCCTGCCACATTGACATTTTGTCGGTACCACAACGCAACTGCAAAAAGTCGCTGCGACACAATTCACACGCAACCACAGCTGGACCACATTTTGTCGCTGCGACGTGGTGTGGTAGTCGCACGTGTGAATTGACGCTAAGTTACGTCCTACACTACATGTTTGTTATGATAAGAATCCGAAATGTCTATCCAGGGTGTACGGCTCAGCGGCGTGCGAGAGCTTCCTTTTATATCCAATTATGATCTGGTACTCGATAAGCCTACTTCCAGGATGTCAGGTGATTATTTATTTATTGCGATTGATTAACTGACAATAATAGTAAGATAAACATCTTGTTCTTTTAAATTCTAGTTTTAGCGTATGAATAAACTATCATCCTTTATACTTAATACCACTTAAGTTTCTTCAATCGTATGATTGTGACACTTTTGATGATTCTGTTGTGCGCTGGATAATTGTTATCGGTAATTTCGAATGTTTTATTTCGTTCGTGCTAAAAATCAAAACAGCATATCACAGTACAACAAAATCTTCACCATTATATTCACCACCCCTATGACTACGATTATTAAAGCTACGCAAACTTTGTGATAAAAGTCCTCCGACTCGATATAAGTTTATAGCTTTCGTAGTAGGTACCTACAGGCAACGAAGGTATACCAAAAGAGCACGGAAAATGTTGGCAAACTCAGCAACCTCTGCTGGCATTGTTGTGGTTGCGACCAAGTTAAACGGCGAGACCTTAGGAAGGCGCAATTGGAAAGAATCCCCACAAAGCTTTTTACGAGACTTTTAAATGTCGAATATTTTCACAAGCAAACCATTTGTGTAAGATTTTTTTTAAACAGAAAATAAGTCACATACAAATGTAAAATTATACTTGTATTGAAACAGGAAAGTATGGGTTAACTTTTGAGTTTCATAAGATTGTTCTAAACTCCAGAGAAGCAAACAATAAATGTTTATTCTTAAAATTTATTGTTCAAGAATTTTATTGTCCAACTTTTAAGTTGTGTTGAAATGAATATGTTTTTTTGTGGTTTTACTTTTAAAGTTGAATCACGTTGCTTTTCATTGAATGTGAAAATAGAACTGGCTTTTGTTATTTAAAATCAAAGAACATATACAAGAGTCTATCAAAATACATATTTTTTCTTTAAAATGTAGACATAGACTTAAGAAAAGAAAAATTGTGCTACCTATGCATTATTAACAGATTTATCCCCAAACAATAAGTTAAACTCAAGCCTGGGATAAACTAGGGGACATGTTGCGGAACATGTCCCCAACAACTACGTGAAATGTCCCGCGACAATTGTCCTGGAATGTTCTGTTGTCATTGCTCACTTCTTTCATGTATTATTTCACTATCGGATAAAAATATTTGCCGCATTAACAGCCAGAGCCTTACGAATTCAGGGGTGCAAAGTTATCAGCATTACCCTCTATCGTCTATGCATAAAATCTGCGGCTCGCGTCGGTTCCATTAAGGCCCGACATACGACAATTGTTGCCGTTTAAGGATCGGAAGTCGATCGCAATAACGATATTATCGTTTAGTGTTATGCCCGGTGACAAGGAAACGCTCTCAGTCGGTGAACGCCCCTAGTCGCCCGCGGTGCTTGAAACACCCCACCTACTCTCTTGCTCACGGTTCTTACACCTCTGTGGCTAGCAATAGCTTTTTATTTTTCGTGCTTTGTTTTAATATATTTATGCAATGAAATGAGAAAAGAGAAATGTTGGAATGTTTTTCTTTGCCCTGAACTGGTCTGAATTCAAAAAAAAATTACAAACAAAACATGACAATGACGCACCGGGTCAAAAAAAACATAGAATGAAAGAATTTTTTTCATACAAAACAACTCATTACAACAGAGGATGTAATAAGTGGTTATAGGTAAATATCGAGAATAGAAAGTTTTCAAACGGAATTAATTATTTTGTTTAATTGTACACGTCTGTAAGAATAGCTGAATATATACCTATAGACCAGTTTTGAGCGCTGTGAGATTGAACTTTAGAAGATTTATACAACTGTGCGCCGCCTTTCTAGATTTTTGCTCGCTTCAAGAAAACTTACCCGTTTGTTCGTCGGAGGCTTCCTCCGTTCCGGGTCTAGTTTCGGTGTACAAACAATAACAGTGAGGCGCCTGCGGCTCTCCCGGCCTCTGTTTGTGTTTTACATTTAGGAGCCATCGCGGCTTCATTTCTGTACTTAGAGGCCGCGGCGGTTTTCAAACTAAATAGCTTGTTTAGTTCGCAACGCTTCAGCGATCGGCCCGAAACTGCTCAAATCATGTTGTCTTTTTAAACTCAACTGTAATAAAAGTAAGTTCTTATGAGCAAGTGGCCAACTCTGGTGACGGAGTTTTTAAACCGCCTAAAGGCCTCCGTCATTGCTTAACGACTTTAAAGCCGGTACCAAAAATTTAACGTGCCCTCTGAAGCACGGAAACTCTGAGCTCGTAATGCCACTTGCGGTCACCCATCCAAATAGTGACCGCGCACAACGCTGCTTAACTTCAACGACCAATTAAGAACGTCTAAGCAAGCTACGCCACGAGCGCTTCAACTGTAATTATTCTTTAATATCTTTACCCATTCCCTGTCTCGGCTCTGCGGTGCTCTCCGAAGAAGAGGGGCCACAGGGCGGACCACATGTGCGTAATGGGCACTGAACGCGTTAAGCGCTTATTTCACCATCTCTAAGTATGGATTGATAATTTACTTCTAATATAACGTTATTCAGTAACTAACAATAACCTATACTTCCTACGAACAGTGATCTAGTGGTGTTGATCTTGTGAACTTTGACAAAATGAATTTGGATCCAAAGTTTGACACCCGAATATCAGCTGGTTAGGCTGCTGAGCGGCGGCACGCCTAGATACTACATCTACAATAGACAGTTCTGACCAACTGTGACAAACAATTACCTTTACCAGCCAATGACAATTCTATCAATAGATATTCTTCCTTGAAGCTGACATGACACGTGTCGGTCTGGGTGCGTCATCGGACGTCCAACCGCGCGACGCCGCGGCGCCACCCCCTTCTGCGATCATTGCTCGCCATTATCCCTCCCGTATTAAGCCACTTAGCTCAATCATGATTAATGTTTTACCGAACGCGACCCGACCCAACGCAAATAGAAAAGTTATTTACTTTGGACCAGGGATGTGATGGAGCCTGAACGCGGATCAATTGAAACGCACAATTTCAAAATCTGTTCCAAATTGATTGCGTCATACGTACTTTCGTTTTTCTTTGTCATTTTGACTGATATCATTCCATGAGTAGGTATTAAAACTAAAGATAAAACATCTAAATGTTAATGATGTTAGTTCGCTTCCTAGAAAATAAATAAATCAAAATATTAGAGCGCTATTAATACGGCTCGAATATTTTGATTTATAGGTTGATAGTGTTAAGCGGGTTGCTCTTTCGTGGAAGTTGGATTATACCTTTTGCTAAAGTGAATCAAAGGAAACTTCGGACCGATTACCAATTCCAATTTTGAACTATAGAGTCGGACTTAGTGGCGAAGTCGCCACATCCCTATCCCCTCGTAATTAGGCATTCACATCGAGTCGCAGTCGCGCTGCGGGCTGTCTCGGCTTTGTCGAAGACCAGACCGGCTGTCTGCAGCTCTGAATGCGTTCCGTTAATCCACATGTATTTTTCCCTACATCGATACTCGCTTCTTGGGCAAATTGAAGTTGGCTAATGAAATACGCATGTGAGCATCTTGTCGTTTTGTACTTAGTCTGATGAGGCTCCGTCTGGGCTGGTTGATCAACTCTGCTTTGAATTCATATCTGTTTTTAATTATGCTATCAGACTAAGCAATGAGTACTAACGAATCCCTTTCAGTAAGATTTCTAAGGTTTTACTTGTATGAAATCTTTGATTTGTCTTCATTAAACAGTTATGATATCATATTACTAAAATTATAAAATTAGTCTGCTTGTTTTGATATTGATATTCTAGATCAAGAGATTGAGAGACAAGCATTGAGTAGCTACTGAATCACAAACAATGTTGAAATCGAATTAAACGGCATTACGATGTTGCAGTCGCGACGGGGGTGTCATTTCTTGCAAACGCTAATTAAAGGGATTAAGCAAGACTGCTCTCGCTTCAGATAACAGCCATCTAGATTCCGAACCGGCGCTGCGGAACTTTCTAATTGTGAGCCGGAATGAACCTGCCCTTTTAGTTGGGTCTAAGGATGCATTTGCACGTAGAACCGGTTCATCTGACTCATTCCACTGTATTATAAAGTTGTTAATCATTCATCTGTCGTTCACTCGTCATTTGCATGATTTGCAGATATTGGTCCGTGGTCTCGGGATTTTGTTGTGGTACTCGTAGTTTTTTAATAATAACTGCATTATGGATCATTATGAGTTATCAGGACAATACACTATGTACGATAAGAGCGTAACCGGATAAAAATACACTTAGAATGGATTTAAAAACTTGAAAGAACCAACAATAATAGTTTATCATGAGTCTAAGAATGCATCACTATCAATACGACGTTAAGTCACCTCGTTTGTCTATAATCGTATGGCAACTTTGAGACAGTTTTCTACCAATTTTTCGGCGTTGTCACGGGACAGCGACCTCCATATCAGCTTTATATTGCGACCAAGCTCGGCGATGGTTTGTGTATTTTTTCGACGCAATCTCAGCTTCATCAGAGCCTAAACATTTTCAATGGAGTTTGCGTCTGGCGACTGTGGGAGCCAGTTCAAAACCAGGGCGTATTTTTCGGCCTTTCAGGCGGTGCGCACACGACTTCGATTTTTGGGGTCGTTGTCCTCTTTCAAAACCCTATATTAATTCTGCCTAAGATAAAACCGTTTAGCAGAAGGTAATAATGCTTTTTCGTAGATTTTGGTCATCCTGGCAGCATTCAGTGTCCCAGTGAACAAGTTCAAATTGCCTAAACCTGGTTTTGAGAAGCATCCCCAAACATGGACCTTTAATGGGTGTTTTACGGTCCGAATTAACAAATTGTTGTCAGAGATGGACCAAGCCTGAGATGTTATATTCGATGCCTAAAACCAAGATTTTTCGGAAAATATTTCGCTGTTCTAGTCGCGATCAATGTTTTACCGCGCCCAGGTGACTCTTTTTTCGATGCGTCTCTCTGAAATAAGTTTTTCTTGATTGTGCTTCTATATTCAACATCGGACTCCACTAACCATTTTTTTATAGTATCTAAGGACTAATTGAGACCCCTTTCCCTTAACTTTTCTTGGCCAGAATGCAACGATAACCGAGGATTTTTCAGATAAAGCTGCACGATTCGTTTTTCTTTGGCTAGCGACGTCTTTCTAGTTTTGCCTCGTTAGGGCACATTATTGACGTATTCGGTTAGCAAATATCTTTGCATCCTCTTCGTCACAAACGGTTTTGACTTTTTCGTGTGTTTTGCAGCCTGGTTCTGCGACATTTTTGGTCCTTTCGGGTGAGTGCCTATGAACATTGCTTTTTGCGGGAAAAGTGCTATAACTTCGGCGCACGCACACCAAATGACTTAACTATCACAAAGCATTTTAGACAGAAAGGCACTCTACGAGAAGCAATATACATATTTTTAATAAACATTGTTATTGGACTTAATATGCCGGTTACGCTCTTGTTAAACACACTAGTTCCCATAACACAAGCTCTGCTTACTTTCGGGCTAGATGAAATGTTCAGCATTATTTATTTATTTAATTTCCAAACACTATTGAAAGTAAATTCCATTTCCCTCATTTCTTTTATTTAATTCGCTATGATCAAATGATTTGGCAAACCAGCTTTCCGAAAAGTACCAGATTTCTTAGTATCTGCGGCCTAAACTATGTCGCTGTCGGTATCACTTTACGGCGATTATGCTAACTGGTGCATGTTTTCGTATTGAGCATCGCTGTTTATTCTAGCTAAAGTTTCGTACTATTGGTTTACTAACTGGCTATTTGATCCTTCGCTAGATAGATCAATAAAGAATCACCTAGTGGTAAGAAATATCCATTTAATTGATCAATACAAGTTTTATATTTAAACCGATGATTAACCGAGATAATAAAATTTCATAAAATGACGATGACATTCCTTTATTATAAATTATACTTTAAAATGTGCACTGCTAAAAGAATAAAAGAATAGTCACCGATAGATTTTCATTTAGTCATATTTCTATTTTGTATTATTTTGATTTGTATTATACATAGCAAATACAAAACATATTCTGAAAATGTAAATTAAATTTTAAAGTACATAGATTTATTTAAACAATTCTCGCATTACATTATGGCATTTGCTTTGCGTTCAAACAATATTTAAACCGAAATATCTAGAGCGAGTTCATGCGAAATTGACCACAAAACGCGTCAATATGCAGCAAATATTTGCATGTTATAATATAACTCATGTTAATTATCCAACCTGAAGTGTGTGACCCAAATAACGATGTAACTGCATTTCCTAAAACGTGCTCTGTGTAATTGAGTCTGTCATGTTTACGTCAAACTCATTGCAATAGACAAGCTCCAAAATCAAATGGACCATCTCTTTCAATTACAGCTAAACTATGTGGTGCTAAACATAAAATTGTATTTGCCAAACATAATATAATATTCAACTTGAAACTTTTCATTACTCATAATGAATGAACGAATGGTACATGCGGCTGATATGTGAATGCTGAGATGTATGTGTGGAGTGACGCGAATGGACAGAATAAGGAATAAGTTGATAAGAGAAGTCTGAAAGTGGTGACAACAAATGAAAAGATGAAGAGCAATAGGATGGCATGGCATGACCATGTCATGAGAAGGGAAGGATGTCATGTAACTATAAAGAGTGCTTGATATGAAAGTGGATGGATATATGAGTATGGGTAGATCTAAAAGATGGATTGTGTTGTGAAAAGCGAAGTGAAAGTTTATTTGACACTTTACTCAGAGATTTGAAACTAGCGCAGTAATAAAAATATAAGATGCAGAGTAGGAACTAAGTTTTTCACATCATTGGTCCTTTTAAATACGCTTTTGAAATGAAATATGCGGTTGTTTAAACGTAAAATGAAAAATTAATATTGCCGAATAACTAATCTAAAGGTAAATTGAATAGTTTACACGATACAATCAATTTCCGAGAAACAGCAACACTATTTAGAATATTCCGCGTAAATTAGACAATTCAGAGTCACGTGTTATAAGGTCTGATTCAACCTGGCTTGTGGGTGATTTAATTAGTCGCGTACAGATGTAGCGTTTCTAGTGATGCTTGCACAGTGGTTTTCATTTGAAGTTCTTTGTCTCCCTTCTTTAATTCATTCTTGAGGACCTATCTAGATATCCTCAAAAGTGTCTGTTAAGTGTGGGTTTTTTAGATTATACTCTGCGCTTTTTTGATTTATTCAGTTTGATGAAGCAAAGCCTAACCGACACAAGATCAGTGTGACTTAATACAAAAATACTCTGCTTCTAAATATCACAGCATCTGTGCGATGACTGCGTGAAATTATAATCTATAATAGTGCAGGTAATTAAATACCTAATTTTATTTATCTACTTCGATTTTTTGGATAACAATACAGTCAGCATGGTCACTAGTAGACTCTACTGGGTCTACTGAGTTTACTCGTGACCACGGTGACTTTAATATCATCGTAAACGTCAGAGTGAATAAAATGATTTCAGTCAAGTCGTTCAAGTCGCGAAAGTTTAAAATCTTACAATAATGTATCAACCACAGATATCAACAACTAGTAAATTCGAAACTATCGCAGTCTTGCTCTACCATCGGCACCGTGCTCGCACCTGGCTGCTGCACGTATCCGCTCAATTCACGTCACGACCACGGCCGTTTTGTTTGCGCTTCCACTCGCTTTAATACCTAATTTGTCGTGAATGCCGCGAAATTGCCGGTATTGCCACACAGACAGCTCCGAGTGAGGCTTATAAACAATCAGTTTAGTCAACGGCTTTGAGGCGCGCTGGCATGTTGAGCTGAAGCAGGGGACGGTTAATTATACTGTCTGATTTATTGACGAAATAATCATCCAAAGAAAATTACACAACACATGGCGCGTAGCTGTTATATTTTTCTACTAGCGACCGCCCACGAATGCATCTGTATTATAATAACCGTGTTTTATATTGATTTAGGATAATTACTATTTAATTAAATGTATAATTTATTAATTGTTACTGTAAATTTTTAACGTGTTAAAATGCAATCAGTCGTTTTTGCGTGAAAGAGTAACTAATTTTCCTTACAGACTTTCGGGTTTTGAATATTAGTAAAATAGTAGGATTACACAAGCGAAGACTTGTGATTTCACCCACTTTCAGCAATTCCACAGAAAGCAATCATTTTTCGGGACAAAACATGGCCTATGACATTTAGAAATAATGTAGATTTCTATCAGTCTTACTTTTACAGGCAAAAAATAACATGATCAGTTTTAGATAGAACGTAGTGTACATTTTTATTTAGTCTAAGATCTGTGAATTTTTTATCTAAGTAAACTGAGTACCTTTTAAGAAGGTAGTCTCAACAACGTACTGCAGTATAAATTATTTGCTTATTCGAATAAGCAAGCTTCCATCTTTCATGACAAAGTGAAATATAATCACATTCCTCTCTTTTAAAGGGAAACGTTATTACCTAAACGCATCTCACAAGATAGCCTCACAAAGAAGCTAAACTTTCAAGTAAATGATACTCAAAATCTTGCTTGTTCTAGCAAAGATCTACTTAAATAACAATATCACAATCTGGTGAAGACCTTTTTCTATTATCACTCTTTGGTCATTATCAATACTTATAATAAAACTGTAACAGGTCAAATTCTGTACATAGAAGATATTTTGAAAAAATTTTTTCGAGGGCACTCTATAATCGATACTGAAGCCAAAACTGTATTTTTTTTCATTCATGTCTGTCTGTCTGTCTGTATGTCTGTCTGTCTGTATCATGGCCGCGCATCACGTCGAAACTACTGGATGGATTTAAATGAAACTTGGCATGATTTGAGTGCATACTACGAGGTCCAGTATAGGATACTTTTTATCCCGAAATTTAGCACGGTTCCCGAGGGAGAGGGGATGAAAGTCAAAATGAGTATCTGGTTGTAATTCATGAATGCGTAGTCCGATTTCATTGATTCTTTTTTTGTTAGAAAGTAGGTACTTTAAATATTGTCCCGTAAAAATTTCAAGGTCATGATCTGATGGAGTCAGGAGCTGTTAAACAGAACTCCTCAATAAAAAGGCCGATTGAGTTGAAACTAGGAACTCAGCATATCTGTAAAGTTTCGACTACGATGTAATAATATGATGACAGCAAGCTGATCTGATGATGGAGTCAGGACCTGTTCCATAGAACTTTTTAGTGATATGGGTATCAAATGAAAGAGCTTGATGAGTGAAACACAATGCTGATATGATGATGGAGTCAGGACCTTCATGGAACTTTTTGGTAATATGGATATGGGTATGGGTTTTCTCTCTTCCATGCTTCGTTGCTTCTCTCCTTCCAAGCTTCACTGCTTCTATTTATACATGCTTCTCTTCATTTAAGTCTGCTTGAAGCAATACGAAGTTTGCCGGGTCAGCTAGTTAGAATAATATAATGTTAGTTTCTAAAATAAAATTACTGAAACGACTGATTAGTACTTATTTATTGGGGGTTTTCACCCGGAAATTGTTAGATTAGAGTCGGCTCACATGCTTTTATGAAATTATTATTATAATAAGCCCTTTGTGTCTCACTGCTGGGCAAAGGCTTTCCCTAGGTTTTACCAAATATCACGGTCTCGTGCCATTTAGACCCACTTTACGGTAAACCACGACGCCGCGTCGGATCCGACGCCGGCGCCGCCGTCTTGCTGTCTCAGGGCTCCATGAACAATATAATTATGAAATAATAAATATAAATAATATTCTAAAGATACCTCTTTACCAAGCTTGTTTAGGTAATCTCCGAAACTACTAATCCGATTTCAAAAATTCTTACTCCAACATTTAGAATAGACTTTCGGGATGAACAATATGAACGAACATATAATCTTATTTACTTGTACCTCATAGTGTGGGTTTTAGATACTTATCATTCGCCTGACACCAGAACATCATACTCTAGGTACCAGAAAGAATAATCAGGAATTAATTCATATAGTTTTAATTACTCATTCCAGTTCATCGAAGGTGATTATTTTAAATGACCTAGTGACTGTGGTTAAATTAGATGAAACAATTACTTAAATACATAATAATAAAAACTATACAGAGGGATAAAAAAAAATCATTTAAAAATATCGTTGATTTAGATATCGACAATGTTTCTATTCATCCGGAGTATCTACCTACATATATTTGAGAGAAAGAAACTCGTAGTCATTCTTCGCGGTCGCATCTCACACTACTGAAATTAGAACTGAAAGAGACAGAAAATACACCTGTAATGATGACGTCACAGTGGAACTAAACCGTGAATCAATTTTTTTTATCTGTAACAAGGCTCTTGTGCTGCCCCGGCTCGGAAGTAGCAATTTTTCCGTGACATCCGGCGCCCCCGCTGCGCCGTCCACGCCACGCGCCAGTTCTAACAAAATAATAATGTGATAGTGACGACAGAAGGGAAATTCACTTGCCTGCGTGTCTCATAAACTTGTGAGCTAATTGAATCGCTATGCTGGGAACGTTGTTTTGTGCTGGAGAGGGTTTCAAAAGAGCGTTTTTGATATAAACCGTGTTGACCAAATGGATTTTGGAATTTAAATCCAAGGTTTTGAATGCAGCCTTAGATTTTTCGTGTCGGAAAATTAAAATGACTTAGCACAAACCAAGAAGAGCATAGTAAGAAAAGTTAGTATTCTAAAGGGAAGTTATAGGCTTGCAACGTGTCATGTAATGGATTATTGACTTGAAATAATGTATTGTATTTGGATTTGCCTCTGGCTGCATACTTAGACATTTAACAGTATCTTAAATGCCTAAAGATCTAAGAAAATGTCTTAAATGAAACCCGCTAGTAACCCTTTTACATTTGTAGTCTTCTAATCATAGTGAATTTTTCAACATAGCCCTTACCCTCCATTACTAAAGGTAAATTCAGCCGTTCCATTTTTCGTTTATTTCCGTCTTTCATTTTGCATTATTCACTTAAAGTGACACATCTGAACATAAAATTAAAGAAAAGTGTTATAGAAAACCCCAGCATTCATTCGAGTGATATTTTACTTGAGTGAACCGTCAGATTCCACCTTAATGCAGGGGCCACACTGCGGGGATATGGCAAATTATTTGCCGGTATTCTGTATTGTGGCTATACGAAATTTGGCAAATAATTTGCCATATCCCCGTAGTGTGGCCCCAGCATAAGGGATAGACGCTAAAATAATCGTTTTGAGTTGATTACATAGTTGTATTGAGTTGATTAGATAGTTGTTGTCAGTATGCTTTTGTTTATTTTGACAAGCCTCAGGCTGAGACTCCACCAAAGCGGAGATGTGTGAGATGTGTTTTAAACAACCAATAGAATTTCGTTATATATTTCGTCAAACATGTCATCTCGTCTTTTGAAATTCTATTGGTTGTTTAAAACACATCTCAAACATATCCGCTTTGGTGGAGTCTCAGCCTCACCCTGCTCGACTGGAGCTTGACAATTTAGATTTAAAAGGATGAATCACTGAAAAGGAAGCTAGGTCTCAGACCGTGTTTGTTGTATTGATTCTTCATGGTGTTGGTCGCGAAAGAACATGAGTAGAATCACATAGCTCTTAAGACGTTTCAATGTGACCCTAGAGGTCCTACTGCACAAATGATATTTGAATTATGTAGTTTGCATTTTCCGCTGTCGCTCACCCTGTTACTGCATAAAATATTGTTCCACTAATGCTATTCAACAGTACGCTTCAACGCTTACTTAATGACTTGTCGACTCTTTTTCATGAGCCATTAGCGTTTTTAAAGCGATCTCGTTTGACGTACAGTTTACATTTTTTATCTTTTTTAACCGACTTCAAAAACAGGAAGAGGTTCTCAATTCGTCAGTTTTTTTGTCGAGGATCTTCGGAGTTATAAACAGAAATGCATCTCGAAAGTACAGAAAATTTATTAGTCTAAAACAGTGAACTCGGTTTTTTTAAACTTTGAATTTAGCTACTTCACATCTCTCAAAAGTACCCTAAATGCTTAAAGATCTGAGAGAATGTCTACCACGCCTTGAGCATACGGTCGTGATCATGGTTTGTTTTATTATCGTATTATAATATATAAGTAAGGGGGTAATTGTTTAATTTATCAGGCTGTGAAGCCTCCACTCAAGCCGACCCACTAACCAATAAACTAAGAGAGCTTTCGGATCCGTTTTCAATTCTAACGGAATACTTTCGATTAATTTCTCTTGTTCGACAACCCGTTTTAATAATTTGCACCAAATTAAACAAATCGTCCTAAACAACAAAAACAAATATGTCATAATCGACTGTACGTCTCTTTAAATAGAGTCGATTTTTCTTTGTAATGACTTTATTTTTGAACGGTTTATTTTTGCAATGGCTTCAAGAGGGACGGCCACAGTGGCAAATAAACAACGTACAACCGCTCTTTGGACAAATTATCAAACTCATTTATATTGCTTTTGTAAAAATACAACTTTAAAAATACTTCATTTGCCTTTAAACTTTCTGCGGTTAATACAAAGACCAGCTGGGCAATTCTACTAGATGACAACCGCTGCGTTTTTGGTTCGATCTCTTAAATGTCAGCCATTTGGTGAAATAGTAGAATAGCTTTTCAAAAATTTGTTCTGCCAAAGTTCAAACTTTAGCTAAAACCTCACCACAACTGAGTCGTTTGTTATTAGTAGTCATGGAAACAGTCGCTTTAGTTGAGGTTTTGGTTGAGGTTGATAAAAAGTTCGGTACCAGAATTGACGCCCTGGCCTACGCAGCTCATTACTATTAACGTTAAAAATGTGTCAGTAACTAGTTTTATGTATCAGTCACACTGTCTCGTCGTTTATCGATTTAAATTAAGCTTAGAATATTGTTCCACGTCTTTTTTCATGATTGTAGATCAAAAGTCATAAAAACAATAGTTGTCAAATAGGCGCCTCCCAGCTTGCTGAAGTAGTTACGAATATAAATGAACCATCGAATTAGTTTATTAATTTATTTATTTATTTATATTTATTTACTTTTTTTTTGACAAATGTATTTCTTTTAGACTAACTATACTTTCTTTCAAAAATCTAAAAATGCTCAATGAAAAGTTTGCTACCCTTATGAGCCTAAAACTTTTCTCCACCTTGTACCTATGTCTATATTTTGATTTAAAGATGAATTATTGAATTGTTTGTACCTACTATAATCATTCAGCGCTCCCTGAGCCAAACTCTGTATTTCCCTGTCTATACCCTCGATAAATAAAGTAAGTAGAAAGTAACTGAAAAGCCAACATGTATCTCTAACATTTTGTCTTCGAATTCAATGTTTAACATTTTTATTTAAAATCGTATTTACTTGATCATAAATCAACGAAAAAACCACTAATAATAAGATAAATCTTCATCTTCTTCTAAAATTTAAGTTATTTATGTTTTTAGATTGCACCATTGGATAGGTCATTTAATAATATTGACATTGGTATGATCACTTTTTCGATCGGTTGTTATAGTGATGAGAAATCTCCAAAAAACTGCATTTTTGTCGTGTTTCGGAGTGTGCAGCTGTCATAAGCGCCGCGCCGAATTCATTCTTCAAATTCATCTTTATTTTAACGAAGCTAAGACAAATATTTGAAGTACACTCATCGATGTGCTAATTTTAACTCTAGGCACGGCTTAAAGGTATATCCAAAAGAACTCCCGAATTCGGACTCTAAAGGTGAAACCGCGAGGTGAAAGCATCCCCGATTGTTTTCTTGTTGTATTTTTTTCTGAATAGCCTTCTACTTTATCTTACAAAAACAAGGAGAAATAAAAATAAGCACTAATTAGTAACCTGGCAACAAAGTGGGGATTATTTGTTTTCGTTGACTCCTCAGCAATTATTTCTTTATTTTTATTAGACTTTCTTATCGCTCTCATTGTTATTATTAGTTTTGTTTGTTCGTTGAAAATAAAAAAAAATGCTTCTTGTGACTTTTGTGAATACTTACTAGGTAATATATAAATACGTAAATAATTGATGGTCCTAGGTTACCTAGGACCATGGGACAAATGGACCCGGTTGATAGATAGTTGTCCAGCCACATATTATTGACTCAGAAAATTTAAGTTTATAAGTACGTTTTTAGTCAACTTGTATGGAATGCTTACTTCTGCAAATATGATGTGTTTGATAAAATTTTGGACATACCTCTTACTACCTTAGACATCGTCAAAGGATCTTAAACGTTTAAATATCTGAGAGAATGTCTACCGCGTCGCGTCGGGGTACAGTCGCCTAGTCATGATCATATTTCATTTCATATGTTTTTATTTGGCAAATCCAAAAAATACGAAAAAAAATTGGTAAAAAAATTACATTCATAAATTCTGAATCTTGGTAACAGCGGCACCTACTTTACCCAAATGACCACATGAATACCTTTGATTAATTGATATTTAGTTCGTCTAAGATGAATACAATTTTTTTTTTTTAAATAAAAATGCAATTAATGCAACCATAACCAATACAATCTTACTCTGATAGATACAATAACTTTGAACAGCTATCTCACATCCCCTACCTTAAAAAAGGTAATAACATGTTACATTACTCACGATATGTTTAAGTTGGCGAGGATCAACCGTAGTCATGACGATGCCCCGAACTCTCGCCTGTTATTAAGCTGCTCTCAAACAATATGCCGCAAATTGAGTTAACTCACTAATAATGGTATCGTGAGGGCGATCCATTGAGGACGGAGCCAATCTTTCCTTTTCCCCGTCGGTGTAACCACAGCTTTGGAGAAAACAGCTGACGCAAAGTACCCTTTGATCGTTTCTTCATATCGTTTTTTAAATAATAATTAGATATTTTAATGAGATATATGCAATTCGCCGCCCATTGTACAATTTTTTGCTAAGTAGTAAATACTTCATAAGCTTTTGTAATTGTGTACTTACAATTAAGTATTTTCATTCATTCATTCGCTGTTTATATTTTTTTATCAGCGTCTGCGTGCTTATGTTAGGTTAAAATTATTAAACAAGCTTCTGCCTGCGGCTTCGCATCATTGTACCAGGATAAAACGTAAACCTATTTCACACAGGAATTAGCTTTCAAGTTGTGAAATCAGTTATGTTACTAAAAAATATTTATAATAATAATTTATTTGAACACCACATAAATTTTGTAGGTTGTAAAACTTCATTGGAAAAACAAAAAGTCAACTAGTTATTTTTTATGAGCTGTATTTAGCCTCTCATTCGATTTGCTGAGATTAATACCCACAGACTTGGTACAAACTGACCATTTTTCGGAGCTCTGAATGATGGTCTGATGCAATGTCACAAGGAAAAATGATATTTTTAATAAAAACATAAAATACAATTTAATTTCACTGGAGCCTAAATGGCCTATGTCATTCACATCATCCACGCTTTGTCTGTTTTTCCTAAAATCCTTATACTAGTCAAAGTCAAAAAGAATTTGTTCAATAAGATTACTTTTGCACGTCTTATGTATGAGCTAGGTGATTCTACACTTAATATTGTGTCTGTTGACGCAAAAATAAATTATAAAATTTGCGTGAACTCGTAACAGACAACGCTTTAACCTTAACTTTATTCGACCACCAACACCCAGTATTTTACATAATCCCAGTTCACATTCCGAATGAGTTGCGAAAGAAACCGACGATTCACAGCGCACCAGCGCTGCTCCGAGATATTGCACTTTAGTCTGCACTGTTATGATGAAGCATTGCTTGCCTCTACTTCACCATAGTGCTTTCGTCGCTCGAACGTTGCATTGTTATTTCTTAGCAAAGTGCTGAAATATTGCGCCGGCGGGTTCTCAAAACTGCCACAGAGCGGTGACGCGAAGAATATAATCCTTATTGTGTGCACTTAAGGAAGCTCGTTTGGATCGCTTGTTTTGGATTTCATTTTTCGACTGTTCTCTCACTGTTTAGCAGAATTAAACTCTACGCATTCAAAGATAGAGTTTATGTTTGCTTGTGTTCAGTGGAGGGGTGCAGGTGCATGCAATCTCAAGGCAGTCGCGTGAATCACGCCTGTTGCTCAGCGCCGCATACATCTTGGCTCACTCAGTGTCATATCTTGTTGCTGTTTTTGCGAACTACACCAAACTCTGTCACTTTTAATACAATACAAAATTATTCAAGACTTTAACGAATGACTTGTTTTTATGATGCATCGCAATTCTGATGAATATTTTGCATAAAAGCTTTGAACATAAAAACTGCTAGTTTATATGTAGGAATTAGTGATTTTGTTTAACTTGTAATTATAAAAGACTAATAACTTGAACATAAAATCAACCCACGTGTGATGACGTGCAAAGTCCATTATGTTCTCAGTATCGCACACAATAGGACAATAGGCGACAGCGTCGGACGGTGCTGTCCGCCTCTATGTAACACGATATTGCTGAGCTTTCATCTACCTCATGGATTGACATATTTAGACATGCTAGATCTCGATTACACAAAGACAAACTAAACATTGATATATTGATAGATATCCAATACATAGCAGACAGGAATCACGCTCAAACAACCTGAAAATCGCAGTAGCAAACGCATTACATCGTTGCTACTGAGGTAGACATCAAACACTTGTAGTTCGAGCCGAAAGTCTATCACACGGCATTTTGAGCCGCTCTCAAACAGGCAAACCGAAAAGTGCCCTCAAAGTAACTGCACTCAATTCGATTCGGCTGCGTCTCGGCAAACATCTCAGGAGCACCGCGGTGTCGCGCCAAACATATCGGTTACCGAGACGAGGCTGCGCACCTCGTATTTGTACTCTCAACGAGCAAACACCCTCGGAAGGGGTGAGCTTGAAAAAATGGAGAGACGCGTCCCGAATAAACACAAGAGAAATAACGACATTAAACAATAATTGAAATCATAGCTTGGGCGACGCCGTCGGTGGGGAGCGACGCTAATGCCTCGTTCCTGGCGCATACGTGCCACCCGCTCTGACTATACCTACATAACATGAATCTATTTATAATAATTTCTAGCTTTCTGAACCTAATATATGAGCCAGGGATAGTGGCAACAGCACAAAGGCATAGGTCTAACCAGCAATGAATGATAACTGCTGTGATGGGTAGTTCCCATCTGATCATATGATCGGTTTGTGGTTGCATATGATCAAATAAAAAGATATGAGTTATTCCAAATTATCTAGATTTCAAATATTACAATCAATAAAATATTGAAGTACCAAAAACGACTGAATACTTATTTCATCAAACAGAAATGCAACAATGGAAATATTATATTCTTTTCACTTTTATATTTCCAAAGATACTTCTCTACTTAGTTTCAAATACTTTTACAATAAGCTTAAACTTGTGTGAAGTCGGTACAATGGAGACGGACAAACGGCATTATTTATAAGCCTTAGCAGGTGTGGTGAAGTTTCCATACAATAAGAGAGACCATCGAGTATCTGTGGGAACAGAAATGTGCGCAATGGAAACTTTATTGTTCGCTACTTTGGACCGAGGCCTGCGGAGCTTTAAAGGTCGCTATAGCAGATTTACAACATGATTCACAGCGAGATTCTCGTATTAGAAATCACAAAATTGACAATTTCTATTACATATCCTTGATTCGTACCGGCAATTCATCTCTTTGACAGTTTTGTGGAGAATCGTAAAATAAAATGGCCACCTATGAATTGCAGAAGTGTCAATCAAATAGAGATGTCTGTGAATTGAATTACGTACAATTCAGCTAACATTTGACGAAATAAGGAGGAATTGCTTTAGCTGAATCACAATACGAATCTCGCTGTGAATCATTTGTGAATCTGCTATAGCGACCTTTTTAGCTCCGTTGTAAGATTTTTGCTAAATTGTTGACTCGAAAATTCAAACTTGCAAAACTCGGTCTCATACTCAACTGTTTTAATGTACTAATATTATGAATAACTCAAAGTCAAAGTCATTTATTCATTAGGATCACATAGTGTATCACTAGCTACGTCCCTCGGTATTGCTTGGTTATTTATTTGTAATAGTTTTGTAATAAAGTGACTTTTCTTGTCTCTCTGTCATTCCATGGGCAAAGTCATGAGAGAATCTAAGCATGTAAATATACAAGTTTTATTCACATCTGAACAGTTCGTTAAGTGAAGAAGAATACTGCACTACATACGAACATACATACTACATAAACATGCAGACAAATATGGACTCACAAACTTTTACATATAAAATATTAGTGTGATTCTGCGGCGTCTTAAAATTATTTGTAATTTGGGCATGTTTTTTGCTTATTATTGTGTGTCGGTATGAAACCAATCTATTATATACTTTCATCTTCATTATTTTTACTATGATAGTGGTTATGAAAAGGTCCCCGTGGCACTTCTTACAAATACTGTATTGAGTCTGATGAATAAATCTATATACTATTCAATTCTAATGTTACATTCATTGGATAGAAGTGAATAGGTGTTTTTGAATCAGAATTACTTTTAATATGTAGATATATGGTATTATATTCTCATTTAAAATACATTTTACAATCCTAATCTCAATACCTATCCCTGTGGGAAAGAGGCGTGATGTATGAATGTATTAATCTCAATAATTTTTTTTACTTGCGAACTAAAACTATACTTAAGTTTCGTGTGGGCAGAAATACAGTGGCAAACAATTTGAAATCTAAACAATTAGCAGAGAAAAACAAAACATCCGATACTCGAATTGACATACGAGTATGGACGCAAACAATATAATAAGCAACATAAACTAATAACAAACCATAACAAAGATTTATTGGCTAATTAGACACATGATATCGCCTGCCCTATGTTTATTTTGCTGACCATTTGTAAAATATAATAAGTCATCGAATATATTTCTTTTTTTAAGTGAAATCTAAGATGTGGTAGGAAAGTTATTTTAGCTCCAGGCACTTGTTACAGTCTAGTTTTTTTTTTTCACTCTGTCTGTCTATTTGTGACTTATTAACGGATGGTTGGTAGATATAGTTCGCGTCATGTAAAGGCGCGGACCGCCCGCGGTCCACGGAGAGGCTACGCACGTGTAAAAATGTAAAAAAATAGGTTGGTACATTTGTTCGTAACAATAATAAAAACCGGTCAAGTGCGAGTCGAACTCGTACGCCGAGGGTTCCGTACCTAGCTATGGTGCCAATTAAGCTAGTCCGCTTAATTGTATGAGCGCCCATACAACTCGGAGGACAATTTTAATTGGCGTCAACTATGTATGTATGGGAACACCCTTTAATTTTCAACTTTTTTAACTTTTTGGAATTTTTCCTTTATTTGTGCTATAAGACCTTGCTTTTTGCCAAATTTCGTTATTCTAGGTCAACGGGAACTACCATTTAGGTTTTCGACCCAAAACCCTAGGGTACTTCCGGTTGACCTAGAATTGCCAATTTTGGTTACAAGCAAGGTCTTACAGCACAAATAAAGGAAAAATTCCGAAAAATAAAAAAAGTTGAAAATTAAGGTAAGTTTTGGTACTTACAAGTTTTCACGAAAACCTAAATTTGCCTATATTTTTTTATAGTGTTGACTCAGGACCTTGATTTTTATACTCACAATAGGGACTATAGACCTTGGTATATGGTATAAATTTCAACTTGCTAGCTCTACCCGTTCCTGAGATAATCGATGGTGACACACGGACAGACGGACAGACGGACAGACAGACGGACAAGAAAGTGATCTTATAAGGGTTCCTTTTTTACCTTTCAAGGTACGGAACCCTAAAAATGAAATTCCACTGAACCATCATCACCACCATCACAACCATCATCACCTACTTTTATTATTCTATGTATTATATTAAAACACTGTATTTAAACCTATTTGTTCCCCCAACTATCCTAGGCTGAAACCGAGGCTAATCCTTACTTAGTGATCGTATAGGTACCCACGATACAGATTTATTCTAGTGTGGGCGCCACAGGTAAACTAATGTTTCTAAGCACAGTAAAATTGATGATTGTATTGATATGAATGTTTCAATGTTTATAAATATACCTAGATATATTTTTATGATAATTTTAAATGTAAGTAAATCTTTGTTCTTACTGTGAAATAAATATTTTTTTCATTTTTCATTTTCACCATTTATGCTTATGATCAAACAATAAGTTATGGTGAGTAAAATATAAATACTTCATTTTCTTTTAGTCCAATTACAATTAAATTAAAAAGTTGTTTTTGAGTACCTGTAAAAGTTCAGATAAAAAGAAGCTTTTCAACGCACGTTGGGGCCTTATACAAAGAAAAACTTATGGTTAATCATTTCCATAAATACCTAAAAAAACAGTTTTAAAAACTAAAAATGCTGTGTTACTTTTTGAAATAATAAGGCCGAATAAAACGATAAAGGTAAATTAACACAAGAATATCAGATAAATACTCTTTTGAATACGGAAACTAAATGAGATCGAGTTTCTATTCATTAACGGTTGTCGGTATTTAATTAGGTAGCTATTACCTATACATTATAAGATTAAGTTACTTATGTGAGAGCGTTCGTGATTTTCAGTTTTAAGCCCAAAATCACGTTGAAATGAAAGGTCTTAAAGGTACGTCTTTCGTCACTTTTAAACGCGAGATATTGCAAGTTTTTGCACTTAAAAGACCTCCGTCATGGCTTAACGACTTTAAAGACCGACAACCTACGTGCCCTCCGTAGCATGGAAGCTCTCAGTTGATTAGTAATATAGTAATTACTTGTTAGTATTAGTAGTGAAAAGTATAAATAAAAGTCACAAAAAAAAAACAGAGAGCAGTGTTGGCCGAGTGGGTTATTGCCTGGACTTTCAATCCGAAGGGTTCGAACCCGGCCCAATGGATTCAAAAAATTAAAATACGCTTTAACACGAGCTCTAAACGGTGAAGGAAAACATCGTGAGGAAACTAGTTAGCTTTCTAATAGCGTCGATGGGCTTGCAACCTGTCTCGTATGGAATGTGAAATGTGGGAATGTATCAAATGTGTTTGGACATACCTCTGACTACCCCTTTAGACATCTTCAAAGGATCTAAAAATGCCTTTCAGATCTGAAAGAATATGTCTACCGTCCCTTGGGAATAAAAATAAATAAATAAATAAATATTGCTGGACATTTCACACAGCATCATGTAGCCCCAAGCTAAGCAGAGCTTGTGTGATGGCAACCACATGACTGATATACTACTTATATACATTTTTTTTGTAAATACATACATAATATACATAGAAAACACCATAAAAAATACAGTCGTGATCATATTATATTTTACATAAAAAACAGAAAAACACAAAAAGCGGATGCGATGACAACCCGAACGAGTTCGGACATCGAGCTGTATCCTGTATCCTATGACTGGTTCGGACCGGGGCGCGGCTACGGAACGTAGTATTACCAACGGAGGCTCGCGGCAACGGGATTAGGAAAAACGGGAATTTAATAACACACGATTTGGGAATACTGACTTGCCCATTGTATCTCCGAGAGTTTCTGATTATTTTTAGGGTTCCATACCCAAAGGATGCCAACAGGACCCCTACTAAGACTCCGCTGTCTGTCTATCCAGCCGTCTGTTCGTCCAAATGTTTTTGAGTGACCATTGTCTTGATTTTTTTATATTAAAGCGCATTAGATCAGCCGTATTGTTTTTTTTTTGAAGAATTTGATGTACCCGAGACTCTTGCGCCATCAAGCCGGATCTAATGTCGTATCATTTATCAAAATCGGTTGAGCCATTTGAGTAGTTACGAGCGGACATAGAAAGGACATACACACAGACAACACAGGTAAAACACATTTACACCCTCCTTTTGGGCTTCGCCGAAGTCGGATAAAACATGAAAAGGGGTATTTTACTTCACATTTTCTGTTTACTGGTTTTAAATTAAATGTATTTTTTTTATTCATTTTATAAATTTAAAACACGCCGTATTATTGGCACGTTTTGAAAAACGGAAATGCAGCAAAGAACGTTTCGTCGTAGCAGGCACGTGACCGGCTACGGCGCTACGAGCTCTACAGCGCTACGAATGTCTACGAAGCTACGAATAACTAATACTTTCAGAATTTTGTTATGCACGAATGATTGTTTTTAATTTTAATATAATTTCTACATTAAGCTCTTTCAGTTTTTTCCAAATAGATACATTAAAGGGGATTATGTATGTATGATACATGTTGTTTATAATACTTTGACATTAATTGATAATTACTTACTATCCGCATCGTCTTGCCCTTTCTTTTTTGCCAAAACGGATCTGCAATATGGACATGTAAATCGAAGTAAATAGGTATAATATAGTAATACTCGTACAATATAGAAGGAATACAGAAGTAGGCCTTCTGATGGTCTTTTGTTAAACATATACCATAATTACAAATAAACTTTATATTGTATAGTGTTGTATTCTCACAGTTATGGATCTTTAGTGAATTTTCAACAGATCCCAAATGTTTCACGCAGACGAGATTCGAACGTGCGACTTTACCGCTCTTTAACTTGACCGCGTTAATTCTAATAAGACAATTTAACAATGGCTTATAATATCAACATAAACATGGAATGCAAAGCATTAAAACAAACGTGAACACACCAAACACTCTTTACTCCATCAAATTCACATTTTTAAAGAACCGTACAAACGTTTTCAACTTTTGCGTTCCTACAGTGGTCATAAACAAAAACGTAGTTCCATTGCGTTTCAAAGGTTTCAATTACCTGGAGTTGGGAAGTCGTACTTATGCATCTTTAGACGTATTGCCGAATTGAAAGCTATTATAGGACTGTGCCCCTTCTGTTTTCGAACAGGCAACTTTGAAGTGGCTTTTGCGACTCGACTGGTCAGGGACTGCACTAGCTTATTGGATCCTGCGATTACTGGTTTTATTAAGACACTTCCTGACCAGCCTCTACGGGGCTCTTCGATGGCCGACTGCACGCAACATCCTCATAAGGGTTGCGGGCACTGGACGCGTTAATAGACATTCTCAGAGCAATATGATAAAGACGTAAGGGACTCGTATTTTATACTAGCTTCCGCCCACGGCTTCGCTCGCGTGGTACCCGGATAAAAAGCCTATGTCCTATTCCCGGTCATTTGGAAATTTGGAATGTAGATAGTTTATTTAGGTTCTGAAATAACACATAGACTACTTTTTATTTCGGAAAAATGAAAGGTTCCCGTGGGACAAATAATCAGTAGTCCCACGCGGGTGAAGCCGTGGGCATTCGCTAGTACATCAGTACATAAAATCACTTCTCTTTTCCATGGCGGTAATACGTGGATTTTATTACGTAAAACCAACTATTATCTGAAAATAGTAAATTATAACGGCTTTATTAACCAACAAACATTCAAATATGCCTACAAATTCAAATATTACTAAGATTGGGAGGGTTTGGAACGCAAGAGCGAAGGGCCAAGTTTGTCGACCGCATTTGTCGATGGCAAGTTCCCCGCTCGATTAGCATCGACACCAAGTTGTGCCTTTCCGTTTCGATACAAGAAATACTTGCATAGAAGCACCTGTCTGTATGTTGAGTTAGCTTCGATTAATATGTGAATAGAGTATTTAGATGGCAATGCTTGTACTGTAATGCTCGGATTTAGTAGCTGTGTGTAATAGAGATACAAAATTATACATATCTTGTAACATCTTGAATTATTATCTTTGTTTTTTAGGTACATACATTCATTTACAGAAATTAAACCACTACATATTTATATAACTTTACAAAATATATTAGAACCAGTTGAGCCATCTAAGTGTCGTTGTAAACGATCTATAGGTAGCTCAACTGATCCAAGCCATTGCCAGTCGGAAGCGTGCCCAAGACTTTGGCAGCATTACCGCGCTGAATGGCAATGCTGATCTGTTGTTTTATTAATTGCAGTAAGGACTAGGCATTACGAATCCTACTACGATCACGCCTCAGCCAGCGAACCGATTTGAACCTTAAATAGGCGTAGATCGTGCAATCGATAGGTATATGATTGTTTAAAATTCGAGGTATACTTAAAAGACAAAAAATACGAAAATAATTTGAAACATAATTATACTATGGAATGTAGTCGTGTAATGAATTCGACAGACACAACTACACGAACAGCACGTGACATTCTTCACTTCATGACATTATAACCTCATTATAACCTATTAACTAAATGGCCGTGTTGTCTGACACATTCGTTATGCTAATATTAGCTACTAATACTAAAGTTTTATGGTAACAAGTTGTTCATCCCTAATTTTTACACAGAATTTGCTGAAAAAGTTACGTGGTCGATGGCGCCTATATAACCAATATAACCTTCAAACCGTGATAAACAAAGAAAATAAAAGGAAACCCTGCTAAGGACTAAAAGCTAATTAAAACAGGAAGCTTAACATAATTTATTTTTCGTTAAAAATAGAAAATGACTGTAATAAAATTTCAATTCACATCAAAGTTTCAATCACACAAAGGGCATTTAACCCTGAGCTGAAATTCTTGCGAAGGGTCAAGGAATCATTCCACAAGGTCGCTATGCACTGAACAAAACTTGAACAGCGGACAACCGCTGACCGCTGAAATGTCATATCGTACTAAAATTTCACTACGGATGAGACTTGATTAATTCTAACAGTATAATCTGTGAGATGGCACAATTGCTAAAGTTGAGTCTAAAAATTATGTTCTGTTAAAAATAATCACAAAATTGGAGTCATTGATTAAACTGGAGTGAATTTGCGGTAATTGAAATCGTTAGAATAGCCATCGAATAGAAGAAACTCTGGTCCAGTCTCAGGCTCCAAAATTTTTGTCTTGGGTTACGATTTGCTTTGATATTATAATAAGTAAGTATGTAACATTTTTACCTAAAAGTGAGTAAACAGAAATACTTACATTCTTCTTACAGAAATTCTTATTGACGTCTCTTCGGACTGTAAAGATAATCCGCACCCATATTATAAATGTGAAAGTGTGTTTATTTGTTTGTTTATATGTCCTGCTTTCACGTCAAAACAGAGCGACGGATTAACGTGATTTTTTGTGTGGAGATAGTTGGAGGGCTGGAGAGTAACATAGGCTACTTTTTATCCGGGTACCACGCGAGCGAAGCCGCGGGCAGCAGCTACTAATTAATATATCTCAAAAATACAAAACGGTCGTCTATTTAAAGTATATAGCGTAGGCCCGAGTGGACTTGCATAGGCTTATGATGATGTTTACTATCTTATCGATGATTTTCAAATGTAAAGTTACAGTTTGACCGTTCATTTTTACCGCAAACCGCGACAGAGAGAAACTGCTCCATATGATTTCCAACCACAATTTTGTCATTGAAAACTAATTTGAAAGTGACACAGGCCTACCCTTGGCATCCGCAACCCCAGAGCTGGTAACGAAATGAAATTCCAACCGCATTCCACGAGATAAATGCGTCCGCGATTATGACCATCGACACTACACAATAACCACAATGAAACAGTGAAACATATACTGTTTGACGGCATTGTGGTGGTACTTTATGACATACTAAAATTATCTAGAATTTGAAAACGCTTAAAATTATTTAGTATTACCATGTTTTTTTGTATCCGTCTAAATAAGTGACCCTTGCAAATAAATGTGATAAGACAAGTAGGTAAACACATCCAGCTCTAATTGACAGTTTTATGGTGGTACTTAAGACATACTAAAATCATTTAATATAAGATGAAAAGACCTAAGATTATTTAGTAACCACGATTTTTTTCGTCCAAATATGAATGATCATGCATGACCGATAAATGTGACGTAGAAAATGTAGCATGCAATAAATAAATATATAATACTGGCCATTTCACACAACACCAACTAGTCCCAAAGTAAGCAGAGCTTGTGTTTTGGGAAACTACATGACTGATATACTACTTATATACTTTGTTTGTAAATACATACATACTATACATAAAAATAAACAATGTGGGTATGTACCAACTATGAATTTGGACGTGTCTCTGACAACTTCAAAGGATTGAATACCTAAAATATCTGAGAGAATGTCTATCGAAAATTGAGGATACAGTCGGTGTTCATGTTAATCAACATTTATGGAAAAAACTTGAAACGGACCCTGTATGTACGAACTTACTTATTTACAGTACGGCCAGCGGATCTCGGCGTTCGTGAAGTTAGCCGTTTCGATGCGCAGTGCAACTTTTTCATACAAAATTTTCTATTGCGCAGCGAAAAGCCTAACTTCTCGAACGC
This sequence comes from Camptogramma bilineatum, assembly GCA_958496255.1. Taxonomy (NCBI): domain Eukaryota; kingdom Metazoa; phylum Arthropoda; class Insecta; order Lepidoptera; family Geometridae; genus Camptogramma; species Camptogramma bilineatum. The sequence continues at coordinate 5,994,792 of OY292467.1, read as the reverse complement.
CTAGATCCGTCGGCCCAACTGTACTTTATTTGACTCCGTTTTTTGAATCCATCGTTATTTGCCTTTATTTTGATACAAACTCAAGATAAAGCATTACTTTTTTACCGGCTCTTTACTGTCAAAGATTTGAATAAGAGATAAACCAATTTACGTTAAAAGGATGAGTAAGCATCATATCTAACCTAATCGCACCGATCCTTTTATATTTTTAGAGCCATTAGCTGAAAGTTGCGTTTAATAATGTAATATTCATGAAAAATGAGGATAATATTAAATATGTGCTGAACATCCTAAAATTTGTTTTTTGAGTAATCATATTTAAATTTTCTTGTACTGAATCTCTTTAGCAATGGGCTTTGAATATGAAGATACTTTTCTACGGCCAGATGTTAGTATCTTTGACGTTGTACATCTAATTAAAAAAGCCTTGAGTAAAATCGTCTATAAAAATCTATTTCTGTAAATAATTCCAATAATAAAAACTTAACCGATTAGATTGGGTCGGCCTTCCACAGGAAAAAATTCCAAGCATCCGTATCCGTATCCGTATCCGTATTGCTAGTAAATGTAGTAGAGTCCTGTAGTGCGATTCACACTGCTCGGAATGCATCCGATTCGATTTTCTTCGGAAAACTGACGTCTTTTCAGCGATGAAACATCACTTTCCGAATTCGAAATACATTTCGAGAAGTGTGAATCGCACTACAGGACTCTACAACATTTACTAGCAATACGGATACGGATACGGCTACAACGAACATATTTAATTAATCTCAAAATATGTTTTAGATTTTCAAAATAAATTAAATGCGAAAATGTAAAATTAAACGTTAAAAAATATGCGTAGTGCTCTTTCGCACTAAATTGGCGTCATATCTACTGACTCTACTGTCACTCTCGAACTTACCTAAGTGACCAAAATGACTCGTTTCTGAAGCCATTATTAATTTACTACTTCACTCAGCAAAGTAATACCAAGCTGCAGAATTTGTCCTTGTGATTTCAATGAGTAAAACACAATCTATTTAGTCTTTGATCCTTGAACCACGTAATGAATAAGTTATCCTACAATGAAACATTCTAAACAAAATCGAAGTTCTACGCTACTGAACATTCTTGTACTGTGACCGTACTCTCCATAATATTGTGTTATACCTTATCGAATTTGCATGTTTTTACTGAATAACATTCCTTTGGCGCAGTCGAGATCAAAGGCCGAGGCGAAAGTGATTTCGCACCGAGTTACTTGAACAAGATTCAGTTTCGCCCCTGTCTGCTCCGCTATCTGGCTTCTGAATAATTTTCATCTAATAAGGAAAATTGTAAATGGCCATTCGATGCCTTGAAGAGGCTTCAATCGATGTGTCTTTTGGAAACCAACAAGTCCTTTAGAATTGTACAATTTTGAATTATTTTGTTAATGCCTGCGTGATCTGTTCGAAATTATTGCTGAATAGTAATCTGATTGTACCTGAAAATTTATACAGAAAAAACAAATTGAAACCATGGGCCGACGTATAATTCGTGACGTCATTTACATTTTCCATTACCGGCGGGCGCCCGATAAAATATTTATGGACGAAATAACATTAAGAAAACGCCGCTTGTTTCTTTCGACATGTATGTTTAATGCGCTGATAATCTCGAGTCGTTTGATGTCAAAGGCGACGCCAACGCCTGCCAAGCCGCTTAGCGCTGGACAGAACGTTTCCACTTCACTTCCCCACTTTAAATTATTCCAAACGCGATCTACCGACGAAATTGTTACTTAAGAACTTAATCGACGCATCGCTCTTTGTCTTTGTTACGAATTGTTTACACAAAACACCCGTTTCATTTCGTACAATTCCAAATTCTGTTGTCCTTCTTTTTCCGTTTTGTAACCATCTTGCGTTTTGAATTTGTTTTCAGCTGAAACTTATTTAGTTGCGCGCCGTCTATTATTGGCTCCTGGAAATTGGCATCTGTCAATTTTATTTTGTGGGTATTTGCAGTAAACCTAGATACTACCTGGAATATTGAGTTATTTGATGCACACGCATCGACCATGCTGTGAATTTTTACTGAAGTTATGATGATGCTGTATTTTTTTATAATTGATGTCTATTTTTGTAATACGATTCTTTTATTTAGGTGCCTAGTATACTTAGTATACATGACTTGAAAAGCTTTAATATGTAACTAAAATAACCATTATTCGTAGGCGCTCAGTCCTCAGAAGTTACAACCTCTCCTGTTGAATAAACGCAAAGGAGATGCGATTAACATGTTAATACGAGCGCAACGCTAATTAGTCTCGAGATTAATCCCGACCTGCTGAGGATTACTCAAACACGATGATACGAATCGCTTGCATGGCTTCGTCTTGTTTGGGAAATTAAAGATCGATTTCCAGATTTCACGTCGATCAAACTAATTAAGTTCAGAAACTTGGAAGTACAGTACATTGACGGAGTAGCAGTACGATATTCCGATATTTCATAATCACTTAGAACTTAGAGCTTACGCTATGATACAAATTTTAACTCCAAAAGGAGATCAGATAAAATCTGCAAACTGGAACCACACCGGACTGTACTAGCAAGTCGACAATTCTACGTTATTAGCCCTATCCTATATAATAGTATCAATAAAATTATTAATATTTACCCCTTACTCTATTACAAGTGTAAAATTAAATTGCTAGAATGGCTTGTAACTTTAAATTATGAAGAAACCGAGGACTTTGTCAAGGTTGCTGAATAGATTACTTAATTCACACACACACACACACACACACACACACACGCACACACACGCACACATATTTCACGCCAACACCTACTTATATAATACTGTAACTCGATTTTATGTCTTTCTTTAAGTTGTACTTTTCTAGTTTATATATATTTTTTGTAAGTAACTGTAATTTGGTTGGAACTCAAATACTATGTGTGGAGGAGGGCGTTGGTGCCTGCGACACAGTTTTTACAAACTTCTGCAGGTATCATCGTTTCATTAATATTGTAAGCCACTGTAACTGTTCCTCAATAAATATGATGATGATGATGATGATAGACTTATAGCTTACCTAGTAAATACTTAGGTACGAGTATAAGTACGAGACCAGTACGACAAATAAATGTTGTCTTTCAGATTCAACTGGTATTTTCTCGAAACTATCAGTTAAAATTGCTTAAATATGAATACTTAAGATATGGAGGACAAAGTTTAAGATTTGCATAAGTAGTAAGATTCAATACAATTTCAAATAATAGCAATAAACTGTACTTTAAAAGAATATTTAAGTTTAAATTTTTGCTATATTATGTTTTTTATAAAACTAAAAATATTTGTTAGTTACTTTGCAATCTGTGTCTCAACCAGAAGCAACACGTACGACATGCGCTCCCGACAAGTTACACAATAGAAATGCCGTATCTCATTGAATATCGATTTCAAATAAAATTGCAACCTTTTCAGATAACGAGGTGACATTTCCCCTTTTTCCGGCGGGCCGTTTGTCGCCCTCAGACGCATATTTGAAATTTATACATCGAAATAAGCGGAACGAATCTAATGGTATACGTACTGCAGATGTGTTGATGAATGAGGTTTTAGATTACGTATTTCGTATGTATTCTAGTCTATAGGTATTTACAGTTCTGGTGCGGTTTGAAACGTTACTGTTTGATATACAAATATTTTTATTACCGGAAAGAAGTGTACAAGATCTTATAATAGGCGTTCGTTCTGATCTATCACGATTTGAATGAACGCAAATAGCAATAACAGTTGAGCGCTTTCGTGTTTCGGAGGACAAATTAAAAGGCATGACGGAGGCTTTCAGGCGGCCTTAAAGCTTGTTTCACTCTTCAGCGTGTCACCGGCCGCATCCGCGAGTTGACCGTCCACAGCACATTTCTCTGTGCTGTGAATGGTCAAAATTAATTTCTCTGTGCTGTGAATGGTCAACTTGCGGATGCGACCGGTGACACGCTGAAGAGTGAAACAAGCCAGACTCCGTCACCAGAGTTAGCCACTAGCTCAAACGAACGTACACACTTTTTCACAAATAAATGTACCCGTTTTACAAACCTTTTGAATTTCGGCAACTTCTACCGAGGGTCTCTAGGATCAAACAGCGAGCTCGCAACAGGAAATACGTTACAAACATGAGTTCCGCAACTTACGCCATTCAATAAGCTCCTAATGACATCCGCTCGGAGCGCGACGTTCGACACTAGTGGTAGCTGGTGCAGAACAGTTGGGATATTTCGTCGATATCGAGGTGTTTTCTTCTATGTAATAAAAATAAACTTGTGTGTTAGTAAGCGCTTGAGGACGTCTGGGTCTGGATTATTCGTTTTTAAATGTTCATAATAATCGGAGTAAGGGTTTAAAACATTAAGCAATATTAAAAATTACTGTTACTTAGTATACAAAATTAGTAATTTCCTCTAAGTGAGGTGCGTGGTTGTCAAAAACCTTATAGGAGTTTATTTGGGAACACGAAACGAAAACTGATCATTCAAATTCAAATTCAAATTCTTTATTTACAAAACTTAACTATAACATTACAGAACAATATCATATACTATACAATCATACTATATCCATGGCGCGGTAGACATTTTTTCAAATCTTTAGGCATTAAGTCACTACTCCCAGGGCCTTGACTGAAAACCAGCGCTTCTTCACATGGTATTATCCACGTGAAGTTAGCTTAGAGCTGAGTCTGGACCCATTGGCGACCCCCAGCATAGACGGAGCAACCAGAGCATGCGGTTTACTATAGGCCCGCCCTATCTACCTACATATGTATCTAGGTGGGTGGGTAGTTATTAAGTATATAGGTAGGTACGCAACAAAATAATTTGGCACATTGTTTAATTTATGTAGGTACCTACAATATGTTTGTTTTTATAAGCTCTGTCCTCCGTCTTTTGTGTGTGTTGTCAATAAACTATATTCTATTCTATTCTATTAAGATCCTTTGAAAATGTCTAAGGGGGTAGTCAGAGATATGTCCAAATACAAATTTGGTACATGCTCACATTTTGCTGAGTCTTACTTGGGAATATTGGGAATATTATATAGTTTTGAGCATTTAAAATAAAGTTTAAATTCAAGCAACGTAAAAAATTGAAGAAAATGTTATCTCTTGACTCGACGTACGTACGCGTAGATCTGATCTGAACCTGACTTTACCAGCTTCTTAACGTGAACTGTGTAAGTACCTACTTGTTGCACAACCACCTAACGAGATAGTGCTAGACAATGCTTTATGGTATTGCCTTCAGCTTACATGGTGGCCATTTTGTATAGGTTAAGCTATTTTGTATGGAGTAATATCTGTTTTCCGATTGGAGTAGTAACGCAAAGTTTTCACTAGCTTAGCCCGAAATGATGGTCCATTTTTAGGTATCTCTTGTATTTTCTTGCAAGTCCCAAGGGCCAAAAATGCACATTAATTAGGGCCAGGCTCTTACATAATGTGCTTTTTTTGGTCTACATATTTATTTCCTGGTCATCAGTAGAAATTTAGTAGTGTTTCTAGTGGACCTTCTCTTCAAAAAAGAAGAAAGTTCTATGTTGTGTATTTATGTTTTTTTAATGGATGTTTACCATTATCTCAGTTAATTGTGGACCGATTTTAATGATTTTTTTTTTGCTTGAAAGGGTATACTTCCATTGTGCCGTAAACTCCCTATAACAAATTCGGTAAGGATCTTTGCAGTGAAAAACAGAAATGCACCACGAGAGTGCAGAAAATTGCTCAGCTTACGACATTAAAGTCGAATTTTTTTTTAATTTTAAATTTTGCACATGTTTATAAACGATAAAATACCTATCTATCTTGTTCCTCTTAACTTCTAAACTAACAATATCATTTGTTTGTCCTCAGATTCTTCTACCTGTATCACTTCTCGTTCTACGCATACCACTACCGCTTCAATGGTCAATACAGCAGCCTAGCTCTTGTTACATCGTGGCTCTTCATTCAGGTAAGATTTTATAATTTGGAATTAGAACAAGCAAGTTCGCTGGCTCTGCCATCTCGAAGAGAGAGGATCGTGCCGTGAAAAGAGTGTATTGTGACGGTCGAGTGGCCAAAGCCCTGTCGGCCGTCCCAAGAACCGCTGAAAGGATGAAGTCGGAAAAGATTCCAAGTGGAAGCCTGGGAGGAGATGGTGCAGGACAGACCAAAGTGGAGGCTCTTAGTGTCGGAGTCCAAGATTCACTTTGGGTCTCTGCCCCATCTTAGTTAATTTTTTTAATAGAAGGATCAATATGTCATACAGCTTGCTGATTGAAAACTGTTAGAAAATTGAGGTAATTACCAAAGACCGAGAATCGAAGTGAATGGTGTATCTGACTACCTCTTAGACATTATCTTGAGTGCTCTATCTATGAGGATGCCTACCGTTCTTAGGGTACAATAATATTTTTTTTATAAACCTTTGAAAACAAAAGCGTACAATATGACAATACTAAAAGCAATAAATACTTACTTCAAAGTTAAATGTGGCGGCACTCGACGGCAGCGCAAATTATCAGGTTAATTTGTGTTATTCCACGTCCGAAATGCCGGCAGTGTGGCCTACTGTCTGTTTGTCCACACTTTGATGTTGGCTGGGTCGCCGCGGGCGCTGCCATTTCCGCAACGCTTAGCTGACAGACAGTTTGCACGGGGATAGTCACTTGCCTGTTTAAATTGTAACAGTTGAGTGGCAAGTAACTTGAACGAAAAGTGCTGAGTATATAAAAACATACGGATTATCAAACATTATTCTGTTTAATGAGCTGGTGGTCTGCCTTATGTGAAACTAATTTCTCCTTTTCCGTTTCAACTACAAAGTTTTCTAGGATTGATGTCATAACACACATATAAAAAAAAACACGTACAATAAAACGCCATTTTTGCCTGAAATTAATCTTAAACAAAATATTTAAATTAAGTATTCAATTACTTATTGACAGAATCCTACATTTCATGCTCAAGAATCAGCCTCAATTGTTCTATATAAATCTAACTAATCTTCCGATAGTTTCTTCGGTACTTTTTACGCTATTTCTGGCGTTCTTATACTAGTGGGATCCACTTCAAATCGCTTAGCCACTATCTAGGACTGCTTTGGTACTGTGCGTAATTTTCTATATCATTTTAAATATCTCTCATTGAGTATCGTTGCTAATAGGCATAGCGATAACATACAAGTAGATTTCCTCACAAGCAACTCACTTGCTTCGTATAAACCTGCTTTAATAGATAAACTGTTTGCATAAAGCGATATTAGCTTTCCTCTGTCATGGTCAGTGGTCACCGCACTAATATCACGGCCGGCTGAAAAACTTTATGTGTGCTCCTACTTGCCAAAGGACTTGAATGTTTTATTACTTGTAAAATAGTTAACTAGCTCATGTGAACTTAAATTCTAACACGTGCAAACTAAAAACCCGTATACACACGAGCTCCAAACAGTGAATGAAAACATCATGACGAAATCAGTTAGCTTTTTAATTATACCGCAGCTGAATCTCATTTTTATGTTTGGGGTTCCGAATTACAGATTCTGGTTCTTTATTGTTAACTTGGAATTTTTCGTGTCCAACGTAACAATTTATCTAAATGGCTATGTTTTATTCCGGAAAATAATTGGTTAATATGAGTATCTCTAAGCAGGTCAATAAATCATCATTATTCAACATGTTTTAATAAGTTTCACTCCGTAAAGGTTAAATATTTAGGTTCATCGAACTACCACTGACAATGTTGCCACTAAAAATTTCAAACAATTTTTATCAGTCCTTGATCATACCTTTTTTATACATATATATTTATACACATACATACATATTTTTATACACTTAAAAAAAGGTATGATCAAGGACTGATAAAAATTGTTTGAAATTTTATGGACACTTAGGGTTTACTTATGACTTTACTGTATCAAGTTATCATTTGGGTCTGGGTGTTTTCTATGTATATTATGTATGTATTTACAAAAAAAAATGTATATAAGTAGTATATCAGTCATGTGGTTGCCATAACACATGCTCTGCTTAGCTTGGGACTACATGATGCTGTGTGAAATGTCCAGCAATATTTATTTATTTATTTTATTTCTCTATGACAAAAACTTTATCAATAATAATGCAGCCTTTACTAACCACATCTTTCAACATTACCACTAATAGTTTTCACATTTAGATGTCTGGCCGGAGTTTTCGCAATGTCAGCGAGAACGTCAAAGTTTTGTCAAATGTTTCCCGGGACAATCCAAATAACATTCGTGCGTGTAATATTTTCCCGGGCGCCCGAGGGACGGTCATATAGTTGAACAATGACAGCAATACAACTTTGTAGATGATCCACTCTTTAATTCAACAAAATAATATTTTATATAAAAAAAATGTTTATACGTTGGTCCTCTACCTACGCGTTGCTAAACCATTCATAAGATTGTGATGAAGCTTTGGTAGGTAATCTTTTCTGGCCCAAAAATCTATATATAACAAAATTAAGGCGGTACTAAGTTCGCCGGGTCAGCTTAAAATAATGTTAAAATATATCTCGAAGAAAAAAAAAATCGCTGGGTTGCAGTTTATTTCTAATAGACTGCAATGATTGGTACAAAAAATATTTTACAATCTGGTTAATGATCATGCATAAATTTTTATTGTTGATGTTCATCTGTTGGTGAAATAGCAAAAGAAACATGTTAAGTATGTCAGAATCTTAGCAGTAATAGAAATCTGTTCATCTCTGCCTCTTGAAAATAGAGATAATGTTTCTTAGTACTTAATTGAGTATATTGTTTTTTACTAAGTATTTATTAAGTCACTTTTTTGTTTGTCTGTCTGTGGAATCTTGCAACTCAAATTTCGAGCCCTTCCGGATTACCTATTCGGCTGAAAGTTTCAGGGTAGCTCACAACTCGATGACAATGCATTCAGATAAAAAAAGAAAAAGAAAAAAAACGTGGTTTTATATCATTTTTTTAATTTACGAGTGAGTACATTAAGTAATTGATTTTTTTTAATCTTAATTAAAATAGTGTATGTTGAGGTACTGATAACTCCAGCCACAATGTACCGCGCTGGCACGGCTGAGCCCGCGATGACGTACTGAAATTACGTTGATTTCCGAGCTACCGGGATTTGGAGGCACTTTCAGGGGATAATAAACCGGATAATTTAAATTGCTTTTCTTTGTGATGAAACAAAAAATGGTGAAAATTATTTAGTCGAGTTGTCATGATGACCAAACCACTTAGAGATATTCTTGTCAATTGTAGATTGTGATAAAATAAAAGCGCTGAGGTACAATTAATTTTGCTTTTAAGTTCTATGCTTGTGTTTGCATCATGTGATACGATCACACACACCTATTTATAGTGAAAAGGAATATAGAACGGCTGATCATTTATCATTCTCATTTCTAAAATGAACATATGAAAGATTTCGAACACCCAAAGCTAGATTCGTTGCTCAAAAGTGAAATAACATCTATTCCATTCAGTTTGGCACTGTCCCAATGCACGGCATGTCTTGGCGGATCCACTTCGGCGTCGATTTCCGGCCGGTGCGGCGCTCGGAAGCTCATAACACGCTGAGCGGACTTCGACTGAACGTACTCAGGGTTCTTAGTAGGCAGAATTTTTAAACACATCGGTGTCTCTAACATATTGATGTTAGAGAAGATAATTTCACATCGATTTTAGGTCGGTTGACATCGATTTTAGGTCAATGTTTGGCGCCACGTCATGATGTCATTATACGACGGCTCGAAACTCGATTCCTGTTAACACCTTCATTGATCGGACAAGGCTTTTATTACTGCCGCAGTTATACCTAATTATCATCGTATGTATTTTAAAGACGAATAATTTCGTGCCGCCTTTATCTACCATCCGTATACTTGTGATTATCGTGCGTTTAACAATTTGAATACATAGAATTCAAAAATATCAGATTTTGAAAACATAAAAAAATAATTCATCATGGACAAACATTACCCAAGAAATAATTAAACAAATTGAGAGGAATTTAATGTCTATCAGAGTTCCCAAAGATATTTAGTTAAAATCAGGCTATTTAGTTAAAATCCCAAATAAATCTCATCATAACATACGGGCGCTTATACTTACTACGACCGGGGGACTCCGTAAAATATATCTTCAAATGTAACGTATGGGAATTTCGCGTTACATGTACATTTTGTGTAGTGATAATCTAAAACTCAAAAATGCATATGCGCTGTAATTTTGCGTATTAAAATATATATTTTTACAAATAACAAGTGAAAATACGCAAAACCATTTCTATTTTCATAAATGTAAATTCTACATTTCTTTTCATCGCTTCCTAAACATTTTCCCTTTAAAAAATACAATAGATATTTTTCCAGTGTAAAAAATAAAACGGTATTGTGTGCCGATCGTGATTTGTGAGGGCAGATGTAGGACCTAAGAGGCTTTACACATACAAAGAGCCCTAGCAACCTTTGCCCGTTGCTACTGGTTCCATCGTATTTTGGTAGTTCTCGTTAGCAAATCTAAGAGTATTACAATAGATAAATGTTTAAAAAATGCTGTTTTTGTAGAAGCTTACCTGCCGTTCTCATTGATGTACTTGAATGTACGGCACTAGGATTACTTGCCGCTTTTCAAACGTGCTTAGGGGAGTGTAGTAGGCTCTACAGATTACAGGCAGGAGGGCGTCGCGTCGTCGAAAACACGGAGCATCCGGAATGCAAAGTGGGGGCTTATCTTATAATCATCGAGCGTGTCAACTTATTAATAAAAATCATATTTCATGAGGTTGCCCGCTTTCGGCCCGCGGCAGTACGCGGCTCGCATAATTTTGGCCCTCGGCGCGGAACCCGCTGATTTTATTCTTTAGCTATTTAAGTTCTTACCTCAATTTCATGTTGTGCCAGACTAGCTTCCGCCCGCGGCTTTGTTCGCTTGGTACCTACCCGGATAAAAAGTAGCCGTTGTGTTATTTCAGGTCATAAACTATGTACGAGTATATTCCAAGTTTCATTTAAATCCGTTGAGTAGTTTTTGAGTGAAAGAGTAACAAACATCCATTCATCCATCCTCACAAACTTTACATTTATAACTTAATTTATAACTTTACATTTATAATACGAATGCCTGCGGCTGTTAAAATTATCATCAAACTATAAAAACGACAGAATTCCAACAAAAATGATTTTAGATTGAGCTCAATTCCCTTTGTTATTGTGAAGGTATAATAGCTACTTGTGTTAATATCTGTCAAGTCCTAAATCAACAGAAAAGGTCCGTCTCGTGGTTACGTAGCAAAGTGTTGTAATCTTCGAGATCGCTCTCAAATTATAGTTAAACTTAATCCAAACACGCCTCCCTTTGAAAACCAAAGCCGCTATGAGTTTACCTATCAAGTTATAGTAAATATTTTAGAATACATAATACAAGCTATAATATAGCTTGTAATATCAATTTAAGTACTTAAATAAAATCGTGCTCTTGTAGTAATCTACATAATATTTTCTCATTATAAAAATGAGTTAATTTTCAGCAATTAATTGTTTCTACTATCCTTCTAAAAACGTAGAGTTAAAACAATAAATTCTGCTGTATTATCTCCATTTTCGTCGTGGTATGTTTTCCCTAGATTAGTTAAATGAAAAGGGAGTCTTTTTGCCACAAAAAAATGTTTCGTCTCGACCTGCGCTCAGCGTTCGTCCGCTATTTTTTCTTTGCATTTTAAATCAAAATAACTTTATTTTCGTCCGAGTTCTCTACCGTCTTGGCATAATCAACGCGCCGCTCCGTGCCGTTAAAGTGTTTAAGACAATTTTGCGGCTAAAAAATTTCATAATCACAAAGAAGTCTTGTGTTCCTTTGAAGTGTTAAGTACTCGAGGCAGTGTTTCAGTCGGTTGTTGCGTTTTGCATCTTTTCGCTTTATAAACACAAGAGCACTTTGCGCGTTTTCTCGAGAACTGTTTTTGTGCTTGACGTTGAGTTGCATGTTGCACCACTCCTTACAAGGTTTCTACGCGTTCTATATGTATTCAATACTAATATAATAAAGCGGAAGAGTTTGTTTGTTTGTTTGAACGTGCTAACCTCAGGAACTTCTACGAACATTTGAAAAATTCTTTCTGCATGTGATAGCTAAACTCTTGAGATAGGTTATAGACTATTTTTCATCATCATCATCGTCACTATAAACCATTACTAAGGGGGCATCACCGCGAGGGCGCTAGTTGTTTATGTTGGTAGTTTAGCCGCATCGGAGATACCTATTATATTGATTTTCATATCAGAAACCTACCTACTATTTTTCTGAAATAATCCTTATCTTACATTTACTAGCGTACTACAAGTAGTAAAAACGGCTTGATTTTTAAATCACCTCAAAGTCCATAAAAACTCGAATCTCGATAATCTGTTGCAAACGATCAGAAAATTAGTCAAAAAAGGTCTCATTTTTCACGTTTGATATCTAACAGGCAAAACGGTAAATCTCAAAGCGGCTGATTTTAATGGACGCATAAAAGGGCATCATCTCTGTCCATTAAATACCTTTTAAACGTTTGATCCCTTTTGTATTTGCCATGGCGATGATCCGAGCAGATTGTGAGCTCGGCTCGTGTTAATCAAGCCTTTATAATGCATTCACGTACCCTGTACTCTGCCCGACTGACCCACTGGGGTAAATACAGAATTAAAGGCCGGAAGTTGTTCGCTCTAAATTCTCTGATTTCAGACTGTTTTATTGGAGTACTCTGGAAAGTTCGTAAATTGACTGAGTCTTTAGACTTTCATCGTGTCTGTGGCACTTATCGCCATCATTACGTTGCCTCGAAGCTCATAAGGAATTTAAAAGAATATCTTATCTATTTACCCAAAACACAATTTACCAAAACAATTTAGAAGCCCTCCAAATATCGCGAGCACGTCAAGCAATGAATGCAAAAAATGATGCAAAATTTTCAATTATCTTCGGAGACGTGGCTCGCGTCCCGAATAATAAATCATGAAGGTGTCGCAACTTGTCCGCGCCGGCAACCCGTTATACCGCGGAAAAATCAAAACGAGGGGATCACAAAATATAATTTCAAATAAAAGTTCACTCAGGGGCGGTCACAAGTTTCTTAATTAAAACTTACGTCGGACGTCGCGAGGGGAGGGAACTTTGACCCAGAAATAAATAAATACAGACGGGAGGAGTGACTGTGCCGTCACGAGTCGCTCATTTATTTGTCTATAGGAGTTTTGCTCAGTTCGACGGACGTGTCTCATAATCTGCGGGACACAGCACACCTATTGGCAGCTTATCTTTTTACAGTTTATTGCTACGTTTTTCTTTGTCCCCTATATTTGTGTTATTTTAGTTAGGCGATTCGAATTGAGATCTTGCTACTTTCCTAAATTGATGATTGTAACTTGTTTTAGCATTTTTAACCACAAGTTTTACGCTTTTAGTTATGCTCAATGTTGAAGCATCTAATTACTATAATTAAATCACTCGATAACTATATAATTAGTATAGTACGTGATGATATACAACTCACGCAAATTAAGAAGTCGTTAAGAAGCACAACTAAAGTAGTAGTGTAAGGTTATCATTATGATTTTTTTTAGCTTTGTGTTCATATCAGTTTATTTGTTACAGCACTCCATGCTCTACTTCTTCCATCACTACGAGCTGCCGGTCATACTACAACATGTCCAACTGCAACAATTACTGCTGCGCACCCACAGAGGTATGGCTGGCATGATGGGGCTCGCTGGTATCGCCGCCATGGCCTCCGGAGCCCCCTACCAGGACGCGCCAGGCACCGGCATCCAGGCCACACCACCCACCACACAATCCACCACACAGACGGTACAGAACACCGTGCAATCACAAACTCAAACAACACCCTCAGTCTCCACGGTACAAACCAATACAACCCATACGGGTGACGTACTCCCCAGAACACCAGAAACGAACACCGCTGGGACCAATACTCCCGTCGAAAACGAAGAGACCACCGTCTCTGCCAACATCCGAAACGATAAAGACATCTCGTCCAGCGAAGGTGCGATTAAAATAGAGGAGATCGCGAGAAGAGACTCCGGTGCTCTGGTCAAAGAGTCTCGCTCCACAGCTGATTTAGGCGAGCCCTTGCTGGGCGCGCCCGACGGAGACTCAGCCGCGAACAACGCAAAGGTCGAGCCGTCCACACTCGACCGCAGACGGGACGAGAACATAGAAGACCCTCTGACGTCTGGTTACGAAGTAGTACCAGAGATACTTGCTCCCAGAGCTACCCCCGAGGCTGACGATATAGACTAGCGAATAATTTTAAATTCAAGCAATGATAAACTTGTATGATAGGCCATTGCCGCTTTTGTGAGTGAAATCGCCAGATAATCGAACTATAGATAGAGGATACAATTTTGTCATAGGTAGGGTGGTAAGTCTCAATACTGGACTTAAGTTTAATGAACACAATGATAAGTAAGTTCAAAGTTTTATTTTCTAGGATGTCGTAATATTGGTGTCTGTAATTTAAGATTCCGCCATTGCCTACAAACGTGTAAATACTTAATGATAGTAATACGAAACGAATCTAGAAGCTTTGGTGTTCCAGAGTTGTAATTTATTATTACTTTGCATTGAGCTGGAGGTCGGCATACTCTTTTCAGTGATTTAGTTTACTTGCAAATAAATATTTTCGTTCATAACTGCCTTTAATATTTATTTATCCTAACGAGTAGTAGTTTCTGGAGCGATAATGATGATCATATTTTCTCAACTCAAATAGAAGCGATCGTGGCGGACGTTCTTGATTTATGCTTGAAGTTAAGCAACGTTGGGCGCGGTCGGATGGGTGACCGCAAGTGGCATTACGAGCTGAGCGCTTCCATGCTTCGGAGGGCACGTTAAATTGTCGGTCCCGGCTTTTAAGTCGTTAAGCCATGATGGAGGCCTTTAGGCGGCCTAAAAGCTCCGTCACCAGAGTTGGCCACTTGCTCATACGAACTTACTTCATACTTTAATTCAAATATACAGTTGGGCCGGCGGATCTAGGCGATCGTGAAGTTAGGCTTTTCGCTGCGCAGTAGAAAATTTTGTATGAAAAAGTTGCACTGCGCATCGAAACGGCTAACTTCACGAACGCCGAGATCCGTTGGCCCTACTGTACATTGGCACGGACATTTATCTCATTCCTTTTTTAAACTTATTGAGTGTCGTGTTTGCCGAGTGGGCTAGCGCCCCGACATTCGCTTCGTGAGTTTGATTCCTGGCCGTGCACTGGTGTATTTTTCGTTTCGAAAAATTTATACTTAAGAATTTTATGCACGAGCTCAAACGTTGAAGGAAAACATCTTAAGGCCGGCCGCATACGTACGGAATCCTCGGACGGAATCCGCAGATTTGGAATTTACGCAGACGTTCAATTTTAGTTCGTATGACCTGTACGCACGGTTTGTTTTCGAAATGAACGTCAAGTTTTTTTCCGTTCGGAAAAAATAAGAACGTGTGCGGCATGTAGAACAATTTGTATTGAATGCGTGCATTCCGAATTCGGAAAACCGAACGTATGCGGCCGGCCTAAGGAAACAAGATAGGATCTAGTACGACTGGCGGCGACATGTCTCTTATAGAAGACAAATATCTGCAAAGTGTGGGTATGTACCAAATAAATGTTTGGACTTGCCTCTGACTACTCCTTTAGACATCTTCAAAGGATAACCTTTCAGAATCTTTACCTTGATAAAAAGTAGCCTATGTGCTATCCCAGGTCATAAACAATACCTACCTACCTATAATCCAAGTTTCATTAAAATGCATTCGGTAGTTTTTATGTAAAAGAGTAACAAACATCCATACATCCATCCATTATCCTCACAAACTTTCACAACTATACTATTAATATGATAAAATTCTAGATAGGTAGGTACTTATTTTTTTGATTGTATTTTCTTCATAACTTTTTGTTCGTGAATTTTACTATATTTTAATACTAGCTGACGCCCGCGTGGACTACTATTTTGTTCATCCCACGGGAACCGTGCATTTTTTTCGGGATAAAAAGTAGCCTATGTCCTGTCCAGTCCTGTAAAAAGTAGTCATTATCTATCTATGTTTCAAATTTCAGCCAAATCGGTTCTGCAGTTACGGAGATACGTGGCAACAAACATTCACACACACACACACACACGGACTTTCGCCTTTATAATATTAGTAGGATTTATTATGCTGTTCGGGGTCAAGTCGTTCTTGAGATATAAATGTTGTAATCCGACTTTGCTTTATATATTTAGACTTTATGTGATCACCTCTTGGGCACAGCAAACTACGATTGTGGTGGTTAACAGGGTCATATCACTTCAAATAATAAGTAAGTACATTTTCCAATTATTTTTTATTTATATCCAAAGGCTTGATATGATTCAAACCTAAATCAGACTTGTCTAAGATAATCATCTATCATTTTGCGAGTAGATCAACTGGTATCGATATCTTTTGTCGAGGGTTAGGTAATAAAAACAAACATTTTATATCAGTACATTTATTGAATAATCAATAACCATAAATTATTATTATTATTATTATTAAGCCTTTATTTCCATAACAATATAATTACATAATATTTAACATTATTTGAAAATTGTATTATATTTTAAATTATTACTTAAAAATTTCATTTACTTAGTACTATCTTTAAATATCATAAATAATAAATATAATAAATAAATAGATACATTTCCATAATATAATTGTCAGGCCCCGTTTCGGGTATAGGCCTCCTCCATCTGTCTCCATTCGTCTCTATCTTTTGCCTTTTCCATCCAGTCTCCATTCACCGTTCTCACTATTTCGTCTGCCCAGCGTTCTTTGGGGCGACCTCTAGTCCTTTTTCCGTCTGGACCCACCCATTCCGTGACTTACAATAACCATAAATACAAGTTTTAAAAAAAAGTTAAGTACATAGGTAATAGTAGAGGCCTTTGCCCAACAATGGAACAGTATGGGCTAGTAGAATAGAATAGAAGTACATAATAGTAACAATAGGTCTTATTATTAAGGAGATTAGTATGTTTTACAAAACAAAGAACATTCGACGTTCTTGAATACATACCTACTATTAAATACCCTACTATTATTATAATTACTTAAAAATACTTAAAGTTAGTTCGGTCACAGTCATTATACAATATGCAGTAACAG
Organism: Camptogramma bilineatum; assembly: GCA_958496255.1. Taxonomy (NCBI): domain Eukaryota; kingdom Metazoa; phylum Arthropoda; class Insecta; order Lepidoptera; family Geometridae; genus Camptogramma; species Camptogramma bilineatum. Next base: position 5,977,588 of record OY292467.1, on the reverse strand, counting down.
AAGGCCGATGGGGCCGAAAGGTTCTACGAGTGGAGGCCACGGACCGGCAAGCGCAGCGATGGACGTCCACCATCAAAATGGACAGACGGCCTTGTAAAAACCGCGGGTAGGTGGTGGATGCAGGCCGCTTCGAACCGCAACACATTTATTTATTACTTACTTATTTATTTATTTACATATAGGTTACTTAGGTACTTAGCATAACATTACAGTAGCCAACCAAATCGTTATATCTATTGAAACATTTAAATATTGAAGCTAGATAAAAAGTACCAAAACAATGAAACGATCTTATCTTTTAAAGGTAGCACGGAATGGAAATCTTTGAGGGATATCTATGTCCAGCAGTGGACGTCCAACGGCTGATATGATGATGATGAAGAGATGCCAATATAGATATGTATGAATAACAAATTGTCGATGGGGCCGAAAAGTTCTAGAGTGGAGGCCACGGACCGGCAAGCGCAGCGTTGGACGTCCACCAACAAGATGAGATACGAGTACATGAGGTAAGTTCTTAGATTTATGAGCCGAGTGTGAATGTCAGGGCGCCTCAGCAGTCAGTGTTGTAAAGATAATATCTGAAACAAAACCCAAGTTTTATCAAATAAATCGTGTCATTATGTAAAATGCATAGACCAAAGAAAAAAGCTTTTAAACTGTATTTTTTGAACAACAAATCTTTTTCTTTTCTTTTAAATGTGGCTTTATAAATAAGCATGTTTTGTAGGTTTTACTGTTTTTTAATAACATAACTATTGAACAAATTAATCTTGTATTCAAGATACATTTTCTTTTGGATGTACCATTTCTATATTCAATTATGTACTTAATACTTAAAATATTTTGTACGGGTAAAAAATTATTGTTCTCACTATTATAATAACATCACGGAAGTTTCTCACGTAAAAATTTCGTCGATTTATATGCCGACACTGTTTCGATTCATCCAGAAGGACTTGCGCTTGTGTCGCACTACTAAACCGATGATATTCTTACGCGAGCAATTGATATTACTTATGTATTTTTATTATTAAGTAGGTAAGTACTTACAATCAATAGTGGACTCATGAAAGTTATGTTTGCCTCATAGTTAAAAACAGTTCTTACCAGTGAATTATATTGTAAAATCTGCTAACTGGAACAGATGTGGGGTGGCATGAATACATCGAATTTGTAGTTTCTGACCTTCAAATCTGTAAAAAATAAGTAAGTTTATTACAAAATCCTTTAATCAAACTGGAGGATGCACAGTTATTTAAGCGTTAATATCGTTCTGTAGTAAGATTTAGTAATTTAAGTTAGTTAATATAAAACAAATGAACTGTATCGTTGAGGATATAGGGTTGACATTTGATCAGATCCTGAGGCATTATACTAGATCCTTTGAAGAATTCATAAGGAATTTGGAAGTCTTCAAATTATGCATTAGTCACAATGTCCACAATTTGCAAGTTATGCATGTGTGCTCACAAAATGTGGCCACGAGACGATTTAAGTCCATTGCCTAAATACTCATTAGTTTACGACGATGTAGTATTTTAAAATAATTACGCTTCGATGGAGTGACGTCACTGGCGTTTTTGTTGCATACCATACCGTACATGAAGTGAGTAGGTACCCACCTACTCACTAACTACTAACATTGCCGAGTAAAATGTTACGAGTATGTTGATTGTTCTTACCACATTAGATGCTGCTTGAATGAAGCTTTCAGCGTCTCTCCATCGAAGCTGACATTAATCATTTTAACCGACTTAAAAATGGAGGTTCTTTATTCGGGACATAAGTATCGTTATTTAATTTTATTTTTCATGCATTTTCACTGATGTATTCGTCAAAAATGACTTTTTAGTTCGAAAGAAAATTCCCACGTTTTTCTTATGGTCACCAAGACAGGATTTGACGGTTAAATCTCAGACAACAGACATAAGTAAGTATAGATAACTTTGAAGTCGGTTAAAGCACATTTAGGGAGTGGCTACATTGCGTTTTCTGCAGCGCGTTTTTAAGCAGCGCGTTTGTATCGCGTATCTGAGTTTGTATCGATACAAACGCGCGTTCGCATCGCATTTATTTGGATACAATACCTATTTATCCTGTGGGAAGGGAGCGGTCTGCGCGTTTGTATCGATACAAACGTGCTGTAAAAAACTCGCTGCAAAGAGCGCAGTGTGTCCACTCCCTTAGAAAACAATTAATTTAAGATTAGGTACCATTGACAATCGTGGAGAGAGCTTCGAAGACAAGACAGCCTTCATGGTTAAAGATATCTTGTCTTCGAATGTAAGATTGAACGATCGTCAATTTCCCTCGACTTCTGATGCTTCTTCATGATGCTTTAAATCTTGTCAGCTACGTGTATTCTCAAGCAATAACATCTCACAATGTGTGTTAATTCCCCAAGAATACGCGTGGCCGATCAAGTTACAGTTATTCTTCGTTCTTGAGCTTTCATTCTTCATCGTTGGATAAGGTAAGGGGGTGTGTGATAACATAAAGAGTTTCAGACGCCCCCTTATTCTTACCGACAGAAATTGTGTAATTTTATCAATACCTAGTTTTAATGATTTTACACACTTTCTATCTATTTATGTACTGAAAAAAACTTATTAAGTTATACAGTAAAAGTAAACATTCAATCTAAAAAGCCACAGTTTTACAATAATTGTGAATAAAGCTCTAGTTCCACACTATTTGAAGTCTGCGCCGTTTCAAATTGCGATGCAATGCACAATTAAACTTCATTAATTTTGCGTCACATCACAATAACCTGATACGCAGACTCCGAATATTAGTTCCTACAGCTTTACTATTGTAAAACTTTGATTGCGAATGCTGTACTTATCGGGATAGTTTAGTTATAGAGGCCGTATCGGGTTGGGGTCTAATCGCGCGGGCACGTGCGTCGTCACGACCATCGTCCGCCGGGTAATCCTACTGGACGCAGGATCACCGGTTTATCTGTGGAACGAAACAGAGATTAAACTGCACCGGATTGTTGTTCGATCGGCGATTGTTGCGAATCTAGTTCAAACTTGTTTTGTTGGAACGTGATTTGTGTGTTTCGGAGCATCGGAATCAGCAGAAATAGTGAAAACTCTTTCGAACTAAAACTAAGTAGGTAGGTAACCAAGGAATTACTGAGATAGGTCATTCGCTAAAGGAGACTGTTTTTAAGTGGTCTATGAACCAATAGCCATACTGCTATGGTATTTCTGTGGGGATACCTCAACTACATCCTTGTGCAAGGGGGCATCAAAATCCAACCCGGCAGTTTTGAGAAAAATAATACTTTAGAATTCACATTTCTTGCAAAAATGTTTTTATTTTAGAAACTTTTTGAACGGTTATTGTGGTTAGTGTCTGTAAAGTTCAGACTACAACGTAATAATATGGTGACAGCGACCTGATCTGATGATGGAGTCAGGAGCTGTTCAACAGAACTCCTCAATAAATAAGCCGATTGAGTTGAAACTCGGCATGCCTGTCAAGTTTCAACTACAATGTAATTATATGGTAACAACTAGCTGATCTGATGATGGAGTCAGGAGCTGTTCAACAGAACTCCTCAATAAATAAGCCGATTGAGTTTAAACTCGGCATGCCTGTCAAGTTTCAACTACAATGTAATAATATGGTAACAACGAGCTGATCTGATGATGGAGTCAGGAGCTGTTCAACAGAACTCCTCAATAAATAAGCCGATTGAGTTGAAACTCGGCATGCCTGTTAAGTTTCAACTACAATGTAATAATATGGGGACAACGAGCTGATCTGATGATGGAGTCAGGAGCTGTTCAACAAAACTCCTCAATAAATAAGCCGATTGAGTTGAAACTCTGCATGCCTGTCAAGTTTCAACTACAATGTAATAATATGGTGACAACGCGAAACTGCAACTAATAGGGACTGCAAACCCAAAAACTATAAAAATAATAATGCTAGTGTACTTAAATGAGTAGACAACTACAGAGAAACAGTCGTCTAACATAGACTTTTATAATAGCCTACTTTTTGTTTTAATCGTCACCTTAAAATATTACAAAAAAAAACTAGACATCGTCACTTAAAAAAATGTTGAGGTGGCAAGTGAGTAGTAGAGAAACACATTGATAAAGTACTTATACAGTCAGAAATAACCGTTCAAAACGTTTCTAAAATAAAAAATATAGCAAGAAATGTGAATTCTAAAGTATTATTTTTCTCAAAACTGCCGGGCTAGATTTTGATGCCCCTTTGCACAAAGATGTAGTTGAGGTATCCTCACAAATATACCACTGCAGTATCGCTATTGGTTCATAAACCACTTCCCATACAAAAAAAACATTCTCCTATGGGGTTTAACACCAAAAATAACCATAATGGCTTTATACAGCCGTAATAAGACCAACACTGAAAAACGTTGCTATTGTCTGGTGGAACAGAACAGAACTCAACACTATAATTAGTCTGTGAATCCCCCAGGAAACTTCTGTGCTTCTGGGAGGAGCTAGGCGGGCTTGTTTTAATGAGCCAGGTCATCCCCACGCATAAAAGACCACCTTTGAGTCTAAATGCGGAAAAGGGAGTCTACATACATACATCCATACATATGGGCACAGTTGTTGGTCGTTTCTAACACCAACACCGTCTAACATTGACTTTTATAAAAGCCTATACTTTCACTTATGGAAATAAAAAAAATGCGCCGCGCGGTGTAGTGTTAAAAATAATAAACGGACAGGTGACACAATGTAAATTGTAGTCGCAACTTGACAGACATGCCGAGTTTCAACTCAATCGGCTTATTTATTGAGGAGTTCTGTTGAACAGCTCCTGACTCCATCATCAGATCAGCTCGTTGTCACCATATTATTACATTGTAGTTGAAACTTGACAGACATGCCGAGTTTCAACTCAATCGGCTTATTTATTGAGGAGCTCTGTTGGACAGCTCCTGACTCCATCATCAGATCAGCTCGTTGTCACCATATTATTACATTGTAGTTAAAACTTGACAGACATGCCGAGTTTCAACTCAATCGGCTTATTTATTGAGGAGTTCTGTTGGACAGCTCCTGACTCCATGATCAGATCAGTTCGTTGTCACCATATTATAACATTGTAGTTGAAACTTGACAGACATGCCGAGTTTCAACTCAATCGGCTTATTTATTGAGGAGTTCTGTTGAAAAGCTCCTGACTCCATCATCAGATCAGCTCGTTGTTACCATATTATTACATTGTAGTTGAAACTTGACAGACATGCCGAGTTTCAACTCAATCGGCTTATTTATTGAGGAGTTCTGTTGAACAGCTCCTGACTCCATCATCAGATCAGGTCGCTGTCACCATATTATTACATTGTAGTCCGAACTTTACAGACACTAACCACAATAACCGTTCAAAACGTTTCTAAAATAAAAACATTTTTGCAAGAAATGTGAATTCTAAAGTACTTATTATTTTTCTCAAAACTGCCGGGTTGGATTTTGATGCCCCCTTGCACAAGGATGTAGTTGAGGTATCCCCACAGAAATACCACTACAGTATCGCTATTGGTTCATAGACCACTCCCCATATAAAAAAAAACAGTCTCCTTTGAAATTGCTTTTATAAAACGTTAAATAAATATCCCTAAAAATTGTATTATGTACCCTTATTCGTATAATAAAATACGAACGTAACCTCACATCGACCCAACAAAACCCTTTTTAAAATGTAAGCTCTTGATCGCATTAAGGACGCCGCCAAAACTTCTCAAGTTCAGAAGAGACGTAACACCTTTTCAGTGTTTGTGATATAACCGACAATCGGATATCAAACGTTAGTCCGATAGTTTTATCCGGCGGGTTTTATCAGAGGGTCGGCCTCTTTGATCCCGGCGGCGCCACTTTGATGTCGCGCGCCCTTTGTCACCACCCGCTGTCAACCTGCAAACGAAGATACTGTGTTACGACACTGTTACGGAAATGCATATTATAGGAAATGATGGGATATCATTATTAAGAAATGTTTTGCTTTTTGACATAATTCGCTCTTGATGTAATATTGTCATTACAAAGATGAGACATTTTATTTCGTTTGTTGGTGAAATTGTCTTTAAAGCTAATAATATTTGACGACCTCTGTGGCGCAGTGGTTGAAGGACCGCCTGCGACGCATGAGGTTGCGGGTTCGATCCCCGCCGCGGGCCAAATGTATGATCTACAAATATTAGTTTTGGGTCTGGGTGTTTTCTATGTAAGTATAATGTATGTATTTACAAATTAGTCATATTATAGTATCAGTCATGTAGTTCCCAAGCTCTGCTTACTTTAGGGCTGCTTTATTTAATATTAGATACGTAGGTACTAAAAATGCTAACTTCACTGCCCTTTAGACGATCTTTAATTCCCTAAACATCTGAGAGAATGTCAACCGTTCCTTTGGGTTACAGGATGATCCTGTGTCGTACTAAAAATAACTCCAGACTACAAAAGTCTCCACAATTAGCTTTCTTACAAATATTTTGAAAGCAATCTTCCGACAACAATAAAGCCAAGTGAAAGAGAACAATTTAAGTTCAACTGGCTGTAAAACGGAGTAAAAATAAAGGAGTGGAGGCAAAACGAGACTCATAAATATGAAAGACAATTATTACCTCGGAGTGCGAAAACCTAGCACCTGTTGAGGGGATAGTGGGCACTTGGTCTCGGCGAATTTATTCGTAGTGAAAGCGTAGTTCGTTCCATTTATCTTTTGCAGTGCTAAGTTATTGAAACTGATTTTCTTACTGTAAAATTTCTCACCCGAAAACTAACCATGTTCAGATAACGATATCGTTGATATATATGTAGGACGTATTTTATTGTAATTGTATAACACATATCGATTATTAAGACAGATTTTGTATGTCTTATTAATATTTGCAACAAAGTCAATGTTACGGTTTTTTTAATAAGATCACATTAAAACGATTTTTTTTTAATAAACCCAATTTTTTTACCTCCCAGAATTTATTTTTAAGCGTATAGCAGGGCGTCTGCTAGGTATTTAGTTCTTGCTTATAAACTAGCTAACTATAAGTAAGCAAACTAATAATAACTTTCATATTATTAGTGTTATAACGCAATGTCTACCCAGGTGCAAGTAGATCATTAATCTAGCGAAAGTGATCTAAATTGGCCGCCGACGCGTCTCACATCAAAGTGTTCAACTTTAAATGAATCCGTTAATTACACTAGTGTTGATTCTCAAGAAACACCCTCGGGGGATCCCCGAAATTACCCATCGGGCTTCAGCGGCTTACAAGCTTTTGGTATTAATGTGTGAATATTTATACCTACTTTCATACGGTCTTAGTTACCAATTAATTACTTTTTAAACTTGGTTACGGATTGTAGTTCAGAAATAGGATATAGATGTATTTATACATTCAAATTCCGATTAACAAAATTATTAAATACATTTAGTGATGTAAGTAGATTCTTCTTAAACCGTAGGTCAACCTCTTGCCTTTCGTTGATTATTATACTTAAAACAGCTCTAGCCAATAACATTCCTCTTACAATTATAACATTGAAGCAAAATAACAATAAAAATCAACAATCTTAAAGCCTCCACAAAAATGAGCACACCTCCACGAAAAACCAAAAGGCAAAGGGTAATTTCCCAACTGCTGTAAAATTAGCTTCCACAAAACATTCTTGACAAAGCTACTATAAACATGGGATTGTCCGGGACCGCAAGGCTTTATTATTTTTAAGTCCTTTCGAGTGTTCCCTCGAAACTTTCCCGTCCCCAGACAGAAAGTTAATTTCTTTCGGTGTATTTTAAAATTAATTTCGCTTTGTGGTTCCCCTGCACGAATTGTAACAAAACGGTAAAAGCTTTCAGTTATAATAGACCAGAAAAATGGCTGTTCTTTGAACGCCTAATGCTTCGCAACAATTGCACAAACGCTTTGAGTTTTACAAAAATATGTACAGTCAGCGAAATAATTTGATTAATTGAGATTTTAAAACACAGTTAACTTCAATAAATCTTACATGAACTACTTAATGTTTTGAAAATTTTTATTAAGAGCTGTGAATGTGCACCCGATACAAAAATAATTACAATGAAAATTTTATGATATGTAATAGTAATGGAATAAAAATTATATAAAGCAATTGTTGGAATTATTTAGTTGATCAACAGTAGTCGCTAGTTACGTAAGTCTATTATTAATAAACAACAATGTAGGTATGTATATTCTCTATGTGTGATGTTCTCAACCATCAATCTGATTACAATAAATCTTTTGAAGAAAAGGGTAAGTTTGTACTCGTAACGTATAAAAAGTAACAGATGTACAAAAACAAAAAAATATTTATGTGATAACACGTGTAGGTAAGTATCATCGGCAATAAAATTCCACAGTTTGCTGTGTATTTCGTTTTGTTCTAAAATCTATAAATTCTGATATTTAAATACACACGGCGCAACAAAACGATTGCTGTACAAAGCTTTTTTCACAATTTATAAAATTAGAATGGGATTGGTGGAGGACCCAGGAAGTTGGGCCAATCTTGTCACCCATTGGGTGCCAAGCGGGCAACAAGACGTCACGGTAGACCCAAAAAAAATGGCGAGATGACCCGGATGCATTTGAATCCTCGTGGTCGGATGTAGCAATGGACTGAGTTACGTGGAGAGAGAAATGGGAGACCTTTGCCTAGCAGTGGAACAACGTTAATTAAAAAAAACTAGCTGAAGTACGCAGTTTTGCTGTGACGAGATTTCCACAGAAAACTGTAAAATGTAGCGTTTCAAATTCGGCTAAGTTTCATATTATTCAAAGAACAATCAGATCAGTTGTTCCAGAGATTTATACCTCTTACCTCAAATGTAAAACATTAATAGGTATTGTACAATATTTTATGTCTAATAAAATATTATTTAAATCTTCTTTTAATAAAAGTCTAGTGAAATATTATTTAAACCTTAAATAATATTTCAAAGAGGTTTAGTAAGTTTGATTGAGGGTTTCTCTGAAAAAAACTCAGCCAATTTGTTGGTAATACGTGAGCAAAGCCGTGAGCCGCTAGTTTTATAATAAATTCAGCCTCTTATTTCCTATTATAGTCTCATTTTTAGTAAAAAAATTAAACCGATTCTTATTTTGTAAAGCTTGTGCCTATTCATGTATTCAGCCTACAAATGCCAAAACCACACGCTTAGAGCGCTTAACCTTCACAATATGCGATGCAACAATGACATGGCACAGCCGCCCACGATTTCCACCCTTATTTACATGCCTGTACGTTTTACATTGAAAATTTTCGAGTTATACCAGAATGGCTTACGACTGTGAATAAATGTTACTGTGCAGTGCTTGAACTGGGGCATGTGTGTGAATGGGATGTGTAGTGCACTTGTCAACGCGTTGTAAACTTAGTCGTGGATTTTACTTACTTTTATACGAAATGTTTGTATAATAGTGTCGTGTAATGTCAGTAAAAAGAAGAACATTTTCAGATTTTATCATGTAGAGTGGTGTAAAAAAAATGGTTTTCATATAAGTAGTTAGCTAGTTAGCCATGGAATATACCTACTGCATTTTACAATAAATGAAAAAATGTGTAAGAAATATTTCTCTGTTAATGTTTTTTACATAAGCTAAAGTTATACGAAACTAAAAAAGACAAACTAATGTACAACATAAATGCATTGACACAAAGTTTATATTTTTGGTTTAATTCAAGGTTTAATTATTTAAATTGAATTCTTGTCAAAATAAAAATATGCATTGTCAGTTGCGGGCGCAGGTGGCAGCTGCGACAGGTGATTAAAATGCTAATAAGCTCGCTTAGGTTTTGCTTTATTGGGGGTTAAGATGCTCTTTTTAAGACATTATATTATATAATTACTTTCGGTGTGGGGTTATTTAATTCGAATTAAACATCCGTACCCCTATTATAAATGTGAAAGTGTGTTTGTTTGTTTGTTTATTTGTCGTGGAATCACGTCAAAACGGAGCGAAGGATTGACGTGATTTTTTGTGTGGAGATAGTTGGAAGGCTGGAGAGTAACATAGGCTACTTTTTATCCGGGTACCACGCGAGCGAAGCCGCGGGCAGCAGCTAGTAATAAAATAAACATTAAAAATCATTCTTGGCTTTTTGGTTGTGATTGTAGTTTTTTATGTTTATCGATATAAATATACATTTTAATAGTGTTAGTATTCTATTCATACTTTTTGAGTTTTTTTAGAATGAACTTTGTCTTAGTAAAAATTATACAACAAGATAAAAGATATGAATACTTTTCGAAACTAAAAATGCAACGTTTTTTTTCATTGGTTATTAAAGTAAACAGGATATCGTTTTTAAAGTTCATTATATTTCACCGTTTATTATAAAGCCCGTCTCGAATGAGCCGTTTTAAAGTAGCTTATTCCCAAGATTGGCAGTTCGATTATCCCAGTCTAGTCTAGTAAAAGTACAATAAAAATTAGCGTTGGGGCGATTTACGTGTAACGGAGCGGAGACGGTATGGGTAAGATCTCTACAAAAATATCAAGGCAACTCAAATAATACGGCTGTATGTCCAATGTCTCACAACTTCTGATAGTCGAATCGTTTGAGAATACTAAGGAAAAGTCAAGTCGAAAGCATGCTCAGATTACACCATCTACACACGACATTTAGACAAAATAACATATTACATGAACTAAGTTAAGATAAGCGTATCTTTAAAGTCTGTAAAACGCTGTGTTACTTCAAAAATAAGCTTAAACAAATTTTTAAATAACAAATTACAAATCTTCATTTTTTTTTTTATTTATAATTTTTAATTATTGTTGTGAGTATTTTTACTTTACAATCTGAGGTTAGTTTAAAAGTCGTTCCGTCTGCGTCCCGCCCTAATATCAAACGATTTCTATAATGTCCCAGACTGCATAAGCACTCCACGGGGAGACGCGGCTAAATTAAATCGCCCTGAACCTGTTTCACCAGGAAAAATGATCGCCTACTGCATTTGAGATGCGATTAATTAACTTGACGCAAAAAATGTATTCACTGGAACATTTTTCATTTCAAACTGTGCACGTATTTGTTTCTTGAGTATTAATGTTGTTATAACTGATTATATTTTTTGTTATTATATTTCGATTTAATATTTTGCATGACATAATTAATAAAATACTCATTAATTTATTTACAGAAACTAGACTAATCTTTACAAAATACATTAGATCCAGTTGACCCATTTAAGGATCGTTGTAAATTATCTATATCAATTGACCCAAACCACTGCCAATTTAAAGCTGATCTGCTTAGGCCTATAAGCCTCGGATTAATAAAATATTAATTATATTGGTTTATTTGTAAAAATCATTTGATAAAGTTAAATTGTTGTGCACCCATTCTATGTAAAAGGCGCGCTTATTAGATCAAACGAAATAAGACTTATCACGGCTCGCAGATTATATTACTTCTCGGGCCACGGACGGGCCAATCCGTGTTGACTCTCCTCAATAACTAACTTCAAACATAATTATCTACCCTCGATTTCCCCCAAAATTGGCGATCCTCCCCTGGGCTCTCAATATTGCCGACAATTTCTTGTGCCAACACGACGAATATCGAAGATCATTGTTTGATTATCTCATTATGGGATGATTGATTTCATGGGCCGTTCATTAAGATATTTAGGATATTTTGTGATACATCGGCTGTTATCTTTTCTTGGTTTTCTTGTCACAATTGGGACAGTCAATGTATTAATTGGTAAGGATAATTCTGTTTGTTTTGTTCATTCTGTATTAATTTTGTGCTGTAAATAGCTATAACTTTTGTAATTTATGACTTCTTTGTATTTTTTGTAAAAGTTTTTCAAATAATCAATCAATCTTTAGATTTCCAACTCCAATTTTAAAATGAACGTACCAAGTTCTTTTCAACAAAACTACATAGCAATCTTTACATACATTATCACGTAATCTATCTCCCACATCCTAAGGAGCATTAAGAAGAGCGGTCGCATATTGAGGCTGTGCAATTTCACGAGACACCGCCTCTCGGTAATAAATATAAAATATGCGTCGGCGACGGGCCAGCCCTTGAATACCAAGTGGAACTACAAATGATTTTAAAACCTACCCCCTTGCTGTTACAGCTGTAGCCCACTCAGACAGGGCCTTGCTTATTTTTAATATTCTTACCCAATCTCGCGGTTTCTAGCTTGAAAGTTTTAAAAATATTCAGAGCAATATATTGACTCACTTAGAACGTTCTCAATATACAACAGAGTCAGTAAGTCTGTACGAAGTCGCGTAGCTTCGTAGATGTTCTACGGCGTAGCACATCTGCCATGAACTGTCAAATAATTTTGTAAGACAAACAAGTGAGTTTTTAATTACTTACGCAAGAATTTAAATCTAATCAAATTCGGGTACCAATAATGCGTGTTTTACAACAATTTTAATACCTGTCTTACAAGACAGTTTACATGCAAAAGTTGGAGATAAGTGTGAGCGGGCGTTTTGTCATCAAAGTGACAGTTTATTTGTAAGTTATCTCCGTCAAAATTAGAATAGCCAACTCAGTAATCCATCAGAGTCGAGATCAGCCGGCAAATTTTAATTCAGATGAAGCTTTTAGGGCGCGGTTTATCGCAGCCGAAGTTAATGTTTAGCGTGACTCGAATACAGAGATATCATTTTAATTTCGCCCCTTCTTGTCCTTTTGGAAAATCAAGATATAGTGAACAGTACGAACGAAGTTTAGTAGACTCATGTGGATGTTCATAGCCTTGTTTGAATGTTTAAACAAATTGAATCGCATTTCATATTGACTTTCAGATCTAAATTTAATTCAAGTTTTATAGACATTAATGTGACCAAACAATGTGATTCTTTATAAAAGTTAGGTACTTACCTAGATTTAATTCGAATTTTTAATTAAAAATAATTACCTACCTACATTCAAATCTTCAACAGTGAATGAATGACTGAATAAACCACAAATAAAATAAAGAGAGGCAGTTCTATAAAACCTTCTTATAACTCTAAGGATTCTATTTTTTACGCTTTGTTTGTCTTTACCACTCTAAGGGTGCCTCGTACCAAATTTTACATATTTTTGAAGGAGAATAAATCTCGTTTGATGGAAAAAGAATTTCGTTGTAAACAGAGGAGGTTGGTTAATGGAATGTCTTTAGTATTCAGGGTGTTAGTAGGCAGATGGTAGAATTTGTGGTTTATAAGATACTTATTTTTCAAAATAACAATGTTGTATATTATTTGGTATTAGCGAGAAGATTGAGAAAGTTTATAAAAGTTTCATTTTTTGTAGCATGATTTTAAGAGCATGTTATTTTTTTTAATCCAAAAAAGTAGATGTAAGTATGTTAGTATTATTTGTTTTTCTTGTTTATAGATTAACTGTTTTCGGGGTTTCGAAAAATGCGGAAATAACAAACAAACCTGTATTCAGTATTCTCAAAATATTTAAATTGAAGACAACAAAATTCATATAGCATCAGATTTGTAAGCGACAAATCTACTTACTTAATTCTCGCCGCAAAACCGTCCCTATCAAATGCACCAAATCAAAGGACTGTGCCAAAATCCGCAATTTTATGATTCAATTACGGCTCAGTGGCGAGCAATATGCCGGCGTGAAAATGACACCCTTGCTCCCCAACCTCCCCTCGAACCACTCGAGAGCAATAATTACGATCAGTCTATGAAATTAGGTCTAATCATTACAAGCAAGTGTAATTTATATATTTTTATATCTTTTTCCTTAATTTTAAAACAGTATGTAATTAGGTTTTTTCGTGATTTAAAAAAAATGTTCTTGATTATTAGGATAGTTTTAGTCTGGACTGTTTTTACTCTGTGTATTTTTATGTGTAGCATTGAATTATCATTATCTTCCTGCCCTTATCCTACTGAGTATGGGTAGTCGCCACAACATACTTATATCTTTTTTCCACTTTCCTTTATCACTCGTTACATCAGGATGGATTACCGATAAGAAAGCTAGGCCCCATACCGTGTTTGTTGCTCTGATTCTTCACGGTGTCCGTCGCGATAGAACAGGAGTAGAATCACCTAGTTCTTAAGACGATTCAAAGTGATCCTAGTGGTCCTACTGTATAAATAATATTTCGATTTTGATTTTTGAATTTGAATTGCGGGTCCGATCCCCGCAGGAACGCAAAAGTTTGTATAGTTTGTAAATTCAAAACAAGTCTCGGGTCTGGGTATTTTTCTATCACACTAATCACACTAATATTATAAATGCGAAAGTTTGGATGTTTAGATGTTTAGATGTTTGGATGTATGTTTGTTCCTCTATAACTCGACAACCACTGAACCGCTTTGGCTGAAATGTAAAACGTAGATAGATAATGACCGGGAATAGGACATAGGCTACTTTTTATGCGGGTACCACGCGAGCGAAGCCGCGGGCGGAAACTAGTATAAGTATAAAGTGTAAGTATGGGGAGACCTTTGCCCAGCAGTGGGATGACATAGATTAATTAAAAAATATATTTGTAAATATTTAAAAAACAAAAGTATATAAGTGAGTAGAGTATCAGTAGTGCTGTAGGGGTGTATTTTGTCGCATGTTTGTAAATAACCTATGCGCAAACATGACAAAAAATACACCCCCTCCACTTTCTTCCAGCATTCTTTTTACATGACGAAACCTCTACCTCTCCTTATTTTGGGTGATGCTGTGTGAAGTGTCCACTAATATTTACTTATTAATTCATTTAAAGTTCTGCATATGATACTGTTCGTACTCTCTTACTCTACAACGTATCATTACTCCACTTAGCGCCCAAAGATTAGGACATATTTATTTATTTATTTATTTATTTATTTATTTATTTCGTTTAAGTTACATAGGTATAGGTTCATTACATTATGTATATGCTCAAAAAGTAACAGTTAGGAGACTGCCCTCCGTACTAGTTATAAAACTGTGTTACGGCAAGGCAACCTCCCACCCGCAAACAAATTAAACATGTAGTCATGCAAGTAGGTACCATACGGCATAAAACAAAATAAATTAATACATAAGTAGTAACTTAAATTATAAAGCAAATAGACAGGAGACATTGCCTTCCGCACTAGTTATAAAACTGTGTTGCGGTAAGGCAAAACACTTCCCCGCAAACAAGTTGAGCATTAAGCTAAATAAAGTACTAGAAGTACCTTAAAACGTACCTAATCAAAACATCAAGAAGTAGCAACGGTTATGGATGCAAAGAGTAACTTAGCAAAAAGTAGGAATGACAACACTCACGATTAAAGTAAAATACAAAGTAATAACAATTTGCAAATAACAAAAAAACACTAGAACAATGCAAAAGAGAGCAGGTTACAGTAAAAAGTCTTAATTCTAAATATGACAAACTAAGCAGTAGGTATTTAATGAATAAGTTTATTCTATTTTTAACTAAGTAATAATAATTAAGATTAATTTGGACGTGAGCTAGGGGACATTTAGTGCATGGTGAAATAAGGTAAGTATATATATATATATTAACTATGTGTGGTGGCCAAGAGAGAATAATGAATGCAGGGGCAGACTACCAGCCAGGTGGATGGACGATATCAAGGCCATAGAGGGAAAGACATGGATGCGAACGGCACCGGGTCCATTAGAATGGCGTTTAAGGGATGAGGCTTATACCCATCAGTGGGCTATTATTTGAGCTGCCAATGATGAGTTATAGGCCACATAGATCAGTTGGTAGTAGCTCTGCCTTCAGCACCAAAGGTCGTGGGTTCGACTCCCATCCAGGACAAACACTATGTGAACATAGATGTTTGTTCCGTATCTGTGTGTTATAAAGTATTATAAGTATCCTAGAATTAAGTATATAAGTATGCTGTCAGTCATCTGGTTCCCATAGCACAAACTTTGCCCAGTTTGGGGCTAGATTGCGCTGTGTGAAATGTCCAGCAATACTTAAATTTATTATTTATTTTATTATGACCATTAGATTTTCAGTTTCATTGTAGGAAAGTTTTTTTAGGAACTCATCTAAAAGACGGCCACAATTATACCTACTTATGAAATGGATTGGTTCAACTTTACATATTCGGTTATAGATCAAGGGTGCAAGAAAATAAGAGAAACCCTGAGCAAATGTTGTTTTGCAGGCCGGTACTTCGTGAATTTCATAAGATCTTCTAGGGTTCAAATTATCTCGACACGGATAGGCATGTTGACTTGTAATAATAACTTTGATGAATAGTTGTCTGACTGTCAAGACTTGGGTTTCTCTGTAAAGGTCACGTGTAGGGAATCTGAACGGTTTTGAGTAAAGAATTTTTAGGATAGATCTCTGTGTTCTCTCGAGCTTTATAATAAGACTCTTAGCCGCTCCACCCCAAGCTGTGATCCCATAAGTGACAATGGACTGACATAGTGTGAGGTAAACAACTTTATTTGTTGGTTCATCTTTGAGGTTTCTAATTTTTCTAAAAATTGGAATGAGTTTCCTAATTCGAGATTTAAGAGCACCAATTTGATTTTTCCAATTTAGGTGCTTGTCAATTATTATTCCGAGATATTTCAGGGAGTCTGTTGCTGATAATGTAAAGCAGTCGCAAATTGTGTTCGAGTCAATGGGACATGTGTGTGCTTTTAGACTAAAATCTGTATGAGGTTGGCCGGTTTTATTTATAGAAAATGTAATATATTTGGTTTTTTGTAAGTTTAGGGTAAGTAAATTATGGTTTAGCCAGTGAAAAACTTTACGCATGCCCATGCTTTAATAACGTATCGAGCCGAAACAATAAAACATAGAGGGGTTTTACAACTTGAATTCTGAAAGCACTGGAACTGCCAGCATTATTTGTGGCTGCGGAATATCAAAAACGAAATATGGAAAAACCCTTTTTGGAAAAACCTTTTTTTGCTGGAAAAATAGAAATGTAATTGAAGTTTCCGTAGCATATTTTTTAATATTTTCGTGAAAAAAAAAAAGGATCGACGCTTAATACAGCAGAGTTTCTACACGGGGAGTTTGTGGGTTCGGCATACCAAAAGGTCGCTAGACGTCTTACGCGTCCAATATAATAATATCTTCAGGATGATGTTGGGGCTGCCAAGATTCTGCAGCGCATCAGGGATGTTCGCTCATTACCACACAGATGGCTTTCACGCCATCATGCGCAAAAAAACTGTGTCCCTGATGAGCAGAGTTCGAAACAGCCACAACAGCATCCTGAAGACAGTCGCGGAGAATTGTATTTCTCCTATTTGGAAATCCTTTGTGCAGAGGGTGATTAGTGAAGGAAATCTAGTCCTCCATTAATCATCCTTTGTACTTAGGAACTTTTTTATGTCGCTAATTTTATGTTCACCTTTTAATTACCTATGGACTTTAGTTGTCTGAAATAAAATATTTTTATTTTTATTTATTTTATTTAATTTTTAGATCGATGAATGTGATATTATCATAATAAAAATAAATAAAACGTACATAACATGGTCACGACAGTATCCTTTGAAGATGTCTAAGGGGTTTGTCAGAGGTACGTTCAAATAAATTATATAGAAGTTATAAACGAATTATAAATATGAGCAATTTTACGAATGACGGAGAATCTAAACTTTTAATATTAATAGATTAACAATTTATGTATGAAATTATAAAGAAAATGCAATGCTTTTGAATATATCCTATCTTATTTGACTAAAACTGCAAGAAACAGACCGCATAAAAGCCGAAACTACTGAAGCTTTCGTCACTGAAATACACTTTCCAAATCGTCTCGTGGCCGCGATCACCTCGTGGCTAAGTGGATTGGAGTGGGACCTCATCTGTTCTCCGCCAGAGCCTCGGGGGTGGGAGAGGGTGAATTGCGTTAAATAAAGTCAAATTGAGCAATAAAGGCTCCCAGTAAATGCAATAGGTTTGCGACGAACCACTAATTTACAGTTCTTGGCTTGCACTTTTCGAGGTGATGGTTTTTATAACTTATGCTTTGGATGTTGTTTGAAATAGCTTGAGATAGTTTTTTGTTTTCTGTAGTTTTGAGCCTGGGCCTTTCTTAATTCAAACATTATAATTTGAGTAAAGGAAAATACCCTGACTGGTACAATTTCAGCTTTATTTAATAACAGTAGTATCTGATATTACTGGGAACTAGCGGACGCCCGCGGCTTCGCCCGCGTAGACTACTATTTTTTTATCTCACGGGAACCGTGCATTTTCGGGGACAAAAAGTAGCCTATGTTCTATTCTCGGTCATTCTCTATCTATATTTTAAATTTCAGGCAAATCAAGATGCAGGTGAACAAAGAAGATAATAAGTTAGTAGGCAAGGCAAGATTATGACGATAAACCAATTTTATAATCCAAATTCAAAAGGTTCCAGAAAACAATACAGAATTCGAATAAAACCTAATAATCAACCTAAAGACCTTACCGTTTTACATGGGAAAATAAGGGCAATAGAATGAAATAAAGCTTATAAGTGAAAACAAAGTTAGCCGTGACGAGGGTGGCAACTTTGTTGTTATCAAACGGACGCTTTAAGACGGGAAATCATCGCTCCCATTACATTGCGTTAACTGTTTCAGGGCTGCCACAGTATTTAACCATTCAACATTACGAATGGCCTCCCAGCTCATGGTAGAGCTCCGCCTTCTGCGATGTAAGTTGTGGGTTCGATTCCCATCCATTCCCTGCATTTGTATGAAAATGTACATGGTAACCGCTTGGTTGCGTAACCAAGCGGACACGAGCAGTGTGATTCAGAATTTCTCGGAATGTATTCCGAATTCGGGAAGTGACGCTGCTTCGATGAAAAGACGTCAACTTTCCGAATAAAATCATCGAATCGGATGCATTTTCACTGCAGGTGTAATTTACGTAGGTACCTTTGAGCTTTTGTGGGGTGGCGGCGCCACCATGGTGTCCTAGTGAGATCCGATCAGTGTAGATCCGTACAAAAAATGATTTGAGCATGAGATTTAAAACACTTTTACCGTCTGTGGGCTTATATTTGAAAGTGCACATTTGAAGAATATTTAGAGCTGATTATAAGTAGAATAATAATCTTTGTATATTTTTAAAATTATTAATGAACTGCAAACACCCACACTGAGTTATCTTATCACAAATAATAATTCAATGTGAAAAATACAAAGATAGTTTTAGACTAAAACTATCTTTGTATTTTTAAATAATTACTTTTAATTTTTACTTATTAGAACTAGCACATTACTTTACCGAAAGGATTAAAATTACTATGGTTGAAATTACCACTTTATTTAATCAACTTCCAACATTTGAGTGACAGCCCTACAGTTAACAAATAACCCTTCCGCTAGGCGTCTCGCATTCCTGGTACATTTAGGCCACATCAGGCCCAGTAACTATACATCCAGCTTTCGTTGTAAAATAGAATTTGTTCCGTAGCATTTAAATTCATTTTAAAGTGTATTTTTATGATTAAAACTTTCAAAATTGCTTAAACTTTGGTAGATTACAAAATTGTCATTGCTAGCTTTCGCTCGTGGCTTTTCTTTCTTTGTTAAGACTAGCAACGCGCTCTGGTTGAAATATAATTGTAGCCACAATTATAGCCTATATCTATCTGGGATTATGTATTATAGTTTTTAATTAAGTACGTATAATATTTATTTTGTGTGTTTGTGTACGTGGAAATTACCCTGCACATATAAAAAACCTAAAAATAGATTCCAAGTCATAAATTATTTACTATAACTACACTAGATGTTTTGTAATCATAAAATGATAGAAACTACAAACATACAAACATTTCACGATTAGGATGAGCTCATTGCTAAAAGTTTGTAGTGAATCTTCTGTTTATCTGAATATTGTGCGGAGCTTTAAATTCAATTTATATCAATTTGTGTGTAATCAGTGGGGGGTAACACAAAATACGCGAAACGCGGTATCGCGGTCGTAATAACCCTTACTGCACCATAACCACCCTGCATTATGAGGTGAGAAATATTGTTTGATGTGTAGCGTTTTAAGAGCGGGTACACATTGGGCGCTTTTAAACGCGCGCTTTGCTAACGCGCGTTTTGAGAACTAAGAGTTTCAATTGATGTGAACACATGCAAGCGCGCGCTTCTCTTAGTTCTCAAAACGCGCGTTTGCAAAGCGCGCGTTTAAAAGCGCCCAATGTGTACCCGCACTAATACTGTTTTGTCTGGCTGTGTGAATTTTAAGCAAAGTGTCCACTGGCAAGTAGGTACCTAACTTCCACAACTTTTTGTGTCAATTCAATTGACGACTAGTTTCCACTGACTGCAATTTTTCTATTTGCATACACGTGGGACTTGCAGCAATTCGATAAGTCACTAAAACTTGCAGAAGTCCACTTGCGCGAGTGTTAACACGTTGGAAGTCCAAGATTTTTTTGCCAGTGGACACTGCTTTACATGTAGGTACAAAAGTGTTGTATGTATATTGATACGAGCTAGTGGCTCTGTGACGAAGTTTGAAGGCTGCCTCCATCATGGCTTATCGACTTCCATTTTACGTGCACACCAAAGCAAGGAAACTGTAAATGAAAAACTGTAAAACTGAATTTGTTTTATCTGGTTTGTGTAGGTTGAGGTGATTTTGGCATATAATGTTTCTTTTTCCTTATATATTATCATTTTATTTAAAAGTATTTCTCTTTGAATTTCAAAACTAGATATTAAAACAGATATTTTAAACCTTTTTTTTGTCACATTCTCCCTCTTAATGTTATTCATAAATTTATTCATATTTCCAATTAAAACTTGACTCAAAAGTTATTGAAAATTTATTTAACTTAGGTAGGTATATAAAAATCAACCTAGATCGTTATATTACTGAGTACGGTACTTCTATGCTCCGATGGTTGAAGTAATTAATTAATAAAAAAAATGTTATATTTCCACTTTATTTTTTCGTAACATGCCTTCGTCCGAATTTCCCTTTTTAGGGGTAGCACCCCACTTGTCAAATAAAAAACCCTAATAACTGGTCTCTGTTGTCTTTTTAAAAACGTTCTTAATATTCCCGGGTTGTCTTCACCCGTCTTTGCCGGTCTCCAATTTCGCTTAAAACCGGTTTTTTTTTGTTTATACAAGTTGAGGACTGTTGGAGCGTGGGTAATCTCTTTGGCGTTTGTTGGATTAAGATACGAATATTTAGGAGTTTTACGAGGTATGCACTGAAACATTTTTTGAACACCTTTTCTATAGAGCTGCTATTTTTTTCACAAATTAGTTGCCCCAAAAATAAGTAATTTAGCTAGTGATGTCTTAAAACCCATTCTGTCAAGAAATGGTTTCTTTTGTATTGTGTTCGATGGAGGGAACGGTGTACCTATATATAGGTTCCCTCCATCGAACACAATACAAAAGAAACATATATGTTAATAAAACAGTATTATAAATTAAAATGTTTATCTGAGAGTAGTTTTTGAATATGAGCGTTCTATAATATAATTTGAGTTGGGAAAAGTATTTACATCTGGAATAATATCGATCAATGGTCTCAACAAATTACATAAATACATAATGCGTTAATTAAATTATTCACAACTGAAATATCTAAGTAAATAACAAAACTGAGTAATTAATGATCAATAATTGCAATAACTAAATGAAAACAAAATAAAAAAAAAATGATTACGACTGTACTATTCCCAATAACTATTATATTATAAAGAGCCTATAGAGTCCTCACTGCAGGCCTAATGCCTCTTTCCTTCTCACAATAATAAATTACAGAAAACGCTTACTCTTAGCTATCCTAAATCCAGCCCTGCTTGTTCTTTTCATTCGTATCGTCAACGCTTCCTAGTTTTTTCGTGTTATTTTGTCGGAGCATTCCTCACGGGCGGGCGGGCGCCTGCTATGCGTGTTTAAGCAGAGTTTCGTTTCTTTGTAGCTTTTATTCAAATATTTGTTTGCGATTGTCAGTGCAGCGGACAGTTTTTTCTTGCAGACGCTTGTATTTGTGTTTTTTGCATTATTTATTTAATCGTATGACAAGTTTAAAAAAGGCGTAGGTAACAAAATATAAAAATTTACAAAATTAAAAGTCTTCTAAAACTAAACAATAATAACTACACTAATACTTAATCTTATTCACAAGTCAATGTTCAGGTTCTCTAGCCAGGATAATTGATGAGTAGATACATTGAATTTTAGAAAAAATAGTTGCTCTTTTTTTGTAATCCTGCTGATTGCCTGCTGATAAATAACCGATTATTAGATCATTTACATCGTAGATAAAGAATCGTCGTACATCCTTTTTCTTAGATTTACTTATACATTTATTCCTGTCTTATTCCTGTTTGCCAGACGCCATCTCACCACGTAGTTGTGGTATGTAACTACCAATTAGATCGCGTTACCAAATTACAGGCCAGCCGAGCAGACAGTCAAAGCACATCGTAATTAGATGCATCCTATCATTTGGTAGTACATAATATGTTTAAATGCTGTAAGTCGAGTAGACCATGATACAATCAATATACAACTATCATGATACAACTAAGAGACGCTTGTTATGGCTAGTTAGTTATAAGTAAGTATGTATAGTTTTACGATTTTTAGTTGTTTAGAACTATGCCTTTCTTTATTGCAAATTCAAATATAATATACATTCTCCTAAGAGAGCAAAAATACTGTTTTCATATGATTTTATGAACACATCTCTTATCAGATTATGTTTTAGACTGTAGAAATAATTTACGGAAATACTGAACTCAAGTTCAAAATATATTATTTTTGCTACGTGTTCCTCTAATTGTGCCGTGTCGTGTGTATATTTTTCTGACTAAGTATACATTTTGATCTGTTAATTCAATCTCATAAAATTTTCTTAAATATTTTCAAAGCAGTAGTTTCCTGCTTCCTGGCTATTCGACTATGCGCCACTAGTAGTAAGGCGAAAGATAACGACCAAAATAACTTTCAATGCTTTTCCGATTTATTACCACACAACACATTTACTGCCCCACCACACCACCACTAAAATTACCCTTGACTCTACCTTCTTTCATTAACAATAACCGATAACCGATATAAGTTATATGGGTATAGACTTTTGCAGGTTCTACAAATTATATTGTTTTCAATAGACAAAAACTAGCCTTTTCCCCATATAAAGCTCACAGAGACTACAGATTTGCACTTGCTATAAGAAAAGTAATGATTTTCTTTAAATTTAAGTAACTTTTCCGCCACATTCATCATCTTCATTACTTTTCTTAAAAGCTCACCGGTTTAAGTTACTTTTAATCGAGTTCTTCTTCGTAATGCCACCAATCTGATCCGTCCGCTCGTTTTTCGTAAACTCTTTTTCTGTTCAAACACCACCAAACGCCATATTTAAAAACAACGCTTCAAACCAGAGTAAACCAGAACGCAAATAACCGTGAACACTTCGATTTAATCCGCTGTATCTGAAGATGTGTGAAAATAAAAATAATAGAGAGTCGGGCTCAATGGCCGGAACGCTGAGTGTTTGCATTTGATAAGAAACCACCCCGGGGGAGGGGCGGGGGTTCAAGGGTTACTTGAGGCAACTTTAATGTGCATTGTTTTGTTTCTATACTTTGAGATGTGGCGTTTCTTTCTAGTCTATAGTTTAAACGTTTGAAACGCCACATTCCAATAATACAATATTTTTCTATGGCTTTGAATCTGAAAGATGATTGCTTATAGAACTGTCTTATTAATTACTTAATACTATGTATTTTGAATTGGACATCTCCGAAAAAATAAAAAGGTACTTACTCAAATGCGTGTAAATCAGTGAATGCGTGGGTGGGAAAATAACAGGGTGTTTTTACAGGAAGTATGATTAGTTTTAAATAAAATTGTTTTAGTCGTAGTAGGTATTAATTTTATGTCATAAGTAGGTACCTTAAATTAAATCCAGTCAAGATTTTTTTTAGAGTTTTCATATTTTTGTTTGAAATGAATTTTAAGCAGTCGTGGTAAAGAACTTAGCCCGGAGCTCCTTCAAATTGCCAGTGATAAAAACAGCTGAAAATAATTCATAAAGTGAGCGAAATAAAAGTTCAAAAAGCAAAGACAAGCGGGCGCCCGGGGCGGGGAGGGGTGCACCAAATTATCTTTTTGTACGTCTTCTCTATAGTTTGAAGTTTTGGAGAAAGCAGGTTGTCTGTTAGTTTATACCGGTGAATTGTACTGGTATAAAACTTAGTTTTACCACGCAATCTCCCTTGTAGAAGTTCTAATTTGTACAAGTCATGTATGTAGTAAGTTTTAGTATGATCTTGTGGGAAATTTAAACGACTGAGAAATCTCAGTCATCAGTGGCGTAACTATACCGTCTGGGGCCCGTGGCAAAATCTTTTGATGGGGCCCTATCAGTAAATCAGGCCCTATCGTCACGAGCTCGCGGCCTTTTGGGCCGGGGCCCTCTTGGGTCGGGGGCCCGTGGCATTCTGCCAGCCTTGCCACCCTATAGTTACGCCACTGTCAGTCATTTAAATTGCCCTTAATATTGTCATTGTGGAGCAAATTTTAGATTTTTAGGTCGGACGACAGTTTATCGTGTTAGGCATTCAAGTATTCAGTTGTGTTAATATTATTAGCTGCTTCGATAATCTATATAACGACTAAGCAACGCGACGAGTGCTTGTAAGGTTGTAAGTCTACCAACTTGTTTATTTTTAAGTAAGCTGGTGCAGCGCAGGTAGCCTGCGTTCTGCAAGAATGAGTCTCGTTGTCTTCGCGAATTCTCTTTTAAATTGTGTTCAGGTTTTAGTCGTTTTGTGGCTGTCCTTTGGCCGGTCACAGACTTTGAATTTATAAATGGCTAATATTTGGCCTCTGTTTGAACATAAGTTTCAGTATTATAATTCTAAATTCTACTAAAATTTTTAGTCAGTAAGTTGTTATTAGTAATAGGTGGAGTAATAAAGGATGTGGTAAAGAAAAGAGTTCAGTTTTCTACGACTTTTGAGACTTTTGACTAACTTTTGACGTGGGGTTACATTTTATTTTATTACAATTGCATTTTTGAGATTAAAATGTTTTGAGATTGTTTCCTTAAATATGTATGATCTTATGCATAAAAACTTAGTGCTTCGACAAAGCTCGCTAGAGCTTGGTTTTGCGGCGCATTAATTTTTATACATAAGTATACCATTAGAAAAAGGTAGGTTCTATAATTTTTCGATTTCTAACAAAATCTGGACAGCGTAATTTCCCAGGAAATACGAAGTACTTAATTAAATTACTTCGCTAACAGAACTAACGCAAACTTTTCTGTTTTCCAGAGATAACACTTTTGCAGAATAGCCTGCTCAAGAAAAGGGCACATTTTATCACTGAAAAAACTTTCTAAATCAGTAGAAGTAAAAATCATTAAATAATATATTCTCTCAAACCACTGTCAGATCCAACAAGCAATTTAATAAAATCAAACATTTTCAGACAAAACACGTGAGAGCGATCACGTTTTGTCCCAAATGTGTCTGAATTCGGTTTCAATTAGCCTCTTGTTTGTCGGAGAGGGCTTGTTAGTCGCCTTGTCATGGAAATAGCTTTCTAAAGCCTCCGTTTCATACATTTGGGTGTTTTGGTATGTAGATAAACATGGTGTTCTCAAAATAACGACGTTATCTAAACTTGTACATTAATCATTGAAAGATCTTTGTTTTGTTTTACGTTTGAATTAAGTAATTTCAATGAAGTCAGAATTTTAATTCTTTCTTGCCATAGTAGCTGAAATTATGGATATTATTTAATTGGGATTTTTTTATCGTGGCAATGTTTTAACAAGTTTGTTTTTGTTTCACCTAGTTTAAAGCCATTTCAATTCTACAGTCTGTGGCCTGAATCAGGTCCTCTTGAATGCGGTTGAGAAGGCACATGGAGCATGAGGTAGATTAGACATGAGAAAGCTATACAGGGTGGAAAAAATGAATGGGCCCCGGAGGGAAACTACTTTAAATCCTGAAGATACAGTATTTTACTTAAAGGAAACATTCCTTTATTTTTAAAAATAAACAAAACTGCATTCATAGATTTTCTAAAATTCGCTTGCCTCACCCGGAATCGAACCAGCTAAAAATTAAAAAACAAACCTCGCTCTATTTAATACCACTAATTGATAGGATTAATGTCAGGATAAAATCTTTATAACACACATTTGGTTTTAGAAATAAAAAAGATCATGAAATCTAACATTAATTTTCACAATTTTTTTCAGTAATTTATATTATTTTGCCATTCGCGACAAAACTTTTCTAAACTGTATTTGTCTATCTGAGGTGAGATTCAGACTTCTGAAAATGCAACCAATTCGATGATTTTCTTCGAAAAGTTGACGGTTTTTCAGCAAAGAAACGTTATTTTCCGAATTCGGAATACATTCCGAGAAGGTCTGAATCCCACTACTGGAAACCTCTCACCATTCCACTGTAGAGCTAAATGGCAATTAAAGCCCTTATGTACTAAATAATATTAGATTTCATGGATTTCTTGTATGACAGACGAGTGTAAGACCTTATGTTTCTTTGAGAAGTTTTATCTTTAGTATTGAATGTATCGACTAGTGGAATAAAATAGGGAGTGTTTAAATTTTGAATTTTTAACTGGTTCGATTCTTGGGTGAAGCAAGCGAATTTAAAAAAATCTTTGAATGCAGTTATGTTTATTTTTAAAAATAAAGGAATGTTTCCTTTAAGTAAAATACTGTACCTTAAGGATTTAAAGTAGTTTCCCTCCAGGGCCCATTCATTTTTTCCACCCTGTATACTCTCTCTGGATTTGGATTCATCTAAGCTAAACCCAACCCAATAGCAACTGGATACATGGCGATTTTCAACCCTAGAAAGCTATTCATTTTGTAAGAGACACTAATAAAGGTGCTATATAATATTGGTCGTAACACACACTGTTAGCGGTTCCATACGTCTATTCTCCAAGGGGTCCGTAAAAAAGTAATAAAAACGGAATAAATCTGGAACCCTCGCGCACCCTCGTGTCGCTTCTATTATTATGAACATCAAAATATTACTACGTTCCTGAGCTAAGAAGGCATTTTGAGGAAATAATGAACTGTGCTAAAAATATGATACTCTTATCGCCAAACATACTCACAAAGAACTAAACTTTGTTTTAAGACCAATCACTAACTTAACTAAATTATATTTTGCGTAGAGTCATCTCAAGTTAGTTGTTAGTTAAGTTGTATCTTAACTAAAGTGACTTCAGTAATCCATTGATAATGTTGTAGGTATTGATACCGCGATTGATTAATTATTTAATCAATTGGGAATACATTCGTGATCATATTTCGTTTTATCAGATAATTAAAAAAAAACTAAATACCACTAATCTTAAATCACTTTTATAATAAAACTGTCTTATGCATAAAACTTAGTCCAAGCTCACTAGAGCGTTGTTTCAAAAACAAAAGAGCGCTCTATTGAGCCTAGTCGGCGCACTAAGTTTTTATGCATAAGACCGTAAATCTATAACAATCAGCTGCCAGGCACACAATAATTAATATCATAAAAATATATAATTACCCTAAACCGTAGAGAATACCATAAAACTAATTGAAGAAAATAAATCCTAAGCAATTAGCGGATACATTTTCACTGCTCCAGAGTACATTTACTTAAAACTGCACCGTACGTACGTACATGATTTAAACTTAGATATTTAGATAAACTCCATGTCCTATGTAAACAATGAATTGCTTGATATAGATAGCGATGTCCGGAATTTTCAGTAAGTACAACTTAGAAATTTAAATGTAAATCAAGGCAGCGAGCCATGCTATAAAATATGCGTCGTATGCGCCCGTCGACTAAGGGAGTGTCCACATTGCGTTTTTTGCAGCGCGTTTGTATCGATACAAACGCGATTCGAACGCGATGCGAACGCGCAGCCCCCCGCGCAGCCCCCCGCGCAGCCCCTCCCGGTTCGCTTTTGTATGGAAAAATACGCGTTGCGAACGCGCGTTTGTATCGATACAAACGCGCAGCTCAAAAACGCGCTGCAGAAAACGCAATGTGGACACTCCCTGACGCACCGCTTTGGCACCGCAGCAGGCCGTCATAAAACGCATAAATTGAAGGCGCCCTTAATTTCAGGTTCAAATCCATGAAACATTAAATTTTAACTAGAATGGTCTTAAAATGCATTTTTCTTGAATTACGTAAATATAACGCCCCACTTCACTTCAGTCTAGCCTAAACTCGTAGTACAGCTTGTATCTCTAATTGCGGATGAAACGACATCAATATAAACCTTTTTTAATCTCAATCATTAAATTTCTCTCTTTTGAATTTTCGTCATTGAATCTCAATCAAAATCTATTATTATTATTATCTATCTATTATTTTTTCTTTGTAAACTTAAAATATATATTATATCGCTCAGCAGAATCTCGTAGGACAAATCTTCCGAGTCTATTTAAATTTCTTCATAAATAGATAAGGGGTGGCGTGTTTCGGGTGCGGTTTGGAAACTACTTTATTTGATAAAGATTGTGGCTGGAAGCGACGCCGAGCGGCAAGCGGCAAGCCGAGTCAACGGCGATGTGGCTTTATATTATAAACTAGATGATCCCTACGATATGCTGCAAATGGTTATTTGTAAAATGTTTGTTGCGTACTTTACCATTTTTTATAAGTTGGCTTTTTGGTCATCACATTTTAGTCACGGAAAAAACTTGTCAAACTCCATTTTAATTCTAGATACTACTTATTGATTATTTAACACACGGGAATTACTCACGTAAGTAATAAATATTTGGGATTCACTTACTCACGAAAGTTTTGAAAGTGAAATTCTACTATTTCCGTTCTTCCGTTTTGGCGTGAAAAAGTAACAAATACCTATACACAGAAACTTAGAACTTACAGTGTGATTTTGATTTCATTATTTTAATTTGTGATAATGTCTGACTATTATTTTATGCATAGCACACATAAGAAATAAAATATTAGGTTCCACCTTATACGAGTAGGTATTTTATTTCTCATATTTCATTAAGAGATTAAGTATGTACAAATGAGAAAATATACGAAGGTAAACTGGCATCACTTAATAAAACTCCTTTATTGTACAATTCAATTAATTTGAGTGGTGCAAACCCTGAGGTATTTGACCGACTGGGTTTAGGGAGGGTTATGCTCTCGGTCCGCGGTATTGTATTCCAGTTGTATTTGTAGATAGACGATTTTATTTTCCGCTTTTTGGGTAATCAATAGGGGAAACTCGACGCCCCTAAACAACACCCAGGCGGGGTTCGTGAAAACTGTGGAGTTGAGTTGATACTCTTCTTCTTTTCTTTATTGAAATTTATAAGAAGAAAAGTATATATTATGTAGAAAATATTGATTTTCTGCTTATAAATTAAATAGCGTTGCGCATAACTTAAAATCAGCTGGACCGATTTGGTAATTCTCATAATGTTCGTTAGGTATATTTCAAATAAAGTTGCAGAAAATTTGAAATTTAAGTAATTTATCCGGAATTAAATTCGGAAAAACAGAAAGTTATTTTTATGGCAATTTTATATGAGTTTGAAATTTGAGCGTCTGATGTAGATAAAAATAAATAAATCTGGATGCAATTACAATTTTTAATAAATTTTTTTTGTTCATAATAGCACAATTTGGCTAATTAATGTATCATTACTTTTTTATTTCATTCAGAAGGAACGAAATGAAATGTTTTTCATCAATAACAAACTTTGTAAGAACCGTTGTTAGATTCAGTATAAAACTTAAGTTTAAAACCCAATTTAGTGCTAAAATTTCGATGTAACATAGAGCTAGTTATTTTTCCTCTATGTTTGAATGTTTCGCAAAATCTCCACAGTTTTCCATGTCCGTTAGTGAAATCTAATATTCATTCCATTGATAGGTATTTACATCGAGAGCTCTTCGCGAGTTCCCTTCGAACCGGAACAACTTTAATTTGTACTATTATCTTATAAATAAATATGGAAAAATAATATTTATCATTTTATTTGAGTGAGGGTTTAGAGTTTTAGGTTTCTCTCACTAAATTAAAACTAACTATTGGCAGCAATAAGATTTTACCTATAGAGACGTTATACTCATTAGAAAAAGCTCTAAAACGCAGCGAAATTATGTTATATCTACTTAGGTACAATATAAGCAGCTTTGTTTAATATCAATCAAGAAAACTAAAACATAGCAGAGAAATAAAAATATAAAATTAAATAAAAGATATAATTATATTATGTGCGTGCTGCGTGTAAATGCGTGTAACATAGGAGCAAGACAATGTGCGACTGAGTTGACTCAAGCTAATTAGCTTGACTTTTGTTCGCCACGCAGAGTGGGGTACAACGCGTCTACCAATGCAGACAAAGTCTACACTACGCCTAAAGACCTTCGCTTTCGACTGCAAAATAGGTAAAAAACGCAATACAAAAGAAGGTCATTCAGGCTTCATACATGGTTGGGCCCAAAGTGCCGGCCAACAAAAAAAAAAGGATATAGCCACGTTTGGGAAGTCAATCCGAATATTTTTAGTTAAGGCACCAAGTCTCTAAAACCATTATTTCAGTTGTTTTTTTACGAAGAAAAATCAGTTTTTTATACATTTTGAATGTTATATGGAAATCAGATTAATAGTAATATTTCCCTACTAGCTGCTGCCCGCGGCTTCGCTCGCGTGGTACCCGGATAAAAAGTAGCCTATGTTACTCCAGCCCTCCAACTATCTCCACACAAAAAATCATGTCAATCCGTCGCTCTGCTTTGACATGAAAGCAGGACAAATAAACAAACAAATAAACACACTTTCACATTATGGGTACGGATTCTTTCCGTGATAACAACCGTTTTTTAGGAAGTCAATGCTTAACAGTTTTCCGATAGCAATCTTTAAACGATTGCGGTTCGTAGACAACGGAAACGTCTCGAGTGGATGATTGGGCGTCCTTACGCACTCGCCAGACGTATTTGTCCCGACCGACTTAGGGGACAAGCTGCCTATTTGTTTTGGTGCTTTTCTTACAGCTTTAAGTGACCAAAATGGTGGAAATTTAGGATACGGTAGCTAAATCATGAACTAAAATGAAATAAAAGTTAAATGAAATATACAAATTATTTGTTGAATAGGTACTTTCATTTTTATTTTGGTGTTAGTGAGGTAGTAAATGAATGTTTATAATAAAAAAGTTACAAAGCAAAAACGATCTCTGTGCTTAAAAATATTTGAAAGAAATTTTACATTTCTTATGTTATTACACCTACCTATATTATACCAATAGATAAACCGTCACATGGGTGTAAGGTGAAAAAATTATTCAGTGTTCATTACCTAAACAATAGTTCATGTATCTTGTAACGACCAAGCCACATATTTTGACTAAGGTTAGGTGTAGAGTTTGCAAAGTCAGGGCTTGTAGAGGTAGGGCGTATAAAGTTAGAAACTTGGCTTGAGATCAGCAGAGTCATTCTGTAAACTCACTTCGAACGTCGAAGAGCTAAATTCGCTGTGGGATTTCAAATTTCGTATTCGAAATTTGAATCTCACAATACATTCTTGTGTATTTAGTGAGCTCGATCACTTGAGTGAATTCGAAGCTGGTGATAACTTTTTGACAGTGCGAGCCATAATTATGGTCTCGTCTTGGCAACAATTTACTTGAAAATGTTTTTGGTGGGATTTCGTTTCAGTCTTTATGCTAAATTAATAATTGTAAAATGTGTTTAATTTAGTCGTGTTAAGGTGTAAATTGGAGGCAGCACTACTGGCTAATGAATGAAACAATGTCGGTTTGATGAATGGCGGGTGCGGTCGCGAATTGAGGGGATTAACCTCAACTTACCTCCTTTTGAAATAGAGAATAGCTCAATGATTTGTGTTCCATAAGTTACTTTAAATTTAAGAGTATTTTTTCGTATAACTTGAAAGATAATATAACTTTTCGAGATAAAGTTTTTTAACTTAGGCTGGATTCGACCAACAGTCATCTTACTCCAGAGTAACTAGCCGACATAATTCGAAATATAATTGTTTAGAAAGCGCAACCGAACAATTATTATGTGCATAGAAATTATCCCGGTTATAAGGTGTCAACTTTACAATGCTAAAATATTCAAACAAACGGCAGTTTACTCTCGAGTAAAAACTTAATCCAGTTTGGTCGAATCCAACCTTAGTGAAATAAGAATTTATTTTATCGAACCATTTGATATCAAATGTAGGCCTGCAGTGCTATTCTTATTCCTCGGAATGCATCCGATTCGAAGATTTTTCTTTGGAAAGATGACGTTTTTTCAGCGAAGAAACTCAACTTCCGTTCCGTCACTTGCCGAATTCGGAATTCATTCCGAGAAGTTGTGAATCGCCCTGCCGGGCCCGGTGCAAATAAATAATTTGGTAAATATTCATCAACATGAGTCGTAAACTAAAACTACTCTCAAAATCACACTGCAAATGTTTAAAATACTTAGTTATTTAAACGAATAATTGATAATTTCAAAGCAATATTTCCAAGATGAATAGTTTTAATAATAGCGTGGCGTGGCGCCGCGCCCTCTACAGGTCCATTTAAGTGCTAATTTAATTAATAGACCCATTTCCCTACATACGGACACGCTATGCCACCTATATTTTTCACTTACTCTACAATAAGACAAATAACTTGTATCATTTTAGGGTCTGTAGGGTTTCCTTCTTCTTCCGCTAGCTAGAACCAATACCTACTTTACTTTTTAAATATTGCTTTGGAAATAAAAAATATCAAAATTTTCGTAATAACTTTACAAGATCAGCTGATTTAAATGAAATCTGGCCATTTTTCGTCTCAACAGATTTAAACATGACTTAAGTCATGAGACTGTTAACATTTGACAGCTATTTAAACGTAACATAGCCGCCTCGTATCGTTGAAACGGGTTTATAGGTGAGAATTTCGCTAAACAAGTGTTCAAAAGTTGAGAGGCTTATAATAAGTAAGACCCAAAGTGTTGTTATTGAAAATGTGACGTAAGGCACAGGACTTCATGGAAGTTTACTCAACAGCGTAAAATAATATTTTGATCCCAAATCATGTTTATATAACAGTTATTTAACTTACTCGTCAATAAAAACGACAAACTCAGTTCTTTTCAAGCGCTGTCGGTTAATATGAAACGTGGATAACGATCGTAAACTAATTTGTATAAAAAATATTTTCGGCAATGAATGTCTACCGTATCCCTCTTCGTAACTTTGCCAATTTAACTTTATTTGTATCGGACCAATATTCGCTACTTAAACAACTTTTTACGATGTACTTTAAGGCTAAAAAATATCACGTAAAGGAGAATAGGTAAATCTGTATTGGATTGGGCTTATTTCAAAAATTTGAGTTATACCTACTATACAAATTGTTATGTTTTTAGATTCATTTTAACTTTTGAAAACATTTTATGTTACAAAAAAAACATATTAGAATGAACTACGATTAAACTAGTTTCTTATACTACGTCACGACTCCAATTCATTTTGACAGTCCGCCCGCGACCACTGTTGTAACATGCCGAAACATAAGGATATATAAAAGGTAAATACCGCGATGAATTCCTGTGTTTAAATACCAAATAAATTCATTCAAACATACCTAAAATACACTAAATAAAACACATGTTAAAATCTCATATCGCATAACAATTGTAGTATGCCTCCGTCGACGCACCGTGCCCGATCAACAGAGAGTTTAACCCCGGTGTGGTCCGGGCCATTTGTGTCCTTCCGTGCAGACAAATCGGTAACAATGCATACACGCATCGCCTGTTTTTAATTTGGCCAGTAGGATCCGGTGGGATCGGTTAAAAACACTTCCCGGAAAATTCTCTCTGAGCTCTCCATTCAGTTTTTCGATACCTTTAAATACCTACAGTTTTTTTCAGATTAAAGTGGAAAAATTGATCGACTGGTTCTTTGATAATAATTAATAACATTATGGTTCTATCTTAAAAGGATAATGTGGTGGCGTCACCATGGTGTCCTAAAATAGGGCCCTTAGGTACAGGGTTTTTTTACACATGACAATATTGTGAAGAAACTTAGCTATTTATGAATCAGTAGTTTTGTTTTGTCATGATTCAATTGGTTTAAATAACAATCATACATTTTATTGTTGGTTGATAATAGCAGCATTTTCACGATAATAGCCACTGAAATCGGATAGTCAGTTCAGCAAATCAATATTATTACATCACACTGGATACGTCACATCCGTTGTGTAAATAGCTGGCAGCGCGTACATTGATCGTGTGTACTTATCGCAGCAAGTAAATAAAAATAAACCTGATGAAAGCAAAGGGAAGCGAGTCATACATTAAACAGAGCCTATTAAGGAACAGGACTCGGAAATCCAGGTAACAAGACTTCACTTTTTACACGTTAAAATATTTAAACGGAGTTATTGTGAACCCCCTTTGAGGGGGCTTACTCGTGTGAGAAATAGCTCGGAATATCTCGCGACTATCCAAGGATTTCGGCCCCTATAGGATCGCGTCGAAATGACAACAGATTTAGGGAAAGCGTGAAGCGAGGTGTAAAATGTATCCGTGCGAGCTACGCCTTATATGACATTCTTCACATCCGATATAAATGTAAGCGACGAGCCGATTGCCTAATCTTCCTTATATTAAAATGCTACCTGTGCTACAGTGGGGCAGGTAATAGGGATGGACATACCGTATTTCTATTTGATAGTATGAAGTTCTTCAATACAGGGTGAATTTTTGAGATGGGGCAGTAAGGGCAGCTACCTTAACCGTTGTAGCTAGAGGAAAACGTTCTTAGGAGACCATCCTTAATTTTTGAAAATATTTCGACCTGCATTCACAGATTTTGAAAAATATGTACAGTCAGCGAGAAAATGGGTCATTTACACAAAAACTTTTTTTGATGCCAATCGATCCTGTTTCATCTAAGGATAAAAAGGCTCTTTCAGACCAACTGAGGTTAGAGTACTAGAAAAGTCAGAAATCGCTAAAATGTATTTCTGAGACAAGACAGTAAGGGCTACCTTAACCGTTGTAGCTACAGGAAAATGTTTTTAGGAGACTACCCTTAACTTTTGACGATATTTCAACCTGCATTCACAGATTTTGAAAAAAATGTACAGTCAGCGAGAAGATGGGTAATTTACACAAAAACTTTTTTTGAATCCAGTCGATCCTGTTTCATCTAAGGATTAAAAGGCTCTTTCGGACCAACTGAGGTAAGAGTACTAGAAAAGTCAGAAATTGCTAAAATGTATTTTTGAGACGGAGCAGTAAAGGCAGTTTGTTAACCGTTGTAGCTACAGGAAAACGTTCTTAGGGGACTACCCTTACTTTTGAAGATATTTCGACAAAATGATGAAAAATTATGACAAATGACAAAATGATTTCGTACGAAATGTATAATCAAAGTTATTTGCGTTTTCTGACTTTTCTAGTACTCTTGCCTCAGTTGGTCCGATAGAGTCTTTTAATCCTTAGATGAAATAAGATCGACTGGCATCAAAAAAAGCTTTTATGTAAATTGCCCATTTTCTCGCTGACTGTACATTTTTTTCAAAATCTGTGAATGCAGGTTGAAATATCGTCAAAAGTTAAGGGTAGTCTCCTAACACCGTTTTCCTGTAGCTACAACGGTTAAGGTAGCCCTTACTGTCTTGTCTCAGAAATACATTTTAGCGATTTCTGACTTTTCTAGTACTCTAACCTCAGTTGGTCTGAAAGAGCCTTTTTATCCTTAGATGAAACAGGATCGATTGGCATCAAAAAAAGTTTTTGTGTAAATGGCCCATTTTCTCGCTGACTGTATATATTTTTCAAAATCTGTGAATGCAGGTCGAAATATTTTCAAAAATTAAGGATGGTCTCCTAAGAACGTTTTCCTCTAGCTACAACGGTTAAGGTAGCTGCCCTTACTGCCCCATCTCAAAAATTCACCCTGTATATGAATACTAAGTACCTAAGTAAGGTCGTATGAGCAAGTGGCCAACTCTTGTGACGGAGTTTTTAGGCTGCCTAAAGGCCTACGTCATGGCTTAACGACTTAAAAACCGGGACCGACACTTAACGAATACTGTATTGAGTAGGTATAGCCATGACCCAATGACAAAAGTCTAAAATTTTTTCTATAAATTATAACAATGAAAAAAAAAAAAACTAAGTAATGTTTTTTTCAATACTAGCTACCGCATGCGGGTTTTTCCAAGTTAACGTAGAGCCGGCAAGGCCGCAAGTTTTTAAATATTCTCACAAACTCTCATATTATGTTATAGCATAGTGAGAATTTTTCTACCTTTCTCCGAAACATGTAAAATCTAGTTTAGTCTTGTCGCCAACATTAGAGCTAAAAATGTTGCATCTCGAAATCATATTTCAAGTGTAAGGAGCTTCCGCCGGCTTTGCGCCGGCTGTCGATGCTGACGTTTGTTTGAATATGTGATTTCCCCCCGCAAATATGGATTTATATACGTGCAATGTGACCATGTTGCTTTGCTTTTGGTTGGAAAAACTACTTTTATAGGCCGAATTTTAATCGAATTTTAATTGGCGTTTTGTTTACTGTATGGTTGAAGTCGGGATTGCTTTGCAACGTGTCGTATGAAATACTAACTTCTGCAAAACATGGGCTTGTGCCTTGTAAACATCTATTTAAACTGTAACAAATCACAGACGGTAAGTAATAGGTTAGGCTAAATTGCATCCTTAGACATCTTAAAGAAGTTTAAAAATCTTAAAAATTTTACTTAAAAACCTAAGAGATTTTCACCATCGAACTAATATAAAATATAAACCAGGAAATAAAAATAAAAATGTCCCTTTTCCTCCAAAATTAAATGATGATTTTATTTTCTGTTAAAGCTATTTTTCCGTCACAAGATTCCATTAGAAAATTCCAAAATATTTTACACCGAGACATTGTTTAAGCCGAGACATCGAAAAAGGCCAAGAGGGTTTCCTTACCCTATGCGAAAAGTAAAGATGCAACTACACTGTTTCCTGATAAACAAATACTTACCTTCCTTTTTAAATAAGTCTTCAAAACTTTCAAAACTTTCGTGAGTTGTACTAGACATTATTTAACACACGGGAATTACTCACGTAAAATTATCGTCGATTTAGATACCGACAATGTTTCGATTCATCCGGAGAATCTTCATCTGGGTAAGGAGGGAGTTGCGGCAAGGTTACTCCTCGCGGTCGCGTCTCACACTATAATTTTACGTGAGTAATTCCCGTGTGTTAAATCTTCTAGTCTTCAAAACATTACAATTTGCAATATTCCAGCTGCCTAAGCATTATTTTTACAGTGTCCGTTCGTAAGCATTCATAAAGGTGCGTCCAGATATCGCGTACCCTGGGTACGCGTAGTCAGTATACGCGTGTCCAGAACGCCTACTCCATAGCTGTAGCTACGTGTACGTACACTGACTACGCGTAGCCAGGGTACGCGATATCTGGACGCACCTTAACAAAATTGTTTTGACGTAATTTAGCTAAAACTGCTATGTTCACTGAATATTCTGTCATTTTTGCTTTTTAAATATTGACATAATCTATTCATCTGCTACGTTTTTCTAAATATCCCGATTTTTGTCGGGCCTGAGACCCGTCTATCGGAAGAACCTTCGACGAAATGTAAAAAGAACGATTTTTTTCAAAAACTACCACTCAGATTTAAGGGTTTTCAAGATCTTTTGAAATTCTCGTGTTATTTTATAGGACATTAGTGGCAACTTCAAACACTACCCGTGTGTCTACCATTTTCTAGTAAGTAGCAGTCTATGCGTACGTTACCTAGTAACTTGCGATATGTTGTTAGTTGCGATATGTTGCAGGTCTTCTGTCAACTATAGACAAAACATGTAAGGTAACAGTGGTACCAGCTACTTATCTGTTTTCTTCACAATCATTATATCTTTGACAAATTTGGCTGAGATCACTATCGACATAATCTCCAGTGTGAGCACATCCCATTTACTCCCCCCTGGATCTCGGGATCGCGGGATCGCGGCTCGCGACACTTGTAATTAGCTCGGTAATCCGATCCCGCCGATCGGGATCCGATGGAACCCTAATTAAAATTAGCGGTTTTGTTACAGCTGTTTGCGGATAATGATTTTAGTAGATTTGGTCATTAGACGTGTAATAGAGATTATGTTTTGGTACGGCTTCTGAATGTGTGGGAACTTCGTGTGACAACAATCGAATATATTAATCCTGCTAGGATTAGTAGTAGGTAGGTATATGTACTGGAATGTTAACTTATGCTGTGGAGATGTACTAAATATTATTATGTATTTAGACCAATGATATTGTACCCTAGATGTTACGTTCATAGTTACCGACCATTAAAATCTGTTCCCACTGGTATACTATACCGATATACTGCACACTATGTTGACAAGTTCCGCAAATTAATAGTACCTACATACATATTATAATAGAAGAATTTTTATTGTTTTTGTTCATTACACGTGACAAACACATCTAGGTCATCGCCCTGCTTGACGCGGACTAGAGACAAGACGTCCCAATTAGGACGTTTTCAAGTCTTCATTTTGCGTGCGCTAGAAAAATGTCTATTATTTTTAAATGTCATTGATTTAGACCTAAAGCAAAGGTCTCAAGTTCGTATTCTGGATAATTTATGGAGTATCGGGTAGCGTCCCACGCCAGCGCGGCGGGGCGTCGGGCCGCTAG
The DNA here is from genome assembly GCA_958496255.1 of Camptogramma bilineatum. Taxonomy (NCBI): domain Eukaryota; kingdom Metazoa; phylum Arthropoda; class Insecta; order Lepidoptera; family Geometridae; genus Camptogramma; species Camptogramma bilineatum. The sequence goes on along the minus strand of OY292467.1, from coordinate 5,938,905 downwards.
GTAAACCTGAATGGCCACAATCGTGCCTACCCTCATTTAAATATCAAAACAGTCTTTACGCGCGGTTAAACCCGCCCGTATCTCCCCGCAACATAACACAAACAAATTAATTCCAATAATAAACCTTAATAAATACAGATCTGTTTACCCCATAAAGAATCAATGTTGTAATAATTGGGCCAAGAGGCTACAGCAGTTTGAATTCAAAATTTCGGAAGGGTGAATTAATTGAGCATTGTTATAATAATGAAAAGTTTTTGGGTAGGTACCTGCGTACTCCGCAACTTCGTAGAATTCGATAGGATTTCATTAGCGTGTGTATGGATCGCTTTATTATAGAAATTAACAGTTTTGCAGCTTCATTTGAAGCGTAAGTTCTGATTGCTGTTTAATGTATTACAAAATTACTAACACTAGTTTTTTATAATGAAATAAAAGGTTTAAGTTCGATCATTTCGTTACATTTACTTTTTAACTAACATAGTCACCAAAAGATCTGAAAATTTGCAAATAATCATGTTTTTTTTTGCATTATAATAACATTAAAGATATGTAAGTAATATTTGAATCGTTTATTCCGCGTATACACTATCCGTATCACTGTCGAGAAACATTGAAAACCTTCGGCTGGTTTCAATATTAAGTTATCATCTGTGATTTCACTTAGGTATTTTTTTTATTAAAAATATCAAATATCTTATCACAGCAAAAACAGAAAGATTAGATCAATAAAACTGGCCGAACGTTTTAAAATTTAAATTATTATCTCGAATATTTCCCCCGGATAACAGGACACGGCCTGAACTAGAAAGTTAAGAAAACTAAAAAGATCCTTAAAAAACACATCAAAATTTGTCCACAGACTATAAAACCGCACGAAGACTTTTCAATTAAAAGTTTCAATGGCGTCCAGCTAATTACAGCGGAGGTACATCTATTAGAATAGAGTAACCGCGCCGCGACGCATCCCCTCGCTAAGTGAATTCCGTTAATTAAACCATAAAAACTTCGATAAATTAAGATCCTAGCCGATTCCCCTCTGTAATATAGTCCGAGTAGAGACGCCTGGCACGGACCGGACAAATCTGCATATCGAAATGAATTTATAGATACATTAAAAAGAGCATTCTATTTGAAATGTAGTTTTTTTTAAATTTTAAATGGTTACATTAAAGAATCGGTAGCATTGCAGAAGGTTTCAGGTTTAGGACTTTTTTCATATACTTACTTACCTACTAAAGTAATTATTTGTCTAACATTGAGTTTTGTTAGTAATGTTTTGAGATAAGTACCTTTTATTTAAAAGTATGTTGGTATTAAAAATAAGCTTGCGACGCGAAGTAAAGAATGAGCATATTTGACGAATTTTTATTTATTGAAAATGAAAAAAAAAAAAAATAATAAAGCCCGGTTGAAAATCCGACTATTTAAATTTGACTCAACTCTACAAAAGATTTCAGATGCAAACGACATCGATACTGCTTCGGCCGTAAAGTACGCCCCTACATTTGTTTGTGGGCTCATTTCATTTTACTTGGTCTGTTATGTTACCACAACATACATTGTTATTTTTGAATTTTATTGGATGAGAGAATGTTGTAATATTTTTAATGAGTGATTCAAAATTAAAAAAATAAGGTTTTACATAGCGTAATAAACATAATTTTATTTGTTCAGTAATTGTGCGATGATGAGGTAGTACCGCTTTATTTTATTTTCTGTTGTTAACAATAAGAATTATTATTAGCTTAGAAGTTAGAGGCTTTCTAAAACGCGAATATTTATTTAAGTAATCTTTTTTTAAACTGAAGAAGTGGCAACACTGCAGCCAAGTACAGTATTTTATCAAATGTTTACACACTAACAGAACTTTATCACATTATTAGCTTATTTTCTTATTATTTTATATTTTTACACACTTTGTATTTTGTTCTTTTCAATTTTAAGAATGAATATTTTGATTTCTTCAACTCAAGTTCAAAATCAACTTCAATTCAATCTACTAAACCTAGATGCAAACGGTTAAAAGTGTGTATTTTCATTAGGGTTAAATGTGTTTCCTACATTTAAATAAGCCAGATACCTACTTATCTTTAAAATTCCTAAATCTGTCCACTGAAAATAATAATAGCATCAAAATTCCCTAATCAACATCCATCGAAGTCACCCACCTCCGCAAAACAAAATGATAATTACTAACAATAACTAACTAACCGACATCGTAGATAGTGATAAGGCGCGCCCTTCCTGTGAACATGCATGCTTTTTACTAGGGATGTCGCTGTAGAGTCGAAGTCCTAAATAAGTTCACGTTTTTTGTTATAAAGCTACATAAAAACTGCCCGAAGCTCTACATTATCGTGAAAATGATCAAGGATAGACTTATTATTTAAGTCGAGTCAATAACAAGGTGAAATTTTTTTTGACAAAGATAATATTTTATCGCTCGGCTCAGCTGAATACTAAATCTGTTGTCATTCTTATTTATTGACTTAGGTAAGTTTGACAAAAAAGAAGACTAACAAACTTGCTTATTTGACCGTTGAATATGCATCATGGGGCAAAAAATTTTTTGATTCTTGCGATTTCATTAAAAATATCTGCTGATTTTGAGATTTGTAAATAATTTGATTAATCTTTGTGATAGTAGAAATAATGTTTATTTGATCTTAAATGAAACGTAAGTATAGGTCGCGTCACGTAAAAGAACGCTGGAAGTCAGTGGAGGGGCTATGTTTGCGCATGGCTACACTTGCACACGAAAGTACTAGGCCTATTGTTTTTTTTATTGTTTGTTATTTTCTATGGAAAACCATTTCGTAATTCAAAACTTTTGTGCGCGATGGTATTAATTTGCCTAATTTTTATAAATTGCCTACTGCGCAGCTTTACAGCCAGCGTTCTTTTTACATGACGCGAACTATACATCATTTTGTTTCTGTTGCTAGCTGGCATTGAGCTGTTAAATTAGGAATCACTTTCACTATCCTCAACTCCGAATTCGGAATCAACGCTCCAATCCCATCCCTAGTTTTCATTACAATTCCGAGGTTAAGTGTCTGTGTGTTTTAGGTAATTGGCTGGTGGGTCGTGTGTGCGGCGACTGCGCTCGGCTTATAAAGCCACTTTTTGTGTATATTCCTATATCAATTTACGCCGTATTTTGGCTGTAGATTGTTTTTGCAACTTTTTAATTGTATTTTTCCAGATTGTTCACTTTGGTGCGGCTTCGCTCTTTCATTTTGCTTTTTTCTTAATTAAAGTAGATTATTGTTTTCATTAGTCTGTTATTTATGTGTTCTGCTTTTAGCTCGGCACATTTAGAGATAAATAGAATAGAATATAATACTTTTATTTCAGACTACCTAATACGAGTAAAGCCGGTAAGATAAAACCGTTTTACGTTTTAATAGGTTAATTTAATATTTGGACCTAATATAGTGGTAGATTTATGAACATCCATACATACATAAGTTTAAGTTCACTTTGACCTTACTTCACCTTATCGATCTACGTGAAAGAAGTATTATTGCTTGAGTGTACACGCAGAAACTAGGTAATGAAGTAGGCCTAAAATGATCGTTTCGCAGTTCTTATTCTTGCCGGTCCCGGCTTTTTAAGTCGTTATACCATGATGCCTTTTAGGCGGCCTAAAAACTTCGTCATCAGAGTTAGCCACTAGCTCATAACATAGGTACATTTGTTATATATTGTAAGAAATAGCGATCATTTTAGCCCCTAACTTGCTACAATTTTGTTTTTCAACAAGAGTATATCGTCATATAAGCATCAAATTCATTCATCATTCATTCATCTATTCACCCTTTACTAATATTTCTTGAGGACACACAGAAAATGTATTTCTCTCGCTCTAACATCAAAAAGCTAAAAGATACACCACAGGATAACTTAAACAGTTTCAGCTAGGGTAAAGAACCAAGGCATTCAAAGTTGGGACTTTCTATTGAGAGAATCTCGTAGTGAAATCTTTTTAAGAACACTTTGTGAGCAAATCGCTCGGTTTCACTGAAATCTTTTCGACATTCTGGAGTCAACAGGTGGCTCCTTTCGGCTTTTATCAATTTGAATGTAATTGCCTTTATGAGATCTCGACCATTCTATTCAGTAGCTTGCAGCTGGGACTCTGAATTGAACTTTTGGGGTTCAAAGTTATCTGATTGAGAACGATTCTTAAATCTAGTGGACGGTTTAACCTTTAGATATTTTATCTGAAGATACAGTTTGTATGCTTGAATGTAACTCTTTATATCTCGAGTTGTATTTTGTTACAATTTATCGTAGTACCATTCGTAACTCGTTTCTACGCTATTCTTAGTTTCAATGGTTTTGTTTTGAAATCAGTCGGTTAGTGAAATAAAATGAAAGAAGGTTTTTTTTTCTTCTTTATTTTGGCTTCGCACGGCTTGTGCATTCAGCCAGTGTCAAGTAATTAATAAACTTCAAGTTTATAGATAAATAAGTTATATAAATACATATTATAATACATTAATATAATATATCCCACCGCTCCCCTTGTACCTCAGTAAAGATGTGAGGCTTTACTGAAACATCAACACGGACTTTTTGGGAGAACTCGAAAAGCAATGATATCCAATTTTGTTTCACTTGCCCACACTTATGCACATTCACGAACACTTAACGGTTAATAATCCACCATTATTACACATTAACATTCGAAGAAACACAAGTTTTGGAAAATAAAACAAAAACGAAACATGACTTCTCAAATTCCCGCCAAAAAGCCCAATAGTCCTACTTAGTACGATATGGTGATTCAATAGGCCAAGTTTATGCAATAAACAACCAACACAAACAATAATCGTACATACACAAACATACGTCACACAACCATCATCATTGGCAGTTAAAATTATAGCCCACTGCTGGGTAAAAGCCTCCTTCCTCAAACACCACTCCAATCGGTCCTGTGCCGGTCTCCGCCATGCCTTTCACTATATGGCCTCTATATCGTAAACTCCTAAAGTATACCTATCTATGCAAACACATACCTCAAAAACAAATAGCCCCACAGAGCAACACGAGAACACATCAGATGCCCTAAAGCTCTCCATAAAGTGTTGAAACAGCTTGTCAAAATGCACGTGTAAACCGAATTCACCACCGACTAGTAGTAGCAGGCCTGTCTCACTTCTCACTTTAGGTATTTATCGGACGCGCGCCGCCTCGGGGGGCGCGCGACATAGGTTGCCACTTGCCGCTCGCTCGGCTTGCGGACTAGACGCGTTGTGCGTAATTATCGTGATCTCGTATACATCGTTTCTTGTGATTTTTGCACGATAACTAAACGATCTAATCCGTATAAAAGATACTGCTGTGTCTACGGGTGTCTAAACAAAAGGAAAAGCAATGAATGGACATTAACATTCCACAACATTCCGGAAGATATTGAAAGGTTGGTAGGTACCTACTAAGCTTTTCTATAATTTGTTGTAAGTACCTATTTAAATAAATCATCAATAAATACCTAGGTAGGTACTTACTTTTACTCTGTAACTGTAGGTGCATAATGAAAACGAGATTTTATAGGTACCTACCTATTCGATTCCTTTTTGATTGAATAGGTACCTGTTTACAAATAAACAAACATACTACACCTACAAAACTACCTACCTACAAAACTGTAGGTAGGTAGGTACCTACAGTTTTGTTTATTTACATATGTACTTACCTAAAAGTAACTTATCCATTAAGTAGGTACCTAACCTACTTACCTAATATAATAATTTTAAGTGTTTAGAAGTTACATTACATTCATAGAGCCATGTTGGTCGAAGTGATTAGTACCTCAACTTTCGAGACGAAGGTCGTGGGTTCGAGTCCTGGCCGTGCATTAAATTGCAAATGTGATTGCAAACCTAACATTAAAAGGGTGATTATCGGATAACGGCTCCCGGTCTAGTTGTGTGATGATGATGATTGTGTGTGTCTGATCGATGTCTAGGTAGGTATGAAGGTATAGATATTTTGAAATGCAATTGTTTACAAAACGAACGAGATAATAATGTATCTACCTACTTCACCTACCTACGTACAATACGTAGTACCTACTTACTACTATTTATTCTGTGGTAACGGTAGATTAAATTATATTTAGGCCTACTTATTTTAGAACTTAAGTAGGTACTGTTTTTGTGACAGATAAAATAAATTAATTTATTTGTGTTGTCGCAAGCGAAAATTCGACAACCCTTACGAGTCGCGTCACACCGCGCCAGACAGTGACACAGTTACGCATTAGAGCAGGATGGGAATGTTTAGGCAAATATCTCGATAGGTAATAGGCCCATAGGCGAGTTGAATTGCACTTTATAGCTTCGCCGCGAGAGTCTCTATTTAAACAAATTTACTCGCGAAGTGACCCTTCTGTACGTAGTACTAGTATTCTGTGGTAGTAGTGTCAATCAACTGAAAAGCCACTCGGACTGCCGTGTTATCTGTCTACGTTAATCCCAACAGCCAAAGCATTTTGAAGTCTACTACTCAGTTGTAAAGATGATATTACTCTGGCGTTGCAACGCCAGTAAGTCCAAGTCCATGTAAAGGATTTAAAGTTTTACTACTCTGATATAAAGATGATAGTTGTGTGGAGGTTAAAGTTCGCCGGCCAAAGCGTAAGGATTTAAGTAGTTTACGCCAGGAAGCCGTCTTGTTTGGTCTGTGAAGTCGCTAACTCGATATTGCACGCTCACTTTATGCCCAACTTCGCAGTCTTGGCCAGTTTAATGTCACGCTTGGCACTATGGCTTCCTGCAGTCACATAGAAAGCAAGGTGCCGCATCATGTTCGAAAAGTTTTCATCCATAGTTTGATTTCAATTCGAATGGATAAGAGGCCGACGAGTTTCTTTACAAACGTAATTGCCGAAATCATTTAAAAGAGCACTTTATTTTATTACTTAGATTAAGGCAGTATTTATATTAGGTTCAAACAGGAAAAGTGTAGGAGTGTAACAACACTTTTGTTCTAAAAAACTGATTTAAAACGAAATGTAAATTGAATTTTTAACCTTTTTACAGCAAAAATGTCTTGTTTTCTTTTCATTTGTTCTGTAGTAACTTTAAAAATTCGGGACGCTTGCTTAGCTCTCTTTCATTACAATAAGTATTTAAGGGTTGAAAGCTCGCTTTGCTCTTTCAGAGTACGACAAGCACCGGTAGTCTGCGTATAGAGCACTCACCTTGGGAAACATTTATTAGTTTTCAGAAGGTTTTTCAGTGTGCGAAGCAACAAGTCAAACTTTTCCGTTTTCGGTCTCTTTTGTTTCCAAATAACTTTGCACTCTCGATAGATTTATATTTTTGAAGTTGGAAGTGAAACTTTTGCTTTGTTCTAGAGAAGTTTAGAACGAAATGTCATATTTTATAGATGCTTTTGACTCTTGTGGTCATAGATTTGCAGTTATATTAACCTCTTTGGTGTGATAAGTCTTCTTTTGTGGAGAATAACACGGTTTCGTTTTTTGGAAATACGCTTTCAAAAACTTATAAAGTTATAACTTAAGAATTGTACCTATGTACTATTCTTACAAATCTTTCGACTAAAGTCGCTACTAATCAATATGCTCAAATTCAATAAGTATATTAAAAAGCGAAAGAATCACTCTAACTGCTTTACCTTCAAAACATCAATTTAAAAAGCCCATAAATTATTCCATTACGGCAATCTTCCGTTATTTTTACGCGGTCATTATGTACAAATGGAATGGCTCTATTAAGAGTTGAATGGACGAGTGTAAAGCGATCGTTTAAGCGTCGGTCCCAATCTGGGTACATGGCATAAAACGGCGGTAAAACGCCAGACTGTGGCGGGACCGTCTGAGGCTGGGGCCGGTGGTGCAAGAGACAGAACCAGCGGAAAATATACCTAAATTTTCCTTTTTTTTAAATATTTTTGTATGTTTTTATTACCAACAAAAAGGTTTTGTCGCAGAGCAACCGTGTCGCCCAATCGATAAACAGTACTTAAGTTATCTTATACTTAAAGCAAAATTAAAAAAAGTGTAGTCTTGCAAATAATCATTGTGAAACCAAAGGAAAGACTTAGGTAGATACAGACTTTTGAATACATTATTAATAATTATAATAACAGAGTTGGCCACTTGCTCATATGAACTTACTTACTTTTTATGAAAACTGATTGTTTTGCCAGTGTGTTTTAATCCAGGTTAAAAAAAGCAAATTATTAACGTGACAGGTGTAATTTGGACTTGCCTCTGACAACAATTAGCAATAGTAATAATACTTAGTTTGATACTTCTTAGGTACTTACTAATTATGGTTTTAAAATGTGGTTTTTATTAAAAATTGTGTGTAGAACCAACTATCACCATTCTTTTGAGCGGCAAAGAGAAACAGATCTTACTTTCCCTTTTATTTTATAATCCTATCTAAATCACTTTACTTACAAATTGACAGGACATTTACATGCTGTTCAACTGATTTGTGTGACTTTCACCAGTTAATATTACACATACGACTGTAGAATTTTTTAATTTTAAATCCGTGTAAAATCTCAAAATGCGAAATTCCGCTCGCTTGCACCATATGTGCTCAACAACGAAAGCTGTTATTATACTCAATAATGTGATCCCGTTCACTTTGCATAATGCCATCCGCATCCAGTTCGGTATTTGAAAAGTTGCGAACCGCTATGAAACTCATCGTATGAACATCGTGAGGTTGCAAACTTTTTGGAATGCTAATCTACTGAAGTGTGAAAAACTTTGGTTTGAAAATAGTTTGATGGACTAAAAAGTTTGGAATAAACAGGTTTATTTAAAAATGCATACTCTATATACAACAAACTACTATAATAATAATCCTATACTTAGAGAATATCTATAGTCGTATTGCTCAATATACGGACTAAAAGTGAAGGAAAAAATGTCATTTTTCCTTCAATTTTGACATAAAACGTATCAAAACTAATCAAAATTGAAGGAAAAATGACATTTTTTCCTTCAATTTTAGTCCGTATAATGAGCAATACGACTTATACCGCTCAGAATATAATATAATATGTGAAATCCCATCACATAGAGATGTGAAAAACTTTGGTTTGAAAATAGTTTGAAATAAACAAGTTGGCTTAAAACTGCTTCACTCTTTATTTGAAAGACCTAACTCAACTAAATTAGGAGCTTATTAGCACAACCTAATTTGATTCCAAAACCGTTTGATAATATCATTACAATCTATTGCCATTTTTCTCCCCAATTTGTATCTTTAAATCCTGCAGTTATATGTTAATTAATCTACTTGATTTTTTCTGCCCTAAGAAACTTACAAATGCTCTCAAATTCGCCGACAACTCAAACAGTTTAAAGAACACCTGAACAAAATGAAACATGGTGGGACGTGGTTCGAGCACAAAACGAGAATCTCGTCTCCTCGCTTGTCGAAACGTTCTCTTAACCAGGTGTAAAATAAAATCGTACGTGGAATCGACTTACGAAATCCACTACCTATTTTGATCTCTAAAACTCTGAAAATAAGGTGGTGAATTTCGGCGTTTGGTTTCCCAGACAAATATTTTTCCATTTCCATTGGGGTCCCAAATCGAGGATTACGATGTACGGATGCTTTTGTTTTGACGGTTCTCCTGTTGTCTATAAAGGACGGATTTGTAGCAAATTTTGAGTTTTATATCATTTGCAAATTAGGGAAACGGTGTTATTGTTTAAATTGATTCATGCGCTGTTTTTACTCGTATGAAGTTCGATTGTTATTATGGTGTTTAAAGATTTTCAAGTGCTTTTATATTTTTTTCGAAATAAGTGAAACTACTTACATAACTTACTATTCTCAAAGAGCTAAGGCTACTAAGGCTCGATTCACCAACGCTGAATTCCTATATGATGTTACTCGTAAAGTAAAACTTGCCAATGTCTGCTGGTTTGTCCTACTCAGCTTTCACCGTAAAAGTAGTGTTTATTCCTCAGTTTGACAGACCTTGATTAGATATAATGAAACAAGCCCTTAGCTATATTTATTTTTAATTTTTACCAAGACTTTTTAAGAGTAGGACATCCTACTTACATGAAGGATTTTACCAATTCTACTTTACATTTTGAAGAGATCCCATAGTGTACTGAAGCACGCTACTCAACGAGTAGCAATATAACGATATAACCTCGGTCCAGTCCTAGTAAAATATTGACACAAATCCCTTAACTTATAAAATCGTGCTTCCGTCCCGAAGATGTAGGCAATATGGTATTTCCGGCATTTTGATGTACAATTAGGGTTGCTACATGTTGACATGATTGACGTCCGGCTAAAACATTTACCGGCTATGGTTAAAAATATTTTAAACACATTTTAAGCAGTCAATTGTTAAAAATAAACGAATAAAAATGTTAAGCAAATAAGCAAATATTCTGATAATCTGATCCTAGATTAAAAAGATTTGATAATTGTAAAAATTGTGAGCAATCGTTTACAAAAAAGATGGACGGGCAAAAAGTCGCACCGATCGTGAATCTGATTAGTTTTGATTTTTACATACATAAGTACCTACCTACATAAATTCACGCATCTTTCTCCCTTCAGGCCGATTCCTCTTGCTATGAATCTGACGCAGATCGTTTTTTCTTTTTTAATCTAAAAAAACTATGAAGAATTCATTTTCTCATACATTTTGTACAGATTGGCTTTTTTGATGAAAATTTTCTCGAATTCTGACGCGAAGTTAGTCCGGTCAGGTAGTACATTCATAAAATCATGTAGTCATCAGCAGAGACTACAGATTTCCACTTTTTTCCACTCTACGATCCTAACACATCTTGTTGTTTTTATTTTTTTCCTATAATAAATAATGCTGCCCCTAGCTTGTGTTATGGAAACCACATGACAGATATACTATAGTTGTTCTATTACACGAAGTCCGTTTGGTCTTAATCACAGAACAGAAAAAAGCTTGTTTTCTTCTCTTTTGTGGTCTTAATTGTGTGTAGACGCACATGCACGTTGTTTCTGAGTGCGTGGGCCGATTTTGAGCGCCCCCGAGCTTACGCACACAGAAACAACGTGCATTGAACACACACACAATTGCAGACCAAACGGACTTCGTGAAATAGAACAACTATACTTACTTACATTTTTTTGTAAATGCATACATTATACATAGAAAACACCGGCTTTTCGATTTGGACGGTTAACCCTAGAATGTAGGCCTGAGGCGAAGTGGGTTCTGTTTGCGAGGGGACACCTGGATACTGGTCTGAGATTGTTTGCGGATCGATATCTACCCAGTGTGGGGCCCGGCTAATGCAGTAGTAGAAAAATATTGTGCCGATAGTAGATTGTAGCTTGAAGTGCTCGTGGCGTAGCTTGCTTGGACGTTCTTGATTGATCGTTGAAGTTAAGCAGCGGTGTGCGCGGTCACTTTTAGGATGGGTGACCGCAAGTGGTATTACGAGCTGAGCGCTTCTGTGCTTCGGAGGGCACGTTAATTGTCGGTCCCGGCTTTTAAGTCGTTAAGCCATGACGGAGGCCTTTAGGCGGCTTAAAAACTCCGTTACTAGAGTTGGCCACTTGCTCATACGATAGAAGAAGAAGAAGATTGTGCCGATCCTAAATATGATTGAAGAAGAAGCCCGAATCGAGTTAAACTGGGTTATAATGTAGCCTTGTTCATTTAGAATAATGTATTTTCAAAAAATAACAGTTAATATTGCCTGTGGAATAAAGTTTCCGATATTATGTTTGGATAACTCGATATTATTATGAATGAGTTATTGTTTGCTTTGATTTGAACGAGTTCTGCTCATAAGAATTGTAAGAATAACGCCATTGTTACAGAATAACGCGTTTTAAGATCAATTTATTATGTATGTAAGATCAATTTACTATCTAAAAATAATGTGAAGTTTCTGAGAAATTATGTAAGGATTCTTTACAGAAACAGCAAAAAATTTATGCGCGTATGAGTAGATAGGTACTGAGCTCGTTTGTGTAGTAGGTTTTTTGGTTAAAAGTTATGTTTAAACTTTAAACGTTTTATAAGAAGAGAAAATCTTTAAACAATTAAGTTAATAACGCCCTCTTTTCCATTTTCGTTTTACTAAAAAAAAATATTTAAAAAAACGCCCTCTTAGGCGCAGTGGGTGAACAGTTGAACCTGAGACGCAGGAGGTTGCGGGTATGATCTCTGCCTCGGGACAAATGTTTGTATGATCTACAAATATTTGTCTCGGGTCTGGGTGTCTTCTATGTATAATTATGTAGGTAGGTATGTATTTACATAAAAAAAGGAAACAAGTAGGATCTATATCAGTCATGTGGTTCCCATAAAAAGTCTAAGTTCGAACCCTGAGGCATATACTACTTTTTATCCCGAAAAAAAAAAATTGGCGCGATAAAGGGTTCACACGCGAGCGAAGCGAAAATGATATTTCGTAAGCTTAACATTTGTAAAGTTTTGCTAAGAATATTGTAATCATAAATCCCGCTTTCACCCCTTTAAGATAACGGATACCGAATCATAATCTTCATTAAAATCTTTGCAACATCTCTTAATTTAAAACAAAATTCACCTGAAAACACATTTGAATGAACCACACCAATATGCACCCTATTACAGCGCAGTGTGGTTTGTAACGGAGTAAATTATATGATCTCCTAATAATGTAAGGGTGTTGTTTGTGAGAAACTGAGAATGGTTTTGTCATCACGTCAAGAAGAGGGTGCTATCTTAAATTTTTTTCTTACACATTTTGAATAAAAACTTACTTTACTTAGGCGGACCCTAGACTATCATGCGGCATGACAGCCTTACATGTTGTCATGCGTGCATGATCGTTTATTCATTGATTGATGCGAATGATATGCAAACTACGTGCTGGCAGATGATTGTCAATTTCTTTTATTTTCCATCCTGAAAGCTATGACTGACATGCACGCATGATCATCAGCTAGAGTCTAGGGTACGCTTTACAGGCTCAGGAGCTTTAATATGCAAGATATTACTGTGCTTGAGACATTATGAAACGGAGTAGGATTGACCAACACCTAAACCATTCTCTCAGCTTAATCGGCCTTATTTACAGGAAAGATCAATACGTGTTTGGCTGACTCAGCCGCGGTTCCTCACGATGCTTTCACCGTTTTGAGCACGTTTCAACGTACAACATTTTTCGAAAAATTAATGTATGGCTAGGATTCGAATCTACGACCGTTGAGGCAGTACCCCATACGGCCAACACGAATTGTACAATGAGCAGTCGATAACCCCCAAAGCGTAGCTCCTTAAGAGCTCGGCGAACGTATCTACTTACCTAGGAACGTAATACCAAAATAATTTAAAATTTGAGCATATTTTTATCACTTTACGTTATTATTTGGATAAAGGTAGTATTTATCTAGGTTCCTGTTAAACTTTTGTTTCAAAAAACTTACTATAGAACAAATGAAAAGAAAAAATGCCATTTTTGGTGTAGGTACCTACAAAGATTTCAATTCAATTGGCTTACATTTCTTTTTAGGTAAGTTTTTCGGAACAAAAGTTTAACAGGAACCTAGATAAATACCTACTCTCCTAATCTAACAACATAAACTGATATAAACATTCTTACATTTTAAATGATTTCGGTATTACGTTTTTATGGAAATTCGCCGGTCGCAGCCCTCTTAAGTAATTCTCAAGATTTTCTAATTTTTTCATCGTCTGTGCGTCTCTCCCGTAAACATGCGGGATCCGTATTTGCACAACCTTATTCGTTGCTCATTTTGAATTAGATGCCTGCTTATTTTTAACCGAATTGCTGTTATGAATAGACTAAAAGATTTTGTTACAGGTTGAATAAATATTTTTAAATATTATAAAATTAAATAATTTATAAAATTGCCCGAAAACTTAAACCCTGGAAGGAGTAGAGAGGCCCATGCAGTTGGACACATAAATGGCTGATAATATAAATATTAAGTTTGAATTTTTGATTTTTTTTTTTTTTTGAAAGTTTGGAAAAATGCTCAGTTGAATGAGACCACATCTTTTCACGATTGTGTATGTAGTTGTAGTTTCAATTTATACTAAAAACGGCGTTAGTTTTTGCTACTGAGAAATTTAGGGTTCTAGGGATTTTGTCTCAGTTGAAAATTCTTTGCACCACACGGTATGAATCATTTCAAAATACTATCACGCAATACACCCCACATATTATTATTATAAAAATGAAAAAAGAAATCCACCGGGAATCACTTGACGTGACTCCTGAAACAAAAACCCATCCGCAGTATCGTGACTTGCATTGTCGTAAAGACCTAATCTCCTCCCCATAGAGTACTTTATCGCTCGTCTCGCGCCTAAAGCATCGAGTCATTCTAAAATAACCCTTAACACCTATTAATATGATTCAAATTGTTATAACACGTGAAATGTATTCACGACGCGTATGTCCTTTGGGTAATGTTACGTAATAGGAAGGAGAGGCCGTGATTTTGTCAAAGGTAAAGAAAATTGGTTAGGTGCGTTAGTGGGTAATTTCGACTACCGAGATAAAGGCGTGTTTGTATGAAAAGCGGGTTATATTTAGCTGTATAGTATTTCATTGAAAATGAAAAGTCTTACCAAATTTTCAATCCCGGGACGACGGGATTCGAGCCCGCATTGATACAAGCGATCCTCCTCAAGCCGGAGTCTCCTCAACTCGGCCACGGAACCCACATTCGTCGGTTTCGGAGGAGGGTCGCTTGTATCAATGCGAGTTCGCGTTGGTAGAGAACAGAGCCCTCAAGATACCATATTGCATTCACAATTTTTGAAAATCAGTAGGTTGATCCATTGCTTTTGGCCCTCGTAACTAAAACTCTTATGCTAGGGCGCATACTATTTAACTTTTATAAAAAAAGTGCTTATAAAAGTAAATTGTTTGTTGAATTATTATAAAATGGTTATATTTACAGTAGTTTTATTGACGGATTATCCAAAGTGATCCCTAAATTTTTTGATATTTTCAGATTAATAACCGCTCTCAGTATGAACAGGCCCTTAGCGGGTTATTCTGACAACCGTTGGGATGAGTGAGAATTATGTGTCTGAAGAATTTTCTATTTTGATGTTCGGGATTTTGCGAAGATACGGTAATTAAGAAAGTTTGGCGTGACGCGCGCAAAATGTATGCCATTTGAGGATCATTTTCTTTTAGAGATACATCCTATAGAATAGTTTAAATCATATTAAAAAGTAAGTAAGAACTAAAATTATAGTTGATTGGCTTATTTAAAAAAAATACCAACCCACTTTTCAAAAGATGGTGATAAGATTACTGTACTAGAAAGACGTGTTTTCATTCGGATTTGTAGCTATTTGTAGATATATTTGTCAATTCAAAAAGCTCAGACTGATCTGAGTATTCTTTTTTATTGAATGGAAAGATACTGAAGTATTTTTAATTTATATCCAAGTCGGCTTAGTAAAGAGAGGCATGATTTAAATGGCAAATATTGTCCACTAGCTGCGCCCCGCGGTGTTAACCGCGATTAAAATGTCAACATGAGACGATAAGAAACGAAATTGTGTTTTTTCCTTTGAAACATCATTTTACCCCTTTTTGAAGGTTATTTTGAAAAACCCTGAATAACGTGTTCATTTATTTTATATTTTACATATTCAAACGAAGTTTCAAGCAAATAGCACTACACATTAAAAAGTTCCATTAAAAAAATTTCACTCCTTTAGAGGTTGATTTTCTAAAATTGGATTAAAGAACCTAAGCTTTTTCCGTACTTTCAGAAAAATCGCTTTAGTAGTTACGGCGATACGTGGAGACAAACATTACACACACACGGACTTTCGCTTTTATAATATAGTAGGAAGTAGGATAGGAAGAAGTAGGAAATAGAGTATCTGATCTCAAAGGAAACCAAGAATATCAAACGTAGCCCGTAAAGAATATCGATAAATTCTTATTTTTCATGTTCGTAACATTTTAGTACTTACTGCTCATACCTAAAAGAAACACAAGGACTTCGACTTCCAACATGATTTATAAAAACTCCAAAGTAAAAGTAAAGAAAAACACAGCGTCATTTTTCTTACTAACCAAATTACAAAGAAAACTCTGAAAATCAACCGTGGAAATTAAAAATGTTCAAAATTTAATTACATTCGACCTCCTTGTTACAAGATGCAAGGGCTCTTACCTCACACTTTGCGACCTCATTTTGGGAAACCTTATTTTGCTCACTTAATTTGCTTCATTCGTGTTTGCTCTGCGAATGAAGTACCGCGGAATTTTATATTTTTTTATTCTGGCAAGTTAATTGGGGACAAGGGTGAAAATAATCCGACTTTTTCACCATCCGGCAAACATCGCTTTAAGAATATGATAAGTACTTATCTATAAAAAAAACTGATAAAAATTTACTTTACATCAAACGGCAAAATGCTATCTAAATGAATATCAAAATTGGTTAACAGAAAATTGGCAAACAGATAATAACTACATAATCTGTAAAATTTCAACAGTTTTGTGTTCTCTGGAAAACAGGCCGATGTTACCTTGTTCCCTGTTGTCATTGCCGTCAAAATATTACAGTGTGACTGTAAAAAAAAAATGCTTCTGTGTCACACTGGTGTGACACCGAGGAAAAAAATGTTTCTGGGTCACAGTGGTATGACCCAGAAGTATTTTTTTTTTTGTGCTTTATTTGTACTAATTTAAAAAAAATCTAGAAAGCTCCAGAAGGGTTTTTAAGGAAATTACTTTAAAACTCCCTGCAGTTATGACTATTAACATCACTTTTTCTTTATGTCCAAATTTTCTTAGTGTAGTAAGAAAGTAAGTTCGTCTGAGCTTGTGGCCAACTCTGGTGTCTTATTTTTTACTTTAAAGTGTCCGGCTTTTTTTTATCTCAGGATATCCCACAACAAAGCAAACAGGGCTACTTTAAAACGTGCTCCAGCGACGCTTCGCCATAAACATTTATAGTATTCTAAATCTTACTAGGTCTACTTTTATACAGTTTTATGTCCGAAAAATTTACGCGAACGTTCCTTTATTACAGTGACTGGAATTCTGTGGGACTGTAATTGAATGTAATTTTGGTAGCTTCCATTTACAGCTGTTAAAGTTTACGTCTTATTTATTGGTGGAAGCGATGTCGTGAGTACTGGGTAGGACCAATAAAGTGCTAAATACAGTAACGTTTCTCTGTGTGTTTGAATAGCAATCTAATTACACAGAGTTTTATGTATAACATTTCCTTTTACTGTTTCCTGTTATACTGTGTCATATTAAAGCGTTGGTTTAGCTTGTTTAGTCGAAGTGAAGAGATGTTTTGACGGTCACAAAATGAATGGAAGCTCTGTCACCAGAGATTGCGGATAGGTAGGTAAGTTTAGGAAAACTTATTTTTAGATACTGAATAAATTTTAAAAATCGAATGGAACAAACAATATTAAAAAAAGAACACAATATTTTTTTCGACAATACAACAGCAAAAACAGACAGCACACGAAATGGAACAGAAGAAATTCAAAAATGTTCTTTTTTCTTTGTTGAAACACAAACTGCCAGTATTCAAATACCTTTTGCAGAAATAGTACCTATTGAACAGACAATATTTTTTTTTCAATGCCACAAGCTGGAATGTCGCTTACTGTTTAATTAATATGAGCAATGGCACAAGGGCGGACTCAATTAATAGTAAAAGCTTATTGATTACTCAATTAATTGAACTTTATTGGATTTAGGGCATTTTTCAGCATGGGAAACATTTTATATGTCGAATTGCTCATTATAAGGTTCTTGTTTAAATAAAACAGATCCTTTTAACCGACTTCAAAAAAGGAGGGGGTGCTATGTTGGACTGCATGTATGTTTTATTATGTACATTCATCGATATCTCCATACCATATCTCCATCTATTCAATGTGGCCCCATTAAAATCTTCGAAGTGATGAACAAAAATTTACCTCGAGAATGGAGCAAATTGTGCAGCCTACAACATTGAAGTACATTTTTAATGTTGCCACTTTGTTGCTACAAAAAGTCATACGTGGTATATTAAAAGTGTAATAGAATAGGGAGATGATGATAGGTATCTAACATGTAACTTAAGTGAGTATCAGAGAGGGCCATCAGTTTGCAACCACTTAATTTCCTGTAGTTAATTGGGAGATTGCAGGAATGCAGGTTGACCGCATTGTTGTCATGCCTTTGACATATATACACAGACAAACATACACGTTACATGAGCATCGCAGGAATTTGGTACCACTAGTCAGATTCTACCAAAAAACTTTTTATCAAACCAAAGCAATACGTCAACTATTTCGTTTTGTTTCTTTATCTACTAATGACTAATGAGGTTAGGTTACTAAGTTGTGATGACGTTTTCAAACAAAATACCAATGAGGTTTTGCAAATTACTGTCATTTTGGAGAACGAAACAAAACGCAACGGCAATGATACTTTAATGGTTGACATTGTACAGTAGAGAAATTGGGGCCCAGATAGTACTTTAAATATGAGCGTTATCTCTCTTTAAGTCTTTACTAGATGATTTATACAGTGTCAGGAGGCAATCTTTGCCTACACTTAACGGGACACTGTAGTGCCTGGAACATTGTTTGAGATGGAGTAGGCTTGCCCAGCACCTAAACCATCCTCTCAGCTTAACCAGCCATAATCCACAGGAAAGACCATGGTCAATACGTGTGGGGCTGACTAAGCCGCGGGTTTACTCACGATGTTTTCCTTCGCCGTTTAGAGCTCGCGTTACGCAAAATACATTTTTCGAAACGAAAAATCCATTGATGCACGGCCAGGATTCAAACCCACAACCTTTGGATTGAAAGTCGAGGTACCAACCAATTAGGCCAACATGGCTCCTCAACTCTCTAACACTTGTGTTCTTACATTGTATGACAAGGATAAAATATTAAGATCATGAATGTTATACGTAGCGGCTCTACGAAACGCGTAGCAAGTCTACGATCAAAGATTGATTGAAGATTGTTACAACCAAAAGTGTTGATTCT
Source organism: Camptogramma bilineatum (assembly GCA_958496255.1). Lineage (NCBI taxonomy): Eukaryota > Metazoa > Arthropoda > Insecta > Lepidoptera > Geometridae > Camptogramma > Camptogramma bilineatum. The sequence continues at coordinate 5,919,879 of OY292467.1, read as the reverse complement.
CTTGATTTGATGACTTCCGTGGCATAGTGGATGTGGATGGCCGGTCTGAAACACAGATGGTTGCGGGTTCGATTCCCGCCGTGAGGCAAATGTTTGTATGATCTGCAAATATTTGGTTCGGGTCTGGGGATTTTTCTATGTATAACAATATAATCCATACCCATATATAAATGTGAAAGTGTGTTTATTTGTTTGTTTATTTGTCCTGCTTTCACGTCTAAACAGAGCGAAGGATTGACTTGTTTTTTTGTGTGGAGACAGTTGGAGGGCTGGAAAGTGACATAGGCTACTTTTTATCTGGGTACCACGCAAGCAAGTACTTGATATGAAAGTGGATGGATATACGAGTAGAGGTCGACCAAAGAAAAGATGGATGGATTGTGTGAAAGTTGACATGAGTAAGAAAGGGGTGAATGTTGAGATGACGGCTGATAGAGGGAAATGGAAGAAGAATACATGTTGTGCCGACCCCACGTAAGTGGGAAAAGGGCAGGAAGATGATGATGACCACGCAAGCGAAGCCGCGGGCTGAAGCTAGTAATATATAAGTCATGTTGTTCCACTCAAGCTCTTGGGGCTAGATGATGCTGTGTGAAATGTCCAGCATTATTTATTTTATTAACGATCAAATATCTAAAGACAGTGAAAGGAGTTTTGAAAGACAACAGGTTAAAAAGTTTTAAATTTAAATTGGTAAGTCGGTCGTCATAATCTTTACAGGTCCAGTCGATTATACCCAAACATAATTAAATTGTAAAAGTTTTAAAATGTCTAATTATTATAGCCAACGTGATGAACAAAGAACTTTTTAAAAACATTAACACTAAAAAAATCACGAGTTTCCCTACAGAATGAAACCCATTCCTAAAAAGACAATCACAAGAAAAATAAACCATCTAGTTTGAGGACAAGTCCGAATGAATGATAGTAGACAGTTCACGTACAGTCAGCTGCCATATTTCGTCGTCATTATTTCGGCTCACTTCTAAGGGTTTCAAGGGCCCGTTGCCATGGCAACGCGGGATTTCGCGAAAATCGCGCCACAGCACACAGATTATCCTGTATTTTAATGTACAAAGATTGTTGAGCTTTAAGGTGCAGATTGAGTGATAGCGAGCTTTTTAAAATATGTTTTTATATATTTTGTGACAAACAAACTAAAAATCGCTGAAATTATAATGATAAAACTAACAAATAACAATTATGTTGGATTAGTTAATAAATTGCATTTTTGTCGCATTTAAATTTGGCGTGATTTGGCACTGCAAATATTTAGTTTTTTTTTTCTTCAGTACAACATTCGTTTATCAGCGGGCTTAAAAATGTCGCTATTGCAGAATCGCATTAAAGGAATTAAACTATTGCCATCTCTTTTAATTGACTGAGAGTGAAAAGAGACGGCATTATAGTTCATTTCATATTGTGATTCAGCTTTAGCGACCTTTTTAAGTCCGCAGATGTGAATCTGTTGAGACGTTAAATTCCTAGTAATCGTCATTATCATCGTTACACTGTCGAGTTTTCTTTTGGTCATTCGACATTTCACTCGAGCTATGTTGCATAGTTTTTTTAGAAGGATCACCGATATAAATGCTGAGCCCCGAGCCTTATATCTTTCTTCATGGTTTTGATATCAAAAGAATAGAAGTATTACACCTATTTCAGTAGGTAACGTAACGTATCTTTTTTTAATAAATGCCTATTGCTTTTAACCAAAATTATAGCCACCGCTACATAACAGGCGTCTTTATCAGTTTATGTTTCAGAAAACGAAGGCTTAAGGCATGCGGTAGGCATCCTAAACTTCCACTCAGCAAATAGTTTGAGTTAGGCGTATAATATTGTGTTGAGTGAGGTTTGAAACATAATTGTCAGTATTCAGACTGCTTTAAGGATTTTCGTGTATTCCCGATGTTAGCCATGTCCCCCCTAGTGGGGACAATGTGATTTTAAAACATTCCTGTTCAAAATAATTTAAAAACATTCCTGTTGTCCCCATTGTCTATAATCTGTTAATGGGGACATTTAAATAAAATAATTAAAAATTATAAATCAATATTAATAATCAATATTTGAACCCTTGGAAGGAAAACACCGTGAGGAAACCAGTAAGCTTTCTAATAGCGTCGATGGGCTTACAACCTGTCACGTATGTAAAGTTAACTTCTGCAAAATGTGGGAATGTACCAAATGTGTTTGGACATACCTCTTCCCCCTTAAACATCTTTAAAAGATCTAAAAATTTCTAAAAGATCTGCAGATCTTCTTTCATGAAAGAATATGTCTGCCGCACCTTGGGAATACATTCGTTATCATATTATATTACATTAGTCATAATATGAGAGATAAACAAAACACCCAGGTAAGTATTTTATTTATCTTAAAAAAGTCAAGTCACTGCGGGATTATTATTATTATAAGGGTGAATGCATGCATGTACAACAGCTCGTACCCTTACATTGTGTTATGAAGTCATTGTAATATCGGAAAGTTGGACCAATGTCGGCAAGTTTCGGCGAAACTAGATTCCGTGTCAGGCGGTTTACACCTGATGCAGTTTGGATAATTATCGTTGGAAGTCTTGCTTGTCTTGTTTTAGCGTGATTAATTTTAGGAAGATGAGATTGTTGTTCGTTATTGTGGGTCTTACTTATGAAAGATGTTTAAAGTTGAACACTGGTTAAACAACGTCCTGACTTTAATTGTGGATAGTGACGAATAGAGACAGGACGTTGTTTAACAAGTGTTCAACTTTAAACATCTTGCATAAGTAAGGGGGTGTATGTGTGTGTTTTGGCTTAACTAATTTAACATACTTTTTACAAGCTTAAACTAAACTTGCTTGCTAAGGAATCTTGCAATTGAATTTTGAAACAGTTATCCTCAATTGAGTTGGGCACACTCATAGATTTTCGGTCACAATGCTATATTATGTTAACAGCGATCACTGGGCTTAAAAAGGTCGCTATAGCAGAATATCAATAGGAATTGAACTATAAGCCGTCTCTTTTCACTCTCAGTCAATGAATAGAGACGGCATATAGTTCAATTCTGCTATAGCGACCTTTTTAAGCCCGCTGATCTTATGATGGAGTTAGGAGCTGTTCAATGGATCTCTTCAGAGACTAACTGTAAAATGCCCGTGATTAGGCTTATTCTAATCAGTTCGCGATTACCTATTAAATGCTTGTAATTTAAAAAAAAATCAATCAAAAACTTATTATTACAAATGCTAGTTATTTTTTTTTTATTCAGATCATTAACATTGTCACGTTCACTATACGACCTAAATCTATGAACGAAACAATATTGAAAGTAAAGGTTTAGTAAAACAATAGATTACAAAGTCGCATTAGCCAGCAGAAGTCGCAAGTCTAAATAATTAAAACAAAAGAGCAATTCCCTTTGAATAGCTAAATAAACAAATACCACTCTAATAAAACATTTAACCTGTTGGAGCAAGAGGAAAAAACAGACTTGGTAAGAACGTGTGTCACATTGAACATAGGGTTCCGGAGCTCAGTAGTTTTGCGGTACATATTTGCTTGTATACAATGATCTATATAAACTGAGGTAGATACGTTATACTCCGCTCTGCGTGGCGAACAAAAGTCAAGCTAATTAGCTTGAGTCATCTCAGTTGCACTTTGTCTTGTTCCGATGTTACACGCATTTACACGCAGCATGCACATAATTTATCTCTTTCTGAAAGCGGGGTTTTATATCTCTGCTATCTTTTAGTTTTCTTGATTAAAATTAAAAAAACTTGCGTTTCTTCTACCTAAGTATTCTATTACCTCCCTACATAATTATTATAATGTGTGTTTAATATTAGTATATTTTATATAGCTATGCCCCATATTATTTTTAAATTGTCCATTATCCATCCACAGGTTGTCTGGTAGAGATCGCTTTTTAGCGATTAGACCGCCGATTGTATACCTATTATATTTAAGTTAGCTTACATAATTTTTGTATTGTTTTCTTGTATTATGTGGTGTGCAATAAAGTATTTTCTATCTATCTATCTATCTAAGTAGCTATAGCATAATTTCGCCGCGTTTTAGAGCTTTTTACAATGAGTCTCTATTTATAAAACCTCATTGCTTGTATACTTTAATTTGCAATCGTGGCCTAAAACTTTTTTATGAATGTACCGTGATTGATGATTGTAGTCCTTTGAACTTAGAAATAGAAATTTATTTATTTGACAAAAAAAAAGCATCTAAATACAAACATAAAATTATGCTGTCTCCTGGAAAAGCGTGAGCTGTGGCCCAGGAAACAGTTCTCTCCCAAATCCCAGAGAAATTGCAATGCATGAATAAATATGACGTTCATCATTGCTTGTAATTAGTTTTTTTCTTTGTGATACATCTCAATTAATTTTCGAGATTGGGCTTCTTTTACCATTCTACCAAACTTATCTTTCCTAAATAGTACAGATAAGGCAGTTTAAAATGCCAAAATCCGAGCTTGGTTCTCTCTAAATTATTAAAATATCTAAGTAGATAAGTAATTTAACAATCATGTAGTTCCTATAACACAAGTTCTGCTTACTTTGTGGCTCTGCCTGAGCATTATTATGATTTTTTTTTTTTATTTCTGGTTTGATGATAACTAAAAACTACAAAAAAAACTCAAAAAGGTTTAGATTTTCAAGTCTGCCGTGGAACTCTAAAAATAGCAATTAATTCAGGTTCCACCTTAGCCACAAGCAATATGTGCGGCCATTAATTTAATTCTGTATACGTGCGGCCCAAGACATGGTTTCAACCTTAATTGAGATTTAAGAAGAGGGGATGTTTTTGTGCAGCCTCGGGCGATGCTCCTTGTTTCTGTTCTGTTGGAGATCAAGTACACAATCTAAAGGCTATGGGCGAAGTTTCTAGCATTTAATGCACATTTTCTTATCAACATTTTAACAAAAAAAAAATATTGTACTTACCTACGACATTTTTTTGTTATAATGGATGGATGGATGTATGTTTGCTACTCTATAACTCGACAACCACTGAACCTATTTGCCTGAAATTTAAAACATAGATAATGACCGGAAATAGGACATAGACTACTTTTTATCCCGGAAAAATGCACGTTCCCGTGGGATAAAAAGTAGGAGTCCACGCGGGCGAAGTCGCGGGCGTTCGCTAGTTTATAAAATGTCTGGAAACATTAGAACAATCTCATTAGTCCAAATTATAATACAACATATTTTGACAAGGTTACCCTGCCTAGGGCATTTCTGGGTAGGTTCCAAACATAACATGTACTTACTAGGTGTAAAAATACTACTTAATTGCAAAAACGTAAAATATTTTTAAATAATTTGCAAAAATTAACACGAACAAATTACATCATGCTCAAACATTCGTTTATGTTTGAAAGTACTTAATCGTATAAATTCTAATCTTAAGGTCAGACAAGGTCAAACTTTAGTTATATTTATGCTGATTATGAACACTTTAAACTGTAAAAATAACGAATACCTGATATATTATTCTCAAAGACCTACAGACAAGTTAATATCTTTACAAGTTCATACAAAATTCCTTGTCTAATTCGGGGCTTTTCTTGCCATCTGTAATCTTGCCTTGCTTAGAGATACCTCAAATACCTCCCCCTCTTCGTTCCCTGAGGGTTTGGGCACCCTCTGCCCTGTTCTGAGACGAAGTTCATAATACCCTATTAGTGGTACATACGACCGACAAACATGGTGTTTCTTGACTTACTAAGTTATCCTGATTCCTTTATAGTCCATTCTAAGAGGTACATTATAAGGGAAAGTTAGGGTATGCTTGCAACGGAGTAGTAAATGCATTTTGACTGGATTTGTTTATAAAATTCTTTATTTAAAATACAGATTCGAAATTTGTATTCTTGGAATAGAAATTCTTTACTTTTCATTAGTTTTTTTCAAAACAAAAAAAAAAAGTCACGCCTCAATCAATTAACTATTTTCATTAGTTTAAATTAACCAAATCTGGAAAATTCTACAATTAAGGGCCTCTTAGCTCAGTTGGTAGTAACTCTGCGCTGTAGGTCGTGGGTTCGATTCCCACCTAGGACAAACATTTGTGTGATGAATGATATTCTAGTTTTATATTTACAAAATTATAAAAGTACGAGTATTCTATCAGTTATCTGACTCCCAAGTACTTACAAGCTTTGCTTAGTTTGGGCTAGAGGGCACTGTGTGAAATGTCCAGCAATATTTATTTATTTAATTCAATAGTTCAAATTCTTGTGCTCTACAATTCCAGTAAAAAAGTCATTAACAAGGTGACACTTGACGGCCCTATTTCGACGTCTTAATTACGACCGGCAAAAGTATTCCCAAACAATAATTCTGCAAATATTGTATAAATATAAATACGTAAGTAAATACCCCTCGGGAAGCTCGGGTTCACTGGAGCGAATAATAAATCTGTTGACAATCTTTAATTCGCTCGCTCCGTCAGATTGGACGTATCGCAGGGTTGCCAACTCGTAAAATTACCCCTGGCCCTAGTGGTTTGTCGGAACTGTCTAGCTCAAGATACTTAAATAATACATTTATTTACCTATGAGCTCGAAGGAACTGTAGAACTTTAACTAATTTAGTTATAAGTATATCTTTTTTCTTTATGATCTTTTCTTGTCCTCACGTAATGTCTTGTAATCACACATTATTATGAGGCTCTTAAAATATATATATCTTCGGTAAAATGTTTCTAAAAGTTAAAAAAATAAAATTTCTTCGGAATATTAGGACACTGTGATAGGTAGCCCTGTCTTCTTAATAAAAAAGAAATCTCCCCCGAAAACACCCCTTACTTACCGAAGATTGTTTAACAATGCCTCTTTAAACTTTGTGAATATCGTTCAGTTACAGTAAGTTTTTGAATCAAACTTCCGTAAAGTTAGGTAATGTATGGATAAAATTGGTTTTGGTTAGAACAGGTAATACGAAGTGAGAGTTTTTCTAGAATATCAAATTGTACTCTTTCAATAATTCAGTTAGTTTCATACTATCAAATAAGTTGTCATTAAATTATAACTTTATCATTTCTAAATGAGGATGTACCGCCTAACAATATGTGTAAAGTCCCACAGATCTCTACATTTTACGAGGGGCAAAATCCTCTTACATTCAACGGCAAGCCAACTATCAAATGCTTAGCTAAATAGCATCGCATAAAACGCAGAGTGCAGTTAAACACACGTGCTATCTCGTCGAGCGCGCGTACCCGACTGGTAGCGTCCGGCGCAAATTGTAGGGAATAGCCTAGAATGCGGGTAGTCTGACAAAACCCCGAATTACGGGGTAAATGGGACGCTGTAATTTGCACATTGCTGGCGAAAGTGCTTTGAGAGGAATTGCTCTTTACGGCCATTCAGGGAATGTAGGACAGTGACAGTAACGACCTGGTGCTGCGGAACATTTGTTAACTTGTAAGATCAATCAAATACAGGGGAATTAACAACTGTGTTTTGATTTGTGAACATTCTAACTACATTTACAAGGCGTAGACGTTTTTAATTATTAAGGCTTGTGATGGCACAAATTGGAGCCTTTATAATAAACCTTTAACTTCTAAAAATACACGTCGATAAATACGTAGATGTAGATGGATTATTTTAAGAGACTTGTCGTTTGGATTAGGCTGAAAGAATAGTATGACTACTTAAGTGCTGGAAATCTAAACCTTGCATCAAGATGCAAAAGCCTAAATTGGGATAAAAAGTAGTCTTATATTCCTCATTATCTATCCATATTTTAAATTTCAGGCAAATCGGCTTAGTGTTTGACAAGTTATAGAGGAAAAAACATACATCCAAACTTTCGCATTTATAATATTAAGTGACAAAGTCAATACTAACCCAGATATAGTGTAGGTCGTAGAGTCTGTACATTTCTCAATCAATCACCTTCTCTTATCAAACATCTTAAGCCAAAGCTACAAGGCACAATGAGAAGACAGCTCACAAAGACAGACCATTAGTTGTGATCTGCAGGATTTGGCCATGAATAGGCCTTTGCCATGTCACAATGCTGTACATAATATGTGAATATATTTGTAGCCTCCTTGATAAGAGTGACAAGAACTACATGGAGGTTATGTCACTCTGACACAACTACGAGCGCTGGTGCTGAGCGAGGAGACCAATTCGATTGTCATCATTCAAGATTACACATCGAACCGGCTCTCATCGCGGACGGGCATCACGTGTTCGGCGGAGTGTCTTTCAAGGATTGTTAATAAGATTATCGTGCATCTATCCAGATCCATATTATGATGAACAATAGCAGAGCTCCGACAATAATATTGTAACGGATATTGAATATGATCTTTTATTCTCTTCGCCCGACAACTCACGCCTACCTAATGTCAACGTAACCATAGCAACACATAAATATGAAGCCTCCTGATGCTCCTGAAATCCAGAGATATGATGGTGTCCCTTCATCAGAAGCGGGATACGCAGGGCTAAATAATGAAGAGAATACGCAAGCAACGAAATGCCTTCGCCATCGCCTGTGCCGAACATATTGCTTTATATGAAAGTCTTTGCTATCGAGAAGCTATCGAGATTATTCACCAGGACATCGAGCAGCTGATTGCGAATGGTTCCTATCATTCCGACTCCTTTAAGTCGATTCCTGTCACGTCGAGTTATTGAACGTAGAACGCCGTCTGATCACTGGCACGTTGACTACTCTTCAACTCTTGGATACCTACTTACTTATGAGATCTCCAACGTCGAGTTTCCTCATAGCGAGCTTTGTCGCAAGCTACAGGAAGACCCATCTACAGATAAAAGGAGAAACCTAGCTCCGAGAGTTCCTGATAAAACCTGATGAAAGGTGTGACACCTCTTGACACCTCGCGTCATCGTATCCAGATCGAAAAGGAAGCGGTGGAAGAGCAGCAGTTAAAGAATACCACGTCTACGAGCGCCAACGAACCAAGAGTACCTACCTGCACCTGCCTTGACTACATAATCTGGTGAGCCCGTTTCTTGTTTATGATAGCAGATCTTATGCTGAGCTTTATGTTTTAATCCCCTAATAATGCTACACATCTGGCTACTTGAATATGTTGAGAACAACGTGTTACTATGGGTTACTTCGTGTTACTTCGTGTTGTTACTTCGTGTTACTTCGTGTTTCTTCGTGTTTCTTCGTGTTGTTACTTCGTGTTACTTCGTGTTTCTTCGTGTTTCTTCGTGTTACTTCGTGTTACTTCGTGTTGCTTCGTGTTGTTACTTCGTGTTACTTCGTGTTTCTTCGTGTTACTGCGTAAGCTGGTTGATACGAGCTCTGGTAGATGCTCTAGTCCATGTTGTCATTGAAGATGGTGGCATGGGTGATGAGACATCAGAGGCCTGACGTTCGATCAATCTAGTGGGTCCTTGTTGTCATTAAACATGGCGACTTGGACGGTGGGACGTCGGTGTAATATTGAAAGAGCCAGATGTCTAGCTGTTTAAATGTTTAGTACAGATGTTTAGATGTTCAGATGTTTAGATGTTTAGATGTCCAGATGTCTAGACGTTTAGATGTTTGGATGTTTACTGAGGTTTAGATGTTTACTGATGTTTAGATTTTTATTGATGTTTACACAAGTTTACATCATGTCCTATGATTAATCCTTTATATGTCAGGGATGGACGAGCGGGTTCAGTTATAGTGTCTACCAGTCATATGTTGTTGTTACAGATTAACTGAATAAAGAGGACTGGATACAAGCAGTCACGCGAGGACGCGTGAATGTCAGTATGGCCGTGTAGCCTCCTTGATAAGAGTGACAAGAACTACATGGAGGTTATGTCACTCTAACACAACTACGAGCGCTGGTGCTGAGCGAGGAGACCAATTCGATTGTCATCATTCAAGATTACACATCGAACCGGCTCTCATCGCGGACGGGCATCACGTGTTCGGCGGAGTGTCTTTCAAGGATTGTTAATAAGATTATCGTGCATCTATCCAGATCCATATTATGATGAACAATAGCAGAGCTCCGACAATAATATTGTAACGGATATTGAATATGATCTTTTATTCTCTTCGCCCGACAACTCACGCCTACCTAATGTCAACGTAACCATAGCAACACATAAATATGAAGCCTCCTGATGCTCCTGAAATCCAGAGATATGATGGTGTCCCTTCATATTCAATAATTTCATATAACGTAGCTAAGCGTGCAATCATTGGACGGACGCTACAATGGAGCTTTGCAGCTGAATAGCAAAGTTTAGAGACTAGAATAAATAAAATACGTACGTTTAAATTAAATAAATTATTTATGACAGTAGTAATAAGATGATGATGGAAAGCTAGTAAATTGGTATTAAAGTCATATTAAGTTATATTATTCGACTATATTATATTTTATTAAAAAAATAGCACCTACTTACTAAGTTTCAGTTTTATTACAATATTGAAAAAAAAAGTCGATTTTTTAAAGAACCTAGAAAGCTTAAAACTATTATATTTTGTCATGATAATATTCACAATGTAACAAACCAAGCACAAAATTCTTTGACTCAATTGTATTAGCTTGATACGAGTACACTTACTTCAACATTTCAATGTTATTTATGTACCCAAATTGAAAAAAGGTACCTACTTATTTAGTTTCAATAAAGTACTTACCTACTCATACCTATGGGTAAGTATAGAATAACTTACTCTAAATTTAGTAAAAGCTCGACAAGAAGATAAGCACGTTGCCGAAATTTAATAATTTGCCAACATCCCCCAGTGGCGTGAAACCGCTGACATCTTTAATGTTGAAGTTTTCCAAATCCTTGCGCTCCCGGGTGAAAAAGACGGTTTTATAGTAATATACTAAAGATATAAAGAAATTCAAAATAATACGTTTTCTGTTAAAAAGTATTTTCCAAATCGATGGCAGCAAAGTAGAAACGGACATCTGCATTTTTGCGAAAATGCTTTTTTTACAAAAATGAGCTTATTTTAACCTTATCTACAAGTCTGCATTAAAATAATTTCGAATTTCAAAATAATGAAGAAAATCTGGCACGTATAAAAAGACATTTACACACGAATTTTAAAAAACGTCGCAGTAGAAACGGACATTTACATATGACCGCCTTTACTTCGGAGCTTCGACAGGTGGCCCAAAAATGTGTACGACGTAAGCACGGACATCTGCCACTTATCCATTTATCCGTCGTACTTTTTGCATATATCCCAATCTAATTAATTTACTATTCTGTGTTTTATAAGGAAATTCATTAATTTTTCTGTAGATACACTATTTTACACATTGGTTTTATCAAATTCTTTGTTTTATTTTCAAATTAAGATGCAGAAAATGAATTAATTCAGGTAATTGATCTACAAGCAGACACTTACGGCAATTAAGATACCTATATGTTTAGAGGGTCTTTTCATAAAAGCAGGTTAATGCCATTTAATAAAACTACTTTAAAAAATATTTAGAATGTTCTTCAACTACATCTTCAGGTTTACAACAAATAAATTAAATTCGTGTAGAACCTTGTCATCTTTACACCATCGTATGCGGCGTTTATTAGGTCCTCCCTTAATATTTTCACATATTTCCTCTACATCAAACCACTAGGTACTTAATAGTCTTTCTTAAACTTTCGCGATCACTATTCATTCATATTGAAAATTTTATGGACACGGGATTTTATCGCGTAATTTACCTTATTTACGCGATAAGATCCCGTGTCCATAAAATTTTCAATATGACTAGGTTCATAAGTTAATATTATTTACAGCTTACTGATCTTAGGAAATGACACACTTGAACATCGTTTGATTGATGATAAAGAGCGTTATCACTTACAACCTCTGCTAAAATACATTCTAAGCCAAATGCTAGTCTAGCCAATTTAACTGTTTGCCCTCAATCACGCGCAATAACACCTATACCTCATGGGTTTATTTCATTTGAAACAGAATCGCATTTGCTGGAACTTATTGCTGAGGATGATCATTTACGTTCTTTCAATCCACAAATCACTTTACCATACATTTTAATCACTGATTCTAGTGCAACATCATCAGCAATGGTGCTTCTAGTGAAAGCTTTTCTCCTTCGGAGAAAACGATGTAAATTTACAGTTGACGTTAGGAAGTAAAGCAGAAAATGCAGAAAAGAGAATTCGATCGATAGAAGAAGATTTTTTTTCTTAATATTGATAAAAAAATAAAAACATGTGCAGCTCTCATGCGAAAACTGTAAAAATTAGTGACGAACTAACACGAAGTAGGTAAGTAGGTATTTGATTTATTTTTAAGGTTTGGGTAATGATGATAAACAAAGGGAATTACTAATAAATTCCCATGTACCTATTGGCCAATGAAGCCTATAATTAATTGACTAACTAACTTTCTAAGACTGATTTTTTAAGAAAGAGAAACGTTAGAAATTGATGGGTATTTGATTTTTTTTTGTTTTAGTTGATAGTTACTGGTATCTAGTGTAATACCTACTTAATAATAAATTTCATGATGTTTTCTTAAAAAAAGGTATAAATACCTTTACTAATTTGTGAGTTTTGGGAACTAAATGAGTTTAACTGATAGACGTAGATGAAGTTTAGTGAAATGTTAAATGCAAAGTAAATGAAGACATCTACAAAATTTGGTCAAAAAAAGGAGAATACTGTTTGCATGGTGCTTAGATTTTCTTTAAATATCATTAGAAATATTACCGGATGCTCATTATCTTAGTTTATTAGATATTTTAGGTGGAATGAACGCTTTTTTTATCACAACGTATAAACGGATATCAGGCAGATGTCTTCTTCTACGTCGAAGTTTTTTCAGAGTATAAAAGTACATCTACATTATTTCAGTAAAACAGTGATATATCAAAAAAATCTGTTATACAATCAATAAAGAAGGTTATTTTAATGCACCTCAGAAAATTTCATGTTAATCGGTTCATAACTCTCAAAAAGGCAACATGTTTTTACTAAATGTGCTCTCCTGTAAAGTAGCGTTTTTGTAGATGTCCGCATCTACTTTGCTGCCATCGAAATAACACAGGCTTTTAATAAGTAACCGCGAGCTAGGCGAGTATAGTCTTGCATGATGAATGTAAATAAAGTTTTGACATGATTTCAAGCTAATCTACAAAAAATGTCTGTATAAAATAAAATTTTCATAATTTTTTTATATAAATGAAATCCTACAATGTCGGGTATTGTATACGGGCATTTTTTACATGATAATTTTTCTCGACTTTCAAGATTCTCTCCGCACCATCCCTACTTTATTTTCAGCAAAGTCCAATTCACGAAGACGTAAAAGTATACCGATAGACCACTCATAACATACCCTAAGCCTTAACATATACAAAAATGTATCGTTGCAATTCCCATAAGGAACAACCCGTCCAAAGTCAATATGTCTGGCGGATGAGTTATTTCTTGGCGGCGTCGCACCTCCAATTCCCAAATAAATAATAAATACGTCAACTTGCTCACGTATTTGTGAATTTCATAAGTAGCTTGTTGGCGAAATATGGCTTTCGAGGTGCATTTTATATGTTCAACAACTGGCAATTTTGTGAAAAGCAACATGTTGAAAGCAACACTATTCATTACGTTTGTTGAATGAAGTCTTGCAACAGAGGTCGACCGTTCTACAAAGACGCCCTTGCAAAACTCTTTTTTTTTTTTTTTTTTTTTAGCTAGCCTATGCTGTCCCACTGCTGGGCAAAGGTCTCCCCCGATTCCCTCCAATACTCGCGATCACCCGCCACTTCCCACCAGCCTTTCTGAAAGTTGTCCAGGTCGTCACGCCAACGTTTCCTCGGCCTACCCCGGCTGCGGTGCCCATCTGCAGGCACCCATTGTGTGACGACTTGTGCCCACCGGTCCGTACCCAATGTACCCATACGGCTGATGTGCCCCGTCCAACTCCATTTTAACTTGGCAGTTTTGTCTCCGACGTCTGCTATCCCTGTTTTTTCACGCAGGATTGTATTGCGGATTCTGTCTATCCTCTTCACCCCTAGCACGCTGCGCTCAATAGCTCTTTGGCAGACCTTGAGTTTGGATTTTTGAGACTCGGTTAATGACCACGTTTGCGCACCATAGGTGAGAACGGGCAGAATGCACATGTCAATGAGTTTTCGCTTCAGTGACATTGGAAGGGTGCCCTTCATCAGCTTTTTCATGGACCAGTAGCTTCTCCAAGCGTTTTCGATGCGGCGATCGATCTCTTTTTTTTTTTTCTCCTTGCAAAACTCATTCAATGAAAATATGACGTAAAGCGAGAATGTAAAGTACATTCAAAATTACCTCTAAACAACCAAAACGACGAATGCCCGGGTAGCTCAGTTAGCAGAGAGATGCCCACGGTAGGGCAGAGGTTACGTCTTCCAATCTCGTCTGTGTGAAATTTGAACAAACTAATTAATAAAAAATTATTTAAAAAATAACAAAAAATCCCGACTGCGTTAAAACTAAAAAGAATGTTTTGGGTCCCGACTGTGAGTAATTCTTTGCAGGCTTGTTTTTTTCTTTTTAGTTTTAACGCAGTCGGGATTTTTTGTTTTTTTAAATATTTTTTTATTTTACACTTTTTAGTTATGATGATGAAAAAAAATCTAACATTGATTTTTAAATACATATTCAACGATACCCCACTTGACATAGTTCGTCAATTTTGATTCTTCTAATTTTGACAATATGGCGTCTGGTTGTAACACTGGTAAATTTTGATTACTTTCATGTCTTTAGTGACACTTCCAAAGTTGAGACGAATCGATTGACGTAAAAATCATGAAAATCGGTCCACGCGTTTGACCTCTAGAGTGCCACATAGAAACATACATAGCGAGAATTATTTTTAATCAACTTTAAACCGTTATTTTTCCTAAACTATTACTTAAAATGAAAAATGGTAAAAGAAACCTAAAGTTTATTTTGAAATACCTATTCAACGATACCCCACATGACATGGTGTGACGATTTTGATTTTTTTAATTTTGACAATATGGCGTCTGGTTGTGGCACTGGTGAATTTTGATTACTGTCATGTCTTTAGTGATACTCCCAAGGTTAAGACGAATTGATTGACGTAAGAATCATCAAAATCGGTCCACGCGTTTGGCCTCTAGAACGCCACATAGAAACATACAAACATACATAGACTGATAAACAAACACATTACCCTTCCTTTGCTTTGCGCAGTCGGGTAAAAATAATCAAGACTGCATTCCCAAGGCCCGGTAGACATAATATCCTTTCCGATCTTTTAGGCATTTTTAAAGCCTTTGAAGATGCCTTAATGGGGTAATCAGAGGCATGTCGAAACACATAATTTTGGTATGCCACACATTCCATACGTGACATGTTGCAAGCCCATCGACGCTATTAAAAATCTTTCCTCGTTTCCTCACGATGTTTTCCTTCGCCGTATTATTTTTTGTGCTGAGATCTATTTAATAATTTTTAATAAAAAGTTGTCAAAACGAAAAACTAGTCTTTCCTGCTATTATCTATCGGACTTTCGCTTACGTTACGGTTGGTATACAAAAATAGCCCCTTTGGTCCATTTCCATGGATACCTAACTATTTTTCTTAACTAGTCACTCAGGAATTTTAAAAACTGATGAGTCATTTCGAAGACTTGTATAAAAAACTTTACCTGTTTATACTTAATATAAAGTACAAATTTATATTTTTGACTGTACCAAAACAAAGGGCTATTTATTTCAAATGACCCTTTTCTTCCCCTGATACATCCCCCACAGGAACGGCACTTAAATCGAAACGCCGATTTCAATAACTGAAGTTCATTGAATACTACCTCATAACATTTTTATTGTACAATAAGAGTTCTGTAGACGGTCTGAAGACGTAAACCTTTAGATATTGGTTATTTTAAGGAATACACATTAAATAGATGAGGTACAATCTTTAGATCATATTACAAAAAAATATTTTAGTAAAATTTTATACGCTTACTTTTTTTTACCTTAAAAAGGTAGTAAGTGATTTAGTTTCAAACTCACAATTTCTTATTTGTGCTTTTTATGATCAAACTCAGCTTTTTGTAATGCATAATTTTGTAACTAAGTAAATCACTCACTTATTTTCCAATAAATTCTACAAACCGTCACCAGAAAGCATCAAATGCCATTTTTTTTTTCAAAAAACTTTTCAACTTTATTTAGATGCAAAACAAAAAGTACCAGGATAGCAGAACTCGATCACACCAACATTAAAATTCATTCAACAGTGTGTAAGTCATAAAGGTCGGCAATCTGCACCGCAGACTGCTTAAAAGCCGTGAAATAATTCAAAAAGGCACCATTAAAATGCAGCTTGATTTTACTAACCTGGAGCTTGGTTTATCGCCAGCAACCGGCTGCTTTATGGCAGATCTGGGTAGCAGGTACTGTTGGCGAAGAAAGTCTTTCATAATGTAGTTTAAAAAACTGTTACATAAATAGTCTCTCTGATTACGTTCTCTGACATCTGCCCCCTGATTGTCTGTCTTTGATAGCGACCAAAATCGGTCTCAAACATTCAAATAAGAGTCTACTAGAAGCAAAGGCAGCAACATCCACTTTTTATAATTTGGCAACTTTTAATGCAGTTTGATAGTATTCTGACAAGTTTACTTGACCGAATAATAAAATCGTGTCAAAACTAGCAAAATCCTATACAAAACGAGTGTTGAAGATCGAGGTTGGTAGCAAAAACAGCTTCATCCCTTCATTTTTCATTCTTTCGAAAACAAAAAAAATGCGTACCGCCATTTTAGTAAAAGTGGATGTTGCTGCCTTTGCTTCTAGTAGACTCATATGACGGTTCAGTGACCAATCTCTAATGATTTTCATATGGAAAACTCTATTTACTTACTAAAGACACGATTTATAACTAGACATAAATTGCTAGTTAAATCACGATTTTTAGATAGGTAGACATACTCGTAATACTTTTACGTCTAACTGTACCTAGCAGTAAAGGCACTTCGCTGACATGGAAAATAGTTTACAGGTCTATGGTACCGTCTGTTTATAGTGTTTATCTCCTTTAATGTCCGATAGCGTGTAATCTTGGGAATAAACTTTTATTCCCCATTTTTAGGGAGTTTTTACGAGTGACACTTTAGGGTTAAGCTTAAATGAGTTGTTTGTGCACGGCGTGATTAGGGCTTTAAGAAGTTTAAATTGCTTTTTTATTAAAACGTCTTGCGCTTAATTTTGATTGTCTCTTCAATCTTTATCAGGTAAAGAAATTGAGTTTTATTTTGTTATTAATCTTAATTCTGAATTTAACGTGAAAAGTGTTTAAAAACATACTTTAATTCTAAAGTTTAAATAACATAGGCTATTTACTAAGTAGGGTAGACTTTTCATTAGTATGCTGTTTATATTTAAATTAAATCTATAAGGTGTTTAATATTATGAGCAATGTGATAAGTTGTTTTTTTTTTTTCATGAATTGCCTGAAAAAGATAAGATAAAGTCTCAATATTATTTTTATTTACTAGCGTAAAGTTTATGATTTTTATTTCAAATTATTTTATTATTTAGCCCATTAACATCCATGGGATAACCCATTTATCTTTACCAGTGAAAATATCTACATACAATATTATAAAATTAACTTTCACAAAGTTTTAATTACAATATTGACGTTAAATTTTACAAAAGATTCCCCAGTGGCCGGCTATATCCGCCAAGAGTCAATTTCCGGTGTATCGGATGTGTACAAATTGCAGCCTTCTTTACGAGTTTCAAATTCCGATAGATTGTGCAATCTGACTATTTTATGGCATTAAACAGTTGTCTATTAACTATAAAAATATCAGTTTTACAAGTGTATTATCTTGGGAGGTTATTCATATAGAAACAATTCATATCTAAACATTGTCCCAGGCACTACAGTGTTCCGATAAGTGTAGGCAAAGATTGCCTCCTGATACTATATAAATCATCTAGTAAAGATGTAAAGGCCTAAGCAAAAAAAAAAAACAAGCATTCATATAGGTATACTTACTTTGAATAGCTCTCTAGACATCGAAAGACATTGAAAATGACTGAGAGTAAACCAAGAGGAATCCTTTCGTAATAAAAATTATGGGCTACGAATATGTTCTACGAAAGTGCTACGCGCCACGTAGCATCTGTTGTCAGAATTTGGAGGAGATTATACAATTTTCATTGCATCATTAAAGTCCTGTATTGAAAATCCCACTAGCAGAGCCTCTTATTCTGAAAAATAAAATGAGCTAAGTATGTATTGAGAGGACGTAGTGACCACCATGGTTCTTCAAAAATATGCAATAATGGATACTTATCCTCCAAAATATCATCTCAATTGTGTGTTCACTATTTTCAAGCAGTTCATATTATCCGTATGCCCTCTTACGACCCTCTCGAGGTCATGAGAACACTACCCTAGTTCGGGACTTTCAAGATTACTCTACTTTTATCACCGTTCAGTGAAATATAGCCTTTACGAACGTGATATTAGACTTAATACTGGTTGACATCATTTCAGAAAACATCGTTGTTGGCCCAGTTTTTCATGGGATTTTGAACTGTCAGGCATTGATTTTTAGGTTTAGTATCTGTTGTGGAAATTTCGGATATAGACAGGAGGGGTGTAAGAGTGGTAGTTCTGTGCAATAAAACTGTTACTGATCTGTGTGCTTGGATATTTCGGGACAAAAAATGAATTGTTCCATTATTAGGAAATCCTCTGGACATTTTTGACATTTCATTATAAGGTTTCAGTTTACGGGACGTGTGTATTTTCGTAAGTAATTGGGTTTGAGTGTACTTGGCAATAAGTACTTGAGACGATGATTTTACTAAAGAATTTTGATTATAATAATGGTTTTGGTATTATGGTAAATTATGACAACAATTTTGGAGGAACGACTTTTGAAACGTTTTCTAAATTAGCAAATTAAGGCTCTCATTTTTCTTGTCATGTTTTTGTAATTATGTTATAGTTAACCGGACCTTGAAGATATAGTTTATTTTTTATTAGTAATGTTAAGGTCAATAAGATTTTTCAACCTACTATTTTGGCTTATGTAGACTGTGTGTATAATAATAATTAATGATAAACCAAAATAAAAATCCTACACCTAAATATATACATCAAATCGTCGGTACCTCGCTTTCCCTAAACGAAAACAAACGAAAAGAACCTACCACGTGAATATGGAATGAAGTTTTCAGACTCTTGTTATTTTAGAGGGTCTGTAGGAAAATATGCCTACTTTACCGAGGTTTATAAATAAACGTAGCATAGGAATAAAACGTTATAAAACTAGGCCTAGCTATATTTTATAAAAAAAAATATCAAATGAAAATGAAAAGTCTTATCATAGTTTCCGATTCCGACGGGATTCGAACCCGCATTGATACAAGCGATCCTCCTGAAGCCGGAGTGCCTTAACCGACTCCATATTCGTCGGGTTCTTGATAAACTCATATTTTATCGGTTAAGATTAGCTTACCTAGGTTTTTAACACACAGTTTAACACTATAAAATTTAAAATATTATTAGAGGTATCAAATAAATCATTGACAATTCAAATGATCATATTTTAGGCTAAACTAGCTGACCCGGTGAACTTGATACCGCCTCAGAATTCAAAATATCATCAGAAAAGCCGTTCCATACAAAATGTTAGAAAAAATACGAGTAAGTATAAGTATGAAGCAAATTCATTGACAAGCAAATACTTCGTAAACTTTTTTAATTGAAAACAGTTCAATTGAATCAGCTTGACAGCCAAATTATTGCAAGACGTACCTAATCAATTTGAAAAAGAAATCAACCAAAGGTGAGTCAAAAAATTATCTCAGGCGACTTTTTTATTAATTACATTCATGTTGGTAAACATAAAATACAAAAGTATTTAATATAATATAGACCGATAGAAAATAAATAGCAGATTAACATAATGTAATGTAATTATTTTTAGAAAGCCGTGAAGTGTGCGGTTCTTCGGTAACAAAAAAAATATAAAGCTACTTACATAAATCAAAATAATAATGTCACCAAGTTCTTTATTTTACGAGTATTCAAGCCTCCAATTTAACGACATACAAAACCGTGGCAGATCGCCTATACCTAATTTATCGCTCTCTCGATATATATGTTCATTTAGCACAGGTTCTTCTTATTTAGAAAACGAATCCCATTTGTGCCAAGAAGTCTCCAACATTATAGTGCGTGTTTAAATTCAGTTTGATAACGTTCGAAATTTAAAAGTAGGTAGGTAAGTATTTTTTTATTTCTGTAAAGCGATTTAAAATATTGCACAAAAAACAGAAAATGTACCTCAAAAAGGTAACCGAGTAACATACCGAGTATTATTGTAACAATAAATGCCCAAAGGTGAATAAGATTAATTTAACCATCCACAGGTTGTCTGGTAGAGATCGTTTTTTAACGATAAGACTGCAGATTGATCAATATCATAATTAAGTTATTATACACTAGTTTCCTCCCGTACCGTTCCGTTCGCGTGGTAGCCGGATAAAAAGTAGACTTGCTGTCGATTCTGACAAAATATATTGGGATACAGTGTCCCAATTGACACTTTTGTTTTTAATATTTTTGTTACTGTCGATTCGGACACCATCAAATTATTGAAGCTGTTGAGTAGGTACAGTCAGGTAAAAAAATTTAAGCTACTTAAGTATAATAAAAAAATATGATAAAGCTAATCAAATTGCTTTGCGAGCGTGTGGTGACTCACATGTAGCCTACGTCCTATTCCCGCTCATTATCTATCTTTATTTTAAATAGCTAATCGGTTCAGTGGTTGTCGAGTTAGAGAAGAACGAACATTCATTAAACCACACACCAATATTAATTAAAGTGTGATAGTGTGATGTGATGTGAAACACAATATAATATTTGTCATACGTGACGATCTCGCTAGAAACGAATGCTCAAAGTACGTTCTCAAACACTCGACGTAAGTGAATAAATGGGTAATTCAACACTGGTGCTTCGGATTGGCACTTCGCCTTCCCCTTGTGAAGTCGATCAATCATCGCACGCTCATCGATGAACTCTTTCATTTGTCTAACGAGTTTTTGTGGGGCGTGGAAATAAGGTGCTAAACTTAGATTATGAACACCCCTTTATAATTGTTATAAATATTGCATTTGTATCGTGTGTGTTTTTTTGGAAAATTAATTTTATTACTTGACTAGCTTCCGCCCGCTTCACCGACTTCTCTAGCTTGGCCATCTGGAAAGGATGGGGGAAGATCGCATGGTGCGGAGAGCAAATCTTGGCTGTCCTATAGGGCGCCGTCCCGTCGGACGTCCCCGATATCGCTGGAGGGACATGGTAAAGAGGGACCTACAAGTTCTCTACAATGGGGATTGGCGCGAACTAGCTCAAGATAGGAGTAGATGGCGTCTTCTTTTGTCGGAGGCCAAGACCCACTTCACTGAGCCAGCGGAGTAAGTAATTAAGTAAGCTTTCGCCCGCGGCTTTGTTCGCGCGGTACCCTGATAATATTTTCGGTCATTATCTATCTATATTTTAAATTTCAGGCACATCGGTTCAGTGGTTGTCGAGTTATAGAGGAACAAAAAATAAACATATACTTAAATAAATAAATAAATACATTTTGTCATGGGTTCGAATCCCGGCTGTGTATCAATGGATTTTACCAAATATATGTATATTTGGACACACCTCTGACTACCCCTACCTCCATTAAGCATCTTCAAAGGATCCTAAATGTCCAAAAATCTGAGAGAATATTTACCGCACCTTGATATCCTATTTCGTTTCGTTTATTAGGTCCCTATAATATTTTTTAAACGTACCTATCAAAAAGTAAGTAATATTAATAAAAACCAATATACCAACTCATAAAATATCACTAATGAAGTGACAGCTCCACAAAACACACAGTAGCGATCTTAATCAACTTATTGTCGGTCGAGGGCGCGGTTATCGAAACTGATACTCCATACGTCTTGATAAATTAATCGGGCGGAATCGACAAGTTTCCGAGACGATATTAGTTTTTGTTGGAAAAATAGTTGTTTTTTTAGTTTTATACTACACTAGTGAACGACCGTGACTTCGCCCGCGTGGACTACTATTTTTTTTATCCCACGGGAACCATACATTTTAAAGAGACTATCTCCATTCCAAAAATTGGTTTAGTCAGTCAAGTCAAGACACACACACACATACAAACGGACTTTCGCTTTTATAATATTATTAATAGGCTTTGAGGAGGAATATCTTACTGCGCCGTTTACATGGTACGAGTTTCTCGCCTCGATGATTCGATTATCGAAAGCAATAAAATATGACAATGTAACCTAAACATTGATATCATATATGGAAGGTCGATAATCACTTGTCACTGAACCGTCATGGAGCGAGTTTCTCGCATCTTCATACCATGTAAACGGCGCTTAAGGCACTTGAAGTATTATTGATTATACTACCTGCTTAACCTATTGACCTATTGTGCTACCAATTTTAGTACAAAAATTTTCAACTAAAACTTCAAAATAAGAAAAGAAAATTAAAAAATCAATAATTTGGCCTCTGGAGATATAATAAAATCTAAATAGATATAAGTAATAAAACTTAAATTTACATTTTCTACTAAAGATGTAGGTACCTACACTAACTTGTTAAAAGTACATTGGTACATTTTTACCAAACCTCTTATGTTCTCTTTCTAAAATTGTTCTGCATCAAATAAGAGGATAATTTTACTTTGTATAAAAATATGTACAACCGCTATGTAACACACTCACGCTCTACTATCACATACATAAATAGTTCAAATAATAACTCATTGATTTCTCATAACTTGGGTGGAACGTAAGGCCTACTATCCACGAAGCGTCATTTCATACGCATACTTTTGTCATTTTTCGTTTGTAAGATAAAGGTGGAATCAGACGGTTCACTCAAGTGAAAGATCACTCGAATGAAAGCTAGGGTTTTCTATGACACTTTTCTTTCATATCACTTTGTGACACATCTAAACATAAAATATGCGGAATATGCGGTGATGCAGTGATCCAGTGAAATATGCGGAATGAAGAACAGAATGAACGAAAAGTGAACCGTCTAATTCCACCTTAACATAAATTAACGACGCTCTATCCACAAAGCGGTAAAGTCGCTTTCTTCACCTTTAGATGAAAACAAACAGAAGAAAAAGTTTTCAGACCTCATTATACTAATTGAATTTACTCTCCCAGCTGTGATTGAGAAAACAAAATGCTACGTAAAGCTCCCCACACTTAATGTTTTCTGGCTTAGCCAGATCTGGAATGTTGGCCTTAATCCACTTAGAATAACAGCAGTATCTGCGGTATACGTCGTTTCTCTTACGGTGTAAGATCGTTTCTTACGGTGTTACGGTCTAAAGGGATTTGTTCCGATTTATAAGCGTTATATTGGTTGTTTTGTGGTTCGTATTACTCAGGGTAATGGGTAGGGTAGGTGCAACAATCTAGCCTTGCTTGTGCTTAGATTCTTGTAATGTTTTCGGAATCCGTACCTCCGTACCCATATTATAAATGTGAAATTATATGTTTATTTGTCCTGCTTTCACGTCAGAAAAACAGAGCGACGGATTGACGTGATTTTTTGTGTGGAAATAGTTGGAGGGTTGGAAAGTAACATAAGCTACTTTTTATCCAGGTACCACGCGAGCGAAGCCGCGGGCAGCAGCTAGTGTATTATAAGGCCGGTTTACGATAGTTTTATTAAGTAGTTTCTTTGTGAAACTGATTTTGTGGAAAATCATCATATTTAGCAAAATGTTTAAAGGAACTCCTGTCGTCCCCTTTTCTAACAAATCACTTAACAACCAAATGGGCTTCATTGGGTTATAGAATTGTCTTCAAATAAAATGTTATTTATTTATATTGTTTCCACCTACAGTTGTAATGTATAGCCATAAAATATTACTGCTTAGCTTCTTTCACACAGTAATATGAAAGCAGTAGCGCTTTCAGTGCTTTAACTTTAAGTACAAACAAACCTCTTTTTGAATTGCAATTTCAACTCATCCAACTGCACCGCATTTCAAACTAAACTTGAAATAAATTCTCTCACAAACGCACGACGCTTCCCTCAAGTAAATGTCATCAAATTCAGGAAATTAAGTTTAAAGTGCTTCCAAGTTGGCAGGTCCCGTGAGAGAGCCGTTTTGGCAAAACGCAGAACAACACACGTCCTGCCTCGGTTGAAACTTCACTTCTCAATTAAAGTTTTGGTAGACGTTCAAATTCAACTTAAAAACTTTGTTCTTTGTGGATTTCATTCGGTTAATGCTCTGAGCTCTGTTGGTTTTAGCTTAGTGTTTGTTGACAGCTTAACTTTAGTAAGTGTAAATTTTAAGTTAATTTTGCATTTCCGTTTTAAATTTTAATTATTCTTTTAACATTCTAAGTTGATTAAACTGCGCGCTATTAATGCATAAGCTTTTTGAACGCGGAAACTATCCAGCTTATTAAAACATGTATAGTTGCATCCTTAATTTAGTTAATTTTGTAACAAGGCAGACATTTTGCGGCGTTCTTTCAAAAGCCGTATATGCATGCCGATGTCTGAGCGATCGCAACAGCCAAACTTCTCGGTGTTCATTAGAACTTAACTTCATGAATTTTCACCAACTTTCCAACCATAATGAACACTAAAAGGAGGCAAGTTTCAACAGCTTTAAATTTTAATACCCGGTGGCGTGTCCGCTTTCGGGAATTTGTATGGAATTCATAGGTAGAGTTAGAAATCCAATATCCTCTCAAACTTCGTTTGAAATTAACTCCGGACTGTTTGTCTGGCTTTTGAACTGTCTTCATTTCATAATGTCTGCGTAAGCGACGAGTGTGGAGCCCAGCGACACTTTACCTAGCTAGATTTTATTTAGTTTTGGTTATGTGTTATTATCGTATAATGTGCTATTTTAAATTGTTGATCTTTTCCGTAAGTACGTGGCTAATTTGACAAAAACTCTTAGCAATCAGATTTTTGAAAAGTTTGTCGTATGACATGAATTATCAATAAATAAAGACTCTTTTAATTTTATTTTTTACCAAACTAATTATTGTTTACTTAATCTCTGATACCTATTGTTAAGGTGGTTAAGAACTACTTTGGATTGTTTCCTATCTTAGTGAAATGAAATGCGTCCGTGCATATTGGTGATTTATTTGCGACTAATTTGAATGAAAGCAGGTAGAATACATAGCTATGAAATGAGGAACGTTCCATGCAAAACTTAAGTATGAAGAAATGGCCATAACATGCCGCCCACCAAAGGACACAGTCCTTTATAAACAAAAATTAACAACAATCAACATTATGTAGGTAGGCAATTAGGGTTGGTATAAAGGTACATATAAGTATAAGTATGTGAGTATAAGTACGTATACTTAAGAAATTTAAATTCTTAAAAAAAATAATCCTGACACATTTATAACAAAGTACAAAAAATTACAGTTGACTCCTAGACTCATTTGCTATAAATAACATCAAGAAATGTTCAAATCAAAACAACATTATTTCAAGACGAATCGAGTGTGAAGATACCTATCTACCTACACAATACATATTGTAACTACTAATGAGGCTCGATGGTGCATCGAGATAAGAAAAAATGTGCCTACCTATCAATTTCTCATGCATTAACTTAATAATAAAACACACAAAGTTATTTCTTTACAAATCATTGGGACTTATCTATGGGAAGTTCACATAACCGATTGTTTGTGCGTTTTATGATGTCACCACGACACTTTAAACTATAAACTCGCGTATTTCCGTCAGGACCGACATGTTTGTCGATTATTCGACCAAGGGACCACTTTCCGGGTGGTAAACAGTCCTCCTTGACTATGACGATATCACCAAGTTCAAGTTCCTTCTGTCGTCTCATCCATTTAGGTCGTTCTTGGAGTCTGGTGATAAATTCTGATTGCCAGCGATGCCAGAAATCTCTCAGTAACTTCTGCGTGTACTGCCAACGTGAGAGTGTGTTGACATTCACCTTGCGTAGATCAGGGCTCGGTATGACTACCGGGGCTTCGCCTATTAAAAAGTGACCGGGCGTGAGGGGTTCGATGACGTCAGGGTCAGAAATATCAATCGGAATGAGGGGACGCGAATTCAGACACGATTCGATTTGACATAAGGTCGTCGACATCTCCTCAAAGGTCAGGTTTCTGGTAAGGATTCTTTTCAGGTGGTATTTCGTAGATTTTACGCCGGATTCCCATAATCCGCCAAAGTTTGGGCTGTAAGCTGGTATATTGTGCCACTGGGTTCCGTCTAACGATAAGATGTCTGCCAAGTTGCCGGGTAATTCCAAACAGGCTTCCTTGAATGCTTCAGCCAGCTCTCTATTGGCGCCGATGAAGTTTCGGCCTTGGTCACTCCAAATATGTGTACACTTGCCTCTTCTTGCGACGAATCTTTGGAATGCGCCGATGAACGATTCGGATGAAAGGTCTCCTACCAACTCTAAGTGTATGGCTTTCGTAGCCATGCAAATAAAGATGGCGATATAGGCTTTATTTGACTTTGCACCTCTGCCCTTTGACATTAAGACTTGCAAAGGACCGGCAAAGTCGACTCCGCTGTGGAGGAAAGGCCGTGCTTGAGTCACACGGACCTTCGGTAGGTCACCCATTATCTGTGTGCGGGTTGCGGCTCGCTGTCGAGCGCAGATGATACATTTGTGAATACATGCCTTCACTGCATTTTTGGCGTGGATGATCCAATATTTAGATCTAAGGTAGCAAAGCATAAGTTGTATTCCACCGTGCAAAGTTCTTTTGTGAGCGTCTGCTATTATCAGGTTGGTAAGGTGAGTGTGTGTTCCAAGTATGATCGGGTGTTTCCTTTCTGTCTCTAAATCTGAATTTCTTAGTCTGCCGCCCACCCTGAGAATATTCTTTTCATCTAGGAATGGATTAAGATTTAATGCTTTGCTATTCTTCCTTAAACTTCTTTTTTGTTGTAGCCTTTCTATTTCGGGTCCGAATTCTCTTGATTGTGCTATGTGTATACATTTTATAAGAGCTTGTTCGTATTCTTCTGTTGTAGTCTTCTCGTCGATCTTTTCTGGATGTTTCTTACTGTTGATAAATTTTATACTGTATGCTATCACCGTTTGTAGTTCTTGTAGTGTGTCGAAATTTTCAAATTTTATTACTTCTTCTTCTTGTTCCATTTTCAGGTTTACTTGTAGTGTCTTCTTCCGTTCTATATCTGTAGTTGTATTGTTAGGTCTTGTGAATTTGATTTCTTTTGTCTTCAGCCATTCTGGCCCTTCCCACCATAGGATGTTTTCTTTCAATAGGGGTAGTTCTATTCCTCTTGACCCAAGATCAGCTGGGTTGTCTTTCGAGGTAACATGGAACCATTGTGTATTTGGAACGTTGTCGAGTATCTCAATGACTCTGTTGCTCACGAAGAGTTTCCAACGATGAGGATCGCCAAATAGCCATGACAAGACTACCGATGAGTCTGTCCATGCGTAGACCTTTTCTTTTGGGATTCTCATAGCTTCACAGACTTGTGTCAGGAGTTTTGCCAGAAGAAGTGCTCCGCAGAGCTCTAGCCTTGGCAGGGTAACTGATTTGACTGGTGCAACTCGTGTCTTCGAGGCTATGATTGTAGTTTTAACATCACCATTCTTGGTTTCTACTCTGGCATATACTACAGCACAGTAAGCTTTTTCAGAAGCATCGCTAAATCCATGTAGAGTAGTTTTGTTTAAGTCTTCATTGTTTGTTTTTGTCCATCTGTCCAGTTGAATTTCGTCTAGTTTCTCAAATCCCTTTCGTAGCTTTATCCACTCATTTGCAATAGTTTCGTTGACATTATCGTCCCATTCTAGTTTTTCTAGCCATAGTTTTTGAATTAGTATCTTTGCTAGGACAATAGCTGGACTGATCCATCCTAGAGGATCGAAGAAACGTTGTATATCAGCCAATATATTTCGTTTGGTGATCAATTTCGGTTGAGGTGGTATTTCAAATCTATAATGCAGTGTATCAGTCTTCACGTTCCACGACAAGCCAAGAGTTTTGATCATACCGTCGTTGTTGATGTCTTGTGTGGCGTGCATGCTTCTAAGTGTTGGTTCTATTTCAGCGATAAATTCAGGACTATTCGAGGCCCATTTCTGGAGAATAAATCCTCCTCTTTCCAAGACCGTTGTCAGTTGCTTACTTAACTGAATCGCTTCGTTCACTGTAGAACTTCCACTCATACAGTCGTCCACGAAAAAATCTTCTTTGATTACTCTTGCGGCTTCCGGATATTCCATCCCTTCATCTTCTGCTAGCTGCATTAGTGTCCTTACCGAAAGATGTGGTGCTGATGCGGTGCCAAAGGTGACTCTTAAAAGTCTAAATTCCTTTATTTCGTCTGTAGGATTCGATCTCCACAAAATTCTTTGTAAGTCTGTGTGCTCCTTGTTTACTATTAGTTGTCGATACATCATTTTTATATCTGAAATGAAGCACACTTGCAACATACGCCATCTCATAATCAGAAAACGTAAATCATCTTGAATCTGTGGTCCTACTAGAAGTTCATCGTTCAATGATTTGCCATTAGATCCCTTGCATGATCCATCAAAAACCACTCGTACCTTGGTTGTTTCTTTGTCTTCTCTAATAACTGCGTGATGTGGTAGATATACTGCAGGATTTGATCTTTCTTTCTTCGGTACTTCTTCCATATGATTTAGTTGTAAATATTCTTCGATAACTTTTCTATATTCTTCTTTCAGCTTCGGCTTTGTTTCTAACCTTCTTTCTAATTGATAAAATCTCTTCAGTGCAATATCTCTTGTTTCTCCAATTTCGTCTATTGGCTGTGCACTTCTGAGTGGTAGCTTGACTACGTAACGACCATCTTCTGTCCTGGAATGTGTAGCTGTGTATATGTCTTCACATAATCTTTCTTCAGCCGTCATGCTTCTTGTACATGTCTCTTCAATATGCCACATGTTTTTTAACATGTTGTGTACGTCTAAGCTTTCCAGGTGATGGTGAACATTAATTCTGTCATCGTGTGAATCTTCTCTTACCTTACCAAAAACAATCCATCCCAGGCTGGTTTCTTGTGCACATGGGGAACCTGAGGGACCTTTGAGTATCCTGCCTTTCACGATGTCAGCGTAAACTTGAACTCCGAGTAGCATGTCAATTTTGCCTTGAATGTTATAAGTAGGATCGGCCAGTGTAAGACCGTCCAAGTGTGACCATGAAGTAGGCGCGATTGATTTGCTAGGCAACTGTTTGGTCAGCTGATTGGAAACGATATAAACCTCAACATGAAGTTTGAAAGAATCATCATACATAGAAAAAACATCAAGTTGAGTTGAATGACTGACCTGTGTCTCGGTGGAACCTATTCCGGTTATCCTAGCGTGGGTTGGAGTTTTGTCAACTTGTAATCTCTGAGCCGCCCTCTCACTCACGAATGATGCCTCTGAACCCAAGTCGATAAGAGCCCTGAGTAAAGTCGTGTGCCCTGAACTACTTCTGACTGGAACGACAGCCGTAGCCAGCAGCGAACTCTTACGATTGCTGGTGAAGTGTGATGCGAAGTGTGTAGATATGTCCGTGATGTCCTGGTCTTCTTCTTGAACCTCCTCCACGTTGGCATGTAGTGATGACATAGCTCCCTCTTTGGTATTCTCCTCCTTGTCCTTCTTCGAGAATGAATGAAGAAGAGAGTGATGACGCCTTCCACATACTCTGCATGAAGTCTTCTGTCTACAGTACATCATCGAATGACCAGTAGATAAACAGTTAAAACATAATCTGTTCTCTTTCACAAAGTCACTTCTCTTGTCAGGGTCCAGCTTTCCAAATTGTTTGCAGTGACATAGCAGGTGATTCTCGTTACATAAAATACAGGTGTGCTGTTGTGCGGGTGTAGTTGTGTGATACGCCTTCAATTTGTCTCGTGCCATGGGATGTGATGATGTTAGCTCCAGTGTACAGATACGGCTATCCAAATATGAAGATAGGTTCTCAAAAGTAGGCATCCCGCCACAATATTCTTCACTTACATGTGTTTCCCAAGCTCTGTGTGACTCACTGTCCAGTTTTTGAACCACTAAAAATATAATTATCGGGTCCCAGCTCGTAGTAGAAATATCCATACTGTTTAGGCTGTTTAGACATTCTTTAGTATTATCAATCAGTGATTTTAAATAAACAGGTGATGGGGATGTAAGTTTTTTCAACGTAAACAATTTTCTCAAAATTGCGTTCACAATAAGCCGTTGTTGACTGTAATTCTTCAAATTTTCCCATGCAGGCAAATAATTCTTTTCCGTAATTTGAAAGTGTTTGATTGTGTTCTTCGCCTCACCGATAACGCACGATTTTAGATAATGGAGTTTTTGCACGTCGTTGAGCGCGGTGTTGTTGTGGATGAGCGATGTAAACGTATCTTCAAACGATTGCCACTCTTCATACGCTCCGCCAAACGATGGTAGATTGATTCTAGGTAATTTCACTTCAGGGTTGGACGATGTACTTGATTTTGTGCTCGGAACATAGGATGTACTCGGTTGTGTTGGTTGTATTTGTTGTAAAAAATCCATCATGTCTGCCTTCAATCCCGTGTATAATTCCTCGCATTCACTATGCACATCGGTAGCAAAATACGATAAAGAATTCCTCTCTTCCTTGCTAGTAATCTTCAACAACTCCATGTGTGTTTGTCGAAATGTATTCCAGTATTCGTCCATGCATTGCACACGTGCTTCTAGGTAACCTTTTGTTTTACGCACTTTAGGACACTTTTTATAGTTACTTTGTGCCTTATTTATTAACTCCGCTAAGTCCTCTAATTGTTCAACTAAATCTTGCGCTTTCGACATTGTATAATACCGCACAATAACAGTTCACAATACTTTTAAATATCACTGCAATGTTCGTGAGTAAATACGCCGGTTGTACTATTCAATAATCACTTTGCAAAAGTTCTAAAGATAGGATAAAACACGATAAAAGTTCCATAGACTCGAGCGAACGAAAAGTGCAGTCGTTGCAACATTCCTTATTCCTTCGATAAAAACAGCGCGCGATCCGGTTCGAATATGACCACTATGTTAAGGTGGTTAAGAACTACTTTGGATTGTTTCCTATCTTAGTGAAATGAAATGCGTCCGTGCATATTGGTGATTTATTTGCGACTAATTTGAATGAAAGCAGGTAGAATACATAGCTATGAAATGAGGAACGTTCCATGCAAAACTTAAGTATGAAGAAATGGCCATAACACCTATCAATATTAAATTATGGTTTTGTCGTGGGAATATGCCTTGACTTTCGATCCGAAGGTACGAATCTCGGTTGTGCGTCAATCGAATGAATGAATGAAAGAACGAAAAGGATAACATTAAAGAAGTAATCAATTTAAATAATCAATTTAAATATTTTCAATGAGTTGGTTGTATGCAAATATTTCTAAGTCAATTAGTCAATTATTTATTTTACTATAAATTATCTTTACAGAATAATTCAAAGCGATAATCTAGGTACATAGGTATTTGACATCAGTAAAAATAATCTAAATCTTTCTCATAAAAGAAATTAATATCCGCGCAGGATATCGGAGCAAACATAAGTTGGTTAGTCCTCGATACAGGTTCACTAAGCCAGGCCGGGCGACGAATTGCCCTTTATAATAAGTACGCCCTAAAAGATTTATTTTCATACTTTTCGACCACTAGTGTAAAAATCGGACAGCGCACATACTGGTATTTGGCCATTCTAGCCGGGTGAAATTGAAAAAACAAATTCTAACTTAGAAGCAAAAATGAATACTTGTTAGCGAGCCAGATAGCTACTGTCCAATATACAACCCTTTCTGAGCTCGTGAGCCCTCGCCAGCCAGCCACAAATAAATCGGAACTTGATCGTTGTCGCATGCCCTCGCGTCAGTTACTGGCTACATCAAAAACGTAACGTGTTTGAGACCTCCGTGCTTTATTATTGTGATTGACTATGGATTATTATAATACAGGTAAAAACAGATTTATTTATTATAATTTACTAATGTTTAGATGTATTTGTAAAGGTATAAAATCAATTTACAATTGTCTCGATTTTTCAAGCAGTTTTATCTGAATTGTACATTTCAAAGTGACTTTAGTTATCCTTCCCAGTGCTTCCCCGTAACGATTTGTGTTGTAACGTATGACAAAATCTGTCGAGTGATAGATATTTTACGAATTGGGTGCTACTTTTTGCTACTTTTGACAAAACTTACTCGTTAGTGTTGGTGTTAGCTGAAAAATATTAACCGTTATTTTCACACTTATTTTCACAGAATCTGAAGATAATTCAGATTCAGCATCAACAGAATAGCTCGGAGAAAATGACGATGAGCCCTGGCATTCTTCCTCATCAAATTAGATTTAATATTTTTTTTTGTGTAATTAGTTGACCAATAAAACCTATTCCAAATCATGATTATTCCTTTATTTTTTTCTGTCGGATAAAGGCCTCCTCAATGGTCGTCTGTACATTTTAGTAAGTCTTACCGACTTTAAAGCATAAATAACGGCACAAATAATTTCACCCGGCTAGAAAGCCAAAATACCTCTATGTGCAGCGTTCCGGTTTTAATTCAAAAAGATGTTCAATTCAGCTTATTTCTGGCCAGGACTTAATAAATATTAAATATTAGGCCAAAGGATCCCTTTGAAGTATCTCTCTAGCAAAAGGGTCGACAACTAACCTATTGTAACTGGTTGCGCTTCATAGTTTATAATTCTTATATTTTATTCCATCACCTTATGGCGATCGAGAGGCATTGGTTTAATAGTCTTAGTTTATTAAATAAGTGCCGCATATTGTTGTTTGGTGAAACTCGCGCGGAGAAACACCGCGGTCAGCATTTTTCGCTGATGGACGTTGGCTGTTGGCTCCGCTCGATGAGTCTCGCTTCGATCGTCGGACAGTGCGCACGCGCCTGTTGTCCACATTTTCGCTCTGACGTGCACCATCTCGTCTTTAAACCCTGAACTGAACCTACATCAAGTGTTATCTGTATTACCTAGACTAGACTGTGTTGTGTACCGCTGGCCAGCGTAGTGTCGTGTCTAGACTGCGAGCTTTAAGCCCTAACGCGGCATCGCCTACATCTGGAGGTCGCTGATCAAAGGTATGTGGCATGCTTGATGAATTTGGACTTTTAAATCATTGCCTTAAAGTTAGCATCGCTGAATCAGTTCCCGCGCGTATGATTTTTATTTCCTAGCAATTTTTATTCTAGAGGTTATACGCACCATTTTGGTCACTTCGAGCCGGATAAATCCATTTTGGTCACTTCGAGCCGGATAAATTCATTTTGGTCATTTTGACCCGGTTAAATTCATTTTGGTCCTTTGAGTACGAAGAAATTATTTTTGGGCCTATTTACGGCCTATTTTTTACGTTCTAAAAGTCTAACTTTAAGCAAAAAGCTCGGGAAATTTCCATATACAATTGCATATCATCACACAACTCTCACCTCTATTGCGTAGAGAATAAGGTTCATACTACCTTGCATTCAATAGTTCTACCGGCAAATTGATTTTTAATTTAAATCTTTAATTTCGCTAATTAAAACACTGTAATATACATATAATTGAATATCAACGTTGATACATATCGCTAAATAAGTTCATTTCATAAATCAGTTTATTTTCGGCGTAATTACATACTTTTTTGTTCGTGTATGAAAAATTGTGGGTATTTGTATGACTTTGAGTTGCCCTTCGAAACTTGTGGAATATTCCATTTCTTTGTTTTCGTACGGCTAATTATTTACGCATTAGAAACTTTTATATATTTTTTCGAATCGAGATTTGCTGACTGATATCGTTTGTATGATAGATACACTTTGTACTGTGGGTTTGTTAGGTACATGCCTACAATATTCGTATTGCACGAGTAGGTATTTTTTTTTATAATATCGAGACTCCATCGCATCGCATTTGTTAATTATTGCAATTAATCATCTTACATCGCATTTGTTTAATTAGTGCAATTAAACATCTTATCATCGCGTCGCTTGTTATTTTATTTTGTAAGGAGACTTGATCTTTTGATAGGAACCTTCAGGTAAAATAACAGATTTGTATAAACTTTACGCGTTTGTGCCTCATAGGATACAGCCGTATAATTATACATATCACCCGTACCTAACTTGGTAATCGTAACACTAACTAGATAAGTTATTTCGAAAGGTCGTTTACTCATTTACTTGTTAGGAATTTTATTGTTTTGTACGAAGGGATTTCGTTATAAATACAATCGCATCGCATAGGTACGTAATAAGTGTCTATACTTATTTGTAGTTTTCGCATTTAACTTTTAAAAAAAAAAAACATCTGTACTATAGGTATTTGAGTAAGTTAATCTCATAAAAACAGCCGTAGTGCAGAATCGTTATCGCATCGCATTCAACATACACGCTAATTACTTATCGGCTTGTGTTGAAAGGTTGTAGGTATATCCAAGCATAAATATATGAAATAGGTAGCTACGTTCTTAAGGTATTAGGCGTGTTTACTATTTTTATTGCATTGGACTTGTTATCGGCAATCTGTTATATTTTGTTCGCTTAAAATTTTTAAACCTTACAATTTATTATTGTTAGGGTTCGCGCGTACGGATAAGTGGTTCCGTACTATTATTTACTATTTATAAAATCGTTCGCCGAGTTATTGTTTTGATTTGCCCCCCTAATTTCACTCACGCATTTTAGGGTTCCGTAGAAATAATTTAAGGGTTCAGTTGATTAAATTAAAATTTTGTTTTTTTGTCAGGTTTTAACTTCTGTTCACAATGAGTGACAAGGTGAAACTCAAATTATTAGAAATTAAACGCGACTCGTATTTCGCACGGGTTCAAAGTATTTTTGATACAACAAAATCTTTAACAAGCGAAAGATTACGTAAGGCTTTTATTGCTCAGACTAAACAAATTGATAATTTACGTAGCGAATTCAATGAAATTATGGACGAGATTAATATGTTAAAATTGACATTAGATCCAAAGTGTGAAGTAAGCTATAGTGCCTTAAATTCATTTGATGAGTTGGTCTGCGAGATAAAAAGTACTTTGGCTTCATTAACGGAATCACATGATTCCAAGGAACCCGCTGCTTCGATTAGCACGAAATCGAGCCCTAATCCTTTTCACATAAAGGTACCTAAAATCGAGTTGCCTACCTTTGACGGTGATATTCAGAGCTTTCCGTTCTTTTACGAGACGTTCAAACGTATTATACATACTAACGCCGATTTATCAGATTCTGATCGCATTCTTTATCTGCTGAGTTGTTTAAAGGGAAAGGCTAGGAATGTGGCAGTAGGTATTGTACCTTCCGGTGATAATTACCGCCTGGTCTGGGATGCGCTTATCGCAAAGTACCTGGATACTCGCGCGCTCGCTACTAATTATCTAAATCAGCTGTTCTCATTGAAATCGTTCGGTTCGACGCCCGCTAACATTGAAAAGGGTTTCGATAAATTAACTGCTACGGTTGCGGGACTCAAACAATTGAAAATAGATAACTTGGATGATTTTATATTTATTCATTTGGGTCTTAAGTTAATAGACTCAGATATCGCAAAACATTTTGAAATGTCGCTTCGTAATCAACAGGAGTTAGATTATGATTATTTCGTAAAGTTTGTTCGTGAACAAGTCAAAATCTTGTTTCGCATCTCTTCTGCGGCAACTAAGCCCGCCCCCGCAGGTAGCTCCAACACCTCATCCAAGGTATCGCAGGTGTTTGTAGCTACTGAATCTAAATGTTCGCTTTGTCATTCCACGCATAAAAACTTGTTTACGTGCAATACGTTTCAAAAGTTGAGCGTGAATGATAGATTTAAGTTTATAAAAGACAATAACAGATGTGGTAACTGCCTAAGTAGCCAACATACCGTATCTAAGTGTCGATCGAAGTCCACATGTAAGAAATGCAACGGTAAGCATCATTCCTTATTGCATTTTGAGCAATCGACGCAAGCCCCTGCGCTTGCCCCTGCGCTTGCCCCTGCGCTTGCCCCCACGGTCGCCCCCGCCTCAACTTCTGCGGCCGACCCTGCTATTCTGGATCGTGTGGCGTTGTGTACGCATTCTTCTGCACAAGCCCAGGCCACCCGGAGTACCGAAGTGCTAGCTACGGCCAAGGTTTTAGTGGCAGGTAGGAAGGGTAATGACATGGTGGTTAGATGTCTTTTGGACCCTGGGCCTCTAGCCAAGTGGCATCAATCTTTTCTATTCTACAATTCGCTTCGCTATCGCCGAAGTTTCATTGGTGGAAGACTACGTGACCTTACGTTCGACCTTGGTTCGACCAATGAAAACCTCACGTTCGAGTGTTAGCGAAGTTAGAAATCGAATCGCTTCATAGCGAAGGCCGGTTGGCTAGGCCCTCTGGTTCTCAAAAGAATTATATCACGTCGCGTTGCTGCCGTATGCTCGGTCTAACTATACATGCGGACTCGATAGATACCGTTCGTGGTATTGGTGGCACGTCGCAGCCCGTTCGCGGCTCGGTGAACCTTACGTTCAGCTCACGGCTTCGCTCGCAGCCTAGGTATGAAATTGACGCTTTAGTTTTGGATCAAATAACCGGCCAGCTTCCTCTGTGTGCTATAAATATTGCCGAATTGAATCACATTGATCCTAAATTACTTGCGGATGACACCTGGGGTGTGCCAGGTAATATTGACATGTTACTTGGGGTCAAATTGTTCGCTAAGTTATTGCGACCAGGTCACGTGACCAGCGTACCCGGCTGCCCCGACGCATTGGAGACTGTGCTCGGCTACATACTTCTAGGAGAAGCACCTATTATCGAACCTCCAACTGACACGCTGTCTTTCTTTGCGAGTTCGTTCGATAACTTCGATCTTCGTAAGTTTTGGGAGATTGAAGATGTTACGGCTTCGTCCATTGGGAGTGTGGATGATAAACACTGTGAACAGTTTTATTGTACCACAACTACCCGCGCTCCAAATGGCAAGTATGTTGCAGCTTTACCACTGAAAACAGACGCTTCAGCGTTAGGAAATTCTTTTGACATAGCTCGCAAAAGATTTTTTAGCCTCGAACGTAAACTTAAATCGCTTCCTAACGTCAAACTCCTTTACGATGACGTCATACGGGATTATCTACAGAACAATTACATTTCTTTGGTGCAGAATATCGTACCTGAAAGTGTGTTGCCCAAACGAAATTGTAAGGAGCGAGAAATGGAATACTATATTCCTCACCATGCTGTTATTCGAGAGGATAAAGTGACCACTAAGTTGCGCGTGGTCCTAGATGCCAGTGCATGTACAGACAATGGTACCTCGCTCAATGATATCCTGTACGCAGGTCCAGTCCTTCAGGCTGACCTTTTTAACATCTTGTTAAATTTTAGGCTTTTCAGTGTCGCTATTTCCGCAGATGTCAAATCT
Organism: Camptogramma bilineatum; assembly: GCA_958496255.1. Classification (NCBI taxonomy): domain Eukaryota; kingdom Metazoa; phylum Arthropoda; class Insecta; order Lepidoptera; family Geometridae; genus Camptogramma; species Camptogramma bilineatum. Next base: position 5,882,399 of record OY292467.1, on the reverse strand, counting down.
ATGTACCTACGTATAGGTATACGCCCGCAAGATCGTTCGCTTCAACGTATCTTATATCGGTTTCATGAAGAAGAAGAACTTCAAATCTTTCAGTTTTCCGTGCTTCCATTTGGATTGAAGTGTAGTCCTTTTATAGCTATTCGCACTATCCAACAGCTATGTCAGGATGAAGGAACGCAGTTACCTCTCGCCAGGGACATTTTGCAGCGAGATATTTACATGGACGATATAGTCAGCTCTATACCTAGCACTGCGCTGGCTATAGACTCGGCTCGTGAACTGATAAAAATATTCTCTCTCGGTGATTTTCAGCTGACGAAGTGGTCTAGCAACAGTGTCGATGTTCTTCAGACTATCCCAGAGTCATTACGACTTTCACAGAGCGTGGACCTAAGTAAAGATCCAACACAGAAAATACTGGGACTTCGTTGGTTTCCTGATGAGGATTGTTTCGCTTTCCAGGTCAATCCTAATGATCGCCCTTGCACGAAACGGAATATTCTTTCTTCCATCGCACGTCTTTTCGACGTTCTAGGCCTCGTGGCACCGATAATTTTATACGCCAAGCTTCTTATCAAAGAGCTTTGGCTTGTCAAACTTGGATGGGATGACGTCCCACCACCTCGCATTGTTCGTCTGTGGGAACAATTTCAAGCTGAATTGCCACTTATCTCTGAATTGAGATTTTTGCGACATGTCGGTGTTATAGAACGCTGTAGGCTCTCACTCGTCGGTTTCGCCGACGCTAGTGAGAAGGCTTACGGTGGTTCGGTCTACGCCCACGTTGTCAAACCCGACGGTAGTATCGTCGTTTCGCTGGTGTGTGCGAAATCTAAAGTCGCACCACTGAAAGTCGTTTCTCTAGCTCGTCTCGAGCTATGCGCCGCACTCCTCTTATCAACTGTGATAAAGCGAGTATATAACCTTTTCGCAGCTCGGCACGCCATTGAGGTAGTCGTAGCTTTTTCGGATTCAACTGTAACTTTGAGTTGGATTCATTCCGCACCGCATCGATGGCACACCTTCGTAGCCAATCGTATCGCTAAGATTCATGAGAATCTTTCGGCAGATCACTTCTTTCACGTGAAAGGGTCTGAAAATCCCAGTGATTGCCTCTCTCGCGGCTTAACGCCGGCCCAATTAGTCCATCATCCGCTATGGCTAAATGGACCGCCATGGCTTAAGCTTCCCCGCTCTGAATGGCCGATAAAACCATTCGTTTCAGGTGAGTCGCAAGAGCTTCCCGAAATGAAGCCCGTGGCTCTTCCTGTGCTCTCGCACGAATGCTCGGACGGAAGTCCTCCTTCCGACGACATTCTATACGCTCGTTCTACCAGGTTCTCTTCCTGGATGAAATATTTAAAAACGATTTGCTTCGTTTATAAGTTCATCGGTCAGCAAATTCTTAGTTTTGATGAGCTTAACACTATGCTCACTCAAGTAGAAGCTTTATTAAACTCACGGCCTCTGTATGCGGTCAGCTCGGATCCGTCAGAGCCTGCTTCATTATCGCCGGCGCACTTTTTGCATACGAAACCCCTTTTATTTTTTCCCGCTCGCGAAGTCAATGAAACGCGTTTAAACCTTATTTCGCGATATGAATTGATGGATAAACTGGTCCAATCTTTTTGGAAGCGGTGGCGCCAAGAGTACTTGCACACCCTACAATCCAAACAGAAATGGAACACCCCTGCCAATCCAGTACGGGTCGGTATGGTTGTCGTCTCCATGCAGGACAATGTGATGCCTCTGCATTGGCCGTTAGGAGTAATTACAGAAATATTTCCAGATAAAAACGGAGTTTGTAGAGTCGCATCCATAAAGACTAAAAGCGGGATCTTTCAGAGTCGCCCGGTAGTAAAGTTGTGCCCTTTGCCAACTCAATAAGTTTTGTTTAACATTAAGATTAAGTCTTATCGTGCACCAATGTGCAGTATTAGATTTAGTTACCGCGTAGAATAGTTAGTTAAGTATTCTTGTTTGTAATAGAGTCGCAACTTTAGAGTTCTTATAACTTTTGGTAGAGTTGTGATGATATGCAAGTTTATTTACCTTTCCTTGTGTTTCGAAAGTAGGAACTTTCAAGCCGGGGAAAATGGTTGCGCTTCATAGTTTATAATTCTTATATTTTATTCCATCACCTTATGGCGATCGAGAGGCATTGGTTTAATAGTCTTAGTTTATTAAATAAGTGCCGCATATTGTTGTTTGGTGAAACTCGCGCGGAGAAACACCGCGGTCAGCATTTTTCGCTGATGGACGTTGGCTGTTGGCTCCGCTCGATGAGTCTCGCTTCGATCGTCGGACAGTGCGCACGCGCCTGTTGTCCACATTTTCGCTCTGACGTGCACCATCTCGTCTTTAAACCCTGAACTGAACCTACATCAAGTGTTATCTGTATTACCTAGACTAGACTGTGTTGTGTACCGCTGGCCAGCGTAGTGTCGTGTCTAGACTGCGAGCTTTAAGCCCTAACGCGGCATCGCCTACATCTGGAGGTCGCTGATCAAAGGTATGTGGCATGCTTGATGAATTTGGACTTTTAAATCATTGCCTTAAAGTTAGCATCGCTGAATCAGTTCCCGCGCGTATGATTTTTATTTCCTAGCAATTTTTATTCTAGAGGTTATACGCACCAGTAACTTCACGAATTAAATTCCTCTGGCGACCGACTCATTTGAAATAATAATCGTACTACAAGAATCTACTTTGAATTTCGCGTTTATCCCCTTTAATCATGATTAAGTGGTTTGTTTTCATTAAAGATAATTATTGAGCTTTTCACAACTTCCTCTTTGAATTTGTTTCTATTTGTGTAAGATAAATTAAAGTTAAGTGATTAAGAAATTAGAAACAATTAAAGATTCATTTAATGATTGTTCTCAACTTATTACCAACATAGATATAAACTCGTCCTCGTTGCTAATTTTTATTGTAAGTACCTACCTAAGTTAGTTAGATACTTTAAAAAAATAAAACATTTAAGCACATAAATATGTCAGCACCGTATGCGACGTACGCGCCGCATTTAGAATTCGTCGTATGAAATCTTGCACATTTCATCCGCACCGTATTTCATAAGATTCCGCCGTATTTCATAAAATGCGGTAGGACTAAATTGCTGATGTGCGTTCTGCCATTATGTGCGATCAGCTGTATTCTCATTTTCCTAATGTTTTTTTTTAGTAACATACCTAAGTGTTTCATATTTTTGCTGTTTTTCCTAAGTCAACCAGTAATAATTATAATTATTCCATTTTAATAATTGGCGCCCAACGCGGGGTACAATGGCACCCAACAAAAATACTAATTTCAGTATTTTATTTTTTAATAAGCTTGATTTTTTTTGTTTAAAGTATTAACAATTTTTCTTCTCAGCCGATTGACATACAGTTTCAACGGTGATTGATAAAAAAGATAAATGAATTCAAGAGTCCTCCTAAAATTGCTACGGCCGCTCAATAATCATTCTTTAAAAGCGTTCGTTTTATACATTATAGCTATTTTAAAAACCAGAAACCCCTTTTAACAGCAATAGGCATATGGGCAAGCTATGTTTAACTAAGCACCCGCATTGCCTTATCTGAGATACGTCGACCGACTAGCTAATGAGAACGATCGATACACTCTTATCGACACTTGAAACTTCGGTTATGAAGGTAACTATGTCCCCCTGTTTGCACTATCGGATGCCCACTCGTACAATTTTATGGATTTTTGGGGATAGTGCCGCTGACCTATCAGCTGTTCCATTTTTCCATTTTTGCTAAGGTTTGGATATAACGTTCAAATTGTTTTTTTTTTTTAATGAAAATGATCTCGTTAATGCGTAGTAGGTAATTAAGCAACTGATAATTTAATGTAAAAACGTTTTCTCTTTTTTATATCCAAATATTTCGTTATTTGAGTACAAAAATCCTATTCCTTTTTTAACCTAGAAGCTAGTTCTAAGACCTTTTAAACTTTTTTTTAATTACCATTAGTACCTACTTAGTTTTCAATGCTATATTTTGTTGAAAACATATTGTAGTGTATGAAATAGCATCTCAAAACGCTTCTAATTTTGTCTTCAAGGACATTAAAGACATATTTCCTTTACAACTCAACTAGTGCGTTAAAAACTTTTGTCTGTGCTTCTCTAAGCCAACTTAACTTTAACTAATCATATTGTGGTGTTTTTGAAGTTCATAAATCAGTTTCAATCTATTCAGTCAGACCTATTATTATGCTTTTATTTTTTAACCAAACCATAACAATTAGGAACCCTTAGAAAGCTGGACAAAAGTATAAACAACAAGAAGACCCAGTAACTAGAGGCTCAATTCATTATATCCGTTTTATGTTGCATAAAATTAATATTTCAGCGGAATTTTCGCTGAACAAGGCGAGAAATTTAATATTGTAAGTCCCTCGGTGGTAATTAGCGGGAAAGGATGCTATCAGGGTGTTTATTAGCTGTTAATAGAATTGCGAAGCTTCTGGAGCTCTCTGTCGCTCCAACGATGGAACCAACCTGTTGCCGACGGGAACGCCTTCCGCCCATCGCCAGACCAATTTTACCAATACTAAAAGACTCTGAAAAATCCTGAAAAAGACTTATGACATACCTCAATCTCTTCAACGCTTCTCAGGAACTCAGCAACGATTTTAATAAAAACACAAATGAATAAACTACTAAAACTAACTACGAAACAAGTAGAATTCTCATTTTAAACTTTTCTTATCAAAACTTTTTGTCAAAAACAAATGATAAAATACAAAAGCACTACGCAAAGAAAACATGAACTCGAAAGAAAATTTTCGAATTTTAAAAATAAGGAACTTAGGAAAAATTTCGAATTTTCGCGAGCGGCGGCGGCAAAGTTCGTTTGAAATTGTGTGTGATCTGTGTGGTGTTGTAGGAGAGTGTAGGAAAAGGCGCGGTGCCGCCGCCGCGGCGGACTACAGAATGAGAGCGGGCCGGCAAAGCGTGGGCCCCACCCCTAGCGCCTGCGCGTGGTGCCTCCGCCAGCGCGCATGACCGACATCCTACCCAAAAGTGGAAAAGTGACTCCTCCAACGTAGATACACCATTATGTACTAAATAAATATTGTACCGTAATAAATGTCGATACCGGCACATCATATTGACCTAGTTGACGACTATCACACCCCATTTGAATCGAAGTATACCACCAACACAAAACCGACGGACTCAAATGGATTCGAGCTCCTTCACCTATTTACCCGAATCGCACGCCCCGTCGGCACATAGCCAACAACTCAAACTCCATTAAATTTTACAGATTTTTATTACTAGATCCTTCCATATTTTTTCTCGTTAATAATCGCGTTGTAAAGTTCCTTGATCCCGCTGAAGTATCCGTTTCGAAGGGAGGTCTCGTATCCCCGAGGCAGAGTTTGAAACTTGGACATAATGCGGTTGTCAGATCCGAGGAACACACGCATCTCGAAAGCTAAGGGGATACCCGACTCGAAGGCAAAGTCTACACTGTGCCCGCAGTGAGGCCGGCCCTCCAGCTTAAAGATACTGTTATTCGAAAAGAGATGAACACCGCTCGTTCTTTGATTGACTCTGGAAGCCACTTCGCCGGCGACTCTTATTAATAGCTCTCTGTTCGTTGGATTATTCTTAGTGTACGCGTAAGGATAGCCTATAGAGTGTCCGTTCCTTTTGATTGACAAGTACACTTTCAAGTTCTGCTTGTGCTTTGCTATAACTTGTTTGATGAAGACTGTTTCATTTTCAGAGGCGGGAGCGAGGCCGGGAAAGATGGGTGAGAATCCGCTGTCGACCTTCGGGCAAGTATTCCACTGCGTGTCGAAGTTACGCGTGATGTCTACGCCAATGCTCATTTTGTCTTCAGATGTTCTACAGTTTTTTCTCCATTCGACGTTTTCAAATGACTTCTGGAAATTTTAAGATTAAGATTTAAAGGCTGTCCCCCAATTTGGGTGCCAAACGCATATTTGGTCGTGACTCGGACTATCCTCTAGAATAATCTGTAGTGACAACCGTGTTTGCATCTGTGTTAGAATCCCTAAACCTAGCGAGTAAAATATCTTTAGATAAGTGGTATCAAGATTCCAGCTCTCCTGAATGGGGTTAAAGAAAACCAATAGTAACCAGTTAGTATTTTTGTAGGTATCGTTATAAAAACACTTACAAATCTCGCAAACTCCTGTCCATCGGGGTTGGTAGATGGCAGTATGACCCACCGCACCTTGTCCACCATTTCAAAGTTTTCAGCACAAGCAGTCAGTTGCTCGATCACGAACAACGCCAGACCAACGGAATCTGATCCTGCCTCCTGGCCTGCTTCTATGAGGATCGTGGGTCGACCTGCGACTTTACCGCTAGCCGGTTTAGCTTCTACTATTACCTTTGAAAGTTTATAATCAATTAGAATAAAATAGACTATTATATTTCTAATAATCTTAAAACGTCTTCAATCGCTGCATCGGTTTTTGATGACATGGACTTGGCAATGATACTTAAATTGTAGAAAGGTACTCCATAAGGAAGTTGTGGGTTAATAGGGCAGTGAAATATAAAGGAATGAACTTTAAGAAAGTGAATCGACTAATTATTATCATGCAGAGCCTAACTAAATGATCATTGTAATGATTTGTCGATTCAACTGCTTTGAGCCATTTTGTGCATACAAGTTTGTACACTTCCTAGCGGAGTAGTTTGCTGTAGTTTTTTTAAGTAGTAGTTTGCTGTTCAATGTACTACATTTTAGCTATCAGAACTTCAAAAAATTACCTCGTAAAGGTGTCTGCCATCATTAGTATTGTGTTCAGTAGTAGCATTAATTAGAAATGGACAATATTTCGTTAAAGCTTTCAAGAATAAGGTTACCTGAAACATTTTAAACTTTTATGTTGGAAAATAACTTTGAAGTGCTTTCTTAAAATAATTAAAGACAAAAATATGTTTTCTATAATGAAAACATTGATACTTTTACGTAGCTTCTAAGGTTATTTGAATGACACCATTTTGTACTGTGAGTAAATGAGCTGAATCCTAAAGAAAAATCGTTATTTTCAAATAAATTTCTGAAACTGGAAGAATTTAGTACTTATATGCAAATAAGTATTATATAGAAATTCGGTATCAATATAAAATTTATATTTTAATGCTTACTGTGCTTGACCCTATTTCGGCATCTTCAACACAATACGCCTCATCCTCATCACGTAATTCTTCAAGCATACTTCTATAGCAAGGTTGCATATATTTACACCTGCAAAGAGTACTTAATGATCACAGGGCCTTTACGTTTATTTAAGAATATCTAGACTCGACTAGATCATAATATATGTTCAGCCATGTTGGCCTAGTGGGTTAGTGCCTCGAGTTTCGATGCGAAGGCTAGTTGAAATGAGCTCTTAACGAGGAAGAAAACCATCGTGAAGAAACCCCACTGCTTAATCAGTCTCACACGTTTTGAGGATATCTTTCCTGGGGATATGTTTGATTAAGCCAAGAGGATGGTTTAAGGTGTTTGGTGTTTGGCAAGCCCTAGGTACTAGAGCGTTCCGTTATGTGCTCCTGTTATAGTCTTCTTATAAAGTTGTAAGAGTCTAACACCCGCATACTGAAACGCTACTTAGTTTAAGTGATGCTTATCATTGACATTAATTGTTATCTTTGTATTGGATTCTGAAGAGTAAGAACGTCTCAAATGGTTAAGTACGAATATTTAAGTAGCGTTTCAGTATTCGGGCACAATGTTTATATGAATCTGACTTGACGATAATACAAACAATCGTACGTATGACTTTATCACAAGGAAAATTCAAGCGAAAATTCGGATTGTCATGAATCGTAAACTGCCTAGCGAGAGGTCATCGAACTTCATGTCAAGTGGTATGAGATAAAATAAAACTCACCCGCATTCTGACGCCATACCATGAACACTCACTAAAAAATTAAATTCTGTTTATCAATTTTACAAAAATAAAAAGCAATGACATTCAAATACCAAGTAAAATTACCTTTAGAAATAATGACTAGCCATAACAAATCGCAATATTTCATCTTGCAACGAGGGCCAATATTACCTCATGCAATCTTGATTCGTATTTTGTAGAAAACCATAAAAAACAACTGAAATTTTATACGGCTTTGAAATAAAAACGATACAAAGTTTTGATTTTATTTTTATTATATAAACTCTTCAGTCTTCCTCATCAGGATCGGTAGTGTATGATTGTCTATGCCTTATATTAGTAGGTGAAAATTCGTGTCTTATATGAGAAGAAAACGTCCTAAAACCTTGATAGAACTGTGGCAACACCACCTTCAGCAAATGCGCGGGGAACGCGAACTCAAAACCATCAGTGAGCTCCATAGTGTAAGAGTACGGAACCCCTACAGCACCGAAAGCGAAGTCATCGCTGCCTCCAGCAGCGGGGTACCACTTCCCAGCGCTTAATACTCTGAAAGGTCTTCCACCAGCTCTCTCCACAGAATCCGAGACCGCTCTTGCTAAAGCGTCAAGTTTTTTCCATTCTTTCGGCAATACTTCACCACTATAGCCCCACGGGTATACTAAATACTGTCCGTAAGAATGTAAAGAGACGTATAGCTTCATCCGTTTCGCATTTTCCATCATGACGTTCCTAACAATCTGAGTTTCTGGTTCGGAGAAGGGTTGAGGTCCGGCATAGGTTTCGGGTGCACATGGGTTGTGGGAGACTCCACTGACCGCCCACTTGAAGCCATAGTTCCTGTTGCCATCGACTCCAAAGCAGGTGGAGTGCTTTGATCTAGTTTTTCTCCACATGCGGTGCTGAAAAAAAAACAGGAGTTAAAAAAAGATGCTTACAAATACCATCACCTTGCTTCTATTTTTTACACACTATGAAACTGAAAAACATTGCAATCAAACTCTATGTATTGAGAATAAGGTCTTTCTGAAGAAAAAAATCTGGTAATCTCACACCAGCTACTTAGCCTAAGTGGTGCTTATTATTGACATTAACTGTCATTAACTGTTATTTTTGAATACGATTCTGAAGAGTAAGAACGTCTAAATAGATAAGTACTTCTCAAATATTTAAGTAGTTTTCAATATTCAGGCATCAGCCTATTATTCTAATACTCACTTCGCGACTAGATCGGGAGTATTCATACCCATCAGGGTTCACCACAGGCAAGATGTACCAGTCTACTCCGTTGAGGTCGTTGCTCCTTCCTTCAGGATCATTGACGAGTCGGTGAATTATGTATAGTGCCATCGCCGGCGCCACCCATTCTCTCGCGTGAACCCCTGCCGAAAACAGTAGGTGTAATGGATCCCTTAGATTTGCAATCCATGGAAATATAAGAGACTGCATGGAATGTTGCTTTGTCCCGCCAAATCTCAAAACGCTCGCCAAAACATCTTACCTGCGTCTATAAATATGATAGGATTTCCTGCGTTGGGGTTTGTGGATATTTTGACCAATTTCATTTGTCTCCCTTGGTAGCTATTGCCGAGGTATTGCAGGGTCACAAGATCGGGGTGTCTTTTGGCAGCTCTTTCTATGTACTCCTCGATCTGAGAAAAAAATGTAAGTAATTTTGTTTTCGCAAAAAAAAAAAATAAGAAAAGTGTGAAGGTAGATTAGACTGTCAAGAAATCCTCCTAAGGAATAACTTGACAATACTTTTCAAAATGGACGTCCATTAGCGGATGAGATGAAATTTTGGAAGGGAAGTTTTATTGAAATTATAAGTATTTATGGAGAGGCAAGCATGCGAGCAACGAGGTAGTCACCGAAGAGCCCACTCGCCGTCCGCGCGTGGAGTGGACGGCTTGCGAGCGAGGTGATTCGTTGACGCTACGGAGCTGATGTAGTGAGCATTGGTCCATAGAAGTCCATATAATATAAAAAATACCCACCTTTCGAGACGAGGTGGTGCGGGTCCGGTGCCAGGTGGCTCCAATGAGTTATAACCTTTATTCTTGTATGAATAAATAATGTAGGTACACTATTTATTAGTGTCGTTTCACATTTTTTTATCCGGCTGGATCAAACTTTGGAAAAAATCACGGATACCTTTTTACTCTTTTGACCTATGACAAAGATGAAAGAAAACAAATAAACTTACGGCACTATACGAATTATATTCGTAGAGGTTGGTGGTACGTAAAACTCTTCTAGCACTGCGTTGCAGTTGTGGTTCCTCAAGCATCCTGAAATTACCAAATGTTATTAGCAGTTCTAACCTAACATTGGCAACATTTTCAGCCCGTACGAGCGATGCCCACATGAACGGGCGTTGCATTGCGTCGTCGCAACGCCAGAGTGTTCTGTCAACGCGCGTCGTTTTATGGACCACGCTGCGACAATGCAACGCAGCGGAGACGCCTATGTGGCATTTTTAATTTATGTAGGACAGACTCGAGCCCGAGAAGTGACCGTACCGTATTTTGAGCCTAGTTGAAACGAAAAATCGTCGGTATCAATCGATGATATTTTAACGTGAGTAATCTATCAAGTATGACAATCTTATCATAACTAAATCAATCTAAGCCCATATTTTATGAAATCTTTAGAACCTCTTTATTAGTTTAAAAAATAACCCTACCAACCAAACTATACACAAACCTGCCATAATTTCGCTTCATTTCCGATATCATATTGGTCTGTTTCACAAAACTCTCCATGAAGCCCATTCTAGAGGTAGGCACCAGTACGTCCAAACTATCGTTGAACCCTCGGCTGTTCTTCAGGACTTCCACCTGGTGTTGAGGGTCTGAGAACTCGAAGACTGCCTCCATCTGGTCATCGGTTGTGGGGTAGAGTCGCATAAGTGTGTAGCTGAAAAGAGTAACTTTTATGTTGAGAATGTTGGACTTTCAACAGTTGAGGCTGGATGATATTTTGAACCTCTGAGGACCATTTATTATTAAAGTTTACGATTCCAACGGGATTCAAACCCGCATTGATACAAGCGATTCCTCTAATCGGAATCGTAAATGTTGATAAGACTTTTCATTTTCAATGGAATATTATTTTAGTGTGGATATCACTATAAATATCTTCACAATAAAATGTTTAAGGGTACAAGGTGTATTTATGTACTTCTATCCATACTAGTAGTTAATGATTATTACAATCACCTATTGTAACGTAAGTTCAACACTATAAAAACAAAAAAAAAATAAGAGATTATTCTAACTATTATAATCTTAAGATTTTCAATGTTAATATGTGATTATATGTAACCCTTACTTATCATATTTATTTGTTTCTCCATTGCCAACTTGCCACCATAAACCAAAAATACCTGAAAAAATCAAAAACATAATTTTATTTATAATTTATTATACTTTTGAGATACTATCATACAATCCAGATAAGTACCGAAATTAAAAATTAATTTTGATCACGGTAAAATGTCTCAAAAACATTTTATAAGAATTAAAAAACCATTAGGCAATTGAAGAGGCTAGTTGTTGGAAAACACTATTTGAAGTGCAACGGAGCTAAAAAGGCCGTTATAGCAGAATCACAATATGAATTGAACTATATGCCGTCTCTTTTCATTGACTGAGAGTGACATGAACCACATGGCATAATATTGCAATTTCTTTTGTGATTTTGCTATAGCGGTTTTTTTTAGCTCCGCTGATTATTATGAATTAATCAATTGACACAAATATAAAAGACAGTAGTTCCAGTTGAGCTATTAATTGTTGTAAACGTAGCTTAACTTTCCATGCCACTGTCAGTCGGAAGCGTACCCAAGACACTGGCAGCATTACCGCGCGGAATGGCAATGCTGGGCGTCAATTCTGGTGCCGAACTTTTTATCAACCTCAACCAAAACCTCAACTAAAGCGACTGTTTCCATGACTACTAATAACAAACGACTCAGTTGTGGTGAGGTTTTAGCTAAGGTTTGAACTTTGGCAGAACAAATTTTTGAAAAGCTATTCTACTATTTCACCAAATGGCTGACATTTAAGAGATCGAACCAAAACGCAGCGGTTGTCATCTAGTAGAATTGCCCAGCTTATCCGTGAAGCCAAACATTACTTGCAGAGCCCTCGCGGCGTTGCCCCCGTAGTGATGGTATACGGTGATGATGATGATGATGAAAAGTAGCCTATAACCTTCCTCAAGTGTTTAGCTATCAAATGCAGAAATATTTTTTCAATTCCGACTGGTAATTCCTGAGGTTAGCGCGTTCAAACAAACGAACAAACAAACTCTTCCGCTTCGTATATTAGTACATTCATTCTAGATTTTTTAGCGGCAAAATTAATAATTAAGTTTTGATGCTGGTGTGTTATACCTATAGGTGAGTACATTAAAAAAAACAACTCTCCCTCCTTCTCCACCTTCGGCGTCACCCCTCCCCCCCTTGAAAAGTGTCCCGTTTTACGGATTTTCTCAATTTTCAGGAAAACTATACAAGCTATGACAAAATGGTCAAAGACAAAATTAGTTATTAATAAATTACCTACAAATAAATACTAGCATTTATTTTGATACGACTTATAGTTTTCAAGCTATAGAGCGTCAAAGTTTACTAAAAATCTGCGCTTAGCAAAAATGAACAGTATACACAGGAAACAGCAATATTTGTTATTTGTTACAATTAATGCGTTTATATATTGTAATTATTTTTTAAAATAAATCAGTATCGTCATGCTTATCTTTTAAAGTTTTTAACCGACTTCAAAAAAGGAGGAGGTATGAATGTACTATATTGGTATTAGATTAGAGTGACACGAAAGAAGGAGAAAAACCATGAATGAGAGCATCGTCGGCCAATGGGGCTCGTCCCAACCTAGATCCCCTAAAAGTGGCGTCAAACGCCCGCTATTTGTGTCACGACTCGAGGTTAGATTATTTGTGTCGATTCTTTAATTTGTGTAGACATTTATCGTGTTTCTTCGGCTTCACATAATTGAGCCTTACATTGAAGCTACGAGGCTTCTGTACCAATTTCCCACCAATTGATATCATTAGAGTCGCCCTTTGATCGAATGAATCCCCGTCGATTTAATTTAATAAAATCGGAAAATTTACGGAATTATGCAGATATTAAAGTCGATTTCAAAAGGATGGATTGCTTGAAAGGACGATGATTACTCCGTGGGTTTGCGTGGTTTCTAATAAGCGTCCAATCATTCTGCTGCATACTTATTTCTCTTTGCACTTGTCAAGCTTGAAGCCTCCTTTGTGAGATAGAAGCAATCTAGAGTTGATTGATGTTCTAAAAACGCTATTTCTTGGTCTATATCTTGGCATGCGTTCTGCGTCGACGAAAAATAAAAAAAATCTTTAAATTAAAACAATATCTATAAAAACACACGTATCTACACAAGTATGTAAAATTGAAAAATTATTCAAGTGCAACAATTTATTTTATGGATATTTTCGATAAGAAATGATTACTAGTAGTTTTACATTACCTGAGCGTAGGTATGAAATGGATAGATTCGATATGAATAGTTATTTCAGAATGCGTGTCATTAACTACTTTTTCTCAAACATTTACACAACCTTCTTTGGGATAAATCCAAGGGTTTTAGCAAGACTCGCACTGTATATTCATTTTTATTTATAAGAAAAAGTTGAAGATGAGGTATGTCACCATAGATGTCAGACATGATAGACTAGCTCATACAAACATACATAATCCCAATAGACCAACAGGCAGGAGTTTCCTAATACCACTGTAAATATACAATTACGTAGGCAAATTACAAAATATGAATATTATACGAACTCGGAAGGTAATAGAATTTTCTCGGAAACGCTGGTTTCCTTTATGAAAGCGTTATGTAATGGCTTGCAGTGTACATAAAGTATACTTCTCCGTACGCATATTTTCATGTTAGCTAGCCTAGGAAATAATCACGGAGGAACACGGAAACATGCTATGGTATTCTTTAGAAATACAATATGAGTGTAAAAAACGATGTTTCGATTGACCAGTAAGCAGCCCCCCTAGCCATATTACACTATCTATCGTCGCTGTAGAATAGAAACACTTCAAAATGTATAGGATTTGACGTTTCAAGTAGATGAGTCACGTGGTCAGAACGTCAATTCCTATACATTTTGAAGTGTTCTATTCTACAGTGACGATAGATCGTGTAATATGGCTAGGGCCCCTAGATCCAGTGGCGGCCTTTGGGGGTGGCGAGCAGGGCAGTCGCCCGGGGCCTCGCGCTTGTAGGGGCCTCGCGCAGCAAGCCGACTAGAGAAAATCTTTTATGGGCATTAGTAAACCTATCCGTTAAAGATAGACAAATTCCATTGTGGACTTTTCTGTATACTTACTTATCTATAAAATAAGAACAATGTCTTCCTAAATTATTTTGTTATAAGTTATCCCAAAAGGATTAGGCAGCTTTTTCTATGAAAACTCCCAGTCGGCTACTTATATTTTTTCGACATTTTCAACAATCTTCGTCTTAATTCAACCAATTTATACAAAAACTTAACGAATTATACACCTAAACCTTCCTCATGAATCACTCTGTCTATTGGTGAAAACCAAATGAAAATCCGTTCAGTAGTTTTTGAGTTTATCGCGAACAGACAAACAGAGACAGACGCTGAGCTGGGGGCGAATTACTTTGTTTTATAATATGTGCGCGGCTCAGACTTTTCTTCATCAAAATTTCAATAGCTTTAGGTAGTTTGGTAGGGCCTCGCAATGACTAGGCAGCTCGATCCCAGTGCCATGACCCCCCCCCCTCCCCAAATCTTTGACATACCTCTAACATCCAGCATAATCCTACTAATATTATAAAGGCGAAAGTCCGTGTGTGTGTGTGTGTGAGTGTGTGTGTGTGTGTGTGTGTGTGTGTGTGTGTATGAATGTTTGTTACCACGTATCTCCAAAACTACTAAACTGATGTTGATGAAATTTGGAATGTAGATAGTTTAGGTTCTGGAATAACACATAGGCTAATTTTTATCCCGGAAAATGCATGGTTCCCGTGGGATAAAAATAGAGTCCACGCGGACGAAGCCGCGGGCGTTCGCTAGTATATTATAATGTGTTAAATGCTTAAACGCTAAAGGAATTCTAAATTGTTCATACAAACTTTTTTAGCCCTTTTCATCCCACAACGTGTCATATCATAGCCATATCAACGTGTCATTTGTTTAAAAAAAATCAGCTCGCTTCGCTCGCATTTTAGCTTCATATGTATTTTGCGAACGAAGTGAGTTATGGCTGACCGCAGAATAGAAAAAGACAAGTAGCCAGCCTTTTCTTTGAGCACCGTAAGCAAAATCAAGTGTCATTATCAGTGATCGGAGTAGGTAGAGCTGTTTTATGTACTTGCCATACCTATATGATAGAATAATATGGATAGTACCCGAATCCCGGGATTCGTTTTTTAGTTACAAGAATAATAAAAAGCTTTTTGCTTTTTGCTATATACGGGTTTAAGGATTGTATAATAAATAGATAGAAACTTGATTCATGAACACACATATATTTTTTTATGTAACAATTTCTTATATTTATAAAAGAATCAACAATCATTTAACATTTTCATTCTGAAGTTGTACAAGAACATACCATACAAATTATTAGTTCCTCAAAAATCGAAACATGATTGAAAAGAACCCGGAGTATTAGTGGGAATCCCGTGGAATATCCATATTAACATAAATGATTGCGGTCAATGAACCTAAATAGCTCTACCTACTCCGATCAGTGGTCATTATGTTGCATTTATCTTAAAAATTCGGCTCGCTTCGCTAGCATTTTAGCTTCATGCGTATTCTGCGAATAGAGTGTGTTTATATCTGATCGCAGAATAGAAACCGACAAGCAGCCAGCCTTTTCTTTGAGCACCGTAAGCAAAATCAAGTGCCACATTTTACAATTTTCTTTAAAAAATTCGGCTCGCTTCGCTCGCATTTTGATTCATGGGTATTTCGCTAGTGTAGAGAGCTCGCTTTGCTCGCATATTAGCCTCGTTATTTTGCTAGCAAAGTGAGTTATGTTGCATTAATCGTAAAAAAATCGGCTCGCTTCGCTCGCATATTAGCTTCATGAGTAGGTATTTTGCCCTCCCCCCCCTCCCTCAACATAATATCGTGTGACCCCCCCTCCCCCCAAAAGCCCAGATCCCGCGCCCGCCATCAGGGGCCTCGCAAAGATCTACCGCCCGGGGCCTCGCGATAGCTAAGGCCGCCCCTGCCTAGATCGACGATATAGTTAACGTCACTGTTATAAATATTACTTTTTTGTTTATGAAGCTTTTTTTTTGGGTCAGTCAGAAGCCCTCGCAAGCGTTGACAGAATACCCTGCCAAAGTTTCATAACAATCTGATCAATGGTTTAGGAACTCATAGAGGACAAGCACACAAACATTAAGTTTTATTTATACTGATATTAAGATCGTAAATCAAATAAAAAACATGAAACTACTACTTATCAATCGGACGATCATAAAAGAAGTGCATAGGTACCTACTTAATTTATCTAGGAATACTATTTTTGGCGATCGAAAACGAAGGACATAGTGCAAGCAAATTAATTTATTAAATAAACTGATTTAAACAAATATACGGATAGGTAAACCACTTTTTCAATGTTGAAATAGTGATTCTTATGACAAAAAATACAGGTTTCGTCTTTTTAATAAACATGCCTAAACAAACTAGCTATGTGACATTGTAGAACACATTTTTGCGCATCGATAACCAAGCGAAGGATTTACTGCAAACACAAATCTTAAAAATACGTACATATGAACCATTATTTCATTTAAATTCTATGGTTCACAAGACAAAAAAAATCAAGTTCCTTTTTTTCAAATCATACCTTATCAATCTAAGTAGTAAGTATTTTTTTTAAATCACTATTTTTTTCGCATCGCGAAAATTTAAAAAGATACCTTAACTTAAGATGATAATTAAAATTGTTATCTTAAGTTATATAAATTTTATAAAAACTTTTTGTAAGGGTTTTATGACATTTTAGGACACATACGAATTGCTTTTTTAACCCATTTTAGTATTCGCCTTACTGTCCTTATCCCACCACGTGGGGTCGGTCGGCCCAACATGTATTCTTCTTTATATTTCTTTTAAACCACTATAATAACTTAAAATATTTAAATTATTCTTCCCAACTACTTACCAAACACAAAGATAAACAAACGCACCATATTAATTTATCACCGACACCAAAAACACCGTAACGCGCGCGATTTTTAACCTACTACAAAAAAGGAGGTTCTCAATTCGTTTGTATTCTTTAGTGTGGAGTTGCGCGCGTGTTTATGCCACACGCTTCTCTTGCGCACTGAGGCCTGCGCACGCGCACACTTGACGCATTCTAGTAGAAAGCTGGTTTGCCAACCCGTGTCGGTGATATAGTTATTAGAGAATCTAGTAGTATTATCATCATCATAATAATTTCAGCCTGCTTGCACCAATTGTTGGGTATACAGTTTTCACAAAAACTAATATAAAATCACTATTTTTAATGCAGAAGAACAATATTTTTTCAAAATTAAGCCCGTAACACCTAAAACGACTTTTTGATAACTCTCATGGTTTCAGACCTCCCCTAAGTGGCCCTGAAAAAAAAAAACTCACGGTATACAATACAAGGCCTCTTTTTACGCCATTCTATTCGGTCTCATCCAGTGTTTTCCAACTACAATGACAATGTCTTCTGACCAGTGAGTATAGTGGTCTACCTTTTGGTCACTGAGCGTCTCTTGAACACCATCAATACAATTATCTATAGTAGGTTTACTAGTAAACTAGTAAAAAATACTTTTAATATCTTCTTCCCAGGGCCTGTGATCTGTATAACTTACAAATGTGCTCACTATAGTGTATTTGTAACGGTACTTGTTCATATTAAATACGCCTAAACTACCAACAAATTATAGGATTTTAATGTTCATATTGTTTTATTACACTTAGGTACTACTCGTATATTTCATTGAAAATGAAGTCTTATCATTAAGGAGGATCACTTGTATCATTGCGGGTTCGAATCCCGTCAGAATTGCAAATTTTGATAAGATTTTTGATTTTCAATGAAATTATAGGATTTAATTAAGTCAATCTATTTTTAGAAATATGCTTTTTTCAAGCGCCTATGACCTGTTTTACACATAAAATGCGCCCGAAAGAGGTCTTAGTAACGGTACGTGGACCTCTTAATTGCAAGGAAGCATACGACCCATAGGATTTCAGAAATGTCACTACAATTGATCAGATAACATTATCTGATCAATTGTTTGCGGCAACAATGAAAACAAAACATGCTTCCTAGAAAACGCCACGTCCTTGTGTCTACGGTTTAGTGATTATGTAAATAATGTGCCATATTATACAAAATGTAATGTTGGACATGCCTCTGATTAACCATCCAGATTTACAAAGATTCTTCATCATGTAAGTCGAAATTTTTTACCTTAATGATGAAGTCGCGTTGCATGCCGCATAAATGAAAGATCATTGAGAACTTTTTGCTTTACTTATGGTTTTTTTTTTTTGTTTCTAACTGTCAGGACAAAGTTTGTATGAAAGAAATAATTCGATGCCGGGAACGACTGGTTATCTAGTAAATAATACATATTTGTGGTCATTTCACACAACGCCAAAATTAAGTAAATATTGTAGTATGTTAACAAAGACAACTGATAGAATACATAATCGATACGAAACGTTTTAGGGGAGCTGTTTGTCTAACAATTATTTTATTTATTTTATAATAATTGTTTGCTCTGGGTGGGGAATCGAACCTAAACCAAAGGTAGAGCCCATTAACTGAACTGTTAGGTCAGGTACTTATCAGTCACAGTTAAAATACCTTTCCGTAGTTACTGTTCATAACAGCATTATGACCGTAGTATCACCGTCACGCATGTTCAACTGCAATTATAACTCACTAGCTTCCGCCCGAGGCTTCACTCATGTGATACCAACTTACCCTCGGGGGCCTTTAGGCGGCCTAAAAACTCCGTCACCAGAGTTGGCCACTTAGTTACCCTTAAACTCAGGGATACTGCAGCATTTTACCCGTATTCGAAATTGGATGAGTACATTTAGAGATTACCTACATCATCCAAACACACAGGTAAACATACAAACTTTTACTTCTTTGTAATATAAGTGTAGATTGTATTTTTTAGAATAAGGCCGATGGATCACCGAATGGTATTGTGGTCAAACCCGCGGTTTTTTAGGTCAAGAAAGAATAGGAATATAATAACTTTGCTCTAAGATGATTTGACTTTGACTTTTCCTATGGGATTTTAAAGTCTGTAAGCCTCTAAAACTCTACTGTTTTGCTTTTTGATCTGCTCTGTATTTTTTAGCTCAAGTTTTTATTAGTAGGTACCTACATAGGTAGGTATCATAAATGAAATTGAAACTTGTTATGTTACAAGCTTTTGATTTTAGATGGTGTATGCCAAACAGAAACACTAAAAGCTCATCACACACACATCAGATAATATATCTTATGAAATATAAATTTTGAGATCGCGCCCATACAAATTCTATGGAGGACCACACACAGCGAATATAAATTACAAAATATATTTGGTGCTATCCGTCAAGATTTAAAGATATATTATCTGCTGTGTGTGTGGTACGCTTATGTAATTTTTTTGTAAGTTTTGGCATGGATAGGTCGTATAGCCAGCTCTCTTTTCTCCTTCAATCACGTGCCAATCCATTAGCCTCACCTGCAATCCTAGCAGCATTGTCATCGAACCGTTAAGTGAACAATATCGAAACTGGTTTGACTCGGTGACTGATGATGTACCGGTTCATCCGTGGGAGATGCCAATAACCACAGCTTACGTGAGATAGATGGGTTACTACGAAGAGTTTTTGTCACTACATACATATATCCAAATAAAATTTATGTGGTAACGCAAAACTAATAATGACTACCCCAATGTCGAGTCCGGTCGCGTGCTTCACCTCGGTTCTCGAGTGTCTCAAGAAGTGCTAATGACGAGCAAATAGCGCACACCATCGCTGCAATGTACTTACAACAGATATTTTTCATGACGTAGAATAGAATAGAATAGAATATAGTTTATTGACAACACACAGAAGACAGAGGACGAGCATAATAAAACAATACAATTAGTAGGTACCTACATAGAATTACATACAAAAGCGTGGAATAAAACGATTTTAACGTGTTAACATAAACTGTTTTGCTACAATAAATAGGTATATTTTTCATTTATTTTCATTTTCATTTTTTCATTAGTGTGGTACCAGTGTCTTTTGAAATAATCTGAAGACATATATTATGTGTTTTTACCTCACCAGTCACTATGTTAAATTTTTTGATTAACATCGGTTTTTGTTCAATATTAAAAAATCTAACATATTTTTTCATCTTGGTCGTAGGAATGACTTAATGCTGATGATGTAATGAGTTTTCAATTGCTGTCTAATCACACCCGGCAGAGCGTAATTATGGTGAGTGCTTAGCTGTTACTTAGATGAGCTGTGCAATAACGGACACCGCTTGTGGAGTGTCATTGTCATCGTAATGAGGTGCTTGGGAAAACTTCATCAATCTTATGAGTTCACTGGTTACAGGAACAACCATACTTTAAAAGGAGGCTTTATAAATGGGTTCATAGAAATAAGTTCGCCGGGCGGTAAAGTAAAATTGTTGTTGAATTGGGGTCATTTTCTCAAATTTTCAAAATATTACAAAGAACAAGGTGATATAAAATTGCATCAACAGATTATTGTGATTGTTACTCATCTCATCAGTCATCCATCACACTATTATTATAAATGCGAAAGTTTGGATGTTTGGATGTATGTTTGTAACTCTATAACTCGACAACCATTGAACCGATTTGGCTGAAATTTAAAATAAGTATAAGTAAATAGATAATGACCGGGAATAGGACATAAGCTACTTTTTATCCAGGAAAAATGCACAGTTCTCGTGGGATAAAAAATAGTAGTCCACGCGAGCGAAGCCGCGGGCATCCACTAGTAATAAATAAGGAATGAGTGAGGAAACCCAGGCTTTTTCGGTTTCACACCTTGACCATGTCTTTCATATGGCAGACAGAAAAGAGGAACCATCATCTCTGCTCAGTTTCAACAATACCAATAGGTTCTGATTAAGCGTACATTTAAATATAATCTCAGTCACTCATCGCAGCAAATGCAACGAAACGGCTGCCTTTTGGCGCTTTATAAATCATCTGAATTTGAATTGTCTTAAAATAATTGTTTTCCAAAAATATAATCTTCTGATTGACTGATTGATGAATTAAGCAATCAATGGAATACGTCAATTTTGATGATTAAGTAGCAATGATGCAGTGAATGATTGAACGAGATAAGAAAACTTACCTTGTCAATAAAATTACACGAATAAAAGTAATTAGATACTTTGTAACTTTTCCATATACGGGATTTAAAGGCTAAGTATCATTTTAGAACCTATAAGGTTACTAAAATACCAATGGAAGTGTTGCTCCATTTTTGGACATGTAGAGTTATTAGGTTAACTACATAGTAGTGGAGGTAGGTCGTAAACTGCGTTTTCATTGATAATAACCTTGCAATAGCCATGGATCGTAGTTTATGGATCGTGAATGATCATTTTAATGCTGATTTTCAGTTAGGTATTTCACAACACAATCACATGATGAGGAAAATATCATATTTATGAAGCCATGGTTCCCACTGTATTAAAAAATCTTCCACTCTTGTCATTATTTATAATCGTTTCGACTGACCGCGTGGAAATGTTGTCATCATAAAAGAGCTAGCTCACACGTTAGAAAAAAAATCAATGTGTATTGACATGAGAATGGGAGGGACTAGGACAAGGAATAAAAAATATTCATACAATGTAACGTACACGTAATTGTTTTATAGGTGTATCTATTTAGTTCACTTTCATATACAAAAGTGACGCATATCATTTTAAAAAACACGATAACGAAACCACAGAATAAGTGATTGTTACTACCACAACACCTTCACTTTCTTTACTCTCTATGACTGTTTGTATGCAATACGAAACCTGACCTACCTACATATCCTCACGTTTAAAACAATATTCGAATACATTGATGGTTTTATTCAAATTTGAAATTGTAAGTATGAAAAAACACAGCATTGTTCATAAAACAGCGGTTTCGTGCTGTGACAACCAATGACGCATGGTACAAATCTAAGAGAAAGTGGCTATTATTATTGCCAAATAAAGTCTCTTTGTTTACCAAATGTTTCTTGTTTAGGCTTTTAAAGTCGTATCTGTAGGATTTATTTGAAAACAGGATAACTTGTCCGCAGTAAGTAGTTTTTTTTTTGCTCAAAAAAGGTAAAAGCCATTCCAGAAAGTCCAAAAGTTAACTAAGTACCTTTAATTTTAACTTAAAGGAAGCATAATATGTCATTATCTCTTTCTGATGTCATATAGACAATAACCATGGTACCTTTTAATTATCTTTTGAATAAAGTAAAGGACCCGATCGGCACACGTTGTACAGCCACGCACTTTGGAAAATTATAAAAAAATCTCTTATCATTTTATTCATTAAGTAGGTACCTACATACATATAAGATTGAATTAATAATAAAATCTTAAAGTAGATCGTACAAAAGAATTAGCACCACGGACTTACATAGTATTTTTTTAGTATTCTGTAACATTTTTGATTTATATGCCTGTACCGTACCTATAGTGACGAAAATAAAACTTATTTCTATTCTATTCTATTCTATTTACTTATATATTTTTTTGTATGAGCAAGTGGATAACTGCGGCGACGGAGTTTTTAGGCCGCTTGAAGGCTGTCATCGCTTATCAACTTAAAAGCCAGGAACGACACTTAAATGTGCCCTCCGTCCGAAAGGGCGTTTTTCCACTAGCCCGGCACGGCACCGGCACCGGCACCGGCACCGGCGCCGGCACCGGCGCCGACGACGCAAAAATGTATGAAAATGTACTGCTCGTTTTTCCACTTGCCGGCGCCGGCACCGGCACGGTTTCATACATTTTTGCATCCCCACCACCGGCGCCGGTGCCGGTGCCGGTGCCGTGCCGGCTAGTGGAAAAACGCCCAAACACGGAAGCGCTCACGTAGTATTAATTTCTCTGTGGCGCTCAGTTATTTAAACTCAACCAATCATTCAACTAAATGGTACCATGAACATTTTATTGTAACAAACGCCCTCGCTTTGCTGCAGTGCCTCCAATACTTCAGCCTTCCCGCGACCACGGCTGGTGCAATCCAGTCGAAACGTCGGGCTAAATAAAAAGGTAATTTACGTGATAAATACCCGGATACATAATGTATTTATAATTTTATTGTAAGTCATTAGAATGCATGTTCTTCCAAATGCTGTTGAAGATAACATCGATGACCCTACCCCAGACCTGCTCGAGAGCCATAGTCTGTATGTTCTCATTTGACTCCAAGTCGGGTGGTAGGTCCCCGTAGAGTTGCATTACCAGCTCCATTGCGTAAGGTATACCGTATACCTGAAAGAGTTGCACGTATTGCATTACTATATAAATAAAAATGAATGGTTACATGTGTTGCTAAGCCCAAAACTCCAGAACGGCAGGCTGGGCCAGTTCGGTTATTTTTTAAATATTAGTTGAAGTTGAAGGAAGAACGGAAAAGAGAACGGAAGGTTCTTATGCAGAATTAATTATAATTATACAGGGTGTGGCAAATTCTTGGTCACTGAAGGGTAGCTACCTTTTCTCTTGTAGTTAGAAAGTTTTGTTCTTAGGAAACTTCAGTTTTATTTTGAAGAAAAAATCAATTGCATTTTTAGATTTTTGAAAAAAAGTACAGTTAGCCTAAAAAATTACATTTGTCAAAAAAAAACAAGTTGGTCTTAATCGACTCTATTTCCCACCAGGAACACTTCTCCCAAAGTAACTTATCAAATCAAATCGTAAGTTTTTTCAATAATTCACAAACACATCCCATACAGTTTCTATGAAATTAGGAGTTGTAAACATTACAGTGCCACTTATTCGATCGTTCTTAATTTAATTTCATAACTGCTCCGGCAAGCTGGGAGGCTATTGTAAAGCGCGTATTTAAATTTAGAACAAAGTGCTTCCCTGCAGATGTACAAATGGTATGCTCCATGCATACTATTCTCTCTTGCGGCTCTGTCTTAGGCGCCTAAGGCTTTACAATAGCCTCCCAGCATGCCGAAGCAGTTACGAATTTAAATTAATAACCATAAAATAAGTGGCACTATAATGTTCACAACTACTGATTTCATAGAAAATGTATGGGATGTGTTTTTTTGAATTATTGCATAAAGTTACGATTTGATTTGATAAGTTACTTTGGGAGAAGTGTTCCTGATGGGAAATAGAGTCGATTAAGACAAACTTGTTTTTTTTGACAAATGTAATTTTTTAGGCTAACTGTACTTGTTTTCAAAAATCTAGAAATGCTATTATTTTTTTCTTCAAAATAAAACTGAAGTTTTCTAAGAACAAAACTTTCTAACTACAAGAGAAAAGGTAGCTACCCTTCAGTGACCAAGAATTTGCCACACCCTGTATAGTTTTTATATAGTTTTTAGAAAATTGTATAGTTTATGTATTTAATTTATGTAAATCAGGAGTAGGGCACTGGTGACCTGTAGCACAGGTTTTTCTATACCTATTTCAGGCACCAGTCTCTCACAAAACAGGTTTTTTATACCTACTTTTTGATAAATTATTCTGTATTCATATTTACTTTATGTATATTATATTTTGTTTGTGAGAGAAAATAAATAAAAAAAAAATCGAAAAATATGCCTGAAAAACGTAACAACTACATTTTTCTTTTTTCAACTCTATAGCAGATATACTTAGTTCAACCGTGACAGGTACCTCCCAAATCCTCTATGGGCTCACCTTTTCAGCTCATAACTCGCTAATAGACGCGCACAAATTCTGATTTCAACTTCCACAGATCTTTTTTAATAAGCACTAAATCCTAAATACCATTTAAAGCATTTTTGACAAAGTGAAACACCGCATGCACACGGCTTTATCACGTCTGTATATTTTGGGAAGACTATAAAAGCTAGATAATGTAAAGGTATTAATGTTTTAACTATTGAGCAAGGGATGATTCGAGAAAGAAAGGATTAAGTGCTGGGATGACGACTTTTAGATGGAAGTGGAAAAATACTTCACCAAAAAGTTTTAACAAACAGGTTTCGATTTCACGTAAGTAGCCCATTCACACAGAGGCACAACTCTAATTGGTAAGAATAGAGCTATTTGACTGCAATTTTGCAATGTACCTATGTGTTTTGTAGGTCAATGTTCCGTGGTTATAGGATGTAGTGTCGTGTTGTCGTCAAGGTGAAGACTGATTAGAGCAAGCCCGTGCATTCTAACTTTGAAGTAAACTTAGACCGTTTACATCGATTTATAAGTGGTTTATATTATACAGTGTCACGTACTTATGCCTCTCTATACGGAACACTGTAATGTATTTTAAGGATTAAGACTTCACCAACTCTCCCTTCCCAAGATATAGCCAATCATGGTAAAGTTGGCTGCTACGAGTTTTGTCTAGTCTAGATGTTACGTTTGTTTGTATATAAATCTTACTGTATAGACCTTTTGGAAAAATAGTTTCATCGACGAAATTAAAGGTTATAGCTGACCAGTCGCCTCCGCACCGCATCGCCTTTTCGGCGTTCACTTGTTCCTTCACTTTTGGATTGCGATGCGGCGATCCGGTGGTGTAACGAAGTTAATGTAGTCAGCGTTGGTCCATAGAATTCCATACCAAGAATACCGAAGCGATGCGGTGAGGTTTAATTTACTTTACTTTTCACATCATTTCAGCCTCAACTAGCGCGCTAACTAGCCTTTACATACCCTCAAAATGAACCAAAATATATTCCTGATCTTGCGCCTATCGCCTTAGTTACGACACTGGCTTCATCACACAGGAACATAGAAATAAAAGTAATATATACATACCGTAGAAGCATAATCCACGCTCGTGCCAAGCACCTTTCCATACCAGTTGTGTAGCGTATCCACAGTTACAGACAGATATCTGAAGCTAGCGTTCTTGATGCACTCATCTATCTCCCCTTTCAGGTCTATGTACTTGTCGTCATCAGACTGTGCGTCTGTGTAACCTTTTGGATAGAGGACTGCATCGCCCTAGAAGAAAATGTAACCTTAATTTCAAAAAGCATATCGTGATGGCAATATATGCTTTTATGAGCAGCCGGTAAGTTTCCAAAGAGACATTTATAAGTAAAATTTGTTTATTTCAGGCTTTGTAAGTGTAACATATATCACATCACACGTTTCTATTAGTCTGTTTTGTGATCGGGCTTGCATAAATTCATTGATGTTGCTACATTGCCAAAAACTAAACTTGAATAAGGAAAAGACTGTCCAAAGACATCCAAATAAACCAGTTGTGACTCATGAGGAAAGCTTAGCAGGAATCGGTATCAATAAATAATTTATATTACGTGTCTTCTAAGAAACGAAACCAATATATAGGTACTGGTCATTCAACCTTTCTTTGTTTATTGTTGATTTGTTGATTGTTTATTTGTACCGAGTCTGAACGTTGAGGGACCATTGGTCATAGTTTCTGATGTCCACGACTGAGTTAATGTGAGACTAGAACTACATTATTACTGTTCGGTTTTGTTCATTCCAACCAACAGACAAAACCAGCATGAACAGAAAGCACTCGTGGTGTAGCTTGCTTAGTCGTTCTTGACAGATTTTTAAAGCTAAACGATATTCTACATGGTCACAAATGGATGGTTGTTGGTGGCTAAAACAACTTCGTGCACACACACACTTGAGTGCTTCCGAGAGGTCAAGTTAAACTGTCGGTGCCGGCTATAAAGACGGTATGCCATGACGCCTCCTTGCGGTATACAGACTCCGTCACCATAGAAACATACAAAGCCACTCATTAGCTACTCATACAAACATAGCATAAACAGTTAGTAAATACGTGGTCCTCACTTTAAAAGACGCATAATCATAAGAGCCAGCATGCAAATGCATATACGCCACGATCTTGTGACTGTATTTGTGCATCACGTCCCGGACAGCTCTCGTCTCCGGCTCGGAGAAGGGCGTGTCTCCAGGGTATTGCTGGCTGCAGGTGCTGACTGACGTAGAGACATTCCAAGCGACGTCGAAGTTACGATCTAGTGATACTCCAGCGCAACCATTTTGAGGTGAAAGATTTTTGTTCCAAATAGCTTGGCCGGCGCGGTTCTGCAAAAGATGTAAGGAATGCCTTGAGAATTTATGCTAGTTTCAGGCCCCAACTTTTGACTGATTTTTTTTAATTCCCTTTCAAAATTATAACTACATTTAAAGATTTATTTTTTTGGAAAGAAAAAACATTTTTAAATAAGTAAATGTTATTGGGATCTATGTCCTTTTCGGATGTGACAGTCTATTTACCTACCATGACATATGCATATCCATCAGGGTTGGCCATCGGTATCAAAAATATATCGAACTTGTCCAAATGTGCAAAGTAGTACGAGAACAGCTTGCTACAATAATCGCTATGCTTGAAAACCGACATTTTGTCAATTCCCATCACACTGAGGGCGTGGACAATAAATATGATTTTTTTCTCTGGAACTTCATCGATATATTTACTGTCATCTGCTCTGAAGTATTTTTCTACATCACTTTTCTTTTCAGTCACTTTTAAAAGAACAATATCGTTGTACTCCACTGTGCGGCCTAGAATCTCCATTGTGACGTTAGCTTCAGGCATTTTCGAAGTAATATCTTTAAGCTGTTTAGCTATCTGAAAAAATAAATTTAATTAAAGTTATGTTGCTCTAATAATCTTCCCAAAGTTTCACAGAATAGCAGTGTACCTATTATATTATAATGTCTCAACTCGACTTTTATTCCGTTTTGATACTCATCAAGTTTCAGTTTTAATTTCAAATACTTATTATTATTATTATTATAAGTCTATTGTGTCCCACTGCTGGGCAAAGACCTCCCCCCATTCCCTCCACACATCACGGTCCTGAGCTGTTGTAGTCCACTCGGGCAAGAATTGATCGAGTTCATCCCGCCATCTCCGTCTCGGTCTGCCGCGTCGCCTTCTCGCTGGGTCGGGGCGCCACTCGGTGGCTACCTTCGCCCACAGCTCACCTGGCATGCGGCAGACGTGACCAGCCCAATCCCACTTCAGCTTTGCGGCCTTCAGAGCTACGTCAGCGATTTGGGTTTGAGAGCGCAGCTCCGTGTTACGGATTCGATCCGTGAGCCTGACACCTAAAATGCTACGCTCCATCGCACGCTGACAAACTTTGATTTTGGACTTTTGAAGCAGAGTTAATGACCAAGTCTGCGCACCGTAGGTTAAGACGGGGAGAATGCAAGTATCCATTAGTTTCCTTTTTAGCGACAGTGGGAAGTCTGGACCTTTCATTAAATCTCCCAGGGCCCAATAGCCTCTCCAGGCATTTTCAGTTCGCCGAGCGATTTCTTTATCTTGCCTGGACTCAAAGGAGACTATCTGGCCTAGATAGATATAATCTTCCACAAAAAGCAATTCATCCCCGTCTACTAGAACTCTGGTTTTAGCGCTATTGGTCATAAGCTTATAGAAGCAAATACTTATAGAAGCAAAAACATGAGTCACTTACAGAATAGGGACTCAAATCATATATGTCCGTTTTGTGTCTGAAATCAAATCGAAATTAGTACTGTACCTTTATTTATTGGACTTCGATATTTCAGGAATTACAAGCAGATAACTAATCCACACGTGGTAACGTGGTAACAGCCGTCTTTTCTAGCTCATTGTAGTAGGTATAGAATCAACAATATCATTACAGCCTAGTAATTCCCACTAACTGCTAAAAAAGGGCCTCCTATCGCCGAACTATTTAGACCCAGGTGACTGGACGGTCTAATTTCTTCGATCAGCCCTTGCCCACCACTCGTAGTATAGTCTATCTATACTCATAGGTACACATCATAAAATTACGCCTCGTCTAGTAGGGGTAAACAGACATCACAAAATTCCAGTTGCTACGACCTTGCACATTATTTTCGCCACATCCACTCTAACAGTTTTTTCATACCATACCAGTTAATGTCATTTTTGACCTGGTCCTTCTCATAAATATAAAAAATGTTGTATGGAATATAAGGACAGTTGTGAAAAGGTGTTCTTACTCAGAATCATTGAACCACTTTTTACCGCCCTCTTTCGGTTCTTCATCTCGAAAGACTCTTGTTGACCTGTAACCAAAACCTAAGTAAAACAATAATCGGTACACACCTTATTCTCTCTTCTCTATTTTTTGAGGTAGGTATGCAAGCAAATAAGCCATTATGTCAACCAGTCGTGCCTAGTTCACCTTTCATGTTTCATAAACTTCGATAACGTAGGCAGTTGCGGGCGTCTTAACAAAATCGTTATAGAGCCCCAAAAAAGGCCGGCCCTTTCCGGCGAGCGGAACTTTGGCTAATTGTTTGGTACCGGTATATATTGCTCTAAATTAATGACTTACAGATAATCTAAAATTTTAGTTGTCTATACATACATATGTTCGTCCCCTTGCCGGCCTTTTTGTTTTCCCCGGGACCTTTTAGTTTTTGGTGTAGGGCGATCACCTTGGCCTTGGTCTTGTGTTGGCTTATTGTCGGTCATAGCTTGGAAATACCGAGTGGCTATTGGTTCTTGGTCTTCTAGAGTTGTGCTTAAATGTATACCCATATTGTAAGTAACTTTGAAAGGACAAATTTTTAATTTTTCTCCTCATAAACATTTTTTTGTTCAATACGGGGTCACCTGAATGGGTATTATGTTTAGTTGGACCCGGCAAGGGGGCGCTGTTTTCGATTTCAAGATTATTTTTTATTTTTTCGATTAAATTGTTTTAAAATTTTAATAAGTTTATAATAACTGTTTTATCCGAAAAGGGCATGCAGGAATGAAATGAAAAAATAAAAAGTGAATTCAGAACTCTCCATAACATTTAAAAAAAATGTATTAATTATATTTGCCCGCTTTTTGTATCCTTCAAAACCAAGTTCTTAATAATATTTACCTGACTTCTCGGGTTAGATTTTAAATATCATATAAAATTTAATATCCTAATCTGGAAACCTAACAACACTTACGAATCGGACAGGGTTTAACACACGGTATGATTTGGTTTAGTAGGTAGGTATTGGCTTTTAAAAAAAATAACATTGTATATAATAATATGTATGTGGCCGGATTACGTCCGCTAACCGGGTCCGCTATTCTTTGAGCAATTACAATACTTAGTTTAAATTTCAGTTTCTTTGCTCGTAGTTATTTCGAATTATTATTTAACATTACCTGGTTAGTTTTCTTCGTTTCAATTTTAACTTGTGCTTGGTGGTAAAATTCTTATTATTTTTAGTTTTTTCATTTTGTCTTCTTGTATCAAACTTAGGGTCTGGTTCCCTTTAAGTGAAGTAATCAATACAATTAAGTAAAAATTGTAAAAAACAACAGTAGCATTGTAGACAGTTACTTACCAAAATTCTAAGTCATCCGCTGTATTCACTACAATCGAAATGAAAAAAGAAAAATTAAAGATTACAATAATTATGACTTCTATCCTAATTTTTATCTTCGTCTGTGATCAAACCTTAAAAAACCTTACATACATACAGCTCAAGGCAAAATAGAGGGCAAAAGATCCTGAGGGAGGAGCCCAATGCGATGGTCTGACCAGGTGTCAGAACATTTAAATATGTCCGTCAGTGTCGCTCTCCATCAAGCCGAAGACCGTGGCAGATGGAGAAAAACCATACAAAAAGTAATACTTGCACGGAGTCACGATCCTCAACTATGGGGGAACGATTAAGAAGGAGGATATACAGCTCAGTGGTTTGTTTGGGTTACAAAAATGATCGCTACCGAATCATTAAAGGAAAACTACTAGCTCTATACTCCTCACATACTGCAAACTTTTCTATCGCCCGATTGTTTGGTGCGCACTAAAGTGCGTGCAAGATAACTGCGCGCGTAAATTACCAATAGGCTTGTGTTGTTCAGGAACGATGAACTAAAAAGAACTAATTCCTTTTATTTATACTCCCTCCAAATAATACTCTAGAGTGCGCGCAAGATAACTCTGCGCGATTTTATTATTTATGTTTATCCTAATGATTCATTATTCAGTCAAGCGCAGACTTATCTTGCGCGCATTCTAGCAACTATCGGCCGATAGAAAAGTTTGCAGTCTGCGAGGGGTATAAAGAGCTGGTGGTATTTATAATGTGACAGTCAATAATGTATTGCAAACCTTGGGTATTCGTGTTGTCATGACTTTGTACATCATGAACATGAGAAGGTATAAGTCATGCTGGCACCGATAAACCGATAGCTAGTTTCATATTACCTAATTGAATAACATAAAATACCAACCACAAGAAAAGTGTGGATGTTGAGATGATAGCTGATAGAAATAGCTCGAAGAGGAAAACCAGCACCCTGATTTAGACTTCTGAATTAGCATCCGATTCGATGATTTCAATCGGAAAGTTTTTCAGCGAAGAAACGTCACTTTCCGAATTTGGAATGCATTCCGAGAAGGTCTGAATCGTGCCTCTGGTGTCCTGATTTGGTGCCATTTACCCTGATGCTTTCATCCCATTATCGGGGCAGATCTAAAATTTTGTCCCATTCACCAGGGTGAATTTCTCTCCGGGGTGAAAACTCCGGGGTGAAAATCCGGGGTGAAAACTCGTGCCTATCGGGATAGGCACGAGCCGTATACCGAACAAGAAGATGGCACACATAAAGCGCCATCTGCCTCGGTAACGGGACGAAGGCACCGGGGTAAATGGGATCAAATCGCTGTCCTGACTACACATAAAAATTGAATAAAGGCAAAGAGATGACGGAAATCAATTCCTTGTTGATTATAATCATCATAATCTTTGTAGGGCCGAAATGAACGTGGGTTGGGGACGAAATTTTACAAAATCGTTGTTTTTAATTTTTTCATCAATTCTTGTGTTCTACTCGTAAATATTCTTAGGTGAGGAGATAAAACAACCTCACAACTGTTTTCTCAGTAACGGGTTGAGTTGTTCAAATCTTCCAGTCATAGGTAATCAGATAGAAATCTTCACATATGAGCTTACTAAATGGAATATGTGTTATAAGTACCTACACAGTTATTTTACGAGCAAACCAGCCTATTTGTGCCACAGAACATATCTACACGAGGTTTGTGCTTATTAATGTATCTACGTTACTTTAAACTCTACATACCTTCTAGAATAAATAAATGTACCAATAACAAAGCAATGACGAAAAACTTTGAAATCATTTTGCATATCGGATTGCTACGAAAAACTGTTTATGGTATAAGTAACTAAGTACATAAATTTACGACGTTCCATGTAATCTGGTTAAGATTAGAATGTCGTAAACTGTTGTTTTGAACGGAAAGGTAAACTCAAAAGTATCTTAATTTGAGTCAAGTAACAATGTGGCTGGTTAGTTAGGAAATAAATCAACGAGACCGAAACCAGCGGGCTGATTGTCTAACTTATCTCAAACCTCAAATTGGTCTCAATCTGTCAAAACGCCGTCAAAAATATCTTTTGCCGCTTTCGGTCTCGTTGAGATGAGAGTGACAGAGCTTCTTGCGTGGTCATCGAACTATCGTATTTGACAGTTTGAGACTGATTTTGGTCGCTATCAAAGATAGACATATTATTATGCTCATCAGTGGCAGAGACATAATTATGCTTTTGTAGAGGCGCACGAAAGAGACAGGAGACAGAGAACCGTCTGTTTAAATGACAACGGTCTCCTGTTTCTTTCTCTGGTCTATATCTCCAATCTCGGTCTCTTGGTGTAACTGGTTGAGAACCTTTACACGACTAAATCATCCATCACAACGAAACAGGTTAACTTCTCACGATTAGAACACGTAAACCAGAGCAGTCACTGTCATATCCCTTATGAGAAATTGACGCTTGAACTCGGTTTAAAGTGTTGATCGCGTTCAATTGCAACGGTGAAATCGACCCTAAGAGCGTTTGTCCACCGCCGCCGTCACCGAACCGTCACCGTCAACGAGATTATTTCTGTATGAGATCAAGATGACGTGACGGTCTTCTGGTGGACAGGCGGCTATAGTAAATGTATGGTCGCTACCTCGGCGCCGTCATCTCGTTCTCGTTGACGTGCCGGTGACGGCGGCGGTGGACAAACGGCCTAAGACGTTCTTGATAGAACGTTGAATTTAAAGGACGTCGTGACACAATTTGGTTGCGTGACCGACAGTGGCATTAACACCTGAGAGATTCCGTGCTTCGGACAGCACGTTAAATTGTCGGTCCCGGTTTTTCAGGTCAATCGGCCTGAAAACCAGACATAGCCACTAGCTCATACGAATATCCTAAAGCATTTGTTTTATAATACAATAAACACAGATACCACCTTATAATCAATTTGAGGCGAGACGTGGTGTACTAAAAACTTGACCGCGCGGATATAAAATTTCACGACCCTTTAAAATGTTGTTTTAGTGGTCAAAGCTGTTAAAGAAAGGCCTTTTACCAATAAATAGTAACAGTAGAGGGACGAAAGAAAAACGGGACTTAAGTAATAAAAATCCTATGATATTTCTTAGTACATAAAGTGTTTTCCACTCGGATTTGTTCACGTAGTGAATCGGATACAAAGTATCAAAATTTTAATCAAATCCATTTAAGCGTAAATAACATTACACATTCAAAGATACCTAGGTACGCACTTTTCATCAAAACTGTCGATTTATTTTATTATATTAAGATTTACCTACCTAAACGCGCGTACCAAAAACGTACCCCTCTTCTGGTAAAATTGAAATACCGTCGTTTTTTGTTGGATGGTATCAAATAGTGACAGGGCGAATCTTGAGCAAGTTTATAAGTAAGGCCCGTAGTGAGCTCACTCTCTCTCACGGCTTGCCGACTGCCTTGTGTAAAAACGCGAAACGAACCCTAAAAACGAAGTGAGCACACTTCCTTAAACCGCTCGTTCCTACAACTTTCACCGAAATATAAGGACCTCGTAAACGCACCCTAAGATTTACACCTACACACAAAAACTGTTAGATCCCTTAACCACGGTCAATCTTCATCTGCACCCATTTATTGCAAGAGTTCCTTAGAGCTAAATTATGTTTGAACTTATGACTTACTTTTATAAATAAAAAAGGTCATTATGCTATGAGCTAGTAGCGAGCTCTGGTGATGAAGTTTTTAGGCCATTTGAAGGTGGAGGTATTTTTTTACTTTAAAAGGGTTTGCACCTGATTGTGAAATGCTTTACAGCTCGGTTAGCTAGTAGTTGGTATTTTATGGGTTTAGTTCCCACTAGAGTGATACATTTGTATTTTTTTATTTCGGAAACTTTAAAACCTAAAAGTAGGTAGTAGGGGGTCATAGTAGCGATGATACCTTTGATTTACCAGCAAAATGTTGTGATTACTTCCTATAACCTCGTTTTGTATAACTAGCGGAAGTATTACCTAAAGTACTTAGTGATTATATAATCTACCTAGCCTAGGTAATGGATAAACGCATCCCCATTTCATTTGCTGAACTATTTGCTAATTGTTTAGCTAACTAGCTTCATCACACGTGTCTTATCAAATGCACGTGTACCTGGTCTCATGGGTTATCCATACTGAACTGGCATGAAGAATCCAGCGGGCTTAAAAGGTAGCTATTGCAAAATCGCAATATGAAATGAAATATAATGCCATCTCTTTTCATTGACTGAGATTGAAAAGAGACAGCAATATAGTTCACTTAAACTGTTCTAATAAACCAAGGAGTGCTGGCTTGACGTCGTAGTGGATGACATGCGTGCAAACGGACTCACCAAAAGGGATGCAGAAGACCGTCCGAAGTGGAGGCAAAAAAGTAGGAAAGCGGACCCCGGGCCCCGAAAGGACGCAACCGGGAAGGCGCTAGGATGATGATGATGATGAAACTGTTCTAATAAACAGCGTTGGGCTTGATCGGACACGTATAACGTGCTAAATTCTGCTAAATGTGGGCTTATGAATACCGACTTGAAAAGAAAGATACGTCCAGAAATACATTTGGCATAGGCGGATACTACCTATTAGTCAGAGAACTATCCCCACAATTGCTTTAACAGGTCCAATATGAGCTTATAACTTGTCACATAATGGAATGGTAACTTCTGCAAAATATGAGCATGAGCTT
This sequence comes from Camptogramma bilineatum, assembly GCA_958496255.1. NCBI lineage: Eukaryota > Metazoa > Arthropoda > Insecta > Lepidoptera > Geometridae > Camptogramma > Camptogramma bilineatum. Next base: position 5,847,163 of record OY292467.1, on the reverse strand, counting down.
TTGTGTGCTTCTCACTAACTGATGGGACTACCAGGCATCTTCAAAGAAAAATGTTAAATCCCTAATTATCTGATCTGCGGTCGTACCTACTGCCAAGTCTTAGATAAGACTGAAGTAAGACTGTCGCAGGCATAACTCCATCCTAAATCAGGCCTAAATCAACCTTGTTTTAATCTTGCCTTAGGACCAAAACAATCTTAACGCAGGGATGTTTTGGTGACATGACATCGACTAGATGCTGGACTGCGCATGTCCTGCTCGATGTCATCGAGCAAGACAGGCGCAGAGAGAGCGTCGAGAGAGTGTAATGCGCATGTCCTGCTGCAATCCTGCGTCAAGACCAAGGCAGGAATAAAATTAGATTGTTTTCGGACCAAAACAATGACAAAACAAGCCTAAGGCAGGAATGGTTTTCACCTTGTTTTGACATTGCTCTAAGAGCTCATGGTACGGCTACTGTCGTGTGTTTGATTTGCTTCGTTTTCAGTTCAGAAAACTGTTGATTTGATTAGTTAGGTGTGTCAGGATCGTAGCATGTGGAAATCCGGTTTTCTTGGCCTACCCCTGTGGGAAAGAGGCGTGATTTTATGTAGGTATTTATGGTATGTATGTTGTGTTTCCTAGTTCGTTCAACCCTCTATAAAATAGCAACAGCCAAAAATAAACCGAAATTCTGACTCAAATTGTGTTTAATTCAAACTGAAAGGTTATGCTGGAACAAACAGGCAACATTGTATGTTTTATGGTTAGATTTACAAGGTGCTAACCCCTGCTAGGAGGAGTTGGTCACGAAACAAAATGTTCTGCGATCTGAAATACTCGTAGCATTGTAGTTTTATAGGATCTGTGATTGATGGTCGCATCGAATTGGTTAAGTGCAAAGTAAGCGTTTTGGTTATAATTAAGGATTAAACGAACTTACCTGTGAGTGAAGTTCTATCCTAATTATACTAGCGCCCAGTCCGAATAGATTAGTTGTTTTCTTATTTATATTACTACTTGTAGTATCGCATAGTTACTACCACTCTGCACTAAGTTGAGAATTCAGACTTTTTTTTTTTTTTTTTTGTGGGTACCTGTCTACCCCGCTCGGTAATCGGCCATCTTTCTTCATATAGTTAGGAGTTAATAATCTCAAACAATTTTATTGATGTTTTCCCTAATTAAGCAATATTGAGGGATAAGTGTGTGTTTCACGCGCGTTGGGCGGGCGGGACACACTAATCTATTCGGACTGGGCGCTAGTATAATTAGGATAGAACTTCACTCACAGGTAAGTTCGTTTAATCCTTAATTATACTGCGCTTCCAGTCCTCTAGATTAGTTGTTTTCTTATTTATATTACTACTTGTAGACTTTGAGAGTCATTAGGGAAAACAATCAACAAACTTGTCATTTTCTGAAAACTTAAGAAGTAGGTTTTTTGAAAACTTAGAGGTAAGTATTCATTATAAACCGTAACTAAACATTTCATATTCAACAGAAGATCTTAAGATCTTGCAAATCCTTGTTTAAAATTTAAATCACTAGATTTACTTAATTAAGTACTTAATTATGTAGATAGTTATTCTGATAATAATCAAACACCGAATAAGTCAGATCTATAGTATCATGGTCAACTATATAGAATATAGACATAGTATAGGTATTTAAAGAAACGAGTAAAGGTAATGGACCACTTGTACCAGCCAGCCGGCTGTGTAACGGACGGTATTAATGTTCACACCGACTAAGTGAGCTCGTGAGATGGCAACTGTGCTGTAAGCGTTAATAGTGTGAAATATTTTCTAAATCAACTTGAAGCGATAAAATATATTGAATTGAATTGAATTGGTCTGAAATTCATTTTGTTCAGGCAGTAGGTAGGCCTTTTATTCAAGAAAGGTAGGGGTGATACTGGTTGCTTATAACCTAGTCTTGAGGTTTTAATTTTGTATGAAATTTTAATGATTACTATTTAATCTCATAAAATCTTATTGTTTTTTAGACAATGTTAGGAACTCAATGTGCTCGAGAGCTAGTAACATAGTGACATTTATTTAGTTTCACCAACAAATTTATTATTAGGCAACGAACCTGTTACGAACGAACGGTCTAGAACAAAGTTATCTTGGAAAGAATACACATTTAGACAAAATTTTCAAATGGTTGTCATCGTGGTCCTAAAATTAAGGACATGACCGATCACGAGTTTAATAATAAGTTTCATAGTAAAAACCCTCGTTGAAAAGATGTATCATAAAATAAATTGCCTACTTGAAGTACAGAAATGTCATAAAAATCAGTTACTTAGGTAACTTAGTTTAACAGTATAATAAAATCATCAAATACAAGTATCTTGTGTCATATTATTTCGTCGAAATGTCTGCTAATTATGCGTATAATATTATGTCTAACGCTGAGTTTTGAATATTGCGCCAGGAAATGAGTTGCATATCCGGAAACCGGAGTACGATAATAATGCATGCAATTTTTCAGTTTCTGTAATGAGACGGGATTTAAAAAACCGGATACTACAGTTGTGTAGGCCAGTATGGTCCTACCATGATGTTCCTAGTTTTGTTTGTCATAACTTTTCCAAGCGTTTCTAGAATAGTAGAAGAAAGGAAGGAAAGGCATAAAATTTCTACTTTGTCCAAGAGATGGTAAATGAAGCTACAGTCAGTGCGTCAGGATCACTTTGCCAAGACCTATTGGTAGTAGTATACTCAATCTTTGATTGATAAATTATTAAAAAACTAAAGTGCAAACTGTCAATATAAAAATCAAAAGATAAGTCAAAGTTTCAAAGGCCGTATCACTTAACTCTGATAAGCTGATTCTATGTCAGGATGACATACTTAATCTAATTACTTGAGACAAAATTGTCAAAAAGTTATCACAAATTGATGAAAATGTAACACGCAAAAACACATAACTTCTACTTTAGCACCAATACCAAAATTCAATTTTATAATTTGTGCGAAACGTGGATATTGAATACTTTCCAGTCTTAGACATTACTTAATACCCGGGACTTTCCAGTCTATTGAATTGTTGTTGGTATGCGAATTGCGGCAGTGTTGTCGATTCGTACAAGTATCTGGAAGTCAGATAATGTTACGAGCAAAAAACTTTTAAGAGCTTTGAATGCAGCAAGTAGCTCAAGATAAATAAAATAATAATTAATTAATTATAATTAATGAGATTTTTCTGTTTCATTATTGACCACTACCGCTCGCAGTACAGCCGTTCTAGGAAACTCCCACACCCCATAGTTGAGGCGTCAGAGAGAGACAGAGAAAATTCAGCGCCTTCTAAATTGATGTAACATCTCTATTAATAAGCTACCAATTGATATCAGGCTGAGGGGACTGAGGAAATCACATAAGTAACATAGGTACTCAACCTATTTTAATATCCGTCTTCTAAATTAAGAGTTGACTCTTTCCATTTGTTAATGTGTACCAGCCGTACCTATTCAACGACAGGGCAGGCTAACACTAAAGTCACTTATTTTTTAAATCTTCAAAAATCTTTGATATTATTTATTTCTTTGACTCTTGATGAATTTTTGTAATAAAAAAATTTTGAGATGAAGAACTGCCATTCAGTAACGAAGCTAAATAATAGCTAAATAAGTACTTTAGTACCTAAGCTTAAAATGGTCAATTTAATAAAATTTATCACTACTGGCTGAGTGCGCAAAAAATTATTTCATACCTATTTATCCTTAATAGGATAGGTAGTGCGAAAGTTTGTTGTACGAGACAATTTATTTTTATATGAAAGGTGTCGAGGTACTCAGCTGTAGGTATCCAGTATCAGCGTTGCTGCGACGACGTCCGCGATGAGTGCGCGTGCCTCGATGGCGGCGGAGGAGGTAGGGCGCGGAGGCGCACAGGAGTTCGCTGCGAGGAACGCAGTTGGGGCGACCGACGGAGACCGACGACGCGACGTGGCGCGCCGTCCGGCAAACTGTATGCCTACTAGGCAGTGCGGTTTAAAAACTTGACACGTCGGTCTGTGGTTTGGATTGGACCTCTTCAAAAAATTATTCCCGTTAAATATAAAATGTGTAAATAATAATTTGGTCAAATAAAATTATGTGAAATAAAAATTTTATGTTAAATAAAAATTAGGACAAATGAAATTATGTTAAATAAAAATTAGGTCAAATGAAATTATATCAAATAACAATTAGGTCAAATGAAATTAAGTTAATAAAAATTAGGTCAAATGAAATTATGTTAAATAAATATTAGGTCAAATGAAATTATGTCAAATAACAATTGGGTCAAATGAAACTAAGTTACTAAAAATTAGGACAAATGAAATTATGTCAAATAATAATTAGGTCAAATGAAATTATGACATATGAAACTATTTCAACTGTTGTTGTATTAATTGAACGTTAGGTTAAATGATGATTAGGTGAAATCTTCTTCTTCTTCTTCTTCGTAATTAGGTGAAATGTTGTTTAGTAAATGATTTGCACTTGGCTTAGGCCCGTGTTCGTCATTAAACTGACTCAAATGAGTCAAGTAGATGAGTATCAAAAAACCAATAAAATCATTGTTTTAGTTGAAACATACTTTTTTAAAACAATTTGATTTGATTTTGTATCACAGACGTGTCTGTGTCAGAAGTCCCACTGTAAACAGTTGTAATTAACCATCGGTGCGTTATTGAAAATAAACTGATGATGATAGAGAAGTCACCAATTTTTATAGTGTCCTGTAATAATTTACAAAACACTACCTACTTAGATACTTATAGGTAGGTAAATATTTTATTATCCTTAGTGGATGTTCAGACTAGTTATGATAATGATGATGCTGATCTCATTCTAAACAGAATGTGTCTTTGTATAGTGGAAGACTACTTTAGTCTAGGTAGGTATATATTTTTCTCCAGTGGAAAACACGCCAGCTGTAGGTCGATGCAGCGAGACAGCGCCAATGACTGCATTTATACAGAATACGTCGATACGTAAAAATCGCAAGATAAATACTGTATAATTTTTAAATTTTTACAGTGGAAAACCACACTTTGGTATTATTTCATTTGAAAAGGAACAATCTTATCAAAATTTTCAATTCCGACGGGATTCGAACCCGCAACGATACAAGCGATCCTCCTTAGGCAGGAGTGCCTTTACCAATTCTGTGATTGTTAATAAAAGGTTAGGTTGCAGTTAACAGCGGAAAGAACGCCAACCGTAAGTCCATGCGGCGAAACAGCCCCAATTACTGATCCGAAAGGTAAACACCTGTTCCACTGCCTGTAGTCCAAATAGGCTAATGATTGTTTGTAAAAAGTTATGTTGCAGTCCCCAGGGGAAAGAACGTCAACCGTAAGTTTATGCGGCGATTATGTATAAACCATCTCAGTAGGTAGGTACTTAGGTAATTTGCATTGGTAAGTAAAATATTGCACGTAAATACATGTAGGTATAATTTGATAACGAGGGTTATCTGTTTACAAAAGGTTAGGTTACGATCCCCAGCGGAAAGAACGCCAACCGTGTGTCTATGCGGCGAGGTAGCCCCAATGGCAGCTCAGATTGCATTTATTTCTATGCGGCGAAGTAGCCCCAATGGCAGCTCAGATTGCATTTATTACATTACGTAAACACGTAAAAAATTATAGGTAGGTCTGTCTACTGGCAGCTCAGATTGCATTTATTACATTACGTAAACACGTAAAAAATTATAGGTAGGTAATCACCTGTACCGCTGGCACCGCTATCCTCACAATGTCGTGATTTGTGATTTGGTAAAAATCAGGTCCAATGTACCCGACGTCGTCACATCGACGTAGTTTCCCATCCTTGATCCTTGGAAAATTCCTTGGAGCACAACACAGTTAACACTTCATTTTTTAAATAAAACGTAAAATAAAAAACACTTTCGAAAATATACGCGAAAATAACGAGCGAGAAGTGCGAGTGGCTTGAGCACTAAAATGCGAATGAAGAAAGATGGCCGATTACCGAGCGGGGTAGACAGGTACCCACAAAAAAAAAAAAAAAAAAGTCTGAATTCTCAACTTAGTGCAGAGTGGTAGTAACTATGCGATACTACAAGTAGTAATATAAATAAGAAAACAACTAATCTAGAGGACTGGAAGCGCAGTATAATTACTTAATTCAATAAAAAGAGATGAAATTCCTTTTGATCACGACTGAATCTTAAAGGCGCGGTAAGCTTTCTCTCAGTTCAAGATCTTTAGGTTATTTTATATATTAGTACCTACTTACTAAATTCAGCAAGAACACCATGATCACTTTGAATCTTCTTATGAGCTAGGTGATTCTACTCCTGTTCTTTCGCGACCAACACAGTGGAGATTCAGAGCAACAAACACGGTATGGGGCCTAGCTTTCTTTTTGCTGATCCATCCGCTTAAATCTAAATAGTCAAGCAATGTCTAAAGGGGTAGTCAGAGGCACGTCCAAATATAAATGTCATACAGCTGAACTCGCTTTGTTATCTTTTGTTGTAATTACCTACCTCCGTTAGTAAGTTTGTATGAGTTGTTAGTAGACAACTCTAGTAACAAAGTTTTGGGAATCAAGGTCTTCGTTACGCATAGGTAAACGACTTTACAGAAAAAATGTATTTTTTTTTAATTTGGCAAAAAATCCAATGAAGCATCCCTACGATTAGAATTTCGAGGTACTTACTGTCCCACATAGCGTTTTACTTGGCTTGAGTTATTCAAAATACTGCCCATGAAGTGTGAAGTGCGACCCACTAATAAATTCAGCAAATTATTCGCAAATAGACTTTTGACTGCCGCGCCCCCTATAGGGAACGTCGTAATAACTATCTATGGACTTCCGTCAGAGCATTATCATCAAAATGTAGGTACTGACAATAAAACTAATACATAGGCTTGATACGATGTAGAGACTTTGTAGTAGGTATAGAACATTGGTAGGCGCCGTACCTTATAGTACAAAACAAAATTGAAGTGATAATTACCTCTTACCTATTTTTTTTAATTATTTTTACTTATCTAACCAACTTTTTTCGTTTATATTAATTAGAACAAAATAACAGTGCAAAAGTGATGAAAAGGCTTAAAAATACAGGTAGCTAAATGATTATTTTACTACTAATTTATCGAATTACTTTAATTAATTAAGGTTTCCAGAGCCTAGAGATTGTAGAACTCAAATAAATGATACTTTGTATTCTCTGAGTTCATAAATTTACTGTAAGTAAGTACCTACTTAGAAAATGTATCAAAGTAATAATATTATAAGTGACATTTTTGTTCTGTGGTGGGTGGTAGAGTCTGTGAATTTTATCACAGAAGTGTTTATACTTACCTATTTGAAATCTGTGCTTATTGTTTCTACGACTAAAAATATTTAAAATATTCTATTCTAATCCGGTCAGTTCTAGACTATTTAAATTCTATGCAACATAAAGCTCAAGCTTACAAACGAGGGCGTCAACACAAATTATTATAATAAAAATGCATCAAACAGCCGCCTCTAACTGAAAATATATTGCGCAATTAAGCGCTTAATCTCTGAAACATAACGAACTAACTATATAAGACGGTATGAACGGTAGATTAAGCCCATCACACACACAGCAGATATTATCTTATGAAATATAAATTTTGAGATCACGCCCATACAAATTCTATGGAGGGACCACACACAGCGAATATAAATTACAAAATATATTTGGTGCGATCTGTCAAGATTTATATTTCAAAAGATATAGGTACATCTGTGTGTGTGGTACGCAGAACGGACGGTACGGTGACTTCTTTGCTGAAAAAAACGTCAACTTTCCGACTGAAATCATCGAATTGGATGCTAATTCGGAAGTCTGAATCAGGGTGCTGTAAGCAAAAAGATGTGGCTCGTGTTTTTCCCGTAGGTAATCGATTTATAAATTTCTAACTGAACTAGATAATATTGCCGCTATCAGTAGGTAAATAACAAAATAGTAGTAGGTACCTACCTAAAGTACAAAAAATTAGGTAAAAATAAAAAAAAAGTTGCAGCGGATTTTATCTAGCATGTGCAAATTGTACAAACAGCAAATAAGTTTTTTTCCTACATAACTTCTCGTGTGGTTGTTTTTTTTTTCATTTCATAAGGTAATGATGAGTGAAAGTGAGCGTTAGATTTAGTTAAATTACAAAAATAAGCAAAATAGGATACAACATTACAAGATAGTATCACAAGACTAGTTTTAAAAGGTTTATACGTGTCTCTATCTTATCTTTTTAACTTGCATTCCTGAGTTCTGCAAAAATATATAGATACTTTACCTCGGGAATACGTTCGTGACCAGCAGTGCGATTTAGACTTCCAAAAATGCATCCGATTCGATTATTTTCTTCGGAAAGTTAACGTTTTTTCAGCAAAGAAACGTCACCTTGCGAATTTGGAAACTCTCGGAATACATTCCGAGAGGGTCTGAATTCCACTGCTCCTCCTCCCGATTCGTGCTACAGCTTGCTTATTGTTACTCCAAGACCTAAACACGTTTCTCGCGGTCGACTGCGTTTAATTCATTTTTCCCTTTTATTTCACGACGAATTAATTTTAATAACTGATAATAAATGTCAAGTCATTGTTGTAATAAAGTAAGAGCACTTTTCACCCTTCTTTCGCTGCTTTTGGTTTGCGTGAATTTATTTCAACCTAAGCTGAGTGTACGTACCTAACTTAATTAGAATTACTAAGGAATTATCTTTATTTTTAAATCTTTTAATCAGCCAATAACGCCAATCACCAAGTATAAAAATTAATACGTCACATACATGTATGTGTAACATAAAATATGTATTAATTTAGTTCGTATGTTAGGTTAGATAAGGATAAATCTATTTTTTTTATGTTTATGCACACGCACCCACGACTCCATCTCTTTCTCCCATTAAGGTTTGCTGGAAGAGAACTCTTTTTAGGGTAAAGCTCGCCTTTGCCATTACCTGTCTAGATCTAAGTATTTTATAACTGTTTCATTTGTGCAACAAGAATAAATAAAATAAAAAATAAAAATAAAATCACCAATTCTTCGTCATTGCTATTGGGTAGGTACTTACCTACCCTACCTAGGTATAAAATGTCTACCGAAGGAAAAAGACATAGGTGTGGTTTATTTAAATCAAAACAAATGAACCCTGATCATAACTTACATGATGTACCTAATGAAGTAGCTACCTACCCACGTTTGTGCTTCGTAGTCACATATCACTCTTACATTGATAAATCAATTAAGTTCTACACAATACACGCTGTTGGTAAAAATCATTGTTGTTTCTATAAATGAACAAAACGAAGGGCTCAACTAACAGCCTAGTGACATGTCGATGCAATGATAAGAGCCACGTCGATGTCACCTCATTTGTTTTTATTATGTCAGCTTGACCCCCCGTGGTATTATCAAGATTCAACAATAGAGGGGGATTTGTTTATGTTATTTTTATTATTAAATTATTTGTATGTGACCACCGTTTAGTCATTGGCAGCTCATCCAAAATAGATAATAATGTAGGTATGTTCAAATGTGGCTATCTATGGTGACGGAGTTCTAAAGCCAACGACATTTTTGAGATGTTTAAATTTTCCTTAATTTCAGTGCATTTTTGAAGGTTTTTGGTTGATTTTTCTTCTATTCTTGTTATGATCCCTCGCGGCGCAGCTGGAAAATCATTATTACATCATCATACATCAAAAATCAGAAGGATTAGTTGAACAAAAATATACGTAGGTATTTACTTCTTACTTGATAAACTCTAAACCACTTCCAAGTAAATTAAAAGACGGTGAAAATGTCAGATAAAACGAGCCAGCAATGGACATCGATGGAATCCAATCTGCTAAAACCTGCGATGAAATAGTAACCTCTAAGGACCACTATACCTATATACCAGCTTACCTGTTAGGACGCTAGCCCACAACGACTTTATAGGCGATGCAGTATCGATAGTCACAAAATCTTTGTTGTTATCTTTTGTTATTTGTAGTACCTACCTACTTACCTATATTTTTGGTTAATTTGTCTTGCTGTTTATAATTTTACTTTATTTTTCAATTTAAGGCAATTTTAGGTAAGGAATCTATCGTGTACACTGGACTCCCGCGATACAGGCTTGCCTCGTGCGTGGGACCACCGGCAAACCCACTGTAACTTGTTTCTTTTCTTTGGTTTTGTAAAACTGTCGCAATCTAGTCACCGGCATTATACCTTCGCTCATTATTATCATTATCCAGGACCTGACTTCACCCATTGCTGGGTAAAGACTTTTCTGTTTAAAAAATTTTGGCGGTTCTGTGCTAGCCTCATTCAGGTGCGCCTGCCCATCCTGCTGCTGGACGACCTACATTCTTGTAAATATTCCGCTCTAGTCAGTCAGCTTCTCTACCTTTCGTCACCTGTCAAGTGTCTAGACACTTGACAGGTGACGAAAGGTTAGCCCAACTCCATTCGTACCATATTTTCATACGATGTACGATTCCACATCGCTACAACCACGACGTATACCTAGACGCTATTTTTTAGAGCTTTGAGCTTTGGAAGCTAAGAATACACTACTCTTCCTTTACTCAGATTGAATTGACGCGATTGTATGGGTTGGGTACCGACAATCGCTCATTCGAATGAAATCGCTAGGTAGGTAGTGAATCACGTCTGTCGTAGTTGAAAATGCGTGGACGCGATTCAGTAGCGCGATTAACGCGCTACAATGTCACAGAGAAATGAACAATGTGCTGCCAATGAGCGAGCGCCTCAACCTTTCTCGCATCCTACTTCAAACTTGAGCAAATCTAGGTGAGTGGGATACTTTCTAATGTAGGTCTAACCCAGTGGTTCCCAAACTTTTTTTTTCTCATGGACCCCTTTCAAAATTTTACTGGTTTCGGTGGACCCCCTGCTGCTACATTTCTACCATATTCCCAAAATTTCTCGCCGACGTGGACCCCTTTCGAGTCTCCCGTGGACCCCTAGGGGTCCACCTGGACCACTTTGGGAACCACTGGTCTAACCTATACCTAGAATAAAGCCAAGGTAGAGCTACGAAAACCTACATTTATTAACCAATTTAACTACAGGCTCTACATTGGTCTAGAAACTCATTTTCGTGGTTCAGTTCAGTTTTCAGCAAAATAGGCTGAACGATATGCCCGACATGAACAAAACTCGAAATTTTAGCTTTGTATGTTAATCACTATTAGGTACTTATTTAATAAATAAAAGTCTTGTGAATTTTCTAATTACCTACACTACCTACAGTTTGCCTACAGTAAAGTAGGTATTTATTACAAAATATCTTTACATTGCAACAGCTACCTTCACTTCACCTACCCACAGTCCACAACTCCACATGCAATCATTTGAATAAAATTAAACATGAACCCTTCGTCCATTTAGCCGACACGAGGTACCCAGGGTTTCGCTGTCAATTACATTAGAAATCTCACTATACGGGGTTTAGGTAGGTAATACCTGCGATGCACTTTGCAAGATTGGAGTCAGATGATAAGACATTCCACATCTTACTAAGTATTACTAAGAAGGTAGGTAACCTACCTAAAGATGAGATACCTTAGGTACCTACTTACCTACAGACTAACTTAGCATTTATGAGATGATATCTACTTATATTACCTAAATAAAACCTGGAGGACCTTAAAAAAACTTAGGCATTTACTTACCTAGGTACCTACATCTTTTACTAGATTATTTATACCTACAGTGTTAGGAGGCAATCTTTGCCTACACCTAACGGGACACTGTAGTGCCTGGGACAATGTTTAGATGTTTTAGGCTTGCCCGGCACCTACACCATCCGCGGCCATATCCACAGGAAAGACATGGTCAATATGTGTGTGTTTTTCGAAACCAAAAATCCATTGATGCACTGCCAGGATTCAAGCCCACGACCTTCGGATCGAAAGTCGAGGTACTATTCCACTCGACCAACACGGCTCTGTGTATAATAATTATACATGGACCACCACTGGACCACGACGGGCCTTCGGGCATTATTAATATGGGCCGGCCAATGTATTAAATTTATCAAATTGACCGACGCTCTTGGTCATCAACCGGTCCTCCATATGAATGAAGTTGCCTGTGACAAATATAAAGTTAGTGTTTCCAACAGAACAGATAGGTTCAAAACTATTTCATAATATCTACTGACAGGGTTTGTTGCTCGATGACAAAGGTGCTGCTATCTTACTGCATCGAAAAAGCGCCTCTATTCCTTGAGCTATAAATAAGAGAATTCCCAGAAGCTATTAAATCGTTGCAAAGCTATGCTAAAATAATGGGCATGTCAAAAACATGGCTACGATGCGAATACTTTCCGGCTGTTTGAATTTTATTGTGCATTTTAAATAATAATTATAAGTTTTCTACTTGGATGAACGTGGATGACAGTTATGTAAATCTTGCATAAGCGCCTGTCAAAACGTTTAGATAACACAGGATAACACGGATCAGCAGTGCGCAGACCTTCTCGGAATGTATTCCGAATTCGGAAAGTGACGTTTTTTCGTTGAAAAATAACTTTCCAAAGAAAATCATCGAATCGGATGCATTTTCGGAAGTTTAAATCGCACTGCATAGCTTATGTACTTAGGTATGTGACTTTCAAGAGAACGTAGGTACCTACTTAAAGACATGGTTGATTAACATAGTAGGTACCTACTTAGGTACCTACCTAACCAGTTTATGCTTACCTACCTACCTATATAAAGAAAGTAGAGCTGCTAAGAAGATTAAACGAACTTACGAACATAAATAAGGGCTGTTTTCAGTGGATTGAATAGGTAAAGTACGCGCCACCACTGAAATCCGATAGACGCGGCGCTGCTATCGCAGAAATAGGTTACTTAAAATATTACTAATTGCCCAAATAAGGCTTGAATAATAATAATAATTAAGTACCTATGCAAGTTCGTACGTATCTACGTTAATTCTACACACAGACCGTGACTAAAAGAGCTTAATAAAGTAAATAAAACAAGTAGTTCCCGCTTTTGCCGTAAGACTTGCTTGAGTGCTGGCGCGGACTCTATTGTATATAGCTTACTATGATAGAACAACAAAAAGACAAGAAATGTGGGTTCTGTTTTTTTGCTTGGGTATAATTTTACGGTGAATTTAAAGTTAATAATTTTTTGATCTAATTTATTCAATAAAACTTTGATAAAACTCAATTCAAAATCTACAATGAGTTTAAACTTCAATCATAGACAGGTAGGTTTAGGTCAAAGGGTTTGAAAATTTGAAAATCTGAAAACTTTAGGAAAACCAAATTCCACAACGACATCTATTTATTCTGCAGTGCATTGCAGTGCTACCTTTTGGTAACACCATCATCTGTTATTTAGTCTTTGCAACTTTACATTGGTTTTGCTACTTACTCATAGATGTCACTACTCATCAATTTCTTAGTAGTTTCACTACTTGTCAATAGATGGCGATGCTTATTTATGGTAGGGATACAAACGGGAGCTAGGGAGACAAGTGCAAAGCTTTGTGCAAAGCTTTTGTTTGATTGAGCTCAGTGTTGCCAATTAAGCGACTTTATCGCTAGAAATAGCGACTTTTGCTCATGTCTACTGTCTACAAACAGTTTAGTGACTTATCTGGCGACTTTTGGACTACACCTTGCAAATCAAAACAGATACCTATAGGGTAAATAATGGAAAGATGGAAAGGACAAAAAGTCAACTTGAAAAAATAATTAGTTATAGATGTTTCTAGATGATAATTATTATTATATAATAATAATAATAAATATAATAAATTCATTTATTTCAGACAAATGTCCATATTTTACATAGGTACTTAATTAAAATTAAAAATAGTAGGTACAAATAATAAGTTAAAATAAAATGTCTCTAGTTGAAAATTATAAGTAAATCTACAATTACATTAAAATCATAAATAAAATAGAATTGGAATTAAGAAAAATTTGAACAATAAAATAAATTAGATTAAGATAGCACAAAACTTATTATATTATTTAGCGCATCGCTGCGAGTTACAGGACAACACATGCGTTTTGGTCCAGTGGCTGAGGATCGGTCCATCCACCCGCTCCGCCACCGTGGCCAGGAGGCTGTTGGGGCTGGCGCGCACCCGCCGCATCAGGGAGGCGACCCGTTTGCGCATTATGGCGTGGAAATCGTCCACGCGCGCCTCTGCAAACATACCTGATGCGCTGCAATAGCGCGGCAGCCCCAACAACATCCGGAAAGCATTGTTGTACTGCACTCGCAGGGCGTTGACCGCCGCTTGAGTAACGTTGATCCACAGGCTGCAGGTATAGAAGGCTTGACAGTAAGCCCTGAACAAGGTGATTTTAACCGAATCGGTGCACTTAGCAAACCTGCGAATCAACATGTTACTTCTAACCGACAGCGCCCTCCTCTCTCTTTCAACATCCATGTCGTCCTTGAGGGTCTCGGTGACCCAGTGCCCAAGGTACTTAAAGCTTTTCACCTGTTTTAAGGTTGTACCTCCCAAGGAGACGGTCGGTACGATTGGGTAGTACTTAGATCCCGCCTTAAGAACTAACAGCTCGCTCTTACTTGAATTGTACCTGAGGCCGTATTATTACCTATAACATCAATTTGTAGTTGATAATGATAATGATAACAATGATTATGAAATGTTAGGTAGGTAAGTACCCTTTATCATCAATTTGTAGTTGTAACAATGATTATGAAATGTTAAGTAGGTAAGTACCTTGGTTTTTTACTATCTTTCAACAAATTATTGTTATCTATTTGTACACAACATTCCAGCGGTGCTAAAAAAGCCGCTATTGTAGAATCACAATAATTAATGCATATTATTATATTTCATAGACTGAGAGTGACAAGAACGGCATAATTATGTAGTAGGTAAGTAGGTAGGTACTATTATTCTGTGATATTATCAATAATATCTGGACGACTGAGCGTTGCTCGGGTGCAAATAGAGAAAAATTAAAAAAGAAAAAAACTTGATGACTGAGATTCAAACTCGCACCCTTTGGCTAAAAGGCACCTAACCACTCAGCCACTCTAGCCTCAACAAATTCCGTGAAATTACGTTAAGAACCACAATGCACTGGTAAATCTTTTTGCGTGAAAATGCGTTTTCCCAGCTAAAAGACCTAGCTAGATCGATTATTTACCCCCCTATACCCCCGTACCGCAAATTTCATTGAAATCGTTAGAGCCGTTTTCGAGAACGTGAGGACAAACAAACAAACAAACAAATAATGCTCGTTTAATAGAATAGGATTATGCCGTATGTCATGTCACTCTCAGTCTATGAAAAGAAACGACATATAGCTCAATTCCTATATAGTTTAATTATTATTGTGATTCTGCTATAACGGCCCTTGTAACCCCGCAGCTACTGGTTACAATCAGTTTTTAGCGACTTTCTGGCAACATTTCAGATTGAATCTAGCGACTCGGGCTTAGTGGAGTTGGCAACACTTGAGCTTGGTGACATGACAGTGACACTGACAGCGAGCGAGGACGACTGCCGTGACTGCCCGTGCTCAGTGTTGCCAATTTAGCGACTTTGTCGCTAGAAATAGCGACTTTTGGACCTGTGTTAGCGACAAAAAATCGGTTTTAGCGACAAAAAATATTTAGCGACTTATCTAGCGACTTTTGGACTTCGACCAAGAAAGAAATTTAAAGTATTTTTATTGGTGGGCTTGGTGTCTGTCACTGTCTGTGTCACCAAATGACAGTGACAGACGCCAAGCGACAGTGGCAGACACCATTAAAGTATGATATTGTCTTGTCTTGTGTACATTTTGACGGAATAAAAATACGGAACTTCATGCGCGTGATTACTACGGTGTATGTCAATGTCCCGCGTATCAACTTTTAATTAACAAACTCTATCGAACTATGCTCAATTACTGACGAAGATTTTGAATTAAAACTTTTATTGAGTTTACGTAAAAATATGCAGGCACCGTAAAAAATACCCCCCCCCCCCCCCCCCCCCCCCCCCGCTAGCTCCTTTTGGCTCTTTTAGCGATTAGCGACTTTCTAGCGACTTTTCGCACTCAATCTAGCGACTTTTATTTTTTGGAGTTGGCAACACTGCCCGTGCTTGCCCCGGCCATAGCCCCGGGAGAAGTGAGTGAATTGAGTTGAATTGTCTGCTGCTGTCCCAAATAAAATCGTGGGCTGGAGTGATTTGTTGTGTTAGTGTTTTGTTTATCAATTAAAATTATTCAAATCACCTTAATCAGCCGCATGAACGAAACAAATGAAAGGTAAGTGACCATCCCAGCTTCTTGCTACTTCAATAGCAGTGTAAAATAAGCCATCACAGACATTGCTCTAAGGGCATGTGTACTCTGGAATGTAAATAGGATCATGAATGACGGCAATCGTAAAAAAAATCACTGATTATCATGGATGATGATCAGATGGCTTTTATTTATTAAATTTGAACTTTTAGGCTATGTAAACAAACGAATGATCATGTGATTCCATTTACCTTTGGTGCCACTCATGGGGATCATGGGGCTCTAATAGTACTTATTTTGTGTTGAGGACTGAAGGTTAATAGGACCTGTCTACTCAGCTGTTGTCATCTAAACTATAAAAACTAAATATATATTGAAGGCTTGTTAGGCTTGTTTAGGTACCTATGATTGTAGGTGTCAATTTATTTATTTAAAGCTTAGAATTTTACGTACCTCCCTACCTAGGTACCTAAATAAAGAAAACAATTCATATTTAAAAAAATATTAGGAAGTACAGTTGTCAAGTGGATCGAGGCTTTTCGCTGTGCAGTAGAAAATTTTGTATGAAAAAGTTGAGCTGCACATCGAAACGGCTAACTGCACGAATGCTAATGCAAGAAGCGTAGCTTACATTAATTGTATGTAGGTAAATAAATATATAAGTATCCAATCCAGGGTCGGACTGGCCATATAATCGAGGTGGGGTTTCCCAACAGGCCATATAGGCTTGGCTAGTGGAGGTAGGTAGGATAACAAATAATTTGTTTATGTACCTATTTCATTACTTTCCGTCCTTTCCAATAGTATTCCATCTACCATTATCTAGGCTCGGGCCTGGACTTGTGCCACCTGACTCTTCTGGCCCAGTTCGACCCTGTATGCCTGCATACCAAAATACATTTAGAAATTGCTTGCGAGACATAAAATAGTTTTTCTGCAACCCACCACAGCAGTTGTAACATAGACCAAACATCAGTGGGGTTAAGAAGGCCATTATAGCAGAATCACATTGGAAATGAACAATGCCATCTCTTTTCATAGACTGAGAGTGACAATAACAGAATTCCTATTGCGATTCTGCTACAGCAGCCTTTTTAGCCCCGCTGGTCATAAAATAAGTTACATTGTCATGATGAATTATGATGCCAGTATCTACGAACAAATTGACATACATATCAAGCAATATGTAGTAAAAGAATAATGAAAGAGGCATTTGGGCAAGCGGGAATCAGTGGGATATTCTATCGTGTCGTATGAATGTCGTGTGTTCGAATCCCGATAGTACCTAATGTACCAAATGCGCTTTGACACAAGTTCTAAAGGGTGAAAGACAAAATTGTGAGGAAACCAGTTAGCTTTATAATAGCGGCAATAGGCTTGCAACATGTCACGTGCCTACCTGGCATGTTCCAAATATGTATTTGAACATACCTCTGACTACCCCTTTAGGCATCATCAAAGGATCTAAAATTTCTACCTTGTCTTGAGGAGTATATTTATTATTTTATGCAATATACATATTGCATAAAATTATACCTCACAACTCCTCAAAAACAAACTCTGTATCTGCATCTGATGCGCCATATTCACTTGAATAAGGTTGTATAAAATTTAGGCCTTTACATCTTTACTAGATGATTTTATACAGTGTCAGGAGGCCATTTTTGCCTACACTTAACGGGACATTGTAGTGCCTGGGACATTGCTGAGATGGAGTAGGCTTGCCCAGCACCTAAACCATCTTCTCAGCTTAACCAGCCATATCCACAGGAAAGACATGGTCAATATGGTGTGGGGCTGACTAAGCCGCGGGTTTTCTCACTATGTTTTACTTCACCATTTAGAGCTCTTGTTAAGGCGAATACTTAAACATTTTTCGAAACGAAAAATCCGTTGATCTTTGGATTGAAAGTCGTCCCAATCAGCCAACACGGCTCTATAGAGACAGCAATTTAGGTACTCAAACCGAAAGTAGATGAAAAAGTGGTGCTTAAAACACTTTTCGTGCACCCATTGACCATCTGACTGGACTTGAAAGCCGCTTGACCTACAAAACGTACCTCTAAGACGCGTGCTAAAAGACGATTCAATCACGCCATCTTCCTGGCACTTTAAACTTAAACACCTGGAGATAGAGGCTAATGTAGCGTAGCCAAAATAAACGTTATGAGTTCTCGGGATTTTATGGCAAGCTGCCCATGGAAACGAGTCATAATGGCTTATTTACCATGAACGGTCTGCGCCGTAATTGCAGATATTTGTTCCGGGTCCATGATACTCGGATGGTTCAGCATATTTCTGACTAGATGCGCCCTCCTAGATAGACTTCCTTTGTAACTCAGCAAGTAAAACTCAAACTCCTACAAAATAACAGTTGGTTAACCAGGGATGGTGAATTGGTAACTAAAGATAACCTTGGTTCGAGTCCATACGACGATTACGAGGGTATTCGGAAACAGGTCTCTCCTGCGTTGCCCTTTTATGCTCTTCATAACAACTTTCTTTTCATACAATACTGAAATCAGAAAACACGGTAAATGAAGGCCACTCGTAAAGGACTGCTCAAAGTTATACACTGTTCTACTTACTTTAATGTAGGGGAACCTGTTGAACCTTGTCCATTGATATCTCTCGGCCACCAAGGCTTATCTCGTAATCTGTGCGAGTTTTTTTGTTTTTGTCTGTGGTATTATAATCTTCATTGGTCAACACCAACATGAAGCTAGAATCGAAAAACCAGCGTGGAGTGAGTGAGGCGTGCGCATTAAAAATACAAAAAAGTGCTCAAAAAGAGGGTATTTTTAAGTTTACTTTAAGTTAATTCATACAGGGTGTAAAAAGACGACTACCGAAAACGAAAGGGGGTGGCACAGCACCCCAAAACAAAACCAAAAAAAAATCAGTTTTCCTGAAAAAAAATTACAGCCGGAGAAAACAATGTTTCAACATTTGTATTTATTTCGGCAGCCAGCAATGGTTTGCATTCACCGTATTACGGTCGCACGTGCCTACTAACGTTAGGCAATAAGTTTTTAGGTACCTAATACTTTTGATACCTAGATGAAAATAATACCTAAGTGTGGTTTAAAAAAATTAAAATTATTAATTAGTAGGTACCTAGGTACTTACCTAATTTCGCTGTGGCCTCGGTCGAACCAGAAAAGGCTCAAACTGAGCTCCTCCTCGTTCATGGCACAGCTGAGTTCGCCTGATTGTAGACTGATGAACGCGATCCAGGAATGTAGGATCCTCGGCACTTCTCGCGTTAAGGTCTGAGAATACTGATCTAATACGGCTTCTCATTTCTTCAGCCGTATCGCACTCCCGATCAAAGACTCTTTCCTTGACATGACCCCATAGAAAAAAATCCAATGGAGTCAAGTCAGGTGACCGAGGAGGCCATGCACGAGGTCCAAATCGTCCAATCCACCGGTTTGGGAACTCTTGGTCGAGCTGATCCCGCACAGATCTGATTATGTGCGGTGGTGCGCCATCATGCTGGAACCACATGTCCCTTTGCTGGACTAGGGGAATGTCGTCCAGATATGAGGTCACGGGACCTCTTAGTAGCTCGAGGTATGCCTCTCCGTTCATTCTTGAGGGCAAGAACACGGGCCCTACGACAGTCCCCTGATGGATCCCTGCCCAAACGTTCACAGACCACCGTACCTGATGACCAGTCTCTTGAAAGGCATGAGGATTCGTCTCTGACCAATAGTGGGAATTCCGTCGGTTCCACATGCCATTCCGCGTGAAGGTGGACTCGTCTGTCCATAACACATTTTTTGCGAACGTGGTAGGGTTACCTTGGTCCATAATCCATTGGCAATATTGTAGTCGCCTAACCTTGTCTGCAGGAAGTAGTGCCTGGACTTTATGAATTTTGTAGGGCTTTTTATTATTTTTTCTAAATACTTTGTGCACTGTTTTATGTGAAACTATGGCTCCACGAGCCCTGAGTAGTGTTGCCAGGTGTGTTATGCCATATTTCGGGACAGCAGGTTCCAAAAAGCGGGACTTTGTGCTATAATTCGGGACGACAAAATAAAACAAGCTTTGAATAATCAAAGTTTAATATTTATGTAATAAGTACCTATCTGGAAAATTATAAAGGGTGTAACAATTTTTTGGGCATTTCAGGGTAGCTACCGTTTTTCTTGTAGTTAGAAAGTTTTGTTCCTAAGAAATTATTGGTTTACTAGCTGTGCCCCGCGGTGTTACCCGCGGTGGAAGCTGATTTTTTTTTAGAAATGCAACATGCGACACTTGATTTTGATAACGGTGCTCTAGGAAAAAGATGGATGTTTGTCGGTTCCTAACATTAAATTCTTTTTCTCGCAAAATACTTATGCAAGTAATACCTATGCGAGCGAAGCGAGCGAAAATTTTTTAGACAAATTTAACACGTGACACTTGATTTTGCTAACGGTGCTCTAAGAAAAAGATGGATGGTTGTCGGTTCATAACAGTAAATTAATTTGCTCGTAAAACACTCATGAAAGTAATATGCGAGCGAAGCGAGCGAAAATTTTTTAGACAAATTTAACACGTGACACTTGATTTTGCTAACGTCGCTCTAAGAAAAAGATGGATGGTTGTCGGTTCATAATGGTAAATTAATATGCTCATAAAACACTCATGAAAGTAATATGCGAGCGAAGCGAGCGAAAATTTTTTAGACAAATTTAACACGTGACACTTGATTTTGCTAACGATGCTCTAAGAATACAATAATGCTCTAAGAAGAATACAATCTTTGACACCCCATTTTACCCCTTTTTGAGAGTTATTTTGAAAAACCCTGAAACACGTGTTTATTTATTTTGTATTTAAAGTATTCGAACCAAATTTCAAGCTAATCGCATAACTCATTAAAAAGTTTCCGTACAAAGTTTGAAACCCCAGTTTTACCCCTTTTTGACAGTTATTTTGAAAAATCCTGAAACACGTATTCAATCATTTTTGATTTTACATATTTAAACAAAGTTTCAAGTAAATAGGACAACGCGTTAAAAAGTTTCATACAAAAGTATTTACCCTTTTTCACCCCTTTAGGGGTTGATTTTCTAAAAATAAAATTTTATTAGTCCATGTCCCATTACAAAACTTAATCTATCTACATTCTAAATTTCATCAAAATCGGTTTTGCAGTTACAGAGATACGTGGTAACAAACATTCACATACACACACACAGACTTTCATGAACAACTTGTTTGTTTCGTATTATAACTCTGCGTACTGCTTGTACTGTGTTCAAACGTGTAAACTAGTGCGGTGATTTTTTGATTCCCAAAAAGCGGGACATTTGGCGTCCCGCGCAAGGGTCGCGCGGGACGCGTCCCTAGACCCCTGAAAAGCGGGACGTCCCGCGAAATTCGGGACACCTGGTAACACTAGCCCTGAGCAACTTCGATGCAGTTCGCGTTCCTACCCGAGGGTTTCTCCTGACAAGGTCCAAGACCTGCTCTTCTACCCGAATGTCTACCTCTCTGCCACCTCCGCGCCTTTGGGGCGTAATCCTCTCATTATCCAGAACCCTCTGATAGGCAGCCGTGATGACTCTAGCATCAGACGGGTGATGATGGTTCGGGTACCTATCGCGGTAAATGCGCAAGGCTCGTGACGCATTTCCGCGAGCTTCACCATAGCACATCAGCATTTGCCCATACTCCCTGGCACTAAACATTGTAAATAACCACTCTCACTGTCTATCTACTTAATAAAAGTATCGACCTACTATAAAACTAACACTTTAATTTAACTAAAAACGCACACACTAAAAAACGAACTAAGTATCTAATTAATTACGAAAATTAAACTGCTTACTAATAAAAAATAATCAAATAAAACATCAAAACAAAAACTTCGCGAAAGGTAGGTATTTAGTGGGTAATGCAATTTGTTTGCACCGCGCAAGTGTCCAGTAAGAATATTGAGCACGAACTAAAAATAAATCAAATCATTAGAGAGATTAGGTTATTATTTTTAAAACGAGCCCTTTGAAAAAAACCGCAAAGGACACTGTTGTTAGACGCGCCGGCGCCGCTTCGTCTTCAATCTTTCATGTGTTCTAAAAGAACGCACTTAAGGTTCAGAGTTCTATTTCACTACATCTTCTTTTGACTAGTGCCGCATAGCACATTCGATGCCTATTTACTTTTGTTGTAGGTTAGGTACCTACTTATTGTATGAATTGTATCGCTACACCGACCGATCAAATCTGTCAACCTCTGTGTCTGTGGCGCAGCTGGTATAGCGGCCGGTTTAGACTCTGGCAGTTGCGGGTTCGATTCCTGCTACGGGACAAATGTTTGTTTGAACTTCGGATAAATATGGCTTAGATGCAGGAGGTGGTGGGTTCGATTCCCGCTGCCTGCGGTACAAATGTTCACTTGAACTGTGCTTGAACTTCAGATATTTGTCTCGGGTCGATTTCTGTGGCGCAGTTAGTATAGCGGCCGACTTAGACTCACGAGATTGCGGGTTCGATTCCCGACGCGAGACATGCTTGTATGAACTTCAGATATTTGTCTTGGGTCGATTTTTGTGGCGCAGTTGATGTAGTGATCGGCTTGGAAGTACGTAAGAGGGTTGCGGGTTCGATTTCCGCCAAGATAATGTTTGTATGAACTTTAGACAAGTATGGCTTAGACTTGGATGCAGTAGGTTGTGTGCTCATAAGGTTCAGAGTTCTATTTCGCAACATTATCTTTTGATGAATGCCGCACAGAGGTGATTCCTATTGTTTATTGTAGGGCCACAGAATCAATAATAGTACAGGATATGGACACCTACGGGTCGAATCTTTGTTTATAAAATCTGTGTCAACCTTGTGGCGCAGTTGGCATAGCGGATGGGTTAGACGCATGAGGTTGCGTGTTCAATTCCCGCCCCGCGAGACAAATGTTTGTATGAATGAACTTCAGGTAAGGATGGCTTAGTCGCAGGAGGTTGTGGGTTCGATTCCCACCGCGGGACAAATGTTTGTATAAAATTCAGATAATTATGGCTTAGACACAGGAGTTTGCGGGTTTGAGATCCGCTGCGGGACAAATGTCTGTTTGACCTTCAAATAAGTATAGCTTAGACGCAAGAGATTGTGGGTTCGATTCCCGCAGCGTCACAAATGTTCGTATGAAAAAATACTTACCTGAAGACATCCCGGGGCTGCAGGTTGACACAAAGTTGGTAGGTATGTGGATTAGGTTATGTACATTACATACCTACTTTCTTGCCTACTGCGTTTTTATGTTTGGTGTGGGTTTTCTAAAAATTAGTAGGTAGGTATTATTTCATAACACGCCCGCAAATGAATGAAATTGTTTTTATGTTAGGTATTACTATTACGTAATACGTACATAGTACTGCTATTTATTCTGTGGTAATACCTAAGTAGCAAGCAAGATCAGTAATGTACTTTATTTAATAAGATTATAAGCACTGAAAACGGGATATTTACCATGATTTTTGAGTGTCGTAAATTTCATGGTTTAATTTTGTGGTAGGTACCTACTTATAACTAATTATTTTTATTAGTCACCTGACGCGACCGCGCGATTGAGACGGGTGGCGTCTCCTGTCTCGCTCGCGCGCTCGATCAATGAACCGATTGATGAACTCGGGCGAGATCATCTGTTTGTGCGTAGTACGGGCGGAATAAGGTTGCTAACCATTGCCGTTTTGTTTATTTTATTTGTTTTTTGCTTTTATAAATGAGTTAATTAGGTAGATATGGTCTTATTATGTTGTACTAAGTGTATGTCACTAGAAAAAAATGTAAAAGGAGGTAGTTAGGTGAAAATATTTTTTGCGTTTTTTTTTCGATAAATATTTTCAGAATCATGGTCTGATTGCAACCCCTCAGTTTTCGGTAGTAGTCTTTTTACACCCTGTATATAACAGTACATACTTACGAGTTAACCATTTCGTGCAATCAATTATAGGTGAAATGGACTTTAGATAGGCATAGATATATCGACCCAAATCAAACTCAAAGTGCATTTTAAAAATTCGTCAATTTAAATTGAGGCAATGTTGTACCTTTGCCACCACTTTTGCTTTGTACTTTGGACATGAGCTAACGTACAAATTTGTATCAAGATATCAAACAGAAAAAAAAAAACACCGAAGAAGGTTCAAACAAAGAGAGAAGTCTACCTTGTCCTAAAAGCTGTTAAGTATTTGGACTTTTGTTGATAAATTATTATAATAGGACGCGAAAATGATCTTAAGATCACAGAAATTTTAAGAACTTTGTTATTTTGATAATTTTAGCATAACTTAAGATAAAAATGTAAATATATATATTTTTTTATCTAAAGTACATACCTTATAAATGTTCTTTCCATTAATTAAAAAAAAATCGTTATTTGATTCGATAACATGGTATTTTCATGAAAAAAAACTAGTAAGGTCAAGGTACATCTTGCAGTGACCAAGGTATATCTGGTTTGTTGTACCTTCGACAATTTCCCATTTTTTGTTCAAATCTCTTTATCTTCTAAAGCAGTGGTTCTTAACCTATGGTCCGCGGACCACTGGTGGTCCCTGGAACTATTTGAAGTGGTCCGCGAAGCTATCCAAAAAATTAAACAAGCGACAAAGGATCAAAGTTGAATGAGAAAACTTACTGTTGGTGGTCCGCGGCAAGTCAGAAATTTTATCAAATGGTCCCTCATCACTAAAAGGTTAAGAACCACTGTTCTAAAGTATCATTAAAAATACAAAATTTATTTCATAAATATGTAGTCAAGTAGTGTATCTTTACATGTGTCCATATTTGGTAAACCTAATTCCAATCTTTATAGACAAAAAAAATTAAATAAGATCGTGTGGCCGAGGTTCAACAGGTTCCCCTACTACTAAAACTGCCCCAAACCGAAACTAAAACTTTCGGTTTAGTACCCTTAGGTATTTGCAGGATTAACTAACTAACATTCAGCGTAGTCACTGAATTGCTGACCGATATCTTTAAAACTTATGTAGTAGCTCGCGTGGCAACCTGGCAACAATCATTTTAATTTATTTATTCATTCTTGCGATCGCGCCATACAAGGAGTTAGCCATAAAACATAGCTTCAATTTATAGCTAATCATAGTTGTAATTACATTGTTATAAAGTTATAAAGTTATAAAGTTATTTATTTAAAAAAGTATGTAACTTTACAGGTTCTTAAACCTAAGACATTACAACTTCACTTAATCTAATAGGAATAAAGCTATTTTCTATACATTATAACAATGCATTAAAATAAAAATAAAAAATAAAAAATGAAATCACAATAAAATAAACTAAAAACAACTGTTTGCTAAACAAACAACACTGAGTAATCAACATGACTCGGAGTATTTTTGACATGCCCTTTCGAGCACTAGCCAATTATCTGCAAATTTGCTATAGGTACCTTATACAATTGTTTTTACATTGTGATCAAGTGCTGCCTAAAATCATATCCTGGGAAAATAGTCTTCTAAATATAATAGCAACAACCAAAGATTTTTTGTTAACCACTCGTACTAATACTAGGTGTGTATGTATTCCTTATGTAGGCAAATGTACACCTTTGGTTCGCGAAATTCCCGACTACCGCTTTGCGTGCTCTCGACTTGGTATTTACGACTTCCTTAGCAAAATTCTTGGTACGACAACTGTTCTGCAACAATGTAACAAATTCACTGAAAATTGAACCATTCGCAAGCAATTTTACAAATTGTTCTTGGAGACAATTTGCGTAAAACGATCGAACTGTAAGACGTTGTAAAAAAGTTTCACCCAGTTTCAGAACAAAATCAGCTAGGTACTCGAATGAATTCTCATGGTAAGATACTGTTATGTAAATCATTCATATATCGATCGAACAATGACTTATTGAATAGGTCATTTATATTCTCAAAGCTTTTTGCACTTAGCCTTTTTAGCGGTAAATTTTTTGCAGTGAACGTTACTCGTATATTGTCTAGACGAGATCTTTGACTGTTTGGTCTTTTTTTCAGAATCGTAATACACATCACAAAACTTGGTTAAGTATGAATATCAAAGGGACATGTTTTGTCAATGACATTAAGGACATAAGGACAGACAAGTCAGTCAACAACTTAAGATTAATTTGATAAAGTTTGACTTTACGTCGTCCAAACAAGGTGCTTTAGTCGTTCGTCGAGTTAAAGAGGGACGTTAAGAAAAGAAACATTACGTAAGCCAAATGGACAGGTGCGTTGGCAGATGGAATCCCAAGGATTTCGTGACCGATATTTATCGAATACTGACTAGAGAAAAACGTAAGCGATTTCTCGATTTCGAAACCTTTTATCAAATGTTGCTGAATTCAGAATGAAAGAACGTAAGCTCTTTTTATTAAAAACTTTTACCTCTACAAGAACTTGTTAAAGGTTTTAATCATATTGTAAAAACAGCTTCATGAATTTATGATTAGAGAAACTTTCATCTCTGTGATGCTTATTATTTAACTTTAGTCAACGCTAATTTTAATAAAGGTTTCAGTACAAGAGCAATAAGTACGTACCTAGATAACCTGGCTGTATGTAGAAACAAGCCATTATGAGTTTAATAATCACACTGAAGTCTGTGTAAAAAGGCAAATCATGGAAATAATTTGTTTTATGCACCTTAATAGCTGTTCTTGCATATGTACAGAATCAACGTTTAGTATGTTTAAAATAAATAGGTATAAGTATACAAATATATATAGATAAACCCCCTGTCTGTCACCAAACAAGCTTCTTGTGACTCAGTCTGATATCCATATTAGTTTATTGATATCACGACTTCGTGCTTCAAACGCTCATAAGTAGGTACTATTAATTTTATTATTAATAACACGCGGAAATTTCTAACGTAAAAATATCCGGTAAGTATAATAAAGATACCGATAGTTTGTCGATTCGTACGGAGAAATAATATCATGAAGAAAATGTCTAAAAATCTTTTTTTACCCAACTTCAGTGATGTGTTTGACCTGTATGTATGTTCTACTTCTATGTCTATGTCCCCTCGATTTTCATAAATTATACGCCATTAGATTCGTCTTGATGGCGCATGTGTCACTGGGTACTGATCCATTATACCTAATATGCGGCCCAAAATTTTTTCGGGTAACCGCAGTCGGGTTATTAGGTTTTGTATAAACTGCCTTTTGTTCTTTTGTGAAATACGACTGCTCTAGCCATTGAACAACTCATTGTTTGTAAGGGCCATGCAATTTCGGATCAGTTACGAAGTGACGTAACCCATCAGTCAGTAACCATAAGAACATTCACAACTGAATAGGTCCTAGTCTTATTACCTCGCAACAAGCAGTCTTCGAATTTAGTTAATGAAAACAACGAAAGGGTTTTACAATAATGTACCGATACTATGTTATTCTGAAACTTTATATTACACCAATATTTGGCCAGCTACATTGAATTGTACCTAATCAGCAAACAAGGCCAAATTTTACTGCTCTATAAACTTTCTAGTTCTATTGGGAAGCTTCCAATGTCGTTAATAAGCCTGCTGAGTCTATTTTAAATTGCTTGAACAAAGAAACAATGAGGGTCAACACACGCTCCACATTTGCCTAATCGAATAGTGGCCAATCCTGTGGCGATCCCACTCGCATTGTCATCCACCTCGTCAATTGTGGCCAATAAAGTGATTAGTTCTGTACGTAAATGTATTCCGCCGATCTATTTCGAATTAGGGTCAGAGCTACTTATGGTTGACCACCTGACATAATTTTTACGGCTCAACAGTATCAAAACATCTAATTGTGTTTTGTGTGTCATCCAGATTTTCTATTTGCAAATCATAGCAACAGTTTCGCTAATGTTTTTATTTAATGTTTTTTGTTTTTGTTAAGTTAGTGATACTGTAAATCAAGTACTTACCTAATTTGTCAACACTACATTCTGAAAAGCTTTAGTTTGTGAATGGAATGGACAATCTCATAGCAAAAATGACAACCCTGGTTCTACCCCACTTCTGCAATTCTTGGTCAATTGGCCATTTATTGGATACTTTATGTGTTTTAATATCAGCAATGATTGCTCCAGTTGCAACACGTGTGATAATTTGATGTTTATGGGTATCTAACTTTCTTGAGCAATTTCGGCTTTCGTCAGTGATGCCTACTTTTATTTTCGCAAGTATGCAAAACTGGACTATGCTCCTACATAGTCCAGTCTTAAGCCAACATCTTTCGTGTTACATAATTCTTGTAAAAGTAGACATTATGTTCAATTACATTCAAAATTAAGATTTCAAGTTCTACCGTCTCTACTTACAATAGCCAGGCACGTGCTCCATTTCAATAACAATGATTTGAATTGAGCCCAATCCATTCAACAAACTATTATATTACTTCACTAGCTGTACCCGGCATGCGTTGCAATGCCACGTGACGTGAAGTAAAAAAGTGTTTGGTTTTATATTCTGTACATAAACAGATTTTTTTGGATTTTAAATTAAATAAGTTTGTGTCATGTATCCCCGTCCCGTCGTCCCGTCCCGTCCCCGTCCCCGTCCCCATCTCCTCCTCCCCCTCTCCCCCTTCCCCTTCAGCTCGATGTCACCATATCATTACATTATATTGGAAACTTGACAGATATGCTGAGTTCCGAGTTTCAAATCAATCGGCATATTTACTGAGGAGTTATGTTGAACAGCTCCTGACTCCATCCTCAGATCAGCTCACTGTCACCATATTATTACATTGTACCTAGGTAGTTGAAACTTGACAGGTTTGCCGAGTTTCAACTCAATCGGCCTATTTACTGAGGGGTTCTGTAGAACAGCTCCAGGATTCCATTATCAGATCCTGACCTGATCTGACCTAGACACCACCTTTCAATCAAAAAAATAATGTTCCAAATCGGTCCAGGCATCTTCGAGTAATAAATAATCGAGTACCTCCTTTATTTTGAAGTCGGTTTAATAAAATAAGGAATTTAGATCACGCGTAGACTAATAAGTGACTGCCGCGTGTTTTCATCAGCGCGATTCAGAAAATGGTCATTTTTAGTCCCGCCATCTAGTTTTGATTTTTTTCAAATCCAACTGGTACGTCCAGAGATTAGCGCGATCAAACAATCAAACAAACTCTTCCGCTTTATTATATTAGTATAGATTAAAGATAAAGATAAGTATAGATTATTTCCAACTTTTCAGATCACCGGGTTTTTTAATTTTTTATTAATATTTTTTTTGGAGACACACAGCGCCATCTAGCCCTAAACTAAGCAAAGCTTGTAGCTACTATGGGAACCAGATATCACAATCTGGTTTCAGCTAGCTCCAATAGATGTCTCTATGTCCTTTGTTCTCGAAAAAACTTTAAATTTAATGATTGAAGTTGTCGTATTTAATTACTTACTTGTGTTAAGAGTTTTTTAATAATATTGAAACTCATGCAAAAAGTTCATTGTAACTTGGATATGCTGGGTAACTGTGGAACTTTAGTTCAGAACAGAACTATGCTGGGTAATATATGACTCATCTCAGAAATGACTTTACCAATTTTTATGCAGTTTTCACTGTTGTATTGTGGTAAGCCTGGGTCATTTTTTAGTCTTAGTTTCATCAAAATCCGTTCGCAAATAAAAAAGATACATCCTTTTTTATATTATTTTTTTACTAAAGTCACAGTACATTCTTTAAATAGACATATCTTTTTTATTTGTGAACCGATTTTGATGAAACTAACACTAATAAAAGGTCCAGACTTACCACAATACATCAGTGAAAACTGCATCCAATTCGGTGAAGCCATTTCTGAGATCAGCGCGAACAGCGAACAGAGAACTAAAGTCACAGATTACAGCACTTTTTGCGTTGTAGATCGCGCTTACGAAGTGTTTTGAGGCTCTAGGGTTATATAGATCAAAAACTGACTTCACTTAATTGAATACTTATAAGTTTGGGCTTAGACTTCATTCTTATTATAAGTATAGATTTATCATCCAAGCATAACTTATTATATAATATCCAATCACAATTTCCATTATTTACACCGTCTAAATATTATTATAACTGTCAAGTTCTAAATAGGGAATGTGTTTTCTCACATTAAGATATCTTCGTACGAGTGCAATGAACTCAAGGGCTGGATAAACCGAGCGCGTGCGACGGTCATAGACCAGTTGCATTAGAAATAGACGATCTGACACAGATTTGTTGGGACTAAAAATTGTCTATGAGTAATACTTCTCTGAAGCCAAGACGAGAATATAGGCTATTATATTAACTCTACACGCACTCTGGATCGTGTAATTCAAACTGCAGTTTGCAATTTCGAAAACCGTAGACGAGTACTTGTATTTATAACATCTGGGCTAAAACCATTTGCCATTTGACTCGATACAAAGACGAGCTGTGAGAATTGTTGACAATCCCAGGGTCTCAGGTGGTATTGAATCGTTAAGCCTCAGGAGAGACTTTTCCTCTCTATGTGTATTCTACCGCTTGTATAATGGGTTGTGTTCTGAAGAGCTATTTGAAATGGTGCCTGTAGCTCCATTCTACCATCGCAATGCTCGCCATCGGCAGGGGATCCATCCTCACACCTTGAAACCAATGTGGTCACGTACGGTGCGATTTCAGAGGAATTTCCTCCCGCGAACAGTTGGGTTGTGGAATGATCTACCTGCCGCGGTTTTCCCCAGTGACTACAGTATGGGGTTCTTCAAAAAGGGCGTTTTGAAATTCTTAAAAGGGTCAGCAGCGCGAGTGTGACTCCTCTGGTGTCACAGGCGTCCATAGGCTACGGTAACCGCTTACCATCAGGTGGGCCGTATGCTTGTCTGCTACCTTAGTAGTATAAAAAAAAAAAAAAAAAAAAAAACTTCCTAGCAGTTTGAAATGCTAGCACCTGATCATTATTTTGTTAATGTTGCTATTATTCAACTTTATTTTTGAAAGATCCATTATACTTGCTTACAGTTCTCTAAAAAGCTCTAGCCTACCTATTTTGAGGCTAGATGATGCTGTGTGAAACGTCATTATCTATTTTTATTTAGTTCTGTCCAGTCTTTATAAAACTTATCGGGATGCAAACAATACAGTCTATCAAGTACGTATTAGTATCACAATATTATTATTCCTGATTACATCGTGTCCTAATGTTTTCTTGAAACCTAGAACAATCCATATCTTTACTACAATCGTACCATGATCGTCTGTCACTTCAGCTGGCTTGACAGTTGTAATCCCTTTAACTTTCAAGTTATTTATGATGAATATTATTTAATCCCTTCTGGACGTATTTACACAGTTTTCTGTCTTGTGCTAGAGAATATCGTAACCTGGTAAAGCGTATCATTTCTCATCATCTTCTTGTTTTTGATACGCTAATTATTTAATAACCTTGTTCTGACTCTTTCATTTTCTTCATCATCGTCTATTGGTCACTTGATTATGAATATACGTTTTTCTTCATGTTTAACATTTTGATGGATGTTATACATCTGCAACAGGTAAACATGAGATAGGATAGTTTTGGCCCGAACACAAAAAAGACACATAAATCTATCTAATCGCCTCCTTAAGTACTATAGTTCTGAGTTAGATACAAATCGTAGTACCAGCGATATATGAATAGTTCGATCATAATCCCGTACCTTCTGTGCCCGCCAAAGTCCGGTTTATGAGAGGCAAAAAAGCTCTTCCAAAAACAAGACTTTAAAGATCTTTAAAGGTCTTTGTCAAGACTTTAAAGGTCTTTGTCAAGACTTTAAAGGTCTTTGTCAAGACTTTAAAGGTCTTTGTCCACGCGGGTGCCAGCCAATGCCGGTAAGTAAGTGGTTATGATCAACTAGTTTTACATGTAAATGCGCCCTTCCAAAGTACCATAGTGGGTGAACAGACAGGCTTCGCCCACATACGCCTTTCTACATAACAGGTTGGCTAATAAACTTACTGTTTCTTGCGATCCAGTTTGTGCAGAGAAATTGATAGACATGTTTGTCACTTGTATTTTTTCCTAGACAGGCTATTTGAAGTAGTCTGACCCTAGATTGACGTGTTTATGAAAAATATGTTAGTGAAAATGACTACTTTTACTAGTTAATTTAACTTTAAGTCATCGTCATCTTCTTGCTCTTGTCATTTAAGTGGGGACGGCACATGTACTTACCTATTCTTCTTCTACATTTCAATTAGTCTTAATTTTAACACCATCTTTTTTACTTATTCATAGTTTTCTCCATATTTTCTTTGGCTTCCTTTTGTTTTGGTTGATAACATGTCTTACATAAGAAATGTTTGAAATCTGTGGTCTCATACTCATTATTATTTTATTTATTCTCATCCTTTATTCTCTCTTACATTTCGTCAATATTCTAAAGGAATTTTAACAATTCTGTTAACAATTTTCCTTCTAATTAGGTATCTATCTTAAACAAAAACCCATCTAATCTTGTTTCTTCTAATTAAAACCTGCCATAAATCATTACGCCCTTTTAATTTACTTGAAGCCAATTTGATTGCATTCCCAGAGCAGTAATAAACCTGTCGCGATGACAAAACTCGTACAATTTGTCAAATATTGTCGGCATATGTTTCTCTACATGTCACTTCATTAATTCTCTAAAAATATGGTATTGCCTTGTGAGATAATCCTCAAATTCTAAATCTGTATCAGTTTTGTTGCTACAAAGAAAACTGGCTTAAGCTGGTTTCTCTACACTTGATAAATCTGTGCTGAAACACAAAGTAAATACCTATAAGTGGTGGTTTTTATGATAAAATCGGGAATAAAACAGAATTAGGTTCTTTCAATGAATTATTTTCGTTTTAAAGCCGGGTACTCGCTGAGCTTGTAGCACGTAATGTATCAGATACTGTATCAATCACACTATCACATCACACTAATATTATAAATGCGAAAGTTTGGATGTTTGGATGGATGTTTGGATGTTTGGATGTTTGGATGTATGTTTGTTCCTCTATAACTCGACAACCACTGCATCGATTTGGCTGAAATTTGAAACATAGATAGATAATGACCGGGAATAGGACATAGGCTACTTTTTGTCCTGAAAAAATGCACGGTTCCCGTGGGAGAAACAAAATAGTAGTCCACGCGGGTGAAGCCGCGGGCGTCAGCTATGACTCCCGCGAATAATGACCGGGAATAGGACATAAGGTACTTTTTATCCCATAAATGGGTTCCCATGGGATAGCAACGGGGTAAAACGTTCCTACGAAAAACACACTTTCACGCTAAATATATCGAACAGATTTGGATAATATTTTTAAAACACTAATATCACACTAATAATATTATAAATGCGAAAGTTCGGATGATTAGATCCATCTTTTTCTTAGAGAACCGTTAGCAAAACCAAAGTGTCGCATGTTTTTGTCTAAAAATTTTCCGCTCGCTTCGCGAGCTGGGGAAGCTCGCTTCGCTCGCATATTACTTTTACTATTTTACGAACAAATTAATTTACTGTTTGGAACCGACAACCATCCATCTTTTTCTTAAAGCCCCGTTAGCAAAATCAAGTGTCACATCTTAAATTTGTCTAAAAAAATTCCGCTCGCTTCGCGAGCTGGAGAAGCTCGCTTCGCTCGCTAACCTCGATGCTCGCTTCGCTCGCATATTAGGTACTTTGATGAGTATTTTACAAACAAATTAATTTACTGTTAGAAACCGACAACCATTCATCTTTTTCTTAGAGCACCGTTAGCAAAATCAAGTGTCACATGTTAAATTTGTCTAAAAAATTTCCGCTCGCTTTGCTCGCATATTACCTTCATGAGTATTTTACTAGCAAATTAATTTACTTCGACAACCATCCATCTTTTTCTTAGAGCACCGTTATCAAAATCAAGTACTTATCGCATGTTGCATTTCTCTAAAAAATAATCAGCTCCCACCACGGGTAACACCGCGGGGCACAGCTAGGCAGTAAGACATAGGCTACTTTTTATCCCGAAAAAATTCACGGTTCCCGTGAGATAAACAAAATAGTAATCCACGCGGGCGAAGCCGCGGGTGTCAGCTAGTGTTACTATAAACTGAAAGAGATCGCTGCGATCATGCTACGCTCCGCTTATGAACTTGATACTGTATCTGCTATAAGCTAAGTGAGTACCGGGCCTAATAAAGAAGATATAAAATTGCTATTGCTACTAATAGGGTAGATATTATAATATTTTATGATATGCATTTAGTGGCTGTATAGGCTGGTTTAGAAATGAGGCTAAATTTGGTAATAAATAAAATAATATGCAGAGCTAGTGCCTCTATTGGTTTAACCGTAATCTTTATTGAGGTTTTTTGAATGTGTGCATTGAAAACGGGGATAACTAGTGTTGTAGGTAGATAGGTACGATACTTATAATAGTATTTGGTAAGATTTATTAGTTAGATATTTCAAGTAAAATTATTAATTTACCTACAACATCTGTAAAGTGAAAATTTGTGGTTTCATTTAGGCTTGTAGGATTATCGTAAAATGCTTTTAATACAAAATGTAAATCAACCCAAAATCCAAATAAAACTTTTTTTAAATCAGAAATATCTCTTGAGAATTGTCCATGATTTCTTATTGTTTAGAGTCAGTCTTCCGATATAATTAAATTACTCCTCATTTGACGTGTTTCGGGTATAAACTGTCCGAAGTTCTGATTATCATCGAGTACTAAGGACATCCTTCCAGAACAATAGGTCTAATCTATAATGCATAGCGGAAGTCTTCGTTTGAATCGTAGCTGATTGCTGTAAAGTTTGAATGGGCCACTTGTCTATAGTACTTTTCAACCTCCTGTCAAAAATGTTATGCTTAGTTTGAATAGAATACATTAGTATTGTACCTACTTAGTACATTGAAAACAACATTGGATTTACTCAGTTCTGTATAACGAACAAGCCTATCAATTTTATAGGTATGAAATTCTAGTACCTACCTTACCTACAAGTATTACCTATGTTCGTAATTCTCCTAAACGGCTTGATCCATTTTGTTTTTTTTTATCTGGATGGTTCTTAGCTGCAGTGGTAGGGCGAATGTGGACGCTGTTGTTGAGTTTTAGATTTTTTTATTATCTGTAGCAGCACAACGTTTGCCTATCGCGTCTGCTATTAATTAGTGATAGATAAAACTTTGCTAAAAATCGCTGATCCAAACATATAGCTCCAATTAGCAATGCTTCCAACCCCTTATTGGTTTCCGTTCATTAGTTCGTTGGATAAATTGCCTGCCATTGATGCCTAGTTACCAATTAACCAACGAATGAAAATAAACTATCAGTACCTATGCCCTTATGTCAACAAAAAATGCTTTTCTGATATAGAGTGACATTCCTTTTTAGTTGTGAATGTCTTGTCTAGGCAGTTGCGTCATTCTTTCCGTATAAGGTCTCACAGTAATCGCATGATGTGAATTCAAAATTGCGGAAGGCTTATTTATAACACTTTATTCAATAGCAGAAAATCAGAAAAGGATTGTCAAAGGACGATTCTTTTGATAGCAGATATCAAAGCAAAATACTTGTTTTTATATGTATCGAAAAAGCGTGGAAAAGAATCCTCTCTGTACCATCTGCAACATTTTTTATAAAACCAGATATGTAACAATAACACCGGAATAATAATCTAAACAAATGTTTATAAATCATCACGGGGTTTTATGGTATTCCGAAAGAGGCTCAAAACAAACACTTGCCGGTGGCGGTCGGACCACACGCACTGCAGCATGATTCACTGATTGCTATCACAAAGTATCTGTCAAAAGTTACTTGTGAAAATGAGGACATTCTTGCGTCTTGACATCGTAGAATTGACGTCTCAAACGATCACGGGGAAATTAAAATCTTCGTCGTGCCAAAATATCTATCGTTCGATATACGTTCGACATTTCATTGTAATTTAGGAATTGAACTCGGCCGCTTGCTACCGTTATTATTTAATTTTAATAAAAATCTTAAAAGTGTCAAAATATCTATCGTTCTGTTTGCGTTCGACATTTTCATTGTCTTTTAGAAATGGAACTCTGCCGCTGGCTACCGTTTTAATTTCATTTAAAAAGACAGAAAACCTTTTGTATTTCAAAGCTCAAATAAATCAAACTTGAAACAATTCTACGTAACGTTACAAAAACGCGAAAGTAAATTTGTATTTGTCACGATCTTGACCCCCTATCCTTGAACTTACGCAATGCAAAGAAACATGGCGTGCTCATTATTTCATCTTTAATATTCCTAGCTGAATACTAAAAGGGCTCTTGTCATGTCACTGAGAAAAATCGGTGAAAAGTGCCCTTTTAGTAATAAAACATTCAGCTGTATTGATAGATGAATTGTAATGTAAGTATTGACTAATAAACATGCAAGAATAAGTAAAAGTTGGAACCGTTTGTATGTAATGTAATTGGAATAAACAGAATAATTAATCGTCATGTCGTATTATTCAATTTAAATGATAAGATATAATAGAGAAGCATAATCCACTTTTATTATGAAAACTATTATCACAATCTGAACATTATTTGAAATGCAAACTTAATTTCATAGAACGTTTCAATATT
This sequence comes from Camptogramma bilineatum, assembly GCA_958496255.1. Lineage (NCBI taxonomy): Eukaryota > Metazoa > Arthropoda > Insecta > Lepidoptera > Geometridae > Camptogramma > Camptogramma bilineatum. The sequence continues at coordinate 5,810,391 of OY292467.1, read as the reverse complement.
CATATTCCAGTGGCAATGTGTTTTTCTGTTATGATACAGATAAGTAGACCTACATCTTGTTTGACGCCGACTTGTTCATTAGAAATGCTCGAATGTCTTCTATGAAAGAAAATGGTCATGCGTCTTTACAAGTAACATATCGATGACGACACAGGAAGGAACAACGAACCACAACTATGATATGAGTCTTGCATATTAACAGAAATTCAGATAGAGTCATTCTAAATTCACGAAAAACTACTAAGTACCTAATATAGTATTCCAAGCTTGCATGCAACATGAATACCAATATTTTAACTTATAAATCAGTTCTGATTATGTGCATATTCAAACTGAACCACGCGAACTTTGATAAACCTTTATCGTAGTACTAAAAGATATTCATGGAGTAATTCCAACCATTGCGTGTGCAAATAATAGTACGTAATCTTTATAAAAAAACGGGCTAAGTAGCTCATCTTTCACGTTCGTTCCGCTTATAAATGAAGCCTTTCCTTGATTAATTACTTAAATCTCATCGATCATGTCACACATTGCACTTTTGACGTGTCGGCCAATAAAAAAATTTAAGACTGCTTCTGTTGTTGTTGTCTCTCGCCTGCGAGTCACTCCATCATCGTAGTCTTTATAATGTAGGTACACAAAATATGGATCAAATATGGATGAAACTTCTTAATCTAAAAAAAAAAACATACAGTCGACTTGAGAACCTCCTCCTTTTTGGAAGTCGGTTAAAATCTTGCTTCAACTCGCGCTTTCATCTGGTACAAAGTAAGCTTTATGAATCAGGGGTACTGCAGCTTTCCATTTCTAAAATATTTATTTAACTCGGAAATTACTACCAACATCCTCACAAAATTTACCTCTTTTTAATAATCCTATTCTATTAAACGAGCACTATTTGTTTGATGTTTGAAGTTTGTTTGTACTGACGTTCTCGAAAACGGCTTTAACGATTTCGATTAAATTTGCAGTACGGGTGTTTACGGGGGCGAAAAATCGATCTAGCTATGTCTCATATCTGGGAAAAGCCGTTTTCTCGGCATTTTCACGCTAAAAGATTTACAAGTGCAATGTGGTTCGTAATTGAACCACTAGATGGCGTTATGCACCCGAGCAGAGCTCGGTTGCCCAGATATTAAGTCTAAAGCTTTTTTCTATGTAAACTGATAAGGTTTTCTAATGTGACAGTAATTCTGTACACAACAACCGTCTAAAATACGTTCTGAATTCCTTTGGCACATGATTACTGGAAGTATGATAAGGGTAAGGCATAGGATACAGCATCATGAAACTATGACCAAAAGTTTCAAAATAACAGTCCGATGTCACGTCACTCAACCTGAATTTGCGAAATATTCAAAAGTTGTTGCCTCGCAAGGACAGCCGTCTCAGGATTTAGGACGAAATTCTGTTGAAATTTCATAAATTAAACGTAATTTCGCAGAGCAACTCTGCCTAATGAGGGACGCAATTATAAACCTCTGCCCTCTTATCCGTAATGCTGGGTTTCATGAAGCTAGTAAATATAAATCGAGAAAAGACAAAAATCATGGCTAATTATCTTATAACTTTAAGCTATTGTACAGTCAGTATTTAAAATATACATTTATCAAGACCAGTGTGTAAAACCTATTTATGTTCTTAAATTGATTATTTTCTAAGTAATTCACCGTCTTTGTTTTTAATATAATAAATAACAGATCAATCAAGGAAGAAATGATCAGAATCAAACGATTCTGATCATTAATTTCTTTTTTGATTGTACTTTTTGTTGTCACACTAATATTAAAAATGCGAAAGTTTGGATGTTTGGATGTATGTTTGTTCCTCTATAACTCGACAACCCCTGAACCGATTTGGCTGAAATTTGAAACATAGATAGATAATGACCGGGAATAGGACATAGATAATGACCGGGAATAGGATATAGGCTACATTTTATCCCGAAAAAATGCACTGTTCCCCTGGGATAAACAAAATAGTAGTCCACGCGGGCGAAGCCGCGGGCGTCAGCTAGTTCCTTAATAAATAAATAAATTTCTATTTCAGACTTAGGTATCTTAAACAATTTTACTTTCCTAACTTCACTCCGAAACTCCATGTCATGTAGCGAAAGCTTTATGGGATCAAATTTATGTAGGTAGGTACCTTAAAATAATTACAGCGATCAGATTTAACTAAGTATGCGAATTATGAAATATATAAACCTGATCTTATTTAAATATTTCAAATATTTACCTGTTTCATGAGACTTGGAAAATTGTGCCCTCAATATTATTTTGATGAAGAATCCGATACCTAAATTATGATGTTTAATGAGTTGGAGAGACATGTAGATTTCACATTTGATTATTTTTTAAAGTGAAATAAAGGAAGTTAAGATTTGGTCTAAAAGTTTTGTTTCTGCTTTTTAGAGTTCTGGCGAAATATTACACAGCGTCGTTTTATAATATCGCGTGCATAGAAGACACAAAGAGTACTTCTTCCACTTTAATCCTCGGTAGTACCTAGGTAGCTACTTTCTTTGGCAGCCTTCCTCGGCCCTCTGCATCATTAATAATAACACCTCGAGTGACTTTAGCTTCGCACCTAGCACTCGACTCAATGCGGAGTGGAAAACATTTTCACGGAGCTTTGTCCTCGCGTCTGAATTCAAACTTCGCAAAACTTACGCCCAATTTCGTTTGAAGCTTCCCTGACAAAAGACACCTACTTTTAATATCTTTGACTTTCCTTTCTTTAGAATTTGTGAAGAGAGACGTTTTCACTGCGCAGTAAAAGTTTCAAGGCCTGTATGTGGCTTTTTGTTGAGTGTTAATTAGCCGCTATTAGCTTTTACGATGTTTTGATGGAACCCAATTACATTATTTCCTGCCTATAGGTACAATAAACTGGGTTTACGCTAGCTACTGCTAGCTTTTAATCACCTCTTTTAAACTATATTGTAGCTTTCTTGGAGCTTTTTTGTTCTTACCAAATTTTAAAATTTTAGGGCCTAGTAACTTGGCAATGGCGCTTTCGTCATTTCAACTTTAGATTAATTATAAATTATAAATAAATTCTACAAAAGCTACAAAGAATCTTTAAATTGCAACATTTTCATGTTTACATTCTTGACGTCGAACCAAAGTCGGCACGACTTTTTAGTTCTTATGTACCCATCCCAGCCCTTTTAGGTGTTGTAATAAAATTATTATTGTACCTACTAGCCTAAAAGTCATAATCAAAATCACCCTGCAAGTTATAAGGCACACTATACGGATGGATACCCCATAGTAAAATACAGCGAAAGATGGAAGTGACAGGATGGAAGATGGAGGGAGCTTACATATTTCGCTGTCTAGTGCTATGGAGAACGAATCTCCCATTTAAAATGTTTACATATTATAAAAAACCTTTACAATTTAGGTAAAAGCCGTCCATGAAAAGTGGTAAAACTGGCTGGAATTGCGACAATACAATACGAAGCAATTACTCCCAAGCTTGAATTGTACAGACCGACATCTCGGGTCGTTTTAATCAAACCGCCTGGGAATTTCATTACGAGACGCCGCTGTTTTAGTGGTATCTGTGGTTCTCACTCAGTATTCGACGAAAATCACAAGCATCAAACCATTAAGGATGTGGAGAAACCTGGGTGTCCAAATAGATGATCATAAGTGGTATTTGTAGTTCTCACTCTGTCATCATCATCATCATCTCAGCCGGCTATCACCCACTGCTGGGTATAAGCCTTCATTCGGTTTCACCAAACGCTCGTTTCTGATCCAGGGTTTGCCCGCGATTTTCGCGATATCATCCACCCGACGTGCTATTAGACGACCCGTCCGACCGGATTTCTACGGCCTTGGTCTGTCAAAGTTTTACTCTAGCAGCCATCACCACCAGGAGGAACGACGACGATTCTTTATCTATGATCACCACTATCTCACTCAGTAATTGACTAAATTTGGAAGTCTGGCATCCACTCGGATTGTGTAGGCATGTGGAAGTGTCTGTAATTATAACCTATCATACATAATAATAAATAAATAATAAATAAATATTGCTGGACATTTCACACAGCATCATGTAGTCCCAAGCTAAGCAGAGCTTGTGTTATGGCAACCACATGACTGATATACTACTTATATACATTTTTTTTTTTTGTAAATACATACATAATAATACATAGAAAACACCCAGACCCGAGACAACTATTTGCAGATCATACAAAAATTTGTCATAATTAGGTATTATTATCATTACAAACATAATAATAATACCTACGTTTAATTTTTAGGGTTCCGTACCTTAAAAGGTAAAAAAAGGAACCCTTATAAGATCACTTTCTTGTCCGTCTGTCTGTCTGTCTGTCTGTCTGTCTGTCCGTCTGTCTGTCTGTCCGTCTGTCTGTCCGTGTGTCACCATCGATTATCTCAGGAACGGGTAGAGCTAGCAAGTTGAAATTTATACCATATACTAAGGTCTATAGTCCCTACTGTGAGTATAAAAATCAAGGTCCTGAGTCAACACTATAAAAAGATATAGGCAAATTTAGGTTTTCGTGAAAACTTGTGAGTACCAAAACTTACCTTAATTATCAACTTTTTTTATTTTTTGGAATTTTTCCTTTACTTGTGCTGGAAGACCTTGCTTATAATTTGGTTATTGACAATTCTAGGTCAACCGGAAGTACCCTAGAGGTTTTGGGTCGAAAACCTAAATGGTAGTTCCCGTTGACCTAGAATAACGAAATTTGGCAAAAAGCAAGGTCTTATAGCACAAATAAAGGAAAAATTCCAAAAAGTTAAAAAAGTTGAAAACTAAAGGGTGTTCCCATACATACATAGTTGACGCCAATTAAAATTGTCCTCCGAGTTGTATGGGCGCTCATACAATTAATACTAGCTTAATTGGCACCATGGCTAGGTACGGAACCCTCGGCGTACGAGTTCGACTCGCACTTGACCGGTTTTTATTGAATAGAATTTAGGAAAAATACAATGCTTATAAGAATATCCGTATCATACCTTTGTCATACTCTAAACATGGGTCTGTTTGTTATTTAATTAAAAACCGATTCATGTAGGATCTGTACAATTCAATGTGGTCGACCTGTTTAAATATTTAGAAGTTGTTTACATAGCTGTGCTCTATGGAGTCGTGCCCAAACCCTTGAAATCAGATAGAGACATTTCTAAATTGTTTCAAACAAGATTCATTATGAATAAACAAATAGGTAAGTGCATAACCTGATAGGGCTGAAAGGAGACTTAACTCACATATTGTTCCTTACTTGTCGTTGTTGGACTGGCACATTATCCAATGTATTTACCCAATATTTTCCTTTTTTCAGGTCAATTACACATCCATTCAGTCTGACAATAGATGCTTCCAATCCCATTATAAGGTAAGCCTTTCGCAATAAGCTTAACAGAACCATCGCACGCTTACGCTAACCGAGATGGCTATACGTTAAGCTACATTCGCACTTTAATAGGTGGCCTACTTCCTTAATAGCTCGGTTTACAGCTCTTGTTAGCTCCTTAGGTTTGATGGGATGTTTGAACTAGCTATTCCATTTACAATGTGTTTGAGTTAGTGTTTATTTCATTACTTGTCGCATACTCGTAGTGGTTCACTTAACTTCAATATGAGGGTGCGTGTTGCAGTTGCATTTTAATTCCGCAAATGTATTCAGTCTGTCTGTAGCCGTTGACATGACCACACCCTGAGGTTCGTAATGTTCGTATAGACGTTGGTAAACCAAAGCTACTTTACTAGAGTACTGAAATCAAATATATCAAGCTGACTTGCATTAGAATTTCCTAAATACCCACATCTCCTCCTGCAACGTTTTGGCTGAAGTACACCTTATCGATGCCTGATATCATTGGTACACGAATCTTTACTGATTAAGTTTCAAACATTTCAGGTGTTTATTAACGGTGTCGTAGACTTATTTTCTGATGCGCTTTGTACAACGAACTGTTGGGCCCTAGGCGACGTACAGTAAATAGTAACTATGCTCCAACTCTATTCTTAGACGGTTATAAATTTCAGATCACGAAGCGCATTTAGAACGTAGTTTTATTGAAACCTCACTGGTCGAGCGTTGAAGTTTATAGGACATAAAACATCGTCTCGCAGAATGAAAACGTGCCATATAATTTTCTCTGTCTGCAAGGAATTTTTGTTGTCCTTTGACTAGAAGAACTAAAATTAATTAACAGAATTCGTGGGTTTAAAATAATTAAGTACCTACTTATAAAGGTAACCGGAACCACAGAAAAAAATATTTCATTATTTGAAAAGTTCCTTATTCCACCGGATTAATAAGTAGGTATCGCGATGTCGAACAGGCTGCTAAGTAGAACACAAGGCGTTTCTGTTTATAAAAGAAGAAAAATCTGCTTTGGAGGATGATTGGATTTCTTTCTCTAAGAATTCTAGTCAAGTAATTATTATTATCTATCCTAATTTTGTTTCTCTACCACAAACTTAGCCAATCTACTATCATTCACACAATACCTGAGTATTCTTCCACTTCTATTCTGAACAATTCCATCAGGAAAGTCGAGCAGTTTCACAGAGAACCCGAGGGATGCCAATTCGGATGAACTTAGAACACGGCTATCTAAGTTTTCAACTGTAGATTGATGCGTGTTATACTAGTGTTCTAAAACTCTATAGGTATGCGGTGCAGGTACGTGAGTTTTTCTTCAAATATTGCTGAAGATGCTATTTTTGATAATACAGAAAATCAGAATTTTTGAACCACTGCTCAATTTGATATTCGCGTAAACAAGAAAGGTTTTTTTTAATCAATTAGGTAAAGGACAAGAAAACTCGTTTTAAACATCTCAATTCTATCTAACCTTCGATAAAAACAATGAGAATTTATATAATTATGTCAATATCTGAGAATTATGTAAATAGAACAAAATAGTTACTGATTGTGAGCAACTCTAATTAACATGATTGGACCTAATTAAGGACAGCTTGTACCTGATTAGTGACTGTTGTAATTACAGCGTAGGAATATCAAAATAATATTAAATGAAATGAATAAATAACTGGGTTTGTTGTTATTAATTCTGTTTAGCGTTATATGCATTTTCATCACTACTTTAATATTCAATCCAGCTTGTTTTGAGCGTCGACTATAGAATCCCATTTGGATCCATTTACAATAGTCAGTGCATCAAAAAGGGAACATATATAAATGTCATCAACGTTGCACACATTTTACAAAATATTAATTAAATTACCAGTCCGAATTTCCCGGAATTCTAATCAAATATCACCACAGATTTCACAAACAAAGCTGAAAATTGAAGTAAAACTGTTCAAATTAATTAAAACATAATTTCTAGAGCGAGTCAACGCTCTGAGTCACATAATGTGTAAATTAAACTGCCTGCACATACCTACTAATTGTTCTAAATTGGTTTTATGTCCTATGTTTAGGATTATGTTACCCGACCTGCATAATGAGAGGTACTCTTTTACATAATTGTTTTGAGAAGGTAATATTAAAATTAATAGCGGTCTTTAGGAGCAATATTGTTTTGGATTGTTTAAAGTCTTTTCAGACAGAGTCAGGAAGCAGGAAGTGTTTATTATTTGTATAAGTGTTACGGGCAATTTGATAAATCCGGTCATTATGCATAATGACCGGTCCGTATGCATAATGACCGTGTCAATTGGGCAATGTGATAAAAACTGCATGATTAATCACTTTGCCCGGTCATTATGAATAATGACCACCCTATCTTGGGCAATGTAATAAATTAGATGAATTGCAGTGTTTTCATTGATTTACTACCTTTCTGGCGCTTCGGCGGCCGCTACCGCGGCACGCTTCGCTCGCCTCGCGCGTAGTTTTTTTACTAACCTAACATAACCTAACCTACAGATTTTAATCCAATTTATCACATTGCCCGGCTAGAAGTAGGGCACTATTCATACTGCCCGGTCTAAGTGATAAATTCAAGCCTTCATTTATTAAATGGACCACGGGCCGTCGGGCATTATGAATACGGACCGGTCAAAGTAATAAATTTATCAAATTGCCCGACGCTCTTGGTCATTATGCATAATGACCGGTCCATATGAATACTGCCCGATTAATCAAGTTGCCCGTGACATAAGCATTTTAAAGAGTTTCTTAGTTCGCATAAAATACAAATTACAAAGTATTATACATATAAATTGTTGTTACCTACATTTATTTTGTTGTAAAAATGAATTTACTTAACACTAGCTGCTGTCCGCGGCTTCGCTCGCTTGGTATCCGGATAAAAAGTAGCCTATGTTACTCCCCAGCCCTCCAACTATCTCCACACAAAAAATCACGTCAATCCGTCGCACTGTTTTGACGTGAAAGCAGGACAAATAAACACTCTTTCACATTTATAATCAAATCAAATCATTTATTTATTTTCTCTCACAAACAAAATATACTTAATATACACAAAAAGTAAATATAAATACAGAATAATTTATCAAAAAGTAGGTTATTATAAAAACCTGTTTTGTGAGAGACTGGTGCCTGAAATAGGTATAGAAAAACCTGTGCTACAGGTCACCAGTGCCCTACTCCACTGATTTTACGTAAATTAAATACATAGACTATACAATTTTGGAAAAGGGATAAAATGGGTGGAAGAGAAAAGAATAACTTAATATTAAAAATATAATATGGGTACGGAACGGAGGTACGGATTTCTATATTACATTTGTTCATGTCGTGCGTAACGCAACCTTATCATCTTGTAATCGTATTAATTAAATGTATGCATTCGATATGATAAACTTTCATCGATTCATTTTTAGACAATTAATATAATGAAATTAAAATTTTAATAAAATATAGGTACAAAATGTTTCTAAAATTTAGTTCAGACTTGATTACTATGTTGATAGACTGAGCGAATATTTGAACTCTCTCACTTTATTAATTTAAATAAGATCGGTGGGGTGCGAACCCAGTTAGCTGAAACATTAAACTGATTCATGTTTCTGTCACAGTTTAGAATGCCTTTTCATATGCACACGACTACATATTTATATTTCACGAAGACACTTGCCTTTATTTATTCCGAATTTTTTATAAAATTCCGATGTACTCGTGTGTGTTTGTTTGTATCTAATTCTTGATGGATTTTAATGATTTTTCATACTTAATATATTTTATTACACCCGGAATTAACTGGATATGGTTCTTAGCTATAGTTGCTAAATCATTATTATCATTATCTCGGCCCATTTCCACTCACTGTTTGGTTTACCTCTCCCTTATCACGCCATATTCTCTCGGATCCCTCGCGAGTCTCATCCATTGATTCCCGACCACGTTCACAATGTCATTCGACAATCGGGCGGTCTGCCTACCACCACCATTCAGTTATCGCCTTTGTCCATCTTCCGTCGCCTTCTAGTTATTAAATATACAAAATATATATTTAAAGTGAAAAGTGTGTGGCAGGACAACTTCTGCTTACCGGATCCTCTAGTCTAGTAGGTACCTATAATGTTTCTTTCTATTATATTCTATTTTTTATTTGAATTAGGTTCGCGTTTGACGAAACCCTGCCTGATATTGTAAGATGTATGACGCCGGCTCCATACGTTGGCCCCAACGTTGGTCCCAACGTTGGCGCCAAGATTTCGTGAACCATCCACACGTTGGCGATACACCAGTCTTGTTCCGTCAGAGCCAACGTGCAGACGTCCGATGTCTGCGCGTCCGATACAGAAATTGAAATTTCTCTAAGTGATTTTACATTACTGAATACCAATTTTATCACAATCACATCACATCATGTCACTATCACACTTCACACAACACACTATATTATAAAAGCGAAAGTTTGGATGTTTGGATGTATGTTTGTTCCTCTCTAACACGACAACCACTTAACCGATATGGGTGATATTTAAAATATAGATAGATAATAACCGGAAATAGGACATAGGCTACTTTTTATCCCAAAAAATTGCACGGTTCCCGTAACATAAAAAAAAATAGTAGACTCCATCATCAGATCAGCTCGCTGTCACCATATTATTACATTGTAGTCAGAACTTGACAAATATGCCGAGTTTCAACTCAATCGGCCTATTTACTGAGGAGTTCTGTTGAACAGCTCTTGACTCCATCATCAGATCAGCTTGTTGATACCATAATATTTAATTGTCACCGAGAATCTATAAGTGTGCAAAATTTCAGCCCGATAGTTCTACAAACACAATAAATAAGGAATACGATGACATTCTCGCTCGTCAGTCGACACGTGCGCTCACGATGCGCGTCGAAACGGGACTGAGCATAGCGCCAACGTGTGGACGGATCCCCAACGTTGGCGCGCCAACTTCCTTTGATAAAACCGACACGGCACGGCCAAGCCCCAACGTTGGCCCCAACGTTGGCGCCAAGCTATTTTGTCAGCACCACACGTTGGTGAGAGGCATTGGGACCAACGTTGGCCCCAACGTGTGGATGCGGGGTGAATGTAGTAGATGAATGTCATATTTTCTTCTACAATATCATAAATGTATAAATTTTCAGAGATGTTTGAATGAGAACAAAACTTAGAATATCTATTCTTGAAACTGATACTGATAATTTTTTTCTGAGTTCATCAACACAAATTGAACCACGACAATAATATAATTGTCTGATATGTGGATTGTAGATTTTTAAAAGCTCTGATACTTACACCTTTTTACTTTTTATTGAAACAGATAGCTAACACATCAAACGCAGCCACCGGCAGAAACTAGTTTGTTATTTCAGTTCAACCTTAATTGCAATTTCTTCGCGATGAAATATTAATTCAAGTTCAAAACAATTTGGATTCCATCGTTCAATTCATCATTTAATTTATTGGATAAGAAGAGCATAGCTTTTAATCAAGAAGTGGAACGAACGCAAACATTGTAGGTAAGTACCTCTACAATGTAGAATTTTAACTCGTTTTATTAGGTGAAACTAGGCGTTTCAAGTAAAAATGTTGTAGGCGTTATCTAGTCCTACTATTATAAAGGCGAAAGTCCGTGTGTGTGTGAATCTCGGTGTGAATGTTTGTTGCCACGTATCTCCATAACCACTGAACCGATTGGGCTGAAATTTGAAACATAGATAGATGATGACCGGGAATAGGACATAGGCTTTTTATCCCGAAAAAATGCATGATTTCCGTGGGATAAACAAAATAGTAGTCCACGCGGGCGAAGCCGCGGGTGTCTTCTAGTCTAAGATGAAATGAGCTTTGGTTCTCTCCTACACTATTAAAACGCTCCCTACCTTCTGCTAGATTATGTAGGTACTCACAACAATGTTGGCTAGTGTAAATTACCGTGTATGCTAGTGTCCATTAACAGTCAAGTTTCAACATCAGCTAAAATAAACGAAGCTCAAAAACCCACAACTACCGAAACTTATGTGCATACTTAAACACTACTTAACAAGTTTCCTTAAACTTGGCTCGGCGTTGGGCGTTATCGGCATCAAAATTTGCGATTACATTCATGGACTGGGCGTTTGGCCACAGAGTATATACGTGACCACGTTCTGGCGAATCGACGCGGTCCTTTTCGACGGGGCTGGCTGAAATGTGGTCTCGAGGGCTCATAGTGGTATCTCGTAAAATAAATTTGTCTGGGGAGAATAGTAAATTTAAAAAGAAGTAAAATGGACGGTACTGTAACGTACAGTAGGTGTGGTAAAACGGAAGATTGTAGTTTGAAGGTTCACAATATGGGACGTTCTTTTCTTTTATTTAAGTACTTGTGTCTTGATTATTAGAGGGACAGAATAAGGTTGATTTGTATGTATACTGTCTTTTAAAAACTGAATAGGTTACTATAAGGATCAAAAGCACTAGGAACCTATCATGATGTTCAGGGTTGTATTATTGGCATAAAAGGCCTAAACAATGCCGATCTAAATATATCGCCACAGTATAAAATACCTATTCTAAAAGCAAATGTTTACTAAGTAAAGATATGTTTTGCGGCATCCGGTCTCCGTTCCGGCGGATGCAAGAATATCGGCGCACGCGCACGCGGCTCTTCGTTTTGATCTACAAGCGTCAATCCATCACTGTCCAATACGCGGAAAAAGAATGCCGAGCTTGTTATATAATTTTATTTTAAAAATCCAAGAATAGAAGAATGAAAAATATAAAATGTAGTGATGAGAATTGAGAAAGGCATGTTAAGATAGTTTGGGCATGTAAAGGATGAATGAAACAGGTGTATAAGGCGAGTGTGAATGGGACAGCTGGAAGGGCCTAGGCGAACAATATCGGACCAAGTAGAAGACATTTTGAAAAGAGTCAGGTCAAAAGTACCCCAAACCAGCGAGCTAGTAAGAAGAACAAAATGAAAGTGAATGAGATGAAAGAGGTGTTTCAGATTCGTAACAAGTGGAATTACGTGGCCCCTGCTTAGTCCTGTGCGAAAGAGGCATGATTTTGTGGATGTATGTATCTATGTATCAGGCCCGTATAATTTAATACTGTACACTTTAACCGTGCCGTACACTCTAAGTACTGATCACTTGTTGTCCATCAAGTCCTTTGTGTAATTAAAATGATGCTCAGAATATTCAGAATATCAACAAACAACTGATTCGACCCTGTAGCTATCCCATGACAACGTGTCATAGACTGTTCAAACCCTACTCATCCTGCACCCTAGATTTGCCTAGATACAGACTAAATCTATTGTGCCAAAATATACATTAGTATTTTCTGCCAAAAGCTGTATTACTATGGCTTCAGGGCTGTATTGTTTGTTTAGTCAGACCACTATTTGTCAAAGCCATGATAGTAATCCTTTGATAACAGTCACTAGAGTCACCGTCCAAAGAAAAACGACTGTGAACAATGTATTCTCAGTGATTTATGTTCTAGATAACTATTCCATTTAGGCATTTCGACTGTCAAATAAACAGAACACTGCCACTGAGGTGCCCATCCGTATCAGGGTTAGGCATCGTCTCGATATTGATACTATAGTCTGGTTAAGGACATTGGTACGTGCTATTTCTCTATAAATACACTGTAGATACCATTAAAGCTAATTACCATTTAAAAATGGTGTGATTACACAGCGAGAAGCGCAAAAACCATTTCTGTTTCCACGCCATTGGATCATAAATTGTTTGGTGCAAATTTAATATCTCTAATAAGACTTCGGCCTAACGACTCGTTTACGTTATCGAAGCGATGTCGCTCCGAGTATCTAATCGATCGATTATTTTAGAATCCCCTTCCTTTTTCCTCATACATCTTACATCAGCGAGAACAAGAATTGAGGTTTTTTTCCGACGGCTAGGTTCTAGTGTCTTGTTCGTTAAGAGCTCTTGTACCTCCTTTTAAGGAAATGTCGGCATTTGTAGTCTAAGGACGAATAAGGAGAGTAGCCCTATTCGATCGAGCGAGCGAAGCGAGCGAAGATCTTAGTGGTAAGTTGGGCGATTTTGCTTTGTATGTTTGTATGTTTGTATGTTTGTATGTTTGTATGTTTGTATGTTTGTATGTTTCACGAATTGTTGTTCGAGCATAACTGTCGAACCGTTCATCCAATCTGCATGAAACTTGGTAGGTCAATAGGTTGTGGTAAGGAAATTTACGGGGGAGCATATGAGCTTAATCGATGAAGGGGTTGTGAAGATATTGGGTTCCCAAGGGGGTAAAAAATTATGAAAGTTACACAAATAAATTGAGTGGGGTGTCATACGAAAGGGCTTATTTTGTACATTCCAAAATGGTTTTTATTTTTAATCTAGGATGTATAGTTTTTTAAATACGACCAAAGACCAAAAACTACGAAACCAGAGCTGCAAGAGCTCCCGTTGCATAGAGTTTCGATGACTTCGTAGCTCATTGACTGGTCGGTCTTAAAAAGAGAGTGGCATCGTTGCGGTTTGGTTTGCAATGATTTTAGATGCTACTTGATTTATTTTCATGATAAAAAAAATTTTGATAAAGAATTAAAATAATTGGGGTAAAAAAAGTTAAGTAAACAAATATATTGAGTGGGCTGTCAAATGAAAGGTCTTTATTTGTACATTCCAAAATAGTTATTATTTTTATTCTAGGACGTATACTTTTAGAAATACGACGAGAATTCATAAATATGAAATACCTAAATGAAAAATTAGACACGACATTATGTATTGCATGCATGCCAGTATTTTTTACCATGAAGAGCTAGCGCAATAAGCATACTCGGCAGTATCAGTAGTAGCACTTGAAATTATAGGGGTAGTCAGAAGAAAGTCCAAATGTAAGCCATCTACGGTGCGCGAGATCTCAGTTCGGGGCGAACTACTAGTATAGCGAGTGCTTCTTATGATCGCTCGGACAAGAAGCTAAGCGAGCTTTTAGTTTTTAGTGGTCTAGGAATGTAGAGCTTTGACTTCTAAACAGCAGACATCCAGAACTGTACCTCTTCGCTTTAATCAGTCGATAGTTTAAAACTTTTCGCCCGATCGAACGATATCTGAAACTGTAGCATGAAAGTTCGTGCACTGGTTCAGAAGTTTATAGTTCAATAAGCCTGTGTTATTCTTATTATCCACTAAGTATACCAATCACTGTTTAGATCTCACAACAGTATACACGCCACACGCTTTATTTTAATGTAATTCTATAGTTTTGTTGAAAAGAACATATCAGTTTCCGTCTAAAAACTTAGGTGTTTTGCCACGTAATAACGTCCTGCGATGTGACTAATCGTCTATTTCGATCTACAATGCATTGATTTACAAAGCGCAACACAAGTCTATTCCGGGTGATCCTTGTGAACCCGTTGTGTGAGCACAGCTTCGTTAGCAGTTAGTATAAGTAGATGGTGTGGTAGGTGAGTCAGGAGCTATTTTCGACGTTTCGATGCGCTAACGTGGTTACACGCTCGCAGTGCAAACTTCCTCCGCTGCATTTGATGGAGTTGGAAGTTTACGTTTAGTTTTTGCTTGATTTTGGGCTGAAAAGTACTCACGGTACTTAGTTCTTTATGATGTGAAAACTAATAGTCCAAGATACAAAGGAACATATCTACGATTGCCTATTTACAGGTCGAAAGTTGGACTTTCTCCATTCAATTCAGTGTGTCCACTCCCAGCTTGACTAAAATAGGCTTGATTCTCGACAAACCATTCTGTTTCTGTCACAGAAAGGTCGAGTCAGTTAAGTTGATCAACATGTTGCTTTTATTGCAGTAGTTGTGGAATTTCGAATGATTGGTTATTGATTTATTGAGAAGATTTAATGAATCAACTGATAATCATAATAAGGACGCCAATTAAATGTGTGATCTGATCACGCAAAGACAAACCACAAAAGAAATTTTAGTGACCATCAAATAATTAAGTATTAGAAGAGTTACCAGATGAAGTAATAGTTACTGTGAGAAGCATGCAATTGAAGCAATTAAAGAGCATCAGTCGACACGCGTGAGGAGTCGTATCATAATGTATCTTAATCAATTTGATCGAGCTACTGAGCCGGGGTCGTTGACGTTCCTACAATGCGTCGACCTATTATAAAAGTGTATGCGGCGTTTGATACAAAACGTCAGTAATAGAGCACTGTATGTATATGGCTTTGAAGCTCTGCAGTGTCTCTCGGAACCTATTTGCATGTAAAGTGCTAAAAGGTTTCCGATATCGGATGAGCTCCAGATTTCCGAATACGCTGACGGGGACCTAACCCAAAAGCTAAACAAACTAGGTATATAGCTACATACTTTCTTTGTGTCACTGGTGTACTGTTATTTTACTCTCGCCATGCATACCTTTCAAAATACCTTGCAATCTTGTGATCGATGCTGATATCTGTGCTTCGTATCCTCTTTATGCACTCCATAAGCAATAAATCTCTATAGTTTTGTCAACGACGAACTAATAAAACCTTTGACTAGCAAGAGTAAAGTTTGAGGTATAAAATGCTCGATTTTCAGGCCACGATGATTGCTTCGCCCAGATTCCTAGGAACAATGCGCCACTCATCAGTGCCTTTGTCTTCTCGTCGATGGCTCACAAGTTTGATCAAACTTTGTTTTATAGCTAGCATAAAACAAGTCTGTCTGAGACCGCCTTTTATGGCTGTTGTTTTTAAGCATTTTCAGCTTCAAGGTCATCTTTCCATAACTAACATCAGGCAAAAGCTCAGCAACTTAATAGTATGCAAAATTGCAAATAAATAAGGTGTAAATGCGTCAATTTAGGAGACTCAGTTATTTATAAAGTTCCCGAACTGTGGTCTTCGCGACATTTTTAAACTTTGACCATCAAATATTTAAAATCTTAAAAAAGGTCACACCAAAGTCCCTAAGGCAATCCATTCTATCCCTTCTATTTTTGTAGGTATGACACAAAGGCAATACATGAAATGGGCCGAGTTGCTAAATAAATAATCTACGTACGTATTCCCAGGTGGAATTATTCCAGTATCAAATGTCATATTATTCCAGCCTCGGGCGACGAAAATACTGGCAACTTTAGTTTCGGGCTATAATATTATACAGTTGATTGTAAAAAAGTCGTTGAACAAACATTGGTCTTTAAAAGCCTCCCCATATTTCCGATGTTATTTTTTATCCTTCGTGCCGTATGATACAGAATGAATTAAATATTGGTGTGCCCAAGATGAATTATTGTAGAATGTAGACGTCGAAGCAATCACATATTCAACAATCAATAGTGCACCACATCGGAAACAATCAAGATTTAATCAAGACTACAAATTACAATGTGTCTGGATGGATTCCGGCGATTGCGGATTGGAAACCACAGTACCTATACATTTATTATGCATAACACGGTCCTGCTAGACATGATTCTGTCGATCCGATCGTTTCGGTAGTTACATATAGAGAGAGATTTCAACTGAAAGATCATAAACTTGAGCTTTGTGACTTATATATTCGAAAGCTTAAAGTTACACAATAGAACATAGGTAAGTAAAGCTTCTGACTGAACCTACAAATCAAAAGATTTGCTTTATAATCCCGTGGCAATGCGAAATCGATTCAGCTTCATACGACGCTAGTTTATTCAGGATTATCGGTAACTTTATGACGCAATTATGGCTCAAATATAACTGAAACTGCTAAACCGAGAGCCGTCTCGGGTTGAAAAATTTCCTAAACTAATTTGCATACAATAACCGGTCGAGGAAGGCACTAGAGGACGTGAATGACATTTTATACTCTACAGTACAGCTACATTAGCAACAGACACTTTAGAAATGAGTGGAGAGCTCATTCCAATATGAATTTCCTTTTTTAATCAAAATATTCTTTTGATATAATTATGCTAGAGTTATCAAATGATTGTGATGATTCAATAAAGTGAACTTTTTAGAACCTCATACTTATTAGAAAATTTTATTGTAATTAATTTCGAGTAAAGAGAAATCTGCATGAATACGATTTTTTAAGTTTGAAGCATCGTCGTAGTCATCTCGCCTTCCTTGCCATTGACTACAAGTAAAATAGTTTTAGATTTTTATTGACTATACCAGTAAAGAAGATTCCAGAAAAAAATCTGCTAGGGGTATAAATATAAAAACAAATGTAAGCAGGTAGGTACCTACCTATATTATAATATTGTAACACTTAAATTATTACATCGCCATCTATTGGCGCATTGCAAAACTAAAACCTTGACTTATTTGTGCGCAAGAGTTCATCAGCTAACGAGTACCAAACTTTTCACCTAGATGGCGGTGCGCTTAGTTGTACATCTCTCAATAACTTTGACCTTTTGTTAATAAATATTTATATTTCAAAATTATTAGCTGAATTTAGATAATTCATTTGCAATTTTTGGTGCATTTTAAAAATCAAAATTAACTTAGTAAATAAATACCAAAGACTAGATTTTTTTTGTTTGTTATTATTTTCTTTGTTTCACGGACGTCAACGTCATGTCAATATGGCTGTCAACGAGGAGGTTAGTGTTGGACAGAGGTCGGTGAACTTGGTATCGAAGATTCTGTTTGAAAGTTTTGGAAAATCAAAAGTTGTTTTTTTTTACAGGCGAAATCGTATTTTGTTGCAGATTTTCTATAATAGGTGAGTTTCAGGCGATCGTTGTCTTTTTCATGTGTGCTACGCCTCCCAACATAAGGGGTTTTTGAAATAATAACTAGGTAGACCCAAAAGGTCAAGGGTCACATCGAACCAAGCTACGTCTTGGATGTTGGAAAGGCAACGCGCCTCACTAAACAGATTCAAAGCTTCCTTTTCCAAGCTGGGGAACTACGGAGCGGTCCTCATATGAAGATTCTGATAATTTTTGCTGTTTTTGACTCGGTCTGGTGGATAGATCCTCTTCTATTTTGAAGAATATAAAGCTAAGGATTAATTGCGAGAGAGATATTGGTGAGTATAGGCAAGGGAGCTCCAGTTTCAAAGGGGTCGAGAGTTTGGAATTCGACGCCATGTCGCCTGTTTGTTTAACGTTTTTGTATCTTTGTTTTAGAACATTTGGTGATAGAGAAATATTTTGAAGAAACCTAATTTCCATTGGACAATTGTTGCGGAGTATATTTTGAGGAGATCGGAAACGATTGCAGCATTAGTTTATCCGGGTGAGTGCCACGTGTCTGTAATCCGCAATTATCTCCATCATCATGTTGTATTTTCACTTGAATATGGCGGACAAGTGTGGTGCACAAATGAGGGCATGCTTGCATTTAGTAATTTAATATATAACATTTCAGGTTGGAGCTCGGTCCTTGGGAAGGGATAACATCTTACATCCAGCACATCCCGGTCTGCGAGTGGTGAGCCGAGAGGTCGACTCCTATCATCCAGGGCCGCATTTTAACGATCATGTCCTCGGCCACGGCATCCCACTCCAATTAATCGCATCAGGTGACCTTATTCCAATATTTTGGCTCCGTTCTATTGAAATTTATTTATTCCTTCGGTACTGCTCCATCAAAATTTTACAGCGTATTTAATATAGGGAGAGTTTTGTGCATAAGACAAGGTTAGTAGGTATTTTGGTCATTGTCTAAATTTAATTGTCATTCTACACATAGATCTATGGTGTTAGGGTTTAGTTATAGTTCAGGTTTGAAACCTGGTTGTTGTTTATTTGGGTAGTGTTGTACTTAAATAATACAGTTAAGTTAGTAGGTAAATAGAATAGTGTTCAATATTTCTCTCACAATTTTTATTTATTTTGGTGCAAGCTTTGTTGCACACCGTGGCTGCCCTCTTCTGGGGTTATTGTTATACCTGTGTTTAGTTGCTTCTAAAGTCATTAGAATTGTATAGATTTTCTTGTTTGGGTAATAGGCTGTCCCACAGATAGGTAGGTTCCTTACTAACATAGTTCTAGTTTCGGTTTTTGCATGATTAGCTTATAAGTAGGTAGGACTTTACTAACCAGGGTCCTCAGGCGTGGGGAGGACGTGCTGTGGGAAGCGCATAAAAATTTTCTTTTGTCATTATTTGAACTTAACTTAAATTCCTTATTGGTCATGTTTAGACTCACTTTGTTTGCTTCACAAAATTAAAATTAGAATCATAGTCTTACTGCTAGAAAATAAAACAACGTGCTTATTGCATATCTCACTTCATTTAATAAACAGGTTATATTGTAACAACATTTGTATCGTTTCATTCTACTTTATCATTGTGTTTAGGACATTCGAGCTTTTGTCCTCATAGGTATCCAAAGTATAAAGCTCGTGGCGCCCATACCATACTTCCTGTACTTCTAGCATAATTTAAGAACCCAGACTAGCCAGGCATACCATCTTTGAAAAACCAGACAGATCACTTTTATAGGTTACAATTGGCGCCCAACGTGGGGCTCAGGAAGATTTGGTTGTTTAGTTTAGTAGCTATATTGTTTTGAAACCTTGTATTTGAAATTTTGTCTTGGTAACCTTGTCTTTGCACAACTCTTAGCCTACTTGTTCACTATTAGATTTTATATTTACGTATTAGATATTATACACTTAGATTATGGTTTAACGTTAGAATTGGTAACTTTTGTTTTAACTATAATATAGCTTAATGGTTAAAATTTTGTAATTAGGTTGTTAAATTGGCACAGCACTCTACTCTCTCTATTTATTCTCGCTCAAAATGAGTACTAATTTAGATGTTGATTATTTGATCAAAGATGAACTGATCTTTGAAATTAGAAGCCGTGGTGTTGAAGTGGCAGAGGATTTGAATGTGGATGATTTGAGAAAAACTTTGAGGTCGAATAGGGATACTTATATACATGATAAAGCGGTTGTTTTTTTGACATTGTTGACCCCGGACACAGAATTGAAGGTCTGTGGAGATAAACTTAAAAAGGTGTTATCAGGTTCTCACTCTTCGGTCCTTTGCAAACGCAAATGCTTGTCAACTTTAAACCACATACTTTGGAGACTAGATAAGCTCTTGACTTTCATTCCAGAACACCAGTCTAGAAAATTGGATATTATGTCGAAGGCGCACAAGGCTCTGAGCAGTATAGCCTGTGGCCCGGCTTCGAAGGAGAAAGAGGAGGACGCTGTGTTTCGCGATGCCGTCGCAGTATCGACGCCGTCGGCAGATGGTGCTGGGAAAGGCACTTTGCAGGTCTTTAAATGGAAAATATCCTTTGACGGTAAGTCACCGCTTCATGACTTCTTGTTTGGTTTGGAGGATTATAGGAGGTCAACTGGGATCTCAGATGGAGAGCTTCTTAAGAGTTTTGGACACTTGCTTGAGGGAGAGGCCCTACTTTGGTATAGGAACAATTGTGAGGGGATAACTTCATATCCTGTTTTGTTAGATTCTTTGAAGGGTGAATTTTTACCGGTAGATTTTGAACGTTCATTGCTCAACCAGATCAAAAACAGGCTGCAGGGAGCCAACGAGAGTATAAAAACCTATATCTCGATAATGCAGAGTTTGTTTTCTAGGCTGTCATGTAAAGTATCAGAGTCCGAACAGCTGGACATCATCTCAACCAATATGAATCCTTTCTTCATTGCTAGGTTGGCACTCGTGGAGGTTCACTCGATTAAGGAGCTGAAGGATGTTTGTGCTAGGATTGAATTGGCTAGGCACAAATGTGACAATAGGGGCTACCTTAATCCAGGGGACATGTCCGTCATTCCTGAAATTTGTAGAAGTAAGGAAGTTCGCACTTCTTCATTCAAAAAGTCAGTCAATGCAACAGGTCCAATGAAATGTTTCAAGTGTGAGGGCGACCACCCCTTCTACAAATGTCAAGTTTATGTAGGGAAGCATTGCTTCAGTTGCAAGAAACCAGGTGTCATAACTTCAGAGTGCAATTGCTCAAAAAACTAGTGGATAGGTCAGAAGTTGGTAGGAAAGTTTGTATGTCTCATACTTCTGACCTGGAATGGAAATCGTGGTTAGATTATGTAAAAAATTTCTTTGTTAGGGATGGGATTACAACTTTGTTTGGATATAGTGCTAGGGATCCCAGACCGTATTTGATAATTAGTATTTCAGGCTTAGATTGCAATGCCTTGGCGGATAGTGGCGCCACAGTCTCGGTAATGAGCGAGGAGGCATTGCAAACGATTAATTCTTTTGACTTAAATTTCAATATTGAAAAATGCGATCATAACATTGCGGTAGGTAATAATAGTAAATTGTGTGTCCTTGGAACGGTAACTTTGCCTATTTCTTACGAGGGAACACATAAACATGTGAAAGTGTATGTTTGTCGTGACATTAATGTCCCTTTCATCCTGGGTGTTAATTTTCTGAAATCTTTTGGCCTTTGTAAAGATATTTTTAATGATGAGAGAGAGGATCAATCCTCAGTATCGTCGGACTCTAGCTTAGTTGAAAATAATGACTTGCACTTACATGAGGTTGGTGACCTAACAGCGTCACAAAAGCAGGAGCTTGACGACATGATTCTCAGATTCAGATCTATTGCCGCCACTGATGATGAGTTGGGTTTTACTACTTTGGAGGAACATGTAATTGACACGGGTGATAGCGAACCAGTCAGACAGAAGTGTTATCCCATTCCGTACCATCACAGAGAATATGTGAAAAAGGAGATAGATAAAATGTTAAGTTTAGGCATTATTGAAAGGGCGATCTCCCCGTGGAACAGTCCGGTGCTCCTTGTTCCCAAGGCTAATGGTGAATTGAGATTTTGTTTAGATAGTCGAAAGTTGAATAGTGTTACCAAATTGGATACATATCCCATGCCTAGAGTTCAGGAGATATTGGATTCTTTGAGCAATGCGAAATTTATGACTTCATTGGATTTGAAAAGTGCCTTTTTCCAGATTAACTTGGAGAAAGCCTCGCGGGTGAAAACTTGTTTTTCTATTTCGGGTTTAGGCAGCTGGCAATTTTGTAGGATGCCATTTGGTTTGGTTAACTCGAGTGCGAGAATGATGAGGCTCATGGATAAGGTTTTTGGCCCTGAGTTTGACAACAATGTATTTTATTACATAGATGACATAATTTTGATTTCCGATTCTTTCAGTGGTCACATGGAGCTCCTGCGGACAGTTCTGGGAAAGCTGAGCGATGCTGGTCTCACCATCAATTTTGAGAAGTCGGTATTTTGTCGTTCATCGCTCAAGTTCTTAGGCTATGTGGTCGACAGACAGGGACTTCGCACGGATAGTGACAAGGTACGTTCGATTGAGGAATTTCCCTCCCCTACCAACCAAAAAGAGGTCAGAAGATTTCTAGGAATGATCTCATGGTATCGACGTTTCATTGACAATTTCTCCACTGCTGTGGCTCCTATCACAAAGTTGACTAGGAAGATACCAAAGGGACAGACTTTCATTTTTGATGAACAAGCTGAGAAAGCTTTCATTGACATAAAGAAGAAATTGATTTCGGCCCCCATATTGAGCATTCCTAGGTTTGATAGGCCATTTATGATTAGCACAGATGCTTCTGATGTGGGATTAGGTTGTATTCTTTCTCAGTTTGATGATGATGGTTGTGAACATCCTGTTGCTTTTGGTAGCAGAACACTTTCCCGTAGTGAGAGGAATTATTCGACCACAGAAAAGGAATTGAATGGTTTGTTATTCGCTTTGGAAAAATTTAAAGGTTATATTGATGGTTCTCCACACAAGACCAAAGTCTACACTGATCACAGTAGCTTAAAATGGTTGGTTAGTTTGAAATCTCCCACAGGAAGATTGGCTCGCTGGGCGCTGCGTCTTTCTCAATACAATTTTGATGTGGAGTATCGAAAAGGTTCTGAGAATGCTGCGGCGGACGCTCTATCGAGAGCTCCAATTTCTGACGTTTTAGATTTGCTAGACGATGTGAACGTGATCGAGGACGGATGGTATAATAGTATGTTTCAGAAGGTTACCAGTTCACCGGGAAAGTTTCCCGATTGGCGTATTATTCAGGACAGGCTTTTTAGACGGCTTAGAAATGCCAATCCTCTGTCGTCGGATTGTGAATGGAAGTTGGTCATTCCCAAGGATCTCAGGCTTGAGGTGCTGAGGAAGAGTCATGATGACCCTTGCTCAGCACACCTGGGAATATTTAAAACATTCAAGAGATTGTCGCAGAGTTATTTCTGGCCCAATATGATAGTGGATGTGAAGAGATATGTTAGGAAGTGTCAGATTTGTCTCGCTTACAAGAGCACTAATGCAGCTCCGCCTGGGCTGATGGAAAATCCTAAGAAGGTGCAGAGACCATTTCAAGTCATATCCACTGACATATTAGGACCATTACCTCGTAGTTATTCGGGTCATAAGTTTATTTTGGTTGTTTCAGATTACTATACGAAGTACACTCAATTGTTTCCGATGAGGAGTTCGTTGGCTAAAACGGTAGTTGGCATTATAGAGAATAATTTCATATTGCGTCACGGAGTACCGCAGTGTATTATAATGGACAACGGGCCGCAGTTCATCTCTAAACAGATGGGGTTGTTGAAAGAAAGGTACAAGATACCCAATTTGTTTTATAACTGTAGGTTTGCTCCCCAGAATAATCCGGCGGAGCGAGTGAATAGAGTCGTGGTAACAGCTTTGGCATCTTTGGTAGGCAGAGATCATCGCAACTGGGCGGAGAACATTAGTAAGATAGAGTTCGCTATTAACACAGCTGTTCACGAGGTCACCGGGTTCACCCCGTATTTCCTGACCCATGGTAGAGAAGCGATTCTATCTGGTGATTGGTATCCGCACAGAGAGCTCGATGTTGACGAGTTGCAGTTCGTGGATAGAAGTCTCTACTCCTCTATGTTGTCTCATCTCAAGCCTATTTTTGAAAAGGTCAATCTCTCGCTCAAGAATGCCTATCAGAGATCTAGAGTTTATTATAATAGAAACAGAACGAGTGTTGAGTATTCAGTTGGTCAGGTCGTTTGGAAAAAGGAATATCCCTTGTCGGATGCTTCAAAGTTTTTTGCTAAGAAGTTGGCACCTAAGTTCAAGAAATGTATTGTCGTAACCAAATTGTCCCCTATTTCTTATGAGTTACAGGATTTCGATACTAGGAAATCTTTGGGAAGATGGCACGTCAAAGACATTCTTAAAGCTGACCCCATAGAAGACATGTAAAACTCTTTTTCTTTTTTTTTATATTTTTTCTTTTGTTCCTTAGCAAAGCGGTAATGTAACACTTAAATTATTACATCGCCATCTATTGGCGCATTGCAAAACTAAAACCTTGACTTATTTGTGCGCAAGAGTTCATCAGCTAACGAGTACCAAACTTTTCACCTAGATGGCGGTGCGCTTAGTTGTACATCTCTCAATAACTTTGACCTTTTGTTAATAAATATTTATATTTCAAAATTATTAGCTGAATTTAGATAATTCATTTGCAATTTTTGGTGCATTTTAAAAATCAAAATTAACTTAGTAAATAAATACCAAAGACTAGATTTTTTTTGTTTGTTATTATTTTCTTTGTTTCACGGACGTCAACGTCATGTCAATATGGCTGTCAACGAGGAGGTTAGTGTTGGACAGAGGTCGGTGAACTTGGTATCGAAGATTCTGTTTGAAAGTTTTGGAAAATCAAAAGTTGTTTTTTTTTACAGGCGAAATCGTATTTTGTTGCAGATTTTCTATAATAGGTGAGTTTCAGGCGATCGTTGTCTTTTTCATGTGTGCTACGCCTCCCAACATAAGGGGTTTTTGAAATAATAACTAGGTAGACCCAAAAGGTCAAGGGTCACATCGAACCAAGCTACGTCTTGGATGTTGGAAAGGCAACGCGCCTCACTAAACAGATTCAAAGCTTCCTTTTCCAAGCTGGGGAACTACGGAGCGGTCCTCATATGAAGATTCTGATAATTTTTGCTGTTTTTGACTCGGTCTGGTGGATAGATCCTCTTCTATTTTGAAGAATATAAAGCTAAGGATTAATTGCGAGAGAGATATTGGTGAGTATAGGCAAGGGAGCTCCAGTTTCAAAGGGGTCGAGAGTTTGGAATTCGACGCCATGTCGCCTGTTTGTTTAACGTTTTTGTATCTTTGTTTTAGAACATTTGGTGATAGAGAAATATTTTGAAGAAACCTAATTTCCATTGGACAATTGTTGCGGAGTATATTTTGAGGAGATCGGAAACGATTGCAGCATTAGTTTATCCGGGTGAGTGCCACGTGTCTGTAATCCGCAATTATCTCCATCATCATGTTGTATTTTCACTTGAATATGGCGGACAAGTGTGGTGCACAAATGAGGGCATGCTTGCATTTAGTAATTTAATATATAACATTTCAGGTTGGAGCTCGGTCCTTGGGAAGGGATAACATCTTACATCCAGCACATCCCGGTCTGCGAGTGGTGAGCCGAGAGGTCGACTCCTATCATCCAGGGCCGCATTTTAACGATCATGTCCTCGGCCACGGCATCCCACTCCAATTAATCGCATCAGGTGACCTTATTCCAATATTTTGGCTCCGTTCTATTGAAATTTATTTATTCCTTCGGTACTGCTCCATCAAAATTTTACAGCGTATTTAATATAGGGAGAGTTTTGTGCATAAGACAAGGTTAGTAGGTATTTTGGTCATTGTCTAAATTTAATTGTCATTCTACACATAGATCTATGGTGTTAGGGTTTAGTTATAGTTCAGGTTTGAAACCTGGTTGTTGTTTATTTGGGTAGTGTTGTACTTAAATAATACAGTTAAGTTAGTAGGTAAATAGAATAGTGTTCAATATTTCTCTCACAATTTTTATTTATTTTGGTGCAAGCTTTGTTGCACACCGTGGCTGCCCTCTTCTGGGGTTATTGTTATACCTGTGTTTAGTTGCTTCTAAAGTCATTAGAATTGTATAGATTTTCTTGTTTGGGTAATAGGCTGTCCCACAGATAGGTAGGTTCCTTACTAACATAGTTCTAGTTTCGGTTTTTGCATGATTAGCTTATAAGTAGGTAGGACTTTACTAACCAGGGTCCTCAGGCGTGGGGAGGACGTGCTGTGGGAAGCGCATAAAAATTTTCTTTTGTCATTATTTGAACTTAACTTAAATTCCTTATTGGTCATGTTTAGACTCACTTTGTTTGCTTCACAAAATTAAAATTAGAATCATAGTCTTACTGCTAGAAAATAAAACAACGTGCTTATTGCATATCTCACTTCATTTAATAAACAGGTTATATTGTAACAACATTTGTATCGTTTCATTCTACTTTATCATTGTGTTTAGGACATTCGAGCTTTTGTCCTCATAGGTATCCAAAGTATAAAGCTCGTGGCGCCCATACCATACTTCCTGTACTTCTAGCATAATTTAAGAACCCAGACTAGCCAGGCATACCATCTTTGAAAAACCAGACAGATCACTTTTATAGGTTACAATATTACCATGAATGCTAACTGAAATCTCGTTCAGATTTACAGATTTCTATTTTCTCGAAATACTGATTTTCCACGTTACATTACAAAGCTACGCTCCATCTTTGTTGGTTTTCTCGAACGTCACGTGACAGTTTCCCACACGTTGGTCTTGAGCGACGAGCTTCGGAAGGAATAAGTTTAATTTATGGACGTTATTCTGTATAAATTATATCCTTTGTTCAAAACTTACTGAAAAGCTGAAAAGGTATGTTTTTATATAGTACCTGCTCCGAGATTAATTAGAAATTACGTAACCAAAATAAAAAGTAGGTAAATAAGTTAGCCGAAGTGCCATTGAAGTATCTATCAAGAAGTAGGTATGAAAGTAATATATTAATATAATAGTACTTCTTCTCTTGGTTACTTCTTATTCTTACACACATGAAACAAAAAAATTCAAGAATTTGATCAAAATTTGAAAATGCAAAACTAGCAAAACAAGCCGCACTAAATCTCGGTATGTCCACGTCGCAGAAAATTGTGTTGGATGAACTCAGCGACTTTAATCAACCGGCCAACTTTACACGAGATTGCAATAACTTGGAAATGAAATGAGCAGTTTTTGTCACCGGACAGGTCTAAGGTAAATTAGGTCACACAGTTTCTACCGATAACAAGATTGCTTCATCTAATCTAGAGCATTGTCTTCGGTAAAGTTATTTTGAATTGCAAACTGGAAATTGTTCTTTTCTCCTTTTATTTCACAATCCATCTCGTTATTTTGCACCCCAACCCTGTCAGTCGCTACTCTTTAATGGAATATGTAATTTCTAATATCGCCTGACTTGTTTATTACTTGACCTAATATTATTAACCTTTCTAGAGAAATTACAGTGTCGTATAACAAAGGAGTGTTATCAAACATTTCATTAGCATTGATGACATACTTGCCTTTACTACAAAATTCTTCACACATTAGTACGCACTAAAACTTACCCTGTCAGTATTACGTAACTTCGCAAACTCCTATAATGAAATGAGCTTAAGTTTCGACATATTGCTGTGAAACTGTCTAGTCTTAACCGTCTATTCCTGTGTTAGGAAACTTTGATTATATTTGCCAATCCCAATTTTATACAAACGAACTCTTCCGCTTTATATAATTGCTGCATACATTGGTTCTTATGTTTGTAAAAAAGTACTTGAGTACTTTTTATTCAATCGTAAGCTTAGTAAAAAGATTCCCACGACGTCTTCCTGAAACTTCTTTTTGCTTTACTTTTGTCCATATAAGCTGCTTGCGACTCTTGTATTATTGAATAGCATTATTCAATCGTACAAAAAACTTGCTCAACCCCGAAAAAAATGTCATTATTCTGGCTTGGTATATGAATAACGAGCAAGTATAATGAGATTATGTTTAGTGTACCACGCTTATAATAATATAATATGGTGAATCTGAGATGACGGCTGATAGAGGGAAATGGTAGAAAATAACAATGTTGTGCCCACATAATATGGGACAAGGGGAGGAAGATGATGATGATAAATATAATATGGTGATATTAATATACTAACTTGTAGATAGAACACAGTGTTTTTCTTTACCATCAGTCACATAATCTTTAAGACATAGGCTTTAAGAGACACTATGTAACAGACAAATGTATTGTGTCCGATAAATAAAATATCTATCTATCACTTGAACTTGTTTAGGTAGTCCACTACATCAACTTGATCAATGACCAAACTCATTTGACAGATGCTTTAATTACAACACAAATAAAAACCCATTTCAAAGTCAATAAACATTTATACGAAATCATTTGGTCAGGTGATTTGTGGCAAGTGTTATGTTCGATCCACACCATTAAGTCCGATTCAGCGAACGCTTTCTCCGTTTTCAGAACATTGTTCAATCGACTTCGAACATTCAACTATCAGTATCATAACTACGCAAATACCAAGGATAATAGCGTATTACCTGACAATGCAGCCATTCAGAAGTACATAAACGATTCTCCGCTTTTGAACATTCAAAGTTCAGACTTTAGGCGAAAATTTGAGATTAGGTAGTTTGTAAGTTTGGATTTTGGAATTCTTTCACAGGTAAAAAACTATAGTAGCCCTGAGAGTTATAGGTACCTACCTAGTTTAGTACCACATGAGCGAAGCTGCGAGCAGGTCGCTAGTCTCTTCATATTTACATAAGATTGGATATTTCGATTTTATTTATGATTTCGCTTGTTAAAGTAAAGAAATCATGAAAATATTTGCTTTAAAACTACCTACTTAATTATAAAATTAATCTACCCAAGCAATAGATGCTATAATTTAAATAAAAAACCATAAAAACAGTAAATCAGATCAAGATCTTAATATTTTCACTTGCACGCTCAATAGCTATAAAATTGATTTCTAAAATTTCTTCCGTTCGTTTCAGTATTTTATAAAAGTCGTAACTATCATTGTGTTCTGTTGCTAATGTATCAAAACATTATTTGCCTGACTGGCCTCTCAGCTCAGTTGGTATTGGTAGTAGCTCTGCCATCTGCGCTGTAGGTCGTGGATTCGATTCGCACCCGGGACAAACATTTACGTGACAAATCATTGAGTTGAACAACTTGCTCATCATAATGAGCTTAAGGGGGCCTGCGACAGGTGGATTTCCATAAAAACGTAATACCGAAATCATTTAAAATTTAAGCATATTTTTATCAGTTTATGTTGTTAGATTAAAAGAGTAGGTTCCTGTTACACTTTTGTTCCGAAAAACTTACCTAAAAAGAAATGTAAGCAAATTGAATTGAAATCTTTGTAGGTACACAGTAAGTTTTTTGGAACAAAAGTGTAACAGGAACCTAGATAAATACTGCCTATATTCAAATAATAACATAAACTGATAAAACATGCTGAAAATTTAAATTATTGTGGTATTACGTTCCTAGGTACGTACGTACGTTCGCCGGTCCCTTAAACTTCAAGCTCATTATGATGAGCAAGTTGTTATTCTTAATCAAATGGTAAAAGAACATTTTTTGTTCGTTTATTCTTTGTCTTTTTGTAGACTTTTTGAAGTGAAAATCATAAATAGTTTTATGAAATATTCAAAAATAAACAACATGAATGTAATTCGATATACCAAGTCATGTAATTTTCATTACATACGACCTTAAAATACGAATAAGTATATTATTTAACGTCATAATGACATAGGTAGGTACTGTTCAGTTCAGCCCAATGTAATAATTATACAACTCCAATATCATCATTAAAATAATCTAATTCATTCAGACCTAAATACTTATCCACGCCTGAATTTATAATTCATTACTTAAGTACTAGTATTCTGTGGTATAACCTTCCCTTTGAACCGTGAGTTTTGTGAATGTGATCCCACAAGCTAAATGTGACCCTCGTTATTCCTCCTCTCATGCCATCGAACGAATCCACTTTTTCATAGAATCAATTCGCTAATGCTCCCCATCCACAGACAGTGATGAATTGTGCTCATATAGACACTGTCTAGATAAGCCTAATTTATGAGTACGTTTGCATCATCATAATTAGATCGCTGGGTACGACGAAGGACAGATTTGAATAACCTCATCTGTGAATTTATGTCATGGCCCGCACTTCCTTGGTTTGTTGTACACATTGCTCTCGGATTACGTCATGGTCACAAAGTCTTGCTATCAAAGCGTTACAGTTCAAAATGCATTTTTTTTTTCATCGCGTTGGTTTTAACCTTGGAATGACCGAACCGTGTTATATTCTAGGTTTCCTGAGTTCTTCAGTAAATCTTAATTTCTCAGTTTTCTTCTCAGATTAGGTACTTGAATAAAGTTTTTCGAGTCCAAGTTAAAACCATTGCCAAATTAATTTCTCGTGAACGGTCTTGCAAAGTAAGCTTGGGCCCCAAGCCCCGCAAGGATCAGTGTTAGGGCATTGTCTCGATTCAAACAAACACCGCCATCCCATCAGTCTGGCGTGTTCATCCTCTCTGGGGAAATCGAAACAGCTACGTTTAATCCTCCTAATATCTAGCACAACCCGTCTAGCAACCAATTCTTTAAAGAAATTCGAATTTCAATGACTTCGCTTAATACGGCTTAAAAGCTGACAGACTCTACTGAGACGTATCAATTACATTTTAATTAATTAAGGGCGTCGTAAAACACTCGTCTTAATGTGTTTCACTGACGTGTCACTCTAATTTATAAACTTGGTGGGTTACATCGATTTGAACTTCTCCTGGATAACGTCAAAAAGGGTCTCATTCATGACTCACACTACTCTTTATATTCTACGATGAATGTAACATAAAAGAAATGGAGACTTTGGTATGATGCCAGAACGATAGTGTTTAAGCTAGGATGACAAAGTAAATCAAATACTTTAGAAACTGTTATAGCAAAAGTGTAATTGAATCCGTTAACGTCACACGCAATGCGCCTTCTCAAAAAGGGTATTTCGTATGAAAGGAATGCGAGAGACATTGTTGGAGGCAAATGAGTTGACGAGTTGATTGTTACTGCCTATTTATTGTAAAAATAGGTCGCCTGCGGTCGCCGACCTGTCACTGCCATTCGCCTCATAAAAGTACAGTCTTCGTATAAAAATAATGAAACCATCGCGATATCGGTCTGTTTTCTCTCAACCAGAATAGCTAAAGCGAGAATCTAAAGAACAGCAGATTTTCCACCATCCAAAATAGTTCAAAGCTATTTCGTATAACTTCGATACAACTCACACTATCAGTCAAGGTTTAGATGTTTTAGGGCGTTGTCATTCTGTTAATAATGTGAGAATATTGATGATTTTAACATTTCCACCGCCCACAACGGTTGGTAAAGTAATAAATGCCCACATGGACTTATTGTTGATGCTTCATTAACCACCATATTTAAACCTACAGCCGATATATCAAGAGGTGAGATCGTCTCCCACGTGGCTAATATTCTGCATTCCACATAGAGCTAAAATCACAACCACTAACAAATCATGTGAAATAAACAGTGGTGGGAAACACTATACTGTTTATTGATAACCTTGTTGACATGTTAACGAGATGTAAGGAATAGTTAAGTGAAGGCGATGAAAGACACAAACCAGAGACTGCATCGGTCTATTTCTGGGGAGACGTTGACCTGTGCAACCAACGGCATAGCAGCATTGTGTTCAGGTGTTTATTTAACCTTCAGATTAATTCCGGATGTGTAAATTGTATAAAAGGAGAATATGTGGAATACGAAGAAATGGAGCTTACACTGCACAGTACGTAAAATGTATATACCTAATTAGAATTTTTATGAATATCTTGAATGCCACTAGAATACATTATGCAGAACATACAACGAGAGAAAAATAAGTAAAAGGCAATTCAAAATTTACGAAGTGTTTAACTTAAACTATGAAAGTTAAAAAAAAAAAAGCTGACTGCTGCCCTCTGCTCAAGAATTACTTAATTAAAAATTTAATTCAAAAATCAAAAAACCCGGCTGAACTGAAAAGTCGACGAAAAAATATTTATATTTGAAATCAGTCCATCGATCTCTTGATTTTGACACCGATTTCGATATGGTGGCGTGATTTTTGCACATTGTTGCATTTTGTGGCCGCTATAATTGATTTACTGAAATAAAAAGTATCATAAAGCACAATCCAGATTGAGGTGATTCTATTCATTAATATCCATCCAGCCATTTAGGAGCGATGCGGTGATAAAGAATATCACTTACAAACATGCATACATAGAATCGCGCGATCTACGTAACCCTTGTGACTTGACAGTCAGCCGGGTAAAAATCATAGAAGTAAGTAAACTAATAAAAAGTCGTTCAAACTGTTTATTACTAAGCCAAGAAAGAGAAAATGCGCTCTCTCAACTTGCTCAAAAAGATAACTGACCTCAGAGCAGTTGAAGAGGTGACGACGTTAAAATAAATAATATTATCTCGAGGGATTCGAAGCGTGGAGATAAAATAATAAACTAGTTTGTGAGATCTGATGAAATTACCAGTGTAGAATGCTTGGCTGATCTTTCGAAATGAATTGTACCAGGTCAGCGGGTGAGCTCAGTGTTTATCTATTGTTTCAATACAAAATGCTTCATCTGCAATTGCTCATGCTTTTTTTAGTCTAACAAAACATTACTAAAACAATAAGAACTAACATCTGTACTACAATTTTATTCATAGTTTGGATAAGCCACAAACCATTTCTAAGAGTTTGGATTCTTGAAATCTCGAAATTGTGTTTGTCGAAACAAGCAAATAATTTAGGAGGACCGCGGCTTATTCTTACTTTGTATAATATTAGCGGTCCGCTTTTGGTTGCCGCACGAGTATTGATTTACCTCGAGGCGAAGAACTTTCATGTAAATACGGTCTTCTTTGGGTATGGCTTTAAATTGTTCGAGCATAGTGGTGCTAGAAATGATGCTTCAAACTGTTTCCGTTCATTAATTACTAGTTCTGATAGTAAACGTTGAATCAAATAGGTAAAAAACTTGATGCAACACAAGATAAGAGATACTATGAAGTATACCTACACTTTACGTAGAACAAAATGAGGTGCCGTTATCTCTAGCTACCAGCATAAGAAAACTGCCTAACTTCGACTCTGTCTTTCCGCGACTTGATTGAAAAACTTCCCTTACGAGAATCCCTCTAATTCCGACGCCATTCACTCACTAGTTTTTTTGCGCTTAGCTTTGTTAATTTTGATGAAATATTTCATTTTGTTTTTCTTTTGTGAATTTCTATAAACTTTTGCCTTTGAAGTTCACTATGTAAAGCAGCGCTTTCTTTGAAATGTTCATAGTTCGAGCTGCGTTTTGATACTAAAATTCTAATCTC
Organism: Camptogramma bilineatum; assembly: GCA_958496255.1. Taxonomy (NCBI): domain Eukaryota; kingdom Metazoa; phylum Arthropoda; class Insecta; order Lepidoptera; family Geometridae; genus Camptogramma; species Camptogramma bilineatum. The sequence goes on along the minus strand of OY292467.1, from coordinate 5,776,754 downwards.
TTTATTCTCTCTCGTTGATTGCGGACGTTCCGGGAGCGTGTCAACTCAATATTATTCAGTTAATCGAATCTCCTCGTTGGAGATTGCGAGAATTTCAGCTGGATTTTGAATTTCGACTGAGGTCGACCGACTGCCAAACAGACGCTAATAATTGAATTTAGACTGTGAACTCTGAGACCCAATTTCCAGCGTTAGTGAGTCCGTGAAATTATCTATTTGTTGAACACCTGAACCATCAGGAACCATTCCGACCTTGTTTACTGTTTAAATATTCAGTGAATGTTTTCTTTAACTAGAGCCCATTTAGGATTGAATTTGGTTTGAACGCTTTTGTTTCAAACCCAAGCAGAGATTAATTATGTTGCCAATTTGAGTGAAAACACAACACTAAACTATAATTTGGTTTGGTCAATTTTATTACTGTAAATTAAATTTTGTTTACATCTAAAGTAAGAGTAACCAATGTAAATTTGCTGCAAAAATATTCTAATTTCAACGTATTTACGTAAAAATATATTTTCGGCCCCATAAGTCTAACAGAATGACCTCGGAGTAAGTTTGCCGTATTTCCTTTCTCAGTTCGGAGTCAATGCTGCTAGTCCAGAATTTCCAGATTGATGAAAGTGAAGGTTGGAGTTTACTTTTAGCAAACAGTTTGCAATCTCAAAGCGCTCATTAACATCGCTCGCATAAAAACATTTGCTATTTTAGTATGTCTTTAGCATGATTTTCCTTATCTGTTTATTCCGTAACATAAACTTTTTTTTTTCTTTAGTATGACTCCTTGTAACTAAAGACTCTTTATTATGTGATTTAAGTAATGGGTAACTGGATTAGTACCTCTCCCGCCTCCAGGCAATGTCATCAGACCAGTCTTGTTTGCCTCGCCTTGTCTGCTCTAAATTTTCCGAGTTGATAATGAAAAAGCTCCGTCGCCTCTCCATGTAATTTCACTTCAAAGCTGCCTTCGGGCCCGTTTATTTTGTGTAATCACTAAGCACGGAATATATTACGGCAGTCTCTCGAATAAACGTCACAGAGTTTCATTGCTCTTTGCTGTTTATCGGTTTCATTTGTATCTGCTTAGGAATTATTGTTGTCTAGAAAAATAATGCGGCTAATGTGTGTGTCTATCGATTTTTTTAACACCTACAAGAATGTCGCAAGTTTTTGTCGTTGTAATTGCACCTGCTCGCTCTTACTTGCCAGTGAAGCGTTAATTCTTGAGATGGTCGCTCACTCTTGCGTGACTTGTCATCGTTTCCTTCATACCCGAGAGTAGGGGTTCCGATATCTAAGCAAAAACGCGAGATTTTACTTTCGAGTTTTAAGTGTTTGCAAATTAATTTTCCGTTTTACGGCTTCTTAAGTTTTATAGCGTAATTCCATCGCCTACCCCTGAGAGCAATTCCAAGTTTTCTCGAGATATCTTGTCTTTGTCGACTTTCCAGTCGGGTAATGGCGGCCAGTTGTTTCTTAGAAGACATTCCAACTCCTATGGTAAGGCTGTGCGATGTCGTAGAACTTGAATCAAAGGACGTCCTTTAGATCCGCTGAAGATATCTATGTAAATGTCCATATATGTAACCAACGGGATTCTATTACTGTGACTAATCAAAACTATTTACCAGTTAATTGCCTTGCTTCGGGCAGCGAAATATTTCAAATTGCCATTAGTAACGGTGTTCAAATACAACCAAATAAATATATCAACTTTCATTAATACTGTGGAAATAACGAAAATTCTTAATGACATCGGATACGCTTTTTATGCTTCAGGCAGTGTCAGTGATTGATGATTGCTGAAAAGACCGTCCTATTCGACCTAAAATAGTTTGTACGGGCTACGGAAACGCGGTCTGTATAAAAATCTGACAGTATCACTGCTCTACATGACATGTTGTGTAAAAGAGCCGTGGTGAAAAAGGTTCTTTTGTCAGGTTTCTGTGCAAACTCATTGACAAAAGAACTGACTATGTACCTATCTCGAGTGTGTATTTACTCATAAGGTTCTGTGTTTCCGATTTAAATTCAACGTAAGCTTCCAGCATTTAAGCTTCCGTTAAATTAAATTTAATAAATTATTTTTGATATTCTGACACTTCTGAATTCCCATAACTTCTGAAAGATTAAAAAGCAAATGATTACAATGTTTCGAATCATTTTTTAAGCGAATCAGTTACTTATTGGTTATTTTCTTAAAAGTAGAATCATACCTTCAAAAACTAAACTCAAACCTGATTAAAGATTTGATTGTAAAATTACATTAATTAATTACTAGATGTCGCCCGCGTGGGAACTCTTTATCGTGGCAATTGGTTTTTTTTTTCGGGATAAAAACTAACCGTCCTTTTCCAAGGTCCAATCTCTATGGTATATAGGTCTATGGTATATCTATGGTAAAATTTACTAAAATTGGTTCAGTGGTTTAGGCGTTTAATAGACGGACAGACAGAGTTACTTTCACATTCATAATATTAATATGGATTCCTATTATCAAGTACTGATTCAATGTCTCATTAGCATAACTTTACCGAATGACAATTACTTAATTGCTTAAAAAAGCTAATGATGTTTAAATAAGGCACAGAGATAGGTTATCGTAAAGAGACAATAATATTAACTCAGCTGATGATGGTGAGTGCGCGGTGCGAGGCGGCTCAAGAGGCAGCCGACCGAAACCGAGCGGTGACTAAGTGCATCCACATCCAGTCAGTTGCCCCGCGTCGTCGACGACGGACGTCTCGACTCTGCTCATGATAACTTCACAAATACCTCAGTGACTTAAAACTACTTTCCGGTGTTGTTCAGTGTCGCAAACAGTGATAGCGAAAGGAATTCAGTGTTTACTGTGATAAGTGCGAGATAATCCGAGAAAATCTAACTCACTGCGTCCCACACCGGTTCAAGGTACCTGTAGTGATATTATGTTACTTATTTGTGTCAAATCTGTGAGCTGTGTCTCCTGTTTGTGCGGTAATCTCTTGAGATTAAATTTAGATTAAGTAAAATTTCTTGCTCGTTTTTCCGATACAATATGCTTGGTTGTACAGTTAATTATGTTTGTGTCACGCATAGGTTTACTGCCAGATGCTTTCGTTCGTGTTTCTTTTCAACTGTCAAGTTATTTAAAGTCGCTGCTATTTATTTTTTCTTTCATTAAACCTTTACAGAAACGCTACATTATTAACATTACTTTATTTATGGATGTAATAAACATTTAAAAGGGGTGAAATATCTGAAGAGGGTTATTGATTCGCAACCCTAATAAAATTGGCGTTTTGAGAAGTGCCCTATTTCATACAGGGTGTGGCAAATTCTTGGTCACTGAAGGGTAGCTACCTTTTCTCTTGTAGTTAGAATGTTTTGTTCTTAGAAAACTTCAGTTTTATTTTGAAGAAAAAAATAATTGCATTTTTAGATTTTTGAAAAAAAGTACAGTTAGCCTAAAAAATTACATTTGTCAAAAAAAACAAGTTGGTCTTAATCGACTCTATTTCCCACCAGGAACACTTCTCCCAAAGTAACTTATCAAATCAAATCGTAAGTTTTTGCAATATTTCAAAAAAACACATCCCATACATTTTCTATGAAATTAGGAGTTATAAACATTACAGTGCCACTTATTCGATCGTTCTTAATTTATTTTCATAACTGCTTCGGCAAGCTGGGAGGCTATTGTAAAGCGCGTATTTAAATTTAGAACAAAGTGCTTCCATGCAGATGTACAAATGGTATGCTCCATGCATACCATTCTCTCTTGTGGCTCTGTCTTAGGCGCCTAAGGCTTTACAATAGCCTCCCAGCATGCCGAATCAGTTACGAATTTAAATTAATAACCATTGAATAAGTGGCACTATAATGTTTACAACTACTAATTTCATAGAAAATGTATGGGATGTGTTTTTTTGAATTATTGCAAAAACTTACGATTTGATTTGATAAGTTACTTTGGGAGAAGTGTTCCTGGTGGGAAATAGAGTCGATTAAGACCAACTTGTTTTTTTTGACAAATGTAATTTTTTAGGCTAACTGTACTTTTTTTCAAAAATCTAAAAATGCAATTATTTTTTTCTTTAAAATAAAACTGAAGTTTCCTAAGAACAAAACTTTCTAACTACAAGAGTAAAGGTAGCTACCCTTCAGTGACCAAGAATTTGCCACACCCTGTATATTGAGAGGGATACGGACGCATTCGCCTCGGGGTTGATTTTGAATGAGGATCAGATCGCTATGGCTGAAAGCGATTTATCAGAAGAGTTCGAGAATACATAACCCGAAATACGAAGTTGTTCCTTCGTATTCAAAGTGAAATTGATTTGGTTGAATACAAAAGATATAGAACTGACATGCATGATACCATCTACTCTAGTCGTTCAATTCATACAATCATTGTATTTGCATAGCGCCTCAATTCACTCTACAAGTACGTGTTGTCATTAGACTTTGACAACAATTTAAATTGCAAAACGACATTTTGAAATAAAAATTTAAAATGTAACTTTGTTTTATGGTAAGTACGAGTATACTAAATAGAATGTGCCAAAATTAATACCCTGTGGAACTCCACTACCTAACATGACAGTTCAAAGACCCGAGTCCTTTATCCGGCGTTGGACACAATGTGCAATGGAATACCTAGTTCGTAGTCACGCAAACCGTCATGCACTGCCGGTCCAGCAGCCTCCAACTAGCTTTATGTTACACTCTCAAATGCTGAGAATACCAGATCTCTACTTCAGTAAATATTTGGCTCGTTTGACAATTCTGAATACCAACAACAATGGACGATAAAATTAAGGTACTATTGTTCAATCCAACTACAACTGCAGTTTTAATGTAGACTCATCGAAAATATTAGGTATTCTGACTTTATTGTCTGTAAATACGAGTAGATCGATCAATCACGATTCTAGAAACAATCCATCTAAATGCAGCTGGCTATCTATAAAAGTAATAAACATTGCGATTCTGAATCTCTAGTGTAGCGAGTTGATTAAATTCAAATATTGACCAATGTTATGAATAGCATAGAGGCGTGGTTGAAATATGATGAATATTGAAGCGTTATCGTTTCAAAAACATAAGGGGCTAACCAATCAACTGGCACTAATACGGAAACGAGCCTGCTAGTTCTTTTGTTCCTCGTTCACGTTTCTGGATCGAACAATGGATCCCTGTGTCCTTGGAGTTTCAATAATAACTAAAGGTATTCATTATAATACATCAGTTACAAATAGCTAAGTTAATAGTTGTTATTCCGATTCCCATCTCGTAGTAACTTGCGTTTTTTGTCGTCCGAAAATAGCAGTAAACTTTTGACCAGCACATTGACATAATGATATGTCAGCACGCTTATTAATAATGAAAACTAGATTACACGCGACATGTATGATTAGCGATTAATCAAGTACTTATACAAAAATGAGTGGTAGTTTTTATACGCATATCAAGTTTCTCTTCGAGGTGTTTGTACTTGCGATATTATTGGTGCTAGGTACAAAGCTTGCCACGGAAGTTAGCGTCTGTTATGAGTTACTGCAGGAGTTACGACAGGAGTTGAATAATGTTAATGGCATATTTTGTGGTTTTTGCACTGAGATTTCAAACTAAATACATGTGCCACCGCGGCATGTGCTATAGCCAGCCCTCGCAAATTGCATCTTTTCTCACTTTAAAAACCTTGGTTACCGGTAGCCGTAAAAATAAGGTTTGATAAAACGTTTAGGCACAGCAAACACCGAGCGTTTTACGAACCTTTAAGGCCAAAAATAATACATCAGAAATAAATAAAAGGGAATTTTATTTCCCCGTCCTTTTGTCATAAAGCAACAAAGCGTATTATTGAGTTTCAACAAATCCTCCCAAAAGCACGAGGGTGCTTCATCGTCGCTGAAGGGAAAGTCTGATCGAATAACAATGATTATTATTTTATGCCAAGCGAAACACAATATTTCCTCTATTCTGTTTTCATTATCTTTTGTATTTCTTTCTTCACCGTCTCAAATACAGGTAGGCAATCTACTTGCGAACACTTTAGCTTTCTTGAGGGCACGTCATGGTTCGTCAGTCATGTGAAGATTGAAATCGGCCTCAAGCAAGATCGAGTTATACGCATCTCAAATTTATCGATTGTACCTTTTGTGTGGCCAACTTAGGCGAATTGAACTACATATTAGATTACTAAAATCATTATAATAACAATTATTGCAGTCGATTGTTTGAGTTGTTTGTTAAGCCTACGAGCGCACTCGGGCCGAGTGCGCCGAGTGACCGCCGAGTGACTCGGCGGCCAGGGCGCGATAGCCAGTGAGATCTGGCTATTATTCATAACTTTAAATATCACAAGCATTTAGCAAAAATATTCTCAATGTTTTGTATAGCTTAGCACTAAAAAAAACTGTAGATCCAACATGCACAAGACCGAGATTTCTGGTAAATAGCTTTTGCCCTGCATGGAACTCAACGAGCTTTTTGTTCAGTTGTACAGTTGAAAAATAACAACCTTCAGTTGCAAATCCAACAATTGTGCGAAAATTACGTACCTAGTGAGCCCAGCTGGTAACACCGCTGGTAATATTCTATTTTTCGTAGCAGGTGGCCTTGTTTGTTTATTCACGGGCTTACACGTACAAAGGATTGTGCGTTGCGATTCCCCCACAGCTATAGGCAATTCGAACGAAAATCCAGCTGCTTCATTCAATCAGATTTTGTAAAGGAACCGAATTCGCTACGCATGTATATGCTTGCTGATTGAAGCTTAGCTTAGTACCAATAAGTACTGTTCTGATTCTGGTGTGTTAACATTAGTACAAAATTCACCACACAGTTTCAATCTTCATCCCACTTTAAAGACCAGTAGGTACTAAAATGTTATACAATTTATTTTCAGCCTCTGACCTACACATTTATAGCATTAGCTTAGCCACTAGCTCACACAAACTTCATTTCATCATTCACTGTGCTGCGTAAAAAGCCAGTTTGGCACCCAGACGAGTTTAGAACCCCGACGCGACTTTGCCGTAGTAATGCTTCTGGACCAACTAAGCTACTTGGCAATTTTTCTTGGAATACAAAATAATAAATTGCTTAATGTTATTAACGTACAAAGTAGGTATTAAGTAATTTGTTCCCTTTCTCGAAATTAAACATAAAGTTAATTTTCTCTGGCAAAAAGAAATAAAAACCATCCCAGAGGACTTATATTGATTAGAGAGAGTTTCTAGAGCATTAAAAATGTAGGTTGCTTGTATAAGCGAAAGGAAGTTTACATCTATCAACAATGGAACAGTAGAATGATGAATAATGCAAAAAGAGGTAGCTTCTACTAATAGACGGAAAACGGTAACAGCGAACGATTCCAACTTAGATCAGCAACATTTTATCCGATGTTTTGTTAAAGCGGCACCGTTGTATATCCACCGTACGATGCCAATGCCTGTCGGTAAAGGGATTCGAGATTTATTTTACCCATCAAATTTAAAACACGTGAATTTTCGGATAAAAACAACAACCAATTCCAACAGTTCTGAATGATAAATCTTACAAATTTCCAACCCCACCGAAACTGATAGAAGAACCAGATAGTATCCTAATTAGATATGTTCCGTGAAACCAGAACAAAAGCGATTGTGAGAAAGAAAAGAGTAATTTCGTTAGTGAAGATATAGAGCAATATACTAATCACGTTCCAGACTGGACGTGCCTCTGCAGCGTACTGAGAAATTGTGTTTGCTCTACAAATGCTGTACTATGAGCAAAGTATTATCTTGCTTCAGAATTCAGAAGTTGCTTGATGCTAATCATGTTTGCCTTGTTGGAAAAACATCAATTCGAAGTATTAAAGGCTTTTCTTTTATCTTCTTTTTTTGTACCTATTACTTTTTTCTTTATTATCCTCTCCTTTTATTTTGAACTTTCATTATTTTGTCATTGTAATTCTGTACTTTTTGTGTTCCTAACTGTAGGTACGCTTTTAGTTCTCGTATTTTATAAATAATGTTTGTGCTTCATAATTTATGCCAAAATTATCCATTGATATTATTATGTCTGTTTTATAGTGTTTTTCACACGTATTAAAGTTTTATCATCAGCCCATTGAAAGTCTACTGCTGGACATAGGTATACCGGCTGACGTATTAAAACAAATTAAGTTGGTTAACTTTGACGTCAAAGCGCAGCCTCAACTGTTCCATTTAACTTTTTTGCTAGATGGTTGATTCAATAAAGCTAGTGCTAAGTCGCGCTTGGAATTCCTCTATTTAATTAATATTGTTCAAATAAACTCGAACAAAAGGTGACTCCCCGATATCCCGTGCTCCTTTATAATCCAGTTTAAACTACTCTCTAAATAGATTACGCCACCGGTAAATCGCGAACGACCGTAGCTTACGGTATGAAGTAACTTCTGACAACTTGTAGTTAGCAGTTTCACATCTTCACAGTTTCAGGTAACTGCGACGTCGCATTGTTCGAACAGTTTAGAACATCGTTCTTTGTTAGTCTCTTTTAATAGGTACTTTAATTTACAGAAACTAATCTACTAAGTAAATGAATTCCGTGATCAAGTCACAGTTTGGTACATATTCTTCGCGGTCTCAAACTCGCGTCTTGTGTTGTTCCTACATTTAAAAAAGTCGTTGGGCCTACAAAGAACCAGGAGGGATCACATTACAATGTGTAATTAACACGTTCAGATATAATTTTCTTTGATTAATTAATTTATTTTACTTAGTGCAAATTGTCTTACCTACATTTTATTTTCCAACTATGTCGTGTTTGTTCTGTATTCTGATAATCACGTCTGTCAAAAGATACTTGGTTTAAACCAGTGCCATAGTGTTTAATAGGCAGTTACAAAGTTAACTAACCTTTATATAGATCGACCTTTATGTAATACAAAGCATGCACTAATCCTATTAACCCCAGTGAACTCGATCTAACTACCCTAAGTTTACAATTCGCTGTGCACTTTAGTAATGAGTGTTAATCGGGCGATGCCGTGCCGTGTCGAAAAGCTACAAGATAAAGTCACTTAGGACTTTAAGGTTTCCTAGCAAAGTGATATACGGATGAACGAAAAGAAGAGATGAACAGACTGCAACCATTTAAACTATAAGGAATCTAGAAATCCATTATGAGATAGACTGTACTAGTACATACATCTCCTACAGCAAGTATCTTAAGCCATATAAATTGAAACGCGTGAATAAGCATTGTGTTTGAAATTAATGAGATTAATACAATGATGAGAAAATGTTCTTAGTCGACGACCTCTGTGGCGCAGTGGGTGAAGGCCCGCCTGTGACGCAGGAGGTTGCGGGTTCGATCCCCGCCGCGGGACAAATGTTTGTATGATCTGCAAATATTTGTCTCGGATCTGGGTGTTTTCTATGTAGGTATACGTATTATGTACCTATGTATTTACAAAAAAAATGTATATAAGTAGTATATCAGTCATGTGGTTGCCATAACACAAGCTCTGCTTAGCTTGGGGCTACATGATGCTGTGTGAAATGTCCAGCAATATTTATATATTTATATATTTAAGATTTAGTGCAGGCATCTTCTATCGCAGGGGCACTACTTTTTACAATGTAGAGCTGGGAGAGTGAACGAGATCTCGTAGCCTTAGTGGGTTTTTGTGGATTAAGGACGTATTGGTGACATCTAAAGATTAACAACCGTCATATTAAGGTATTGAGACGTTATATACCATGATAGAATCTGTGCCTGTGCTAAATGTAATAAGACTAATCAAAATTGAAACAGCATATTCCTATACCCAGAAAACATAAACTCACTTCGCTGCACATCGTTCAAATTATTCTCGTTATCTAAACAAAAGATAATGGCCATTCATGTTCAAGATAATGTCAGTCCATTCATAAACATGAATGAATTTAGATCAAGAAAATAACAGCAAGAGATAAAAGTAGAAACTACCTACTTCACAAAAAGATCTAAGAATTTGAACTTCTCTGAAATTGAAGGATGACACGGGAACGTTTAAAAAACATTTTAAATTAAAATAACCAGGCAAACGACTAAAATTTATGTTCCACAAACGAAACGCAATTATTTTACTCGATCAACAAGCAATCACAATGCCAGACAAAATGCACCGATAAATTATTCTAACCATTTATTGATGGCAACTCGATAAAATTCAGGTCAATTCATCAGTAAACAGACTGTTCAATTCATAATATGAATCATAGCAGTTCTGTTACACTAATCAGTAGGTATTAAAATCAATGATGTATAGGATGTATCGTAGTCCAAAGCTTACGGATAGTAGGTACCTTTGTCTACCTAGTCATTCATTATCTATACCAACGATTTGTTTTTAACCACTGGCTTTTTAATGCTGGGATTTTATTGCTACCTTGCTCTAATTCTGGTATTTATTTACGACTCTTATTAACTGTCTTGTTTATGTTTCAAGGCAACCAATCTATAGGGCTATGGAACAATTTATGTAATTGTAGATGGATACCTATTCTGCATTCATTTTTGTCCATCGTGTATATAATCTATCATTATTATTGATCAATGTATGTTATGAAGGTCATTAATAATTTTAAATTAAATAGTTAAAGGACTAAGAATTAAAGAAGTAAAATCAAAGGATTCTTAAAGGTAAGTAAATAAGTACTTACTATAAATTATAAAAACCAAAAAATCAGTTTCTTATTCGCAAATCATCAATGTTAATTATTAACATCATCCATCATTTAATCAGTATCGTAACTTATAATGTGAGTATATAAAATTGTACAGTAAGCTACATTTACTGAGTAACAAAGTCTGGTTTATATCAACACTATCATGTATCGAATAACAGCATCTGCTTTTGCACTATTCAATCTGTATTTTCAAAATGCTCGTTATCAGCTCCACATTTTACGCATAAATATCGAGTTTCTCCTCAAATTATATGTGGCTGTCGATCTCATATATCAAAGACGTTATGTACAAGAGATTTTTAGGGACGTGTATTATAGATACCTATCTATCTCTAGTAAATACCTACAAGCTTTAGCACAAAACGCCGTCTGTTAGATTTAGACCCCTCGGCCCCTCGCACACTGAAAACTTTTCTATTCGCCGATAATTCGGTCGGGCTCCTAATCAGTATGAAAATATTTACAAGCGCGCAAATTATTACAACGATTTAGTATCGGCCATATTATGTTAGCCCAAGCCGACCAAACTATCGATAGAAAAGTTTGCAATGTACGAGGAGTCTAAGAGTACTACACCAAATGTGGCTGTCTGACCACGCGTTGTGGTTTTGGCTGCGGTTTTTCTACCTTCACAACTATCGCTCTACCTACCACACTGACTGACCGTACTACATGTAATTCGTGTGCTGAAATCTGCCCAGTAATATTCAGAATGATGTATAACTATAAGCTTATGCAGAGTTGAGGGTAGAGGTATAAGCTTAGACCTTTACATCTTTTGCTAGATGATTTAAAATACAGTGTCAGAAGGCAATATTTTTGCTTATACTTAACGGGACACTCACTGTAGTGCCTGGGACAATGTTGAGATAGAAGCGGCTTTCGGATCGAAAGTCAAGGTACCTACTATCCCGCACGGCCAATCTCCACGGGTAGACGAATTAGATACATACAAATTACAGCGAAGATAGACAATGTCTTACACAAATATAGATCCCTTCCTCGAATAACGCATATCTAATATCCTGACTCAAAGCACCAGTTAATTTAAACTATGAGGTTATTAATTTTCATTACTGTCGCTCTCATAAGCCTACATCAGAATATTGGAATTAATATTACCTTGGAAGCAGTTGTAATGAAATGATAGACGCGATCCATTTAGTAATATACTTCACAGAACCTCAAGATTTATCTGTATACTTTATGAATGAATAAAAAAAGTTAAAATTGGTTCTTGACGACCTTGAATCTTTTATCACAGAAGTTTGAATATATTATACTGCATAACCGGTGTGTTTGTTAGGCTCAATACACATAACTTAACAACTTACATACTATGGTGTAGTGACATAGATAAGATCTCTCCATAACATAATACCATCATCGTCTCCAACATAAGAGACGGTAATTGTTCTCAAAGACAAAACTGCCTGAATAAACACATTACTACCAAACCAAACATCATTGAGACAACATCTGACCAACCAACATTGCGCAACATCACAGAGCGGCGACAATTGACCGACACAGAATATAGCAGTAACCACCGGCCCAGATGACATCACTGCCATACCATGCCCTGCCCCTATATGTAGAATCGATGGTGTCGTAACCGAAGATATATTAATTTGAACCGTATGGGATTAATTTCCTATTGTTCACAGTTGGCTGAAACGGCACCTCTGCCTGGAATGTATAATGATGACACTGATAGATATACTGCTACTAACACCTACTAGTATGTATGCATAGGTAACTTAAATTGTGGAGACGTAATGATTTGGAAAAACATCAATTCCTTCTTCATAACATCCTGAGATGTATAGGTTACAAGTTCTAGATTTATCAATAAAATGTTGAATGACAGTCCTAATTTTAATTTCCAAGATTATATTTAGCAGTTCATCATCATTTTATCATAACAAGGATGAACCTTCTCCTATTACATTGATAAAGACTGATGCTTAAAGAGAAGCTAGTTTACGACTGAGAAATAAAACCCAACAACCATTTAACTAATTTAATTACAGAACATTTAACGGCAAGCATTTATCATGTTAACTGCATTCATTGTGTATTCCCAATTGTCACGGCTTTATTAAAACCGAGTACCAATAAAACCAATCACATGACCAACATCGCCGCAACACCCCCATTTTCAATTTCTTTAAATTGGCCCTTATTTTATTCCCACAGCTGCTATCGATTTACGAGCCAATTAAATGGCTTCGACTTTCGACAAAAATATATCGGTTTCACAGTCAAATCAAAATGTAACATTTTAGAGAGAAAACTACCTACGCTAAGATAAAATTTTATCTGAATGTCCTTTACCTACAATTCAATGAAAGGTTTTTCTATCATTATCTGGAGATAGTTGTTATAAGTATGTATAATTTCTTTCGTGGTTTACATTCAAGCTACAAGCATACAATCCATTTATGATACGTTTTATTTCGGTTTGATATAATGATCTTAATGAACACGAAACAAGATGACTTTTACCCCTAACCGACCCTGCACCATATAATATTCATTTTCCCGGAATGACTTGAAACGGAATATTCTTAGAAAGCTGGAAAAGTAATAGTGAATAAAGCGATCTTTTTTTTTAGATAATGTACTACTTTCTATTCGATTCTATTATTATTAATTCCATTTACCTTGAATTGTGTTATTGGTTCAATTATAAAACCACACCCTTACTTGAAAAGAGCGTAAATGTTGTTTGTTAAATGTTATTTTTGGACAGAAGATCTCACTAATTTTGTGAAATACTTGGATTTCACACAATTTATGTTTCACACTTGCATGATCTCATGTTGAATCACCAGCTGTGTAAGTTTACTTAAATTTTTGCTAAGAAGCTTGCAGTTTTTTAAAACGAATTATTCACTGTTAGTACCTTGTTCTTAGAACTTTAATATTTACTTTACAAAACAGTATTCATACTTCCTTTTAAAAGTGTCAAAAGTTTATTCCTCAAACTAACTGAAAGGAATACGTTGAAAACAAAAAGTAATAGCGAGGAGTGTTTGTTTTTATTAAATACATGCAGTTTGACTTTTGAAAAAACTTAAAAAGTGTTCACATAAAAGTGGGTAACGGCTCACATAAATTTAACGGGCGCTGGAAACCAAAGGGAATTGCTAAAGTTTCGGAATGAATATGCGAAAAGCTTTTAAATGTTAGTTTGCCTTTGCCGTTCGCGATAAGCGAGGCTGTTACAGGCTTGCATGCACGGAAACCGGCCACATATTCCTATGCATGAGGCGAAACATCATCTATCGGTTTACCATTAATCGGCACAATTGTTCTACTCTCTGGCTATTCAAGTCAAATACCACAAACCAGCGGATGTTCACACCTGAACAGAACACTGCATAATATTCTGATCCAAGTTAGCTTGCAATAAGTGATGACACTCCATCGTATGGCGTTAACTCAATGGTGACCAAGAAACGTTGGACGCCTGGCAGTAAGATGGGCAGATTAAACTAGTAGTTCGCCCCGAACTGAGATCTCGCGCACCGTTGTGTTGATAGCCTAGATTTGGACTTGTTTCTGACTACCCCTATACCTACGTTAAGTGCTCCTTCTAGTGTTTACCACAGAATGATATCTAATGCGCTACCTCAGTATAGTCAAGATTATAGGCATGCATGCAATACATTAAGTCGTGTCGTGTTTATATTCAATAGTTGACCCCGCGAACTTCGTACCGCGCCTCAGGGAAGGCCTCTTAGTTCGAAAAATTATTAAAATAGCAGTTCAATACGAAATGTATGAGAAAATCAATTCCCTCCCCCTCCCCCCCTCCCCCTCACCTCCCCTCCCCCCTCCCCACCCCTACCCCTCCCCCTCCCCTACCCCTCCCCCTCCCATCCCATCCCCTCCCCTCCCCCTCCCCCTCCCCTCCTCTCCCCTCCCCTCCCCTCCCCTCCCTTCCCCCTCCCCCTACCCTCCCCCTCCCTCTATAATTTTGGTACATGCCCAGCCCTCTATTTGCAGGAGTTAGCATTTGCATACGTGACAGGTTGCAAGCCCATCGCCGCTATTAGAACGTTAACTGGTTTCCTCACGATGTTTTCTTTCACCGTTTAGAGCTCGTGTTAATGCGCATTTAAATTTTTCTAATCGAAAAATCCATTGATGAGCACGGCCAGGGTTCGAACTTACGACCTATGAATCGAAAGTCGAGCACTCTTCCAATCGGCCAACACGGCTTTTATTTTCAATCTCAAGAAAAAATATCAAGTACTTAGCAACTAAAATCAATGCAAACCAAACCACAACGATGCCACACTCCTTATATGTTAACCAGACCTACGAATACATCGGAACTCTATGAAACGGGAGCTCTCTCCATACTTCCGTTAATTGGTTTTCTAAATTTTTCTTTTTGACTGTATTTCAAAAACTATAGAACCTAGAAGAAAACTAAAAACCATTTTGGAATGTATAAGTTGAGTACTTTCATATGACACCCCACTCAATTTATTTGGGTAACTTTGAAAAAAATTTACCCCCTTGGGAACCCCATATCTTTACAACCCCTTCATCGATTACGCTCATACGCTCCACAGCAAATTTCCATAGCACAACCTATTGACCTATCAAGTTTCATACAAATTGGATAAGCGGTTTGATAGTTATGCGAGAACATAAAAATGAAACATACAAACATACAAAGCAAAATCGCCTAACTTGCCACTAAGATCTTCGCTCGCTTCGCTCGCTCGATCGGTTAATAAAGTCGTGGGGCGTAGATGGACAGGACTAGCACAGGATCGTTGTTGGATGACACAAAGGGAGGCATGTCCAGCAGCAGATTAAATGTGACTGGCGATGATGATAGCCAACAATAACACTAGTTCTAAACAGTACAAACACCCACAATCTCAGCGAAATGCCAACGGTCCTATGACATCTAACTACAGTCACGCATTCTGTATCCCATCGTAATTCTACCAGCACGACTATGAAGTCACGCAGTGTAATGCGTTACCATGAACCACTCAGCTGTCTCTTATAACTGCGTGAGTATTTTATGGTAATCTACTGATGAAGCACCTGCTATGACATGTGACGTCGCATAGGGCCCTGCGTGTGATGGATCGCATCGCAATCCACAGAATTAAAACACTTTATTGCTTAAAAAATTAAGAATACTGATATTTTCATTTTGAAATACATCGCTGTTTTAGACAACACAACGCTATGATGAGAAACTTGGTATTATGAATTCTATTATTTATATATTGTTTATCCACAATTAGGTTTTATTTAATTGAAAATGAAAATGAAATAACCGAAAACAATGTGAAGTCCACCACATGGAGGGAAAACGAGTTCTTCAGAGTTCTGGATAGTACTTTAAAACCTATAATTTTGTCATTTGTAAATTAGTATAGGTGACGAAAGGTAACGGTCGCGTGACCTACCGTAATTTACTTCCAGCATTACAAGTGTTTCGAATAAAATACTTTGACGATCTTTAGCTGAAATCGACTTGTGAGCTTACATAAGTGTGTCTAGATTGCCCTTGATCACGTTCTTTTTATCAACAAGCTTTTGTACGTAGAATTAAAACGTAAAGATTTTGTTAAATCTAATGGAATTCGAAACGAAACTTACTTTTAAACTAGCTTCCGGCCGCGGCTTCGCTTGCTTGTTACCCTACCCAAAAAAAAAGTAGCCTAGGTGTTATTCCAGATCATAAACTATGTATAGTACCTACTTCCCAGATTTGAACTCTTACAAAAAGATTTGAACACCGGCCTTGCCATGACCATGCATGACTTAGTTAAATTGAGCTACAGGACATTCTTCACAGAATTAACTTAGCTTTTTGTGACTAGATTGGTTTAAGCGGTAGGAGGATATCCTGTATCAAATATTAGCATCTAGATAATAATATTCCCAACAACAGTAGGCTCTGTACTATTCATAACAATATCTCTAACAGACCAGATCGATTCAGAGAATTGGGTTAACGATCCACAATAAAGGCTCAAGACTCTTATCGTCCCGGTCGAATTGGCACCAAAATATCAAATTTGATCATCCCAGACAACGAGATATCCCAGACATATCTTCGAAATTACATTGTGTTCATATTAGTTATATTATAAGTATTGAGTATTTACGAGTAATGATGCAAACTTTGGTTCTGCAAAACGACAGATAAGTTACTATTAAAATGGGTGAACAAAGAACTATACTTTCAAAGTAATTATGAGTAATTTTTATAACCACAAACATCTGGTCGTCTGACGATGAAAAACAATAAAACATCCAGACAAGTGATAGTGACCGCGACCACAAGAATGTGTCTGACTGAAGATGAGAGAATACACTTTTCAAGTAACAAAGCGAAATAGGTCAATAAATAAAACCCGCATTATTCATATTCATCTGTAAAATCAATACGGCTTTCAATTTAACTACAACACGCTTATAGGTCTATTATAAATAAAGATAGATAGATAAATAGAAATGTATTTTCAGCACACACGGTAAAAAACAGAAAGTACAGAAGAAGAAGAAGCAAGGGCGGGGTAGACTAAAAGAAAAACACACATAAGTAGGAACAAATAAGAAAAACACAAACTATATAATAAGACTCTTAGTCGTCAGAGAGACGTGAACAAATACCACGGTTCATTTAAATAATTTTACTCATTACACATTCCCGTAGTTCAGTCTCAAGTAGGTCAGCGAGGATTGAATCAAGCTCAGGACGCGAGTCGAAGTTGGAAGGAAACGGATGTAACGCACAAAGCTGAATGTCCAAAGTTGTAAAGCCGAGAGCCAAGAGCCTGGTGTTAAATGTTATTCTCGTTTACAAAGCGGACTTCGTTACTGTTGTTTTTCTGTGGGAACAATGAATAATAAATCAGTGACGCAGGTATTGGACCTCATCCATTATTTATTAATGACTTTCTTTGTAAATATCGGAGTATGAGAGGTTATTAGTTACTTGTTGACAATACCATTAAATTATAATGGAAATCAGTTTTTATGCTTTTACTTATTATTAGATCTGAAAATATTATTGTAAACTTAAAACGATAAAGTAGCTTAACTCGATTTACGATAATATATAGGGTATGTACGAGAGTGAATATTCTAGTTCTTAAAAAAACACCTAGGTGTTGGAGTTATCCTGCTTAATAATGTTTAAAATGATTGACTGAACACAGTTTTATATAAAGACTGCCAGTTTGCTCATTTTAACCACAAAAGACAATTTATTCGCTTAATTTAATTTGGCGAACGCCATAAATTTCCATGCTCACGGGCCTCATTTGCATTTCTTATCTTTTCAGGTTAAAAAGTTCCTGTAGCGCCGTCCATCGCGGCTTTAAATTAAACAAGTAAGTGCTTTCGCTTTATATTTGACATTTCATCTATGGCGCTCATATTTATTAGTTACTAGCTGACGCCCGCGGCTTCGCCCGCGTGGACTACTATTTTGTTTATCTCACGGGAACCATGCACTTTTTCGGGATAAAAAGTAGCCTATGTCCTATTCCCGGTCAACATCTATCTATGTTTCAAATTTCAGCCAAATCGGTTCAGTAGTTATGGAGATACGTGGTAACAAACATTCACACACACACACACACACACACACGGACTTTCGCCTTTATAATATTAGTAGGATTATTACTCACGATTTTTTTTCGAAATAGATTTACTTGAACATTGTAATAGATATTCTAGCCATTTTTTGAAAATAAAATGAAACAAAACTTTTTATGATCGCAGTTATCATTCATCACGTGACAGATTGAAAGCTCATCGATACCTAGATTTATTAAGTGCTTTTAGAGAGCACATAAACCTAAGTATCGTTTTATTATCTGTTCCGTGGTATCGGGCAATAGTAATTACAAAACGGCTATTTTCTGTGTCTGGAGTGTAGACCGAATGATAACAAAATTAGCATATACGCTAATATCAAAGTAAAGTATTTGTTAACCATTTATGGCGTCCTAATAAAAAATAATTTGATTCCAATGATTTCAATAGTTTCTACTCTACTAACCATAAATAAAACAGTTTTCTGTAAAAATATCAGTGGAAAGTCTTAAAGATGTTTAGACAAAGATTTTCTAAAGGTTATAGGTACCTTCAAGGCAAAGTCTCCTTGACGGAGTCTGGGTCACAGAAATCACTATAAATTGCCTTAGGTTGTTCCGATTGTATGAATACAGATGCCTACGTTGAAACTCGATGAGCTGGAAGGATCAGGCACTTTGCATCTTTGATGACCAACTCTTACGATGTTGCAAAGCTTTCTATTAGAACTCTCTCGTCGAATGAAAGAGAAATTCAGTACAACATTGGAAGAATATTTCCTTCATCACTGCTTGTATAAATCAACTATTTGGTTACTTTTAAATGCCTAACGGTATTACCACTATTTTACAATGAAATTATGGTCGATAAGTATTAATCATGTCACCAAATTATTTTGTCAGCATGAAACATGCGGTAAGCTCAATTTGTACATTTTGTTGATTGAACTCATCGCTCATCCGGCTACACTTGTTTGTATTTTAATTCGTTACATTCGGCTAATAATTTAACTTTACAAACTCATATTTTGTGAACTGTTTAATTGTTAACGTCCTTGTAGACTCTTCAGTTAAGGTATCCTGCTTTCAAAACGAATGTCCAAAATACGAAATACGTAATTCTTCATATGTGTTTATAAACGTTTATTGCATTTACTTCTACAAATAACACTGTTAGTCATTCTTGTCAGGTCGTTATGTCTGATATCAGTATAATATCCCTCCGTAATGCGTCTGTGCATTTTAAATACCTTTTATGTCTTGAATGTCTGCCAATTTTAGCTTCATTCATGGAACTGCGCCGGAGCCAAAACTTACTAACAGCAATGAATGTTATGCAACTGTCATAATGATTGGTACTCGGAGAATAATTCACTCCAAGATTAGTGATTCTGACTTGAAATCTTTTTAGGAGTTGTACGTAGTAAATTGTTAAAGAGATATCTTTGCGTTGGTCAGAATAAAAAAAATACGTTAGACTATGAACATTGAACATATAAGATTTCATACTTAGATCTAAGTATAAAATCTTTTGAAACTATATACCTATCATGGTTTTGAACAATGTAAGCGCTAAATACGGGATATTTAACATGATTCTTAGATTTTACAGCTTCCCGATATTTCGGCACGCTCATGCGCCATGATCATGGTCAATACATACATACATAAAATCATGCCTCTTTCCCACAGGGGTAGGCAGAGACCACGGTCAACTGAGGGAGAATAAAGTTAATGATAATGGACAAAGTGCTGAAGGCACTGCAAATTCCCCATTATTTAATCCACAATGAATCAGTAAATCGTGTGATTGAGGCTTTGGCAAAGTGTGGAGTGTGGGGGGAACACGATTAAAGCTTATTGCTACTAAGCTTTTTGTGTGAAGCACGACCCCATCATGTCCCGCCATGTTGACACGCGGCTATATGAGGATTTAATGAAAAATGCCATTCCTAGAATTTATTAAACCATTTCATTATGTAGAAATGTAATGCCCGCTGTTCTAGACATAATTCAAACCAATATTTTTTGCATTTTTGTAATGTAGAGCAGTTTCCTATTTGCTCAAGTGTCGATTAATATTGTAACTTATTAAAATGCTTTATTATGCTCATGGTTGCTTGCAAAATGCCGATTATTTATGATGAGCAGTTTTCCAAATGCTCTTTTTATTTTTTAAACTTCTTTGAAATGGATTATGTAAATGACTCCATGAAAAATCGTTTACTGCAAATAGCATATTCTTGTAGGCAGCGGTAGACCTAGACACGATAGTTTTGATAGGTACTAAACTGAAGATGGTGTTGACACTGTACACCTATTGGCAGATTAGATCGGGTCTCAGGTGGTCCAGGAATCTAAATGTAAATCAGAGCCAGTGTAAGCACCGCTTTGGGGTTTACAGCTGCGTCTAGACATTGTAGTGCTATATAAAACGCCTTAACTAAACTGCCCCTAACAGGAACGTGAGAAACAGATATAGAGCCTTTTATTTTGTGAAATGTTCCGTTGAACTTTGGAAGCGTCTGGAAGCTCCGCTGAAAATTGGAAACACAAACGTGCGAATTCTAAAAGATTGCTTTCAATTTATACACAAGGTTCTCGTTTCGATGGATCTAGTTCCGGATAGAAGAGCATTTTAAACGAATTCCATTTTGAAAAATACTTTATAAACTGGAGTTTTGTTACAGATATACCAAACATATATACCAACTGCAATCGTTTACTAAAACTCTGCTTTGTAAAATCAATCATTAGAATCATCTGACTGATAGACTCATTGACACAGTTGGGACATGAACATACAGACATACTGTTATTCAACACTGAATAGATATTGTATGTACTCGTATTTATAATTACACAGAAAGTAATAAACTAAATGAGCATAAGCGACGTCAGCCGATTGCAATCTATCTACAGTACAGTATATACAACCAGACAAATAAATTTGCGATTCCCCAAAATGTCTGCCCATAAAGGGAGAGGTGTTTTGGGACCAGTGTAGTGTAAATCACTGGTCGCCTGCCATTTTGTCCGTATAATATATCGCTACATTGCATTATCAGACTAAACGACAGTTGGAGTGCATAAAATGCGATGATGTATCATTATTTCGGAATTTATATGCGGTTTGTTGTCACAGTTTATTTATATGATTGGACGAAATATGAACTTTGTCACGGTTTCGAAATTGTCTACCGGTGTTCATACTTTTTTTCGGAAAGGAACAGCCACTATGCATGCAACTTTTAAACTGGTAAACGTTGCATGCAATAAAGTTAAACCGCGTTATAAAGTTAAGATTATTAAAAGTAAAAGAGTTGTTGATGTACTTTCAAAGTTGCATCAGAGCAAAACTTGATGGAAATTGGGTTTGTAAGGCTTATTTTTTTACGTCTTGCCCTTATCTTCACAAGTATAGTATTGATTCGCACACAAACAGTTTAGTTCATAGTGTGTGTTTGGTTGAACGATTTATTGAAGACTAGCGACCCGCACCGGCTTTGCACAGGGATGCAAAGTAGCCTATGTGTTATTCCATAACCTGAACTATCTACATTCCAAATTTCATCAAAATCGGTTTAGCAGCTATGGGGATACGTGGTAATAAACATTCACACACACACACACACAGACTTTCGCCTTTATAATATTAGTAGGATTACATTAGGGTCTCGAAGTTATATAAGTTATCTTCTCAACGTTAAAGAATCACCATGAAATAAAAATCGGTGATGAAGAAATGCTGGGCACAGTGAAGCAAGCGGGGAAATGGAAATGCTCCAGTATACTGCCATTCAAAAGTAAATGTTCTTAGAGTAGGTATTTCAGCGCTCACATCTCGCAGAACAATCGCAATAACACTTTGTAGGGAGAGCTTCTTGCGTCAGAAAACCATTTCGCATTGGCGTACTTTGTCTACTTAGAACCAAGCTCAGCCCATCTTGTTTTCTTGAAAGGGCTTTTGAAAAACAACGCAAAACTTAATCTATTTGAGCAATTACTTAATGGACGCAGGTAGATTTTTTGAAGTGTGTGGTTAATAATTTTATAATGAATGAAGAACTTTCTATAGATGTAAACAAAGTATTGGTAACTCATAGTAACTCGAGAAATGCGAATACATAAATGCATCTTTTTGTCTATCTTTGCAATCTCCACATTTTGTTTTTTCCCTACTACTCGAACCAACCAGCCTTATGTGAAACTTTTAATCCATTCCAGCACTAATAGTCTTACAGCTACAATGTTTTTTAACTGCTGTTTTTAATTTAGTACGAACACCTTCATTGCTTTTATTTAGTAAATTCTGTTTTTAGAAATCCTATTGGAGGCAAAGAACACAGAAAATCTCGTATTGTTTGGAAGTTTTTATTATCTTGAAAATATACCAGATAGTTTAGACCCCGAGTTTAATTTCCTGGCTACAGATCTGGTTTTAAACCAAACACGTTGTCTATCTATATGTCTGTTCGTTGATGTTTATTGCATGTTGGTGCCAGACACCCCTTGTTTTTTTGGCAAGTCGTGGCGTGGACGTTGGTGGGCAAACATTTCGGGGACTGAAAGCATTCTCGCAATCTGTGCCATAGGCTAACACTAGCCTTTCATGATATGAAAGTGTAAGCGAATATAGATGGGTTGATATTAAATATAGAGTTGAAATCTGATAAAAATCTAATCCAGATTGCGTATTATTTAAACTCACCTGCGCGTTTCAATAAGGTTCAATGGTAGGATAGCAGAGATCGATGTAATAGTTTTTACCTGAGAGTATGGGGTAGCAGGTCCGCATAAGAACCAGCCAATATATTCCAGTTTTTCCAACTCCAATATACCATTAACCTATATGTAAAGAATGTCGAATATGAAAGGTAACGTTGAACCTTCCGTGAAATATTGCTTTGCTGACTTTTGCTATAAGAAAGTTTTGTATTGTTTTTAAAACATTTAGCTTCGGTGTCTTCGGGTCGTGGGGGATTTTACGACCTTAGAAGAACGCACTTGGTAGGGTTCACTTTTGCGAGTAGAACATTACAAACGCACTACAGTCTAATGCAAATTTTCCATATGGCTTTCATCGCAAAGTCAAAGTCAAGAAACCGGCAACGCACCTTCTGATGTTGCAGTTATCCGTGGCCGGCGGTAATCACTTACCATCAGGTGAGCCACTTGCTGGTTCGTCCCCTTCTTTCATAAAAATTATAAACCACATCACCGAACTGATATAAGTATTCAAAAATACTGCAATGTCAATTTTTGCGTAGCTCATTCTGTATACCAAGTTAAACATTTTAGGGAACAATTTTGCTGTTTCAACCAAATATTTTATCATGACTATGCACGCCAACAATAATTCAGAACACAATGTCATAAAGTAACAGCACAAGCGATAATTTACGAGCAGACATAAAGGCAGAAACGTGTGCCATTTAACAATGCTATAAAAAAGTCTGACACAATACACCTCACAAAAAAACTCTACAAAAGAGACGCACCTCCGAGACACAAGAAGCATACTAACTGTTGTTAATCTTTGACAAGGGTTAACATAACTTAGACGAAAAGTCCTGATAAAAAGGAATTCATAACCCGGACATAGCGAAGCGACACGCAATGTGTAAACGTTTTAGATTTATTAACCGTTATTTCATAGTTATGAAAAATGCATCATGATTCAGACCTCTATAAATCTGCCAAACCCAAGATTTTTGAAGAAGAAGAAGAATTTGATTAGTACTTACCTACCGCATCAAAAAGGATTTGAGTATTTAATAATCTCTTCAACAAGAGCACCGCAAGCTCTATATGCAAACAATCATCCGGTCGAGTGACTTGCTTACTCGAAAACTCAATTAAGGGAACCCGTAACACGTAGTCTCCGCCACAGTGACAATAATAGTTAGTACAAGTTTCTCCCTACCGTTACTCAAACCGCCAATTTGTTAGATAAACCGCTGAACCGTGTCTTCAACATCAGCGACAAGCATTATAGAACTAGATCGAATTCTCCGAAGAAACTTCCGTTCTTATCGCGCGGGTAAAAAATGCCCGCAGTTTTACCGTCGATATTAAAGTAACTTACAGTCGTATTTTATCCGTCACCTGCAATGGGTAGTTTTTGCGAGACAATGTGTAAAACAGTTTACAATGACAGGTTGGGTGGGCCCGGCTACCGTTCGTACCCACACTCAGACAACGTGAATATTTATAGCACCTCAATACTGAGAAGTATGACATTATGATGCACAGGGCGCATGTTAAGCACGTGACTTCCGCTGTCGAAATAGACTGATGCGTTTACGCTAGCTTCGAATCCGAGCTTTTATGGAAGCATTTTTTTATTTCGGAACAAAACCAATAGTAAAACTAATAGTATCCAATAAGTCCACCTTTTTCAAAACTTCAGTGATAAATCTTGAAAGTTCATTTCTAAATTCACCTTCACCCTTTTTATCATTAACCGCAGGTATTAAGTACTTTAATCAGATAAATAAACCATCCTTGTCGCCACTCCAATTTTCCTCAAAGCAGGCTTTAACATAGATCAATTCCTCTTGAATCCATTCTACCGAACGTAAAAAATATATCTTTGAAACTCAGCTTTCTAAAGGATTTCGTGAAGCGCTCGTCTTTTAGCGGCTCTCGGAAATGTTTTTTGAGGGGAATTCTCCGAACTTCTATTTAAAACGAAATATGTAAAGTAAACTTTGAATAGTGAACGGTTAAATGGAATGTGTTTTATAGAATTTATAGTGTGAATGCCGTGCGTGTGAAGTCATCAAAGCACAACTTTGGAAACGTTTTGATTGTATCGAACACGCGAATAACGTTTCAGAGCAGGATCAGATACCGTACTATTCAGGTTATTGCGGACTGATTACCGCCTGACCTAAATATGCTACGTGGAATAGTACCTTCCCCTTCGTAGCATGTTTGCTGACATTTTAGAAGTCCACAAATATCAGTTTTTTCAAATGACAGCCTACTTTTTCCTGACTATGTAAGTACGAAGCTCGTCAGTAAACAAAGACGTTTACCGAATGAAGGTATGTATAAAAATTATTCTCATTACTAAGGATCTTTTTGGTGCCAGGTATATGTGATAATAAAATCGGTAGAGAGACCTTATAACTCTGAATAGATAAGGATGTGGCCCAACCTGACGTTCCTTTCAAATAAGAACAATTTTATCTGCGACATGTCTGCGATAAACAGCTATGAGTCTAATTCAGACGTCTTCTGAATCTATTTTAATAGATTATGTTTGCGTCCAAACAGGGGAGGGTCGTTTTCTTTGAGCGCTTTTCGATTACAGGTCCCCACTCTTGTCTACACGGGATTCTTTTATTTTGTTTTCCTTATTTATCTCAAATAAACTCTTATGGGTAATGAAACATTCTTTATTTATTGCGCAGAAAAATGTCTAATTAAATGTAAATATTTGGTAAATAAATTGTGTTATTCTTGTGAACATGCCGTAATCTGTTTGAGATGATATTGGATAATAACTCCGAAACAAGGCCGCTTCTGAATTCTGATAAATAATTTAACAGTAAACAATACCTAAGTTATCAAACAATAGCTTACATAATTAAATTTATAAATTGGCAAATCCTAGGTGTACCTACTGAATAACGATGTCTTGTGTAAAATCGAACAAAAGACCACGCAAAGATGGTTTCTTGTTTTTTTGTTTAAACAATGGTTTTGGTTGTTCATCGTTGTTTGATAAGTTTTCCCTGACCATCACACTTGATTCAACATGATCGATGCGGTGCCTTTAGCACCAGTTCTCATGCAGAATTTTTGTCGAAATTACAACATTTCAACCAATCTCAACCTAATCACAGTACTCCATTCCTATCGAACGTGAGATGCGAGGTAGGTATATACAGTCTATAGAAGAGATTTGCCGAGGGAGAGATCCATTGTGGTAACCCTCTTACTCGGTCCCCTTGCAAAACCAAGGGTAAGTCGGAGTGCCTTCTCCTAACTCGCTTACAAAACGTTATATAGAGCTCCTGTATTTTACGAAGTCTCAGCAGTACTGTATACTTTTAGGCTTAAAGCGGGTCTGTATCACTTTTAAATATTTTTACCTTTAAAAGTTAGCTTTACTTCTAACGGGAGCTTGACAGACAGGCAACTAATACGGGATGGATTTTGCCAAATCAAATTATGCCTTTAGCTAGTGTAAATACGCTTCAATATAAGTTGCCTCTTGTAAATCGATTGACCACACACAAGTTAGATGGTATCTTTTAGTGCTCTTACTTTGGTCTTGCCATAATGACTCCGTCATAAAACGACCTAGAATTAAGATTATCTGCGGTCTTGGTTCATAATAATGCAGATATCGGACTGAAATTTATCCACTCGGGTTACTTTAGTTACTGTTGCTTCTTCTACAAAATATTCACGCACGAAACCGCAAACAATTTATATTGTTTCCTCAAAGTTAATATCCGTAAATTCTGGCTAGAGTTTATAGTGAAACCACTCCGATACAGTATGTGGTCAGTTATTCGGAGAATTTTTACAGCAACACTCCCCAAGTTCTATATTTTATGAAGCTCTTATGACTTCACGAATTTACGATATAGCTTGGTTTTATGTGTGTGGTCATATATTTTGGGACGGCCGTCATTTTATCTATCTTAGAGCCATCTTGGTACAGCCAATTCGACACAATTCTTTAGTAAAAAGTTGTCGCAAATGTCAAAATGTAGATTATGAAATGTGCTGCAACTTAAATTACAAAGTTTGGAGGGTTGAATCCCGGCCGAGGTCCATGGATTTTTTATTGATTGAATATTGGGAAATGTAGGTATATAGGTGTCTATACTTATGTTATATGTACTGTACACTACGGGGAGTAAAAGCGCTGATGAAACCGCAGGTTTGCACGTATTAAAAGTACATTTCCTGTTCACGGACAAGTCTTTGGTCGTAAATGCCATGAAACCCATTATTATTCCGGTCATGTAAACACATTATACAAAGTCATCATGTCTCATATTTCCTACATTCAACCCCCTCTGTCTAACGTTTACGCTCGATCGAATTACAAACAAATTGGCTACCTTGCTACAATGTGTCATGTTTCCCATTTAAATAATTTATACTCAAAACATACGGTATCACATCACACAGCTCACTACATACCTCATTACGAGTAATGAGACTCATTTGTTAAGGTATTATCGAAATAAGGCACTAAGGCTTGTTTCACTCTTCAGCGTGTCGCCGGTCGCATCCGCGAGTTGACCATTCACAGCACAGATAAATTAATTTTGACCATTCACAGCACAGAGAAATGTGCTGTGAATGGTCAACTCGCGGACGCGACCGGCGACACGCTGAAGAGTGAAACAAGCCTAAGTACCTTAACAAAAAAATATTTCGTGCTACGCTACTTTTCGGTCAGTTGCTTGTAGCTCTGTAATAACCTCAAGTATATCTAAACATTGAGCCGTAGTACCTAGTATACAGTCGTAGTACTTATATCCACTTTAGTCGCGTCCTCAAAGTTTCCATATATACTTTTATGCCAGCATGTAAGCTGCATTTTGTGTACACATAAAATTGAACTAGTAGCTGCCAGGCTTTATCGTTGATATAACATAACTTAACGTCATAAAATATTTTAGAATGAAACTAGAAAAGCTGCAAAATTTGACTGTTTAAGGCACGTTTCATAACGAAATGTTTCCACGTCTTGAAAATAATTGGAGTGGCCGTAATGTCCCGAACTTAAGGAATTACGTAAATCATTCATAACGAGCCTGTTTATCTTTCATTATGAATACGTGCCTGATCCTCAAAATAAAGTGATATACTGTTTTGAGCGCTATTTCCGAATTCTTGTTTGTTACTTTGAAACATGTGTTATTCATACAACTAATTTTGCCTGTCGAAAGTAGAAATAATCTGTTGTTTTGATTATAAGTAAAACAATATTTATAAGACTTGGCTTCATCTTTCTATATTATATTGTCTTCGTTAATGTTTCGAAAGCCATAAAAAGCTCACTCTTAGGTCGTAAAAGCTCCTATATTTGGAACGAAATTAAATTCCTTACCGACTGCCGTTCAAGTGTTCGGGCAGATATGCCGTATTACTAAAAGGAATATAAAAGTATTCCCTGAAGTGGTTTCGCGACAGCATGCTGAGGAAGGCGGGAGAGCGTTCAAAAGCTCATTTCTATTTGCGTACAATCATTATGCACCAGCACGCGCCTCTAACTGTGTAACAGTACCCGAGTCGTTTCCGTTTGCCCGTCCCTTCTCTTTCTTCTTTATTGCCCACTCATTTGTTCCAGAACCACCTCGAATTTGTCTATATTTTAAACCAAATCCGGAGTTTAGCGACGAGTAAATCAAACGTCCGATCGCTTTGTTAAAATGAAGAAGATTGCTATCGAGAGTGGTTCGCTTAATTTGATAGGATCCATCTCAAAATTGTTTTCCATTTTGTACTAAAAGCTTGAATATTTTATATACGTTTGCTGTTAAAATTTTGTAGATGGGAATGTTTGAGGCTATATTTATGTGTATTGTCAACAGATGCCCATGATGATTTTATGAGAGGAGCGAAGTCGTTCGAGATGAGGCGTGCGCGGTACATAGCCTGTGCGGTGCTGCTGCTGTGTCCTCTCGCGCTGAGCCGGCATGATGACGACTTTGCGTTCGACAACAGCGAGGAGTTTCAGGTCAGTGAACTACAGGACTGATTGCCCGATTGGTCCGTGTTATGTAATGTGACCCACAGGTCTGATTATCCGATTTTTCTATGTTATTCCTAATATAACTTAAAAAGAGCGCTGTGTAACATATAAAAGTTTTTAACTAGTATCATTTGTATTCCTGCAAAACATAACATTACTAAATTAAATTATTTTTACTTCTTATGGTTTTAAATATTCGAGAAAATACAACTGATTGTTCTAAAATTTAATTAAGGGAAAGGCTTCATTGCTGTGTTTACCATGAAAAATATAGGTACATAATGCTATTTCATAAAAATATTAGTTCGACAGGAAACGAACCATGTATTACCTTTGAAATTAGCCAAGTATAGCCGCATAAGAGGTGTTATTTCAGGTCAGTCGCCCCTTTAGCACTTAATCATAAAGACGTTGAACTATGACGCAAATTGCGATGCTCCTGAATACTAATGTGTGACAGCACCACCGTATCCGACGAGAACAAATAGTTTCCCAAGACCATTACGTCCATAATTGAAATGAATATGGATTATGTGAGTCCGGTGCAAAAAGTGAGTGATAATCTCCCCGCCTACAGATTCAAAGGGCGTGCACCGAGGTTTGACTTATGGTCCCGATATATCACTGCTCCTAATAGTGGAAGAAGAATACCTGGGATAAACGTAGCGTTTATTAAAGCCAGATTGTAGGGTCACGGGTAACATACCAAGTTGTAATCATTTATTCTATTTCGTGGTTCAAAGGTTCAAAGTCAATGACACAATTAAAGTAAAGTGAATTGCAACATTGTAATTAAATTAATTAAGTAATTAATTCCATTCATTGTAATTAAAAATATTAAGATTTTCCATTTTTAAAGATGAATAATGGCATATATGCATAATTGCAGGCTTCCTTATCACCAAACTTGAATATTTAAAAACATTTCCATTTTTAAGGTTACAGCTGACCAGTCGCCGCCGCACAAATTCCATACAAAGAATACCGAGGCAATAAAGATGGAAGTGTTCTTATTTCTTGCTAATAAGGGAAGCCTGCAATATAATTTATGTCATTATTCATTTGTATAAATGGAAAATCTAAATATTTTTATTCTATTTGGTGAAAGATACACCAAGCTAACAATATAATGTTTTTAAGGTGGAGCTGACAGCAAATCATTCAGAAATAACAAAGAATGGCCTAAGAAGGTTGTGGGGCGTTCCTGACACGTCGGCCTATGTGGGACACCTGTTCCGAATGGAAATCCCGAAAGAAGCCTTCTCCGGAAAAGTGGTAGCTTATAAGGTAAGCAAAGTAAGTTGTACCTGATTTATTATTTATGAATGTGGCTAACGAACTGTTTCAGTATCTTTTTTGTAGGCGAAATAACATGTTAGGAATTATTTTGGATGCCCAGATTAAAGTCAGTTTTATATCGTAGAAAAATTAAAAAAACGCGTAGAATATGAATGTGTACTCTTCTTCTCTAGTAACTTACGACTACTCATGTTTTGAAATCCGTTGGGTAATAAGATAGGCTTTGCGTTACTTATAAAAATGTATCTAAATATTATTACTTATCGGTTTATTCGGCCTAATGTTACTGAGTGCTATGAATCTATAGTTTTTATCCAGGAATGTTTAGAACAAACAAGTTTCGGTTGCATATAACTAACCCGTGATATCTTATTACTCCTAAGTGATAACAAGCTTAATTTTATGTAATGTTGCCAACACTTGGCGCGCCTGTGCCGTTTGACTCCTCATTACGAAATTATTGTACGACATTCAATTTCCTTTGCCAAGAAACTGAACTGCGATTTCAACAGATCTCAGCATGTTCCTGCAGTTACGGCAATTATCATAAAGCTTTCATAGTTGGTTGTGTTGGTTTATAAGATAAACCTACTGTATCTTAGTTAGATTCGGTTAAACTGGCACATATTACGATTTCAACCATGAGGTTGAAATCTAAGGCCAGAGAGATCATTGTTAGCAACAATCATAAATCATTGACCTTTGTGCACATATTATCTTGTTTTATAATACTTCAATACTGTTTTAGCAAGACTGTAGGTACACCTAGTACCTACAGTTTCATCATGGCAGCTTAGAACCCACTGCAGGCCACAAACTTCTTCAAATGTCACTCGTTCCTGACAGGAACACAGGTTTCGCACAGGAACTTCCTGTGCGTTTAGTGTTTTAGTATTAATACTATTCACAGAGGTAGAGAACTAACTAAACGGCTCGATGGATTTTTGCGTCATTGTCATTAGATTTAGCTTGATTAAAATAAGTTCGTATGAGCAAGTGGCCAACTCTGGTAACGGAGTTTTTAGGACGCCTAAAGGCCTCTGTCATGGCTTAACGACCTAAAAGCCGGGACCGACAATTTAACGTGCCCTCCGAAGCACGGAAGCACTCATCTCATAATCATTTTTGATTGATTGTGTGAGTGCTTTGGACATTTGATCAGAATAGTGAGGCACCCTTGGAGGGGGGTGGGGGGGTTGATTTTTTTATTAATTTTTGCTTGTAAGATAAGATGAGACTAATTTTCTTTTATCGTAGGTTCGAAGCGAAGACGGTCGTCGGACGCCAAGCTGGCTGGCCGTGGACTCCAAGCACGGACTGATCAGCGGCGTGCCTCAAAAAACGGACCTCGGCGCTCACACCTTCAGTGTCATCGCGCACGGCAACACCCAGGGACTTACTGCCACTGACTCCTTTACTATTGAGGTACCTACTGGAATTTCTGGGGAATGTTTTGTTAGCATTGTCCTTCAAGAGTATTTCTGTAGAAGTTCCACCATCAGTGATGTCTCTGTTTACCATCATCATCATTGGGAATAATAGCCCACTGCTGGGGATAAGCCTTTCCCTTAAACGCCACCGCCACGCTTCAATGTGCTGGAACACCCTACTGAATAAATATTTTTGACTTTTACCTTAACGCCTTTGTGCCATCCTCTGAGGTGCACAAACTGCTTATTATACTACGACGGTTACATCCTCAAGATCATAATATTTTTGACCATGTAGTTTCACTTCTCAATGTACTAGGGCATCACATAATTTTAGAGTACTGTAAAATCTGTAAAATTAAAGCATTAGTAACAAAATAATGCCACTCGGATCTGGCATCCCTATATTTACCCTACCCGCTCGGCTCGCGCCAACTTCATTCGTTTCTTATGTGCGGGCATCGCAACATCGCAATAATTACGAAATTATTTTTTTCGCAAGAAAGTTATAATTAAAAGTTTTTTAATTGGTAAAACAACGTAAACGAAGTGGTGATTATAGAATAAGAAAGAAGATTAAACTTTTGGAAAGGAGTTTATGGAAATCATCATCGTCTACGAGAGATGAAGGGAGGTAACAGTTTTTTGTTTACTCAATTTCACCCAATAATCAAAAAATATTACCTATAGATGCATACGACAAATAATACCGTAAATTATTTACGACAAATAATTTTTACATGTCGACAATTCACATTAAAAAATATGTGACTACCTTCATTTTATTTTTGTCTCGTGTTTATTGTTGTATTGTTTATCGTTGCATTGTGATATTTATCCATCATGATAAACGATTTAGATTACGTCTTAGTAATAACAATTTTGTCAAAGTGACAAAAACTGCCGGTGTTCTTTTTCTTTGCACACAGGTCACCAACGATGTTGAAATACCTACCTGCGATACATTACGCGACGAGCTCGCGTTTGATAATTATCGCTCAGTCTCGTTTCGTCACATTATGACGACCAATGACTTTAAAACAATAAAAAGGGCAGACTGCAGATTGGATGGATATGTTTACCTGCCAACACAGGTCAAGGGTGTAAAAAGCCTAGGTCCCCTGCGTTATACTGCGTGACGTGATCACGTTTGATATCGCTTAGTCCGGAATGACTTTAAAATAACAACAAACTGCAAACTGCAGATTGTAAGTATGTCTACCTGTGCATACAAGTCAAGGAGGTGGAAAACCTACCTGCGTTATACTGCGTGACGCGATCACGTTTGATATCGCCCAAATGACTTTAAAAAACAATTAAAACGGCAGACTGCGGATTGGATGTATGTATATGTTTACCTGCCCACACAGGTTAAGGGTGTAAAAAACCTAGGTCCCCTGCGTTATACTGCGTGACGCGATCACGTTTGATATCGCTTAGTCCGTAATGACTTTAAAATAACGACAACTGCAAACTGCAGATTGTAAGTATGTCTACCTGTGCATACAATTCAAGAAGGTAAAAAACCTACCTGTGTGACGCGATCATGTTTGATATCGCTTAGTCCATAATGACTTTAAAATAACAACAACTGTAAACTACAGATTGTAAGTACCTGTGCATACAAGTCAAGGAGGTGGAAAATCTACCTATACTGGGTGACGCGATCACGTTCAATATCGCTCAGTCTCGTGTCGTCGTGTAATGACGACCAATGACTTTAAAACAATAAAACTGCAAACTGCAGATCGTAAGTATATGAACGTAAGTATATGTCTATCTGTGCATAAAGGTCAAGGGTGATATATATCTACCCAGCGTTATAGCGCGATGCGATCACGTTTGATTTCGCTTAGTTTCGTGTCGTCACGTGATGACGACCACTGATTTTAAAATAATAAAAACTGCAAACTGCAGATGGTAAGTATTATTATGTATACCTACCTGCCCAATACCTACCTATGTGATATTGTGTGACGCGATCACGTTTGATATCGTTCAGTCTTGTTTTATTACGTGATGACGATCAATGGTTTTAAAATAATAAAAACTGCAAACTGCAGATTGTAAGTATGTTTACCTGTAAGTATTGTGTCATACTGCGTGACGCGAACAAGTTTCTATCGCTCAGTTTCATGCCGTCACGTGACGACGACCAATGACATTAAATCCAATAACAACTACAGACTGCACATTGTACTGTACAGGTTATATTACCTGACTTTTGTAACTTTGATGAAAGCGTAGTATGTCTTCTACCATTCTCAGAGCGCGGCTATTATAATACCAGACTCCATCACCGGGAGCTCTACTTTATTTGTCATAGTCAGACCATGACAATCGGTTCATACATTATGTGAATAAAGAAATATATTATTATTATAATTATTATAATTATCTATCTTTATAGGAACTCTCTAAACGTTGGGGTCGGATTCTGGTGGAAGGTGACCGAGACCAAGAAAACCAAAGAGACCTCGTAAAAAAGACTTTAATATTTAAATATTCTATAAATATAAAGGCCTTCAGATTAAAAGGTATGACCTTAGCTTACTCTCTAGATCGAAGCAGGAGCAGACAAACTGGAAGGCCATTCCAGAACTAAACCACCCAGACCATTCAGGTGGGGTGGACCGAAGAACAGATGCCAAATCTGAGGTAATCGTCTTAAGATGGGTACCCGTTCCAAGGGCGGAGACCACCACCTGCCGCGAGCTCTTCCTGCACCAAGACTGAGTTCAGGACCCGCAAAACGCATAAGAGGTAAGTAATACTACTTCATGCTAACAATTTGCGCTATTTTATGCTAATTACTGCGCACTCTGCTGTACCCAATGATCTTCCACTATACCTTATAAACTGAGGTAGATGTGTTGTGTTGTGCCCCGCTCCGCGTGGCAAATTAACTTCGGGCTGGATAGCTTGAGTCAACTCGGTCGCTCGTCACAGGCTGTCATTTGCGACTTGCTCCTCACGTAATTGTGAAAATTATATTTATCTCGTTCTGACAACGAGGTTTTGTATTTCTCTGCTATCTTTTGGTTTCTTGAGTGATGTAATGTAAACGAAGCTGCGAATATTCTACCTACTTAGCTGTAAAATAATTTCGCCGCGTTTGAAAGCTTTTATAATGAGTTTAATTAATATAACTCTCTGTTGGAAAAATATCATTAGCTGTACCTAGCTATATGAATGGATTTAAAATCCCGTTTAATAGTAGGCCTCCTGTACAAATGTTGGAACAAGCTAACCAAAAGTTTAGCAATACGGAGTTACTCGTAGAGCAGTTATGTTCAGCTACTCATAAGTTATAGTCATCAGAATCTGTGATGCTTACATAAAACATATTCCGGACCATTTTTATCTAAAACTTTTTTGACAAATTATTCGTGAAGGCACTTCTAGATTTAGTGTTAAGTCGATTTATCTTTCAGTCAATATTTTAAAATAGTAGATACTTGCACCGCTGCTAAATTACTCATTAAAGACTGCTTCATGGCTATGATAGACTTGCAAGATACATATGTTTTTTAGTACCCGGTCCATAAGGGCCTATCATTTCTTATGTATCCAAGAAATACGGACTAATTCTAGTCATTTATTAAAATGAAATTCAGTGCATAAATGATACTTATAATTGCCACGACAGAGTCAAGGAAACCTTCAAGATTGGGTTTTATTATTATTAACCATAAAAAAGTAACCTTATCTCATTTAAAAAATAAAATAAAAAAGAAAACAACTTTTTGTGTTCGAATTAGACTCTCGTACCTAACAGGTGCCTGAATTTGGCAGAATTTTAAAACAAATAGAACACTTATCTTGTTAAAACTCGTTCACTAACCCTAAGGGATTTCACGAAATTTTTTCGTGTTACTTTGCTCAGCTTGTCCTGCAGTTGCCCGTGAACGGCTATAGGTCCGCTTCGAATCGGCTTGAAATTGAAAAATTTATATTTTCTTTGATTAAACGACTATGACTCCTACATGGTACACAACACACATATACCTACGAGTAGCTTATATCCAGATTTGTCTTTGTGGCGAAATTATATTTTAATTTCAAATAATCCTATTTATGGTATTAGATTTTTATGGATGCGCCTTTAAAGGATTGGGGCGTCTTAATTTTAACGGAGAACATGTAAACGGTTTCTAGGACTGCCGAGCCAGATACACTATCAACCTTTTAGAACTTAAAGCCGCTTCTATAGAATTACAGTGTTTCGCTGGCAAATCGATACAAAATAAATTTTGATCCGTAACGATAAAACGAACGCGATATGTAATTATGATGAGGAGGTGTCCAGTTTAAGCATTTAAACAATTTAAGTAGTAAGATCTAGTAGCGGCGTTATAGTGTAGCATCTTTGAAAAATCCAAAATCAAAAAGGAAGCTGGACCAGGGATCCAGATGTTTTTTAATTATTATCGATACAATATGGAGTCTATCTCAAACAAGTTTGAATGATTTATGAAAATTATTTATTTGCCACTAGAATAAATATGTAAATGTCATAAGTTCGTCTCTTGAAACGAGATCCGTCAGCATTCGATATCGATGCGTTTACTCTAGACTGGAGTGTTTATTTCTTTCTACACATTCCCTCCTTTTTTCATTCATTTTAATATACTTAAGTAAACTAAGCAATAATCGTGCTACTAGAATTGGTCGTCCCTTATTGGCCTAGCGGCCTTGGTACCATGGTACCCATTGTTCATAAAAATATATATAATTATATCTCAAGGCAAACTAGTTTACATAATACCACATTAGGTACTCTTTTCAACTTTCAGACTCTGGCAGCGACACCCTAGTGTCATCGCTGTTATTGAGCAAGCCTACTCAAGACAAGCACTGTAAGCAAGTGCTATAAAATTGATATAATTACTTACCTATCAACTTTTTCTAAAGTTCTTTAAAACAATAATAACTGTGAGTCCACAAAATGGTGGCAATTTTTTGCACCAAACTTTAAATTGAATTTTTAGAAGTTATATTCTATTTGTAATCGATTTTCTAGTTAGCGAATATAAATCTGGGTCAAATTATTCGACTTTGAATACTTGTCATTCAGCGCTTGCTCTGATATTTGGTAAACGGATGAGTCAAGATGATAGAATAGAACTAAACTTTGTTTTTTTTCCAATAATGAAAATAATCTGAAATCTGAATCTTGTAGGTGCTTGATCCTCTTTCGAAATTATTTCCAAAACAGATAATTTTTTCTTACAAAACGATACATAATGCGAGTGTCTCGACAATAAGCCGATAGATAATACAGATTTTGTCAGTCAAATAGTGGCGTCTATGCGTAACGGAGTCCCACTAGATATTTTATAACGAACCGACTCGTTTGGTCAGAAGTTCTACATTTGACCCAAAATGATGAGCGTGATGTATTTGGGTTTTTTGTAAAATATTTTAAGTACCTACTCTATCGGTTTGACCAATATTTAAATAATTGAATATTTTGAATTGAATATTTATTTATTTGCAGATTCAATTTTTTGTCAAAACATGCAATCTTAAGTTGATTGTAAGACATCATTAGGTATTAATGTACCTACCTGCTTTTGCGTTAACCGCTTATGTCGTTAAAGGTCGCTAAACATCTACATGGTCAAAAATATTATGATCTTGAGGATGTAACCGTCGTAATATAATTGATGGTTAAACAAACTTACCAAGTGAAGTTTGGCCATAATTATACGAGACGGTTACATCCGAAGAGATCAAGAAGGTCCCACCCGAACCCATAAAGGCCCTTGCTACTTTAACGACATAAGTGTCTCTGAAGAAATGAAGTTGGCGCGAGCCGAGCGGGTAGGGTAAATATAGGGATGCCAGATCCGAGTGGCATTATTTTGTTACTAATGCTTTAATTTTACAGATTTTACAGTACTCTAAAATTATGTGATGCCCTAGTACATTGAGAAGTGAAACTACATGGTCAAAAATATTATGATCTCTTCGGATGTAACCGTCTCGTATAATTATGGCCAAACTTCACTTGGTAAGTTTGTTTAACCATCAATTTTCCAATAGGTAAAACATGACATTCTGGAATCGTTTATTATTCTATCTTATTTAAAAAAGAGTTTTAAAAATCAAAAGTGCGGTACCAGATGATAATTGACAGCAAAAAAAAAACACAGTACTTATATTTTATCAGTAGTTTATGTAGTACTTATATCAGTCCTGCGGTAAATAATAAAATAAAAATAAAAATATTTATTGCTTTAAAAGCTTAAAGACATATTAACTAAATACTGGGGCTTACTGTAGAGTTGATCTACACTTAAAAACTATTATTTAAAGCAAAGGTCTCTTACAAAAAATTATCTCATTAAACATTTCATCATATTTTTTCCAGGTTAAAAGAGCTCACGAGAAGCCTCACTCCAAATACGGAACATGCATCGGCAAGGACAGAAGACTGGTCCTAGTGATCCTTATCGATGGATCGTTCAATCGGATCGCGCCGCGGCAACGGATACGCGCTCTTATGCAGCTCGCCAATTTCATGGCTATAGATGGGGTAAGGATATCAATCTATACCAATCCGTACCCATAATTATAAATGTGAAAGTGTGTTTATTTGTTTATTTATTTGTCCTGCTTTCACGTCAAAACAGAGCGACGGATTGAAGTAATTTTTTGTGTGGAGATAGTTGGAGGGCTGGAGAGTAACATAGGCTACTTTTTATCCGGGTACCACGCGAGCGAAGCCGCGGGCGGAAGCTAGTATGTATATAAAGCGGAAGAGTTTATTTGTTTGGACGTTGATAATCTCAGGAACTACCAGATGGATTTGAAAAATGATTTCTGCATTTGATAGCTTAACTCTTGAGGAAGGCTACTTTTCATCATCATCATCATCATCATCATCACCAATATCATCACTACGGGGACCACGCCGCGAGTGTAAATATAGAAAGGAAGATTCTTGGGCCCGAGTTGTCTGTTTGTTTGCCTCACAACATTATTTTAGCCCTTATCACAGTTAAAGGTCGTCACGACTATCTTCTTGTCAAGTTGATAAGATTTGTAGTGTATGTGTCTATTATATCCAAAGAGCATATTAATTATTCTTTAGGTCCACTTCAAGATCCATTGGCAATCACAATTTTGATCAATTTTCGTTACTTATTTAAACAAATGTATCATTACAACGGAGCCCTAAACCAGGGGTGTAAAAGAAGAAAAAAGAAGCACTTAGATCCAAAGCGTAGGATTAAAGGTATGACGTACTGATTATATTATTATTAGTATTACGTATTTACCATAAGCATAACTAGCTAAAAAGTAGCCTATGTCCTAATCTTAAATTGCCTATGTGTTTTTTGATGGCATACAGAAATGACTGGTTTGTTGAACAAATGTTGTTTTATTGCAGGACGAGTTCTGGATGGAGCCTTACAAGACTGATTCATCGCACGCCGACACCATCCTCAGCGGGGCTGGTTCTTCGCAAAGGAAGCACGGCGATGCCACCACTGCCATTTATTTGAATGTAAGTACATCACACTAATGTTATAAATGCTAAAGTTTGGATGTTAGGATGGATGTTTGTTCCTCTATAACTCGTCAACCACTGAACCAATTTGGCTGAAATTTAATATACTTATAGATAGATAATGACCAAGAAAAGCCGCGAGAAAAAATATTACGTGATATTTGCCGAGACCCGCCCTCTCCCACGTGAGATTGGGTGAGATTTGGCTCGACCCCCTCCCCCCCTAAAAGCCTCACGTAATTAATGGACGCCCCCTTAAGTATACTTTTATTAAACTAATATAATAAAGCGGAAGAGTTTGTTTGTTTGAACGCTGTAATCAAGTCTAATCCCTGGAACTATCAGTCGAATTTGTAAAACTCTTTCTACCTTATTTTGATTGCTCAATTCTTGAGGAAGGTTAAATGCTATTTTTTTATGGAGACTAATTATATTATGAATTTAGTATTATTTGTTAATCTTTTGTTTCCAGGTTGGTTGCGGAAGCAAGCTATGGAGCCAGCACAAAGTACTAGTGGCGGGACTTAGAGAACAGTCCCGGGACGGGACCCTAGCTCACGTACTGAGACTGCCTGTGATCGGCTGGCGACTGGTTATCGTCAAACCTACGCCTAGGACTAAACGACAGGTAAAGCCCTAAATATTATGAAAAAGAATAGAAAAATAGCCAGCACAAAATAGTGGCGTAATTGAGGGGAAAATCCCGGGACGGTACCCTAGCTCACGTACTGAGACTGCCTGTGATCGGCTGGCGGCTGATTTCGGGAACCTACGCCTAGGACTAAAAAAAAACTTAGGCCTTTACATCTTTACTAAATGATTAATACAGTGATAGGAGGCAATCTTTGCCTACACTTATCGGGACACTGTAGTGCCTGGGACATTGTTGAGATGGAGTAGGCTTCCCCAGCACCTACACCATCCTCTCAGCTTACCGGCCATACCCACAGGAAAGACATGGTCAATACGGGCTGACTAAGCCGCGGGTTTCCTCACGATGTTTTCCTTCACCGTTTAGAGCTCGTGTTAATGCGCATAATAAATTTTTCGAAACGAAAAATCCATTGATGCACGGCCAGGATTCGACCCACGACCTTCGGATCGAAAGTCGAGGTACTATACCCCTCGGCCAACACGGCTTTATGAACTACTTATACGAACATTCTTTCTTTCTATGCATAAAATCTAAATTAAACTTTGTAACGGAAGAGCGAGGTCTCCTAATACATACTTAAAAGGAGGCCCCAAACCCATGTAACAAAATAGATTCATCATCATCATCATCTCAGCCTGGTTGCACCCACTGCTGGGTATAGGCCTCCTCTTTATTTCGCCAATCAGTCCGGTCCTGTGCAATCCTGATCCAAGCTTTCCCTGCCACATTTACTATGTCATCTGACCAGCGGGCCGAAAGAAAATAGATTAAGAAACTGAAATAAAATATTTGATTTGATTTGATTCTAGCTGCCAGTAGAAGGGTCGGGCGACCAAGGGGCGATGTACGACGCGGAATATGACGCGGAAGAGGACGATATGGCTGACTACAGCGGATACGATGACAACGAAGATGACGACTACACGCACAACGACGTCGGCAACAAGCCAGAGGATGTGAGTTGTGTCATAAACATTAGGAGCTTATATACCCAACATTTTAGTTGTTCAAAGAGAACTTTAGGAGCTTTATAATAGGGCCTTTTGCTCAAAAAATGAGAAGAAGACTACGGTCGGATTATCGAGCTATTGTGTGACAAGTACAGCCATACGATTCGTCATATGAACAGAGATGCATAAAACGAATTTTCAGACCTCGAAATTAAAAATAATGGATTTTATTCGAATATTTCGCTGAATAGGTACTAATGCTATGAAGACTACTTTGTCTAGATTTAGGATAAGCAGGTCAGAGAGCTATCTTTTTACAAGCACTAATTATAGACTAATGTTTACGAAATATTGACGTGATTACAAAGGTCACAATTGATGACTGTAAATCTGATGCAATGCGAATTGCGACCGTAATGTGGTTCGCTTCGCTCGCTAGTACATTGCTTGGAGATTTAGGTAATTCTTATAGAGCCCGATGGTCAAAATTAGACTTCTATTTTTTGGGCTGATTTTGCAATCGACCTGTGATCTGTGAGTTAAAGCTGCAAAGGATTTTTGTTGTGTGTGAGTGCTTAATGTTCATTCACATCATTATAATGTTTTCAAATGTTCATGTTACATTAACATTGAAAAGTGTGTGAGTGATTGTATGAAATGTGTTCATTTAAGTGTCTCAAACTCATTTACACTTGGTGGCCATCATTCGTCATCTTCTAAATGCATATTTATAATTGTATCGTCATTTGTATGACTGTCATTCATTGTTTCGTAGATTGCATCATTGTTTAATCATTGGAGGATTATATTACATTATTTTTGTGCGTTATCGGGCTGAATCATACAGCCTTGTTGACAATATAATTATTTCGAACCTTGATCTCTTCTATTGCGCCAACACAAGCTAGAAACATTTTGCGGAGTCGCAAAGATATATTCTCCCTCTCTTATCTATAAGATAGAAAGAGAGGAATAATGATAATGGCGGTTATTAACTTGCAAATGCTATTATGTTCTCTAATAGAGTCAAGAGTCAAACTTCATTCCGCATTTTTTTGTGTCAGTTAAAATAGTGTTGTCTCTTTCGTTCTAAAAATGAAGGACAGAGACATACAATGTTTAAAATCTTCCAATGACTAACAAAACTATCTCTAGCCATCCCACGGATATCGGAATGCTTACCTTGCACTTTTCTGTCACCACATAATCATAGCAGTATCAATGGGAAAGCATGGAATGCCGAATGTATACCCTCTATATGTAAGAGTATAAGGTACAAAGTCGCCTGACATTCCAAATACAATTCGCAATATGGTTATAACATTTTGAGCTTTGTGTGTGGTTACTAAGACATAATGTTGCTTGCGTGGATTTAATGGAAATGTTTGCTTTACATGTAAATATAACTAACGCAGACGCAAACATACTTATGTGCACGCGAGTGTTTCGTGGGTTCGCCTTTTGTGCAACAAAGAAAATTAAACATATCGAACATTTTTTGACTCTGCATAATAGTTTTTCTTTTTTAAACAAACCATAAAAAGCTCTGAAGTTATTTGTTGAAAAAAAATTATTACCTTACGAATTCTTTGAATCCATTTTGGTGTAGGTATATTTTTGATACTACTATTACGACATGCTTAATGTGATCTACTTAGTCGATCTTAAAAGATCATCGAAAAAAGATATGAATGGATGAAAGGCATTAAAATCCGAGCTTTTCTGTGCTTCGAAGAGCACTTTCAGTTGTCAGTCCTTGCTATAAAGTCATTAAGCCATGACGGAAGCTTCCAGGCAGTCTAAGACTCCATCACCAAAATTGGCCACTGGCTTAAATGGCGTACTGTGAAGCTGCAGTAGTAGCGTATCTGTGGAGTATGTACTCCCGCCAAATTTCACCTGTGACGTCGATTGTCCCAGTAGCTTAATTGGTCAGGGCTAGGCGAGCATGCGAGTTCAAATCTCGTCTGGGCGCAATTTTTGGAATGTAATTTAATCTTCTTTACATGCTTCTGTTTGTCTCCTAATATTTTTTTCCAAATTATCAAGAAGTCAGTCGACCTCTGATAAACTCTAGTAGGTACTTATCTAATTACTTACTTATTATTACAAGATATAAGTAAAGTACCTACACAGTTTTATCA
This sequence comes from Camptogramma bilineatum, assembly GCA_958496255.1. Taxonomy (NCBI): domain Eukaryota; kingdom Metazoa; phylum Arthropoda; class Insecta; order Lepidoptera; family Geometridae; genus Camptogramma; species Camptogramma bilineatum. The sequence continues at coordinate 5,733,748 of OY292467.1, read as the reverse complement.
CCAAAACAAAAAAAAAATGTAAGACCTTATCTCGTCTTGGCTTTTAATTATAAACAAATTAAAAAATAATGACCTTTTGTTGTTTAAAATTATTGTTATGACTTTGTGACCCAAAACTTAATTTATAAACGTTTTCGCAATTAGTACAACATAGGCTTGTTTAACTCTTCAGCGTGTCGCCGGTCGCGTCCGCAAGTTGACCATTCACAGCACAGAGAAATTAATAAATAAATGAAATTAATTAAAAATCAACTCGCGGACGCGACCGGCGACACGCTGAAGGAAGAGTGAAACAAGCCTAACACTAATAATAAAACGACGGACAAGAAAGTGATCTTATAAGGGTTCCTTGTTTTACCTGAGGTACGGAACCCTAAAAATATAAGACACTAATAATAGGACTATTATAAATCCTATGGTTAATAAAAAATCTTATTTGAAAAAATAAATGAGCCGCACTGCAAATATAGATCCTTCCGCGTTTTATTTAAAAAAACTGAATGCAAATGAAACACAAATGAAATTAATTACTTACTAAAAAATAAGCATTTTGAGTAAACAAACAATCAAAACATCTTCTTCTTCAGCATATACTTGCCCACTGCAGGGCATTATGCCTCTCCAATATTTTTCCACACTGCTCTATCACTGCAAAGCAAAGCAAAACATGAAATGTAATACAGTCAAACCTGGGTAACTGAGAACTGGATTAGTGAGAAAACTCTATAAGTGAGAGTAGTAGCCAGGACCCGTCATTTTAAGCTCCCAAAACCTCTATTAGCGAGAAACAGAAACCTCAGTAAGAGAGAGTCGTTTTTCCCTCATGGACCTCCGTAAGTGAGACTGCTACTTATCTATACCTCTATAAGCGACAGTCGAACTTTATTTATTTATATTATTTAGGAGGAACTATAGCTACCTACAATAAAAATAAATAGGTCCATTTACATACCTAAAAGAAAATAAAATTACATAGTGCATGAATTTTTGTTTTGTTTTCGTAAGCATCTTGATACCTACCCTTATAAAGTACTTATATGTCGAAATCTAATGACTTAAATTATGTCGAAATCTAAACATATACACACTATTAAAAATATCTATAAGTATACATAATAATGTTGTGCATATTATGCACATAATTTTATCAGATTACATATTTACTACATGCGTACTTGCTGTGATTTGTTATTGCTGCGTACCTCTATAAGAGAGAAACGCTACCCATATACCTGCATTAGCGAGAAACTCGGGTTAGTGAGATACCTCTATAAGCGAGAATAAGATTGTGCTCCCTTGAACTCTCGCTTATCCAGGTTTGACTGTATTAGGAATTACAAAAATACATAGGGCGGGATTTTGCAAAATAAAGGCTTAGTCCAAGACAACATGATGAGAATTACAAAACAGACGTTAAAGCTTCATTTTATTACAAAATCGTTAAGCATTTTCGAGACCAAGCAAACAAAAGGCTCACACAATGTGTTACGTACACAATAAACATTTTAGACCAAACAAAAGGCGTCCCTACCATTCTATAACCACACACACTGCTGGTGACCGGCGTACTAACATGTTTCGACACGGCGCGCCAGGTGGAAACCCTCACGACACAAACCCCGCACCCCCACCGCCACCATCACGGCGATACCAGCGCAACAACCTCCGACAACTTTCAGACCGAGCCAGCTGAGACTACGCCCACAACCCTCCCCACTACCCTCCCTACTACCCAACCCCCCACTACCTCACTACCTTCTACCCCAGAAGAGACTACGGTGGAAGCTGAGTCGACGACTAATACGTATACCACTGAGGTTTGTCGTAACGCTACGCTTAGCATGCTCGTGTGTGTAGATTGGAATACAGCGGCAGATGTCTGAATATACACTTTGACTCAGTAGGTATGTATTTAATAAATAACTAAGTAATCAAATTGTTCATTGAACAAGACAAAGTAATTTAAATACATATAACACAATGGTCTCCAAACTAGGTTCCAAAATCAAATTAATTATAGAGCCAAAAAAAATGAACCAATGTGGTTAAGTATCTCTTTTCATATAATTTTATGGAAGTAAAAAAGAGAAACAAACTTAACCAAATACCGTACCAAAAATGTTAAAACGGACTCGCTTTCTCGCCCACCTTGTCGCAGTTGAGTGTAAGAATGCGTGAAATATTTATCAGTTTTAGCTAATCTCTTCGCATATTTCACACAATATAGCGTGCATCGAGGAGTGAGTGTGCGCAGAGTAAAAAAAAAGAGAAAACGTCTATAGAGACATTCTTCATAGGATCATTTTAGTTTTATATGCTTGTGGGTTTTATAATCTATGCTTCAATCAAGGTCGAAAGTTCCTGTATCATCATTTCATCATGCAAATTCCCGATGAGCTGTACATTATGGATATAAGAATTATATTTAACTGCCTGAAGTTTTCATGCATTTTGATCGAATGTGCTATGAAATGCATTGTAAGCTTAACGATTTAAAAAGAAGATAAGATAACGCTATGTCGCTGCATTTCAAGTTATATATTTCCAACAATAAAATTGTTAAAAGTACTTAATCTTTTTATTATTTTAATATTATTAGTTTGTATGAATGCTAGTGATTTATTTTGGAATCTTGTTTCTACTAGTTCTATTGCAAGTGGTTATTTATTTCCATATTGTATAGTTTTAAGTGTTAGTAGTGTATCGTGCTAGAATTTATTGAGAAGTATGTGCATTGATTTCGATGTTGCCGATGTAAATACCTATTTCAAGCATTTTCTAGAACTAAGCATGTCAATGTTTAGTCTATTTCGGCATGATTTTATACAAATCTTCAAATAAACGCACCAAAGATTGTGTCTAACTAAATCAGGCGCAATCCAAGCGTGTTAATACGCACCGAAATAAGCTATGCATGCATCAAATTTACACTTTATACCTTTGATTTAGAATCATAAATCCGTTGCAGGACAAAGTGAAGATCACGCCTTACTCTGAATCGGCATCGGAAACTGCCAACTATAATGTTTCAATAGTACCAGCTTCGGTTAAACCGAGGGTATTGGATGAAAGTGTGTTCCTTTCGCCGGCTGAACCTTCCACCACCACAGAACCAGATACGGTATGTATTCATACAGGTTTTTGAGATTGGTGACGTCTTCATCCTTTTTGAATGGACAAACTCAGTGTGTACTCCAAATGAATATGACTTGACAAGACAAATCTTTAAACTTTTATTAAGAATCTATAAAAACGAACTATGGGTCGTATAACTAAATAGAAATACCGAAAGTAAATTAGTCTCACTTCTCAATTAGTCCAACAGCGACTAACTCATTTTCACAAACAATTTTTTGCTTACATTTATACGTATTTATCTATTTTTGACAATCGTTACGACAGAAACGAGTATATTTTCATCCCTTTACAATATACAGTAAAACCAAGCTATTTAATAATTACAAACGATCCCCAAATGTCTCAACTGATTCATTGTACTGAATATTAAATAGACATATAATTATGAAAGGAACTAAATTCTCTTGTCAAAGTTTCATATTCATTGGGTACATACTGAGCGTCCAAATCACATCGACTCACAACATTAGACTAATTAGTCTAATAACTATGGTAGACTAATCGAGTGGTGTTGAAATAACATGGGTTTAGTTTAGTTCTTTGAATGTGCATCTAATTTCACATGATCATTTTGAGGTGTTTCTGTGTAAATATCACACTAATCTTTGGACGTTTGGACAACGAAGTTATTTGATACCCAAATACTTGATATCGGTTATATTGAAAACATAATATCTTCATGTAAAAAAGCTTTAGGAAATAGCAGTGTTGTATGTATATATGAGCCACATATTTTTACAAATATCACTATTTATACAAGTGCAATGAAGGTTATTGAATTATTTGTAAATTCTTCAAGTGCAAAATATTTCTACTGATCTATATATCTCTATTTCCTTCTCTCTCTTACACCGCACAATCTATATCGTTGTCTCAACGTCCTATCACATCGTGTGAGCGTCCGCATGGCACTTTCAGCAGACTGTAGTTATTCGCGCGTCGAACGAACTGCCAGTGATGACGTCAGAGCGCCCTGTGACGTCACCGATAACCGAGTCAACCACGGAGCCTACGAGTTCAACGACCACGTCGACGACTAGTACGACGACTAGTACGACAACTAGTACTGTGCCGCCGACAATCCCGCCGACTGTTCCGCCGACCGTCCCGCCGACTACCACGTCAGTTCCTGAGACAACTTTGCAGGAGGTTACTAACCAGGTCCGTTGGGTTAAACATCAAATACTTAAAACTCGATGGACGATTTTATGTCAAGCGATTAATCATAAGAGCTGTTACTGGACATCTGATCTACCTACATGAATTGAACATGTTGTTGATCAGCGGACTTAAAAAGGTCGCTAAAACTGAATCACAATGTGAAATGAACTATAGTGCCGTCTCTTTTCATTCTCAGGCAATGAAAAGAAATGGCAATAGTTCAATTCCTTTATTGCGATTCTTCAATAGTGACCTTTATAGGCCCGCAGAATCATTGAATCAGAATCAGAATGATTGAAGGACTTCCAGATATTATTTAAGTGGGACCTACTGCAAGTCACTGAGAAAATAGTCACATCAGTTTTAGAATAATGTAAGGTTAGTGTGGTTCTGCAAATCTTGTCCAAAATGTTGGTCATAAACATAATTAAGTCTTAGTAATAGCGTCCATGGTAATAGTCGCTAGAACCCAACGCTTCAATCATTCTGAAATACAACCCGTGACATATTTCGAAGATAAATCAACTATCTGAAGGTGCCTAGTGAAAATAAAATAATTTATGTTTAATAATCTTGTTATCGCAAGGATTTCAGTAAGTACATTACATATTCATTGAATGAAATGGGAGTGGTTTTCACCTAGTACAATCTAACGGTGCGTTTCCACCTAGACATGAGTAAGCTGAGTAGTGCGCGAGAATTAAATCCACCAATAACAGCCCTGCTTTGAACAAGATAGAAAAATGAAGTGATGCCATTGGTGGATTTATTTTCCCGCGCATAGCTCTTCTTTGCACATGTCAATGTCTGATAAGAACACAAAGTTGGTACACTTCTTCCAACGGATCTTGGCATTCGTGAAGTTAGTCGTTTCGGTGCGCAGTGCAACTTTTTCATACAAAATTTTCTACTGCGCAGTGAAAAGCCTAACTTCACGAATGCTTAGATCCATTGTGACAAATGTACTGTAAATACACATATCTTTCTGCACTCTGGTATAAATTGTAAGTATCACTGGTTTTGATTGCAACACGGTTTCATGATACTAACAGTAATTGGTTTTTCCATTTGGTTTAATTTTGGATACATTTTCTAACAATAACTTTTCAAAATTCTAAAAAACTAAAGAGATCCTCAAAAGTTTCATTATGAAGTCGTTTGAAACGACTCAACCACAAAACCGAAATCACAGAATAATAGGTACAGAAGCCTGACTTCGCGAAAACATTTATTTAAATAGAGACTCTTGCTGCGATGCAACAAAGTGCAATTCCACTTGTTGTAATTTTCAAGCAACAAATATTTTGTGAATTTCACAAAATGTGGGTATGTGCCTTTATAAATTTGGACGTTATTCTCACTACTCCCGTAGACATTTCAATCAAGATCTTAGAGAATAATCTATCGAGCCATGAGAATACAACAATATTTTATCTTCACGTGATTTTTAATGTAACTTTTAAACAGTGGTTTTCTAATAAAACGCTGTAATTACAGGAGACAAGTCCGACAGAAGGCAGCACAATAATCGGTCAGACAACAGAAACAGTGACGTTTGCAATGCCAGTGAACCAGCCGCCTACTCTGAAGCATCACATGAAGAAACTGGCCATCATTGCTGGCAAAGCATTCAGGTAAACAAGTAACAATAAATATTGCTGGACATTTCACACAGCGCCATCTAGCCCCAAACTAAGCAGAGCTTGTACTATGGGAACCAGATAACAATATTAATTCAAATTTAGGACCATCGGTAAAGGGTTAATGTTATAAGCTGCGGGTCTAAAAAGGCTGTCTTAGCTGAATCATAATAAGAATTGTATGATATGACGTCTCATTTCATAGGCATGAGAGTGACGAGAAGAAAACAATATGAATCGTAATAATGATTCAAAAAATGAATTGCGCAACTTTCTGCACTCAAAGTGCATTTCTGTTCATAACTTCGAAGATCCTCAACATATCCTCACCACATTCTTAAAAAGATTTTTTCAAATCGGTCCTAGCGTCTTCGAGTAATCGGGGAACACACAAAAAAAAAGATTTCAACGAATTGAGAACCTCCTCCTTTTTTTTCCAGATACATTATCCCAGCGGATCTGTTCACTGACCCAGAAGAAGGCAGCAACCTCACGTTTACGATGTACGAGGCCGAAAATGTTCCGCTCAGCAAGAACTCCTGGATACAGTTCATACCGTCTGGACGAGAGGTCTATGGATTGTAAGTTACTGGTTTATATCATTCTAATCTCATTCTATTTCTCATTCTCATTCTAATCTCCGTAATCCTCCGATAAACTACACTAGAATATCGCACCATCCGCCCGGCTGCGCCACATTTAAAACACCGCCAAAATTACGCCGGTGCAGAAGTTTCCAGCGTTAAAGCGCTCGTGGCGTAGCTTGCTAAGACGTTCTTGATTGATTGTTGAAGTTGAGCAACCTTGTGCGCGGCCACAATTTGGATGGGACCGCAAGTGTCATTATGAGCTGAGCGATTCCGCGCACGTTAAATTTTCGGTCCCGGCTTTGAAGTCGTTAAGCCATGATGGAGGCCTTTAGACCTAAACACTCCGTCACCAGAGTTGGCCACTTGCTCATACAAACTTACTTACTTAGCAGTTTTCATTCAGTTTTATAAATCACTGATATCACATTTAAACATTTTTTGATATTAATTACTAGTTCTGTATCTTGTCGTCTGATGATGTTCATCAACTGCTTAGAAATAACCTACAAACCTTTTACCTTCTTTATGATTAGTTCAGTGTTCCGCGAACTTTTTGTGTTCAAGATCCATCTAGGAAATCGGAAAATTTTGCAGGTACTTACACCGGGCCTTACTTATGAAAGATGTTTAACGTGAAACACTGGTTAAACAACGTCCTGTCTTTATTTGTGGATAGTGACAAACAGAGACAGGACGTTGTTCAACCAGTGTTCAACTTTAAACATCTTTCATAAGTAAGGGGGACCATAAATAAAAAAAAAATTAATGCGAAACGTGAGCTTGTTTAGTTGAGCTTAAGCGGTCCAAATTTGGAGTAGCATAACTGAGATAGGTACCTTCTTTTTCTGAGGCACACCAACTAATGACCACTGTAAACCAGTATGCCGCGGCACACCATTTGTGGAGCACTGATATTATAGTGTACCTATAAATCAGGAGTGTTTGGTATTGTTTCAGACCGCTTGAAGCGCACGTGTCTCGCTGGAACTTCATTGTGGAAGCTCAGGACAGCGAAGGCCAGGTTGCTCGCGGGCCGCTTGACATCACCGTCCAACAGGTATTCTATAAATATACCAAGTAGTAGTAACATGTATTAGCATAGAATAGAATAGAAAACACTTTATCACATCACACTAATATTCTAAATGCGAAAGTTTGAATGTTTGGATGGATGGATGTTTGTTCCTCTATAACTCGACAACCACTGAACCGATTTGGCTGAAATTTAAAATATAGATAGATAATGACCGGGAATAGAACATAGGCTACTTTTTATCCGGGTACCACGCGAGCGAAGCCGCGGGCGGAAGCTAGTCACACTAATATTATGAATGCGAAAGTTTGAATGTTTGGATGTATGTTTGTTCCTCTATAACTCGACAACCACTAAACCGATATGCCTGAAATTTAAAACATAGATAGATAATGGCCAATAGGACATACGCTACAATATTTTATCCCGAAAAAAACTTTACTTAACAAAATTATTTAACTTTCAGCACAAGAGCGGTCGTACAATCAACCACCAATTCATCCTACAATTCAAACTATTGAAACACTACACGAACGCCATCGATTGGCAGATCCGAGCGTTAGAAGGGATAGTGAATCTATTCCGGGACACAGATATGGATCATTTGACTGTACTGAACGCGACGCAGAAGGGAGATCTATGTGAATTCGTATGGACCAATGATACTCTACCTAAGGATCCGGCTTGCCCTATGGATGATATTAACCGGTTGATGAAGGTAATGACTTCAAATCAGTTGTTCAGTTACTAAAATTGCACTTATGTTCTTCGTTTTGAAGTCTAAATTTGACTTTAAATCGTAAAGCTTTTAAGTCGTTAAGCCATGACGGAGGCCTTAAGAAACAGCCTAAAAACTCCGTCAACAGAGTTGGCAACTGGCTCATACGGACTTTCTTACTTACCAAATATCAATTTAATATTATTCTAAAATAATAATGTTATAGTTAAATTGATGTAAATTGTAAATTTTTGTTTACATTTCCCCAATATAACTATAGAAAAAAATGTACATACATAACTTATTCAAACTTTTGCGCTAATTTTAACATGGTTTTGTGCTATAGTGTGTATATAATGCGCACCAGTACACACATTATCAGATGCGACCTCTTACCAATTAACTGCTGGTGCTATTTAACAACGGAGAAAGCAGTTTGCCCAGTTTTTCTCTCTTTAAAACTAAGAATAACGGAAATAATGAAACTAGCTCATAAACTATTTCACTTTCAAAACTTTCGTGATTTGTATTTAACACAATCGAAACATTGTCGGTATCTAAAACATCGACAATATTTTTACGTGAGTAATTCCTGTGTGTTAATACCACAGAACAGAAAAAACGCTTAAGCAAGGTTAATACAATGTCAAGCCCTTATACTACCCACAAATTACAACCAACTTCAAATTTCCAGATAATGGAATCAGACGTAGAACCAGGCAGTCCATCAGCCGGTCTCAACCGCGCCATGTCACCAGAACTGAGTGTTGGCGGAGTGTCTTGGCGAGGCGTGGGTCGCTGCGCCCAAGATGTACCCGCGACTAAAGCACCGGATACTTACCCACCGGTTACGAGAAACCAGGTGGACCATCTCACTGCGACGGTTGGACACATGTTCGTCTACAAAGTGCCTGAGGTATGTTAGACTGAGATAGTCCAATATAACAGTGTTGTGGAGTGTATTGGCGAGGCGTGGGTAGCTGTGCTCAAGATGTACCCGCGACTAAAGCACCGGATACTTACCCACCGGTTACGAGAAACCAGGTCTTCTTCTTTTCGTGTCGAAGACTCAACTTATTTTTTAATAGGTACTAAACGGTATTGGACCAGTAGGTGGCGACTTCCACACCCTTTTCGGAAGCCTGCATAAGATCCTCCCTGGTGCAGGTGATTATGCACTGTGGACATCGTAATAAATGAGGCATATCCTGCGTAGGGGCTCCACAACCACACTGGCTTTGGGAAGGGTCCAGATAACCCCATTTCACTAGGTTGGCTTTACATCGGCCAACTTGAGTCCGAAGTCGGTTTAGGGACTTCCAAGTTGACCACTTAAGCTCATGTCCAGGGGGTAGATGTTCTGATGGAAGTATATAATCCGGAGGGGGAGGTTTTTTGGACTGCCAGATGTCAGAAACCAGGTGGACCATCTCACTGCGACGGTTGGACATATGTTCGTCTACAAAGTGCCTGAGGTATGTTAGACTGAGATAGTCCAATATAACAGTGTTGGCAGAGTGTCTTAGAGAGGCGTGGGTCGCTGCGCTCAAGACGTACCCGCGACTAAAGCTCCGGATACTTACCCACCGGTTACGAGAAACCAGGTGGACCATCTCACTGCGACGGTTGGACATATGTTCGTCTACAAAGTGCCTGAGGTATGTTAGACTGATAGTCCAATATAATAGTGTTGGCGGAGTGTCTTGGCGAGGCGTGGGTCGCTGCGCTCAAGACGTACCCGCGACTAAAGCTCCGGATACTTACCCACCGGTTACGAGAAACCAGGTGGACCATCTCACTGCGACGGTTGGACATAATGTTCGTCTACAAAGTGCCTGAGGTATGTTAGACTGAGATAGTCCAATATAACAGTGTTGGCAGAGTGTCTTAGAGAGGCGTGGGTCGCTGCGCACAAGACGTACCCGCGACTAAAGCACCGGATACATACCCACCGGTTACGAGGAACCAGGTGGACCATCTCACTGCGACGGTTGGACATATGTTCGTCTACAAAGTGCCTGAGGTATGTTAGACTGAGATAGTCTATTATACAAAACGTAATGCGGCGTTCACACGCTCGCGAGCAAACATACATTCGTAGACGAGACACACAAGAGTTTGTGTGTCTCGTCTACGAATGTATGTTTACACTATTTGAAAGATTGTTTTTTTTGCATCCAGGTACAGTCAGCGTCATCAATCGGTATCCCCCTATTGATTTTAACAAGGACCCTTTTCATTTCAACTTTGGATTTCAGTCGGATTTGCTAGTATACTTATGGATATCTAATTTCGCTCGAGTTCCTATACTAGCAAATCCGACTGAAATCCAAAGTTGAAATGAAAAGGGTCCTTGTTAAAATCAATAGGGGGATACCGATTGATGACGCTGACTGTACATATTCTTATTATTATTATCAGCCGTAGGTGTCCCACTGCTGGGCAAAGGCCTCCCCCCACTCCCTCCAGACATCACGGTCTTCAGCAACAACCCTCCAGTCCGGCAAAAATTGCTCGAGTTCGTCCCGCCATCTCCGTTTTGGTCTACCGCGTCGCCTTCTCGCTGGGTCGGGCTGCCACTCGGTGGCTATCTTCGCCCACAGCTCATTTGGCATCCGACAGATATGTCCTGCCCAGTTCCACTTCAGCGTCGCGGCCTTCGAAGCCACATCAACAATTTTAGTTTTGGAGCGCAGTTCAGTGTTTCGGACTCTGTCCGTTAACTTGACACCCAGGATGCTGCGCTCCATTGCTCGTTGGCAAACTTTGAGCTTGGACTTCAGAATGTTAGTCAAGGACCATGTTTGCGCACCATATGTGAGAACGGGGAGGATACATACGTCCATTAATTTTCGCTTAAGCGAAAGAGGTAATTCTCCCTTCATCATATCTCCCATAGACCAATAGCTCCTCCAGGCATTTTCGGTTCGCCGAGCGATTTCCTTCACTTGCCTGTCCTCGAAGGAGACTATTTGGCCTAGGTAGATGTATTCTTGGACGTATGCTAGGTCTTCTCCATCCACCGTTATTATGGTCTCAACGCTGTTGGTCATGACTTTGGTTTTTGACCTATTCATTCTGAGTCCAATATCAAAGCTTGCGGTGCTTAGCTGTTGAAGCATTGTTTGTAGCTCCGAGGCCGACGTAGAAAAGAGGACAATATCGTCGGCGAAGCGGAGGTTTGTTAACCTCACTCCGCCAACGTCAACTCCTTTCTCTTTCCAGACGTCTGCTAGCTTTCGGAATATCTCTTCTAGGGCACTTGTGAACAACTTTGGAGAAAGCGGATCTCCCTGCTTTACTCCCTTTGTTACTTTGAAAGATGGTCCAGAGGTGGTAAGTTTTATTGAGGCTGTACTGTGTGTATAAATATTGCGTAGAAGATTAATATATGTCTGATCTATGTGTTGATTTTGAAGGGCGTCGAATATTGCGGTGTGAGTCAAACTATCGAAAGCCTTTGTGTAATCCACAAAAGCAAGATACAAAGGCACGTTAAACTCATTGAATTTTTCAATGAGTTCGTTTATAGCTTGTAGATGGTCTGTGGTCGATAGTCCTCGGCGAAAACCTGCCTGCTCTGCCGGTTGTTCCATATCTAGTTGCCCAGAAATACGGTTTTCGACTACTTTAATGAATGTTTTATAAAGGTGGGACACGAGACTGATTGGGCGATAATTGTTAATGTCGGATTTATCCCCCTTTTTGTGCAAAAGTATTATATTTGAATGACAAAAATGTTTTGGAAATTTACCGGTTTTTAATATAGTATTGAAAAGATTAGTAACGTGTGGTAATAACACTTGTTCACCGACCTTTAAAGTTTCTGTAGTGATTCCATCACTTCCTGGTGATTTATTGTATTTCATTTTTAATAGAGCATTATGAACTTCCAGTCCTGTTATTGGTGGTGTGGAGTCAGAACATACATATGAATGGGTATTATTTGTATTTAGTGGATCTGTATAAAGTGATTTGTAAAAGTTTGTGCATATATTAATTATCTTATCTCTGTTTTGTTGTTTTTCTCCTTTTTCATCCTTAAGGCTAGTAATCCAGGATCTTCCAATTGATGTGCCCTGTTTCGCTATTTTCAATGAACTATTCCTTTCTAAAGTAATTTTGAATAATTGAGTATTATAATTTCTTATATCTTTCCTTATTTTTCGTTTAACACTTTTATCTAATATTCTAAACTCTCTGCTATTTATATCTGTATTTACTCTCTCTTCTATTAAATCTATTGTCTCTTTTGAAAGCTTTTTCTGTTTAGTTTTTGTTTGTTTAATTTTGCTACATGCGTTTTTAATACAAGTTTCAATAACATTAAATTCTTTTTGAGCATCTTCTTCATTTGTTTTTAACAGTTCAAAACTATTTTTTAATTCCAAATTAAAATCTTCTTTAGATACTATTAGAGTGTCTTTTGAAATTCTTTTAATATTACTTTTTACCATTTTTAATCTTTGAATTTTGAAATCAAATCTAATTGTGGCACGAACAGGCCTATGATCTGAACTAAATTTTATTTTGTTGAGTGGTTGAACATTGGTTATCTGAGTCTGGTTTGAGGACAAAACATAATCTATTTCGTTTTTGAACTGTCCTCCCGGAGATATCCAAGTCCAACGTCGTTCAGGTTTCTTGAAGAAAAATGTATTATTGATCCGTAGTCTCTGTTCAAACGCAAATTGGATGAGACGTTCCCCTCGTTCGTTTCGAACACCAAGTCCGTGTGGGCCTAAGATTGACTCATCATCCAATTCTTGTCTAATGCCTATTTTGGCGTTAAAATCTCCTAAAATCATATTCCAATTTCCTCGGTGTTCGCTGCAAGCCCTACTCAATTGGTCATAAAACTCTTCTACCTCCTCCCCTGGGCGTGTGGATGTGGGAGCATATGCTTGTATGACTGTCAGCAGTTTTTTGTCTGTGATTTTGAATTTAAGTACAGCGACCCTATCCGAGTAAGCAAGAAATTCTGAGATTTGATTTTTCCATTTTTTCGCGACAAGGAATCCGACACCATATGAACTTCCTGTTCCATAGTGGTAGAAGATAGAGTTTTCTCGATCAATAGTATTCTCACCTTCTCTCCTTACTTCAGATAATCCAATTATGTCCCATTTTATATAATTAAGGGCATTTTCTAATTCTATAATACGATCGTCTGATTTTAATGTTCTTACGTTATAACTTAAAATGTTCAGAAAGCATCCGTTGTCCGTTGTGTAATTTGCCTGGGTCGTTTGACGGGGGATCGATCTCGCCCGGGGATTCTTAGCACCCCTGGCCCCGGGGTGGTTCCGTCTTCCGTCATCAACTGACCCACGCCCAGGGCCGCCGGGAACTTGGGGCCTGTTGTTTATTGTGTCTGTCATAAGTGGGGGGGTTTGGACCATAACCCACCGCGCTGGTCCAGTGCGTGTTGGTGGGTGTTGCGCCAGAGCCTCGTTTGTTTGTCAGCAGGGTGCACCACGGGCCGGTGAGGTTGGCTTGGGTTCCGAAGATGTTGTGTGGAACCCCTTACACCCCATACATATTACCCCGTACATATTCTTATATTATTCTCATATACCCCGTACATATTCTTAGTCTTTTTAAATTTTTTTTGATCCTGATATAAAAGAAGAAAAAATCTCTATTTCTATGCCCAATATTATAATATTGTATATTTTGCAGGACACATTCTTCGACCCAGAAGACGGCAGCACCCGCAACTTGGCACTCTCACTGCGCTACAGCGATCGCACGGAGATCCCGGCCGGACACTGGCTACAATTCGATGCCAAGAACCAAGAGTTCTACGGTCTACCCGCGCCAAGCGATGAAGCCAGCGTCAACTACCAACTGGTGAGTCTTCAGATTCATTACCAACCTGGGGGGGAGCTAAACGTAGTGACTTGCGACATAGTTCATCACTATTGATGAGCTAAGTAGGCACTGCAAGGCAGTTCGACGCCAAGAACCAAGAGTTCTACGGTTTACCCGCGCCGAGCGATGAAGCCAGCGTTAACTACCAACTGGTGAGTGTACACTGTCTTAGGTTGAAAGCAGACATTGGCCACACAGTAGTCTCCGCAGTCCCCGCATTCAATTTCTTTATATGAAGTTCTATGCAACCTGGCACGCCTAGCCGCGCCGCAGTCGCCGCTGTACCTGAAGCAAAGCGATGACTGCGGGGACTGCGGTGCGGCTAAGTGTGCGTTCGCCATTATTCACGACCTGGGGGGGTAGCTATGCATCCTACTAATATCCTACTAATATTATAAAGGCGAAAGTCCGTGTGTGTGTGTGAATGTTTGTTACCACGTATCTCCATAACTACTGAACAGATTGGGCTGAAATTTGAAACATAGATAGATAATGACCGGGAATAGGACCTAGGCTTTTTATCCCGAAAAAATGCATGGTTCCCGTCGGATAAACAAAATAATAGTCCACGCGGGCGAAGCCGCGGGCGTCAGCTAAGTAATGACATATGGGAAATACCAAGGCTATCGTACACCACTTGTGTCACAATGTGTTAGTCTCGTGGCTTGGCTAGCCCACCCTCAAGTTCCATTCACAAATTATTTCATAGCACTACTGTATAAACCAATTCATTTGATATAAAGCTCTCATGGTGACTCAACTCTAGAACCGAAAAAAAAGCCAAGCCCCAAACTGTGTTTGTTGCCCTGATTCCTCATTCCTCGCAAAAGAACAGGAGTAGAATCACCTAGCTCTTAAAAATTAATGTGATCCCAGAGATCTTACTGAGTAAATTATATTTGAATTTGAAAATGTTTCCTTATCACACAGATTGCCGAAGACTCAAGCAAGAAGAGCGCATACGACAGCCTAATAGTCGAAGTCGTGAAAGCCCCTACTATCCGGCCCACTGTCGAGTTCCAAATGACGATGGAGTATCCGTTTGCAAGGCTCGCGTATGACGCGAATAACAAGAGGAAAGTGGTCGAGAAACTCGCTGCGTTGTTCGGACAACGGGAGCCGTACAATATCAGGATACATAGCATTACAAACAATCCTACTACTATTATCTGGTGAGTGCACGAATGATATAGAAGAATGTGTAAGGATCGTAGTAAATGGAAATTTGTTCTCTGCTTACCCCTAGGAAGCCCTATCACTTTTTTCAAAAAGCATTCCACTAAAACTTGTCTGAATCTGATCACCGAAAGCAACGCTAATATTGAAGTGATTGTTCAGTGATTGTTGTTAGAATCAGTAACTCAAGGCTCAACACTTAACTTAGGAAGTTGAGACGATTTAACGTGATCTTAAGTGGTCCAATTGAATTGATGAGAATGAATTAAGCTATATTTACTAAATTGGTATTAGAGAAAATGGAAATCCGTGTTTACAAAAACCTTATTTACTTACCATTAAATCCTTATTTTATTTCCTTACAGGTACAACACTAGTCTACCAATGGACCACTGCCCAAAGAAAGAAATCGAGGAACTCCGAAAGATGATAATAGTCGACGAACGCGGCTCAAACACGGGCGCATTACGCGAAAACGTCGACCACATATTCGATCTAAAAGAGCTAAAAGTGATGTCCATAAGGTTGATTCCTTTAGGGCTATGCGCTGAACAGAATACTAAAAATCTGAAGACGAGTATTCGAGTTTATTCTGGGGCGCCTAATTCTGCTAATGCTAAAGCAGGAAGCGCTAATGACCAGAGCTATTTAGTGACGTTTATAATACCAGCTGTGGTGATTGTGTGTATGATTCTGCTGGCTGGGATTATTGCGTGTGTGCTGTATAGGCGACGGCGGACGGGTAAGGAACATGTTGAAATTGCATCCCATAATGTATTGTATTTCGGTCGTGGCCGTGGACGGTTTAGAATAGGAAGATATTAAAGGTGGCTGCACGCGTATCCGTGCCGAATGAATCAACCAAAACGAATTTTCGAATTCTTTATAGAAATCGTATTAAACCTCGCACACCTGCTCGCGTCGAATCGTCCGATTCGAGCGAATCTAGCAGTACTTCGAGAATTTGGCGCGGATAGGTGTGCGCTGAACCTAATGTGGACTTTATTGCGGCCATATCCCAAATATACTAATTAAAATTAAATAAACACATAATTATGAAAGAGTTGTTATGATTTGAAAGAGTTTTTGTTTAATATTTCGTTGCGATTTAGCAGTTTATGTACTTAATAGATCAATCACTGATCAATTATTCTATTTTCATCAAAAATCGCGAGTAAGACAATAAAATCATATGTAAAAGTTATACCGTGTAAGAAAGAAAATGTGTGAATAAATTGGTTCAGCTTACTAATCTGATTTAATTGTGTAGATGGAGACAATGCCAATGAATGAACAAAAGGTGATTCATTCATAAGATCACACCGCTACCACGGTTTAGATGTTGTTGGCTAACACAGTATCTCACCATAGACAAGCTTGATGTACATACACTATGGTGTCAAAATCACAAACGAAGCTTTTGTATAAGTAATTTAAACATTGTATTGAAAAGGATTTCGCTTGTTCATTGTGCTCCACAAAGGCTAAAGTTATCAACGCACGCAATTTTCGACCTAACATTGAGAAAAATCGTTATCCTT
This sequence comes from Camptogramma bilineatum, assembly GCA_958496255.1. Classification (NCBI taxonomy): domain Eukaryota; kingdom Metazoa; phylum Arthropoda; class Insecta; order Lepidoptera; family Geometridae; genus Camptogramma; species Camptogramma bilineatum. Next base: position 5,716,877 of record OY292467.1, on the reverse strand, counting down.
CAACAAAAGTAGTTCATCCTTTTCAGTTATAATTAAAATTTGCAATAATGAAAATTTTTTTCAGGTAAAATGAGCGTTGGCGATGAGGAAGAACGCCAAGCATTCCGGTCGAAAGGAATCCCAGTTATCTTCCAAGACGAGTTAGAGGAGAGGGGAGATACCGAACCCGTCCATAAAAGCCCCGTTATAATGCGAGAGGAGAAACCGCCCCTACTTCCCCCCGCCCCTGACTACCGCTCAGGCGAAGACGCTCCTTACCGCCCCCCTCCCCCCTTCGCCGCTTCCCGCACCCCTCCCAGGCCCAAAGCCACCCCCACTTACAGAAAACCCCCTCCTTACGTACCCCCTTAAGAACACTGCCAATGTTTAGTAATGACGAGTGTTTTGGTCTGATACGATTCTGCGTTTGGTGTTTTGATCAATTGGTATGATTCGATTTTTACTGATTAATTTATAATTTACCTAGTTTTTTATTTGATAAAATCTTAAGTAGGTACTCCTGATTTTTTTGTATTGCATTTTGATTTCTATCAATTGAACAGCAGAAATCGAATCGTTGGTTAAATGTGTGGAGGTGATTCGCATAAGATTTATCGCACACTTTAGTAATCAAAAGTAATGATGTTTATTCTTATTTATTTCGTAAGATATGCCATCAACTTCTATCTTACGTTTTAGACTTTTATACGTATTTCATTTTGTTTGTAAGTGACTAGTCGACTGACGATGACAGCTTTTTTCTAAAACATACGTGCATTTTCTAAATTATAACGACGGTATTAGTTTTGCAGCTATAAGCGAAGTTGCAGCTAGAATGCATTTATAAAATTAAGTAAACAAACCTCATTATTACAAGGAATTGTGTACATTATGAGACTACGAATTACCTAAATAATATAATCACGAACTAGTGCGTTAGTGTTTAATACGTGATGAATTTGCCGTTTCAATTATGTATGAAAAAAACTGGAGACTTCACAATATGTACTAGTTGTATTGTTGAAGTAGTATTTTAGATACATTAGATGGTAGGTTAGAATGCGATACTATGCGCGTATTTAACACATATATACATATATGTACTAAACGCGAGCTTAAACTCGCGTACACAAACACTTAATTATTTGCTGATAGACCAAAATGACAGTAATGTAAGGACGGCTGGCTACATCGTGCCATTGTTTAAAAGTTGTTATATAATGTAATTTAAATATAAACATATCGAAATTGTAACGTTTTAGCCTTTAGCATAGATCTTCCATACACTATATACACTTATAAGTAGTGCGTGTGAGTATGCTCTGTCGCTGTCGAGTGAAGTCATGAATGTAGTGAGGTCGACTTCTTAATATTTGAAACGAACCGCTGTTTTAAATGCATGGATTGTTCAAAACTAGCTAGTGTACACTTAATAATATTCTATTGAATTATACAACTGACTCTAGTAATAGGATATATTTAAGATATCATTTTGTACTTGTCTAATTACCATAGGGTGTAAGATTAACAAATTGTGCAAAAATAAGGACTATCGAAGAATGAGCTATAACAATTTTAATTTGGATGTATTTTTTTCTAATGTACTCATTTAGAGTTTTGCATTTATAGATCTTCTTAGCGATTAATATTATACAATTTTATAGGACAGATAAATAACAGTCTTTGTTATGTTGTGTTTACTTTATGTACTTAAATTGTCCACTTAAAACCGTACCATTTCATTATTTATCAATATTTGGCAGCATTTGTTTTATCACTCTCATTAAAAACGCACATAATTTATGTAATTTAAATTAATGAGCTTTTTATTTTAAAATAAAAGTTCTAGTGACAAAAAGTGTTTTATTGATAGATGGAGTGTTATTCTCATTATTAGGCGCATTTGTGATGCTGATGACTTATTACTATAATTATTATTTAGCCCATTGTGTCTCACTGCTGGGCAAAGGCCTCCCCTCTGGATCAAGGATCCCCATCAAAGGATCTCCAATTATCACGGACTTATCAAATCAGTGGTACTTATAATAAATTCGTTAGATTGGGAGGTAGGTATCTGGGAAGAATAATTTCCTGGATGATGTTTATATTTGTCTTGCAAAATCGTTATCAAGAGACCGTGTGGTCGTATCGTCACCGTAGAAAATTTTCTATAACGTCACCTCGAACAAAATGCGCTTTACATTCAAAAGTTTAGCCTACAGTCCTGCCATCTATTGAGGAGTAGCTGAAGCAAAGCAATCCCGTTTATTTTCTGTTTATTTTGGCTTCGCACGGCTTGTGCATTCGTCCAAGCAATCCTGTTGATTCGAATCAATCAGGATTTTTTAGGTTGTCAATGTCTAAAATGTCATGTCAATATTGCACTCACTGTCACGAAATTCACAACAAATGGTTGTTGAATGTGATTTGATTTTGTTTTACGAAATATCTTTGAATTATTGAACATATCGTGAATTCTAGTATCGGTTCTTTTTACGAAAGCAGTTTAATTTAACCCAGTTAGGTTTGTCTACGCTTCTGGCGGTAAAATAAATGGCAAACATTGAAATGGCCGAAAAGAAACCGAAGACAAACAAATTGAGAAATCTACGATTATCTCTAAGGTACAGGCCTAAAATTATGCAGATCATCCTGAAAATGCGACAGGGCATACGAAAAAGGAACGTTGAGATTAAATCATTAAAACACCAGCTAAAACAAGAGGTAACCTAACCATGTACTTCTGTGTCTTTCCTCCAGAACATTTTGGAAAACAATTAGTAAATACTTACTCACGTTATCCTTTTATTTTTTAGGAAAAAATAAACTTACTAGCACTAGAAAACAGTAACGTAAATCCCTCAGTTGATAAATCCAAATCATTCCAAAATATTTCAACACAAACGAATGAAACTTCCATCTTGAAAACTGAAAAACCATCCAAGAATGAGGAAGATACTAAAAATGGAAACAAATATAAAACTACGGAATCAGAACAATCCAATGCAACTGGCTGGAATAATGATAATGAGAAGAGCATAGCTGATCAAGTCAAAGAAGCAGCTTTAAATGCTCTGAATGAGTTTGAAAGTAAAGCAGGTTGGAATATAGATAACAGCAGTGGAGAGAAGGAGAAGAGCATAGCGGATCAGGTGAAGGAAGTTGCCCAGAATGCATTGCAACAGAGAGGCATGGTTTATGTGGAGTCTGCTGGCATGTACTATGATTACAAGACTGGATATTATTATAATTCTGTAAGTATAATGTTAAAAGCAATTGTATTATTACATAGAATGTATGTTTATAAGTGATGCAACTAATATGAATACTTATGATTATTTGTATTCGATGAATATTAGCATTTTTACGAATATTCGTATTCGTCGATTATCGTGACGAGATTCGTAAAAAAATATAAGTATTCATTCAGTGAAACAGAACGCAACCATAAGCAGTGTCATGCTATCGGCTACAAATCATGTTTCCGAACTGATTTGGTTGCGTCATCTTGTTTACACTTAATAATTTCAGAGCCTATTCAAGTTGATGTCAAATGTATTACTACTTGGACATTCCTCTGACTAACATAATCATTATTATCCAACTAATTATTATGTTCATGCTTTTGTTCCTTTTATCAAGTTAGTCCCTATGAACGTACAACTCCTCTCAGGACCACTAAGTTTCGTAAATTACTGCCATTCTTCAGCTTTGCTGCTACTGAGGCAAAGCTGAAGAACTTTGCACATAACTATTAGTACCCCATGTGCTGGTACTGAGGCAAAACTTTTCACATAACTATTAGTACCCCATGGAAAATATTTTCATTATTTCAGGAGCTCGGTCTGTACTACCACACAGACACAAACTGCTACTACTCCTTCTCGAATGAGAAACAGCAGTTCGTCTTCCATTCCTACCCTGACACAAGCGCAGTGAACGCCAACCTCCTCGCTCACCAGAAGAAGAAAGCTCGGAAACAGCTTAAGCGGGTTTGTATTATGTTGATTTGGAATTAAATAAAAGCACTAAAATGTTACTTGATTTCAAAAATACTCTATCGCAGTGTTCCGCAAAGGGTGTGCCTCGGAAAAATAAGGTTACCTATCTCAGTTAAGCTGCTATAAAGGACCGCATATGCTCAACTAAACAAGCTCATGTTTCGCTTAAACAAATGTTTTTTCATTTATGGTGTACCTCCAAAATTTTCCCATTTCCTAAGTTCAAGGTACCTTGAACACAAAAAGTTTGCGGAATACTGCTCTATTGTATTGTTAATATTATTTTGTTCTTAAAGTTCTTAGATTTTAATGCACTCATGGCCTTAGAAAATGACTAAAAGTAGGCTGTTAAGTGTTACTGGTGTGTGTCCTACCTTTTATTAAAAAAATAGGAATAAATAGAAAAGAGCTTGTCAATTCAAAATAGTACCTAAGATTCGACAAACTTTATCAGTAATAGATTTGCCATAAGTTTCTAATAAAGTTTAAGTATCTTAATTTGTTTCTTTTTTTTTCAGGAGCGAAAACCAGAAGACGACATAGATAACCTAACGAAAACATTATCTCAGGTTTCACTACGAGGCCGAAACGCCTTAGGTAAATACTTTGCTCGCCGGTAACTCCCCAATATCAAACTGAGCAATCGTTTTACAGGACAATGAAGATAAGAAGCCCAAACGGAAGAAGATCAAAAAGCTAAAGAAAAATGAACACACTGAGGGGACAAAGGAAGAAAATTCGAAAGAACTTGACAAGAAAACTTCCGAAGATCAAGAAAATAAAGCTGTAGATTCAGATATTTTCGAAAGTGATGTTAATGAAAATAAAGAGAAGAAAGAAAACAGTGATGAACAAAGTGAAGAAAAAATGGAAGTCTCCGCTGAATTGGAAGATGGGGAATGCAGTGACTCGAGTGCAGAAGATGATGATTGCTCTTCGAATGCTAGCACTGCTACTAAAAGTGATGAGGGTAAACTGACATGGTCAAAATCACTTTTTGTTTCTGTTTTTAATTGTCATTTGGGAATTGAATTTTAATGATTTGACTATCTAACAGTTACATAGTCAAATCATTGAAATTAGATTAAGATTAAGTTAGATTCTAACTAAACAAAACAACAAAAACTGAAAACGATACATTGTGACAATTATTGCAGCTCAGCCTATGTTGGTCAAATGTTCCAAATTCAGTTTCCACCAACATAAGCTGAACTACTAAAATTGGCACAATATATATCGTTTTTTAGCTTTGAGATTAACCCCCTGATCGCGATCAGCACATCTAAACCGTGTTTAAGAGCTGTCAGTGTCATAATTGCTATGAAAAATATACACAACTATATAAGTCGCGTCACGTATAAAGAACGCTTGAAGAAAGTGGCGGGGGTGTGTTTTGTCTCATGTTTGCGCATGGGTTACCTATACGCAAACATGAGACAAAACACACCCCTCCACTTTCTTCCAGCGTTCTTTTTACATGACTATACCACGATTAAGAAGGAAAATTAGTCGCGATCAGTTTCGTTGGTGAAATTGGAACTTAGCCTACCAGCGGACCTAAAAAGGTCGCTAAAGCTGAATCACAATTTGAAATGAATTATAATGCCGTCTCTTTTCAGTCTCAGTCGATGAAAATAGATGGCATTAAAGTTCATTTCATATTGCGATGCTGCAATAGCGACCTTTTTAAACCCGCAGATCTTTAGAATTTCGTCTCGTTTCTTACAGATGCAATAGCGAAACACCACCCGCCGTGCATGCGTGTAATCGTCCGTGAGACAGATCTCCCTAAACTGAAGATCGGCACCCTTTTCCTGATCACCAAAGATGGCGGCACAGTCGGTAGAGAGGGTGAACAGCACACTATACTGATAAGGGACACTAATGTTTCTAGGGTAAGATGGTTTATGATTGTTATTGATGAGATTAAATAAGAATTGATTGTAACTTATACTTATTTTTTAGGGCACCTATCATAGAAATCACAAATACGTTTTTAGAGTTTGTTGTGTTGACATTTTGTGATTCTAAGGCGCAGGCCAGACAGAAGAGACATAAGACGAGGACGCGTCGCGGACAGGGCGCCTGTATGTTTTGCGTCGCGACGCTTCTCTACATTTTGTATGAAAGGGACGCAGAAGAGACAAATGTCCGCGCCCCATCTGCGTCTTACGTCTTTTCTGTGCGTCCCGCGCCTAAAGCTGTCGACTGACATGATCATTTGCTTGCGTAAATATAATGCCGTCGATCGCGCTCTCACAGATGCAATGAGCGAGCGAAAAATGCTCTGCTAGTCGCCACCTTTAGTTGAATTAGATGTGCGAATGCCACAACACTTTGGTAGCCTAGCGCGATGCGGGTTCACGGCCGGCCAAGGAAATGTTCGAGGGACGATTTCGATTTTTTGGCTTGGTGGGAAATCTCGTAGGACAGATGGGCCCAGCGACATCCTATCTAATCTAGTCAGCCCACTGGATTCCACTGCTGGGCAAAGGTCTCCCTTCCCTTTTTCCATTCACCCCGGTGTAAGGCTTCTGTCGACCAGTTAGTAGAGTAGTCGTCGAGTTCGTCCCGCCATCTCCGCTTGGGCCGACCACGAGGCCGCTTAACGCCTACTCCTACTAATATTATAAATGCGAAAGTTTTTGAGCATGTATGGATGTTTGTTAAGCCTTGACCAAACCAAAGCGTTCAGCTAACGTCCACGGTGGCGTGCAAGGTAGCGATCAGTTGTTGTCCAATCAGAACGCATCGTGACACCGATGATGACAATGGGCGTTTTTCCACCAGACGGCACGGCACGGCGACGGCAACGGCAACGGCGACAGGCCGGTGGTGGGGATGCAAAAATGTATGACGCCGTGCCGTGCCGTGCCGTGGTAAGTGGAAAGGCGAGGCGTACATTTTCATACATTTTTGCGTCCCCGATTGCCGTGCCGTCGCCGTCACCGTTGCCGTTGCCGTGCCGTGCCGTCTAGTGGAAAAACGGCCAATAGGTGTCACCTTGCACGCCACCGCGGACGTTAGCTGAACGCTTTGGTTTGGTCAAGGCTTTACTCTTTCACGCAAAAATTAACGTGAACACGGTTTAAATACTGCTCAAGGTTCGCCCTGTCAATATTTGTCACTATCTAACACAGTGGTTCTTAACCTTTTAGGGATGAGGGACCATTTGATAAAGTTTCTGACTTGCCGCGGACCACCAACAGTAAGTTTTCTCTTTCAACTTTGACCCTTGTCGCTTTTTTAATTTTTTCGGATAGCTTCGCGGACCACTTCAAGTGGTTCCAGGGACCACCAGTGGTCCGCGGACCATAGGTTAAGAACCACTGATCTAACAAAAAAGGAGGGCATTATTTTTTTGTCAGAAGTTGAATTGCGTTTATAGGCTGGTATTATTTCAGAACCACCTCGACGTGAGATACGATATGCAGAGACAAACTTACGTGGCTACGGATCTAGGCTCGAAGAACGGGACCATTCTCAACGGAAACCGCATGTCGGAGAGCTCTGAAATCAGCAGTCCTGTGGATGTAAGTACTTTTTTTTTATTGGCATCGCACTTTTTGTGCATTTGCCATTTTTATTTTATTTTTGATGTAAAATTAGGGAAATAAGGCAATAAAAAAATTGCGAACTAAGGATGGGGAAATAGGATGGGATCAGAAAAACAAGTAAGTACTTATTTAATTGTACTTGTTAGCATGAACACAGAGCCATCTATAGTCGGATTGCTCATTATACGCACTAAAATTGACGGTCGAAATGTCATTTTTCATATATTTTTAGTTCATACAATGAGCAATTCGACTATAGCCTCAAACTAAGCAAAACTTGTACTATGGGAATCAGATAGAAAGGGGGCACACGCAACGCGTTTGTATATACAAACGCGAACCGGGCTGCAATAAATAAGTGTGCCCACTCCCTAACTGATAAAAAATACTTACATAATTTACTAACTGCAGTCCGCGACTTTGCTCACGTGATATCCGGATAAAACGTACCTAGCCTAACACGTAGGGATAATGTAGCATCCTAGTACTGAATTTTCAGAATCGGAAAAGTAGTTCCAGAGATTACATATAGGTTTGTACCTATATATACAAACAACAATAAATAAATAAATAAAATAAAAATAAATAAAATAAACATTTACCTCCTTATAATACCAGTAGGTATAAGTAGATAAAACCCAGTCCTAGAACAAACACCCATGTTCATCATACAAGTGTTTGCCCTAAATGCAAATATAATCCCACCTACAGCGTATTTCATGGGACACCACACTTAAGATTATCTACTTATTTAAGTAGATGGATCACCAATAATAATACTGGACTCCAAACCATGTTAGTTGCCGTACCGTGGTGTTGGTCACATAGTTCTCAAGATGATTCAAAGTGATTCAAGTGATTTATTTAATAAATGCCTATTAACTAATTCTGTTCATAGATACTTCACGGCAGCACGATTCAGCTGGGAGAAACGAAACTACTGTGTCACATTCATCCGGGTAATGACACCTGTGGACACTGCGAACCCGGACTTATTATGGAATGTAAGTACATACTAGAGGGTTACCCTTTTAATGATAAGCACCACTTAAACTAAGTAGCGTTTCAGTATTTGGGTGTTAGAGCTTCAAGCATCCAAATCTATCCAATTTCGTCGTTTTTATTTTTATTTATGTAGTTAGATAATATCTTTTGGAATGTTGTGATACCCTATAATTAAGGGGGCACTAGATCTTACTTTACTACCAAGTTGTTGTGGTATAAAAAGTGATTTCCTGTGTTGGGTATTCAATTAAAGGCGAAAGTCCGTGTGTGTATGTGTGTGTGTAAATATTTGTTAACACGTATCTCCATAACTACATAACCGATTTTGATGAAATTTGGGTAGATAGTTTAGGTTCTGGAATAACATATAGGCTACTTTTTATCTCGGAAAAATGTATGGTTCCCGTGGCATAAAAAAGGGGGCGTAGGCGCGGGCGTTCACTAGTTTTAAATAAATAAATCTAATTAAACAGCCGAAGAAAAAGAAAAGAAAGCCGCCTACACCCGCACATGCAGCGTTAAGAAGCAACACGAGCTGGAACTGGCGCGTTTGAAGAATATCTACGCGCCACAACTTCTTCAAATCGAGGAGAAACCTTACAATGACCGCGCTCAAGCTCGCCGGGATACTGTCGGCTCTTCCCACCACTCCGCCAAGACTGAATCTACTGATCTAGACACGTGAGTACAGATTATAGCTAAACAAAAGCTGCCTACACACATACATATACTTTGAAGAGGCGAGACGGGACATTGAGGCTTCTAGTACCACTCAACATAACTGACACTGATAGAAATGAAAATACATTTTCATTCACACTGCTGTTCTCGACACGTGAGTAAGGATATTATAGCTAAACAAAAAACTAAACAAAAGCTGCCTTCACACAAACATGTAGCGTAAAGAGGCGAGACGGGTCACTGTCGGATCCTCACACCACAGTACAACAATTTTTAAAAAATGAATTTCTTTCATAACTTTTATCTTGAATTTTTCTGTGACTATTCGGGAGACAAATCCAATAAATCAACGATAAAAATCGGTCTAGCTGTTCTTGAGAAATAAAGTGTGTAACCAACCCTTTTTTACTTTGTTTTTAGATTTTTAGACATTTCCTACCTACCTAGCGACTATTTTAGTAATTTCTTTTTAAAAAGTAAGAATCTGTTATTGGCAGTAAGTTAAGTCTAATTGTTTATTTTAGAAAGTTTAAGTGCTGTTGATTCTATGATAAATAAAAAAAAAAAAAAAGATTCACTGAAGTCACTTTAAAAAAAACCTTGTTATGAATATTAATCCTCTATATCTTTCAGAACAATATCAACGGAGAACAAAGGTTTCAAGTTGCTGCAGAAAATGGGCTGGTCGGAAGGCGAGGGGCTTGGAAAAGACTGCCAAGGAAACATCGAACCGGTAAGTGCATAAACTAAACGAAAATGTGTTAACGTGTTTGGCTGGGGACTATTGATTCTTCTATGGTTGTATGGAAACTAAGTGTAAGCGTCTCATCGAAGTGGAAGCGTGTGACGTAGCTTGTTGAGACGTTTTTTTTACTTATATATCTAGTGCTAGGTTGCAAATGGCGGTCTTATCGCAAAAGGCGATTTCTTCCAGACAACCATAACTAAACTAAAGTAGAACTAGGTACTTGTATTTAAATAGCACGCTGGGATCTTTCCATTGACAAAAAGTTGAGCAGTATGGGCGTTTTCTGACCTCGAACTAGTGTAAACTGTATCTCGTGATGTATCAATTCTTAATTGATTGTTCAAATAAGCCGATAATAATATCGTCAACCAAAAAATTAAGATGGTATAATTTTACATTATCTTGCAAAAATTAAGCACACTTCTACTCACTGCGCCGTATAGCAGGAACTGGCTTTGGTGACAATTGGCGCGGAATAAAAGTAAGATTGAGTCTAAGAAACACGTAAATAACGTTCAAATTCATAGTAAAAAACCCTCTGTTACTACTTACCCCTGTAACAAAAAACCCCTCGCTTCCCTACCTTACGTATTCCCAAATACAGAATCGCTACTTAAATATTTGAGATGTAATTATCTATTTGAGACGTTCTTACTCTTCAGAATCCAAAAATGATCGTTAATGTCAATGATAAGCGCCACTTAAACTAAGTAGCGTTTCAGTATACAGTCGAAAAGCTGTTATAAGTTAAGGCACTTATACTTATCAAAAGCAATAAGACCTAAAGATACCACAGTGATTTTTCACATAATGCAGTTACAATTAATCAAAATGACTGCAAAAAGTATACCTTCGACAAATTCGATTTAAATAAAGCGTTTCTTGCTAATGCAACGAAAAATCACCTGCAATTTAATACACTCAAACAAAACTGCGCTGATTTTGGCGTTCACAAAAACTAATATGAATTACGTCTCCATTAGATTTTGACGTGACTAATTAGTTCAGACCGAATAATGTCTGACCTTGCCTGGATTAGTAATGCTCAAAAAATTCGAACAAGGGTAAGTAAAGCTTGTGCAAGAGGATTCTCTACTCAAGAAAACTTAAACTTACATCTTTTTACTAGATAAGTAAGTTCGTATGAGTAAGTGGTCAACTCTGGTGACGGAGTTTTTAGGCCGCCTAAAGGCCTCGGTCATGGATTAACGACTTAAAAGCCGGGACCGACAATTTAACGTGCCCTCCGAAGCTCGTAATGCCACTTGCGGTCGCCAAGTCAAATATTAATTAGATGAATGGTAGGAGACAATCTTTGCCTACACTTAACGGGATACTGGAGTGGCTGGGACATTGTTGAAATGGAATAGCCTTGCCCAGCACCTAAAGTAAACCACCCTTTCAGCTTAATCGGCCTTATCCACAGGAAAGACATGACAATACGTGTGGGACAGACTAAGCTGCGGGTTTCCTCACAATGTTTTCCTTCTCCGTTTAAAGCTCGTGATATTACGCATATAAATTTTCCGAAACGGAAAATCCATTGTTCGGCCGGGATTCAAACCTACGACCTTCGGGTCGAAATTCGAGGTACTAACCCACTCGTCCAAAACGGCTCACTACTAATCACTCGACTACTAATACACTTCTCTAAATTAAAAAAGTTACAAAAACCTACGGAACCCCAAAAGCTCTGTGCACTTTTTCGTTTTTCACCGTCTGTAGGTCAGGCGTGCGCCTACCTGCCCATTTAAAACAATTTGCGCTTTTTTCGCGTCGCAACGAGCATTAGGCGATGAATCGACATTAGCTCGTGTTTGAGGGCACATTATTGTCATTATGAGGTTAGGTATTGGCATCGATTCTAATTGAGCGAGCGAGCGAAGCGTCTCTGCTTCAGCTTGGACAAAAATGCTTTTGTTTGTCTGTCTTTCTCCTCTACAAGTCGCACTTCTCAACTAATTCTGGTGAAATTTTGTGAGCAGGTTCGATAATTTTAAGGATTGTTTTGTCGTCGGGGATTTTTTATTGAGGAGGTACTTCCTCCAAAAAAACAAAGAGGATATCTCCGCCTTATGACATCCGATTTTGATGGTTCTTTTTTAATTTGAAAAGTTGTAACTTTAATGTTAATGTTAACACATTTTCTGTCCCACCTCTGCGGTACTCTCAAGAGGAGAGCTCCGCTTTAATAGCACAATCTGTTTGGGTTCAGCAAGTGCGTCGCGGGCATTGAACGTGCTAGTGTTAACACATTTCCTGTCCCACCTCTGCGGTACTCTCCAGAGGAGAGCTCCGCTTTAATAGCACAATCTGCTTGGGTTCAGCAAGTGCGTCGCGGGCATTGAACGTGCTAGGTTGGTCTCATAAAATTTTGGTGAAGATCTGATGAGGACCATCAGCGTGATGAGCAGAATGACTCCTAAATATGTAGTAAATTGCTCACTTTTAGATTTCTTACCAAGTTTTTATGGCATGCTTTAAAACAAAAAAAAAAGAATTTTCCTAATCGGTCCTGGCGTCTTCTAGTAATCGGGGAACATACGTTAAAAAAAAGATTCTGACGAATTGAGAACCTCTTCCTTTTTTGAAGTCGGTTAAAAAAGCAGAGCTCTACCCACAGAGCTTTCAGACCAGTCAGATTTTCTGATCTACCACTATAATTACATTTAAAAGCTTTACAGTGTAATATTTCTTTTCCTTTAAAATCCTACCACAACGTCAATCATGGTTTCTTCTCTTAACAAAGTAATTCGAACTTGCTTTCGCCCGCGGTTTCACCCGTGTCTAGATATAAATTAGTACCAATAATATCGGTTAGTTTGTGTTAAACTTTGAGGATGTTATTTTCCGAGCTCTTATTTAAGAAGAATATAATTATTCTAATAATCGGCTATGAACCTATCACTTACAAAATGAAATAAAATGAGCCAAAATAATATTTAGATACCTATGCCTTTGACCTTCCTCTCTACCTCCCTAGATATTCTCTATGATTCTTGAATGACCAAAGAGACATCTAAAACATATTTAGTGCTCACATTTTAAAGTAATTAGAATTCATACTTTAAAGATATAAGTAGTCATAGTCAAAGTTTAGTTAAAAAAGTCCACAACAGAATCCACACTAATGTTTTTATATGAACCTATAACTATGTTTTAGGCAAATTCCATTTCAATTTACCTTCCAGCCTTGCGATCGCCAACCTAGTCGCACTCACTATGCAATCCGGAATACGTCAACACGTCTAAAAAAATAAAGAAGAAGAAAAACTTAGAAAACTTTTGAAAACAACATTCTGACAGACTTTCTCATTAACTCTAGTTACAACAGGTCCCGTTATGGGTTCGGACGGTTCATCTGTCGGTCGGGCAGACGGTGCAACAATGTTGCGCCAGACATGACCGTTTCCACGTCATATTTCATCGTCCGATGGGTTACACGCGTGATTTAACCCGTATTTTGTATCATCGCGGTGAATTATTACTTAGGATCGAGTATTAGTATCACTTTTGAGCTTTTCTATTTAGATTTAGGACGACGGATCATTATGAAAACCAATACCAATTTGTTGTATCACATACTTAATACAAATGCTTTACGGTCGTATGCATACTCGTAAAAACTTACAGTACGCACAATAGATCTAGGCATTCGTGAAGATAGCCGTTTCGCTGCGCAGTAGAAAATTTTGTATGAAAAAGCTACACTGCGCATCGAAACGGCTAACTTCACGAATGCCTTGATCCATTGTGAGAAGTGTAGTGTGCCGACCAGGCTCTCTAGAGCGCTCTTTTGTTTTTGAAAACAACGCTCTAGTGAGCTCGGTCGAACTGACCCTAAAAGTTTTGCAGTCCGCTTGAAAATTGATATTGCTTATCATTCATTTGCGCGGATAACTTGGAGAAAATGAGTTGTTCGGGATGCGGTTGGGTATGGATTATGTATGAGCGACGGAAAATTGCCATCTGTAAATTATTCTGTTGTTGGGTTGAGTCAGGATACTTACGTTGGTTTTCACCCGGCTCTATTGTTGGTTGTCACAGCGCATGCTTAATGAATGAAAGTTTGTAAATAACGCTTTATCTGAGCATGCGCACTCAGGAGCTCAGATGTTTTCATTTAGCAAGTAGGCATTCTCCTGCAACTGCACCTATATAAATGTAGTACTTGATTTATGGAACAAAGCGCTCATAGCGTAGCTTGCTTAGACGTTCTTGATAGATCGTTAAAGTTAAGCGATGTTCTGAGCGGTCATTTTGATTGAGTGACTGCAAGTGGGATTAAAGTGCTTTCGTGTTTCGGAGGGCACGTTAAATTGTCGGTGCGTTGCAATTCCACGTAAAAAAATAAAAACAGTCAAGAATGTTTAATTCATATACTAAAGTAGATTTTTTTCCGCGAGAAACCCTCGCTGGCGTCCTCAGAAGACAAACATTCATTTTATTTATATTACCCATAAAGGTGACCTCCACAAGAATTTGTAGAGTCTAGTAGAGCTTTCTCATTATCGTTTGCAATGTCCTTACGGCGAATGCCGCACTGTTAGGTTTGCGCATAGTGTTGTCACCTGGGCGGGCCTGTGAGAGCTCTGTCAACATTTCCTCTATTTACTTATGGAAATTGGTGAACGGAGCCACGTATTTTCACTAAGGTGTAGTTTGTGAAGTTAGGGCTTGTAGAGTTAGGGCGTGTAGAGGAGCTTGGCTCTACATGAGATCTGGTAACATTTTGACAGTACGTCTTGGCAACATCCGTACCTCCGTACCCATATTATAAATGTGAAAGTGTGTTTATTTGTTTGTTTATTTGTCCTGCTTTCACGTCAAAACAGAGCGACGGATTGACTTGATTTTTTGTGTGAAGATAGTTGGAGGGCTGGAGAGTAACATAGGTTACTGCGGGCAGCAGCTAGTTCTACATAAATATGTTTTTGGTGGGATTCCACTTCTTTCTTATCTCAAATACTTACTTATCTCCAATAATTTATCTGTGTGCCATCCTTAATGTTTAAGGTGCATTTACATCTATTCAACAGCAGGCAATAGTGTTGAAGCAACATGTTGAAAACAACGCTGTTGCAATTTGTTGACTGTTGACCGAAAAGAGACGCTTTGTTGCAAGACTAAGTCAACAGACGATAACAGTGTTGCTTTCAACATGATGCTTCAAAATGCTAAAAAAATAATTTTATAAGTACAAAAAGTGTATCACCGAAAAGAGTGATAGGCCCCAAACCGTGTTTGTTGCCCTGGTTCTTCACGGTCTTGGTCGCGAAGGCACAGGAGTGGAATCACCTAGCTCTTAAGACGTTTCAAAGTAATACACAAAGTGATCTTATTGAATAAATTAATTTGAGTTTGAGTTCAATACTGTTGCCTGTTGTTGAATAGATACAAATGCACCTTTCCTTACTAGCTTTGTTGAATGATGTTTTGTGAGTAGAGTATGTCATTGTTGTACTTTAGTTGTTTATTTAGTGGTTCAATGCTAATTCGTGCTAGATTTTAGGTAGGTAGTTAGACTGAGACCACAGATTTCCACATGCTGCTATCCCAGTTTATTTACCTCTTATAGTATGAGGAAAATTGAGGACTCACGACATTGTTCATACAAGCTAAATCGATATTAGGATTATGATTTTTACTTGTGACTCGATGCTGGATCAAAAACAGATACGGTATCGTAAGAGGCGTTATTTGCCATGTCAATTTTAACTTGTCGTCCAGAAAAAAATATAAATAAAAAGTTTTGCCGATCCGTTCAACTAATCGTATAGGGCATAGGGCCTTACTTATGAAAGATGTTTAAAGTGAAACACTGGTTAAACAACGTCCTGTCTTTATTTGTGGATAGTGACAAACAGAGACAGGACGTTGTTCAACCAGTGTTCAACTTTAAATATCTTTCATAAGGGGGTTAAAGCCCCATCAAACACTGCACACATTACTTTTGACGATCAAATAAATTGGTAGAATGTTAGTGTAATGATTCATACAAAGTTGCAAGTTAAAACCACAGGAATTTGACTCGAAATGTACATAATAATATGAAAAGTGGAAGGGCCGATGTTTTTTCCCTCCAAAATAAGGCTTGAGCCCACGCACGCTGACAATAAACTTTATTTTGGGACTTTCAAATGCGGTGGCTTAAAATTATTCGTTTCTTAGGATTCCGTAAGCAAAGTTAGTCGAAAAATCCAACATGAAATGGACTCGAATTATTGATGAATGTCTTTCGTTTGTCGTTCATTTACTTGAACAAGTTGCAAAATAAAAAAAATTACTTTAATGCTTTAACTGTACCTAAGCTAAGCAATAAAATTTGCTGCACTCTCGAGGTTGCTGTTCATCACTCCGAAAATCCTCTTCAGATCCTCAGTTTTGTTAATTTTTTTTTTAAAATTTTTTTTATTTTACACTTTTTAATTATGATTTATTAGGTGATGATCATTATTATGATTTATTAATTTTTTTTTATATTTTGTAGGTAAAGAGAGAATGATTGTTAATTAACTTTAAACCGTTATATTTCCTAAACTATTATTTAAAATGAAAAATGGTATAAGAAACCTAATATTGATTTTTAAATACCTATTCAACGATACTCAAACTGCAAAATAAGTTTCCTAAATAAAAATAACGGAAGACAGACGGAGTACTGAATACGTGGATGTGAATCTCATTCGCACTTGACCGAATTTATTTAACTTTTCTGAAACTACCTCTTAACCGGTTAAGGATGTAAAAATACATAAAATGTTACCAACAAACTGAGGATGTGGGCTCAACTTATTTCTTAGAGAGTATATTGTGGAGTATACAATTACAGATAATTCGCTTCAGTAAAAGTAAGATCGTTAATGTAACCTGCTATTATGGATTTTCTAGATATTTATTAAAATCACTGTACAAACACTTCAACTAACTATGCACTACATCAATCATAAGTTTCAAGCAATATTGAAACTTAATGGTATGTCAGAAAGGTAAATTTTCTAAAGAGGCTCGTCTGTACTGGGAATTATCTTTATTATACTACGACGGTTACATCCTCAAGATCATAATATTTTTGACCATGTAGTTTCACTTCTCAATGTACTAGGGCATCACATAATTTTAGAGTACTGTAAAATCTGTAAAATTAAAGCATTAGTAACAAAATAATGACACTCTGGCATCCCTATCTGGCAACCCACTCGCTCGGCTCGCGCCAACTTCATTCGTTTCTTATGTGCGGGCATCGCAACATCGCAATAATTACGAATTTATTTTTTTCGCAAGAAAGTTATAATTAAAAGTTTATAATTGGTAAAACAACGTAAACGAAGTGGTGATTATAGAATAAGAAAGAAGATTAAACTTTTGGAAAGGAGCTTATGAAGATCATCATCATCTACGAGAGATGAAGGGAGGTAACAGTTTTTTTGTTTACCCAATTTCACCCAATAATCAAAAAATATTACCTTTAGATGCATACAACAAATAATAACCGTAAAATATTTACGACAAATAATTTTTACATGTCGACAATTCACATTAAAAAAATATGTGACTACCTTCATTTTATTTTTGTCTCGTGTTTATTGTTGTATTGTTTATCGTTGCATTGTGATATTTATCCATTATGATAAACGATCTAGATTACGTCTTAGTAATAACAATTTTGTCGTATTGCAATTTCAAAGTGCCAAAAACTGCCGGTGTTTTTTTTCTTTGCACACAGGTCACCAAGGATGGTGAAATACCTACCTGCGATATATTACGCGACGAGCTCGCGTTTGATAATTATCGCTCAGTCTCGTGTCGTCACATTATGACGACCAATGACTTTAAAACAATAAAAAGGGCAGACTGCAGATTGGATGGATATGTTTACCTGCCAACACAGGTCAAGGGTGTAAAAAACCTAGGTCCCCTGCGTTATACTGCGTGACGCGATCACGTTTGATATCGCTTAGTCCGTAATGACTTTAAAATAACAACAACTGCAAACTGCAGATTGTAAGTATGTTTACCTGTGCATACACGTCAAGGAGGTGAAAAACCTACCTGCGTTATACTGCGTGACGTGATCACGTTTGATATCGCCCAAATGACTTTAAAACAATAAAAACGGCAGACTGCGGATTGGATGTATGTATATGTTTACCTGCCCACACAGGTCAAGGGTGTAAAAAACCTAGGTCCCCTGCGTTATACTGCGTGACGTGATCACGTTTGATATCGCTTAGTCCGTAATGACTTTAAAATAACGACAACTGCAAACTGCAGATTGTAAGTATGTCTACCTGTGCATACAAGTCAAGGAGGTGAAAAACCTACCTGCGTGACGCGATCATGTTTGATATCGCTTAGTCCGTAATGACTTTAAAGTAACAACAACTGCAAACTACAGATTGTAAGTACCTGTGCATACAAGTCAAGATGGTGGAAAATCTACCTATACTGGGTGACGCGATCCCGTTCAATATCGCTCAGTTTCGTGTCGTCGTGTGATGACGACCAATGACTTTAAAACAATAAAACTGCAAACTGCAGATCGTAAGTATATGATCGTAAGTATATGTCTATCTGTGCATAAAGGTCAAGGGTGATATATATCTACCCAGCGTTATAGCGCGATGCGATCACGTTTGATTTCGCTTAATTTTGTGTCGTCACGTGATGACGACCAATGATTTTAAAACAATAAAAACTGCAAACTGCAGATCGTAAGTATTATTATGTCTACCTGCCCATACAGGTTAAGGGTACTAAATACCTACCTACGTGATATTTATTGTGTGACGCGATCACGTTTGATATCGTTCAGTCTTGTTTTATTACGTGATGACGATCAATGGTTTTAAAATAATAAAAACTGCAAACTGCAGATTGTAAGTATGTTTACCTGTAAGTATTGTGTCATACTGCGTGACGTGAACAAGTTCACGTCAGTCAGTCTCATGTCGTGACTTTAAAACCAATAACAACTACAGACTGCACATTGTACTGTACAGGTTATATTACCTGACTTTTGTAACTTTGATGAAAGCGTAGTGTGTCTTCTACCACTCTCAGAGCGCGGCTATTACAATACCCGACTCCATCACCGGGAGCTCTACTTTATTTGTCATAGTCAGACCATGACATCATCATGACAATCGGTTCATGCATTATGTCTGAATAAAATATATTATTATTATAATTATTATAATTATCTATCTTTATAGGAACTCTCTAAACGTTGGGGTCGGATTCTGGTGGAAGGTGACCGAGACCAAGAAAACCAAAGAGACCTTGTAAAAAATACTTTAATATTTAAATATTCTATAAATATAAAGGCCTTCAGATTAAAAGGTATGACCTTAGCTTACTCTCTAGATCGAAGCAGTAGCAGGCGAACTGGAAGGCCATTCCAGAACTAAACCACCCAGACCATTCAGGCGGGGTGGACCGAATGCCAAATCTGAGGTAATCGTCTCAAGATGGGTACCCGTTCCAAGGGCGGAGACCACCACCTGCCGCGAGCTCTTCCTGCACCAAGACTGAGTTCAGGACCCGCAAAACGCATAAGAGGTAAGTAATACTACTTCATGCTAAGAATTTGCGCTATTTTATGCTAATTACTGCGCACTCTGCTGTACCCAATGATCTACTATACCTTATAAACTGAGGTAGATGTGTTGTGTTATGCCCCGCTCCGCGTGGCGAACTAACTTCGGGCTGGATAGCTTGAGTCAACTCGGTCGCTCGTCACAGGCTGTCATTTGCGACTTGCTGCTCACGTAATTGTGAAAATTATATTTATCTCGTTCTGACAACGAGGTTTTGTATTTCTCTGCTATCTTTTGGTATCTTGAGTGATGTAATGTAAACGAAGCTGCGAATATTCTACCTACTTAGCTGTAAAACAATTTCGCCGCGTTTGAAACCTTTTATAATGAGTTTAATTAATATAACGTCTCTGTTGGAAAAATATCATTAGCTGTACCTAGCTATATGAATGGATTTAAAATCCCGTTTAATACTAGACCTCCTGTACAAATGTTGGAACAAGCTAACCAAAAGTTTAGCAATACGGAGTTACTCGTAGAGCAGTTATGTTAAGCTACTCATAAGTTATAGTCATCAGAATCTGTGATGCTTACATCAAACATATTCCGGACAATTTTTATCTAAAACTTTTTTGACAAATTATTCGTGAAGGCACTTCTAGATTTAGTGTTAAGTCGATTTATCTTTCAGTCAATATTTTAAAATAGTAGATACTTGCACCGCTGCTAAATTACTTATTAAAGACTGCTTCATGGCTATGATAGACTTGCAAGATACATATGTTTTTTAGTACCCGGTCCATAAGGGCCTGTCATTTCTTATCTAAGAAATACGAACTGATTCTAGTCATTTATTAAAATGAAATTCAGTGCATAAATGATACTTATAATTGCCACGACAGAGTCAAGGAAACCTTCAAGATTGGGTTTTATTATTATTAACCATAAAAAAAAAGTAACCTTATCTCATTTAAAAAAAAAAAAAAAAAAAACCTTTTTGAGTTCGAATTAGACTCTCGTACCTAACAGGTGCCTGAATTTGGCAGAATTTTAACACAAATAGAACACTTATCTTGTTAAAACTCGTTCACTAACCCTAAGGGATTTCACGAAATTTTTTCGTGTTACTTTGCTCAGCTTGTCCTGCAGTTGCCCATGGACGGCTATAGGTACGCTTCGAATCGGCTTGAAATTGAGAAATTTCTAGCTCCTTTGATTTAACGATTATGACTCCTACATGGTACACAACACACATATACCTACGAGTAGCTTATATCCAGATTTGTCTTTGTGGCGAAATTATATTTTAATTTCAAATAATCCTATTTATGGTATTAGATTTTTATGGATGCGCTTTTAAAGGATTGAGGCGTCTTAATTTTAACGGAGAACATGTAAACGGTTTCTAGGACTGCCGAGCCAGATACACTATCAACCTTTTAGAACTTAAAGCCGCTTCTATAGAATTACAGTGTTTCGCTGGCAAATCGATACAAAATAAATTTTGATCCGTAACGATAACACGAACGCTATATGTAATTATGATGAAGAGGTGTCCAGTTTAAGCATTTAAAAAATTTAAGTAGTAAGATCTAGTAGCGGCGTTATAGTGTAGCAAATTTGAAAAATCCAAAATCAAAAAAGAAGCTGGACCAGGGATCCAGATGTTTTAAAATTATTATTGATACAATATGGAGTCTATCTCAAACAAGTTTGAATGATTTATGAAAATGATTTATTTGCCACTAGAATAAATATGTAAATGTCATAAGTTCGTCTCTTGAAACGAGATCCGTCCGCATTCGATATCGATGCGTTTACTCTAGTCTGGAGTGTTTATTTTTTTCTACACATTCCCTCCTTTTTTCATTCATTTTAATATACTTAAGTAAACTAAGCAATAATCGTGCTACTAGAATTGGTCGTCCCTTATTGGCCTAGCGGCCTTGGTACCATGGTACCCATTGTTCATTAAAAAAAATATATAAATATATCTCAAGGTAAACTAGTTTACATAATACCACATTAGGTACTCTTTTCATCTTTCAGACTCTGGCAGCGACACCCTAGTGTCATCGCTGTTATTGAGCAAGCCTACTCAAGACAAGCACTGTAATCAAGTGCTATAAAATTGATATACCTATCTCTTTTTCTAAAAGTTCTTTAAAACAATAATAACTGTGATTCCACAAAATGGTGGCAATTTTTGCACCAAACTTTAAATTGACTTTTTAGAAGTTATATTCTATTTGTAATCGATTCTCTAGTTAGCGAATATAAATCTGGGTCAAATTATTCGACTTTGAATACTTGTCATTCAGCGTTTGCTCTGATATTTGGTAAACGGATGAGTCAAGATGATAGAATAGAACTAAACTTTATTTTTTCCAATAATGAAAATAATCTGAAATCTGAATCTTGTAGGTGCTTGATCACCTTTCGAAATTATTTCATAAACAGATAAATTTTTCTTACAAAACGATACATAATGCGAGTGTCTCGACAATAAGCCGATAGATAATGCAGATTTTGTCAGTCAAATAGTGACGTCTATGCGTAACGGAGTCCCAATAGATATCTTATAACGAACCGACTCGTTTGGTCAGAAGTTCTACATTTGACCCAAAATGATGAGCATGATGTATTTGGGTTTTTTGTAAAATATTTTAAGTATTCTATCGGTTTCACCAATATTTAAATAATTGAATATTTTGAATTGAATATTTATTTATTTGCAGATTCCATTTTTTGTCAAAACATGCAATCGTAAGTTGATTGTAAGACTATTAGGTATTAATGTACCTACCTGCTTTTGCGTTAACCGCTTATGTCGTTAAAGGTCGCTAAACATCTACATGGTCAAAAATATTATGATCTTGAGGATGTAACCGTCGTAGTATAATTGATGGTTAAACAAACTTACCAAGTGAAGTTTGGCCATAATTATACGAGACGGTTACATCCGAAGAGATCAAGAAGGTCCCACCCGAACCCATAAAGGCCCTTGCTACTTTAACGACATAAGTGTCTCTGAAGAAATGAAGTTGGCGCGAGCCGAGCGAGTGGGTTGCCAGATAGGGATGCCAGAGTGTCATTATTTTGTTACTAATGCTTTAATTTTACAGATTTTACAGTACTCTAAAATTATGTGATGCCCTAGTACATTGAGAAGTGAAACTACATGGTCAAAAATATTATGATCTCTTCGGATGTAACCGTCTCGTATAATTATGGCCAAACTTCACTTGGTAAGTTTGTTTAACCATCAATTATATTATTTAAATCAGGATAGTAGTTCGCGTAGTTTTTATCTCATTGCAATAAAGCTCATAGTTCATTGCACATTTAGCTGGAAGTGACACAAATCATAAAAGTAAGTGTGCGGCCCATTTATGAGCGGATAGAGGGAGTTTCATTATTAGATTCATTATCAGAGGTATCCTAAATAAACTATGCAGGTTAAACGCGATAATTTTGGAATAAAGACGTGCTTTTTATTTCATAACATAATATTAGTAGATTTTAAAGAGTTATAAATATTGAATACCTCTCAAAATAAAATTACGATTTCAGAATTACGAATTGCTCATGATTGTCATTCCACAAAATGATGTCGAAGCAGCGCCATTTACTATTGCTTTTAATATCTTCTCGCTATGGGCCTCATTTCTCTAGCATCTCAAGCATTTATTCCAAAGTGGAGCTTGAAGTGGAATTAATTTCTTGCATACTTTTCTGCTTACGTACAAAATTATTATGAAATTATGAACAGTGCTTGCCCTACTATTCTGCGATTGATGTCAATATTATTGTGCGAGCGACAAATAATGCACAAAGATCAATAAACGAAATTCTTTCTGCTCCATGATCGGCCACACGCTATCCGCTCCGCTGCTCGCTGCCGCTTTGACTTGGGCCTCAGCGTTTTATCGGATGCAGTGCAACAATGTGGTATTGAGATCCCTGGAAGGCTAGATAATACCACAGATAATACGCACACTTACGCTAAATGTAATAATAGCTCTAATAAGTAGACTCGAGACATGACTTGTTCTTAATGTTTTAGCGAGAAATGGAAAATCAACATCGTTGATTGGTTCCAGAGAGTAAACTATCTTGGAGAGAATCTACTCTGGACGAAATTAGAATCCTTCTAATATTGCCTACTGCTATAGTCAGCCCAGCGGGGCTACACTAGCCGCTATAGCAGAATCACAGTATGAATTGCAATATATGCCGTTCTTGTCACTCTCAGTAAAAGAGACGGCAAATAGTTCAATTCCTATTGTTATTCTGCTACTATGGCCTTTTAAGCCCGCTGAACTTAGATCTTGCGATACCAGCATTATATCTGAGGAAATTAGTGAGATACCGAGGGTGCATATCCTCATCATCATCATCATCAGGCATAACATAACCTACTTAACTTTATTCATTTTACAACTAGATAAGTAAATTTTTTAATTGATTATGATTACCAATGTAACTTAAACTACAAACTCATCAAATATCTAATAAACAAAATCTTAAGCTTTACCTATTGTCAAATTTAATGTTTTTAGTTGTATGTAAAAAAAATATGTAGGTAAGTCCAGTACCTATGCACGGTGGATTTAGGCATTCATGAAGTTAGCTGTTTCGAAGCGCCAGTGTAGCTTTTTCATACTACATTTTCTACTGCGCAACGAAACGGCTAAATTCACGAATGCCTAGCTAGAGATCTATCGAGAAAAAAAGGTCCTGTTGGAATTTATACCCAAATCCTTTTTAAGACACCTCACTTGAAGTTTGTTTTTACACCTTCTTTTAAACCCTATGTCTTTAGAACCTCTTAACTGATTTGCCACTGAAATCTTAATTTAAAAAAACACTGAAATCATTGGATTCATTGGATTTGGTCATTCAAACATCCTACTCGTCTTTTCATAATAATTTATCAAACTTTGAAAATTTGTCGAGCGAGCAAAGCGTGTAAAGGTGTATCGACATTGTAAGAAAATTAAAAATGTCGTAAATAATCCGAGCTAACGAGTGATATGGCCCTGCTGATCGGATGTCTACCATCCTTCGGGCTACGGCTGTGAGCCTGTTTTACTTTACGAATACTACCTATTTCTAAAACCGGTAATCCACGGTGATGTTAGTGAGCAATAAATCTTACGGAATCTAACTCCGACTCTAACAAATCAAGGCAAGTGTGAAACTATAATCTTTTGCGGCTAGAAACCCGGCCCTGAGCGCATTTGTGGTCGCTGTATTCACACGATCCTATCGATCTTCATCAGAAATAAAAATAACTCAAATGAAATAGTTTTCCATTTTTTTAAGTTGTAAACCACGTATTTATCCCCATAACTACTAAACCGATTTTGATGAAATTTGGAATGTTGATAGTTTAGGTTCTGGAATAACACAGGCTGATCTAATTTTAGAAAGTCAACCCGAAAAGGGGCGAAAACTTTTGTATGGAAAACTACAGAACGGATTTTAATAAAACTTGGAATAGGTACATAGTTTATGACCTAGAATTTATCACATAGGCTACTTTTTATCCAGGTAGGTAGGTACCAAGCAAGCTAAGCCGCGGGCGGAAGCTAGTTCAAAATAAAAATGTTCCGAACCGAACATCATCACTAAAATAAATATTGCAAATCAATTATACCTAATCAAAATGTTTGTCAAAGCAAAACAACGATAAATGAACATCAGAATCCAGCCCGCCAATAAATTAAACAATCAATCTTTAAGCTCCCAACAAAACGATGAACGTGAGATTATTCACTTGGGTACAAGACAAGTGTAATCTGTTTCCATTTGTGCCGCTGCAACAATGTTGCAAGCAACAGACCGAGCCAGGAGCGACACGCCTCAAACCGCCTTTAAATTACTCGTATTAATTCGTACACAGACAAAACATGGAAGTAACATCGCCAAGAACTAAAGCTAGCCACACACGCACTTTTGATTAGAATTTCGAATAAGTATGTCGTTTTTATCGCATGCTTTTAAGATTTAAGCTTTGTCCACATTGTGGCCTTTGGTCTTTAACATTCGTAGTTCGTAAGATTTAACATGATCTCAGAGGTATTTAAAGACAATAGTTGGCGGAACTTGCTTGACCGACGGTCATAAACTTAACATGCAAGTATGTATAAAACAAATGTAACTCGTGCTCAATAATTATGGTCTAAAATGCACTCATTATTTTTCGAGAGTATCTTACACTCTGTTTTCATAAGCAACTAAAGAAATATCATTATTTTTAGTAAGTAAATAGGTATATAATTTTTCATTTTTCAAAAATTTCCGGTAAATGCATCTTTTTTTGATACCAATAGTGTTTCAAAGGTGAACATCTACTTTGGGTCAAACTGTATCTACTTTTGTGATTCAATCACTCCGTAACGAGAAACCATTTAGGTGAAATGTGAACACACCTTTTCAACTATGGTTTCAATAAAATAGATGGGAATTAATGCGAGCTTGTTACGATAAGAGAAACATTGTAAGAAACAATTAGTGTAATAAGCGGCTATGAGCTTGCAACCTGACATAAGAGCGTACTTATAAACGTGGGTGTTTGTCAAATGTAGTAATTGCCATCCTCACAGCCTAGTCGGGCATTTCCGCAAGAGAATAAAGGTAAGCGTCCACATGTCATGTCGGTATCGTACGCTTCGGACGCATCGCACGCAACGGATCGTAGTATTATTTGTATAGAAACTCATATAAGTGCGTCCACCTGTCCGCATCGTACGCATCGCATTACACAGATAATCCGCTTGATGCGATCCGTCCGTTGCGTGCAATGCGGCCCTGTGGACGCTTACCATAAAGGTTGATTCACGCTACACCGGGCCAATTATGTTTTATCAATAGGGGGCGTCCATTAATTACGTGAGGTGATTTTGGCTATTTTTCGACTCCCCTTGTTGAGATGTCGTGAGATTTGGCTCGACCCCACCCCCACCCCTTAATCTCACGGGAGATTGAAAATTGAACAATAAAATACCTACTCAAATTCCTATAGCCGGATTGCTCATTATACGCACTAAAATTGACGATCAAAATGTCATTTTTCATATATTTTTAGTTCGTACAATGAGCAATTCGACTATAAATGAATATTCATTTTAATTCAGTTCAGGGGGACTCCTGTGTGGTCTCAAAAGTCTCAAGAAGCAACATGTCCATGTGAAATTGTGAACCATGCCATTTTAAAATAATCAACATTCCACGTTTCTTTAAAAAAAAAATTACGTGATATTTGCCGAGACCCCCCTCTCCCCCACGTAAGATTGGGTGAGATTTGGCTCTACCCCCTCCCCCCCTAAAAGCCTCACGTAATTAATGGACGCCCCCTAGGGTGTTTGTGGTAGGAATACCACCAAAAAACTCTATTATTATGGTTCTCGTAGTTTCTGGTAACCATGACGTATTCTGGTGATAGGGTCAGAACTATAATAAAATATGTTGGGTGTTACTTATTTTTTTAATAATATGAGAAGGTATAAAGGCTACTTAAACATTCGTGAGCTTTTAGATCAAGATGACGATGGTATTTAAATGTGTAAAGTTAACTCAGATATGGGCCACCTCGTGGCGTTTTCCTTTTCTATTTTTTGCAAGTTTTTACGCATATAATAATTATATGAAAAGAAAAATATATTTAAATACACATTTAAGCTTTACATGGGTTTGCATTTCGGGCTTGAATATAATCGTGATTCGGTTTAGATTCTTATTCAATTGGAAACCAAACATCAGTTAAACTCTATCATCATTTCATTGTAAATGCATTTTAAATTTTAGTCCATGTTCCACCCGACACATTAAGTAAAGCTTTTAGGTCGAAAGGCGTCTGATATTTACTGAATGCGGGCTTGTTAACTCTTAAGTCCGGATTTTACGGGTGTCTTTATCGGCAATTGCACGTTTAAATGCTAAAACGATACAAGGAACCTACACGTATGCCTATCTAGCATTTTATTGTACGGTTTATTGTGTATGCACTGTGTTTAAATAAAACTACAAGCGGCTGAGATTGCAACGAATCCGTAATCTAGACTTGTAGATAAATGCCCATAATTTTGTTAAACGCTAAACTAATGGAGTGGAAGGATGCTTTGTGTTTCGTTTGTCAAAGTAAAATCATAATTATTGCTACATCTTTTGATCTGTGTTTTAGGTTGTTTTTTTTTATCAAATCAAATCAAATCAAATATCATTTATTCAGTAGGACCGTTATGACCACTTTGAATCGTCTTAAGAGCTAGGTGATTCTACTCCTGTTCTTTCGCGACCAACACCGTGAAGAATCAGGGCAACAAACACGGTATGGGGCCTAGCTTTCTTTTCGGTGATCCATCCGCTTAAAATCTAAATAGTCAAGTTCCAGTGTGGAGCCAGTCGAACAATGTGAGTCTCGTCAAAGTCGTCAAAAGAAAAAAAGGAGGATTAATACATCAACAAAAATTCGCCCGGCATCACACGCTACACTTGGCTAACTTAGGTGGTACATAGCAGTTACCTACTTGAAAATAATTATAAAACTAAGCAAGATAGTAAAGACATTGCACAGTACACATCAGCTGTCGAGGGGCAGAGCGACATCAGGCCACGCGACTTTATCATTAATATAATTATCAAGAGAATAGTACGCTTTCTTAACAAGATTATTCTTTATGTATGTTTTAAATCTGCGAATGGGAAGTTTTGTTGCGTTTTCTGGAAGTTTATTATAAAAGAGTACAGTATTTCCCATAAAAGAACAATTTACTTTTTCTAGTCTAAATTTAGGCACACATAGTTTATTCTTATTTCTAGTGTTAATATTATGCACTTCTCTTTTTTTCTTAAAGTTGGTTATATATTTGTGAGTGTGCAATAAGTTTTCATAAATATATTGCGAAAAGACTGTGAGAATTTTATGTTGTTTTTCTTACATCTTTACTAGATGATTTATACAGCTTCAGTAGGCAATCTACGCCTACACTTAACGGGACACTGTAGTACCTGGGACATTGATGAGATGGATTAGGCATCCAAATACTCTCTGCTAAATCGACCTTATCCACAGGAAAGGCAGATTCAATACGTGTGAGGCTGATTCAGGCACGTATTACTAAATTATAGGCCTATTGTAAGAATCCGTCTTAAATGAATGGATGACCTTTAAAAAATATCTCAATAATTCGCTTCTGTGCTACGGTTAAGTTTTAGAAATGTAAAGTTAAATTCATATCATAACTGAAAAATTCATCACCAAAGTGGTTTTGAGGCCAACTTGGGTCTCATGGTCAACTTACTAGATTGCAAGCGTTTTCGTTCTACGCAACATTTTTAAGACATTTGTCTAAGATTGACAGCGACATAGTAACGAACATTTCGTCAAATAACATATTGCGGTGTAAAGCTCGTAAAGAGCCGAGTGAAGTGAGATCGCTACGTGCTATCGATGCAAAGAGAACGCATACATTTTATGGGATTACTTACTAAGGTTGAGTTTGTAAGGCCGACTGTACTGAGAGTATAGCTAGGGCAAGGCTTATCTAAACATTTTCAATTACGGTCTCTATTTTTTAACTTCTGAAGCACGTGCACATACACATTCCAAAGCATTTCTAGAAGTCTATCTAACTAAACATATTCCTCTAACAAAGGCTTTTATATTTTGTACTTCTGAAGCAGAATGTATAATATACTATTTACAATTATTGTAAATAGCGGCTGACTTGGGCTGAAAATTATCGAACTTACGCTATTATTAAGCCGCATTGATAAAATCATGCATTTATGGGCAAACTAATTGTTCAATATCAATGACAAACGGTGATTGATAGTGATAACAATTATAGGAGCTATTTCAATTTTTAATTCGTATTTAAAAGTAACAAGTATTCGTTTCTTAAAAAATAACACGTGCTCGGAGAAAGGCCAGGTCAAAAGTACCCTAAACCGGCGAGCTTGTATGAAAAATGTGATGAGAGTAAATGAGGCGAAAGAAGTGTGTCAGGATCGTAGCAAGTGGAAATACGTGGTCTCTGCCTACCCCTGTGGGAAAGAGGCGTGATTTTTATGTATGTAGGTATTATGTATGTACACGCGCTCGGAGCGTTTCGTAATTTTATTGTGTTGTCTTGACAATGAATAAATCGTTTAGATGCACCATCTAAAAATCAGTGCTATTTTCATGCTAGACTCTTAACCATTATGCATTTTTATAGGTATAATAACTAGCTGCTGCCCGCGGCTTCGCGTGGAACCCGGATAAAAAGTAGCCTATGTTACTCTCCAGCCCTCCAACTATCTCCACACAAAAAATCACGTCAATCCGTCGCTCTGTTTTGACGTGAAAGCAGGACAAATAAACAAACAAATAAATACACTTTCACTTTTATAATAGGGTACGGATATAAGTACATGATGCATGCACCTTAGTGATTATGTCGTCCCATAATGTTTTTATTCGTCATTCTCAAAATCAGATTTTAGTTAGAATTACTGTTTTCTTAGTTTAATAAATCAACTCAGCGCACCCAGTGATTGCACACAGCACCGAGACGGTACAGAATGCATTATGCTTTTAACCAGACGTCTACCTGTATGCAGATATATAATATGCACAATATATGCGGTCACAGCAACATTGAACATCAGACTGGGTTTGCAACAACTGTACTGTCGCTAACTTTATACTGACGGTTATTACCAGCATTGTTCACTTTCAAAATTTTCGTGTGTTATGTACTTGACATTATATTAACATACGTTTACTTGGCTCAGCTCTACAATATGGCCTTTTATTGTGGGTAAATAGTGTCGACACTGACAAAGAGAGTTAAAAAAAATTGCATTCCCTCACTATGTGGTGCTCATTTTCTAGAGTCATTTTTTAATAAAAAATTTAAAAATTGGCTAATTGACCAATGTTTTTACTACATAGACGAATATTTAAACAGTATGTAAATTATGTATTTTTATATTGACGTTCTACTCTTAAAATCTTGACGTTCTGATAATTATGATTAAATAATATTACATTAAATAGAACTTAACAGATTTGCATGCCAAAACTTTTGGTAGGACATAGATTGGACCAATATACAGGGTGTGGCAAAATCTTGGTCACTGAAGGGTAGCTACCTTATCTCTTGTAGTTTTTATTTATTTTTTTTATTTATTTATTTATTTTCTTTTCACAATGCCATTACAGTAAAAACCAAATCGACACTGGAAAGCACTAGTAGCGTAGGTATTACAAAAATTCATTACAATCTAAAAAAAACCTTTTTTTTTTAAACTAAAAATAATCAATAAGTAAGCACTAAGCACCTGCCTACCTAACGTAATTCTGATATAACCCTATAGGCTATTTCTGTAAATTTCGTCAATGAAATAACGAAAATATCGCAACCCTCCTTTTCGCATAATTTGTTTATTATGCGAAGAGCTCTGGATAGTGGTGCTTCTTGCAATAAGTTGGTTCTGGCTTCTGGTTCCATCAAAAGTTTGTGTCGTCGCGCGCGTACGTAGTTGTCGGGCGCATATAGCCCCACACACATCAGCACTCGCGGGTTATGCACCATGCCTCTCAATAATTTAAAAATATATGTTACCATCATAACTTCCCTTCTTACCTCAAGTTTGAAGTACCCTACCATTCCTAAAACGAAAAGCGAAGGATACATTAGAGGGAAGAAGGGATAAACTCCGTACAGTTTGAGGTACAGAAACCGAGTAAATTTATTCTGAATCTTCTCTACCATGCCGCAATATTTCTTTTCATGTGGGTTCCATATCATCCCGCTACTCTCAAGTCTACTTCGTACGAGGGCGTTATACAGTGCCTTAATCGAATTTATGTTCTGGAAATTGGAACACTGTCGTAGTATGAACCCTAAGTTACGAAACGATTTCTTGCAAGTGTCTATAATATGATTTTTAAAAGCTAACTCTGGGTCCATACGGACTCCAAGGTCCCGCACTGATGTGACCCGAGTCATGCTGTTATGGTCTAGTTTGTAAGCATAGGATACAGGATGATATGATTTGCTATATGTCATAATACAGCATTTATCTAAATTAAAATATAATTTGTTAGCATGACTCCATTTTATAACGTTATCGATGTCTTCCTGAAGCTGTTCACAGTCAGTTGTACTTTTAATCTGCAAGAATAATTTGAGATCATCCGCGAAGAGGACGCATACAGAGTGCCTAATGACCATTGGGAGATCATTAATCATGATTAAGAACTCCAACGGGCCGAGATTGCTACCTTGACTGACACCTGAGTTCGTGAAAAATGGATCGGATGAGAACCCGTTACATTCTACATATTGCATTCTTCCTCTCAGGTAGCTGGAGAAGAACGTTAGGCAATCCACGGTAAACCCAATCGACGCAAGCTTCTTCAGTAATACGTCATTATCAACTGTATCGAAAGCTTTTCGGAAGTCAAAGTAGGCTGCATCCACCTGTATTCCAGCGTCAAGAGCAGGAATTGCATATGTTGTGAAGCACAGCAGGTTACTATCTGTACTCCGACCAGGCCTAAAACCATGCTGAGCGTCAGACAGCTGTGTACACACTTGCCTGTAGATATACTTATGCAGTATAGACTCAAACACCTTAGCAAAAGATGACAGTACTGCTATGGGTCTATAGTCCTTCACGTCGGAGCCCGCACCTCCCTTCGGAACCGGAATCACCCGTGTGAGCTTCCATTGATCCGGGTACGTTTGTGTATCAAGGCATAAATTAAAAATATACAGAAGCGGCTCCACTAGCACTTTCCCACAGTCCTTGACGAGAAACGCGGGAATACCATCAGGACCAGCTGACCGTTTTGGCTTTAAGCGCTTAAGGGCTACTTCCACATCTCGCTCTGTGAGATGACAGATAACGACTTGTTGTGTGCTGTTCATACCTGCCATCTCAAGCGCCTCATCTACGTTAAGTCTCGGGGGGCTTTCGCTGTATACCGAGTGAAAGTAACTAGCGAACTCCTCAGCACATCTCTCAGGAGATAAAACTGTACCATCCTTAGTGATGGAAGAGGAGCCAGTCTTTGTTCTTTTCTTTTTAATATAAGCCCAAAACGAGGTGGGGTCACTTGAAAACTGATTTTGTAACCTATTTTTATAAAGCTCATAAGCTTCAGTTATCATTGATTTAACTAAGACCCTTTTTTCAGAAAACTTTTCGTGTGTGTATAGTAGTTGTAAACATTATAGTGGCACTATAATGTTTACAACTACTAATTTCATAGAAAATGTATGGGATGTTGTTTTTTAAATTATTGCAAAAACTTACGATTTGATTTCATAAGTTACTTTGGGAGAAGTGTTCCTGGCGGGAAATAGAGTCGATTAAGACCAACTTGTTTTTTTTGACAAATGTAATTTTTTAGGCTAACTGTACTTTTTTTCAAAAATCTAAAAATGCAGTTATTTTTTTCTTCAAAATAAAACTGAAGTTCCCTATGAACAAAACTTTCTAACTACAAGAGAAAAGGTAGCTACCCTTCAGTGACCAAGAATTTGCCACACCCTGTATATTTAAGACTATTTATTCTATCACATGTGTTCGTGCAAATAAATGTAATTTCTCATTTGGGAACTACTCACGTGAAAGTATCGTTTATTTAGATACCGACAATGTTTCGTAATCTTCATCTGAATATGGTTTAAATACACACGCACGTGTAACTTAAGCTTTAATTATCCTACTACATTTTACACTCAACAGCGATAACACCGCATCGTATTATTGCTGTTATGAGGTTTTAAAGACAAGTAAGGGAATTAAAGTGTTTCCATTTGTTTTGCTTATTACGGCAGCCGTGTTGGCCGAGTTGGTTAGTACCTCGACTTTCGATCCGAAGGTCGAAAGCCCCACACGTATTGACCATGTCTTTCCTGTGGATATGGCCGGTTAAGCTGAGAAGATGGTGTAGGTGCTGGGCAAGCCTACTCCATCTCAACATTGTCCCAGGCACTACAGTGTCCCGATAAGTGTAGGCAAAGATTGCCTCCTGACACTGCATAAAAAATCATCTAGTAAAAGATGTAAAGGCCTAAGTTTTTTTTTATGACAACGTTATTATAGAGCTTTAACTATAAAAAAACTTAACTGCATCATGCCCACCGTATCTTCAAGTAATAAAGATCTTTCTATTATTAAACATTTAAGATCCTTGAGAGAGGATAAGCTGACATGGTATTTTTTCCGTGCAATCTGTTAGCGACTGTACTTTTAAAAATAAACTGACGCTTGTGGAGTAAATACAAAGGTATTATTTTGAATGAACTCCTATGCTAAATCCTCTCATCTCATTTTCTGCATTAATTCAATGCTTATTTTGTTCTTAAATGTAGAAACCCTTCCTTGGCAGTCGGGTAATAAGCGATAAAAAGATATTGCTGCGTCCTACTGTCGGTAGATTTATTCTTAAATTTAGCATTCCTCAGTTTGGTAGGTACCATTTCATACTCAAGTACCTATATTTTATCGAGAATGAAAAGGCCGCCTAAAGGCCTCCATCATGGCTAAAGGACTTAAAAGCCGGGACCGACAATTTAACGTGCCCTCCGAAGCACGGAAGCACTTAGCTTGTAATGCCACTTGCAGTCACCCATCCAAATTATGACCTCGCACAACAAACGCTGCTTAACTTCAACTATAAATCGAGAACGTCTAAGCAAGCTACGCCACAAGCGCTTCCTACCATTCATTGATAATTAAAAACTAATGAAACACAATACAAATCTGATCAAGTGGGTGAAAAATTGCACTCCGTCCTCCATTCCCGCATATCCGTTTGAGTTGATGCATCAACCTTGACGTGCCAAGTATGCAAAGCAGAATATAACTTACAAGAGAGCTGCGATGCCTCGTTAACTGATAACTGGAGATACCATCATCTCTATGTTAATAAGGCGACGTCTGTATGTGTACTTGGATATACAGCTAACAGTACCAACATAGACATAATCTTATCTTAAATGATACCAAGCAGGCTGAAAAACCGTTGATGTGATGACCCAGAGTCCTAGATTCTGCCACAGTGACTAGCAGGAATTATGCTAAGATAGAGAATGAGAAAGATCGAGAAAACTGGAAAGAGAAAGGTCATAGTCCAGAATGAAAAAGAAAAAGAACAGCTCCGTGATTGTCTATCTTTGATAGTGACCAAAATTACACAACAGATAAATGTTAATAACTAAATAAAAGATTAAATAGTGAACATTTCACACAGCATAATAATGGGGTAAGCCTCTTTGTGTATGTTAGTAGAAAACATTATCTTGTGAAAATAAATCAATTGTGTTAAACTTTATTAAAATTCAATAAAACTCGTTCGTTTTTCGATCTTCCTCACCAGGCTATAAAATAAAGCTATTTTTATATTCTGCGAAAATGCATCTAAAAGAGCATAAATCACGTTGGCCACTAGATATTCCTCAAAAGACTAATTTAAATTGCACGTATTTCAGTATCTGGGGCGTGTATCAAATAAACTATTATTGTGGAGTGGCAGTGAGGTATTCGAGCTAACTGATGCCTTTATGCATTGCGGCCATGCATCAAGATGAGTTTTATGTTGTGGGAAAGTCAGAGAAAAATGGACTCGCAAAAATTATAAATTGAAACAAAAAACACGACATGGTATGAAACACGGTATGAAATAACAATAATTGAGGACCCAGTATAGTGGTATAATTCGCGTTATGTAAAAAGAACGCTGGAAGAAAGTGGCTGGGATGTGTTTTGTCTCATGTTTGCGCATGGGTTACATAAACGCAAACATGAGACAAAACACACCCCTCCACTTTCTTCCAGCGTTCTTTTTACAGGACGTGAACTATAAGGAGATGATATTTTTGTTTAGCCGGCGTTAGATGAAAATATAAAAAACAAGTTTTACCTAGCTTTCGTCTGTAGCTTCGATTACATTACATGGTACCCGGATAAGGTACCCGGATAGAACTTATCGGCATTACCTATAGTCGCCTCTTAACTTAAATAGTACTTAAGATTCGCCCTGTCACTATTAGTCACAATCTAACAGAAAAGAATGGCATTATTTAGATTAACTTTTGACAGAAGTTGAAGGAGTATTATCTATTCGTCCAGTAAATCGTTTGGGTGTTAATGCACATAAGTAGTATTTCAAATGTATTTATTATAGTCAATCGAACCACCGAACCATGTTTCAGAAATAAATGGTTCGCGACAAAAAGTAGCAAGCGCACGATCCGCACTTCATTAAATAATGGTGTCAGTTTAATGCTCAACGCATCTGACGGCTGAGCGCAGGACCTGACTAGTGTTGCCACTTTAGCGATTTTGCTAGATCCGATCACTTTTGAAAGCATTTAGCGATGTTATTTTTCTAGCGATTTATAGTGGTTTTTGCAGTAGGTATAAAACCCAGCAACGTGCTGACAAAAGCAATAAATATTTTTCGTTGAGACCCGTTTTACTAAACAGGTACTAGGCACTAGCGCATTTATTGTTATAGGTAAATAATTTAAACTTTTAGTTATTAATTTCAGCGAGATATTGGTTATATTCCCATTTGACACTCTCAAGCGACTTCAGAATCGCTAAGGTGGCAACCCTGGACCCGACGCGCTCGGTGCTTCGGACTGCATTTACAAGTCAATTGCCTTTTGTCCGATTTCACAACCACACTGCGACAGGCGGCCGACCCTGTTGTTTTATGTTCTGGACACTAAAGTTTAATCACACCTTGCTAGCCACTCCAAAACAAACACCACACTGCGTCTTTGGTAGGGCCCTTTCTGAATTATCATAGCAATTTAGTTACTGCTCTTACGAAAACTATCAATTATAATCTGTAATGGTGTGATTAAGATTATATTCTATTAAAAACCCCACTACGATGCATCTATTACTAATCAAATGAAAAATCTGCCAAGATTAAGGTACGTCAATTGTTCACCACCACCAAACCATATTATTAATGTTCCATGACCAAACTCTATTTTCACTCTTTTTTTACCTAATATTTTCCTATTTCTTCTTTTTTCGTATGAGCAAGTAGCCAACTCTGGTAATATTTTCCCACTGCTGAGCAAATGTAGCTTTCTTATGTCCCGCTCTTCCTGGGGTATCACAACAGCCTTCCTAAAACGACGTTGAGAGACACGCAAGAGATTGATCTCGAATGTTAGATGTTTGATTTTCTTGTACGAAGACTTTTCTCATCTCGTGTCCAGACAACCGGCCCTCTCAGGCCGACCACATTTTCAGTGCATCACCGCATCGGCCGAGGCTATCTTAACTGCATCTCTCAAACCGGTGCGTACTGCCTGCATGCATTTACCACTCGCAAAAATTATCTTTAATGCCCATATTAAGAGTTTTGTGGGCTTTAAATGTATATTCCGCCTTATCCTGATGGTTGCATGTCATAAAAGCTCGATGGCTCTCTTTGTTACTTTGAATTATGTTTGTTGCATTCGTTTACTGCGACTAGGTCGTGACGAGAAGGCGTAGCTAACGTATATTTTATTTGAAGTTCCTTTTAAGTTATTTTGTCATAAACATGAATTTCCCTTTATATTTAGAAATTTAAATTTGCAAAATGTTTAAGTGTATGTTTCACTAAATTTTAAACGTACTAAGTTACAAAGTTAGATGTCGATAGAATTACCATAGTGGTGTCATTATCAATATTTTAGGAGTTAACTGCTTGAATATATGTTACAAATGCAGATGCTAAAAAATAACTACCACGCCGAGTTTTATTTACAGTGGCTTAGATCGAAGATTTATAGTGGATAAGATAGTATTTTTCAGACGCACATTGATAGTGGCTGACTTAGTAATTCAGGGACAATGTAACTTTTAGAGGCGAATAATGCTATAAATAGAAGTCTTTTTAATTAGTACCCTAATTAAATTACAGGTTCATTAAATTTATCGCGTCATATAGCATATTAAATGCGTTTTAAATATAGCTTAATTAGCTTTACAATGTTCTTGTTAACGAGTGCCCGTCTCCACGACGAGGTCAATGTTGTAATCCGACAGATCTTAGTATCCTCTCTATCCTTGTAAGGTTATTTTAGATTGTCGAGATACTAATTGTTTCTCGGTATTTTTCATTGTCATCATCATAATAATACCTGTAGATTTGTACGCAATTTTCAAACTTTGTGACTACCTCTGTGGCGCAGTGGGTGAAGGCCCGTCTGAGGAGGTCCATCTCTATGTCAGTATATTTACGGTTAAACCAATGTACGCAAGACTGACCTCTAAATACTCTATACATCTTCAAATAATCTTGAATAGAAGGTTATAAGGCTGAGACTCCACAAAAGCGGAGAAGAGAGATTTGTTTAAACAACCAATAGAATTTCGTTATTCACACATCTCGTGACACATACGACATGTGATAGCCAGTAATTCCTTTGCTGATTGATTCCATGAATTGCTATGTCTGACACATCTAATGGCGGCTCCTCACTTGGCTTAGCGTATTCGTGAGTCGATATTGTTGTGTTTGCCTTCAAATAATCAAATATTTCAAATACCGTCAAATACGTCATCCACACATGGACTTGTACGGGCAAATTTGCTATTTGCGTTGTTTGCCATATTCGTGCAAATAAAGCAAATACAATCAAATAGACCGTCTACACATTGCTGTATTTGGACAAATAATGCAAATACACGAACACGATACGCCAAGTGAGGAGCCGCCATAAGACTGTAAACAAGAAGTTCCGATTATCGCTTTAAAAAAAAACGCCCTAGGTTACGAGATCTCGCCACGAGGTGGCAAGAATAGTAGATTGTATTATAAGGGGGCAAAATAATATTTTGACAGCGAGGGCGCTTTTTTGAATCCAGAGTGAAGTGAAGGATCCTAGAGTAGAATCCCGAGCGTAGCGAGGGATTCTTTAGTAGAATCCTGAACGTAGCGAGGGATTCAAAGTACGTCGCCCGAGCCAAAATATATTTTGCGCCCGAGTGATACACTCTACTTTTCATTACCCTCTATGAGAAAATAAAAATCTTCATTTTCATCACCTTCATCCTCTTCCTCATCTTCATCATATTCATCCTCTTCATCATCCTCTTCATCCTCCTCTTCATCATTTTCTTCATCATCCTCTTCATCCTCTTCATCACCTTCTTTATCCTCTTCATCATCCTCTTCATCCTCTTCATCACCCTCTTCATCCTCTTCATCATCCTCTTCATCACCTTCATCATCCTCTTCATCACTTTCTTCATCACCCTCTTCATCCTCTTCATCATCCTCTTCATCCTCTTCATCATCCTCTTCACCCTCTTCATCATCCTCTTCATCACCCTCTTCATCCTCTTCATCACCCTCTTCATCCTCTTCATCATCCTCTTCATCACCCTCTTCATCTTCTTCACCACCCTCTTCATCCTCTTCATCACCCTCTTCATCCTCTTCATCACTCTCTTCATCACCCTCTTAATCCTCTTCATCACCCTCTTCATCCTCTTCATCATCCTCTTTATCATCCTCTTCATCACCCTCTTCATCCTCTTCATCACCCTCTTCATCATCCGCTTCATCACCCTCTTCATCCTCTTCATCATCCTCTTCATCACCCTCTTCATCATCCTCTTCATCCTCTTCCTCTTCTTCTTCTATCGTATTAAATCCCTCATACCGGCTTTCATATAGTTCTCCCGTGATTTTGCAGGTAATAGATTAAGAGGCATTATACAAAATTTTCTGATTTACGTGATGTTTTGGGGCAGGATTTTTCAATGAAAACACTGTATTTATAAAAAAATTATGGCACAGCATGAAATATCATTTCAATTTTGTACTATTAAATGAGCTACTTTTGTATTTTTATTATTTCTTTTTGATTAATCGACCTCAAACCGGCGACTGTTTTGTGAATTTTTGCTGTAAGAGGTTTAGAAATCACCATATTTACGAATCATTTTGACGTCCAAATGGTATAAAAAAATTACGATGTTTTGCTGTGATAGTCAACCAAACTATTAAATGGATCACTTTTTACTACCTTTATTTAGTTTTTGAGTAAAAAAATCTTTAACTTAGTCCAAATTTCGAGAAAACGGCCAAAGAATTGCTTTTGATTTTGGCTACTTAGAACTGACTTAGAACTCTTGTTCGTAAAATTAACAAAACAGAAATAAACTTTAGTTCAAAATCAATACTTTTCTGAAAAAAAAAATGCAAAAAGATTAAAAAATTGGCAATGAAAAATCTTTTAAAACAACCTAAAACGCGTCGTATCTACTACCCTATCTACTCGACGCAAGCAGACCGCGCCGAGCGCTTCTAGGGGGTGGACGTATCGCTTTGCATCCCGGAGCTCGCACTGAGTCGACTCGCAAAGCACGTCGCCGGCTACGAAGAATATAGCGAAATAGGAGCGTTTGATACATTGGTTGCTAAGTTATTAATTACCTATTTTTAAATATTTTCTGCGGGGCTAAAAAGGCCGTTAAAGCAGAATAATGATCTGAATTGTTGTGTAACTAATAATGTAATAATAGGGTGACAGCGAGCTGATCTGATGATGGAGTCAGGACCTGTTCCATGGAATTTTATGATGATATGGGTATCAAATGAAAGGGCTTGATGAGCGCAACACAATGCTGATCTGATGATGGAGTCAGGACCTGTTCCCTGGAACTTTTTAATGATATGGGTATCAAATGACAGAGCTTGATGAGCGCAACACAATGCTGATCTGATGATGGAGTCAGGACCTGTTCCTTTTTAATGATATGGGTATCAAATGAAAGAGCTTGATGAGCGCAACACAATGCTGATCTGATGATGGAGTCAGGACCTGTTCCATGGAACTTTTTAATAATATGGGTATCAAATGAAAGGGTTTGATGAGCGCAACACAATGCTGATCTGATGATGGAGTCAGGACCTGTTCCCTGGAACTTTTTAATGATATGGGTATCAAATGAAAGGGCTTGATGACCGAAACACAATGCTGATCTGATGATGGAGTCAGGACCTGTTCCATCGAACTTTATAATGATATGGGTATCAAATGAAAGAGCTTGATGAGCGCAACACAATGCTGATCTGATGATGGAGTCAGGACCTGTTCCATGGAACTTTTTAATAATATGGGTATCAAATGAAAGGGTTTGATGAGCGCAACACAATGCTGATCTGATGATGGAGTCAGGACCTGTTCCATGGAACTTTTTAATGATATGGGTATCAAATTAAAGG
Organism: Camptogramma bilineatum; assembly: GCA_958496255.1. NCBI lineage: Eukaryota > Metazoa > Arthropoda > Insecta > Lepidoptera > Geometridae > Camptogramma > Camptogramma bilineatum. Next base: position 5,676,111 of record OY292467.1, on the reverse strand, counting down.
GCTTGATGAGCGCAACACAATGCTGATCTGATGATGGAGTCAGGACCTGTTCCCTGGAACTTTTTAATGATATGGGTATCAAATGAAAGGGCTTGATGACCGAAACACAATGCTGATCTGATGATGGAGTCAGGACCTGTTCCATCGAACTTTTTAATGATATGGGTATCAAATGAAAGAGCTTGATGAGCGCAACACAATGCTGATCTGATGATGGAGTCAGGACCTGTTCCATGGAACTTTTTAATGATATGGGTATCAAATGAAAGGGTTTGATGAGCGAAACACAATTCTGATCTGATGATGGAGTCAGGACCTGCTCCATGGAACTTTTTAATAATATGGGTATCAAATGAAAGGGCTTGATGAGCGCAACACAATGCTGATCTGATGATGGAGTCAGGACCTGTTCCATGGAACTTTTTAATGATATGGGTATCAAATGAAAGGGTTTGATGAGCGAAACACAATTCTGATCTGATGATGGAGTCAGGACCTGCTCCATGGAACTTTTTAATAATATGGGTATCAAATGAAAGGGCTTGATGAGCGCAACACCATGCTGATCTGATGATGGAGTCAGGACCTGTTCCATGGAACTTTTTAATGATATGGGTATCAAATTAAAGGGCTTGATGAGCGCAACACAATGCTGATCTGATGATGGAGTCAGGACCTGTTCCATGGAACTTTTTAATGATATGGGTATCAAATGAAAGGGTTTGATGAGCGAAACACAATTCTGATCTGATGATGGAGTCAGGACCTGCTCCATGGAACTTTTTAATAATATGGGTATCAAATGAAAGGGCTTGATGAGCGCAACACAATGCTGATCTGATGATGGAGTCAGGACCTGTTCCATGGAACTTTTTAATGATATGGGTATCAAATGAAAGGGTTTGATGAGCGAAACACAATTCTGATCTGATGATGGAGTCAGGACCTGCTCCATGGAACTTTTTAATAATATGGGTATCAAATGAAAGGGCTTGATGAGCGCAACACAATGCTGATCTGATGATGGAGTCAGGACCTGTTCCATGGAACTTTTTAATGATATGGGTATCAAATGAAAGGGTTTGATGAGCGAAACACAATTCTGATCTGATGATGGAGTCAGGACCTGCTCCATGGAACTTTTTAATAATATGGGTATCAAATGAAAAGGCTTGATGAGCGCAACACAATGCTGATCTGATGATGGAGTCAGGACCTGTTCCATGGAACTTTTTAATAATATGGGTATCAAATGAAAGGGTTTGATGAGCGCAACACAATGCTGATCTGATGATGGAGTCAGGACCTGTTCCCTGGAACTTTTTAATGATATGGGTATCAAATGAAAGGGCTTGATGACCGAAACACAATGCTGATCTGATGATGGAGTCAGGACCTGTTCCATCGAACTTTATAATGATATGGGTATCAAATGAAAGAGCTTGATGAGCGCAACACAATGCTGATCTGATGATGGAGTCAGGACCTGTTCCATGGAACTTTTTAATAATATGGGTATCAAATGAAAGGGTTTGATGAGCGCAACACAATGCTGATCTGATGATGGAGTCAGGACCTGTTCCATGGAACTCTTTAATGATATGGGTATCAAATTAAAGGGCTTGAGGAGCGCAACACAATGCTGATCTGATAATGGAGTCAGGACCTGTTCCATGGAATTTTTTAATGATATGGGTATTAAATGAAAGGGTTTGATGAGCGAAACACAATGCTGATCTGATGATGGAGTCAGGACCTGGTTCATGGAACTTTTTAATCATATGGGTATCAAATGAAAGGGCTTGATGAACAAAACACAATGCTGATCTGATGATGGAGTCAGGACCTGTTCCCTGGAACTTTACAATGATATGGGTATCAAATGAAAGGGCTTGATGAGCGAAACACAAAGCTGGGTCGGGGTTTACTTTGACTTTGATTCTTGATTTTGACTTTCACTTTGATTCTTGATTCTTGATTTTCAATTTTAGTTTCTCTATTCTCGGATCTCGGATTCTTGATTTTCGATTTTCGAGTCTCAATTCTTGATTATCGGATCTTGGATATCGGGTTCTTGATTCTTGATTTTGATTCTTGACTTTCAATTTTCGATTATCGATTCTCGGATCTTGTATCTCGGATTCTTAATTCTTGATTTTCAATTTTTTAATTTTTGATTTGTGATTCTTGATTCTTGTTTCTCATTTCTCGATTCTCGGATCTCGGGTTTTTATTTTGATTTTTATTTCTTGATTTTGATTTTAAAATTAAAATCAAGATTAAAAATGAAAAATCAAACATCAAAAATCGAAGTCAAAAGTAAATCCTAACCCAGCTTTGTGTTTCGCGCATAAAACCCTTTCATTTGATACCCATATCATTATAAAGTTCGATGGAACAGGTCCTGACTCCATCATTAGATCAGCATTGTGTTGCGCTCATCAAGTCCTTTCATTTGATACCCATATCATTAAAAAGTTCCATGAAGCAGGTCCTGACTCCATCATCAGATCAGAATTGTGTTTCGCTCATCAAACCCTTTCATTTGATACCCATATCATTAAAAAGTTCCATGGAACAGGTCCTGACTCCATCATCAGATCAGCATTGTGTTGCGCTCATCAAGCCCTTTCATTTGATACCCATATTATTAAAAAGTTCCATGGAGCAGGTCCTGACTCCATCATCAGATCAGAATTGTGTTTCGCTCATCAAACCCTTTCATTTGATACCCATATCATTAAAAAGTTCCATGGAACAGGTCCTGACTCCATCATCAGATCAGCATTGTGTTGCGCTCATCAAGCCCTTTCATTTGATACCCATATTATTAAAAAGTTCCATGGAGCAGGTCCTGACTCCATCATCAGATCAGAATTGTGTTTCGCTCATCAAACCCTTTCATTTGATACCCATATCATTAAAAAGTTCCATGGAACAGGTCCTGACTCCATCATCAGATCAGCATTGTGTTGCGCTCATCAAGCCCTTTCATTTGATACCCATATCATTAAAAAGTTCCATGGAGCAGGTCCTGGCTCCATCATCAGATCAGCATTGTGTTGCGCTCATCAAGCCCTGTCATTTGATACCCATATCATTAAAAAGTTCCATGGAACAGGTCCTGACTCCATCATCAGATGAGCTAGCTGTCACCATATTATTTCATTGTAGTCGGAACTTGACTGACATGCTGAGATCCAAGTTTCAACTCAATCGGACTATTTACTGAAGAGTTCTGTTGAAAAGCTCCTGACTCATCAGATCAGCACAATATGGTTTATGGGACAAAAAAACAAACATTTATTTTTTGTAATTATTTGTATTCAAAGTGTAACTAACCCGACTTTGTTTTGTGTTATACCTATAGGTACCTACCTAAGTACCTACCCAAAAAGTATTTTTACTATCTCAAATAAATCAATCACATGAAAATTACCAAAACCGTTTAGTCTAAGAAACGGAGCGCTGTTCATTGGGTGTTAGAATTTAGCAACTTTTGTCCCTCCGAGCGCTGATTTTGTCGAGTGCGAAATTGTATACTGGCTCTTAAAGTGTGCGGCAAAGATAATCCCGGCGCACTTAAAGGGGATTAAACTCATTACTGCCCGCTAAAAGTTCCTTGAAGAGAAAACTTCTCCTTTGGGTGCACTTAAAGGCGAACAAAGTCGTCCTTTTCGAATAGATGGAATGAAAAAGTTGTTTTTATGAATGGACAGGAAAGCGTCGCGACCGCCACGACGTTCTTGGTAGACAATCTAAGGGCTGGACTACATAACATTCCATGTTTCAGTACTGGAAATTATAATGAAAAACATGTGGTATGAATTTGAAAACAGTGTCATTGCCTTTATTCCCTTTATAAAAAGGGGAATTTTTATATTTTCCCTTTATTAACCTTGAATTCGGTTATTGATCGTTAAACCGATGTAGAAATAAAATAAAACTATTAAATCATTAAATAACCACACTATATCTAGTACTTTATGAACTATCGAAATTTGACGATACGTTACACGTGTGCTCTATTTAGATCATCATCTTCTCCTTTTATGTGTGGAGGGCACAACTGGTTTTCTTATTCCACTTTGATCTAGGAGTCATCTTATTCAATCCTTTCTTTCCATTTAGTCTTTCACAGTCCATCTAACTTTTATTTGATTTGCCTGTACTCTACATCCCACCACATTCCTAACAGGGTAACAGGTAACAAGACAGACGAATTTCATCTCGTCACATGAAATTCGACACATTCATACCATAATTATACTTTTTACACTTATAATTTTTTTATTTAGTTAGACATCTTAAAAATAAATGCCGTAAAAATAAAAAAAAATATATGCTCAGTCACGATGTGACGTTGAAGTATGTATAGTTTGACCCTAGCACGTAATCAAAAACAGTCTAGCCATATCGCTTGTGTCATTGAGGGTTCCGTACATGGAGTTGTTTTGATCCAAGCCGTTGCCCGCTCATCTTCATAAACCCGCCACTGTATGTAAGTCGTATTATATCATACCGAAGAGATATTTTTCTATTGTCTAAACAACTAGGGTTTATATCACTGTGATTTAACGTGTATTGTAAAATGAAGTGTAATTGCATGTGTGTGAAATCCATTCCACATACGCGTTTTAAAATAGAGCCTAGAATAGAGTAATCTTTGTAGAGATGATTTTAATTTAACGGTGCCTTCTCAGTATTTTTGTTGAATATTATTTTTTAAGGCAGGTACAGCTTTAAAAAGGTTAAAATGAGAAGTGCAACATTTTTTATCTATGGTTTAAAAAAGGATGATGTAAACCCAATTCGTTTTTATTATAAACGCCAAACAAATAAAAAAAATAGGTAAATGCGTTTCTTCGACGCTAATTCCAAATTGAGTCTTATTTTGGAAAAAAAAGTTCTAAGTTACGCCAGCAAGAACCAGTGACACAGCAAGCACTAAACCAACTGTTGTTACACTACAACATTGTAAGCGAGTATGGCACAGGATATCTGGACTTCCGCCCGTCTAGGATGTTCACCCGGCTAGACAATGAATCGCTAATAACACATTGTCTCGTCTGTCTGTCGTTCAATGTAATTGATGCGTACTTGCCCGTCAGTTATGGTCTACTGGTTATGCTATGCGCTTTTTAGGGCACCGCATCCAATAAACACTATTAAAAAGATAGTTTTAATGTTTGTAAAAGGTTAACGATAAATTCACTAAACACTGCTTTTTTTGTGAATAGAAAGCTACATTATTTCTTAATGTCATAGGCCTGAAACGGATCGGTACTCTAGTTTAGTTACTGATGCAATGTGAAGCTAGACCTCTGTGACTAGACGCTGGAATATTATTAACTATGCAATATTCTATTCTGTCATAAAGATAGGTGAGACAGAAAGAGCCACAAAGATACAAATTTTGGCCAAATAATTAAAAAGTAAATAGAACGATACTTATAGTCGTATTGCTCATTATACGGACTAAAAACATATGAAAAATGAAGGAAAAATGTCATTTTCAATTTTAGTCCGTATAATGAGCAATCCGACTATAGTAAAGAATTCATAGGGTAAAATTGAGTTACGTGGAAGCAGAGAAAAGCTTTTCTTCTTAGTGAATAACACAGAAATACGATCTATTTCCTCAATCAGCTACTGAAATATAGTGATTTTTATGATGATGATAAAAAGTAGCCTAACCTTTCTCAAAAGTTTAGCTATCAAATGCAGATTTTTTTTTCCAATCCGACTGATAGTTCCTGATATTACCACGTTCAAACAAACAAACAAACTCTTCCGCTTCAATATTTGTATCTATAGATGATGCGGAATGTAAAATGACATTTTCCTGAGTTGAAAAAAGCCTTAAAAAATGTTAACTTTAATGCGACACAATAGAACCCACAGTGTGAATCCCACGCGCACTTAGCAGTCGTTATTTATTGGACGTTTTGCAACATTGTACTTATTATTAGACGTAAATGGGAATGTGGATCGGTCAGGTGTGGAGACGGCACGTGGCCTTTCCGGCTACGGCTAACGATTGCCTCGATACTTTATGTAAGAAATTACTATCAATCTTTAGGCTGATTTTAGTCTCACGCTCACAGTCAGCGCTGATAGGCGAGTGATCTTTATTACAATGATACTGAGTGTTTAGCAGAAATGGCTACGCTGATTGCTCTCGTCAGTGCTGGACAACCAGTATCCTTATTTCATTGTAATAAAGAGCACTCGCTGATGGTGAGCGTGAGACTGAAATCAGCCTTATATGTTTCTTTTAACTATCAATGATTTCAGACAAAAATGTTGATGGACGACTCTTCTATGGCGTCTATCGTTGGTCAGTCATGTTATGTGGTGACCACCAAGGGAGGTAGGGAGGTATTTCGTTAGACTATTCCTGAAAACTGGAAACTTAGTGAGGGTCTGTAGTATCTTCAATCAAACCATAATTACCATCGGAAAGAGCGCAAAAAATCTGATCTTCTGTTTTACATTACATTGTCAATATTATATTTATTAAACTTTTCATTACGGAATAAATAAAATGAACTACAACACTGACATAGATCATAGTTTGATTAAAATTTAGTTCATAGATCTGACTTCTTAGCAGTATACTCATCAGTTTTAAAAACTCAAATTGTAAATCGATTTTTGTTGCTGATAACATTTAAAATAATTTTAGCTAATTATTATTCATATACTTAGCTCTTTTCTTTTGGCAATTACTCGTATTGTTAACTGTTATTATAAAAACTTAAACGCGTGTCATAGTAGTTGATGCGCTACTCATTTCGGCGTCTAACAGCCATGGCGATGCTGGAGCAAATGCTGAGGGGTAGCCTTATTTTCTTGTCACTTTATTTGTAACATTTCCGATTTATGTTTTGTATGTGTCGTGGTGGCGAAAATAAAACTTTATTCTATTTAAAACTTTGTTACGTTTAAAAATCTTTTGCACTATTTTCGAACAACATTGTAGGTGATCGTTTACCTTTCATGGTTCTTAGCCAATGTATGACATTTTATAATATAGTTTCACATTTAGACACGGACATCAGTGCAATTGAGGTAATTTGATTCGTTTTGCCAGCTCCTCATGTCGTTTATCCCTTTTACATTGTTGCAAGGAATTGTAACACCGGAATCTTTAGTAAGGCTTGTTTCACTCTTCAGCGTGTCGCCGGTCGCGTCCGCGAGTTCACCATTCACAGCACATTTCTCTGTGCTGTGACTATTCAAAATTAATTTCTCTGTGCTGTGAATGGTCAGCTCGCGGACGCGACCGGCGACACGCTGAAGAGTGAAACAAGCCTAAGGGTTAGATATGAAGATTCATAAATAAATATTTTACGATCACGACTGGATCCCCAAAGAACAGTAGACATTATCTCAGGGCCCCAATTCATCTAATTTACAACGTCAACCATTCCTATTAACAGTATCTCTGAGTTTTTTTTTCGTTTGATTATCTTTGAAAATCAATTTTATGTTAGTAGATACAACACAAGCAAAGCGAGTGTTTATTTATTTTAGGCAACGCCAACAGTGCACATTATACTTACACATTATATTCACATTATTTTAAAAAAGTCCAAAGAATATGCACATGTTTCAGGTTAGGATTTTATAATATAGCTAGTATTTCGTCTGTTTGAAATGTAAAACAACTAAAACCTAAATATTTGAACGCGTGTAATGATTCGGTTTGTTTGATTCCTATCACTATCACTACATAGTATAAAACAAAGTCACTTACCGCTGTCTGTCCCTAACTCCCTATGTGTCCTTAAATCTTTAAAACTACGCAACGGATTTTGAGGCGGTTTTTTTTACTAGATAGAGTGATTCAAGAGGAAGGTTATATGTATATAGTCGTATTGCTTATTATACGGACTAAAAATATATGAAAAATGACATTTGTTCCTTCAATTTTAGTCCGATTTTAGTCCGTATAATGAGCAATACGACTATAGGTATAATACATGCACAATATAGTAGAGAAACGACTATAGGTATAATACATGCACAATATAGTAGAGAAACACTGATAATTTTAGAGGTTTCTAATGTGATGTGTGATGTGATGCGACCCGTGCGAAGCCGGGGCGGGTCGCTAGTTATATATGAATTTCAATAACCATAAAGTGAACCAACTGATCTCATCATATGATTTCTATACGAGATCTAATATTAGGTATGTTTTTTACCAAGTCCCCAAGAGACGAAGTATTTAGTAAATACTTCGTCTCTTGGGGGCTTGATATGTAAATTATGTCGCTCTGTGTGCAGAAACCTTTACGTCACGTGCACATGCACAATTGCCCTGTTGATTCCCCTTTAAGTTAATCCGTATAAAATACAATGTAGCTTCAAATGGAGCACGAATTCGCCATAAGTGCACACGATCACTTGTATACCGTTGAGTTTAGGCTCAAAAGGTTTTTATTAAGATTACTTTGCGGTCCGCATTTTGTTTCATTGACACGTCCCGTGGCTTTTAACTGCACTGTGATTCCTATAGGAACTGATAATTTAGTGCTGAGATGACGAGCTCAGTTACTGCTAACATGACGAGCGGTAGAGTCAAATGGAGAAATTAAACATTTTGGGTCATACCATACCATACTTATAAACTTGAACAATGGTTGAATAATGCTCAAGATTCGCCCTGTCACCATCTAACACTATCTAACAGAAAAGGATGGCAATAGGTTTAACGATGTTTCAATTTTAACTGATTTTATAAGTAGAGGGGTTTATGCCGACCGCGCTTAGGCTGGATTCGACCAAACTGGATTAAGTTTTTACTCGAGAGTGAAGTACTGTTTGTTTGAATATTTTGACATTGTAAAGTTGACACCTTATAACCAGGATAATTTGTATGCACATAATAATGTTCGGTTGCGCTTTCTAAACCATTGTATTTCGAATTAAGGGTGGATTCTACCAAACTGTCATCTTACTCCCAGAGTAGTTATTCCATTAGCCGACAGAATTCGAAATACATTTGTTTAGAAAGCGCGACCGAACATTATTAGGTGCATTCAAATTATCCTGGTTATAAGGTGTCAAGTTTACAATGTCAAAATATTCAAACAAACGGCAGTTTATCTGTGGTTTAATCTCCAGATAAAACTTATTCCAGTTTGGTAAAATCCAGCCTTAGTCGGCTAGTTACTCTGGAGTAAGATGACTTTTGGTTGAATCCAGCCTTAGTGCGATAAGGACAGAGAGAAACGATAATTCAATTGAATCTCCTGTTTCAGGTACCACTCATCAGCAATGAAGGTAAGGCAGGGCTAGGTACATCTGGTGCGGTGTCAGCACCGTCACTGGTGCCCAAACCTCGCCCGAAGAACACCATAGCATCGGCTACCATGAGACTGGCTGCGCGGACTAGAATGCTCCAACCCCCCGCCAAAGCCTTCCAAGGCGATGAAGACGAAAATTTAGAATAGATCAGGGTTCCTCAAACTTATGGACCCCACGTACCCCTGTTGAAGTTCCCAGACGACAGCGAACCGCTACCACCAGAAGTGAAAACCCACTTGTTGTTGTGAAGGGTAAAAGAAAATTCACTGCTTTACGTGAGAGTTCAGGATATTCTACCTGTCTAGCTGCCCAAAAATCAATTAAAGACATTCTTTTGAAATTAGCTACAATGCGTATCACGCACAATTTTCAGCCATGCAGCCGCCATTACATAGATCTTGTCGCGAACCCCGCACCGTCAAATAGCGAACCCTTAAGGGTTCGCGTACCCCACTTTGAGTAACTATGGAATAGATCAATGGTGTAGTATGTATGTAGTTCAAAGGAAGACAAGGAAGATATCTGATTCTGTACTCTGAAGGCCTTACTTATAAACTTGAACACTGGTTAAATAATGCTCAAGATTCGCCCTGTCTCTATTTGACACTATCTAACAAAAAGGGATGGCAATTATTTTTTATTTTTTATACAATAATATTTATTTCGGAACAATTGTTTTAACGGTGCAGCGGTGTCTCAATTTTAACAGAATTTTATAAGTAGGTAGAGGGTTGTGTTTAACTGGCCAGTCATATAGTCAGCTATTAATTCATACGAATTAACTTTTTATCAAACTATATAAATCTTAAACTGACTCAGAATGTATATTATAGATAAGTTGGCGCATTCTTTATGAAATATTGGTATTGGTATTTGCGGTCAAAGCTATTTTTTCATAAATTATGTTTGCTAATATCTCTGTACGGTGCTTGAGGCAAACTAACTAACTATGTATTCTTCTAGGTTGACAAATGTTGTAAATATAAGTTATGTTATGATAGTATGAATATTCAGTACTTATCTATAGGAAATTTTTATGTACTTATAAAATTTATAATTATAAAAAATGTGCGTAAACTAATTTTGATGTTTCATTCTATACTTACTTCTCACTTAATTTTTCGTACAAATATCCACATATTTCTTATTACAGTTTGATAAACATTCAGGAAGTTTATAGGTTGAGCTGGCTGTACCCTGAAACTTAAGTTTTTTTTAATTTATGTTAGTTTCGCTTTGTTCCAATAATATTCCATTAAAAAGTGAGTGCATTTCGAAGAGCGAATCTAAAATCTTCACATTATTGAACCATAGTATAAGCTAAGCATACTTAGATAATACTTGTACAATTCAGACCGACACGGCTCAAGATGGCAGTGAGTTGCAGCAAAACAGTGAATGGAGGAAGGCAGACATTACGCCTAATGGGCGCGAAAGGTAACAATTAATCTATGGCCTCTTGGAATCGCAGTAAATGACTTGTCCTGCAGCTTCCTAGAACCCATGAACGCCCGTCCGCGCCACAGTAATTGCAGAAGATAGTGGGGTGGTTCTGCTTAGAATGGTAAAGTTTTATACGATTAATCGGTTTCACTTTTGACTTTTAGCAGTTGTTCTGTCACGTCACGTCTGCCGCATACCGATCTGTGCGACAAAATCTTCATTTATCTGTCTGTTTACATGCGTGTATGTATGTATGTTTGTATGAGCTATTGGCTAACTCTGATGACGGAGTGTTTAGGTCGCTTAAAGACCTCATTCATGGCTTAACGACTTAAAAGCTGGGACGAGACGGACAAATTTAACGTGCCCTCCGAAGCACTGAAGCGATTAGATATTAAAGCCACTTGCAGTCACCCATCCAAATTGTGACCGCTCAGAACGTTGCTTAACTTCAACGATATTTCTAGAACGGGAATTCTACGGCACGAGCGCTTTAAACCAATCAACTCGTTCAAATAATAAAATCCAACTCTTCTCGCTATTCATGCTTGGCAGAATACGCATGAAATAGTGGTACGTGATGTCTTCAAAGACTGGTAAATAAAACAATGTAGTACCTAAGCAGTGAAAATGGATGAGACCTTAGCCCACCAATGGCGCAGTTAGGTATAGACTTAGGTGCAGTGGTCAATATGAAATAATACAAGAATTTCTTTGTGGAAAAAACTCGCAATTCTTGAATACTTACCTACTTTAATGAACATTCTCAGAAAATCATCGACAATATTTTGTCATGTGTATATTTCATCAGTGAACGCAAAATGTAATTACTTATTGTTTTTCATGATTTATAACAACATCTGTTCTTCACTCCCTTATATTAGGTAGGTAAAGTTGTCTATACTTTCATCTTAATTATCCTCAATTTTAATAGTCTTCTGATCATAAGGAACCCTAAACATTATAATCGCGCGGCAATCAGTGACATGTAACATTTAAACAAATTGCACACAGTCAGAGGAAATGCAAATGTATCCAGAGAATCGTGTAAAGCAATAATTGTAGCGTTTTATGGCCATCAATTTTAATGTTCTTTCAATTGTGGCTTAGCCTGCCCTGTCGTTAGATTGTGGAACATGTTAATATTATACCGGATTTGTTACGATTTCTTGAAACTCTTAATACTCATGATTGAAATTAATTTAGTCAGTCAGCGTATTGATTCTGTTGACATACCTTATTTCCTAATTACCAAGACAGATCTAACTTGCAATGCAATTTTCTTTAAGAAATACATCCCCTTGACATAAGGCAGGAAGATAAAATGGCGAGTTTATTATTTCAAATAATAAAATACGTACCTACCTTTCCTACGCAGCAAAGCAAAAATAGGTTCAATCAATTGGGTAGGTCAGTAAACAGTGAATATAAATACTGATTAAACTCTCTAGTGCCGAGGTAGGTACCGAGTGCACCGACAATTCTTTGTCCTCAATAGGCAACCTGCGATTAGGGAAATCAGACGGGATGTAGTGCAGACTTGCGTGTGCACGCCGCTTTATCTATCAGGGTTGTCACAGATTGCGATAAAAACTTTTCTTCAATTACCTAGGTAGGTTAGGTAAGTACCTACCTATCTACCTAAATATCTGGGAAAGATATACCACAAGATTTAGGATAGGTAAAGAAGAGCGTTTTGATTAGGATAAAACTATAATTACCTAAGTAAGTATGTATTTGGACATGCCTCTGACTTCCCCATTAGACGTCTTCCCAAGATCCTCAATGCTTAAAGATCTGACCGCTTTAGGGATATGTTTATTTTATATCAATTTAGTTATGATTTGAAATTATTTTGTAAACTTGCGTCAGCCCTAAGCTTAGGGCGTGCACTTTCATAGCCCGAGCAAGTCATTATGGGTACGGACGTCGACCAGCTTTCAATAGTGGCATGTGACCACGCAAATAGTCACAGCAACACGCTAAAAACCCATAATACCTTGCAATTTGTGCCTGGAAAAATTGCACATAAGGAAACAATTTTCTTACTGGTCACATCAAGGTTGTCTGGCAACGATTTTGAAAATATTCGGGTAGGTAACACTATAATCGGGAAATATGCTAAAATTGCAAATCATGAAGGACATATTGAATTGATCTAATATACCAAAATCAATTCGAGGACAGTATGAGCTAGCTAGTGATAAATTCTGCTAACGGTGTTATTAGGCTGCCTGAAGACATCCAGTTGAACCCAACCAATGGCATTTTCGGCGCTTTACAATAATATCGTTAGGCCTTTGCAATGACAAACTAAATTAAAAAAAAAATACCATTTACTTATGCAGTACGACCTCTGAGATCACATTGAAACGTTACGAGCTAAGTACCTATGTACCTACCTAATTCTAATCCTGTTCTTCAATTATAGTGTCGATATCTAAAGATTTGAATTTCAGCAAACTTCATTCTTCATTCAAAAACTTCAAACTACAAAACCCTCAAAATTTCATTTCACCAGCGCTACAGAAGCTCTATCCTATTGTAACCCACGCTGAGTGGTGACCGATTTTGTGTGTAGATTTTGTGTGTAGTGTGTTCTTTCGTTATATTTTTTTCGAATTTGTCATTTAGTAAGTATAGGTACACAAAATAAACGATGTATATTCTATTCTGTTCTATTTTTGATTTTAAACTGATTAATTTGAATTTAAACAAAATTTAAACCTTCAAACCCTACTGACCCAACCCAAAACTTCGATATACGATAGGCAGTAATAAAGTAAAGTGAGTCATCTGCCCGATAATGAGGACTGCATCGAATCGAACCGCTCCGTTACTCCCGAATCCCAAAAACACATTGCAAAGTCTAAAATATCGACAGCAGGCTCACTCCAAACGACGACGACTGAAAAACGAAGCTCTGTAACCATCTGAAAAGGTAGGAATAGAGAGGGCAACAGAATTTAAATCCCACCAAAAACATTTTCACGTAAAATGTTGCCAAGACGAGACCGTATGGGTCGCACTATCAAAAAGTTACACGCCCTAATTTCACAAACTCTACCTAATACCTTAGTCAAAATAAGTGGCTTGGCCATTTCATCACTACAAGAATTATTGTATACCTAACAGAAAAGTACCTAATGAACAGTGAATCAACTTTTCACCTTACGCCCATGTGACGGTAGCGAAACGGCCAAGCCACATAATTTTGACTAAGGGAGTGTCCACATTGCGTTTTCTGCAGCGCGTTTTTGAGCTGCGCGTTTGTATCGATACAAACGCGCGTTCGCAACGCGTATTTTTCCATACAAAAGCGAACTGGGAGGGGCTGCGCGTTCGCATCGCGTTCGAATCGCGTTTGTATCGATACAAACGCGCTGCAAAAAACGCAATGTGGACACTCCCTAAGGTGTAGAGTTAGAAGCTTGGCTCTACATAAGATCTGGTAACTTTTTGACAGTGCGATGCGAGAAGGTACCTCGGGTTAATTTACGAAGTTTTGAAAAACATGCTATTGTAGTTGTCATAATAGTTAGGTACCTAACTATAATCAAATAGGTAGCATGTTTTTCATGTCACGTTGCGCGTTGTGACAGTTTCTCCTCACTATATAGTGAATTAAAATGGTGCAAATTGCATACCTACCCAATGTTTTTATCACCAGAACATTAGCATTTTTAACTGTGTTATTGAACGAGCTGCTTCGAATTACCTGCTCCCGAAGACTACAAATACCTCCGCTCGTAAACAGACGAAGTTTATATCGCGCCGGTTCAGATTCGACGGGGCATTTATTTAATTAACGTCTTGAACATTGTAAGCTCGACAAATCGCTTCGCAGAAGGGTTTCACCTACCTACATACCTTGCAAAGGTATACCGATGCAGGGTCGGCCCTAGGGTAGAGTGAGTGGAGCGACGACAGGCGCGGCAGGCTGGAGGCTCCAAAATGTCAAATGTAAAAAAATAGGTGTTGAGTTTACGTTTTTTTTTTGAAAGTTTAGCGCTATCCTTCTTTCTTTCTATCCCTCGAAAAATTAAATCCCACCCTTGTGTGTGTGGGTACGTAAGTGGGTAGGTATGCCATTTTTAACAGACTTCAAAAAAAGGAGGAGGTTCTCAATTCGTCGAAATCTTTTTTTTTTGTGCTTTTCTTTTATGTATGTTTACTGATTAGTACCTACTACTCGAAGACACGACCGATTTGGAAAATTCTTTTTTTGTTTGAAACCGATTGGTGCCATAAAAATTTTGTGAGGATTTGTCGAGGATCTTCAGAGTTATGAACAGAAATGCACCTCGAGAGTGCAGAAATTCGGTCCAGGCGTCTTCGAGTGAACATACCAAAAAGCACAAAAAAAAGATTCCTCCTTTGAGAGCGTCAGAACCTCCTCCTTTTTTTGAAGTCGGTTAAAATAGGCACCGAAAGACAATCTCGCTCTACCCTACCCTGATCAAGCGCTAGAACCGGCGCTGTACTGATGCAATGTCACCGTTGAGTGGACGACTTTGTTGCGTCGGTCGTGGGCAGAAAGTGGGTAATGATGACAGTCTTCGACGCTTTTGTGTCTACTTTTTGAATGCTTAATGCTAGTAAAATTAAAGCTATTCTTGTTAGTGTCACCTGTGCCACAAATGTACCTATGTCTTGTTGTCATTGAAATTCAAAATGTGCATGAAGTGTACATTGCTCGCACTTGATTAATTAAGATTATTCCCGAATAACTTAAAAGAGACCGACTACAGACGAATATAATGTAAATACAAACACGTGATACCTACCAAAATAATTTAATAACTAAGCATATTTGTATTACTTTATGTTATTACTAGCTTCCGCCCGCGGCTTCGCTCGCGTGGTATAAAAAGTAGCATATGTCCTATTCCCGGACATTGTCTATCTATATTTCAAATTTCAGCCAAATCGGTTAAAATATGCTCAAATTTTAATTGATTTTGGTCTATGTTTGTATGGACATTCCGTTAATATTTCCGTTCCGTATTTTAATACGTGTCGGATTACATCGGAAAAAATCTCGAAAAAAAAACACTATAATTTTCTCCTAAATTTTGTACCTATGGAACTGCTTTTTTGATAATTAGGTAGGTAAGTATACCTATAAGTAAGTAACTATATTTAGCTAGTCAGCTATTTTCTTTTCTTTCTAGTTTTCTTTTTTGTCTTTCTCTTTTGCAAACAAAGCTGCGTATGTTAAAATCAAGAGGAAAAAAAAATTAAAGCACTATTTAAAAATTCTCAGACGCTCCACTATTCCACAAAACAAAGCCTCAGAACATCCCCCATTAATTAATAAGTTGGGGGTAACGGAAGCGGCGCAGACGGCACGGCACCCGCCGGCATGCCTAATACAGGGTCGCCCTGACCTTTGGGAAATGCCTGTAGACACAAAGAAGAGTTAAATAACAAGTTCAGTATCTACCAGGTGTTATTTATACTTAAGTAGGTAATGTTTTGTTAAAATTAGCCCATCGATTTCTCCAACTATCACGTCTAGTGCAATAGCACTAATTATCTCTGATAGTCTTTCTTATCGCGATCACAATATTCTTATTTAGAAACTAGTAAACGCCCGCGGCTTCGTCCGCGTGGACTACTTTTTTTATCCCTCGGGAACTATACATTTTCCGGGATAAAAAGTAACCTAAGTATGTGTTATTCCAGAACCTAAAGTATCTACATTCCCATCAAAATCGGTTTAGTAGTTATGGAGATACGTGGTAACAAACATTCACACACACAAACACACGGACTTACGCCTTTATTAGTAGGTAAGTATAGAGACCGGGGACAGCGGGAACTATTTTTAATTAAAGTAATGAATTCCCGTATCCCGTTCACCGGGGACAACGGGAATCCATCTCCCGTGACGAAACGTACATAATGCGGTAAAATCCCGTGTCTATGTATTTCTTAACTAATCCTCTCAGACATGAAAGGTTACACGCAGTGGCGTAACTATACCGTCTGGGGCCCGTGGCAAATTCTTTTGATGGGGCCCTATCCAGGGACGTAGCTATAGCTTTGATAAGGGGGGGGGGGGGGAGGTTGAAGGGTTCCAAGTAGTGGCGTATGTTAATTCAGAACCCCGGGCCACTGGCTTTTGCCACCCCATAGATAGGTTCAATACATTGTGACCCGCGACTTCGTACGCGTTATGACTACCGTACTCGCACGCAACGCGTTAACGACATCGATTCCTGTCGCGGGACAAATGTTTGTATAATCTGGAAATACTTGTCTCGGGCTTGAAACTTGGTTTACTCTCCGCTCGCAAAACACTCATGAAGCTTATATGCGAGCGAAGCGAGCCCAAATTTTTTAAAGACAAATGCAACAAATGACACGTGATTTTTAATTTTTCTTATGATGCTTTTGAGAACCATAAGCCTGGCTGCTTGTCGGTTCCTATTTTATTATACGAGCGGAGCGAACCAATTTCCAATCTTAAATGCAACACGTACCTAACACTTGATTTTGCTTATGTGCTCAAAGAAAAGGATGGCTTTTTGTCGGTTCCTATTCTGCGGTCATACATAACTCACTTTGTTCGCAAAACACTTATGAAGCTAATATGCGAGCGAAGCGAGCTGAATTTTCTTAAGATAAACGCAACAAGTGACACACGATTTTTCTTATATTGCTCAAAGAAATGGCTGGTGGCTTGTCAGTTCCTATTCTATTATGCGAGCGAAGCGAGCTGATTTTTTTTATCACAAATGCAACAAGTGACACTTGATTTTGCTTACGTGCTCAAAGAAAAGGATCGGTTCCTATTCTGCGGTCAGACATAACGCACTTTGCTCGCAAAACACTCATGAAGCTGTATGCGAGCGAAGCGAGCCAAATTTTTTTTAAGACAAATGTGACACTAGGAAATGTTTGCCTAAAATCGCCTCGAGGACTTATTCCCAGAATCCCAATTATTGTAACGGATTATCCCTTCGAGTTTTAAAGAATACCTACAGTTTCCTGTAAAGTTAAAAATCATAAGGCCAGTCTCAGAAAATGGTCTGTCAATTAGTCATTAGATTACTAATAAATTACACAAGTCTTGATGTCTATCAAACTTACAACCAAATGAGTTTGTTTTAGTTGTTGATAGTTAGGTAGGCTTTTCTTAAATTTCTTTAAATATTTTAGGGACAAAAAGAAAGGCGCATGAAGCTGAGAGCCTCGCAGCCTGCCCCGGCCATGGCCCTCTTGACCCAAGGGTAAATAAAATACACCACTGGTTCCAAAATCTATAAAGATTAACATTACGCCCAGGGGTATTTAATAAAAGAAGTTGTGGTTTTTTATAGTTCCCAATTTTTTTATAAGTTTAAAAAATTGTCAAAACATCGGGTGTACCTAGTTTAATTTTTTTTTCTTTGGACGTCATGAACCATCTGTTAACGCACGGAAATACCTGTTCCGCCAAATTTTTTTTAATGCTATTGCTAAGGGGGGGGGGGTCTGGACCCCCTAAACCCCCCTCCCCCCTATACGTCCCTGGCCCTATCAGTAAAAATCATCACGAGCTCGCGGCCTCTTGAGCCGGGGCCCTCTTGGGTCGGGGGCCCGTGGCATTTTGCCAGCCCTGCCACCCTATAGTTACGCCACTGGTTACACGAATTATGAACTGCATGGCAACAGAGAAGGTCGCGCGTTCTCCGGGGATGCGTTATCCTGGCGCCCTTGCCACCTGTTGCACCAGACGGCCATAGATTATAATTATCAGAAGGGACAAGCTACAAGTAAGAGTATAAACTACTTCGTGATTAATGACTGTCATCTACTGCTCTCGGGTTCAGTACCTTCAATGTCCATTGCATGGCAACGGTTAGGTATGTAGTATTCCTAGTATTTTTTGGCTCCTAGTATTTTTTGGCACATGGAAAATGAGTTTCATTAGGTTTTATTTAGGTTTCATTAGGTTTTATTAGGTTTTCATTAGGTTTTAGTTTCATTAGTTTCATTCCTAAATCTTTTTTTTCTCACAGAATCCAGAAGTTTTGTCGTCAGGAAGGAGTTTTAGTAGTCTCAATATTTTAGTGTTAAAACCTAGTACCTACTAAAAAGCTTCATATTTTTTTATCAGAGTGTAAGTATTTTCACTATGTAACACCTGACTGACACGCACTTAGCCAGCATTTTCACGATGAGGGATTTCTTAGTCTGTCAAGAAGTTTTTAGGAAAGAATGCTTGACTTTCTATTTGTATCTAATAATAACAAATATGGACTTACTTACTTAACACAGTGCTACTTTCATGTAAAATGTCTAAGGACTACAAAACCTTAGGTACCTTTGAACTCTAACTCAACCTTGGCCAGTTATTTTCGAAATATTTCGTTCAAAAATGAATTGTAATTTTATAATTACCTTGCACCCCAACTTTGTATACAGAAAGGGTATCAGTCCGAAGGTCAGACAGTAGCCAGACGCAGAATAAACAACAGTTCTGGCGCAGGCCACAGAACAGAAAAACAACTTTAGGTGTCTGAGTTTAGGGCCTCTACTCCCAAAACGAAAAGCAATACTTACCTACCATCATCAGCCCCCCTATTTTCTAACTCAGTTGACATCAATTTGAAAAGCACTATGTACCTAGAACTTGCTACTTTATGACGTAAAAGTGGAATCAGACAGTTCACTCAAGTGAAAGATCACTCGAGGTTTTCTATTTCTATGACACTTTTCTTTCATTATGTTCAGATGTCACTTTGAATGAAATATGCAAGATGAACAACGGAAATGAACAAAAAATTAACTGTCTGATTCCACCTTAACGTGGTAATCACCATCCTTTTAGGAAAACAACGAAAACAAAGTGCCTATCAAATTGATGTCAACTGAGTTAGGGCGCTGGTGGAAACTGAATTCGAAAATTTGACCAACATTAGCTGAACCACGATGATTGGCGTGATATAAAGTTTTCAGTTTTGGCAGTAGGGTCCCAGAATCAGAAAGATACCTAGAGTTGAAAGTAAGCGAAACTACGCATTCAATTGCATATCTTTTACTAAAGGCCATGCTGTTATACTAGGTACTTCTATTTTTTTTTTCTGTTCTGCTCTGTGCGTAAGCCTGTCTCGCGACCTTGACATGCACCTGTTGTCTCACTCCTTCAAAAGATACTTTTATGGTAAAGGGAGTTTTATTTGTAACTGCCCTCAAAGCGGGTCGGCGACGATGGCGCGAAATATATTATTTGCTAGATTGTTTGGTAGAGTAGATTCAGGCCTAACGTCCAAGGTAAGAATAGCAAGAAATGATTATTTAACATTGTAAGTATAAGTAAATTATTCCTTTCCGCTAGAATTTTAATTTAAAAACTAGTTGGAGAATATTAACGTCACTCGACAAGTCAAACTTACAACAGGTTATGCTACTCATCGAGGTATACATAAATGGGTCCAAAAATATAAAAAGAGAAATTAGTTTTTGCTGCTGCCAACGGGGGTCCAGACCCCCTAACCCCCTTCTTATTATACGCCCATGGCCTATGAGTATCCAATAATGTTCTGAATGCGCCGCGTCAGTGCATGCACTATTTTTTGCGGCGCATCCGCCTCTGAGCTAGTTTTTGTGGACGCGCCATGTTTTTCTATCCGCGGCCGTCTGCCGGCTGTCTGTGTTTACCGATGCACTTACGGACTAACCAACTTGTGGACGGGGAATATAGCGGTAAGTAATTTCGTATGAGCAAGTGGACAATTCTGGTGACGGAGTTTTTTAGGCCGCCTAAAGGCCTCCGTCATAGCTTAACGACTTCTAAGCCGGGACCGATAATTTAACGTGCCCTCCTAAGCACGGAAGTGCTCAGCCCGTAATGCCATTTTCGGTCACCTATCCAAATTGTGACCGCGCATAACGTTGCTTGACTTCAACGATCAATCAAGAACGTCTAAGCAAGCTACGCCACGAGCCGATAATCCACCATGAGTTGCTATAGGTAGTAAAATTGACTGACGCATGGCGGAGTTGTTAGGTATTTTAACTGTATTTTTAATTGAGTTTGAGCTACTTACTTAGTTTTTGTGGCTCGCCGTGTTCTATCAGTCCGTCTGCCGGATGTCTTTGTTTACCGATGCACTTGCGGACTAACCAACTTGTGGACATATCCGTGAACTTAGCATATCATTTCCCAGCATATCATATTTTTATGTAAGTTCTCTTCGCATGCACATGAGTTCTATAGTTCCTGATACTTTTTAGCAATAGTTCTGGCGATTTTACCTGAAAAAAAGTCGATTGAAAAAATGATAGGCTAACTTCCCGTAGCATATCATTTTACTGCAAATAAAAAAAAAAGTTAGTTCTTGTCGCATGCGGATGAGTTTATAGTTTCTGATTCTTTTTAGCGATAGTTCTGGCGAGATTGAAGTCTACATCACAACACTAACTTAAGTTTACCTTAATAAGATTTCAACGCGCACCTAGTGCTACGAATTAGCTACGAAACATAGGTTCATAAATGCCTAAAGATCTAAGAAAATGTAAAAGTACCGCCCTTTAGATAGGTACCTATACAATGTTTTTTAGACCAGATATCACGGTCACACCAGGATCCCTAAAGTACCAGCATATCATGGTAGAGTAGTAAAAAAGTCGAAAAAAAAAATATTTTGTAAAATATTTTATTTACTTACTTACAGTAAAATGATATGCTATGGGAAGTTAGCATATCATTTTTTCAATCGACTTTTTTCAGGTAAAATCGCCAGAACTATTGCTAAAAAGTATCAGGAACTATAGAACTCATGTGCATGCGAAGAAAACTTATATAAAAATGTAATATGCTGGGAAATGATAGGCTAAGCTCACGGACATCTTGTGGACGGGGAAACTAGCGGGAACTATGGCGAACTATCTATAATATTATAATACTATTAGAGGCTCTATAATATTATGTTCAGTGTCTTGCTTGGTGGAGAAGTATTGTTTAAACTAGTCACTAAACCGTATTTAAAACAAATTTATTTTGCGTTATAATTTGTCCAGTTTATTCAAACTATTTGTACAGTAGATTTAATGTAATTTGTGTTTGTTTATACCTTACGTTCTTAATATACTTAAGTATATCCCTCATTAATCATTAATTTAGAATGGACAATTCTTCATCAATTACTTTTTGTTAAGCTAAGTTAGGTAACTACCTACTTGCTAAATGGCTACAGAAAAAAAAAAACGATTAAAAAAATTTGAACCGGATCGACATAATGTACGGAGCAAGTTAAAAAAATAATTGTAAACTGATAAAAAAGTCTAAGTATGTGTTGACTTTGAGAATCGTTTTTTAGCTCCACAATACAAAGTAGTGTCCGTGGTTGACCGGTCCGCGGGCGCAATCTACCGTGTTGCGTAGCGCGGTAGCCGGAAAAAATGATGAGTATCTATAATTTTGTTTTTGACTTTGTAGGCGAGAGTTCCATGAATACTACTTGGAAGTTGATAGCTATCTTAAGATATTCACATCACGTAGCCCGTATGAAAGGCCAATAAACGAGAATGTAGTTATTTAGAGGACGAAAAGAACCGTAGCAAGGAAATATTTTTGTTGCCCGCATTCGTAAGGTTAATTGAACGCCTATGAGCGTGTTATGTTAAGGCGACGTCTGAGAAGTATTTGAATAAGTACGGGAAAATGTGGAACTCCTTAATATAATATATCAAATACAAATAAACCGAAAAATTCACTCAAAGGAAGGAAATAGCTCAGATTTGTAGCCCGGTATCATTACGAACTTCATTTTTGAACTTTTCTTACTTCTTTTTTATGATCTGTGATTTTCAGCTGGTTTGTTCAATGAATGGGCTCCATCCATCCTTCGATAGCACGTGTAATTTGTTGTACCTACCTAAGACAAACTTATTTTTGTGCTTTCTTACAATCTTCAAACTTATTATTGAACGAACTTATTGATCGTTTGAATTAGCTTTACTTACTTACTCCGCTGGCTCAGTGACCCGAAGTGGGTCTTGGCCTCCGACAAAAGAAGACGCCATCTACTCCTATCATGAGCTAGTTCGCGCCAATCCCCATTGTAGAGAACTTGCAGGTCCCTCTCTACCATGTCCCTCCAGCGATATCGGGGACGTCCAACGGGGCGGCGTCCTATAGAACAGCCAAGATATGCTCTCTGCACCATGCGATCTTCCCCCATCCTTTCCAGATGGCCAAGCCAGAGAAGTCGGTGAGCTTTAGTCTCACCCAGGATGTTGTGTTTCGGCCCAAGCTCTTCAATTTCTAGGTTTTTCCGGACCCCCCAGCTCCCATCATCTCTTCGAGTTGGTCCTAGATTTTTTTTTTAATTAGCTTTGAAGGCAGTTAATTAATATAGAACTCCCTTTACCACAAAAGTATTATTTGAAGGAGTGAGACAACAGGTGCATGTCAAGGTCGCGAGGCGTACCTGCTCGTTTCTAAAAATTGATTTAGTATAGCAACAATCATCATGATTTTAAACTCTATGACATTGATAATCTTTGATATTTAAAAAAAATCAAAGTCCCTTAATTGCAACTGTAGCCGTCCAATAAAACAAAAAAAAAATCTAAAAGTGCAAACATAATATAAAAGAGTATGGCTGGTACCTCTAATTAATTAATGCATTATCCTACAATAACGTCATTCATTTCAAAGATCCGTACAAAAACAAGCAATTATTGAGTGCACCTGCCTAGTGCCCCGCGGCTGCGTGTGCTCACTGCCTTACATAAAGGTGCACACACACTATATAGATACTGATGCGAGAGGAAACGCTGCGGGCGTAGCTTTCTTAAGCAAAGTGTCCACTGGCAAGTAGATTAGGTACACAGTTTCTTGCAGAAATCAATTGAGGACTAGTTTCCACTAACAGCAATTTTTCTATTTGCATACAAGTGGGACTTGCAGCAAGTCCACTTGTGCGAGTGTTTTCACTTTGGAAGTCGCTTGCGCAAGTCAACTTGTGCAAGATTTATTGCCAGTGGACACTTGCTAGACGTTCTTGGAAGATCCTTGCAGTTAAGCGACGTTCTGAGCTGTCACAATTTGAATGGGTGACCGCAAGTGACATTAACAACTGAGAGCTTCCTTGCTTAAAGGAGGAAGGGCACTCTAAAATTGGACCAAACTTTCAAATTGCAAAAACGTTTTGATTTGCAATAAAATTGACCGCATTGGTGCATTTCTGTTCATAACTCTGAAGATCCTTGACAGATCCTCACAAAATTTTTGTAGCACCAATCGGAAAGTATACTTTTTCAAACAAAAAACTAATTTTCCCAATCGGTTCAGGCGTCTTCGAGTTATCGAAGAACATACATAAAAAAAGCACAAAAAAAAAAGTTTCCGATGAATTGAGTCCTCCTTTTTTGAAGTCGGTTAAGAATGAAAGAAAAGTGTATTTGGAAACCCCAGCATTCATTCGAGTGATGTTTCACTTGAGTGAACCGTCTGATTCCACCTTTACCGATAACGAACAAGTGCTCCAGCAGCAGGCTGAGCCGCGGCTCTTTCTCTCTGAGAGCACCGGTAGACGAGGCATGGATTGGGTTATACACTAACGCGTTCAGTGCCTCATAAAAACCACATTTGCCTGCGTGAGCTTTTTATTGATGAACATGACATGATATCTACTGGCTAATTTAAACTTGTTTTCGACAAATTCCCGCATAGAAACATAGAGGTATCCATCAATGAAAACGCACCTTTAAAAATATTGATTGCAAAATTCTAGGACATACAATAAAGCAACATAGTTTTTAGAATAGTGGCAATTCGATTTGACAAAGATCGATCCTGTTTGAAATTCCTGTAAGTAATTATAAATGCCCCTTTCGAACTCTATACTTTACATAATTATCATTATGCTAACAAATCAAGTTCTATACTTTACGGTAAGGACTTTTTAGTCATCTTCTTTGGGGATGCTTTACAATCTTCATTGCCAAAGTGACAGCATAGGTAGATTAAAGAATCGACTAAAAATACCTACTGCTAACGCATTAAATGATGCGGTCAATAAAAGAAAATGAACAAGGTCTAGCAATAGGGCCGGGTATTTTAAATATTTAATAGGCAATAAGTAATTACTTTTCTATGAAAAATCCACGATACTTTGTAAAACCTATGTCAGAGTGTCCTTCACAGTGCAATGTACACTAGCTATAATTGGTGGCTTTGTATGGACCATCGGTCTGGTAGACAGAGCGCCTCCGGCGTCTAGACGGCCTGCACTGTGCGAGATCACGTTTCCACCGGCCGAACATGCTAAGTGCACGTCTGGCTGTGTACATGACTGACCAGAAACTGTGTACACTGGATGTGCCTGTAGGAGTTTTTTTTTTAATGTTACTGGATATTTTACACAGCAAAACATTTTTTTAAATAATGCTGGCCATGGGTCAATCTTCAGAATCAGCGTGTTTGGTTGATCGCTATGGTGCTTTTTAAATATCGATATTATTGCTTTTCTGTATTTTTATTTCGAGAAGGAGGTGTCTAAATACCTAAGCATATTTTCATATTGGTGTCGATATTATTGTTTTTCTGCCCTTTTAGGGGTAAAAGGGCAGAAAAGCAATAATATCGATATTTAAGGGGCGCCATAGCGATCAACCAGGTGCGCTGATTCTGAAGATTGACCCTTTCACAAAGTGTCATGTAGCCCCAAAGTAAGCAGAGTTTGTGTTATGGGATCATCTTCACAAGAACTGACTAAGCTCCCCTATGTGTTCGCACAAAAACCACCACAGATTGGAGTGCTCACCGCGGAGCGCGCAACGTTACACGCTACAAGAGCGAGAACGTACCCACTACTAGAGAGCGGTGGCTGATAAGTACGCGGAGCACAGGTGCAAAATTCAAATATCATTTATTCAGTAGGACCGCTATGACCACTTTGAAACGTCTTAAGAGCTAAGTGATTCTACTCGTGTTCTTTCGCCACCAACACCATGAAGAATCAGGGCAACAAACACGGTATGGGGCCTAGCTTTCTTTTCGGTGATCCATCCGCTTAAATCTAAATAGTCAAGCTCCAATGGGGAGCCAGTCGAACAATGTGAGTCTCGTCTAAGTCGTAAAAGAAAAAAAACTGCTCGAACATAGTGGATATCCACCTTAAGAACCGATCCACATTAAAAACAGCCTGTCACTTCCAGCAGCCGTGTGAATCACCGTATCCGTGTGCAGTCGGACTATCAAATGACTGGCGCAGGCACAGCCGTAGGCCTAGACGGCCTGATTGCTGACTCAGGTACATTGTGTGGAGACCATTGTCCGCTTGTTAATATCAATTTGCTAGTTTCCCCGCTTTTAGCTAACAAGGTTTTTGAATGGTGCGTATCACGTGTTGCTACATGAGTCAATAGTGACAAATGTAGCAATGATTCTTTTGTACGCCGACTAACTGAATTAAATTACATCACACTATCACACTAATATTATAAATGCGAATGTTTGGATGTATGTTTGTTCCTCTATAACTCGAGAACTACTGAACCGATTTGGCTGAAATTTAAAAATAAAGATAGATAATGACCGGGAATAGGACATAGGGCTACTTTCTATCCGGGTACCACGCGAGTGAAACCGCGGGCGGAAGCTAGTTTATCACTAAAACTAAAAGCTCTCATTTCGTTTACACTAAAAACCAAAATAAAACCACAGCCTGAACATTTTCTAAAACGACGGTAAGTACTTATTTTATTTTAGTTAAAGAATTAGTCAAGACCAAAAATTACCTATAAAGACGCAAAACATAAAATGTCACTTTCAAGGTCTTTTTTGGTCTTTAGCGTGTATGAAATAAAAGCATTCAGTTTTAGTGATTAATTTAATAAGTCAGTGTACAAAAAAATTGTTACTAGGTATTGTTGAACGACAGAGATGAGTCTGTGATAATAGGGCTACACTAATAATGGATTTGAAATAATTGGCTGTAAGTAAGATGTTCGTGACAAGCGTGAGTCGGCACCGGCACTCTTCGTGAACGAGTGTATTTATGTTTGTGACTGGATTCGACCAAACTGGATAAAGTTTTTACTCGATAGTAAACTATAATTTGTTTGAATATTTTGACATTGTAAAGTTGACACCTTAGAACCAGGATAATTTATATGCACATAATAATGTTCGGTTGCGCTTTCTAAACAATTGTATTTCGAATTATGTCTTCAAGTTTCTCTGGACTAAGATGACTTTTGGTCGAACCCGTCGCGTTGTCGCAGCAGAAGAAGAAGAAGCGGTGACACTGCGTTATTTTCCATAGATACCTACACTAGTGGCTCTGTGAGCTGTAGACCTCGCGAGTCTGTCCTTGCATAGCTTTAATTTAAAACTGAATAAATATTCACAAGTATGTAGAAGAGAACATACCTACAGACAGACGTCCGACCGACAGACAGACATCCGGACACCCTTATCAAAGCTATAGCTACGTTCCTGGGCAGACCATCAGCCAGGTGGGTGGACGATATCGAGGCCATGGAAGGAAAGGCATGGATGAGAACGGCACAGGGTCGATTAGAGTGGAGTTTGAGGAAGGAGGTTTATACCCAGCGGTGGGCTATTATTTGAGCTTATAATGATGATAAAGGGAAGTTGCAGAGTTGATTCGTCGCAAAAGAACGGGAGTGGCTCTCAGTGCCAGTCAGTAGAGACCTAGCTCTAAAGACTATTCAAAGTAATTTTAGTGGTCATTGACTTTATCATTCACTTTCATTACATTGATGATACCAGCTCGCTGGTTTAGCTGCTTTTGATCTGATACAAGTTGGTCCAGTTTTAATACCATCTTGAAGAAAAACAACGAAACATGATCCCGACTGTATCCTATGAAACATGTTATTTGGTCGAGAATGGCCCAAGTAGCACAAAACTGCATTATGGGTCAGTCTCCAAAACAAAAATTTTTGATGTCCGAGTGGAGAATCCTACCTTACAGTAATAATTTTTAACAGGAGTTTTTTTTGTTAGATAGTTTGGCCTGTTAGCTACCTTGGGCACTCAGAATTATTGATCTGACGTTATTGTAAATGTATTTAAAAAAATCAGAAACCTCGAAAACTTGATTGCTGTGGGCTGTCCTGACTCCAGTTTGATTCAGAAAATAGTACGTAACTTTTTTGTGTTCATACATTTCGATATGTTCTTTATTTATTCTACAAACCAAAAGGTTTACTTGACTTGAATTAAATTAAAAGTTAACAATAAATGAATAGTTTCAGTTTAATTCAAAAAATAAGTTATGTCCGCGCGTTTTTGTTGATCGCTGTGGATCGACATGAATCCATGTCTACATCCCTAGCTGAACTCTTTAACCAATCGGTTTTCGCCATGTACGCTGTCATCAGGTATGCTCTGTCTACTGAGGGGGACAGGCATGTACTGCATTGCCATGGTGCTGAGATATAAAGATAAACAGTTGATTACTTTGTCTTTGGATTTGTAAATGTTTGATTGCTATGCTACCTTTTTCTCATTTGTTATTCACTTTGTTTAGGTTTTAATTCAATAATTAGAAGGGTTTTAGGGATGTTTTTACCATGTAAAAATTATAGCTTTCTACTGTTTTGCATCTCTGCAGAATCATTGAATAAATTACTTTTTTTGATTGTTTTGGTATTGATCGCTGTGGTCAAAAAGACCATATCGATCAAAATATTGCATTTTATGAGAAAAAGGAAGGTTTTAACAGTTTTTATTTACTTTCACCTGTCTCAGTATCTGTCTATTTGTATGTCTGTGCCTCTTCTACTTATATTTTTTCTATTTGGGTGTTTACGATTTACGAGTATAAGGGTAGATTGTACACAAATTATCGGAGGGATATGCGTCTAATTGTGTATTAGTCCTTTTTTGAACATCAAGAGGTTAGTGATATTCCTTAAAATTATTTATAGATACTGTTTTAGCATCAATATTGATCGCTCTGGTCTTGAAATTTTCACACCTAAATATTTCAAAAACTGGTTGATAAAATTAGGGGCCAATATGAAAATAAGCTTATTTAGACACCTCCTTTTCGAAATAAAACTACAGAACAGTAATAATATCACTATTCAAAAAGCACCATAGCGATCAACCAAATACGCCAATTCTGGAGATCGACCCTTATACATTTTGATATAGGGCCCACAGCGGCTATCTAAGCATTTATAACGACTTATTAGAGTTCACCCGGGCTGCAACAGCTGTTTAGAAAAAGCCTCAGAAACCCGGGCTTCTGAGTGAGTCAGTCAGTCCTTTCAGAAGCTCAATTCTCGACCGAATGACTTGATAACGCATTCGATTGCTATCACAGGGCGTCCTGTCGAAATATCGAGTGCTTTCAAAAACGGTTTGTGTGTCATTCAATAATGTCATATCGATAATATACTTACCTAAATAGGCGTGTTCGATTACTTATACATCGTGTGGTCTCGAGCACTCGACAATGAAACCGACCGATATGACATGATCGCACTGTACATTGATAGAATGCTATATTTTATCGCACAAAGTGAGACATCGTCAAGATTTGGGCTTCAGAGGCGTGTTTCAGACCATCTCAAAATTCATTGGAAATTCGGATAGTGACATTTCTTCGCTGAAAAAACGACATCTTTCCGACTGTAATCATCGAATCGGATGCCTATTCGGAAGTCTGAATCAAAGTGCATCTTTAGACATAGAATCCAACAAATTTCAATTTATTGCAATTTCTTCAACCCTTCCATTGTTCAGTTATCAATTGTTTAATCAATCAAGTTATATAATCCCTATAAGTATAGGCCGCACTTACCGTTATCTATAGAAACCTCTTAAACTGCTATTTACATTACGGTAATTACCGCGTTTTATAGAACCTTTATCTTGGCTATTATTAACAAACCTGATAAGCACCTATTCAATTTTATGCTAGATGCTGTAAATGTAGGGTTTTGATTAGGTTCTGCGTTAGCCAAGCAAGTGGGACTATAAATAATGAAGTACTTACATGTATAATTAATTATATATTAGGTACTTAGCAATTAATAACTTGATAGGTAGGTACCTACTTAATTCAAAAATGTAAATACGAATTAGTCCTATGACATTGTGAACGTGGTCGGGCATCAGTGGATGAGACTCGCGAGGGATCGGAGAGAATGACGTGATAAAGAGGAAGCCATACCCAACAGTAGGTGGAAATGAGCTGAGATGATGATGATGATGATGATGAAGATATAGACAAGTATAATGGACATACATAAAAAACTCAGGTAAATTCATTTGTGCCTTAAAAAACGCCTCTTTTCTGTAAGAGTAGGTAAGTATCTAGAGATTAATGATAACCACTTGCAACCTTGCAACGGTTCTAATCCACTAATTTCACCTAAATCATGCTTCATTTATGTTCGAAGCCTATTCGCTTGAATTCAAATTTAAAATCACAGATTAACACCACAAGATGGAGAGAGACAGTAAAAACGTCGCAAAAACGTTGATACGTTTTACATCATCATAGACTGATGACGAAGATTCGCGTTAATAACATTGTAATCGAGTTTTTATCCATCCCGACATATCCGTACCTCTATTATAAATGTGAAAGTGTGTTTGTTTGTTTGTTTATTTGTCGTGGAATCACGTCAAAACGGAGCGACGGATTGACGTGATTTTTTGTGTGGAGATAGTTGGAGGGCTGGAGAATAACATAGGCTACTTTTTATCCGGGCACCACGCGAGCGAAGCCGTGGGCAGCAGCTAGTTATATAATATACCAGCATCTATATAGGTAAACTGATCCTACGTACGCAACGTAGTATGCAACACATTATGAATACGCAGTGCGTTTCACACTTTTTGGAATGGATCGGATTCGAAGATAATCTTTGGAAAAATTCGAAATACTTACATTCGGGAAGTGTGAATCGCCTGAAATCTTATTTTTATATGAAAAACTATGTAACGCACTTATCGTAAGTTATGTCACATACGATATTATGTGTGTGATAAGTGATTTTCATAGTTATAAAATCAAGACGTGATGTCCTAATGCGTCGCATACGTTGCGTACGTCGGATCAATTTGTCTCTAGCAATCTATCTTAATAAACAAAAATGAATGGCTAAATGTCGCAAAACTCGAGAGAGACGGCTAAACAAAATCCGTACCCATATTATAAATGTGAAAGTGTGTTTGTCCTGCTTTCACGTCAAAACAGAGCGACGGATTGACGTGATTTTTTGTGTGGAGATAGTTGGAGGGCTGGAGAGTAACATGCTACTTTTTATCCGGGTACCATGCGAGCGAAGCCGGGGGCAGCAGCTAGTAATCTATATATTTTTATATTCGTTGAAGTCCGAGGAAGGTTCTTTTAAGAGTTTTTGAAAATTGCAAGGAAAAACGTGAATACTTACTTACCACATTTTTCATTTTCCTTTTTGACAGAACGACGCGCAACGCCTGTCGGGTCGTATGAAATTAAATTCTAAATTCTACAAAGTATGAGAATGTACCTACACAGAAAGATAATCGTGTAAATTAGGTAAGTATCTTATTTTATGAACTGCAGTTTCAGCTAATCTTTATCAAGCATTCCATTGTTCCACTAAATATGAACTATGACTATCTCTATCGTCTTTAATAGCTTTTTTTTTAATGATTCGCGTATGATTTCATACAAATAGAATACTTAGTTATAAATGCTATTCCGGGTTTAAAATCGGTAACCTTTAGTGACCGCAGAAGGATGTTTTAAAAAGAAACAAATAGCAATGTGTCGTGTCTGCATCTCGTCATGCAAGGTCAAACCTGCAGTCATTGTGTCTCGATGCGTGTACCACATACACCTACTAAACGGACGATTATGGCACACATTATGGTCCTTACTTGCTTTGTATCACTTAAATCAGATCTCAAAGCTTTCAAAAGATACAGGTAAGTATCTATTGAAAGCTTTGAGATCTGGTTTAAACTGTTTGGTCTACGTAAAATATGATAAAAACTAAATAAATATAATATTATAAAGGCGAAAGCCCGTGTGTGTGAATGTTTGTTACCACGTATCTCCATGACTACTGAGCCGATTTTGATGAAATTTGAAAAACATTTCATTTTTTATTTACTTTTTTAATAAATATTTGTGGACATTTCATTCAACGCCATCGGGTCCCAAAATAAGCAAAGCAGGATAACTGATAGAATACATTATATTTATAAAAAAACAGACTTCAATGGTATAAGCTGAGCAATTTTCTGCACTCTCGAGGTGCATTTCTGTTCCGAAGATCCTTGATAGATCCTCACCAAATTTTTATAGCACCAATCGGAAAGTATACTTACCCTTTTAAACAATAAAATAACTTTCCAAATCGGTCCAGGCGTTTTCGAGTAATCGGTGAACAAACATAAAAAAGCACAAAATACAAAAAAAAGGTCCGACGAATTGAGAACCTCCTCCTTTTTTTGGAGTCGGTTAAAAAGTGTCGGTTATGCTCGATGAGTCTGCTTTGCTTTGTAGGTAAAATCAAGATAAATCGATGGTCATTAATAACTTCATTTGCGGTCATACAGGGCATGGTCGTAGCCCGATACATAATCTTTAAAGTCCCAAAAAATAATACAAAAAAATGTATTTTTAGGCAAATCTCCGAACACATCAATGAGGATTTTTTTCCGTAAAATTATAATTATAATTCATTCTCCAAATCTTATAGAATTCCGCACTGTTTAATAGAATACTAGAAGCTCGACCTAACTTCACCCACCCTGGTTAGTTAATTATATCATCGTCATCATTCCCCTGCCCTTATCCTACGCTAAGTGGGGTCGGCACAATATGTTTTCCGCTTCTCATCGTGCCTCACCCCGCGGACCGATTATAAGAGTTCTCTTTTATAAGAGAGGGAGAGTTTAAAAAATGCCTATTTTGTTACCTCTTGTTTGAAAACTACTCTGAAAATTCTGCGACTAGAAATTGCTCTACGGGTACACAATCATCTCTTTTAACTTCTTCTTCGGCCTTCCTCTACTTGCGTACCCAGTCACACTCATACTCATCACTATTTTGGTTATGTAGCTTTCATTACGTGTCTATACCATGCTAATCTAGCACTCCTCTTCTCTTCAGTAACAGGCGTCACTTTCAAACTTCCCCTTACATACTTACTCATTCCTTATTTTATCCAACCGTGTCACCCCATCCATTTTATATTAATTAGTAAATAGTTATTAATAAATAAAGTAATCTAAGTAGGTATATCAAATATAACCTGCTTAAGTGGTCATGAGCACCATACATCTTTACCATGCTTTTTGTAGCTTTGGCCTTGACTTGTCTTGACGCCATAATTTCGATACCCATTAATATCTACACGTGGACATTGCGTTCATGGATTTTGAGTTGCTAATTTATTATGGATTACTTACAGAAACTACTAGGCATGATGACTAATTTTCAAAATCTCTTCTATGATATTCAGAAGTATCTATTATGTCTAAAATATATCATATTTCTGTAGAAAATTAAGGTTTTTGTGCAATAAAAGTACATTTAAATTTTAATTTTCAAATACACGCCAATGAAACGCTCGCCGGTGTCATGGCGTCTGTTTTTACGTCACGGGTCGGTATATCAACCAGTGATGCCTACATAGCTACTATAGAAACAAAATGACATGTACCGCGACGTGACGTAATTCGCTCTGATGGGTGTTTTAGCTATCATGGCGGATTGTTGTATTTTGTAGATTTATTTTAACAAATAAATTATTAATCTCGACATTAATAAGAGAATAAATATATTTTTCAAAAACTTTGAATCCTATTTCATTAGATCGGATAAATATTTTGGCGATACTTGATTACTGTCATCATGCCTATTATCATCACTACAAAATTCAAAAGCATCAAAATCAAATTAAAATTCATAAATAATTTATTCAGTAGGACATGAGCGATCACATTCTACTAATCTACTCCTTTTCTACACGGTTTGAGGCCTAGCTTTCTTTTCGGTGATCATCCTAATCTAAATAGTCAAGCTCCTTGGGAACCAGTCGAACAAAGTGAGGCTCAAAGTAAGTAAATTTGTGGAATTTACAAGGGATTACCTTACCACCTCAACTAAAGTTTGCATAGCATTCACAATCACACGCTACACTTGGCTAAATTCTAGGTCATAAAGTGTAGCCTTTTTGAAAAGACTTGTCGAGAGAGACTTGATGAGATTTGTATCCCTATACTATATCCTGCAATCTGAAGCATTTATCGACTACTTTAATTTAAAGTTGTAGATACTTTTTTTCTTTAATTTCACAAATATGTTTTTCAGATGTCTTTTTTACAAAAACAACCTATCTATGCATAAACGCCGAATAAAAAAATCATGTCTATTCAATTTTCGGATGAATTGAAAATCCTATCGTGACGCCTCCGAGTTCAAGCAACTACATATTTCATCAGAAAACAAAATAATGACATTGCCATAAGTCCACAAAGACACAACACCAAGCACAATGGGTAATGCACAAACAAACTGCCTCAGAATGGTAGACAGTGTGTTTCCAGGACTTTTAGTTCGTAGAAGCTCGTCTCCAAACATAATCTACCTATATCGCGTTACTTCTCGAACGAAACACGTGTCAAATTGTGATTTCTCAGTTGATGGGCGGCTGCGTGGGTTAATACCTCGAAGTACAATCAATGGACTACTAATACCTATTAGAAATACGAAAGTTTGGATGGGTGTATGTTTGTTCCTCTATAACTCCACAACCACTGAACCGATTTGCACGAAATTAAAAAAATAGGCAGGTAATGACCGGGAACAGGTTAGGCTCGAAAAAAAGCACAGTTCCCGTGGTATAAAAAATAGTAGTCCACGCTAGCGAAGCCACGGGCGTTCGCTAGTTTAAAAATAATACTAGGTACTTATGAAATGAAAACCATATTACAAATTGTTAAATAAAATGTACCTTTGTTAGTACATCACATATAAATACATACAACCAAGTTGATTCACTGCCTTAAAAAACGTAACACAAACCAACTTAAAATTGATTCTGATCGTAGTCATGTACGTAATTGAACATTTTCTGTAAGTAGTATGATCACCCCATCATTACAGTCCCCATAAATTACTGTAACAATACTACTCATCCTGATGCTAATCTATTTCTTAATTTACTTTATTTATGAGCTTTAAAACGATACATCGTCAGTAATTTTGTAATATTACTGAGTTATGTGCACAAAAAACGGTAGTATGTAATAATAAAGTAGTAATGAAGTCTGTCCGTACATTTATAGCATAAACTCTAGGTTAATAAGTAACCCCCTTACTTATGAAAGATGTTTAAAGTTGAACACCGGGTAACTAACGTCCTGTCTCTATTCGTCACTATCCACAAATAAAGGCAGGACGTTGTTTAACCAGTGTTCAACTTTAAACATCTTTCTTAAGTAAGACCTTATGTATTTAATTTTAGACAATGCCCGTCATCTATTTTTTTTTTCTTCACAAGTCAAGTTACCTATACCTTTCTATTTATAGTCGTATTGCTCATTATACGGACTAAAAGTGAAGGAAAAAATGTCATTTTCCTTCAATTTTGACATAAAACGTAACAAAACTAATCAAAATTGAAGGAAAAATGACATTTTTTCCTTCAATTTTAGTCCGTATAATGAGCAATACGACTATAGTGATATCAGTAGGTACTTTACTTAAATTTTTGTAGGGTTACTAATTTATTTTATCAAATAATTAATCGAATTATTAGGGGTATTACTGCAGGCCAAGTTCACTCATAAAATATAACGGGAATAATTTCAGTATGGAACGTTGAGTAGCAAGCTTTCAGGAACTACTTTATGATATTCATTATGATGCGATTTTTTCATTTATAGTCAAAAATAGTACAAGAAAAGCTCCTTATTACTACCATTTTTCACATCGATAAAATTTTAGTACTACTTACAAATAAAATAATTGCATCATTATCATCATCCACATTCTTATTTATAGAGACGGTTGGTTGGAAGAGTTTGGGGACCTTTGCCCAGCAGAGGTTTTAGGTAAAAAAATGGATAAAATTGCTGAAATAAAGAAATAATAATAATAAAAGCTATAATAATCAATGATTTAAAGAAAGCTCTTTTCACAAACAAAGTCGGGAATCACCTCTAGCAAGATATAAGTGCTTCAGTAGTATGTTTGCTTTATAAGTGTATAATGGATTTATAATATCGTATTTATCTCGTATTCTGAGAAGTTGTAGTCATTAGTTTTTCTGCATAAAAATGAAATCCAGTTTGCTACCTGTTTACGCAATTTTGACAAAAAGAAGATTTCGTCTGAGCATTGGCATCCCATCGGAATATTCAATTCAGATTATCAAAGATCAAGTCTCTTTGGTTTGTTTCTTTTTATTTACCTCAAAAAAACTTAGCCCTTCTATAATAGTTGTAGGGGTGACTTAGCCACGATTTTCAGGTCAATGTTTTCGTTAGAGCATTTAGTTAGAGCATATTTTAAAGATTTACTCATAAAATATGTTTTCAAAAAATGGAATTAAAAAAAATATAAGTACAAAAACTGAGGTTATCGAAAACCCTTGAGATATTTTGCCTACCCTTCAGTATTTTTCTCTCAATAGGTGTATTGCATCACTAGTGGTACTCGTATTGGTAGTAGGGCATGCAATACCGGGACTAATCTCAATACCGGTATTGAGTTCGGTATTGGAGCCCAATACCGGAATACCGGTATTAATACCGGTTTTGGCATTTTCATTTGAAATTCTAGTTTTTCCTAAAAACAAAAATATTGAATGTAATTTAAGCTAATTTTAGCAAGATCTATTGGTCAAGGACATGATACGAAGAAAAACTGCAGGAATAAAATCAAAATAATTTGTATTTCTATGAACAGGTATAATATATGGTATCTAAACTCACATAACAAAAGAGATCAATCAATAAACTTAGTGTACTTACTTAACTTTACCGAAATGTAGATACTACCAAACGATGCAGGATGCATTAGGAACTTTTTGGATTAGGAAGTCTTAAAGGTACCTAATCACATTATCTAAGTACTACTTATTACTGGAGAGACTAATATTGGAGCGATTCAACAGCTTATCCAGCGTCACAATTTCACAAAAGTAATCACTCACAGACACAACATTTGCGAACCGACTGATGCGATAGTATGCGGCGTGGAAGCGGGGGTAGAGTAAGAGTGAGAGAGCACTAGAGCTTGGCCAGCTCTAGTGCTCTCTCACTTTTTTAACGCGAACCATTTTTAAGGCACGTTCACACGCTCGCGTGCAAACAGACAACGAGCACATTATTTTCTGTTGCGTCCGGTCTCCTCGAGATGAAAGTGACAGAGCTACACCGTGCTTGATCTATTCAATTTCTGTCTCGATGAATTTCTGTTTGCACGTGAGCGTGTAAACCCACCGTAATACCACTTGCCGGCCGCGACGTAGTTTATGATCTGGAATAACACATAGGCTACTTTTTACCCAGGTAGGCGCAGTCGCAGGCACATGGATGCTAGTAATTCTTATGATAGTAATTAAAGTAAACATAGACGTACAATACGATTAGCGTATCTAGGCATTCGTAAAGTTAGCTGTTTCGACGCACAGTAGGTATACAATTTAGCAAGAAAATGCTCTACTGCGCACGACAAAAGACCGAATTCCGGGATCCGTTAACCATACTAACGTACGGAATTATTTGATATTGATTTCCTCAATACCGGTATTGTCCGGTATTGATTACTTCAATACCGGTATTGAAATACCGGACAAATCTTCCGGGATCCCGGTATTTCGGTATTACGGGATCCCGGTATTCATGCCCTAATTGGTAGCCTTAGAATCAGAACTTCTTGTCTTTTGTGGGTTAATTATTCTGATGGCTAGAGGCAGGCAAGTGGAAAAATGTGGTTCATATTCAGCTGACTAACCTTTATATTATTCATAAGGCTGTGTGGGACGGACCAACATTGCAAGAACACTGAACAGGATGCATGTCATCATCAGATTGGAATTCTATATAAATTCACCGGAATATAAACCATGACGTTTCAGTCTGCAGTGCATCTGAGTGGCTAACTAGCTAAAGCCTAAAAAATAGATTGATAAATAAGTAATGCTGCACATTTCACACAGCCTAGCACATTTCATCTAGCCCCAATGTTAACTACTGTTAAATTTTTGCTCCTTTGACTTTTGTTAGACTTTTGATCAGGGACTCTTAGCCCTTTTATTTCATTTCATTTCATCTATATTTTAAATTTCAGCCAAATCGGTTCAGTGGTTGTCGAGTTATAGAGGAACAAACATACATCCAAACATCCAAACTTTCGTGTTTAATAATATTAGTGTATTAGAGATGTAATTATGACAATTCATAATTAGGAACAGTTAAAAATTGCTTCACGTAGGTACATTATAGGTACCCAGATCTAATTAGCTTGAAAATTGGCTTGTTGATGTATACCTATGGGTGATTTTTTTCTAAATCGCTCTTACTATTCTAATCGAAATAAAGTTTGCCGAACAGTCTATTAGTTTAGGAACGTTCTTCATTAGACAATCAAACAAGCACTTAAATACCAATGTCTAGTTACCTACATTCTATCAAAAATATTTTATTGCTTGCAGCCCCATCAAAATTAAACAAATTTATTTACAACGTAAAAACCACCAATATAATCTTTTATGTGTATAATAAAAATTCTCAAGACTCATGTTAAACATTCGTCTTATTGCTTTATGTCCCCACTAAAATGGACACTGATGTATTTTGGATCAAATTCGTACCGTGCAAAAAAGACAAAAACTACACGTCGCAAAAAAGAGTAAAGTCAGTGAAATTATCGTCGAAATTACGGACAAAATTGTGTGTAAACATCGGACCATGTTTGTTTGAGTGGGTGGAGTTAGGGCTATTCAGGGGGCGGCTGGATTACCTAAAATAAATATTTATATCTGGAACCATACTGAATCAAGACGATTCATTCGATGTAAATTGTTTAACCTTAACACGTTCAGTGTTTATGACGCGCATGTGCTGCAGGTGAACGTTGTACCGCGGCTTTCTCCTGCGGAGAGCACAAAAAGAATTAAGGTTCTGTACTCCCAAGTTATGAAACTGTAAAAGTATACCCCTCGCTCCATCTGGCTACACCAACATTTATTGGCTTATCTGGACGAATGGCATTATGGATCAGTAGGCCGATTCTATTAACTTTTTATCAACCAAAGCAAAACGTCAACCTTAGATTTCGTTTAGTTTTATAATCTAACTAGCGGACGCCCGCTGCTTCGCCCGCGAGGACTACTATTTTTCTTATCCCACGGGAACCGTGCAATTTTTCGGGATAAAAATTAACCTATTCCCGGTTATTATCTATTTGCATTACAAATTTCATCAAAATCGGTTAAGTAGGTATGGAGATACGTGGTAACAAACATTCACACACACACACACACGGACTTTCGCCTTTATAATATTAGTAGGATAATGACCACTACTGTCATTATGGAGAACGAAACAAAACGCAGCGGTAATGATACTCGAATGGTTGACGTTGTAAATTAGTAAAACTGGGGTCCACAAGCCAGAGGAACGAGAAGGACGAAGGCTGAGAGATCGCATTCCCCATTCGCTAGACTGACCAAATTCGTACCATATTCGACACTCAGATCCACGACGCCATCCATGTCGCAACGGATCGGACGAGATGGAAAACTCTAGTGTCGGAGAAAATTTTAATGAGAGGTCACGACCCTCAGCAATGAGGAAACGATGAACAGAGAGAGGGGTCCAGAAGCAACGACGCGGACGACGCGACGTCGGCAAAAATTTGAAAACTTCAAGTGGAACCCCTCCACCTGACTACGTCCACGTATTTATCATGTGGCCTGTCTAGACGGATGACATAATGAGTCTCCACGATGACGCGCTGCGGTGCAAGAGCGCCGACGGTCATTGCTGTGGGTGCCTGGACTGAGTCAATATTTTCATACATTGTTTAATTCTTTTACGAGATGAGACAACAGTTTGCTTTGCAAAAATTTGAGACTGTAGTTTTTTGCGCTGTCTCTGAACCCTAAATACCTAGGTAGGTACCTACCCCTCTACTTATGAAATTATTTTTAAATTGAGACACCGTTTAAACAATTGCCATCCTTTTTTGTTAGATAGGTTTACCTAGTGCTAGTTAGTGACAGGGCGAATCTTGAGAATTATTTAACCAGTATTCAAGTTTATAAGTAAGGCCTTTAGTTTGCAAACCACGTCACAACAGACAACTAGTTAGAATGGGCGGCGATGGGCTTGCAACCTTTCACGTAACTATAGAATGCTAATTATCTGAAAAATGGGAATCTGGGCATATCTACCTCTGACTACATGACCCTTTGCGTATTGTGCATCCTGTGGTAACTGTTGTTAACTTCAGTCAGTTAACATCTTAAAAGTAAGATGCAGAATGCGCAATTCTTAGGCCAAAGAGCGAGACAAAGCATTAATTAATAAATGAACTAGCATGCACTTCATTCAGCATGGTGTAATGAGCGCTTTACATTTTAGCGTATGTTGTATTAAGGTGGCCGCACACCTACCCGCGCCGAACGAATCGACCGAAACGAATTTTAGAATTATTTATATAAAATCGCATGAAACCTAGCACACTTGCCTGCGTCGCATTTCCGATTCGACCGAATCTGGCAGTACTTCGAGAAATCGGCGCGGATAGGTGTGCGCTCAGCCTTTACCTTTTGGTATTTCACATTGCAGGTATACTAAGTAGTCTACAAGACCACTAGGTACTAATTTGCAGGAATTAGCTGCAGTCGCAAGAGACTGATTTATCTACGTGTCTCGCCGCCAATAAATCATAACCTCGATAACAATCCAGGTATTTATCTAGTTTAATTGGTTAGCCTGGTTGCGATACGTCTAGCAGACCTACTTACACTTACCTATGGTTTCATTTCTCTAAGATTTAAATTATCTAATGACAACGGTATATTAACAAGTAATTAAACTAAAAAATAAAGCCCCCGACCGATATCCCTTCATCTAGAAAAGAGCGTTTGGCTTTTAGGGGGGTGAGGGTGGTCGCACCGAATCTCACCTAATCTCACGTAATCATCATCATAATCATCATCTCAGCCCATTTCCACCCACTGCTGGGTAGGCCTTCTCTTTATTACGATATTCTCTCCGATCCCTCGTGAATCTGCTCCTCAATGATATGTTTTCAAAAGAAGTCCACAACACACATCCATTTTTGAATACTTTGAGTAATATGAAACTTTTTGTACCATGACCCTAAGTAATTGATCGATAACCCTGTTAGTAGGCTTATAAAGCCTAAACTGCACTACTTTATTTATGAATATATGAATTTCAAAAAATATAACGCAATCAGTTACATTATATCTCGGCGTGCGTGAAGTTAGCCGTTTCGATGCGCAGTGCAACTTTTTCAT
This sequence comes from Camptogramma bilineatum, assembly GCA_958496255.1. Lineage (NCBI taxonomy): Eukaryota > Metazoa > Arthropoda > Insecta > Lepidoptera > Geometridae > Camptogramma > Camptogramma bilineatum. Next base: position 5,634,864 of record OY292467.1, on the reverse strand, counting down.
ACAAAATTTTCTACTGCGCAGCGCAGAGCCTGACTTCACGTACGCCTAGATCCGTCGGCCCAACTGTACTTCAGTACGTTAAGTAATATTTTATTATTAACAGTATTTTAAATATCATTTTACTAAGATATGCTCCTGTATTTTATAAGATTGATTACATCCGGACTTTTGCTTTTCAACAGATATGAACGGAGCATATTTATATCTGCTAGTTAGGCTGTTTTATCTCCGTACCAATTGATATTATCGGGTAACTGATCATTATTACCTATTAAAATTAGACTATCATAGTTCACGGCTTGTAGAGACAATTAGCATAGGTACTACTCTACCCAGTTTAAGTACAGTAGCTGTTTTATCTACCTACTCTACCAACGTTGTCTACATTGGTATAGTTAGTACTCTACTGTGATAACTGTTAACTCTACCAGTTTACCTAACTGATCCATAGAATATATTTTTAATGGAATGATTATTATTAACAAAATAACGTTACTCCAAGTAAAGGTTCAACCACTCTTCTTAGACACATTCTTCTTAGAGCACAGCATTGCTATGCTACTCTACATTTTATCTAGTTACTTTTTGTCGGGTTTCACTATTTTCATGGCGTCTGGTCTATACTCTGTGGTGTCTTTCTACTCTTCTGTTTTTCAAATAAACACCGTTTGCGACAAAGTTTTCTGGGAACAAAAAAATATGCTGAGAGAAAAAGAATTCCAAAAGTAAAATATCATTGGATGGCGTGACGCTATATATTCCTAAACTAGCGGTTACTATAAATGTAAATAAGTATAAAGCGTGTTCTACACGGTTTGAAACCATAGTTTAGTTGTGCCAAGGTGACCTTGACACTTTCTACCAATGGCGTCATCGAAATTTACTGTCAACCAATGTCTAGCAAGGTCACCTTGGTAGAAGCTGTGGTTTCAAACCGTGTATTTGACGCTTAAGGCTTGTTTCACTCTTCAGCGTGTCGCCGGTCGCGTCCGCGAGTTGACCATTCACAGCACAGATAAATTAATTTTGACGATTCATAGCACAGATAAATGTGCTGTGAATGGTCAACTCGCGGACGCGACCGGCGACACGCTGAAGAGTGAAACAAGCCTAAGTGCGTGTATAAACAAACAGTACTACTCCGCCGTCGTAAATAGTTCGTTCAGAAATAGCCGTCGCCGCGAGGTAAACAAGTGGACAAAGCTATGCGAAGTTGCCGATTTGGCTGAATTCTTGGCGCGTATTTGTAAAGCCTAAAGATTTTGTGTCAATAAACACGCTAACCGCTATAATACTTCCATCTAAATATACAAAATTCGTATAGGTACCAAATACTTAAAAAAAATTAAATATAAGTACGAAGATTTTAGGTGATCTCGCGTGATCTGTTCATTCATCATTACTGAAACTCTACGTAGGTAATTACTATAAGGACTAGAAGACGATTATTATGACGTCAGAATAAAGGTAACGGCGTATGGGCATCGTTAACGTGTCGCTACTATGTTTCATAATATTCCTATAGCTCATTCTTAAGAAACTCGAAGATTGAACAGGATTGTAACCAGGGAATCTCCTGTTCCCCGAAAGTTGTAGGTAACTGTACAATCCTGAAAGTGTATTATACTCTACATCTCTTCAACGTCTTGGTATATTTCAAGATCCTGCTTAGCTTTTAATAAGCAATCCTCTGCCAATTACTTAAATGATCTCATTTGCTTAAATTGTCATTAGGTAAAAAGTGACTGGTCAAGATTTCCAATACCGCTTTGTGAAGATTTTGATGCTTTGGGTGCCACAGTGGTTTAGTCAGTGTCGCTTTGCAATGTTTGTTATGGTATTCTGTTAAAGGTCGTTTCTGATAACCAAGATTCGGAAGAACCACACCAATCGAATAAAGTGAAGATCGTCAAAGTGCCACTGGAATCACTAAATCCAGCTTGGCTTTTAACATTTAAAAATCATATGAACAAGAGTAGAAAAACTTTAAGATGATTTAAAGTTAATCCTGTGTTCTTATTGGATAAATCCCCATTGACTTTGACTTTAGAGTAACGACTACGGATGTTACTTTTGGTAACCTATTAATTTACTTTTACTGTTCACACTTGATTCGAAGATAGCGCATAATCTGCTATAGCCTATAATGGCTTTAGGTTTGACCTGGGTGTGATCATGATCATAATAACTGATAATGGTAAACAACTAAATTAGGCACTCTTATTTACTAAAATAGTCAAGCTCTTTTGAAACCCGTATGTTTCTGGGCCAAGAACCTCCAGATTCAAACCCTGGCTACAGTCCTGCTATGGTGGTAAGTGGTCTTGTCGATGGAATTTGTTAATGGCCAGCGGAGAGTTGTGGTGAACAGTAGAACCGGCTACTACTAATGTTGATTTACTCGCCCGAGCGACACTTATTGACTACTTCACTATTAACCCAAGCAGAGGCGAATTGAACTAAAATGTATAAACTAACTTCCGCCTTAGCGTTTGGTAAATTGCAAAATCCACTTATACGAGTATACCTACGGTGTTATGCAATGTTTATGTATTGCATACATTTTTATGCATGTTAAACCCATCATGGAATGCCGTATTTTTCCAATTTGTGAATTATTTTTTTTAATTCAGTGTGCCTAGTAATCTGTAGCTTCCAAGTATTCTACAAATCAGTTTAGTGAGAACTAACCAAGGGTAAGCACTATTTTTTGTACAAGAATTCGTACGAAAGGTTCAAAGGCTTTTTTACAGTCATACAATTTAGTACCTAATCCAAGGAAATAGTTTAGGCTGGTTTTACTGTCACGAGTACCGTCAGCGCTGATAGGCGAGTGATCTTTATTACATTGAAATAAGGATACTGATTGCTTAGCAAAAATGGCAACGCTGATTGCACTCGTCAGTGCTGAACAATCAGTATCCCTATTTCATTGTAATAAAGATCACTCGCCTATCAGCGCCGACGGTACGCGTGACACTAAAACCAGCCTAAAACCAGCCTTAATAATAAACGCTGACGTCAAAGTCACGTTGCCGCTTGCACTGCCAAGTGAGTGATGGTTCTTCCGTTACACACTACCCGCCAGAGATTACGTTTTGTTCTAAAATTGTGCACTCTATTTTATTGGAATTATAACAGCTTGCATCATCGTAAACTAGAGAACGATAATGCAAAGCTTCCTCACGAATATACACGATACGCACGTCATACTTTACTGTAGTAGGTACTTTTGATAAATTATAATAAAAGAAGCAAAAATAGATATGACAGATATTAGTCTAAATGGAATATTTTTATGTCTCTTTTGAAAAAGGAAAGATTTGTAGGTAAGGATACATTAAGTATCAAAATTAGTTCCTCATGTGAATAGGGCTGTGTGGGTGTCAATGAGTGAATACGACTTCAAATTGTCCCGAGTAACAGTTTATTTAAGCGCAACGTTGTGCCGTAAATAGTAACTGTTGAGCGCTCTTTAATCTCTTAGGAATAATGTAATGGCTGAATATTGTAAAAAATTAATATCGTAGCCGAATGATCCCATTGGAAGGCCTCTATTGCCCTGAAGTTCGTCAGGAACTTGAAAACCGAATAAAGCCGCAAAATTCTGTGCGGAAATCTCCTTAGAATATCTAAAGGCTGTGTCTAATGAGGCAAAAGCCATGACTTAGTAAGCGTCCTCCACCCACACCAGGGTGTGGTCAATTGGCTATTCAGTACATCAGCTGCTTGCCTGTAGTCCTGCATCAGAATTGGCCCTATGAATGTGAATTAAATGACACGCCCACTTGCCTCCTACGCGCGTCGCTCAAACAAATCAACCTATCGAGCTGATTGTAATTGATTGTGTGTCAATTATAATAAATATCCGTTTAGATACGTCCGCTGTTTAGTATGGGATTAGCTTTGGTGCGAAATTCGAAAACAAAAGGAAATAAAATCGTGACTGTTCGCTTTCTCCTCAAGGTTAGACAAACTCTATCTACAGGTACAGGCAATCAAAATCTGAAGTCGTTTAGACAGTAGTATAGTCATTTAATTATGACGAGACAAAAATCCAGGCATAAGTAGGTACTGGATTAAAGCTATGTGATAGAAAATAACACATTGCCTGCCTACCCACCATGGTGCTCCCCAAACCGAAGGACAGCGCCGCCGTGTCCGTCTGCACCCAATTTAATATTTTCAATACATTTCAGGATTTCAGGACGTTTGTACATAACTGAAGAGTATTTCATCAGTACCGTCTACAAGCACCTTTAAGGCTTACAAGGACTACGACTACCTTTCCAGCAGATAAAACGTTTAATATTCACTCGATAGATTGTATGATTGATAGCAGCTTATTAATTTTACTCAATGCCACAACGCGATTTAGTCAGAATCTAGAACTAAAAGTAAAAAATGCAGAACTAAGTATATTTTACTCAACGTATCACGCTGAAGACCTATTTTGAATAACCCAAAACAAGGAAGAGTTTAAGAGGATGACCGCCGCGCCGACCTTCAACAACTGGAGAGGCACTATAAGAAGAAGATCACGCTGGTTACATTATTGCACTTAACAGTAAAGTAAACAGTGTTGGCCGAGTGGGTTAGGACCTCAACTTTCAATCCGAAGGTCGTGGATTCAAACCTGGCCGTGCATCAATGGATATTTCATTTCGAAAAATGTTATATGTGCAGACACAAGCTCTAACTACTTAAACGGTGAAGGAAAACATCGTGAGGAATCCTGTTAGTTTTCTAACAGAGCGTCGACTGGCTTGCAACCTGTTGCGTATGTATAGAATGCTAACCAAATATTATATTTGGCCAAACCTACCTAGACTATTTTTAAATTAGTAGGTAAATATTTTGTGCGCTATTTATACGCCATCTGCCTTGCCAGTGCAGATGTTGATTTATCTAATCTAAAATATTCATAAGTTTTTATAAACCAGACTTTTGTATGATTATTCTACTTACGATTTAAAAAAAGCACCGAAATCTCATGTCAATTGCCTCCAAAATTCCTTTCCGGTTTAAATATGGTTGTTTTTCCTTGTCTAGTGATTCACCGAATAGTTTGCCATAAGAGTTACACAAAATAACACTTTCCTCGTAAACATTCAAGGAAACATGGTTATTATCGTTTCTCAACAGTCTTCACAGAAATTGCGACAGGAGCTCTTACTTGGGGAAAGATGATCTATAAAATAACATCCGTATCTACCCAGATTATAAATGTGAAAGTGTGTTTGTTGGTTTGTCCTGCTTTCACGTCAAAACGGAGAGACGAATTGACGTGATTTTTGTTTTTGATTTTTGTGTGGAGATAGTTGGAGGGCTGGAGAGTGACATAGGCTACTTTTTATCCCGAAAAAATGCATGTTTCCCGTAGAATAACAAAGTAGTAGTCCACGCAGGCGAAGAAGCGGCCGTTCGCTAGTAAATAATAAATATCAGTTTCAAAAAACTAGTAAACACGCTTGAATAATTTATTCGATAGAAACAAATGTCACGCACTTAGAGCGTTTCCACATTATCCGATCCGATATCGATATCGATATCGGGGCAAGTAAAATGTAGGAAAGATGTCCGCTCTGATATCCGATATCGGGTCGGACAATGTGAAAGGCAGGTACATATTCTACACATTTTACTTGCCCCGATATCGTATCGGCGTCCGATACCGATATCGGATCGGATAAAGTGGAAACGCTCTTACAGTCAAAAACAAAAATCTAAATAAGTATAAAAAATTTAAAAACCACTGCACAGTTCAAAATATTTTACCTAATTCTTCCAGCTATTCTGTTTTCTAAGGCAAAACACTTTTTTGACAAAATACTTTTTCACCTCAGCAGCTCGAAATGGCATCGTTTGCTGCGAGAAACCAGTGTGCAAAATCGCATTTTGCACACTGGTTTCAGTGAGGAAAAGTGATTTGAAATTCGAATGTCATCGATTGATACGTGATAGTGCATGGCGGTCAATCGCTAGCCTGTCTATGAAAAAAAAACAAATAACGCACCTTTTAAAAATAAAATAGCGGGAATTTGTTTCTGTTACGCTAGTTATTGTTGAAAATTCATAAAACAATAAAGATGAGTGAAACCAGTGGCGAATACACTAATTTATCTCCAGAGAGAAGAGTTGAAACAAAAAGTGATTGTGATGAACAAAGTTCCCTTCCTGAGAAGCACGTAGGTAAGTTCTGGACAAAACAGAAACTTTTAATTTATAAAATTACATTAACTGTTATAATAATGTTCTTTTAATTTCTAAAAAAATGTTATTTTTAAATAGATTTAAATGAATACCTATTATGGATTAGTTGCTTCATTATGTACAAAGTTGTATCTTTTATTTGTAGGTTAATGTTCTCGCTGCTGAGGTGAAAAATGTTGTGTGCTACACGAGACCAAAGTTTTTCACATCTCGTGCCTTTGAATTCCTCGCTAGACTCGGGATTCTAACGTAGAATCACTCGCTACGCTCGTGATTCAATTCTTGGAATCCCTCGTTCGCTCGGGATTCAAAATCAGCACTCGAGGTAAACATCAACTTTGCTCTCTTGTTGCACAAATAACTATTTCCAATGGCCACTCACCACTCCTTCTTCCTCCAACATAGGGCTAGTGCAGTGGGAGGACAGGTCCTGTGCCAGATACCATCAATCTCTTGTATCACCCTATCAGCTTCTCGTGTTTCATACCAAGGACTTCCTACCTTCCTACAACTCAATGAATCACCTGTATTACACGTTGCTGGAATCAAGTACCTAGTATATATTTTTTTTTTAAACGCATGATTAACTAAACTAGTTACCGGTAAGTGAAGATTACGGACGTTTGAAAAAGAGGTTTTATTTTTGCGTTGGCAACTCTGCTATTACAGTTGCAACTTTTCACATCGGACATACTATTAACAGGTACGGATAAAACTTAGGCCTTTACATCTTTACTAGATGATTTATACAGTGTCATGAGGCAATCTTTGCCTACACTTATCGGGACACTGTAGTGCCTGGGACAATGTTGAGATGGAGTAAGCTTGTACGGATAATAGCCATTATTATAAGAATCTCAGAATGGCTGACAGACAACGCACAGCCTAACCTAAATAGAAAACGCCGGTCCTTGGTGTTTTTTTTTTACTTATTTGATTAGATTTGATAGCGACCGTTATGTAAGGTGCGTTGAGGTGCATTAAGAAGAAACGGCTTTGGTAATGCATTTTTGACGCTATTATGATCAGAGCAACTTATCGGCTTAGCGGTGGATATTTAGAAACCCCCGTTATCATAGAAATCTAAGCTGGTATTGTTTCACAAATAACTGGAGTACAGATAACTAATACAAGTTTATTATCAAACGTCTTTTTAGATCCGTTTAAGTCAAATTTTATTCAAACAAATGATTATTGGATCTGTAATTCTAGAGCTTAAGTCAGAGTCATCAATAAAAACATCTCCGTCATTATCTTCGATCAAAGAGAAAAATAGGTACCTACCCCTGTTATTTTTGCACAATTCTTGAAGGCTTTTTTGTTAGAAAATTGCACAAATTGAACTACTTATATCCAAATCACGCGTGTTTATTGTTAAAATTGTACTAGATAGTCTCATGACTCATTGTGTCCATTCATAGCTTGAAAGTGCTAAGATACTCATTTTATTAGTACCTAACTAAAAAACCTATGTTTTTGATCATCTTTTATTTACGAAGACGCTTTTTTTTATTTGGAAAACAAACACATAACATTTTACTTAAAAATATAAACACATAAGTAAACTAATTTGCTAGATTTATGGAAAACTAGCTGTGCCCCGCGGTGTTACCCGCGGTGGGAGCTGATTTCTTTTAGAAAAATGCAACATGTGACACTTGATTTTGCTAACGGTGCTCTAAGAAAAATCTGGACGCTTGTAACAGTAAATTACTTTGCTCGAAAAATACTTTTAATTTTTTTAATTTTGTTGTTTTTTTATACTTATCTATTGGGATTTATATGGATCAGACAGGGTTTGTTCGTTAGAAGTTTACAAAAACTATCGATGCTTAATCACGGTAAGTACCGCTATTTGTGAAATTATTTCAGAAAATAAATTGTAAGCTAAGCCGGCATAAAGTAGAATATTAGGAGCAATATTGAAAGGGGCCGTTAGCGTGGCGCCTAGATTACGGGATCACATTACGCACCCTTTACCTGTTGCCAACTCTGCTCTGCTACTAAGCTCTGAATAATAAACTAGGTATTCGTCAAGTTGTCTGAAAGCATTTTTTATTATTTATTTATTTAATAACATAAGGTATAATTTCTATATACAGGATGGAAAAAAATTATAGGCCCCGGAGGGAAAACTTTCTTGCAGAATTAAATAAAACGCATATAAACCTGTAAAAAGTACTAATTTTTTAAATCAAACTATTTATAAGTAGGTACAATAAATTCGAATCAAAATTATTAATTTACGTTTGCACGCCAAAAATAATTTGCCGACTAAAGGTCTCGGTAGGTATTTTTACGTTTATCTACCTTCATAATTTTGTGAGCTAAATAAATTACTTAACACATTATCATAATCGGTCAAAGATCGGTAGAGCAAAAATACAAAGTATTTCATCTTGAGCCAAACTAGTTTTTCCGAAAGCATGCGCCCTTGAAAAGACTTCAACGCTTCAACAGTGGGTTCATTGATCCTCGATGTATCTATTAACATACTATTATATGCTATTATTTATTCTCTGCTATTGAACTCGTAATCAGATTAGCTAACAATGTGACCATGTGACTTACATAATTTGTTTGTGTAGTTTTGCCAATTTCAATTTGTAGCAATATTTTCTAATTTGCTCTTGGGTGGTAGGTACCCAACTTCTCTTGATATTTTGATTTTACGTTAAAATAAGCTCTTCTATATTTTGCGCTCTACTTTTTGGTTGTTTGAATAAAACTTTAACGTGGAAAAATTACTAAGTAATACTTACTTACTTGTGTATGTTTTCTTTCTCGCCAATTCTACTAAAAGCCCTTAAATAAGCTTAAAGTAGTTAAATCATAGAGTAAAGTTTCAAGATTAACTTCACAATTCGCGATGGTAGGTAAAAGAAAGTTAAGACACATGTTTGGCGCGAAGGTGTCTGGGCGAGGCGGAAGGCGTGTGTCGTCGACCGCTGCACTTGCATCGGCGATGGTCGCGCGCCGTCAGTCCGCCTCGACTCTCCGCAACGCACGGTCGCTCTCGCGTCGGATACGCGGCCCGACTGCAGGTCAGGGTTTCCAACGAAACTTACGTATTTCAAAAGTTTTCATTGCCCGCGATTTAGGTTAGTTTTTCACGTGGATAAAGTTTGTGAAGTTACGCGCCTTTTTCGGTGCGGTACTATTTTGTTTCGTAAGTCGAAAAATTTAATACACTTACATTGAATTAATTTTTTCAATTTTTCTACAATCTGAGAAAATTTATTTACTTACCTATTTATATCTAAAAATAACCTATTTAAAACTGAATTAAACCAGCCTAACTAATTAACTATACAAGAACGATAAAACTAAGAAAATACATTAGCGAAAAATTTGATTAAAGTTAAATTATTACTTCGTTACCGAGTCAAAAAAATCCCGTCAAACATATATCGTCACAAAATTTCCCTGAAAACACGTTGGCAGCCCGGCAGGTTGCGGATGTGCTAGCCGCCGCCGCCGGCATGCGCGGCTAGCGGGAGCATGCGGCTGCCGCTGCTGCCGCTGCTGGTTCTGCCGCTCGTGCTCGCGCGCCCGGTGGCAGGTCAGTACAACACTTGCATAGATCTTTCCTCTTAGGCTTGTTTCACTCTTCAGCGTGTCGCCGGTCGCGTCCGCGAGTTGACCATTCACAGTACATTTCTCTGTGCTGTGAATGGTCAACTCGCGGACGCGACCGGCGACACGCTGAAGAGTGAAACAAGCCTTAATGGTAACATCAACATTATCACCACACTCATCTCTGGGCATAAGTTGAGTTATGCTTCAACAAACTTGCCCAGCATAGATATTTTCTCTTGTCTTGCCAACATTACGTGAGTTACACTTCAACACATCTTTTCAATTACTAAAGGGCTTGGGCCCGTACACTGGGCATACATAGGTCTTAAATCCAACCTTTTCATTAACACTTATCTATGCTGGTCTTTCCTATTTATGTTATCGTCAATATCATCGACACTTCAACGCACTCAATCTTGGGCATAAGTTGAGCTTTGCTTCAACACTCTTGCCCAGCATAGATATTTCCTCTTGTCTTGTCAACATCAGTGAGTCCCAACTCCAACACATCTCTGGGCATAGGTCTTTCATCCAACTTCCTCATTAACACTTATCTATGTTGAGCTTTCCTCTTGTGTTATCGTCAATATCATCAACACTTCAACACACTCATCTCTGGGCATAAGTTGAGTAATGCTTCAACACACTTGCCCAGCATAGATATTTCCTCTTGTCTTGTCAACATTACGTGTGTTACACTTCAACATATTTTTTCAATTACTAAAGGGCTTTGGCCCGAACACTGGGCATTAAATCCAACCTCCTCATTAACAATTATCTGCTGGTCTTTCCTCTTTATGTTATAGTCAATATCATCAACACTTCAACACACTTAACCCTGGGCATAAGTTGTGGGTTATGCTTCAACACACATTTCTCTGGGCAAGGGTTGTGAGATACGCTTCAACACACTTATCTATGCTGGGCATAAGTATTTCCTCTTTTCATGTCAACATCAGCGTCAGCGAGTTACACTCAACACATCTCTGGGCATAGGTCTTTCAGCCAACCCTCTCATCAATATCACGTGTAGCCCTTAATCCACTGCTGTCTTGTGTCAACCACATCATTACCACTACTATTACTATCGTTACTTGCAACTCTCATGCCTAATGACATGATTTAGGTTGCCAAAGCTTTAGGTTCAGTAATGGTAATCCATTACTGAACCTAAAGCTCTCTTCTCCTATGTCAACCTCATTCACTTTTATTCCTGTTCCTTCACGCAACCTACCGCGCAAAATTGGTAAAAAGCAAGGTTTGGGCCCTAACTATCTTTTCAGTGGTTCTCTTAAATTTCTCTCATTATGGTGACCTGAACATAATATGTGCAGATCTCATATTACTGCTGGTTGGGTTCCCTAACTTTAACCTCCCATCACGTGAATTTGTCATCCCACAGGTTGGCTTCTCAAAAAAGCTCATTTTGAATTGTTTTAGGAGGTAGGAATGTGATTCTTCTCCTATTCTTTCGCGATCAATAATGCTGACTGACTTTATTTTGCTTCTGTCAATCTCCTCAATATGGTTTCGTGTACGTTTCATCCCATTAATGTGCATAGGTCTTTCGTTGCGGCCAAATCTCACACTTACTATTTATAAAATTTAACAGAAGTAGAGGCAATGAATTTTGAGGATTCATGCCTGATCCTGCAAAGGAAAATGTCGAGAGAAAACTATCTTGTTACGTATAGAAAGCTAACCAAAATAATATGTGTCAAATGTAGGTATTTGGATAAGCCGAAGTTAAGGCTCTTATAGACATCATCAAAGGATCTCAGATGCCTGAAAATCTAATAAGGCCTCCAGACTCTCTGCGAGAACCCCCGAGAACACCCGAGAAGCGTGAGTGTGATGAGCTTCTCGCCTTCTAGGGCCTCCAGACTCTCCCCGAGAACCCCCGAGAACACCTGAGAAGCGTGAGTGTGAGGAGCTTCTCGCCTTCTCGTTCTCTGGCTCGCCTGTTCTCCGATCGGTGTCGGTATTTTTGGCCGAGCCAAAGGATTTCAAACATCACGACTGAGAAAAATTGAGAGTGTGGATAGCTTGGTTGTTCTTCGAGAAGTCTCGGCGAGACTTCTCGCCGAGCCTTCTCTCGAGAGTCTGGAGGGGCTATTAGGATTCAAAAGTTCTCAAGTTTATGTCATTAATAGTCGATTTGACCTGTCAGTTTATTGGGTTAGTGTTGTTCATAAGGACATTTTGGAAAAGGGCCAGGTCAAAAATACCCTAAACTAGCGAACTCGTTTTAGCGAAGAAACGCTGAAACAGAAGATGGTGAAAATCGACTCTTTCTGAAAAGACACGTTCGTTTTTTTTCTGTTCGGCTGTCATAAGTTTAAAGCTCTACCTACATTTGAAACTAAGCGTGCGTTCAGACACGGCGGGAACCGCGCGATTTCCATGCGATTCTGAAATCGCGCGGGTCTTATTTGTATGAGTTATTAAGTAATCGTTCAGACATAACCGCGCGGTTAATCGTTATACCCGCACGAAAATCGCATACTAACCGCCGTGTCTGAACGCACGCTAAGTGTCATTTTTAGGGTTCCGTACACAAAGCGTCACCATTAAGTACCTCCCCTGCTAAGACGTCAGTTCGCAACCCGTTGATCTCAACTTTTTGTAAAACATTTACCTTTTTTATTAGATTTGTCATTCTTACTTTCTTATTCTTACTTACGTATGGATAAGTAATTTCACGCACTCTGCTATGCGACCGCTTGGTGTAGCGGTAGCGACCCCCAATTCAAATGCTCCTGCGTGGGTCCGGGCTTGGTTTCAAATCCTGTCACGACTATGTATTTTTTGTTTATTTTATTTTTATTTTTGCTTTCACAACGAACTACGTTGTGAGTATGTAGTAAGTTACCTAGTAAAGTTATAGTTAGATGAAACAACTTTTAGTAGGGTCTTAGTAAATTTATTTAAACACAAACCTAATACTTAATCCAATAAAATTAACGAGTGAACAAACATGTCATGTTATCATTGGAACAGTTTATACTTATCGTATAAAATCCAGTGAAAAATAAACAATTTAGATCTCTCGCAAATCAGATCAGACTAAGTAATATTATCTACTTACAATTTAAAACAATATCAGTTATCTTTCAATTTTATAAAAGTTAGTAACAGCTCGCGAACGATGAAGCGCAGTTATCATGAACTAAATACACTAGGTATTCCTTCTCGATAAGCAACTCGCTGGGCCAATATTATGACATCTTTCCATCCCCAATAACCTGAAAATAAGAACATTATTACATAATGGCATAGGTTATAAGATAAAAAAAACAACCTCTGTAATACTTATCAATTATCATACCACTTACCTAACGTTATTCTGCAACTTGCTGGTATTAATAATAATGTTTGTGGCGTTCACATAGATCTGTTTAGACTTCTTAGTTCTTTCGGCCTGATTTGTGTGGCTTTATATGATTCATATCACCAATCGATAGAACTGCACCGATTTGACCTACGAAAAGTAAAATAAGTGTTATACATTTATACTCAGGCAATTATTTATTCACAAAGATTCTTCTAATATTTACGACTTACCATTATTCCATGATGCCAAGCAATCTCTTTTATGCTTATATTTTGTTCGTAAAGAACAACTATCTTTGTCCTTTCAAAATTGATAAAATGCACCATTGCTATGCTACACGCACCGAAAATAAAACAAGTAACAAAACCAGTCAGTTAATTTTATTGTTCAATAGAATTTAGTGCACAACTACCTTCAATACAATTTTATTAGTTGATGGTAGTCGTGTAAAGAGTTACCTACTATTATTTTGTAAACGAATAATATAACTTATAAATTCAGCCCTGTTGACAACTGGTGCGGTAGCTCAGTCGGAAAAGCGTGGACTCGCTCACGTTCAATTGGGGCATCGGTGGTTCGAATCCTAGCAAAGAAATAAGTTTTTGTAAGATTTTATTTATTTGAGTCGTTCAGGCAAACAATTTCGTTAGTGTAGCCTGCATACGGCAACTTTCCATTTACACTATAAAGGGTTACCAATTGGTGACGCAGTGTGTACCTTAAAAGGTAAAAAAAGGAACCCTTATAAGATCACTTTCTTGTCCGTCTGTCCGTCTGTCCGTCTGTCCGTCTGTCTGTCCGTCTGTCCGTCTGTCCGTGTGTCACCATCGATTATCTCAGGAACGGGTAGAGCTAGCAAGTTGAAATTTATACCATATACTAAAGTCTATAGTCCCTATTGTGAGTATAAAAATCAAGGTCCTGAGTCAACACTATAAAAAGATATAGACAAATTTAGGTTTTCGTGAAAACTTGTGAGTACCAAAACTTACCTTAATTATCAACTTTTTTTATTTTTCGGAATTTTTCCTTTACTTGTGCTGTAAGGCCTTGCTTGTAACCAAAATTGACAATTCTAGATCAACCGGAAGTACCCTAGAGGTTTTGGGTCGAAAACCTAAATGGTAGTTCCCGTTAACCTAGAATCACGAAATTTGGCAAAAAGCAAGGTCTTATAGCACAAATAAAGGAAAAATTCCAAAAAGTTAAAAAAGTTGAAAATTAAAGGGTGTTCCCATACAAACATAGTTGACGCCAATTAAAATTTTCCTCCGAGTTGTATGGGCGCTCATACAATTAAGCGGACTAGCTTAATTGGCACCATGGCTAGGTACGGAACCCTCGGCGTACGAGTTCGACTCGCACTTGACCGGTTTTTTTTTCTTATTTAATGTAAGTAGGTAGGTACCTAACGTAATATTCTTGACTTAATTTACAAAGTTTATTTATTTTAACTAAGTATGTGGGTAATTACAGTTTGAGTTTCAGCAATTTTTTTTGAATTTAATCATTGAAATTAATACTTATCATAAAAAAATATACCGAAACTTGCGGAAACTTTAAAATGATCTATTGTTTTATTTTAATTCTAGTTTATTTTTAGGTTTGACTGTCAGTTTTCCTACTCAAGACAAAATAATAATTAATCAACCCTCAATATTGCTCTAAACGGAGCTTAAAAAAAGCTAAACGGAGTTATAAGTTCCAAGTAGATTATGTGTTAAGACTCCTAATGTCAATAACTAGTCACAAGGGACGAGTTGACGAATAAGTCAAATAACTGGTAGGTAGGTACACCTAGTTTCATAGGCAATTTTGTTGCGCTTTGTCCACGAGACGTAGGTACCTACGTAAAATTTTGAGTAGTAAAATTTGAGTCAAGTTCCGCTTGTTACAATCATTCGTAATAATACATACATACCCATTCTACATTTACACAACGTTATAATGATATCTGAGCTTTCGAGTTGAAGAACGATATTTATATAAACGTAGGCTGACACTCAAAAATGAAACCAAAGTCAACATTCACAAGAAAACTAGATAATTGTATCACAGTTGGTATTTTTTTTAATTTGTTTTAAAATTGTTATGTATAAGTACAAATTCTTAAAACGTTTGAAAACGCCGAATTTTAAAAAAGTAGTCTAAAACGAATCGAGTGCAAGTGGGCGGTAGCACACGAACCGGCGGTTTTGATGTTATCATGTTTCGGTCACAGGTAATCAATTAAAATTTATTAAGGCGCATATAGGACCTGATTGGTCTTATTTGGAGGCATTCTCCTCATAGAGGAATCAGTTTTGTGTGCTCAAAAAAATATATGTCATTCTTTGACCTTTTATCTACAAAGTGAACTTACGAAAAAGTTCTACCTGTTTATTTACTATGTGAAAAAAAATAACAAAGTGAAGCTGTTTTCGACTTTTGATTCGATTCAACCTCTAAACGACATAAAATTTTGACATTTTTTTTTCACTAAAATGTGCGCAAAGACTTTATCTTCAAGTTGTACTTGCGATTTTGTGCTGCGACGGTTTTTCTCGTGGCTATTAATTATTTTCCATTTTTCCGAATAATTAGTGGGCGTTACGGTCGCAGGGGCGACGGGCGGCAGAGTAATGCTGACTGTCGTACGGGATGGTTGTGTTCGTCTGCCTCGCACTCACCTTTTTTTGCTTGTCGACTTATTGGTATTTTATGTTATTTGCACACAGACGATTTATTTAGTAATCTAAGTTATCCGCGCATGAACGTTTTATTTAGTGTTACGAAATTAAATGTTATTAGCGCATGGACGCTTTATTTAGTGTTAGATAATAATTTGTTGTTAATACTTACCTACCTATTTGAAATATTAAGTACCTATGTAGATTTTCATGATTTTAAGTATGTTTGTTATGTTAAAAGTTGTCTTTTGCACGAAAAAGACAACTTCCCGATAAAGAAAATAGGTAGGTAAGTAGGTAGGTATTATACCAATTCCAAAAGAAAATGATATCGTGTAACCTACCTATACCTACTACCACTAGATAAGATACCTACTACATAAATAGTTAGGTAGGACCTCTCTGGCGCATGTACATAAGAGTCAATTCACATTGTAAAACAAGTCAGTAGGTACCTATAGGTGCTGTGTATGTATAGCTATGTGTTGTCCTTCAATTCAACACTAGCCGATTCCTATACTCTGCACTCAACTCGCGCGCGGACAGTAGGTACCTATAGGTAGGAAAGAACAAATGAACGAAGATAGATGTAAAGAAGTAGGTATGTATTTTACTTAGTAGGTACCTACCTAACTTACCTGTAGGTACCTAAATACACTCGAGAAAAGGTAATGTATCTGGGTCACCGACGACACATCAGAACGACCCGTATTCTTTTCTTCTTATTCTTACTTATTATTGTTGGGTAGGTGTCTACCGTACCTACTGATCTCACGTACATTATTATTCATTTACATGTACAGAGACCGAACAAGTTCAAGTTGAAACTGGAGTGATAATGCTTGAGTAGGTATACCTACTAGAACATCCTTGGTAAAACATCCAAAGTCAAAGTCAAAAATCTTTTATTCAATTCGAACACAATAGGATCACCTTGATTTGGTGACCTATTCATTCGCATAATGTTATTTGTCATAAAATCATACGACATAGGTACGTATCTAGCCATAAAATATTGTAGTCATATTATTACATTCGCATAATTATTTACAGGCATACATTTCTGATGTCCTAATATTTTTAAACATAATGGTAATGAGCATAATGGTGACAACTCATAAAACTTTTTGTCATACTACATTTTGAAAATAATTTTGTTAGTAATAAACCTTTATGTCCTAATATTTATTGGACATAATGTTTAGTAGTCCTAATTTACTGTTTTATCATAAGTAGGCAAAATAGGTCAGGTTTATAAAATGTTTCATATACCTACGCAGATAGGACTTGCTCACAGAAAAAATAAGTAGTTTTAGGTTTTTTTATAGCACGCGTTTCACACACCACGCAGAAAGGACTTGCTTACAGAAAAAATAGTAGGTTTTGGTATTTTTTTTTATTGCACGCGTTTTACACACCCACGCAGAAAGGACTTGCTCACGGAAAAAATAGTAAGTTTTGGTTATTTTTTTATAGCACGCGTTTCACACACCCACGCAGAAAAGACTTGCTCACATTTTATCATAAGTAGGCAAACTAGGTCAGGTTTATTAAATGTTTCATACACCCACGCAGAAAAGACTTGCTCACAGAAAAAAACAGTTGGTTTTGGTTATTTTTTTTTATAGCACGCATTTCACACACCTACGCAGAAAAGACTTGCTCACAGAAAAAACTAGTAGGTTTTGGTTATTTTTTTTTTATAGCACGCGTTTCACACACAAACGCACAAAGGACTTTCTCACAGAAAAAAATAGTAGGTTTTGGTTATTTTTATAGAACGCGTTTCACACACCCTGAAAAGACTTGCACACAGAAAAAACATTAGGTTTTGGTTATTTTTTTTTATAGCACGCGTTTCACACACCCACGCAGAAAGGACTTTCTCACAGAAAAAAATAGTAGGTTTTGGTTATTTTTATAGAACGCGTTTCACACACCCTGAAAAGACTTGCACACAGAAAAAACATTAGGTTTTGGTTATTTTTTTTTATAGCACGCGTTTCACACACCCACGCAGAAAGGACTTTCTCACAGAAAAAATAGTAGGTTTTGGTTATTTTTTTATAGCACGCGTTTCACACACCCACGCAGAAAAGACTTGCTCACATTTTATCATAATTAGGCAAAATAGGTCAGGTTTATAAAATGTTTCATACACCCACGCAGAAAGGACTTGCTCACAGAAAAAATAGTAGGTTTTGGTTATTTTTTTATAGCACGCGTTTCACACACCCACGCAGAAAGGACTTGCTCACAGAAAAAAATCACACACCCACGTAGAAAGGACTTGCTCTCAGAAAAAAATAATCTGGCTAGGATACATTTTATCCTAGCCGGGTAAGCTATAATAATAATAATAATAAAACTTTATTTCAGGCAACATTAGAATAAGTTACAAGATGTTATTTTACTTAGTCTACGGCCCATAGCAATAAATACCTTACAACTAACATACATATTTTATAAATAACACTACACTAAATTGTCACGTATTATCTGTACGCACTAACGGGGTGTCTCGCAGGCGTCCACGGAACCGCCTGTATAAAACACCCTTCGGCCAAAACGCTGCATCCATAAAGGTTGAAAGACGAGCAGTCAGCACTCTCACCATAAATGAGTTGAAGCTCACTTACGATTCTATGTGATTCTCGAATAAAACCGTAGTCGTCACATAATTATATCGTTGTACTGCTTGAATTCAAGCAGGGATAGGCGTACAGACAGTGCAGGAAGTAGTTTGGGACGCAACAGGACACAAAAATATTTTATGATTTTCAATGAATATGACTTATGATGAGTCATAAGTCATATTCATTGAAAATCATAAAATATTTTTGTGTCCTGTTGCGTTATGTTGTTGTCCTGTTATGACATTAAAAACTTTTGTTTATCGAAGTAGTATGGTTTGATACTATTATGACGATGAATATTATGCGTACTAAATTGTATGTCAAGTTATAAATATGTCTAAATATTTTAGGATTATCAATGAATAGGACTTAAAAAATTATGACATTTATATTAGGTCTTTACCTATGAAATTGCCTTTTTTTATGAAAAATTTTAACGTCATTTTTTTTCTATATTTTTTATTTCTATTAATCAAAGTAATCACCCATGCAATCGATAGATCTTTGCCAATGCCGTGGCAGTTTATTATGCCCTTCTTGAAGAAATCAGCTGGACAGGAGGCAACAAATTCTTCAAAGGCATTTTGTACTGCTTCTCGGGAATTCAATTTTTTTACCACCAAGAAGTTATCCAAATTCTGTAAAAAGTGGAAGTCTATAGGCGCAAGGTCTGGTGAGTACGGTAGATGACAGAGAGCTTCCAACCCTAGCTCTTGCAACTTGGAGACCGTCTACTATGCAGTATGAGGTCGCGCGTTGTCGTGCAGGAGCATCGGTGACGAGCGATTGATCAAAGATGATTGGAGATTGCAAGCTTCTCCATCATTGTGTTCAGTTATTCAAATTACACATTTGTAGTAATGCTTATCCCGTTTGTTAAGAAGCTGTGATGAACTCCACAATCGCCTTTAATTCGTCATTGTCAACCAAAGTTTTCGGATGAGTACGGGGTTCATTTTCAGGTCGAAATTTCCAGAATGGAAGCTGGCAAACCAATAATAGGTGGTTCGTTCGTTTGTACTGTTCGCTCCGTAAACGTCGTTGATGTTGCGTGCCGCTTGTGGCGCGTTGCTGCCACGACGGGACTCATATTCCATAATTACTCGAATTTTTAACGTATCCACGATGACGAAAAAGATTCAAATGCGATGAAAACATAACGCTAATCAATAAACAAATGAATAATTTTGAAAAAAGAATCCCATGTTTTTAATATAACATTAATTTGAAATTATAATTCGTAGCCAAACCACAAAATATTTTTATTTGAAATGACCAGTACCGAAAAACAGCAATTTCATAGGTAAAGACCTATTATTTTATTACTAGTTGAATTATTACAAGGGGTACATATGAAAAGTCCGAAAACCGAAATGCCGATCCTTGAAATGCCGATGCTTGAAATAGCGAATGCTCGTAAAGTATAATGCTTAAAATGTAGAAGTTTTAAATGTAGAATGCTTAAAAGTCAGAATGCTCGAAATGCCGAAAACCAAAATACCGAAGCTTAAAACAACGAAGCTTAAAATGCCGAAGCTCAAAATTTAGAATGCTTGAAACCAGTAATGCTCGAAATAATTATGATGATGTAAATAATTTTTTTTTGTCTATACTAATATTATTAAGAGGTAAAGTGTGTTTGTATGTAGGAGGTTATCTCAAAAACTACTCATCTGATTTAAAAAATTATTTCACCTGTATTTAGAATGAACTTTCAGGTTGAACATAGCTATTCTATGTTATGTAGGTACCTCGCGGACAACACCGCGGGCGGAAGCTAGTTTTAAATACTAAAGAAGTCAGTACCTATGTATGTTTGTCCGAACGTATCGCCGTAACTACTGAACCGGTTTTGCTGAAATTTGGCATGTAGAAAGCTTAGGTTCCGGAATAATACATAAGCTATACTATTTTATATAAATCAACTCCTAAGAGGGTGAAAAAGGGTGGTAAACCGTTTGTCTAAAATTTAATTCCTTGGTTCGATTCGCTCAAATCTTGGTACAATTTAACTTAGAAAAAAATAGGTACCCACCTATCTATGCATTATTATTACCTATTATTATTTTTCAAATAACCTCTAGGGGGTGTGCTAGGGAGCTTTAAAGTTTGCATAGATTTTTTTTATTTTGTAGCATTCACACAAAACTCGGTTTAAATAAACTTTAAAATGAATAATGATGACAGATATATTTTTTTTACAAAACTACCCCTAGAGGATGTGCAATAGAGTCCTGAAGTTTGTATGAAAAAAAATATTTCCTGGTTTGATTCACATAAAACTTGACATAAATAAACTTTGAAGTACTTACTTAAATAATGAAACACTATTTTATTTTACAAAGCTACCCCTAGGGGGTGTGCAATAGACTCAGTGGTTCGATTCACCCACAAAATCGTAAATCGCTTGCTCACGTAAAGAAGTAGGCGTTTCCAAACAAAATTAAATAATAATTCAATTCAATTCATTATTGTAATACCAATATAACATTACAGGCCTTATAGGTACCTAATTCGTTATAATTAGTTAAAAACTTAATATATTATTCAGCAAACCAAAAAAAACAATATTATACTGAAAATAATAAAAATAATGTAAAGTACCTACCAACCAACTTAACACAATAATTACCTACCTACCTAAACTATAAATTGCACAATTACTAAACATTACTAATGAGATGATAGAATAAGTGCAATTAAAACCTACACTAAAAAATTGCACATTTACACTGCTACCTAGGGGAGGCTGGGGTCAATTGAAATATTTTTTGAGAAAATCACTAAATAAAAAAAAAATATACTGAGTAGTTCTGTTGAACAGCATCTGACTCCATCATCAGATCAGCTTAATGTTACCATCATATTGCATTGTCACTGATATCCTATCAAGTTTTTAAAAAATAAGTACCCGAATCGCGTATGTCTTTAAAATATGAACAGTTACCTCAATTTCTCCAAGATCACATCATCAGATCCTGACTTGATGATCAAAAGGAACATTGGAAAAGTGTACCCTTTCAAACAAAAAAAGAATCTTTGAAATCGGTCGAGGCGTCTTCGATTAACCGGTGAACATACACAAAAACACAAAGAAAAAGATTCCGACGAATTGAGAACCTCCTCCTTTTTTTTAAAGTAAGTACTAAAAAATACAATAATTCATGTAAGTACTTATTTCAATCATTTTCGATGTTTTAGTCATTCGGCATTTGGAACTTATACTTATTGAGCATTCTGCTTTGTAAACGTTCGGCAATTCAAACTTTCGGCATTTCGAGCATTCTGACTTTTAGCTTTCGACCTTACAAACATCTATCTTTCAAGCTTTCTACATTTCAACCGTTCTACATATCGAATTTCGCTATTTTAAGCATCGGCATTTCAAGGATCGGCATTTCGGTTTTCGGACTTTTCATATGTACCCATTACAAGTGATGGTAGGAGTAGTGATGTTATTATTACAAATGCTTATGAATAACAAATATTAGGACGTGAAACGTTATGGTTTTTAAAACTATGACTAAAAAAATTATGCCATAACGTTTCACGTTCAATATTTGTTATTCATAGGCATTTGTAATAATAACATCGCTACTCCTACCATCTCTTGTAATAATTCAACTAGTAATAAAATATAAATGTCATAATTTTTTAATTCCTATTCATTGATAATCCTAAAATATTTAGCCATATTAGAGGAGCCAGTTTCTGAGAGCAAGTCCTTTCTACGTGGGTGTGTGATTTATTTCTGTGAGCAAGTCCTTTCTGCGTGGGTGTTGAAACGCGTGCTATAAAAAAAAAATAACCAAAACCTACTAGTTTTTTCTGTGAGCAAGTCTTCTCTGCATGGGTGTGTGAAACGCGTGCTATAAAAAAAAATAACCAAAACCTACTGTTTTTTCCCTGAGCAAGTCCTTTCTGCGTGGGTGTGTGAAACGCGTGCTATAAAAAAAATAACCAAAACCTACTAGTTTTTTCTATGAGCAAGTCTTTTCTGCGTGGGTGTGTGAAACGCGTGCTATAAAAAAATTTACCAAAACCTACTATTTTTTTATGTGAGAAAGTCCTTTCTGCGTGGGTGTGTGAAAGGCGTGCTATAAAAAAAAATAACCAAAACCTACTATTTTTTTTCTGTGAGCAAGTCTTTTCTGCGTGGGTGTGTAAAACGCGTGCTATAAAAAAATAATAAAAACCTACTAGTTTTTCCTGTGAGCAAGTCTTTTCTGCGTGGGTGTGTGAAACGCGTGCTATAAAAAAAAATAACCAAAACCTACTATTTTTTTCTGTGAAAAAGTCCTTTCTGCGTGGGTGTGTGAAACGCGTGCTATAAAAAAAACCTAAAACTACTTATTCTTTCTGTGAGCAAGTCCTATCTGCGTGGGTGTATGAAACATTTTATAAACCTGACCTGTTTTGCCTACTTATGATAAAACAGTAAATTAGGACTACTAAACATTAAGTCCAATAAATATTAGGACATAAATGTTTATTTCTAACAAAATTAGTATCAAAATGTAGTATGACAAAAAGTTTTAGGAGTGGTAACCATTATGCTCATTATCATTACCTATGTTTAAAAAATATTAGGACATCAGAAATGTATGCCTGTAAATAATTACGCGAATGTAATAATATGACTACAAAATTTTATGACTAGATACGTATGTCGTATGATTTTATGACAAAAAAACATTATGCGAATGAATAGGTCACCATGCTAAAAATTTTATTCAAGGTGAAAGTTCTCAAAATACAGTTTTTTTTTTTTGAATTTTTTAGCCAAACGGTTAAAACACCACCTATAACCGTAATTTTGTCTGTAGGTCCAGTATTCCCTTTCTCCTTTAGCTTAGAGGTTTTGTTTCGAAATCATTCCACCCGTATCTTATTTACGTACCTACTCGATACAATAACATAAAACCTCCACTAGGTAGTCCCTACACTAGGAATCCGTCATGGGTATCAAGAATTTCGATTAGGTAGGTTACTCACATCATGCTAGGAAGTTAGGTACCTAGGTAGGTACCTACTTACCACAAAACACAGACCAGGAACAAATAGGTACTTGCAGATCTAGTAAAAATGTATCCCGTAATGGGAATCGAACCCGCATCTCTCGCGTCTCAGCATTCGTTTACCATTCCACGGATGTCTTCAATTGCGGTTTAGGTTACGCGCGAAAACTATTTCGCGGCCGGCGCGGAACCGCGCGGAAGGTGCGGGTGGTGCGGGGCCGAAATAGTAGCCACACCCATTCGCTCAAGGTCATCGGCTGGTATAAGCACCTTAAAAGAAACACGTGATTGTCGGCTTCCGTCGAGACAATCCGACTTTATTTATCGAAACTTCTGCGCCCTTTCGCGGTGAGTCGTGTTTATTTGTGCATGCCTGCGTGGTCGGAGCTTCAATTCGGACGAACCGATTATAGTTTTGCGCAGTACGATTCCGATCCATGATTGGTTGACAATCTGAAGAAAGAAGGTGGTACATGTTTCAAACTTTTTCCATTCAGAATCACTTCAAAGAAGGTCGTTCATTTTGGGCCCAAAAGCCGAAGTGCCGGCCAGCAAAAAATAAGGGTATGGCCACGTTTGGGCAGTCAATCCGAGTATTTTTTATTAAAGCACCAAGTCTCTAAAACAATTTTCAGTTGATTTTTACGAAGAAAAATCTAATTTCCATACATTTTATTCATTCAGACCTCCTTTGAAATGAATTACTTTTTTGAATTCCAAATTTGAATTGCAATATTATCCAATCCACTCACAAGAAAAACAAAATGACTAAAATAAAGTTACATAAAAAGTTTAAGTTTAAGAGCCATTATACAATTTCGCACTCGACAAAATCAGCGCTCGGAGGGACAAAAGTTGCTAAATTCTAACACCCAATGAACAGCGCTCCGTTTCTTAGACTAAACGGTTTTGGTAATTTTCATGTGATTGATTTATTTGAGATAGTAAAAATACTTTTTGGGTAGGTACTTAGGTAGGTACCTATAGGTATAACACAAAACAAAGTCGGGTTAGTTACACTTTGAATACAAATAATTACAAAAAATAAATGTTTGTTTTTTTGTCCCATAAACCATATTGTGCTGATCTGATGGAGTCAGGAGCTTTTCAACAGAACTCTTCAGTAAATAGTCCGATTGAGTTGAAACTTGGATCTCAGCATGTCAGTCAAGTTCCGACTACAATGAAATAATATGGTGACAGCTAGCTCATCTGATGATGGAGTCAGGGCCTGTATTCTATTAAATGACAACCGCTTTGGTTTTGGTTCGAACTTTTAAATGTCAGCCATTTGGTGAAATAGTAGAATAGCTTTTCAAAAATTTGTACTGCCAAAGTTCAAAACCTCACCACAACTGAGTCGTTTGTTATTAGTAGTCATGGAAACAGTCGCTTTAGTTGAGGTTTTGGTTGAGGTTTATAAAAAGTTCGGTACCGGAATCGAGCCCCAGGACCTGTTCCATGGAACTTTTTAATGATATGGGTATCAAATGACAGGGCTTGATGAGCGCAACACAATGCTGATCTGATGATGGAGCCAGGACCTGCTCCATGGAACTTTTTAATGATATGGGTATCAAATGAAAGGGCTTGATGAGCGCAACACAATGCTGATCTGATGATGGAGTCAGGACCTGTTCCATGGAACTTTTTAATGATATGGGTATCAAATGAAAGGGTTTGATGAGCGAAACACAATTCTGATCTGATGATGGAGTCAGGACCTGCTCCATGGAAATTTTTAATAATATGGGTATCAAATGAAAGGGCTTGATGAGCGCAACACAATGCTGATCTGATGATGGAGTCAGGACCTGTTCCATGGAACTTTTTAATGATATGGGTATCAAATGAAAGGGTTTTATGCGCGAAACACAAAGCTGGGTTAGGATTTACTTTTGACTTCGATTTTTGATGTTTGATTTTTCATTTTTAATCTTGATTTTAATTTTAAAATCAAAATCAAGAAATAAAAATCAAAATAAAAATCCGAGATCCGAGAATCGAGAAATGAGAAACAAGAATCAAGAATCACAAATCAAAAATTAAAAAATTGAAAATCAAGCATTAAGAATCCGAGATACAAGATCCGAGAATCGATAATCGAAAATTGAAAATCAAGAATCAAAATCAAGAATCAAGAACCCGATATCCAAGATCCGATAATCAAGAATTGAGACTCGAAAATCGAAAATCAAGAATCCGAGATCCGAGAATAGAGAAACTAAAATTGAAAATCAAGAATCAAGAATCAAAGTGAAAGTCAAAATCAAGAATCAAAGTCAAAGTAAACCCCGACCCAGCTTTGTGTTTCGCTCATCAAGCCCTTTCATTTGATACCCATATCATTGTAAAGTTCCAGGGAACAGGTCCTGACTCCATCATCAGATCAGCATTGTGTTTTGTTCATCAAGCCCTTTCATTTGATGCCCATATTATCATTAAAAGTTCCATGGAACAGGTCATAACTCCATCATCAGATCAGCATTGTGTTTCGCTCATCAAACCCTTTCATTTAATACCCATATCATTAAAAAATTCCATGGAACAGGTCCTGACTCCATTATCAGATCAGCATTGTGTTGCGCTCATCAAACCCTTTCATTTGATACCCATATCATTAAAAAGTTCCATGGAACAGGTCCTGACTCCATCATCAGATCAGCATTGTGTTGCGCTCATCAAGCTCTTTCATTTGATACCCATATCATTATAAAGTTCGATGGAACAGGTCCTGACTCCATCATCAGATCAGCATTGTGTTTCGGTCATCAAGCCCTTTCATTTGATACCCATATCATTAAAAAGTTCCAGGGAACAGGTCCTGACTCCATCATCAGATCAGCATTGTGTTGCGCTCATCAAGCCCTTTAATTTGATACCCATATCATTAAAAAGTTCCATGGAACAGGCCCTGACTCCATCATCAGATCAGCATTGTGTTGCGCTCATCAAGCCCTTTCATTTGATACCCATATTATTAAAAAGTTCCATGGAGCAGGTCCTGACTCCATCATCAGATCAGAATTGTGTTTCGCTCATCAAACCCTTTCATTTGATACCCATATCATTAAAAAGTTCCATGGAACAGGTCCTGACTCCATCATCAGATCAGCATTGTGTTGCGCTCATCAAGCTCTTTCATTTGATACCCATATCATTATAAAGTTCGATGGAACAGGTCCTGACTCCATCATCAGATCAGCATTGTGTTTTGGTCATCAAGCCCTTTCATTTGATACCCATATCATTAAAAAGTTCTAGGGAACAGGTCCTGACTCCATCATCAGATCAGCATTGTGTTGCGCTCATCAAGCCCTTTCATTTGATACCCATATTATTAAAAAGTTCCATGGAGCAGGTCCTGACTCCATCATCAGATCAGCATTGTGTTTCGCTCATCAAACCCTTTCATTTGATACCCATATCATTAAAAAGTTCCATGGAACAGGTCCTGACTCCATCATCAGATCAGCATTGTGTTGCGCTCATCAAGCTCTTTAATTTGATACCCATATCATTAAAAAGTTCCAGGGAACAGGTCCTGACTCCATCATCAGATCAGCATTGTGTTGCGCTCATCAAGCTCTGTCATTTGATACCCATATCATTAAAAAGTTCCAGGGAACAGGTCCTGACTCCATCATCAGATCAGCATTGTGTTGCGCTCATCAAGCCCTTTCATTTGATACCCATATCATCATAAAATTCCATGGAACAGGTCCTGACTCCATCATCAGATCAGCTCGCTGTCACCCTATTATTACATTATTAGTTACACAACAATTCAGATCATTATTCTGCTTTAACGGCCTTTTTAGCCCCGCAGAAAATATTTAAAAATAGGTAATTAATAACTTAGCAACCAATGTATCAAACGCTCCTATTTCGCTATATTCTTCGTAGCCGGCGACGTGCTTTGCGAGTCGACTCAGTGCGAGCTCCGGGATGCAAAGCGATACGTCCACCCCCTAGAAGCGCTCGGCGCGGTCTGCTTGCGTCGAGTAGATAGGGTAGTAGATACGACGCGTTTTAGGTTGTTTTAAAAGATTTTTCATTGCCAATTTTTTAATCTTTTTGCATTTTTTTTTTTCAGAAAAGGATTGATTTTGAACTAAAGTTTATTTCTGTTTTGTTAATTTTACGAACAAGAGTTCTAAGTCAGTTCTAAGTAGCCAAAATCAAAAGCAATTCTTTGGCCGTTTTCTCGAAATTTGGACTAAGTTAAAGATTTTTTTACTCAAAAACTAAATAAAGGTAGTAAAAAGTGATCCATTTAATAGTTTAGTTGACTATCACAGCAAAACATCGTAATTTTTTTATACCATTTGGACGTCAAAATGATTCGTAAATATGGTGATTTCTAAACCTCTTACAGCAAAAATTCACAAAACAGTCGCCGGTTTGAGGTCGATTAATCAAAAAGAAATAATAAAAATACAAAAGTAGCTCATTTAATAGTACAAAATTGAAATGATATTTCATGCTGTGCCATAATTTTTTTATAAATACAGTGTTTTCATTGAAAAATCCTGCCCCAAAACATCACGTAAATCAGAAAATTTTGTATAATGCCTCTTAACGTAAAAAGTTCTGTCTAACAAACCTAGTCGTGTAAATATTATTTTATAATCTTAAAAAATATTATTTTCTTTAAAGTATAACAGGGTGTAAATACTTATGGCAATTATTTTCAAAGTATTTTCTTAATAACTAAGTAGGTAAGTATAAGTAGTTTTATGGACGCCAAAACGTTTTTCATGACATGTGAATTCCGTTGTTAAAAAAGATAGCGTATAGCAGTCATTACTCATTTTATTTCGAAATATTTGTTTCCGTTCCAAAAATAATGTGACAAATTGTAAAACCAGCGACTGATAAATTTCACATCAAGACGAGGAATTCACGACAGGTAAACTCGGAAACATGAAATAATGTCCTCTGTCAATTATTTTATTTTACCCTACTCGAGTTTTATTCACTGGCATCCCTCCAAATGAACTTCTGAATGGCCACGACTAACAACTAAATAGCAATAAAGAAACAAGATTATCATAAAGTTATTTTGGTTTTATTGCAATTTACCCACATTCAACTATGTTGCGTTGAATTGGTTTTTGATTGTTGGCGTCATTTTGATGTCGTGTCATTTTAATTGTACTGGTGTCATTTCAAAGGTTAGCGGCTCATTTTATTTGCCATTTGATATGAATTATAATAATTCCTACATCAATTAATTTATTAAGGTAGAGTTAGTCTTTTTTGGATTATTTGTCGTCTCAGTTTACCTAAAATGTATGAGATTTAACCAATAAAATCAGATATAAATTTGGTTTATGTTTTGCTATTTGTTTTGTAACCATACAAAAAAGTTTTTACCAGCCGTCTGGCCAATACTTATACCTACCTACTAATGTCTTAACTTTTTTATCCACGAACTACTCGAACTCAATTAAAACTAATGCCTTAAATTCAGGCACAAAGCGCATTTCAGACTATGCTATATATGATAGCATATAGCTTATATTTCATAGCACAACAATACCTATCCTGTACCATGCAATTATTATGGACACGTTCACACCTTACTGTACGATATATTATTGGTTTGCTACTAAAATTTATGGTGCGCGATATTGTTTTGCTATGAACTATACTTTGTGCTATATATTATAGCTTAGTCTGAAATGCGCTAACAGTTCATGACTTTTTCGAAAAAAAATCTTATAAGTAAGTAAGTAGGTACGGTACGGTACTTCCAATACCCCACATTTTTTAAATTCGGTACGATAACGTAAGGCTTTTGCGAATCAGATAAAAATGATGTTTTTTACAGTAAAGAGTTGAAACTTGAAATCAGTACTTACCTAAGTATATTAAAATATTTCTACATAATAATATGTAAGTATTAAGTACCTAAATCAATAACAGGAATTTTAAAAGATTATTGCTTTGCAGTACGAAATCCACAAAGACACCCAGCTGATAAATCACAATCAAATCACATTTGTAAATTCATTCATACTTGTAAATTTAAAGTAAATTATTTTTTATCAAGCACTGGCCTTTACTAAACTAAAATAATACTAAAATATATGTTCCAGGTTGAGTTATCGCATACTTTTTTCGTTCTAAATTCTAGAAATATTTTATAAGAATTCTAAGTAGAGTAATTATTGGTAGAGCGAAAAAATGACCCAATTTTTTGATACTTCGATCATTAATCTGCCTAGATAAGGCCCCGTTCACCTAAACCGGATGTTTATGTAGTTTTAAGTGAAATTAGTGGCAGTTAGCGCCTACCTAGACGTATTTAATGCTATTAGGTAGATATTTACAAGATAATGTAATGTCTGGTATGTCGGCGAGACAGGTTTTTTCTAAGATTTTATGAGCGTAAAAGCCTTAGAAGTGTTCGCTTGTTTTCTACTTTTGCTTGGTACAGAGTTATTTTTTTTATTTAGTTAGGAATGGAGTTGTTTGGAAAATATTTTGTATTGAGGTAGGTACTCAAACAAAAGATAAAGGTAAAACCTACCAATATGTTTTATTGACGAAATCTGGTGCGTTTTTTATTTTATTTTATAAAACTTTTGGTAAAAGTATTAACAAAAACACACAATATACTTAAAACTTATTGATAATCATAAAAGAAATAAATAAATGAAAAATATTTTATAAAATAATTTATGCATTATTTATTTAAACAAGTAGGTAGGTACTCTTAAAAAGGGTCCACCGAATATTTCACAGATGAGACCTGAAACTATTTTTATGAAAACTACTTATTGAATCATCATAACTACGAAATAGCCATATATTTGTAATGCTGAGAGTGCCTTTTCAATTTAACTACTTCTCATCTGGAATTCCACTTTGAAAGACTAGGAGCTTCAGGCATGATAAAGAATCTCTCGTACGTAACTGTCTGCTATTTAAAATAAATTATTATAAAACATGCGCGAAAAATACTAAATTTCATTTTAGTAAAGAAATTAAAAATGACTATAACTAGTACAAGAAAATTATCAACTCTAATAATCTACTCTATATGGTGATTATGAAGTTAATAAAATGTTTGTTTTATATATTATGTGACAGAAGCTTAACGACTTCATTAAACTAAACACGTTATTTAAATTCCATAGCCAAGCTTATTTTAAATGATATTAAATAACTTATGGTTCATTTCAAATTAATTGCTACTTTGAAATATAGCTTCATAAAGTTATCCACTTTATTACCTACAAAAATGGAAATTTAGTTTCAGTAGGTACCTACCTAAATAAATGTACCAAAACAATGTTTAGATGGACAAATTTATAACATGGATGGGTAAAAATTCAGTAAATTGAAAAAAACTGAATAGACCAGTTTTATTAAATTTTCTGAATTTAATTATTATTATTTTTATTTTGTCATTGTCGTCACACCCAATAATTTAAAAGTATTCTTAAACGCGCCGTACGATTAAAAAAACGTGCCGTGGACAAAGGCCCTTATACGAGCTCTAATGGTAAAGGAGATCATCGTGAAGAAACTCGCGGCTTAATCAGTTTTACACGTGTATTTACTGGCTTTCCTGTGGATAAGTGGATAAGGTCAATTATGGTTAGGGGTTAAAGCTTAAAACAACAATTTCTCGACTTATTCGTCAACTCGTCCCACTTGAAACTGGTCCCATAG
Source organism: Camptogramma bilineatum (assembly GCA_958496255.1). NCBI lineage: Eukaryota > Metazoa > Arthropoda > Insecta > Lepidoptera > Geometridae > Camptogramma > Camptogramma bilineatum. The sequence continues at coordinate 5,603,729 of OY292467.1, read as the reverse complement.
GACGAGTTGGCGAAATTCAAAATAAATAATATTTTCATTCGTCAACTCGTCCCATGTCTTAATTAGGGTTTGATTTAGTACAGTCAAGGAAAAAATGTTTGGTAAAAATTAGAAAATGTAAATGAAAGACTATTTACCTATTATAAAATATGTTTATTCGAAAGTCTCCCTAATCTAATAATTAAACAATAATCAACAAAGGTTAAATTTATCTTAATTTCAAACAAAAATCACAAACCGCGCCCTGGGGTTATCCCCATGTCGTGATCATAATATTTTTTTTTTGTTGTTTTGAGTTTTGATACCACGCTAAAAAAGTAATTTATATTAGTGCTTACCTAAAGCGATTGAATCGAAACACGTGTGCAACGTTACCAAACATGTTAATCAACCAGATTACATGTTTGGTAACGTTGCACAAAATCAGAGTCAAAAATAATTTAGATTCTGATGGGTGCCAAATCTGTGAGCGTCATCCAATGCTGTCTCCACAGAATTGAGAATTTCTCTGTTCTGTGGCTGTCTCCATCATTGACTGTGAGATGATTTTCAGCCAGCTATTTTTAAGCATGACGATCTGCGAAAGGCTGCCGGTACAAGTTGGATGCGTCAAGCTGAAGACAGGGCGCGATGGCGTGCATTAGGGGAGGCCTATGTCCAGCAGTGGACTGCTATAGGCTGATGATGATGATGATGATGATTTTTAAGCATGCCACCGTTGAATCAATTACCTTGCTTTGCACTAATTGAACATGCTCGTAAATGCTAGTAGCAAACGGAGTTTCGTATTGATAAAATTGGTTTTTTAAGCCACCTGAAAACCTCCGTCATGGCTTAGTGACTGCCAGAACCGACAATTTACTTGACTTCCGAAACAGCAGCTTCTATGAAATAAAAATCCTAAGAAGGCTTATGATGAAAGGATTAAGGTGCAGAAACATCTTTCATCATCACCTTTGTTGCCAAAACATTGACGTGACGATCTGATAGTTCCCTAACAGCAATATAATAGCGTTTAGTTTCAAACTAACTTGGGCCATTAGACACCATTCAAGGCATTAGTAGTCAAAGTTGACCGTTCTTAAAACAAAAGGCACATAATGATTCTTCTAAAATAGAGCGCAACGCCATCGTGCAATTTTTACTGCCTAACCTATTGTAAATAATCGGCTTAACGCTAGCTATGGGCTCGTCATAATTTTTGCATTATGATTTACAACAACCCATAATATAATGCTGTTTGTTCAAAAAAATAGTTTAGGTTTAGAACTTTTTAGTAGGTACTTAGGTAAGTAGGTATATATATTCGTTAAAAATCCAATAAAAATAATCATTTATGATAATAAAACATAATACCGTACCGAGTTTAGTTTTCAATTTACGCATAACACTTTTTTCCGTGAGTGTACTTTATGTTGATTAGGGCCCTAATCAGAAGCGATTAAATGATCGGGCGAGTTGACGAATGAAAATATTATTTATTTTGAACTTCGCCAACTCGTCCCATGGGACTAGTTTCAAGTGGGACGAGTTGACGAATAAGTCAATTTCTCAGGCAAGTAGTGCCTTGTTTTAGCGGCAAAATAAATTTCATGAAATAGAACAAACTGTATAACAATCAATCTCTTTCAAACAATTTGCAAGTTTCAAAATTGTCATAAAAATATCCTTAATATTCCATTAAGGAAAAAAACTTAGCAGTGACTCAAAAGTAGCCGAAAAGAGGCGTCAAAATTAATCGAAAAAATTCCAACAAAATTCTTTGCACGAATCAATGTGAGAAATAGTATTGTACTATCCAAAAACTTAATTAATTCTATCAACGTGTCAAATAATTTAAGATATCCTACTAAGGTACGTGCGCACGAATGCAAAGCATATTAAACTAGGTGCAGTAAGACTATTTCCGAAAACATAAACAGTGCTCCTATGAAATACGCCCGGCGACAATAATGTTCTATTTCGAAGTACTTAGTTTATGACCGGATTCTGCTGAGCAAAATAATTTTAAATACCTTGACATTGACGAAACTCGCAATACCAATTCTAAAATTAAACAGTGTTATACCAGCAAAATGGATTGTGAAATTGAGAATGGCCGTTGTCCCCATTGGGCGTATCTGCTAAACGGGGACAACTAACGTCTCGTTGTCCCCGTGACGGTGACGCACAGTATTATAAAAGACCTGAAAATCGGACATGCCCTTTTTATGATACGAATCGAAACATTATGCTATTTTCAATACTAGAGTAGAACTCCCAGAAGGTAATTCAGCTTAGAACTTGAGTAATAATTTTTTGTAGAAAATTCTGGATTTTCAGAAAAAGGCGAAAATAAAAGAACTGCGTAACATATTTGTACAATTATTTCTAGGCCAAAATGGCATTATATACAGGGCACTTTATAAGCTAAACGAAATAGATTTACCGTTAACAGTAAAGTTTCTATGCTTAATTTTGTGATTTTCACGTTTTATTTTTTTTCTCATAAACCATTAGTGATTAGCGCTAGAAATCTTCCTGAAAATATACCTCGTAACTGTATTATACTTGTGAAAAAAAATCACACGAAAATCTATCAGGACATCGAAGATATGACGTTTCTATGATTTTCAGTAATTTCTATGATATTAGGGTTGTCATAATAAGATCTTATAAAATGTACCAGAGAAAATTGTAAACAGATGGGTGAACGAAGCATGAAACTTTGATACGTCTAGACTTCAAGAGCGACACTCTTATGAATAATAGAATAAACAAAAAAAATCAAAATAGAATTAATTGTTTAATTTAATTGTTATGTTTTTATCTACTATTTCTATATTATTAGCCAATATGGCGGACGCTACAAAATGGCGAATTATCATTACCACAGCAACCCTATGATATGGGTATCAAATGAAAAAACTAGACAAGCGAAACACAATAAGTAAAGTTACGTTATTGTAAATCCAATATGGTGGACATCACAAAATGGCGATTTATAATATCCATAGTACATAGGGGTATGTATAAATTAAAGGGCTTAAAAAAATAAGTTTTCTAATTAAAAAAAAATATTTTCATTCATCACAAGCTTTTATTGAGTAATGTTGAGCTGATTCTAATGAGCCAAAACATGGATGTTCTCGGCGAAAAGCATTGAACAGCTCCTGACTTTATCATTAGATGGCTTGTAGTCGGAACTTGACAGATATGCCGAGTTTAAACTCAATCGGCCTATTTACTGAGGAGTTCTGTTGAACAGCTCCTGACTCCATCATCAGATCGCTGTTACCATAATATTGTATTGTCACTGAGAATCTATGAGAATGATTTACAACTACGAATTTCATAGAAAATGTATGGGATGTGTTTTTTTTGAATTATTGCAAAAACTTACGATTTGATTTGATAAGTTACTTTGGGAGAAGTGTTCCTGGTGAGAAATAGAGTCGATTAAGATCAACTTGTTTTATTTTTTTGACAAATGTAATTTTTTAGGCTAACTGTAGGTACTTTTTTTCAAAAATCTAAAAATGCAATTATTTTTTTCTTCAAAATAAAACCGAAGTTTCCTAAGAACAAAACTTTCTAACTACAAGAGAAAAGGTAGCTACCCTTCAGTGACCAAGAATTTGCCACACCCTGTACAATGTTGTTATTTTGGGTACCTATGTTTGACAGATAATTGAGTGATAACAACTTTCAATATCACCAAAATTCAATCAATTTAATCAAGTTCTGTAAAAAAATCTGATTTGGATTCTCATTAGTTCACTTTTAATAAGTACCAACCCTAACATCCAAATTTTAAAATTCAATAACTCCGAAGTCCTACGTGTTACGCGTCTGATATTTTACAGGCAGGTTAACATAATACTAATGAATACGAAACTGTGAAAATCTGGCGCTAATCTCTGTAGACAGCTGTGAAAAAAAAAAATTCCTAAATTACTACAAAAAAATTCATAACTTTCTTTGTTGTTTACCTAGAAATTAATTATACGTTTCCGAAAATAGTAGTTAGTTGATTTCATAGCATACTGTCACTGAAACTAAAAAACATTGCTTACTTAGAAAATTACAGCATTTCTTTAGGTTTTCTCTGGTAACCATAGAAAAAAATTTAAAAAATCATAACTCACGTTGTAAGCTGAATTAACTTTTGGGAGTTCTACTCTAGTATTGGAAATAGCCTAATGTTTCGATTAGTATCATAAAAAAGGCATGTCCGATTTTCGGGTCATTTATAATACTGTGTGACGTGAACGCCGGGAACATCGGGAATACATCAAAATGATGTCATAATTTGAGAAAGAAAAAATCAAAAAAAATCAGATGTCATAATTCGAAAAAGAATGGGTTGTTGACGTTGTAAATCTATTGAACTCAGCTCTACAATAAAGTATTTCAATGCTATAACTTCTTTATACAGGGTGTGGCAAATTCTTGGTCACTGAAGGGTAGCTACCTTTTCTCTTGTAGTTAGAAAGTTTTGTTCTTAGGAAATTTCAGTTTTATTTTGAAGAAAAAAGTAATTGCATTTTTAGATTTTTGAAAAAAAGTACAGTTAGCCTAAAAAACTACATTTGTAAAAAAAAACAAGTTGGTCTTAATCGACTCTATTTCCCACCAGGAACACTTCTCCCAAAGTAACTTATCAAATCAAATCGTAAGTTTATGCAATAATTCAAGAAAACACATCCCATACATTTTCTATGAAATTAGGAGTTGTAAACATTACAGTGCCACGTATTCGATGGTTATTAATTTAAATTCGTAACTGCTTCGGCTTGCTGGGAGGCTATTGTAAAGCCTTAGGCGCCTAAGACAGAGCCGCAAGAGAGAATGGTATGCATGGAGCATACCATTTGTACATCTGCAGGGAAGCACTTTGTTCTAAATTTAAATACGCGCTTTACAATAGCCTCTCAGCTTGCCGGAGCAGTTATGAAATTAAATTAAGAACGATCGAATAAGTGGCATTGTAATATTTACAACTCCTAATTTCAAAGAAAATGTATGGGATGTGTTTTTTTGAATTATTGCATAAACTTACGATTTGATTTGATAAGTTACTTTGGGAGAAGTGTTCCTGGTGGGAAATAGAGACGATTAAGACCAACTTGTTTTTTTTGACAAATGTATTTTTTTAGGCTAACTGTACTTTTTTCAAAAATCTAAAAATGCAATTACTTTTTTCTTCAAAATAAAACTGAAGTTTCCTAAGAACAAAACTTTCTAACTACAAGAGAAAAGGTAGCTACCCTTCAGTGACCAAGAATTTGCCACACTCTGTATATTTATTTATTTATTACTTACGTATTTATTATACTTAAGTACATAATTTACTTCTCGTGTCTTACACATAATACATATACCTACGCAATGACACATACCTACACGACATACACGTGCTCCGACTACCTGTCATGTTTCTTTCTATCATAACCTAAACTATTAAACGAGCAATATTTGTAGATATGCTTGTATAAATATTTGTATTCGCGTTCTCGAAAACGGCTCTAACGATTTCATGACACATGCAATTTGGAGGTTTACGGGGCTAAGAGTCGATTTACCTAGGTATCATATCTCGGAAAATTCGTTTTCTCCGCATTTTCGCCCGAGCAGAGCTATTAGCTATAGGTACCTTATAAGACAAGTTTCTTTGTCAAAGTATTTATATATTATTTATACACAAAAACCAATCGATCGGATATAAGAACCAAAGGAAGTCCTATTTTACACCTCAAACGTTACCTCAAAAGGCATTAATTCGAAAAAAAAAACAGTATGGAAATGAGTAGGCATAACTTTACGCCCAAAGTGGACTCAACTCGAATGACCGTAAAAGATTTTTGGGCGCAGATATTTGCATGTGTAAATAAATATTGGCGGGACGTCGGATCGAGAGGTATGTCCACCACCTGCGAGCTGGTGATGTGATTTGTCGATAGTTATATCGATAAGAAAGTAAGGCTCGAATTTAGCTCTTCTTCGAAACAATTTTTGATCTGAATCTTGAAATTCACGCTTCTTTTAGTCACATCTCTATTAAAAATATGTAAAAATACCTATTTACAGTAGGTAAAATAGGTGTCAGGCTTCCTCAATTATTGCACGGCGGCAGTTGACAACGAAAAACTATCGAAAATTTCTCAATTGAGTATGGGGCTCGGGGCTTGGCTTAGTTTTACTTTATTATAGCAATTAAATAATTACTAGCAGGTTTAAATTGCCCGGATAATATTATACCTAAATTAAAAATAATAAAACCATAGACCTACGGTACGTGACCTTGAAAAATTTACCATGAAAGGAAAGAGACCTGTAGGTAGGTACTCAGCTAAGGATGGCACCTGACTGAAATTATGATAATGAAATCCACACCTACTTCTAAATATTTATTGCTCTACCTTGTTCTTGCTTGCTCTTTTAGTCAACTTATCGTAAATAAAGCATAAAAATATGCCTACGTTCGCAAATTATGACCCGTTTATAAGTTGGAAACGGCTTGTCCCAAAGATAACTATTCAGACTTAGGAACATTCAAGATCCTTTAAAGATGTCTATGGTGGTAGTCACGTCCATATACATTAGGACCCATTTTGTACAAGTAAGTAGGTACTTAGTTACATTTTACATTTCACATAATAGCTTGTTCCTAAGCTAATCGTCTATTAGCATACCTACTGAGTGATTTATTTCCTTCACTGTTTTCCAAAATGTCAATTCATTGATGCCAGTATTCAAAACTACTAATCTTTGGATCGAAATCGTGGCAATATCCCACTTATTTAGTCAATGATTTCTGTTTCATATGTGTTTGCATAGGCTTTGTAATTTCAAGCGGAATGCTGTTTAGAATAGTCTTCAGACACCGCCATTCTAGAAAGTGGGCTCGCTGGAATTGCAGAAACGTGAGAATTTCAACCGCAGTGCTGCATAACCAAGATTTTCTGCATCAGATCTTATAATGTGTTCAGCCTCGTTATTGTTCTCCAATATGCACATTACGTCGCCGCTAACGGGTTTATTGGTTTGAAATGGACGCAGTCGTCTGCATGCCAAGCGGCGATTCCTGGTGATCGCCCCTTTGAATTATGCGCACGGGCACGCTTACGCGTCTGCATTCAATCGACTCGCGAGATTTATGTGTGTCCCGCCTGCTGGACATTCAAATGTTTCCATGAAATTAGACGTGAGAAGCACACTGTCCCACCATCTTCTGTGTAAACAAATTCAAGGTCACTTATCAGATGATTCCTTTTAGTTGATTTTTTTACAAAAGTATTTGTAAGGGAGTGTCCACATTGCGTTTTCTGAAGCGCGTTTTTGCTACGCGTTGCGAACGCGCGTTTGTATCGATACAAACGCGCGTTTGTATCGATACAAACGCGCGTTCGCAGCGCGTATCCGCGTTTGTATCGATACAAACGCGCGTTTGTATCGATACAAACGCGCGTTCGCATCGCGTTTGTATCGATACAAACGCGCGTTCGCATTGCGTTTGTATCGATACAAACGCGCGTTCGCATCGCGTTTGTAGTTTACTAGTTTGATTGCTAGTTTGCCTGCTAGTTTGTCTGATGTTTGTCTGCTAGTTTGTATGCTAGTTTGTCCCTTATCAAAAGTGTCCAGAAGCTAACGTGTCCCTTCGTAAAAGTGTCCCGAAGCAAAAGTTTCTCGAAGCAAAAGTGTCCCTTAGCAAAGTGTCCCGAAGCAAAAGTGTCCCAAAGCAAAAGTGTCCCGAAGCAAAAGTGTCCCCAAGCAAAAGTGTCCCGAAGCAAAAGTGTCCCGAAGCAAAAGTGTCCCGAAGCAAAAGTGTCCCGAAGCAAAAGTGTCCCGAAGCAAAAGTGTCCCCAAGCAAAAGTGTCCCGAAGCAAAAGTGTCCCCAAGCAAAAGTGTCCCGAAGAAAAAGTGTCCCGAAGAAAAAGTGTCCCGAAGCAAAAGTATCCCAAAGCAAAAGTGTCCCGAAGCAAAAGTGTCCCGAAGCAAAAGTGTCCCGAAGCAAAAAGTGTCCCGAAGCAAAAGTGTCCCGAAGCAAAAGTGTCCCGAAGAAAAAGTGTCCCGAAGCAAAAGTGTCCCCAAGCAAAAGTGTCCCGAAGCAAAAGTGTCCCCAAGCAAAAGTGTCCCGAAGCAAAAGTGTCCCGAAGCAAAAGTGTCCCGAAGAAAAAGTGTCCCGAAGCAAAAGTGTCCCCAAGCAAAAGTGTCCCGAAGAAAAAGTGTCCCGAAGCAAAAGTGTCCCGAAGCAAAAGTGTCCCGAAGCAAAAGTGTCCCGAAGCAAAAGTGTCCCCAAACAAAAGTGTCCCGAAGCAAAAGTGTCCCGAAGAAAAAGTGTCCCGAAGCAAAAGTGTCCCGAAGGAAAAGTGTCCCGAAGCAAAAGTGTCCCCAAGCAAAAGTGTCCCCAAGCAAAAGTGTCTCAAAGCAAAAGTGTCCCGAAGAAAAAGTGTCCCGAAGCAAAAGTGTCCCGAAGCAAAAGTGTCCCGAAGCAAAAGTGTCCCCAAGCAAAAGTGTCCCTTAGCAAAAGTGTCCCTTAGCAAAAGTGTCCCTTAGCAAAAGTGTCCCCAAGCAAAAGTGTCCCGAAGCAAAAGTGTCCCGAAGAAAAAGTGTCCCGAAGAAAAAGTGTCCCGAAGCAAAAGTATCCCAAAGCAAAAGTGTCCCGAAGCAAAAGTGTCCCGAAGCAAAAGTGTCCCGAAGAAAAAGTGTCCCGAAGAAAAAGTGTCCCGAAGCAAAAGTATCCCAAAGCAAAAGTGTCCCGAAGCAAAAGTGTCCCGAAGCAAAAGTGTCCCGAAGAAAAAGTGTCCCGAAGCAAAAGTGTCCCCAAGCAAAAGTGTCCCAAAGCAAAAGTGTCCCGAAGAAAAAGTGTCCCGAAGAAAAAGTGTCCCGAAGCAAAAGTGTCCTTTAGCAAAGTGTCCCGAAGCAAAAGTGTCCCAAAGCAAAAGTGTCCCGAAGCAAAAGTGTCCCCAAGCAAAAGTGTCCCGAAGCAAAAGTGTCCCGAAGCAAAAGTGTCCCGAAGCAAAAGTGTCCCCAAGCAAAAGTGTCCCGAAGCAAAAGTGTCCCGAAGCAAAAGTGTCCCGAAGCAAAAGTGTCCCGAAGCAAAAGTGTCCCCAAGCAAAAGTGTCCCGAAGCAAAATTGTCCCCAAGCAAAAGTGTCCCAAAGCAAAAGTGTCCCGAAGAAAAAGTGTCCCGAAGCAAAAGTGTCCCGAAGCAAAAGTGTCCCGAAGCAAAAGTGTCCCGAAGAAAAAGTGTCCCGAAGCAAAAGTGTCCCGAAGCAAAAGTGTCCCGAAGCAAAAGTGTCCCCAAGCAAAAGTGTCCCGAAGCAAAAGTGTCCCGAAGCAAAAGTGTCCCCAAGCAAAAGTGTCCCGAAGCAAAAGTGTCCCCAAGCAAAAGTGTCCCAAAGCAAAAGTGTCCCGAAGAAAAAGTGTCCCGAAGCAAAAGTGTCCCCAAGCAAAAGTGTCCCGAAGCAAAAGTGTCCCGAAGCAAAAGTGTCCCGAAGCAAAAAGTGTCCCGAAGCAAAAGTGTCCCGAAGCAAAAGTGTCCCGAAGAAAAAGTGTCCCGAAGCAAAAGTGTCCCCAAGCAAAAGTGTCCCGAAGCAAAAGTGTCCCCAAGCAAAAGTGTCCCGAAGCAAAAGTGTCCCGAAGCAAAAGTGTCCCGAAGAAAAAGTGTCCCGAAGCAAAAGTGTCCCCAAGCAAAAGTGTCCCGAAGAAAAAGTGTCCCGAAGCAAAAGTGTCCCGAAGCAAAAGTGTCCCGAAGCAAAAGTGTCCCGAAGCAAAAGTGTCCCCAAGCAAAAGTGTCCCGAAGAAAAAGTGTCCCGAAGCAAAAGTGTCCCGAAGCAAAAGTGTCCCGAAGCAAAAGTGTCCCCAAGCAAAAGTGTCCCCAAGCAAAAGTGTCTCAAAGCAAAAGTGTCCCGAAGAAAAAGTGTCCCGAAGCAAAAGTGTCCCGAAGCAAAAGTGTCCCGAAGCAAAAGTGTCCCCAAGCAAAAGTGTCCCTTAGCAAAAGTGTCCCTTAGCAAAAGTGTCCCTTAGCAAAAGTGTCCCCAAGCAAAAGTGTCCCGAAGCAAAAGTGTCCCGAAGAAAAAGTGTCCCGAAGAAAAAGTGTCCCGAAGCAAAAGTATCCCAAAGCAAAAGTGTCCCGAAGCAAAAGTGTCCCGAAGCAAAAGTGTCCCGAAGAAAAAGTGTCCCGAAGAAAAAGTGTCCCGAAGCAAAAGTATCCCAAAGCAAAAGTGTCCCGAAGCAAAAGTGTCCCGAAGCAAAAGTGTCCCGAAGAAAAAGTGTCCCGAAGCAAAAGTGTCCCCAAGCAAAAGTGTCCCAAAGCAAAAGTGTCCCGAAGAAAAAGTGTCCCGAAGAAAAAGTGTCCCGAAGCAAAAGTGTCCCGAAGCAAAAGTGTCCCGAAGCAAAAGTGTCCCGAAGGAAAAGTGTCCCGAAGCAAAAGTGTCCCGAAGCAAAAGTGTCCCTTAGCAAAAGTGTCCCGAAGCAAATGTGTCCCCAAGCAAGTGTCCCGAAGCAAAAAGTGTCCCGAAGCAAAAGTGTCCCGAAGAAAAAGTGTCCCGAAGCAAAAGTGTCCCGAAGCAAAAAGTGTCCCGAAGCAATTGTCCCCAAGCAAAAGTGTCCCTTAGCAATTGTCCCGAAGCAAAAGTAAAAGTGCCCCGAAGCAAGTGTCCCGAAACAAATGAAAAACTTAGAGCAAATAAGCAAATTAGCAAACAAACTAGCAGACAAACTAGCAGACAAACTAGCATACAAACTAGCATACAAACTAGCAGACAAACAAGCATACAAAAAAGCAAATTACAAAAGCAAACCCTGCTTGAACACGTTTGTATCCATAAAAACGCGATGCGAACGCGCGTTTGTATCGATACAAACGCGCGTTCGCACCGCGTTTGTATCGATACAAACGCGCGTTCGAACCGCGTTTGTATCGATACAAACGCGCGTTCGCATCGCGTTTGTATCGATACAAACGCAAACCGGGAGTGTACACATTGCGTTTTCTGCAGCGCGTTTTTGAGCTGCGCGTTCGCATCGCGTTCGCAACGCGTTTGTATCGATACAAACGCGCTACAAAAAACGCAATGTGGACACTCCCTAAGGACAATTAATTTTATTATTGGTTTGTAATAATTTTTTTTTTAAGAAAAATAGAAACAGTTTAATTTATTTATTTCACATACAACCAAAACAAAAAAATTACAACGTACAAAATTACAAATATAATCTACTATACAATTTTAATACTAACAAAATCAGTTATTTCCATGATTATACTCGTATTATCGATATTCTCGTGGTAAGATTAGTCCATCACTACCAACCAGCGAATGCAGCGGGCGAGTGCAGCGGTGCGCCGCCGATGCTCCGTCCATTGTTTTTACTTAGGTAAGTACTCACCGGGTCATAACATTATGAGAATCTTATTCTTGGTTTATATAGTTTTTGGAGAGCCGTGAACGGAACATTATGAACTTAATGAAGTTTGACTATTTTGTTAATTTCGAAATCAAAATCAGATTCAGAGCCATTCCTTCATATTTGCGTATAAATTTAACGGAATTGTTAACTTTTATTAAAACCACCGGACTAGGTAGATACTACTTATTAAAATAATTCTGCTGCTGAATTGTATTGTCTATTGTTCCTTTTTAGGGTTCCGTACCTTAAAAGGTAAAAAAAGGAACCCTTATAAGATCACTTTCTTGTCCGTCTGTCCGTCTGTCCGTGTGTCACCATCGATTATCTCAGGAACGGGTGGAGCTAGCAAGTTGAAATTTATACCATATACTGAGGTCTATAGTCCCTATTGTGACTATAAAAATCAAGGTCCTGAGTCAACACTATAAAAAGATATTGGCAAATTTAGGTTTTCGTGAAAACTTGTAAGTACCAAAACTTACCTTAATTATCAACTTTTTTTATTTTTGGGAATTTTTCCTTTACTTGTGCTGTAAAACCTTGCTTGTAACCAAATTTGACAATTCTAGGTCAACCGGAAGTACCCTAGAGGTTTTGGGTTGAAAACCTAAATGGTAGTTCCCGTTGACGAAATCAACATTTGAATCACGAAATTTGGCAAAAAGCAAGGTCTTATAGCACAAATAAAGGAAAAATTCCAAAAAATTAAAAAAGTTGAAAATTAAAGGGTGTTCCCATACATACATAGTTGATGCCAATTAAGATTATCCTCTGAGTAGTATGGGCGCTCATACAAATAAGCGGGCTACAACATAATGGGTATAATGGGTAGGTACGGAACCCTCGGCGTACGAGTTCTACTCGCACTTGACCGGTTTTTATTTCCGTTAGCAGGGATTTTTTTAATAAAACGAATGGAAATCAGATTTTCCTTCGTAAAAAAAATCAACCGAAAAATGGTTTTAGAGACTTGGTTTTCTGATTGGAAATACTCGGATTGACATCCCAAATGTGGCCGGCCATACCTTTTTTTTTATTGGCCAGCACTTTTGCTTTTGGGCCCAACCATGTATGAAGCCTGAATGACCTTCTTTAGCCATAAAATTAAAGTAAGCTTTACGCTCGTCTTCTGTCTTGAATTCTGTCTCACTTCGTTGTGAACAGCAATTATTTAATTCAAGAACCAGTTACCCAGACTTTTCTACCAAAATACTACCTACATTACCTTCCTCGGCAACGGGCAGACGACAAAAACCCAGACAGCAAAGCCGTCTGAAAATTCATTACCCATTAATGTTTCCACAAAAGGATTTGATTTACGTCGTAATATCATGGCTAGACGGAGGCTTAATATTAGGTATGCAAAAATCCCAGACACCTGCTTAAATTTGTCCTTCATGTACTGAAAGTGGGTCGGCTGAGGGCCAGACAATCACAATTTCAAATGAGACCCTAAAAGCCAGACAGAATTTACAATATATTAAAATGCATAATTATTATCTCGGAGGCAACTATTAATTAAATATTTTAAAGCCCATCCCTTGATACGGCTTTGTTTAATGGGCCAGTAAAAGTGGTCCATTAGGGAATTACTTTTTGGAAATGTGTGACATAAATGAAAAAGTTTATTTCCAGAGGCGCGATTCAACCCTTCCCGAAATGCATTCCGAATTCAGAAATTAACGTTTAATTGCTGAAAAAACGTTAACTTTCCGAAGAAAATCTGCGAATCGGATGCATTCTGAGAAGTGTGAATCGTACTGCAGGTATATTTTACGGTTTTTGAGATACTAGCTTCCGCCCGCAGCTTCGCCCGCGTGGTAGGTACCTATGTTGATAAAAAGTTTCATATAGCCGTCCCCGGGATGCAATCTACATCCATCCCAAATTGTATCAAAATCTCAGCGGTTAAGGAAGAAAAGCGTTCCCTTATCTGTATGTACAGACACACAGAGTTACCTTTACAATTTTATAATATTAGTACCTATCTAAGGATATTGTTGGTATATTTTTTAGCAACATCTTGTAATATTAGTACCTATCTAAGGATATTGTTGGTATATTTTTTACCAACATCTTGCATGTGCTAAAACCATACGTCCTTTCTAATAAAATCAGAATCTGAAATTAAACAAAACTTTAGCACTTTTTGAGATAACTTTGTAAAATTTTTAATTATTTGCAAAAACATAACATATTTGATAGGTATGGTTCATAATACTTCCAGGTTTTAATCTACCTACTGATTTCTCTCAGAGATCGCTTCTTAGCGATAAGACCGCCCATTGTACAATTTATTGCTAAGGTTTACTAGCTCATAATTTTCTTTGTACTTAATTGTGTACAATAAAGTATTTTCATTCATTCATTCATTCTCTCTAGAGCATATTTATTTCTGAGTTATAATATTTAGGTAAAAAATCTTAAAGAAACTTCCTGGCGGCGCGGCGTGACGTTAACGCAGCTATTCATCAATATCTAATATATTTTAATTCTAAAAGTATTTTTAATAGCTTCCACAAAGCCCATCAAAGAATCTTTAATAGCTAAGTATAAGATTTCTGTAGAAAACTGTACTTTAAACTAAAGTTTCCCAGAAACTTCAAAGCTCACAATTATAGTTCAAAGAATAATCGCACATCAGCGCCAGCGGTTTGTAGAAGGTATAACTCTAGCATAAAAGTAGAATCACTATTTTGATTAATAATACTCGTAATTATAAAAACACATTAATTTGAGTGAACATTTCATAGGATATCTAAAAAGTTCAAAAAAGTTGCAAAAACTGCTTAGCAGTTCAACTTTTTTAATCGTTTGTGATGTAGCTTGCTTAGACGTTCTTGATAGATCGTTGTTAAGCGACATTCAGAGCGGTCACTATTTCGATGGGTGACCGCAAGTGGCATTAACAACTGAGCGCTGTACGTCCTTGAGGGCACGTTAAATTGTTGGTCCCGGCTTTTAAGTTGTTAAGCCATGACGGAGGCCTTAAGGCTGATTAAAAACTCCGTTACCAGACTTGACCAATACGAAGATACTTTTTCGAACAAGACAAAACATAGACACGTTTAGAAGACAGAATTAAACGACTGATCCGTTCCGTATTGAATGAAATTAGATTAACCGAATTAGATGGTGCTATTCTCGTGTCATTCATGAGGTTACAAATATTGGTAGTGCCACAGCCTATTTAAATCGGTGCGACCGCTCTTGACTCGCTTGTTTACGTTCCGTCAGATTAGAAACACCACGTTAATTGCTTTGACAATAGTGTGCGTGAAATCGTTGTGAATTTGAATGCTCTTTAGGAGGGCTAAAATTGTCAATAAACAATTCTTGTGAATTGTTATTATGATATTTCAATACTACATTTTCAAGAATGTCAATCCAATTCTTATAAGGATTGCGGCAATTTTAACTACTGCACCCTGATTAAGACTTCAGAATTAGCATCCGATTCGATGATTTCAGTCGGAAAGTTGACGTTTTTTCAGCAAAGAAACGTCACTTTCCGAATTTGGAATGCATTCCGAGAAGGTCTGAAATTCTTAATCACGCCTCTGAAGTCCCGATTTTTGTATTGGGAGTAATGTCAGAATAGGCCGAACATAAATACTTACATAGTACCATAGTAGTGTCAATAACGGATGTAATAAGTGTGCCCCTAAGAGATTGACTCAAAAGAAACATTTGACCCATACAGCATACACTATAATTTAGATAGATAGGTACCTACATC
The DNA here is from genome assembly GCA_958496255.1 of Camptogramma bilineatum. Classification (NCBI taxonomy): domain Eukaryota; kingdom Metazoa; phylum Arthropoda; class Insecta; order Lepidoptera; family Geometridae; genus Camptogramma; species Camptogramma bilineatum. The sequence continues at coordinate 5,588,591 of OY292467.1, read as the reverse complement.
TATTTTAAAATATCGCATTTTTTGCAACATATTACTCAGAAACATCACGACACTTATTATGCTCACACAAATTGAAATTGTAAATGAACGCTGTAGGCGCAGATATTCTTAGAATGTAACTGTTTTTTATACATTTAAGTTGGCTCCTAGCCGGATCTGATTTCGACCTTACTGTGGCGCCAGAGCTGACGAAGAGTTGTTTTTTTTTTTAGGATAGATTCCGCATCGGTCCGTATCGAGTCAACGGCCGCGATCGCCCGACACTAAAATCATATTCGTCTTCATTTGCATGTATGGCACTGGATTGCTTACTGATACAGAATAATTCACAGTATCTATGTATTGACGATGCGAAATTCCAACAAAACAGGCCGAATGACGTCAGCGTCTGAAAATCGAGACCAGGTTCATTACCTACTAATTAAAATTTTGACTAGATAGGTACTAAGAGCTCAATCAAGATGACTATCTCACAACTCATCCAATTAACAAATCGTGGATTACAGAATGCAGAATGCACGCAGGCATCTCTACAATGTAAATTAGATTATTGAAATAAAAAGTTGTTAAAGTTGCCTTTTAATTGGTAGGATTTGCGTTCTTGGTTTAAAAGTATTTTGAAATGTTTTGAAAGGATAATACCACGTTTTTATTAAGTCACTTTATTGTTTGGGTGGCATCTTGCAACTCTAGAGCACTTCCCGAAAACACGTGGTTTTTAATTATTTTTTTAAGAACAAAGAAGTTATTGTAGAAACAAGAAAATTAATGTTTTCTACAAATATTTTTTACAATACATTCTAGCTACCACGCAATACGCTTTCAAAAACAATTGGCATGCAGACTCCTTATAGAAACGCATGGAATCTCATCAAAAAAGCTACAATACTTTATAAAGGCTGTATGATGACCATGATAGGATTAGGAGCCTATCCAGACGGGATCTTAGTGTCTGGGGCCTGTCTAGGTCTTATGACTCATACAGTGGAATAAACCCTTGTTTGACTTGTATATTGAATAAAATTACTTAGGCACTCCCAAAATACATACCTACTACACACATCAAAAAAAGTTTGCGATCACACTTTTAAGTTAAAATATTGATTCCTAAAATTAGGTAGGTACTTAGTATAATTCTTTGTTTAAATATAAATGATTTAGGATCAATTGTTGTACGTACTTTTTACAAGGATAGATAGTATTTTTTTAAATTATTTCAACACAATTAAAAAATATGTTATGTTATCAAACTGATCGCAAACTTTTTTAGATGTGTGTAGGTATATTAATCGTTTTTAGAATGTTTTATGAGGGCATTAAAATATCTCGGTTTCTAAATTTAAATTTTATTGGGGTCAATCTCATCTCTTTTTACAAGCTTTTATTTATTTATGTATGTTTGTTCGGGTGGAGTCTTGCAACTGAATTTTAAAGCAGTTATCCTCAACCGGTCGAGCGGAAAGGCACACATAAAGATTCTCGGCGACAATGCAATATTGTGTTGACAGCGAGATGATCTGATGATGGAGTTAGGAGCTTTTCAACGGATCTCCTCAGTAAATAACTGTAAAATACCCGGCTCATTTGAGTCGGCTCGCGACTACATAAGAAAAGCTTGATAAAAATTACACGTGTAGTTGTATTTTGATTACTTAACATAGGTTGATGATGATGATAGAGTCTACTCGTTTTGCTAGTCTAGTATTTGTCTAGTCTTGGTCTGTGACTCATATTGTGGAATTTGAATACTGAGAAAGCTAAAGCCAGTCTATTTCCTACTGTGGGCGTGATTTAACTAGCAATTGTGCTTTTATGGTATTTACACGATTTCCTTAATATTAAATTGTAAGTACTTAGGTATTATACAGGTTGTAAAAAACCCTGTCTGATCCGTGAGGGTGTTATTAGGTTTGATTATTTTCGGGAAATAAGTTAGAAAAATTATACTTACATATTTTAAACTTTCGCGACTTGAACACATTTTTCAGTCTACTCGTGACCACGGCGACTGTAACGTCGAGGTAAATAAAATGATCTCATGTCCCGTTAATAATTTAGAAAAATTATTCCCAAAAAAATAGATAAATCTTTGTTAAATGAGCCTTGGCCACTTTTGATCTGTCTATTGTAAAAGTGGACGTGATTAAAAATATGAAGAGTTGCCTTGAAGGCTGTAATTTAGATTGGCCTCGATCTACAAAAAAAAAATTGATATGGTGGATTGGAACCGATGTATAATGTCTGGCGTTAGTCTGCTCCGCGCGTGAGTCATGATGGAATCTGACCGCCACAGACCATGGAGTAGGTGGTACTGGAGCTTTCTCCATACCGGCTGTGTAGGGCCGCCTCTGTACCATGGCTCGAAACAAAAAAGTTTTTTAATACAGTTGCTCAAAAAGTGGCGTATTGCAGGGACGTATAGCGTTCGGGAAGTGGGCTATTACACACTCGTGCTTTTTTTTTACCTTTCCCGCACTCGTGCGTTCTCTTTCCCAACTGTCAAAATAATGTCTATTAAAAAGAAAAACCAACCATGAAGTTTTTACTAAAAAAAATCATAGAAGTTTTTATGATTCATGCAAATACGTATATTTCTAAAAAGAAGCTAATAATTTGTTTTTCATATCAGATTTAATGATTTGATTGAATGAGTTAGGTTAGGTTTCATTTCATTTCATCTCATTAAATTTCATTTTCATTTCATATCAATAAAAAAATTCTACTGAAGACTTGGCTGTATGGGCATAGTTCCCTTTGCCTACCAGAATCAATAAAAAAAAAATCTCTTATATTCTACGGTTGGCGCCATTTTCTAGATTAAATTGCTTCATTTTTTCGCAACTGTATTAAAAATAGTCGTTCAGTACACGTTCGGAACCGTCATTGCAACTTGTTCCGACTGTCAACCCTCGCCTTCGGCTGCGCCTCGGCTCGAGTAGACATTTATCGGAACTCGTTGTAATGACAGCCTTTCCGAACTTGTACTGAAATATACTATTCTATGGATAGAGAAAATTGCTATGACTTTTTTTCATAATCCCATGCATGGAAATTACAATGTGGTTTCAGGTCCACCTTTAGCTAACATCATCCAGGTGTCTGATGTTTTTTTTTTAAAGTTCCGTACTCCGAAGGAAAAAAGGATCACTTGATTGTCCGCCTGGCTGTATGTCTGTTGGTCTATCTTACTGTAGGATTTCTTAACACATTTCTGTCATTCCAATGGCCACTCTGATTCGAACTAGAGTTCGCCAATAGTTTAAACGAACTTGCCTTTTTGATTTCGGAATTGGCCATTCATATCTAATAACTATAGAATTCCTAATTTATCTGACATATGCTCACTCCGATTCCTGGGTTCTCCTTTTAGATTTCAGGCGTAATCTTCCTACGAATTTTATAAATGCGAAGTTTGTGAGGATATATGGATGTATTAGATGTATGGATGTTTGCTACTCTTTCATGCTACTACTACGAAATTAATGAAAATTGGAATATACTTACATAGTTTATGACCTGGATAACACATAGGCTACTTTTTATCCGGGTAGGTACCACGCGGGCGAAGCCGCGGTCGGAAGCTGGTGGTCCATAAATGAATAATGTTATGGACAGCCCTAGGTCCGAGGCCGGAGTCCGGTTCACGAACTTCGCACATCTGTATTTGTGTTTAGTCTGGAGAACGGGAACGGCCAGTTTATGGTTGTAGGTATAGTAAACACGTACAATATAGAGCTTACAAGTAAATAACTCTATGTCTGGACTCGCACTTAATGGATTATGTAACTAGAGTCAGCAAAACTATGTCTTTTATGTAACATCTATCTCCAAACTACTTTATATTGAAGTTGCCACTAGAATATGAAGCACGGAACATAACTGAAGTAATGTAAAATCATCATTTGCGAGCGACCCATGGCTAACTAGGTACTCCATTGAAGTCCATTGAGACTAAACAGATAAGCAGCAGATAAACTGGTTACACCAGAGGTACCTACTTAAGTATTGTCAAAATATATTCTTTAAAGATAGAAAGAGAGAGGAAGCCTCTTTACGAACTTTATAGAAAATGTCTTGCAGTATCGTTTGATCCAAAATAGACGAAAACAGAGTTCAAATCACTGGCCTGAGGTAAAGTGCCCAAAAGTATGGCAGCGTATCTACCTCTTTGGATTGCTGTACTATACTTATCTTCTATAAGCACCAATTGTAAATGTTTGTTGCAGCCGGGATCTGCTGGACGGGTATGGACCGCGGCGGGCGCTGCAGCTCGGTGGCGGCGCTGCGCGTGGGACGCGCGGAGTGCTGCGCGGGCGGCGCGCAGGCCCCCGCCGCCTGGTCCCCGCGCGACCTCGACAGCGGCGAGATCTTCTTCTACAAGACGCTGTCTGGCGGGGTCCCTTGTACAGCTTGCGCAGGTAACAGCAGACCGCCACCATGCCATGAAATTTAAAGGTAAATTTCACCGGTTACCCCTGCGATCTCAGCAGTGACGAGATCTTCTTCTACAAGACGCTGTCTAGTGGCGTTCCTTGTACAGCTTGCGCAGGTAACAGCAAACCGCCACCATGCTATAAAATTAAAAGATAAATTTCACCGGTTTCTCCTGCGACCTCAGCAGCGATGAGATCTTCTTCTACAAGACGCTGTCTGGCGGGGTTCCTTGTACCGCTTGCGCAGATTATAACTACAAGACCGCCACCATGCCATGAAATTTAAGGTAAACACCGGTTACCCCCGCAATCTCAGCAGCGACGAGATCTTCTTCTACAAGACGCTCTATCTGGCGGGGTCCTTAGTACTGCCTGCGCAAGTAATAAATGAGAGCACATACGGCTTTACCAATGTCCTGTCTCTGGTTGAGCTCGAAGGAGACCTTTTTCTACAAGACACTGTCGGTGTGCCTTGTACCGCCTGCGCATGTAACAATTACAAGACCACCACACAGATTATGTACGTCCATAAGGTCGTAGTTCTGTCGCCTAGTCCCCGTAAGACCTTGACAATGGCGACTTTCTTCCACAAGACTCACTCAAATAAATAACGGTCGAAATTCAGTGGGACACTCCAACAGAGTTGCAAATTTTCATATTTTACAGTTTCATCACTACTCGCATTACTTACATAACTCGGATAATCTGCCAAAACATTTCATTTGCTCGGAAATTATGTTTTTGTTGGGTTTGTCAAAGTGCCAACAATGCGTTTGAGTGACGTTGACGTGTCAAATCTATCGGGCGATGATCCCTACTCAATTATTTCTTCATTAAAACCAAATTAGGATAATCAAGGTGATGAGAGTTTGACAAACTCATCATATCCAGCTGCGAAACATATTATCAAGATATTAGGATCAATCTTCAGAATCAGCGCGTTTGGTTGATCGCTAAGGTGCTTTTTAAATATCGATATTATTGCTTTTCTGTATTTTTATTTCGAGAAGGAGGTGTCTAAATAAGCATATTTTCATATTGGCCCCTGAAGGGGCAGAAAAGCAATAATATCGATATTTAAGGGGCGCCATAGCAATCAACCAGGTGCGCTGATTCTGAAGATTGACCCATTAGCACTTTTTTATGAGCATCAAGTTATACAGGCAATCAAATCATCTCAATAAATGTTATCAAGTCAAGTAGGTATTAGTCCGTTTGATCGTTTCAAAAAATCCTTTAAATCGAAAAGATAAGTTATCGTCAATACTTTGTAAACATAAGATTGTAGTGCAGTTTGTTTTACTACTATCTAATAATATCTACTTTCTTGACATACATCTTCTTCCTGATTCTACGGAGTGTTTCTAGATTTATCATCAAGATAGTTCCTTTATATTATGGTTTTTAATCATCCTCGTGAAAAATCATCCTATTTCATTTATTTCTCGGATTTGTAGAGCCTGCATACCACAGAATAGACTCTTTTCTGTGGTATGCAGGTTTATACTCGTATGTATTTTGTGGTATTATAGAGTATTTCATCGCTCCCCGCTTTGCGCGAGCTCTACTGTCGGACTAACCGTACCTATAGGTACATCGGTGCTCAACCGATAAATACATTATGGTCATATCAAGATTTTCGGGCCGACCTTAAGGAGGATTGGTTTGATCAATGCGGGTTCGAATCCCGTCGTAATCGAAAATTAAATGCTTTGATCACTGCCTGGCCTGTGTTGCCCTTCTTAGAATGGGCTCCCTTCTATCGACGTACTCGTACTGCGTCGATGGCGAGATAGAAATTCAAAAATTCAAAATTCAAATATCATGCGACCAACACCGTGAAGAATCAGGGCAACAAACACGGTATGGGGCCTAGCTTTCTTTTCGGTGATCCATCCGCTTAAAATCTAAAAAGTCAAGGTCCAGTGTGGAGCCAGTTGAACAATATGAGATAGACTAACAAAGATGTCCCTTCCAGAGTCCTGCGCCGGCATCTCCTGCAGCCCCGGGCGCCGGTGCGTGGTGCGCGGCGGCCGCGCTCGGTGCGTGTGCGCCGCGGTCTGCCGGCGCGTCGGCTCCGTCTGCGGCAGCGACGGCAAAACCTACACCTCCCTCTGTCGCCTACGGAGGAAGGCGTGCCGGCGTCCCGCAAAGCATCTCGTCATGGACTACCCGGGACCTTGTCAAGGTAAGGCTTAGGCCGCTGCCTCGAATTTAGCGGGTAGCGGGGCGGTAGCGGAGCGGCGGCGGCGGCTCTGGCGCGGTGCCAGGACGGGCTGTCACCGCTTGACTTGACCCGCTACCCGCTAAACTCGAGGCAGCGGCCTCATTGTCCAATCAATCCCTAAATTCAGACTTACTTACTCCATTGGCTCAGTGACCCAAAGTGAGTCTTGGCCTCCGAAACGAGAGTTTGCTACTTCCTTCTGTCCAGTGCTGTCTCTAGCCAATTGAAATTCAAATTCAGACGATAAAACATCTTAAGATGGAGTTGTCTTGCCCAGCACCTACACCATCCTCAGTTTGATCGATCTTGCTTACAATAAACATGACGATACGTAGTAGTTATCAGCAGTGCGATTCAGACCTTCTCGGAATGTATTCCGAATTCGAAAAGTGACATTTCTTCGCTGAAAAAACGTCAACTTTCAAAAGAAAACCATCGAATGCATTTACGGAAGTCTGAATCGCATTGCTGGAAGGCTTGTACATTTCGCACCGCCTGGCCCGGCGTAGTGGGCCGAAACAAACGAAGCCCTGCAGCTGGAATATTCCCGTGACGAGCGCATATCAAACCAAGCGCCTTTAATTTTTCTGAAATTCAAAATAGTTTGAACTGTGATAAGAAGAGATGTCTATTATTATCACGGTTCAAAGTGTCGACGTACTTGAGAACTTTCTTGATTTAGAACAGTGGTTCCTAACCTTTTTGTGATGAGGGACCATTTGATAAACTTTCTGACTTGTCGCGGACCACCAACAGTACCTAACTGAGGGGGGCTCAACATATCATAAGCAGAAAAGTTTTTTCGGATAGCTTCGCGGACCACTTCGGGTGGTTCCAGGGACCACCAGTGGTCCGCGGACCATAGGTTGGGAACCACTGATTTAGAACAAGAAAACCCTTTACTTTACGCTTTTTTTTTCGTAGCAAATAACAAAATAATGAAATAATGACCTACTAGGTAATCCTATAGGAATATAGGTACCTACCTACTACTTCAAATGCTTACAATGAATTAGGTAGGTAGGTATTCATGTTGCATAATTGCACAGCATGTTTACTTCAACCACCATATAATACAAGATTGGCGATGAAAAGCATTTCAGATTTGAATAGTTTTGATTTTGCAAGAGCCACGCCTCAATGGCCACTTTTCAAGCCATTTCAAAAGCCGACAACGGCGTGACCTGGTTTTAGGCACGCTAAACTTCCAAACACTAAATATTTTACGACTTACGACTCTAAAATGAGCATAAGCTGAATTCTAAATATTATAAGTAACACATGGAAGTTTTAATCCATTTAAGTTTTTTTCCTATTCCGATATCATAAAGCGGAAGAGTTTGTTTGTTTGAACGCGCTAATCTCAGGAACTACCTACCAGTCGGATTTGAAAAATTATTTCTGCATTTGGTAGCTAAACTCTTGAGCAAGGTTAAAAGCTCCTTCTTATTACATCATCATCACCATATACCATAACTACGGGGTCAACGCCGCGAGGGCGCTGCTACTGGTAATATAGTGGATGGAGGCACTGACTATATTTTTATTTATCAGGACAGCGGATCAGTATTGCCATTGCCATTCTTTATAATGACGGAAAGCGGAAGACACTGGCAGTCTTGGGCTATGGCTTGTATCAGTTGAACTACCTACAGATCGTTTACAACGATCTCTTTTTTCCCTCGTCAGTTTTTCACATCCAATGATCCCTAGTTTGAATAGGCATATATGATATCTGTAAGAAATTCGTTATATGATAACTCTAAGGCACTAAATGCTATAATCTTTTAGTTATATATAATACCTATAAACCACTTATAAAGCTAAGCACAAGCCGTTAGGCCTGTATTACAGAAACTGCGGATTCCCTTGCTGTAAAAGCAAAACAAAACATACCTACTTATATAATATACCTACTACCAGCCCGGCTGGCGGTTTTACCCGCCATATAATTTAAAAGAAACAGCCTATCATCATCATCATCTCAGCCGTTGGACGTCCACTGTTGGACATAGGCCTCCCTCAAAAATTTCCATGTGTTGCGGTTGGAAGCGGCCTGCATCCACCGCAGACTGCAGTTTTTACAAGGTCGTGTGTCCATCTTGTCGGTAGACTTACAACGCTATAACCTATAACTAATACCAGCCTTCAACAGCCAATAACCCTGAATAAATGAGCAATGAAATGCATAAAGAATTTTTCAAATCCGACTAGTAGTTTCAGAGATTAGCGCGTCCAAACAAACAAACTCTTCCCCTTTATTTTATTACTAGCAGCGCCCTTGCAGTGTTGCCCCCGTATAGTAGGTATGTATGGTATGGTATAAGGTGATTATGATGATAATGAAAAGTAGCATAATAAAACCTTTGTCAAAAGTTTAGCTATCAAATGCAAAAATAATTTTTCAAATCCGACTGGTGGTTCCTGAGATTAGCGCGTTCAAACAAACAAACAAACTCTTCCGTTATATTAATAAGCCTTTATACATTTGGTGTGGATGTCGCAGCCAACTGGTTGAATTAGCCATTCAATTAAACGCCTAGCCATTTCATTGAGCGCCGCCATTCAATTGAATGGCTGACCTTCGTTTAGGCGGAGTGTTGAACACAACGTTCCACACTACGGCTAAACGAAGGTCAGCCATTTAATTGAATGGCGGCGCTCAATGAAATGACTAGGCGGTTCACTTGCACAAAGAAAAAGTAAGTAGGTTTTGGTTTTTTTTTATAGCACGCGTATCACACACCCACGCAGAAAGGCTGCTCGAAGGTAAATCCATTATTTTGTGGCATACGAATAACACTGGGAACTTATTTTGTTTATTTTTCACGACAAAACAACACACAACATTCAAGAAACACCAGCTGTAGACGCCATCTTGTGAACAAAGCGAAAGTAGCGCCGCGGTGGCAGAAAAACATACTAATTCAATGAGATGGCGGCCTTTCAATCAGGCAAAGTGTTGAACGTTTCAAACGCTTCAATGATTCAACTATCCGCCTAGGCATTTAGTTGAATGGCGGCACTCAATGAAATGCCTAGGCATTTAATTGAATGGCTAATTTAACCAGTTGGCTGCGACATGAATATATGACTAGATTAGTATAGATACAGATGTACGTACGCTCCATAAGAGAAATGGTGTGAAGATATGGCATGACTTCGGCAGACCCATGCGTTGAAACTGTGGCTGTTGATTTACAATGTAGGTACCCAAGGAGTGCTAGGTACTTGAAGTCCGCCTAATGTACATACTCGTACTCCTACCGTGGAGAATCACTGACCCAAAAACGTAAAGTTTATAATATTTTTAAAGACCCTGTATCGCTTAGCATTTATGAACTGTATTACTGTTCATATTTGTGCGGTTAATTGCCGTGGGCTATCTAACGATTTCTGTACCTAGATAGCCTAGTTCCAGTACCGCTGACACTTTAGATAACAGATTTGGTTGGTAAGTATTCGAGATTAAATACATTTTGACTAGAGCTCTTGAGTGGTGAAGGAAAAATATCGTAGGGAAGCTTAGTTAACTCCACGCGTAGGTACTTATTTATTCAATTCAATTCTAAAGTGTTTATTTGGAACAAATTGCAAGGTAGTAGATAACAAAAAGGAAACGTTGACTACCGCAAAACCTAAAAACTGTAAGTAGCGGAATCAGCGCTCTCCTCCAAACAAAACGAGGATGGGGTTCCAGCAACTATGTTACAAAAATAATGTAAGTAGCTAAAATATAGATAAAAAACCGGTCAAGTGCGAGTCGAACTCGTACACCGAGGGTTCCGTACCTAGCCATGGTGCCAATTAAGCTAGTCCGCTTAATTGTATGAGCGCCCATACAACTCGGAGGACAATCTTAATTGGCGTCAACTATGTATGTATGAGAACACCCTTTAATTTTCAACTTTTTAACTTTTTGGAATTTTTCCTTTATTTGTGCTATAAGACCTTGCTTTTTACCAAATTTCGTTATTCTAGGTCAACGGAAACTACCATTTAGGTTTTCGACCTAAACCTCTAGGGTACTTCCGGTTGACCTAGAATTGTCAATTTTGGTAACAAGCAAGGTCTTCCAGCACAAGTAAAGGAAAAATTCCGAAAAATAAAAAAAGTTGATAATTAAGGTAAGTTTTGGTAGGTACTCACAAGTTTTCACGAAAACCTAAATTTGTCTATATCTTTTTATAGTGTTGACTCAGGACCTTGATTTTTATACTCACAATAGGGACTATAGACCTTAGTATATGGTATACTTAAATTTCAACTTGCTAGCTTTACCCGTTCCTGAGATAATCGATGGTGACACACGGACAGACAGACGGACAAGAAAGTGATCTTATAAGGGTTCCTTTTTTTACCTTTTAAGGTACGGAACCCTAAAAACTTTACAAAACTAAAATTAGATTATTTATTTCTTGTGGATAAGGCCGTTTAAGTTGAAAGGATGGTACCTATTGCTGCTGAACAAGCCTACTCTATCTCAAACAATGCAGAGGCCTCGTTTTTATAGAGGAGTAGATGTAAAGGCCTACGAGTAAGTAGTTAATATACAGTGCCTGTCAGTCACTCCTTTCACTCCTAAATAATAGATTGTAAGTCAATAATAAATGTTCAACTGCATTTGAGCAACTACTTAACTTAGTAATTACAGATAGGTACCTACATACTAAAATGGCACTTAACTTATAATTATGTAGAACCGGAATCATAAATATTTACTATGGATTTAATATAAATATGTAGGTAAGTACATAATCTTTATACATTATATTAAGATAAGACTATGATCAAAAGTAGTTTTATATCGAAGAAATCCATAGCAGAAGTAATGTATTATGGCTATGAACCATTAAGTATCTATATAATACGCAGACCGATTATCAACATACAGCACAAACCAGATCCAGGTGTCTCAGTAAACTTAGCCTTTTAAACACATCACTAGCTGTACCCGTCGGTGTCACCCGCCATTTTATTTAAAAAATAGCCTATAACCTTTCTGAAGAAATGATCTATCAAATGCGTGAAGAATTACTCAAATCCGCTCTGCTGAAAGCGCTCTGCTGTTTATGCTAAGTACTAACTGTCACCCATCCAAATTCTGTCCTCTCCTCGGAACGTCTAAAGGTGATATCAGACGGTTCACTCGAATGAATGTTCACTGGAGTGATTGATTCATTTTTCTTTCATTCCATGTTCACGCGGCTTAGACGGAATGATAAAGAAAAGAACATTCACTGTCTTCATGTCTGTCACGTTCAGGTCATTCTTTTAACATGTTATCGAATGAAGTCTTGGATGGCCGGCTCCGAGTGAACGTTCTCTTTCGTGTTCAAACGTGCGAGTGAAAGATGCGAATGAACCGATCCAATATTGTTGGATTGGTTCACTAATGCATTCACTTTTCATTTTTCTTTTATTATATGTTCAGACGCTCCATTCCTAGTAAAAGATGCCGAATGAAGAACAGAAATGAACGAAAAGTGAACCATCTATCCCACTTTAAGCTACGTCACGAGCGCTTCTCTTAAAATTGATGATGAAAGTTTCGGTAAAATGTGATCTTTGCTCATCATCACTAAATAATATTATTTTAAGACTATACCCCTTAGATAACATTCTACAAGTGAACAAAGTCGCAGGTATTCCTCTATCAACCGTTTGATGAATGACATCCTCTCAATTAACCAGCAAACGAGACATTAAATCAAGCGTTTAATCTGCGGTATATTTTAGCAGAAATTATTATCGCTCGAGCGAGTGTTATCAGACGTCAGTCTAGACTAGATTCTAGATACCTGAGCCCGCAGTGCACCAACATTACCAGGGGTTAATGTAATTGGAGTTTTGGCTTTGTTAAACCATTCATAACCCTGGATAAGTACTAAGGTTGATATATATTTTATTCTCAAAGAGACAAAGATTAGGTACCTAACTGTATGGATTATAAATCGATATTGAAATCTCACAAGCTCACTTGAGTTCTAAATAAAATAATAGGTAGGTACACAAAAATATCCTTATCTTTTTAAATTCCTCTAAAAATAATGCAGTTCACATACTTACTGTACAATCTAACTTCCATATATTTGTACCCATGCTTGGACAGGTAGTCAAAAAGCACTTCGATATCGTTGCCCCTAACGGGCCTAAACGATACTTACTTTTACAACTGCGCTGAAATACCTATTATAAATAAATAAACAAAAAATGCTGGACATTTCACACAACATCATGTAGCCCCAAGCTAAGCAGAGCTTGTGTTATGGGAACCACATGACTGATATATTACTTAAATACATTTTTTTTGTAAATACATAGGTACATAATATACATAGAAAACACCCAGACCCGAGACAAATAATTGCAGATCATACAAACATTTGTCCCGCGGCGGGGATCGAACCCATTATTTATTATTATATTGGTGAAACTTGGGCAGCTTATGTAGATCAAGTATAAGTACGTATCTATGGTGAAGGATGATTCGATTTGTAAAGATAATTTCATCTTTCAAAAGCATTGGCCGGCATGGACAGTATCAGATCGTATCGCAAGTGATTACCTATCGCTAGGATTTCCTAGACCAAGACATGTTCCTAGTCTGATGGCTAGTTTTCTTTTATAAATGCATTGCTGAAGTAGGCAACGTAATAGATGCAATTTAAATTTTTCAATGTAAAATTAAATATCTATCTAGTAATTATAAACAGTTGATCTTGTGAACGTTGACCTAATGAATTTTGATCTAACGTAAGACAATAAAATAGATAAGCATAGTTCTTAGATTTAAATTAAATTAAAATTAAATTAAAAATAATCACGACTGTATTATATCCCCCGCGGTAGACATTTTCTCAGATCTTTTTAGGCATATCCTTCGAGTCTAAGGGGATAGTCAGAGGTATGTCCAAATACATATTTGGAATGCTAACTTCTGCAAAACGTGGGCTACATGCCCAGTTAGCATTCCATACCTACGAAAGCTAACTGGTTTCCTCACGATGTTTTCCTTCACCGTTTAGAGCTCGTGTTAATGCGCATACCTATACATTTTTCGAAACGAAAAATCCATTGATGCACTACCGGTTTCTCGGTCTTCGTTCAAATGAAAATAATAAAAAAAAATCGGAGCCAATCGAACAAAGTAAGATCTTCAAAGCGCTTCTTGCAAGTCCTTCTATGGAACGCCCATAGGAAAACTAATTTATCCCAGCCCCTCCCTTACTATTGCTGGATAAATCGGTCGTTTGTGTTAGATTCGTGTCCATAGCGTCGGCTCAATAATGGCTCATTCTAGGCTCATTGCGATGCGCGATAGCGTCCCGCCCGGGGTGGCTCAAACAAGGAACCTATGAGCTAGGCCTTTAAATATAAATAATCTAGACTGGATTAGGTACCTACAGAGCAGTCTGTTTAATAGTTTAACTTCTAAAACGAAGAGCTCGTGACGCAGCTTGCTTAGACATTCTGGGTCTTACTTATGAAACATTTTAAAGTTGAACACTGGTTAAACAACGTCCTGTCTTTATTTGTGGATAGTGACGAACAGAGACAGGACGTTGTTTAACCAGTGTTCAATTTTAAACATCTTTCATAAGTAAGGGGGTCTTAATATTGAAGTTAAGCGATGTTTTGAGCGGTCACAGTTTGGATGGGTGACCACAACAAGCATTAACAGCTGAGCGCTTTCGTGCTTCGGAGGGCACGTTAAATTGTCAGTCCCGACTTTCAAGTCGTTACCCATTCCCTGCCACAACTCCTCGGTTCTCTCCGAAGAAAACGGGCCACGGGACCGCGTGAACGTGGAGCATTACCTACGCCATGGGCACTCAACACGTTAAGCCATGAAGGCCTTCAGGCGGCCTAAAAACATCTAATTTTCCCTTGAAGCAATGCTTCAAAACAGTTCAACAACAATTTCGCCAAATCAAAAATAACTTTTTACACCAAACAGGTTTGACTATAGACAAAAATAAATCGGAATTCAAACGAGTTTACCCATTTGTATAGTATTCGAAATGTTTATGATACTAGAACCATCAATTATGCTTCGATTGTGCTGTAAGCAGTCAGTTTATGATAATCCGAAAGATGTAGGTATATTTAGTAATAATGGTTATTCTGTGGTAATACCAAGACTTGAACCGGCTTGTGATAAGATAGAAGTGAAACTCGCGAGCAAAATATCTGAAATTGGGCATGTCATCTTTGACACAGGTCTATGTACCTACGGTAACGAGATTGCGTGTCTTACGACAGTCCACGGAAACTAAAGCTAATTAAAAAAAGTACCTTGATAATTAAATTAAAAATCCCCAATATATTCCTTCATCAACTAGAAAAGAGCTAATGATCTTCAAACGGCTGAACAGATCTTCATAAATTATAGCTAAGAACTGTGCTAAGAACCATCTCGATCGCATCAGTTTTCAAAAAAAAATTATGTCTAGTATCTGTATAACGCCTAACTCTCCCAAGCATTAGTCCATTTGAACATTGTAGGCACTACACCTACAGTGTCCCGTTAAATGTAGGTACTGCTTTCTGACACTGTAAAAGTTCTAGTTAAAGTTGTGAAGGCCTAAGTTTTTTTATTACCTATCTATAACCATAGGAACTACTCACGAAAATTTAGTACCTACCTATAGTTTACCTACTCACGAAAATTTTGAAAAAATATCAATTTTCAGAGTACCTTAGTAATTTCGCATCCATACGCGAGTGCATCTCCTTATTTTATGGTAAGCTATAAGTTTTTGCAAGTTGCCTAGTAGTAAATAACGAGACGGGCACAGATTACTAAACAGTCTTCATAAGGCTAGACCAATTGAAGTATGAAGTAGGTACTTATACGTAACTACATCACATATAACACGATCTGTGGTTGTATATTACCTTGTTATTTTCAAAACATAGAGATGTAAATACAGGTGGTCGTATGAATGAGTTGTAGTTTGTTTTTACCCAACTGCGAAAGAGTAATGTTTTGAGGTAAAATTAAGTAGGTAGGTAAGTTCGTATGATCAAGTGGCCAACTCTGGTGACGGAGTTTTTAGGCCGCCTAAAGGTCTCTGACATGACGTGCCCTCCGAACCACGGAAGCGCTCAGCCCGTATTGCCAATAATACCCATCCAAATTGTGACCACGCACACAAAGATCAATCAACAACATCTCAGCAAGCTACGCCACAAGCGCTAAATAAATGATATTAAAAAATTTATTACGAAACTAGCTGCTACTTTTTTCTTAAGTTACCTAGTTCAATGGTGACTGGTAGGATTGAAAATTGAAATGATATCACCACCGCTTCCCATTGAGTTAAATGTGTAACGGTGAAGGAAGCTGCACCGGTTATACCGGCCCCTTGCACCAAACAACCAAGAAAATACTAATATTATACTGGATGTCATAAAACTACTCCTGAAAACTTCAACAGGACCTCCAGACTCTTTCTGATAGATTCGCACGTAAAAAGTAACTCCCACTAAACCAAGAGAATATAATTTTATTATTATGTAATCATTTATACAAGGTGTCCTATAACCACAGAACAGATAATAATACTACGAATGGACACTGTGAGTTTGAGCTGGTGCGGAGCTGACTTTGAACACGGAACGCGCTACACGCGCAGACGATACGACGAGACCGAGACCACAGAGTACATTATTTATACGGTGACAACCTTACTGTGTACAAAACTGACATTGTGTAGTGTAAATATAGTTAGCTAGATGCCCCGCTTTTGCATAGAGATTTCGTCGAGTGTCCGGGGTGTGATATAGCTGCCTCAGAAAACTCAAATGAGAGCTTCAAGTTTCCTGGGAGATTCACACTAAAAAATGTAAAATTAATTGTATCCTACTAATATTATAAAGGCGAAATATTTTATATATTTTATATTTTTATCTCGAAATTGTGGTATTGTTCAATCATTGGACTGATCCGAATAATTTAAATAAATGTTCGAGTCCTTCAGTGTGATTTAGACCACGAAATTTAAAAGTTCCAAATTCGGAAAGTGACGCTTCTTCGCTGAAAAAACGTCAACTTTCCGAAGAAAATCATCGAATCGGATGCGTTTTTGGAAGTCTGAATCGCACTCCTGAAGCCAGAAATAAAAGTGATTCCCGGGGCTTTAAATGATGGGTAAGTAGGTAACTATATAGTAGGTACAAACGTGAACGAGCTCTATATGAAAGCTCCATGGACGTATATAAGGGGGGGGTTTAGGGGGTCCGGACCCCCCCCCCCCCCTTAGCAAATTGAGTTCGGAGGAAACCTAGTCAATTTTTGTATTTTGGAACCCTTGGACCCCCCCCCCCCCCTTAACAATGATCTTTGTATTTTGGAACCTTTGGACTCCCCCCTTAACAAAGCTATGGCTACGCCCCTGGAAAGCTCAAATAGGAGCTTTGAAATATCGCTTCTTGATCGATTACCATAATCCAGTGGTAAAGTAGAGGATGACGATGTGTTAAGTTTATTCACAGCATTTTAACTTCCTACTAGATAATCATGCAACCTTATACGAGTATACTAAGTGGTCTCGCGGCGCTAGACGGGTAGTGATTTTTAACCGACTTCCAAAAAGGAGGAGGTTCTATTATATTGTGATGATGAAAAGTAGCCTCCCTCAAGAAATAAGCTATTAAATGCAAAAAATATTTTAAATCCAACGGGTGTTTCCAGAGATTAGCGCGTTCAAACAAACCCTTCCGCTTTATTACCCGACTGCGGCAAAGCCCAAAAGGAGGGATATGTGTTTGACCTGTAATTATATTGGTAGGTATATTGACATTTGGCACATCCGCAATTAGCAAGTAATTAACATTACCTATGTGGTAGGGTAGGTTGCGAGCTAATAACTGGTTTCGTAATGATGTTTTCCTCCATCATTTGAGAGCATTTCGCGAATGCATACGAAACCGAAACACGTCCACAATCTTCCATCTACACGAAAGTTTCTTAATAAAACGGCTCCTCATTATAAGGTGTTTGTGAAGTGCTGATTAGCAAGCCTCATTACACGTAAACTTCACATATTTATTGGCTATTTCTTATCTAGACACCATCTGCTGCAGTAGCGGATCCAGGATTATGGTTTGGGGCATGACGCCACTGAGGATAGGTTTGATCAAGGTAACAATAACACTATCACACTTCACATCACACTATCACACTAATATTATAAATGCGAAAGTTTAGATGTTTGGATGTAGGTATGTTTGTTCCTCTATAACTCGACAACCACTGAACCAATTTGGCTGAAATTTGAAACATAAGTAGATAATGACCGGGAATAGGACATAGGCTTATCCCGAAAAAACGCACGGTTCCCGTGGGATAAACAAAATAAGTAGTAGTCCAAGCGGGCGAAGCCGCGGGCGTCAGCTAGTTATGAAATAAGGTGATAATAAGGACTTTCCTCGAAAAAATTTCCCCGAATTTTTATTTAAAAAAACACAGGAAGACTTAGGTTTTGGGGGAGCTTGAGCCCCTTAGCCCCCCTGGATCCGCTACTGATCAGCTGCTTAAACGGGGTGTTGCTTGATAATGTAACGAGGTATAAGCCACGGAAGTAATTATAGTAGCTAAGCTAAGATTTGCAAATATGTTTTATAAACTACATTAACATACCTAATCTTACAAAATACACTAGAATCTGTTAAGCCATCTAAGGATTGGCTCAAACTAAAGCGGGCCGAAGATGCTGGCAGCATTACCACGGCGGAGAATGTTTTTTTCTTGTCACTCTTATTGTCAACTAGCGAACGCCCGCGGCTTCGCCCGTGTTTAGGTACTACTATTTCTTTATCCCACAGGAACCGTGCATTTTTTCGGGATTCAAAGTAGGCTATTCGTTAAGTATTCCTGACTGTAATCTATCTCTGTGCCAAATTTTATCTAGGTACATCAATCAACTAATTTTATTAATTGTGACAATATTTTATCATAACTTATAGCTTTAATTTTAAACTTCCCACTTCATGTAATCTATATTAAACACGGCAAAAAAGATGCTACTTTGTTTCTGCCCCCCCTAGCATGGCGATTTCATCTCTTCTCTACACTAGAGTAGACAACTCATTTTCCTATATTCCGATTTTGGTCTTTCACGCGAACATTATCATAGCATTATGCTATGACTATGCTCTTACTTATCTTACTTTTATTACTTATCATCTTACTTATCTTACTCATCTCATCTTATCTCATCTCATGAGTAAGATAAGTAAGATGATAGGTAAGAAAATAAGTAAGATAAGTGAGATAAGTAAGATAAGTAAGATAAGTAAGATAAGTAAGATAAGTAAGATAAGTAAGATAAGTAAGATAAGTAAGATAAGTAAGATAAGTAAGATAAGTAAGATAAGTAAGATAAGTAAGATAAGTAAGATAAGTAAGATAAGTAAGATAAGTAAGATAAGTAAGATAAGTAAGACAAGTAAGATAAGTAGCAAACTACAAACGAGAGGCGAACGCGCGTTTGTAACGCATGGAAGAAAGCTTGTCTAGGTCTCAGGAAGTGTAGACAATTTCGGAAGAAAATTCGAATGTCAAAATCAGATAAAATTGAACACCATGCTCGCATCTGTACACTAATCTCATACAAAATCGGACTATGTTGTCTACTCTAGTGTAGAGTAGAGAGGAAATCGCCATGCTTGGCCTGCTGTAGGTCGTATTTTATCGTTTTATAATTATTCATCAAGTTAGCAACAGACAGTCACCTTCAGTCGTCAAAGGTGTCACAATTGCCTAGTCCGACCCAGACGTCCCCATTTCATATTATGAATAATTCGCGGTAACATCGTAAAGGCGTACACCAAACTTCGTTTACGAGCAACTTTACAGGCATCAGCTTTGAAACCTTCGTTGACATTGAGTGGTGAAATAGGAACAGGCTACAAAGGCTGTCTTTAGAACAGACGAGAAACAACGTCGAAACGTTTTTTTAGCGAAAACGAAAGTTCTTAAAGTCTGATGAAAATATTAAGTGTTTTAATCTTATCCTAATACATTTTTATAGCGCTCATGGTGTATAGTCTAGTCGTTTTTGATCGCCGAATCTCGAGGTACATTTCTGATCATAACTCCGAAGATCCTCGACAGATCCTCACCAAATTTTATGGCATCAATCTGAAAGCACCCTAGAAACGAAAAATGATTTTTTCAAATCGGCCGAGGCATCTCCGAGTAATCGGTAAACATACATTAAAAAAAGCAAAAAAAAAAAAAAGTAATAAAGACGTAAGTAGGTAGGTAGTAAAAGAGTTGCAAAAGCGAGTAATATATTGCATTTCCATAATCATTTCAACAAGGCAAAGCTATTACTGCTTATCTACAACAGCGGCTGATCCAGTTCTAACATCGGAACAGAATCGTGTATTGCACCAATTGAACTTTGTTTCAACAAATAGCTCCAATCAGTTCCGACTCCTTATAAATCGAGACCGGTCACGTAGGCCTGGCGTAAACAAACTAGAGAAGTGAAACTACATAATTTTCAGAACAAGTTAATAAACCGCGTAGGTAAGTATACGGATCACCAAATTTCATATACTTACTTACAATAACCAAATGAAATTCGGTTCTAAACATGCCTGGAAAATGATTTAATAGTTAATTTGTTGTGATTATTTATCACGCAGCTTCTATTAATGATACGTGCGAATAAAGAAACTCCAAATAAAGACACATTTCACTAACGCGTATCGCATGGCGTCCGTGAGCAGGCTGTCCTGCGGTCCGCAGACTTAGTAGTGAAAATTATAGTGTCGGTTCTATAATCTCATATTATTTATGCCAAATACACTAACGAAAGCAGACAGGTCAGAAATGCCGACGGCTTGCTCCGATTTTGAACGTGATAAATTCCTTGTAATAGTAGCTCGAGACGAAGGTACTTGATTGCTGTCTAGACTAGAATAACGCTCTCCATAAAACGCAGTGCGATACAATCTGTTGGGAAAATGGACGAATTGTTAGGCCTCGTATTACAACTCGACAAGAGTAGGTATGATGCGGAATAGCTGGAACTAAACATATTTTATGCCTACTTATTTCATCAAAGAAAATGTACTTAAGTACCATTTTCTAGTATTTCGCCCGTATCAGCATAATACAGGAACTGTATAAGTGTAGGTACAGGAATAGTTTATAATATATAATAATAATAATAATAATATAATCTTTATTTCAGACACAAGTTCCATATTTTACGTAGGTACAAAAAAAAAACGCTTAATAACTAACAAAATAAAATAAAATAAAAACACACACACACGACAAGGACGTTACAGGTACAGTACACATAATAAGTACCTACCTATGCTATGCATATAGCAAGGTGTATGATTTTTCTAAAACATACATTAGGTGGCAATATCCACCCAACGTCCATACATTTTTGATTGTATAAGTCTTTCCGCCAGGCTTTTGTTTAAACTTAGATTTAGTGTTTTTCTTAGGAGGCTAGATCATTTCATAGGAGACGAAAAGAAAAATTTTCGTAGCATAGATTCGTAGGCAAGTTTTTGAATTTTCTATACAAAAGACATCAACGCGCTTCAGTAAACTTTTCTGTTAGCAAAAATATGTGCTTCTGTTAGGTACCTACTCAAGTCTTTTTGTTTGTACATAAGCGCCCAAAAATGTGCGTCTATATCGGAAATAAGGTGTTCAAACAATATTAGGGTTACATTTAGATGTAATTTCTAAAGGGATTTTCCTTTCTCCAATGAAAATTTTAGTTCACAGCGTCACAGACGCTGTGAACTCGAAGTACACGTTCCATTTAGATAAAGGCTGTCGCTAGCTGGTGTAGCTAGTCCTGCAGGGCGATTCAACACTTCTCGGAATGTATTCCGAATTCGGAAAGTGACGTTTTTTTGAAAAACGTCATCTTTCCTAAGAAAATCTTCGAATCGGATGCTTTCCGAGATGTGTGAATCGCACTCAAGCTGGTCTAGTTAGTAATTTTTGATTAAAGACGAAGCTGGATTCTGCGCGGCCACTGAATAGATGCATGACTTCAAGAGGCTATAGCGGATTAACAACTGAAAGTTTCCAAGTAAATTCTTAAGTCATGACTGGGCCCTTTGGCCTTCATTACTAGAGTTGTACGAACTTTCGTTCAAGAGAAGCACTTACCTAAGTAATTGTTTTTTTTTTTATTCCAGAAGGGTCATGCGAAGGCGTGCGTTGCGGCGGCGACAAGCGATGCGTGCTTGACGCGGAGCTTGGGCCGCATTGCGTGCGATGCGGGCACTGCGTGGTGGCTGGATCTCCAGTGTGTGCGGTGGATGGCAACACGTATGCAGGCGCGTGTGCTTTGCGCCGTGCCGCCTGTGAACGAGGGAAGGCGCTGCCGATGGCTTATAAAGGACCTTGCATAGGTTAGTCATGAAAAGCTTATTTAGAGATTGCAAGATAAAATACGACTGAAATGGCTGTTGCTTGTATTTGTGCGTCGCGAAATGTCACGAATAATGGTTTTGAACTAGAGGACAGGTAGATGGCCTTGGTCTTTTCATTTCAGTGTGACTACTTACATTACACTCTTTTAAACAACAATACCTAGGTAGGAACTGGCTTACAAATTCGTCCAAACTTTTCACAGTTCTGAGTTAGTTCTTAAAGTACCTACCTACTTATTTCATTTTCTTCCAGCGAACGCAACATGTGCAACAATAACATGCGGCGCGACCCAACGCTGCGTAACAGGCGGCACGAGCGGCGCGCGATGCGTGTCGTGCGGCGCGTGCGGCTCGGGCGGCGCGCGGCGGCAGCTCTGCGGCTCCGACTCCAAAACATACGGCTCGTGGTGCCGTCTGCAACGAGCGGCGTGTCGCGAGGGGCGGGTCATCGATCCCGTACGCACTGGCTCTTGTAAAGGTAAGCTGCCTTTACATTAGACTGCTTGCAGAGCACTGACGCTTGTTCATTCATAAATTAGTGCTCTGTCTCGCTCTTTGGCCTAAGAATTGCGTATTGTGCATCCTACTCTTACGAGGCTTACTGACTGAAGTTAGCCGCAGTTAGCCTCAGAGTAAGAGTATCCACAATACACAATTCTTACCCCGCATCCACACGTTGGGGCCAACGTTGGTCCCAATGCCTCTCACCAACGTGTGGTGCTGACAAAATAGCTTGGCGCCAACGTTGGGGCCAACGTTGGGGCTTGGCCGTGCCGTGTCGGTTTTATCAAAGGAAGTTGGCGCGCCAACGTTGGGGATCCGTCCACACGTTGGCGCTATGCTCAGTCCCGTTTCGACGCGCATCGTGAGCGCACGTGTCGACTGACGAGCGAGAATGTCATCGTATTCCTTATTTATTGTGTTTGTAGGACTATCGGGCTGAAATTTTGCAGACTTATAGATTCTTGGTGACAATGAAATATTATGGTATCAACAAGCTGATCTGATGATGGAGTCAAGAGCTGTTCAACAGAACTCCTCAGTAAATAAGCCGATTGAGTTGAAACTCGGCATATTTGTCAAGTTCTGACTACAATGTAATAATATGGTGACAACGAGCTGATCTGATGATGGAGTCTACTATTTTTTTTTTATGTTACGGGAACCGTGCAATTTTTTGGGATAAAAAGTAGCCTATGTCCTATTTCCGGTTATTATCTATCTATATTTTAAATATCACCCATATCGGTTAAGTGGTTGTCGTGTTAGAGAGGAACAAACATACATCCAAACATCCAAACTTTCGCTTTTATAATATAGTGTGTTGTGTGAAGTGTGATAGTGACATGATGTGATGTGATTGTGATAAAATTGGTATTCAGTAATGTAAAATCACTTAGAGAAATTTCAATTTCTGTATCGGACGCGCAGACATCGGACGTCTGCACGTTGGCTCTGACGGAATAAGACTGGTGTATCGCCAACGTGTGGATGGTTCACGAAATCTTGGCCCCAACGTTGGGACCAACGTTGGTCCCAACGTATGGAGCCGGCGTTAGGCCAAAGAGCAATACAGAGCACTAATTTAGCAGTTAGCACGCTGCATGCAGTGTAGTGTAATGCCGGCAGTAGGTTTTTGTACCAAGTTTTCAAATTACGATGCGATCCGTGCGTGCGACGAGCGCGATGGTGTGTTAAAATGAAACTTGCCTTAAACTACATTTTCTGAGAACGAGAAAATTATGTAAATTTATTTAGAGAAATCATGCCCAATCAAGGGAAGAAGTCTACGAGAAAGCGACTGCACTTCTATGGCAATTAAAATTGAGGCACCATCATTTGCATTAGTGACACTTGATTTTGCTAACGGTGCTCTAAGAAAAAGATGGATGGTTGTCGGTTCTTAACAGAAAATTAATTTGCTCGTAAAATACTCATCAAAGTAACATGCGAGCGAAGCGAGCATCCCCAGCTCGCGAAGCGAGCGCCTACTTTCACACCACGAGTAAAAACTGGAGACTGTCCTATATCTATCTAGGTCACAAGAAAACAATTTCTAATCAATATTCTTCTTTTCCAGTTCCCAAAAACATAACGGACAATAGTGTGACTGAGAAAAGAGTGAGTGGTGTCAACAAGCGTCTGTAGTCAGAGACAGAATAAGCCGAGATATAGTTTTCTGCATATTATCGACATATGAATACAGAACTTGGTATGTCGCGTGTCATGGTGTCTTCTGATAAAGAAATCGATGAAGCGTTTTTTAGTTGAGTTTACGGAACTTACTTCTTGAAAAGCAAAAAACTACGTAGATAGTCACCTGCAACTTGTTTAACATTAGTTGAAAAATGTGGAATTTATACAACTTATTTTAGGCAAATGTACACGCTTGCCAAGAAGTAAGACCCCAAGAGGCTGCAAATCGGCCGATATCGGTCTGTCGGTCGGTCGCTCGGATCGGTCAGGTACAGAACCTGACGAAACTATCGGCCGATAGATAAGTTTACAGTCTGCGAGGATCCGAGTGAAGAAATTATAAAATAGCACAAAAATAATTGTTTGATAACGGATCAGCGGTCTCTAAAGAATCAGTTGGTAGTAGTCTCGTAGACGAATCTATAAACAAACGCACTCCTTCGAATGTAGATAAATAATTATATTAGTTTTAGTAGATACACTTACATAACTTGAGCACCAAATTGTACTTAATATTTAGTCAAAATGTTTAACATAGGGACTGTAGTTAGAGCAATATTTTCGACTTTAGGTATCCGTCTTGTTGAAAGCTACTTTTATTCGAGTTTGAACTTTCATCAGACTGACATTGATCTTAAAATAACTCCTAGAATAGGTCTGTAGCCCTAGCACGAGTATGCACGAGTTTACTATTCTATCCGTGACTATAGTGAAGTATGGACAATTGTATGGACTGAACTTAGTTTAGTTACCGCTAGAGGCGCTGCACTGAATTCCATACAATTGAGATACTTTACTATAGTCACGGATAGAATAGTAAACTTGTGCATACTGGCGATCGAGGCACTGTATTCTAAATAGCTCAAATCTTAATCGATTCAGCTTGAGAATAGTTTTCGAATATGGACTTAAGATTTGATCTTTATTTTGACGATAATGCAATATTTATATTTATTATTTAAGTTATGAATGTGTATGAAGTTTAGTGCAATAGTTTTATTGAAATTGTATGAAATTTACGTTATTATGTTTTGTTTTGTTTTAACGAGTGAATTGCAAATGGAAATCCGATAAGTTCGTGTTTAAGTTTACAGTATTATGTGTACGTAAGT
This sequence comes from Camptogramma bilineatum, assembly GCA_958496255.1. Lineage (NCBI taxonomy): Eukaryota > Metazoa > Arthropoda > Insecta > Lepidoptera > Geometridae > Camptogramma > Camptogramma bilineatum. Next base: position 5,563,194 of record OY292467.1, on the reverse strand, counting down.
TTTTTAATATATTTTCGAAACATTTTAAATTGATCAAGTGATTTTTATAGACTGTAGTAAAGTAATTTATTGTTACTTTAAATTATTTCCACTGCGATTCCAAGGATATGCGAGTTATGGATTGAATAATTTATCGAATGGAATTTTCATTCAATGTAGAAAATTTCTTGGCGTCCTTTTAACTTAGCTTTAAATAGTTTAAAGGTCTATTTCCTATTTTTACTATTTCGAGTCCATGAACTTAATCTAGTTAGAAAAGTTTTCATCTACATTTAACATAATAAATACCTTTAATAATATTTCGTGTCTCTACAGATTTTAAAATGCACATTTTTCATTGTTAATGCATCAGTTTTTAATATTTGTTAACTTTTTATATCGCTCAAAGTCACATTTTGATAATAACTTATACCTAGTTTAATGTTATTTAAATAGGCCAAGTAATTTAAAATTTAAGTAGGATTGGCCTAGTAAATTATACATTTTAGGAAAAATTTAAATAATCTGTCTGATGTATCCAAAGATTTCTTTAAAAATTGAGGTCAGTGTGTGTAGTTAACTGAATTTAGAAAAATATTATGATCTTTATAAAATCTTAGGCATTTGATATTATAAATATAAAATGTAAATTATTTCATCAGTCAGTAGGTAAACTTCGATACGAGTCTAATCTCGAGTTAATTTAAATATTTTACTATTCTTAATATTAATATCTCTCGTCAAAATCGGTGCCTTTCACTGATATTATTGCGAGTAGAAAATCTCCCGTTTTTGTAAATAAGTTAAGGCCCTACCCTGAACTAAACACTGTATTCCCCTGCCTATGCCCTTGATAAATAAAGTAGGTAAGTGGAAAGTAACTGAAAAGCGAACATGTATCGTGGAATTCAACATTTAATTATTTTTTTTAACGTCTTATTTGCTTGTTTTTAAATCAATGAAAAAACCACTAAAAATAAGATAAAACATCTTCATGGTCTTCTAAAGTTGTTTTTGGATAACACCAATTGTAATTTATGGATATTATGTTTTTAATAATTCTGACGATCGTTGTTATAGTGATGAGAAATCTCCAAAAAACGGCTTTTTTGTTGTGTTTCGGAGCATGCAGCTGTCGTAAGCCGCGGCCTTACGCATTTTAAATTCATCTTTATTTTAACGAAGCTAAGACAAATATTTAAGTTGCACTCATCAATGTGCTAATTTTAGGTCGGGGTAGCGCCTTAAACTATTGGGGTTTCTCTAAAAAACTAAAAATAGGATATTGAGACTACTTTAACTTAATTAGCTATTGTAATTGAACTGTACTTATTAGAACTTTAATGGTTGTTTAAACTTTGTTATCCTATTAAAAACTGTTATACGGCCAATTTCGATGTACTTATGTCATAATTTTATGTGGAAATATTGTAACTTGAAGCAAATTTATTTTATGTGCTGATTAATTTTTGTAACTGGTAGATGACAGATACATGCAACGTTTTTAGCAAAAACTTGGTTTAATATACATTTCCTTCATTTTATTAGTCCGCATAAGAATTTGTATCATTGATATAATTTATCATTAGATACGCCATCATGCCTAAACTATAGTCGTATTGCTCATTATACGGACTAAAATTGATTGATGATTATTTTTGATTTGTTTTATGTCAAAATTGAAGGAAAAATGACTTTTTTTCCTTCAATTTTAGTCCGTATAATGAGCAATACGACTATACGTGGCATTGTTTTTCTTTTATATTATGCATGACCGTCAACAAAACAGAGTCATTCTCTTTTTCAAGACTTTACACAATGACAACATTTTTTTAGCGATGCACGTGTATCGAACACACAAGTAATATTTGATGCATAAGCGTCAAAAACATCACCAATCCGTTTTACCATTTTGGTTGGGAACATATCAGCTTCCAACATGTACGATTTTATAGTCTTAAAAATATGTCATTTTTATTTTACTCCATAAAGCTGTGCGTCCACTGCGTCGCTATCAGAGCATACGCACAAAATGTCGATAGGGTGAGTCCACTGCTTTCGGATTTTGCATCGGCATCGGCAATACACAACACGTCTGAACTCAAAGCGATTTGAGATTCAAATGAGGCGTTCACTGCGGATGACGTCATCGGCATCGACGAAATGAATACAAAGCAACAAATCGGGAGCCTCCGTTCGCTTCGATTCCGAGGCAGTGCACGCACAGCTTAAAAAAGATAAGGCAATAATTTTGAGGCAGTCAACTTTTCGCTACCGAAGCGAATAACGCATATTCTGAATAGATATCAATGCTCCACAATTTTTTTACATATGGCCAATTTTAGCTTCTGATGCGTCTAATTGAACTCATAGCAAACATTAGATGGCGTATATATTGTCTTTGTTTCTTCATAAATATTTTACAATGATACATGTTTTTTATTCTACCTGTCCTATAATTTTTAACCGACTTAAAAAAATGCGCGCGCGCATTTTAATTTTCCGATAGTGAAATAAATGAATGCAAGGCCGAGCCAGCCAACATGGCTCTTACCCCGGCACCATACGTTGGGGCCAACGTTGGCCCCAATGCCTCTCACCAACGTGAGGAGCTGACAAAATTGCATTGGCCCCAACGTTGGGGCCAACGTTGGGGCTGATTTTGCTAGATTCACACCTTGGCGAGTGACATTGGGGCCAACGTTGGCCCCAACGTGTGGAGCCGGGGTTAGATTTGGTTGAGGGCTAAAATAATGTTATATAATAAATCTTATTTATGAAAAAAATATACAAATAATTCAATCAAAATTCTATATTCAATAGCATCGAGATGACAATGCACATAGCAATCTTATTAGACGAGATTTATATTTACAAGTACAAAATGTCATACGCATCATTGTTCTTTCAGTGAGATTGCAGGAATGTCTTTCATATAAAAAAACGAAGTGTCTCAGAAGTTAGAGTGATAATTATCGGCTTTGCCTATAATCGTTTCTCAACTTGAACAGTGTTTAAAAGCTGCTTAGGCCTGGCCGCACACGAGCCCTACCGACCTATTTCCTGTAGTTTTCATATATTTTGTATAGACGCGCCCCGCACACGTGTAGCCGGTGGCGGCCACTCGCTACAGCTCCAAAATATATGAAAAGTCGCTGTCGCTGGCGTTTGTGTCTGCGGTCGGTGGCCCGTTTGTGCCGATTAGCGAATGGCCGCCACCGGCTACACGTAGAAAATAGGTCGGTAGCGGCGTTTTGTGACTCGTATGCGGCCAGGCTTAGATTAATCTTGTCACTATCTAACAAAAAATTACAGCGTTATTTTAAACTGTGATTAACTTTTGACGGAAGTTGAGAGGAGTTTATAAGTAACAGCCATAAGTGTCTCAAATGCACAGATTTACAAGGTACGAACGGTTATGTTTGTTTTATAAAGACATACTTTGAGCTCTAAGTTGAATTGTGTATTTTTAATGTTATTATTACATAAAGTTTCCCAAATAATTATATGAAAAAAAAAATACGTAGGCAAAAGGGTTTTAATAACTACTCTCAAAATTCATTATTTTTGTTATACACCTTGAAATTTCAAGTAACACTACTAATGATATTATATCTAACAAAAATTGCAGTTTAATTAAAAATATAATACTCATTTTACGCTTGCAATCCGTCCAACATGCCCATTTTCAGAAAATATGCGCAGGCATAAATTGTTAGCAAAGAATTTTTACTAATTTCATATAAAAATTATATTTGAGTCACGATTCAACGTTTTGCATAGTTTGATAACATGAGCTTCAGTTAAATTGCTCACCAAAAAACTACTGTTCGATTGAATAACTCACTTTCAACCTTATTTTACTACACTTTAGAGACTAAAACCCGACTGCTACGTTTTTTTTTTTTTAGAAAATTGCGGGTATTTATCAACATTCTGTAACGAGAACCAAACTCAATTTCAATTAAATACCAAGTCGTTTTAAACCACTTCCTTATATAAAACGACCAAAAATAGTCCTAGTTTAAGATACGGTTAAAGTAAAGATAAAACTGAAATGATAAATCAAAAGGAATCATGAATATTTAAAGTTGAACACTGGTTAAACAACGTCCTGTCTTTATTTGTGGATAGTGACGAATAGAGACAGGACGTTGTTTAACCAGTGTTCAACTTTAAACATCTTTCATAAGTAAGGGAGAAAGTGTTTAGCACCAAATGTAACTTCATATGGCTAACTATGGTGAAAAAGTTTTCAGGCCACCTGAAGGCCTCCGTCATGGCTTAACGACTTAAAAGCCGGGACTGACAATTTAACGGTTTAATTTAGCACTAAGACATAATGAGCCATAGTTATTGATTTCTCATCTTTGTATTTTTCTAGTTTTAACATTGCTTAAACCAGGACTATCGTATTCTTCCATTATATAACAAAGCCGTGTGTAATATATGCTAATAAGAGCATTTTTACCTAATTAATACAATACTTATAAAGTTCGCACTTACAAACGTGTGAAGGGCTCTGTCACCACATAATATCTAAGGATCTATCAGATTATAATTAGTTTGCTATCGACTTAGCAGCGGACACATCAAATAGCTTTAAATTACTACTTACTACATTCAGCAAGCCGACGTTTGTACGAGTTGACACAATGAAATAGCGGCCTTTACACGTAGAGATCGGACCACGGGAAATAGCACGCGCCATTCCAACCTTCGCTTAAAACCTTACGTGTAGTTGCGCGACGCTGACAGTTCGATCTGGCAAAGTTTTTAGTTTTTTGCACGCATCACCGTTCATAATCGTACCACGCGCCAGTCTAAACTGTGACAATAATTAGCACGACAGTTTTATCCGCGGTTAAATATGTACAGATTTACCCGCGGTTTGGAACGCAGTCCAGATGCGTGGTAAAAACTCTACCGTGTAAAGGCCGCTATTTGGTCATCACGGAATATCTGAAGAAATCCTTTGACACAGTCAGGTTGTTCCAACGGATCTTGGCATTTGTGAAGTTAGTTTTCGATGCGCAGTGCAACTTTTTCATACAAAATTTTCTACTGCGCAGCGAAAAGCCTAACTTCACGAATGCCTAGATCCATTGTGACAACTGTAAGGGAGTGGGTACATTGCATTTTTTGCAGCACGTTTGTATCGATACAAACGCGATGCGAACGCGCCCAACTCCCGGTTCATGCGTAGCTCAAAAACGCGCTTCAGAAAACGTCGTGTGCCCACTGTCTTAACTAATCATCATCATCTTCCTGCTGCATGGTTTGTCTAGAAAACAGCTCCATTGTCAGCGCGCTAAGAAACAATGGAATGGATCTGTTCTGATGTAAGTGTAGCTCGACCAGTTCGCCCAGAGTCGTCGAATAGTCGGTGTGAACCATCTCAACACCGTCATTGTTTAACGTGAAGGTAAGGTAGTCCTCATTCGATTCTGTGTACATGTTTGTGAGCCTGTGAATAAAATGCCTTACTTATGAACTTGAACACTGGTTAAATAATGCTCAAGATTCGCCCTGTCACTTAATTGGATAAATAATAACAAATCCGTGCTGAATATACCGAAAGAGACTCTCGGCGCTTCTGCTGTAAGGTTGAAAATGTGGCAGCAGTGTGACGGCGAAAGAACACTTGGGCTAATATAGCACACCGATGACGAAACGCTGAGGTTTGATATATTTTTTAAGAAATCTAACACTATCTAGCAAAAAAGGCCGGCAATTATTTAAACGGTGTCTCAGTTTTAACAGAATTTTATAAGTAGACGGGAGAGGTTTTATGTTATTTTGGAATAAGCAATGTCAAAATAAAATCAACTTTAAAAAGCAAGACTGACAAGAGTGTCCAACAACTCTTAAGTTTAAGAGCGCACATTCGTTTAACCAGAATAAACATTCGTCGCTTTCAAGAATAGAGCTACAGAATATTACTACCCACAGCTATTCAGGCGAATATTTATTTATTTATTTTATTTGTTTTAGGAAAACTTACAGCTATGTACAACGCTGGATAATTATATAAATATCATACATGCAAGGCACATATAACATGCGGAAGGCCAGTTAAAAGTTTCCACAAATAGGTAGAAAAAAGCATAAAGATAGATATAAATACAATCGTAGACGACATAACAGAAAAAAAAGACATAAGTACAGAAAAATAAGTCAAATACGCAGTAGGTTGAATTTAGAGATATAGTACCGTTACTATACGATGAATAGTACATTTATTATGATTAGATTATTAGAATGTTAAGGTATTCGCAAAAAAATGCGACGTATTTGTTACTGGTTAATTGCAAATACCGTTAGTTTAATAAAATTAGCGAGTTTGCAAGCTAGAGCGGGCACTGAAAATGTTAACTACCTCACCGTGTAGGGTGTATGACTAATAGAAAATAACATTGTATAATTATTTTAAAATAGCTTACTTGTAGATTTTATATCCTGTTCTGTCTATCTTGTATCCTAATAGCGTATAGCAAGCTTCCCTGAACTCCTGCGCTGACGATGCAAATTCTTCTTTCATTCTGAAATAAATATCATAGGTAGTTAATAAATAAATAATAAATAAATAAATAATGCTGGACATTTCTCACAGCATCATGTAGCCCCAAGCTAAGCAGAGCTTGTGTTATGGGAACCACATGACTGATATACTACTTAAATATATTTTTTTGTAAATACATCATATTATACATAGAGAACACCCAGACCCGAGACAAATAATGGTTACTTATATTTTCTGAGTAACGCACAGTGTATCAAAAGCCCATATTTTTTAGATAAATTCCCAGAGTGACTTTTTTGGAATGTTTTTGCATACTTAGGTACAGTAGGGTCAAAGAAACCCATTTTAGAAGTTTGGGCCAATTTGCCCACCGGGGGGCAAGTTGGCCCCCCACTGGGGGCAAGATGAGATTTTATATCCCAAAAATTATATTAGGCTGCAGAAGTCTTATGGAACAAGTATGGGTCAAATCGGTTGAAAATGGCCTGAGATATGGCCGTTCAAACTTCCAAAATATCAGAAAAAGGGTGAAAAATGCCCATATTTGACCCCATATGGCTCAGAAGAGCACAACTATGCGCAAAATCTTTTTACACTCCTAGATTCAGCATAACGTGGGATTACTAGATCAATCAAAACCCCGATGGGTTTTTCCTAGAACCCGAGATATAGGACTTTGAAAATTTTCAAAAAAAACCCTAAAATCGAACCCATCTAAAGTGTTTTACATATGACAAAAATAATCAAATAGCTTCGGAAACACGTTATTTTCAAAATTTTCAAAAAAAACCCTAAAATCGAACCCATCCTAGAGGGTTTTGCCTTTGCTGGGGGACTCCATCTTCAAAAGGGGGGTAGTGTTAGATAAATAATGTGATTGTTAGACAAAATTTTCAAAAAAAAAAACCCTAAAATCGAACCCGATTTTAGGGTTTTTTTTGAAAATTTTCAAAGTCTTATATCTCGGGTTCTAGGCAAAACCCATCGGGATTTTGATTGATCTAGTAATCCCACGTTATGCTGAATCTAGGAGTGTAAAAAGATTTTGCGAATAGTTGTGCTCTTCTGAGCAATATGGGGTCAAATATGGCCATTTTTCACCCTTTTTCCGATATTTTGGAAGTTTGAACGGCCATATCTCAGGCTATTTTCAACCGATTTGACCCAAACTTGTTCCATAAGACCTCTGCAGCCTAATATAATTTTTGGCACATAAAATTTCATTTTGCCCCCAGTGGGGGGCCAACTTGCCCCCCCGGTGGGCAAATTGGCCCAAACTTCTAAAATGGGTTTCTTTGATCCTACTGTACCTAAGTATGCAAAAACATTCCAAAAAAGTCACTCTGGGAATTTATCTAAAAAATATGGGCTTTTGATACACTGTGTAACGGTACATTTAACATTGCTTTTATCTATCTATACTAATACATAAAGCGGAACTCAAGAGTTCAGCTTTCAAATGAAAGAACTTTTCAAATCCAATAGTTCCTGAGATTAGCGCGTTCAAAAAAACAAACAAACAAATTCTTCCGCTTTATTATATTAGTATAGATAGATTGGACATAGATGTATTTAATACTAGTATTCCAAAGGCAAGGCGATGCTTAGCAATGAACTTCTTTGACCATAAAATAGTTTGTATGCAATTGTGTTCACTTTAACAACTCTATTTTGAAGCTATTAGCGAAGACCTATTAATTGGCTCACTGTTTCTACCATAGTATTTAAGGACACCTTGTAAAGCTGTTGGTTTTCCGAACACAAATCCGTACCCATATTATAAATGTAAAAGTGTGTTTATTTGTTTGTTTATTTGTCCTGCTTTCACGTCAAAACAGAGCGAGACGGGTTGACGTGATTTTTTGTGTGGAGATAGTTGGAGGGCTGGAGAGTAACATAGGCTACTTTTTATCCGGGTACCACGCGAGCGAAGCCGCGGGCAGCAGCTAGTAAATAAATAAATAACTAAAGTTACCTTTTGAGCTTTTTGACGCTACTGTCTAACTGTTGCTTCAACTGTGCAGTTTCTTCAGAACTCGACCCGCTAGAGCCGCCATCCCGAAGCGCCGCATTCAGTCTCTTTATCTAAAACAACGTCAAAATGTTTACCTAAATTACAAAAATAAGAATATTATCAAATAGTTCAGGTTTATGAGAACTTTGTAAACGCTCACCTCTTCTTGAGCGGCTTCTAAATCAGCTTGGATTTGCTTCTGTGCTGCCGCGTTGGGGTTATCGACCAGATGTAGCACCTAAAGATAAATAAATATAAATAAATATTGCTGGACATTTCACACAGCGCCATCTAGCCCCAAACTAAGCAAAGCTTGTACTATGGGAACCAAATAACTGATAGAATACTTACTTATATACTTTTTTGTAAATACATACTTATAATACTTTATAACACCCAGACACAGAACAAACATCAATGTTCATCACACAAATGTTTGTCCTAGATGGAAATCGAACCCACGACCTACAGCGCAGAAGGCAGAGCTCCTACCAACTGAGCTAAGAGGCCAGTCAAAGGATAAATAATAAAAAGGTGTTTATATTATCAAACATCTAAAACTACTTATTAAAATAGGTACTTATTAATCTTGTACAGTACTTCAAGCTTTATAATGGACATCGGTTATTTTCGTGTTTTCCGAATATGTCCGACAGCAGTGTGATTGTGCACTATGATTCCACAAAACAGAATGCGACAGAAGTGCACGTCATTATCAGCGCAGCTCGCTTGCAACTAATTTGCTTTTCTTAAAAATGACATTGATATTTATTTGTTTGCGATAAAGTTGAAATTATGAGTAATTTTCATTTCCAAATTACTTTTTGACATTCGTTTTTGTAATCTTATATACGATGTTTTCCGATAGCCATTATTTATCTGAAAGTACTGTAAATACCTTGGATTGTGCGGTGGTGCCTATCTTCTCAATATGCGCCTGCAATGTGTCTCTTTGCGCGCGCAACTTCTGAACATCACGCCGCGCGTTTTCTACCTCGTCGCGCCATTTGTTCACCTCAGCACGGAGATTTTCTACAACTGACATAAAAGGCACACATTTTAATTTATGAAATGAATGAACGAAACAAGATCGCTACTATACATGGTCACAGAATAAATAGGTATCGAAGCCTGACTTTATCATTGTTTATTTAAATAGCGACTCTTGCTGCGACGCAACAAAGTGCAATTCAGCTCGTGTAGGCGCTCATTTCCTAGCGCAATATTCGCTTAAACCATAGGTTCTCAACGTGGGCGATAACGCCCCCCTGTGGGCGTTTGAGACTTTCAGGGGGGCAGTAGAAGACCTAGAGAAAATTGGGGGGCGTTGAGATGAAGCAGGGGGGCGATAATGTAATCTAAAATAGGCAAATAAAACACCCTAATCCAGTGGCCGTCAAAGTGTGGCCCGCGGACGGTATTGGTGCAGCCCGCGGCCAAGCAAACAATTTTGATAGATAATAGATAATGATGATAGATAATGATGCCACGTTAGAGAAAATGTTGTGCCAACCCAACCTAGTTGGAAAATGGGCAAGGAAATGATGATGATGAATGAAACTACCTATGTTGCTACAATAATAATTATAATTGATTATAAAACTTCGAGATAGGGAAGGTCGCTTTGTTTGCTTGGTTTGGAGCTCGCTTTTCTCACATCTAGCTTCATGAGTAGGTATCATACGAGCAAAGTGAGTTATGTCTGAGCACAGAATAGAAACCGACAAGCAGCGAGCCTTTCTATAAGCACCGCAAACAAAATCATAAAGTTATATTGTGAATAAAGTGAGTTAAGTCTAACCACAGAATATGAACCGATAGGCAGCGAATTTTTCCTTTGAACACCGCAAACAAATTCAAGTGTTACATGTTTCATTTGTCTTAAAAATTCGGCTCGCTTCGCTCGCATTTAACTTCATGAGTAAGTAAAGTATATTGCGAGTAAAGAGCGTAAAGTCTAACCACAGACTAGGAACCAATAAGCAGCGATTTTTTTTCTTTGATCACCGCAAACAAAATCAAGTGTCACAATGTTGCATTTGTGTTAAAAAATTGGGCTCGCTTCGCTCGCATTTTCTGCATAAGTAAGGTATATTGCGAGTAAAGTGAGTAAAGTCTAACCACAGAATATGAATCGATAAGCTAGCTTTTCTTAGAAACCTGCAAAAAAAAAAAAATCAAATGTCACGTATTGTATTTGACTTACAAAAAATTGGCTCGCTTCGCTCGCTTGGTTTGAAGCTCAAATCACTCGCATTTTAACTTCATGAGTAGTTATATTGCGAGCAAAGTGAGTTTTGTCAGACCGCAGAATAGGAACTGATAAGCAGCGAGTCTTCGAGCCCCGTAAACTTATGATAAGTTTCAAGTTCTTTGGTGCCTACTGGATTTTAACCCCTTTAGGAATTTCGAAAAATCGTCAACTAAATAATTCAAGAATGTGCGGCCCGCAGTGATACCTCACAATGTCCTATGCGGCCCTTAACCAGAAAAGTGTGACGACCATGCCCTAATCACTATATAACAGCAGTTAAAGAAGTAATAGCCACTGTGCTCCAAAAAGTTGTTTAAAATTCGCGACAGTAAGAAAAATAAAAAGTAGGTAAGAAAGGGGGGGGGGGGGGGGGCCTAGAAAAAATTATATTTTCAAAGTGGGCGGTGGGGAAAATAAGGTTGAGAATCTATGGCTTAAACAAATCCTCTCTTTCTAACTTATAACTCTGTCACTGTCTGGCGCGGAAGGGGTGTCGAGTTGTCGCGTGATAGGTATTACGCGCGATGCGGCTAGCGTGCGAGCCGAGCGGCAAGTAGGAACCCTACCTGCCTAGACCCGGCCGGGCGGGCCCGCCAATTTACTTGTAGCTTTGTACCTAAAGTGCGGAGTGCGCCTTCTGTGACATGGTACAGTAGACACTCAGTCAAATCTTATCCGAAATCGTTTCAATAAATAACGCGAATATACTACACACATTTCACTCTTTGATACGATAAATAATTTTATGTTCGAATTCATAAGCACCAAATACTTCGTTGGTCGAAATAAAACACCTTATATTTTATTTTTAAAACATTTGACGGTAGATGCCTAACACTTAAAAAACTTTGAATACCTACTTACCCTTCGTATCTTGCTGTGTGTCGTGCAAAGCCAACAGATCTCGGTACTGTTGTAACGCCTTCTCCAACTGTTCCACACGAGACGACAGTAGAGCGTTACCGCCAGTCTGCGAGCCTGATAGACCGCTCACTGTCAACTCCTTCTCATAACAGTCCAGTTGTTGCCTAGAGGAATAAACGAGAGATTTACTTGACAGCGTCAGAAAGAGGGTTTGATTTCATTTACCCAAAAACATAACTCTCTTTCTAACGCAGTACACTTCTCACAATGGATCTAGGCATTTGTGATTTCAGTTTCGCTGCGCAGTAGAAAACTTTGTAAAAAAAAGCTGCACTGCGTATCGAAATGGCTAACTTCACGAATGCCTAGCTAGATCCATAAGTGTATGTATACCTAACTATTTTTTGGCTCGCTTTGCAGAAATGGCTTGATGGATTTTTAATAACTTTAGAAATATTATTCTCTTTATAACAACGAATTTGTTCAGTTATTACGGAGCGATTCGATAACTTACATACAGACACATTTTTTAATATTTTTTAATTATAATCCTAGTCGTTTTCGTCATTTATACTTTTATAGACTTTTTAGTAAACATGGATGTTATGAACGCTAAAAATATTTATTATTCTGTGCCTTTAAATCATGCAAACTCAGAGATCAATGTCCCTATTTTTTTTACTTATCAAGACAAGAACGTCTAGCTCCATACACTTGTAGTTATACAGTACTTCATACTTATGCTACTAGTGTTTCAGCAAAAAAGTGTTAGTACCTACATAAGTAAGTAGTCTTCTAAAAAATTATGCTATTTACAAACCTATAGCTATCCCGCTCTCGCGTGACCAGCAACAGCCGTTTCTGCAGGCGGTGTATAAGGCTGTCTTGGTTCTTTCGCACCGCAAGAATGTCCGTGAGTTTTCTCGTCGCTCTGTCCCGTTCATACTTTAGCGTGGCAAGTTCCTGTTAAAAAAAATATCGCACTAATCGCACTAATATTATAAATGCGAAAGTTTGGATGTTTAGATGTTTGGATGGATGTATGTTTGTTGCTCTATAACTCGACAACCACTGAACCTATTTGGCTGAAATTTAAAATATAGATAGATAATGACCGGGAATGGAATATAGGCTACTTTTTATCCGGGTACCACGCGAGCAAAGCCACGGGCAGCAGCTAGTTATGAATAATTAGGCCAATATCGAAAAAACTTATAATAGTTGAGTTTAAATAACATGCTCAAATACCTACTGAAACACTACCAAATATTTGAGACCGACTTATCTATTTGAGATGTTCTTACTCTTCAGAATCGTATATTAAAAAATGACAATGTAATGATAAGCACCACTTAAACTATGTAGCGTTATCGAGCAGTTAGTATTTCAAATAAATATGTTTCAAAGATAAAATATGTGCGTTAATGTTATAGAAGAAGATATTAGTAGAATTAGTAATTCATACCTCAGTAACCTCGCTGAGTTGTGACTGAGCTTGCGAGTTCTCGGCCGTTGCGGTTAGTTGAGAATTGAGAGCGCTGTCCAAGGCGTTCGACAATGCCCGTGCATTTTCTATGCCGTGCGATCTCGCCGCTTGCTGCCACTCTTGTACGGCAGATTCTAGTGATGCGATTTTCACCTGGATAGCACAAAAAAATTAGCAAAAAACTATACATACAATACAGAGAAAAATTTTTAGATTTCGAGGCAGACAAACGATAATACTTACTATTAACAATAGCTTTAATTAGAATAGTTAACTAAGCATTTTTTAGTTTTAAAGTTCCTCGAAACAAACAAAATTCCTTACCTAAATGTTCCATAAATACTTTGCCTCACTCACGTTACATACCTTGTTCGTATAACACATCTGAGCGCGAATGTGACTCCTCTGGTGTCGCAGGCTACGGTAACTGCTTACCATTAGATGGGCCGTATGCTTGTCTGCTACCATAGTAGTATAAAAAAAAATCTCAACCCCACAGACCATACCTTAGCTTCATGTAACTCCTGTTGCGATGGCTGCAACGCCTCTACTCGCGAGGTAAGCAAGTGCACTCTTCCAACAACAACTAACCAATGCCGTCTCGGAGAAAACGCTTGGTGGCACTAATTCCACCATTTTCCAAATTATTGAGCGTGACGATAATAAAGAATTAAATTTTCGTCTCATGTAACATACCTTTGTATTGTATTTAACCTATACTGTCCCACTGCTGGGCAAAGGTCTCTCCTTGAGCTTTCCACTCTTTTTCGATTCAAAGCCAATTCCTTCCACTGGTCACTGGTCTGCCGCGGCGCCGCCTCAGTCTATAGTTTTTGAACGAATGACTGTGTTTCTAATCGGATTAGTTTCACTCGAAGAATGCTTCGCTCCATCGCTCTCTGGCAAACCTTGAATTTGGACTTCTGGTTATTGGTAACATACCTTAGCCTCATGTAACTCCTGTTGCGATGGCTGCAACGCCTCAACTCGCGACGTAAGCAAGTGCACTTGTTCTTCCAACAACAGTTTACTGCTAATGCCATCTCGGAGCGAACGCTCGGTGGCGCGGAGACGGCACACTTCCTTCTCTAGCTCTGCCATGTTGGTGAGACGTTTCTGTGCTGTCTGTAGAACAAAACAATAATATTTAACTTCGACTGGCCTATTAGCTCAGTTGGTAGTAGCTCTGCCTTCTGCGCTGTAGGCCGTGGGTTCGATTCCCAGAACAAACATTTGTGTGATGAACATAGATGTTTGCTCTGTGTCTGGGTGTTATAAAGTATTATAAGTATGTATTTACAAATATATAAGTATTCTAATTCTAGTTCCCATAGTACAAGCTTTGCTTAGTTTGGGGCTAGATAGCGCTGTGTGAAATGTCCAGCAATATTTATTTATTATTTAACGATACTCTAGGATGCATCTGCCCCCTGATTGTCTATATTTGAGAGCGACCAAAATCGGTCTCAAACTGTATAACGGTCAATCAACTTTTAAGGCACTCCTTTTGTGTCCCTGACATGAAAGTTACAATATAACGAATTATTATGAAAATACAGTGTTAACATTTGCACTATTTATCTTATTTTTAGGTTCTGCAGCGTGGCATGACTACTAAGCTAACCTGAACGAGTTTTATTAAGAAACCCTGACAGAATTCCCGATATAACGCTGTAGAACGACAATAAACCCGTTTAGAACTTACCGCAGACTGGGAAGCGGGTAAAGCGAGATTGGCCATGTCCGACCATACCAACGAAATATTAGACAATTATCGCCTTTGATTACACCAAGTTAAATGCCATCACTTGAAAACGGTCATTAACTTTTATCGGTAACGCAGTAGAAGTGATGTTTTAATCAAAGCTTGGGACAAAAGTTGAGGTACATGAAAAATATATAATTTAAATCAAACTTTTATGAATGTTAACTTTAAAGGTAAGCTTATCATTTTTTTAAGTCCTAATATTATGTGAAAATACTGTGCATTCATACATTTTTTTTTTAAGAAATGTCGTATATTGTTTCGTCACCCAGGCCTGGGGACACATATTTTTGCTTATGTTCTGCTGCGTTACCATAAAAAAATCAAAAACTTTGCCATAAACTAATAAACTTATGAATTTTCCATGTTAGGAAAGCATCTAATTTTACGTCAACATCAAAACTACCATGTTTTAAACTGAAATACAGATTAATTTATGTTTTACGTTCAGCTGTTCAAATGTTTTCAAAGGAGTGTCTTAAAAGTTGATCCACCCACATGATAGTTCAGTGACAACGCAAGTAGCTCTGAAACTCTCATCTCAACGAGATCGAACGCGACAAAAGATGCCTACGCGATCGCTGTGACATTTTGAGACCAATTTGAGGTTTGAGACAAGTTAGACAATCAGCTCGCTGATGTAACTAGAAGAATTAGAAAGTAGATAAGGATTATGCAAAAAACATTGTCAAAAAAATAGTGATGGTATCTGATAGTAGTGGAAGAGAAAAAATTGTAACGACCCGACATAACATAAGGGATCATCCATAAATTACGTCACACGTTAAGACGGGGGGAGGGGGTAGACGAAGTGTGACATTGTGTGACAAGGGGTGTGAGGGGTCCTAAGTTTCATGACGTGTCAAATTTGAACTTTTAACGAAAAACTTTTTTAATTTAATAATTTTTAGATATAAAATTGTAAGATCTGTGACGTCACACTAGAGCGGGGGCGTCTCACAAATGTGACCAACTCTGACAAGGACGGGGGAGGGGTCAAAAAATCACGTAATTGTTGTGACGTACTTTATGGATGACCCCTAAATAAAGGCAGAAATATTTTAATGTTGACATTACCTTAGCCTGAGTCTGCCAGTCCTTATAAGAGTCTCGTTCATACTCCATCTCCTTAAGCTTACTAGTTAGCTGTTGGAGCTCAAAGGTCTGCTTCTCCAGCTGGTTCCTCAGAGAGCCATACTGGTCTGCTTTGTTGGACTGCTTTGAGAGCTCCTGCTTGAGTATATCTACCTCTGACTGAGCTGCTTCTAATGCCTGTGGTGAAATTGATAAAATATAATGAGACATTTTCTTTCTAGCATAGGCTTCTAGCACATTATGAAAAAAGGCATAATTACTAAAAAAAACTTATTAGTTAGGCTTAAAACTGCATTATGATGTGTTAGGCATTCTGAGCTTTGGCACAGAATAGATACAGAAGGCGCACTCCGCACTTTAGGTGCAAAGCAAGTCCATTGGCGGGCCCGCCCGGCCAGGTCTTGGCAGGTAGGGTTTACACTTGTCGCTCGGCTCGCACGGTAGCCACGTCGCGTGTAATACTTATCACGCGACAACTCTACAACCCTCCCGCGTCACTCCGCGCCAGACAGTGACAGAGTAATGCGTTAGAAAGAGAGGATTAGTTTAGGTCAGTTTAGGTGAATATTGTACAAGGTAAAGAGCGCTTTACGCGAGCTGAATTGCACTTTGTTGCGTCGCGGCAAGAGTCGCTATTTAAATAAACTTTTCGCGAAGTCAGGCTTCTGTACCTATTTATTCTGTGCCTTTGGGCACTTATAATAAACTTCAAAAATTAGAGTAGGTATAGGTAGTCAAGAGCTAAACCATAGGACATCTTACTTGTAGCAATTCATCCATGTCTTTCTTCATCTCTGACAGTTGGTCCCGGCAGCTGACATTAGCTTCTAACAGCTTATCTTTGAGGTCTGCCACCTGTTTCTGCAGCTCAGCCTTTTCTTTGTCCCAAGTTGTCTTGCCCTCTTTCAGCATTTTTGTAGCCTGAAAGTTACACACAATTTCTTATTTTGTTAGGTTCTTGGTTGTGTTAATACAACCTATCAGTTAGGGATTTCATGGTGAGCAAACCAGTTGGTATTCTTATAAGCAATTTAGAACCTATGGAATGACCACTAATTGCAAAATGTACTAAAGTTAAATTAGGTGTTTGGACTTTCAATAAATATAAATATGCAGATAATATCAAATGCAATAAATATCAATTTATAAAGTTAAATATGCAGATAGTGTTGCAGGTGACCTCTAGTTTCTAAAATTTAGTAAAACATTGCTTTTTCATGCAAACACAAAATAATAAAGTTGTTTTTAGGCACCATAATTTTTGGATTTTCGAGTTTTCTGATATTTTGGCACAGTTACATGCACCATGATCACGGTAAACTAAAGTTTTTAGCGAGTTTGCAGTAACATCCAAAAATCATAGTAAATATCCCGATTATAGTGTTTATAATGTTCAATAACTATGATAGTTTCAAAAACTTTACAGTAAGGTAGTAAGTTAGTAAGTTCGTATGAGCAAGTTTTATAGTGAAGTGAAGTGTTTGATAATATACCTCATTGTATTCTTCTCTAAGTTCCTGCTCTCTCCGTCTAATAACTGCTAATCTGTCTTCCATATCCGCCAATGCTCTCTCATCTCTCTTACGCTGCTCTAATAAAGATGCCTTCTCTTCTTCAAACAGAATCTGCATTTCCTTACGGATTGTGTGCTGGTGGTTGACTCGAGCTTCTAGTTTTGTAATCTATGAAACACAACATATTAAATTAGATGAAATGTTATGATTGACTATAAAGCTGCCGCCGCTATCGAAGACAAAGTCAGTTTTTGCCAAAAATGAGTTTAATACAGATTCGGAATGAGCTCAATGAGCTCTATAATTTGGTACTGAAAACACATTTTTGGCAAATAATTACTTACTGCTGTCTTCGATAGCGCGGAAGAAAGATGGACTGTGTAAATGATGTGAAAGAAACTAGTGCTGATTAGTTAGATAATGACAGGGTATTGATGATCTACACAGTAAGATTCACTAACGATGACCCGATAAGCTGCAACACAGAAAATATTTGTAGAAATCCGTACTAACCTGAGCTTTAGCACCAATTAAATCTATCTTCAACCTCTTGGCTTCCCATGGAGAAGGTGGCGGTGCGACCGACTTGTTGGAGCCATTAGAATCCAACCGCATTCGCTTGTCCGGAGTAACATCGCTACCAATACTAGACTTTCGCTTAGAGCTCGACAGAATGTTAGCCAAACCTACAACCAAAATATTAGCTAGTAAACAAGAACAAGGTGTTACAATTGATTTATTCTAATGAATAGTAGAATTACCTTCTTTCAGGGACTGGTTACTATCAGAGAAATTCAGTTTAGAAGATGCCGACAACTTGTCTTTTGGCGGGTCAGTGTTTATCACCCTTCGGAACGGCTCCAAAACGTCATTGAAGAGGGACATATCGCCCTCGTTAGCCATATTTATTGTCAACAGTTAATATATTTTACTAGTATTCAATAAACAGGCATTATTTGCAAATAAATTTCGAAAACAAAACTAAAACAAGCAAGGCCTTGCTTCTTTTTCTTGATTGACCTGACTTTTTTTTACGACGCTTTTTGGCACTGACTTTCTTTAGTGACATGACATTCGGACAAGCACGGCTTGAACTGCTATTTGTACGATAAAAGTATAATATTGTCTATGAAATCGAAACTCCCTCAGCCACACACATTTTAGCTTGCACCCTTGTTGCATCAATGATTAATTAAAAATAGGCAAAGGGCTATAGATACAGGTCAGTGCAAAGGGCTCAATCAGTGACGATCAACGATGTTGAATTCAGTGCCAAAAGTACTCAAAAGTAGGATGCACAGAGAGACTGGCAGAGCGTGAGTAAAATTTTTTTTTGTGTTCTATTTTTATCTGCGATCAGTCTCTGACTATAAGCAGGTTTGGGGTAGGTAAAGAGCTTTGCGAGGAAGTGCTCCAGCGATCATTTCCCCCTTTGTGTTTCATCAGGGCTGTCTAGCTCCATGATGTGTTGTCTTTTCAGTCTTCTAGGGTACCTAATGGCGGTAAGTTGTGATGCTAGGTGATTTGGGTGGTTACTGAGGCGCTGCTTGTACTTAGTCGAGTACATTTTAATTTCATCGTAGACGGTGTTGGTGTCTAGTTCATGATGTAACTCCTCAATTTTTAGAAACCATGGTGCATTGGATAAGTTTCTCAAGATGCCATTTTGTGCTCTTTGGACTATTTGGACATTGGATTTGCATGCTGATCCCCAAAGTTGTATGCCGTAGGTCCATATAGGCTTCAGCACCACCTTGTACACCAGGAGCTTGTTGTCTAGACTCAAGATTGAGTTCCTGCCTAGTAGCCATTGCAGGTTTCGGCATCGGAGGTTCAGTTCGTCTCTCTTCTTCCGTAGGTGGGTCCTCCAGGTCAGCCTGCGGTCCAGGTGCATCCCGAGGTATTTTACTGACTCGTTATGTGGTAGTAAGTGTGCTCCCAGGCTGACAGGCGGGCAATCACCTCGGCGTAGAGCAAATGTTGCGTGAGCTGACTTTGAGGCACTGGCTCTGATTCTCCATTTCGTAAGCCACTGCTCGATTCTGTCTAGACCGGTTTGGAGAGTTATTGAGGCTTCGTTTGGGTCCTTGTTGCTCGCTAGAATGGCAGTGTCGTCCGCAAATGTGGCTGTTATCACACCTGGTGTTTCCGGTAGGTCTGACGTGAATATATTGTACAGCACGGGGCCTAATACCGAACCCTGGGGTACTCCCGCCTGCAGTTCATAGAAATTCGAGGTGTATTCACCATCCTTTACTTGGAATATTCTTTCGGACAGGTAAGAATTTAGCAGTTCGAAGAACGAGTGTGGGAGAAAGTTTTTTATTTTATAGAGTAGGCCCCTATGCCAGACTTTATCAAACGCTTGTTGGATGTCGAGGAAAGCTGCCGAGCAGTATTCTTTTAGCTCTAGGGTTTTTCTGATGTGGTCGACGACCCTGTGGACTTGTTCAACGGTTCCGTGCTCTTGTCTAAATCCGAACTGATGGTCTGGAATTATCGAGTCTTCTGCCAGTACCTTTAACATGCGTGAAAGAAGGATTTTTTCAAAGAGCTTGGAGATTACCGGTAAAAGACTAATCGGTCTATACGAGCCGATCTCGTTAGCGGGTTTCCCTTCTTTATGGACCATTATGATTTGCGCAGTCTTCCAAACGCTTGGGTAATGACCAACTCTAAGTATCCCGTTAAATAATGTTGTGAGGAAGACTATTCCTTTCTTTGGGAGTTGTACAAGGATTTCTTTCGTTATTTGGTCAAACCCTGGAGCCTTTTTGTTGTCGAGTTTAGAGAGGTATTTCAGAACTTCTCTGGGATTAGTAGGCTTTAACGGTGAATCCAGCTGAAAGTCTTGGTTCAGTATCGCTTCGATATCGGGGTCATCGTTGCTTGCGCTATCGTTGGGTTTGAACACATTTTCTAAGTGTCTTGCAAAGGCATCTACTCTTGCTTGCGCTGTTCTGGCCCAAGTCGATTCAGAAATTCTAAGTGGTTGTCGAGTTCTTTTGGGTTGGTTAAGGTTTGATGTGGCCTTCCATAGTGAGTAGTTTGTAGACTTTGTCGCGAGTAAAATAATGAACTTTATTTCAGTGTACTGAATTCAGCCCAGTGTAATGAGGGCTTTAAAACCATAGACTACTTCATCTATGTTTAAAAACAAAGTCGTGCAAATAGCAATTTTGGTCGATTGTTTTCATTTCATTTCATTACCACAGAAGTAGGAATAAACCAGAACAGCTGTTCGCTTCTCAACTCACACCGCAAAAACTATGCCGAATCGGCATAGTATTGGTCAGTCGCTTTGCGGGCCACGTACCGTCGTGACGTGCGTCAGTGGGTCGACGCTGCCTAGGAAAATATGAACAGTAATTTTTATCACTCCAAATAAAGCCTAATTTTACTGTAACAAAGTCTACATTGGAATAACAAATTCTTCGTGAAATGCAAGCAGATTCATACCAACTTACAACACATGAACATTTTTTTGAACAAGTTGCCGCCTTGGCGCAGCGAAAAAATAAAATGGCGAATCTTGACATTGTTTGACATTTTCGTCCGTTTGGATTATATTGAGATTTTAATTATTTATTACGAATAATACCAAATATTCTGTAACATGGAAAGTATTATATTATAGTACTCTGCGATGGAAAGTCGGCGTTACAGGAAGTGTGCCATTTGTGGTAGGTAAACAAAATCTGCTTAGTATGGACATGCTTCTTACAAGTTTTCCTCTAGACTCTGATCAGTAGGTAAGTTACTAAGTATCTTTATTGATGATTTTACACGGTTATTGTGAAGCTGGATCCCATTGCTCGGAAAAGACTTCCCTCCTTCCAATCCAACAGTTCCAACAGTGGAATCCAGCGAGCGATAAAATAAGGTTGTGTTAAATAAGAGTGTGAGTCGAAAATCAATTATTTATCTAGATAACTTTATTTTTCAGATGTTGTAGGCAAAAACCAAAGACTTTTACATGGCAAAAACATTGAACATAGATGTTGTACACCAGTTGCACATTGCCCAGCCCAATGAGTACCTTGCATCCGAGTTTTCGCTGCAATATGGAATGGTTTAAATCTGAGGCTCATTGGAAATCGGCGAAATAGTACTTAGTTTTATATTATATAATGATAGTACCTAGGTACCCTATTTAGTCCATGATAGGTACCTAGTAAGTACCTAGTAGTAATAATTTAATAAGTAGGTATTCATGTAGAAGCCCTCGTGGCGCAGCTTGCTTAGACGCTCTTGATTGATCGTTGTGCGCCCTCATCAATTGGATGGGTGACCACAAGTGGCATTGCGAGCTGAGCACTTCCGTGCTTCGCAGAGCATGACGTACTTCGCACGGACTGTGCATTTAGCCAGTGTCAAGTAAGTTTGTACGAAAATCATGTAAACTGATAATGGTGATTTTATAAAATCAGAAAATGATGTTTTAGGTAGAATTAAAAGAGGCACAACAAAATAAAGAAAAGTATAATGTTCAATTTGTTATTTATTTTAAAATAACTATGTGAGCTGTATGTAACGGGAACCTTCTGGTAACTGTAGTACCTACCTAACTATACATACCTATATTGTCATGTTAACTGGGGGTACCTCTATGTTCATTAGTAATAAACTAGCTATCGAGTAAGACGGGCGTTTCTTTTACCACCGACATACCATCTGGCGACGAGATCAGTTCTACCCGCGTTAAAAAAAAAAAATGGCGAGTTTTCTCGGTAATTTAGGTGTATTTGACTATAAAATACACGAATGGGAAGTGTTTTACGGTAAACTGACTCAATTTATTAAGTTGAACAACATTGATGTGAGTAATCAAAGTGCAGCGCTGCTAACTCATTTGTCCGATGAGTCCTACCGTCTGCTTCGGAACCTCGTTCATCCGAAGAAACTCGAAGAAATTTCCTACAAGGAGCTAGTGATTGTACTCAATACACATTTCACGCCAAAGAGGTCGACATTCGCCGACAGGGCGAAGTTCTACGAAGCGACAAGGTCCGACGGTGAAAGCATCGAAGAATGGGCGGCTCGCCTGCGAGGGCTTGCCGTATATTGTGACTTTGGCACAGAACTGGACACGCTACTGCGTGACCGTTTCGTGCTGGGCTTCCAGACAGGGCACGAGCGTGATAAACTTTTTGAATGCGACTCCAAAGTTTTAACGCTAGCGAAGGCGTTGGAGGTCGCTCAGAAGGCATCGTGTGCGCGGCAGGCACGCGCCGCTACCGGCGCTGGCGCGGCCGCCGCCGCCTCCGCCGCCGCCGTCGTCGTGAAGGAGGAGCCGGTATTCTACGCACGAGCTGGCTCGCGAAGCGCCGGCGCAGGCGGCGCCACCGGGAGTTCCCAGGCAGGCTTAGCCGCCGCCTCCGAGTTACGTTGCTCGGTGTGTGGTATGAAGAACCACAGTGCGGCTAAATGTAGATTTAAGGACTACAAGTGTCAAAAGTGTGGACAAAAAGGCCATCTAAAGAAAGTGTGTAGTGGTAAGAAGTGTAATTTACACAAAATCAGCGTTGAGGACACAGTGTCTCATTCGGAAACTGACTGCAAGGAATGTGAACTCTATAACTTGAGGTATGTAAACTATAATCCAATTAAAATTACAGTGAATATGAATGGTATTAACTTATGTATGGAACTAGATAGTGGATCCGGCACTTCCGTTATATCAGACAAGTTGTATTCGCAGTATTTTTCCAATAATAAGTTGCAAAAGAGTGATATTAAAATGTGTTTGTACAATGGCCATAAAATTATGCCTTTAGGTTTCTTTATTGCTAAGGTTAGGTATGCTAATCTATGTAAACAATTAAAGTTGTATGTTTTTGAAAATGGTGGGCCACCTTTGCTAGGGCGTGATTTTATGGCGAATTTTAATATACATTTTTCATCTGCAAATAACAATATTGAATGTACGAATAAAAACATTGAAGAAGTGCAACGGCTATTGACACAATACCAGGACGTTTGGAAAGACGAATTAGGTTGTTTTAACAAGTTTGAGGTCGAATTATTGCTAAAAGATAATGCACAGCCCAAATTTTTTAAACCGCGGTCGGTTCCTTTCGCTCTCAAAGACAGGGTTAGCGCAGAGCTTGACCGATTAGTAAGTCTTGGTATTTTAGTACCAGTTAGCCACTCCGAATACGCTACGCCTATTGTACCAGTCTTAAAAGAAAATGGTAAGTTAAAGATCGCCGGTGATTTCTCTTGCACGTTAAATCAAGATTTAAAAATAGACAAGTATCCGTTGCCACGCATAGAAGAGATTTAGATGGTATGTCGGTGGTAAAAGAAACGCCCGTCTTACTCGATAGCTAGTTTATTACTAATGAACATAGAGGTACCCCCAGTTAACATGACAATATAGGTATGTATAGTTAGGTAGGTACTACAGTTACCAGAAGGTTCCCGTTACATACAGCTCATCCCTCCAACACTAATTTGGGAACCTGTAACAACATAAAGGTTCCTATAAAACTAACAACTAATATTACTTTCGGTAAATACCTAGGTATACTTATACTTAAAAATAGGACTTATAATCAACTTGTTTCCTAGGTCTTTTAGATCGCCCGAATGGGCTGGAGTTAGCACTACTCGGATTATTATTATCACCTCTTTGATTAACACAGAGCTCAGCCGGTCGTGGCTCTTCCGTCATCACCTCGCAAGCCTCCGCCCACTCGTCCGTTTCTGCATCCTTATCTAACACTACAACATCGTTTCCTTCACAAGCGGTCGCGGCCAAAACCTCCGTCACTTCAACAGAAGAAGCATTGGGCGAAGAAGGTTCTATAGCTAATGATATAGGCTCCACCTGCGGCGGCGGTGACTGAAGGGACGCTGTGGGAGGTGGCGTGCCAGGCTGTGACGGTGGTGGCACCGAATCCAACATTACTGGGATGCCGATACTATCAGAATTGCTTTCATTAAAATTATCAGTATTAACGCTAGTGAACTTCCTTATCTGATCAACATGCCTATTACAATTAGTCGCATAATCCTTAAAATAAATTTCAAACATTCGGTTCCCTATTAACTTTTTAATAATACCTACACACCAAATACGATATAATAGCGACAAACCATCTAGCCCAAACAGTTTCACCTACCTGAAAGCATCTACTAGGTTTTAATTTTAATTTTTCATTTGTTTTCTTAGTTTCATTATTAGGCAAAACTAAATCTAATCTGCACCGTAAATTACGGCCCATCATTAACATCGCCGGCGTTGCCCCTGTCGCACAATGAACGGTATTTCTAAATACAAACAGACAACTCTGCAATTTATTATGCATCTCACTCTGATTTTTACATTCTGAAATTGTACATTTAATCATCTTTTTGCACGTTTTAACAGAATTTTCCGCCTGCCCATTGCTAGCGGGGTGGTATATTGGTGAAGTTATGTGTTGGATTCCGTTCACTCGACAAAAGTTATGAAATTCAGCCGAACTTATCTTAACGTCATTATCCGACACAATTACACTAGGTACGCCGAATCTACAAAACAAATCTTTAAGTTTTTGAATAAGAACATGCGTAGAAGTGCCGCGGTCCATAAAAACACATTCTAACCATTTAGAAAAAGCATCTACTACAATCAAATACACAGCCGGTCCTATTGACATGTAATCGATGTGGATCCGATGCCACGGGCCCGGCGGGCGCGGCCAGGGAGCGGGGGGCGCGGCGGGAGGGGCGGAGCGCACCGCTACGCAGGCGGCGCACGCGCCTACCCATCGTTCGATATCAGCGTCTATTCCCGGCCACCACATTCGACTGCGCGCTGCACTTTTTGTTTTAACGATTCCAAAATGTGCCGAATGCAATTCATTTAGCATTCTTTCTCTATACACAGTTGGAATTACTACTCGGTGACCGCGAAACAAACAGTCATTTATAATTTCCAAGTCCATTTTACATTGAAAATATGGCATAATCGACTTACACGCTATTTTTCTGGGCCAGCCATTTTTCATATATTTGAAAACTGTAGCTAAAACCTTATCGGCTGCAACCTCACGTTTAATGTCTTCAAACAAAACCGGTTCCATATTCGCTTCTAAAAATAAAAAATGCCTAGAACTCCCTGCCTGTTCATCACTAACCGAGACTGATAAGGGCGACCTTGAGAAATAATCTGCAACCTGATTGTTTTTCCCGTCAATGTACTGCACCGTATAGTTATAAGCAGACAGTATAATCGCATATCTTTGCAACCGTAAAGCAGCCGTCACCGAAATACCCCTCCCTTTTCCAAATATAGAAAGTAAGGGTCTATGGTCAGTTTTTAGTATGAAAGGCTCCTGGCGGCCATAAAGGTATTGGTGAAAATGTTTTACCCCAAAAATTATAGCAGTAGCCTCTTTCTGAATTTGGCTATAATTTTTCTCGCTCGCCGATAGCGAGCGAGAAGCAAACGCAATGGGACGCTCGCTACCGTCCGCGCCGCGGTGCGCCAGCACGGCGCCGAGCCCGCACGGGCCCGCGTCCACGGTCAGCGACAGCGGCGCGTCCGGCTCGAAGTGCGCCAGCACTCGATCGCTGGCCAGCTCGCGTTTCACGCATTCGAACGCCGCTTGGTGCCGCTCGGTCCACTGCCACTCTGCGCCCGTTCGTAGCAGTTCGTGTAACGGATTCAATACTGCAGATGCAGAAGGAATAAAATTCCTGTAATAATTTACTACACCTAGGAATTGTTTAACGCCTAATACGTTTGTGGGCGCCGGTGCATTTATTATTGCCTCCACTTTAGTTGGACAAGTTCTCAAGCCGTTCTTGTCTATAACGTAGCCTAGGTAGGTAACACTGTCTTCGAAAAAGACGCACTTTTCTTTTTGCAAACGTAAACCTGCCTCCTGTAGCCTACGTAGGACTTCTCGTAGTCTTGAGATGTGGATTTCTTTAGTTTTTCCCGTAACACAAATGTCATCTAGCCAAATACTTACACCGTCCAGCCCGGAAAATAGAGTTTCCATTGCTTTCTGAAAAATAGCCGGTGCATTTGCTAATCCGTAGACTAATCTTGTGTAAGAGAATAGGCCTTTATGAGTTGATATAGTTGCCAGCGCTTGAGATGATTTAGATAATCTAAATTGATTATACGCGTTACTTAAATCTAATTTAGAATATTTTTCCCACAGATTGTCTACGAAGGATGAATAGGTGTTATCATTACCTATCAAATAATTTGATTCTTGTGATTCTGTGTGACATATTTATTATACCTACCTTGGCAATTTAAATTCCTATAATAATACCAGTAGGGTATCGATATCGAAAGCAGGTACATCACTATTTTATCGATATCGATAGACAACTGTGCACATCACTATGGCTGTCAAGAACGAATCGAATTGTTATGTTGGCAGAATTATCTACTATTTGGTTGGTATGAGTCTGCTTGCAGTTTATGTTTGTGTGAGTGAGCTCAACCCCGTGTAGGGAACTGCCGTCTCTTAAAACGTAGTATTAATTTCTCTGTGACGTGCGTGTCAAGTGCATATTTCAAGATAATTATGCCGAGTTGTGTTGTTCCTACGTGTAACAATGCCTCTGGACTTAAGAAGAAACAGGAGGGGATCACATTTCATGTGTAAGTAACACTTTCAGCTATCATTTCACTTGATAATTGAATTTATTTTACTTATTGCAATTGTCTTAGAAACGGGCGAGTCCATTTTGTTAGTGTTGCCAATTTTTGTCGAAGTGTTTTACCAACTTTTAATAATCTCTTTAGGGTACTAATCTATAGGTAGGTAGGTACCCAAATATAAAGTGGAAAAGTTGTTTGTTTGTTTAAACGAGCGCCGCGCGGTGTCACTCGCCACCGCGACAGACAGGTGGGACCTACTGCTGATGGACGGATGGTATGTATTTGCTAAAATAAATACTTACGTTAGCCTTATTTAGTTAAAATAAACATGTAAGGAAGTAAATAGTATTTTTGTAATTAGGTACTAATGGCTTACTCCTGACTTTCAACTCAATCGGCCTATTTATTGAGGAGTTCTGTTGAACAGCTCCTGACTCCATCATCAGATCAGCTCTACAATACCAAATTATTGTAATTTTAACCGAATTACATACAAATGCAAATTTTCAAATCGATACGACAATGGGAAGTAGGTTAAAATCGATTTCAAATATTAATAAATACAGATTAATACATACTTAGTACGTACAGAAAATTACTTCAATAGGTACCTAATCTATATTTACACTAATTATATAAAGCGGAAGGGTTTGTTTGTTTAAACGCACTAATCTCAGGAACTATAAACGAACTTTTGGGTGAGTAAGTACCTGTGTGAAAAATGATAAGTAAGTTTTTATTTTTAACCGACTTCAAAAAAAAGGAGGTTCTTAGTTTGTCGAAATGTTTTTTTGTGCTTTTTTTTATGTAGGTAAGTTTGTTCACCGATTACTCTGTGAAAAATGATAAATTTTTATTTTTAACCGACTTCAAAAAAAAGGAGGTTCTTAGTTTGTCGAAATGTTTTTTTATGCTTTTTTTTATGTAGGTAAGTTTGTTCACCGATTACTCTGCGAAAAATGATAAGTTTTTATTTTTAACCGACTTCAAAAAAAAGGAGGTTCTTAGTATGTTGAAATGTTTTTTTGTGCTTTTTTTTATGTAGGTAAGTATGTTCACCGATTACTCTGTGAAAAATGATAAGTTATTTTTTTGCCGACTTCAAAAAAAAGGAGGTTCTTAGTTTGTCGAAATGTTTTTTTGTGCTTTTTTTTATGTAGGTAAGTATGTTCACCGATTACCTACTCTGTGAATTAGACAGTGTATTTACCATTTTGATTAAAAAAAATTATTTCCCTAATACAAGTGTTTCAGTTTTCTAAAGGCAGGGCAGGTAACTAAATTTCAACATAATAATAGAACTTTTGAAACTATCATGGTTACGAACATAAATATTGTAAAATACTCAATAGTCATGGTAATTATCCCGTTGATAACAATATTTATAATAATAGAATTAATAACAGTAAAACAATAAAGTTTATTCGACACACTCTTCAATCAAACAAACAATCAAACTCTTCCGCATTATTTATTGGTATAGATTAGTGTTAGGATAAGATATATCTTATCTATGATGTTGCAAGTTTACCCCAAAAAGTGGGAAATTACTCCCGAACTAGCAACATTACGCGGGTGGGAAGTAGGGTGGGTGCGGGGCGTTCGTCACAATTTTGGACTCAGTGCCGTGCGTGAAAAAGAAGCGGATCGCGTATTCTGTCTTAATTCTGTGTTCATTACATTCAAAACAAAATACACGTGATTCTTGAATGGAGAGCGAGTTATTTTTCACAAAAAATAATACTTAAAACGTTTAATAAATTGCATGGAATGTGCTGAGTAGTTTTCACCCCAACTACTTTCCTAAGAAACAAAAGTAACAATTTGTTTGAAAAGCTCTAACAAGTGAACATTGGTGTGGTTAGAGTCACCGAGTAGATAACTGGGCTATTTCTCTGTAGTTGTCGACTCGGTCCTTCAGACAAGTATCTGTCCTGAAATGGATACTACGCAGAATACAATGGAAGAAGACCAAACTGGCGATGGGATACCTGGAGAAGATCTGGAATCAGGGCTCTATTTTGACGACTACGCAAGTTTAGATGTACGTGTTATAGTTATTTTTATTTACTGTTACCTAGTAGTTTATCAATTCAAATATATTATTGACCAGCTTCTGCCCGCGGCGTTGCCTGCGAGGTACCTACCTACCTAACATAAAGCCTATGTTCATTCTGAAAGTTTACTATAAATATTAATGAAAGAATTTTTGAAATTGGTCCAGTAGTCGTTACAAAGAAACAAAAAAAAGTCTTTCCTCTGTATAATATTAGTGTAGAATTGTAGATTTACAGCACATGTGCACTATACTTATCAATCTTTACCTATTTAAACCATAGCTAGCAATCACTACTTTTTTTCTTCCCTTCCCTTTCAAACTTACAATTCTTTTTTTACAGGTCCATAAAATCATGCTGACTGATGAAGCAAGAACAAGTGCATATTACAATGCAATAATGAGTCAACAGGACTACTTCAAAGACAAGATTATCATGGATGTAGGCTGTGGGAGTGGTATCTTGTCTCTGTTCTGTGCTAAAGCCGGTGCTAAGAAAGTGTATGCTGTTGATGCAAGCAAAATAGCATTCTTAGCACAAGAAATTGTGAAAGATAATAATTTTGAAGAAGTTATTGAGGTAAGAAAAATAGTTAAAGTCATGCTCACAACTATACCTGTCTTATAAAGTGAGAGAATAAATGTATCGCTTAACCCATTCCCTGCCGAGGCATGAGGCCGAGTGCATGCAACATCTGTATGTGCTTCATGAGCACTGAATGTGATATTGTTTAAACATTTTTCCCCTTACTTATGAAAGATGTTTAAAGTTGAACACTGGTTAAACAATGTCTTGTCTCTATTCATCACTATCCACAAATAAAGACAGGGCATTGTTTAACCAGTGTTCAACTTTAAACATATTTCATAAGTAAGACCCTTTGAGCAATAACTGGATACGCACACATCAGCTTAAGCTGCCTGTGCATTAAATAATAATAAATTGAAATCATGTATCAGTATGTTTCAGGGAGAACAAAAAAGTAAACAGGCTCCATATTTAATCTCCAAGGAGGATCCATCCACTTAGATATTTAATCCTTAGAAGGTAGCTAAGATTCTAGTCAAGAGGCAAAATCAAGTAGCCTGTGCTGTCCCACTGCTTGGCACTTACAGCAAAAACATTATGCACAACACACCAAGTTCGCTACACAATGCAGCTCAGTTTCAAATAACTAGTAGGCTAAATCAAATCAACACACCTAAATGTCAGAGTCCAATAGACATATCACATTTTGCACATATCCTTGTAACCTTAGTACTCCAGATAGCCTTGAAAATCCTATCATCTACTTTTTATAGGTATTGCATAGCAAAGTTGAAGATGTCACCTTACCCGACAACATAAAGGTAGATGTTATAGTGTCAGAATGGATGGGATTCTACCTCCTACATGAGGGCATGTTGGACTCTGTCATTGTGGCCAGAGATAAATTCCTAAAGGAGGATGGCAGAATGTTCCCAGAACATGCTTTTATGTATGTCGCTCCATGCAGGTAAGAATTCTAACATCTTGATGAGTGAATGAGGTGAAAAACGTGTGTCAGGATTGTTGCAAGTGGAAATCGTGGTCTCTGCCTACTCCTGTGGGAAATAGGCGGGATTTTATGTATGTGTGAAAATTAAAATTCATATCAAAATTTTTAAATTTTAACAGGATTCAAACCTGCATTAATCAAACCGATAAATGAACCAATCTGATTTTATTTTCGATGAAATGTAAAAGTGTGGTTTAACACTTTAAAAAAAACTAAATTCAATGTTGTTTTTAATTTTAGTGTTCCTGAAATATTTGGTCAATGGGACGAGTTCTATGGCTTCAATATGACCTCGTTTTCCAAGAGATTGATCATAAACGGCAGCAAGAGGCCGGAGATACAAACACTAGCTGCGGAGGAGTTGATCGGACCTGAGCTGGAGTTGGCTTCGTACGACTTGAGAACTGTGAAACATGAAGAGTTAGACAGGCTCGCTATGAAGAAAGTTATACGTAAGTTTGTTATAAAACTAGCTTTCATCTTCTAGTTAAAAAAAAAAATCAGTGAATAGAAATGAAATATGGCAGCATCTCTATTGCTATAAAATGACGCAGAGCCACGAGAAAGAAAACATATTATAATAATAACTAGCATACTCGCGTGGCTACGCTCGCGTGGTGTACCTAGGTACCTACCTAAACTCCTGGTCGCACAAACTTGCAATTTTGTGGGTAGGTAAATCTTAATACCTACTTATACTAATACCTACAGGGTGTAAGTATTAAAACAAGAATTTATGAAATTCAACCTGTAAGGGAGTGAAATCAGTCCTGGTAATGAATAACGAATGTGAAACTTAGCATAAATATTTTTCAATCAATTCTGTGTTAAAATATTTTTAAAAATACCCATGGTGTAGTGTAGGGGATGTTAAATATTAAACCGGTTACGTGTCATTCTTAAAAAAAATTGCAATCCTTATAATGTTTGACCAAGGACTTTGTTTGACCTAAAAGCTCGAAGTGTTTGACAGATAATCATTTAATTTATATTTCAGCCGCTTCTCGCGACGGCAACTACCAAGGCCTCTGTATCTGGTGGAAATGCGAGTTCCCCTCAGTAGTAGACGCCTCGCAAGTCACGCTAAGCACCAGCCCTCACGAGCCCAGCACGCATTGGAAGCAGTGTGTACTAGTGCTGCCTTACAACACGGAAGTGGAGGAAGACCAGCCCATAGCTTTCGAACTTACTTTGTATAGAACGAAGAGTGATTTGAGAAAGTAAGTAGATTTTATTAAAAACTAACTACACCCCGCTGTTTAGGATGGTTTTTCACAGTAAATAAAGTTACATAATAACCGTGAATGTGTCTAAAATATGACTAACGAACTATTATTGATGGGTAGATTTCTGCAGAAAATCAATAAGATCACACTTTTATTCACAGAAGTCATATTAATTAAAAAAAAAACATTTTTAAACAATAGCACGTTTAGTGCCCTCGTCGCACGTATATGCAAGGCAAGGAACGATTGAAACTTGTAAAAGTTTGCGGATGAATATTCTGTATCTGGTGGAAATGCGAGTTCCCCTCAGTGGAAGACGCCTCGCAACTCACGCTAAGTCCCAGCCCTCACGAGCCCAGCACGCATTGGAATCAGTGTGTACTAGTGCTGCCTTACTGAACCAGTGACCATCACAATGACAGACACATGTCTATCAAAAGTCCGGAACTCCATACGAGACATTCAAATTGACATACAAAATAATTATAATAAACTGATAAAACCAATTATTTCCAGATACAAAATCGAGTATAACATGGTGGACCCAGATAAATTGCAACATCCCACTCCGTGCAACTGCTACAAAACTAAATGCATCCTCGCAAAGGCCTTCCTAGCACAAATCGAAGCCGACAACAACGGAATAGAGGAGGACGATATAACAGAAGACCAGGATACCGAAACTAGCATGCTAGCTTATAAAAAGTGCTAGATTCCGCTATTCTAGCTACGGACAATAAATGGCCCTTTGAATGTCTGTTTGCACGCGAGCGTCTGAACCCATCAAGGCTCAAACACGCTGCCTAGGTGAGCCTGTGCGAGTGCGAGCGAGAAGGTGAATCGATGCAAGGCGATAGCGAGGCAACGCGTTTTACTCGGCGAGCCTGGGCCAGCGTGTGTTTGAGCGATTAGAAATCACAAAATTGATTCATCATAGGATTCGTCTAGTGATTTCGGCAATTCATCTTTTTGACAGTTTTGTGGAGAATCGTAAAATGGCTACAATAGGAGGTACCTACCTAGAGGAAATGCTGAAAGTTTCAGCTATTTTACCTAAATAAAAAGGAATTGCTAAGGACCCTTTAGCTGAATCATAATACGAATCGTATTATGATTCTGCTATAACGGCCTTTTTAACCCCGCTGTAGATATAGTTCGACTAGTTCTTCCATATTTTGTAAAAAGCTAAGTACTTATGTAATAAATAATGTAAGCGAAAGTTGATTCTATTTTTTCAAAAATACGAACCTGATGAAATCAAAACATCAATAAATCAAATTTCAGTGTACGGTCCTTGGACACCAAATAAAAACAAAAAATATGACAATATTAATTTATTTTTTAGTTCCAATTCAAGACACTCATCTGTGTTACTTTCTAATGAAATATTTTCACTTGAGAATCGTTTCGTATCATCTTCATATACACTTGTCTCGAATAATTCGCTTACTATCTTCTGAAAAATGTTTTACTGTCTCATTATTCAATACCGCAACATATTAGTAACGGATTGAGTGAGTTGTGCTTCGCCGCTCAGCCACCGATTGTAGTCGAGTCTCATTAGCAGACGAGCTAGGAACACGCCACACGGACGGTCCCGTAGTGATACAAGTAACTGCATCAGCTGTTTTACTAGCTTGTTGAATCTGAAATAGAAATGAATCGGTCAGGTACTGGTAAAGATTATCTGATGTTTGAAACAAACTCACTCCAAAGATTTTACATAGGTTCAGTCGCCTGCAATAAGATGTATGACACACTATACTTTTTAAATTATGTCACACCTGTGGATGGATGTAGATGCGCAACAAAAACTGCAAAATGATTTAACAATGCATTGATACAGAAATCAATAGTTATGTTATAATAGTTAGATATGTTTACTAATCTTTGTGGATTGTATACATTTTGCAGGCGACTGTACACTATTAGAAACTATAGAAGTCAAGATCGTTTTTTATCGGAAGACGTATCTAGTAATGAATGCGTTTTTAGGATTAGAAATTTAAAGTTTAGTAGTTTTCGGAGTGGAAGAGTCGTCATTCACTAGTAGCTTTCGGAGTACGAAAATTTTGATAATGCAACTCTTATTCCTTTTACAAAAGAAACCATGACATCCATTGCTGGACAAGTCTCTCAAACATCACTTTTCTATTGGTTGAAAATTTGGTTGGTGTCAGTCAAGTTCGTCTTTCCACGGTCATCGTGAGCTGCTTCCTTTAAAAGTCTTACCTTTCAGAATATCCTCTGATATAGTAATCCTCCGCTTCCTTATCTGATGCAAATTCATTGATACTGCAGAAGGAATGACAGAGTTTGAGCAGCTCCATTATATTGCAGAACACTGGGTTATTTATGGAATCTAATGTATCACCAGAACTCTCGCTTCCTGCTGACTGAGAAGAAAGAAACTATTGATGGTATCTCTAAGATTGTATGAATACAATGAACATTCGTACTGAATGAAAATTTCAATAAAATGGTTATAGAAACAAACGCTAATAATAAACTTGTATAGGTAAAAAGCTTTAAAATATCGGCTATCCAGCCCAGCTGATCGCTAATTTTGGATTATTATAATAAAAACTTAATTCAGTTCATGATAAAGGTCAATCTTACCGAAGTAACAGTCAAGAAGGATTGACTCAACACATCAGCCAAGAAAGTAGCGTGCGATTTCTTCAATTTCTCAAAATCATGTGTTTTGTTCACAGCGTCCATTAATCGTGAAAAGTTAGTCTCTAGTACATCCGACTGTAGGTAATGTTGCAGGTTGTCCATTAGAAACATTAGTTTGTTGTGGAGTTGACACATGGGGAAACTGAAATAAAGATAGTTCCCAAAATGATATAATAAATATTTATAGTCTGCTTTGAAATTAAACTTGCTTAAACCTTAGCAGTTACATTTTAAATAAATAATAAATATTGCTGGACATTTCACACAGCGCCATCTAGCCCCAAACTAAGCAAAGCTTGTATTATGGGAACCAGATACTGATATATATTTGTAAATACATACATATAATACTTTATTACACCCAGACAAAGAACAAACATCTGGTTCATCACACAAATGTTTGTCCTGGATGGGAATCGAACCCGCGACCTACAGCGCAGAAGGCAGAGCTACTACCAACTGAGCTAATAGGCCAATCAAATTTCAGTAAGGTAACTCACCTCGCAGATTGCTTATAAGTTTTCCATAACGCATGAAGATCGTGCTGAGTTTTCTTTATCCGCAGCAATAGTCGGAACATATCATTGTAACGGGCCAGTACTTCGGGCGTGAATAGTAGGTGAAGTGGCCATTTGAAGTCGTATTTTAGTATTATACTGGACCAGCCGTCGGCCACTACAAAACAAAAATACAGAATTAGAAATGGTAATTTTCGAAATATAAAATAGTAATTTTCGTAGTAAGTAGTGGTATTCCGAGTAAACAAAAAAGATGATAGTGACTTTCGATGTGAGTAAGGTAGTGCAAAAGGTAAGATTATAGTGACTTTCGAAGTAAATAAAGTGGTTTTCGGAGAGGCTACTAACTAAAAACAGACGCTTACCAGTACTACCGTCATCGTCGACGGATGAGTTTCCACTGTTGGTAGATATGTTTGGCTTAACATACGGCAGTTCGAAGCTAAACTTCTCTATATCTGAGTTATTGCTTAAGAATACCGCTCGAGCCGCTAACTGGAATGCGTGGTTCATATCTAGAATGAAAACATAGTATTAGTAGTAATAGTTGTAATAAACGTAGTAGTTACATAATAGTTGCTTTTAGTGTCATCTGAGCGCAGACCTATCCCGAATTCTCGAAGTAGGTACTGCCAGATCGGTAGATGATAATGATGATGAAAAGTAGCATAAAACCTTTCTCAAGAATTAAGCTGTCAATCACAGAAATATTTTTTATAATCCGACTGGTAGTTCCAGAGATCAAACTCTTCCGCTTTATTATATTGGTATAGAATAGCTAGATCTATATTTTGACAAGGTATTTAATTTCAAAGTACAGTAGGGCCTCGTTAATCCGGAGAGGCAAAAACAAGACCCTTGGCGGATTATCGAGGCGTCTGGATTATAGTATGCAATCGCCTTTGTTGCAAAAACCACGTAAGCAAAGCATCTTCTAACACGGGATTTTCCGATTTCTTCAGTGTTTTTCGTACACCGGGACCACGTTCTGTTAGGCTAACAATCTTTAAGATTTTTAACCGACTTCGAAAAAAGGAGGAGGTTCTCAGTTCGTCGGAATCTTTTTTTTATTTTTTTTATTTTGTGCTTTTTTTTATGTATGTTCACCGATTGCTCGAAGACGCCTCGACCGATTTCAAAAATTCTTTTTTTGTTTGAAAGGGTACACTTTCCAATTGGTCCTTTTGGTCATCAGGTCAGGATCTGATGATGGGATCTTGGAGAAATCGAGGTAACTCTTCAAATTTTATAGGCACACTTGAAGTGATTAGGGTATTTTTTAAAAGCTTTATAGGTTATCGGTGACAATGCAATATTATGGTAACATTGAGCTGATCTGATGATAGAGTCAGGAGCTGTTCAACGGAACTCCTCAGTAAATAGGCCGATTGAGTTGAAACTCGGCACGTCTGTCAAGTTTCAACTAGAATGTAATGATATGGTCACAACGAGCTGATCTGGGGATGGAGTCAGGAGCTGTTCAACATAACTCCTCAGTAAATAGTCTGATTGAGTTGAAACTTGGAACTCAGCATGTCGGTCAAGTTCCGACTATAATGTAATAATATGGTGACAGCTAGCTGATCTGATGATGGAGTCAGGACCTGTCCAATGGAACTTCTCAGGGAATAACAGTGGAACATCCATGTTTGGGCTAATTTTAATTAGCTCACCCTTAGCCTTACCCAATAACAGTTTGTATTGAAGTCGGTTTTTTTAAATTTTTAATTTAGCCACTTGTGTCTTCATGATTGTTGTTAGCGAGTGCGCTAATTGACACTGTAGACGGAAGGCGATAAACAAAAGACTGTCGACGGGTTTGCTCATGGCAGCCCGTTGCCCGGCCGGATTACAGCGATCACCGAACAAGCAAGCGGGAGTCCGGATTAACGAGGCCCTACTGTATAACAAAACTAGCGAACGCCTGCGGCTTCGCCCGCGTGGACTATGTACTATTTTTTTATCCCACGGGAACTATACATTTTGCCGCGAATTTCATCAAAATCGGTTTAGTAGTTATGGGGATACGTGGTAAAATATTCACACACACACGGACTTTCGCCTTTATAATATTAGTACAAATAACTATAAATAACCTCTAGTAGAAGTCCTAGCGGTGGGTTTATCAAGCATATGCGCGGTCAATCGCAGCAGCTCTAGAAACAGCTCGCCGCGACCCAGTAAATAGAAGTCTTTCATCAATCTCAGTTCGTGTATCAGCTGAGCCTCCTCCACCGCTACTGTCCAGAGATGCTGTAACAATAATATAAATAACAATTAAATTAGAATTAATTTAGAACCGCCGGCCCTTAGTAAACATTTTATGTAATCTAGTGCATAGATTCCGGGGAGACGCAGATACCTATCGTAAAGGCTTTTAGTCTAGTTTAGGTATCTGAGGCCTTAATTTTGTTAAATTGTTACTTACATTATAATTAGTGATTAATTAGTTTAAATTTTTATGTGAAAATTGTAATGATTTAATTATGTGTGCAAATAAAGTATTATAAAGTATTATATGCTAACATAATAAAACGGGAGAGTTTGTTGTTTGTTTGAATGCGCTAATCTCAGGAACTACCAATCTGATTTCAAAAATTCTTCCTGCTTTTGATAGCTAAACTTTTGAGGAAGGTACCTAATAGGCTACTTTTCATCATCATCATCATCCTCATACACCATTACTAAGGGGGCAACTGTTAGTTATTTATATTTGCCGAAATACATTTTTTTGCTGACCAAAACCTCTACAGTTTAAATGATAGCCAAATTGAAGTAACTCAAGTACCTTGGTCACACATTCTTTTATCTCCCTGACAACATTTCTTAGACTGCAAGCTTCAAATACTTCTGGATTCTTGAGTTCCTGCAGTTTCTCGTGGAATACAGATTCCTTTTCTTCCCAGATTGTAAACCTGAAACATTCAGATTGATTAGTAGCTAGAAAACTGTAGGTACAGTACTTCAAGCTCTAGATTGGATGTCGGTTATTCTCGTATTTTCCGAATACGTCCGACAGCAGTGTATGATTCCACAAAACAGAATGCGACAGCAGCTCTTATTTGCTTTTCTTAAAAATGATATTGATATTTATTTGTTTGCGATAAAGTTGAAATTATGAGTAATTTTCATTTCCAAATGACTTCGTTTCGATTAACGAAACAGGTCCATAAGGCGAGTGTTAATGGTTAACCTAGGCGCACATTCCTAGACCAAATTGGCGAATTATGGAAAAAAGGCCAGGTCAAGAGTACCTTAAACCGACGAGCTTGCATGAAGAATGTGTTGAGAGTGAATGAAGCGAAATAAGTGTGTCAGGATCGTAGCAAGTGGAGATTTGTGGTCTCTGCCTACCCCTATGATGGGAAACAGGCGTGATTTTATGTATGTATGTATGACTTTTCGTCAATGGTTTTTGTAATTTTTTTTTTAAATTCTTTTTTTGGTTTTTCTGTAAGTACCTATGTACAGTCTGCACAATGGATCATGATTAGTACCTTCTAGAATCAAGTCCGCATTTCTGCAGCGGCACCATAGTTCTGTTCACAGTAAAACTGCTATTCCTCTTCACCTTCTTAGGATCGAAGCCGAAGAGTATGACCGTCTTGCCAATAAAGAGAATCTCTTGGGCCAGAGAGAGAGGCACGAAGTATGGAATCATGCTCGGATTGATATTGAAACCGCAGTCTAGAGCTGTATCTTGAAGCTGGAAAGAGATCAGAGATATGAAATGAAAATTAAAACTAGCCCCAAAGCTTAGAACTAGTAGTTCGCCCCGAACTGAGATCTCGCGCACCGTTGTGTTGATAGCCTAGATTTGGACTTGTTTCTGACTACCCCTATACCTACCTACATTAAGTGCTCCTTCTAGTGTTTACCACACAATGATATCTAATGCGCTACCTTAGTATGGTAAAGATTATAGGCATACATGCAATACATTAAGTCGTGTCGTGTTTATATCAAATAGTAGACCCCGCGAACTTCGTAGCTACCGCGCCTCAGGAAAGGCCTCTTATTTCGAGAAATTATTAAAATAGCAGTTCAATACGAATTAATGTATGAGAAAATCAATTCCCTCCCCCTCCCCCCCCCCTCCATCCCCCCTCCCTACCCCCTCCCCTCCCTACTACTATTTTCTTTTTCACTGTATTTCAAAAACTATAGAACCTAGAAGAAAACTAAAAACCATTTTGGAATGTATAAATTGAGTAGGTACTTTCATTGACACCCCACTCAATATATTTGGGTAACTTTGAAAAAAAATTACCCCCTTGGGAACCCCATATCTTTACAACCCCTTCATCGATTACGCTCATACGCTCCACAGCAAATTTCCATAGCACAACCTATTGACCTATCAAGTTTCATACAGATTGGATAAGCGGTTCGATAGTTATGCGAGAACATAAAAATGAAACATACAAACATACAAAGCAAAATCGCCTAACTTGCCACTAAGATCTTCGCTCGCTTCGCTCGCTCGATCGATAAATAGGCACTGAAGCCTGACTTCGCGAAAACATTTATAGCGACTCTTGCTGCGACGCAACAAAGTGCAACTCAACTCGCTAGTGTCTAAGAGCCTAACGCGATATTCACCTAAACATTGCCTCTCTAACGCATAACTCTGTCACTGTCTGGCGAAGAGTGACGCGGAAGGGTTGTCGACTTGTAGCGTGTTATAGGTATCACGTACGACGCGGCTAGCGTACGAGCCGAGCGGCAAGCGGGAACCCTAATGCCAAGGCCCGCCGCGTCCGCCAATGTACTTCTAGCTTTGTACTTGTAGTTGTACATACATACCTAAAGTGCGGAGTGCGCCTTCTGTACTATTCTGTGCCCAAAGTAAGCCAAACGTGTATTATGGGAGCTACATGAGCCAACTCCGCCAGAGATCGTCAAAATATTTGTAGGAATCTTACTCACAGTAGACACAAGAGATTTATCACAAGTGTTAGAAGTAGATGGCGAGGAGAGGAATGTATCCGATGTCTCTTCTTTCGGGTTCCGGAATATGAAGAACTCTTGGTATGGATCTCTCAGTTCACCGTACAGCAGCCACGAGCAAAGCTGGTTTATGAACACTTTGTTCATGCATGAGAATATTCTAGAAAAAAATATAATGAATGACATGAAGTCTTCATTTTGACTTCACCTTATCGACAACTAGTTGCCGCCCGCGGCTTCGCTCGCATGGTTCTTGCAGTAAATGCGGAAGTTTGAATGGATGGATAGATGAATGTTGGTTCCTCTATAATTCGACAACCACTGAACCGATTTGCCTGAAATTTAAAATATAAATAGATAATGACCGGGAATAGGACATAGGCTCCTTTTTATCCCGAAAAAATGCGCGTGAGATAAAAACAAAGTACAGTCAGCGTCATCAATCGGTATCCCCCTATTGATTTGAACAAAGACCCTTTTAATTTCAACCTTGGATTTCAGTCGGGTATTATAACAGCTATTGCATCGGCTCGTTTAGGAACTCGAGCGAAATTAGATATCCATAAGTAAGCAAGGACGTTTTTACAAAAGTTGAGATCAACGGCTTGCAAACCGACTTGCAAACTCTTACTAGGGGG
Source organism: Camptogramma bilineatum (assembly GCA_958496255.1). Lineage (NCBI taxonomy): Eukaryota > Metazoa > Arthropoda > Insecta > Lepidoptera > Geometridae > Camptogramma > Camptogramma bilineatum. Next base: position 5,522,482 of record OY292467.1, on the reverse strand, counting down.
ATACCAATTAATGACGCTTTCTGTACCTACCACGCGGACGAAACCGCGGGCGTCCGCTAATAGTTAACTTTGCATTTGATGAAAAAAATTAAATAGGTGCAGTTGCAGTGTTTCTGGAGATTAACAACCACTTAAACAAAAACTAATTTATTAGCTGTCTATTAATTTAACTCTCTCTATTATAAAGTACATAACAGTTATTCCATATTTATTCAATAATCTCTCTCTTCAATGAACCATGAGTTGGAGCATCCAAGTGACATTTGTTTCTTCTTTATTTGTTTCAATTTTGTATTTATTGTCATGAAAAAATACTTACTGAATAATAGCTTCATGCACCCTCTTATTCCCATTCAAAATATACTGATGAAGTAGGCTCAAAACTTGGCATCCTGTCAGCCTTCTTTCTTTTATTGTTGTTATAACTCTATTCAGAGTATTGAAGATCCCATGGTACTTCTCCACAAAGCTGTACACATAGGATAGTGTGTAGTTATGGTTGCCTATCACCAAGCTTTCAACATCGACCAAAGTTTTCTTGTATGATTGGAGGACTTCAGTTATACCCTCACTTAGCGCTTGTGTGTATAGGCCATACATTCTGTGATTTGAAGCTGTAATTCAGAAGTACAAAATTCTTGCCTGAGCAACACAAAGCACATAACAATGTAAAGATAAAGGAAAGAGAAAAAAGGTGGATAGACTGGTCTTTATTTTAAGCTCCCACAGAATAGATGCATTGGTACATTAGACAGGGTTCATCCAGGGTTTCATCCAATACATTTCGAATGCATCAATGCGGTCCCTTTTTCAGTGTCCGTCCATGTCCCCTAGCTATATACGAAGAACTCAAGCTGTGAAGCAAGTGAGCTGACAAGATGTTTCTTCATCTTGCTTGAGATGTTCCTGTCCATACTTTGTGCAGTTGAGACATTGCGTTTTTGGCCATACCTGTCTCCATATTTCTTTCTCACACGACCCTGACTAATGTTGGAACTCAGGTAAATGAAGTTGCTGACAATATCTAAATCAAGAGCATCTGTAAGTTCCAGTTTGTTGGTATGGTCTACTACGGTAGACCATCAGTTAAGTTTTAGCGTGGTTTATCTTGTGACCTAGCAGTACCTATAGGTATAGACTGATGTTTTCAATACATGCAAGCCGTGCATCACACAAGATAATTTCGATGCTTGAGATTGACTCTCGAGTCTATAAGACTCTGAATCGCCTGAGAACGTTTGTATTTACCTGAGTGGATATTCCGCGCCCGAAATCCGGTCGCCTCTACAAAGTTATTTATCCTGTGGTGACTTTTGGCTATGTCACAAATTCTACCGAAAATCTCACTATCGCCTTCATTAGCGTATGTGCTAATATTTTTCTGAAATAAATTGTCACGTTTATTTAAACTGGAAGGAAGATAAGAGTATAAAGTAAGTTAAAATTCAATTTTACCTCATCAAGTTTTCCATTTGCTTGTGTGCAATCCCATAATATTAGTAAAGCGTCGTGCATCATTTTCTCGATATTGGTAATCCTGGAAGGATTCTATGAACAGACAGAACAGAAGTTTAGCATAGCAAGGAAAATAAATAAATACACAAAGTCAGCTGTTCATCTTTTCAAAACTTTTTTCATTAAAAAATGAATGAATGATAAAAGTGTAGCGGTGCAGTGCAACCATTCGTTCATCTAAGGTCAACGATCGCAAAAGTGTCACTGATCCACCGTTTCTATTGGTTGGTTTCGAAAAAAGGATGCGATAAAAATAAAAACGCTCAAGAATTAGTCGATTCTAAAATAGACTAGTAATCCATCGATTACTACTTTCATTTTATGTAAGTATAAATCTTTTGCCCAACTAAATTGTTAAGATAATATTGTTCTGTGATTGTTATACATAAAGTATTTATTAATCTAATACCTATGTTATTAATAAAAATAAAATTTAATCGAAACAAATATCATCTCTTAGTAATCTTTACAACTAAGGTTAAAAAATGAGTGAAGGTGTTGGCCTGGAAGTTGTATAAAATTTTATTATCTATAGTATTGCGCCCACGCCGCCATCCACCGCAGTTCGAAGCTTTGCATTTTTTTGTCAAAACTAGTGAATTACAACATGCAATGACTTGTCGTAGCTTTGACGTACCTACATGAATATAAACTAAACTTACCAATCCATAACGGTCGAAGTAATGGCCAAAGAACAATAAACTTGAGACTTTGAGTTAAGTTCAAGCAGAATCTGATTATTTATATTATTATCTTATGTCTGAATAAGAATGGCGGAAGCTTGCAGACTAGGAAATCATGATCTAAAAATCAAAACATCTAACAATCAGAATGAAAACTTTTGTGTTTTCAATGTCTTATGTGTGTTTATTTCACTTATATCCATTCTAGCAGATGTAACTACAGGTATGTTTGGGATTATTCTCTTATTTCTGATAAGTTTTCTTTCATAAAGTTCAAATTAAAATTCTATTACAGATATGATTGTTTTTGCTGAGTATTGTAAAAACGGACTTTTTTATTGGGCATTAGGAAGTTGTATATTTATACTCACCCCGAATATATTGGTCAATGTTTTTTCTTTACGATGGCATGCAACAGACCAAAAATCAAATTTAAGACATTGGATAACTCACGGATGCCTTGTTGGTTTACTTGAAAGGTATTTGATTAAATATTTTTAGTTGAATATGCCTTATTCACTAACTGAGATCTGACCTATAAGTGTCTTAATTCTTTGTTTTCAGATACATTCAATTTTTACATAAAGTTTTTGTTTGTAAGAACTTAGAACCACAGGAAACACAGAAAATAATGTCACAAAGAAATGATTTATGCTTACTTCATTTTTTGTACATATTTACTGGAACAGTGCCTCAAATAATACTGCAATTTTATGCAGTTATTACTCTAGATGACCACTATCAAACAAAAGGTAGGTTCCCATTAAATAAAATATGAATAGTTTTCATTTTAGCCTTGGCTGCCTAGCAGGGCTATTTAAATTCACCCGGATTACTTCCTACAAATATTTTTTTTTACGAAAAATAACAGATTTAATGAATGTAGAATTACTTTATATTATATTATTATATTATATAATACCTAAGTATAAACAATAAAAAAATCTATAATTTTTTTTACAATCTTCTACCATTTCAAAGCAATTATCTTAAAAATCAATCCGAGTTTACGAGTGAATTGAAATAGCCCTGCAGGTCACAACGTTTTAACAAATTTTATTATGTTTTTAGTTTTTGCATTAAGTGCTTCGATAGCATCGGTGATCTGGGGCTGTTCAACATACATCTACAACATAACGGTATTCTCAAATGAAAATTTTAACTGGAATTCTTTACTGTTGAAACTTCTCTGGCACTTCTGTATGTTGATGAGTAGAATACAGGGAGTATTATTATTCACTATAGTTCTCGATATTTGGGCTTTACTTCCTTTAGGTAAGTTTGATTTAAAATACCTTCTTTTTATGTATCAATGAATGAAAGTGGTCAACGACCTTTCATATTTTTGTTTATATTTCAGGTTTGCATTGGTCTGCAATGACTATGTGGATAATATTACAAAATACAGCATTTTGCCCTAACAAATTTGAAGAGGCTATGTATAACATTGTAATGGGATTTGTTTATTGTTTCTTTTATATTAATTTAAAAGAAGGACATACACGATATCGATTGTTATTATTTTATACACTAATGGTTACACAAAACTTTGGTAGCCTATTTATGTATGTTTTGATATCAGACACAGAGATTCAAAGAAAGCCTTGGTCTATTGCCTTAACAATTTGCATTCTTATGGGGACTGTCATAGGTAAGTCAACCAGATTCGATTCTTCGTAGACGTAGATCGTAACACTGGTTTTTAATTTACATTTATATTATTTCAGGAATGGGAGCAATGATTTTATATTATCGATTCTTCCACTCAACAGGACCTATTTCTTGGACATTGTCCCAGAATGACATTGAACTAAATAATAAGTCTTTAACAAACCAAAATAATAAACAAAATAACACGTCCCTTAAACAAGTTCGATCATTTAAGAACTCACAACGGCCTCAAACTGCTAATAACAGTAATAAGTAAGTGACACATTGTATTATAGGTATCTAAGTAAAACCTCATTTTTAACAATTACTTTATAATAATTGTTGTTGTGTTAAAATGAAGTTTACGAAAAGTAGCACAATTTATAATAATTAATATAGGTATGACTCAAAACAATCATTAATTTCATTGTTTTTTTTTCAGCATCTCGTCAGATGAACAGAAGAAGATTGAAAAAGAAACAACTGATAAAAAAATTCTACTTGATCGCTGGATTGCAAGATCAGGAACACCTATGTTCACTTCAGCGCCAGTGGGTAATATCAGCATGGATGCATCAAGTATTGAAGTATATACCGTTGAAAATACACCACAACTCAAAGAAGAACAAAACTTATCTGACAAGTCTAAAATAAATAAGAAGAAAATATGCGCACCTACAGAGCTAACGTTGAAATTATCATGCTTAGAAAATATTGAAAGTTCCATAGATGAAATTACATCTAGTAACTTGAATTTATATAGACGCAGAGGAATATGTTCGGCAGAAGAGTTGCGAGATGAACTCAACAATTTAAACCTTGATGTGCGTAATATAATAAATGAGGATTTCATGAAACTTTTAAGAAATGATCGAAGTTCTGTAATCAGCCATGACACTGAGGGTTCTAATAAAAAGACATCGTCCGATTCAATTGACATGGATTTAGATTTAAGTCTAAGTGATATAAATAGCTCGGATATTAATACATTCAATGAAAATATTGTGCAAAAACTGTGCCTTAGTGCTCTCAAAAATATTAAAGTGGGAAATCAAGATGCTGATATTGAGAATATACAGAGAATAGCTTTAGATATTCTAAAAGAAATGTATACCAAAAAAGATAAAAGTAAAAATAAGTCGTTTCTATCAAAACAGCGTGATACAGACACCCCGACGGAGATTTTATCAGTTCATGACTATGAAAATATGTGTGCAGTAAATATAGCACGAGAAGCCTGGGGATTAAGATCTTGGAAAGGATATACGGATATTGAAAACTGGGTACATGATGGCAGCGTTGTTAGGGACAGACGGCGCGACACTTTAACGTCAGGAAGCTCTGAAGTTAGCAGTTGCATTTCTCAGGATTTAAAAAATGCAATTTTGACAGCTCCATCTTTTCCAAAAAAGTCTCATACTTACTCGAATGTGTTCATTAAGTTTGATAGAACGGAACAGGATGATTATGCTAACACTGTGATATGCCAAGATGACACATTTTTAGCAAAACCATGTGTTACAGACTTAGGTAAGGATCCTAATTATTTAGAACCCATATTAGAAGAATTGGATGATTTAGGAGACGTTGATCCATCCATAAAAAAAAGGCTTAGTTCTGAAAGTTCTCTTGTAGCAACAATAGACGAAATTCGTAAATCTACTGTTAACAATTCTCCAAGGGTACTGTACCACCGCAGAGATCATTGGGATTCTCCACAATTTCATACATATGATAAAATTGATAATAATTTGCGAAACGCATTGTGGAAAGAACCTTCTAAATTCGACTCAAGTAACATAATGGAATCCTTGCATGAGAAAGAAAATGTTGATACCGAGATAAAAAAATCAAAAATAATCAAAAAAGATATGAAATTGAACTTAAGAGTTCGATCCGTGACTGATACAACAAATGACAATGAAAGTTCTCTAAGGAATAATAGCAGGAACACAAAACGGAGCCAAAAATCAAGTTGTAGTAACGCAAATAAAGGACCAACAAAACGAAATAACAGCAAATGTCATCGAAACCAGCACGGTTTCGTAGATCCAGATAATGATATGAATTTACTATGGCAATTAGTCTCGAGTGAAAGTGACATTGATAGTACTCAAATTCTCGATACTTGTCTAAAGAAAGAAGTACCAACATCTTTGAACACAGTGTCGACAAAAGTTTCTAATATCAAAAAGGGAGGAAGAAATCGTCCTAGAAGAAAATTTTCTATTCTCAGAGAACGTTTTGAACCTAGAACGAACTCCGATGAAGAAGTATTATTTCAATCTGCTGAGAGTATACTGAACTTGACTACATCAGATGTTAATGTAATAAATGTGAAAAATAAGTTGAGTACTGATATGCATTCTATTACTGCCACTGAGAAGGAAACAAATGTACTACAGACCTACGAAGGCATTTCAGCAACGATTAATGAGACGTCAAAAGATGTCAGGGAGAAAAGATCTCTATTCTTAAAGCAAGTATTAAGCCCACCTAAGTTTAATACCAAGTTCAAACACAAAGTGTGATGCCCAAACTTTTTAAAATGACAAAATAATGTACATTTAACTCGAATAGGCTGTGTCAATCTGTTGCATACAATGAGGCCAAACATTTTTTATGGATTTTACTGTGATTTTTTGATAGAACAGAATAAAAATAAGTCAATATCAAAATTATTGATCTCAAGCCAAGTTTAGTCACATTAATATTAATGAATAATGTTAAATAATATGTTTAGCATTATATAATTTTGGCGTTCTATGTACTTACTGTCTCCTTTATTATAGCAACAAAATAGTGTTTTCTGGACCGGCTAATAGGTCTATTTTAATAATAGGTAGATTTAACTAAGTGTAATGTTAGAATAATAATTACTCTGTGATGTTTGTGCCTATACTATTTTAGCCAGTATTTTAATCAGCGTGAAATAAGTCTAGAATTGATTTCAAGAGAATTATGTAAAATGCTTTATTAAAAAGTGCTATTACATACTTAATAACACGTAAAATATTTTGTTTTAATTAAATAAATAAACGAACCAAAGTTATATTAATATTTTATTATGAAAAGCACAATAAATTAAACTTAATATTAATGCTATGTGGCACATAGTAACTTACATTTAATTTTTATAAGCATTCTTAATGCTAATTTTAATAAATAACATTATCCAAAGATATGCTAGGTTAGTTTATCACGGTTTTATATAAATAGACAAAGAGCTGCTCTTTATCAGTCTTATTTAAGGCACCTTTTAGAATTGTTTTCTCGTTTGAAAAATAGTGTAACCTTAGCACGATCATTAAGTAATTAATTACCTGTAAATTAAGTGATTTATTTTCAACCTTATGCAATAGGTCTAATTTAAATAAGTGGGTAAAAATAGTATACCTACAATGAAAATATTATAAAATACAGAAAAGTAAAGTTGAATTAATCAACTGAAAAATTAAAACGGAATATAAATTGATATAATTAGTAGGTGGTAATAAATTAGGCACCTACCTATCCTTTTTGTCCTTTACAACTTATTAAAGATCAGTCGTCATAACATTAGTAATTAGACGAATGCGATGACCATTGCACTCCTGGCAAAGTATGTGACCATCAAGTGGATAGCAACCACGGCCTTCTGCTTCTGATGTTAAAAGCATACCACAATCTTCACATCTGTAACATCGTACGTGAAAACTGCGATCTAAGGCAACGACGCGAACTGTTTCTTCTTCACCCTCTTCTGGCATAATAGGCAGCTCACACACGCAACAACGTGGGGCAAACTTCTTGTGGAAATCTTCAATGCAGTGTATTTGATTCATTGCATCTACAGTGAACGGTATGCCATCTAAGCTTTTCCCACACTCCACACATGTAAAGCAATTCGGGTGATATGGCTTTCCCGTTGCACGGATAATTCTATCCAAGATAGGCTGGTCGCATACAGAACATTTCTCGAGTGTTTCATAGTAATCAACTTCACAGTAGGGCTGGCCTTCAACTGCATAAAATGGTTTACCTTGCAAATTAATATTACAACGATAACAGCAAAAGCAACTAACGTGGTACATATTTCCCATTGCAGTGCACCCTGAATTTTCACCAACTACTTTTCCATTACATTTAACACATTTGCCAAACACATCCAAATCTTGACTATCGGAAATAGATTGAACGAGGAGATCAGTGAGTGTATCAACTTCCTCTTCTTTGGGTAGTGGCGATTTGTTTTGATTTGGTGACTTATTTCCAAAACTTTGGACAGAGTTCGCGCCTGACGTGTAATTTCTGTCTGGTTGAGGACTTATAGGTTCATAAAGAGGCTCGTAAGAAGACGCATGCGGCGGACCGTAATCATTAAACTCGTTTTGATAAATTGGAGGATAGGTCGATCTTTCTTGGTTGTAATTCAAGTTCGAAGCAGCTCTAGCCAATTCACTATAATTAGAACTGACGGGTGATGGAGGTGGCAGATACTCTTCAGTAGCAATATTATACTGGTATGCATTCGTAATCGGCAGTGGAGGTGGTGGAGGTGGTGGTAAAGGTAAATCATCGTTATTGTGGTATGGTGACACATTACCATAAGCTGCAGTATACGTTTTTGGTAACGTAGTCACGTTTTGTTTAATCTGGTTACTGTATGATGGTGCGTTTATTGGACTGATATTCGCATAATCCTTATGAGGTATGGATACCGGATCTGGTGGCATGTTACTGTATGTAGTGTTATTACTGTTATTATTAGTTGAAATCTTTGTTGAATACGAGGGTTCTCGTAAATTGTTTACAATAAAGCTATGTGGCACTTGTGGTTGGGCCCTTTTTTTGGGAGGTACAGCTGGAGGTATTTTTTTCACTTTGTTAGGATTATTCATATTTTCCAGACTGTTCATAGTCATTTGAAGCTCTGCTAATTGCTTTTCTAAAGCTTCTATGTTATCTAAGCGTGCCATTTCGAGTAGGTAATGTTATTTTTCTGATGTCTTATCTTTTAGGATGGTGACTGTGTTCAAATAAATAGATATACCTTTAGGTAGTTCCACTGCAGATTCTAAGTGTCTTGATGCCAAAGTATTATTAATCACAACTAATAATGGTATTGCAATTTCACTTTACACTTTACAGCGTAGTATTGTACAATAAATTAACTTTATGTCCTTTTTTGCAGATAACAAGAATGGCGAATTCGTGACACAAAATTTATTAATCATCTGACACATCAACATAGAACGTCACCTGAGGCTGAACGTCTGAAGTTAGTCGATTTATTTCGAATCGATTTGCGATTTTAGTAATTAGTTTGTTTTGAAAGCACTACTGGGTTCTCGTTGTTCGTTCCTTCGTTGTTTTTCAATTAACTCAATCATTCATTCATTCATTATCACATCAATCGCCGCCGCTGAATGCTTGTGTGTGATTATTGTAAAATTTTGTAAATAATTGATTCTGTTCTCATTGATTCAATTCAGAATACTTTTACGAGTTCTTGAGTGAAATAGGCTGATTATCAAATAAACCAAAAGCCATGCAGTGCCAACTATGGATGGGCAGTGTAAGTAGAAGTCTGTTTGTCTTTGTATCGTTGAAATAGAAAGATTCTTCGCAGTACACCATGTTTACGCATCTAATAATCGCCGCACACCTTTTTCTACACCCTGCCCCACGTTTTCACCACGTTCTTGGAGTAACCACCACACCAAACCAAAATAACTACTTATAATGTCAAATCATGCTGATGGTGAATTGTAGTATTTCATAGAAATAAATGAGGAATCCAGAATTAGCTAATCTAGGAGCCGTTTTGGCCGAGTGGGATAGTACCTACCTCGCTCGACTTAAGATCCGAAGGTCGTGGGTTCGAACCTCGGCCGTGCATCAATGGATTTTTCGTTTCGAATTTATTTGCTCATTAATTGTTACGTTCGTTCAAACAACCAACCAGATGTTATATAGATTTGGCATGTTTTCAGTTGGAGCCCAATATGACGGAGAGTTTTATCATGGCTGCCTTCAATCGCCTTGGACAGAGGCCGCTAGCTGTGAAAGTTATGAGGAATAAATTTACAGGAGAGCCTGCTGGATATGCTTTTGTTCATTTTCAGGTTTTATATTTGCCTTATTTTCTTTGCTCCATAACATTGTTTTTAATATTAAATTGATATTAAGTAAATCAAAGATAAAAAGTAAGTCAGTTTGTATGGCTATCTCTGGTCTCTGGAGTTTCTGAAGGCCAACTTTAAAGCTGGGACCGACAATTTCATGTGCCGTCCGAAGCACGGAAGCGCTCAGCTGTTATTGCCACTTGAGGTCACCCATTATACAGAAATAGGGAATAAAGAGCTACTTCGCCGTAACACAGTTTTTACTAGCACGGGAAGTATGTCCGAAGGCCCATGGTGCTAATCTAGATCTGTTTCCCTTAGCCTTTGTTAAGTTTATCTTTACTGTTATTATCTCTAGTTTAAGCACTATGGAAAATGTACTCTTGATGTTAAATAAATTCTATTCTATTTTTTCAGACAGATGAGGAAGCTATAGACACAATGCACAAATTAAACGGCAAGCCCATACCCGGCACATTCCCTGTAGTGAGATTCAGATTAAACACGGCATCAAGAGAGGCTCGTGCTAATATGCAGACGGAACGGGAGTTCTCGGTGTGGGTCGGTGACCTCAGCCCTGAGGTTGACGACTATTCTCTCTACAGGGTGTTCGCGTCAAAGTACTCATCTATAAAAACTGCAAAAGGTAAGGTTTTTCAAATGAAAAATACCACTAAAATAGTATGATATGATAAAATGATATGATAAAATTGGTCAATAAATCATATTATGATTTATTGACCAATTTTATCATATCATTTATTTATTTCTCTCACAAACATTAAATACAGTAAAGTAAAAATAAATACAGAAGAATTAATATTAAAAAGGTTATAAGGTAGCTAATTATAAAAACATGTTTTGTGAGAGACTGGTGCCTGAAACAATGAAATGTCATCAAATAAAACTTGATAAGCAGTTTCGAATGTTTCGATGGCGTTACTGAACTTTACTACCTACTAGAGGTATATCTGTTTATCAGGCAGTGTTAACAACTGCGTCATTTTTTTAGATATTTAAATATTTAGGTATTCATTTTTGATAATTAGGACACGTTTAGGTTCTATTAGTCAAAGAATACACCAACATACAGCATGCATACCATTATTATATTATTTTTAATTGTAATTTCCGCACATAATGCGTATTCTTTAAAACTGAAAAGATGAAGAAGATTAAAGATGATTTGTTATTCCCTTCCAGTGATACTAGACAGTTCTGGCTACACAAAAGGCTACGGCTTCGTCCGTTTCGGCAGCGAGGATGAGCAGCGTAACGCGCTTTACGCCATGAACGGATACACCGGGCTTGGTTCCAAGCCATTGAAGATCTGCACCGCAGTGCCTAAGCCCAAGAGTGCTTTAACGGCTCAAGCTGGTACCACTAGCACAGGAAATGCCTATAATAGTGGAACGGTATGCTTGTTTCAGAGTATTTTGGTGAATTGATGGTCTATTTTTAACCGACTTCAAAAAAGGAGGAAGTTCTCAATTTGTCAGAATCTTTTTTTTTTGTGCTTTTTTATGTTCACCGATTACTCGAAGATGCCTGGACCGATTTCGATGTCTGGACAATTTCCAATATAAAAAAAACACAAAAAAAAAAGATTCCGACGACTTGAGAACCTTCTCTTTTTCATGAAGTTGGTTAAAAAAAAAGCTCTGCTTTCTTTGGGGCTATAATGATGTTGTGTCCAGCGTTATTTATTGATTTATTAAGATTAAATGCTTCATTATAAAGTAGACCATTGATTCACCTTACGAATATATCTTTATTCATATAATATGCATCATATGAATAAGATATATTGTGTTTGCTTACAAAATGCTCGGCTCATTTAACTTAAAGAAATATGCCCGCTTATACTTATGGTATGAAGTTTGCATAATTGACAGCTCTTATCTTGTCTTAGCTTATAGTCTGATCAATAATTCGATTCACGATAGCTAGCTAATGCTAATGCAGCACACTAACTTTCATATCGTGAATAGATTTATTGTTCAGACTATAGAATCGCACTCGTGACAACACGCTCAATTTGTTTTTGAAATATCTATGATTATGACAGTGTAAAAACAATATTCGTTATCACCCTGATCATATCCAATATATTTTTATCAAATCATCATCATTCAAAAGATACTGAATTATATACTAACAGTATACAAAAAGTTCGATTATAAAGGCCATATGCAGATTTGGCTAATATGCTCATTATGAAATTTAAAAGTCCATCTGTAGTCTCCACTTATCTATAATATTTACACTATACTTTTACTTATCTAAATCTCTAAAAAAATGTAGTCTACCTAAAGTAGGTACTATTTACTAAAACGCTAGCCGAAGTCGTGTAAGGCCAAGAAACAGATGGCTTAATAAGGATATCCCTTTGGAAACTTGATCTATATTGGCATTCAATTTCGAAGAGTGGAAAAAAGGAATGGAGGCCTTTGCCCTGTATAAACAAGTAGTTTTGTATCGTATGTTGCCTTTCATAATCATAGTTGCATTCAAAACATTTTATTAATTCTGGAATGAGAGTAGAGCAGAAACAAAGCGAAATAATGCTTGGTTTTTCTCGATGCTCATTGCAGTAATAGCGTAGCCACAACTAGCCTTGCCTGTCAGTATCTGCTAGAATGTAGAAACAACGACTTATGGAAAGACAAATATTACAGAGAATTTATCATACTGACTTCGCATGGATATGTCGTTACACTGTTGTCAGTATAAAAACGAAGGATTTCCTAAATTTATTTACCTACTTACGCACCAACCAACCAATTCCAAAGGGTTAATTTGTGCTTGACAAGAGCACAGGCCTCGTCATAGCAAGCTTCAAAACAAAAATCATTTTGAAAGTAATAGCGGCGTGCTAGTTTTCTTACAAGATGTTATTTAACCTTATTTGTTAGTATATTTGGGCCAGTTTCCATTTAACAATCTAGCTGAAATTAAGCATACAGTACAGTACAAAAATCTACATCAATCTTGAGTGGCAATGAATATTATGATGAGAATAATTTAGTCAGAATCCGCTAACAGAACTGCTCAGTTAATAACAACAAAACAAAACAATGTTTATACTCATGAAATTTTGAAGAAGTCGACTTCAAAGCTTGGTGTGTTTATTAGTCCAAGCTTACGTGAAATATCCTTCATAGTAAATCTACCATATTTTTGTCTTTCCTTCAGTCAATCGTTTCACGTACAAACGCTCTCGGCATCTTCCGCTTAGCCTCGCTTAGCTCGCTTGGCATTCGCACTGACAAAGTACTGACGAGCGGTTATTTATAGGAGTACAACCAATATTATGATCCGTCCGCCTATTGGCAAAATTACTCAGCGTGGTCTGGATACTATGGGCAGGGCGAGGGCACGGCGACACCGGCCGCGGACGCCTCTCAGACTGCTGCACAGAAAACACAGGTCGATGAGTTGGCGCTTGTTGGTAAGTACTAGTTTATCTTCCCAGCCCCCTTACGCACGCTACGACATTACAAACGCTTTGTATCGAATCTCTTTCTATCATGCGGGCACGCGGCGCATTTTAGCTGCGTGGGTTCGTTTGTTCGACAACGTAGGTCTAAGTTTCTACTGCAGCACACACTATACTATAGGGTAGTCTGGGTTAGGTTGTGTCAGGGTACGGTAGTGACAGTCGTCGTATTGGCGAAACTATAAGGAATTAACTTATGGACAACACTATAGTAGGTATTTATACATAGACAAATGCCCATTTCACTATAAAACACACCTTGCTACCAGCTAACTGGAATATTTACGAAATTATGGGCGATCAAATTAAAATTGGCACAACCGTACCCAGTCTACCCTACACGAATTAACCCACCACCGACTATGTACAACTGTAGCGCAGCACAGTTTTGAATCATACGCCTTGTGGAACAGAAGTGAAGCTACTAAAAGTGGCATTACGAGCTGAGCGCTTCCATGCTTCGGAGGGCACGTTAAATTGTCGGTTCCGGTTTTTAAGTCGTTAAGCCATGTCGGAGCCGGCCTAAAAACTCTGTCACCAGAGTAGGTCACTTGCTCATACGAACTTTCTTAGTGCATTGATTTTGATAACTTAACTTTTCAGATCACAAGAAAAGCTACGACGTCGATCAAATGAACGAAGATTTCCTTGACCCAGAATTGTCTCTCTGGGACAACCTTGAGGCCTCGCAATGGTTTCCGCAGGAGATCGTTGAAGCTCACTGACTAACAACCCTCGATAACAATAATACATGTTTGAATGCAATTGAAGATGATAATTTGGTTTCAGAATGATTTTACTCTTATCCCGGTCACTCACACGGCCGCAAACCTTACCTAGTATGTACCTACCTACGTTTTATTAATGTTTACCATTTATGGAAAACTTTGCAGAGGCATTTGAAAATAAAATAAAGTCCTAGATTTATGGGTTCGCGTATTCGTGCAAGTGACCGTTTCTTCAACTAGGTATTTGAAGAATCAAATAAGTAGGTAGTCTAGTTAAGTTATAAATTTTCATTATAAAATGGAGCCTAGAGATAGTCTAGTGAAAACTAGAGAAGCAAATGCTACTTATCACTACTAATTTGTTTGACATAGGCTGAGACTCCACGTGGACTCCATCAAGGCGAAGGGAGATGTGTTTTTAAACGACCAATAGAATTCCGTTATTCACACGTCATCTCGTATGGTGTCACGAGATAATGTGAATAACGAAATTCTATTGGTTGTCACACATCTCTCGTCTCCTAGTGTTTTTTTTACCTTATTCCAGGACTTTTTTTAGTCTTCATTTTGTAAGCCGTTAAAGACACAATGTTTTCTGTAAGTAAATGATTGTTTATGAATAATTTGTTCTATGCTTTATGCAGAATGATGTAGGTACTATGTAATTAAGTTAATTGTGTTGTAAATATATTACTTCTGTAATAAAATATGTTTCTTTTGACCCAATCAAATAAAGTTAGGCCAGTGGCTATCAGCGGGGCTAAAAAGGCCGTTACATCAGAATCATAAATTATGATTCGCATTACGTTTTGTTCTTGTCACTCTCATGTCTATAAAAAGAGACGGCATATAGTGCAATTCAGATTATGATTCTGCTATATCAGCGTTTTAGCTCCGCTGCTGATTCAAAAAACTTATTATTAAAACATCATAAAAAGCATAATTTATTTATTACTATAACATTACAATCTAAAATAACAAAGTGACTTATATCTAAAAGCTATACAATTCTTCCTATGTTACATTTGTAACTTTGTATAAGTATATAAATATGTAGGTAGAGGCACAACAGTGAATCTGTTCAGTACAAACAGATAAGGTACTGAATACAAAGTTAAATTGTTATTGCTTCAGTTTCAATATAAATATGAGATCAAAATAATCCACCCACATCCAAGAGTTTTTGTTTTGTTGTGTACCAGGTAGATTACAAACAATCTTTGTTTGTCTAATAGTTTTGCTTATAACTACTGTAGAAATTAAGTGTCTCTTCGGTGCTATGGTGACCTTAGAGACTGGTTTCTTTCTATTATTAAATGGTAAAGTCTGGTATGGTTATGGTAATTTAAAGTCTGGTTTGAGAATAAAATTGTAATAAATCACTATAGTAAAAAGTCACTTAAACAAATACTTAAACTGATAATACGTAAACTAGGATTTATTTAACTAAATGGTAAAAATGGTGTTTAATGGTTAAAATGGTTTTATGGTATGAGCACACGGTGTGTCAAAAGACGAACGAACGCGAACTGACTCGACTTTTGGTGAATCGAGCGATGTGCGTTATTGCACGCAAGGCAATTTACACAAAAGTGCAAAGTGTTCAGTTTTAACCTGAACATATTCCCGAGCGCGAGATGAAACGCGTGATGAAGATGAAGTCGCGTGAAATGAACTAGTACTAAAACATTCAATTCAAGCAAATAATAAAAGCACAATGGTAATGGTAAAACGACTTATGGTAACTTATAAAACATGAAATTGGTAAAGTAAAAGCGAAATATAAAAGCACAATAATATTCTAATGTAGGTAAATGTAAAATGTCTTAATAAAAACTAAACTTCCGAGTCCTCTATGGTAAACGCTTCGTTTTGGATGCCCGTATTTCGCATATTACTTTTAGCCCGTTTAATTGCACTATCGTTCGCGCTGGGCCAAATATTAGCGTAACTTTGTAAACGAAAACTGACATCACTTTTCTCATTTAAATCACTCGCACTGAGCACTTCACTTTTAATTGGTCTATTTGTCGCTCTCGGCGCTGGGGGGGTCGCATCCGGCTCCTGTCGGTGACGTCCCTCCCTACGGCGCTGAAGTCTCGGAGGCGGCGGAGTCTCCGCAGACTCCTGCCCGCGGCGACTCACGCCGCGTTGCTCAGCAGCATGTCCTCGGCGAAGGCGGCACCGTCCGCTCCTACACGCCCATACTGCTGCAGCGCATAGCGCGCTCGCTACTAACGCATAGCTGATGACGTAGTGGTGGATGTCGTGTGGAGACATATCCTCAACTTCCGCATCGCTTGCCTTCAATTTTTCCACGGCCTTTCCCAGGCTGGTCATGGATGCGTTTAGGGTATCATCATGGTAGGTTGGGCTTTCGTCGGGGAGTTTTATATTGATTAAATGGTTAATTTGATCCAATTCAGGTATGTGAACGATCGGAGTGATATTCATCTGGTTGGACTGGTGACGTATTGAGTAGACTGAAAAGTCCTTGCCCTTGATTATACAGTCTTGACTCATACCAATGACCCCGGCTTGGTTTAGCTGACGAATCGAAACTCGATCGTCACATATGATTTTAATTGTATAAATATTGCAACAAAAGTACAAGTGCTGAGACGACAAATGTAATTCTATCCATTTATCAGAGCAGGTTGATTTTGTGAATTTACATTTATTTGTTGTCGTATTTATCTCGCAGAAATTTTGGTCATTTTTTATATGTCGAATAGGTTTCAGTACTTGACACATGTATGCCTGTCCGTGGTGAAGACAGGCTGACAGCTCGTTCGTGGTTATGGTGAAGTGTGCATCCTTCTTTAGATTAACTGCGACGTATTCTGATATTGGTACAACGCTGATCATACTGGTATTTATCTGATGAGGAACTGGTATTAGTTTGTAAAGTTGGTAGCTTTCTCTCCCAATGAGTGGGAAGGTGACTTCAATAATGACATACCTCTGTGTCGCTCTGGCCTTGACCTTCAGTAGTTTGTAAATATACTGGAAATCTGTTTCGATGTTTTTTATCGGTAGTGCAAGCTCGCTTGGCATCTGGCCGTTTATGATCTGTAGTTCATGTTTAAGCTGAGTTGGTGTGAGCAAGTGCATACTTATTTGGCCATGGTAAACATCTATAATCGTGTCGAGTAAGGTGTCTTGAAGTCGCCTTAAGCTGTGTAGTAAATTATTTCCCGACATTGCTGACAGCGTAAAATCCTGAATGTAAGAGATGTTTTGAATCTCACGCTGTAGCGTACTGGCATTGTCCTGTAATTCAGTTAATTTTCTATTTACGAGCTTGTGTTGTCTATCTATGGTGTTCTCCATTTTCTTCATTAGGTTGAATTCCGCTTCTATTATGGATGTCTGGTTTTTCCATAAATTGGATAGATGCTTCTCATTGTGATGAATGGTTTCAATGTCCTTGATATACTGATCCGCAAAACGGGAGTCCAATACACCGAACAGGTCATTCGCCAGATATCCGATACCATTGACAAGTCCGCGTCGGCGCCGGCGCCACTCTGTCTGGTCAACAAAACGCCGGTGTCTAGCGTGGACGTCAAAATGCTGCGTTAACAAAAGCTCATTGTAGTACTCCAGTTCCTGATAATCGTGGCGGGCTTGTTGTACTATCGTATTACAATGGGATTGTTTTTGTATGGTTATGCACAATTTATCTAAATAGTTTGATATCTTTTCATAGGCATCTATCCCTGTCCAGTATGGTCCCATATCGTAGTAAACGACTAGCGTCCACTTGTCTCTGATAAGTTGAATTTTCGATATGGGGTCGAAGTATAATGTTTGGTTGCTAGGTAACTGTTTTATCTCATGGAGACCGTAGGTAGGCGATAGCAGCATCATGAAGCTAAGTAAGACTGTAGCTACTGTGGCAAGTTTTGATCTAGCTCTACCTTTTCGTTCTGGTAAATTGGTTGATGGTTCTGGTTTTTTCTGGTTTGTGGTTGGTTCATTTTCCTGGTGAACGGGCAACACTGACAGTTTTACTATGGGTCTTTTCATGGTCCCATTTTTAGTTTTCAGAGTGACCGCTCTTATAAGACCTTCATCGCCTGGGTGCGTATCGATTACGCGCCCGAGAGCCCACTTCCCTGGAGGCAGGTTGTCATCCTGGATTACGACTAGGTCTCCGACGACGAGGTTCTTCTTTGGTTCTGTCCACTTAGTTCTTGATGAAAGCTGTACTAAGTACTCTGTTTTCCACCTTTTCCATAGATCTTGAAACAGCTTAGATGTTAAATGCCATCTGGTTCTGGCATCTTGCTCCGTCTCTATAATGGTAGCTCCTGGCCTTCCCGACAAGAAATGAGCTGGAGTGAGAAAATCAAGATCATTTGGGTCTTCTGATAATGCACAGAGAGGGCGGGAATTTAGGCAAGCTTCCAGTCTTGTCAACAACGTGGTGTACTCCTCAAACGTCAGTTTCTGTTGACCGATGACTCTCTTGAGATGATGTTTGAGACTGCGCACCGCCCTTTCCCATAAACCGCCGGCATTGGGCCAACTTGGTACGTTGAAATGCCATTCTATTCCCATTTCGGTTATTTCTGTGATGAAACCCTCACTGATTACTTGCTGAAGCTGGTTGTATTCTTCTCGTAAGATTCTGTCGGCTCCCACGAAATTCGTCCCATTGTCACTGTATATGTGACGTGGTGCCCCTCGTCGGGCTGCCATCCTGTGAAGAGCCGCCAAAAATGCCGAGCTGGTCAAATCTGATACGAGTTCTAAATGAACTGCCTTCGTAACCATACATACGAAAACAGCTATGTAGCCCTTTGTGGTTTTAATTCCTCGCCCTTTGTTGGCTTTGACCTCGACGAATCCTGTGTAGTCGACACCGCAGTGATGAAACGCCCTTTCTGGGTTCACCCTCGATGCTGGCAAGTCTCCCATGAGCTGGTACTGCTTTATAGGATCCTGCCTCCTACATATCACGCATTTTCTTATGAATTTTTTCGTTGCCATATACCCGCCGATAATCCAATATTGTTGACGAATATTCGCTAGCGTAAGACGCACCCCACCATGAAATGTCAATTCATGAGCTTGATTTATAATTAAAATGGTAAGACGATGGTCGTGAGGTAAGATGATGGGATGCTTCATTCTAAGATCTATGTGGGCGTTTCTCAGTCTTCCACCCACTCTTAATATCCCGTGTTCATCTATGATTGGATTTAAGTTTAAAATCTTGCTTTTAGAGTGCACCTTTTGATGTTTATTTATCGAATCTAGGTCGCTTGCGAATTCAGTTGCCTGTATGGTTTTGATTATCAGCAGTTTTGCGCGTCGGAGTTCGTGTAGGTCGAGGTAGTTTCGCTGACTTTGTTTATTAGATTTAGGTATTCTCAGTATCCAAGCAAATATTCGAACAACTTTGGTAATTGAACTATATTTATGCAATAAATCATTTATTATTTTGTTGATGAAATTATGATTTTCTTTTTCTAGGAATACTGCGTTGGTCTGTTTTAAAATGGATTTCTTCGTTTCTAAATTGGTTTCATATTTGGTTTGGTTTTCTTGGTTTGTATATGATGGCAACCATGACGGGCCCTGCCACCATAAGTTGTGGTTCTTGAGTTGCTTGACAGTCAAGCCCCGGCTTGCACAATCAGCTGGATTTTCTGTGGTGTTCACATATTTCCAATGGTCTGGTGGTATGGTGTTGGTTATTGTTGTAACTCTATTCGATACAAATGGTTTCCACCGGGCTGGGTCTCCGTGTATCCATCCTAGTACGGCCGTAGAGTCAGTCCAGCAGTGCACGTCTGTGTGGTAGTCAGATAGGCAACCTTGAACCTTTTGCATTAGCTGGGTCAGTAGTAGAGCCCCCATTAATTCTAGTCTGGGAATTGATGTTGCTTTACTTAGAGGTGCCAACCTGGCTTTTCCTGCTACTAACGTGATGGTTGTTTTTTGATTTTTTGTTAATTTGCAATAAATTACACATGCGTACGCTTTCCCGGATGCGTCACAAAATCCGTGCAATTCAATATGTTGGTTTTCGCCCATTCCCAGCCACCTTTCAATTTTTATTGTGTTTATTTCTTTCAACTCGCCTTTCAGTTTAATCCATTCCTTGTTCATTTCTTCTGGTAACTTTTCGTCCCACTCTAATTTTGCAATCCATACGTTTTGAAATAGAATTTTCATGCTAGTACTTAGGGGTGTCAGCCATCCTAAAGGATCGAAAAGCTTTGAAATATCTGAGAGAAGCGATCTTTTGGTAGCGGTGGCTGGTAATTCAGTTTCGATCTTCGATTTAAAAATAAAATTATCGTTTTGTGGGCTCCATCCGAGTCCCAACGTTTTGGTTGAATCGGTCTGCTTAAACTCGTATGTAGACTGGTCGCATTGATCTTTCTCTAAGTCAACGAGAAGCTCTGGTTGGTTTGAGGTCCATTTCCTTAGATTAAATCCGCCCAGTTTAAGCAGATTGATTAAATCGGATTTAAGTTGGTTGGCTTCCTTTACCGAATGTCTTCCTCCACAAAAGTCATCCATATAAAAACTCTCTTCCAATTCTTTTGCTGCGTCAGGGAATTTTTTCCTTTCATCAGCTGCCAATTTCTTCAAACACATCATCGCTAGGTACCCAGCTGGTTTGGTCCCATAGGTAAGCGTGACGAGCTGGAATGACGTAATAATTGGTTGCTCTGGATTTCTCCACAAGATTTTTTGGTAAGCTTGATCTTCTTCATTTACTCTTATCATTCTGTACATTTTTTCAATGTCAGCTGTATATACAAATTGGTATTGCCTCCATTTTAAAATAAGTTCTTGAAGATCTTTTTGTATATTTGGCCCTAGATACAATATGTCGTTCAGACTGTATCCGGATGTAGATTTCGCTGATGCGTTGAAAACCACTCTCAGCTTGGTAGTGGTTGATTCAGCCCGAGTGACTGCGTGGTGTGGTAAGTAGCACTCGGGCATCTGGTTGTTGGTTGATGGTATCATGTGGTTTAAGGCGAAATATTCGTTCATGAACTTGTGGTAGTCGGCTTTCAATCCTTGGTTTTTTTCTAACTTTTTCTCTAAGTTAATAAACTGAGCTAAAGCTTGTGGTTTGGTAGCTCCCAACTTCTCTTTAAGCTCCGGCTTAAAAGGTAGACGGACTTCGTATCTCCCGCATTCAAGCCTTTTTGTTGTGTCATAAAAATACTTTAGACACTCATGGTCATTGTTTGACATCTCAATGTTTTGATGTATGTCCTCATTTTCCCAATACTTGAGCAAATCTTCAGTATTATTCAGAATAACGTTGCAATGGTACTGTGGTTTCATAGATCCACACAACAGCCACCCTAACTGCGTTTGTTGTGCTATCGGTTGTTCATCCTTGCTTCCTCTCAAGATGCCTCCTAGCATAATCTTACTGTAAACGTCTGCACCAAGAAGCAAGTCCACTGGTCTACTTATATTAAATTCCGGGTCCGCCAAGTTTATCCCTTGAATGTGGTCCCATGATGATGGTTTGGTAAATGTGCTGTTTGGAAGGCGTTTGATCAAGTTGTTCATTATAACAGCATTTGTTTTCAAAGAGAACTCACTATGAGAAGATTGTATCGTTATTTCTATCGTTCCTTTAGCGTTATTCTCTTTTTCCCCTACGCCGAAGATTTGACCCTTGAAATGAGCTCGCTTCAATCCTAAAATTTGAGCTGCGTTTTCGTTGATCAAGGATAGCTGAGAGCCCTGGTCGATCAACGCTCTCATCTTGTGTTGAGTTCCATCAGCCCCCGTGACCTTGACTACGGCGGTCGCTAAAAGTATCTCCGACAAGTCGTCCCAGGACACGTGAGATGACCTCGATGCACTTTCTTTGGTTGCTACGCTGTTGGTGGTCTTGGCGTAATATGGTTTTGCCGACGTAGATGAACTTTGACTCACTAGCGCCTCGTGAAGTAAAGTATTATGTATACCTAAGCATTTACGACATCGCTTGGTGGATACACATGATTTTTTGAAATGGTTGCATAGACAGTTTAAACAAAAATTAAGTTGTTCTACTTTTTTCAATTTTTGCTCGTGCGTCATTTGTAGAAATTCCGGGCATTGCCATAAGCCGTGTTCGGTATTGCACAATGCGCAGTTCATCGACCGAGAAACGTGACAAGTATTCATGTTCGAATCAGAATTTTCTTTGTAATTGAATTGGTTATAATTCGGTCGTTGAAAATTTTTCTTCTGGTTTTGGTTGTATTGGTTTGATTTTGATGGTTGTGGTGATGAAGTTTTCTGGTTAGTTGGTTCTTGTTTGCGACGCGCTGCTTCTAGTGCCGTGAATTTCATTTCCAAGAAATCCATGAATTCTTGCAAAGAAGGAAGTTCTCTCGGCTTCTTGATTGATTCGACGTACTCCGTAAAGGTCTCATTATCCAACTTTTGACCCAATAGATGCACTAGCAACGGATCCCACGACGAAATGTCCACTCCTAGGTTCTGAATGGCATGCAAAGTTTCCTTAGCCACGTCATGCAGCTTCTTAATCATGGTCATAGATTGCTGTTGCATGTTGGTAAGGCCAAGTAAGGTAGTTATGTGCGACGTGAAGATTAACTTGTTGTTCCCGTAACGGTGGTTCAAGATCTCCCAGCATACATGGTAGTTGTCAGAGCTAATCTGTAAATGGTGAATCAGACGCTCAGCTTCACCGGCTACCTTACTCTTCAGAAACTGCATTTTTTGTGCATTCGACATAGACGGATTTTTGTCGATCGCTTCACTAAACAGATCCTTGAATGAAATCCAGTGGTTGTAAGTTCCGTGGAACACGGGTATGTTAATCTGAGGAGTTGACTTCTCACGGTGTTTTACTGACCATTTCTTCTCGTTTATGCTCTCCGTCAGCTTGTAGTATGTCTCCTCATGCTTGGTAAATTCCTCCTGGTATGTACTATCGTCCTCTCCGTTCTCACCTTCAATAATCCAATGAAGTTTATCGATTTCACTCCAACGGCTGTCTAGCGATTTTAGAGCGTGCTCGAACTGCCATTTGTTTTCGCATTTTTCGACTTGAAGTTTACTAACAGTTCTTGTGAACGCTTTGAAGTTGATGTTTTGCTTCTTCACTAAGTCTTCCAGCTTGCTGGATCTTCCCGGAGAAGAAGAACGTTCAGGTTGCGAGCTTGCCTCGTAGCGAGGGGATGATCTTGGCGATGGCTGCGATGCTCTCTCTCCCGAGGTGCGCTGGTCGACCCTCAGCTGACTAACCTGTACATGCGGCAATGACTGCCCTGCTCCTCTCTCTGGTACGCGGGGACTAGTCATTCCCGACACCTGCTTAAGTTCCAACTGATCCATGGTTTTATCAATAATCTCCCTTATCTTTACGTAAATTTCCTGAACTGTTTCGAAGCAGCCTTTCTTGAAATAAACGTGTTCAAACTGTGCTGAATCACACAGTTTTCTATGGTTATCTTGGTACTCTCGCCAATAAGCTTCTAACAACTCACTCTTTCGCTTGTAGTTATCGATGGTTTTCCTTTCGGATCCATCTTTCTTTATGTTGGTTAAAAACTTAGTCAAGGTTTCGTAAAGTTCCGTCTGGTTAATGAACAAGTTATCAACATCCATCTTGGTACTCGAATAAAAGAATGCTTATAACAAGTAAATGGATTGATCTGACCTGGTATGCTCCAAACGATAGCTCGGTAGTCCAACTGAAGTTGTAATCCTTAAGTTGTCCAAAATCACTGCAATCCTTTCTTTAGCACTGCAATCCTTTGGTAGTCACTGTATCACTTGGTAGTCACTGGTAGTTAAGTTCTCGAAGGACCATGTAGAAAGTAAGTGTCTCCTTGGTGCTATGGTGACCTTAGAGACTGGTTTCTTTCTATTATTAAATGGTAAAGTCTGGTATGGTTATGGTAATTTAAAGTCTGGTTTGAGAATAAAATTGTAATAAATCACTATAGTAAAAAGTCACTTAAACAAATACTTAAACTGATAATACGTAAACTAGGATTTATTTAACTAAATGGTAAAAATGGTGTTTAATGGTTAAAATGGTTTTATGGTATGAGCACACGGTGTGTCAAAAGACGAACGAACGCGAACTGACTCGACTTTTGGTGAATCGAGCGATGTGCGTTATTGCACGCAAGGCAATTTACACAAAAGTGCAAAGTGTTCAGTTTTAACCTGAACAACTACAAATGCATAATTTTTATGGATATTTATTTCACTCACACTTTGAGGAAGGATATATTTAGGTAATGTAATAAAACTAAAATTAACATGAATAGTCCATAAATAACAACTTCACTACTATTTGTCGGAAGCTAGTAGTAACGTCGGCTTTCTTGGTATAATTGAATTCAGTTTGTTCAGTTATCGAATAACTATAAACATGTAGTCTGTTAAAACCATACAAAAAATATTAGCTTACATTTGCGTAGGGCTTTAATATTAAAAGTGAAGATGGGCATTGCCCTCGTAGTTATGGTACTTATATGGTGGTGATGATGATGATGAAAAGTAGCCTATAACCTTCCTTAAGAGTTTAGCTATCACATGCAAAAATATTTTTTTAAATCCGACTGGTAGTTTCTGAGATTAGCGCGTTCAAACAAACAAACAAACTTCCGCTTTATTATATTAGTACAGATAGATAAGTATAAATTGATGACTATACAACAAAAAATATATAACCTATAGTATCTGCCGCTAGAATATCTGTACTTAGTCTGTTTTAAAAGTTAAGGATACATAACATTTACTATCTATTGTTTCAATTTACTTCAAATAACAACTCTTATTGAAATCTTTCGAGAAACAGGTGCAACCGGTCATTTTAACAATAAACTACAAATAACACTCAATATACATGATCATAGAACGGATGAGGTAGTGAGCGTACAGTCTAAACAAATTCCAAGCTTATTACGCTTTTCGAAACCATCACCATAGTAATATTTTATAGCAAAACCAGATCTTAATTTCCCTACCGGGAAAACTTGCATCAAAGCTGTGTTATTGTGTATGAACTCTTCCTTTTCCTAGAAGATAAAATATTAGGTGTTTTAGACCTTGGTTTTGGCGAGCCCATAACTGTCGGCACAGGTGAGTTAGAATTCTTCATAAAACCTACCACAGAGTTCAAGAAATTCGCTGGTAGTGACACTGGTGTCAAATTACCAGGTCCTTGAGCTATGTATGTTTGGAGCATCTTTCTTGATGGCGATTTAGGATCGTTCACTGTAAGAACTACTAAAGAACCTGTCTCTATGTTCGGTGGGACAGCAGGTAAGGGAGTTTCTTTGGTTAATGACGTTATAGTAGCCATTTCGTTGGCCGGTGCTGGTTTTCTGGCGATCAGCTTGGGTTTGATATTGTTGGCTACACGAGTGAGCGTAGCGAAGGGAGTTGTTGCAGCTGGAGAAGTTACTTGCTGACTCTTTTTAGGCCGCTTTTGAGTGGTTTTACTGTCGCGTCCTTGGGAATCGAGGTAATCGTCGAGAGATGTGGGTTTCTTTGTGGTTTGATTGGGACAACTTGCGGATTGCGTGAGACTTGATTCGCCGAGTGTTTTGGAGCTTCGGCCTGTAATTTTAGAAAAAAGTGTTAGCATAGTACAAAACTTGGCGCTAATAGCATTTATAGAATTTATACAATCTATGCCTACTTTTAAACGGTACAGTACTTCAAGCTTTATAATGGCACACAGATAATATAATACTATACTAGGATATCGGCTATTTTCGTGTTTTCCGAATAGGTACCTATGTCCGACAGCAGTGTATGATTCAGCAAAACAGAATGCGACTGAAATGAACGATGTTAGCAGCACAGTTAGCAGGGCTTGCAACTAATTTGCTTTTCTTAAAAATGACATTGTAATTTTTTTGTTTGCGATAAAGTTGAAATTATGAGTAATTTTCATTTCTAACGATTTTTTGTAATTTTATGCGATTGTTTCCGATGTTTTCCGAAAAGCATTATTTTCCTGGTTTTACTGTAAATAGGCTTGTCCTGCGTCGATTCTTACCTCTCAATCTTATAACCTCCTCTTTCACGAGAAGAGCGTAGACCGTAAATACACATTAGAGTTGACTGAAATGACTATAAAATCTGACCATCATGTTAATCATGAAAGAAAAGAAGCACTCACTTGACTGTACCTACATAAAAAAATATCACTATAAAACATCACACTATTATTATAAATGAGAAAGTTTGGATGTATGTTTGTTCCTCTAAAATATTTCTGATTCTGATTCTATAACTCGACAACCACTAAACCGATTTGCCTGAAATTTAAAATGTAGATAGATAATGACCGGGAATAGGACCTAAGCTACTTTTTATCCGGATACTACACGAGCGTAGCTGCGGGCGGCAGTTAGTAAATAAATAAATATTGCTGGACTTCATCTCTCTCGCCTTGCATCAATTCGCCTTCTCGCTCGCGCTGGCTTAGGCTCGGTCAGCATGTATAGGCGGCATAAGCAAAATAGGACTTACTTCGTATCGGCTTAAATTTCTTCATTTGTCGATGTTTTTCCTTCTCTTTCATCTCACGCTCTTTCACTTTCTCAGCTGCTTCTTCAGCCGCCTCCCTTTCCTTAGCGAACTCAATTTCCAGTCGGGACGGGTCCCATTTCGCGCCGGAGCGTAGCGCCATGTCTATTTGAGCTAGGTTCATACGCTCTTCTTTTTTGAACTGGAAATAAAGATAAATTCTTATTAACACCTTGAAGCCAATGTCACGTACGGTGCGATTCGAGAAGAATTTCCTCCCGAACTATTGGGTTGTGGAATGATCTACCTGCCGCGGTTTTCACCAATGACTACACAGTATGGGGTTCTTCAAAAAAGGCGTTTGCAAATTTTTAAAGGGTCAGCAGCGCGAGTGTGACTCCTCTGGTGTCGCAGGCGTCCATAGGTTACGGTAACTGCTTAACATCAGGTGGGCCGTATGCTTGTCTGCTACCTTAGTAGTATAAAAAAGAAAAAAAAAAACATGACATCTTTGACTCCACAGTTTGAAGTGAATTTGACCCTTCCCTTGTTAATTGAATAGTAGTGTAACATCTGAATGCTGAAGTGTGCTCATCATTGTCATTTTTGTATACGATTCTCAGTGATTCTTTTAATCTTTATTTTGCGACCTTTTCTGTTGAGTTTCATCTATTGTCGTATTCTCTTACCTTCTGCTTGAGGTCCCGTGGACTCCTAGTGGGGAAGAGAGGCTGCATGAGCGTGAAATCGGTCCCCATGGTCGCAAGAGCTCGGTAGAAGCGCACAGTTTCCGCGTCGCTCCATTCAGCTGCACTACACTAGAACTACTAGTAGAAACCCCCCAATTTGAGATACCGACCTCTCTAACACCTTTTATAATTAGATTGAGGTGCCTCCGATCCCTTGAATAATCAATTACATTGCCATCTTCATCTTCTTGATTGTCGTCGCCACTTACTACAATTTTATATTATTTAGCTCCTTTTTTGTTCAGTTTAGGCTCTTTTTATCTTTATTTTGCCAGCTTTTCCGTTGAGTTTGATCTATTGTCGTATATTCTTACCTTTTGCTTGAGGTCCCGTCGACTCCTACTTGGGAAGAGAGGCTGCATGAGCGTGAAATCGGTCCCCATGGTCGCAAGAGCTCGGTAGAAGCGCACAGTCTCCGCGTCGCAGTCTACCGTACTATACTAAGTTTCATCGTCTTCTCTTACCTTCTGGTGGGAAACAGCGTCTGCATGAGCGTAAAGCATGACCCCTTATTCAATTGCTTCTTCAGTTTATTGTGTCTTTGACCCTTTTTTATGTATGTTTTGCCACTTTTTCTATTCAGTTTGTTTACTAGTTACCTAGGCCTTTAGGCGGCCTAAAAACTCCGTCACCAGAGTTGGCCACTTGCTCATACGAAAGAAGAAGAAGACTAGTTACCTTTTGCTTGAGGTCTCGTCGACTCCTACTTGGGAAGAGAGGCTGCATGAGCGTGAAATCGGTCCCCATGGTCGCAAGAGCTCGGTAGAAGCGCACAGTCTCCGCGTCGCTCCATTCGGCGGCGCGCGGCGTGCGACGGTAGGCGCGGCTCCCGGCGCCGCCCCAGGCACCTTCGCGGATTACTGAAGTGTCTATATGACGCTGGTCTGATTGGTTCACCACCTGATTGGGTAGAATAGTAAAAAATGAATGAATGAATGAATAATAATAATAATTTATTTCATAAAAAACATTGTAACATAGGACACAAATACTTTAAATAAATAGGGCAAATAATTTACAAAGACCCCGCACTAGGACGCCTGTATCGCGGGAGTCAGAGTAAATACCTTATAGGTATCATTTCATTGAAAACCTAAGCAATAAATTAAAAATGCTTAGGTCGATCGCTTCTTAGCGATAAGACCGTCTTCTTATCGCTAAGATTAGTAAAACGAACATATCATTGAAAAGAGATGGCAACAGCGGGGCTATAAAGAGCGTTACAGCAGAATCATAATATTATGCTTTTGTTCGTATTATTATTCGTATATATTCGTATTAATATGCTTTTGTTCTTGTCACTCTGTCTATGAAAAGAGACGGCAATAGTGCAATTCAGATTATGATTCTGCTATAACGATCTTTTTAGTCCCGCAGATTTAGCAGCCGCTTGAGCTCTAGTGAGTTTATAAGTCCACTAGCTGCCCGGGACTTCGCTCGCGTGGTACCCGGATTAAAAGTAGCCTATGTTACTCTCCAGCCCTCCAACTATCTCCATACAAAATCACGTCAATCCGTCGCTCTGTTTTGACGTGAGAGCAGGACAAATAAACATACAGATAAACACACTTTCACATTTATAATATGGGTATTATGAATACAGGGGTTAGTTCTTACCAAACTCTGTTCATCCAATATAATCTCTCCGTTAGGGCCGAGTTTGATCTGCGGGACGGCGGCCTGCGAGGGTTCTGGCGAGGAATCGCCATTGTAACTCGCTTGTTTAGCCTCGGCCTTACGCTCCTCATCCTTTTTGTTAGCCTCTTTCGCGTTTATTTCGTCTTGGTCTGGGCTAGATAGATTAAATTGATTAGAGATTGAATATTGATAAGTGACTTTCGATCTGAAGGTCGTGGGTTCGAATCCTGGCCGTGCATCAATGGATTTTTATTTTCAAAAAAATTTATGCTAACATGAGCTCTAAACGGAGAAGGAAAACATCGTGAGGAAACCTGCGGCTTAGTCAGCCCCACACGTATTGACCATGTCTTTCCTGTGGATATGGCTGGTTAAGCTGAGAGGATTGTTTAGGTGCTGGGCAAGCCTACTCCATCTCAAACAATGTTCCAGGCACTAGACCAGTGGTTCTTAACCTTTTAGTGATGAGGGACCATTTGATAAACTTTCTGACTTGCCGCGGACCACCAACAGTAAGTTTTCTCTTTCAACTTTGATCCTTTGTCGCTTGTTTAATTTTTTCGGATAGCTTCGCGGACCACTTCAAGTGGTTCCAGGGACCACCAGTGGTCCGCGGACCATAGGTTAAGAACCACTGCACTAGACAATCAGCCCGCTGTTTAGGCTAGCTAACGTAACAAGGCACTGAAACTTATTTCAGTGCCTAGGTAAGCACTGGTAAGTACCTACATTTTTATGTCACATTCGGCTGTACCTATTTACTAGTAATAGAAGATACAACTTACATGATAGGATTCGCCTTGGGATTGTAGAATATGAGGTCGTACATTGTGAGTTTGTCCCGTTCCACTTCGGTTTGACGACGTTTCATCGCTGCGTTTCGACGAGCAGTCATCTCTTCACGTCGAGTTCTGTAATACATACATTCTTACACCGGTATTCACAAACAATAATTGCCACTACCCTTAGATAAGCGAACGCACTGCGTTTAATAGAGCTTTCTGATTGGTTCGTTTGTGTTTCGGACTTGTTGGGATCCTGTGCGTCCGCGCGTACTATGAGACCTCATAGTAATGTTTGTGAATACCGCGATTAGACCTCAGAGCCTTTTCAGACTAGCGTTTTAAACAAGCGTCTATGATCGTTTTTAAAGAGTGTGTTGCGCCTTTTACCACACGCGTAGCTCGTGCTTTGAAGCGCTTATAAGCGCGGAATCCATTATTGCTACTTATACCGCCTATACTCGCCACCACCGGTTTGAGCGTAAACGCCGGAATAAGCCCGTACACGCGCGTTTGGCTACCTGAAGCGCGTGTGTAAGCGCGTATTCCAAAACGCCTGTTTACGCGCAAAAAAAATGCTTTTTTACCTTGTAGAAAACTTACTTGAGACTTTTATCTCGTTCTCGCAACGGTGAACTCACAGCGGCGGTCTGCGATGGAGCTTGACTTACAGTTGAACATATTGAGTCGTTTCTTACTCGGGCTATATCCCTGAAATACAGAACATATTTGAAAAGAATACTATGAAACATTTCTGACTTAGTAGCCGCGATGTTACCTGCTTTTACCTTTTGATCATTTAATGCAATAAATGAATTCTCAAATGACAATATTTATTACATGTTGACAAAAAAATATGATCACACGGTAATTATTCTGTCTGGGGACCAAATTATAGTTTTTATATCACAGAGAAACGTTTTAAAATTGGAGGGGGCGCGGCCACCCCTTTTGATGAGGATCTTTGAGGGGAGGGGCATCTGGCCCCTTCTGCCCCCCACTTCCGCGGTCCTTGTTGAGATGGAGTAGGCCCATGAATTTACCTTTGCATATTTTTTTTTAATTTTTATAGTGTTAATCCACCACACTTAGGTATTATTTAATTGAAAATGAAAAGTCTTACCAAAATTTTCAATTCCGACGGGATTCGAACCTGCATAGATACAAGCGATCCTCCTTAAGCCGGAGTGCCTTTCCCAACTCGGCTATAGGATCCATATATGCTGATTTATCGATTAAAGCATCGATTAGCGTCATCTACAGGGAAACTACTAAACTAACTAAGTAGTTTCCCTGTAGATGGCGCTAATTAAATTACCTTTGCATGATGGCATGTGAATGTGAATCATGCCGCTGACGCGATGGTACCGGCGTGGCTGGGGTTGCAGGTCGACCGTGTAACCGACGGTTTTCATCCTCGGACTCGCTCGCACTGCCCTGCGTAATAGTAGATTGTTACACAAGGGTTGAAAGGAACCTATGCACGAGATAGTTTGGCGCGAGAGCGTAGCGAGGGCGCCTTGTTCGAGTGCCTAGATAGGTCTTTTACCCGAGATAAACACTGCTTTTTATTTCGAATACTTAATTATGGTGGCCGCACACCGCGCCGAACGAATTGAATTTTAGAATTCTTTCTATGAAATCGTATGAAACCTTTCATACCTGCCTTAAAGGGAAAGTAATTAACAAATTCTAATGTGATCCTGATCTCATAATAAGTTTCGACCGACATGGCTCAATAGGATATTATGGTACGCAGGAATATTGTGATCTCAAAAAAATATGTGATGGAATTACAAGTATCTTTTGATTGCTTTAAATTAGAAGTTTGGTAGATGTCTTTGGTCTTTTGAACCTGCAGAAAAACCGAATCTGTAAAACAAATACGTAGGTATTTGATATTAATTTCAATTTGATACCTCAGCTGTTTCAGAGAAAAAAGATCTAGATAGACGGACAGCGAAATTATTCTATTAGGTTTCCGTTTATTACTTTGAACTGAACTTAAAATGAGTACGAAATAATATTCTCTTTGTCAGCAACAAATTCATCAAACACCATTGTGTTGTTATCTTCATTTGATAACATTTTGTTCAAACAGATACTAAAGCTTTGACCCAAATAGTATGGCTTTGTGTGCATTGCTCAAACTTTTAATTTGAGATTATTTAGGAAGTCAGGGGCACATCCAACTAGTAATTTTTGTCAGAACATAATCTTTTTCAGAAGTAAATACGTAACGTAGTGAGCCTTAGGTACTTTTTAGGGTTCCGTACCTTAAAAGGTAAAAAAAAGGAACCCTTATAATATCACTTTCTTGTCCGTCCGTCTGTCTGTCTGTCTGTCTGTCTGTCTGTCTGTCTGTCCGTCTGTCCGTGTGTCACCATCGATTATCTCAGGAACGGGTAGAGCTAGCAAGTTGAAATTTATACCATATACTAAGGTCTATAGTCCCTATTGTGACTATAAAAATCAAGGTCCTGAGTAAACACTATAAAAAGATATAGGCAAATTTAGGTTTTCGTGAAAACTTGTGAGTACCAAAACTTACCTTAATTATCAACTTTTTTTATTTTTCGGAATTTTTCCTTTACTTGTGCTGGAAGACCTTGCTTGTAACCAAAATTGACAATTCTAGGTCAACCGGAAGTACCCTAGAGGTTTTGGGTCGAAAACCTAAATGGTAGTTCCCGTTGACCTAGAATAACGAAATTTGGCAAAAAGCAAGGTCTTATGGCACAAATAAAGGAAAAATTCCAAAAAGTTAAAAAAGTTGAAAATTAAAAGGTGTTCCCATACATACATAGTTGACGCCAATTAAAATTGTCCTCCGAGTTGTATGGGCGCTCATACAATTAAGCGGACTAGCTTAATTGGCACCATGGCTAGGTACCTACGGAACCCTCGGCGTACGAGTTCGACTCGCACTTGACCGGTTTTTTATATCTGCGCCAGTTCCTTAAAGTCTTCTACTTTATTTTACTCTTCGACTAGCCAGCTTATAGACCTTTAGAGCATTCTAGCGATGTCCGAGGTCGGCTCCACTAGAATGCCCTGAAACAAGCCTACATAGTGATAAGGCCGTCCATTGTACCTTTTGTTTTAAGTTTTTCACCTCATTAGATTTTTTTTGTGTTAGTATCAAGTTGGATACAATAATCTATCTATCCAGCTGGTTTATATTATTTCATTCATATAAATCTTTTCTCATAGACGCGCTCTGAGTGCACTTTCCGCTCCGAGCCTTACCTGCTGAAAACTGTTTCTCCTCGGGCCCAATCTTGGTACTGGTCGAAGCTTTGGACGCACTTTACTCGGTGACGGCAGGGGTACAATCGGATCAAACAATACTTCAGCATTTTCTGATATGATTTCGTTCTTCAACAAATCTAAAGGTTTGGGAGCTTTACTGACTGATTGTAAAGGAACTATGCCGTCCATTACTGTAGAGGGTTCTGATACTGGTTTGATAGTATACTCTGAAAAAAAAAAACAACAATTTAATGAATAAATATGTTTATTTATTGTTATTTGTTTTTTTTTTCTTATTACATTGTTACATCAAGTTGGGACAGCCCCAGACCTACACCAGGGACAGCCCCAGAGTGTGAAAATTACGAAATAATTATATCTTTGCTAGTCTCATTGTAAATAAACTATTTTTGTTTGTATGAGAAAATAAATGTCTTTAAACCTAAGTTAGATGCAGAAAATGTGTTGGATCACAATAGTGTTTTCCACAACCATTATCCACATATTCAGTAAAGTAGTAGTTTACTAGCAAAGGTTTTTAAATAGGAGGGCTTTTCATACTGTAGCAGCCTAGCAGTAAATTTTCAAAAAGTAGTCATTATTTTACGGATTGCAAGGCTTAAGTGGAGATGGGCGGGGCACTTGGCCAGGCGGGACGACGACCGATGGACTAAAGCAGTTACCGAATGGTGGCCAAGAGATATTCGGCGGCCTCGAGGCAGAACACCTGCCCGATGGTCAGACGACATTGTGAGGGCGGTAGGAGAGCAATGGATCCGGCTGGCACAAAACCGCCACTCCTGGCGGTTTTGTGCCATGATAGAGAATCCGTGATAGAGAAGAGGCCTTTACTCAGCAGTGGGTGTTACAGGCTGCTTAGATAGATATACAGATAGTCAGTATGTTTAGTTAGATACTTATAAATGTTTGATACCTCTCCTAGATTGAATAGGATTAAGCTTAGAACAGAAGTGGATCTTATGGATATGAATTACTAGTTGCGCGGTGTTCCCCGCGTAGTAATGGTGTCTTATGATACTGATGATGAAATAAATAAAAAAATAAAAATAAATAAATAAAAAATAAATAAATAATAAATGCCTATACCTTTCTCAACAGGCTATTAAAAGCAAAAATAATTTTTCAAATCTGACTACTAGTTCCTTATATTAGTGCATTCAAACAAACAAATTCTTCCTTTTCATTATATTAGTAAGTATAGATAATAATAACAATAATAAAGCCTTTTATTTCAATAAATACTTAATTACAGTTTTACTAGAATAATATTTATTTTACTTCGTACTGAATCCCTTTTGGGTATAGGCCTCCTCCAACAGCTTCCATTTTTCTTTGTCTTTGGCAGCCATTACCCAATCTTGTTCAACAGTAGTGTAGATTATGGATATGAATTATGCTATTCCAGACATGATCTGTATGTATCTATTCTACTTTTGGCTATGGTTTATTCTGGTCAAAAGTTATGGCTAATTTACCTGACCGGGGTGGATACAGAAAGAGTTGTCCCTTAGTCTTTTTCTTCTTACTGTATCAAACTCAGTCAGACCAACACTTAACTAGTGCATCTGTTCTTATAAGGTTTAAGAGCAATTTAAAACTCACCTTCAATGATTTTGATAGGAGACTTTGCTTTCTTAGAAGCATTATCTGAGCTTATTCCATCTTTATTAATACTCTTTTCAGTTAAGACCTCAACTTCAGGATTAGACTTCTGCTTTACATCATCCAAGTTATTTCTTTCATCAATCACAGAATTAGGGCCTTTGTGTGGGGCAATCATTTTTTCCGCAATAAGATCTACTGCGATAACCGGAGTTCTAACAATAGGTGAAGGTCGACGTGGACTCGCTCTGCCTTTAGGTGAGGCAAAAAATGGTACAGACATTTTCCGAGATTCATTCTCATAGTAATCTAAACTTGTTGATGCCTTACATTCAGATGGAACCTTATCCGCATTTGAGAATGGTGGTTGAAGATAGGTTTTAGTTGTTTCGCTGCCATCTAAAAGATTCTTTAGTATTCCGGTGTTCGGAAACCAGCTTGCTGTATCTGATTTGTTGGATTCTTCTGATTTTTTGTCTGATACATTGGTTTGTATGTTTTGATTATCTTTTTCTGAACTTGCAGGAGTTTGTAAAGGTTTTTCAGCTGGCGATGGAAGATCTATTGCTTCAGTAGACATGCGTTTCGCAGGAGACTTATCAATAGACAGGCGTCGTTTAGGAGTTTTGTCAACAGATAACAGACGTGCTCTTGGCGTTTTAGGCTCATTATCCTTGGTCGAATGTCCGATTTTGTCAACAGATAAACGACGTTGACCTTGTGCATTTTCTACAGACAAGCGGCGCTTTGATGGCGATACTCGTACCTCGAACCCTTCCTTATGCTCCTGAGCAGGGACGTCTATCATTTCACACTGATCTTTAGACGTTTTGTCGGAAGATGATCGACGATTTGTCGCAGGATTGACTTCTGACTCGAACACGACCTTGGAGTCTTCTTGCTTCTGTTTATTAGCATCTATGATCTTTCTTCTCTGCGGCAAAGCAGCCACAGCTTTGATTCGGGCTCGTCTAGTCGACATAATTGATGATTCTTGCAACGTGGATTTTTTTGCCGAGAAAAACAAACTAACTAAATCAGTCTAAATATTGGACTGGACGTGTCCCATGCATAGCATAGATAGATTGATGGTTTACTTGTTTTTTGTCAACAAATCAACTTTTAATCACCACATGCACGGGCAGGAACACCAAGAAAGAAAAGAAAGACACTCAACTCAACGCTCAAATCAAAAGAGACGAGATAGTGAGTGCTGCCAACTCCAATAAATCCAAGTCGCTAGATTCTATCGTCGCCAGAAAGTAGCTGCAATCAAGTAAAAATCCTAACGTCTGATTATTATTTGTGATTTACACTCTCTAATCCTATTTCACTTATTCTATTTTAATAATAATCTAACCCTAATTTCCAGATTTTTTTGTGAAGTACCTCATCATCATCAGCCCTTCTCATCCCACTGCTGGGCATAGGCCTCTCTTAAAGTGAAGTACCTACATAGTAAAAATTAAAATATCTTTTTTAGGTAAGATAGTCATCACTATAATAACCACCTAAAAGTTTCCGTCAAATATAGCGAGATTCTCTATAAGTGGTAACCATGGTGGTATCAAAAATGAATAATCTGCTAGCCTTGTGTAGTTCGCGAACGAAAGATAAAAATGAACTACCTCATCAGTAACTTTTCTCTCTCTCTCTCGTTCACACGCGTTCAAAGTGTATCAGTAGTTCACCTTAAATCTCACTCATCCGTCTCTGGCGTTCGAATCGGTGTCCCATAGTAACTAATTTTATTCTGTGTCTTCTAGTTCAATTTTCTTTTCTCTAGTTCGATCGAACGAGAACGCCCACTGAACGAAATGATGAGAGATGAGATGAGCAATTAGTTCAAATCGGTGTCCCATAGTAACTAATTTTATTCTGTGTCTTCTAGTTCAATTTTCTTTTCACTAGTTCGATCGAACGAGAACGCCCACTGAACGAACTGATGAGAGATGAGATGAGCAATTAGTTCAAATCGGTGTCCCATAGTAACTAATTTTATTCTGTGTCTTCTAGTTCAATTTTCTTTTCACTAGTTCGATCGAACGAGAACGTCACTGAACGAACTGATGAGAGATGAGAAGAGCAATTAGTTCGAATTGTCGTCCCATAGTAACTGATTTTATTCTGTGTTTTCTAGTTCAATTTTCTTTTCTCTAGTTCGATCGAACGAGAGCGCTCGCTCACTGACCAGTGTTGCCAATTTAGCGACTTTGTCGCTAGAAATAGCGACTTTTGCTATGGTGTTAGCGACAAAATATATTTAGCGACTTGTTTATCTAGCGACTTTTCGACTTCAACCGGCACACCAAAACAGTATTAGGGCAAGTAATGGAAAGTTGAAAAGGACAAAAACTCAACTTGAAAAAGTAAATAGGGGACCTTTTTTTTTTTTTTTTTTTCTTTTACCAACTGAGCTACAAGTGAAAAGTGAACTAGAAGAAAGATACATTTCTTTTGCTTCAAAAGATAATTATCTCTCTTTTCTTTGCAGTGAACGACTTTGCGCACTGCTAATCTGACATTGACATTAAAAATATTTCTGACAGTGACAGTATACATTTTAAAAGTTTTTGAACTTGACAGACACCACAGAGTGGGGTAAAATCATCGCATCGGTCTTTCTTACAACGCTTTTGAGCATTATGAAGTGCACAGCCGAAGGAAGATTGCGATTTCGAATCTCAGCCATCCATTGACAGATTTTTTTAATTTTCGGGTAGGTAGGTAGGTACCTATAGTCGTATTGCTCATTATACGGACTAAAGTGAAGGAAAAAATGTCATTTTTCCTTCAATTTTGACATAAAACGCATCAAAACTAATCAAAATTGAAGGAAAAATGACATTTTTTCCTTCACTTTTAGTCCGTTTAATGAGCAATACGACTTTTTTTTATAGGTAAGTTTTGATTTTTCTCTATTTTCACCTATTATTACAACCTACCTATTTACATAAGTACCTACCTACCTATCTAGGGCCCTACTTATGAAAGATGTTTATAGTGAAACACTGGTTAAACAACGTCCTGTCTTTATTTGTGGATAGTGGTGACAAACAGAGACAGGACGTTGTTCAACCACCCTCTTACTTATGAAAGATGTTTAAAGTTGAACACTGGTTAAACAACGTCCTGTCTCTGTTTGTCACTATCCACAAATAAAGACAGGACGTTGTTTAACCAGTGTTTAACTTTAAACATCTTTCATAAGTAAGGCCCCCAGTGTTCAACTTTAAACATCTTTCATAAGTAGTTAGGCTTGTTTCACTCTTCAGCGTGTCGCCGGTCGCGTTCGCGAGTTGACCATTCACAGCACAGAGAATTTTGAATTTTCGAATTTCTCTGTGCTGTGATTGGTCAACTCGCGGACGCGACCGGTGACACGCTGAAGAGTGAAAGGCCCCTTAAGGGGGTTAACGTCCCTGGACGTAGTCTTCAAATTTCATTTAAAGACGAGGCACTAAACGCTTGGCACAGTGCTTGTCCTACAACCGCTCCCCCATCTACCCTTTCGTCTCAACGGCAATGGGACGGGCCTCTGTGTGAGTTGACACGGAATTGTCTCCTACAGACGTGTTTAAGCTCCGCAGATCGTGCCCGTCTCTTAGCCGTTTCAAAATGGGAGTCAGGTTTGTGGCTTCAAGCACTTCCCTCACATAATTTAGGAACACTAATGGATCCCGCTAGCTTCCGTGTTGCAGTATGCCTACGGTTGGGTGCGCCGTGTTGCGCCCCTCACCAATGTCAGTGCGGTACTGCGGTCGATCAGCTTGGACACCACGGATTGTCGTGCACCAGGGCCGCCGGTCGGATCTGCCGACACGCCAGTCTTAATGACCTCATCCGTCGAGCGCTTGTCGGCGCCAATGTACCAGCCGTTCTAGAACCGAGCGGTCTGATGCGTGACGATGGCAAGCGCCCCGACGGTATGACTCTTGTCCCTTGGGAGAGGGGAAGGCCTTTGGTGTGGGACGCTACTTGTGTCGATACCCTTGCGCATTCACATCTACCGGGGACATCAGTTAGGCCTGGCGCTGCGGCAGATTCGGCTGAGGATCTCAAAAGGCGCAAATATGTAAATCTTGATAGGGTTTATATATTTGAACCTTTTGGGGTTGAGACTCTGGGTCCGTGGGGTACCGGAGCCCATCGCGTTTTCAAAATTCTTTCAGGGCATCTTATCGAAGCGACGCGTGATCCCAAGTCTGGCACTTTTTTGGCTCAACATATCAGCATTGCCATCCAGCGCGGTAATGCTGCCATTGTCTTGGGCACGCTTCCGTCTGGCAGTGGCTTGGATCAGTTGAGCTACCTATAGATCGTTTCCAACGATCCTTAGGTGGCTCAACTGGTTCTTTTTGTATTTTATACTTTTATGTAAGTATGTAGTAGTTTAGTTTCTGTAAATAAATGTATTAGGGGGTTAAAATCTATAGTCGTATTGCTCATTATACGGAGTAAAAGTGAAGGAAAAAATGTCATTTTTCCTTCAATTTTGACATAAAACGTATCAAAACTAATCAAAATTGAAGGAAAAATGACATTTTTCCTTCAATTTTGACATAAAACATATCAAAACTAATCAAAATTGAAGGAAAAATGTCATTTTTTCCTTCAATTTTAGTCCGTATAATGAGCAATAAGTGCTCATCATGACAACAACCCTTGCACCTTCCTTGCACTTAGGTACCTACAATTATTTTGATGATAACTTAGGTAGATCTTAGGCTCAAACCAGTCAAACCTTAAACACACGCTGGCCCAGGCTCGCCGAGTGAACGCATTGCCTTTCTCTCGCTCTCCATGTAATTTTCAGTAAAATCATCTGCTTCTTCAAAGTCACTCTAATTTAACCACTCATTATTATGACGTTGTCGCTTTCACACAGAAGCTCAGTAGGTAGCTTGCAAGTTACAAATATCTATGTGAGGGTCGGGGTCGCAGTGTGTATGCTGGTAAGTAGGTAGGTACCTACCATAACTACCTAGTTCGCGTCACGTAAAAAGAACGCTGGAAGAAAGTGGAGCTTCCAGCGTTCGTTTTAGGGAGTGTAGGTACATATTGCGTTTTTTGCAGCGCGTTTGTATCGATACAAACGCGATTCGAACGCGATGCGAACGCGCAGCCCCCCGCGCAGCCCCTCCCGGTTCGCTTTGTATGGAAAAAACGCGTTGCGAACGCGCGTTTGTATCGATACAAACGCGCAGCTCAAAAACGCGCTGCAGAAAACGCAATGTGTACACTCCCTAAATCGTTAAGCTTCTACTACATGTTGTGTTGGCGCAAGCTCGCCAAGTGAACGCCAATATTTTGTCTTGGCTTGCCACCGCTCGGTGTCGCTAGCCTAGCCTGGCCGAGTGAATAAAATGCGCATGGTTTGCATAGACTCGCCAAACGTCTGAACGGTAGCACTCGCCTTGCATCAATTTCCCTTCGCTCGCGTTGGCCTAGGCTCACCAAACATGTAGGTAGGTATAGGCGGTATTAGGCAGTGGCGTATCAGGAAGGGAGCAAATGACTTTCCGTCTTGCTCGTGTGGGACCGTCGGATGCCATCAACCTGAGTGAATTGATAGGGTGTGGTGTGGAGGCGATAAAAACGATCGAAGAATCTCAGGCGTGCTGCAGACTGCAGCAGTCCTTGGATAACGCATTTCACGTTTCACGATCAAATAATAGGTAAGTACCTACCATGAGATTCGGTTCGATCCCCGTATCTAATAATGACACCCCTTTGAGATTAGGTAAGTATCGTTTGATTTGTAGGTAAATCTTTTTTGGAGTATCACAAGGAATCTTATTGGGACCTACACTAAATAGTTACCTACAGCAGGTTAAAAGAAAACATGGTCGTCATTTTCTTCATTCTTTTAATGCATTTTCTCTAATTTTCTTGACAGCGATGAGCACTTTTGGTGAAAATAGATACTTACCAGAAATTAGTAAAATATACAATTACTCCTACAATAAATAACAGTTCTGATTAAAAACAAATAATGATTTCGTAAAGGTATTTTACTTACGATTTTACAATAAAAATAGATCTCTTCTATAAAATTTATATAATTTACAAAAGCAGTATGTTAGGGTAGGTAGTTAAAACAACAAAAAATCTAAATGCCTCTGGGAATGGAACTCAATTAAAATGTAGATATCTCTTTGTAGATAAATTGACAGACAGTCACTCTGCTAAGACCAATTTTATTGTATAAATATCTTAAGAGTATAAAGTAGGTACTATTGGTGTTAGTCGCCGAACTGAGAACTAGGCTGCGTTCATCTACAAATAAGCTACTGCGTATTGGTTCGTCATTCATTACCTATATTTGGCTAAAAATATTTGCAAAACCATCTTTACAAATTGTCATGACACTCATCGACGATCGTGCCTTTGCGGCGAGCGTGGCGGCCGGCTCGGCGGCGGCTACTCCGAGCCTGGCTAAGATATGTTGCTCCATCTTACCTAAGGATTACTGCTATATTTTCAACAAGCGGTTGCAAAGCCTTTGTTAACAATAACACATCCATGTAATCAAAGAGGCTATCGTCAAAAGAATTAAAATGAAAAGATACAGTTGAGGATTAAGAGTTCGGTGAAAAGCATGTGGAATCATGCATAAATAAGAAACTACCTGATTTCTCTAAGGAAAGCC
Organism: Camptogramma bilineatum; assembly: GCA_958496255.1. Taxonomy (NCBI): domain Eukaryota; kingdom Metazoa; phylum Arthropoda; class Insecta; order Lepidoptera; family Geometridae; genus Camptogramma; species Camptogramma bilineatum. The sequence continues at coordinate 5,481,103 of OY292467.1, read as the reverse complement.
GCCGAGCCGGCAGCCTACGTGTCGCCGCAACCAACCGCTGCTCTATCACATAAAGTAATTCGTCCGAATTTGTTAACGCTCTGGCCTACTTACTCCTACGAAATGATCACTATCGATAATAAATTATTTTCTCCTACAATTAAAACAAGGTATGAAGGTGTAGTGTGTGCATCGAGAACCGAGTTCAACCGAGACGCCCGTCAGCACGGGTAATTGACTGGATCGCTCCAACGAGCGCCCGCTACCACTCCGATATACCGAGCCGCGCTAATGCGAATCCCCGAGTTATTACAATATTTACAGAAACGATTCGAAGCGCTACTTGATCCATCTCTACTTAGGAAACCGAGAGAATTGTTTGCGCTAATGCCGATTTATCGGTAGATATGACTACTTACCTATAATTAAAACGAAAGCAACCGTGTGCTATTGGAGTCGCGTGTGAGGCTCGTCAGTTGTGCGTGGCTTGTGCAGTCGTAAGCGTGGGCCGCGGCGGCGCGGCACGCCACTGCTGCGACCTGGACCTCGCGATCCGTGTTCCCTGCTCTCCCTGCTCTGACCTTATACCCTACTCCGCGACCGGACGCGGCATGCAATTGAACAGTGTCAGTCTGTTCGGCGAGCGCTCCCGCAGTGGCTGCAGTGGCGCAGGCGCGGGCGCCGAGAGCCTCGCTCTAAACTCTCCCACGATCCAACATTTATAAACATTTCATATAAAGAACGTCGAATATATAATATCTCGGAATCGTGATTACCAGGAACGTTTATATATTTCGAATAATTATACCGCGATCGAATAGTCCGCTTCAACAATAGAGGTTTATTTCATACGCCAACAAAGCATAAAATAGTGATATCTTTACAATTCAGTCTAGTCTATATAATTATTTTTTTCTTTAATGGCAAGGTATCTCTATAAAGATTCAATAGTATTCTTCAATATATAACAGGTATATCTATACAATCGGAATACGTCACGTATCCGATTCCTCACAGCGTCAATGATATAAAATTTAACCTAAATTATAACACAGGAGAATTAAGTATAAGATCACAAAATGAGATTCATCGGGCGGCGCGGGGCGCGCCCGGCGAAGTCGCAGCTATAATACTCGTGTCTACGCTACCACTAGCGAGCGGCCGGGGCGGTTGGCCCCTCGCACTAAGCCTAGTATTGCTATGTGTCGCGGGCTCGGCCGACGCCGGCTAGCAGGCGGAGAGCCGTCAGGGCGCGATGCCCGCGTCCGACTTGTGGAAGGTGGCGCCGGCGGCCGACAGCGGCGCCGCCTGCGACGCCGCGGAGCTGAAGTCGTGCTCGGACTTGGGGCGCGGCAGCGTGGCCGCCACACCCAGGCCGGGAAGCGCCACGCCCGCCATGCGGCACGAGGCCGCCTGTAGCGGCTGCAGCGCCAGCCCGAGCGAGCGCTCCGACAGCCGCGCCACGCTGTCGTCCGACAGGCTCACGTGCTCCGCCTCCGCCGCGAGCGCGTTCACCACCGCGTTGATCGTGTTCCCCTCTGACGTCGTGTCGTCCTCGCGGTGCGACACCAGGTTGGGGTTTTTCCCGATCTTATTGAGTCGTTCGGCGGCCACGCTCTCCATTGTACGCCGCATAAGCGGGTACTGGTCGAGCACGGCGTTGAAGTGGTCCACGGATAACGAAAACAGGTTGCAGTAGGTCTCGGCTCGGACCGACGCCACACGGCGAGCGTTGGTCAGAAGGCAGATCTCGCCGAAGTAGGAGCCGTCCGAGAGACTGGTTGCGACTTCGCCGTTTGCCATGACGATGTCGACTATACCTTCTTGGATGAAGTACATTTTGCTTCCTATGGTACCTTCTTTTATGATGATATCACCTGAAATTTATAAATTATCATGTTATAAAAAAATATACAAAATCGATATTAATGAAATACATGGAAGATAAGGAAAATGGAAGAAGATTTCTAACTTACCAGGTTGGAAGACTTCGTATCGCAGCTTAGTGACAACATCAGAAACGAAATTAGAATCGGCATTTGCGAAGAAGGGCACCGAAGCGACGAGTGATCTGCAGTTGTAGTTGATGACGTCCTCTCTCAGCTTTTCGCTGAGTTCTCCCAAGATCAGCTCCTCGTCGAAGAACTTGCCCTGGTAGCGGTGCTCGAAGTATTCTGTGATGCGTTGTCGCATTTCCCGAGGCAATTTGCGGTATGCCATGTACTCTTCCACTTGTTTTACCTGGAAATTATAAGGAAACATGTTATGATTTGGTTAAAAGACGTCTTTCACCCATGAAAAAAAATAGCATTGGTTAAGATTCTGAAAGATTTTGGTTCCTTATTATCGGTTTAGACTTTAAGTAACCAAAAGGTTGTTTCTCATCTTGCAAGTATTTGACAGACACGTGAGCAGCGACGCCTGGGAAACACGCTTGTGCTAAAACAGACCATGCACAGTACACAGTAGGTATATCTTATAGAAAAGTAAGAAGAAGTAGCTATCTACAACCCTAAACGGCACACGTCCTAATCCCATCAAAGTTAGTGCTAAAATGGATAATAAACTGTTATGAACACCCACTATATGGCATTTGTTATGTGAACATGAGATTGGTGCGGATGAAATTCTGTACAAAATTATGAAACTATCAAACAGTGAAAACACTAAAGACAAACATTCGCTCTGTACTCACGTCTAATCTCTGAAACAGGCAATGGAGTTTTTAGTGATTAACGATCATGTGCTTTTGACATTGCAACTTGCAGGTGGCATACCAAGTAGGTACAAGTGACAAACGGACTAAGGTTTATGCAGGTACTTCTCACTACCTTTTATAGTCAGGTGTTCATAACGATTTACAATACAAGGGAAAGTTTGCTGATTACAAATCACAGAAATCAGGTGATGTAGTATGATGTAGGTAGGTATACTTAGGTACAGTTATCTGGTCATCTCAAACTGTTAACTGTTCAATGGAAATAGACGACATGCGTGATAATGAAGATAATAATAATGGTCTATCCTTCTGATATTCAGATAACAGGAAGTCTAAGCGCCAGTTGATATCTTACACCTTTATTCTTCTAAGCGACTTATTATTTCAACATGTTAGTCCATCTTTTCCCCATTTTCCTTATACATAGTGGCAAAAATATTCCATTAGATTTTGATGTAAATAGAAAGAGATGTCGTATAGTAACTAATATTGTTACTTTGTTTGTTGCGATTGCATTCTTCAATGTACTTTTACGGCTGGTTATATGGAGTATGCAATGAATTTTGATTTACCTTTTCACGGTACTGTCTTCGGGAAGAGTCGAGAGATTGGATGAGGTTAGTGGCGTGACCGAGGAAGAGTGCGTAACACGTGGCTCCAGATATCATGGACAGCATCGTGAGCCACATGTCGGTGAGAGACTGCGGTGGAAACCTGCCATACCCGATGCACAGCATGTGGGACATGGCTTTGAATAACGCCCAGGAGTACTGCTCTAGCCAAAATGCTTCCTGAAATGTTAAAATAATTGTGTTATTTTTTTATTGGTACCTTGCGCAACTTAAATAAATCCAAACCCACAACTTTAAAAACGTTTTGATTACTAGGTGTATAAATTTTCAGTTATTATTTTATGATTTTACTTTATGACTACTTATCATGATACTTAGTTACTTTATCAGTTACTCAAAACATATTTTGTTCAAATGACAGCTGCGTACAGATATCGCGTACCCTGGGTACGCGTAGTCAGTATACGCGTGTCCAGAACGCCAAGTCTGTACCTGTATGGACTAGGCGTTCTGGACACGCGTATACTGACTACGCGTACCCAGGGTACGCGATATCTGTACGCAGCTTGAGGGTTGACTGTGAGTCTATTATTATCGTCTTAATTTAATATGAGAATACACACCTGTAACTCATTTATTGCTACCCAAGAGTTTGGCGGAAACCCTTGTAACATAGGAACGAGGAACTGCAGACAACCGGACCAATGGCCGATGAGCAGCATCATGCAGATCAAGTTGAATATCCGCATGAACACGGAGGCCATATTCAGGAACTGAAAAGACAGTCACATAGTCAGTCGACACCAAGACACGGAAGAGCGTCGCCTCTAAAGGAAGCCGTGCGGACTGCGCGACAAGGACGCTCGAAGTCAAGCATCGCGATGATTCTCTACCGATGAAATTCGTAAGAAGTGAAGAAAAAAATGTGATCGCGTGAATCGAGTCATCGAGCTCGCATGCTGTGGTGGGTGTGGAACGAGAGTCGCGCGACCGAGGCCGCCGCACGGCCGCGCGAGCCGCGTCCTTCCCGCGCCGGCCGCGCGCCCGCCGGCGGGACGAGGGTCGGAAACAGAAACGTCAAACGAGAAGAAGCGAAGCGAACGCAGCGGTCTAAAGGAGCCGGGCAGCGCCGCCGGCGACATGCGAAGCGGGCGAACGAGCACATGCGCGCCGGCTCGTGCCGACCCTGGTTACCTTGAAGATTAGATTGCTTTTGGTGCCCTTCTTTTTTTGAACGTCGGAGCCCAGACGTCCCCTCCGTTCCGTGCGCTTTTTTTGAAGATTCTGCAAGATCTAGAAAACAAGCGAGAAACACGAGATAGTAGGAAGAGAGCCAGGCGCGCCCGGGACGCGGACAGGATCAGCGGGCGGAGACGCGATCGTGCGGGCGTAGGGCGGGTGGCGTGCGGATGCAGGCTGCGAACACACACAGGATGCACTAACACCGAGCGGAGCGGGCTAGCCCCCTACGCCTACAGCGCTGGGCGCGGCATGCTGCACCTGCGAGGCGAGGTCGCGCGACGCGCCGCCCTCGGCGTCGCCCGGCTCGCTGCGCGGCTTCGGTGCGGGGCTCATCTGCACACAACACCGTCACTGCGTTGTCGCCACCACCGCCCTCTGTACTCCACTTCTCACTGACTCTCCGCATAGAGGACAACGACCACCACGAGACGCTACCGTCTCCAGAACTTTACGTTTTTACTACTTAGTGAAATGATGCAATGGAGAGTATTTTGCTGTGATTGTTTAATTTGATCATTAGGGAATTATAGTTTTGGTCTAGGTTCGGTCTGTGTTATTACTTTAACGACTCGATATAACTTTGATTATGCTAGGTTGTTCTAGGTGCTCACTTTCTAAAATATTTATGTGTCTCGATGTCGTAACTCCAAATTGAGTGGCGTCTGCAATTTGTTCTTGTGTTTTTGTATTGCATGAAAGGAGGAAGTTGTTTTCTCTGTTTTTATTCGGCATCAGCGCATCTTCACTCTAAAGGCTTCGAAAAAGCTGCAACATAATATTGGCAATTTGCAAATAATATTTTGTGTACGATTGATCTGGACGGTTCGGGTCGGACTCTGTCGATCGGTAGGTCGCGGCGCGGGCGCACAGAAGAGAAGACAGACGTCACGAGTGAGAGCGTGCTCAGGCAGAAATAAGCTTGCAGAGAAGCAGTAGAGAAGTGCAGAGCGGGACGTGGGGCTCACATACAGTTGGGGCGGGATTATGGTATAATACAGGATTACAACAAAATTCCACGTAGTTAAGGATCACTACTTGCTAAAACAGTAAATTCATTAATATAAATATTTCATTTTTAACATTCACTTGCCAATTGTGCTACTTCTTCATTCTCTCGTCTAAGTGATCGTTCTTTAAGATAATCCAATTATTCCAACATTACATTGTTTAGTATTGGCGTTAGTATGTCGTGTTAGTAAATGTGAGCGTAATGTAGTTTAGGCAGTGTTAGTGAAGGAGTTAGGTAAAGTAAATAGTAATTTAACCCAGAATATCGTGTGGGTTAGAAGAGTGGCTTACATATACTTCCTCCCATTGTGAGACGTATCGGACGAGCCTGGACAGTCGCAGCAGCCGGACTAAAGACAGCAGCTTCGCTAACCGAAGTATCCTCAGCGCGCGGCCCGCGTGAAGAATTTGAAAGCTTTCACTAAAATCCTGTCAACACAAACAAAACATCTTAGGCTATCACACAGAAACAATGCGATGCCCTAAAATCACCAGGGCTACCGTCCTAGTCACAAGAGCATCATACCCAAGGATTTTCTTTACAAAGAAAGTGTTAAAGGCATGCAAACTGCATCCGAAAGTTTTCAGCCAAAGAAAAGTGCTGAAGCGTTACGAACATGTAATAATTATGTTTTGGCAATTTACATTTTAGTAATATCCAGTGGAAATCACTATTAGTGAAAGCTCAATAGAAATTGCCTATAATAACTGTTAGCTTTTGAACATGTTAGAATAATAAGCCTTTTTATTGATGCGAAAATTGAATACAAAATAATTAATAAATAATGTAACTGCACTGCATTATATTTTGCTTTGCCTGTTAGTGTGTTCTGTATAGCATTATTGAATAATTTATATACAATTTGGTCGTGTTGCGTTTGGTAATAACTTTCAAATAATAATAAATTATAAAAAACAAAACAAAATTCTGTTTAATGTGCAGTTTACTGAGATGGGTTCAAAATTCAATTGAAATGCGGGAAGCATAGGAAAGACCATGCTTAAACCGGCGAAAAGAAAAATACAAGAAGTTGGAAAATATAAGAAAGAAAAGTAACGACGTCGTGCATTTTATCAATTTGTAGAAAACAGCTTAACCATCGGCGATAGTAGAAGTTGAATTTAAGTGCGAATCGTGAAAGATATTTTAGAACAGCCGGTGCTTAGAGTTTGAAAAGTGCTCATTAAAAAGTTTAAGAGTTTTTCCAAAAACAGACAAAGTATCCCTAAGATCGAGCGGCATTTTTAGAGAGAATGCAGGACTTAGAAAGTAATACCAAAGAAGAGACTGTTTATGATCTAGGTACTGATACGTGCAGTATAGAGAAAAATGTGCATAAATTAAAACTAAATTATATAGTAATTTGATGAAGAATGTATACTAGTGCTACCAAACCTTCTCACGTTTCTGACCCTAAAAATCGTAGATAACGAAGAGGCTCTCGTAGAGTTTCAACAAGAGTTCACAATGACAAACGAAAAATCAAAATCTAACAATAACGAAAGTCTAAACAAATGAACACCCAAGCTGAAACAGAATATCAACAACATAAAAGATAGATTAAAACTAGTAATAGAACAACACGGCCAAATTGCAACGTACGTTTACCTGATTGAAGATCAAAAATATATAATCTAGTGGTATACTAGAGATGAGGTCTAGGAAGAACCATGTCCTCAAATAGTGCTTCGCTATTAACTTGGGATCTAATATCACTTGCTCTGCATTATCTTGCTGCATTATTCCTGAAAAGAGAAATATAAATGTTTCTTTAATCTGTAGTAATCTGGCTCTGCGAGTTTTTCTACGTAATCTTGAAGATAAATTGAATTATTAATGTAGACGTTTGGATATTTTGTTGTAAGTATTGGAGCCAAAAAAAGTTCCTCATTTCTGGGAGACTGTCGCGTGTTAAAATGATGATTATGCAGAATATTTTTAAAACATCGGCCTGATGATACAAAGCCGCCTATTATGTATCAAATTGTCAATAAAGTTCCTAAGAACTTACAGTATATATATTATACCTACGTAGGTAACGTATGTTATAGGTAATTTTACAAAATAATCTAGGTTAGAAATGATAAAAGAAAGATAGAAAATGAATTAACTTACCTGTTCTAAAATTAACAACGATATCTATAAGAAATATGGTGTCCGATAGACAATTAAAGGCAATCCAACGCGTGCTGAGGTCATCATTGAAGAAGGATATGGCAACAGGCAGGATGATGAGGTTGGCCACCAGCAGTAATAGCATGCAGAGGTCCCAGTAGAATCTGAAACAATAAAATTAAACGTTTTCAATTTATTTTTTGGTGCGTTTTAGGTCATGTACACGATGACCAGCTTATTCTGTGAATTTAAAGACTTCTTAAATGGTAGCAAAATCTGAGAAATAGTTTTCTATAACTTGTTTCATTGATTTATGAATTTGAATAATGTGGAATATTTGAAATTGAAAAAAGGTAAATGTACAGTTGTTCCATCTCACGAAGGCCGGTTGGTCTTAATTGTGTGAGTGTAGATACACATGCACGTTGTTTCTACTTATTTAAAATTATTTAGTACCGCCCTGAAATTTAAAACTAATTTTCAAAGAGAAGATCAGGTTAAGCACAGCAAAAACCGCATCAACCCCTGAATCAATTCACTAATCCGCTTATTCCCGAAATAGATTACATCAATGAAATCAACAGCAAATAGGTCAAGGTAGGCATCTAAACAGGAACCGTGAAATGCACGTTTGAAGAGTTTATTATAAACGATCATAGTGTACGGTTCTTTTTGTAGCTGAAAGAGCAGAATATCCCATTGGGAATAGAAGAGTTTGTAGCGTTAAATTCCTAGAAATATATGAAATGTTAAGAAAATGCTATTCGTTTAGGTAGGTAGCTTATGGACCCAATAGCCCAAGTAGCATGTGGCTATGAAGTGTTATTTATTACTTACAATTTGAGCAACTTCCATTTTGCTCATCGAAAAGCTTGATAATGCTGAAATGGCAAAAGACTTTACGAAGTCTTGGTAGAGAGTCTCATATACAGAATAACATGGATGTCTAGGTTACCTATATTGCTGTATTCATTTGTTTAACTGGATAAACACAGGCATCGTACGAAATGTCTATTTCTGACTGCAACTGGACCTCTAGCAAACAAGCTCGAAATGCCACGCATCAGAGGCGATTACAATACAAGGCAGCAAACATGATTGCTGTTCAACCACAAATACCCTTAGGCGACTAAAACCTGAAGAGACTATTCAGGCATTTCGTAATAAAGAAAATTGCTTCAAACTTCCAGAAAGTTCAGGCGACACGCCTACTTAGTAGTTACAAGGTCCTATTATTCATAGTAGTTAAGTCGTGCAAAGTTTGAGCTAAGTACTTCAAAGTATGCAAAAACTGGTGTTGATGTTATGAAAGCACATAAGTAGGTAGGCATAAATGAAATTATGGAAGTTTAGTCTTGATGTCTTGGAGTTACCGCAAGGCCATAGTATTTTATAAATACAGATTATTGTAAATAAAGGATAAATTGCAGAAACAGCATTTGCAATATACCATTTAGAGAGCATCTTTTACTCGTAGCTTTCATTTAGATTTTAGATCAATGAGATCAATCGCGATGCCGTAGCTCTTAGCGCAAAATCTTCTGAGTAATACGGTAATTGTGGGTACGTTTTACAGGACATTGTGTCCTAGGCACAATTACCCAATAGAGTGGCGTTAGAGCCAGCAATTGCTCATGCAGTGATCTCATATCGTTTGCTGACCGCACCTGATTATCGTATTCATTCTTACCTACTATGTCCCCCTTACTTATGAAAGATGTTTATAGTTGAATACTGGTTAAACAACGTCCTGTCTCTGTTTGTCACTATCCACAAATAAAGACAGGACGTTGTTTAACCAGTGTTTAACTTTAAACATCTTTCATAAGTATATGCTCATTCGCTTATACACACTCGTTATTGTAAAGTTGGATAAATCGAGCAAACGAATGTTATTTATTTTTAAAACAGAACATTTATTGCGGGTTAATGATTAAGTTCGATTGGGACCACTTGTGGCTTGTTTTATTGCAGCAAAACAGTTATTTCATTATTTGCGGCTGCGGGCGGAACAATACGCATTGTTTTACAGAGAACTAGAAAGCTTTTATTTCAACTTATATGAGAGTAGGTACCTACCTACACCTACTTATGATTTATGGTTTATCTAATTCTTAGGCATAATTATCATCAATCATAATTATTACCTATGTAAAGTGTATAGATTTCAAACAAATAGTAGGTAAAGTACTTAAGTAAGTATATCAGTTTCTTAAATTGCTTGAAATTATTTTACTCATCAAATTATCAACTTTGTTAGTCCAAGTATGCCTACGAGCTTATTCATGCAATATGGAAAACAATGCAATAGGCAATGTGGTTTCCCACAACACACGCTAGAAACATGCATCAATCGGGTATTCTGCACGACCTATATAAACTGAACGAGGGTCATCCGCGGAAACAAGGGCTCCACATTCAAGAGCTCAAATAGCATTATTAACTCAAATTCCTACTTTCCGCTACTGCTTTACTCAATGTGAAAATGTAAAGAGGTAAATGACTGTAGTTTCACACAATAAGCCAGAAAAATACACACAATAAGTCTGCGTCAAGGCATGATTGCGCCAGTCAGTGAAACGTGAAACATTTGGGAAACTGTTTGCTTTTCATAAGGTAATGGTGCGCCTAGTCAGTCATTTCGTGAATTCCATCATCAGAGAACTCTATTAAGTTTACTGAAATAACAAACTTTAAAAATTGACGAACATACAGTGAGAAAATAACAGATGATGTTAATTTCCGAACCAACTTCAACTATTTTCCTAATTATTTTGATACGTTTTCACTCAAATACTCGAATCTTAAAATAAAAGCAAAAACAAACACAAATTAAGGTACTACCTGAGTTTATAAAGTCCTAAGGTAGTGAATTCATGGAAACTGTGAATACAAAAGTTGAGGTCGAGGCAATAAAGTAATATGTTACCCAAAGTACATTTTTTACAGGTTTTTTATAATGATTAATAAATAAACTATAAAGTCATAGATCTAGCTCTGTTGTAGGTACCTATTTAGTTAGTTAATTTACTTCAGAATCTAAGAACGAAATATAATTTATTGCCCTACTTGAGCTTTCTTGATTTGACCAAATTGATGCAGCAATTTTGAAGTAAAGCTTTTTTACTTACGCTTGACTTGGGGAGTAAGCTGGTGAATGCGTGACGAGAGCGTTACGAAAAGTTTGACCGGCGACGGAAGTTTTACTTCAGTCGTTTTTTTTTCCTGTCGCTACTTTTAGCTTTACGATTCGTAAACCTGGCCAGCTTGAATTTATCTTCATGATCATAAATCATACTCAGGTCCAGGTCAATAACAAACCTACCTGTTCACTGGTGACAAAATTTACGAGGTATGTTAGTGTTACGAGTAGTTAACATGGTATATGTTCAATGAACGAAAGCTTTCTCCGGCCTTTTCAGGTCCTATGTAGGTACCTTTTGTTCGGCTTACAAAACATTTGAACAGAACAATGTTTTAGTCCTAAATTAATTAATCCTGACCATTATCTCAGATTTCTGCTTTTATGTTCATTGAGGTTTTCATTTTGTAATGAAATATAATGAAGGAAATATAGGGTAAATAAATTATAAAGTTCTGTTTAAATATGTTTCTAGGTTTCTATAGTAATTTTCGGGTGACTCGAGTGTCACCCGAAAATTTTCATTACCTACGCGAGTCCCGTTAGTTTACCTACCTATTTTTTTTTAAACTTGTTCAAGTTGCGAAAGTTTAAAATGTGCGAATGTTTAAAACGGCTCTGCTTAAATTTGTATTATACAGGGTGATATTAATTCGTTATTTTCCGATTTTTTCCTATTAGTAAGCTTTCCTGGAAAATGATGAAATATGAAAGCAATATCTCACATAGTTTCATTGTGATTTATAGGAAGAAAAAATAACAACACGGCACAGCATTTTACGGAAAACCATTACGGCGCTATCAATTTATGTGATTGTAATGGTTCAGCTTCCGCAGGTGTAATCGTTATTACAATTACTATAAAGCTCAAATTGGTATGCACAATTGTGCATTGAAACATAAATACTCATTGCTTTAATTAACCTTAATTCGATGCATTCACCTATTGTAGTGCATGAACGCAATCGCATGTCGTACTAAATGGCTATTACAGATTTCATACCTATATTATGAGTTCTTGACAACTGGTTATTATTGTAGTCATCATGTTTTATTTACTCCCTGTTGACATAGTCCGTAGCTGATTATATAATTGACTGCAAGTATGCAACAAATTCACGCGACTACTTTTTACCTACTACCAAATGAGATGAGTGCATAAGTACTTACCTAATTTCTCAAAAAAAAAGGTGGGTAGGTCGAACCCATTTCATATTAAAGTATGTGTGTTGAATGTATTAATAAAGTAAGCTGTTTCAAAAGGTAAAACCTTAATTAATCAGAGTAAAAAGCTATTGCGAATTGCGTTTAAAAATTCAAATCGTAACTGGCTGTTTATAGAGGTCATCAAATGGAAGACCCATTGGATAAAAACATCCATTAGTGGAATAGCTTGTTTGTGGCAGTAAACCATGGAATAGCTATTCTGTACATTAAGTAGTACCTACATATTTGCTGTGGTGTTCTCAGTTGCTCATGTTTAGGATAATAGTGGTTTATAAGTTTATAGAAACCGTACATTTTTCGGAATAAAAAGTAGCCTATGTGCTATTCCAGACTATAATCTATCTATGTGCCAAACATCTATATTCAATAATGCAAAGAGAATGCAAAAAGAAGTTACTTACCTTTTAATTTACAGTAAATGAGCCTTACATTGAATGCAAATTTTAAAATAATAAGGCTTGCAGTTCAAAAAGAACTCACTATTGAAAAATGACTAAAGAGCAGTCACGTTTTAAAATTGAAAAAGAGTCCTAATAATTTTAAGCTCGTATTTAGAAAAATGATTTCATAAGTCAAGGTCTGTTATGATGGGTATATATTTTGCTAATCATTATATTCGACAAATAGTAGGTACCTTTAGTCGAATTGCACGAACTAAAAATATATGAAAAATGACATTTTGACCGTCAATTTTAGTGCGTATAATTAGAAATACGACTATAAGTGGGCCATCCAAACACCTGTCATCATTACCTAATTCAACGTTTGATCCATTGCTCGATGCATTGTTTATGAAACATTTACTGAGGATTAGAGCATATTGATTAGAATAACTGAATTTCAATTAGTGGAATCCGCTTAGTGCTTGCATATGAAAGTGTCAGATTATTAGGCGTCAATATGTCTATCTGTATAGAAAATTCGTTGAATTGAATTCAGATAAGCGTGCAGAGATACCCGGCATAAAATAACAGATTTATCCGCTCCAGTAAGCTTGAATAGGGATTTGTCAATATTGTCACACAAAATTATTGTGACTCGTTTTGGCGATAGAAATCGCAAACTAGAAATCAATTTTGCAATGCCGATGTGCACCGTATAGAATCGGTAAAGAAAATTTCCTGGGGTTGATTTTGCAAAAGCCTTCGACTGTGAATATCAATCCCGGGTGGGGAATCCAATATGATAGACGACATCTGTTTAATTCAAACGATAGTGGGATTTCTATACTGGATGCTTCTTATTTTATTTCTGATATTCATAAAGGAATAGGTGGTATATCATAAAGAGTACCTCAGGGAGTTGTGACATGCCATGTTTATTAAAAACATTTATAACACTAAACTTATTTTTTTTAGTTATAGAACATGATTGCATTAATAGTTTGTAGCTTCTTCTTTGATGTTGATTAAGTAATTAGGTTATTGATCACAAATTCGCAATGGTTTTGTGGCATCCGTCGAATTAAAATCAGACAAGCGTGTAGAGATACTGGCTCCAGTGACCCGTACAAATTGGAATATTGCTAATTATGTCACACTACGTTATCGTGCGTCATTATACTATCCGATATCACTTTGTTCTATTGTTCTAAGTCATGCGTCTACTAATCTTGGCTGTAATTCTAGACATATTGCTATTACCTACTACATTATTCTTGCCTTGCATGTTTTTGTAATTAGTGTAGAACATACATTACTTCTGTCTATAATAGGGTCGGTTTTGAAATGATTTATTATGTCACACAAAAAGAACCTGACGTTCATTTGAGAATTACACAATGGATTTTGCATTTGAAAGCTTTGAGAATGTCCCTTTGGCCTTTAGTAAAAAGGAAAACTTCAGTTGGGTCAATTAGGGTCATTACAATGTTTAAGAAAGTAGAACAGATTAAAATGCAATAAGAATTTATATGAGTTACAAAATCCTACATTTTAAAAGTTTCATTAATTTTCAGTAATTTCCATTTTTTATGTAGGTGGATACTCAATCTACTATGGTAAATCTTAATGTAAACGAAATTTCTGATCACATGAACATATAAATGGTTCATAGAGTATTTATTTATCTTTGTATTATTAGTAGTGACAAGCTGGTAATGGTACCTAAGAATATAAATTGAAAGTAAGGTCTAGGTGAGTCTGCATTATTGAAAACCCGCTTGCTGGGAGATTGATCCATTGCAAGTTTAACGACACTGCTAATATAATAGTTTCTTTTAAAATATGTACTTTTAGACAATTTTTATTGCAGATATATAGATGTTCTCAAGATGCATATCTTCAATTTGGGACGTTATATCTTAATTTCAAAACCTAAATTACCTATATTATAAAATATCCTTAAAAAGTATCTAGGTACTGTTTCTCATACTCAAGTCTGTCCTAGACACTGACATTGTTCTTCAACTACCCCCTGGGAACCACGAGCAACGTAAGATTTACATATATTGTAAATAATATTCATATACACGTGCTATCCTAAAAGGCAAGATTACAAGTTTAGGCATCTTATATTTACTGTAGGACTTTTTGAAAATTGTTGTACAAAGCGAGACGATTTAATAAATTATCGCTATCACGCTCTCGCTCGGCTTAATGTGTGGCAATCTGAACTACTAATTATGGCTTAAATGGCAATTATATCTGTACTGAAATGTAATACGTAGCTACACAAAGATTTATCTATAGTTACTTTCGCCCGCGGCTTTGATCTCGTGTTAACAACCTTTTAAGAAGTTTTTACATTATGATCACGGTCTACATCTTTTCTAACTTTTTTACGTTTTTTACAAATCAGTTTAGACGTGATTGACCAGTTTTAAGAGACCAACATTATGACTACTCATAAACTCTTTAGATTAATAATGTACTTAACACCGACAGATTTTGCCCAGTCTAGGAGTTCTAGGAAAACTGAAAACGTGTTTTCAACCAAATGATTAATATACATTTTATTGAAAAAGCGTTTTAGTTTTCCTCCAATTTTTTTCGTGTTTATTGTCTTACTCCAATAAGTTTATCGTCATTATAGTACCTAAAGATGCTAAAACCTGGGAACAGTTTCAGTCTTTGAAATGGTTTATTCAAAAGTCTTTTAAGTACCGACACGACACATAAATCTTTTCGTAGGCATTCAGCTATTGTCTTCAAATATCAAACATTATAAAACCTCGTTGTACTATTAGGCTCATATTTATAGTAGCAGATCGTGTACCATCACATAGCTATCACGATTTCACGCCACTCGGATGTCTAGACTCTGATAAGGCCAACCATCTGAATGTGATCCTGTGTAATGTGATCCTACAAATATACCTACCTTACATACATATTTGGCCCACCCAAATACCGAGATCAAAACATTTGAAGGGTACAGGGGAAGAAAGATCATTGTCATAGTCAACTCATTTTGAGAAAATGAACAAAGATTGACAATGTTCTACTTTTCCTACAGCCATACAATCTTTTTTTTTGAGCCTTACGTTGACACTGATCGTTTTTAGCGTTATTGGGGTATACGGCCAAATGCTTTTTTAATTTTCTACGAGATGGCATTTTTAACTCAATACCGCAAAAAACTGACAATGATCTTTCTTCCCCTGTACCCTTCATTTGTCAGGAACCGCAATAGAAAACAAACAGTAAATTTTCGGTAGGTACAGTAGAGCTTCTACCTAGCTTAGAATTCATTCTTTCACCTTTTGGGAATGAAATAGAAAAGGATATAATACGATAGAACCGATATTTTCGTAATTTTATGTGGGGTAGTTTTCACCTTGTCGGCATCGTAAAACTGTACCTTTAGGGAATATAATTTAGATTCTAAAATATTAAGCTGACTGAATTTTCATGAAAAACTTACTTCCACGTATAAAAATAAAAAAAAGTAACTTTTCCACAAATTAAAATTGGTAATCCTGTAAAAAGGTATCTTCCAATCATTCTTCTAATACATATTTATCTACATATAAAAATTCTCTAAATAATTACCTATCGTAAAGAATGTTTGATAAAGTAAATAGAAAATCCCAAATCAAAATGTTTTCGCTTATGTTGCCTATCTCTTTGGAATACCCGTAACTCATAGCCTGTCTATACTATACAATTCAGTAGCATATTTGACAAAGGTCTCGTCATATCCAGTTTGTTGCGAACCCGTGAAAGAAATTCAATATTCGTCCCTCACATTTAGGGCTCGAAAGTCACAGACTAAATTACAGTACGATCCGGAAAGTCAAGGAAACACTGACCTTTGCGCTGTCACCAATATTGCCCTCGGAAATATGCAAATGTTGACAAATTGTATTCTATAAATAAAGTTACTTTGAGATGCATGGCGGTTTGATGGGTTATACTGATACGGTTTGTCGGAATCGGTGTTCGCTTCCTTTAGGGTTTTCCCTTGGGGTAAATTTCGTATTCATACAGTGCTTATTAGTAATATAAGCACTTTGATTAGGTGGATTGACTTCTATAGTTTTGTTTCTTCTAATAACAATCGTATGCTAGACAAGTGTCAGCTACATCACGTAACTGTGTAACCAACAACGCTAAGATATAAAATCTATGAGACCGTCAGGTTGAATTAGTACCTGCACGTACTTAGTTCGTTTTGTGTGCGGTATATGAACCAAAGTACTTAGCAAAAGGTGCCGCAGCTAAGTAAGATAAGATCAGCTAAGGTAGCTTAGCTCGCGGAGTGTTCTCTATAAAATTCTTAAACATTCTACAACATTTTGATAAGAACATTATATTCATTCTAATATAAAAAAGCCAAACACAAATGAAATGTTACTAGCACCAGCACTACTAGCAGTTTCAAAACATAATGGTTCCTCGCCACAACATACGAGCATAAGATATTATGAAGCTCCATTTCCGAAACAGGAAAGATTAGCAAATCGAATAAGACTGGAGGCAAAAAATGTATAATAGCTTTCCGGTTCCGAAATAAAACCGCAACGTAACAATCTCATTCGCGTTTGCGAATGCATAATAAAGTAAAAGAAATGGGACAAGTACCTACCACGATAATAAATCTTTTGTATTCTGCAGTCCGAATTTGCATCATAGCGACGAGATCTCGCCTTTTGAATTACACTATCCTTTTCAGTTCTGGTAAAACCGCGATTGAGTAAGAGGGATAGAATGTAGTTCAGCCGGAATTGAGTTACTTTAGCTGCTTTAGCCGGCCGCTTTTGCATAATAGGATAATCCCTCACTGACATTTCCTATACAGGGGATTACAGTATGTAAAGTGTAACTTTGCTTACAAAGTTTCTAATTGCATTTTCAAAGGTGTTTCGATTGAATTGACAGCGATTGAAAACCCACTTTAAAGTAAAATATTTAAACTCGAAACTCAGTGCGTACAGATTTTTCAATGAAACAAGTAATTTCTAAGGTCTAGCTTGAGTAGACTTCAATAAATAATGGAATCACCTTCATTTGTAAACAGTAATGCATACGAATGAAGCTGTATTGTTTCTGTTTCGCCAAAAGTTCTGGTTTATTAATGCTTTCTTAGCAAAACTCTTGCACCGAAACTGAAGATAACCTCGTTCGTTTCATTATTTACTTACTTACTCCCTTATTTATTCAGCATTACCTAGTACGCCAGCCGTCCTTGACAATGAA
Source organism: Camptogramma bilineatum (assembly GCA_958496255.1). NCBI lineage: Eukaryota > Metazoa > Arthropoda > Insecta > Lepidoptera > Geometridae > Camptogramma > Camptogramma bilineatum. The sequence continues at coordinate 5,463,459 of OY292467.1, read as the reverse complement.
AGATACAGAAAAGTAGTAGCGCCTTGGCTTTACATAACTAACTTCAATGAAATGTGGGATAGCGTCAAAACAAACATAAATATGGATTTACTGACATCATTGGATTTTTTTTTTCTCAATGATTTAAGCGAACAATACCTATAGACGATAATAACTCCCTTAAAGGTCCATGTTAAGTATATCTACAAAATTCCTTTATTCATAAATGTATCCCTCCCTATCATCCGGTCGATCGCAGCACGTAAAGTGACGAGACAGGGCGCAAACTCGGCTAAGCCTTAAAACAATTTACATAAAGAATTCAGTATGACTCGGGTGTACCATTCCGAAAGGCTTTCAGATTCTTGATACTGAAGGTTTGATTCTTATGTCGGAGCGGTATCTAGAAGTTCGGGTTTGAAGGTGCCTTTATCAAGATTTGGAGAGCCTCGGATGAGCCTACTACTCAATGGAAGTGCTGGCTCGGCAAGATCAAAGACAAAGTACATTCTCACCCTTAGTTGTATCAAAGTTAGTCGAAACTTGTAACATTATTGGGTGTTCATTATTCATGTTTTTTTCCGCAGTGTTCGTAAACAGTACTTTTGCTCGGCTTTATAGATAGTTTTCATTTAAACTACTTATACGACATGCAGTATAAATATTTCTAAAAAATATTCTATTAGTTGACTAGAAGTATTCTAGTCATCGGGATGTCTAGAAAACTTTACGAAGTTTCAGAAACACTATTTGAAACTAAACAACAAGGTCTTGAAACTTTGAATGGAATTCTTAAAGGGTTCGTAGATGTTCGGAGCCACATTGTGAGACTTTTCTTGAATCTAAAATTGAAAATACTTTTCTGAACCGAATTTAGTCTCTACCTCAGAGACGTTTGAGGCTCGGCTTTTGACACAAAATGTGTTAAGTATAAGTCATTTTATCCCACTCGTATGTTTCGGTACTACGAATTTTAAATATTTCTCTATTATTATTTATCTCTTAGTCCTTTGTTGGATTAATTTACTGCGTTTGAGTTTTGTTGATGGCTTTTGCTACGAGAATTTCGTAGAGCTTTTTTCGTAGCACTCGTAATTAAGTATTTTTAACAAAAGCCTAGAAAGCCACTTCAAAGCTCTATTGTTACTATGGCCCTCTTTGGTCTTTTTCATCAGTTCTACTTCACCGAATTTACTATTTTGATTGATTTGATTATGGAATACTTTCTGAAACAAAATAAACTAGTAGTTCGCCCCGAACTGAGATCTCGCGCACCGTAGATGGCTTACATTTGGACTTTCTTCTGACTGTAACGATCTGTTGTGCATAGATTATTATTGTATGTTGTGGGTAGAATTGTTTTTCGGTGAATAAACCAGTCCATTGCTCACGCCCGCCTTTTATTGACGCTTCATTGGCGACAGGACGGTGATTTTCGATAAATACACGCGTGAAACTTGATTTGCATAATGCCTATCGGTAAAATTGAACAATTTAATTTGAGTGCTAGACAGTGGCCGGCCTATATACGTCGAGTGAATCAATATATCACGTTAAATAGTATCGATGACACGTTGAAAGTACCCATGCTTATAACGGTTGTTGGAGAAGAAACTTATTCGTTAATGTGCGACCTGTGTTCACCTAGTTTTCCGGAAGATAAAACGTACGACGAACTAGTGAAATTAGTGACCGAACACTTGGAACCACAACGTTCCGAGATCGCCGAGCGCCACGTGTTCCGGTTGCGTCGTCAGCGTACCGGCGAGTCCCTCACCGAGTACCTACAGGCGTTGAAACATCTCGCACAATTCTGCAACTTCGCCAAGTGTAAATCGTGCTCGACACTCGAGGAGAACCTGCGAGATCAATTCGTGTCGGGTCTGGCGAACGACACAATGAGATCGAGAATCTTCGCAGAGAAAAAGATCGGGTACAAAGATGCGGTCGAGCTAGCACTAGCACTGGAGGCGGCTGAGAAGCATGCGGAGGTGAGCGGATCGACGGCTGTGGAGGCACCGGGGGCTGCGCGCGCCGGGGCGGGCGAGGGCCTGCATCAGGTGCGCGGCGGCAGCGGCGGTGCTGGCGGCCGCGCTGGCGGGCGCGCGCGAGCGGCGCGCGCGGTCGGCGGCGGCGGCGGCGCGAGCGGCGCAGGCGGCCGCGGCGCGGGGCCGGGCGGCGCAGGCGAGGCCGCTGGCTCGGGCGCGCGGGCCTGTTGGCGCTGCGGCAAGGCGCACACACCGGATAGGTGTAGGTTCAAAGGTTATACTTGTGATGAGTGCGGTCAAAAAGGACACTTAAAAGTGATGTGTAGGCAGGAAGTGCGCGGTGGTGGCGGCGGTTGGCAAAACTACGTGTGCGAGGAGGACTCGGACGACGGTATGTTCAACATCGAAGTGGCCTCCAAAGGTAACAATCCCTTTTTCATCAAGCTGTGTATAGATAACATTGTTGTGGAATGCGAGATGGACACCGGTAGTCGTATATCAGCAATAAGCGAAGAGACGTACAAAAGTTTATTTTCATACAAGAACATTTTGAAAGATAATTTAGCGTTACGCTGTTATTCTGGTTCACGAATCGACACCCAGGGCTATATTGAGGTTGATGTTAGTTTGGGCAAAGTGAAAGTTGAATCCTTACGATTATACATCATAAAAGGTGGTGCGCGCCCTTTATTAGGTCGTGAATGGATGCGCGCTTTAAAAATAACACAAATACACCTCAATACAATCATGGATGATAAGTTCGTGAACCAATTATGTAAAGAATATCCCGAAGTGTTTTGTGACAAACTAGGTACTTGCAAACGCCCCATTCGACTACAGCTGACTGATAAGGAACCGGTTTATGTCCGAGCCCGACCGATGCCTCTGGCGCTGCGCGCACGAGTCGAGCGCGAGCTAGCCCGCCTCGAGGCGGATGGTACCATTTATCCGGTAGATTATTCTGATTACGGAACGCCGATTGTGCCCGTTGTTAAGAAAAACGGCGACATTCGTATTTGCGGAGACTATAAAATCACAATAAATCCTAAGCTTAAACGTGATTATTATCCGTTGCCTCGCATCGATGAGTTGTTTGCTAATCTAAGCGGTGGTGAAAAATTCACAAAAATAGACCTTACGCACGCGTACGAACAGTGCATTTTGTCAGATGACTCGCAGGCTTACACGGCTATAACTACCCATATGGGTACCTATGTTTATAGAAGAACACCGTACGGATTATCGTGTATTCCCGAGAAATTTCAGAAAATGATGGAGGAAACTCTGCGCGGAGTGCCAGGGTGTGTCGTGTTTTTGGATGATATTTGTGTTACAGGACCGAATATTGCAGAACATAACAAAAATCTCAAAGCTGTACTCGAACGGTTGCGTGATATGGGTCTAACTGTTAAACTCAGTAAATGTCGATTTTTACAAGATAGTGTTAAGTACCTCGGTTTCATAATAAATAAAGGTGGTTTACGACCAGATCCTATGAAATTAGAGGCCATTTCCAGCGCCCCGAAACCTGAAAATGTAACTCAGTTAAAAAGTTTTTTGGGTATGTTAAATTACTACGGGCGTTTCATACCTAACTTAAGTACTTTGTTGCAACCTTTACATAATTTACTAAAAAAGGAAGTCGGGTGGGAATGGGACTCTAAGTGCGATCAGACCTTTATAAACGCTAAGCAATCTCTTCTGAGTGAACGAGTATTAGCACATTACGAGGAGGGCCGCGAGCTAGTATTGTCGGTGGACAGTAGTGCGTACGGGCTGGGTGCCGTGCTTGCGCACCGCTACGCCGACGGCGCCGAACGGCCGGTCAGCTGCGTGTCGCGCACACTCAGCGCGCCCGAGCGCAACTACAGTCAACTAGACAAGGAGGCGTTAGCTATTTTGTTTGGGGTCACGAAGCACCACCAGTATCTATTCGGAAGGCGGTTCACGTTGCGGACTGATCATCAACCTCTGACCTACATATTTGGGGAGAAAGGAGGAATCCCTCAAACGGCGGCCAGTCGACTGCAAAGGTGGGCGGCACGGCTCGCCGCATATGATTTCGCAATCGAGTTCGTCAGATCGGCGGACAACGGTCCGGCCGACGCGTTATCGCGATTACCGTTACCTCGGGAGGGTTGCTCGGCGAACTCGTTAGATTACTTAAATTTAGTGGAGGAATTTTTGCCTATTAATTGTAAAGATATAGCAAAAGAAACCGATCGCGACTCATTGTTATCTAAGATAAAAGGCTATGTACTCTTCGGGTGGCCATCGGTTCCGAGCTGCGACGCGGAGAAACCATATTTTGCGAGAAAACAGGATTTCGTGGTCGATCAAGGTTGCATTATTTATAAATACAGAATAGTAGTTCCCGATAGGTTACAAAGGAAAATTCTAGAAGAAGTGCACGAAGGCCACCTAGGTATAAATAAAATGAAAAGTTTGTCGCGTTCGTATATCTACTGGGCGAACTTGGACCGAGATATCGAACAGGTATGTAGGTCGTGCGCCGCGTGCTGCAGCGTGCGCGACGCGCCGCCGCGCGCCGCGCTGCACCCGTGGGAGTTCCCGCTGCATCCGTGGCAGCGCGTGCACGCGGACTTCGCAGACTGTGCGGGCAAACGTTACCTCATCATGGTAGACGCACACTCTAAGTGGATAGAGGCCGTACCCATGCGGAGCACCACGGCCGATAGCACTATTCAGGTTTTACGAAGTATCTTTGCACGTTTCGGTCTACCATCGCAGCTCGTGACCGACAACGGCCCGCCGTTTTCATCGCAAGAATTTAAGGTGTACTGTGTCAATAATTGTATCAAGCATACCACGTCGGCTCCTTACAGACCTCAGGGGAACGGAGCGGCGGAGAACGCCGTCAAAACGGTAAAGAAGGCGATAAAGAGAGCTATCTATGAAGGTCTCGACGTAAACGCTGCTCTGAGCAAATTCCTTTTTCAATACCGTAATTGTGAGCATGCAACTACGGGAGTGTCGCCGGCGGTGGCGCTGCAGGGGCGGCGCCTGCGCGGGCGCCTGGACGCGCTGCGCCCCGACCGCGCGGCCGCCGTGCGCGCCGCGCAGGAGCGGCAGGTGGCGCGCTGCTCGCCCCGCGCCGATACGGACTTCCGAGTGGGAGACGCGGTCCTAGCTCGCGATTACACGGCGAGGGGGGATAAGTGGGCCAAAGCGACCGTGCTCAAGAAAACGGGACCGGTCTCGTACAGAGTCAGTACAGGCGACGGGGTAGAATGGCGCAGGCATGCCGACCAGATGATACCGGCTCAGAGTAAAGCTCGTTATTCACTATCGCGAATGAGTGGCGTAGCCGTCGAGGCCGACATGGAGGGTCACGTTGAACCCGAGGTCGATAAAGGAGCCGATCAGGAGGATGCATTTGAGGACGCGTTCAGCGGTGACGACTCGGCCAGGTCGCCGCGTAATAAATCTGAGCGGGTTCCGGGAGTGCCGGCGCTGGCGCCGGCGTCGCCGCCCGCTAGCCAGCCCGCGCCCGCGCCCGCGCCCGCGACCCTCTCACCGCCTGACGCGTCCGCTCGAGCACTGCGTGCCATAAAACGTGCCAAACAGGCGCTCCTAAATTATTTAGATTAGTTGTTTAATTAAGTAAGTAACTCCTGGCTTGTCGGGGAGAGATGTAACGATCTGTTGTGCATAGATTATTATTGTATGTTGTGGGTAGAATTGTTTTTCGGTGAATAAACCAGTCCATTGCTCACGCCCGCCTTTTATTGACGCTTCACTGACTACCCCTATAATTTCAAGTGCTACTACTGATACTGCCGAGTATGCCTATTGCGCTAGCTCTTCATGGTAAAAAATACTGGCATGCATGCAGTACATAATGTCGCGTCTAATTTTTCATTTAGGTATTTCATATTTATGAATTCTCGTCGTATTTCTAAAAGTATACGTCCTAGAATAAAAATAATAACTATTTTGGAATGTACAAATAAAGACCTTTCATTTGACAGCCCACTCAATATATTTGTTTACTTAACTTTTTTTACCCCAATTATTTTCATTCTTTATCAAAATTTTTTTTATCATGAAAATAAATCAAGTAGCATCTAAAATCATTGCAAACCAAACCGCAACGATGCCACTCTCTTTTTAAGACCGACCAGTCAATGAGCTACGAAGTCATCGAAACTCTATGCAACGGGAGCTCTTGAGCTCTGGTTTCGTAGTTTTTGGTCTTTGGTCGTATTTCAAAAACTATACATCCTAGATTAAAAATAAAAACCATTTTGGAATGTACAAAATAAGCCCTTTCGTATGACACCCCACTCAATATATTTGTGTAACTTTCATAATTTTTTACCCCCTTGGGAACCCAATATCTTCACAACCCCTTCATCGATTAAGCTCATATGCTCCCCCGTAAATTTCCTTACCACAACCTATTGACCTACCAAGTTTCATGCAGATTGGATGAACGGTTCGACAGTTATGCTCGAACAACAATTCGTGAAACATACAAACATACAAACATACAAACATACAAAGCAAAATCGCCCAACTTACCACTAAGATCTTCGCTCGCTTCGCTCGCTCGATCGATAATATTGATTTGTTGCTGAAAATCCTAATATTGCAACTTATATGAATATGTGCGAATAAAATTTAAGGGGCCAAATCGGTTTGCAAGTGACGAAGTTCTTAGGTACCTATAAAACAAAAATAATAAAAAAACGACTGAAATGAGAGTCTCCTCCTTTTTTTTAAGTTGGTTGAAAACAATTGGCAATATGCGTCTGATTCAAAAGCGGGTTAAATGTATTTTATTATGAACATTGTTGCTTTAGAGGTATGTGTGTGTAATTATTTTTTAATATTAAACCATTTTCGATTAGAAAATAAATTTTAAAAATTGCAAAAAATAGTAGGAATTTCAAAATACTTGAAAAGGATGTGAAAGGATGTGACGACACGAGTTCATAAGAAAAGTCAAGGACGAGTCAGATATGACGATCCATAGATAAGTTTTTTTTTTAATTTTCACAATTCCTATACTCGAACTTATTGTTGTCACAGATTACTGTTGTACTTAGTATCAATTTGACGTCACACGTCAAAGTTCACAAATTGTTACTACAACAGTAATCTGTGACAACAATAATAATCGTGTTTCAGATGCGTGAAAATGTTGGTAAATTTCAAAAATTATTTTTGTTATAAAATTTTAGTATTTCAGCGCTGGAATTTTTATGACGGTTATTTGACGATATAACCTATCGATTAAAACTATAAAAAAAATTGATGCATATTGCCTATTGTAATACACTGTCATCCCAAGATGAGACTACCAATAATTTTACCTTGAGTATTGAGTAGGGGGAGATTAAGGGATGATTTATATTAGACCGGGCCGTGTCCGGGCCAACCGTAGTGTAGTTTGTTATTAACCGAGCGTCATTTGTTAGTAGACGGCCCCGGACGGGACACGGATCAGGCACTGATTAATATAAACTGCTTCATACAAAGAGTAGTAACGTTTCGAATCCGTGCCCCGTCCGGGGCCACGTACACGGCACGGCCCGGTCTAATATAAATCATCCTTTAGACGTCGACGTCGGCAGAGTCTGAAGTGGTCTCGAGCGGGTGAGTGGCCCAAAGGCCCTTATGTCAGGTGGGAACGGACGTGCCCACCCGCCATTTTAAACCTGCCGATTGTAGAACCATTGTTGGCTACCTAGGCTTTGTGATTTTACGTTTATGCTCAGAGAAAGGTCAATTTGTTTCATAGATTTCCAATATGATTAGGGCTTTGGTGTTTACGGAAGTAATCTCAACAAGATCAAGATGTTTTGCGCATGTTTTCAAGATGTTATTGCAGTAGGCACTTTATGGAAAAGGAAAAATTCACCATGCTTCCTAGCATTATTCCAGCTTACATTTTAATAAGCGATAGATTCTTCTGCTTTTATTTTTCGTTAGCTTTGGTCACCTTTGTTCTTACTAATTTCATACATGAAGTACAAAGCTTACTAAACTTTCACACTCTCTATAAAGTTTTAAAAATAAAAGTTTAAGAGCACTGTTTTCAAAAACAAGTAAGTACCTACTTAGTTTAGTTATTATTTGGTTGCTACTTAAGTAGAACGCTTCTGGCTCTTCACATTAAAATACGATTACGAAATAACATTGCACTCTAGTTAATGTATTTTATCTGGATTCACTCCAGATAATATTTTTAAGTTGAAACTGGAGCTCAACTAGAGCTTTAGTAAAAACAACCCTCATTTTCCAATGAATACTCGGATTTATTTAGTAATACCATTAGCGCATAAATACCAACTTACTTATCATAATGAATGTCCATTAGAACTATGATTGCCAAAGATTTCCTCTTAAAATTGAAAAGATTCGGCATCATGACTTTAACAATGAAATCAATTCAATAAGATACGATAAACGGTTTAAAAGCTTCCTGTCAGATTTATTTGAAATTTTAATAAGCACTCGCTAATTGAGAAAGCACAAAGGCATTTTGTCACACTTTGGTAAATATTGTCGTATTTTGTTACAAGACTCGTGATTTGGTATTTAGCAAGAACTTGTAAATAATTGAAATGTGCCAAGGCGTTCACATACTTTATAAAATGTTCGTTTGAATTGTACCAAAGTGTCTACATACTCTTCATATCATAACAGTAAAATCACACACAATCTGTAAGGTGAGGCTATTACGAAATTTTGTTTGAACTCAGTAATTTTATTGGGCCCTTGCCAGTTACCACCAGATGGTCTACTGTTATTTATCTTATCACCTAACTTAAAACAACTGATTGTATTTTTACTCAAATATTGTCCATAAGTTGAAAGATGGTCGAACTATAACCTACCTGTCTTGTTGAACTCCTAGATTTCTACCTAGATAAGAGCAAGCATACGCTTTTCAGAATCAATTTAAAATGTATAAAAGAATGTATAAAAGTTTAGAATGTAGGTATAGAATAAAATAACGTGCACCTTATAATAAATTACAATTTCGAATTTAATAACTTTTAAACACAAATAGGTCAACAGCAGTGGTTCTGCAGCGCCGGATTTCTGTGGCGCCGCTGCGCTGTGAAGTAAAACAAACTGAAACATAGATTTGAAAGCCTTGCTAAATCATGCATACGAAACAATTTTCAAGCGCGATCGTAAAACCTTGGTACGTTGCTTCGAGGCATGTCTGCAAATGTGGTTCCTTCTATCTGAGTGAACGGAAATGCATCAGCATTCGAGATTATTTTAGGCTTGGATTTTTACTTCTTACCTAAACTTGAGCTGACAAAAGTATTAACATATTCTCTAGTTTAATGTGTGTAATCTTCTTTTTTAAAATATAATCTATCTACTTATACAGGGTGTGGCAAATTCTTGGTCACTGAAGGGTAGCTACCTTTTCTCTTGTAGTTAGAAAGTTTTGTTCTTAGGAAACTTCAGTTTTATTTTGAAGAAAAAAATAATTGCATTTTTAGATTTTTGAAAATAAGTACAGTTAGCCTAAAAAATTACATTTGTCAAAAAAAACAAGTTGGTCTTAATCGACTCTATTTCCCACCAGGAACACTTCTTCCAAAGTAACTTACCAAATCAAATCGTAAGTTTTTGCAATAATTCAAAAAAACACATCCCATACATTTTCTATGAAATTAGTAGTTGTAAACATTATAGTGCCACTTATTCGATCGTTCTTAATTTAATTTCATAACTGCTCCGGCAAGCTGGGAGGCTATTATAAAGCGCGTATTTAAATTTAGAACAAAGTGCTTCCCTGCAGATGTACAAATGGTATGCTCCATGCATACCATTCTCTCTTGCGGCTCTGTCTGAAGCGCCTAAGGCTTTACAATAGCCTCCCAGCATGCCGAAGCAGTAACGAATTTAAATTAATAACCATCGAATAAATGGCACTATAATGTTTACAACTACTAATTTCATAGAAAATGTATGGGATGTGTTTTTTTGAATTATTGCAAAAACTTACGATTTGATTTGATAAGTTACTTTGGAAGAAGTGTTCCTGGTGGGAAATAGAGTCGATTAAGACCAACTTGTTTTTTTTGACAAATGTAATTTTTTAGGCTAACTGTACTTTTTTTCAAAAATCTAAAAATGCAATTATTTTTTTCTTCAAAATAAAACTGAAGTTTCCTAAGAACAAAACTTTCTAACTACAAGAGAAAAGGTAGCTACCCTTCAGTGACCAAGAATTTGCCACACCCTGTATAAAGTAATGTGGGCATGTACCAAATATGTATTTGGACATACCTCTGACTATCCCCTTCGACATCTTCAAAGGATCTTAAAGATGCCTAAAAAGATCTGAGAGCATGTCTACCGCGCCTGGGAATACAGTCGTGATCAAATTTCATTTTTTTTCCATCATCAAACTTCGGTAGGGTCTTCTGAATCTGCCCGCGAGGGATCATGTAGAAACGTATTTATCCTGTTTTAATTTCTATAGATTTAGGGCCCTACCTCACCGGGCCACCATGGTTGCAAAACCACAAACAAAAGTCCTACCTAGTGTCCCGCTTGGTTGCGCAACCAGCACACCAGAGGCGCGATTCATTCCGGAATGCATTCCGAATTCGGAAATTGGCGTTTCTTCGATGGAAAAACGTCAACTTTCCCAAGAAAATCTACAAATGCATCCCGAGAAGTGTGAATCGCACTGCAAGTGACATTAACGTATATTTTGTTGGTACCACGGTGTCCTAGTGAGATGCAGAGCTTAAAAAATCTTGGAAGCTTTTTAACTCGTGTGAAATTTCCACTGCTGCGTCCATAGGTGCAAAATCTTTGTTAGCACTGTGCTAACATAACAGAACACAGCATGTATTCTAAACCAAAACTACCAACCCATAAAAAAAACCATAGACGTCAGATAATCGTGTACGAAATTCAAAATATCTTCTAAGTTCAAAATAAATCGATCATAGACAACAAAAGTACGCATTACATAATTTTATGAGTAAAAAACCGCTGTTTCAAATTCAGATCGTCTTTGAAAACTTACGTGTTTCGTCGCAATTTTTCTACGTGTTTGAATGCTAGCCATTTGGTTAATTTATGTTTTGGATTCAGTGCACGGATCTGGATTGGTGGTTTCCTAGCGAGCACTGGATGGTACCACATGTTATACTGCTTTCAATAAAAGATTATTGCTTTGTTAAGCCTCGCTCTGAGTCTGCACACGAATGTTACAAATGTTAATAACAGCAAGAAAGCGAGTTTTAAAGGAGTACCTACCCCATTATTCTCCATTACCTATTCATAATAAGCTGTCATTTTAGCAAGGCATATAGAGAGTGGGTTTTTTTATCGTCTTTTACTTGATTTAAAATGAATGACAAGATTAAATTTTAATAATATTGCCATTTAAAGATAAAGCAGAAGTGTGCAAAAAGCAACCATTCGAACTCTAGTAGGTAAGTACCTAAGCTTATAAGTCCATTAAGTAATAGGGTTAGTGTCACTACTTTTTATCAAACAAGTACTTACTTACTAATGATACTCGTATTATTAGTTGCTAAATTTTAATGTCCAAGTTGGTAACTTCCGACTGGAAGTGATCTATAGATTTACAACGGCCTCTAGATGGCTCAGGCTTAGACAGGTTCTTGACATATTTTATGTTTGCTAATAGTCCTGTAATTACTTACTAACCTTGTGTGTGTAAAGTATGAGAACATATTTTGTTTCCGTTAATAAGTATAAGTAGGTGAGTTTATTTGTAACCATAACTAGATTTTCAAGAACTAAACAAGCAATTAAATTAAGAATTAAATGAAAAATCCCCATAATATCCCTACATCAACTAGAAAAGAGCTGATGATCTTCAAACCGCCGAACAATCTTCATAAATTACAGAGACAAAACCGCATCAAAATCGGTTCATCCGTTCAGGATCTATGATGCCACAGGCACACAGATACACACTTATAAAGCTGCGTCCAGATATCGCGTACCCTGGGTACGCGTAGTCAGGTTACGCGTGTCCAGAACGCCAAGTCTGTACCTGTAGCTATAGCCACAGCTATGGACTAGGCGTTCTGGACACGCGTAGGTATACTGACTACGCGTACCCAGGGTACGCGATATCTGGACGCACCTTTACACTCATTTTTTTCGTCGGGAATGAAAAACGTAGGTACCTACCTAACAAACTAAGCATGGTACTCGGTACCATTCCCCGTTTATTCGAACTGGTTTCATTGAACACGGAATCGTTCATCATTGGCGTCTAGCCGTCGTTATACGGACGATTTATTTTCGATCAGTTTACAATTTCCACAACAAAGAGAGAATGGTGGGTATGAATGGGAAAGAACGATACGGACATGTTCTGTTTTTGATGGAAATGATAAATGTTACGAAACATTTCGTGGCTATAAAAACTTAAACATTCATCATTTTAAACGATGAACAAAATGATCGGTAAATAATTTTCTTTTTACACTGGAAAAATTCAAATTAAGACATATACAGGGTGTGGCAAATTCTTGGTCACTGAAGGGTAGCTACCTTTTCTCTTGTAGTTAGAAAGTTTTGTTCTTAGGAAACTTCAGTTCTATTTTAAAGAAAAAAACAATTGCATTTTTAGATTTTTGAAAAAAGTACAGTTAGCCTAAAAAATTACATTTGTCAAAAAAAACAAGTTGGTCTTAATCGACTCTATTTCCCACTAGGAACACTTCTCCCAAAGTAACTTATTAAATCAAATCGTAAGTTTATGCAATAATTCAAAAAAACACATCCCATACATTTTCTATGAAATTAGGAGTTGTAAACATTACAGTGCCACTTATTCGATGGTTATTAATTTAAATTCGTAACTGCTTCGGCATGCTGGGAGGCTATTGTAAAGCCTTAGGCGCCTAAGACAGAGCCGCAAGAGAGAATGGTATGCATGGATCATACCATTAGTACATCTGCAGGGAAGCACTTTGTTCTAAATTTAAATACGCGCTTTACAATAGCCTCCCAGCTTGCCGGAGCAGTTATGAAATTAAATTAAGAACGATCGAATAAGTGGCACTGTAATGTTTACAACTCCAAATTTCATAGAAAATGTACGGGATGTGTTTTTTTGAATTATTGCAAAAACTTACGATTTGATTTGATAAGTTACTTTGGGAGAAGTGTTCCTGGTGGGAAATAGAGTCGATTAAAACCAACTTGTTTTTTTTGACAAATGTAATTTTTTAGGCTAACTGTACTTTTTTTCAAAAATCTAAAAATGCAATTATTTTTTTCTTCAAAATAAAAGTGAAGTTTCCTAAGAACAAAACTTTCTAACTACAAGAGAAAAGGTAGCTACCCTTCAGTGACCAAGAATTTGCCACACCCTGTATAACACACATAGGTATAGGCAGTTGGCAGACCCTTTCGGTGACCCTTTCACAGGCACGTTTTTGATCTATCTGATGTAAATCCTATCCTTTTACATACAAAGTGCATAAGTGAATAATTGGTAAATGCTAGAAGGAATACCAGTGCAGACTGCAGAGGTTGAATTAAAAAAATTATGAAAACCCGCCAACAAATCACTAGAAAAGAGCTGATGAACTTCAAACGCCTGAACAGATCTCTATAAATTATAGTTAAGAACCATCTCGATCATGTCAGTTTTCAAACAAAAAAACCGCATCAAAATCGGTCCATCATTTCAGGAGTTACAATACCACAGACAGACACACAGATACACCCTACAAACTTATAACACCCCTCTCTTTGTAAAGGTTAAAAAGCAAGTAAGAATTCACCGGAAAACTGAAACTTTTTCTCTTTAGTTTACTTACAATTTACACGAACACAAAACTATTGTTAGCTTTGTCCCGGTCTGCACTTTGTTAAAACTATTTTGTTCATTTTTGTGGACATTTTTCACTTAAACAATGTGTAGGAAAAGTTATTTATCCTTTGTTTCGTAGCTGGTTTACCAACAATGTTCAAAGCCCTACACAGATAAAGGTCTTGGAGTCCAAAAGTGTATATGTATAAAATTGGAGTGACACATTAGTTTTTTTAAAAGGTGTCAATCCTATCACAGGCACTCATAAAGCAGGGCCTTGCACAATTTTTGTAACTGTTTTATTAGTTACCTTTGTGTGAGAAAATATATAAGGTTTATATTTATTGTTATTATTAATCAACAACTGTAATGTCATTGAAGCGAGTAAGTTCACTAAGTTCATTCATTAGAAAAGTTATCACATTTACAAGTGCACTTTGAATTGCTAACTGAAATCAATTCTCGAATCGAACTTATATAAATCTTGTAAACTTTCCAACTGATAGAAACTTTCAAGACACAGGCGAGCTGAGGCAGCAAAAAGAAAAAGTTCGCAACCAAAGACTAGACGTTAATGCGTTATAGGAAGAGGCTTTCAAAGGCGGATTGCAGTGTCAATATTTAAGCCTCGCCGTCCCGCGGGCTAATATGACCTTTTGCTCTCTCCCATTCACATTCATGTATCATTCATGGCACGGGATGAATTACGGTTACTTTTGAATAAGTAGCACCTTGATGCGATTAATGGGACTGCGGTGGGAGTTGATGTGACAGGTGGAAGTCGGAAGGGTTGCTGTTTTTATGAGTCCTTGAAGAGATGTAATACAGTTGCCCACTTCAGGGGCGTCCAACGTAATCTGTTTGTTCGGGGAAACATTTTTTGCTTAACCTACCCACTTAAGACGATATGCCTACAAAAGTATACGTATGTTTGTACCTTCCTTATCTACCTGTACCTGTCTTTGAAGTGGAAAGTTTATCCACCCAGAAAAACAGGAAAAATAAATCTTCTCTAAGTAATAAATCAAACGAAAGTTATTTAGTGATAAAATGTAGCACCTTCGAGGTTCTTTGATGTTTTCCTCAAGTTGGTAGCGACGGGGATCCAAATTATCTAATCAGTAGCGTCTACTTTTGCACATCTGATCTTCCGTGAGGATATTTGGTTGGTAGAAGTGCAAACAAAATTTTACAAGTTTATGTAAGGTAAACAAGAAAATGAGCGAAAACGTACCAAATAAGCGAAGACCCGCCTGATGGTTACGGTTACCGCGTAGTCTATTGACACTCTTGTAAAATTAAGAGCCCTCACAGACTGTATACTGTTGGCCGATAATTTTGTCTGAAGATGTAAGTGCATACACTGCCTATGACGATTTAGTATCGGCTATGTATGCACTAGCAGCTTAGCAGCACAACCCGACCAAACTATGGGCCAAATAGAAAAATCTGCAGTCTACAACGGATCTACAGGCATCATTTGCGTACTGACGCAACCTTTGTGTCATCAAAAAGCTTTTTCGTGGAACGTTACCACAGGAACGCTATTCAGTAGAAGAGCGCTATTTGGCTGTACTTTTCTTTTGTTACGGTAAATGTACTTCCCCAGACAAGCTGCTTTCAAGAAAAATACAGTGTCATAAATCGCCTAATTGTGCATGTACCTTCATATTAATTTAAAGACCGAATCTTGATTTGTATCTTCTAAGGTGCGGTAGACATTCTCTTAGATCTTTGGGCATTTGAAATAATTTGAAAAGAGTCAGAGGCACGTCCAAATAGGCTTCTTTTTATTTACCCACATTTTTCAGAAGTTAGCTTACTATCGCCCCCTATTAGCAAGTTAACTGGTTTCCTCACGATGTTTCCTTCGCTGTTTTGAGCTCGTGTTAATACACATTTTTTTTTCAAACAAAAAATCCATTGATCATTGATACGCTTTTAGTATTCGAACTCCACGGCCAACACTACGGAACCAGTATTAATATTCACCGACATAGTTCTATCAAATTTCAAATCAGTGTTTCGACATTGAAGACAGAATCCCGATAGGATTCTCAATGAGGATCGATCGGCGTGTTGTAACAAGACAGCTCGAAGTCTGTTCCCCAGGGTCGGGGGTAGGTCACACATTAACCATTCCTAGCTATCTTACGTAAATTCAGATCCATTATTCTAGGTTTGTAAGTTCTAGGAGAGAATTAACTAAGACCATTCTAGAACCGCCTGTAAATAATAAATACCGAATCTCCTCATTTCAGATTGGCTTTCGCAGCAAACACTCAAACGAACATGACCGTATTTACCTACACACGATTTACTTGGTGAAGTGGTGAATGGAGAAAGTAAAGCTTCGGTGATTTCGGTGAATTTTTCCTGTTAAATCTTATAGTGACCTTGCAAACAAAACTACTTTAGACAGACTGTCGGTCGGGTACAAAATATGAAAGACATTTCTTTAGCAAGGAGCGTTCATGTAATTTTTAATTGTAACTGAACATTGAGCATTCGTGAAGGCTCACGATTAAATAATGAAGACATATTCCTCTCGGATTTTCAAGTATTCTATCCTACTAATGGATGTTTGTTACTCTTTCACGCAAAAACTAATGAACGGATTTTAATGAAACTTGGAACATACATAGTTTATGGTCTGGAATAATACGTAGGCTACTTTTTATCCGGGTAGATATCACGCGAGTTAGGCCGCGGGCGAAAGCTCACGTAAAATAATTTGAAGAAGAAAGAAAAATTAAAACATCACGTCGTGTATGTTTGATGACATTTGATGTTTAAATTTTTCAATAGATTTTGTTTATACCTACTTACGAATATTTTTTTTAATAGAATTCTTAAACAAGTATCTCCATTATTATATTTCCGATAAAAAAACATCTGATATCTCTACCATCGTCGAGAAAGTCGCGAAGGAGGTAATCACTGGATGTTTTTAATTAAAACTTTCCTGCCTTCTGTTATGCGATACAATGGAGCTGTGTCCGCTACATTTGCTTTACTACTGTTAGTTGTTGTATTGTAGGAATGGGTTTATTCACATTGCCTGAGACGTCATGACTGACAAAAGTGTGGAGGTATCCCTGTTACAATAATGTAAGATGTGTACAATATTTGTGTAATACATAGTGCTAGATGTTGCCAGAGTGGTCCAAAAAAAAAAAAGATTTTTCCCACCCCCATCAAATATATTATTGTTAGTACTTACACAATAAAACAACCTTTCAACCCGCTTTCTAGGTAGTTTTCGTTGTGGATTGATAGATCAGTCAAGGCAAACGATTTTATTTTGACTTATAAAAGGACAAAACTCTGAAAGACGCGCTAACGCGCTAAGGAACATAACCTACTACGATTTGTTTCACAAGAATTTTGTGTGTGATGCTGATGATGATTCTTTGTTTTGTATGACTGAAAAGGAACGTGTCTAGAAGTGCGATTCGACTTACAGTGTGTTACAAAATAGGGTGCTGACCTTCTCGTAATGTATTCCGGATTCCGGAAAGTGACGTTTCTTCGCTTAAAAACATCAACTATAGGAAGAAAATCATCGAATCGGACGCATTTTCGGAAGTCTGAATCACACCGCAGAAGTCTATATACAAATACATGTTGGTCTGCCACGGTTTAGAAACTCATACTTGTTTAATTTTTAATGAAACTTGGGAAGAAACGATTGAAATCAGTTCTGTTAGCGCGTGGGCATTTTACTCATTCATCTTCATCCTGGTGATTCAGAAATAGATCGTGACCGTTCGCTGATGCGAATCAAATAGTGCATATTTGCGTTTTATTTCTTTTGTAAGCAGCTTTTTGTGTAACATCTGGCAATGTTCATCCTACCCAAAAATATTGTGAATGTGAATTTTGAAAGATGTTTGTGGTTCAATCATTGGCGTGACTAAACCTGACTGAAAAGACTCGAGTAATTTAAAATACATAAGTGAAAATATACAGTTACTTACATGATATGCGTAGCTACTATTTTACATGATTTATGCAGCTAGCGTTAGCTTAACGGGACACTTTTCCTAGTAGGTATCTAGTAGGACACATTTATTTATTTATTTCATAAATACATTGTTACATACAAACATAGGACAAAAATAGTTTAAACAAATAGGGCAAATAATTTACCAAGACCCCGCACTAGGACAAGCCTGTATCGCGGCTTGACATTAACATTGAGGCTTGTCTAATACCAAAATCAATTTCTCAGTAAAATAAATTTCATTTATCATTGAAAATGAAAAGTCTTATTAAAATTTTCAATTCCGACAGGATTCGACGAAAATGGATTCCGTGGCCGAGTTGGTAAAAGGCACTCTGGCTTAAGGAGGATCGCTTGTATCATTGCGTTGACTCGTTTGTAAGAAGCTTAATCAGAAATACATACATGTTTGAATGTACTGTTGACATTGTCAGGGTCGCAGATATCAATAGGGTGGAGGTCGGAGGAGGTACGAAACCGTGCACCCTGGAAGGATTTTGGGCAAGCCTGGAAGTATATGTAGCAATAGACTCTAAAAAGCTGATAATGATGATGATGATGATGACGGACTGACGGTAAAGTACCTAGTTGTTATTGCTACATTTCTCTGTTACAATGTTTCTAACTCGTTTTACTTTCGCATGTAACAAAGTCGAACTAAATTCTCAACAAGCAATATTGAACTTTTACAAAGTAACGACAGAAATACGTATACCTATCTAAGGTATGTATCTAACTACCGAACAAAGCGAACGGGAGCACTTGAGTACGGAGAGCTCATGCAATATTGAATATCAAAGTTCTAAATCGACAATTCGACAGTATGTTTGTCTGGTTAGGCATTCCGTTGCTACAAATCTTTAGTCGTTTAAAACGAACTATTCTTTTGCTTACCTTGGTTGTGCCTTAGTTTAAATATAGGTACCCACACTAAAAGAAAAAAGAACATAGAAAGGCTTTCGTCTGCCGATGCAGGATTCGTGGCTATTACAAATCATAGGTAGGTAAATAATCATCCACTTTTGAGGCACATCCATCACTTTTGAGTATTGGGAGCATCATATATTTTTAAGCTTTCCAGATTAAATACCTTGAACGCCTTATTTAAATAACAACATTAGTATTGAACTTGTTTTCAAAATGTCATTTAAATTGTCCTCTACGATTCTCCACGATTCATAAATAATGCTAGGTACATAATGTTAATCACAAGACGCTATTTACCACAATAGCCAACTTAATGTGCACATAATGGTGTTGGTACATTGAACTAAAGTACCTTCGTAACATTGTTTTTCGTATTATGGTCTTACTAGCGGACGCCCGCGGCTTCGCCCGCGTGGACTACTATTTTTCTTATCCTACGGGAACCCTGCAATTTTTCGGGATAAAAAGTAGCCTATGTCCTATTCCCGGTTATTATCTATCTACATTCCAAATTTCATCAAAATCGGTTTAGTAGTTATGGAGATACGTGGCAACAAACATTCACACACACACACACACACACGGACTTTCGCCTTTATAATATTAGTGGGATTGTTATTGCTCTACAATAGAGCCCATTCCACAAACATTACCTAGGTATAGGTATAAGTTGCGTCATGTAAAAAGAACGCTGGAAGAAAGTGGAGGGGTGTGTTTTATCTCATGTTTGCGCATGGGTTACCTTTTCGCAAACATGAGACAAAACACACTCCAAAAATATTACAGGTTAGGTTAGCTTAAAGTTATTGCAATTTATGTGAAGTCGGTAACTAGCTTATGGATATTTCCATAAGAAAACCATAATAAATGCCCTTTCAATCAAGGTCCTACGCTCATAAAGTTTAATGTAACTTGCATGAAACAATTGTGTAGGTTATAGCTCCATTGTTATTGGAATATAAGCATTACATACCAATCATTATACGCTTGAACTCCTGAGAAATCTGCATTTATTTCAAGTTGAACTGTATGGCTCTAGAAAACTAGATTTACATTTCTTTTAGGAATTAAACTATGGATAATTTATAAATATACATAAACATAGGTACCTACAGGAAATAACTCAATATATACTTAAATTCTCCAGTTTTAGTTGTATAATAATATAAGCACTAGAATAAGTAAGCGATCAAATCATTTTTAATTTACGGGAAGTCGCGAAAAACCTAAAAAAGAATTTCCAAGCCAAGCAAATTCGGAATTAGGGAGCTTTTCACAAAAGAAAATCCGCGAAATTTTACGAAACTAAAGAAAATCCTATGGAAATTATTATTTATCTTACGTACATAAACGCCGCTACGAAGAGACTTTTTTCGTGAAACGGACCCTATATCGATGTTGTTGGAAGTTGTAGTAACACGTAATTTCAGGGTGGTTCACAACAACTTTGAATCATGAAACGAAACATAGGAATCTTCGGCATAAGAGCTCGTATTCATGTTTATTATTATAAATTTCCCGATACGAAAACTTTCAGATGGAAAATCGAGAGTAGGAACATACTTTTAACACGGCTCTATAGAGATGGGTAGGTCCGACGATAATTCGGAGCTACATCTTGATGTACATCCAGCTCCAAAGAGCTACATCCAGGTCCCGTGTCCGTCGGACCCATATGGGTTCGGTACTGCGGGAGCATAGGTTTCGGTTCCGTCACGCGCGATGCCGTTCCGCCGCCCCGTCTAAAGACCTACACACAGGTCCCGTGTCCGTTGCACTCATATAGGTCCAGCTCGCACTCGCATCTATGCAGTAGGTACCTATCCTTTCCGTCCACACTCCGCCCGCTCCGCGTCACCGTCTAATGACCTACATATGTTCCGTGTCCATTGCACCCAACCCTAGATAGATACCAGTGGCGAGGGATGAAAGACGGTAGGTAGGTATCTATCTACATTGTGTAGGTACCTACTTGTAACTCCAATTGTACCTACTTATTTGAACTAAGTCTATAAATGTTACCTAATACACTACCTACACAATTTAGGTATGTACCTACTACTACCTATTAAGTAGGTAAGTAATTAGTCTTAGAGAAACACAACGGTCGGTAGGTACAAATAAAACTTGCAAGCTACACACAAAAGAGAGAAAAAATTAGGTATGCGTATGCAATCGCGTAGGTAGGTAGGTATAAAAATAAATATGGCCTACTACTTACATCTTGATGATGAGACACGCGCGACACTCGACACGCTTCATTTATTTACACTGACCTGACTTGACACACGAAAACACAAACAAAAATGAACCAGCTCGGTGTTGCACACGCAAACTTCGCTTGAGGTCTCGCACCTGCACCCTTCCCGCAGTTCCCGGACCTATGCAGTACCCCACTCCGTCCGCACTCCGCCGTCCGCCCGCTCCGCGTTGCAGCTCCGCGTTACCGCTCCGGATTGCAGCTCCGCGTTACCGCTCCGGGTTGCAGCTCCGCGTTATCGCTCCGGGTTACCAGTCCGCGCCGTCCGCCGTCCGCCGTCCGGACCGGCGGACCGGTAACCGAGTTGACGCGCGATGTACATCCATCATTACCGCGAGGGATTCCGGTCCGCGGTCCGGTATCCATCCGGACCTACTCATCGCTACCGGGCTCTATCGTTACGGTATATAGTACTACTAGCTGCCGTCCGCGGCTTCGCTCGCGTGGTACCCGGGTAAAAAGTAGCCTATGTTAATCTCCAGCCCTCCAACTATCTCCACACAAAAAATCATATCAATCCGTCGCTCTGTTTTGACGTGAAAGCAGGACAAATAAACGAACAAATAAAAACACTTTCACATTGATAATATGGGTACGGATTGAATATACCTTCTCAGTAAAATCAGAAATACGTCAAACGAATTAACCACAGCCGCAAATGTTTATAAACATCGGTACCATTGTGACGGTATCGATAATTTTCTACACTTCCTAGAAGCGATTGCGTCGCCCTTGTTTTACTTGTATGCTGTGTTTTAAACAAATGTTTGTATTTTAAATTACTCCTGCTTGCTAACTATTCCTGGATTCCTGGGATATGTTTTGTATGAGTTTTATGTAATTACTTTTAAAACACGAACTGTAAACTGAAATGAATAACTTTTCTAACACAAATCTTTTTCTTTTTCTGAATAAAAAATTATCAACTTTGATAAAAAAAATCTGCACCACGGTAATACTAATGCTATAATCCGAAAACACTGTCTGAAAGCAGTTTTAGGTTTTGGGATAAGTACCTACTCTATTTTGTTACAAATTATATCAATATGAACATAACTAATGTTGATAAATATTATGACCAATCGTATCAATTTACAAATTTACAATTTTACAAATTCATTTACAATTTAATTTATTTACCAGATAAACTTAGGTTACAGAGGATTTGCTGGTGGTCCCCGCACGAGGCAAGCCTGTGTCGCGGGAGGCCAGTTTACAAGATAGAAATTACCTAAACTGCCGTTTTTTTACAGTTAAAAGATTTTTAAGTTAACAATTATGAGAAGCGTTCAATAAGGGTGTGTGACTGTGTGGCTTTTATGTTTTGTAATAAGTAATTACTTACTATAAATAGGCAGGAAGAGCCCATTTTTTTGCATTGCACGGTCCTTGCTTCGCCATTATATACTAGCATTAGCATACCGAGTTAATAATCGTCCGTTTACTTGTATGATAATACAATTCACATTGTCTCGATACATTTCGAAATCGCCAACAGAAGCATTGTAAGTAATGAAACGTAGGATCAATTAATTATGATAATGAACGGCCATAACAAGCCCCGATCTGAACAATGTAAGTGCTAATGAGTTCACAACTTATTTGTAATGAATGTAATGTCTGTTTACAACATACTTAATGTGACTGTGGTGTGAAAATTGTATAAATGCATGATTTTTCCCTCAACAAAATGGCTAACTACAAAAGTCACAATATAGTGAAAATTACGTGTTCAAATTTTGGGTTTTTCGAATCCCATATTTTTATCCTCACTAAAAACTCCGTCACCAGAGTTAGCCAACTAGCTCATACGAACATACTTAAGTACATCATCCTCACACATCTTGGCCAATCCAGTAAGCCGTTCACACTCTATTCTCTATCTCCATTGGACCATAAATTTAAACGTGTGGTTTTCTTTTTAATCCTTTCGAAGGGGAGAGATCGTAAACATGTCACTCGGGCAACATTTTAGTTTCTTGAAACACTATGTCCATTATTTTCTTGGTCAAAATGGCTAAGAAATAAAGAATATTATTTACATTCATTGTTAGAAAAATAACAAAAAAATGGCAACGTTTTCATGGTTTCAAAACTTGGCAAAGACTTTGCTCATACACAATTCATCCAATTTGTTATTACGATTAAAAGACCGATCTTGCGTTGTCTAAAAACAACAAACTATAGAGATTTTCAAATGAGAATTCAACTGTACCTAATTCAAAAACTCCGATCGGTCGTTTTCAGGCTCGTTTAGCAATTCCGATGAAAAATCTATATAGGATTTTCTTCGCTTCATTTGGAGCCTGTCGGAGCTTACAATGTAGGTAATGGCATCGATAAAGGGTAATTTTAAAATAAATTAGACAAGTCATTGTGCACACAAGTTAATCGCATTTTTCTCTGGTTACTGTTCTCGTGGAAATAAAACTCAATATCGTTTCGCAGTGAATTAGATTGCTGTGGTCCCTAAAAACTCATCCTTGTGTGAAAAATTGACCTAGACGACGAGTGTTGGATAGAACGGCAAATAAACCAAGCGACAGATCATATTTCTGTCTCACTTTATCCGTAACTGTAAAAGGAAGAATAGCAAAAATGCCAAGAAGATTCTAAACTACGTAACTGGAGTGCTGACTGACTTTTAATGTACAAAGGATTTTGAACCTTATCACGACTACACAACGATCTATTATCATTTAATCTTGGTTATAAGGATTGTTGGTCTTGTTGAGAGGCTTTCTTGGGTGCTTGGTCTCTTTCACACTCGTTGTTGGATTAGTAGTGTGCCCATGTCATTTAAATTTCAGGATATTTTTACCTTATCGCGCTCGACAAAATCAGCGCTTGATTTCGATCCATGGTTTCGATCCTTGAATTAGATCCTTGAATTAGATCCTTGATTTTAATCCTTGATTTTGATTTCGATCCTTGGTTTCGATCTTGGATTTCGATCCTGGATTTCGATCCTTGATTCTTGAATTTTGAACCTTGAATCTGAAATCTTGAATCTTGAATCTTTGAAGTGACAGCTGTCAAACTTCAAATGACCATATCTCGGGAACTACTCGTCCTAGACTCCCCGTTCCCAGTTCAAATGAAAGCTATGACCAAGATCTTCATTTGAAGTGACAGCTGTCAAACTTCAGACGGCCATATCTTGGAAACTACTCGTCCTAGACTCCCCGTTCTCAGTTCAAATGAAAGCTATGACCAAGATCTTCATTTGAAGTGACAGCTGTCAAACTTCAAACGGCCATATCTTGGAAACTACTCGTCCTAGACTCCCCGTTCCCAGTTCAAATGAAAGCTATGACCAAGATCTTCATTTGAAGTGACAGCTGTCAAACTTCAGACTGCCATATCTTGGAAACTACTCGTCCTAGACTCCCCGTTCTCAGTTCAAATGAAAGCTATGACCAAGATCTTCATTTGAAGTGACAGCTGTCAAACTTCAAACGGCCATATCTTGGAAACTACTCGTCCTAGACTCCCCGTTCTCAGTTCAAATGAAAGCTATGACCAATATCTTCATTTGAAGTGACAGCTGTCAAACTTCAGACGGCCATATCTTGGAAACTACTCGTCCTAGACTCCCCGTTCCCAGTTCAAATGAAAGCTATGACCAAGATCTTCATTTGAAGTGACAGCTGTCAAACTTCAGACGGCCATATCTTGGAAACTACTCGTCCTAGACTCCCCGTTCTCAGTTCAAATGAAAGCTATGACCAATATCTTCATTTGAAGTGACAGCTGTCAAACTTCAAACGGCCATATCTTGGAAACTACTCGTCCTAGACTCCCCGTTCTCAGTTCAAATGAAAGCTATGACCAAGATCTTCATTTGAAGTGACAGCTGTCAAACTTCAAATGGCCATATCTCGGGAACTACTCGTCCTAGACTCCCCGTTCTCAGTTCAAATGAAAGCTATGACCAAGACCTACATTTCAGATGACAGATGTCATTTTGACAGCTGTTATTGAAAATGTAGATCTTGGTCATAGCTTTCATTTGAGCTAAAAAGGAAGAGTCTAGGATGAGTAGTTCCCGAGATATGGCCATTTGAAGTTTGACAGCTGTCACTTCAAATGAAGATCTTGGTCATAGCTTTCATTTGAACTGGGAACGGGGAGTCTAGGACGAGTAGTTTCCAAGATATGGCCGTTTGAAGTTTGACAGCTGTCACTTCAAATGAAGATCTTGGTCATAGCTTTCATTTGAACTGAGAACGGGGAGTCTAGGATGAGTAGTTCCCGAGATATGGCCATTTGAAGTTTGACAGCTGTCACTTCAAATGAAGATCTTGGTCATAGCTTTCATTTGAACTGAGAACGGGGAGTCTAGGATGAGTAGTTCCCGAGATATGGCCATTTGAAGTTTGACAGCTGTCACTTCAAATGAAGATCTTGATCATAGCTTTCATTTGAACTGAGAACGGGGAGTCTAGGACGAGTAGTTCCCGAGATATGGCCATTTGAAGTTTGACAGCTGTCACTTCAAATGAAGATCTTGGTCATAGCTTTCATTTAAACTTTGAACGGGGAGTCTAGGACGAGTAGTTTCCAAGATATGGCCGTTTGAAGTTTGACAGCTGTCACTTCAAATGATGATCTTGGTCATAGCTTTCATTTGAACTGAGAACGGGCAGTCTAGGACGAGTATTTCCCGAGATATGGCCATTTGAAGTTTGACAGCTGTCACTTCAAATGAAGATCTTGGTCTTAGCTTTCATTTGAACTGAGAACGGGGAGTCTAGGACGAGTAGTTCCCGAGATATGGCGGTTTTAAGTTTGACAGCTGTCACTTCAAAGATTCAAGATTCAAAATTTCAGTTTTCAGATTCAAGAATCAAGATTCAAGATTCAAGAATCAAAATGAAGGATCAAAATTGTATCAGTATTTTAATTCAAAAATCATGCCCTGAAACATCACGTAAATCAGAAAATGATGGAAAAGGCCCCTTAGGGACTAGGAATGTTTAGTTTATGGTCACCCTTTAGAAAGAGACACACCGCCCAAGTTTTCTTTCTCAAGCGGACCTTGTTTTCTGTCTCAGTCAGTGTTCCAGGTACGTAGTATAGAAATTCCTTGAAAAATGCACACCCAAATTGCTACAAGTGCCTTCAAATTGGCGTGCATGCAATTCAAAATCAATTTCAGTAGTGACATGAATAAACAATTTCGTTCCGCTACCTATGCCTTGAATGATTGACATCCGCCTGTCTGCAAGCACCAGCAAAGAGAATGTAAAAGCTAACGGCACCAGTCGAAAGCGTAATTAGCAACTGATTACAATTTTCTTACAGAAATTAATTAAATTATTTCAATATCCCTACACGAAAAGCTTCGAGCCTACAGTTTTTTAATTCTAGGTAATTTGAAGGGTGCAATGTGAATTCTAGGTTATATTGTAAGTTATACAATAGAAAACACGTGGAAATTAATGAGTTTGACCATTCGTAAGAATACAATAGCACTTAGTACCTAATGCAGAGATAAAAAAGACTAGAAAGTATATTTTCAGAAAACTCAATTTAAAAGGTGATAGTATCTTAGTATAATACAAAATGGTGTAGAACCAAGAAACGGAACACATTATTCGAGCTAGTGGGTACATATGAAAAGTCCGAAAACCGAAATGCCGATCCTTGAAATGCCGATGCTTAAAATAGCGAAATTCGATATGTAGAACGGTTGAAATGTAGAAAGCTTGAAATACAGAAGTTTGTAAGGTCGAAAGCTAAAAGTCAGAATGCTCGAAATGCCGAAAGTTTGAATTGCCGAACGTTTACAAAGCAGAATGCTCAATAAGTATAAGTTCCAAATGCCGAATGACTAAAACATCGAAAATGATCGAAATAAGTACTTACATAAATTATTGTATTTTTTAGTACTTACTTAAAAAAAAAGGAGGAGGTTCTCAATTCGTCGGAATCTTTTTCTTCGTATTTTTGTGTATGTTCACCGGTTACTCGAAGACGCCTCGACCGATTTCAAAGATTCTTTTTTTGTTTGAAAGGGTACACTTTTCCAATGTTCTTTTTAATCATCAAGTCAGGATCTGATGATGGGATCTTGGAGAAATTGAGGTAACTGTTCATATTTTAAAGGCATACGCGATTCGGGTACTTATTTTTTAAAACTTGATAGGATATCAGTGACAATGCAATATGATGGTAACATTAAGCTGATCTGATGATGGAGTCAGAAGCTGTTCAACAGAACTCCTCAGTATTTTTTTTATTTTTATTTAGTGATTTTCTCAAAAAAATATTTCAATTGACCCCAGCCTCCCTTAGGTAGCAGTGTAAATGTGCAATTTTTTAGTGTAGGTTTTAATTGCACTTATTCTATCATCTCATAATAATGTTTAGTAATTGTGCAATTTATAGTTTAGGTAGGTAGGTAATTATTGTGTTAAGTTGGTTGGTAGGTACTTTACATTATTTTTATTATTTTCAGTATAATATTGTTTTTTTTTTTGTTTGCTGAATAATATATTAAGTTTTTAACTAATTATAACGAATTAGGTTCCTGTAAGGCCTGTATTGTTATATTGGTATTACCATAATGAATTGAATTGAATTACCTATTATTTAATTTTGTTTGGAAACGCCTACTTCTTTACGTGAGCAAGCGTCATGCCTGCTACTAACTGTCTGCCAAGGAAATTGTAGGTGCGTTTTTCAAATCAAATCAAATTAAAGAACTTTATTTGTTAACATAACTTACAAGTTACTAGGTAGGTATAATACCTACATTGTTGTTATTATACTAAACTAAAGTGGCCCGCCCCGGCTTCGCTCGGGTATGAATAAAATAAGACTAAATCTTTTCTCCGGAAGGAAAGCATAGCATTGCGTTTCATTATTTACCTACTTTACGATTTTGTGAGTGAATCGAACCACTGAGTCTATTGCACACCTAGGGGTGGCTTTGTAAAATAAAATAGTGTTTCATTATTTAAGTAAGTACTTCAAAGTTTATTTATGCCAAGTTTTGTGTGAATCAAACCAGGAAATATTTTTTTCCATACAAAGTTCAGGGTTCTATTGCACATCCCTTAGGGGTAGTTTTGTAAAAATAAAATATATCTGTCATCATTATTCATTTTAAAGTTTATTTAAACCGAGTTTTGTGTGAATGCTACAAAATAAAAAAAATCTATGCAAACTTTAAAGCTCCCTAGCACACCCCCTAGAGGTTATTTGAAAAATAATAATAGGTAATAAATAGATAGGTGAGTACCTATTTTTTTTAAGTTAAATCGTTCTTACCGATTTTTTGAGCGAATCGAACCAAGGAATGAAATTTTAGACAAACGGTTTACCACCCTTTTTCACCCCCTTAAGAGTTGATTTATGTAAAATAGGATAGCTTATGTATTATTCCGGAACCTAAGCTTTCTACATGCCGAATTTCAGCAAAATCGGTTCAGTAGTTACGGCGATACGTTCGGACAAACATACATAGGTACTGACTTCTTTAGTATTTAAAACTAGCTTCCGCCCGCGGCGTTGTCCGCGAGGTACCTACATAACATAATAGCTATGTTCAACCTGAAAGTTCATTCTAAATACAGGTGAAATAATTTTTTAAATCAGATGAGTAGTTTTTGAGATAACCTCCTACATACAAACACACTTTACCTCTTAATAATATTAGTATAGACAAAAACATTATTTACATCACCATAATTATTTCGAGCATTACTGGTTTCAAGCTTTTATATTTCAAGCATTCTAAATTTTGAGCTTCGGCATTTTAAGCTTCGTTGTTTTAAGCTTCGGTATTTTGGCTTTCGGCATTTCGAGCATTCTGACTTTTAAGCATTCTACATTTAAAACTTCTACATTTTAAGCATTATACTTTACGAGCATTCGCTATTTCAAGCATCGGCATTTCAAGGATCGGCATTTCGGTTTTCGGACTTTTCATATGTACCCGAGCTAGTACTAGTAGCAACTAGGTAAACGGGCCAATTGGATGCTAATAGTAATTCCAATGACCCTTGAGATATGCCTAGAGCGATACTAGTTAAATCTCCTTTCAATCTGTTGTAGGAAATTATCATTTCCTGGGACGTCAGCCTTACCTTAGGGCATACCTGATTGAGTTCAGCTTGGCATTTCTGCAGTAAGTAGTTTAACACTATTAGCTATAGCAATATTGAAATGAGTTCATTACCTTTTGATTTTATTATAGAGTCTGAACAATTTCTATAACGGAGAAAGATTTTTTGATATGAAATAACGAATACAACGTCGAATATTACAAAAAGTGAAATTATAACAAATGAAAATGAGTACCTACAGTGTGTTTATTTTTGTCCTCGATATAGTGAACCCAATCTTTGCATTCGATCATTAGAATGCGGTTACCCAGAATGTTAGCATTGCAATTCATTTTATTTTTTCTTTTGAACGAAAATGCCATTGTTTCGATATTGTTTATTTTTATTTTCTCGAATTTACATTTCTCACTATCGGTCTATGGACTTTAGAAAAACTGTGATAAGAGAGTCGTAAAAATTTCAGTTTCATTTCTCTATAATAACCCGTGCCAAAGATGGACTTAGCGACTTAGCTCCGGTAGCTAATGATGGCTTTACTTGGAATCTTCTAAATCATAGTTTCTCAACCTTATTTTGCTCATAGCCCACTTTGAGAATATATTTTTTTCTAGAGAATATATTCCCCCCCCCCCCCCCCGTGTCTTACCTACTTTCATTTCTATTACCACTTGTCGCGATTTTAAAACAGATTTTTGAGCACAGTGGTATATGGTTTTCCCCATTAGTACCTACGTGGTTTTCCTGTTTTCATTTTAACTTCCTTTATTAAGTATGTGATTAGGGTGTACTTTTTTGCCTTTTTGACTACATTTTCACCCCCTCTGCTTCATCTCAATGCCCCCTAATTTTTTCTGGGTCTTCTACTGCCCTCCTGAAAGTTTCAAGCGCCCACAAGAGGGCGTTATCGCCCACGTTGTGAACCTATGTTCTAAATCATTATAGGATTTCACCACGTGTTTTCAATGAGCATTCTCAGAACATATGCAGCACCCCTAGTAGATAGATACAGTGCGTATTGTACAGTGATTACGGTCGACGGACGACTATCCATTGTTCCGTCAATGGCCGCAATAGCTTTTGATGAACATAGTTACTTTGTTGATTTTATTAATGGAGGTGTACGCTGACTGCTATTCTTAGCTCGTGCTGTTTGTGTTCAAAAGGCAATACAATTTGCTGCATTGATAGAAATCGATTCATTCTCTTCTTAATGTTTATTCTCGGTAGTCCCAGAAGTATCCCGTGCACCAGTAGTGATGATAAAATTCAGTGTTCTATGTATTTCCTACCTACCTTTTTTAACATCTTCATCGTTATTATTTTGTATCATCTCAGCCTTGTATCATTCACTATTGGATTAAGACGTCCCTTTTCTCATGCTAGACTTTTCTTTATTATCGAACTCCTTATGTAGTGACATCCCACTGTGCTGTTACTACAATAACTAACTAGTTGATATATTATGTTCCAAATCTAATTTTAAAGCTGACTCTGCATTGTGCATTAATTTTTTTTTAATATCGATAGCTTATGGTTTATTATTGTTCTTACTTGATTAGTATAATTTACATGTTCGTTCTACCATCATAATACATACCTACTGCCGAAAAGTTAACCATATATGTTTCAGTTCTGCGAAAATTTCAATAAACTGCGCTGTAACAATGCCTAAATATATTGGATATGCAGTTGTCGATCTCATATAGCCTGTGTTCAAACGGATTAGAATTGTGTTCGCTCAGCTGAAATTCGGCTACGAATACGTTTTGTTGTGCCAACATTTAGGTATAGGTATCGTGTTCAAACTAACATACCGATGCGGATGGAAAATAAATAATTGAGAAAAGATAACGCTGTTTGTCTGTTTATGTGTTGCGATTACTTTTGTATCTAGGTATGTCCTAGAAGAATCTGATTAAAATCCGTTTCAAACTACCGTTCTCAAAATTAAATATTGCTTAGGTATTTGAATATATACAGATAGGTACTTTTCTGTAAGCCCCTACCTCGTCTGTGGTAATTTCAGTTGTTGATTAGGTGCTCTGCGCTTTAGACCAGAGTTTGATATGTGAGATTTCGTAGCCAAAGCGCAATCGGAAAATAGCCTTTACTTATTTTTAAATATCTAACGAAAAGAGGACTGTGAAAAAGGCAGTTTTCACAGCATATTCTATTTTGTATCGCAGTTTATGTAAATCGGACGATCGGACGGTATCTTATCGAGAAGTCGGAAGCTTTCAGCTGGACACTATCGATATGGCGACGGACAGCCTTCGGCCCTGGACTTTATTCTGTTCAGCGGAACTGATGTTATGGATTTTATATCAATACATAGATAGAGTAGGTACTTTGATATTTTTTGTGTAATCTAGAATAGGAAAATTTTTGACCCAATTCGAACTATAAAGCAGAGTTGGTTGAGAGAATGGCGTAGATAAGTGCTTGGCAAGCCTGGAAAACCCGGGAATAACATTAGTAAGAACAGTTACTCACCTCTATATACAATTTGACGTTTCAAGTACCTAGATGAGTCACGTGGTCAGAACGTCAATTCCTATACATTTTGAAGTGTTCTATTCTACAGCGACGATAGATCGTTCTACAGCGATGATAGATCGTGTAATATGGCTAGGGCCGCTGATTATTTTCATGCAGTGTTTTTAGTTTTATTTTTACTACCGCCAACCACTTGCACTTTTTTGTTGTTTGTTCTATTTGGTTGGTATCTCATTGGCCTCTCAGATTATGTGGTTAAAGATCTTCCCTCTACGGTCAAAATTTTTTTTCATTTTAAATATAAACTACGCTGTCATATCAAACTCTTTCGATCATTATTTATACAGGTATTTATAAAAGTATGTACTTATATATAAATACTACAAAATATGTATTTATAAATAATGGGGATTTTCCTTGACAATTGATAACTCATAATTTATGATGACATCAACAGTAGTACATTAAAGGTTAAACAGATTCCGCAAGGGCTTTAGTACAAACAATTTGCAGGTTTTAAGTTCGTTTATATTTTCAAATTAAATAAGGAGTAGGCTAGCGAACGCAAACCCCCTAGTCCAATGTTACAAAATTAACTTTGAAATAAATAAAAGGGTGAATTTAAATAATACATTAACCAACAAAGCTTCTATCCGGGCGGTCCAAAGCCAAAGACGGATTTAAATTCACAGAAAACTCATTAAAAATTCAATTGCGTGTTTTATTGTTTAGATTTTAACATACTTTAAAACTAACTTGTTTTCTACGAATGTTGCATGTATGAATGTGGAAAGATTGAAATGTTAACATTAATATATCTACTGATATAATTAATAAGTAGAATAAATACAAGCGAAAAAAATCCTGTTTAAAGAGGTTAAAAAAAATGATGCCGTATTTATAATGAAGAATAAGAATAAGATCTTGTCTTTCTTAAACTTTCGCTATCACAAGGAAAATGACGCGGTAAAATCCCTTTGGTCCTATGCAATATAGCAAAGTATGTTTATTGAATTATTGTTTAAAGTTGAATTTATGGTCCAACTTTTTAGTAATATTCGTTTTTATGAAGTTGACTGGAAGTTATTACACTACAATCTAAAACATTGTTTTTAGTATTCCAATGTCTATATTGTCTATCTACCTACTCATTATCGTTAGCTTTGTGTTATCTCTTAAATTATTTTATTATATTTTACCTTATATCCGGTAAAATAGTAAGTTCATCTATTACTTCTGGCTTGACCAAGTCTTTCGATGAATACATAATCAAAGTAATTACTTGAGTGCAATATATGGAAACAATGCACGCTTTAAATAGGCAATCTGTGGGTAAGCACACTGTGCCAAAATTAGGTTTATGCTGGTTTGCTATAGTAAGCTCAGTTAATTTTGCTGCATGTCATAATATGTTCCGCAAGAGAACGAACTTTGTTTACCTATGTAATTAATTTAGGTTTTAGAATGGCTTTTGGTATATTATTCATAAACTGATTAAAGCACCTAGGACTTACCTACCTCCCTAGCCATATTACACTATCTATCGAACGAGTGATCTTTATTACAATGAAATAGGGATACTGATTGTTCAGCACCGACGAGTGCAATCAGCGTTGCCATTTTTGCTAAACAATCAGTATCCTTGTTTCAATGTAATAAAGATCACTCGCCTATCAGCGCCGACGGTACGCGTGACACTAAAACCAGCCTTAGGCACGCTTCCGACTGTCAGTGGCTTGGATCAGTTGAGCTACCTATAGATCGTCAAACGATCCTGAGGTGACTTAACTGGTTCTTATTGTATTTTATAATGTTATGTAAATATGTAGTTGTTAGATTCTGTAAATAAACCTTTATAAACTAGGTAAAAGTAAGTTCGTATGAGCTTTAAAAATATGTAAGGCTCTTTTCTCTGGTGATGAAGTTTTAGGCCGCCTAAAGGGAGGCCTTCTGACATAAGGCTCAACGACTTAAAAGCTGGGACCGACAACAAACTAGGTGACTTCTATTTCGTGAACTGACCCGCGTAGAAACATGGTAACAAACAAGGCTTGGATGACCTTTCAGTGACCTATCTTCTTAAATGTATAAAGTAAAGTTCCACTGAAGTGCAATAAATCAAAATAGTTTTGACGCTATTGCATAAGCAAAATGAAATCTACTTGGTCAAAGAGCGATTGAAGCAGATGAATAAAGATCAGACTGCTCTATGTTAATGTCGGAATTCATAAATATATTTCAGTTTTGTGAAAACTATTCGATGGTTTCTACAACTGTTTTATTTGATTTAGGTGCAGAATTATTTTACTAATATGGAATAGTGCTTTTAACGAAGGCCCGGCGGTAATCGGCGTTTAACCTATCATGTATGGAACTTTTACAAACCGTAGACAACTGTCATTTAGACGTGCCTCTGACTACCGCTTTGAAAGAGTCTTGAATTTTGTAAAGTTCTAAGAGAATACTAAATCATACTCGTAGAATTTGAGTAACATATAACACAATATTTTTGTATTTGTAGTTGTATTTTTGTATTTGTATTTGTATAGTATAATACTCGTAACAAGTTCAAACACCTCTTCACTATTTACCTACTCTATACTCAATTTTGAATTCCAATCTGTATTATCTGAAAATTAGAAACGGTAAGTTAGTCACTTTGAATTCGCTACGCTTAGCGACTATAGTGTGATTAGTACAAAGCGTTGACATGCCGAGGATATAAGTACAGACCCGCAATTACACAATAAACATACATTCAACACTTCATACATGCTCTGTTGAACATTTGTCATCAGCTTATGAGTTCTTTATTTTCTGTACTATGTACGTACATAATATTAAAATAAGATTATTATCTATAGTGGATTTAAAAGACTTTGCTGTCTCCAAATTACAATAAATTTGGAGACAGCACAATACGAATTAAGCTCTCTTACCTAAGTCTGCGAAAGATCTTGCATTTAAATGGACTAAAAAATTAATGTAAATCCTAGACATTTTATTTTTAATGCGAAAATTATAATATTTAAACTAGTATATTCAAGCTTTCTTCTTAGATTTAAATTTAACCAAAGTATTTACCTACTTATCTCAAAGGGTCCAGTTACCAATTAGTAAATGTTTCAGAAACTAAAGAATGTCTTCTGGGAACAAGCTAATATTAGCTTGTTGATAAATGAGCTAATAAATCAGAGGTTCTAACAATATTACAGGGTCAATCTTCAGAATCAGCGTGTTTGGTTGATCACTATGGTGCTTTTTGAATATCGATATTATTGCTTTTCTGTATTTTAGAAGGAGGTGTCTAAATAAGCATATTTTAATATTGGCCCCTGAAGGGGCAGAAAAGCAATAATATCGATATTTAAGGGGCGCTATAGCGATCAACCAGGTGCGCTGATTCTGAAGATTGACACTATAACGTACCTATGTAAACAACGCATATTGAAGTTGCTATGGATACGAATCAGCAAGAAATGTAAAGGTATAGTAGGTAGTACATACATCAACACGTCATGTTGCGTGTAAATCCTATATTACGCTAGTAGTCAATACACAATATTAATATAACACAATTGACAATTAGGTTAGTGCATATTAAGAAATTGAATTTGTTCTTAGGTACTACCATGTACTGTTGTGCTGGATTATGTTGTAAACTATATTATAATAAGCAATCCAATGACAATTAGGGACTGTAGGTAGGTACTACATAATATACTTTCTATAAAATACAAATAAGTAATTGAAATTACAGAAGACCAAAACATCAAACTAAAGAATGCAAATTAAACTGATGCTAAATCCGTTAAACGAGCGAGAGTCACGAAGTCTAATCTAAAAATACACCCATTGTGAACACGGACTTCGAATGCATGTGAACAGAACACAAAACAAATCTGTAGTAAAGTTATTTTGGTAGAAAAACGCCTAAACAAGAGGTAACTCTTTGGTAACTCGAAGAGTGACGTCATTCAGACACAGTTTAAATAATAATTTGACTATACCTCGGCCACACTCATTCATATTCAATTGTGCGAGACTTTATAATTTGACAGCTATTTATATCTACATTGAGGCTTTATTAGATCGTACTTGACTCATTTGAAAATTTTTAAACTTCCCAAAATGTTTTTTTGCACTTATTTGAATATTTCACTAAAACTTATTTCTTTACATAAGTGTTGGTGAAATATTATTTTCTTTTGATATATCGGATCGGTACGATAAGATAAATAAGTTAGTCTGTTTCGGTATGAATTTTGAACTATTTTTGAATGAATTATATATTTTGTCATTTGTTTTATTAAATTATGTTTATTTTCACTAGCACACACAAATAAAGCTTTTCTCGGTAACTTAACTGTTAATTACTTAGTTTCGTAATCACCAAGACCAGTAGCGAGCATATTAATTTTAATGTTATGTAAATACCAAGTTAGTATTCGTGTTATTTTCCTCAATTCTATTCTAACATCTATTATTAAATAATTTTTATTATTCATCAGTCAACACTCCGTAATTTAGAAATTAACTTAACTTGGGACGATCAATTCCTGCCTTGTTTAGTGTGTGTCAATGAAACGTAAACGTAGTTGCCTATAGGTAAACAGGTAAACTAACAGGGTAACTAAAGAGGAAATCCGGAAGTTTGGTTGTCCGTTTACCAATCAACGTCAAAATGTCACAGATATAGACAAAAAATTACATCCTACAGCTTACAAATTTCCTAAATTATTTTGAAAATAAATGGACTACCAATTTTATAGCATAGGTACCTACATAACCTCACACTTAGGGATGTCTAAGATTTTCAAAGTTCAAATTCCATTAGGGTTTTATTGCTAAAAACTCACCTGAAACTACTGCACGGATGTATAACCCAGTGTCCAGCCGCCTTCTGCCGGATCCTCTCCTTCATCAGCGCCTTCTTCGAGCCGAAGAGCTTCATTGCAAGCTTGTTGTCTGTTGGCTGGAAGAGTGCCTGCAGCTGGTTTCGGAGGAAACCTGACTTCGCGTCCGGCGCTGGAGGGGCTGGTTCCACTGGCGTGCCGTATAGGGAAACATCGTCTAGACCACCGAAGTGGACTTTGCCGGTGCCGCTGCCCTGCTTGAGCGACATATCGGCGTCGCCTGCAACAAAACACGCTTGGTCAACAAAAACAAATTTAATTGGCACGGAAAACTATTTAACAAATAAA
The DNA here is from genome assembly GCA_958496255.1 of Camptogramma bilineatum. NCBI lineage: Eukaryota > Metazoa > Arthropoda > Insecta > Lepidoptera > Geometridae > Camptogramma > Camptogramma bilineatum. The sequence goes on along the minus strand of OY292467.1, from coordinate 5,426,712 downwards.
GCAATAGATGAAGACGCTCTGATGACAGAATGGTTAAATAAAAAACTGTATTTCAGAATTTGTGTATCTGTTTGAAGAACAGCATTGAAGTTGCATTTCAAAACTTCTGTGTTATGAATAAACTATATGAATAAACTTCCGAAACACGAAGATGATAAGTTAAACCAACGAAAAAGATAATTATAATATAAAATAAAACGAACATACATGATTGTTCTCCAACAATGTTGGTGTTACAACAAACCTCAGCGTTCTGTTACATTACACTACAAAAAACCTTGCTGACTGTTTCCTTGACTGCAGTCTATAATTTAGCTACTAAACTATATAATTATTCTATCTGCATAAGTAGTAGCTGTACCGAACTCATCAAACGTATTGCATAAATACGTCGATAAAACTGACATAAATGTTTTGGATATGATAAATTAAATGCACACTAAAACCCCTGTATAACACACACCAGATGCTCGCATGCCGAAACCACTTAGCAGTCATTTTAGTACCGCCGGCCGAAATACGAACCGTTTTAGTACATCACAATCTCTCCGAATGACATGCGCATGAGAGCTAAACGATGGTTTCAGATTGGACAATTGTTATGACCATTGCATGCAGTCAACCATCAGTCAACAAAGAGAGATAGGTCTTCGCTTTGGATGATTGCTCTTTGAAAAAATTTACCATTGAAATGTCCTAGAAACTGAGACACTCGTAACAGACATTATTCAAGAAATGAAACTACATATTTTAGAATTTTATTATTTTGAATAAATCGGTGTAGGTTTAGGGAACTTCACTTCACGGCGACATCTCATTACGCGCTGGTCACAATCTCGCATAATGATTCGGGTTATCGAGTTTATACAAAACGGTTTTATCTCCTGTCATAGTTCACGTACAATAGGCCAGGGTCAGCTCGCTAGACCAGCTCAATTGTTCCAAAATCAATAGTAGGTACCAAGAGCTGGTGTTTATTCTGTGTCGATGGCGAAACTCACAATGGCAACGGCCCCAGTACCGACAATGTGATTGTTCCTCTACATACAGTTCGTCTGATGTTAAACATTACGTTGGGTTTGTAAACTTTGAGTGCATATCTTGGGCATGATGTGGTTCGTTTTAGTGCTGTTGAATAGAGGAACTAAAGTTTTATTTTATTCATTACTATAGGATATTTTGCGACGTTACCGCGTCGCTGTAGTGAAATTATTATGCCTGGTACTTTAATTTTATATTTTATGAACTAATAAAAAGGTAACTCACTAAGTAATAATCAATAACTCAATCGCAATTTCAGGATATTTATTAGAATAATTCAAGTATAAATAATGGATATGGATACCAAGGCACGTAGACATCTAGGTATGACATGACACAAAGCACTCACATGATACAATGTCTAATGAGTCTCATGTAGTGTCTCATGTTCATTACAGCTGATAAAATACGATTAAACAATGAGCCAATGGCACCTCATTGATTCAAGTGGCGGTTGTGAAACTGGAGACCACCAATCAACCGCGCGCGTCGTATAACACATCCGAGCAATTTTATACTGATCGGTTTACAAATCCGAAGATAAGTTGATCAAATGGTTCGAAACCTGGCTGAAAAGCCAGGTAGTTAATCAAACTAGTTCTAACTGCCTCTTCTAGGAACATGGTACCTAACTAATTAAAAAAAAAATCTCTCAGAGCGCCTAGTCGCGTGATCCCCTGAGGTCTCGCACCTATTAGGCTCAACGGATAAGCATTGCCATCCAGCGCGGTAATGCTGCCAGTGTCTTGGGCATGACTGGCAATAGCTTGGATCACTTGAGCTACCTATAGATCGTTTACCAATGATCCTTAGATGGCTCAACTGGTTTTAATTATATTTTGTAAAGTTATGTAAATGTTGGTAAGTATATCTAGTAGTTTAAATTCTGTAAATATTTGTCCTTGGAAACTTAATTGACAATTAAGTGTACGAATTGGCAGATCTAGTGGAACAAATGATTCATAATCTCGATAAAAAACTGTTGACAAAACAATTTCAACTCTAACTGCATAAAAATCATGGTCTAATTGAAGTAGGTATACCTACAGTTTTCATCTGTTCTATAAATACAACTGGAGGCATACAAAGTATTACAAATTGGATGAAAATTATGAAGAATTCATCATTCAGCTAGCCAGATATCTAGGAATAGTATCTACGTCTTTGCAAAATTGTGAAGTCTCCAGAAATTGAGTGCAGTTGTTGCTGTGGCATATTTTCATTATTCTGATAAATGGAATAACTTTTTAATAATAAATGGGATGAAATAAATGGAATATAACTTCTTACAAGTTACAAGTTATTCCATTTATTCCATTATAAAGGCTACAGAAGAAGTCGTAATCATGGATGCTGTAATAAAACTATTGAAAATTCGATACAATGATAAATACATACATCAATAGGAAACTAATAGACAAGCAAGCGCGGGAAAAGAGAGGTTTTAATTTGAGCCGGAAAAGAAATGAGACGAAATAGATGTTGATATTGGCGAACATCTTTGCAATTCGCCACAACGAAGGCCGTGAATTGTGGATCGCACAACTTTAATTAAACGCGAGATCCGCTTGGAAATTATTTAGGAGCAGGTGGTGCTCGAGACGTCTTCAATGGAATATATTCTAACTTCACATTGCCAGGAAAAATGATTTAGGTAATAAGAACTCATAATATACTCTCATCTGAAAAATGTGAACTGAGAATGTTTGAACATGCATGTTTCTTTTGATTGTACTACGACTATTCATGCATGGATGCACTCGAAACCATATTTGATTCTTCGCGCTTCAATTCGTTAGCTCAATTTGACGATTGACGACACTTTCACATTTGGTTAACAAGCAGAGCTTTTGTTATCCAGCTTTTATTCCGGCTTCGTTGTTTTTTGGTAAACAAATAAATATATCTGATAATCATAAGCTCATATTTAAACAACATAACATTTTCGTGGTACCCGACAGCTGAGATAACCTTAAGTGCTCTGCATTTAAAAGATAATTCTGAATTGGTAGCTCAACGCCCATTTACTTATATAAGAAAGTGAAGATAGACATCTGTGGTTTTGAATGCTGTACGGCACAGATGTAAAGCATCTTTAACTGCAGTCTGTTCTGTATCGAATCGAGCAGGTGATTGATTATGTTTTATGGTGATTCGATAACGTGTTCACCATTTATTGTCAACCTTGAGACTGACCATTAAAGATGTCACGAGATATCAACACGTGAGAATCATTCATGAATATGGAAGAACTTGAAGTAGCTGATGGAATAGTACAAGTAACTGGAGCTAAAGAGCTTTCAGAACTTGAAAACACATTTTGTCAAGTTTCATGCAAATGATTATGTGCTTGAATCTAAAGAAAGATTTGTCTTTTTGTCAAATCTTTCCGAAAAGACCGATGACTGAGTGTTTGATTAAACAGCTATCAATAAAATTGTTACAAAAAATATTGATTATCTACCTACGTTAGGATGAGAAATTGCTTGCCAATAAGAGCTACGCATAGGGATTAGATAAAGAAAATAATAAAGAATCGACGTTGAAATGAAAATGTGTGGAGATCAAAAGGGCTAAAGAGACCACTTTTAGTGTTTCATAATATGAACATAAATAATATATGCTTTATTTGTAGATAAATGTTGAGTGTGGAAGTTGCAGGTTTTATGACTCAGGACTTACCTCTAGGCATTTTGAAATCCCAGGTGGCCTTTGTGGTTAGTGGTTAATTTAAAATGCACTGGTCACGTGGCTTCATAAACATACGGTACATAGCACAGCTCTTGGACAACACATGGCACGGGATCCACGAAGGTTTTAATTACACTGGTTATGTCAATAGGTTAGTTTTTCTACTACTTTATTACCCCGTGGTATGGCACGAGAGTTTTTACTAATTTTATATTAGACACTTAATAAGTATGGCTACGCCATTTCTCCCATATATGCAGAATTGTACTTCTCAACTATGTTCCTTTGTCTTTTAGTAAATTTTCAATTTTTTTTGGTTTTGTTTGGCTAAAATAATAAAGTGTTGTTATTTCTTGGTTCGTCTAACAGTGCATTGTGTATTATTATTAGTATGACGCTAGCGACCTGACTACATATAAATTGTAACAGCAGTCTATTGTAAACACTAGGTTCTACGAGATTGTTGTTGGTTTTTATTGATGACAATCAAAATAAAAAAATATCGTTTTTATATTGGTTTTATAACGTGCTTTCACCGTCGCTATAATGGCTGCTTTTACTTGCTAAGGACGTTTATTGTATAGTTAAATGAGGAAGTTTATCAAAGTCTTCATTGGTGTTGAAACAAGCCCTAAGGCTGTGTCCCCAGTAGGCAAACTGTGAGCGGCCGACTGAGTTTGCGGCGCGCCGCAAACTATGGAATGGAAGCATTCCATATATTTGAAATGGAGTGTCCACAATTTGCTAGTTTGCGCTCACTGTACGCAGTTTGCAGCGTTACGCGACAAACTAGCAAACTGTGGACACTCCATTTCAAATATGGAAGAGCGTACTAAACCGATACGCCGCAAACTCAGTCGGCCGCTCACAGTTTGCCTACTGGGGACACAGCCTTAGACAAACAGATGAATATTGATTGCTGAAATATCATCACGTCAAACTACACTCAAATGCCTCGTAAATCATACTCGAGTACACATCCAATTAAATATCGACATCGTGGACATATTCATTTGATTCAATGAATAAATCAAGCGTGTCAATTTTTATTTCCAATTGAGGCTGAGTCGGCCTGAGCTGTTTTGACCTTGACACGGCGGCCAAACATTATCCTTTTGTCTCAATTGGACAGTAATTGCCGGGACGTCTTCTGTTCTATTCTAAGACAATTCGCACTTGAGTTTACGAATTGCATCTTAATACACGCAATGTCAAAAGCCCCCTGCTCGTGTGCTCTGAACCTAATCCATATGTCAATCAAACGAATTTGTACCTTATACTTCATAGCTAGGCTATTCTTTTGGATATCAAGCTTTTCTGAGATTCATATCAATACTAACCTACCTAATCATCGATTATAAACGAATTTCCACCTAAAACATCCCTAATTAAGCTCTACTTTTGGAAGCTTTAATGAGCTTGATATCAATGCTATGGTTGTTGTCATAATATAGGTATTACTTCAAGTCTCGTTGGATAACCCCAAACTTAGAGGCTTTTTATTCTTGAACGAAAATTGAATCATCAAAAAAAAATATGATCAGTACCTACCTAATAAAGAATATAGAAAATAATTTGTTAAAAACTAAATATGTATTCAGTTTGCTTACGAAATTGAACTCAAAATGTTCATCTTCCTACTGCATTGCCAATGTAGTTACTTTTTGTAAATGCACTACAGTGTGAACTCGACCTTGGCTTTTAATCTCTAAATAATAATAGGATAGAGTAGGTATCTACTTATGTATTTTTTTCACACATTTACGATATTTGCTAAACAGTCGAGTTTAATTGTTTGACGATAATAAAATTCACTTCGAAGTAAAGGATAACGAGAAAGAAAACTACAATTTACATAGTCCAACATATTTATCGGTAGTGAGTGAGTTGGTAGGTATACCTAGTTAATTTGAATCAAAACCTTTATACATTCTTAAGCTTAGCTTAGATGTAAACCTTTGTAATGTCATTGCTCACTTGTTCAGCGTACTAGTCAAATGATTTTTTCCGAAGGTAAAATTATCGATCTTTTTTTTTTCTCTTAAGTTAGATAAAGTTGCATTATATCAAAGTAGGTTCAAGGGGAGTCCTTATCGCAAATCTCGACACGCATTTTTTCTAATCAGCTGCGCATGTCTGATTTGCAAAACAAAGGACCACTAATGATTATTCTAAGCTCATGTAAGTACAAAACATATTATCATAAATACCACTGACTCAAAGTTATCGGAAACATTCTAGAAAGTTGTTTTGAGGACGTCTGGTGATTGCTCCTTGATATTAAAGTATTTTTTATTTCAATAACGAACAACTGTTTCTCATCGAGGTTATTATTGTTTATAAAACATATTTTCTATGATAAGCCGCAAACGTTATGCTACTAATAACAGTTTCTCTTTATATAGAATCGGAATCGGGATGACTTACTTTCGCGGCTGGCTAGCCCACATGTGTATTTCACAACACTTCGGAACAGGTAGTTGGTGAACCTGGCACAGCACATGGTGACCGTTTTTATGAACTTCAGTGTATTAGTGTCATTTTTGTGGGAGCGCGCTTGCGGCGAGACGAGCGCAACTGATCGGCGCACATACTACACTATTCACACACTGCGGTTGCAGGGCTGCTGACTCCTCCAACACACTTGGGCGCCCCCAAAAATACACCAAGCTCGACACGGGTAGCCGACACCGCACTCCGACATGCACTGACTAAGTTTTTTTTTCAATACCAGAGACCAATTAATGTCAATGACTGACGAAACCAGAAGCGCTGGTATTTCTCATTCAATAATCATTTGTTTACAGTTTTATAGGCTGATAGCTTTATGAGTGCGATGTTGACTTTAAATTTTATGTCAAGTCGCGAAATCGATGTTTGATCTAGTATTTTTTTTAATAGGTAAGTAGGTAGGTATATCAGTCATGTGGGTCCCATTAATAAAGCCGATGCCATACACAGCTTCACTGCAGTGAACACTTGTTTGAATGATGTGTAGCAGGGTACGTACTTTGACTATTTATGCAAAGTTTGAGCTTGTTTGAACTTTGTCAAGCGGTATCGGTTTTTTTGGCGCACAATAAAGCGTTCAAAGATGACACGTGTTCAAATGTTTGCGTAGCCTGCCACACTTGCGTTGCACAAAGTCCAGTTGCGCAAGCGTTTCTGATTGGAAATAACGTGCTTAAATAGTTCAATATTGTAATTTTCGTTTATTATACGTTTTATCAGAGTCTTATGCACATTACTAGATACATAATTACAAGCACATAAATAATAAAGGCACAAAATCATTGTCCGTCTTGTTTGTCGTCTGCCAGCAAACTGTGAAGAAAAAATGTTTGCAAAGCATGTGTGGCAGGTTGCGACAATAACCCCCTTACTTATGAAAGATGCTTAAAGTTGAACACTGGTTGAACAACGTCCTGTCTCTGTTGGTCACTATCCACAAATAAAGACAGGACGTTGTTTAAACAGTGTTTCACTTTAAACATCTTTCATAAGTAAGGACCTAAGTGTTCAAATGTGTGTTCAAAGCTTTGCAAAGTCGACAAAAAGTGCGCAAATGTTTGAAGCTGTGTCTGGCGCAGGAGTAACTTAAGCTCTGCTTATTTTGAGGCTACATGAAGTAAAATACAAGTTGTATGAAGTGTCCAGAATTATTTATTTATTTGTTTTTCGCTAGTTTTTAAATTTATTGATCTACTACTATATTTTGTTTTTTTAGTAGATACCTACGACTACACACAGTTGTTTGCAGTGCGTAATTTACAAATCAAAATTTAATTCGGTTCCTACAATTTTTATTACTCTACTAGGAGCTATTTATGCCTTGTTGGTACCTACTGACTCAAATGCCATTGAAATCTTTGCAACATCAATTATGTAGTTATGAATCACCATCGCATGTTCCATTTGGTTTTGCAATGAAAGCAATCTCGTATGACTAGTCGATATAAGTACCAATACATTAACTACCTTGGTATTTATGGATTCCATAGCGATTGATTGACCAGAGAATATTGGCAATAGGTATTCCAGGCATTCAAATACAGATTACCCGACGACTGAAAGCATACCTATCCCCTGGCTTTGATCGTTAACTATCTATATAAAAGGTAGCACATTACAAAGTTACATATTTTAAATATGTCTTTATTTATTTATTAATTTGTTAGAAACAACAAACAATTACATTCATGACTTATATATAGGTACCTAGTATGGCTATTACTTATTATGTCCTTGTTAAATGTCCAATAAATCTATAAAGATCTTCACTTGTATAAAAGTTCTTTGATTAAAATTGTTATAAATAAATAAATTATTACGTAGAAGTTAAATTTTCAAGATACTTACCTCTGTCCAAACTCCAAACTTTCGCATTTGCTGACTTGCAGCAAATACGTAGGTAGGTAAATATAGATCTTTTAGATACTCATTTGTTTTTTAAGAACGTAAAAAATTATCAATCGTTTAGAAATGATTTCATGAATATACATTATGAATATAATACCTATGTATGAATGAATATATCATGAATATATTATGAATATATGAATATATTGACTTCCTCTCTTTTAATATTAGCGGCCACCGGCCACGCTATTCTCTTATAAACTTAATTGACAAAACATTTGACTTACAACATGCACTTATTTGAACAAGAAACCTTCTATAATTCTGTAATTTTTATTTTTATTTTTAAATTCTTTATTGTACACATGAGAACATTTACAAATAAGACATTAAAAAGTACATGTACAGTAAAAAAGCGAGCCTAAACTTGAAAGTGTTTTCTACCAGCAAACCTTTGAGTGTAAGGAAAAGCTATTGACTTGTAACATTTACAATGTACGTAAATTAAACAGTAAATATTTGACTTGTAAAATAACTGCCTTTGCACACGTCCCGGTTTCCGGGTAGCAGGTGCCGATGCCGGCTACTCGGCGGCGTTTGTATGCAAATTACACCGGTATGTGTGAAAGCTACCGTTACATGCCCATACACTTCACCGCTGACCGGCTACCCGGCAACCGGTACGTATGAAAAGGCACTAAGCGTAAATCCTACTTATATAACTTTTGAAACTATCATGGTTACGAACATAAATATTATCATCAACGGGATAATTACCATGATTATTGAGTTTTCTTACTTTCCGATATTACCCCTGATCATGGCGCATGCAACTGCGTCGAAATATCGGGAAGCAAGAAAACTCAATAATCATGATAATTATCCCGTTGATAATAATATTTAAATCCTATTTATGCCACAGATTAGTAATTTATTTTGTAGTCCTATATTTATTCTGTGCTAATTGCTTAGTTTGGAGACAAATCCTACCTAGTCTATTCATCTAAGCACCTAATTATTCATTGCGACAAACACCGGCAATTCCCACCAAGACATAATTAATAGCGCGGCTAATTGTTCGGTAATCAAACGTTTTGTTACCGTTGTACAATTAAGTCATCTTTTTCTTTTGTTTTCACGATGGTACTATTTAGCGTATTGGTACTGTTTAGCGGCGTTGAAATGATGACTTTGTTGAACCATACGTTTGACAGAGCGGATCAACACTTACTTATCTACAAGAATGATACATTCTCTTCATCGGCATTGTTTAGAAAAAGTATGTAAGTACCTGTGTAATTGCATAACTGTTTATGCAATTACACAGGTATTTACTTACTTTTGTGTACTGTGAAAAGATTGTAAAATTTATAGTAGTTTAATTGAATAAAAAAATACATGTATTTTCATTATTTAAAAAAAAAGGGATAGAATCATACTTTGCAACGTCCTATGGTCAAGTACCTAAATATTATATCGTTCGAGTTCGACGTTCTACAAAATTAGGTACTAATAGTTATAGATTTAGTACCCAAGATAATCACTTGAAGGTGACATTTCCTACTAAAAGAGGTCAATCAGTCCAGTTTAGTTATACCTACGTCCTATTTGTAATCTTATTTCTATCAAAAGGCCAAGGTAAAAAGTCAAAGATGAATCATTTTGAAAAAAAAATGTAGGTATGTGATCATTGTCATTAGGTACCAACTTATTCATTTTATAAATGTGAAAATTGGGGTGAAACCAGGAATAGAGAATACTGCTTTTTGTCCAAAACCAACACTGGGCCCTAACTTCCAAAAACGAAAATAAAATATCGTCAATTATCGTAGTTTAGCTTATATCTCATCCATTTTACCATATCGATGAATATATGAGTTGTTCATTTTCTGATTTGTATTCGGATTCCTAAAATGTATAAGTACTTACCTATTTTGTTAATTGTGTACCATCTAAATGAAATTATGATAAAATATGAACCTATGTAAATTGACTTGCCAATGTTATGCTATGTAACTTTATGGCTAAATAAATTAAATGAAATATATTGGTCGAATGTTCCGAATTAGGCTTCCACCTACATAGGCTGAACTACGATAATTGGCACGATAGTCTTTAGTGCTGGGAATAGGCCTACTGAACTACTACTGATTTGTAACAACATCTGTCGAATCTTCAACCGGAAACTACAAAAGAGGATTGCAATTATTATTTCATTCAATTAACACGTTCGCTGCCATACGAGTATACTCGTAGTAAAAAAAATCTATCCCTGTTGCCATCCATACAAAATCATCATCCCGAGTATACACGTAGTTGGCAGCACATCCTAGTTATCTCTACGAGTTTACTCGTAGTTTGGCATTAGATCAAACTTTTTCTATTACAGTGCCATACAACGACTAAACTCGTATCCAATACTGGTGTTTGATTGGCCAATAGCTGCGAAACGCGAACGGAAAAGTATTAAAAAACCTAATAATGGCCAGAGATAAAATGATAGAAAGAAATCTACCTGTCAAATCAAATGCTGCCTAGTACTCGGAGCTGAAAAAGCTATATTTTGGAAATAAACTTAGTATTTACATTTTCGAAACCTGCACAATGCTGCAATTATTTATAGTAAAACGAGTTCTGCCTGAAAATACAGATATTGACGCTCTGACATTCAAGGATGGGGTCATAAAGTGTTTGCTTGGTGCGCTATCTCACTTTCTCAAGAAGCAAATTCTTCAGGTTATTTTCATCACTAGAACCGTTTACAACCGACTCAAAAAGATAAATAGAAACTTTCAAATCCATTCCGCATATGCAGTAAGCAAAATAAATGCCGTGAAACAGTGTATTACTGTCCCGTTTGACCCTAAATTTCAGGTTTATAATGTGGAAAATTGTTTCAGAATCGATCATACCCAGTCGTCTTTTTTTTATTGTCATGAAAAAAAAATGTATGAAAGAGTTCTCAGTTTTTTTTGTAAGTTTTACTTCCAATGCCAATCAATCGATTCCCGTCCTGTTTATACTGCCAACGCTTTTAATTTTGTAGGTAGCCTCAACTAAACATCTACGACTTGACTCGTAGCTGGCACTGGGTGCCAGATACCTTGCTACGAGTATACTCGTATTTGGCAGCGAACGTGTTAATAATGTTTTTCATGAGACCCTTGAAGAGATAATAATTGTCTCGAAAAGAGATGATTTGGCTAGATAAATCCAGTACGAATCCGTTGTCACCTCGATCGAGATCCAGAGAGATAATGACTCAATTTACCCCAAATCGTGGTCAGAGAACCGATTGGGCTCCATAAGATGTACCTATTCGAATAAGTATTTCGGCTCTTAGCAAAATACTTTTACCTCCTATTATTTTAGTGTTGTATGGATGCGTGGCTAATCTTTTAACGTTTTCGAAAATATATTTATGCTTGAGAATCAAAATAACTGTCTATGTCGTGTTTGGGGTTCCTTACAGTTTTACATAGATATATTAATCTATGTTTTGTTCAGCATTCGTTGGAGTAAGTAGTCTAGTCAAGAGTCTGAACATTCAGACCGCCTACAAAATATATTTTCAGAATGTGCCTTTTAAAGCATGGAAGATAAGGTTTTATATTCTGTATATAGATTTTTTTGGGCTAGATACCATCCAGGGTGTTTTCAGAAGATCATTACCAAAGTTTCATCACAATCATTTATTTTATTTATTTACTTAGAAGTACTTACTAAGAAAGTTATAATTATTTTAATTACATTTGAAAATCCGTCTCGATAAAATATTACCTATTAAGTAAACTAAGGATAAAAATATTTTTCATTGAAATCACGGACAAACTTGTAAAAGGGAATTAATTCTTAGTTAGAATAAGTACGAATTATTCGTATTATTCATAATGAATACACTTTTTAAGTGCCTGTGTATAGTCAGATTAGTTTCGGGCGTCACTCTTCTTATGATTTAAAAGCCGAAACAGTCAGAGTTTTTCACGCTTCGTTAAATTTAATGTAATTTTTTGCTGAAGACTTGTTCAATGTTCAGTCCGAGCTATTGTTTGTTTTGTGACTTACTAATGTCATATACCTACATAATATATTATGCATCAGGAGATACATAAAACACTGTAACTTGGAAAATCAAGGTCCAAATGGTGATGTCAGTAGGTACTGAAACAAGTAAACGGTATACTGTGCCTCAAGCACGAGTATGCACTGCACAGAGTCAGTATGTCACAGAGTATTCTATCCGTCTCTCAATTGAATGGACTGAACTTAGTATAGTCAAGTTACCGCTAGAGGCGCTGCACTGAATTCCATACAATTGAGATACTTTACTATAGTCACGTATAGAATAGTAAACTCGTGCAGACTGGTGCTCGAGGCACTGTTGTGTTGAATGCTATAGAGTCAATGGCAAAAAAATATACCTACGATTATTTTTTTAGTTGTCTTTCTTCATTTTCCATTGCGTGAAAATGGAAAACATCATTGTTTATCTGCTTTGTAAACATAAAACTACCTACTCAAGAGTAACAGATGTTTCGTTGTTAAAGTTTAGCAAGAAAAATAAGATTTTAGGAGTTTCCGCAATCGTCTAATGACATCAAACGGTTTTATATAAGCAAGAGCTATAATTTCATGTTTTTATGCTTTTTAAGCATTCTGTTTAGGTAAATATAGTTAAATATTATGTTTTCTGCTACTTAAACATTCAATTTATTAAAACAACAACCCAGAAACAGTCCCGAACAAACAAAGTATAAAGCCACACAACTAAAAGGTTTTGTACAAGTAGTTGTTATACAATGTTAGTACATTTTGGCAGCAGAACGTGCCTTGTTCTAAAACATTGACGTAAGACGTTATCGGAAGGTGCTTCATCTGAGCAACTGGAGAAGGCTAATGCCCATATCTTGTGATATTGGGCGTTGTGCCAAAATAGCGGTGGTTGTAATACAATCAGCTATAGATGTTGATGAATATCTCTAGTCGACTATGTATTATGTATATTCGTATGTGTTCCTCGCGCGCGCAAAATGAAGACTCGAAAAGGTCCCAATTGCAAGCAGCGCAACGACCAAAAATAATAAAAGTGCAATTGTGTTATCAAGCTCTGTTTCCTTAGTTAGGTAAGGGGGTAGTCAGAGGTACAGAGATTTTTATCATCTTAATTGCGATAGTATTCGTTTGAAAGCAACTACCTAGTGTTTTTTGTTGTGAAATATTTGAAAATAAAAATTGATACCTAATTGTCTACAGTAGACAGAGCTTTGAAAAACTCTCGACTTATCTACTCGTAAAAATCACAGTGCTTGGTCAACATTCAAATGTTTTTTACAATGCTAATTTTTATACTATAAGCTTAATATTTTATAGACGATGTTGGATTACATTCTGGTAAAAGAGTATTTTGGATCGAAGTGCTTGCATGAGCAATCATTTCACAACAATTTCAGTTAGATAAAATTTGAACAACAGAAACATTTGAACTTTGGCCACGCTTTCCGATACTCGAATGTCAAATTCGATTATGGCTGGCAAAGTTTTTGTTGTTCGCTAGTTTAGGTCTTGTAAACACGTCACTTGTATTACAAGTTCAAACAGTAGGGTTTGCTGAATGCACATTGAAAGAGAAGTCAAAGATTTGAGTATAGTAACTAAGTACTTATACTTACAAATTTTATAGTAAGGATACAATATTATTACCTAGTATTGATTTGAGTATAGTATAAAAAGAGCTTTATTTTTGTTCATAAAAGGTTTTTTGATCGAATGTTTATGCTTTGATCAAGTTTAAATTAAAATAATATAAAAAAGCGATCGAGCGATAAAATTGATCAAGCTTAAATCAGAATGATTTAAAAGCATAATCAGGTGCAATTCTCTAGCTAGACCACCCTGATTAAAACTAGTAGGTAATTAATTCATCACGATGGAAGTTTACAATTTGATGATCAAAATGACGGCCAAGGGAACCTGCATTATTTTTATTTTTGCTTTCATTTGAATGAATTTTATGTAGAATAGACCACGAGTTTAAAAAAAATTTAAAATAGTTCAATTTAATGTAAAAAATTGCGGTTTCAAACTGACCGTTTAAATTTTCGCGCGCAAACGGATGTACAGTTACGATGACGTCACTCCTGTCGAGGAGAACGTTAAAAAGGACCTAAAACTATAAAACTAATTTTATTGATAATAAACCCTATTGCCATCGGAACATGGTTCTCAACTTAATAAAATAATAATAAATTAAAATGAAAGTCTACCTGTCAAGAGATGGCGTTTTGCAAAATATTTTTATTCAGCTACTTGTCGCGAGATGGCGTTAGCTACCGTTATCAATTCTGTTAGTCTTTATCTACAAGACATAAGATTGATAATACAATGGCTATTATTCATGGTCCACTAAACGTAGCTATTCGCTTAGGGATGTGCCACAAGACGAATGTATCGAAATCTACTATTACCTACCAATTGATGTGTAACGATCGGTAGCACGTCAGGTTATATTTGTGGTGGTCGAAATAAAAAGCTATTCTTATCTTTCTTTCCTTATTTACACAATCAAAGTTCACAATCAAAGTAAATTATTTACACAAACAAATAAAATAAAAAAAAATCGTAAATTGTATCACTGTTTAAAATAATGGTTCTTTTTCTTATTGTGTTTTCTTTTTATGGTGTAGGTACAGTACAATAAAGTTATATTATATTCTAAATATTTGAAAAATATTAGAGCGAGTGAGCGAGCGAAGCGAGCAAAGATCTTAGTGGTTAGTTAGGCGTTTTTGTTCATTAATTTATTGATTATCATCACACTAATATAAAATGCAAAAGTTTGGATGGATGGATGTTTGGATGTATTTTTTTTCCACTTGACAACCCCTGAACCGATTTGGCTGAAATTTAAAATATAGAATAGATAAAGACCGGGAAAAATGACAAATTATATAAAAAATGACAGATCATGTCAAAAATGACACTAGATGTTATTACCTATGAGAAAAGATGTCAAAAATGACAGATTAAATAAAAAATGACACTAATTGTCAAAATTGACAGATTAAAAACAACAGATGTTTTTTTGCCATTTTTGACATAATCTGTCATATTTTACATCTAGTGTCATTTTCTACATATTTTTTTAGTGTGTGTTCAAAAGGCCTTATCTCGGAAACTCCTGTTCTTAGTTCAAATGAAAGCTATTGAAGAGATCTTCATTTAAAGTGACAGCTGTCAAACTTCAAACGGCCATATCTCGGTAACTACTCGTCCTAGACTTCCCTTTCTTAGTTCAAATGAAAGCTATGACCAAGATCTACATTTTAGATTATAGATGTCATTTTGACAGCTGTCATTGAAAATGTAGATCTAGGTCATAGCTTTCATTTGAGCTTAGAAAGAAGAATCGAGGATGAGTAGTTTTCGAGATATGGCCGTTTGAAGTTTGACAGCTGTCACTTTAAATGAAGATCTCTTCAATAGCTTTCACTTGAACTGATTATGATGAAAAATCTTAGGCATTATGAAATTAATGCATTTATATCAGGCATATTAATTTTTAGACATTCATGTTAGGCACTTTGCTACAAAGGCAAATTGCGTTTTAGACACTGTACTGTACAACTCGGGTAAACTGAGTTTAAAATAAATTGCCATTCAGGCATATTGCGTCTTATGTGTTTCAAATCTTAGGCGAAAAATTATGAGAATAATGCATTTAACTTATCATCAGGCATATTACTTTTTAGATATTCATGTCAGGCATATTGCTACAAAGGCAAATTGCATTTTAGATGAATCGCGAACGACCCATGTTTCTGACTAAATATATATGTTTCAGGCTTTTTGTGTTGCTTATGTTTATGATTAGTAATCATAACCATTAAAGTTATCGATAGCACATTCATCAGTATCTAAAGGGTCACATCCCTAATTGAGAAGATTTTTACGTCACTCATGTTACTCGACGCTGATTGGTGTATTGAAATACGTTCCGTTTCACGTACTTATAATTCGTAATAATTGTTAAAAATCAATACTAACTAAAATAAAAACGTTGCACTGGGTCTTCTTTTATGTTTTTTTTGCATTTAAGACTCAAAATATTGAAAAATATTACGATTGCATGATCCCTATTGTAAACTTATACTTACTCTTGTAAAACAAAAAAAAAGTCTATAGCCGTGTTGGCCGAGTGGGAGAGTATCTCGACTTCAATCCGAAGGTCGTAGGTTCGAATCCTGGCATGGATTTTTCATTTAGAAAAAAATTATACGCTCATTTACAAGAGCTCTAAACGGTGAAGGAAAACATCGTAATGAGATTCGCCAACAGAGATGTGAAAATGGTTGATCAATTTAATCATTGTTTTTTTTATAGTGACCTAGCTATTCGCCGCATTTCTAATGTAATGAGCAACGCACTGTAATCAAATCACAGATTAGTTTATGCCAGTCCGATGCTACTCCAAACCGATCGGTTCTGGTTGTAACTAGTTGCCGCTGGTGGTCACGTTGGTCGCGGAAGAGTGTAAATAGAATTATCTCGACCCCTGACGTTTTAGTAAACTTTGATCTCGGAGGTTTGCTTGGACTCTATCATTTACTTGAAGATTTTAATGCAAGTGTAGGCTGATTCTTGCATTCTGAGAGTTTGCGTGATTTTTGCGAACTAATGGGCATTTTATTTTATAAGCGTTTTATTTTATGAATAATTTTAACATTACTGTTCCCAAACTTGGAATTATATTATAATGTAATATGAGTCAGACAAATTATTATCAAACGTTGTAGCTGTGTGATTTTCAAAAATTAGTCCTCCAAATTGCAACTAGGTTCAAATGATTTGTTTGATTCGACTTACACTTAGGTACACCTAGTACATAAGTATGTCATGTGATTTATCTGTTATATCTTCAGAATGAATCATTGATCGATTTAATTATGGATTTATATCTTGTACTAATTTCTCTATTCTCTAATATTCACCATCTATACCTAGCTAAGTTTTAGGAAATGTCTCGCCAAAAGTCGATTTTGTCTCGCCATCTCCGCGAGTTTCTACCATGTCATGAATTATGATTATAACCGTACAAATTGAGTGAATTTTTGAGCCGAATGCAGGAAGGAAGAAACCTTGCGCGCGCGCCGCGCCGTCTGACCATGGCCTTTGGTGATACCTTATTGTGAGCTTGTGGGAATGACCGTCTATGAACCTTTGTTACAAAGTATAAAATATTTGGAGGTAAACATAAATATGCTCACGACTATACAGACGTCACGACGATACAACTAGCCCCCAAGACAGAGGCTCAAATTAGTCAGGCACATCCTAACTTTTTGTAAGGAATTAGGCTTCTATTATTAAACTCGTATTAACTTCTGTCAAAGTTGTGCCACGGATTCAACTATTGCCATCCTTTTTCGTTAGACAGTGACAAATAAGGATGGCAATAGTTTAATCCGTGGCGCAACTTTGATAGAAGTTAATACGAGTTTATTAATAGAGGCCTTAGTGTTTTACGTTATAGTTATAGGTTGCAAGCAAACAGTCCATCGTCCGAACCCGAACCGAAAGGTAACTTTCATACAGTTTTCGTGCCATAACATGGCAAATGAAAACTTGCCATGTCATGGCAAATGAATTGCTCGTCTCGAAGGTCGAGGCAATATCTCTGATAACACTACGTAATATCTCAATTCTCTGTGAGGTAGGTTCGAATTACAGAACAACGATGACTCGGTAGAATCACATCACACTATCACACTAATATTATAAATGCGAAAGTTTGGATGTCTGGATGGAAGTTTGTTCCTCTATAACTCGACAACCACTGAACTGATTTGGCTGAAATTTGAAACATAGATAGATAATAACCGGGAATAGGACATAAGTTACTTTTTATCTCGAAAAAATGCACGGTTCCCGTGGTATAAACAAAATAGTAGTCCACGCGGGCGAAGCCGCGGGCTTCAGCTAGTAACTAATAACGGAAAAATGAATTCTGTAAATTGTAAAGTAGTTTAAATATCGGAGTCTATGAGACTATAATCAGAGAAATAATCCTTTGATAAGTCAAAAATATAGTTGGAGTACTCTAATTATTATGCTTACATGTCGTAACATATATGTATTATTATGGTTAAAGAGGCAAAGGTAGCTTTTCTTGTTTTAAACAGTTCTATACGTGACAAGTTTCAAAATTAATGTTAACTTTATATTCCCTACTTACTTTATATTGACATTCCCAGTATTATTGATTCTACATTTTTTATACGCACGGCGAAAATGTGGAACTCCTTGCCGGGGTCTGTATTTCCAGAAAAGTATAATTTGGGTGTCTTCAAATCGAGAGTCAATAGGTTCCTTCTAGGTAAGGTAAGCGTGCTCCATCTTAGACCACACTGTTGCTTTACATCAGGCAGGGTGTGGTCAAACGCGAACCTATATTCGTTAAAAAAAAATATATATATTTTTTACTATACCTACTTACTTAGTTACATTTATTTTCATCGTTATGCAAAGTGGAGTCACGAGCATAAGTTATGAATATTTGAACACGTCGAAGCCATCACTCAATTAAGTAGTTCTCAACCTAATAGAGCCAACTTACGAGAGGTCTAGAGATGAACAACCCTATTACACAGATTCACCAGGAGTGAGTATAGATTTGTTAGTGTAGGTAGACTGTTGCTGTCACTTCATATCGTTTTTGACTTGATATAAATCTTTTTAGTTTTTAAGTTTGTACGTAGGTATGCTATCTCACATCCATATAAAAAATATAATAGGAACCTATCAAAAATGTAAAAAACATGAAAAGGATAATCAGAGAACTTAATACTACGTTTTAGGGATATTATTTCAAGAGATAATAGCAAAATATTTTCCGTCAAAAGTATTTTTACATGTTTTAAATAAATAAATAAATATTGCTGGACATTTCACACAGCATCATGTAGCCCCAAGCTAAGCAGAGCTTGTGTTATGGCAACCACATGACTGATATACTACTTATATACATTTTTGTAAATAATGTGCTATAGCAAAAGCCAAGCACTGTACCAGTCTATATTTGGAACAAGATTTACTATGAAGGTCTGTTTAAGTTTAGGTTGCGATAAATAATTACTTCAAGTAGTTGCAATAACTCAATTCTGATTACGTATCTTCGGCTTGCCTTGATAGTTTCGGCTGCCTTCTTGAGAAGCGAGAATGTTATGAGACGGACGTTATACAGCGGCGAGATAACATCCTACTATTAATATACTATTTTATTTTTAGTTTCTGAAGTAAGTTCGTATGAGCAAGTGGCCAACTCTGGTGACGGAGTTTTTAGGTCGCCTAAAGGCCTCCGTCATGGCTTAACGACTTAAAAGCCGGGACCGACAATCACGGAAGCGCTCAGTTCATAATGCCACTTGCGGTCACCCATACAAATTCTGACCACGCAAAACGATCAATCAAGAACGTCTAAGTAAGCTACGCCACCAGCGCTTTTCATTTCCGTACACTCTTCCGTCTTTGAATTGTACAATGTACATAAGTACCTACATGAAGTCACAAAATGTTTATCAGAAATACCAGTCCAAGCACCTATATCTTTGAGAAACATACATGTTTTGTTAATTCTATTGTGTTGTCCGGTAGTTAACACAAATTAGTATTTTTATTAATTCGGAATGTGAATCGAAACGTAATAATGTCTACTCAAAACAATAATAGCCCATAATAAGTATTGTAACAGGGGTCATTAAAATCTTAAATGTCAATGAACTCTATTAAACCCTTTTCGCTTCAAGCTATTAAAATGTTTGATACTCATGTTTTTTAAAGAAACCACCTAGATTTTTGTGAAAACCTAACACACTCTATTTCAGTTTTTAGAACTATTGGCGTAATCCAAGCTTTATATGGCTTAAGCTTAGGTACAGGCTTTATCCTTTCTTTTTTCATGACACAAGAGAGATAAAAAAAAGCTTATGGTCTCTTTGCTTTTTTTATATCAGTGTTTTATTTCTGATTTTTTCTTTTTGGCCGTGATCTTGAAAGGTTTGTTGAAAATACTTTAAATAAATTTTCCGGCCACGGGTCTAGCAACCCACGTACTATATTGAAGCGACCTTCGGAACCACCATTCACGTCTAATCGAAGGGAATCGCCATAACTATTTGTGGCTACATTGTAATTGGTTTAATCACTGAACAATAAATGGGTTTCAGAGTAGTAGAGCAAGATGTAGCGTGGGCTTGTATGAACTGTTAACACACCCCGGACACTCGATGAAATCTCTATACAAAAGTGGCGTCTAACTACCTATATTTACACTACACAATGTCAGTTTTGTACACAGTAAGGTTGTCAATGTACACTGTGGTCTCGTTCTCGTCTCGTCGCGTCTGCGGGTGTGGCGCGTTCCGTGTTCAAAGTCAGCTCCTCGCCAGCTTAAACTCACAGTGTCCATTCTATACGTAGTATTATTATCTGTTCTGTGCTGTTGACCGAAACTATGATTAAACTAATGATTAAAAGCCATGCTAGTGCAGATTTTTAACCCCGACGCAAAAAGAGGGGTATTATAAATTTGGCCGCTATGTGTCTGTGTGTGTGTGTCTGTGGCATCGTAGCTCTTAAACGGGTGAACCGATTTGAATGCAGATATGTTTTATTTGAAAGCTGATTTTCTAGCAATAGTTTTTAGATATGTTTTATCAAAATCGGTTCAGACGTTTGAAGATCATCGGCTCTTTTATGGTTTATGAAGGGATCTGTCGGGGTTTTTTAAACATGTGTAATATTAAAAAAAGAGGTTTTAAAAGTTAAAGGACAAGTGTTCATCCGCAGCAGGAATAAAGTCTATGTCTTCATAGCAGTAACTCTGAGCATATGCTCGATTCTCAATGAAAGCAATGCAGTATATTGTGTCACGTATTGTTTGGACGTTTATCATAAACGTTTCATACACGACAGGGATTTATGGTTGTTATTGAAATAGCTGGTTTGTTTTTAAACCTATTTGAAGTGAGTGGGTTGTTACACGATAAATGCCGAGAAGAATAACATTGAAGGAAAACAAAGATTAAACTGTTCAAACTGTGACCATTCAAACGGGTATTTTATTTAGTAGGTAAGTACGTCAATTTTATACTTTGACGTAATTTTTCATATCGAAATATTTCTATGTGATATGTACTGTATTTTGTAAAATACTGTATGGAATGTTCTATTTTCCTCTATGGAGTGGAAACTTGGTCCATACTGGCTCGAGAAAGAGCAAGGATCGACGCGTTCGAAATGTGGTGCTGGAGGCGGATGCTGAGAATACCATGGACCGCCAAACGCACAAACGTGTCGATCCTCTCGCAGCTCAAAGTGAAAACACGCTTATCCACGATTTGCCATCAACGCATACTCGCATACTTTGGTCACGTAGTGAGGAAAGGGGATGACAACTTGGAGAAACTCATCGTGGTTGGGAACACAGACGGAAAACGCTCGCGTGGTCGATCCCCAACTCGATGGACGGACCAAATCAAGGAGTCATCAGCCGTCAGGTTCCACAACGTTGTGCGAGATGCTATGAACAGAAGCCGATGGAGACAGATCATCCAAGCCAGATGCAGACCACCCAATGATGACCACGATCCTCAGTCATGAGGGGCGACTACAGAGAGAGAGAGAGTATGGAATGTTAACTTCTCCAAAATATGGGAATGTACCAAATGTGTTTGGATTAGACATACCTCTGAGTACCCCCTTAGACATCTTCAAATGATCTAAAAAACTGCTTATGGATCTGAAAGAATATATTATGTCTACCGCACCTTGGGAATACAATCGTGATTGTACTACATTTTTTTTTATTTTGTAAAAAGAAAATTCGGAAATGGATTCTATATAGAATATGGCTCCATGATAATTGGTGTTGATCAAACCTTCTATCATTCTGTCATGTCTAATAGCTAGGTGGTATAAGTTACTCTCACACTACATAATTTGTATGAAAACATAACATTAAACATTGTTTTAAAACAAAAGGCTTTGACTATAGTTTGAGTTTAGACCGATGTGTCATCACAGCTATAAGTTTAAAACAAAGTTATCGAAATTCTAACCCCAAAGGTTAAAGTTAAATTCTAGTTTTCAGTTCTGGTCTGACTACGACTGTGTGATCAATACTTTCTTGCAACCTGGCTTTGGCCTTCGATGCGGTTCGGTGTCGCTAACCGCAGAGCAAGAGTAGGAAATTACCAGCGTGGTGATGGGATTTTGGGATATTTTAAAGCATTCGTGGTTTTGATGAACACATTCGATAATGTTAACGATCGAAGCGATGGAGCATGGAGCATGATGACTCGATAGATATGTAACTAACTATTCAAGTGCTTCCGTGCTTCGGAGAGATGTAGTCAGTCAATTTAAATTCAGAGACGTCATGTTTTCGAGTGGGAAACCTAATATTAGGTACCGTTGATTTATCCGAATTTAAAACATTATAATTAAACATAAGTAATGATGGAAATTTTATCAAAGTTAAAAGAAAGTTAAAAGAAAATAATGTAAATTAAGTATTATAAATGTAAGGCTATTAAAAACTTCTTATCTGCGCGGTAATGAAGGAGCATAAAGGTCACAATAGCTCGTTTATCAATGTCCTTTAACAGTTTTTGGGATTTATTGTTCAAACAATTGACCGCGTGGTTTGAGGAGTAGCCGTGTGTCAAATGAATTTTTTAAATCGTCTACTTTATAATTAGTTATAGTGTACCTTTCTCTAGTTCTTTTAAAATTTACTATCTTCCACCAGCCGCAACCGCCGCCGCTTCGCTTAATTCCAGGCCAATATCTATATCCGATCAAAGTTTCATCAAAATCGGTTCTCAGGTCAAGGCGTGATTTGAACACAAACACCCCAATATTTACAAACATCCACATTTCTGATATAAGTGGAAAGTTTGATAGAAAATACTTCTAATTTTTCCACCAAAACAGATTTGCTGGTTGCACTCTATGTAAATAGATAATAATGAGCTGGTTCGCGTATTTGTAAATTATATGCAAACAAAAAGCGGTAGAATACGTCAACACTAACAAACGGAATGAAAGCATGTGTCAAATTTGCCACGTCTGTCAGGTTATTTGCAAGTTAATGACAGATTTGCGGACTGATTGTCTAACTCGTCTCAATCCCTCAAACCTCAAATTGGTCTCAAACTGTCAAATAGATCGAGCAGGTATTTTTTATTGCGTTCGGTCTCGTTGAGGCGAGAGTGACAGAGCTACTTGCGTGGTCACTGAACTGTCATTTTTGACATTTTGAGACCGATTTTGGTCGCTATCAAAGATAGACAAGCGGTGGGCTGTTGTCTTCCGTGAGAGCCTTATTCTATAAAATACAAGATCAAATACCAAGTATACGTAATCAGGCTCACGACTGTACACTAAGAATGATAGACATCCCCAAATACGCAGGTTTTCTCATGACGTTGTAGATAAGGATTACCTACACTAGTAGTATGTAATTTGTAAGTTTTACTACCTTACGATGTGTAAACACTCCCTGTAAATAGCTTTGTTTTCTTCATAGTACAAAACTCTTTCACATGATTATCTCATCTAAGCCCAAATCTATTCAGTTTAAATAAAATTACAGTTTTAGCTCTCGATTAATTATCTATCAGCCAAGATAAATTTTGGCCTGAATAATGATCAGTTTTAAAATGATTTTCAGTTCATAAACCTTGAAATATCCAGTGGCTTTTGCCCCTAACTGTACCTATATGTATCACTTAGTAGTTCTGCATCCTAGTGAATGTGAAAACAGTTGGCCTTAATAAGGTGGTTGGAGCCGAAAGCTCTGTCTGCGCGATGCTAATCTATGGAAGCAGTCTAATGAAAATGGACGAACTGCTAATTCAGCAGGTAAGGTGGGACATCTGCTTTAAGTGTACTTAAAGTGGTTAAATCCGTACCCATATTATAAATGTGAAATTCTGTTTATTTGTTTGTTTATTTGTCCTGCTTTCACATCAAAACAGAGCAACGGATTGACGTGATTTTTTGTGTGGAGATAGTTGGAGGGCTGGAGAGTAACATAGGTTACTTTTTATTACTTTTTTACGCGAGCGAAGCCGCGGGCAGCAGCTAGTTAGTAATAAATACACATATTTTTAATAATATCCTAAAAATTATATTAAGTGTGAAACTGTAACACTTTTTAACTTTTTAAGAAATCTTATTATTAATCATCGCTTCTCCTAATAATCTAGTTAGGAATCCTAATTTAATAGTGCAATAACCACTTTACTCATAGATGCGATTCCAATCGACCGAAATTAAAGCCTGTAGATACTAAGTAAAGTTACAAGAGTAAGATAGGTAACCTATCAATCTTTCGAGGTAAGATATTAGATACTAGGTTCGAGCTCACAAAACGAACTCCGAATTGATTACAGAAATCTCTGAAAATTGATATTGATAATTATTTAAGAGTAGGTACTATGCCGCCGAACATGTACGTAATTTTGAAGCAAAAGTTAGGATCGTAGCGCCCTCAGGGAAATATGAAGCGTACCTAATCTAAAGATGTATGTATTAAATATAAGTAGTTCTATCACATCGTATACGCACCAATGTAAAGGTATCATCATCATCATCTCAGCCGTTGGACGTCCACTGTTGGACACAGGCCTCCCTCAAAAATTTTCATGTGTTGCGGTTGGAAGCGGCCTGCATCCACCGCCGACCTGCAGTTTTTACAAGGTCGTCTGTCATCTTGTCGGTGGACGTCCAACACTACGCTTGCCAGTCCGTGGCCTCCACTCGAGAAATTTTCGGCCCCATCGGCCATCTGTTCTGCGTGCTATATGGCCTGCCCATTGCCACTTCAACGTGCTAATCCGTTTGACTATATTGGTGACCCGAGTTCTTCTACCTATCTCCTCATTTCTGATTCGATCCCGTAGAGAAACCCCGAGCGTAAAGATGTAAAGTAAAGGTATGGAAGTGTGAAATTGAATAAATATCAGTCTATTATTTCTTTCTCGTGACAATTTTGTACTGTGTTTTATCTTTGTTTTATGACAGAGGAAAGGCATTTTTAATTGATCCGTAATGCTAATACAAATTAACTTCATGAATATGAATTAAGTTAGGTACTCAGCGCAATTAGTGTAATCGATGAGATTATTTATCACAAACACGTGTTTTTAAAACATTCATTATTCCGAACAGCGGTAGGTGCACTTATGCATCAAGGTTTGTAAGTTCTTAAATCAAAATCAAATATCATTTATTCAGTAGGACCGTTATGACCACTTTGAAACGTCTTAAGAGCTAGGTGATTCTACTCCTGTTCTTTTGCGACCAACACCGTGAAGAATCAGGGCAACAAACACGGTATGGGGCCTAGCTTTCTTTTCGGTGATCCATCCGCTTAAGGTGGTGACACATTGCGTCATATCATAAGCGGGCCGAGCCATAACCGAGCCCGTCGCGAAAATAGCACCTTACACACTAAGACCGTATCATACTAGGACCGTCGCATAACCGTTTTGCGAAGCGTAATCTGCCCACCCGAGCCTATACCACAGTAATAGACATTTTGTTGGTTTTATGCTAAATACACAATTATTCTGAAAGCCCATTTTAAAACTTATCACTCAATTTTTTTGTAAATATAGAGCGTTTACAAGCTAAACCACACTAAAATACATATTTCATACAGTTCGTTGTGAAATAAAAAATAAAAAAATAAATTGATTAAAAAAATCCATAGTCGTTATAGGATTTGAAGCCGAACCCGGACACACGCAGGAGCATTTCAACCGGGTGTTGCAACCGCTATTCCATCTGGTCGCACAGCAGAGTGCGTGAAATTACTGTTAAATTATTAATTATTAATTATTTCACATTTAAACTGTAGTATTCTTACAATAATACCACATTTTAGTTAGTAAAATGACAGAAAAAATGATCGAAAACGCAGTAGTAAGAAAATTTACCGCGTTAATAATAATGGGTTTTGAACGGATTTCACAAGAAAACTAATTGCAATAATAGGGGATATATCACTCTACTAGGTAGTCCTACAAAATGGCTATAACTGTTATGTTTTGAAGAAAAAATAAAGTAAAAACGTTAAGAAATATAGTTTACTAGCAGTGCCATCGTAGCGTTGCCCCCATAGTGATGGTATATGGTGATCATGATGATGATGATGATAAAAAGTAGCATATATCCTTCTTCACAGAGTTTAGCTATCAAATGCAGGAATACATTTTCAAATCCGACTGGTAGCTCCTGAGATTAGCGTGTTCAATGTTCAAACAAATTAACAAACAAACTTTTACGCTTTATTATTGGTTGGTACCTATAGATTATGTGTACTTTCACTCCACATTCAAGGTTTTATTAATATGTAACCTCTTCTGAATATTTTTATTGATTGTAGCTTCATCATTTTTCTCGAAATCGTGTTTTTGCTGTTACTACATTTTGATTTCGAGAGGGCAGTATTGTACCCGATGGGATTTTGACGTTTGATAATGTCACATAACGTGCGGAACGCATTAAGTTATGCTAGATGGGGGGGTTTTCCAATTCAAATTTGGGGTAGGTATTTATCGGGTCAAGGAAGAATTATTGGTGGACAAATCCTTTGGGGTGATTTTCGTAGGGAAAAATATTAGGTACTAGCGGCCCGTCCCGGCTTCGCACGGGTGGACATAATTTTTTTTTTTACCTTTTATTAATATTTTTTAATTTTTTATATTTTTTTAGGGTTCCGTACCTTAAAAGGTAAAAAAAGGAACCCTTATAAGATCACTTTCTTGTCCGTCTGTCTGTCTGTCCGTCTGTCTGTCCGTGTGTCACCATCGATTATCTCAGGAACGGGTAGAGCTAGCAAGTTGAAATTTATACCAAATACTAAGGTTTATAGTCCGTATTGTGACTATAAAAATCAAGGTCCTGAGTCAACACTATAAAAAGATATAAGCAAATTTAGGTTTTCGTGAAAACTTGTGAGTACCAAAACTTACCTTAATTATCAACTTTTTTTATTTTTCGGAATTTTTCCTTTACTTGTGCTGGAAGACCTTGCTTGTAACCAAAATTGACAATTCTAGGTCAACCGGAAGTACCCTAGAGGTTTTGGGTCGAAAACTTAAATGGTAGTTCCCGTTGACCTAGAATAACGAAATTTGGCAAAAAGCAAGGTCTTATAGCACAAATAAAGGAAAAATTCCAAAAAGTTAAAAAAGTTGAAAATTAAAGGGTGTTCCCATACATAGTTGACGCCAATTAAAATTGTCCTCCGAGTTGTATGGGCGCTCATACAATTAAGCGGACTAGCTTAGGTAATTGGTACCATGGCTAGGTACGGAACCCTCGGCGTACGAGTTCGACTCGCACTTGACCGGTTTTTTAAACGCAGTATCTCATTATCTATGTACTTACCTGTACTTACAATCCGAATTTGTTTTTTTGAATTATGATTAGGTAAGTACCTACCTAATAAAAATAGGAAAAGGTAACTAGGTGCATATAGGCCGTTTAGGAGCCGCTCCCATCGAAAGGCCGCCTAAGCCTTTCAACGGCCGAAAAGCGGCCCCTAGGGGCTGACCTGGCTACGCTACTAATATGTGTATTGACAGATGGGCGGGGATTAAAATATAAAGGCGTGTCTGCACTCCGTCTCTTACATACTAAAAAAAAATGTACTAGATAGAACGAGTTGGGAAACTCAAAAACAAAATATTTCAGTTCATCAACTAATACTACTTTTTAGGGTTCCGTTGTCCTGACAAGAAACCCTAATAGTTTCGTTATGCCCGTCCGTCTGTATTTTTTAAGTATTTTGTATAAGTATCATAACATAAGTCATCAATATCATAAGTTTTCTTACAATATATCAGTTAAAATTTATCTCAGAGTTTTACTGATATTAGACTATGAACTATCCTTTATCCAGGGTGTGCGGACCGTACAATGTAAGTATTCATAGTAGATGTTAATTTCCAAAAGTACCTATCTAAATTATCGCATTGGATGTTTATCTGCAATGATAATTTAAATCTGTAGTAAATAAATAACTGAATAACTGAACAATACAATAACTTTTTATTCTCAAAAACTTATTTTTAAATACGTCTCGACAACACTCTTTTCTACTCGTTTCTTTTTAAAAATAAAGGAATGTTTCCTTTAAGTAAAATACTGTATCTTAAGGATTTAAAGTAGTTTCCCTCCGGGGCCCATTCATTTTTTCCACCCTGTATATGGAATTTAAAATTTTCTACTCGTACATCAACTCGTACAAGGTTGTCAATTTTCAATTTTAGAGATGCAATGTGAACTCAGCCTATATTTTTAAAATTGTTATTTGTCAGCGGACGTCAGTCGAGTGTCAACTCGACCTGACATGCATGCGACCGTCTCAGTAGGGTTGCCACTTTTTTTTCGAATAAAGGAGTTTGTAGGAACTTACAAATAAATAGTAGATTTTACTTAATAAAAAATGTGATTGAAAAATAAAAGTTTCCTTGCTTCTGTCTGACTACCCCTACAAGTTTAAGTTTACATTCACATAATTAATATGACAGCTTACCATGGTTTTGTTGAGTCTGCTTTAAGGGCGTTCCCTGAGCCAAACACTGTATTTCCCTGTATAAACCCTCGATAAATAAAGTGGAAAGTAACTGAAAAGCCAACATGCATCTCTAACATTTTATCTTGTAATATACCGTTTAATTTTAGTTTTAATTTTTATTTAACATCATATTTACTTCATAATAAATCAACGAAAATCACTAAAAATAAGATAAATCTTCATTTGCTTTTGAAGTTGGTGTAGGTAATTTATGTTTTTGGTTTGCTCCATCGGATAGGTCATTCAATTAATGACATAAATTCCGTTCACTTTTTCGATTGGTTGTTATTAGGGATGAGAAAGCTCCAAAAAACTGCATTTTTGTCGTGTTTCGGAGCGAGCAGCGCCGATAAGCGCCGCGACCGGACGCATTCTAAATTTATCTTTAGTCTAACAAAGCTAAGACAAATATTTGAAGTTGCACTCATCGATGTGCTAATTTTAGCTCTAGGCTAGGGTATTATTTTTTGCGGCAACTCTAAGAGCAAAATTTGTAAGTCAGAAGAAAGGGTCAAAGCCATCACACTATCACATCACACTAATAGTTTGAATGTTTGGATGGATGGATTGATGTTTGGGTGGTTAGATGGATGTTTGGATGTGTTTGAACCGATTTGGCTGAAATTTAAAATATAGATAGAAAATAACCGTAAATAGGACATAGGCTACTTTTTATCCCGGAAAATTTTTTGAAACACATTACTAACAAACAACATAAAATCGCCCAAGTTGCCACTAAGATCTTCGCCTAATATATTTTTTCCCCAAAAATATATTATTTAGGATTCAAATAATATTAGACTTATATTAAATATAATATTAGGTGTTGCAACCCTACGTGTCAGCAAAATAATCATGGCGGCCGGAGATTGACAAGACGGCCATGGCAGGGCAGGACACGCGACGGTGTGGGAACGGTCTGGTGTGGGGCGTCCGGTACATTTCAATACAAAGAATATCATTTTTGCCGGGACGGTGTTGCTACGGTCATGCTATGCGACGGGGTAGAGACGTGATAATGTGGCAGCACCCTTAAAATCTAAATAGTCAAGCTCCAGTGTGGAGCCAGTCGAACAATGTGAGTCTCATCAAAGTCGTCAAAAGAAAAAAAAGAGGATTAATACCTCAACAAAATCTCAATTTATACTTCAACCAATAGATTTGTTTATAAAACGACTGAACGGCAGTAATTACCTATAATTTTCCCATCTTAGAGATATTTTTCTTAATTTATTGTCAAGTATTTTAGCCATCGAGATTGTTAAGTATTGTCAAGTATTTGACATAAGTAAAATATTCAAGTATTTTACTGAAATATCTCTAAAATACATTCTAAGTTCAACTTCATCTTGACCTAAATAATCCTTAGAAGACTTGATTAGGCGCAACTAAACCACATTGATGTTCATTAATCATTGGATGCAGGACACAACATCATAGCGCATTGTATTCGAATATTGCTAGTTAATCAAGTACAATACACAACGAAAATTAGTACCTATAGGTAAGATAAAGTACTTATGTACAGATACTTTATCTTATTAGACCTATAAGGCCTTACTTGAACACTGGGTTAGTAATGCTCAAGATTCACCCTGTCATTATTGGACAATATCTAACAACAAAAGGGTGGGAATAGTTTAAACGGTGTTACAAATTTAACAAATTTAATAAGTAGAGCAGTGCCGAGAATCCTTCAAACTTCAAGCACTTAAAGCTTCAAGCACTTCAAACGTCAAGCAATTCTAAAAATAATAAATTACCTTTAAAGGTATGTTTGTATATTTAGTATGTTTGCAGAGAAGGCAGATTTTGATGAAACTAGAACTAGATGTAGATCACGGTCAGGACAGGAATAGCTTACTAGCTATCCAAAATGTTGGTACCACACGAGCAAAGCCGCGTGCAGAAGATTACCTACTAGTTCATAATTCCCCAAATTCTTCTGTTATGTTGTTGTACTGGAAGTCACCATGTTTCTTTTTCGAACATGTGTCAAGACAGCAAAAACGCTTGCACATTTCTCTAAAAACAACAAGATATTGTAGAGATTAAAGAAAGCAGGTCTCCTTTTTGAGGATCCCAAACATCTGCTGTAGATTTTTTGTTAAGACAAAATGGAGCAAGATTTAATTTACTTAGTTTACCAAGTTGCTTATTGTTTTTGGGAGAACAGAGTAGAAATTATTTGTCTGACATTCTTCAACGAGACTTTGCAACTTTTAGTCTCGAAATAAAATAACATGATCTAATGTTGACTACAGAAATAATTCCTTTAAAAAATCATTAAATACATAGAATAAAGCGGAAGAGTTTGTTTGAACGTGCTAATCTCTAGAACTACCAGTCGGATTTGTAAAATTACTTCTGAACTTGATAGCTTAATTCTTGAGAAAGTTTAATGCTAATTTGCATCATCAACATCATCACCATAAAATATCACAATACGAGTAACGCCGCGTTTTTTTATTGCAGGGTAATCAAAAGTTTTGTCTAAATATTCCAGTAGATAAGTCTAAATATGGCACTGAATAATAAATTAGCTAATATAAAGAAAATTTTGTAGCAAAACGCCTTTCGTTTTCGTGGTGATAAGTAGATATAGAAATCACGTTTCGAAAAATAAATCTAGACTTATTCAAATTTCAAAACAGAAATAATCTCGCAATAGAAAGCTACATTAGTAGAATCAATGAATAACTCGAATTGATATATGTATTCTCAAAGATAATACAACTACTGAAATTAAAACAGTACAACCTTAATTTCGAGCAAGATGAAAACAATACGAGGTTATTGTTTCTTTGCTGGATCCATTTACATGAATCATGATTCGCAAATCGTGTTGGAAAATAGAACAGAAACGAAACGAAAAAGCCATACCTAACAATATGTGCCGACTCAATCATTGTGTCAGCTTCAATAGAGAATATTTATATTTTAATTTATGCTTTATTGCTTTTTTGCTTGATTTAATTTAAATAATGCTTCATTGCTTAATTAATGGTTTTTAATACTATTCTAGTATTAAAAAGATATAAGTACCTAAAGTTTTTTACGAATCACGGGAACCAATCAGTTTCTAAAAATCTTTTGCGTATAGATAGTCTTTTTCAATTTAAGGAATAGTGAAATTTCATTAAAATCGGTAGGTACAGTGGATTTTAAGATAGGACTGGTGTGTATACTGTGTATGTTCCGTGCGAATAGTGAAATCGGTTAAATCAAAGTTTTTTATAAAACATTTTGTTCTTCTATCGTTAAGACTTCATGTTCTATTCCGTCATCCACAATAAGTAGTTTCGTACAATTGATCTCGTTATTTTTAGGTTATAAATATTAAAACTTATTCGTCTTACTTGCAGGAAATTCATCTGTATCCTTCACCAAGTTGGTAATAGTTATGGTCCGTTTCATCCCAAAGGTGGCACTAGTCACACGTTTCAAAATATACATTTTCAATCGGGAACTATTTTCCAACAATAAATATAAAATCTATATAAAACACCACACATCAGTAACATGTATAGCTCTGAACACGACATGTACGATCAAAAGCGTATAAAATACTAGTATTTTAATGAGTTTCCCTCTATCTAGGTTATGATGAATATATTCAAATATAATTAGGAATCGAATTAACTTGCACGTGGAAATGACGGTGGTCTCTACTACTTATTAGTAAACGTAGGCAATTTCGTCATTAGTCATAATTGATGTTTTGATAATTTGTAATGTGATGTAGACATTGTTGATGTAAGTATTTAGTTTTAAAATACAGCCACAACACTATCCGTGGGTATTTCAACAATATTTTTTCATAATAAATTAATATTATTTAGAGATTATTACAATTTTTAGGATGATGATGATGAACCTAAATATTATCCCCTTTACTTATGAAAGAGGTTTAAAGTTAAACACTGGTTAAACAACGTCCTGTCTCTATTTGTGGAACAGAGACAGGACGTTGTTTAACCAGTGTTCAACTTTAAATATATTTTATAAGTAAGACCCTATAATATTAATATTTGAAATAGAGTGAAATCGGCATTCTAAAAAGGTTTACTTATAGCCCAGTCATCTTAGTCAAAAAAAGGGCTCAACCTCGGAATGAGAGATAATAAGCTGAATTTTCGTATGTAGCTTTTTTTAGGCGTCCTAAAAGTTGTCTCAAAAGTCTCATAAAATCTCGTGTCTGCGTCTTAAGTTATTCAAGGTCAAAGGTAAAAAAAATAGTTTTTCGCAAATATCTCGGTTGCTATTGGTCCAATGATGTTAACATCTATTATAAAGTTGTAGAGCATGCAATTTGCGACAAATTTTATTTAAAACATTTTTTCATGCGCTCAACCGTTTTCGCGATAGAGGAGGGTCAGTGCGCAAGGCTCAGCCATATGCGTAGGTACTGTAACGCAAAGTCAAACGTGAATATCTGTGAATACCTTGAATTTTGAATAATTTGTTTTATTTATCAGTTAATTATCGACCAAGCGAGCAAAGCGAGCTAAGATCTTACGATTTTGCTTTGTATGTTTGTATGTGTAATTTTTATGTTCTCGCATAACTATCGAACCGTTAATCCAATCTGCATGAAACTTGATAGGTAACTAGGTTGTGCTATGGAAATTTGATATATGACATATGAGCGTAATCGATGGAGGGGTTGTAAAGATATTGGGATCTCAAGGGGGTAAAAAAGATAAAAGTTACACAGATATATCGAGTGGGGTGTCATATGAAAGGACTTAATTTGTACATTCCGAAATAGTTTTTATTTTTGTTCTAGGAAGTATAGTTTTTGAAATACACATACTGAACGCTTTGCGCTCACGGCCCTGTATCGCAAAAACGGTTGAGCGCATGGAATTTTTTTTTTAATGAATTGGTCGCAAATTTTAAGCTCTACAACTTCATAATAGATGTTAACATCACTGGACCAATAGCAACCGAGATATTCGTGAAAAACTATTTTTTTTACCTTTGACCTTGAATAACTTAAGACGCAGACACGAGATTTTATGAGACTTTTGAGACAACTTTTAGGGCGCCTAAATGAAGGTATATACGAAAACTCAGCTTATTATCTCTCATTCCGAGGTTAATTCCTAATTTGACTGGACTATTACTCGAAAAGGTTAGTAGCGTCCATTATGTGAAAAGTAGGTTAATAACAACTTTGAACAGTTGATTAATACCTCAATCATCGAAACTATTAACCATGAGACAATTTGCTGGAACTGGCCCTCCTTAGTTTAATATTGTCTTCTACATAAAAGCAGTAACGTACTTGTATAACTAGTTCAGTAAGGGCTGATTTTTCAATCGATAAATAACTTTTATCTGAGGAATAAATATGGCGTTATGACATATTTTCAATACAATATCTGTCAAATCGCATATTTATTTTCTCAGATAAAAGTTATCTAGGTATTGAAAAATCAGCCCTTAGTCTGACGCAACTTTTGAGAGTTCACATAGGTAGGGGAACCTGTTGAACCTCGTCCATAGATATCCCTCGGCCACCAAGGCTTACCTCGTAATCTGTGCGAGTTTTTTTGTTTTTGTCTGTGGCATTATAATCGTCATTGGTCAACACCAACATGAAGCTAGAATCGAAAAACCAGCGTGGAGTGAGAGAGGCGTGCGCATTAAAAATATAAAAAAGTGCTCCAAAAGAGGGTATTTTTCATTTTACTTTAAGTTAATTCATATATAACAGTACATACTTACGAGATAACCATTTCGTGCAATCAAATATAGGTGAAATGGACTTTATAGTCGTATTGCTCATTATACGGACTAAAATTAATTTTGATTAGTTTTGATACAATTTAAGTCAAAATTGAAGAAATTATTATTATTTTTTATCTAAAGTATATACCATAAATATGTTCTTTCCATTAATTTAAAAATAAAGCGTTATTTGATTCGATAACATGGTATTTTCATGAAAAAAGACTAGTAAGGTCAAGGTACATCTTGCAGTGACCAAGGTATATCTGGTGTGTTGTACCTTCGACAATTTCCCATTTTTTGTTCAAATCTCTTTATCTTCTAAAGTATCATTAAAAATACAAAATTTATTTCATAAATAGTCAAATAGTGTATCTTTACATGTGTCCATATTTGGTAAACCTAATTCCAATCTTTATAGAAAAAAAAAAAATTAAATAAAATCGTGTGGCCGAGGTTCAACAGGTTCCCCTACTACTAAGATTATACTTCTAACCCTTTTAATAACCTTAAAAGAACTACAAAAGATTTGTCGGTCTTTCAATCGTTAGTTTTCATCATTATCATATTCGCTCTCTACTTTTAATTTATTTACTTTGACTAACACAACGATGTCTCGACATGGTGACTCGTTCATACCAATTATTTGAAATAAACATTGAAAATTTAATTACTCAATTTAAAATGTTTTAAGCAGTTAAAAATAGATAAGTTGTTCCACATTGTACTTATCTCTTTCCTGTGATAAAAAAATCGGCATGTCTTTACTAAATTTAATGAATATCAAGTTTTCATTGGTCTAATCTAATACAGAAACCAACCTACAACTTATTTACTTCATCATCGTCATCATCATCATCATCATCAGCCATTTTGAACCCATAGCTGGGCATAGGCCTCCCTTCGTGTCTGCCATTCGTCTCGATCCTGAGCTATTTTTTTAACTTTTTACTTAACTATTTACTTAACTTATTAACTTAACTTTGTAAATTTTTTTTGTTGGTTATAAGCATAGTATTTCGTTACGGTTTTGCAAATGCCAATTAAAATAGCCTGAATATTATTACTTATAAAACAAAATAAGATTTACATAAACTACTACCTAAGTATTTATTTCTTTGTTCAGTTCTGATTCTTTGTCCATAGACATCTTCGATGGATCTTGCATAAATATGCAAATACATAACTTTAAAATGTATAATAAGAACCAGTTCAGCCATCTGAAAGGATCGTTGTAAACGATCTCTAGGGAGTTTAATTGATCCAAGGCACTGCCAGTCGGAAGCGTGCCCAAGACACTGACAGCATGGCAATGCTGCTAATTTGTCTACACTAATATTATAAAGAGGAAAGATTTTTTTGTTTGTATCGAGTAGGCTCCGAAACTAAAGGACCGATTTCAAAAATTCTTTCACTAATAGAAAGCTGTATTATCAGGGAATAACATAGGCTATCTATAACATAATCTAAAATAAACCCGTGCGAAGCCGGAGTGGGTCGCTAGTATTTATTAATTTTTAATTTTTTTAATTAATTTAATTTGGGAGAAATTCTGTTTTCGGCTTTCGTAATTAAAATATTTTAACTGAAAATTAAATGCTTGACAGTTTTTATCTGCTAAACAAGAATCGAAAATATATTATACCTAATCCGAGTTCCCATGCATAGAAGATTTTAAATTCGTTTATATTGCGCATAAGCCAAAATAAATTGTTTAAAAGTGAAAATTTAGTATGGAATATTGAGAAAATACATTTTGGATAAAGTTTCGGAGTAATAAATAATAATAACATTTTTATTTATTTATTTTGGAGTGACATAAATCAGCTTGTTCCACATTAACACTATTGGCATGCTAAACAATTGGACTGTAAGTCATGTTAAATGACATTTATACAATCTTCTCGTTTCCATTGGTACTGGATTTCAAAAGAGCAAGTATTTTCGCAGTTTTATTGTGTAGCGTGTCACCGGATCGACATTGGCTGGTAATGGCTTCTAAATATGTTTATATTTTGAACGATTTTAGCTAATTAAGTATATTTTTAAAAATAGGGATTAAAGTTTTTCTGGTACAAAGTTTATTACGTCGTAAATTTGTTTGTTTCTGTTGCATAAATATAAAATCACATTTGAGATATGGTTAAAAGTGCTGTTTACTATACAAAATGTATGTACCTATTGGTATCGAACTGTTTTTTTTTTATTTAAATTAAGTAAGTATACAGAAAATAAAGTTTAAGAATAAAAGCATTGCAAAAACCGAGTGACGGTTTGTCCGCATGTTTGGGAGTCTCATAAGAAATAAAATAAGCCTACATAATAATATTATCTTCATGTAGTTACCAAAAGATAACCTCAAAAATAGATAGTTAATGAAGTCGAATTTGTAAACTAAGTAATTACAGATTATTTGCTGAGCTATGACCCTCTGAATCTCAATAACACAACTATAAAAACAAGGTTAATATTTTCAAAGGTACCCTATCATTATAATAATAACAGCTTCTAGGTACTCGTATTAATCAAGCATTAACAACTTAATTATAGATAAGGACAAAACCGAGATCTGAAACTAGTACAAATGTAAAACATTCGAGTCAGCTAATAGACGCATATTTTCTTATTCCTGTCAAACGCTAAAAAAATTCGAAGCAACTTACAAAGAAAAATAGATAAAGTGAGCCGCAGTGGGCGGGGCTTACCAACTGAGCCCCGAACGAGGAACTCTCAGAAAAAAAAAATCAGAACTGTGTATAACAATTGTCATAAAATACAAAAAAATATCAGGCAGAGATCCAATGTAACAGTTTCTTCAATTATTGAAAGAGAGAACTAATTCCCTTGAAGGAAAGTTGCATTTCCGTTCTCTTCTTTGGGGACTTCTACTTTTTTATTTTTTTGTAACAAAATTGAGTCTCTTTAATTAATCAAATCGAATCAAATAAACGAGTGTGGGCAAAAATATATGGGCACTTCACCCACGGCCGCCACAGCTCTGACTACTTTTATTTTGAAGGTATCACAGCCTTGTATCTCTGTGCCAATGCGCATCAAATTCTGTCCCGGGGTTCTCTATTTATTTTGAGTCGAATAGGTTTAACTTAAAGAGAGGTTAAAATGGCTGTTACCGCATTTTTGGGCATAATGATAAATGTATGGACCCACGGACGCCACAGCTTATATATAGCTACTTTTGCTTAGAAGGTATCAAAGCCTTGTTTCTCTGTGCCAATTCGCATCAAATTCTGTCCGAGGGTTCTCTATTTATTTTAAGTTGAAAAGGTTTAACTTACAAAAAAGCTAAAATGATTATGATTAGAGCGATGAAAGTCTCGATTTATTGGGATGTTTTTTTATTTCAAAATAATGTGAGGTTTATGAGAAAGTCTCTTAAGTAAGTATTTATTTTTCATTTCTCATGTTCGGAAAGTAAGCTTGAAGTTACCTGAACAGAGGGATGAAAACAGTACTTTTGCGTCCCTGGGAAGCAATTCTCCCTGGGAAACGATTTTCCCTGCTGACAAAGTATTAAATAAATCACATGCTACTATTTGACATTTCTATTGAGCCATGTCGTCTTTGTCAGCTATATTTGACATTTCTATTTACCATAAGATAAAGATCAGGATCACGGGATCAGGATCACGGGATTAGGATCACGTAGGATCAGGTTTACAGGATAAGGATCACGGGATCAGGATTATGCAGGATCATTGGATCCGGATCACGGGATTAGGATCACGTAGGATCAGGATCACAGGATCAGGATCACAGAATCAGAATCACGGGATCAGGATTATAGGATCAGGATCACGGGAATAGGATCACGAAGTCAGGATCACGGGATCTGGATCACAGGATCAGGAACCTGACGCCAGACTGTAGCCAAGTGAGTTATCTGTCATACATTTCAATACGAACTGTTTGCCCACGTGGCCGGCGATGCGGCCATAGCGTCTCAGCGTGTTAATAGCTCTTACAAGATAGATGTGAATAACCTGTTTAGGCACTCGAACTATTAGCGCCCTCGCTTTGCTCGTGCGCCAAATCTCGTGCCTAGGTAGGTTACTTTCAAACCATGTGTAACAATCTCCTATTTCCGATGACGTTCTTTGAATCCCTCGCTGCGCTCAGGATTCTAATCTAGAATCCCTCGCTGCGCTCGGGTTTCAACTCTAGCATCCCTCGCTCCATTCGGTATTCAAAATAGCACTCTCGTCGAAACAAATTATATTTGGCCCCGTTGTCATACAATCTAGTACCCAGTACTCAGGTTAGGTAGGTACAAACATGGATTTATCTAGTGACCCCCGGGATAGATTTTAATGCGTCGATAATAAAAAATGCTTAGTTTTGTTAGGTCTTTCGAGTAATATTAATTACATTGCTGGCGGTGCTGGGTGAAGTTTGCCCACTATCATTTATTTCTCGATCATTACAGGTAGGTTACATAATAAACTATTATATGTAACCTACCTGTAAATATAATTACAAAAACAGCACCAAGAGGTATCTTTTGTTTTCTTATTTTTTAGAGTTAAAATCTTATGATGAATTTCTGTTACAATAAGGACTTTAAAGGACTATTAAGAATAAGGAATAAAATGTCTCTGTTATAGTTAAGAAAAAATATCATGAGATATTTATGTAATAAGCATCGAAACCTAGATCAACAAAAGCTTGCAGAACATGACCTACTTGGCATTGCATTGGGTTCACCCTGAGATGTTATGGTTAGGTACAGTGAAATCTGACCCGATCGATCCTGTCCTTCATACTGAAACTGCAAGTACCTATGTAACTACATTAGATATAAATATTGGTGGACATTTCACACAGCGCAATCTAGCCCCAAACTAAGCAAAGCTTGTACTATGGGAACCAGATAACTGATAGAATACTTTTATAATTTTTTTTTGTAAATACATACATAGAATACTTTATAACACCCAGACACAGAACTAACATCTATGTTCATCACACAAATGTTGGTCCTGGGTGGGAATCGAACCCACAACCTATAGTGCAGAAGGCAGAGCTACTACCAACTGAGCTAAGCTCGGCTAACTCTAGTCATGGAGTTTTTAGGCCGCCTGAATGCCTCCGTCATGGCTTAACGACTTAAAAGCCGGGACCGACAATTTAACGTGCCCTCCGAACTACAGAAATGCTTAGCTGCCAATGCCACTTGCCACCCATCCAAATTGTGGCCGCTCAGAAGGTTGCTTAACTTCAACGATCTATCAACGTCTTAGCAAGCTACGCCACGAGCTACTTTAGATTGCCGCAGCGCACAGCACACATGGTATTTGAATAAATCGTTTTTAGCACGCTGGGAAAATGTAGCTTCTATGTAATAGTGAAAGAATATTTAGAACATTAGCTTCAGAGACCCATGACAGTCAAACAATTTTTTTTCTTAAAAATATAAGTATAAAATAGGCTGGTTTGCTTAAAAACTCTGTATTGATATTTATTACACGAATATGGAGGAGCAAAAGGACGGTTATAATTTAGTTGGTAAATGTAATTGTAAAAACCTTGACAATAATAGTCTGAAGGGGTTTTAATAAAACAAAAGAGGTAAGAATCTGCTTCTTTTCAATGAAACTGACTTTTTTTTAATATGATATAAATAATCACGACCGATTCCCCAAAGTACGTTAGACATCTTTGTATAATTAAAAATCATTTTATACGTATGTTCTTACGATATTGGTGCGTAGGCATAGTACAAAAACAAACTAGTGTATTTTCTGCTACAGTATCTTTAATTTGTTTAATAAACATGAATTAATCGTAGAGTCGCCACGTGATAGCAGAATGGTGAATAATATCACGATGTCAAAACTCAAGTGGATGTTTAACAATATGCGTAGGATTATGTTCTGATCAAAGACTTTTGTATATTTAATTGTGATGCTATCAGATTCGGCCAAAGAAAATTTACTCAAATGCGAAGGATTGGAAAATATTAAAGCCCATCACACACACAGCAGATAATATATCTTATGAAATATTAATCTTGAAATCGCGCCCTTACAAATTCTATGGAGGACCACACACAGGGAATATAAATAAATTACAAAATATATTTGGTGCGATCTGTCAAGATTTATATTTCAAAAGATATATTATCTTCTGTGTGTGTATTACTATTACGCTTAAATCTTTCATAAATATGCGAATTGGAGCTGAAAGGGTGTTTGATAAAATTTTTCAACATTAGGCAGCCGTTGCTGATTTATTTATATTCTTCATGGTTATGGCGAGGTTTCTAATAAATAAAAACGTTTGGAATGGATATTTGTCCGCTTTGCGTTCCTAAACCATTGATCAGATTGTAATGAAGCTTTGGTAGGGTCTTTTGAGGATGCAGACGAGGGTTTCTTGCCCAAAAAATATATTTAATATAAAAACCGAGATTGTACGAAGAACGCCGGGTCAACTAGTACTTTTATAGGTGACACACAAGTAATTTGCAAGTTACTTTTGATCTCAAAAAAAAAAACATAGCCCACGTCTTTACTAGCTGATTTCCACAGCAACACGAAAAAATCTTTGCCTAGGCAAAGTAGTGCCTGGAACATTATTGCAATAAGTTTGTCGGTTTGTTTGTTTGATTTGCATGTTGTAGCACCTAAACCACAAAAATAGCTCTAAATCACGAACAGGTATACCGCGTGCCTGATGGTTCAGCTACAGTAGCATATGGACGTTTAAAATACAAAAAATATTACTCGCACATTGTCACTGTACCCTTTTAATATTTTATAACACCCTGTTTGAAGATCCACGTAGGTATTGTAGTCTCTAGGGAAAACCTCGGTTAGGAACAATCTATATGTTCAAAAGAGGAAGTTTCTCTGAAATATTATTGATTTAGTGTTTATTGATGGTTTCATCCTATCTATAAGTTTAGGTAATACCTACCAAAATAATTAAGAAGAATCATAGTCACATTTTGGTATGCACTTTGCGAAATCTCGTGTCACTTACACGACGTATAAATTACGACTATCGAAGACGCACAATATGTCAGTCCTCATTAGATTTTAATTAGGCTTCTGCTAATTAAATCACGTGTAAAGCATGTATGCTATAATTATAAACAATCGATTGTTTTATCAATTTTTTCCATCAGTTTTGCGAAACACTCGATACTCAGCTATATTACTCGTAAATAGTATATTTCAGTACAAGTTCGGAAAGGCTGTCATTGCAAAGAGTTCCGACAAATGTCTACCCGAGCCGAGGCGCAGCCGAAGGCGAGGGTTGACAGTCGGAACAAGTTGCAATGACGGTTCCGAACGTGTACTGAACGACTATTTTTAATACAGTTGCGAAAAAATTAAGCAATTTAATCTAGAAAATGGCGCCAACCGTAGAATATAAGAATATATATTTTTTTTTCACCGATTCTGGTAGGCAAAGGGAACTATGGCCATACAGCCAAGTCTTCAGTAGAATTTTTAATGAGATGAAACCTAACCTAACTCATTCAATCAAATCATTAAATCTGATATAGAAACAAATTAGTAGCTTCTTTTTAGAAATATACGTATTTGCATGAATCATTAAAACTTTTATGATTTTTTTTAGTAAAAACTTCATGGTTGGTTTTTCTTAGACATTATTTTGACAGTTGGGAAAGAGAACGCACGAGTGCGGGAAAGGTAAAAAAAAAGCACGAGTGTGTAATAGCCCACTTCCCGAACGCTATACGTCCCTGCAATACGCCACTTTTTGAGCAACTGTATTAAAAAAATAATTTTGCTGAATGATCCATTTATTAAAATAAAGTTATGTATGTTTTTATTGATACTCATTAAAATAAAGTAAAGCAAGTAGTTCCAAAAAATGCTTATGCAATGCGGTAAGTTTCTGTTAATTCTTATGAGGCAAATAAAAAACCGATAGATATTCAAAAAGGGCGTTTTGAAATTCTTAAAAGGGTCAGCAGTGCGAGTGTGACTCCTCTGGTGTCACAGGCGTCCATAGGCTACGGTAACCGCTTACCATCATACCAAACCACTGTTTTTGACATTTCCTTGAGTGTCCTTAAGCTCCCAGCTTTATAACCTCCTGAAGATTATCTTTGATGCCTTCGGTTACTGTTATTATGTTATTATGTGCCTTTTATATTTGTAGCAAATATAGTTAGTATTACAATTTTAAACTTCTAAACAGTTTCGCTTTTTTAACAAAACATTTGTAATCTCTTCGAGTTGGCATCTAATTTGTCAATGGAGTGTAAAAAAAAAGCAATTTTTCTAGAAAATAGCAACGATTTGTGAAGCCTTGTTAGTTTGTCACGCCTATTTGATGACTAGTTTTAAGTGGTATGCCAGTAGCGATTTTTTTTAAAAGACTACTAAACGTATTTTAGCTTATTTTCCATATAAAACTTAATAAACTTAGCCCACAATAATTGTATTCTTAAACATTATTTAATCTTTGATGTTCTTACTCCTGTTCCCTTGTGCATGGATTCGTTATATACGTTTAGTATAACGTACTTGTTTTGCATATACACTTATAGTATAAAATATTAAAGAAACGATGGTGGCAGAAATTGCTAAAAATATGAGTTACGGTCACTTTTATTAGTGTTACAGAGCTACACTTCTACTGACCTAGATATAAACAGTAGCATGTTTTGAAAATTAACACGTTCACATACAAATCTACTGAAAGTACTGATCAGTATCGTAGTAACAATACAATACCTGGCTTACCTGTTAGCATGAAACATTAAGGTTCTAATATATACACTGCTGAAGCTATTTGTTAAACAATTGGTTAGTAATACAAATCTACCGTAAAAAATGTAGCATGCGAACGTCATACCAATATTTTTAACGTTGCAATAAAATTGGTATTTCATAGCTGTTTCTTTTAAATATTCTGAATCGTATAGCAGACATTTTGTATTCATTGCTTTAGGGATTTGATTTCAAAATTGAATATTCACAATTTAAATATTTAAATTGATAATAAATAAGGTAATTGTACCTAAAGACATTTCTTGAATTTTTCATAAACAATGCATTGTTAGACCCGAAGCTAGACGTACCCGCATACAAACATACAACATTTATAAGCTTTGACACTGAAATTTACGAACGTGACAGAATCCTTTTCTTTTCATTTTGTTGCCTTTATATCACTTAAAAACTTTGTTGTCACTGCACTCGCGAGTTTTTTTTGAGCTTCGAGCTTACTGTGCTAAGGGTAGCGCGGAACGTGGCATCGCGTGAGCGCGCGAGTTCTGACTGCATGAAGGCATAGCCAAGACGAGAGGCGAGCCATGCGCGGTTCGCCACTTCTTCACCTCTTATCTATCATCTTGTTCAATTGGATCATACACGTGTCCTTAGAGTTACATTACGTATTTATTGATTAATGAATAATAGATTATGTAGCAAGAAAAAAAAGCAAACTTTTGCTTAGGGTTTTCGTATTTATCCGATTAAATTGACACTGATTTTAATGTCGCTTTATTTTTGTTTCCTAAATTAACGTACATTTTGTAAAATAGGCAAATATAAACCAAATGAACTTTGGTACGACTTTATTGATTAAAATAAAAGTACTTACCTATTCACAAGGTCGTCTATTCATTTTCATGCGTTCTAAAATTCGAGTTTCCACTGTCAATTTCCCAATAAATAGTTTTAAATTGGTAAATGGGCAATGTTTCGCTGGAATCGCACAAAATTAGTGTATTGAGGAAGTCATCTTCATTACGCAATTTCGTTTTATTGTAATTCGTTCTTTTGTTTTTGTTTTCATCAATTTGATTAAGGAACCGTGTTTCTATTGAAAAATGGACTTAAAAAGAGGTGGTTTTTTAGCGACTTCAAAAAAGCGATGTATGTTCACTCATTTCTCCGTCAATTATGAACTGACTTTGTAATTTGTTTTTGTTTGAAAGGATGTACTTTCCAGGTGATTCCATAATTGTCGAATATCAAGATAATCTTAATGAAGTCGGTTGCTTTTGTTTTTCAAAGTATTTAATATCAAAGAATATTATGAAGTGTTTCATGACGCTACCATTTGCGGTTTGTAAGTACAGT
The DNA here is from genome assembly GCA_958496255.1 of Camptogramma bilineatum. Classification (NCBI taxonomy): domain Eukaryota; kingdom Metazoa; phylum Arthropoda; class Insecta; order Lepidoptera; family Geometridae; genus Camptogramma; species Camptogramma bilineatum. The sequence continues at coordinate 5,382,150 of OY292467.1, read as the reverse complement.
TGCATCAGTTAGAGGTATTACTAGGCCATTGGGTCAATGATCGTTGGTTACGGCACTTCTAGGGTTTTTTTGTAGATCACGGTTTTTGTCTAGACATTTTTAAGGATGACTCACGCTAGACCGTGTCGGGTCCGAGCTGAGCGTCGGCCGTAGCATGGTCAACTAATTATTACATATATTTTGTATGAACACACTCACGCTATACCGAGTGACGGCCGAGCAACGGACAACGCGCCGGCTCTGTAACCTTGCTACGGCCGAAGCTCGGCTCGGGCCCGGCACGGTCTAGCGTGAGTCATCCTTTAAACTTTTTTGTTGGTTTTCTCATTTCAAACATGACAAAAACTTGAATGAACTGAGTACTGTTCCCAACATCAACCAATCGCAATTTGAACAATTGACGACGATTTTTTATGTAAGTATTGATTTGGCTTAGCCTATGAATAGTACCTATCCTAAGTTTTCAAAATTAAAAAAAAAGGTAACTAACAAATCGGTTACCTAACAAATTCTTTCATTTGGTCGCAAATGAACAGGTAGTATCACCACAGAATAAATAATAGTGTATCATATGTGACGCTGAGTAAAATCGTCTTAGCTCTCAAGACGATTTTACTCAGCGGTGTCTTTGATATAGGTACGTACATACCTAGCTTTCATTATAAGAAGTATTGTACAAATTATTGTTAAACTGCCAGGGATAGTAAACCGTTAAAATTTGAGGTAAATTTACTTTTATACTGGTAGTAGAGTCTTAATTATCTTAACCACCCGAAATATTAATGCCGATAATTACGTGCGTCTATGCTTTCCGAGAGCTTTCCACAACCCACGTACAGGATGCTGAATTTCTAAGTGTTTCTCTTTCTACCTACTTGAGATGGAGCGAGGTAGCAGTACTGTAAATATTTAAGCATTTGAACGGAGTGGCGTCAACTCTGAAAATTTAATGTCTGGAGCCTAATTGTTTCAGGAAATGGCTTCTATACGGTTGGCGAAAAAAGTTGTATTACTTTTGAATGAGAAAAGCTTTACGAAGAGACGCGCGAAGTTGGGGGATGCATTGTACAGTTGACCGACCGACTGTTACCAAGTCTTGTTTGTGAGTAGGAATAGAAAATGAACCTTAATTACTAATACTTTAGGCTTACAGTGTATTAAAAATAGATATTTTAGTTTTTTTATCGGCAGTTCTCTTTCAAGACAGTAATCTTTGCCAGCTTTATTTCGCATTACTGACCTAAGAGCATTTTAGACTCTTGACCTATTTAAAGAAACATGGGCTCCTTGACAGCATTTATAGTTTCGTAATAAACTGTTCGCCATTTATTTATAGTTAGGAATATGATGGTGCAATACGGTATCTACGCCTACGGGAAACCTACTTTTTATGATTTTACCTGCACTGTTCAGATTGCCATCATACATATTCCCTGGTGGGTTTTTGTAATAGGTCCAAGAATAAACCTTAGTAATAGGAAAATACATGAGCGTTTATGACGATATAGTTTGTCATCACATTAACAATTGCTATTAGTTTGTAGTAGTAAGAAAATATATATTAAAAAAAATTGCTGTTTTAGTGGTAAACAAGCAAACATTACAACCTATTCATATACAATACGTACGTATACTCTTGTCATCCCGTCATTGAAATGTGTGGTTAGCTAATACGATGCATTTCATGTTACACCTGAATGTTTCTGGTGTGGTCGGTATTGCGGTTGAAAATATATTAAAATTGGTCGCATTTTATATTATAATCCAAGTTTCGTCCTAATCGGCAGCAGCGCGAGTGTGACGCCTCTGGTGTGCCAGGCATCCATAGGCTACGGTAACCGCTTACCACCTTAGTAGTATAAAAACTTGACTTTAGAGGTTTTTGTGATATTATTCTCTCTTCATAATAAGAAGACAAACTTAAATACTTATTTGCTAGAGTGGCCACTTTCATAATTTCAACCGCTCATTGCTGTAATCTCTTGTTTGCACAATTTTTAAGTTAATAGGTACTCTTCTAAACTTTGGATTTCCCCTCAAATCATATTCTAAGAAATTAGACAGGTACTTTCCTAGCGAGGGGTTTTCTCCGAAACGTGATGATGAAATTATATGTCTATTGTCTGTAGCATTTACATTTGCCTCATAAAGTGCTATCGATAGTGTCTTCTAAGCTTATAAGATGCAACTTGACGAGACGTCAGCCAAGATTTTCACAAGATTTTTCTACGAATGTCGAAGTATCTTGTAGCAAGAGTTGGAGGCGTTAATTTTTTTGTTTGAATCTGGTCTAGGTGAGAAACACAGTGATACTCCCAAATCTTACAGAAATAATGGTTACAATCTCGTCAAAACACATTTTGACCTCATACAGAGTGTTGGTAGAGTGTTTTTAGAGCTAATGAGAGATGCAACTTGACGGCGTCCGCTGAAAGTCTTGTTAGTATCTTTATCTACCTACATAAATTATTTAGTATCTTTCTGGTAATAATATCTGCGATAATTTTTTGTTTGAAAATGGTTTAGGCTGGATTCGACCAAACTGTCATCTTACTCCCAGAGTAGTTATTCCGTTAGCCGAAAGAATTTGAAATACAATTGTTTAGAAAGCGAAACCGAACACTATTAGGTGCATTTAAATTATCCTGGTTATAAGGTGTCAACTTTACAATGTCAAAATATTCAAACAAACAGCAGTTTAATCTGTGGTTTAATCTCCAGATAAAGCTTAATCCAGTTTGGTAAAATCCAGCCTTAGACTTACAGTAGAAATTATGGTGAGAAAAAGTGATATTCCTTCAAATTAAAGGCCTCTGTCGCCTATTACGAGAGATTTCCTTCTTCTCCCTATTCTGAGGTGGTAAGAGATTCAGCCGTTCTATGTAAGAACTGTACACCTTCTAAGAAACTAGACTAGGAACTGTCAACCCCCTTTGGGAAGTAAAAGATAAAAGTGTTCTTACACCACTTACCAATCAGCAGCGTCTCGAAGTCCAAGATTATCGAGGGGGCTATCCAGAGTCTCATCCAAATATGTGGCAATTGCCCACTTTATATGGTTACAGGTAAGATACCTATTCAAAAGTGTACTCATGCAACACTTAGTGGTGTTGTCAATGGATATGCGCACAGAGGCTTGGAGACATAGAGGCTAGATGCAATACTCTCACTAGTTATAAGTCAAAAGTGTACTCACGCCACTCACCAAGCAGCAACGTCTCGTCGTCTAAGGCAGTGACGAGCGAGTCGGTGCAGCACGTGTTGGTGTTGTCGATGGATATCCGCACAGAGGCACAGTCCGCCGGCGAGTGCGGCAGCTGCTCGGCAGACTGCGTCGCCACGCGCCCGTTGGCGAGCCGCAGCGACGCCGTCCGACCCCCGGTGCCTGTCGCCGCGCCGCCTCCACCATCTTCGCATCTGGGGATGACATTACTGTTAATATCATTCGAGCGGTATCACAGAGCTTTACGGGAGCGTGGGAATGTACGAACTAGTTATACGAATGGTTGCCACTAGGATAAAATTTACTTAGGGCTGATTTTTCAATAGGTACCTAGATAACTTTTATCTGAGGAAATAAATATGCCATTTGACAGATATTGTATTGAAAATATGTCATAACGCCGTATTTATTCCTGAGATAAAAGTTTTTATCGATTGAAAAATCAGCCCTTAGTCTATTTAAGAAGTTCATTTCCCATTGAAAAATTAAAAAGATAGCAACAGGTTTTTGCGCCATTTAGGCAATAAAAAGCGTATTTGCATTATGAAAAAAGGGCAATTACCCTGTGTCGTAACCAGGGCGGTGCCAGCGGTGCCCAGGCACAGGGCGCAGACTCTGGAGGGTTCAAGGGATCAAGAAAAATGTTCAAGGGTGCAGTGAAAGAAGCTCGTACAGCAGTGCAATTACCCCTTATATTTGACATACCTACTTTCTAATCACATTACTGTATAGTATTAGGTAAGATATTTTTCTTTTCCTTTACCTAGGTAAACACTGGAAAGGAGCAAGAACATGCTTCAGCAGTGCTACAACTAGAGATTATGTGAGATTTACTGCTACACCATGCCGTTTTGTCTCGTCGTTAGTATTCCGACTGTGTTAAGCTCATAATAAATTGTTGTGTAAACTCACATTTACACGGAATCCAGTCATTACAGATTTGTAAACGGTAGTTAGCTATTGTTTGTGTTTATGTCTTGAATGTATTTTTAATTAGGAATAGAAAGAGATTAGATAAAATATTGATAGTTGAATGACTAATGGTGGCCTTGAGATTTATTTGGTAAGAGATTTTTTTTGTGTCATGTGGAGCTCAGTTTATAACCAAGAGATTCTTTTATTTTATATTAGGATAGTTTTGGCGACAGTCCCTGTAGCATAATTGGTTCAGAAGGCAAGTTCGTTTAAACATATTGTTTTCTGGATATAAAATAATGGTTTTTCTTATGTTTGGAGCTAAAATATTTTATGTGACTCGAAAAATAAATTGTCAAAAAAAAAACAATAAACTTAGTGAGAGGTTATTATTACACATACCGCCACGCGCTCACACTGTTTGTATGTTCTAACATAAAAAAAACTACGAGTATGTTTATAATTTAATCTTCTTGTTATTTTTCAGAGCTCAGTCATTCTGGCTCTAACAAAAACGGAATTTCAGCGTACGGCTTTTTGTTACATCAAAAAAAAAGAAATAACTGTTTCTGTTGTCGGTTGTGAAACTACAGAAATTAAGTAAGTAGGTACCTAATGTTTTTTTTAACCTACAGACTTTGTTTCAAGTATATTTAGAGAGAGATTAAAATATAAATCATTGGTTCATTATGTAAAATAACTAATACCTATTTGGTCATTGATAAGAATACCTATATCTTTGTAGCTTTGATATAAACAAAACCAACTGCAATATTGGCGGAACTATAAAGTGTGTTTTTCTGTTGACATTTTCCATGCCAAGAACAGAAAATCACTAGTTCTGCACTTGTATTTGAACTCGTTAAAGATTAAACATTCTGGAAGCGTCTTCAACGTAAATATTTGCTGAGATGTAAAACTCTTCATTAGTGCTGCAGTACTCGTATAGTCGTATAATTCTGGAAATGAATTGCTATGCGATTCTATCATACCAAGATACATTTTTATCCTTCACTAATAAACGAGCAATATTAGTACACCTACTTGTATTTTTGTATTACTTGTATATTTGTATTAGCGTTCTCGAAAACGGCTCTAACGATTTCGATGTTTGCAAGCTTCATTTAATATGTAGGTATGTATTTACTTACAAAAAAAAAATGTAGTTAATTAGTACCTATATCAGTCATGTGGTTCCCATAACACAAGCTCTGCTTAGCTTGGGGCTACATGATGCTGTGTGAAATGTCCAGCATTATTTATTTATTTTATTTTTTTATTAATATCAATCAAGAAAACTAAAAAATAGCAGAGATAATATAAAACCCCATTGTCAGCAAGAGATAAATTATGTGGGTGCTGCGTTTAAATGCGTGTAACATCATGGGAGCAAGACAAAGTGCGACTGAGTTGACTCAAGCTAATTAGCTTGACTTTTGTCGAGTAACACCGCGGGGCACAGCTAGTACCTACATAAAGTAAGAAATATTGTCTTAACTCGTATCTGTGCCTCGCACGAAAGTATGTAGTGTAAAGTAGAGTGGATTTTACTACAGTACTTTTAGATGGTTCTCATGCCCTCTCACTTTGTCATGTAAAGCAAACTAAATAATGAAAATGGGATAGTCTAAAGCTAGATGTTCTTTGTATAGAGTTAGCTCTCAGTCCACTAGACTTAATTGCCGTAACGAAATATGCAGATTTGTAGCTAGCCCTTAGATAGCACATTATTTGCTTTGAGCTGGTATATAAAAACTCATCGTGAAACTAATTTGAATGTAAAACAGACGACATTACGCTAGATGTGTGCAACAATGAGGCAACAATCAAATAAAATATTTTTTGGAAACATTATTATAAGATAATTTTAAGGATGGAAAAAAATGATAGTAGGTAATTTAAGGTGATTTTGCGACTGCATCGATGCTGTATCGACTTCCTGCGACTTCCAGACGCGCTATTAGAATCGCGCAATTTAGCAACTGCTGCGATCGCCGATCGCCCGTTTGGTGTGGAATGTTGGTCGCTGCATTTGGCTTCTGAAAAGCGACTAAATCGCCGATCGCCGATGCTAAAGTAGCATGTCTGTTGCGCCTCAAAAACTTACGAAGACTCCCCGTCCGAAGCAGGGTTGTTGCGAATGTCAGCATCAGCATCAGCATCCGCTGATGATCAGCATCATTTGAAACATCAGCATCAGCATCAGCATCCGCATTGATCGATGCTGATATTCAATGCTGATGTTCCAGTTGCAACATGACATAGGGGGCGGAGCTATTTGTATATCGTTCGTTTAATAATAATGTTAGTTGTTGTTTATTTATTTGTTTAAATTCTTTATTGCACAAAATTACAAAAATAGTGCATAATTATCAAACATAATGCCGAAGGTATTATTTTGTTGTTGTTAGCCTAAACTGTCCAACAGCTGGGCAAAGGCCTCCCCTCGAGTTTTCCAGGTAGTTCGGTCCAACTAGGGAATGCAATCTCGTGACGTTGGGTCTCAGGCGAGATTAGCGATGTTACGAGTTGATTTTATTCCAACTCGGATAACTCGAGTTGACTCGGCCGCTAACTCGAATCGCAACGCGAGTTGACTCGACTCGCATCAACCGGATGGGATCCGCTTCGCGGCAGCAGCCAAACGGATCGGCGCGGCGAGTCGAGTCGAATGCACCGTATTCGTATTCTTATTCTTGAGTCGAGTTTCGGTTTCGAGTTGGCGAATCGCTGACTCGCGACCTCGCGTGCACTCGCATTCGCATAACTCGCATTCGTTATCCACATTCTAGTAGATAGGTAGGTAAGCGAGTTGATTCGAGTTGCGAATGAACTTGATTCGAATCAACTCGTGTAGACTCTGATTCGAGTTATTCGAATCAGCCAACTCGACTCGCCCATCGCTAGGCGAGATCTCGCGAGTTTATGAATAGCAATACCGCGAGATCTTGCCAATTTTGAGATCTCGTGAGATTGGCTGTTTTGTATGTTTATTATTGCAAATAATCACAGTATTTGAATAAATTAGGAAAAAATAATAAGAATTAAGTAAGTATAGGTATTAAGAAATAAACATTTATTTTACGATTTTTTCAATAAACTTTTATGAATTTAACATTGTTTGATGTAGGTATCTATGTATCATTTTTTTAATAAACTTTTAAGTAGGTAGTAAACTTTGACGTAGGTATCTAATCAAATAAAAAATGAAATAAACAATCAGTCTTCCCTTCTAATTTAAAGCAAAAGTCTTTTAATAATAAAACAGTTATTTTATAAAACAAAACAACAAGAAGTCAAAAACTAAAATGAAACTAAGTTGAGTTGACTGTTAATGAGTTTACTATTAAACTGAGATATTATAATCAATTAAATAAAACTATACCTACTCAGAGATTTATTAGTAATTAAAGATGAATTAACAAAATATACCAATCAAATGAAAGGCTTGTTCAGTTCACATCACACGCCATTATCACGAATTATTTTAAAAGTAGCTCCTTCTGAAGCACAAAATGTCCAAAGAATCTTCTGCTAAACGGCTTCTTATTTTGCTGGCCAGATAACCAGCAACTGAGAAGGCCCTTTCGAATTCAAAGCTAATCTTATGCTCGAGTGCAATCTCGTTAAACTCGCGAGATCTCGCCTATTTTTCGGCCGAGATCAATCTCGCTAAATAAGATAGAACCACCTCCTTTTTTTTGAAGTCAGTTAAAATTAAAATACAATTACCTATGATATAATTGTTATCTATCCTATTATTATTAAACGAGCAATATTTGTTTGTTTGTTTGTCAGTACTCACGTTCTCGAAAATTGCTCTAACGATTTCGATGAAATTTGCGGTACGGGGTCTTACGGGGGCGAATAATCTATCTAGCTAGGTCTCATATCTTAGAAAATTCGTTTTCTCGGCATTTTCACATTTTTCACGAAAAAGATTTACCAATGCAATGTGGTTCGTAATTTCACATAATTCGTTAAGACAAAAGTGGCTCAAAGGTCAGCGGACCTAAAAAGGTCGCTAAAGCTGAATCACAATTTGAAATGAACTATACCTAATGCCGTCTCTTTTCACTCAGTCAATGAAAAGAAATGGCAATAGTTCAATTCCTATAGTGCGATTCTGCAATAGCGACCTTGTTAGCTCCGCAGGTGTCCGCCTCTTAATTGAAGGCTTCGAGTTCGAAACTCAGCCAAAGAAACTTTTTGTCTTTGTTATTTTTTCTTTTTTAATTTTTCTCTATTTGCACCCGAGTGGAGCTCGGTCGCCCAGATATTGATTAAGTTATACTTAACTACAAATTATACAGATTGAATCTTTTGATTGATATAATAAATGACTCAAAAACATTAAAATATAATTCTATTTCATTACCAAAGAAAGCTTTTTCATGTAGATTCAATAAAGATAATTTTTTTAGCTAAATTAAAATTTTAGCTAAATTAAAAGGCCGACTTCAATGTTATTTAACTGCTTTTGCACTCTCGAGGTGCATTTCTGTTCATAATTCCGAAGATCCTCATCAGATTCTCACCAATTTTTTATGGCACCAATCGGAAAGTATGCCCTTTCAAACAAAAAAATAATTTTCCAAATCGATTCAGGCGTCTTCGAGTACTGAACCGGTGAAAATACATAAAAAAAGCTCCGACGAATTGAGAACCACCTTTTATTTAAAGTCGGTTAAAAATCAGCATCAGCATCAGCATCCGCTGATGTCAAAGTCAAAAATCAGCATCAGCATCAGCATCCGCTGATGTGTAAAAAAACTGCATCAGCAACAACCCTGGTCCGAAGCACAGAAGCACTCGGTTTTTAGTGCGCGTCACCTATATAATATTCGTACTGGTAGATCCATATAACAATTAAATAAGTCGCTTCAGTTATAAAAAAACCTGAATACACCCATCGCATTAAAAAAATTCACAAATAAACGCAGAATTTTCTCATCCACTCTCGAAACTCTTTGACTTATAGCATTCATGGAAATAGTTTCTGGTTATAAAATAGGATGTTCGGCCATAAAGGCCACATTTGCCTGCAGGGGCCCGTAGCGGGCATTACTCATGCTAAGACCTGGCTTACGTGACGAACACTAAAAACTCACTTGGGAGAGCTTGAGCTCTGATACAGTGTAAAAAAGACCGCTAGATCAATCATAAGTATGTAGGTATAACCGAGTCTACATTTGGTTTTATAACCTCCGATAGAACTAGCAAGGTCGTGTAGTAGGTAAGTATACAAATATTTTACAAAATAAAAGTCTGAGCAGCAAATGCTCTTTTAGTTATTTAACACGTTCAGTGCGGTACAGGACATATATGGGTTGTACGCGACTTTCTTCTGGTGCGGAAGGTAGAATTGTAGTTTTACCGCTGGTGCGGGGGCTATTTCTATATGAAATCCTTTATGTAAAAAAGAGTCAAGTATACTTTTCTGTAGCTTATTAAAAATATAAGCAAAATTTGCCATAAAATTGTACAGGACACATATGGGTAGTACGCACTTAAAAGCAATTTTCGTAATTCTGTGCGTTACCATACATATATGTCCTGTATCCGCAGACCCGGTGTCGCGCTGATTTTTATAGTAGTGCGGAGCAATCTCTATCTTATTAGCACGTCATTTGTCGATTATTACATTAACGCCAAAATTAAGCGATCTCATAAAATGTTATCAATGGTCGCAATTTAATTGAGGATTGAAAATCATCAACATCCTAAACCAGTTATTAAAAAAATCAATTGCCGCATGTATGTTCCCGCATTACTTGAGAACGGATTGACTGATTTGACTGATTCCTTTTTTGTTTTGTTTGTAATTGTACGGACAAGGTTTTTATAAATTAAAAATTTGTAAGTATGCGGTGGAGGTCTGCGCCGAACAAAATTGACCAAGGATGCACCAAAAATGAGTCCTGCATATACTTCCACCAGGACCATAAATCCATGCCGGGGTGTTTAACTTAGCTTGTAATTTAAGTAAAAAAAGTTTTGTTCATATTCAGATAAATAAATGCTCCTTATCGATATCGATTGTTCAAAATACGGTTAGAACATCACTAAACTTGTGTAAAGGACAAACGTTTTGACCCTATTTTCAGTGCGGTACAGGACAATTTTGGTGGGTATTTAGTTTTAGGTATAGCTTCTAAAGTATTCACCAGATCCCCGTCCTGGCTTACCATATGTTAGATAAGGTTATAATCTACCCAAATAATTAAAAAAACAACATTAAATTACGAAATTCATTAAATTATAGGCATTTCAAAAAAAACATAATACAGGACATATATGTCATGTACCGCACCAGGGGTAACTCTCGTACCTACCATAAATGTCCTGTATCGCACTGTCTGAAAGTCTTGCAAATACGGTCCCGCACCGAACGTGTTAAAGATCAAACATCAAATCACTTTTTATTAATAGGTACCTACTTAAAATCGGATTGCTGTGTACATTAATTTCTGCTGATTAATATTACTCTGTATTATCATTTTGCTCAAAGCATGTGTAGCTCTGCCCCATACACAGGGTTCTGATCAATCATGTCTCATCAAGTCATCGATGATATCTTTGAACTCGAAATTAAATCCGCTAAAACAAGTGGTTAGTAGAAGATGATTAATTTTACTAATGTAATGAGACTATATTATACCACGATATGATTTACAATAAAAATGATCGCTGTTTTCAAGAACGTGATTACAAAATATTTATATAAGTACATATTTATTTATACAGAGCATATAGGATGTTTACTAATGTTAGGTACATACATACATAAAAAATGCCTGTTTGAGACCTATCTCCATTTGCTACGATCCTGACACACTTCTATCGCTTCATTCACTCTCATCACTTATGTTAGGTAGTTGGGCGTTAATAAACTGAGTCATGAAGTGGTCTAGCTGTTCTCTTTAAGCCATGGTACCGATCTAGCTGAACTTAACCCGTATAATAATTGCTACAAAACTTCACCACAATTTGTTCAATGCCACGTAAAAGTTTGTAATAAGTTTGGAGTTCGAAGGAAATGGGAAAGAACGACTTTGTGTGGGTATTAGCAAGTTTATGATTGGTTGAAGTTACACCTGTAAGAATATATTAGGATAGAGTTCTATTTATGGGTTCTGTTAAAAAAAATGTAATTTACAGTCATCATTTTGTCAAAACATTGCATTTTGCAAATATAATGTAAACATTAGATTTATCTTATAGAAAACTATACCGCAGATCTGCGGACTTAAAAAGGTCGTTAAAGCTGAATCACAATATGAAATGAACTATAATGCCGTCTCTTTTCACTCTCAATGAAAAGATTATGGCAATAGTTCAATTCCTTTATTGCGATTCTGCAATAGCGACCTTTATAAGCCCGATGTAAAGTACCTACTTACCTATTATAACTATTAGAATAGAATAAAACACTCATAAAATCAAAGTAAATACAAAGCCAATAAAAAAGTATCTTAGGTAGGTACATAAAACAATGGCCGGCCTTCTAATTATATTATCCGGTATCAATCATTTTCCGGGATATAGCTTATTTTATTTAAGTTAACTATAAGTGTGAGTTTGTTTATTTTAATAATCAAGTGACTTCAAACATCACACACATAAACAAAATTTACTCATTGAGATATACCTACTAACTAGCGACCCGCCCGGCTTAGCACTGGTCACATCACACATCACATTAGAAACCTCTAAAATTATCAGCGTTTCTCTACTATATTATGAATGTATTAAGCCGGCCGCATACGTTCGTTTTCCTGATTCGGTTTCCGAATTCGGAATGCACGCATTCAATACAAATTGTTCTACATGCCGCACACGTTCTTATTTTTTCCGAACGGAAAAAAACTTGACGTTCATTTCGAAAACAAACCGTGCGTACAGGTCATACGAACTAAAATTGAACGTCTGCGTAAAAAAACGAATTCGGAAAACGTATACGGAAAACGTGCGTATGCGGCCGGCCTTATACATATAAACCTTCCTCTTGAATCACTCTATCTATTAAAAAAACCCCATAAAATTCGTTGCGTAGTTTTAAAGATCTAAGGACACATAGGGACAGACAGCTCGACTTTGTTTGTTTTATATTATGTAGTGATAGTGATGTGTAATAGAATAGAATAGAATATAACTTTATTGTACACCATAAAAAGAAACACATACTTACTTAAATTGATAGGAAAAAGAATCATAGTTTTAAACAGTGATACAATGGGTTACTTTATCGCTGAAATGGATCTCTCCCTAAATGTAAGTAAAATACCTGTTACCTAGACCATTCATTTTCCTTCTATCCGGACCAAAACTAATTAATTAACCGTCTTCATTCAACCAACATTAGATAGTTATATCAACCCAATAAGATTTTATCAATAGAGAGGCTATACTCATTAGAAAAAGCTCTAAAACGCGGTGAAATTTTTTAATAGCTACTTAGGTAGAATATTAACAGCTTTTTTAATATCAATCAACGAAACTAAAAAATAACAGAGATTTATAAAACCCCCTTGTCAGAAATAGATAAATTATGTGCGTGCCGCGTGTAAATGCGTGTAACATCAGAGCAAGAAAAAGTGCGAATGAGTTGATTCAAGCTAATTAGCTTGACTTCTGTTCGCCACGCAGGGCGGGGTACAACGCATCCGCCTCAGTTTATACAGATCATTGTATTAATCGCATTAGTTAATACGAAACTAGAGGTAACTTCTCGATTCAAAGTCCCAATGGGGTGGCTGCCTTGAGCTCATTCCAAGGACAGTCCGATTAGCTGATATTTCCTCTGCGTCCCTAGAGATGCTGGGTGAGTATGACGTATCGTGCCCAATCGCTATTTGAAATCATGGACTAAAATCTTATCTGTCTTATCCTGCCTTTAATATCAATGATATTAATAAATTATATCCTATCCTATTCTATCCTTTCATAAAAATAATCCTATCCTATAAAAATAAAATTAAAAATTAATTATTGGTGGACATTTCCCACAGTGCCAGCTAGTCCCAACATCTTGCCAAAAGCTTGTAGGTACTATGGGAACCTTCTATCTGATAGAAATAATAAAAATACTTACTTACTTAAAAATTGTTTATTTGAGAAATAAAAAAAATATGTCGAAAATTAAAAAAAAAAAAGAATCTGGTCCTCGAAAAAAACTCAAAATTATCATACTAGTGATGTCGCGTTGGTCTGCTTGTGTGCGAGACAGGGACGAAATATTTCGATGCATATTTCCACTCCACAGAGGGAAAGAATAATTACGAACACATTCACACCGGAATTTTAAATATAAAGATTAATAAGACTGCCTAAAGAAAAGGTTATGATATTCTGCTTTTTAGTAGGTACCCAAAAGTCAAGGTTATGTAGACGATCCTGTGTTTTCTAACAGTTTATATTGATATTGACCTTCCTACGCGTCGAACCCGCTCCATGTAATATGAATCCCTAAACGAGGGCGGCTTGATACAGAGAAAACGGGATCACATCCCCAGCACAACCTGACCCCTCTACCGTCTCATTTCCCCAACAAATATGCGAATAATAATCGACTACCAGAGATCCAGTTACGTTGGTTGGAAAAATGGACGTTTTCATAAATTCTATAATATGTTTGCTGACTGAAACTGCTCCGACATTGTTTTTATTGTTGGTTTTCTGTTTTGTTTTGATTGAAAATGTGCACATTTTTAATTAAGGTGAACCTAAATTTGTGCGTGAATTAATGAAATAATAATGATCAAGATAGATAGATAGATACAAATAAATGTGTATCTATCTATCTATCTTGTTCAGTTTAAAATGTTAAATTACGCTGTCTGAATAATAGCCATTTTGATTTTTACAAATTACATTTAGTCAAAATTCATAAGCTTTGATTTAATTTTAGTAGGGCTCTGGTAGGATAGGAATATTTGGTAAAATGATGATGAGGATGACTTCCTAGAATATGTCAATCACGGCGACTGTTTTCTTTTTGAAAAGTGTATTTAACAATTTGTTACAAAAGCTTTTTTTTTGTTACCTTAAATAAACTAAGTAGGTACCTACCTACTCTAAAAATATACCTGGACCTGGATAGTAAATAATTTAGTAAGTAGGTAAGTACCTACCAAAGACATGTGATCTGCGTGCGTGTAAACTGCGTAAGGTAGGTCAACATTCAATAGGAAGCAGATCACATTTGCATAAACATGTACAATTAATTACCTACACGTAAACTACAAACGTGACACCAAAGTCAATAAAGTTATGGTTTAGCGTAAATCTATAATCAAAATAGATCATACTCGTTGGCCGCATTTACACGGATCGCGACTTTTCGGAACCGACATTTTCGTAGGAAAATATCACTTAGCAATTGAGCGGTGTCGAAAAAATCTACCAATAGTATCATTTGACTTTTCTAGCATTTTGTAAATTCGTATGAGCCGCCGCCATAGGCCGCCTGTAGGCCTCCGTAAATGGCTTAACGACTTAAAAGCCGGGACCGACAATTTAACGTGCCCTCCGAAGCTCGGAAGCGCTCAGCTGCTAATGCCCCTTGCCCATTCAAATTGGGACTGCTAAGAACGTCGCATAGCTTCTATACGATCCATCAAGAAAGTCTAATAAAGCTTTAAAGCTTCTAACTAGCGCTTCATTTCCTAGCATTGCTCAGCCCCTTGATTCACTTTGATAGCGACCAAAATCGGTCTCAAACAGTCAAATATGACAGTTCAGTGACCACGTACGTAGCTCTGTCACTCTCATCTCAACGAGACCGAACGCGACAAAAGATACCACCAACGCGATCGTTTCGACAGTTTAAGACCAATTTGAGGTTTGAGACAAGTTAGACAATCAGCCTGCAGTTCTATTATTGGTGGAACTTTTTTCTTGTACACGGCACGTGAAGGCTTGGCGAGAAATTCACCGAGACTTCTCGAAGAACAAACAAATTATCCATACTCTCAATTTTCTCACTCGTGGTTTGTTTGAAATCCTTTGTCTCGGCCAAAAATACCGACACCAATCGGAGAACAGGCGAGCGCGAGAACGAGAAGGCGAGAAACTCCTCACATTCACGCATCTCGGGTGTTCTCGGGGTTTCTCGCCGAGAGTCTCGAGGGGCTATTAAGGTGTTCGCGCCTGAGACCGAGACAGGGAACCAGGCTTTGTAGAGACACAGAAAGTGACACAAGACCGAGAACCGTTAGTTTGTATGACAACGGTCTCCTGTCTCGGTCTCTGGTCTCGGTCTCCTGTTTACGCGGTGACACGAACCGTCACCTTTACAGATTTCTTGTGGAAATACCTAAAGGAAACTAGCTTAGACTTAGCTGATGTGTATAGTCTGGCAAAAAAGTCTAGAAACGGCAATTAAAATTTTATTACATTGGAAACCGTTTCTCTACTAATTTATGGTAAAGTACAGGTTTCTTGTCTATGGTACAGGTACCGAAGACGTCAGTCAGAAGTAATAATTTCCTTCTAAGGGAGTGTACACATTGCGTTTTTTGCAGCGCGTTTGTATCGATACAAACGCGATTCGAACGCGATGCGAACGCTCAGCCCCCCGCGCAGCCCCTCCCGGTTCGCTTTTGTATGGAAAAAAACGCGTTGCGAACGCGCGTTTGTATCGATACAAACGCGCAGCTCAAAAAGGCGCTGCAGAAAACGCAATGTGTACACTCCTTAAAAGAGAATTTATCTATTTCGCGTAAGTATTTAGCTTGCACAGTGGCGCCCCCATTTAAGTCTACGCTTTTTTGCCAGACTATAGGTATACCTACTTTTATTATGAGCGCCAAGAACCAGCGCTCTGTGTGATCGAGTTTTAGGAAGTTATGTAGGAAACAATTTAGGGCGACAAGAGGAAATTGAATCCGAGACAGTTCATTAGAATAAATGCAAATACGTGATATGTATAATCTATATCCTGCCTTTTAATTTAATAAAATGATCTTACCTATTATTACAATTTTTAAATTATTATTAACGGGACTTCATCGCGTAATAATAATTAGTCACGTTAATAATAATTTAAAAATGTGTTCAAGTCGCGAAAGTTTAAAATATGTATTATTACAATATTGTATGGTACATATAAAACTATTAATTTTACAGTTTTTTCACATCAATAATGCGCATCGGTCAATTTTGTGTTATCCGAATATGACCGACAGCATCTAATCTAGGCCACAGAACACTGTTCTAGGCAGTATTGATTTAAGCTCTGTATGATTCCACAAAACAGAATGTGACAGAAGTGCACATCGTTAGCTGCGCAGCTCGCACTGCTTGCAACTAGTTTGATTTTCTTAAAAAAAATCTTAAAAATATAATTTATTAGCGTAAAGTTGAAATTGTGAGTGCACTTCCAAATTACTTTTCATCAATCGTTTTTGTAATTTTATGCGATTGTTTTCAGTGTTTTCCGAAACGCATTATTTATCTGGTAGTACTGTAATAGTTGACTGGCGAACATTCTGGGCAGTCACAAAATTGACGGGTGGCCGCTATTGGCATTAAGAACTAAGTGCTTTTTAGCTCTGAGCTTAAGAGGACACATTCAATTGTCAGCCCTGTATTGATAAGAAAATAACCTAGGCCCTGACGGAGGCCTATAGTCACTGTTACTGTAAAGTGAACTTACGTTGCATTTTCTTTTACAGTACTTCAAGATAAATAATGGGTTTCGTGTTTTACGAATAATTCCGACAGCAGTGTATGATTCCACTAAACAGAATGTGACAGAAATGCACGTTGTCAGCCGCGCAGCTCGCATAGCTTGCAACTAAGTAATTAATTGCTTTTATGTACCTATTGCTTATTAATATTTATTATTATTATTATTCATATTAATATTATTAATAATTGCTTATAAATTAATTGCTTTTATTTCTTGATTTTCATAAAAATGTGTGAGTTGTGCGTGTTTTTATGACCAAACTACTTACTTTTTGATAATTTATTTATTTTATTTATTTGGAAATACTGTACTTTGTTCATTATCTTTAAGATCTTGGTTTTGGTCGTTACTAATTTCGTATACGGTTTTTTGGCGGGAATTTGAGAAGTCAAGTTTCATTTTTGTTTTATTTTCCAAAACTTGTGTTTCTTCGAATGTTAATGTGTAATAATGGTGGATTATTAACCGTTAAGTGTTCGTGAACGTGCATAAATGTAGGGAAGTGAAACAAAATTGATTATCATTGCTTTTCAAGTTCTCCCAAAAAGTCCGTGTTGATGTTTCAGTAAAGCCCCACATCTTTACTGAGGCACAAGGGGAGGGGTGAGATATTATATTTATGTATTGTAATATGTATTTATATATCTTATTTATCTATAAACTTGAAGTTTATTTAATTACTTGACACTGGCTGAATGCACAACCGTGCGAAGCCAAAATAAAAAAAAAAAAAAAATTTCGTATACGTACCTGCTTACCTTTCTATATTCTTAATTATACTAATTTCATCTTCAAAGCAAAGCTACCTTGCACGAATTTGGAAGCAGGAAATCTTGTTTGCGCCGAGCTAAGTGGATTAAACTAAAAACTGAATGGTGCTTTGAGTAAAACACAACTGAAATCCAATTAGCTACTCAAAACAGACTAAAGGTGGCGCTTCACACCCGAGACCGTAGACCGAGACCGAGACAGAAGACCGTTGTCATATATCAGTGCCTCCAGTCAAAAAGGGCACAACTCAAATTCGGCACTTTTCAGGAGAGCCAAAAAACCAAACTTTTAATGTTTTTTGCTATTTAGCAAGTGAAATCAAAATTTCTTTTGATACAGAATTGTAGACAAAAAATAGCCCTTTCATTTAATGGTAATCACTTTCACGTTCGTTTACTATTTCTATATTTTTTTCTTGTTTTACTTGGATTGTGCCTTTGTTAACGCAGATGAAATGGAATAACGTTAACTATTCTAGTCAGTTTACTCGTACTAAAAGAAATATTACGACTTGTGCCTTTTGAATAATGGAATAACTTTATCAATACTAGTCGATTTACTCCTATTCAAAGAAATACTAAGATATAATCCATTAGTAACGAATACTTATTATGACAATAACGGCTTATTTCCATCAATTACTGATGTCGAGAGCTGTAGTTATGTAAATAAAATCAAAAGTTAAACAATAATTATGATATTTTTAATATTTATTTCAAAAAAATCAACATTATAACAAATGATTTCAGTAAGTAAATTCTAAGTATTCCTCGGTATTTTAATTTACTTCCTCATTTTCTGGTTTAAAGCACAAACCGGGGTCATCTTCAGCTCTCTCTGATTCAGAGTTCAGTAAGTTGTATAAAAATCTTGAATTATGGTAGATCCTTTATGCGTGGGGATAACCTGACTCACTAGTAATAAAGCCAACTTAGCTTCTCCCAGAAGCTCAGAAGTTTCCTGGGGTCTTCACATGCTTCGAGGAGCGACCTCGGGTTGTTAAGGATATGCTGCCGTTGTGCTGCTACGCCCAGGTATTACAGGACTACGTGGGCTGCTGATTCTTCTTCGGTTAGACATCCCCTGCAGAGTGGGATGCCCGTGGCACCGATGTTGTACAGCTGTTTATTGAGGGTACAGTGTCCTGTCAGCGTCCCTGTGATTTTTTTGATGTCTTTTCTTTGTAGGTTCATCAGGCGACGTGTCAGTCGTGGTGTGGCTGCTGTTATCGCTGCTCTGGACTGTCTGTAGTCCGTCGCCCGTGTCCATCGATCGTTGTGAAGGTTTTGGGTGTGTTCTGTATCCAGGTGCGTAGCTGGGAGAACGTCAGAGGAAGGAATGGGGCTGGGTATTCCACTTGTGTTTCCGAGCCCCTTCTGGCTAGTTCATCTGCAGCGACGTTTCCCCGTGATCCACTGTATCCCTTGATCCATTGTAGTAGTTACCCTGTTCTTTGCGGCGATACTTTCAAGGGAAAGGTGACATTCGTATATGCGCTTGGAGTTGCATTTTTGGCTCTCCAGTGCTCTGAGGGTAGTTGTACGATCTCGGGGACTACTATGCCATATACTATGCCGTAGTCTTCTATCCCTCTCCATTTGATAGCAGTGGCAGCTGATTGGAAAATGGAACTGCGTGAGCCTAGTGTCATAGGTAAGATAAGATAAGATAAGATTAGTTTTCATGTGTTTGTATTTTGTAGTGTTTCCGGGATGTCGATTGTCTTGGAATCTTATCACACGATATTATGGTAGAATAAATGTTAACGCGATTATAGATGTTTATAATTATAACCGATTATCTGAATGAAGACGAATGTGAGTACCTAGACAAACCTATTAAGGTTTCAAGGTACAATACATATTGTATCCCTGTATTTTCTAAGTAAAACAATAAAAAAAAAAAAAAAAAAAAATAAGTATCTCGAACGTAGGTATCATGTGGTGGTCATCAAAACTTTTTCTAAAACTTGAACAAAAGTCGTCAATTTGGTAATACTGGAAGGCAGAACGAGATCAATTACATTAAAAAACAAATATTAAGACTTATTTATTTCATCACATTAAATCAATAAATACCAGCGATACACAGATTATTATAATACTTACTACGTAAAAGATACATTTATGTCTCATTATTATCCATGCTTATAATCACCAAAAGCAACAAATAGAGATATTCCCTTAGAAACATGCATAACAACAGCATCAACTTCATTTATTTCTAACTCTGTTTATCTAATGCATTGGAACATCATGAGTTATGCCTTTTTGTTTCATTGTAATATTTTTTTAACTGAAATTATGCCTTCATGTTCGATGATGTTTTGGGCTTACTGCTACTTATTTCCTTTTAGTTGGGAAATTTTGTCGATAACTAAAGACGTTCCCTTTCTGACAGTCGAGTTATACCCTTGATGTAGTTGAAAAAACCAGGTTAGGATGCAGCTAGAGTTATGAATTTTTGATATGTTATGTAACTGGATACGTAGATCACGATAGTGCAATAAAAACAAAAGGGCACAACTCGACTTATGTCCTTTTTGACTGGAGGCACTGATATACTGACAGTTCTCTGTAACTAGACTGGCCTCTTATCTCAGTTGGTAGTAGCTCTAACTTTTGCACTATAGGTCGTGGGTTCGATTCCCACTCAGGACAAACATTTGTGTGATGAACATAGATGTTTGTTCTGTGTCAGGGTGTTATAAAGTATTCTATGTATGTATTTACAAAAAAAAAGTATATAAGTAGGTATTCTATCAGTTATCTGGTTCCCATAGTACAAGCTTTGCTTAAAGAAAGAAAAGAAAGAAAGAAAATATATTTATTTGTCACAATGCAGAGTGTAGATGTTTACAGATTAACTTGAAACAAAGGCAAATGCAGAAGACACAAAAACAATCTTATAAATATCATAGGTGAGACAACGTAGGTACCAACCAACTTAATAGCAATATAATGAATATACTTATGTAGAGACTTACGTAGGTACCTAACTAAAAAAAACAACATAAAAAGGTAAGCAGACATGCAAAATACACACGACATCCACTAAGGTGTCGTTTTCCGAAATGTGCTTCTCCCGGCATTATCCATCCACACATCTACATTGTCACAGAAAGGCGTCCACCTCAGCATTTGTTGTGTTACGGTAACACAACGCTGATCTTCCGTTGGAGCCTAGCAATGAATTCACGGATGTCTACTAATGATATTTCAGCATTTATAATAGGTAGAAAAATATTTAAACGTACATAACTCTAAATACATAAAATAAATATTAAATATAAGTAATTAATAATTATACAGTACATAACAAGGACATAGATATCATGTAAATATACATACAATTACAGAATAATAAAAAATAATATGAGAATCCAAGATGAACAGGATGGAACGATATATACCTACTTAATTTTTGTCACAGTGGAATATAAAACGTAGGTAGTACTTATTTATTGTGGTGTAATAGATAAGACGGACGGGCGTCGACCGACGGTAGCAGGTAGAAAATTTACAGAAGCAACTAACCGGTGACTTCTGGTAGGTAACAAGGCTGTGAAGTTTCCATTTTAGAACTTCAGTAAAGTTATAAAATAGAAACCTCATTTCGAAGGTGTCCCGTAGCTAGTTGATGGGAAGTTAGGTAGACTTTTAATTTGCGCCTGAAGCCCTGAATACTTTGCAGGTCACGAATCGGTGGTGGGATGTTGTTCCAGCACTTTGACGCAGCGTACCGGAAACTGCCTCTAAAGGCTGCCGAGTGATGTCTTTGAGTGGAAAGCTGCTTCGAGCACTTACGCAAAGATCTAGTTCTAGACACCCACGAAAGCCTTTCATATAAATAATTTGGCGTCCTGTTTTTAAGAACGCCAAAAAGTAGACATGCCAGATGTAATTTCTGTCTCGCTCTCATTTTTAAAATGGAGTGTTGATTTAAGAAAGGTGTAACATGGCTCCTAGGCGGTACCTTAAAACAGAAGCGGGTACACGCATTTTGTACCCTTTGCACCAGGCGTTGCGTTCGGCGGAGCAATCGAGGGCCAGTAACAGTATCGAGGTAATTTAATCGCGAAAGTACTAAAGATTCCACGAGTTGCACACGTAACTCCTCACTCAGATATTGTCTAATGTTGTACAAAACTTTTAGTTTGTAAAAACATGTTTTTACTGAATTAGTAATATGTTTCTCAAAATTAAGACTCACATCCATAGTAAGACCTAAATTACGCGCCTCGTATACCCGCTCAACAGGTTCACCCATGACTGAGATGCCCGATGGTAGAACTAAATCATCAAGTTTCTGTCTAGTACCAAAAACCATGAACTTAGTTTTTAGTGGATTAAGTAAGAGACTGTTTTGCTGTGACCAACTGGATATTCTAGACAAGTCATCGTTAATTTTCTCAATAGCATCAGAAGCATCCTCTAATTTAAACGAAATGTAAATCTGAACGTCATCAGCGTATATATGATACTTGCAGTTTTTAATAGAATTGACGATGTCAGCTGAGAATAAAATAAAAAGTTTGGGGCCCAGAATTGACCCTTGAGGCACTCCTCTATTTACTAAGACTTCGTCTGAAAAAATATTTGTACCATCATTTTTTGTAAGCTTGACGTGCTGACGGCGACCACTCAGATAACTATCGAACCACTTTACCGCACCAGCATCAAATCCGTAGTAGCTTAACTTGGACAATAATAGGGTAGTATTGAGAGAGTCAAACGCTCGCGAAAAGTCGAGAAGTACTAGCAGAGTGACCATGCCTTTGTCCTGCGCATTAAGGATATTGTCTGTGACATCTAAAAGTGCAGTAGCGGTACTACGGCCCGTTCTGAAACCAGACTGTAGCTCAGGCAAGATATTATTGACTTCAAGAAATTCAGTCAGTTGATTGCAAACCGTTTTCTCCAGTATTTTAGAGATACATGGTAAAATACTTATAGGTCTAAGATCTTTCATTGTCACAGGATTAGTCACCTTAGGCAAAGGAAGGACGGAAGCCACTTTCCATTCATCAGGGAAGGTTGAAGTCAGGATCGAGGTATTAATAATTGTAGTAATCACCTCCAGAGATTGTGGGAGGGTCATTAGTAACATTTTTAAGTTTATTTCGTCAGTGCCTGCCGCGTTAGTCTTAATAGAAGTGATTATCTTCATAATTTTATCACAGCTAACAGGGCTTATGCCAAAAACTGCTTCACTATGTCGATGAAATTCATAGAAAGTTAGCTGGGACACATTGACCTTATCATTACCCGGTATGTTTAAAAAATGATTGTTAATCATGTTCGGGTCTGAGAAATTGGATGGCAGCTCAGTATTTCTTTGGGGAAGAATAGTGGATTTCAAGTTCTGCTTAGTTTGGGGCTAGATGGCGCTGTGTGAAATGTCCAGCAATATTTATTTATTTATATTTAACTTGTCACTTTCGCGCGTCCCTACAAGGCCTGTCTCTGCCCCTCGATTCAAAAAACTTTTAAGCGTCGGATACACTAGGGGACATTTTGTCCCACAACATGACGCGCAACACATAATTTACGTGACGCTGCAACGTTGCATATTGTCCCGCAACATGCCCCGCAACATTGTACGTGACGCGGGGCATGTTGCTTGCTCCAAAATGTTCGGCAAAATGTTCCATGACAATTGTCACGGGACACTTCACGTAGTTGTTGAGGGACATGTTCCGCAACATGTCCCCTAGTGTATCCCAGGCTTTAATCAACCAAAACAAAACGTCAACTGTTTAGTTTTGTTTCATAACCTACTAATGACCAATAAGGTTTGGACATTAGTGCAAACCGTTAGGTTTACTTTATTGTGATGACGTTTTCAAATAAATTACCAATGAGGTTTAGCAAATTACTGTCAATTTGGAGAACGAAACAAAACGCAGCGGCAATGATGGATACTTGAATGGTTGACGTTGTAAAATAGAGGAATTGAGGCCCAGCCGGCCTGACATGTGCAACATCGAGAGTCGAGAAACGAGATTTCTCGATCGGTTAAACTGCTCTACCGTATGCAGCAGTATGCAGGGGTGCCCAGACTTATAGTGTCGGCGATCGACTAGAAAATATTTTGAAAGCAAAGGATCGACTAAACTACATTACATACTATGTAGGTAGGTAGGTAGGTACTGATTTTTTTTTATTTATCGTTTTATTGCACTTCAATTGAATTTAAGTACATCAAAATGAAGGAATCGTAACTTTCGAATCACAAGTTTTGTCTTGATGATGATGGATAGCACTGCATATTATCCGCGTAAGTTTCATAATGATGGTATTGCTGGCGATCGACTCGAAAAGCTTCGCGATCGACCGGTCGATCGCGATCGACTGTTTGGGCATCACTGCGTTATGCCCGGGTTACACGAGGCTAGTTTTTCAAGCTAGGATAGCAAGCTAGTGTTAGTAAGCTAGCAAGCTAATACTTCTAGCTTCGCGCTTACTAGCTTACTAGCTTAGAAATGAAGCTAGTTTTGTCTACACGAAGTTAGAAGTACTAGCTTGCTAGCTTACTAACACTAGCTTGCTATCGTAGCTTGAAAAACTAGCCTCGTGTAACCCGGGCATTAGAGCAATTCGTCCGATCGCGATATCTCTCTCGATGTTGCACATGTTAGGTCGGGTCTCGGTCTCCGGTCTCAAACCGCCACCTTTAGGAAGGTGTTCCATTAGGTAGGCAAGATTAATTATTTCGTACTTAAGTGGATGGAATTTCCATTGTAATATTTGACTTTCTTCTCCATTCAAACAGGGTTTCTTTCACAATCTCTTAGTCAAGCGTTGATTGCAAAAATGTATAATCAGTTTAACAAAGTGTATTATGGTTAGGTAGGCGTTTACAGAAGTTGATGAAAAAGTCTATCACGCGTATGAAAATGAAACAATTAAAACGAATAAAGGCTATAGCTGACCAGTCGCCTCCGCACCGCATCACCTTTTCGGCTTTCACTTAACTATACGTGACAGGCTGCAAGCTCATCGACGCTATCAATTCTGTATGTTTAGTAATAAGTTCGACACCACAAAATTATTCGTAGCTCTAGGTCTAGCTCAATTTCATGTTTTAGTCGCTATTTTAACCCATTTAATTCGCTGTAATTTTTACCTACTCCAGGAATAACAAAGAACAAAGAAAACATTTTTGATACCATCCATTACCTAACCGTGTCCCCAAATCTAATCCCAATTTATGGCTTCTAGCTCACGCGAGTGGAAAAAGTCTGAGCTGAAATTACCTAGACTTGTTTTTGTGCGACGAAAAGCTAATTTTGCCGTGAAAAGGTACGAAAATACAATGTTTTTCAGTAACTATTATTAAACCAGCTTCCGCCCGCGGCTTCGCTCACGTGGTACCTAGATAAAAACTAGCCTATGTCCTATTCCCGGTCATTATCTATCTATATTTTAAACAGCCAAATCGGTTCAGTGGTTGCCGAGTTATAGAGGAACAAAGATACATCCAAACTTTCTTAGTTATTAGTGTGATAGTGTGATATACAGCCTGTATAAAAACCCTGTGTTAGATATCCGAAAGGGGCATATTGTAGGAACCTCAATAACAGTTCCCAAAAATTTATCAAAAATGAATTTTAAAAATAAAAATAAAATGAGTCATTATCAAAATTTTGAGTAAATGGAATAGTTCCTGGATTATCGACCCCAAGGTCGTAGGTTCGAATTCTGGATGAGCATCAAATAATTTTTCTTTTCGAAATTTATTATGCACGAGCTCAAACGGGGAAGGAAAAAATCGTGAGAAAATCAGTTACCTGCCTGAAAGTCGGCGATTCGCTTTCAACTTGTCTCGTAAGGAATGCTAACTTCTGCAAAATGTGGACATGTACCAAATATGTAATTGAAAGTACCTCTGACTACCCCCAACATTTTAAGATTTTTAAATTAATCTTGAATGCCTTCAGCAATCTATGTTTCGCTTCGTTTCAAGTAATACTAAATAACTTATTTTACCAAAATCATTGAAGAATCAGAACCTTTTAAAGTTACCATGAAACACCCTGTATACAGTATCTATTGGGTTAACCCTTGATGTTCAGGTAGGCACGCGAGCTCGCGTGGCGGGGTCAAGGCTTCTATCGCCTATCTTGCATCGATGAGTTTAGCAAACACCCTGTAGCTTACGTCAGCACTTTTGAGGCGGTTGGAATCACAAGGGCTTGGTAATTAGCTGTTAGAAAAATGTGAAATGTAGGTGAAGTTAGTAAAGTACCTACTCACTATGTTGTTAGTACCAGGGTACTTACTGTTTTTAGTTTTTCTTGGATACCAATCATACTACACTTTGAAAAATACATACTAGGTAATAGGCGTCCAGAAAAGTTTCGATTACTATTACATTTTTGTAGTCTTTTTTAGTTAAACTTATCCGGGTTAAAGCTAATACAAAATGAGCCAAATCCAATAATTTAATTTATTTTTAAACGGTTATTTTACTATAGAGGAGAAAAGTTAATTTAAAAACAAAAATAAACTTTCAGAAAGTTAGGCATAATA
Source organism: Camptogramma bilineatum (assembly GCA_958496255.1). Classification (NCBI taxonomy): domain Eukaryota; kingdom Metazoa; phylum Arthropoda; class Insecta; order Lepidoptera; family Geometridae; genus Camptogramma; species Camptogramma bilineatum. Next base: position 5,356,013 of record OY292467.1, on the reverse strand, counting down.
AGAACATTGAAAAGAATTTTACTGAAATCAAGAAAAGGATATTTTTAAGACAAATTGTAGTTGGGGTAGTAGGTATTATAATTTGAATATGTATTAAGTAAAGTGTGCTTCAATTTAGAATTTATTTTATCTTAAAACGCTGCCATCTATCGACGAGTAGCAAAAACAAAGCTTAGGGCGCCATCTGTGTGACCTAGCTAAGACTAAAAGTACTGAATTTCATTGTTGGCGCTACAGTGGCGAACTTTAAAAGTTTTGGGAAACTTTCAGAAGCTCGAAATTTGCAGCCCATGGGCGTCTTTGAGGGAATAACCAAGTAGAGTAGGTAAGTTAGTATCTAAAGAATAATTGAATGCTCTTGAAAAAGAAGTTTGAGAAGATATTTTCGTATAAATACTTAAGTAGTTAAGTTTATAACTTGTTTATTGTTCAGTCTTCGATCTCTTTATTAAATTATGAAGACAGACAATAAATAAATAACTAAACAAAATTGTCATTCCCCGTTTGTCTGTAACGATATCAAAATAAATCAATAAATATCCTACGCAAGAGATATTTTTCATGTAGGTATTTTAATTAATTGTATAAATAAAGAAAATACACACAGTAACATAACGTACCTACAACCTGCATTAGTAAATTTCTCAAACAGCATTTTCGCCCTCAATTTTAGTCCAATTCAGGACTTTAAAATTTTAATTTTAAATTATTCCAAGGTTTTATTCCCCCTATATGAAAGCGTGTTTATGGCCCTTAGGCTGTTGACACATTGCGTCATATCATAAGCGGGCCGAGCCATAACCGAGCCCGTCGCGAAAATAGCACCTTACACACTAAGACCGTATCATACTAGGACCGTCGCATAACCGTTTTGCGAAGCGTAATCTGCCCACCCGAGCCTATACCACAGTAATAGACATTTTGTTGGTTTTATGCTAAATACACAATTATTCTGAAAGCCCATTTTAAAACTTATCACTCAATTTTTTTGTAAATATAGAGCGTTTACAAGCTAAACCACACTAAAATACATATTTCATATAGTTCGTTGTGAAATAAAAAAATAAATTGATTAAAAAAATCCATAGTCGTTATAGGATTTGAAGCCGAACCCGGACACACGCAGGAGCATTTCAACCGGGTGTTGCAACCGCTATTCCATCTGGTCGCACAGCAGAGTGCGTGAAATTACTGTTAAATTATTAATTATTAATTATTTCACATTTAAACTGTAGTATTCTTACAATAATACCACATTTTAGTTAGTAAAATGACAGAAAAAATGATCGAAAACGCAGTAGTAAGAAAATTTACTGCGTTAATAATAATGGGTTTTGAACGGATTTCACAAGAAAACTAATTGCAATAATAGGGGATATATCACTCTACTAGGTAGTACTACAAAATGGCTATAACTGTTATGTTTTGAAGAAAAAATAAAGTAAAAACGTTAAGAAATATAGTTTACTAGCAGTGCCATCGTAGCGTTGCCCCCATAGTGATGGTATATGGTGATCATGATGATGATGATGATAAAAAGTAGCATATATCCTTCTTCACAGAGTTTAGCTATCAAATGCAGGAATAAATTTTCAAATCCGACTGGTAGCTCCTGAGATTAGCGTGTTCAATGTTCAAACAAATTAACAAACAAACTTTTACGCTTTATTATTGGTTGGTACCTATAGATTATGTGTACTTTCACTCCACATTCAAGGTTTTATTAATATGTAACCTCTTCTGAATATTTTTATTGATTGTAGCTTCATCATTTTTCTCGAAATCGTGTTTTTGCTGTTACTACATTTTGATTTCGAGAGGGCAGTATTGTACCCGATGGGATTTTGACGTTTGATAATGTCACATAACGTGCGGAACGCATTAAGTTATGCTAGATGGGGGGGTTTTCCAATTCAAATTTGGGGTAGGTATTTATCGGGTCAAGGAAGAATTATTGGTGGACAAATCCTTTGGGGTGATTTTCGTAGGGAAAAATATTAGGTACTAGCGGCCCGTCCCGGCTTCGCACGGGTGGACATAATTTTTTTTTTACCTTTTATTAATATTTTTTAATTTTTTATATTTTTTTAGGGTTCCGTACCTTAAAAGGTAAAAAAAGGAACCCTTATAAGATCACTTTCTTGTCCGTCTGTCTGTCTGTCCGTGTGTCACCATCGATTATCTCAGGAACGGGTAGAGCTAGCAAGTTGAAATTTATACCAAATACTAAGGTTTATAGTCCGTATTGTGACTATAAAAATCAAGGTCCTGAGTCAACACTATAAAAAGATATAGGCAAATTTAGGTTTTCGTGAAAATTTGTGAGTACCAAAACTTACCTTAATTATCAACTTTTTTTATTTTTCGGAATTTTTCCTTTACTTGTGCTGGAAGACCTTGCTTGTAACCAAAATTGACAATTCTAGGTCAACCGGAAGTACCCTAGAGGTTTTGGGTCGAAAACTTAAATGGTAGTTCCCGTTGACCTAGAATAACGAAATTTGGCAAAAAGCAAGGTCTTATAGCACAAATAAAGGAAAAATTCCAAAAAGTTAAAAAAGTTGAAAATTAAAGGGTGTTCCCATACATAGTTGACGCCAATTAAAATTGTCCTCCGAGTTGTATGGGCGCTCATACAATTAAGCGGACTAGCTTAGGTAATTGGCACCATGGCTAGGTACGGAACCCTCGGCGTACGAGTTCGACTCGCACTTGACCGGTTTTTTAAACGCAGTATCTCATTATCTATGTACTTACCTGTACTTACAATCCGAATTTGTTTTTTTGAATTATGATTAGGTAAGTACCTACCTAATAAAAATAGGAAAAGGTAACTAGGTGCATATAGGCCGTTTAGGAGCCGCTCCCATCGAAAGGCCGCCTAAGCCTTTCAACGGCCGAAAAGCGGCCCCTAGGGGCTGACCTGGCTACGCTACTAATATGTGTATTGACAGATGGGCGGGGATTAAAATATAAAGGCGTGTCTGCACTCCGTCTCTTACATACTAAAAAAAAATGTACTAGATAGAACGAGTTGGGAAACTCAAAAACAAAATATTTCAGTTCATCAACTAATACTACTTTTTAGGGTTCCGTTGTCCTGACAAGAAACCCTAATAGTTTCGTTATGCCCGTCCGTCTGTATTTTTTAAGTATTTTGTATAAGTATCATAACATAAGTCATCAATATCATAAGTTTTCTTACAATATATCAGTTAAAATTTATCTCAGAGTTTTACTGATATTAGACTATGAACTATCCTTTATCCAGGGTGTGCGGACCGTACAATGTAAGTATTCATAGTAGATGTTAATTTCCAAAAGTACCTATCTAAATTATCGCATTGGATGTTTATCTGCAATGATAATTTAAATCTGTAGTAAATAAATAACTGAATAACTGAACAATACAATAACTTTTTTATTCTCAAAAACTTATTTTTAAATACGTCTCGACAACACTCTTTTCTACTCGTTTCTTTTTAAAAATAAAGGAATGTTTCCTTTAAGTAAAATATTGTATCTTAAGGATTTAAAGTAGTTTCCCTCCGGGGCCCATTCATTTTTTCCACCCTGTATATGGAATTTAAATTTTTCTACTCGTACATCAACTCGTACAAGGTTGTCAGTTTTCAATTTTAGAGATGCAATGTGAACTCAGCCTATATTTTTAAAATTGTTATTTGTCAGCGGACGTCAGTCGAGTGTCAACTCGACCTGACATGCATGCGACCGTCTCAGTAGGGTTGCCACTTTTTTTTCGAATAAAGGAGTTTGTAGGAACTTACAAATAAATAGTAGATTTTACTTAATAAAAAATGTGATTGAAAAATAAAAGTTTCCTTGCTTCTGTCTGACTACCCCTACAAGTTTAAGTTTACATTCACATAATTAATATGACAGCTTACCATGGTTTTGTTGAGTCTGCTTTAAGGGCGTTCCCTGAGCCAAACACTGTATTTCCCTGTATAAACCCTCGATAAATAAAGTGGAAAGTAACTGAAAAGCCAACATGCATCTCTAACATTTTATCTTGTAATATACCGTTTAATTTTAGTTTTAATTTTTATTTAACATCATATTTACTTCATAATAAATCAACGAAAATCACTAAAAATAAGATAAATCTTCATTTGCTTTTGAAGTTGGTGTAGGTAATTTATGTTTTTGGTTTGCTCCATCGGATAGGTCATTCAATTAATGACATAAATTCCGTTCACTTTTTCGATTGGTTGTTATTAGGGATGAGAAAGCTCCAAAAAACTGCATTTTTGTCGTGTTTCGGAGCGAGCAGCGCCGATAAGCGCCGCGACCGGACGCATTCTAAATTTATCTTTAGTCTAACAAAGCTAAGACAAATATTTGAAGTTGCACTCATCGATGTGCTAATTTTAGCTCTAGGCTAGGGTATTATTTTTTGCGGCAACTCTAAGAGCAAAATTTGTAAGTCAGAAGAAAGGGTCAAAGCCATCACACTATCACATCACACTAATAGTTTGAATGTTTGGATGGATGGATTGATGTTTGGGTGGTTAGATGGATGTTTGGATGTGTTTAAACCGATTTGGCTGAAATTTAAAATTTAGATAGAAAATAACCGTAAATAGGACATAGGCTACTTTTTATCCCGGAAAATTTTTTGAAACACATTACTAACAAACAACATAAAATCGCCCAAGTTGCCACTAAGATCTTCGCCTAATATATTTTTTCCCCAAAAATATATTATTTAGGATTCAAATAATATTAGACTTATATTAAATATAATATTAGGTGTTGCAACCCTACGTGTCAGCAAAATAATCATGGCGGCCGGAGATTGACAAGACGGCCATGGCAGGGCAGGACACGCGACGGTGTGGGAACGGTCTGGTGTGGGGCGTCCGGTACATTTCAATACAAAGAATATCATTTTTGCCGGGACGGTGTTGCTACGGTCATGCTATGCGACGGGGTAGAGACGTGATTATGTGGCAGCACCCATCAACAGCCTTTTTCGCCGAAATTCGTAATCGCGAGTATCGTTATGGCAATACCACCGTATTTTAGGCGAACGGCCGGGATTCGCATAAAACGCATCATAAACCAGCTATGAGGTAACAAAGCTGCCCAATTTCGGCACCGGCCCACGTAATGGCCCAGTGGATAGCGTGGGCTTCAGCTAAGCAATCAGCAGCAAAAAATGATCAGGCTGAAATATGGACACTGAAATAGTGTTTGTTTTGAGTTTGATTAACGTAATAGACTATTATTTATTCTGTGGTTATAGTTATAAATAAATAAATAATGCTGGACATTTACAGCATCTAGCCCTAAAGTAAGCAGAGCTTGTGATAAGGACTCCTCAAAACAAAATAAGTACTCAAAACAAAATAGGGCCCACTTGAAATATTTAGATATTTTGCACAGCACATATTTTCTAAACGTGTCTTATATTTTTTTTTAAAAATATATTTCTAAATTCCTAAGTTCAGTGGTAACATATTCCTAAAATCAATATTGAAATAAATTGTACCTCCTACATTCAATTTTCATTACTATTTTAAAGTCATGTTTTTCTAAGTGGGCCCCATTTTCTTTTGAGGAGTATACATAACTGATATGATAGGTACTACTTAGGTACTAATATACTTTTGTCGTAAATACATAGATACATTTTTCGAAAACAACAAAAAGCGAAGGCGAAGGCTCGACTCAGAAAGTTGCGGGTTCGATTCCCACTTCGAGGCAAATGTTTATAGGATCTGCAAATATTTGTCTCGGGTCTGGGTGTTTTTCCTAGTGTTCTGATAATTATGATGCATTTACAAAAAAGTATAAGATAATGCTGCTCCAGCATTATTCATTTATTTTATTGTTTATGAAAGTGAAAAGTTTTATAACTAAAAGTGAATATGAACATTGTGAGATCATTGACAGCTAAATATATTACGAGTATTTGAATAGACGCTTCGTTCAAGTAGGGTTGGTTTTACGCGTATCTCACGCGTACCGTCAGCGCTGATAGGCGAGGGATCTTTATTACAATGAAATAAGGATACTGATTGTTCAACACTGACGAGTGCAATCAGCGTTGCCATTTTTGCTAAACAATCAGTATCCTTGTTTCAATGTAATAAAGATCACTCGTCTATCAGCGCCGACGGTGCGCGTGACACTAAAACCAGCCTTAGTTCCACCAGTCAGCGTGTCGCTAATCACGTCATCAGCAAATAGAAACACGATTGTTGATAGCATACATTCCCTTGCGCATAATGAACTCTACAACCTTATCTTAAGACTATGTTAATCATAACACTATAGATTTGGTGTTGGATTATAGTCCATGTTGTTCTGTTTTTAAGTATCGTTATTGCTCGAACGCGTTGTACGTTGTGTTATGTAATCTGAGTCCTAGGCTTCGCAGAAATGTACGAAGGCTAAATATAGATGGGTCAATATTGTTGGCAATCAACCGCACAGTCTGGCGGTGCCTTATTTGATGGCCTTGAAAACGGAAAATGAGAGACAAATGCAACTGATAAAATTAACCCTTAGGTTTCTCCCTAACTTAATGGGGTTCAAGGGTTCCAAAACTTTTTATTTGGACGTAATGAACCACCTGTATCACGAATGGCCCATGTCGAATACAAATCGTAAATTTCTCGTAAATTTCTATTCCGTGAAATTATTTTTGTTCTTCCTAAGGAAGCCGGACCTCCTAAGCCCCCCTCCCCCCCCCTTATATATGCCCATGATAGTATATAATAATATATAATAAAGGTACTTATAGTAGAGCTTACTGGATTCCACTTTTTTAAACAATCGATTATTTTATGTTTTAGACACAAATGTTTTAAAAAAATAACAAAAAGAAACAAATTTTCATTATAATAAAAACCGCGTAATTTGATTGATGCTAACCTATTAAAAGTATATTATGGCTTCTGGATAAATGAGTACATCAACAAAGAAACATGCAGTCTGTTGTTATCATCTACTTTGAATCGCTAGGGGAAGATTACATTTAGATATGGGTTCGGTTTCTGTGTCAATGGCCTTTTAAGTGGAAAGCGTATTTGTATGTATTATAATGTAAGCTATTTGTATTTCATGACAATAGACACAAATATCACCATAAACTTTTACTTTATAATTTCACTTTCAAAACTTGATGGTCTTGATAGACGTATGGAATGTAAACTTACCAAACATGTACCAAACAGACCCACATTTAGCATGAGTTTACATTTGGACATACCTCTGACTACCCCTCTTAGTTATAAAATGAATAAATAAATAATGCAGGACATTTCACACAGCATCAAAAAATATAACAGATCATACAAACATTTGTCGCGCGGCGGGGATCGAACCCGCTACCTCCGGCGTCTGAGGAGGTACATAAGAAAGTAATAATATAGAATACGTCTACTGCACTTCTGCACTTGTATATTTATTGTGATTTATTTTCTGAATTTTCCATTTCACTTTCCTGTGATTCAATTAAATGTTCTGTTTTTCTGTAAAAGTGAAAGTTGTTGACTTGACTTTCGTGCTTGTTGCGGCCTCGCATGGGCGTAATCGGTAAATCAATATAGGACCTCGAGGGGATATCATATTAGGGGTTCAAGAGACTCAACGTGATTGGCTGAGTTTACTTTGTCACCAATAAGTGCTGGGTAAACTATTGGGTTCGAAGTGTATTTTGATACATTGTCATAAGAATATATAGATAGATAGATAGATATTTTATTCATCAACACAATACATTTGACTGTTAAATAGTGTCTTAAAGCCTATGTTAGGTTTGACTAGACACTAGGGTTCCTTAACACATAATCTAGATTTTAAAAATAGGAGCAGACACACGTTCTTTCAACCTTTAAGTAGTTAGGTATGTGTATAAACTAAATAAGAAGCTAGCGCGCACAGGAACGTCCTTTCATTTCAATTCTATTGAAAAGAGAATGAGAAAAAGCAGTCGAAACATCAGCATGCTGATTCAGACTTCCGAATTAGCATCCGATTCGATAATTTCAGTCGGAAAGTTGACGTATTTTCAGCGAAAAAACGTCACTTTCCAAGTTCGAAATACATTCCGAGAAGGTCTGAATCACACTGCAGGTCATGTCTTGGAAATTGGCTAACGAAAAATGTTGTGGGCAAGGTAAGTAAATAATGAATAACAATTTAAAACCTACAAGAGAAAATATAGAAATACACATAAAATTATCTGGCTCACAATTTTAACACATAAACTGTTTTGTTCTGTTTTTGATTCGATTACATGTAAGCAGGAGCAAAATCCCTGGAGGAAGTAGAATTTTGTACTTAGTTATTTAACACGTTCGCTGCCAAATACGAGTATACTCGTAGCAAGGTATCTGGCACCCAGTGCCAGCTACGAGTCAAGTCGTAGATGTTTAGTTGAGGCTACCTACAAAATTAAAAGCGTTGGCAGTATAAACAGGACGGGAATCGATTGATTGGCATTGGAAGTAAAACTTACAAAAAAAACTGAGAACTCTTCCATACATTTTTTTTTCATGACAACAAAAAAAAGACGACCGGGTATGATCGATTCTGAAACAATTTTCTACATATAAACCTGAAATTTAGAGTCAAACGGGACAGTAATACACTGTTTCACGGCATTTATTTTGCTTACTGCACATGCGGAATGGATTTGAATAACCTGAAGAATTTGCTTCTTGAGAAAGTGAGATAGCGCACCAAGCAAATACTTTAAGACCCCATCCTTGAATGTCAGAGCGTCAATATCTGTATTTACAGGCAGAACTCGTTTTACTTTAAATAATTGCAGCATTGTACAGGTTTCGAAAATGTAAATACTAAGTTTATTGTCAAAATATTGCTTTTTCAGCTCCGAGTAATAGGCAGCATTTGATTTGACAGGTAGATTTCTTTCTATGATTTTATCTCTGGCCATTATTAGGTTTTTTTGATACTTTTACGTTCGCGTTTCGCAGCTATTGGCCAATCAAACACGAGGATTGGATACGAGTATAATCGTTGTATGGCACTGTAACAGAAAAAGTTTGATCTAATGCCAAACTACGAGTATACTCGTAGAGATAACTAGGATGTGCTGCCAACTACGTGTATACTCGGGATGATGATTTTGTATGGATGGCAACAGGGATAGATTTTTTTTACTACGAGTATACTCGTATGGCAGCGAACGTGTTAAAAAAACACTATGCAAGATTACGCCAACGAATCTCTATATTATTAAGAGCAGTTTAATTGTCAATCGGTATCAAATATTTAGTTTTTGTAAAAAATCTAAAAATGTTTGTGCAAGTTTGAATCAGAAACAAACCTCTACGTCATTATCATAGCAACCGTACACCTAAAGTGTTTCTGAAATTGCGACGACTCCATTGAAAAGCTATGCAAACGTGTTTGCGAGAAAGAGCTTAATAAAAATGGCTAACGCGAGTTCTAGAAGAAAATTAAAATGCTACGACCGAGCGAGAATTAACTATTCAGTGACTGGACTACGAAATTCTTTTCTAGAAATCTTTGCGCCAATCAAAACTGGTGTTGGAAAGTTACAGAAGTTTATAGAATTTATTTTGAATTTTAAAAATAAAAACTGCGGTGAATGTTACTACATATAAGTAATTTTAATTTTCGAAAGTGATCTTATTTATCTATAGATTTTTGTTGATAGCCTTTCGCAAATTCTGTGAACTGCACAACTTTTTTTTATTTATTGAATTACTTAAGTACCTACATAAAATAGGAGATTACGATTTTATTTTTTGAATTACTTATCTTATTCCAATCGCATTACCTGTATTGTTTTGAACGATTATTCATACTCTTAAAACTGATTTTTAGAAATCTACATCATTTAATGTGTTAAACTATTGAGTGAGGCAATGTAATTCTATTACGTTCATTCGGCACCAGAGCAGCAGGCACAGCAGTGCAATGGTAAAAAAGTTGATTAACATAAAACAATTTCATAAAAGTCGTTTTACATAAAAGTAATCATTTCATCTATGTTATTTGTGTTCAGTAGCAGAATAGTCAGTGGTGCTACGAGCACGTAGCGCGTAGGCACGGCGTAGGCGGATCACGTCGTCTACGAAGTGCCGTAGCGTACAAAACTATCTAATGATTTTACGTCCTATTTATATGGCATTCAGACTTGGCAGGCATTAGTTGTGCTATTATTATCTTTATATAATTGAATGGTTTTTTTTGCATAAAGTTTAAAAAAAACAGGTTTATTGCAACGATGTCTATTCGAGAAGTCGTCGAAAAACTTAATTAAATTAATGTTGAAATTGCATCACATCTACTTTCTTCCAAACAACTTACAAAAAATCAGATTTTAAGTACTTTAAGAATTATATTAAAAAACTTGAAATTAATAGCACTTATTAAATGAAATTTCTTATATACTTATGGAGAAAATAAATAATTATGTTTTGTCGCTCTGTCCAAGAAAACTTAAAAGAAAGTTGGAAGGATAATAATATAATTCGTCCCCATTCCAAGAGCAAGTAGATTAAATGCTGATCTTGGCAACGATAGCGGAAAGGAAATAAAATGGTGGAGGATTTTTCAATAGAGAGCACAATAATGTTCTAGAGCAGTTCCTAACCTTTTCAATCTTGTTACCCCTATGACATGTCAACAAAACAGATTTTACCCCCGTTTGTTTAATGTTTTGATTTTAAAATTCCTCTCCTTTTAGTTACGATTATTTTTCGTTCTAATACCCCTCTAAAAAGGCAATTTTACCCCCGTGGGTTAAAACCCACAGGTTCGGAACCACTGTTCTAGAGCGATAATAGGTTCTAATTATATTTTTTTTGTTACATTTACAAAGAGTATAACGTAGTATAAATAATTCTCTAAAACTAATAAAGATTATAATAAAAAGTATAATAAAGAAATATCATATCATTTAAATCCAGCACTGAACTTCTGTAGACAGGTAGATATAATTCCACTACGAACAATGTTTGATTAAAACTTTTTTGATACAAACAACACATAGCCAATATCTTATACAGACAATATAGATCAGCGGGGCTAAAAAGGCCGTCATATCAGAATCATAAAATGATTCGTATTATGTTTTTGTTCTTGTCACTCTCACGGCGTTTTGGGCTCTCAGATCTCCGTTTATTAGGGTACAGTCAGCGGTATTGCAAAAACTTATTTATTACATGAAGGGAAATATATAAGTTTTAGAAGAACAAGTGTCTAGAAAGTCAGACTGTGCCGTTTACGTGAGCTGGTTTTCAGATCCCCCCCCCCCTCCTCCCCCCCCCCCCTTCGGCCCACGGAATCGCTACGCCTCCTAAAATAATTTTAGGGTTCAGCACGTAAATACTAAAGATGGTAATAAATTCATACGAGTCTCAGTCCAAATGGATTGTTCTCCAGACAGTAGCGCGTTTCAGAGAATTATGTCGGCACATCTTGAATTATGAATATCTGGTACACTTTATGTGGATATTGTTTCTCCGAACAGACTTTATGAGTGATTATGGTAATCACTTTCGCGAATTGGTACTGCATTACTTAGTTTAATAGCGAGGAATAATACGCGTATTATTTCTTTAAAATTTAGTTAGTAAAAAAATTCGAAGCGCTCGTGGCGTAGCTTACTTAGACGTTCTTTATTGATTGTTGAAGTTAAGCAACGTTGTGCGCGGTCACAAGTGGGATGGTTGACCGCAAGTGGCATAACGAGCTCAGTGCTTCCGTGCTTCGGAGGGCACGTTAAATTATCGGTCCCGGCTTAAACCATGATGGAGACCTTTAAGACGGTCTAAAAACTCCGTCACCAGAGTTGGTCACTAACTCATACGAACTTACTTTGTTTTTATTTAAGTAGTAAAAAAATGTGATACTTTGAAGAGGATAGATGTCATAGATAGGTTTAACTAAGCGGTAAAAGTCGTAAAATGAAACTTACGTTTTCAATAAGTTCTAATATTATTAAGTACGGAACTCTCACTACATTCCGACACATCTTGGCCCATTTATTCGCAGCATGAGTAATAACTGTCGATAAATAAATGGAAGCTCCGTGGGGAGCTGACGACAATAATAATAATGATAGAGTGAATGACTCATCAACTGTTTTTCCTTTATTGGTGTTAAGTGTAATACTAGTCGGAATAATGTACTGATAGAATAATGATGTGTGTATTTAATGGCTCAACCACACGCTGGGCCAGCCTAAACCAGCGCCAGCGAAGGCGAGTCAACGCAAGGTGAGTGTTACCGTTCACACGCTTGGCGAGTCTATGCAAACCAATGTAATTTCGCGCTCGTGTTCACTCGGCCAGTTGGGCGAGCGATGGCAAGGCGAGGCGAGTGGTGCTGCCCACACGTTGGCACTCGCGTTCACTCGGCGAGCCTGGGCCAGCGTGTGGTTGGGCTATTCGGCTATTTGGCTATATATTCGGTATTCGTTTGGAATTTAATGAAGCAACGCTCACCACATCATGAATCGCCAGGCCACATCGCAATCCAAAAGTGAAAAAACAAGTGAAGATCGAAAAGGCGATAACCTTTTAGCTGTGTTTAAATTTATTTAATTAAATTCTAACTCTAATTTTCATAAAATGTAGGAAACTAAAATTCAATCAGAATAGCGACATGTGAGCGTTAACAACACAAACTATTTTTGTTCCGTACGTGGTCCGGCCTCTTTTTGTCAATAAAAATCGATATTACTTAATCATAATTGAATGCTAAATGTATTCTGGGCGGCGCATTTTCCAAGAATCAATTGTATGTCCTCCATAACATAAACTGTACGAATAGCCCAGTCAAATTAGGAATTAACCTCGGAATGAGAGATAATAAGCTGAATTTTCGTATATACCTTCATTTAGGCGCCCTAAAAGTTGTCTCAAAAGTCTCATAAAATCTCGTGTCTGCGTCTTAAGTTATTCAAGGTCAAAGGTAAAAAAAATAGTTTTTCGCGAATATCTCGGTTGCTATTGGTCCAGTGATGTTAACATCTATTATGAAGTTGTAGAGCTTAAAATTTGCGACCAACTCATTGAAAAAAAAATTCCATGCGCTCAACCGTTTTTGCGATACAGGGCCGTGAGCGCAAAGCGTTCAGTATGTGTATTTCAAAAACTATACTTCCTAGAACAAAAATAAAAACTATTTCGGAATGTACAAATTAAGTCCTTTCATATGACACCCCACTCAATATATCTGTGTAACTTTTATCTTTTTCACCCCCTTTAGATCCCAATATCTTTACAACCCCTCCATCGATTACGCTCATATGTCATATATCAAATTTCCATAGCACAACCTAGTTATCTACCAAGTTTCATGCAGATTGGATTAACGGTTCGATAGTTATGCGATAACATAAAAATTACACATACAAACATACAAAGCAAAATCGTAAGATCTTAGCTCGCTTTGCTCGCTTGGTCGATAATTAACTGATAAATAAAACAAATTATTCAAAATTCAAGGTATTCACAGATATTCACGTTTGACTTTGCGTTACAGTACCTACGCGTATAGTTGAGCGCTGCTCACTCACCCTCCTCTATCGCGAAAACGGTTGAGCGCATGAAAAAATGTTTTAAACAAAATTTGTCGCAAATTGTATGCTCTACAACTTTATAATAGATGTTAACATCATTGGACCAATAGCAACCGAGATATTCGCGAAAAACTTATTTTTTTTCTTTGACCTTGAATAACTTAAGACGCAGACACGAGATTTTATGAGACTTTTGAGACAACTTTTAGGACGCCTAAATGAAGCTACATACGAAAATTCAGCTTATTATCTGTCATTCCGAGGTTTAGACCATTTTTATGCTAAGCTGACTGGGCTAGAAGGTCAATTGCAGCGCTTCGTGGAATTACGATGTATAAGGTTCATGGGAAAATACTTACCTAAGTACCTACCTATCTCATTAATTGTAGCCACTTTAATTATACAAAAGCCATGTGGTCCGAGTAGAGTCGAGCGTGGGACAGCCGTGTTGGCATCAACCGTGCATTAATAAATTTATCTTTACCGTAAATTTTTATGCACTTATCATTTTTTATGTCATTATTTTTAAATATTATTACAAGTCTATTGCGTCGGACTGCTGGGCAAATACCTCCCCCATTCCCTCCACACGTCACCGGTGTGTCACGGCTCATACTAAATTTCCCTAAAAATTCATAATTCTCTGGGCCTAAAACTCCGTCACCAGAGTTCGCCACTAGCTCATACAAACAAACATACACATACGTATAACGTATAAACGGCATGGTGGGCTAGTTCTAAGCCCAGAAACATTTTCTCAAATGGTCAGACACTCAAGTATCTTTTTTTTTTTTATTTTTTTATTTATCATTTAAAGAGTTACCAATAACATTAAGACATACATAACACTTAAAAACCACTGAGGTTTGTAGGGTGCTATGGGGTGGTGAGTCTACAACTTATAAAAAAAAAAAAAATGATAATTGTACGTACTTATACCTACCTACATAAATAGTTGTCTAAGAGACAATAGGCTCCCAGGTAAACACAATTCCAAGATAACAAAATGCAAGTACCCAAAAGTTAGTGTTGATATTGCTCTAAGTTGGTCAAGAAATATGATTTGAGTTTGAATTTGATATTTTTCTACCTACTTAATTGATCTTTGAAAATAACATAAACGTAGCAAGTAGAAATCCGTGGTCTCTGCCTACCCCTGTGGGAAAGAGGCGTGATTTTATGTACCTATGTATTTTATGTATGAAAATAACTTAAAGCAATTTGAAACCGTTGGTGTCAATGGGCAAGTTGAAGACACCATCCCGATGTACAATTAGCATATTTGTACGTGAGGGTTTGCAAGCCCAGCTCTGCAATCTGTTCGAACAGCTGATATAAAACCCGGCCAAGGGCGGGCCAAGGACGTCTCGCCAAAATTCAATGCATATTGCATGTCTCCACGCAGTTTCCATACCAAAATCCAAGATAACGAAAGTTCATAGAATACAGTGAAATGTCTATTGGGATAAGTGTTTCGTTAAGTAGAGCAAGTAACTGGTGTAGAATACTAAGACTTCTCTATGTCCTTTCTTTGTTAAAGTCATACTAAATACAACTAAGTGCTTCTATGCTTTATGAGGTCATTCGTTAAGCTATGACGTAGTCCTTATGATGGTTTAAATTCTACATCAGAGTTGACAGACATCGGCACATTTAGAGATATGAAAATGTAGAGATATATTGCATTTAGTTAATATTCCTTCAAAAACATTTTACCTACGCATTTTGCATTCATTCGGTTAGATTTGGCTACTATTTGCTTTTCTCTTCCAATTTCTCGCTATCTCTTTTTGTCGAATCCGCCAGACGGTTTAACTACCCCGAAAATAGGCCCGCGTCCGCCTTACATAATCAAATGGGAAGGGGCTTATTTCCAATTCAATGGACAGAAATGTACCTACGCTACCTTCCAATCACACTTACCTTGTATATTTCAATGAATTAAATTGAACGTTGCATGCGTAATTTTCAACCTTACTTCAGAGACGTTCTCTGTTTTTGACTGTTATGACGATATCTGTAGGTTCAAAAGTGTGCATAGCATTGGGAATCTAAACATCGATCTGCTATGAAACTACAAAGCACACATTTTATATAGGGTGGCATAAAATAAAACAACAAATTATCGATCGGTGAACATGTATTGTAACTACAAGCACACGGCTCCACATTTATACAGGGTGGCAATGGAATAAAACAACGGGTTCCATGTAACATTTATTGCAAGCTGAGTTTGATTTAGACTACACTGTGGTTCCCGTCCAAAGCATGATTCAAACATTACTCTACTTATACGCGATCGATTGACCGATTTATGTAAGTGAAATTTCATGTGTGGCAAGATTTGGGCCTGATTCAATCTATACAGGGTGGCACAAATGTAGAATAAAACAACAATTATCATGAATGTAACATTTATTGCAAGCTATGGTAGAAGATGAACACAGCCGGCTCCAATGTAAAAGGGAAATATGAAAACTGGAAATGAAAAGCGGTGAGCAGCTGGCAGACGATGAGATAACAAACTAAAGGCCACGTTCTACTAAACATGTTTGGGGTAGACGCATGCGCCAAGTCTCACATTTGTTGCATTACAGATTCCTACAAAATGATCCTGCAACTTTGGAAAATAATGACAGTTAATTTCAAGAATTAAGTTGTTTCGTAGTTCAATAAAGAATATGTTGGTAAGTATTTATGAATTTTAGTTCAGTTTATGTGAAGGCTACAACTTGTGCTCAATGAACGCTTTAGTAGTCAGTGGACTTTGGCTTGAAATGCGACGCCGAAAATAGATTGGGCCGGACTCTGCGCAGAAGCTCAGCTTATTTTCGCCACTTAGTTTAGTCATTTTGTGTTTCGTAATAGACTTTTCTTTTCTTTCGTGAATTCAAGTTTGGCACACTGAGTCAGCGAAAGGTGAACGAAGGCGTAGTCCATGGCATGGAAAGTGAAGATGTTGGATGAATGAATTTTAGGGTGTGAACCGGTAGGTTCATAGCTGGGAACAGAAAGTGGTATGCTATGACTTATGGCATGAATGGTTTTAGAGAATGGTTTCGCGCCGGTGCTGAGAACAGAGCAGACAGAAGCACAAGACAATAGAGAAAGGAAGACGTACAGATGATTGGTGTGTTCATGGTCAGTGGTGTCTTGAGCGGGCTGCGAGCCAGAGCGCCGCAGCCGCCAGATCGCGTGGCGCGCCGCCACCAGCCGCGCGAAGCCGTGACGAGCCACACTCGGGAGCGCTACGCGCGCATCGCCTCGCTCAACAAGTCCGCGACACCCCCCGGCACCCAGGACACAAGGAACCAGGGTAGGAACAGGCTTGTATCAACAAGTTGGGACCACACACGTTGACGGCGGCTCAAACGTTCGCGGACTCCGTTACCTTCACTTATACCTACCTACTCTACTCGCAAAAGCTCAGCCTAAACGAATATCACAACCGAATATCACAATAAAGCGGTGGCAAGCAAGCTTTGTGGACGGCGACGTTACGTAATAACCTAACTAATGATTGTAAACGTGCAAAAATTTATCGATCACAGGAATAAGCCTTATTTTAATGCACTATGTTATGCCCGTTTCGATTATGTAACGGAGCCGCGTTTTGTGTGGAAAGGTTGGGTTTGTCGTAAGGACATGCGCGCGGATGGGGGACCGGGCGAGCACTGTCGCGCCGGGACTCTGCGCCGACTAACCCCCCTCTACTACTTTCCCTCCTTCCCCCAACCCCACTCCTCATGTGACCCCGCGACTTACTTGACATTTGTGCATTACCGTCCGACTAAGCTCAAGTTAGACTAATCTCTAAGGAGTCGTTGAGGAGAGGCAATGGAACGATAAAGACAGGTCTTACTCGGATAACTGCTCTCCACCTACGCGCTTTCCTTTTATTATTAAGAAGCTTTCAATATCGGAGATATGGATTTGGAAAGTTTTGTAAGAATTATTAAGTTTACATGTGAGCTTTTTCCGCGGAATCCGCGATTTCTGAGTTACCAAGATAAACTAAGATTCTTTTGTAAAAATTTAGTTAATCTTGGATAAAATTCAGTAACTTTCTAAGTTTGCGTTATAATTGAAATAGAAAATCTCAAAGATTTGATTCATTGTTAAGATGAAATAGGCTTTGCCCAATATTAATATTAAGTAGGTACTACAGATAGTGAAGTTTGAAAAAAGTCTATTAATAATATTGCCCTTCTCTTAAATATGGCTAATATTTAAGAGAAGGGCAAAATTATTAATATGGTATCGACATTATAGCAAAAAAAATAGTAAGTATCTAAACACTTATGGTTTATAAAGAAGAAGCAGTTTAAAATAAACCCAAGTTGAGTTGGCACGTTGTCCAAACCTTTCACTACCCTACTTCGGGTTATTAAGGTTACCTACTTACATATTTTTCACCCCGACCTCGATATAAATGTGAATTAAACGCTTAACAAAACGCACTTTAGTTCGACACACATAAATGCACAGACTGATTTTCTTACATGAAAATTAGGTAGGTAGGGGAACCTGTTGAACCTCGGCCACACGATCTTATTTAATTTTTTTTGTGTATAAAGATTGGAATTAGGTTTACCAAATATGAATACATGTAAAGATACACTATTTGACTACATATTTATGAAATAAATTTTGTATTTTTAATGATACTTTAGAAGATAAAGAGGTTTGAACAAAAAATGGGAAATTGTCGAAGGTACAACAAACCAGATATACCTTGGTCACTGCAAGATGTACCTTGACCTTACTAGTTTTTTTTCATGAAATTACCATGTTATCGAATCAAATAACGATTTTTTTTTTTAATTAATGGAAAGAACATTTATAAAGTATGTACTTTAGATAAAAAAATATATATATTTACATTTTTATCTTAAGTTATGCTAAAATAATCAAAATAACTAAGTTCTTAAAATTTCTGTGATCTTAAGATCATTTTCGCGTCCTATTATAATAATTTATCAACAAAAGTTCAAATACTTAACAGCTTTTAGGACAAGGTAGACTTGTCTCTTTGTTTGAACCTTCTTCGGTGTTTTTTTTTTCTGTTTGATATCTTGATACAAATTTGTACGTTAGCTCATGTCCAAAGTACAAAGCAAAAGTGGTGGCAAAGGTACAACATTGCCTCATTTTAAATTGACGAATTTTTAAAATGCACTTTGAGTTTGATTTGGGTCGATATATCTATGCCTATCTATAGTCCATTTCACCTATACTTGATTGCACGAAATGGTTAACTCGTAAGTATGTTCTGTTATATATGAATTAACTTAAAGTAAACTTAAAAATACCCTCATTTTGAGCACTTTTTTATATTTTTAATGCGCACGCCTCACTCACTCCACGCTGGTTTTTCGATTCTAGCTTCATGTTGGTGTTGACCAATGACGATTATAATACCACAGACAAAAACAAAAAAACTCGCACAGATTACGAAATAAGCCTTGGTGGCCGAGGGATATCAATGGACGAGGTTCAACAGGTTCCCCTACTTATTTATTAAAAAAGAAAATGTTTGGCTACAAAAAGTAATTATAATTTTCATGTTATTCACATAGATATAATTTTCATGTTATTTTTTATAGGTAGGTTTTCAGAGGTGGTAGGTTTTCAGACTAAAAGTATTCAAGAACAGCGCCATCTATCGGCAACTACCTGTACTACAACAAAAAGCTTTCAGCTTTTGAAACCAGCAGTGCAAGCACCGTTCTTTTCGATCGCTAAATTTGACATTTAGATTCGATAGAATTCGATAAAATTAAATTTTTCATTGATAAATCCAAATTTTGTCGATTCTAAATGTCAAATTTAGCGATCGATAAGAACGGTGCTTGCACTGCAGTGCTTTTCGTTGTTTAAAGCAATACAAGAAGGAAAATGAACTCTAATCCATGGTCATAATATACATATCGCTATTTTATAGGTTTCTACAGACAGGTAGGTCGGTAGACTACGATAAAACAGGCTAATCTGCAATATTGGACGCTTTCGACCTAACCTTGGCCACTGCTTTTGTGACCGGGACAAAAGAAAGTGTTCTTTGTAGCAGCAATTTCTCTACCTAAATTATAAGTAGGTCGGTATAAGAGCCTGTTTTATTTAGGTGTGTCATTGAAAACGTCAAGGGCCTTTTAGACGTATGAATTAGGTAGGTAGGTAACACATTTTATTTTTTAATGTTTAGAGAATATACAAACCCTTTCCATTATGATCCGTTTGTGGTTGCATCTGATCACACAAAAAGGTGCCATCTGATCATTGATCAGTTGCAACTGCTTTATTGAAATAAATTTTGTGCCAACGGATCATAAAATATATTTTGGCGTAAAATTTTTTGCGTATAATATTACTAAGCAATAACAACCGTTTCTAAACGACTTCTTTGTACCTTTGTAGTTGTAGTAAGAACTATCTAAACAAAATCAACCTGTCAATAATATTCTATTTCTGTGAAAATAAGAATGTAAATATAACAATAATACATTCTCCGTCTCAATTATAAATTATTTTAAATTTATTACTATTGTAAATTTATTTTTATAAGCAAATACAAAGAAAAATAATGCATTTAAAGCTCTGAGCTTTTAAAACATTGAAACGCTACTTGTCGCTAGATGGCGTTGTTCAAATATATTTCCAGCAAAAATATGTTCGTAAACAACTTACGTAAGTAACTACAAAAGGGAAGTTAGTAAAATACTATTATTAGTCCAGTCAAATTAGGAATTAACCTCGGAATGAGAGATAATAAGCTGAATTTTCGTATGTAGCTTCATTTAGGCGTCCTAAAAGTTGTCTCAAAAGTCTCATAAAATCTCGTGTCTGCGTCTTAAGTTATTCAAGGTCAAAGGTAAAAAAATAGTTTTTCGCAAATATCTTGGTTTCTATTGGTCCAATGATGTTAACATCTATTATAAAGTTGTAGAGCATACAATTTGCGACAAATTCATTCAGAAAATTTTTCCACGCGCTCAACCGTTTTTGCGATACAGGGCGGAGAGCGCGCAGCGCTCAGTATGTGTATTTCAAAAACTATACTTCCTAGAACAAAAATAAAAACTATTTTGGAATGTACAAATTAAGTCCTTTCATATGACACCCCACTCAATATATCTGTGTAACTTTTATCCTTTTTACCCCCTTGAGATCCCAATATCTTTACAACCCCTCCATCGATTACGCTCATATGCTCCTCAGCAAATTTCCATAGCACAACCTACTTACCTACCAAGTTTCATGCAGATTGGATTATCGGTTCGATAGTTATGCGAGAACATAAAAATTACACATAAAAACAGACAAAGCAAAATCGTAAGATCTTAGCTCGCTTTGCTCGCTCGGTCGATAATCAACTGATAAAAAAAAACAAATTATTCAAAATTCAAGGTATTCACAGATATTCACGTTTGACTTTGCGTTACAGTACCTACGCGTATGGCTCCTCTATCGCGAAAACGGTTGAGCGCATGAAATAATGTTTTAAACAAAATTTGTCGCAAATTGTATGCTCTATCTACAACTTTATAATAGATGTTAACATCATTGGACCAATAGAAACCGAGATATTTGCGAAAAACTATTTTTTTTACCTTTGACCTTGAATAACTTAAGACGCAGACACGAGATTTTATGAGACTTTTGAGACAACTTTTAGGACGCCTAAATGAAGCTGCATACGAAAATTCAGCTTATTATCTCTCATTCCGAGGTTGAGCCCTTTTTTTGGCTAAGATGACTGGCCTATTATTCAAAGTTTTTAAGGTAAAAAGAATATCCATCTTTTTTTTTTTTCAAACATAAACTTTCATTTGAAATACTTGTAAGTAATTCAATTCAAAAGAAGCATCAAATATTTTAGTTATGAGGTTTTCCATCAAAAGTTTTTTTAATACCTACCACTAATAATTTTCATAGTTGTGTTACTTTTGTCTTTTGTCTAAGTAATTTGTTTTTCTGACAGAAGACTACGGCTATAATTATTGATGACCTTGAACATAAAAACAAAAACTATTCCTAAAAGGAATATATGTTAAGAATATGCTGTTCTCAAGTTATATGTTAAGAACATATAACTTGAGAACAGCAGATTTGGCTTAAGGTTTTGTTTGTAATCTGGATAAAGTTTTTGTTGAGTTCAGTTAAGTAAGTACCTTAAGAATACCATTTCATTTTTATTCGAACACTAGCTTTCGCCCGCGTCTTCACTCGCGTGGTACGTGCCCTGATAACAAGTAGATAGCCTTTGTTACTCAAGGTCATAACTTATGTATATTTCAAGTTTCATTAAAATCTGTTTAGTAGTTTTTTCGTGAAAGAGTAACAAACATCCATACGTCTATACATCCAGACATCCATACATCCTCACAAACTTATAAATTTTATAATATTAGTGGGAAGTGCCCAACGTCGAAATTCGACGAGAGACTAAAGTCGTGGACGTAGGTACAAGGATAAACCAGTTGAAGTGGAGATGGGCAGGACATTTGGCAAGGCGGGAAGACGGTAGATGGACAAAGGCAGTGACCGAGTGGCCACGTGAGGGTCACAGAATACCAGGCAGATAACCGGCCAGATGGACTGATGATATAGTGAAGGTAGCGGCGAAGCATTGAATTCGACTGGCTCAGGACCGAGAGAAGTGGCGTGAAAATGAGGAGGCCTATACTGCCGTCATACGTAAAAAAGCCTTTTATTCCTTACTTACTTTATGGAACTCACGGCCTATTTAGAATGTAGAAAGGTCGTATTTTCCTTACATACTTTAAGGAAGATACGGCCTTTTTACCTACGTATGACGGCAGTATACTCAGCAGTGGGTGGATGAGGGCTGATTAGATAGATGGTAGGAAGTAGGATTCTATATTTTTGTATGTGCGTTTGCTTTGAGTTCGATGTTCTGTGTAAATCGGCGAGTAGTTTAACATTTATGGAGCGTGTTTACGATGCATGTGACTAGAGCAATTGGCGTGTTCTGTTATTGCAGTTACTGATTTATCGTTTGTCAATATGTACCTACAGTCAGCTAAATAACTGTTATTTTTTTCGAAATACAACCACTGTATTAAAAGAATTAACCCATGTTATAAAACAGATAAAATTATTACGTATAAAATGGCTATGGTCCCCCCCCCCCCCCCCCCGACCAATCGGGACTTGCTCACCGCGCGACCGAATTTGGGCTGGCAAGGGGCTGACTTTGAGCTAGGGACGCGCCACACGCGCAGACACGACGAGGAGACCGAGACCACAGTAGGGATGTGCGATCTTTTCATTTGATCCGATTTTTAGGATCGTAATGGATCGTAATGTCTCGATCCGATCCGCGGATCGGATCGCATTGTTACGATCCGATTTTCAAAAGATCGTATCAAAAGATCGAATGAAATAAAACCAAATAAAGTACCTATTTTTAAAATGTTATTTTAACATGCAAATCAAACTTGTATTGCAAAGAAACATGTCAACCTTTCAGATTAATGATTTTAAGTGCCAACCTTTTATTTAACTTTAAAAAAAATAATTAATAGATGATTTGGATCCAACCATAGGAAGACTCACACGACTTAGCAACTTGCATGTATTGTGATGTGTTTTACTTTGCTAGTTACTTATTACACCGTCCAAGTTAGGATTATAGTCCCGATAATAACAATCTTACCGATACGTTAAGTTGATTCATTCGATCTTTTCGATCCGATCCGATCTCCAGTGTAGTTCAAGCGATCCGCCAAAAAATCGAATGGCTTTCATACGATCCGAAAAATCGCTTGATCGTATGCAAGCGATCCGATCTTCTAAAAGATCGGATCGGATCGGAGCATCCCTAGACCACAGTGTACAGTAATTATTCATGCGGTGACCACCTTACTTCACGCACACAATGCATGTACAAAAATGACATTGTGTAGTGTCTGTGTAAATAGGTAGTTAGACGCCGCAAAAGCATAGAGATTTCGTAGAGTGTCCGGGGTGTGCCCCGCATAAGTAATGCATAAGTTTTTGAAGATGCATTAATATTGATAGAATGATTGTTAAAAGTAACGGCTAATTAGTAACAATTCTGCAGCAGTGAGGATGGATCACCGAAAAAAAAAGCTATGCTCCAAACCGTGTTTGTTGCCCGTTCTTCACTGTATTATGTCGTAAAGGAACAGAGTGCTTAGTACGAGTTTGTTTCACAATTCGGGATCGACGCCGCCGTAACGTGGATTTGTATGGGATCAACCCTTCGCTTAAGTTTAACGTTTTCGCCACTAGTTGGCGCTGTTCTCATACAAATCCACGTTTACCGAGTTGAATTCGGGCATTTGCTTTTTGCTAGTAAAAGTAGGTATAACATGGTGTTTAGGTACCTACTTGTTCTTTTTTAAATTATTATTAACGGGACTTAATCGCGTAATGAAATTATTTTATTTACCTCGACGTTTCGGCGACATTACAGTCGCCGTGGTCACAAAAAATATGTACCTACTTGTTCTGTATCTGGGTGTTATAAAGTTTCTAATTATAAAGTAGGTAAGTAGGTATTTTAAATAATCTATATCTATCTATACTACTAAGTATATAGAGCGGAAGAGGTTGTTTGTTTGAACGCGCTAATCTCAGAAACTACCAGTCGGATATGAAAAATTATTTCTGCATGTGATAACTAAACTCTTGGGGAAGGTTATAGGCTACTTTTCATCATTATTATCATCATCACCATAAACCAGTAATGTATATTCTACCAGTTTTCTGATTCCCATGAAATGTATGTTAAATGTATGTATGCAATCAATGACATATTAAGCGATGTTCTGTGTGGTATATTATATAATAGTTTAATCTGACTAATCTAGCATTTCACAAATACACGTCATTCGAGAAGTGCTTACGGTTAATTAGCAATCAGCTTACTTTGATGAAGACTAATTGATTATTATTCAATCATACTATCAATGCTATAATGGATTGTTAATATTTAATTGATATATAATTTTGTAATAAATCAATCTTTAGTAATCATTATACTCGCAACCTCGTCTCAGGCGGGCCTTCACTCACTACGCCAAAGAGGTCATTATGAGCTGCCATTTGGTATATTTCTATTAGTTTTATCCAAATTCAGTTCCTTGGGCTAAATTTTTTTTTTCTATCTAGCTGCCCTAGCTGCGCGACCTCGGAGCCGACAACTGGCTGGAGGCAGCCATGGACAGAAGGAATTGGCGAATTCTCGTATCGGAGGCCAAGACTCACTTTGGGTCCCTGAGCCAATGGAGTAAGTAAGTAAGTAAGTAAGCTGCCCTAGCCAAATTACAAGCTCTCCGTGTCAAATCTCTTTCTAACATCGCTAACGTTTTCTAATCGTTCTGACCAAGTGACTTATTGTTATCTATATCTATACTAATCTATACTTCTATACTCTATACTAATCTATACTAATATAATAAAGCGGAAGAGTTTGTTTGTTTGTTTGTTTGAACGCGCTAATCTCAAGAATTACCAGTCTGATTTGAAAAATTCTTTCCGCATTTGATAGCTAAATTCTTGAGGAAGGTTATAGGCTACTTTTCATCATCATCATCATCATCGCTTACCATCACTACGGGGGCAACGCCGCGAGGGCGCTGCTAGTAGGTACTAATTATATAAAGCGCAAGAGTTTGTTTGAACGCGCTAATTTCAGGAACTACCAGTCCGATTTGAACAATTATTTATGCATTTGATAGCTAAATTCTTGAAGAAGGTTATAGGCTACTTTTAATCATCATCATCATCATATACCATCACTACGGGGGCAACGCCGCGAGGGCGCTGCTAGTTGAATTATAATTCCCATACATTTTCTCTGTTATCTCTATCTATCTCATATATCTATGTTTTCTCTGTTATCTATTTTCTCTGTTATGTTGTGTGCTCTATAGTGATTGTAAATAAGTAGCTCGGCTAGGATAGCTGGTTCAATTCGAGTTTTAAAAGGTACAAATAGCCCAGTGAAGAACGCGTGTATTCAGTAAATTCGATCCGTTGTCTAACTTGAATCTCACGTGGGCGGATAGAATTCCTTTGTCCCCTTCGGTTTGTAGCCAGAGGATCGAGGAATTAATCCGGAGTCTCAGCTGGTAGCTAAATTGCTTGTGGTTTTGTTGCCACTGTAACTACATTTTGAAGTTAAAATACTATCATACCGCTTTAGAACACATTAGCTTACAATGCAGAGAAATTTAAGGATCAAAGGGAGATTTTTACCTAATAACGGGCTACTTATAAATAACAAAATAATCATCAGCGTTATCCTTTGTTTCCTGTTTATAAAAAAGAAATCACGTGTAGGTAAATTTGGTCGTGAACGTACATAAAATCATGAATTCCCGCAGGCGTAACTTTTTCTTTTCAAGAGTTACACAATATTTAAATCAATTCAAACTTCAATCTTCTTGCATTTGTATCATCCTAAAAAAGTAGGTTGAAGTAAAAAAAGGATAGCATTTGAACCTTTTTAAGAACTAAAAAATAAAAGCACCTTGTTTGTGGCCAAGTTGTCCTATTGTTCACAGAGAGAACCTGTGCACCACAAAGGTTCTTTGTTATGCCCTCACGAAGGCTTTCTTTTCAGTACTAGTTGACCAATGCTATACAAAATTACTAGCTTTACCCCGTTGTACTTGCTTATAGGCGCTGATTCGGTTGTACTGACTAAATTATTGCTGAAAACAATAGCTTTTATTACGTTCACGATACGGACCAAAACAGAATAACATTGAAAGTGACATTTCTAAAAGTATCTTGTTTTGCTAAACAAATTTAATCTTGATTAATTCTACCCACAAACACTTTTTTTCCACTTTAATTTTACGAAATCTTTTCATAGGTACTAATATTATAAATTACAGTTTTAAAAAAGTATAGATGTTTGGATGTTTGTTACTTTATCACGCCAGAACAGCTAAACGGATGTTAATGAAACTTGGAATTTATGTACATAGTTTATGACCTGGAATACCACATAGGCTTCTTTTTATCCGGGTAGGTACCACGCGAACGAAGCCGCGAGTGGAAGCTAGTATGGTATAATTTTAGAAATGTCACTCAGGCTGCGATTTTGTTTTGGTCTGTAGCATGAACGGAAGCTTTCGGTTTTAATGATAAATTTAATTAATAATAAATATATCGCTGGACATTTCATCTAGCCCCGAACTAAGCAAAGCTTGTACTATGGGAACCAGATAACTGATAGAATACTTATATATTTGTAAATACATACTTATAATACTTTATAACACCCAGACACAGAACAAACATCTATGTTCATCACACAAATGTTTGTCCTGGATGGGAATCCAACCCACGACCTACAGCGCAGAAGGCAGAGCTACTACCAACTGAGCTAATAGGCCAGTCAATTTGTCAGTGTATAACAGAATCCTCGCCATTAACTGGATAAAAGCGTTATACTTATAATGTGTTATTTTAGGTCTAAATTATATCTCGAATAATTTAGCCTTTCAAACAACTTCTAACGCTCCCTAACTTTTACATATTTAATATTCAGTTAAAATTACATTTGAGTGTGTTCAGAACATTATGCTGTAAACCGAATATTTTTGAAGCTTTTGTTTTTTGTCTTTGCTTAATTAGCTTTGTAAGTATAGAGGATTATGCGTAACCCTTTTGCAATATGAGCAATAAAGATAGATTTGACTGTTGTTCGTTATAAGCCGATAATCAGTCTGTAATCGTATCGATCACGTCGCGATAAAACACGGTTTGATAACTCGGATGGTACGCACGAGCGCTCGATAACAGCATGCGATATTGAACAGCTCAATCGATTTCTGCCACAATTGCTTGTAATAATTTCGAACAATCGGAAGGGTTATTCGAATTGATACCAAATATAAAACTATGTTTAGATTGTACTAACTTTCACCTGCACACACGTACCTTTCCTTTATTTCCTTGATATGCTATTCCAGGCTATAATCTATATCAACTCCGAGTTTCATCCATATCGGTCTACTGGGTCAAGGAGTAAAATAACCAAACATACGGTATTCAAACAAACGTTTGATTCATAATATTACTAAACTTTGGTACTTTTCAAAATAGTTAGTTGTATAAATTCAAAGAGAATTTGTGTTTCCTAAAATAACATCAGACATACCATAGGAAAAATACTTGTAGAGATACTGGGAATACTTTCCAAATTCTGCAATTTTTTGCAGTTCATGCTAGAGCATTCAGTTGCTTTATGCTATTAAAAAATGCAAATTCAGCTGATATTTTATGATAAATTGAATTATGCATACTATTTAATACAAAATATCAAAGCCGATGATATAATAATTAAGAAAGACATAATTATACGATTGTCACAAAATGACCGCGGTGGAGTAGTTCAATTGATAGTACAAATTATGACTTTGTATAGAGGGGCCAGGCTAGATTCAATAAACAACTAGCTGCTGCCCGCGGCTTCGCTTGCGTGGTACCCGGATAAAAAGTAGCTTATGTTACTCTCCAGCCCTCCAACTATCTCCACACAAAATCACGTCAATCCGTCGCTCTGTTTTGACGTGAAAGCAGGACAAATTAACACACTTTCACATTTATAATATTTGTATACAAATGTCACATCCGTATCCGTATACCCAATACGGATACGGATGTGACATTTGTATACAAATGTTCAATATTCCGCTACAAATCCAAGCTCTGATGAATAAGCAAGGCATGTTGAAATCACATTGCTTCTGTGAACGAAGAGAAGCAATTAATATGTAGGTACTGACAAAAACATCTATTTGTGCAGAAAATATTATGACGATCCCCTTTTAATTTGCAGCTTTAAGGCGTTATTTCATTATTTATTCAGGACCACTGGGAAGTGGCGCCTTTTGTACTTGCCTTCACCCTTTCTCAAACGTTCCATTAACCTTTAATATTTTGGTAAGATAAAATCAAATCTGATCATGAGAATTAGTTAAACTATCTCTTGGCAGAAAATAGTTCGCGCATTAAAATCTGGCTAGTTTAAAATGGGTTTTTAAGTTAATAATGTGCATATTAGACATTATTTAACACACGGGAGTTACTCACGTAATAATATCGTCTATTTAGATACCGACAATGTTTCGATTCATCCGGAGAATCTTCATCTGGGTAAGGAGGGAGTTGCGGCAAGGTTACTCCTCGCGGTCGCGTCTCACAAAGAAATTTTGAAAGTGAAATATGCATATTATCATGAAATCAAAACGGTGAAAGACAAATCCAATTTGCCAAGTTGATTTTAGGAACTTACAAGTCTAACAAAAAGTGACCCTCTTAGTAATTGAATTCAAATTATTAATGGATAGAAGATTTACTGTTTACTATCCTGCTATAAATCAGAACGTTTGTGATTAGAAGACATGGAAGAGCTTTCATGGTTTAGTACCTAAGCATCATTCGTATCATCCTTGTCTAGTTTATCTACGTTATTAGATAAAAGTTCTAAGAAAAACAAGCTTCAAGCAAACCGCTTTGTACAATAATGCAATAATAGGAGATAAAATAACAATGGATTACCCTTTCTTTCGCGTAAACGCTATCAATTTACTCCCTCTGTAGAAACAATGGAGAAAAAAGCCGACTTTGAGATGAAATGATTGACGAGAGCGGGGAGGGCGGTTGAAGGTACAAATACTTGGTTTCCAAGGTGAGTGATGCCGTTACATACGGCCGTACCTACTATAAAGCGATGATGCTGGTTTTTTTTTCCAGATAGACTAGGCTGCCGGGCTTGTTTTGCGATAATTGTCTACAAAAATAGCCCACGCGTAATCGTAAGACTTGCAATAGCAATGCGACAGCAATCACTACGCAATCGGTACAAAAATATCAGTATACTGATGTATATGTATTTATAATACATATTCAAGACTGTAGACATCTTCAAAGCATCTTGAATGCCTAAAGATTTGAATAATGTTTCAGCACCTCGGGAATCCAGTCGTTATCATATTTTTATGTTCATTCTAACATTTCTGTAAAGTTAGCACTTTTCTTTACAGCAACTGTAATCTTTATCTATTCCACGTATCCATTGCTCTTATACAGTTTCCATTCAATATGTGAACTATAAAATCGGATGAAATTGCGTGAAAATCGGTACATATCCAGGTGGTATACGGCTACGGTTTTATTGGTGCGGAGTTTACGGTTGGAAACCATCTTATTTCCGCCGTGCGCCGGTAACGCGTATTACTCAGTGATCGGAGCCAAAAGTCTTATTTTAGCTCTACTTATATTGAAATGAGATTGAGCCGTGTTGGCCGAGGGGTGTAGTACCTCGACTTTAGATCCGAAGGTCGTGGGTTCGAATTCTGGCCGTGCATCAATGGATTTTTCGTTTCGAAAAAATTATATCCGCATTAACACGAGCTCTAAACGGTGAAGGAAAACATCGTGAGGAAACCCGCGGCATAGTCAGCCCCACACGTATTGACCATGTCTTTCCTGTGGATATGGCCGGTTAAGCTGAGAGGATGGTGTAGGTGCTGGGCAAGCCTACTCCATCTCAACATTGTCCCAGACACTACAGTGTCCCGTTAAGTGTAGGCAAAGATTGCCTCCTGACACTGTATAAATCATCTAGTAAAGATGTAAAGGCCTAAGTTTTTTATATTGAAATGAAATGCTGTGTTTGTGTGTTTCACTAGTTGCTACTCGCGGCTTCTCTTACTTACCTTGATGAAACGTAGCTTATACGAAATGTTAATTTTGATTTTAAACTTTTTAGTTACTGTTAAGAATCATATTACTTTTTGAAATAAAGTGTAAAATCGAAGGGCGCAGTTAGAAAATTGAAAACTGTAATCAGTATTTCACTATCAACATAAATAAAAACACTTTTTACTATTTTTTATACCTGTAAAACCGACGCAAAGCATACCCTCCAACGCTCTATGGTATGGTTGGAGGGTACTCTGTGTCAGTACCTACGGTAGTAGTACGCTTTTTACAGATCTCCATCAACATCAATGGTATTCACAATTCAACAAAAATGCAGTTTAAAAGGTTATTTTCACTAGCGACTAATTAGGCGCCTCTTGACCCGAGAGCCCTTTCGTTGAGTGAGTCTTTGCTGCAGTCCCCTTTCTACTTAATTTGAATGCACCTCTACAATGAATACTCAGCTTTATCATTTTGAAATGGAAGATGTGAAAATTTAAAATAAATGAAAATGATCATGACTGTATTCCTAAGGTACGGTAGACTTATTTCTAAGATCTTTAGATCCTTTGAAGTTGTGTAAGGAGAGAGTCAGAGGCACGTCCAAATACGTTTTTCGTACATTTCCACATTTTGCAGATGTTTAAATTCCATACGTGATAGGTTGCAAGCCGATCGACGATGTTTTCCTTCACCGTTTAGAACTCGTGTTACTGGTCAAATGATTTTTTCGAAACGACAACTCCATTGATGCACGGCCAGGATTTGAACCCACGACCTTGGAATCGAAAGTCGAGGCACTAACCCACTTGGCCAACACGGCTCTCTACTGAAGATGATCTCTACTGAAGCGCTCGTGGCGTAGCTTGCTTAGACGTTCTTGATTGATCGTTGAAGTTAAGCAGCGTAGTGCGCGGTCACGATTTGGATGGGTGACCGCAAGTGGCACTATGAGCTGAGCGCTTCCGTGCTTCGGAGGGCACGTTAAATTGTCGGTCCCGGCTTTTAAGTCGTTAAGCCATGACGGAGGCCTTTAGGCGGCTTAAAAACTCCGTCACCAGAGTTGGCCACTTGCTTATATACGCTTATATACGCTTGCTTATTACTTATATACGGAAGATGTAATCGAGCTCGAAATCGAGCTCAAATGTAAAGTGTTTCATGTTACGAAAAAAAAATTTAGAGTGGGACATTTTGTAGATTAGGTACTTGTTATCGCAAAACGAGTCCACTTAAACACGTCTGCGTACTTAACTGTGGTCTAATTTTTAGATAATGGGCGATTTTGTACGCGTCGGTGTCCTAGGTCGATGATGATAGAAGTGCTTTGCGAGGTTCTTCATTAGAGCAGTTTTGAATTGAGGAATCATTTATCTTTGTAAGAAAAAATGTTTTTTTAGCTAAATCAAGATACTTGTCTGTGATTTTGAAAACGAAGTTTAGATAAATTAAGAGAAATTGGACAATTGAAAACGGAAAGCACATTAAAATCTATAAAAAAACTTATGGTGAATAAAGCTAGAACCATATTATAGATTCTAGGGTATTCTATGAATACAGATAAAAATAATTCAAGGTTTGCTTATAAAAATAATAATAATAATAATAATAATATGACTGTTTTGGGGGGGGGCCATTTGTGAGTAGGCGAGTCTCCACCCGCCATTTGATACATGTTCGTTAACATTGTTTCGGCGGGTGCCATAGTATCCATAGTTTTCCCAGTAACCAGTCCATTACCATCACACCCCCATAGCCCGGTAGTAGTTTTCCATCATTTGCAATAGTCCTGCACAGACTGGAGGCTGCCCTTAAAAGC
The DNA here is from genome assembly GCA_958496255.1 of Camptogramma bilineatum. Taxonomy (NCBI): domain Eukaryota; kingdom Metazoa; phylum Arthropoda; class Insecta; order Lepidoptera; family Geometridae; genus Camptogramma; species Camptogramma bilineatum. The sequence continues at coordinate 5,323,926 of OY292467.1, read as the reverse complement.
ATTTTTATAGTGTCATACAGGGTAGTCGCTGGAATGTGTATCCATCACATAAGATCAAAATTGTCAAAAGGGCCTCTGTGTGTTGGCTTCGGCCCCATGCATGCCTGTCAAAGGTCCGGGACTCCATAGTCCCGAGATGTTCAAATTGACAAACATAATAATAAAAAGTTTAAATATCATACCATATTTTCCAAACTTAATCAGGACACAACACTAGGCATATTTCGACACAAATAAAAATTTAAGAAAGTAGCAATAGATTCATAAAAGAAATCCTGGATAATATCCGGGAATAGGTTTCGTGCCGGGTCAAACGTTTATAAGTAGGACAGGCTAGGACGCTACAGGGACGCCTTTCGATGTTTCTATTTCATCGAACTTGCGCTATGGCTGGACATTATCGTAGCACTCGTAGACCTGCTTTGTTACATCGTAGAACTCTGCTACGGTATTTCGTAGCACCTTACTACGAGATGAAAATTAATAATGCTAGACAGCACAGCGTCATGTAGCCCCAAATATCATCATGATAAAAAGGTATGGTTCATCTATGTATGTATGTTCGTATTGGCTAACTCTGGTGACGGAGTTTTCTGGCCGCCCGAAGGGCTTAACGACTTAAGGGGTCGGCGATAGACGGAATGTCCGTCCATACAAACATACCTAATACCAAAATCATTTAAAATTTAAGCATTATCACTTTATAATATTATTTAGATTGAGGCAGTATTTATCTAGGTCCCCGTTACACCTTTATCCTAATCCAAATAATAACATAAAGTGATTCAAATATGCTTTTTTAAATGATTTTGGTATTACGTTTGTATGGACATTCGTCTACCAGCCTCTTAAAAGACCGTCAATTTAACGTGCCCTCCGAAACAAGGATGCGCTCAGCTGTTGTCACTTGCGCTTACCATCCAAATTGTAACCGCTTTATATTTCGGACGGACTTTTATGTTGACTGGTCTCGTGACGACCTTTGGTCCTCGTTTGCTTGGTCGTACGCAACGCTTGATACAAAGAGTGCAAAATGCATGCACCCGGTTTTGTTGTACTATTTCGCCTTGGGGGCATGCCACTCCATTCCTCAACTCTCACTTTATACTTAAAATGAAAGCTCGTTGAAAACTTCACCTCGCTTATTTGCTTTTTGGGGTAATTAAGCACGGAGAACCAGGTTATCTATTTAATAAGCTAACCTTGTTCTCTAAGATTTGCGTAAGAGCGTAAGAGCGTCTTATTGTATAAGAGCCGAAAGCAACTCGCCACTCCGTCTAAGCAAGCTACGCCACGAGCACTACTATACTATTTCTACCTATTGGCAATAAGGCGGAAGAGTTTGGTTGTTTGCACGCGTTTATCTCTGGCACTACCCAGTCGGATTTGAAAAATTGTTTCTGCATTTGACAGCTCTTTTCTTGAGGAAGGCTAGGGCTATTTAATTTAAATTAAATGGTGGGCGGTATCGCCGGGCTGGTCCTAAATATAAAGGAATGTTTAACAAAGCTCTATTTTTCTAAATAAGTAGACCATTATAAATGATATCAGTTGAAACAAACCCCAATCGCGACGATCTGACCTCTAAATAAATCAATGACGTCACAAACAGAGCAGAAACAGGAACCTATTCATCCACCCTTTGTACCTTCGGTTACAGGGAAGTCGTTGCCAAAAGTGGTTTTTAGCATAACTATTCTATTCATATGTAAATAATGACATTGCCACTACGACCACACACACATACATAAAATTACCACATCATCATCTTCCTGCGGAAGTTAACATGTACCTACCTATTTGCCAAATATGTGTTGGTAAATGTCTCTCTAATCTATACGAAGATGCGATTATTGAAAGCAAATGTCAAAATATGACAGAGTACCTAAACATTGACATAGGCCTTATTCACTCATAAACGCCTCTAAACTTGAATACTGGTTAAACAATGCTCAAGATTCGTCCTGTCACTATTTCCCACAATCTAACAAAAAAGGATGGCAGTAGGTTAAACGTGTTTCAATTTTGACACAAGTTAAGAGGAGTCTATAAGTAGAGTGGCATAAGTGGAAGGTCGATAATCGCTTGTCACTGAACCATGTAAATGATGTAAATGAAGGATCATGAATACCTAAAGATCTGAGAGAATGTCTGCCGTACTTAAGGGTACGTATACGATACATCAGTGGAGTAGGGCATTGGTGACCTGTAGCACAGGTTTTTCTATACCTATTTCAGGCACCAGTCTCTCACAAAACAGGTTTTTATAATTGCCTACTTTTTGATAAATTATTCAGTATTTATATTTACTTTACTGTATATTATTGTTATGTTTGTGAGAGAAATAAATAAATGATATGAAATGATATGATATAGTACCGATCATGTTTGTCTACGCCACTACGTTTAGTTTGAATCTCATTGCTTTACACTCAAAATGTTACCAACTTTTGGCACACTTGCACACTAAGGCATCTTGAATGTTCTGGATGTAATGCAAAGCTATATAATGACAGAGATGTGAAGCTACTTTTGTTCTTGACTGTGCCTTTCGGCTACAGGTGACCCTATTTTCACTAGGGCCAATCCGCGTTGATTTCGATAACCTTGCCCTAAATACTCAAAGATTTAGTAGCTAAGTCTTGTTCTAGACAGTTATTAGATTACGTCCGACTACTAAAGGCCATAACTTGAATCAAAATATATTTACATAACTGACAGGGATAAACAGATAAGCCCATCACACACACAGCAGATAATATATCTTATGAAATATAAATTTTGAGATCGTGCCCATACAAATTCTATGGAGGACAGCGAATATAAATTACAAAATTTATTTGGTGCGATCTGTCAAGATTTATTTTCGTCCGAGGTCAAGATTTATATTTCAAAAGCTCGGACGAAAGTTCAAAAGATATATTATCTTCTGTGTGTGTGGTACGCTATAAAATCAACGATTAACGTAATAAAACCTAAATAAACTTTATTATGTGGTCTAACGTGTGCTTTTATAAATAAAAATAATTATCTTTCATTCAGGCAACGAAGAAAATTTACAAAAAGAATACCTTAGAGGCCATACATTTCGTCAATGACATATCAAAGGCATACTATACTCACTCATACTATCATCGATGAGATCATCGACGATATTAATTAAAAAAATTATTTGATATCAAATAATTTTTTTAATTGCAAAAATGCAACCCTCTCGTTATAATCTTGGTCAATGGTAAAGTGGCACTGAAAATACTGCTAGTCATGATGTGTCATGTATAGGGTTAGTTCCATTTTGCAAATGAAAGGTTTAGCACAATTTCAGGTTCCAGAAAGAGTTCGAATTTCGTATAAATAATTTAATAAAGAAATAAATGTATTTTTGATGATTTTTTTGTAAAAATTACACGGACTAAGGTCGTCTCTCGTCTTAAACATAGATTACCTTACGGTACATTTCATAGTTGACGGCCGTTTGCTTACAGCTGCCTTGAAAACAGGGTTTAAGGCTGTAGTCTCGTGTTTCAATACGAGCTCTGGTTTTACATAAGCTTTCCTAAGAAGAATAACTTAACAGCTGTCTAGATTGAATTTAATTGGCTTGTAACTGAAACTGAGAATTTAAAGAGTGATTATCTGTATTCGTTGTACAATAAGCTTGTAGTGTAGTGGTCTGTTATTATTAGGAGTATATCCTGGATTTAAAAATAATATTAAAAAAAAATGTCCGTATTCATAAGATCGGCAGGGCAATCACCCTTCTAGGAATGTATTCAGAATTCGGAAAATGACGTTACTTCGCTCAAAAAACTGCCACTTTCCGAAGAAAATCATCGAATCGGATGCATTTTCGGAAGTCTAGTCTAAAGTGGCCACTTTTGATGAAACATCAGATTTTTCATCTAATAAAACATCTGGTAAAACATCTAATTCTTCATCAAATTTTTCATAGATGTTTCATAGATATGAAGCATCCATGAAACATTTGATGAAAAATTAGATGTTTTATCACGTTTTATTACATGAAAAATCTGATGTTTCATCAAAAGTGGCCACCTCAGCTCCGCAGATCTTATTAATTTAACGTAAAAAATAGCCTACCTAATTTTATCGCGATTGTCAGACTGATAGTAACTTACGCTTGATTATTCCGCGATCGTCACGGCAGGTCGCGTGATGTGACACGTTCACGAGTTGCGCGATGTTGAATTCATTGCGGTGCCTTCATTTCTACACGCTTGGGAGTGGAAAATCAACAGTTTTTAACGGATTGGACTTCAGGGGGCTTTTGTTGCGTGTACAAATAAAATAATGTTCATAAAAGTTTGTGCTGTCTTTGCATTCTACAAAATAGGACGCCTAACGTCAGTATAACGTATGGGAATGTATAAATAACACAGTACATTTTGGGTAACATTTACACCCAGACCCGGAACAAATATTTGGAGATCGCGTCAACATTGTCCCACGAGCCCTACTGCTCCATAGAGGTTTTACATACAACTGAACAATAATATGATCCAAAATTAAGGATACTTTGCCCTATATAATAATTTATGCAGTCAGGATTCGAAATGCATTGATATAAACCCTAGATGCAGTTTGATGTTAAAAACCATGACAACAATAAAATTCATTTTCTTTTCTCCCACGTCAATTGCAACAATTTTTTGCAACGCGGGGCTTACTCTTGAACAGTGATCAAATTTTCCACGCTATCGCACAAAGCTAGGAGCGGATCTGGTGATTTATTTCAAAGAAAAACTAGGCCCTAAACCGCTAACCTAAGGCAAACCTAAAAGATAGTTCTATCGTGACCCGTAGGTACCGGGGATGTTTGTTGCCCCGGTATTGGTCACGATAGAACCAGGAGTAATTACCTACTTAGCTCTTATCAACGTGATCTTTAAGATCTTATAAATAAATGCTTTATGAATTTGACTTTGAATGTTTAAATTACAATGATTGATCCAACTGAATCAAAAACCTTGTATACAAAATTGAATAAATGGTTTTTGGCTTTTGAAGTCGAACCACAACCTTTGCATCAAAGTCGTTCGGGGAACACGGTTACTTTGACAATGTAGATCTTGAAACAGTTCTAAATCAACAGAACCAGCTTATTCCATCTTAGACTAAGTTCAGATGAACGCGCGGCAACGCGCGGTTGGCTCGGCGCGCGGCTTGAGATTGTAACAAATTAATGTTGTTGTGTACCTACATGACCGCGCGTCACCGCGCGTTCCCGCGCGAACCGCCATGCACCAAGCCGCCGCCATCTGAACAGCTAAACCGCGCGTTGCCGTGCGTTCATCTGAACTTAGCCTTATAGCATAACAATCTTCCCAAGCCGTTCCTAGAAGCTCTCTTTGTGCTGCAATAACAGAAAAGCTCCTTAGTAATAGCATTACGAATGTACCCTGTAGTGTTTCCAAATGTGCGTTAAACTGTTTATTGTGGAAATGTTTGAAAGCGCTTTGAGAGAAGGTGGAATAAATAGCAAGTAATTCTGTTTATGCTTTGAAATGGTAAATGTGCCTGTTTATTTCCTCTCATTAAACCAAAATAACGAAATAAAATTATGTTCTACCCAATTTAAATACAATTTTGTGGTTGTATGAAAATTTTGTTGTTCCTGCCAGGTTGTGGGCCAAAAATAGAGACCTCTATGTAAACAAGTTACAGCCCACCTGATTGTAAGCTCTAAGAACAAGACGTCGGCTAAATTTGAAAACCTCGTAACTCTGTTTTTTTTACGACAATGATTTTTTGATGCAGTTTGGTAGAAAACTAGATCGTCTACCGAACTCTATCAAAAAATCATTGTCGTCAAAAAAACGGAGTTACGAGGCTTTCGAATTTAGCCGACGAAGAGCTGAAGCCACCATTTTTGGACTTTTGGCAATCTTAGCAACAAGCTACTTACCTATTTTTTTGTTGTGTTGATATTCCTATTTATCTGTATAAATAACAATAAATGTTTGACATTTTGTTCTCAATGCATTCCTAAACCATTGATCTGATTGTGATAAAACTTTGGTAAAGTCTTCAGGGGCCCAATTCCACTGTTTTACGACAACCATCCAGTATCATTGCCGCGTCGTTTTATTTCGTTTTCCAAAATGACAGTAATTTGCAAAACCTCATTGGTAATTTGTTTGAAAATGTCATCACAACAGAGTAACCTAACCTCATTGGTAATTAGTAGATTAAGAAACAAAACAAAATAGTACGGAAATAGTTGACGTTTTGCTTTGGTTATTAAAAAGGTTTCCCGCGAGGGTTTCTGGGCAAAAAATCTATTAAAGTAAAAAAAAAACATGTTTGCATGTTCTTAATTTTTTACGTGGCATCGTAATGCCAGGCAAAGCTAGTTATAAAAACAACCCACTAACGTCTAAAACTAAATGTAATTAAACTTCACACTTTCACCCCTACCCTTTTTATTGAAACCTATTGACATGTTTGGTCATTTTATATCCAATTTAGCACCTGTTTAACCCTTTTGAGTTTTATGTAAAGATACGGGTCGGAACAGACACTTCGATGGGTACCTCATAAATTTCAACCCAATTTCCAATCAAACCGAAGGGTTGTGGATCGAATAAACAATATCTAAGCCTACGCACTACCCGTATCACATCTAGACAGATACTTTTTTATTTAAATAATTCTCAATGGATTTTAACAAGGGGTCTATTATTATAACAGTCGAGAGGAGCATAAGTGCCCTCATCTTAGAGCAAGGGCTTGAAAAATCTCGAAAAACGCCACTGAAGTTGAACTGTTTCGGAGTGAGCTTTGAGAATATAACAACCTGTTTTGTGGGTGTAATAACAATGTGTATTCCAGCTTAAAAATGTTCATTCTCGTAAGTAGCTTATCTACTAAATACTTTCGGAATAGAAGTCGAGGCACTATCACGGTGAACACGGCTCAAAGTTTTTTTTTTAATAGGTAGTAAAGATAAAGCTATCCACAAAACTAGTCTTAATCCACAAAAATAGTCTTTAAATTTCAGTAAAAATGTTTTATTTTTTATTTTTGATAACATACGCAAAATACTTACGTAAACAAGGTCGCTTCATTTGACGATTCATGTTTCACAGTGTTATAAAATATTGTGAATTCTAAAATACTAGTAGTTCGCCCCGAACTGAGATCTCGCGCACCGTTGTGTTGATAGCCTAGATTTGGACTTGTTTCTGACTACCCCTATACCTACGTTAAGTGCTCCTTCTAGTGTTTAGGTACCACACAATGATATCTAATGCACTACCTCAGTATGGTAAAGATTACAGGCATGCATGCAATACATTAAGTCGTGTCGTGTTTATATTCAATAGTTGACCCCGCGAACTTCGTACCGCGCCTCAGGGAAGGCCTCTTAGTTCGAGAAATTATTAAAATAGCAGTTAAATACAAAATGTATGAGAAAATCAATTCCCTCCCCCTCCCTCTCCACCTCCCTCCCCTCCCCTCCCCCGACCTTCCCTCTCCCCCCCGACCTTCCCTCTCCCCCCCACCCCTCCCTCTCCCCCTCCCTCCCCTCCCCTCCCCTCCCCTCCCCCTAACCTCCCCCTCCCCCTCCGTCTCCCCCTCCCCCTCCGTCTCCCTCTATAATTTTGGTACATGCCCAGCCCACTATTTGCAGGAGTTAGCATTTGCATACGTGACAGGTTGCAAGCCCATCGCCGCTATTAGAACGTTAACTGGTTTCCTCACGATGTTTTCTTTCACCGTTTAGAGCTCGTGTTAATGCGCATTTAAATTTTTCTAATCGAAAAATCCATTGATGAGCACGGCCAGGGTTCGAACTTACGACCTATGAATCGAAAATCGAGCACGCATCCACTCGGCCAACACGGCTTTTATTTTCAATCTCAAGGAAAAATATCAAGAAGCAACTCAAATCATTGCAAACCAAACCACAACGATGCCACACTCTTTGTCTGTTAACCAGACCTCCGAATACATCGAAACTCTATGAAACGGGAGCTCTTTCCATACATCCGTTAATTGGTTTTCATCATTTTTCTTTTTCTCTGTATTTTAAAAACTATAGAACCTAGAAGAAAACTAAAAACCATTTTGGAATGTATAAATTAAGTACTTTCATATGACACCCCACTCAATATATTTGGATAACTTTGAAAAAAATTTACCCCCTTGGGAACCCCATATCTTTACAACCCCTTCATCGATTACGCTCATACGCTTCACAGCAAATTTCCATAGCACAACCTATTGACCTATCAAGTTTCATACAGATTGGATAAGCGGTTCGATAGTTATGCGAGAACATAAAAATGAAACATACAAATATACAAACATACAAACATACAAACATACAAACATACAAACATACAAACATACAAACATACAAACATACAAACATACAAACATACAAAGCAAAATCGCCTAACTTGCCACTAAGATCTTCGCTCGCTTCGCTCGCTCGATCGATTAATTGGCGGAATTGTAAAATCTGTAATCACTCATGCCTGGAATACACAATGCTACGAAGTAGCACATAAGCATGCCAGTGCTACTTAGTAGCACACAATAAGCACGTGGACTTATACATACGAAAAGAGTATGCTTATGACATAAGCACGCTACGTAGTAGAAAACAAGCATGCTGTTTAGTAGCATGTGTATGTCAGGGGCTTTACTATGAACTCTTAGAGCAAAGGAAGATTACTCTGATTCGGTACTTAGGTAAGACTAACGTAAGGTTAAAGTAAGCCTTGCGCAGGACTAATGCAGGCTTAAGTTAACCTTATTTAAATCTTAACGTAAGAATGTTTTGGTGACGTTATCGTGGAATGTAAAGTGGCAAGTCATCGACTGCAGCCCTGCGTTAGGACTGCAGCTGGACTGCGGCAGTAATAAAAAAAGATTGTTTAGGTTCGAATCCAAACAAGGTGGAAACAATCCTGCTTTAGAAACGTTGAAACAAGCCTAACGCAGGACTGTTTTCACCTTGTTTTGACATTGCTCTAAGAGTTGGTGGTACGCCTCCAGGCTTTAGTATCTTTGTATTTTCAATTCAAAAGTAACTTATGGTAACAACACAACATATTCAGACGAAACTCAAAAACAAATGTTGAAATTACGAAATCTCAACTAACGTATTCTGCCGAGAAATCCAAAATCCATTTATTTGTAGCTACAATGCAGAATGCTTTGATTTTCAAAGGAATAATAAAAATACAAGTCACGTTCAGCAAATGAGCAGTGAGACTGTTACGCAACGCCTTTGATGAGGCTGATAAGTGTCTAGTGGCGTGCGGCAGACAGAGAAAAATATGCCAACATCTATTTTCTTTTGCGTCTTTCGGAAGGAATCGATTTCAGAATAAAATTTTATCACTGGATATCGTAAATACATATGTATCCGGGTATTTATCACGTAAATTACCTTATTATTTTGCCCGATTCAACTGGATTGCACCAGCCGTGGTTGCGATATTGATACATCGATACACTTGATATTGTATTGCAAATAACACGGGTTTTAATATAAGTATTTGGATATGTTTGTGACTACCCCTTAGAAATTTCTCTTCTCCCCGTTAAGCTGCATTCAAGAAGGATCTTGAATGCTGCCTAACGGGATTCACACTTCTCGGAATGAATCCGATTCGAAGATTTTCTTCTGAAAGTTGACGTTTTTTCAGCGAAGAAACGATACTTTCGGAATTCGGAATACATTCTAAGGAGAATTAATTAATTAGTGGCCAAACATGAACTTTTTTGGCTTTTATTTCTTAAAATATATATTCTTTTCCTTGATTTTGTTTGCCAATAAGTGGATAATTTATTTATAGTATTTTAGAACTTTCCTTGGAATATAAATCATTTATTTCATCGAAATCGGTTGTTACTAACGACGGAAAAGCCTCTTTAAAAATTTATGAGATTGCTTCACAATTGTGTTACGATTGTACAGGACAGCTCAACATATAAGTTGCATCGATGTGATTTATCACACAACCCAAACAGCCATTACTATGATTTACAAACGTTAGAAAACTATCTATGCCCACACTTAACGGAAGGCTGTTGCCTGAAACATTGTTGATGTCAGATCAGGCGCAGATCCAGCCCTCAAAAAAGGTTGTAGGCACAGCCACCCAAAATTTGCTTGGTATCTAAATAACGAATTCAAGCTTTCGTTTCTTCGAATCAAATTTCAATTGTTCCTCAATAAACTCAATTAGGGTTGTGGGCATGCCCACCGTGCCCATATGGGTGGATCCGCGCCTGTGTCAGATAAGTTTCGAGTTACTTATTATGGAAATTCTACTATACTATTAAGTTACTGTCGCGACTATTATTTCAATCAAGATACAACAGATTGTATCTTGGTCAGGTTATTGTATATTGTTGCAATTTGCAGGACTGTCAGGACACAGTCCTGCAAATTGCAAAAAACATAAAATTTGAATTTCGCGTAGAGTATGATTACAGTATTTTTCAAAGGGCTCAGAAGTTTGTACCGCATTAAAGGCTAGTTACGTTACTTGCCGATGAAGATTCGAGTTGTGTAGAGCTGTAAGTCGAAAGGGTTGCCAGAATCGGGGTAACCACACGCGATCATAGGTAACCTTTACGTCGTACTGAAATGTTTACATTTGAATAAACGTTTATATTTATTACTTTAACTTCGTTTATATTTGTGGTTTGCGTTTAAATATGAAATGGCGAATATCAATAAGTTATCTGAAAAGTAAAAAGTTCTAAAAAGTCATAAATAACTTTGAAAAGCTTACTGATCAACAATATTAAATGCAATAAATGTATTATGGTGGTTATACCCGTGGTCTCTGCCTGCCGCCATGGAATAAATAGAGGTGTGATTTTATGTGTGTATGTGCATTTTCTTATTTCAAAAGATTGAATTCTTTGAACTCTCGTTCGACTTTACCCTTACTTTCTCAGCAAACAGCTCTACGGGGCTAAAAAGACCGTTATAGCAGAATCATATTACGAATTGTGCTATATGCCGTCTCTTTTCATAGACCTGAGAGCGACAAGAAAAAAACATTAATAGGATTAATTAAAGGAATTGCCATAACGGCCGTTAGCTTCCCGGATTTTCTGGTATTTCAGATTTATGGATCATAGTTTTTTTGACAACTAAATAGATATTTTTTTTATTTTAGTATGCAGTAATTGCACTTCTTTTAAACCTCATCGTAACTTACCCAACAGTTGGTTTAAGCTCCACCATTTATCTTAGTGCCACAACAAACATTTTAGCTCTCGTATTGAAGGTGCTCTTATAAAATGGCTTTAGAAAATAAAGCAGACTATAAATCCGTGAGCAGCAGAGTGTAAGGGACACTAATGCAGTCATTATTTGAAACGCCTCGCCAGGAATGCGTTCAAGTTGCCGGGATTTCGTTATTTGCAGGGGGAAGCCAAGTGGCAAACGAATACCGACTGATTTTGTAGCTATATCACGTGATTGCAAAACTATGTTAGAAACCTTTTTCTAAAAAATGTCGTCTACGTATACAATACAAGTTTTGCTTAGTTTGTGGCTAAATTACACATGTCCTCCAATTTATTTAACTATTTATAAATACCTACACGTAAACACTAAACAGTAATATATTTCATAAATAAACATAAATATTGCTGGACATTTCACACAGCGCTATCTAGCCCCAAACTAAGCAAAGCTTGTAAGTACTATGGGAACCAGATAGGTAAACCGATAGAATACTTTTATATTTTTTTTATTTTTATAAATACTTACATACTTATTTGTAAATACATACTTTATAACACCCAGACACAGAACAAACATCTAGTAAACATCATAAAACAATATACACAAACATCCCATATGGAATGGATACACTAAAACCAAGTAAGCTTTAGAATAACGTCGTAGCGATTACATAACACTGTAGTATAGCATTTTTATGTAAGTAGAACTTGTTTAATTTCACAGTTCCAGAGTTTATATTGGAACACCGCAGAGCATGTGTGTAGCGTCTGATCGCTCAGAATGAGGACCGCTTTATTCACCGCGAGCGGTCCATTATTTTGCATCAATTGTATTCGGGTCAGCCTCCAGAAAGGTAAACGCGCAACGATGGAGGCGACTGTTTAACACGTTCAGTGCGGTACAGGACATATATGGGTTGTACCCGACTTTCTTCTGGTGCGGAAGGTAGAATTGTAGTTTTACCGCTGGTGCGGGGGCTATTTCTATACGAAATCCTTTATGTAAAAAAGAGTCAAGTATACTTTTCTGTAGCTTATTAAAAATATAAGCAAAATTTGCCATAAAATTGTACAGGACACATGGGTAGTACGCACTTAAAATCAATTTTCGTAATTCTGTGCGTTATCATACATATATGTCCTGTATCCGCAGACCCGGTGTCGCGCTGATTTTTACAGTAGTGCGGAGCAATCCCTATCTTATTAGCACGTCATTTGTCGATTATTACATTAACGCCAAAATTAAGCGATCTCATAAAATGTTATCGATGGTCGCAATTTAATTGAGGATTGAAAATCATCAACATCCTAACCCAGTTATTAAAAAAATCAATTGCCGCATGTATGTTCCCGCATTACTTGAGAACGGGTTGACTGATTTGACTGATTCCTTTTTTGTTTTGTTTGTAATTGTACGGACAAGGTTTTTATAAATTAAAAATTTGTAAGTATGCGGTGGAGGTCTGCGCCGAACAAAATTGACCAAGGATGCACCAAAAATGAGTCCTGCATATACTTCCACCAGGACCATAAATCCATGTCGGGGTCTTTAACTTAGCTTGTAATTTAAGTAAATGAAGTTTTGTTCATATTCAGAGAAATAAATGCTCCTTATCGATATCGATTGTTTAAATTACGGTTAGAACATCACTAAACTTGCGTAAAGGACAAACGTTTTGACCCTATTTTCAGTGCGGTACAGGACAATTTTGGTGGGTATTTAGTTTTAGGTATAGCTTCTGAAGTATTCACCAGATCCCCGTCCTGGCTTACCATAATGTTAGATAAGGTTATAATCTACCCAAATAATTAAAAAAACAACATTAAATTACGAAATTCATTAAATTATAGGCATTTCAAAAAAAACATAATACAGGACATATATGTCATGTACCGCACCAGGAGTAACTCTCGTACCTACCATAAATGTCCTGTATCGCACTGTCTGAAAGTCTTGCAAATACGGTCCCGCACCGAACGTGTTAAAGAGACAGATTTTAGAGGACTTACAGGTATTTGTAATGAGAATGTGGTAAGGAAATACAACTAACGTTATTATTATTAATAGCATCCTTGCACTAGTACTCTTGTAAGCTATTGATACGAGTTCTACGAATTTTGCAAATACTTTGCAAAATTTCACTCACTGATTCATTCAAGTGCTTCATTTGTAGAAATTCAAATCATAATATTTTTTTTTTCTAAATACATAGAAGGAAAACACAATTTCCGTTAGTACAATGAGCTTTTGTACTCGTATCATGGTTGTTCGAACACATTTAACAAGGGCAGATTTTTGGCGAGAACAAAACCAAAAAAGAAGAGCCATTCAACCGATAGTAGTAAAATAAGGCGTCCTTAAAACGTCTACACCAAAAGCAAAACATTTTGCATTCTTTCCATTCCCGTCTCATTCCGTCATTTATTTGCGAAAAAATATTAAAACGAATTTCGTGTGCTTTTCAGCTTGGTGGTTTTATTATGCAACCACAATTCGCCACGGTCGCAACGTTTGACTTATTTATTCACAGTCAGTGGGCTATTATTCAGAAAAAAATTATTGTGAGGCAAGTAATTGAGCATTTGTTTAAAATGAGCATTTTTGTGGTTTGTAAAAGTGCTTTTGGCTTGAATTTGATGTTTGTTTTAACTACTGTGCTGTAAATTTTGTTTTTGGGTTCGGATGCTTATTTAAAAACTTGGATTTGTTGATGTGAAAAATGAAATAAACATGAAACATTCCGATAGTGAGTTGTAAAAATGGATGGCAGTGCATAGAAGTTTCCATATAAAAATTGTCATTCATTTTTATTTGAGCCCGTTTGCACCCTCCTTAGATTTGGTAATGTATGTAGGTTTGCTAATATGAGCCAGCTCTAGAAGTGGAGTTTTGGGTCGCCTGAAGGTGTCCGTAATGTTTATAACGACTTGAAAGCCGGAACCGATAATTTTACGTGCCCTCCGAATCACGGAAGACATGTTTGTGGTAACATAGCTTAAATTGTGTGATGATGATAATTTACCATTGTAAATATGTCTGCATAACACGTAGATACATTCACCATGTAGTTCATTACATAGCAACACTTGCATTATTTCAGAGAGAGCGCTTTGCAACGGCCATTGTCTCCCAAGTGTTCTCTGATTGTGTAATTTAGAGCATAATGCTTTGTATACTGTTGCTCGTTTAAAGCGTAGTGTATTTCATTTTCACTTCTAATGTGTATAATTACACAGATGTTTATTTTAATACGATTGTGGGTGAAAAGTTTTGTAATTAAGTGCGTGCTAATGGGCTTGGATATGAAGTTTCATGGATGTGGGGAAAATAAACGCCATCTACGTTTATTTTTATGCCTCTTTTTTATTACAAATTCATAAATTGGGAACTTGTAACAAGGGACGCAAAGCTTGTCAAACTTAATTATCAAGTTTCTTAGTTTTTATTTTTTGATGTGAAAACATGTTAAGTAATTGGCTGGTTTTTAGTCATTTTTTACTGTTTTCTGTAAAAAAGTTTGTTTACCAAATACCTAAATAAATAAATAAAATCTAGACTAGACTAAACTAATGGTATGTACTTACATGTGTAAAAACCCTATCCTATCTGTGAGAGTATTATAAGATATCGATTTTAGGTTCGATTTAAGTAGGTAAGTATTTGATTATTTCTAAAAATTACGCCGAAAAAATACACGCATAATCATATTATATACCTACACATTTTTTTAGTCGCTGTAGAAACTGAAAAAAAATACGAATCCGTCTCAAAATGCGTACAATAAATTAAAAGATTGACTTGCTAAGCTCAGTTGAGGGAGCTTTCAGTAATAAATCTGCTGTGAAAATGTTCCGTTTATTGCCTTTTCGTTTAATAAAACAACAGAGCGGATATTAAATGTTTTATTTCCTCTTGCCAGTTGCATTGAACATCGTTTAACAAGCTAACGACAGTTTCTAAAGAGAAGTATTTGCTGAAAACAAAACTAAATAAAAATATAATGAAAACCCCCGACATATCCATTTATAAACTAAAAAAGAGCGGATGATCTTGAAACAGCTGAACTGATTTTGATATAACATGTCTAAGAACCATCGCTAAAAATCTACTTTAAAAAAAAACCGCATTCAAGGTAAAAGTTCAAGTTCAAGATATAAGAGCTACAACACAGACAGACAGACACACACATAGCGATCAAACATGTAACTTCGTTTTGCGTCGGGGATTAAAAACAAATCATTCCATCCATTCTTTTATGCTGAGCTAATTTAAACTGAGCTATGTGCTTAGTTTGTATTTTTGTAACTTTGTTGAATACGAAGTAGATTGTGAGTTTGACATCCATCTATGACCAATCTATAATTAAATATCAAAACAATAAAATAAATCAAATCAAGACCTTTAGGCTGAGACTCCACCAAAGCGGAGACGAGAGGTGTTTAAACACCAATCGAATTTCTTTATTAGACATAGACATAGAAACATTTATTTAGCACTAATTAATAGCAATAAAGAAAAAAGAAAAAAGCAACGCGGAAATGGATGAAATTATTCACAATGTCATCTCGACTGTGTGACGAGATGTGTGATTATTGAAATTATATTTGTTACATGTCTATTATCTCCGATTTTGTAGAGTTTCAGCCTTATTCTTTAAAAGTTGGAAAAAAACGAATTTTAGAAGATATGGTTTTGAAAAAGCTAACATAGGTACCGAACTAGAACCGAACCGAACTAGAACAAACACCCTCCTATTGACGTCATTACACAAAGGTGCTACAGTGTAACTTTTTTACTACTATGGGAATGAGTTCACCCACTCTAGGTAGGTATTACTAAACTGATCGTAATCAAAGACACTACCCTCCTTACCAATTTCAACCCTTTCCACCGAAACTAAAATCTAAAATCAAATGCAGAGTAGGCGGTAAATGCATTAGAATGCTGAACTTTGACTGCTAGGAAATAAGATCAGAAATGTACGTATTGCGGTCTGAATATTTGATAGTAAACTAGTTTGCGGTATCCCTGAGGATGTCAAGGGTAGTTATGCTGAGGCTGAGTCGAATGACCGCGATTCTGAAGTTGTCCGTTTTAGACTAGACCAGGGAACAAATGCATTTTGTACACTGGAAAAATGGGTCAGTCCCTTATAGTTATTTATGATGTATAGTCGAATTGCTCATTGTACGAACTAAAATATATGAAAAATGACATTTTGACCGTCAATTTTAGTGCGTATAATGAGCAATCCGACTATAAGTTTCTAATAGGGAGTGTTTTGACTCGTAAAACCTGTGAATTTAGGTAGCGTTTTGATGAAGATGAAGATTGAAGATCGTATGAAAATCAAGTGAGCTTGAGATTTGGTCACAAGGTCCAGTTTCTGAAATAAACTAAACTATACAGGGTGGAAAAAATTAATGGGCCCTGGAGGGAAACTACTTTAAATCCTTAAGATACAGTATTTTACTTAAAGGAAACATTCCTTTATTTTTAAAAAGAAACATAACTGCATTCAAAGATTTTCTAAAATTCGCTTGCTTCACCCAGGAATCGAACCAGCTAAAAATTCAAAAAATAAACACTCCCTATTTTATTCCACTAGTCGATACATTCAATACTAAAGATAAAACTTCTCAAAGAAACATGAGGTCTTACACTCGTCTGTCGTACAAAAAATCCATATTTAGTACATGAGGGCTTTAATTAAAATTTAGCTCTACAGTGGAATGGTGAGAGGTTTCCAGTAGTGTGATTCAGACCTTCTCGGATTGTATTCCGAATTCGGAAAATAACGTATCTTCGCTGAAAAACCGTCAACTTTTCGAAGAAAATCATCGAATCGGATGCATTTTCGGAAGTCTGAATCTCACCTCAAATAGACGAATACCGTCTAGAAAAGTTTTGACGCGAATGGTGAAATAATAAAAATTAATGAAAAAAAATTGTGAAAATTAATGTTAGATTTCATGATCTTTTTTATTTCTAAAACCAAATGTGTGTTATAAAGATTTTATCTTGACATTAATCCTATCGATTAGTGGTATTAAGTAGAGCAAAATTTGTTTTTTAATTTCTAGATGGTTCGATTCCGGGTGAGGCAAGCGAATTTTAGAAAATCTATGAATGCAGTTTTGTTTCTTTTTAAAAATAAAGGAATGTTTCCTTTAAGTAAAATACTGTATCTTAAGGATTTAAAGTAGTTTCCCTCCGGGGCCCGTTCATTTTTTCCACCCTGTAGATACTGAAATGAAAGTTTTTCCTAACAAAAGTTGTAAACACTTCAGATTCATTCACTTTGATATGCCGTATGTATAGTTTGTTGTGCAACTATATCAGCACAGTCAATGAGTAATTGTGATGTGTTCAGATGAGACATGACTGAAGTTATGAGTCTAGGATTATGTGGTTACTCCACGAGGCTTAGATTGTGGGTTCAAACCCAGCCTAGTAAAATATGGGGAATGTATTTATATCTACAATTTCTGGGAATATAATTATGTTTGATATATTTTACAAATAACGTTAAAATCTTATTCAAATCATTGAGAATACGGCCTTTATGATTGTTAGAGGGTTGCATGTTTGTTCGTATGAGCTTAGTGGCTAACGCCTTGAGTTTTAGGTTTCCTGAAGGCATCCATCACGGCTTAATGATTTAAAAGCTGGGACCGACAATTTAACGTGCCCTATGAAACATGGAAGCGCTCATCTGTTAATGCCACTTCAACCAATCAATGTCACCTACGATCTATCAAGAACGTCTAAGCATGTTATACACGAGCGCTTCATAATTATGGTTACTGAAGCTGAAGCTAAACTATGTCACCATGTTGCTTCCGACCCGTAAGCTCATATGAGCTAGTGGTCAACTCTAGTGACGGAGGTTTAAGGCCACCATCATGGCTGACCTGTGAGGCCTAGATTGTGGGTTCAAACCCTGCTCGGTAGAGTTTTTGGAATGTATAAGACTTTCCCTAGACATTTCCGAAAGATCTTATATTTCTCAAACCGGGAGCATTTGTATTTATATAAATCTAATGTAAATTCTGTTAGAATGCATTCATCTTCTTTAGAATATCGTAATGTATGGAGTTCGGGAAATATTGTGCCTATGAATTGCATTAAAATTAATTCATTTCTTCAATTCATTAATTCATACCGTTAAAATATATCCTCTCTAGACTATCGTACTTAAGCCCACATAATTGAGAAGCCTATCAAGTCCTTTATCCTCCATATCACTATTAGAGTAAAAAATTCTATGCTCTGTTGCCAACAACCAGCGGCCAGCCCTACGGTGTCCACTTGCATATTCAGTTATCGAGAGCGTGTTCCCATTGGCGAGGCGCCAAATTGGCCCACGCTGCATGTACGAGTGTTGCTGTAAAACCGCGCTTTTGCGAAAATCAGACACCGCTATTGGTCAGAGGGCACTTAGAAACTCATTAAAAAATACAAATCTGAACTCTTTTAATAAAGCAAAAGAGTTTGTACGTGATCCACTAACTTTCTTTTCTTACGACTTGTCCTGTCGTACAATCTGTACAGAAACGCGATGGGCTAAAATGAAACCGTTGAAGCCACTAACTAAATCGCAATCCTTCATTTTACATAGTACAATAGGCATGATGACAGTAATCAAGTATCACCAAAATACTTATCTGATCTAATGAAATAGGTTTCAAAGATTTTGAAAAATGTATTTATTCTCTTATTAATGTCGAGATTAACAATTTATTTGTTAAAATAAATCTACAAAATACAACAATCCGCCATGATAGCTTAAACACCCATCAGAGCGAATTACGTCACGTCTCAGTAAAAGTCATTTTGTTTCTAAGTAGCTAAGTTGGCATCAGTGGTTGATATACCTACTGAGCCGTGACGTAATAACAGACGCCATGACACCGGCGAGCGTTCTGGCGTGAATTTGAAAATTTAAATTTAAATGTACTTTTATTGCACAAAAACCTTAATTTTCTACTGAAATATGATATATTTTAGACATAATATATGCTTCTGAATATCATAGAAGAGATTTTGAAAATTAGTCATCATGCCTATTCGCGTTGCGTCCGTCGCGATGGGAGTATTTGAATTTGGAACGGCGGAATTTTAATACCGTCGTTCTTTCTCGCTCTTGCAAATTCACTGGCGTTCTTTCCTTATGGATTGTAGATTTCAGCAGGAATGAACGTAAGTGGATGGCCCGCTAATCTCTGGAACTTTCTGTCGGATTTGATAAAAAACTTTCTGCATTTGATAGCTCATTCTTGAGGTAGGTCATAGACCATTCAAAACTAAATTAAAAGGCGGGTGAAACCGCTGGGCACAGCTAGTTGAGAGTTTGTACATCGAATGGTATACGCGTCTATACACACAGACGGTGGTGAACGCGTTTTCACTTTCCGTTTATTAAATCAAGCGGTAATTAATTTCCTTGTGACGGTTCACATGGTGCTCGATCGGGCTGTAGTTTTAAAATGGAATTTTTTTATGACAAGGAATATAAACTAAAGTAAAAACTAGTAATAAAGACGAAAACTGGTTGTCGGTGTAGTTTACGGACGATAATTTTACGTGTTAACGTCATGAGAAAACATTGATTAAAAATTGCATACTTTTACTAATTGCCGAACGCTTAGGCCGATCGTGCCTCTCTATCGCTTGTTCCGCGCTCTCGCTTGAACGCTTGGCTCAGGCGGAACGTGACACTTTTTCGTGCGTGCAGCCGGCGTTCATCGATTAATAAGACGTTAACACGTCAAAATAAAATATCGTTTTAGTGATTTATATCACACTAGGCTGAATTTTATATATACCAGGCTGATTCAGGCCTACACATCAGAGTGACAAACGATAATCGTGGCATATAATCTTGTTTCGGCTTATGTAACTTAATTCAGAGCATGCATATTAATTCAAACCAGTGATAGCTTGATTGAAAGTGTTCGCTAATATAATATTTTAGAAAATAAAGTATTAAATTCTAAATGATAGGTTTGTATTCGAGAGAAAAGGGTAATAAGTTTGAAAGTCTTAAGTTTAAGCTATAAGACTATGATACGAGCAAAGATGTAATTGACTAATGACTTTTGTGGTTTTTTTCTTAATTTTGACCTTACTTGTGCTTAGGTGCTTATGCTTAACCAAAATTAGTCAAAACAAACACTTACGCATTATAAACAGCTGAGACTTACCTGAAAAATAAAACAAACAACATTAATACCTCTTCGAAAGCAATTTGGCACGAAACAAACAGATACAGCTATATATTCATAGATCAGTAACAGATTTTCCGTAGCTATTTCCTCAGAGAGATCTCGAAAAAAGAATAATGAGCGCAGAATCGGAGCTTTTTAGAGATCTATAATATTATTTATACTTGTGTACACAGAGAAGGCTGTTTGACAATATGATAATGGATACTATTGTGCCTCTGCACATTATGAAATAATAACCAGATGACAAAAAAAGTCAATAAAGGTACTTAAAAAAACATCGAAAAAAAAATACGTATAACACACAGGAATTACGCACATTATAAAAACATTGATGTAGAGACCGACAATGTAGGTACCTACTGATTGAATTGGATTGACAAGGATTCAACTCATTGTTATTAGTATAATGCCAACGTTGTGAGAAAAAAGACAACTCAAAAGAATTCAATGTGATTTCAATGAATAGAATTACTGCCGTATATCGTTTAACATAAAAGTGCCATTAATAGCCATTAATAAGACCAGAAACAATTATTTGGGAATCAAATTTTGCTGAACAAGTACCTAATTTTGCAGAAATTAAACTCAACAGAAGTTTATGAAGTTTTCGCATCTAAGTTCTCTTAATATTTTCTGTTTTGTCGAGGTTTATTGATTGGGTGGGATGGCAATCCAATACTTGAATAACTGAAACAAATTAAAAATGATCTAGTTCAGTCGGTATCGTATCGAATATAAATCCAGTATAGCTTGCCCTAAGACCTCATTAAAAAGGCCAATGCAGGCGCACTGCAGACACTAGAGCACCCATTTCATAAAGCTATAATCTCAGCAACCCATATTTTGCAATAACTTGGTAGTCTATTGAATAACGTTAGCTATTTCTTTCAAGATCAAAAGATATTACGTAGTGGGGTTGGAATATGTCCAGATTATTAATTTTACGTACCTATCCCTCAAAATACGAGTAAGTATATCACTTGAAACTCAAACTCTTCCGCTTTATCCTACTAATCCTATTAATATTATAAAGGCGAAAGTCCGTGTGTGTGTGTGTGTGTGTGTGAATGTTTGTTACCACGTATCCCATAACTACTAAACCGATTTTGATGAAATTTTGATTGTAGATAGTTTAGGTTCCAAAATTAACACATAGAATACTTTTTATTCCGCTAAATTGTTTGATTCCCGTGGGATAAAAAAAGTAGTCTACGCGGGCGAAGCCGCGGGCGTTTACTAGTTTTCTATAGTACCTACTTAGATTGCATTGAATGAAATGCCTACCTATAAACTTCTTCTTCTTCTTCTTCTTCTCAGTCGGCATTTTCATTACTGAAGGTCGTGTCTACTCTGAATTTGAGTTCATCACTCGTTGCACTATGCTTCTCCACGTTTTCCTGTTTTCGGCGGTCTTCAAAGCTTTAGGTATGGGCAGGCCGGTGAGTGATTTTACTTGATCTGACCAACGGGTAGGTGAGCGACCACGAGGTCTTTTCCCGTCGACCTTACCTACCTATATACAATTCACTCTAATTTTTGTGAAAACACACAAAACCCCCAGAGCTTAGAACTTGTCGCCAACACTTTAAATCACGTTGTATCTCAAAGGAAATGTTACAATCGGAAAATAAATAACTTGGGAGAAAAGAATGGAAAGATATTGAACGTGTGGATTTGTGGGTTATTTGGCACGGGTATGTATCAATTTAAAACAGTTGTTGTTGTAAAATCAGTCTTATTACCAGTGATCGGAATTAGGCGGGCTTAAATACCTAAAGTTCAAAGAACAGAGGCAAAAAAGGGGAGACTTCCTTACTACAAGAATTTTATTCTTGTAGTAAGTAAGAATTTTATTGAAAGTTGGCACAATTTTCACAGTGAGTAAGTACATTTAAAATTAATGTTAATAATATTGTGAACTAATTCAAATAATTTTTCTATTTGACCGACGGAAAAAAGTTTTTTATCCTTATAATTTACATTTTAGTTTTTGTTATTAACTCAGGTAAAAAATTGATTCACCTTAAGGGCCAACTGAGGTGAATTTGTCAAAATAGAGGTTTACCGTTTTAAAGATTTTCTTAAAGCAAATCGTATTAAGATAGTGAAAAACATACTCTAAGTACTACCAATGAACTGATCTACACTGTGAGCTATTTTATATTTCAATATTTTGTGTATTTTTTTAATAAATTACTGGAGAAAGTACACAAAATATGAGCGCGGGGTTTTAAGCCTGACCGAACACTAAATTACTCAATTGAATTAAAAAATACAAAAACAACCACTTCAATATTTTATCTATCCTGTGAGCTATTTTTTTTTTCGTAGGTGTAGCTATATTCAACACAATAAAGGCAAGAAAGTTGAAGATAAAACTCTCCATACATTTTTTCTATGGAGTAGCTACTATGAATAAAAGGACGATTCACTGCCAAAAATCGTCAGACGGCCGCGGCCATTGGAGCTGGGAGCACGTCACATTGCGGAAATACTATTAGCTAAGCTGTGGCAGAGCCAGTGACGTCACGTGACTGTGTTCTTACATGAAAAGCGGTCGCGTAAACGTGCCATGTCATATTTTCGATAAAATCAGATTACAGTATGTAAGGCATCTTTTGATAAAGATTTTGCCTGGCATAAAAATGGACTATTTTCTATCAGCATAGGTACCTAAGTAGTAAGTAGGTGCCTATAGGTAAGTATACGTACGGAAGCATGCACATCCACATAGAAAGCTTTACAATCATTTTATGTTTTTATCATCTGGATTAGGTGATGATGATGCTGATGATGATGCTGATGATGATGCTGATGATGATGATGATGATGATGATCGTGGAACTTTTTATTGATATGGGTATCAAATGAAAGATTTTGTTGAGCGAAACACAATCATCATCGTCATCGTCATATCTTTATCTTTTCATATCGTCATGACTTCGTAACTTCGTAACTTCGTGACTTTGTATCTTCGTGACTTGGTAACTTCGTGACTTCGTGACTTCGTAACTTCGTATCTTCGCAACTTCGTATCTTCGTATCTTCTTATCTTCGTATCTTCTTATCTTCGTAACTTCGCAACTTTGCATCTTCGCATCTTCGCAACTTCGAATCTTCGTAACTTCGAATCTTCGTAACTTCGTATCTTCGTAACTTCGTATCTTCGTAACTTCGCAACTTCGAATCTTCGTAACTTCGAATCTTCGTAACTTCGAATCTTCGTAACTTCGTATCTTCGTAACTTCGTAACTTCGTAACTTCGTAACTTCGAATCTTCGTAACTTCGTATCTTCGTATCTTCGTATCTTCGTAACTTCGTATCTTCGTATCTTCGTATCTTCGCAACTTCACAACTTCGCATCTTCGCATCTTCGCAACTTCGTATCTTCGTAACTTCGCATCTTCGTAACTTCGCAACTTCGTATCTTCATATCTTCTAGAACAGAATTAACAGAAAATACAAAGTTACGAAGTTTTGAAGATACGAAGATACGAAGATATGAAGTTGCAAAGTTACGAAGTTGCGAAGTTACGAAGTTATGAAGTTACGAAGATACAAAGTTACGAAGATGCGAAGTTGCGAAGTAACGAAGATACGAAGTTACGAAGTTACGAAGATACGAAGATACGAAGATACGAAGATACGAAGATACGAAGATACGAAGATGCAAAGATGCGAAGTTGCGAAGATGCGAAGTTACGAAGATACGAAGATACGAAGATACGAAGATACGAAGATACGAAGATACGAAGATACGAAGATACGAAGATACGAAGATACGAAGATACGAAGATACGAAGATACGAAGATATGAAGTTGCGAAGTTACGAAGTTGCGAAGTTACGAAGTTGCGAAGTTACGAAGTTGCGAAGTTATGAAGTTACGAAGATACAAAGTTACGAAGATGCGAAGTTGCGAAGTTACGAAGATACGAAGATACGAAGTTGCGAAGTTACGCAGATATGAAGATACGAAGTTGCGAAGTTACGAAGTTGCGGAGATGCGAAGTTGCGAAGTTTTTTCAAATCCGACTGGTAGATTATCGCGTTCAAACAAACAAACAAACTCTTCCGCTTTACAGAATTGGTATATCGTCACCGGAAGTATCAATTAACGTAAGGGACATTTTGTCGAAAATGAGTTAAATATGCAGTTCGATCTAAAATTTTGCGCTCTATCGACTGGCATACTTAGAATTTTGATATCTTAAAAAAAACGACAGAATTTCTTTTTCTCTAGTACAAAGTACGTCCCTTACGTTAAAATGACCCATGACATTTATTTTTTCACTTGTTACTTACCTACTGTTTTAAACTTTTGAATAACATAAGGGACGGCTTTACATTGAATTTTAAGGTAAGGGACAGGCTATCTCCGAAACCATAAGGTTTATTTTAATTTTGAATTAACAGTTCGAAAGATGACAAAATTCTAAGAAACTTTGCACTTGAAAGTATTTTAATAGGACCACAGGAAAAAAAAATACAGACACATTTACTAAAAAAATATCTTATTTCGGCTCTCCTGTAAACCCGGGGTTTGTCCCTTACGTTAATTGATACTTCCGGTGACGATATATTGGTATAGATGTCAATACAAAATCGTTTCGAAGTTATAAATTTTAAAACGTAAAAAATGTTTGCCGAAACTTTGACCGCTTTGTGTCAGAGCGGCCCGCACTGCGTGGCGCTTTCAATGTGTGCGTTCTACGCACACAAGCTTGAGCGCTACGTTTCCCGCCCGTCAATACCTAAAACTGACGAGCGGCATAGCGTCGGAGCCCTCTTAATGTTAGACGTTCTTTATTAATGTCCCGGAAACGGAAATAATTGGGTCGAAAAATATTTAGTCCTAAAGCGTCTCCATTTGTCTCTGTTATTTTTCGAACTTTAGGTATTTTAGCCCGCCTCATTCCGATCACTGCTTATTACACAGGCTTTGCAGTTGAATTTCCAGTTGAAGTAAAAAAGAATCATACTGCTTTAAAACGGATTTAATAAGATAATAACATGGCTTAGGATCACAATTGTATGCCCAAGACACGGTGGACATTTTTTATTATTTTTTAAATGCCACACAGCGTCATCTAGCCCCAAAATAAGCAAAGCTTATACTATGGGATAGAATACTAATATAAATTAATAGATACTTTTGTACTATATTACACCCAGACACAGAACAAACATCTATGTTCATCACACAAATGTTTGTCCTGGGTGGGAATCGAACCCACTACTCACAGCGCAGAAGGCAGAGATACTACCAACAAACTGAGCTAAGAGGCCAGTCTTACATTCTTACATTTTCTCAAATCTTTAGGAAATTCAAGATAATTTGATATCCAAGGGGTTAGTTAGGGGCACATCCAAATACATATTTAGCACAAGTCTACATTTTTAGTTAGCTTTCCAGGACCTTACAATATAAGTGATTCAACAATCAATACTATAAATGTAAATTCTGTGGTTCCGGATTCGTTCATAGGATTTGTGGCTTGAGTGCAATAAT
The DNA here is from genome assembly GCA_958496255.1 of Camptogramma bilineatum. Lineage (NCBI taxonomy): Eukaryota > Metazoa > Arthropoda > Insecta > Lepidoptera > Geometridae > Camptogramma > Camptogramma bilineatum. The sequence continues at coordinate 5,297,939 of OY292467.1, read as the reverse complement.
ATAAAATGGACTTTATTGAAATTTCCATACTATTTCATGAAACTTGTTCAGATAAATATTGCAGAACAGAAGTGGTTTCTCGATTTATTCAAACGCTATTTCAGGAACTCTATAACATGCATATTTATCGTCTGTGGGTATTCTATTTAATTTTTCTATATCTTATTTTCTTTCTTCTTCTAATCTTATTCATTCTTTTCAGATTTCTTTAAAATGGCCATGACGATTTTGTATGGGCGGTTGGTGCCATTTTTTTTCGCGCGGCCATCAACCAAACTTTAAAATATAAACTAGGAGTATAACAAACAATATTTGTGAACACAGACATACACATCTACACTCAGCCAGGACTGAGTTATACAGGGTGATTTTTGCAAGAGTGCCTCTGAGGCCAAATCTGAAACTATTAGCAATAGTAAAAAACATTCAAAGGAGTCTATATAGCATGGAAGCACTCAGTTGCTAATGCTACTAGCGGGCACCCATTCAAATTATGATCGTTTAAAACGTCTTGCTTAACTTCAACGATCTATCAAGAACGCAGCTACGACACGAGCTATACCTATGAAAGGAGATGGCATCAGGGTACCTAAAGTGTCCGCTTTTGATGAAACATCAGATGTTTCATAAATACTTCATATGCTTCATCAATGCTTCATCTATGAAGCATAATACACCTTTTTTGATAGTTCTCTATAGAATCCATTTTATACAATTCTGTCATAAAAGGTGTTTTAAAATATGCTTCATAGATGAAGCCTAACCCTAATTGATGAAGCATAGATGAAGCATTTATGAAATATCATGTTTCATCAAAAGTGGCCACTTTAGACCCCACAGATCTAGTTGTGAGTGAACGAACTGGTAAAAGAAGTGAATGACCTTTTGCATAGAACTGTAAACCAGCTGTAAACAAACTTTCCCTCGAGAACAAAAGAAGCAGAACAAAATACTTGACCGTTTAATTATGCAAAATGATCTTTAAAAGCACTAGACTGTGACGCTGCCTGTAGTGTCGAGTAAAAATCTCATCAACTAATATAAAAAAGATTTTATAAGAGTATTTTAATAGTGATATAAGAACAGCTAAGTACTATAAGTGCTTTGAATAAATAAATAATGCTGGACATTTCACACAGCATTCTATATCATAGTAAGCAGAGCTTGTGTTATGAGAACTACTGACTGATATAATAGGTACTTAAAATATACTTTTTTGTAAATACATACATAATACACATAGACAAACACCCAGACCCGAAACAAATATTTGGAGAACATACAAACATTTACCTCACGGCGGGAATCGAACCCGTAGCCTTCTGTGTTTCAAGCGGGCCTTCGCCCACTGTCCCACAGAGGTCGAGATTAATTAATAAATCTTGGCTGACATTGAGAGTTTCAGTTGTATTTTTATTTTACTTAAAATATGGTTTCACTATAGTATGTCATAATTAGTAATTTTTTAATTATAATACAAGAATCCTCGCATATTGCAAACTTTCTATCAGCATATATTTTTTGTATGCCAGTGCGCACACTACAATGATTATGGACGATACAGGACATACTAGCAACCCAACCCGCCCCCTGATTACGTAAAACTTGCAATAGCAATGCGACAGCAATCACTACGCGACCTGTCGGAAAATATCACTAAAAATCGTATTACGGAAGCCAATCGCACGTCTATTGCTCGCCTGTCGCAAAATGCACTTTGGCCATAGTAGATTTTTAGTGATATTTTTCGACCGGTCGCGCAGTGATTGCTGTCGCATTACTATTGCAAAGTCTTACGTAATCAGGGGGCGGGTTGGGTTGCTAGTACAAATATTATTTCCAGTAGTGCAGTAGCAGCCCAACCCGATCAAACTATATGCCGATAGAAAATTCTACAGTCTGCGATTGCTCTAACAGATTTAAGTCGTGAGGCACTTAATAAACTTTCATTGCATTCAAAATCGGCTTCCAAAAATTAACAGATTTTAAAATTAGTATAAGTCTCGTCTTGTAAAAAGAACACTGCAAGAAAGTGGAAGGGTGTGTTTTGTCTCATGTTTGCGCATGAGTAACCTATTCGCAAACATGAGACAAAACACAACCCCTCCACTTGCTTCCAGCGTTCTTTTTACATGATACTATACGATACATTGCTGTCAATAACCTTATGAAAGACGTCAGATTGTTCCAATAAAACTTATAAGTTAGGCGATTCACACTATTTGTATCAAACAGATCCTAAATACAATGGCACAGGTGGTTCAACTGTCAGTGTGAACAAATACGGGGTAATTGCCTACGCCGTAGCGGTGTAGCCTCGTAGCCGCGTAGCATAGAATTGATCAAACGATGTTTGACAAACACGACACTAAATACCTAGCGATTAGTAGTTCAAACTAAACAATTCCGAATTTTGCAGTGACTTTGAAAAAAGCGGTTAGTTTAGTTTACTGTTATGCATTTTTTTAATTACTCGATATTTTCGGATTCTTTCGAATACCTATTTGAAATAAAAGTATCAAAACACTTCGTATTCAGATTATTTAAGTTTATAAACTTTAACGACTTTCTATCTAATATAACAATGTGGGATCTTTTAAAAACGATTTGGACGATATGAATTCAAAGCCTCTGGAATACGAAGACATGATCATTCATAAACAAACATATTCATGTTTTTATTTTAGGGAATTACCCATCCTTCAACCTATTAGCTCTCTGTGAAAATGTTATGGTTCTACAAGACATAATTATTGAGTAGCATTGTGAGGATAAGTAACTTATCCGTACCCATATTATAAATGTGAAAATAGTTTATTTGTCCTGGTTTCACGTCAAAACAGAGCGATGGATTGACGTGATTTTTTGTGTGGAGATAGTTGGAGGGCTGAAAAGTAACATAGGCTACTTTTTATTCGGGTACCACGCGAGCGAAGCCGCGGGCAGCAGCTAGTTATTTAATAAATCCGTCTCCAGATACGGATAGAGAGGAATGGCAGAGTCTAGAGGAGGCCTTTACTCGGATAGAGATCCTCAAATGAGAAATAATATAAGAATGAAAGAATGAGAAAAAGAAATATATAATTTATTAAGTATAGGTACTAAAACTAACATACAATAATTAAAAATAATCAAAATTAAAAAAAAAATCAGATATTTACTACACTAATCAGAATAACAAAAAAATTTTAAGATACAATAAATAATTAATTAATAATAAATAACATTAATACTAATGCATGCATAAAATATCTATTCACTAAAATCAATTTAATTTAATATAAATTTTTAACTTATCTTCTTAAGTCTAGTCTAGATAGATAGATAGATAGATAGATAACACTTTATTGTTTACCACAAAGAAACCTTAAGTATAAATTATCTAAACATAGGTAAAAACAATTGGCGGCCTTATCGCTTAAAGCGATCTCTTCCAGGCAACCTAGGATGGATTGGACAGAACAAAACAGAAGGCGAGAAGGTGTGGCAATTAAGTACCTTCATACTACTAACAAAGCAAAAATAATAATAATAATAATAATAAACAGTAAAGAAGATAAATAAAAATAACTAATTAAAATCAAAAATATATACATATGTACCTAGTAAATAATAAGCAAATAATAATAATAAATAAGTACACTATTTATTATGGTTTAACCAGAACAGCAAGAAAGATAGTGTTTCATGACCATAGTTTTGAAGATGTTAGGGGTCTTGGCCTTTCTAATCTCTATAGGCAAATCGTTCCACAGGCGGACAGCCTGCACTGTGAAAGACTTCTCGTAGAAGGTGGAAGTATGAACAGGTGTTTTCAATTGGAGCGTGTTAGATGAGCGCAGGGATCGGGGATTAGAAAGATAGAGAAATTCAAACCGTTCCTTAAGGTAGAGAGGGGTTAATGGAGAAAAGAGAATTTTGTAAAGAAGATTAAGCACATGAGCATTCCGGCGAAAACGAATTGGCAACCATTTAAGCCTGTTACGAAATTCAGAAATATGGTCGTATTTGCGTAATCCGAATATAAACCGTATGCAGTAATTTTGGAGGCGCTCGAGCTTATAAAGCTGCTCCTCGGTGATATTTAAATAGCAAGAGTCAGCATAATCAAGGATCGGAAGGAGAAGGGATTTTGCGAGCGCAACTTTAGTCGCAGTTGGTAGAAAGTTACGGAGTCTCCTAAGAGAAGCACCTGATGCAAACAACTTGCGACTAATTTCAGCCAAGTGCGGACGCCAGGAGAGCTTAGAGTCGATAAGTACGCCTAAGTTTTTGACCGAATCACTTATTTCAATGCATTTTCCATCAAAAACAACTTGTGGCAGATGAAACCAGTCAATCAGTGAAACCAATCTGGAACTGCCAATAACAATGATCTGGGTTTTATCTGGGTTAACTGAAATACCGTAGGCTTTACTCCACGCTAGAATACTGCGCAGATTAGAGTTAGTGATCTCAATAGCCTCATGAAGCCGGGCTAGAGGTGCTTGAGTATAAATCTGAAGATCATCAGCGTACAGGTGATAGGACAAAGAAAGATGTTGAGAAATAGAGTTTATGAATACAGCAAAAAGAAGGGGAGATAAAACTGCGCCTTGAGGAACACCGGCTTCAATGTGGCACCAAGATGAAAATGTACTATCAACACGGATGCGTTGCCGGCGACCATGCAAATAACTATAGAACCAGTCAACCACCGTGGAAGAGATGTTAAGCGATTGGAGTATAGCAAGCAGTATGTCAAAGTCAACATTGTTAAATGCGCTACTGAAATCGAGAAGTGACAGTACGGTGAGTTGTCCAGTTGCCATGCCAAGGCGGATGTCATCCGTAATTTTAACTAGTGCGGATACTGTGCTATGCCCAGAACGAAAGCCAGATTGAAAAGAATTAAAAAGATTATTATCAGCAAGGAAGGTACTAAGTTGTTGATGAATTAGGCGTTCTAAAACTTTTGAAAGAAAAGGAAGAATGGAGATAGGGCGATATTCAGAAAAAGATGATGGATTTGACTTTTTAGGAAGGGGCAGTACATGAGCTTCTTTCCATGCCGATGGGAATATACCAGATGACAAGGAAGCGTTAAATATATGCCGAATGACAGGAACGACCACATCAATAATAGGAATGATCATATTCCGACTTATATTGTCACTTCCGATAGCGTTAGAGGAAATGGACATAATGCTCTTCTTAACGTCGCTATCGGTAAATTGAGTGAAATTAAAATTGGAATAGTCAGGAGACGGAGTTAAAGAAATGTTATTTAGTGTTGAACTTTTGTAATTAGAGTCAAAAGGAGTAGAAGTAGAAAAGTGTTTGTTCAATGAATCAATGTCTAAATTATTGACGGTGCTGTCCTGGCGAGACCTCCCGATACCCAACGATCTAAGAAATCTCCACACTTTGGCAGGATCATGATTTTCAACAGAATCATGTATGTGACGGCGTTGGGCATCTCTGCAAACTCTGTTGCAGTAGTTCCGACGATCCACATACTTATCTCGGTTTGCTTCAGATGGCCGAAGCTTATATTTGAATTTTGCAACAACTTTTCTGTGCATAGCCAATCTGAGATCATCCGAAATCCAAGGCGCAGGAAGATGCTTCAGCTTAATAGCTCTAACAGGGGCGTGTACATCATATAGTTTGACCATTTCATTAGTGAACATCGCAACCTTATCATCGATAGCGACGACATTTGCAACACAATCCCAGTCCAAATCATTGGCATCCCTTCTCAAGTTTTCCAGATTCAGATCCCTAAAATTGCGCTGCATGATAACTTTAGGTTTGATTTTAGGAGGACGAACTTTGTAGGACAAGAAAATCAGATCATGGTAAGAGAATTCATCTGCTGGACACTGTTTATGAGAAGCTACATGAGCGAGAGAGGAAACAAGAATTAAATCTAAGAGGGAGGGTTTACAATCCGGAAAATGATGAGTGGAATTTAAGGGCAGTATATTCAAATTCAAAGAATCAGTTATTGAATTCAATGACCTCGATCTGAAGTCCTGTCTAAGTAGACAAGTGTTAAAATCGCCCATTATGATGGTATGATCAACAGAACCGACAAAGCTCTCCACAAGTTGTTCAAAAGAATTAAAAAAGTCAATGCGTTCAGAAGGGCAGTAATATACACCAAGTAAAATTTTCCTATATGAAAGTTCAATTTCTAAAAATAAATGTTCACCGGCACAAGGTGGTGATGGTTGCGCTGACATACTAACAATTTTGAAAGGAATATGAGCTCGAAGATAAATGGCAACACCGCCACCACCACACCATGTCCGGTCATTTCGAATCAAGACAAAACCAGGTAGGGAGTAAGAAGTAGAGTGGAGACAAGGCTTTAACCATGATTCCGATATAAGAATAGCATGAATGTTCCTGTGCTCAAATGATGTCAACATACCAGAATAATGAGCCGGAATACTCTGTGCATTGATGTGGAGGACATTAAAGTTATTTGGAAATTCAGAAACAAATGCATCTATAGTAGAAGAAAGAGAAGGTACACTGCAGAAACTATCATCAGAAGAGGAACAAGAAACAAAGTCATCACTATCACCATCGATCATGCTATAGTATAAACCAGCAAAGCCTGTTGTTTAACAAATTATATTAAAAAATAATAATTTTAGAATAGAGAATTTACTTGTTTAACTTTAATTTAGTCTAATTTAAGTTCCAAACAATCCACCCGCCAGTTGTGAACTCAGTACTAAGATTATGTAAAATTAACAAAGCTAAAACTAAAAAGAACACAAAACAAAAACATTCTATTTTTCTTTGTTTTGTTTACCAACCGAGTGGAGTGAGTGATTACAAGAATGAGTAACATTTGATTGACATCTGACACAGACGACTTCATAGTGACAGTGACAAAGAAATGAAGTAAACTAAAATAAATAAAAAAAAAAAAGAATTACACAAATTCTATTCTGAGTGACGTCTGTCAAGTGTCACTGCGTCAGTGTCAAGTCAATGCCAAACAAAAGAGAGGTTTTGAATTTTATTGTAGGTTGTGTTGTGAGAAAAGTAAAAGTTTTTTATAATCACCGCACTCAGCACTTCAGCAGCAAACGACTACCCTTTCGGGAATAAAATACCGCAGATATTGATGACTACTACTTCTTAACTGCAGCAGCTCGTCTGGTTTTAGACGCTCCGGCATTCACCTTAGCCGCAGGCGCAGCTGGTTGCACCGGCGAAATAATTGGTGTCGGCGGGACATCTTTCCGTTCTTCGATTGAGTTAAGGTCATCCATTGACCTAACACGGCGACGACCGCCGTCGGGCCCAACCACATACACGGAGCCGTCCATTGTCCAACATTTCGTTATTCCGTATCTTTGACGCGCCTCCAGAAACACATCGTGCCGTGCTTTCGTTAAAAACTCTGACAGAGTTATACCTGATCCTTTTAGAGCAGATTTAGCCGACCATAGCTTATTCTTCATAGTGACATCGCGCAATTTGACCAAAATGGGTCTGGGTTTGCTGGTGGGAGACTGTCGTCCCATTCTGTGGCAACGGCTAATGTCGCTGTCTGAGAAACGATGCTGCTTTAGTAGCCCAGAAGCAGTTTTAACTACCGCAGCGGCTGTGTCTTCTTTCTGTTCTTCGGGAATACCATGCAGCAGCAAGATCTTCCGCCTATTCCACATTTCAAGCTCGTCCATTCCTCTGGCGACGCAAGCTACTTGAAGCTGAAGGGCCTTGAGAGAACTAAAGATAAAGTCCTTGAATGCTCGGAACTCCTCAGCAAGGCTTTCAATGCTGGATGCTAGTGCAGTCTTCTTCCGCAGAGATTCATCAAAAGAATCCATTCTCTTGGAGAAAGACAGCATCATCTCGGAAAGTGTGTGACTGATAGCTTCATTAATACCTTCCATGATGTGTCAGTGTTTGTGGTGAGGTAGAGTCCAAAGTGTGATAGTGTTCGCCAGGAGAATAAGTATTGCAGTTTAATACTGAGGTTCACTGGATGGCAGGTGTGTTCAACCAAATTTAACTTTGAATCATTACTAGACTCATTTAAACTATTTCTACTTATTAATTATTATGAGAGCTCTTGTAACTAAGTTGTACTATTTCGACACCTACCCGCCGAAAAAATCATTTGAAGGATAAATAAATGGCTTTATAATAATAATAATAATAATAACCACGCGAGCGAAGCCGCGGGCAGCAGCTAGTTATTTAATAAATCCGTCTCCAGAGTGAGCCACTAGCTCTTACGAATGGACATACGTTTATTCATTACTTTAATGTTAAGCCGCCTTAACATATTTGGCGAGTCTAGGCCAACGCGAGCGAAGGCAAATTGATGCAAGGCAAGTGCTACCGTCTAGCTAGACGTTTGGTAAGTATATGCAAACCAATGCAAACCAATGCGCTTGTATTCATTCGGTCAGCTAGGCGAGCGCTGCTATCTACACGTTGGCATTGGCGTTCACTCGGCAAGGTTGGGCCAACATGTATTAGCAGCTTCACCGATGTTCAAATGAATCATGAGAACTTATAGCATAGGAACCCAGTTGGTATTATAATAGGCGACTATAAGCTTGCAATCACGTATGGAATGCTAACTTATGAAACCTAGCGTGAAAACCTACAACCGATACGATAGTCCGGAAGATCAAACTTCAATTAACAGGGACAAACTTGCAACCCTGTAACAAGTTTTAAAGCCACAGCTGGGTCCCGATGCTGGTGGCTTTACAACCAGTTTTGTTCACAAGAATATAAAATGTATCATGTCATTTTAAATACGTTTTTTTATGGTTATGAAAGCACAGAAATCGCACCGCTATCTAGCTCTATTCATGTGAAAATCTAATCTGGATGCGTGTATTTTGGGGTTTCAAATGTGTGATTGAACCGAATTTTTTAAGCAATTTTCATTTCAGATTCCATTGTAATGTGAGATTAAAATTATGAATAGAAACGTCTACAATATAATGTTTATTAAATTTTCTAAAAAAAAAAAAAAAAACAAATCAATGAACTTATAATAAAACAGGTCCAATTCTGTAGGTACAAAAGCTAAACAGTATTTTTTTTATTTTATCTGTCTGACTGTCTGTCTGTATCTTGAACGAGCATCACGCCGAAACTACTAAATGAATTTGAATGAAACGTGGCATGATTTGAGAAATTTAGGTTTTCGTGAAAACTTGTAAGTACCAAAACTTACCTTAATTATCAACTTTTTTTATTTTTCGGAATTTTTCCTTTACTTGTGCTGTAAGACCTTGCTTGTAACCAAATTTGACAATTCTAGGTCAACCGGAAGTACCCTAGAGGTTTTGGGTTGAAAACCTAAATGGTAGTTCCCGTTGACCTAGAATCACGAAATTTGGCAAAAAGCAAGGTCTATAGCACAAATAAGGGAAAAATTCCAAAAAATTAAAAAAGTTGAAAATTAAAGGGTGTACATACATACATAGTTGACGCCAATTAAGATTGTCCTCTGAGTTGTATGGGCGCTCATACAAATAAGCGGGCTACAACATAATGGGTATAATGGGTAGGTACGGAACCCTCGGCGTACGAGTTCTACTTGCACTTGACCGGTTTTTATTTAAATCTTTATAGATAATAATTATTGCCCATGTTAGAACTCTTAGCAGAAGCATATACTTTCACCTTCAATATTTTTTCTTAAAAGCTAACAAAGAGTAGAGCTTTTTTTTCTCTTTCTGTATACTTAAATATAAAATGAATATATTTGGGTACGTTAATCCTCTATGCGTTTCGTAACTATTGATCAGATTATGACGAAACTTGGGTAGGATCTTCTGAGGATAAGGAAAGAGTTTCTGGCTCAAAAAATCTATATGTAAGTATAAAGAAAAAAATAGGGCGGTACGAAGTTCAACCTAAAAGTAAACAAATAAGAAATAAATTCTCATAAACTAAGTCACTGGTGTTCCACTAGGTTAGTTTGTTTATTCCCCCGGGTGCTGGCCTTTACCTGGTATTTAGAGAGCATTGTGCAAGCCCACGTCTTTAATTAGATTGTCACGCATGAGGCGTGTTCACGAACCGTCTATGAAAAATGCATGTTTTAAAATCAGGTCACGCATAGTAGTTACACGTTTAACCTCTTTTTCATAGACGCGCTTTTCTAAGAAAATCAATAGTTTCGGTATCAAAATGACTATTACCTATAATAATAGGTATTTACGAAGTACGCAAAATCCAGGTTTCTTCACTGAGTTGATTTTCAAATTATCTTTGGCTTGAAGAATAAATATGGTGGTTTGACGTAATAATAAACAAAATCTGTCAAACCGCAAAAAAAACATCCAAGGGAACGTAAAGTTTTATAAAAATCGTGATAAGTTTCATAATAACAAAACTCATACAGAATAAATAATAGTACTACCAGAACCCACCAAATTCACACTCTCTTTATAAGTATTGACTGATTCAACACCCAATTACACTCTCAAAGTTGAATTTCCAGAGTTTTCTTACATACTTATTCAAAGCTACTCATTTATCTTTCACGGGCCACTGGCTACTCATACCTGTATAAATTGCAATATCCTGTTTTAAAGCGCATTACAGTGTTACATGAGGACCATCAGTCAATGTCGACGTGAACTGAATGCCTGATTCTGGGGAAGGAATACACAATCTGGAAGTGACTCCGTAGGAATAAAAAAAACTTAGGCCTTTACATCTTTTACTAGATCATTGATACAGTGTCAAGAGACAATCTTGCCTACATTTTTGTTCTGTGTCTGGGTGTTATAAAGTAAAATAAGTATGTATTTACGAAAACATAAAAGTATTCTATCAGTTATTGTTCCCCTATTACAAGCTTTGCTAAGTTTGGGGTAAAAAAAAATACGGAACACTTAGTGCCTGGGACATTATTGAGATGGAGTAAGCTTGCCCAGCACTCTCAGCTTAACCAGCCATATCCACAAGAAAGACATGGTCAATATGTATGGGGCTGACTAAAGCTGATTGCACATTTCGTACACATAGATAAAAACTCCGGTAACTCAAAATTCCCCCAAAATTGAGTTATTGGCGTTTTCGAATTCCTAAACTGAATATGAATACCCATACGGTGATACAAATACGTTAAAATTGAACAAACTTGAAAAAGTGTATACCTTCATGAATTACAAAATTTCATTTTTCATAGTCTGTCATAGATATCTAAATCAGTTTTTTGGAGGTTTTTTATCATTTCTGAAAAAGTAGGTTTTTCGAGTTACCAGGGTTTTTATCTAGGGGTGTGATTTGTCAGCATCGTACGCGCCGCACGCGCCAGATACATACCGCATTTATAAAATACGGCGCGTACAGTGTGGGTAAAAATGTATGAGCTATACACGTGAGGTTTTTCAGGGCCACTCAGGGGCAGTTTGAAACCTTGAGAGTTATCGAAAAATCTTGTTAGGAGTTACAGGCTCAATAAAAAAAAAAAATTAGTTCTGCATTTCACCCGGTGTGATTTGACCCGGAAAAATATTAAAGCTCTTAAAAGTGACACGAAAAAGCATTTTGTTTATTTATTTGTTAAACATTTAATTACAAAATGTTGTTAGGGGTCCTTTCACTATTTTTCAATCATGCAAACTAATAATGATCTCTACATCCGTGTTTTTATGAGCAGCAATTCATTTGAGTCAACTGATACGTTCGGTTTGATTGAGTGGGGTTTAGTTTGGGTATATTTGTCTAAAATTTTCCATACTTAACTAAATAAATTTAAACATGTTATCTCTATCAGAGTTCATCTTAACTTTCGTACCATCATCATCGTATACTCTGTCTATTCCTAGAAATTAGATAGATAGATAGATAATGCTTTATTGTACAACAAAAAGAATAAAAGTAATCACAAAAAACATGAAATTCCTTAAATTCAACGACGAATTCGTGACGCCTCCATCCACCGATTCGTTAATAATTTCATCGGTTTATTGGTTGAAAAAAGTAATACACGCGAATTTATAACTTAATAGGAACCCAAAAATTCGCATCAATCTTCCAATTCAATTTAACACAGCACACCCTGCGGCCGTGTCGTGCCCCTATATTAGCACGGAAACAATCCCCCAGCCGAGGCACAGCCTACTTACGTTATTTTTCATCATTTCACTGCATCTTTATTCGCATTTATCTTATCCATCCGTCCCTGTTACTCTTTACGCAAAAGTTTATAGCTCAATGTATCTATCTCGTTCTTGCGATCGTTTGTTTACTGCGACCGTTATATTGACGTTATCTGTCAGATGCTGTTTCGGTCGCACAGACTAATAACATAAATAACCGTCTGAAAATGAACATTACAGCTGCTACCAACATTTTGTCACGAGTTTTAGGACATTGTTAATTAACAACAAAATGTAATATTATACCAAAGGATTTAATAAGGTTACACTGACAAGTAATAATACCACTCCTGAAAATGTTAACTGAGAGTTAAGATCAGATTCTATGACCCAGTTCCAAGACGAAATAGTTTCCGAATTATGTCAAGTTTGTAACTAAACCGGCTATACAAAATATAGTAGGTATATAAAACAAAACATTGGGACTGACAAGGCTCAATTTTAAATATAAGAGCTTGTTGATGATCACAATTCATTAATTGTCATCCGGAAACTGAGATAGCATTGAAGTGTTAAAAAGTACAAATTTACTTTTTGGTGGGAATCTATTAGTTTAACTGAGTTGAGTTTTAGGGGTAGTCTTTATTACTCCTTATACCCGCCCGATTGCCTTAGGCCACTACAATGGCCCAGGGCACTTGAGGGGTCGCGCGGCCACTAAAATCACGATTTCTATGGTGTTAGGGCTTCCCCATTCGTCGGGAGTGTCTTTATTTGTTGGTAACATTATTCTCCCACTGCTGTTCATGCTAAAAGTCATAGATAATTTATAATATTTCTACAATGTGTCAAAATACCGGAAGAGAAAATACGTTTTCAAACTTTATTTTTGAAAGAAGGTTCAAATAAGATTTTCAGCGATGACCTATACATGTTTGGCATTAATTAAATCTGACAGGTATTTAGGATAATTACTGAACCATTAAAACCCCGTTTTATAGTAAAAAATTTGAATTTGATCAACATTTTGAATATTGCGGGTGAATTTTGTTTGAAGGTCGGCTATTGTGATTGGTGTGTAATAGTGATGTGAAGGAGGTTAGTTTTGTTCGTATTGTTTGCTAACTACATATTTATACCAATCAGAAAGACTTCAAACCAGACTATAGGATGAGAAATGAACCAGTATTGAATTTTTATTTGCCGTGAGCGCACTCCCGCTCCTGGCGCGCGGAACAAAATGGCGTGTTTTGGCCTTTTGCAAACGCGAATTAGATAATTACTTTAATGTCGATGTGTATATGTTTTGTGTTAAATAATAAAGGTGTGTAGTGTACTAAGTGTGTGCACCATGTTGACGCAGATATTTGCTATCAATTTTGAACAATTGTGAGTTTTTATTTTGCAAGGTGCCAAACATGTTTACGGAATGGAATAAACAATTTATTTGGTGGTGACAATGTAATCCCCTTGAGCAGGTAAGTAAGTAGTTAATAAGCTTGTTAAATTCCGATTCCAATGATACCACAAACAGGTTTAGTCCAGGAATAAAATCACTGGCAAAAAAAGTTAAACCGCTGGCAAAAGTTGTTTCGCGGGCGTTGGTTATGCTAGGCAGGCAATCGGTCCGGGGGGCGGGGCACCTCAACGGATACTTTATGTTTAAAATTAAATTTAAAGTTATTCTGTGAAAGTAATGTATGTTTATAAAAATAATGTGATAGCTTTTATGACCTATGAAGAATAATAAAATTCTCGGGCATATTACGGTATCAAAATGTACAGGAAACCGTTGGTTTATAAAACGGCGAAATGGTGAAGAAAGTTACACCTCTTTGTAAATTGAGGCTCAGTGGAAGTCACTGAGATTAGATGGAGACGTTTCATCTTGTGGAATTATATTTTTCTTGGAATTTTCAGTGCAAAGTGAAAATGCGGCCGTTATCAATCCGCACCTTTTTGCGTTATTTTTGCTAAATTCTAAGTTGTTTTGAGGGGCAAATTTGTAAGCTGAAAATATAAGGTAACTACAGATAAATGCAATGAGTCGTTTTTAAACTTTCGCGATCAAAACGCATTATAAATACAAAATGTATCTAAGTATTTATTACGTAAATTGCATTTTCATTTAGCTATTAAGCTTTATATAATAACTAGCGGACGTCCGGGGCTTCGCCCGCGTGGACTGCTACTTTTTTATCCCACGGGAAACTTGCATTTTTTCGGGATAAATAGTAGCCTATGTCACGCTCCAGCCCTCCAACTATCTCCACACAAAAAATCACGTCAATCCGTCTCTAGGTTTTGACGTGAAAACAGGACAAACAAACAAACACACTTTCACATTTATAAAACAGGTAAATAATAAAACTATGTTAGACATTTTGTACAGCACTATCTAGCTCCAAACTAAACTAACAATGATGAAGCTGAAAAAAAAAAAAATTTTTTTTGCATCGCGATTTGAAAAAAATTTGCTATCATCTAATATTAATTTTTAGGCTTTGTTTTGTCAAGCTTTAAGTCGTTTCCGTGTCACCTGAGAATGACGAAAACGAATTCCTCTCCAGTAATGCTTGGCATGTTTTGTTTGTGTGCAAACTTGGGTCTCTCCGCAACTTTTGCCATAAATTTACCATCCAACATTCCTGAAATGGTTTTGCTATCTTAGAAGCGGTGAAGACTGAATACGAATTTAAAATAACGTAGCATAGCATTTCAATAACATGCCTCTTAATATTCAAAATTCAAAAATATTTATTTAGAACATTAACATGGGGATAGTCAGTATTGGGAACGTTGAACTGCTGCAAAAGTTAAACAAAACTGTGTTGCAGAGTCAGCGCCCTCCTCCGGCAAAATAGGTATGAGTAAGTATAATTTTTTTTTTGAAGCATTAGCGGCGCTTGCTTACAACTTTTTTGATACATCGTTGAAGTTAAGCGACGACGTTCTGAGGGGTCAACATTTGGACGTCAGGATCTGATGATGGAATCCCAGGAAAAGGCAACTATCAGATTTATGTAAAAATATCTTTTTATTTATTAATAAGAGCAAAATTCCTCACTGTAGGACGTTGCCAGCCTCCCTTGAGAGACAAGCTGGCTGCCCAATTAAAGGATTGGTCCGCAGTGGCCCAAAATAGGGACAACAGGACAGGAAAGTATGCCCTAGGGCTCTTCAATTTTACTAATTATATAATACCCATTCTGAAAGAAAACGCCTTGGTGGCCTAGTGCCCTACTATAAATATGTATCTAGTACTCTAGGTACTATTCCAATATATAAAGAGGAAGAGTTTTTTTCTTTCATTGTTTGTTTGTTTGTTTGAACGCGCTAATCTCTGGAGTCGGATTTTAAAAATATATTTCTGAATTTGATAGCTTAGTTAGATTGGCTTTTAGGAACAAGAATTTCTACCGTAGGTAGAGTAGAGTCGTAGTCTTGTAAAGTAGGTAAACAATTTTATAAAAAAAATAGTTTAGTAAAAAATAACATAGCCACTTTTGAAAACCCAGTTTTCTCTAATCTTTATATTTCGAATTTCAAATTATCTTATCTTCCTAATCGTAACTTTTTATCTACGAGTATCTGAGTATTTTTCTCACTTACTCGGTGCCCTAAAACTTTACAACGTTATTTTAACACAAGCAAGATGTTTCCATTTTAAGAAAATGAATTTGAAATAAAATAAGTATAAACGTCTGGCTATTCATTCAATTAATTAATTATTCATTTAAGTCCCGTCGGCACGGCCGCATCATTTATGTATACTTCGTTTTGTCTACTTAGCCGGGCGGGAAGTCATTTCTGTGAAATGGAATTACTTTGTCATGGTAAGATAATAATAAAATCAAGCATTTCTCTTTGCGTGAGACGCGACCGCCTGAAGTGACCGTATCTCAAGCCCCCTCCCTCCTACCTTACTGAAGATTCTCCGGATGAATTGAAGCATTACGTACCTACCTATTTAAATTGACGATATTTTTTACTAAGTTCCTGTGCGTTATTATAATTTTCTAACATCTTTGTATTGGTCTTATAGCGGGAAGGTTACTTTTTTACCATGTTTTACTAACTAAAGCCTATCCTTTGGGGTGCTGCCCAAGACATTTTTGAGCATGAGATGGAGAAGACTTACCCAAATGTCTGTTGTGCCTAGATTTACAGTCATTTTTGTTAAATTGGTCTAGCCGTTCCCAAGTTATACGCTTCTTCTATTTTTTTGTGTCGATGCTTCAGTTCGATTCTTAATTATTTTTGGAGTAAAACTATTAAATTTTTTGGAGTAAAATAATGCGCTTATTAAAGATGAAGATCATTTCAGTTTTTTCATAATAGATTTACAAAAAGGTATTTTAGCAGAACACCTTTTATTTAATAGAGTTTAGATTTATATAGCTCAGTGTGAAATGTAGGTACCAAAAACGGGCCAAGAAAAGTTTACAATCATTAATGTTGCACGAATCGACACAATTCCAATTTTAGAACATTCCACCCCCAGCTAAGCTCGCTGACAGATGGAGGTACCGAGGCATATTGTTGCTCCCCTCTTGTCAGCAATTTGTCAGCAGCATCATTGCGTTCGCAATTAAACCATCGGACGCTCTCGTTTATGATCCGAATCGAGCAATGTTGCCAACATCGTAAACTTATTTTTTACGAGTTGGTTTCATAATGTTGGTAATGAGCATTTGTATACAATTCACGGTCGAGGTTATCACTCTGTCAAGTGATTTCAGCCTATTTACATAAATACCAGTTGAGTAAGCGAGAGATTATATTACAGCCTGTGATTATGTGAGACGGCGTTTATCTAGTCAGCGGGACGCCGATTATAATGGAGGAAAAGTTCTGTCCTTAAGTGATATCAACTGTCACTGAGCTATCCAGTACCCAGCTTTGCTCACATAGTATAAGTATATTCAGACTTATTAACTGTTTATTCTAGTCTATATTTCAGTATTTTGTTGAATATAATACTTAAATACCTAATGTTCAATACATAAACTCCAGATCAAGAGCTATACTTTTCGTATTTAAATAAATAAATATTGCTGGACATTTTACACAGCGCCATCTAGCCCCCAAACTAAGCAAAGCTTGTACTATGGGAACCAGATAACTGATAGAATACTTATAAACTTTTTTTTGTAAATACATACATAGAATACTTTATAATATAATAATATTTATTTTACTATTTACCTATATTGTTTGTGAGAGAAATAAATAAATGATTTAATGATTTGAATGATTTCATAACACTCAGACACAGAACAATCATCTATGTTCATCACAAAAATGTTTGTCCTGGGTGGGAATCGAACCTAGTGCAAAAGGCAGAGCTACTACCAACTGAGCTAAGAGGCTAGTCAAGTATTTACTAAACAACATTATTTATTTAAGGGAGTGATTAAGTGTCATTTTAATAGTCCTCCATGAATTTAAATACAATGTTTACAGTGCCAGCTTTTGATAAAATGAATTATAAATAATACGCGTGTCTGAATATAAAAGTGGTTTCATGTTTATCGACGCGTGAACACAATCGCTTATTTCTCGTCTGTTTTCCAGTTCCAAAAAAGTGAAGGTTCGCACAAAAAATATGCGAAAATATAATTCAGATTAGTCTCCATATATTACAGCCAGCAACTACATTACTAGACGTAACATGGGCTTAACATGTCAGAAACATCACAACACACGAGAGTAGTCCCTAATTTGTAAGTTCCATGTCATGTTCCGACAAACAGAGCTCAGTTCATCAGTTTTACTCGTGAATAGGCAGCCTAATTTCAGGAAATTAATAAACTTTTTGATGTTTTTGAGTATATGAATTTTCCTGAATTTAAAATGGTAAGTTATAAGATACTTTTTAATAGTCTCTTTGATACTTGCTTACTCAAAACGGGGACATGTATCAACTATTCGATCTTTGCCTCTGACTACCACCTTATACTTTTTCTGAGCGAATGTCTACTATACTTTGGGGATACACTCGTGATCTTGTTTTGCTCTTTTCATTATTTAGATACTATTGACACGGCATATTATTTTAGGAATTGATTTTTTGTGGTAGAAAATTAATGGAAGGCAAGCGAATTTTAGAAAATCTATGCATGCAGTTTTGTTTGCTTTTTAAAAATAAAAGAATGTTTCATTTAAGTAAAATTTTCTGTCTTAAAGATTTAAAGTAGTTTCCCTCCAGGGCCCATTCATTTTTTCCACCCTGTATATGTAATAGCTATGGTCACTCGAAGATAACTATGGAAAAATATATCGTAATCGTATCGTATTGCTATAATTTATAGGTATTATAGTTACGTATACGCTTACAAACCAATGCTTATGTCAGTGTGAACTATTGGCAAAATTACATGAATTTATTTGACCTGGCCTTATTTAGCACATTTTTTTTCACGAAACTGGCACACAATACTTTCTTGCTCTCCGCATAACGCCACTAACGAAGCTCTGCTAATAGGCGAGTCTCACCATAACAGGCAAGACTAATTGCAGTACCGACACAACAGTCAAAGAAATACGAGCCCTTGTGTACTTAATTCTTAAGGAGAGACGAATTAACTTGAGTTACTGGTCAAAAGTGACTTCTGGTAATTGAGGAAAAAGGTAATTTTACTGGGAACTTTTGCTCACTACTTCTAGGTCATGGCCTAATAAATATTTCCACCCTTATGACAGATGTTTAAAGTTGAACACTGGTTAAACAACGTCCTGTCTCTATTCGTCACTATCCACAATTAAAGACAGGACGTTGTTTAACCAGTGTTCAACTTTAAACATCTTTCATAAGTAAGACCCTTTGTGTTTTGCTAAAATGGCATGCATGATTGAAATATGAACGAAATCACAAACTAACAAAGAACAGGATAGCTGATATAATAGAGTGCATCTAATACGACTACAAGCTAATCTGTTTGATATATTAGTTACGTATATAATATTATTGTAATTACTGTAATATTATTCTCAAAAAATCTATCTAAGTAATTATTTACTCGTCTACAAAATACTGTAAAACAGTTCAGAAAATATCTAAGTACTAAACAGAATTAATTCTGGAATCTAATTTCATTATACAAAAAATAATAATGCTTTTCCCCGAATTGTACAGTAACAATGACCTGAGGCACTTAATTATGAGCGTCTCTTCTCGAAATTGTTTCGCTAACATAATAATAACTGTCCTGTTTACTTCTCCATTATACTGTTAAGTTAAATAGACACCCACACCGGTAAGTTGGCATACCTTTATTTTATCATAAATTTTGAATTCAGTCGAAATTTTGTAAGTAGATAGGTACCTACTTAATTTTTTTTCTTTAGAAAGAAGCCCAGATTAGACATTTTCTATCGCGAAAGATTCCGCTATGAATAAGCATGAAAGTATGGGACTTTCAAATCAAACGACGTTTCTACAACACTAAGCGGTTGAGATAAGTGAGAAAGCAATTCAAAATGAACAGTTTTTCTTAAGTAGGTAAAATTAAATTTACTCTGCCATTAACCTAGTCAGAAAAGAGAGGTAAGACCAAAGATCGACTTATAGTTGGCGAAGCTAAACTCTCTAATAAAGTTACTTATACTATTACAAGATGTCATCCAAGTTTGTCCTCTCACCCATTAGTTTGTTTGTTCTGGAAAGGAATAGTTTGTTTTGCACACCTACATGGATCTGATAATTCCATTAAGTATGTTGTCTGTTTTCTTATTTTCTAATGATTTATTCAACACGTAATAGAAAAGGTATTGGATAAAGTATTTGTTTGTAAACGACGTTAGCAAGCGAATATTGGGGCTCAAAAGGAGTTGGGCAGGACACGTGAGCAACCATCGAGATGAAAAGTGGAGAAGAGTGCTTACCGAGTGATGGCCTAGAGAGAGGCATAGGAGTGTAGGTCGTCCGCCGGCAAGATAGGTCAACGACATAGTTAAAACCGCACGTCATACATGGGCTAGATTGGCGAAATCTGCGAGACAGGGGCGAATGGCAGAAACGAAGAGAAGCCTTCGCCCAGCAGTGGGATGAGAAAAGCTGACCTTGAGAAGAAAGTATTGATTTGGAATACTGTCAGTTTCGAACTAGTTATAGATTAACAGTGACTGTTGTGGGTGATCATTCATCGATAATTTATATTATTACTCAAGGTAGGGCAAATCAATTTGTATTTTTAGCCAAGGCAACCAATACAGTCGTTAGTATGGAAGCCAATGACAGCTTTCACTCTGTTGCGTTCGGCCAGTCGCGTTTTTTGAAACGCCCGACCGGCGTAAATGGCTGACCGGTGCCCGCGCGCCCCGCGTGTGCTGGTTGGCGCGTGGGCTAGTGATGCCGCGTGAGTTTTCACAGTTGGACGTGCGCATAAAATATGTATTTTGCATACAGTCATGACGACTGTTGTTATGAGAAGTAAAAAGTAAAGGCCTATTTGGGATTTATGATTGTTTATAATATGATATTACATGCCCTGCTCAGTCGAATGCGCACACGAAACTGTGAAAGGTCAACTCGACCGGCCCGTCGCACGCGACCGGTGACAAGCTGAGGAGTGAAATTAGCCTTAGTGATACAATACTCTACTTACGTTAAAAGTAAGTTCGAATGAGCTAGTGACCAACTCTAATGACGGAGAGTTTAGCTCACCTTAAGGCCTCATGAGCGAAGTCTTTGACAGAAGTTATAAGATTTCCTTATTAATATAGAGACTGGTTATGGTCGGACAATTATAAGTTTTGGCCACTCAGGCCATTAAGGGGGCTGCGACTGGCGAATTTCCATAAAAACGTAATACCGAAATCATTTAAAATGTAAGCATGTATAGATCAGTTTATGTTGTTAGATTAGGAGAGTAAGTATTTATCTAGGTTCCTGTTAAACTTTTGTTCCGAAAAACTTACCTAAAAAGAAATGTAAGCCAATTGAATTGAAATCTTTGTAGGTACACCAAAAATGGCATTTTTTCTTTTCATTTGTTCTATAGTAAGTTTTTTGAAACAAAAGTTTAACAGGAACCTAGATAAATACTACCTTTATCCAAATAATAACGTAAAGTGATAAAAATATGCTCAAATTTTAAATTATTTTGGTATTACGTTCCTAAGTAAGTAGATACGTTCGCCGAGCCCTTAAGTAATTGGGTTGGGATTGGATTCTATGCCGTAGTCTGCGGTTAAGGGGGATTTGGGAATGGACTTGCAACTGGGTCAGCCTAAAAATTCTGTATCTGTAAGAATCTTAGATTTTACTCACATGTTTTATACATTTTTTAAATATTGTTGGGACTTAATCGCGTATTGAAATCATTATTATTTCGTCTACTCGTGACCACGGTGACTGTAATGTCATCCGAAACGTCGAAGTAAATAGAATTGATTCAATTCGCGATTTGTCCCGTTTATATTTTTAAAATGTGTCCAAGTCATGAAAGCTTGAAATGAGATTCGCGGTGCGGTCACTCGTGAAGTGTGACACACATTTTAATGGCAAAATAGTACCTACTTCTCAACTAAACAGATAATTATTTTCTTGTTTTTATCGTCCCATTGTAGAGAAAATAACTTTCTGCTATTTCTATTCTTCGGTAAATAGTTTACATATCAAGTGAGAGAGAGAGAGAGAGGTTTTTGCCCAGCAGTGGGACAGTAACAGCTACAATAATAGTAATCTGCTAACTGTGGCAATGCTGTCAGAGCTCAGCGTCTTTGGAACTTTTCCGTCTGACAGTCACATGGATCAGTTATTATGCTCTAGATTGATTTAAGATTATTTTAATGTATCTTTTAAAGTTATATAAATAGGTTGTACATTCATTTAAATAAATCTAGTAATTTGCCCCTTAACCCTAAAATAAATCAGTAAAATTAAACACCTTCAAAACTCTCCATAATCTGAACAATAACACCCGCTGCCTACAATACCATCAAATCCTTTAAAAATACACGTTCAAATCTGCAAAGCCGAAAATTTCATAATTTAAAAGCCACGATATGGTGCCGGAGCGGACTAATGAAGTGAAATAATTGATTAATTGGTTGTCAGCTCTGACTAATAACTACGCCTGGTATGACTCGTGAATGGTGTGACTGGGGTGCTATTCACAGCGTAATAATACACTACTTGATGTTGATCCTGTAATCTGCCGTCATACGTAACAAAACCTTTACTTCCTTACTTACTTTATGGAAGTAACGGCCTATTTAGAATGTAGAAAGGTCGTAATTTCCTTACATACTTTAACGAAGATACGGCCTTTTTTCGTATGACGGCAGTAATGTCAAACATTGGGCGGGTTTCTTTGGCACCAGCATCTTGAGAAACTTTTTGAAATCTATAAGCAAGATGAATTTTACTGTAAAGCCACGAATGATTTTTACCAAATAGTGGATCGTATTAATGATAGAAAGTTATTGCGATGGTTGATTTTGCTCTTTTTCATCTTCACATTATTTTGGTGTCCGATTGGAAACGGAGTGATGAAAAATCTTCACAGTGCAGTGTAAAAACTATAGTGACAAAACTATCAGGGAGGGTGTACTGTAATTCAGGCTTTATTAGGTACCTAATAAATTTTGAATTGTGTCTTACCTTTAGTATTTTTTTATATATTCAGGATGTTCCTAATAGCAGGAAAAACTTCAGTCAGTTTATAGCTTGTGACAAACCTTTGATTGCTCAACTATTTTTTTAAATATTTGTTTTGTTGAGGTATACCTATTAGATTGATTTCAGGAAAAAGTATAATTTTTTTTAGAGTAAAAACTTAATCTAGTAGTAGTAGAATCGGCCATTTTCAATCCTAATCGTTCGCTAGGGCAAAATCACGACTAAAGTTAGTACTATTTGAATTGAGTTGAATGTCAGGAGTAAACCCAAAGTGGAAATCAATTACACCACAACACAATCAAAATTCTCATTACTTGAAAATCGCCAAACCCAATGTTCAAAATGTATATATACACGTACACAGCATTGTTTACTTTGTGGCTGAGAGCAAAGCCTCTGTTTTCCAGCTGGCATTGCTAAGCCTAAAGCCGAATGCCACTGGACTGTTTCGAGCTTCCAAACAGCGAATTAGCCTGATGAAGTTTATACCAGCAAGGTTGAATCAAATGTGTCAGGGTTGGAACCTTATTTCTGTTATTTGTAGGTATATGTTCGTTCGAGCTAGTGGCTAACTCTGGTAAGTACATACATACATCCATAAAATCACGCCTCTTTCCAACAAGGGTAGGCAGAGACCACGGATTTTCAATTGCTCCGATCCTGACACACCTCTTTCGCCTCATTCAGTCTATTTCTGGTGACGGAGTTTTTAGGCCATTTTTCATATAGAATAACTTAAATCATTCATCATCACTTTGAGTATTTACTTCAAATACCTAAGTCTATTACTAATAAGCGCTATATTTCAAATTAATTAAAAGGAAATCGTATTTATTTGTGAATGACTAGCGGCCCGCCTTGACTACGTCCTTGTATGCCGTGTCTATCCGGATAAATGTACCTTCTTTTTATTTTTTTTAAATAGGTGCTATTACTTTCATAGATTCCGCTCCATACACTTAGTTCACAATGCCCGCAATATCTTTATACTATACATATAATAAATAAATAAATAAATATATATACTAGTACTGAAGTAAATGCTAAATGGAATGTTATAAGTGTAACAAACACAGTATCTCTCAATTTCATTTGAAATCTTGGTTTAAAGTAGGGAATAAACAACTGTTACTCAATTAATTTCGTAGAAAATACACCGTTTGCATTACTTCATACTACAGTTTCATATTACATGTACTTACGTACATTTTCTTTTGTAAGAACACCCTATTTAAGCCGTAACAAGACGGTTGGTTGTAATGTTTCTTGAAACTCGAGTTGAACCTGCCTGCATTGGTAACACGCCCTTACATGCTTGCTTTGTAGCAAATTTTTCAAAAGAACTTGAAGGCAGTTCGAATGTTCAAAGCAAAAATTTTAACTGCTGAGTGGTTGAGTATTCCAAATCGTAAAAATTTAATTGAAATAAAACGCCTAAAACTGGAATTGTTTTTCCGTATGTGACAGACAATCAAACAGACTAATTATTTTTAAACGATATTTAAACGGGAGCCTATTCATTCGCATAATGTTATTTGTCATAATCGACTGGCCTCTTAGCTCAGTTGGTAGTAGCTCTGCCTTCTGTGCTGTAGGTCGTGGGTTCGATTCCCACCCAGAACAAACATTTGTGTGATGAACATAAATGTTTGTTCTGTGTCTGGGTGTTATAAAGTATTATAAGTATATATTTACAAAAAGTATATACGTATTCTATCAGTTATCTGGTTCCCATAGTACAAGCTTTGCTTATCTGGGACTAGATGGCGTTGTGTGAAATGTCCAGCAATATTTTTTTATTTAATCTATACATATAATAAGAATGAAGTCTAAGCTCAAACTTATAAGTATTCAATTAAGTGAAGTCAGTTTTTGATCTATATAACCCTCGAGCACCAAAACACTTCGTAAGCGCGATCTACGATGACCTTGAACGCAAACACTTCATAGTAACTGTTGGTAATCTGTGACTTTGAAATTTTCGTTTCTCTGTGTGTTTGAGCACTAAGATCTCTGAAACTACTGAACTGATATGGTTGCAGTTTTCATTGTTGTATTATGGTAAGCCGGGATTAAAAGATAGGGGTTGTTTTATCAAAATCCGTTCACAAATAAAAAAGATATATCTATTTAAAGAATTCTACTGTGACTTTAGTTTCTCTGTGTGTTTATTGCTGCTAATCTCAAAAACGGCTCTACTGAATTGGATGTAGTTTTGACTGTTGTATTATGGTAAGTTGGGATTAAAAAATAGAAGTTTTTTTTATCAAAATCCGTTCACAAATAAAAAAGATATGTACATTTAAAGAATTCAATCTAAATTTCTAAACACTTTGTTTTCTAAAGAAAAGATTACGATAAAATTTGGCATGGATATAGATTATATCCCAGGAAAGGACGTTGGCTACTTTTTTTCATATGTTATCATGGTTGAGATAAAAAAATAAGGGTTGAAAGTTTGTATGGGGAACAAAATGTTGGGATGGGTGACCGTCTGACCTCCTCTTTTTGCACTCATGGAAATTTTTAGACATTTTTTTATTACCTACGAATTTCAAAATTACTTAATGATAATTACTTAAATTGGTTTTAGGTAGGTGATGACCATGAAGTAGTAGTTGTAAATAGGTAAAATGGGTAAGTAGATAGCACGCCTAAGCTATTTCTACGGAACAGAGATAGCTTCTTGCGATTTGCTATTAGAAAACACGCAGGAATATACAAATTTTAGCGTTTCAAAACCGTATGTTGTTTCAGCGCAATAGACTCAAATCTGTAAATGTTATATAATTAAAACCTCAATTGAATATTAATCTTCCTTAAATTGTCGAAAAGATAAAAATCAGAGCTTTAAATGAATTCAATATTTTAGAAAACAAATTCCCCAAATCAGCGCAGCGCCAAAGTAAATTATTTCCAAGTATTCAAATCGTAATTTGAACATAGAAGTCTTCAAAAATCAATTTCAAAATTTAAAAAACAACCTATTTTGTAGTTGATTAGGTCTTGTACCTTTTTACCCGACTGCGCAAAGCAAAGGAAGGGTAGGGGAGACCGGGGACAAACGTAACGGCGGGTTGAAAGTAACAAACGCTCCGTAGCCTTGTCCAATAGTCGGAACGACGTGCGCGACCGTTGGTTGTTAGCTTGAACTGGCCCCCGCGCATGAGTTCAGTCTCCGCGCCCGCACCACGCCGCAAGGTTGTGTTAGTGGACGTATCGTGATTTTTTGCACCAAAAGTAGGTTGCTTGTTGTTTATTCATTTAGTGTTTACGTAGAATTAAGATGCTGATAACAATTATGACTATTATTTCGTCGATTAACCTTAAGATTGTCTTTAGCATGTTGTAAGTTGTTTTCGTGTAACACGTTCAGTTTCAAGGTTATTTGGCAGCAAATATCAAAAACGGGGTTGGGTACAAAAGTAACATCTCATGGCAGGACATAAGTAACGTGTTACTTTAATAGTAAATATGAGTGCGATGTTATAAAACTTTTTTTTTCTTTTTTTTGTTTAACAGAATGCCACGGCAGCGGATTAGAAAAACTAATAAAGTCACCACTAGCACATAAGTCTATAGAAAAGCAGCAGATGAACATTTAAAAGACAACACAAAGATAAGAAATATATACTAAATAGAAACATGAATCTCAAGATAATCTTACATAAAAAGTTAATTATTTTTGTACTAGGTATTTAACTTTGAAATAAATAATGTGATTTAACGTTGTTTTTTATTGTTATTGTAACATAGGGCAGAATTTATACGGTGTTATTTTCGACCCACGCTCTGTTACTATCGCCCTAACCATGGGGTCGAAAGTAACAATTTCCAATTTTTTTTTCGCAGCTTAATAATTATCAGAAGCCATGACATATTTTATAAAATTATAATGTACATTTATAGACCATAAACGAAAGTTTATTATGGCTATAATTATTCTATCATAATGGTTATTACTAACGAGAAATCTGGCATGGAATACAAACTGTTACGTTTGTCCCCGGTCTCCCCTAATGTGTTTATCAGTCTATTTATAACTTTATTCATAATTATTACGTTTCTGTGTTTAGTAGCAAATAAACATCATTTATTTGCTATCTATGTCTATGTCTAATTTATCTTACATTAATTAAACCCAACTCCAAAGAATCAAAACCTATTTACCTAAATTGACTGTAGGTATACATTACGATACAGAAATTTCAATTTCTGTATCGGACGCGCAGACATCAGACGTCCTCACGTTGCGTTGGCTCTGACGGAAGTTCCGTCACGGAACAAGACTGGTGTAATCGCCAACGTGTGGATGGTTCACGAAATCTTGGCCCCAACGTTGGGACCAACGTTGGTCCCAACGTATACGCCGGCACCATACGTTGGGACCATGAAATTTGCGGTACAGGGGTTTAAGGGGACGAAAAATCGATCTAGCTAGGCTAGGTCTCATATCTGGGAAAATTCGTTTTCTCGACATTTTTACGCAAAAAGGTTTACCAGTGCAATGTGGTTCGTAATTTTACAATTTCTGTTGAAACTAAAGTGGCCAAGTGAAATAGGTGTCCGCCTCTCAACTCAACCGAAGGCTTCGAGTTCGAATCTCAGCCAGTAAAAGTTTACTTTTTGTAAGTTTTATTTCTTTTTCTTTTTTAATTTTTATCTATTTGCACCCGAGCATAGTTCGGTCGCCCAGATATTCAAGTATTAAGTACCTACCTACCTAAAGTATTTACAAAAAAATATAGAAGTAGGTACCTATTCTATCAGTTATCTGGTTCCCATAGTACAAGCTATGCTTAGCTATGCGATTTTGATGAAATTTGCGGTAGGTACGGGGGCTTACGGAGGCGAAAAGCCGATCTAGCTAGGTCTTTTATCTGGGAAAATTCGTTTTTTCGACATTTTCATGCAAAAAGATTTACCAGTGCAATACCTACCTAATGAGTTTTAAAAAATTTGAATAAAAAGAACCTAGCCTATGTGTTATTCCAGGTCATAATCTATGTAAGTAATTATTCCAAGTTTCAATAAAATCCGTTTAGTAGTTTTGGTGTGAAAGAGTAACAAACATCCATCGATACATCCATCCTCACAAACTTTCACATTTCGCAAATTAGTAGAATTAGCATACGCGAACGAAGTCGCGGGCACAGCTAGTTATTTATAAAATCATACGACATACGTATCTAGTCATAAAAAAATGTAGTGATATTATTAGATTCGCCGTCTGTAAACAGGTTAAAAAGTCGCTTAATTTGATCCCAGTTAGCTTTTAGTCACACCAAACAGGAAGGTAGAGTTTAATATTCTACGCAAATATATTTTGTTTCTCGTTACCCTTTGCGATCATTTAAATTCAATTGAACTTGTTCATTTAATTGGAAAAAGGTGGATTTAAAACGGTCTATTGGTGTTTGAGTACGAGACTTTTATGTAAACAGAAACGATTACATTTACATGTTACGAACAAAATGTTCTAAGCAATAATATCCGAACGTGTTACCACGTAACGTGTTAGTGCTTATATTTTTTGTTCAAAATAAAAATCTTCTATAATTTTTTTAAAATGCATCCAAAAAAATTACCTCAGGCAGTATATGAATCCACAACCTGGCTTTCTTTTAGCCATGCTCTAGTGTAATTTGAGCTACTAGCCAAACCACGTCACAGGTGACATTTTGTGGGAGTACAATACACCGTTAATTCTGGGTCAGTTTAAAGCCAGCACCCACTGCTTGTATTGCTTAATCGTATTCGTGTCGTTGGTTTAGTTTTTGAATTTGATAAGTATTTCATACGAAACTAAATAGTTGAAAAGATTAACAAAAGTGAGGAAAACACTTGGTAAGGTGTTGTAGGCGCGCAGAGCTAATGACCTAGGTATGTATGTATGACTACGACGTAGCATAGACTCTACGCCGTAGCATCAGCTGAGCACAGAGCACGTATCTCCGTGATTTATCCTGCCTATGTTTCGTGATATTATTAATTGCAAAAAAATAGATCTCATTTTTATTATTATTTTTGAGTAAGGTTATCGATATAGATTACGTAGGCGCCGGCTTTAAACTGACCAAAAATAAACGGTGTATACTTAACAGCTTATTCTTAGCCAAGTGTTGAATAAAATAAAAATCTTCTATGCCTTCTAGAAAACAGTAGCGTGTTTTTAACTCTTACAAAATTAATGCCATTAGGACCGAAGAATAAAAATGTTTCTGCAAAACGAATTTTCAATTGGAGCTAATTCAAATCCTATCAACACAACCCAGTTAGCGAGTTTACCGGAAAAATCATTGGAGCTCGAAAATATTCCATAACTTGTATAATTAGATTGTTCCTCTGGTTCGTCTGGAGTAAGAAGCTTCTAAAAGACGGTGCTCAATGTATCATGTCCGTAAGTATAGGGAAAAATTTAATCTATGAAATTGCCACTGACGAAAAAGACAAACAAACCACATGACCACAAATTGAATGATTTCGAGTCCACTAAGTATAAAACTTGGATTAACAGGGAAAATTAAAAAGATACAGGTCCCTCCTAGTTTTACTTCTGTCAATCAAATATGGTGGCATCAATTATGATAAAAAAATTATTGTAGACGACACAACCAACCTCCTTGTCGTTGACAATGAACACCTCTACCGCGTTTGTGTACAGTTACTTAAAAACAATAGTAAAAAAACTAAACATAGTTATCAATACTTTTGATGTTCATATTGGACGTAAGCCAAAGCATGGTTTTGATAATTTGAAGGTTGCTTTTCAACGTTAGACGAAGCAAAATGAACAACTTAAATCAATATAACGGAAACAAGTTTTACAGAAACCGTAACAAAATGAGCTCATTTATTTTTTATTATTACAAAACCTGCTGCAATATTTTCTTGTTCATTTGATCTAGAGTTGTTCACTTTGTTCAGCACAGTCTTTGTTTTTCTTTTATAGTTTCTTTCTTGATCCGTGTGTTTTTAGTAGGAAATTAATGCCAGCTCTAGGGATCAAGCTGCTTAGAAGTTTGCTCGATGAATGGTTTCATCGAGGAGCGGATGTCTTAAGCTGGCCAAACAAACATTTAATCACCTTGAAATGTAGTAAAAATTGAATGATTTCCCTTTCAATCGGAGATAATACCGTGAATAAATAAGTGCAGCCAAAACAGTTCAGTGATTTTTGTTCTGAAATCTAAATAGTAAAGCTTCTATACGAGTAGGTATAGTACCTACTCATAGAAAAAAATTGAAATTCTTCTTAATATTTTGTTGCTCATGACTCTATCGCTTATCTTCGGCTCACTCCGGCTTTGAATCTTGTGAAAACAAAATATCGATTAAATATTTCACTGTAACGACTGTTTGCTTGTAGAACATTGCAACAAGAGTCAAGTACGTGTTACAAAAGTACGCGGAATTTGGGGGTGAGCGGCTTTTTGTGCTGATAATAATACAAACGCTCACATTGTAACATATTACATAGAATTTAATAGAATATAAAAAAAATATGCATTTATCATACTCAAAAACAAACAATACAAAAGAGGAAATAAGAGCGAATATGGACTAAAAACATAGGCACAGATAAGACCAACAAATACTAAATGTTATAAGGTAAGTTGTGGGTACCTTACCTACCCACAACTATGGGATAAGATTAGCCCTTCCCACGAAACATTTAGCGGTGTGGCTAAAAAGGTTCACTCTCAGCGTAGCACTACTTCTAAACACGCCCTCTATATTATGTCTGCCGTGATACTTTGACCGGACTTATAGGAAACCACCAACGAGTTAACTGAACATACTTATATTGCCTTTGATCCAGAGCGTTGGGACTTCAGTCACGTAGTTTCTATTCAAAGTGAATTCTCTGTATTGGTTTAGCCTACCTCCGTCGATAGCAATATAATAAAAAGTTTAAAAAGGTAAATGGAAAACATAAGATTTTCTGACGTGATAACGTCTTATAAATCGATGAACGCCGGCTGCACGCACGAAAAAGTGTCTCGTTCTGCCTGAGCCGAGAGTGCAAGCGAGAGCGCGGAACAATCGATAGAGAGGCACGATCGTTCAGCAATGTTTTCTTATGACGTTATCACGTAAAATTATCGTCCATAAACTTAAACCATTTTTTTCAAGTGTATTGTTATGAACATCTATTAGATACTGACATAAATGAAATTAACAAAATTGTAACATCTCTTAAAAATACAACTTCATCAGGGTGGGACGGCATCACTTCAATATTCGTAAAAAGATGTCTCGGTGTACTTGGAGAACCATTAACGTTTATTTGTAACTCATGCCTCTCAGCTGGAGTATTCCCTAAAGTACTAAAAGAATCGGTAGTAGTACCAATATTTAAGACTGGGGAACGAGACAAAATAACCAATTATCGCCCCATCTCTCTCTTACCTACTATTGCCAAAATTCTAGAAAAAGTATTGAACAACCGCCTCGTAAACTTCCTGGAAAAACACAGACTACTCTCTGATAATCAATTTGGGTTTCGAAGTAAGCGATCGACCTCAGATGCCATTGATAGCCTTGTAGCTGAAATCACCAGAAATATAGACCAAAAACTCAAATGCGTTGGTGTGTTTCTAGACTTAGCGAAAGCTTTCGATACCGTCTCGGTACCGCTACTACTTTGCAAGCTTGAATCTATTGGAATTCGAGGTATACCTTTACAACTTTTCAAAAGTTATCTCAGCGATCGTACACAGGCTATAAAGATTGGTAACACACTTAGCTCTACTCAATCGATTGATTTTGGTGTTCCCCAAGGATCTGTCCTTGGGCCAACCCTCTTTTTAGTGTACTTGAATAGCCTATGCGACTCTGTAATACCCGATGCAAAAATTATAACTTTCGCAGATGACACTGCTATCATCTTTAAAGGTAAAACTTGGGATGACGTTCGTAAAACTACTGAAAGTGGTATGCGAATAGTTTTTGATTGGCTTAAAAACAACCTCCTCACACTAAATCTTGAAAAAACTAAATTTATACCATTTTCGATTAATAGTAATGGTCAGCCCAAAACTAGTTTTAATATAAAAGTCCACACCTGCTCCTCTAAGAATCATTTAAACTGCAATTGTTACTCTCTCTCAGCTACAGACAATATTAAATACCTTGGAATAACAATTGACAGTAATCTGAATTGGAATAAACATATTGAAAATCTAAAAACTAGAATAAGAAAACTTATTCCCATTTATAAAAAGATCCGTCACCTGAGAGAGAATAACACTAGTAAAACTGTGTATTTCACCTTGTGCCAATCTATTCTAACTTATGGAATCTCAGCTTGGGGGGGTGCAACAAAGACAACCATGTTAAAACTTGAGCGAACTCAACGTACAATTTTAAAAGTCCTGAACTATAAACCTTTTAGATTCCCAACGACTAAGCTATACATTGAAACACAAGTGTTAAGTGTGCGTCAGCTTTATATTAAACACATAGTTCTGCAGCTACACAAGTGTCCTGGGCGAACTGATAACGTAGAGGGTAGAAGAGCTTACGAAGCATTTGAGGTTCCTGGATGCAGGACATCCTTTGCCCAGCGCTTCCTCTTTTTCCTAGCTCCTTTACTCTACAACCGTATTAATAAAGTCATTCCACTCAGAAATAAAACGAAGTTTATTTGCGCTAGAATGATTCATGCCTTCTTGCGCCAACTAACCTACAATGACACCGAAAAACTCTTACACATTATTAAATAACAATACATTTATATGTATACTTATTTATACTTATATGACTATGTAGAAATTATATTTAATGTGTTAAATATATGATCTGTAATTATAACTATGTACCTATAGCTTATACCATTATTTATATTATGTATGTGTTAAATTTGAGAATCTATAATTTGTAACTATGTATAACTTTTACCATTATTTATATTATGTATTATACTATTTTTACTTTACATACCTACTTACTAGAGTTGCACGTACGAACTTACTTTACAATTATTATTATACTCTTAATTTTTAGTTGTTAGTTCTTGTTTTTTACTAGTGAATTGCTAGTGGTAGAATAATTCCACATTGTCATGTCTACGTTTCCAGCAAACTGTCAATAGTGACGTGACGTCACGATAATGCTCGACTATTTACTTTCACCCTAACTATAACTTACAGGAGGTAGAAGCTTGTACCCTGCCGTAACACAGTTAAATCTAGCACGGAGGGTACGTTTCTTGTAACACTACTCAGTAAAACAACCATAATATGTTTGCTAAAAGTAATTATGTACACTGTTAATATTAAGTAACTAAGTAA
Source organism: Camptogramma bilineatum (assembly GCA_958496255.1). Classification (NCBI taxonomy): domain Eukaryota; kingdom Metazoa; phylum Arthropoda; class Insecta; order Lepidoptera; family Geometridae; genus Camptogramma; species Camptogramma bilineatum. The sequence continues at coordinate 5,264,928 of OY292467.1, read as the reverse complement.
TTAAGTTTTTGATAGCTTATAACTGTTATGTTACAAAGAAATTTGTACTTTTTAACTTGGAAATAAATAATCTTTAATCTTTAATCTAAAAAAAGGCTACCCATACGTTCTAAAATTAGTTAATAGGTACTTTTAAAAGAAAAGTAAGTACCTAATTTTACTTAGATAGAGTAATAACACATGTTATGAAGTTGGGTGGGTCAGCTAGTTATACTTATAAAACCTTTTGAATAAAATAGGTAAAATCGGTGCTTTATTTCATCGCTTAGACGCGAGCATTAAAATTTATGTTTTATCTTAAGATTGATCTTCTACCGTTTCACATCAATCTTCAACATAAGCACGCGAGGATAAAAACTCGCACAAATGCTAGAAAATCAGTCACAGCCACTTAATTTTAAATCTAACTTCAGACTGCACTCACAACCTATATCTTGGCAATCCAATCTAGCACACAAAGATTCCACTGCTTTTTAAACTGCGAACTCGACTTCAGATTATAGAGATTTCTTAGAGAGCTTTGGTCTACAATGCACTGATGTTTAGAAAATTGTGTTTAGAAGTAGTAATAGAAATATAATATATGATTGACATGTACCTACAGGAGCTTACTTGAGTTTGAGTCAAAACTCATGTTTGATACAAGTTAATGGTTAAATATTATTTATGATTAATTAACCCTTTTCCTAACCCTAAAAAATCACGTCAATCCGTTACTCTGTTTTGACGTGAAAGCAGGACAAATAAACACACTTTCACATTTATAATAATGGGTACGCATTATTTTGCACACAAGTCACATAAATTAGTTCTGATCCCAAACTATAGGATTCCCTGTAACGTAAAATTAAGAAACTAAGTGTAGCTTGCTACCTCAACAACCAGACACGGTACAAATACTTTCAAATATAAGTAATAATTCGTAACACGTGTTACGAAAATCAAACTCGCGCATTTAGCAACTAAACCGAACACTCGCTCGCCGCATTACCGATATCGTCAATTTTACAAGGAGTCTTCGCTCGACAAGCCATCAAGCTAGAAAGTGGGTTACAGCTCTAATTTTCTACAGACAGCATAAGATTGAAGTTTTAATCTAGATAGGCTGTTAGATTTTATTTCTGGAATGTCTGAAACGAATCGTAATCGTATATAACGGATTAAAAAAAGTCAAGATTCAAACACTCACTGGGATAAAGAATTTTAATAAAATTAATAATTATGGATATTTCATTTATAATATAGTTACCTATTTATAAATATAATTGTAACAAAAAATGGAGAAAAAGCATCATGAGTGTTTGCTTAGGAGAGACATAGAATACTGACCCAGAATACTCTCAGCTTGTTTACTAGATGATTCGACAACATAATGAAAAAAGGCAGATTGACGCAGTATAGAAATTGGCACAAACAAAGTTAATCTTATGCCCAGCAGAGGAATGAAAGGAGCTGCCGGCGTACCACCAACTCTTAGAGCAATGTCAAAACAAGGTGAAAACAGTCCTGCATCGCGTCAATGACTTGACACTCCACGATGAGACGTTACCAAAACATTCCTGCGTTAGGCTGACTTTAACCTTACCTTAGTCTTATCTTAGCACGGAATCAGAGTAATCTTACTTTGACATTGCACTCTAAGAGTTCATAGTAATTCCCCTGCACGTGATAATAATGATTCTATGTTAAGAATATTATGATCGATTATTAATTATGGAAAGAGTGGGGGGAGGCCTTTGCCCAGCAGTGGGATATTGATGGCTGATAATAAATACTTAATAATAATATTAATATTTAGTATCGTAACTACAAAACTCCCAACGATACATGCATCAAACATTTGCAAAGCTATGCAATTTTGAGTAAACATGAGTTCATAGATTTGAATACTGTTAAATATTTAAAAATTCATAACTATTTGATCGAAAACGCTTGTGTAAACATAAAAATGCGATAGATTCAGTCAACATAACTAAAATGACTTTTAGGCTGGATTCGACCAAACTGGATTAAGTTTTTACTCGAGAGTAAACTACTTTTTGTTTGAATATTTTGACATTGTAAAGTTGACACCTTATAACCAGGAAAATTTGTATGCACATAATAATATTCGGTTGCGCTTTCTAAACAATTGTATTTCGAATTAGGTCGGCTAGCTGGAGTAAGATGTCTTGTGGTTTGAATCCAGCCTTAATAAAATAAAACCTGTCAACAACTATTCCTGGTATTGGTTATGTTTATTCAGTAAAGTTAAGCCCTGAACAATTCATTGGTATAACATACTCGTACAGTCTCAAATATTTGGATAAAGTTAGTCACACGATAGGAAATAGTTGGTTTTGAGCAGCGCTGAAACTTTGACGTCCTATGCGATCGTTGTCAATGAGACGGCTGTCATTCCAAATTATTCCAAGTTTTGCGCAAAACTGTTCAGCCATTTTATTATATATCGGTCCCAGCTTATAACTCGATAAACCAACAGGCGAGCTAAAAACTCCGTCACCAGTGTTGGCCACTAACTAGCTCAAACTCATTAGTAGAAGAACTACACTATTTTATAGTGAGATTGTCAAACAAGGTCAGAGCCGAGCACCGAAACCAGTACATATTCAGTAACTGCGTGGTTAAAAAGGCCGTTAGCAGAATCATAATAGGAATTGTATACGTCGTCTCTTTTCATAGACTGAGAGTGACAAGAACGGCATTATTGCAATTCCTATTATGATTCTGCTACAGCGGCCTTTTTAGCCAAGCTGTTCCACAAAATAAAACCCAACTGCCCCGTGTAATGTCGTTCCCGAAACTGACCCAATAGATTACTTGTATTTGTAATAACTTTGGTTTCGAAAAAATGCACTGACATAGTATGACGGTCGTAATATAAAAACCATTTTGGGTGGGGGATAGTGCTTCGACTTTTGAAGGTTCGGAGTTTGTGTATCAATGAAATGCTGTCTAAGATTTTTTGTAAGCGATATTTAAATACTTAGTACCTACCTAAAAAAACATTGTGGGGGAAATTAGTTAGTATTGAGGCGACAATGCGCTTGCAGTCTCTTACTTAAATAATGTAAATCTAATATTAAATCTAAGATTACTGAGATAAGGTATAATATAAGATAAATTGGTTTTTAAATTTGAAGTAGGTATTTCTTTGTGGTAGCATCGCACAAAGTCGTAAGGTCCACTTACCTACAAGGAATATTATGGGACATCACGCAATTTATTTATTTTATTTACCTCGACGTTTCGGATGACCTTACAGTCAACATAGTTACTATAGACTAATCATATCAATGCTAACGTACCAGCAGTTTTTCTCGCCAGTAGATCCGCAGCTTCGCCGTAATATCTTCCAGGAAGCGACATCTGGCCGTTGCATAAGCGCAGATCGATATTCAACTGCCAGGCGTGTTGTTTCGAGTCACACGAACTAGTTGCAACTTAGGACTGCCAACTTGAAGCGGGAAACTTGAAGTGGAAAACAATTATGTCGACCGAAACAGGGGCAGTCTTAGTAATGGACTGCTTGAGACTTGGTCATTTTGAATGACTGCTAAAGTTCAGGATGTGAGTTTGTTTTGTTGATAAAACAGTACGAAAGAAACCGTAGTGTTGTTTTGATTTTACGCTTAGCCTTTTATCGAGCGATATATTTTTAACGATCCTTAGATGGCTCAACTGGTTCTAATGTGTTTTGTAGAGTTATATAAATATGTATAGGGTGGCCACCAAAAAATATTTAAGTGTCGAATGCATCGACACGAAAAGAAGAAGAAGTAAGTAGTTTTAAGTTATTTAATAAGTTTGATTTCTATTTCATGTTCATGAGTTCTAACCGCGGTTGAAAAAAAGGGTTTTTTTCATTTATAAAGTGAACGGTTTCGGAAAATGAAAGAAAACCCTCACGGAAACAGATGGTATTTCTAATATCAAGTCATCTAGAATGTTAACCACTTGCAAATGGTAGGTAAGAACCAAATATCTACTATACCCTATCAACTATCCCCTAAACATAATTCAAATGAGTCTTGAACGTCTGAAGAACTGGGTGCCGATTCTACTAACAAACTTTTTACCAACCACAAACAAAACGTCAACTAAACCTTTTCTTCTGTTTCCTATTTTACTATTGTAATGACCAACGACTAAGTTATGGTGACGTTTTAGCTATGGTTCGTTGGTAAAACGAATGTCTGAAAAAGCTATTCTACTCCAACCAAATGGCTGACATTTTTAACGAAACAAAACGTAGCGGAATAGTAGACGTTGTAAGTTAGTAGAATTGTCTACGGAGCAAGTCTTATTGTGTCATAAATCGCAGGTGACAAAAAAGAAGAGAGCCTGTCTAATAGAAAGTTTAGGAGTTTTAGCACCATTATATACTCCTCAAAACAAAATAGGGCCCACTTAGAAAAACATGACTTTAAAATAGTAATGAAAATAGAGTGTAGGTACAATTTATTTCAATTTTGATTTTAGGAATATGTTACCACTGAACTTAGGAATTTAGAAATATATTTTTAGAACAATATATAGGACACGGTCAGAAAATATGTGCTGTGGAAAATATCGAAATATTTCACGTGGGCCCTATTTTTACCCGGCTGACTGTCAAGTCACCCGGGTTATGTAGATCGCGCGTTTCTATGTATGTGGGTTCGTTCGTTCGTTCGTATGTAAGTAATATTCTTTATTACCACGTTTCTCCTAAACGGCTGGATGGATTTTGATGAATGAGGTATCGTTAGAATCGTCTCCATCTCGATTGTGCTCTAGGATACTTTTTATTTCGATAAATCAAATAGTGCGGCTAAAAAATGCAACAATGTGTGAATTTTCAAAATGAAAATCACGCTATCATATCAAAATCCATGTCAAAATCAAGAGGTTGGTAGACTGATATCAAATATAATTTTTTTAAAAATCTAACATGACATCTTCGAAGACTAAATCGAGTCTCAAAATTTTTGAAAATCTATTTTTCGCCCTAAACAGAATTGCTAACCAAAACGCATACTAAAACTTTCTATTTAGTCACACGCAACGTTTAGAACAAACTGCATCGAAATAGGTTCAGCCATTTAGGAGATATCTCATATTTAAGAAATAACTTACGCATTTAATTTCAAACTCACAGAGCCATCTGTGTGTCAACTGTGACAACAACGTTTAGGAAAATGCGCACGGCATCGAACCCTAGATACCTACATAATAATAAATATGTAATTTAATTTTGTTTTGTGATTGATAAGATAATGCTGTTTCCAACTTTTCAGTTCAGCCGGGTTTTTTTATTTTTGAATAAATTGCTTGTTTGTTTTGAGGAGTAGGTATAATATTATTCAAAAGGAGAACAATAACATCAATACCACAGGACCAAATTGTACCGTGATAGATTTATTGAATTCCGTTCACTGACTAGTAGCTATTAACCCTCCGACAAACATCCAGCAAACATAATCCTGTTACACGACTATTCAAACACTCGTCACTTTAGTTGCGAAATAAAATGCGAATGTATCATAGCGTGGAATTTTTTAACAAAGCCACGATTGAAAAAGTTGATCAGTCAAGTAGGTCAAGTGTCGGACAGCTACAGATAAAAAATGTAATAAAACGATGCAGCGTTGTCAAACATCAGCTGAAGTACTCGATAATTAAAAAGTGAAAATTGGGGACAGTTTCACTTCATAGTTGGAAGATAACGTGTTTGGCGAGGAGCCAGGGCAACATTTAGGTCATTCTGTAGGCCACCCGCATTTTTAAGGTTTCTTCAAATAATGCTTAATTTGCTTAGTTCTGTCGCAGAGCGTCAGATGAATTGCATTGTTTTAGCTTTAAAATCTGTAGTCATCCTTTGATGAGTAAATACTTTATTTTTAGTTTTCGTAATTAGTATTATTTTCACTTTCAAAGCTTTCGTGAGTTGTACTAGACATTATTTTAACACACGGGAATTACTCACGTAATAATATCGTCTATTCAAACATTCGATTTGAAACATTGTCGGTATCAAAATGAAGGCATAGAGAAAATCAGTCATTTTGGGAAAAGTTCTTTTTGGAATAAATACATTATGCAGATCAGTACATTTTGACATTCAGTCCAAACCAACCATAAGGTCTAAATCGACGATATTTTTACGTGAGTAATTCCCGTGTGTTAAAATAATGTCATTTTCGTTGAAAATTCATTCATTCAATCGAGTCAATGGCACTCATATTAACTTCGACCAGTATTTTGCAACCTGATTTGTATTTTTCGTTGGAAATAAACACGTATTTTATCTTATCTTAATTGATTGTCATAATTTATGGAAATAAAACGTACAATAATAACAATCAACAATATGGACCTCACTTTTAAAATAATAAAAGAAAGAAAACATTTCTAAGCAAAAAATCGGTTTAGGGTCTCATTAGAACAAGATGTCATGGAGAAGATTAAAATGAGATAGCTTTGAAGTAAATGAAGATAAATCTTGTGAGGGTCAGCTGTACCTCAAATAATGTTCTCAGTTGCATAACATGTCAGACACTACGAAGTTCATTAGTTGTATGTTAATGGTATCATAAAGCACAACTGCATTCTGCTGAGATGTGAGACTGGAATTGAAAATAATATTTAGGTCAATGAAACACTTCAACTTACAACTTACAATGGTGTTCCAGTGTCTAAAGCACTTGTTTTTAATTTAATCACCTATGGGATCCTAATCCATGAACCCAACCATGAATGTCAAACAACATACTACGATGAGAACGGCGCTATTAGTCAATTCTACTAGATGACAACGTCAGCCATTCCGCTGCGGTTTGTTTCGATCTCTTAAATGTCAGCCATTTGGTGAATAGTACCTAGAATAGCTTTTCAAAAATTTGTTCTGCCAAAGTTCTAACCTTAGCTAAAACCTCACCACAACTGAGTCGTTTGTCATTAGTAGAATAGGAAACAGTCGAAAATCTGAGGTTTAGTTGAGGTTTTGCTTGAGGTTGATAAAAAGTTTGTTACTAGAATTGACACCCTGGTGGAGGGTGGAGCTAACTGACCCAGAGATACAGTTTCTTAACTAGTTCGGCAGCTGGTGAATACCCAACGCGCTGATCATCGCTTTCTGTTGTTTAACACTCCATTTAGTTTTAGTATAAGTAGTTTTACGGTTGTCTGAAAGAAATAGCCACGGTGATAACACCGCCGATTGTAGGACATTGTTGGACTAGCCTAAGATTTATACAAATTGTGCTCTCAATAAAGTTCTTGTTTAATTATTAAATGAAACTGGTACTGATTGAGAAGAAAGTGAAACCAGCATTAGATGACGGCAAGATGATGATTTTTAAGACGACTGGATGTAAAGAAAAAATTGTTGTAACATTTTTCATCATTAGTGGGAGGCATGAGCCAAAAACATGTAAAGAAAATTTCAAGAGCAAAAAAAAAATTTAAAAATCTTCTATCGATTGTGATTCTGTCTCTAACCCATAAGTTTTTTTTTTAAACCCTTACGTTGTCTTCACGAAGAACATAAATGGTTATGGGAAAAATTTCATGAAAGTTCACATACAAATTTGACCTTCCATAACAGAATTTGAAGAAGATTACCCTTTTACGCAGTCGGGTAAAAACACAATCAACGCACATGAAACGGGACAATTCGATTTAGTGAGCATCACCGGTTGGTGAGCGTAAATGTTTTCACAAATAATCGTACCATTCGGATGTGATGCGGTCAAGCAAAAAGCCGGAAAAAATATTTAACATTCTTCTTAAATAAAGCCGGATGAAGAATGATTTAACATTAGTAAAATCAGCAAGGAAGAAATAAGATTCGTGTTGCTGGTGAGTATTATACCAATTTTCGACGTGAATCAATACTTTTGGAATTTTTCTGATCGTTATTAGTTGATCAATTTTTCATTTTATGTTGAGAACATTAACAAGAACTCGAAACGGTTAAGATCAGCAGACCAGGGGGTCTAAAGTGGCCACTTTTGATGAAAAATCAGATGTTTCATAGATGCTTCATCTAATTTTTCATTTGAAACATCTGATTTTTCATCAAAAGTGGCCACTTTAGACCCCCAGCTCTCCTACCGACCTATTTTTCCTCTGAATAGTTCAGTGAAACTGCAAAGTCAAAGTTAGTGGTGTAGGAGAAAAACTTACGAAAATGAGTAAAAGTTGGCAATAGGCTGCAAAATATATTTTCAGACATATTTACTTTCCTCTTTTAATTTATTGATGGGATATAAATAATGATTTTGGTATCAAGTCAACTTAGAAGTATCTTAAAAGATAAACGCCAATCCATCATTTACCTTGTCTGGTAATTGTGATGATTGATATCATGGACAGTGTAAAGAGTTCAAAGAAAGTCACGTTAAAATTAACGAATACCTACTGAAAAACATTATAAACTGCTACGAAAAAGCTTTTAAAACACCTAGCAAATGTTATGAATGTTTTAGCGCAATTTTTCCCGCTTCCAATATTTTGGCCAGTCAGAGGTATACCGATTGGTATTTCCGGCCAAAGCTGGCAAATTTGCAACCCTCACTCAACCCATGAATATTTAGACGGCGTGTGTGGGCGGCCTCATTGAATTCATTCACGAAAAATGGCGCGAATATTAAACGATGTACTTAATGTACTTTGCGACATAGATCGTGGCTGTTATGGCATGTCGAAAGTAAAACATTTACCCTTATTCTTATCACGTTCTGTTGTAAGAAGGTTTTATGCAAGTATGTTTTTATCATCATCGTTTTCAAGCCTTATGTTGATTAGAGTTCATTTAGTTATCGCAATATTCGTGATTTTTCAGAGAATTTTAGAATTTCACTTTTCATTTTTCAATTTCGATTTTAGAATTGTAACTACATTGTATTCCTAAGCGTTATTTTATCGGAAACTTTATCGACAAGACTTAATTATTTATAATTTTTAATTTTTATAGTGTTAAACGACACTTATAAACACTTATAGACACTTATAACTTAACGACTATTATTTATACCTAATACAGGACTTAAAAATTAATGAAACGCTTGAAGCTGGTAAGTACAATCAACAATCTTTATCGATCGAGCGAGCGAAGCGAGCGAAGATCTTAGTGGTAAGTTGGGCGATTTTGCTTTGTATGTTTGTATGTTTGTATGTTTCACGAATTGTTGTTCGAGCATAACTGTCGAACCGTTCATCCAATCTGCATGAAACTTGGTAGGTCAATAGGTTGTGGTAAGGAAATTTACGGTGGAGCATATGAGCTTAATCGATGAAGGGGTTGTGAAGATATTGGGTTCCCAAGGGGGTAAAAAATTATGAAAGTTACACAAATATATTAAGTGGGGTGTCATACGAAAGGGCTTATTTTGTACATTCCAAAATGGTTTTTATTTTTAATCTAGGATGTATAGTTTTTGAAATACGACCAAAGATCAAAAACTACGAAACCAGAGCTGCAAGAGCTCCCGTTTCATAGAGTTTCGATGTCTTCGTAGCTCATTGACTGGTCGGTCTTAAAAAGAGAGTGGCCTCGTTGCGGTTTGGTTTGCAATGATTTTAGATGCTACTTGATTTATTTTCATGATAAAAAAAATTTTGATAAAAAATGAAAATAATTGGGGTAAAAAATGTTAAGTAAACAAATACTTATATTGAGTGCGGTGTCAAATGAAAGGTCTTTATTTGTACATTCTAAAATAGTTATTATTTTTATTCTAGGACGTATACTTTTAAAAATACGACGAGAGTTCATAAATATGAAATAAATGAAAAATTAGACACGACGTTATGTATTGCATGCATGCTAGTATTTTTTACCATGAAGAGCTAGCGCAATAGGCATACCCGGCAGTAGTAGCACTTGAAATTATAGGGGTAGTCAGAAGAAAGTCCAAATGTTGGCCATCTACGGTGCGCGAGATCTCAGTTCGGGGCGAACTACTAGTTATTATAAAGGTTATCGGTAATTGAATAATTATAACATAAATAGTTAGGTTTTCAGAGTAGGCCTTTCACATAGTTTAGACACACATTAGACTCTTCAAACCTCAGAATGAACTTACCTTGAGAATTACCTATTTAAAGCGAAACTGTAATATTTTTCTAATTTACTTGATCTTTGTCAGCTAAAGTTGTTGAAAACAGTTAAACTAATAGGCATCTTGGCTCAACCACACTTTTAAGGTACAGTTTTCTTTGAATACTCGTAGACCTCTGTACTTATAAATGTGTGTTATTATACCCGGTGTAAGTGGAACCCCACACCGCTCAACTCAAGATGCCCTTTCAGCAAAATAACATGCCACCTCTCTTTCTGACACCCACGATAATGTATCCTCTAACCCTCTCTGACTAAATATTTGCTTCTGAGACTCATCATGTATAATCTTGTTGGCACAATGCTTGGGAGGTTGGCTACACGTGTTTGAGCGACATTCGTTTTATGTTAGGATTCGTCTGCTGGTAAAGATTATGCTTCCTCTTTTATTGAGTTTGTTCTTATTACGGTTTGTCGCAAGATTATTTTATAGCTGGCAGGAATAGTACAAGGAAGAATTTAATTAAGGTCTTACCTAAAAGTAGGTAAAATTACAAAATTACAGCTTTCTAGTACCAACGGTCTCTTAGCAAAACCTCGGACAGACAGACAGACAGACGGACATGTCGAAACTATAAGGGTTCCTTGTCAGGACTACGGAACCCTAAAAATAACGTTTGGAAGTGCCTCTGACTACTCTTAGACATCTTCAAATGATCTTTTGCTGTAACAATAAATTTGAATATAATGTAGGTATTTATTAAATATATTTTGACAAGAAATTCGACCTTCGTATCTGTACCGGATGCTCTCCCAATATTTGTCTCTTGTAACTTGCCGTTCTAGTCGAGGTCACTCCTCGTTGGAATTTCAGCGCAAACAGACGTATCGACTGAAGTTTTAGTATGACGAAAACTCAGATGTACATAAGTTTATTAAAAAAACGATAATTTTTAGAAACTTTGCCCTATTGAAACTGTAAAGAAACAAGGAATCGAAACCTCATGAAGAATGTGTAATTGAAGAAAATTTTATGTAGCAGTTGATTTTGTAATAAGCGAAGTGTATTTTGTTGGTCGAAGATTTAAAATCAGTTGTTAAAATCAAACTCGTTCAAAAGAGAACTTAGGTGTTTCATTGTAAGTGCCATCTAAGCAAAATTATTTTCAAGTCTTCATTTTCTTTTACAACAATGTAATTTTGCCAGTATTATAGCTATAACCAAACTTTCTCAAATCGTTCTAAACTTGCCAAGCAAACCGCCCACACTGTATTTTCACTTACGTGAACAAGTGAAAAGATCCTTCTAAGATTTCCATAACTTCTAATAAACAATGATCTAAAACTGATCCAGAATCACTTTCTATGCAGAAACAATATTCGATGAATTATTTAGAAGCTTTCATTCACCGAAGTTCGAAGCTGCGCTCGAATTTATTAATAGTACTTGCAGAAGTCAAGGGCAAGTGACGTCACACGGTATGACGTCAGAAGCATCTGCTGTTCTAACTGCGCCTTTTAGTACAGACTATTTTGAAGAGCCTGATGTGACGTCACTTAATCTGCTGCTAGGAAGATTAAATACATGCTTTAGTCTTTAATCTGAGATCTGCTGGGTCTTCTAAGTACCGACCCGTCTAGAATGTTCGGTTTTTTAAGTTCCGTGGAATGAAATGAAACTTATTGTACTTACCAGTGAGAGGTAGATCTTTTAGTGTCTTTTTATTGTTATTCTGCGATTGAGGTTCTCCGATTGCAATTGAAACATTTTTACTAGATTATTTATACTTCGGGAGGCAACCTTTGTCTATACTGAATGGGATGCAGTAGCTTGACATTGTTAAAATTGGAGTAGTTCAAAACTCAAACTAAATACCATGTAGAACCTAGAATTCTAGTCAAACGAAAAGACGAAAACTGAATTTGTAAAGACAATCAATTCATGTAAGGCTGGTTTTAGTGTCACGCGTACCGTCGGCGCTGATAGGCGAGTGATCTTTATTACACTGAAACAAGGATACTGATTGTTTAGCAAAAATGGCAACGCTGATTGCACTCGTCAGTGTTGAACAATCAGTATCCCTATTTCATTGTAATACAGATCACTCGCCTATCAGCGCCGACGGTACGCGTGACACTAAAACCAGCCTTACATCACCGTCGTAATGTCAGATTGAATAAAATCTGGAACATGACCCGAGAGATTATCGGCAGGAAATTATAAATTATAGCCTCATAAATATGTTTACTCAGTAACATTGAATATTAAGTTGCTATTTTGGTGCCGGCCTAATTAGACAAGGAAAACAAATGTTTGTTTTTTGAGGAGGCCAAAACAGTCGAATTTCATTAGAAAATGGGCGTAATAGGTTTCCAATACTTATGAGGATAGGAGAATGGTGCATAGTGCTCTATTAATATTTTCTGCAAGTACACATTTTAAAAATACTTAGGCTGGATTTTACCAAACTGGAATAAGTTTTATCTGGAGATTAAACCACAGATAAACTGCAGTTTGTTTGAATATTTTGACATTGTAAACTTGACACCTTATAACCAGGATAATTTGAATGCACCTAATAATGTTCGGTTACGCTTTCTAAACAAATGTATTTCGAATTCTGTCGGCTAATGGAATAACTACTCTGGGAGTAAGATGACAGTTTGGTAGAATCCACCCTTAACAGTTGTAGCATACATTGAATTTAAAAAGAAATTAAACGTTCGTCAAAATCCGCAACTAATTCAATCATAATGTATATACATACCTTTTTTCGTCACAGTCTCTTTAATATCTTCAATATCTTCATCAAGGTGAAATCAAGGCTAAAAGTGAATTTTCTCACAGAAATATTTGACCCAAATCGTTAGTGCACAGCCATTACGAGTACAGCCAAACATCTCAACAGATTTGGCTTATGTTTCAAGCATTTTAACAATAACCATTTGGATTTGAGGTTACGCCACCTGAGGCCATTATTCCATCAATATATTCCTCATACTCCACATAACTTTGAATTCTTTACGTTCTTAGGTTTGTATCAGGGAGGATGATTTGACGACATTGTTTTCATTATTCTTTTCGATTTGGCGTCACATGGTTTGTTCATTTCGCCGGTGAGAAAAATTAGTTTTTAAATTCCCGCATAAAAGCCCCCCAAAGCATTTCCTAAGCATTGTGCCAACATAAACAAGTAGGTCACTTATTTTCATTGCTTTTAAGGTACTTACTTATGTTCTTAATTGATTTTATATACGACGGTGTACCTGATAAATTGTTGCAAGTTAATAAGCTGTCTTGAAAATAGAGGTTTATGTACAATGCTGTAATTTCTTAAGGTAGTAATATGAAACCAATACACATTCTGTTGTTGTGATAATGTCTACGAAAAAAGTTGTAGGGATAAAAATTAGGTACTTTAAAATTGCACGCGATCTAGTTTCAATACATGCGTCCGTCTATCTGGCATAAAGCTTATTCTTTTAATCGTAATAAAAAAATCCTTAAAATCTAAAGTAAAAACTAAAGATTTTGAGTTTAATTTTGTAAAACAATATTGAACACATTATGTTCAATGTTGTGTAATATTGTTCCGTACGATGGTACGGAACCACTTCGTGTACGATTCTAACGTGCACTTGGGCATATTTTGGATTCTTTAATTTTTATATTTTTTAGAAATGTATTTACACCGACCCTAACAGTACGAGTATACGGAATAAATATGAAGCACCCACGGAATGACACCATTCAGGTAAATGTATGTCCTCCCTTAAACGATAAGCCTACCACAATATTTTGTATTATTTCCTAAACGTATTTTCTGCACTTCAAACTTATTACGTACACAAACAAAGACAAAGCTGTAAAACCGATCCGGGTACGTATTTAACGCTAACTGGGTTAAACACATTTGCTTTCATACCAGCTTATGGATGTAGGTAAAGTATGAGTCCGGAAATACATTCTACGCGGTTTCAAATCCACTTTGTAGACCTCTGTCTGGCCAAAGACCAGCCTTTTTGTATTCCAAGCTGATATGGCACGTTTATTTACAGTCGTAAGGATGAAAATCGAGTATGGTAACGAGCTACGAGAATTTCTACGAGACTAGAAACCGTAGCAGTTGCTACGGTATGCTACGAGCTTAAAGCTTGCCACTGGATTGCCTTTGCGACATTACTGAAAGGTTAAATCTGCTTTGTATAGATACATTATACATTTATGAAGGTAATTTTGTAGATTTATACATATTAGTACAATCCACTAATTTAACTTGGGCCTTCACATCTTTTACTAGATGATTTGTATACAGTGTTAGGAGGCAATCTTTGCCTACACATAACGGGACACTGTAGTGACTGGGATATTGTTGACATGGAGCTTTCTCAGCACCTAAACCCTTCTCTCAGCTAACCGGCCATATCCCATAATAGTTAGACTATGACAAATTGGTTATTTAATCGACTTCTTCTTCTTCTTTCGTGTCGATGACTAATACACATCAAATTGTTTCTTTACATAAATTGATAGCCACTTCTAATCGAATAGGTCTATTTTTTAATTTAAAACTTTTTAATGAGAGATTTTAATGGCGTGATAGAGAAGAGGCATTTACCCAGCAGTGGGTGTGACAGGCTGCTTATATAGATAGTTAGAATGAGAGATTTATCTTGAGTAATTTAACACACATTTGCTATTATGTCTTAAAATCGATATTCTCTGTGTAATTGAATTACAGAATTTAAAAACGTTAATACTGATCCTAACTAGTCCATAAAACTTTTACTGTACGAAAAGTAGCGATCCGTAAGCAAATGTTGAGAGCCGCTATAAAAACGAAGTTTCATAAATATTCACAGATTGCCCCGTAGTAATAAATTCCTACATATTAAATTCCTCGAAGTTCGAACTCACAACATTTCAATATGTCTTACTTTATTTCGGTCAACCAACATCACAAAAAATAAATCATATTCATAGTAAGTATAGCTTTAGGATAAAGTAACGAATTATAATTGAATTAGGTACTACATCAATACTAAATTTAATTTTAACCAGCTTCTTTATATTTTAATTAAATCCGACCTCTAGTTCCTGAGATTAGCGCGTTCAAACAAACAAAAAAAAATCTTCCTGTTTAATTTATTATAGAGACATAATATATTCGATCGAGCGAGCGAAGCGAGCGAAGATCTTAGTGGCAAGTTAGGCGATTTTGCTTTGTATGTTTGTATGTTTGTATGTTTCATTTTTATGTTCTCGCATAACTATTGAACCGCTTATCCAATCTGTATGAAACTTGATAGGTCAATAGGTTGTGCTATGGAAATTTGCTGTGGAGCGTATGAGCGTAATCGATGAAGGGGTTGTAAAGATATGGGGTTCCCAAGGGGGTAATTTTTTTTCAAAGTTACCCAAATATATTGAGTGGGGTGTCAATGAAAGTACTCAATTTCTACATTCCAAAATGGTTTTTAGTTTTCTTCTAGGTTCTATAGTTTTTGAAATACAGTGAAACAGAAAAATGATGAAAACCAATTAACGGAAGTATGGAGAGAGCTCCCGTTTCATAGAGTTTCGATGTATTCGTAGGTCTGGTTAACATAAATATAAGGAGTGTGGCATCGTTGTGGTTTGGTTTGCAATGATTTTAGTTTCTACTTGATATTTTTTCTTGAAATTGAAAATAAAAGCCGTGTTGGCCGAGTGGAAGAGTGCTCGACTTTCGATTCATAGGTCATAAGTTTGAACCCTGGCCGTTCTCATCAATGGATTTTTCGATTAGAAAAATTTAAATGCGCATTAACACGAGCTCTAAGGAGGGGGAGGGGGATGAGGGAGGGGAGAGAGAGGGGAAGGGGGAGAGGGAGGGGGATATGGAGGGGGGAGGGGGAGGGGAGGGGGAGAGGGAGGGGGGGAGAGAGGGGGTGAGAGAGGGGGAGGGGATGGGGAGGGAATTGATTTTATCATACATTTTGTATTGAATTGCTATTTTAATAATTTCTCAAACTAAGAGGCCTTCCCTGAGGCGCGGTACGAAGTTCGCGGGGTCAACTATTGAATATAAACACGACATGCATGCCTATAATCTTTACCATACTGAGGTAGCGCACTAGATATCATTGTGTGGTAAACACTAGAAGGAGCACTTAACGTAGGTATAGGGGTAGTCAGAAACAAGTCCAAATCTAAGCTATCAACACAACGGTGCGCGAGATCTCAGTTCGGGGTGAACTACTAGTATATTTAGATTACATTTATAGATAGACAGTATATATAAGGTAAACTTTATTGGTCTGGCCAAACGCTGTTAACCAAGTCGTAGGTAAAACAAATTCTGCTAATAGTCTATAAGTGGAAGTTTGTAAGTATATTTGTTGTATTCACGCGGTGACTCTTGAATTGATATCTGTATCTATTCTAGTATCAGAAAACTTGAAATAGATATAGATCGTGACCTTTTAGTGTCGGCGTCATGCGATGAAACTAACGATTTTACTAGTCAAATATTTATAGATTCAATTCCTTTCAAAAGGATACATATTATCACGGGAATACGAGTATTATTCTTTATTCTTATACGTTCTGATTGCAATGCAAACGTATCTTCAATTCAAGTCTATGATTGCATTATGATAGTTTCACGCAGCAGTTGCTGAAATAGTTAGCATTCCTGATTGGCAATACCGATAACTTCAGGCAGGCCATTCGATGCATACTAATACGATTTTCAGCCCATTGCACACGGTGAACGTAGTGCGTTCAATCTATATACAATGTGTCTGAGAAACTGATCTACTGACATCTGTCATAGTTCAAGGCGACTGTCTAAACATCAGCCGACCAAACTTGTCACTCAAAATGATTAATACACCGAAAATGGCGAAAGGTTATTGTAGTAACGCGGCTTTCAAACGGGCTCTAATATAGCGCACATTGAGATAAATCGCACTGAGCCTTTAGCACTAGTTTGTTGAGTTTTGGTCGTAAAAAACAGGCATAAAATCACCTAAAAGCCTCTTATGAGTATCGTTTTGTTGAATAAGTGCCTATTGAGAGAGTTTTTCGCCCAGATATGGCGCGTTTGGAATATTTCTTCTTGCTACAATAGAACAGAATTCAGGTCAGATTAATAGGACTCAGTAATGGAATCTTAAATGAATCGATTGCATATTATACTTAGTAAAGTGTTAGAGTCTCTACTTTTGTATTTATTTATCTGCTTGGTTGTAGTCGAAATGCACACCCTGTGTGTACAACTTTAGTTCGGCGTAAACTTGTTTGCCACGGCAAAGTGTACCCTAATAATTCATATTCGGCAAAAGGCTATGCTGATGCCAATTTACATATATTAAACATCGATTAACCACCTCTAATTGTACCCGCTAGCGGTGCTGCCAGTTTAGATAAAAATGCATCGAACATTCATGTCATAAGGTCTGTTTTTGCCTAGGCCAGACGAAACTGAGTTCTGGATTTAGGTTCGGTAATTGAATATTCACATCCCGGTCGTCCCACGTTTTGATGACTGTCGAAGTGGGTTCGATCGTCTTTCGAACTTCGATGAAAAGCCGAATCCACTACCGCCTGAGCTAACTATTGGGTAATAAATGATTGTACGATACTTCAAGAAAGCTGCAGAGGTGCTCAGAATCTGTAAACCCTAGTCTAATAAAATATAGGGAAAACCATTCGCATGTAAACAACAGCATCAAAGCTATGGAAGAAAATTTCCATTTCTTTTAGTGATAATGATGATAACATAATTAATTACTTAACTCATTAATCTTAGGTAAGATTTTTTTGACAACCTAAATATTTTGTAATTACTTGATCGCATTATGATCAAAACAGACAAATATGAATTTCGTATTCGGTAGAAATATAAGCAAAACAAAATGGAAATAAGAACACCCAAAAACAAGAGCTAGGTAATAGAATATAGACTTACGTGTGATTGGCGGAGGATAGCCGCCGGTGCAGGCTGCGCAGCGACATGGCGTACCCCTAGCAGGGCGGACTGCCGCTGCCTTTCCCGCGCGGCCGGCGCAGCGCGCGCGCGCCGAAGAACGCGCCCTCTTCGTTGCACGACTGCGAGCGCTGCGAGGCCAACATGCCGGCCGCGCGACCCAGCGCCTGCAGCGGACGCACGCGCGCGCGCCTGCCCCACCCGCACCCCCCCACCACCTCAATCTTGCAGAACCGACGCGCCGCCGCGCGAATAGAACCCCTCTCGCTCACCACGCGCCCGCACCCCTCGCACCGATCGCATGCATCGGATCAATAACCTTGCGATGCGATTGCGACACTTGCACTTTACAAAACTAAGTATAAATAGGCACCCGCGTTTGTCTTGATGTTGATTGATTGTGTGTTGGTTGATCTGAAACAAATTAAAAATTTGTAATGAGTTCGGATCAATGATAGGAAATTGGGATCGCTCGGTAATCGAATCGACGCGTCAAAATTAATTTCAAACGTGGCATGACAAGCGATGCAACTCATATCGACTGGTTATTGAAATTTAGAATTCGTTTAGCTAAACGTAATGAACGAATGCGCGCTGAATACAAGTTTCGTCAAAAATTATACATTCCAGACATAAAATGGAGTCACGGAATGATTTTTGTTTCGAATCCTAATTAGGGCAGTTACGGACGCGGGACAAGTTTTAATGAAACGGTCACGCGGAGGTCCGCTCCAGTTAATCCTTTGAAAGCTTCTAATCCGCACACTTCGAGGTACGAAACGGCCGTATAAATATACTGTTCGTTCTGAAGGCATCTCCCGCTTGGTCACGTTGTCGCGACTCTCTTTCCGTCACGTTTAGGCCGGGCTTTTTGGCTTAAAATTTTGATTGGCTTCTCTGTTTTTATTTTTTTACGTAAGCTTATTTCATCGAAAACGAAAAAAAACTATAATCTCATATTATTTTAAATTTATATTTTACAAAGTTTATATATATATCAATTGAATTAGGATAATTTCAAAATGATTGAAAGTTACCATTAATTTTATAACATAAAATTTTGCCTCTAGTAAACCCGTTTCATAAAACTTTCTGTAGGAAAGTTTCAAATAGTGTGTCTTTGAAACTCTCGCCAGTAGGTCACGTTGTCAGAAATATTACCGTCATCATCGGTTACCTTTTTCCGTTTTCATTTTTCCACTTTAGGGGTCAACAGACATTATCAAAGGTTCGGGTTATGATGACCGGTAAAGGTCATGTTCTAATTTCCCTTTTTATCGGGACATCGGGGCACAGTTTGTGCCTGTGCCACTCTGCTTGTAAAGTGAGTAAAATTTACTTTGTGCCTGGTGATTAGGAATTGAATGCAGTTACCTCGCAATTCAAAAATTAAAGTGAATCAACTTCAAACTCCAAATGATTATGTGTCCAAGTTACAAATGCTAGCTAATGCTAGTCTGATTTCAATAACAAGAGGTCGTAGGAGGAGTCATACTCCTAATGTGATCGAACCTGAAAGTTTTCATCTGACTTAAAGGCTATTACCATCAGTGCGATTTAAACCTTCTCGGAACGTATTCCGAATTCGGAAAGTGATGTTTCTTCGCTGCTGAAAAACGTCAACTTTCCAAAGAAAATCGTCAAATTGGATGCATTTTCGGAAGTCAAAATCGCAGGAAACTAAAACGCTGCCGGCACAAGTTGGATGCGTCAAGCTGAAGACAGGGCGCAATGGCGCTCATTAGGGGAGGCCTATGTCCAGCAGTGGACTGCTATAGGCTGATGATGATGATGATGATGAAAATCGCAGGACTGATGATTTGGTGCTCTCCAAAGCATGAATGTGTTTAGTTGTTATAACACTTTGCAGTACGTTTATTTGTATTTTAGCACAGTGAGTGAAAAGTCTGAACAATTTAAACTGTGCTCTCTTCCATGGTAAAGCTCGGTATTTGGGCACGTGCCCGTTGAAGCAAGGGGGAAATCACTTTACATCGTGCCTGACTTCACCGACTTGCGCAAGTCGAAATGAACGATATTAGATATGGAATTAGGTTGAGTTTCGAAAGATTTCATTAAATACGTGTTTGAGATGCGCTTAGTACATGGACTCGGAGTTTTCTTCCTCGCTATAATTAGATGATAAACGCTGATCTCATATCAATTAATTGAGCCTAGACACTTATTTATGTACGGATAGACATTGAAGAATAGCTGAGATCCTACTTGTCTCGTTTCTTACATAAATATGAGCATTTTAACAGTTTTGGTCAAAATTCATTTCATTCCCGTTATAAGTCGAAGTGGTTTTTTTTGTGCTGGTCTCGGCCGTACTGTGCTGTGCACACCGCTTTACCAACTAATCCACTGGGGTAAAAACAGGGTCTAGTAGGTATACGTATTTTTGGGATGTATTTAAAAATTGTTAAGATCTCAGTTGAGAATTGAGAATAATATTAACTTTATTTTCAGGCGACAACAAAAAGTGAGCCCATAGATATACCTTAGTTAGAGACTTTTTTATAAGGAATATAAAAATAATGTACATTACAACAAATACTTACAACAAAATAAATGAGTATACCATCAAAGTTCTCAATACGCATAAAAACCAACTCAAGTGGTGTTTTTAGTTTCCAATGATCTTTTCCAGCCAATTTCCAGCCCATAGAGCAGAATAAATGGAGATAGAATGAAACATTTTGGAAAAACTCTAACAAGTGTTTGAGACAGCTGGCAAGATTAGCGATTTTTCATTAAAACTTGACCCGGCAAGTTTTCCTTATTTACGCCGTTTTTGTACTTTCCTTCAAAATTTCGTCTTCATTTATTGGGTCACTATAAAATGTAATATTTCAGAGTTTCGCTATCAATTTTTGTTGCTCCACGAGTTCTTGTTATTGAATTACTTATCCTAAGTGGATACTTTAAAGTTTAATACAATTTTAATAGGTACCTAAACGAAACCATCGACGCTGGTAATTTTGCTTTTAACGTTTATTGCCATTGTTTTAAAATACTTTATAGCATACAAAATTATTTAGTCACGAATGAAAACAAATCTTGTATGTTTTCTAAATTAGGAAATACTTGTTAACTACCGTTGCAATTTCAGATCAATGTAAGTTCTAAATTATGATAAAACTAGTGAAAGCCCGCGGCTTCGCCCACGTGAACTACTATTATTTTATCCCACGGGAACCATACATTTTTCCGGGATAAAAAGTAGCCTATGTATTATTCCAGAACCTAAACTATCTACACTCCAAATTTCATAAAAATCGGTTTAGTAGTTAAGGGATACGTGGTAACAAACATGCACACACATACACGGACTTTCGCCTTTATAAGGGTGCTTTATTTTTTCAAGGGTGCTAACATTCATTTTGAAAGTGTATGTCTACTGAGACTGCGTATTTCAGTGTAGTGTAGATTTTTTAAAAATGCCATGGACAGTGATGTGATTCAACATTGAGTTTATCAAAATTTACGATTCCGACGGGACTCGAACCTGTACTGATACAAGCGATCCTCTCACGGAATCCTTATTCTTCGGGTTGAAAATCTTGATAAGCTCATAATAACGGATAAAATAAGGAGGATCGCTTGTATCAGTGCGGGTTCGAGTCCCGTCTGAATCGTAAATTTCGATAAGAATTTTAATTTTCATTGAAATAATACCTAAGTTTGGTTTAACACTATAAAAATTCATATTAAAAAAATTAAATGTTTTAACTTTAATAACGTAGATATACAAAATACGGCAGATGCGTGTCTGTCCCATCTCCATTGTCTGTGAATTGCAAGACAATTGCTCCCCGCTTTACATAACTGGGTCACTCGCATCCGTGACGTCATTATAATTGCAAACGAAATGCATTCGAGTGCGTCTACGAAACCTTTTATGCTTATAAACATAATGTGAAAGTGTGTTTGTTTGTCCTGGGCGTCGATTCTCGTACCGAACCTTTTATCAACCTCAACCAAAACCTCAACTAAAGCGACTGTTTCCATGACTACTAATAACAAACGACTCAGTTGTGGTGAGGTGATCTTTTGTGTGGAGATAGTTGGAGCGGGAGAGTGCCATAGGCTACTTTTTATCCCGAAAAAATGCACGTTTCCCGCGGGATAAAAAAGTAGTAGTCCACGCGGGCGAAGCCGCTAAAGTCCGCTAGTCTATTATAAACAAAACATGATCACAACTGTATCCCCAAGGCACGGTAGACATTCTCTCAGATCTTAAGTCACTTTTAAAATCCTTTGATGTGCAAGGGGTAGTCAGATGTATGTCCAAATACATATTTGGAACACACGTAGTACGAGGCCGCGGTGTAAGTACCTATACATTTGACAAACTAACTTTTAAAATCCTTTGATGTGCAAGGGGTAGTCAGATGTATGTCCAAATACATATTTGGAACACACGTAGTACGAGGCCGCGGTGTAAGTATACATTTGATAAACTAACAACAGTACTTATAAATAGAAGTTTATACCTTACTATTGTCGTTGATACCTTACATTTATCAATTTAACCTTGTACTATGTTATTATTGTGAATAATCAATTTGCCGTTACTTATCTTAGACTTATTATGGTTTGTTTTTAACATAAGTTCGTAATTATGACTTACTAGTGAACGCTACACTACCCCCGCGTGGACTACTTTTTTTTATACCACGGGAACCATACATTTTTCCGGGATAAAAAGTAGCCTATTCGTTATTCCAGAACCTAAACTATCTATATTCCGAATTTCATCAAAATCAGTTCAAGTAGTTATGGAGATACGTGGTAACAAACATTCACACACAAACACACACACACACACTTTATAATATCAGTAGGATAGTGGCCAATTCTGATGACGTAGTTTTAGGCCGCAGAAAGGCCCCCGTCATGGCTTAACAACTTAAACCCTGGATCGACAATTTAACGTGCCCTACGAAGCACGGAAGCGCTTAGCTGGACCTACATTTCATTGAAAATTGCTTGACTTCTTATACGTCCTATACTTTGACCTTATAAGTCTGATAAGAATAACAACAAAAAGTACCTACCTATGTAGAGAATAATGCTACTTACAGTATTCTAGCATAGCTAAATTGCTAGCCAACAGTACTGTTGACTAGCTAGTTTAGGCTATAAAACATTAATAAAAACCGGTCAAGTGCGAGTAAAACTCGTACGCCGAGGGTTCCGTACCTACCCATTATACCCATTATGTTATTGTAGCCCGCTTATTTGTATGAGCGCCCATACAACTCAGAGGACAATCTTAATTGGCGTCAACTATGTATGTATGGGAACACCCTTTAATTTTCAACTTTTTTAATTTTTTGGAATTTTTCCTTTATTTGTGCTATAAGACCTTGCTTTTTGCCAAATTTCGTGATTCTAGGTCAACGGGAACTACCATTTAGGTTTTCAACCCAAAACCTCTAGGGTACTTCCGGTTGACCTAGAATTGTCAAATTTGGTTACAAGCAAGGTCTTACAGCACAAGTAAAGGAAAAATTACGAAAAATAAAAAAAGTTGATAAATAAGGTAAGTTTTGGTACTTACAAGTTTTCACGAAAACCTAAATTTGCCTATATCTTTTTATAGTGTTGACTCAGGACCTTGATTTTTATAGTCACAATAGGGACTATAGACCTCAGTATATGGTATAAATTTCAACTTGCTAGCTCCACCCGTTCCTGAGATAATCGATGGTGACACACGGACAGACAGACGGACAGACGGACAGACGGACAGACGGACAGACGGACAGACGGACAAGAAAGTGATCTTATAAGGGTTCCTTTTTATACCTTTTAAGGTACGGAACCCTAAAAATGAAACAATTTAAGCTCCCCCGCTAAAAATCCCGAGGGTGCCATATTGTTTTTGATAGGTGCTTATCCGTCTGTCAGAACTGACCCGGTTAGAAACTGTTGAACAGATTAGCTAGAAGGAATATGATGGTAGTGATGTACTATTTTAAGGTCGCTGCATACGTAACGGGATAAAACCTCGGACGGGACGGAGACGTGACATAACATCGTCCTTAACACAGAACACTAAGGTCCATAACGATGTTTTTTCACCTGCCGTCCCGTCCCGTCGCGTCCCGTCCGATTTCTCGTTACGTGTATTTTGTTACTATATTTTTATATGAAACGATGTCAAGAAATCGTCAGGTTCCGTCCGGGACGAGAAAAATCACGTTACGTTTTTTATTTAGTGAATATCTACCAAGGGAATGCGTTGAGTAAATTTCTTTATTTTATTACCCGGCTTAATTTACTTAGGTAGGTAACTGTGATCGCAAAATTTTAAGAAATTAATTCGTGTAGTTGGTGTTATATTTTCTATCACAGATACGGGTAGTTGGTAATGTAAGTAACACATATTTTTTAAGTTGAAGAATAAACAACGCTTATTTTATGCCCTGTAGCGCTGATGTTTCTCTAATACTACAGTCCTAATATACATAGGTAATTTACAACATAAATAATATCTATATTTATATTGTGATTGAAAAAAGGTACTAGGTACTTACATAAGTATTAATTTTCTACAATTCCTATAAGAAACTAGAAAGTCCCTTATGTATTTCACTTCCGACTGCTCCAATTCCGGATCAATTGAGTTATAATGATCGTTTGCAGCGCTCTCCTTAGATAGCTTTACTTACCGTTGTATACCAGGTACTTACGAGTATTAAATGGATGAATTCAGTTTCGATTCAGTTCAAGCTCTGAACCTTGCTTTGAAGTTTTGAATGCTGACATTCAACAACACTGACAGTTTGACAGCGTGACATTGTGACGCCAAAGCGTGACTACGCGCAAATACCGTCCACTATTTTACTAAAAGCTTTTATTTCACTTCAATTGTATTTTTGTATCTTTGTGTGTCCTGGAATTTTGCAATCAATAGGTATTACATTTTAAATTGTCTCAAAAATTTAAGAAAAAGATGTTGCGTACTTATTCTTCACGTTAAAAGTAAATGTTGAATTTTGTAGTCAAACTGTTTAATGATTGAAACCTCGTGGGCATTATCAAAGCAAAGTGTCATTAGATTAATCCATAGCTTCATAGTTTTATTTCGTTCCAATTTTCGTCAAATTGCCCGGCTAAGTAGAAGTAGGGCAGTATTCATACTGCCCGGTCTATGTGATAAATTCAAGCTATCTCAAACCTTGATTTACGGGCCGTCGGGCACTATTAATATGGACCGGCCAAAGTAATAAATAAAAACCGGACGCTCTTTCTTGGTCATTGTTCATAATGACCGGTCCATACAAATAATGCCCGGTTAATCAAGTTGCCCGTAACATATACTTACATCAAATATGAATAACATAAAAACAGTGTTACTATGTTAAAAAATATCATGTCTACTTTTTTGATAAAGAAAATCTACTTTCCGAAAAAGTTGTCTACTTCTGTCACTTCTGTCACCAATTAAGTATAGTCGGATTGCTCATTCTACGGACTAAAGTTGAAGGAAAAAATGACATTTTTCCTTCAATATTGATGTTTTTAGTCCGTATAATGAGCAATACGACTATAAGTCCGCAAGTAGACCAAAAACCGCAGCGTGGTTTTGCCATCGTGTGGATGCCACACGAGACGTGTAAATCAGTCCAGCATGATTGATGGCGTATAGATTGATTAATGATCGTCAAAACATCGAGTTCCCCTAAAAATTCCCACTTGTCCCGGTTTTGTACTTGTGTCAATTAGTGACAGCAGTTTACTCATTTATTGACGAGTTCTTGCAAAACAGCACATTTTAAAAGTTCTTGCAAAACGTGTGAGTAATACTCGTATAATAATCTATACAGAGAATAAGTATAGAATAGATTATTTATTTATTTTTTAACAAAATACAATTTTCACAGTGTTTAAACTAGAGTCCATTACTTTGCTAGGATGGTGTTGGTGGTAACATACCTTAAGTATGTTATTTTAATGTTAAGTAAGTATGTAAATTGTTTATAACACTCAATTCTTAGCCAAATCATTCTAAATTCAGAACCAATTTTTTTTAATACTGAACGTAGCACACCAAATCACACTATTACATTTAACATCTTAATATAAGTACCTACGTCTATATATAAAGCTCTACAACTACCATTCCATAGACATTTAGTATTCATGTCTTCCCTGTTCCATTTTCTCATTCTGTAAAGGTAGAAAATAGCCTCATAATAAAATTTCCGCTAAATTGTTCGCACCTAAACAACGATCCAAACCAATTTCTCGAAGAAAGCTAGACAAGGAGTTTAATCGCGGCATAACATAACAAACAGTATCTGCTACTCAAAACATTATGTAGTCTCTACTATTATGAGACTCAAAAAACTATATCTTTAGTATCAGAAGTTTGTTACG
Organism: Camptogramma bilineatum; assembly: GCA_958496255.1. NCBI lineage: Eukaryota > Metazoa > Arthropoda > Insecta > Lepidoptera > Geometridae > Camptogramma > Camptogramma bilineatum. Next base: position 5,238,516 of record OY292467.1, on the reverse strand, counting down.
AGTAATCTCTGGAACTATAGGTTCGGTTATGAAAATTCGTTTAAGTACTACATTATCCCTGCATCCTAAAGGTTAAATAATACGTTAGTCGGTTAGGTACGACGTAAGCGAGCGTAGCCACGGGTTTAATCCTACTAATACGAGTATTATAAAGGCGAAAGTCCGTAAGAGTGTGTGAATGTTTGTTACCACGTATCTCTATAACCACTAAACCGATTTTGATGAAATTTAGAATGTAGATAGTTTAGGTTCTGCAATAACACATAGACTACTTTTATTCTGGAAAATGTATGGTTCCCGTGGGATACAAAAATAGTAGTCCACACGGGCGAAGCCGCGGGCGTTCACTAGTATAAACATATTAGTAGGTCCATGAAATAAAATCCGTAAGTATAAACATTTTCACCCAAAACAACAATTCACACCAATTTCTTGTGAAGCTATCAGCCAGCTCAAGGTCCAGAATAACAAATAGTCACTACAGCTCAAGACACAGAATAGCAAATAATTTGTATAGCCCGGGTTCCCTCACAATGCCCACGTATTTGGGCCGAGTAGCGACGCGAAAATAGACTTGAGGAAAATCGATATAGAGGTGCTGAGATCGTATATACGCGCTCTTTAAAATTGTGTCAAGTTTTATTACCTTATGGCCGTATTTGGTTTATGAGTTTGGGTAATTGGAGGTTGGCGGGTTGTTGATAGCGATTAATTTCAGTCTAATTTTGCTAAGGTTTAAAGCGGCTAAGCTCAACCACTTTTAGACGTTTGATAAAGGCAATATCTATAGAATTATGACAGAATTACTTTTTTCATTAACGTATTTTGGATTGCTTTAGCTTATAAGCTTGATTTTTTACTGGATTAATTATCTAAATCGACGAAATTTTGACGTGAGTAATTTCCGTGTATTTTAATCATTCTATAAGAGTTTTTTTTTTATTTAGGGTACGGAACCCTGAAAAGAGATTGTATTTTTACAAATGCTCGTCCGTAGGTATGTTTTGCGTGGAACGCGGAACGCGTGGGACGCGGAAGAGACAAATGTTTGCGCCCCCTCTGCGTCTTACGTCTCTTCTGTCTGGCCCGCGCCTAAGGCGGCCTAAAAACTCCAAGCCCATACGAACATACATACATACCAAATGTGATACCAAAACATAATCGTACAAAGCTGCATACCAATGCACAAATCAACTAGACAGTCTACTCAGCTCATAGTTCTGAGCCGTATCGGATTAGCAAAGCCAGTGCATTGGAGCCGCGAACTGAACCAATATTATTGAATTAATCAGGAGATCTTTAGCAAATAGAGGTAACTTGCTTACTTGTATATTTGGCGCAAACAACGGTTTGTTGACTGGGTAAAGATAGTAAGTGGAAGATGTTTACTGACTTACGGAAGGAAAGAGATGGAAAATGCATTTCACCATTTATTGTTACGAGATTCACCAGTTTTCTGGCAGAAGCTTTTGTTTGTAAGTAATGTTTGTACCTACCTACTTTTGATGATACCAAATGAAAATGTAAACTTTTTGTATTACAGTTACAGACAAAAGTAGATAGACAGATGCTTTGTCGCGTAAATATTTACCTCGCCTTTATTTTTGTATTTTATTTACTGTCTTCAAACTTTGAGCCAAACATTGTCAAACGCCTACACTATGTTTACGTAGGCTTTTGATAATGTTACATTAAAATTTGTAGATGATAGTACAGCCAGAAGTCTCTCAATAATTAAGCCTAAATTCATGTTCACTTACCACTTTTAATTTAAAAAATATTTTTTTCACAACATTAAAAGTGTCAATAAAACAAATATGATGTTCAAAATCAATGTTTGCAATAAGTAAGTAGGTACTTGTAATATGTAAGCTTCAGTCCTTTCAAAAATAAAACACATAAAACATTTCAATAGACACTTTAACCGAGTTTAACCCGTTCGACCCACGCACGAACACTACAATATTGTCAAACTTTATACGTTTTATCAGTTTAGTACTGTTACAACTTTATTCTTATATTCCAATATCTATTACAATAATTTATTGATAGTTTATAATCCACGACCTTCAGATCAAAAGCTGAAGCACAGTCCCACTTGGCCAACCTGGCATTCATTAACATAAGGCCGGACTTACACTAGTGAGCTTTTACGTAAGTTTTACTCACGCAAGTGACAATGCAATGGAAAAGCTACTTTATTTCCTTTGCATTGTCACTTGCGTAAGTAAAATTTACGTAAAAACTCACTAGTGTAAATCCGGCCTAACAATAATCAGAATAATCGCCACTCCCCGTACCTACATAAATTAGCCTGATTATTGTGGTTACGTGAGAACAAAGGATTTGTTTTATCTGTATTTATCTCCCCAACTGAATGTTTATTGAAAATGGAAAGGATTATTTCAGTTTTCAGTGTAATTATGTACTTGTTTACGATAGGATTTTTTTAAGCCTTCGTTTGTAGTTAGCCCCCTGCGAATTGCTCCCCAACAGAACCATCCCGAAATCCTACTTCCTACTAATATTATAAAGGCGAAAGTCCGTGTGCGTGTGTGTGTATGTGAATGTTTGTTACCACGTATCTCCATAACTACTGAACCGATTTTGATGGAATTTGGAATGTAAATAGTTTAGGTTTTGGAGTAAGATATAGGCTAATTTTTATCCCGGAAAAATGTATGGTTCCCATGGGATAAAAAATATGAAAAAACAATGGTTCTTAGCTTCTCATGTAAATTTTATTTTACATAATGAGCTTAGCTTGTAGCAAACGCTTATGTACTTAACCCATATAACAGTGCACAAGTACATTGATGTGCTCTTGTAAATATACACTTCAGTGGGTATCGTCATTACATTTAATGAGATCAAGAATTTGGAGTGGGTGTTAACGAAATAATTAGGTTTGCAGAGGTAGTGTCAACACGGAATATCGACAGGTGAGGGTATGTGAACTTTTAGCACCTTTTAGCAACGGAATCAAAGGTTAAGAACCTGGTTTTCTGAGTAACAGCATCCGCGATAAAGCGGTGTTGTCTATCTCAGTGTTCCGCTAAGGGTGTGCCGCGGCACACTGATGTACTGGTCATTAGTTGGTGTGCCTCGAAAAAAAAAAGGTTAACTTAGTAAACTATCTCAGTTAAGCTACTCCAAATTCGGACCGCATTGCTCAACTAAACAAGCTAATGTTTTGCATAAAAAATGATTTTTCATGTAAGGTGTGCCGCCAAAATTTTCCGATTTCCCAGATGTACCTTGAACACAAAAAGTTTGAGGGACACTGGTCTATCTTATTGGTCTATCTTAGTTCTCAAATTACTTTGGCCAATTTGGGCCAAGAGTAGTGACGAGACATAGTCGGATGCAACTGGGATCCCGAGGCCGATCCCGTATCAGAACACTCATTTGACATGGTTGTATCATAATTTGAGTTGGAACCTCCTCTCATATCGTGTTGGTCAAAATGAGCCCAGCGGACCTAAAAAGGTCGCTAGAGCTGAATCACAATTTGAAATGAACTATAATGCAGTCTCTTTTCACTCTCAGTCAATGAAAAGAAATGGCAATAGTTCAATTCCTTTTAATGCGATTCTGCAATAGCGACCTTTTTAAGCCCTGGAGTAACTTTTAGACATAAACACATAAACTAAGTCAGTATAAAATGCAACCAGACTTGACTCTTTCTCCGTGTTCAACGAAGCATCAGCCCAAGTGATTGAGGAAACATCAGTATTCTGTAAGTCAGTGTTCCGCAAACTCTTTGTGTTCAAGGTCCATTTAGAAAATCGGAAAATTTTGGGGGTACTTACACCATAAATGAAAAATCATTTATTTTATGCGAAACATGAGCCGGTTTAGTTGAGCATATGCAGTCCTCTCCAGTAACTTAACTGAGATAGGTAACACTATTTTTCCGAGGCACACCAACTAATGACCACGGTACAACAGAGTGCCGTGGCACACCCTTTTGCAGAACTCCTGCTGTATGTTACTAAATGTTCTACATTCGAAATTGAAGGAAAACCCGACGTAAGTAACCTCCATAGAAACAAATTTGGAAAAATATAGTGCCTAGCCACATAAGCAACGAGTATGAAGCGTGTCAGTTACTGCCATGTTCCGGTTTGTCAATGAAAATGTTAGAAAATATTTAGCAAGAATACAGAAAAATCGATAGCACTTTAAGAGGGTCAGGATTCATAAAAAAATCTTTTTCATTCCAAAAACCACAGCCGTTTGCAGAATACCTTCTGCAAACGGCTGTGGTTTGGAGAAAATCAAATCAAATTTCATACAAATCATGCGTAATGGCGTGATTGAACCGTAATAATCTGAACATCTTCACAAAAGCTCACATTTATAAAAAAAAGCGATAGGGACACTACTGGTGAGGCGATTACGACGCTACGACTTCGTTTTGTTTATTTTGAGACAGAGTTTTTAAGTAAGTTCGTATGAGCAAGTGGCCAACTCTGATAACAGAGTTTTTAGGCTATGACCTCATAAGACTAGCAAAAAAAAAAGACCTTAAAATTAGTATCATTCAAAAATGAACCCCAAATCAAAGATTTACTTATCTCTCACGGCGAGAAAAGTTTCAGTATCTATTAACAAAGTGACAACTGTAATAAGTTCCTGCAGCAGGGACCATGTTAAATATTTTGCGTTGCTCAGGTGTTTCAACCACTGCAATTTGTTATAAAGGGTAGTTCCCATCTGATCATAATGATCCGTTTGTGGTTGCATCTGATCAAACAAAAAGATACCAATGGGTTATATAAGTTATTTTCAACAGAATCCGTCGCAAACACCATATTGATATGGCCGCAGCCCAAAAGATAACGGACCAAATATCTCCGAAACCAGTTAGGTTCTTAATATCCTTAACCGAATTATGCCGAAGACACCCGACTCTGGCAAACATTTTACTCGAATTAATGGCACCCCAACGAGGACTCGATACTAATTAGTAAATCGACTCTGACAGACTCTTGAAACCAAAGGCGGTTCGCATGACACCGACAAGAAACGGTAAATTATTCAACCAATAACCAAACCGCTACTTTTAGATAAATTTAACTTTTTATTTATTCCGTAAAAACACTTTTTCCAAACCAGTAATATTATTATCGTAGTATAAGAACAGGTTGCCTGGAATAAATCGCTTTTAGCGATAAGGCCGCTCATTGTACTAATTTTTAAGCTGTTTTCCTGTTTCTTGTGGTTACTTTTTTTTGTTAAACAATAAAGCATTATCTATCTATCTATCTATAAGAATAGCATCAATAAAGACAACAATAATGTTAATGTTAGGTATCATAATTTGGTTTTGTGTCTTCAGCAGGTCAAATTTAATTTTAATGGTAAAATATACATAATTAATTCGTGGAATAGCAATCACGCTGTTTAAAATTATTCCGTTAGAATTGATCCGATCTAATTTTAAAGTTGATAAATATGCATTTATCAAATTTTAATTGCAAATAATGAGGGATAGTAGGACCCATTTTAAAACCATTCAGACCTAAACGAATAATTTAAATTTTTCGTTAAATTTTCATGCAACTATTGTGATGACGGACAGATGTCATGTCTGGTTTTTCATTATATTATTTAAATAAGCTGATTGAGATATGGCCACCACCACAAAAGCCAAGCTGTTATGACCACCAATATGATTAAAGTATTTTTTTTTAACGAAAATAGTTTCGTGTTTGACCACACCCTGCCTGATGTAAAGAAAGTGTGGTCTAAGATGGAACTCGCTTACCTAGAAGGAACCTATTGACTCTCGATTTGAAGACACTCAAATTATACTTTTCTGAAAATACAGACCCCGGCAAAGAGTTCCACATTTATCTATCATCAGCACCTTATGCGCGTGCGCTCGAAGCGTAGTTTGCTTAGACGTTCTTGGCAGTTCGTTTAAGTTAGGCCACGTTCCGAACGGTCACAATTTAGATGGATGACCGCCAGTAGCATTAACAACTGAGCTTTTCCGTGCTTCGGAGGGCACGTAAAAGTCGTTTAATCATGTCGGAGGCCTTCAGGCGGCCTAAACACTGCGTCGACGGAGATAGCCTCTACCTTTTACAAACGAATCTACTAACTTATCTAAATACGTCTCTATACACAAGCATTCTCCCAAACTTCGCACTTGTATATTAGGATTAATAAACTTTCAGTTAGTAATCTTCAGAGACTCACACCTTACTTCTCGGATTAAGTAAAACTAGTTTACGAGTTCAAGAGTTTGTAAGGTTTCGTGATAAAAGTAGCTATTACTTGGGTCGTTCAATCGTCAGATAACATCTGAGGAATAAATGCGATTTGACAGCTATTACCGTTATTTTTATTCTTCAGATAAAAGTTTTTTGACGATTGAATACTCGACTACAATTTTGAGACTTTACTCAAAAAAATAACTAGGTACCTACGTGTTTATTAAACAGCCTATAGATAGCCTAAAGTAATGGTAAGGCTAAAAAAAATTCTTGGACCTATCATCGCAGTCTAAGTACATAGTCGGTAACGAGACACAATCGGCCAATACAGGTAAGCAAGTTTTAAAGGTTTTTAAGGTTCTAAAACATAAAAAATATCTTCAAAAGTAGTTAAGACCACTTTAATTGAAGATATTGTACTGCCATAATAATATAATAAATATTGGTGGTCATTTCACTCAGCGCCATCTAGACCTAAATAAAGATATTTTGTAAATACTTATATAATTTAAACATACGGACACAGAAAATACCTCATCATCACAGTCCTGGAGGGAATCGAACCCACGACCTATAGTGCAGAAGGCAGAGCTACTACCAACAGAGCTGAGTGGCCAGCGTTAAACATTGAAAATGAACAGTCAATTATAATAATTACAACAGAAAAAACATTATCCCTTCCACATAACATGAACAGAAATGTCTGCTGAAAACATTTCAATTTCCACATAAAGTTTAAAATTACATTTTCAAAATTCAACAAAATGTTTAATTAGCTGAGTTTCTGTTCCCCAGCGTAAACTCGATAAACAGTAAAACATTGATTTCATAACATTGAACATCCAAGCACCCACTTATTCCGTAACATAAAACTCCATTTGAAACGCGAAAATATAATAAGCCAAACGGATGACTGCAACTAAACAAGAAAAAACTTATAACAAGTTATGAGCCCTGAGTATGGGTAATAGAGTGCGTTTTCTAGTGTCAGGCTTCATGGAATATTAAATTACATTTTCACGCGAAGGATGTAGATTTTTTTTTTGTAAGTAGATAACGTTTATTTTTCTTTTCACTAGCCCAGAGTTTTAAAAGATTAATATTGGGTAGAGATAGTCTGTGCTTTTGTCATTTGCACTATATTATTAAATAAATAAATATTGCTAGACATTTCACACAGCGCTATCTAGCCCCAAACTAAGCAAAGCTTTTTCTATGGGAACCCAGATAACTGATAGAATACTTATATATACGTAGTATTTGTATACGTAGTATACTTTATAACACCCAAACACAAACAACCTTCTATTTTCATCACAAAAATGATTGTCCTGGGTAGGAATCGAACCCAAGACCTCAGCGCCAAATGCAGAGCTAAAAGGCCAGTCATATTATCAGTAAGACTTACACACATCAAAAAAAGTTTGTGATCAGTTTGAAAACAACATTTATTTTAAATATTTTAAAATATTCGTAAAAAAATATTGCAATGAATGGTTTCCTTGTTTATTTTGATTGCACCAATTTGACTTCTATTATATTCACATTACCAAAATAACCCAAGATAATTTTTCTACATTATTCGTGTTAAAAACGACATTGAAATGTTATAGGTCATTAATCAAAACAAGATCGCGTGAGGTTTTAAAATTCCTTTTTTTAAGTACAATTCATAATTATTTCGTAGACTTCAAGACATTGAGCAATGTGAAGAATTAGGATCAAATCTGGATCATACACTGTTTACCGATAACACCTCTATTTTATGATAGCAATTGCAACAATTGGCGCTGCCCCGTTGGACGTCCCCGATATCGCTGGAGGGACATGGTAGAGAGGGACCTACAAGATCTCTACAATGCGGATTGGCGCGAACTATCTCAAGATAGGAGTAGATGGCGTCTTCTTTTGTCGGAGGCCAAGACCCACTTCGGGTCACTGAGCCAGCGGAGTAAGTGAGTAAATTGCAACAATTCATCGTCAGTTAAATCAATTAAGAACTTACCTTAAAACCAATAAAAATAAATGACCTACATGTTTATGTTTATCAAGCTATCCGCAGAGACTCGTAAAATAAAAAGCAGCACTGGACGTGTTCTAGGGAATGCGAATCACTTTATTATTTTCTTTTTCAAAGTTCGTAGCAGTGTAAAAAAAGTAGAGATACGCTTGAAATATTTGCTTTTACTGGACGATTTATCGTAGATGCGACATTTATTCCCGCTAATTTAAGAATCAAGCAATAGAAGTGCAGTCATTGTAATGGTTCAAACACACATTGGCCCAGGCTCGCATTCCCTCTCTAACGCTCTCGTCTTGCATCGATTCGCCTTCTCGCTCGCGCTCCTAGGCTGGCCGAACGTGTATTTGAGCCATAACTAACGTAACCATTTATTTTGTGTGTCAACACAAAACGGGACGCTTACGGAATTTTGTATAGGTACCCTGGTCCAATTATGGCTAAGAACCACGAGACCCAAAACAAAAAAGTACGAAACAAAATTCATTAAAATCGGTCAAGCCCTTTTAGCGGAAAACACACGAACACATTACGATTACGATTTACGAACACACGCATATATTTCAATAATACTCGTAAGTGAAGATAAACCACCAAGAAGTGAATCCTAAAAATTGCACCCAAAAGCCACTCGTAACTTTGGTTTGTAGGCTGGAATTATATGTCTTTTCGCCGTTTGCTCCATATATGGATGAATCGTTGCTGGTCTGGCCAGTCTACGTCTGATCAGTATGTGGGCAAGATTATATCAAATTTTAGCAAATTGGATAAAAAATTGGAAGTATTCATGTAAATTCGCATGAGCATCTGGTGACGGAAGATTTTCTGTGTGAGGACTTAAATAAAAGCCGGAACCGACAATAATTTAACGTGCCCTCTGAAGGACGGAATCGGATGGATTGGAAGTAATAAGTCATGTCCCTTTTGTACTTTGAAAATTGAGACACTGGTATAACTGCACTGTGCCCATGGCTCCACACAAAGTGTTAAAGTTTCAGCTTTGTTTTTTTCTGTTTGTGGCTTCCTCTCATAAGCGCGCACGCCAATGGCCATGCATTTTATTAACCGACTTCCAAAAAGGAGGAGGTTACGACGTGAATGTAGAGCAGAGCTCGGGAATTGGGAGAGAAATGTAATGTACTTTTATGTACATGTATGTATGTATCACGTGTGTACGATTGCACTAACCCACGAGAAGATCTGTATTGATCATGACATCATTTATAAAAGTGATTAGAAAACATGAAGAGGTATTTCCTGTGAAGGCTAGGTACGATGATACAGATGCTCTCTCTTTATATACTTACAAGTTTAAATTTACGCAAATTGGCTGGTTTCTACTTCAAGACTACAAAATACTTAACCACGTAAATGAGATAGAGCCATGTGCTCAATAATTTCTGCCGATATATTTGCACAAACTGTTTGAGCAAGCATATTTTATTTCTTGTTTGCGCGTGTTTGATCTATGTTAAGTACCTATCAACGTTGCGTGCTTAAGTTTTTGCTAAAGTTTGTGCTAAGGTGATAATTGAATTGCATGTTCATGAACCGTGACATTGCCAAGACCAAGGTTGTCGAGAAAATGTATTCAAGAAGCTATTTTTAGGTAAGTACTTGAAGAACATTTTAATTCGTTTGTTTTTGTTTTTTTTTTTTGAGCCCGCGCTTATACTTACATATAAAAATCAATGTAATTTGAAATATTTTTTTCAGACTATTTTAGATAACACATTCTTAATGTTTTCATCAACATTAGTCACTTGATTCATACAGTTTTATTAACTTACTTCAAGTGGATTTACTGCTATGTCGTTTAGGTACTTTATACAACGAACCAACTACCTACCAAAAATCATAATTTTTCATTGTGATTACTGAAAATCCAGTAGGTACAATTTTAATCAAAACGAAAGAAATATTTCAAAAATCTTTTTATAACAAAAATAGAAAGAAAGAAAATCAGAGGGTCATTTGAGCAATCATTACCGAAGCCGGCGAGCTCTCGCGGAACAAAGGCGACATCTCGGTCTCGCCCTTCACGTGAGGACTCATAAAATGTATAAATAGCTCTGTATTACCGGGGTCCCTCACTTCGTCACGAATGTTCGTACATTGAACGAATGTTTGTACACATGTATGGGACCGTCTTCATCAATTCACGAATGTTTGGAAGTGGGAGATACCGCGAAAGAGCGAGTTCGCGTCCTTTGATGTGCGTCAAAAAACCGACACGGCTCGGAAAACCACGAATGTGCTAAAAACCTCTCGTTAAACATTTGCGAATGATGTCCTGCACTTGTGGGTTCGCGCATTCGTGACGAAGTGAGAGACCGGCTTTACAATTGGTTAGGTTTTTGATATAGCCCAGATTTTTCAAAGGTTTTATTTGAATACAGTCTGTAAAAAAACCCTGTCCGATCCGTGTGACCATTCTTTGACTGTCTAAGTTTTATTAGACTTTTTTTTATAAAACTAAAACCATAAACAAGCCTCGAGCTCTATTCTATATTTAAGTAAATAATCAGACATTCAACTGTATGAAGGTCTACTCTTAAAAGCGACTTACGATAACCGTGGCAATAATGTTCGAAATAAAATCTTCTAATGTCAATTAAAACATACGTGTTTACTAGTTGGACCACAATAAGTGTCACAACATTAGTTTTCGCATGTAAGAGTACGCCTTCTGATGGGTAAACGACATTGTAATTGGACCATGGGCCGTAAATTGATGAGGCTAGCGTAGGGTTGAGTAATCGATACCGGTCTATTCCAAGGACATTGACTTAAATCACAAAATTCTTCAAATAAATAATGTGGGTGAATCAGCAAAGACTCAATGAGTTTTATATTCAAATAGTTCTTTTGTATTCCCATTCCTCTCAACTCAAATGCAACTGTGGTCATTGAGTTTGACTCAATGACCATTTCTAACTGAACCGCTAGCTTTGGATCTTTTATGTTTGCGCATCTACTGCGCTACTGTTTCCAGTAGTTCGCGTCATGTAAAAAGAACGCTGCAAGGAAGTGGAAGGGTGTGCTTTGTTGCGAATAGGTAACTCATGCGCAAACATGAGACAAAACACACCCCTTCCACTTTCTGCCAGCGTTCTTTTTACGTGATGCGAACTATACGTTCGCGAACGTTGCACGCTACATGTTTGCAAACGTGCCACATACCGGGAGTAGGAGCGAGGAGCGCAGTAAATGCGCGAACATACACCGTTAATTCTGGGTCAGTTTAAAGCCAGCACCCACTGCTTGTATTGCTTAATCGTATTCGTGTCGTTGGTTTAGTTTTTGAATTTGATAAGTATTTCATACGAAACTAAATAGTTGAAAAGATTAACAAAAGTGAGTAAAACACTTGTTATGGTGTCGTAGGTGCGCAGAGCTAATGACCTAGGTATGTATGTATGACTACGACGTAGCATAGACTCTATGCCGTAGCAACAGCTGAGCACAGAGCACGTATCTCCGTGATTTATCCTGCCTATGTTTCGTGATATTATTATTTGCAAAAAAATAGATCTCATATTTATTATTATTTTTGAGTAAGGTTATCGATATAGATTACGTAGGCGCCGGCTTTAAACTGACCAAAAATAAACGGTGTATATGCAGCCGTGATAAGTTTGAATCGTTTTGATTCATGCGTACTGTTGTGATACTGCATTATTGACACATGTGAAAAACTCAGATCAGATTCTGGGCGTCGTAGCTTATCGAACGACTTTTATCTATAACCTTAACCGTTATAGCCGTGCTCTATTTTTATTGAGCTACTGAGCAATCGTCATTGATGAAACTTTGTGATAATAAAATACTTCTTAGGTTGCATTGTATGTGTATGAATGAGTTAACCCGTTCTACTCAAACGGATTGCCATGTACACCTACTATATCTATCCGCTGATGACCTTTTAATGTTGTACCTTCCGGCCCGGCCTCAGACCAGGCACTTAACGCTGCCATAAGGATAATTTATTGCCGCATTATCAGATACATACAAGCCGATTGTCACACGGTGTAAATGCGTTCCCATTGTTGAGGTAATTGTCGTCTTGTTTCTTCTGTTTATCACAAAGCCTTTGAATCTACATGCAAGATAAAAAAGATGAATCTTTCATTATTCATAGATTGATATCTGATCTATTAGTAATGTTTATTTATGTTTGTCCTATATGCACCCCTAAACCATCGGTTAGATTATGATGAAACTAGGCAGGGACGTATATAAGGGGGGGGTTTAGGGGGTCCGGACCCCCCCTTAGCCCATTAAGTTCGGAGGAAACCTAGTCAATTTTTGTATTTTGGAACCCTTGGACCCCCCCCTTAACAAAGATCTTTGGTATATTGGAACCTTTGGACCCCCCCTTAACAAAGCTATAGCTACGCCCCTGAAACTAGGGTAGTCTTCCGAGGGCTTCTGGCCCAAAAATCTTACTCATAAATTTTAGAGAATTCAAGATCTTTTGAAGATTTCTAAGGGGGTAGTCAGAAACACATCCAAATATACATTGAGCAAATGCCCTGCAAAAACTAGACCTAACTTTGACTGACCCAACGTTAACGAATCGCAAACTAGGCCATAAAACTGAAATAATTAGCGGCCATTAAATATAAGTTTGTACTATTAATACCTTACATACTCTACGAGATAGTCTGGGTGGAGTAATTGCCCTTAATGTTCCCCAGCCTCATAAACGTAACGAATTGCACCCGAATGATAGAGCATAACAATTTGTATTGCGAGAACTCGCAGCGCAGTAGAGATCCCAAGTTTTCTGTACAACTGAAATTTTTCGCTATGATTGCTTTTGTTCATGAACACATGTACAGTCAGCTTTGAAAGCTGAGTATTTTGGTGAAACCAATATTTCGGGAACTCTTCATCTTCCTGTACTTATCCCACTATTGAAGTTGACACAAATTGTATTCTTCTTCCACTTCGCTCTCTCAACAAACAATGTCTCAGGCACGCCTAGACATTTATTACCGCCTAAATCATCTAGTAAAGGCTATGAAGACTATTAACATAGTCTTTCTTAAGCCGTGCGTGTACTGCGTTGGAATAGGAGCATACGGAGCGTTAGGATTTGTTGCTTTGTATGGTTTTCTGTTACTCCGTGCACTGGATCGGTATTTTTGCGCCAGAGACCGGTATTTCGGCCAATGACGTCATCCGCAGTGAACGCGCCATTCAGATCCCGATCACTTTGAGTCCTGACGTGTTGTGTATTGCCAATGCCGATGCAAAATCCGAAAGCAGTGGACTCATCCTATCGTATTTTGTGAATACTGAAGTTGCTTGCGCTGCATACGCTCTGAGACCGACGCCGTGGACGTACAGCTTCATAGCTCATATTCAGAAATACACTGAAACTGGTTTTTTTCCCGTTATTTACATTTTATGTCTTTCCGACCACAGCTGTTGCAACTCAGGACATAGTAAATAGCACATTGTATTTTCCTGTTGATATAATAATGTATTTTGTCCAAGATAAACCAAGATATTTAAGAGCCAAAATCAGAATTTTTTCCAACTTTTAAAAGTGAAAATCTACTTTTGATGGACACTGTACAAAGATAAAATACCTAATGGTGTGTTTGTGATGAAGAAGTATGATAATGCAGTAGATAGGTACTCTACATTTTTCATCTCCAACCATCTCTATCCTTTTAAATTTCTCACCACTTCCTTTCCTTATCATAGAGATTTTTAGTTCCCAAAGATTTGAAACAAAATCTAGTATATCCGACTTATGTGATTCTAATTTTATGTTGCTATCTAAATATTTTACAAAAAAAGTTCTATCATCCAGCTGAAGTCAAAATCAAACCAAAATATTTGATCACCGCCAAGCTTGTTCATCATTTTAAAGCTTATGCAAATCAATGCCCATGGGTCATTAATCCTTTATAAGGATGGCTGTGTTCGAAATGATAGAATTTTAATTATAATGTATCGCTACTTTACTTTTGTCCCAGAACGCCGTCTCGTGGGAAACAAAACGGGCTAAATGACTGCGTGTAATGGCGAAGGGGAAAACGCTGCAAATCGCGCAGTTCCGTACAAATTATGTCTGTCTCTTTCCGACTATTAATACCACATGATGTCAGTTCAGAGTACTTTTTTTCCACTTCGATGGAATTGTTTTTGTGTTGTCTTTATGCTTCAGATTCAGTCTTCACATAGTTGATATTGAGACTCAGAAATTGTATTTTATTAGATTGTTAGTTTTTTGTAATTTAGAATGAAAAATGATCGAAAAACGAAAAATAATAACGACTGTATCTCCAAGATGCAGAAGACATCCTCTCAGATATTCATTCAAGATTTTTAAGGATGTCTAATGGGGTACCAGTTAGTTGTACGTTCAAATACCTACATATTTGGTCACATTTCGCCATCATAATTTGTTCAGTAATATATTATTACTAGCTTCTGCCCGCGGCTTCACCCACGTGTTACCCGGATAAAAAGTAACTTATGTCCTATTCCCGGTCATTATCTATCTATGTTTCACAGGCAAATCGGTTCTGTGGTTGTCGAGTTATAGAGGAACAAACATACAAACATCCAAACATCTAAACATCCAAACATCCAAACTTTCGCATTTATAATATTAGTGTGATAGTGTGATAGTGTTATTAGTGTTATTATTAATGCATAGTTTCCCATCATGAATGGTGTTTATAATCAGTCAGCACCTAAAATAAACCGCAACATGAACACACGGAACCCTAAATGGCAATAACAGACTCTCCTGTTACGAGCCGGTAAATTGGCAGGGATGTGCCCGGGGTGTGATTTGCCTGGAAGAGACCGCAGTACGCACGTTTTAGTACTCACCGTGCTCAGGTATATTACGAGAGTTTGAATCAAAAATCAGCTCTGCCTTGTATTACTCTTTCATAGTCTCATAACATTACCCTCTCTGGCAAAACTCAATTGACCTAACAAACACTGTACCTACCTACCTTTTGGGTCTTACTTATAAAAGATGTTTAAAATTGAACACTGGTTAAACAACGTCCTGTCTTTATTTGTGGATAGTGACTAATAAAGACGGGACGTTGTTTAACCAGTGTTCAACTTTAAACATCCTTCATAAGTAAGGGGGATTGTTATTTATCTCGTTTTTGTAGATACTCTAAGCTCAAGCATCTTTGTTGACAGTTCAGAGAGGCTAATATGGTCGTTATCGCAATCCCTTTTATGATTCGTAATTTTCTTATTTCTATGAAAAGAGGCGGCATAAGTGCAATTCATATTACGATTCAGCTATAACGGTCTTTTAGTAAGCAATCATTACTAAATACACGAATCATGCTTGGTACTAAATATCACTCAATAAGGACCTTTTTCTTAGTAGGAAGTTGAGGAATGTGGAAGTTTTATTTTCTTACCTACTATCTTACTAATATTATAAAGGTGAAAGTCCGTGTGTGTGTGTGTGTATGTTTGTGGCCACGTATCTCCATAACTACTAAACCGATTTTGATGAAATTTTGAATGTAGATAGATAATAACCGGGAATAGGACATTGGCTACTTTTTATCGCGAAAAATTGCACGGTTCCCGTGGGATAAAAAAAATAGTAGTCCACGCGGGTGAAGCCGCGGGCGTCCGCTAGTGATAAATATACCTTTTGTTCTTAAAATAATAGTACCTACCTACCTACCTATATAAATTCTTCAAACAGTTGAATTCCCTACCCTTAAAATTAACGACATCCGTATAAAACGATTTGTCGTAAGACTGACAAAACGAAACCGTCTAAGGTTTAAAGCCATTTAAATAGGACTTTCGAAGTGCCGGTGATTTCTCGCATTATTACTTTATTAAAATAGCGATATAGAGGCTATCCCTCCCTGCCATGGAACGGAGCCGACGTGAATTATGTATGAAGGAACTTCAAGAGCAAAGTTGCTAGGAAGAAAGATGTCCAAGAAAATCTTATACCTACGTTATGTTCACTTCGCTTTATTACTGAAGTTGGATACTAGCAATAAATACGTACTGTCTCAATCAAGGGGGAACATGTAATTAAATTAAGAAAAAAAACTTAGGCTTTCACATTTTTCCCTAGGAGTAGGCTTGCCCAGCACCTACACAATCCTCTCAGTCTAACCGGCCATATCTACAGAAAAGACATGGTCAATACGTGTGGGGCTGACTTAGCCGCGAAGACTACGAAAGAAGTAGAACTCAAACATACTCCATTGTTTCTATTTATGCGCTCCTTGAATAAAACACTGGGCATTAATGTCCTGAAATTGCTTTTTCTGTTCAAACATCAAAGCTTGTGAGGTGGCCTTGAAGGTAACAAAGAAAGTTATAGGTAGATACTCTTCTTAGTAATCAGTCCTTCAGTAAGGTAACACCAATGTATTTTAAACCTTAAACTTATGAATAGAAAGCTGAAACTTAGAAGATCCCTGGCTAAATAGGATCAGCTCTTGTTAACGTTCGGTGTCGTGTTACACCAAAGTTCCATGTGTTTTAAACTTCCACTTCAAAGTCGAACATTGTTAATAGTTGCACCTGAAATTCTATTTATGCTCAACCCAGTTTCAAATGTACAGTTTTGAGTAAAGTGGGTCAACATTTAGTTATTGCCAAGGAAATTAGAAAGCAAACCAGTTTTGACTTATTGAAGACTTAGAGCTTTTCACACGTCCCGGTTGATGGGTAGCTGATCGGCGGCGAAGTGTATGGGCATGTACGGTACGGTAGCTTTCACAATACCGGCGGGCGGGGCGCCGACGTAATTTGCATACAAACGCCGCCGGCACCGGCTACCCGTAAACCGGGACTTGTGAAAAGGCACTATAATAATATAGCTTTATTTATTCCATAAAATTCATTTTCGTTACGAGTTGACGTTACATTGACAAGAAAAAAACATTGTTAAATTGACAAGTTGTTATTAATAAAGGGGGCGCAATTTACTTCACCTGAGAGAATGAGAAAAATACCCTTAATAATATTAGGTCTTCTACAAAAAGCTATAAAGAAATCATAGAGATTTTAGACCGCTTCCAGTGCTTATTGGAGCCGATGTATTGCATACGAACAGAGGAAAATGGACCAAATCAATCCATGTCGGGAGCGACCCAGCCACTAAGTGCCTTAATTCTCCAGCCTGCCAAACAACCTTTTTTGCACGAAGGATGTAAATTAGGCACACATTTTTGCTCTTGTGGAATAATGAGGGGTATTTTGACAAAGTTTTGAAGATGCCTGACTAGAAAGACTACAGATACCTAGGTACACCCAGAGGCCTACTACAGACCAGAGAGTAAATTTATCTTACTAATATTAAAAATGTGAAAGTTTAGATGTTTGGATGGATGTTTTTATCTAGGTTCTCTCAAAAAACTGAGATACATACTTATAACGAAATGTGAGCAAATTGAAGTTTTAACCTTTTTATAGCAAAAATGTCATGTTTTCATTTAATATGTTCTTTATTTAGTTTTTTGGAATAAAAGTGTAACAGGAACCTAGACAAATACTGCCTTGATCTAAATAATAACATAAACTGATAAAAATATGCTTAAATTTTAAATGATTTTGGTATTGCGTTTGTTTGGACATTCCGTCTATCGCCGGCCTCTTAAGAGGTCAGCTAAATCTGCTCTTTCTTAGGAAAGACATAATTAGTACGTATGAATCTTAAAAGACACAGGTTTCATTAAATAAGAATATTAATGCACACAGTGATATAAATTTTCGTAAGCTTAACATGCACTACAGCTCGGACAGAGTTTAAACTCACTCGTTTTTCGAAAATTATCCCTGAGAGTTCAAAAATTTTTTTAAATCAATTATAAAATTTTCGTGTAGAACATTGGCAATTAGACTTTTACAGTTTTTACTTGGACTACGGCATTATACAAATTGAATTTTAAAACAACCTTCGACTAGTTTGAATACCAAACTTACGTAACGTAGACCCAGCCTACGTTATTCAATGTTATTAACATTACATAACTGAATTTGATATTTTTGTATCGTTGAAAAATTCGCTGAACATTTCAGGTTCACATTCTGAATTTTCTATGGAATCACATTTATTTAGGCCTCTATTTTAATAGGACTTTATAAAAAAAGTATAAAATTCCCACGCGATAAATATCAAACTACTTACTGTAAATATTTTGAATTTAACGATAAACTAGAAATTGAAACAGTCACAATTTTTAATGCGATATGAAAATCATCCCCACTACCTGCCTTTTTTGAGTTTTTAAGTAGAGAAAACAAGTAAGTGGTGTCATTTTATGATATTATCGAACAACAAAGCTAATGAATTCCATAGTTTGGATATTAAACAAGGTTTCACTAACACTCTTCTAACTAAGACATTACTTATAAACGCCCCCTAACTTGAACACTGGTAAACAATGCTCAAAATTCGCCCTGTCACTATTTTGTCAATCTAACAAAAAGGATGGCAATAGTTTAAGCGCTGTTTCAATTTTGACAGAAGTTGAGTGGAGTTTGTAAGTAGAGCGCTATTTTTTCAAAACTTTTTATTCTCCAGAAACAGTGCCAGCGAGTAGAAACTACTTTTTTAATTAGAAACTAAAAGTCATTCTATTTCAAAATTAACCTAATTTTTCTTACGGCCGATTTTATTCATTTCACCTCGTATTGGCTCAATCATTCCTCAAATTTTTGGTATTGTACTCTGCAAATATACCCATAAATATTTCCGTTTTAACGAATACAAGAATCACTGGAGCTTTTAATAAGTGAGCAGAGTATAATGGACTCACTGGTGTCCATCAGAGCCTAAAATTCAGCAATATCCATTCATATTCGGAAGACGAAAAGGTTGTAACATCTTGCCATTTATTCGAAGATTCTCGAATTCCCCGTGGACGAAGTCTACGTACGCACTCCTACATACTCAAAGTAAAGAAGCCTAATAAAATCAATAGCGTTTCGTGTATTTTGCTTCATCATCTTCCTTCTAATCACACTTACGTTAAGCTCCTCTAAAGGTAAGTAAGTACATAAAAATAAAAATAAAAACATTTTAACTAGTAGTTCGCCCCGAACTGAGATCTCGCGCACCGTAGATGGCCTACATTTGGACTTTCTTCTGACTACCCTTATAATTTCAAGTGCTACTCCTGCCGAGTATGCCTATTGCGCTAGCTCTTCATGGTAAAAAATACTAGCATGCATGCAATACATAATGTCTTGTCTAATTTTTCATTTATTTCATATTTATGAATTCTCGTCGTATTTCTAAAAGTATACGTCCTAGAATAAAAATAATAACTATTTTGGAATGTACAAATAAAGACCTTTCATTTGACACCCCACTCAATATATTTGTTTACTTAACTTTTTTTACCCCAACTATTTTCATTCTTTATCAAAAATTTTTTTTATCATGAAAATAAATCAAGTAGCATCTAAAATCATTGCAAACCAAACCGCAACGATGCCACTCTCTTTTTAAGACCGACCAGTCAATGAGCTACGAAGACATCGAAACTCTATGAAACGGGAGCTCTTGCAGCTCTGGTTTCGTAGTTTTTGTTCTTTGGTCGTATTTCAAAAACTATACATCCTAGATTAAAAATAAAAACCATTTTGGAATGTACAAAATAAGCCCTTTCGTATGACACCCCACTCAATATATTTGTGTAACTTTCATAATTTTTTACCCCCTTGGGAACCCCAATATCTTCACAACTCCTTCATCGATTAAGCTCATATGCTCCACCGTAAATTTCCTTACCACATCCTATTGACCTACCAAGTTTCATGCAGATTGGATGAACGGTTCGACAGTTATGCGCGAACAACAATTCGTGAAACATACAAACATACAAAGCAAAATCGCCCAACTTACCACTAAGATCTTCGCTCGCTTCGCTCGCTCGATCGACAATCGCCAAGCGTTACTTTACTACTTGGCGATTGTTAACTAATGGCGACTATTAGATTTTGAAGGCAGTACAATGCTAAGGAAATGCAATCACGTTTGCACACGTCATCTTGCGCATGTATAGACAAAATTTGCTTCTAGTGTTCGGGGTACGGCAGAGTTTAATTAATTTTGCGACACAGACAGGTAACCCAATATTATTTCAATTCGAATACACCTCAATCAGTTTCCATCTGGATATTTGCCTCAGCTGTCAGTGTTGAATGGCTGTAATATTGCGAACGAGTAGGCTCTGTAAAGGCTTTTGTGTCGAATGCTTCTTGTGGCGCTCTGACATGTTTAGACTTGGCATGATTTATTACATTAGGACGATGTCAACCTTCGATAACGTTAGTAAGTTGGAATAGTCAACGTGAACCCTGAAACCCTTTCCATCAAATATGCTTTACATGGTATAGTGCCAGATAATATTTTCCTACCATTTTGAATTATATTTTATGTAAACATTTAAAAAATTATCCATAATTTTTTTCTTTTTTATTAAATAAAAGTCAGTAGTTTACAGTAACGTAGGTATGTAAATCAGTAACAGACCTCTCCATATGTGTGTATATTTATAGCTTACAAGACAGTTGATAAAAATTATTTAATTTTAAAATATTGAAAATAATGCTCTACAACTTTTTCAATTTAATACCTTTGAACATGTTATTCACGAGTTAAATAAATAATAACACATGTAGCGCATTTGCAAGTAATTCATTTTTTTTTGTCTATCACGATCTCAGACTGGTTTACTCTTTGCTCCGCTACAAAGTTCATTAACTTTTGATTGTATTACATTAGAGAAATTAATTCTTATTTGATCTTATTTTTTTTATTCATAAAAAATATGAAAAACAGCATGATCGATGAGGCCTTTCACACTAACATACACTTTTTGGAATTTGTTCCATGTTAAATACTATACACATTAAATTGCAACCTACCAAAAACTACTGATTTAAGTTGCAATTTCCGCTTTCGCAACTGGTTACGAAAATTAGTTACGGAAAAGGCCGGAAGGATCAAAATCACGTGTGTCACTATTTCAACAACTTGGATCGCTCTGAATTATGACTGAACCAGTCAGAAGTGAAATGGTTAAATCCTGACAAGGATCATCAAGTCAGAATAATTAAAGGCGAGGATTATAATTATACAGAGGTATTTAATTTACCATGATAGGGAGGCTTGGCTGTGTAATCTACTATATTAAGTACTCGTAATAAATTTTCCATAATAAAACAATACAATATAAAGATAACTAGCGGATGCCCGCGGCTTCGCCCGCCTGGACTACTATTTTGTTTATCCCACTGGAACCGTGCATTTTTTCTGGATAAAAAGTAGCCTATTTCCTATTTCCAGTCATTATCTATCTACATTCCAAATTTCATCAAAATCGGTATAGTAGTTATGGAGATACGTGGGAACAAACATTCACACACACACACACACAGATTTTCGTCTTTATAATATTAGTAGGATAGGATTTTTTATCAATATTAGAAGAGATTTATTTGTTTACAATGTAAAATTAAAGTTTCGTTTGCTTAGTTTCTCTTAGCAAGTTATTTTATTCGACTGTTTAATGACAGCTAGTTTACTTGGGGCCTTACTCAACAATGATGAAATAAGCGCTTAGTTTACTAGATAAATAGTTTTGTTAGAATCGTGAAAGTTTGTGATGATGTTCGTATTTGCCTCAATTTTACTAAAACCACTGAACGAAATATAATTAAGTATAATAAACTTCTAAAATATTAAGTAAAATAACTTATTCTAGGAAACAAAGAATAAACACACAGTACCTAACATTTACTAAGCTTTTAAATAACACATATAAATTACATTTATTTACAGAAACTAAACTACTACATATTTATATAACTTTTCTAATCCAAGCCACTGCCAATCGGAAGCGTGACCAAGACTCTGGCAGCATTACATTACAGCAGCACATAGATTACATTTTATTCATTTACCAAGCAAGTAATGCCATGAAGAAATTTTATTAATTACATACGGACACAATATAATAGTTCTAGATAATATAAGTCGTAAATTCGTAATACCTTCTATTTTATAATCAAAGCAACTAAAAAATATGAAAAGCTTGTCATAAAAAGCTCTTACCAACGTACGAGTAGACAACTAGATATATCTTCAAGTTAATGTCACTAGCAGAATCATGATAAATGGTCATCGACTAGACAGTATTTTTTGTCCCAAATAAAAGCGTTAGGTACCTATTCTATAAATGAAATGTTAACTTAGCTTTTTCAATTCTACTGAGACTTTTTGACGTTTCTTTACTGATCCCTACTGAGTACTCATTATTTTTCCACTTGAAGTTACGTTATTTCTGACAGTGTTATTCATAATCACTTAGCGGGCCACTTTATGTTCAATTGTATGCAAAAATTGCTGGCGCTACCGGTAAATTAGCAGCTCTCTATAAATTTTGGAACACTAGCATGGCATGTTTTTGGAGTCCCATAGCCCAGCAATCTACTCATGAAGGGAATATGAACACCAAATTTATATTCCGATGAATTGAAGTTTAGCTCTAATCCTGTAGCATGTGAGTCATCCTTTTTTAACATAATAAATAGTCACGTCACATACATTATTCACTTTATACCAGATAATCGCATTTTATCGTGCCAAAATATAGGGTGTAATTTATTGCAACTTTACCCGAACCAGAATGTTCCAGAACATTTCTGATTAAGTTGATTATAGATTAAGAGAATGAAGTAGGTAAACGAGGATTCAAAAGTTATCCCAGTCCCATTTCTTTGGATTTTTTTGGAAGTATAATTCTAGATAATAAAGTCGCAAAATATGTTCTATTTTATACTCAAAACATGTAAGTACATCAGATAGTAGCAAACCCAGCAGAAGAAATATTATGGGTCCCTAGGTACTCAATTATAAAGATTCATCATTTATGGTGGGTAAACTCCACGTCCCAAATGAATAAGCACAAAGTGTACCAATTATAAATTTTGTCATATAAAACGCCATAATGTGTACTCCAAAAAGGTCTATCCCCATTTCCCTAACCGCGATTTCTGCTTTCCACGACTGAATAGGTTTTGCATGAATCCGACCTTCCAATTAGGCGGACCTGTATTGAATTTTCTCCATCGCTAATTCATTTTATAAGCGTAATTATTTCAGATACTTAACCAATACTTTTTCACGGCACGTGTTTTAAGCGTCAAAAGTTCAATTTAACCACGAAAGATACATAGTGATACCTAGTGAAAGGTCGTGTAACCGACAGTAATTTTTGGATAGGAGCGGAGCACGCGACATTCCCCTAGCAGCCTCACCAGGACATCCTGCCGCGTAAACTGGCACTAGCCGGCTCCCGATCCCGTTACATAACGCACCTGCATTCCGCGAATATTCGCACTCGACACCGGTACTTACTGCATCAATTATGTCACCTCTCAGCTGACGGGTCGGCGACGAAAGAGAGGTTATGAGTCGATACGAGCGGCGCGTTCGGCGCGGTCGCTCGCCTCGCGGGGTCGATCGGTAGGATGGGTTCGGAGGCTGCGGACTCACCGTGCGGATGGTTACATAAGTCGCGAGGCGGAGCGAGGACACGTGCAGCCCTTGCGGGGCTCTCGGCGCGACTGACTGAGGTCGACGCCGCCCCGCGCCCATTCAGCCGCGGGGTGCCGAAGCCTCCTTCCACCCAGACGCGATTAAACAGCCTTCACGTGTGCGACTCGCCTTTAAAAGCGCGAGGCTAATAAACCTCGTCTCTATACTCGATTTAAGAGATTACACGCTGCTCAGATTCTGTACAATTACTCATTCATTACACCTCTCTTGTAATTTATTTACGCAGAAATTACCACAGAACTCTCAACGTTATTCTTTCTAGAACAAGATGCCTATCAGATAAACTTGAAGAAAAATTAAGACAAGCATTACATTTAATTGTAAATTACATTTTATCCACACTAAATCACAGTCACAAATACAGAAACAAAAGCGTTTGTTCTCATCAGACCCATGTATCCTTCATGACCAGTGATCGGAATTAGGCGGGCTTAAATACCTAAAGTTCAAAGAACAGAGGCAAAAAAGGGGAGATTTCCTTACTACAAGAATTTTATTCTTGTAGTAAGTAAGAATTTTATTGAAAGTTGGCACAATTTTCACAGTGAGTAAGTACATTTAAAATTAATGTTAATGATATTGTGAACTAATTCAAATAATTTTTCTATTTGACCGACGGAAAAAAGTTTTTTATCCTTAAAATTTACATTTTAGTTTTTGTTATTAACTCAGGAAAAAAATTGATTCACCTTAATGTTAGATGTTCTTTATTAATGTCCCGGAAACGGAAATAATTGGGACGAAAAATATTTAGTCCTAAAGCGTCTCCATTTGTCTCTGTTATTTTTCGAACTTTAAGTATTTTAGCCCGCCTCATTCCGATCACTGTTCATGACCTATCATCGGTCACAATGGACTTTACCTCCCTTCTTCCGCTCTAAGCTCTTCTGTATCTACCGATGTAATATCGCTTACCTAAACAACACACTCAGCTACTATCTTAGGTACTAATGTTATAAATCTTTATTTTGAGTGTGTTTAAATGTTTGTGTTTCAACCACGTCTTTACCTGTACGTTCTGAATTAAACTTGAAATAAGATTAGATCGTGGCCTGAAATCGCATATAGGCTCTTTAAAATTGTATCATACAAGCAAAGCCACGGACGGAAGCTAGTAGATAACAAATTAAAAAAGATTATTACCTAAAGAGGAACAAATTGAACCACCAAAAACACAATTTTTGTTCCTCAATTGAGGTGAGGAGGCCAAGGTGAACAGAATGTTAGCAGGCACCTAATATTTTTACTAAGGTTTGTATAGTAAGACTGTCTGAAAGTAAGAAACAACCAAAATATGCGAATCAAGCTAGAGAACTTCAAAACGAACGAACCATCACTTTTACAACCGAATTTGCGACTCCAACAATTTGATCAGTATGATTTTAGTTTGTTCACTTTTCACTTGGATACCTACAATTCTTGAATAGTTAAAAAATGATGCACTTTATCTTTAT
The DNA here is from genome assembly GCA_958496255.1 of Camptogramma bilineatum. NCBI lineage: Eukaryota > Metazoa > Arthropoda > Insecta > Lepidoptera > Geometridae > Camptogramma > Camptogramma bilineatum. The sequence continues at coordinate 5,213,211 of OY292467.1, read as the reverse complement.
GTTATTGGGTTTTTACAAGCAAATTCAAATGCAAATAATTGTAGAGAAGGAAATAAAAATATTCCGTTATAATTTCTAAGTTTCAATTATTATGTTAATGAGTGTGTTTCTTTGTTTAGGGATTTTAATTAAAATAAATTTCATCTGTCAAGATGTCACATTTACACCTTGCGGTGTCACTTTAGTTTCAAGAGGTTTTATAAGAAATTGAAAAATTGGGAAATTTCGGAAATCTGATTAGTGTTTTTTATGTATGAGTAAAATATAAAAGAAAAATAAAGTTGAAAAAACTCATTTTCAAATCCTACAAACTTATTTTGACTTCCTCTCTACATTCTTCCTTGTCCGCTCTAAAATTTCTCTAAAGACACATATTACCAACATAAGGGTTTTAACCGAGAAAATCATAAACGGTTTATTGCCCCATCGCTTTCTGTAATACTAGCTGCTACTTTGTTATTACTATAAACGTTAGCGTAATAATGTATGCCGATGATATATTTAAGTGTTGCGGATCTTACCGTCAACTTATGCAAACACTTAATAAGGATGTTACCACACCAATCGATCGAAATCGATTTATCGGCGATCGACGTCGCCTAATCCATTCTACCATCGATCGATGCCGTCGATCGACGATCGATCGATTGGTGTGGTAACATCCTATGACTAGCTTGCCAGATGCTGGAGCCCGGCTAGGCTCACAAACAAAACACAGTCTACGTTCAATCTAAATAATTCCTTAGTTTCGATTTGTTGTTGCACGTTCGCCCCGCAGCGTTTTGCCCCACATTCACATGAATTAGTACGTATGTATGTTCGTATCAGCTAGTGGCTATCTCTCTCTAGTGATGAACCAGTAACATAGTAGAAATAACTTTAAAAATCTTAAAATATGATTAAATAGCCAAACATTCTAACAAAATAAGAACAAAATTTATAATGGGCGCGTCAGCAATTTAGCGTTTTACCACCAGAACATAATAATGGTTTTACTAAACGGTCGGTGTAGAGTTATTCTGACATTTTAAAACTGTAAGCAAAGCCTAAAAACTTCAAATAACCAAAATAGCGTTTTATAAAAGCGTCAATGGGCTTGCAATCCGCCACATACGGAATTCTTACTTCTGCAAAATTAGGGCATGTGTCAAAAAATGTTTATGGTCATAACTCTAACTACCCCTTTTGACATTTTCAAAAGATATTAAATGGCTAAAGATCTGAGAGAATGTCTACCTCGCTTTGATAGATTGTCATATCCGTGATAATTTGATAATATATTCCATTTCATGACACCTCACTCAATATATTTCATTTGTATAAATCTGCATCCTGCATGCATAATCATATTATATCCTCCATGAAATCTAGTGAAAGCCAACTTATTATTTTATAAGTATAAGTTGTATCAAGTAGAGACAATGTCATTGAAAGCAAGATCGTTGCCAAAATCAGCTGCCAAGAAGTGAGGTGTCCCAACTACAAGGCTAGGCAGTAAATACGATACCAAAACAGCTGTTATCACTTTTCTCTTCACCCTGTGCAATCTGTATAGGCATGGGCCGGTCAGAGTAAATAGAGCCTTATTTACGGACTACATAGAATTCAATTTATGCTAATAAGTGATTATCTGATGGCAATGCCTTTTTCACACTATCCCGTCATACCAACTGTTATTTTTACCAACTGTTTTACTATTTCAAGTGAGTTTTTTCAAGACGGACAAGTGACAAACATGTAATTGGACTTGTCTCTGATTCTCCCTTGACATTTTCCTTGATGATGTTGTCTCTAAGTTGGACACAGTCTGATCCTGTTTACATTTCGATAGCGAAAGTAAAAGTGACCTCAAATCCATTGTCCTGAATCAGGAAGGTCAAAGAACGAACCAGTGGCATCGATTTTAATCAGAAACAAACGAAGTCTCTACCTGCATTGGACGTGGGACGTAGCCTTGAGGTTTTGTACGAAACGACGCAATCATAATGACGGCAATGATTTAGCGGTGACTCTGTACAGTGACGTCATGAGTTTGCAATTTTTTTTAATGTAAATGTAATGTAAAAACATAACAAGACTACGACTGTATTCCCAAGGTGTGATAGACATATTCTTTCAGATCTTTTAAGGCTTTTTCTTTTGAGAGATCCTTTGACGATATCTAAGGGGCTACTCCTTGCGTAAGCGAGCGATTCTGTGTTCTGTGGGCTACTCAGAGGTACGACCAAATACATTTCGTACATTTTGCAGAAGTTAATTATTAAAAATACAAATTAATTTTATAAATTATTTTTGTTTATTACTCATGCTCACAATTTAGGTCACTACGAATGGATATAAAGTAACTTGTACTTTTAAATTATTTACTTTTCCAAATCGAAATTAGAAAGTTAGTTTGGCGTATCAAATTATAATGTCACATTTATTTCTCTTTTTACCCGACTGCGCAAAGCAAAGGAAGGGTAATGTGTTTATTATCAGCAGTGATCGGAATGAGGCGGGCTAAAATACCTAAAGTTCAAAAAATAACAGAGACAAATGGAGACGCCTCAGGACTAAATATTTTTCGGCCCAATTATTTCCGTTTTCGGGACATTAATAAAGAACATCTAACATTAAGGTGAATCAATTTTTTACCTGAGTTAATAACAAAAACTAAAATGTAAGTTCTAAGGATAAAAAACTTTTTTCCATCGGTCAAATAGAAAAATTATTTGAATTAGTTCACAATATTATTAACATTAATTTTAAATGTACTTACTCACTGTGAAAATTGTTCCAATTTTCCACCCAATTGGGCGCAATAAAATTCTTGTAGTAAGGAAGTCTCCCCTTTTTTGCCTCTGTTCTTTGAACTTTAGGTATTTAAGCCCGCCTGATTCCGATCACTGATTATCAGTCTATGTTTGTATGTTTGTATGTTTGTTTGTATGTATGTTTGGATGTTTCTATGTGGCACTCTAGAGGCCAAACGCGTGGACCGATTTTGATAATTCTTACGTCAATCGATTCGTCTCAACCTTGGGACTGCTACTAAAGACATAACAGTAAACAAAATTCACCAGTGCCACAACCAGACGCCATATTGTCAAAATTAAAAAAACCAAAATCGTCACACTATATCAAGTGGGGTATCGTTGAATAGGTATTTTAAAATCAACTTTATCATAACTAAAAAGTGTTAAATAAAAAAATATTTTAAAAAAACAAAAACCCGACTGCGTCAAAACTAAAAAGAAAAAAACAAGCCTGCAAAGAATTACTCACAGTCGGGACCCATAACATTGGGAAGATTTGATTGGTAATAAAATGAATGGGTACCGACTGTGAGTAATTCTTTTCAGGCTTGTTTTTTTCTTTTTAGTTTTGACGCAGTCGGGTTTTTGTTTTTTTAAATATTTTTTTATTAACCCAACTAAGAGTCGTTCATAATAAACAATTTACAGATAAGACGAATACCAGGATTTATAATAATTATAAATCCAGGTTTTTGTAACTGTATTTTTGTATTAACAGCCACATTACGTTGCCTGTTTCATAGAAAACAGAGGCTTTAGTCACGCTGGTACAAAAATAGCATTAAATTATTTAAGGTGCAGCGGGGCAATTCTGGCAGCGGGGTAATTATGTCACATGGTTATATCTCTCGTTCTATGACTTATACCTCGAAGAGACATCTATGTACGCGTAGAGAAATGTTTTGTTCATTCATAAACGATAGGTGGCATTTCTAGCGCAAAAACTGACTGATTGACAGCATCATTTTGACAGTCACCTATTTTTCGGAGGGTGTAAAAATATTAGCCCCTCGAGTTTTTGTAATAATTAAGTGGTTTTCGCGGTTTAATTGAAAATTGAACAAGCTAAGGAGGTGTATTTTAGACTGGAGATTATTTTAATCGTACTAGTTCGTTTCTACCCATTGTTTCTTCTGTGTTATTGCATCCGCTATAATTACCCCACAAAGTGTAATTTTATCGAAATCGGTTGCCATAATTGCCCCACCGATTTTGTATGAAGTTGCCAAAAACCAGTGATGTCCACAGCATTGAAGTAAACGTCGATAAAAATAATACTTAACTAATCGAGCGAGTGAAGATCTCGGGGTTAACTAATGCGACATTTCTTTGTATAAGTATTTGTTTGTGGCTTTATTTGAGTTTAATTAAACCATAGTCGACACGCATTAAATTTTCGATCGAGCGAGCGAAGCGAACGAAGATCTTACTGGCAAGTATGGAGATTTTGCTTTGGATATTTGTATGTTTCATGAATTCTAGTTCTCGCATAATTGTCGAACCGTTCATCCAATCTTCATGAAACTTGGTAGGTCAATAGGTTGTGCTATGGCAATGTATAGTGGAGCATATGAGCTTAATCGATGAAGGGGTTGTCAAAATATTGGGTTCCCAAGTGGGTAAAAAAACTAACAAATTTATTGAGTAGGGTGTCATGAAAGGTCTTTATTTGTACATTCCAAAATAGTTATCATTTTTATTCTAGGATGTACATATACTTTTTGAAATACGACGAGAATAAAAAATTCATAAAAAATTAGACACAACATTATGTATTGCATTGCATGCTTGCCAGTATTATTTACCACTAGCGGACGCCTGCGGCTTCGCCCGCGTGCGCTACTATTTTTTTTATCCCACGGGAACCGTGCATTTTTCGGGATAAAAAGTAGCTTTTGTCATATTCCCGGTCATTATCTATCTACATTCCAAATTTCATCCAAATCGGTTAAGTAGTTATTGAGATACGTGGGAACAAACATTCACACACACGGACTTTCGCCTTTATAATATTGGTAGAATGACAAGCTAGCGCAATAGACATACTTGGCAGTAGTAGCACTTGAAAGTATAGGGGTAATCAGAAGAAAGTCCAAATGTAAGTGATCTACGGTTCGCGAGATCTCAGTTCGGGGCAAACTACATTTCATACATAATTTTTGCGCGAGATTTTTGCGTAAACTCCGTTTATCGATAGTCAGGGTCCCAACACTAGGATGTATGGGAGACTAAAGAGTGATGCCAGAATTACCCCACAAAAATTTTAACAGGTTTTTTATAGAAACTGGACCATCGTAGGAGATCAGAATGTTCAAATTCAAGTGTATTATGTTGTCTAGTTTGTAAAGCTCTTGGATTTAGTATCATAGCATCATTGGTTCGAATAATATCACCACCTGACGGAATTACCCCGCTGAGGGGCTATTCTGGCATTTTCCAGTTTTTAGTTAAAATTGTGTTATTTCACCATTTAAATATGCTTTTTCTTTAACAAAAATACAATAAAGAAAAAGGCAGATAAAGGTTACAGGTCACCAATTTTTCAGGATTAGCGTAACTCAATAAGGAACGAGAGCATTGAAGTTTAAAATTTTGACTAAAATTTTTCGGACAGAATTGCCCCGCTGCACCTTATAGCACTCAGTATAAAAATAGCTTTGGTGCAAGTCTTATCATTCTCATCTCTGGCTTTCTGAACCACAACAAAGTTGAACCATAGTTTAAAAATACAACCATTCCACTAAAAAAATAAAATAGTTTGCGTAAACGTTCTTGATAGATTGTTGAAGTTAAGCTACGTTTTCAGCGGTCACAATTTTGATGGCTGACCGCAAGTAACATTTAAAAAAATAAAAAGTCATTAAATTCATTAAAAACAAGTTGTACAATTAGGTACATGGGTTGGGATCTCTTCATTTAAGTTTGTAAGCATTAACAGCTGAGCGCTTCCGTGCTTCGGAGGGCACGCTCTATATTGTGGGTTCCAGCTTTTAATCGTTAAGCAGCCTCTACACCAGTCAGTTTTGGTTACTGTCTCATACTAGAGGCACGAAGTTATTTAATATTGTGTTATCAAGGTGATGCAATCAATTTGTCGAAAATACAAACGTACTAGTTTTTTGACGACCTCTGTGGCGCAGTGGGCGAAGGCCCGCCTGTGACGCAGGAGGTTGCGGGTTCGATCCCCGCCGCGGGACAAATGTTTGTATGATCTGCAAATATTTGTCTCGGGTCTGGGTGTTTTCTATGTATATTATGTATGTATTTACAAAAAAAAATGTATATAAGTAGTATATCAGTCATGTGGTTGCCATAACACAAGCTCTGCTTAGCTTGGGACTACATGATGCTGTGTGAAATGTCCAGCAATATTTATTTATTTATTTATTTATTTATTTACTAGTGTATGACTAATATTCATTTTCAGTTCAACCAGCGATATCCCAATTGACGACCTAGTTATTTTCTTTATTATTCCTTTTTATGAAATACATTTCTAAAACTAAGCTTTTTTACTTTTTCAGCTCGTGACGTAACTACTACCAGTAACTGAATCTTATGAACAGTATCATCTAGCGTCGAGTAGCAGAACTAAAAAGCACTCTTCAAGCACCTTCACTGGAAGCTATCTTTTTGTTTTGTGGTTTTTACATAGGTAGAGTAAAAGGCAATTCTTTTTATTTTTCTTTGTTACAGCCGCCTTTTTCTCAATTTCCTTCTATTTTTTTTCCAGAAAGTTCTTTAACATATCAAAGGAAATAGGAGAGGACATAGGAGTACCTAGACATAAAATATAGGAAAGGCTTTATAATCGAAGAGGAAAGATTTCTTTAAAACATTTTATAGGTATGTAAGTATATCATTATATTCAAAATACACATTGAAAGATTTTTACACCTTAACATAAATATTAATATTATACTTAAATTATTAAATAGAAACATTAAATCCATAAAATAATTTAAAAACTTTTTTTGGCAAATCTTAGAACTTTATTTTTACTTTTACCGATAGAGTATCATCTCAGTAACATAATAATCCAAAAACATATTTTCTGTATCATAAAACCTCAGTTTTCATTTTGTTTTATATGCCTACAGTACGAAACGCATTAAAACTGATAAAAAATACACTCATATTTACATAAGTTAGGGAAGACGTAAAATAATAATGCCGAACCCACCTACTAAGATTAGGACGGAGAGATTAAAATAATAATGAAAGTATTCTCTTCTAGCTGCTATTTTTGAAATGAAATGAAATTTATTGGTGGCAACAAACATTACGGTAACAAGAAACAAGAACTCTCAGTTATTCTTACAAAGAATCAATGTTTAAATGACGTAGGTACTTAAATTCCTTGTTGGACAACATTGGTACCCAAACTAGGATTCCCTGTATTATGGCATACCAACGCCCTCCGCCTTACAATATTAAATTAATATTAACAATATTTATTTTCGAACTCAGGTTTACATTAAACAATCATAATAGTAATAATTGTCTTACTTTATCAGGCCAAGAATCAACTAACATGCATATTAGCTATTGATCCTGTGCCAGCAACGGCATAGCAAAGATTTTTTTTTTTCAAAGTTCTTTTGGTGTTGGTCGGAGAGTCATAGGGCGCAGCACTATAGAGTGAAGCCTACCGACGTGCAGTGCGATTCAGATTTCCGAAAATGCATCCGATACGAAGATTTTCTTCGGAAAGTTAACGTTTTTCGAAGAAACGTCTCTGAGATGCATTCCGAGAAGGTCAGTTATTCGTGCCATCTTCTGTGCGATTCAGACCTTCTCGGAATGTATTCCGAATTCGGAAAGTAACGTCTTTTCACTTTCCGAAGAGAATCATCGAATCGGATGCATTTCGGAAGTCTGAATCGCACTGCTGATAAGGAGTTCTTCGGTGCTTCAGGTCACAGATAGTTGACATCAGCCAGAAAGCAGCTAGATTGAACATTTATATGGCTAGGCTAGAAATGTCTACTTGTCGAATTATCTGGAGACCAAAACGACCGAGGGGTCAAATGACGTCATCACCAAGTGAAATCCTCTGTTGAACCCAAGGTTTATAGTTTCATTTCAAGCTTAACCCGTAATTGACAATTCATAGTTTAATTGATCTTTACAATTCAAAATTGACACGTTCCATACAAAAATCATAATAAACAGTAGTGAAGTTTCGTAGGAAATGCACAAGCCTGATGCTACGAGCATATAGTACGAGAGCCGACCGCAAAAAACCAACGTCACTTGATACTAAGATAAGCTCCATGGCACACGCTCAAAAAAGTGGTGCTGAGCTTGGATCAATTAGTCAATAGGCTCCGATTTGGCCGGAAGCACAAAAAAAGGGGCTACTTCCGGTGAAAAAAAACGTGTCAATTTACGTCATTTGATACTAATGGCAGACTTATGGCAGCAGTTACTAATTTATATGTAGTGACAGATAAATCTAGTCTGCCAGTTCCTGTATGGCCGGAAGTACTTGGCAGACTGTTTCAAAGCTGACGATTCGGACCCCTAATTTACGTCATCTGATACTAAGTTGAAAATAGTGCCAGATGTTAGATATCAACCATACGTTTCAGTATAAATTAGTCTGCCAAGGCTATTATGGCCGGAACATCTTCAAAATGTCAATTTAGTGATGATACTAAGAAGAAAATTTTTCGTTTTTTTTTTGGTTTTATCAATGTTTAGACATTAGAATAAAATAATATTATGTATTTATTCATGTTAATATTATTATTATTACCTACTCAAAGCTGCCCGCGGCTTCGCTCACGTGGTACCCGGATAAAAAGTAACCTATGTCACTCTCCAGCCCTCCAACTATCTCCACACAAAAAATCACGTCAATCCGTCGCTCTGTTTTGACGTGAAAGCAGGACAAATAAAAAAACAAATAAACACACTTTCACATTTATAATATGGGTAGGTACGGATGTTACTCGTTCGTTACATGTCACGGGTCAACATCGGCTAGGTACTTTTTCATTAATTTTCACAGATTAATTACTCTCATCTATCAAGAGAAGGTCGCAATCCAAAATACAAATAAAATAATATAAAACCTTACACAATTCCCGTATATTTGCGGAAGACATTTTGTTTAAGTCACATTTTCGTCTGTCACTAGAAGGCTTTAGCAATAAAAGTAGGTAGGTAATAGAACGTAATCTTTCAATACCTTTAATACCGCGTTCACACGCTTGAACGCTTCCAAGCAGTGTTGCCAACTCTAATCAATCCGAGTCACTAGATTCAATCTGTAGTTGACGTTTTGCTCGTAGTTCATGAAAAGTTTGGTAGTAGAATCGTTACCCTGCTCGCTGTAACCTTATTATTAAATTAAAGTCAGAACTGATGAGTAAGGTACCTACCTACATTAAGCCGTGATGACACGATCAAAGGACACTACATCCTAGTGCTACTTGGATGACTCTAATTGGATGCCGTCGGACTCACGTGACTCACTCGTACCACGGCGTCCAATCAGAGTCATCCAAGTAGCACTAGGATGCAGTGTACTTTGATCGTGTCAACGTGGTTTTACGCCAAGTTTCAACTCAATCGGCCTATTTAGGAGGAGTACCACTGAACAGCTCCTGACTCCAGCATCACAACAAAACAAAGCCGTGACGTCTTCGCTCGGCGGCTGTCCTCCGGTAATTGAATCAACGGCGATTGTGTGGGCACGCGCAGACATTGACAGGCGTACATATCCCTTTGATCTATGTCCGAAAAACCGACAAATCACGGGTCGCCGCGATGCACGGCGTTGTCATCGGCGAATGCAGGCGTCTAAGCCCTCTACACATACGTGAATGCGTGTCAACGGAAGAGGGGGCATTACACGATTCCAAATGGAGGCACTTCATGTATGAGGTGTTATCTCCCATATTATTCCAAATCCCATATTATTCCCAGCTTATTCCAAATTTCCAACATTTGCGGAAGACATTATGTTTAAGTCACGTTTTCATCTGTTTACTTAAACGTTATTATCACACTAAGAACACTATCACACTATCACACTATCACACTATCACACTAATTTTATAAATGCGAAAGTTTGGATGGATGTTTGGATGTATGTTTGTTCCTCTATAACTCGACATCCCCTGAACCGATTTGACTGAAATTTAAAATATTTATAGATAATGACCGGGAATAGGACATAGGGTACTTTTTATCCAGGTACCACGCGAGCGAAGCCGCGGGCGGAAGCTAGTTTTACTAATAAACAAAAATAGCAGTCATTGAAATGGATCACGTTTATTAGAAATCAAAAATATACTTTCAACAATTAGGCTGTGTCCCCAGTAGGCAAACTGTGAGCGGCCGACTGAGTTTGCGGCGTATCGGTTTAGTACGCTCTTCTATATATTTGAAATGGAGTGTCCACAGTTTGCTAGTTTTGCGCTCACTGTACGCAGTTTGCAGCGTTACGCACAAAACTAGCAAACTGTGGACACTCCATTTCAAATATATGGAAGAGCGTACTAAACCGATACGCCGCAAACTCAGTCGGCCGCTCACAGTTTGCCTACTGGGCCCACACAGCCTTAATCGATCGAGCGAGCGAAGCGAGCGAAGATCTTAGTGGCAAGTTAGGCGATTTTGCTTTGTATGTTTGTATGTTTCATTTTTATGTTCTCGCATAACTATCGAACCGCTTATCCAATCTGTATGAAACTTGATAGGTCAATAGGTTGTGCTATGGAAATTTGCTGTGGAGCGTATGAGCGTAATCGATGAAGGGGTTGTAAAAATATGGGGTTCCCAAGGGGGTAAATTTTTTTTTAAATTACCCAAATAAATTGAGTGGGGTGTCATATGAAAGTACTCAATTTATACATTCTAAAATGGTTTTTAGTTTTCTTCTAGGTTCTATAGTTTTTGAAATACAGTGAAAAAGAAAAATGATGAAAACCAATAGTAGAAGTATGGAGAGAGCTCCCGTTTCATAGAGTTTCGATGTATTCGTAGGTCTGGTTAACCGAGAAAGAGTGTGGCATCGTTGTAGTTTGGTTTGCAATGATTTTATTTTAGTTGCTATGCTACCTGGAGGATGGGGGAGAGGGGAGGGGGGGAGGAGGGGGAGTGGAGGGGGGGAGAGGGGAGGGAATTGATTGACTAAGAGGCCTTCCCTGAGGTGCGGTACGAAGTTCGCGGGGTCAACTATTGAATATAAAAAAAATAGACACGACTTAATGTAGGTATACATGCATGCCTATAATCTTTACCATACTGAGTTAGCGCAATAGATATAATTGTGTGGTAAACACTAGAAGGAGCACTTAACGTAGGTATAGAAGTAGTCAGAAACAAGTCCAAATCTAGGCTATCAACGCAACGGTGCGCGAGATCTCAGTTCGGGGCGAACTACTTGTATAATAATACCTACGAACACTTAATCTAAATCTTAATCAATATCTTCATCTGACGAGCTACAAATGTCACTACTATCACAATCCTCATCACTGCTTTCATCGTCAGTTGTTATTGTGATGTCCTGAACATTTAAAGGGGTAGAATCCCCTTCGAACCAGAAGAGTTAGTATTCGCTATTTTCATTAATGTAATGACCCAACCATAATCTGTTGCGCTAAGTTTGATGCAATCTTTACAAGTCGCATTTAGCCACATGGAAGACACGAATACTGTCCTTAAAATTTTGTATTTTAAAGTTTTCCAACACGGCGGCATTACGTTGGAGTTATATTTTTTAATTTTATTTTGAATTCTTTTTGAATTATCCATTTGAGAAAAGCTTTTTAGGAAAATTTGCAATCGAGCCAAATTTACGGATCGGCCATATGATTCTGACGTACGATTTCGCCATTGCCAAAATGGCTATGCAACTTCAAATTGAAGAATTCCCCAAATTTGAAAATATATTAATACATAATGGGCACTTTTCACATTTATATGGCTTTCATTAAAGCCTTGGGAAAATACATTGACGGTTCTGAGTTTGCACAAATACTCATTCAATCACAAGTACTTTCTGCTGGGTCCTTGGCCTGTATTCTATTAAATGACAACCGCTTTGGTTTTGGTTCGAACTCTTAAATGTCAGCCATTTGGTGAATAGTAGAATAGCTTTTCAAAAATTTGTTCTGCCAAAGTTCAAAGCCTCACCACAACTGAGTCGTTTGTTATTAGTAGTCATGGAAACAGTCGCTTTAGTTTTGGTTTTGGTTGAGGTTGATAAAAAGTTCGGTACCGGAATCGAGCCCCTTGAATGCCTTCATGAGTGGGAAACACTTTAATAGGTGTAAAAGAATACATCCATTGCTATCAGCTGCTCTTCAAATGCTACATTTTAAAGCATTTCTTCGGGACTCGCAGCTAATGTCTTCCGCAAATATACGGGAATCGTGTAAGGTTTTATATTATTTTATTTGTATTTTGGATTGCGACCTTCTCTTGATAGATGAGAGTAATTAATCTGTGAAAATTAATGAAAAAGTACCTAGCCGATGTTGACCCGTGACATGTAACGAACGAGTAACATCCGTACCTACCCATATTATAAATGTGAAAGTGTGTTTATTTGTTTTTTTATTTGTCCTGCTTTCACGTCAAAACAGAGCGACGGATTGACGTGATTTTTTGTGTGGAGATAGTTGGAGGGCTGGAGAGTGACATAGGTTACTTTTTATCCGGGTACCACGTGAGCGAAGCCGCGGGCAGCTTTGAGTAGGTAATAATAATAATATTAACATGAATAAATACATAATATTATTTTATTCTAATGTCTAAACATTGATAAAACCAAAAAAAAACGAAAAATTTTCTTCTTAGTATCATCACTAAATTGACATTTTGAAGATGTTCCGGCCATAATAGCCTTGGCAGACTAATTTATACTGAAACGTATGGTTGATATCTAACATCTGGCACTATTTTCAACTTAGTATCAGATGACGTAAATTAGGGGTCCGAATCGTCAGCTTTGAAACAGTCTGCCAAGTACTTCCGGCCATACAGGAACTGGCAGACTAGATTTATCTGTCACTACATATAAATTAGTAACTGCTGCCATAAGTCTGCCATTAGTATCAAATGACGTAAATTGACACGTTTTTTTTCACCGGAAGTAGCCCCTTTTTTTGTGCTTCCGGCCAAATCGGAGCCTATTGACTAATTGATCCAAGCTCAGCACCACTTTTTTGAGCGTGTGCCATGGAGCTTATCTTAGTATCAAGTGACGTTGGTTTTTTGCGGTCGGCTCTCGTACTAATAGTACAAAATGTTAAAATACGGTAAAAATGTTGCTATTTATATTATAACTCGCACGAGCATTATATATGATTTTAGAAATACAACATTGACACATGATTTTTTTAAATTAATTCCCAACGTTTCGGTTGTATTGTTACATCCGTAGCCGCGAGCGGACTCAACACACAAATACTAGATAAAAAATCAGAAAACTTCCACACTAAGAAAAAAGTAATACCAATCAATTATCTGATGAGAGTAGAAGAGTGAAATAATCCATAAATTAAATTAGTTCTACATTTCCACCCTTTTCTAGGCCGCAATTAACTGAAAAATTAATATTGTATTATAGATTCTGGATTATATTATGTTATTATTGAACAACAAACATTCCATATTAAAATTTCTGAGGTCCAAAAGGAAAGTAGCTGGGCTAAGAATCCGTTATTTAATTCACATTGTGAAATGTCATTCACACTCGTAAAGATTTAGTACCATAAGAATTGATTTAGCTACGTCGTAGAGGCTTCGTAGCAGTGCATGGATTCGAAGTTGTAGTTTAATTTTCGATAGCTCTCCTAGTAGTGATTGTAAAATATAAAATTTTTAAAAGGTATAACATTATAAAAACATATTGTTTTTCATGTTTTCAGGAAACAATAAGTTTATAAAATAACAAATTGACTCTCTTAATAAGTTCATAAAAATAACCTTCCGACCTTTTTAGGCCGTACTTTAGGCCCTAAGCCATACTACTTGCGTGCACAACATAACAACTTAGCCCATAGTGACGTCTTCTTCTTCGACTTCTTAGGAGATGAGGTCGGTACCCTCTGGTAGCGCGACTGCATTGGTATCACCAGCTCAAGCACTGAGGCGTCGTCATCTTCGTCTGATGCTGTAAGTTCCACCTCGAAGAGAGGTGGTGAGGATCGGTCTGGCGACTCGCAGCGATCCGGACCATGGCCCGGGAGCCATTGGATGAAGATGTCTAAGGAATCGCGCGGCGTTGGAGCCGCTTCTTCCTGAAATATTGAAGTTACCAATAGAATAACTGAGTACACTCAAAAATACAAATTCAAACATCGATCACGACTGTATTCCCAAGGCGCGGTGGAAATAGTATTTCAGATCTTTTAAGGCATTTTTAGATCCTTTCAAGATGTTTCTTGAATCTTCTTGAAAGATCCTTTCAAGAAGAAGATAAGGGGGAAGTCAGAAGTATGTCCAAATAAATATTTGGTACATGCTCACATTTTACAGAAGTTAACATTTTTTGTTTTGTTTTTATGGATAGTCATAGCGATTTTGAGCCTCTGATGATGGAGCAGGAAACAGTAAAAAAGACAAGTGCCTTTGGCAAATTAACTATCTTTACCAATATTATAAAGCGGAAGAGTTTATTTTTTGTTTGTTTGAACGCACTTATCTCTATAGTCGTATTGCTCATTATACGGTATAAAATCGGACCAATATTGAAGGAAAAAATGACATTTTTCATATATTTTTAGTCCGACTTTTCACCATCATGATCAACACCATATAACATCACTACACGGGTAACGCTGCGAAGCTAGTTGTGAATAATGGGGTTAATCTGGGGTTAATCATGATGCTGTGTAAATGTCCAGCATTATACTGAATTTTTTTATACTTGCTTGAATAACATAAACATTGTACTCACACGAGGCGTAGCGAGGGTATTCATTTCGTGAACCGGGCACGGCATGTCTGAGTACTCTTCATCACTACACGTGCTGCATTCTGCACTCGGCTGAAATAGAGCAGGGTCGTAAAAACGACAAGTCAATACGAGTGTTTTTCCATTCAAATAATATCATGTGCTCGTATTCTATTTTTAACTCACAAAAACTAACCAACCTAAGCAAACCGTATAAGTTGCCCTCATTTTTCTGGTGTTAGTCGCGAAAGAACAGGAGTAGAATCACCTAGCTCTTATGACGTTTAAAAGTGATCACAGGAGGTACTAAAAATTTATGAATATTATGATTTTTGAATTGAAATTGAATAACGTTCAGTGCCCACGACGCACGTGCAGAGCGAGGGCGGATTTAAGGGGGCACGGGGGTACGTGTTCCCCCCCCCCCCAGACAGACCTACTGTGGAGATTCCATCACAGTACACAGTACATACCTATAGACAAATCCAATTATTAGAGTTGTTAAAATATACTAGTGGGCTCTGTGAGCTATAGACTCCGCGTCGCGAGTCTGTCTTTTTTGCATAGCTTAAAACAGAAGAAATGTGTAATTTTGTTTTGAATGTGATTTTTTTGGTCGGCCCCTTGTGCCCCTCCCAGAAAACATCCTGGATCCGCCCTTGGTGCAGAGCATGTACTCGGGCTACGGCGCCCTCCTCCAGAGGGCACCAAAGAAGCTAGGTAGACTTGCCTGCAACGCCGGACTGGGGTCGTCGCTGTCGATGCCGCTGTCATCGGGCTCGGGGTAGGCCGCCAGCAGAGCATCCCTCGCGTTCGCTACCGCCGCCGCCAGCTTTGCCAACTGTGTGCCACTCGAACTTAAAACCTGAAACGAGACATCACAATGCTACTTTTAAAACTGTCATGAGTTTTACTTGACATTATTAAAATTGGCCATATTTTGAGGCGTGGCAATGAGAGTCTTGAAAAGCTGGTCATTGATGGGAACTTTTGGATTTGATGATTTTCTTCGGAATAGATTCCGACAAAGTCTGATTGAATCGCCCTGCTGATCTAAAAGCATTAGGCTACTAAAAATATGGTACCTCTTGAGCGAAGTCATTGGTGGATATAACTGTAAAAGTTTTCTTATCACGTCTATTTATTATTCGAGATAAGGACAAGGATCCTCAAACTCAAGGTTTTATGTTTATATACATAACCTTTGCCATTATTATCATGCCGACATTGACTAAGATATTTGAGGTTTAAAACAGTGAAATCACGAATGGTGCCCGGCATTTTGATTCCTACACAAAATAATAGAACAATTTCAAAATCAGTTCTCATGTAGGTAAATTGGAAAACTAATAGGTTTTTTGAATCACATGTTCTGTAATTGCCGTACCATATGCATTTCATATCATATATTATGATATCATGTATCATAAACAAGTGTTATTATTACGCATTTATAATGCCTCCCAGTTATTGATCTATCAATTAGGCAAACGTTAATAGAAAATAATACATTATGTCACCTGATGTAATGGCTAATTACATGAGTATACCAAACGTGTTAACAAAGCACACCTAGACTTTGATATCAGTCGCAATAACACTTATAGTACCACTTACTTCTAAAATTTTTAGGATAAAATTGTGTTTTACTACATTCGTACCTTTTATGGAATTCCAGGGTACCTATCTAGGAACGGCCTTATGTGTTTTTATACACGTATACACTTGTTACAGCTTTTAGCTCGACTATATTATCTCTTTGCTGGGTTGGCAATCTGGCCGCCCCTCGTTACCATAGCAACGGGAAAAATGCGCGCGCAGATTTTTCTCCTACATTTTTAAATGTCAACAGTATTTACGAATTTGTCAACTTTTTCAGGAGCCGAATTTTGTAATATGATAATTTTTTTCTTATATTGTATTATGAGAAGACATGGCGCCTAAAAAGGTAAGCAGTCACATTGTTAATAATTTTTCTACACAAAGATTCTACTAAACTATTAGATCTATACCTAATTATAGATATACCAGGACAGACTTGTAAACACTCAGTTACACAGTTACACTACCTCATTCCTAAGTTTGACTCTACATTAAATTCCATTAATGCTAATAAGCCAAATCTGAACAAAATTATGTAACATCAGCGGTAGGGAAGTAGGTACCTACGTAGGTTGGCATCGATCAAACACGTACCCTGCCAAGAAAAATCTTTTAGATTTTTAGTAAACAAATTCTTTAGATAACTTCTATGTTTGGTTTGAGCTTTGTTCTAGAAAGATCTATAATTTGGTGTATCAATGTAACAGTGATTTAATCGACCTTATCAATTAAAATAGCGTGTGAACCGAATATCTTGAAGGTAAGATCTTAGTTGCTAAGTTACCGTTAAATCAGTGATTACCTAATCGCATCAAAACCAATAGATATTTAACTACACAACACTAACATCTAGTATAATTGGCCATTACTCTTAACATAACACTTAATAATAAAGACACAAGTACTGCACGAATGCTCAAATGTACCAAATAGTAAAGATACCTATAGAATATAGATAGTATTATTACCTAAACCTAATAATACCCCAGTTACTCACTTAGATTGAATGATCAGCTTTGTAATGCCATCTCTATTACGATCAATGAATCAAAATTGACACACAAATCTTCACACTGAACACTAACCGGTCAGTTCCAGGCAGTTCTAATATGATTTTACTACCTAATCTAGATCCCTAGTATGGCAAATCTTCCGGGCATGAGTAAGCCGGTTAGATTGCCAGATATCTGGTGCAAAAAGTCCACCGAGAAATCAATAGGAATTCTCATCAAGCGTCTAAGAGTGAGTATGGTCTTTAGGACCGCATGACGCAGGCCATTGTAAATATGTCCTTTCTGTGTTTGTGTCCGTCCTGCCAACTGGCTGCCGTGTGTCCGTCTATGCCTTTGCCCAATTGACTGTTGGTTCCACTATTGTTTCTTTATAAAAAGAAACAAAACTGTTTGCAATTTACCTCCTAGTGATGTTATAAAAACATCCTACTTTTATTGTTCCATGGAAGAAAAACCATAGTTTTTAATAAATATAATAGATAAAACTATTTTCATAAGTACAAAGAATTTGTTCTGGATTTTGTGGAACTGTAGGTTACAGCGGAGCCAATAGTTCAAGTTGGGTAAATCTGTACATTGTGTCAAATCATTTCTGTACAAAATTCATAAAGAACTACCTTGTGATGTGTCAAAATATCGTGTACGTCAATGCACGCTCTGTGTCCCTGTGCGCCTGGTCCTCTGGCTTCACTCTATGTTACTTCTTGTACCTTTACTCATCAATCACACCACACCTCATTTTATTTGTAGCGTAGCTTTTAGATAGGTACTGTTTTCCATTAAACAATGTTTGTATGTCTAAATACATAATCTATATAGCAAGAAAACACAGTTTTCTTCAAGAAAATGCAGCAGTGTATTTCGATGAAAACAATGCCTGAACAATAAAAGCCACAAAGCAATTGCAGACTTTCAACACTGAAGCAAAATGAGCGACAAAACCAGAAAAACTTTTTGATTTACAATATTTTCGCATTACGTGAACAGAGAAAATGATAACTCTTACCAAACTCTCGTTCAAGGAACGCGATGTCGTCCCGCAAAGTTGAAACACATAATGAAAGCCACAAACGGGAATTAGGATGCGGAAATGACTATTAAACTGTTTATTATCACGATAATTTCCTTTATCAGAACAGTTTAACTGCCCTTCGATCGGGAACGACTTTACAAAACACGCAACTTTGACGCAAGGAAGTACAAATCATAAAACTTTTATGTTTAGTAACTACTGTTTAGTACCTAATTTTTCATGCTTGCGTTTAGAACTTTCAGCTTACGCTCTTTCTGCGTAATAACATCAAAGATCGATGTTTTAGGACTAAAAAGTTATATAAAACACTCATGTTTGATGCCACGAGTTACTAAATATTATTTTAAATTCATACGTATCTTGCTAACGGTTACGTGACGTATATTTACATTTTAGTTTCAATTTATACATACAAGATTAGGTACGTAGTATTTTCTACGCCAATGAATGTGAAAATAGATTCTTGAGCTGTACAAAACAAGCATGTCTAAATGTTTGGTTAAACTATCTTCTCATTATGAAGTGTGATTGAACTGCTAACTAAATAACAATTTCATGGTCGAATTATCTAGAATTCTAGCTGAATATTTTTTAATAATCAACTTCTTTTAAAAAAAATTTAGTAAGTAAATGATGTTCTATTCAATTTTAGAAGGAAATAAAATTTAAAAGTATTATTTGACTTACAATCAAATCATTTGTTAATTAATTTTATGAAACCATTATTTAAATTCTTTAACTTACCGAATTCATCTCCATTTTATACAAAACACATTATATCTCAACATTTTAGTGGTTCACCCATACACATTCAACAGTGAGAGACAAATGACTTTGTGAGATATTATTTTTAGCAGATTGTGATGCAAATCTTAGAAACGCCGCGCGGTTGAAGCGAGCTCGGGTCAAAAGGCAAATAGTTGTGCGCTTACAAAGACGGGCTAATGTAAACTGACAGAGCAAGACTCAGGCAAGGGAACTCAGATAGGGGGCAAAGTTAAGATATTTTTAAACAAACCGTTTTAAAAGAAAAATGTTTGTCATACGTATCGTATTTTATAAACCTAGATGCTTGCTGCATACGTCTAGGTAATTTTAAAAAACAGGAGTAGAGTCACCTAGCTTTTAACATAGCAGTCCTACTAAATAAATTATTTTTTGACTTTGACTTTAGAAATCATGAAGCAAAGATAAGCTAAACCTATCCAACATGAATAGTTCCTATAAATCTTTTATCTGAACTTTTTTTATCAAATTCAATATCGGATCTAGTTGTCGTAAAGAAGTCGACGGATGTTCAGAAATCGGAAAAAATTATAAATAGAACCAATTATACTTGGCAATCATGCAATTACATAAACTAAGCTAAATGCTGCCATTGTTTACTTCTCAGTTGAAAGAATAATGATGACTTATGATCTTAATATTTTGACTACCGAACTAGATCTAAAAACAGACAGATAGGTAAAAGACCTACGATAGACTGTGACGCCAGAGGAGTCACACTCGCGCTGCTGACCCTTAAAAAGAGGAATCACTGCGCCGACAACACAATGGACAAGACTGGTTCACCAGTTGTCACCGCAGCTCGCAACAAGGTTATACCCATAAAGGGGTAGTAAGGTCCTTTCGTCGTATTTTCGCAATGGTTCATGATGACTGACCCGTAAACAGAGGTGCGTAAAGAACCCGTAAAGAGAGGTTATACCCTTTAAATGGGTTCTGGCAAGGTACAAGAGCGTAGTCACGCTGGTTCGTGTTAACTCTACCTTGCTCTTAACAGGAGCCACACCCCTTAAAGCGACCTCATTAAGACATCTTATTGTTGGGGCCCGTAGAGAGTCTGTAAAGTGGGGCTATACCCCTTAAAGGGGTCCTGGTAAGGTACTAGTGTCTTATTGTCGCGCTGGTTCGTGATTACACCGCTCTGTGCTACCTTATGCCAGACACGAAGACTAATTAGAATCTGGGTGACACGCCTGGCTTTGGTAAGCAAATTACAAACTTTATGGGTACAGTTGACGAAATATACTTAGTTATTTGAAATAATAACATTTTGAATTATTAACTATAGGTATAATATTCAGTCAAATTTATGTCATATCAAGTCAAAACAATAGAACATGAAGAGCATTTGGAAAACAAGCCTTACATCAAAATTTAAAATATTGGTCTAGGGAAAGAAAATGAATTAAACACAATAACATCGTTGAAGAAATGAAATCCATTTACATATTTTGATATTCAAGATATTTATTACAGCTATTAACTTTTATTAGCCATCGATAACCATTGAAATGTTCTCGTTAAAAATACTGACGGCAGACTTGTCGACTCTTTGTTAGTTCCTTCGAATCTATGAATATAATTATAAACATTTTATGAATGTAAAAAAGGGAACAATTTATAATACTAAAAATGGCTTATAGAATCAGTAAAATAATTGAAATTGGTTAGGTTAGTGATGGATAAGATAAACTATAAATGAGCGTATTATGTAGCAATGTATTATGCGTGTTGGCACTTTTTGAGACTATTGAAAGTACCTATCTTGAGAAAAAGAGATAAAAAGTCTAGTGTACTCGTACCTTGTTTGAATCATGTCGCTTACAAAATCTTTATCAATGGATA
This sequence comes from Camptogramma bilineatum, assembly GCA_958496255.1. NCBI lineage: Eukaryota > Metazoa > Arthropoda > Insecta > Lepidoptera > Geometridae > Camptogramma > Camptogramma bilineatum. Next base: position 5,192,214 of record OY292467.1, on the reverse strand, counting down.
AAGGTAGTATTTCCATTTGCATGTCAAAAATCTGATAAGTAAAGCTTACAATTTCCATAACTTCAGTTATTGTAGATCTTTGAAACAAAGACCAATAAAACCAGCGATATCTGCATTTCCAACTGCGGTTGTAAAGGTGATTTCTTTGCCTTCCGACCTTTTAATAATTGTTGGTAGGTACGACTGTCTGAGTCGTTAGTGCAGACAATAGCGGGGTAAAATACTGCGCCTAATGCAGTACAATTTACACTTCGATTCATTTTATTCAGTTCACCTGGAACAGTCTAACGTTGCTGTTCCTGCATTTATGGGTGATGATTCTTAAAAGATCTAGGTGTTAAAAATGTCTGAGTCTGAAAAAATAGTTGGGACACTATCAGATATAGAGGAGTATTCAGATCTAACTGATGATTCTGACGTAAGTACAAAGACAACAGGCTCTGCATTTTGCGTACCCTGTGGCGTAAATCCCAATAATTATAAGGATAGAGCATGCTTTAGACACGCAACCGTCTAATCGTTTGTTTACGCTTGCTTGTAGCTAAAGTGCCTCGAATTATTTATAGTCAAGTTACATGATCATGCCCAATAAAGAGCCATCAAACAATATGCAAATGTCTCTAGAATAAATCGTAAATCCTTTGTGGTTCCAAAGCGTTTGGGAACTAAGCAGTGTTTCATTTGCTACCAGCCGAACCTTTCGTGCTTGCGTATTTTTTTAATTTCCGAGGAAAATTAGTTTTGAACTATGATGTTAAAGGCTATGGTTAAACGTGCTCTAAATATAAATGAGGAGAAAACGCTTATATCGAAAACTTTGCAGTGTTTGGATGTGCGTATATAATAATTCAGATGATGTGATCCAAAGACCTCTAATTGTATTTCAATAAATTAAACATTTTTTTAGCATAAGTGTGTAGGTAGGTAAGGTTCGTGCAATTAATTAGAAGCGCTCGTGGCATAGCTTGCTTAGACGTTCTTGATTGATCGTTGATTAAGCAGCGTTGTGCGCAAGTGGCATTACGAGCTTCGGAGGGCACATTAAATTATCGGTCCCGGTTTTAAGCCATGACAGAGGCTTTTAGGCGGCCTAAAAACTCCGTCACCAGAGTTGGCCACTTGCTCATACGAACTTGCTTGCTTGTGCAATTAATAACACAATTCGTTTTTAGAGCACAGAATACCTCACAAATGTGATCTTTAACTTTCTGCTGTGCCTTTTGGTTTTTTGTAAATGTCATTTGATCGCATCACCTGAATTGTTCACATTACATATACCTAAGTTTCATCAGTGTTATAACGAGACTTCATTTGTTAGAAAGAAGCAGCTAACAAGTCCCGCGCGAACTTAGCTGAGGAAGAAGGCCTGGAATGGCTAAAGCCACGGGCTCTGCTCAAACCTGACGATCAGGAGGAAGTACCTGATGCTGTAAGGAAACATACATTATTAATGCTAAGTAAAATAACTCTTAACGTGTCTGTCTAAGATTTTTAGATGGATATTAATAATTCATCAAACTTTTAGACTGAATAAATTAATGATTTCATTGAACAAAGAAATGTTAAATGAAGAGTCTTAATACCTAATTATGTAGTAATTATGTATGTATTAGTATGTATGTATAGGCAGTTCAATTAAATGAAGCATTCGTGAATCTAGTTTAGTCGTTCTTGACCATTGCTCGATCCTCTTATGATCGCGCTAAGCGTCGCTTAACTTCGACGATCTATACCTACGCGGTCACAAAAGGATAACCGCTAGTGGTAAAAAAGTAAGTAAGTAAGTAAGTTTTTTACTTACTTAGGCTAGTGGTATTAACAACGATTGGTTCCTGTCATTCCAACTCCTTTTAAGTCGATTCCTGCCACCTAGAGTCATTTAACGCAAAGCGCCGCCTGATTACCGGCACGTCGACTACACTTCAACTTTTGGGTATGAGAGCGTCCATGCTTCAGCCGCCAAGTTACATTTTTCCATGCCCTAAAGTCGTTAGCCATGACTGACGGAGTCTTGAAGGAAGTAGTTAAGACTAAGTACTTAGCTACTATCTTAAAAAAATAAGAAAGTAATCGCATTCCTCTGATCTTCTTAATTTGGCTTATTCCATAATGCTCCCACTCTCGTGATCTCAGTGGGATCATATAAAACTTTTTGTATGTAATAATGAACTCAAAAGTTTTGTATGGTCCCACTGTGATCACGGGAGCATAATGGAATAAGCCCATAATTTTAAATTGTAATCAGTTTATTTTTTAGACTGTTTTTAATTTTTGCACGTATCACACTGTCACAAAGAAAAGATAAATACTTAATTTTGAAATATAACAGGATTTGGAAGAAGAGATAGGACGGGTGCTGACCACGATCAACCCTCAGTGGGTGGCAGACGAGGTGGCCTATCACTATGGTCGGAACCAGTTCGAGGTCAAGCCGAAGCCCACGTATGGGAAAGCGTACCCGCTGTACGTCTATCAGGGTACGGCTATACGCAAGGACTCTGATGAAGCCAAAGCTCAGATCGCTGCTGGGTATGGTAAGTGGGGAAAAGATTAATTTACTTGTCAAATAAATGCTGAGTCAGCACCATTGTAACATAAGCTTTGTACTACTATTACTTAGTAAATTTGTACTGTGTGTGTGTTTATGTTACAAATAAATCATTTCATTTCATTTCAAATAGGAGAGTGATGGGCTTGTCAAGAAAGATATATTCTGCATAATAATGTACCTACCAAATATGGTATTTGGACGTGCCTATGACCCCCCTTCGCACGATGCTATTTGGGAAGCTCTGAATAAATGCCACATAAACGAAAAATACATCACGGTACTGAAAAACATCTACAATGGTAGCGTAAGCCATGTCAGACTGGAAAATCGAGGCCCAGACATACCAATCTGCCGAGGAGTGAGACAAGGAGATCCCCTCTCACCTAAGCTGTTCATAGCAGTACTACAGCAATGCTTTGACAATCTAAACTGGCAGACAGAGGGGATAATAATCAACCAAGATCGACTTACTCATCTCAGATTCGCGGACGATATTGTCCTTTTCGCTGAAACAAGTAAAAGGCTAGAAAATATGATAAACTCCTTAAACATAGAAAGCGAAAAAACAGGACTCAAAATGAACGAAACTAAAACCAAAATATTGTCAAACAGCCACAAATGCACAGTAAACATAAATAGAAAACCACTTGAATATGTCAGCAACTATATTTACCTAGGGAAACAAATATCATTCGAGGAAGATAATGAAGAACAAGAGGTCAAACGTCGCATTAACATGAGCTGGAAAAAATTCTGGTCTTTAAAGGAAATTCTGAAAGGGGAATTCCCCCTCCACCTTAAGAAAGTCGTATTGGATACCTGTGTTCTACCTACTCTCACATATGGCTGCCAGACATGGACATATAACACAAAAATAAAAACCAAACTAGTGGCATGTCAGAAGGCAATGGAAAGGAGCATATTAAAAATCAGGAGAATACACAAGGTAAAAAGCCAACACATAAGACAGAAAACGAAAATTATAGACGCCCTACACTACGCCCTAAAGCAAAAGTGGCGTTGGACAGGACATGTAGCGAGATACACAGACAAAAGATGGACACTAGAGACAACAGTATGGAAAGGACCGCCAGGTAAAAGGAAAAGGGGGCGTCCTAGAAAAAGGTGGATAGACGACATAAATGCTGTTGCAGGGAGTGATTGGAGATCGAAGGCAAGAGACAGAGAGGTCTGGAGCAAGCTGGAGGAGGCTTATACCCGAGAAGGGGTTCCAATCAATGAAAATGAATCAAGGAATTGATCAAGGAACGAAAGGAAAAAATTTACAGAACTATAGAAAAAGTGAAATTCATATAGAACAATTCTTTTAAAAAACATGTACCTATTTTAGCAGTAGATTGGAAATAAACAGGCTTATTATTATATATTATTATTATTATTATGACCCCCCTAGACATCTTGAAAAGATATTGTACCTATACCTTAAGATCTGAGAGTATGTTGCGCCTCGGGGGTATATCGTACCTTATAATATTTCTTTTTTTTTTCCTTGCAAAATACCTATCAGGATAATTACTTACCTATTATTTTTGTTTCAAGTTTCTTTCAAATCATGTGTGTTTGTTGATTGTTGAATTAGGTACTCGAAAAGTAGAGAATTCACCGCAAACCACAACACAACAAATTTAGCATCATTCATAGTTATCTCGAATTTTTAAAAAGCGATCAAGCATTTTAAAGTGATCCTTATAAGCAAAACTTGAATATATTCGAGAATAATAGTAAGTAGGGTAAACCAGACTATTCTTGGCACCCCCACAATGATTAGCACTCTGGCATAAAAACCCAAGAAATAAGAGTTTCGAGCATTTTTTTTATAGTGGCATTAATTTATTTGATATAATATTTAATTTCTTTGTGGTAGCATTCATTTATGTTTAGAATATCCATACTAAACATAAATGAATGGTTTCTACGCCAGAGTACCAATCATTGTGAGGGTGCCAAGAATAGTCTGGTTTACCCTAATTATAAATAGGTATGGTTGGATTCGATGATGCCGGACCGAAGCGAACTAAAGTGAAGAAATCTGCTGCTGAAGAAGAAGAGGAAGAGGAACCAGAGCAGGCAGAACAGGCAGCTGCTGAAGAGGGTAAAGATGGTAAATATTTCCAAACTCTTTTTAAACTAAGCGTCGTAGATGTTATAAGTACAAAGTTTCGTAATTGAATAAGTAAATATAATGCAATGGCTTAATGTGACTTCATTGTCCGATAATACCTAGTAGAGAAGAATTAACTCAGTTCAAATTACAAAAAACATTGAAGTTTTATTAGGAAGTGATGACATCTCGTCCGTGATTACAAGATGCAACATTATACAAAATCAGTTGGCAGAAAGTGTGTCAATTTACCAAAATCATGTTTTTCCATTGACAGAGGAAGCCGTTGAGGAAGAGAAAGTTGAGGCTCCACCAGCAGAAGCAGCTGCGGAACCGACAGAGGTCGGAGCTGAGGGGGAGACGGGCGAAGGGGGGGAGGAAGCTGAACCAGAGCAAAGTAAGTTATTTCTTGAAAATTTCAATTCAACCACAATTGCAGTCGGATTGTAGACGTAAAACTCCATGTTACTGAAGAGGCTAATGCTCTTTCCCATATACGCAGAGACCACAGATTTCCATTGATTCTAACTCTAAAATTTACTTATTAATCTGTAGAAAACTAGAAAGGGTAGAATATAATACCTTTATTTAAACAATGAGACTGAATGTAAAAACTACATGAATTCTGATCATTGAAAAAAAAATAGTGTAGGTAAAGGTAAGGTATTCAGGTTTTTTTTTTCTCTTTTGTCGAGTCAACATTTTCCTTTTTACTCGGCTAAAATAGGTATTGAAATAAGAATCTCTCACTGATGTATTGTGCGATAACGCATGTCTATTCAGCAAAACCCCACTTGCACCTCTGAGCATTATAACCGGATAACGCGAAATCCAATAGAAAATCAAGGTTAATGTGGCTGCGTGATTTAGCTGTTTGCGCAAGTTGAGCTTATTGAGATTGTGTGTAAACTAAATCAAAAATAGATTTAAAGTGGAACATTCTCTATCTACTGGGCTTTGTATATTTCAAAAAGTGAAATCGTGCCGGTTTTATAAACTTGCGTATTGTTTGTGAAGTCTATTATTTTGTAAAAGTAAGCAGCCTGTATAAATTCTTCGCTGAATAGGGTTTCTATTCTAATGACGAACGCGTTACTACTTTATTAGATAAACAATTTAATATTAATCTGGATCAGAATTTTATCCTCGTTTGGTTTTAAATGTTTCAATTTAATCTTGTCATCGCGACCAGGAGGAACGACGACGATTCTATTCTCTATGATCGCGACCTTATAATAACGTCAAAAGATTAAAACAACGTAGATTAGACACTGTCAATGTTTCGATTCATCCGGAGAATTTATATCTGGGTAAGGGGAACTCGAGGTACGGTGAAGTGGTCCTTACACTAAGGCTGTGTCTCCAGTAGGCAAACTGCGGCGTATCGGTTTAGTACGCTCTTCCATAATTTGAAATGGAGTGTCCACAGTTTGCTAGTTTGGCGCGTAACGCTGCAAACTGCGTACAGTGAGCGCAAAACTAGCAAACTGTGGACACTCCATTTCAAATATATGGAAGAGCGTAGGTACTAAACCGATACGCCGCATACTCGGTCGGCCGCTCACAGTTTGCCTACTGGGGACACAGCCTAAAACTTATCTAATCTTATTTATTTATGTCCAGCAATATTTATTTATTATTATTTATTATTGTAATGTATCCCGTTAAATAGAGGAAGCAGCACCTGAGCCAGACGGAGAGGAGATTCTGGAGATCAAACCGAAGGTGAAGAAGCTCGCCAACCAGTTCAACTTTTGCGAGCGGGCTGCCCTCACTTACAACTATCCAAGGAGGGTCTGTTTCATCAGTTTCATTACTAAAGTTTTCATTTGTAAATATTATATACCTACCCGATATCTTTTGCCTCTATAAAATATTTCATTAGTCGCGTGGTATCAACATTACAAGCATAATGCTATATCGGGCCACATTCGTCATCTATTTAAAATTTTATCCAAAATGTCGAACATTCAGATTTATTCTGTTAATAGAAAAGGTATCTGCATAAAATATTTCACTCTCCCATAATATATTATTATCTAGGTACTTTATAAAACCAATTAACTACCCAGATAACAATCTTTAACATCTGTTTTGTTTATCATAACATAACTCACGTGCACTCTTTTCAGTAACGTTATCAGTAAGACTCGAACATAAACACCATATCTGAATTATTTACTTTCCTGTCTTGGACACATGCCAGGTCCAAATTTAGTTTTGTGTACTCTTGAAACCACTTCCCGCAAAATACTTAGCACGTGCGTTAATTTTATTTCTTTCAACATTGAAATAAATGCTCCACTTTTCGTATTTTGAAATGCTTGTGATCGTTTTTTTATAGATCGATGGAGATAAGCGATAGTCTGTCAATTGTGGCTTGTATGATGTTGCGTATAATATCTACACTATAATGTGGCGTGGTTCAACCTTTCTCTGAATGAATTCCAAATTCGGAAAGTCACGTTTTTTCGCTAAAAAACTTCAACTATCCTAAGAAAATCTTCGAATCGTAGGCATTCCAAGAAGTATGAATCGCACTGCTGGACATGAGAATCAAAGAATTTATAAGATTATAAATGCATGAAGATTAAAGTGTTCACTGCTGGCTGACATTCTCAACTCGATTAAAGTAGTGATAATTAGCCTTTGTCATGCATTATGATATGCGTGCGGTAGTCGCTCCTACCGATTCGGCATAAGTTATCGATCGAGCGAGCGAAGCGAGCGAAGATCTTAGTGGCAAGTTAGGCGATTTTGCTTTGTATGTTTGTATGTTTGTATATTTGTATGTTTCATTTTTATGTTCTCGCATAACTATCGAACCGCTTATCCAATCTGTATGAAACTTGATAGGTCAATAGGTTGTGCTATGGAAATTTGCTGTGGAGCGTATGAGCGTAATCGATGAAGGGGTTGTAAAGATATGGGGTTCCCAAGGGGGTAAATTTTTTTCAAAGGTACCCAAATATATTGAGTGGGGTATCATATGAAAGTACTCAATTTATATATTCCAAAATGGTTTTTAGTTTTCTTCTAGGTTCTATAGTTTTTGAAATACAGAGAAAAATAAAAATGATGAAAACCAATTAACGGATGTATGGAAAGAGCTCCCGTTTCATAGAGTTTCGATGTATTCGTAGGTCTGGTTAACAGACAAAGAGTGTGGCATCGTTGTGGTTTGGTTTGCAATGATTTTAGTTGCTTCTTGATATTTTTTCTTGAGATTGAAAATAAAAGCCGTGTTGGCCGAGTGGAAGAGTGCTCGATTTTCGATTCATAGGTCGTAAGTTCGAACCCTGGCCGTGCTCATCAATGGATTTTTCGATTAGAAAAATTTAAATGCGCATTAACACGAGCTCTAAACGGTGAAAGAAAACATCGTGAGTTAACGTTCTAATAGCGGCGATGGGCTTGCAACCTGTCACGTATGCAAATGCTAACTCCTGCAAATAGTGGGCTGGGCATGTACCAAAATTATAGAGGGAGACGGAGGGGGACGGGGAGGGGTAGGGGGAAGGGGAGGGGGAGGGGAGGGGAGGGAGAGAGACGGGGAGGGGGAGGGGAGGGGGAGGGGGAGGGGAGGGGGAGGGGAGGGGAGGGGGTGGGGAGGGGAAGGAGGCGGAGAGGGAGAGGGAGGGAATTGATTTTCTCATACATTTTGTATTGAACTGCTATTTTAATAATTTCTCGAACTAAGAGGCCTTCCCTGAGGCGCGGTACGAAGTTCGCGGGGTCAACTATTGAATATAAACACGACACGACTTAATGTATTGCATGCATGCCTATAATCTTTACCATAATGAGGTAGCGCATTAGATATCATTGTGTGGTAAACACTAGAAGGAGCACTTAACGTAGGTATAGGGGTAGTCAGAAACAAGTCCAAATCTAGGCTATCAACACAACGGTGCGCGAGATCTCAGTTCGGGGCGAACTACTAGTATACTTAGGTACCTATAACTATTCAGAGTTTCTTGTTCCTTCTACGGAAACTGAGATCCATACCAATATATAAAGCGGAAGAGTTTGTTTGTTTGTTTGTTTGAACGCGCTAATCTCAGGAACTACCTAGCAGATTTGAAAATTATTTCTGCTTGTGATAGCTTAACTCTTGAGGAAGGTTATAGGCTACTATTCATCATCGTCACAATCACCATAAACCATCACTACGGGGGCAAAGCCGCGAGGGTGCTGCTAGTAGGTATGTAGGTAATCGATAATTTCTAAGACCAATTTTGCTTAGTACCTACTTAGTGATCTTACAATTGAAATCGAATTGAGTTTAGTACCTACTATGAAAATAATAACTTTTTTTGCAGTCTGTGGACACTCAGACGATTCCTCCTCCGAGAGCAAACTATGGTGCCACTGCGCTACAATGCGTCATCTTCGACTTCTACCAAGAAGACTACGCGAAGAAGATGAAGGAGAAAGAGGATGAGAAACCGAAGAGGGTAAACTCTTTCATTAATTGGATTTTAATTGGTTGGCTCTCCACTGGAACTTGACTAAGTATTTAGATTTAAGAGCAAGTGACATTAACAGCTGAAGCGCTTCCGTGTTTTGAAGGGCACGTTCAATAAATTGTTTGACTTTGTCGCTAAGCCATGACTCAGGTTTTCAGGTAGCCTAAAAACTCCGTCATCAGCGTTATCCACTGAAGACCATACGAATATATTCGGTACATAAATCATTATAATGTGCGACCGTGGAGTTCCCGTTCAAGACATGGTGCATTTACTTTCATGCCCTCTGTGCCTTACCAGCTGCACCCGAGAGGATCTACTCCATGCCACCGAAAACGGAGTTAAGTCTTACTGGGAGAAAATTATCAATCTATCTATATCTATGCTTATATATAATAAAACTGTAACAGGTCCAATTCTGTACATAATATTTTGAAATATTTTTGGAGGGCACTATATTAATCGATACTGAAGCCAAAACTGTAATTTTTTCATTCATGTCTGTCTGTCTGTCTGTTTGTATCTTGGCCGAGCATCACGTCGAAACTACTGAATGGATTTAAATGAAATTTGGCATGATTTTAGTGCATACTACGAGGTATAATATAGGATACTTTTCATCCCGAAATTCAGCACCCTTGGGAGAGGGGATGAAAGTTAAAATGAGTAAATTAAAATTTAGTCTGCAGGGAGGGCGCTTCGCGAACGAAGTCGCTGGTACAGCTAGTTTAATATAAAGTTGAAACATTTATACAATAAGTAGGAGATTATAATGTGTTGATCCACACAGTTGCGCAAGAAAGCCGCGAAGCATGTAAAGTCGGCACAACAGATCCACGACGAGCAGCTGGCGCAGAGGATCCGAGAGGCGTGGGCCGTTCTTGAGAGACTCGTCAACCAGAACATTTATGATGATATTGGTATGTTGCTTTTGATTGGTGTACCCTCACATCGAATAAGGTTTGAATCCTGATCTACCGAATATTTTTTTGAAAATAATGGTGAGGGAATTTGATATGGGTAGTACGTAACAATATAGGGAATATTGTTACTTAGGTACCTATCCATATCATAACTTTTTAAAAATGTGATTACCATGTGCCAAATGTATAATTGTTATTATACAACTCAGTTTATTATTAAATGCATTGATTTTTTTACTTACTTACTCACTTACTCCATTGGCTCAGGGACCCAAAGTGAGTCTTGGCCTCCGAAACGAGAATTCACCACTTCCTTCTGTCTTGATTTTTTTAGAAATAAGTATTATTGATGTGAACAATTATGAAAAGGCATTGATTGTTCTACGTCATAATATCAGCACATACTTGTTTCGGTCTTTTTTTTAACAACCCGTGACCCTGACAATCCATTCACTCCAGAATTAACAGTCAAACCAAAAATCAGGTGTAGACAAAATTTGGTAAGTAGGTACCTTACTTTATTCATCAGCTCAAGACTACCGCTACTGGGACGACCCTTCCGACGAGTTCCGCGAAGGGTTGGGCTCGCTCCTCCCGCTATGGAAGTTCCAGTTCGAGCCGATGCGCAACCACGCCGTCTGCGACATCCAGTGGAACCCGCACTATCAGGATCTCTTCGCTGTGGCTTATGGGTCGTGTACGTATTTTAATAAAAGTTAAAGTAATACATTCGTCTATTCTCAGTTATAAAATGCGAAAAAGTATCAAGATCAAAAGCAAATTAAAATTTTGACCTATTCCATTATGCACCCAATCCCGTGATCCCATTGGGATCATATATACTTTTTGTATGTATTATTGAACTCAAAAGTATTGTATGATCCCACTGACATCACGAAATGGGAGCATTATGGAATAAGCCATTCAAAGTATCCAGTAGGGATAACCGGAAATGTTATGTTCGTTTATCTCCATTTGTCTTTACTGCGTAGAAGTACCTACTATTGGAAATAATGATGATGTAATCGACCCAACATTTCTGGCGCTTCGGCGGCCGTTGCCGCGGCACGCTCGCTATGCTCGCTGGCCTCTCACCTAACCCACTGATTTCGATCTGGGTGGATACTTCGTTAAACTAACTTCTATTTTTTTAAAGCAGTACCTAGGTAGGGATACTTGAAAAAGTAGCCCTACCAAGGGTTACTTGGAAAAACAATCGAACTATCCCTACCAGTAGGGATGTATCAGTAGGGATTACTTGAAAAAGGTAAAATTTGGAAATTTTAGAGAGAGATTTTTTTATCAGTCTCGTTCATAATACAGTTAGTTTGGAGCTAGATGGCCCTCTGTGGATAATCCCCCAGTATTTTTGATTACTTAATACTTATTTAAAAAAAAGTATTCTTAGGTACCTACCTACTCACAAGATACGAATACTTACTTACTTAAATAACTTCAGAATTTACTAGGTAGGTGGTACCTACTAGATATACTTTTTAAAAATACATGATAGAACTAGTAGGTAGGTAATACGAAATCTATCTATGTAGTTAGTTATTCACTTATAAATTACGGTTGTAAACAAGAATGGGAATTACCTAAAACAACATTACCTACGCAATTATACAACAATCACCAACGTATATCGTAGGTACTAACTATCATTTTTTCTATGACCAACACATTCACGATCGTAGGTGAGATCTCATGACAATAGGAAAAGATCGTAACCTCCTTGTAAGAGTAAATTGGTTCTGACCTCTTTGCTTGTACAGGTTCAGCCTTGACCGAAATAAACACTCAATACATTCGAAATAGAAAAAAATCCTTGGATTTCCCGATTCCAAACAGACTAATTTTGACGACAACAATTTAGTAGACAGTTAATTTCAGAATCAGTTCTGAAATTAATATTTACATCCGTAGGTATTTATAGACAAGCAATTACTTGCTGCTAAGTAATTTCTCAATGAAGACATGTAGGTAGGTATTAGACAGGTATAACATGGAGTAAAAGCTATGAAAAGACATCTAGGTATGAAATTATAAAACAAAAGTACCTACCTATGAAATATGTCAATATTATTGAAAAATAACGGGCCATGTTGGCCGAGGGGATAATACCTCATCTTTCGATCCGAAAGTTGTGGGTTCGAAATCTGGCTGTGCATCAATAGATGTTTCGTTTCGAATAATTTATATGCGCATTAACTCGAGCTCTAAACGGTGAAGGAAAACATCGTGAGGAAACCCGCGGCTTAATACCCACACGTATTGACCATGTCTTTCCTGGGGATATGGCCGGTTAAACTGAGAGTGCTGGGCAAGCCTACTCCATCTCAAACAATGTCTCGAGACACTACAGTGTCCTATTAAGTGTAGGCAAAGATTGTCTCCTGGCTCTGTATAAATCATCTAGACTTCTAGGCTTTTATTAATAAACTCCGCTCAACTTCTGTCAAAGTTGCACCACGGATTTAACTATTGCCATCCTTTTTTGTTAGACAATAACAAATAAGGATGGCCAAAGTTAAATCCGTGATGCAACTTTGACACAAGTTGAGCGCAGTTTATTAATGGAGGCCCTAGAGATGTAAAAGCCTAAGTTTTTTTTAATTGATTTTTTTATAATTGGAACATAAATTCTGGTTAAAAAAACGCCGTCTTAGGGACTTACATAAACAGGACATACACAATCTTTTTACTAACCTTATCAAGAAAGGAATTTCAAGAGATTCATTCCTTACAACTTCTCGCCACATTTTATTTTATTTTTAATATTTTTCTCAGTGGACTTCATCACCCAGCAGAAGACAGGCTGCCTCTGTCTATACAGCATCAAGAACCCTGCTTTCCCCGAATACTCTGTGATTACCGAATCACCTATCATCAGCCTCGATGTCTACAAGGAGGTGCCTTATTTGGTTTGCGTTGGTCAGTGTATTTTTATAGACTTACTAGCTGCTGCCCGCGGCTTCGCTCGCGTGGTACCCGGATAAAAAGTAGCCTATATTACTCTCCAGCCCACCAACTATCTCCATATAAAAAATCACGTGAATCCGTCGCTCTGTTTTGACATGAAAGCAGGACAAATAAACAAACAAATAAACACACTTTCACATTTATAATATGGGTACAAAATTTAAGTAAATGCATTTCATCTCAATCAATAATCATCATACAATTCAAATTAAATGAATGAATCAGTTTAATTGAAACGTATGAATCAGTATTTAAACAATTTAACTAGGTACATTTTTAGTAGGTAGTGCAGTGTATATGAGAAGATATTTTAGGGTTTTTAAAAAATCATTTTTAAAGTGTGGAATGGAAGGCGTTCAATTTAGTTCTTAAAATATCCAATGGGTCAATCTCCAGAATCAGCGCACCTGGTTGATCGCTATGGCTCCCCCTTCAGGGGCCAATATGAAAATATGCTTATTTAGACACCTCCTTCTTGAAATAATAATACAGAAAAGCAATAATATCGATATTTAAAAAGCACCATAGCGATCAACCAGGTGTGCTGATTCTGGAGATTGACCCCAATGTCTATAGCGTCATGATTGAAAAGCCAACAACAAGATCCTTTTCAAATTACGAAGTCATTAATATTAACTTTTTTACCGTTTGAGATCATTTTATCCAAAAAGTTTGCTACTTTTGCCACAGATTACTAATTACTAATCTGTGCTTTTGCTACGTTTAGCCTCTACGAGATTTCGTAGAGGGTCTACGAAGTGTCTTAATACAAGTTTATTTTCTAAGATATAAACATTACCGTTTTATTACAGGTCTATATGATGGTAATGTCTGCGTTTACAACGCTCAACTCACTTTGGAATCGTCCTACCAGTACAAGTCGGATTCCGTGCGGGACAAACATAGCAATATTGTGTGGGAGGTACTTCTTGTTGTTTTGTTCCTTTGATATTATCTGTCATTTCCTTGTATTTGGCACCATTTTTATGTCCCCTTACCACGAAAAGTGCTCAAGTGCGTAAGTGCAATCAACATTATCTACTGTTTGTTGTTCCTGTTATCCATTTTGTGTTTTTTGGCAACGAAGTTGAGAAGTACGAGTACGTTTAAGTATTTTGATCAAGTTCGTTGATAGTTTTGTTTTTTAATTTCTTGTAGAAATGAAATGTGATCACGACTGTATCCCCAAGGCACGATAGACATTCTCTCAGATCTTTTTAGGCATTTAAGGATACTTTGAAGATGTCTAATCGTGTAGTCAGATTTGGTACATGCCCACATTTTGCAGAAGTTAGCATTCCATACGTGACAGTTTGCAAGCCCATCGACGCTATTAGAAAGCTAACTGGTTTCCTCACGATGTTTTTCTTCACCGTTTAGAGCTCGTGTTAAAGCGCATATACATTTTTCGAAACGAAAAATCCATTGTTGCACACCCGGGTTCGAACCTGCGACCTTCGGATCGAAAGCCGAGGCAGTAACCCACTATACCAACACGTCTCTAATTAATTTATTGTAGATGTATACCTACCAAATACTAGGTATGTATACAAATATATGAATTACTAGCTGCTGCACGCGGCTTCGCTCGCATGGTATCCGGATAAAAAGTAGCCTATGTTACTCCCCAGCCCTCCAACTAACTCCACACAAAAAATCACGTCAATCCGTCGCTCTGTTTTGACGTGAAAGCAAGACAAATAAACAAACAAATAAACACACTTTCACATTTATAATATAGGTACGGATAATAGCTCACTGTTATAAACTTAGATGGAACACTAGGTGTAAAAATTAAATATATCCATATAGGTTCGCTGGGGACCCCGTCTCATAGACGGTGAGGCGTCGTTCTTCTCTATATCGGGCGACGGCCGCGTCGTGCAATGGGCGGTGATGCCGGGCGAGCTTCAGGCCACCACCATCATCACTCTGACTTCCAACGTGCCGCCCATACCCGGCCCTGATGGGACCATGGTCACGGTCAACAGTAAGAGCAATGATTGAGGGAATCCATTCACCCGTTACCTACCATACAATTTCAAGGTCAACATGCATGGTTAAGCCATGACGAAGGCCTTTAGGCGACCCAAAAACTGCCGTCACCAGAGACCTCCACTAATTCATACGAACTTACTTAGGTACCTACTTATTAGACAAGGCTGATAGTGTGGCATTGCCTGGGCAAGCCTTCTTCATTATAAACATTACAAGTTGGATTGTTTAGTAGGTACCTACCTAATAAAAGCTTACCTCTTTGACTCTGTACACCTAGGTACCTAAATATTCTAAAATGGTGTAAAAATATCCCAACAAACAAAGGTGATAACAACTACGAGTAACTAGGGACATAAGGAGCCAAACACCGGATATGAGGGTATTCCCAGGCCGCTTCAGATATTTGCTGAGTGAATAATGGTCACTTCAGACACTTCACTCCTCAGGGCATTACAAGTGGAGCGTGAATGACCTACCATACTATACTAGGTACCTACCTGAGTGTAACCGTTCCGTAGCTTTTGACACTCGATTATGATTTTCATGCTATTACAGTGATAGTTGTACCTACACTTGTACCTACTTCATATTTTTAAAATGTTATCGAAGTTCTGAGGAGCAAATGCCCAACTTTGGTGATGGAGTTTTTTGTCTACCTGAAGAACACCGTCATGACGTTTTATGGCCGGAATGGACACACCTGCCCTTTGAAACACAAAAATTGTTCCCTGATGATTCAAGATACTTTTTATAGGTAGGTACTTAGTTCAATAATTTTATACACAGAATACAGACAGCTGCTTACGTCCATCAAACAAATATTAGTCAAGAGCTAAATCGAATCCATAAACAACAGCGCAGAAAGTAGGCAGTCTGCGAAGCCCTATCCTATACCATGTTCAGAAACTATCCTTGCTTTCGACTACACAGCCTACACCAGAAGGCAAAGCATCTGTAAAACCAAAAAGTTTCATTCCATATTTAGAAAACTACCTATCCTTAAATCCTATTTAACTAAACTATAGGGTTTTTTTTAAACTTTCGCGATCACTATTCATATTGAAAAGTTTTATGGACACGGGATTTTATCGCGTAATTTACCTTAAACTTTTCAATATAAACTATAGGGGATCGTAGTGAAACATTGAGTGCTGTGTCCCCCTGAGAGCCCCCTGAGAGAAAATTTCAAATTTCAAAATTTCGGCGCCACTGAAAGCCAGCGCTCTAACAGCCTTGGCGCTGCTAGAGCAAATGCTGAGGGGCAGCCCTATTTTCTATGTGACGAAAATAAAATTTATTTCTATTCTATTCTATTCTAAAATAACGTGTGTTATTTTCGAACCTTTGTGAGTTAGACCGTAGAAGACAGACGTATAAGGTCAAGAGTGCATAAAGTAGATGATCTGGAAGGTATTATATTATTCCAGGTTGTGGAAGCTGCATCTGCTTTCACCCCGAGAAGGCAGAAATCTTCATGGTGGGCACAGAAGACGGCATGATCCACACATGCTCTCTCAAATACAACCGAAACTACGTGAGCTCCGTGCAAGGCCACCACATGCCAGTCTACCGGATCAGTTACAATTACTACAATAACAGCATTTACGCCTCTTGCTCTGGCGACTGGCGTGTCAAGATCTGGGAGGATGGACGAGAGTAAGAGAGTGATATACCTAAGTGAGAGTGAGATACAAACGTGATGCGAACGCGCAGCTTATAAAGAAAACGTCGTGTGCTCACTCTCTCTAAGATGATTCTATGTTCTGTTTAAAGTCAAAGTCAAAGTCAAATTATTTATTGCACTTATGTTGTTTACATTATGGTGTTAATGTTACATTGAAAGTTTCAAACATAAACCCTGTAAGGGCGCCGCAATGTTGTTTGCCATAAGAGGCGCATTAATACTAAATACCTACAGATAGATATAAAAGTATTTTTGAAATCTACTTAATCTATTTTAAATTTTAAATCTACATAAATACCCACCTACTAAGTAGGTAACAACGATGTTCATGCAATTTAAACTAACTATAAACTTTATGTGTTCTATAATTTGTATTACCTACCTATGATGCCTTGGTTTCAGAATTTGCAATCTAGTCCATATGAACCCAACCCTTCGTGAATACATAGCACGTTTAGTACATTTCTGCTTTGAAGTTACAAGTTCACCACTAGCTCATATGAACTTCCTTTGAAGTCGGTTTCTAGTTTTTTGTATGTGTATGTTCGTATGAGCTAGCTAGTAGGCCACCAGAAGGCCTCCGTCATGGCTTAACGACTTCAAAGCCAGGACCAACAAGCTTTTTTTTTAATTATTATCATTGCCCTATTACCTAGGTATTTTGTCATAAAATACCTACCTATACCTATCTAATATTGTTTGCAGCGAGCCGTTGTTTATGTTCGAGCTAGGCTCACCTGTCGGCGATGTCAAATGGGCTCCATACTCCAGCACTGTGTTCGCTGCATGCACAGCTGATGGAAAGGTTCATAACTTCTGTTGAATAATCTTAGGGACTATCAGACAGAGAGCGGTCACGCGGTCAAGCGTTCTGCGTTCGCTTTCTGCATTCGAGCGTTCTACTGATTGTCCCCATAAAAAATGATTTGACAACTTCATACGTCCAAGTGTGGTTCATTGGTTCTGTGGCCATTGAAGTTGTGAACCCATGGTGGAAACACGGACTCCTGAAAAAAAGCTTCATGGCCCCCTATTGGGGGCATCACCTGGACAGGGAACGTATTAAATTCTGTTTTGCTGTTCCAGGTGTACGTTTTCGATCTGAACGTGGATAAGTACCGTCCGATCTGCGTGCAAGCTGTCGTATCCAAGAAGACCAAGAAACTCACCAGGATCGACTTCAACATGAGATTACCTGTCATAGTCTGCGGCGATACAAAGTGTGTATTAACTATTTTTTATCATATTTACCTATGCTATTTTCAATAGCATTTCATTTTAGGTTACTGAGATAATTCTTGGACACTCACTTTTTTGAAGAAGATAGTCCTTTCACAAAAAGTAAGTAAGTTCGTTTGAGTAAGTGGCCAACTCTGGTGACGGAGTTTTTAGGCCGCCTAAAGGCCTTAAAAATGTGTCATGTCCTTTCACAAATTCCCCACGTATTGTTTATAGTTCGATGACAAAATGGCATAACACTTTTAAGCGAAGTCGCAATTTATTGTGGTCCAATAATTTGCGAGTACCTAAGTATTTTTCTTTTAGTATCCAAGTGAAGTGTTCGACTTATCTAAACGTGAAATGAAATAATTAAAATCCATTTGTTCAAACATGTAAGTGTTTATCTAGGTAGGCATCAGCAATTAGTTCCAATAGGTATGGAGTTAAAAAGAATGATAATTATAACTACCTACCTACGAGCGTTATTTTACGTCATGAACTATCTGTTCTTTCATTTTTTTTTAAATGTATTTCAAACAATTGAATGAAGATTCAATTTGTAACAATAGATGCAACGAAGTATGAATTTCATTACTCGCACTACTGTAAACTGTTGATCAATTCACCTACGCTTACATCGCCTCCATAGCTCAGGGGTTAGAGCACTGGTCTTGTAAACCAGGGGTCGAGAGTTCAAATCTCTCTGGAGGCATTTCACTGGAGAAGTCCTTTTTGTGATTTCAGGGGTACCTGTCACGTTTGTAAGTTATCCCCTAATTTGAGGGTGATGTGTAAACCGCCGAAGAAAGCAGCAGGAGTTGACCAAAGAACATTACAGGTAACTTGTACTTTTGGCCCATTATTGATATTCACCTATCAATTCAGCAAGGCTATATTAATATTAGGTCCTTACATATGAAATTGGCGTTTTGTCGAACTGGCCACTTTGATCTCAAATATTTAGCGTTTGGTTAGGAATCCCAAATTCAGGTTTATTTCAAATTTAGGCTTGTGTATTTGTGTTTTGAATTTGGTGATTAATTTGTTTTCGCGCCATTTGATTTTTCTTTGACATCGTTCTGTTCACAATATGGAAAACTTAAAATATAGCGTTGTTTACGAATACGAGTTCCTACGTGGAACCAGCGCTGCAGAAACAGCTGGAAGGATTGATGATGTGTATGGGGAAGCTACTGTAAAAGAAATCAAGGTACGTTTTAAGTTCCAACACTTTCGTTCTGGAAATTTTGGCCTACAGAACTAACCCCGTGGACGGCCGGAGACTCTAGTTGACAATGAAGAATTAAAGGTGATCGTGGAAACGGATTCATCGCAAACTACGTCACAGTTAGCGGCAGACTTCGGTATAAGCGATAAAACAATGTTAATTCACTTGAAACATCGGAAAAGTTAAAAAGGTCGAAAAATGGGTATCGCATGAATTGAGTAATGCACACCAACAAACACGCGTCTAGTGCTGCGTTACATTACTCAATCGTCACAACAACGAGGGGATTTTGAATCGTATCGTTACTTGAGATGAAAAATGAGTCCTGTACGATAATTGGAAACGCTCATCACAATGGTTGAACCCAAGAGACCGGCCAAATCCTGCCCAAAGCGAAAATTGACTCAGAAAAAGGTACTGGTAAGAGTCTGGTGGACCAGTACTGATGTCATTCACTACAGCTTCCTAAAATCTGGTTAGACGATTACGGCAGATCTGTATTGTCAACAATTGCAAACCATGATGGAAAAGTTAACCGTTAAACAACCGAGACTGGTTAATTGCTCTAGCGCACTGCTGCTTTAAGACAACGCTAGACCACACACTGCACAACAGACGGTCGCTTAATTAGAGGAGCTGCGATTGGAATGGCTCAGACATCCACCATACTCTCCGGACTTTGCCCCAACAGATTACCACTTTTTCTGGAGTTTGGACAATTCCTTGTTAGGAAAAAAAATTAATTTCGATGAGGCAGTCAAAGCCGCCATCAAAGATTTTATTGATTCGCGCTCCAACAATTTTTTCAGTAAATGAATTATTGAACTACCTATAAAATGGCAAAAGAGCATAGATAATAATGGTATATACTTTGATTGAATAAATACATAATTTCATAATTTTTCTTTCGTTTTACTTTTTCCACACAAAACACCAATTTCATATGTAAGGACCTAATACCTACTTATAGTTTTTTCTTAAATAGACAACAGAGTTAGGAGTCGTTTGCGCGGCGGTGAAGTAGACGGAGTGGGACGGAGTCGTTGACACGCGATTTGCTCCATTTTGACACATTCAAGACCGACAAATCTAGCAAGGTGGCAGATTGCAATGTAAATTTAAAAAGCATGCTGTCTTTTGGAAGATTTTTTAGCAAGCTTTAAAATCCACAAATCCAAAGCAAATGTAAACCAGGCATAATGGGGAAAGACTGCGATGATATTAACGTTTCATCAGTCTACTTGCTGGGACAAAGCCTTTTTAACTTTTAACACTGTTGGTTATCAGCCGTCATCACAGCGAGAATGATCTACAAA
Organism: Camptogramma bilineatum; assembly: GCA_958496255.1. Taxonomy (NCBI): domain Eukaryota; kingdom Metazoa; phylum Arthropoda; class Insecta; order Lepidoptera; family Geometridae; genus Camptogramma; species Camptogramma bilineatum. The sequence goes on along the minus strand of OY292467.1, from coordinate 5,171,720 downwards.
GGCCAAATTCAACTGTATATTCTAAGCAAAAATTCACATAAGTACCTACTTTAAATCTGAAAGCTAACAGAACCGAATGGAATCGAGCCTGAACAGATCGCCACGGCGCTGGCGCCGGCGCCGGCGCGGTGTCGCCGCCGTTAGATGGTAAGCGTCCACAGGCCCGCATCGCACGCAGCGGACGGATCGCATCAAGCGGATTATCTGTGTAATGCGATGCGTACGATGCGGACAGGTGGACGCACTTAAGTATATGAGTTTCTATACAAATAATACTAGGATCGTTATCCTACGATCCGTTGCGTGCGATGCGTCCGAAGCGTACGATACCGACATGTGGACGCTTACCTAAACACGACCCCGACGCGCGACGTCTGTCGCGTCGTCATGCCACGCCAGTTGATGTTTTTCTGTCGCAAAGTTCGTACCGTGTTTATTACAAAAAAGATAGTGCGAAATATAATGAAAATATTTATTTGTCGTTTATTTCAGGCCGTAACGTAGTACAAGAATGTGCACGTTCCTACTGACTGACCGGCGGATTTGCCTAAAACTCCGTCGCCTGAGTTAGCCACTACATACAATATTGAACAGTTTCTTTATAATTTGTTTGTTTTTCAGATAATGAAGCTTGACAAGTTGCTGAGTTTGGTCCGCGACCCACCGTTCCAAACAGGGGTCGTCGACGAAAAGTTTGAAGAGGACTAATCACCATTTAATTTATTTATTTATAGATATTTCAATTAGTTTTATGTGATTATTTTACGCACTATGTGATAATCTACATTTATAAATCTTAGACTAAATTATCCTATCACTTTAGTTGTACAAAATATGCATAAAACATCTACTGTTCGTAGTGAATTTTGCCCAAATAAAACTAATTTTAAATTGATGTGGTTTTAATTTTGAAATTTTGACTCCGAGAAAAATTATTTGTACGCTACGCTAGTACGTTCCTAAAACATTAGTGCCGATGTGACATCAATAAACTCTAAAAACAAAACAATAACCAAATAATATAGAAAATAGTTAGGCTTAGTAGGTATACAAAATCACAAAATGCTATTCATGGCGTTGCTAGTTCTATCACACGTTGCCACTAAGCCGGACCGGCAGATTTGTCGGGTCGGCAAAACTGCCGGAAAGGCAACAATTAATAATTGAAGTTATTCACATTAGGCCAGACCCTGGAAGAATGATTTGAGTCTCCGGTTTTCTTGCGGGATCCGGTTTAACGTGAACCGGACATAAGGTCCGAGCGCCGCCGCCGGTTTCCGGCAAATCTGCCCGGTCCGGCATAGTGGAGACGTGACTTTACTCGTACTTTGCTTGGTCTAGGTACTCTGCAAAACGATATCGATAGCTTTGAAACGATTCGTCAATGATTCATTCGGCCGTAATCACTTCTCAAAACTTACGCGATCGAACCAACCACTACCACACTGATTTTGTAATTGTTCACACGATAAACGAAATAATATAACTTAGAATAGAGATTGACACGATTAATAACGCAATATGTCGTTATCGTTTGGCAGAGGTAGAGTTATTTCATCGCTCGGCCGGGACTCCAACAAAGCGGAGATGTATGCGGTGTGCTGTAGATGTTTTTTAAACAACCAATAGAATTGTGTTATTGACACATCTCCTCTCCGCTCAGCTTCAGTGGAGATCGCTGTGCGGAGATGTATAATTTGTATGGCGGGATGGAAGCGGAGATGTGAGCTGTGCGCGGACAACGCGCAATGAAGACAAGAGATGTGAGCACACCGCACACATCTCCGCTTTGGTAGAATCCCCTGAGCTGAAATACATCTCCTCTCGCACAGCACACTCGGTACAGTTTGAGCTATAAAACATGTGAAAAGAGTAAAGCATAGCACAAGAGAAGAGTACGGCTTATGCAGGCAGGGGAACGCGTAGTGATGTACAGCGCAGTGGCCGAAAATACACTGTGCTTTACACGAGCCTTTTGTTATTGCAACGGTATCGATTGCGCGTGCTTGACGGGCACTACTCAAAACATAATTTATGATCCCGCCTAATTTAATGCTACGATTCTATTTTATTTGTGACATCATAACATTATAAGAGAGACGTTACACAGGTCATCATCGTCAACTTTTTTAGATTGATCAACCAGTTTGATACCAATTTGACACTATCTGATTTGGTATCCCAGCTTCCAATAGGTTCAGGTCCAACCTGGATCAGTTGAGCTATCTATAGATCGCTGCAATTCTTAGATGGATTTACGGTGACTGTAACGTCATCTGACATTTCGGATGTTAATCTATTATAATGATTTCAATCGCGATTAGGGCCCGATAATTCTTTTAATTCTTTTTTTTATACGGGTCTAATAATTCTAGTGTATTTTATGGTATGTATATACAAGGATATTGTAGTGTAGTATATTGGTTTCTATTTGAACTTGGTTAATTAAACAAATATTGCTTAGCCGGTGGATGACGATGACCTTCTTTGCGACTACATGAGCCGTAACTTAATATTATTTATTAAATGCGTACGTATTCAAAATGACTAGATTAATCTAAAACTAAGTTTCCTAAACATATTCAAATGCATCAATTTGTACTAGAAAAAATTCTACTAGGTGTAGGATTTGCGATAGCGAAAATATCGCCAAAATTTCTAATTGTTTGATACAAGTTAATATTAAATACCTACTTAAGGTTCTACTAATAAACGTCTCTCAACTTGAACACTGGTTAAACAATGCTCAAAATTCGCTCTGTCACTATTTGTCACTATCTAACAAAAAAAGATAACAATAGTTTAAAGTAAACAGTGTTTCAATTTTGACAGAAGTTGAGTAGAGTTTATAAGTAGAGCGGTTATTGCTTAGCAGTTACCTAATAGTTGATGCGTTAGCTTTAGTTATTTAACTATTAAGTTTAGTCTTTTTTGGTGGAAAGAGTATTTTCATTCATTGGGTTCACCCGTTGTAGGAAACTATAGGTGTAGTACGCGACAAACAAGTTGTCCTCTGGCGAACCACGTGACAAGGATACACAATACGCAATTCGTAGGCCAAAGAGTGAGACAGCTATACGTCACCCGTCATACATACATCACAACTTGTTTGTTGCGTACTATAAGTACGTACAGTCAGCGTCATCAATCGCTATCCCCCTATTGATTTGAACAAAGACTCTTTTCATTTCAATCTTGGATTTCAGTTGGGTATTATATCAGCTATTTTTGTTTAGGAACTCGAGCGAAATTAGATATTCATAAGTAAGCAAGGATGTAAGTTTTTACAAAAGTTGAGATCAACGGCTTGCAAACCGACCTCTTACTAGGGGGATACCAATTAATGACGCTTTCTGTACATATGGTCTGTTATGAGGTTTAAACCTCATAACTATTAGTAGCAACGTTAAATAAGTTCTTACCAAAAACATATCCAGCGAAGGATAGGGTTTGGGATAGGGACTCTGCGTTAATTTGAATTGAACCTTATGGAACATGACTTTAGACTTGCATTGCTTGACCAAAGTTGTTCGAAAAAATTTAGAGGTGTGTGACATAAAAATCTATCAATCACAGAGTTTCACATCTCTGATGGAAGCACACAAACCCAAGGCGTAACAGTTTTTCCTTGTCACTCTTATGCCAATACGTAGAGACGGCAACAGAAGAGACAATTTTCATTGAAGTAGACTTGCTGATAGCATATTAAGTACTTTAAGGCTGAGACTCCACCAAAGCGGAGATGTGTGAGATGTGTTTTAAACAACCAATAGAATTTCGTTATTCAAACCTGTCATCTCGTCTTTTGAAATTCTATTGGTTGTTTAAAACACATCTCACACATCTCCGCTTTGGTGGAGTCTCAGCCTAAGGCTTCATGGGTAGATTAGTTTTGGCCAGAGGTTATGGGTAGAGTAGTTTTGGCCAGAGGTTATGGGTAGAGTAGCTTTGGTCCGAGCTTTTCGTTTCTTTCTACTGCGAAAGCGCCTAACTTCAGATCTAGGAAGGCGCGAGCGTCGTTCGGCGCTGGGGCTTCGCGGCCGACGAAAGATATCTAGAAAGAAATTTGAAAGGTTAAAACATGAATTTTGTAAAGACATCGCAAAAAATTATAATAATACGTTATACCTACATAAGCTGTTTAAAAATAAACATCTGGGCGACCGAGTTTTGCTCGGATTCAAATAGAGAAAAATTAAAAAAGAAAAGAGGAGCAAAAATCTTACAAAACCAAAAAATAAACTTCCTTTGGCTGAAATTCGATCTCGCAGCTTTCGGCTGGAAGGCGGACACCCTAACCATTTGGCCACTCTGGTTTCACACATTCCGTGAAATCACGAACCACATTGCACTGGTAAATCTTTTTGCGTGAAAATACTTAGATCGATTTTTCACCCCCGTAAAACCTCGTATCGCAAATTTCATCGAAATCGTTAGAGCCGTTTTCGAGAACGTGAGTACAAACAAACAAACAAACATTGCTCGTTTAATAGAATATGATAAAAACTAGTCAACATAGCTACAAGTACAAACTGACCTGCGCTAGTGGATGCAGGTGTCGTTCAGGGAAGGGCCGCTGATGAGCCAACACCCAGTCCGCGGGCCGCATGGTTCCGTTGCGGGCCGCGAACGGCAGTATCAGTACATACATATTGTTGCTCGCTGAGAACGCCACGCGGTAATAGTGGCCTGTAAGGGAAGGATGAAAGATTGTGAGCGAAGCGAGCTATGACAATTTTAAGGTTTGAAGTTGATAGGCATAAGGCATGCTCTCGAAGCGAGCTCTGATACTTTAAAATTTTGCTAGAAAAAGATTTCTTACACCAACAGTCTATTAACGTTTTTAGGTAGCGTTTATACGTTTACGTCGTGTATTCGTATTTATCCATTAAACAAACACACAAAACAAAGGATTAAAGATGGAACTGACATCGTCGCAATGCGACGCAATGTTCCTAAAAAAAGAAAACAAAATCTACTTCTCTATCTTCACTGGCCTCTTAGCTCAGTTGGTAGTAGCTCTGCCTTCTGCGCTATAGGTCGTGGGTTCGATTCCCATCCAGGACAAACATTTGTGTGATGAACATAGATGTTTGTTCTGTGTCTGGGTGTTATAAAGTATTTAAGTAAGTATGTATTTACAAAAAAAAAGTATATAAATAAGTATTCTATCAGTTATCTGGTTCCCATAGTACAAGCTTTGCTTAGTTTGGGGCTAGATGGTACTGTGTGAAATATCCAGCAATATTTTATTTATTTATTTATTTATCTATCCTTCTTGACGTTGAGAGACGTGTTGGCCGAGTGGGTTACTACCTCGACTGTCGATCCGAAGGTCGCAGGTTCGAACCCGGGCGTGCATCAATGGATTTTTCGTTTCGAAAAATTTATATGCGCATTAACACAAGCTCTGAATGGTGAAAGAAAACATCGTGAGAAAACCAGTTAGCGTTCTAATAGCGTCGATGGGCTTGCAACCTGTCACGTACCTATGGAATGCTAATTTCTGCAAAATGTGGGCATGTACCAAATCTGTATTTGGACATACCTCTGACTACCCCCTGAGACATCTTCAAGGGATCTTAAAATGCCTAAAAAAAAAAGATCTGAGAGAATGTCTACCATGCCTTGGGGATACAGTCATGATCTGATCATATTTCATTTTTCATTTCATTTCATATCTATCCTTCTTTAAGTACCTTTAGTAGCTCGTTCCCACACGAAGCCGTCGGCGTCAGCCCCGCCCCGAGTGAGCCACGACACGCGAGACACATCAGCTGCGTGGATACCGATCTCAGCATACTCGGCCCACGGGAGAATATCTCCGCTGAAAGTACAGTTGTCACAATAAGGCTTGTTTCACTCTTCAGCGTGTCGCCGGTCGCGTCCGCGAGTCGACCATTCACAGCACAGAGAATTTAATTTTGGCCATTCACAGCTCAGAGAAATGTGCTGTGAATGGTCAACTCGCGGATGCGACCGGCGACACGCTGAAGAGTGAAACAAGCCTAAATCTAGGCATTCGTGAAGTTAGGCTTTTCGCTGCGCAGTAGAAAATTTTGTATGACAAAGTTGCACTGCGTATCGAAACGGCTAACTTCACGAATGCCAAGATCCGTTGGAAGAAGTGTAGATTCTTTATTCAAGGTTATCTTGATGTCGCTACGCCTGGTACCCAATAAAGGAGGGGCGCAGCACACTTCATAGATGTGCGTTGGTGGCACTCAAGTGTTAAATTATGGAAAAGATAGCTTTATGTGTTTTTTGTAAAAAATAAAGTGCATGCTAAAGGTGGAGTCCTTTTGATTTATAGTGATCTTCACCTCCCATATTCTTTAAAAAACATACTAAACAGAAAGCATGCTCTACTCTTTATAGATAACTAGCAGCGCCCCGCGGCGTTGCCCCTGTAGTGATGGTATATGGTGATGATGATGATCATGATGAAAAGTAGCCTATAACCTTCCTGGAAGAGATCGCTTTAAGCGATAAGGCCGCCAATTGTTTTTACCTGTTTAGATAATTTATACTTAAGGTTTCTTTGTGGTAAACAATACAGTGTTATCTATCTATCTTCCTCAAGAGTTCAGCTATCAAATGCTGAAAGAATTTTTCTAATCTGACTGGTTCCTGAGATTATCGCATTCAAATAAACAAACCAACAAACTCTATTGGTTGAGATATCTATGATTTGCAAGTGAAATAGAAGAAAACAGATTGATAGATACTTGACAACAGCGCCGAGTAGTGAGGTGGTCTCCAGCCAGCAGCGCGCGCCAGCTTGGAGCAACGCCCGAAGCACATGCGCTGTCGTACGCCGCAGGTTGCGCCGACAGCACGGTGGTGTGTTGCGACCCGACAAGATATAGGACGGAGTGCCTTGCACTGATGGGAAGCAACGCTGTAATACCAGGATCTCATTAGTTTACTCTAGTTCTCGTGGCTTACGTAGTGAAATTTTCAAAATCGGATCAGTAGTTCCAAAGATTACAAACAAATATTATATTAATATTATTATAGTTAGCCCATTATGTCCCACTGCTGGGCAAAGGCCTCCCCTTGATCCTTCCAAACATCACGATCCTGTGCCATTTGGACCCACGCCTTGTTAAAGGCATTCAGCTCGTCGCGCCATCTCTTTCTAGGTCTGCCGCGACGCCGTCTTGCTGTCTCAGGGCTCCACTGTGTGGTGATTTTAGCCCACAGCTCATCAGGCATGCGGCAGATATGACCAGCCTAGCTCCATTTAAGCGTCGCGACCTTACGAGTCACGTCAGCAATTTGGGTTCTGGAGCGTCAGTTTGACACCGAGGATGCTGCGCTCCATTGCCCGCTGGCAAACCTCGAGCTTGGACTTATTTTACAAATACTAGTATGTTTAGACAATGTCGCTCGACATGTTTCAAGAAGTCGCGGGACATTTACGTGCGACTGTCAGACGAAAATGTCGATCGACATTTCGCTCATTCACATACCAAAGTTGTGGTCGAGATGTCACCTGACGAGTTAAGACAATAAACGAAAATATGAAAAAAGACAATTTGGAACTACATAGTGCAGCTGAATGGGGCTTGGCTTCAAAGGATCTTAAGCTTAAAATACCTTACTCCTTACATAGTGCTTAAAACAAACTTACTACTTACAAAATAAACTTACTAAGGCATACACTTGACTGTTTGATATATAATTGAAACTTACTTGTGTTTCCTTCTTACAACCGAACCACTGCATCCTTCCATCTTCTCGAACCACAGCCTTAACTCCTAATTGCTTGTACAGAGCCACTTTGTACTCTCGCAAGCGCCTGGAGGCTTTTTGTTTGGAGACAGGGCTTTTGAGCACTGCCCTGCCAGGTTCTAGCTTGTTGGGCAGTTTTTGAATCTGCAATGAAGCCAGGAATTTGAGTCTTATTTGTATAAACATTTATATTTGGAAGTTAGTTCACATGTTTGTAACTGGAAATCCTTATTCATCTGTGTGTGTGTGTGTGTGTGTGTGTGTGTGCGTGGGTGTATGTGTGTGTTTGTGTGTGTGCATGTGTGTAAATCCAGTGATTGATCCAGATCCAGACACAACCTTGAGTTATAAAGATGACAACTAATAAATAGATTCCTTGTTCAACCAATTTAACAGTTTTTAACCTAAAATAAATATTCAAGTCAGTAACTTTTGTTTGGTTACACATGAGTACCTATAGCAGCATTCAGTATTCTACCTAAACACTTACTACATAGACTTACTTTGACATTCTTAGATGAAGTCTGTAAGTACAATGCCTCAGGAAAGGGAAGCACAAATGGCTGTGGCAGTTGCCGAAGCAAGGATGTCCTAATCAGTAATGCATGCTGGCCATGCACAGCATCACATATCTTCCCCGAGGCATCCTTGTTGTAGTGTAAAGTCCACTCTGCATAGTCCCACTTCACTTGCTGGCAAATAATATGAGCATTCCCTACACCAATAGCTATAGCTTGGGTGGGATTTGCTGTAGCCGCTATAGCAGCCTGCTGCAGTGTCCGCCGTGAAACTCTTGTTGAGTCCGGCACGAACAGAACAAACTCAGTAAGAATATGGGTGAGCGGGTTCAGATCGTGCGGCGAAACGTTCAATCTAAACTCCATAGATAGGACCTTCACGTTCCGAAGAGTCTCATTCGTCGCGGAGAATGGAAATGGAGGGTACGGCGGATTCTCACAGACCACGACCACAGGCATGTTGGGGTACCAGGAAACGAACGATTGAACACTGTCAGCGACATCATTCTCGAAATCTTCAAACTGACGGAAAACAACAGTCACCAACTTAGATAAATGCCTGGTTGCCCTTTGCTGAGGAGGGCTAGGTGAACTCACAGCAGGGATAGGATACAAAATCCTAAGTTGCGGAAATAAATAGCCGCTGATTGAAATAATTACTACAAAGGCAAAAGCTAAATAAACTTTGAATGTCAGACGACCACGACACAGGCGATAAAGCATTATTTTTAGTCATAAATGTATTCATTTCACGTTTTAAATAAATACCGAGTTCAAATCAAAATAATCGCATTTTCTTTCTTCGATTTTCTTTTCTTTCATTGTAGGGATGTTCGATACGATACGATATTTTCGTGTATCGATACAATGGCATACGATACACCCGATATTTGTATCGATACAATTGCATACGATACGGCGTATCGATACAACACATGCAAGGTGTATCGGATCGAAAGTATCGTATCAAATTATTTTGATAAGGAATGGTTTTGACTTGCAAGTTACCCGGTTAAAAGGTGGCATAGTTCCTGTTTCCGGTCATTATCTATCTATGTTTAAATTTCAGGCAATCGGTTCAGTGGTTGTTGAGTTTACGAGGAACAAACATACATCCAAACTTTCGCATTTCTTAATATTAGTTTGATATCACAAAACACCTTTTTTGACAGTTATAACTACGCACATTTTCTTAATAGTGCTCCCATAAAGTGTTCATTATTAAAATAATACATATTTTTTTAATTAGGTAATAAAGTACCTGCATACTTTGTCTTGATTCGATACTGTATCGATACGATATATCGTATCAAATGCCCTGTATCGATACGCGTATCGATACAATACGTTACGATATATTGCGATACGAAATATCGATACAATCCGAAATATCGAACATCCCTATTTCATTGATCTCATCAATTCAATCATTGTCATTTTGATCAATCAATTCAATGTCAAAACAAAACTGTTTTGATAGATGACTTTGACATGACAAAGGTAGTTCTTTGAAAACAAAGAAATTCTATACATACTAGAACGCTGACTGACATTTAATGTACAAAGGATTTTGAACCTTATCACGACTACACAACGATCTATTATCATTTAATCTTGGTTATAAGGATTATTGGTCTTGTTGAGAGGCTTTCTTGGGTGCTTTGTCTCTTTCACACTCGTTGTTGGATTAGTAGTGTGCCCATGTCATTTAAATTTCAGGATATTTTTACCTTATCGCGCTCGACAAAATCAGCGCTTGATTTCGATCCATGGTTTCGATCCTTGAATTAGATCCTTGAATTAGATCCTTGATTTTGATCCTTGATTTTGATTTCGATCCTTGATTTCGATCCTTGGTTTCGATCTTCGATTTCGATCCTTGATTCTTGAATTTTGAACCTTGAATCTGAAATCTTGAATCTTGAATCTTTTTGAAGTGACAGCTGTCAAACTTCAAACGGCCATATCTTGGAAACTACTCGTCCTAGACTCCCCGTTCAAAGTTCAAATGAAAGCTATGACCAAGATCTTCATTTGAAGTGACAGCTGTCAAACTTCAAATGGCCATATCTCGGGAACTACTCGTCCTAGACTCCCCGTTCTCAGTTCAAATGAAAGCTATGACCAAGATCTTAATTTGAAGTGACAGCTGTCAAACTTCAAATGGCCATATCTCGGGAACTACTCATCCTAGACTCCCCGTTCTCAGTTCAAATGAAAGCTATGACCAAGATCTTCATTTGAAGTGACAGCTGTCAAACTTCAAACTGCCATATCTCGGAAACTACTCGTCCTAGACTCCCCGTTCCCAGTTCAAATGAAAGCTATGACCAAGATCTTAATTTGAAGTGACAGCTGTCAAACTTCAAATGGCCATATCTCGGGAACTACTCGTCCTAGACTCCCCGTTCAAAGTTCAAATGAAAGCTATAACCAAGATCTTCATTTGAAGTGACAGCTGTCAAACTTCAAACCGCCATATCTCGGAAACTACTCGTCCTAGACTCCCCGTTCCCAGTTCAAATGAAAGCTATGACCAAGATCTTCATTTGAAGTGACAGCTGTCAAACTTCAAATGGCCATATCTCGGGAACTACTCGTCCTAGACTCCCCGTTCTCAGTTCAAATGAAAGCTATGACCAAGACCTACATTTCAGATGACAGATGTCATTTTGACAGCTGTTATTGAAAATGTAGATCTTGGTCATAGCTTTCATTTGAGCTAAAAAGGAAGAGTCTAGGATGAGTAGATTTCGAGATATGGCTGATTGAAGTTTGACATCTGTCACTATTATTGAAGATCTCTTCAATAGCTTTCATTTGAACTGAAAACGGGGAGTCTAGGACGAGTAGTTCCCGAGATATGGCCATTTGAAGTTTGACAGCTGTCACTTCAAATGAAGATCTTGGTCATAGCTTTCATTTGAACTTTGAACGGGGAGTCTAGGACGAGTAGTTCCCGAGATATGGCCATTTGAAGTTTGACAGCTGTCACTTCAAATTAAGATCTTGGTCATAGCTTTCATTTGAACTGGGATCGGGGAGTCTAGGATGAGTAGTTCCCGAGATATGGCCATTTGAAGTTTGACAGCTGTCACTTCAAATTAAGATCTTGGTCATAGCTTTCATTTGAACTGAGAACGGGGAGTCTAGGACGAGTAGTTCCCGAGATATGGCCATTTGAAGTTTGACAGCTGTCACTTAAAATGAAGATCTTGGTCATAGCTTTCATTTGAACTTTGAACGGGGAGTCTAGGACGAGTAGTTTCCAAGATATGGCCGTTTGAAGTTTGACAGCTGTCACTTCAAATGAAGATCTTGGTCATAGCTTTCATTTGAACTGAGAACGGGGAGTCTAGGACGAGTAGTTCCCGAGATATGGCGGTTTTAAGTTTGACAGCTGTCACTTCAAAGATTCAAGATTCAAAATTTCAGTTTTCAGTTTTCAGATTCAAGATTCAAGAATCAAAATGAAGGATCAAAATTGTATCAGTATCCACTCTCCAGTCCACGCGCCGAGCCAACACTCCCCCTCACCGTCCGCCCCAAAACAGCGCGATTAACGCACACCAGCTACGCGCGGCGTACTCAACAAATCCGATTACAGTAGAAAAAGTACTATAGCTAGATCAAAATAAAAAATGTCTGTGAAACCATGATAAATATAGCTAGAAACCATCCTTTCCTTATTTTTATCATAATTCTAAGAAGCTAATACGAATAACAATAAGAAAATAAACAATGAAATTTCCAAAAAAAACGGCAAAAAAATGTAGTATCTTTTCAAGCTTCAAATTACAGTTTTCTCGTTTTCAAACTTTAATTATCATACACCATCGTAAACATTACACCCTTAGCTTTAATTTGATGTATAATTCTTGTGGAATTACGTTGTAAAATCAAAGTACTTACAAGATTTATTCAGACCGTTCACTACACACAAAATCGCAAACAAAAACTGACCGACCCTTCCCACAGATTATTTTTTCTCTCAAAATTTTTTCATTGCCAGTATTGGATTTTTTCCCCAAATCTGTAGGGTAGTTCAATCAGCACCATCTAGTAGTGAGTAGCAGAACAAAAACTGTCAGTTTACCAAGCATTTACGTTTAGAATAGGGGACGAGACGGCCAACAGTCCGCGGTTCATATTTCCCCCAGGAACTGTTCACACGATAGTTGTTAGTCGCAAAATACGAACCGCGGACTGTAAAGTGGGTATTTTAATTCAAAAATCATGCCCTGAAACATAACGTAAATCAGAAAATGATGGAAAAGGCCCCTTAGGGACTAGGAATGTTTAGTTTATGGTCACCCTTTAGAAAGAGACACGCCGCCCAAGTTTTATCTCTCGAGCGGACCTTGTTTTCTGTCTCAGTCAGCATTCCAGGTACGTAGTAAAGAAATTCCTTGTTTGAAAAATCGTCATCGTCACGTCACGTCACACACAATGACAAATGACACTAGACAAGTTCTCTTCTCTGTCTGTTTGTGGTCACTCTTTTGCTATTTTGTTAACTCCAATTAGTAAATTATTTCCAAAAAGCCTGAACTGAACACTCTTTTTATAATGGAAGATAACAAAGACCTCGATTTCGAACCCCTGGAACCTTCACTGCGGAACGTAATCGACCAGACATCTCTAAGATGGATTTTTGTTGGAGGCAAAGGTGGTGTTGGAAAAACAACTTGCAGGTATAATTTACAAGCAATCCAATATTTTATTTGGTCCATGGTGAAAGCTGGTGATAGGAAAGTGCTATTTTAAGGTTAGCCCTAACCACTCGACCAACAAAGTACCTGTGTTGTGTGGTTGTTGCTTGTACGTGTACCATGCCAAAATTAGCGAGACTAACAGACTAGGTAGCTCCAGTTAGGTGGGTACTTACAATAATTAGCACAGGAATCTCAGAAGACGAATAATTCACTGCTTTGTAAAATAATATAAAACAACTCTTCTCAAGCTTGGTAAACTTCTCTTTGGTAGGTCATAGATTAGTTTTAAAGTATTTGTTACATTTCAGCTGCAGTCTCGCAATTCAGCTCTCGAAGGTTCGAGAGTCTGTGCTCATTATCTCAACTGATCCTGCTCACAATATTTCCGATGCATTTGATCAAAAATTTTCGAAAGTGAGTATTACCACAGTATGTCTCAAACATGATTTGCACTTTCAAAATGATGCAATACAGTGTAAAAAATACAAAAAAAATGCGTTTTATAGAGTTCTGAAGTACTCATCTCTGTCAATTAACATAGTTTATTATGTTAGTAGGTACTAGACAATTTTTAACATAATACTTTTTCAGGTGCCAACTAAAGTCAAAGGTTTCGACAACCTTTTTGCTATGGAGATTGATCCTAATGTGGGTCTGAACGAGCTTCCTGAGGAGTACTTTGAAGGGGAGACAGAAGCCATGAGGCTCGGTAAAGGTGTGATGCAGGAGATAATCGGAGCTTTCCCTGGTATTGATGAGGCTATGAGTTATGCAGAGGTAAGCATACCTATTTAAATATCATCATCTCTCTTTCCCACTCTATATGAGATTATTACATATTCTCTTCTGTTCTCTTGCAAAACTAGTCCTTTTAGCATTCACTTAATGAAGAATGAACAAAGAATGACATGGCAAGCAAGGCTTAGCCATGTCATTCTTATAAAGCATACTACACCATTTCACTACCAGAACCCATTTCAATTCAATCAGAAGAAATGTCTCTCCTTAAACTCCTTAAAATTCATACTGAAAATATATGAACACAAAAAGTCTAAAAGTCAAATTCGTTTATTCAATAAGATCACAAGTGTACCACTTTGAAACGTCTTACCTCGCATCCACACGTTGGGGCCAACGTTGGTCCCAATGTCACTCACCAACGTGTGGATCTAGCAAAATCAGCCCCAACGTTGGCCCCAACGTTGGGGCCAATGCAATTTTGTCAGCTCCACACGTTGGTGAGAGTCATTGGGGCCAACGTTGGCCCCAACGTGTGGATACGAGGTTTAGAGCTAGGTGATTCTACTCCTGTTCCTTCGCGACCAAGACCGTGAAGAACCAGGGCAACAAACACGGTTTGGGGCCTAACACTCTTTTCGGTGACACACTTTTTGTTTGTAATTTTTTTTTATATATTTTTTTTATGTAAGCATTTATTACAAATGTTATCTAATTTTTACAAGTATATAATTATAATAATAACTGAATTGGAGCATATTCTTGATCACTTTGACACGTCAATGATAGTTATGATTATTATTTGTTACAATATTTTTATGATTTAATAATAACGGAGTTGGAGCATATTCAGTCCCAGGCGTTTTTGTCATCCAAGTAATCTGATATTTTATAATACGCTTTTTTATAGAGATGACGTTTAATTGATTTCTTAAATTTGTTGATTGATAAGTTTTGCAATTCGCCTGGGACTTTGTTGTAGAAGCGTACACATTGCCCTATAAATGATTTACTAACTTTCTCAAGCCTAATTGTGGGAACAGCGAGTTTATCTTTGTTTCTGGTATTTACATTGTGATTATCACTTTTTTTCTTAAATAGTTTAATATTTTTTCGAACATACACTGGCCTCCAAAAAAATCGACCCACCTTGTATTTTGCTTAAAAAAGTTAAAATAAGGAAAAATACTTATATTTTTTATAATTTCTGGGATAGGAAATGTAATTATGCGTCACATTTGTCATAATTTTTGCCACTTGATGGTACTTATCGATATTTTGTAACAAGAATACCCATAAGTGCAAAATTTGCTAAAACTGGTGTTGACCGGTTCGAGACGTGTACTTCGTTATTACAGCACTTTTGTTTTATTGTTTGTTTTGTGTGTTATGTTTAATTATTGAAGATGCATTTTTGTTAACTTTTGCATACAAATAATGGATCCAACTGAAACTGAGGCTACGCGTTTTGTGGCTTTAATTCAAAAGGGTTAAGTCAACGTTTTGTGGCCAGAACAGTAAATTTTAGCCGTTCATCAGTGCCTCGCGTATACAAAAAGTTTCAAAAGACTGGTCTGTATCAACGAAGATATGAATCAGAAAGAAATCGTGTCACATCGGAGAGAGATGATCACTTTCTTGTGCTAGCGTCTCTACGAAATCGGCATCTCTCTGGTGTTGATCTTCAGTGACGTCTACAGGAGGTACGTGAAGTTACCATAAGTGAGAGTACGGTGAGAAGCAGGCTTAAGGATGAAAATGTAATACCACATAGGCCAGCAAAGGGACCTAAATTAACCACATCCCATCGCCAAGTTAGACTTTAGTTTGCTAGGGATCACGTGAACTGGACAGTTGAGCAATGGGAGTCTGTTCTCTTTAGTGACGAGTGCCGAATGATTTTATTTGGCTCAGGTGGCTGTCGTAATGTCATGAGACACCCTGGAGAACGACATGCTCAATGTTGCTTTAAAAAAACCTTGACTGACGAGGGAGGTTCGTTTATGTTCTAGGCTGGCATATCTTTGACCGGACGTACGGACGTGGCTTTTATAGAGAGAGGCGTTTTAAATGCTCAGAGATACGTCTTAGGAATCTTAGAAGAATATGTTGTGCCTTACGGTGGTTATTTTGGAGAAAATTTTGAGTAGATGGATGATAATGCACGGCCCACCTAGCTAGGATTGTCACACAGTACTTAGAGGAGGTCGGTATTCGCGTTATGAAGTAGCCAGCCAGGAGTTCAGACGTGAACCCAATAGAGCACCTGTGGGACCAGCTGAAACAAAAGGTTAGAGCCCCAAATCCAGCTCAAGCAACAATAAGTGACTTAAAGACTGCCATCAAAGAAGAATGGGAAAGGGTTCCCCAAGAAAGCATAAAAACTCTCATTAGGTCGCTGAAACAGCGAATGATGGCCATCATAAAGGCAAGAGGGGGCAACACGCAATATTGAATAATTGATTATTGTTCCAAAAAACGTTGTGTCACTTCAAAATCTTAATGAAACAAACCGGAGAGCAAAGATTTATTTTTCGCTTTTTGTTAAAGTTGTCTTTTTTATTATTTTTATTGATAAACCATGTTATTTATGTCATAAAATTGCTGCCATTAAACAGATTCAGCAAGATAATCCACAAGTTTAATCAATTTATGTCATGTTTAAACAAAAATGCTAAGTTTTACGAAAAAATCCAAGTGGGTCGATTTTTTTGGAAGCCAGTGTACATTAGATTTTCATAGATAAACTGACAAGGCATAGTCATTATAAATATTTCTTTAAACTTATTTTACAGAATCTTATCGTGTAATGAAGCACAATCTGTCCACTCTTGGCAATGTTTTTTTAGTGTAGAAAATATAGTGTATGCTTCTGAACATGTGACCAGTCCATTCCATTCAAATGTTTCTCAATCATGGCATTCACCTTTATTTTCCGGTAGTCATTTAAACTTTTACTTTATCATTTCAGGTGATGAAATTGGTAAAAGGCATGAACTTTAGTGCAGTTGTATTTGACACAGCGCCTACTGGACACACACTGCGTCTCCTGTCCTTCCCGCAGGTTGTGGAGAAGGGTCTTGGGAAGCTTATGCGTCTTAAATCAAAGGTAAGCTATAAAAACTCTCCTTAGTGAATAGTTAGAAATGAGAAAAGAGAATGGTAATTTAGTGAAATGTCTATGAATGCAATTAGAACATTTTATGTACTAATTTCTGCATGTCATCATCATCAGCCCATATGCTGGATATATGCCTCCCCTAATGGGCGCCATCGTGCTTAGCCATCGCGCCAGCTTAACGCATGCAACTTGTGCCAGCAGTTTCTGCATGTAGTAGTAGTCAAAATGTATGGCCAGATTTTTTTAAAGCGATTATGTTGCTAGAAGTGACATCTAGTTTGACTTTTGGAACTAAATTGTAATCATTTTTTCAGGTGGCACCATTCATCAACCAAATGGCATCATTATTCGGCCTCACAGAATTCAACTCAGACATGCTCAGCAGCAAAATGGATGAGATGCTCTCAGTCATAAGACAAGTGAACGCTCAGTTCAAAGACCCAAATCAGACTACCTTTGTGTGTGTTTGTATCGCAGAGTTCTTATCGCTGTATGAAACAGAGCGTCTCGTTCAGGAACTAACGCGTTGTGGCATTGACACGCACAACATAATCGTGAATCAGTTGTTACTTCGTACTTCGGCGCCTTGTGAGCTCTGCGCGGCGAGGCACAAAGTTCAAGAGAAGTATTTAGAACAAATCGCTGATTTGTATGAAGACTTCCATGTAACTAAACTGCCGCTTCTAGATAAGGAAGTCAGAGGCGCATCAGCGGTCAATTCATTCTCCGAATATCTTATCACTCCTTACAATTCCCCCGCTTCTAGTACTTAAATCAGTTCTTCAGCAAACAATATCTATAGAAACTAATCCACTGGTTTCGTAAATACTTCACAGAAAAGTATTACTGATGTTGTTTGATTTGTAACTTGTGATGCTGAGAGCAATTATGGCAGTAGCAATAAATAAGTTCGAGTAATAGTCTCTTTAAACTGTCTCAAAACTGAGGTTTTTACGATTGCTTAGTAAATTTCCCCAGTTTTTGTAAATGGTGTAAGTACCTTTTTGTATGTATAGTTGTCCTAAATCCAATAATAGTTCAGCTCCTGTAAAATGTTCTCTAGGCAATGATTGTATTATATGCAGGAATTAAATTAGGTAACTATTTGAATTATACTAGTAAAGGCCAGCCAGACCAGATGCGTGGCGTGACTAGTTGTAATGTATGAAACATGCGGGTCACGCAACGGGTCTAGCATCTTTCAAGCATGTTTCTTACAATTTTAATACATTACAACTGGTCACGTCACGCCGCGCATCTGGTATGACCCAGCCTTAAATGTAGCTAGTTTTCAATTAGATAAATTCCATGATTGATTGATTACGTAACGATCGGAGGTATTCGAAGATAAGCTTTCTCCACGATTGCCAAACATCTACACCTAGTTTTTCTCCGTATCTATAAATCATTGTCTAGCTAGGGCGCTTAGTAGCAACAAAAATAAATTCGGAACATAGCAAGTGCCCTTATAATGAAATGCTGCCAGGTTGCCTTCTTTGTACCTATCTAAGATAAAACGG
This sequence comes from Camptogramma bilineatum, assembly GCA_958496255.1. Classification (NCBI taxonomy): domain Eukaryota; kingdom Metazoa; phylum Arthropoda; class Insecta; order Lepidoptera; family Geometridae; genus Camptogramma; species Camptogramma bilineatum. Next base: position 5,153,371 of record OY292467.1, on the reverse strand, counting down.
CTGGGTTGTTCATTTATCTGATTGTACTGTTTACTATTTAGTTCTTTTAGACCTCAGTAATGAAATAGAATTATTAAATAATCTAACTAAGGTCTCAATATATTGCATAATTTATTTGGACTTAGAAATTCGTCATTAATTATTTAAAATGCAAACCAAGTTCCATTGTATTTTATTCATTCTATCACAAGGTAGTTGTAATTTGTTTTGCTCGATCTTGTTTGATTTATTTGCGTATAGAAATAATATTATAAGACACCTTTTATAGTCACAGATAGCTTACAAACAGTAATTATTATTTTTATGGTGTAATGATCAAACATTTATATAATATTTTGATGTTTATTTCACAAAGTGATTGATGTATTGGTATTCCAAAGTAATAAAATGTTAATATATATTTAGTTTTTTATTAAAACAAATTGAGTTGCACTAAATCTTTATTAAAACCATAAAAGAACAATACTTGTGTAACTAACGTAATTATTTTCTTCAATAAATAAACTTCTACTTCATAGAAGCAAATCCTAGTGACTTCTTTGTTCTATTGAATATAATTATCTATTCTAATGCCATCAGGAAACAAATAATGAAGAGCGCGCCTATGACCCAACATGCATTACATACAACCCACATCGAGAGTCAATAGGTTTACACCGAGTGTGGTCAAACTCAAAACTATTTATGTTTAATAATAAGTTAGCTAATAAGTTTAATAAACATACTTATTCAGATCATCACTTGCAAAGTTCCGAAACTACTGAAAAAAAAAAGCTGAGTAAGCGCGCTCAGTTTTATACTTTTTCCCTAAGATCTTCAATAAAAGTGAGTGTTAAAGTAAATAATACACAAGTATCTATCTACATTATAATTTTAAACTTTGAAGAATACTTTTAAAATGTAACATTTTGTACAATTTTATAAAAATCAAGTAGTTCATACTGACGCTTTATTTACAATTTGAACAAAGCATAAACAGCTTAGATAAATATACGTAGTAGCACAGAATAATCCATCCTAGTACCTAAGTACCAGACGGTCGAAAGACAAAATTTATTTAGGCTTCTAAACAAACCTGATAGGTTTTTTATGTCATTAAAGTTAGGTTTTCAGGATTTTTCGTCGGTCATGAATAGATTCTGAGTAGATTGTTTTTTCAGTAAACATACATCAAACAAAAATGCTGATGAAGTAACGTCTATTTATCTTTTCTCAAACTTGACACAACTGGCAGTGCTTTAAACAATACAAAATACTTACTACAGTAGATACCTACTAAGTACTTATAATACAAAATGTAAAACCTAAAGTTCTTTCCTAATACAAAATCAATAATTATAAAATGCTTTTGGTAAAATCTCACAACATTCAACATAATACTATCCGTTGAGGTGCCCCGCCCCCCGGACCGATTGCCTGCCTAGCCAAACCAACGCCCGCGCAACAACTATTGCCAGCGGTTTAACTTTTTTTGCCAGTGATTTTATTCCTGGACTAAACCTGTTTGTGGTATCATTGGAATCGGAATTTAACAAGCTTATTAACTACTTACTTACCTGCTCAAGGGGATTACATTGTCACCACCAAATAAATTGTTTATTCCATTCCGTAAACATGTTTGGCACCTTGCAAAATAAAAACTCACAATTGTTCAAAATTGATAGCAAATATCTGCGTCAACATGGTGCACACACTTAATACACTACACACCTTTATTATTTAACACAAAACATATACACATCGACATTAAAGTAATTATCTAATTCGCGTTTGCAAAAGGCCAAAACACGCCATTTTGTTCCGCGCGCCAGGAGCGGGAGTGCGCTCACGGCAAATAAAAATTCAATACTGGTTCATTTCTCATCCTATAGTCTGGTTTGAAGTCTTTCTGATTGGTATAAATATGTAGTTAGCAAACAATACGAACAAAACAAACCTCCTTCACATCACTACTACACACCAATCACAATAGCCGACCTTCAAACAAAATTCACCCGCAATATTCAAAATGTTGATCAAATTCAAATTTTTTACTATAAAACGGGGTTTTAATGGTTCAGTAATTATCCTAAATACCTGTCAGATTTAATTAATGCCAAACATGTATAGGTCATCGCTGAAAATCTTATTTGAACCTTCTTTCAAAAATAAAGTTTGAAAACGTATTTTCTCTTCCGGTATTTTGACACATTGTAGAAATATTATAAATTATCTATGACTTTTAGCATGAACAGCAGTGGGAGAATAATGTTACCAACAAATAAAGACACTCCCGACGAATGGGGAAGCCCTAACACCATAGAAATCGTGATTTTAGTGGCCGCGCGACCCCTCAAGTGCCCTGGGCCATTGTAGTGGCCTAAGGCAATCGGGTGGCTATATTTGATGCCCACGAACATAATTCGTCAACTTTTAAAATTGAGTCAAACTACTCAGTAATTAATGCCTTAATTTAAGTAAAATGGTGTAATTCGTAAAATATTTTATAATTTACAATATGCGAACTCTTTGAACCATTAAAGTAAGGATCTCAGTTAAGGCCCGATACCCTGACAATGCACCAAAAGGCACTTGCAAGATCCAAAAGTTTAAGAGTTTGGCTGAATTGTATTACATAAAAACAAAAAGGTAGTAGCTCAATAGATGTGCCAACAATAACACCGCGAGATAATTGCAAAATAATTACTTATTTCCGAGAAGAAAATAGATAAACTCTCTCAAAAATCCCGAAATCGACCTTTTTTTGTTCCAATTTTTGAAAATCCCCATTGGAGTTTATAAAAATCTTTATTGTTCACGATAGACACAAAAGTATGAACAAGAGCAATACCGCGCTAGATTTTGATTAAATCTCATCGTAAAGTTGAAATCTACGTCTGAACACTATTTATTTTTCGACGCAAAGCGTGCGCCTGCGTCCATACATTTTACTATGGAGTAGGTACGGACCGAACGTCGCTTTCTGCGCTGTATAAATGGAACGTTGACGTGCGAAAAATGGCAGTGTCGTCGGGGATACCGAGGTGGGAGGACGTCCGTTTTCCATCCGCTCACGGACGCACGCACATTTTAGGGTGGGGTGTGACTGTCTCCGCAATAACTATCATTATCATCACTTTGTATAACGTATTTTTAGTTATAGGAAATACTTACCTATTTTTAACCGACATCGGAAAAAGGAGAACGTTCGTCGTTTTTTTTTGTGCTTTTTTTTTGTTTTTTTTTTATGTAGGTACATGCTTCTCTCCTTCCATGTTTCTCTTCCTTTCTCCTTCCACAATTACCTACTTACCTACCTTTGATTAATTATAATGTCTAGATGGACTCTCTCGCTTCAATCGCAACAAGAACAACAGGCCAGGTTTGAAACGCTAGTGTGCGTATTACGCACACAAGTATGCGAATCTTCTATTGTCTATACAGGTGCGCTGCGTCACCTGTCAACATTGTCATCCATTTTTAGTGATACCAGCTCTTGAAAATTTCCCATAAAAGTAGGGGAAAATATGTTATGATATCGAAATGTCTCTAAAATTTGTTTCAAATTTTTTGCGGTCAATACTGGTTTTTGTTTACTTTATTTTCCTTGTAAGTATTCGATCCTTGGTTTCGATCCTGGATTTCGATCCTTGATTTCAATCCTTGATTCTTGAATCTGGAATTTGAAATCTTGAATCTTTGAAGTGACAGCTGTCAAACTTCAAACCGCCATATCTCATGAATTACTCGTCCTAGACTCCCCGTTCTCAGTTCAAATGAAAGCTTTGACCAAGATCTTCATTTGAACTGACAGCTGTCAAACTTAAAACGGCCATATCTCGGAAACTGCTCGTCCTAGACTCCCAGTTCTCAGTTCAAATGAAAGCTATGGACCAAGATCTTCTTTTTAAGTGACAGCTGTCAAAATGACATCTGTCATCTGAAATGTAGATCTTGGTCATAGCTTTCATTTGAACTGAGAACGGGGAGTCTAGGACGAGTAGTTTCCGAGATATGACCGTTTTAAGTTTGACAGCTGTCAGTTCAAAGCTTAAAACGGCCATATCTCGGAAACTACTCGTCCTAGACTCCCCGTTCTCAGTTCAAATGAAAGCTATGACCAAGATCTTATTTTTAAGTGACAGCTGTCAAAATGACATCTGTCATCTGAAATGTAGATCTTGGTCATAGCTTTCATTTGAACTGAGAACGGTGAGTCTAGGACGAGTAGTTTCCGAGATATGACCGTTTTAAGTTTGACAGCTGTCAGTTCAAAGTTTAAAACAGCCATATCTCGGAAACTACTCGTCCTAGACTCCCCGTTCTCAGTTCAAATGAAAGCTATGACCAAGATCTTCTTTTTAAGTGACAGCTGTCAAAATGACATCTCTCATCTGAAATGTACATCTTGGTCATAGCTTTCATTTGAACTGAGAACGGTGAGTCTAGGACGAGTAGTTTCCGAGATATATGACCGTTTTAAGTTTGACAGCTGTCAGTTCAAAGTTTAAAACAGCCATATCTCGGAAACTACTCGTCCTAGACTCCCCGTTCCCAGTTCAAATGAAAGCTATGACCAAGATCTTCTTTTTAAGTGACAGCTGTCAAAATGACATCTGTCATCTGAAATGTAGATCTTGGTCATAGCTTTCATTTGAACTGAGAACGGGGAGTCTAGGACGAGTAGTTTCCGAGATATGACCGTTTTAAGTTTGACAGCTGTCAGTTCAAAGCTTAAAACGGCCATATCTCGGAAACTACTCGTCCTAGACTCCCCGTTCTCAGTTCAAATGAAAGCTATGACCAAGATCTTCTTTTTAAGTGACAGCTGTCAAAATGACATCTGTCATCTGAAATGTAGATCTTGGTCATAGCTTTCATTTGAACTGAGAACGGGGAGTCTAGGACGAGTAGTTTTCGAGATATGGCCGTTTTAAGTTTGACAGATGTCAGTTCAAATAAAGATCTTGGTCAAAGCTTTCATTTGAACTGAGAACGGGGAGTCTAGGACGAGTAATTCATGAGATATGGCGGTTTGAAGTTTGACAGCTGTCACTTCAAAGATTCAAGATTCAAGAATCAAGGATTGAAATCAAGGATCAAAATCAAGGATCGAAATCAAGGATCGAAACCAAGGATCGAAATCAATAAGGTAAAAATATCCTGTCAATGACTTGGGCACACTACTAATCCAACAACGAGTGTGAAAGAGACAAAGCTACCAAGAAAGCCTCTCAACAAGACCAACAATCCTTATAACCAAGATTAAATTATAATAGATCGTTGTGTAGTCGTGTTAAGGTTCAAAGTCCCTTTTACATTAAAGTCGACTTAACCATCCTGTTTGTATATAAAATCCTTGGATTCAACACTTTTTTTTATTTGCTCACGCTTTCACATGGGTAAAATCAAAGAATAATTATGGCAACCCTTTTAGAACATGTTAGGATAAAATTACAAAGTTTTATTTTCTTGTTTTCATAACTTATAGTTATTTATAGTTTACTTACCGATGCTATGTAACTTCCTCATTTATTTTTAGTCGTCTTTTGTAATTCCTGCACACTTTAATGGCACAAATCGCCATTTTTGTTTGCCGCCAAATTCATGTTTACAGTACAACGACCTTAGCGCGACTGAATGAGCGAAACGAACAAGTCAACCAACAGTTGGTGACTTTTTTTGGCGTTTTGACGCTCGAAATCGGGGTCTAGATATTTAGTTCGTCCAAGTTACCTACATACTTCTTATCTCACTATATTATAAACCTTCCATCATCATTATGACAATGCACAAAGTAATGAAACCAATCGGAAGTTGCTAGTGTGCTCAAGAACCGAATCTGACACGATAACTCAAGTAGGTACCTACGGCTCGACCGATTTTTATGTTTACCTACAAGTAGGTAGGTACATAAATTAAATAATATTTATAGCGTATAATAAATCAAAATTGATTGAATGTACAGATATCGGATGTACCTACAGCTTCAATTTATAATACCTAATAGTTCGGTTCGAATATAGACTCAATTCGAACCGTGCAACCGACTTGGATAGCGTCAACCCGGTTTACACTATGGCTCCACCCTTAGGCAACAAACACTCACCATGACATTTACGCCGGCCGGTATACATTGCGCATTTTCTAGGACATGCTTACAAATGCTACAGCGATGACGCGCAATGAGAAACAAACAAACAAATAAACGTTAGTGTGCATGCGTACTACGCTACGAGTTGCAGATGTGTGAGTGTAAAATTTCAAAGTGTGCGTAGAATGAGAAATTCCCACGCTCACAATGTTCAGGCTTAAAGATAGACTTTAAACCGTGCTACTTGATTGGTTCATCACGGTTTAGGCGCGAAGAAAAATCTAAGTCATTAGCATTTAGAGTTATCAAAGTGATCCCTAATGATACTCTTAGAGAAATACCTGAAGACTTTTAAACTTTGAATCGATCTCTAAACGTATTTACAATACGTACAAAACAATCCACGTAAAACATTGAAAATTCAAAATTAATCATAATTTTAATAGATAATCTCGCCTCTATTAATTTATTCATAATTAATTATTACTACTTTCTACTTAAAATGAGGGATGATCAACAATTGTATAGTTTTCAGAAAACAGTCAAATTGTACAGTCAGAGTCAAAAGTTGACGTACAGCATTTAGGTGCAAGCCAAACACTCTTCTCTTGCGTTGCGGACGTGCTGCTGTGCTGCCACTTTCATACCGCGTTTACACGCTCGCTTGCAAACAGGCATTCAAAGAGACAGATATATGATCAGAGCGAGCACGAAATAGCTCTTGTCACTCTCATCTCAAAGAGAGCGAACGCGACAAAAGACAAAGTGCTCCTTGAATGTCTGTTTGAACATGACCGTGTAAACGCGCCTTAATGCACTTTCGTAAAAAATAACAGAAGCGTCGCGACGCGAAACATACAGAACACACGGGATTTGCGACGCGATTTGGGTGCAAACATTTTGTGAAAAAACTTTCTTTTGGAGAGCAAAAACTTGAAGTGATCGGGTTGTCTGCCTAGTCTAGCTCGTAGCTTTCGTTGTTCTGCTCCCGTTCGTAGGAGTTACGTACGACGCACCCTCGTTTAACAATTCTTTAAAAAGTCGCTCTGTCTGCGACGCGTCCATCACGGCTTTTCTACCTGGCTTGCACCTTAAGTTGGCGACTGACATGAGCATTTGTTCGCGTAAATATATTGCCCTTGCGCTCACACAGATGCAATGAGCGAGCGCGAGTAAGCGCGACGGCAATATATTTACACGAGCAAATGCTCATGTCAGTGCCACCTTTACACCAGCGTTGGTCATTAACTTTTGAAACTGACTGTGCTTTATCTGGACAATAAATGCGTTTTGAACACACAAGCTTGTTTTCTATACACAGTACCTTAAAAAAGTACATAGTAACTTTGAGTGCATTAATGGTACAGTCAGCTCTAAAAGCTGATAAAATTTGAAGTTTCTAAAACACAAATAACTTTAGAATACCTACTAGCTTTCATTTTTTAGTGTCGCATTCAACGTGAATTTATAAAGCATTATAAAATTAGAACTGTTAATCAACTCTTATTGTTGACTGTACGATGAAACAAAAAGATAATATCGCTCAAATGCAACAAGTCCATAATATAACTGACCATGGAAGTTTTTTTATTTAAAATGCATTTTAAAAGTTCTTAATCTTGTATTGTCTTTTTCATACAAAGAACCATGTCACTTAAACTTCACCTCACTGATTTCTTTCATCGTTAATCTATTGAGTCAAAAAGTATGGCTTAAAAATTAAGAAACTCAACTAAAAGTTGTTTAATAATACTGGACTAATGTATGTTTTACCAAACAGGGCTATAAAATGGCATTTCAATTAAAATAATGGCTGCTTGGAGTAATCATAATCTAATATAGTGTCACCAGCTTTTCTGTTCAAGTAAAAAAACTTATTTTGATACTTATTTCATTCATAATATCATAATCTATCATCTTCAAACTATGAAGTAGTTGTCAACCGAACTACAGAAAGGACGGAACTTATCTGAGGTAATCATTTGAAGGATTAATTCGTGAAAGACAATGGCTCCTCGATGACGTTAGTGTTGGTGATACTATACCAGTGACTTTATTATATAAAAAATCAAATCAATAAATGAAAATAAAATATGGAAGAATTTCTATCTTTAGAAAATGACTTAAGGGCTCGGCGAACGTATCTACTTACCTAGGAACGTAATACCAAAATAATTTAAAATTTGAGCATATTTTTATCACTTTACGTTATTATTTGGATAAAGGTAGTATTTATCTAGGTTCCTGTTAAACTTTTGTTTCAAAAAACTTACTATAGAACAAATGAAAATAAAAAATGCCATTTTTGGTGTACATACAAAGATTTCAATTCAATTGGCTTACATTTCTTTTTAGGTAAGTTTTTCGGAACAAAAGTTTAACAGGAACCTAGATAAATACCTACTCTCCTAATCTAACAACATAAACTGATATAAACATGCTTACATTTTAAATGATTTCGGTATTACGTTTTTATGGAAATTCGCCGGTCGCAGCCCTCTTAACGCCAAGCCGCGGTGGACGGGGCTTACCAACTGACCCGCTATTATAGATTAAGGCGCGGACCAACAGCGGCCCACGGACACGGTACGCATGAATTGACGTCATTGGTACACGCGTGGCTTGCTCGAATATGGCGACCACGCAGCTCAACGCCGTCCACGCTATGCACGCGGTACACGAAATTATGATTAGTATGAATTTAAAACTGTGCTGCGCTACAGTTGTACATAGTCGTGGGTTTATATTCGTGCACTGCAGTGGAAACGTAGACCCACGTTGTCAAACAAATGAACCCACGCTGCTAAAATGCGCCGCGTGCCTGTGCACAGCATGAGCCGATGTGGGTCCGCAGCTTAATGTAAAGGCCTAAGTTTAACAGCCGTGATCAAATTACTTGCTGTCGGACAAAATATATTGGGACACAGTGTCCCAATTGACACTTTTGATTTTGACATAAATGTTAGCAAATCAGTGAGTGGCATGTGAGTTTGTTTGCGATTATGTGCCAAGTTCCATGGCTCAATACTCTTGAAAGAATGCTTCCATGTTTTGCGTTCACTGCACACATAATTTCATCATGTACACATAGTAACATCAGAACAATAGGATTTTAGTAAAATACAGGGCTACTCAGCTATCTTTGTCAACTGGATCTGTGGTGTGTCGGTAGATGCCAGGCCGTCAGCACCGCGCCTATAAGAGTGCCCAGCAGTGCTGACGCACACGCGCCGGTTTCAAACAGTAGCTTTGGTGTGAACACGCCCCAGATCATAAGATGCCGGCAGTGGATGGTAGCCGAGAGCGCGCTAGCGAACACCTGAGAAAAAGATGGGAATGATTGCTCGTTTCCAACATATGTAATTTGGGATGATAATAAAAAACGTTGTCTAAGGACGCGTCCCGATTAGGAGAACTGATCGGCTGACTGTCAGCTGACGTCTCTGAGCGTCGTATCGGTCGCTAACTCAATGTCGAATGAAATTCAAAATCAGAAAAAAGAAATGCGAATCAGCCGATCACTGAAAAGTTGGCAAGCGAAACGCCGGAAAATGCGTACAATACGCGCTGTAAGGACACTCCATTTAAAAACTATAGGGAGGCAAACTGGTAGCTCACTGTTCCCCTATTCGGGACGCGCCCTAAAGCCTTGCTAAATCGACAAATTATTATGAATAATGTATTAAGACTAGAAGTTGATGTAACTGTGGGGATGATCTTGCAATATTGTAGACAGACTGCCTCCATAGTGTTAGTGACTCCTCAGGTCTCTACAAGATTTGGAACATCATTATTATGTAGGCTATGAAAAGATGTAGAAGTAATTTTCGACGCATGCATACTCCGGCGATTAAAAGGTTAAGAAAGTTTACACTTACCCTGATAGCGAAACACAGTGCAAACTTGAGGCACAATGAGAAGACCGCCACCATTTGCGTGCGAGGACTCGTGGCGCCGTTGTCTCCCCACAACGCAAGTAGTGGAACCGACGCACCGAATAGAAGAGGCATGCCTGGAAATAACATTACCACACATATCACACACCCAGATCAACACTGCATTAAGTCAAAACATGACTCCTCTCAGAATCGACGAAAAACTCCTCTTGTATCAAAGTTATTGCCAAGGTCTTTCATAATTCACATGTAACACACAATAAACTACATGAATTATTATTAAAGACCTTGGCAATAACTTTGATACAAGAGGAGTTTTTCGTCATTCTGAGAGGAGTGCTGTTTTGACTTAGTGCAGTGTTGATCTGGGTGTGCGATATATTATAAATGCGAAAGTTTGGATGTTTGGATGGGTTGTTAGAGGAACAAACATACATCCAGTATGTGTGTTCCTCTATAACTGGACCACCACTCAACCAATTTGGCTGAAATTTAAAATGTAGATAGATAATGTCTGGGAATACGTAGGCAGAGGCTACTTTTTATTCCCATAAAATGCACAGTTCCCGTGGGATATTTATTTATTTAATCTTTAATACTAACCGAACTGATCCATGCACACCAATGCAGCAGTGAGTATAGGCGCGACCGAGGGCCCCAAGTAGTTGGGGTCACCGGCGTGGAAGGCGGGGGCCCACCTCACGTGGCCCAGGGTCGCGTGGTGTCCAGTCCCGTAGAACTGGTATACGGCGAGTAGCGCCCAAAGACAGGCCACGCTCGAGTTGCAGCGAGCTGATAGCGCTGAAAATATATATCAGGGTACCTAAAGTGGCCACTTTTGATGAAACATCAGATGTTTCATAAATGCTTCTTTTATGAAGCATATTTTAAAACACCTTTTTTGACAGAATTGGGTAAAATGGATTCTATAGAGAACTGTCAAAAAGGGAATTTTGAAATATGCTTCATTTATGAAGCTCGTGGCGTAGCTTGCTTAGCCGTTCTTGATTGATAAGTTGAAGTTAAGCAATTTGGATGGGTGACCGCAAATGGCATTACGAGCTGAGCGCTTCCTTGCTTCGGAGGGCACGTTAAATTGTCCGTCCCGGCTTTGAAGTCGTTCAGCCATGAAGGAGGCCTTTAGACAACCTAACAACTCCAACACCAGAGTTGGCCACTTGCTCATACGAACTTACTTACTTTTGAGCAGCATGAAAGCTGAGCGCTTTGGAGAGCACATTAAAATGGCTGTAAGCCTTAAACTCCATCTTCAGAGTCAGCCACTAGTTCATACGAACTTACTTTTTAATAGTCCATAGGTATAACACACGGGAATTGAGTGAAATTATGGTCGATTTAATAACGACAAGGTTTCGATCCAGAGGATGGCGTATCAAAAGAAACAGAGATGTTGAATGAAGAATGATTGTATTAGAGTTTATAAAGTTATACTTACAAAACTTCGAAGACCCGTCATTCTTGAGCAAAGCCACCACATTGAGCGCCAAGAACCCAGCCAACAGCGCTAGTACAGCCGAGGGAGCAAACGACGCTCCCAAAACCAACGTATTCCCCACGAACAGAACCAAACTACACACCATCAGAGGCAAGGTCACTTTACTATCCCTTCTCCACAACAGTAGAAACATCACGCCAAGAACTAACCAAGATAATCGAGCTAATAGTCGAGAACGACTGGGCGAGCCAAGCGTACCCCAACCGACAGCCCAATGAGAACAAGCCAGCAACCCAGACACTACAACCCCATGTCCCCTCCAACCTACATATCTCCTAGCGATTGCTACTACAGCAGCTACAGAACCTAAAGCTAAAACCAACGCCCCTCGACTAGCCTGACCAGTCGAACCTGAACCCGCGAGCCAGCAATCCCCTTGCTCCTCTCTACACCCACGATAGTTCCTACTCAACGCCAATACCACCCCACAACAAACCCATAACCCTGCCGCTTTGATCGTAGCTATATTCCACGCCATCAGGCCTAAGACAGTCAACGAGAGAAAGGAAAGACTAGCTCCTTCTTCGATTATAAAACTGTTTGAGGCGAGAGTAGCCGCGGAAGCGACTAAACAAGCGCGCGAAAATCGCTCGTAGAATCTAGATCTTCCGTCATACCATCTTTGAGAAATGCCGTCCCAGTGTAAAATAACAAGAACTGACGTCATCGCTCCAGACACCAAACCGATGCTGAGACATATAGCATGTTCTAAATTATCGAGAACTTCGAAGTAATACGCTGTGTAGCTAAGCGATATGCATGATAGAATGCAAAATATTCCAGTAGAGACGAAAGTGCTAGCGAATATGTTGGGTAAACTCTCCATGGGAATGCCTTCAGTTATCAGCCAATTAAAGAATATAGCTAGGAGCATCAGTAGGAGTGCTCGGAGCATAGAGAGAGAATCAAATTCGACCCAGACTTCGCGGAAAACGCCGCGGATGTCATCTATTAGAGCCCTGGAACAAATATTTAAATTAGTTAATAGGAATGAGTCATTATGTAAGAGTAATCTTTAAAGTCGTAGCCGTAAGAGTCAGGTAGGGGTTTTCCCTGTTTATGTAATTTAAGTTTGAATCCGGGTACGGAAAATTACGTATATAAAAGAACTCTAGACTTTAACAAAGCTAAATCTTGCAAAGAACTTGTCAATGATAAAATTCAATACTAATACAGCAGAAAATAGCCTTCACTCGGAAACTTGGATTTAAAAAATGGCTTTGAACAACATATCCCATTATTTTTTTTCCATTTTTAGTTAGAATAGATTGAGAAGTCTGAAGCTCTAATTTAAGTTTCGGGGAGTGGTCTTCTTATACTACTAGAACATTGTGCATTTGCCTATGTAGGTCTAACTATTGATCGATTGGTGGATTTTTTTAAATAGAGTAGACTAATTTATTATACCTAACATCAGCAGCATAGTTATCTAAATCCGCCTTAGTCTGCACCTTGGCAGCTTTGTCCATCTGATCTCTAGTGGCGTTAATAAGCCGAGCTAGTCTGTCGAGAGATATCTGTTGGGACTCTTCGCCGTAACGCACTAGATACTGCGTAATCTGAAATGATAAAAACCTCCGTCATATTTAATTTGAGATTTCCTAAATGATAACAATGGCGCAGAGATCTTTCGTCACAGAATGAATAAGCGAGTTTTTAGCACTTTTATTGTCTTTACGAGTCCATTCATTTCAGAGCGTTTTTTAATTTAATTTTTTTTTTTTTTATTATCTCTAGATGAAGTTTATTTACGGCAGCCCTATGTTGGTCGTGGGATTCGTCTCTCCGCTTTGGTAGAGTCTCAGCCTAAGCCGTGAAGCATCAAGCAATAAACATAACTGGATGGCCCAGTCATGTAAATTCAGAAAACATTATCTTCGGGAATAGTCAAAAATAATTACCTGTTTCAAGTTGTTACTAATATGCAACAAAGTATGAGTGATGGAGGTCTTAGGCAGCACGGAGAAGAGCAAGTTTCCTAGGGAAGGCGCAGGGGGCGGGCGTCCTAAGGCTGCGCTCAGAGTGGGAGCTAGATCGGTCTGCCCCACTTCAGCCCCAACTTCTAACTCTGAAGTATCCCCGAAGCCTTTACCGCTATAGGCGAAGAGAGCCGCTGTGCGCTCGGCTTTACTTTCGCCTCCATGGTCACCTATGGGACAGTGTTTGCTATAGCGTTTTTCTGGCGCAGTCTGCAGGATTTTATGATTAATATAACAGTAATCCATCACAGTGCAGTATAAATATTTGCTGGCTAGATCAGTCAAAGCTTGGAATTTTAACTGTATCATTTACTTGTTTCAGTAGTCTAAAGCTTAAATTTGGATAAAAACTAAAGCACTAATTTAAAGCAAAAAAAAGCTGGGTTTGTGCAAACAAAATCAAAACACTATGCTTTAGAATCACACACATATAAATTGTTAGTAAATATAAATATACAAAAACTTTATCACACCAAAAATCATCTACTTTAGCAAGCTATCTACAATCACCTACCAGAGTGTGTCCCTTGTGAGTCTAAAACAATGTGAAAATGTATTAAAACCAAAATTTTTGGCTGCACTGAGTGTCTAACAAAATTGAACATTGGTTGTACTGCACAATATTTAACACACTCGCTATAACAAAAAGTGTAGGTGGTGAGAAGTGAATTTTAGTAAACTTGTATGTATGTTGTGAGAAGTGACGTTGAAGCAACTTTTGAGAGGTGAACATTGAGTGCTGTTAATTTATAAAAATGATCAGGTTTACAATATTTGTTTCTTTTTTTTCAGCCATATCTTACACACACATTACTACTGATAATAAGAGAGAAATATTCAGAATAACTTTTAATATTATATTTTATACCTATCCTGAAGTCAATTAAGCACCTCAAAATTTAATGAAGGTCCAGAATTCAGGCTGGTGAAGACTGGTCTGAATGTATAACTCTTAGAAATTATGAAATTACTGGTGAATTAGTACAGTTAAAATTTTTTGGTAACCCCAAATCAGTTCCAAAATTATAATCGAACATAAAAAACCTTACTCCAAATGGCTGCTAATTCTATTGCCACTTCTTTTTACTAAGATGAAAGTGATAAGGAAAAATGCCTTTTTAATTGACAATTATATTGGGGTTAGACATTGCTAAGCTTGGTAAAAAATTAAGAGTAGCTCACCATTTTCTGTCATGCCATGATCACCAACTACATACAGTATAACATCAGGTGGTAGCGACTGGATGATTCTCTCAAGTCTTGAATTGGTCTCGTTAAGTTTCCGAGTCATCTCCGGGTGGTTTGGGCCATATCTGTGACCAGCATGGTCTACTCCCAGATAATGAGCTACTAGGATGTTCCAGTCTTCTTTCTCTAGTTCATCATAGATCTTTGAGTCTACTTCTGTAAATAAAAATTATTGTAATCCTACTAATATTATGAATGTGAAAGTTTGTGATATATGGATGTCTGGATCTACAGTTGTATGGATGTTTGTTACCCTTTCACGCCAAAACTACAGAACGAATTTTAATGAAACTTGGAATATACATAGTTTATGACCTGGAGTAACAAGTAGGTACTTTTTATCCAGGTAGGGACCTGGCTAAACTACTTATTTTTTTTACAATTCTCATAAAGGAAGGTGGAAGGGCCTGGTGGAGATGGTGAGACAAGCTCAACTCTTTTGGTAAGTCGATTTGAATACAATAATAACAATCCCGCAGGGGCGTAGCTATAGCTTTGTTAAGGGGGGGGTCCAAAGGTTCCTAAATACAAAGATCTTTGTTAAGGGGGGGGTCCAAGGGTTCCAAAATACAAAAATTGACTAGGTTTCCTCCGAACGGCTAAGGGGGGGGTCCGGACCCCCTAACCCCCCCCCCCTTATATACGGCCATGAATCCCTATAAGTAAAACAACCATATATTTTAAATTACCTAATTATAACAAGTCTCACTGTATTTATGTCCCATCTTATCTTGATGAGGTCCTGATGGACCATGGAATTTAAACCTATGGTATTTTAGTGCTCAACTACATCTCATAGTTTTACCTGTATTACGATTCCCAAAGGCCCATGATATTCATGAATAGTGGAGTTTTCTATTAGAAAATATTTTTTGACGCAGTGGTTTGAATGTATACTTCTCAACTTACATTTTGTAGATATGCAAGATTATTTATTTACCTTTGTCAACAGTGTCAAGATCCCAAGTATGAAAGGAATATAATGCATGTGAGCGCAGCCATTTTCCTGGGATCAGTCTGCCCCAAGTGTCATCTCCCAACAACACCGCCTTGCCTCCACTTTTGACCAACTGAAAAATGGGTGGACAATGAAATTGTAAAAAAAAAATCATGTTCATTATTGAGCAAATAGATTGATAAACAATTAATAAGAAAACATATAAACCAGAGCTTAATGAGTGAACAAAAAACTGGAACAGTTTCTAAATCAAAGTAATTGGCATTTGGTTTCAAATGAGAAAAATTCAAGACACCACACCATATCTGTTTATAAGTAAAGAGTGAGCAATATCTATGTACTTAATCAGATTAAAAAAATAATAACCTGATCAATAGCGTTATCCTCTTGAAGCTCAAGAGCAGCAAAGTTAGAGCTGACGTCAATGAAAGTTGGTAGCGAGCCGGTGACCAAAGCTTTTATGCGCTGAAGAGTAGTGGTTGGAGGGTCTGCCATGAAGCGATAAAGTCGCGTTCGGTCAGGCCACTTGTCCAGCGTCCGCCGCATCACAGGCAAACGGTTCTGGTAAGGCAATGGCTGCTCGTTCCTCTCATCGTACTCCGTAAAGTCATAACGCAGCGCATCCACCAGCAAAAACACTACCCGGTTGCCAGAAGGCGCGCACGCCAAAGGCCCGCCCGGCACCGCCAATATCCGCCTAATCTTCTCGTCTTCATTGCAATTGTCACTTCTAAGGCTTTCCTTTTCGTGTCCGTTGCAATCGAACTTCTCCAGAGGCACACATTCGGTCACATCGCTGAGGGTTTTACGGGACAGGAGGAAACCATGCCCGAACATTATCACAGCGGATAAAATTAAGAATGAAAACCACAATAGATAAAAAACGAAGCTCCATTTTTCCTTCGCTAATGTGGTTATTCTAAACATATTTTTAACTAAAATTATTAGAAAATAAACTGAAAAATCGCTCGCTTAACAGGACCCGACCCATGGCAAAAACTAATCCCGGCGGCTTGATTGATTGATTGATTGATTTGACTTGACATTGACAATTTATATGACATTGACACCAAACGATTGACTGGCTTTGACAAACGCATTTGACGTTTCCTAGGAGTTTTTGAAGTTTTGACAAGAAAATGGATGGACTGGCTGACACTGACACAGTTTGCAAGGTTTTCATTTTGAATTTTTGAAACTTTCTTCTCTTCATGTTGTTGTTGTGTTGTATGAAAAGAAAATTGCTAAATTATATTCGTTTCTCTTTACAGCAAATAGTAGAGTACTGTAATGGTGTGTAAACAAGTTTGAGCTTCAAATAACAAACTGATCTAGGTGTTTTACAGTTGAAAATATTGACATAACCTTTAAAGCACCTTGTATCATTTTGAAGCTGAAAGATGCAGAATCTGTAACCACTCTACAATTTTAGAAAACAAGTGCCTTGTACAGTGTTCAAAACAATAATAGGGACTTTTTAAAATATTATGTGTATGAATACAAGTGAAAAATGTCAGCACCGCTTAAAAACAACAAAGAAAACTTCAGACTCCTGGATTTGTCAAGCGACGAAGAATCTGACGACTTACAGCTAGATATTCTTCCGAGCCGGAAAAAGAAAATAACCAGGTATTGAACATCACATTTAATCACCTGCAATGAATTTGTGTTTTTGCTAGTTAAAAAAAACTTTGTAGTGTTACATTCTTGTGCTTATCTTCTAAATAAGCATTATTCTAATACATTTATATGTAGCCAACAACAAGGTTGGCTGTTCATGTCAGTTTATTTGTTACTAGCCACATATTTGCTTACTATTCCATGATTACATAAATTAGATCTCTACCACCTGCAAGAAACTTAAATAAACATTTTGGATAGTACCTAGCAAAATCTATGAAAGATGTTATTGATGTTATGTCACTAATAACCTTGCAATTAATGAAAAAATATGTTTAGCCACAAAAAAGCTTAAAATTCACTTAACCTTTCAGCCTTTAAACTCCATTGCGAAAGTTGACCACTACCTCATAATTTTAAAAATATTTCAGGAGGGAACGCAGCAAAGGCTCGCACCCTCAGGAACCGAACATCGGTAGTGAAGTGAGGTGCGCAGTAAACTGGGCTATCCGTGGCACACTGCTACTATGGCTCATCATGCTGACTTGGATCTGTGCCGCACTGTACGACCAGGTCTCTACCATGCGCATGGAGATCGCAAAAGGTATGTGCCAATATATCAGATCAATAAAATTAGAGTAAGAACTAGACATTATTTAACACATGGGAATTATTCACGTGAAAATATCGTCGATTTCGCCAATCGGCGAATCGTCGACTTCGGCAAGTTTACTCCTCGCGGTAACCTTGCCGCAACTTCCTCCTTACTCAATGAATCACAACAATCTTATTGATCAATTAACATCTTAAAAAGCTAATAAAAAGGAAGCTTACCTTGCTTAGCTTGCTTTAAGATTCATGGAAGGTGTCTAGGAAAGAATTCTTAAAATCTAGAGTTTGATGTATGTATGATTGGATGGTTGTTCCACAAACATTTGCAAATATCAAAATCGATGTTCATGCAGCCAGATTGTGCTGGTCTGCTGTAGTGTAGTAACCATAATACTACCACTGGGTCTTAATGTAAACACACTCATTGTAGGTACTTTTATTTATCATAATTAAAATGAATTAGGTGATAACCACCTATGTTGCAAATAAAACAGTGATAAACTATGTAATTAAAATGTAATCACAATTATAAAAAACGTTGTTGATAATAACCAGGGTAAAAGCTATGTTGCCCAAGTAGGATAGTGTCTCGACTTTCAATCCGAAGATCGTGGGTTCGAATCCCGGCAGTACAATAATGTATTTCTCATTTCGAAAAAAATATATGCGCATAAACAAGAGCTCTTAATTGTGAAGAAAACATCTTGAGGAAAGCAGCTTTCTTATTATCCATTCTGTGCTAAAAGGTAGCTAGAGTGTTCACAATTTGAATGGGTGCAAGTAGCATTAAAAGCTGGGCTAAAAAGGCCGTCCTAGCAGAATCATACTAATAATATGATTCGTATTAAGTTTTGTTCCACTCTCATGCCTATGAAAAGAGACGTAAAGTGCATTTCAGACTATGATTCTGCTTTTACGACCTTTTGAGCCCGGCCGTGCGCTTCCGTGCTTCGGAGGGCACGTTAAATTGTCTGTGCCGATAGCATAGGTAGCATAGCATCTTATCTGTGGTCCCGGTCGTTAAGCCATGACGGAGGCCTTCAGGCGGCCTAATAACTTCGTCACCGGAGTTAGCTACTAGCTCATACGAACATACCTACTACAAACAATAGTGGGTAGGTATATCACAATAACAGATTTAATAATAAGTATATTATCTCTATTTTCTCATCAGAAAAGGTTCTTTAACATTATATTGAACATAAAATTGGATTAAAACGTATTAACCTGTTTTGTGAGAGACTGGTGCCAGGTTAAAAACCTGTGTTACAGGACAACAGTGCTTCACTCTACGGCAACAATGTTTAACTATAATTAGCTTGGTAAACAGACTGCAATAAGTTGATAAGATTCAATTACTTATAGCTAAATTCAGAAGCGAATAGCAACAACCTAATTTTATTCCCTCATTTAGAAGCCAGCCTACACGTTTGTATTACGTGACAACCACCAAAGCGTGGTGGTCTCTGATATTGAATTACGTACGATGTTGAACATTTTCATAATCCTATTCTATTAAACGAGCAATATTTGTTTGTTTGTTTGTCTATACTCACGTTCTCGAAAACGGCTCTAACGATTTCGATGAAATTTGCGGTGCGGGGTGCGAAATATCGATCTAGCTACGTCTCATATCTGGGAAAATTCGTTTTCTCGGCATTTTCACGCAAAAAGATTTACCAGTGCAATGTGGTTCGTATTTCACAAAATTTGTTGAGACCAAAGTGGCCGAATGGATTGGGTGTCCGCCTTTTAGCCGAAGGCTTCGAATTCGAATCTCAGCCAGTGAAAGTTTTTTTTGTAAGTTCTTTTTCTCTTTCTTTTTAATTTTTCTCTACTTGCACCCGAGCATAGCTCGGTCGCCCAGATATAAACAGTGAATGCAACAGTGAACAAGTAGAACCTACATAAAAATTATAAAATGAAATTCTGTATTTCAAACCTAAAACGAAGTAAATATCGAAAGAAATCCTGAATTGGATTTCATCGCTATCTTTTCATACTAAGAAAGTACAATAGACAAACTTTTCCTTTCCAGCTTTAAACAAATTAAATTAGTTTCTCAAGCTTTAGCTTCGGGGATTTGGATTTTCTTTTTGAAATTGTTTTATGTAAACTGAAGTTTAAGACCTACATAAGTTTAAGTCCCAAAAAATCCTTTCTAAGATTACATAAACGGCCTATACTAATATCAGGGTTCGCCGATATATATCAGCGGATATATATCATGATATATATCAATTGATTTTTATCTTGATATATATCAATGGATTTTTTCCTGTCTTTTGAACTAAAAATTTTGGAGATTAATGTTTACCCTGGCAACACGTAGCGAAAAACTACAATTCCGAATAATTTAGATTGTTTTTTAAGTGTTTATTAAAAAAATCTTTTGAAAATGAAAAATCTTATCAAAATGTTAAATTTCGACCGGATTCAAACCCGCAATGATACAAGCGATCCTCCTTTAGCCGGAGTGCCTTTACCAATTCGGCCACGAAACCATTAGTCGCTTGTATCATTGCGGGTTCGAATCGCGTCGGAATTGAAAATTTTGGTAAGATTTTTCATTTTCAAATGTAAATACTTACCGAAGTGTGGTTTAACACTATAACAAATAGAAAATTATAAAAAAATTCTTTCTCAAATAAACACTAATTCTTTTGATATTTTTTTAAGTTTTTTAAATAAAAATGTGGTGTTTGACACATAAATTATTTTACAAATTACTTTCACATTTTAAAGTGTTTAATCCCCTTACAGAATGAAATTCGCTTGTTTTACTTAGCCTGGATATCTATCCGATATATATCGGATAAATATCAAAAAATCGGATTTTTGATATTTATTATAAAAATCGGATTTTTTCGAACCCTGACTAATATATACTTAAACATTATAGCGAGAGAAATATTTTAGAGAACACAATAATAATATGACGGCTGTGGTAAATTAATTGTACAAAAAAAAATTATTACAAAATAATTAATTAAGTAAGTACGTAAATATTCAGTTTTTTCGCTATAGCAAGAAACTACTGATTTATCTATGAAAGTAAATTTTGTTTACGCACATTGACCTCTTTTGGTACTAAGATATACTTACTACTATACTAAGGTATACTACTAAGGTAGTATAGGTGGGTACCTAGTTTGTACTAGCACAACAACATAAAAATGTCCTGAGTAAACTCATAAATAATTCGCTCGGGCAAATTGGGCAAGACTACTTACAAACATGCCAACTACTAAGGACATTTTCATCGGAAAACATTAATTTTCATTTCCTTGTTTTTCTAGAACATTCTTTAGGTAGATTCACGGCTCGAGCAATTAAACAAATTAGGACAACCTATTAACTCTTGTAGCGCGGAGTTAAAGTTTTGCTGAAAATGATAATAAATAAATTGAGTACAAGAATGTTGGTATCTCTTTATACTATTTTAGATCTGAAATAATGTTATCTTCCTAAATCCAGTAGATAACTGTGATGAATAAGAATAAGAATAGTTTTATTGTAAACTGTTGTATAAATACAAAGGTGGTAGGTTTGTTTTTCAAATAAATGTGGTATGTGGTATGACCCATATTTATCAGGTGACAAAATGTTACGAAAATTGTAGAGTGCTTACGTCTTTTAGATAGAATCACTTGACTTTGAAACCTTCATTTATTCATTCAGGTTCTGGTCAAAAAAAAAAAAAAAAACCGGTCAAGTGCGAGTCGAACTCGTACGCCGAGGGTTCCGTAGGTACCTAGCCATGGTGCCAATTAAGCTAGTCCGCTTAATTGTATGAGCGCCCATACAACTCGGAGGACAATTTTAATTGGCGTCAACTATGTATGTATGGGAACACCCTTTAATTTTCAACTTTTTTAACTTTATGTAATTTTTCCTTTATTTGTGCTATAAGACCTTGCTTTTTGCCAAATTTCGTTATTCTAGGTCAACGGGAACTACTATTTAGGTTTTCGACCCAAAACCTCTAGGGTACTTCCGGTTGACCTAGAATAGTCAATTTTGGTTACAAGCAAGGTCTTATAGCACAAGTAAAGGAAAAATTCCGAAAAATAAAAAAAGTTGATAATTAAGGTAAGTTTTGGTACTCACAAGTTTTCACGAAAATCTAAATTTGCCTATATCTTTTTATAGTGTTGACTCAGGACCTTGATTTTTATACTCACAATAGGGACTATAGACCTTAGTATATGGTATAAATTTCAACTTGCTAGCTCTACCCGTTCCTGAGATAATCGATGGTGACACACGGACAGACGGACAGACAGACAGACAGACAGACAGACAGACAGACAGACAGACAGACAGACGGACAAGAAAGTGATCTTATAAGGGTTCCTTTTTTTACCTTTTAAGGTACGGAACCCTAAAAACAACTAGGTACCTACTAACCTACATAATTTTATAACTTTATGAGTGATGTTTTGTTGGTACTTTGTAAGATAGAAAGAGATGAAAAAGGTTTGAAATATAAACAATAAACATCCTACGACATTTAATAAAGTGATATCAGTCATTTTATTGTTTTCTAGCCCTCACTATAATTTCCTGTGAAATGCTTACACTAATTAGTATTTCTGTAATGTTCAAAAGTCTATGCCACTCGTTAGTTAAGTATTCTGCACTGTTTAAACACACGCTTGTCATTACATATTGTGCATAATTAATGCAGTTTTGCCCTAGGGTGTGCTATCGCATCAATTGAGAAGCTCGGGCCCTTTTCACCACACCACCCACGACCATCCATAATTATATCGGTTGAACGTGCCCATACATTTCTGTGTAAGATAAATTATGCAAGCGGAATTATGTTCCATCAGCTGTATCTTCACGAAAAGATGTCACATAAAAGTCCTTCCCTTCTTTTTCGTCATCGAAATCCATACCCATATTATAAATGTGAAAGTGTGTTTATTTGTCCTGCTTTCACGTGAAAACAGAGCAATGGATTGACGTGATTTTTTGTGTGGAGATAGTTGGAGGGCTGGAGAATGACATGGGCTACTTTTTGTCCGGGTACCACGTGAGCGAAGTCGCGGGCAGCAGCTAGTGTCATATATTCTTCATCACTTTGTGAAATGTTAAGTCTCTACCATTATTACGATGTTTGAGTATTCAAAAATTTTAATTACTGGACAAACCTAATTCATCTCAACAATAACCTCAGCTCAGGTATTTCAGCATCCCGATTCAGGTAGGCATAGGCTCCTGACGCTGCATAAATTCTTTATTTTTTATAGACACAAGAGCTTTATCCCTGAATTAAAAAAAATGTAGACCTGTGTAATGCAATTTAAACACGTCATGACTCTTCTAAACAGAGGCGCATCCCAAAGCCACATGACATGAATGCTGTGGCTTTGATATGAAATATTTTCTACATTTCCGCACTACCCTTTTATTTATTCATGTGGTATTCATTACCATTTCCAGTATCTTTATTCGAGTCAGGGGTGAGATACGCATGCGTCGCCGCGCCTTCATGACGTCACACCCAGTTCTTGTCCAAACGTCCTCTGGGATTCTAGTGCTCTACAATAACATTACAAGTCAAGTAAATTCCCTCTGTGAACTGTGTGTGTTTGTGTTGAGTGGTAAAGTTTCAGAGGCGGTTCAACAAAAACTCGCGTGTTTAAGATTTTCTGGACAGTTGTTGTTAGAGAACGCAGCGTCTGTTTTCTGATTATTCTGTGATACTGTTTTACGTTAGACCAATATTATTTATACATTTCTTTGGTTATTTACCACACGGAAAGTAGCTGTAGCTGTCCGTACCAGTTTTATAATATCCGATAAAATATGGATTTGAATTTTAACATTTTATTTTTCCAAAACAGATACCAATGTTTCGTCGCATCCTCTGATACGCATGCGCGATTATTCATTCACCGCGTTCTTTTTACCGCGATCGCGGGGTCGATAATACTCTATTGTAACGATACGTGTATAATTATCTATTTTGTTATTGTCTCTAGTAATTTTTATTCTGGTTCTAAAGTATTCCTAACATGAATGAGAAGGTTTCTCAAAGTTTCTTGTCCTCTGTTCCTCTTTCAAAAGTAGAAGTGTAACATAAGTTTCATCGAGTGCCAGTCAGTGACAACTGAAGTGCTTTGAGAACCATTCTCATAGATTATTTTTCAGGGGAAATACTGTAAATCTCAGAAATAAATAACTTTCCGGGAAATTCGTTCATCGTTCGGTTTGTTTTGATAAGATTAGCTTTATCGCCACTTAATACATCCGTAATATAGTTTGATTATTCTGATATACTTACTTAAACTAAAAAAAAAAATCGTAAGAAATACCTAGATAAAACCGACCGACCAATATCTCCTGCATTGTCACCACAGAATTCTGTGATTGTCACTCTGAAATATTTTGTTCAAGACAGTCGGTTAGGTATAAGTTTAACATCATTTCTTTTTAGGCTGAGAGCACACCTATCCGCTCCAAATTCTCAAAGTATTGCCAGATTCGGACGATTCGACGCGGGCAGGTGTGCAAGGTTTCATACGATTTCATCTACTTAAAGAATTCTAAAATAGGTTTCGGTCGATTCATTCGGTGCTGATAGGTGTGCGGCCACCTTTATTGATGATACTTATATTAATTCAAGAAAAGTCTGGAAAATGAGTATGAAGTATTTGCTTTGCAGTGGGGCAAGGGACTAAATAAATAAACGTACAATAACGTAACGTACATTTTGGACCTTGTTGCCATTGCCATAATAAAAAAATAAAAAAAATATTGGTTATGAAAACAAAGGGTCCTGAAGAATAGCGATTGAGCCACAAGTAAATATCCAATATCATTTTTGCAATACTAGCCTTCCTTGAAAATTGATGTTTTTTTTTTATTTTTTGTTTCCTATCCTACTAATATTATAAAGATCAAAGTCCGTGTGTGTGTGTGTGTGTGTGTGTGTGTGTGTGTGTGTGTGTGAATGTTTGTTACCACGTATCTCCATAACTACTGAACCGATTTGGCTGAAATTTGAAACATAGATAGAAAATGACCGGGAATAGGACATAGGCTACTTTTCCTTCCCGAAAAAATGCATGGTTCCCGTGGGATAAACAAAATAGTAGTCCACGCGGGCGAAGCCGCGGGCGTCAGCTAGTAAAATATAATTTACTAAGTACAATATTTCTTTTACCTTGAGAAGTGTATAAAAGCGTGCTATTCGATTGTAATTCCATCGATGATGCAATTCGACATAGCTTTAATAACAAAAAGAAAAGTATGTTTTTAGTTAACAATAAATAAAAATAAAATAAAAATTGTTTATTTCGGATATCAGAGATCCATAGGGGTTAGTAACACATTATGATAAAGGCTTATTCTAGTTGTTAGTAAAAATCAGTAAAAAAATCATTAAATAAAGTACCTACATAGACAGACGCACATCACAGTCATCTACCCGTTCTAAATCACTTTCCGAATCAGGCATACCCAAAGTGATGAAGAGCACCTATCCGACAACGTTTTCAGGATGCTATTGCGACTGCCCCGTATTCTACGGATCAGGGAAGCGGTTTTTTTACGAATAATTGCATTAAAGCCATCTGTTTGGTATTCTGCAAACATTCCCGATGCACTACAGAATCGAGGAAGTCGCAACATCATCCTAAAAACGTTGTTATATTGAATGCGCAGAGTTTCTAGTGACTTTTTGGTATGGTTGACCCACAGACTTCCCGTGTACATACTTTGACAGTACGCTTTGAAAAGCGTGATTTTGACTTCTTCAGTACAACGGGAAAATCTGCGAGCCACCATGTTACCTCTCACTGCTAGAGCTCTGCGCTCTCTCTCGATGTCAGCATCATCTTTAAGGTCGTCGGTAATTATATGACCAAGGTATTTAAATTTGGATACTCGATTGATGCTCAAGCCATTTAGGGTAATCTCATTGGTATTGATGGTAGTATTACCGGCGGCCTTAAAGATCATGTACTCTGTTTTTTTAAAATTATAGATGAGCCCATGCTCAGTGGCATAGGACTCACAAAAACGCAACATTTCCCTCAGACCACCCACCGTCGGGCTGAGCAGCACCATATCATCTGCGTAACTAAGATTATTGGTGCTGACGCCATCTATACTACATCCGACACGCATGCTGCTCAGCCCCACGATAAGGTCATTAACATAAATGTTGAAGAGGTTGGGTGAGCTTAGCCCCCCTTGCCTCACCCCACTCTCCAACCTATATGCATCTGAAAGGGAATGTGCCCATCTTACAAAATTACTTTGATTGGCATACCAAAACTGAAACAATTTCCGCATTTCCGCCGGTACACCCCTGCTTTCCAACTTTCTCCAAAGCACATCGTAAGACACGAGATCAAAGGCTTTGGATAAGTCAAGAAAGCAGGCGTATACCGGAGTCTTTCGGCTTGTATAGTATTGAACAGTGTGCTTAAGACTTACGATTGCGCTTTCAGTCGAGAGTCCGGATCTAAATCCGAACTGAGCGTCATGTAAATCTAGGTAATTGTCTAAGTAAGAATTAAGCACACTGTCCAGCACTTTAGCAATGACTGTTGCCAGTGAGATGGGGCGGTAATTTTTCTTATCCGAGACATCTCCAGTTCTGTCCTTCACAATCGGCACAACGATGGTTTTCATTAAGCCAGTGGGTAGGTATGTGTGACTTATGCACATTGTGAAGAACAGAGCGAGTACTATCGGTAGATGAACCCCTGCATTTCTTAAGTGCTCCACGCTGAGACCATCATGGCCAGGGGATTTGCCACCAGTCATTTTATTTAAAGCCATTCTCACCTGCTTCGCAGTAACGCACAGCAACGACGGCGACTGGTTCCCTAGACAATTAGGTTCAGCAGTGGAGGGACGGGATCCTATCGAGGAGCCAAGTGGAGAGCGCACCTTAAAATGCTCCATAAACAACTTACAGATGCGCGTGGGCTCACTTATTCCGTCCACGCTCACAGGCAGGCCAGATCTAACATCGTATTTACCTGTGGTTTTCCAAAATTTACCAAAATCTTTAGCCGCTCTATGCTTAGCCAAGATGTCCATCTTAAGTTGCTCCTGGTTGTCTTGGCACCACTTTAAGCGACTTTTAAATATTTTGCGGGATTCGTACATTTTAGCGTAGACTGTACCAGATCCCGGGCGATTGTGTTGAACCCACTCTTTGAAGTTAAGTCTGGCCGTCCTATGAGCATCATGTCATGCGTCAACAATGTCATGCGTCTCAAAAATACATTACTTTTACCTCGGACGTGGTTCTTTCGTCCGAGACTTTTACTAATCAAGTTTTCAATGTTATGTGTTTCTCTTCGTACAAAGAAATGAAATAGGTTTCGCAAAAAGCCGATATTTATAATGTCAATCTAGCAATACTAATATAAAAATTTAGAATTAAATTAAGCGTAAGAGTTTATTTGTTTGAACGCGCTAATCTCTGGAAATAAAAATCCGACTAGTAGAGTCAAATTTTAAAAAATATTTCTGCATTTGATAGCTCATTTCTTGAAGAAGGTTATAGGCAATTCAAGACCAGTCTAAATTAAATGGCGGGTGGAACCGTCGGGCACAGCTAGTTTGTTAAAAAGCTTATGAAGCAAAAGAAAATTTAATTCTCTTATTAGTTTAAATAGTCAAAATAGTAAGTTAAAAAACGTGTGTTTGATTTATCATTGTTTCCTCTAGCTAGAACATTGGATTGGATATCGATTGAGTTGCAACGTTATAACTTTAGGTCAATAAATTAATTAATTTCCGAGCAATGTCCAATCAATTTGTCAAGGGTATTCTTTTAAAACAATAATAATGAATCTTAAAGCAATATTTATTTATTTGTGTTTTTCGTTAACGATACCCACTTGTGTAGTCGAACGATTAAATTAAGTAAATATTCCCAAAAGACTCAAACACATTTGGAAATAAATATATTTCGAGACATTAAACAAGCAACATTACAAAATCACAAAAACTGGTCTAACATGTTCGAAACGAGATTTAAATGAGCTAGTGTAATATCGGCATTGTTTGCAAGATCAAGGTTTGGCTAAAACCGATAATATAATGATTTGTATTTACAAGAAACATTATCGGTTGCACGACAATGGAAAAGTCCGTTGTCGTTCTTGAAGGTTTTAAGTACTTTATTCGATTGGCAACTACTGGAGTTTCACTATAGTTTATTTTATGAAAGATCACCGAAATAAAAACGATTTTATTGCCTGATCCTTTAGGTCAGTGTTCCGCAAACTTTTTGTGTTCAAGGTACACTAGGAAATGTGTAAATTTTGGAAGTACACCATCAATGAAAAATCATTTTTTTATGCGAAACATTTGTGAGCTTGTTTAGTTAACCATATGCGGTCATTTGGAGTAGCTTAACTGAGATAGGTAACCTTATTTTTCCGAGGCACACCAACTAATGACCACGGTACACCAGTGTGCTTCGACACATCCTTTGCTGAACACTGCTTTAGGGTATTGAATGCGAAAGAACAAGAGTAGAATCACGTAGTTAAAATAATGTGGGCATGTATTTTTCTGTGACTATTTCGTGGAGGACATCCGCTCTTTAAAAGAAACGTTTAATGTTAGAAAACGGATCATTTTGGGAGACTCGTTTTAGTTATTATTTGCTCAAGTGAACTAACTTTTTTATTACATTCATATTTTATTACATTATTTCAATATATTATTATCTCAACCTACCCTTACAGGAAAGAGACGTAATTTTATGTAGGTAAGTAAGTATATATTTTTCAATATTTCGGTTAAACATGTATTACAATTTTCTGATTCTTAGGGACCTATCAGACAGAGAGCGGTCACGCGGTCAAGCGTTCAAGCGGTCAGTTTTGCGTTCTTTGTATTCTATTACGTTACATAGATATACTCACACAGGAGGCATTCTGACCGCGGCGGTCAAGTAGAACAGCGGGGTTCGTGAGCAATTGCACTCTCGAACGCAGAACGCTTGACCGCGTGACCGCTCTCTGGCTGATAGGTCCCTTAGATAATATTCTTTGGTTGTTTCGACGTAATATATCGTAGGTCACGGTCGATTCTGCATAAGTTCTGCACCGATCGATATACAAGAATACCTTGTAACATTTCTCTAACAGTTTCTTCGAACAATTCACTGAATTATTCCTAAGGCTTGGTAATAATTATATAGATTGGGTTTAAACGTTATATATATTAATACATCAATTATACCTTAGTAGTTATTATCGAGTGTGATAATGATAAGCTATAATTATTGACGTAAAAAGCAAGTGTGATCTAATGACTAAACTCGTAGGTACCTAATAAAAATAATGAATATTGCTTTGTCTATGTATCTTGCGCCGTCTTTGTTAAGTAAATTACGCGATAAATACTAGTACCAAAAATTCAAAATGTTCTGGTATTTCGATACAAAATATGATCGAGAAAGTTTTCTGATAGACATAACTTTTTTCTCTTATTTTATGTGTTGAAACTATGTACCTACTTACAGTAGGTAATTAGGTATACTACAAAAAATCTAAAACAATAAACTGAAGTATACTACTTCCATAATATCAAGTTATCAGCCGTTCATATAATTTCTTCACTTTATTATCCTATTGCTATTAGAAATGGAAAATTCCGTGCGTATTCTCCTTTCTTCAGTCTTTGTTTACTCTGAGCGATGCCAAAATCCTCGGATTTCGCTCTATGATTGATGGCTTGAAAAGGTAGGATATTTATTTAGGGACAAATCATTTCGAATACCTCTTGCCATTTCGGATCAGCTTATGCTGGTGAAATGTTCTGAGCTCAGTGTTCACCAACATAAGCTGAACCATGAATTTCCCGACATATCGATTGTAGATTTGTATAGTAAAGGCCCTGAAAAGCAAAATGGTACCGGCTAAGATTGTTGGGAGTATGTGTGCGTCTTTAGTAATATGTTCCTCAGATAATAACCTGTCTTTTGGTATACAAGTCACGTAACGTTTTAGTGTTTAACCTTAATACTAGACTAGACAAAGGCACGTGACATAAACACTACTTATTAGGGCAGTAGTGCATTTGATTAAAAGTTGTATCAATAAAATTTCAAGGTCCACATCCTGAAGTTCAAAGTGTGCTGTTTGTTGTTTGTTTGCGAGTAAACAACACGGAAGCCGTGTTAATTTGTTGGTTAATTGAAAACATCCTATTTAAGTCCCATGAAATCCCACGAATATTAAAAATGTACAGTTTGTCAAAATGTTTGTGAAGATTTTGTATGTTTGTTCGTGGCTTAATTACGGCTGAAAATATTTGAATTAATCTTAAAACGTATAGTAGAGACTTGACCCGAATTAGCTTAAAGGCCTAATAGTCAAATAACTGAACGTTCCTTCTTAAAATTCAGTTATTTAAATTGAAGTTATGTAAATTGAATTTCAAAAACGATTGTTCTGACCGAACTGAAGCAGAGTTCATTATGTAGGCCTCATGTAAATTTCATGTTTTCTTCGAACATTTTCAGGCTATTTCAGTTTTTGGACATATAAAATTCTGAAGTTTGCTCGAAGATTCTGGCACCTTTGGGGTTGTGAGCCTGTTTACGTTTAAATGCTAGTGCTGTTTACCGTTATCACCGCGACAAATAAAAACATACTTGTTAATAGATAACGATAACACGTCATTCACATTTATCTATCAGACAGTTTGCAAAACTCCTACACGTAGTAGCATTGAAACTTGACAATCAGAAACAGACACTGCAGTTCCGTTGATATTGGTAACACGTTTACCTTTAACCTGCTGTAGCATTTACGCTGGACTGAGCGTACCGTGTCATTCGTCACCCTGACACCGAACCCAGCGCACGTGTGTCGTAAGTGAAAGTGCTAGTGCGCGGATGTGTAATCGGTAGCGATTCTAAGTTATGGAGAGTGCAGTGCATGCGGCCGTGCCGCTAAGAGTGGGAAAGAAGATGCGGAAAAGGCGGGAGTTGGACGCTTTGGTCGGGGTCGGGTCTAGAGGAGGAAGGCTGTTGTCGGCTTCGAGTGATGAAGGCGAGCCTTGGGGAAGACGAACCACCAGACGGCGGAGGTCGCGACCCTTTTTCCGCCTAGCTGCAGCTCTAGCGCTGTGCGTCTGCGTGGTCTCAGCAGCGACAGTGCTGTGGCTCTTCGTTGATGTAAGAAGACAGATCGTCTCACTGAGGATTGAGATGGACAGAGGTTCGGAAACTTGAGATTTATTTTAATAAGCTCCCCAATTCCCCATGTTCATGCTATCTGAACACGAACAATGATACTCGTACCTTTGATTAATAGCACGTTTCAAAAAAACAAGTAACTTTGTCTGTATTACTCTGAGATGCGCAGTACTGGGTTTATAAATTCTTCGCTCTACTTGGTTCTAAAGACACGGGATTTGAAAAGAATTTACACAAAGCTCGTGTAATTCAAAGGCTTTATGAAAAGGTCAAGATGTCGTTTTAAAAGCTCTGTGATTATTATTTGAGCAAAGCGTCATCTGGAGCTCCTTGGAATCTAAATGTATTAAATACAAGTCATGTTTTAATTAATGTTGTAGGCACTATACTTTTATTATTAAGCTTCAAGGTTTTATCGATGAATCTATGGGAAAGTACATTATAATAATTATTTAAACATAATTGTATGAAATTGGTTTGCTTAACACTTTCGTTGCCGACGACTCGCCGGGCGTGTTCTCACGATTCCATATCGCCATGCCGCGAACTCGCCAGGCGCGTTCTCGGTTTTTCATGGATAATTCAAAGATTTGGGTATATTTTCTATCAGAAAGCGGAGAGCATAATCCTCATGCCCTAAGCTAATGAGTTTTGAAGTGGCCCGCAAGTTCTAACAATTTTTTTATGTTATCAAAAAAAAGTAATTATGTAATGCGCGAACATGCCAGGCGAGTTCAACTACCAGGGGTTCTCAACATTTATGGAGTACCTAGTAGATTCCCAGGGAGCGTGCCGGCCAAACGTACACAAAATGTTTTTTTTTTGTTATAGGTGGGTAGGGTAGGTACGGTCAATGGCAAGAACATACAGTACGAAAAAATTACAAACTTCATAAAATATTTAAGTTCAATGATGATGAATGACAGCAGATGTCCAAAATGACAAGAGGCGTAAAAAAAAAGTTACGTGCGAGTAAGACGTTAAGTGCGAGTCGAACTCGTGCGCCGAGGGTTCCGTACCTACCAAAATGAATACCTACCGCAATGAATTTAGAAATGAAACGAACCTTTCAAACCCGAACATGTTGTTTTTTGTTGTTGTCGTATCGTTTTTTTTTGTAGTTTTTATTTTTTTTTCTTGTTTTTAGGTTTTTTGTTTTCATATTGTTTTTGTTGTTTGTTTACTTTTGTGGGTTTCGTTTTTTTGTTGTTTTTCTATTTTTTTTATTTGGTTTTGTGTTTGATTTGTTATATTTTTTTGTTTTTGTTTTTTTTGGTGTTTTTGTTTGTATTTGTTTGTTTTTGTTGTTAGTATTTTTGTTTTTTGTGTCGTTTTTGTTTTTGTTTGTTGTTTTGGTTTTTTGTTTTTTTTTTGTGGTTTTAGTTTATTTTGTTAGTTTTTTTATGTAGTTTTTGGTTTTTAGTTGTTTTTTTTTGTGATGTTTGGTTTTAATTGTATTTTTTTGTTTTTATTTTTTATTTGTTTTTTGTTTTTTGTTTTTGAGGTGTTTTGTTTTCTTAATACAAAAAAACAACTAAAAACTACATAAAAAAACAAAAAAAACTTAAACCACTAAAAAAACAAAAACTTACAAAAAAAATGAAAAAAAATGAAAAAAAAACAATAACTAATGAAACAAAAAAAAAACCATAATAACAAAAAAAAACTAAAAACAAAAAAA
Organism: Camptogramma bilineatum; assembly: GCA_958496255.1. NCBI lineage: Eukaryota > Metazoa > Arthropoda > Insecta > Lepidoptera > Geometridae > Camptogramma > Camptogramma bilineatum. The sequence continues at coordinate 5,120,596 of OY292467.1, read as the reverse complement.
AACCTCAAAAACAAACAAATAACACAATAAAAAAACGAAAAAGAATTAAGAAATACTTAAAAATAAACAAAAAAAAAAAACAAATACCTCAAAAACAAAAAACAAAAAGAAACCAAAAAGAAACACAAACAAAACAAAACACGTCGAAAACAAAATACAAAAAACTAATAAAAAACAAAAACAAAAAAATACAATTTAAACCAAAAATTACAATAAAAACAACTAAAAACCAAAAACTTCATTAAAAAAAAATTAAAAGGACTAACAACAAAACTAAAACCACAAAAAAAAAAACAAAAACCAAAACAACACAAACACAAAAACAAAAAATGACACAAAAAACAAAAAAAATAAAACTACAAAAAACAAAACCACAAAAACAACAAAGAAACTAAGAAACCAAAACAAAAAAAAAAAAACAACAAACCTACAAAAAAAAAACAAAAAAAAATGACAAACAAAAAACTATCATAAAAACCAAAAACAACTAACAACCAAAACCTACATAAAAAAAACAAAAAGACTTAAACACAAAAAAATAAAAACCCAAAAATACCAAAAAAAATTATCAAAAAAACAAAAACAAACTAAAAAATACCATAAAAACCAAAAACTACACAAAAAAAAACAAAGAAAGCAACTAAAATCCAAAAACTAAAAAACTACATGAAAAAACAAAAAAAAACTAACAAACAGACTAAAACCACACAAAAAAAAACAAAAAACTAAAATAGACATAGACATAGACATAGACATAGAAACATTTATTTAGCACACACAAATGATAGGTATAAGAAAAAACATACAATGAAAGGACTTAAAATAACTCATTTAAAAACTACCTTAAAAACAAAAAACAACAAAATAAGCAAATAAAAAAAACAAAAACAAAAAAAATCCATAAAAACCAAAAACTACAAAAAAAAACAACTAAAACCATAAACTACATAAAAAAAGAACTTGCAAAAAACTAAAACCACAAAAAAGAACAAAAATCCAAAAAAACCCAAACAAAAACAATAAATACATCGGAAACAAAAAACTACAAAAAAAAAACAACGACAACGACAATAAATACATGTTCGGTTTTAAAAGTCTCAAACATGCAATTAAAAAAGAAAAACTAACAAAAAAAACAAAAAACAAAACCAACTAAAAAAAAATAACATATCAAACAAAAAACCAAATTAAAAAAATAGGAAATACAACAACAAAAAACAAACAGCAAAAACAACTAGAAAACAAAAAAACCAACATTCAAGAGAGTGTCCAGCAATTTCTTATCTGGTCTGCTCGAGCGGCAGTCGAGCACACCAGATAAGAAATTGCTGGACACTTTTGGACCCACTAGTGCAAGAACGATTTATCCCAAAGAAGGATGTGTAAGATATTACGGTCGTTTATCGTAGCATGTTTGAGAAAAAGTTCCTACCTAACAAAAGGTTGAGATTCTCTGATCAATTTACGAAAATTGCTGTCAATCATGCAATTTCATCTTGCAGTGCCGAGAGCGCGCCTGGCGTTATCGCGTTCTTTTATAGGGCGGCATCGCTGGGAACTACTAGAAAATCATGGTGGCAATGAAAGTGTTAAACTGCAGACACGTTTTGAAAGTAGATTTGTGACGACTTATTTAAATCGTCATTATTGCACTTGTTGGCATTTGAAGGGCTACGTGAATCTTCTACTTACGGTCTGAAGTGTCAATAGAAAAATAGGGGATTTTAAACACAGAAATGTAGCACCTACTTATAATTTAAAAAAATCCACAGATAAGTATAGGTTTTTACATCTCTTTTAGATGATTTATTAGCAGCACCTAAACCACCCTCTGATATTAATCAGACTTATCTACAGAAATAAGTTTTTTAGTTTTCACATTCCACAGCATAATATGAATCACTGTTTAGTATGTTTGAAAGCTAAAATGTTTTTATAAAGTTTAAATTCGATATTATAAAATTAATAGTTTCAAACTACTTGCGAAAGTAGCCATATCCCGAATGTACATTTTGGATGTGAAATGACTATCCCCTATTTAATACCCATCTAAAAGAATCTTAATGCCTGGTAACAACAGAATATTATTTGTTAAAACATAAGGTTTCTTCATTTCATTTCGATTTACTTAATCTTGACTTGAAACATCCTATTAACTTTGACAATATCATATCTCTCGGAATTATCTTAATATTGTCGTGGGCAGAGGTTTATCTCCTTTCGCCAGCCGCAATCTTTAGAGTATGTCGGCTTTTATGTACAATTATCAACAATGGATTCTTACACCTACACAATTCTTAGTCACCACATTGATTTATGAAACTTTATGCTCAAGGCTATTCGAAAATGTAATCACTACATTACATAATGTGTTTTTTATAAATGTCAATAATATTTGGGAGTATAATTATGTGAATGTGACTTTTGTCCCTCGGTTCGATTACCGAAATATGGATTACTTGTATTGCTTGTATGACATATTTATTTTAGCCAAATAAATTCTACGTTTACGTATTTTTAAATTGATTTCAATCTTTACTTTTGGTAGATATGTATATAAAATCACCAGGCCGGTGACAATTTTAATGACCTAAAATATTTTAATTGCATTATCGATTAACCAACACGGATGTTTAGATTTTTTTGTTATTTATCTATTGATAAATTAACTAATCCAGCAACGTATAATTCTAAACCAATTTATACTACATGTAGGACGAAAACGAAGCAGTATCACTAGTATGATATTCCTGAGACGCTGTAGGTAGACATTCTCTCAGATCAGGAGGGCGATTCTTACTTTGTGTGATAAATATCGCATTCTTTCAATTTACAATGCGATCATGTCATGTCGGTCGGTTTCATTGTCGAGTGCTCGAGACCACACTGTGCATATCGAATGCTTAGTTAGCCGTCTATATTTATCAATATGACAATCGAATGACATCCTGAGAACACCGTTTTTGAAATCACTAGATATTTTGACAGTTTCTGTGATAGCTATCGCATGCGAGATCATGTCATTCGGGCGAGAATTGGGCTCTAGGCCATCAAGATCCTTTGAAATGTCTAAAGGGGTAGATAGAGGTATACCTTATTACATTTTTGGCGCATAAGTTACTCTCTCGCAGAAATAAATATTCTGTATGAAACAGGTTTATGAACCCATCGCATTAAAATTCTATGATTCAAATTAATTAATTTTTAATCCTGTTTCCTATAAGTGTTCCGCAAAAGTTTATGGGTATTCGTTTTTCGGTACAATCATACAAACAAGGTTTTGCGATCACTTACGATATAATGCAGGCGCTAGTTAAACAAAATGTGATGTCATAACATTATGAGATATTTCATCACAGTGATGCATATTTTATCTCGAAACTTCGGAAGTGGATGTGATAATCTGTAAAACCTTCGAGTGTTTCCGATTTGAACACGTAACCTATGTTGGCCTCAGTTAGACTCTACTAAACTGATTTTTCATTTGTAGATGACTTTATTGATGATTGACCTGGCTTGATGCGAGTAATCACAAGGAGAGTGTTATATGGAAATAAATATAGTAAATGACAATGTTTGAAACGGAAAGAATGATTTCGGTTAGAGTGTAGTGTGAGAACCATGTACCATGTAAGAAGTAGGACAAGAGATGATGATGATCTATTCTTACGTTAAAAATTGTTTCAGTTTCGACAAGCAGCGAAGGTGTAGGTGACGCGTTACAAATATGCCACACCACCGCGAAAGAGTTACGCGCGAATGCCACAAGTCTCAGCAGCAGGATAGACAAGTTAGAAGCAGACCATGCGGACCTGGTGAAGATTGTCCAACAAGCTGTAAAGGACCTGGGAGTGATATCCGACCAGCTGTCGGCTGCTCCGAAACTCGTGGATACACCGAAGAGGATAGCTGAGCTGCAGAGGACTGTGGCAACGTTTGGCTCACAGGTAAGTTATGGTTTAGTCGCCACATCGCTCATTAGCAACAAGATTTACATAGCTCGGAACTAGATTCGGAACTTAGGTATACAATTTCTCAAAAAAACGTTTATTTTTGTGTTACGACTTTCTAAAAAAAACGATATTGCAATTGATATAATTATGTACATCATGCACCAATATATAAATCTATCACAGAGTGTTTTAGTAGGCATCGACGCCTAGAAGTACGAGTACCAACGTAAATCAGCAGAGAGTGCATCATTCAACTTTTTTTCTGCAATTTAAGTGCAAGCTGTCAGTCACACGAGATACCGTTGTTATACTGGCTACCCTTTTATCTCGATTAGATACTCGCTATCAAAAGGAAAACAGACAAAACCACTCAATGCTACAATCATTTGTAAGCTTCATCGTTCCATAAGGGATCATCCATAAAGTACGTCACACTATAAGTCACATTGTATGACAAGGGGTGGGAGGGGTTTTTTTTAACGATTTTTTTTTAATTTGATAATTTCTATGTGTAAAATCGTAAGATATATGACGTCACACTAGGGAGGGGGGGGGGGGGGGTCTCACAAATGTGACCAACTGTGACAAGGACGGGGGAGGGGTCAAAAATCACGAAATTAGTGTGACGTACCTACTTCATGGATGACCCCTAATGGGTGAATCAGACCCTACAATTTGCAGTAATTCGCATCTTCACGATGTGCACATCTACGCAAACTGCGACCCAGATCGAACCCTGCAAAGTGGTGTTACTCAACCTCTTCCTATAAGGAGGTCAACAATAAATGCATACTGCAAAGTTTGGGGCATTCGAAAGCTGCTTGAAACTTTTTTTCAAAACAATTAGGAACAAGATGTCGAACAAACTACCGGAAAGTGTGATTAGTGCTCCTTCAGTGAACTCTTTCAAAAACAGACTTGATAAACATTTGAAAATAGTGCACTGATAATGATATACACGCATCAGCTCTATAGCTGCTAGTGTATCAATAATAATAAGACAGCGACTGTGTTTCAAATGAACGGTAGATTAGATTCTCTCAGAACTTTGAAAATTTAAGTTACTCTGAAGATATCTAAGGTCAGATGCACGTCAAATAAAATATGTTGGCACATGCTAACAGGACATAAGGCTACAAGAATCTAGAGTTCAAGGAGAGGTATTTGCCCAGCAGTGGGACACGTGCCCAGCAGTAGGACACGACGAAAGGCTTACCTATTGTTATTATTACGACTAACCCTATTACAGCATTATACTACGACGGTTACATCCTCAAGATCATAATATTTTGACCATGTAGTTTCACTTCTCAATGTACTAGGGCATCACATAATTTTAGAGTACTGTACAATCTGTAAAATTAAAGCATTAGTAACAAAATAATGACACTCTGGCATCTGACATCTGGCAACCCCACTCGCTCGGCTCGCGCCAACTTCATTCGTTTCTTATGTGCGGGCATCGCAACATCGCAATAATTACGAAATTATTTTTTTTTGCAAGAAAGTTATAATTAAAAGTTTATAATTGGTAAAATAACGTAAACGAAGTGGTGATTATAAAATAAGAAAGAAGATTAAACTTTTGGAAAGGAGTTTATGGAAATCATCGTCTACGAGAGATGAAGGGAGGTAACAGTTTTTTGTTTACTCAATTTCACCCAATAATCAAAAAATATTACCTATAGATGCATACGACAAATAATACCGTAAATTATTTACGACAAATAATTTTTACATGTCGACAATTCACATTAAAAAATATGTGACTACCTTCATTTTATTTTTGTCTCGTGTTTATTGTTGTATTGTTTATCGTTGCATTGGGATATTTATCCATTATGATAAACGATTTAGATTACGTCTTAGTAATAACAATTTTGTCAAAGTGCCAAAAACGGCCGGTGTTTTTTTTCTTTGCATACAGGTCACCAACGATGTTGAAATACCTACCTGCGATATATTACGCGACGAGCTCGCGTTTGATAATTATCGCTCAATCTCGTGTCGTCACATTATGACGACCAATGACTTTAAGACAATAAAAAGGGCAGACTGCAGATTGGATGGATATGTCTACCTGCCAACACAGGTCAAGGGTGTAAAAAACCTAGGTCCCCAGCGTTATACTGCGTGACGCGATCACGTTTGATATCGCTTAGTCCGGAATGACTTTAAAATAATAACAACTGCAAACTGCAGATTGTAAGTATGTTTACCTGTGCATACAAGTCAAGGAGGTGGAAAACCTACCTGCGTTATACTGCGTGACGCGATCACGTTTGATATCGCCCAAATGACTTTAAAACAATAAAAACGGCAGACTGCTGATTGGATGTATATGTTTACCTGCCCACACAGGTTAAGGGTGTAAAAAACCTAGGTCCCCAGCGTTATACTGCGTGACGCGATCACGTTTGATATCGCTTAGTCTGGAATGACTTTAAAATAACAACAACTGCAAACTGCAGATTGTAAGTATGTCTACCTGTGCATACAATTCAAGGAGGTGAAAAACCTACCTGTGTGACGCGATCATGTTTGATATCGCTTAGTCCGTAATGACTTTAAAATAACAACAACTGTAAACTACAGATTGTAAGTACCTGTGCATACAAGTAAGGAGGTGGAAAATCTACCTATACTGGGTGACGCGATCACGTTCAATATCGCTCAGTCTCGTGTCGTCGTGTGATGACGACCAATGACTTTAAAACAATAAAACTGCAAACTGCAGATCGTAAGTATATGATCGTAAGTATATGTCTATCTGTGCATAAAGGTCAAGGGTGATATAATATCTACCCAGCGTTATAGGGCGATGCGATCACGTTTGATTTCGCTTAGTTTCGTGTCGTCACGTGATGACGACCAATGATTTTAAAATAATAAAAACTGCAAACTGCAGATAGTAAGTATTATTATGTATACCTGCCCAATACCTACCTACGTGATATTGTGTGACGCGATCACGTTTGATATCGTTCAGTCTTGTTTTATTACGTGATGACGATCAATGGTTTTAAAATAATAAAAACTGCAAACTGCAGATTGTAAGTATGTTTACCTGTAAGTATTGCGTCATACTGCGTGACGCGAACAAGTTTCTATCGCTCAGTCTCATGTCGTCACGTGACGACGACCAATGACTTTAAATCCAATAACAACTACAGACTGCACATTGTACTGTACAGGTTATATTACCTGACTTTTGTAACTTTGATGAAAGTGTAGTATGTCTTCTACCACTCTCAGAGCACGGCTATTACAATACCCGACTCCATCACCGGGAGCTCTACTTTATTTGTCATAGTCAGACCATGACAATCGGTTCATGCATTATGTCTGAATAAAGAAATATATTATTATTATAATTATCTATCTTTATAGGAACTCTCTAAACGTTGGGGTCGGATTCTGGTGAAAGGTGACCGAGACCAAGAAAACCAAAGAGACCTTGTAAAAAATACTTTAATATTTAAATATTCTATAAACATAAAGGCCTTCAGATTAAAAGGTATGACCTTAGCTTACTCTCTAGATCGAAGCAGGAGCAGGCAAACTGGAAGGCCATTCCAGAACTAAACCACCCAGACCATTCAAGTGGGGTGGACCGAAGAACAGATGCCAAATCTGAGGTAATCGTCTCAAGATGGGGTACCCGTTCCAAGGGCGGAGACCACCACCTGCCGCGAGCTCTTCCTGCACCAAGACTGAGTTCAGGACCCGCAAAACGCATAAGAGGTAAGTAATACTACTTCATGCTAACAATTTGCGCTATTTTATGAATAATTACTGCGCACTCTGCTGTACCCAATGATCTTCTACTATATCTTATAAACTGAGGTAGATGTGTTGTGTTGTGCCCCGCTCTGCGTGGCGAACTAACTTCGGGCTGGATAGTTTGAGTCAACTCGGTCGCTCGTCACTGGCTGTCATTTGCGACTTGCTGCTCACGTAATTGTGAAAATTGTATTTATCTCGTTCTAACAACGAGGTTTTGTATTTCTCTGCTATCTTTTGGTTTCTTGAGTGATGTAATGTATATGAAGCTGCAAATATTCTACCTACTTAGCTGTAAAACAATTTCGCCGCGTTTGAAAGCTTTTATAATGAGTTTAATATAACGTCTCTGGTGGAAAAATATCATTAGCTGTACCTAGCTATATGAATGGATTTAAAATCCCGTTTAATAGTAGGCCTCCTGTACAAATGTTGGAACAAGCTAACCAAAAGTTTAGCAATACGGAGTTACTCGTAGAGCAGTTTTGTTCAGCTACTCATAAGTTATAGTCATCAGAATCTGTGATGCTTACATCAAACATATTCCGGACAATTTTTATCTAAAGCTTTTTTGACAAATTGTTCGTGAAAGCACTTCTAGATTTAGTGTTAAATCGATTTATCTTTAAGTCAACATTTTAAAATAGTAGATACCTACTTGCACCGCTGCTAAATTACTTATTAAAAACTGCTTCATGGCTACGATAGACTTGCAAGATGCATATGTTTTTTAGTACCCGGTCCATAAGGGCCTGTCATTTCCTATCTAAGAAATACGGACTGATTCTAGTCCTTTATTAAAATGAAATTCAGTGCATAAAATGATACTTATAATTGCCACGACAGAGTCAAGGAAACCTTTAAGATTGGGTTTTATTATTATTAACCAAAAAAAAAAAAAAAAAAAAAAAAAACTTTTTTAAGTTCGAATTAGACTCTCGTACCTAACAGGTGCCTGAATTTGTCAGAATTTTAACACAAATAGAACACTTATCTTGTTAAAATTCGTTCACTAACCCTAAGGGATTTCACGAAATTTTTTCGTGTTACTTTGCTCAGCTTGTCCTGCAGTTGCCCGTGGACGGCTGTAGGTTCGCTTCGAATTGACTTGAAATTAAGAAATTTCTAGCTTCTTTGATTTAACGATTATGACTTCTACATGGTACACAACACACATATACCTACGAGTAGCTTATATCCAGATTTGTCTTTGTGGCGAAATTATATTTTAATTTCAAATAATCCTATTTATGGTATTAGATTTTTATGGATGCACCTTTAAAGGATTGGGGCGTTTTAATTTTAACGGAGAACATGTAAACGGTTTCTGGGACTGCCGAGCCAGATACACTATCAACCTTTTAGAACTAAAAGCCGCTTCTATAGAATTACAGTGTTTCGCTGGCAAATCGATACAAAATAAATTTTGATCCGTAGCGATAAAACGAACGCTAAATGTAATTATGATGAAGAGGTGTCCAGTTTAAGCATTTAAACAATTTAAGTAGTAAGATCTAGTAGCGGCGTTATAGTGTAGCATATTCGAAAAATCCAAAATTAAAAAAGAAGCTGGCTGGACCAGGGATCCAGATGTTTTAAAATTATTATCGATACAATATGGAGTATATCTCAAACAAGTTTGAATGATTTATGAAAATGATTTATTTGCCACTAGAATAAATATGTAAATGTCATAAGTTCCTCTCTTGAAACTAGATCCGTCCGCATTCGATTTCGATGCGTTTACTCTAGACTGGAGTGTTTATTTCTTTCTACACATTCCCTCCATTTTTCATTCATTTTAATATACTTAAGTAAACTAAGCACTAATCGTGCTACTGGAATTGGTCGTCCCTTATTGGTACTTGGTACCATGATACTCATTGTTCATTAAATATATATATCTCAAGGCAAACTAGTTTACATAATACCACATTAGGTACTCTTTTCAACTTTCAGACTCTGGCAGCGACACCCTAGTGTCATCGCTGTTATTGAGCAAGCCTACTCAAGACTAGCACTGTAAGCAAGTGCTAAAAAATTGATATACCTATCATCTTTTTCTAAAAGTTCTTTAAAACAATAACAACTGTGATTCCACAAAATGGTGGCAATTTTTGCACCAAACTTTAAATTGACCTTTTAGAAGTTATATTCTATTTGTAATCGATTTTCTAGTTAGTGAATATAAATCTGGTTCAAACTATTCGACTTTGAATACTTGTCATTCAGCGCTTGCTCTGATATTTTGTAAACGGATGAGTCAAGATGATAGAATAGAACTAAACTTTGTTTTTTCCAAGAATGAAAATAATCTGAAATCTGAATCTTGTAGGTGCTTGATCATCTTTCGAAATTCTTTCTTAAACAGATAAATTTTTCTTACAAACCGCTATTTAATGAGAGTGTCTCGACAATAAGCCGATGGATAATGCAAATTCTGTCAGTCAGATAGTGGCGTCGACAAGAATGTTTTTTCCGCATAAGACATGAGTTCACATCGGGTTACGCATAGGCGTAACGGAGTCCCAATAGATATCTTATAACGAACCGACTCGTTTGGTCAGAAGTTCTACATTTGACCCAAAATGATGAGCGTGATGTTTTTATCGTAAAATATTTGAAGTATTCTATCGGTTTCACCAATATTTAAATAATTGAATATTTTGAATTGAATATTTATTTATTTGCAGATTCCATTTTTTGTCAAAACATGCAATCGTAAGTTGATTGTAAGACAACATTAGGTATTAATGTACCTACCTGCTTTTGCGTTAACCGCTTATGTCGTTAAAGGTCGCTAAACATCTACATGGTCAAAATATTATGATCTTGAGGATGTAACCGTCGTAGTATAATTGATGGTTAAACAAACTTACCAAGTGAAGTTTGGCCATAATTATACGAGACGGTTACATCCGAAGAGATCAAGAAGGTCCCACCCGAACCCATAAAGGCCCTTGCTATTTTAACGACATAAGTTTCTCTGAAGAAATGAAGTTGGCGCGAGCCGAGCGAGTGGGGTTGCCAGATGTCAGATGCCAGTGTCATTATTTTGTTACTAATGCTTTAATTTTACAGATTGTACAGTACTCTAAAATTATGTGATGCCCTAGTACATTGAGAAGTGAAACTACATGGTCAAAATATTATGATCTCTTCGGATGTAACCGTCTCGTATAATTATGGCCAAACTTCACTTGGTAAGTTTGTTTAACCATCAATTCTAACGTACTAATTCTGACAAGCAGAGTCAGCATCTTTATACTGTTTTCCCTTTTTATAATGAAAATAAAAAAATGTGTCCTTCGAAACACTGAAGCGCTCAGCTTTTAATGCCAATTTCAGTCACCCATCCAAATTGTTACTGCTCTGAACTTCAAGAACGTCTAAGGCGCAGGCCAAATAGAAGAGACGGGGCGCAGACATTTGTCTCTTCCGCGTCCCTTTCATACAAAATGTGACGGCGCCCCGTCTCTTCTGTTTTGCGGCGCGACGCTTCTATACATTTTCTATGAAAGGGACGCGGAAGAGACATGTCTGCGACGCGTCCTCGTCTTACGTCTTTTCTGTATGTCCCGCGCCTAAGCAAGCTACGTCACGAGCGCTTAGCTATGCAAATGCGGCGCTATACAAGCTGTGCAAAATCTCATGTAAAGTGCAAACTCTGGCTATATTTTTCCTTTACGATACATTGTTCGTGTTTGAGCTCTGAAACAAAAGACAGACTGAAGGGTACTTGAGCTTATCCTTTGATGCTCGTCGGAGCATAGTCGAAACATGCTCTGTGAATATCATGCATGAGAAATTCTGAAGTTATGAACAGGACTTTATGCTATAGGCTAGACTCGGCTAGAGCATTTTAGATTACTTATGAAATAATGGGATTACTACCAGTCTAAGCAAGTGAGAGCTGTGTTGGCCGAGGGGGAAAGTACCTCGACTTTATATCCAAAGGTCGTGGGTTCAAATATAAAAAAAAGAATATACGCGCAGTTTAACACGAGCTCTAAACGGTGAAGGAAAACATCGATCGTGAGGAAACCCGTGGCTTAGTGAGCCCCACACGTATTGACCAGTCTTTGCTGCGGATATGGCCGGTTAAGCTGATTGGATGGTTTAGGTGCTGCAGGCCTATTCCATCTCAAACAATGTCCGAGGCACGTTAAGTGTAGTGTAACACCCCTCTTTTTTGTCGGGGCCTCGGGGGTAAAGAAGTAGTCGGTTTGATTGGGAAAAAGAAAAACGTAGTTTTTAAGTTTTTTCCGTTAAAATTTACAATTTTTCTCTTATTTCCCACACAAGGAAATTAATCAGACTTCAAGAAAGATGTAAGTAAAAAAAAAATCCGCGTTGGTCCACACGTTCTCGAATTTTGCGCTTAGCAACACATGTCATTTATTTTATTGATATAGATTTCTTTATTTCCAGATAAATGGCTTCGACAGCGCCCTAGCATCCGCCAAAAAGCAAGCTCAGACCGCCACATCAGGAGTCGAGGAGATCAGAACATTGCTGCACCAGCTCGACGCGCGAACAAACGAAACCATAGCCAACGTCACTACCAACGTGAAGCTGGATGAAGACTTGAAGAGTAGTTTGCTAACTCTGAATACGACGGTAGTGTCGAAGTTGGAAGCTCTTAACATGAGGATACAGGAGTTAAATGTAAGTAATTTTTAACCGACTGCTCGCAGAAAGGAGAGTTTTGTTTTTCGAGTGTATGTTGTATGTATGTATGTCGATTTTTTTCGCTGCTCTACAGCCTAAACGGCTTCATGAATTTTAACGCCTCATGCGTCATTACATTTGGCTTGATTGTAGGACTGCTAAAGGCTATAATTATTTCGTCTAACAGTCGAATTTGAAAAAATAGTTCTGTACTTGATAGCTTCATTTTTGAAGAAGGTTACTTTTAGGCTACTTATCATCATCATCATCACCGTGCACCATCACTACGCAACGCCACGAGGGCTCTGCTAGTAGAATACACGCGACTTTTTATAAAGGTACCACGCAGACAACGATCGACGGAAGCTAGTGGAGAGATAAATATTGCAAATAGCACTGTAAATCTTCGTGTCTCTAGAACGACATTCGCCTTCAAAATGGAATACGCAGAGGAAACAGGAAATAAGCGTGGGATTTAAAGGTCCTTTCACGGAAATTGCCGCGAAATAGCATCCGACGACATTTCGTGATCGGAATTGAATTCTGATTTTGTATTTGTTGTCATCCTTGAATTTTGTCTTGTATTATAACTTCGCAATCGATGAGGATGTTTGTGATTCCAACATCTAACGAATCGATTTGATCCTTAAGGCTGCTTTTATCTGACTTATCTAAGTTATAAACAAACAAATATTGCTCGTTAAATAGAATAGGATTTTGCAAAGTACATGGACATAAAGAGATCGTAGAGTGGACTGATTAAGGTCACACGCCATAACATAAGTGGCCTGTTAATTAATATGAACCATAATGTTACTGGTTTGTTTCTCGGTCAACCTCTAACTTCCAGACCAGTTCTTGCCCTTGAATCTAACAATTTACTTATGTATGCAAGCTAACTCTATTTCAATGATTTAGTATTCTTTTGTTTTCAAATCTTTACACTGCCAGGCGTTTCATCGCGACTTCATTTCGGGTGAAGAACTTCTGTTTGGATTTGTACAGTTGACAACAACAACAATCTTCTTTTTTGAATTCTTTTACATTCGTTTATATATTGTGTCAGGATCGTAGCAAGTGGAAGTCCGTGGTCTCTGCCTACCCCTGTGGGAAAGAGGCGTGATTTTATGTATGTATGTATGTATATTATAGTACAAATAATGACAAAGTACAAAGTAGGTACCTAGTACAAAACGACCTTTCCTCTATTTTAAGAATCGATTCATTTGTGCAATAGGCGAGCACAGGCATTGAGACATTCCAATGGATTCTAAGCAAACCCTTCTACAACCACATTTATTTGACTTTCAAAACTAACAACACACATTGATACGAAAATATTACCCAATAATTGAAACGCGTATCGCCAACAAATATACAAACCGTACTGAATCGCTCGTGGCGTAGCTTGCTTCAGACGTTCTGATTGATCGTTGTGCGCGGTCACAATTTGAATGGGTGACCGCAAGTAGTATTACGAGCTGAGCGCTTCCGTGCTTCCGGAGGGCACGTTAAATTGCTCGTCCCGGCTTTTAAGTCGTTAAGCCATGACGGAGACCTTTAGGCGGCCTAAAAACCCCGTCACCAGAGTTAGCCACTTGCTCATACGAACATGCTTACTGACGCAACCAACAGGCTGTGCTCAGGGATTCGAGTAACGAAGCGGGAGGGGTATCGCATTACGGCGAGGTCCACAGATATTTTATATACCAGGCAGAATACCAGCGCCTTACCACTACTCAGTGGCACGGCATAATGCTGAGTCGAGGCCTTTTTGCTGCTGTGACGCGCAATAAAACTCTCTCTCTCTCATTTGCTTCTGTTTTTCTTTGTGTTACATTTTTTGAGATTTTTATTGTGTGCCAAGTGGTGAATAAACGTCTGTCTATGTCTATGTCTCGATGTCTATTTGAACCGGGTTGTAATAATGTTGTATTTGCTTTGTTTCCAGAAGACAGTGACTACTCCGGCGCCGGCGCCCGTCGCGCCGCCTGTAGTGTCGCCGGCTGCGATAGGCCTTCTCAATGCTGAGGCCACGACGACGTCCACGTTACCTCCAGGTACAGTTGTCACAATGGATCTAGGCATTCGTGAAGTTAGGCTTTTCGCTGCGCAGTAGAAAATTTTGTATGAAAAAGTTGCACTTCACGAATGCCAAGATCCGTTGGAAGAAGTGTATGTAAAATGAAATATGATCAAGGGTGGCTGTATTACCAAAACGCGGTAAACATTCTCAGATTTGTAGGCATTTAACCCATTCCCTGCCCCGACTCTGCGGTGTTCTCCCAAGGAGAGGGCCGCAGGAGACCCGGCACCCGAAGCACATGAACGTCATGGGCACTGAACGCGTTAAGATCCTTCGAAGATGTCTAAGGGGGCTGACCCCTTATCAGAGATATGTCCAAATATTTGGTACATGCCCACATTTTGCAGGAGTTTACTCAATGAACTCGTAAAAGGTACTACAGTTGTTCCATCTCACGAAGGCGGATTGGTCTTAATTGTGTGTGTAGATGCACATGCACGTTGTTTCTGTGTGCGTAAGCTCGGGAGCGCTCAGTATAGGTGGCATAGCTTACCTACACCTACAGTTACGCACACATGAGCGCGTCACAACTACAAGTATTACTCACCCGCCTTCGTGATATAGAACAACTTTACTAAATGCTTTTTGGCGAGAATTTGAGAAGTCATGATTTCGTTTTGTTTTATTTTCCAAAACTTGTGTTTCTTCGAATGTTAATGTGTAATAATGGTGGATTATTAACCGTTAAGTGTTCGTGAATGTGCATAAGTGTGGACAAGTGAAACAAAATTGGATAGCATTGCTTTTCGACTTCTCCCAAAAAGTCCGTGTTGATGTTTCAGTAAAGCCCCACATCTTTACTGAGGCACAAGGGGAGGGGTGGGATATTATATTTATGTATTTGTATATCTTATTATCTTTAAACTTGACGTATTATTACATGACACTGGCTGAATGCACAAGCCGTGCGAAGCCAAAATAAAGAAGAAAAAAAAAACAACTGTACTAAAGCATTTTTTTTTCTCACATTTCAGCTCCAGCGAAGCCGAACGTGACTCAATGAAGGAGATTCCTAACCCTAGGATCCGTGCTCACAGCCCCGTGATCTCACGTTGCGTCCGCGACAGTATACACGCGCCCCGTGTCTACCGCGCTATACGGCAGTTCTGATGATATTCACCTGATAACGAGTTAGTAGAGCTAGTCTTTTTTTATTGTAGATAGACCTTTTGACATAACCTCACCTGATGGTAAGCGACGATGTGGCCGACGATAGATCACAATGGTCTAGTAGACACCTATTCACTCTTGACTTGAAGAGAGTTTGTAGTTGTCTTAATCTGGTCACGGAGTTGATGAAGGCCTCCGTCATGGCTTAACGACTTTTCGAAAAAACGATAGTTCCATTGTAATTGATAGAATGGCGTGGTCGAAAAGAGATTGAATGAAAAGTAAAGTCAAAGTATCATTTATTGCTATGAATACATGTAGAGAAGGTGTAAAACAGTAAGTTCTCATGAGGCAGCTAATTCTGATAATGGAGCTTTTAATTTAACCACTAAAACCGGGACCGACATTTAAACATTCCCTCCGAAGCACGAATTATAGATAGAAAGTATGACAATATTTCAACAGAAATTATAAAACATTTTACTTTCTTTTGAATACTTATCTGAACAGCAATTGATGGATTGTATGAATAGGAAATCCAAGGTCAAAGATAGTGATCGGCTATTGACTAAAAAAGTAATTAATCTTTTTAGTCAACCTTGAAATAGAAATGAACATTGAAAATACTTAATAACACTATCAATTGATAGAAAAAAGCATTGGATCATGCATCCAAGGTCAAATAACAATTTTCTTTGATGACATCAATAAATTCAATTCACGCAAAAAATTCAAAGGTTCAAAGGGACTTTACTTACCCGGCTGGTTTGATTAGATACCTATATTATGATCATACCAGTAAACGCAAAAAACATGAAAGCATTCCTTGCGCTAGAAAATGACCCAACGAAAAGTGTGCTACGTTAGGCGGGGCTTGAGAGCTGTGCTGTAAACAATTAAAACCCAAACGTCGAGGGGAATTAAGTCGAGTTTTAATAGAAAATGACCCAACAAAAAGTGTGCTGCGGTAGGCGGGGCTTGAAAACTGTGCTGAAAACAATTAAAATCTAAACATCGAGGGAATAAAGTCGATTTTTAACTGTGCGTCTCGAGTTCAAGAAGAAGTTTTGACGTGTGAGTTTATTTGAAACTTTGTGCCATATTGCGAGCATATTTCTTTTGAAGGAATGCTTCCATGTTTATTTGCGTTTACTGGATCCTAATAAATGTATTGTGATTAGGTACTGCGGGGCTAAAATGACCGCTATAGCAGAAAGAAAGAAGGAATTGCCAGGGGCGTAGCTATAGCTTTGTTAAGGGGGGGTCCAAAGGTTCCAATATACAAAGATCTTTGTTAAGGGGGGGGTCCAAGGGTTCCAAAATACAAAAATTGACTAGGTTTCCTCCGAACTTAATGGGCTAAGGGGGGGGTCCGGACCCCCTAAACCCCCCCCTTATATACGTCCATGGGAATTGCAATATGTGCCGTTCTTGTCACTTTCAGTCTATGAAACGAGACGGCATATAGTTCGATTCCTATTATGATTCTGCTATAAAGACCTTTTTAAGACCGCTGGCCATACGCCTCCCCGTTTACATACAAATCGAATAAGTAACGTTTTACTACAAAGTTCCATATAGTAGGCATAGATTGTCTCTTGACCTAGAAACTATCATTTAATATGTAAGGGCTTTACCCACTACAATGTGACTCTTATATTACGAGTATAATAACATCGAATCTTCAACTAGGGACAGTCTACATAGTTTTGGGAGACTAAGTACTCAGCCAAGTAAGTAGTAGTATGGATGGACCATAGTTCATTTAAGAGCCATAATTCCCTAACGGTTATCGGATGATAATCATTAAGAACTGCCAAATCATCGAAATGTATCAGAGGGGCACATAGAAACCCTCCAAGTAGTGATAAGTGCGAAAGTGAACTCACACGTGTTGTGAAGGTTCAAAATGAATTGAATTTTGTGTTTTCGTGTTTGTTTTGCTTATGGTTTTGTTTGAACAAGTGATGAACAACGCAAGTAAAGGTGCCAAAAGTGAAAAGTCCGTTCAATCGTAGCATAGTGAGTAATTATACTTTCGAATTGACTATGTATTGTACTCAAACATAATGTATCGTTTGAAATACAAATCGACAAAAACAGACTGTATAAAAACATCTTACAAAGGATATTTGTGACTACGCCCCGTAACGGCTGAAACAAATGAAGTAAAACTTAGAAATATAGTTGCCAGGTCGAAAAACTGTATTTCTAAGTTTTACTTCAACTAAAACTAAAGTTTAAAACTATATTATAGTTTTATCAAGGTACTCCGTGAACGAATCCGCAGGCGGAAGTTAGTGTGTAATAATTGAAAACGTATTGCCCAAGCTTATTAATGTCCATACCTATTGTAAGCACACGTAGTACTAGACGCTCAATAAGTGCAGTAGACATCAATTATGACAGAAATAATATTTTTCTACTGTGTAGCCGTCCCTTAACTGTTCGCGTGTATTAAAACATTAATATAATCTTCACTTCGTGCACTAATCTATTACACTAGCGATTTTTAAGCGCATGCGTTGACAAATGTATTGCGATATTGTTGAGACATTATTAAACTTTATCTCTATGAAAACTAATTTAAAATATCAGTTTTCATGATAAAAAGGTAGGGACTAAATAGTCCAAACTTGGTAAATAATAGAATCTAAAACAAATATTGTAAAAGACGATTGAATATAATCCAAGGAAATTAATGAATAAATAAAGAAAGGAGATCGGTTTGATTGCGTTATTCATAAAGCGCTCAAGAAGCTGCTTTTATTGCCTTCTCTTTTCATTGAAATGTGAGTGACAAAAAAAAACATTCTGAACAGTGGGAGAAATTTGGAATTTGAGACAAGACGAAATCGCGACTCTCTCGATTGAATGAGTCGTGGTGTAGTTGCAACAACGCTTACGCTTAAAACACGTTTGTGTGATAGCTCCCTAAATATAACTTAATTGACAGATTTTCTTATATTTTGTATAAATGGTGGAAATCACTAATGGCTTAAACACGCGTTGGGCCAGCCTAGGCGAGCCTAGGCGAGCGCGAGTGAGAACGCGAATCGATGCAAGGTGAGATAGAGAGGCAATGCGAGCCTGGGCCAACATGTGTTTGCGCCGTAACGAGTTTTAATGTTAAAGTATCGAAGTATCCGCTCGAAGTTTTCACCTTGTACAATTTCTTCTTTTAAATAGAATTAATTCTTCTTTGGACAATATTTTAAGTTGCATATAATATATGTTATTATATGCAATATAAGTTAATTTCATGAGTTTTATGTTGGGTTGAATAGTAAGTTAAAAATATACTCTTATATGGAAAAGACCAAATGATTATTTGAGATCAAAAAAGTTTATTTATTTTATGTAAATTATAAAGGACGCAACCATGGAAGGTACTCGGTATTATTGTAAATATTATGATAGTTTGAAAGTCTATACTCGACGTGGCACATTGCACTGCGTGTTATAATGTCGTGTAAGTCGAGTTTTATTGTAATAAATTTATTGTTAATAGATCAATTATTACACAGTTATGTATTTTACTTTATATTTATAACTCCTTATGCAGTGCCCTCGCGGCGTTGCCCCCGTAGTGATGGTATATAGTGATGATGATGATGATGAAAAGTAGACTATACCTTCCTCAATAGTTTAGCTATCATAGTTTTTCAAATCCGACTTGTAGTTCCTGAGATTAACGCGTTCAAACAAACAATCAAACAAACTCTTCCGCATTATTAGATTAGTATAGTATAGATAGAGTATAGATTATTAGCTTTGTGGTACTAACAACTACCGTTAACAAAGCTAGTTTCCACCAAAAAAACCCTAGGAAAAAATATTTGATGAGTAGGCTCATCCAACAAAGAGTGAATCTTCCTCTATGCCCTAGTAATTATAAACTTCCTTCTCATCCAATGAAGCCTACGACAAAGTTTATGCATTTATACCTGCAACCTGGGCTTTATTACCCATACCCCGGACACTAGACGAAATCTCTATGCAAAAGCGGCGTCTGACTAGCTATATTTACACTACACAATGTCAGTTTTGTAAACAGTAAGGTTGTCACCGTATGAATAATGTACACTGTGGTCTCGGTCTCGTCTATGCGTCTGCGCGTGTGGCGCGTTCCGTGCTCAAAGTCAGCTCCTCGCCAGCTCAAACTCAGAGTGTCCATTCTATACGTAGTATTATTATCTATTCTATGATCTGGATGAAGTTTACTATCTTATAAAAAATAAACAATTTCAATTTTTTTAAGCCATTATGAAAGTGGTCGTTTCGCTTTTATACAATAGCCAAGACTCAAGTGAATTCTGAAAATCTAAGATAAAATTATGATCGAAAACCTATTTCCAAAGACTTTCCTATTTCTTAGATAATTTGAGTTTTGGAAAACAAATGTGGCTGGTAAATAGCTTTTCAGTGGTAGGTTTATTAAAGAAGTTGTGTTAGAGTACTATTATTCTGTTGTGTTAGTCTTGGGTGAGAAATGAAAAACTTAGGGCAACGATAAAATGCACATTTATTTCAGTCATCAATATTCGAAAGAGAAATTCTCGATTATACATAATGAAACTACATCTGAATAATTAATTAATAATAATCATACATATAAAACTATAATTATGTAAAGATATTTATTTACATGCACATAACGTACTGCTTTTACATTAACTTACATAAGTATTTAACTTACATAAGATAAATATTTAACACCAGAGTGCTAATTTCTTATGAAACTGTTCCTTTAGTTAGATGTAGCGTCAGCTCTGACTAAAATGTCCAGTCAAATAAAAGTTATCTAGCACTGTTTTGCAATGGACTTATTTATTTTATTTATTTATCTTTAAACAGGAGCCGAAGCATGGGAGCTTTTCTGGCAACTCAACACCTGTCGTGGCAATTTTCATGTTTCAGCCTAAACTAAAAATAAATTAATGAATAAATTTTAAGACCAAGATCCAGTTTCAATATTCAATCTGTATGTTTTTTACTGTAATAAGATTTGTCCTTCAGAAGTATGTAATGTCAAATATCTGACCACGTTAAGGATAAGAAAAAATGAAAATTAAAGAAACTGGCCCTAAGAACAGTGCTAAATATCTTCTGTCTACAAAATTTACACAACATACAGATCAATAACTCCATACTTAGAAGTCTTATTAGCAAGGAATTTTTATACTAACGAATTTCTTTGCTTATTAGTCCTTTACTTCACAAGGCCGATATCCCTAGCGACGTCCGCGAACGCGTCGACTGCCCGTGTGACGTCATCGCTCGTGTGCGCAGCGCTCAGTTGCACGCGCACTCTGGCGGCGCCCTTAGGAACTACCGGGTAGCTGAATGCTACTACGTAGATACCGCGTTCTGGAAGTTTAGAAGATAGTGTGTAAAGAAAACTGCTTGATAGGTTAAACTTACTACTACAGACTAACCCGTTAACCGGTCGCTTGCTTTTGGGAGCGGATGATATAATGGATATGCTTGCTAGAGCTCAAACAGCTGCTAATCAGTTACGAAATGAGATGTGAGCGACAAGAAAAAAAAAAACTTCAAAGTCTGGCTAAAATCACATGAAGAGTGTTATCATTATCACACTGGTGGTTTACGAACGGTTTCAAAGCGGAGCGGGTGCGCAGCGAAAACGTTGCGAACGCGCAGCGAAGACGTCGCTGACGCACAACGTCGAAGTTCTTTCACTCCGCTTTGAAAACGCTCGCAAACCGCCAGTGTGATAAGGCCCTAATACCTATAGATGAAAATCTACAAGCCGCTTGCAAAAGCAGGGTTTTAAATAATGAACTCATTCTGCATTTCCTTAGAAATTTCCAGTAGTAGTGGCCAGTAAAGGTTCTTTCTGTCATGTTCTCCACTCTCCCATCATAACTCATCACAGTCAGGACTATGACTGTTGGGTTTTTATATCTACTCACTCAGCATTCCCTTATCGAGTTACACAGTGACTGACAGCTGGGTATTGAATGGGCGTTTTTCCACTTGACGGCACGGCAACGGCGACGGCACGGCAAAGGGCGTTTTTCCATTAGCCGGCACGGCACCGGCACCGGCACCGGTGGTGGGGATGCAAAAATGTATGAAAATCACTGGCGCCGGTAAGTAGAAAGGCGAGCCATACATTTTCATACATTTTTGCTTCCCCGGCGCCGGTGCCGGTGCCGTGCCGGGCTAATGGAAAAACGCCCAATCTGAGAAGCAAAAATGTAAACGCCGGGCCGGTGCCGGTGCCGGTAAGTGGAAAGGCGAGCCGTACATTTTCATACATTTTTGCGTCCCAGATTTCCGTGCCGTCGCCGTCGCCGTTGCCGTTGCCGTGCCGTCAAGTGGAAAAACGCCCAATAGGTACTCACTCAGCATTCCCTTAGCGAGTTCGACAGCGAGCGGTGCCTCGCCGACCATAACAGGACAGATGGGGTGATCGTCCCCGGCCACCGTGAGTCCCGCGGCGGACATCCCCGCGCGGAACTGTCGCGTGTTGTCGCGCAGTTGTTGCCGAAGCTCGGTGCTTGTCTCTACTAGGTCTAAGGACTGGAAGAAAATACAGTTTAAAATAAAAAAATATATATATATTTATTCAGAACAAAGTACACAAGAACTCATTACATTGGAACGGTGAGAGCTGCAAAAGTACTAAAGACTGTGTAGCAGTCTCAACGTAAGAATTTTCAAGTTTCAAAGTAAGAATGTGGTTCAAGTTTGTCAGGAAAATTACATAGATTTATCAATAAACCTATTATAGCTGTGTGCCTGAACTGAAAGTAGAGCTGCTCTAAGTTAGCCAAATTATTTGACTCTTTCATTCGCCTACAAAAACTAGTAGGTACAAAGACCAGCAGTGCGATTCAGACTTGCGAAAATGCATCCGATTCGATGATTCTCTTATGAAGGTTGATGTTTTTTCAGCGAAGAAAACTTTCCGAATTCGGAATATATTCCGAGGTCTGAATCGCATTGCAGGACGAGTTTGACCTTACAGCTGTTGACTTCAAACATTGCAACAAAAATTTTCAATTCTTCCTTACTTTTAAAGAAGCAGAGACCACAGCAGGCGGGGGTGCATTAGAGAACAGATAAGGCCGAGACACATTCCTGAGCAATGTGACCAACTCCTTAGGCCCAGTGGTGTACCCCCCCGCGGCTCCGCTCACGGCTTTACCGAGCGTGGAGCAGATTATATCAGCTGCACCCATCATTCCACAGTACTCTTCAGTGCCTCTGAAATGATCAATAAAAAGTAAGTTCGTATGTGGCCAACTCTGCTCTGGTGACGGAGTTTTTAGACCGCCTTAAGGCCCGCGTCAATTGCCTTCGAAGCACGGAAGCGCTCAGCTCGTAACATATTAGACATATTCAGTGGTATAAATAAACGAGGTATAAAGTGCCATTTCAATAACCTAAGAAATAACCTGTAACCTGAATTATTTGAGGATTTTGATCTGTTTTGTGATCTCTAAGGCTTTCGTCATGACTTAACGACTTAAAAGCCGAGACCGACAATTTAACATGACCTCCGAGACACGGAAGCGCTCAGCTCGTAACATATTAGACATATTCAGTGGTACAAATAAACGAGGTATAAAGTGCCATTTCAAGAATAACCCAATTGAGGATTTTGATCTGTTTTGGGATCTCTTTATATAAAAAATGAAATAAACATTTTGGAGCTGAGTTGCCTTGATTTTCGATGTGAAGGTTGCGGGTTTGAATCCCGGCCGTGCATCAATGGATTTTTCTTTGTGAAAAAAGGAGCTCGAAATTGCGAAGGAAAACATCATGAGGAATCCAGTTAGCTTGCTAATAGCGGCGATGGGCTAGAAACCTGATGCATATTATGGAATGATAACTTTGGTGAAATTTGAGCTCGCTCGTAGGTACCTACCGATTTTAACATTCGCGTGCAAGAAAAACAAAAGGCACCTTTAAGCTTAATACAGAAAAAAAATTAAGAAGGAAAATCAACCTGTTAATTATCATTTCGCATTGAAATTGTCTCAAACGACCTTTCCGCTTTCAAGGTTGTCCATGTTCATTATCTATTTAAGTATTATGCCTATTTTTCCTTGTTTTTGTCTTTATGCAAAATTTTATTCGATCGCGTACGTTACGACTACTAACTGGCTATAGATTTTTGATTACTACCTATTAAAAAAATATATAAATCTATTTGTCATTTGGTTATAGTGAGTCGTCTGAAATTTGAATTACCCTACCGAGCACAAAGGCGTATGTAGGTACCTACCTATTAGATTCGTTCCTGTAAATAAATAGATAGGTAGATAGATAGATAGATAATTCTTTATTGTAACACCAACATTATATAAATGTGGTTTCTCACCTTCCAGTTTCCCCGAAAAAGCCGGTAGCATGGCTATCATCAATTGCAAGTAGGGCTCGATACTTATCGGCCAGGTTCCGCAGACCTTTGATGGGAGTGACAGTCCCATCCATAGAGAATACTCCATCGGTCACTATGAGCTTGATGCGAGCTTCGCTATGTGCTAAGAGGTGTTCTAACTCTGCAAGTCAAATTAGGCATCTAAATCAAAGGCCCAGAAAAATCAGAAAAAATTACTTAGGTATCTGATAGTAACAATCTCAGTTGACAAAATTTGTGTCGAGGTTTCGCCTGTCTTTAACAACTGATATCGCGATAGCGAGCAATATAGCATCTCCTACACGAAAACGATAATCACTTAGGTCAATAATACGCTCTTCTTGGTCATAATTTTTGAATACATTGATTGTTTTATTGTTTGCAAAACTTTTAGACCAACCTCGAAAAATATTTCGCAATTTAACTTTGTCGAAGCTGTAGGTATTTCGCAATCACTGCCTAGAAATAGTTACAGAAACCTGTTGCTTGCAGAACAAGATCATAATGTTAGCTATTTTTTAAAATGTTTTTTAATAAAAAATAGCTAACATCATGATCTTGTATAACTACGAAGATTTTCTTAAACTTAACCTAGAGTTTAGCTATCAAATGCAGAAAGAAATTTTCAAATCCAACTGGTATTGAATTAGTGCGTTCAAACAAACAAACTTTTTTATAAAATGGTACCTACTGATTGATATGAATGAAACTATTCACAAAGAAAGTCCTTTCTGTGAACATTACAAAAGGTACCTTCTCATAAGTTTTATTTCAACTACTTAACTAAAGTTCTACACTTCTACCTAGGTATATCATATTATACTTCTATTATACCTACAGGTATCTAAACAGTACCTAAAACTCACCATTAAGATCTCTATGTGGGTACCGGAACTTCTGAGCCTTGCAAAGTCGTATCCCATCAATAATAGACGCGTGGTTTAAAGCATCAGAGAAGACCGCGTCTTCTGCCGACAGCATAGACTCAAAAAGACCAGCATTGGCATCGAAACATGATGCGTAGAGTATCGTGTCCTCACGCTCGTGAAACTGGGACAATCGTTGTTCTAATTCCTAGAAAAGATAAGAGCTGCACTTGGTTGTTTGTAGGGATTTAAATGCATTGATAACATTGAATCGTACACAAGTTTTTGTTATAGGTATTTATATAGAAACAAAGACTTGTACAAGGTCTTTTCAGTCCAATTCTGCCCATTTTTGAACCTAAGTTTTTGCTTATCACGAGTCAACAAGCCTAAAACGATCGAAAGATAGTTTTACTGATTCAGAGCAATTTCCTTCAGAAGTATGTCCAAAACGAACTGTGCATTAGTTCATGCCCAACAGTGTATTTTTGGACAAGCCTAAAACTAATGCTAGACTTCAGACCTTGAGTGTCTGAAGAGTGTACGTCTACATAAAATCGTTGCAAATGATCTTTGACAGCTCAAGTAATTCAGATGTGTCCCAATGCTTAGCGTACAAGCAGCTATTGGCAACAGGGTAAAATAAATGACTAAGTTTAAACAAACCAAGTCTGATTTTGAAAGACAAGTCACATTCAAAACCCGTTAGAAACGTGCGTAGTGAATAACTTACCTTATGAATAGTTTGTGTTCCGCAAATGAATCTGACGGAGCTGAGACCAGCGCCGTAACGCTTCAGGCCTTCTCTTGCTGCCTCCACTACTTCGGGATGATTCTGGTAAACAGAACAAATTGTATTGGTTTCTCGAGCAAAAAATAGAAAACAAAAAATATTGTGACTTTTGTAGGTATCAAGTGTTATTATTCTTGTGTAAGAAACCTAATCTACCTAACTTCGCTCTTTTAGCGTCACCCTAATGAACGTCATTACTTTGAGACCGGCCCACCCGATAGCTTCCGAAACAAGAATTAAACAGTGCAAATTAAATCAAAAATCTATCATTTATCATATATCAGTTACTGTCCCAAAAGGTAACATCAAGTTTGGCCACATTAGTTTTTAATCCAATGTGGCTAGTTGTGCTAGAGTAGTTAGTTAGACTTTGTAATTTATGTTCTTGAGTTCATAGCAATACAACACTATATTTTCTAAGTAATATGGAACGATATTGTACTCACAGAAAGCCCCAAGTAGTTATTGGCGCAGAAATTCAAGAAATCACCATCAGCTCCTTGTACTTTCACCTGTAAGAACGTTAAAGGAGTGTGGGCAAAAATGTATGGGCACTTCACCCACGGCCGCCACAGCTCAGACTACTTTTGTTTAGAAGGTATCACATCCATGTATCTCTGTGCCAATGCGCATCAAATTCTGTCCCAGGGTTCTCTATTTATTTTAAGTCGAATAGGTTTAACTTACAGACAGGCTAAAATGGCCGTTACCACATTTTCGGTCATAAATATATGGACCCACCACGGCCGCCACAGCTTAGAATACTTTTGTTTAAAAGGTATCACTGCCATGTTTATTTGTGCCAATGCGCATCAAATTCTGTCCTAGGGTTCTCTATTTATTTTAAGTCGAATAGGTTCAACTTACAGAGGTGCTAAAATGGCCGTTACCGCAATTCCTTTTATGAATCATAATAATGAATCGTAATTATGTTTATGGGATCAGGATTACGCAGGATCACTGGATCAGAATCACAGGATCAGGATCACGGGATCAGGATTACACAGGATTACTGGATCAGGATGACAGGATCAGGTTCACGGGATTAGGATCACGGGATCATGATCAAGCAGGATCACGGGATCTGGATCACGGGATAAGGATCACGGAATCAGGATCATGGGATTAGGATTACGGAATCAGGATCACGAGATCTGGATCACGGGATCGGGTTCGGGATCGGTCCAAGTAAGTTATCTGCTATACATTTCAATACGAACTGTTTGGCCACTTGGCCGGCGAATTACTTTCCTCATATTCGAAATGAAAAGCAGTGTGTACTTCGGGTGAAAGACCTATTTATGCACTCGAACTATTGGTGCCCTCGCTACGCTCGTGCGCCAAACCATCTCATGCCTGAATAGGTTACTTTCAACCAACTTGTAACAATCTACTAATTGCTCCCTTGTCATAAAATCTAGTACTAGTACTACTCAGGTTAGGTACAAACATGGATTTATCTAGTGACCCCTGGGATAGATTTTAATGCGTCGATAATAAAAAATGCTTAATTTTGTTAGGTCTTTCGAGTCATATTAGTTACATTGCTGGCGGAGCTGGGTGAAGTTTGCCCACTATCGTTTAGAAAATCATATAAAAAATAAAACTATTATAATAAAAAAATATGGACTGTAAACCTACAATGCTGGCTGGCTGCAGTAGAAATCTTACACGATTCTGATTGTTTTAAAGACTTCCGTCTTTCAGATAGTACGAGGCAAATCCAATACAAAATACCAATTCAATAAACCAATTGAATTGATGAGACCTAAGTATTTGTTAATTGTGGAAATCCGACGTCGAACGAAAGTGGTCGATGTTGGAGACCATTATGAACTTGAAATGGAGTTGGTCAGGACACTTGGCAAGATTTGGTGATGGCAAGTGGAGTAAGGCTTTCACTGAGTGGTGGTCTCAGGGATTCACTAGACCTCTTGGCAGACCAGCAGCGCGATTCAGACCTCGGAATTTATTCCGAATCTGGAAAATAACGTTTCTTCGCTGAAAATAAAGTAAAATTTTCGAAGAAAATCATCGAATCGGATGCATTATCGGAAGTCTGAATCGCCTGGACCACCTGCCAGATGGATGGACGACATAGTTGCCGTACTGGGCAATGGATGCAAAAGGCTCAGAGTAGAGCTATTTGGCGGTTAGAGAAGGAGGCTTATGCCCAGCAGTGGGTCACTACAATCTGATAATCTGCATTGACATTTAATTCTAAAATTCATTCGCATGTAACCATTTTAAATTGTGCTGGTGTACCTACTCTACGTAAGTGGTCAATTAAATAAATAAATAATGATGATGGTTATTATATCGATCTTTATTCAATAGTGAGAGCAAACGGGCTTCAATGATCATGATTAATGATAAAAGTGTTACCTTGGTAGCCTGAGGGGAAGTGAGCACCCGCTCATGTTTCCAGGTCTTCGCACGTTTGATCTCCTGCAGCCTGTCTTCAAGAACCTCGCGCAGTTTGACAACTCCAGCTCTTTCGCTCTTATGCAAGTCATGGAGGTGACGGACATTTTGACCGTTGAATGCTGCAAAATGTTCTATCATAATTTATGTTCTCTCGAAGGCTTATTTTAAAAAAAATCTAGGATCGAAGAAAATTATATTTTACCTTACATCTTAAGTCTGTATGTAGGTAGGTAAGTCTAATATCTTGTTGGTAAAATTGGTTGAAATAGATCGTACAAACTACTTTAATTTTCCTACATGATTTCCATTCAAGTGCAATTACCCGTTTCAAGGTCAAAGATAATCTGATACTACTTACAAAGTAACTATTAGTGATCCGTGGTACTGCAGTCACATTACGAACATAAGTATATAGTGGCACTAGGTTATTTGTTTAGTTGACAGCGTAACTAATGGAGTAGCTATTTCATTAGTTACGTTGTGTTTCATTTGTGATCGTGAATGATACTCAGCTGAATTCACGATCACGAATTAATCCTTCTTGAGGACTACTTCAGCTTTGTTCTGTCATGCAGTTATGTTGCGTAAGTACCTACCTACTTGTTCTGTTCCAGTTCCAATACAACTAAATCATAGTTTAAAATGATTGGAAAATGGTTAAAAATAATTGCCTTAGTTCCAATTTCTTCAGCTAAACAGACAAGCTGATGTAATTATTAATTTATTCTTGAATTAAAAGTTCAACGGTAAAGGAAGAATTTGTAATTACCTACGTAGGTATGTCCATAAATATACCTACCTATTTACCTACAGACATCTTTATTTCAAAGATAAGCAGAACATCGTTAAGTGAAAACAAAGGCTAGCATTCTAACAATGTGATACCTATAAAAGCATGAGTTACCTATACCTACTCTTTTAATACAATAGGTATTTATTTAATACTAATTAGGTCAACGGCAGCTAGACTGTAAGCGATTGTAATAAGATCTTTCTATGTTAACCTGAACGAGATAATATTTTAAAATTCTAGAATATTCTAATGTTACATACAAAACCGAGAACATACCTACCTACTTAATAAGTTCACTAAAGTCTTGCTAAACAGTCCGAACACAGACGAAAGGACATCGCACAAATACAAGGCCGTCTGGCGCCTCACAAACACAATAAAAACTTCACGAAAAAATCCACTTCAATCTTATAAAATAAACAGAAACACTGCACTTGCACTAGATATAAACTAAATAAATATGATTTTTCTTAAGTATTATTTTATAGAGAAAACTCACCGGTGCGCAGGAGTTGTGACCGTAGAGCCATGTCGTCGAATGGGGGCGCGGCACGCGAACCAACCGGCTCACTTTGGTAACCAGTCACGCAACTTTGTACGAACATTTGTTTTTGTAGGTATACGGTGTATGTATACATGTAGTTAGGTATCGTATGTGTTTTTGTTGGTAGATGCGTCATTTAGCATCTAGTAGTCTGTGGTTGGTAGAGCACTTGCTTAGTTCAATGGCGTTGTGTTATCGTATACTATGAATGATACAAATAGAAATAATCTTATTTGTACATGTAGGTATCTACTCAGACCTTTTAGAGGGAAATAAGTACTAATCCTAGTGGAATTTTCCTAAATTATTCATAATTTGAGTCTTATCTTTGATTCGTTGATTTTTTTGATGATTTTTAGAAAATTATCTAGGTACCACAGTTCTGTATTTCATTACTTTGCATGATTCTAATTTATTTATATTACCTACTTATTAAATGAGTATTAGGTTTGGTATGTTTCTCCTCTATGCGTTCCAAAACTATTGATTAGATTGTTTGTGATGAAACTTCGGTTGTCTTCTGAGAACGCCCGCGAGGGTTTCTGGCCCCAAAATACCTAAAAACTTAGGTGACCTAGTTTATAAAAAATGGCGGTACGAAGTTCGCCGGTTCAACTATTACATATTTTTTTATAAGTCACAAGTAGAGCACTGTTTGTAGAGACTACCTCAATCCTAACAGCATTTTTTTTTCTTTTATCAATCAAATGATGTGAAGCACTCAGAATACTGACGCGTTATGTTTTTATAAGTAGATTTGGAACCGATTAAATTCCTAAGTAGGTGTAGGTATATGGATTTATCCTGTTTGCGTTCCTAAATTGGTAGGCACCTAATTACAATTACCTATGGATTTGAATATATTAGCTTTGGATATTGGCCCACTGATTATAAAAATACATACGCGCGTCACGTTTTGTTTGTTTAATCTCTAGGTACCTCTCTACCAAAT
Source organism: Camptogramma bilineatum (assembly GCA_958496255.1). Lineage (NCBI taxonomy): Eukaryota > Metazoa > Arthropoda > Insecta > Lepidoptera > Geometridae > Camptogramma > Camptogramma bilineatum. The sequence continues at coordinate 5,090,223 of OY292467.1, read as the reverse complement.
ACCACATGTGCTCATTTAAAGTGTGCTGGGGAAGCTCAAAACACAAATTATGTTAATTTATAAAATTTTATTCAGAGATTCATAAAAAGATCTTCGATCCTATCTTATAGTTTTAAGGCTTTTGATATAGAGCTTAACTTAAACAGTGTATTAAGAATGCAATCAATATGTGAAATTAAACAGGAGAAAATCTTTAGAAATACTGATTGGATTATAAATTTCCTTCACTCATTAAAAAAAATAAGTACAAAACTAATTTCTCAGTAAATGAATGTTTAACTAGAAATGTTGCTCAATGTTTTATTAGCACTTCTGAAATGGTTAGCAATAATTTGCATTCTTCATTCGGCTACAACTGTTGAAGATTTGCGTATTCGACACCAAAGTCTGAAACAGAGAAGCGATGTTTTATAGGAACTTGTAGTTCCGGGTTGCAACTGCAATGATACTAGGTACAATCTATGTCATTTTCCACTATCAAACTGGAACAAGGATATTGACGTTAACAACACAAGAAAACATAGCTGATAGAAGGAAGGTATAATACCGTACCAAACAGATATTAAAGTCACGGCTTTATTTCAATTCTTGTTGAGGTCATTCGGTAGAGTCGCCTAAATTGTTTCTTTTTGACACTGAATATTATTTTTGCTAGATCTTCGACATTTCATAAACTATGTTTTTGTGTTTTTTTAATGCTGTATTTTGAATGAGCTAGTGGTAGTGGTGGCGCATTACTTTGTTCGTATACTTAATTAGAAACATTGTTGCATAGTTTTTATTGCAAAAATGCGCAGTACAATTATGTTTTTGTGTAATAAAGAGAAAAATAATGATACGAAGACGCTATAAGAAATTCAAACAGTTTCCGTATCTAAGATGATTCGATTATTCCCAGATAAGACGTGGTCGGCAAAAGGAAAAACGATGTTTCCTTACGTAGGTATTAAATCAAATAAATTGAAAGCAGTGAAGCGTTCTGGGTGTCTGTCTACGGGTGGAATCCGAAACACCGAACTAACGCACTAAAACTAAAATGGTTGATAAGTAATTGTTTTGAAGGCCGCGACTCTGAAGTGGAATTGGGCTAAGATGATTCGGTTATATTTACATATCTTTTATCGGTAGATATGTAACAAAAAATATAACGAAGTGAAAAACTAAAAACTGCCCCCTGATTGTCTAACTTGTCTCAAACCTCAAATTGGTCTCGAACTGTCAAACCTGTTTGTCCTGGGTGGGAATCGAACCCACGACCAGAAGTTCAGAAGGCAGAGTTACTACCAACTGAGCTAAGAGGCCAGTCATTTATTATGTCACAATATCAGACCACAATATTATAATAACACTAACCTCATAGTGAAATAATAGATGATCTCAATGAGGCTTAGGAAAGAGAATCCCATGAAAAGTCCCATGATACCTCCGCAGTTGGCAAGGAAATCCGTGCCTCCGTACAGTTCCGATCTACGCAGGGATGTGAACAATTCCTCCGCGAAGTATATTACCAGCCCTGAGGGTAGACGCCTGAAATAACACTAATATTATAGGGGAGAGCAGGTAGGATTCGTACACTTTTTATTCTGAGGCCTGTAAAAAAAAGCTAACAGCTATTGTAAAATTATTTCAATGCTGCTTTAATACCTACTTATCTGGCTTTAATAAAATTGTAGTTCAGTGCTGATACAATGACACATAGTCGAGCTTTGGTGGTTTTTCTAAAAAACGGGAAACGTACGAAAGCACCCCACACGTGGTGGCTTCATACACAGTGATTATACACAATAAAAACATTTATTGAGATCAAAATTAACATAGAATCAGCCTTAAATGCAGTAATAATTAACCATATTGGTTTTTACACAGTCTAGTTACAAAAAATAACAATTATCATAAAATTGTCTTCTTAGTCCATAAAGGAACCAATCAACATTATAACTTTTTAATATTGGACCTACTATTGCACATAATGAACATAGACAGATTTTTCCAAAGCTAAAGATGTTAGCTGTTCTTGCTGTAAGAGCAGATTTGTGTTGCGGCAGTATTAACACCACATCTGCTAAGTAAACTGTTCCATTCATACTGTACGAATCTACCCCACACGTAACTGTACGTAGGTACCCCAACCCAAATAATCCACAAATAAATTCAAAATAAAAATAACTGTCACGGTTATCTTAAAATAAATGTTAACATAACAAGCTAGGGCATCAATCCATAAACAACAATAAATAACCTTAACATTTAGAGGAAAGCATATTAGAGATAAACGCGTTCAAAAGTGCATTCAAAAATTACTTAAGGGCTCGGCGAACGTATCTACTTACCTAGGAACGTAATACCAAAATAATTTAAAATTTGAGCATATTTTTATCACTTTACGTTATTATTTGGATAAAGGTAGTATTTATCTAGGTTCCTGTTAAACTTTTGTTTCAAAAAACTTACTATAGAACAAATGAAAAGAAAAAATGCCATTTTTGGTGTACCTACAAAGATTTCAATTCAATTGGCTTACATTTCTTTTTAGGTAAGTTTTTCGGAACAAAAGTTTAACAGGAACCTAGATAAATACCTACTCTCCTAATCTAACAACATAAACTGATATAAACATGCTTACATTTTAAATGATTTCGGTATTACGTTTTTATGGAAATTCGCCGGTCGCAGCCCTCTTAAGCAGCGCAAAAACGCATATCGACTTGATCCAACCAAGCTGGCGGCCGCACTGTTGCCCCGTCCCGTAGTTAGACTTAGGGTATGATGGTATGTCACGCATACAAACATGAACGCGTCAACGTATTGGATTGTGTAGATATGACCACTGTACGAATGCTCCCTCTGTACGAATCCTACCTGCTCTCCCCTAAATGCGAAAGTTTGGATGTTTGGATGGATGTTTGGATGTAGTTTTGTTCCTCTATAACTCGAAAACCACTGAACCGATTTGGCTGAAATTTAAAACATAGATAGATAATTACCGGGAATAGGACATAGGCTACCTTTTATCCCGAAAAAATGCACGGTTCCCGTGGGATAAACAAAATAGTAGTCTACGCGGGCGAAGCCTCGGGCGTCAGCTAGTAATTCATATCTATACTTACTTAGCAATGTAACATAACAGTTTGCTATGAGAAAATCTTGGTCGTGCTATTGAGTAGAATTAGAGATAATAAAATTATTATACAGTGAATTATCAATAATTTTCGACTTCACAGTAAAATTAATCTTCTTGTTAACCGACTTCAAAAAAAGGAGGAGGTTTTCATCGGAATCTTTTTGATTGTGCTTTTTTAATTTAATATATCTTTACCGATTACTCGAAGACATCTGGACCGATTATTTGGAAAATTCTTTTTTTATTTGAAAGGGTTCCCTTTCCGATTGGTGTCACAAAAATTTGTTGAGGATCTTCGAAGTAATGAACAGAAAAAGAAATGTACCTCGAGAGTGCAGAGAATTGCTCAGCTAATATAAAATTGAAGTCAGTTTTTTATTTTTTTTTATTTAGCCACTGTAGAGGTAGTACATATTATATCTGTACCTACATACCTATAACCTTTAGGCGGCCTAAAAACTCCGTCACCAGAGTTGGCCACTAGCTCGTACGAACTTACTTTTTTACTACTTACCTACCAAAAACTTAAACATAACCGTGTATTGTGTGAAATTCTTATCTACAATCTTAAATTTATAAGTCACCATAATAATTCATTATTTTAAACATATGTAAGTACTTACAATCCTTGAGCGATATCAGGATTAGGGTTCCGCTTATAAGTAGTGAGATCGTAAACCGCCTGTGATACTTCAGCGTCGTATTTGAGTTCCGTACAAGCTTGTAGACAATCACAGTTGTGGACTTGTTTCTCTTCATTACTCTTCAGAGATGACTTGGAGAGGGATAACTCCTCTGAAAATACAAACAAACTTTGAAATGAAACTACATGACTTTAGAATTTGTCATAAATAGTACCTACCCAAAGTAAGAAACTAAAATTATTTGTCATATAGCTTCACATAAGTATTCGTGTTTATTTTTAATGCTCTAGAATTTATCTTTTTTTCTTTCTATTATCATGTCAATCCTTCTCAGTATTTGGACTTAGATTATGATATACTTACTGAAAATAGAAAGTTAATTGTAAATCTTCTTTACATACCCAAAGCAGATATGATGCAATTTTTTTTGCCTCCACCGCATACTTTTGTTTCTGGTCCATCTGTAAACCAAATATAAAGTTGGTAAGTATCAGTATTCACATTCCAATAGTATGGAAGAACCAAAGATAACGCATTTATCCTACTAAGGCTAGATTCGACCAAAAGTGGATTAAGTTTTTACTCGAGACTATTAGCTAGCCGACATATTTTGAAATACAATTGTTTAGAGAGCGCAAGCGAACATTATTATGTGTATACAAATTATTCTGGTTATAAGGTGTCAACTTTACAACGTCAAAATTTTCAAACAAACATTAGTTTACTCTCGAGACTAAGCTTAATCCAGTTTGGTCGAATTCAGCCTAAGTAAAAAGAACATTGTAAGCTTGAAAATGTTACCATTCAGATTTTAGACCTTTTTAGTAAAGACATTCTTATTCTTAAAAATTACTGTGAGTTTGTTATTGAGTAGACATACGTACATACATAAAATCACGCCTCTTTCCCACAGGGGTAGGCAGAGACCACGGATATAAAACAAATAACATACGTGGCATATAAAGCGGCACGCATCCACATCTTGAGGCTGTGTGGTTCGAGGAACATTCCAACTCACAGTTCCGCTGCGTGTAAGTTCGGAAGAACCGAAGATAGCGCTCTTCGGGGAAGTAGCATTGTCGTCTGAAAAATGTTACGACAAATCGGTACAGAACTTCAAGCTATCAGTAATTAGTACCTACTTATAATGGACATCGGCTATTTTCGTATTTTCTGAATTTATCCGACAGCAATGTATGATTCCACAAAACAGAATGCAACAGAAGTGCACGTCAGTCGTTAGCTACGCAGCTCGCAAGGCTTGATTGAAACTAATTTGCTTTTAGGTATGTTTATTTGTTTGGCATAAAGTTGAGTTTATGAGTAATTTTCATTTCCAAATGACTTCGTCAATCGTTTTTGTAATTTTATGCGACTGTTTCCGATATTTTCCAAAACGCATTATTTTCCTGTTTTTACTGTAGTAGGTAAATTTTCCAAAAGAAAAATACATATTTCTTAGACTTCCTACTTATTAACAATTACTTACACGCTATCAGGTCCTTAAGAAAAACCAAAGAAAATATTACCTTATATAACATAACTAACATAACTAACTGGAACTAAGAACATAACTTACAAATAAATTAAATTCTTATTTCGTCTTGTAAGAATTTTAGTTATGTTCTTTAGGAATAATTTTCAGGCGTTCATTATCCGCGATACACATAGCCTTGACTGAGCAGGCTGTTTGTCTGTCCGAAAACTTGTCAGAATCTTCTAGCTTGGGGTCTGAGATGTTAATTTGCAATAACATCTACAAAAAAATGAGTAGATACAAAGACCAGAAACAAAACTCAACACTTACTTATTCGGTGGGTAATGTCTTAATCCTTCAGAGGTGTCCATAACTCGAGGAGTGATCGCTGCCGCCGATTGGAACTGAATTGGCAGTCGGAAGAAGTTTTGGCCCATGTTGGGAAGCTCAGCTGGGTTATGTAGCCAAACCTTATAATCATATTCTTTTTTTATTCCACGTAGGTCATAGCTCCAATAAAGGCACCGAAGTGGAGGGAGATATAGCGAGATAGACCAGCAAAACGTTTTTTTTTTCAGTTTCATAATTTCCTTTTCATTTTAAATTTTATAGTAACAAGTAGATGTTTTAGTTAATTTTGACGAAATGACGAAACAAAATGAAAAGCTCTCTATTATTTACGTAGGTACTTATGTTTAAACTTGAAATATGACCATAGTCGTACCTGTGGTCGTACTTAGAGATGAAAAAGGAAAGATTCGGGAACTAAGTAAGTACAAGAATAATGAAGATACAAAATCACGACCATCATAAACGACAAGTTGATGATTGTTGAATGATTGAAAGAAGAATTAATGAGTAAATAACAGGTTCTAAATGTTACATTTGTATTTACCTTGAATCCTTGCACGGGTCCTCGACAGATTTGATCCAAATCTCTAGTATCGGTCAGTAAAATTGTCTCGAATTCTACTCCCCCATAACTCTGTGATATATAAAACAAAGAAAAGTTAAATTTATGCAATCTCACCGTCACTCACTCCTTACAAAATTCAATAGTTTACCATTTCCATAGAAAAGACTTCAACGCGCTCTCCTTTGATGCACCTTTTAAGTTCTACGAAGTTGCATGGAGAGATTTTTTTTTAATAAAATGTATTAAGTAGGTATATGTATTAAATGTAAATGTATAAACTACAAGACTATCCCGAATATATTTTTTGGGTTACTATTTATTTTATTTACTGCCTGTTTAATTAAATAATTAATTTTTTTACGCGCATTAACACGAGCACTAAACGGTAAACATCGTGAGGAAATCAGTTTCTAATAGCGTCGATAGGCTTGCAACCAGTCACGTACGGAATACCAACTTTTGCAAAATGTGGGCATGTACCAAATACCTATGTATTTGGACATAGGTACCTACATCTTACTACCCCCTAAGACATCTTCATAGGATCTTAAAAAAAATGCCATAAACGATCTCGAACTCGCCTTGGGGATACAGTCGTGATCATATTTCAATTTTTTTTAATATTAATGTAGGTAAGTAGGTACCTACCTGCTTTATTATGGTAAGTATTTTTTTATTTTTAGTATCAGTCAAGGGCCAAGTATCATTACTACCTATAGTTAATAGTTTATTTCAAGTTTTTAGGCTCAAGGGCAACTTACAGGTCCTCGCAAAGGGTATGTCTTGATGGTAGCGTCATGTGGATATCCTTTTCCTAACGTCCATGCACTGCGATTCTTCCCCGCTACATGAAAGTAGTCCTTGTGTAAACTGCAGAAGTATTTATTTAAGATTAGGTTATGGTAAGATTTTAAAGTTCACACTTGTTTGTGATGAAAGAGCTGTATGTTTGTTCCTCTATAACTCGACCACCACAAAACCGATTTGGCTGAACTTTAAAATATAAATAATGACCGGGAATAGGACACAGGTTACTTTTTACCCGGGTATGACGCGAGCGAAGCCACGGGCGGAAGCTTGCATCTAATAATTTAAAACCTTTCTCTTTACGTGGTTTACTTTCATAGTTGAATTATGAGCACCAAATCAGGAGAACATACGTAAACTGTTTATCGTTGGCAGTAATCGCGGTTAATGAGGCATGTTCTGTTCAGTGCCATTGACGCAGATCAGCACGTGTTCCAGTTGCCCTGTGGGCCACAGGGCAACTGGAACACGTGCTGATCTGCGCCACAGGCGCAGATCTGGGCCACAGGCTGTGGCCCTTCAAAGGGCACCATAGTATCATAGGACACACACATGCACATTAAAATGCAGTTTTAGCTCATTGAAATGTAGTCTCGAATTGAATTTGAAAAGATACTAAATGGTGTCTAACGGGATAAGCGAAGTGACCAAATTCTATCTATAAAATGTTCAAAATTATTTTCCACTTAAGTAAGTTCATATGAGCTAGTGGCCAACTCTGGTGACGACGACTTAAAAGCCGGGACTGACAATTTGACGTGCCCTCCGAAGCACGGAAGCGCTCAGCTCGTAATGCCACTTGCGGTCACCCATCCGAATTGTGACCGCGCTCAAAGTTGCTTAACTTTAACGATTAATCAAGAACGTCTCAGCAAGCTACGCCACGAGCGATTCATATTCCACTAAGATTATTCAAATCAACTCACTTCTCCATCCTAAACATCTCTTCATCAGATAGCATGTTGAAAGTGAAACAGTAGCCATCTTTAGTCAATGTGTGGTAATACATCTGATCACAAGACATGTTGTCCCACAAACACTCAAGGAACATCTCATCCCGTGTTGGTGCTAGCTAAAGAGAAAAAAACACTATAGTAATATGATAGCAAAGACTTTATAAACAAGCATTAACCTATTTGAAACCTGATTTCTAGTCATTAATTAAACAAAAGAAACGTGGCTAATATTTTGATTTAATTTCATATGATTATCTTGTGTTTTTTTGTCCCAAAATAAAACTAAACGCAATGTGACGCTCAATATGTTTCACATTTGCCCAACACAACCCCACGTTGCCGGATTACGCGCAACATGAAAAACGTTGCTAAAAAAGCTCCGAGTGTCGTCGCTCAAAATGATGAGCAACATGTTGCGCGGAAATTGTTACCTAATAGTGAATATACGACAAAGCATTTAGCCATTTTTAACAACTTTAGGAGATTTTTAAAGTATTTAAAGAACGTTAAAGTGTGGTTTTTCAATAGATCACTAACCAAAAAAATGGTAGTCACGTTTATTTGAGCAGATCTTTTATAATTAATTGCCTTAATTTAGACTAAAGGAATCGATAAGGTCATTTAAGCGTAGATATTAGCGTATTTTTCAATTAAGCGATTTCAATTAAGATATTTTAAAAGATTTAAATGAAAATAAAACAAAGTAAAAACTCGATTGTCGAATTTGACTCTGTAAACGAGTCAAGTTCATTAACTTACCCTTTGCAAGGTTTCTATAGAGCTTATGTTGGCAAAGTCAGGCCCATCGCTTTGGTCATTATTACATAGAAGCAGCATATCGTGATATATCTTCAGACTAAAAACATAGACTTTCGATTACTTAATTAGGTATCTAAGTACTAATTTAGTACATTATATTATAATTTCGTTTCCCTAGGTCTATTAATTATAAGTATGGTCCCGGCGACAAAAAGTATTTTTCGTTTCAGAAATAATGGTGAAGAAACATCACAGGAAAACCATGAATTTGTCAGGATTCAAATCAGGAATGGAATGCTAAACTACTCAGTGCAAAATATGGGCATGTGCCAAATGTTTACACATCTGAAACTCTGAGCGAGATTTATCTACCTAGGAAAAACAGGTTCTACCTAGGAAAAACAGGTTCATAGTCATGGTTAAGTTTATTAGTGTGTCCTTGACATTTTGCAAATGATGTATTCTTTAGTAGAATGCTTACTCATCTGCGCTGATATTCGATGGATTGCTCCAGCGTTCAAAATGCGCTTTGGTGAAGTTAAAAACTCTTTGCCGTGGCTTTGTCTCACTGCAAATTGTTACAGCAGGGAATGGAATCTGCACATAAGAAAACCGTATTGATTAGAGTTAGGGCTTATTTCATTTTCTCTAAGTAAAGTTTAGAGTAGTGACTTCCTATACAACGCTACTCGGCAAGTAAAAGTAACCAACTAGAAATTATTGGTTACTAGCTTCAGGTGAATAACTTTGTTTATTATAAGTTTCAGCCAAATCCGTACAGTATAGTTTTAAGGTAACAAACACCCATCCACCCATCCATCCATCAATCCTCACAAACTTTCACATTTATAATATTAGTAGGATTGGTAGGATAGAATAGGAAGTAGGATGCTCTCAGCAATGGTTTTAAATGCCGAGTGCGTGGTATTCCTCACTTTAACTGACAGCTGACTTACTTGGGAGCTTATTTAGAGATAGTGAAATGATTAGAGTTTTAGTAGCGGGATATACGAGTTTTTCTACTTACATGCCATACAGAGTTTGATGTGTCAGCAAAACTAACAATAACTGGTGTTTCATCCCACTTGATGTAAACTTGTCTGATGAAGAATGTGCATACTCCTATACTACAGATCACCATTATCACCCACCATAGCCTGTTGCAGAAAAACATAATAAAGCTATTATTAGCCTCACCAATAAAACAAACCTTCATATTAACATTGTACACTTTTTATTCCTTTGTACATGTAACAATTACTTATCGTACACCGGTACTGACTTATTACTAGTGGTTAGTGACTCTAAAAATGAGACGTCATTACAATAGCAATGTCTACAAGAATGAATGCGCTTCTCGAGTTGTTTCTTTCTGTCGTTGACAATCTACCCTCAATATGTTAAGCAATTAAATTGACTAAAACTAAGACACAGTAAAATAAGGCACAGTAAATTAAGACACAGTAAAGTAAGACATCTTACAGTTTAAATTAAATAATAACTTAAGCTTGATATTTTACATCTAACAACACAGAAAATATTAATAAATTTAGTGAAATGCTAACAGACGGCCGTCCTGTTAACGGAATGACCCTATTCCGTCTCGGCCATTCGAGAAGATAAGAAAAAAAATGTTAGTACATATACTTATACGCGTCAGCGGTAATCATAGTGGTAGGTACTTAACAATAATAACAACATAAAAATAAGGAATGCAAAAAAAATTGTAAAAATAAACAAAAATAACACAAACGATATTCTGGTTCTAACTTTATCGGTAGGTACATATTTACAAATAAATAGTAGGTAGGTACTATCTGTACTTCTTCTTGATCGCAAACTAGGAGTTTTGCAGAGCTGTTCGAGTGTTTTGCTGCAAAACTGAAGACTAGATAATGCCGGTTACAAGGAGATCTGCAAAATTCGAGAGTAATATTATTTCAATGCATAACATAGACTACTATTTAAATGGAGGTTGTGTTTTATTTTCACAAATAATAAAACAGATAAATTAAATTATTATCCAGTGCGTTCTGTATCAATGAAATTAAGTAAAACCAAATCGGTCTGATTCAGGAATGATGATTCACACTAATAATAATATTGAAAAGTGTGCTATTATATCATCATTTCAATAAAATTTAAAAACAAATAATTATATTAATAACATTTTATATTTTGATGATTACTGTAAATAACAGAATGTCTCATCATCGCATTTTCATGATGCTATATTTAATTTGCTAAACCTATATGATAGGTATTATAATTATATGATGCAATTTTATATTTATGAAGCACTTTAGATCATATTTTACATGAATAAAAGAAACTTATGTTTAGTGATCACCGCAATCGTAGCAGCATATTTCACTTGAATAAAATTATACTTTTGTTTAGTGATCACCACAATCATAGCAGCATATTTCACTTGAATAAAATGATACTTATGTTTAGTGATCACCACAATCATAGCAGCATATTTCACTTGAATAAAAGATACTTATGTTTAGTGATCACTGCAATTAGAGCAGCATATTTCGCTTTAATAAAAGATACTTATGTTTAGTGATCACTGCAATTAGAGCAGCATATTTCACTTGAATAAAATATGCTTATGTTTAGTGATCACTGCAATTAGAGCAGCATATTTCACTTGAATAAAAAGATACTTATGTCTAGTGATCACTGCAATCATAGCAGCATATTTCACTTGAATAAAAGATCTTCTTCTCCTTCTTCTTCAGCATATATTCGCCCACTGCAGGACATATAATATGCCTCTCCAATATTCTTCCACACTGCTCTATTACTGGTCCTCCTGGTCCAGTCTGTGTATGCCAAGCATATCCTTTTATGTCGTCGGACCATCTCGGGCGGATGGGCTGGCAACGCTCCTTTTTCCGAGCCGTGGACTCCACTCCATGTTGCATTTGGTCCATCTTACAATTTACTTAGGTTTAATGTTGACCGTAGTTTTAGCAGTGTGTTTCACTTGAATAAAAATATTTAAGCTTAGTGATCACCACAAATATAGCAGTATATCTCACTTTTAATTAGGTTGAATAATCTCTTATTTGAACTTAAGTCCAGTGTTCATCACAATCATTATGGCAACAGGTGTATCTCACTTGTACATACTTATCAACCAAATTATTTTTGTTTTTCAAAAGAAAGCTGTCCGACATTGAGCCAAGGGAAAACCTTTAAAATATTTTCAAAGAGATTAATATCAGACTGCCAACATTGTAATAATATTCATGTTAATTTAATTTACATTCGAAGACATAATTAAATGGATTCTCAAAAAATGTGTCATTCATAACTATGAGACAAGAAATAGGTTTTAAACTGTCTTTGCCAAGTACAAGACTAGCAAAAGTAGATAAATAAATTCTTAGGAGCTGTACATACAAATAAAAGCATCTCTATTTTAAGGATAATAATATGAAACTTTTGACAAATAAAGCGTAATTATGAGAAATAAACCGTCTGCCAACTTAAATTATAATAAAATCAATGGCACCATAACTTGCGTTCCATGTAAGCGGTTCTTTAGCGCAAAAATTGGTTAATATCAGACATTGCGTTGCATTGACATGCGGGCTAAACACCCAAGCCCGTAGATGAGTATCATATTATGTAAACAAATAAATTACTAAGCCAAACGCCTCCGTAGTGGAAATAGGCCAGAAAGATTATATAATTATAATATGAAATTAAGGTTTTTCTCTTAGACTGCGAGAAAATTAAAAATAAAGACTAGATGTCTTAATAAGCTTATTATCAAATATAATATTTTATCGTTTTTGTTACATATGGTATGAGGAATATTACTATTTAATACTATGTTCATTGTTATTATTCAGGTACTCTATTTATTGCAAATTTGACGTTCCAAAGTGCATTTAATTTGTCCATTGTTTAATAAATGATATGGGTTTGAATTAGATTTGGAAGGTATAATAATATTTAATTCAAAATTAATTTAATTTACTCTCTTTGTTTATTTATAAGTATAAAACTAAGCGAGTGGGACTGTCTTAATATGAACCGACTCAAAGTACACATCAAGGTACAGTCATAACGAATGTTCTTCCCTCTGAAGTTAGGTGCAAGAAAGGATAGTGCATACCTTTACTGCTTAGAGTAAGGGAGATAGAGCATCATAACAGTCAACTTTAAAGATACAAAGGCCCGCCGCGATCAACGCAGCATTTCTCATATTATCATAGAGTGAAAACGGCATCCAAAACGGCACTTCTGTACAAAATGTAACAAAGGTAAAACTTGTGATCACCACAATATTGTAGCATATCTCACTTAAATAATTTTAATAGTGATAAAATTTATTCATCTTCATAGTCAATTGTGTTTATTTTATTATCATCGTTGTATCGATCATAATAGGTACGTATATCATGTATCATATTATCATGTACCTATAGGTAGGCAATTATATCATGTTGTATTGAAAACGTTATTCATCTATTTATTATTTATTCTTTTTTTAATATATATATTTTTGGAAGACAGTAAATATCAATTATAGTAATATCATACAGTAAAGTAGTTTTGTGTGCATCAGCAGGATAAAAACTTCTTTCTTTTTTTGTTTTGCGTTTCGAATGTCCGTCACTACTAGAACACTTCGTAGTGATCCTTATTTTTTTTAAAGAAACATCGCTTATCCCAAAAAGAGGACTTAGGACATAGCTTTTTGCTCTTAATTGCATAAAAACGGGTTTGCTTTAATCATTTATGATCCCCAGTCTTTAAGAATTATTCTTCTTTCTATCTTGCAATGTGAGAAATACAGGTAGGTACTTAAGTACAACTTAAGGAACGTACGGAATGTTAACTTCTGCTAAATGAGGGAATGCACCAAATGTGCTTGGGCACACCTTTGACCAATCCCATAGACATCCTCAAAGGATCTAGAAATGCCTAAAGATCCGAAATAATATGTCCACCGCACTGCGGGAACACAATCGCAATCATATTACATTTAAATCATGAAACGTTGTTAAAACATTTAGTACTTATATATACCTTCTTTATAAAATATAAAGACGCCAATTGGGGCCGCATATGGCTCGGGTATACGTGATAACCTTAAACAGCCATTTAAGCCCTATTTCAGTACATGATACCCCAATAATTGTGACTATTCAGTCATAATAATGCTCGCCCATAAATATAATTTTTGGTAAAGCTGTCTTTAATTCACTGTAATCAAGTATATTTACCACTCACTGATATATACCTACTATGTCAGTATCGTAGCAAGTGGCGATCTGTGGTCTCTGCCTACCCCTATGATGGGATACAGGCGTGAGTTTATGTATGTATGTATGTATGTATTAGCTCAAAAGAATAGGCATAGATTCTGATATACTTACTTATAAGTTACTATTTTATACGTATCTTTATCAATACTCTGTGCCGACCATTAAGCACGCTTAGGTATTCTCGCAAAACCGTCAGTACTTATATAGTACCTATTATGGTTTACACAAGAGTTATGAAGTAAACTAAAAATCAAATATTTTCATTTGCTCAAATATAAAAAACTAAGTTTACAATTTAACCATGACATTATTATAGAGTTGTTTTGGTAAATAATAGATACATTACGGTTACATAGCCATTGTCGGGTCTAATATTAGTCGAGATCCGGCACAATTTTGGAGATTTGTTATGGATAGGTGTAAAAAAAACCCAGATCAGGTTAACAACTAAGGTCGATGGGCAGCCAGTAAATAGGCCAAGAGGCTGCTGCTGCATTCGCCAAATACTATAATCTTAATCGAACTAGTTCGAAAAACCAATATAGCTAAGCTTAAGCTACGCCAACGCACGCTTAGTTACAGAGTACGCTAGTCACTGGTCAAGAGTGTTTCATCAGAAAATCTAAATAAAGCAGAGTTACGACATCTTAAGCCTTCTACAGCTGTGAGTCCAGATGCCAAACCTCCCCTCGTAGTTAAAGATTATCTGCCTTCGAAGAGCCACTCTTCCACCACTTCACACACCAGTGTTGCAATTCTACTAGATAACACCGTCAATCATTCCGCTGGACTTCGCTTCGATCTCATAAACGTCAGCCATTTGGTTAATAGTAGAATGGCCCCTCAAAAATGTGTTCTGCCAAAGTCCAAAACATAGCTAAAACGTCACCACAACTGAGTCATTTGTCATTAGTAGAATAGGAAACAGTCGGAAATGTAAGGTTTAGTTGACGTTTTCCTTGTGGTTCATAAAAAGTTTTGTAGTAGAATTGCCACCTAGGTCACTACTACTACACACTACTACACTAGGTCAGGTGTCAGTCAGGGCAATAGGTATACTTGGGCCAACTCTAATCAATGTCTGCATACACGAGGTTCAGATCCATTGTACCTATAGATTTATTTAACGACGGCATGTATGCCATCTTTACCACGACAAAAGTTTATCTATGTTTAATTTGAAACAGTTAGCGTTTCGGTGTAAACCGTTAACTCTCTAATAGACCGTAATAAATAATTAAAGTTCTTTTTTTTAAAGTAAGATATAATTATTTATAAATATTTTTTTAGTGTTACATTATTTTAGAGAGTGAGTTGGTTGATCTCAGCATAAACAAGGCAAAGACAAGGTATTGGTATTGGGTAGATCGAATACGCTGACTCGTTTCAACGATCTCAGAAATCTAGATTTTGTAGATCAGTTTGTTTCTTGGTTCTCTTATCAATAAAGAAACAGGAGATCAGCCGATGAATTCAAATATCCAAAGCAGCTATGACGAAGCTCACCAAGTTAAAGAAAGACCGAAATATATCCCGAAAGACTTAGGTCAGGCTGGTACGAAAGTTGGTATTCTCGGTATTCCTGTGCAGAACCAAAATCGTCTCCGCTATAATGCTTCCAATGCATACTCAGTTATTTCGAACACGTTGCTCGCAGAGACCCTGACAACTTTGAAAAATTGTTGGTAGTGGGTAAAATAGACGGGAAAAGAGCTCGCGGTCGCTCATCCAACCGTTGGTCACAACAAACCCGAAGCTTTGAAGACCGCCAAAGACATAAAAATGTGGGGTAGCACAGTACAGCGAGTGATCAATCCAGTTTTCTGACTAAAGTACTTCAGTACTAATGAAGATGCCGACTTAGGAAGAGATCAGTATTAAACTTTATCAATTCCAAATTACCTACAGCATTTTGTATAATGTAGGTAAGTATATAATTCATAAAATTAGGTACTTATGTCAATTAAACATTAAACAAAATAAACAGTAGAATTAACACTGAACTGAGTTAAATATTTTCCAGCAAATAAACTAGATTCCAAGTTAATCCAAATTGCAATTTATTTTACTTAGGAGTGCATATCGTACCATAGTAGAAATCAACACATTAATGGGTGCAATTTCTAATATCGGTCTTAGCTTCGTTAAAATAAAGATTAATTTAGAATGCGTTCGGCCGCGTCGCTTGCGACTACTGCTCATTCCGAAATGCGACGAAAATCCAGTTTTTTTGATTTTTTTTTTTTAAATATAATTATATAGGTAGGTATTTAAAAAGTTAATTAAACTACTAATCAAACAAAAATAAAAAACAGAACTGAAGAAATACTTCTAGGGTTCTTGACAAAACAAAAACCGAACAAAATAGGGTGTTGATTTTATCTCGGGATAAATAGCAAAATGTGTGCAAAACAGGATTATTTTTCAAAAAAAAATAATTTATCAAGTGGGTAAATTTTCATCAATCGTGTTTTCAAAGGACATAATCCAAGATAAAAGTTCGAAGTATCTTTGCTCGAAATATTATTGTGATAACTTTCACAGTTTCTGAGATTGAACTAGGTAAGTACAAGTTGCATAATGCATACTCCTAAATACTCAGCATAAACAGAACATAAGTGCACGGTAGGTAATTGTTTGCTTTACAGTGAAACCAGAAAATAATGCGTTTCGGAAAACATCGGAAAAAATCGCACTAAACTACAAAAACGATCGACGAAAAGCCATTTGGAAATAAAAATCACTCTTAAGTAAGTACTTAATTTCAACTTTATCGCACACAAATAAATATTAGGTAATGTTAACTTTAAATAAATATAAAATATTAAGTAATAATAAATAAAAAAACAAATTAGTTGCAATCGCAAGCCATGCCGCATTCTGTTTTGTGGGATCACACACCGCTGCTGGACACATTCGGAAAACACGAAAACAACCGATGTCCATTATAAGGCTTGAAGTACTGTACATAGGTATAAATCATAGTAGTCTAAGATCCGGCTAAACACGACCCTCTACTATAGGGAAGATAACCAAGAAATGTCAGAAGGTACCTACCTAAGTCAATCATTCTGCTACCTTGATTACACCTGGACTAGGTAGGTACTCTCTACGTACATAAGTAAATTGTTGATCGAAGAGGATCTCCACAAACACAACTGTAGGTACGCCGTACTGATATCCTAGCCTGTGCCGTGAGTGTTGGGTACGACGTGACTGAGGCGGTTCTTTTGTCCCGTACAAAATTAAACTTTGTAAGATCGGCTCAACTTCTACAAATGTCATGAGACCGTACACAATAATGACAAAATCAGAAATCATGACGTTACACTTTCCTCAAGCTTCATTCAATCTTCAATCACTTGACAATGACAAGAAAGAATAAACTGACCGAACAGATAGTCAATAATATGCAAAGAAATTTCATACATAGTAGAATGCTGACTGACATTTAATGTACAAAGGATTTTGAACCTTATCACGACTACACAACGATCTATTATCATTTAATTTTGGTTATAAGGATTGTTGGTCTTGTTGAGAGGCTTTCTTGGGTGCTTTGTCTCTTTCACACAGTTGCAAAAAGATAGAGACACACCGCCCAAGTTTTATTTCAAGCGGACCGCGTTTTCTGTATCAGTGCGCGTTCCAGTTACGTTAGTATAAAAATTCCTTGATAATATGAAAATGAGTGAGTAGTCCGCCAATATTTTCCAGGCCGATCGGTTGTTGGTCACCCATCGGCATGCTCACAATATAATAAACCGTCAATTGAAAATGACCGGCTTAAATGAACCGGTTCAAAATAAAAATGAACTTACTCTTACAAAAGTCAATCTAGAATCATGTCCTAACATAATTCATACCCAACCACGAGTGCCGTGAAAGGATGGGAGACCAGATTAAGGTCGATCCATGGAAACTCAGACGGTAGTTTACTTGCATAATGAATACACAATACAGTATGGAGTATAAAAATATAGGTTAGACAACAACATCCACAACTTTCGGTTATTTTTTTATTTTACCTGTGTAATAATTAAACAGCAGCGGTACCTTAACAATAGTAGGTAAACAGAAAGGCGGTAGGTACCTAGATATAAATAGGTAAGTAATAGTCAAATAGAATGTGATACCTAGTCAAATTGTGTTAAACAAAAACCGCTAATTACTTCAGTATTGCGGTACTAGGTATGAAACTAAAAAAAATGTAATATGCAATGGTAAGTACCTACCATTTCTCTGTAAATGTATTCGGGTAAGTACAAATATTTAAAGCGCACTAACAATAAATAGGATATTATACACGAATCAGTTCTGAGAGCTGCCTGTGTATTACAAATAATAATAAGTAGGTGGGTACCATAATTTGGTACTATCTATTCAGACTTTACAATAAAGTAATAGTTGTAAGCCATAGCTCATTTTTCAGTCATCTGACCTGTCTGATCTGCCCTCAGACGCATTTACGAGTGAAGTAATATTACAAATTACATACCAATGCAGGCCGAAGTTCTTCATCAACACTTCTGATTTATTAGCCTCACCAATAAAACAAACCTTCATATTAACATTGTACACTTTTTATTCCTTTGTACATGTAACAATTACTTATCGTACACCGGTACTGACTTATTACTAGTGGTTAGTGACTCTAAAAATGAGACGTCATTACAATAGCAATGTCTACAAGAATGAATGCGCTTCTCGAGTTGTTTCTTTCTGTCGTTGACAATCTACCCTCAATATGTTAAGCAATTAAATTGACTAAAACTAAGACACAGTAAAATAAGGCACAGTAAATTAAGACACAGTAAAGTAAGACATCTTACAGTTTAAATTAAATAATAACTTAAGCTTGATATTTTACATCTAACAACACAGAAAATATTAATAAATTTAGTGAAATGCTAACACTATGATATTCATTTATTATTTATTTATTTATTTATTTAATAAAAAAGTTACATAAGGTTTTGTTGTAAGTATCCAAAAAACTTATATTAAGTTTGTCCAGGACACTGTGTTCTCGTTATACATAAAAGAAGGTAACATACATCAATAGTGGAACCAAGAAAATAACGAGGTAGTTACCTATCAAAAACATACAGGTAAAAAACGCGTTCAGCGAACGCACACAGAGACAAATATTCCGCCATTGCGTTTATCATGTTTTCATGTATCAGTAAGATTTTATGAAAAGATTTTTTTTATTGTCGCTTAAACTTTAACGAAAAGAGATGGCAACGGGTACATATGAAAAGTCCGAAAACCGAAATGCCGATCCTTGAAATGCCGATGCTTAAAATAGCGAAATTCGATATGTAGAACGGTTGAAATGCAGAAAGCTTGAAAGATAGAAGTTTGTAAGGTCGAAAGCTAAAAGTCAGAATGCTCGAAATGCCGAAAGTTTCAATAGCCGAACGTTTACAAAGTAGAATGCTTAATAAGTATAAGTTCCAAATGCCGAATGACTAAAACATCGAAAATGATCGAAATAAGTACTTACATAAATTATTGTATTTTTTAGTACTTTATTTCGTGGTAGTTTTTACGGGTGCGAAAGTAGTTTAGGTGTAAAGTAGCTACATGAAAACGTGATAGTGAAACGACTTAAATACTTACAAAATTATTGTATTCTTAACCGAACTTAAAAAAATAAGGAGGAGGTTCTCAATTCGTTGGATTTTTTTTTTTTGTGTTTTTTGTGTACGTTCACCGGTTACTCGAAGACGCCTCGACCGATTTCAAAGATTCTTTTTTTGTTTGAAAGGGTACACTTTTCCAATGTTCCTTTTGATCATCAGGTCAGGATCTGATGATGGGATCTTGGAGAAATCGAGGTAACTCTTCATATTTTAAAGGCATACGCGATTCGGGTATTTTTTAAGAACTTGATAGGATATCAGTGACAATGCAATATGATGGTAACATTAAGCTGATCTGATGATGGAGTCAGAAGCTGTTCAACAGAACTCCTCAGTAAATAAGCCGATTTAGTTAAAACTCGGCATATCTGTCAAGTTCCGACTACAATTTAATAATATGGTCATAACAAGCTGATCTGAGGATGACATCAGGAGCTGTTCAACAGAACTCTTCAGTAAATAGTCCGATCGAGTTGAAACATGGAACTCAGCGTATCGGTGAAGTTCCGACTACAATGTAATAATATGGTGACAGCTGCTGATCTGATGGAGTCAGGACCTATTGTGTCAGAACTTCTCAGTGAATTACAGTGGAAGATCCATGTTTGGGTCTCCCTCCCCTCCCCTCTCCCTCCCCCTCCCCCTCCCCCTCCCCCTCTCCCTCTCCCTCCCCCTCTCCCTCCCCCTCTGTCTCCCCCTCCCCCTCTCCCTCCCCCTCTCCCTCCCCCTCTCCCTCCCCCTCTCCCTCCCCCTCTCCCTCCCCCTCTCCCTCCCCCTCCCCCTCTCCCTCTCCCTCTCCCTCTCCCTCCCCCTCCCCCTCTCCCTCCTCCTCTCCCTCCCCCTCCTCCTCTCCCTCCCCCTCCCCATCTCCCTCCCTCCTCCCCCCTCTCTACCTCCCCCTCTCCCCCCCCTCCCCTCATTCTAAATACAGGTGAAAGAATTTTTTAAATCAGATGAGTAGTTTTTGAGATAACCTCCTACATACAAACACACTTTACCTCTTAATAATAATAAGTAAAGACAAAAAAAATTTCTTACATCTACATAATTATTTCGAGCATTACTGGTTTCAAGCTTTTATATTTCAAGCATTCTAAATTTTGAGCGTCGGCATTTTAAGCTTCTATGTTTTAAGCTTCGGTATTTTGGCTTTCGGCATTTCGAGCATTCTGATTTTTAAGCATTCTACATTTAAAGCTTCTACATTTTAAGCATTCTTCTTTACGAGCATTCGCTATTTCAAGCATCGGCATTTCAAGGATCGGCATTTCGGTTTTCGGACTTTTCATATGTACCCATGGCAACTTATAGTAGAATCATTATAATATAGTAAAGGTACATAGGTAAGTATGTTAAAGTATTACAATTAAATAGCTAGAGTATTTTGCTTATTTTTCATAGGTAGGTAGGTACTTACCTTTCAATCCAGCCAAGGTCTTCGTCTAAGATATACCGGAACCCATGTAATGTGGTATTGGACAAAAAATCTCTGAGATTGTCCCGGAATGGACGAGGCTTCTTCCTTTTTCTCGGCACTTCAGTCTCTTGGAGTTGCAGCTTTTTTTGACCATTGAGCTCGTATTTTTTTGGGGACATGTGACTATTTAATTAAAATGTGGCATTGTTAACAGTGAACGTAAAATTACTTATTGGAAACCGAAATAAAAATTTTAAAGCAGCGATTTCTTAAGCAAAAACGGAGAATATTGATCCTATCCTAATTAAGGGTTCCTTTTTTGGCACAAAACATTTTATAACTAGGAACTACTTAGATACAAATAGGAAAATACTTTCATATAAGTAATATAAGAAATCACACCTGAAATCTTCTGCCATGGATCCAATTTCAAAAACGATATTCACAAAAAACTTTACAAAAGGTAGTACTCAAATCGGCATAGATATTATTTTGTAAATACCAAAGTTATTTTAATCTAAAATTGAACTTTACAAAACGCAAAGCTTGCGTCAACCAACACAACCGGTTCGTAAAAAACGAAGTTCAAATATAATAATTTGCTAATTTAAAAGGACCTAGGTGGGACAACACACCATTTTCTACCGCGGCGTTCGCTCGGTCGTACGGCTGCGCGGTACAGTTGATGGAATAATTGATGGTTAAACAAACTTACCAAGTGAAGTTTGGCCATAATTATACGAGACGGTTACATCCGAAGAGATCAAGAAGGTCCCACCCGAACCCATAAAGGCCCTGTTTTTCTTCATAATTATGAGAGTAAACTTACTAAACTAAAACTTTTATAATTTGATTGTATCTGAATAGTTACGAGAGTGTCGTGTAGATTTACGACCTAAATAAATATACTTGGGCCTTTACTAACTGGTTTATACAGTGTCAGGAGGCATTCTTTGCCTACAGTTAACAGGACACTGAAAAAGCCGCGGCGTAGTCAGCCCCATACCTATTCTTTACGATGTTTTCTTTCAGCGTTTAGAGCTCGTGGTAATGCGCATACTTATTATAATTTTTTCGAAACGAAAAATCCATTGATGTATGGCCAGGATTAGAACTAACAACCGATGGATCAAATGTCGAGATACTATCCTTCTCGACCAACATGGCTCACAACGGCCTTTAGGTATTACCACACCCATATTCTATCGCTTTTTATAAGGACATCGTAAATCTGCACGCATTTAATTGGTTAGCTATAATTAATACCTAAACGTAGAATTAATATTTTAATAAAAAGTGTCTGGCTGAATTATTTATATTTTGTAAGGTTTACAAAAATGAAAGCTTTTTAAAAATTTAAGCTACTTTTGTAAGGTACCTAGGTACTACTTTGTAAGCTACATACAAGTTGTATGTAGATTACAAAATTGAAACTGTAATTAAGTAAGTAAATATGTTTTTGATGATAATTGATGGTGGTCAATCATGTCAAGTAATTTTTTATGTACAGTCAGCGTCATCAATCGGTATCCCCCTATTGATTTTAACAAGGACCCTTTTCATTTCAACTTTGGATTTTAGTCGGATTTGCTAGTATAGGAACTCGAGCGAAATTAGATATCCATAAGTATACTAGCAAATCCGACTGAAATCCAAAGTTGAAATGAAAAGGGTCCTTGTTAAAATCAATAGGGGGATACCGATTGATGACGCTGACTGTACCTAGTCAAATAGTTGTGTCGAATCTAGATTCTCGAAAGGCCTACACGATCACGCCGTTATAATTATATCGACGTCTCGTCGCGCCTCGCCACTGGTCGTCTTAAGATTTGATGCTTCACTATTTTGGCATAGGGATAGAATGATCTACCTCGTAGCAAGCCGAGTAAAACATGTCGTGTCGCGCAAAGGCGAACGTGTGTGTTGTCCACCTAACTCAGTATATACCTACATAAGATCTATAGGTAGGTGACTTAAATTCTTTGCCATGAGACCTTTTGTTTGTGTTGAGGTTTGATCCCAAGTTAGTGGCAATAAAATCAAAAAACAATACTTAGGTACCACTCTTTCAAGCTTTTTTACCTTGTGGTAAAATATTAAAATAAACAAAGATTTTTTAATTATTTTAAAGCTCAACACACCCTAGATTCTCACAAAATGTAAGTAAGTAATTAGTAATGACCTGATAATAATGACCAAGCTTTGCTCATATCACTGACATTGCTTCACGCCCAGCGTCCTATTAGTATAATTAATTTTTCTAATTTAATAAAGTAGGGCCTCAGGGACCTGTTTTAGAACCCATTTTATAAATTAGTGTTACAAATACAAAGACCGTGCCATTAATATGTATTAATAGATTAGCTCATGCTACTGCTTTATATTTGTCATCATTTAAAATACAATACACTTACAAGAAGTTCAGTTATTTATGGAATAGGTATTAACATTTATACAATAAGTACTTGGATGAAACTTAAAAATTGGTTAAACTTTCATGTTTATTTGATTGGAATTGCTATTTTTTTTAACTAGGTAGGTAATTATTAGTCTTGAAACAATTTACTATTTAACATTTACAATTTACATATTCTCTACCAGTATCTTAGGTTAGGTAAATAAAATAAAATTAAGTGAATAAACCTGGATTTTATTATTTTATGTCTTGAAACTTTCACAGGCGGCTCTGAAATAGAAAGACACAAACGTTAAAATCAATTTCTTTTCATCAGAAAACATTTTGATAACACTAAAACATTAATACTTATACTAACAAGTATTTACGATTAAGATAAGAAAAACAAAAGTAGGAAAAAGTGTGTAGTGCATTGTATTTTAGACTTTCGATCTCAAAGATATGAGTTCTATGTCGTACAATGCATTTAAAAAAAATTAAACGCAATGAGGGAAAAAATAGTAAGGAAACCAGATGGTTTTTAAGTGGTAATGGGCTTGAACACTTTGCACAGTGCAATATGTCAAGTGGAATCTTTACTAATGCATGATACGAAAATAATGATTTCTCAAAAAACTTCACACACTCGTATTTGGGTCAATTTGACGGAGGCCTTTAGGCGGCCTAAAAACTCCGTCACCAGAGTTGGCCACTTGCTCATACGAAAGAAGAAGAAGAAGAAGAAGAATTTGGGTCAATCTTCAGAATCAGCGTGTTTGGTTGATTGCTATGGTGCTTTTTAAATATCGATATTATTGCTTTTCTGTACTTTTATTTCGAGAAGGAGGTGTCTAAATAAGCGAATTTTCATATTGGCCCTTGAAGGGGCAGAAAAGCAATGTATAATAATATTTAAGGGGTGCCATAGCGATCAACCAGGTGCGCTGATTCTGAAGATTGACCTATTTACAAGGTATGTTTAGCACTAATTTTACCTCTGGTCCAACATGAATAGCCAGCATCATGTCGAAATCGTTAGCTCCGACGTTGATTCGCGCGCGACCATTGCTTCCCACAGTCACGGTCTTGCCCTGGCATGAATTGCCTACTTTGTCGCCGGAGATTACGTCACAGTATGTACCAGCGGGAAGACAAGTCTGAAAAGTACGTAAAGTATGGCATCAGTCATTTCATTTTAAGTACACAGACGTAATTGAGCTTGTCAAGCCAAATATACCTACACTAGGAAACAATAGAGGCACAATACGTGACCCTCAATACGTTTGACAACGTTACACTACAGCGCGCGACGTAGCCAAACGTTTATCTCTAAAGTTACGCTTCAAGTGTAGTACGAAAGACGTTGCTAAAGTTTCGCGTCGACGCTCAACATGATAATCAACGTGTTGTGAAAAATGTTGCGCGGTAGTTGTTGCCTAGTACATGGCTTAAAGTTTGGCAAACACAAAGCGTAGCACTAGTAGCAACTAGTGCTACGCGTTGTGCTACGGCGTAGCATGTCAGTTCTACAAATGTAAATGCTACGACTACGAATACACTCTTGTTAATTTATGTGTCGCCAAGACTAACAAACTTCATCTAGCTAGAAAGTGCCTTTCAAATGGTTCAAGTATTTCCGGAGAATATCCTCCACTTGCAAGTGTAACTTTGCAATCTCTTTTTAATCTTTACACATAAATTCTAATGTGCATAATTGTGTTCGAAAATCTTGCCCGATTTTCGTGGTTATTTTTTGTATTTCACCTGGATGGTTCTTAACTATTTGGACTCTCGGCAGGTGGCGCTATCGAGATCCAGGTTGTATTTATCTATGGCAGGGCAGGACAACATCTGCTGTATTTAGTACAGATTATCACCCGCTAAGTATTGTTTATGGAATGCTAGCTTCTGCAAAATGTGGTCATCATGTACCAAATGTATTTGGACATGCCCCTGACTACCCCCTTAGACATCTTCAAAGGATCTTAAATGTATATACAATCATGATCATATTCTTTATTTTAGATTATTACCTGTAAGTCCTGATTCAGATCCCAAACATCATTGTTGAAAGCGATGAAGGCACTGCCCCCACGACAGAAAGCGATCTGGTTGCTCCCATTGTCCCACCAGTCGTTGAGGCCGGTGTTACCAGCTGCGTTCCTAAAGCCTACCATCGCGTAGATCTGACGCCAACGGTGTTGGCATATCCAACCGTTACCGCAACTGTTATCCTGAAATATCCCGAAAACTATAGATCTGAAAATTTTGCTTTTACATCTCTTTTTGTGAAACAACTAGCTACTGCTCGCGGCTTCGCTCGTGTGGTACTGTGTGGCTCTGTTTTGCCGCGAAAGCAGGACAAATAAACAAACAAATAAACACACTTTCACATTTATAATATGGGTACGGAGGTACGGATGTCACTATGCAATTCGTTTTTACACTTAACTGGGAAATGTCCCTTAAGAACTATGCAGCGTCCAAGACAACTCCTTCTAGACCAGTGTTCCTTAATTTTTTTGTGTTCAAGGTGCATCTAGGATATCGGAAAATTTTGGAGGTACACCCTAAATAAAAATCATTTTTTCAATGCGAAACATGAGCTTGTTTAGTTGAGCATAAGTGGTCCACATTTGGAGTAACTTAACTGAGATAGGTACCTTCTTTTTCTGAGGCACACCAACTAATGACCACTTTTGCGGAACACTGATCTAGACAATGGTCTAGAATTCTAGATGGAGTAGCCTTGCGTTATAATTAAGAGAGACATCTTCAATACATGTGGGGCCAACTAAGTCGTACAAATTTTCTTTCACCGCTTACTCTGGTAAAAAATAGCAGCTCTATCTAACGATAATAATTCATACAAAAACAACCTACTTACTTAAGTACCTACTTATTCATATTAAAACTAAGATTTCTTAACACCTAATATTGCTAGTAAGTATTATATCTTGATATTATTCTGATTTCGTGTTATCTTATCACCTAATTACAACATTTATTATCCTCACTCACCGAATTGATAGAAGGCGATATGATATTGCCATCGCGATCCATGGGTGGTCCGATTTCAGTGTCTTGGAAGTCGAAACTGCTCATAATCTGTGGTTCACCATACGGATGGGCTAGTAAGAAGGCTATAGCACCTTTGTAAGGCCTGGCCTGTTTGTATGTGAGGATATTACCTCCCCCGCCATGTTCCCTTTCATTGTCGTGATTGTCTATGAATGTAAGAGCATCGCTGTGGGCTAGGAGACCCCAGCCTGGGCCCCAACTTGATAGCCATCTGATAAAATAAATAAATAATGCTGGACATTTCATATACATTTCATTACCATCAATATGCAGCCCCACCAAAGAGCAGGGTACCTAAAGTGGCCACTTTTGGTGAAACATCAGATGTTTCATAATATAAATGCTTCATAATATGCTTCATCAATGCTTCGTCTATGAAGCATATTTCAAAACACTTTTTTTGACAGTTCTCTATAGAATCCATCTGTCAAAAAAGGTGTTTCAAAATATGCTTCATAGATGAAACATCTGAAGTTTCATCAAAAGTGGCCACTTTAGACCCCCAGAACTTGCGTTATGTTATGGGAACCACAAGACTGATTTACTACTTATATACTTTTTTGTAAATACATAGGTACATATGTATTTAAACATATAAAACATCCAGCCCCGAGACAAATATTTGCATACAAACATAATTTAGTCTCACGGCTGGGATCGAACCCATAACATCAACCCCGAAAACTCCGAAAACCTGGGTCTCTTCAAGTCAAGAGTGAATAAGTTTCTTCTAGACCTTTGCGATCCATCGTCAGCCACATCGTCGCTTACGTAGATGAGATTGTGGCTAAACAAAGATCTCATCATCATCATCATCCGCAGCCCGATCTCTCCCATTGCTGGTTATAGACCTCCCTTTGTTTTTGCCATTCTTGTCAAGGTCTATCTATTGCTTTAAAACACCCAGGCGAGGAACACATCATTTCATCACATTTAATACTTATCCTTAGAAGGAATCGAACCCTCGTAGAATAGTGCTGAGCTGAGCTAACAATTTGGCAGTGAGACCGGTCTATATATTATTCTCTCTGACTCTCTATCAAACTTAAAACTGATAGATAGTAAAGAAATTAACGTCTATGAATTTGCTTGGAACTGAAAAAAACTACGCACTGCTAAGGTCTGGAACTACCGGCTTCTGTTTTCCCCGAAAACTATAACCTGGGTCTCTTCAAGTCAAGAGTGAAGTGTCTTCTAGACCACATCGTCGCTTCAGGTGAGATTGTGGCTCAAACAAAGATCTCATCATCATCATCATCCGTAGCCCGATCTCTCCCACTGCTGGTTATAGGCCTCCCTTTGTTTTTGCCATTCTTCCCAAGGTCTATCTATATATTTTTTTTTTAGTTAACTTATCTATGTCCTATACCCAACAGTGAAATGATGAATGATGAACTTATCTATATTAAAAAAAAAACTTCTTCCTCTTTCACTTCAACTTACCTAAGTTGATTATTCCCTCTGAAAGCTCCACTCAGCTCCTGCCCAGCTTTGAACTCTGTGACGGCGGCTAAAGGTGTATATTCGTCCCTACTGATAGCTTCGTTACCATAGTCAATAACTTCTTGGTAAATGTATGGACGGGCGTTGGAAGGGAAGCCGTGGGCTGTGTTCAGGTTGTTAAGACGATCGTATATGACTCGAAGGTCTTCGGGCCACATGTGTTTTGCTGCGTCGATTCTGTTTAGAATTTTGATTTATAATTTTTTATTTCTTATATCGTTAAAGTGAGGGGAGGCCTTTGCCCAACAATGGGACGGTATGGGAAGAATTAGAATTATAGCGTTAAACCACACTTAGGTATTTACATTTGAAAATGAAAAATCTTATCAAAATTTTCTATTCCGACGGGATTCGAACCCGCAATGATACAAGCGATCCACCTTTAGCCGGAGTGCCTTTACCAATTCGGCCACGGAACCTTTAGTCGCCATACTCCGGCTCCAAGGAGGATCGCTTGTATCATTGCGGGTTCTAATCCCGTCGAAATTGAAAATTTTGATAAGATTTTTCATTTTCAAATTTTGATTTTGTATAGAGTTACACATTTTGTTTGTAGAAACTTTCTAATCTAATATCAGTAACGTAAAAAACTTAGGCCTTTACATCTTTACTACTTAGATGATTTATACAGTGTCAGGAGGAAATCGTTGGCTATACTTAACGGGACACGGCCTAATGATTTATGTAGTTTCAGGAGGCAATCTTTGCGGGTCACTGTGGTGCCTGGGACAATGTCGAGATGGAGTAGGCTTGCCCAGCACCTACACCACCCTCTCAGCTTAACCGGCCATATCCACAGGAAAGACATGGTCAATACGTGTGGGGCTCACTAAGCTGCGGGTTTCCTCAAGATGTTTTCCTTCACCGTTTAGAGCTCGTGTTAACGCGCATATAAATTTTTCAAAACGTAAAAATTATTTAATGTTCAAGATTTATAAATACCTACCTACCGAGTGATTTTTATTTGTTTATCTCCACAGAGGACATTAATTTGTATACCTACTTATCTAAAAACACGATAAGGGGTAGGTAATCAATTATTATCTTATCTATTAATAACTATTAGCTGTGTTATGCAGAGCATTTGTTAATAAGATTATCTTTCGACTTATGTTGTTACCAAATTTTACTATAGTTATGTTGTTCTCTGACTGTTTAATTTAGGGTTAAGGGTTTGACAATATTATTGCTTAATGTGTTTTACTTTTTTAGACTATTTTGCATGCCTAGATAAGGTAAGATTGTACTGGAACTTTCTCTACTTTTAAGACCATTATTGTACCTACTTTCTAGCAAATAAGTAAATTGAAATTGAAGTTGTTGCCAAACTCAAATTCCCGAAAAATAGTAAAAGAAACAGCGTGTATTTGAAATAAATATGTTACAGAAAAAAAGTGGAGCTATCTATAGATCGTTTACAACGATCCTTAGATAGCTCTGCTGGATCTACGAGTAGGTACCTATTTATGCAATTCGTAAAGTTATGTAAATATAATATGTAGGTAGGTAAGTATATTATAAGTAGAGACAAACAAACAATATCAATTATGAAAACAAAACCTATGAAAAGCACCTCGCAACTAAAAATCTAGGTAGGTACGGAAGTTTTATTAAAAATATGCGACTAAATTTTTAAATTTGTAGTTTAAAAACGGGCCTTATTTTCCAGCGAGTGAATTATCAAGATATTTAGACAATAAAGGATTTTATTGGATTGTATTTACCTGAAACCAGCGACGCCATAGTCGATGAGTGTGTTCATGAAATCGACGATCATATTCCTGACGTGTTCGATGCGTTGATCCAGATCCTTCAAACCTACAAGCTCGCAATTGCGCACCTGTAAAACATAATTTACTTTATTTTTCTCGAAGCTTTAGCTGATCTCTCCAATACTTGTAGGAAGTAACTAATCAAAACTACCTACTAGTAGTTCGCCCCGAACTGAGATCTCGCGCACCGTAGATAGCTTGCATTTAGACTTTCTTCTGACTAGTCCTGTACTTTCAATTCAAGTGCTGCCACTGCCGAATATATCTATCGTGCTAGCTCGTCATGGTAAAAAATGCTAGAATGCATGCAATAGTGACTAATTTTTTATTCAATTTTTATGAATTTAGTCGTGTTTCAAAAAGTGTAAGTACCTACTACATCTTAGAATAAAAATAACATATCATATGATAAGTATTTCATACTTTTTTTACTCCCTTGGGAACCCAATATCTTGACAACCCCTTCATCGACTATGCTCTTACTACTGCTCTACCGTAAATTTTCATAACATAACCTCTTGACCTACCAAGTTTCATGCAGATTGGATAAACGGTTCGACAGTTATGCGAGAACAAGAATTCGTGAAACATACAAACATACAAAGCAAAATCGCCCAACTTGACACTAAAAGGTCTTCGCTCGCTGATCGATCAGAGATGATGAAACAATCCCTAAGTTAAGGGAGATACTACACAGGCGCTACCGCTCCGTTGCGTCCATTGCAGCGCTAACCTTTGTTCCGTCAACGTTCTTTTAACTCACCATGTAGAATGTTGTATGGAAAACATAATTATGGAAAACAACGTAGCGTCACCGCTCCGGTCGCGTCGTCCGCTGGCGTTGTTGCATTGCAACGACGCAACGCAACGGTGACGCCCTGACGCCTATATGGCAGTTTTCTTACCCTCCAAGCATTATTGGCATAATCAGCGCCGTCAATACCGCAGGGTGGCCAGTTGAAGTGGTCTCTATTGAAAGGTACTGCGGGGTAATCCCAGTTGCTAAAAACAGCGGTGTTGCCAGCTGTGCCTACGTTCTCCTGCGGCTCACCCGTCATGTGGTTTATTACTGCGTCTACGTAGATCCTGAAGAGTTAAAAGAATATAGACTTTTCTAAAGTTCTTAAAAATGCAATAAAATAAAAATAAAATAAAATCTTCGCACACAATTTAACACACATCTTGCAGCCCGCTGCGTGGATTCAGACACCTTCATCAAACCAACAACGGCTCTGTGAGCTAGTTCTCGCTAGATTTTTTTTTTCATTATTTTATACCCCCAAGCCAACCGAACACTAAACCATTAAATATCCTGTGCATAAACCAACCTGACTCCAACAGCGTTGCATCGGCGCACCATATCAGCGAACTGTCTCTCGTCTCCCGAACGAGTGACTAAAGCGTAGGACATCGGCTGGTACCGCTCCCACCAAGGGCGGTTATAAGCCCATAGCACCACATTCTCATTTGGTGGTGAAATCTAAAGAAAAATACTACGTGAAACACTTAACTATAGATAGGTACAAGTTTTCGGGGAGAGGCCTTCAGGCAGTCAAAAACTCCCTCAACAGAGATAGCCACCCAGCTTCTAAGAGTCATAGGTACATAACATAGGTACTTACCTACACTTCTCACAATGATGGATCTAGGCATTCGTGAAGTTAGGCTTTCGATGCGCAGTTCAGCTTTTTCATACAAAATTTTCTACTACGACGCAGCGAAACGACTAACTTCACGAATGCCTAGATCCATTGGGAGAATGTACATAGGTAGGTGTACATACTAATCAACATTTTGGTGTAAGTATAGATCTCACCTGAATACCGCCATATCCTTTTGGTGCTAAAAACCGTTCGCACTCATCGGCAATATCGTCCCACTTCCACTCAAAAAGGTGGACATTGACGGACCTTCCTTCAGCGTAGTACGGATTCTTGTGGGCTCTTACTACCGTGGCGAGGGCCACAACAGAAAGAAATATCGTTGCTCTTATCTAAAACAAATAATTCAGACGTTAAACTTATTTCTTTACTTTAAAAACTAACTGTGGTCATACAAGTAAGTACCTACCTATCTACATAGAATAGGTACGTAGGTACTAAACAAAAAAATTTATACGTAAACTTACCATATTGAATTTAGCACCTACAGTTCCACATAGCAAGGAGTAACTGTTCGGTAGGTCATGTCTTCAGGAACTTTTGTTATTTTATTTATCAGATAGAAAACGTAGGTATTGCGTATATTTTATACCTACATGTACTAATTTAATATAATTATCCGTTTTAATCCACGATAAAGATATTTTTGAAGATAATAATAAAGTCATCAAAGCCAGTAGGTATTTTACTTAATCAATTTTTAATCAAGTCCAGTGGTGGTCGAAGTTCCTACAATATTTTCAAATTTCTGTATTCTTAATACTTTCATTATTATGTAGGTACCTACATACAGTGTTGCCAACCCGAATTTTTGAAAATTGGTAGATGAGGGGCCAAAAATCGGTAGAAGTTGGTAGAATGTAAAATGAAAAGTAGGTAGATCTACCACCCTCTGAATTCAGAAGGTTTGTAATGTAAAGAATAACAAATATTTATTATTTACGTTTAAACGTAGCGACTTTAATTTAAAAGTTTCAAATGTATGAGCTAGGTTGCCCGCTTTTTTATAAAAATCTTTAAAGTATGGAACAAGCCTAGCTCGAGTGTATAAGCCAGATGTAATTTTTTACTTGCATGCAGTCTGTTTCTCTCGCAGGTCCAATAGGTAGGTCAACTAAGTACCTACCTAACTACATTAATTTGGAATAAGAAACTTAACATAATAAATCCAGCATTAATCACTGCAGCTAAGCATCTAACACTTTTTAAATTCGGCAGGTTTCAGGCAGGCTAAATATTACTACTAACTACCAATAGGACCGGACCGCACTGTCATTTCACATGCAAGAAACGTTTATCAATGTGGTTTCGTAAGATTTAGAAAAGTAGGTAGATTCCAGGCTTGTGGTGGTAGATAGGTAGACTCGAGGCAAAGTAGGTAGATCTACCTACAAGTTGGTAGATATGGCAACGCTGCCTACATACATTCTGTGCCGTGCATGCCACTGCCTGCTTCCTGAAAACTTGATTATTTAAATCTTTCCCGCCAACACAAAAGCACAGAGTCCCACAGTAAAGTAAAAATTTCATTTTCATTCACTCAATTATTGTACGTCAGTAAACTGTCAATGTCAAACTTAATGTCTGTCTGTATGTGTATGTGTATGGTCTGGTCTGTGGTCTGTGGTCAAAAACACGGGTAGAAATGTTCCTAGTCAGAAGCTTGGACTTGTATATAATCTGTGCTTTGATTGGAAACAAGGAATTTTTATACTAACGTAACTGGAACGCGCACTGATACAGAAAACGCGGTCCGCTTGAAATAAAACTTGGGCGCTGTGTCTCTTTCTTTTTGCAACTGTGTGAAAGAGACAAAGCACCCAAGAAAGCCTCTCAACAAGACCAACAATCCTTTTAACCAAGATTAAATGATAATAGATCGTTGTGTAGTCGTGATAAGGTTCAAAATCCTTTGTACATTAAATGTCAGTCAGCATTCTACTATGTATGAAATTTCTTTGATTGGAAATTGATTGGAAAACGATGTATGACATTTCGTTCTCCGCTCCTCAGCTCTTCCGATTCCGAATGAGTTGCTATTTTGATGACAATGTCAATGTCAATGAATGATTGAGATCTTTGAGGGTAGGTATCTCTGTGGATGTGGGTAGTCTTGCTCTGCGGTCTAATGTCTAACGATCATTGTGTATTTAGTTTGTTGATTTTCCCCGCCTATTTCTGTTCCTTATTAGCTGCAAACGGTTTGTACCTTCAGTACCTACGATGTATTTTATGTGTTGTGTTAACTTGTGTTGTACCAGGTTGTACAAATTTGCGAAAGGCCGCTGTATTCCATATTCCCAGTGTGTAGTGTAATCAGACTCAAAAAGTGGCTCGATTGTTTATGCAGTGATTTGTTGAGAAACGTGAGTTTGAACGAGATTTCGAGAACGAGAACGAGACGCACTGGTCACATCACACATCACAGAAACCTAAGATTTATCAGTGTTTCTCTAGGTACTATATTATGCATGTATTATGCATATAAACCTTCCTGTTGAATCACTCTATCTATTAAAAAAACCGCATCAAAATCTGTTGCGTAGTTTTAAAGATTTAGGCATTGCTTAAATCTTTAAAACTACGCAACGGATTTTGATGATGTTTTTTTTTTACATAGGGACAGACAGCGGGAAGCAACTTTGTTTATTATACAATACCTATACCTACTATGTAGTGTTAAGAAAAAATTTAAAAAATAATAATAAATGATTAACTACAGTGCTACTTTTATTAATAGACATAAATGGGGGCGCCACTGTGCAAGCTATATGGTAACCCCAAAATATGCAGCTAAATGATTTTGATACTTGATCATTTAATTTTTTTTATTGCTCATAATCGGTACCTACTTAACACAAGTTAAATGCGTACAACCTACCTGTGTGTAACAGCTTTATGTTACACCTTTTGACTATTATATAAAACAATTGTTTTTGTAAAAAAAAATATTTATATTGTTTTACTATACTAGCGACCCTATTATCAGTGTTTCTCTACTATAATATGGCATGTATTATACATATAAACCTTCCTCTTGAATTACTCTAGCTACTAGAAAGACCGCATCAAAATCCGTTGCGTAGTTTTAAAGATCTAAGCAAACATACGGACAGACAGCGGGAAGCGACTTTGTCTTATATTATGTAGTGAAGTGATAGTGATACCTCCACATAGGATAAACAAAACGAAATAACAACAAAAAAAAACCAATACAATAAAAATTTAATAATTGGAAACAAATTACAATAGTACAAATCTAGACACAAAACTAGATGACACTTATTTATTTAAGTAGGTACCTACCTACACACATGCCTAATTTATTTTAACACTGAATAAAATAGAAAAACATACCTACAATAAAGAAATAAAATAAGATGAAATGATGATGTTAGCGTACAGAATAACAAAAATAATCTTATAAATTAAAACATTTATAACTATAGTCGTATTGCCCATTATAAGGACTAAAAACATCAAAATTGAAGGAAAAATGTCATTTTTTCCTTCAATTTTAGTCCGTATAATGAGCAATCCGACTATAGGTTAAATATACAGGGTGTGGCAAATTCTTGGTCACTAAAGGGTAGCTACCTTTTCTCTTGTAGTTAGAAAGTTTTGTTCTTAGGAAACTTCAGTTTTATTTTGAAGAAAAAAATAATTGCATTTTTAGATTTTCGAAAAAAAGTACAGTTAGCCTAAAAAATTACATTTGTCAAAAAAAACAAGTTGGTCTTAATCGACTCTATTTCCCACCAGGAACACTTCTCCCAAAGTAACTTATCAAATCAAATCGTAAGTTTATGCAATAATTCAAAAAAACACATCTCATACATTTTCTATGAAATCAGGAGTTGTAAAAATTATAGTGCCACTTATTCTATGGTTATTAATTTAAATTCGTAACTGCTTCGGCATGCTGGGAGGCTATTGTAAAGCCTTAGGCGCCTAAGACAGAGCCGCAAGAGAGAATGGTATGCATGGAGCATACCAGGGAAGCACTTCGTTCTAAATTTAAATACGCGCTTTACAATAGCCTCCCAGCTTGCCGGAGCAGTTATGAAATTAAATTAAGAACGATCGAATAAGTAGCACTGTAATGTTTAGAACTCCTAATTTCATAGAAAATGTATGGGATGTGATTTTTTGAATTATTGCAAAAACTTACGATTTGATTTGATAAGTTACTTTGGGAGAAGTGTTCCTGGTGGGAAATAGAGTCGATTAAGACTAACTTGTTTTTTTTGACAAATGTAATTTTTTAGGCTAACTGTACTTTTTTTCAAAAATCTAAAAATGCAATTATTTTTTTCTTCAAAATAAAACTGAAGTTTCCCAAGAACAAAACTTTCTAACTACAAGAGAAAAGGTAGCTACCCTTCAGTGACCAAGAATTTGCCACACCCTGTATATATTTATTTATTTATTTTCTCTCAAAAAAATAGGTTGGCTCTAAAGGTAGTTTTTGGACGACTGGCTCTGTTTCCCGGGCGAAGAGAACTTTCCGTTATCTTATATGCCTTCATTCACAATTCTTCTGACTGTGCTTATAGATTTCCCTGCAAATATAAATGAGACCATTAACATTTGCGACCAAATGGGAACTTTTGTTTGAAATCGTAAAAAAGTATCAAAATTGCCTTGTTGCTCTATAGTACAATGTAAACATAACCAACAAATCGTCGTTTTATAATTTCTCAATTTAGGGCCAAATAAAGGTAAATAACCAGTATTATATAATAAGAGTAGTCAAATGTTACTGATAAAATAATTGGATCTAATCAAATACCTCTTAATTCGACAGTACGACGAAAAACTTGTGTGTCTCTGATGAATTTTTTCCGGCTTCTAATTCCAACGAGCATCGCATATAAACATTGAAAATCACTTCTCTGGTGCCACACCGTAATGTTTCACGTTGGTTATTGTCACTTTTACTCGCACTAAATACGCGAAATAGATAAATTCTCTTTTAGAAGGAAATTATTACTTCTGACTGACGTCTTCGGTACTTGTACCATAGACAAGAAACCTGTACTTTAGAGTTGCCGTTGTAATAAATGAATGAATGAAATTTTAGTTCCCTTTCTATTAATAAAAGTAGCACTGTATGTTTCGTTGTTTTCTATCAACAACACCTTCTTTCCCTTAGGCCACTGACCTCTACTATGGCATTGATCTCAATAGTACACATTGAGATCAATGCCTTAGAAATATTGAATGAAAAAAGCAATCCTACCAAATTAATTTGTTTGGTAGAATGACAATTCTGCTCGGTGCCGGTGTAGCAGAAAAAAAAAAGAAACGTCATACATCGTTTTCTGATAGCCAATCAGGAGCGAGTAACATCTTTATAATCTGTGAACACAAGTCCACACTAAAATGTTCCCGACATTTCCATCTGATACGTAAGCGTGTTCTACACGGCTTGAAACCACAGCTTCTACCAAGGTGACCTTGATGTTTCAAACCGTGTAGACAGTGGTATCATGCCAAATTTCGCATGACCTTTAAACGCCCTTGGTAGACGGGCGTGCTCGGCAAACCACTGGCAGAAGAGTTGGTTTCAAACTTGTTTCAAACCGTCTAGCCGCTTGTTTCAAACCACGCGTACCACAGTCACGCCGCTGCGCTCACCGAGCGCGGACGTATTGCGTAGATAACTAGCAGCACCCTCGCGGTGTTGCCCCGTAGTGATGGTATATTGTGATGATGATGATGGTTTTATCTCTTATCTCTTTTGAACTCTTAACTATTTAAAAGTAAGTAGGTACCTACCTACTATCCACATGCAGGTACTACATTCTGTCTGTTAAATTGATATGTAAGTAACTAGGTACCAAAGTATGTACCTATGTAGGTAAGTACATAACATTCTTTTCTTGGTAAAACAGTTTTTACCTGTCTTTACAGGTTAGAGAAACAAACAAACTCTTCCGCTTAAACAATTAGTATAGAGGTACCTAGATTATAATATTCATAGAAACATTATTTATCCATTCTCAAGAAATTATGAATGTCGTCGAAGTTCAGTAGATTTAATAAACTGTATGACTTAAGTTGAGTCGTTTCTTCAACCACCGCTTCATCCATTTTATTTTCCTTCTTCAAATGCACACATAAATGCAATACAAACTCCAAACTTGTGAAATTTTGATAAATAGGGAGCCATGGCGTCTTTGTAATAGTACAATACAAGCATTCAACACACGTCTGTTCAGCACGAGCGTTTCAAACACAATGAAGTTTGGAGTTTGTTTCAAACCGTGGAGCCAGAAACGTTTTGCCAAGGTCACCTTGGTAGAAGTCGTGGTTTGAAGCCGTGTAGAACACGCTGTAGTATCTCTACCTAATCTGTGGTCAAAAAGTTTTGCAACTTGTTGAGAAGTGGACGCTTTTTCTAATTTATTTCAAAATTGTAAACTTTTGTGTTTAAAAAGTGTGAGAAGAAGATCAAAGTATTTGTGTTTGTTTGTGGAAATCATTAATTATTTGGTCCCATCTCAGTGCCGTCATTTCCTTCTAAATTACTAAATTATTGTTGTTGATAATTTTAGTCAGGAAATTCCTCTGTTTAGAACTTTATCTTTTGACGATGGCTTGTAGAATGTATTTAGTTCTAGCACTAATATGCGTTGTACCTATAATATACGCATGTAACGAAGCAATATGCGCGAGTGTTGTATCAAAGTGTATGCTCACACAGTCATGTAAATGTGATTTGAAAGATTGCTCCTGTTGCAAGGACTGCTTCAACTGCCTCAGCTTCCTATACAGTGAATGCTGTAGCTGTGTTGGTAAGTACCAATCGTAGAATACCATAAACCTATAAATTGTAAATCAAAATAACTCACCTTGAGTCATAATTTACATTAGAAACTTGTTTCTAAACAAATATAATGCTAACCAATGTATGTTCTTACGACCTTGTTCCTTAAAGCGAGGGTATAGAAGAATTTGTTAAATCGAATTTTTCTACCTCAGATATGTGTCCAAAACCTAATGACACTCAAACGGAACTGTCCAAGTCATCGTATGTGGAGGAATTAGCTGATGGTGTGCCTGGACTGTTTGCTGCTCTGACGAGTGACCCGGACCCACAACAGAGATGGCTCTCGATCACATATCCTGTGGATATTGACCTATCCGCTTTCCGCCCTGTCCCTGAAAAACAGTTGGTCTATCACTTACGTAAGTACCTGTTGATACAATTGTGGCATAAAAATAAAACATAAGTAGCCAGCATGGACGTATATAAGGGGGGGGTTTAGGGGGTCCGGACCCCCCCCTTAGCCCATTGAGTTCGGAGGAAACCTAGTCAATTTTTGTATTTTGGAACCCTTGGACCCCCCCCCTTACAATGATCTTTGTATTTTGGAACCTTTGGACCCCCCCCCTTAACAAAGCTATAGCTACGCCCCTGGTAGCCAGTATAAAAACTAAAAATAATTTGATCACAATTTGGATGGGTGACCGCAAGTGGCATTAAGAGCTAAGCGCTTCTGTGCTTCGGAGTGCATGTCAAATTGTTGGTCCCGGCCTTTAAGTCGTTAAGCCATGATGGAGGCCTTTAGGCCCCTTAAAAACTTCATCACCACAGTTGGCCACTAGCTCATACGAACTAACTTACATACTTTATTTATTATAATGGAAGAGATGAAAATGAGAATCCAAAAATAGTATGCTTCGGTCAAGCATACTATCTCATCCATCTGATTCAGTTAAATAAACAATTTACGCTAACAGCAACAAAGTGGATATTTCCCAGAACAAACATACCTAAATAACAGTTTGTTCTCAATGTTTTTCCTAGAATGAAACAGAACTGTAACAAACCAACGTTTACTTGAACATTGAGTTTTATGATTATCTGCTGAAAATTGACTATCCTGGATTGCTACTATGAGTCAAGCTATTTATGCAAACTTGAACCTTATTTCTAGGAGTTTAAGGAGTTTTCATATTAAAGTACCTCATTTTATGTTTGAGAAATTCATTAAAAGTAAGTTTTTGTCAGTGAAAGTTATAGCTTGAGGTTTTATTGTTACTTTTGACTACATAATAGACACAAAAAAAGCTCAAGCAATACAAGATTATGACTTGAGGACTCATAAAGTTGAGTAAAACAATAAAAAAAGGTATGCATCCCACTGAGAAGAGTGAGTCATTAGTTTGGAATGTGAGCACTACCTGCCTTGAGCTCTTACTCAAACAATGGACTCAGAAATTGGTCAGGATGATTTATTTTTAAACATTCATTACTCTAAAGTAAATTTAGAAAGGCTTACATCTACTTTATTTATTTATTTAACACTTTCACACATAACAAATTGTGCAAGGAGGACTTAATGCTGACTTTACTTGTTTAATTAAATCTGTAATATCAAAACTGTAAATTAAAGCATCGGTTGAGCACTAAATCCTATTCTATTAAACAAGCAATACTTGTTTGTTTGATGTTTGTTTGTACTGACGTTCTCGAAAACGGCTCTAACGATTTTGATGAAATTTGCAGTACGAGTGTATACGGGGGCGAAAAATCAATCTAGCTAGGTCTCATATCTGGGAAAAGCCGTTTTCTTGGCATTTTCACGCAAAAAGTGCAATGTGGTTCGTAATTGAACCACTAGATGGCGTTTGTTGGTTGACAACGAGCAGAGCTCGGTCGCCCAGATATTACAGCCTTATAAAACACGTGGTTAATCTTCCAGAGAGCGTGGAGCAAGATTCTGAGCCGGCGGTGAGCCGTGACGTGGTCACCCTGAACTGCACCGTCGCCTACATGTCGCAGTGCATGTCGTGTGACAAGTGCCGCGCGTCTTGCCGCTCTATGGGCGCGAATAGCTTACGGTAATTATGTTCATTTGTACTTTTTAAGTAAACCTTCTTTACGCACGCTTGACTTGAGGAGTTAGCTGGTGAATGCGTGACGAGAGTGTTACGAAAAGTGTGATCGGGCGAGGCGAACGGAAGTTTTACTTCAGTCGTGTGGTCTAACTAAAGCACACTCGTTTTTTTTTTTTAAAGTCTTCTGTATTTACTATAAGTACCTATTTATTTTTCTTCTATCACACAAATATTTATTTCTGCTGTAACTAGTTGCACTCCACGGTTTAATGTTTAGGGGTTTATAAGTGTTGATAATGATATCAAAGGCAATATTCGTGCATTATAAATGTGGAAATTTGTGAGTCTATAAATATGTATGTCGTTGTGCAGAAAGCAGTTTTAGCATAAAAATAATTGAGTAAAAAATGTTTTTGTTTATGATTTCAGATGGTTCCACGACGGATGCTGCGAATGCGTGGGCGACAAATGCTTGTTCTACGGAATTAACGAAAGCAGGTAATTTTACAACTGAGTGCCCGCGGCTTTGTTCGCGTAGTACCTACCCGAATGAATGCGTAATTCCAGATTATAAACTAAGTATACCAGTTTAGCCGTTCTGGCGTGATTTAGTAACAAACATTCATCCAAACTTTCGCATTTATAATAGTAGTAAGATTCGCTATAGGTACTTGAATAGTATATTTGAAGTGATTGTTTATAGGAAACAGATTCTATTACAAAACACACCTGGCTGGCGACTGGTTAATTTCCATATTAATCTGCGCATGTTCCGTATCGTATTACCGCACCTGCTGCCCATTAATTATCTTCGCAAATTTATATTAAGATTTATTAGAAGTATAGATTATGACTCTTTCTTTAGTAATTTTACAGCCGCGTTGGCCTAGTGGAGTGTGCGTCGACTTTCGATCATCAATGAATACGAAAAATCCAAGGCTGCGGTTCCAAAAAAATATTTGCGCATTAAATAGCTCAAATCGGTGAAAGAAGTCGTAAGAAAACCAGTTCGTTTTTGTAATAAGTAGCAATAGGCTTGCAATTTGTCATTTATTTCTGCAAAATAATGCATAATATGCCAAATATGTATTCGAACATGCCAAAAGTTTCATAACTTTTTGGTAGTGAGAGAATAGCCGAAGAATAAAGGAAACGTGACGAGAAAACTTTGTCATGTTGCGCATGCTTGGCCTACTGAAAGCCTTTAGGAATGCTGTACAACCATATTGGTATAGTGTTATACCCATATTGTGAAGCGCTCGTGGCGTAGCTTGCTTGGACGTTCTTGATTGATCGTTGAAGTTAAGCAGCGTTGGGCGCGGTCACTTTTAGGATGGGTGACCGCAAGTGGTATTACGTGCTGAGCGCTACCGTGCTTCGGACGGCACGTTAATTGTCGGTCCCGGCTTTTAAGTCGTTAAGCCATGACGGAGGCCTTTAGGCGGTCTAAAAACTCCGTCACCAGAGCTGGCCACTTACGACAGAAGAAGTTATAGTGTTTTTATGTTTGTAACTTTCTTCGTGTACCTTTTACTGTTCTGTATCCTCTGTGTATATATTTTGTACACACACATAGGATACAGAACAGTAAAAGGTACAGGAAGAAAGTTACAAACATGAAAACACTATACAGGGTGTGGCAAATTCTTGGTCACTGAAGGGTAGCTACCTGTTCTCTTGTAGTTAGAAAGTTTTGTTCTTAGGAAACTTCGGTTTTATTTTGAAGAAAAAAATAATTGCATTTTTAGATTTTTGAAAAAAGTACAGTTAGCCTAAAAAATTACATTTGTCAAAAAAAACAAGTTGGTCTTAATCGACTCTATTTCCCACCAGGAACACTTCTCTCAAAGTAACTTATCAAATCAAATCGTAAGTTTTTGCAATAATTCAAAAAAACACATCCAATACATTTTCTATGAAATGAAGAGTTGTAAACATTACAGTGCCACTTAATTGATCGTTCTTAATTTAATTTCATAACAGCTCCGGCAAGCTGGAAGGCTATTGTAAAGCGCGTATTTAAATTTAGAACAAAGTGCTTCCTTGCAGATGTACAAATGGTATGATCCATGCATACCAACATCTCTTGCGGCTCTGTCTGAAGCGCCAAGGCTTTACAATAGCCTCCCAGCATGCCGAAGCAGTTACGAATTTAAATTAATAACCATTGAATAAGTGGCACTATAATGTTTACAACTACTAATTTCATAGAAAATGTATGGGATGTGTTTTTTTGAATTATTGCAAA
Organism: Camptogramma bilineatum; assembly: GCA_958496255.1. Classification (NCBI taxonomy): domain Eukaryota; kingdom Metazoa; phylum Arthropoda; class Insecta; order Lepidoptera; family Geometridae; genus Camptogramma; species Camptogramma bilineatum. The sequence goes on along the minus strand of OY292467.1, from coordinate 5,047,677 downwards.
AACTTACGATTTGATTTGGTAAGTTACTTTGGGAGAAGTGTTCCTGGTGGGAAATAGAGTCGATTACGACCAACTTGTTTTTTTTGACAAATGTAACTTTTTAGGCTAACTGTACTTTTTTTCAAAAATCTAAAAATGCAATTATTTTTTTCTTCAAAATAAAACCGAAGTTTCCTAAGAACAAAACTTTCTAACTACAAGAGAACAGGTAGCTACCCTTCAGTGACCAAGAATTTGCCACACCCTGTATACTATACCTGTAGATTGTATATTGTTTTATTGTAATATTTTTACGAAACAAAAATGTTATTCCTTCCAGGTGTCTAGCGTGCCCGGGCAGCAAGGAATCAGTAGTGAACGTGTTAGAAGAAGACCTTAGCTATGACGAACTTGACTATGGAGAGGACGATGTCGACGCGCAATCTGTATAATCAACATAGTCAAGGTATGTGCAGTTTCGAACCATAAGTAGATTTTAAGGTGTATTTTGTATGCAAACCCTCTATAACTTTATTTAGTTCTTTTCGGATTTCGGCGAATGTTTATTTTGCCTCTCTGTCTTCTGGCGATATGGCACATGTCTGAAGCAAAGTGTCCACTAGCAAGTAACTTCCGCAATTTTTTTGCGAAAGTCAATTGATGACTAGTTTCCACTGACTCAAAGACAAAGAAAACTATAGACTGCTGGATCGTCCCTTCTTACTCACACAAAAACAAAGAAGGATATATACAAAATTCTTGTGAAAAAATGAGACGGAGCATAATATCTTTTGTCCCTCATCGTGTGCCGGCTCTTGTAGGTAGAGAACATCTATGTTCTAAAATTCTGTACTAATATGGACCTTATGTGGACTACGAAACAATGGATCCACTTAGTTTTTGTCCCTTTCGGCGGCACGCTGTCAGTGAATCTAGTACTATTATACATCTATGCACTTATAGTCTTTTTTAAACTTTCGCGATCACTATTCATATTGAAAAGTTTTATGGACACGGGATTTTATCGCGTAATTTACCTTATTTATCCCGACATTTCGGCTATGTTGCAATAGCCGTGGTCGCGGGCAGACAGTCTGCCCGCGATGATAGCCGAAACGTCGGGATAAATAAGGTAAATTACGCGATAAAATCCCGTGTCCATAAAACTTTTCAATATCAATGCACTTACTGTTATTTTTCTATTTGCATACACGTGGGACTTGCAGCGAGTACGATAAGTCACTAAAACTCGCAGAAGTCCACTTGCGCGAGCGTTTACACGTTGGAAGTCGCTTGCGCAAGTTAACTTTTGCAAGATTTATTGCCTGTGGACACTTTGCTTAGCAACGTGTCATCGACATTATGACAACTATTTTGTCAAATTTCGATAATGTCTTCCAAAAGTTGATTAATATCTTTATTGGTAATTTTATTTATTTATTCGTCACATAGAATGAAATAAGATGTTTGTATTATTTTTCGGATGATCAATAGTTTAAAAGACTAATAAGGTTGACTTTACTAAACTATTTCTAAAATGAGACAAACATAAATATTCCAATTAAATTTGAATCTTCTTTTTTTTCTTGTAACAACAAACAAAATTATAAAATGGATACAACATGATACAAGTATTAATTACTGAGAGATTGTTGCCTCTATTTATTCTAATGTTTGTAATAAAATTTACAAATCAATAGAGATACTAGAAGTAAACATGTAATTCCGCTACTCACCGGTAGATGGCGTTGTACCTTGTGTTAGATTTTAAGTTATTAAAAGTATGTATTAATTTGTATTTCCAGTGACAAAATGCACAAAAATTGGCTTTAACATTTCTGATTTTATTGTCTATTTTTCCGTCCTTTTACTTAGTGAACTTTAAATTATTTTTTTATGGGATAATAATAATGCCTTATTTTTTATTTGTCAAGTTTAATCAATCGTATTTTGAATTATTATTTATAATAATCTGATTTTGTTCGCATAAGTGACGAAAATATGCAGAAACATCGAATATTGATTTTTTATATGTAAGTTTTGTATATAGTTTTAAGTTGATATCACTTCATGTATTTGAGAGACTTGTTGAAATCTCCAAGTGCCAAATTTGCTGCTTGTACAAAAATATGCCATTAGTTTTAGTCATTATGAAATGTAAGCTTAGTCAAAACATACTAATATCTCTCTTTGAATCTCTTTTTAACCGACTTCAAAAAAAGGAGGAGGTTCTCGATTCGTCAGAATCTTCTTTTATGCATGTTCCCCGATAACTCGAAGACGCCTGGACCGATTTGGGAAATTCTTTGTTCTCTGTCTTTTTTGTTTGAATACCTTATAGAGCGATGCCACACGGGCGCTGCCACTCCGTTGCGTAGTCGCAGCGCAGCGCTATAATTTTTGTTCTGTCAAAGCGCGTCGTTTCAGCGCACCGTGTGGCATACCGGGCTGATTTGTATGTAGAACTACGGAGCGTCAACGCTGCGACGACGCAGCGCAGCGGCAGCGCCCGTGTGGCATCTCTCATACTCACATTACTTACCCCGATGTGGTGCCATAAAAATTTGGTGAGGATCTGTCGAGGATCTTCGGATTATGAACAGAAATGCACCTCGAGAGTTCAGAAAATTGCTCAGCTTATAACATTGAAGTCAGATTTTTTTTTTAATTTAGCCACTTGTTTATTTCAAACTCGTTTTGAAACTAGTGAACATGCTCTAATATAATACATATTGGGCATTCCTCTGTCTACCCAGTAAATCTTGAATGTCTGCCGATGTCGGTTTCAATACTTTTTGTTATTGTTTTATTTGAAACTAGTAACCGCCTTCGCTCGCGTGGTAGTTACCCTTATGAAAAGTAGCCTATTTTCCAGGTAAACTATGTAAACGTAACGTAACTATGTAAATTCCAAGTTTCAACCAAATCCATTCAGTAGTTTTTGAGTGAAAAACTTACAAACATCCATCCATCTATCCACCCTCACAAACTTTCACATTTATAATATTAATAGGAAGGATAGGATACTCTTCAACTCTTAAATATTTTTAACTGTAGTCAATTATTTTAATATTAAATTGTTTGGAAATATGTAGTTCAATAAGATGTAGGTGCCTACTATAGCGATTATTTATATTCGAACAAACCGTAAATACTCGTGTCAGTGACAAACATTTTGTATTCTTAAACTTCAATCATGAAAGTAGCTGGCAAAGATTGTACCTAATTACCAGAGGTCGGAATTAGGTAGAGTTATTTATGTACTTGCATCGAAATGTTGATATTGATATGGATCTTCCCGGGATTTCTAATGGACAATCCCGTGTAGCCAACAAATATTACAAGTAAATAATAATAAAAACCTCAGAGATAGTAGGTAAGACAAATAAAACAAAGATAATTAACATAGGTACAATTTTTATTAATTCACAATACAAATTATTAATAGTCTTAATAAAAGTATTAGTAGTAAGCAAGTTCTCATACTTATACTTCGCCTTTTTTATAAATACGAAAATGCTTTTGCTTCTAGCCTAAATCACGGGATTTTTCTGCTCTTTGAAATTAATCTCGGGATTTGAGGCATATCCACTTTATTCTTTCGCTGTATGAAATCGGTGTTAGTACATAAATAACTCTACCTAATTCCGACCTCTGCTAATTACATATTCATGGTAATATTGTATAGGATCAATGTGAGGTCAATAAGCTGCTATATTCCCAAACGATTACATTGACACGGTCAGTGACTGGCAACACTATTATATGCAAATTGTCACGATTCCTGATTCCTGAATTCATTGAATTTAACTGTATCGTTAAAAGTTACAAGTTGAACTAATGGTGACTTGAATTCTATTGTTCACTAACTAAATTACTTTAGATTTTGTTTTCCAGCAAGATAAAAGTTGTGTCTGGACTATGTTACCCTTACACACACACATACATAAAATCACACCTCTTTCCCATAGAGAATGATAGGAAGAGACCACAAACTTGTTATGATCCTGGTACATATTTCACCTCCGTTCTTCAAATCTCGTTACCTAAGGCTTGTTTCACTCTTCAGCGTGTCGCCGGTCACGTCCGCGAGTTGACCATTCACAGCACAGAGAAATTAATCTTGACCATTCACAGCACAGCAAAATGTGCTGTGAATGGTCAACTCGCGGACGCGACCGGCGACACGCTGAAGAGCGAAACAAGCCTAAGGGCACTTTTATATAAAAGCACGTCTGTTTTACTAAAAATAACATAATTTTAGATGCCATACTGTTTAGTAGTTGTAAACAAGATAATAACGTTCCTACTGTAAGAATTTATAGTTAATCAACAACAAAATTTTATTATTGGTTTTTTATTATATTTATTACTATTTCTCTATGGGATATTCTGAGTACTCGACTACTCAGCTTGTAACAAATCATAACAAAATCATATGATTTTTGAGTTGATTGTAATCTATGTGTTAAGTTTTAAAATAATTTGTGGTTCTCGAAATCAGACATTTCCGTAATCTCTATCTTTATCCGCCATATAAGTGTAATGTAATTAAGTGCCTTTTAGTAATAGTATTTTGATATATCTGTATACATTTTACAATTTTATTTTTAGTATTGTGAAATAAAATATACTTTTAAAGAAATATTTTTATCTGGTACCACATCAATTTATTTATGTTAGGTATCGTAGGTAAAATGGAGAAATTAATATGTTGTGCGGCCTATTAATATCTCGTAGGATAAGGGTAGTTGGTCGTAGTTTGTTGCGAATTTTTGTTGAGGTATTAATCCTTTTTTTTTCCTTTGAGGACTTTGACGAGACTCACATTGTTCGACTGGCTCCCGACTGGAGCTTGACAATTTAGATGGATCACCGAAAAGAAAGCTAGGTCCCGTACCGTGTTTGTTGCCCTGATTATTCACGGTGTTGGTTGCAAAAGTACAGGAGTAGAATCACGACGTTTCAAAGTGGTCATAGCGGTCCTACTGAATAAATGATATTTGAATTTGAGTTGAACAAGACGACATGACAGCACAAACCGTGTACAATACGTTAATATGGTAGTGGATGATGTGATATTGTATGAAAAACAGCAACTAGTATTTATTACCATTGGGAAAACTATCTCGTGAACTGACAGAAAAATGTCGGCTCATTAAAATAGATGTAGCTAAGATTTATAGAAAATAATGTTGTTTCTCATGTCAATAAAAAAACTGACAAAATTTAATACTTATTTTATCAGTTTTTTTAAGATTAGGAAACAAAAGAAGTTATCTTGTATAAACTTATTTTTTGTCCTCCGTAATTAGTTGACGTCAGTTATTTGTATGTTTTTAATAGTAATTTGGATTTATTTAAACATGGTTTGAAGTGATTCGAACGGATGTCGATTTAAATATTCAAATGAATTTCAATTGAAAGTTCGAATCAGTCTATGCATAATGAGGTTATTTGATTTGAAATAGGATTAGTTAGGTTAACTTAGGTTAGAAATAACACTCCAATATTTTACTGCAAATTAAGAATGATGAGCCCAAAAGAAATTGTTTGGTTTTTACAAGTTTTTATTTTACTTTTATTTAATGTTTGAACTGAACTGAATTTTTACTGAACCAGTTATCTTTAACCGAGCTGAAATTTGATATAAGTACCTATGTATTCTCGGTGACAGTGCAATATTATGAAGCGACCTGATCTGATGATAAAGTCAAGAGCTGTTGAATAGAACTCCTCAGTGAATAATAGTATTTACCCGTGTTTGGGCCCGTTTCAATCATCTCAAGCTTGTTACTTGAATACTATGCACCCAAGTGAATAAGGTGAAAAAAGATTTTTAAAAGTAACTTTAATACACCCAGGTGTTTAAAGTTAAATAAAAGTGTATTTAATTCACCTGGGTGAATAAGCTCAGGTAAATTAGGTTACGAAGCCATTTTTTGAACAAAAAACTTATAATTCAAGGCATCATGACCTATTTTTTAATAGGCTTGCTGACCTTCGACGCTGATAGAAAAGTGATCTTTATTACAATGCAGTAAGAACAATTGTTTTATTACTCAGCATTGACAAGGGTGGTTAGCGTTTCTGCTGAGCAATCTCCTTACTCTCATTGTCATAAATATCATTCGTCTATCAGCGCTGACGATCAGCGTAAGAAAACCAGCCTTATAAAAAGTTAAGCCCTATATGTTCAAAATGCAGGCTTGTTTTTATTTCGTTTTCGCTCCGATTAGCACTTGTTTAATTATCTTCAACAACTTTACATTCTTCATATTTGGGCATAGGCCTCTGATCCGAAAGTTTTTAAATAGGTTTCGCTCTTACTTCAAACTTAATTTGGAATGTTAAAAACCGGTTGATAAAGACCAGTTCTGGGCCTGGTCCACTTGTTTAAGGGGGATTTATCGTTGTTGTAATTATCTGCATAGCATCCAACCTACATTACCTCACCAAAATCGATAAATGTGTCAAATTGTAAATACTCTAATCCGCATTTCGCTATCGCTTGATAGTGAGCATTGAAAAAAGGTATGTCAGCCGTAAATACAATTTTTGAAGATTACCTATCTTATATTTACACCGATATACTTACGTACCTACCTATTATAAGTGTTGTATTGGAGTATATTGCTACGGTCACACTATAGCAATAAGGTAAAGATTGGCGTTGTCGCGACGCGTGTCGTGTCTGGCCAAGTTAGGCCGGCTTCACAGGTTGGCCCCAACGTTGGTCCCAACTCCCAACGCCATAATATGCTGTTGGTGAAAAATAAATACACATATATTATATGTGTATTTATTTTTCACCAACAGCAATCATTCAGACTGTTTTGGAGGTTGCCAGTTTTACTCCATATTGCACTCCATGGACCGTCTTCTGAAGCTTTCATACAAAATATCAAAAGTCTGTAACATTATGTAACGGACTTATAGAGCCCTTATATCACTAGTACCATAGGCTTCATATAGTATCTGTTAATATCTTTTCCATTGACATAAGATTAGAGCTTGGAATGACAAGAGAAAAAATATTATCATGTCTAAATGAGACTGGTTTTTTTTCTGATTATAAAAGCTAGAATAGTAGGTAATTTATATACCAATTTTATTCCAGGCTTTGCATCTGAGTACCTAGTAGGTAAGTACACCTACATAATCTACGCAGCACTTTTGAAGTCGATTTAATCTTTTATTATATTGATACATAGGTAATCTATTTTTAAGTAGGTAGGTACCTATGCTGATTTACTGTAATCCAATTACAATCAATAATTATTGACGAATTATAATTCGTTGTTCTATAAACTTATTTGCAGTAGATGGCCTTTTTAACCGACTCAAAGGGAGGAGGGTCTCAATTCGTCGGAATCTTTTTTTTATGTAGTTATGTCATGTTCACCGATTACTCGAAGACGCCTCGACCGATTTGGAAAATTATTTTTTGTTTGAAAGGGTATGCTTTCCGATTGGTGCCATAAAAATTTGGTGAGGAACTGTCAGTCTGAGAAAATTGCTCAGCTTATAATAAAATTGAAGTCGGTCTTTTAAATTTTTAATTTAGCTTCTTGTTGGCTGGTAAGTGCTTCCTAGAGCAGTGGTTCCTAACCTTTTCAACCTTGTTACCCCTATAACATGTTAACGAAAAAGATTTTACCCCTGTTTAACTATCTTCCCCCAACTGAAGTCTTTTTTAAAAAACAAGACATTTTCATTTTCACTCATCATCACGTATCCATCTTATACTTTTTTTAAAATACTTACATAGAACTACATAGCCCAGACCCTAGACAAATATTTGCAGATCACACAAACATTATCTCGAGGCGGGAATAGAACCCGCAACCTTTTGTGTCTCAGGCGGGCCTTCGCCCACTGCGCCACAGAGGTCGTCATATGGACATTATCGTCGGTAGAGTCGGTAGACGGGGATCTTCAAAGGTCTTGAATTATTGAAGATCTGAGTGGACATCTACCATCCCTGAGAAATTGGGAATACCGTCTAGTCGTGAGCCTTTTTCAACCGGCAATTTGGTGAGGATCTGTCTAGGATCTTCGAAGCTACGAACATAAATGCACCTCGAGAGTGCAGAAAATTGCTGTTTCCTTCTTGGATGGGATTATAAAAACAACGCTTCTACAAACTTCTATTATCCATGTCTTATTATTATTATGTAGGGATTTATTATCTTTATTTTCCATTATTTCTACATTCTTCACTTTCGTTCTTTGATCGTCTAGGGCGGTAGTGCTACAGATACTCTCATGCCGACACAATTCCTTCACACTTTCATCGTCGGCACAAAAAAACTATCAACACTGTATACTAGTACTGTGTAATAAGACAATGCTTATCGTAGGAACAGAACACAGAAGGGACGCGATTGACGAACTGCATCGCGATTCCATAATTATTTATAGTTGATCAGCTGAGCGCGCGGTCGTAACACAAGCGCCTAGTAATGTCGCGATCGTGAGCTCGGCGGTACCTCTTGCAACGCTTATCATCATTATAAAACACGTGAAACTAATAACCGGTCTGCGGCTTGTTTACTCCGACAGGAGACGCGGCATTCGCACGTCTCTAACATCTATTCAGTGCTGTGCAATTACGCAGGAAATTACAGTGATATCCTAGAAGTGATGGTGGAATAGGGATATTGGACTTTATTGTGTGGTGTGAGAAATCAAAATGAGGAGCGACGTGCTGGCGCCGAGCGAGCTGGAGGGGACAGACTACCTTCTCTCCTCCACGATGCGGCTCGAGGACAGCTTTCTGCAAATACTTGGTGAGTTTTTTTTGGAGAAACAAGATTTCGTACCGTTATAAGTACATAATTATCATATTTTAAGGCTGGTTCTTATCACTGCGTTTATAATCTTGTAGTTATTGTAAATAATACTTATGAAATAGGTAAGTAACTATTTAGCAATCTGCGGTTATATACACAGTTAAGTACCTACCTATATACAAAATTCAGACATCTTTATTATCCTAAGCAGTAGGTAGGTGCCATCAAAATCCGATTATTGTTGCTAGGCTAGCAACAATAATCGGAAAACTATATAGGTACTTAGGTTATAGGTAGGTAAGTATTAGATCTGGTATCTACATTAGAAATAAATTACATTTTATGCTGTGGTCAGATAAATATAATCGCATCTAGAAAATTATGATTACCATCCTATTTTAATGGTAATTTTGTCCGTCGGCTTAACTAGTAGTTCAGCCCGAACTCGAAGCTACTAGGAGTAACTTAAATCTCACTCTCAACTCGATACTATGAATAGTAATTTTATACTTACTAAGAATATTGCATGAATTCGAAAGATGGCGCTATTGAATCGACTAGTGAGCGAGAAGCATCCAGTAAATGTGGAATCCATCACTTTTGATCCTAATCGTTCGGTAGTAAGTAGTAGCGTGCGTAGCATCATATCGTAGAGAAGTAAGTATCACATAATCTCGAGTGAAAATTATACTTTGGATACAATCGAGTGAGACGTTGTGAATCGACAGGTTAAGCCTATACGCGAAAAAACACAGTATGTAACAGAACAATATATTTTTAACATAAACAACTTACCTAATTAAAAATGAACTCTGTTTTCTATCTAAAATTGGCTAAAGTTTCAAGACAGAATTCAAATCACAGACCGCGGCTAGTGCCCAAAACCCAAAAGGCTGGCAGCATGTATTGGGATTGCTACGCTAATCCTCTGTCAGAGATTAAAAACTTAGCAGCCCTTTGATCAGTTATCCCATCTTTCAATCTCATTGAAATTTCCCTGCAAAGGAGCCACGCGCGTTCTTAGGTAGGTAGGTAGGTATGATTTAATATAATTAAATACAATGTTACAATATGTTTCATTCTTATTATTAAACTCACATGCCAAAGTATGTACACAGTATCATTCGTATCTGGCTAGCATATCGTAAAATATATGACACTGCGGGTCCTCGTTTCACCTGCCTAATCTTCCTATCCGATAAGCAAAACTTCTAATAATTGGTATAATAAAATAAGCCTGGTTTTTTATTACCTAAACCTAGTCAATATAAAAAACAAATGAAACTAGCTAAGAACAGTCATACTGTACCAGTTACTGTACAAAATAATAACCAAGCAAAAAGTTATAATATGAGTTTGATCCTGTGGTTTGATCGATAACTAATGAAATAACCGCTTTGAATGGTGTCATTTAGAAGGTACCTATGCCTATTAGAATGCAATTTTCATTATAAAACTAACAACGGGGTAAATAATTTTAAGATCTACAGTTTTTTTCCGGATCCGGATGCGGTAGTAGTGTGTCCGAAACAGGGAATGCTTAGTGTGTCCATGTCCACAACGTTCCTTTCCAACCTTCTGTTTCACACATTGCACGCAACTTAGCTCGATCCTCAGATTCTCTTATCCTCCTTCCAGCCACTTTGCGTAGATCGTCGCTCCATCTTTCCTGAGTGTGTTAGGCTGATTTTAGCCTCACACTCACCGTCAGCGCTGATAGGCGAGTGATCTTTATTACAATGAAATAAGGATACTGATTGTTCAGCATTGACGAGTGCAATCAGCGTTGCCATTTTTGCTAAACAATCAGTATCCTTGTTTCAATGTAATAAAGATCACTCGTCTATCAGCGCCGACGGTACGCGTGACACTAAAACCAGCCTTAGCCTCACGCTCACCGTCAGCGCTGATAGGCGAGTGATCTTTATTACATTGAAACAAGGATACTGATTGTTTAGCAAAAATGGCAACGCTGATTGCACTCGTCAGTGCTGAACAATCCTTATTTCATTGTAATAAAGATCACTCGCCTATCAGCGCCGACGGTGAGCGTGACACTAAAACCAGCCTAAAACCAGCCTAAAATCAGCCTTACACTACGTTTCTTTTCCAATACGCGGTCTCCACTCAAGAACATGTTTACCACAACGGCTATCGGCTCTGCTACCTTCTGTACACTATACTATAATACTCTCTTTATGTACACTATAGGTACTATACTTAATACTTGTTTTACATAAAAATCCTAATCTATAAAATTGTTTATTCATCGCGATGAATTTGCGTTTCGGCTTTTAATCTAAAGGTGTGTTTAAAACGTCAGATTTTAGCAAAAGATATGATTCTTCTAAAACTAACAACAATAAATTGTATTCGTGCCAATTTTCGTAGGACAGCATAAGTTGATAGAAACTGAATTCGGAACAATCGGGACATTTGACCAACATAAACTGAACTACTGAAAACGCCACGTTATAATCGTTTTTAGTTTTGGGCCTGAAAATGTATAGGTACCTAAGTATAAGTACAATGAAGAAAAACTTTAGAGTTAAAATTCTAATAGGTGAATGGCCTTACAACCCTGTCACGTCGAACGTCGAATACTAATTATTTGCAAAAAGTGTATCTTATTTCCTAGGTGGTTATCTGCAGGGATATTTTAGGGAGTAGTCTAAAGCACGTCTAAATACAAATTTGGCAGAAGTTAATCAGTGTAGATACCATCTACAATCTTTGTTTAAAACCACAATTTGCCAAATAAATGAGCCACTTCAAAAGACCCTACACAGACATCCTTCATACGACGCATTTCATTCTCATTAGCATAAATAAATGCAACTCCTTGAACTTACGCTCTACTAACTACCTACAGAGCAATGCCAACGAATTGTCTTGATAGTCCAGTCAGCTTAGCATAAAAATGGTCTAAACCTCGGAATGACAGATAATAAGCTGAATTTTCGTATGTAGCTTCATTTAGGGGTCCTAAAAGTTGTCTCAAAAGTCTCATAAAATCTCGTGTCTGCGTCTTAAGTTATTCAAGGTCAAAGGTAAAAAAAATAGTTTTTCGCGAATATCTCGGTTGCTATTGGTCCAATGATGTTAACATCTATTATAAAGTTGTAGAGCATACAATTTCCGACAAACTTTGTTTAAAACATTTTTTCATGCGCTCAACCGTTTTCGCGATAGAGGAGGGTGAGTGAGCAGCGCTCAACCATACGCGTAGGTACTGTAACGCAAAGTCAAACGTGAATATCTGTGAATACCTTGAATTTTGAATAATTTGTTTTATTTATCAGTTAATTATCGACCAAGCGAGCAAAGCGAGCTAAGATCTTACGATTTTGCTTTGTATGTTTGTATGTGTAATTTTTATGTTATCGCATAACTATCGTACCGTTAATCCAATCTGCATGAAACTTGGTAGATAACTAGGTTGTGCTATGGAAATTTGATATATGACATATGAGCGTAATCGATGGAGGGGTTGTAAAGATATTGGGATCTAAAGGGGGTGAAAAAGATAAAAGTTACACAGATATATTGAGTGGGGTGTCATATGAAAGGACTTAATTTGTACATTCCGAAATAGTTTTTATTTTTGTTCTAGGAAGTATAGTTTTTGAAATACACATACTGAACGCTTTGCGCTCACGGCCCTGTATCGCAAAAACGGTTGAGCGCATGGAATTTTTTTTTCAATGAATTGGTTGCAAATTTTAAGCTCTACAACTTCTTAATAGATGTTAACATCACTGGACCAATAGCAACCGAGATATTCGCGAAAAACTATTTTTTTTACCTTTGACCTTGAATAACTTAAGACGCAGACACGAGATTTTATGAGACTTTTGAGACAACTTTTAGGGCGCCTAAATGAAGGTATATACGAAAATTCAGCTTATTATCTCTCATTCCGAGGTTAATTCCTAATTTGACTGGGCTATTGAGTAATATGAGAATAATAGACAGACGTAAATTGCACACATCCCGACTTTAGAACATACAGTTCTTGAACATTTTCGGGCTGGGTTCATAAATTATTATGCGCACGCTATTTTCACAGTTGGGCTACGAATATACGAGCGATTTTGATGTATGTTAGGTACTGAAACGTCTGGAGTTTCAGTAATATAGTAAATCACGTTTATGAAGACAGTTCTGTCACCTTCAACCAGTGGGCAAAAGTCATCATCATCATCATCATCTCAGCCGTTGGACGTCCACTGTCGGACATAGGTCCGACAGTGGACAGTGTTCTAGGCCTATGCCTCCCTTAAAAAATTCCATGTGTTGCGGTTGGAAGCGGCCTGCATCCACCGCCGACCTGCAGTGTTTACAAGATCGTCTGTCCATTTTGTCGGTGGACGTCCAACACTGCGCTTTCCGGTTGGTGGCCTCCGCTCGAGAACTTTGTATTATGTGGGCAATAGTATAGGTAGATAATGCCAAGCTGTGGGTTTCATCATTCAACCACACTCCACAGTGCCCTATTTCAGAAGGATTTCCTCCCGCAAATATTCCGTTTGTAGAATGATCTCATACTTGCGATTTTTCGGAGGTTCTTGAAAGTTTCAAAGTTTTTAAAATTTTGACATTGCTAGTATTATTCATGTTCTGTGACATTGCAAACGTGCATGCTACGGCAATCGCTTAACTCATTCCCTGCCGCGGATATTCCCCACCCGCATCACATGTGTTTTATGGGCACTGAACGCGTTTACAAAATATAGTAATAGTAGGATAGTATAAAAGATAGTAATAGTAATAAAATAGTAAGCGATATACTTAGTAAAAAAAAACTAAACCTAGCGATCGAACATAAGCTGAGTTAGCAAACACCACATGCATAGTTGTTATTTGATTTATATCTGCGAACAAAGCCACGTGTTTAGCTAGTGTTTCAATGTTTCCTTCCTTCCTCAATTACCTGCAAACTGCTTTTGTTTGTTTACTACTTTTGTTATCTATAGTAAAAACATAAATTCCATCACGATTTATTCAAACGTGTCTATATTTTTTTTATATTCCGTTGCAAGCCCTTGAATATTATTTACTCCATTTTAATAATTATAATTAACTAGCTGCCGCCCGCGGCTTCGCTCGCTTGGTACCCGGATAAAAAGTAGTCTATGTCCTATATTTCCGGTCATTAGCTATCTATAGTCGTAAAGTTATATATGCCTGTCCAGTCCAAATCAGTCGCTGTGGTCGAAATCGGCCATGACAGATTATTATTATTATTTATTATTATTAGTCACCTATACCGCAGTGTTTGAAAACGAAAGTTTTCAATCAGTGCGTTCTACCCGTTATGACATACGGAGCTGAGACGTGGACACTCACAGTACGGCTGGTCCACCAATTTAAAGTCGCTCAGCGAGCTATGGAGCGAGCTATGCTCGGAGTTTCTCTGAAGGATAGGATCCGCAATGAGACTATTCGGCAGAGAACCAAAGTCGTTGACATAGCTCAGAGAATTAGCAAGCTGAAGTGGCAGTGGGCCGGCCATATCTGCCGAAGAACTGACAACCGCTGGGGTAAACGAGTTCTCGAGTGGAGACCACGTCTCGGCAAACGTAGTGTAGGACGCCCGCCTGCCAGGTGGAGTGACGATCTGCGAAAGGCTGCCGGCACAAGTTGGATGCGTCAAGCTGAAGACAGGGCGCGATGGCGCTCATTAGGGGAGGCCTATGTCCAGCAGTGGACTGCTATAGGCTGATGATGATGATGATGATGATTATTAGTCGTATTGCTCATTATACGGACTAAAAGTGAAGGAAAAAATGTCATGTTTCCTTCAATTTTGACATAAAACGTATCAAAACTAATCAAAATTGAAGGAAAAATGACATTTTTTCCTTTACTTTTAGTCCGTATAATGAGCAATACGACTATGTATATGTTTTAAATTTCAGCCAAATCGATTCAGTGGTTGTCGAGTTATAGAGGAACAAACATACGTCCAAACATCAAAACTTTCATTGACCAGTGGACTTTCTAATCGACTGGTGGTTCCAGTGATTAGCGCGTTCAAACAAACAAACTCTTCCGCTTTATTATATTAGTATAAATATACCTTATTTATAAGTTTTGTTTCTTTTCTTATTTGCAAGATTTATCGCCCGTCTAGTTAGCTTCCTTTTACACAATAATTATTCAACGCCTTACTGTTCCAATGTGAATGAACTCATTTTAAATTCCACCGCGCTATCTAACTAGCTTTTTCAAATCACTGCCCACAAAACGTAAATTAACCAAACGTGAACTTAGTGTTGTTAAAATAATTGTTATTTTAATAAACAAAATAAGTATTTCCTCGCTTAGACCTTGGCCTAAGATTTCCACGTCTAAATTTTTCATAGAAAAGACTTAAACGCGCTCGTTGTATGAATTTCATTAAATCGTTTTTAAATCTTTAAATATTGTATGAAACAAGTCTAATAATATAAGTGTCTATTCGTAATAGTAATAAAAACTTTCCGATCCATCCATGAAGACGAGATTCGTCTATTTTTGACATCCTTTTCTGAACACGTTTGGTTTTAAACAAAAACTTCTCTCTTGCTCGCCTAACCATTATAGTTATAAGTACCTACCTAATTGTATTATTTTGTCCTATGTCTCATCATCAATCATCATTCGTTAAATGGTTGGTCCCGGCTTTTGAGTCATTAAGCCATGACGAAGGCCGTTGGACGAAGCAACGTTAGGCGGCCTAAAAACTCCGACACCAGAGTTGACCACTTGCTCATACGAACTTACTTACTTATCAGTACATTATCAATCATCATCCTCAGCCCGATTCCTCCCACCCAATGCTGGGTTAGATATAGTATAGGCCTCCCTTTGCTCTTGCCATTCTTCCCAGTCCTGCGCTTGCCTGGGCCCAAAAACGAAAACGATATATTTATCGTGCCAACTATCGTGGATCAGCTTATTTTGGTCGACTGTTCCGAATTAGGCTTCCACCAACTTAGGCTGAACTACAATAATTGGCACGATATATCGTTTTCAGTGCTGGGAGTGCCTTACTCCTGATCCATTGCCGATGCCGGCTCGCGACGCTGATAATATCGTCGACCCATCATGGACGTTTCTTTTACCAGTCCTCGGCCACCATTCTATCAACGTTTTGGACCACCTCTCACCACCACGTCTCGCCAGAGTCGCCAGGTGTCCCGCCCATTTCAATTTGAGTTCCATTACCCGTATAACGACATCCTTGACCATGGTTCGTCTTCGGATCTCGGTTTTAAAAGCTTGCATGGTCTAGGGAGGAGGGGGTAAAATTTCAAACTCGCAGTTTTGTATCAATTGTTATTGTTTGCTTGTTTTGATTATATTGCAGGCCGAGGTTATTTAGGAGGAATGTAATTTTTGGAATGCATTTTAAAAAATTTACTTAGTGTTTTTTAATTGAGTTTCAATAGATCTAATATAATATGTTTACTATCTACGTAGGTAGTACTTTGAATCCGGGTCGTTGCGCCTGCTATCTCCTTATCAGTAGGTACCTACTTCAAACTTAAACAGATGATGTAATTGCGCTTTTATTATTTGTGTAAGACAATACACAAGTGGCGCTATGAAGAGGTGCTCTTTTGTACTCCCTCCCTCATCGAAAATTACAACAATAAAAAGGTTCCGTAACGTGAAAAAAATACAAATAAAATTTGAAATTCGAATATTCCAGCAAAGAGGATTTACAAATATTTTTAATCGAATTGTTCATATCATTCAGATGACTCCTTCTCATTCTATGATCCATACACAAATTAATTATTTTATCTTAATAACATTTTTGGCCTGTGACAGAGACACCTTTCTTCGATTTTAGTTTAACTGTCCGAGTTATCCGGCGGATAAGATAACTTTTATTTATGTGGGGGCACTTTATTATCCTAATCAGTAGATAAGCCGGTACCTATTTATTAGAACTAAGGATTAATAAACTACGAGTTACTGTCATAAAACAGAGTAAATACAAAATGTAATCGATTTATGTATGATTATCCTGGATTTGCTCTAAGGCCGAATGAGACAATAGCCAACTTGGCTAAGCCAAGCCAAAATTGGCCGAGTTTTGACTTGCACAAAAAGATGATGACGACAAAAAATGGAAGGGACACCTCCATTGCTCACAAAACAGGTGTACTTGTAACTAGAATGTATTAACAATAACACCTGTTTCACTCTTGAAAAAGACATATAGGCAATAACTAACCTGAATGTGTCATCAGAAAATGCCCTAAGTTATTAATAAATGAGTCGAGAAAGGCATGCGTTGCTCGCTGTTGCCAGAGCATAACCTATGCCAACATTGCCAAGTGGGGCCGGCTGTCAGCACACGCGGCGGGCGAGTGGAGTGGTCCCTTCGGAGTTACAACGTAATGCGGCTGGTAAGTTCGTATGAGCAAGTGGCCAACTCTGTTGACGGAGTTTTTAGGCCGCATAAAGGCCTTCGTCATAGCTTAGCCGGGACTGACAATTCAATGTGCCCACGGAAGCGCTCAGCTCGTAGTCATGCGGCTGGTGTAGGGTAGGTGAGTACTGTGACCCTCCAAACCGCGCGACAAAAGCTTTTAGCAAAATCCACATTAAATCTTAGAAGAAGAAAGAGAAAGTTATCAAGATATGCACACTTTGAGTGGCATCGACGCCACTTGTGCAGGTGGCGCTTTGGCCCCTCCTTCGGAGGGTATCATGAGGTGATAGCCGGGATAGGCGTTTCAGTGAACGCGCTCATCGCATCGCTTACGTAGACATTCTTGATAGATCGTTGAAGTTCTGGGCGGTCACAATTTGGATGGCTAACGCAAGTGGCATTAAAGCGTACCACACACACAGCAGATAATCTAACTTTTGAAATATAAATCTTGACAGATCGCACCAAATATATTTTGTAATTTATATTCGCTGTACGGCCATCTCGTACAACTATGTCAGCGGGGTATTAACATGCCCCAAATGCGCGCGTATCTTTTCAAATAAAATTGGGTACTCTAGTCACGAAAGAGCGCATCAAAGGGCAGAACAACGATGTCCAACCTAAAATTAAAATAAGTAATTAAAATAAAAATCTAGAAAAATACAGTCGCCGTGGCCGAAATCGGCTAGGAAGTCATCATCATCATCATAGAATTTGTATGAGCGCGATCTCAAAATTTATACTTATTTCATAAGATATATTATCTGCTGTGTGTGTGATGGGCTTAACAGGTGAGTCACCAGAGTTGGCCACTAGCTTATTTGCAAACTTATTTAGTGAACGTGTTAAAATTTAAATTTCTTGACTGCACTAGCACTAGACATCACTACAGGAATTCTCGTAAATAAAAGTAACGTTGGTTTAGGAACTGACAATGTTTTCATAATACCAATGCATCTGGAGAATCTTCATCAGGGTCGAAATCTGAGTAAAGACTCGCGCAACTTATTTGTGGTCCCACCCACGCACGTTAACCACCTTACTAGGTACAGTACTTTGACTTACGGTAGGTATATTAACTTATATTCCTATAATACATAGGAAAGTACTAAAATATCCAGACAAAACTTTACTTATAATTCGTAATTTAGTAATTCGTAAAATTATGGTTCGCGTGTCGCGTCTAAGAATTGATAGGTACCATAATAGCATGTCTCAAACATTTGTATGTAATTTAATTTTAAACAGTCACAATCAATTACCTAGGTAGGTACCTACTGTCAACGTTTACCTACATGACTTTTTTAGATTACGAGTATATTAGTTTAGTAGATACCGTACTACTCATTATTAATTTATGTAGGTAAATGTATTTTTTTTTTCATTGCCATCGGGAATTATTACGTAGGTATTTTTTATCAGAGCAACTTCTGGTTTTTACCTTGACAGCCCGCGTAACATTGATTAAGATTTCTGGCACCAATTGTACTGGGTGTAAATGTTCATTCCCGAAAATTGAACAGTACAGTTGTATGATAGATAACTTGTTTAACTTTTGCGATTTGTTAACATAACGATAATTATTAGTACGGGATTTTATCGCGATAAAATTTAATTTTTTATTGAAAAATCCAATTTTATCAACTCTACCTAATTGTCAAAGTTTTCTAAATGTTAAGTTTAAAATTTAGCGATCTTTATGAACGGTAGGTAGGTACTTGCACTGCTGAGCATAGTCTGAAGCACTCGTTTCAATTTTCAAGATTACTTCTATTACACCTAGTACTACCTACCTACGACAACTACGTCTACTACGTCTACGTACTACGTCCAAGGTTTCCACCTTCTATTTTGTATTTTGTAGTTTTGCTTGCCTGAAACTTAAAAAGACCCGAAGAGGTCTTTTTATGTTGTTGGTTATGTAAAGGTCATCTACATAAGTAGACAGGTAGTTATGCCATAATTACTAGGTACTCTTGTAAGTTGTAACAATAAACAAGTAAATCTTACAATGTCAGTGCAATAAACTGGTTTAGTACGCTCACCAACAAAATATAATTTCAGCCCTTGGAGATGCCTAGCTGTTGTCTGAGAAATTAATTCGGGATTGAACAATAGGGACAGCTTAGAACAGAAAAAACGCTCGCTTACGCAAGTTGTTTTGTTTTGTTGTTTTCTTGTTTTCTTCTCTTCTGTGAGATATAACTAAGTAGGTACTTACATAGACGTAACGTCCGCGTCCTCAATAATTTATGTCAAACCACCCTATTTATTTTTCAGGCTATGATTATTTAATTTTAGGGTGTTTGTTTGAATCGAAAAATTAAGCCCTAACTGGTTTTTAAGCCATTAAGTAGGTAAGTACTTAATTTACTTATAGGTACCTACCAAGGTAAGTATCTGGGATATTTTACAATGTACCTACCACACATAATATGACTACATGAGCGAAGCCGCAAGCGAAAGTTCGTCTATAGGTACAGTGTAAGTAGATATAAAATGTGCAACAGATAGGTAGGTAAGTAGTACATACATCAACAGATAGGTACCTACATCGTACTTATGTTTAATAATGCTTTTAGAGCCAATGTATTTATTTACCTATACAGCCATAAGTGCAAACACGTAGTACCTACCTATAGCTAGTAGCTACCACATACCTACTTAATATAATTTGAAGTCTTCTAAGAAAATACCTATCAGGCAAGTTCAAATAAAGATTATATGATCTAAAAGGAGGAGGTATGCGAAGGTGAACTTGAAATGGCTATTCCACTTGACTGGTTGTAGGTAAGATTTTGTTTGTATCTTTGTTAGAGTTAAAATTAGCAACTAGGTGATATTTTAGAGAATATACCTAGGTATTACAGGAAAAGAACTCTAAACAGACTGCCAAATCCACTTATTTAAGTACCTTACTAGTTAGTTTTTACCCGGCTGACTGTCAAGTCACCGGGTTATGTAGATCGCGCGTTTCTATGTGTGTATGTTTGTAATATTCTTTATTACCACGTTGCTCCTAAACGGCTGGATGGATTTTGATGAATGAGGTATCGTTAGAATCGTCTCTATCTCGATTGTGCTCTAGGATACTTTTTATTGCAATAAATAAATAAATAGTGGCTAAAAAATGCAACAATGTGTGAATTTTCAGAAAAAAAATCACGCCATCATATCAAAATCCATGCCAAAATCAAGAGGTTGGTGGACTGATATCAAATATATTTTTTTCAAAAATCCAACATGACATCTTCGAAGACTAAATCGAGTCTCAAAATTTTTGAAAATCTATTTTTCGCCCTAAATCGAATTGCTAAACAAAACGCATACTAAAACTTTCTATTTAGTCACACGCAATGTTTAGAACAAACTGCATTGAAATTGGTTCAGCCATTTAGCAGATATCTCATAATTAAGAAATAACTTATACATTTAATTTAGGTACACACAGAGCCATCTGTGTGTCAACTGTGACAACAACGTTTAGGAAAAAGCGCATGGCATCGAACCCTAGCTACCTAATAATAAAATTGTAATTTAATTTTGTGATGGTAAGATAATGCTGTTTCCAACTTTTCAGTTCAGCCGGGTTTTTTTATTTTTGAATGAATTGCTTGTTAGGGAGTGGGCACACTGCGTTTTTTGGAGCGCGTTTGTATCGATACAAACGCGATGCGAACGAAAACGCGCTTCAGGAAACGTCGTATGCCCACATGAAAGTGTCCCAAATTACGTAGCCCAAAACCCAACCCACAACTCAGTACTGTAATATTCAGTCCTGATTTCTAAACCCGCGTCTCATACGATCATACCTATACAATTTCCCCTTATATTACATAACACCCACCCACATAAATAACAAACAAACAAACACTTACCTATCTTATTACCCATCGGCCGGTGTCGGCCGTCTCGCCTAGATACAAATTATTTACCTTTAAATAGAAAGAAATGTGTGTCAAGGACACCATAAAGATAATTTGTTTTTATTCAACTCGGGAAACTTTTCGTTCACCAAAGAAAATTCCGTTCTTCCGGTAAAAATCGAACTTAGTCGAGAGCATAAAATAATAAGTACCTAGGTAATCGAGAGGTTTGTTTCGAATTTGCATAGATTAGTACCCAAGGTACTTAGAGGCAACTTAGAGGTAGGTAGGTATATACTTACAAGTAAGTGGGTACTTAGGCGTCTTTTTTTCGAAATTATTATGCAACCCGCTAAATATAGGAATCATGATGTACGGCGTGACGTGTCGATATTATTATGTTGGCAGGGGAGCAGGCAGTCCGACTCTTGGCAATGCACCATGCACCGATGCTGCCGATCAATGACACGGTTAAAAAACGATGCGCGTGACGCGCTCATTGAGATAGGTAGGTTGACGCGCTCCATTCATACCTGAGCCACTTCAAAGGCCAACAGTTCTTACGACGTCGTGTTTTGATTAGGTAGGTAGGTAGGTACCTACCTAGTCTGTTACTAGTACGAATGATCAAAACGAAGATTTTTCCCAGCCTTGGAAAAGGCTGAAATTGAGAAAAAAATCTAATTCATTGTATTTTCGTAAACTACGGGGTCTCCCGCCGATCAAGCAAGAGCCGTTTCTGTAACGTAAATAAAATAGTTCATAATTAGTTTTGCTATTCGACCATAGATGTCGCTAACTTGTTTTCGATTCTGGCAACAACTTGAACTTATTCATTCATTGGACGTTTCCGGTTCTTTGTTTTGCTCATTGTGTCAATTGATTTTGACAGCTGTCAAACCTGAGAAATCGGCTGGATTGTCTGGTCATGCATTCTATTGTAAATAGTTTTAATAATTTATGAATTGTTTTTACTGTTCAGCACATAAAACTTACTTTTAAGTTAACTTAACGAGTGAAAGATTAGTTGTGAATCAAGAATGGGGCTCTGTGACGATGGTAAGTACCATAAATTCCATTTCATTACTTTGTTGTAAACAAGATAATTAACCACCCATCAGATACTTGTAGAAGCTTCACACATTAAAAATTCCATCCTAGATCCTATCTCAGCGTCTGTATAAGCACAAGAAGTATATAACTCAACGTTTTGCGTATTACCTTGGTTCGTCACCGATCAAGTAAATAGCTACTAAGTGTTCACTATACCTGTTTTCCATTTGTCCAAGTATGTTTATTCAGACACTTAGCAGTGGTTCTGTGCAATCTCAATTGCGGAACTAGACAACAGGTTTGACCTCTAAACATGTTACCCAATGTTTATGTGGAAGGGTTATCTTGCTATGTGGGTCATATTAGTATGTGTAATAAGTACCTTGGACAATCTATCTTAATTAACTCAATCGAAAGTAGGTATCATTTGTTTGATGATCACTTTGATGCTTTACTTTATAAACTGAATTATTCAATACTTATCCAATATATACATTTTTTTAATAGTCAGTCCCGGCTTTTAAGTCGTTAAGCCATGACGAAGGCCTTTAGGCGGCTTAAAAACCCCATCATGAGAGTTGGCCACTAGCTCATACGAACTTACTTTTATTTACTTTGATTATTAAAACATAAAAAAACATTACAGGTAAAACATTGAAGATAAGGGAACAGTTTATTTTTTGTATGTTTAGGACTCTTAATTTGTAATTTAAATTGAATGACACTGCTTCATTAATATTTAGTTCGACATACTGTTATTCTTAAAATATATTCTGAATTAATTAACCATCAGTACCTACCTACTTACAAATTATGTCTAAATTGTGGTACTTACTGGTGATGGTTGTTAACTTATAAAATACCTAGCATTATAAAAAAAATCAGTAGTCAGTACAGGAATTTAGTATAGGAATGAGACAAAAAAGACTTAATAATTGAATAGTTTATAATAAAAAACAAACGATAGTGGATTTCTTTTTTATTGTCATCAAACCTTGATTTGTTCACATTGTTTCATTTTTTTAAAATCATGTTCAAGATTCCGTTAACATACAGAGAGATATAGGTAAAAATGACGGTCAGTAACATTTTTTATTAGTTATTTTTCTACTGCTCTTATCCCACGCTAAGTGGAATCGGCAAAACTTATTTTCCTCTTCCACTCACTTCTATCATTCATCAACTTTGAATCCACTCATCTCTCATTCATATCCTCTTTCACACAATCATACCACATCTTTTTCGGCTTTTCTCTACTTGTGTACCCATTCACACTCATACTCATCATGATTAACAAAAAAATGTATTCCATTGTAAAAATCGTGGGGCGCTTGATGTTAACTGAATGTTTTATTGCAGAATGTTGGTAAAAGTAGAGTCATTATGAAAATATCATATAACGCACCCCACGCTTTTTTACGATAGAATGAATGGTTTTATTAATCACTCTCTTTTTTTAAACTGATTAAAAACTAATTTCTAATTTTTATCCGACTGCCAAGGAAGGGTTATGTTTTCACGCGTATCTTGTATGATGGTATATTTGTTTGTAAATTTCTTTATTATTAGATTTTTTTTCCATTTTTTTTTAGTGTCTACATTTGAAAGGTACCAGATGAACTAATGTACTATTATGTTAACCCCAAGCAATGTTGGGGTGGGTGGGACGCTACATTATGTAATAATCAAAGCTACAATCAGATTCTCTAAGTAGGAATTAGTGCAACAATAACATTTTATAAAATGGAGCTGAACAGCAATAATAGATGACAATGGTGCATTTATAGACACATAGGGACACAAATTAGTTTCAATTGCATACTAGCTCATACTGTGAGCCACAAAAGCTTCTTTACAATGTAATCATTATTATAATAAAATGAAGTCAGATTTTATTTGGTACAAGCTCAAATTTTTAAACTTAAAAGTACCTAGATACAAAATACTCAGAGGCCAGAGAGTAATTTAAATATGTCTATTTTGTGTGTGATTTTGTAATAACAACAGGCCCACATCTGTATTCCCAACCACAATCGGATCATATGATCAGATGGGAACTACCCTAATTATCACTTGAAGATGTTTGAGGATGTAGTCAGTGGCACCTCAAATCGGCACATGTTCTCTTTTTCCAAGTAATTATCATTCCACATGACAAGCGGCAAGCCCATAAACGCCTATTAAATACTAGCTTATTTACTCACCCATGATATATTAAGGTAAATAAATAATGCTGGACATTTCACACAACATCATGTAGCCCCAAGCTAAGCAGAGCTTGTGTTATGGGAACCACATGACTGATATATTACTTAAATACTTTTTTTTTTGTAAATACATACATAATATACATAGAAAACACCCAGACCCGAGACAAATATTTGCAGTTCATACAAACATTTGTCCCGCCCCCGTCAAGGTAATTTTGTAACTGACTGTACTTCAATTGGCTGTTAACGCACAAATAATATACCTATTGCTTGAAGTTCTAAAGTACAATAGGTATGAAATTTCCTTTGTGTCAATCATGTGTGAGTAATTATGATCATAAAAGGGATAGATCATTTTTGTAAGTAAGTTGAAGTAAGTAAATGATAAACAAAGCAAATTTTATATAAAGTTTCCAATAGATAAACGTATTTAATATTTGTTTAAAACAAACAGATTATCTCGAAAACTGAATAAAATCAACTTGTTTCTAACTGTTATGATTTCGGGTCTCACTTATGAAAGATCTTTAAAGTTAAACACTGGTTAAACAACGTCCTATCTTTATTTGTGGATAGTGACAAACAGAGACAGGACGTTGTTTAACCAGTGTTCAACTTTAAACATCTTTCATAAGTAGGGGGTTCATTTCTAAGTGAGATACTAAGGCGCTCTGCAGACCACGCAACTTTAGTCTCGTGAGTTGCGGCAACAGGCAACTCGAAGTGAACTATCTGTATAATATGACGAGATTCGTCTCATCTTAAGGGGCCTGCGATAGACGAATTTCCATACAAACGTACCGAAATCATTTAACATTTAAGCAAAAAATATGTCGTTTTGCACACAAAAGTAAAACTACTAATGTGCATTGAAAACATTCGACGTTTTTTTATATTTTTTTATTTTATAGTGTTTAACCACACATAGGTATTATTAAATTTGAAATCTTATCAAAATTTATTGATTCTTATCAACCCTGACGACTAAGGATTCCGTAGCCGCATTGGTAAAGGCACTCCGGCTAAAGGAGGATCGCTTGTATCATTGCGGGTTCAAATCCCGTCGGAATTGAAAATTTTGATAAGATTTTTCATTTTCAAATGTGATGTTTTTTTTTTCTATAAATATGCGGGATTTCGATTACTCTTTGCGGGCATAGTAGGGAGCGGAAGCTAGCCATAGATACATTTTTAATAAACAATTCCAGTAAATTACTTTAGCATAAAATTACTTCATGATGACACGACTACGCGACGTGGCAGAAAATTATAGGTTTTGTTGTTACTATTGGCTTTATTACTCTGGTGAGTAATAACTTGAGTAATCCAATATTAAGGTATTGCAATATTTTTATATTTTCTCAAAGTAAATATAATGAGTCAGAACATTCATAATTAGCATTACATTCTTAAAAAAAACTAGTAAAGTAGTTAGGGTCAAAATAAATGATTCTTTTTCATTATAATGGGAGTTTCAGTTAGAATTCTATAACGGGGCTCTAGGATTACCTTTCATGAATAAAAGTTCTCCAGATGAATCAAAATATTATCTAAATCTCGAAATTCTCGTATATTATTATAATTTCAATACTTACTTACCAAGTTTTGAAAGTAGCATAAAATATGAATACTTGGAATAAAATATTTTAGCCTGTATTTATTTGATTAGGATAGTAAGACCGTTAAACTCGAATAAAATCTTTAAATAAGAGTTAATTATAAATATCCCAAAACCTTTTGACGTAGATATTATTTTTAGCATCTAACTACAGGGCAATAAAAACTATAAATAGGTATGCATTACAAACTGACCTTTGAACGAATAGATTACAACAAAAACTGAAATTACAATGTCCAACCCGGACATTGAGGCTAGCATTTATAAAAGTTGCAAAGAGCAGGTTTTTTGCTAGACTTACGTCAATGTTAGCCAATTTGAGGCTGTATTTTTCCATGATGATTTTGCACTTTGGACCGAATCTAGGTTCTTGGGTCCAAAGTCCAGGCTTAGGCAACAATTTGTAAGTCGTTTCTGCAAGTCATCGTGATGTGAGTTAATGCGTGGTTGGACTTTTTTATCTGGTTGTGAGATAATCGATGATTATTGTGTAAAAAGTAATGATAATCGTTCTATTCGTGCCTAGGTAGGTAATTAAGGTAAACCGACCGAGATATTACTTTGTCTGACACAAATATTTTCGTATACTAAATCTAAATAACTGACAGTTTTTTTATTTATACAGGGTGAATTTTTGAGACGGGGCTGTAAGGGCAGCTACCTTAACCGTTGTAGCTACAGGAAAACGTTCTTAGGAGAGTATCCTTAACTTTTGAAGATATTTCGACCTGCATTCACAAATTTTGAAAAAAAATGTACAGTCAGCGAGGCAATTTTCACAAAAACTTTTTTGATGCCAATCAATCCTGTTTCATATGAGAATTAAAAGGCTCTATCGGACCAATTGAGGTTAGAGTACTATAAAAGTCAGAAAACGCTAAATAATGCAGGTCGAAATATCTTCAAAAGTTAAGGATAGTCTCCTAAGAACGTTTTTCTGTAGCTATAACGGTTAAGGTAGCTGCCCTTACTGCCCGGGCTCAAAAATTCACCCTGTATACCTAGTAGTTCACAATCTTTTGATATAATTGTTGCATTATCACGCCAATGTTGGACTTTGAACTGAACAAACAGACGAGCAACCGTAACGAATCGTACTATTCGATTACTCACTCTCGCAACGCAACTCGCTGATACTATTACAGCTGATAGTAAATGTACCGAGAAGTTTAAAGTCCAACTATTATTGTCCTTAATTTTTTAACGAAACAAGAGAGGTGTTACTTATGATATAATCCTTAATGTGTATTTCTGTGGCATCGTAACTCAAACGGATGAACCGATTTTGATTTAGTTTCTTTGTTTACTAGATGACTTCACCGATAGTGTTGAATGTTGTTAGAGGGATGTATCACGTGAGCCATTTAGGCCTGATTGAATCTAAATTTGGTATCCTTACATAAATTTTATTACCAGATGAGTATCCTATTCTTTCAATAAAATTCAATGGAAGTTGAATTGAATGAGGAGTTCTTCACCAACTTACAGGTAGCAGAGGTATCGTGCTTGGGCTTATTGGAATAGTGTATAGTGGATCACGGGCTGATGATGGAGCAGGAAAGGATAAATGAGAATAAGGGCAACTTGCACAACAATTCCTAATTGTATTTAGCTAGCACATATAACCAAAAGCGTTTAGGCTAGCTGAAAAATAATTAGCAACGATGCAAGCCGCCATAAATATCGGGTATATTATATTTATACTTTCTCCCCCTTACTTATGAAAGATGTTTAAAGTTGAACATTGGTTAAACAACGTCCTGTCTCTGTTTGTCACTATCCACAAATAAAGACAGGACGTTGTTAAACAGTGTTTAACTTTAAACATCTTTCATAAGTAAGGCCCATAAATTCTAAATGGGAGACGGCTGTTAGAGGGAAATGGAAGAAGAAGTAGGTATGTTTTGCCGACCCCGCGAAGTAGGGAAAGGGCAGGAAGATGATGACTTTTCAAATTCTAAAATCGATAAATTTAGATCTTTAGATTTGTGATTATTACTGTCATTATTTCCACAGAGATAAATGACTAATTGAAGAGTAGATAGAAAAACTCAGGTAGGTATTTTGTAGAACATAACAACGGTGTGGTAATCATCATTATATTTAATTTTGCAGCAAATCCTAGGAAGTGTTTCTTTTTTTTACATGTATTTACTTTAATTAAGAATTTGTTTATACATAAGATGTTTATCTTTAATCTACATATTAATCTCAGTAACTATATTATATTATACTTCAAAGCTTGCGAGATGGGCAGACGATATAGCGAGTGTCGTGGGACAAAATTGGATGAGGCTTGCACGAGACCGTGAGGAGTGGCACAGAAAAGCGCCTATACCCGGAGGCCTATACGTAGTATTCTGTACCTATACCCAGCAGTGGGTGAAGCCAGGTTGCGGATGATGATGATGATGATGATATTATACTTACATTTTTTATTACAACATTTAGGCATGTATCAGAATATTCCTAAAGTGCATCTTAAAAAATATCGTTATTTGAAAACTTCAGTCACCACTCACAAAACTAAATAAAGGCAAAATCAGTCGTGATTTGAATACAGATCATTGGCCAAGTATTGTTCTAAAAACAGTTGTAGTTGATTGTTGCATCTACACTAACTTAACGACGTTCAAAAATAACTAAACTATTCTCGAGCCATTTTGGATATAGGTACAATGTTTATTGCCATAATATATTGCCAATCATATTTAATCTCAGTTTTCTGTGATTGGTCTATTCCTGCTATCAGCTGATTGATCTGTCAGTGCAGTGTTAGTAAACATTGTACATCCAAAATGGCTCGTTTATAGTTTTAAACCATGAGATGGCCATACATAATGTTCAAAGCTTGAGTAACATTCTGTAATACGGGCAATAGATATTGCGAGTGAACCTCTTTGTTCAGTTATAATTCGCAAATACACACATTTGTAATCAAAGTGCTTCATAATTATCATTTTATATGGTACATAACAATAAAACCACATCAAAAACTATCACAACATTCATAACGCTCTTGCAATGTTAACTAATAATTCGAATATAAACGTAGAAGTGCCACGTATCACGTAGATTTCGACCTTGTTCTTTTTACGTCAACTAACATTTATTTACGACTAGCAGCGCCCTCGCGGCGTTGCCCCCGTAGTGATGGTATATGGTGATGATGATGATGAAAAGTAGCCTATGACCTTCCTCAAGAGTTTAGCTATCAAATGCAGAAATAATTTTTCAAATCCGACTGTGGTAGTTCCTGAGATTAGCGCGTTTAAACAAAAAAACTCTTCCGCTTTATATCATTAGTATTAGATATAAATACTAATTCTACCATTGATAACACTGGTTCTTTTATACGAGGTGAATAAACTGGCACCAGGTTTATTTTTTTTATTTTTTTTTTCAGGTTTCTGGAGATAATCATACTGTAGATATATTATGTATTTTTTATAAACATGAACGTGGTAATAGGTATAATAAGACTTTGATAAATTGAGAAGCCTCAAACCCAAATCTGAAGTCTTAAACATACTGAAACTGCCTTATTACTTAGATATTTCAGTCTTATGTTATTTTGTAACCCCATAATTGTTAATGTCAAGGTTAGAAACGTAAAAACGCACCACACACTTAGGTATAAAAATAAACTAATCGATTACTTACGTATAGTTTTGTATATTGTCGGAAGGTTCCGCGGCAAAAATATAATTGGAACCTGTAGGATCGAAACAGTTGCAGAATCGATATGAGCTCTATGCCCAGTAGTGGGTGATACTAAAATGATGATGATGATGGTGATAAACTCGCATTAATGTTTCACAATCGTTTCCTGCGGTATCTGATAGATAAAATTGATCTGATAGATTTTTAAGCCGCCTAAAGGCCTCCGTCACGGCTTAGTCCACTTATTAGTCCACTGGTTAAAATCGGCTTCATCTGCTGCCACCAAAAAACAAACATTTGACAATTGAAGCTGATTATGATTACCAATGAACTGGCTCGATAATGCCGTTGTCTGCCGGGGGTCGTCTCTTTGTAATAGCTTGGAATGCTAAATTCCACGTAGATTATGACTTCATTTATAAGTTGGCGTTGTAAATATCTACAAGCTTGTATCAATTTGCTAGAGCGTGTAGTCGTCCTCGAGCTCCGACTCCGTTATTATTTAATCATAAAAATATTGTAACAAATAATAATCATAACTATCATTGACGTGTCAAAGTAATCAAGAATATGCTCCAATTCAGTTATTATTATAATTATATACTTGTAAAAATTAGATGTATTGCTCATTATACGGACTAAAAGTGAAGGAAAAAATGTCATTTTTCCTTCAATTTTGACATAAAACGTATCAAAACTAATCAAAATTGAAGGAAAAATGACATTTTTTCCTTCACTTTTAGTCCGTATAATGAGCAATATGACTAACATTTGTAATAATTGCTTACATAAAAAAAATATATAAAAAAAAAATTACAAACAAAAAGTGTGTCACCGAAAAGAGTGTTAGGCCCCAAACCGTGTTTGTTGCCCTGGTTCTTCACGGTCTTGGTCGCGAAGGAACAGGAGTAGAATCACCTAGCTCTTAAGACGTTTCAAAGTGGTACACTTGTGATCTTATTGAATAAACGAATTTGACTTTTGACTTTTGACTTTTGAGCTCTAAAAGTTCTAAAACTATTTCTTACGGAATTCTAAATCACAATATTATCCATCCGTAGTTCTGACGTCATACAAGGCGTCTCTACGTCAGAGATCGCAAACACACCTAACACTTGGTTACCACTTACCACGGCTTACGACTTGTTTACTACCTAGGCAAAGTGGTATAGGATGACAAATTAAATTGACACATTGAGGTTTAGTCGTCAGCGAAAATACCATTTACTAATTAAATATTTGACTTGATAGTTGATTAAGATTCTCAGCAAGTTTTATTCGAAAACAAAAAATACTAAGGAATTGATTAATTGCCCAAGTAAATTCTCAGCAAGTTTTATGCTAAGGAAATGCTAAGGAAAATAATTATTATAATTGCCTAAGTGGTGTGAAATGACACATATTTGCAAGATTTTTAATTAGCTGGTGCGCGAAATGTATGTGTGTCAAATAATCAAATCCTTGCTACCTCTGATGTAATGAAATTATGCCTTTTCGAAAATGATAGTAATATGTCATGGTATCAGTCGCTAAGAAACAGAAGTAAAATCACCTAGCTCCAAAGTGATCTTAAAGGTCCTAACTGAATAAATGATTTTTGGATTTTCCCAACTTCTAATGATTTATTAGATTATACTTATAAGATTTATTTTGTAGTAAGCTTATTTAGCAGTTCCAAGTGTTCAAAACTTCAAACCGGCGTTGTCTGTACATTATTTACCTTGACTTGTGGCTCTGAACCTTAATTACAGCGAGACCTGAGTTCCGTGTTATTTGCTATAATAACCTCAAGCTATCATTTAGTGATACGACGTACATTTGTTTACTACATCTATCGGTAAGATTAAATAGTTTTAGGATGTGCTGTGATGTTGTGTAGATATTTCAATAACACAACATTCAAAATTATTAATCTTTACTCGCGAAACTCGGTTATTACGAGTAAAGACTCGTATTATCCGTACCCATATTATAAATGTGAAAGTGTGTTTATTTGTTTGTTTATTTGTCCTGCTTTCACGTCGAAACAGAGCGACGGATTGACGTGATTTTTTGTGTGGAGATAGTTGGAGGGCTGGAGAGTAACATAGGCTACTTTTTATCCGGGTACCACGCGAGCGAAGCCGCGGGCAGCAGCTAGTTTTGAATAAAAGTGTCGATGATAACATCATTTGCTGGGAAATCTTAATCGATCGAGCGAGCGAAGCGACTTAATGTATTGCAAGCATGCCTGTAATCTACCATACTGAGCTAGCGCATTAGACATCCATCACTGTGTAATGAACTCGTAGTAGCACAAACGTATAGGGTTAGTCAAAAACAAGTCCAAATATAGACTAGCAACGCAACGGTGCTCGAGATCTTAGTTTGGGTTGAACTACTAGTTATTCAGAATACAGTTCAAAAATATTCCATTACGAATTTTATTTTGCTACTTATTTTTTTACAACTATGCATTTTAAACCCGTATCATTTATTCTACAAATACGTAATTCGGAAAACGATGAATCATCGCTAGGTCATTTTAGGTTCTCTAATGCAGTTTTATGTGTTGTAATGTTTGTTTGTCACGTGCCCCACACGTGCCGGAAATCAATAGGTTTCATATGCCTCCATAATACGGAATATTATTCACCAGGCATTTATGACATTTACGAGTATGTAGTGATGCGAATATTACTGCTTGAGTTTTTGTTTATTTTTGGCTTTTAGACATTTGGATAAGCCTGGATCCGAAATTGAATATGTTAGAATATTCAAAAACATTTCTATCTATACTAATATAATAAAGCGGAAAAGCTTGTTTGTTTCACGCATTAATCTCTGAAACTATCAGTCGGATTTGAAAAAAAAATGTTTCTGCATTTGAAAGCTCATTTCTTGAGAAAGATCGTAGGCTATTCAAGACAAAATTAAAAGGCGGGTAAAACGGTGAAAGCAGAAAAATCTATGAAAAAGCGGCTTATAGCTGGTAACTGGAGAAAATACTTTATTGCACACCACATAATAAAAGAAAACAATATAACAAATTAAACTAACTTAATAATGATAGGTATACTATCGGCGGTCTTATCGCTAAAAAGCGATCTCTACCAGACAACCTGTGGATGGATAATGGTCAATTTAAATATAAATGTCGAAGCCTTTTAGATATCCCACTGACTCACTGTACTCCGAATGTCAGCTTCTGTCTACGCGCCAGTTATTTATTCTTCAGCTGGTCCTAAGCCATCATAAAATGACCCCGCTTGATCTAGGCCAATTAGACATACGTAGAGGAAATAGAGTATGCCAAGTACCTAGATGTCGAACTTCTTTTGCCCGACGCCATTCAGCCTTCCTGGGAGCATACATTTACAACAAGCTTAATTTATCTCTTCAATTTTATTCATTGCCAAGTCAAAAGTGTAAATTTGTTTTAAACAATTGGTTGCTTAATTTAAACTATTTACAAACTGAGACTATTCTCACCATCTTGTCGTAAAATGTATAAATCATCTTGATGAGCCCCCTTCAGTCTATTGCTATTTGTCTATTTATTTGTTTATTTATTTATTTTTATTGCTGCCCTACTTCACACTCACTACGGTATTACTGCTCACAAACCCTAACACTTAACTCACACTACTCACACCCCATGTTATTGATCTGAATTTGTTAAGTGGCTGGCTAGTTTAGTTATTTAAGTAGTTAGGTTTTTTTTTCCTTTATTAACTGTTTCAAGTTCTTGGATTACTATTATTGTGAGTACTTTTCATGTTTGTTATTCAACTTGTGCACACTCAAGATTAATAAACCTTAGTCCGGTGGAGAGTATAGGTACGCCATAACACAGGTATTTACCTAGCTTGGGTACCTATGTTTTCTAACATGTACTGTTTCTATACTACAAACCTTAGACCTAAGTTGTGTTGATTTGTACCGTTTGTTGATGAAATAAATCATTAAATCATTAAATCATTAACTATATAAAATATACTAATATTAAACACGCATATAATAATTATGTAGGTAGGTAATAGAAACAACTAAAAGAATATAGTTATACAGGGTGAATTTTTGAGATGGGGCAGTAAGGGCAGCTACCTTAACCGTTGTAGCTAGAGGAAAACGTTCTTAAGAGACTATCCTTAATTTTTGAAGGTATTAAGACTTGCATTCACAGATTTTGAAAAAAATGTACAGTCAGCGAGAAAATGGGCAATTTACACAAAAACTTTTTTTGATGCCAATCGATCCTGTTTCATCTAAGGATTAAAAGGCTCTTTCAGACCAACTGGGATTAGAGTACTAGAAAAGTCAGAAAACGCTAAAATGTATTTCTGATACAAGACAGTAAGGGATACCTTAACCGTTGTAGCTAGAGGAAAACGTTCTTAGGAGACTATCCTTAATTTTTAAAGGTATTAAGACTTGCATTCACAGATTTTGAAAAAAAATGTACAGTCAGCGAGAAAATGGGTAATTTACACAAAAACTTTTTTTGACGCCAATCGATTCTGTTTCATCTAAGGATTAAAAAGCTCTATCGGACCAACTCAGGTAAGAATACTAGAAAAGTCATAAATTGGTCAAATGTATTTTTGAGACGGAGGAGTAAAGGCAGCTACCTTAACCGTTGTAGCTACAGGAAAACGTTCTTAGGAGACTACCCTTATTTTTGAAGATATTTCGACAAAATGATGAAAAATGATGACAAATGACAAAATGATTTCGTACGAAATGAATAATCAAGGTTTTTTGCGTTTTCTGACTTTTGTAGTACTCTTGCCTCAGTTGATCCTATAGAGTCTTTTAATCCTTAGATGAAACAGGATCGATTGGCATCAAAAAAAGTTTTTGTGTAAATTGCCCATTTTCTCGCTGACTGTACATTTTTTTCAAAAACTGTGGATACAGGTCGAAATATCTTCAAAAGTTAAGGACAGTCTCCTAAGAACGTTTTCCTCTAGCTACAACGGTTAAGGTAGCCCTTACTGGCTTGTATCAGAAATACATTTTAGGGTTTTCTGACTTTTCTAGTACTCTAACCCCAGTTGGTCTGAAAGAACCTTTTAATCCTTAGATGAAACAGGATCGATTGGCATCAAAAAAAGTTTTTGTGTAAAGTGCCCATTTTCTCGTTGACTGTACATTTTTTTCAAAATCTGTGAATGCAAGTCTTAAGAGCCATTATACAATTTCGCACTCGACAAAATCAGCGCTCGGAGGGACAAAAGTTGCTAAATTCTAACACCCAATGAACAGCGCTCCGTTTCTTAGACTAAACGGTTTTGGTAATTTTCATGTGATTGATTTATTTGAGATAGTAAAAATACTTTTTGGGTAGGTACCTACTTAGGTAGGTACCTATAGGTATAACACAAAACAAAGTCGGGTTAGTTACACTTTGAATACAAATAATTACAAAAAATAAATGTTTGTTTTTTTGTCCCATAAACCATATTGTGCTGATCTGATGGAGTCAGGAGCTTTTCAACAGAACTCTTCAGTAAATAGTCCGATTGAGTTGAAACTTGGATCTCAGCATGTCAGTCAAGTTCCGACTACAATGAAATAATATGGTGACAGCTAGCTCATCCGATGATGGAGTCAGGACCTGTTCCATGGAACTTTTTAATGATATGGGTATCAAATGAAAGGGCTTGATGAGCGCAACACAATGCTGATCTGATGATGGAGTCAGGACCTGTTCCATGGAACTTTTTAATGATATGGGTATCAAATGAAAGGGTTTGATGAGCGCAACACAATGCTGATCTGATGATGGAGTCAGGACCTGTTCCATGGAACTTTTTAATGATATGGGTATCAAATGAAAGGGTTTGATGAGCGCAACACAATGCTGATCTGATGATGGAGTCAGGACCTGTTCCATGGAACTTTTTAATGATATGGGTATCAAATGAAAGGGTTTGATGAGCGAAACACAATTCTGATCTGATGATGGAGTCAGGACCTGTTCCATGGAACTTTTTAATGATATGGGTATCAAATGAAAGGGTTTGATGAGCGCAACACAATGCTGATCTGATGATGGAGTCAGGACCTGTTCCATGGAACTTTTTAATGATATGGGTATCAAATGAAAGGGTTTGATGAGCGAAACACAATTCTGATCTGATGATGGAGTCAGGACCTGCTCCATGGAACTTTTTAATAATATGGGTATCATATGAAAGGGCTTGATGAGCGCAACACAATGCTGATCTGATGATGGAGTCAGGACCTGTTCCATGGAACTTTTTAATGATATGGGTATCAAATGAAAGGGTTTGATGAGCGAAACACAATTCTGATCTGATGATGGAGTCAGGACCTGCTCCATGGAACTTTTTAATAATATGGGTATCAAATGAAAGGGCTTGATGAGCGCAACACAATGCTGATCTGATGATGGAGTCAGGACCTGTTCCATGGAACTTTTTAATGATATGGGTATCAAATGAAAGGGTTTGATGAGCGCAACACAATGCTGATCTGATGATGGAGTCAGGACCTGTTCCATGGAACTTTTTAATGATATGGGTATCAAATGAAAGGGTTTGATGAGCGAAACACAATTCTGATCTGATGATGGAGTCAGGACCTGCTCCATGGAACTTTTTAATAATATGGGTATCAAATGAAAGGGCTTGATGAGCGCAACACAATGCTGATCTGATGATGGAGTCAGGACCTGTTCCATGGAACTTTTTAATGATATGGGTATCAAATGAAAGGGTTTGATGAGCGAAACACAATTCTGATCTGATGATGGAGTCAGGACCTGCTCCATGGAACTTTTTAATAATATGGGTATCAAATGAAAGGGCTTGATGAGCGCAACACAATGCTGATCTGATGATGGAGTCAGGACCTGTTCCATGGAACTTTTTAATAATATGGGTATCAAATGAAAGGGCTTGATGAGCGCAACACAATTCTGATCTGATGATGGAGTCAGGACCTGTTCCATGGAACTTTTTAATGATATGGGTATCAAATGAAAGGGTTTGATGAGCGAAACACAATTCTGATCTGATGATGGAGTCAGGACCTGCTTCATGGAACTTTTTAATGATATGGGTATCAAATGAAAGGGCTTGATGAGCGCAACACAATGCTGATCTGATGATGGAGTCAGGACCTGTTCCATGGAACTTTTTAATGATATGGGTATCAAATGAAAGGGTTTGATGAGCGCAACACAATGCTGATCTGATGATGGAGTCAGGACCTGTTCCATGGAACTTTTTAATGATATGGGTATCAAATGAAAGGGTTTGATGAGCGAAACACAATTCTGATCTGATGATGGAGTCAGGACCTGCTCCATGGAACTTTTTAATAATATGGGTATCAAATGAAAGGGCTTGATGAGCGCAACACAATGCTGATCTGATGATGGAGTCAGAACCTGTTCCATGGAACTTTTTAATTATATGGGTATCAAATGAAAGGGTTTGATCAGCGAAACACAATTCTGATCTGATGATGGAGTCAGGACCTGCTCCATGGAACTTTTTAATAATATGGGTATCAAATGAAAGGGCTTGATGAGCGCAACACAATGCTGATCTGATGATGGAGTCAGGACCTGTTCCATGGAACTTTTTAATGATATGGGTATCAAATGAAAGGGTTTGATGAGCGAAACACAATTCTGATCTGATGATGGAGTCAGGACCTGCTCCATGGAACTTTTTAATAATATGGGTATCAAATGAAAGGGCTTGATGAGCGCAACACAATGCTGATCTGATGATGGAGTCAGAACCTGTTCCATGGAACTTTTTAATTATATGGGTATCAAATGAAAGGGTTTGATGAGCGAAACACAATTCTGATCTGATGATGGAGTCAGGACCTGCTCCATGGAACTTTTTAATAATATGGGTATCAAATGAAAGGGCTTGATGAGCGCAACACAATGCTGATCTGATGATGGAGTCAGGACCTGTTCCATGGAACTTTTTAATAATATGGGTATCAAATGAAAGGGCTTGATGAGCGCAACACAATTCTGATCTGATGATGGAGTCAGGACCTGTT
Source organism: Camptogramma bilineatum (assembly GCA_958496255.1). Classification (NCBI taxonomy): domain Eukaryota; kingdom Metazoa; phylum Arthropoda; class Insecta; order Lepidoptera; family Geometridae; genus Camptogramma; species Camptogramma bilineatum. The sequence goes on along the minus strand of OY292467.1, from coordinate 5,010,025 downwards.
CCATGGAACTTTTTAATGATATGGGTATCAAATGAAAGGGTTTGATGAGCGAAACACAATTCTGATCTGATGATGGAGTCAGGACCTGCTTCATGGAACTTTTTAATGATATGGGTATCAAATGAAAGGGCTTGATGAGCGCAACACAATGCTGATCTGATGATGGAGTCAGGACCTGTTCCATGGAACTTTTTAATGATATGGGTATCAAATGAAAGGGTTTGATGAGCGCAACACAATGCTGATCTGATGATGGAGTCAGGACCTGTTCCATGGAACTTTTTAATGATATGGGTATCAAATGAAAGGGTTTGATGAGCGAAACACAATTCTGATCTGATGATGGAGTCAGGACCTGCTCCATGGAACTTTTTAATAATATGGGTATCAAATGAAAGGGCTTGATGAGCGCAACACAATGCTGATCTGATGATGGAGTCAGAACCTGTTCCATGGAACTTTTTAATTATATGGGTATCAAATGAAAGGGTTTGATCAGCGAAACACAATTCTGATCTGATGATGGAGTCAGGACCTGCTCCATGGAACTTTTTAATAATATGGGTATCAAATGAAAGGGCTTGATGAGCGCAACACAATGCTGATCTGATGATGGAGTCAGGACCTGTTCCATGGAACTTTTTAATGATATGGGTATCAAATGAAAGGGTTTGATGAGCGAAACACAATTCTGATCTGATGATGGAGTCAGGACCTGCTCCATGGAACTTTTTAATAATATGGGTATCAAATGAAAGGGCTTGATGAGCGCAACACAATGCTGATCTGATGATGGAGTCAGAACCTGTTCCATGGAACTTTTTAATTATATGGGTATCAAATGAAAGGGTTTGATCAGCGAAACACAATTCTGATCTGATGATGGAGTCAGGACCTGCTCCATGGAACTTTTTAATAATATGGGTATCAAATGAAAGGGCTTGATGAGCGCAACACAATGCTGATCTGATGATGGAGTCAGGACCTGTTCCATGGAACTTTTTAATGATATGGGTATCAAATGAAAGGGTTTGATGAGCGAAACACAATTCTGATCTGATGATGGAGTCAGGACCTGCTTCATGGAACTTTTTAATGATATGGGTATCAAATGAAAGGACTTGATGAGCGCAACACAATGCTGATCTAATGATGGAGTCAGGACCTGTTCCATCGAACTTTATAATGATATGGGTATCAAATGAAAGGGTTTAATGAGCAAAACACAATGCTGATCTGATGATGGAATCAGGACCTGTTCCATGGAACTTTATAATGATATGGGTATCAAATGAAAGGGTTTTATGCGCGAAACACAAAGCTGGGTTAGGATTTACTTTTGACTTCGATTTTTGATGTTTGATTTTTCATTTTTAATCTTGATTTTAATTTTAAAATCAAAATCAAGAAATAAAAATCAAAATAAAAATCCGAGATCCGAGAATCGAGAAATGAGAAACAAGAATCAAGAATCACAAATCAAAAATTAAAAAATTGAAAATCAAGAATTAAGAATCCGAGATACAAGATCCAAGAATCGATAATCGAAAATTGAAAATCAAGAATCAAAATCAAGAATCAAGAACCCGATATCCAAGATCCGATAATCAAGAATTGAGACTCGAAAATCGAAAATCAAGAATCCGAGATCCGAGAATAGAGAAACTAAAATTGAAAATCAAGAATCAAGAATCAAAGTGAAAGTCAAAATCAAGAATCAAAGTCAAAGTAAACCCCGACCCAGCTTTGTGTTTCGCTCATCAAGCCCTTTCATTTGATACCCATATCATTGTAAAGTTCCAGGGAACAGGTCCTGACTCCATCATCAGATCAGCATTGTGTTTTGTTCATCAAGCCCTTTCATTTGATGCCCATATTATCATTAAAAGTTCCATGGAACAGGTCATAACTCCATCATCAGATCAGCATTATGTTTTGCTCATCAAGCCCTTTCATTTGATACCCATATGATTAAAAAGTTTCATGAACCAGGTCCTGACTCCATCATCAGATCAGCATTGTGTTGCGCTCATCAAACCCTTTCATTTGATACCCATATTATTAAAATGTTCCATGGAGCAGGTCCTGACTCCATCATCAGATCAGCATTGTGTTTCGCTCATCAAACCCTTTCATTTGATACCCATATCATTAAAAAGTTCCATGGAACAGGTCCTGACTCCATCATCAGATCAGCATTGTGTTGCGCTCATCAAGCTCTTTCATTTGATACCCATATCATTATAAAGTTCGATGGAACAGGTCCTGACTCCATCATCAGATCAGCATTGTGTTTCGGTCATCAAGCCCTTTCATTTGATACCCATATCATTAAAAAGTTCCAGGGAACAGGTCCTGACTCCATCATCAGATCAGCATTGTGTTGCGCTCATCAAGCCCTTTAATTTGATACCCATATCATTAAAAAGTTCCATGGAACAGGTCCTGACTCCATCATCAGATCAGCATTGTGTTGCGCTCATCAAGCCCTTTCATTTGATACCCATATTATTAAAAAGTTCCATGGAGCAGGTCCTGACTCCATCATCAGATCAGAATTGTGTTTCGCTCATCAAACCCTTTCATTTGATACCCATATCATTAAAAAGTTCCATGGAACAGGTCCTGACTCCATCATCAGATCAGCATTGTGTTGCGCTCATCAAGCCCTTTCATTTGATACCCATATTATTAAAAAGTTCCATGGAGCAGGTCCTGACTCCATCATCAGATCAGAATTGTGTTTCGCTCATCAAACCCTTTCATTTGATACCCATATCATTAAAAAGTTCCATGGAACAGGTCCTGACTCCATCATCAGATCAGCATTGTGTTGCGCTCATCAAGCTCTTTTATTTGATACCCATATCATTATAAAGTTCGATGGAACAGGTCCTGACTCCATCATCAGATCAGCATTGTGTTTCGGTCATCAAGCCCTTTCATTTGATACCCATATCATTAAAAAGTTCTAGGGAACAGGTCCTGACTCCATCATCAGATCAGCATTGTGTTGCGCTCATCAAGCCCTTTAATTTGATACCCATATCATTAAAAAGTTCCATGGAACAGGTCCTGACTCCATCATCAGATCAGCATTGTGTTGCGCTCATCAAGCCCTTTCATTTGATACCCATATTATTAAAAAGTTCCATGGAGCAGGTCCTGACTCCATCATCAGATCAGCATTGTGTTTCGCTCATCAAACCCTTTCATTTGATACCCATATCATTAAAAAGTTCCATGGAACAGGTCCTGACTCCATCATCAGATCAGCATTGTGTTGCGCTCATCAAGCTCTTTCATTTGATACCCATATCATTAAAAAGTTCCAGGGAACAGGTCCTGACTCCATCATCAGAGCAGCATTGTGTTGCGCTCATCAAGCTCTGTCATTTGATACCCATATCATTAAAAAGTTCCAGGGAACAGGTCCTGACTCCATCATCAGATCAGCATTGTGTTGCGCTCATCAAGCCCTTTCATTTGATACCCATATCATCATAAAATTCCATGGAACAGGTCCTGACTCCATCATCAGATCAGCTCGCTGTCACCCTATTATTACATTATTAGTTACACAACAATTCAGATCATTATTCTGCTTTAACGGCCTTTTTAGCCCCGCAGAAAATATTTAAAAATAGGTAATTAATAACTTAGCAACCAATGTATCAAACGCTCCTATTTCGCTATATTCTTCGTAGCCGGCGACGTGCTTTGCGAGTCGACTCAGTGCGAGCTCCGGGATGCAAAGCGATACGTCCACCCCCTAGAAGCGCTCGGCGCGGTCTGCTTGCGTCGAGTAGATAGGGTAGTAGATACGACGCGTTTTAGGTTGTTTTAAAAGATTTTTCATTGCCAATTTTTTAATCTTTTTGCATTTTTTTTTTCAGAAAAGGATTGATTTTGAACTAAAGTTTATTTCTGTTTTGTTAATTTTACGAACAAGAGTTCTAAGTCAGTTCTAAGTAGCCAAAATCAAAAGCAATTCTTTGGCCGTTTTCTCGAAATTTGGACTAAGTTAAAGATTTTTTTACTCAAAAACTAAATAAAGGTAGTAAAAAGTGATCCATTTAATAGTTTGGTTGACTATCACAGCAAAACATCGTAATTTTTTTATACCATTTGGACGTCAAAATGATTCGTAAATATGGTGATTTCTAAACCTCTTACAGCAAAAATTCACAAAACAGTCGCCGGTTTGAGGTCGATTAATCAAAAAGAAATAATAAAAATACAAAAGTAGCTCATTTAATAGTACAAAATTGAAATGATATTTCATGCTGTGCCATAATTTTTTTATAAATACAGTGTTTTCATTGAAAAATCCTGCCCCAAAACATCACGTAAATCAGAAAATTTTGTATACTGCCTCTTAATACCTTCAAAAATTAAGGATGGTCTCCTAAAAACGTTTTCCTCTAGCTACAACGGTTAAGGTAGCTGCCCTTACTGCCCCATCTCAAAAATTCACCCTGTATAGAATAAAGTTGTATGTTTTATCTCTGTTGTTTTCTAATCATATTAAATACATATGTGCATAACTTTGCAATCACAAGGTAGAGCGAAGCGTAGTCAGGCCCTTTATGTTGTGATTGGACTTGCTAAATACAAAACATTGTGTAATTTTTCGTGGTTTAGCTTATTCTGCAGATTTTTTCTGAGTTCTATCAATATTGTTTGTCGATTTTTAAAGGCCCATGAGTCATTCCATGCACTTTTTGCTCTGGATGACATTTGTAGTGTACCTATGCAAATAAAGCGTATACGATTACATTTGCAAGTCATCCAGACTAAAAACCGGAATAAGGAATTCAAATCGAATGTTAGTTTATCATAGTATTTTGATCCAAATTCTTTATCATTACGTAAAACTGACAAAGAAACACTAATACTAATTATTTTGTAGATTTCTACTGTAGCTAAATATCACACTATCACATCAGACTTTTACACATTCACTAATATTGTAATGCGAAAGTTTGGGTGTTTGTTGCATGTATGTTTGTTACTCTATAACTCGATAACCACTGAACCGATTTGGCTGAAATTTAAAGTATAGATAGATAATGACCGGGAATAGGGCATAGGCTTTTTATCGGGGTACCACGCGAGCGAAGCCGCATGCGGAAGCTAGTAGCTAAATAATTATAAATAGGTCAGGATAATTATCAAATTTATAGACAAATGAGTTAGTTGTAAAATTCCGCTCGCTAGCACGGGAACTATGATTGATGTCCACAAGGCCGGGGCAGCCTTGTCCAGATAAATTTTGTCTATCGGCAATTAACATTTTCCCATAACAAACTTATCATCATGGCTCTATGTGGTTACTTCGTATTTAAATTCGATAAGGGCTATGTTTTGATAAATATTGTAATATTTTTAAAATAATTCATCAGTCAATTCCCTTTGTAATGCATCTTCCTCTTTTCCCTTATAGTTTAATAATTGTGAGTTTATGCACAAAGTACGAGATCCCAATGAAAAAAATATTCAAGTTTTACCCAGCTAAAAATTTGTGATTGATGTCTGTCGAAAAATATTCGTGCTATTATGCTCTTACACGAGGCTAATTTTTCTAGCCAGAATAGCAAGATAGTGAGTTTATGAAGCCAGAGCTTGCTTGCTTTACTATCACTATCTAACTGTCCTGGCTTGAAAAACTAGCCTCGTGTATCCCAAGCATTAGAGTCGTTAACACCATAATATACTTATTCGTTATCGTATAATTATCATGACATGACAAATACATACTTAGAAGGTCAGCTCATTACTTATAATTTAATATAGGATAACATATTTCGATGGAATATTATGATTAAAGCCACACACACAGCAGATTATATATCTTATGAAACATATATTTTGAGATCGCGCCCATACAAATTCTATGGAGGACCACACACAGCTAATATAAATTACAAAATACATTTGGAGCGATCTGTCAAGATTTATATTTCAAAAGATATATTATCTGCTGTGTGTGTGGTACACTTAAATGTTAATTATATTGAGGCGTCCGTCGGCGTCGGCGTCGCACCGTGTCGCATCGTACCAGTTCAATAGATAGGTACGACCCCAGACCTGCCCTCTGCAGATAATGCTGTAAACAACAGATATAAGTACATACTATTTGCCACATTAATATACATCACACTTGAGACACAATTTGTTAATTTATTGAGTGGTGATAAGATCCAAATAAGATCTAAATTCACTTCGAAGTAGATCGAGGTAAGTGTGAATTAGTAGGTGCAACCACTTCTCTGCCTCAAAGTTCTGTTAAAAGTTTAAAAATTGTAGGTACTGCTAAATCTTATCATTCATAATTTTAGTTTTTCTTAATCGTTCTCTTGCATGTAATAATTAAAAGGTATTAAATAGTAATTATTCATTTATCATTTGTTACGATGACAGAATACGACCTTCGTTTACTTAACGATAAACAAAATAATCTGTGTAATGCTGAAAAAAATGCCACCATTTCCCGATAAAGTATCAGAACTGCACTATCAGAATCCTGATAGATAAACGAAGCTCTCACAACCACATGGCAACAAAGGAACAAAGCGTTTTGCTACAAACAATTAGTCATTGGAGTACTTACTACACTGTTTATGGCAAAAGCTTCTGTTCGTCAGCTGCTGGCGATCACATCCGCTGCATTTCCGATAAAGTGTGAGTCAGTGTCAGCGCGACGCCACACCACATTTGCTGATCCGATACTCGTGGAACGGGTCATTCATATTATAATACTCTCGCAAAACTCCGCTCGGATTCATAAATCAGATGCTAATGCCTGTCAGTATAGACAGTCGCGCGAACGGGAAAGGTCGCGTCTGCAAACAAATACATCCGCTACCCGTTTCTATGCGCGTGACTCTCCGCAAACAACCCTATCGTAGACCGGCGATAAAAACAAAAACATTACACGGAAACGTCAGTAACTATTGACCGAATATTAGAAGGTCTATTTACAAATCGTTGGCGGGTAACAATATTTAATTGGTAAATCACCTGTTGGTAGAGTGGTTATCAGGGTGTTATCTGCTGGTTATCGCCGCGTTTCGGGGTGTTAATAAACAGTTGGTGTTGAGAAGTGTCTGAGTGTGGTTGGAAAATGCCAGTGCTGGGCTACGAGGGGATGACGTCACAGGACTATTGTGCCATGGGGTATGGCGCCTCGCAACCCTATATGGCACCTCCACAGCTGTGGGAGAAATCCATGGTGAATCCCTACGCTGGTTATGCGCAAAGAAGTCCTCAAGAAGCTGCACGTAATATCAGCACACCCTACAACAGCGTCGCTGAAGGTTTGTTGACCGTCTCCACTTGGTTACTGACGCCATATTGCAGCTTTGATAAAATGTTCTTTGATAAGACGTCCAAAAATGGTTGTACTAGATAGCAAACAAAGAATAGACATGATGTCAATATTTTTTTATACTCTTTTTGAAGTATTTACCTAAATTATTTGTATGTATCTAGCGATTAATTCTAGTGATGTAGCTTTTAACTACCTGAATGCCTCAGTAATGGCTTAACTACTTTACAGCCGAAAGTTCCGGCCCGGAACCAACATTTTAAAGTACCTACCCTCCGAAGCACAGAAGCGCTAAATTGTTAATGCTTTCATCCATCCATTTCGTAACCAAAAAGCTCTTCTTTAGCTGTAACAATAACAGTTCTAAAAATGTTTTTTAATTTTATATGAGCGTTATCCAATTAGTAATTATTCAATAAAACTCAATAAATTGTAGGTTGGTACATTGTTCTTCATCAAAACAATATATTTTCCTTCCTTCCTGAAAACCTAGTGCGTCACAAAAAATATGTCTTTTCAGGAAAAATACAGGGAAATAATAATTGACGCTGTTAATTGAAGACGCCGCTTGTTTACTTATAGTTGATTAAGTACTTAATTAAACTATTTACTTGTTTGCTTACGTTAACATTCTGTCGTGGAAAATACCAATCCACAATTTTACCTTTTATAAATTCATTTTAAAAGCCTTTCCGCAAACGCTATAACGAGAAAAGGTTAAAATAAACTAGTGAGCAAAGACTTATTGCAAAATCATCTATAATTGTTTAACAGTTGATTTAGTTAGATCAGGGTTACTTAAAGTGGGATGTGGGGTACGCGAACACTTAGGGGTACTTGCATGGCTGGCAAGTGCGCGTAATACGCTATATGTTATTTATAACAAAGCCTGTTTTTGTTATATTATAATAATATGCTATAACAAAAACAGGCTCAGACTGTAACGTTAGACTATAGATTAAAATGGCATTGATAAAGCCTGGTAGCGGATGAGGATTATTATGGTTTTCGTTACGGTGACGTACGAGAAATACAATATAAGCTCTAGACGGGCTGTTTTTGTTATTTCTCATGGAGAAAACACTGCACAGGGTAGCCGATAAGTTACTAAAATATGAAACCAAATGAACAGCAAAGTCGATTAACATAAAAGACATGAGAGAACAACAAATCTAACTCATTTTGAAAGAAGTAGTGTGATAGTGGTTTTCGTGGATGTAACTTATTAGATTGTTCGTATGGGCAAGTGGCCAACTGTGGTGACGGAGTTTTTAGGCCATTTAAAGGCCTCCGTCGTGGCTTAACGACTTAAACGCTGGGACCAACAATTTAACGTGGCCTCCGAAGCACGGAAGCGCTTAGCTCGAAATGCCACTTGCAATCACCCATCCAAATTGTGACCGCACACAACGTTGCTTAACCTCATCAATCAAGAACGTGTAAGCAAGCTACGCCAGAGATCTTTAATTTTTGCATTATAGCAGTCTTATATTCTATTCCATTGTTGCAGACAGTGATATGCAACTGGAGACGAGCAGTAGCGAAGCCAGTGCTGCAAGTTCCACGTCTCTGTCCCAGCACTGCGCCATCTGCGGCGACCGCGCTACTGGGAAGCACTACGGAGCGTCGTCATGTGACGGGTGCAAGGGATTCTTCAGAAGGAGCGTGAGGAAGAACCATCTCTATACGTGCAGGTGAGGATAAAGAAGTAGAGATAGCTAGCAGATGTTTTAAGAGCGCACCATACCAGCCCCCTGATTGTCTATCTTTGATAGCGACAAAAATCGGTCTCAAACTCTTAAATATGACAGTTTAGTGACCACGCAAGCAACTCTGTCACTCGCATATCAACGAGACCGAACGCGACAAAATTTACATACGCGATCGTTTTAACAGTTTGAGACCAATTTAAGGTTTGAGATAAGTTAGACAATCAGCCTCCAGCTCTCCATAGAGCTCTGCGGTGACAACTGATGGACCAGTCTTGGCCATTGTATTGTCGGCGCAGTGATTCCTATTTTAAAGCCTGCCATGTATTCCGAGCTGTCAAATCCATTAGTGCAAAGCCGTTTTTCAAAAGACAGAATTCAAGATAAAAGTTCTATCTTTTCCCCAAATATTAAGGTGGTAACTTTCACAGTTTCTGAGATCGATTTCGGACTACAAATTGCATAATGCACACTACAGTCATAGGTGTCATGCACATACACACTGCATTATGCAATTTGTAGTTTCTGAAATAAATAACGATTTTGAACTACAAATTGCATAATGCACACTCTTTAGTATGTAGAGTAGTTCGAAAACGTTATTTATCTCAGAAACTGTCAACTGTGCGGTACACAGGTAGCCATCTTCTCAAACTAGAGTTGTTTGTACTAATAATTTTATTACGATGTCCTAAGGCGCGTTAACTCACACAGAAGGTCCGTATTTGCAGGATTGTTTTTACTAAATTTAATTTCTATTGAATTTGTTTTTTTACTGAATTAGCAATACTGTCGTGTGTGTTTACACAAATGTGAAAAATTATTTGTTTTTACTGAATTAGCAGTAAAAAAACAAATTCAATAGAAATTAAATTCAGTAAAAACAAACCTGTAAATACCACGCCATGGAAGAATAAAAACGTATACTACCTACGATAAAAATGACCTGCGGGCTTAAAAAGGTCGCTAAAGCAGAATCACAATAT